>CM067081.1:125372616-130172616 GCA_034008185.1 Gorsachius magnificus
AAAAAGTCATTATCCCACTCTATGCAGCGGTTGTCAGGCCACACCTGGAATAGTGTGTACAGTGCTGGCCCCTGCTACACAAAAAAGATGTGGACAGGCTGGAGGGGGTCCAGAGAAGGGCCACCAAGGTGATCAAAGGACTGGGAAGCCTGCCATGCAAGGACAGGCTGAGAGAACAGGGTTTGTTCAGCCCAGAGAAAAGGAGGCTTAGAGGGGATCTCATCACCACATACCAGTATGTAAGGGGTAGCTACAAGGAAGATGGAGACTCCCTTTTTACAAGGAGGAGTCACACTGAGAGGACAAGGGGGAGATTGGGGCTCTTGGAGAGATTCCAATTGGACATGAGAGAGAAATGTTTCGCCATGAGAAGAGTCATCCATTGGAATAATGTCCCCAGGAGAGCGGTTGACTCCGCCACATTGGACACTTTTAAGACTCAGCTGGACAGGGTGCTGGGCCATCTTGTCTAGGCTGTGCTCTTACCTACAAAGGTTGGACCGGATGCTTCTTGAAATCTCTTCCAACCTCATATTCTATGATACCCTCTGTGGGTGAGCCACAATCAACAGCGGGTTCACCCACTCCGAGCTTTGTTCCCTTCCACGTTTCAGGACTTTTGGTGCTGGAGGAAGCGGCACCGAGGGTTCCTCTTAATCAGCGAGACGAGGGGAGGGGTAAGTACAACAGGTCAGTCCCCAAAACACATAGCGGGTCGGGAAAAAAGATAGCTGGCCCGTACGGGGATCGAACCCGCGACCTTGGCGTTATTAGCACCACGCTCTAACCAACTGAGCTAACCGGCCACCACGTGCACTTTTCCCCTGCCGGCCCTGATCACCTACCTCCCCCCCGGGGTGAAGGTGGCCCCGGCCCGATCCGCGACGGCAGCAGCTACACCGAGCAAACGGCACAAATGCGTGGGACACCGCGCGTGGCTCGGCGGCAGCTTCGTCCTCTGCTAGCCCACTCGCTGCGCTGCAGAAACGCCGCCAATGCCCGCCCCCCGCCCCGCAGCGGCCCGCCACCCCCACCCCGCGCCTTCGGCGGGCTCCCAGGCAGCCCGGGACTAAAAACAGCACGCCGCGAAGCGCAAAAAATGAGATGTCAGGAGTGGGATTCGAACCCACGCCTCCAGGGGAGACTGCGACCTGAACGCAGCGCCTTAGACCGCTCGGCCATCCTGTGGCAACAGCTTTCAGCCGGCCCAATTCGGCCCCGGCCCGCCCACGCCCCCGGCAGCCCCTCACCCGCGCCGCACCCGGCCCCCGCTCAGCGTCCCAAGCCTTTCGGTGCCCAAACCGCCCGGCGGAACCGGCAGCCGGCATGGCCACCCCGCCCGTCAGCACAGGCGGGTGCGCTCCCCGCCCTCTCCCGGAGCCTTGCCATTAATTCTGCGCAGGTGGCAGGGGGGTTTGCCCCGCGTTGCTCCTGTAAAGCCGGTGGAAGGAGATTTCAGGAGAGTCAGAGGCAAAGGGAGACTGCTCTTTGATAAAGGGGTGGAAAAAGAACCCCCATCTTCTTCATACTAAATGTTACAGTGAAGTTTCTTTTCTGGAAAGAAATGGCCCTAGTATTCTGTTGCAGCAAATAACGAGTTACACAGAGGCTAATGTTATTTAGCAGTATTTTAAGATACGTTTTCACTTGGTTCTTAAGATAATAGTGCAAACCGAAGTCAAACCAATTCCTCCTCCCACAGCAAAATTCATAGAATGATTAAGGTCGGAAAAGACCTCCAAGATCATCGGGTCCAACCATCAACCCACCACCATGCCTACTAACCGTGTCCCAAAAGTGTCCCATGTCCCAGAGTGCTGCATCTACACATTTTTGGACACCCACCACCTGTTCCAATGTTTGACCGCTCTTTCAGTAAAGAAATTTTTCCTTATGTCCAATCTAAACCTCCCCTGATGCAACCTGAGGCCATTTCCTCTTGCCCTGTCGCCATTACCTGGCAGAAGAGAGAAACACATCCACCTCGCCACAACCTCGTTTCAGGTAGCTGTAGAAGGCAATAAGGTCTCTCCTCATTTTAAAATTATTTTAAAAATTTGACCTTGAATACCAAACCCACATATTCTTCATTCACTTCTCTTACCTGCATTAATTTGCCATTTCAGGAGATGGTAGCTAGAGGTATGTGCTAGACTTTCTCTGAACTAAGCTGAATGTCACTTCATATCCTGTTGGTTATTTGGGTTTCCTAAGAAAGGCTGAAGCCCTTTCCTGGAGAGAACTTCATACAAATAGAAAAAGCAATTAAGCCCCATGGCAATACCTGACACACCTAACCATTATCCTGCATTGAGACTGCAGTTAATATTCATACACCTTAACGAGGGAAACCTGCTAGGCTAACAGCAGCTCCAAAGAACAGGAGAAGAGCTCAGACCTGAACTCCAGAGAAGACACTATAACCAAGTTCTGTTCATGTAAACATCCAAACCAAAATAAAGTAATTTTTGAAAGTTAGTCCATAGCTTCCTGTTTTGTGGAAGTGAAAAGATGGCCTGGTATGTTTTCCAGAGAATCAGCGCAGCAGCAGATAAACGAGCAATGTGCTATGTTGGTTAAATTGCCCAAATTGTATAGCCCTCCTTGGTGCCGAGAGCTGCTCAAGACACTTCCACCATGGTTGAATTTATGGACATATGCACACAAAAAAATACAGATTCCTATTTTTGTGCCCCCTCCCCACCCCAGCCCCTGTATCTGTGTAATAGATTAGAATAATCCCACAGCGTCACTTGCACATCACGTCAAGGCAGGTAAGAGAAACAACTAACACAGCCGTCTCGTACTCCACCAGGACGCTGTCATGCTAACAGGAACCACTCATCTGCAAATAGATCTCTCCTCCACTCACCAGGCTACCAAATGCTATTATTTTATTCCACCGGGAATGACCATACAGGAACCAACATCTAGTTTCTTATCAGTGCTCTAACTTGTCACGCTCTAATACTTACAGCGTTAGAAATACACTCTTCAAAGGCCCTCGTTTGGTATGGAACTTAAGGGCAACTGTTCCAAATCCCAAAGAGCATAATCAACAGAAAACCAGAATATGCAGTGGATATGGCCAGGGACACAGCAGAGGGAGATGGAAGCAGGGAAGATGCACTACCAATATATATATTTTTTATTTTTTTTTTGCCTAGAAACTTCACTCACCTGCACATACCACTTCTGATCAGAAAGAGAATACAAACCATTGATCAAGGACTTGCAGCTCATCTACTGTTAAAAAATGGGAGCATCTTCTATGGGGGAGCAATCTATACATTAAAAGGTTTGCACCAAGGAAACCTTACACTATTTAAGACTCGAAAGAAAAAAACACCCACAACAATCAGGAATTCAGGTTCTGTTTCATGGGAACATACCAGAAATCTACTTCCCTGCTTGAATAAATATTTTGAGCAGGGTAGAGAAATGCTTCTTCACTTAGATACGAAATGTCCTCCCAAGGAACAAAAGAGAAAATGGAAGTATTCCTCTAAGTCCTTCCTTAATTTTCGTTACTTACACATTATGAAGTTTATATAGTTGTCTTACAGCACTGTGTTCACATTTTTTTTTCTTTGCTTCCTCCATGCCCGCCCAACGTCACCACTCAACCCCTGAATTTTCCTACCTCATGCTTGTCTCCGTTGTTCCACTTATGCCTGTGCTTCTGTCCTGAAAAGGAAAGTTTTCTAACTAAAAAGCATACGTAGGAAACAGAGAAACAAGCAAAATTTGGTTTTGGTTTGTTGGTGTTTTTTTTTTTAATATATACTCAAAAGTGGTTTAAAACAATAGCTTCATTTATAACTTTATTAACCTTGGATACACCATTTAATTTCAGTATTAAATTCCTGAAGCTGCTAACTTCTTTTCCTGGAACAGTTACAAAAATGTAGTTATTTGTTCAAAATAAATGACCACTGTAAAACAAGAGTCCTTTGCTGAAGTCTACACAGTTAATTGTAGGTATAAAAATCACTTTCTGTTGTGTATTGTAAAGGACAATTAGATGCCGAAGAGAGTTTTGAGGTCAGCCAGAGTGAGCTTACTGGAGGCCTCCCCTTTGCCTGACAGCACCTGCTGGGCGAGAACTTTCTTCCTCCTCTGGAGCTGTACGATCTTTTCTTCTACTGTTCCTTCACAGACAAACCTAAAAAAAAACCCAAAACCAAAACCAAAGCCACATCATCTCAACTGCTAGGAGAAAGTACAAGCACTTCCCCAGTAAATTTCCAAAGACTTGTCTCACTTAAAAATTAACAGCCTATTACATGACTGACAAAATATACCTGTGCACAGAAAACAGCTGCTCTCATATCCAGATATTGTAACATTTCAAATAAAAGTCTGGCGCACTTTAGGCCTCAACTTCGGTCACCTGAAGCAACAGTAATTCTGTGACAAAATCCTGTAGTGATTGTTTGGTAACTGATGGTACCTATTATACTAAAAGTATTGTACACAAAATAGTATTTTAGATTCTGGTTCCTTTGAATTTGCTGTGCATTTACAATAACTAAACTAGCCTTTTAGTACTTACCATTACAGATGCTTTTTCTAAAAGCCAGCTTTGCCACTTATTAGAAGTGCAAATGTTACTGACATTAGAAAGATCCAGGCTTAGGGAGCATGGTGAAAAATCTCCACTCATTAAGAAAAGAGAAATGGTTTGGTGCCTGAATTGTTCTCAGGAATGAACAGGACGTTCCTACTAAACCACAAGCTGAAAAAAAACAAACAAACCACTTCTAGCTGTCAGGACAGCAACCTGCAGGCAAGTGCTGCATAGAAACTTCCATGTGGTCCCTGTCTCAGTGCCCAAACCCCAATCCTACTGTCAGGACCTTGTGCTTAGCTTTAAGTAAAGAAACAAGCCTCAAACCAAAGCCTTGTCTCACCAACTAAAGCCAGACGGTACACAGGCAGCAACAGCCTCATTTACTGCTAAAGAAAATCCTGACCTGTGTATCACAACATCCTTCCGCTGCCCCACTCGGTAAATGCGGTCACATGCCTGGTCTTCAAGAGCAGGATTCCTGCAAGGTAAAAAAAAATAGCTCAAGGGCTTATGTTCAGGAATAATTGAAATATCAAGGCCTCTGTGCTTGCCTAATTTGCCTGCTTCCACAGCACCCCATTTTCTTCCTCTCTAGAACTAAAATCCTCCCAGGTTACCTTAGGTTTACTAGCTTGATCACCAGTAGTCACCCTAACTGTATTTCCCTTTGCCCTTGGTAGAAGTATGCAACAACTACGCCACACAAAGTACGAATTAGACCACTGTTGCACACAGTCCCGCATTTCTGGCCAATAGTACTCAGAGAAAGCTGAGTAGCTGGTGAGGAAAGAGGAGAGAGAAGCAGGAAGGCAAACTCCATTGAAAGAGGCCTTTGCTCAAGAATATTTACATAAGTTCATTTGACAGATTGGCATAAATTCCGTATTGTAGAAACATCTCCTTAATGCTGCTGCTGTTTTTGTTCTGAAGCACATTAGTTTGTTTTGTAAGTTCCCATGAGCAACATTTAGTTAAAACCCCCTGCAATTCTGACTTTGATGAGAGACAACATAAATATTAGGAGCTCATATGCACTATTTTCATAGCCCTGTAAAACCCCAAGGTACACTAACTATGCCTGATTACTGACTATGCCCAACACAATTGACTTGTTTCAAGACAAATTCCCTGTAGGCATTACTGTACCATTTTCATTACTGTAAGAAACTAAGCCAGGGACTGCCAAGTGATACAGACTGCATACTTGCTTCTTCAGATTGCTGTTGCGCTCCTCTATTTTTTTACCCCTACAGAACTGTATTTCATGGTGGTGAGCGCTGGATTGACAAATCAGAGTGACTTGGAAGAAGGCTGTAGTAAAAAACACTGTTCCGTAGCTAATCACTAGGCCATACTTGCAGCTAAACACTTCCCTCCTAACCCAGCTGTATCAGACATCACAATATACATGGAGAGAAAGCAAGCAGCATGCCCTACGCATGTCGTCCGAGATGGAACTTTTATTTCCGTTTACCAATGCATGTCAAGGAGAAAGAGGTGGTTTCCTCCAGTCAAGTTCAGGCCAATCCCTCCAGCCAGCAACGACACCAACATTACCTTCAAAGGCCACAAGACAGTTAAGTTAAGGAGCCTGTTTCCAGAAAATTAATGCTTCACATACTCCATGTATTAATTTGAACCAAAGGATCTGTTTATCATCTTAATATTACACGTGTCTATTTAGTATGTATTCGGGAGCTTGCCAGGTGTTACTTGATGAGGCACAGAAGCCTGGACATGGAAGTTATGGCTCAGAGAGGCCAGCCTACCGTTCCATATATATGCCCCTGATACATTTTTACAGCCTAGAGAAAGGACTGAAAAGTTCAGACTCTCTCCATGTCCCACTCAAATTGACCAGCCTCCCTGATGACAGCCTGTTGCCAACAATGGGAGCAATCAGCACCAACTCTGACTTTACGGTAACGATTACTTAAACACAGGGAATTGGACTGAAATGGCCCGCTACTCCTTTTGCTTTGTTTCCACATAACCTAGTATATAGAAAAGATGAAGTGGCTGGGGAGGAACAGGGATATAGCAGGCGGTCAATTTAGAGAAGAGTTCTCGTACACCAGGAAAAGAACTCAATTAAGGACAGAGACACTTGCTATATATATTGATTACTCAATTTCATGGTATGGTACCTTAAAACCCTGATCTTGTTTAAGGAGTCAGCTATTCATGCAGCTGGCAGAACTCTTCCTTTGTTTAAGTTCAAAGTTCAGAGGAGAAATATCTATTTTGTAGTTAGCAGCTTGTTCAGGAAATCCAGCAAAGAAAACATGCTAATACACCACACTCTCCTTCCAGTCACAAATCCATCCTTGGAGGAGATAGCCTGTCCTGCTTCACACACAGGAACACCAGTGTCCAAAAGTGAAAGTGTAATCCCTGTGACCAATTAATTTGGATACAGATGTCTTTAGTCACCTGGAAAGCTTCCTTCCCTTGGCCAAAATTTCAGACTAGAAGCTATTATTTTTAAGAAGAGCTAACACACTGCAGTTCATCAGTATTTAAACAAGACACACACCCCCTCCCCCCAAGTCCCAACAACTCAGAAGTGAAAGAAGTCACATGAGGTCACCTTATTTTGGATGTGGGCAAAACTAGGGCTTCTCTTGCCCCAATCCCAATCTCCCTATCTTCATACCAGGGTGAGATATGCTCTTGTTGATTTTAGCCTCATTCACAGATTCAACTGTCAACTTCTCTTCTCAAAAAGATTAGTCTGGTAAGAAGTGTCTGATGTGTTGGAGAGCAGCAATAAAACCTTACAGGCTCCTTGGCAAGCTGGTGATACACAAAACCATCTTCCACTGCAGAAGCATGAACTAGAAACAACCAACCTGCTCTAAGTAGAGCTAATTGGCCCCACATCTTCCGCATTACTCTCTGTGGCAAAAACACCTTGAATGCACCAAAGATTTGGACAACCTTTGAACTAGCTTTGGAGTCAGATGATCTCACTACAGAAGGTTAACATTAAAAGGAGCTTTTTTAGCAGCTGCTCCTGCCCATTTTAAGATGTACATTTGTTTTACAGCTGCCTCTTTCCCTGCTGATCTTGGCACCTAGGGGTCCAAATGAAAGTGGTGCCAGTAAATGGAATCATGAAGCCAGCTATCACAGCTGCTCATAGCAGCGCTAGTAAGTGTTTCCCTGCCCCGATGGCATACCTGAGGCCCTTTGGGATTGTTATTGAACTCTTCTACCACATCCATTCTCTGTTTAGGATTGACAGAGCCATCCACTGTTACATATTTGAGCCCTAGTCGCTGGAGGTGCACAGCCACAACTTTCAACATACTCGTCCACTGAGAGACAACAACACTGGAGAAAGAGAAAAGGGAGTTTAGAACAAGTTCTGTGTGTACCCTAACAGTTTGGTTATATTGCAGTGGCTCACCCAAGAGGAGACAGTGACTCAGGCAGTCTTCCCTACTGCAAACTGGAGTCAAGTCCCTTCCCAATTCAGAAATAGATTCACCTGTAGCTGTAATGGTAGAACCTGCTGTGGAAGGCTAATACCCAATAAGCTTCAGACAAATTAAATCTGTAACTTTCACCTCTATTTTTGGATTTTACATTAACACCTGCCAATCACAATTCTGAGCTTTTTCTGCAAAATGAAACAGCAACACCAAACTTTGATTCCCCTGGGCCTTTCACTCCCCTCGCTTTTTGGATCCCTCGCAGTTTGGGAGGCAATAATTTGTTCGATAGCTTTTTGGTAGGGAACAAAAGTAATGTTGGTGTTCCCAATCTTATGGTGGGAATGCTTTTGGAAAAGACTTTGGAAAAAAAGCTTTCTACATATGGTGCAACTCTGGAGTTGCCCAAGAACAGGACCTCCCCTTCCAATCCACTCCCAACATAATACAGGTGTAACTACTCTGCAGCCACACACCTGTAAGTGCATCCTACACTGTTTAACAGACACAAGCAGAAAACCCTGTAACACTGCAGTCTGGTGTGGAGCAAAGACAGGCAGAACTTGCACAGTGAGAGCTGCAGGACTTCAGCAACACTTGAGTCCTCTGATCGGTGCATTCCTTTATCTCAGACAGGTTCAGTTTTAACCACCACTTTATTCCCTCACTTTTTTTGGGTGGTGGGGTGGGTTGCAGAGCTGAGGGCAAGTATTTCTCAGCACAACCAAGTTATTCCCAATTCTGCCTTTGGAGAAAAGAAAAGTCATCCTGGGCCTCAAGGCCCGAGATTCCTCATACATTCCCTTAAGCTTACACTTACCTACATCTTAAACTACCCTCTTTTGCCTTAGATTTTTTTTTTCCTCTCAAAATCTGCTTTCAAGTACTGCGGTACTGCCACTAGTGTACCATACCAAGAGAGTTTTGTATTCAATTATTTGAAACTACTGCTGCTGTTGTCAAGAGACATGATTCTCTCAGTCACTATGACTAAAGAAAAGGACATGCTTACTAACCTTTTCTGAGACTCCGAATGACTCTGAATAGTTTTCAGTTCAGCCAAGAGGTGAGCTATCTGCAGGAAAATAAAAAAAACTAAGTCTGTTTGCTGCCATAACTCACCTCATGCTTGGCTATTCTTCATTAAAATAGGAAGTGATCAGCATAACTCTTCAACTGAAATTTCTTCCGTGCTCAGACTTTCAAGATATTTTAATAGTCATTAGTAAGAACACCTCCACTATGGAAAACAGGTTTAAGAAATCAAATCATACAAGCATGTTTTATAGATTCCAACCTTCCTGTGAGAAACCAAGTTATTGTCACCTCTCTTCTTGCTGCCATCCCATTTTTCTAGCTCTTCACAAGCACCATGCTCTCACATGCACGCTTTTCTAAACTTTTGTGAACCCAGTCCTCAAGATTTTCACAGGCAGCTTTTCAGCACAGTTAGATTGTCACAGCTTTATTAGAAGTAGCCATCAACACCTGGTAAGTTGGAGCCTTCCCAGAGGGGATTTAGCAGACTACCAATCTACTCACCTGATTTCATCTAAATTGCCAAGTTAGCCTGATCTGCAATTACCAAGATGTGAGAATTCATTAACAATTTAAAAGGCAAACTGCTGAAATCCAAGCTTCTCAAGGAAGGTAAGAAAGCCACAACCAGCATACCTTGGTGCTCTCCCTGGTGATTTCAAAGATATCTGTTTTAAAAGCTGTGCCATTGAGGTAGACTGTTGACTTTGAATCAGGAGTCTGGAGCTCAGAGAGGGTCAAAGCACTAAGCTGTTCCTCAATGGAGAGGGAAAGGCCTTCACTGTTCAAGTTAACTTGGTCCAGAGCCTGTGGGAAAACAAGCAATAGAATAAGGGATCCCAGACAAGCCTGAGGTCATATTCAATACTGATCCACAGTCTGCATGATGCCTGCTGAGGACAGAGGGTTTGAAGCAAGCTATGCAATATGAAGACAGAACAATTAAGAAACACTACTGGCTCAGACCAACAGTCCCTTTGGCCCCTTATTCGTCCCCAAGAAGGGGTAGCATAGGGAAAGTGTGTGAGCACAGCCATTTTCTGTGATCCAGTCTCCTACGATTCTCCCTCCCACAGCATTTAACAATTGCAGGATTAAAGATGTCAGAAGATGAATGACTGCCTGTTCCCTTAGTACCTGGACTTATTCTACAGCTGCTTTATACGACAGAGCAAAGAACTTCTGAAAGATTAGTCTACTTCATGCAAGGCCACTTCAGTCAAGGCACTTACACAGCTCTCCAACACACAAGCCTTTGAAACAGGCTACTCTTGTAGACTTGCGCACTTTTCAAGACCAGGTTAAGATCAAGATGAATTCTTTGCCATTAAAATTCTATTTTTTTTTTTTTTTTTTTTTAAATCTGAATAAAGTTATTTCCAGAGACACAGCTGCCCACATAGCTCATGCTGGGGAACCCTTCAGTAGGAAGTATGCCCATCTAAAACCTCTTGGGCTGTAAAGTCCTAGAAATGACTCAGTTCATACACCCCTAGCTAAGAGATACAAGGGTGTCACAAAGGCTGTTAACTTACACAAAAACTTAAAAAAATTCCCACAAAAAAATCCCACAGTACTACAATACAATGCAATTACCACTTTCAGTAAGGAGAGATGGCAGCAGCACTGTCGGAGCCTCAACAGCATGGACAAGACATGGGCAGTACTTGAGACCTGGGAGGCACTTTGGGAGCCTGCTAGAAATTCCTTTTGACTGACCCCAAACTCTTGTGCAACTGCCAAGGAAGAAAGACAAAACATCAAGAGCTCTTGGAGACATTTCCAAGCACTGCCCAACCACCTCCAGAAAGAGTTTCATCAGTAAGAGACAAGAACCGACAGGCAAGGAAATACCTGATTTAACATAGGAACCTTGTATTAATACTGATGTCTCTTCCCTGAGCAACTAAACCTTAATTTCAGAAGGGAATTTTAGACCCAGGGAGGTCAAGAGAGTTGCCCAGAGCCACAACAGTGGGAAAAGACTTTCAGAATACTATGGCAGGATTCTTCCTAACATCAGGGGAGTGCTTTCCCAAGAATTTCTAAGTCCTGACCCCACGTGGCCAGGTCTGTTCCCCCTCCTTAACTGTATGCTTAAGAGACACTTCTGCAAATTTTCGGGGGAGGGTGTGCTCAAACCTTTCTCAAATGGGTTACCACCAGCATACTCTCTGCCTTCATTTTTCTGCTCTTGCCTCTTTAGGTAGGATTGTAGTGTTGACCTGGAAAAACAAGACAAAGACTGTGGGATTTACAGGAGGAAAAAAGGCAAGAGGGACCTAAGCTTAACAAGTAAGCTGATGACGCATTAAGGTAAGGAAGGTTTAATTAATCATTTAGTCACAAAATGATCACAAACCCCCCAGTTCTGTTTAACTTTAATATAATCAAAACCAAGATCCATTCTGGAAAACGCAAGAGGAAGCAGGTCTGCTTATTGGAATACTTTTGAGTATAATAAGAGCCAGGGCCCAATGAATAATATTCTTCATAACAAAATAACATCTTTAAATGTATATTCAAAAGGAAGGAAGATTCTTTACAGCAACACTGTTGAAAGAGACTCTAAGAGAACACAAAGTGATGCTGGCTTGCATTACAGCCATCTGGAGAGGCCAGCGTAATTTCCAATTGTATAAATATCACAGGGCAAAGAAGGTAAATTCTCTCCTTTACAGGTGCTGGCACATCATCATTTAAGAACTACTGTTGCAATTCTGAGTCTTTGGAGTCTTTAAATTAATGAGATTAAGTGTAGGGCTAGAATACAAAGCTCATACATGTCACGAACATATGGGAGAAGAGAAATGAATTGGTTTCAACTATTACCAGAACAAGTAATGTATTTTCAAACATGCTTGACAGATATTCAGAAAGAGAAAAAAATAAACAGGAATTTGTCCAAAAGCTCTTCTCATCTAAAGCGGATTTCTCTGATTTTTCTTACCAGTAAGAAACAAAAACACAAAATACCCTATCTCTACCCACATTCATACCTGGATCTGGCAAAGAGCACATTGTACACAGACTGCTCCTCTGCTGAAAGTTTTAACTGATGCAACTGCGTGCTACGCTGGGGCAGAGATACCTGAAGCAAAAATACACAGAATCAGATGTATATAGTGCAAAAGTCTTATACAGCATCACAAACACCAGTGTTCCAAGATTTAACACAGTACTCTAAGTCTCAGAAGATAGCTGTTTCTTCATTAAAGTTAGTTATATTAATGCGACTATGACACAGCATAGATACTCACAAAACTCCAAGCAGCCTGGTTAGCACTCAAGATAAAAACCTTTATTCCAAATCATCCATTAACAAGAGACATGAGCAACTAAGTATGGACTACCACATAACTAACATGGAGAGATTCGTTTATTGCATTATAAAAGTAGCTTCTCAGTTCCCCATTCAGAATCAGACAGTGCACCAAAACTACCAGCTTTTAAAGGCTTACAGACACACCAATGACCTAATACTTGGTTTAACAGACTATTTGTAAAGAGCAACACAGAAAGCCAATGCCCCAGCATGCATCTGATCCATTTGACATGCAGCAGCTTTGACTCTCAGACATCTAGGCTAGCTCAGGGACCTAAGCTAACTTTCCACTTAGTGGACATCTACTTGTAATTACTTGACACATTCTTGTCTGCATGTGATTTATAACTAAAAGGTTTAATTTTTCTGGATATTTCTGCTTTCTGGATAAGTAATCAAAGCATCCCACAGGCATTCACTCCTCTTGCTCAAGAGACTGCAGTAGACAGTAAAACCCATCCATTAACAAATTCATGCACAGAAATAACTAACTGGCTGCTGCAAGGAAAACAATGGAATGATTGTCTAGTTGCGGAAGGCGAAGTTCTTACCAAGGGCTTGCCAGCTGAATCCAACTGGTCCTTAGTTCTCCGTAATAATAGGCTCCTGGTTAAGAGGCCTAGCCTCTCTCCTCCCTTCTTTGTGTTGTTATCTACCTGGTACTTCCACACTTTGTATTCATCAAAAGGAGAGCAACGTAGAAACCTATGACAGGAAGGAAGGAGACTTCAAACCAAGGGAAGAAGAGTTCTTCAGTTACTCGAGTGACCTGAACCAAATTCCTTGCTATCCAAACCAAACCATTTATAAATGCTAGGAGCAGTGTACTGGTTTTGGCTAGGATAGAGTTAATTTTCTTCCCAGGAGCTGGCATAGCACTGTGTTTTGGATTTAGTACAAGAAGAATGTTGATAACACACTGATGTTTTAGTTGTTGCTAAGCAGGGCTTACCCTAGCCAAGGACTTTTCAGCTTCCCACGCTCTGCCAGGTGTACAAGAAGCTGGGAGGAGGCACAGCCAGGACAGCTGACCCCAACTGGCCAAACGGCTATTCCAGACCATATGATGTCATGCTCAGCATAGAAACTGAGGGGAGTTGGCTGGGGGGCAGCAATCGCTACTCAGGGATGGGATGGGCATCAGTCAGTGCGTGGTGAGCAATTGCACTGAGCATCACTTGTTTTGTATATTCTCTTCTCATTATTATCATCATACTTTTCTGCTTTATTAAACTGTCTTCATATCTCAGCCCACAGGTTTTACTTTCTTTCCATTCTCCCCTCCATCCCACTGGGGAAGGGGGAAGTGAGCGAATAGTTGTGTGGTGTTTAGCTGCCTGCCTGTGGGTTAAACCACAACAAGCAGTATAACACTTCCAGTGTAATGGCATTGATAACTTGCTTGCTCAAAAGTCTTACCATCACTAACACCATGAAAGTATCTTTCTGATTCTGTACTCATCACTTCCTCTTAGCTCGTTATGTCTCAAGCATCACCAGCAAAGGGCATCAAGATGCTGAGGCACTTGCCAAAAAGCGTGTTCATTTGTTATTTCAAAATCCCATACCTCTTACTTCAAAATTTATTTCAATTATCCAAAATTAATTTCAAATGCAAGTTCTTTATGGTTCTCCAACACCCTTTGTAATCTTTTCCCCCCTCAGCAATGAGGAGCACAGAGTTTAACTGGCTTACCATTTGTTTAGAGAAGCCAAAATTTTCACCCTTTCTTTCAATGCCCTTGCACCACTCTTTAATAAGATCCTCCCAGGCTGCCCTGGTAGGAACAAAGGTTATCACACAAAACTTATGTTTATTAAAGCTGGTTTTGTGGACATTCATCTTGGAGACATAGGAGATCTGAAGTAATTTCCCCTTTGTCCTTCATGGAAGCAGAATAGCTACATGCAACAGTAGACACATGGTCAGCCTTGCACAATGCCTCAGCCACAGCCTTTGCAATCCAGTGCCTGGAGTCTTAATATAACCAGTCCCACTACCACGCATATCTTAGAAACCTCTCAAATTTGAAATAACTTCAGCATTTCATCCACCATTCATGGAATTGGAGCCCTGTCCATGTGTTCACGAGCAGCCAGCTCACCTCAGGAGAGAGTACATGTCCAGTAAGTTGTTCTGTATTGGCGTCCCGGTGACAGCCCATCTGGCACTGGCTCTCAGTTTGCATGCAGCTATAGCTGTTTGAACTCTTGGGTTTTTAATATTGTGAGCTTCATCCAATATAACTCGAGCCCAAGATACTCTGAGCAGAGGGGAACAGGGAGATGACCCACGCTGAAAGAAAAAGCAGACTATTTATAATACAGAGCAATAACCTTGCTAGGCTCTCTAAAGAGCGACAAGCAAACATATTTTTCCGGCAAGAAGCCTTTTCCTGATGTTAGACAGCAATAATCTGAGCTCTTACCATCATGTAAAAATGCTCTCAAGAAAAAAAATCATCTCTTCAAAGCTTCCATGAAAGTTTATAAGCTGAAGAATATAACATTTGCCTGTTTTTAAATAACAACTTCTAATATTTTGCCATTTTTCTTGCTTTTAACATTTTATCACCTCTTTCTTCACAAGTGGCGTTTCAGATCAGTAAAATTTTGCTAGGCTGGGACCAAGGACCACATATAATCATTCTGATCTCTCTACGGTTTTATAGATGCCACCATTGAAGTTTCAGGGAATTCAAAGGCCTGCTTGCTTTAAGAGCCAACATGTAGATCTGTACAGAGGTAGGAGACAACAAAATCCACCAGCAAGACACTTCCTCTATACTGTGTAGCCAAGTTCAGTTAACATTCAGCAACCACTTTATTATTTTCATAGCCTAGTAAGTACTCTGCTGTTTCTTCAAGAGCGCAGCACGTAAGCTGCCTCAGTCTCAGTTCAGACTGACCCAGAGCCTGAGCACAACAGGTTTCTGGTAGTTTAAAGTGACATGGTGCTTCAAGCAGCAAAGAACACCGAACAGGAGATTCTAGTGTTCCTTCACAGTCTCATCGCAAAAGGAGGAGTAAGACATTCATCTTAAAATTACTTTTTAAGATATTTCAACTGTATTCAATGTAGCATATTCTATATTACTACAGAACAGATTTTTTGTAAATATTTTTCCCCATTGTCTTTCTGCATTTCATAGCACTTCCTCTCATCAGTTTATTTTTATTGTGCAAACTGAACAGGGGACTTAAGGAAAAAAAAACCCTCAACCTGATGCTTACTGTAGCATACATAAGGTGCTACTTGAAACAAAAATGGCTTGTGACACCTCAGAACAAAATATTAAGGCAATCCTCTGTCAACAATATGGCTTCTCACCCCCACATCATGGTCCTCAGCAGGGACTTCCCCCTCCTCTTTGCTTGTGGGAACCTCCTTGGAGAGAAGGCTGTAGGTTGTGACAACAACATCATATCCAGAGAGCCTGCATAAAGGGAATGTAGCAATCAGGAGCAAGAACAAATAAGGAATTCATTTGGCAAGACAGAAAATGCCTGCTGAAGGTTTAAGAACAACACAGTTCTAAAGAGCTGAAATGCACAGTTTTATAGAAAACTGAGCTTCATTGCAGCCAAACGGGAAGAACATATTGTCTCCCTTTTATGGACACTGGAAGTAGACACAGCAAGCTCAAGATGACAGTAAAAGCCAGTGGTATGGAACACACACAAGAGATGAACCCTACTTAGAATCTGGCACCTAGAAATACTGCTCATCATGGTCTGAAGCAGTGCAGAAAGTTTTCTGACCTATATATACAGCTGATAAAAAATACAACCACAAAGCACAAGCATGGAAGAAACTGCCACTGATAATCTCTGCAAGCAAGAGATGTTTTAGAGAATATACACCTTCTTTTTTCATTATTACTGGGAACAGCAATGGCCTTCACCAGAAGCACTCAGCATAGGTACAGGCCATAACGGCTTTGCTACATACATCTTGACAGCAGACATCAGCCTGACCTTCTGGATCTTCCACATTTCTATACATCAGGTTCTACCATCATTCTACAGCCACTGAATTTCAACTCTGATATATACAATCTCTTGCTAAGTAGTATTTCACTTTTCTTGGTCACATTTATGGTTTAGCACTTACACCTCTGCATGTTTATCTCTGTTTGGCCCATGGTACAAATATACCCTCAGTTTGCCACAGTCCACGTGTCTGTCAATCTCTTTCTTCCAGTGATGGATCAAGGATGCAGGACAAATGATTAAAGTGCTGTGAGAAGGGATAACAGTGGAATCTGCAGGGAAATATTGCAGACAGGTTTCAAGGTCTTCATATTAGACTACAACAAAGGCAGAAGTTTTGGAAATTCACAATAATTAAGAAGACTGGTCCACTTTTCCTGTGAGCACAGTTTGTGAAGTGGACATCTCTACATTGCATTCTTGGAAACTGTTAGTTCTGCGCGGAAAAAACCCTATTTAAACACTAATGCATCACTTCCTGTCCACTCAGAGTCGTATGTATGTATCTGTGCACTTCCTTTGGATTAGCTGAATGGTTAGAATTCAGGACCTAACCCTGATCTCTCCTGAGAATACAGTACCAAATAAATTCCTCTTTTCTGTTCTAGAAGACTGAAATGTTACCATTTTGAACCACACAGGAAAAACACACACAGAGTCAGTAAACTTGGCAAGACAGGAAAAAGTAGTCTATCCAGTTTCATGAGGATGGAGACAGTAACAGGTTGTGGACACAGAACAATACTATTTAAAATCTCTATGGACAAGATAAAAGGAATTTGGGGGGGGGAAGGGGGAAAAAAAATTGGTCACAGGTTAGTGAATAGTAACTAATTTAAGTCCTTATGCTACGAAAACTACGCATGTTTGCAATGCATATGCTTGCATATGTTGAAAAAACTATGGAACTTTTTCAAAACAGCATATGCTGGGTTTAGCTGGTTCAGGAAACTAATCAATAAACAATATAAAGTAACAAGTTGGGAAATCCTATACATCCAATGGAAGAACAAATGACACTGATCAAGAGAAAGGACTTGCAAGAGTGCAGAGCGGGGGGCTGGGCTAGATGACCTCTAAAGGTCCCTTCCAACCCAAAGCATACTATGATTCTATTCTACGAAGCCAAATGGAATTTTCCTACAGAAGGGAATTGAGCACAGATAGTCTCTATTGTTTTATGAGCCACTAACCTATAATGCTTTAGGCATTTCAAATGGCACTGCATCATAATGTATGTAGGGTATGAAGGAAACAATTCTGTACCATTTTTGGATAGCCATATTTCTAACGTCTCCTTTCTTTTCTCTGTCTTCAGCTGCTTCTGGGCCAGAATGAGAGCAATCATCATTACAGTCTTCCCCAAGCCCATGTCATCCGCTGGAAAAAAAGAGACACAGAAGTTGTGATGACCCACAGAAACAAGCCCCCCCGCCGCTCAGATCTACACTGAGGTAAATACTTAACAGAAATTGTTCTGAGGAACCCTGGAAATAAAAATACATGTGTGACCATTTCAGGGTATGATTTAGTAATGGCATAATAGCTGTAATTGGTCAAAGAGCACAGGAAACCAAGCCCCTTCAACATGGCTACAAAATAACTAGTTATTTGCCTCCTAGTAAGTTACATGCCAAACCTTTGCTGCCATAAATCTGCCCCCCCAAATCCACTTTCCTGTTGTATTGCTTACCCAGAATTCCTCCACACGGCCTCTGACTCTCTCTCCAGAGTAGCCATGCGAGCGCCTGTTTTTGGTGCAGCAGCAGTCGAACCTGAGAGGGCAAGACAAAGGATTTGAAGGAAATATCTTGTAAAGTTCAGACACTTCTGCTTCCTGTACCAAATTATCCAGCTGAACTGTCCTACTACAATCTTACTAAAAGGAGTTTGCCTGCCAGTTCTTCTCCCACATGGATGGGGATACCCAAAAGAAGCAACTCCTGCAGACAGGAGGTCAGCAGTACCACACATCAGTCTTGCTAATGCTTTATGCACAAACCAACCTAGCACCTCACAGTGCTCTGAGGGCACACAAAGGCAGCTCATTCAGGTGGAAAATCCACCCAAACCTACCGTGCTCACAACAGGCATCACTGCCAAGGAGAGGGATTAAGAACACTTCCCCTTTTCTCACCAAGTTTAAGACCCCTACAGGCTCTTAGACATACTATCATTGTAAGACATGAAATGGCCTTCCCCAACACTGAAAAGGTCCCAAGAGGATCCAACAAGTGACACAACATATATACATCAACGCACCACCTTGTAGAGGCATGTGCCTTCTAATATCTTGCACATATCCTCAGCTATGGGTTCTGCACCACCTGGTAAAGAGCTGCTCTTTGGCAGATCAGAACGGACTACTCTGGAGTCCGTTGGGTTGCATAACTTAATCACTTGTAAGACTACTTCTTATAGCTGTGGTGCACCTAACCCAAACTTTTTCTCTCTTCGACCACTTTATAACCTTAGGAATTCCTGCCAGACCGCGGCTTTGGTGCAGTGAGTTGCTCAGTTAGGCACTCCTTAATTGTATCATACCCCTACATAGCTGAGGCAGAGAGGGGCACTATCTGTACCAGAAACCTCTACATGGCTGAGGTGGGGAGCGAGAATGGGAACAATCAGTTATGCCTGAGAGCCTTGAAACATCTTATCTGAATCATACCCAAGTGACATGGTACCATTGTTATCGGAAGTCCAGTGATTACTGACCTGGATTCTGGCTCAGATGACAATTTACAGATGACTAAAGCAAATCATCTCACAATCCTATAAAACAGCAGTCCTAAGTGAGGCCCTCGGAGCTCTCCTGGACTGCAGCGGGCTGTGGCCAGCTCCGAGTGGGATGCCTCTCAAAGCTAGCAAACTATTAAAGTTTGCTAAAATCAGAGGTCCATTGCCAAAGACCAACAGCAGAGCCTGGGCTGAAACCCTTCACTCCTTGAGGCTGAAACCTCGCCTGTTGAGAAATGCCAAGACATTCAACGTGAATATTTCACTGAACTCGAGGGGAATTTTTGACAGGTATACCTCTCTATATATGTATAGATTCATACCTTCGTGTGTGTGTATGCATGTGTAAATAGATTTTAGTAGTCTGTAGATGTATGATTTAATTACAAAATGAGTCCTATACTGCTACTAGATATATATATATATTATCCTTAGACATAAACCGTTGACCAAGTCTGAGACTAAGATTGGACCTAGCCGCACCTAGACTCCTCTCTGAAAAGGAGTTCAGAAAGCAAGGGGGTCTATTCTGAACCTCATGACTCAACGGGAGGGTCCTCCTTATCCCCTGGATCCATGATCTCTCTGTGAATCATTCTAACTCAAGTGTAACTTACATTTTCCTTTGTGTACTTCTTCCATGTAGTAATAGAGTGAACCTTGCCATCTTCAAATCTTTAACTAAGTCACTGTTTAGATTAATTTTGTCTAATACTTTGTAATCAACTGATGATTGAGTATTATTAAAAATCACAATCAAATTGATTTGTCATAGTAATTTAAACTGCTACTAAATAAACTGTGTCAGCAGGATTCACAAATTGGCGTTCGCAACAATAGCTCACCGGGAGACCTAACTGGGAGAAAAAGAACAAATAAGAAGGTTCTCAGTCTGTTCCTCACTAAAGACCTGCTTCTGCTCTACCAGTCACGTACAAACAAATGGTTGTGGGTTGGTTGCTTTGTCTGAGGCACTGCTACTCCGTAGAAGCACTAAATATTCTGAAGACACCACAAGAGGGTAGAACATCAGTATTGGCACTCTGAAGCAGCTCTCGTGGATGAAAAGTGATTAGAATGTCTCCTTCCAGCAGGATGAAAACTGCAAAGTACTTCAAAGTGCAAAAGGACAGGATGCTCTAGGGTATCACCGAGATGTTACACTTCATGATGGAGGTAACAAGAAACCTCTAAGTTCATCAGCACGACATCCTCCATCCTTGCCAACTCACCTTCAATCCAGAGGGATCTTCAGCTACTGTCTGCTCTGTCGGACAGGATTCTAGAGATTTGTGAAGATGATTAATAGCCTCACTTGTGGCACTGTGTACAGCCCTGATTCGGTCTTCTGTCATTCTTCCTCCATATAGATTCTGCATACCATAGCTCACTGGAAAGATACAGCATGAGATCTGTTTACAAAGCTAACTTTCCCAAGCAGATCTTTCATCTCAGAGACTGATCTCAGTGGCTACCAGAGCCTGTGGGGCAGTGTGCTGCTCACAGTAATAAAAAAGGTTTAGTACTCCCACATATATCCACCAGTTGCAGGATTACTTCAGAAATAGTCCTCACCAGTATTCTCTTTAATGAAAAAAAGTCTTTCTGTACTTACTTCCAAAACTGTGGCTGTAATATTCACTGGAACCCAAAGTAGCAGCAGCAGAGCAGTGACTGTGTGAGCCTGAAGAGGTCCTGGCTGCAGGATTCTGCAGAGGTAGTGGTGTTATCAACTTTGTACCACCTGGCCTGCCAGATGGGCTAGGCAAAGATTCCTCACGGCAGCCGCTGCTCGTGCTATCCTCCCCTTAAGAAGAAAGGAATTGCAGGTTGAAAAGGTTGCACAATGGACTTCAGAGTCTTACGTTACAGCCCAGAGAAGAGCCTTTGCTTTGCCCAATGATCTGCTTGCAAAATATTAATAAGTGGTCACACAGATTTAACAGCAGGGTAGCAGGTTACCATATCATTTGAGCCACTGTAACTACTAACATGCATGCTCTTAGCCTGCTCTGATGTGACAGGCTATGCAGTTCAGCTCAAGCCTCAGTGTGCAGTTTATACCAACACAGTGAACTTTGCAACTGTGATCAGATTAGTGCAAAACCAAGGTTAGTTCTGCACACTACTCCCAGAGAATTTACTCCTTTTAAAGACATCTTTCTTGTCAATGTTTTGGTCACAAAAACTATAACAATATCCAAGAACAAATGGGCCAAGAACTCATGAGCCTTTCTCTCCTTCCTGGAAAAGTCTGCCTTGCTTAAAACCAGACAGGGTATAAGACATTGGGACTGCTTGTTGTGTGGCAACCTGTGAGTTACTGCTTCCTTGCTAGACACCTTCAGTTTCCAGAGTTGTCACACTGGATCTTTTCATCAACACAATTGATATTATGATCATAAAGTAACTCTCCTGTTGAGGTAGTCATACAGGTAACTCAACAAAATGCCTCTCTTCCACAGGTGATTAATACTAGTTAATAGAATTATGAAATCACTTTACAGGAATGGCACACTGGAAGCTCCTTATCTTGTATCTGGTAACTGAAACATTCAGACATAACAGCCAAAAATACATGCCATACATAAGTTTATGCTATTTTCCCTCAATATTAACAACTATAGTAAGACAAACTGTTTTGCAAAGTTGTGGGGCAAAAGAATTTAGCCCTACCTTTTTCAGTAGTATCTGCTGTCGAAATGTTAAGAGCACCAAGCACAGCTTCCAAATCCTGCACTTGCTTTAATAACCGTTCCCCTTTATCTGGCAGCAGCTGAATGTTCACTGTAGCCAATGTACTCTGCAAAACAAAAAAGAATCCAAAACCTGAGCATGCTTATCAAGCTCTCTGCCAATTGAGAACAATCAGGTCAGAAGTTTAAAAGCACTAATCTCATGCCACACTAATTTGTATTTTGATACTGTTCTACGATCTCCAAAAGCATTTAAGTGCAATTAAATAGTCTTTTAGCAGAAAATAAACTAACTATTAGCATACTTTAGAAGAGATGGAAGGACACAGGGCCTCCCCCTTTTTATGAAACAGGAGGAACAGGTCATCAAGTGACTTGGATAATCTTAACTTCTCTTAAAGCACCCAATGTTCAACCTACTTGCACATTTATTTCTATACCAGCAGGAATGACAGCTCTGTCTGTTTATTTTGAGGTTCTGTTCTGAGCTCTAGGCAAACAGGGGGTTTTATAATAAAAACTATGGAACATGGTTATCAGTAATTATTAAAAAAGCAAACAGGTAGTTTATTTCCTCTAAGTGTGAGCTTTCATGGGTAGATCACTCTTACTCCACAAGGCCAAGAGAGACTAGCAGAAACAGCCACATTATTTTAAAGGGTTAAGCTGGCTGTGTACTGTCTCATCTTATGCAAATTACTTTCTGGGTAAGAGACAGACACAGCCTCAGGCAGGTCAAAACTGAGCACCTCCAAATGCAGAAGGTTGTGTTACCTTAGGGGTAATTGTCTCATATGTGGCTTAAAACAACTAGCTTGTGCTTAGGCTGAATTCCTTCCCTTACCCCATCTTCCTAAACCATCCAAATATTTTGAGTCTCTGCTGTGAGGGGATACCATATTCCGATGCCTGTCATGAGTAAGGGAATTCACCCTGAACACAGAATCAAAAAAAAGGAATAAGCACAATAAATGACCTTCTTCTGCTTCAGCTGGACTACAAGATGGTTGCGAAGAGCTTTCGGATCCTGGGATCCTTCCATGTGATGTGATGCTGCAGCTCCTAGCAAACATGTCCCTTGCATACTCTTTCCTGATTTTCCTGAAGGAATCTCTCTTGACTGCAAACCCTCAACTGATTTCTCAGGTTTACTTTTACTCGATGAGCAATGAGCAAATCCTACTTCATCACCGTCAGAGACTTTGTCAGCAGGCTGTCCCAAGCCTGGCCTGATTTGTGTCTCGGCTGGAGCTGCCTCTGCTCCTCCCTTCAGGGCAGCATGTTGCAGTGCTGACTGTGGCACTGCTGGGGAAATCGCATCTTCTTTAGACGTTGGTTTCGTCTCTCCATTCTTCCCACCAATGTATTCTTTCTCTCCGATTTCTTTACCCTCACAGCTTTTCAAGCTTTTCTCTCTGAGCTGCTCCTCCTCTTGAGGCTTGGCACTTGTACTTTGCTTTCCAAGACTTAGTAGAAAGAGCTTTGATCTCCCGTCTGGCTCTTTCTCCACACACTCAGAAGACTTCTTGGATTCCCTGACATTGCCACAATATTTCTCTTGTTCCCAAAGGGTGTTTTTCCCTTTCCAAGTCTCTGAAACACCAAGTTTAGATTCAGATGCTGTGCTTTCCTTAAGTTCTGAATCACTCCTATTTCCTGTGGACTGCTTCTCTTCAGTTTTCAGCCCTTCTAGATGTTCCTCTTCTACAGAGGAATCAGAGATTGATTTCTTTTCTTTATGTGACACCAGCAACTTCTCTTTCTCTGCTTTTTCTCCTTTTGCTTTACTTTCCTCTCCATTTCCTTGCTTAATTTGTTTCCAGAATGATGGTTCACAATTCTTGTCTATCACTTTGAATGGATTTCTTTGGCCACTGGGATTGAAGAGAGGTGCTGTGCTGTGCTGGGATTCCAAGGCTCTTGACACTGTGGTAGCTTTTGGATCCTGCGATATATACAAGTGAGTAAATGCTAATGTAAGTGAGCAAATTATTAAAGTCTGCTAACTATACACACAACCTGATCATCTCAAGCAAGACTTCATTCTCTAAGAACATCATCTTTTCTACATTTTAACAGGATCGGGATAAACGTTTCACAAGGAAAACAAAACAGAATTGGTGGTTTTCTGCTTTCTTCGGAATTCCTATGGTTTTTGGGGATCAAGCCCCAACAGCATCATCCTCAAGAAAAGAGGACAGCCAGAGATCAAACCCAAGTTTCTTTTAAGACTGGAGAATAGTGATTACTTCACACAATATAGGAGTAAGAAAAGTCTCACATGGACGACAGCAGGCTGATGAGCTTTTCAACTAGAAAATACAAACTCTCCCACTATGTAGTTTCAGAGGTGATTAAAGTATACAGAATGAAACATCAAGCTGGAATACGCTGATGCTAAATGAAACATTCTTACCTGCCACGGGATGCTTCCACACCATTTCTTCCCATCTGACTTACTTTTAAGGCATCGGTAAAACAACCTACCAAAGAATAAAACAAGATTTGAACTGCAGAAGACCTTAAGGGAATTCTAAGCATTCTTTAAAAAGTACTTTGCACCAAAAACATCACAGGCAAGTTCCCTTGATCTGCACTTTACATCCAGAACCCTAGCATAGCAAAAGACCGTGAGCGTTGGCAATGAAGCTTTTTACAAAAGCATTGTTCTCTGGCTAAAGGTTCCTAGGCATTTGGGTTATTTGCTTTTTAGTTTTAGCAATTAAAAAAAAAAAAGTAACTGCTCAGGCAAAAATACTGTCTAAGTTCAGAGCCTCAGAGGTGTCCTATGATTTCAAGGTGCAAGGAAACAGCTATTCTTTTAGTTACGCCATGCAGGCCACCTCATCTTTAAAGCACCTCAGGAACAGAAGAACTTTGGATGTGATCTTTTTTTTTTAAACTGGCAGCCAACCAGGACTGCTGCAAGAATTTTATCAGAATTAAAATTGGTGAATTTGATATGACAGTCATGAGTCTTAGATGAACCCAACCACAGAGTCATGTTCAATTCTGTTAAAAACAAACATTATCTGATCACTTAGGTTTATACCACTGAACATGACTGCTAATAAAACCAGAAAACATTCTGAAACATACTAAGTGAAGGCCTCAAGGCTGGATAAGCCTTTTAAAATTCTAGAAGGAAACTGCAAGTCAGCCACCGTCACACAATTCCAAATGTTCAAAACCTGTGCAACAAACCTTTGTTTGTGCTGTGAGGAACTTACTGGTATTCGTCTCTGTCCTGCTGCTGAACCAGGACTTGCAGCTCCACCATGCATCCCTTATGGATCAAGCAGTGAGAAGCAGGGATACTGAAAAGAGGAAGAATGAAGACAAAACAAGCTGCTCAGGGAACAGCAAAACCAAATACTTAGCATCATAGAATGTTTTGGGTTGTAAAGGGACCCCTAGAGGTCATCTAGCCCAACCCCCCTGCAGTGAGCAGGGACACCGCTAACTAGATCAGGTTGCTCAGAGCCCCGTCCAACCTGGCCTTGAATGTTTCCAGGGATGGGGCCTCCACCACCTCTCTGGGCAACCTGTTCCAGTGTTTCACCACACTCATTGTAAAGAATTTCTTCCTTATATCCAGTCTAAACCTACCCTGCTTCAGTTTAAAACCATTACCCCTTGTCCTGTCACAGCTGGCCCTACTAAAAAGATTTTCCCCGTCTTTCCTATAGGCCCCCTTTAAGTACTGAAAGGCCGTAATCAGGTCTCCCCACAGCCTTCTCTTCTCCAGGCTGAACAACCCCAACTCTCTCAGCCTGTCCTCACAGGAGAGGTGCTCCAGCCCTCGGATCATTTTTGTAGCCCTCCTCGGGACCCGCTCCAACAGTTCCCTGTCCTTCTTGGCACTTCGAGAATCTTCACAAAGACTACGTGACTAAGAAAACAAAAGTTTATTACTGCTGACACAGCACTGAATTTCCCTCAAAACTCGTGTCGTGTCCCGTCCCGTCCCGTCCCCGCAGCCGCACATTGGCGGAGAGGCCCTCCCGCCCCCCCCCGCCCTACACCTACGGCGCCGGGAGGACA
The DNA here is from genome assembly GCA_034008185.1 of Gorsachius magnificus. NCBI lineage: Eukaryota > Metazoa > Chordata > Aves > Pelecaniformes > Ardeidae > Gorsachius > Gorsachius magnificus. The sequence continues at coordinate 125,398,462 of CM067081.1, forward strand.
AAGCCGCAGGCCGCCGGGCCCTGCGCTGCGCATACGTAGAAGCTCTTCCCCTTGTTGGGGCCATCGCGGACGCCCGTCTTCAGGAAGCAGAGGGACCCTGCAGGGCGGAGAAGAAGGGAACCGATCAGACCGGGACCGGGACCGGGACCGGGACCGGGACCCCCCCCCAGGCCGCCCCTCACCATGCTGGGCGCACGGCACAGCCTCCATCGCCAGGCGACAAGCGCCGTACCCACTTTTGAAATCAGCCAATCCTACCCAGCGCCTGCGGACTGTCCAATCAGGGCGGGGAAGCGGCGGTAGAGCCAATCGCCGCCGCGCTATGAACTCACTGTTCCGCGCAGGCTTGGAACGCTGCGGAAGAGGGCCGGAATACGCGCTGCCATTGGCGGGGGCACGCCACGGGAGGGCGGCCGGCCCCTACGTGGGCGTGGCCAAGGGAGGGGGCGTGGCCCTGGCAGCGGCAGCAAACCGGGGCGGCGGCCGGCGCTGGGGAAGGGCGTTCGGGTGCTGCTGCTGCCAGGCTCATCCCGTAAGTTCAATATATTTTTAGCAGTAAAATACTTAAAAATAAATCTGAGTTCAGATGTCAGTAGTCTAAACAAGCACCACGGACCACGAGAAACTGGAAAGAAAGTTTTTTTTTGTTTTTTTTTCCCCCCCCCCCTTCTTTTATATTTAAGATGGGGAATACAGTTTTACAAAATGTGTGCATTTCTTAATTACCGCTTTTGTTAATGACAATTCAAGTGAGATAACGACTCCGGTAATAACAGAATTACAGAAAGGTTATAATCCGTTTAGCAGAAACATTAACAACATTTACACTAAATAACAGATTAGTGAAATTAACACTGACAGCCAAATTCAGTCCCAGTGTAAACTGATGAAACTCCACGAACCTGCCCAAAGGCTGAATTTGGCTCAGTACCTGTGTGAAAAACGTGCTTTTTAACACAATACTAACAATTTTGTGCTCTCGCATGCACCTTGGAATTTTTCTTCCTAAACACAAGGCCGTTTTTGGCCAGCACCCACCACAATGCATTCATACTCACGTCTGCCCTTTCCACATTCAGCAACAACTTCACTCAGCTTGTTCTGAAGCAGGAATACGGAATAAAAGGGATGCGGATAAAATACTTCAAGCCACCTGAGGCAAGTGCATACCTTAAGGAGAGGTGAATACTACGAGCAACTGCGATTGTAACATTAATGACAGCAATAATGACCTCAGTGCAGGGCATTTTCTGGCAAATACTGGGACTTTTAATTTATTTTTTAATAAGTGCGCACAGGTGCCAATTTATCTAACACACTAGAAGCAAAAAATACAGGGGCGATGACCTCACTAGTAGTTTCATTCCTGTGTTATGCAAGGAGCCATTTTACCTGTGTTTACGCGTTCTTGCTTTAACAGCCTGTTCTTAATCAGCAAACCATGTACTGGATTTTAAGCACACAGTTAAATCTTACATGAGAATGTATAACGGGATTCAGGCTAGTTCCTCAAGTCAAGCTGCTTTGTCCAGAGATGGACACAAGCTTGTGCTGAGTTGGGAACACAAATAGGATGCCTAAATACAGTACTGGACTGAGGCTCTGCCTCAAAACCAGTTTGCTTTTATGCCTCCGAGTAAGTCTCACACACAGCCATAATTTAACAAGTGTACACCCAGTTTTTGCCCAGATTGAAGCATCCTCCCCCTGATTTCCAAACAATCTGCAGCAAAAACTCACACAAACCACTTCTGGGGAAAGGTGGAGGCACAGGGGGAAGCAGACACAGAGTAAACAAATGCAAATCCTTGGTCCTTAAGTCAATTTGCTACTGACACCCACCCCCAAGAAATTATCATACTCACTTGTCTCCCTCTCTTTGAAACAAGCAGTAAGGCAGGGCTGTAACCCCCATGAAGGGAGGAAGGGGCCAGCCCGGGAAGGCACAGAAAGGTTCTCCTACGATCCACTTCATCCCTCTTTTTTTAACAAACCTTTCCACCTTTGCAGCTTCTTTCATTACCAGCAGCTTGGCTGTTGCAGTTTTCCCCTGCTTTGGCAAGCAGGGCTGATTGACCCTCTCACAAAGGCCTAATAAGTTAACGTCTGGACAGCGCTTAAGAACATGAAAAGTGCAATGTAAGTGCCAAATGTTCTTATTTTAGAGATTAATGAGTTAATACTCCAAGAAATGTATGCACTGAGGTAACTATTGCTTAAATACATTCCCTCGTGATTAAAAAAAAAACCAAAACAAAACTCCCAACAACCTCAGAACCTTTCTCTTTAGAAAAGATGAATCCTGAATATAAAGTGGTAATACCTTAGTTATAGTCTGTCTAGATTACCACAGCTGTAGAGCGTGCCCTTGCAGTAAAAGGAAAACCGGGGAAGTAAACTGGAGTTCTCAGAGAAACTAAGAACTCTGCACTGATGCTTTCCTCAAAGACCATCTCTGTGATATTTCCAGCACAGCTTCCACCCCTTACACCTAGAGATGCTGGTGTGTCATAACACAGAAGCAATGCACAATCCAGCTTCAGATCTAGCATTCCGGTGGCTGAGCAGCCAGAAATATATGCTAGCAAGGGTAAGTAGGACCATAATCTGCATGAGCTCTCTGAAAAGTTCAGGTTCTGTCCCTTAGTGAAGTCCATGCTCCATCATCTAGGAGTCTGTGACAGTAAGGCTGTATGTAGTATGCAACGCACAAGCTCCTATCAGAGCATTCCAGCTATCAAGTATAAGCTGATTATTCTGGTGGTTAGAAAAGGATCAATGCAATAATGAACTAAACACTGCAAATATTTTTCCTTTTTCATTCTTGTATCGGCTTTGGCCAATAATGAACCCAAACCCTGCACTGCTATGCAGTGCGATAGATTTAAGACATGGCACAAAAGAGTCAATAGCACCCTAACCAGTAAACAAATACTGCTGTAAAATGCTGATGCAAGTACCAGAATTCAGCTGGTTTTCAAGTGTTGAAAAAAACACTGAGAACATCTCAGCAAGGTATCCTGGTTCTGTGAAAACAGTAACAGCTGTAGTAGGTCCCGCTTAGTGGTTTCATTCTGTTTTCTTACTCCAGTGCTCCTGTCAAATACTCCCTTCATCATGCTCTGCAACTGAAGTCTTTGGCTAGCATGGGGCCTGACGCCACGCCGTGTGTTTATACTGCTTCCAGGAAGAGTCCGCACGGGGAACAGAGCTCCTGGTAAAGCATCTTCCCCAAACAAACTGATTTTCACATCAGCTTCAATGGCTCTTGCTAAACTGGATGCGTAACTGTCCAGAGATTTATGGACTTCAGCTTTTACATGAAGAACAGAATTCTTTGCAGCTTCTGAAAAGAAGAAAAAAAAAAAAGGACAACATATCAGAAAATTAACAGTTGATCAATATGGCTGCACAAATGCTTGATCCTTTTCTAAAGGTATGATCATGCCCTCTGCAAAATAACCTTACAGAATGCATTTACCAATGACACACAGGGTTCCTAAACCATTCTATGAACACAAAGCTTCAAAATGACCTCAGTAAGTCAAGCAGAGAAAAACTGCCGCCAGTTCAAGTAAAAAAAAAAAAAATCTAATGAAGCAAAGTGCTTATACACATATGTTTAACTTCGAATTAAATTGCATGTGGAATGATTTTCTGAATCTCAACCTATGCATACAGGATTTTATTGGTCTGAATTTGTACCCAACTGAAGTCAACAGCCTGGTTTCTGCTTATTACCTAGGGGTCTAGGATTAGGGGCAATGGGAATTGTCTGGCATCAGGGAAGAATTCATGCAGAAGACAGGAACAGAACCCTCAATTTGTACTTCCTCTGCTGTAAGCATGACTTACAGCCTTACAGGGATTCTCCAGTGCATTTTGACTAAGATCTCGCACTTCATTGACGTGAATGGTAGAATTTAAGAGCTATTTTGTAACATGTTTTAAGCCCGGCAGACACAGTCTTTGTGTTTACGGATTAACAGTCCCCAAATTCCAAGGGCTTCTTCCAAGCAGTGATTAAAATCAGCAGTCCGCTGTCCTTATGCTTAAATTGGTTCCAGCCACACTGTGGGACCCACTGCCAGTGGGGAAGTTGTAGAGCTCTCCATGCCAGGAGAGGTTGAAGACTGCCGTTGCAGACAGTAGCATACTTCTTCCTAACCTTTTATTACCTTGGATACACCTGCTCCTCAGTGTTGATGTAGTTGCTTTTGTAGCATCTCTACCCACCAACACATTGGGCAACACACGTGTTCATGTAAATGTAATCCTTCAATGAAGGTGCTGAAATTATTTAGAGTCCCATAGATCCTGAAAACCCCAAGACATACCAGGAAGAACAGCTAAACCTGTGGGGAACTTTTGCACTAAGACATCCCTCTTTCACTGAGCTGCATAACAAAAAAAAAAAATAGATGCCTGTCCCTACATAATCACTTAGGAAGATAATGAGAAACGTAGGGCAATGTATTTGTCGAAGGAAAGAATCAGCTCATGCTGGGAACAGGGCAAGAGTGAATTTTGCCAAGATGTTTGAAAAGGAAGTTTCACAGAGTTTCTCATTACTTCAGAATCATAAAAATCAGTCAGGTTTTATTATTACTTCATTCTTAGAGGCATCCTGCTCATTTCCACAATCATTTATTCAGTTGTTATTATCAAGTCTTCCAGTCCATATTATTAACTATCAGCTTAAACTAACTTTGCTAAAATGTATTTTACAGATGATCGCAGCAACACTTTGCTAGCACAGAATTAACAAGTGAGTTGACTGAACAAGTGCACGTGGTTCATCTATTTTCACCCATATCTGCTGAGAAACATACTCAGTAAAGTAAATAAAGTAAAAGTTAAGTAAAAAAAAGTGAAACAGAATGAAATTTTATTCAAACCATTAAAGTCTGTAAATGAAAGAATTTCCAGTCTGTGAATGACAAAGTTGGCAGCAAAGGAGGCAGCAAGTGAGAAACACTGGGATAATGGAATCAAAGTATGAGAGCAGGAAAGGGCATTCCTTGAGAAACAGAAAACAGACTGCAACAGCCACCAAATGAGTGGAGCTGCAGAGAATACCGCTGCGCAACATAAATGATGTGTATGCAGGGAATCCCAGCTTCTGACTCTTGTCTTCACCTGTTGCTACTTGAGAACTGGAAGAAAGATCCGATCTTACTTTCTGTTATACCTGCACAAATGGCTAGGTATGTCAAGGTGAACAGTGGTCAGGTATGTTTTAAGGCAATTCTGGAGGTCCTGGGAGGCTTCCTGAGCAGGCAATATAGTTAGTTTTGAGCATTTATGTACTTACCCCTAAACCCACCTTTAATTTGCTCTACTTCGTCTTCAAACGTCACTGAACTCCTCCTTCGAGGAGGACAGACACACTGTGGGGCATGAGGGCCATCTGAGCTATAATCTTCAAGAAGCATTGCATCTGTTCCTGAAAAAGAAAATGCAAGAGTTCTCAAGCTAAACAGACTAATGTTGGGATACAATATTTAAGTGGTGGTAAAAAAATTTCATTCTACAGCAGTTCCTTCAAAAGATGTCTAAACCTAGCTTTTGTGAGAAAATTTCAGCTTGAATTAACACTGCACAGAAAAAAGAATGAGGTTAGAGTTTTCATTGAAAGGATTTGGAAATCTTTTCCCATTAGCCATCTAAAACCTCAGGCAGGTCCGAAACACTCACCTGCAGAACTTATAATGTCAATAGGACAACAGACAAAAGTGAAACCTTACCTTCAGTAAACAAAGGGTGAAGTTGAGGGCAACTTCCCCCATCTCCTGATGTAGACAAGAAGCTAACAATGGCTACCTGAGAGGCAGACAACCATAACTGCCAAATGTCATGCTTGTAATCAAACCCACATGTAAACCTGAACTGGAGAATTTTTCTGTTCAATTTCATTTGTCTCTAATAACCTGTATTTTGACTTTCTTGAAATGTATTTTAATGGGGAAAAGTCCCTTGCTGGTTAGGAATGATTTTGGTCCGATGAGTAATTTTTTCAGTTTAGCAGCAATTTTTTTATTTCACTTCCCTGCATTTGTTTTGCACCTTTCCAATATGAAACAGTTTACAAGCACAAGGAAATTCATCTTGGCATCTCTGCAATGCTTTCACACAAAGGGCAGGACTGCAGCCTAGGCCTTCCTTGCAATGCTGGTCTCTGCTGTGTAAGAGAGAAGCGGAGCAAACGTTTTGAAGAGATGCTAGGACAGTGCTGAGCGAGCAGTCCTCAGGGAAGGTGCTGTTGGAAGACACAGCTTGCACACACCTGATGTACGACACTTTGATTATCAGTCCTTTTTACTTCTGTGATGTGACAACAGGCCAAAGACAAAGAGCCTTTGCAGGTTTTTTAATTCCTCCAGATTGTGGCTTCACATCTCTCTTCACTTGACTGCTTTTGATCCCCAGATTTATTCTTTTTGCAGTAAGGAGGTGTTCCAGCACTCATTTTACAGAAAGTGAAAGACATCACTGGGGGTGTACCTCTAGACAACATACTGCTCCGTAGATCTAGTATTCGCTGACAATTCATTGTGATGTAGCAAAGTGATAAACTTTGTAAGGCTAAACTTGTGTGTTACATCATACATCTCCCTACAGCACACAAGAAGGAGAACAAGCTGCTGCCCTAATACACAGTCCCAAATAAGCTAATGACTTTCTGTGCTGTTCTGTGGATCATCTGGGTTTGAAAACAGTAGACTCTTACTGATCTCCAAGGGTACTGGATCCTACTCAGAAACACAGTGTGCAATGGAAGGGTGGCACTAGGAAGAAAGAAATACTTTCTTCCACGGAGCAGAATTTTAACGTGTTTTCAAATACACTAGTTCAATGCATTTTTTTCAAATGAGGCTACTGAAGAGACTAGCCTCTTATTCTCACAGGGTGGCTGTTTGTCCTTGGAATAATTGACCTTAAGGCAGTATTTCTAGCAATTGGGACTCAGGTCTCACTTCATATTTTGTGTACAGCTGGCACCACTTGGATTTTTTTTCCTCACCTACTACTTCATCTGTTTTTCACAACGTGAAAAGCCCAGCTTCTGTTTGCCAGGGCAGATAAAGGTGCAACTGCATCGCAGGCCACAGGATCATGTATTGCACAGGCAGCATTAAGAGGGATTCAGGACTTCTTTCTCCTCTTTAGTCCCTCACAGTAAAGGCATCCATGTGAAACAGTATTTCATGGTGGATCACTGTATATCCATTGCCAGGCTATGGACTGTACCCCCTCCATAACAAACAGCGGCAGTTCTAACAGCATTTGGTATGGGTTTAGTTTGTTCATTCATTTAAACTGCTCAGTATCATTCCTCAAAAAATGATAACACAATATCCTCCTAACTGAGGCAGGTTTCCCAGGATGCTATTCTCCTTTATCACATACAGCTGCAGAATGCCCACAACAGGCATGAAACTACCAGCGTAAAACAACTACCAAAATAAACCCTAGCTCTATAGACTTCCTTTACAGAAGTAAGAAACAAACCTCTAACACCAAGCAAACATTAGAATATCACCCTCTGGTGTCTCTAGAGCAGAAATAATCTTTAAAATAACTACTGCAGTTAAGGAGTGGTACCTGAATTAACTGCCATAAAAATCTAGCTACAGTTCTGGGTAGAAAATTACCGGCAGAACTCTTTTTCCCTTTTCCAAACCCCCTTCAACTGAGAGATCTTAAGCAGTGATACAATCATATGATAAACACTTAGGATGATTCCAGATTTACACTGCAGGATGAACACAACAAGGTCTCTTACAAACTAGGAAACAAAGATGCACATTCTCCACAGCACTTTGTTGCTCTTTTCCTTATGGATACAGGGAAAGACCCTGAAGAACAATAGAAACTAAAGGAGGATGACACAAAAGCAGCGAGTCCCATTCCCAGGACCCATTATCAAGGGAGGGTCATCATTCCTTAAATGGTATTTTGCAAGTAAATATATTGAGAGCAAGAAAGGAAAAAAGCAACTACAGCAGTTTTGTTGCAATAGCTGGAACAGATGTTTCATGTCATCCATCCACCAAGAGACACTCTGTGAGTAAATACAGACTATGCCAGTGCACTGGTTTTGGCAGGGGTAGAGTTAATTTTCTTCACAGTAGCTAGTATGGGGCTATGTTTTGGATTTGTGCTGGAAACAGTGTTGGTAACACAGGGATGTTTTCATTACTGCTGAGCAGGGCTTACACAGAGTCAAGGCCTCTTCTGCTCTCACACCACCCCACCAGTGAGCAGGTGGGGGATGCACAAGAAGTTGGGAGGGGACACAGACAGTACAGCACCCAGGATCAACAACATCAGGGAGCCCTGCTCAGCATATAAAGCTGGGGGAAGAAGGAAGGGGGGGGGGCATTCAGAGTGATGGCATTTGCCTTCCCAAGTCACCGTCCCATGTGATGGAGCCCTGCTTTCCTGGAGATGGCTGAACACCTGCCTGCCCACAGGAAGCAGGGAGTGAATTCCTTGTTTTGCTTTACCTTTTAAACTGTCTTTATCTCAAACCACAAGCTTTCTCACTTTTATCCTTCCAATTCTCTCCCCCATTCCACTGTGGGGGGAGTGAGCGAGCAGCTGTATGGTGCTTGGTTGCCGGCTAGGGTTAAACCACAACACCGAGAGAGTTCTGCCAAGCTGCAAGTGCAACCTTCTGCCCAAGAAAAGAGATGAAGAGACTTATAGTTACCTGAATCCTGTGAGCAGCTGAAACCTGTGTCTCCTGTGCTGCTGCTGTTTCCTAATGGCCGCCCACCTGCCATGAGGGCAGTGAGATGAGGAGATAGTCCCAAATCTGCAAGAGAGTTTTTGTTCTTGTTACACAATGAATGTTTAAGGGGTCTGCCACAGTAAATACCTCTTACAGTAACACCCACTCTACTGCCTTATTTATTATTCTATGTATAAAACTTACCTTGCTGATCCAAAGTGCATAGCAGCTGGACTTCCCATCTTAGAAACCCAGTCAGCAGCTCTCAGGTATCCTTGGAGTCTTTCCATAAGGAAAGTCTCTTTTCCACCTGCACCATCTCCCTCCAACTCTTTTTGCAATTACATGTGTTTTATCAGCCAGACAGGCTGAACATGGAGCATACACACTCAGAGAGATGGGGATATTTGCCAGACACCTTCTAGACAGAGAATAACCTGGTAACCACTAGCAGCTGTGACAGGCCATTAGTGTGGCAGGACACTCGTGAGCAAGGCTGGGGCACTGAGATGCCTGCCTTCTTTCAAATCCCCAAAACAAGAAGGGAGGAGATTCTAGGATTTTTACAGAGGTGCTGTCTTTGGATCCCACTTCAAGATTTTGTTGCGGGTTTTGTTTGGTTGGGTTGCCCCCCCCCCGCCCCCATCAGCTTCCAGCTAATACACCTGATAAACGTGAAGCTATCAGCTTCTTAAGGCTTGGAAAGAGAAAGTTTGTTCCTGCCTTTTCCTTCCCACCTCAGTTCCAAATTCATCCATAGCATCTCCTAGATACAGATATGCCAAAGCTCCCACAGCTTGCAACGTGGCTGCAGCTGCAGAACTCTTTCATTTAGATGGGAGTCTCTCCCAGTAATCCCAGGTTGCAGAGAATATTATGGATGCCCCTTCGTTCTGCATTTTAGATCTTCCTTCCCAATGAAATAACTTCAGTTCCTACCTCTGTATGAAATATCCCAAGAGATGCCATGAAGATGTCCTATTTTTGGAAGCTTCTGAATAGGACCAGGGAAATGATCAAAAAAAATCAAAATTTTGTTGCATTGCTACTTTAAAAAGCCAAACTCTGAGCAACTGAAGCTCTCAGCCTCCAAATTGGGAAAACGTCAAATAATTTTACTATTTTACATAGTTTTACTTTGTTTATCATCTTTTCTTCACAACCATTAAGCCTAAAAACTGAATTTACAGAAATAGTAATATAAGCATAACTTTAGTGAATCTCAAAGAGCTGTAGCATAAAGCCAGGAATCAAAGAACAAGTGCTGCAAAATGTACTATTGGTAGTGCTCAAATCTGGGTAACACAAAACTGTAGGCATGTAAGGAAACGCTTGAGAGAGAAGAAAAAAAATTATTTTTATTAACCTCATCAGTATGTCTTCTCCAGCAGAGAAAATTTTACTGGAGTAGGAGAAAGAGGTTAACTTCCACAAAAAAAAAAAAATATTCTCCTTTCAAGTGTCTATGATAACCTGAACAAAAGACTGCAGAAACCTCCAGAAACATCCTACTTTGTTTACAGAGCCCTGAAACATGCCAAGCACATGCAGACATTAAGCCTTGCTCTTACTGGTATAAAGGAAGAATGTCTTTTGCAACTACGCGTCTTACCTGTGATCCTATTGGAAATGCTGAATAACCTCGATGTCCTGTGCCGCTGCACAAAGGACTCGCGGTAATAACGATCCCCAAAGCACATTCCTAGTAGTTCCTTGCGCACTGTCTTGTTCCACAGTCCATAAATTAGTGGATGGCAAATGGCACTGGAAAAGGACAACCATGTAGCTAATGTCTCTAAGGCAGGGGAAATACTATTTTTTCCCCAAAGTGCCTCTGATGTAATTACTACCATGTAAGGCCCCCACGTAATCACAAAAGCACCGATGACAACCAAGATGGTTATGAAAGCTTTGCACTGGTTGGCTGAGTAGACAACCCCTTGGAAAGCATTCCTTCGGCTGCCAGAAGAGGACGTGGAGGTGCTGGAGTTCTTCCTCCCATTCCTCTGGGAGTCTTCCTCCACAATGATGACGCTACCACAGTGGATTTTGCGGGCCTTAATCCTTGCCACGCGGAATATGAATCCATAGCAGATCATCATGACCACAAAAGGCAACAACGCACACCAGATCTGCCAAAAGGCAGTGTAACCAGCCTCTTTATGCCAGGCTACCACACACATCCACTTGAATTGGTCAAACTCCAAAGACGACCAGCCAAAAAGGGGAGGGAGGCAGCCGATAAGGGAATGTAGCCACACATACACAAGAGCTACCACTGCTCTGTTGCCTGTTATCTTCATTGGGTACACCATCGGGTACAGGACAGCATAGTACCTGGTGGACAAGAAAATAAAGTCAACAGGAGCATGGAAGATGTACAATAAAAAAAGAACATATTTTAATGATGTTGGTGTCTAGTTCTCCAAACCTCAAAGTGGGTTCAGGGACCCTGGTTATAAAAATAATTACATGTAAAAATACGTACCACTGCAGGCAAGATTGTAAAACCTGACTGAAGGTTCACAAGCAGCTATTAAATCTGTCCCTATGTGTGAGTACACACTTAGGGTATAATCTGGGATTTTAAGTCACCATTTCTTGTTTCTCAAGTAGTATGTTATTATATCAACAATAGCTTTAAAAAAACTCAAGATACATGTCCACATTTTGCATTATTGATGACATCACCTTCTTCTGTATCAAAATTTCACAAGGGGCCGATGTAAAAATAACACTACAATGGTATGCAACGTTATCAACTGCAATGCTTCTCAACTCTATGAACAGCCAATGAATCACACTATGAAATGACTAGGCAATTTATTATGATTCGTTAGAAAAGAGCTGCTTACCTGTCTATAGCTATGAGTCCAAGAGTAAGCATGCTGGCTGAGCTGATCAGCATGTAGAGCAGGGCTGAGAAATTGCACCAAACAACTCCGAAGATCCATTCCCGCCTGATGGAGCTGGTGACAACGAAAGGTAGCACCAGTACAGAGAGGAGGAAGTTGGAGAGGGTCAGGCTGAACACAAACTTGTTGCTCAACGTGAGAAGGTAAGACTTCCGATAGAGGGTGACAACAATCACCAGGTTGCCCAAACAGATGAAAATAGCAATGACGATTATAGCAATGGACTCCGTTACTCTGACCGCCCCGTCTTCCTGTGTGGTGAGGTTCCTCAGGCCCTTCACATTGCTGAGGGAGGAATTGCTGCTCATGGTCAGAGCGTGCAGAGCTGGAGCACCCAAGACATGCTGAGCAGCTAGAAGCAGAACAACGCTCAGAAACATTCAGGCAAGATTTCTTCAAGCTCTCCCCAAAGACTGGAGACCCTTTTGCCTGCATTTAAAAGTTTACCTGTAGGATGCAGGAAACCATTTTAGCTGGGAAAGCGAAGGGGCAGGAAATTGCCTATGGGTACACCAGAGAGGTCAATGACAGAGCCAAGCCTAGAACAGGGAACAAACTTGTCTGAAAGACAAAAAGAGGTGAAGGGGAGAAATGAGGAAGAAAGTTGGCACATTTCACTTTGAAGTTTTCTAAAGATCTTACTTGTTTCTAAGCCATACTTACCAGCTGTGCATCTCACTCAGTCCCTTCACCTAGGCTGTGAAGAAACAACAAGAATGTCATTATCAGTCTCTGTTACTCTCACTTTAAAAAAATTAACTTTTTTCTTATTCTGCCTGTTTATCCTCATTGTTATCTTGTTTTCTGCCTATGCAGCATTTGCTGGTGGTCTGTGGATGCCTGGCTAGCCGTACCCTGCTGACTCTTTCTTAGCAGTCGCTAAGTAACATTCAAAGACTCAGGGATCACTGCACATACTCTCCTAACATCCCTTCTCCATGTTCATAATCACCTTAGCTACAGCAGTGAATCTACTTTACTGCCAATACCAAAGGACTGGGGGAACTGGCTTTCTGTGCATGAGGTTCTAAAGACACTTCCTTGCATTAAGCCAAGGTCCACTCTACGGAAGTGTTTGAGAACCTTTAACCCCTGACTTCTCAGCATTAGCACCCATCCCACTGACTCACAACCTTGTTTCGTGAAACCTTGGTATCTCTCCCAGTTCCTTAGCGGCCTTTTCCCTGCAACAGGCACTCCTATCTACTTCATTCAATCCTTCACCCATCTGCAGGCCAGCACACCAAAGAAAAAACACCACCAAAATGCAAAACAGAAAACTTTATAAGGAGTCCACCAATTAATATAAAGTTGGTATTAGCATTTCTTGGAAATTAGGGACTCGGGGAAAGTTATCTCAGCTAACTCGGTGGCTGTGCCCGCCCATCGCTCCCAAACAACCAGGAGTACTCACAGAAACGCTTCCATCTGCACGGCTGCTGTGGCCTTAGGCAGCAACGTCAGGCTGGAGAGCAGCGTTTTTTCCATCTTTCTTTGTGCTTTCCTAAGAGCGCAATTAAAGACATTACTGGGCCACGTTTTGCAAAGCGTAACTTGGCTCCTCTCTAGCGAAGCTGTCTGCCGACTGTTTCCAAAAGCGCTTCTCCTCAAGTTCATCCCCGAACACGCCCGCACCACCTCTGCGCGCCTTTCCCGTACTTTTCGCCTGGTGCAGGTTTTGGCGAGGCGGCTACCCCCGAGGGGCCGCGGCCGCCCCCCGCACTAGCGGCGCCCGGGGCATCTGGCTCTCCCCGTCCCCTCACAGCCCTCCTGCACTCTGGGGGGGGGGGCGGGGAGAAGGCGACCTCCGGGAGAGGTGGCTCGCCCGGGGCAGGGCAGCCCGGGGCGGGGGAGCATCCCATCCCCGCTCGGCTTGCGGGCAGCCCGGCCAGGCAGGCACAAAGCCAGCGGTGTCGAGCTGGAAATACGCTGGGGAGGGAGGGGGTCGCCATTTTGCCCCCGCGCTCCCTCCGGCAGCGAACAAAGGGCGGGGGCCCGCTCCTCCGCCCCAGGCATCCCTCACCCTCCCGCCGCGGGGCCCGCCGCCGCTCCCGCTGCCCCCCACCCCGCACGGCCGCCGCCACCGCACTCACCGCCTTTTTCCCCGGCCCCCCCGGCCTCGCCGCCCGCCATTTTCTCAGCGGGCGCCCCCCCCCGGCCAGTCTCGGCCTGGGACGCTGGGGGGGGGTGGGGGGGGTGGGTGATGCGCGGAGCCTCGAGGACACCCCGCCCCGGGCAGAGGAGGGCTGCCCCGGGCAGAGGAGGGCTGCCCCGGGCAGAGGAGGGCTGCCCCGGGCAGAGGAGGGCTGCCCCGGGCAGAGGAGGGCTGCCCCGGGCAGAGGAGGGCTGCCCCGGCCCGGCCGAGCCGCTCCGCTCCGCCGCCGCGGGGAGAGTCCTGCCGTGACCCGGCCGCAGCCGGGCACCGCACCTACCCTGCAGGCCCGCCCCGAGGCACAGCCGCTGCTCCCCGAACGCCGCGGGGCTCCTCGCAGCCCTCCTTCGCCGAAAACGCAGGAATCCAGCTAAAAAGGGGAGTGGAATCCATTTTGCGCAGATCAGGCAAAGTGACTCGCCCCGGCACACAGCGCGAGTCAGTCATAGAGAGGGGAAGACCCTAATTGCTAGACCTCTGCAAATGCTATTAGAAGTCATACAGAGCCACCCTGGGGAGGGGTGCTTCCCAAAAACACCCCTGAAGCAAAGCACCAGGTGGGCACAGTGTAAAGGATAATTGGATGCCGTGCCTGTGCATCCCTAACTCCCGGCTTCCCCAGACCCCGGCAAGGCCCTCAAGAGCAGAGAACAGTGCTCTGACGTGAGCTTTGCTGCCTTGCGGTGGCTCTGCAATTCGGGAGAGATGGGAGTTGCTTCGTGTCGAGGGCATCCCGTTCCCCCGTGGCCGCCGTCTCTGCTTGCCCTGGTGTCACGGTACGTCCCTCGGGAGGAGCCGGACTGCGCATCACGCCCCCGTGCTAAGGGAATTTCCTGGGGGGGTTAGCCTGTCCTTGCAATGATGCAAAAAGGCAACGCGAGCCCCCAGGCATCAGTGCTGGATACATAAGCTGTTGATGTATGAGCTGGATAAGCACACAGTGAGGTGGATTGAAAACTGGCTGAATGGCCAGGCCCAGAGGGTGGTTGTAAGTAGAACGAAGCCTAGTTGGAGGCTAGTAACTAGCAGTTACCCCAGAGGCCAACACTGGGTGCAGTCCTGTTTAACATCTTGATTAATGATCTGGATGATGGATGGGGCAGAGCATACCCTTAGCAGGTTTGCTGATGACCCAAAGGAGGGTGGGACGAATGGCTGATAACACCAGCGGGTTGCGCCGCTATCCAGAGGTGAAGAGGTAGGGGAGCTTCCGGAATGCAGACACCATCTCCATAGGAGTATGGTGAATGCTTCCACTTTATTACAAAGTACGGGTATACTTATAGTACAAAGCAGGGTTCACGCGGCACATATAATAATTTCATTGGTCTAAGCATACTGTCCACACGTTGGTGATGGCATATACAATACTTTTCATCGGACTAAACTTACTGTCCACGCGCCTCTATTCTAATGATGATTGGGTATATGCATATTGTCCACGCACGTCTACTCTAATGGTGATTGGATATATGTAGCAAAGCACGCAGCTGGTGATCTTAGCTCATCTTGCAGTCAGCACTTCTTGCCTTAGTACCTCTTTTGTTGTTTTTCTGCTTTTTAATGTGTCAAGGACACACTGTCTTTTTCAAAGCCTGGATTGTCCACGTAACCCCATAGTACTTTGTGGCCCTGTTCAAGAAACTTCTCTACACAGAGGGACCTCAACGGCCTGGAGAAATGGGCTGACAGGAATCTCATGAAGTTTGACAAGGGCAAGTGCAAAGTTCTGTACCCAGGGAGGAACAAGCCTACGCACCAATACCTGCTGGGGACCACCCAGCTGGGGAGCAGCTTGGCAGAGAAGCGAGTGATGTGTCATTCTCAACCGATCCTACCGATGCTTTTCTGCAGGATTTTAAGCTTACCACGCCTCCCCATTTTGACATTTTTTGAAGGACCATCTTCGGACAGCATTCGAGATGATGCCCAACCAGCACAGGAGATTCCACGTGCATGTGTGCACCCACACGTGTCACATCTAACACAGCGTGAGGTGTCTGTGTGCTGGAGCTAGGTAATGCTTCCTCAACCCTTGGGCGTGCCACCCCGCGCCCAGCCCCCGCGGCAGGACGAGAGCCGCCCTGCTGCTCTGGGGCCGGGCTCGGCGAGGGACCACCGGGCTGGAGGCCCGAACGCCCGCCAGGCACACGCACGTTTAGCGCCAGCCGCTGCAGCCCGGTTCTCCGGGAACAGGGGCCCAGGGCGGGGCTCGCTGCCTCTTGGCGCCCTGCGCCCACCGCGGCGGGCGGGAGCGGTACGCAGCTCCTGGGGCCCCCGCCCCGCAGCACGTCACCTCCTGCAGTACGTCACCGCCCGCCGCCGCACGGTTTCCCCGGAAGCGGAAGTTCCTTGCGGCGGTTCCGTTGGCGCCGTTGCTCCGCTGGGGGTGTCCGGGCTGCGGCCGAGAGGCAAGGAGGGGCAGGCGCCGCCGCCGCCGCCGCGCCCCCCCCCCCCCCCCCCCCCGCTTCCGGCCCCTCTCGCCTTCTCCTCGGCGGGGCCTTCCCCCTCGCCTCCGCCATGCACCCCGTTTTCCAGAGCAGCCGGCGCGACTTCACCTTCGGGCCGTGGAAGCTGAGCGCCGCCCGGACGCACATCATGAAGTCGGCGCAGGCCGAGAGGTGGGGCGGGCTTGCGGCTGGCCGGGGCCGGGGGCGGGGGGGGAACGGGACGAGACGACGGTTGCTCCGCGGGGGGCTGGGGCGTGGGGAGCAGCTTCCGCGGGGCCGGCACCTCACTCCCTGACGGCGAGGGGTTTGGGGGCGCCTCGTCACCTTGCGCAAGAGATGAGTGACGTCGCCATGGCAGGGGAGGCGCTGTTTATTCCAGTAGCTCGGGAAGGGGTCGGGGGGAAGGTTTGTTCCCTCTCTTTTTGCGAGGGTAAGCTTGACTCTTTGGCTTGAGAAACTGGGGTAATTTGGGCTACAGATGGTTTCCGGATTTTTGTTTTTAATGATTGCTAACGGTTTTGGAGATCTGGACCTCTGTGAACTTTTAATTATAGAAGCCTGCTTTTCTTAATTACTTTTTAATGGTGATTAAGGTTCTTTTAAACGTGGTCCACAGACTGTCATAAGCTGTTCCGTGGTAATGGCTATTTTAAGATGGCGGATTTCATTAAAAATGTATTACTTGCTCTCTCCTTGTAGTAGTAATTTCTACTGCCGTCAGACTGCTGGAGAAAATGCTCCTGCATCAGCTTCAAGTACTTAAGTCAGATTTGCTAATGTGGAACCCTACAGCTCAGCTGTGTAGTGCCATAGCTGGCCTTAGTGGCAGTTGAATTTGACAGAAAAATTCTTGGTTTCAGTTTCTGGAATACATACATGGAAATCTCATTAGTCTCATTAAATGTGCCTTCATTCACGTTGCTTTTAACTTTTCTGAGGGTAATTTGTTTGATAAAGTCTTATGTCTTTAAATGTTAACTTTTTTTTTTTATTATTATACTCAGCTATGTAAATGTTAATTTTTTTAACCTAACAGAGTTATACTGATTTTTTTAAAAACTGGACATTTGCCTTAAAACAGGTAAAAACTGTGTTCCTTCCTCTATCTTTATCGTATGTTCAGTGCCTAAAATAATCTCCTCAAACTGCTTCTGACTAACGGTCCTTTAGTTTTTGCGGTTACAGATAAGAAAACTTGAATCCTGTGACTTAGTCATTTTCCTGTAATGAGTATTCAAGATTAAGTCCAGCTTTGGCTGTACCTGTGCGCTGCAGGGGAAGGAGGGCTATGATTACTATGTCCAGTTCGGGGCTCCCCAGTTCAAGAAGGATGAGGAACTCCTAGGGAGAGTCCAGAGGAGGGCTACAAAGATGATTAGGGGACTGGAGCATCTCCCCTATGAGGAAAGGCTGAGGGAGCTGCGCTTGTTTAGCCTGAAGAAGAGAAGACTGAGAGGGGATCTCATAAATACTTACAAATATCTCAAGGGTGGATGTCACGAGGACGGAGCCAGACTCTTCTCAGTGGTGCCCAGTGACAGGACAAGGGGCAATGGGCACAAACTGAAGCAGAAGAGGTTTTCAGTTGAGTATGAGAAAGTACTTCTTTACTTTGAGGGTGACAGAGCACTGGAACAGGCTGCCCAGCGGGGTTGTGGAGTCTCCTTCTCTGCAGATATTCAAACCTTGCCTGGACGATGTCCTGTGCAACCTGCTCTAGTTGACCCTACTTTAGCAGGAGGGTTGGACTAGATGATCGCCCGAGCTCCCTTCCAACCCCTGCCATTCTGTGATTATTAGAGTATCCCATTTTTATGGGGTGTTTGTGAGGACTTCTTTTGTAGTATGCTACCTCTTAAAAATGAAGGTCTTTATTCTTAAGGTCAGGAGGATGTTAACTCTCTTCATTATTTGTAAACAAGTGAGAGACTTGAACTGCCAGTCTAGAAGCCGAATTGCGTGCCATACTTGCCTTCCGATCTATTCAGTTTCTTTAACTGTAGCTATTTTTAAATAAACAGTAACCTCTGCAATTTTCAGAAATTACCTTTATCTGTTTAGATATTTTTGAGGGATGCACAATTTTTCAGAACGTGTTGGAAAATGCTGAAAAGTAAAGTTGCAAAAGCCACAACACAAGCTTGAAAGAACACAGAAGATTTTGTAGGGTGAGGAAGAGAAGTCCAAAGTTAGCCATTTACCTGTAGGTCCTGGTACCTAGCATGAGATCCCCATAAACAATTCCTCCACTTCAAATTTGAAGAGGCAAGAACTATCCAGTTGCAGTGCTGTTAGTCAGCTTCCTTTTATGATGCATTTCTCATGGCATTTTGCCTTTTTAATTGCTTGGGGAACATCATTAGTATAGGTGGGAGTTTTATTTCTGGCAAACGTGTATCACAGAAATCCCTCGGCCACCTCTGTGGAAAGGTGAAGGGTTAAATGTGTCATAGCCAAGAACTCCTTTCTGGGCTGGAGTTGGTCTTTGCAGGTCAAGGTCCTACACGTGATGAAACGGAAAAGTTCATAACGTTATTCTGCCTTCTCTGGGAAAGACGCAGGATCTTATTCTCCAGGTCTATGAATTCACTCTTTTTGTTTCAGTTTGGTTAGCATAATGTTCTTTTGTAGGCAAGGTTACAGAAATATCACTGCTTTTGTTCAGGAATGCCTTATTATCAGTGTGAAAGTTGTGATTAGGACATATATAGTTATATGTCTTATAATTATTGTATTATATTGCGTGTACATATAGTACACTTATAATTAGTGTATTTCCTAAAGGTTTTTTTCTCTCCAGATGTCATGTATTTCTTTTTGATCTTGATCAGTAAAGTAGGTAGTAGCAGGGAGGAAAAGAAGTGTATGAAGCCTTTTGGTAAAGAAGGTTGGTATGTGTGTAAAGTGGTGTTATATATGTTTGTATGCTTATATGTAGTGTATGTGCACACGTATAAATAAGTATGAAGATTGATGTAAAACAGAGTATGAAATAGGATGGTTTGAGATTTTTTGCAGGGATCATGCTTATTTGGGTTATACAGTCCTTTGTTCGGTTGGGGCTGTGGCTATGGCTGTGGCTTTCATGCTTAAGGTTACAAATACTGGTAAGTATTTTCTACCAGCTCGGGAACGTAGTAGAGCACGTTTCTGCACTTTTCTCATACTCTGCCAAGGTTGTTTTCAGCCCCTTTTTGTAGGCTTCTAAATTTGGAGGTATGGACCACTGTGTAATGAATTTAAACTTGCTGACAATGAGTGCTCGTTCCCAAAACTTCTTTTTGGGCACCTGCCAAGGTAGTTCATGGACCATCCAAGGATTTGCTGCAAGGTTGAAAGGTGCTACTTCATGCTCATCAGATATTTTTTTGATTCCTCACGTATGAGACTTTTGTACGAGCCTGATGGAGAAGGAATGTTGTAGGAATGCTTTTGTGGTGGAAAAGTCACTTCAGATCAATGACTCTGCAATCGATGTCAAATGATTAAACTGGGAAAACAACAAAGTTTTGCAGAACACATCAATGATGTGTCTTCTAAATTACCATGATCTAAAGAACACTTATTCCCAAACAAGGACTGCTTTCACTGAACTGTAGCTGACTGATCTCTCTTCATGGGACTTTTATTTTTCTGTGCAGGTTGGCTGATGAATTACACATGCCTTCCCTGCCAGAGATGATGTTTGGAGACAATATCCTAAGAATACAGCATGATCATGGTTTTGGAATTGAGTTCAATGCAACAGATGCTTTAAAATGTGTCAATAATTGTCAAGGTATGATCAAAGTGGCTTGTGCAGAGGAGTGGCAAGAGAGCAGGTACAGTATTTTATCACCAGCGGGCAAGTACTGGTGTGTTGCATGTGAAACTGTCATAAAGTAGTTGAAAGAACAGACTGAACTCTGAAGACCAGGTTGCACTTGGTTCTACCGTAGGTCCAGTGTGGGAGCACAGAAGTCACTTAGCTTTTCTTTGCCCTGATCATCCTCTCTGTTAAATTAGGTCAACTGTATTTTTTCAGTTATGTCTTGGCTTTCTTAAAATAAACTACACGCTTAACGTGGCTTAATGCTGTTTCTTGTTTATTCAATCTTGTAGGGCCTCAAGCATTACAAGATTATATTGTGTGGCGTGTCAAAGTGCAAAATGCTGTATGTGTTAAAAATCTTAGCCTTAGGAATGTAGCAGGACAATTACCATGCATGAGAACTAATTATACTGCTTAGCATTTATCAAATTAGTTGCAGAGCACCTAGAAATAAAGCACAGAGAGAAATCAAAGCTGTCAGGAGAACTAAGGCACATAGCAGTGTTAATGATTGCTGTGTGTTATCAGCAGATTGCTTTCTGCCTACTAAAAGAAAAAATTGTCTTTAAATACAAATTTTTCAACAACATTGAACTAAAATCTTTATTTTGACTTAGGACTGAGACAGTGTTAGCACAGGAATTCTGGTAACAGTTTTCTAATTTATTATGGAAAAAAATGTTGTGAAAGAAGGAATACTGTATGATTACATCTCGACATCACCATTGCAGCACAGACAATGGTGCTGTTTTTCTTCAAGAGTGTGGGAATCGTAATACATAATCTTACGCAAGGCTGTCATTTTTTAAGAATTGCTACAAAGCATGCTGTTTTTTCTTTCGCTTCTTGAGGAGTGAGACTGAGCACACTAAGGAAGTTGTCAAGCCATATGATTGGACCTACACAACAGACTACAAAGGAACATTGCTGGGAGATACTGCAACATTAAAGGTAACCATTTTCTCCTTGTTAAATGCTGATTGCATGTTGTTTCAGCCAAACAAACCCCACTTTTTTAAGCTGTCATTTACCTTTCAGTAGGCTTCTGTAAAATCTTGCATGCTTCATAATTTCTGACTTGAAAGTATAGTTTGAGCTCTTCATGTCTCTCAGCATGTTATCCTAATCAAATCATGGCTTATTTTAATAATGGGTTTTTTTAAAGCATTTTAGGTATATATAATGGGTGGCATTGTGTCCCTTAGTGAGGTCTTGGAGTATAAAGCACATGGGAATCTTCAGCGCTTGCTGGATGCCCCTCTGAAGCCCCGAGCTTCTCACATACAACAGAACTATCAACTGTGTAATTCTCTAGTACCTTTACTCTCTGTTGCTTGCCCATTTTTCTAAGCAGATAATGTAGATCTGGCTGCTTTTGATGGCTTTATGTTTTTCTGCAACAGTAACTCCTCATATTTAAACTCACGGCCCTCCCTTGTCTTTATGTACTTTAAAATGACTGAAGTTCCCAGCTTCTCTTTACTGTACACAGATTGCTTGCTATTAAGTGATAACCTATATTAATTCACTAGGATTGCGTTAGTTAAAGATCACTTGAGTTGTTCTGCAATTAAAAGTGCAGCATAGAAATAAACAATGTCTTGTTGGCCCGTAGTCTTTAGGTTGTGAACGTGTATGAGTGTGTGTGGAGACCATGAGGTGGAAAACATATAGGTACTTGATTTCCATGGAAAGGCTTTATTATGGAAATGCTTTATTTATCCTGTTCAGGTTTTGTAGTGGGCTAGAGACACTAAATGCATGGAATCTTGTTTATAACCCAGAACTTCTCATTTGTATGTTAAACATGAGGCATCTTCAAATGTTTTGCAACGCAGAAAGTGAGCAGAATTGTTTGCAGCCAAAACCCTGCTGAGCCTATACCCAGAGGGAAGTTTATTCAGAATTTTCCACTCTTGGTTTTTGCATTGATTGATGTTTCCTCTTGGAAACTTTGGGTTTAATTTTAACTTTTTCTCTTAGAGATTTTGGATGTTTTAAGCTTAATGCCCTAAAAGCTTTTTCCTTTCTAAAACTAGCAATTGCAGGATTTAAAAGATTGGGGTGAACTTTATGTAGCTTGTCAACAAATTAATATGCTAACTGTTCTTAATATTTTTCTTTAGGTTGTTCCTACAACAGAACACATAAATACAGAGAAATTGAAAGCCAGGGAACAAATTATGTTTTTTGAAGAAGTACTTCTGTTTGAAGATGAACTTCACGATCATGGAGTATCAAGTTTGAGTGTAAAAATAGTGAGTACGAAGAGGTGTCTATAAGACACTTGGTGATTGGTGACTCAGTTGGCTAATGAATGCAAAATGCAGACACTTTTTGCATGCTATTCCTTCTGAGATTTAAAGCTTAAAATGCAAAGTTCTTTATCCTTGCTCTTAGAAATATAATCTCACTGGAAACTATGTTGTCTTGAAATCTTACTGCCAGTTGCTTCAGGAAACACTCTTTTCCCTCTTTCTGCATTCTGCTTAAGAATCTTTTGAGAACGCTGTCTGCCCTGCTGTCCAATGATAGCTGTAGCATATCAACAGCCCAAATTTTGACTTTACTACTGAAAGCTCCTCGTACTCTCTTTCACTGTGAATATCTGATGTTGATGAGTGCATACTTAAAGTAAAACTTTAATATGCTGAATGGAACACCTTTATTTTTGCAGAGAGTTATGCCTTCCAGCTTTTTTGTGCTGTTGAGGTTTTTCTTGCGAGTTGATGGGGTACTTATCAGGATGAATGATACAAGGCTTCATCATGAGGTAAACCCTTATTCATCATCATGAATATTTTACAGATGCTCCCTTGCCATGTTACTTTTAGAGAAGACCTGCTGGTATTCTTGTAATTTAATACTGATGTTTGGGGGCACAGAGGTTACCTGAACTGAACTTTCAAGTGTATTTTGTTTTTGTGGTGGTGCTGAAGTAGCAACCAAGTGCTGGATGCCATGGGGCTAGGTATTGTATGAGCAGAGAAGGCTAGCCCTCGAGTGAAGTAATTATTTAAATATATTTGACAGATGCAGATTAGCGAGGAAGTACAAGAGGGAAAATAGTCAACAGTAAATGGTGTGATACTGTTCTTATCCTTGTCTCCAAGTAAAAGTTTTATGGCTTGTCTAATATATGACTGCAGGTTTTAACTTGCGGATAACTGTCCATACTACATTGAGTTCTAGTATCTCACAAATAATTTCTTATTCTGTCTAGCTGTATCCATAGTGATGGTATGTTCTCATATATACTCAGTTCTAGCTGAGTAAAGATTAGCAAGCATATTCAGTCATAGAATTTTTTTTTTATTCATGCACGCAGAAAGGCGATTTTTGGGAAAGAAAACATTGCTAAACTTCTTTCTCTGTGAATTTGAACTTATGTTTCTGCTCCCAGTTGAAAATTTGTGGTCAACCAAATTAAAATGCTTACTAAATTAAATGTATTTAAAATGCTCATTTTGCACTGATGCTAGATGATAATTTTGTAATTAATTTTTGCTTTTTTCCCATTAGGCTGACAAAGCCTACATGTTGCGAGAATATACATCCAGAGAAAGCAAAATATCAAGTTTAAAGGTATTGCATTTTTTTTTTTAAGTGGCTTTTTTTTCCTGTTTGCTTTTTAAAATTGTTTTATGGTCAGCATAGAAAATACTGTGTCTGTAAGTCATTCTTTGTTACGTTTGGAGTTGATACAGAGGAAAAACCTTTCTGCTTATGCAACTTTTATTTTGGGTATTTCAGGGCAGATTTGCATTTGTAAATGTTCAGATCACATGACAAGATACGGAATTAGGTTACTTTTTTCTACTTTTGAGTTAACAAGATATTTTTATTAGTAGTTTTTTCATAGAACCGTTCAGCCACAAAATCCATGTCCATGTCTCATGATGCTAAATTTCAGGGCTGGTTGTGTGCTTGCAAGTAGTATTAGGGGTTGAGATCTGCTTGGTAATAGACTCAATCAGTTTTTCTCACGTAAGTTTAATAGCCCACCTTAAAGCTCTAGTAATGGCTCAATAATTTGTGATGCATTTGGAGTTGCAGGTGTTGATTTTTGTTCTTGACCCAACACCTGATCTTGGGTATTCTTGTTACTTTCCTTCTCCCTAGTTTTTCCTTCATCTGTAAAAAGTGACTAATGTGTTACTACCCTTCTGGGGGAATATTTTTGTAAAATGCTTGCTTTTTTTTTTTTTTTTTTTGAGGAAAGGGGCACTTTATAATTTCTTCACAATATGTGATCTGTGATCCCTATAAACAGGACTAAATCCAGGCATGAGCATTTTGATAGTTTCATGGTTTTTGAAATATGAATCAATAATCCAAGTTTTACTTCACTTCATGTTTAAAAATTACCATCTACGCTGTTAATTAATTTTTACTGCCCATTGTTATAGAAAGGAAATGCATATGGCTTTTCAGTTAATTAGATCAGCTTGCATAGATTAGGTTTAGAAATAACTGAAACAGCAGTATGATTCCTTATGTGTTAGGGGTAGCCAAAATACAGGTTGCATTTGAATAGCTCTGGATATACTTCTTAAAGAACGCTGTTGGGAAGTTCGAAGGAAGTTTGCTCAGTATAGATTTTTTTTTTTTTTTCTTTTTTTTTCTTCTCCATCAAATGTCTTGTATGTGGTAGAGTTAAGTTGTGTGCAGGAATCTCCAGAGGAAGATATTGATTAACTGAATGAAACCACCGAACTTCAAATATGAAATTAAAATCCAATGAGTTTTAGTATTTCATATAAATGTCTGTGGTGGACTTCATAAAACTAAGATACATGTCGAGGCTTATCAGTTGTCAATAGCTAAATCTGAGCAAGTCCATGGCTGAAAGACATTAACTGTGGGATCCGTTGTGGCCATCCTAGTCTCATCTAGAACTAGAACCTCAAAAAGAGTGTTTGTTACATTCAAGTGACAAATACATTTTTTAAAAGCATTGTAGCTGCTCGTGAATGTCAGACTTTCTTGTGCTTTTATGATCTGCTGCTAAAAACATCAAATACTTTTCCTTAGCCTTTTGATCCACACAAGGAGTAAAAGACTGTATGTACATTTGAAATTATAAGGTGAATTTTAATAATCATACCTGACTTCAAGTGTTTAAGTCAGGTAAATTATAGATTAATTGTCTGTAAAAGTTTGGTTTGGAATACCTTTCCCCCCCTTCATTCACTTTTTCATGTAAAATTTTTTGCTTCTTAGCACGTTCCACCTTCCTTGTTCACGGAACCTAATGAGATCTCTCAGTATCTACCCATAAAGGAGACAATCTGTGAAAAACTAGAATTCCCAGAGAAGCTGGAGCCTAAACCAGAAGCAT
The DNA here is from genome assembly GCA_034008185.1 of Gorsachius magnificus. NCBI lineage: Eukaryota > Metazoa > Chordata > Aves > Pelecaniformes > Ardeidae > Gorsachius > Gorsachius magnificus. Next base: position 125,423,868 of record CM067081.1, read on the forward strand.
CACTGGAAACCATGTGTGTTAAGTCTAAATAAATGTGACTTTATATGGACTTGAAGTAGACTGGAGGTAATGTGATCATGTAACCATTGCCATGGGGGGTGGTTTCACTGCTAGTGGAATAAAGAATTTGGCTAATTTTTCTGTAGCCCTGAGGAAAAAAAAAAAAAAAAACACCACATTTCAAGCAGGTTTTGCTAATGGTGTTTTTTGTTTGTGGGGTTTTTTTTTTTTAACCTGTATCTGGAGTTAATGATAGACTGGTGGTGAGTCATAGTTTTCAATGGCATTGGAGAAAGACTGTCATGATTAAGAGTCTGGGTTCTGTTTAGTTCACTGGTTAGGCAGGCATATTGTCTGGACCCTCTACCACAAACACTTCTGTGAAGATTGTTTTTTATTGCTGCTGCAGACACTAAGAGACTACTGGAGTCATAAAATAGGCATGATCTTATTTTTATTGAGAAATCATCCACAGTAAAAAAAAAAAAAAAATTATTTTGAGCTGTCAGTCCTAAACTATGTGTTTTGCTTGGCTCCCCCTACTGTGAGCTGATAACCAACTAAGTTACTTTTTGGAGTCTCTGATCCAGAGTAATTTAAGAATACTCATTTCATCTGAGGATAGGCTTAAGAAGAAAAAAAAATTGTTTGACGCTATATAAAGGTAAAATTACCTTATTTGTGAGGCATTAACTCCAGAGCAGGAGAAAAGCTGGAGGTTTAACAGAGACACACACTGGCAAGTCTCCTCACAAATACTAGTTTAATCTGATGTCATCCAGATTCCTTGAGGCAGTTCTGGAGACTATTAGTTCAGGCCCGTATGCTGCTACAGTCATGTACCGTATTGGAAACGCATTGTACTGTATTGACCTGTTGGACATACTGGATGGTGCCTACGTATGATGGTTATACTGCCCTGACAGTCAAATTGCTAAACTGCATAGTGGCTTAAGGCTGGGGAAGAGGAGGGCATTTAGCTTCTAACCCCTGGAGGATGCTGGTGTTTGCAGTTTTAAGAAACAAGATCCTATATAGCCTTAAAAGGGTGCTAACATGTATTCCAGATACATCATTTTGGTTTATTTTTAAAATTCTTTTAAGTTCTGGTATTAATAGAAGTGTGATCACATGTATAGTCATGTTTTTAACTCAATGCTTTGTAGATTAAACTTCAAATATTTGTATTGCTTTTGGAAATCCTAAATTATGTTAATGGTTTGGCCTAAGAATGGAGGAGCTAAACTGACTTGTCCAGGTTTACTGCTCACACTCAATGAAGTGCAAGAAGCAAATGACTGTAGCGAAAAGCGGTCCTTGTCGTTTAAAGTGATGGCAGATAAGAACGTGTACACGTTCTGATGTCTTGGAGTTTTTATTTAAAAAAATTTCATATTCTACACTGCATGGCTTAACAGAACCAACCCACCTCAAAACCTGATATTTAACCAGGTCTTCTGGGAAATGATTTTCACTTAGAGAAGACCCTGAGGTTTTTAGAAAAAAGTCTGCTGCTGTCTAAGTGACTGTTTTCTTAATAAAAACAAACAGCACACTTTGTTTCACTTTTATTTGAGGCAGCCTGGTGTAATGAATTGATCATAAGGTCGAAAGGCAGGAACTAACTACAGTTTTTCCTGTCCCCCTGATTTACTCTAACCACGGGGAAGTCACTTCTCTGTGCCTCAGTTCCTTGTATATAAAAATGAGAGATAATACATGCCTACCTCCCTGAGGGTCTGTGAGGATTACTTTGTAAGAAGTTGTAAGAAGTTATTGATTAGAATATTTTTTTTTTTTCCTTAATACACCTTCAGCCTTATCTTTGGAATCCTTTGGAAAGGATTACTGCAAAAAATCTTATGATCCATAGGATAAAATGAGTGAAGAGAACTGAAATTAAACAGTTGCTGAAAGAAATTATTATCAGCTGGACATGATCTGGCTGAGTGAATTTATGCTGGCTTTGAAACAGAGGTGAGGTCCTTTATATTCCCCATTAGAGTCCTAAATTCTGTTGGCTTTTTTTCATCTTCCTGCACTTGCTTCCTAAAGATTTTAGTGTCAGGATGAAGAAGGGGCTGCAAATGAATGCACTGTGGAAGTGATCAAAATCCATTTGGTACTAGATTATTATTATTTAGGTCCGCTCCAGTGATAGAGGGATATGGGGAGAGAGTGAAAAGGAAGGGAACAACAAATCCCCATTTGTTGTTGTGAAGAGGTTTTGCTGGTAGAAGTAAGTCACAGCACTTCTTTTACTCTAAGCATATGTTATTTCACATGCCTTAAAGGCTTATAAAAACACACTTTAAAGCTGGTAGTGACTGAGAGGAGAGCTGATGTAGTGCTAACATGAAAGAAACTATATCTGCATTTATTAATTAAAATTGTGATTTGGGTTTGGTCAGTGATGCTAACATTAAGCTCCGTTGGGCTAAAGTTTGGGGGGGAGGGAACCCACAGAATTGACACCTAGCATTGGAAAGGGTGCTCTGCATGTTTAACTTATACTGTGTATTTTATCTCGTCCATCATCATACTAATTTGTGACTTGATACAGTTGTCTTGAATGGACTTGAATCCTGACTATATAGATACGTAATATCCATCTGGTTTGGGTGCTGTGCATTTAAGTGGAACACACGTGTTGGGGAAATCACAAGAACATGTTCAGGAAGTTACAGTTACTACAGAGTAAATCTTGGAGCGCTTTTCATCCATGGACTCTCTCATACCACACAGATTATCAAGAAGCAGCAGTATAAACTGGTGTACCGCAAGCTCTCTGGTACAAATTTTCCACAGAAAAGTACCACTTGGGGTACATAATTTTAGGGGGAGGGAGCGGGGTGATTCTCCAGCTATTTTGTGGTGAGTTTGACATGTGGCAGTTTATATTCTTTCTTGTATGTCGCTAAATAAAATGTACCAAACATTTTATAGTTCTGTTTTTATCTGAACAAAATAAACTGAGATAACTGCTTGTGATGCTGAATTTTGCATGCTAGTAAAATGTTGCATCCATGTGCCTTTGCCTTCCATCAGACCCACTCTGGCTGATGAAAAGAAGGCAAGACGTTTTCAGAACACGGTAGTGGGAGCAAAATGAAATCTGCTACTATTTCTGTAAGTGTCACTTACCGTTCAAAAGTTGTGGGAGGAGATAGGATACAACTGGGGAAGTAAAACTGGCAGCGGGTGCGGACTCTTACTTTCTGAAGCCTGGAAAATGCTAGGGCAGTTCAGGCGCCAGCTATTGTATGCTCGGAAGAGTAAGAAATGCCTGACTCCCAGGGAAAGCTGTCTCGTAAAAACAAAAACCAAACAAAAACCAAAACGAAACCAACCAAGCCTCTGACTTCCCGTGGAGATAATCTCTCTGCCATGTGAGCCTGGGTCCGGGCGCTGGGCTGCTCTGTCTTGGTCTCGCTGCTGCGGAAGGTTTGCGGTGCTGGAGTTCGCGCTCCCGCTGCAGGAGGCTGCCACCGGACGGCGGGAGCGGCCGGGGGAGGCGGGCACGGGGCCAGCTGCGCCGTTCCCGGGACCTTGCTCCCCTCAGCGCCTCTCACCCGGCCCCTCCGTGACGGCCTGAGGAGGCGGGGGTGCCCCGGCGCGCTGCGGCTCCCAGCGCGGGGCTCGCCGGCACGGCGCTGCTCGGGGCGCCTCCAGCCCACCCTGCCGCCCCAGGGGGACCCGCCGGCACTTCGCCGCTCGTCCAGGCCGGGAGGCGGCTGGTTCCCCCGTCGCCGGACGCGGTCCCGCCTCCCCCCGCCCGGCGGACTACATCCCCCGGCAGCCTCCGCGCCGTCGCCGCCGGCCTTCATCTACCTGCCGAGCGCAGGTAGCCCGTGGCGGCGCGGTGCATGCCGGAGCCGGTAGTCCCTGAGAAGGGGAAGAGCAGTCCGGCCCTGCGTGGGGCAGACTCGCTCGGGCGCGGGCCGAGGTGGGCGGCATGGACAAGCTCAAGCGGGTGCTGAGCGGCCGCGACGCGGAGGAGCCAAGCGGCCTGGCCGAGGTAATGCCCTGCTCCCCCTGCACCTGCCTCCGCCTCCCTCCCGGGGGGGGCTGCGTGCCGCGGCCCGGGCAGCGGTTGGCGAGCGGCGGTTGGCGGGAGCGCAGCGGCGGGAAGGGGGGGAAACGACCCTGGGGCCCCCCCTCAGCGCCGCCGCGGCCCCTCGGCGTGGGTCGGCCGTCGGCGAGACTGGCCTGCGCCGCCTCAGCCTGTCGTCGGGCCTCCGGCTCCCCGGGTCGGAGCCGGGCGGGGGCTGCCGGGGACGGCGGCTCGTCCGGAGCCGGTCTCTGGACCTTTGTTTGTGTGGAGGGTTGGCGGAACAGCGAGAGTGAAAAAGCTGCCGGTGCCGGCGAGCGTGGCGGGGGTGGGTACACGCCGGCGGGAGGCACCGCTCCCTCCTGCAGGACCTTCCCGTCCCGGTTCCCTGACGGGGCTGTCCCTCGGCATCACCCGCGCTTCCTACGGGTGGTTGAGGCTCCGTTTGTGCTAGGGCACAGGTTGGCATCTTAAAGAGAAAGCTGCCATGCTCGGTACGTGGCGGCGTCTCTTCGCAAATAACTCCCGCTCTTATTTTTTACCTTGTTTCTAGGTTATTGATGCAACTTCATTAGGTTGGGGCACCAGAGTGAAAGGCTTCGTTGCTTGTTTTGCAATAGGATGCCTGTGCTCGCTCTTGGTAAGGACTTTTTGCCAGATTTCTTGGATATTTGAGTTTGGGGAGCCACCATAATTATAGCCTCGCTATATGCTGTTGCTTGATTTTTTATTTTTTTTTCCCAAGTCTCTGGGGAGACATCTGACTCAGTGCATTGCATCCAACTGAAACAAACTGTTAACAAGAATGCCAATAAACGCAATTTACTTTTGTATGTGATTCTGCAGTTTGGATTTAAGTTTTCCTAAAACTTTGTGTTGTGACATTTCTTGGATGCTTCTTTTGCAATTTAAAAACAATATTAACTTTTTCCTCTCTTTCTCTCTCTCTCTCTCTCTCTCTGTTCCTTTTTAGGGTAGTTGTCTGCTATGGGTACCAAAGAAAGGGCTGATGCTTTTTGCAGTGTTTTATACGCTGGGGAATGTTGCATCTATTGGGAGGTAACAATACTTATCTATTAGTTCCCTAATAAAGACGAGAAACTAAAGCAGAATGATAGGTGAAGGTGCATAAGCGGTAGAAAGTGTTGCATTTGTGTAAGAAGATTTGCTTATATAGATCACTCTTGTTGCTGAATTTTAGAGAACAGCATGTCCCCAGTAGCACCCTGAAATGGTACAGAATGTTTTTATTCCATTTATCATTATCAGCAATGCATTCAAGGTAAAAGTTACTCATCAGTAAAGAAGAATCAAACTCATACTTTGAGCGTTGCTTTTTTTTTTTATTTTGTTGGGTTTTTGCCCCCTCAAGATAAAAATAATTCTTTGCCTTTTTGCAATTGGTAATGTTCTGTGTGTTTCGTTGAATATATTTGGGGCAGTCTCTCTTGTCAGGGTGGGCCTGTTTGATAAGCCTCCTGGAGCACAGCCCCACTGACTTTGTGAAAGACACAATCTTCTGTGATTGAGGAAACTTAACAAGATGTTAGAAAGCACAGTATAGCATAGTATAGTAATGAGGCAGAATAATATAGTATAAGAGGCAGAAATATCACCTTAGATAAAACTTTTGCCTTGTATAATTCAAGCAGTATCAATCACCAGGGCTCTAAATGAGGGCTGCAGATCTGGTGAGGGATCAGAGAATGGATCTAGGCCTGAAAACAGCCCTTTATGTAGAGGAATTGAGCTGGATTACCTGGCAATCCATGCAGAGCCTCTGCAGCTGGTGTTTTTGAAGAGCAGGTTAAAAAAGCATCTGACAAGAATGATCTAATTGAAGCTGACCTTGAACTATGCTTCTAGCTTGATAGTTCTGCTCTGCTTATGTTAATTGTAACCGAACAAGCATGAATAAAATTATAGAATAAATACCTCGCACAAAGAAAAGCAGGAATGGATTTAGCTTCATTGTATATCCTGTTTCTTTTGTTATGCAGCACTGATTACCATAACAACGTATTGTACTGATGCCCCATATGACAGCAGATGGTTTAACAAAATAACCCCCCTTGAATGAGGAATCTTACCTAATTTTGCTCTTTCCTTTCTACATCTGTGTTTATCTTGTTGTGCTTTTTACAGCACTCTTTTTCTTATGGGACCAATGAAACAACTGAAAAGGATGTTTGAGCCTACACGTTTGATTGCTACTGTTGTTATGCTGGTAAGTATCAAAGGCATCAGTTTTAACTCCTGATAACCTATAAACAATTTCCATTGTAAAGTCCTTTCATATACATCAATTTAACTATGTCTCAAGATGTGTTTGTGGGTGGTTTTTTGGTTTAGGTTTTTTTCCTTAAAGCATCAAACATCCCACACATCAGTTAGCAGAAAGCTATGTGTAGCACCAGAAAATCACCTTCCTATTATGAAAGACTGAGCTGAAGCCAGGTTGTTATGCTAAATGAGTATCAAGGGTCTGTGGCTGGTATGTGGGAACCATGCACATGCTTTTTTAGGGTGCTTTAGGTGACAACATCATATTTTCATGTTGCTTAAAAGATGACAAACTAGTTTTTAAAAAATTGTACTGTGGAAGTTGTTAGACATTCTATTTTGCATATTTTTGTCTTTTTATATTCTATCTGATTTGCTTTAAAGAGCTGTGTAGGTATTTTTACCTTGATTAAAAATGTCATTTCCTGACAAAGCAACTGGGGAATCTCCATGCCTTGGTCATCTTGGATTAAAAATACAGAAATCATCCCAGCTGGCTGATGGCTTCAGGTTTTGAAACTCTTATGACAGAATGAAACTGCAAATTCAATGTTCAACTGAAGTCAGCCCTTGGAATTATTCTTGTCTTCAGAAGATGGGAATTGTGGCTAACCTTCTACTGGGGGGTATGGTGTGTGAAAATTGCTGCTAAGTTTCAGACTTTCTTGTTTAAAGTGCACGTGCTTTTTGGTTTCTTCAACTTTCCCATTTTCTCTTGAAGAGTCTGAAACGTGGTTTAGCTTGCAGGAAACTGTCCTCCCATTTTTAGTGTGAATGTCATTACAACATTCATTTGGCATCAGCGCTTCCTATTTTCTCTTTAAACATCCAGAGAGGCTGCAGACAACTGACAAAGCTTAAGAAATGGAGTCTGTATGCTTGCAGATCATTAGCAGACGAGATGTCTACTGCGTGGTGTGTTTGTTCTGTGTGTGTTTAGCATGCCTGGAGTCAGGAGAACGCTTGGAATGTTGTTCACTGGAAGAAAGCCAGTTGTTAGATGTAAGTAGTAGTGCTTACACCAATATACAAATCACCACCTCAAAGTTAATGGAAAAAATACATTTAATATCAGTAATCATGGTTGAGGTGAAGTGTATGATTTCTTTGGCAATGTGTGTGTTACTGCTTGAATATGCAGTACTAAATATGGGGTTTTTTTACTCAAGCAGAAAAACGCACGTTATAATCTCTAGTAGCACAATGGTACATGTGTATCAAAAGGCTGTTAGATGTTGGTGAAGGAAGGTCAAGTATCAGCATCTGCCATAGCTAAATGAGCTGTTGTGTCTTAAATTGAAAATGAAAACTCGAACTAAAAGGAGGGTCCTGTTAAAGCTGAGGGTTAAAACAGAAAATAATCCAAAATGGCCTACTACCCTCAAGATTTTAACTGTAGTAAAGGCACAGTGCAACTCTGGGGGAAAATGCCAGTTTGAGTGGCTGTGCTGACCTTTATGTTAAACAGGAGAGCTACTAAGCAATAGCTGAAAGTTCTTGAAGGTGTGTAGTAGTTTTAATTGGTAAAAATTAAGTAATGACATAGCTTGAACCCCATGGTAACCTTGAGAATCAACAGGAAATATGGCATGGACAGAAGCAGGAAGATTAGAGTTGTAACTGAAAAGTCTTTTTACGCAAAAGAATGAAGTGTGGTGTATACCTATGACACCAGGAAGCGTGTGGGATGAAGTAGGAACCTGCTGATGTTGCAGAAGAGCTGTAGGAATCTCTTCCTCTTGTTCCTTTGCAGCCATAAAATTATTTTCTGGAGATATCAGGCTGATTTTTTCCTCATTGCTTTAATTCACTTCAGAAATGTAATATCAAGTGCATTTTAAGTAAGAGGAACTATTATGCAGGGTTGGCTGAAACTATGAAATGGTGTAACCCATTTCTGTCTCTGTGAAGGAACCCATCATGGTGTTACAATATCTATAAAAACTGGAGTTGTTTCTATGTTTAATAGAAAATGTTTGTTTTCTTCTAGTTGTGTCTCATACTAACACTGTGTTCTGCCTTCTGGGTGAGTACTTGAGTCCTACCTGTGTGTGTGTATATATATATATGAGTGGAGTATATTTTAAAAATAAGATGCTTACATTGTCGCCTCATTGCATGCTATGTTCCCCCCTGCCTGTTCTCTCTTCCTCCAGTGGCATAAGCAAGGACTTGCGCTCCTTTTCTGCATCTTACAGTTTTTTGCCTTGGCATGGTAAGTGACTTCTTCCACACACGCTCCATTGCACTGAACATCAGTTGCTGAATTGTGGGTGGATTTTGACCTTGGATGAGTTAGAGAGAAGGAGAATTTTTACCTCACCATTCCCCTAGATGCAAGACAATGAGGAGCTGGCTTGTTCCCCCTTCTTGGTCTCTATGTTGCTTACTGTTTGGTATTCCTCTTTTACACTCCCCTGAATTTGTCTTCTTAAAAGACCCAGATATGCCAATGAAATTAAGTGTTGGTGTTCTTTAAGTTAACATATGCTCTGTGTAATGTCACACAAGTAGTACAGAAACTGATAAAAACATTTAGCCAGCCCTCAAGACAAATCTTAGCTGCCTGTAGGTGTTGGAGCATGAAGAATATTGGGTGCGGGAGAACTGTGTTTAAAATGCATCTATGGGATGCCACCTGATTTTGTTTTTGCAACCTGGCTGGGCTAAGATGGCTTGCAAGGGTACTCATTCCTGCTGCTCACAAATGCAAAACTTCATTTTGGTTGTGTGTCTTGCATACCTGTTTAGAGCATCACAGGGGTTGTTCTTGTTTGTGACTGATAAAATCTGACATCATGAGTAACTTGAAAAATCTTTCTTCTTAGGTACAGCATTTCCTTCATACCATTTGCAAGGTAAGCTTCCCTACTCCTTACTTTTTGTCATCTTGAGGTTTAATGATACAGAAGATTAGTTTATAGCAGCGTTGTAATGTATGGCTTTAGAAGTTTTTCCATGGTGGTGTTTAGGGGGAAGAAATATATGTAGTTAAATGTGAAAAAGAAACTAAGCCTCTTTAGTTGGGAGAACAGAAATGTAACAAAATGAGAGGACTTCCTATAAAAATATGTAAGTGTGCTGACCACATGCTAAACTTCAACATTTAGGCATTCCAAAGGCAAGCTTGTTCCAAAATGCTACTCGACTAGTGTATTCCTCTGTGTACCTTTTCTCCTGTTCTCCCCCACGAGCACTATCTGTATTTGAGCATGCCTTCTCCAGTGCACTGCCTCAATACAGGCTTACAGGTGTCATTTCCATTGTAGTTGGGCAGGTGGATGGTGAGCAGACCTGCTTGTCTCTAATGCATTCATGTAGTCCTAAAAATTAATAAATGGTCAGCTGATCTTTGAAATCCTCGGTGTTAGTGTGATAGCAGCATGGGATGAATCTCATCACGCAGCATAACTGAGGTGACTCTCTGTTTTGTTTTTTTGTTGTTTTTTTTTCTCCTGCCTGTAGGGATGCTGTGAAGAAATGTATTTCCGTCTGTCTGTCCTAACAGGAATACTGGATGCTTCACAAAGTTCTAGGAAGTATAGTAGAACTATGTTAAGATCGCTGTGTATGTATTTTCCTACTTCTGTCTTAAACATGTGCCTTTCAGCTTGTTGTTAGAAGCTCCTTGTGTTAAATAGAGTGTATGCAATTGCTTGGTTTTGTAAGCAATGGTGTCCGTAAGAAAGGGTGCTCGTGATCAAATGAAGTTCAGTCTGGCAGAAGACCTAGGCAGAAAATCTAGAATTTGTTGTGATAATTCTTATGTAAAATCATGTATTTGTTAGGTTTTGCAAAAGTAACCCAAGTAATACGTGAAGTCTGTAAAATGGAGACCTTGACTCTGATGGGACTATGCCAGTCTACAGAATTTCTTTTTCAAGAAAAAGAAATTAGTTTCCAACTGATTTCTTACTGACAATTTGGGGTTTTTTTTAATAGCCTTATGTCACTTAATCTTTGCACTGTTTGACTTGGATAATGGAATATTGGTATTCTTTCTTTTCCTACCTCTCCTGCAAATTTTAGGTTTATGAGACTTCTAAATACTTAATTCTAAATGAAAAGAATGTTTTGGAGTAAGTATGAATTTTTTTGCATCTTTAATGAAGTATTTAATTTTCAGTTTAGACTAATGGTGTTTCATTAAAATACATGAAAGGGACATTTTCACCTGTTAAAACTTGTTCCCATGGGAAAAGCACTTGCAAAATAAGGTTAATAGAATTTTTTAGCTGCCAGGAACCAGAGTTCTTTGCTTTGCCTACAGCTAACAGCAATACACGCAACGTAGGAACTTGAAATTTTTCATGTGAAGGAAGGTGCTTCTTTTCTCCCCCAGCTGTAGCACAGGAGCAGTGTGAAGCTGAGGGCGTGATAGGTAAGCAAAGAGAGAATTTATGTATTTCCTTTCTCAAAGGACAAACTCTGCTGATAAGATGTGTGCTATTGTTTAAGCAGTCTGGTCCAGAGAAAAGATATCTTCTTCTGAACTTGTAAATATGTTAAAACTCCCAACTTTTTTTTGTGGTTTTTTTTTTTAAATGGAATCAGTTTTGTTTCTCCTAAATCTCTTGCATACACTAGTGAACTGCTTTGAGGAGAAAGTACAATTTTCTCTTGCCTGTCTTAGCAAAGAAAGCGTGTCACAATCTAGCTGCCAGCTCCAAAAAAATGCTGAACAGTTGGTATCCAAATTCCAAGGCCACTCTCCATTCTCTTTATCTTCTGAGCTATGTATAATCATTTACTCCCAAACCACTTCAGTGGTCAGTTGTTTAATATCTGAGCACAGATTCCCGCTTCTGCTGTGTGAGATACTGTTTAACTGCTTTCACCTTTCCTCTTACCAAACTGTCTTGCTAGAGTCAGTGTCTATGGAGATGATTATCCAGTGGACTTTAGTATGAACTGAAGCATCCCATCTTCCATCTACCAAGAGTTTGGTCATTTAACAGCATTGTGTTTACATGGCAAGCATATCCATGACTTGTACCGCAAAGATTTTAATGCAGGAAAAACCTAGATGTAGCTGGCAATAAAGTATAAGCCCACAGTGAAGCCAAATAATTCTATGGCTTCCACAAAGTTACTAGCAGCTGAGTTATTTCAATCTTATGCTTAAGTGTCCTGATAACTTACAAAGCATAGTACCATCCTGCTGTTAGGATCCTCTAAAAAAAAAAAAATAAAATTCCCTTTTGTGGATGGTATGAAAGGGAAATTTTAACAGGCTTTCTGAGGATTTCAGCTGGCTAGAGTTACTGTTACAAAGGCATTTGAATGGAAAATGCCACCTTGAAAACATGGCAGTGATGTTGGGATGGATCGGCTATACAGGATGATGTTCAAGTGCTATGTCCTGATGCTTTTTTTCCCCCGCTAGGATTTGGAAGTTAGTGTTGAAATAACTAGGTTGACTATTGTTGTTCTTGAAAGGAAGAATTAGTTAAATGCCCAAGGGAGACTGGGAATTAAAGAATACTGATACTTCTTTTCACTGACTGATCTAAAACAAGAATCTAAGCTGATGTGCGTATCTTTTTTTTTTTTTTTTTTATCAGGGAGTAGGTTCAAAACCTAACTTACATCTGTCAAAGGACCTGTGTTTGTCTTTTATTAGGACTTTGGTAAAGTTTACAGAATTTTTTTGTATAAGAGCAATCAAAATACAACCCTAATGCCTTTAACATTCCAGTATTTCTTTAGTTTTAACATCTCTGGGTGTTCCTGGAAAAACGCTACGAGTATAGCATACATTATTTCTCCTTCCCCTCTCCAGGAAAGTTATGTTAACTCGGATCATCATTCCAGGCTCACCAGCAGTCAACATAATGGAATTTGACTTCTGGGGTTCTTTTTTTTTTTGAATACTTTAGATTAGAAGGAGTAAAAGCCTTTTGCTTATTCCTTGACTAGCTTATGCAAGATTGTGGTACCCTGACTCTCTAGCAGTTTCTCTAGAGGAACACTAGAATTGGGTTTTTCAACTTGCATACTAGCTAACTGGAACCTTTTAGCAGACTGTTGTGAGCACCACCACTTAGAACTAGGAAATTTAGGATAGTGAGTAAATGTAAATGGATTTTCTTTTTTTTTTTCTTCTCCATTCCCCTATACTTTTTAAAGCTGTAATTCCAGCTCCACAACCTTTTATTCAGTAAGAGAGAAGAACAAACCTTCATTTCACCGCATAGCACATAAGGCTAAGCAATAATGCCCTTAAAGGAAGGGAACCCAAAGGGAGATGGCAAATCTATGGATCACCAGAGTGCCACTAGGGTTTATGTTGCCATTTGGTGTTGTATTCTGTTCCTGTGAAGATCAGACAGTAGGAAAGACTTGCCATATTCTTGCCAATATGTGAAACATACTCGGGGTTTGTCACTTCATCTATGAGCAGCTTTGATTTAAAATAATTCTTCTCTATCAGAACAAAACTCTCCAGATTCTTACTTACAAGTAGTTGTGTTCAGGCTATTGCCGAGTTTGGCAGCAAAAGACTTCCACTTTTTAAAATTACTTTTTATTTTATATGATTTTACATAATTGGGGAGTAAACTAGTGTATTGAATTAGATTATACCATTATACCTTTTTTTTGGTCATTAAAACAACTTTGTGTTAAGTTTTGATATCATCAGCCTTGGTTATCCGCTTGGCAGGAAGCATGGTGGGCATTTCTGAAGCTTTCTATCTTAATGTCCTTCAAGGCAGGAATGTTTGTTGCGTGTGCTCTACTGCAAATAGAGATATGTTTGGTTTAAATCACAAAGCTCCTTCCTTCCCAAAATCCTTGCTCACTTGCCTACAGCACTTACCTCAAGGCTGACTTTCCTAAAGAAACTGGTATGGTGTTGGATGCCCATCTCAGTAGGATTTGGTGTTCTACCAGGAAGTGCTTTTTGCCCAGGCGCATTGTTATTCAACTTGCCTATCCACTGGTTTTACTTCTTGTAGTACAGATAAAATAACCTTAACCAAGCAGCCTTAGGATACAGTTGTAGCATGAAATGTGCATATCTGGGATCAGCTGACTTTCCAGATATAGTAGAAATAGAAGTGGGGAGGGTGGTAGTCATCTGTTCCCAAAATACTGAGATTTGATACATTAAAGTGTGGGATTTTTTTTTCATTACTTCAAAGTTTTGCTCTGTCTGACGACTGTGAATATTGGTACTATCCGAGATGGTTCTACAGTGATGAGCTGAACAATTTCAACTTGTTTAGTATTTCCAGTAATAAGATTGTTCATGAGCTGTTACAAAAAACAAGGAAGAAATTTCTGCACCAAGTCGAAATTCTTTTAAGAAACTGGTTTTTTTAAAATAGAAAGTGTGCTAGGCTTTGTGTGAATACTTACTATGCAAGTTTGGGGGATGGTGGAGACTCTGCTGTGGGATGGCTTCCAGCTAGGTGCAGGATGATAGACTTGGATGCATCGTAACTTGTGGGTAGATTGCAGCTGGCAGGCAATGCATTTGGAGGCTCGTGGCACTGTTGCTTACGTGCGGTCTGGAACTTGTGTTCTGGGAACTACCTCGTGGAGCAGTGTGGGCACTTGAAGCTCACCCCTTTTTTGCTGCATGCTAAGAGATTGAAAGAGTCTCTGAGTTTCTGAGAACAGTTCTTGCTTAGTTTTGGTACTTAATCATGTTAATGGAAGTAAGATCACTGTTGCTATTGTAGACTTCAAAACTGAGGAGGAGGATGACGTTTAGCCAAACAATTGTCTTAAATATTGATGTTTACAACCATAGCAAATACTGACCACATAGGACAGAAAGCACAGAAATGGCATATTTTCTTAAAACCACGTGCCTCACTGTAATGTGACAACACTATATTTTTTTTAACAGCTGTGGAATTGTTTTGTACAATAAAAACCAAACTCTCAAATTCTTCACAATGTTTTATACTGTTACTGATTCTGTTTGCTGTTGTGCTTTTTCTATGTATTTACACTGTTTGATTTCTATGTTGATAAACATCTTTTTTCCTAACTTAAAACTTTGTCTGTAATGAAGTGAAATCTTTACTTACAAGTGCTGGGGTTTTTTCCTTCAATAAAGTTGTCATTGCATTAAATGAATTGATCTTATTGATTAATACAGAATATTTAATGATGCTGATTATCCAGATGATGCTAGAATTGCTGTGGGTTGGTTTTTTTGGGTTGGCTTGTTTTTTAAAAAGTGATTGTGTCATCCTCACTTCCTTTGCTGTGTACACAACATGTAATGCTGAGGGGAGTTTCTGTGTCACCACTGCTGTGCAGCTGCTTCACCCAGCATATATCTAGCTCAAATGCTTATTGGCATAGCTGCATGCACCTAGACAACTGATTGGCACAACTAGAGTTGTTAAGGTGGGGATATTTTTATTAATTCTTATGTATTTATTTACCTCAGGAGTCAACCTAGATATGCCAGCAAACTATTGGCTTAGTCCATGGTACAGAGCAAATACTTGCTGATTTGCTATTCTGTCAGCAAAGACTAGAGTTATGAAACAGCATGCCGCTGGCTTTTCTTTGTGGAATAAATACACGCTGAATACTGATGTGCATGGAAGTAAAAAGCCAATGTTTTATGAATGTGTGTTGAAAATAGAGTTAGAGGCAATGATTTTAACTTTTTTGTGTTGTTGGTTTTTTCTTTTTTTAAAACTTTCAGAAAGCACGTCCGTCATGCCTAATATGCATCCAAACACTTGTTGTGGTTTAGTATTCCTTGGCAGTGTATGG
Source organism: Gorsachius magnificus (assembly GCA_034008185.1). Classification (NCBI taxonomy): domain Eukaryota; kingdom Metazoa; phylum Chordata; class Aves; order Pelecaniformes; family Ardeidae; genus Gorsachius; species Gorsachius magnificus. The sequence continues at coordinate 125,438,947 of CM067081.1, forward strand.
GGCTCTGCATTGGGCTGTTCAGAATGCGTTAAACTTTCTTCTGATTGATAGGGCAAACCAAAGCAGTTGCATTTTTTGCAGGGGTGGTGGTGAGATTTGTGTGCTGTGGGAGGCTGTGTTAAATTTTCAGTTACACCTTTTTTTTTAATCTCCTAAGCAAGCTGTGTCTCAAAGCTGACTAAACTGAAACTTCTGTCCCACAGAAAACTCCCAAGTTTTGTTTGAAATAGAACCAGCAGCCTGTCTTCCTGTTACATAGAAACCTACGGGTCTCTATCTTTTTGAAACAGAGCTTCCCAGGACTGTCAGGAGAGCTTGATATATCTATTTCCTATCAATATAGCTATGACTCTGAGTACTAAAAGGGCAATAAATCTTTTACATATTTAATAGCTTATAGCTGTTTTGCTTGCCAAGTTCAACCTTCTGCATAACAAGAAAGCTGTTGAACTTTGCCACATTGTTCTCATGCTGAGGTCTTAATACCTGAATGACTTTTAAAAAATAAATCAAGTCTTCACTTGAAATCTCTAAACAACAAACGAATGATCAGCTGCCCTCTAGAGAAAGTGTATTCTGTAGATGACTTTGCTCCTTAGAAATGCTCTGAAAGGGTTTACCAGTTGTGTTACAGCATCTAGTCCCCTGAATCCCATTTACAAATATTGGGGCAGAGTCATCAGCACCACATTCAAAGACTCTTGGAAGGCTGCCATGCTCGTGTCTGCCCCTTTCCCTTCTCCTTCCACAAGGTTTGATTTGTAAGAGAGGATATTTCATGGATGTAGGAAGTTTAAAGTTGAGGTGTGATATTTTTTTATTTTTATTTTTTATTTCCTTCCCTTACTTGTACCTTTCCTATTGAGCTCCATCTTGGTTGCAGTGTCAGTGGGGCTACAGGCTTGTAACTGGCCAGCCATGAAGAGCTGGAGGTGCCTAAAGGGAACAAAATCCTCAGTTTTCTCATTTTTCTGAGGAAAGCTTCTGATGAGTTAGAGGTGGACTAGTGTATCTAAGCTGCCAATCTTTGGGATTGATATTTTAAGTCAGCCTATTTGAAACCCTTTCAAGTTTTTCTTGGGTTCCCTTGTGGCATCTCTAAAAGAGGTTATTCCTGAGAGTCTGTGCTTTAAAAGCTCTGCCTAAGCAAGCATGGAGTAACACTGGCATAGTGGGAAAATGGTGCATTGAAAGCATCAGCTGGCCAACATGATTTCATTGCAGCTCTGAAGGCGTGTCACTTCCAAAAAGTGACAAACTGTGAAAACAAACTATTTTATCACGGCCATGTACTCCTGTGTTTTCTAGTGCTGTGTAACAGGATGTATCGGGCTCACCACCTTTGAGACAATCAAATGCTTCAACCGAGTTATACCTGCAACTTAACTCTCATAGTTAACGAAAAGCTTTAACCTACACATCCAAGTAAAAAGTGCATGTGTGATTTCCCTAATATAAACACTGAACCTATTACTTTTGCTCTGAGTTGCAAATAGAATTTGGAATCTCTTAAGTTCTTTATTATTTTCTGATCTTAAAAATGGAGACAGTAATAGTTTCCTGCTCTAGGTACTAATCCATGTCTGGAGACACAGAAGATCTTCAAGTTGGAAAAACAAATTAGGGAAAAGTATAATTATTGTTTAAAACAAGCTCACATTTATCACCAGCCTGACTACATCAGGATTTTTTTTTTTTTTTTTTTTAAAAAAAGAAGAAAGGTTGCTCTGGAAAGCCTCCTGTGCTTTCTGGGCTCAGAATTAATCTCAGTTATACCCTCAATTATAACACCGGGCAGGGAGGTACTACTTGAGCAAGCTGCCTGCCTCGCTGCTAAAAACATACCTGGTGGCAGTTATTGAAAGTGTCCCCTCACCCCCCCGACATTAATGAAAAGGCTAATCTTCTCTAAGTCTCTTCTAACCTAGCAATCTCTTAAGGGGCTGGATCCATGATTAAAAAACAGAGGGAAGGCAGCTGTCTTTTTATCCCCTCTTAATTATTCCTTGGTAGTTGATAGGTGTTGATTTCCTGGGAGCATCATGGTGAGAGAGGTTACGTTTCCCTGTGTTGTTGGGACTAAATGTTCAGAGGGGGGGCCAGTTGTTTGAATGGTTCAGTGGGAGCTTTGGAGGTGGAAAGAGTGAGTCTTGTTCTCTGCTATTTCATCTGATCATGAAGGGCTGCCTTTTATTTGGAAACATGCACCCAAAGGCCAAAAAACAGCTATCCAATGTCAAGGCAAGGAAGGCCTCTTTAATTACCTCTTTCCTTTTTTTTCTTTTTTCTTTCTGCTGTACCTCACCAGCTGGTGACCAGGAGGGTTTTAGAATGAGTTTAATTAGAAAGCCAAAAATAACACCTTGCTTTTTCCTGTTCTAACTTGGTGAATAAAGTCCAATAAGTGTTGCAGGATTATTCTTTCACTGCTCTACCCCATCCTCATAGCTTCATTTAAAAATATAAATCACTAAATTCTTACTAGTAAATCCTGGACATGGCTGGAGATGATTATGAGTGTTGTACTTGTGTTTTTAACTAGTGGGGTTGCTTCTGACTAGTACCTGGCTCTCCCAGCTGGGTTTCAGAGGAAACTTACAGCATTGCAGGTTTTGTATGAGCATTTTCTGCTCCCTCTGATGCCTCTACCGATTTGCTTGTTTAATTAAATGGGAGACAAGTGCAAGAGGGGTAATAGTCTCCTGTCCTTCGGCTCTGCTCTTTCCCACTTGCAGTGGCAATGATTGTCAGTCACCTTGTTACTGTGTTAACTCTGTAAGCACATCTACCTTTTCTTTAAATGTCAGGTTCAGGAAGATTTGACTGGAAATTAACCCATTACTCAGATGTCAGGTGGGTTTTCTCAGTGCCCCGACAATGCCTATGTCCAGTGACACCGATCTTTTTGTGCCTTAGTTTCAGCAGCTGTAGACTTGGAAAAATTGATCTTGCAAGAAAGTAGAAGAAAGGGATGTCAGGGAAGTATTCAGAGCCATTATTTAGGTGAACAGAGGGACATAAGATTAGAGGATGTCTCTTACTTCTCCTAGACCAGGCTAAATAGTCAAACTAAGGATTTCCACCCTTAATATTTTTTTAAATGAAAAGCCAACAATAAGCAAATAACTTTGACTATTAATCTGTTTGGTTTCTCTTCTGCAGCCCTCTCCCATGGTAGCTGTGTGGAACAGAGACAATGTATGACGTGAGGAAGCTTGATGTGTAGGATGGGAGTCATATGGATCTGGATGTGTATTTTAAAGTAAAATCTCAGGCCCAAGCACGTTCAGTGGATCATTTGCTTGCACCCGTGCAAACTCATTATTTCTTTGGCTCATTCTCCTGTGTTGGAAGGATGTGTCCGTGGTGAGCTGTGCCTTCTAGATCTGTTGCTACGTACATCACGAATTGCTCTTAGTCTGAACCCTTACAGCTGAAATACCCTTCCCCACACTGAAAATAACAATTGGGCTATTCTCACTAGCCAACCATAGGTAACTACTCTCATTCTGGAAAATGTTGTGGTTGCAGGCATCCTGGGCTATGATAACATAGTTACAAAATTAAAATTCAAACTGTATGAAAGTCAGGTATTCTAAGAGATTAGATTTGTGATTATTTTCTTTTTTTTTCCTCCGAGAGATGAGACTTTTAAGCATCAGGCACCTTGTGTGAGTGATAACCATAAATGCCCAAGTGTAAGTTACTTTTAGTATCTGAAAATGTGTTTTATTATTGTGCAGGATGCAGATTTTAATATGATACTCCAAAGCAAATGCCTTCGTGCTTTTCCTTAGCTAGCTGTAAAAAACCCAGTCTTATTGATAAAAAACTTGCTTCCCAGCCTGTTACTGGAATGGGTCCATTGTCCATTCCTTCCATATATTCTTCCTTCTTCACAGCCCTGTCCCAGGAGTGCTTTGGGCAAGCAATGCACTCAGGGCAGGGTCTCCTTTTCTTTAGCTTTGTGGCTGCCTCCATTTCCAATCCATCTTTGCCGAGCATGTTCTTTACCTCTAGCAAATCACCAGTGTCTGCTGGTGAGGCAGCATTTTGCTTCCTCCTTCTGAAACCCTTCCACCAACGTGAATGTTTCTTGCTTTTGTGCATGCTTTTGATTTCCTTTAAGCTCTAAGCATCTTGAGGAAGGCAGACTGGATCTGATTTTTTCAGAGGCTCTAATCTAGTATCACTCTACTTGAAGCCCTGTGGGAGAGATGGGCAGTCAGTACTTCTGAAAACCAAGTGCTTCCCTTTTTATTTGTCTATAGGAAGAACCGTGTGTAACTACTGAAATATTACTACTTTTATGAGCTCTTGTCTCTTTACTTGCCTCAACTTTGAATGTCCTGATTTATGAGCAACTAAATCTAAAATAAGCTGTGTGGAAATAAGGCTTCAACTAAAGAAAAAAAAAATCCCCAAATAACACAGAAGTATTTGTTTTAGAGCTGTCTGAAAAACTGAAGTTGTTGAACTTCAACCAGCTCTGATTTGCACTTATATTATAATGAAACTAAAAACAGTCTCACATAGTCTCCTATGCATTTGCTATGCCATTTGATCACATGTAGGCAGTAGTAGCTTCTTTCTCTTCTTTGAGCATTTGAAAAAGAAAACCCAAGTGTAAACATAATCCATGTTACACAAACATACTACCTGAGATGTAATTATTTTTCCAAACATGAAGTGGCACGCTTCCAAGCACCTAAATATCCTATAGATTTTAAAGTACATTCTCCAGTTGTGAAAGTGGGCTGGATATTAACTAGAAGTTGCTATCTGACACTTTGTAGTGTAACTCCCAAGGTGAGTTGACTGATAGAGTAATCTAGGTAATTTTGTAACAAGTTGACAATTAAAGATACATAAAGGCTGAAGCGAGGGAAGAAGTGTTAGAGTGTGAAGTTTGAAAGTAGCATGATTGGGACTATCCAGGTGTAAAAATACCTCAGACCTGTCTGGTTTGCACCTTCCAATGGTGCTGAGATTGCTGGGAATTGAGGGCTCTGTCCCGAAGTCTCCCGTTCTGCAGAACCTCACATTGCTGCACAGCTGCAGCTGTGCAGTTTTGAGGACTTGCACCCAGTATCCTTATTCCATGTAGGGCTTGAGGGATTAGTAGGACTTGCTGCTTAGGTAGATGGTATCTCTCAGGTTTTTTAACTGCAAGATCTGTTGAGCCTTGTCAAATGATGGATGTAACTTCAATCCTGTTTTACAAAGTTTGCTAGACTCTTTCCCATCTTTGTAAATCCCGTTGGTGATCCACCAAGCCATTTCATCTTTTAGAATGCACAGGGAGCACGGGAATTCAACAGGGGCTATTGAATTAAACAAATACGAAGTTCTCAATAAGTAGCCAGAAAATACTTTTCTCTAAAAATTACTTCCAACAGTATGTTTTCATAAGCAAGTCCCTGATTATGTCATGTCCAACAGACCAGAAATTTCAGAGACGCTGTTGGAGCTAGATGCATTAGGAGAAAGTAGGCACTCAAATGCCTTGTTACATGCCAAAGTCCAGTGTTTACGGGTCACCAGTATTCATGTGGCCTCCACTTAACCCTTTAACATGGAACTGAACCCAGGTCTCTCATATCCTCAGCCTGAGATGAGAGGGAATACCTATTTTTAGGGATGCTAAGGGAGCTTTTGCATGAGATGGACCTCGAGCAGGTCAGCAATGCCAGGCCTCAGGCAGTTGGGCTCATGCCCAGCCCGAGAAGTGTGGTGTCTATCCCTGGAAATGCAGCCGGAGGGGAGTTCCTCTGCTTGTAAGGTGCAGCAGGGGTTTTGTGAATGACAGTGGAACCAAGGGATGGACATGGTAGGCATCAATGGTGGAGTGTAGGGACACTACCTTCTCCTTGAGCATTGAAACTTCAGTGCAGAAGGGTCTCTTACTATTATATTTTGATTTAGGAACATAGAGGAACAAGGTTAACACGTTTATTTAACGTGCCTGTTGAAAATATTTTAAGACTACCTTCTCTGTGTAACTGTCTTGACTGTTATCAGCTCCTTCAGTTAGAGTCCGCATCAGCATGAACGCAATTTCCATGCATTGTTTCAGTCTGGAAATGAAACAATTTTCATTAATGGAAACCTGGTTCTCAAGCAGAACAATTAGACCCACTTCAGGTTGAAAAAAGATAAAAGCATGCTAATTTGGATGGAGGACTCTTCTTTCAAGGCAGCCAATTGAGTCATCAGCCTGCCACCCACCTGACCGTCTGACAGGTAATTAGGAGATAGTCCTTTTTGTGTGGAGTGTGTGCGTAAACCTCCACACGCTGGTGTCACTGCCCATTGGGACTTCCAGAGGAAAGAGCTAGTCAGTGGCAAAAGAGTGAGGAGAGCACGTTTATCAGACGGTGCCCAATGAACCGACTTGTTTTTTGATTTAGCTCATTATTTTTGTCTTTTAACAGCTACCTGAAGTTTCTGGCAGTAAAGCCGTCATGGCAGACCTGGGCTGCAAAAAACCCAGCGACTGCACCGTCTCCAGGCTACTCAGCGTAGTGGAGAGTGAACTCCGGGCTGGGAGAGACAAAGGCGACCCCACTGAGAAACAGCTCCAGGTTGTCTTAGAGGATGCGATGCTCTGGCAGAGATTCAGGGAAGTCACTAATGAGATGATCGTGACCAAGAACGGCAGGTAAGTGATCTGCTCAGCACTGTGCGCTAAGTGTAGATGACAGCCAGGGGGGTTAAGTGGTATAATAATAAACCCTGTGTGCAGACTCGAAAGAACTGCAATGAGCACCTGACAGTTTTATCCCTGCAGCCTCGCAGTCCCCTAAAACTGGCATATGAACAGAATGGGGTGTCCCTGCTCCTTTTTGGTCACTGCTAAACCATTCCTGCCACCCTTTATTCCTGCTTGTGAAACATGCTGGAGAAATGTATTGACTGACTTCAGGTTGCACAAAAAGGGAACTTTTACAAGGGAATAGATGGTACCTCTCAAAACCTTCTGAGTGACTTCTTGTACTAATAATCATCAACCTTTATTAGCAAGTTCTTACCTGTAGACCTCAAATTACTGTACAGAAGCAGACTGGTGGTGTTATCCCTAGCTGCAGTTCCTCTCTGGCCTTGGGTATTAACTGCTTGTACGAGCACTCTGTACTAGAATGGGGTACAATTAAAATTGTGCCCTGAGTGGTCCCACAATGATATCGGTTCATAGTTGTTGCTGGTAGAAACAAGCGTGGAATATTGGTTAACACACACAGTTCTAGAAAGACAAAATATTATTATGTAAATGGGTCACATATCTTACTATTTGGGGAGCACAGAAAGGCACAGGAAAAGAGTGCAAAACCTGGTGAGAAAGATACCAATTCTGAATCAGACGCTGGCTTGAAGGAGTCTTTCCAGAGAGGTTCTGCTCTGAACTGGACTGACAAGAGTCCAGCCCATAAGAGACAGGCAGCTAACTAGAATAAGGTTCACTGGTACAGTGGTATTAAGGTTTTTATTTAATCTACCCTCTGCCACCTGCCTCCCCCCAGCAACGTGCACATGTTTCTTTTGCAAGACCTCTCAGGATATCTGCATAGAAGAGAGGAATTAAGAGATGAAGGAAAAGATTTACTCATATGGTGTGACTTTTATTAAATTTGCAGACTTTGATTTAGCAGAATTTGTGGACAATATTGCTGTTGACTGAAGAAAGGTTATTCTGTTGAGAGAACAGCGACCTTCCCAAAATACCAGCTCTTGGTGTAACATTGCCTATTGCCATACTGATTCCCCCTAATAACCTATAGGGATAGAAATCTTCTTCTGAGGTTTGCTTTACACCCAGAAGCTGCTTTTAGTTCATATAAATTGCTTCAAAAATTCCTGTTAGGCTACAGCAAACTTCCAAGTGGACTTTCATTTAGTGTATGGTAGCTTAAATTGACTCCTTAGCAGCGTAAGTGACTAAAAATGAGCTAAGACAGGTTTGCCTCAAATTAATTAAATTGATACAAAGAATTGCACCTTACCAGCAGGGTTTCTTCAGTTTCTTTCATCTCAGCTCATGTAAATCATGATTGTGTGGTGATGCTGGTTCTCCCTAAAATGTCTAGGTGAGTGCATAGATAAAATGTTTTTATGATGATGATAAGGGAATCTGTCGTTACTTGAATATGCCTGGTTACTTTCTATTTCACTGTGTAAGATACCTTATTTTTCTTTATTCTAACTTATACACTCCTTATCAGCTTGATCCTATTTTTCCTAAAGCCAGTGACAGCTCCAGTAATGTCATTGGGGGCAGGAATGCGTTCTTTATGATCAAACTACAGCAATCCCAACATAAAAAACTATAGAAGTATGTTACACTTTCATCTGCATAAATCCTTTTAACAAAGTTGCTGTAGCATCAGGGACTATGAAAAGGGATCTCTTGCATTTCTGAAAGTATCTTCTATAACAAACGCATCAGCACACTGAAAAAAGCAAATAGAGACAGTGGCCTGCAGCAAAGCTCTCTGAATGCCTCCATGCTATTCAAAAGGAGACAAACTTGAGGCAGTTTCCTATGAGTGCTGAGTTGTTTTCAGGTTCAAGATTCTTCAGTGATTGTCTCCAGAGGGATTCTCAATAGAAAAAATATTGATCTAATTCTGCTGCTGTTTAAATCAGTAGAACTAACTCAGTCATTCTTGCTGAAGCATATATGAATGCTTTTGAAAACTCTGTCCTACGTTTAACGAGAAAAGCCAGTCTGAACTTCTGTGTGTGAAAACTAAGGCAGTTTGTGTGGACACACTGTTAGCAAAATTTAAAAATTAAACTGAAATGTGATACAGGAGCATCCCAGAGAATGAAAGGCTGATTGAATAGTGATCCTCAAGTGTAAAATTCTAGCATGCACAATTCTATCTGCTGTGATTGAGTCATCTCTAATTGGTACTGAGGGTCCCAAAATGTTACAATTAGATCAACCAACTTCAATGTTAATACACAGATATGTCTCCATTGTTATATTGTACTTCGTTATTATAATCACCTGCCATAGCAATATGCCTAGGTACACAGGGAAGATGGATATATTCTGAACAGGACAGGCACCGTGAAATTAAACCGCATGCCGTATCACAAAATACATCCCAATGGGTGCAGTTGATATGGTGAGAATCAGTCTCCTATTCTACTCAGATTTATTGTATTAAATTGGCATTTCAGTATCAAATTCTCCATTTTCCTATTGAACAGGTTTTTTTTCTGTGCGTATACCATATTAGCTATGCAGTATCCTGAGACTTTGCAATCCACATTATTGCCTGGAGGCAGGAAGATGCCACTGTTCCCCCTTGCATACAGGGAGAATCTACAGAGGATCAGTGCAGGCAAACATGGCGGGGAGAAGCCCTTTCCAGGCTTACATACTAAAGCAACTTTACTGGTTACTACGTATTCAAGTTTGGTATCAAACATCTCCCCGCTCAAGTTCTGTATTGTGGAGTAGTTGTAGCAGATCTGCTCTAAAAAAATTGAAGAGGCTGAAATGCTCAGCTATTGCAGTAATAGAGGTCACGTGTGTACCTACCCAGTCATTGAAACAAACATTCTGACTGAAACAAATTTGGGGAAAGCATCATTTGCCATGCTAAAAGAAAGACAAATATGATTTTAACAGCAAAGCCACTTAATCAGCAGAGCAAGTGAGGTGGTAGGTTTTCCATCGTTAGAATCTGTACAGTCAAGACATGCTGGTTCAAGTGAGGTGGGGATTAACTGTGTGTGAAGCCGGGGTTAACACAGGGAAGTGCTATAATCTCTGTGATACAGGAGGTTAGAGTTAATGAAGCCTGTATTCTCTTCTGGCATTAGTCTATAGGGTTTTTGGGGATAAACTCAAGCATCTGAAGTAGAAAGGCAGAGAAGACTGTATTGTGGGTGGAAGAATTAACAATCTGTGTGTAACACAAATAGTTCTGAGAAATCTAGTGAAATTAAATTTTCAGGTGGATGAATTTTCCCCTCCACTTCAGTTTCAGGTAAATATCTAAGAGTATTACTTTAAAGACTGACTATAGGTGGTCCGGGGGCTGCAGGGAGCAATGCATCCATACTTTTTTCACATCTCAGATTGACAGCTGTGTCAGAAACACACATTAAAAGTAGTGTATAAATCCTTGGCTAAGCTTCTCTTTAGTTAGAAAGATCACAGTTCAATATATCTTTCTCAGTGTTGCACTGGCCTTTCATCACCAAGTGTGTATATTAGATGAATCACCAAGTATTTGTATTGGATGGAAAATATCAAATTTCTCAAATCCTGTCTTTTTTGTGAGCAGAAGGTGCTGAATGTATACAGCAAGATCTATATAAAGGTGTCCAGAAAGGTAAGTGGTGAGTGGGATTTTATAGGAACATAGAAGACTGTCAACAATTGGGGGCCACTGGAGAATATGGCTGCAGAGGCAGAGACTTTTGGTGTCCCTTGAGACAGCCTGGATTTTCAGTTTCCTTCTTCTGTATTTTGGCCATCTTGCACTGCTACCTGACTAAGCCTAGAGAGTTACCTTACGTTAGCCCCATGGCCACGGACCTCAGGCAGTTGCTGTGGTTGCTTTGTGTAACCAGTCTCTCTGTACCTGTAGAGAAAAGGAGCTTGAAGATTCATTGGCCTGTGCATAAAAATGTGGCATGGCAAAATGGTGGTTGCCAGGAGAGGTCAGTACGGAGGTGTCTGGGGCAGGGAGGCCTCTTGCACATATAAGAAGAATGTAGGAGGTGATATATAACAACTATAATAACCCTCCACAGTAACAATGCGTATTCCTTGACAAGCTAAGAAACTTAATAAATAGGATACCTTTCCTGGGAGACTCCTCTGTTCTGCTGACCACAAGCTTTTCCCAGTTCCTGAAACTGTTGCAGCCCTACTAACTCTATTCCTGCAGACTTTCAGGCACTGAGATGCCAATTCAAAGCTGTGTGGTATGAATCACAAGTACTGGGACAGACAGAAAACTTCCACACATCTAGTTGTGAGCTGCTGCAAACCTTTACAAAAGAAAAAATAATAATTAAAAGGGTATTGAGAAAAGGTGGCATCGGACCTTTAACCACAGAAAGAGCCGCTCAAGGAAAAAGATGTTTTGAGTATTTTCCCAAAACTAAACAAAGGCAGGATTTCAGTTTTAAGTGCAGAAGATGGTGGGAAGGCTGGATGATGGATGTTTAGAGCTTAGTAATGGACAACACTGTATCTAAGGTGGAACAAAAAGAAGGAGAACCTGTCTTGATCAAGCAGATGAAGTCAGGGAATATGGAAGAGTAGGACCAAATTACTGGAAGAACTGCCAAGGGCAAGGTCTAATGGCAAGAATTTTAACCAGACTTCTCAAAATGAAGATTTATGTAATGGTAGTGGGACGATATGTGAATACTTGCACGTAAGAAATGGAGAAAATACATTTCAGCTAACTACAGACCTTTAATAAGAATAAGACCTGTAATAAGAATTCAGGATGTATTTTGAAGGAAAGGGTAATGAAATATGTGGAAGACAATGGAAAACGGGATAAAAAGGCATTTTATTAAACTTGATTCTTGCCAGACTAACCTGACACAACCCTGATAAAGTAAAGAAATATTTTTAGACAAGAAAAATGTAGCAGGCTTATTAGGGTATTTAGAATAGCATTACCTGGAAACCATTACTCAAGTGAGAGGTGCTGGGGATTAACACAAGAACCACGGGAAACATCAGAGGGAAGTGACTGACTTTGTTCACAAAGATTATAGAATATGATCATCCCTTCAAAGGAAGGGAGAAAAACCTTTTGTATAGAGTGGTCGTCAATAAATCTAACTGGAATCCAATGATTACCTGGCTGAGATTACAGGATGATTTCAGAAGATATATCCAGAGTCAGATAAGGTGGGACTCAGCCACTGGATAGAGTATGGGAGAGTGTGTCGAGGGAACTTAAGCACCAAAGAAATGTACTTTATAATAGGATTCTGCAGTTAATGCAGTGAATCTGTGGTTCAGCTCCACCTTCTCAGCCATTTTGAACTCTGTTCAATCCTGTTCATGCCTTCTTGTCCCACACCTAAGGATGTATTTTGCATGTCCAGATCCAATGGACTCTGCTGACGCTATCCACAGTTCATTACATTCGTAACTCTTGGCATGATCAAGACCTTATTGCTCTGCTTTGGAGATAACATGTTTTTTTCCAAATGATTGAAATAAAATAAAAATAAAACAAAGGATTAACCTTTAAGAGACTTCTTTAGCTAGATGGAGGGAGGGAGGATGTTTTTTACTTTGACCTAATCTGTGAGTATCTGGTCACAAACATGCTGAGAAGAGTCTTTCAAAACCAGTTTCCAGTAGTGTCTCCCTCTTTTATTTCCTGTCCAGGCGGATGTTCCCTGTTTTGAAGATCAGTGTGTCAGGCCTGGACCCAAACGCCATGTATTCCTTCTTGCTGGACTTTGCCCCAACTGATGGCCACCGCTGGAAGTATGTCAATGGAGAATGGGTGCCGGCTGGGAAACCAGAGCCATCAAACCACAGCTGCGTCTACATCCACCCAGACTCTCCCAACTTTGGAGCCCATTGGATGAAAGCTGCCATTTCCTTCAGCAAAGTCAAACTTACCAACAAGCTCAATGGGAGTGGGCAGGTATGGCCTGATGTTTCCCCATACACCTCTTGGCTTCAATTGCAAGCACCTACTAATCAAGAAATATCAAGGGTGCATTTATGTAATTATAGAGGCCCTTACAGGCCTCTTCACCCACAGATGCCAATTATTCTCTGGAGGCCAAATGTAAACAGGAATAAACAGGCCTTAATTGGCGCTTTCAGATTTTAATGGACTTCTTGATGTTAAGAGAGACAGAGTGCTGTGGTTTACTTAATCATCAGGGGGCTTTTCAGAGTTGGTCTTGTGTGCTGGGGATTTTTACACAGGACTTCAGAGAAGGGGGAAAAAATGGTCATGGGTATTAGGTTTTTGTTGTGTTCCCCCATGTTGTTTGGTGTAAGTGGAATGTTGGCAGGAGTCAGATAGCGGAATAAAAGGCTGCTCCTAAATGAAATAATTACTATGTCTGCTTCTGCATCATGATAATTATCAATATTCTATTGAATCAGCTTTGGCCTTTGGAAAGAAACCACATGTACCAGAAATAAGTGACTTTCTCTTTGAACCCCTTAAAAATGCAAACAGGAAAATTAGGTTTGTTTCGTATTTTATTTTTGATGATGCATCTAAAGGTAAAATGTTGCACAAGACCTTTTGTTTGCTTGTTTGCTTTGTACAAAACTCCTACATTGGATGATACTTGTCAGCCCAGAATCAATTTCTTTCATGTAAATATTATACATTCTCTATCTGTTATTTCCATTAGGTTTGTGAGGTACCTCCATAAGCCTAGTACCCTAATTAGGTAGAAAATTATCTCCATTTTTCAGACTAGAGAACAGAAGGATGACCTGACTTTTCCTAAGTCACACAAGGAATCAGCACACAGGATTTACTGTGGAGCATAGAACAGGATCTGAGTTTGCAAATTCTTGTCCTGCACCCAGGACCTCAGAAAAGTCAAAGGCCTCAGAAAAGTTTTCATGGGGGTAAAAAAGCTGCAGGAAACCAACTTTTAGGGTCAAAGAGGCCCTGGGGGGAAAAAACTAGGGGAACATGATATGTATATATGGTGAAATGGTGAGGAAAAAAGTAGAAAGCACAGGAGGAAAAGCCATGTGAGAAACAGAGCCCAAACGGAAGTCACTAAATAGATGTCACTAAATAACAAACAACTGAAGCTCCCCTTGCTTTCTTTTGAAATCTTGACAACAGTGTTAAGGTAAACCTTCAGCTTCTCCTTCTGCTTTCTGCTACTTCTAGAAAGTAAGAGCAGACTAGCAGTGCTTTATGCTAATGGATCCATTCTTCCATATATATATCTGTGAGTTTATGTATGTATGCACTTTTCAAAGTACAGATTTTAAAAAAAAAAAAACCAAACACTTTCTTGCAGCAGAGAGAACTAAGCAATATATTAGACTTCCTGAGGAGGGTGTATTGTGGAGCCAATGCTATTTACAGCTTTTAATGTCAGGTTAGAGACATCTGCCAAGGCTTGTTTAGTTACACTTCGTCTGGCCCAGAAAGATGACTAAGCGACTGCCTCAGCTCCCTCCTGGCCCTGATTTCTGTGATGGTGATACTGAGTCTTTCAGATAGTAGAAGCAGGACAGGGATTGCTCCTTAACTATTTCAACAGCCTCTAGTGCAGTGGAAACCCAGTGGTTGGAAGGCCATAGCTGCTAACAGATGCTTCTGTATCAGAAGCTTTAAATCCACTGAAGTCTGACTCTGTTCAGCCCTGTGGTTTGTCAGAAGGGAGGAAGGCGCCTGTCATTCTGCTCTCAGTAATCACTGACTGGGGAGGTTCAGCAGTAACATCTGGTCTATTATAGAGCCAGAGCGAAAGAGCAGCTGTGGGATACCAGAGTGGCATTGGGGTCTGTCTGTCTTGTTTTGTTTTCTGCAGATAATGTTGAACTCCCTACATAAATATGAGCCCCAGGTACACATAGTTCGTGTAGGAGGCCCCCACCGGATGGTGATGAACTGTTCCTTCCCTGAGACGCAGTTCATAGCTGTGACTGCCTATCAAAATGAAGAGGTAGGCGGATGCCACGCTATGCTCTTGGTCATCACTGATGAGATATATTAAAGCTTGTTGACTACAAGATCAGCATGGACAGACAGGTCCTTTTCTCTTTTCCCCACCAATCCCATGCAGGGTAGTGCTTCATCCAGTCTAATACTTTGCCTTTTCTCTGCAGTAGAACATTGTCTAATCCAGTGTCTGGCTGCAGTACTAAGCCAGGTTTTAGCTTAATATCCTGCCACAGCTATTCCAGACTGGTCCATCTGTCTTGGCATCCCAACCCCTTATTGGAAAAAAACCTAAATTCAAGTCCAATATCTTTCTCCAGCAATGACTAATAGTTATAACGATAACCCTATCTTCTCCCCCCTCCTTATAATGCATACAATTCCAGAACAGCACAACGTTCCATGGGAAAATTTCTTCCCCACCCCAAAATTGGGGATGCCTTGGATTGTGACAATTGCTAACTCACGTGCCGTATCCCTTAGCTAGTGTTGCTGCAGATTTGATTCATACTTGGTAGGAATTCCATGTTTAAACTCTCTTGAAAGGGCTCACCACCCCACAGGATTTCCCATACTAGACCACACCATTAGGCTGCCCCAGCTGGTGGTACTAATCAGTACACAGCCCCCTGCAATGAGCAAAGCTCTCTCATAGCCAGCCCTGGAAAACATCATGTGTGGGGATATATTTTGTTGGGGTAACCAAGGCAGTTCCACTTAGATTACTCTGGAAGATGTTTTGTCAAGTCTCTCTTCCAAATTGCCTTCACTAACACACCTTGTTTTCTGTAAACTCAAGATAACAGCTCTCAAAATCAAGTATAATCCCTTTGCCAAAGCCTTCCTGGATGCAAAAGAAAGGTGAGTTCATCTTTTTTTGCTCCAGTAGCGTTTTGCTACTGATATGGTTAAAACGTTTTGCTACTGATATGGTTAAAACTGGCATCACAATGTGAAAGATAAATTATGTAACTTAATCTTGTTTCTGCTGTTTTAAAGCCAGAGTCACTCCACTGAAATTACTGGGGAGACTCTATATATAATTATTACCACAGTAGGGTCTGAAGTGGGCGAGTTATCTCTTGGGGATCCTAGGACTTAGCACTGTCTACAGAAGAAGCCTGAAATGAGATGTGAATTTCCCCAGTAATGTTATACACCGTGTATGTTCACTACATTGTACTTACACTCCAATGAACCCCAGAATTTGATAGCTCAGGGAGAATAAAAGTTAACTCCAGATATAAAAAGCATAACTGAAGAGAAATTGCACTGTAACTGTAATATAACTATGCTGCTATTATTAAACCTGTGGGATAATGTATGATGTGTTCATTTGAAGTAACCTCTAGGTGCTCACTATGTAAGATATTAGAGATTCTCCCACCCCATCAGAAACAATTTGTGGTTTACCTTTCAGTTTTACTTGCATCATCCATGCTAATGCAGTGGGGCATCCAAGTGATGCATCCTTGTACATGATTGTTACTAAATTTTGTTTGGACCTGCTGTCTTCTGACATGCGAAGTGTCCCCCATGCCTGCAGAAGAATCTGTATTTCTTCCCATTCTTCTTGCGACTTGAGAAGCTGCTGTGTCTCAGTGCCAGGGTTCCCAGCTGCGGAGGGGGAATGTGGCCTTTGGCTTGCCTGGCTGATCAGGAAGCAGAGCCCTGCCTTGGTCTGGGTGGGACACCAGGCTGAAGCTGCCCACAGGTAGATTTAGAATTCCAGGTTCAGCCCCCAAATTTGGCACAAACTTAGGAACATTGTTATGTGTGCCATGAAACTTAAGTTCCTGCTTCCTTTATGGCAGATTGCAAAAAGTCTACTGCTGTCTAGCAAATGATTAAAGAAGATGGATTTCCCTCTTTTTTAACTTACTTGTCCATTTTTTTAGTGAATGATTCTGTTTCTAACTTTCTTTTGTAATTTCTCAATGAGAAGTTTTACCACTAAGTATTTTGCTTTTCAGAAACCATCCCAAGGATGCTCCAGAACCAGTCTCTGAAGGTCAACATATGACATATTCTCACTGTAAGGCTTCATATTCATATGTTCATGTCAGCTGGAAGTTTTGTGTGATATGATAGGTGCTGGGAACTTGGGACTTGCTTAACTGGATCATACCAGTCATTCACTGAGTCCTGAATTGTGTTCATAGAAAGGGACCTTTTTAAAAAAAAAAAAAAAAAAAAAAAAAAAAAATTGAAGAAACCTCACAGTAGGAAATAATGTGACAGTTTTTGCAGAGGGATCATTTTTCTTATGAGCCAGTTTTTCAGTATTAAAAGGAATCTAGATACAAGGTGATGTATGATGGTTTTAATGCTTTCTCCTCCTTTTTTGAAACTGTGAATATTTGTGTCACCTATAAAATTACCTTTCACCAGTGAACAGGTAAAAAAAAAAATGGGGGGAGCAGGGGTTTTGTTTGTTTTAATAATAGCTTTTCTTTCATTTGTTCTTTGATGTTTGTGACATTTTCTGTTAGTTGTTTTCAGGTTTTGTTTTTAGGATTGGTGGTTTGGGGGCTTTTGAAGGGTTGTATGGTTGGGTTTTTTTTTTTTTTGATTGTCAGTTGATCCCTAAACCAGTATCTTGGAATCTGCTTGATATTTCTGACCCACAGCTGATTACTTTCTTTATTCTATTGCAGTGTTTTAGTGCAATAATAGTTTTCTTCTCTCTTGCCTTAAAGTGGGTGGCTGGTTGATCTCCAACCCAGATACCATGTGTGCATCAGGAAGCTCTAATTATCAGTACACTGGGCCTTTGCCTCTGCCAGCTCCACACAATCCCCACAGCTGTGAGCGATATTCAGCACTGAGAGGGCATCGGGCTGCTCCGTACCCACCTTCCTACATGCAGAGAAATCATTCACCTACAGGTACAACTGTAATGCTCCTTTGCTTCCAGGGAACAGACACTCTCTGCCTGCCTGATCCTTGCTTTAGGTTAGCATAAGCATGAAAACAAGCAAGAGGTGAGGCTAGGAAAAAGCATGATGAGTCTGTGTAACAATCTGCAGCGAACCCTGCATGCCCAGAGCATGTTTAAGGCAGCAAAACAGGAGGTACAAAGCTGGGTGCACTGTAACTGGTAACTGTAAATGAGAGTGAATGATATTGCTTAAAGTTAAGCTTCCAATTATACAAAAAGAGAATTGTGAGCCTTCTTTCAATGTTGTGCCATGAAGCAGTTGTGCTTTCAAGTTGAAGCAGCCGTTAGGAACATGGTAGGAGCTGACTTGAGATGAGGGTGTTTTGGTATTGCCAGAATGTCTTTTGAGTCCCTTTGATCCGGGTACAGAGCCCCAGAAATTGATTCTACTCTGTTCAGAGGAAACTGGCCAGAAACAAGAGTAAGGATGAAGTAATCTGCTTGCTAATTATAATTTAGCAAGGCATCCTGTTTAAAGGGGAATATTTAAGCTCAAGTTGTAAGAAATCTGTATCAAAACATTGCCAGTCATACAGCAATTACCATTAAGGAAAAGACTATTAGTCAGACTTGCAAAAATGCATCTCCTATGTCTATCATGCTGTACCTCCATATCACACATGGAATTACAATGGCACCTTGCTACCCTCTTAATAAACATGTGAATTTTGTCCTTTCATCTATGCTTAGGAACCTCATGATCAGATTGCTTCTTTAGGCCTAGTTGTGTTCCGCTGCCTTAAGATGTCGTCGTTGCAATAGTCACTGAGGATTTGTTTGTTGCTCTTTTATTCCCCCCTCCCAAGTTAATTTGTTGGAGAGCTCCAGCAATAATCTTCAGGTATTCTCAGGACATGACAGCTGGACTTTGCCATCCTCTCCACATGCTAATTTGCTCTCAGTGCCACACACGAAGGGAGCTGCCAGCCCTGGACCCAGGTAAGGTTACGAGAAAACTGCTGGTATTAGGAGCAGTGAGGCTTGTAGGATGCCCTGGTGACCTCACATTTTGTTCCAAGCTTTAATCGGCATCCAGAATTTGAAACATATCCTAAGTGCCCAACTTGGACAGATCTTTCTGACAAGCTAATTATTGCCTGCTCTGAAATCAATGGGAGCTTCGTTTTTTCCCAGCACTGCTGAAAACAGGATCTTGGAACAGCCACAGAGAACTCTGGTATCTGCAATCTGTGATCATTTTAAAACCAAATTATTTTTCTCTACGTATTCCTCAGTATTTTCCTGAATGAAATGAGGATCCTACTCCCATACAGGGATGTAACAATCTAATTCGTGTTCTATTATAAAAATATTGTTAGTAGGGTAGTAAACAAGGAATGGCTGGAATTTAGACCTAGAGAGACAATTGATTATCAAGTATTTCCCCTTCTTTTCCCAAAATAAATGCACACATTTCCTCTCTAATTTAGGTGTCAGGAAAATCAGCTGAAATTCTTTAAAATCTGTAAGCATTCGTGAAAAAGATCTTTAAATCTTGAAACTTCACACGTATTTTGTACATTTCTCTCCATGCCTCTCTCCAAGGTCACCAGGTCTGATGGCTGCTGGTGGTTTTTCACTTAAGATCTGCAACACTGATGTAGTTCAGTAACTTGATTTGGAGAGCCGCCTTTTAGCAGATAACGCACTTGACTTTACTGTGGTAAGTCTTGTGCAGGGGAAAATGTTTTGAAATAAGTTATTAAATTTGTACCGCTTTTTTTTTTTTTTCCAGCCACTACCCTTGCCTGTGGACAGTGAGCAACAGTGCTGTAAATGTTGCCAGCCCAGGAAGCGAGGTGAACAGCAGCCCTTCAAGCATGTTTCTAAGGGGTAATGTCCCCTTACCTTCCACATCATCAGTCCAAATCCCTCTGCAGGGAACGGTGCCTGGCAGCATGGAAACTCAAGGGGAAACTGCTCTAGCCAGACTAGCCGACTCTGCCTGGACATCCTCACACTCCTTTTAATGGATGGGCAGCTCACGAAGGAAGCTCAGCCAAACAAGACTGACACAAATGGCAAACGATCCCCTAGAATTGCAGCTCAGAGCAGGGATGCGTATGCAGAAACACAACTTCATCAAACATTACTTTCCATAACGTACCTCTTGTGTGCCAGAAAAGCCAAAATGCATAACGCAAAGGCAGGAAATGTTATGGGAACCGGCTTATTACTGTAACCTTTATGCATCATTCAGGATGATGTCCAGAAAGAATCTTTATAGTTAGTTTTGCTTCTAAATCACACAAAAAATGGCCAGACATGGGACTGAGTGAAGCAGACATGGCAGCTGGATATTTGCATGTCATTTAAAAGTCCTTTCTATAACTAACGGCCGAGTCCAGGGGAAATTGTGAGCAATCTCGCAACTTGAATTTGAAGGTACGGCGCTGCTTTAAAGACTTTTCTGAATCTGTCACATGAAGCTTTTCACAATATCTGACACTAAACCCTTCAGGAGATGAAATTAGTCTGACACCTTAATGCCACCTGCATACAGTATTCTCTATCCCCTTCCCTTCTCCAGCTCCTGTGTGCTATAGGGATAATGGACACGCTCAAGCTGCGGAAGTGGCTGCATTGTAGCAGCAGGGTGAAGGGCATCTAGTTTAGCGCTTATAGTCTGATGTGATGGTCTTTGAAATGAAAAGTTCCAATGTTTTCTATATGTGCTATTTTTTAAAGTGTGGAGAGAAAAGAATTACAGAAAAAAGATTCAGCTTGCATTTCCACTTTGCTTCAGGTATAGAGCACAAATAAAATATGAATAAATGGTGTATTATCTCCTCAGTGCCTTTCCAAGGTGTAAACACACATACAGTCTTTTTCACTTAACAGCCTCTGAGCAATTTAAAGCAGCTCTACCAGTCTCAAATTGACAGGACAGGAATTTTCTATTCCTTGGCCAGTGACTGGCTGTATGCTACTGGGCATGGTTATTTCATGTATTTGGACCAGTTTCCCCTTGCACCTTTTGTCTGTTTCAGCTTCCTTAATCAGGCTACACTTTTCCTATCCTTTGTGCATGTATCAACATCTAGCATAGAGGAGGCCTGATCCTATCTGGCATTTCTCACCACTAGTGTGAAGCAGATAATAACAGTTGTACCCCACTCTTCCTTGTCCTCTCATGTACCTCCTCAGGCAAGCCCTATCAGCTTCTCAGAGAAGAGCACTGCCATTTGATCTCTTGTAGGGGTAAAGAAAAAATTGCAAGCTAACTCATGTAGATACATCTCTATAATGAAATGCCCGGCAGCAATTCAGTTCTTCTTACAGTCATGAACATCGACAGCAGCTGGATGGATAGCCCTTGAGGAGGAAATCCTCAGCATGGTATAGAAGAGGAAATCCTCAGCATGGTATAGAAGAGGATTCTCCAAAGCTCCTGTGAGTTGGTGTCTCCTATAAGAGGTGTTTCTGCTTCTGCCAGATATGGCAACATTCCCTGTGTGAATACTCATTTATTGTATACAGGCTCTGAGAGCAGGATTTTATTTTGGGTAGACATAAGGGGCAGCAGCAAGAACATTTTTGTTCAGGCCATCAAATGTGCATCTTTCTGGTGAACTCAGCAAGCTCCTATTCTATTACCTCGGCCCCAAACCATCCCCTTAAGGTGCTTTCAGTGTTATGTATTTTCATGACTTCCCCATCTGGCCTTTCAGATTTGCTGCAGGCAAGACAATGTGCCAGGATGCACTCAGTAACAATGTTAGTTTTACTGACTGGTGCTGCTATCCCCTAAAAGCACAGTAATGAAGTTGCTTTGGATGTGCATTTTTATTAATAGAGGCATGGGTCAAATAGGAGTTAATAGAATGAAAAAAAGCTCTGTGGCCTGCTATCAGTAAATCTGCCTTTCCACACTCTGTCAAAAGCTTGGTGATGACTTTCTCAATGTTATGTTTCTCTACCTTGCAGCCAGAAATATAAGTAGGTGTTTCTCTCAAAAATAACTCTGCTTTACAGATGAGGTTTATTTAACTAACTTATGCTACCCTCTTCTGGTTGTTCAGCTCCCCACATACACACCACACACCAAGTCTATATAAGATGGCTATAGATGCTAAAAAAAGGCAAGTGGTGACTTCTCTATGTTCCAGGACTTGCTATGTTCCTTCACGGTTAACGAGTTGGATAATTTTGTAGTTTTCCCATGTACTGCTTTACAGTAACAGAGTGACGATAAGGTGTTACACAAACTGCACTTTTATTTCACAAATAAACAATCTAGGAGAAAATCCAATTGGCTTTCCTGATAGTCCCATAGGATTGAAATGATTAAAAAAAGGATCAGAATGAACAGGCAGAGTCATTTCTCTTTATTAATACTGTAAGAGCAGCCATGACTCATGTCACAGGAGGCAGAAAGTTCTGAGATCTCAGAAACAAGCTAAGTTTTTGTCATTGCAGACAATCTGATTTAGCCAAAGCCTGAGAGGTGACATGGAGGGATAAAAATACTCCAGGCCTGCTCACTACCTTGACATTTTGCTACTTTGGTAAAGGCTTTGAGAATCGGTATCTTACTTGGACAGATCACTTCTAAGGAGCAGTGGGAACACTGGAGAAAGCTTTTGCCACTTGTTCACAAGAAAAGCTGCTCTTCTAACTTTGCAGATCTCCTTTCCCAGTGCAGTGGATCTCCCCACAGCACAGTAACAGGCTGGGATGCTAGCCGCACCGTTCCCCTGTGGGAGGCAGATTCCCCTAAACTGTATATAAACCATTCCCCTCCTGATAAACCATTATTGTGGATCTGTTTTTGCATCTATAGTGACCTTGTTCCCCAATAGATTACAGCTTGCCATTAAAAACATAAAATAATAATTTCTGACTGGATATTTCACTGGTTGCTATAAGCAGTAACTGAAATTGCAGCAAGAGAAGAAACCAAACCATCCCCCACCCCCTAATTTTTATGTATTTTGACAAAGTCACTTCTTGATTTTGTGGGAGAGAAACACATCAAGAGACCAGAAGAGCTCTTCTGAGGTATCCAGGGTAAATATACTGCCTGGTATTAATGACAGTTCATATTTTTTAACTTGATTACAGGGTCTCTTGGCCCATGAAACACAGTAGGTTTTGTCCTGACTGAGAAGCAGCAACGCTGGGCATGTGGGCTGCAAGGCAGCTGCACCGTACCTGTACCCATACGCGTCAGAGGGTGATGACTTCTGGGGCACACCTCCATACAAATCTTCATGTAATTAGAGGGAGGAACCATTTGTTTTCAATCTCTGCAGGGCTTTAGCACTGTACCCAGCTACTAAATGTGAGGGTGCAAGATGGTTTGTGCATATCAAAAAAAAAAAAGGGGGGGGGTTGTTAATAAAAGCAGAAGATTTAAAGGGTAAAAAATAAAACTTTAAGACAAGCTGTTTTGCTTCCGATGCCGCAGTTTCTGCTCTGTGGTCTGTGGCTCTAACAGGGCCTGCGGTGCCATCTTGCCCTCAGTGTCCCTGCTCCTGGGAGCGGCGCCGGGCAGCCTCGCAGGGCCAGCCAGCCGGGCCTGGAGGGACACTGCCCTTGGCAGTGCCCTTTAATACCTCCCGTGGGCTTCAGCGGCCATTGAATTGGGGCTTCCCCTCAGCTTTCCCGCCACCACGGCTGCAGCTCCTCTCCGGCCTGGGCAGCGCCATTTTGGGCTGTGTTGGCCTGGTGGGGAGGGGTGGCAGTGGCCCCCTTGGCTAGTACCGCGTGTGCTGCCTGGCGTTTGGGAGTGGTGGCCGGGTTGCCTCTGTCAGCAGCCATCCCCTGGGGCAGCAGCAGTCTCCCACGGGAACCCACAAAGCTGCAGAGGTCGCTGCAAGCCCCAGACCCAGCCTGAGGCAGGTAACTTTTGTCTCAGGCTTTTCCTTCAGGGTTTATTTTCCTGGCATTGGAGCAGGAGGTGTCCTCCCAGGGAGATGAGGAGGTGCCTCTGGCCATGCCTGTGGAAAAGCTTTTCCCTTAGAGGGTAGCCCACAGCTCTCCAGGCAGCTCCCATTTTAAGCCTGCAAGGAGGGCTGATGCCTTTTGAACCTCTGTGTGGTGGGGTGGGTGCACTCAGCAGCCTGGGTGGCTGCATCCCAAAAAGTCACATCTCCTGAGCTTCGTTCTACCCTTCTCCTTCCACAATGGGTTGTTCCAGCCCTTGCCCCTCACCTCAGGCACCTGCCTGTATGCCAACATAGGGGCTAGCTGGCTTCAAATGTCCCCATCTACAACTGGAGCTTTAAGGGAACATCTCTTAGCTCCCTGACAGGCAGAAAACCAGAGAGCAGCATCCTGAAGTCCCCAGCAGCAGCCCAGGTGCTTGTTGGAGAGCCAGTCCTGGGCGCCCATCAACACAGACATCTGTGCCTCTGTTGCCAATGGAGGGCAAGCAGCAGGTAACCTCCTCAGAAGCGAACTTTCCCCCTTTGCGCCCTTGTCCTGCCCTGTTGCCCCCCGAGCAGGCTGTAACCAGCCCTGCCCAGGAAACCCTGCCCCTGTGCTTGCACTGGAGCTTGTGTCACTCGTCACCACCCCCGCAGGTCTGCTCGCTTCGCCTCGCCTCGCAGACTTGACTGAGGTGTTTCTGAGTTCTCAGATCTGCAAGAGCTCTCAGGCTTACAAATTTGCAGGTGTTTTGGGGATTGTTCAGTGAGGGTGTCCTGCCTGCTGCGGAAATGCTTTAGGATGACTGCCCAGTTTTTCCTTGTACGTACTGATGCAAAAACCACAGCCATTCTGAGAAGGCTGGGCGTTTGACTGGGGACAGGATAAACCGCCTGCTGTGTGGCACAGTTCAGCCAGGTTTGTAGTGAACAGAACAAATCAAAATGCCACGGCCTGGTTCCCAAAGGCGAGGGGGCATCTGTTTGTAAAGGCCACTTTTGCCAACAAAACTCTGCAGTGCTTTCTTGTACTCAGCTGGCCCATTGGCTCAGCACCGACAGAGACAGAAGGGTGCTGCTCCATAGTGCATCTCTAGCGTGACTGCTGGGAGGATCTTACTTTCTTCTCCTCTCTGTGACTCACTCTAAACTGTTTTGCTTGCTTCTGTTAACACTCACACGTATTAGCCATAACACTGAGGGAATTTAGGAAGTCAGCAGTACTGCTGGTGAACCATCCACCAGCCACCTCTTTTCCTGTCAGAGAGACGGCTCATGAAGGGCACATTGTATACCATACTCTTCGTAAGTTCTGGCCTTGGTCTTTTGTTTTTCAAGGTGTCTTTTTAAAAATCAGCTCATCTTAGCACATTCTATCCTCTAGGAGGACAGCTGGATATTGCAGTTGACAGACACTTTGCTGTAATCTGTGTTTGTTCATTCTTGCTTTCCTCCTGCTTTCCCGGTGTGGGCTCTCCACAGTAGCGTTACAGTCCCATTACAGCACCCTGGAGTGAGATCTGGATTTGATTTTTTTTGCATCCCACATTTCTGGAGTATCTACAACTTTGTATTCAATACAGACATGAACTATTTTTGTAAAATACAGATCATTGTCTGAGTTAGAAATGCCATGCAGTTTGCAGGGTAAACA
Source organism: Gorsachius magnificus (assembly GCA_034008185.1). Classification (NCBI taxonomy): domain Eukaryota; kingdom Metazoa; phylum Chordata; class Aves; order Pelecaniformes; family Ardeidae; genus Gorsachius; species Gorsachius magnificus. The sequence continues at coordinate 125,464,066 of CM067081.1, forward strand.
GAAGAAATTTGCTTCTGTATTTGCCACTGGAGCAATCACAAATTTTCTTAGAAGACAGTAATTCTCTGAGAGCTAGATCAGTTTCCACAGTCTTAGCTGCCTAAGAAAGTTGTGCCACATCTTCTTAATCTATAGAAAAGACTTAGTAGTGTCCAGAAAACTAGGCCTAGTTGCCAATATTTCCTTTTTATCCTGTTTTTTTTGACCTCTTCTGCAATGAAATGTCAATTCTCTGACCCTTTGTTGGTGGGAATTTAGCAAATGCAGAAACAGGGAAAGAATGGCTGGTAGTAAAGTTAACACTTTAAAACTCAGAAGAATCTGGAATTTTGTGCTGTTAGAAAGTATTTGTGCCATTTTATACTTAACTGCTGCGGTTTGTCCATGCTGAGGTGCAACACTGGGTCCTTGGTTCAGCGCTTGGGTGTAGTTTTTTGCCCTGAAGCTGGTTCTGTGTTCTCATCCTTGGGCAGATCCTCTGCACAGCTCAGCTGGGTTCTGTGTTTCTGTTTGCTCTTAAAACGAGCATGGTAACAACTGATAATATTTAACCATTTTTATATTTTAGCCATATATACTGGTTATACAAGTATGTAGGTTAAAAATAATCCTTCTAAATAGAACACTTATGCTGGTACAAACCCACTATTTCCACCTAATGGCTGTAGCTATCGTGTGTCATAGTCTTCTGGGCCTACAGCCACAATAAATAAGAGTCCTTACCACAGAGATGCTAATGCTTACTGTAGGGTTTGCAAGTCTCTGATTTAAGACGTTATTGAAGCATAAAGTAGGAGTGATTTTTATGGTGAGTTGAAGGATATGCTCAGTTTTTAAATGAAGAATTGATGGGGGAAGAGTGAACCAGGGGAGGATGTGAATTACCTGGATTGAATGCTATAGTTTTCATAGACTTTCTGTAGAGCTTTGCATAAATGACTTACAGCCTCATAAGCCAAGTGCCTGAGCATCTTTTTTGCCTCAGGAGCAGTGTCGCATCAGACATCTCAGTTTCTCATCTGAAAACTGGGCATTTTGCCTTTTCTCTCAACCTCTGTAGTGGGAGATCTGTGGGGTAGGAGATCCTCTTACTGCACGTACATGCAGCACTGGCAAAATGAGGCCTCATCTCGCTGGGGCCTTCTGGCGTATTCAGGCATAAAAATTAAGAGCCTTGAGTGCTTATATGTCTGTCACCAGTGGAGGCAGCAATCAGTAGCACTGCGGTCCTAGTACTCAAAAACCTCTGAGCCAAGCTCTGAATAAGACGCTGTTGGTGTTCCCGAAACACAACCTGACTCCTGGAAGGAAGCAGTACATTTAAGTAATCTGCAGTGATGGCTGGTGCTGCAGGCAAGCTTTTCAATTGTTTTAGAAACCTGTTTGCCAGGCTGTACATTTGCAGTGAAACTGAGGTAAAGCTGTCTTCTGCTTTTCTAGGTTGCTCTGTGAAAAATGAGGGAAACTCTCATGTAATTCACCTGACCTTTACTTTTGTGGCAAGTTCGAAACTCAGGACAGGTTCAGAACTGCTGGAAGGACTAGGCCAGACCTGTGGGCTTTGGAGATTGCACAGGATTTCACCCGGAAGCGCCAAACACTGGGGGGACAGGCAGGACTGTCACTGCAAATCTCTGCAGCTGTAGCTGGCGCATCACTCCTAGCAAAGGAGTGAAGAGTCAGATTCCCCAGGCAGAGGGTGCTTGCTGGCTGCTGTAGCTTGTACCTCCTGTATTTTATACTCCAGCAGCTAGATTGCTTTTCAGAGAGGATGTAGTAAAAACAAAATATAAAAATATAACTTCCTGGTGATGAGACGTTAACAGGGCACCTCTTTTAAACCACAGAAATATACAGTAACTCTTGGTTTTGTCAGAACCCTGGATGTACTAATGAGCCTTAATTGCCCTGACCAGCCTCACCTGGGGCCTCCATCCACACCCCTGCCCTTAGGTCCAGGAGCCTCATTTAAGCTCAGCCTGAGGGCCTCACTTTCTGTCTGGGCTGAGTTGGGGAGTGCGTGCTCTGACTCTCTTTGTGAGCTGGTTGATTTTTGGCTTTATTGGACCTGGCTTCTTGGCTTGCCTGATGCTCACAGGGCTGTTACTAGGATGTGTTTCCATCCCAGCTATGTTCTGCTTGCTGGGCTCAGGTGCAGTGGGGCTGTGCCTTACCGATGAGAGAGAGCCTTGCCTGTGTTGCGGCAGCCCTTGCCTCCCCATCCCTTGGAGAGCAGCTCTGCACCTTGCTGCCCCTGGCAGGTTTGTAGCTGTCTAATTTCTGCCTCCCTTTATGTGGTCCCTTCTGCTGAATGAGGAGCTCAACAGGGCAGTCTTCATGCTGTTCTGACCAGCTTCAAATGCGTGTGGCTTTGTTTGTTATGGATATGACACTTGAACCTTCAGAAGGGTGACACTTAAAATGTCCCTGATGGTGGGGTGTTGGTTGGAGGTTAGGCTGGTGCGGTCTATGCAGCTGAAACATTGAAGAGAGAGGGTCATCCCTAGCCAAGAACCATTTTACTGCCTGAATGTTCTGTTTGGCGAAGAGGGGCTGTTCCTCACTTGCACAGTAGCTTCTCTGAAGTGTGGGTGTACTCTGAGAGGCAGGTCTCCAGGGGAGCACAGGAGAAATGGGTGAATCTATTTAACACCTGTGTTTTGCCTCTGCTTGTTCATCCTGTCTGTTCAGGCTGTGAACTCTTCTGAATCAGGATAGTCTCTCCCTAAGTTTTTTCTGTTGGTCCTGGTGCTTTTGGGGAAAACAGTTGGGTCTTCTAGTCACAAGCTGTGATAAATGACTGCAGTGGCTTAAAAATTACATTTACTGATAATATGACAAATTAGGCGTGTATGTATGCAAAGTGTGAGAGTTTTTGTGGCCAGTATTTATTGCTGATACTACAATAAAATGCTGGTTTTGTAAAAACCAGAGTTTTGTTTTAGGGAAGTCCTGTCTTCACTGATATTTTGAAATTGTTTTGGAGAGGTCAAAGTGTTGTTTAAAATGTTCAGAAGGGTGGTTGAATGGTGGTATTTCAGCTTAAACAGACTTTCACTTTAAAGCTTGGAATCATTATGGCTTAAAACATTACTAAAAACTTATTTTGAGTGTACTGAACTCTTAAGTTGAGATGTTTGCTATGACTTCTCTCCAGATTTATGTCTTGCACTCTCTCAATCTGTAACATGGAAACTTCTAGATAAGTCTTTTTTGGGCATGAAAGATGTAAACAAATGCTAGATCTCCTAGAGCTATATGATCTGGTAAGAATAAAGTAGGATTGTACTTCTAAAGAGTGTGTCATTTTCCAACTAACAGCACACTATAACTATGAAGGACAAATATCTGTGAATTTTAGGAGGTTTTGGGAGAATTATGTTCTAGAAACCCTAGGCAGGCAAACTTGAAAGAAAGACTTGGGTGTATATGCACATTTGAAAGTACTTATGTGTGAAGCTTACTCTTTCTTCCAGCAAAGTCAGTAAGAACAGATTAAAACTTATTGCATAAATTCTTCAGCAAGTCACTTCCTATAAATCCAAAACACAGTTATGCTTGGTTAGAAAAAAAAAAAACAACCAAATAAAACCTTTTTCAAAAGCTCTGCCCTTCACCTCCTGTTTCTGTGTGTCATTGCCCAATGGTTATGACTTTGCTTTTTAGATGCTTTATCTCTATGTGTATTTTGGTCTCCTCTACTCATGTGTAGTTTCAGAGGGCAGTATAAAATACAGAAGGTACAGACCGTGTCTTGCCTCCAGGGAAGTAAGATGTTATTGGAGCAAAAGTGTGGCAGGGAAGAGCAAGTGTGAAGCAGGTATAAAATAAACATATGGGCACTTGGCAAGGTGAGGTAAGATCCTGAAGGCAGCTCTCCTGCCGAGGCGAATGTGCTGCTGTTGCAAACCATCTTCCCTTAGACAAGCTGACTTTGTACTGGTGAAGCCTACAGTGCAGTATCAGTGTAGCTTGGATAAAAGCGTGGTTGTAGGGTGGTACTCCTTCTCCTTTCTAATTGCCTAAATGCATGTGAGTCAACTTGTTCATTAGTGCAGAAGTTCAGGAGAGTACTTAGTCCAATGGAGTCCTGATCTTGAACACGTCCTGCTCCACGTGAAGTAAGTGTGTAACTCGGCAGACTGAAGGGCTGAGCTGACTCTGCTGGGGATCAGGGAACCACAGGGTCCTGGGGCAGGCTTTCAGCTACTGTGAAATTCCACTGCACCAGTGGAATGGGTTTCGCCAGCTGAGCATCTTCCTTTCAAATCCTGAAGTCTCCAGACTAATCAATTTTAGCCCTAGGACAAGATCTGTGTGTGTCTGCATGCCTGCCCATGGATGATCTGTATTTGTAACCCTTCTGATAACAGTAGCTGGCAGACAGAAAACTGGCTGTGTTCTGTCTGATGTGTTTCGGTGTCCTCAGGTCCTTGCTGTCCCCTGCTGTAAAAGTTCCTCTCTGCACAAGTAAATACCCAGACAAAAAATCAATTTCTTTAACATATGTTGGTCAGTTGAACTGATTTTGTCCTGAAAAGTCAAAAGTCCAAAAGGGACACATTGCTTTTGATCTATTCTGTCAGTGTGCAATAAAATGCCCTGTCCAGATTTATTTGAACCTTTGGTTTGAGTCACCTAGAGCAGATTTTTTCTGACATCGCTTATAGCAAGAAATCTAGTTTCTGGAGCCTTTAAAATGTTTTCAATAATTCCTCCATTAGAAGGGTTGATATAACTAGGCAATCAACCTAGGAGTGAGGATTGGTAGGGAGCTTCAGGAGCATGCTCTATTCCCCTGCCATTGAAGGAAAACATAATCCATTTTATAAACTGATCAAGAGTTCTTCTAGAATATTAATTGAGGCTTAGGACCCTGTAGCCCAGTGAGAAGGATGATGTTTAGAAAGCTTATATTTCCAGCCTAAATGTGTTTATGGTTAATTTATAAACATTAGTTCTTGGGCTGGCATTATTGATTTCTTCTTTCCTTCTTTGAGGTTTTCTGTGTTTGGTTGTGTGGGTTGTTTTTTGTGGGGTGTTTTTTTTTGAACTGCAGTATTTAGCAGAACTTAATAAATTGCCCTCCTAAGCAATTTTGCATTACGCCTCATTTGATTTTGCTTCTGCTGAAAGAGGAGATGTTTGCTTTTACCTCAGATGTGCATTCCTGCTGCTTCCCTTGTCCAATCCAGCCATGCTGCAGTGGCGGGGTGAGCTGTATTGGCTCCTGATCTCACTGGTGCAACGCAAGGGAGACAGTGGGACTGGGGCAAGTGGGACTGCCCTTCTGATAGCAAGCTGCTGTTAGATCAAATTAAACATATTTTGAAACTGCAATCCCAGCCTTAATTTTGCTGGCTAACCAAGTGGAGGCTTGGTTTTATTTCACCCACCCCACCCCTCTTTCAGGTATTTGGTTTTCTCTTTGCTGTGTTCATCCTAGAGCCCTTTTCTGTGCTGACTCAGTTGAAATTCATCCATCCTGAACTTGGTGAGCAGAGCTGTCTGCAGTATTTCAGAGGCAGTCTTACCAGTGTCTTGTACAGTGCCACAAAACCCACCTTCTTCTGGGAATATTTCAACAAATTCATCCTATGGCCATACTTGCCTCTATCACAGAAGGTAAGCTTCCACTTTGGGCAGCACCGATGCATGAGGCATGACCTTTATTTCCCCTTGCCGCTAAGGCGATCCTGTGATTCAGAGCTCCTTGTAGCTTTTACAGCATTATCTGAACCAGCCTGTTTACTGCTGCAAGATTTGCTTTGCTAAAATGTTCGTGCTTCCAGAGAAGCTGGAGCAGAGGAAAACTTTGAATAAGGGAGCAGGTGCATTGTTACTACACAGGGTAAAATCCTGGCAGTACTTTCACTGACTTAATAGGGTAAGGAGTCAATAAGGATAATTTGTCCTTTCACACAATGTCTGGCTAACTAAATCAGGGCCTTACCTAAAATCTGATGTCTAATAATTGTTATTGCACATGTGGTTCATCCCCAGTTTCAGTCTGAAAATAGGAAAATGGTGGGGAGAGAAAAGGAGTGGGAAGTAGGAAATGCACAACCTCCATAGTGTGTCTTATACCTGATTTATCTTCAGCCAGGCCTGTGTTTCACCTTGGTGAAAGAAAAAGCTTAACCACTGCATCCCGTGTTGTAAGGAGCTGGGTGATGTGTGAAATAAATTTGACCTGAAGAAACAAGAAAGGGGGTGCAATCTCCTGCCATAAATAACTAATTAAAAGCTATCATCTTACATCTGACAGCAGTGGCAGCTTCCTAATTGGATGTTATAAATATCCCTGGCAGTCTTTGAAAAGTACATGTTTGCATGGTGGTGAGATAACTGGTACTTTGGCCTTTGTACAGGATGCAAGAAACCAGGGGCTGATGTCTGAGCTAATGTCTGAATGTGTAATGGCTGCTTCCCCTTGCTGCACAGGCTCTGCATCCCCAGCTTCTGACTCATGCTCTGAGGTCCTGGGTTTTCAACAGCAAGCCAGCTCCTTTCTGCACTCTTTCTCCTTCAAATTTATATCTTGACTTTGTAGAAGGCTTGTTTTCAAAGTAGCTTCTTTTTTTTCCTGATATTTTCTTTTTATTTAATCAGGAAGACATAAAGCTGGTCTACAAATCAGTGGTGATCTTTAAGCATAATTGCATGTTGCAGCCCCTTGTACAATTTGCACAATCCAGAGCAGAAGACCTTTTGCCTTTGTGATTGCCTGTGAGTGCCAGCAGCCCAGATCTGCCTTTCAGAAAGAGGAAAGAAAACAGAAATAAGGTGTGTAAGAAGGGGGAGGACCCTGTCAAAGCCAAGCCACAGACACCTTTTTGTTTTTCTTCCTTTCTACCTGGCAGTAAGTTGCCAGTATAATTTTTTTCTTACAATCCAGCAGATGGTGTTAGATGGCTATTTAATGACTCGCGTGGGACTGAAAGATCTTGGTGATAGAGCTAAAAGGATGCAAGAAAGAACAGTTTTGCAGGGATGTTCAGTTAATCTGAAAGCGTGATAGGCTCCTGTTTTAAGCATCTGTGTGTATGCTTTCAGCTTACTACTAGTAGGGGGTGGGGAGCTTAGTAGCTGTAGTACTCGATTTAAATTGAGACTTCTATGATATCTATCATACTCCTTCCTCTGAGGGTTTAGGTGTGTTTGGGTCCAATGGAGCAGAATGAATATAACCACTGATCCCCACTGAACACTTTGGAGTTGAGAGGAGTATAAATTTTTTTGCTACTTATTTTTTAATTGCATTTCCTCTTTGCATGCAGCTGAAGAGAGAGAGTGAAGCAGTACAATTCTCTGCTCTGCTGTTACAGAAGTTATCTCCCAAATCACACTATGCACGCAGAGGAAATAAGTGAGATGGGATGAATAAAATGTGAGCTCACCAGGTTGGACACTGTCCATCCAGGCTAGAATACAGCATCAGTCTCTCACTGCTTTCCATTAGCTGGTGGGATGAATGTGCTGGGTCTTGGTCAAGCTCCTAGAGAACAAGTGTCTGTCCACACTGCTGGACCTGTTACAGATGATTGTATCACCTGTGGGAATTCATAAGTGTGAAGTGATTAGTACTAGTGGGGGAAAAAAATCATGTGGGTGGGCAAAATCAGCTTGAATAGACAGATATATGGCTACAACTTATAACTGTTTAGGAAAGCTCTTGGGATCACTATGGGTATTTCAGAGTGTCTGGTTAGTGGACAGCAGTTAGAAAGTTAGGAATTGTAGGGAAAGATAGATACTCAAAGATCCATTCTGTTACCATATAGTTCAATGGGGTAACCAACCTCTTCACTACTGTAGCCAGTTCTAATAACTCTACCTCAAAAAGTTTATAGAAGAGTTATAAAAAAATATGGAAATGGGCAACAAGAATAGTCGAAGGCATGGACTCACTACTATGTGAAGAAGGCATAAGTAGTTTGACTCTTCACCCTGGAAATGAAGTGGCTGGGGTAGGATATGGGGGAGTACTACAAATGATATGGCAAAGATGAACAGGGAAAGACTATTTCTGCTTATTGAAATGTGATGCCCTAAAAGATTTTTTTAAAACCTGCTGGTTCCTGTACTGCATAATAAAACTGTGGAGACTATTGTTACCTGACTTTTAAAAGTTTTTTACTTTTTTTTTTGTGGAAGTGGAGAAATAATGGATCCGAAGTAGGTTGGACAAATTCAGAGGACCCATTGCTGGTTGTGAAACATGACTGTATGAATGCAGGCTCTGGCAATAAACCACAAGAAAGGTCAGTCTAAACATTGACTTCTCAGTCTTTTGCCAAGCTTAGTTCTTTGCTGGCAGTTCCTCCTAGGTCACCTGTAGATTTGTCCAGTGGTTACTCTAGGTGGCTACTGGAAATGGGATTACAGACTTGTGAAGATCTTCCTTTCCTGTGAGATAATGATGCATATTTAAGTGATGGATTTCAGTGGTGGAGGTCTATAGGTAATCTATGGTAAGTCTACAGGTAGGCTACTGTACCTGGTCATTCAGAGATCTGCTTATAAAACTCAGCCTAAATCTGCTTCTGCCTCTTCAGCAGCCTTCACTCTGGACCTCAGGGCTGGGTTCAAGTATGCTGGTAAGATTCACCTTAATATCAAACGGTTAAGAAACTGACATGGAAAATCGTGAGCAGAACAGCCTTGACATGCCAGTCAAGGGCATAACTTGTACAGTCTCAGGAAATTTGTTTTATAAGGTGGCAGCTTTTAGTGATGGGATAATGTGTTCTACTTGGTAGACTTGTTCCTGAGAAGTCACTAAAAATAGCAAGCACTAGGGTATACAAATGTCCTGGGTAGAGGCACAGAAAATGAGAGACAGAGCAGTGTGACTTGTCTACTAATAAACTGCAGGACTGGTGCTTTTTGGGAAGGTTTTTTTGTGTTTGGGGTTTTCTTTAAGAGTTATCCCTCTGGCTGGCTGGAGGCCGGTTTCTATCCTGTAGTCCATGAGAAGTAGGGCATAAATCCACACCCAATAATGAGAATAAGTTAGACTATGATATTTAATCATGGAGCATCCCAAAGCACTTTACTGGATGACTAACCACAAAGGGAGCCTTATCAATATCTGTTCTGGGAAGCTGAGTCATCCCTAAGTGTGACCAGCCCTTTCATAGGTTGCTAGCTGGAAATCATGTGTCCATTCTGGCCTGTGGAAGGGGGGGGAAAAAACCCCACAATCCCCAAACCAAAACAAATTCCTTCACACCCCTCTCCCCCAAGAATCCCTATTTTCTGGTATTCCTGGCCAGCTTGCAGTATCCTTTACAGGAGGGGAGCTGTGATCTTGCCTCATGCCTTGAGTTTTCAGAGGGGATTTGCTTTCCCTAAGAAAGGCCATGTCTTTCCTTTTTGTTGGTTTGCTCAAGAAACAGTAAAGAAAAAGAGCATGTAAGGAAAGGCTTCTGGCTAGTGCTTCTCAAAGCCCTTGCTGATTTGAAGGGGGATGTTGTGGCTAGTAGTACTGCTTTGATGTCTGATAGATGTGCAATTCTGCATTGCAGATCTGATGTAGATTAGCTGGCTGAGTATGTAATTTAATGCCCAAGCACATTATAGCTGTTTCCTTAGGCTTGCTTGCCTCTCAGTTACTTTTTAAAAAATCTCTTCCCTGCTTTCATCCCTTCTGGTTCATGTCCGTAGATGCAGTCCTTGGTGGAAAGGGACTCATCCTCACATTTGCATTACAATAATTCTCTAAGGTACTGGGTTTTGTTTTGGTTTTTTTTCCTGCTAGTGTCAATTTAGCTTATCAGCATCTGAGGCAGCTGTATGTGTCCCTATCCTACGTGGGCTGAAGGGGAGCAGAGGCTTTCAAAGTGGTCCTTGGCAACCAAGAAGGTGCAAGTTCATAAATAACTGTTGCTGTGGTAACACATCAGCACTGTCCCTGGGCTGAGTTTTCACTGGTAGGTGCTAACATGTCAAATTATTAACCTGGACTGGGAGCTGTGTTGGTGGCAGAGAACTGTAAAATGGGGTTAACAGTTTGAGGTGTGTTAAGCAGAGATATCCAGTGCTTCCTCAGATGGCTCTGAAGATCGGTGAAGGGGTAACACAGCATTTAGGGGGTTTTTGGCTCTTCAGTAATCCAGACAGAGTGTGGGTACAAGAGTGCAATAGTGGATGAATTCCACAGGCTTTACATTGCCTTCTTGACTGTCTTGGCAAAAAGCCCAAGGACTGATAAGAAATTGTCAAGCTTCAGATATGTTCAAAATCCTCTTTTCCTTGGCAATGGCCGCTAGCCAGGCAGTATTGGGAATCTATGCTGGTACTGTCCATACTGAGGCCAAGTTGTCAAAATCTTCAGGATGGTTTTCACCAACACTGAACTTGTGCTAAGGACCACAAATGGAAGCATTGCTCAGGAATCTAAATATCTCCCTCTCTTCTTCCAGTTATGCTGCTTAAAAACAGCTTTCTCTATATTTAGAGGCCATCTAGCAAGATTAAAAATGTTATTTCATGTATAAATATTCTCTCTGGACTGGAAGAACAGCATGCAGTATCCAATAGGCCTGTATGCTGTGTGTGTGTGTTTGCTTGTGTTTTGGTATTCATTCTCAAATAAAACTGAGTTAGATTAACTTTGTTGTATTTACATTCAGTTTTAATTCCTGGTGCACATGCGCTAACTCCTTGCCCTTCTGTCATCCTTCTGCGATGGAGGAAGGTTTATTTCACCAGGTTTTTTCCTGTCCTTTTTTTTTTTTTTATGAAAAGGTGTTTGTTATTTCTATACATACAGCAGCTCTGGAGCTGGAGAAGTCTGTTTTTTCTAAAAGATTTCCTATTTTCAGAGTGAATGAAACAATGTATCCTTCTGTTGCCAGGAAAAAAAAATACTTCATATAGTCATAGCTGTGGATTTCATGGGTTATAAGCTTGGATTTAAGAAAAAAAACTTTTTTTCTTAATAACCTGTCTTCTCACTGCTACTCAGTCTTTTCTCTCATGAAGTATGTTTTCTTAATACAAAACATGATGATTTCTTCTGGACTTCTTGATGATGTTTTAAAATACTTACTCCTCTTGTAGTGTGCATGCACTATCACATCAATGCACCTTAAATGGCCAGATTCTTTCTGGTGACCTGGCACAGGGCTTTCAGAAGTTCCAGATACAGCAATTGCTGTATGACATTGGATCCTATTCTATTTTTATGAGCTGTTGATCTTCTGTGAACTTCTGGCACCAGCAGATTTTGCTTGAAGAATTTTACTCTTTTTTTTTTTTTTTTCCTGTATCTCCTTATAATATGCCTTGAACTTAACCTAACCTCTTATTTTCCATAGTAAAGAAGTGTTCCTATCTGTTTTCAGTGATGAAGGAAGCTGTTTGCCTGCCAAAAGTGTAAAATAACTGCAAGATCTCAGTAGCTTCATAGTAATTTGGTGTCCGAGAACTGGCTACTGGTGCTGGTTGTTTGCAGCCACTGGTAGTGTAATCCTGCAGAGCTCCTGTATGAACATTACTGAAAAATACACACATTTTGAAGGTGCATTTGGGTCAGGGTGTGGTCTCACAATACAGTTCTTAAATTGTTTAGCTACATATCCAAGCCAAATTCTAAGCTGGAAGGATTGGAGCAGGTGGGGATTAACTTTCTTATAAGTCTATGATGCAGCCTGCCTGTTCTGCAAAACTTTGAGCTTTGACCAGGTCAGAAAACCTGTTGTGATAATTTGCTTGTGGCTTACCTTGAAATGTTAACATTGGCTGATGGATTTTTACCTGGTCCTCAACAGGATGAGGAGAAAAGAGCTAATAACCACTTTTACCAACCCTACAGGAAGCTGTAGCATTTCTCCCCCCTTCCCTCATCTGAGGCAAAAGGATGCAGCTTCATTCTAGAAACTGGCAAGGTAGCAAACATAAGGAAAGCTTCTCACCACTGAAACCATGTCCCAGTGCCAAGGGTGCGTAAGGTTTAGTCTTTGAGACTTAAGCTCTGCAGCGTTCCTTCAGTTCTATCCTCAGGCTCGGAGTTACCTGGCAAATATGTTAAGGGAATTCAAAGCATGAAATGAAATTTGGGTGAATGGCAAAATGTTTGAATTCGGGAAGGGAGCCAGCATTCACTTTGTCCTTCCCTGATCTCTTATCACAAGTAAGAAAGTACTGCTGAAAACTAGAGATTGTTCAAGTGTGAAGTCCCATGCTCCTCCCTCCTCTCTCTTTTACAGTATTCTCTTCCAGGGTTGGGAGGAACAAACTGAATTTGAAGTTAGCTAACTAGTTCCCTACTCCTCCTTTTGCACCTGTTGGAGGCCTGGGGTAAGGACCCCACAGAGCCATGTGAGTTGCTGTTCCCTGCAGGGAAGATTTCACCCAGGGACTTGGGTAAATAGGTTCCATTTCATTTAGCTGATGGTGTGTGGGTAAGGTTTTTTCCTGCCTAGGTAGACTGAGACAAGGGAGACCCAGAGTGGATATAAAGAAGAATGTTTTTTCCTGAGAGAATAGTTGGGCAGAGGAGCAGGTTTTCCAGCAGGGCTGTGGTGACTCCATCCTTGGAGGTTTTGATGACATGACTGGATAAAGCCCTGAGCATCCTTGTTTAGTCCTCAAAGCAGACTCTGCTTTGAGCAGCAGGTTGCACTAGGAACCTCCTAAGGTATCTCCCAACCTGCATTACCCTAAGAACACAGACCTCCCCTGAGCCCCAGGCAGTGCAGTCATGTTTGGTGCAAGCCTGTATGGACAAACAAGATCCCAAATTCTTCGTGTTGCTCACCTGTACAAGTTCAGTGAGGGTTTTGGATCACCTCCTCCTGGGGATGCATTCTTAGTATTGTAAAGTAATAAAGGAGTGGCAGGGTGTATTTTTTTTTTTTTAAATCCCATGGGAATAGCTGGAGTGCATCAGCAGGCACTTGGTCTAGAATGGGCTATTCTCAGTGTGCTTTCCTGATGTTCACCGGTTGCTCTTCCTTGCTTCTGATAGATTTTCAGGTTTTGTCTACTTCCTAGCAGAACAGTAGCACTCCAATTTGTGTTAGAATTTGTACCAATCTTACTGTCATTCCCTGTGTGGATGTTCAAAGCAACACACATGACATCAGAAAAGAGGTGCATGTACTGAAGACTAAGTTTGTATGCAGAGGGAGCTACCATAAGTAATACTATTAAAACTGTACTAGCATAGTTCTGCTGGAAAACTCTCCTTTGTAGGGGAGCCTGATGACTATCATACTCCTGAGTTTCATCTGAAAGGGCCTGTTAGACTCAAGCTACCCATGGTCAGCAAAATAGTTCAGCACCTTCATATGAGATCCGAAAAGCTCAGAAGCTCATGTCATCTCTCCAGCTGTTCATGCCAAAGTAGTGGACATGAAAGACCAAATTATGTTTCATGTTTTGCAAGTCTTTTTCCAGTCACCACTTCTTTCTTTTTGCTGTGACTCCCTTGCTGGGTGGCTGAAGGGTCTGCTGCTATTCCTACCCTCTGACTGCTCTAGCTCAGTGATCCTTACCCTTTCCTGTATCACAGCCATCTTTTCCACATATTCACCCTCCCATACCTACAGGTACTGTCTGCCCTTTGCTGATCCCCAGGGGATGTTTCTTCACCTTTGTGGCTTCTCTGCTCTGTCTGTGGGACAGGCAGCTACAATGAGGCTTAGGCCATGGCTCTTTGCAAAAGTAGCTGCTTTCCTTGACTTCCAGCAGTGTATTCCTTATGCTGTGCTGGTAGGAAACCACAGAGTAGGTTGGTTGGGTTTTGTTCTGAAAGTGTCACTGAGCTTGTGTATAAGATGGGCAGGAATGCTTTGCTGAAAGCATTTTTGTGGTGGGAACACAGAAATTTACTCCTTCCCGTTGCTGTTTCTTGTCTTGTTGCTCTGCGTGTCTTGTTTTAATAATTTGATTACTGCATGATGCTGGAGAAGGAAAGAAACAGAACACTGCTCCTATTGGAGTTGTAACAGTTGGGAAATGGTCAACAAGCAAGTTACAGTCTACGTGGTCAAAACCAAAAACTTTTTGAAAGATGATAGCAATGATTGTTTTTGAAGCTATGGCTTCTCTGTACATAAAACAATTTTAAATAAAATGAGTCATGGTCTTGTTCTCACACAGAGATATGATATTCACAGGTGAAGAACAGAAATGAAAAGAACATACTACCATTCCCAAAAACAAATGCACAGGAGAAAACAGCTCACCCCATCCACCCTTTCACAAACAAATGCCTAAACTTTGTGACACTGCTGATGCTTGAAGTTCAAGGCCAGTCTGGGAGGTAACTTGTAAGGCAAACTGCCTCCTGCTGAAAATACAGGCATGTCTACTGGATTGCTTCAAAGGCTTTTTCTTTAAAATCTTAGCTTCAAGTTGCTATCAGATTGCTGTTGTGCTCTTAAGTTAGCCTATTGTGCCCATGCAGAAGGACCTGTTGTAGAGAACTTACTTGCATTTGGATGCAAGGTTAACTGTCCTTGCTTCAGATGATAGATTTGGAAGAAAACCTGGTAGGTAAGTGATTTGTAAGTAATTCAGGCCTTTACATGCCTATGTGACTACTTTTCTTCTTCCTCTCTAGGGAAACTCAGTCAATGGAGGAGTTTCTAGATGGGGAAACCACTACACCAGTGTTCTCTGTTTAGTCCCTGAATAGCCTCTGAGTAGTCCCTCAAGTGTGTTAAAGGCTCCAGCTGATGTAAGAAGATAACAGAAATGAGAACTACCTGGAGGTCTAAGGTCTGATGTTCCTGATGCAAGTGTATCCACTGTCTGGGCACACAGGATTTGGGATCAACATTATAAATTAGCGTGGCAAATACTAGTCTTGTCTCTTAGCCAGGGCAGCACTTGTGCTGCCAGCAGACTTTCTTTTTTTGTCTCACTGTGACGCTTGCCTTATCCATAGTTTTTGCATCCTGTAGCTAATATCAGACAAGTGGGCCATTCATTTCATTGACCCAAAAGGGTCAGGCTCCTACAGCAGCTGCCTTCAGGGGCTAAGTTAATTCATGAAAGAACAAGGTGGAGAGGTGAAAAGAAAGACTATCAGACTACGTTGAAAATATTTAGTAGGATCTGTGATAGCCACATACAGAATAGACAAAGACTCAGACTTCCTTGTCTCATCAGAGGTAATCTAACATCCACTGCATTTACCCCAGAAGGATGGTGGAGAAGGGTTAACTTTGAGGGGTGTTGTTTCAGGACTCTGGCATTACTTAGCAACAAGACAGTTTCAGTGCTCTTCAACCCTATCTTTGCACTTGAAAGGTAATGAATAGGGTATTTCCAAGGCAAAATTACTTGCATGGGGTCATTCTATCAATGTTGGAGGTAATGGTAGGGCCTAGAAACCTTAAGTCTTTGACTAGCTCCAGATCTGTGCACTGGGCTGTGCAAGGCCCCGCTTTAGAGCATGCATTTAAACTATGGAGGGTCTGACATTGATGTTGAACATTGTAGGTTAATCTCTAGGACAGAATGTTATGTTTTGTTTATAGGTACTGCTTGGTGGCAATGGTAGCGAGGGTTTTCGTTAACCACACCTGTCTGGAAGTGGTACACAGGTTGAATAAAACCAAGTGTTTGCTGTCTACCCTCCTGTCCCGACTGCTTTATTCCTCCTCCTTGAAGCCCCAAGACTAGCACATTAAAAATGCAAATGCTCGCTCATAGGAGTTTCTGTGACTTGGCTGCAGTTTTTTTATCTGTGCAGCTCCTGGTTTCAGGGGACCTTCACACTGACAAAATTGATCGGCGGCAGGAGGAGGAAAATAGCCGTTGCCACAGCAACTGGTGATGACTCATCCTGGGTAGCAAGCAGCAAAAGCTGTGAGGCTGCAGTAATTTTCCAGATGCTTAATCCAGCTCTGGATTCTTTATTTCTCTCACTGACAGGCAGAAATCCTCCTCTGCCTTTCTTTGCTCAGAGACCCACGCAAGCCTGCAGCCGTATGTGATGCGGAACAGTCCTTTGTGGTGCTTACCCAGGCGCGTCTCTGTGACGCCGTTCTGAGTAATGCAGATGAGCTACCCTAGGGATTGAACTGTACCCCCCAAAGGTAGTAAAAATAGAACTGTAAACTGCCCATCTGCAAAAATACCCCAGTGTGTCATTGGCTGCGCTCAATTCCTATCTACTGACTAGCATCACATTTACTCTTAACTCTAGCTCCGATACATTGCATCGTTTCATCTTGTTCCTTTCCAGTAAGGAGGCTATGCCTGTGCTGCATACAGAGTGTGCTAAAAGGAGAAAAGTGAACTGCGTTTGGCACATGCATTTCCATGAATTAGCTTGTCTTTTCTACGACCTACTAATTTTTGTGCATGAATTTCAGTCTGCATGTGATGAAATAGAGGAGGTTAAGTGGCTTATCCAGGAAAAGGGCAGCAGAAGGAGAAATACCTTCCATGTCACTCAGGGGATGCCTACCTTGCAGTTTTCCTGCAAGGACTGCATTGTAATACAGGCACCATCCCATTTGGGGCACTGTTATAAATGTCCAAGTAGTTATTTACCTGTTCTGGTGGTGATGCAGAGTTCTTTGTGATTGCAGTAAGATGCTGAAATGTCCAGACGTGACGGTAGCTTCAGCTTGTTTATGCGAGGAAGGTACACATTTCCCTGTTGAGCAGGAGGAGCATTTAGCACAGGGTGAGAGTGGAATTTGGTTTCCCTGTTCCAGTGAGTTCATCCAGCTGTGGTGGGTGCGAACCTGCTCTGTGGCCTGGGGAGAAGGAAGAGTTTGTGGGCAAAATAGGAGAAACAGCAACAGAGCCCTGTGTGTGTTTTGGGAGGCAGGGGGGGAAAAAGGTACTGATACTGCCAGCTGCTGTCTCGTGCAATCCCTGGAAGGCAGCTGGCTTTCTGTTGGTGAATCAAGTGAGACCGTCAGCTCCTTCTCCCACAATGCAGTCCCTTGCTTGCAAGTCCTCATTAAAGTTTTGGCAGGGTGTGCAGCTGAAATGAGCTGCTGCATTGCTGACAGGCTCTGCAGTGTGTTACTGGCTGAGAGCCAAATCTATTAAAGCCACCCAGTGTGTGGGCATGAGGAAGCTGAATGTGATGTTTGTTTTACACTTCTTGTTGTGGTCAGGTCATCTGCTAATAAATACATGAACCGTATTACGTGAATATGTATTGCCTTGAGTCTCTGTGTCCTGTCAGTAGGTAGGATGTGTAAGCATTTAATGAATGTGCTGTGGCTGCTCTTGGGGGAAACTGGTTTTAAAAGGTAACAGTAGAGGCTCATCTCTTTACTGTGAGATCCTGAGCTCTTTCTTGTGTGCAGCTGTTCCTAACTGTGGCCATGTTTTGTATATCTAAAGGGAGAAGTGTTCCATGATCAATCACTGCTTAGGACACTCACCCTATTTCCCTTCACATCCTTCCATGACAACTAAGGTTACTGTGCAACAGGTTGATACATGTGGTGAATTTGCTAGGAAGTTGTCCTTTCCAGAAGCACAGAGTTTTGGAAATGTAACAAAATGAAAGCCAAATATGATATTTTGATCCACTCATCCCACCCCCCAAGATAGGAATCATTTGCTACATGGGTAGCATGACATATGTGATAATAAAAATGCTGCTAATCAGACCATCTACAATTTCAGCAGCAATTATTGCAGGCCTGCATAGTTGTGCTAGATTTATTATAACATATACAGCGAATTAGCACCAAAAGTTCCACAGTCCTAGCAAACTCCTTATGTGAAATTATGAAATAGCATCAATTGTATTAAGCTTCTATGTATTTCATGGGTTGTAGAAAAGATGCTGGTCTCTCAGTCTTTCTGGAAAAGCAAAGAACCCAAATTTAAATCCACCTGTTAAATGCTGTAATATTCCCTATTAATAAGATGTATTGACTTCAAGTCAGATGCACTGACTCCCACCTCATCGGTCACCAACTGTGCAATTGCTATGCTTTCAGCATATTACAGAAACAAATATGAATAGATTTGGAAATCAAAACAAGCTTGCAGATCACCAAAGTCTCTTTGTGAGGCTACAGTAGGAGAGGTGTGAAGAAGGTGTGTTCAGTGGAGATGCACTGAACTGTGCAGTTCAGCATGTGTATGATTTCTAAGCCAGCTGGCATCTGTTGTGGCTGTTGGCTAAGGTGACATCCCACTGAGCCAGTCAACTCTGCAGCTAGAAAAGGGGCTGGCATTGCATCTTTGTGGGAAGGGAGCAAAATCAGTAGCTGCCCTTGACTTCACAATGCTCCAGGCTCATTCTTCTTCTTGGAAATGCTGTAGAAACAGGTTTTATTTTTTGCTTATCTTAAACTAACATAAAGCAAAATGTCTTTTACAGGAAAGAAATATTCAAGCAGTAAGAACAACTTGAACTAAATCCCAGGTTCTAAATTTTGAGCATAGCTTTTCATTTGGATTTTGAAACCGCCTGTTCTCCTTATAACATGCTCTTTAAATCCCTCTGATCCAAACTATTGTTTATTGAAAATAGGACTCTTAAGTCTTTGAGACATGAGGCCCTGGGGAAGCTTAAAATCCAGGTATATCATATTTCATGCTGCCCCATACCAACAAGGAAGAGGAGCTCAGTTCTCATCTCGGTCAGTGCTTGGCAACTCTGTATGGAAATTCCCGATCAGAAGCCAGTTGCTACTAATTTAGTTTTGGCAGTTGGATGACTGTCTTTTGAAAACAATATCGTAGGCTGTTGAAGAGAGAGCATAGTCATCCCAGTAATGAGATTTATCAATTGGCTTGTTCACCTTCATTTTGCTCCATAATGTTTCCTGGTAGTAAGATGTTTTGCTGTGATAGTTTTGTAGGGGAAGTAGTAAAAACACTACTTTGTGAAACCTTAAAGCCATAGCTACAGAGAGTTTTTGGGAGAGGTGCTAGATCTGCTCAGGTAGGTAGTGTATGGTGTCTGGCATGGCAAGGTCCTAGTGGATGTGCCTGGTGCATTACCCCTGAATAGCACTGATACTCATTGCAGTGCTATGAAGTTATCCTCTAATTGCATGGTATTTTCTAATATGAGGATGATGAGTGAGAGGGGAGATGCAGCATCACTGAATGAAGGCAGAGAAAACTGAAGTCCTGTTGCGTTCCTAGGTTCCTTGTTCATGGGATTTTTCTCCTTCATGCTCTTTTAAAAATGCTTACCAAAATTTTCCACGTCTAGGGATGCATGGAGGTCTGTTAGTATATCTTCTTTATAGGAGACACTGAAGAAGCTGCTTGTAGTCAAGGTCCTGTGACAATAAAGTTCCTGAAATCATTAAGAAAGAAGAATCCACTGCTTTGGATCACTGTTACTTGCACTCTAAATTACTCTTATTTTTTGTGGAAGTGAAGCTGAGAATAATACTTAAATCTCTGGCCTGCCTACACTTTACACAGGATAGAAGTCTCCTTTCTTTACCTCATGAAGCACTTGCAGTTCAGTCTAGGAAAGCTCTAGGTTTTGTCCCCCCCACTGTGTTAAATAGTCAATTCCACTTATCTCTCCATGGTATGTTCCAAATATCCATGTCACTCCTAGGCACTGATTCAGAGTTGAGTGCCATCTTCCATCTTCTGTGTCTTTCCCTGAAGTGTGGTGAGATTTCTCAGCAGATCTATCTATGAAGTTTGGGCCAAGTCTGCTGTGCTTAGATAAGAACTATCAGTGGTGAATGCAGTTGTCTTTAGCAGAGAGCAAAGTTATCTTTAGCTTTCTTCCTGTGCTGGCTACTCACACATTTTTGCCCATGAGTACTGCAGAATTTCCTCTGCTCAGCAGCAGTGTGTCAGCTCTGAAGCTTAATTAGTACCAGTGTGGCTAGGTGGTTTGCTGTTGAGCACAGGTTTAAAGTTAGCAAAGAAATTCCATGGAGGTTGCTTGATTCTGCCCACTCTTCTTTATTATTGCATTTGTGTCAGGGACTACTTTAGCTTTGCATGTAAGAACCCATAAGACCTCTTGCACAGCATAAGAGGTGCCTCAAATGACCTGTCATTGCAAAGAAGCTGGGTGGAGACCACTGTGTTTTAATAACAGCCCTTTCTTCTAAATTCATAGAATCCTAGAATGTTTTGGGTTGGAAGGGACCCCTAGAGGTCATCTAGTCCAACCCCCCCACAGTGAGAAGGGACACCACTAACTAGATCAGGTTGCTCAGAGCCCCGTCCAATCTGGCCGAGAACATTTCCAGGGATGGGGCCCCCACTGCCTCTCTGGGCAACCTGTTCCAGTGTTTCACCACACTCATTGTAAAGAATTTCTTCCTTATACCCAGTCTAAACCTCCTATGCTTCAGTTTAAAGCCATTACCCCTTGTCCTGTCACAGCTGGCCCTACTAAAAAGATTGTCCCTGTCTTTCCTATAGGCCCCCTTTAAGTACTGAAAGGCCACAATCAGGTCTCCCCTCAGCCTTCTCTTCTCCAGGCTGAACAACCCCAACTCTCTCAGCCTGTCCTCACAGGAGAGGTGCTCCAGCCCTCGGATCATTTTTGTAGCCCTCCTCTGGACCCGCTCCAACAGTTCCGTGTCCTTCTTGTGCTGAGGGCTCCAGAGCTGGACGCAGTACTCTAGGTGAGGTCTCACCAGAGCTGGCCACGCTTCTCCTGATGCAGCCCAGAGTACAGTTGGCCTTCTGGGCTGCCAGCGCACGTTGCTGGCTCATGTCCAGCTTTTCATCCATCAGCACCCCGAAGTCCCTCTCAGCAGGGCTGCTCTTGATCCCTTCTTCCCCCAGCCAGTATTGATACCGGGGGTTACCCGGACCCAGGTGCATGACCTTGCACCTGGCCTTGTTGAACCTCATGAGGTTCACACAGGCCCACCTCTCCAGCCTGTCCAGGTCTCTCTGGATGACATCCTGACCTTCTGGTGTGTCAACCGCTCCACTCAGTTTGGTGTCATCCGCAAACTTTGCTGAGGGTGCACTCAATCTCGCTGTCCAAGTCATTGATGAATATATTAAACAGCACCGGTCCCAGTACGGACCCCTGAGGGACACCAATCATCACTGGTCTCCATCCAGATATTGAGCCATTGATCACTACCCTCTGGATGTGACCATCCAGCCAGTTCCTTGTCCACCGAACAGTCCACCCATCAAATCCATAGCTCTCCAATTTAGAGAGAAGGATGTTGTGGGGGACCATGTCAAAGGCTTTGCAGAAGTCCAGATAGATGACATCCATTGGTTTTCCCTTGTCCAATGTTGTTGTCACATCATCATACAAAGTCACTAGGTTCATCATGCAGGACTTGCCCTTCGTGAAGCCATGCTGGCTATCTTGAATTACCTCCCTGGCCTCCATGTGCCTTAGCATAGCTTCTAGGAGGATCTGTTCCATGATCTTCCCAGGCACAGAGATGAGGCTGACAGGTCGGTAGTTCCCAGGGTCTGCGTTTCTACCCTTTTTGAAAATGGGCACAATGTTTCCCTTCTTCCAGTCACCAGGGACTTCACCTGACCGCCATGACCTTTCAAAATTCCACTGAAACAGGTCACCTATGTGTATAAAAATCTCTCTTGTGCATTGTGTAACAACATCATGTCATATCCCTGTCATCCATTGGTCTGAGGTTTTTGTTGCCAAAGAGAGTATTCGGCACCTTCTGCTAGCACTATATTCTCCACAATGCCCTCTTTATTTTAAGCAGCACTTAACATTTCCCAGACTGACAACCACCGCCTTGGGATTCCTGGGAGCATCAGTAGAGACAAAGAATTTTCTTCCATGGAATCCAATTTCTGTTTTTTTTTTAACCTTTTTTCCCTATAATATGCCACCTGAAGACACTGGATGTAAGCCCCTTTATTTTGGGGCGGGGGGGGCAGAAGGCTAGAAATAAGCTCTGAGAAGTAGGTTTGCACTTTGCGGTGATCACCTAATGAAGGGGATGAATATTTCTAAGGATATTAGATTTATTTTTTTTCTACAATGCTATGTTGTAGAAATAGACCACACTGTCCTCCTGCAAAGTACTTCAGTGCCTCGATTTTACTTGGAAGTCAACTGAGGGCCAGAGAGGCTCTGCTGACCTGAAGTAGGGTATTAAACCAGCCCTTGGAGCCTTTGGTTTTAGTTTAGAGGAGCCTAGCCTGAGGCTGCATCCCCATTTACCATGTGTTCTTCCAAGTTCAGCAGCCCTCTTGGCAAACTGGGAATGATCAGTGTCTGAACACACAGGAGCTTCTTTCTTGCCCAGTACCTGGGGTCAGTCTAAAACTTCCCCATGCACATGACCATTTTGCTGTTAGCTGAAGGCCACCACTTTTCAGCTTGTTGGGAGCATATGAGGTTATTACACAGGTATAATGAAGCATGAGCTCACTTTCATTTAGCTTTTTACTAATACAGTTCTTCAGCTTTATTAAACATTCTTGAGATTGCTATCTATGGCACTTGTAGCTCAGTTCTTTTAATAATGACTTTGAGGTGGCAGTGTCTTTTTAATAAGAACTTATGCCTTTATCTGATGTGTTGGCTGTAAGTATAATAAAGAAAGTTTAAAACAATAAAGTCAAATCACTCTTATCTGAAGAGCCAGCATCACATAGCTTCCAGAGCTTTCTGCTCTTGCCATGGAAGTTTTATATGCATCTAATAGAGCTGGCCAGGATTTAACCAATTCCTGTTACCACCAAGTTAGCATGATGGTTTCTTCCTTGAGCACAGAGCCTAACCCAGGGGGATTTAGACCTAATTCTTCATGGTAAGGGATGGAAAAAATGTTGGTTGTTATTTAAATAACCTCTTTATTCCTGCACATGTTGCAGTTATGGAAAATCATGCCGAGAGACTGTACTTGCCAGTGTTTCTCACCTGCCCAGTAAAATTGTATGACCATACCCAGGATATGGGCAGGTGTGAGCTCAGCAAGCCCTCTGCAGGGCAGGTGAGGAAAAGTGCAAGTCAGTACCTTAAGGAATAGCACTCTGACACAGAATGATCCATTCGCTATACTAGTGGAAGAAAGCACACACAGTTACCTTCTTGAGAGGAAGGTACCCAAGACTTCTACAAGGGTTTTGATGGGGCAGGAAAAAGAATTTTCCCTTCCCTTTTACTTTGAGGCTGTAACTTTTTGTGTGATGGTATGTCCTTGTACAGGGAGGGTCACAAGCCTAGGTTTTGCTTTGGGCTTTCCCTTCTGCTGTGGCAGTATGTGCTCCCCAGGAGGGATTCCAGCTGATGTGACCAGGAGGATGTTAGGTGCTCCTGCTTTGAAATGGGTGGGTGCCTTCAGCCTCCCCTTACAGCTGCCTCTTGCTTGTAGAAAGGTAATGATCTCAGCCAAAGTGAAAGGATTCCTAATGGGTGCTGAAGCATTTTAACTGTTCAGTGTGTTGGTTCAGCCCACCAGTTTCACCTGTCAGGCTTTCCTGCTCTATCCTAAAAGAGTAAGCAAGGGCCTTGATACCATTTTCACTCCCTTTCTAAAAGGTGCCTTTAATTATGAGCTGCCAGAGCTCATAAATCTGGAAGATGTCATCAAGGGCAGACAGTTTCTGAATGCAGGCCACCTAATCATATTCTCACTGCTAAAATAGCAGAGGGAACCATCAACTCCTATTTAATTAGTGTGTGTCTCGAACAAAACCCGAATGAATTTGCTCTGTTGGGAGCAAAGTGTTCGAGGACAATCCTTGATAAAAAATTTCCAGGCTACAGTTGGAAATGCAAATATGTAGTTAATTCGACTGCAGTTTCCTGGAGCCCACAAAAAAGAATTGTGCCATAAGCAGATACAACTTGGGAACTAAAGTGAAAAGGGTATTCTTTGTATATATTTTATTTGGTGTATTATTACTTATAAGGCAGATATCTGATATCTAATCATATATTACTTAATAAGGCAGCTATTACTTAATAGGCAGATGTCCTGCTGGGAGTCTGTTATAGACCATCCAACCAGGATGAAGAGGTAGACAAAGCATTCTACAAGCAGCTGGCAGAAGTCTTACATCCATGAGGCCTTATTCTCATGGGGAACTTCAACTTACCAGATGTCTGCTGGAACACAGCAGAGAAGAAACAGCCAAGAGGTTTGTGAAGTGTGTGGGAGATAACTTCCTGACACAGCTGGAGAGTGAGCCCACCAGGGGAGGTGCCTTGCCTGACCTCCTGTTTACTAACAGAGAAGGACTGGTGGGAGATGTGGTGGTCAGAGGCTGACTTGGGCTTAGTGACCATGAAATGGTAGAGTTCTCTATTCTTGGTGAAGTAAAGAGGGGGGTCAGTAGAACTGCTACCTTGGACTTCTGGAGAGTAGACTTTAACCTGTTTAGGACACTGGTTGGTTGAGTCCCTTGGGGAGGCAGTCCTGAAGGGCAAAAGAGTCCAGGAAGGCTGGACATTCTTCAGGAAGGAAGTCTAAAAGGTGTAGGAGCAGGCCGTCCCTGTATGTCATAGAGCAAGCTGGCGGGGAAGACAACCGGCCTGGCTGAACAGGGAGCTCTTGCTGGCACTTGGGAGGGGGCGGGGGGGGAAGGAGAGTTTACCACCTTTGGGAGAAGGAGCTGACAACTCAAGAAGAGTATAGGGATCTCATTGGGTCATGCAGAGAAAATGAGAAAGGTAAAAGCCCAGCTGGAACTCAACCTGGCCACTGTTGTAAGAAATAACAAAAAATGTTTTTACAAATACATTAACAACAAAAAGAGGGCCAAGGAGAATCTCCATCCTTTATTGAATGTGGGGAGAAACATTGCCCCTAAGGATGAGGAAAAAGGCTGAGGTACTTAGTGCCTTCTTTGTCTCAGTTTTTAATAGTCAGACCAGTTATCCCCATGGTATTCAGCCCCCTGAGCTGGAAGACAAGGATGGAGAGCAGAATAGACACCACATAATCCAGGAGGAAGCAGTTAACAACCTGCTGTGCCACCTGGACACTCACAAGGCTATGGGGATCTACTCAAGAGTTCTGAGGGAACTGGTGGAGAAGCTTGCCAAGCCACTCCATCATCTATCACAGTCCTGGTTAACAAGGGAGGTCCCAGATGACTAGAGGCTTGCCAATGTGACACCCATCTACTAGAAGGGCTGGAAGGAGGATCCCGGGAACTAAAGGCCTGTCAGCCTGACCTTGGTACCAGAGAAGGTTATGGAGTGGTTTATCTTGAGTGTGCTCACCAGGCAGGGCAGGACAACTAGAGGGTCAGGCCCAGCCAGTGTGGGTTCGTGAAAGGCAGATCCTGCTTGACCAACTTGATCTCCTTCTATGACAAGGTGACCCGCTTAGTAGATGAGGGCAAGGCCATAGATGTTATCTACCTGGACTTTAGTAAAGCCTTTGACAGTGTCCCACAGCATTCTCCTAGAGAAGCCAGTGGCTCATGGCTTAGACAGGTGTACTCTTTGCTGGGTAAAAAACTGGCTGGATGGCCAAGCCCAAAGAGTTGTGGTGAATGGAGTTCAATCCAGTTGGTGTCCAGTCACAAGTGGTGCTCCCCAGGGCTCAGTTCTGGGGCCAGCCTTGTTTAATATTTTTATCAATGATCTGGGTGAGGGAATTGACTATGCCTTAACTTTGCAGATGGCACCCAATTGGGCAGGAGTGTTGATCTGTTCAAAGTTAGGGAGACTCTGCAGAGGGATCTGAACAGGCTGGATCAACGGGCCAAGGAAAATTGTATGAGGTTTAATAAGGACAAGTGCCAGGTCCTGCACTTGGGTCACAGCAACCCCATGCAATGCCACAGGGTTGGGGAAGAGTGTCTGGACAGCTGCCTGGTAGAAAAGGACCTGGGGGTGATCATTGACAGCAGGATGAATATGAGCCAGC
Organism: Gorsachius magnificus; assembly: GCA_034008185.1. NCBI lineage: Eukaryota > Metazoa > Chordata > Aves > Pelecaniformes > Ardeidae > Gorsachius > Gorsachius magnificus. The sequence goes on from CM067081.1 coordinate 125,489,832, forward strand.
AATGTGCCCAGGTGGCCAAGAGGGCCAATGGCAACCTGACTTGTATCAGGAATAGTGTGGCCAGCAGGAGCAGGGAAGTGGTTGTGCCCCTGTACTTGGCACTGGTGAGGCCGCACCTTGAATGCTGTGTTCAGTTTAGGGCCCCTCACAAGAAGGACATTGAGGTGCTGGAGAGTGTCCAGAGAAAGGCAATGAAGCTGGTGAGGGATCTGGAGCACAAGTCTGATGAGGAGTGGCTGAGGGAACTGGGGTGGTTCAGCCTGGAGAAGAGGAGGCTGAGAGGAGACCTTATTGACCTCTACAACTGCCTGAAGGGAGGTTGTAGCGAGGTGGGTGTTGGTCTCCTCTTCCAGGTAACAAGTGACAGGACAAGAGGAAATGGGCTCAAGTTGTGCCAGGGGAGGTTTCGATTGGATGTTAGGAAAAATTTCTTTACTGAAAGAGTGGTCAAGCATTGGAACAGGCTGCCCAGAGGTGTGGTGGAGTCACCATCCCTGGAGGTGTTCAAAAAATGTGTAGACGTGGCACTTTCAGACATGATTTAGTAGGCATGATGGTGTTGGGTTGATGGTTGGACTCAATGATTTTAAAGGTCTTTTCCAACCTTAAAGATTCTGTGATTCTATGATTCTACTTGGATCACAGATGCAGGGTTTGGATTACTCTCTAGTGAGGAAGATTTAAGACCTTCAGGGAAAAAGTTCCAGTATGAGGCCAGGCAATGTAAGGAAGTTACAGATTGCTTGATATTGCAGATGCTTTAGAACTGATCATAGTAACATGTTGGGAATTATCAGGGTAAACTTGATCTTGTTTCAGAGGAGACAGATGAACTAGATGACTTGGTGAGCTCTTCAGCTGCATTTCTGGAATAGGCAGTCTCCCTTTGTTGACATAAATCTGACTGCAATGGTGTGCTACTGCTAGTACCTGATGAGCACAGAAAGGGCTTTAAATAACCATGAAAAGAGAGCTGGGAGGCCTAGGTTCTATTCCTGCTCTGCTACATGGCTGTGGACAAATCCTTTTGCTCTCTAAGCAAACCATCCACTCCTCTCCCTGCCTTGTCTCTCCAGCTGTAGGTTCATTGGCGCAGGGTTGATTCTCAGCATGTGTTTGCAGAGCACCGAGCACAGCACAGCTCTGGTCCTCCTTGGGGCTGCAAAATTATAATAATGTTGATTTCTAATTTCATTTACAGATGGGGGAAGCATAAAAGACAGAAGTGTGAACACCCGAAGTGTTCTTTCTTAATAAGCTAGGTTACTATTATTATTAACAGGGGATGTTTTAAAACATTGGGAACTGCTTCTGAGAGCAGGTTGTGCATGAAGAGGTAGAGCCAGCAAGAAGGGCAAATACTGGCCTTGTAAAGTGGCTATATTTGCCAGTTCATTCATCTCTTGTGGGGGCTGATGGATGTTGTAGTGCTGGCAAATGGTTAGTAAGTAATCAAGATCTGGAGCCAAACGCATGAGTTTCTAAAGTTACTAGCTGGGAGTCAGCCTGCAGGTTTGGGTCCTGAGTTGTGCTGGTTTTGTCTTTTGTGCCTTTCCTCCAGCTTACTGACTATATCTGGATTTTTGTTTTCAGTTAAGAGGGGAAATAATCACTTTGAACTTTGCTTTTGATATTTGTTTAACGAGGAAGGCAGTTACATAGAGCTTCCTACTCTTCCTCTGCTTTGCCTGGTGTTCCTCATTTGCTCCTCACAATGAGCAGGATGGGTACTGCGGAGGGAGATGTGATCAGTGTAGCCCTCTTCCTTAAAACAGCTCCACTGTTTGTTCTGTGCATTTCTCATGTCTTTGCTCCTCTAAGTTCACATGCATGCAGGGTGTTCCAGGTGCTATGACCGTGGTGTACAATCACACCACAAAATTAGCATTTGAGTGTGTTTTGGTTTTTTTCAGCAGCAGTTTCTATTTTGTAATATACACCAGCAGGAAGTATTTGATTTTATTGCCATAATGCCTGACATTCAGTCCCTTGTTAGTTTTCTTTCTCTTCTTCAGGTGTGTATTAATGCATTGGTACACGTCTGTACCTTTCTTCAGTCCTGAAATGCAAGTGCTGTACAAAGGAGGGGGTAAATCAAAAAGGTTTCCCTGGTTCTGCCTGCTGCTGCAGAAACTGCAGCAAAATAACATCACATCTCTACAGGGGAGCAACTGGGATTAATTTTTTCCCAAGGAGGTGGGTTTGGCTTCATGGCACCAGGTGGCTGAACACAGCCCAGCAATGAGAATTGTTTCCGGCAGCAGGGTGCAAGCTGAAGGCCTGGCTGTGAGAGGGCTTAAAGCACTCCAGCATTTGCCTGTCCCACCATGTTTGGTACGGCTTTGCCTCCCAGTTCTCTGCTTATGGCCACGTTGGGGTATGAGCAGTTGGTGGGGGAGAGAAAGTTATTTCCCAGGGGAAGGAGGAGACATTGTCTGTTGCTCTGCTTAGAAACTTCTGCCTGGCATTTTACTTTATATCTAATTGCATATAAAGTCAAATACCCTAAACAGGCATAGATAAATAAATTTAAGCATATACTAACATGCTTTTGCTCAAGTGATGTCCTGAAAACAAACTGGAATCTTACTGGTTTGTACTTGTTCTAAAGTTGAGATCTTTATTCTTAGTGTGACTGTCACAGTTCCTTTCTAGGGAATTTTTTCTTTTAAAACACACTGTGCTATGGAGTCTCTGAGAACTGAGGTGCATGAATTCAGAGATCTATAAATGAATCTTTTTTATTTTTTTGAAGGTCACTTAAAAATCTCTTGTAATATTGAATGCCCCCCAGGCTTGGATGATGAAAATATTTGGTGTAGATACCTGTGGTTTGATGTAACATTTCTGTAAGAGCACCTTTCATTTTCTTGTAAGAAAGACCACTGTTAACTGTAGCTTCTTTAGCAATGATATGGCTACATTGGGATGCCAGAAAGTGATAGAGAAATGGGATACCTTTTAAAGTCAAGGAAGTGCCTGTAAACCCCACCCATAAATGACAATAGAACTACACAACTTATGACAGATCTCTGTTTTATGCAATTGATGACATCCTGTATTTTATCACTAACAGTACCTAGCTGATAACACTTCTGTTCTTAGCAGTAGCGAGGCTAGTAATTAATAAAGCCTCAGATGTAAGGCAGACCACAAGCTGATGTCTGTAGAGGAAAAATTCTACGGCAAGAGTGTTCTTTAAATATATAGGCTTAAAAGTAAAATAAAGTGTTCAGTGTGATTGCTAAAAGAGCACAGCCAGAGTGGGACCAGCCAACTTAGGTATTACAAAGGCTCCTACATTGATTTTTTTTTTTTTTGTGACAAAAATATAGCAAAGGCAGGCAGCCATTATAAAATGGCTTTTCATACTCTTTCTTGCTATTTTTAACACTGAATATTTCTGGAAACTATCCTTCTCTACCTTGGAAGAAGCAAAGACACATACAAGTTTGCCAACTATTATTATCCTGTAGTTGCCATCTGGCCACCAACTCAAAGTAACTATCTAAAATAATGGAACAGTTCCTGGGATATGTCATCTGTCAGGGACATCTTGGCTGGAGAAGTGATGTGTTATTGCCAGTCTTGCTGGGTAATTGGGTGTTAGCTCTTTCCCTCTGTGACCCTGCAGCAGAGTTTGGAAACTGTGAAAGATGGAGGGAATGACTCCTCTGCTGGTACCCAGGGTGGAAGCTACCAACTACTTCAATGAGAAAGAGTTTCAAAAAAGTATTGTTGATAAATAGATGCCTTTAAAAATGCTGTCTTTCTACTAAAAAAAAAAAAAGCAACCTGATGCTTATACTTCTGTACCAAAAGAGTTCTTTCTGGGAGTAGGAATCTGGGAGCTTCTTTTGTAATTCCCTTCTCTGCAAACTCAGGCTGTGGCTCTGTGTGACGATGAGCTCCATGGCAGAATGGGACAAGATTATGTGCTCAGTCCACATGACAAGAAGTGCTGACATGATACAAACTCTGGCAGTAAAGGTTTGGTGGGAAAATATCAAAGGGGTGGTTTAATCTCATAGCTTTTATGCCACATCATTTCATCTCTTCTTCTGCAGGTGGGATAAAAGAGTAAAGCTGACTGACAGTATTATGTGTCCTGCATCACTTAAAACTGCAGCTAAGCAGCTGTGCCTAATCCTGATCAAATTTATCCTGCTGACTATTCAGTGGTGCACAGCTCCCCTCGTTGAGGGCCACAGAACCCCAGTCTGCTGTGGGTTTGAAGAGCCCTTCCTCTCGAAGATGTTTATGAGCACATTGCCTTTGAGGTTACAGCTACATGTGTACTTCTTTCAGTGGTGGTGCAACTTAACTTCAAGTCCCAGGCTTTGGCTTCCCCCCTTTAAACAAACATCAAATTTGAGATCTGGCACAGCTAAGAAGATGTCATGAGGTAGGGAAATGGAGAGAAGAAAATGATGAAATGGTTGTCAGGCATTGGAACAGGCTGCCCAGGGAAGTGGTCAAGTCCTCATCCCTGGAGGTATTTAAAAGACGGGTAGATGCAGTGCTTAGGGACATGTTTTAGTGGTGGGATGACACGGTTAGGTTAACGGTTGGACTTGATGATCTTAAAGGTCTTTTCCAACCTAAATGATTCTATGATTCTGTGATGAAGGGCAGGGACAAACTTTGTCATCAGAGAAATAACGGAACTAAAGCTTTGATCTGGGAGAGATTTATAGTCAAAGAAATCAAGACTGGGATGTGGTAAACAAATATGCTGGTGTGGAACAGATCCCTGCATGCTTTTTCAGAGATGAGTTGCCTCTGTATGGTCAATAAGAATAGAAGACAAAAAGCTCAGGACAGCCAAACCAACATTTATGCTTGTAAGTTGTTTGTTTTTTTTTTTTTTTTGAGAGGAGATATAAGAAAAGGCTGTGGTGGTTTGGTTTTTTGGTTGTTTGGGGTTTTTTTAGGTTGTAGTTTCTAGTGAAGCTCTGACATTCCACAGTGCACTTTTAACATTGGCTATTAAGCACAGGTGTGAATTCTGTGTTTAAGTTCTCATCCTTATCTGATACTCACTGTGAAATCCCCAACCCCAGAAAACTGGGAATCTGAAAACTTGCCTCCTGCCTTTGGCCTATGTCCTACCTTGGGCCTGTATGCAGTGCAGACAGATTTTGGGTCCTCTCTTAGGAATGAAAGGGAGCGGGGAGGATGCTGCAGGCAGTCTGGATAATGCTGGTCTTCCCTGTGGAAACCTGTGCCTGACTACAATGGTAAAAGAATAATGTCAGGCTGGGCTTTCTCCTCTACTCCTAATGAACAGGTGTAAGCTTAACCAAAAGTACACATTTTTATAGTTGTATTCTTTCTAACACCACACTGTCTATTTTACTTCTCATCTTTTTCCTTCTATTTACAGCATTTCAGTATTTGGATTTATACTTGCGTTTCAGCACTGCTGTAGAAGAAAAATGCCACTTCCTGAATTCTTGATCCTACCTCCTGAAGGTACAAATGGGCAACACTGTGCTCAGTGTGGCATTGCTGCAGGCATGAATAAATAGAGAGAGATGGGAACAACAGTGTAGCTGTGCAACAGAGAACACAAGTAGGGGAGAAAAATAAAAGTTGATTGAGGCAGAGAAATACAGTTATTGCTGCAAGAAGATATTTGTCTCTGAAATAAGAAGCGTAAAGAAATGAAGTCTTTGTGGCCCTGTATTGTAAGTTCCCAAGGCATCTGGCTGTGTGAATATAAAAGTCAGTGTTATGTGCTGAGAAGATGGGGTAGGTGTCTTAAAATAACTTTCCTCTACCTTGTCTCCCTTCCCACACCCAGATCAAAGGTGTCAAAACCTACATGTATGTTTGAAGGACCACAGGAAACGAATGTAGTTGGCTTTTTTAATTTCTATGAATTTTTCAAGAAAACACACAGTTGTGTCCTGTCATTTGGTCAGTGAAGCCCTAATGTAAGCAAGCACATTATGCTGTAAGTCATTCACATACCAAACGAAACCCATTCTTCAGAAGCAACAGCTATTTACAGGCTGGTTATGAAAGGAAAATGGATCTTGTTGGTGTGAAAGCAGGATAGCTATGGTTCTCTGACTTCACTTGTAATTTCTTTCCACATGCTTTTTTCCATGTAATTTTTTTTTTAGTACTTTCTAGTGTAGAGTCCTTAATTTTCTTCCCTGGGAAACAAACTTTCTATACTTGTTCAAGAAAACGAAGAAGTTCTCTTTTAGTATTGGTGTGTGTACTTAAGTCTGATCGCAAGTGTTTCTTGGGAATTATTAGTGTTGGTCTCACAGATGTAGTCTGTCTCATCTACTGTAGTAGAGATCTTTCTGGAAAAATCTGGCAGGCAGAAGTGGCTTTAAGTGGTTTAGTCCTTGACAGTCTCCTTTCTGAATAAAAATAGTCTCATTTTTTGAAGGGAGAGAACTGGGTAGAAGGGATATAGGTGTTTGGTAAGTGCAAGGTCTTGCACCTGGGTTGGGGCACCCCCTGGTATCAATACTGGCTGGGGGAAGAAGGGATCGAGAGCAGCCCTGCTGAGAGGGACTTCGGGGTGCTGATGGATGATAAGCCGGCAACATGCGCTGGCGGCACAGAAGGCCAACTGTACTCTGGGCTGCATCAGGAGAAGCGTGGCCAGCGGGTCAAGGGAGGTGATTCTGCCCCTCTACTCCGCTCTGGTGAGACCTCACCTGGAGTACTGCATCCAGCTCTGGAGCCCTCAGCACAAGAAGGACACGGAACTGTTGGAGTGGGTCCAGAGGAGGGCTACAAAAATGATCTGAGGGCTGGAGCACCTCTCCTGTGAGGACAGGCTGAGAGAGTTGGGGTTGTTCAGCCTGGAGAAGAGAAGGCTGCGGGGAGACCTGATTGTGGCCTTTCAGTACTTAAAGGGGGCCTATAGGAAAGACAGGGACAATCTTTTTAGTAGGGCCAGCTGTGACAGGACAAGGGGTAATGGCTTTAAACTGAAGCATGGGAGGTTTAGACTGGGTATAAGGAAGAAATTCTTTACAATGAGTGTGGTGAAACACTGGAACAGGTTGCCCAGAGAGGCAGTGGGGGCCCCATCCCTGGAAATGTTCTCGGCCAGATTGGACGGGGCTCTGAGCAACCTGATCTAGTTAGTGGTGTCCCTTCTCACTGCGGGGGGGTTGGACTAGATGACCTCTAGGGGTCCCTTCCAACCCAAAACATTCTAGGATTGGTAAGTGGCTTGGGTTGGGAAGACAAGCTGAGCAGAGGAGTGTCACTCATGTGAAGACTTTAACTCTCCATTGCCTTACTTATTCTTTGTGATGGGATGTGCAGTCCAGATGCCTTCACTGTTAGTGGAGGAGCAGCTGAGTGAGGCTTGTGTTTAAATAGACGATGAGCTGAATTCTTCAGGATAGTGTCTCTGCTCTGTTCATACTGTGGCATGCAACTATTTCCTGGCCTGGCTGATCTTGGTGTGCAGGCCATCTCCAGCCTAGTGGGTGGTGTTTGTGCTGGCACTGCTGCTTGCTTGGTGGCAAGGAGGTACGGACTGATGGCAGCCTGGGTTTGGGAGAAGGAGAGTTGGTGGGGTGTCACAGGGGCAGCCCCCTCAGCTGGCAAAAGGCCTGCACACAGTTTTATCGTATGTCTCTCCAGCTGATGCTGGGACTAGGGTTGAGTTGTATCTCCCTGTTTGCTCTCAGTAGGTCAGAGCCAATATGTATCTGCAATAAAACAGTCTTCAAGCTGCTGCAGGTCCCTGTGTAAATTGGTATGGGTTTAGCTACCTGCATGGCCATAGAGTGGCGCTTTCTTTATAAAAATCAGAGAATGGCATGCAGCTGTCCTTCAGCCTCTATGTGCCTTGCCCTTTGCATCCCCAGAAAGGCAATGCTGGAGACTATGAGTATTCCTGACCTTCTAATTTCTTTATGTTTGCCCAGAGATGAGGTTTTGCAGTCAGCTATGAGACCACAAGTTTTCTAGGAGAAAGGCATGATTTCTTTTTGCTGTTTAAACAGCAGCAATGGGATGGCAGTCAGTGTGAGGATGAACAGCGTGTGTGCTGGGTTCTGACACCAGGAGAGGTCTGGATGCAAGAGACAGAGCAAGGGAAAGTTTTGTCTTGTGCAGAGCACGTCTCGCAGTGGAGAGCCATAATGGAGGGGTGAGACTATAATCTTTGGAGCTGCTGTTGAGATCAAATGCCTGCTTTCTTTGCTCTTTCAGTAGCCATAATGAATTAGTGTGGGTGCCTGTGCAGTAGGATAACCAGGTCTTGCAGCAGGATTGGGTTCGTAATGACCACAAGTGTCACTTGATATTTTCGCTTATCTGAGCTCCAGAAAGAGTAGCCGTGCTTCTCTGTGGGCAGCAGGGGCTGGATGTTATACATCACTCTAATTGCACTAAGCAATGAAAATGCTGCTTGCGTGCATATCTTAATGGATGTAATTTCCTGCTCTTTATGCAGTTTGTCACACCTAGACAAATGGTTCTGAGTAATGCTGTCTTGCTTATTAAGGTGTGTTTTCACATGGAGGAGATTGACAGGCTATCGAAAGCCCAACAGAATGGTCTCATAGGGAATTTTTAACGCAGCCTTTCTGGCTGGGCATTCGTTAGCCCATTTAGAGTGAATAGATGGTAATGGTGCTTTTAATCAGCATGAGGAACAACTCCATCCATCTGTGGAAGTGAGGGCGCTCTGTCACAGGGACTGGTGACCTGGCAAGCTGCTCCTTGAAACATGGCTTATGTTCAGTCTCCTTTCTGTGGGCTGGCACTGTTGCTTGGGTGGGACACGCAGTGCCCCATGAATGCTCAGTCTCTCCAATGGGCACGTTTTAGATGCATCCCAAGTTTGCTAGGAGTTCTTATGGGTGTTGCTGCCTAGCCTGAAGTGGGCACAAAGCATGAACGGGGCTTTGTGTACTTTTGGTATGGGGAAAGGAGTCTGTTTCAGAGTAGCATCAGGCTTTGATGAGTTCCTGGAAAGCCACATGGACTCACATGCATTTATTTTCCCCAAACATCAAGGAATTTACAACACGTAAAGGAAAAATCCTAGGACACTAAAGGACTTACTAGTCTAATTGCATTGTTTACATACTAGTGCTAGTCTTAAGATACTATGGAACATGCTAGCCAGATATCTGGGAGTACCTATGGCTTCACTATTTGACAGAATAGTAGCTGAGGGTCCCTGCTGGTCAGTAGCTTCTGAATTATGTTTGCTGTTCTGTTGGCATTTTTTCCTTTTGAGGTGTTTGTGAAAGCAGTGGGAGCCTTCATCTTTCTGACTAGCAGTTAGTACCTGTTTTGCCTTTCCTAACTGAAGATAATCTTTGCAGATAAAAGCGGACTTAATTAGGCTCTGCTTTGTGGGAGAGAAGCTGATCAAAGCAGGATGTTAGTCGTGGATTACTCTATTTTTCCTTGGAATGCTGAATGAAAGAATACTATTCTTTGCAGGCTACAGCTATGTCTGTTTACTTTTGCTGCTTTGCTTGTGGTTTTAACTAACTGGGGTGTGTAGTGAATGAACTGGGTACTTCCCATGCTTAGTTCGAATAAGTGATTAGGCTGTCTATGGAATTCAACCACTTTAATGATATCCCATTCCTGCCTTGCTTCCAGGTTGGGGCTAGGGAAGGAATCTATTCAAGATACTGCAAGGCACCTGGGTAGTATGGCAGTACATTTTATTTACTCACAACTACTCTGTGAAGTATGAATGTCCCTGTTTTATGGATGGGAATCTGAAGCACATAAAACTGTCACACTTAAAAAGCTATTCAGAGAGATAGCTTATGGTTCTGTATGTGTGTTCAGTTCTGTTCTTCAAATCCTTTCCTGCATTAAAATCGCTGAAGTTGAAGACCTGGGTCTTTTGGAAATCCTGATGAAAACATTTTTATAATTTCAGGTGTCTGAATACATTGCAGAAAAATCTCTTGGGAGCAGACTTTCAAAGGTCATGCAGAGAGTTTGGGAATTGAACCTGATTATGGCAAAATGCAGAGCTGAGTTTTTGCCACCTGATCATTTTCCTGCCTTTTCATTTTCCAACCCAGGCAGTGTGGTAAGTGCAGGAGGAGGAGAAAACGATAAGAAACTCAGCTCTTTCAATGGTGTTTCTGCAGCGGCCACCCCATCCTGTCTGCTGCTTGACACGGTGCCGGTTTTCTGAGGAAAACTTACACCCCTCAGTGAGGCATGCCTGTAAAAAGGAGCCAGGAGCGCAGAGCTGTGCTGCAGACAATGCAGCTCTGCCTCTTCCAAACGAACCAGCTCGGGGGTTGCTGGAGCATGTTGCACCGTACAGTTACTCCCGTGGTGCAGCCATCAATGCAGAGTCCCTAGGGAAGCTGCTTGGCTGTGTGGGGTCTGCTGAGCACCAGCAATCCCCGCAGCATGCTGGCAACAGGCCCACGCGTCTGGTAGTTTTCTCAAATGCAGCATGGAGATGATGATGTGTGTGTGGTAGCTCCCTCTGACAAAGCTCTTGCATGGTTACAGCAGATAAGAAAAGATTACCTGACAGTTTCCCAGTATGAAAACTAAGGAAATTACAGCCATTACTTTCTTGGCTTCTTTTAGTGATCATTTTATAGCTGACCATGGGCAACAGTGTGAACTGGTAATGCAGTGTGGTGTAAGGTGGGATCCTGATGATAAGCATAGAGTATATGATGTCAAGCTCAAGTAGCTGTAGTCACTGGAAATGCATCTTCTCCCTCTGCTTCAGTATACACTGAAGACTCTATCTAACAAGAGGGTATTTACCAGACAGCCCTGCTTATATCCCAGGCTGTGATCCAAGCTGGATGGTAGTGTTGCTTCTTGTTTTACAGTCGATTGTGCAGCACAGTTGTTGCACAGTGCCTCAGGTGACTCAGCCCCTAGTGTTGCTCAGGGCCTTCCCTTGTGGCTGTGCGCTTTGCCAGAGCCTCTGGTACAGTACTTTCTTTCCCCTCGTTGTTGGTGTTATTCTCTTGGCTTTGCACTTGCATACCCTGAGGTGATATTCACTGCTGTGAGCGTTGCCCACTGGGCTGTAGCTCTTGCTTTACGTTAGGGGACCCAATAATATGCATGTACAGAATTGGTGCGCAGCACATGCTGCTTCAGCGCCTACTCTCATCAGCTCTAGCAGTGTCATACACAGGGACAAGCAGTAGGGGATTTGGGTGGATCTTGGTGGAAACTATGGAGTTGCTATGGGAAAAGAATGGGAGGAATGACCTGCTGCACTGAAGGGATGCCTGGCAAAGATCAAAGATGCTCATTTGGGGACCCCTATCACTCACTTCTTGTCCTGGATAGCCACTGGAGAGAGTTTCCCTTTCTAACTCTATCTCCTCTTGGGTTTTTTTTTGGTATTTTTTTTCCCCAAAAGGAATTTTCCCCATTACAGTTGATGTATGGCATCAACTATGGATGCTGCTAATAAATCTCTATGCATGTGCATGCTGCACTGTTCTTCATGAGGATGTTCTAGTCCCAAGTCAGTCCTTTAATATGCAGCAGAATAAATGTATCTAATATTCATGATGGAGTGCCCTAGAAATTACCTTTCTATTTTCCAAGCACTGTTGTACAATAATCAAATAAAATTGCTTCTGCTTTGAGTTGTGCTTCAGGCTGATTGTGTCCAGACCCAAGGAACTACTGCAGCCTGCCATATGCTGAGGAGGACCTGGGCTCTGTGTTAAATGAATATTATATGGCAGCTTGTTCAGATGGAGGCTTTGGGGAGCATTAAGGTGGTCTGGACCCTGCTTCCATGCTGTGTACCTGAGAGCAGGGACAGAAAACAGAACTGTCATTTTGCTGATGCAGTTCCGCTGACACAAACTGAAGTTGTAGCAACCTCAAAAGAGCTTGTCTGTGTCAGGCAGAGCAGGCTCTTGTTCTGCGTCCATATAATAACCTGAAGAAATGATTGGGATTGGTGCTGACTGGCTGGGGACAATTGCTCAATTAGACTTTGTACCTTGCTTGCAAAGCCTCGGTTCCTTTCCTTTTAATTAAGCTACAGCTCTTCTGATGTGAGGTAAAGAGCAGCTAATGGCATATGCAGAGAGCCTGCATGTTGAAGGCACAGCTGCAGGGGTGGTTTTCTGCTTCTGTTGCCTTCTTACAGCCTCTGTGAGCCCCAGGTAAAGGCCATGCTGTGCTGTGGCAGAATGCCAGCCATCTGTGCCTCTGCTTGCAGCTTGGGCATGTGACCTGTGGTGCAGTGTAGCATCTCACAGCGAAAGCAGAGCTCTGTCTTACCTCAGCCTTCGTTTCTCTCTGCTTTGGTTTCCTCCGATTTCACAGTGGGAAATGCTTTCTGACTTGTACCTGATCTTATGGGGGGAGCATTAAGGTTGAGGGGTGTTGTGTATTCTTCAGCTTACTCCTGACTTGAGCACCATCCAGCAGAAGGGATGTTGGATACCCCAGTAATACAAAGATCTTACCAGCTGATTGATCTTTATTTTCAAACATCTTCCTTCCTCCTTCCATCCAGAGAACAGCTTGTGAACTTAAAAGCCTGCCAGATGTTCTCCATGGTCTCAGATAACCAAGGAAAGTAGGGAGGGACACCTGCAGGCTCCAGGTCAGCTCAAGGAGAGACATGTGGCATTGCAGAGAAGTAGTGGCTATTCAAAGCTGGGTGGCTCTTTCTGCTGTTGCAGAAGAGTAGAGCCCCTGGAAGACAGTCGCACACAGATGGCGGGGCAACACTTAGCTGCAACCAAGGTGCCTAAGGGCACTTTGCTACCAGCTAGATGCTGGACGTGCTCCAGTCTTTTCGGTGCCTACAGGCAGTGCGGGCTTGAGCTGCTGTTGGATACTTCTGGGCTTCTAACTCTTTCTGACAACAGCATTGACTGGAACATGTGACTGCTGTGACATTATGAAGGGAACCTTGTTATATTTCAGTCTGATGGTATTTTTGAAAGGTGAATGTTACCGATGTCGTAAGCGGACAAGAAGCTATTGCAGAGCTGTTTGCTGAGCGAGGCTGCTGCGGGAATGCTGATGAGCAGTAGCCTGCTCCTTGCCAGGTGTGCAGGGAGCTACTGGCCAGCCGGAAGGAGCTCACAGGGAAGAAAGAAAAGAGATGAGGGGCCTGGAACGTTTGATATCTAGGTATGGTTAAAGTGCTCAGTATGTCAGACTAGAATAAGGGACAAAACAAACAGTTCTGTAGAGGTACTAAGAAAGAATTATCTAGGGCCCCTTTTGAGGGCAGAAAAAGGGAGGTAAAGTACTGAAGGAAAAGGAAAGTTACACTGGGTACCAGGAAGAGCTTATAAATAGGGCTGTGCATATTCCAATGCACTTGAATACATGATAGCAGTCTCATGCTTTGGAAACTGCGATCTTGGATGGACCCCATTGCTGGTAAATCCCAGGCTGCTGTTTTGGAGCAGCTCTCAAGGAGCTGGGTTGGCTGAAGATAACACTTGTTGTAGGGCTATATTAGAGCCTGCTTGTTCTGGACACTGTACAAACTCCCAGTAAGAATGTCCCTAGGTGAGAGTGTGGGTAAAATGGAAGGAAAGACCAACACCGGGAGAGGTAGTGATGTACCCAGGCTCACATCACAAGCTGCTGATGGTTTATGCAACAATTTAGGCCCCTGCTACCAGATCTGGCACTTTGCCCTTTGGGTCACCTACTTTTTTCAGCCTGGGATGACCTGTCTCCAAGTCTGTGAAATTACTACAAGAAGGTGTGCCACTACTTTAGTGGGAGCCATTCCTTTTCTGGGCATCTTTGAGACTATTATCCTTGTCTACAAGTATTAAAAATAATGTTACCAATTTCACTTCCTCACCAGGTTTTTGGTTTGTTCAATTCTCTTCTGTTTTCAGTATTGTCTCTTGGTCATGAATTTACACTCCTGGAAGAAGAATTTACTGATATCCTTGTGTTAGTCTCTTTTCAGCTTTGGTTTTCATGTAACCTCTTTCACTCTTTCAAGGTGAAAGCTATCATGATGTCAGTGCATTATAAATATTGAGGTGAGATATGTGACCAGATCATCTAATCCACTTTTCTGGTATTGGCAAATTGTTTCCTAGTGAGATATCTGATTTAGTTTTGACGTTCTCAAAGCAATGGACTTCTTGTTATTTCAGTTGTCAACAATATTTTTTTTTCTCACAGTCTGTTTTATTTTCCTTCCTACTATCACCTTGTTTTTCTTCATAATGGTCCCTTGCATGATGCTTGCCCGTTTGCTTTCTTGGCTTTATGCTTTCGAAAAATATATTTTGGGTATGGCACACATTTCAGTAATTTACTGATGAGGTCAGTATTAGTATTCCCAGTTTAGAGGTGAGGAAACCGAGCCTCAGAAAGGAAACTAGAGCGCCAAAAAGCCAGGTCTGAATCCCCAAAGCCTGGCTGCCAATCTGATGCTGCTAATCTGGCCCTGCTTTTTCTGTTACAGTTGCTCATTTCTGCTAGGTATATTGACTGAGTCAGCCCCTTTGGCTTCACTGTCACGACTGCTGGATCTGCCTGCTGTCTTTATGTGCTGATGTGAAGACTGGATATGTTACAGCCTCAGCTTTCTCAGGAGGCTAGGCCACATCTTCCTGACAGCGGAGATGGGGCATCCTGGCAGATAGTGTAACTATGCCACGACAAGCCAAGCTGAGTCCTGGTCAGGTCTATGCCACGCATTGCCATCTTCTATTTCCAAATTCTGTCTCTCTGTGATAATTTCAACTGGCATTGTGTGATCTCATTGCTGTTCATTTTACAGTAATACTTGGAAATCCTCTGAGCTGCCTCTTACACCTGGCGGGTCAGCACTCCCATCCAACGTACCCTCCTCTGCACATAAGAAAGGCACACATGTTGATGGAGAACTTAATCTTGTGCTTGCAGACCCAGAGTGTTGAGTTGGGGTGTCTGGCTGGGCTTGTATCACAGCCACTTGTCCCCATTTCTGAATAGGAAAGACAGAGCTGGCCAGATATCATGATAGCTATAGTACTCTCTTGTGTCTGTCACTTCTAGAAGCAGGTATGACTTGTCCTAACATGAAGGAGGGATGCTTACAGTCTAGTTAATTATCTGACTTCCAGTAGTATCTAAAAACTGCAGTCAAGGACTGATATGCTCTTGTATTGATTGTTGCCTATGAGTGAGCACAGTGAACTTTTCTGTGTTAAGTGACAAATAAGTTTTTGGCACCAGTTCAAAGCTCCGCTGGTGCCAAGCTTGCCACTTGGTGCTAATGATTCATTACTGCTGTACTGCTAGTATGGAGTTTTCTTTTCGATTTGGGTTTTTAAAGTTACTTACCTAAAGTTGTCCAGTGGTCAGTGAAAGAGTTGGAACCAAAATTCACACACAGCTGGATCTTTTCCTTCAGTGTAGTTTGTGCCTAGATCATTAGCTATATTAAACTTCAAGCTGACTTTATGCTGGCAGAACATTATTATCCAACTTGGTCTCTGTCCAGAATGGCAGAGGCAATGCACTTTTCCAACGAACGGCTCAAAGTGTATTATCCTACTATGCCTGCCTTCTATTTCCTTCCTTCCCAAGTGGGAGTAACCTTGTAAGCGACTCCGATTAGCACAGATGGCTGTGTCTCTGTTGTTCCAGCCCTCCCATCAGCCTCCTCTGATCTCAACAGATGGAGTGGGCTTGGTGCTCTGGTGTTAGGAGCTGCAGAGGACATGTGTATGCTTGGTGGAAGCGGCAGACTGAGTCACTCAAATATTTATGGTGTTCTTCCTGTTGAAAAGATTAATGTGGAAATGAAAAGTAAAATGCAGAAAAAAATTGCTACACTGCAGAAGTAACCGTGGTTCCCATTGTGGAACTATAAACAGCAAAACTGTAGAGACTGATTTACAAAGAACAAAAGAAGGAGGAATTCTGCAGAGTTCAGTTAAATGATGACAACTGCTAGGCCATGAGGATGGCAAGCTGCTACTTGAAGTGGGGCACAAGGGCACAACAAAATTCAAGGGAATGAAAACGAGCGTACAAAATGCTGGCTGCATGTTGCAGAACTGTTCTGGGCAGCGAGACTTTTCTTCTGCTTCCTAAGGGGAGTGGGAGAGAGCCTCAGCGCTCTGGATAAATTGGTTTTGTAGTGAATAAAACAGGGCTACATTGTGTGTTAGAACTTGATGGCCATGCAGGGGTGTAGCAAGGGAGGAAACGTGGGCTGTTTAGCCCTTGGATCTGGCTGTGCAAAGGCAAGTACTTGCTTCTCTGCCTTGGAGCAGGTATGTGAAGAGCAGCAGGTAGACGCTGCAGTTCTTTGTCCTAAAGCATTTCCCTCTCTCTGCTGCATTTGATGAAACTGGGGAATTACAGTAACTGGCTCTTCTGTGAATCTCCTTTTTCTTTCCTTATAGCCTGAGCCAGTTCTGGCTGGTATAAGCTGCAGGTTCTTCCTCGTTCCTGGCAGCTTCCAAGGGGATTAATGTTAAACTGGATCTAGGTGCTCAGGCTTTCTTCACGTGACAGGTTAGCTTGGAGCTTTGGAAGGGAAGGCTTATGACACATGCTTTGGGAACATATTCTGAGGGTCTAGAGTCAGGTTACCCTGTGTGCATATGCCTACGTCTCCGAGATGGTGAAGATCATACTCCTTTAGCTCACTCACTGCTAGGCAATCTCTCAGTCCCCTATTTCCTTGGAAGAGCTTCAGCTCTGTTCCTTCCCACAAGGTAATTGGTGCAGTCATATCGATTCACTGAGTGAAACAGGCTTGGAATATCAGGTAATTTACCACCCAGGCAGAAATCAGCGGCAATGCCAATTAAGTCAAAAGGTTATCAAGTTTGAAAGCAGTAGGAAAGTGGAATGAGACATTAGGTTAGACATTAGGAAAAATTTCTTCACCTGAAGGGTTGTTAAGCATTGGAATGGGCTGCCCAGGGAAGTGGTTGAGTCCCCATCCCTGGAGGTATTTAAAAGATGGGTAGATAAGGTGCTTAGGGACATGGTTTAGTGGTGGGATGGCAGGGTTAGGTTAACGGTTGGACTTGATGATCTTAAAGGTCTTTTCCAACCTAAACGATTCTATGATTGAGACACACCCATTTAACAATGAAACATTTATGATTTTTGAAGTATTTTTTCCTTCCTGGGAAGCATACTAGAGCAACACATGATAGATCAAAAAATAATAAAATGCCAGAAGATAAAAAGATAAAATTTTGGAGAGTGATGTGCAATTCCCCTCAACACAGGGAAATCTTAGTCTCATTCAAACACTTCTTGTTCAAGTTTGTATTTTTTCCCCTTCCCCTACTGTAGACCATATCCTGGTTCATGTAACGTTGCCTTCTTGATAGGTTGGCTTCTTACTTTTGATTAAACAAATCAGCACACTAGATGAGCAAATCAGCACATTTCCAGATATACTTTTTGTTTCTTATTGATTCCTGCATAGGAAGTACACCATTCACATTCAGCATCCATGTAGAAATCTGCAGTTGAGTACTATTGTGCATTTTCTGATCTCTTCTCATTTTAGAACACATTTTCTTGGGGAACAGCAAAGACCATGACTATTACTGAATTCTGATTGTGCAGGTACAGAAGCAGACCATACGTCCTGCACATGTCCCATGTGCAAACACAGGAGCTGCTGCACTGGTCTGTTGTGAAGAGCAGAACAGCTGTCTCCTACAAGGCCTAATGGATGGTCTTTAGAAGTGGGTATAAAAATCCCTTCTCTATTTAATGGCTCAGGCTGGACCAGTGAATAACATTTCTTTCACACCCTGTGTGCAGAGCAGCTTTATTGTCTGAAGTAAGAGAACTGAGGCCAAACTAGGATTTTATTGTTATTGGTGTAACAACACACACATACTGTGCTTCATCGCCCGGTGATATCTAACCTTCTGTTGGCTTTTACAAAGGTACTGTACTGCAGTCACATACCATACCACTCGTTTTTCTCTTTTCATCTTCCCAGAATCTTTAATGCATAAGGTTTCCTCCAGTTTCTGCCATTTAATCTGGACTTGGAGCCAGACAATTTTAGCCTGTGGAGGACTTTGAATGTCATATTGGTGAATGGGGCTTTTTCCTCCATTGTTCCACAAAATGTTTCTCTAGGTCACTTACTCTCTTTTCCAGAGGATCCTAACACTTGATAAGGGAATCATACAGGTAACAAGTCCTAGGATTGTCTACCCTCCTACTCTTGATAGTGTTACAAAAATTTGCAACTGGCCTTTGCTAACCAAGGAGAGAGGCCAAGATGCAAATTAGATGGGTATTTATTCATGTGCACAAGGTGTCCCAGCCAAATTGGGGCACACTAAATGTGGTTTTACACAGGGTTCTTAATACCCTTTAAGCATTCAGGTACAACACGATTTGACTAATCACTATGACCCATACTACTGATTACTAATCATAGTAAAACTTTGCAAAGCAACTAGATTTCTGCAGCATTCTTGCTGCTTGTCTATTGATCCAGATGACCCTGGAGTCAGTTTTGCTGTAGTTACTTATCTATGGTGCCAGACAATGCTGGGAGGGTTTCGAAGATATGTTAGAGGGGCTAGGATGCTGGTGTTATCTTGGTTGTCCAGGGGTATCTTTTATCCTTCATGGACAGCTTTAAGCTTCCAAGAAGCAAAGCCCTTATTTCCAGGGCCAGGCTGTACTTTTGTTTGTTTTACTTAAGCATGAACAATACCAAAGCCTGCAGTAAAATTCCACTACCTCATTACATTGCAGTGTATAATGTGAACTAATATAAACTAACAGGGTTAATACACTGTCATACTATAAAGACTGATATTCTAGTTAGTGAAGGGAACTTTTGTAACAATAAATTAGATTAGAATTTTTGGAGAAACTTTTCTAATGGACTCTGAGAATAATTGAATTTTCCTATCAATCACTGTGGCAGATTTTTGTGACTTTAGTCCATTATGACAGTTCATATTTTTGTACCAACATTGACTATGCTACTTGTTTGTTGTGCTTTTAATAATTGTCTTGCTACCTTGCACCTAATACGGCCTTTCCTCTTATTACATGCCAGGTAAAATAACTTACATCTTTACCTACATTTGGTGGGTGCCTTTGGGACAATGCTAGCTATATATTTTGTCTTTCTGTTACTGATAAATGGGCTCTTTTATTTGGTTTCATGTGTTAGCAGGAATTGCTCCTTCTATTCAACAATGTATTGAACAGATCTTGGCAATATCAAGAAGCTCAATATAATCTAGATAGGTTTTTAGAATATTCCTTTATATTTCTTACTTGCCTGTAATGATCTCATCCTCCCTGGACTGTGACCCAGTCCCTGCAGAGAACAGTAGAGTTGTTACATGCTCTTGCTAAACTCCAGCTGTCACTGAAGACCACTGGCTGATGTTGTCCCTATCCCCAACTACATGTTCAGTGGTGCGCAGTCCTTTGGGGCTTGATTATTTTTGCTACTAACCGATAATATACTATAATCTCCCAGAGACTTCTCCTGAGTTACATGCTTTTGAAGATCCTCCAGGAACTCCTTAGCATTTTTTGCAAGAGGTGCCTGCTACTTTATGCTTTGTCGGTAGTCAGACAGCAATGGGGTAGTTGGTGCGTGAGCTCCCTGTTCTGAAATTTGCCTCTTTCCTTCAGACCTGGTGATCCCTTTTCTAATAAAGGAGCAATGTGTGCCTTACCTTGATATTGCACTTGGGCAGGTTGCCTATCTTTGGCAGCTTTACTATGAGGTTTCTTCCCCAGTGGCTTCTTTTTCTTGTTCTATATCCTGTTTCAAAGTGCAAGGAAACTCTGGAGGATTTTTCTGTCGTTTGCCCAAAGCATCTTCTCCAGAGTTTCCTCTCCAGCTGCTTTCCAACTTTTTGTGTTTAATAATGGAATTTCCTCTCGGTGTAACAAGTTAGTTATACAGAAGCTCTAAATATTTTAGTCTATGTTACTGCTTTGCTGTCTTCTCTTCTGAGCGCTCTCTTGAGCTTGTATTGAGGGAGAAAAGAGATGGTTTCTGTTTATCTTCCCATTTCAGATATCTTTCAGCTGTCACTTGTTTGGAGGGTTGTCACTCATTTGGAGAGTAATAATTTTAATCCCAAAGCTGTGTGATATAGCCTTTGATAGTATTTATAATCAGAAATTAAAAAGTAATGAGAACAGAGGGAGTCTTCCATGCTGAAAGTATGAAACTTATAGCATATGAATTTCCTGAAAGAATAACTTTTAGCGATCTTATTTCCGATGAAAATCACATATTGCTTCCTCCTTTTGGATATACATTTGCTTGAAAATTTGCCAGTTGTTGAGTCTTTATGAATGTGAAGATTGGTTTGTACCAAATCATAAAGTAGAAGTATTAAAACATTATTCTCCAGTTGAGACACAGGACTGTACTCTGTGCATGATGCAGGTCTTCAAACACAGGTTATGAGGTGATCACACTTGTTTGGAGTATGATTGCTTCTTGTTTACCAGCTCACTACAGTCAATTCCTATAGTAATACCTCTGGGTTATCCAGAAATGAAGTTGTGAAAAATCTTTTTCTTGTACTGCTCCCAGAGCACATGTCTGATGCCTGAGTCCTGTATACAGTTCTGGGGAAACTGCAGATTTTTAAGAAGCACTGTTCCCTCTCGCTCCCAAGCCAAAGCAAAATATCAGATAAAAATCTACTGGAGTATTTTGAGCACGCTGAGAGAAGAAATTTCTGGAAGTCCAGGGAGACAGCTACTTTTCATGACATGTCAAAATTGGGGAAGTTTATTCAAGTGTTCAAGTTTGGCTGCTTTTCCAGACCCTTAAAGCTGACCTTGTGCCTTCTAGCTGTAAGCGTCTTAGTACTCATTTATAGCATCCTTAGCAACTAGAAAGAACTGAAAGTCAGACCAAACGTGAAGTCAGATCAAAGGCTTGTGAGTCAAGAATAGCTGACACTTTTTCCGAATTGTTGCACTATGAGCTTAATTTGCTCTGGACTTTTTTTGTCTCTTATGTCACAGCCTATAATAAAGATTTGGCTGCTGTAACTTGGTTGATTTCTAGTTCGGCTAATGATGAACAAACAAGAACAGAAGTGGTTTCTTTCTCTTTGCTGTTCTGTGTCTCCTTTGGGTTAATTAGAGGACATCACATCAGAGCTTTGCTCCTGTATTGACTTCCCTGTGATTGCAGAGTTGGTTTTGGTTTTTTTTTTCCGGGTCTTTTTTTTTTCCCCTATGCTGAGTGTTCCAGCCTTTACCACCTTAAAAACATGGACCTCAAATAGCCCATTTGTTAGCTGTGTACTGAGATTACTACTTGTCCCTTGTAGCAAGGCTGCTGTGGCCGCAAAGCTGCGGGACCCCACACAATCATGAAGGACTTTACGCTCCGTTCACGTCAAGGCAGCACCCATCCTTGTTCATGGCCTCTCCTCAGGGCTCCTTTCCATAACAGCAGTGATGGGCAAGGGTTGGGGTACTACATCAGTAATGGCCAAGGCCCATGTTATTTGGAGGTCAAGAGACAGGTTGTTCACTTTCTTCTATGACCGCAGGCCTGTTCTCAGGCACTAGTGCAAAAGTCACTTCTTCCACTACCCTTTCCCTCCATCCACTTGTTTTTTCACAAGCAAATAAAAATGAGACAATCCTCAGATGTGCAGCAGCAGTTTGTCCTGGCAGGTCAACAGGGGAAGAAAGAGAGGAGAGCGTGAAACCTCGGGAGACAACCTTGTCTAACAGAAGTGAGGGTGGCAAGTAAATTTTTGTGGTGGTTTTCTGGATTCACTTGAGGAGATGTGGGGAATGAGTGGGCCAGTATGGCACAGCTGATAGAGAAGCACAGTGCAGGACAGCCAAAAGCACCTTACGGGCTGGTGGGCCCCCACCAGAGGTGCAGCAGTGTTCAGCAAAGAGCTGTCCCTTCCCCTGCCTTCAGACATGCCAGTGATGAGGAGGCCCCCAAACCTTGGCTCCTTTCAGAGGGAAAGGAGCACCCAGCATTCAGGCTCCCTCCCAGCCCCAGCAGGTAACTGGCACAGGATCCAGTGACCATCCTCATTGAGTAATTCCCCCTTGGAAGCCTTGCCAAAAGAGGTTTTTCAGGCTGGGGCTCAGCACAGCAGAGAAGTTAACTGGGAGCTTCCTCTCCCTGCTGTGGCCTCTGCTCGGAGCCGGGGTGTCTGCCCTGGCAGTGCCCCGAAATGTGTCTGGTTTCAGTGGGTTGACTCAACAGAGCTGGGCTGGCAGGGTCAGTGCGAGAAGCATTGGAAAAAAAAAAGGGGGAGGAAACCCCAAGCACCAGGTTCTGCCTTTACCTTGAGTGGGCAGAAATGCAAACGTGGTTGCAATACTGGATTTTTCTCTGTCCTTCAGTGATTTACCAGGTTGCAGTTTACCAGGCAACTTGACTTTTACCTGTCTTCCCCTGGCCAGGGCCAGGCAGTGCCTCGCCTTGTTGCTTTGTGATGAGAAGCGTCATGATTTCGGTCTCGTACATCTTCATACTTAAGATAGGGCAGAAAAAAAACCCCCACCTCTGCCATCTCCCCTTTCCCGCACCAGCTGTTCAGTCCTGCCTTTCTGGGTTCATTCTGTCCTTTGCATCTGTCATTCGGAAAGAGACTCAGCATCTGCAGGATGTTCTGTGAAACAAAATGGGTCTGGGAGCAGACCAAATTGCTGCATCTGTGCTGTTTAACAGGTTCCTTCCAGCAATTTTTCATGCTTTTGATTCTTGCTGTGTAGGACTGCAATCTCCACATTATTTTCAATGATTTAGGGGAGCAAAAGATGTAAAAGGGCTAGCAGTGAACTGATTTTGAATGCCACCAAAGCAAGTAATTTCCCTTACTGATTATCCTAATTTTAAAATGAGGTAGAGAAAAAGTTTTTGATATGAGGGTAGGGTTGATTGGTTTTGGCAGAATAATAAAGTGGTTCTGTTCCTTGGGTGTGGGAAATAAGGGTCATGTGAGGGGAAAAGAAGGATAATTTGGAGGAGGCTTGTCGCTGATGGGTGGGAGGGGATAGTGAGCAGAGTGGCTGTGTGTGTGTAAGTTGATTTGGTTTAGGAAGACAAAATATCTGCAGTCATGACGTTAAAAGCAGTGAGAGGGTGATGATTTTGGAGCAATGTTGTGGTAATGGGAATCTTGTATGACTAAGGACTGTTTTGACAGGAAGTGTATGTCCAAAGACTGAAAACAGTTTGAAAAACAGCAAAGTAGGGAAATCCTAGGGTAATCATGCCACATCAGGTTGTTGAGGTTTATTAACTTCACTGGCCTTCACTGCTAGGAAATTTCCTGCTTCTCATTCTTGTTTAACTGTCCTGTAGCCCTGGGTGAGCAGCCTGTTGTTGTAGAACGGGGAGGAGTGGGTCAGTCCCAAGGACAGCGTACCTGAGCATGACCTGCAGCTTCCCGCTTGCTCTGCAGACCTGCCGTGTATCTTGTAGCCCCCTGTGGCAGGGAATGATTGTGTTGTTGCCTGCTTAGGGTGGTCAAGGTGAGTCTGGCTTCAGCTATTTGTGCTGGGCCTTATCCTGTTTGCCAGGATAACTGAAGGCTCTGTACCGATTTTGAAGGGTTTCTCTATGGCCTTGGGCATCGACTGAGATGAGGACACTTACTGAAAAGATGAGTACCAGCTGGCATCCTGATGCTGAGAGCAATGACATATCTGGCAAGCATGATGTGATAGGACCACAGTGCTAGACAGTTTTTCTATGTGGACATGCTTCTGAAATATTTGTGAGGTGTCATGGGGTAACATAGGGTGGGGTAGCCACAAAAGCCACAGGAACAAGCCACTCTATGGCTTGATTCTATTTGTTCAGGAGAAGTACTCTGTGGGACTCTGGTGCTTTTTCTTGCTTAAGTTGCTCATGATAAATGGATGAGCTGAAACAAGGCATCCTTCTACATAGTAAAACAACAGAGATCTTGGATCAGATAAGGGGCAGTGCTAAAATAACGCTAGCTGCTGTGTTCTACATGATGATGGGGCTGTGACAAATATAACTTGCTAATCAGATCTAGCAAAGGGCTGATTTGAAGGTTTTGCATCTTGATGACAAGTGCTGAGTGGTTAGGGCTTCCTGAGCTTGGGGACTTGGTAAGAGAAAAGTTTCACATAAGAAGAGTGGCAATATATTTGTTTTCACAACCTCTCTGAGGGAGTCCCATTTCAAACATGTGACCTGCAGCCCAGGCTCTGCACCCAGGCACCATTCATCTGGGAAATACAAACTGGAAAGCCGAGGCATGCTGAGCAACAGAAAGTTGACTCCTGTTCCAGGGTGTGTGTATGGGGCCCACATAGAGTGGATCCATCTTTATATGAGGATACAGTCACCCAGGGGAGATGAAAGTAATCCTTAATGGAAATGGCTTGTGGAAATGGAGAAGAGTTTGCTCACCTTCTCTGCTCTGCAAAGAGCAAGGCTTTCGCTATTTCAGGGAAGTGGCTGTTTTTCTTTATTTCGCTGCATTGTGCTTTGCCTCAGTACTGAGGTCTCAGCCCTAAATTTGCAAGGCACTGTGAGTAGTAGGGTATGCAGTGGATTGTAAAATCACAGTTGTGCCAAAGACACAGAAGAGTACTCGGATCACTGCTGTGAGCCATTGAATTGAGAGAGAGGACCAGAAGAGGAGAACAGAGAGCTTGTGACAATAGGGGAAGAAAAGTGACTCTAAGCCACTTCTATCACTTCTACTGGGTGGCTCATTTAATCCAAGCAAGTCTCCCACAGATTGTCTTTGTTTTCTGCATCTAAATATGAGCATTGCTAGCTAAAGACCGCTGTGCTGTTGAGCCTGCTCCCATCATGGCAAAAAAGTAGAACAATGCACAAAAAATTACTGGGGATCCTCACTTCAGTTTTGTGTCTGGGAAAATTGTGGCTTCCTGTGTCACTTTCCATATATGTTTGTCTCTTGAGATGCCTCTGTTCAGACACTTGATAGCTGGCAAGAAAAGCCTCATCCAGAATCATGTTATGCCAGCTTTTCACTAACATACTGTCTGTATCTCTTTGAAAATGGATGAAGAAAGTGGTCCTAGGAATTGCAGAGAAATTACTCACTGTTACAGAACCAGATCATTTGGATACCTGCAACCCTAGATGGGATAATATCTTTGTGGATATCAATTCTTCTTAACTTTTTTCCATCCAGTTAATCTAATTTGTCATCCATTGGTCTTGCAACTCTCCACAGCAAAGCCAGCAGGATACAAACCAGGGGGAGATGCTTCTAATGTTTCCTTTTTTTCAGTTTTACATCCTTCTGCACCATACTAGGTGCTTGCAGCCAGCTGCCTGAATAGTCTTCAGCATGAAGCCAAGTTCGTTGTTTGCTGACTCTGGAGGGCCTGGTTGGTTCACTGTCTGCAGCCTGACGTGGGTCTGGTCGGTGGTACTCTCTGTCCTCATTAGCACTGTGGAGAAGGAAAGATGGAGTGAGCTAGGGAATTTAGCTGATCATGGTAATTTGTTTCAGCTGGTGAAAGCTGTTGAGGTTTGTTAGACACTCCAGGAGGAATTAAACATCTTGGCAGTGCAGCGAGAGATGAAATTTGACATGGATAAGGCTACAATAATGCCCATTGGTGCAAAAGTAATCCAAATTTCTCTTCACCTGCCTGGGCTCTGAATTTGCAGTCTGTTTAGAGGGCAGAACACTAGGATAGATGTTATCACAGACAGCTTAATGAAGTGTATAGCTGCAGTTTTAAAAGGGGAAATGAGCTGCTTGCATGTTTGAAAAAAATAATATATTAACACAGAGTGAACTCTGATACATGGATATTCTTGTAGAAAGTTAATGAAGAACACACGCCAAAAAATTAACACTATGGTTGCCTCCTGCGGAGAACAAGAGTACAGCAGGTCAAAAAGAATTATCTATTTGCATGGATATTAAAAGCGCCTCAGATTAAACTATATGAGAGAAATACTTTGAAGAATAGAGAGGAATAGCCTTCTGAGGCATAAACTAACTCCCCTTTGAGGCATGGAGGAAAGTGTCATGGACATGGTTATTGTTTCTTAGAGGTTTTTTTACATCTTTCCTTTGAAGCATTAGTACTGGCTGCTGCCAGTGGGACAGAACATCAGAATGGACTTCAGGTCTGATCCAACCAGGAAATGAATTATATTTCCATAGCAAAAGTACAGTGATATATAGTACAGTGCTCTGTCATATCAGTAAGCTCTCAGATAGTACCTAGTTTTGATCAACCCTCCTTTAAAGAAATGCACTGACATCTTGTTAAATGCTAGATCTGTGAAATTTTGTGCTGACTTGGACAATACTTCATTCAACAGGAGATATCTTCAGAAAGTCTAAAACTCAAATGCAAGCGGTGAGGTTTTAAAACAGTCTGGAAAACTCTGCATTCCTGGCAAGAGCAAGTTTTTGGCTACCAGATCGGCCTCCCCAGGAGCGAGGCACAGCAGGGCATGTGAAAAGCATTTTGTCCTTTTAAGGTGGAGGAGCATGAGGGTGTACCAGAAAATACAAGGAGAACCAAGGGCAAACACTACATGTACAGGTTGCATAATGTGCTTAATGTTTATAGTGAGTGTTTTAAACCCATGAAAGTAGGAAATACAAACACTTTCAAAACATAGTTCTCCCCTTACAAATGCACAGGGTAGACAATACTGCCTTTTCACAAGGTGATCAGATGACACTGGAGTTTAAGTACCTTACTTCTTGATTTGCCTTTTCAGTGCTAGGTTACAATCCAAACACTTTTTCCTGGAGCTGTAAGCATTTGGGAACCATTATCACACCAGAGGGTACAACTTTGGTTTCTATTTTTTCTTCAAGTTGCCAGTCTGGATTTGTGTTTTGTTTTGCAAGCATTATTGTGCTGGGAAAAAGTGTTGTTCTGACAGTCTAAAGGTGAGATTCTCTTCCTTGCAGGCTACAGCAGCACAGGAAGAGCCAAGGTAAATTCCCAGTCAGCATGCCTGGTGCCTTACCGGTAAGAGCATGGGAGAAGAGTTCAGTTGCCAGAGTCTGGTCAGTCCTTGTACTGGCAAGTGCTTTATGGGGCCTGCTGACATGACCATTTCACAGTAAGGACTCACAGGCATAACACTAAAGCCAGTCGTATCACAAGGGCCCTTGGAGGCTCAAGGATTTCCCATCACAGATATGAGGTCTGTTCCTGCAGACTACCAAGATGAACATGACAGGTCTCTTTGTTTTCAGCCTGGAGCTATCAGTGTTGTGCAAGTTGGTGCTGGTTGGAAATTTGAAATGCCTTGTGCCGTTTCTTCAAAGTTTTGCTTGCGTTCAGTGGTCTGGCTGGGTGCTCAGATGGCTTTACCTCAGACCTTGTGCAGAACACGCTGGAGCCAGATTTTACAAAAGAATGTCATGCTTGGCTGTTCCCAAAGGGGACAGTGGGAGTTGTTGGCTAGTGAGCACTCTTAGTGGTGGGCACCACCGATGTCTGTGCTTCATGGTGCTGACTTAGTATCCATCAACTAGCCTGATGTTTTCTTTGAGGAGGTGAAAATATGAAGAAACTTGTTTTCCTAGAGTCTCTTTATATGCGTTTATCACTTCAGTTTGCAAATTGCATGCCTTCTATAAAGCAGATGCATGATATTTTCCTCGAGTCTGGGTCAATTGTTTGTCAAGGAAACAAATCAAAGACTGTGACTACATCCTCAGCAGATGAAAAATGGGATTTGAAGCCAGCCAATTTTTGCTAGCTAAGGACTTAAATCCTGCTTTTTAAGAGCCTGCTTCTTTCTTTTTTCTCTTTTAGCATTTTGTGTGATGGGAGACAATTATGAAATAAAAAGAGAAAAGAAATCCAACTGTTCTCATGTATGACTCTTCCAAAATATAACTGAAGGGTGAGAAGGAGGTATAAATAGTGTTTGGATGGGGAGGCAATAAACCTTTGTCACATGGCTATTTGCTATTGTCCTATAATAGAGCAAGGACTTTGAAATCTGCTGCTGCCATAGAGGAGCTTTGCTCCTCTAGCCAGGAACAGCTACAGTCTTGCCACTGTAGAGTAAGGCTCTGGGTATTTTGTAAAGTGTTCATAGGACTGCTGCTGAGTACAGGATACTCATCACCGCCTTCAAAGCTGTGTACAAGCAGTGTCTAGTCCTTAGAGACTCTCAATGCAATTGAATTCTGAGTGGCTGCTGTTCTTTTTGAAAAGAACTTTTAATTGTTCAAAAATATAATAATATCAGCCGCCTTTACTGATTTGCAGTCTGTGCTCTGCACTTGCAGCAAACCGATGTTTACAGCTGCCGTGTGGTTACCCCATGGGAGTGGAGGTAAAGAGCCACATCTGTGCCTCTGAGCATACAAAAGGCTTAACCATACATTTTCTGCTGAGGATCTTGGAAGTGACAGTAAAAATTTAACGGGCTCCAGTCAGGTGGCATTTTGCAATTACACATCATTGCCCCTGAGACCACCCATAGCACTGTTTGCTCGTGTGTGTTGATACAGCCCAGCCCTACGCTGTACTTCAGAACCAGAATGATCAGATGCTGTAGCAACTTGCTGGTCAGTGAAGTGTTATGTATCTTCCTAGCACTGCCACGGGTCGCTGGCTTATCTAACAATTTTCGAGATACAAATGTAATGATCTAGATTTCATTTTCTCTTTCTCATTGTGCAACTTCTGTCATGTAGGCCTGGTACCTCACAAGCTGTCCTAGTGTCCTATGACCAAATTAATGACACTTTCTTTTCTTTCCTTCTTTAAATAAAGAACAAACCCAGTCATTTCTCTTTAGCTAGAATTGTACTACTTGTGTTAAGTATATGTTCTGAGGAAAGGAAGGCGGGTTCTTAAAACAGCTAGTCTAATTCCTGTTTTGCTGAAAACTGCGTATGCTTCCACCAGAACTCTGCAGCTTGCACTGTGTAATTGCTGTCCTATTGGCAGGCTCAGATGAAAGTCCTGCTAACCGTATACAAATGGAAGAGGAACTGTCTGACCCAACAATGGGAAGAATTCAAAGTGTTTTCCACTGGTACTGTTAGTCTAGAGTTACAGAAGCAAACCCAGGAATTCTTACCATATATTTTTAGGCACTGCCTAAGGGTGTCTGCAGAAGAGCATGCCCTATTACTCCTATAATCTGGTTGGATCCATGGGTCCAAATTTTCCTAGTGTATGGTCTATGGAAGCTTCTCCCTCTCCTTCAGAGAGGATAAAACTCTCATAACAGCTACCGGTGGGGTAGCATTCAGGAGGCTTGCATTGTTACAACAGGCAATAGGCCAATTTTGAAGAGGAACTGAAGTCTTACTGCATATGTGTACAGTGTCTGCTAAAGATGATGTTCAGGTGCTGTTGAGTGCTATTCATGCCCTGACAGAAAGCAAATACTAAGCCTAAAATTTTTTCAGGTGAATATCACAAAGGAGAGGAAGGGATTAAGCTGTGTACAGAGATCAACCTGCTCAACTTCTGCTGAGCTATGCACAGAAAGAAATTCTGGAGTCATGGAGTCTTAACTGTACCAGATAATGCTCAGTATCTTTTAGTATCCAAATGCTTGTTTTATTAGTCAGGAGCCAGTATCTACTAGGACATATAGAAATGGCTTTGGCTATATCTGCTGGGGAAGACATAGTAAGTCCAAGGAGCGTGTGATTTACCTCAAATCCTCTAGTGCCCCCTTGCATTTTCAAAAAGCTTAAGTTTAAATGGGAAATTAGTGATCTGAAACTGGCAAGATCTCATGCAAGAGGGCTGGTGGAAGGAATTGCCATCATGATATGTCACCTGTCTTGGGGTTTTGAATGTAACCGGGCTGGCTGGTGTGCACTGCAATTGTCCTAACTCTGTGGCTGGCTCCCACAAAGTCTGGTGAGAAGCCTGATTGTTCAGAGTTGTTTATTCTGAGGCAGTTAGGTGGAAATTTGCCACTGTCCACATCCTCTCTGTCTGAAAGTTGATTGTAAGAGGTATTTAGACTTTTCCTTTCTTACAAAGGATGTGAAAGTTTAACATTGATTTCTTAGCCAATACCCATAGATTTTACAGACCTTGTATGGTGATTCCACCACCTTTTTAGCTGAAGAGCATCTTGGGGAAGAGACTTTATCTGTGGTCTTACTGGGAAAATTCTGAGGGGAAAAACTCAGGGTGGCTTTTTTTTTTTTTAAAGCCAACCAATCAAGGATAAAATAGCCATTCAGGCAAAAATTTAGAGTGATATTTCAGATTTTTTTAAGGTTCTAGCTATTTATTTATTAATTTCTATTGAAATTGTATCTGCCACGGAATACGATTTGCATCCAGTACCGCAGTGATTTATGTACCCACACAATGGTGTTTTGGGCAGTAACACACTTCATGTTGTTTTATGGAGTTGTTTGGCTACCTGGACCAAGAAGGTGTGTTAGAGGGTACTGTTTGGCTTAGAAGCCCCTTCGTTGCCTAGTCCTTCTTCTGAAGGAACAGCAGCCTTTGGCCCAGGCATAGGGCACCACCGATAATGATGGTAGAAGAACCTTGGTTACTTCTGCCTTTTTGTGGGCTTCATCTTCCCATAGAGATTGATTTTTTTTTTTTTTTTTTTTTTTTTTTTTCCCATTTAGAAATGATTCCTCCAAGTCATGTTTCAGGTTGGTTTATATTGCTACTTCTGCCTTGTACCTTTTCTGCTGATCAGCAGATGATTTTAGTTTCTGAAAGCTGTTGTTGTCACTACAGTTGTTCGCCCACAGTATGACCAGCTCTCTGAAATCATAGAGCCAGGACCCAAAGGTGGGTGCTCCATGTGGACTGGCCATTAATGCTCACAGGAGTTTGTTCCTGTAACAGAAACGGCTGTACGAGGAGGGTCTGGGTCTCACAAGTGAAAGCATGGCTTGCTAAAGAGCACAGCAGTCTTGTGGCCAGGAAACAGTGTTTCTTCATGGTGTGAAATATGTGGTGAGGTGGGGGAAAATACGTGTGTGATGCCGTGTACTTGGAGGGGAAATGTTAGCTGAGTGGAGGGATGGGGTGTGTGGGGAAGGGTCTGTGTGAACTGCATGGGTAGGAAAGGATTTGTGCACAGAAGGTTCGTGAGAGTGCTGCAGATTAGTGAAGGAAAGAGTGGGCTTTGACTGCTTTGTCTGCTTTGTGTGCTTAGTAATGCTTTGGCTTGCAGAGGAGGAGAAAAGTGGAGAAAAGAGTGGTGTCACAGGGCTCTTCTGAGATAATAAGTAACCTGTGGTTTGAGGAGACTTATCTATAACCATGGGTGGCCGCCTGAATGGTTGGAGAATACGCGCACTGGTTCAGTTTCCTTCCATTTTACTAATGTCTGTAGCTTTTAAGCAGTGGCTTGGGGTAAGGCCTTTCTGGTGAGGGATCATGGAGAGATCAGAAATATTGACCCCAGATCATATGTGCTCCTGCCTTAGCATTTGGGCTGAAGAGGATATGCTCTGAAGCGTAGGGGTTTCTAGAGGTTACGATTCAACTTCTGAGAGGCTGGTACATCTCCTGTCTGGTGGTTTTGAGCATTAAAAGATCAACCAATTCAGGCAGTGAGTTTTAATAGCATTTGAATGCTTAACTAAATCCCAGTTTCTGGATCCTGCCACAGTTCTTGGATTCTCTGCAGTCTTTTTGGCTAAACCCCTTCTGATTCTTCCATCTTGCAGAGGTTCTTTCTGTGCGCTGTAGTTGGTAGGGCTGTTCTCTTCCTCTAGGATAGCTACACCTCGCTGGATTTGGACAGTGGTTTGTCAATGCAATTTGCCTTGTTCAGAGACATCTGGTTTTCAGTTAACTCTGTGGTATCCAGAGTAAAAGTTCAAAAGCCAAGTCTGGTGTTGACAGTCTTGAAGTGCTACCTGAGGTCATCCTATCCCTGAAAGCACAGGCTAAAGAGCAAATAGCAAATTTAATTGCTGGTAACTGCAAAACCTAATGTTTCTTTCTGTTTCTTTCTGAAGGAAGTTCCAAGCTTAA
The DNA here is from genome assembly GCA_034008185.1 of Gorsachius magnificus. Lineage (NCBI taxonomy): Eukaryota > Metazoa > Chordata > Aves > Pelecaniformes > Ardeidae > Gorsachius > Gorsachius magnificus. Next base: position 125,521,743 of record CM067081.1, read on the forward strand.
GTTAGGATGCCTGTGAGGTTTTATTTTTAATTGAAAAATAAGCAAATAATCCTTGCCTGTTCAGGTTAAATCCAGTTACTTGCCGAGGACTGCCTTGTTCTTACAAGGCTGTAGGCATACATTGGGGTGTTGGACTAGATGACCTCTAGGGGTCCCTTCCAACCCAAAACATTCTATGATTCTATGATTCTATGTTTACCTGGCAATGTATTCACAGGCATCTGTGGCAGATCTGTGGTGCTTGGTGCTGTGTGATATTTACCACGTTGCAGATACTTTGATGGTCCCCAAAATGCATCCTGTGAAAGCCAGCTTGTAAGCTGAAATTCTTCTAATTTCAGGCTGATAGCTCAGCTAAAAGAAATGGCTTTGCACTGAAAGGGGCATTAAAAATCGATGGAGTGGGAGGCAAATTGAGGTGTACAGTTTAAGGACAGGTTTATATGATCCTGCCAGCCTCAGTGTGGTGACTGCCATGGTGCTCCCTCTCCGTACCTGTGGCCTTCTTTCACTAACTTTTCAGCCTCTGATTCCAAGTAGGTCTGTGGCAAGCCCCCTGGCTTTTAACTGTTGCTGAATGCGGACCTTTTAAAAACAGCAATAAACTTTCCAAAGGATGAATATGTGGAGGAATATGTGAGAGTTTTGTCTTTATTGCATCCCACTAGCTTAGAGGCATACAGAGGGAACATGTGATGACTCGGCTGCTAACTGTAAACTGTGTGAAAGCAAGATATCAGATACTTGTAAGTCCTTATTTCTATAGCACATTCCCATGTTTGGGTGATAAAGGACAGTGATTCAAGGTGAAGGCAAAACAAAACTTGCAAGCTAATATGGTGCTTTCAGTTCCACTGATTTATTTATGCTGAGGAACTGGTACCTTCTGCTTCTGTTTCAGGTAGGCTTAGTTTTATTGTAACTAGTTATTATTGTTGGCACGGGAGGCAAGGGAGCAGCTGCAGGCTTTGTTTGCTCTGATTTAGAATTTAACTTTTGGCAAAGGAAATTCTGTACCCAGGATTAGTAATTTCTTTTCCATTTATTTGTTATAAAACCAGATAAACAAAAGTCTGTCAGTACAGAAGTTGAAGGAAATGGAGACATACCACTGGATGAAAAGCCAAAGAGGATGAAATGAATTAGACACTGTATTCAATAATGATGCGACAGTGTATTTCCTGCCCTGCCATAGGAACATAGGATTCTGTTTCTCTGTTGTATAAAGCATTGAAATCTTCTCTCACTTAAGGCTAAGGCTGGATAGAAAAAAGTGTTTTAATTCTTATGAGAAACACCTTTCTCCTCTTAGTCCCCAGGTCGTGATCAGGAAGCAGCAAAAGAGTATGCAAATTGCGGAGCTAGAAAGCCCATGTCCAGGTTGGATCTACAGTCAGTGAAAGAGGGTAAATTTAGGACCAATTGTGCTGTCACTTGTTTGCAAAGATCCTTTTTAGGTGAGGAACAGGAATGGGGAAAAGAGTTAGTGGAGTGAACACGCAATGGTTGTAAGACTAGCAGAAGCTTTTTACAGCTTTGCTGGAGACCCAAGTTGAATTTTGACCAGCTAAAAGGTTATTAAGCTAGTTGTCTATTCATCTGACTGCATCTGGGAAAATACTTAACTATGTGGTGTATTGGGACTTTACTGTTGGTGCATACCCACTGGGAAGGTAAGTGGTTATCCATGAGCATTTCTGTTTACAGTAATATACTGTGCACTGTGGGGAGGTAAAGGAAAGGCAGGTAACTAAAAATACCTTTTTGGTTCATTTAAGCCCCATTTAAACCCACAGTGATTTGTCTGAATTCTGTGCTATCTTAAGATAGTCAGCCTTGTAACAAACTGTTCTGCATTCAGCCTTGTCATAAGCTTTTTGACATATTGCTTATGGTCTGCATGAGTTGTATTTTGTGTACCTGTTTGTGCTCTGCGAATTCTCAACCGTGTGTGCTTGGTCTTTCAAGCCTCTTTCAGCTCAAACTAATGACTTCAGAGAACATTACCTAGGCCTGCAGAAAGTTTACTGTAGTTGAATCAACTGACTTCAATAACCAGAAGGAAAATAAATATGGAGCATAGATCCAGTATAAAAATAGGTAATACAAGGTAGGTACATTCTTTTAGGGAATGCACACTGGGAACTTATTCTACTTTTGGTAACAAAACTATTGTTTTGAAAGCCCCAGTTTGAAAAATCCCTAAGAACATCTCCAAAATGAAACAGAATGTACCTTACATTGAATAGCTTGACAGTCTGTAGTCTGTAATAAAACACAATTCAGACTTGTGCTTTAGGAACATGCTATAACTTTAACATGTATAGTAAGGACAAGGACTAGCTTAGAAACATCTAACCATGATGCTCAGCTGAACATTGCTAAGAATCTGACCCTGAGCTGGGTTATTGCCTGAAAACTTGATCTAAGTCCAGAAATAAAACTTCTTTCACTTGCATTTGGTGAAACAGCTAAAAGGTGAGTTGACGTGAAGCAGATGTGACCTATCAATGGCAGTTTCTGCAGATGAATAACAAAGCTCTTTAGGAGTGTTAAAAATAGTCATAAACTATAGTCATGAAGAGGAAATCCCTAGTATCCAATCTATAAATAAGTAAGCTAATGACTAGTATGGTAGGCTTATATTTTTCCTATATTTTAAGCACTTTTGAAAGCAGAGGTAGCATGATCTGGAGGTTAGAGCAAAGAACTGGGATGTGAGGACTGTTTCCAGTCTTTGAGACCTGGTTTATGGGACTTGCAGTAATCACAGCCATAGATTTTTGGGATCCTGCAGAGCAGTGGTACTATTTTCAACCTTCACCGGTTTCAAAATGCAGTCAGCTAAGATGGGTGGGACATTTTACAATGCAATCCCACCACTAGATGGGGGGAAATAGTTGTCTTGACAGTACTTTACAGTCCCCCTTATTGAAAGGAAAACCAAAAAAGCTTTACTGTCTGTGCTGCTGCTTTACCCTATATGCTGTTTTTAAGCACAGTTCATCAGACCCAGTGTGGATGCCTGCAGTCTGAGTGGGTCACTTGTTCTCTCTCTAATGTAAAGAGTCCAATAGCCACATCAGCAATTAATTTTCTCTTTTCCTAAAGTAGATCTTTAACTATGTAGGCAGCTGAATGATACTGTAGAAGTGCTTGTTTCTCCTGTCCTAGACTGTAAGGGGAATCCTAAGTGGTCTCTGTCTCCATCTGAGATGGAGACATCTTCTCTGTAGATGTCAAAAGTGGATGAAGCAAGCCCCATGCCTTTCCTTCACTACTTGCAGGTGCTGCTTTTCACGGTCTTCCTTTCTGGGGAAGCGCTGCTGTCCACCAGACTGAAAGATTAGGGAGGGCCCTCATCTGCCTTGGAAATCTGAAAGGTTTGGGAGAAGTCTATTTGTTTCTCTTTCGCCACCTGTCTCCTCTAAATCAGGGTAATTTCAGAGGCATACAGTTGCTTTGCCTACAGCATGGGGATCCCACTGTGGCCAGGGCTCCTGCATGCTGCTGGTTGCTTTTTCTGTCTCATCAGCGTCACACATGCTCCAGACCTGTGGTTATAGCTGAGGGAGACTTAGAGTAATTTCCTCGCCTACTCCATTCTCCAAACAGCTTTCGCTTTAACTCATGAAAACGTACAAATGTTTGCGGGGGCTTAAAGATGGGTTTTTCGTGGCAGTGTTTAATTTTTTAAGACTTGTGTCTGTTATGATACCTAAACCAAGCTGACAATGTCCCCTCAGGTAGTTCTTTACCTTTAAACAGGTATTTCTAGAGAGGCTTAAGGCTTGATTCAGCCCACAGAGAAAACCAATAGCAAAGTTCATCTGAGCTTCTTTGGCAATGGATGAGGTTCTGGATTCAATCAACAAATACAGATTGGCTCCCGTATTTGATTTTTCCAGCAAAAGTGGCTGCAATTACAGTTTAGTTGGAAGCTGTTACACTGTAAAAAGCATAAAACCAATCTGCATCTCACAAGGTTGTCCAACTTGCCTTCTTCCCTGATCATCTCTTTGTTCATGCTAAGTTAAAAGGGCACAAGTTATGGTGACCTGGATTACTGATTGTTTACCTTCATCTCTCTTCCTACCTTCAGACAGAGTCTTACATGAGAATGGACACCATATACCTGCCAATAACTTCTAAATTTTGCAGAGGTTTCCCGCTTTCTTTCTAACATGTAGAAATGTGGTTTTACTTGCAAGCAGCTCATGGTGAGAAAACTGTCAGAGATACACCTTTGTATTTAGATACTGCTGTTTTGTAGTCAGTAATTTTTTTTTTCTTCAGAAGTGATTGACGGGAAGTGGTTCTAATGGTCCTGCAGGCTTTTGGTGAAGGCCGATTTCATATCTATGTATGTATATAGACACACATAAAATACATACAATATTTTGGGGTGGCTCTGACCAAAGTGTTCTGATTTGCAATGAACGGAACTTCAAAGAATAGCTAATTTGGAAGGGGTACATAATCTATTTTATTAAATGAATAAATTGCATTTGTTTAAAAGATATTTCTTTCAAATTGTAGTTTTAAAATAAAAACCTGAAATCTTTAATTTTTCAGATTTCAAAACAAACTAGTTCTGTTTTCTGAGAACTAAAAAAATAATCATATTTCATCTAAGAGTGTTGTGTGATTTCAGAAATATTGTTGCTTTTCTTGAAGATTGCAGTCCTGGGAGAAATAAGTACTGAAGAGAGGAAAAAAGAAGGAAGAAAAAAAAGAAACTAATAACTCTTACAATGCAATGAACAGTCTCATTAGGCAAGCCAAGGACAGGTGTCATTGACAAAGGTAGGGTATTTGCTTGAGATACAGCTAACGCATGCTGACAAAGCAGGGAATATTTCAGTTGCCAAGGCTGATAAGCTTGACTTTATTGCCATTATAACTGATTTTTTTTTTATAAGGTCCAGCTGAGAAGCTGGACACTTTTTCTACAATCAGAAGTGCAGCTGAGAAGCTTGTAGGATTCTTCCCATCCTCTTGAGACAAGTAAATCTGGCTGGATACCATGCAGGAGTAGTTTTCCTCAGCTGTTAGTTTTCCATCACTTTTCAGTTCTGCTAAAGCTGAAAAAATCCCTAACCATTTCACTGGGAAATAAGAGTTCAACAGGAACTGTGAAAGAAATACGCTGCAGTTTCATGGTGGGAAGGTTATTTTTCTACCTGAGTTATGACATAATAATATTTTTAAGCTTTCTATCGGCCATCTCCCAGCCAGGACAGGATTGCTCTTTGAGACATAAATTCCTTTGTTCTGCCAGGAAGGCTCTGAATGGGGAGAGGAAGTGTGATTTAGGAGCTGAGCTGAGAGCCAGGAGAGCTGCATTCAGGCCCTTGGACTGTTAACTTCAGCAAGTCACTCCTTGGCTTTGTGCCACCTATAGAATGGGATGAGAGATGCGTTCACTTGCTGTTTGTCTTGCCTCTGTAGGTTGTGGAGCATATGGTGCACGAATTGCCTTTTCCTTGGTGCCAAGGACACTGGGGACCCAGATCGTGGTTGTGGCTTCCAATGCAAGCCATAAACAATAGCAGGAAATGAGATTTTTGTCTTGCTTCTGTTGTGGAGAGACCTTGTTATGAATTTCTTTCTGTTCCTCCACTTAATCTGTAAAGATACCCATCTGATTCCCAAATAGGAGCTAGCCACTGTAAAGGTGAAAGGGGTATCCCCAAAGTCTCCTCCTCACCAGGAGAAAGCTCCTCCTCACCTAACCCTGCCCTCCCAACAAGGGAGTGCATGTTTTTGTTGCCAAGACTGATCCTTGACTCATGAACCAGCAAGGACGGGAGGTGCTTTATGGAGAAGAGAGGAGCCAGAAAAATGGGTGTGGTGAGAGTAAAGAAATGGGATGCACAAAGCAGCATAAGTATTAGTGCTGAGGAGGATGGTGAGCAACAAATAGGACAGACAGGAGTCTTATGTAGAGGAGGAGAAGGATTTGGAGGAAGCCTGTGTGTGTAGTACGATAGTCCCATACAGGGGTGAATTAAGAGCTGCAGAGTCCTGTAGTTTGTTCTTTTCTGGCAACGTAGTGATTTTACTGAAAATTTCCACAAGGAAATGTTGTCTTTGAACAAGAAACTGGGGTCTCCTTTGAGGAAAAGCTACCTGAAAAAATTCAGGATAAGTCAGCATTTTGAAGAGAAGTGATGATTTTCATTTTGCTTTCTCTTAAAATGCTCTTCTCTTTTCCTTGTTTATCAGTAAAAAATATAAAACACAATTCTGTTTTAATTTGACATGGAACAAAAATAATTGTTTTACATCAAACCACAAGTGTAAGCGTGAAATGGGATTTTTCTTTTCTGTTCATGATTTCTTGGCTTAATAGTTGTGAATAAAGAGCTTTTTCACTTGAATTTAATCTGTGGAAAACCCCATTTTGTTTACCAGCTCACTTCTAACTATCACTAAGTTGCATAGTACTGCTTAGGCGCATAAAATGTTTCTTGACAGTGACGAAGACAAAATGTTTTGTTGGGAATGAATGGCTGCAGTGCTATGCACTTATAGAATCATTTCATTGGAAAAGACCTTTAAGGTCATTGAGTCCAACTGTACCGGTCCACTACTAAACCGTGTCTCTAAGCACCTTGTCCACCCATCTTTTAAATACCTCCAGGGATGGGGACTCAGCTGCTTCCCTGGCAGCCCATTTCAGTGCCTGATAACCCTTTCAGTGAAGGAGTTTTTCCTAATATCTAATTTAAACCTCCCCTTCTTATGACTCGCTTCTCCAGTATTGTGTCTTGCCTGGTCTCGCTCCTGCTGGATTTGAAGGCCTAAATGAGGTGCAGAAGAACCACCATAGAAGCATCACTGAAAGGACACTAGGAAATGGGTGGCCTCCCAGCGTTACTGAAATCCTTCTGCTTTATTGTCACCTGTCCTTATCTGCAGGGCCAGTTGTAGGTAGGTATAAGAGAAGTAGGCAGCTGCCCAAGGTAGGTAGGCTGCTGTGGGCAGTCAGACAGCTGTCTGTCTGGCCTGTGCCAAACCAGGCTGCTGCTGGAGAGGTGTGAGCGTGAGGGTGCCCCTTCCTGGGACCGCAGCCTCCGCCCACCCTGCCATCCGCCATGCAGCAGCTCTTCATCCTGGGTCCTTCCCACCTTTCCCCATGGCAGGAGCAGCTTGTCCCCGGTCTCGCATATTGGGCACACGAACTGGCTTGGTGTATGCAGACAAAAAGCCTTGAGCTGGCTCTGCTTGGCTGCGCAACAGACAGACCCCCAGGAGTCTGCTTCTCACTGCATTGGGCAGTGCTGAGGCATTCATCACCTGCGGCTGCTGATCAAAGAGGAGGGAGGCTTTTCCTTGAGAACACCGCCCGGCAGATTAAACTCTGCACATTGCCTGAGTCAATCTGATTTTTAGCAGACCGCCATGAATCTATGCGTGTCTTTCTCTTTTTAGAACAGATCTTCAGCTTTCCTTTTAAGATAAAAAGCTAGAAGAAAGCCAAGCTGGCAGTAAAAATAATCCCTTATATGTATATACAGTTTGCATAAAATACATTCCAGCAGTGTTTGCTCTGTCATCTGGAGAATAGAACTATTTTTTTTCATTTACACTTTGTTTTTTGGGCTCTGACATACCAGATACTCTGGAAGAGAGTGTTAGTCATGTCTGTGGGTTGAAGCAATATATAAATGGTTCCATTTTTGGTGCAGATCTAACATCAGAATGGAAGTCTTTGAGATGTCAGAAAAGAAACTAATTATGGCCATGAGTTTTGAACTGCTATTCTGTCTTGACAAATGGTGTCTGTAATTGGAAGCAGCAGCAGAACCTATGCACTTTCCAGTCGTCTTGGAAAAAAGTCATCTATCATCAAACAAACCTCTCCGAATGACTGTTGAAATGAGTTGTATGTTCTCTAGAATTTGCTGTAGACTGCATGGAAATAATAATCCAAAGCAAAATGAGTTCCTATGTTAGCATTATATCTGTGTAGGAAGCTGTAAACCAAGTATCAAGGAAAAGGAATTAGAATTGAAAAAGTAGACTAACATTTGGAACTGAGACAGAAATATATAATACCTTGGTCTTCTGGCTGTCGGGAACAGAGACCATGTCTCTTAACTTTAAAAACTATCTGGTATGTACTTGGATAGGAGCTCACATCCATACTTCCCTGGCAATGGTCATGGTGATTTATTTTCTCTCTCAGCTAGCCCCAGATTGATGTAAAAGGGGGTTTTTAGGCTTCATGTCACAGGAAATACCGTCCTTTAAGTGAGATCTGAATTTGAAGACTTAGCCTCGCTTTTTATCATTTAATTCCATTCATTCCCCTAAAGCTTTGCATTTGCTGCAGTTTTGTTGCTTTTTTCTTGCTGTGGCAAGATCTGATTTGTCTGATCTTTCTTGTTTCCTCTTTTCACACTCTGTTTCAGACATGAATTAAGCTTGAATTGCTTTTACTTCAAGCTTCTCTCCTCAATGCTCTTGTTATCTCTGCATTAAGCTGGTCTGTCCACTTAAAGAAGCCCCTTTTGGAATTGAATGTAAGAAGCACTCTGGATGTCACAGTCGCTTTCTGTGTTTGATGCTGCTTTTTGGAAGATGGCTTAAGCTGGAGCGGAGCCCTAGTGAATTCAGCACATTTCTGTTCTTGTCGACAGTGTATAATAACAGTTGCCACATGAAAATCTGAGCCTTATTGCACCAGAAGGTGCATCTCCTGTGGAGAGACTCAATATTCAGGAGTAGCTGGGAGAGAATCCTTGCTCCCTGACACTTGCAAACAGTCATCTCCTCAATCTGATCTTGCTAATATGAATTTAAAGGTTGTCTTGAGACAGTAATTTTTATGATATATCATACTTTCTGGCCAAAAGCCCTAGAAAAGAATGGACTTTTGATGACATTCAACTGAAGAAGTCCAGAGGAAAATTTCTGACTCAGGATATTTTTTTTCAGTGAAAAAAATGGTGTTTGTGACAGTTCATGTGGAGTGGCTACTTCCCCTTGTAAATGGTTGCTTTTCATACAAATGATGTACGTGGTGCTGCTTCTATCTCTTGTTGCATTTGGAAAAATATCTTGAAAAACAAAACAATGAGTATTGAGCCAAAAGACATGTCTAGAACTGTGCCCAGGAATAAAATTCACAGATTTTTCTTTTTTTTTCCCCTCGCCCCTCATGGCTGTAACAAAGGAAGTTGGGGCAGCAGTTTCCCAAACTTGCTAATTTATTTCTGTCTCTTAGGGCTCTAGCAGATGAGCTCTGGTAATTCATACTGCAGCAATTTGAGATGTCAGCTTTCCCTTGCTGTTCACTATGCCATCAGTTTGCTGGATTTCATGGTCATGTTACAGCACTGGCAGACAGATATTATGTGTCTTTCTGTCTTGGCTGCTCCAGCTTGGTATATGAGTCTGGCCTATTAATTTACATTTCTAATGAAAACAGGCCTGCACTGCTTTGATGGGCTGGGAATTTGAGTCCCAGACAGGCAGATGCACTGCTCTAAACTGGAACAAAGTTGGTGAAACTACAGCAAAAGCAAAACAGGCCAACTCGGCTCCTGACTTGGCCTTGGTGGACTTGAGCAGGCTGAAGGTCGAAACACTGTCAGGTGCTGGGCAGAGTTGGCTTGAATCTTTGTCTGTGCAGTTTCATGTCAAAGGGGAAAAATTTCGGCCTACGTGTTTGTGTTCCAAACCCTTCACTTTAAAGGGGCTACAGATTTAAAAAAGAACCTTGGAAAATGTTCACAAGAAAATGAAAGAAAATTACTTTTAAAAAACCAAAAAAGTCCTATGGAGTATACTTGCTATTTATTAAGCTCTCATGCTGTAGTCAGTCACTCATGCATTTTGCTAGGGCTGTTATGAAGCAGAAGACAGTTTGAAAAATGCTCTCTTTAACTTCCATCATTGCCCATGTATCCCAGTTCTCCACAATACTTAAACTAGTATTGCTTAAGACTAAACTTAGTTCCCCCTGTACTGCTACCTGGGTCCAAATTCTTTCTGACTTTGGGGAACCAAGCTTTGATTTGTTACTTATACAGCAGTATTAAAATATCCAGTCATTCCCCACCAAAAAAAGATGCTGGGGTTTTTTTTCTGAGAAGATTATAATTTCTTAGTCTTCAGTCATGTTCATACTTCTCTTGAAATCAGAAGAGTATCCCTGGTGATTGAGGCCCAGAGCCTTCAAAGCTGTTTCTGGGATCTCTGTTCTATAACCACATCTCTGGAGGCTCACACATGCCCAGATATCCTTAAGTACATGCTTAAATTTTGCACAGCCTCAAAAAAAAGATAGGGAGCTGGAACAGTGTGCTGAAGTGGGTTTTTTCTGGGGGTCCTGAAGTAGCACTGCTTTTTGTAGTCTCAGCTCATGTAAACCTAAAGCTACGATGAACCACTGAGTGGTTTTGGCAAGCATGAAGGCGAGCGAGCATATTTAAATTTACAATTGGTTAGTTCTATCCTCAGCCCTAGGCTTGTTTTTCACCAAATCAAACATGAAGAACAGAACAAAGGGCTGCTGATAGGCCATGCTCTGCTGGTTTCTCATGCTTTTTTTCTTCTTTTTTTCTCTTTTCTTTTTTTCCCCTTTAACAATTATAAAAGGGATCCTGGTCAACTGGTCAATCAGCTTCTCTGGTCAACCCAGAATGGTTTACTTGGAGATTTTTTTCATTAATGAAGCGACTGCTGTTTGCATCTGGAGAATGTTTTACTGGTTTTAAGATAGAATATTTATTTAAAAATATTAAATATTTTACTGATTTTCTGTCCTTTCTTCCTTCTGTAGGATTTCTGGAAGAAAGTAGCAAGTGTGTAGTGCTTATTTGGGGAAACTGAATCCAATGTCTGCTTCAGGGATGTGCTCACCTGCTCAGTCTTGCTTTTGGCTCTACTAAGGTAGATGGGTCCACATTTCATGTAGCTGCCAACATGCCACGACTGCCCTTCCATTCACCCTGCCCAGCCATTCTTTCCTCTGGGTACTGTGTATGGGTACATAGTTTTGTTGTTAAATAACTCTGGTACAGGACATGGGCTGCTGCAGTGTTCACTTCTTTAATACAGACAAACCAATTTACATGTGGCTGAAGTCTGAGACCAGGGGTGCCCAACATCAGGGGTGACCAGCTTTTAGCCATACTCTTTAGAGGGCTGGGTTTACCTTTGGCTCAGGCCTGTTGCTACTGGCAGTGTGGGTGTCCGTGCCCTTCCCAGCTTGCTGGGGGCCATGCTACCTTGCAGGGTGTTACGTTACCTAACATAAACTTGCCTTTTAGCACAAGTGTTCCTGCAGCACAGAAGGGTCTCTGCCTGCTGCTTAGAGAAGAGGTGCATCAGGCCTGTCCTGATCTCTTGGAGGCAAGAAGGAAGGCATGTAGTACAGGGGTATGTTGGCTGCTGGAGATAAATGGGATGTCAGGGCTGAATCAGGCTACAGGGCGGTTTGGAGAGCATGAGGGGAGCTAAATGCCCTTGCCTGCCCCATGCTTTGAGCAGTGCTGGTGTGAGAGGACTCCAGCTCCCACTGTACTTCCTCCTTCCTCTTGGTTTTTCTGTCTTCTAACACCACACTGCCTCACACAGGAAAGCTGGCCTGACCTGTGAAGCACAGGGATTCTGGTGAAGGGCTGAGCAGCAAAGACTAAGAAAGGAGCTCAGGGTTTGGCTGTAAGGTTTGTTTATATGTTTGCTCTTGCCTTGGGCAAAGCACAGTGTGGGAGGAGGTGGATCTAAAAATACGAAAGATGGGAGCTTATATGAAATAGAAATAACTAAAAAGAGGGTGACAGGGAAAGAAACAGAAATAAACGGGACAGCAGCACCAGCTTGAAACAGAAGGTGTGGTAGGAAAACTAAGGTGAAAGCAATCACTGAAGTCCCCTCTTCCTACATCATCTTACACGTAGTTCTACACAAGGCTCACCTTGTGTTCACACAGAACATAGCCTGTTTCCTGTGGGGTTTTGTGTAGGTGTGGAGATCCATCCTCAGAGCTGCTTGCCACTTAGCTAGCTCTGCTTGAGGAACGGGACAGTTGCCAGGAGAGAACTAGGGACAGATAAAAAACTAATACTGAGATGTAGCCATACTTGCAGCATCTCAGCACAACCGGAGGACAAGCTCAGCACCTGCAAGAGAAAATGAAATCGCCTCTCAGGAGATTAGAGAGATACGATGGTCTCCAGTATAAACCAGAGGTTTGGCAAAGGGAAAGTACCAAGTCAGCACTATGTCCTGGTGCTATTTTTTTGACCCCATTAAAAGCTCTATACCCCATTTTAATAGTGGAAAAATATCTGCATTTCTTAATAGGCTCTTATCATAAGATTATAAAAACTTTCAGTGAACATCTGCTGCATCTGGGAAGGTTGGAGGGATTGACCTTCAGATTTCAGAGCCTGAATGAGGAATCTGCTGACAGGGCTTTAAAATAAGTCACAGAAGAACAGGCTGTCTCGTGAACCTGAAATAGACTGTCAAGGGAAAACACCCTTGCCTACTCACTGGAAAATCTCAGGATAAAAAGCCTGATAATCGCTGTGCAGCTGAGCAGCCCATTCAACTCCTTTGTGGAAAGTTAAGCTGGAATGTCAGAAACGTGGGGGTCTTGGCTAGCTAAATCTGTATTTAATGATAGACCTATTGTATTAGGTGCATACTGTGGGCTGGTTTACAATTACCAGGAGGCTGCTGTTCCCCATTATGGCAGTGCACAGTGGTAAGAATCTTATGGTGTTATGTATGAATGCATGTAAAATATATCTGTAACTATTTATATAAAATGAGGAGGAGGTTGAAACAGTGCTGGTTATTTCTGAAAACTCTTCTGAAACAAATCATCTATGCTTCTGTCTACATAGTGTGTATCTGTCTGTCTAGTACACAATTTATTTCAAATTGTTTTTCAGAAATAGTTGTCATTCCAAAAACACTGCCCCCACTGAGGATGGAGCTGATGCTTTTTTTTTTTTTTGGAGCCATTTATCAGTATATTTAGTTGCAATTTGGGTATGTCATCCAAGACAGGATATTTAGTTTCTGAAAGTACATACATAAGGGCAGAGAAGGAGAGGTATTTCAGTGGTGTAAGCAATTCTGTTATATACTGGGCAATATTTGTTTGAGTTTTCTACATCAACAATGTAGTAGGATGTGCTGTGACACTTTACAGCTTCTGAAAACTTCCTTTAAGTCATGGATTTCCGTTAGGCTTTCCACCTTAGAAACAGAAATAAAAGAAGTGGTTAGCCACCCTGGCTGGAGGTGATCTGCATGTTTAGTGAGTGCAACACTGATCTAATGAAAAAAGACACTTTATCACACTTTTGTGACTTTTTCTTCTGAATTTTGAAGCTGAAAAAAACCCCCAACATTGACATACAGTGTTAAAAACCATTAGTGAACAGCTTTGAAAAAAATTCCCTTGCTTAAAGTTGTGGTGTCCTCCCCAAGTCAGTTCTAGGTCAAATTGCATGTTAGACACCACTGAATCAAGACAGTTTTATGACTGATTTACATAGAACCCCAATTCTACCTACAGCATTCACTCTCTGTTCAGGAGTGTAATGAACCAAAGCATGGAACAATGGAGAATCAACTCCATTGTCGGTCTCATACAGTCAAACTAACTTTCTGCTTTCTTCCTAATGTTACACGTATGTTTGTTCATCGTCGGTTTTTTCAATTTAGAAGATATTTCTGTCCTCTGATGTGGATGTATATGCAAAACTTTATGAAAAATACATAAAACTGATGTATGGATGGACTGCAATAAGTCCTTGCGTTACCGACAGATTAGAGGCCTCTCCTCAGCAGATCTTTTAGAGAATCCACTAAATAGTAGGTAAACAACTGCTGATTTATACTGCTTGAAATTCTTGTGTAGTATGTAGGATATTTTTAATTAAATGGATTGTTATATAAATCAATAATAAAGATAAGGGCCTGGCAGATTGGAGGATTTTCTAACACTCAGGAATGACTTGGAATGAAGGCTTCTGCTCTGCTCTTAAGCACTTACTAGTAGTTTAACAACAGATGCACCACTCAACTTCTGTGTCGTTTTACTAATTACATGAAGATAGGTAAGATTTATTAATACCTAATTGCTGGAGTTGTCATAAAATCTTAATAGATGTTCACTATACAACAAGACCCTCTCAGGTAGGGAAGGCTATCGAAATGTTAAGTTTTTGCAGCTAGATGTAGTGGAAACTCAAGATTATTGATCCCTGGGAAATTACAAAATTCAGGAAAAAAGGGGGTTTGTTTCCAGTTGGAAGCAGAAAAAAACCTAGAACTTCCCATACAAGTGAAAACATGTTTTCCATTTTGAAGAAAAAAAAAGTTGAGATTTTATTTGTTTATTTGAGAAACATCCCAGCTTCTCTGGGACTTCAATTCTAGGGGTTCTCCAGGCTACTGTCAAGAATTTAAGGATAGTTGTTATCCCTTGGTATAGAGAGTGGATTTGGTAAACCATTATCATGCTGCCTTGAGCAAGGCTTCTTTTGGGCTTTTGGACTCCTAACAAAGTCTCTGTATCCATTATGCACTTGCTTTGGAGGAATGCTATGATATCTGCTTCCCTGATGTGAGCAACCCCAAAGCTTTCATCATCTGAAACTGTGGGCTTTCAAAGCTTTTCAGAGCTCCAAGAGAATGACAGAACGCATGAGCTGTCCCAGGGCTGGGCCATGTGCAACTCACGTCATGATCTGCTGAGCCAGAAACACAGATGCTTTGAAGAGTCACTGTCTTCCATGCTGGCCCCATGGCAGGGGCAATGGAAGCTCTGAGAAACCAGCTTTAAGCCACAGACGTCAGCATTTGCCCTCTTGCTGCAGCATGTCCCACCAAGCTCCTAGAGCAGCGTGGTCTCCTGTCAAACTCTTGGGGCAGTCTGAGCTTGTGGGAGTCTGTTTGAGTCCTTGCAGCATCTCTTGAGAGCCAGTAGGAAGGACACCAGGTAATGAATCAAGAAAAAAGCTCTCTTGAACCGCAACGTTTTTGTATTGAATATTTATCTTAAGGGACCATAGTTTTCTTTGTTAGGAAAGATGTGTCAAGCTGCAACTGTCGTTTTGGAATAGCGCAGCTTCAAATCAGTGTGCTGATCTGTTAGACTGACTTCAAGACAGCTCTGCCAGCGTTACCCAGATCAGCAGTAGGCCCTTAGCATTTATCTCTCCATTCTGAATTGTTGAAGAGTATTGCTAGAGAACAGTTTCATACAGCTACTGGATTTCAGTGCTCATTAATTCTTCGTGCATTTGTGTGGAAGAAGTAAGCCGCTGCAATTACTTCATAAGCATTTGTAAGGCTTCATTTGCTTGGAGATGCTTGGGGTGAAAGATACTGTAGGTGCAAAATAACAGTAACAGAGGTCTATTGTACCAGATCGCATAGCAAAGGAACACAGTTATAACAAAACTCTTCAATTTATTGTACGCTGCTAAACAATGGGTAACATAAGGATATGAAGAAAAACACTGACTTGAATTGAAAATGAGAGAATAACAAGCTTATCTTAGCATTGATTACGTAAATAAAAATGGAGAAGAGGCTTACCTGCCTCTGGCAAATAGCTGAAATTAATATTTCAAAGTCGGACTTCTCTTTCTCCTCAGCAGAAAGCATCCTACTTACGTTGTTAGCTTGGCCTCTCCCTGATGCTCATTGTCTGGTTTAGAAGGGAGCGATCATTATGTTTCCAGTCACCTGAGCTTAGCTGGGAAAGTGCATGACACTCACAAAGCAAGCATAGATTGAATTTCCAGCCTTGCATATACTGTTCCACCTTCTCAGCTGTAAAAGGGATAAGGATTGTGGAGATTGCTATAGAAACACTATTGGCATCTTTACTGTTACAGCCCTTGGCTGCTTTTCCTGTTAGTCACAAGCTGGTGACCACAGAGACTATCCCATGTGTGAAAAGTAATTTGGTTTTATAAGTGAATGTGGTGGTATTGAGATGATCTGGACTTAGAGTCCTAGAACCTGATGTCCCCTCTCCACAGAGTGCCCAAACACCTTCAAAACTAGCCTTGTTCCTCAGGATTTACAGCTGTGTTTAGTGGCTACCAGCAGAGGAAGCAAGAAGGGAGATCAATCTATGCAATCTAGATCCATGCTACTCAAAGTGTGGGCTATGAAAGTGCCCAGAGGAGTTTATGAAGCACAGAAGAAACTGGAGCAATCAGGATATCTGTTCGTCTAGAGAGTGATTGTGTAGGGAGGTCAGTTCTGAGCTTTGAGTTAAGTCCAGACCTTCCAGTGAGGTCCAAAAGTATTGGCATGGATAGCTGTCCATCAGCTGACCCAAAGCACTTCCTTCATGGTGAACAGCTTGCCAGGTGTTTTCACAACTCCCTGTTGCTACTCATCTACAAAAGGTGCGGTCATACCACTGATGCGGGAGTAATATAGTCTTTTTAGCCTATTATCAGTCCCTTGGCCATCAAATCCTACATATCAAGGCTTGATAAATGGAATTATTCATGATGTCAGGTGTAGGTTGTATAGTTTCAATTGTTAGGAAGGATTCTTCCTGATCACTAGCAGCAGTCCAAGATGTCTTGAAGTCTAAATCATTATCAGCAAGCAACGCAATCAGATACAGGGTGTGTTTTCCTTATCACATCATATATGGGATCTACTGTTTTTTCAGTGGAAAACTCCCCTGCTGAATAGTTAATGAAAAGCAAAAACATGCTTTTCATGACCCAAGGACCATTTGTAGTTGTGTAAGTAAGGTGAATTTTGCTTATGCTCAGCTAAGCGAGTAAAGTTAGCAGAGAATTGTCTCTGGCATAATAATGGCTTTGTAGAGACCCTGATGAAAGGACTATGTGACCTTGCATCCCAGAGGAAGCACCAGAGACCCAGATAGTCACTGTGCCTCCCAAATGCACACCCCTTCTTCCCCTAGTAAGGCTGAGCTTCACTAGCTATTTCCAGTGATGAAGTATGCCTGCAGGCATCTATTTGGGTGCTTGGACCTTCTTCTTGAAATGTGTTAACTTAAAATTTGTTCAATGAGAATTAAGAACAGAAAGAGATTAAGTGGTTAAGGTTGTAGACTGTGAGTTTAAACTGCAGGAATATGTCTGTCAGCTAAGTTGAAAGCTAATAGGGCATCCGTTTTACACCAAGGAATCTGGCCTACAGTAAGGAGAGAGAGACATTCCTTTGCATGTCTGGAATGGGTTTATATCTGGGTTACAGTTAGCTCTGTAACTCTAGCTGATTTGATCTGTGGCCAGGAAAGAGAGATGGAGCGGCTCACAAAAATGCAGCCTCATGCAGTATTATTTCATTCTTGGCAGTTCTTTTGCCTTCTTGTCTTACCTAGCTGTGTGCGGAGGATCACTGACTCCTCTCTGACTGTACTAGCTTGGATTTGGAGACTTGGAAGGATGGCTCTGGCTGAAGGACATATACATCTTGCGTGATTGTGGTTGCCCATACCACCCAGGAGCAGAAGCAGAAAGGCAATCATTCATACAGTGCTGAATAAATCCACAAGAGAACTTGGCAGAGAAAAGGAACTAAAGGTTGATCTGAACAATCTCAAACTAACACACACCACCTTCCCGCCCGCCCCCCCACCAGATCTGACTCAGCCCTTCTGAAGTGTGGAAACGCTTTCCAGTAATCCACTCGAGCACAAGTGGAAAGAATTCCTATGGGAATAATCAGCTAAAACAACTGTGATCTTGGCCAGTTAACACTGCTGGCCCAAATTCTGCAAGTCTTTCATCTGTATTCTGCTAAATTCCTGCTGGCATCAAAGGGGATGGTTTTGCTTGAGTAAAAGGATAGTGATTGTATGGTGCTGCTGGACTGAGAGAGTATTTCTGGATCTGTTTACCACTTGACTGCAAGAGCACCAGCAACCCTTGTCTGCTGCAGGAATGAGCAAGAAGCCATGGCTGGTGTTTGCCAAGTTAAAATCACACCAAGTGAATAGATGGAAGGACTTTACTGTGCCCCAGAATCACAGCTGAACTGACAGATTAGAATTAGAAAAATCAATAGGACTGCACAGTTTATCTGTGAGACTTACAGCTTAGAAAGGGTGTCTGGCAGCATTTCTAAGAATGTCAAGAGACTTGGAAGATGTGTGTTCTTTCTTGTGTTCACTGTACTCTAGAAAGCTTCTTAGCTTCTTCCAGGCTCCCTCATCCTTCAATGCTGCCTGTGAGGACTGCTCATTTGATAGCAAGAGCAAGCCCCAGATGACAGCAGATTGGTGGGTATGGCCAGACAGGAGGGGAGGCTTCATGAAGCCCTTAGAAGTAGCTTTGCTTGCTCCAGCTGAAGTACAGGACAGGGCTTTTGTTGTTTATCATGCAACAGTGAGGGTAGCTAGGGACTACGTCCTTGGGAAATTTAATCTGAAATAATAGAAGGGAGAGGGGAAAAACTCATTACAGCGTAAGGCTGCACAAACTGTGGTAATGCTCTGCTCCAAGTGTCTTCATCTGGTGGTGGGCTTAGGCTATGGTAGAACAGACCTCCCCTCCCTCCTTTGGTGCTGTTCTGTATACGAAGGGAGTTTGTATTCCCCAGAGGATCTTAGTTCATTTAGCAGCTTCTTCAAAGTTGTAAGGATAAAATTGTAGGTTAGTTGATTTGTTAAATATATTCTTTTAATTGACTTCTAAAACTGCAAGCTTCCTAGGTTTAAGGGTATCCTTTCTTCTTTGTTTACTGAGTTCTGTAAGGGATGAGCGAATTATCTTACAGCAAGTCCAAAGCAGCTGCGTGTATGCCCTGGGAAGCTCTTAAACTTTTGCTGAAAGATATAACAGGTGGCTAGGTGGTAGGTGGTCATAAATAATCCTTTACTGTATTCAGTTAAGATTCAAACATGCAGCTAAGTTGTGTCCTCTGTCTCCTCTCCGTGCTCTTGAGTGAAGACAGTGTCTGTGTTTTGCATTGAGGGCAGTGCCAAGTTACATCAGGACACTGCACTGAAAGCTGAAGCGAGTACGATAATTTCCCCAGTTGTTGTCTGAGTAAAAATGAGGTTTTGGTGGACCTTCCCCCAACCACCCTTAATGAACAATTGCTTTGTTCATTGAGGCTTCCCTATTTGATGTATTTTCCCCTCCATTAGCCCCCTTTCACCATCCCACCACTTTTCCTATGTGTAAATGTCAAGTGGCTTTAAAAATGAATCAGAACATTATTTCTGTCACCCTCAGATACCTGAATACCTCCATCTCTGTACTTGCCCTCTAAAATTCACTCTGTAATTATGTGGTATGCACTAAGTTGGACTAGTTTAGTAACAGATAAGCGTAAAGTGAATTACTGGAACTTACTTGGTTCCTCAGCCAGATTTCAGACTTCTTCACATCTCTTTGCTTAGTTGTAATAACTAATAGGTTTAGTGCC
The DNA here is from genome assembly GCA_034008185.1 of Gorsachius magnificus. Classification (NCBI taxonomy): domain Eukaryota; kingdom Metazoa; phylum Chordata; class Aves; order Pelecaniformes; family Ardeidae; genus Gorsachius; species Gorsachius magnificus. Next base: position 125,541,156 of record CM067081.1, read on the forward strand.
TCATTCCACACCACATTAGCGTCAATGCCAAGATTTGGAACGGTTTGCAAGAGTACTCATTCCTCATTTGGTCTCAAATTAGGACAAAATGCAAACTTTGTAAAAACAAACTCAATTCATTTTCCAGGAAATTAATCTTTGATTTATTTAATTTTCAAGCTTTTAAAGATATGTTAAAATTAAACATTATATGTAAAATATATTCAGTTATTAAAAATATACTTAAAAATGTAAATGTAAATATAATTTAGACATGTAAATGTAAATATGAAATATTAATACAGACAGTTGAAACAGTTAAATCTTTCAGGACTTTTTTGTGGGATTTACTATTTGTATTCTCAGCCCAGTAGTTTGCCAAGGTGAACATGAATTTGCAAAATGTTTTGGTCTACCTGAGGACTTTTTTAAAATTTCAGCAAAGTCTCAGCCACCAAATGTCATCTTCAGCTGCATGAGCAGGATTCTTTACTGGTGTGAAATAACATAATTCTGTGGCTTCAAGGGGCTGTTTTGGCTTATTTGGTGAGCACGGATTTACTTGAAGGACTCCAGAGACTCAGAGAACTCAAACCCCATCTTCCTATCTAACTAGCAATGTCCAGTATGATATATACATTCCCCTACCACATGATGTAGTTACAGCTGGATGGCTATTAACCTCATACAGTAGTTAATTCCCAGAAAATATAACCAGAGATGTAGGGTTGAATGGAGCCTGTGCTTGTTCAAAGACTTTGTTGCTGCCCAGTGAGAAGCAGTTTCAAGTAGTTCAAGGTGCAGGTGGTGAGTTTGCTGTTCCTTGCTACATTTGGTGCTGTGTTTAGTCACCTGCCATAGGTTTGAGTCTTCCCTTATGAGTGGGTTTAAGAGTGACTGTGGCTCTGAGAGTGCATTTGGGAGAGACTAGGTGGTTAGGAGTGGATATAACGAATGGACGTGGCTTGGGTTGGATTGAAGGAGGTTTATGAATGCATTTGGAAGATGGTGTGGGCTTGGGAGGAGTATCAGGAGTGGACACGGTCTTTGGAAAAAATGCAGTCCTTGGTGTGCTCTTGGAGGTAGTCTTTGGACTGACTTTGCTTGAGGGTTTGGGAACTTGTCTTGCCTTTTGTGTGTGTTAGGACTGGCGCTTATAGCTCTGCTGGAAGGTCTTTTTTTGACATTTCATCTGATATTTCCATGGCATCTTGCACCCACTGGAGGTCAGTCCTCACATAGATCTTGTGGTGTGCTGTAGTAAGTGACCTGCAGAAAAGAAGCAAAGCCAGGCAGCCATTACACCTCTGGTTTCTAACCCAGGATTCACTGTAAATGTTATAATGAGACCTTTTAAATTCATTTGTCATCATATATTCCATACAAAACCAGGCAGCAATACTAACTGTTCATACTTTGCACATGAGTATAATTATATATAGTATAAGTATTATATGAGTATATATAATTATACTCATGTGCAACATACGAAGAGTTGGTGTTGCTGCCTGCAACTCTGAACCACCCTGGAGAGTCTCATATACAGTAAATAGCTGGTGAACAGCTGGTGAATGAGTTACTAAGCTAAAGGATAAAAGTACCTGGCAAAAAGCATCATCTATGCTTAGAAAATAGGTATGTTTGTGGAGCAGCACTAAGTACCGCTAGTGGGAACATCTCAAAATGTTCTCCAAGGATAGATCAACGGTTACATAGGATGAAAACTGTGCTCCCTTTTTCTCCAAGTGTATAAACTGCAGTGGCTTTATTTTGGGTGCCAACTTCCAGTACTGTACAGTGCCTATAAATTCTGTATGCACAGCAGCTTCAACAATGGAGGTTAATTTGTCTTAAGGCAGGCATGCAAAAATAGAAGCCACCCCCTCCTTCCCCTGGTATGCAGTTTTGAAAAGAACGAAGTGTAAGTGTCAAAAGGCCAACAGCTTTGTAGTGACTACTACTGTGATCCCAGTCACTATTCCTCTCTTCCCCGAGTGTGTTCTGCAGCGGGACACACTGAAGATTTACTATGATGGAGAAGACAGCCTAAAAGTCTGGGCAGCTCTTACCAAGAAGCTTGTTGTATGTATGAGGGTGTTCTCAACTCATGCTGCAGGAACCAGCCTTCTAAGAGAAGCCAGGAAATGCCATGAGCACTATAGCCCACATCTGTAATTCCATTAATTTCCTTTTTTACCTCCTGTCATTCACTGTTATTCTGATCCTTTTTTTTTTGCCTTTTCTCCCTCTATCTGCTTCCCACATTCCTTTGCCACTACTATTCTTGCCTGTCAGTCCCTCTCCATTTCTTCTTTTCATGACAGGACTAATCCTTCTCCCCTCTTTTTACACCTTGCAATTCTTTTCCCTCATAAAAAGTATGGCTGCCTGCTGTGCCTTTAACATGGGTTTTTTAGAAAAAAACAAACTCACCTTGCAAACAACAGAAGATTCCTTTAAAAGTGTCCCTACAACATGGCCTCCAAACCATGTTTTTTTGTCTTTTTTTCACTTTGTTTTTGTCAAAATCTCCTCTTTAGCAAGTTAGAAAACAGAACTATTAGCTACCTTGGTTACTCCTCTAAGCCTTGTCACCTCTGCATATCCCTTGTATTTAACAACAAAAAATCCCAGGGTATTTTTCCACAGGCTCTCACCCCACATGGAAATGTTTTTCTAGCAAATTATCCCTCCCAGAAAACAGAAGTACTTGGCTGTGAAAAGCTACTAACAATGCTGCAAACAAGGAAGATCAGGTATGGAATTACTCTCCATGAAATCACTGAGAATAAGCAGCAGCAAAATCAGTGGGCGATACCCTCAGGGTATACACAGGTCACTTCACGAAAAAGTTAGAGGTGTCCTTGGTTTTGGCCTTCCCTTGTATTGTGAATGTGTACTTTTTGTGCTTTAGTTTTTACATTTTGGTGGGTTTGTGTGAGGCTACACGTGATCAGTTTGTGCCTGAGATTTTTGCACTCTCGAGTCTATGCAAAAGTTTTTCTTCCGTTTGTGATTATGAGCCTCACGTGAGAGCTTCAGCATGCAGCAGGCATGGTCCATGGATTTGAGGCCACCTCACATCACCACTGTAAATAATGGGCAACGGTGGTCTTAAGGTCTTAACTGTACAAAGTCAGGAGTAAGACTTCATTATATAAATCACTTGTACCCCTTTGCCTTGAATGCTGTTTTTGTTTCCACTATTCTAACACCTCTAACATATTTATCAGCAAGATAAATACCCAACAAAAAGGTAAGATACATTGTTAGAGGGCTGACAGACTCATAAATGAGGATATTAGAAGATTAGGTCTACACAGATTACAGAAGGGCAAATAAGAGGTGAAAGACAAGTATTCACAGCAAAAAGAGAAATACGTATCTGAAACTGACTCAGGAATCTTCATAAAATGTTATTAACCCATGCAGCTCATTGCCATAAGGTATCAGTGAGATTAAAAGACATTATCTGTATATATGGCTTCAAGATTTCATAGTTACAGAAGAGCAAATAAGAGATTTCTAAGGCACAGAAACTCTCCTTGCATTAAGGTGGAAGCCCACCACTAAGATGAATCTCTCATGTAGGCAAGTTATGCTGTAACTGCCTTCAACAGGATTTCTTGCTGGTTTGATTGTCTGAATCAACTCTGGCTGAAAATGAATCCTGAACTCACCAGACTGCAGGTGCAATGAGTTTGGGAACTCTTGTCTTCCTGTTGGCTTGCAAATTGGTGTATCACTTTGTGCACAGAGAAGATATCAAGCCGAAAGATGACCTGAATGGCTGTGGTGTGGAGTTTCATTGCTGGTGGCTTCTGTGTCGAGGCAGAGAAATGATTAACACGAGCCTACTTTCATGGAGTTTATGTAGTGTTGTTCAGTTGTCAGGTCCTGGTTTTCCCAAAAAAGGTAGTGGAGTAGTGGGAAAGGGTTACATATGTAGATGATTTTAATTCTGGTGACGGAGAACCACCTCTTTCCTGTCCATTACCTGTTAGTAGCTCTTCTGTGAAAGCCCTTCCTGCTCAAACCCTGTTGTGGCTGAAGTTCTCTGAAATAAGTTTTGTTTTAGCCTGTTTTAATCTAGCTACTTTTATGCTATCCTATGCTGCCTATGTTTTGAACATTGTACATAAAGAGCCCCACAGACGCACAGAACGACACTCTCTGACCAACAGACCACTGACAACGAGAACATGCATCGAAGGAAAGCTAGTTTTGCTAATGGAAATGAGATGTCTCAATCACATAGTGGCCGTGTGGGCCAGTGGTTGCTCTCAATGGTATCTTTAGAAGCAGCTCTGGAAGGGGTACCGCACATCCCTTCTGTGGGGTGGGACTTGTCAAAAGTTTAACCCTTTCTGCCGACCTCCGGGGAGCCAAGGCTGATACCACAAAGTGCCTGGGCTGGCTGAGGGGAAGTGCAGAGGACACGCTCTCACCTGCAGAATGTAACCATCTCCATGAGTCATGCTTTTGAGTAGGGGCCTTTTTATGCAGCTGCAGGGAAGTTTGGGGGGCTACAAAGCAAAACACGTTTGAGAGAGTTTGTAAATATGTTCATGTAATTCCAGATTGTCAGTTGGACTCCTGAGATCTCTTAAATTATTTCTGAGATGGAAAAAACACCACTCAGCTATAGTTTGTACTAAAATCTTTAGCTGTAACCACAAAGCTTCTTCCAAGATTTTCTCCGATTGATAACAGTTTCTTCTGGTTGTAGTTTTAAAGACTGAATTTAGACATTCTCAAAACTTTCATTCACTACAAGTAGTCACAATAGGGAGGAATCAACCAGTTTGGGTTTAAAAAGTAAAGTTCACCCCAGCTATTTTTCTCCAATAGGATGATTTTTCATTTAAAAAGTTAAATCTGAGCCCACAAAACATATGCCTTGGAGTAAGTTTTTACAGTCATATTACTAATTTTATCTGCTAAGTAATTACCGCTTCACTTTTTTCTAGCATAATAAAAATCTAGAAATGGAGATGTGCAATATTTTGCTGATTTAGTTGCTTGACTTGATTGGTATCATTACAGCAGGTCTTTCTGAGCAGACAAGGTATCCCTCATGAGTGATGCTCATGCTAGAAGGGCTTAATAAATCAAACCTGAACTGGCCAGCACCTCATGCAAAGCACCCCAAGGAGAGTACCAGGTGAACTGGCAACTCATAGCATGGCAATTCATGTTCGGGGTTTGTTTATAAGCAGGGTTAGGATGACCGTGAAGGTAGGTTGGAGCCCTAACAGAGCAATTTTCTTCTCATGCTGTACAGAGAGGCACTAGGCAACTATCTCTTGAGGTTTCTCCGTGAGTCAATGTTATCCCACTGGGGAATACCAGGGTAACTCTCTAATGGTCTCAGAGCAGCAGGCATGTCGGAGCTGGCACCATGGTGGACAGTAGGCAGCAGATGGTAGGAAACAAGCAGGTATCTCCCCCACTGAGAAACCTACAGAAGCCTCATCTTGCACATGTATTCACATGGGTGCACAAACACATGAATGCACACAGGTACACACACCCTTACTGTCATTCTCTCCGACATCAATCTTTCAGGGAGACTCTGAGTCCTAGGGCTTACTCTTGCAACACACACTTCTTCACCTGATGGTTCTTGAGGAAACTGTAACCTCAGTGTGGAACTAGAAGGCTCAGAAACCTGGAGGGAATGAAAAAGCGATCAGATTTATTTCAGGTGTTAAGAATTCTAAACAGCTTTTGCATTTTTTTTCTTCAGTTCTTAAGGGCTTAATGCAAGAAATATTCCATATGATACATAATAGCCCAAATCGAGTGACAGCCACTGCATGAAAATGAACAATTAAGTAGAGCAGGACATGAGCGTGTATTTTTGGAGTCCTTGTGTCTTATGATAGTATCAGCCTCTTTCTTTGCATAACAAACATGTAATAATATGGTCTGGACTTTTTTATTCTAAACCACAGCCAGACAGGAAGGAAACCCCAAACTTTTCCAGGAACGGGCCTGCCATGCAACCCCATTTTCTGTGGTCTCTTTAAAGGAACAGAGTAGGGGCAATAACCAGGCCTTGAACCAGCACATGCTCTGGAAATGTCTCTTAACTTCTAGTTCCTTAATTACAAGCAGCAAAAAGAATACAGCTGCAGCTATGTAAAGTCATTTCCTAGGAAGTATACTTTTCTAATGCAAAAAACCAGCATGCCCAGAGGGGTGGGTAGTTGTCCTGTCAGCCTCTGTTGAAGTTGTGCATACTTACACAGGTTGAGCGTTTGTCCACTGTGCTCTTTGCTGTCCTTCCCCTGTGCTAAAGATCTGTACACAGTGCATCTCTTCAGTCCCTTTGGAAACTGTGTGCGTGGTGTGCGACAGAAGAGAAATAGTTGACTTGTTTCAAATATTGCTGCTCCCTGGTCTGCCAATGTGTATTTGGAGGGTTCTTTCTGGCAAAGTGGTGCACACATCTTGCAAAGGGAGTCAAAGGAAATCAGTGTTCATATTACAGGCTGTAATCTAGCAGAGGATGAGCAGGAGGGGAAGCAGTTGCTGTGAGCACCCTGCTCCCTACCTCACCTGGAGAATCATAGGATCATCTAGGTTGGAAAAGACCTTTAAGATCATCGAGTCCAACCATTAACCTAGCACTGCCATCTCACCACTAAACCATGTCCCTAAGCACCTCATCTATCCTTCTTTTAAATACCTCCAGGGATGGGGACTTGACCACCTCCCTGGGCAGCCCATTCCAGAGCCTGACAACCCTCTCGGTGAAGAAGTTTTTCCTAATGTCTAGCCTAAACCTGCCCTGGTGCAAGTTCAGACCATCCCCCCTCATCCTATCGTCTGTTACCAGGGAGAAGAGGCCGACCCCCACCTCGCTATACCCTCCTGTCAGGCAGTTGTAGAGGGTGATCAGGTCTCCCCTCAGTCTCCTCTTCTCCAGGCTGAAGAATCCCAGTTTCCTCAGCTGCTCCTCGTAAGACTTGTGCTCCAGACCCCTCACCAGCTTGGTTGCTCTCCTCTGGACATGTTCCAGCAATGCAACATCTTTCTTGTAGTGAGGGACCCAAAACTGAACACAGTATTCAAGGTGCAGACTCGCCAGCACTGAGTACAGGGGCACGATCGCTTCCCTGCTCCTGCTGGTCACACTATTCCTGATACAAGCCAGGATGCCTGGAGAAGAAATGGTGGGCAGCCGGGCGCAGGGAGGACGTCAGCACAACAGCAGCCCCAGATCTTCAGACGCACCTTGGAGCCTAACTGCCTGTTCTTCTAAGCGAGATATTTCCTAAGGATGTTGGAGAGACCTAGACTATGGTTCTTACTTGCCTCCAACACAACAGCAGCACTCTAGTTCTTCATTTTGCACTTTCCTTTTGTGTGTGTGTGAAAAGGAGGTTTAATAATATTTTCCATTCTAGATAAAGCATTTTGAGAGCCTCAGGGAAAAGTGCTAGGCAGGAGCAGTGCCATTACAGATAAGTTTCCAGACTACACACAGCTAGAGATGACAAAATTAGCACACAACTGGGACCACAGCAAGGATTCAGTTGAATATGAGGAAGAACTTCTTTACTTTGAGGGTGACAGAGCCCTGGAACAGGCCTACCCAGGGGTGGTTGTGGAGTCTCCTTCTCTGCAGATATTCAAAGCCCGCCTGGACGATGTCCTGTGCAACCTGCTCCAGGTGACCCTGCTTTAGCAGGAGGGTTGGACTAGATGATCGCCCGAGATTCCTTCCAACTCCTGCCATTCTGTGATTCTGCGTGACTGGGGTAAGGAATGGTCAGGGAAAGATGGGGGAGTCCCTGGGGCTTAATGGCTGAGTAGGAAGAGATGCTGAGAGCGCTGATCACCCATAGTAATTAACTCCCCAAAAGTCCACAAGGATCATTACAGATCTTGCAAGGTATAACAAACAAGATGTAATTATTAAGTAGGAAGACTCACTCTTAAAAATTATTAATCATATGAACTGTGATGAGGATAGGCAGTTATAAAGTATTAATTGCTATGTGATGCTTAATTAATATATCCTCAGGTTGTGATAGTCCTAATTAAAAATATTATGTTCACTTCAGCAAGATTAATTCCAGGATAAGATACTACTAAGTATGAGCGCAAGGCATTAAAATTCTGCCTGCCAAAAGCATGTTAGTTCTGGTCCTGGATGAACTTGATCAATGGAAGCTGATGGTATTCATCTGTGAGAGCTTATCATAAAAATGCTTTTATAGGTGACATGGTTTTGTAGCCTGCTGGTAACCTGATGATGCTGAGGGGAACAGAAGCGTTTCTGTTGTCTGTAATATGAGGTGCTGGGGCCTTGAGGTCGACAATTCAAAATGAATGAACACCAGTTTATACATTGTCGTACTCCAGAAACATCTCATCTCAACATTTCTTTCTACCTGTAAGGCTCTTCTTAAAAAGTTTGTAGCAACAACTATTTTTTTTGGTGCAGTTGATCTCAAGAACTTCAGTAAAGAAGCATCACTCCATACAATGGAGGCTCAGCAGCCTGCCTTGGCTCTGTTCTGTAGTGAGACACATACTTCTCTTCCCTGCCTGAGCCGGAGCACTGCTTTAAAACCTGTCCTGATTAGTGAAAACTAAATGCATCTCCCTACATAGCACTGGGCTATGACAAAACGTGAGCCGTGGGAGACAAATTCTGTCCGCAGACTTGACCAGAGCAGTGGGTTGTAAAGATTGGCTTTCAGAGAAACACGATCTTATTTCTATAGTGTAGTTTGGAAGTGCTGTAGTTTCATGTGTATCACTAAGAGGTTATTTGTGATGAAAAGCCTGTGCCTTAGCAGCAGTGCAGGCTACATACGTGTGGTAGTATGAGAGGGAGTTTATTCCTGGAGCTGCTCTGCCTATACCTCTCCTCCACCCCTCAACCTCCTCAAATGCCAATTTTTTTCTCTCTCTGCCTAGAGCTCTTCCGAGGCTGCTTCTGATAATGTAGGGATCATCCTAGCATCGTATGAAGTCTGACTTTTAAGTATCTGAACTTTTGAAGAGGCATTGTCTGAAATATGGGTTTTACAGCTGAAATATGGTGTAGAAAGCTCAGATTCAGATTGCTTTTGAACAATCTGAGTCATGAGTTGGCAGCAGTGTCAGCTGTAGCTGGCTTGCCCAAAAGTTCTCAGATTTGTGCTGTCATCTTGATACCCGTTTCAACAGTCTCCATCCGCATTACATACAAGCAGACAAACGTACCATTTGGTTCCAGGTTTATAGTAACTTTATTAAAATTCAAATCCTTCCTTTAGTAGAATTTATCAATTTTAAAAATACAAGACATTTACATATACATAGGTCTCTAGGGCAGGGGGTTCCTATGAGTTTGTGAAATACAGATTCCAGACATGGTTTGTTCTTGCTTATCCAGAGAAAAGCAAAGGGAAAAGTAAAACAATTGTTTCAGGTTTGTCTCATGTGAGGGTGAAACTGAAGTAACTTCACAGAAGTCAGTGGGTGGGATAAGTCTTCCCCAGTACAAGGCTGACTAGGGTTACATTCATAGAGCTACCCTGAATTACTCCAGGTCATCCCTCGGTGAGAGCATCCATATGTCATCGCGGACTGAGCTTATCGTGCAATACTGTTTAAAAACAGAAGGCCCAAAGATCATCTTCTGAATATTGCACTGATCAGGTGATAGCCTGAAGCATGAGATTAATTTACTTACAGATTATATAATTATGAATAACCATTAAATTATATAGCACCTTCTCAAAGCCAGCAATCAATGCAGAACATTCTGACCCCCATCAGTATGGAGGTCTACTCTCATCCAGCTCTGTGGGAGGTCATCTTCTTTCCTACAGCATGTGAAACTATCTGCCATTCACCCTTAAATGCCATAATGGTCAGGACAGCAAGGATGAGAATGTACCTACATTCAGTTGTAAATAAATATTAGCAAGCATTTCAGCAAATAAGCAGTGTAACAGAGTCTGGCTGTAAAACGAAGTAGTCGGCAGACATTCAACCAGTGATGAAGAGATTCTGGTGAGTTCATATTTGTTCAGAGATTTTATTGCCAATTAATAATTAGGAATTAAAAGCAGATACTAAGGCTTTCTTCCCTGTTAAATGCAGCACTGATGACGATTCCATTCAGTTGGCCTTAGATGCTTGCCCAGGGTGGGATTATTTGCCTTTGGTGGTACGTTTTTGGTCTATTTTCCTTATAGCATCCTGCACCCATTTCTGATCAGCATTTACGCAGAACTTGAAACCTTTTATGGTCATAAACCTATAGGAAGAAAGAAAGCAAACCAGGTGGCCATTAAATTCCAGTCCCCGAACCCAGGTTTACTGTTCTTGGTTTTTATGCAGGACAGGAGTAACAGTATGGTAAAACCATATTGCACACTGGAGTTTGTAGTTGTTAGTTGGAACAACAGCAGTTAGCAACGTTAGTTCCCTATTTATGTCATAGGTATGTATGTAACATACATGGTCATGCGCATATATACTGAAGTTTAAAAAAAGGAGCATACCTGATATTCTGAGATCTTATGTGAAATCATGATACACATTTACCTCCCAGGAGCAGATGCCAGATTTGATAAAAATGCATGCTCATGAGATCAAAAGACCAAACACAGCTCCTAGCAGGAGTCAGAGTTACCCCAAACTCTTCCACATGATTATTCCCCTTTGGCAGAATTCAATGCACTGGGCTTCTGACTGCTCCACCCTGACCCCTCGCTGAGATTTTTCCCCACTTTATGGGCACAAAAGATCTGGCTGTGCAGTGAGATTTCTGCCAGCATCTGCAAGCAGCATACAGCTCCCAGCTCTCTGAAGCCCCCTCACTCCCTTGGCTGCCAGGTGACTGCTTCGTGGGGGAACTGGAAGGGTGGCCTGAACTAGTCAGATTTAGTGATTTGGGACATACGGTATCTTCTGATGCCCCTTCCCTTTTTGATGGTAGCATGTTTGCATAAACAAGTCTGAAGGTGAACTGTGCACTGAACACTTACATGACGGCATTTACTGGACCCTGTTGCCTTTCGTAGCCAACAAGTTTTTGGATGTTCACTTGCTGTGTAGGCAGAATTACACATCTCAATTTGTGCATGCGCTGACTTCCAATGCTCCCTAGAAGGGGAAAATAGATAAATGAGGCAAAGGCAGTCAATACTATATTTGTATTTAGCCATAATTACTTAATAAATTATGAATTCCAGCAGATTTCCAGTTGTTAGAACACGAGTGTTTCATGATAGACAGCCACAATACCAGTTTTACAAGAGGTATTTTTTGTGACGCATCCTACCATCTCTAAAGTGTTATTGCTGTTTCAGTTAAGATGCTAATCTTCATCCGTTCTCCTGAACAACTGTATAATCATTCTGCCCCTAGGGAGTCACTGCTTCCATAGCAGAAAAGGTTTTTGGCATCATTCATGATTAGGTCTGTATCATCTGCAAATAAGTGTCCATATGGAGCAGTGCTTAGAACCAACAACTTTACTGGGTGGATTTCCACATGCCATACTGTGTATCAGTAATTCCCCCTACTTTCCAAGGGAAGGAAAGGAAGCCAAGGCTACTTGTCTCACACTGGACATCCAAAACTAGCATTAAAAAAAAATTGTTGAAAGAAAGGGAGGTATATCTGCCAGAAGACTAAGTGTTCAGGTACTCTGGTTTCATAGGCAATGGCGTGCTACTTAATCCTCTCTTTCCTCCAACATTTTCATACGTTTCAGGGAAATGCACCAGTGATTAATAAAGAGGATCATGATATCAGTGTACAATTCTCTGGACAGTTGTTATCTTACATGATGATAACTAAAAATGGGAGCTTATTTAAGTGCAATGGAGTATATACACACGTTACTGGAAGCCTCTGCTTACTAGTTTGTGTCTTTTTCCCACCCATCAAAGACAGGTTTGGGAAGGCATGAGGGGGACAAACAGAACACTGCTGTATTCTGAGGTTTCTTTTTTAAAGAATTTATAGAGAAACTGGCTTGAGAAAAGTCCAAGAGCTGTTCAGGTGCAAAATATTAATTTTGCAATATTCATTGCTACGTATAAAACCTGCTTTAGATAATTTCATTATCTGTGACCTTTTCTTTGTTTGAAATAATTGGAATAGTTGAGGCAAACACACATCAGCCTTTGGAGAAGCTGTAGCATAGCCAGGGCATGGGTACCGGCAGAGTTGCTAGTTCTTGAGATTTTGTTTGCCTGAAAGAATATCTCTTCTGATCTTGTTTTAGTCAGGAGTAATACCATGCATTTTTTGATGATTCATTACAAATATGTATCTTACTGCCTCACTCAGACTAGTTTTCAAAACATGGCATTAAAGAGTTCAAAGATAGTCAAGCAATCCTTACTAGTCCTGGAAATACTCTCCCTACAACTAAACTATCCCCAGGGAACGCATGCAGGCAATACCAGCCTGGGAACAAAACCAAACTGCTCTGCAGCTATGACGACCCTTTTTCCTGGGTTGGTTTTTTTTTTTTTCTTCATCATTCTTTCTAATCCTTTTTCTATCCCTTGCACACCACCTCAGTGTGCTTTTTCAGACTTCATGCTATTTATGGGAAATTATACAACCCAGAGAATGACATTACGAACTGGCAGTCTGTGATACGAAGCCACGTGTTGCCAAGATGAACAGCAGCAGCGTTAATCAACGTGCGAGAATGAGTATGGTCTAGCTGTAGGGGCACTAGGCCAATGTGCTTAGTATGTAGCTACATAATCTTGTGAATGCTTAGCAGGTCTCAGTTTGGTTTTGGTGTGGTTTTGTGAAGGTGCCTTTTCTGTGTGTGTCTCTGCATATTATTGTGGGTTTGCATATGGCTTGCACATGAGTGTGTTCTGTGATTTCTGTGTGCTTGTTTGTGTGAATCTGATTGTGTATAAGAACAGTGTTTGCGTGTGTATGTTCATACTTTCACATGATACATGTCGCCTAATCCAAAAGTCACAGACCTAAACATCACTGTAGACAAACTTACTTAAAGCATGGCTAACAAACATGCCTCATCTCAGTGCTCATAAATGGTCTCAAACAAGACATTAAATTGTATGAAATCAGGAAGAAAGATAAGACATTGTATAAATCCATTGCTCTCCTTTGTAGTTTACATTTATAATTTTCCTGCGTGTACCAAAATATTTGGCTAGAAACAAGCAAATAGGCAATATGTGATACAGAACTGGAAGAACTTTCTAAAATAGGGACTGGTTTAAGAGGGATTAAGGCTATATAGTTAGAGGAAAAACAAAAATTAATGCAATAAAAATACATATAAAGGTTGTATATCTGGAAAAAGAAAAAAAGTACCACTCAAGAAATATTTTTCATAAAATGTTATTAACCTATAGAAGTCATTGCTATATGGCATCAGTGAGATTAAAAGACCTTGTGTCTTCAAACTTTCATGATTTTAAGAGAGAGAATAATGCACAGAAACTCTTTAAGTGTCCTAAGGCACAGAAACTCTACTTGCATTAAGGCAGAAGCCAACTATTAATTGACAGGATATCATACGAAACCTCCCATAAAGCTGCCTTTCTTGTGGTTCTGATCCAGATTTTTTGCAAGTTTTATCTTATGAATCAGCTCCAGCTGAGAATGAATCCTGCTCATCAGACCACTGGTGCAATGTGGAGCAATTTCTGTCTTCCTCTCGGTCTGTAAACTTACCTTTCACCGTGTGCATGGTGAAGATGCCAAGCCAGCAGATGACGAGGATAGCTGCAGTGTGGAGTTTCATTGCTGGTGGCTTCTTCATCGAGGCAGAGAAGAAAGCGGCTATTGTCAGCCCTTGTTCACAGTTTATATAGCGTCATTCAGTGGTCAGTTCTTGTGTTCACTTTTGGGGCGTCATGGGGGGGCTGACTATAAGTGGAAAAAATTGAGTGGCAGTACTTTTTCTGGTGACAGAGAACCACCTCCTTCCCCCCACCCGTCCTTCACTAGCCCCCCTGTGAAGGCTTTTCCTGCTCAAACCCTGCTGTGGTTGCACTTGCTTCTGTGTTGCAAGTGGGGTTTATTTCAAGCTGCAAAAAGTGAGAGCTCTCGTTCTGTAGTGGAAACCTTTAATAAATGTTCCTGTCCTTTCACGCCTTGATTTAGAGAGCTGTAGCTAAGCCTCACCGCAGAGACACAGAGTTACCTCTTTGACCAATGGACCACTTGAAAGGGGAACTGTGAGCTAACGGACAATGGCAAAAGGAACACCTTGGCTTTTTCCTAGTGGCTGTAGAGACTTGGTCACTCTAACACGTAGCTTTGGAGGGTATTGCTCTTATTTCCTATGTGTGGTGGAGCTTGTAAAAACTTCTGTTGTCTCTGTGAGTTGCTATGGCTGAAGCTGATACCACTGTGTGCTGGGAGAAGGAAGAGTGAACACACTTTTACATACAGAGCCAGACCCACTAGTCTGCCTGCCAGCCAGGCATAACTAAAAAACAGTGGTTTCAAAGAGGAATAAGAGTTTATACAGTTGTTTGGTGTTGGTGGTTTGGTTTTTTTTTTTTTTTTTTTTGGTGGTGTGGTCTTTCTAGTGTAAAGAATGGAGCCCAGGAAAGTAACCAGGCAATCAGGGAGGCACAATTTATAGGAAAGAAGAAAAAAGTTCATTGCACTTCCATGTAAACATGGTGTTGATAACAGGTCTGTCAACTTGTTCCAGTTGTACCTCTATCAAAAGTGTCCTTTTTTTGTGGTCTGTGCTAGTCCTATTACCCAGTTCTAGGTGTCCTTTCTGTGTTGTGGTAAGGTGGTCTGAGTTACTGGACAGCATTGCTATGTGCCAGCAGTTTTGCACCTGCAAATATTTTTCAAGTGAGCTGTGGACCTCCAGGCCACACGTGAAGCAGCACCTGAGCTGGCATCATTGCCCAGAGCCTCTGAGCAGAAATCTCCTCACTTGCTTTAAGCTCTGGAGCAGTTCTGTGCCTGGTAGAAAAAGCCATGCTTTGCTAGGCCCACGGAGACCCAGCCCGGCCTGGTGTGAACAGGTAAGCACCAGGCCTCCCGATGCCCGAGACTGTAAGGCAGTGGTGTAGAACAGCCATCAGTGCAACGCCCGGAGACAGCGTCCATTCGTGCCAGCCTGAAATTTCCCCCACTCTTACCTCCAGGCCTCGCCTCAGCTGGTTACTTCCAGTTTTCCAAATTCTTGATAACATCAATGTAAATTGCTCTGCATGGGGAAACGCAGCATGCGGAAGTCAGTTCCCTAAGATTCCTGAAGAAAATTAAGATCGAGCTAAGAACTGAGCTCAATTGCTTGACTCCTAGGCTGTAATGGCTGGTCTGTAACCTCAAGAACAGTGGGTAGGTCTTGCAGGTAGAGAACACGCTGCTTGGTTTATTTGTATATACACGCACATTCTTTGTTCCTTTTGATTTGATTCTTTCATCTTACACATAACATGCTACCCAAGGAAAAGCACAATGGCAAAAGTAGACAGTAAGCAGGTGTAAGGTACTTGCTGCTTTACTTGAACACCTGCTAAACCCACTTGCAACGCTAACTTAAGCTGCAATGAAATGGAAGCCAAAGCTTCAACCAGAGCCCCTAAAGGACATACCTGATGCCACACAGGGGAGTAACCGGATTGACCTTGGCAGCACTACTGGGAAATCTAATGTTAAGTTTGTGTCCAAGCAGTGTAGCAGTCTGGACTTTTGCTGAATGCTGCCTGAAATCACTCCTTGAATGAGATATTCTAACTTTTTGGTACTTGGCAGCTTTGAGATGCAAGATAGCAACTTTGACATTGATGGTAGAGAGAAGTTTTCTCCCTGTTAAGAGAGAAGATGCTCCCCCCCTTCTGCTCACTGATATGGTATGTACATGTATGTATCTACTCCCTGCCTATAGCTTTGCGAGGGTCACCAGCTGTAGTGAGCATGAGCCAGCTCAGAAGTCAGTCCTTCCCACAGAAGCTTCTGCAGGTTGTGGATTCATCCCTGAGATGCTATTAGAAAGCCTGTTGCCTCTTCAGTTTTCCACCATTCTTAAGGTGGGATGGAAAAACTGTCCTGTGGCAAGTTTTTTCCCTCTTTGTAGTTCTCATTTGCTGTGGCCTCCTGGGCTGTTGTTCTGTGGAGCTGACTTATGTCCAGTGGAGTCTGTGTTTTGGAGAAGAGTTTTGTGGGCTGGAGTCCCACAGCCCTGTCTGTGGATATTTGGTGATCTCTGGTGTTCTTATGTTGTATAAGGCTCATTTTGCACGTACTTAAACGCCAGTGTGCACTGCCTCCATGCTGTGGCAAAAGCTTAGTGCAAGATGATCAGACGTATGGTCTTTCTGTTTTCTTGCTGGTAAGTCCTATTCAAAACGCAGCTAATAAGTGTCCAAAGTACTTTTCCTATTAGTGTTTCTCAGCTCTGGATAAGTTGATTCTAATGATACTTGTCCTGGGGCTTGAATGCCTCTTGTGTGGCTCACTCATCATGGGCTGCTTTCAAAGCATTCTGGAGTAAAATGATCATTTTCAGCTTGTGATACAGCCACAGATGGAACAGACAGTATGATTATGGAGTTCTCTAACAGTTTGTAAAGTCTGAATTGTGGATAAAGATTACTTATTTTACCACGATGCTTCCCAAACCCTTGGCTAAAGGCACAATGTTGTGTGTGCCATAAAAGCCGGCTCCTTCTCCTCCCTTCCACATCTCATGTTTAACATATGCACTCTTTGCTGAGAGGGAGCAGGTGCGGACAGTGGATATTACAGGTATGGATATGTAGATGTATCAGTATTTACCCTTTGGACCCTGCTTGCGTGCAGAAAACCACGGGCTTTGAGTTCGTCTCCTAGGCTTCCTATACAATGTGGGGAGAGGATGGGAAACACATCCCTGGGAGAGGACAGCAACACAAAGTTCCTGCTTGAGGAGTTCGGGGACTCTCCTAAGCCCCTCAGCCCCCGTTCATGCAGAGCAGCCTGCCTCCATTTTACCAATACATGGCTGGGGACAGAGAGGTGAAGGGACACGTGAGAGTGCTCACGCACGGCAGAAGGCAAAGTCAGGGCCTGCCCTAGCACAGCTCCTAAGCAACTGCTGCATGCAATAGTTTTCTTAATTTTTAATGAGGTCAAGAAATTTTTACTGAAGTAATTGTTCTATATACCCCGTTTCATGTCAGCAGCTCTGCTGAAGGAGAAGAAATATACCGCGAGCAGAGTGTTGGGCCTAATATCAGAGTTTACTTACCAGCGTAAAGAGTCTAAAGTATTGCATCTTCTCATACTGTAGTTAGCTTTCAAAAAAGAGAGGCCAAGGTCTTCAAAGAGAAGTAAATTCATATGCATTCCTAGAAATGAGCATCTGGAGTGAATGTTCAGCAGCCCCTTGAGCTTGAAGCTATGCCAGCCCAGCACCATCTCTTTTGAAGACTGAACCAGGGTGTTCAGTGACTTTAAGAGGGGGCCTAAGAACCTCAGCTTAGACACATCTGTATCTCAGATAACTGGTTTTGGGTGGGAGATGTCACCCTCAGGAGATACATGTCTGTCTATTATCTACAGAAACAATACACATGTATCTTATGCCAGACACAGTAAGTGAGCCAAGTTAGGTAGGATAAATCTGACCCTAACGTATTTTGGATTTGCATTGTTTCTTAACAGTTGGAGTTTAAGAATTACCAACACCTGACATCTAGCTATGGTATTTACATGACTTTCCTTCCCCCCCTTCTTCCTTTGTTTTTCATCCCTTTTGCTCTGTAGATTTCATGCTGATTTCATAGGTACTTCTGGCATTTAATTTCACTTTCTTATTGAAATTGCTGTTGTCTTGCTATTTGTGCCTTTCTGCCAAGCTTGTTAGGTCATGCTCCATAGTTCAGCATAGCTTAAACTATTTACTTCTAAACTTGTGTCTGAATTCCTGCCTGCTAAGCAGCACAAATGAGGTATACAATAAAGACCCAGTATCCCACTTTGGTACCTGCTTTGGTTTTTAGTTAGGTTGGTGCATTGAAGAATGGTCAGATAACAGTGGATGACAGAACTAGCGTGATTTAGGAAGTTTCTGTCCCTCACCTGGAAATAGCAGTTTATGTTCAGTCTTCTTCATTCATATTGTAGTGGAGTGAACATACACATGCTCGGTGCTCACATCTCAGCTGAGAGACAATGACTTTTAATCTGATTTGATTACTTAAATCACATTTTTAACAACTACTCTGTTTTGTGCTGGTTTTGGCAGAACTCCTCCTTTAGAAATCCAGCCCTATTAACAACACTTTCTCTTAATCATAACAGAGTTTTTGCTTGCAGCCCATCTGTTTCCTCTACCATACTGCCAGCTTCTCCCTGCTAGCTTTTCCCTGGTCCTGCTAATGAGCTCCCCCCTTGGCTCTTCAGTAAATTAGTTGTATCAAAATCTTTCCTTCAGTCATCCAACTTGAAGCATTCAGATACATAAAATTAGACTGAGAATGATCTGGTTTGAAAGGGACCTTGAATCAAACATACAAAGGCTACCCTACGCTCTATGGTCAACTCTGCAGTCAGCTGTATGAAGGCATGCACTTGTTTTGCTGATGTTTTAAGCTGACTCGAGACGAATGTGACATTCTCCATATAACAGAGGTCTTTGGTCTGTCTTTCATTCAGTGTTGTTTTGTTTTGTTTTTCAATGAGCAGTTGTACAGCTGGGGTGGGTTGACCCTGGCTGGATGCCAGTTGCCCACCAAAGCCACTCTATCACTCCCCCTCCTCAGCTGGACAGGGGAGAGAAAATGTAACGAAAAGTTCATGGGTTGACATAAGGACAGGGAGAGATCACGCAGCAATTACTGTCACAGGCAAAACAGACTTGGCTTGGGTAAATTTGTTGAATTTATTATCAGTCAAATCAGAGTAAGATAATGAGAAAATAAAAACTAACTCTTAAAACACCTTCCCCCCACCCCTCCCTTCTTCCCGGGCTCAATGTCACTCCTGATTTTCTCTACCACCTCCCCCCAGCGGCACAGGGGGACCAGGAATGGGAGTTGGGGTCAGTTCATCACACGCTGTCTCTGCTGCTCCTTCCCACTCAGGGGGAGGACTCCTCACACTCTGCCCCTGCTCCAGCCTGGGCTCCCTCCCACGGCAGACAGTCCTCCATGAACTTCTGAAACGTGAGTCCTTCCCACAGGCTGCAGTTCTTCATGAACTGCTCTGGCATGGGTCCATTCTTTCTGTGGAGTGCAGTCCCTCTGGGTCCCCTGTGGGGTCACCAGCCCGGCCAGCAAACCTGCTCCAGCCTGGGCTCCTCTCTCCATAGGTCCACAGGTCCTGCCAGGAGCCCCGTGGGCTTCCCACGAAGTCACGTCTCCTTTGGGCACCCACCTGCTCCGGCTTGGGGATTTGCCCCCCTGTGGGCCTCCCTGGGCTGCAGGGGCCAGCCTGCCCCACCATGGGCTGCACCAGGGGCTGCACGGGAATCTCTGCTCCGGCACCTGGAGCACCTCCTGCCCCTCCTCTGCACTGACCTTGGTGTCTGCAGGGCTGCTCCTCTCCCATATTCTCACTCCTTTCTCTAGCTGCAATTGCTGTTGCACAGTTTCCCCCCCCCCTTCTTAACTACATTATCCCAGAGGTGCTACCACCGTCGCTGATGGGCTCGGCCTTGGCCAGCAGTGGGTCTGTCTTGAAGCCAGCTGGCACTGGCTCTGTCAGACACAGGGGAAGCTTCTGGCAGCTTCTCACAGAAGCCACCCCTATAGCCCCCCTGCTACCAAAACCTTGCCACGCAAACCCAATACAGCAGTCACCCAAGAGTTTACAAGGGGAAGACTCTGATCCTCATCTTTATAACCTTAGTTAGTCTTGCCTGTTTTGGTTCTTTGTGAGCTGCGTACTGGGAAGCTATCTAAACAGTGTGCAATGCTATTGCTGCAGAGAATCACAGAGAGGTGACTATAGTCCAATTCTGTGAAGGTATCTAAATATTGTACATGCTGAAACAGGAGCCAAATACCTTTGGCAATTTGTGGCATATTCTCAGCCCATCCTATTGCTTTTTTCTTGTTTTGTTTTGGGGTTTTTTTTGTTAATTCTTTTTCTACTTTCTCTTCCTCAGCTCTCATGTAAAATAGAGAATGCAGATTTTTAGTACTTCTTTCTGTGCATGCCGTATCTATAGGATCAAGGATGTGGGAACCAAGTCTTATTCTGGTTGTCTTCAGGAGAAGAATCAAGCCTATTGTGTGAAAAATAAATATACTTCTTGGTTAACCATGGGTATCAGTGTCTGTAGACACTGGAGGTGGATCTGAACCAATATGTTGCTTCTGGGTAAACCTGAGCTTTCCTCAGAAAACTGAAGAAGCTCAGTTGCCTATGCTTTCTCAGCAGGGACAGTTTTCTCAAATGTATCTCATGCTTTGGAGAGAGCTCCTTGGCCAATATGTATGTGTTTGGGTTCCTTTGCTCCATGACAGTCATCACAGGAAATATGTTGAAGAGCTGAGATTGTTAGTGGAAAAGGGGAGTTACAGGTATAAGAACATGCATCAGTGATATTTGTATGCCTCACTCTCACCTGGTGTGTGTGTGCTATTATTTACAAGTACGCAGGCTTTTTCTTATCACTGCCATTAAATTCTTTTGCAGTCATATCTATTTTAATGAATGTTTGGAGAGGGGGCTATGTAAATGAGAACTGCAAATAAAGCAGCAGGTTCCAGGCAGCAGAGCAATAGGCAGAACCAGTAAGCCTGGATTCAACTTTCAGTCCTTTATCTGCTACATTCTCTTGCTTCCACCCAAGAATTATTCTAACTCCTCAGCATGTGTTTTCACCTGCCAAAGAAAATCATGCATGCTTTCTACCTGCTTGTGGCTGGCTGGTTCACATGTGCTGACAGACCTGCTGGCTAGTGCCAAGCACTGAATACCCCTACTCTGCTGGCTTTTCCCCACAGCAGAGGCACCTGTTCAGACACTAGGTTTTGGAAAATTTGTAGGGATTTCCACCTTTTGTTTGGCATTGGTTGAAATTGGCCAGTGGATTAAAAAAAATGTTAAGGGAAGACAGATGAATATTGCAAAACTGCTGTTTTGAAAACGTCACCTTCTCTGAACTTCCGAAAAAGGAATCCTTGGGTTTTATTTCTTCTGTTTTTTCCCCACATAACTGATTTCTAATATATGCATTTTTTTAAAGCAATAATTATACTTGTAAGCATTTTTAATAACCACACCTTCATGAGGTCCTACAATGGACTTTAACAAATTTAACAAATTTTAATTTGCAGTTATGGTGTTAATCCCCGTGGCTTCCAGGAAGAAAAAAATAATAGTGAAGGTAGGAAGAGATCATTCCAGAATCTTTGCAGGAGAAATCCATGGGGGTTTTTTTTCCTCAATGAGGATGTATTTTTCTTCCTTTGAAGAGCATTATAATAGCCTCTGGAATAGGTACTTTTCTACTTAATCTCTCAGATGAAGAACTGTCACACTTTCTAACCACGCCACTGGTGAAGTACATTGCCTTTCTTCACACTGGTTACTACAATCTGACAATTTTGGGCCACATCCTGTTCCACAAAGTGTTAGAGACTTTCTTAAAATGGATCACAGCACTCAATCCTCCTCTGCCCTACGAAATGAAACTTGGTGCTCGTGCAGCTGCACCCTTAAACTGACACGGACTGAGAAGAAGTATTTTCCTTTCAGTTGGCTTTTGTATTTCCTTAGCCATTTGCTCAGTGAGCCCGTCACAGTAGGAGAGTCACTGTGCAAATGAAGGCTTAAATGAAAGGGGCAAGGAAAAAAGAGCTCAGCTCACAGGGGCCTGCAGCAAACACCCACTCTTGCAAATGTTCCGCTCTGAACTTTCTGACTGAGAGTCCTTGGGTTTTATTTTTCTCTGGGTTTTCCCCACTCATAATGACTATGAGTATGAAAGCGTGTGTTAGACAAATGCATCAGTCTGTATTATTCACCTGAGCTCACTGCAGTGAGTGATGCAATGTGGGAGACAAGAGGGGATGGGAAAATTCCCTCCCTCCCCGCTGAAGTTAACATTCATTTTATTCTTTGCAATTTCAGAGATTGGGCTGTGACTGTTAAATGCTGTTTCACTTTTCCTTTGCAAACTACTTTTATCTCTCACTAAGGGCTGCAGAAACCCCCACTGTGTCTTAAGACAGCAATAAATTAAGAGCTCCCTCCCATGGTTATCGTATTTCCTGCACTTAATTCTGTTGCTTTCAGCGTGGTCATGGGCCACTATATCCCTGCCCCATGGTTCAGCAGGGCCCCATGTGCAACACTCCACCCAGTCTAGCAAAGCATGCCAGACCTGGTGAATGCTCTCACTCTCCTCTCATACACAAACCCAGCCCAAATTGGCCACATGTCCCAGTGGCCAGTAAGGCTACCTGCTTGTGCCAGGTCTAGTTTCAGATTATCAGTTTGCTCTCTGTGCACTAGCTTATCAACTGACATAGGACAACGGTTTTCTTCCATCCCCTGTACTACCTTCTTTGGGATAAACAGTTTTCTACACGGAATGAAAAGAAAACTACTGGTATCATAGTATCAAAGGTATACGTGGGAATAGGTGACCTCATCTCTGCTTGACGGGGCAGTTTGTACTTCAGAGGTAAGCAGGGATTGATGCAGCCCCAAATTAAATGGGACAAGTTAGCTGATTATTGGTAGTTAAAAAATTTGTGGACTGCCCTGCCTGTTGTGGAAAGAAAACTTCCCACTCTGGCAAGGCCCATGGACTATTATCCATTATTGATTTTCCAAGTAGGCAGTGTTGAAATCTCAACAAGAAGTCCAAGGGCAATTAAGAAGGACTTCAGAGCCTTGGGACAAATCGTGAAGGGATCAGGTGCACAAGTAGTGTTCTCCTCTATCATTCCCATTACAGGGAACGATCAGGGAAGGAACAGGAAGAGCCAGGAAATAAATACCTGGCTCTGAGCCTGGTGTGAAGAGCAGAATTTTGGGTCTTTTGACCATTTTGCCTCCTCTCACCATATGCAACCAGCAGATTCGCTTTAAGTAATGCCTAATGTTACTCTCCTGAGCTTCTCAAAAGTTTGTAAGAGTATTGGAGAGTATAATTAGCTCTCCTATTGCAGAAGAGAAAACAAGTCTCGCAAAACAGAGTAGTGCTGTAGCAATGCCCTGTTCCTCAAATCAGCTGTGGAGAGGGCGTTGCAGCTCTTGGGCATCGCTTGTCTTTGCTGGATTCCTGTGCTCTGTCAGGGGATAGCGCTCCGTTGTTCAATTAGATGTAAAATAAATTGCATGGCCTATGTCTAAAAGGCATTAGGAAGTAGATACTGGGAAATAAGTAGGAGCTGGACTCTCGCCTTGAGTTAGCAGTAGCGTTTTTCAGTTGCAGTTTGCTATAGTTATTAATGTTTAGGTCAGATATGCATGCTTTATTGTTTGGCAGCAAAGTCCGCAAAAGGTGTGCAGATCTGGTGTTCCTTGCAGAACTGCAGGAGCTCCCTCACAGGGAACTGTGCTGGAAAGTTTGCAAACTGTTTGGCTTTGTCTCCAAATCTGTGCCTCGATCCTTCCATCAGAGACTCGGCTGAGCCTCGCAATTGTGATTTGTTCTTCAACCTTGAAGCACACTTATGCTCCCACCTGATCTCTCCTTTCTTCTATGCCCTGTGACTAAATATATCTCATTCCTCTTTTTTTTCTTTGTGAGGGAGCACAGCGCTCATTGCACATCACTTTGACAGCTCATCAGCTGGATCAGCGTCCAAAGCTCTGCCTAATTTCTCTAGGCTCTTGTGTGTCCATCTGTTTCTCTTCTGGGAAGGTGCAAGACAGGTGGGTCACGGAGGCTGCTCCCCCTTCCTTCAGACCGTGGCTTGCAATGCAGGTAGCTTGTGCAGGGAGTGTGGGCCATGTTACGGTGCCACTGTGCCATTCTGCTACCAGGTCTCACCAACTCGTATGGCAGGCAAGTACAAAGAAAAGGGAGGGAGCGTAGAGCTTTCAGGGGACATTGTAGAGGGGAAGTGGCTGGAGGTAGGTGCAGTCTAGTCCAGGTTAAGTTCCAGTCTTTAGTGGCTTATCTACTTACTACCTACTCTCTGGCGATTTAAGCTTTACCTTAGGGGAAGAAAAGGTTGAAAGGTGTGTCGTGAACCCTGGGCCCTAAACCTGGGGGAATTAGCTAGCCCGAGGAACCAGGGGAAAAGAGACATCGCAAAATGAAGAAACTGGCAGGCAAGTCTTAAACCTCCTTGCTCTGGGCAGAAGGGTTGGAGGGAGGAGAGAAGTGGGAAGTTTCAAGGCTTTAGAGGCTTGGTTGCCTTGGGGAAATGCAGCCTAATAAAATGTATTTGAAGGGCAACCTGTGCTGGCTTATTTTGTTGTGAGGAAAGAAACAATATTGTTGGCCATGTTGTGAACACACCTGATTTTTCCCAGTCAGGGACTGGAGAGACTGATCTTGGACCTGCCCTGGCCTGCCAGTACTTCACTGCCAGGTTAGAAAGAGGTGCCTTTTCCCAGCAGCCATTCTCTGCAGCAGCCTTTGTCATGCAGGAGGTCAGGCTGGGTGGTCAGGTCTGCTGGTCCTTTCTGGCCCAAAAAAATGCTGAAAACCATTTCCCCTCTGCAGAGCTTGCCTTGCAGCAATTCACTTTCAGCTGACTTTGGGCATGACCTTGCTTAGGCATCTTCATAATAGGGGGGAGGAGGACCGAGTTCAAACAGGTGAGAATCAGGTTTTGTGCCTTCATGATCCTGATTGCAGTTGTGCCTTGGAGGCTCCCTGCACTCTGGTTGCTCTGTGTGGGTAGCTCCAGCTGGAGCCCAGTGAGGCGGGAAACTGGTGAGGCAGAACAAAGGTGGTTAAAAATCAACAGGGTGTACCAGCCAGAGATAATGTGCCATGCTCTCAGAAAGGGAGAGAAATTACTGACAGGGATGGTTTTACAGGACCTTAATTTCGTGTAACCATGCCTGAATACCAAACTCCCTCTTTTCAGCAGCTGACTGTTGAGGAGCATCTACTTTTGAGTTTTATTTTCTAGGCTGTGTGTTAAGTCTGTTCACAGGCACAGTTGCACAGTACAGGTAGACTTGCTCTCCTTTGCTTCTTACAACAGCAGGGCAGGATCGCAAGACTTTCCACAAGCTTGGGCTGCCAATAGCTACTGAAGTGTAGCTGATTGCTGCTTGAAATTGGGCTGGACCATGCAGCAGCACCAAGACCAGCTTTGTCTGCCTACGCTGCCATTGCGCACTTAAACTCGCCGGCTGCCGCCAGCGGCTGAACTCCCCAGCGCAGACAAGGTCTAAGTAACACAGTGCAGGGCAGCAGGATCTGTCTGCACATCAGACCCTGCAGACCTGGGAACTCTGAGTGGCAGAAGGGCTGGGCTGCTTCTAAGGGTTTTGCAAAATGGGGCTAAGGAAAACCTGAGAGTGGATTTGGTTTCATTGTGTGGAGTCTGTTTCCTAAGGGCAAATTTTTTGGGGGTGAGCACATTGAAAGGGTTATGGATCACTGCATTTGGATGATTCTAATTTCCAGGCCCAAGCATGGGAAATTAATTTGATTTAGGCAGAATAATAAAAATAATACAGTATTTTCCTTGATCAGCTGCATCATGATCTTATTTCTGAATGAACTGGATGACCTATTGTGTCTTTCCAGATACTTCTAAAGCCCCTTTCACCATAGACTTGACCTGCTCCAGAGGAATTTTTTCTCATTCCCCTCAATATGATGAGATCACTGCTTGATGCAGTGTGAACAAGTGAACGCATAAATAGCACTTGCACATAGTGTGCAAAGGTTTTGCATGTGTTTTGTCATATCTTCTCTGTGATGTGTGGTGTTGTCCCTATTTTACCTGACCACTAAAGGAATTGGAAAGAAAAAAAGACACTCAGCTGAAACACTGCAGGGCAGAAAAATGTAATTCTCCATATTTTCCACCTTCTTTGCTGTAATTGTCAAACAGTGGCTCTTCCCCACACCATCTGGGTTAAGTGATTGGGTTCAAGCTAACAACAACCTGTCTATTCACAGTTATCCATCCTCATACAGCTTGGCACCTCAAAGTCCTGATCGGGATCAAGAGGACTTCTCAGATGGTAATTTTTGAAGGTTTGGAAATAAGAAATATTGGCTTGTGAAAGTGTTTAAGGACATCTAAAACTTGATTTGGATTAAGCTGCGGGAGCTTTTCAGAAGTCTGCTATAGTCTATGTTAATGAAAGAGTAAATAATATTCCCTACAAGAAGTATGAAATGGTGAAGTAAATGAACCTCCTGACTTTGTGAGGATCACTTTCTAAAGGCTGCCTGTCTTTGTTTCCTCTGTTTCATACCTGGGGATTCAGCTCATGTGCAGAGATGACCCCTCTCCGCCCTTCCCAATGGGGTTGCACAGCAGGTTCTTTTCAGGGCAGGTTTTGTTTTTCCCTCCTGTCTGGCAGTGGCTTTAATTAAGAGGTTCCACACCAAGTCATCACAGTTGTTCTTTATGCAAAGAAAAGAGGTTCATTTTTTCAGAAAGTACGACAAAAGAATTCTGAAAATCTGGGTTTGTGCTGTGTACCACCAATTTCCTCTTGGAACCTTTTGCATGCTGCTTATATTGGCTATGCCTGCCCAGTGAGGATATCGTTACTTTCTTCCTCTTCTTTATTTAAAATGTATCCTCTTAAGACATTCAGGTATACGATAACCAGCTTTTCTAATCCTGAACTCTGAGAAGCTGAAGGCCCCCTGAAACATGAGGTTAGATTAAAAAATCATGGCACTTTTTTTTAATCAAAGGCAAGATTTGCTTTTCTGTAATATTGTCAAGATTTTCTTCAAGGTCTTGAGGGAAAGATTTATTTCCCCTAGAAGGTAAAATACAAACCAAACCCTCCTCTTAACTTCCATGGATGAGTGTGTGCTCGCTTCCTGAGGAAGCAGGGAAGTGAAGTTAGGAAATGTAACTGTCCTTGTACTGGGAAGTCTGTCAATGCTGAACATCAGGTGACAAGTCCCTTGGGCGCTGCTCTAAAATAATGCTGGTTCTATGGTTTCTCTGCTTCTTCAGCTGGGCATATGGTTCCAAATAATGAAAAAAATGAGATGAGTGTTAGCCCAGCATGCAAAACCAAACCTATATCTTCTCTTGCTGCTCGTGCCTCCATCTCACTTTGAAATGGCATGCTGAGCATAGGTCTCATGCCTAAAAAAACCTGGGCGGCTTGAAATGTACAAAGGCACCCCGGAGCAAAAATATGCTTGCGTGGCAAAAGCTGGACAGGCTTCACAGTTTTTCATTTCATCTTAGAGTATTCTCTTTGAGCTCAGGCTTCTCCGGGGCTGTTGGCAAGTTAAGTGCGTGCTTGTACACACCACTACCTTAGCAGGGTGTCTCAGTGCTGGCGGGTTTTGCCTGTGCTTGTACTGTTGCAGAGTGGCAATTCCAGGAGGCACAGAGGGCTTGCTGGGTTTTTTTCTGCTTTCTTTAAAAGCCTGGACTCCAGAGAGGCTTAGTTCAAGGTGAGCTTTCCTTCCTGCCCCTGCCTGCATAGCTGTTTTACACAGGGTTCTCAGGCAGAGAGCGAGGTTGCCTCTCCAGCAGT
Source organism: Gorsachius magnificus (assembly GCA_034008185.1). Lineage (NCBI taxonomy): Eukaryota > Metazoa > Chordata > Aves > Pelecaniformes > Ardeidae > Gorsachius > Gorsachius magnificus. The sequence continues at coordinate 125,568,723 of CM067081.1, forward strand.
GCCAGGTTGTAAAGCTGACCCCACTGGTGTGACCCCAGCGTCCCAAAACTGCTGAAACTGTGCTCCTCCCCCACCTGAAACTGGCTGTTTCTCTTTTCCCACCAACAGCTTGGTGGCTGGTGAGTGCAATCTTGGGCCCATTTTTACCAGAGGGTGCAGACCTTGCCAGTGAATTTTGGGATCCTATTCTGAGAATGTAAAAGGCTGTCAGCTTATATAAAGTCTTATGCAAGAAATTATTCTAGGGAGAATTCAAAGCTGATTTTTCCTCCCACCTGTGGCTATCCATTACATTTTGCCTACGTGTTCTTTCCATGCCTTTTTTATTCTTTAGTGAACTTAATACCTAAGCTACTGAGCACATTAGTAATGCTTGGTCGCAGCCCCTAGCCCCTGCACTTCAGTGCCGTAGCTCTGTTATTACAGAAGCGGGAATGTCCTTGGCCTCTCACTCAGCTGTTCTGTGAGCAGGAAACACCTTATTAATATCTTTTGCTGCCCGTGATTGCTAGGTGGTGCTTTGTGGAATGAGAGAAGGAAAAGGCTCTTTTATGGTATTTGGCCTATCTCCTGGATATTTATAGGTCTACCCTGCCTATAAATAACCGTGTAACAGGAATTGTCTCAGCACAAGTTATTGATGGACTTATTATTGTGCCAGCGTGGCCTCTACTCTGAGCTGTTGCAGGCTTGAGAGGTCTGGGGGCCTGCTGCACTGCCAATATTGGGGATGTCGGGTGCTTTGGGGACGTGGGGAGTGGGCAGCTTGGGGATGCTTCCACCCCATGAAGAAGGGGACCCCCATGGGAGCACACTGTCAGGGCCTTGGGTGCACAAGAGACACCCATTACTGCCGACTTCTGAGCCTGCTTTCACTTAAATCACGAGCAGCTTGATAACGATATGAACTAGTTAGGACCTGTGCTCTATGAGTTCTCGCCTGTCTCGTGCGCCATACATTAGATTAAATTGATCACGTACAGTGACGGAAATTTCTGTCTTTCATGGTACGTCTTTATCTCTGCGGAGAAACTGAATGGTGCTGTGGTGTAACAGTAAAGCATAGAAGTATAGATAACAGCTTTTGTGTACGGGGATAGTACGTAGTCTAATTTACATTCCTGCTTCCGCATACTTCAGATCTCTGCAGGGTGGATTTCATTGAATAATAAGTTTCTTTCATTGATTCATCTATTTAGAAGAAGGACCTTCCTTCTGGGGTGATCAGTGACAGGACACTGCATGCTGCTTCCATCCTGCACTTTATCCTGAAAGAACTGCTGATGTTTCCTTACAAATTGTGCACAAATATCGCACCGCTGCTGCGGGAAGGCCTCTGGGTTCAGTATGTCCTAATGGTCAGAAGTGGTTTGCACTTTCATTTTTCAATATAGCGTTAAAGCTTTAGTCCAGATATATTCTGAAAGAAAGGGACCCTCACTCAGGTTCTTACAATACTGTTTCTGCTTGCTTCTTAGAGCTTTCCTGGGTGGCTATTTGCCAGAGGTCTGCATAATAGGTATCAAAGCAAAGATGGCTAATAGGTAGAGAATACAAGTGGCAAACAATTCACACATGCAAGCATTTCTGCTGGAAAAAATAAACCTGAGAATTGTGCTTATCTGGTGTAGAAATGGAAGATTGTGGTATGACTTTCATAAAGTATACAGTTGAGGCTGAGAAAATTCAACGCAAAATTTCAATTTTAGATTCTCAGAGAGAACTGAAAATAATCTGCGGATAAGGCATTGCTGACCTACAGTTATTTGATAAATAATATCAATGATGATAATAGTGCTTAATAAAATAACTTAGTTCAGAAGCTTTTTCACGAATGATTCTCAAATTAGAATGAAGGAAACTTCATCAGATTAAATAATTTTCTAACAGTCACTCAGTAGGATCTACAAGGGACTGATTTGAAGTCACTTCAATTCTAAATCAACAAGCTTAAAATTGTCTTTTAAGTTAGTGACTTTAATTACAATTTTTTGTACTTGTATTTTCCCAATTAAAGAGTTGCGTCACTAACTATAATTTTTTTATTTGATTGTTGTAATCAGATAAAAATCTTTACACAAAATTTATTTTTTTTTTTTAGCTAATAAGGATATTCTGTAGCTGTGTATACTTAAGCAATTATATAAAAATATTTTTTTGCATTCTAATATTCCCATTGTAGTAGGTTTAGGAAAAGGTGAATGAAATGTTTCATATTTATGGCATCATTAATCTTCTACTTACCATCTGTATCAAGTTAATTTTGGAAGGAGACTGGAACACACATTCCTACCTTGAAAACCAACATTCTAAATCATTTCTAATATGACTTAATAGGTTTTCCACACTGAACAAGTTTTGAAATCTTCAGTAAAACTTGCACTCTACAGAATTCTGGATAACAGTAGCGAATATGCCAATATAGAAACTCTGTAGGTGCTGACATTTGAATGAATAGAAACTTTCTTAATTCAGGAAATGGTTTGTCGTACTTTATTTATAAAATGGGATATGATAATTTAGTTAAACGTATTTCACCCCATTCTTTCTATAAAAAAACTTAACTTGTTTAACTACTTACAAAAGCTCACTGATTCAAAAAATGACAGTTTTCAATTGCTTATTTTATATTATTATAGTTAATTATTAACATTTGTTGTTTTAAGTTCATTTGAGATACTAAATAGGTTCTTTTTTTAAAGAATAATAATATAGTCAGAGAAAGGTTTGACTAAAATGAAAACCTCTGTTCTAATACTTTGAATAATTGATTTTTCTCTGCCTTGTTTACTTATAACAAATTGAAGTTTCAGAAAAGATAAAGCTACTTCATTAAGTATAAAGATTGCTGAAATAAAAGAAAATAACAAGTAGTCAGCAGTGATTACAGCAAATTGCTGTGCGTGGTTTGGAGCAAGAGCTCAGGTTTCTAATAGCAATAGAAATCTAGTTTTCCCTCACATTGAAACTAATTTAAGAGTTTTATTTATTGCCTGACTGTACTTTAAGTTAGCAGAATGTATTTAAACTCTGTGCAGGAGATGAGTGTTTAACTGGTGTTGGATGCATGCCTGTTCTGGATGGGGACTTCACGTGGCAGTAGGTTCTCTGCCTCCTCGCATGGCCTGGAGTGTATTTGTGGCCCAGGGCAGTGCCAATGGGATGCCCATTGCTGGTGGCAAATCCACCTCTGCTTACTTTCTTGCATGCAGCAGTCCTGTGAAATTCAAAGTTATGCTTCATGTATGTCAAGTCAGTTAGATATCTAAACATCTTAAAAACTGGAGAGCCGTAACTCATAACTCTTGATTTTTTAAAAATGTATTTAATAAGTTAGTCTATATTCTACTCCATTTTTGGCACTGGGAGGATGAATTGGCAGGCAGAAGTCTTGGGATATTGCTTCATTTTATTCTTTCCCCTGTTGTTTCTAACGTTGTCATTCTTTTCAGCTTTGATCAAAGAAAGTTTTGAAACCTTTCTTCTTCAGCTCTCACGAAACTATAACTTTAGATCAACTACCTTCATAAATGTACAGCCCAAATCCCTCCTGTTTAAAGAAAGTCAGACCTTCTGAGTGTGGAGACACATACCTCCTCCATGGGGAATCCAAACCAGAGTATTAGGAGGTTTGGTTCATCCAAAAGAATTCTGCAAAGTAACTTTGTAAAATGATGTAAATAAAGACAGGGTTTTAAAAAAGGTATTTCAAGTGTGTTTAACAGAAATGAAGCAAGACTTTCTTTGCCTGCTCTTATTGATGTAAACTTAGTGGAAATGTGAAGTTACATTGTGGAAAGACAGGAGATAAGCAGAATGATAAAACTGAAAATAACCACATTGATTGAGCCCATCTCAGGCTGACTGAAGTGCAGAAAGCAAGTAAACAGATTCACTAATGGATCCGTTTTATTGCCTTAGCTGTAGTAATTTATGCTGAACCAGGCTCTGCTATTTTATTATGAGTTGCCTTCATTTCGTCCCTTACAAGCAAAATAATATGCATCTAACACCTATGACAAGGATACAATCCAGACATATTTGTCCACCTTCATGGTTTGTTACAAGATGATAGCATTTGTACTTTCTTTGCTTTCTTCTTTCCTTCTCCAAATTATGGTCAGTTGGCTTCAATCTCTACTGTTTTCTTCTACTGTTGATGCTTAAGGTTGGAGCAGTATGACAAACCACAGAAAGTTCCCATAGGATAAAAAAAAAACTTGAATATATGTGCGCAGTATTTGGTTGTACATCCTTTGCCTTTATTATTCTAATAGTGAACCCTATTTTAATAGACTTATCATTGCATCATGTACTCTGATCATTGACATGCTATATGGATTTACTATTTTATCCTAATCTTGGACTCAGCAAGACCATTGGGTCAGGATACTGTCAGATTAAGTAAATTACCTTTAAATAAAGGATTGTATGCTGGCAGAAATATTCAAGATAGGTCATGTATTAAGTTCCTTCTTTTCCATGTTGTTCCTAATGTTGTGATTGTTTACACTTTTCTGTCTAGTAACTAACCACCTCATGGACAAGGAGTTACAAGGCATTTTTGTAGGTCTTTCTAAATGTTTGCTTCATTGGTTTCTTTCCAAGGTAGAGTCAACCAATCACTCCTGATTCGAAAGGAGATGGCATTGGCTGTGTAAGCCTGAAGATGGGTTGCATTTTTTCTTATATACAACTTACGTCAACATAGGTGATCCTTTAATTGTATTGCACATCTTATGTCTGTTTGTGGTTTCATCAATTATTCAGAGATATTGGCCTCATGCAAGTGTAACGATCACTTCAGTTGATAGCTTTAAGAAGGATATTTTTGGCCTGAGGAAGAAATTTCTTTGTCATAACAATAAGATCCAGGAACTTCAGTCTTGCATCAAGAACCCTTGTGGCAGATAATAAACAAGTGTGTAACAGAACAACACTCAATGAAGGACAGGACTACAAGATAAGTAAATAAGCTGAAAGGTCTATACCAAACAGGCACCCAAAACTTGTTCGAAGGACAAGGCCTCAGTATGACAATGAAGTTGTCACTCTGCCAAATGATTTCATGATATGCTGTAGGTCTACCTAACCACATAAGCGTGTATTTATATATGTTACAGACTATATGTGTTTCATGTCAGATAAGAATGATAAGTCCCCTGTGCATCTGTTTAGATATACAATATTAATAGCTCATTGTAATACCACCAACTAGATTGTTTACAGGCTGGAAGGCCTTCCTAGCCCAGTACTCCTGTCAGGTACACAGGCCAGTGGCAAAATGTTTTATTTTCAGGGAATTTCTCTTATAGAAGCTTCTGTGGTCAATGCTGACCTGAGCCAGAGTTCATTGGACTTCCCTGTGTTTCCTTCTATGTGCCTTTACTGCTCGCACACACAGAGAAGGGAATAGGGAAATAGGAAAGTAACCCTGAATCTAGTAATACAGAATTAAAATTTTGAAGGACTCAAAGACGCTTTCCTTGGAGAAGAGGCAAAGCTCAGCTAAACAATCTGTTTTGCACAACAAAAGAACTGGGGGTTCTCAGTTACATTCATAAAACTCTCCCAGCTGACACTGATTTAAAGATTAAATTAGTACCTTCATCTACATGACAGATAAAAGAGAGTAGATGCTTAAATGTTGATAAAGATGGGAAGTGTTAAGCCAAAAAGAGGAAGTGTCATTATTAAGAATTAAAAATAAGATGAAAATTTAGAATAAATACCAAAGTACAATTAATAATCAAATGTCTGAAAATGCATAGTGATATAGAGTGCAAGGGAAATGTTATAATTTTTTTACAGCTGAAATACCAGCAGATATAATCCAGCGGAAGGCTACCTACTGAATGTCTTGCAGGGCCAGGGATATGTTGTGGGTTAGCCCCAGCCCCACCCAGCTGCTCACTCACTCCACTCACAGTGGGACGGAGGAGAGAATTGGGAGGGCAAAAGTGAGAAAACTTGTGGGTTGACATAAAGACAGCGTAATAGGTAAAACAAAAGCTCCATGTGCTAGCAACACAACGTAAGGAATTCATTCACTACTTCCCATCAGCAGGCAGGCATCTATTGCTTTCCATCTTTGGGAAAGCAGGACTTCATCATGCGTAACGTTTCCTTGGGAAGACAAATGCCATAACTCTGAAGGTCCCTTCTTTCTCCTCCTTCCCCCAGCTTTATACGCTGAGCATGACAACATATGGTCTGGAATATCCCTTTGGTCAGCTGGGGTCAGCTGTCCTAGCTCTGCCTCCTCCCAACTTTTTGTGCATCCCCAACCTACTTGCAGGGTGAGAAGGAGAAAAGGCCTTGATGCTGTGCAAGCACTGCTCAGCAATAGCTAAAACACCCCTAAGTTGTCAACACTGGTTGTCCAAACCACAGCACTGTACAAGGTATTATGCAGAAAATTAACAGCCAAAACCAGTACAGTATAAAATATCCCTTCCCTTTTTCAAAGTACAGAGGATGGAATTCTTGCCTGTAGTGTTAGGAGTGGCTGGAATTGTTACATGACACCAAAAAAAATTCTTAATATGAGTCTATGACCAAGGGAACTCCTGGGGATCTGGCTCCATTTGCTTAATCACAGAATCACAGAATGGCAGGGGTTGGAAGGGATCTCGGGAGATCATCTAGTCCGACCCTCCTGCTAAAGCAGGGTCACCCAGAGCAGGTTGCACAGGACATCGTCCAGGAGGGCTTTGAATATCTGCAGAGAAGGAGACTCCACAACCCCCCTGGGCAGCCTGTTCCAGTGCTCTGTCACCCTCAAAGTAAAGAAGTTTTATCTTTGTTTTATCTTTATTTTTCCTTCTTCACATAATCGTGTGCTTGCTTTGCTTGGCTTGGCTTTTTTGTTTGGTTTTGGTTTTTTTAATGTTGGTCTATGGTATAATAAGTCTATATTGCATATTTCATTAGGCTTATTTCCAGCTGTGCTGTTGCTGGCCATGTTGTATAGCTGTGAATAAATGGTACCTGAAGTCTTTATTGGAATGTCTGAGATGCCTGAGAAAAGGATCTCAAAAAGCAGGTTTTCTCCTTCAGGTGTACAAGCAAGATATCACCTCTAATGTTTTACTTTTTGGCTTTGTGCTCATGGCCCCTTGGTATCAGAGAGGGCAGAAGTTTTGAAGGAAACAGTAACATCTTTTATTAGACCAGTTGAAATATTCAGAAAATATGAAGAATATCAGGCTCTTGAGAAGCTTAACTGAAGGAGGAATGTAGTTAACCTGCCTTCAGCCTCTTGGGGACAGAAATGAAAACCACAGAAATATTCAAGTTAGAGATGCAGTCCTGTACGGAGTCCCTTCCTTTCCACATGCTTTCTAATTTTGTTGTGAGGAGTTTATATCTGGAAATAGTTTTTCCCTTTTCTACCTATCAATAGCTATTTCATGAACATGCAGTCATAAGATGTTTTTGTGAGGCCTTCTGAATGCCCAAGACCTCACAAAAACAGTGCCTGAGTCCAAGGGAGCATGGTTTACACACCAAGAGGCAAAAGAAAGTATAAACTGATGGAGAGGATGAATATCCTGAATTTAAAAATCCTGCTGATTGTCGCGTTTCTGAAAGGACTCATCTTCTCCAATGCCTCATGTCTCAGTTATGCCATCGTTGGCTCCCAGGACCAAAATTTGAAGTGGTGGGGTATGAGTTAATTGCTGGCAAGAGGGCTGGTAGATGTGTCTAGCCTGTGAGTCAGACCAAAGACTATTTAACTTAACATTATTTGCTGGATATATTGAGGGGAAAGACTGACAATTTTGGTTTCCTCAGCTTAAGCTCGGTGACTGTATCTATGCTAATAAATTAAACGGTGCCAGAGGTTGTTCCCAGATGCCGAGTATGACTTTATAATGCTCTGCTGTTGTCACTGACCTCTTTTGGCCCCTGCCAACTAACCCTCTCCCAGACAATTCATGTTCACAGCTTGAAAGTTAGCAAGGGCCAAAATGTTTTGGGCTATAAAGAGAGTTGGGGTGTAAGAGTAGGTGAAAAAGGCCCAGTCTGTACTAGAGAACAAGTGTTGGGCACATTTACCCTTCCTGGTCTAGACATCAGGTATCCAGTGAATAATGTACTTCTGTCGTCAGTCCACAGCAAAAAAGTCGTGCTGTTACTTGTCATGAATTAACCCGGGCTGAATCTAATACAGGCTTGGAAAAGGGTATTTTTGGTCGTTATGCTAGGAAGTTTGGCGGATCCCACTGTTACTTTCTTTTCAGAACAGGTCATCTTCTCCATCACGGAGTTTGTGTATCATCATTGTCAGTATGAAGATGAAATAATTATGTCAGTGGTGTTTTGATTTGGTTTCTTATTACATAATAGTTCTCCACCTGGAAGCTGATCCTGCTCATTACCTTGTTTCACGTTGGAGAAGACTGCAGGTACATGAGAATGGCAGTGGAGAAAGGAGGCTCTTCTGTAAGATTTTTAAAAGGACCTGTCCATTACACTTCTGAAATGCCATCATAATTTGTGAAAAGAGTTTTACGTCAGCAGCTTCCAGTCCGCCAGTTGGCTGCTTGGTTTGGGGACACTTCCTTGAACTACACCTCCCATGATGCACCCGCAGCCTTGGCCCTCCCCTGCCTGCAGGCGTGGGGTGCCTGGTGCCTCCGGCCTTTGCTGATTGATGTGTGATGATACCTGCTAGGAAGCCTGTATGCAAGCAGTCAGACATTTTTCTGTATGGTATTTTGGTCAAAATCCTGTCTTTCCAATCTCCCCAGCCCTTTATGGTTTTACTAAAGAGAAGCCAGCCAACCCAAGTTAACGGCTTTCACTCTTCACCCGAGTCTGAAAATGCTCTGCAGTACTGGAGGAATTCTGCTATCCCCAGCTGATAGCCAGGGAAACCGAGGCATGATGTCTAATCCGTGGTGAATAGCACAGCTTGGGGACAGAGCCCAGGTCATGTGCCCCCCTGCCAAGTATGTGAGAATAGGTGACTTAGAGGTGAAAGGCTGCAGCTCCGAGAGGGCCAGTCCTACTTGATTAGCAGCGATTAACATTCCTGAAAAGCCTACCCAGGCTTATGTCAGGTAGTTGTGATTTACTGCCTGTGAGGGTCTTTATATAAGGCTTTATATGCCAGCTGTAGTAGCAAGCTCAGTTGCCTTCAATCCTGAATTTTAATTTGTATTATTTTTAAGTCTCTCCTTGATTTAAAGAAGGAATATTCCTAAATGTTTTTAGAGGAATAACATGGAGATCTGTAATTTCTTCTGGAAAAGGTGAACTACTGTAAAACCTCACTAGGGGCATTGAACAGATTTGTTTAAGAAGAGAAAATCGAACCCAGAAATGATCTTTCTTATTCAGTTCCTTCCTGTGCTGGCACAATAGGGCAGTGGCTGCTACTGCATCACTCAAGCTTCCCTGCCTGCAGTGGTTTTGCTTTCCTGCCTCCAGGAACGAGGTACCTCCCCTTCTAACGCAGCAAAGCTAAATTTAGCCCCCACAGAGCGCACGTTTCCTATATTTAGTGTTGTGAAAGACTTCAGGCAAGGAACTGGCTAAACTATGAGGTGTTCTGCAGTCCAGGAGACAGAAATAGAAACACAGAAAAGTGCCTCCTTGGGTTTTCCCCCTCTGGCTGGGCAGCAATGACAATAGAGGGGCCTGTGCATGGCCAGGCTTTTTTTAAAACTGCATTATCACGCCAGTTATCATGGGATTCCTGAACGTGAGCAGACAGAGAGCTGCGGAGCCCCGTGCCACTGGGAGGATGCAGAGCATAGCTGCTGGCTTCGTGACGGGGGGGAGGCTGCAAGCAGCTCACCCAGCCCTGGCAGCCGGGTGGGGACCCGGGGGTGGTGGCTCTGGCAGGCTGGTGCCACATCCCCAGGTGCCAGGCGCACCGCAGGGGAGACTTAGGCTGGGTTTTACTCCTCTGCCCTACAGCTGTATATCTGCATATGTATGATACGTGCAGAAATACGCTTGTCCTTGTATATACTGGAAGAGCCCAGTGCTCGTTTACCCAAAGCTTGCCTGGTATCAGCTTGGCAAGATTTGTCAGGCGATACAATACTGTTTGTTAAGCCAGCTGCTGTATTTGGGAGAGAAATGGCAAATTTGGGGGTGCTTTTCTTTGGGTCTTGCATCAGAGCAGGTGATGCAGGCCACGGGTATGGCAGCAGGGGTGGAAATGTGTCGTGGCACCTGACCAGAGGGATGAGTGGGGTAGTCATGGCAGCACCCTGATGGCAGCATGTGCTCCCTCTGCATGGTTCTGCACCGGCCCCTGGGCCCCAAAGCATGATGAGCACCGCTAGAAGCCTCGCAGGCTGGGACTTGCCACGTCTAAAAGGAAACTCTAATTCAAATTGTAAGATTTGCTGGCATTGAGCCCCTTTTGCGCTACCAGTGGAGGTTAACAGAGTTAATGTAAATTCAACGATCACTTCAGACTGCCTCTTGGGTACTGCAAGCCGTGCAATTTAATTCCCGTGTGAATCAGGAAGCATCTTTTGGACAAATATCAGATTGATTTGGTCGAGCAAATCACTGTTGGTTTTTTTTCTTTCAAGTCTGCAGAGTCTGCAACTTAAACAAGATTGGATTAAAATTTGATCAAAAAGGCTGGTAGATTACAGAGACAAGCCTCCGTCAGGGTATTCTAAGAGCCTTGTGGGAGCCTGTTTTCAGAAGAAATGTAAATGCTCTTGAAAGAGAGGTATATAGGGCTAGAAGATTCCTGAAATGATCCTCTGCTGTCATAGCCATCAAGCCATACAATGGTAAAACTTTCCTAAACTCATCTTGTTTTTTCCCCAAAATAGTAATTTTTTTTGTCCCCTGTACTTCTCCTGGGATGCCTTTCCAGAACAGCACAGGTACAACCATTTTCTAATTTCCAGCCTAATTTTATTGTGTCTCATTTATTCCCATTTGTTCTTGTGCCATTTGTTCTTCATTAGCTCTTCTTCCTCCCTGAAGTATCTCCTCTATAAATATACCTGGGATAATCATATTTTGTGCCAGCCTTCACTTGGCGGGGCTAAACAAGCAGAGCTCTTCAAATTGCAGATTCTAAAATAGGCTATCAAACTTCAGGACTGTTGCCACAAGGCATAAATACTTCCTTTTTTCCTTCTTTTACCCCTTTGTCTGTTAGAGAACATTGCACAAGTGGGGTTACTATGGCATGGGGAAAATTTGCCATTATGTCTCATTATGAACTGTGGCATTAGAGTATTTTTCTGAGACAGAGCATTGCACTGAGGGAACCATTTTACGATGCAAATTGCCAGGTACTGGTCTAGGTGGGCCATTTGCCTTTACTAGCACCTTGATTTCTAATTTTTTTTATGCAGAACAGCTTAGTTGCTATAGAGAAAATCGTGCTGTTATAAGCCAAGGAGCATGACCTCAGAAAAGGATTGAAAACAAAGCAGCAGGAGCAGAGAAAAAAAAAAAAGCAGAGCCTTCAAGACATCTCAAATTTTCCTAAATTTTCTGTGAGATGCAGGAGCATATTACAAGCATTCAGGACAGCATTCACATATTAGTTGCTTCTCACATACACGCTGGTCCTTGGAAAGGGGAACACATTCCTAGACTTGCGACAGTATCCCAGACTGAAGTGAGCCCTCTGTTCCTTTTGCCACTGTCTCCTGGCTGAGTTTCCATGCATGTAATGAGTTGCCATTGATGCCTTTTGACCACTCCTTTCAGCTGGGCGCCAGCAGCATGGAGCTGTCAGGCAGAGAAAACTGAATCTGTGTAGGAATGAGAAGAGGGAAGCATCTCTGAAGAGTAAGGCTGAGCCCGTGCAGCAAAGCAGAGCTCGTGGCTGAGAGCAGATAGGCAGTCAGTCAGTAACCACTGCTGTCTATGGAATCACGAAACTGGAACTGTCCTGGGGAGGGAGGTATTTGCTGCACGCTGCGGCCACAAGTGCCAGGCACAGAGACAATCCCATGCTGCTCAAGTTCCGATTTAACTTATCTGTTACGCATAAAGCATGCTCTGACTTGAACATTCATTCATTTACACAAGCATTAAGTGTATCTGCAAAAGTATATCCTTTGGCCTCATGTTCAGGGCAATGCTTTGATAAAAAAGGGGAGCGAAAGAGCATTATTTTAGCTGGAGGCCAAAAGCTGCTAGAAAGGAATGGAAAGGGAAGGGGATTCCATGCTGAAGCTAATTAGAGAAGATGAAGTACTTAAATGAAGTGAATGCTTCACTGCGCTTAGAGTTATTGCCGGATTTCATTGGTCTGGGAAAAAATGCTGAAATGTGGCTGCTCAGATTTGTGTTAATAATTTTTTTACGTGCTACTAAATAACCCAACTCACTTGGTCATGGGAACAGAATAGTAATGTTCCCAACCAGCGTCCTGAAGACCCCAGGAAAAGCCTCGGTGCAAAGAAAGCCAGCTCCTCACAATGTGACGAGACAGCGTGTGAATGATTTAGTATTATCTATTAGTATTAGTGGTAGATCCGAGAGCCAAAGGAAATGGAGGCCTTGTTGGGCACACAGTGCCCAAGAGCTAGGGTCACAGCTCCAGTGACTTGTAGCCTGAACAAATGTAACGGAGAACCACGGAAGGATGTGGCATTGAACTAAATGAGAGGTGAGAAGTGCTAAGCAGCGTGGTATGATGTGGGAGCACGTGCCGCTCCAGCAAGCATTAATGGCTCACCAGCAACCTTACCCCCTCCTCCCAGCCAGTCTGCACTTAAAGAAAGGTGATGGAAATTAAGTGCAATACAGCTGCTTCTGTAGCAGAGAGTCTAGCAACAGAGTGATTGCTGGCAGCTTCCTACGGCCTGGCTGCCTGCCAATTGCCAAGGTGATGTCTAAAAGCTCGGCTCCCAGAGCCTCTATAGCCCTGCCAGCCCATGGCCTTGCCTCAGTGCAGGGCCCAGGCATAGCCTGGGGGGCAGCCCCTCTGCCCAGCACCGGGGCACCTTTGGAGCGGTGCCACCTGCCCCGGGGCACCTTTGGAGTGGTGCCACCTGCCCCAGGGCACATTCAGAGCGGTGCCAGGGTGCACCCAGGTAGGCAGTGACGCGGCTGGCCTTCGCCTGGGCCTCGAGCCTTTGCTGTTTCGCTGCATCAGGCACTAAAGGCACGGTGAAAACCGGCTCTGCTCAGGTCTGTTGCCAAATTCCCAGTGACTCTAATGAGGCCAGGATTTTGGCAAGCAATCTGGTAGTGCCACCCTCACAGCCATGGCCCAGTTAGCCAAGAGATGCAGAGCCCTTTGCGATTTTCCCTTTCGTGTTCCTCCTTCACAGGCTCGCTAGCTCCTGAGTACCAGTTGCCCTTTTTCTGTCTCTCAGGTACTTACTTCTGGTGCCAAAACGTCTCCCCCCGCCCCCGGCAGGCAGCATGAGGGAGGATGGCCCCCCTCTCTCCTTCCCCAGATGGTCACTGCTGTCTCCTCCTCAGCCACCAACTGCTGAATGCGAAAAGATTCATGACATGAGTGTTGACATAGTGAGAGGCTGAGAAATTCCCTGGCTTGTAGTACTGTCCTCAGCCCGACCTTCCTCTTCATCTATATTTTCGTTTGCCGCTCAGGGTGGAGGAGTGTGGCCATGAGTCATCCCGGGGGCTGATGACTCATATTTTCAGTCAGAGCCGTCAGTGTGCTGAGGGTTTCTTGAGGCTTTGCCCAAGCTTTCGTGCCCGGAAGCTCAGCAGAGGGAGGGGACTTGCTCCATCGGGGGTATGCGCGCGGGTTTTCCTTACCGTGATTTCTAGCCCCCAGTCGTCTTTTCTCTCTATTTCATTGTTTCCTCCCTTGCCAGTAGCTCTCCCCTCCCCCATGATCCACCTCTGTGCTTTCCAGTTCCAGACTTGAATCTGCCTGTTTTCCATATATGAGAAACATTTTCCTCTAAGAGCCCATACTCTTCTGCTGCTTGGAGAGAGCCCATGAGTATTTGCTGTCTGTATGAGATGTCACTCCATCATGGCTTGAACAGCCTGTGTCGGTGTGATTTAAGTTGTGCTAAGAAATACCACCTTCTTTTGAGCACTCAGCCGCTAAAGCATACATGTTGCTGTATGTCATCCCTTGCAGCTGGTATCACCATAGGTTAAATGGGCTGCTTTCCAACTGTGCATCTGTGGTTCTTAAAATACCCATCCAGTCCCCAGTTGAGGTTTGCATATCATCCATGGTGACTGGCTGGAGCAGCTGCTAGGCCCAAGCATTACTTCTCTCCTTCTCTTGTCTGAGATTCACCTTCACGTCAGACTACGTCAGTATCAAGAAGCAGCACGTGGGGGACCTCAGGGAGCAACAGCAGCTAGGAGATTGTCCACGGCTGAGGGGGGGTCTGCTTCTAAAGGAGGTGATGAACAACAGTCTTGGGATGGTTGGTGAGAAGTTGCAGGGAGAATTCTGCTTGAAGTGTAAGCCCGTGGTGATAGTGGAAGGGGATCTGAATGAGAAGGGCATATGAAAGATGCGTTATGATGGGGAAACTGGAAAAGAGGACGGTATTGGAAGGTAACAAAAAAAGTAATTGAAGTAACCCTTCCCAGCTCCTTTGAACTGAAGAATATTGTGACGTTCAAAGGCACCAAAACATAAACACACACAAAAAGAGCTTAATTTTAACATACAGTGCATGACTGATGTGTTGGCAATGTTCTGTTGTCACACTGCATGGCTTTTAATTGAGGTTACCTAGAAACAGTACGGGACAAAAATGTTTCACCATGACTTAATTTCTAAGCATGGGAGGGTTCATAGGGAACCCCAAAAATATCATGGAGAAGAACAGAAAGCCAATTTATGTTTTCCTCAGTCTTTTCAGTTTCTCCTTTATTTGCAGACTTTTAAAGTAAAACACACACAGGGAAGTGATGCAAACAGGTCACAGTTTAGTTCTGTCAAATTTTTTCTGACTTCTTTCCTTTTCCCAAATTGAAAAAAAAAAGAGAGAAAGGAGAGAGGGAAGTGAAAAATAATTCAATGTCGGGCTCTTAATTGAAAAAAAAACAACTTACATTTTAAATTTTTAATCTTACTACAAATTCTTCACAATTTTCATTTCTGAAGAAAGCCAAAGTTTCTGTCTTTGGAGAAGCAAACAAAACCAATACGAATTGAAACTTTAAACCACACTGTGCTTGACAGAATGAACAAATGGCTCCTGCTCTCTGCATACATCTTCGGTTCAGTAGATCTAAACATGCAGGATACATAGAAAAGACATCATAACTACATCCTTTACCAAACTGCGGTGCATCTCCCATTTTGTGTGATAGGTTAAAAAACTTGTATTTCAGCTCAGCCAGCTTGTGCATGGATAATAAAAAAATGAGCTGCTAACAGGCTCTCAAGGAAGTGAAGCCATTCTGTGCCTTTTTTCTAATCATGAAGTTTAAAAAAAGAGTATCAGGCCAGGAAGCTTATATACATAGAAGTAAGTTCTCAGATCAAAGTGTCCTCAGGAAAAAAAGATTTGCTGGAATAAATTAGCTTCCAAAAAACTCTGGATAGTTGCAGTGTTCGTGGAAGCTGCCAGCCGCCGTTGTGTGTCTTTTGGCACCTCTGCAACATACGTAAATAGCTGGAGACCTTTCTGCAGCCAGGAACAAGTGAGATGAGAAAAGGCTCTGTTTCTAAATTTGAAAAGAAAGCTGTAAACAACAGGCATACTGATTGTAAATATGCCAGGGGACTTCAGGAGTCTGCCCTTTGGGCCTCTCTGCAGGCAAGGTCAACTTCACCTCTGTGTTTTTTTGTAAACACACACCAGTGCATGAGCGCAGCCTGGGACTGCTCTTTCCTTAGGACCAAACCCCAACCTGGGAAGAGGAAACTTATCCTGGTGGGACCAGAAGCCCCACACTCACACCTTTGCTTTAACAAGGCATTGCTTACCAGTTGTCCAGAGTGGCTGCCTTAACAATATGTGGTCCTGCTGTGCAGTTCCTCTACTTAATCTAGCCTTTGAAGAGGTCAGGCAGGATTATTTTTAGGGGAAATCAGAGCAATAAATAAAGATCGTAGACTGTGGGACACAGTGCTAGGTTAAGTAAATGACAATTCACTGCAATGTGAGCGGTGAAAGAGGCCACATCCTACCCTGTCCAGGACCACCATCATTTGGCATCTGGCCACATGAATTTGTAACAGATATTAGATGTCTTTGCTGTTCCCTAGTCCTATTCAAATGCCAGCCATATTTCCAACTTCTGTGAACTCTGCACACTCCACAGAGCAGGCCACAGAGTCTGTTGATGGTATAGTTTTAACCACTTCTGATCCGGTCAGGAGGGAGCAACGTGATCTACTCAGAGAAGCAAAGTCATATGTCTTTTCCCAGGTTTCCATTATTTAAAGAGTCAGAATCTCATTTTAAAGTGTTTTAGTTTGTTCTTAACTGAAAATTTTGCTACATTATTTTGCAGAGGTGTTTGTATAATTTCATAGAATTGTTTAGGTTGGAAAAGACCCTAAGCACCACGTCTATGTGTTCATGTATCTGAAGAGAAGCATAATCCAGCAAGATAACTGAGGACTTTTCTGGCCACAGTGTTATGCCAATGGTGTTTCAGTTCCTTTAGAAAAAAGGGTTGTATAGTATACTAGAAGCACAACGGAAGGCAGTGGCTGCCTAGGTGGTATTGTGCATCAGTGAAAACTGATGAGTAGGCAGCTGCACGTGGTGCATTTCACACCTCACCAGCTCATAACCACTAGAATAACTTCTCAATTATGCCTTTCTGCAGGCAAGGTTGTAAACTCCAGAGAAAACATAAACCGATGCTTAATCCCCCATATTGCTCAAGGTACTTGAGTATATTAAGTCTTTTGCCTGCTTTTTGCATGCTTTTCTAGTTCGTTGAAGTGACCCCTTGAAATTTTCAGCACTTTACAGGGGAGCTCTGGCTGCAGGCACTTTTCGTAAGCTTTTTTTTGCTAATATGCTTCAAATACAGTTCTTTAGAGTCATTGTTCCATCAGTTTTCCACTTCCACCTTTGTAAAGCTAAGTAGCAGATGATCAATTTTTATACCTTTCATTTCTTTTTGGGTCTAGACTTGACATAGGAGAGAAGGGTTAGTTCTATGGGCCACCAAAATGTTTACACTGGCACTTTTTTTCACTATTTGAAAGGATGCTCCTTTCTCCATCTTGGCCAGTCACATTTACCCAACTGCTTTTTCCAGAATCCACAGCCCATTTATCACAAATGGTCCAGGAGTATTCAACTGTATGTGCAAAGCATGTTTTCCTCAGAGATCTCCAGCCTGTAATAGGTTTTGCTTTTTCTTAGCTTTTCCACGTTGTACTTGGAAATGCCATGACACTGTCCATTGATTGTACCTGTCACCACAATAAAGTCAACTTTATTAGTAGTATGTAATAATGTTCAATAACATACACAGCAGAGTCTGGCCACTACAAATGAGATCAATTTCTCTGTTTCACAAGGGAGCACTGTTCTTCCTGTTTTATAGACAGAGAACAGGGCCTTGAAGAGACTAACAAAGAAACCACAGCAAAACCCAGTTTGTTTTCTGAGTCCTTTTTTGTTATCCTAGTCAGAGGAAAATCCTGCCTTGCTGACATTCCTCTGGTGCCGTGAATGACAACGCGCTTAATTACCAAGTAGCGGTGCTCTTCCATGCCAGAATATTTTGTTCCCAAATCTTCATCACTTCAAGACACAAGGAATAGCTCTGCGGATGAAAGAGCTGTTACTTTAGAACAGCTGTTCCAATGCATATAAACACCCTGCTGAAACTGCTCTGGCTATTTTGCATATGATTTACATTGGTAAGAGGCCTTACTAACTGTTTCTAGTATGAAATTTCAGCTCATGCTTACAGCAAATGCTGGTACACGTTGCAGTAGATTAGAGCAGTGCCAGCACGCTGTTCTGCTGAGTTACCTGCTGAGAGTGGAGGTGGCTGGGGGAAAGCCGCCTTGGGGACACGTAATGGAGGACACTTCTCACCTGTTGCCTCATGATTTTTATCCATTTTATCCCCAAAGTTCCTACTTCTAATAGCTACCTAATGTCCTCTCTGCTGGTGAAGAGTTCCTGTATTAGCACAGCTGATGCCCTGGGATTTTTTTCATTATTGTAACAAGGAAAATATCGGGGCAGTGGAGAGACAAAGCTGTTCCCTAAGCGTGGGGCTAGCCTAAAAACTCATTGTGGTGTGATGGAAACATATCTGAGGTGCGGAAAAAGAGAGGGCTTCCATTGACATGACACTGCTGCTCTTCTTAAAGGAGGATACTTTCTTCTTCTTCTCACATAATGAGTTGCTAAGTGACTGACATGAAGATACAGAGATATATCAAAATGAGATTTAGCTGAATTTTTGACTTTTAATACAATTGCAGGGAAAACTGTATGGGATGATGTGTTACCGGTAGAAGTGGATATGTGCATACGCGCGTTGATCAGATCTTGAGAAGGTATAAATTTGCTCAATGTGTTGACCTTGGTGGAGGCACACCAGTGAGCAGTAGATGATGGTTTTGCCAGAGGTTCTTATGGTTCTAACATAAAATGCTCAATTTAGTATATATTTGATACCTGCTGTTTGCTCCATGTTATCTTTTGCTTTTAAAGCAATTTAATTTCCTAGGTCTAGTAGTACAATACAGAGCATTTCTTTATCAGTAGAAATCTAAAAATCTCCTTAGTAATGTTACTGTAGCAGCACAGTTCTACAGTTGTCAGCCTGTGTTGGACATACAGGGTGAGAATTTAAAAATGTCTGATTTGCTAATGGCAGTTTGTTTTGTTTTGTTTTTTCAAGCTTGAAGGCTTTCGTGATGATTTCCTGAACAAATAACTGCAGGTTGAAGACTCACCTCAACTCCCAGGCAATATGAAAGTGTTGTGATTTTGCCCTGAATGTCCTGTAAGACCAGGACAAAGTCGTCTCCCACTTCACTGGGGCTTCCCACGTGTGAAACAGAGGAGAATTGCCCTGCCTTGTCCCTGAGAGGGCTGCGCGCGTATACCTGTTTGGTGGTGATGAAGGCCAGCAGAGATACAGCCATGTAAGGAAATAGTGAGTGTTGTCAATATGTATAGGTTGTTTATATATTTTCCTTATTGGTGTGTGCATGCCTTCTGTCACTTCTTTTATAACTCTTTATTGTGGGAATTGGTAATTTTCCTTCCAATATGCAAACTCATGCTTTTTAGCTCTCAGTCATGAACCAGTCCCCAGTGAAAAATGTGTTACTGTCTGTATTGGGTACCATTGTTGGGGTTTTGACAGCGGGGACTGTAGGGCCCTGGATGGGTGCCTCAGGGAAAGCTTGTGTAAGAAAGGACAAGATGCTGCCCTGCAGTGAGGAGTGAGGGAAAAAAGTGTGAGAAACAGCGAGCCCCGAGGTGAAGGAGGGGAGCAGGGGGAGGAGGCACCCCAGAAATCTGCAGGCCTCAGCACTGCACTTGTGGGCAAGGGGTTTCCACTGGGAAAGTTTTCTCCATGATCCTAAGAGGTTGCATTCTGAGACAAAATGTTGCAATCTAAAAGTGTAGACTGCCGCCGGGCTGTGTCTGGGGCTCATTCTTCCACCCCAAAACTGCTGTTAGCATCTTGAGTTGAAGATTGTTCCAGTTTCTAAACTGCGAGTCTGAAGAGGGATATAAATGTAGGGGCTAATGAGTGGGAAACTGTATCTTACATGTTTGTCAGGTAGTGACACGGCTGTGTGTGTGAATACTCCCTTCTGATTGATCCAAAGTAATGAAATAATGGTCTTTCCTCATCTCTGTCATTATACTGATTTTATTCTACTTGTAGACTGACAGGTAAAGACTATTACACAGAATGAGAAAGACGTATTTTCAGTTTGTTTTCTGAATGTGTAAGTCAGCTTGGCAGCTGAGGCCCTCATAGGAAGGACAATCTCATGCCCTTCTTGAGACAGGACAGTACAGCCATCTAAGCACAACTTTTGCTGTGTTCTGGAAGCTGCAGCTAGTGTTATACCAGAGGTGCCAAAGTTTTTTCAGTGGTTTAAATGATAGTCAGTTTGTCTCAAGCTCCTGGCTTTCTGGAGACATGCAGGCTTCTGAGCAATCTAGGTGTCTTCCTTCGAAAGTTGCCTTGGAGAGTTAGTCACTTGGAAAACTGCACTTCTCAGGGCACTGTGCTTTTCAAAGCGGCAACAGGATTTGTGACAATGAGAGAAGTGCAAGGAAGTGGAGAGTGAGGAGAATTAGAATATCACCCTACAGGGTCAGGCTGTCTGGCTGGGAATGTATGCAACACAACAGAGGACCAGCAAGACACTGCAGGCCTCTTCCTGATTGCAGTCTGAGTGTTTTACGGCATGTAAAATCCTTACTCCTTCAGTGAAGTGGTTACTGATGCTGAGGCGCTACCCAGATCCAGGTAGAGCCCATGGAGCAGCTCCGGGAGTCCCAAGATTTTGGAATGGGCAGCCTACATTTTAGTAATTGAAAAAAGGAAAACCAGAGTCACACCCAAAGTGTCTGCTTGGGCAGGCTAAGCATGATAAATGACAATTTGGTAGAATTGGGTAGAGGTTAAGAGAAACAAGCATTTTGTGAAGAGAGGAGAAGGGATATCATCTGGGTCAAAGGGAGAAGGTAAATAAATTTGAAAAATGGAGGACAAGGGTTTACCAGGCAAAGGTTGTCAAAAAAGAATATGCTTGTGCGATTTTGTTTTGATGTGCTCTTACAGATTGGCACCAAGATATCTATCTAGTTTACTTTAGCAATCTAGATGAGCTCAACAGTTAATCTTCACCTAGCAATCAGCTACTGACACTGTGATACATTACAGAAAGAGACTGTGTTTTAAAAAAAGAAAGTGATTTATTGAGAGCAAAACATCACAAGCCTGCGTCAAGATAGAAGGGGAACAAAGAGACTGATACATTTGCAACTTCACATTCCCAGCAGCCTGATTACAGAACCTGCCTCTTTTAAGTGAGAGATGTCACATTTTTAAACACAATTAGATCTCTAAGGATGCACAGAGACACCTTATGGCGTTCTCAAAAGTGTCTACACATTCTACTTAAGGGCAGCAAGTGAAATAACTTTCATTTCCTTACTTGCATTTTAGATGCTTAAATTTTTTTTTAAAAAGCTAATGCTGGAAGATCAGATATGTCACAGCTTATTTTTATTTCCCAACTAATGTGTACCTGTGACTAGCAGTGTTGTTTAAACATTTCCACCATATTTATAGCTGTCATACAGCGTGCGTGCCACAGGATTATTTTAAAATGGACTGTATATTTTTTTAAGGAATTCACAAAGGTTATTTTCTCTCTGCTTTCCAGTTCTCATACAAAAGGCATAAACAATACAGGGTATTGTAATGGTGGTGTGTGAAGTGTTAATTGATCTGAATCTGGAATGATTTCTCTTATGGAGCCTACTGTGATTTCCTTTCTAAAGAATTATCCATCTCTTTCAGAGACCAATGATTGCTTAATCATGCTTCTTATTATAAATACTGTGTTAGACTAGGCATGGAAATGAAACCTCACCTTTAACAGAGGTGAGCAATCAAACAAACCAAGTACACGTTGCATAACGCATAGAGTGAAATGCGTATAAAATACAACAAAATTATTAACCAAAGAGTTGGGTTTTTTTCCTCATTTCTACTTCCTTTGCTTCTTCTATCTCCTTCCTTCCTCCTCCTTTATATTTATTCTTCTTTCCCTTTGCTTTCTTCCTCCCTGCTTTCTTTTCCTTTCTTTAGGCCTTCTCGACCACAGGTGGAAAACTACATTTTTAGACCTCCATTCAGCACAGGACTTAAAGACAAAACTTCCACCTAGTGCTAGGTCAAGGTGATAGGTCTTAACAAACCCTTAGACATGGAATTTAGTGAAAGGAATCAGAAAGAATATGGGTTACATTGACACTAGAGGAAGAACCACCTCTTTTTGTAGGCAACCATCAGAATTTCAGGATGTTTTCTGTACGTAAGCACAAGATGAAATGCATTCTGTTACCAAAGGCAAGGAATAAGTCTGGTAAAAATCTCTGCTAAAGATCTATAGTACTGGATCAAAGAAGTAAGAATTACCATTGGTGAAACAATTGCAGATATTAGTGTGAGTTTAATGAAGAGAAAAATGAATGGCTTACAGTGCTGGAAAAAATACTCTTTTAAATTATTAATCTGCAGGCTGGTTTGGTTTTTCAGAGAAGAAAAACCATCTGTCTGAGTTTTCTAGCTGTGGTCCCTTTTTTCAGCAAATTTAAAACAAAATATGGTGTCACCATGTTTGTTTAAAGGCTGTTCTTGCATTCCACATGTTTTGTTCCAAGTTGATGATTTGAGGGTTTTTCATTCTCCTGCCTCCAGCTAAGGTTTCTCATATTGCCAGTCTGGATCATACTTAGACATGTATATTTTTCTAGTTCTGTTATAATGTAAGTTGAAATGCTTATCGCTGTCCCTCTCTGGCAATGGTGAGGTGTGTAATTATGAATGCAAAAATATAAATCCTATTGGCTAGAAGGAATATAATTGGGAAGATGTCCCTTAAGTTTGCAGGTGAGACGTGGATGCTTTGCCATGATTTATATGGTCCTCCAGTGCAAAATGATCTCATATTGAGCTACGCAACCTCCACCAAGTCTCCAGAGTGGATTACTCTTATTACAGTAACAGCTAGGCCATAAGAGCCTAAAAGGGAACAGAATAAATAAAAAGGGCGGAATAGGTATATGAAGAGTTGTGGTGGCTGCTAGGTGGTCTGCAGCACTTGGTCACTAATAGCCGTGTACAGCTATAACTCAAAGTGCAGCAAATGAGCTGCTGCCACAAGAAAATGCCAACCTCACAAGTAGAATCTTGTTTTTCCTATTGGATGCATTTGGATGTTATTTTGAAATATGTATTACCCTATAGAATTTTTTGTCTCATCTGATCTTAAAAACAGTGTTCAGACTTAATACTTTCAAAGAGAAACAAAGGAAAATTTCCAGGAAACCAAGCAGGCACTTGCTTTCCTTGTGGGACACAGGGCAGTAGGTTCTGCAGGTAATTCTGGTTTGTGAGCCTGCCTGCAGCGGGGAGACAAACCTCTGCAGCCACTTTTCATGCTGGAGCTGTGCCCGGCATCACTTCATCATCCTCCATCCACAGAGTTGGTTCCAAGAGCACAGCAAGGCAGCCAGGTTAGCAGCCAGTCTGGGAACTGCATTCCTGCTACAAAACCCTAGAGATTGTCCTTTCTAAGTTGCCAGAGGCAACTAATAAAATCAATAGCTCCTGACATGCCAACAGGCTTGAAAGACTGTCCAGCTGGTGGTATCCCTAGTGTCCCTCAAATTACTATTCAGCCCTCAGCGCTGAAAGAGTGTGAATTTGTGGTGAAGTTCAAGTCAGATGCCAGGACAAGCCTGGGAGGAGGCAAATGAGCCTGAGAACAAGATTTGTACTATAATTAATGCTATTGAATAGCTCTGGATAATACTTGTTCTTTCTGTGAAGTCACTGCAGTTGATGGCTTGAAAATACAAATGCTTTCTGGCTAGCTGGCAAAAAGATGCAAGTTAAGCCAGCTGCATTCCACACAGGGCGCAGCAGTACCTGCCTGTGTTACTGGTGTTTCGGTTCTTGAAGGAGAAACATGGAAAAAACGTGGAGGGGACAGAAATATGAGCGAAGGCAGAGAATGGTAGGCACCCGGTGCTGAGCTCTGTATGGAGGCTGTAGGCTTCCCCTTCCTGCCGCAAGGATGGTGCTCGCTGCTCTGACCAGCTTCCTCTCTCATGGAGCACAGAGCTGGCACAGTCCACTGCCTTTCCAGGGGAAAGCACCTACAAATAGAGGAGGGGCAACAGCCAACCTAAGAAAACCTAAGAACATGAGCTTGTTGAGAAGCCTGGAAACCTACGATACACAAACAGTGCTCCTGTGCTTATTCCATTAAAGCTTCCTGAAGGTATCTTTTGATCAGAATCATACAAAATGGATCATAAGGAGGGTTATGAAAGGTCCGAGAAGCAAAGAAGTTTGCTGAATGACATAGGTTGGATTTTATAACTTGTCGTTAAGTATTAGAAGACTTCAGGTTTTTACTCCACATTTCTGATGCAAATCAGTTACAGCAACAAGTTTTAACATTAGTTTCTCGGTAGAAGATCAGTCTGAATGGAGGGTGGTAAGATCAGTCTCAATGTTGGTGGTAAGTCAACAGGCTTAGGAAGGAACATTTGGGGCTTTCTTCCACCCTTGCTGCAAATTTCCACTTGGAAAGGTCTTTACTTTTATGCTGTGGTGCATAGGCTTTTAGGCTTTTCCTGATTGCTGTTTGTGTAGCCTCACAGTACTGTAAGAGGAAAATCCTAGAAACAGCGGTTCACAGTAGTGGCTATGGTTGACCTGCATCTTGCAGCACATTGTCGGTGCTTTGTTATCGGCTGCTTTTGTGTGCGTTCCCCTCTAAAATTCCGATATGTTAATTTTCCCAAATTGATACCTACAGAAGATATTTTTTGCCATGCTTCTAGTTTTCCATGGGCTGAAGTTTTCATAGCTGATCAAGTGTTGTATGCAAAGCATGTGTTTCACGTCTATCTTTTTTCCCTTGGCACTCTCATATTTGAGGTATGGTGGGTACTAAAGTATGAAGTGAAGAGGCATGGTTGCATTTCATTTCTGTTTTGTTATGCAGGGAGCTACGATTATGAAACTGAACTGGCTACCTACGCTGTGTATATTAGCCAAGACAGGATAAATCAGAACATTGTCAAAAGGTCCTAGATATGATTGTCGGAGCAGGTAATTTTCAGGTGATGATACCCGCCTTCCCCAGGCCACAACCTTTACTGACCTACATTTGCTAGGTAGTAAGGTTGGTTCTCTGACTGGCTGCTTCAGCAGGTTTTGGCTAGGTGGGGAAGAGGTGTGAGGGGGCTGTTCTATGGCAAGTGAATGAGGTGCAGACTGGTTGTAGGGTGCATTCTGAGTCCTGTGTGCATTGTAGTTTTGACAAACAGTATAAATATTTACAGATTGTGCTTCCTTCTATTTCTCCAAATGGATTTCTTCATGAGAGAGAGAACTGGATATGATGTGCTTCCCATGCAATCAGCAGGATATGAACCGGGCTTTGCCCCTGTGATGATTGAGCCCGTCAGATTCAGAGGCTTACGGACAGCCATGACATGACTTTAATCTAAAGAGAGCGCTGAAGAGCTATGACTGTCCCACATAATGCTGGTAGAAAGGCTTAATTTGCTGGTAAATGTGTGCTTGAGTTTGCAAAGCCAGCATTTGGGGAATGAAGGGGACACTCTTTTTGTTTTTAGAGACTTCATGTTTCACCTGGAGTTAATGAAAGGTAATAAATGTTGAATGAGGAAGTACCATATTTAGTGAATCTCTTCTCAGGGATAGAAAAAATGGTTTCTGAGTTGATTAGAAATGTTGTGTGTGTATTCTCAATGGTTGTATTCTTATCGCCTAATGGTGGGGTTTACTACAGTTTCACTATCTAAATAAATAGGCAGATGTGGCTGTGCAGCGTTCAGTAGTTTGGTCAGGCTTCCCCTTAACCTAGATGATGAGCACAAATCATTGTGCAGGAAAGGTTTTGCTTGGGCAAATAACCCTTGGCCTTCTGAGCTTCCTGGGCAGCATCCTTACAATACTGACTTCTGCCTTCTGGGAGGAATTAGATTTAAATCATCAGCTGATTTCTACAGCCGCCAAGCATCATATCAGGTGGTACCAGCTTTTGAACACTGTGAAACTGGACCAAATTTAGATTGGTCATGTGAACTTGAAATGTTATCAGTCATGTTATAACCCCTGTGAATCACTCATTGCCGCAGATAGGTTTACCCAGTTTTCTCCTCATCTTTGCAAGTGCTTTCCCTTAGTTTAATTTCAGTTTGTATACTAATAGTAGTTGTTACTAATTTCTGTTCTATTTATTTTTCATGACATCTTTGTTTTGTTTCTTCATCTCTACTATAGCTGCCTTCTTGTCATTATAAAATCAACAAGCAGGTTGACACTTTTACGGTAAACTAGAAGATACAAGGGAAAAAATGAGTGCACATGTACCACCAAAATTTTGACCCAAGGGTAATTTTTCTGACAGTTAGCAGTTTCCAGTTTTCATGAGATAAGTTCTGAAAATCATTCTGACCTATCATTGTATATAAAAATTTTATTATTAATAGGGGACAGACTGGGTATTCCCTTGTGTATCCACACACACTTTTATAATTTATTTCTTCTTTTTTTTTTAACCTGTAATAATGAGAGAAAAGCTCAAATGTGAATTATGGCTTGGCAGAAATCTAGATTAGTTTAGTGGAAAGGATCTGATGTTGTTGTGATGTAAAAGCAGTTCTTTGCTCCTGCATCAGGAAGGGTCATATAAATCATCATCTTTTACCCAATTACTTCCCTCATTTTCTTCCTTGATGAAAGGATGTGACTGATTGTCATAAGCTAGATAAATTTATTCCTCGTGTGCTGAGAGAATGTAATGGGATGCATGGGCAAATGACAAGGTTTAGTGGCTGACTAAGCCATTAGCTATTTTTAATGACCTGCTTGGCCTGTAATGGTACCTGAGGTAAGAATAATTACTTTTCCCCATAGCAGAAGGCCAGGGATGGCTTCCCTTGGCGAGATCCTGTAGAACAAGGTATTTTGAAAGTCCATATGATTTTCAGAGGCCATGTGACTGCAACACAACTTTTTCAGACAGTGATTTTCCCAGTGTGATTAGGCTGAAGCCCACCCTCCCCAGCAAGCATTATGGGAAGGTGTTTTCATAAACTAGATTGCAGTTTTGGCTCCCAAAATGAGGGAGTGTCAAAATATGGGAGTTCAACATGTAAAAATAAGAAAAAATCAGAAAGCTACACATCCTCTATCTTCATTATCAACACCTGTAGCTAGATAGCTTTCTTGGCCACCCAAGAAAGGAAGGAGATTTCAGTGGTCTGCGCTGCCAGGTGACTGACCTACTATTATCTGGGAGATCCCTGCTGATGAAAAATCTGCAAATACCTTCTCTGTTGGCTACTTTTTGCAACTGAAGTAAGAGTCCTGCAAGGTTCAGGAAACAAGGTAAGAGATTAAAAGTAGCTCATCATTTCCATATTCTAAGGATCTTGGGTTTCCTGCTTTCTTTTAATTTTATTTTGAAAGAAAATATTTCAGGTGGCAACATGTAGAGCATGTGTGTTTGTGTGCCAATTCGTATTGAAAAGACTGCCTTGACTTTGGCCCTGGCAAAAACTCTGCTGTCTTTAAAACCTAAATCTGCAATTCATCTGTTCCAGGTATTGCTTCATTTAAGACAGGTATCTGAAACTACTACCTTGTAAGGTGTCAACTTTGTTTAGTAAAGCTACTTTGATCTGAAATAAGTAGGTAAACTGCTCTGTAGGTGATTAGATTAAGAAGAGGATACATGATAAGAAGAAAATGATTCTTTCTGTTGCTAACAGCTGATCTGCTCTGGCTGTTGATAACTAAACCAGATAGCTGTACTATCATTATCAACCAATCTGCTGATCTGCGAGGTCAGGTTCAGTTGTGAGCCAGATGTTGTCTTTCTATGCTAATGAAACCAGGGAAATGTTTACAGTTTTTACCTGTATGATGGGTTTACTTTTAAATTAATGTAATCCTGCTTATTTATTTTATTCAGGCCTGTGAAAATTAGGGAGCACTGATTTACTCCTTCCAAAAGCCTCATGGCTGGA
Organism: Gorsachius magnificus; assembly: GCA_034008185.1. NCBI lineage: Eukaryota > Metazoa > Chordata > Aves > Pelecaniformes > Ardeidae > Gorsachius > Gorsachius magnificus. The sequence goes on from CM067081.1 coordinate 125,596,445, forward strand.
AATGTGTAACGAGGTGAAGCGGTTGAGTTTATATGAGTTTACACTGATTTTACATATTACCTTCTACACATGTTAAAGAGTTATTCTTGCAAACTTTCAAGAAACAATTTTCATCCTTGCAATGAATATGATGCCACCAAATGTGCTAAACAAAACTATATGCTCGTTGTTCCTAGATGGACTGTGGTCACCCCTTGCAGACCCAAGAGGAATTAGTTGTGGATTGGGCTAGGCACAAGTAAATAAATGAAAGACGAGAATATGAAAAGGTATTTCCTGTGTTGGAGAGCTTGTAGCATTTGCATGTGAACAAATACAAAAAGGTGGAGACTCTGGCACAGTTTAGACACAGCGGTCTATTAGGTTCTGCAGAATGAGAGCTGTTCTTTCCCAGAGCTTTGCATTGGGTGCTAGATGGGCTTGTAACTTAAATTTAAACTCAGGAGTTGTAGCCAACTTTCAAATCACCCATGTATTGCCTTTCCCTAAATCCCAGACTTCCTGTAATCTAGTATAGAGTTAGCAGCAGTTTGACTGTTTGGTGTATCATTTGTCTTTGAAAGTGCAAGCGAGACCATCCATTGAAACAGCTGCAAGATATCATGTCACATAGCTTCTCTAAGAGATCCCCCCCAGACAATCCAATACCTGCCCTCCCCTTTTTGGCCACCCCTTTTCTGGGAAATAATATACTAGATCAGTTAGATCCAATATCTCATGAGAAACTGGAGCACATTGCAAATTGATGAGTAATGAGATTTCTTTTTGTATAAACTCGCCCTTAATAGAGACAGGGACTAAATTGTAATTGCAGGCCAGGGCTTTATAGTTGATTGGGAGATATCAGGCTTTTTTTGAAAGTTTTTTTTTTTTATCCCAATAAAGATTTGTAACAGGTGACATTAGCTTTCATTTTGATCTACATGTCATAATTTCTTGACGTTCATTGAAAATAAGAAAAAAAAGGAAGAAAAACTTCTTCCTTTGCTTGCCAAAAAGTTGTTGTGTTTCAGGAAAGATTGGATTCTTTATTTTTTTTTAAGAACGAAAGCACTGCTGTGTTTAAGGACATGCAAGACTCTTCTGTGCTGGTTAGCCAGGGAGGGTGTGTGAATGCTGGAAAGGAAGGTATGAACCTCATATCATGGGTGATCTTGTTCTGCGGCACTACTGTCAAAGAAGAGGGAAGTTTTTTTGGGCCTCAGCCTATGGGCTTGTGACATGAAGGACTGGCAGCAGCCCTCTTGCCCTCTTGTCTTGCTGTGGGATGCGCTGGTATGAATGAGTGAGTTCTCCTCTGGAATAACTGCCAGCCCAGGATAACAGGGCGTCAGTTTGGGGAATATGTAATCTCTAAACAAGCGCTGTTCCTGGTTGTGCAAATACAGCACCAGTGCAGGTCTGTACTCTGTTCATAGCTGCCATTATACATCTCCTTGTTTTGTGGGAATTGATGGACGATTATGGGTGAAAGACCAATAGCTGGGAGACAAGTGCCTCTTGGGGGATCAGCTGATGGCCTGCTGGCATTGCCATCAGGCTTGCCTGGGTGCTTTGCTTTTTCTGAAAATTGGACAACATGCTCTGATACTGCACATGGATATGCCATGAGAAACAGGGATGGTGTTCACTGGGTGTTGCCTTCACAATCTTTTTGAAGTCCCACATGTGAATAGAGGAAACATGCTTTAGGGGGTAGAGCGAGCAGGATTCCTGTTGCAGTCATGGCACTAACTCAGTGTGATCCTGGATAAATCCTTTTCCCTCACTTAGACTCATTTTCAGGAGCCATAGAATCAGCCATAGAATAATATTTGCTTCTGTTATCATGAGCTGTCAATGACTGGGAAATACTTTGAGGTATGTAGGCAAATGGCACCAGATTTATTGAATACAGTGTGCTGTATAAGATACTGGACATGTTTGAAGGGGATAGATGAAAAAGGGCTGATTACAGAGCCCTTTGAAGTCTGTGTTAAGATTTCTGTGGGCTCTGGATCAGATAATCAGTTTGGAGGGAGGGGTGGGAGAGAAAAAACTTATGCAAGGTCGTTGTCTACTTGTTTTTAAAGAAGGAAGCAAGCTGGTGAACTTGCAATTGATTGCCCTTTATGCTGGTCCTCAGAAAAAAGGAAGGTGAGGGAAATGTTGTTGAGATCCCATTGATGTGCAGCCAGTTTTGGAACGGATCATGGAAACTCTCTGCATCAATGCTGTCTGAATTTCACTGTCTGGATTTCTCTGTCTGCAAATGATGAACGCACCCATAAAAATGGAAAGAACACTCAATGCTGCAGCCCCGCTCGGCAAATCCTCTCACAAATAGACCCTCCAGCTACTCAGAGTCACGTTGCCTGGATTATTTCAAGGGTCAGTGCCCGGGTGAGGAATGTGACACCTTGGGCCATTTATGCAACCACCTAATCACGTAACAGGTGAGCAGGGAGCCCGTGTACAGTGTAAACAAATCCCTTTGCTGTTTTTCCCCGACATTGTCAGGCTAATTCTGATGAAGAAAGCATGCAAAACTGAAGCCAGGGAATCAAGGCTTGGAGCCTGCTCAGAGCTTCAAGAGGAAGTGCTTCAGTGAGGGCACTTTCTGGCGTGTTTCAAGTGAAGACTAAAATATTTCCCCTGCCTGTGCTCTCTCTTTCATTAGTTCACTCCTGTGCCACCTTGGCTGGGGGCCGGAGATACTCGTGCTCTGAGGACGAGAGAGGATGTTTGACTCCACAGCATGTGGCTTGGCGCCAGGAGCTGTGTGCAAATCATTATTTGGTCCCTGATCAAATTATGGTATCTTGGTTTCTCATCTGTGAAGCGATGCATTATAGAATAGGCTGTGTTCATTTGGTGCTTCCTGAAGGAAGAGCTGGGTGTCTTTGTTGTCCACTACAGACTTTCTTAAGTGGGAGCCAGTTAGGCACTGGCTGCAGATGGTGGAAAGGTGCCCCTGACTGGACTTAGTCCCTGAGGAGTGTGCACAGCAGCTGATAATCAACATTTTTTCTCCCCCAATGAGTTTGTGCAAAAGAAGAGCATCTGCTTCCCATCATCAAAAACGAACATTTGTAATGGGCACCTCCTAACAGTTCAAGACCATCAATTTACTGAGCTGGTGCACACCATAGATTCTGGCATGTGTTTTACATCTTTTGCAGCTTCCTCTCCATTTAACTGCAGTATACTCTTATACCTGGAAAACTCAACCTGATCTTTAAAAAAAGATATTTCTCCAGGTTTATCAGGGCTCTACTGCAGTTATCAAAAATAAGAGTATTTAATAACTAGTTGCACTTTCTTGAGATGAATGTGTATGTATATGGAGAGGCATTGCTTGATGCCAGCTGAATAGTTTTTAGCCAAGTTTCATAAGTTGCTTTTTTTTTTTTATGTGTGCTTTCTCTGGCAAGCATTGTACATGTTTTATGGTACACAGTAAATATTTTATTAGCATTAATAGTCAGGTTAAAGAGAAAGAATAGAGAATTAATAGCTTAGGTTAAGCTGATCTCAGAAGGCATATAAGTCTTACAGCTATTATTTGCCACATTTCCTACTTGGCGACCAGATTGTCTTACATCTGCCCAGCACTTCGCCAGTCTGCTGGGCTGTTTCCCTCTGTGCATGTATGATCAATGTGTCCATTAAATCACCATCCTTTAACAGATCTCTCTGTGCAATGAGTAGCTTATGTCTTGTCTATCTGGGTGTTATTTTTATATTAGGGGAAGATAAAGAACTAAAGAAGCAGCAGCTCTCTGATTGTTGAGTCGCAGTGAGCAGGAGGTCTTGCTCTGCATGTGTGTGTGTGTGTGTGTCTGCGAGTGCGTTCTCACGCTGCTTCCCTAGGTCAAGCAAGAACTCATCTTATGCTCCATACATGCATACATGAGAATCATAGCAACTCCCTTAAATTAACACAGCTTTGTATTCTGTCCCCATGCGGACACCGATCTAAAGCCTGCTGAATTCCCAGGGAGTTGGTTTGTCAGCTGAGATAAGCTTTATTATCTAGGAGAGAGGCAGGAGAAGGAGAGTATCAGAAGCAAGTAGATGAGTTTCTCCCAGCTAGTCACAAGCAGGCAGTACCCCTGGAGGCCACAGAGGGCCAAGGCAGAGGGAGAGAGACAGAAGGCTTTTGGACCTCTTTAGGAGATCTGGAGGTGGATCTTCTTTATGTTACACTTACTGAAATCGTCCATGGAAATATAGAAATCTCAGAAGGAGAGAGAACTACACTGAGAATCAGTAACAAACATAGAGAATTGTGAAAGTTTTCTCTTGTCCAGTCCTGTTTGAAACACCCCAAGTACAGGCCTTCAGCACTCAAGCACTCAAAGCATCCAAGCCGTTTGCAAGAAACCATCCATATGTTTTACTGCTAAGCAACTGAGATTTTCTTTTTTGCTTCCTTTAGTCTGTGCTAGCCCGTCTTTACTGGAAACACAGTGGTGAGAGAGTGGAAACAATTTAACAGGATTTGCAAAGAAGGGAATGATGCTATACTAAACCTGACTCACAGTAAACCCGCTAAGCTCCACGGAAAGCCTTAGTTATGGCTTTGGAACCTTAGCTTTGGTGTTGAAAAATATGCCCATAATAGCTCAAAAATGAGGCAATTTCTGCCTTACCGAGGATTTTCCGTTGAGAATTCCTGTGCAAGGTCTGCCAGTGTCTGATGTGCTTAGCCTACTGTAGGAAGGCTGCCTGGATCACCGCTTTCTCTGCTGTGCTTTTCATTCGCTCGCTTCTGGACACAGTCCAGGGTCCCTGACGTCCCTCCATTGATTTCGACTTGCACTGGATTAAGCCCAGGAGTCGCCTAAGCATATTCATTTCATGGTTGTTTGTGGGTTATGTTTTGGAGGTTGTAAGGGTACTGACTGTTATAAATATCTTTATAGTTTGGCCTTATAAAAATGCAGTGCCTTCACCATGTTCTCATGCCCTTATTATTATCATTATCGAGTTACCCCTTTTAACCACTCTGTGGTTTAAAAGTGGAAAAGCCTTCCATTGCATAAACAGCAACCTCCTCCATAGAAGACTGATTTAATGTCAAGTCATTAGCTGTGGAGGATTTTGACTTGGTTTGTGAGCATTTACCCTAATCCACTAGCCAACGCCAGTTCCAGCAGGCGGGTCTTGGTTCACGCTACTCCACACTCCAAAGTTGCTTTAAGTTCTGTGAAAAGCTGCACTAACTAGAACAGTGACTATGCCCATCTGTCACCAGCTATCTATGGAGGCAAGTTTCAAGAACACGGAGCTAAAAAGGGTTCACTCTTTCTTGGCTACTGTATCAAGCAGCTTTATGTCAACATCTTCAAGTTACAGCTAGCCTTGACCTTCAGTGTCTGGCTTGGGACTTTCCAAAGTGAGATTCTTTAAATGAACAGTACCCAGAGCTTGGAGCCCAGAGTCTGGTCTCTTTTGTGTGGGCTACCACAGGAGATGCACATACAATAGTTTTAAAGAGCCAGTTCCACAAAGAAGCCTAAGCGCTCAGTTAGGTGCCTTGGCACTTCCTTTCAAACCCCACCCAGCAGCTGTTTCAGGCAGACGTACCTGATTTCTGTGTGTTTGTGAATCTTCCAGGTAAATCCTGACTAATTTATGCTGCTGGGCACAAACTCAGCTGCTCAGTTTCAGTTGGCTCCAACCCTAAAACCCACAGGGTTCTTAGGTGTCTTTCACCTGCAGGACCCCATTTTGTAGGCATTCCCAGGGCTAGCAGTCTGTTACAGTCTGTGCACAAGACAGCAGTAGTTAAGCTTATGTAGGCTGTAGGTGAGCCAGCTTAAGGTCCCTCTGCTGCTTGATTTAGAGTAAGAATTTGCCTTCAGATTTTCCACTTGCTGGAAACTATTAGGCTGCCTTGTCTTCTGTCCTGCGCTGCTTCTTTTGCTGAAGCCCCTCTCCTCTGCATGAAAAACTTAATATTTGTTAAAGCAAATTGCTTTTTACAGCTGAAAATGTGAGCTGATCAAGTTACTCTCCTCTTCTTTGGGGGCTCAATGAGTGGTAACAGTGTATATGCTGTTGTGGGCTTGCACAAGAATTTATTTTCTTCTGAGATGAGTAGAGGTAGTAGGTAAAACAGCCCTAGGTCCTGGAGGAGGTTAAGGCATAGTTCGCCCAGTATCATAACCATGCAAGTGTCCCTGTGTTGAACAGGGCAAAACCATGTACACACACATGGACATGAAGTTCACTGCTTCCTGGTAGCCTTCCCCACCTGAGAGAAGGAAGGAAAATAGCAATTATTTGTTACAGTGTTTTTGAGTTAGAGAAATCCATTCTTACCCCCTGTGAAGAGTGTAAAATTAAGTACATGAAATGACTTGGATTGGTAATAACAGAGCAATGCATGTGGATCACAGCTTGCACTCTTCCTAAATTCAAAGTATATGTCTTGTATTCTAATACAGAACTGGTCAGGGGGGATATGTCTGGCAGTTCCTTAGATCAGTGTCTGTAAAGCGTTTTAATCCAAGTCTCACTTTCATCCTTCAAGAACCTTTTCCCTCCTTGCTGCAGTGAAGGTGTGGGGTGATGGCTGGGGAAGGTGTCCTTTGTACCATGTGTGTTGCCGGCAGCACTTTAATGGCCGTTATACCATGGATGAGAAGTGCAGCCCTCATAACTTAGGGGCAGCAGAGGAGCTCCACAGCTCTGTTCTGAAAGACCCTAGCCCAGAAAATAGGTAACTGGCATGGCTGAAAAAGATGGCACTTGCCTAGAGCACTGGTGCACCTTATCTCTTCAGCAAGTGATTCCTGAAGGAGGTAGACAGCCAAGTCCAGTTCACGACTGGCTCATTGACACCATCTGCAAGGGGTAGCTGGCCTAGCAGCAAAAGGCAAAGTAAGTATGGTGTTGGGTGCTGGCCATGTGAGTTGTTATACACTGCCACTGCCAGAAGAAGTAGCCATATTTGATGGGCCAGAAATGGTCATCTGAACGGGAAACTCAGAGCTGTTCGGTTCATTGTGATGACTGTGCTGACTGAGAAACTGCCACGCTGCTGCATTAGCTCTGGAGGGACCTACAGGGCGGCAGGCACCCTAGGCAAGCACAAAACGCTAGAGCATGGAGCCAGCACTATCGCACTGTGATTCATCTGATCTGTCATATCTAGAGGTATCTCCCTGCCTTCTCCTCCTCATAGTATCTTAAAGCCTCACTGTCATCATTGCATTTATTTGTGCACAATGCCAGTGGTGATTACTGTCTCTAAGTTATGGAAAGAGAGGTGAGATGCAGAGAGACACAGGGATGTTTCATATATCTAAGTTACACATGAAACAAAGCACAGTCTTAGTGTTAACCGAGCTATCCTGGAATCAGGCAAGCCGTGCCTGGATTAATTAGCAGCCTGGGCACAATGAAAGTATTGCTTTGAAAATGTGCATTAGCATCTCTGTGTGGGGCTTTTAGGAGTATCACCCTGCTCCAGGCTTACAGAATGTTCTTTAGCCTTGTTCTGCAATGTGGCATGGGAGCATAACCTAGGTGACCTACTCCACTTGCATGGAAAGTGGATGGCCAGGCAGGAGCCTCTTGAGTCTCTGGCTAGCACTTTAACCACTGGACACTCTTTCCATGGAGATTATTCACAGTGAGGCTGCTCACAGTGATGTATGAGAAGGTTTTTCGTGGGACTAATCACATCTCAATCCTGCTGTGGATGCTTATTCCCCAGGACTCCCTTGTTTTGTGGAGGTTTCTTTCCTACAACCATTCCTTCCCCTCTTTCTTTTCACTGTGAAACAATCTCTGGCGTGACTCAGACCTCTTCTTACCTTGCACAGCATTCAAGACACAAATGCAGCTTGAACAGCTTGTTGGAGCATGGTCCTCTAAACAGAATAATGGATTTTTTCCCTCAGTTGAAGGACTTAGCAGGAATCAGTTAAAGGCCTTTGCCAGGTGAAGCCTGGAAGATGATACAGGTATTTCTGCACTGCACTTTCAACCTGAAAGGCCCCTAAGAAATAGGCAGTTATAATTATTTTTGCTGGAATTATCTTCAGGTTCATTATCCTGTGCCCACATAAGCACTCATCAGTTTTTAAGATTTCAGACAATTGACTGCCTCACTAGCAAAGCCTCATGATGAATATTCCTTCTTAATTTGTTTTTAATTGGAGTTTTCACACTTCATCAGTGTAACATTTAAAGAAAACATTAGCTCTCTCCCTAATGTCAGGTTGACTGCATGTGGTTTTGGAGTATATATTTCTTCTGTCCTTCTCCCTGTCAGAACTTATGCTATTTTAGGCACATGCCTGGCTCTGGCATTCAGATCTATGGCTGGGCTTGGCGTGAGGTATGGAGAACTGTGTCCGTTGTACCAAACTGATGCTTATAATGAGGCAGATGTCACCTTCTTATCCTTTCCCATCCCCTATCAATCTCAATTTCTAACAGTTTTTTTTCATTGTCCATGCAGAAATCATGAAAGTACAGTATCTCATTACAGATGAGGAGTGAAGAACACTGTGGGTTTGTCTGCTTTGTACACTGCACGGAGTACCACCTAGCAACACCCAAGCAAATGTTAAGCAAACTAGCTGGCATACAGAAATATGTCTCATCATGACAGAACGGGCCACGGTGGGCTTCCTCCTCTAGAATAGTGTCAAACAGCTTTGTGTCAGGAAGATCTAGGTCTCAGCAGAAAGGAACACCCAATAGTAGAAAATAGTCTGTTTTCTGATGACAGCTATCTCTGAAGCACTAGCCATTTTTCATAGCTTTTAATTAACTCAACAGGAGAAGCATGATACAGTTCTTAATGCCAGGCTCTGGCCAACTGGAATTAGACTGCTCTAGCAGTCATTTCAAGATGCTCCAGTGTGTCAGCACCACACTGCAGTCTGCTCTCTGTTATGGCTAAGACCCTCGAAAATTTAGAATCAGCATGGGAATTGAGGCATGTCTTCCATGGCTCATCTTTTTCACTGTGGCTCTGAAAGCATTTATGTCTTAATTTTCTTTAGTTCTGCTCATCCCACACTACATCATTACCCTCTCTGCTTATTTGGCATGGTCCTCCAGGCAACAGACTGAAGGCTGAGTCAATTTTTTAATAGAGCAGGCAGGAGAATAATATATATTCGTCACTTGCTCTTTCTTTCTTTTTGCTTGATCAAAAGAGTTACTTCATTGTTCCTGTAAACTTTCAGCTCAGAAAGATGTAACAACAAGTCATTATCTTTGCAGGTATTCATACGGCACATTATGGAAATATGTTATTAGCTTTATTGAATATGTATATAGAATTTGAGTGTTGCGGTACAAGTGAATGTATCTGACTTTGCAGAATCGGAGTTGTTTAAGTCTAACTCAAGTAATGAGATCAACAGGCACAACAAATGGAGAACAAGTGCACACATATACTGTTTAAGTAATTTGATATCTTTCTGTGATAAGGTCACCCGCCTAGTAGATGAAGGGGTGGAAGCAGGTTTACAGTGCACTGGACAGAGATCTGGCTGAAGGGCAGAGCTCAAAGGGTCATAATGAATGCGGCTTCATCTGGCTAGTGACCGGTCAGTGGCAGTGTTCCTCAGGGTTCAATTCTAGGGCCAGTTCTCTTCAATATATTTATCAACAGTCTGGATACAGGAGTTGAATGCACCATTAGCAAGTTTGCTGATGATACCAAACTGGGAGATGCTGTTGACTTTCTAGAGGGACAAGAGGCCTTGCAGAGTGTTCTGGATAGATTGGAGCATTGGGCTATGATTAATGGGGTGAAATTTAACAAGTTGAAATGCCAGATTCTGCAGTTAGGACAGAGTAATGCCGGGTACAAGTATAAATTGGGAGAGCAGTGGCTGGAGAGCATCCCCACAGAAAGGGATCTGTGGGTGCTGGTTGACAGCAGGCTCAACATGAGCCAGCAGCGTGCCCTGGCAGCCAAGAGGGCAAACCCCATCCTGGGGTGCATCAAACACAACATAATCAGCCAGTCAAAAGAGGTGATTGTCCCTCTGTATTCAGTGTTGGTGTGGCCTCACCTTGAGTGCTGTGTGCAGTTCTGGGCCCCACCATTTCAGAAGGATATGAAGGTCCTTGAATGCATCCAGAGAAGGGCAAAAAAGCTGGTGGCAGGGTTGGAAAGCCTGTCCTGTGAAGAGCGGCTAAGGACTTTGGGTTTGTCTAGTTTGGAGAAAAGGAGGCTGAGGGGCAACCTCATTGCTCTCTGCAGCTTCCTGAGGAGGGGAAGTGGAGAGGGAGGTGCTGAGCTCTTCTCCCTGGTATCCAGTGTTAGGACTCATGGGAATTGTTCAAAGCTGTGCCAGAGGAGCTTCAGACTGGACATTAGGAAGCATTTCTTTACTGAGAGAGTCGTCAAATACTGGAACAGGCTTCCTAGAGAGCTGGTCAATGCCCCAAATCCTGTCAGTGTTTAAGAGGCATTTGAACAATGCCCTTAATAATTTGTTTTAACTTTTGGTCAACCCTGAAGTGGTTGGGTAGTTGGGCTTGGATGATCCTTGTAGGTCCCTTGCAACCAAAAATCTCCTCTCCTCTCCTCTCCTCTCCTCTCCTCTCCTCTCCTCTCCTCTCCTCTCCTCTCCTCTCCCTCTCCCTCTCCCTCTCCCTCTCCCTCTCCCTCTCCCTCTCCCTCTCCCCCGTCCTCCCCTCCCCTCCCCCATCCTCCCCTCCTCTCCTGTCCTCCCCTCCCCTGTCCTCCCCTCCCCTCCCCCCCGAATAGATTCAGCTAATTCTGAGAAATCTCTGCCAACCCATTAAGCTCACTATTGGGTGTAGAAGATTGCTAGTATAAGGAAGATAGGATGAAATAGTCAACCCAAAATGTCAGTTTAGAGAAGAACTTTTGGTATTAGAGAATGGTTTGTTCAAAGGCACCAGAATAGTGGTTCCTAATGTATTAAGGTTATTCTGTTTTTCAACAACACGTGGAGGTCCACTGAATTTTGTTTAAATATCTGAAATTCCATATGGTGTCAATGGTTTCACTGTTGATATTAATAATTTTTTTTTGTTTAGTCATTACAATTATTATTATGGATTGAGGGGAAAGAGGGTGAAATGGGCATCTCAGAGGGCTTGGCAGGAGCAATGTCAAACTAGTTACATTGTGGAGTGGCTGATGGCATGCAGTGCTGTTCGGGCAGAACACAGAGGCTGGGTGGAGACCTTGGCAGCGAGATTCTTTGGCCCTGAGCGAGCAGTGCAGCCACGTGCTCAGCTCACACTGAGCAGGAGAATTTCCACTATCACTTAGGAATCCAGCCCATTTGTACTAGCCAGGGGACCAGGAGACAAATTCAGTTTAACAGGGGAAAGTAATGACCTGAAGTCATGACGTACATTTCTTGCCAGTAATCCTGTGAATGTGCTCTATCTGTATGAGATGGGTGCAGAGCACCGATGCTCTCTCAGTCACCATTTCAGGTTAATGCCATGGTAATCTATGTATATACTGTATCTGCTGAACACACTTAATACTCAAAGCCCTTTTTGTCTTGTCTGCTTTGTTAAATAATGCAGAGAGTAACAGCAAATGATAGCTCAGGTTATTGGGCAATGTTTGCTGTGCTGCAATGTTAAGTGCAGAGTCTCGGTTGTGTATGCTGTAGTTCCCACCTGCAGCGAAGGCAGATGTCAGACAGAGGCATCTGGAAAGCAGGTAATGTTGAACCAGCAAAAGAGCAAACTGCAGGTTGTGCTTCTAAAAAAGTTCAGATTCAGCATTTCTAAGTGGTAGAGGAGGATGTTTACATCAGTCTTGTCTCATGTAGTTCTCTCCCTGGACTGTAGTTAAGGAAATTGGAGTCAGTGACTTTTTCCAACCCAATGCAGCACATTCAGCAAATAACATCCTTCGAAAAATCTCTTCTTGATGCTACAGTCCAGCCTATGAGCTGTAACAAGGGCAAGCCTGTAACAATTTAATAACTATTTGATTGCTGATTGTGAATTAAGTTTATGGTCACCAGTCAGTTTCTAGCAGAGAAGCGACGGCAACTAGCATTACTTAATGGGCTTTGTTGCTTGCCTTAGCTGTACAGCTGTAGGTAAGCCACAGACACTCAGCTATTCTCCTAGACCCCAAAGAGGTCCATCCAGGTGAGGTCAGAAATATGTGACAGAAAGTGCTCTGTTATGTGGGTAAGAGTTTCTCCAAGGCCACCTCAAATTTTCCACCAGTGCCAAACTCACTCTGCATAAGTAAAATGAAGATAAAGGAAGAAAGGAACTTTGCATGTAAGATCATAATCAGAATTTGTTTATTATAGCAGGATCCCCTGCCTGCTGCTAGCTTTGGACTGAGAAAGATATGTGAGCTTTCTCCATGTGAGATGGCTCTATTTCCTCACATAAAGAGTAGTGCAAACCCTATAAAAGTTGATGGAGAGGCTTCTACCGTTATCAGTGGGCTTTGGACCAGGACTTTGGGCAGTGGGGGACCGTATCTGAAATTACCCTACGATATGCTGTTTTAAGCTGTTGTCTTTTATCATTTTTATGGTGCCAAATGCAGTTAGTTTGTATGTGACTTGGCAAGCCAGACCGGCAGAGAAGATTGCTGCCCAAAAATCTTTCAGTAGCTGTAAGAATAGCGTGAACACAGGAGAGAGATAGTGAAAGCATGGGAGCAGACAGTGCAAAATCACATGAAACTAGAGGATGAGAAGCTTGACCACAGAAATGACAGAGGAGAAGCTTGCTTATAGTACCCTGGCTTGGAGCTACCAAGGCGTGACCCACAAAATACCATCTTAGATGCTTTAAAGGGCCATGTTGCCTGCCTCCCAGATGAAAACAGAAGTAAGGGTTGAGGAAAAAAAAAGCCCCATGAGCTTGCCTGGATGGAAACCAGTGGATGGGAATCACATTCACCCCTGGACATAGCCATGGCATCTGTTAGATTTCAGTGGAAGACAAAAGCACGTAATTTTGAATGACTTGTGTAATTATGGCAGTGGTTTTGCTGATGAGTATATCCATCTCAAAGTCAAAGCTTGTTCACTTTAACATGGGTCTGAAACCAAGCCAGAGTCTTAAGTAACTTTAAACTTTAAAGTAGCTTGAGCAATGTGTTTATGTTAGCTGAAGTAAAAACTTGTATGCAACCTCACACAACCGTGGGAAGCTAGAAGTTCAGTTCTTGGGCCACATGTTGTGCCAAAGGCACGTTTTCTTTAGTTTGTTGAGAATTTATTTGCTTTTGTTTTTCTCTTGCCTCTTTCTTCATCTGCGATCACACCTCCTCCCTCCACTCACGCTTCATTGTTAGCTTATTCCTTCTGTTCTCATCTCTCTGTTTTCTTTGGTCAAGGGTTAAGAGCTTCCAACATGGATTAAAAGAACTATATCAACATTATCAGTTGGTTCTGTCTCACTTGGCAAACCCTCTGCTTTTCAAGGATGGTATTTGATACACTGTACTGGCTTTTTTCTTTGCAAAGTTATTTGGGGAGCTTTCTCCAAATTGTTAAAATTTTGCTGGTATTAAATTATCCTAGTCATCTCATCTCCTAAGATAGAGGAGCATGCATTTATTTTAAGAAATTACATAATGGCATGTTCTTCAGGTGGCTTCATGTCTCTGTTTCACTGTTTTCCCTTCACTTCTTGTCATTCTCCTCAATTTCTTTCAGATAGAACCATCTCTTGCGCACATGTGTCATCTTCTGTGTTCTCTGCAATTTGGACCAATCTTTTTAGGACCAGGTTCTGCAGTGCAGTGACTCGTCTGGTTCAGGCAAGGCCTGGAGAATTTGATCCTGCATGTAAACCAAAGCTCACATCCTGCAAAAATGAGCTGTGCCTTTTTTTTACATACTGGGATTTATCCTAGTGACATGGCTTTAATGTAAGCTCAGCAAAACTTCTCTTTATTCTTCCTAAATGATTTTAAGATAACCTAAGGCAGAGAGTGTCCTGGTCTTCATGAGGTTAAGTTAGTTAGATTTTTCAAGTAGAATAGGATAGACTAGACTATTTCAGTTGGAAGGGACCTCCAACAATCACCTAGTCCAACTGCCTGACCAGTTCAGGGGTTTTATGTCTGAGAAATCATGAACAGAATATGCAGTGCCGTGTCCATCCCTGTGTATCTTGGCACACTCTTTCATTGATTACCTCTAATTTGAGGTCCAGTTTTTCCAGTCTTCCTTGTAGAGATGCATCAGCTAAGCTAAGATCCTGAAAAGTATTTAGACGCCCAGCTCTTGCTTAAGACTGGACTCCATTTATTTTGGCCAAAGTTCACAAGCTGGATAAGACTGAAATCAATTCTGTTCAGGTATGGAGGTCAGAAAGACAGAGCCAAGCCTACTAGCTCTGACCCACAGGCACTTGTGCATGTCTTTCATTTTCAGCACGTGGGCAGCGCTGCTGCCTTTCTAAACTTCTCGTTGCCTAGGTCCAGATTACTATGCAGGGCATCAGCAACACACACACCAGTACCCTGAAATAGTGAGGAATAAGGTAGTAGTCCCCTGTGTAACTACCATGTCTTGAAAAGTAAATCTAGGCACAAGCAGTGTTTAATGTTTGATAATGTATTATTAGCAGAGCTCCTCCTGCCTATGGTTCACGCCAACAACTCTGGCACAAAGTGCTGCTACCAGTGGTGTTCATACCCTCTGTTTGCAAATGGTACTGCAGCCTTAAAGATGCAGGCCAGTACAGTAACATGTTGCTGGTGCACTAAACACAGGCTTGAAATAAAGTTTAAAATGAGAAAAAGATTCAGTGGCTGTGAATCAAGGGTCAAGTCTAAGTAAATTTTCCTAAGAGCCAGCTGGTCTTCTGCCAGGTCTTCTGCTTCCATCCACAGACTGGTTTCCCTTCAGCTGTGTTGGCATCTCTCTGCTTAGGTGATGCCATGATTCTCTGCCAGGTTTATCTCATATTACAAAATTCTGAACACTGGACTGGAAGAGGTTGAATCTCTTGATTTTACAGGAAATATGCCTTATTTCAACATGGCTATGAGTTTACTATTTCTTTTTTTAATCAGTGCTGTTTTGCTAAATCCTATATATATTTATCATTAGTCTCATAGTATTTGATGCCCTGTAAAACTAATCCCAGCTCTAGTTGTCAAGTGATTAAACAAGAATTTCAGCCCTCACTTAAAAAACATGTTTCTAGGCTCAGTGTTGTTGAGAAGCATTTGAAAAATACTGAAAATGAAAAATGTTGAAAAATGTTAGAAGTGCTTATATACTCTGCAAACCGAGAAATCAGAATATATTAAAAAAAATAGAGCACTCTTTTCTACAGGACTCCCATAGTTTTTAAGTTAATATTGAGATTTAGGAGTCATAGCAGGCAAGTCCTCCTCTTTGACTGTTTGCATCAATAGAATTGTCTGTTTTCCCTGATTACTTATGATGTTGTCTTATTCAAACCTCTCTTCTAGAGGAGTGGATCAAGTGGAGGATGTGGGTTTTGCTTAACACCAGCCTTCACTGAGTTTCAGGTTAAAGGAGACCCAAGTAGGGTATTTTTCTTCCCTGGCCAGCCCACCCTACTTTTTCTTCTTCACCTTTTACCTTTAGAGTTAGAAAAGCTCAAAAGGTTCTTCTTGGTTTTTGAAGTTTGCTGCATTTCCCTTTGTGAATGCAAAGATTACCCTGCCCTAGTTTATCTAAAAAAATCACTGACAACACTGACAGTATGCCATCTGCAGCCCTTGTAGTATGACTGGGGCAATGCTCAGCGTTTACGAAAGAGCGCTTTTCTCTCAGATGTTTCAATTCAATCCATACTGTCGTTATTTATTAAATAAGTCTTTATTTCCTGATATTTTATTTATTAAAAAATAAGGGTTTATTTAAAATGTTAGGCCTATATGGGACTTCAGTAATATATAGGCTCTGTGTTGGCTCTCAGGTCAGGGGTGATGTTTACTCTGTGTAGTACAAGCATAGGTGGGGTGCTTCTGTGCCATAGAACACATGGGAGTGAAGAAATGCTGTGGGCTCCCGATACCAGATATCTGCGCTCAGTTGCACTTGGTCTGAATAGCACAACTCTGTTGCCCTGCAATGGCATCTGGTTTGTGTTAGGATGAGTGAGAGGTGGTTCAGGTTTGGTAAGGTGTCATAAGCAGGTTGAAAGGCTCTCTTTTCCAGAATGGCATTAGGAAAGTCAAAGCAGGCTTGATCAGGTTTTGAAGCCAGTGAAATTTTGCAAGGCAGGCTCGCCATTGCCCTGCTCTGTGCTGGGATTTTGGGCTAGAACCTTATCAGCTTTGGAGCAATGTCCTCCCACATGCAAAGGTTGCCTAAACATTAGAAGTGAATGCTGCAACTTAGGTAACAACGTAGATAAAACTAAGTTCAGTTCTTAGCTTTGTTAACTAGCTGTCCTAGGACTTCACGGGAACCACTCTTTCTCTGCCTCAGTTCTGCTTTTTGGGTTTTTTTGGTCCACATCCCATTTCTGCCTTCCCCCAAGATACATTCTGTTTCCCACCCACGCCTTTCCTCATCTGAGAATTACTTAACTTTCTGAAGAGGAGTCCTGTGAAATGTATCCTGCACAGATGCACTGCTAGGGCGGAGCTGGGAATAGAGCATAGGTGGAAGTGACTGGGACAGAGGCAAAGGAGCAAGGTGGCATATGGGACAATATGACACTGCAGCTCCAGTGGACAAGAGAGCAGAAGTGCTCCTTTCTGTGGTGCTGTTTATCTAAATTAGCTTGGCTGATCTTGCACTGTCCCCTCAGAGGCCCCCATGAGCTCACGGCATGCACACAGAATTGAGAGCAGCCTAAGTAGTCAAGATAAAGTTGTGTGGGAGATGGGTGTCCATCTAGAGCAGGTGTTCCCTGAGATGATCCTTCTATGCCTAATTATAGTGCCTGGCTTTTTCCATCAACTCCCTGGCGTGAGTGACTTCTCCTCTGGTGCTCTCCTGTTTCGAGCTCTCCTGGCTTCCTTGGCCTGTGTACCAGTGTCAGCTAACAAGCTTCCTAAGCTTCCCTAGGCCTCTTGATTTCTCCTTCCCACTGTTACTTACATGTCTCATGTGGCTCAACTGAGTCTCACACAAATTCCCTAGTCACTGTCATGGTTTCTGAGAATGACAGAGGGTTTCTTTGTGTGCAAATCAATAAGCTAGTGTAAGTAAAACCAAGAAAGAACAAGGCTACAGCAATGCAAAACCTATTATTCTTTTATTGGACAAGTGTAGTTTTAATGCTCACACTTGAGGGTATACTAGTAAATATGTTAAAAATGCTCAGAATGTGGAAACTGACTGGCTGACACCACTGTTTCCTATGAAGCTTCACAACCTTAAATTGGTACATGGGGTCATCATGGCCCTTGAGCCAGCACTGCCAAAGTCACTGCTAAGTTTTCCATTGACCTCTTCAGCTAAGAAACTGAGCCCTAAATGCTGGTTTCTTCAAGAGCAAAAATCCTACCCCAGATCTTCCTGGAAGAGATCAATAGTCTTTCTTGTTGAATTACAGCTGCACGAGTGCTGTGCAGTCTTGAAACATGGCCAGCTTATCCTTAACAAGGAAGGAGATCTGCAAGTTGGAGGGACTGAGGTCACCTATGTCATCAGTTTTATTTGTCTATCCTAAGCCAAGAATATATTACCAAGGGCAGATGAATGTTGTACAGGCACCCATAGTGGAAACCAAATCCACCTGAAAAGTAGACTCCTGGCAAGTGCAGTGTTCGTATTTAGTGAGAGTGCAAGTGGCCTGACCTACTCCTGGGTTTGCCCAGAGCAGAGCTCCTGGCTAGTTGTGTCATTAGAGACTTTTAAGACAATATAAAAGAGACTCTCAGTAAAGCTGGGTTAGGCTTCTGTTTTTATTGATGGATCTACTCTCATTTTAATCAGGTATTGACATCTTCCAGTGATGTAAATATCTGGAATTCCCCTGTGCAGGCAGACCTTTGCTGCCATGGAGTTATGCTGAGGGCTGTAACAGGTAACGCCAGATGCAGTATGTCAGAGACCTCCCGATGCCGCTTTCAGCTACTAAACACTGAGAAGCTGGTAGGGATCACTGGGTTGTTTCCAAGTACAAAGTAGAGACAGGAAAGTCTAGTGGATGTTGGAAAGCTTATAGTGTGTTTCCACCTCATTTGGAGTGACTTGTGCTGGGAAGCAATTTATACAAAGGTGCTATGTGAAAAAAGGTTGTATGTGTTCAGAATGGCTATATGTATATATAAAAAAGGTAACTGCATACACCATAGACTTGTGTATCATAAATGTGTATGTCATAAGCAATTTTAGTTGGGGGATACCACTGCTGGTGCAGCTTGAAAGAAACCTCCAAAATCGCTGTTGCAAGCACGTGGGCTGGCAATTTATTTAATAGCTCCAGAGGGAAAGAATTGTATCTTCAGCAGACAGCTGATGAGTCTTGGCACTTTTTTTGTGAGCCTGATTGCCCTTCTCCTGTAATCACTGACCCTCATCCCACCCTGTCCATCCCCAAGCTTTCCAAGTTGGGTACACTAAATCTTTTTAAACATTTTGAAATGGACAGTCATACTCTGTCATCCTGCAGACAATGAATTTCCACTGACGATCCCTGCATGGAAGAGAGACAAGAAAGTGATATTAGTGAGCCAGAACTGCAGACCATAAGACTATACAAGTAAGAATAATTTTACACCAGGTATTGTGGCAATAAAAACATGTGTCTGCCATGAGCTGACTTTCCTCTGAGTGTTTTGTGGGTTTATGGGATGGAAGGAGATTAAATATGTCTGATAGTTATAATTTCTTCACAGTCCCTTACAAGGTAAGCAAATTAGCTCTCTGAATAATTAGGTCTTTGAGTATCCTGCAGAAGACAATGACTCTTGATGGAGATCAATCCTAAATTAACTTTAAATCAAGTGACCAAGAGGGAAAGGATGGTTCTGTCAAAAGTTATTGTCATGTGATTTATTGCTCAGGAATGCGTACAAAGTAAAATATGTGGGTGATTTTCAAGCCATTTCTACGTAGGGAGTTATCCACACAGCAAAATTCACTCTTTTTTTTTTTCTTTCCACTACTAGTTCTTCTAGCTAGTGTCCTTTATTAAAGATGTGAAGGAATCAATAGTGAGAGGAATTAAATTAACTTATCTCCACAAGTCACATGTGACTTGTAATGTTTATGAGTTTAAGGAGAGTTTATGCTCTCCCTGGTTTGTGAGTAACTGGATGTCTGTATTCCCCCTCAGGAGAGTGATACGATACCTACTAACAATTTTTAGTAGGCTGGAGCATGGCTGGAGCAGCAAGATTCAATGGTGGAGGCCAGTGATTTAGTGTCCAATAGCTGCAACAGGCTGCAAATTTCCACCTTAGCTTATTGTGCGTTAAATTTTCCCCTGACAAAAAGGCATGAGTTCAGAAGATCAAATACTGTCCTGCTGTGGAGCAAATGTTCAATTTAGGCTGCTTGGTAGTGGCTAACAGGAGTTTTGATCTCAAGTACAGTGCTTGCAGATGGCAACTGTCATTTATATTGGTAATGGGTAGCACTCCAAGAGGTTTCTGAAAGTCTGGATTCTGCTAATAGTTATCTCCTAAAACCTGGGGCACAGGACAGGTAACGCTGCTGGAGTGGTTCAACAGGAGCTTGCTTTACAAGACCCCTGCACAGTCCTGGTTTTCTGGTGGCCAGCTCCAAATAGTGAGGAAACTGGTGCCGAACCTGCTGCCTCTCAGGGATGTGCTGAGACATCTGAGCCCAGATTTTGGTATTAACTGTTCTTATATGGTTTCATTGACTGAGTGACTCTATCGTGGAATAAGATTAATTAGAAGCTTAAGATCTGTGTAGGTATAGAGTCTCATTTCAGCTTTTGTTGCTTTTGTTAACTGAGGCTTTTGTATTGGAAATTTACTATGCTACTTCACCAGTTTATGCTGAGTGTTGCTTGGAACTGGGTCCGTCTCATACTCATCAGCAAGTCTCCATTTAGTTATATAGTGTTTATTTTTGGTTTTATTTAGGCCTTTTCTAGGTGGTTTTTAATTGTAATTGCCTCATAAAACTATTAATGAAATGCAAGATTCATTTTTAGGCTTATTTTAGGAAGTCCTCATTTGGACTATGTG
Organism: Gorsachius magnificus; assembly: GCA_034008185.1. Lineage (NCBI taxonomy): Eukaryota > Metazoa > Chordata > Aves > Pelecaniformes > Ardeidae > Gorsachius > Gorsachius magnificus. The sequence continues at coordinate 125,616,537 of CM067081.1, forward strand.
CATGCTCTTCAAAGAGAGTTGTTACTCTTTTGGTCACTGAGCTACCCAGAGAGACCAAAATGACTCATATGTGGATATGGGTTATATGGGTCAAAATTAAGATCTGCTAAATTAGCACCCGTTGTCAGAGAGACTTTTAGCTCAAAAGCTAAGGTCAAATCATTTTTCTAAAAAGAGATACTGTAAAGTTAAAAGTCAAGTTCTTTAAAATAAATGTATTCTAATTACCTGAATTAATAACATGCTTTAAAATATTAGAACAGAATTATTTCTGAAGTTGTAACTTAAGCTTGAACTTGCAGATACTTTAGCATATATGCACATGGTCGATGGCGAATAGGCTTATGCAGTTAGTGTCTTAATTTATCTTTTTTTGCATTACTTGTGTTTGAAGTTAAGCATATACATCCAACTTTTCTGGATGTAAGCAATTACTTTGTACCGTTGGTGCTGTGTGTTTAATTCAAAAGTTATCAGCCTGTTTCAGTTTGTAAATCCCTTACAAGTTTTCCAGCGCGGTTGCAGATCCCATCAGGAATTGCCCTATCGGGAATACTCTAGAATGTATATGAACTTGCCTTTGCAGATTCTTAACACCAGTTTATAGGTATGTGTCCCCCAAATTGCTAATTTCATGCATTTTCCTTGGCTTGGGGAGTCAATATTGAATTGTCACTTTTACTCTCCAGCTGTCATGTGCTGTCAGACTTCAATTTTTGATGCTACAGAGAAAATATCTTTTATCCCCAAATATTGCCAAATAATCTGTTTCCAATTCAGTTAAAAAATTCTATGAATTCCTATTCATATTGAGTTTGACAAAATCCTCTTTCTTAGGTCATATGAAACTTATTAGGGACCTAAAATAACCCATAATTTAGCTCAGCTGAGCTTGGTAGATATCCAGCTTGTCCAGGCCTTTCAAATGTACTTACTGCTGGGGTATCTGGGTGTTGATCTGTCTTCCAGTGATGATATCTGAGCAGTTAAGAAATTACCAGCTATTCAGATCACCCAGATAAATGGAGCAGAGAACACTTTTGTAAAAGAAATGAGCTTATGACGGTCTGCATGTGCTATTTTTGTACAACGCAGCAAAGGGCAAGCTGTGGCACCTACCAAGCATGTCTGGTAATCCCCACCTCCCCTGTCCAAGCTACTCGCTGCAGGCTGGGCTGTGAATAGCCAATTTTTTTCTCATTGTGACCCATTTAAAATGGGACTGAAAAATGTAAATATTACCGCTTCTAAAATCTGTTCTCCACAGATGAGCACTTAAAACATCTGATGATAAACAGCAACCCCTTCATTCATTCCTGATACACAGGCATGGAAACCCCCAGAGTGTGATTACAGAAGGGGAGGTGGGGATACCACCTTTCTAAACTTTCTACAGCTTTTGCCAGAGGCATCACGTTCTCTCTCAAATACTTGCACATCATCAGTGACCCCAGTGATGCAATCTCTTAGGGAGTAGGAAGGGAGATATGATTTCTGCAAGTTTATTCAAAAAGTCTAAAAATATCTAACTGTGTGATGTGATTAAGAAAGCTTAAACTAAAATACCTTCAAAGGCTTTTTTTGTGTCTCTCCTTAGTTCAAGAATATTGCCTGTCATGGGCTAAATAGTATGGACACAGTTTTAACGTGCTTGAAAATGAAAAGCAGTCTCAAAATCTACAGCATGTTTACACAGACAAGCTGCACGTGTGCATGCTGCTAGCGGCCTGGGACTGGGCATAGCTTTTTTTTCCTCCTATGCTGCCTCAACCATCTGCAAAGAACCATTTAGGATGACAAACTTTGCTGATTTTTGCAAGTATATCGCTCAGGAGAGTTACTGCATGAATCTGAATTATGAACTGGTGTAGAAAGAATTTTTTTGTGTTTCTTATGTGAGGCAACGCAAGTTGGTTTTAGTCATTCTGGAAGCTGGGGGCCAGAAAGTCCACTGGCACAGAAAAGCTTGCTAGGTTGCAATTCATAAAATGTTTTCTCTATGGTTTTCACCTGCTACTGTTCCAGGTTCATCTGTGGTGTCACAGCAGTGGTAGGACAGAGGTGTCGGTGGCTTCTTCCCTTTCCAGGTCCCACAACCTGTGAAGACCTGTACTCCCAGTGTACATCCTGTGATGCTGCCTCCACTCCTGGCCAGTCCCCCCACTGCCACCCCATTCTGAAGGCTGTGCTAAGCTTTCCGCTGTGACAGATAGAAATCTGCTCTCAGGCATCGGTTACCTCAACTGCTCAGTTTTCCAGGCTCGTCCTTCTGATTCCTGACTTTACCCTGGTCCACATCTGATAGAGGCTGGAATCCAGCTGCAAGGGAACACGCTGTCTGCATTATCTCCCCTACTCTGTACTCTCTGCCATGGCCATGAGGAACAAGGATTAAGAATAGCACTGGGGAATATTCAAGAGAAAAAACGCAGAACAGGAATGTCCCTTGCAACTTTGTGAATTCTTTATCCAGAGGGATAAATAGATACCTTTGTGTCGATTAACTGTGTAAGTTATGCTTCTGCTCATAGGAATAATTTGCAGACACGGCTTCCATTTATTAATAAACAGGCTAATGAATTTTAGCCAGAAAATTGCAGTTATGGACCTGTAGCAGTCTGACTGTGTTATTGTTTCTGGAAAGGTTGTGTTATTTTAGGTAATCTGGTAGCTGAGGGAATCCCTAGTGAAGTCCAGCAAACTGAGAGCATCATAGTGACAAAAGCACCTCAGCTTCTTTGAGTGTTATTAGAGACAGCTTGAAATGTTGGTGTGTTTAAACTCCACCATCTCTCTTCTCTTCCACCTTCTCCTGTAGCCAGTCTTGGCAATGATAGGCCAGTGCAACATACCTTGCCTGGCTGTCTGTGCTGTGTTTGATAACAAATGCTGTATTATACTGGGCTGAGGTGCCTGATAAAACACATCAGCAAAGAAATAACTCACAGTTGATGTATTAGAGGTCAGCTAGAGAGGAAAGAATCAAGATCCAACAACAATTTCACTAGCCATAGGGCCTTATAGGGCCTGGTCAAGTAATGATGAGGACTGATCAGGAAAAAGTAGTGAACTAATTTTCTAAAAAGGGATTGATGTGCACTTCATTGTCTTAATTCCCGGTGTGGCCTCAAATCTGTTAGAATTGTGCTGCAATGGATTGGGCAGTTTACACTATTCAGATTGCAGCTTGTATCTTTGCACGCTGGCAGATTCTCCACTGCTCAGCAAAGAAAAGGGGGCCAAAATAAGTCCCTTATCCCCCGAAAGAGGGAAGTTTCACACTGAGATTTTACTGGGTTAGGTTAGGTAAGAGATGGTCTAACTAGAGGTAGGTGAGAAGCAATACTGAAGATCTGTTAAGCTTTGTGGAGTTCAGATTTAGCCAAGCTGACCATTGCTATATTTTTTCACTACTCAGATGGACATGGCAGATGATCCCCTTGTGCTTGAAGATGCCCTTTTCCTGATACACCACCCTGGACAGTTACCCACATGCATACTGAGCCTTGGTCCTCAGAAGGACTAGCCTGATATGCTGAGTACCACAGCAGATGATGTGCAGCACTGTTTGTTCTTTTTTATTTTCTAGTGAAACAGATGAAAAGCAAACCTGTCCACAGCAGAGAAAGTTGTGGTTGCCCCACGGATGTAATGGTCATAAGTGTACATCATCATGTCCATATCTTCTCCATAGTGTCCCGGATATTCTGTTGTTAACCTTTACATTAAGGAAAAAGAAGATAAAATAATTTACTATCTCATAGAAAAGTCCTGCTGACTGAATGCAACTCACATAGTAGATTTTTCCTGTTTCTTTGAAAGTTCTTGTTTATTAATAGCGCCACAAGATGCAGTCTCACCTATAAGACTGCATTTCTCTTCTATGCAACAAATTCATGTAGCTATTTGAATAAATTTCAGTAAGCTTAGAACTGTTAAGAGTAAGTTGGAGTATTATATGTATATACACCTGCAGTTCTGGGATAAAAGCAGCCTGGACAAGAATGTAAAGCTTGTCTACTACTTATGTCTTTACTGTGGGATTTGCTCTGGCCTCTTGTCAGTCTGTTTGGTTTGCTGCTGTAGAGTTCTGTAAATGTTGCCAAGTCAAATAGCTACAAGCATTTATCCATTTATGAATTATATTAAATGAATGCAGCAATTAATCCATTTCTCTTTGTTCTTTCCACTTTCCGCCTAGTTTATAATGTAAAAATAATTGGCCTGGACAATATTTGTGCAGTGTGTTTTATCTAAGAAGCTCAAAGCGCTTCTGCACTTGTTAATGAAATTATGGTTACTGCTTCCCTGGGAAATAGGCAAGTAATACTGTACTTGGCTTTACAGACATTTTAGAGATAATGAACAGATGCAGGAAGGGGCTGGGACGTTGACCAGTACTTTATGACAACATTATGTTAGAGGTCAGGAATGGAAACCTGGCACTCAATCTTTCCCTGTATGACACCATTTTATGTGGGAGTTGCTAGTGGAGTCGTGTCAGCTTCACTCTGAAGCAGCATAGAGAAGAATCGGGTTCCCTGTAAGGGAGAAGCTGTCCCGGTGGAAATGAACAGCCCAGCTCCTATTAAGACTAACAGGGTTAAGATGCCTTTACAGAAATCCTGACAACCATTTTTCTGGCTTAGTTCAGCCCAGTAGCAGTACTTGAAAGATGCTTGAAGGTGATATGAGCACACCCCAGCCAAACACTCCTGTGCGTGTTTACATTTTATTAAATCTGTGGGGTTTGAGCCCAAGCTTAAATATTGGACTCACTAGGAATATAATTATTGGGATGGTTTTAAGTTTTTATAGTGAGATGGTTTGAGGTTATTTGAAGCCCAAACTGGTAATTGTTGGAATATGCAGAAACTGAAAGTTTACCTGAAAACTGAGGGACTCTGGATTATTAGGCTGCTTTCTCCTAGAGCTACTTACTATAACAAAAACGCCTCTGAAACTGCCACCACTCTTTGTGTATTTTAAATGTATTTTTGATTACTTAGTTTACCCTTCGTTCTTACGCTGTTTGCATCTTCCTTGTAAAGCAGGTGTCACTTAATTCCAGGTCATTTTCAGCTTTTGAAAATGAAAGAAAAACATCATTCAGTTGGAGAATCGTTCCTAACAAATCATTATTCCTTGGCAGATGGAAAACAGGACTGAGTGTGAAACTCAAGCATGGCCTTATAAGATACCTAAGTCTCAACTTTCAACTTTTTTGAACATAATCCTGTTCTTGTGCCTCCTGTCCTGTGGCCATGGCATTCATCAAACAAATTAGTAATCATAGTACAAGAACATCCATGCCCAACTGGCGTTGGGAGGCAGAAGATCAGGCCTGGTCACAACGTCCGTTGTCAGAGCTCTCACGAAGGGCCCATGGATTTGCAGAGCCTTCACAGTGCTGTGCTGTTGATAAGAAATGAACAGCAGTTTTTCACTGATCATGCAGACAGCTGCTGAAGGCTAAGAAAAAATAGGAGAAACCATGTACACTGGCAATTGCTAGGGTGGATAAATGGGTGGAGTCATCACTGTGCTCTGCAAATGAGAAAATCAGAGCCACAGGTTTCAGTCTAGCCCTCATGAAAATCCAAAATGAGACCATTAGGGATTTTAAGGGAATTGGCCCTTACCTAGACAAAGAGAATAAATACAAATATTACAAAAAGCTGTTTCTCATGGCTTTTCACTGGTTAGCTGGTGTTTTTTCCTAGACCAAAGATCATAACCTGAATGTGTTTCCGTCAAACCATGGCAAACCTAATTTATCTGTTACTTTGACTGAAGGCTGATGTTATCATTTTTGCTTTCAGGACATCTCTCCCTGTGCTCCCAAATATATATTTACTTGTCAGTGTCAGACAGTTTGCAGCTCAGATTTGAGTACTTTTTTACCTAGACAATCTATGACTTGAATCTCTAATACACCTTTATGGCCCCATAGAAGAACCTTAACCTGAGCATAAGTTGGTTCTTTGGTACAGCCAACTTGCTGAAAGCCCTCCAGTTTACAGAGAGATTCTTTCGGGCCCCTGCAGTCCATGCCCAGAGCTGTAATGAGAACTAGAGCATACTTCAAAAAGCCTGACCTCTGCTACCTAGTCTTTATTTTATCCATTTTCTTTACACAGGAATCAAGACCTTGAGGAGGACTTATTTTGCATGCCTGAGTCTTCCACCAGTGAAGCTATCGATCTGAATCTGGGAACTTGAGAGTATTTCTGCATCCATAGCCAGAGGCCAAGAGAAACTGGGGCTACATCTATGCTAGTAAAGTAAACAACACCAGAGAATGTTTCTGGGCACTATAACTCAATTGCCTAGACATGTAAATTATTAGAACAATCTTTAGCCCAGACCAACTAGCACAGTCTCAGCAGATACCTCAAAGACACAGTTTGTGAGTTAGCCCATGGTAGGTACCATTCCTAACAGGCAGAATGTGGACACCCTGTTTTGGAGGGTAAGAAAATTTAGTAGCATGGCTCCTTCCTCTGCTAGAGGAAAGTCCCAATATTTAGTTTACTAATTTGTAGCCTGAGTATCTGGTAGAGTATCTTCAAAGATTCCTGGGTCACAGCAGTTTTTTAAAATACATGGTATGAAGACCACCTATGGACCAGGATTTCATTTCACATTCCCCCATCAACTCCAGGTTTTGGGGCATTTGGGGCTATTATTATGTGAAAACACTAAGGCATGTGTTTATATATGTTCCTCCAAATGTGTTTCATAACATCTGCTTGGCATTCAGCAAGGAAAATGTTCTGTAATCTTGACCAGCACTATGTGCTGGGCAGACGAGACTGTGCAAAACACAAGGTTAAAAAGCTGCTTTCAGTTCTACACAGAGACAGAACTGAGAGTCAGTTCTTTGAACTTGTTTCATGAGCCTTTCAGCTGAAAAGTAAATCTGATTACAAGCTCCTGAATTACGATGAAGGGTCTCACAGACCTTTTGCGGAAGCAGGCAGTATTATTCTGAAGTGAATGGATGCAGTAGGGAGCCTTCATTTTAGCTTCCCTCTCTTTTCTTTCTGCCTGTTGTTATCTCCCCCTTCCTCTCTACTAACTTCTTCACATTACCACTCAGCCTCTTAAGGCTCCTCTGCTAAGAAACATTCAAAAAGCAAATATATGCAATTACCAAAAATAAATTATATGGAGACTTGAGCTGCTCTGAAGTTTGTCTTGTTACATAGACAGATGCCTACTGACTCCTTTTGTTCTGGAGAGGAAAATTATAAATAGTGCTATGACAACAATGTTCAAGTTCACTTGGGTCTGTGTGGTCTGCCTGCCTAATTCAGTTCTCTCTGACATTTGCTGTACTCATTTATGAAACTGTTCCCTTAAGGCCATGTGTCTCAAGGTCATCTGGATTGCATTGTATCCTTTAGAAGGAAATGCAATTGATTGCCCATTTAGCAGGGCTCTGTGGTGTCACCCAGCCCTTCTCTGTTAGCCCCATTTTTGGAATCCTGGGGATAAGTCGCACAAAATGTACCTGCGTTGAGAGATGTGCTAGTGTTTAATGTATAGGGATATTCTATACTTGGTTTTCTTGTCATGGAAGGGAGAAAGGTCATTTAACTCGGCCATTAAGGCTCTTCTCAAAGTGGTCTGCCTGGCACAGGACAGTGGTTGCCTCAGCATTTGTTGTAGCTTGGTGTGTAACCGTGTAACCTTATTATCAAGTACTCAACTGAAAATATTAAGTGTTTTACTCCCTAATGCATATCGACTGCATATCAACTGTGAACCACCTACCAGGGTCCTACAGACAGGAAATGTATTTACAAATGTGGTAGCATTTGTAAGCCAGTGTATGGTTTATACCTGAGAGGAGTCATGAAACAAGTGAGAGACTCCTTTTGTCCTAGTTGGTGAGGGTTTGCCTGCCCGCGGGAGTCTGGACTCCCAAGGAATCCAAGCCCAAGGACAAGACGTATTTGGGAAGAGCCATCCACAACAACCTGCATGCGAGCCCTGTAAGCACTTCTGGCATTGACCTCTTTAGCGATGAAAACTGGGCTAGGGGAGCAGCAAGAAGCTTGGGAATTGCCAAATGCTAAGACAAAGTTCATGCTGCTGTTTGGAGTGGTCTAAGGCCTCTAGGGCCAAGCTGTGGTGCTTGTGGTGTCTGAGAGAGTACATGAAGGAAAGCCCTAGAAGTGAGGCTTGCAAAGCAGCTGTGAGAAGACCTCTCTTACACTGATCGTGGGATCTAGGCACTGAGTAATTTGGTGCCAAATGAACCCTGAAGAGGCAGAGGAGCTGTGTAGGGGCTAGCAGGGTGTATTTAGTGGGTTTATTTACTAAACCCAGATATTCACATAGGTGTTAAGTTTGTGGAAGGACTCCTAGGGTAGAAAATAGTAATATGAGACCTTTAGCAAGTGGTAGTCTTTTCAGTCCTTATGACCGATTTGCAAGAATTAATACAGAAAACGGAGGGATTCTACTTCAGCTTTGCAAATCCACTTCAGGTTATTATCATGTATGATGTTTGGACACAAGAGACTTGAGCACTAGTGGCATTTTCAAGAGAGGAGAAAGCAGGTAATTCTATGTTAAAGACTGGCAAAAAAAAGGTTATGCGAAGGGACGTAAGTGGTGTGGCATGTGTGGAAAACCTGACAGAAAACGGTATTTTTGTAATGGGGTTTTTAGCTGGGATAGAGTTGATGTGGGATGGTTTATCTTCTGACTGGTTTGCATCACCCCACCTATCCCCACGTTTTTCTAATGTACTTTACTATAATCCTATAAATCTTGCTCAGGGCAAGAAATGTATTGAAAAAAGACATTACAACTTTAACGGGATTACTGTTGTTATTATTTTAGTCTGAATGTAGTAATGCTGTTTATTTTCCATCGTGAAGAATTACTATGTTAGAAATTAATAGAAAACAAAGGATTACTCATTTAGCACTGAGAAGAATGCTTTGTACTAATCTACCCTGATCCCTAGCACTCTTTTAATGATTGACTTCAGAAATAGTTACCATCATCCTATTTTTTACCCATAAGAAGTGCGAGTCACACCAATGGCCTTATTGGTATTGTACAGCCCGCCTCTTAGAGAAGTAAATGGGAACCGTGGGTATGCCTTGCCTTCAGATAGCAAGCAGACAAAAGAAATGAGTCTTTTAAAACATCGAAGACAGTCAGCAGTAAAGCTTATGGTTTCCTGCTCCAACTGTTGGATATATTTATTCCCTGCTAGTAAGTACGTTGTTTCAGCGTGCCTTACACTTTTCAATTCTTGTGCAACTACAGTGCTAACAAGATGGATGGCTCCTCTTTAACCTTCATTTTCCTCTTCATTGCTGAACTCTTCTTCTAACGATGCCACAGCCAAAAGAAGGAGCTGTTCTATTTCAGGGGGGAAACATAAATTTTGTCATTAACCTTCTGGCCTTTGCGGACAAGGAGTGTCCCCTGAATGGCCTTACTGTTTCAGATGTTATATACAAGTGCTTCAAGAGTATGGCTCTCTTAAGGGAGAATTTTGCTTCAAGTTCCATGAGCCTGCATGTTACATTCAGTGAACATGGGAATTATATGCCTCTCTAATCAGTTCCAATTCTTCCTCCAGCTGGAAGACAGCAGGTATCCCCTTTTAAAAAGCATAGTGCTGAAAAGCCAAAGGCGGCCTTAGTAAACTGTCTACAGAAATTCCTGCCAATGTTCCCAGTATAAATCCCAGATTGTTGGGCTGCCAGGGAACTAGAGGTGTCCTGGAGCTGCTCTAGAGATGAGAAGTTTTCTTATGTGACCATGACATGTGCATTTCTGGATTGAGTTCAGGCTCCAGGCTCTGAGATCATTGATTCACCTAGACTCATCACTGCCCTTCTGTTTCCACTCTGTTGTTGTGAAAACCATAAACTCTCACAGGGCTGAGGAGCCATGGGGCCAACACAGTGGGACCACGGTTCTTCTTGGAGGCCTACATGAGCTAGTGCAATACAGATACAAGCAGCAGCAGAGAGCTCAGGGCGCCTTATGCCTGTTCCTCAAGGAAGACGTGCCTGAAATAACATTAGCTAGCTTTCCAATATTAAGGAAATGTGTTTCTCCTAAGATGTCTCTGGAAGATGGTCGTGGAGATTGAACTGTAAGGTGGTATTTGCTGGGATATAAAAAATAAATCAGTTAAATGCCCTTTTTTTAAAAAAAAAAAAAAAAGAGAGGGGAATTGGGTTGCCCAGAAGTGCATGTTTCCACTGCATCTATTCTGAGTTCACCTCCTGGATTTATACCTCTGCTGTTGGTAATCTGTGAGGAACCTATATAGGATTTCATCAGTTTCAGTATGGCTTTGGTTGCAGATTGAGTCAAGAAAACAAGTAAGTTTTTTAAGCCCCATACCTCTTGGGAAATGTAATTGTTGCCTGGACAATGTCACCGTGACAGAGAGCAGCCACAGCTCCAGACAGACCTTCTGGCACTTGGACTGTTGGTTGTTTGGAGAGGGGAAACAGTCATAAACAGTCTGTGCAGACTTGGGACTGCTCTGTGACATGTGTTTGCTTTTGAGAGTACGGAGTCAAGCTTTCAATTTCCTGGCAAAGAGAAAAATCTGAGCTCTAATGGGACCACTTAATAACACTGTCTCTGCATCTGCGATGGATTTGCTCCCTTTATGGTTTTAATCAGCACACAGTTTATTTTACTGTGGTAGCATACCCCAGCCAGGTAAAATAATGGGAGCTTTTCTGCCTCCTGTGAGGAATGTTAATTATTTTCAGTATATTTAAAATGTGCAGAATCCATGACAAAACTTGGCATGGTGAGGAAGGAAAGTACTTGTAAAAAAAAATTTAAAATAGGAAGCGCAAAACTATAAGACTGGAAAAGAGTAGTATATTTATTTTCATGATGGGCTTACTGTACAGGTAAACTGGGAATTAATGATGAGACAATGAGCTGTAAAACAGAACTTCTGGGCTCTAAGAGGAAGGATATAGATGCTACCAAGCAAAGTCCTTAAGCATGTATTTTGCCTTAACTATATTCTTAACTTAAGCAGTGTTTAAATGGGGGTTTCAGTCAACATAATGGTGTCATAAATTAGTATTCCAATAAGTATTAGCAGGACTCAGAAAACACAGGAACGTTCCAGCTGTAAAAAACAGGTCAAATTCTAACAAACCATTTGCATGGCTCATATACATGGGGAAAACCTGTCTTTATTCATTGCAGGGAAGACCAGCTCACTTCAAGAAAAATGTAGTCCTGAAGAAGAAGAGCCAAGAGAAACCATGTATAAGGATCAGCTGCCTTACTGCTTTTATATTTGCCAGAGAGCCCTGTACGGAGACAGCTGGAAGAGGAAGGGATCAGATACCCAAGGTGAGAGCTAATTTAAACCAAAGAGTTTTGTCACGCCTCAGTATTGTCAGTTTTCTTAAAAATGCTTTTCTGCCCATACTTGGTTTCATAACGAAGGATTCATTGCACATTAAAATTCAGAGCTGCTGAGAAATTCTGCAGTGTTGCTTGTCTTTGAATATGGATTTTCCTATGTGTCATGCATGATCCATGAGGCACAACAGTCATTACATATTTTCCTGGTATTACTTTTCCACATAGTCATATACTAATAGATGCCTTTGCATGAAATGAAACTGCTTCAACCAAGAAATAGGAGTCAGCAGCATGTTGATAGCCATTTCTCCACAGACAGTTTATTGACAGCTAGTTTCTGAAACAGAATGGATACCATTATAGGTTGGGGCAGAAACTGTAATAAATAATAATACTGTATACGCACACACATTTTTATTGTGTCTTATATGCATATACATTTTGAGGCCCTACCCGTGGTAGCCCAGAACTGCTTTGCAAGTATTTTGGAAAACACATTCTCTCTGTCAAATGCATCTTAAACAGAGTGCAAGATACAGACCAGAGGTGTGATGTGTGAACAAGGTTTTGTGACAATAACTTGGAAATTATGATGGAAGGGAAGTTGTGAGTGAGATCTTCCGGGCTTAGGGAATGGGAAGCTTAGTTGCTGTACACTGAAGTTTAACAATTTAGATAAGTCACATCTGTAGTAGTAAAAGTGGGTCCAAAGCATGGAGTTTCGCACTACCACACGGCAGTTCATGTTGTTTATATGTTAGCATAATAACTAGCACACTCCCAGACACTGTCTAGGCAGGGTAAAGGGAATAAAACAGAAAAGAAAGGCAGACAAAAGGCAGAAGACCACTGTTCTGGAAAGGAGAGTTTAGCTGCATGGTGTGGGCCCTTGAGCAGAGCACTCCTATTTTGGATCACAGGAAGGGAAGGGAAGGGACCTCACGAGGTCTCTGGTACAGCCCCCTGCTCAAAGCAGGGTCAGCCATGAAGTCAGACCAGGCTGCTCAGGGCTTGAAAAAAATCAGAAGAAATATTTTGTAAAGAGGCACTTCAAGAGAGTAAGGTCCAACAAGGTGCTCAGTCAGGTCTTGAAAACCTCCAAGGATGGAGTGTCCACAGTTTCACCAGGTGACCTGCTCTACTATCTCACTCTCCTCATAGAGAAAAAGGTTTTTTTTATTTCCCGCTGAACAGCAGTCCTGCTCTCAAGTGTATCAGCTGTTCCCCCCAGTTTGGTGTCATATGCAAACTTGGCAAGAGCATGCTCTGTTGCTTCGTGAAGGTCATTGATAAAGATGTTAAGCAGGATGGATTGCAGGGTAGACCATTAGTTACAGTGCTGTGCTCGTAATGGGCACCCAGGCAGGGTATCACCCTTTAACCACTACCCTCTGAGCCTGTTAAACCACCAGTTTTTTTCTACTCATCTAGTTGTCTGTCCATCCAGACCATAACATCGTAATTTGGATAACTGTATGTAGAAAGAGCTCGTATCTACCTTGCTAACTCCAAAGGCAGAATGAGAGCTTGAAAAAAATAGGAAGAAATGTATTGTAAGGAAGCACTTCAAGAGAGTAAGGCCAACAAAGCTCTCAAGTAGAAGAAACTGTATGAGAGACTGTCCAGTATGAGAGTGGGTATGGAAGTGTCAAGATAGGCCAGTAGCTTGAACAGAACAAACTGGGCTCCAGATGGAGTGACTACACCTGGTAATACAGGGTACAAAATAGTTTTATAATGAACCCATAATCAAAAACTATGCACCAGAAGCTTTTCACAAGCCCGGTGGCAGGTCTTCCCAGATGTTTTACAGCTCTCCCCTCCCAGAAGAACATGAGCGCATGGGATTTCTACCCTGCTTAAAGGGAGAAATGCTTCACCTGCCTTTGAAATGCTGCCTTTTCTGCATGGAAAGACAGTAGCAGCTGAGCTGTATAAGGCATTCCTTTCCCAGCATAAAAAATGGAGTGTTGTCACTGTTGGAAATAGAAGGGCAGTACAGGAGTCTGTGTGCAGCTGGGATGGAAACGCAAGTTTCCTTCCATCAGTAACCCCAAACATTTACATTAGGATTTGCATTACTCTGAATATCAATTTGCAAGGCAGAGACAAAGCTGTTCCCAGTTGTCAAGACAACGTCTGAGGGAAGCAGAACTGTCAACAACAAAAGAGGTCAGAGAAGATTTCTGTTGTCTCTCTGAAAATACATGCAATATTAGAGGAGTAAGAGAGATTGGAAGAACTGCTTAAAAGTTTGAGTTTCCCTCAGAGGGAAGAGCCTGGGCAGGTACGTAAATAAACCCCCAGGCAGAGAACATCCGTAGGCAGTGTAGGCTGGAAAGGGGGCAGAAGAATGTTCAAAGACTTTGTTACAGAGTTTCTGTAATTTAAAATATTTAAAAATAATAATAAAATAACATTTCTTTTCCTCTTGTCTGCAAGGAGACTGAAGGATGCAAAGCAGGGCACTGCTGTTGTGTTTGGCCAGTAGCCAGCCAGACAAGAAAGACCAACAGGCATGTAAACAGTTTGTGTGCATCTCAATAGGAAGTTTACTTCAAAGCTGAGTTCTGGAAACAGAAATTCAAGCATAGATTTTTTTCCCCCCTATTTTCTTCTTTTTTTTTTTTTTTTTTTTTTAAAATAATGTTCAGGTGAGTTATTCTTTGTATCAGTGAGAATAGCTGGGTTAATAGCCCTGGAGTGTAAAGTCATGAGTTCTGTTACACTGAATGGACAGGAGCAATATGAGTTTTTTCTACACCGTCTGATACTGTGCTTCTGTCTCAATTTAGAGAAACCACACCTGGGGACACAGGGAAGCTCAGGATGTGTAGCTCATTTTTCCATAGCCTCTGTGAGGTTTCCAGCACCAGTTGTGATACTGTGTTGAGGTGAGGACACCTTTTTTTTTTTAGGTTTGGACTATGATCAGTAGCTCATTTTGACTTTGGTCTTCAAACAGCCTTGAGAGAGGGAGAAAGCTGTACGCACTACAAATACAAAAATCCCAAGTTGTCAGCCAGGGGATATTTTTTCTGAGGTAACTGGCAGTAAGTTCACTCCTGTAAGTCGTTGCGGCACAATCACATAGTGCAAAGATGCTCCTACTGTAAATGCGCTGGATTTATAGTGGGAGCTGTATCACCACCTTTGAAATACCGTTCCACTTTGGAGACTTCTGTCATGGTTTCCAGCATAGTTAGGCTGCTGCTGGTACCCAGACCTGTTCATTTAGGGCTAGCTACCGCATTGTGCTGTGCAGAGTGGCTGTGCCCTCATTCTCTTCCCTTAGCTATGGATCCTGAAGAATCCTGTTGCCAGACTGGAAGTAACTTGCTTAGCCCCCTAAAACACAATTAACTTTTTCTCAGACGAGGTTTTTGATGGGCCAGGCGGCCAAAGACATTTATAGGGACTGCTGGGGAAAAGAGGCTAACAGGTTTGGTTTCTGCTTGAACTCACCAGCATGAATATGGGCACCTCCGGCTATAGCGGCAGCAGTAGAATTGCCATTCACGGTCAAGCACAGATGGGAAATACTGACTCTGGAAACCAGCCACCAGCCCATTGTTTGAGCAGGTTTGATACCTAAGAAAGAGGAGAAAGAACAGAACACATAAGGAAAACATGATATTAGATTCCCTGATGGTTTCAAGCATTTATGAAAACAACATTAAAAATTTGGATTCAGGGTGGAAGCTAAGGGTTTGGCTTTGTATTGAGAAGCAGCGTGTGCACTTGCTGTGAATTGAGTAACGATTTTGTATAAGGAAGCAGCAGTAGTTAACTAATAATGTCTTAACATTTATGTTGCACTTAAAACTATTTTAAAGTATTTAATCATTCCAGTATGCTAATCAGGTGAGAAGATTGCTCTGGTGTTGACATTCTCAACTGTTTACAAATCATGAGGCTGACTTCAAATTAGTCCATTAATACTTTTATGATTTACTGTTGGTATTTGAGCATTTGGGGTTCACTGGAGTAATTTTTTCAACTGCTTCTCTACAAAAAAAAAGCTTTAGACACTCTTTTATAAGAGTTTCAGCAATTTCTTTTGTTTTATTTCTTTCTCAATTACCTGTCTCCAGGAGAAGGCACTCTTAATTCAAAACATTATAGGCTCGTGATGAAATCATGATTTGATAACAGCCACATGAGGAAAACTGAGACTCAGATGTTATGAAATTATAAGACTCACATAAATTTTATGACTGGATCCTCAAAAGAAAAATCTGCTGCTTCATGCTTTCTGTGTACTCAGGGATTGTGTCACACACATAAATCATTACCTTCAAGTAGAATAGACATGGTCTCTAAGCATGCATATCTATGCTTCTCTTTCTGCATACCATACAAGCATCTGGACACTGAAACCCAAAATAATTCAAGTAATAATCAGTTTGAATAGCTTGCTGCTTGGAGACTAAAGACAAGGAGAGCGTGAAAACAGACAGCTCATTAACTCAACTGTTGAGTGCTCATTCTCTCAAGCACCCTCCTAGCCTCATTGTTTCCCTATTGGAGAAAATTATAGGAATTCAGTTTCTTCCATTTCCTTTTCTTTCTTTTTCCTTCATCAAGGAAAACTAGAAGCCTAGAGCTGTAGCAAACCTTCCTCACGATACCATAAAATCAAATACATTGATACATCCTAAAGACTCTTTCAGAAGTAACTTTATGATTAACAAATACCAAAAATTTCCCCTAGTTTCATTCAGTGACCTCATAGTTTATTTTAATGAGCTCAGAGTTCCCAGAAGGGAAAACACACCATCTAGCAGAGTTTGGTGTTTGGAGAGTCATTCACTTGTGCATACAGGTGTTAGCACTCGCAAAGTGTGAGGCTCACGTGTTTGTCTGCAAAAGCGGAAGAACATATCAATTTGGCCAGCGCAGAGATGAATTCCTCTGCCTAACTTTCAGCCTCCTCTTCTGAAGCAAGGGTCTCTTCCCTATGTCCCTTCCACTGTCTTCTGTTGTTCAGACAAGATTATTTACATTTGTTTGTATCCCCGCATCTCCCACGTTGCTGGGGCCAGGCGTACTTGCTGAGCGTTGTGAGACTCTTCTGAGGACCTTCAGAGTTAAGCAATGATGGGGACTCTGAGTTGCTATGGTATCACACCGAGTAAGGCAGTTTGGCTCACACTCAGAGGATTTCAGCAGGACTTTGATAGGAAGTTGCTCTGTTTTTTGGCACATAGGCCATGGGAACATATGGCTAAGACTCTGTGTAAACATATTGGATAGCTGCAGATGATTGGTGTTATCCTGATGGAAGAAAGGTTGATACACAGAAATAAAGGGAATGGTTGTACCTGTTGCAAGACGAGCACTTTTCTGCATTTATCTGTGTTGGCTAGAACCAAACTTGTCTCTCTTTATCTTCTTCTGCCTCTCCCCCTTCCCAGTTACATGCATTTCCACTGCTCAAGTCCTTGTGCCCCCTGGGAGATTTTCTAGCTCTTTTGCATAGGTGCAGTAATGAGAGCATTTTGTTCCTCCTTTTCCTTTGCACTTCCCCTCAGAGGCTCGCCATTGGCCTGCAATTTCCTATCCCCACCAATCAGCATCTGATACTCCTGCCCATACTCATCTTTGCGGGAGGCTCTTCCTTCTCTTTTTCTCTCCTCACCCGCTCACATTCAGTGTGGGAAGCCTTGCCCTCTTTCCCGCTCTCTTTGCCCTACAACAGTTTTTATTTTCTTGACACCTCTACTAATATGCTCCAGTTTTGATGGAAAGGTTCATCTTGAGATCTTGAGAGAGACATCACTCTCTTTCTCTCTCTCTCTCTCTGATTGGAAAAAACCTAGCTAACAACACTCCTATGTTTACATGTGTGCATGCACCAAACTTTAGGAATGTTTGGTTATTTTTAATCCTGATTCTATCTTCTCATGAAAAGTTTGGTTTTTTAAAAAAACAACAACTTGGAGTTGCCTTAAAAATTAGTTTCCTAGATGGAGAGTATAACTGGACATAAGTAATCTCTTATAATTAAATTGCCATTTTGTTTTTGAAATGTTCAGAGTGAAATTTATAATATGCTTTTAAGCTCATGTTCACTTGTCCCTCTCTACTTCTTTCTCATACACAGTCCTGCAATCTGTTATTCAAGCTCAATACTGGGTTCAATGAAAGAAAGGTAGTGTGACTTTGAAGTACTTTTCTTTAGCTCCAAAATAACACAAGATTTTTTTCCCTGATCTTTCTAATTTTCAAGTCAAATCCAGATATTCCTCCAAAAATGAAGAGATGCTCACAGAAATCGCAGTGCTTGTTTGTGGGCTCATATAAAATCTGTTCTTCCCTTTCCTTTTCCCAGTTGGCCTCTTTCCTACAAGCAGAAAGTAGTTCTTCAAGGGAAGCAAACAACCCCTCCCCACACACCTTTTTAGTCAGATGCTCTATCCACTAATCTGAAAACAACACTTAATATGTGAGGGTTTCTTCCTTCTCTGTTGAATTCACTACTCCTCTTACAGCAAATCCTGCAAACCAGTATGGTGAATAAAAACTAGTGATTCAGAACTTCTGATTTTTGGCCAAGTAAACAAAAAAATGTCTTTTTTACTAGACCCACTCTGTAGCACTTCTGTTATAGAGGATAATTCAGTATTCAGAGTTAATGTCACTGGGTTCTCCTCACTCATGAAATCCTGACATTGCTAAGAAGAGAGGAAGATGCCTCCTAGAAGGTGAATGCAGAAGACCATGAGAAACCAGCTGGCACTGTGTGGGATTAAACTTGGCAATGGATAGGTTGTTTTGTTTTTCTAGTTGGCTCAAGTTGCGATGCATGAAGAGTTGCCTTTTGAATCTGGTATCGGGATAAGAGGAGATGAGCTGGCTGGTAGGTGGGGGAGTGGGAAGATTGGTGGTGGTGAGGGTCAGGTGCTGTTGAATATGAAGTTGCCCTTCCCTTCCCTCATTTACATCTTTTGGAAATGATGGCAGTGTTTCATAGAAAGTAAGTAAACTGTACAGCCTTATTCTGGGAGGAGTTCTTTGTAGTAACAGGGATATGGTAGCTGAGACTTTCCCAGCCTGCTGCAGTTGCTGTGAAAAGCCTCTCCTTTTCCAGTCTTCTTCTTAATGAGTGTTGTACAGCTGAGTTCTGTCATGGCAAGCAACCAAAGTGCGCATCATGGTATCAGTTTAGTTCAGGTCAGGACTGCTTTCCTTGTTCACCAATGAGCTTTTATCTGTGAGACCAAACTAGAGCTGGTTTGAAAGAAACCCACGTAAAGTGGGATTTTGGGACCATGCACGGACTGTTTCACGCTACAGATCCACATAAATTTTGCCACAGTATTTGCAAACATTGATACAGCCTCAGCGACCAAGTGCGTACCTCACTGGCTCAACAGTTGCCTGCCAGACTGAAGACAAACATTGCTTACAACAGTATAATTGTTTTGAGGAACGGCACCAATTGTGGTGACACTTCATAATTATTCCTAAATCTTATTTTTGCTCTTTGCTAGACAAAAGTCCCAGAGTGTTGTGCCCAATCGAATGCTGGTGCTGTGCTATAAACCTGTTTCTGAGGCCCCCTGTCCCTCAGATATGTCAGGAATTAGCCTGAGCATCATGTTGTCCTGAGGATGACAACCTGAAGAGGAAACCTGTTCACTACAAATCTGCTCAGGGAAGCCCAAGTCAAGATGCAGTAAGTGGTGCTGTTAGAGCCTGCACTGAGCCCTGGCCACACTGACCAGGTAGCACTCCCTGAAGCTCTCTGGACACATGCAGAGTCTGACAGCTTGGTAATCACTGGGTCATGCTGCATTAAGGGTGATTTATTCCTTGTAACAGTGTAACCTGAGAGTGTCGTTCTGTATACTTCAAAAAAATCCCACTGTTTTGCTGTAGAGCAGATGGCTCCTGTAAAGCTTGCATCATCAATTACTTTAAAGCTATCTCTCTAGAGCCTGTCACAGCAGAATGAATCTATATATTACGGAGATAATGTCAGACATGGCAAACAGACCCAACAGAAATTACACTGCATGCTTTCATCTGCAGTCCTCCCTGGAGTGCATACGGAGAGAGGCAGCCGAACCTCACGCAGCCAGTAAGACCATGGTTAGAGTGTGAGAGGCATTCTTTAATGAGACATGAGACAGACTGTTTTCCCGGAGTGCTGTTTCACCAAAACCTGTTACTTTTCAGTATCCAAAACTTAATTTCCTTTCCATACAGCTGTGGAGGGGAGGCCCTGTCCTGCTCTCCTGAGTTATTTTTGTGGAGTGTCCTCCCTCTGTGTGACTTGGTTAGTCGCATGATGAAAGCCAATTTAATGGTCAGCCTGTTACAGATGAGTGTCGAGTTGAGTGGCTAAGGGCAGGCTCAGGACACTTGAAACACTTGCACTCAGATGAAGGGAACGGCTTTTCCATATTTGATTAGGCCATGCCAGTCTCCAATGGCCACTTCCACGAGGAATCTTCACTATCTGTTGTGGGGTGGTGAGAGGTGTTGTCACAACTTCCACATGCCAAAGGCAACCTCACTGTCATCTTCAGCTATCTTTTTTTTTTCATTTAGGGTTCAGTGATGACTTACTTTCTCCTCCCTGCCCAAAAGGAAGTCAAGGCCCTGTTTACTCTGCTGATTTCTTCTTGACAGTTGCTGATGAGGCCTCCCTGTCTGCAGAAACATCCCTCTTCTCCTCAGATGCTCACACTGGACTCAGTCCATTGCAGCTGTGCTAAGAGCTTGTAGCACTGTCCCTTTGACATAAACCTAGGGCTTTGAAGAAAATTAACTTGTTTGCGTAGATAACGCAAATGGGAACGTTTGAAAGGGCAGCTTTATTATTGGGTTTGGGTAGTACAGCCTCAGATCCAAGACTTGGGATTGGTCAGAGATTGAGAACAAAAACAGCTCCTTGCAGATGTACCGGGGTGTGCTGCCAGCGCCTGAACAGGAGGCTCCTGCAGACGCTTCCTTTGCTCATGAGTCTGTCTTTGTGCCCAGTTTGTGGGAAACAGGGTTGTGTGCCTACTTGAAAGCTCTGCGCATGTGTCTGCACTTAAAGAAAAGGCAAAGGAGAGTGGGAATGGGGGTGGGGAGGGAGAATCTAGATGTCTGTTTTTTCCAAGTCCCATACAAACACTTTCTCAGAAGTCTAAACAAGGAAAAGAGGCGATAAACATGCATTAAATACCGCTTGGCTGGAAATGTTTCTGCTTTGTGCCTTATGGGTAACTGGGAGTGTACTGGGGATATGGCATGGTTCCATCTGTATTATGTAGCGTAAACCAAACATTTTCTCCTAGAAGGAAGAGTTGCTTGTCTTTCACTTGCAAGCTTTTGTTCGTTTGTTTGTTTGATCCCTGTCCTTTGGTACAATCACTTTCAGGCAAGAAAAATAGTTATTTCTGAAGTAGTACCTCGTTCAAAGACTGGTCTGTAGAGACAACTCTAGTATTCAGTGAAACAGTGAAGAACAATCTCACCAGCAATCGCTCAGACCTTATCTTTTCTTAGATGGTGAAATATTTACCCAAGGTCAAACTTCCTCCAGTACAAATAGAACTAAACCCAAAAACTTTGTTCTGTCTGAAAAGGCTGTATTCCTTGAGATGTCGCAGCATACAAATAAATTGAAGGATTTTGTAGAATCAGGGCATGTCCTGAAGACTTTTCCCTACTTCAGACATGAGTATTTCCAAATTATCCAGGAACAAATTCTGCTCCCTATATCAAATAGCATCTTCATTAGCAGATAGCCTCTGAAGGAGTAAGGTGTTGGGACAGATTCAACAAAGCCTTTGTACACACAGTTAACTTTAAATGTATTCACAGATTAATGAAGCTGAGGAGACATCCCTGGTCATCTGATCCAATCTATTGCCAAAGTTTTCACTGTGAGTCTTGTAACACACTCACAGGCTTCTTGTGTCCATTCAGGGAAACTCAAAAGAACATGCTCTCTTCAGAACTGTAAGTACACATATGCTTAACTCCAGGGATGCATTTATTAAGCAAAAGCACCTATAGTTAGATGTGTTCTGAAATGCCAGTAGGTAATTCTAGGCAACTGTCAGAGGTTATTGGTCTTCATGAGTCTGCTTCTGGAGAGAGATGGGGTGACCCAGAGAGCAATTTTTTAAGTACCTGTTTCTCTCCATTGACTCTGGAAGGGGGCAGAAGTCATAGACCAGGCATCGTGATTTGATGCCTAATGTGGGTCTGTGTCACTGCCCTCTTTCTGCTGAATAATTTTTTCATATCTGTAAGATGCAAAGTCTTGCAGGTTTAATCCTAGAAGTCCGGATAATACCTGGTGTTAGTGTAGGAGGCAAATTACCTAAAACAGCTCTGCCAGTGGTTCCCTCCTGCCCTCCAGTCCCCCCAGCTCTCCTATCCCTACTCTCCCCACATCCACTTCTGCCATTTCCCCCCCAGTTCTAACGGCCAAAGAAAACAATGAGTTGAAGACTCTTCCTTTTCTCTGCTTTATATTCCCAATTCATTTTCCCTTTAAAGCTTTTCTTGATTTGTTGTCTTTTCTAAAGAAAGAAACCTCTCTTGGGTTTGTCTCTGTTGTGCAGCTGCACAACAGTCAGGAATGATGATTTGTGAAACGCCATAAACATCGTTTGTCAGAGGTCAATTTTTGGTGCTTCTGCCAGACGAGAGTTTCTGGGACATGGCTGAGAAACTGGAGGAAATTCAGAGGACAGCTGTACGTATGATCAGCACTTGCTTAGGCGTGTTGGAATATAAAACTTCCACGGGAGAACTAGAAGAACGAAGACATGTTCGGCCTGAAAGCAAAAGCATGGGTGAAGGTGCGTGGGTGAGGGAAAGGCAAGGCTGCTACCTATTAATAAGTTAAAGAGATTTTACAAAGGATGCAGTGTGCTTGTTCTCATTCCTCAGTGGAGGTAGGGCAAGGAATAAAAAGCCTCAATTACAGTAGAAGGAAATGTAGCTTAAATTTTAGGAAAAACTTGGTAGCTTTGTAGTTATTGGTGGTGTAAGCCATTGAACCTCTCTGGATGTGATGTGCAAGGTGAGACAAAGTACCCTGTGAGGCAGAGCTGAAGAAGGAATATTACAGTCCATCCTACACGGATGGGGAATAGACTAGCGAGTCCAGCAGAGTTCTGTGTCAGCTGACGTGAGGATGATGCATTGCTCACCAGCAGCTTGGTTCGTCAGGAGATCAGTGGGGAAACAGAGGTGGCCAAACAGGAACTAATGGTACAGATTGTGACTCATATTTGTGGTCCCACTGGATGACTGAATGAATCTCCTGAGAACTGGGGATGGCTCCAAACTGCACTGAGCTGGGCGTGGAAGAGAGAGAGAGAAGAGAGGCAGCTATGAGAAGTGAGACTGCCAAGAGAGGAGGTGTGGGATTGTCAAAGGCCCCACAGGCTACATCCATGCTGTCACATTCATTTGAGGTTTGAGTTTGCACTCAGACGCCCCAGGCTGTCTGCCTGCTGGCCACACTTTCACCCCAGCCTGGGATGAGCCTGCTGGGTTCTTGGGCAGCAGCGTCTGGGCACAGCAAGGGATGTTGCTGGCTTACAGCAAGCCTCCCTCCATGAAGCACTGTAGATGCAACCAGCTCAGCCCTGGGTGCAGAAAACTGCAGAACACAAGGCACAGCTAGCTAAGATTTCTGGGAATAGCCCAAGTAATTAGGAACACAACTTCACCTTTGCAAAGGGGTGTGTACTCCCTAATAACTTTGGTGTATTCCCCCCTCCCCCAAAAATAGATAGAAAACAGAAAGGAGATCTACGAAGAAAAGACAGATAGATATAAGGATGTTGGACTGGAAGGGTGAGCTAGGGAAGAAATAACTAAACTCCAAAAGCTAGGAACGAGAGTAAAACAGAATTAAACACATTAAAGAGGGGTTGGAAAAGAAATAGATTTGGAGAAAGAATAGGGCTGGCAGTAGGAAAAAATGGAGGGAGGAAAGAGGAGAAAGTGAAAAGATTTTTTTAAGAGATGAAGGAAATGAGATTCAGATAATACACTGCGGATGTAGTCATGCTAAGCATACAGAGCATGGTGATGAATATGGCCCTGTGGTTAGATAGCAGAAGAAAACGTTCTGTACAGACTTACACAGTATCCTGTTTGTGAGAAGTGAACTTGAGCAATTGCTGCCAGGGGAATAAAATTTTATTTTGAACAATAGAAAGGTCTAATTCAAAATTACTGTGCATAAGTAGAAATTGCATCAACATAGGAAAAATGAAGAAGTCATCCAGGATTATCACAGTGTCTTCCTTCTGCCTGTTTTGCAACCCTTCCGCTTTCTTTTCAGTTCTTATTCCAAATTTAAGTATAGGGTCAATCTTTTTTTCCTTAGCAATTGCATCAGCCATAGGAATGTACCACGTGGTAAATGAAGGAGTATGAATAATTCAGAAAAAAATTTTGAATCATTTAAAAAGCAGAAGCTTCACATTTCATTGCTAACCTGTCCCCATATAACATGAAATCTACAAAAATCACATTGCAATTTCTGGAACAAAACCATTTCAAGTATTTGAAAATATTCTTGCATTCATTTCATTCTGTCCAAAGAATATTTCAAACTCACAGTTTTCCAAAACCATGTTTCACATTTCATGAAAAAATCAGAAGATAATTAAATACTGGGCATGTGCTGCCTAAACATGAAACACTATACACGTTTCCAGAAATTATTGTGACCATAAAATGTGATCACCTTTGCCTCTAAGGTTGGTGGAAAATGTAATGTTTAGTTAACAAAAACTGACTGTATTAGGGAATTAACATGATCTTCTGCTATCATTATCATGCATATATATGCCATTAGTGGGGCTTTTTGGCTCCTGTAATACCAGTATGACAAGAAAACAGCCTTTGACTGGGCCTCAGCCAAAAAGCTTAGCAACAAAAACACAAAGAGAAAAACCAGTACAATACAAAGATATTTTTTTTTCTAGTGATAAGAGCAGGAGGATGGAGTGAGGAGTTTTGCAGTTTGTTCCCCAGTTTAGTCACTGATTCAATGTGTGGCCTTTCAAGAGGGACTTTATCCTCTCCTCACTGAAGGTTCATGCCTCATTTTCCTCATCTGTGAGACAACAATAGCAAGACCGAACCACTTTGCAGCTGAGGTTGTGAGTGACCAAACGACACGGCTTTTCTAAAGTACGCTGAGACCCCCCAGCAAGAAATTGCTACAGAGAAGGCAAAGATGATGCTGATCACCTCACACACATGCACCGTGATTAAGGAGTTTCAGGCGGTCGTCCAGGGCAGTGAAGCCACTGGTTATGACGGCATTAAGATGTGTTTGCATTGCTCTGACCGCAGTATTAGCACCCACATTTCACAGGGAGTATCAGGGCTGTGCCCTCCGGGGATGGTTGGGGGTGTCCTACCATTCGGTTCCCGCCCTGTTGATCTCTTCCCACCAGCACTCTGTCGGCTCACCGAGGCTCTGGGCCGCCGGCATGCAGGCGTAGTTCCACAGTCTGTCGGAGCCTTCCTTCTTGTTGAAAACGCTCCTGACGGCCATGATCACCTGCCCATGTGGGCACTGGAAGTTGAAACCCTGCCGGTACACATTGACCCATTCATCATTATCTCCATAGTTATAGGGACCGTAGTAATAGTCACCGTACTGGCCCCACGCCACAGTCACCAGAGGCAGGAACACACAGAGAAGGGTGAGGTCCATCCTGAGGATGTTCCTGGCTTAGAAATGCCCCACTGGTTTGTTGGGCTGGCCCTTTTATATCGCCTCTAACATTTGGCTTCCAGATGTTATGCTTCCAGATCCAAGTGCAATGTGTCATTGCTTAGCAAACCTTCTCTGAGTTACAGACACGTCCAATTACTTTTAAGGTGGAATTCTGCAAGTAGTGTAAGTCTGCAGGCTGAAGAACAGGGTCATCCCACCACCACAAACCATCTGTGATCCCTTGCTGCAGAGCTACTGTATAGAGCAGTATACACATTGTAGTACAACTGCCACAGACATCCTGCTTTTATCCTCAAGACAGCAGTTAAGTTTGAAAACTACTTCATTTGAAATTAAAGCTCTATTTGAAGTTGCCATTTTCCATCATTAGTAACAGGCAACAAAACGTGATCATGTGTGTGTCCTGCCACCCTCTTTTCCCTAAATATCTGTGGCATGATTGTGCCAGTCCCTAGAAAGAAGGAAATTGGGCAAGGTGGGGGAATTCACTGCTCCCGTTGTAAAAAATCCTTTATACGTTTTGGTTTGGTTTGGTTGGAGGGGAGGTGGAGCCTGAATGACTGAGACTCTGGCTTGGCATGGAAACAGCCCACCCTGAGAAGTAGGGCATTGGCTTCTTCTGTGCAGAACTGATTTTGCTGAAGTTGTGTGTGAGCACTGTACAACTGCGGACTCGGCAGATGTTTTAATGTCAGGGTAAAAGATGACATAAGCTTCACTGGTCACCATAGCCTATGGAAATGTTTGAGCAAGGGCCTTTAAGCTACCTGGCATTTATCATGGGCTAGAAACATGGGGCTACTGCTGAGGAACTGCTGTGCTGCAGATTCAAAGCCTGGCTTGCCACTTGGAAATGTGTTTATATGCCACATCCTCAGATAATTTCTTTATAAGGAAACTACCCTATACAGGACAGTATGGAATGGTGTGCTTTACTGAACTGTGTACTTGGCCCGTAGAAAACTGTGGGGCCTGAACATGTTTTAATAAGTAAGACAATCCAAAGTGAGATTAATCTAACATAGTCCACATATGCATATGTTGCCTATGCTGTGTTACTAGTGAAATGTGTGACCCGTGGAATGGGTCTAGATTCAGATCCTGTCTTTTCCAGGGAAACCCCCAAAAAGGATACAGAGAGTGTTTCTTGCTGCAGGTTTCTCCTCCACTCTTTTCACTACTCCTCTTCCCCATTTGGGCCAGGCAAAAAAAAAAAAAATGTATGAGCTTTTGTTCTGTTGCTGATACTATCAGAAAGATCTGTGATGGATAACAGTGGACTTGCTCTTCTCCAGGGATCTCCAAGCCCATCATGCCTGGTTATTGCTTTGCAGGAGCATAAGCATCCCAGGAAGCGGGTGCCTTTACAAACCAGCTCCAGACATCAAAAGCTTCCTTCAGCCTCATCAACCAGGCCCTTTTGTGCCATTAGCTAATGGCTTTTTTTTGTAGCAGAGCCTTGTTTGACAAAACTGTAAGTGTGGCTTAAGCTCTTTGGCAGGAGCACAGTGCAGCAATATCTTAGTTGTCCATGCTCACAGCCAGTGCGGATCCACATGAACCTGGCATCCGAGTGCTGCTGATCTAGCTCAGTGCCTCAACTCCAGCTGTAGCAGCCCCAGATGCCTGGGGAAGAGGGCTGGGGAGACAACACAGTGCATCCCTTACCTTGGAGCTGCCTTCCTCTAGATCTTGGGTAACAATGGGGAACACAGGTTGCCAAAGTCTAATGAGAGGAACTTTAAGATTAAAAACCCCATAGTTATCCTGATGGGCACCAGAGTGCAGACCTGAACTGCACAATCTCACACGAGTTTTTCAGCTAACTCGATAGTGTATGGTTTTTCCCTCTTACTTCCTTAGACACGTAGTCAACATCTGGGAGCACTGCACACTGCTGTATATGCCTGAGAGGCATTCTGGAAGACATTTTAGCAGGAAACACCACATTATCATATATATATTATCCTCACCTCATATAACCCTTTATAAGCACCATTCCCTGGAAGGAAGTCCTCACATAACCCCCACAAAATCAGGGTCAAGAGGGTCAGGGATGAGAAGGGGGAGAAGGGCTCTATGGAGGGTAGGGCACAGTCTCCCGTTGCCTGCCTTGGACACGTGTGTGAAGCTTTGAGGTGTCTTGCCACTTCCTACATACAGTCTACTCTGGCTGATCCCGGTTAGCGGATAGGGTGGCACTTCCATGCTGCACTGTGATCAAGAAGTGGTTTGGCAGGGGGGAAAAGCTGTGCAGGGAAGACAGCGAACATGAGAGATGTGAAATTACAACTCCCTGTAGCAGCTGTGGCAGTGCAGACATGTCCTGACCAGGGACTGGCTGAAAATCTACAGTTCTGTGTTTCTGGATCCAATGCTTTCTGGGAACTTTTAATATTAAATTTCATGCTTTGTTCTCATACTGAATAAAACCAGAAGAGAGCAGAATTTCTTACAGGAGGAACATGATTGTTTTTAGCCACCCTGGAGAAGGGTGGTATTTGTGAGTGGGAGGAACTGTGATTTGAAAATTCCTGTAGGGGTTAAAAAAAGAGAATAGTGTGCATACATGAATTTTGTTTTTGAGTAATGCTCGTTCAGCTCTGCAGTTCACAGCTGCTTGGTTCATGGAGCAAAGCCGGGGCTACATGCAACTTGTTTCGCTAACATTTCACACCATTGCTCCAACCCAGATAATTCCACTGATGTTGCCAGTGCTGAGAGTTGCAATTTTAGCTGTGTTTCCATTGACTCACTGGCATGTTAACCACTATGCCTTATTCTGTTCTGGCCAGTGAATCAAACATAGCGGTTCAAAAGCCACTGGCTAGAAGATCTGCAAACTGGTCTGCAGCATGGTGACTTTGGTTGGCTTCAGCTAGAGTTTGCACTAAAAGAAAACCAAATGATATTTAAAAATCAGTCCCTCTCTGAAAATTACTTACCCTTTAATTTGACTTTAAAAACATCAGCTGCATGCCTTCCACATCCAATCTTTGGAAAAGCAGAAAGTGTCAATGAAGTAGTAAATATGAGGTGCTAAGACCAACCTTTTCATTATCAGTTCCTTGCTGTGGAATCTATATTGGCTGGTAATTTTATTCCCTATCACTTCTTAGAAATGCTGCATTTAATCCACACAAACAAACAAGTATTTAATTTCTGTCTTGCCCAGTGATGGCAGATGAAAGTGATTATTCTTGATAGCCACCCCCTCCCTGGCCTAACTTTGAAGTTAGCTCTGCTTTTGAGCACAGTTTGGACTAGAGGTCTTAAGAGGAATGTTCTTTCCAACCTGAATTACTCTGTGTTTCTCTCCTGATGCAGCTACCAGACGCAGCGTTACTTAGCGCTGCAGGTGTCATTAGTGCTTTGGAGCCATTAGGAGAAATGCTGCAGCATTCTCTTACCATGCCATGATACAGCCATGAAATGCAGAGAGACTGCAGTGCTTTGAACTAAAATCACAGATGTAGTAGTAGTGTTCGAATGAATAACTGTAGCCAGCTTAATGGGTTTTATGTTAGCACCCAAGCTCTATACTAAAATAGGAGAAAGAACAGAAAAGCTTTATTTATTATTTGGTAAACACAGAGATACTAGAGCTGCAATGAGAACAGCAAGGGTTCAGACTTGGTCAGTGACAGGTACAACTAGACCTGTCTCTACAAAACTGGGTTGCATGAAAGTCGTATCATCTGCTTTTATTGGAGTAGCCATGCTCCTGAAGTTCCTGCATCTGCAAAGGGCTGACTCATGGGCAACCAGTTTTTTGTCCCACTCTGAGGGCAGAAGGGTGTTATCTCACAGCATTTCATCCTTCAGATGCCCAGGAGTGATTCTGTCCCATATTACTCAGGACTATAGCCAGAAGTGAAGCTTTGCATTTTGTGCTGGTGAAGGAGGCTGAGCGTATATCCTCCGAGCCCTGAAGTCCTCTGCACACAAAACAGGCATGGCAGAAGCAGCGACAGTAGCAGCAGTGATACACGTCTGCTTCCAAGCTAATGCAACTGCATCATGGCTTTTCACAGTGAGAAGAAAGCGTTTTTCATGTCAGCTCATTGCATCTGTGAGGTCACACATTTTGAACACATTTTCCATATTTTATTACACGCTGTCTCAGAGTGATGCTGGCAGTTCTGATAAAGCAGAGTGGCTTGGATGAGTCAGGGACGCTGCATGATCTGGGAGCTGTAAATTGAATTAAATTACTGATTGCTTTTCCGTGCCATCTTTGCAGCATGACTTTTTTTTTTTTTCTAATAAGCTTCCTGCATCATCAGGTTTTATAAAATGTGAGGATTTGGGGTGCCTTTATTATGTTTTTGAAATGAGGTTACAGAAGCCTTGGTAACATGGAGAAGGATGAAGCTGCTAGAAAGCTGTGCTTCACAAGGGACAGATATATCTTTGTCAATTTTTTAGCTCAGAGTTATTACCTTCTTTCAGAGTAATGTATATGGTGAAGGCTGTACTTCATTTGTAAAGGCTTCCAACTGTTAATGATATTTTTTCTAGCACCTTTCACTTGATGTTCTCAAAGTATTTTGATTAAATTCAATCACCTTCTTGAAAAGTAGGAAAAGTTAAAAACTCCTTATTTTACACAGTGGGTCCAGTGATCTGCCCAATGTCCACCGGTACCTCAGGGGCAGAAACAGATTTTAAACTCCAGCATCCAGACTGTCAGCATCTAGACTGTCAGCATCAGACTCCAGCCCTGGGAAATCACAACTTTTCCCAACCCCTTCTTCCTGCCACTTCCCTGAAGAGACGCTGGTTCAGCTTCTACTTAATGTAGCTCTTCCTTTGTAAAAGGAAAGCTGCTGCTTAAGATCCTATGATACCAGAAGGTATTGCAGAGCTGTTTTCTCTTTGGAAGTAGCTGTAGAAAATTCTGATACGATACCGCGTGGAATATTGCTGTGGAGAAAAAATGCACTAGCTGCAGTGCTATTTTTCCAAGGTTATGATAAGCCTTTGGATTACTTTTATAATAGCCTCCTGCCTGCATGTGTGGTATTAAATCATGGGCCAAGTAATAGAAACAAACAGGAAATGCAAAACTTAAGTCATAAAATCTCTGAAGAAAGGGTAAGGAAGCTGCATTGAAACATTAGTAAAGAAATGACTGAAACAAATTTTCCTGGTCTGGGAAACCGGCTAGATACCGTGACAAATCTTTTCCATCTGCAACTCTGAAATCTAACATTTTGAAAATGTAATTTTCAAGTAATCAGTGAACAACTGTTTCATAGATTGATGCTAGACCAGATTACCCCAAAAAACTGGGTACAAAAGTGACAGTCGCAAACCTTTGTAACAAACTTTTCCCTGCACACACAAATCTTTGAGTGGGGAAAAGTTGGAGAGAGGAAGATGGTGCAAGGCAAGACATCCTTATCAACTGCAGGATTTGTGCAGACATCCTAGAATGTCTACACAGAATATTCTGCCATTAAGTAACCCAGGAGCCTATTGCTGTTATGACTGACTTCTACATATCTCTCCCCAGAAATAATTTCAAACAGATTTACCGGGAGATATTTAACCAGTTCTGATACAGACATTCCTCAAATCTGGGCATGAGGAACTAACTTGACTATTACATACATATAGAAAGAAGTCCTGTACAGCTTATGAACAGAAAATGATGCATTTTTTGCCCAGGTACACTAGCAGAGAAGAAGTTTGGTGATTCCTGCTCTTTCAACTCCCGCATGGATTAATCATGGTAACACAGGGTTTTGTCAGAGCAGTGAGAGAACGGCTCCTCCCCACTCTGTGCATCAGGCTGTAAAAGTTGCCCTGTTCTACTAACTCTTACCATTTGTGCTAATAAATTCATTCCCTAAAGTTGTTGCAAATTACAGAGCTGTTGCAATTACAGTGACTCTTCCAGGATGATTACAATGAGGAAAAGCCGATTTGATGAGTGTTTGCAATTACAGCTTCAAATGTCAGGACAGGGCATGGTATTTTTCCAATTACATGCCACTGCTAAAAGCTAGGTGTTTTTTTCCCAGTACTCTTTGCCAAAAAGGTCTTTTCTTATTGCTGTAGCTGTCGTTGTTGTTACCACTGTTTCTTCTAGCATGTATGCTTAAAATCTGAAACAGGTCTCTAGTCCTGTACTAAGCCTGGTCAGACATGGTGGAGTGTTTGAAGGTGAAGCTGCCAAAAGAAAAGTAAACAGCCTAAAGGCTACAGGAAATTCAGGTGGCATTGACTCAGGAGAAAGCCAGATGATTTGGGTTAGTCAGTGTTGAACCTCCTCACAGATTTTACCAGGACCTTTTTATACATGAGTAACTGAATCCCCCTTTTTCATCAAAGATCTCCTATTTTTATATATATATATATAAAATATCTTTATATTTAGTCTTTGGGCTAAATTCAAGCTTAGCTATTTCTGTGCTGTCTAGATGTTGGTGGTTCCTGTTTGATATAGCTGGAGAGCTTTCTTAGAAAAGCAGTCTTCACCAGATAATTGGAGGCAGAAATGTTTTAAAACTTTATATGACTTTCTTCTCCAGTGGTCTTGCTGGAAAGTTGAGTGAAATTGGTACTAAGCCTAATGCATAAGGAGTTTTCAGTAGATCTATGAAAAATTACCTTTTCCCTCTCTCACCTTGTTTTAAATTTGACCTCAAAATGTGTAGCTTCAGCTGATTCTTGAAGCATTGAGAAAGTGTGTTATGATAAAATGGGTAGGAAAAAAGTTAAATACTAATGCAGAAAAAGTTAGAAAAACAAAACAAAGTATTTTTGAGGTACTCTTCATAATCTGAGAAGAGATGCAAAAGAGGGGCAAGTCCTATTTTGTTTATTTTGTAAGTCTCACACAAAGCTTGTTTCTGTGTATGGCTCAGTTACCTTTTCTTTCAGTTTAATCCATGGGCAGCCTTTTAGAAAAGGCCACAGCAGCCAGCTGTGGCATTTTCAAAATCCATGGACTACTGACCTGGGGCTTAATATGGGGCACCCTTTTCCAGGGGTGTGGCTGTAACTGTCGGACTGAACAGCATGAAGGGGTCAGTCAGCTGTGATCCTTGTCATGGAAACCAGCTATCGTGGATGGTGAGAAGGTTTCTCCTTCACAGAGTTTTTGTATCATTAGAAAGTTCTCACGTGGCTTTCTCTAGCATATACCATGACCTACAGATCATAACATTGCTGCGAAATGCTCGAGGGGAAAATCTGAACTAATCACTCATAATAACTCTGCACAGACCCATGGGGTAAGTCTGAGGTCAGGACTGAACTGATCTTTGATGTGAGAATGGCAGTAGCTTTAATTCGCTTGCTGGTCATGGGAACAGAACGAGCCAAAACCAGTTTTCTCGGGACTAGATAATGGGGAGAAGGGATGAGAATGTGACTTAGGGGTGTCTCTGTTTTACATGCAAAGGACCCTGTCTCTGCATGATCATTCAGGCCAGTGCAAAGCAAATGCTGAGTAGGAAGACTCAGAGCTCATGGTGTTTTATACCAGTTTTGTACTTTCTCTGTGCAGGCTTCTTTTTGTCAAAATAAAATCTTGAGAGTTCAAAATGATCTTGCTTTAACAGTTACTAAACCGGGTGCTGTCTGGCAGCCCATGTTATGTGGGAAATAAAAAGAGATGCTTAGTTGGTCCCCTTTGGCCATATGGTTTGTGAATTGGGATAGCTGGAGTGACAGCGTAGCCATTGAAACCCAGCTCCCGGCCCAGCTCTCGGTGCCCTCCGTCCATTTGCATTCTACTCATGAGTGTTATTTCTCTTTTCTTTACTTTTTTTTTTGCTTTTGTGGTGCTGCAGATGGTGGTGAGAAGAAGGGGTGGGGGAGAGGAAGAGAAGATTTGGGGATGGGGCTTCTGCATCCTGTCACTGTAATTCATTGAGATCTGACCTTCTGGATTTTCAGCTCCCCTCAGCCATCCACCACTCTTCATGTGGCTGTCACCTCGTGTTATTGTAATTAGTAACTGCCAGCCCCAGAGATCTGATTGTGGAAGTGAAAAAGTCCCAGAGGCTCTCTGCCAATTTAAAGTTAACCCTGTCGCTGCAGGACAGATTGCCCTGCTCCAGAAGTAGCTTCTTGGCATTTGCGCTGAGCCAATCCCATGCTCCTGGCGTTGTAATCCAGCTCCCTCGTCTCACCCCGCTTTCTTCTCCTTGTGCCCTCCCAGCTCCCAGGGCTGCTGCACCCTCCTTTCTCCCCCCACGCCACCCCTCTTTGCTGGCTATGAGGCGTGCAGCCGCTAATGAGAGTGCTCAAGCCGACGGTCCCAGGCTCCGCGTGGGTGGATGATAAACGTGGCTTTCTATGGCTGTGCCAAGTAAGGTCTGTCTGCCCAGCCTCAGAAACGACCCTGACGCTCTGCACCCGCCTCTCTTCTCCTTCTCCTCTGCCTGGGTCTCCTCCTCGCCCCGTGTGAGCACCACAGAGTATGAACCCACCCGGGTCCCTGCCCATTTCCATGGCTGCTGTTTTATGCCACTGTCTGAGACTCGCCACCTCTGCTGCTGAGGGTGCCTCAGCCAGGGGGATGAAAGCTGGGTCAGGTCTGCCTCCTCGCGCTACACGTTCCTCACCTTTGTAAAGGGCTTACAGACTTTCTCCAAGCGTGACTGGCAACTGCTGTTGTCAAGGCCCTCGTTACCTGGCATTTACAAATCTTGCTTTGCTGTCTTGTAAGCAGGGGGTGGCTGGAGTCCATGCTTGTTGCTACTCTGTCTGGCTAATTAGGAGCGACTCCTGCTCAGGTGCTGTGCCAAGGTGACAGCACAGTGACAGCTCAAAGGGAGGTTGCCTTCCCCTGGGAAATATCTGGGGTTTCAAACAAAAAATTGGAATATGGAGAGCGCAACAATATCTGACAACCCAGCCTTTGTAGTCTTTGTATCTGTTCAGACAAATAGAGCATAGCCAGGTAACAAAGATGCTGATAGTCCTGCAGTTCAACTGGGTGATGAACTATTTCAGTGCGTGTGACAGGCAGGTTGCACACTGCCCTGGCTCAGATACCATTCTGATAAGAGTTCGCATAAAACCAAAAATATATTGGCTTGACCTATTCTGAACGCTCCTGTATAGGTACAGGTTTTTTTACTCCCAAGTTCATAAAAGCTGGTACCTGTAATTCTTTCAGATAAGGCCATGCCCTTTTTTGCGGTAGCTCCACACTGCCATAATTAGTTTTCATCCATGATGTGCTTCCGCCGCACACCCCGTGTTGTTGCAAGCGGTCACAACAATCACTATTGCTACAAACTGCTTGTTTCTTAGTTCAGATTTTTGTAGGGCTGGGGCAGATCAGCTCCTCCCCATGACCGCAAAAAGGGTTAACTGGGAGCCCCTGAAACATGATTTCAGTATTGGTCTTTACATGCTTGAGTCATGATGCTCCTGAGCCTGCTCTCAGCTGTCAAACATGCAGATTTGCCTTTGCACCACACAGCTTATCATGCCTTATGCCCATCCACATGGCAGGCCATTTTTGTAAGAGCACTCTTGTATTTTGTTGGTGTGCCTGACACCATGCTAGATCCCAGCAGTAACTGTGTTCACCAAGAAGCAGGAAAATGCCTACATAGCTATTACTGCATTTAGCTTTTCTAATCACACCAAATTCTGATGGCTTGTCTATGACATCTGCAGAATAATGCATCCTTTTCTTTGTAGAATCATAGAATCATAGAATCGTTTAGGTTGGAAAAGACCTTTAAGATCATCAAGTCCAACCGTTAACCTAACACTGCCATCCCACCACTAAACCATGTCCCTAAGCACCTTGTCTACCTGTCTTTTAAATACCTCCAGGGATGGTAACTCAATCACTTCCCTGGGCAGCCTGTTCCAATGCTTAAAAACCCTTTCTGTGAAGAAATTTTTCCTGATGTCCAACCTAAACCTGCCCTGGTGCAACTTGAGACCGTTTCCTCTTGTCTTATTGCCCATTACCTGGAAGAAGAGACCAACCCCTACCTCGCTACACCCTCCTTTCAGGCAGTTGTAGAGTTGTGCTATGCTCTAGGTTATTTTATTGCATTGAGAGCTCCAACAGCTTTATTAGGGCAGCAGACTCCCCATTTCTCTTCTCACCTTCAGCGTATTTATAGCCACTGCTCATCAACAGAGGACACTGTGGGTCTGTGGAAGAGTAGCCTTAAGAATGCATAACCTTGGTTTTTATTATTTGCCTTATACAGATGAATGAAGAGAAAATAGTTCCCAGTAAATGTAAAAATAGACACAGAAAGAATGAAGAAGAATCTGCAGAACTCTAAAAAATCTCTGGAAACAAAGTTATGTGTTTGTGTTGTTCATAAGGCGAGGCATTAGAAAAGCAGGCATGACAGGCACTAGTGGAATAGTTTGTGCTTGTATTTTGTGACTGCCTTCAAGGGAACATGGCATGATTAAGAGAAATTTCTGCTCATTACTGAAATGCCTGGCTAAATTTTATGCCCATGCAGCACAATGCAAAGTGTCAGCACCCATTGGTTCTGGAGATCATGTTTTAAGCTAACTAGAATTGTGTGTGGATAAGTCTTGCACTACTAGGTTAAGCTGCCTCTGTAGCTGTACCTAGTGATGCTTTCTGGTGAAACATGGAAAATGGAAGGGTTTGTCTTCAGTAGCCATCAGATACTTGGCACCAGCTGAAGGAAATAAGGGCCAGAAGTTCCTATTCTACTAACCACAGGCAGCACCACCTCACCTTCCTCATGCTGCAATGGGCACAGCGTAGTTCAGGTTGGAAGGCACCTCTGGAGGTTTCTGGTTCAACCTCTTGTTCAAATCAGGGTTGGCTGAAGATCTGACAGGGTTGCTTATAGCTTTATCCAGATTTGAAAACTTCCAAGGATGGAAAATGCACAACCTCTCATTTTTCCACCTGCAAATAGAAAATATAAGTTACAGTGCATGGCAATGTAACGTCTTTGTGACCAGAGGAACTTGGTAACAGAATCAAAGCCACTGTTATTCTGCTACTTGTGCACTCCGCTGCTCTGTAGCTGTCTTCATCACTATCCCTTTCAAAGTGTTATGTTGAAAATGATACATATTTAACTTTAGGAGGCGTGTTCTGCCTCAGTGACCTTAGAATATTTGAAGTCATGCATGCAGATGCATGCCACACATGCAATAAAAGTCAAAGACTGTTTCTCAGTCTATAGTAGGCCCATATGCCAGCTCTTACCTAGTTATTTTTATGAAGGATGCAAAACCCAGCAGCTAAAAAGAGTGCATTGATGTTCTTTCATGTCAGCAATGGCTTAGACCAATTGCCTGGGGAACTCTCACTGTCCCTAGCCCAGTAGTGCTGCAACTCTCCAGATACCCTGGCAACCTTGCATCCAATAAAAGAACTGTGCTAATTGCTTGAAACCCTTTTTATGTCTTCCTTCTAATAACATTTTTGTGTATTTAAGCCTAAGCTTCAGAATATCAGCAGTGCAGTGGGAGGTGCTGGTTTAGTAAATCCTGGAGTCCTGGGTTAATAAATCCTGACACACTGGGTTTAGTCACAGCTCAAGCCGGCTCTGCCACTAGACTGTCCTGTATCCTTTAGCAAATTGCTTTGCCTCTTCATGTTTCTGTTTGGCCTCTGCTCATTTTTGTTTTTTTCTGGCCTGATGCTGTAAGCTCAGTTGTTAAATTACTGTCTCTTACTATTGATTGGACAATCGATGTCTTGCAACCCCAAACAAATGCCCAGATTCCCCAGCTATTAACTATTTTTTTCTTGCTACTTGCTCTCTGTCTTTTCACAGGAAAACTCACAAGATTCTCTGTCTTGTCCTATTGTGGAAGAAAATGGGGGAAAAAAGCTTCCAATTGTTCAGCAGAAAATGAAAAATTGTTTCCTACCCAGCAGTTATAATAACTGCTATGAGCCTGTCTCTCTAGATACATGATTTCCTGACATTAAATGAATTTGACATTTACAGCTGCTTTTATTTCTTCCAAGAGCCTTGTCTCTTTTTTCCCACTTAAAGTGCTGTTGTACTCTGAAAATTGTTGTTAATATTGGCACCATGGGGGCTCCATATTTCTTATGTCAAATTTACTCAGAGCATAAACATGTGGATTGACAGCAAGAAACTCCCTGGCTTTTGTGGCCTTTGGGTTATGGTGGAAAAGGGCTTTGCTAACTCATAACCCTGCAAACCTGGACCTCAGGGTCTGCCTGAACTGTGCAGGAGTGGCAGAGGGTGATGGAGGAGAGCGTGATGCACAGCGCCGAGAATAGGCTGTGCAAGAAAAGCAGAGACAGCAGGCTTCTCTCCTGTGGCCTGCTCTTGCTGCTACAGAGGATTTATGATGTTGTTACAGGCTTTGCCGTGAGCTGAATATGAATAGCACTTCTCCCAGACTGTAGTATCATCAGCATTTTTGCTGCATTGGCTTCGTTGCTTTGCTTCAGTACTCCAGTGAGCTGACGGGCAAAGTCCAAAGCGGCATGCTAAGATCCCCGCAGCGCTGCGGGCAAAATAATGCCCAAGGTGCAGGAATAAGGAAATAATGTACCTCTTAAGTGCCCCGCACTTAGGCAGAGATTCCCTGGGGACCAGCAGAAAACCTGGAGAGGGTGTTGCCAAAAATTCCTTCTTCACTGTCATCCGCTGCAGAGAAAATAATTTGCATGTAGTTACTGCTCTACGAATTGCCTGCAACAGCCTCTGCCCTCCGCAGCAGAGAATTCCTGGCTGCCTTCATACACGACAGACAGATCCAGATTCCCATAAACATCAGGCTGAGATGATGGGATCGCTTATCATTTTGCCAAGATGAAACCCAGTTAGAAAAAGCAATTTCCTTGCAGTATGTACCGCTCTTACCAGCTTACGCTACCCATTGCTGTCTCTTGCTTACAGTCTAAATATGAGACTCTGGAGTAAGGATCATTAGGTGTTCACAGTGCTGAACACAATGGGATCCTGGATCTTCCTTCATCAATCACTATCACTATCACATCAGCATTTATTTGTGTAAACTGTCTGTTCTTTCAGTAGGAAGCTCTGCTGGGAACCATAGTGGTAATAGGGACAGAGCACTGCTTTTCTCAGCCATGCCTCCTTTTAAGAATATAAATGGCTTAGCTCTTTATGGTACCCCAAATGACATTTTTCCACAGACACCAGTGATTATTTTCTGAGTTGGCTTTTCTCTTTTGTGCCTATCTGATGCTTTTTTTACCCTGTAATATTTTATAGCTTTCTAGCACTTTCCATTTAAGCATCTTGAGGCATTTATGTCTATGAGGTACAAGAATGTTATATCTATTTTACAGATGTGGGAAACTGAGGAAAAGCATGGTAAGGTTTACTTGTCATCAAGGTCACGTACTGAGTTTATAGCAAAACTGGCAATTAAAAAAACAGGCCACCACCATTTCTTCCCCTGTTTTTAGCCATTCCCTTCCTTTGTGCCTCATCTCTTTCCTGTCTTCTTTTCCTTCTGTTGCCACTATCATGTCCTCTCTTTCAGCAGGTCTTATCCCTAAAAGTGGGGTTTGCTTTCCAGGCTCTGAGCAACCTGATCTAGTTAGCGGTGTCCCTGCTCACTGTAGGGGGGTTGGACTAGATGAACTCTAAGGGTCCCTTCCAATCCAAAATATTCTATGATTCTATGATTTGTGAATCTGGATCTGATCCCCAGCCACTCCTTTCACGTATGTGTATGCCATACAGCCCTCACACACTGCCACTCCGGCTTCTCTTCTACATGTTAAGAGCTAGGAATTTCCATAGCAAACTCCCAGCTAGTTCAGGGACCTGGGACACTGGCAGTAATTCTCATCTCTCCTGCTTTTTTCCTGTGGCCCATTACAGTGCTGACATTTAACTTGGTGTTATAGGCCATTAGTACTTTGCTTTGTAAATAGGTGATTCTGAAATGTTGGGAGCCTGCAGCATGCGTACACTTGGAGAACAGTGTTTCCTGGGCCCTTCTGGACTTGGGATCTGTGACATGACTGTCTGCGGTAGCATGTGGGGTTGAGGGCCATCTTTTCCCAGCCTGTATTTCAACAGAGATTCCTAATACAAATATTCTTTCTGTTATTTCCACATTGAAAAAAAAAAAAAAAAACCAAAACAAAACCCAAATGCTTCCTGGATGAAATCTCCAGTGTTTGCCCTGCAGTGCACCCCAAAAAGTCAATCATCTATGTATGATGCAGCTGCATGAAGGGAAGTGTTTAGGGCTTGAGTGGGGTTTTTGGGTGGTCGGTTGTTTTGTTGGGTTTTTTTTATCCTTCCCAAAGAATAACATAACTTCTGCACGTGGTTATTTCAAAAAAGCTCTGGGCAATGTACTCTGTGAAGTAAGAATAGCCAATTCAGAATTCTGATTTCTATTGATGTGGGCACTCTTTGTATTTTAGGCACTGTGTAAATGCCTTTTCTGGATAGATTTGTTATCTTGTTTTTAATACATTGAAACAAGGGGCAGCTGCTAAGGAGGAGGGGAGGCTCTTTGCCAATGTAAGGACACCAGGGAAGCTGTCTGCCAATTTCAGTAAGAGAAGAACAATTTATTTTTTCCTTTCCACACCTCTACTCTTTTCCAGTGCTTCCACTCCTTCACATTCTCTCCCTGATAGAGGTAGGATTTCAGTCTCCAAACTGAATCAATTCTTTCTCCCTTCACTAAGGCTGTCAGCAGAGCAGAGTTATGTGTCATGACAGTGGTTTTGTGTTGCGGGTAGCTGTTCTCTGTGTGCTGGGTTGATATAAGCAGGCTTATAGCCCTTTTCCCCTTAGCCTGCTCAATGCAACACACACTGCAGATCACTAAGGTTGAGATTACTTGGCTGTACATATCTTCCCTAAAATGACTTCAACCCCTGTCTCTCTCCTAAAAGCACCACAAGACCTCTGAAACCATGTATTTTGTCTGAGTGTGTTCAGAGGAAAAAATACTGATTTAAAGACCTATTTTTCTTCTCACTTGTTTTACATCACCAGTTTTCTATATGAACAAGAAAAGGCAAAACATCCATGAGAAAGAGTAGCCCCATGCTGATAAGCTGGCTACCAGTTGATCCAACCTTGCAGCATGTTCCAAATAATTCTACCCAAGAAATGCATCAGTGACGGGAATGTGGATGGGAGATTCTCAAGGGATTCAGCTGATAGCAAGCGGATCAGCAACCTCATGTTAAATGCTCTGGTACTGGTGGAAATGGTAGTTTTCAGGTGGGACAAAAAGTGACCTCCCTGCTATGCTATTTTCCATAAGAGTAGAGGCTGTCACAGCCTTATTCTAAACACTCGATTACTCATCCATACGTGTCTGTGCCACTTCTTACTAGATGCTAGTTACATTCTGCCTTACTCAGAATTTGTCAAGCACTCTTCATTTGCAAAAGCAATCCTCCCTACTTTCTGCCCTGGACTGCATTCAGTAGATGTGTTGCTGTGTTGGGGGGAAACTTGCCCTGTATGTGGAGCAGAAAGTATACCGGAAATGGCCAATGTCAGCTATGCTAGTTGATGCAATGATGAAACTTGTCCCAGTTACTTAAATGGCATCATTCATATGTATGAAACTATAGTCTAATGGTGGAGTATTAATCTGGAGAGAGGAACTTCTCATCAGGTTGGAAATCCATGTATGGTTGGCAAAACAGCGTCTAAAGTTGGCCTCTTGTTCCCCCTTAAAGTTTTAAGTGCACTTCAGCTTTTGAAGCTAAACCACTCTGCTGGAGGACTGCCCAGTCTTGCTTTGGCTTGCCTCTTTCTCTGGATTCCTGCCACATAAGAGATGTTAGCTACTTCGGTTGTGTTTTAGAAACATGGAAAATGTGGCTCATGTAAGCTTATGTTAATGGATTGCTGGGCTATTCAGGCTGATGTTGTCTTTTGCATTCTGCATTTCATGCTCAAGAATGCAATTTATTTTTCCCCTTGTCTAAGCCTCGCCCCTGTTGTTTGTTTGCATGGAGAACTCCTTTGCAGAGGTGGCAGGATTTGCCAAGAGTAGGAAGGGGAAGGGGCTTGCCATATAGATGTGGCGTTCTCTGTACCTTGCTGGAGCTTTGGAGCAGGATCTTGTTTCGCTGCTCTCTGATGTCCTCTTTTGCTGCACTTTTGACTGATGTCCGTTAATGCTTAATCACCAGTCAGCAATGCTTGAGCTATCTCATGGCTTGTTGAGGTCCACTGACTATCACCACGCAACCCACAGCAGCCTTGTTTTTTGTAACTTCAGAGTGAGAAGAAGGTTGTCTAACAGAAACACTTCTTACTGGAGCTTTTGAACAGATGGCCACCACAACTCTTATCCCATTGTAGGTAAAGATATGCTCATGAGGTAACAGGTGTGCAAAAAGTTATTTATTTAGTAAAATACCATGTATTTATATATCCCTCCCTATTTATATATTTCCCTCCCTGTATATACATATATTTATATATCTCTTCAAAATTAGGGGCTGTCAGTGATTATCTGCAAGTGCAGATACTAAAGTGGACCATTTTGATGTGAGACCCTTGGGCATATGGCAAATTTCTTTCCATACTACAAGGCATGGGCTCCCCACGTCCCTAAGGCTTACCTGCATAAATATGGTTATGCTAAGGTAATGCGTGGCTTCACTATTTCACTTCTCCCCTCCTTCCTTCGGGTGTGACTTCCTGCCAAATGTATGGCGAGATCATCTTGGCGTCAGACTGGCTCCAGGGAAAGAGGGTTGTCTTAATTGCTACAGAGCTGGTTTGTGACACAGTTCATTTTTCATTTGGCCTTTGCATACTTTAAGTGTTTCAGCCATTTCTTGTTTGTAGGGCAGTGTCAAACTTCTCAAGCAGATGTTAAGATGCGAACACAGGGAAGAGTGGTGAAGTGCGCAGCTCCCATCTCATGCTGTGGCCCTATTCTGAAGAATTACACACTTTGTCAAGCCCCGTTTGTAATTCCTTTTCTGATTCAGCCTATTTTCCACCAGAGGGAAGGCGAACCACTTAATTTGCATAGTTCTCAGGCAAAAATTTTCAGAAAAATTAGGGCCTTGATCACCTTGATGGTGATTTTATATGCATGTGGATGTCTCGTCAGCCCATGGTCATCCCACAGAGATAGCATTTCCCTGAATATAGGTAGGGCCTATGTGCAGAGTGTATGAAGTGCTTTTGGTTTCTGATGAGATGAAATGCCCTTAAAGTAAACCCTGACCCCACAGAAATCAAGAGCAAAGCTCCCAGTGACATCTGTGGGGCCAAAGTATTACACAACTTGACCTTCTAGAAATGGCTGAAGTCTAGATGGGCCAGATTTTTCTAAACTGCAATAAGCAGCTGTACAGAAGGATCTTTTTTTTTTTTTTTTAGCTTAGTTTGCTGTGAAAATACTTTTTGCTTTAGAAACAGTCTTCCTGTGGTGACCAGGTCAAGAGGGGATCATAACCACACATTTGGTAAGAGAGTCTACAGCTATAAGGGGTGAGGCCATAAGGCTCTTTGGGCAGCATGGGGTCTCATGGAAAAATCCTTAAGCACCCATCTGAAAAGACTAAGGAGAAACCCAGTTCCAGATCTTGGATTCAGCTACCTTGCTGGTTTTTCAGGGTTCAAATTTCAAGCCTGAACTGGGATCCAAATAGAGGCAAATGGTAATTGTCTCTTTATAAAAGATCTGAAATTGCAGGCTGGCATTTCCCTGACCTCTGAGTTGTTCCCACTACTGTATTTTGTGGCATCAGCCCATCTCACCAGAAGCATTAGGGTCAAAGAAGACCCAGAGGCCTCCCTGTCAATGACAAAGGAGTTGGGCTTTCTTCCCCGACACATCATTCCCACCCACAGCCAAGCTCTGAGATAAAGTTGGCCTGGGAGGATTGCTCAGGCGTGCAGGTCACGGGAAGGCCAAAGCATGTAACCTTGGAGCGAGTCAGCCTCAATACCTCTGTGTGACTGACATTGGAAGATGAAGAGAGAGAAGGAAAGACAGGCCTTGAGTGTGGGTCTTGATACGCTTGCGTGCGTACATGTGTGAACGAATCTGTGGATAAAGAAGCTGAAGGCAGAACTGCTGCTGTGCTGTGCTTGGCAGGCAACAGGGGTAGCCTGACTGGCCCTGAGGGTGGGAGGAAAGAGTAAAGGCAACTTCAGACCTGAAAAGTGCCATCACCAGGACTGGACTGGGTTGACACCATGCTGTTCCATTGACTTCTGTGCCCTGCATCCACGGTGACTGCAGCCATATTTAACCCAAGGTTGTCCTCTTCCTCCAGAGGAGGAGAGGGGCCAGAAAAGAACCACATGCATTAGCTAGCTTTGGTGCTGTGCTATATGGCACAGTGAGTTTCTCACTGCGGTATGACTGATGGGTGTTCGATACCCACTGCACCAACTGCATGGGATTTGCTTGTGTGAGTGAGGGGAAATGGTTCACTCTGTGCCAGGTAGGGTAGCACCAACAGGAATTAGAGGAAAACTTGTGGAAAAGAAGGAGGTGGAACTAAAACTGGCAGCCTAAAGCCAAAAAAGTGTATTTCTTAGGAATTACATTAGCAGGTTAACAACAGGATCAAGATGAATCGTATGGACAAAGGGCAGTAATGGGACAGTTTCTACTACAAATTTCCCTGTAGCTGTTGCACAGATCAAAAGAGACCTTCAGCATTCATTCCTAGGAACAGTAACATGGAGGCCTGCCTCTCCTCTTGATCATAGCAGTATGAATGAGGAGTGGATCTGTTGAAGTCAGTGCAGTTGTCCTGACATAGTGAAACAGGGGATGAAGACACATAAATCTGTCATCCAGGAAAGGGACAGCCCTGAAGACTTAAAGATATGCTGAAATGACTGGCACTAGAGGCAACACGAGTGCAATTTCTTCCCACAGCGCTATTCAGCCAACCTTGACCCATAGGGAGAATTACTGTGTGAGGACTGCTCTGCCCCCATATCAGTTTTCGCTCCTGGCTGTTCTGCACCATCCGCCAGCAGGAAGGCTGGTGTGAAGTGCCTGGCATTTGGTACCCAGCAAGACACCCTGCTTTTGTCCCAGCACAGGCCAAAGGGTACCTCTTGCAGCGTGAATAGCTCTGAAGGAGCAGTCAGCAGCAGGGACTGGTGAAGCCCTTTCCTTGCTAACCCTGAGGATGGGCAGGGACTCACAGGGATTTGTACTGTTTAGCCTCATTGTTTGCTCCCATTTCTCTCAGGGCTGGATAACTGGCTGCTGAAGCTGAGGATATTTCTAAC
Source organism: Gorsachius magnificus (assembly GCA_034008185.1). Taxonomy (NCBI): domain Eukaryota; kingdom Metazoa; phylum Chordata; class Aves; order Pelecaniformes; family Ardeidae; genus Gorsachius; species Gorsachius magnificus. The sequence goes on from CM067081.1 coordinate 125,660,853, forward strand.
CTCTTGGGCAAAATTTTGCTTCCACTTTCTAGCTGGTGCTTTCTTTTCCCTCTGTTATGCAGAGTAAGGCTGGCTGGACAGTGCAGCCCAGAGCAGAGCTACGTGTCCACACCCAGGAGCGAGCCCAGGACTGCAAATACAGCTGGTTCTGCTTCCATGTGCAACATGCTATGCCCACTGCAAGGAGAGGTTTTGGGATGCTTGTAGGATCTTTTTGATACAGATGACAAAGATGATATCTTCTTCTCCCCCAAATATACACTGTCCTAGGCTATAGCTTTGCCTAATTTCCTGGGAGTCCAGACCTTGGTGGGAACCCATTGGCACTGTGGTACTGTGCCCCCTCCATGACACTGATTAGCCTTCATTGGCCTAGTTCTTCACCAACTCTGGACTCCTATCAACAGCTTCAGGGAGACTTGGAGGTAACATGTCCCCTTTTATTCCACTGCCTGTAGGAAGAGTTGATGATGGGGCTTGGAGGACAGGCAAAGATACAGAATTCCTACTTGCTCTCTGTTTCCAGTCTCCACTTCCTCCTCTTACTAGATTAGGAGATGTCTAAATTTCAGGTATATTTTTCCAGTTTTAATGGAGAATATTTTCTGGTTGACTGCTAGTACTTTCTGGTTGACTGCATTCATTTTAGAGAGCACTCTTATAATTTTGTCATTCATTGTGGCCTTCTGTTCCCTCTAGTGGTGGCTGGGCTCTCTGTAAGCCATAGCTATGCAGGGAGTTCGTTTTAGGTCTGAGCCTACTTTCAAGATCTAATTTACCCTCAGTCTGTATTGTGCACCACAGATATGCACTAAGAGGGCTAGGAGATATTTAATCCAAGCTCTGGAGTTTGGGTATAGTCCTTTTGCAGGCCTGAACTTCACAGGACCCGGTGTGTCAAGCGCAAGCCCACCAGCAGGTGTCCCAGAAGCCCATTGGTTTCTCACCATGGTAGGCGCAGGATCTCTCCTGCCTGGATTGGGATCTTCTGAAGGGCAGTGTGGATGCTGTGCCACCAGCAGGATACAGCCAAACCAAAAGTACGGTGTACAAAAAGAAAGTGCGTGGGTCATGGGGCTGGGTGTGCTTGAGCCATGATCTTCACCTCACCGGGTTGGATAGGCTCCTTTCAGGGGCATAGGATCCTGATGTTGCCTTGGTGACTGGAGCCGGCTCTATTAGCACAAACAGGAGAGCCTAATCCAGTATGGTCCAGAGGATTAAGAACGAGAGCCCCTGCAGCGCAGCGCAAGAAGGGGAGACTTCAAGGATTATGTGAGGCAGATACTGTGTTTTGTGTCATGGTTAGCCAACACAGGAGTACTGGATTGAGACAGTCGCCTGCTTATCATTCCCCCATGCTGCATTATCTTTCTCATATTCCAGAAGCCCTTTGTCTTTGAAAGGGACAAGAACTTCTCTGGGGACTACCAGTTCTCTATTAGCAGTACTGACAACAGACAGTAGTTTCTCCGGCTCTTGCAATGGAAATTAAACCCCTGTCTGAAGGAAAAGCAGCAATGTTGTATTAGTCCCTGACAAAAGCACAGGAGTATGTGCTAGCACCATCTAGCCAGCATCCCCATCATTGCATCACCAGCTACGTCTTTCTCCTTTTTTTCCATCTTCCAGCTTGATGCCAGTAGTTGTCCTCTATTTCCAGCTACAGGTCTTATTTACTGCCTTGTATCCTTTGCCCTCTGGCATGATTGCACATCCTCCCCCACACCCCATTTTCTTTCAGGGAAAGGCTGCAAACTTGCAGGCAAAGCCATCAACTGTGTCCCAGTACTTGGGAGTGAGGTGGAAAGGAGATGTTCTGGGTGTCATTCCAAATCTCAGACCCTCTGACAAGGGTGAAGCCGGAGTATTCCTGCACTCTGCTTACAATAAGTGCCTGCAGCATTGTGAAAATGGCTACAGGGCATGTGTTGAAGCCTCCAGGGAAGCTCTAGATTGATACAAGGCACAGTCCATCAGCCCTAAAAGCAGGGAGCTGTGAAAGTCACCTTTGTTACATGCCATCTCCGGGTGGGGTAGCCCCAGGCACGGTCTCATTTCAAGACCATGTATCCGAAGCATCAGGGGAAGGGCCAGATGAGCAGCAATTAATCACCTGAGGCAAGTAATCACCATGGACTAGGCAGTGCTGTGCGGCCAGCCATCCTTGCACGCCACGTAAGCAGCACCCTGCTTCGTGAGGTGGTGGCTGTCCTGGCAGCCCACTCTGTCTTGAAGCTTGCATGGCTCCTGAGCTCATCTCCTGGCCTCCTTTTTCGGGGTGTGCTCTGCCTGGGCGGTGACATGGAGGTGGTACAGCAGCGTGTGAGCAAGGGCAGGATATTCCTGCAAGCCCTTGGTCCTCATCCCCGGTGTGTGAAGGTCGCTGGCTCCTGGGTAAATTTCCATCGGATGCGGCACTCTCCCGTTGCGACTCAGCATTTCTGACACCCGACTGCAGCTTCTCTTTCTCATTTGATCATTTTCTTGGTAAGGGGAACTAACAGCCGTTACTAGAGTGATTTGGCCACTGTCCAACAGTGTGTATATTACTCACACATTTTCCTGCTAGCAAAAGGCTTTTCTTTTTCCACTGTCTGGTTGCAGCCTCTTCCTGTCTTCATCATTAGATCACTCAGAAGGTCACTGCTAAAAGAGAAATCTGGGAGGCTTTTTTTACAACCCAGAGCAAGGGAGGGCTGGGGGGGAGGGGAAGGATGAGAAGGAAGGGAGGGTATGCCCAACTGAACTGACTCTTCACTAGGATTGTCTCTGATACAGCTGAAAACACGATCCTGGAAAATGGGATATTTATAGAAACTGTATTGCCCCTGTTGAGTAAATCTCAAGGTCATCTGATGGTCACTGGAAAAGGAATGGCCAGATACTGCTGCTGTTGCCCCAGCATCATGAGACTGCAAGACCTTCAATTCAGCACTGAAATCTACATACAAAATGGGATCCTACTCCCTCTCCCTAACAACCATCTCTCCTGAAAACACATTAAGGAAATACACAGCCCAGCAGTGAGGCTGCTCGAAATGCCTGCATGGCTTTTTTTTTTTTCCCCGTGAGAACATTAAGCTATTAACTCCAATTCCCTCAGAGGTAGAGGTCTGCAATTCATTTCACATACAGGGCATCTCAGGAGTTTGCTTGAAGAAGCAAAGGACCAAATGCTGGCCTGAAGCCAGTTCTTTCATTTTTGAGCCCTTCCCATCCCTTGAGGAAATTCTGCCTGGAGGTACTGGATACCAGAGGCCCCAAGGAGAAAAGAGGAGCAGAGGACTTGCGCTTTCATTGCATCTGTTATCCCTGCACAAAGACAAGTCCTGACCTCATCGTCAAGTGAACACAATCCACTGCCCTCACACCCCCAAAAGTACTAGCTGTCAAAGAAATCTGTGGTAACAGGGAAAGGTAAGAGCAAGGTCATGACCGCAGCTATGTAACTCTGGCCCAAACAACTGTCCAGGTCTAAAGAGTGAGGGGTCACCACTGGAGAGAGTGGAGCCAAGAAGGCACCATCCTGAGGCAGCTACCCACTTCTGAAAGTATAAAACACTCTCCCTTTGCAAAACATTAAAGGAAAACTGAATGTGACCTCTAGACAACCTTCCTGAACTGCCTTTCCTGAGCACAGAGCAACATGCTCCCTAATATTTTCTGTTTCCGACCTATCTTTTCTCCAGTGGGAGTGCTTGCAAGAGCCTTTACGTTTTGTGTACAGGGTAAATGGGGTAAATTAGGATTATTCATATCTTCAAACATTTATTCTGCTGTGAACCAAATTACTTGATTGCAGTGACAGTACTGTAGCCAACACAGTGCAATGCAAAGCAGTAATAAAAGCAAAAAAAAAGTCAGACTGTGCCACAGTGGTCTGCAATGAATGTGAGAATAATCGTGTGGCAACTGCAACAAGGAGCATGCAAAGCATACAGCAAAGGTGAACGCTCACAAGAGCACACCGCATGAAGGGCATGTTTTTGCTGTTGCATGACCTTGGGTCAGATTAAGCTAGGCCAAGCAAATACAAGCGTGCCAAGCTGTACTGGAGTGTGTCCTTTGAAAAAGTATGCTCACCCAGGTGAGGCTGTAGGACTTCTGCAATCACCTCCCAGGTCCTCAGCCCTGCAGTACCCCAGAGATACATTTTCTTCTGGGTAGCTGGAAGCTGGCCTGGTGGTCTCTGTAAAAATACTAGAAATATTGTCTGCCCATCAGACTACATTGCAGGTGAATTTAAACTTGGTATATACTGTCTTAGCAAGGGGTCATTTCTGATGTAGAAGTAACAAGTAGGTAGCTGACCAAGAATACGCAGTCCAAGGGAAGTTATGGAAAAGCACTGGAAGACTAGCAGTTTTGAATACAGTGGCTAACCACCTGAGCCAAGCTGAATGGCTCATTAAATTCGGGCGATAGGGTTTTTGCGGGTCAAGGGGAAATGGATAAGGAAAAATGCTGTGGAAAAACTTAACCTAATGCTGCAGGTGAAGGTGAACACTGAGTGTGAACATGCAGTGCTGCACAAAAAGATATACAAATACAAAAGGGAGATATAGGGCAAGACAGTCCAAAGCATTTGACCTCCAAATTCCCAGATCAAACCTCCCTGCTCTGGGAAGGGAAAATAATACATGGGTTTAAAGGTGGATCCTATGGGAAAAGCAGCCGTTGCCTGCCTCTCTGAAGAGTAGAGGCTGTAGTGGGTATGAATTCCTAGCCTAGGATGGTCCGTCTTGCTAGGACTTGTGTGAAATTGAATCCACTCTAGAGGATTCATACCACAAAGGCTGCAGCTAATACACATGGCATTCTCAGGTATTAGAAAGATGATTTTTCATGGGCCAGATTACTTTAGAGACATTGGTGCTATCATATCAAGGTGAATCCTATTATCCATCCAGGAGTACGCATGACGAATATGAGAGTACCACTGGGGGAGGAAATGTAAAGGCAGCTTACTTACATGGGAGGAGATGGTTAAATGCATCAGTGGGAGAAAAGCCTGTAAGTACACCATTTGTCTTGTTAAACTTTAAAAGTTTAGGGCAGAGATTTTCTCTCTTGTGTTCAATGTTGTCTCAGCTCTATTTTGGAGAAGGTAGGGTTGGCTTTTACTTAGTGAGGCCCAGCTCAAAGACGCAAATGGTGCATGACACACCCAAAATACAGCTCCTTGTAGAAACTCTACACTGTTTCTTGATTGATGTTTTAACTTTTCATTTGAATGCTTTCAAAAGGGAAATATGTTGCCCTGATCTGCTGGCTACCTTGATGATTAATGCACTGCTAGGTGTCTTCGGGTGGCCTCATAGGGTTGTTTGGTAAACAAGAAAGCTCAGGCATCATGGAAGACTTTGTCTGCTCTTTTTTCTCTTATTTATTAACACTTCTTGTTGAAGAACAACTGTAGTGTAATCCTCATTATGCTTATGACCAAATCCATGTCATCGAGGCATAAGCAAAATTCTCATCTTAGGTTTTGTCCTTTGGGTGCAGCACCAGCTCCATATTCACTCTCTCCTGCTGGATGTGGGAGCAAGAATAAGTCTGTATGTTTTTAACACTGGGACGACCATCTCCAACAGTGCAGAATGCTAAAGGGGCCCTACAGAGAGTGTACAGGTCAGGGCCGTGCCAGGTAAGAGGGACTTAATCTCTTCGTTCACTCCCTCTAACACTGTTTTGTGCCTTTTAAATTCTACAAAGTCACAAGAGATGACTCCTGCTATGCACATTTTTGAAAGACCTCCAAGCAGAATGACCTCCTTCTCTGTTCCCTTGGTGAGAGGACACCCTTCTGCCTACAGTGAAATGGAGCAAATAATAGCATCTGCTGGTCCAGGGGGCATCTTTCAGCAGTGGAAGCTTGCAGGTTTTGCCTGGTATTTTCCCTCTTCCTAAAGTGCATGTTAATGATTTTGACCTTTCTAGTAATTTGATTCCAGAAACAGTGTTGCAGCAGCTGAGCCCTAAGCTGTCATTTTGAAGAGAAGATTATTATCACTCTGAAATCAAAGCAAAGGACTGCTTGTTCAAGCCTGTGTGGAGATCCCCTCACGTATGGAGATCCTTCTCTCTCATCCCTCTGTCTCCTCAGCTCTAGGCCTGCTGTCAAGAAGTTCCAGTCTGGTTGGCCAATGTAAGGATAAATCTGCTGCCAATTCTTTGCATCATCAAAGCAAAGGACTGCTTGTTCAAGCCTGTGTGGATCCCCTCCTAGGAATATTTTGGGGTTATACCAAAGGAATCCTTGTACACAGGTACCTAGGATGGGGGGGGGGGGGGGGCCTGTGAAAACATTTGTTCATGGTGAGCAATAGTCGAAAAGGACATTTAGGCCATTCGCAGCCTCAGTAGACCAGGAAGTGCTCCCTGCTTGCCTTAAGCAGAAGCTGGCTGGTGCGAAAGGTCTCCTTCCAGATCTGTGTTCCCTTGGCTCCTCCCCTAATGTGAATAACCCCTAACATTTCTGTGACTCAGTGGATTTGCGATGGAAATCATGGCAATATTTTCAGAGTCCCAGTCTAATACCTGAGCCCTGACAGGGTTCCTGCCCCCACATCTCTGGCATTTTGTGCAGTTACGTAATGGCACCAAAATCAGGAGTATGTCTGCGTAGTGAGGAACAAGTGAAATTCGGAGTAAATCCAAACCTCCCTTTTGTTCGCTCTTGAATACCTTTTCATTCATGTTTGAGTTTGCAGCTTTTTTTTGATTTCCAGATAGCTTGCTCTATTGGTGGGAGCAATAAGGTCACAGCTCTATTTTTAACTTCTTTCTTTTGCATAGCAAAGTTATTGTGTAGAAAGGAAGTCTGATTAGCTGCTTGATGAGACTAGCAAGAGCATCTGTCTTTGGCTTGGCTGTTTCATCCTCTCTTCTCCCGGTCCCCTTCCTCCTGTTCCCTAAATGCTTATTAAGAACAGCAATTGGAAGAGCAGGTGTGTAAAAAAGAGAAAGAACTAATCTCATCCATACAAACCCTAAGCCCATGGCTGTGTTTGTTGTATCAACTGAATAAAAAGCTGCTGTCCTCAGAAAACTGATAATAAAAATCATTTGAGAAGCTCACTGCTCAGTGCAGAGCAATGTCTGTTCTCAGTGCAGTGTCTAGTTGCTCCTTTATGGAAAAGTGTCCTTTCTGCTGGGCGCGACAGCAGCAGTTCTCCCAGGTCAGATGGAGCATTCACAGCTGCGAGCAGAGGCCACAAAGCCTCGTCATGGGGCAGGTACACTGGGGAACGATCAAAATAGGACTACTCAGATACTTTTGTGTCATATTCAGAGAGGAGATTTTACCTGGCTAACTGAAAGGTAGGGCTAAACCACTTTGCAGTGAGTTCACCTATATGAATGCAAATAGGATTTGAAAATGTTAGGCGTGCATATCTTGCATGCTGCACCATCTGCCTTCTCTGGGCCATAATCACCTTTTTTGAGAGGTTGTATCAGCCACTACTGCTGTGTCTGTAATAATCATAATAGCACTGACTGTGCTGTTCATATATTCATACACCCGTGGTCTCCCGTAGCGAAAGCTGCCTCCCTTAAGGCTACAGACTTGAAAGCAGACCCACCTGCAGACTGCCGTGCCAGCAGCTGTAGAGCAGGAGGAAAAGCAGTCAGGCATTGCAAAACCACTATCAGGCTCTGTTTCACAGGTGAAGAAACTGAGACAGATGGAGGGCAAGTGAATTCCTCAAAGTGGTATGAGTAATATCGCTGGCAATGCCCAGTCTTGAAACTAAGCCTGGCTTAGGTCAGGTTCTGTGCAACATGTAGTACATTGGACTGCAACATCCCTGGGCACCCCGCTTTTGCCCCAGGGAGGCTCATTGCAGACAGCTGGCACAGCCTGCCCTGTGGTTACACTGCTGTGTTGGCTCTGATACGACAGTCCTGCTGGGGCACCTTCCCCTTTCTTTCTCCTGAGGGTGTCTGAGGTGAGAAAGTAGCTGATTCTTTATACAATAGGTGCTCTTTCTTAAATTAAAATAATCCCTTCTGGGTTTTGGTCCTGTTCAGCTCAGTCTTCCCTTTCTGGGCACATGATGTAGTTGGGTGACTGAATAATTTATAGGTGCCACCTGGCAGGAGCAGAGACAATGACATTTAAAGAGTCAGTAAGGATGAAACAAAGGCTTTGTTCTTTGCTGGTGCTCCAAGAATAGGCTGCACTGAGAGCAAGCTCACCCTGTATTTCCCCTCTGCCCCCTGTCCCTTTGCTCCCTCCCCCCCCCCCCCCCCCCAATCCACTCCAGTATGCAATTTCCACTTCTTTCTTCCCTCCTTCACTCCCTACAATTGGCTGCCTCATGGGAGCATTAAGCTCAGGTGCTCCATGCCCTGGCTGCACAGAGGTTTCAGTAGACCATGGGCAAAATTTGAAACTGTCACCTTCTTTGCAGTCAGCTGTATTGCAGTGTGATGAACTGGGACTCTTCCCGACCTCTTCTAACTGGGAGCCCTGGGTGGGCTGGTCTGCCCCATTCCTAGACCTCTGAGTAACTCTTTTCTGCCCAATTTCTTTTTTCCATTTGCCCAGGTCTAAGCATCTGCTAGACCCCCGTCTCTGGCTAAAGAGCATTCTCACCCATAAGCCTCGGCCTTGAGGAGTCTGGTCAGGTGGGCAGGACAGTCTGTGGGGAGAGCAAGGGCTGTAAAGGAGAGACGCGATGGAAATCATTCCAAACAATATTTGCCAATTTTGGCAGCAGCAGTTTAATTACCCACGATGAGGTATGTACCTACCCTGGGCCACATCTAATCTGCCAGTTCTTCTTGTTTTTCAGGAAGAATGATGGGCTGGAGAGAGCCAAACAGGTTAGCTTGTGTTGGGGCTAGGACTTCTACAGCTCATATGGCTCTTTTATGGTTCACAGGGCTATGCCAGGCTAACCCATGATTCATTGATTTTTCTAGTTATTCTGACTTTACCTAGCTGACCATTATCCTAGGAACCAGCTAGTTTCCTGAAAACTAATTCTCCCTGCCGAAGCTGCCATTTCAACCCAGTATCTTTGGCAATCTTAGGACGGTTCTCTTACTGTTTGGTCCACTTGTATCTGGCCTTGAGAAACTAAGAGACCTTGCCATTGCTCTTTGAACAGCACAACCCTCTTTGCACTGATTAGCTGTAGGCTAAAGTATTTGAATGCTCTAGATGATGTGCTTTGCTTTTAAAAAGAGAAAGACAGAGAAGAGCACAAATATACGCACAGAAACTACCAAATGCTGAAAAGCAAAGAGGTTTCTGAAGTTCTCTTTTCAGATTGATAACTTGCCATCCTATGTTAACGGTGTATTGCTCACGCCTCCAGAAAAGGTATTTAGAAGGAAGAGGGAGTTGCGCATTTCTGTAGCTGGATGTATTGGGAAAGATAAATAGCTCCATGCCATAGTAACACCAGTCAGTCAGGCGTGTGCTGTGTGTCACTTGGTGGAGGAGTGCCTGCTCCACTCTGCAGCACCTCTGCTGTCACTGACAGTAGCTTCAGTCCTGTATTCCTTCCTTAGCTTCCCATGGTAGCTCTTTTCTGCATCTTCCATCCTTTAGTATCAGGCTGCTCCCTGCTTCTGGATTACAGATCTGCTCTGGGAGTACATCCCCTTTCTCAACTGTGCCATGCTTTTTGTGCCTCTATGCCTTTTGCGATCTCACTCGCTGACCACTTTCACACTTTTAATCTCGCCCCCCCCCCCCCGCCTCCCCCCTTCAGCATTGTAGTAGTATTTGGTGCTTCTTTGAAAAAACATTTTTAAGCCACGATCATATTTTCTTCAGGTTTTTATAGGTTTAGCCGTCTCACAATGCCAGTGGGGAAAGTGAAGCTAAGCACTCTTGGTGATCATCCCAGAAGATGTTCATGTCAAAATCAGAAGCAGACTTCAAGGTTTCTCCTCAGCCTCAGTGCATGTTTCTGGCTCTCTTGCAGGGCCTGGACACTGCACTTTGCTCCACACCACTCATGAGGCGGCAGTTCCTGCCAGCCCAGGTCAGCCAGTGGTATGAGCTGTGCCAGCCCCTCGTAATCTGCTCCGGTGCAAAGTCAACTGGGAAATCAGGCTGGTGGGCCTTGTACAGGTTAGGTCATTCACAGGATCTCATCACCAGCCCAGTATTGGGGGGTACCAGCAAACAGCTGGCTCTGCAAAACTGTTTTAAATTTTTTCCAGATGCTTGAAATACAGGCCTGAAAGCCACGGACTAAGCGAGAGGGACTAAGATACAATAAGTCAGATCATTTATTTGCCCTTTCTGACCTGTGTGGTACTATCATTACCCGATGCTGTGCTTTCAGAGCATCGAACAGGCCTTGTGTGAGCCTCAACACAGGGGTGAACGTAGCTCAGTTACCTGAAAATACCTATGTACTTTGGTTTATTGTGCGGAGTGTAATAGAAGGGAGTAAAACTTGACATTTTTCCCATTTATGAGGGTAGTCTATGTGTCTGCTGTATATTGTTCCTCCTTGGACAGAGCTGTTGAACGGCTGTCAGCACACTGAAGGCTTTTATATATAATAGAAAGCCAACCTAAACTTCCCTCATCTGGTCTGGATAACATGACTGATCTCACCATTCCTGCTGAACAATGGAAAATTGCCTGAATATTTAAACAAGTATTGTTCTTATGGAAACAAAATGTTCAGCTAGTTTGGTTGCCTTAGCAACATCCACTTCTAAAAATACAAAAGAGACAATTACAAAATAAGCGAACGTGTAGAACAGGCAAGGAGAGAAAATGCTTCTTTCTCCTTGACCCAGAGCAACTGGGTCGTGGGCATGAAATGCTTTCATTTAAATCTCAGTGAAGGATTTAGGGCGTATCTTCACACACTTGCTGCACAAGTTTAATTTGAAATAGTTTAGAACGTGACTAACGTTAAACCCATGCAAGCCCCTGTGACATCTCTTTTATATTGTCTCCAAACCGATTCTATCGATGGTACGTTTAGAGTGATGTGAGCACAGAAAGCAGAGATCGCACCAGAAGTAAGCAGCAGGTCAGAGCGATGGTTGCTGTGTGTTAGGGGGGGAGGGGGCTAAACCTGTAAAGAATTAATTAAGAATGATCAAAGGTAACCTGGGGTAGACCTTGCAAAGGCAAGTAATAGAAACAACAAACAATTCCTGTGTGACATGGCATGGAAAGGACCCGTGCATGCTTGAGGAAAGTAATGAGGGGCTCATAGGTGTGACCCAAGGACAGCATGAATTAAATGAGTAATACTTCGGTTTTCAGTAATTCTGACAGTGGAGAACACAGGGCAAGTGCTGTGTGTATAGAAAAGGAAATGACTGCATTCGAGATGAAACAAGAACGTAAGCATCTTGATCAGCTCCAGTCACAGGGACCAGAATATCTCAGAATATTGAGATAGCTGGCATATGAAATGGCAAGTCTTCCAGGGCGGATTTTTAATGAATCTATCAAGTTGGTGGTGGCACTGTCTGACTGCAGAATAACAGATGCAGTACTTCTGTTATCTCTAAGAAAAGGAAAAGGGTGCAATCTAGGAAAATGCAGACCTGTTATCCTGACCACCACAGTGCATACAGCTTTAGAGCCAATCTGTAGAAGGGAATAATAAAAAACCACGGAGGCAAATGAACAACGAGGTACAATGGAATATTAGTTTGTTGAAGGCAGAGCATGCCAGAATAACTCAATATTTCTCTTTGATAAGACAAATATTTTGGATAGGGGAAATGTTAGAGATATTATCTGTCTGGACTACAATAAAGTACTTGACACAGTGCCATATGGGAAATGAATAGCTAAAATAGAAGTTATGAAAAAGCTAGAAGGTGGATAAAGAGCTGGCTGATGGGGAGACAAAGGTAGGTTGTACGGAAAAGGAAGGTATCAGGTTAGAAGAATGGAATTCAGTAACTGGCTTTGCTAGCGCATTAGCTTTAACATGCAGAAATGTATCAGCATCCATAACAGCAACACTGTGGTGGCTCAACAGCTGGAAATGCCAGAGAAGGACAAAAGCTTGAACTTAGTAATACATTACACTCTTGTCACACGGTGACTGTGAGCCCCAACATGTTGCAATTGTGAAAAGGCAAATAATACCCTACAACACATCTGGAGAGAGACAGAAGAGTGAATAGTGGATTGCAGGACTCAGGAGGGATCTCATGTGAAAAATTGAGTGCAATTCTTGTCGCCTACTTACTAGAAATATGTATTCCAATGGGAACAGGTGAAGAGAAGAGAGAGGAGATGATACAAGGAACAGGGAGACTCCTAGCCTATGTGGAGAGACTGAGAGAGGCTTTTACAGCCAGCAAAGAGAAGGATGAGAGAGGCTGTATTTCCTCTCTATAAATGTATCGGGTGTAAAAATCAGAAGAAGAGGAAGTTATTAAAGCTGAAGGACAATTGTATCCCAAGAACAAGCGGGTATAAACTGACCATAAAGGAATTTAGCCTGGAAATTAGAAGAAAGCTTCTAGCCATCAGAGCAATTTGGTTCGGGAACAATCTCTAATGGAAGAGGTGAGGAAAGGAGGCCAGCATGCTTTAAGAGGATTTCACTCAAATTAAAGACATTGTGTGCTGTGGTTTCCTGTGATAGCTCTCAGTGACCAAAAGGTTTCTGGGGCTATATTTGCCTAATCACAAATCAATTTGGTGGCGTCCATATCCAAGAGGTCTTCACTTTACCTAAACTTAAGCCTATGCTTTCAGCCACGCCAGTACCACTCAGGGTGCAAAACAATGATTCACTGGAAAACGCTTGCTGAGGAAAGAATGACAGCAGGGAAAGGAAAATACTATTTCAGCGGAAGTCCCTTATCTTTCCCTGGTACTGAGGTACATGAGGTAACTCCGCATTTGCAAATTGGGGATACAGCCCTGTGATGCTGATGCCAACAGATGAGCCAAAAGAGCTTCCTAAAAGTACAGAAACTGTGTAGACTGTGTATAGACCTGTAGTGGAGAGAGCCCTAGCTCTCTCCCAGTCTGTTTCTGTTTGATTTCCCCCATGAACTCTGACTTTGTTGAGGCTGTTCAGATGAAAGCCTTCTTTTTTTCTGGATGTTGTTCAGCCTGGTTTTTATCACTTACAAGGTGGTTACTGTGCTGTATTTGTGCTCCTCATGACATTTTGTGACGGTTCTTCTTGCAGAAACTTTTTACAGAAGAGAAACTGATGTTGAAGCTGATGGGATGACTTGCCTAAAGTCACTCAGGAAGTCTGTGGTGGAACAGATTTTCTACCAAATCCCTACTCCCTCCCTAACCACAAAGCCGGTGCCTCTGCTACAATTCCTTCCTTGTTTCTTTTTTCCCTTTCCATTTTAGTCTGCCTCTGTCAAGCTCACTCATGTCCTCTTCACTCGCTTCTCCTTGCCAGCTGCAGCACTTGGTCAGGTGCCCTGCTGCAAGCCTCTGCTCTCTGATTTCTCATGGTTCTCCCTTTGCTCCATCCATCGCTCTCACGGTTCTCATGGTTGTAGATCACCACAGCAACAGCGCAGGGGTGGTTAGGAGGAATGTAAGACAAATGAGTTATTGCGACTCCAGCTGAGGCAATATGTGTGTACAAATGGGAAGCAGGGCTTTGGGAGAGCCCTCAGCAGGTTTCTGCGTTTATACAGTGGGTAGAATCTAATATGACAGGCTTGCCAGATCTTGCTCAACAAGGGTAAAACTCAATGCAATTAATTCCCACCTTGTGCTTCCCTCAGCAGACAGCTCTTGCTCTCTGTTATCTCTGCAGCACTGCAGCCTCTGGCTCCCCTGTGCCCCGGCTCCCGTGCCCGGCGCAGCATGGGTGAGTGTAATCTGTGACCCACTGAAGACCATCTAGGGGCACAGGGGTGCCACAGAGCAGGACACCAACCTCTTGTGCTGGCATGTGAGCCAGCAGGCCACATGCAACTCCCATCAGTATAATGCATGGAAGGAAAAAAAGAGTTGGCAGAGAAGAAAGCAAAGGCAGTGGATCCTGCAGTTGCTGTGTAAGACTGTTGAAATGATCTGTCTGAAATGACTGTTCGGGGCAGATCAATAACACAAGGAAACTCACAAGTGCGGCTCCTTCAACAGGCAGAGTGAGCTGCAGCTCGTCTCTACATGTGCTTTGATTTGGAAAACCAGCTAATTATATATCATTCACACTGCACTGTAATTATTCTGTCTCCAGAAACAAAATTTATGTGCATGTGGAAAGGCTCTGTCAATGCCATTGCAGCCCTTTGGGTGAGCAGGCTTGTGCGAGCCTGGTGTTTTGAGTGGGGAGATTTTCTCCGAAGTATCAGAACTTTTATGTGTTTAAGTTGTGATCAGAATGGAGACCTTTCCCATCATATGTGTGTCTCTCCAAGCAGGGGGTCTGAAAAGCAACTGTGATACGGTGAACGTGATATCTGACTATACAGTCAGTTACAGAGATTTTTGCCTTTCACAATCTTCCTGCCACTGTCCCATTTATATGGGTGTAACTTCTGGTGCAATTGCAGCAATTGCTTACAAGGAAGATGACTTAGTTATGCATAAATGTGGTCAGTGCTGTAAGTGTCTGAGAAATCATTAATCATAATGGACCAGATCTTCAGATGAATCAAGTTAATATTTGTCTCAGAGAAAAGTGCGCAGGGCAAAGTGACATAAGCTAACATTTTACCCAGCTAACCCTCACCCTGCAGAGAGATTAAAATGGATCCAAAGAGAATGTTATTAAAAGGAATTCAGGGTTTGCTCTACCTATGCCACAGGTATATGTCCCTTGGAGATTGCTATAGCGGCCAGAGATTTGTATGTGCTCTCCCTCGTCTGCTCCTAAATAACAAGGGAAGCAAGAGACATAAAGCTGTCTGTTTCATGTCAGTGCTTACGAACTTGTTGTCTGAAGACCACAGGTGCTTGGTAAGACATTAAAGGTTTTCTACAAAATGCTGTAAAAATACACATTGAAAGAAAATGCGCACCTACGTACCTGCTTGCAAGAAACAACAAAAAGGAGAGGGAGAAAGTAAATGCTATTTAATTTGTATAAACAGAAGGAGGAAAAAAAAAGGCATATACAAAATTGAAGTCTAATTTTTAGTTGATTATAAAGGAAAGGCAGTGAGCTGTGTCTGTTTTTTCATAAAGACTGGATTGCTAAGAAACACTGCTACACTCTGCCTCAGTGCAATCCTTTTGATCAGCTTTCTGCCTGCTTTGTACCACAGACTCTCTGATGAAGCTGGGGCCACAGATCTGTCCCACTCTCTCGCTTTGCCCTCCATCCCCTCTCCCAGCTAAGGAGCTCACACACAATGGTGAGGACCTGAGGGCTCAGATCTCACTGTCTCCACTACTGCACCTCAATCTTACCCCCTGGAGAGTTATCACTTTCTTTATTGGCAAGATAATTAAAGGGAAGCCCACTTCATACATCAGCTGCTCCTTTGCGAAGATTCATGCAAAGCTTTCTGCTTTATTCAGGGGGATTCTTCTTCTTCCCTCTTAGCCAAATGACTCATGTGGGCTCATCCCCTTTTATCTGAGGCATCACATCGTGATAACAGCAAGAGATTCTAACCCTGTGGTCCAACAGGCGAAAGCGGTGATCCTCTGACGTGATCCTCTCTCCCCTGCATGTGTATTCCTGCTTAGCCTCTTTCATCAGCCTGCCTAGCCGTCACATCCCCTTCTCTGTCAGTGATTTCCAGCTGCTGGTTTCCTGCTACCCCTTCTCTGACCTGTGATTAAAGTAGCTGTGGGAGTTCACTGGCTCTGGGGACTGTCATCACAGGCTTTCATGAGTATGTGGTGATGCGGCAATGCATCACCTTACAGCATGGGGACACAGCTTAAGAAAGCAGAAGGGAACAAGCAGCAAACTAAACTCCAGCAAAGAGTATGTCTGCTCAAGGACATGGTGGCAGGCAGCTGCAACATCCGTATGTGTTTAGTCTGTAGTTATGTACTACATAACTCTGCTGTGCTCTCCTTACGCTACTTTCCACCAGGTGTGAGAATCTGCAAGGATAAGAGCTAATCTCAGGGGGGAGACCCCAGGATTTCTCTCTGCCAATTACAAAACCTACCCAGCTCATCTGTCACCAGGTTTTTGCTTGTAGCTTTGATCGCAATTACTGATCTGTTCCTAAAACTGGGGGCAGATATGAGTAAGACAGTAATAACGCCTTTACTCCTCTTCCCCCTGTAGGAAGCAAAAATGGTCACGAACTTGGAGAACCAACTGGGCAAGGCCAGGATCTGACTGGGGCTCCCTGTTGAAGAAAGACTGTCCTGCCCCATGGCTGCTTCTGCTCTCCCACTGTCAGAAGATGTCCTGAGCCCAGGAACATCCCTGCAGACACACACACAGTTCCTGTTATTACTTTTGCTGCACAGCCGCTGCTTGGGACCAGGTAGGAGTGTGAAGCGAAACTTCCATTACAGTAGAAGTGTGGTCGTGAAATTCGGGTGTCGAATGGGCTGGTGTCTGTCCTCAGGCAGAGAAAGCTTTGTTTCAAGATATTTAAGAAACATTTCACAGGACCACATGCAGGAATAGGGAAAGCTTTGCTTCTTCAGCTTTTCTGTCTGAAGTCAAGAACTCCCCCAAGGCTTCAAAGATTTTGGAGATGGGGTGTATGATGTAACTAGAAGTTTGTACTTTCTAGCTAGCAAAGGTTTTCCTCATAAACAGGTCTAGATGGCATTGAAGCACACGGTAGTACCGTACATCTACCATGCTGAGACTACGAGCAAAACTAGTTCCTGCAGGCTTAGAAGCACATCAGATCTCCACAGCCAAACCCAGACTCAAGAGAAGTCTTTCTCTGTCTTGGATTTCAGTCAAGACAGGATTTTGCCCCCACATCTACTTTTATCAGAATAACTTTTTTTAATCCTTCACACTGCTCCTTAGCTAGTGTGCATCCCAAACCATTTTTCTGACCAGTGCCTTCCTCCCATTTAAATCCCTGGCTATCTTTTGCAAAGAATTACTTAATATGAATTACTGCTTTTTCATTATGCCATTGTTTTAGATATCTGTAATGCTTTCCATAATCTGTCTGGCTATGCTATACCAGCCTGAATTGGGTCACTGTGTTTGTTTCAATTCTTCTCCCATGTTGTGCCCCAATGATTTCCTTATCCCTCCATTCCCCCTGCAGTGAGACTCCAGGTTTCTGAGGGGAACCCATCTAGAGACACTAAAACCAGCAGGATTCTGCCTACCAGAAAGCTCCCACTCACATCTGCCTCTCAAGGGTGAGGGCCCCACATCCACTGATGCCCCAGCTGATGTCCCTGCTACAGTGCATGTCCACGGAGGCAGCCCACCCAACCTATTGCATTCTTTCCAGAAAATCTGGCTGGGTCACAGCACTGCAGTGGGCACAAGAAAAGCTGCCCTGAAGGTTGCCTTTAAAGCCGTGAACTAATGACGTTGTCAGCACATAGCGTTCATTCCCAAGTCATGAAGTTTATTCTGGGACTACTTGAGAGCTTCAAAGGTCCGTCACCTTGCCAGGAAAATATCTGTGCTGTTGAGCTCTCCTTCAGATTCTCTCCACATGCCATAAAGGAAATGTTCAGAAACCTAATCTGAGGGGGATCGGGCTGCAAATTCTCCTTGTCTCTGTCGACTTCATGAGGCACGAAATCTGAGGGTGCTGTAGGAATCAGGCGGCCTTTCTGATGCACACCAGCTGTGTCATGTGCGTCCAGCAGGGAGGCAAGCTCTCATGTGTCCCTATTACTTCAGACTCTACTCTTGCTGGTACCCTGCTCGCTTAGAAGGACCCTATCGCCTGTAGATAGGACTGCTGCTAGGTAGGCAAGTAGGAATGACATGTTCTTCCCTTGGTGAAAGAGTGAGAGATGAAGGATGGTCTTGTGACTGAGGCACTGAGCTGTGACTCAGAAAAATAAAAATTTCTGTTCTCATCTCAGTTGCTCAATTCTTGAGTGACCTTGACAAGTCACAGTAACTGTTTCAGTTCCCATCTTTGATCCGGGAAGATAATGTTGGGGTTTTTTTTCCTTTGTCTAACCTGTGTCAGTCGTCAACTTTTTAGGCCACAGACCGTCCTCAAGAGTATGTTTGGGCGTCAGCTAGCACAGTTAGCCCTTCACTCTGGGTGTGCCTTTAGGTGCTATTATGATAACCCTAAGCAGGAGCAGCAATGGAGCCTAGGGCACGTGTGGGCAATACACTGATCCTGACAGCTTCTTGCTGGTCCTGTTCTCTTGGTGCATTTTAACTCAGCAAAGGCTGTCACGGTCTCTTGAGCTTGGTCTGAGCTACAAATAAATACCACAGCCTCAAATGGACAAACACCAGATGCTAAACATTCACCGTCAGATGCTGCATTGTAAGTGAAGGCAGATAGTTAACCTACTTCGGGTACCTCATCCAGGATGTCAAGATGTGCTCTCAATTCTGCTGACACAGACTTGAGGAGATAAGCTAAATCAAGCTACATAACTCTCATGATCTGTCATGTGGGCTTATGTGCCATCGTTTGGAAGGCCACAGAAGTGCCAAATGCCTGGCAATATTCAGAAAGGAAATGACTGCAGCAAAACAATGGCTGTTTTTGAATCTAAATATCTAAAATGCTTATAATTATATAGGGGGATGTCTAAAAAATGGAAGTCACTTCTGCAAGACAGAGAGCACAGAGAAATCAGGTGGGAGATGAAGGGAGAATATGTGCCCATGCAGAAGAGACATTTCTTCGGTAGAACATACCTGTTGGTAGGTTCTTTTCTTGGGCCATAAGACCCCAAGTTAAATCAGCTATTGAGAAGGACTTGGTGATGCCAGAAATCACAGGATGGTAAAGCCCTATATAAATGGGCATGAGAAAGCACTAGTTTAAGGACGTGATCCTGTAAGAGCCTGTTTCAGAATCCAAACCTGTGTCAACTCTTCTATACCCTGAGCAGAACAAGAGCTGCGAGGTGGGATGAGGTGAATTGTAAGGGAAAAATTGAAGGGAGGACAACGGAGAAGGATCTTGTGAAGAAAATGGATGAGAAAAAGGAAAAAGGAAAAGATGAAAGAAAACTGAGAGGAGGTGAAAGGACAGACAATTTTTAGTGTGCGTGTGGTGATGCATTTGTTGAGCTGGGTGTACCTTGGAGCACACCTTGAATGATGTATCTGTGGCCCTCCTGGTAGGCCTTGGAGAGGAATGTCTTATACTTTCCTATTACTTTTTGATCTGGATGGGGAGAATGATATTACTAAGGCTCAGACCTCTTCTTTAGGAGTATCAGAGGAAGCTAAACCCAAACTGTTTTCCAAACACACTTATAAAGAGTGACATTTTTTCAATGCCTGGAATTCCTTAAACTCCTGTCTCTGACTTGGATAATCCCTACAAAGATATGTGATTTCAGATATATCTTGCTGACAGCAAAGGCAGATTTAGGGAATAAGACAGTTTCACAGAGATATCCTAGGCCCTGAAGGACAAGGTCTTCTTCCATCAGGAAATAGCTTTACAGGCTCTTCCTGTTATTTTTATAGGCTAGTTTGAGACTCAGTGCTGGCTTAGATCTGGTATCAAGCTATCTTTGCTTCAGCCTTTCTCCCAGATCAGCCAGTCACTGATTCCTCAGGAGCTCAATATGGCAGTTACCACCAGCTTTCCCTATTTTATTGGGACTTTCTCAGCAGCCAGAGATTTTGCGTCCGAGTTACGGGCTTAACCAATAACTTTTTTTTTATTTAGTTAGAGTATGTTTCCCTGATGGTTGCTGAGAAGACCTTTAAAACATGAAATGTAGAGGGTTAAAAACTAGAAAGAAAACTTAAAAGAATTCCCAATTTTGACAAAATAGTTTTCACATGAATGTCATCATTGCTAGTTGCATCATTTGTGATTTTTAGCAGATTGAGTTTTTCATAGATTCTGAAAAGGGAAAATGAGATGGTAGCCAGTATATTTGTGTAATAAACTTTCTGTGGGATTCTAAGATAGCTCAGGCAAGAAATGTGCAATACAAACTATCAGGTTAACTTCTTTCAGTGTATTTTCTTCCCAAAAGTCATTCCCTTTGAAACAGAGTGGTCAAAACAAGTGCAAAACTTCACAAAAGCAACTTGCTAATGGAAATAAAGCTGAGGGCTACTTAGTATTAGGCAATCTGCATAGATAAAAACTATATTATGAAGTCATCAGAATTGTGCATGTCTCCTGGAATTTCCATTGGCGCACCTCCTGCATTTAAACAACCCTTAAAACACTGTGGTATTCTGTGACAGTGTGTCAGAAATTGTGCTGCCCAGCCCTGGGTGTCACCTTTACCTCTGGTTCCTGCAGAGTCCCCTGATAACATACCACAGCACATCCAGGCATTTCCCTTGACCTTCCAGGCAAGCAACAGTGCCCAACCCCAATTCCTTAATTTAATATTTGACTGCAGTAGCAAAACCAATCAGTCTCTGAAATTACTTCCTTGACCAAATTAGCAACTTCTATTTACTGTTGCTTTTACCACAACATAATTTGTTAATAACTCTTAAGAGCTTTCTCTACCAAAGCACCCCACTGGCTAGAAAAGGTTACTCCACAGACAGATCATGGAAGTACACTTGAGGAACAACAGACAGTCTTGCGCAGAGCTTGAGTCCCATCTCTATCTGCCGTGCCTAATACATCCAGTCTGCAAATCTGGACAGCATTTAGGAACTCTCATGGTCTCACCCCACAGCGACACCGGGCCCCCAGGAGTGGCCAGCCTGTGGCTTCTCACTTGCATGCAACCTGCCGGCAGTCCAAGGGCATTTCTCCTGTGGATGCTACAGTGCTTGGCCATGAGCTCCAGGGCAGGAGTGAAGTGCTGTCAGCTGGGGGTTGCTCAGCAGGTGAGGCATGGAGCTTGGGCACTGCGGTGCCGGGGCACTTGGTCTAGCAGAGTCTTTCTTATTTGGCTAACACAATCAGGAAAGGCTGGCTGCCCTTGATGCAAGGGCAAGTTGACCATTGTGTTACTATTTCCCCTGTGTGTAGGTTCTCAAAGGCTCCTCTTCCACTTCATGTGGTTCCTGATAAAAACATACCAGCCTCTGAACAAGAGGCTGATGAAACCTGGTGCTTTCTCCTTCCCTATAACATGAAGTGTATGGTGATATAAGCAATAGAAGAGACTGCCCAAAACGTCAGGGGTGTGAAAATAACTGTCCTGTGTGTCTCTTTTTCCTCATGATCCTCTCCTGTTCCACAATATAGTCAAGACAGAGGTCTGTCTTGTTTCACTGCTTGTGGGGAAGTCACTGTAGGTGGTCAGGCACCACATCAAATACTCCACATCTACTCCACATCTTCGGGGCTCAAGACCAGGTTGGACAGGGCTCTGAGCAACCTGATCTAGTTAGCAGTGTCCCTTCTCACTGCAGGGGGGTTGGACTAGATGACTTCTAGGGGTCCTTTCCAACCCAAAACATTCTATGATTCTATGATACGAAGAACCCATAGTCAGTGGCTCCTGTACAGTCTGCAAAACTAGAAATTACACCCCACTGGGCAGGCAGCAAAAATAGACATAGTTGCTCAGCTAGAAGACTAGACCTACTAGCAAGGAAGAACTGAAAGATTATTGAAATTAAGAGCATTTATATTCAAAGTCATGTCCGTATATCAAAACCTTATGTATGTATGCCATGGGCAAGTGTGTGCCCTCCAGCACACAATCACATGTTCACTTGCATGTGGACATACACATAAAGTGTGTCAAGTGCCATGCTGTTGTGGGCAAAACCAGTCTTGGGTTGGGGAATTTAATGTAATTTATTGCCAATTAACATAAATTTTTAATTACTGATTCTTGAATTGAGAAATAAAGAAAAATAAACACATCCCAGCTTCCCTCTGGATAACCCTCCTCTTCCTTGCTGGTCTCCAGTTCCTTAGCCACACGCTATATGCTTAGTCCCCTCAGTGAGACAAGGGGAGGTTGGAGTTGGTGTCCTGTGGTTCCTTTGCTTTTGCTGCTTCTTGTCTCTTACTCAACTGCTCCAGCATGAGTTTCTCCATGGGCTGCAGTCCCTTCAGAGGCATGTGTCCTAGTGTGCCTCCTTTTGCCCTGGCATGTCTCTTCCTCTGCCTTTGCTCAGGTGTCTCATGCTCCTGCATGGGCATCTCCTGATTACATCTTCACTTGTGCCTCCTCCTCTCTCTCTGGTATCTCCTGCTCCAGGAGCAGCTACTGCCCTGTCTTCAATATGTTGTTGCAGAGGCTCCATATGCTCTTCTGACTGGCCATGATGTTCAGGCATGGTGGGTTGGTGTTCTCTGTTGCTCGGTTGGCAGGAGATGGCGGGGACTGGCACTGGGCAGTCCCTGTCCTTGATCTTCTCCCACACAGGGCACTCTGCAGCCCCACCCTCCACCCCACCCACCCACCCCCCTCGCACCTGCCAACCCTGCCCAATACATGTGCACTCAAACAAGAATTTATACCGTGCTAAAATATATGCAGGTCAACGAAGAAGTTTCATGGGAGTCTTTCTGCTTCAGCCCATGGGGTAAAGTACTCTTCCAAAGAAACTTAATTCCCCACCTTCCTGTTGCCCTGTGAGCTGTCTTCATAATTCAGCATATGGAGTTTAATGTATGCCTTGGAGCTGGCTGAAGGAGGTGTACAAAGGATCTGGCTGGCTGGTGACCTCTTAGACAGAGCGGTCCCTTGTGACAAAGTGCATGGAAACTCCACTTTGCCAGCCTGAAGTCTGAGGCGTTCGCCCATTGGACACTATTCCCCAGGCTAGCTGGCACCATGTGCAGTCTCCATCTTACGGCATAAGCCATAGTCAGGACCAAGCAGTCATACTAGTGGGTTCTTTCCACACATTGCAGGCTGCAGTGCAGTAATAACAGCATCTCTTTAATTTCCATTGTCTCCAGCCTTAGTAAAAGGATCACCCAGGTTTTATGATGTCCCACCAGTTATGAGAAAAGTGGACTCTTTTCCTCATTTCATTGTTCCTACCTAGATTGTATATTACGACAAGACTCTCTTGGCAGTGGATTAGCATGAATAATGTGGCTGTACTGTACTCAAGTAAATTGTATTTTGTTCTCAAGCATTCCCAAGTGTTGTTTGTGCAGTCCTGGAGTCTTAAAAGGCTACCTGCCCAGCAAAAGTTTGACTTTGGTAATCAAAAGGAAGCAATTCATCCTGTAGGACAGGAAACCCTCTTGAGGACTTCAGGAATGTGGAGATTCCAGGGCTGCACAAAACAAACTTCACCCACTGTGGAGCTGTAGCTACTTCTGGGTTCAACAGCAGCTGTTGGGTACTGCATGACACCATGATGTACCAGGTCGGTTCAGGAAATGGAAAACTGTCAGGCAGATGCTGCTAGGACACTCACGGTGGGAGAAGTACTAGGAATTTTGATTGAGGTACACCATTTCCAATAGTGACCCTCTAGAAAAGGCATCTTTAAAGAGTTGGTCTGTAGTTGCTTTTACACTGCATCAGAGAGCATCTTCAGAAATGTAAGCCTGCATGATATCATGTGAGGGTATTGGATCAACCCTTTAGCAGGGTTTTCTTTAAGGTCTCCCATCCAAGTACTAACAGGTATAACTCAATAAGAATGAACAAGCAAGACCACAGAAAAGTGGAATAAATAAGTATTATTTCAAGTCAGTGAGAGAATAACTAAATGAAACATTCTAAGCTCTTTATTTCCAAAAACTTAGTCAGAGAAACCAGTCACCAGGCAGCAAACACCTCACAAGCTGAGGACCTCTTGAAAGGAAAACGTGGTTTCAAAGTGGTTTGTAGATAATTAAACTGGATTCTTTTTTTTTTCCAATTTAAGGTTCTCTCATTATTAACAGGAAAAAATAGAGAGGATGCTGTGGTAACTTGAAGCTGCTGGTGTGACTAAGGTAATTAAAGCAGCCCATATGGATTTCAGACCACCCACCTACCCACCCCAGCCCTTAGTCAAGTCAAAACAGAGCATTATGTTTTTGAAGAGTTGCAGCTATGGAGAAAATATAGGCCTCTAAAAAGCTTGTTATTAGACACTGCCAAGATAGTTTTTTGATGAGCATTTCTGTTAATTTGGCAACATACATAAACCACCAGTTTTTTGGTATGGTATGTAATGTGAGGTGGAGGCTCTTTGGCAGGTATTCCCCTTCAGGGCTTGTCTCTCAGGCGTAGGAGATGCAGGTGGCAGGACATGGTGGCATCTTCTCAGGGATGCCAGTTTTCACACATTCAACTCAGTGAGACAGATTCTCCTCTACAATGTGGTAAACTGGGAATAATTCCATGGAAATCGCTGGTATAGAGCCAGCGTGAGGTTATCACCAGAACGTGAGGTCACAAGCAGCTTCTCCCTGTACAGTAGCAAGGGACACCCTGCTCCCAGACAGTTGAGTTTCTACAGGTGAGGAAGAAAACTTGTGGCTTAGGACTACTGCTCCTGTGCCTTACAGATGGTCTACTGTGAAATTTTCCAACCTGAGCGATCTAGGAGCCATTTACGTGCAAAATTAGGCTCCTAAGCCATTTGTGCCATGCCTACAGCCAGGAATTCTGCAGCTGTTATTCTTGGTTTGCAAGCGGTGCCTCTGTCATATCACAAAAGATGTTACTTTTCTCCCCAAATGTGGCTTGTTGACTGAAGTCAAAGTGCTCAGTGGAGGGTCAGCCAGTGCTGTCCTCAGAGCCTGATACAGTGCCCTGCGGGACATCTTTGCAGAGCATTTCTGGAGGCTGTTGTGACACTCAATAAACTGTGGGACTGTTATATCAAGTTCCCATGGCTCTATCTCCCACTATGTGTTTTCCACCTCTTCTAATATTTTAGCCTCTTTGTAAATCTCCACTGTTTCTTGTGTCCTTCCTCAGGATAATAATGTTCTTGGTTCTGGTGTACAAATGGATCTTGCTGCCTGAGGAGACCAGACATGGGTTTCAGGAAAACACCACTGCCCAGTGGTTGCCTCTCAAGAGGAGGACAAGGAGAAAGCCTTTGAGGGGTGTCTTCATTATAGCAGGCAGCATCTGTGGTTTTCTGCCTCTGAAGGTCTTGAGGTCCCAGTGCACCTCTGTCCTCACACTTCTGCTGGAGCAGGTCATCTTTTTACCTTCTATGGGATTCCTTTCCCTTAGCTGGAAACTTTTGAATAGGATGAGCTCTACATCATCTACACAGTCTACATCACGCTGGTTTCTTTTTTATTTCAGGTCCAGCTCTGGCAAAACTAGGTGGGGGGTGGGGAGGTTGTGCATTTTAAGGACACGCTGATAGGAGAGACTAGTTTAAAAAAAGAGAGAAAGACAAGAGAAACATTAGATTTGCACCAGTATTCAAGAGAAGTTATTTTTTTTATTCCTAAATCTTTTCTGTAACCTTCTGGGGAGATGCACAGAGGTGTTTTCCTGTCTTTGGAATCGCTCAGCATCGAGTTATCCTTGTGGTCCTATCTGTCAGCTTGCAGCAATAAAGCAGGGAAGATTGATAAGGTGAGTCCCAGCAGAAAAGTGAAGGAACGTGGCAGTAAATGTTGCTCTGGCTGCTGTGGAGAGAGGTGGCTGTGGCTCACGCATCTCCCCCATGGCTAACGAAGAGCTGGCGGGAGCAGATGCTTCCAAGCTCATTCCAACCCATTTACTGCCCACCTGCTTTCAGCATTTGTCCCAGCCAAGCTCCTCCTCGAGGCTGTGGAAAGGACTCCTCAGCAGACGGAGGCAGCAGAAGTGCCATTGCTAGGGCCAGGCTTAAAGGATGAGAGCACGTGGGAGCAGTTTTGAGCCACCGGGACTGGATTCACTGACTGTCTGTTCCAAAACAATTGATAGCTCTGCAAATTAGTGTAATTCTCTCTCTGCTGAGAGGAGATTAGCATCCTCCAGGGGCAGTCAGGTCTTTGATACCTGATGCATTGCTTCTCATGACAGAGAAAACACAAGTTTGTAAGAGGGTCATGGAAGGGCACAGTTTTGCATCTTTTTTGCTAAGAAGTGTGATTAAGAGTGGAGCTTTTTATTTCTGTCATTTAACTTGCACATGAGACGCTCTGAGATGGATGTTAAGACACAGATAATGACTCAGGAACGTCAGGCAGGCAGAGCAGAGCGAACTCTTCAGTGCAAAAGCAGAGGGAGAGAGAGAATAGCTGCAGCAAGTACATTTCAAGGTCAGCTTTGTGGAAGAGAAACAAAAGGCTATAGACTTTGAAGGCTGGTGGCTCCCAGGTGTAACTTTTGCCTGCTTTTATGAAGTGGGACTGCAGGGAAGAATCCTGCATATTGTGACAATATTTCAGGGTGGCGAGTTTTGGGAAGCTCTCCAATACTGTGACAAGCCAAATCCCAAGAACTGTAATAGATGAATCTCCAAGTGCTGGAAATTATGAGGTTTGTCTACACAGAGAAATGGCAGTGGCTTTAAATATCCTGATGGAGTTAAAGCTCTGTGATCTCTCCTTTACTATGAATGAACATTATATTTGTATAAAGGTGTGTGATGCCAATACAACCATTTCTGTATGTGGGGAAAAAAAAAAAAGAAAAAAGAAAACACACTCCCAACTGAAATATGTCTGCAGAAAAAAATGGCTTGGAACTACTTAAGCAGAATATGTGGATCATACCAGACAGCTCCAAAACTCTGTGTTATAGTCATTAGGAGATGAAATTTATATCCTTGACTAAAACTAGATTTGAGACTGGAGAAAACTGATTCTGTCCCTTCTTCTGGCTTCAGCTACAGCTGCTAGCTCTAAGGAGGAAGGGCTGGAAGAAACTGGCCTGATAGACGGATCATTTCCTAATTTTACCAGCCATGGCTGTGGAATTTGGTTTTGGTAACTAGATACATAGTAGATTTGATAATTCACATGGGAGTGGATTTCAGGTTGAAAATTACCCTGGCAAACTTCTCATTTTTGCTCAAGTTCCCTGGCTTCTCATGCAAACACGAGCTGATTTGGGATTTTGTCAGATCTTCTGAACTGAAACAGCTTTTATGGAGATAGATGGGGTGACTTTCTACAGGTGTATAGCTTGCTGTATATAGATATGTCTTAGCCACTAACATGGGGTTTGGGCTCCACTTCAGTGGAGTATCAGCAGCTTCCTAGTTTAGCCTCAATTGACTTCATTTGCCTTGTTCCAAATATAACTCAGAAAACGTTATTCTAGGCAGCAGTGACAGCAAGGGACTTCCTCATGCCATCATCTAGGGGAGGATCTCTCCTACAAATAGATGTCACAGAGTTAGCTGCCCTGGAAAAGAATAGTGTCCCCCAAGGACCTAGCAGAGGAGGGGGAAAAATCAGATGAGCTACTGGCTGAGTGACTGACTCCTGCTTTATGAGTAGATGGGGTAGAGGTCTCTGAACAGGTAATTTGTCTGGGGCAGTTGCTGGTATTCTGAAAGTGGAAGCTTTGACTGCCTGGCTGCCTGTGTCCTTGTCTGGTTAACAGATGAACAAAGTGTTTCAGTGTTGCTTCTCTGTGATGTTTCTTTACCTTTCATAAACCCCACAATTACATGAACTCTAACTAAATAGTCACTAAATTTTATCTCCCTTAAACCTATATTACTTGAGCAAAGTTGTAACCAGTTTACGGTAATGCTACTAAATTTATCCAAATCTGTCCTTTAGCCTGTGTAACTTAAAAGGATGTTATTCGTTTGTCTGCGTGCAGAAGCCAATAACTGTACATTATTCTACCTTTATATTGAATAACAAAGATCTGTGTAACTCAGTAACCTACATGCAGGAAAAGGAATATAGCTTAACTCTCCCACAGAGAATTGCTGTGTTTGACTGTAGCATCTCTGCCTCAGTTTCTTCCCTGTAATGGGACCAGACCTGTTCCTGTCAAGGGCTTACATCTTTCTGAATGACAGACAGCTTCTATAATTGTTAATGTTAAGAACAGCTCTCTTGCTTGCACTAGGAAAATT
Organism: Gorsachius magnificus; assembly: GCA_034008185.1. Taxonomy (NCBI): domain Eukaryota; kingdom Metazoa; phylum Chordata; class Aves; order Pelecaniformes; family Ardeidae; genus Gorsachius; species Gorsachius magnificus. The sequence continues at coordinate 125,688,785 of CM067081.1, forward strand.
GAAGTCCACAAACAAGCAGCTCATCATCTGAAATATTTATGTATTCATCCCTATAAAAGCACCTATCCACTCTGCAAAACTACAGTGAAGCAAAATACACTTACTACATCTTAGAATGCTATCGAGGGCTTCCTAATTGATTCATGTGAATTTCAACTTATTTTCTTCTTTAGTTCTCTTTACTACATCTTCCTTCTTTAGAGAGCAGGCCAGGCCTTCTGGAGCACTGAATACAAAACCTCATTGTGTGCAGTGCATAAAACCAGAGTCCATTGCAGGAAATGAGTTCCAGCGTCAAAGATCTTGCATTAAAATTGCCTATCCAGTGAAATCCAGTATCCCCTTCTTAGTCAAGCCTATTCTGATGTTTGATGAATTTAGGGGAGTAGTACACAAATCTAAATCTGAATGTATTTCTCGGGCTACTCTGTGTCACAGTGGATGCTTAACCGGAATTATGGATGAAAAGGGAAGGAAGATACAGTAATTTAAGCATTAGTCCAAGATTCAAAGACCTTGCATTCAGTTCTTAGCTGTCATGCGATCTTAGTCTCTCCCTTCCCCATCTGTAAAACGCTTTTAACAGCTGTAGCCTTTCTCTTTGGGAAGTCTTATGAAAGTGGATGCAACAGCATCAAGAAAATGTCTCAGTACCATACAGCTGTGTAAGCCAGTAATGTAAGCATTGTCTTGAACAGTTTATTGAACATACCATTTTTTCCATATGCAATATTAAAAGCTATGAGTCTTAGAAGTTACAAATAGTGTGATTTTCCCCTTCCGTTAATTCCCAGCATTTTAGCAATTTATGTAGCCTTCTGTAGTCCTTTCAGGTTCCTTCCCAAGCCAGAAGGTGAGTCAGGTGTGCCTTCTGTGCCTTGCACACGGGATGCACGGCATCAGGATATGGCAAAGAGGTGGTGAGAAAGTGTTGCATAGACCCTTGAGGGGACAGGAAAATTCCCCTGATGTCTCTGCCTGCCCCGTCTGCTGTAGGAAACCCAAAATGTTGGAGTCAAGGATATGTTTCTCACTTTGAGCTTTTAGGAACTTGATGAAATTGCACATGCTCTCATCTCCTCTTCCCTGAAGCTTCTCTCTAGCCTTACCTGACACAGCAAAGACTGGTTTCTTCGTTGGGAGGGAAGATAAAAAGTGAAGGCAAAAAGTGCGAAAATAAACTTATCTTTAAATGTAGTTGGAGCCGGTGATGCAGTAAATTCAGCTACTCAGTTGCTGTTTTGCAGTTGTTTGTTTCTGCCATCACCCACTAATGTAGTTAAAAGGCTAACTACTGAAGTCATTGAATGCCTTCTGATTTATTCTTTCCTCTGTTTTATATCCAGTATATATTTTCATAAGTTGGGCTGTCATTACAGTGAAGGGAAAATTTCTGTCCTTTCTCTAGAGACTAAATGTATAAGAAAATAAAACCACAAAATATTTGTAGTATCACTTGCAGTGTATCTGAGTCTAAAAATACTTATTTTAATTAGCGACCTCTTGGGGGTGAGCCGAGAGCTCCATTTTTAGTTACAAGATATTGGAGGAGGTGGAACTCCAGGACAGCTTCAGGGCAATAATGTAGAATGGATTTCAGTAGCATAGTTCCTAGTCCAGCAGAGGAGTGGGGAAAGTTTGTGACTGTGCTGTTCAACAGCGTGCTTGTGCTGTAACGACAATGTGACTGAGACATTTTTGAAGTCACAGTGGTCTATATTAAATATTGCAGTGATGGCTAAGGGATTAAAACATAAGGGAATGAGAAGAGCTAGAGCCTACTGTTATGGGAAAGCAATTATGTACTAAATACCTAAATGCAGATACATTTGATGGAAGGTATTGGTTGACAGGATACTACCTGCATGGAACTGTGCTTGTAAAGAATAATTATAAGTTAATCAGTCATGTAAGCCAGTCTTTTAAAACAGTTACATTAGAGAATTCTCCTTTGGGTTCTGCTTTTGTGTTCCCATTGGCATAAATGTGAGTGTCCTCCAAAAGCAAAAGGCAAAATAGCAGTAGCGTGTTAAAATATTTGCCAGATTTATAGTCTGTCACATCCTGCTGCCTGACTAGCCCTGTTGGGCAGTGTTAATATTACTGTGGAAAACTTAATTTAAGATTGTCTGATTCAATAAATCTCAATCTTAATCTTAACAAATATTACATTAGATAAGTGGGAGGATGAAGGGGGAGCATTTATCTTGCACAATGCTGTAAAACAGTAATTGTACTTGAAAAGCGGTTGTGTCTTGTTATATTTACTTTTATTGTTCTGAAATGGTAATGATAGTAGACTGTTTTATTCCTTGTCTCTAGACACATGCAGATGTTATTGCAGGCTAGCTGGGGAAGGACCTCATTTGCTACCAGGAGTACCAGCCTGTGTGCATGCCCTACAGTAAATTTCAGCCAGCTTGGTCCCTTTTCACTAAGTGTAAGCTACTTCAAGCTTTTATTTACTGCTGCATAAGAGCATGTAGGTGAGAAAATAGATCATATTAACTTACTCCTGTGCTTGTGCAGTAGTAGCACTGCACTGACTTCAGAAGAGCAGTGCTTGGTCCTGAGACTAAAGGAGATCAGACTGGGATCCACAGCCTGAAGTTTTGAACAGGGCATAGAGGAGTAGGGAGGGTACCCACCAGCTCATGAAGCTCCTTTAGACCCTTGTGAAAGTACCATGTGCTCTGCTTATCTCTGCATTCCTATAGTTATTAGCTCTGGGTGGTTTAAGAACAGGTGAGTCGTTGCTCCATACTGTGATCAGGATGATATACTGTTCATGTGCTATCAGTGTGGGACATCTGGGCCATTTAGGGACACACAGAGCTGTCAGCAGTAGGTTAGGTTGGATGGAGGACTTAAGCAAACTCTGCTGAAGCCCGCATGAGTAGTTCCCATGACTCTGATTTGAAGCTAGATAGAGCCGTATTTTTGCATGAAATTTATGCATACTTCTTAGAAAGTGTCCCTGCAGGACAGAGTTGAAACACAACACTGGAGGAGGGCTTAAGAGAAACTTGTATAGCTGTGGTTGGTGTTACACTTAAGACTGTTCTCTCAGACATACAAGCCTGTTCCAGTACTGTTTACAGTGGGACCTCTGTTTTTTCCTAAGGGAGGTGGCATTTTTGGTGGTTTTTGCTCTTCCTCCTCTGGCTGTTGTCAAATACACTGAATTGTTACACAACTCCTGCGTTTGTTACACTGTTGTATGGCAGCATTTATAGGGACAAAAGCCCAATAGGTCTGAAATTATGTCTCTTTCTCAATGGCAGGAGCAGTGGCAGCAGCAGCAGGTATATACTAAGAAAACCTCTGGAAGAGAGAGGAAGAGCAAGTAGGCATGTACCTATCACTTTGCACACTGGCACTCCTCCCAAGGGGACTGAGGAAATCAGCCAATTAAGCTTGAAAAAGGCAGTGTTAGCTGAAGATCCTTCTGTCTGATTCTGCAAAGGTTTAACCAGACCTCTGAGTTTGGCAAGAGATTAGTTTTAAGAAACAACTGCTTAAAGAATTCCCCTTATTTGTCTGCTGTCAGTCAGAGTTTCAGTTTGCTGCCCCAGTGATAAACATTCACCTCCACGCTGTGAGTGTCTGTCTCTGTGTCCCCAGCTCTTTTCAGCCAGCGGAAACTAACACCGAGCAGTCAGCACGTGTTTATTACCAGGAAGTTACGCGATCTGTGTGAAGATGTTGCTGGTGTTAACTTGAAAATCTGACCGTGCAGTGCCGAGAGCAAGAAACATTTATAAAACTGGGATTCTCTTCCCGGGTCTGCTGCTGAAGCCTGATCATTTGACTGTAGTTGGGTGGAGGCATCATAAAAGGTACACCAGCAGGACTGGTACAAATAGTACTCTCAAAAGAGGTAGTTACTCAGATGACCAGAAGGAGCTGCTCAGGTGCATTGTGGGTTAGAAAGTGCCCTTGAAGGTAAAATCTTCTAACTAGTCACAGAATAAGTGCAGCAGTGGTAACAATTTCTACCAATGTGTTCAAGCATAATTAGACTCTGCGTCATGGTATCTGTCCTTTACTTTATACCTACAGGTTGTAGCGATGTGGCTTTATATGGATAACTCTCCACCAGAAACCAGATGAGGATGTTAATTTGCTCTGCACAGACTTCTAATTGCTTGTTGAAATTAGAATAAGTTTTGGCCATAGTACCTTGGGCTGAATTTTAGTTAGGTAAAATCGTGGTAGGTCCCATTCGTATATATTAGAAGAGCTGGGAAGAGAGATGGGTATGAGATGGTAATGTTTGCAGATAGTTTGTTTAGGCTAGATAAATCTTCAAAGAGTGAGAAGCTTCGCAGGGTTAGAGCCAAAGATATGTGGATGGGCAGCAGGCTGGCCAAAGCTATGCAAGTATGCATGTGTATTAGTAACTACTGGGGAGTTAAAGGCAGGTAAGGACTATTAATATAGCTCATGTGAGTTAAATGCAGCCACAGAGTCAAGGTGCTTACTGCCACTGGCTGGCTGTCTAATGGTGCTTCAGTAGCACCATGCTTTTGAAATAAGTTCTATCTATTATGGATTACAGAACAAATTTATACTATTTCTTGTACTTCACCCGGAGCTTGGCCTCTTCATAGGTAGAGGACTCCATAGTCCTCTGGATGATCTTGCGTGAACTGATCTGCTACAAAAGAATTTAAAAGATAAAGGGCTCTGTAGTCCATTACCATTCTTCTGAATCTTTCACATTATTAAATTCATCTCATTATAATGCCTCTTTTCAACAGGAAGCTATCAAATGGATCCCAAGAATGTGGTCATTCTGACCCAGCTCATTCAGATTCACTTATATCACGATACAAAGCATAGCTGGAATACATGAGCTGTACAGAAGAAGATAAACAGTTCAGATGTCTATTTGGAACCACTGTAAGTAGATCTTTTCTCTCCAGTAATGTAATTTTATCTTGCTGTATCTAATTGCAGGTGGTTACTGAATCTAAGGATGAGATTGCTCTGTTTTCTGTCTTAACAATGTCTCTAAAGCCCGAAGCAATGAGAAAAATCAAGGTTACTTAAAATTGTCCTGAGTGATTCCACTGTTGCACAGAAGCATATTTTTCGTGGGCTTTCATGGATTTCAGTAGTTCAAAACTATATTGTCTTCCTTTATGGAAAAGAAGTTCTAAAACCTTCTGTAAGATGGGAAGCTTCATTAACTGGTTCAGTAGTCAACTGCTGACATGTGAGACAGAGACTGAACCAACCAAGTTCAGTTCTCAAACACATCACCCCAAGAAGTCATTTCTGACATTTCTAAAATGTAGAATTATGATGTGATGCTTCTGTTTTGCTCATACTTTACTGATTTACCTGTGGTTTGCATAAGAATTTCTGTCTGTGGCAGCAGAAGAGCTAACTGGTTGCTCTGCAATGTTAAAGCAGGTTGGTGACCTCATATTCACGGCCACTGTGCCACGTGGAATACAACTTGGGAATCTCCTTGCCAGCCATAGACCTCCCATGCTTGAGCAAGAGCTGGCTCACCGCGCAGCTGTAGGTGTCTGTTCCATTTGTAACTATCCCCGACTTTTAAATCATTCAGTAAGTTTGATCCCTGCACTAGAGGGCAGTCAGAGTCAGCTGCACCAGCTGGCAGGTATGTCACACCAGCCCCAGGAAAAGTGGGAAAGTCTGTGAGGAGAAGGGGCTGCCAGGTCTCAGGACTTGCCTTTTAGTCCTTCAGTCCCTTGGTATTAGCCCTTTGCCAAGGCCAGGAGTGAGCAGCACAGGCGTTGCCATTTCTCACTGTGAATGAGAAACCAAGTGCGGTGGCTGCTGGATCCTTCTCCAGAAGGTATTTATGCAAATTGATCCCTCTTCCTTGGCTGTTCTTAACCCCAACTTTGCATGTATTGGTATTTTCTGGGCCCATCTCATAAGTTTTCAGCACAGATAAATCAAAAGGAAAAGAACTGGATAGGAATGAAATGCTGAAGAAATTGCTGAATTACACGATTCCAGTGGGACAGAACTTGGACAGCTGTCATCGACTTCAATGGACATTTAAGTGCCTGGATTTGTCTGAAAAGTCAAGTTTGATATGTTTACATAGTCCCTTATACCACTGTAGAAGCTATCAAAGTGTTTCTGTCTCCTGCAAAGCTTTGAGCTATTCACAAATCCAATTGACTTGCTCCGCATCACCTTCATGAAGGGCTACACTCATGCATTCAGAAGGCCTGCAACATTTCAAACCCCATTTGAATTGTAAGACAGACACTGGGAGTATCCATTCCCTTGCCTGCTTTCTTCCCGCGGTGGCTGAAGATGCCTGGCTTCTGGCTGCAGTTTCGTATGGGCTGTTGGGTTGTGCCCTGTGCTGTGTGGCATGCCAAGGGCAAGCAATATGGTAGATCCTTTTAGAAAGAGTGTGGGCTCCCATGAGGCAGAGTTCGCCCAGGATTTGGAAAGGAAAACCATCAAGTGATTGGGGAAATGTATGTGAAGAACAAAGCAAAAGAGAAAAGGGAGTTTGATGGCAATAGGTCTGGGACACTGAGTAGTTGGTTTATTTAGGAGAAAGGAATTTTTCTCCCTCATACCCAGCACTGAACTGTCCATGGCTGTCTGAATTTGCTTCTTGCGAAGTAAGCATTGCCTGATGCCTCAAACACGATACTAGACTTGGTGGTTGCTACTGTGACCTGGCCTGGCAGATCCTGTTGTGTGTTGAAGGGAGAACCCTGGCAATCATCTGCTTGGAAATTCCTGCCCTTGTGTGCAGCCAGATTTACAGCACCACAAGCATGAGGAAAGCATATCGAAACAGGAACCTCACAGAAATACCATGCTGCTGAGTGAATGGCAGCTTTTTATAAAGAGCAGTTGACTTTGCAGACTGTCCCCAAATAGATTTTGGATAAGAGCTGCTGTTTTTCCATCAAAAAGCTGACAAAAGGCAGAGAAACAGACATCTGTGTTATCAGCTCCAGTTGAGGGCCCATGCCACCAAGCCATCTTGGTGAATCCTCCTCCTCCCTTTGCACCTCACATGCACTGCTCAGGGGTGTCCGTAGCCCACCAGCTGCCAAGCCTGGTTTTCCACCATCTGTACTAGACAACCTCTGCTGTTCATGGCTCTTTCAGTTTGAATGGCAAAGATGGATACGTCCATTACGAAAATCAAAGCCCCATGTGGAGGTGACAGTGTGCATCTGGAACTGGTCCAAACTGAGTAAGTCTTCCTTCTTCCTTCACAAGCTTAAACAGGAACCAGGAAATATCTTCAAGGGATTTTTTTTTTTCTAATTCCTGCTTATTCTTTTCATAAAGGGCTGGCAATTTGTAAACATCCCCAAAGAGTAAGGTGTGATTTGAGCCTTTGCTTTCTCAGGTTTCATGTCTGTTTACACTACAATAAGGCTAAATAAATGAAGGGCAATAGTAGCCTCTCTGCTTTGTTTTCTGGCTGGCATTTCTAGTCTGGTCTGGAACAGCTGAATCCAGGAAGGGATTCCAACTGTTGTCAAAGGGCTCTACGTTTCTTTTATTTTGCATGCCCTGAACTCCCACCAGTTTCACTGGGTGCTGACACTTTTTGCCAACGGCAGCATCAGATCCCCCAGCAGGGATCTCCTCTGTTGAGGCTAGAGGAGATTTATGTCTCATTTCCCTGTGCTGTGCATAATCCTTGTGCAGCAGCATAAGGACATGGGGAGTACAAGGTCCTGTCATTCAGATTTCATATTATTTCTCAACACCTTTGTACTCTCTTCATTTCTGTAGGGGACTGCATGTGATGTAGGGCAGTGAGGAGGATTACTAGAGCCTTGGGAAGTGCTTGTCCTGATCACTGAGACTTACTAGCTCTTGGGCATGAAGAAATTAATCCAAAGAAAATAAACCAAATCCTTCTTTAAAATGTCAAGCTCTTTTCCTCCTTTCCCTTCCCTTTCCCTTTCCCTTTCCTTTTCCCTTTCCCTTTCTTCCTTTCTTTTTTTTCTTTCTTTTTTCACTTTTCTCCTTCTCCTCCTTTTTTAATCTCCTCTCCTATGAGCACCAAAATTTCTCTTAACCTTCTCTTCCAAATATTCAGACAGCTTTGGCCTCAAACAGGAGCTGATGTACCAAAACCCCATGAGAGAGCTCTATTCTTACTGTATTTCTGGCCTGTTTTTGCTACAAAGAGAGATGGATGTCCTCTGAAGCTCAGAATGGTATCTAGAGTTTCAGATGCTTCCCCTGACCACTGTGGCACTTGTCCAGAACACATACTCTGTTGTTTGTAAAGTACTTGTCCGCTTACAAGGGGGAAAAAAGTCACTACAGAGGTGAACTGCTGTCAGTTTGGAGAGTGGAAGGGTGGGAAATGTCGCTCTGTCTTTTTCTTTCCTGGGGAAGAAAGTGGGAGAGTGTATCAGAAAATGGCCACTTGAAAGGCAGTAAGAGTAAAGGACAAGAGGACAGAACTCGCCCACATTTCAGGTCAGCTAGGTGCCAGGTTTTCCCCATCCAAAGTACACCACCTGTTTCAAGCATTTTTCTTCACAGCGGTGTTAGTAGACAAGGTACTTGATTTATGAATAAGAAACTGAAAGACAGAGAGATAAAGGGGACATTTGCTCCACAACACAAAGGTGGGGCTGTTCCCAAGGAGAAAATGCTGGCTCATGGATATGGACCTTAGGCCACTTTTAGATGAGGCAACAGGGTACTCAGTAGTACAATTCCATCAGCCCGGCGCTTACCTTGGCACTGATGATACGTCCTCAGGTAGCTATGCCTTTTTCTGTAGCTTTGTTGTCCAGTTTAAAACTAGCTTGTTCGTGTCTGTGCAGGCTGAGGTTGAAGACATGATTTGGGTTGTGAAAGAAATGCCAGACCAGAGACTGAACAATGCTCCTGGGTGCTCCACACCATCTCCCTTTCCAGTGCTGCATCCTGCGGGACAGGAAGAAAGGAGGAGCCCCTTGGCACTGCACTGTGCCTGACCCCGTGGGCGAGCAGGGCTTTCCTCTTTGCCAGAGCTCTCAGTCTGTCGCCTTGCACCAAAAGTAACATCATGTCAGATGGATTTCTGGGATACCACGCTGGCAGCTCAGCCGCATTGGCCTCTGTCACTGAAGTTTACATAAAAATGAAAAGTGTCTTTAAAAAAAAAAAACAAAAAAACAGTCCTCTAAAACCCTTAGTCTATCTGAATCACATCTCCCACATAAACCTCCTTAAAGGCTCTGCAAGTCAAGTCGTGCCTCCTCGATGCTTTTCCCCATAGGTTTTGATGGGCCTCAGATGGTATGGCTAATTTGGAAGGCAAACACCATAGTGACGATGCCCACGGAGGGAAGTCCATTACATTGCTTTCGTGGTGAAGAATAAATGCAGGCAAGGGCAGAAGGGATGGGGGAGAGACAAACCCTACTGCGTTTCACTGAAGTGAGAAGAGTTGCTGGAGAACCATTTCCATGGCAGCAGTTCTGTTGAGTTAGTAGTATTTTTGCATAACAGTTTATCAGTCTAGAACTGCAATTCCAAAAAAAATACCAAAAAACCAACCCTTAATAATAATCCCTGGGTTTAAAGTAAGATGTATTTCACCTTTGTTGTCTCTTTTCCTTTCCTTTTCCTTTGGAAAAATGCCTAATGGAAACCATATGTGTCACTTGTACACAGTGGTACATAAAATGAGACCACTTTTCAGGAATTTTTCTCGTCTTGTTTTAGAAGTCGATTCAGGCCTGTAAACAGATGCATTCTTCACTGCATTAGCAGTTTATTCAATTTTTAATCAGCCACATGATGCTGTCCAAATATCATTTAACCTATAATCTTCTTTTGTCCAGAAGCCCAAATATTTGTATCAATAGTAAGAAAGTGGAACTCAGAATTTTTTTTGTCCCCTGAATGCTGCCAAGTAGTTAAGTTATAATATATTCAGACATTTGAAAGGCTGCAGTCTGAGTACTCTCTCTAGTTATAAAATCACTCTTCTGGGAACGAACTATCCAGTTAGTACAATTACTTATTGCCAGTAACAGCAGGTCCAACCTGGTTCAAAGGTAGTACACCTGCTAATGTGTAATATCATAGCTTATATGGAAGTACCTCTCTGAGGACAACTACGATCCTGTTGAAGCAATTAAATTAAAAAATCCTTGAAGATCTGTACTGTACATGGTGTTGCTAGAAGTGCTGCATTTCTTAAATTCTAATCTTTTATTTAAGCAACAAGTTAGTAGGCTTTTTTCTTCACTAATAGATTGTGGCAATGTGTAGGAGAAAGCCAGGTGACACTGAATTCTAAAATGTCTGACTTAGCAGAGCTGAAGGAAAAGCCAGCAAGAACATGTGCCGTGCATGGTAATCTGGAATTGTGCACATAAGCAAATATTCTGGTACCATGGACATTTCAGATCTGAAATATATGTGCAGCCTTTAGATCAAAGGATCCCTAAGTGTTTTATTACATTGATCTATCTAATAATATTGTGCAAACTCCAAAGTACCAGTATTTGGTAAACATGTACTTACCCACCTCTGATATGGAGCAATTGCAGGAATCAATCGTAGTTACTGTCTAACAGCGTGCAACAAACCAAGCTCAGATTTGTGGCAAGAGGAAAGGAAGCTTACTCATACGAAATGACAGGACAAAGTCTTATAGCTGATGCCCTTGCCATAGTTTTATGCTTACATACTTTGATCTTTCCAAAGGAGGAGAAGAGGCTGAATGCCAGGGTAGAGGCAAGATCTCGAGTCATGCTCGGTTGTGGGGATGGCCCCGGGGGTTCTCACGGGGAGGTGCACAAGCACTGACCCAGCATGGGGAGGCCAGAAGCAACTGAGATCTCCTTGAAAGTATACCGAGCTGATGAAGAGCAACTGGGGGAGCGAACTGGGGAAAGGGACCTTCAGTGGTGGGTGGGTGGGTGGGTTTTGGGGAAGGGGCGAAGGGGAGGGTGAAGGAGTGCGAGTATTTACAAGACAATGCCTCTTTGCCGCAATTCTGTCCAGTGTTGCACAGGTGCAGGCAGCAGTGGGGACTTCAGCACTTCTATCAGGTTTCTGCAAGTTTTGGCTACAGAGGGCACTGATGGCTGGCGCTGCATGTGTGCATAGTGCCAGTTGTTGTTCAGGCTGGGAAGCAGTATCAGCGGTATCAAATGGAGCTGGTCCAGAAATGTCACTGCTGGGTTAACCACTATTGACTATAATAACAGGCAAGGTGGTGCAGCAAGTGGCTATATGCTTGTCGCAGCAGGTGATTGCAGAAGACCAGGTAGGGCAGCAGGCTTACTAAAGGACACGGCAGCTTGATCTTAAGAAGGCAGAGAAATGGCATGAAACTGGTAGAGGAAGAGAAGGAAAGCACCATCCCATGCTTCTGGAAATCTCTCTGGCTCCTCATTCATAAGGCTTTGTGGCATTGCCATGCTTTTCTGGTATTTGAATTGTGAAAGCTTCAAATGATGTTATCCTGTGGTCAGTCAGTCGGAATACGGCAAATCAGCCACAATCACCTTCTTTTTTTTCTCTGCCAGTGTGACAGAGAGGAATCACAATTTTTCCTATGGAAAAAAAGGAGTTAAGCTGTTAGAGCTAAGGCAATCTTTTTTCTAGGTGTGGTTGGGTTTTGGTTGCTTGCTTTTTCCTCCATTCCAAGCTTTTTCAGGTCTGTATTATTTTAGATAGAACATGTTACTATTTTAATCTCTCATCAGCCCAAACCATTGACCTAATACGTCTTCTGAGATAAAATGCATTTTTTGATACAGGAAAAATTGTGTCAGTTTAAAAAAAAATAAATTGTGTGCTCACCACCCAAAGAGAAGTCTTAAGGAACAGGTCTCAGGTTCTGAATTGGCAAATGAGTGCTGATTCAGGTAATCCAGTTTTTGACAAGCTAGTCAGCATCCCACAATGTCACATTGAGGCCCAAAATATATTTAAAGCATCTGTTTGCTAAGAACATGCATGTGTCCACCCATTTGTTTACAGAACTATCCTGAATTCAAGGTCAAAACATTGCTGTAGTTTAGCTAAGATTCTGAAAAGAAAGAAAATCCAATATGCTTTCCTTCTCAATTTCAGAATAATATGTGTTAATTTAAAAATTTTCCACTGCTGTAGAGAGCAAAATGTGAACCTGGCTAGAGGCAAGTGGTAAAGATAAAGACTCTGAACTGTTCTGACCCTGCAAAGAGAAAATCCCAAGCACACAAATCAACTCTACTAAGAGAAAAATAAATCAGGTCATTAACATTCTCACAGCTATATCTGAGTCATGGCATTTTAATAACACCACTAAGAATGCTATTGCAAATTATCTAATTATTCAAGGAAGAAATTCCCCAGCCTAGGCTTTCTACCCAATCTCTTCTCACCATTGCTGGAGGATTTCTCTCAAAAAGGATGGCCTTACGCTGGCAGAACCCTTGTGGAAGTCTGTGGGAGTTTGCTTTCACTGTGAGCTGCAGGAAACAGTTGGTGAAAACCTAAGTCTGATGGTAAGCGCTGTCAGGCAAATGGCCAAGTCCAAGAAGGAATACAGGCACCTAAACTCTTACTGATCTCCGTGACAGGCTGTGGCTTACATTTCTTCAGGTGGCCGGTCCTGTATCTTCTTTTGTCTTTTAGGATTAACATACCAAAGCTCTAAAGCTTGCTTATGTTCGCAAAGAATAAAGAAGTGGTGTGTTTTCAAGAGCCGTGGGCAAACTGGGCAGCAGTGCAGAAAGGAGAGTCCTGGCGAGGATGGTTAAAAAGCCAGGGGCAATCTTAGATTACCCGACATGCAGATGGGTTGTGCTGAATGCACAGTCCTTTGGCCGTGCTGCATTGATGGATGGAGGATGACAACGAATGCTGGAGCATATGCAGTGATGCCTCACAGCGCGCTGATGGCGGCTATGCCAGTGACGCAACAGGTACGCCCAAGAGGTGAACTAGCCGTTGCACTGCTGGTGGCTCCGACTGTCTTGTACAAGCATCCTAGGTACCCCAGGTTTCCTAAAGAAAACCAGGGCACAGAAGGAATCAAGTACCGGGGAGAGTTGTACCCTCCAGTTACTTTGCATCCTTGCGGAAGTCCTCAGGGGCCACTAAACCAAGTACACATCCCTCACAATCCTTGTGGCAAGAAAATACAACCTGACTAAAAAAGCTTTCCTTTTACAGAGATCCAGGAATGCACCAGATCTAAGCATGGGTGAAGTGGTCTACTGAATTGCAGCATATATGCCTTTGATATAGGAGCTGGCAAGCCAAGCTTCCGTCAGTATCCACCACACAAGCAGAGCTCCCCAAGAGCTGTGTAGCCTTTGCAGGCCATGGGTCTTCAAGATGGCACCACTGTCCTCTTAGAGTCACTGCAGTTTATTGCTGGGGACACATGTACCATGCAAGTAAAATCCTTGTACAACACCTTCTTTCCCATGCTGTGCTTCTTTAGTCTACGTGGAAGGTCTTTCAGACCAACACTTAGGTACAGAAAAACATCTCACAAGAAATTAATCTTTCCCTAGGCAGGCACAGAGCAAAGAGGATCTGTTCCACCTCTCCTCCAGATATCTATAAGGTTAGTCTTGATGGCAATGCATCCCACCTTCCGTGATCCATAGTGGACTTTTTATTGCTTTGATACACAGTCTCCAGGGTTGGGCCAGCAACCAGCCCTCCCAGCTCACAGGAGCACAGCCCACAATAAAGTCAGCAATTTTGCCTCCCCTTTGACACAGACCTTCACTTCACTTGTGGCTCCTGTGAAACAACTTAGCTGTAAACCTGGCTAGTCAGGTTGAACAGAAGTTTCGCTGAAGTAAGTTGAGCAAATTGAAGCCTTGATTAGCATCTAACTTCCAGAAGTGGATGTGTTTTGAGAAGACACATAAATGTTTATTTTCTTTGTGAGAAGGTACAATATTATTTAGTTCATTGTAACATGTCAGGATTTCTATTAGAATGAGAAGCTTGAAGAGGAGTACATGCCTTTTTGAGAGAAGGAGACAAAAACCAGAAATACAAAGGACCGTCATATATGTACAGCTACTGGAAAAAAATAAGAAAAATCCAAACCTTCCTGCACACACACAACAGAGATTATATAATTTTAAATGTTTTAAGTGCAGCACTCAGGTCTGGGGTGACCAGTTATATATCTTTTTTATGTCTTAGGGAAAATAAAAGTATTAGTAATTGCACGCCTTGATCAATGGTCATTTAATGACAAAACTGTAACAGAGTCCAAACCTCTTAATTCAAGCACATTTTAATCTCCAGTCCTGTTTAATCATCCAGTTGTGGCAACTGGGATGGAGAGTGATAGTCTGTGCATATCAAGTGACTTAAACTCCAGATTTTATTTGTAAACTACCAGTGAAGAGGATGGTAAGTAGGACTAGACCCTGACCTCTACTGAGTGGTATTGCACATGCTTAACCCAGATGAAGAGCGTGCCCAGAGAGTTAAAAGGAGTTCACTAAAACTTCGGTGAAACTGGAGAGTCATCACACTTTGAAAGGCAGAAAGAGGAATATATGACAGCTTGCATTATGACCTAGAAACTCAGTCACTGCATTTTTATAACCATTCTGCACTAAGCCTGGAAACATAGCCCTGCCCTGCTCCAGAAATTATAACGTCCGGTCATACAGTTTGTAGGGAAAAAACAAGTGTTCTTTGAACTTACTGTAGGCCTTTGTTTTGTGTTTTGCTTTTTATCTACCTTGTATTTCCTAGTCTTCCGTCTTCTGTGTTTGCTAAAGCTATGCAAGAATGTCGTGCCAAACAACACCCTATTACTGCTCTGCAGCTTTTATATGAGAAGGTAGCCTCTCAAATATACTCATCCTAGGCAGTGATAGCTACCTTCACCCACCTTTAAGGTTGCACAATCTTTTCCATTACAAGAGTCTTTTCCTTTTTTCTCCTTTTTTTTTTTTTTTCCCAAAGTTGCTTGCAACTTTGCTAAACCCTATCATTCAGGCCGAAATTTTCCATGCTGGGTGTCTACCTCAGGCCTCTTTTGCTTAATTTAAAACAAAACAGCTTAAATACCACCCATTTCTGAGAACGAGATGATGCAAAATGTGTACACCTGCCCACGTTAGAAATCTTACCGTCAATTGAAAAGGTCTCCTCCTTCACCTTGTTTGGAGGTCAATACCAAGCTGTCCTGCTTTTTAGAAGTGCCTTTGTCATTACTGTGGTATTTCTTGAAAACTGAAGAAAGTGTAGGACTGAAGCACTTGGGCTGTGCCTGGTTAAAAAGGACCTAGAGTTTGGAAACGAAATTCTGCAAAAATGTGTCAGCCTTTCACATGGAAACAAGCGCAGCCTTAAGTAAGTGTCACAGCAGTGGCAGCACCTGCCTGGCCTCGGGCAAAGAGCACAGGCACCAGAGAAAAGAGGGTCACCCACTGGCAGAGGATTTTCCAGAATTTAAGTCTGGGTCTGTTGTTCATGTTCAGCACATAATTTTGAAATTCCCTGGCAAACTAGGTACTTGGGGGTTCTTCTTAGGGTAAGTTGACAGATATGACTTTTCCACCATGAGTAGTTTCTCTTATCTCAGGTGGAAAAACGCTGATGAGGAGCTGATGTTCCAGCTACATATGATAAACCTTGTGAGGACTAAGGTGAGATGTTGATGTTGCCATTGTTGAGTTTTCTTTTAATACTTCGGAAGCATTGCAGAATGTCATTCACACAACACCATTAACACTGAAGCTGTTCAGAAGCCAGGACTGTCCTTGCAACCGTATTCAGCCCCCCTGTACAGCATGAGAATGGTGTGGAGAGCCTAGAGAAACAGTTGAGAAATTACGATGTCAAGGTGACCGACTGGAGAGCTACATCCACCTCTGGACTCTGCTCATTAAACTGTCTCTTTTGGGGCTTATGACTCTTCCTTAGGGAGCTTCAAAGTATTGCCATTTTCTTTATGTCAGGCTTCTTTATGTCTTTTTCTTTATGTTCTTCCTTTCATCCCCTCTCCCTCTGGCTTATGTTAATGGAAGTATTACTACACTGTGGATAAAGAGCACATATGTGGCTAAAACCAAGGATCATGGCAAGTTATCAGACCTTTCACCATAATAACTAGCTATCAGAAAGAAAAGGCAAAAGTGAGGGGGTTTTTAGGTGTACACACTGTTTTATTTACACTTTTCCTCTTCTGACAGAAGCTGTAGGCGCAGGTCTGTGATGCTGCTGCAAGTCTATGGCAGCTAGAGACAGGTCTTATTAAAGATGTCTTACTGAAGACAGGTCTTATATGAAAAGATGGATAACCCCAGAAGCTTCAGATTTTACTTGTGTGGTGGACTACATCAGGATTGATCATCCAGGCAAGATCACAAGGCAGGTCTTCAGCTGCACTCAACTTACAGAAACTTGCAATGGGTTCATGAAGCTGGAAGTGTGTGCGTGTTTGAGAAAGTTGCAGTGCTAGTGTGGCTGTAATACAGGATCTCTGATACCCTGTTGATGTTGCTTAACTCTTAGTACTAATGAGTTTTAAGTGGCTTAGTTATCTTAAACTGCTCTAAAGGCTTAGACTGATTTAAGCAGTTTAGCTTATAGTTGTGCCAGTCATGGTTCATAGGGTTGAGGGATCCCGATTAAGCAGTGTATGGTCAGGAAGCGTCGAGACAAAGGGTCTGTTTGCATTTGTGCTGAAGAGATAATGTTTGTGTGTTCCTAATTTTTAGATAATACCACAGAAACACTGTGGATAAGAAATAGAGCTGAATAACAAAGAATAAAACAATGCCAGTTGTGTTCCTGTGGCCTTTAATTTAGTTTTTAGAGCATATTGGGCACAGATACGTTAGTCGCAGGCACACTTGATGTGTCCTTTGGGCTCTGCCTCACTTCTGTCATTTTAGGATGAGGCTGGGAACATTCTCCTGCTACCCTTTCACCAGTCATTCCAAGTCCTTCAGCACCATCATCACTTCACCACTTTACATTATAAATACCTTACAAACCGCGTTGTGAGGAAAGAGACTGTTATTGTACCCATGTGACTCATGGCAAATTGAATGACGAGAGTATTAAGTGGTTTATCCAAGGATACATTGAAAATCTGGGCAAGTAGGGGAGTTGAACCTGCATCTCCCAAGTTCCAGCCTTTAAGGCCACTGGACTTTAGCAGAGGATGCCTGAATTTTCCTAACAAGTTTGTCAACACACCTACTTAAAATCTCCAGAATAAAAGCACACATAGAAATCTGGTCCTTTGTGTTAGATCAGAATTGAGAAAAAAAGGCATTGACTCTTTAAATCTCAAATGTTAATTATTGCCTTTAGGAAGCCACACTTTATTGCCAAAAGCTCTGGGTTGCATATTCAAGTTTTCCTGACATAAAGGTGCAATCAATTGTGGAACAGAATGCAGTAGCAATCTTACTGCATCCAGCAATTTTGTAAGAAATCACAGAACAGCTTATAAAAAGGACAGAGAGGGGATGTTTTGTGTATTTGTAGCCTGGCTGAAGCTTTTCTAAAGAGCTAATAGGTGAGAGGGACCAGAAATTCAAACTACCTACCCTGTTCTGCTGGTTCCTAATTGTCCCAGCAAGATCCCTAATTATGGGAAGTCGTGCAGGAACCAAACAAAGGCACACAAAAAAACATATCTGGAATTGCAGAGCAAAAATGGAAAGCACACTGGGAATCCAGAGAAAAATATCTGTGCAATTCATGTGAAAGAAGAAAATGTAAAGCTCAGAGAAGGTTTTTCTGCTCTGTTGCTTGAGACAATAGGGATTTAGTAAAGAATTAGTCTCCATCAAAAGGTGAAGGAGTAAGACCACTGTCAAAGAGGAAAAACATGTCAGAGCCAGAATCTCCACTTGGTCTGTGATGTCAGCCTGTCTTTATAAAGCTGTCAAGCCAGACATGAGGTCAGCACAGTGCCTGGGTGACAGATAAGACTCGGCTTTCTTTCATAGCAGAGCCTGGAGAAAGTGGGTGAATCAAAGGTGGTTGTGCAAAGACGGTGGTCTCGTGCACTACCTCTCTTACTACCAAGAGAAAAGATGGAGGAAAAGAGGCAATCTAAGAGGCAGTGCTGGAAGGAAAAAGTAAGGGAAGTCAAAACTTCCAGAGGAAGCTCCAGAGGACAGGTGAGTCCAGGAGGAGATGTGAGGATTTATCCCACTGCTGGAACAAATTATTGTGAACATGAATATATAGTAATCATTCTTGGGCTGAAAGTGTGATCCTGGAATAATTCTCCAAGGCAAAGAAAGCAATCTCAGAATCAAAAGGGGTTTCTAATTGAACCTTGGGCTAAGACAAGACAGAAGTGCAGACTTGTTCTTAGCCTGACCTCAGCTTAGGATTGAGGACGCGATTCAAAAGATGACTGAAGATATTTTTCTAAGGGTTATTCCAGTTCAAAGAATGAATGGAGCTTGAAATAACTTGCTAAATATAAACACAGAGGACTTATAGGTCAGGAGGGTACTTTTTGTCCATGTCTGCATCCAAGACTGGATGATCTCTCTCGTTAAACCTCTGCTTCTCATTTGCAAATACTGGATGATACCCTTCTCCTCTTGAAGTAAAGAAAAGCATCTTCCAGAGTTGAGAGAGCTGCATTCTGCCCTCACAGCTATTGGCCTTGCAAGTCTGATGTGAGAATTGGAAGAGAGAGACCAGCTGTGATTTCCATGAAGTAAATCTCCTTTCTAGCAAGGATACTTGTTAATTCTCAAAGCATCCCTTGGATTCCTTTACTTTTCTCCCTGCAGACATGAGGCAGGACTTCTCTCTGAGCCTCATGGCTGAATTTTGAAGGCAGATTTATCCTCTGTTATTTGCAGATATATGTCAGCAGGTTAATGGGGAGGTATGGAGAAGAAAGGACACACTATCTAACAGAGACAGGAGTGCCAGGGACTAGTCCCACAGTGAGCTGTGAAAGATTTATGCCACAAATCATGTCAAAATAAGCAAAAGCTAATGTTTACCTCCCCCTCAGTTTAATTCTCTCAGCTGCAGAGAAAAAAGCAGAAGAGAAATCAGGAATAAAATCCAATCAGCAAAGTGCTGTCAAATGGTTTCCCCTGCCCCTGGGAGCATAGGTTGGTATAGCTGTGAGACACAGCCCCCACCGCTATCTTAGTCTGAAAAAAGAATTGCGTCAAAGGCACAAGCATTGCTGAGAGAAGTTTTGTGCCAGCTAAATAGCTAAGTGGAGTTATAATGGACTATGGGGTTTTTTGTTAAGGAATTCCACTTTGTGGAAGATTACAAATTGCATCGATTGATCAGTTCTCTTGAACGGAGAAGGGCTCTGCAAAAAATCATTTCCAGACCTTAAGACTGGCCAGCCAGAAAGAGTTAGAGCTTGTGACTTCTAAGACTCAACCCTATGTGTGTAAAACAGGGTTAATATCCTTTCTCTCAGAGTTGTTCTGAGGATATGGCTGTTAAGTGGTAAGAGAGAAAAAGTATGTTTTCATGGCACAACGTACAGCTGCTTAGCTGGGCATAGCATGGCTATGGGGCACATGCATTGTTCAGAGCTGGCCCCAGTAAGTTGGCTGAGCACTTCATCGTGCCGTGGAGACCCGCAGTATGATACTGTGCTGAGAGTGCTGGGGAGAAATGTGTACAGGGGAAATAAATAGCAGTTGTGCATTCAGTGCGGGATTCAGCTTGTGGGCAGGATACAAGGAGTGGAGATTCATGTGGAATGAGGACAGTAAGGATGAGCATGTTTGTTTATTTGATCCATGACTGTATGAGATGATGAATCCAATTCTAGGACCAGAGCAAACGTACCATGGCTGCACGATGCACGGTGCTGAAACAGTACATACTTACTCTGCTGTGTCAAATGCTTTTTAAAGAAGTGAAGGGACGCTCTGTTCTGGCAGATTGTATATCATGCACAGTGTGACTTCATGATGAGTCAAGTATGGTCTGTCCTTCCACAGCTGGTGTAAGTCCCCTATATGAATATAAAGCTTCCTAAATGCCATCTTGTGAGCTTTGGCTGAGAAGATTATTAAAATGTGATTGTATGCATGCATCTGGTCCAGATGAAATTTGTAATGCAGTGACCCAGTAGTGCGCAGGCCGCATATCAATGATGGTCATGGTTCAGGTTCATCAGTTCCCAGTGCAGTGTGGTATGGGTTCCTCAGACAAAACAGCTTGTGATCCTGCAATTGGAGATTATATCACAGTGCCTTACCTCCAACAGGGAACAGAGGTTTCATAGACAGTTCTAATCCTGGCACTTCCTACCTGGGAGTGCACGATTTTGTGCCCTTGGTGATACTCTTTTTGTGTGTCATATGATCGTAAGTCTATGCTTGTGAACATTTTCCATGCAGCACTTGGGTATTTTGCCTATAATTCTTTAACAGTGTGCTTTTGTGTCTTCCTTTGCCGACCTTTTTCCATTGCTCTGTTTGTAATCTTTAATGATCAATTCTGCTATGAAACAAAGCAGCCTAAGACATGATTGCTTAAGCATCTACAATAATGGACTAAATGTTTTGGCATTGAGGGGCTGCTGTAAACAGAACTTCCTTTGTGATGGGTGCCTACTGGAAGTTATTGAAATCTCGTATCAGTACTTTGTGTTAAGTTTTAAAACATACTGCTTCCTTTATTACCTGCACCCCTAGCGATTCTCTTTGTCAGTCAACAAATTAATAACGCAGCTGTGTTCGAAGCCAGTTTTGCATCTGAACTTGAGGGTGACTTTCACCAGAATGCAATTCAGTTACGCACTGTGTCAGGTGCCAGGTGCTGAGGCCAACCTGGAACGAATACTGAGCTGGTTTGTTACAGGGCTCTTGGAAGTGGGTCTGCTTTCATGCCTCTGCCAGGAAGGGATGAGCAGCCTTCCTCCCTGTGAGCCTGCTCCCTTCATCCCTGACCAGAGGCTACGGATGGTTGTTCTCCCATTAGGAACCACAGCAGCCAACCTGATTTTCAAATGGGAGTTTGCCCTTGGTAAGATCAAAAACCTTCAGGCTGCGAATTGACTGCACTTTTAAATAAATGCAGCACCTCTCCAGCGCAGTGTCATGTTTTCCAGCGACATAGCAAAAGTGAATTTAGCTGCTGTCAGTATGAGGAACAGATACTGAGATCTCCTATGACAGAAAAGGGAAGGAAAGGGATGAAGCATGGATGGGAGGAGCAGTGGTGGTGACCCTGTGTAGAGATCAGAGGAGTGAGGACAGATCATGCTGCTAGCCCTGACGCTGGAAACAGCAGCTGTCCACACACTCTGAAGTCAGTCAACCAGAGGCAGTGGCAGCAGAAGACAATCTGGCTCTCCAGCAGCCTAGAATAGGCAAAATAGGCAGCTGGATCATAGCTGGTTTGCATGCTTTGGTTTCCTGTTCCGGGAAGTTAAATGCTTTATTGATTCCTAGAGCGAGCCCTGTACCTGTCTACACATTACTTCAATTATTTCTCTTTATGTTTGCATTGCACTCCTTTTTCCCTCTAAATCCCTGCCCATTCTTCTGTGTGGTCCATGGAGAGGGAAAGACCTTACCAGCACTCTTTTGTAACAAGGATGCTCTTTTAACTCAAATCATATAATCATTTAGGTTGGAAAAGACCTTTAAGATCATCAAGCCCAACCGTTAACCTAACACTGCCAAGTTCACCACTAAGCCATGTCCCTAAGTGCCACATCTACCTATCTTTCAAATACCTCCATGGATGGGGACTCAACCACTTCCCTGGGCAGCCTGTTCAATGATGGTAGCAGTCTGTGTGGTTGGACTGAACATCTTTGTCTCCACCTCCCGCTGCCTACCTCTGCAAGGTGGGCTACTGCACACATTTCAGGTCTAGCAGTGACATGATGGATTGTCTCGCAGCAGGCATGGCTGAAGCATATAAACAGGCAATAAGCATTCCTCCAAATTGCCAACAGGGGGGTAAATATTAGCTTAATTCATGGGGACTTCTCTCTTTTTCATGCCAGCACATAATTTCAGTGTTGCAACAGCATCTTTAGTTCTTGTCTGCTAACTGCTGAGGCCATGCTGTCTGGGAAGCTACCCATGTGTCTGAATCCAGGAGAGCGAGGGGAGCGATTTCCCCTGTGTTGCAGCCAAACCCACTTTCTTCCAGCACAGCGCAAGCCTGCTACACAAGCTTCATGCTGGAAGTGTTGAGAGGGGAGGGTGGCGGACTAGGAAAAGATGGAAGCGTGGCCAGAAGGCTGGTGCCCCGGATACCCCTGGTGTGGAAGCTGCATCTGATTCAACGGCGGCAGCAAAGCATAAGAAAAGTGAGCAGCATCTCTTTTGTCCCTAGTGGCAGACCAGCACCAATTCTAATCCAGACAATGTGGTAGGGGGGCAGCCACAGTTTTGTCTGGACCCTGGGGACCTGCCAGCTGTTCATAGCTGGGAGCTAAGGCAGCGCTTCTGTGGGAGTGAGGGAATGTGGGCATCATCCAGAGTGAGATGATGAACAGAAAGGAATTGGCAGATGGAAACAGAGAGGGTGTCATGTATTGGGGAAGCAGTTGATGTTCAGAAATACTTGTCCTGGGGACACTGCTAGCTTATTGAGGGCATTGGCTTGGAGATTGCAGTGTGTTCTGTGATCCAAAGGTTAGAAAGAATATTAGGCTTAGCAAGTGCAGAAATGAAGTAGGGAAGCCAAGCCAGCTCACAGAGTAAAACCCAAGAGATAGTTTAATTATATCATAGGCTTGCATAGAATTGCTTGCTAAATTGCTAGGCCTTGCTGTTGAGTGTGATTTGCAAAGCTTTAAAATGCAGCTTCCTATCCTCTTCCCATTTCCTGATACGCAAAGTACATACGGCAGGCTTGTTCGCCTCTCATAAAAGGCTGGAGGGGTGTTTCTGTTCCTCTGGAAGAACAACAGGGAGAAGCTTCCCACAGTGAGTTGTGGGGGGGCTGGATTGGAGCAATGCCCCTGCTGCTCCCATGCACCCTGCTGTCCAAGCAGCCTCTCACACAGAGGGTACCACGTGCTCGCACACCAGGAGCGAGTGTGGAATAGCTTGGGTACTGCAGATGATTCCCTCTGTCTTCATATGCATAGGCTTTCATCACAGAAAGCTGAGCATCCGTGCAGATGTTTTCACCAGTTCCACTGGACCAGTTTACTTCCATATCTGAGATTGTGCGCTACTGAGTTTCCCTAAACTGAAAGAGCCCTCTGAAAACTAAGAGGTGGTTACCCATCCCTTCCTGCTGTTTTAAAACTGATCTTTACAAATTTGTTTTTAAAATCTATTTTAAACTTATCTAGTGCGATTTTCTTGTGGTAGCAAAGGCAAAGAGAAGAAAGGAAGGGAATAGGGCAGAGATGGATCACCTCTGTGTGTGTGCACATGCTGCCTTTAAAAACAAGGCCTGGCTCAGGCATTTGGATTTAGCAGGTTTTTTTCTCTTTAGGAACCACTCTAGAAACTTTTATGAGCTGCCAACTACAGATAGTATACCTGGGTGGGACAGGATCCATTTGGATTTGTACTGGTTACCTTTTCATTGCAATTTCAAATAGGACCAGCAGGGCAGAAGCGTGCCTGGAGCTGAGAGGGGAGAAGCAGGTGTCATCTCTCTGCCAATAACTTGCTCTTTTCCTATGGACAAGTCATTTAGTTGCTCTGTGCCTGGGGTGGTGGCTTGATGACACAGAGTCTTCTTTGGTAATACAGGCTTCAGGTATTGCTACTTCACTTCCCACCATCATCATCCTCTCCGCTTTCTCTTTCCTCCACAGCTCGTTCCGGCTCCTGTGCCAAAGCATGTAACTACTGTGTTCACCATCAGTCAGCGTTTTCCCAGCAGATTATCAGTCTGGTAATTGCTGAGACTATGAGATACAACAACAAAAAAAGTTCCTTTAGGTTTGTTTGGTTTTCAGTTGGAATAGTTACACCATCTGGTTTATGGAGTAGCACACAGTTGAGGGTCAGCCTGTTGGGAGGTGGCGAAGGCACGAGGAAGGAGTGAGGAAGAAGCAGAAGCAGCAGTCGCTGAAGACCTTGCTGCCATCACATTCTTCATATTGACAAACTGCAGCCTCCATTTCAGCATTAAACAGCAATGAGAGAAGGTGCTGTGAGTCATAACTAAAGGATGTTTGCAAAGTGGTTTGAGATCCTTACAGATACCTTGCAGAGAAATGTCCTTGAAGAACAGACATCTCTGTTCTTACCCTACAAGATTTTCTAGGCAGACAGCAATAAACAAGAATCGCTGCAGGTCATGGCCAGCCTTAGAGCATGAACTCCTGCTTGGGAAGAAGATGCCTGGATCATGTAAGAATCACGTGTTTTGAGAAAAAGGAGGGAGGAGGGGTTGCTAGGTTGCAGGTACTTTCCTGTTGTCTAATTACAAGAAGGGGGAGAGAAGACTCACAGCTACGGGCCAAGCTTTCAACCCTGTTCAGTGTGCAGCGGGCTGAGCAACTTCTATCTAACAGGCTGCAACTGTTGAGAGCAGTAAGGCTATCATTTGCTCTTACCAGCTTAAATGTTATATTTCTCCCATTCCACCACAGTTGTTTGTTGTCATTCTTCTCCCTCAACTCAGTTGTCCCATCTGTGGAGCTATCATGAGCATTTATGTTGTGGTGCTGTCAATCAGATAGCCATTCTGAGGGGAAAGTTACCTTCTTCATCCTGAGCTAATTCAGCAGCCAGGTGCACAAACCCTGGGGTCAGATTAAGCAAGTGTGAGGTGTGGGAGTATGAATGAATGAATGAATGAATGAAGGTGAAGAACACCAAGGCTTTTTAAGCCAAGTTAAGCAGTGTTTCAGTCCAACCAGAGTGGAAAAGGGAAATAAGGTCTTGCCTATCTTCTGGAATTCTTGGCTTTTGCCTTTTTAAAAGACAAATGAACAGAAAATACGCACCAAGTCCTGACATCTAACTACAGGCAGGAGAGAAAAGGAGGAAGGACAACATAAACAAGTTGAGCAGAAACATCTTATAAAAGCATTTCTGTTGCAGAAATCTGTTTATAAAGGAACACACAGAGACAGCCTTCTTTCAGTGGGTCCCCTGATTTGGCTGCAAGTTCACTGCTCCCATAAGGTTCTTTATCCCCCACTGAAGTATTGGAGAGATTCACCATCGCACATGTGCACCAAGTGCTGCACAGCCCAGCTGCCACTTTGGGTCACCCAGCAAGCCTTCCTGATCTGGCTGAAAACTTGCTCAGCAGAAATCACTAGATCTAGCACAAAAGAAGGGCTTGAATCATGCAGCAGCCCAGGGGTTGAGGAGTTGAAGCCAACTGTGAAATGGCCAGGGGCCAGATCAGAGACCTACATTTCCCCATCCATAGGATACCTAACGTGGGAGCAAGAAGGTCATGTTTAGGGAACACAGTTGGCCATGTAGTGCACTATGCATTATACTAGGCAGATGGTTACAACCAAGCAAGAGCTCTATTCTACAGAAACACTGAGATCAGGGTATTGTTGCATTAAATGTTTTGTATGTGAGACCAAAATAAAGTGTCTCTGCTCTGAAAAGCCTCCAAAGACAGCCCCGATGTGGTGGGAAAGGTTGTCATCTGCAAGGGACCATTCAGCATCCAGCAGGTAACAACTCCTCTGCAGTGACATTGGTGCTGGGTTTTGGGGGATTTGAGATAGGAGCTCAGTGAGGGGGGAGTTGCTTTTATGACTAGAAGGAGTGGGGGAAGAATAAGGAGGAAAGAGGGAAGAGAAGTGAGAATCAGTTGTGGAGGGAGGCTGGTCTGAGGGGATAAGAAAGGAGGATATAGGAGCAAACTGCTATTCCAGAAGAAATGCCTAATTTAAAAATGTAGAGAGTGTGGATGACATTGTGAGTACAGCTTTGAGCTTGCTAATGTGATTCTATGGCTGTTCCTGCCAGCCTCCAATACAACAACTTGTGCACCTGGCTCTTTGCAATATGTATTTTATCTTTTTTTCTTTTTTTCTACACAGGCCTATATGGCTCTGGTGTAGAAGACTCCCCATGACTCTCTAAAGGGAGGTAATCTTGTATAGTTACGGGTGGGTGTGAGGAATATTTATTTTTAGGGGAGCTTTTGGAAGTGGGGAGACAAAAGAAGGGACGACCCGTGCAACAGCAAAAATATCTCCCTCTTTTTTTTTTCTTCACTTGTATCGCACTGCTGTACACTGCTAACCTGTTACTCCGCATATGGCTGTGTTTCAGGAGTGGGAAAAGTCCTTGTAACACCCTGTGGGATCCCATGGGATGGGATGCACGAGGCCAATGTGAAAATAGTGCAGCACTTATCCTTTAATTGCCAGCTCTGTCCTTGCTCGTGGAGTCAGCCTGCTTTTCTGATCAGACTCTCCATAAGCTTTTTGCCATCCCAGTTCTGTAGAAAATCTGCATCATTTTGTATGGTGGTGGTTTTGCATGGCACAGCTTTAAACACTGCAGGCTGGTTCTCTTTTTTTTTCTTTATTGCCTGCTTGCTTTTATTTTGCCCTTTGTTTCTTCCACCGTATTGTTCATTTATTTGCACTCCCTTTGTGCCTTGTCTCAAGGCTGTGAGCAAGGTCTCAGTGCAGGGAATTCATTGCGCTACCACGTCATGGTGGAAAGAGCTCCCATTCAGAGACAAAGGAGTATTTTTTTAAAGGGGAAACCGTGTTATCCGCAGCTTTATGTTTGTACAGCGCAGCGTACAAAGGCTGTCCCCTTTGGCACAACTATATCTCCTACTGTTCATGACAAAGTATGAATTGAGGAAGAGAGAAATTATGACAAAGGAACGAGTTGGAGCCTGTTGAAGGGGAGAGGGTGCAAGCAGGGCAAGTGTCCAAAGCCACAGGCAACGGAGGGACCCCATGGAGCGCAGCTATGATTTGGTGCAAGGCATCTAACAAGCAGGTGGGAGCAGAGGGCAGGCTCTATGCCCTCTGCGTGAGGTGTCACGTTTCTGCTCCTGAGCTGCTGCAGTTTACAGACAAATGCATTCAGTTGGTCTTGATGATCTCAAGGGTCTTTTCCAACCTAAGTGATTCTATGATTCTGTGATTGCCTTGAGCTCGTTTCAGTTTAAACTTGCACTTGGCTGTGAAATGCAGCAGCTGAAAAGCAGTTACCTACCCCTGCTTCTGAATGGTGGGAGCAGGCAGTGAAGTGGTGTAACTGCCAGACAGCACTGCAAAATCTGTCCCTGAATATAAGTTAGGGCCTGGGGTTCCCATGTGAGGTTCAAGACAGTGGGGCCATCGGAGGAGTGAGCTGCCGTGTCAGCAGTAAGAAGATTAACACCAATGGATATGATAAAACAAGGGCTAAATGAAAGAAAAAGCTCATCGCTGTCAGAGTTAAAAATATGAACAGGGATGCTTGGGAGGGAAAAAATAAGGATACTTTGTTAGCTCCACTGCAATACATTGCAAAGACAGTACCTTCTTGAGCCTAGACTGCAAGGTGGGTAATACAAGTCCCACTGCTGCTCACTGTAGTAGCTTAGGCCTGCACTGAGTTTGGCCTTCTAGGGCTCCAAGGAGAAATAGGAGATGATGGTGGAAAAAGCAACAGAGGCAGCTGATGCCTGTGGGCAAGGATGGGGAAGGAAACTGAAGGAAAGGCCCTGAAATTAGGCAGAGCCATAGCATAAAAAGCTTTTTAAGCAAGGACCCAGATTCCTTGTTGCCTTCTGTAGGTACTTCTGCCGATGCCAGTGTGCAGTCGCTGGCTCAGGTAGCACTCAGCAAGCAGCACATGCTGCAGGACATGAGGGTGGTTTGAGCTGGTGCCCTGTAGTGAAAGGAGAATTTGCAGAGTTGCTTAATACAAGTAGAGTTTCATGAAAATGCAGCTTCCTATCTGTGCTCCCCCTATACAAGTGCTTAGCAGTAACTGGCTGGCACTGTGACTTGGTCCTGGTCCTTGGCAAGGCTGGGGCCCTAGAGCTGCTCTTGTATAAATTCACTTGCCAACATTCACACCAGAACGCTTAGATTTGGCTTCCAAGTGCTGGTGCTGAAATGTGTAACACCCTGAAAGAAGTTGCATGCTAATACCTGTTCCTTGTACCTGAATGAGCTTTTCATGTTTATTATTCAGAGGGCGGATATTTCTTTGCATATTATAAGATTCATAGCCTCCATTTCAGAGATCAGTGTGATCAGCAATTAAGTCCATGGCAAATCACTCTATAATTAGCTCCAATCTGTGTTCCCGTTAGCTGCAGCATCCTTTACCTGCCATTGAGCAGCCAGCAGCAAAAGGTGTGAAAATCCTTGTGACCTTGGAAATGCATCCAAAATACTGAAGCAATCCCCTCTGGCCAGATACTTGCAGACTGCTGAGAACGCATAGCAGGAGTTGTCTGTTGGAGAAAACACTGCTGAGGAAGTCTTCAGCTGTGGTATTTAGTAAAGCTTAGTTCTTATTATTAGTCTTGAGAAACTATGACAGGTAATTTAACTGATGGGAAAGTAAGGATAAACTTTAAGTCCCATTAAGGGACTTTTTGTCTGGATGTGTATCAACTTTGAAATAGCTCTGGCTTTACAGGCAGGACCAGATTTTTTTTTTTTTAAGCCATATAGCGATGTAAAGACACGGGCACTTTAAAGGATTTTAAGCTGCTACCGGGCTCTGCAGGGAAGACAGATATCTTGCTCCCACTAAATCCTTAGTTAGGTATTGCATAAACCATCTTGCAGCTTGGGTTTGGTTCTCTCACTGCTGTGCCTTTTTGTACCTGTTGCTTTGAATGGATCCTATCTAGTGTTTCTTTAATATGCCAGTAAGCTTGGAAGCTAGTTATTCATCCCAGTAGTATTCTCTTGCTTTTTTATCCTCTGATGGTATTTTAGTGTGTGCATTTTTCATCAGATGCAGAAGACTACTAAACATGCATTGCCACAGAGAAAATGGCTCTCCTGTGTTCCAGTTAACAGGTACCTCCTAGAGCATGAGCAAAGCTGAAGGAGGGCAGGATTTAGAAGGAAGAGTGTTCCTCATCAGTGCTTTTCCCCACACACTTTTAATGGCAAAAATTGCCGCCAACAGAAAGATATTAACAGTGAGTATTCTGCACAGCCCATCAAAACCATTCAAGAGGTCTATACAGAGCATGGGTATCTATAGTCAGCTCATTTTAAACCCTGTGACTCAAACAACTGTGTGCTGATAGCAGCATTATCCTATTAAGATAAAAGCTGTTCCTCTGCAGAGCTCCCTGCCTTCCTAACTCCTCCTTCGCACCCAGCTATCTGCCCTCTTGGAAGCCCTGTACCTTGCTGTGGTTTGTGTGTTTCTGTCTCAGAGGCAACACAGAAGAGTTTGTTCTCACAAGAGCAAAGGGCCGTGATGAAAAGGGGCAGAGCTTATATGTGCATGAGGGAAACCTTTCAGGCGTGATGGGAAGATTCACATGTAAAAGGTGCCAGGTGGGCATCCATCGCTATACCAAGGAGCAGCATACTTGTCAAGGGAAGAAAAAAAAGCCAAGTTAGGGGGCTGATCCTGCAACGAATTTTGGCGTAGCCTGTTACTGAAGTTGGGGGGAGGAGAGTGAAAAAGAAATTTTATTCTGCAACATTTTTATTTTTCTGTGTGGCTTTTAAACAGAACCATAATGTTTTCCCTAAAGTATAATTTTTCAAATGTGTAATTTAGGTTCAAGTGGAGCATTCAGAGTGGCTCAGGGTGCTTTTCCTTCTCACTGTTGACCTTTTGCTTCATAGAAAGTTTAAAAATGGAAAATTCTTTTTTTGCATTCTGCTAGACACAGTGTCATTGCTGTCAGTGTGTGCTCTTGCAGGGAAAGTGCAACTTTGTATTTTCCCAAGGAAAAAATTTTGCTGAAATATGTTTGGGACTTTGCTGTCAATGTCATTACCCCACTCAACGCTTGTGAGGCCACACCTAGAAGAGTGTGTTCGGTTTGGGTTCCCGCTATACAAAAGACGTGGACAGGCTAGAAAGGGTCCAGAGAGGGCCTACCAAGATGATCCAAGGCCTGGGAAGCCTGCAGTATGAGGACTGGCTGAGAGAACTGGGTTTGTTCAGAAAAGAAGGCTTAGGGGAGACCTTATCACTGTGTTCCAGTACTTAAAGTGTGGCTACAAAGAAGATGGAGACTCCCTTTTTACAAGAAGTCAAGTGGAAAAGAGGAGGGGTCATGGGTACAAGTTACTCCTGGGGAGATTCCAACTGAACACAAGAGGAAAATTTTTCACAATGAGAACAATCAGCCGCTGGAATAATCTCCCCAGGGGAGTGGTGGATTCCCCAACATTGGGCACTTTTAAGATTTGTGTGGACAGGGTGCTGGGCCATCTTGTCTAGACCGTGCTTTTGCCAAGAAAGATTGGACCAGATGATCCTTCAGGTCACTTCCAACCCGGTATTCTATGGCTCTGTGATTCTGTCATTCTGGCGCTGGCTTAAAATGACTCAAAGGAAAAGGTTACCATTTGTATGGGCTCTCTTACCCAGGCATGGAACGAGGAATAGCTGCCATGTACTGGGTGCACCCCTAGCTATTTCACGAATAACTGCTCTTCATAGGCAGGTGCTAACTAGGCACTGCAACTGTTCCAATTTGGCGGAGTTCCTCAGCAGGTCCCCCAAATTTTACGCCTGAGGGAATATATCCTAGCTCCTTGCACCAGACAAATGGTTTTCAACCTTCTTCCAATTTGCCAGCCACTAAAAATTCCAGCAGAGGTGTGGGCTCCTGCGGGGAGAGTAGGTTTGCTTTTCTTGGTCTTTATCCACAGACTCCTTAAAAATAATTCGCAGACCCCTGGCATCTCACATACTGTGGGTTGAAAAATGCAGTACTAGATCAGTAAAAAGATCCACTGGTGAAATGAACTGATCTATTCCTGGCTGCAAGTAGTGCAGAAGTAGGGTGCGAATTTAGCCCTGTTCGATCGTTTGTGGCTAGGCAATGTGTTCTGGTGGGTAAAGCACCGGCCTGGCAGTCAGGAGATTGGGTAGCAAACAGGACCTGTAGGTGTGCAACATGCTCTGCAAAGCAGAAAGCATGGTTGATGCTTGTGGAGAGATGGGGTGGGTACTTAGCCCAGTGTTTCAGAGCCATAGAAGCAACATTGGATAGAAAACTGGCTTCTGAAAAGGACGCGTAATGAAGAATGGTTGTTGGGTAGGAGAAGACGCTTCCTGAGATACTGTGTTACTACAGAGAGACATTTTTCTGGGATGTTAACAAAAGCAGGTGTCCTAGAGTGATGACAGTACATTAATGCTGAAGATTTTGTGTTTCCGTATCCCAGTGCCACCAGAACAAATTTCCTCTTCAGTGTGTAGCAGACCTGTTTCTCCTCTATTTCAGGAGGCAGTAGGAGCATAGCACTTAATTGAGAAGTTCAGTACATCTCCGGTTAAAACTGCATGTGCTGGCTGTGGTTCAGCCTACTCTTTAAAAATGCCATCAACCTTTTAACTTTGACAACAGGCTTCGGAAAGATGTTGTGGTTTAACCCCAGTCAGCAACTAAGCAGCACACAGCTGCTTGCTCACCCTCCTTCTGCTGGTGCGATGAGGGACAGAATTGGAAAAACAAAGTAAAATCTGTGGGTTGAGATAAAGACAGTTTAATAGGACAGCAGAGGAAGAGAAAATAAAAATAATAACAACAACAAAAAAATAATAGCAACAACAATAATAATGATAAAATAATATGCAAAACAAGTGATACACAATGCAATTGCTCACCACCTGCTGACGGATGCCTAGCCCACCACCAGCAGCAATTGCTGCCCCCTGGCCAACTCCCCCAGTTTATACACTGAGCATGATGTCATATGCTATGGAATACCCCTTTGGCCAGTTGGGGTCAGCTGTCCTGGCTGTGCCCTCTCCCAGCTTCTTGTGCACCTGGCAGAGCAGGGGAAGCTGAAAAGTCCTTGACTGGTGTAAGCCCTGCTCAGCAACAACCACAACATCAGGGTGTTATCAACATTATCCTCATCCTAAATCCAAAACAGAGCACTGTGCCAGATACTAGGAAGAAAATTAACTCTATCCCAGACAAAATCAGGACAGTATCCACCCCTTATTCTATACCAACTACATTATGCTCAGGTCCTACACTTCCCAATACTTTCCAGTTAATCACCACCATTTCCCCTGTCTTTTGATACATACACACAGATATCATTCCCTTCATATTTGAGCCATGCCTATAAAACTTCCATTGAGTTCATTCAGTCCATGACTTTGGGCTCCATCTGTCATAACAGTCCTTCAGGGCAGGAGAGATGGTGTGTGGTGCTGGATTGTTGCATGCTGAAGCCAGTTCTGGTTCCATGATCACTGCACTTTGCTTGGTTTTCATCAAAGTTCATCCTTCATTAATCTGGGTGATTCTTACTGTAATACCATTGATATGGCATGTAGCCACCATAGAAGTGATGACATACAGTATTATATAGCAATTAACATCATACATAGCCAGTTCACTGGCTATTCTCACCCAAAAATCACATGCCCTTAAGGTACACATTGGACTTCCCCATCCTTCTGCATCACCCACCAAGTGCACCCAGGTCCCTGAGCAAAAGCAATCCCACGAATGGGTTTGCCTTTGCCCGAGGCAGGAATAACCCAGACTGCCTTCCCCAGCATATTTTTTACGCGCACTACAGGGACTTTATCTCCTTCTACAGTATGTAAAAATTTTGACTGGGCAGGGCCAGCCCAATTGGCAGATCCCCTAGTGTTGACTAACCGAGTGGCTTTGGCTAAACGTGCAGTTGTATTTTATTAGCTGAATGTGATGCACACAGCACTATACCAGCTACCAGGAAGAAAATTAACTCTATCCCAGCCGAAACCAGGACAGAAAATCATCACATTCAGCTAATAAAATACAAGGGCTAAATTTTCCTTTCCCCTTCCAAATTGCTGTCTGAATGCAACCTGCTGGTAGGACATCATTACCACTTCTCACACCTCGTCAGTAAGCTGCTGTGCTGATGAAGGTAACTGTAAGAGGTCATGAAAGTTTCTGCAAGAGTTTTGTGGAGAAGCGAATATCCAGGAATGGGAGAAAGTCTCATCTTCCTACTAAACATGCCTTCAGCCTGATGGATAGAAATATAGGAACTGTCTGGATATTGCTTTTCTAAGCTGGGATAGGTAAATGAGGTCTGCTTTCTTGTCGTTTAAATATGCCTCAAAACACTGAAGAGGTTCCTGCAAAGCTGCCACTAATTCTTCATATCTCTCAATGCCAGAATGTTTTAAGTGGTTCTTGCTGCTGTCCTGAACAGCCAGTGCTTGAGTTGGGTGTTTGGAAAGCAAAGAGTTTGGTTTTAGTCATCAGTTTTAACTGTGGACTAAAGAAGTGTTGCTCCCAGAAGGGGAGACAGTATAGGAAGATCTTAAACTTTAATAAACAAGGCTTTTGACACTGTCCCCCATAACATCCTCATAGGGAAGCTGAGGAAGTGTGGGTTGGATGAGTGGACAGTGAGGTGGATTGGGAACTGGCTGAATGGCAGGGCTCAGAGGGTTCTGATTGGCAGTGCAGTGTCTAGTTGGAGGCCAGTAGCTAGTGGAGTTCCCCAGGGCTCAGTACTCAGCCCAATCTTGTTCAACTTATTCATCAATGACCTGGACGAGGTGACAGAGTGTACCCTCAGAAAGTTCGCTGGTGACACAAAACTGGGGGGATTGGCTGATATGCCAGAGGGCTGCGCTGCCATTCAGCGGGACCTGGACAGGCTGGAGAGTTGGGCGGAGAGGAACATGATGAAATTCAACAAGGGTAAGTGTTGAATGCTGCACCTGGGGAGGTTGAACCCCATGCACCAGTACAGGCTGGGGGCTGACCTGCTGGAAAGCAGCTCTGCCAAGAGGGACCTGGGAGTCCTGATGGATGACAAGCTCACCATGAGCCAGCAGTGTGCCCTTGTTGCCAAGAAGGCCAATGGTATCCTGGGGTGCATTAAGAGGAGTGTGGCCAGAAGGGCGAGGGAGGTTATCCTCCCCCTCTACTCTGCCCTGGGGAGACCACACCTGGAATACTGTGTCCAGTTCAGGGCTCCCCAGTTCAAGAAAGATGAGGAACTCCTAGAGAGAGTCCAGAGGAGGGCTACAAAGATGATTAGGGGACTGGAGCATCTCTCCTATGAGGAAAGGCTGAGAGAGCTGGGCTTGTTTAGCCTGAAGAAGAGAAGACTGAGAGGGGATCTCATAAATGCTTACAAATATCTCAAGGGTGAATGTCACGAGGATGGAGCCAGACTATTCTCAGTAGTGCCCAGCAAAAGGACAAGGGGCAATGGGCACAAACTGAAACATAAGAGGCTTTCAGTTAAATATGAGGAAGAACTTCTTTTCTTAGAGGGTGACAGAGCACTGGAACAGGCTGCCTGGGGGGTTGTGGAGTCTCCTCCTCTGGAGATATTCAAAGCCCGCCTGGATGATGTCCTGTGCAACCTGCTCCAGGTGAACCTGCTTTAGCAGGAGGGTTGGACTAGATGATCTCCCGAGGTCCCTTCCAACCCCTGCCATTCTGTGATTCTGTGTAAACCGTTTCCATGGTTGGAAATAAAGGCTTCCAAATCTCTTTAGAAAGGACTTTCTGAAAGAGAAGACACAAAGAGAAGAGGACTATGTTCTATCGTCTCTCCAAGAAATCAGTCCTAATTTGGTGGATGAAGAGAACAGCATGCTGGAGATTTAGTTGTGTGAGGTCCAGAAGTACGGGATGCAGGAACATCACTTCTTTTGCAGGTACACCGCGTAGTTTGAGAATAACGTCTGCATTCTGGCTGTCCTGTACCAGCGTGAATCTGGATTCTTTCCACTGCAGACAGAGAGACAGAACATCCTGCAGTTTACAGCTGAATCTTCATGTCTGGAGGCATTCAGGGACAATCCCAGACAATCACCCGTGACCCACTGTACTTGTATGCAGTTTTTATTCTACATCTTACCTCACGTCCCCTCCATCTATCTGCTAAGCACTGCAGATGTCACACTGAGTCCTAGGACTTGCAAGTGGAGAGTACTTGTCTAATAATCTTCTAACTCCTGGAAGGCTTCTCAGGAGCAGGATGTGCTGTTCAGGTCTGATATTGCCTTTAGCGTGTCTGGCCCCCACCTCTCTTTTATCACACATATGGCATTAGAGAGCTGCCTCACAGCCACTCCTCTGCTGTCATTTTGGTGTAGGTCCCTGCTTTTTGGTTCAGAGACCAACTACAGTGACACTTAGCATTTACAAAGCCATGTAGCCTACGCAGAGTATTGTCCAGTTACAAAGCTGCTGACCCACATGCCATCTGTATGAATTAGGTCACCCTGGACGTGTTTTGTCTTCATGGTACAGATAAGAGGAATGACTTAGCCTTCTGGAGAGTGGGCTGGAAGTCAGTACAAGGATTTTAGTCCCAGCAGGAATTGTGCTGCCTTATTTACCAGCCCTATGCGGGGATAATAAAAACAAAGCGGGGGGAAAAAAGTCATAAAGTGCAAGGTGCATATCATGCCCTGGCGAGAGGATGTCATGTGTGTTTAGTTAGGACACTGCCTCTAAGCAGAAGTCTGTGTTATCGTGGTGATACTGGGAGATCCCAGCAAGAGGCAAACCTTATTCTACCAATCTGCCAGTCAATACATAGGAACTGACCATCCTCGCCCCACAGGCATTACAGTGCATTTGCTGGTGGGGGTGAAGCAGGAGAAGGATGGAGAACTAAGAGGAGGTATGACTTTTCCCAAGTTGTATTAAAACTTGTGGCAGAGCCAGGGCTTAAACCCCTTCCCCCTTTCAGTGCTTAACCATCCCCTCCCCAAACATCCCTCTGTGGCTGTGCCTGCAAAGCTGTCATTCTGGGGAGAGCGTTAGGATCTGCCTCTGAAGTGACTTCAGCACCGTTTCTCTCTTCCTCACCCCCGCACCCCCCTCTCATTAGCTTGAAAACTCTATTTATAAACCTGCTCAAGCTTGCTGATTTGGGGAGGAGGAGCCGAAACGCTCAGCACACAGACTAGGAGACTCAGCAGAGATGCAGGCAGAGCTCCTTCTCACTGAAAGGGTAATAACCAGATGGAACGAGTCAGCAGGAAGAGTGCCTGAAATGTCACAGAAATGAAATCAAGCAACAGCTAGAGCTTTGTGCCTGCAGGCAGAAGGGGGAGAATCACAGGATCTCGGGAAGGAGTGAGAAAGAAGGGCTGAGCGGAAGCAAAATATTTAAGTGGATAAAGCACGTTGGGCTAAATGGCCTAATCGTCTCCCCAGATCATCACGCTTTCATTACGCATTTTTGACGCTCTCTCCCAGCCTCTCGGAGAGTGATGAATAGGAAGCCCATAGAGCCGGCTTCCTACAAAAAAGTGTGCCAGGCTACTAACTGTGGAGTGACTTGTCACCTCTGCTGTTAAACGGCTCACTCGCCTCCCTGAATCTCACCGAGATGCTGTTTGTAAGCACGACACTTGTTAAACTCGGCCTTGCGTGCAATTCCTGCAGCACATGGTGATTTTGTGCTGGCAAGCTAGAGAACAGGCTGATGACAACTTGAACCCCTGTGAGGGGAGAAGTGAGTACCTAAATAGCTGTCCTACATTGTATGGCACTATATACAACAGCCTGACTTCCCTTAGCTTTCCTCCTGACTATATTTTATGGTAATAATCCAGACACGACCCAGCTATCTCTGCTTTTCTGGAGAATCACAGGACAATTATGAAAGACCAGACAAGCTCATCTGCTATGAAGAAAGGAAAAAAAAAAAAAAGCCAGTTCCTAAGTTTTATCTAAAGAATAAACAAAACTGCAGTAACCAATGAGGAGTTACATTCATGGGGAGAAACAGAATCACATTGTTCAAAAAACGAGAGGAGAACAAAGAGGTTCAATGAGAATCCAAGACCAAAGCCATTTCTGCTCAGGGGCCTGTGCCCGCGTGCTGAACGTAACCTCACCTCTTCCCCTTCCGGCTTACCAAATGATTTCATGGAGCATTTCATGCTGGTGTGCAGGCACCTCCCTCAGCTGCTTCTCTTCCCTGGGCTTCTGAGCCAGTGGAGGGGCAAAGGACCTGCTGTCCTGAGCGCTCTGCTCTGCCCTTGTCCAGCCTGCATTCCTCCCATTAGTCTCAACTAACACCAGATTAACTCTCCTTGACATCTATGCTCTTAGGTGCTTTGTCACCCGGTACATTATTACCCTACTTGAAAAAAACCCACATTTTAACGCCCACAGTCCCTACCAGGCTGAAGCCCCAATGTATTAAGCAACAGTTTACAGATCTAGTAAAGGACAGCCATTCCCACAAAACCCTCACAAGGTGTCAAATACGAGACGCAAACGGTGAATGAAACAGACTGAGAGTATGAGACCAAGAGTTAGGGTAGCAAAGGTAATGTGATGTGCACAGTTGTGGTGTTTTTATTCTGATGATTTTAATGACGGTGTGCTGGACATACCAGAGTACTGGGACACTCTCATGATAATGCCAAAAAAATTCTAAAACAAAAGTTACTGAATTTTCCTATATGTAATTGCTCTCTTTGCTGAAGAACACCTGATCCAGTTTGTGGTATCATCTGACATATCTTAGGAATTTAAGAAGCTCTCTGCTAACATCGGAGAAAAAACCATCAGCCTAGCTAGAGCATGTCCCCATGTCAGACACGAACTGAAGTGGGTTTAGAAGTGAGCGATGAAAACTGTCACAGGTCTAGAAAACCTGGCCAAAGTGGCATGATCGAAGGAATTAGGTTTGCTGGGTTTAGGAGAAAGAAAATTGAGAGAGAACATGGAAAACGGTCTTCTAATGGAGCTATAAAAAGAACAGGGTTTAATTGTTCCCTGCTTCCGTGGCAGGAAGGATATGCAACAAATAGTGGCCAGCTTTGTTTGCATAAACAAAGATTTTGGTTAAGTATCAGAAGTAGATTTATTCTGAAAATAGGAAGAGAGAAGCAGTGAAGCAGCCTTGAAGGCTGTGAAGTCCCTGTTCATGGAGTCCTTTAAGAACAAAGCTCTGTTAGTCAATGATGGTCTAGACATGTTTACTTCGTTGTAAGGAAGGGACCTCTAAGGTCCTTCCAGCCCAATATTTCTATGATTTCTACCAAGTCTACAGTTCCAACAGCAAGACTGCAAGCTATAATCTCATTATATAAATAAAGATAAATGGAAATGTCCATTGGGTTCCCAGCGACCAACCCTGGAAAGGGAAACAGGAGGTTTGGGGAAAACAAATGCCACAAGAATCTTTAAAGCTTTATAGGTATAATTTGACCCCATAGTTTCAGGATTGTCTGCGAAGAGGGGCCTGGGTTGAGTGGGCTAAAGAGGGGAAAAAACCCTACTCCTTGTCCTTAGTTTTGTGAAGGGATGAACTGGAGGAGATGGGCTCGTCCTGTGTGTAAACAGGCAGCTTCAGGGCTGGCAGTGGGATCCAGCCTGCATCTCAGTGATTACACTAACAAATGTACAAATAGCAAAACTCACAATAACAAAATGCTATTGATGGAAGTTCCCTGACATAGATAAAGTCGTTCAGTATTTCAGAGCTGGAATAGGGGAGAAATTTGTGAAATTAAGATGCCTATATTTTTTGTCCAAAGTCAGGAGGAAAAGCTGAAGAGCACACAGGTAAAATAGATGGGTTTTTAATTACATTGTCAGTAACCTATGGTGTAAGCACTACATTTAAGGTTGTTGAGTATTTTTAAACAGCATCCGCTGGGCTTGAGTTGAAACATTAGATTTACTCAAGTGTAAGTTCTGTTAGTTAATAAAACTACATATGAGTTGCCACTGTATACATGAAAATCTAGTATGTTTGCTTTGAGATAGCTTCATTGGGCTTTTCTTCATCCCGAGTCACTTGCTGATTGTTCATATTTCTGTGGTCTCAATATTTTTGGGATTGCTTTTTTTTTTAAAAGAGTTTCCTGTGTCAATGTAGAGGTTCCTAAACAGTGATAGACCACGAGTGATGGCCTTATCTTAAGCTCTCAAGCATATGCGTAAGACTTGAAACACTGTGGGCTTAAGTCTGGAAGATGATAAGAGCTGTGGCTCCAGTCCAACAAACTATATTTGTCCTGGGCATAGTCTGATTCAGCTGGACTACTTGCATGCTTCAGTCTAAGCACCAGAAAGGAGAGCAGTTAAATCAGGACCTGTTGGGATAAAGAGAAGCAGTGCAGTTGTGATCATAGCAATGAACTGCACCCCCTCGCCTTCGGTGCAGTTCCTCTGATGTATGCAAGGGTAAGTGAAACTGGATCTGGATCTGTAAGATCCTTTCTCGCTTTAGACTCCAACCTTCAACATGATCTCTTTCACTTGGAATAACAACAGTTGATTGAGATAATAGATACTTATCACTGGTTTATGGCAGAAAGAAGTTGCTCAGGTTCTGTAAAAATTATTTATCTTTGTGTTAACAGAACCTAATTAACATATCTCCTCCAAGAAGATTAAACTTGAAGTATCTAAAATTCCTGTCTGAAGTCCACAGTGGTGAAAGAAGCAGGCTCTGTCATGCTCCCATTGTCAATGGTTTGGAAGGATGGACTGTTCAGGCAGGTTAGTGTGAACCGATAAGCCTTGGTCCAGCTCACGATAGACGATGGTTGATCTCACAGCTGCTCCACGTGAACGCACTTGCTGAGTGAGGAACTAATTCTGGAAACTTTCTCAAGCTGGGAGAATTAAAACTGAGGTGATGTGCTAAGGCTACTAGCCTGCTAAAGTTTACAACTTTAATTCCAGACTCCCTGCCTCCTGTGTTGTTATGTGATTAGACAGATGATATTTTTCTAGGAGTCCCCTGAGATACAGCAGGCTGATGTAACTTCTTAGCTGTAAAGTCATCATGAGGAAAGTACTTCATAAGTGCCTTCATCAGATGTTGTTAGCACAGGTATAACTATTGCAAGGATAAGCTATGTTGCCATTTATCTTTACTTGACATTTGCTCTTATTGTTGCTCCCTGTTACCTGGTCTCTCCCCTGTTTTTTCTGTCCCCTCCTTCCCTAGCCAACTCAGACCTGAAAGCAGTAAGTTGTAGCCCAGCAGCGCATAAAAGTAGCTGTAATGCATCTGCATTTAAACTGGGTGTATCAGCATAGCAGCATGCTGCAGGGATCTGTGAAGGAGCATTGGCTCAGCTCGGCCCTGCTATTGAGCATCTCTGTCCTGTGCTCCACTGCACAGTGCGGAGAAGCCCCAAGTCTGATGGGAAGTCCACAGACCAAACTGTTTCAGAGTTCAGATCCATCCTAGGGTCTAGGTGCTCATCACCACTTCTCTGCCTATCAGAGCTTTGTTCAGCGTGGGCCAGAAATGAATAATGCAAAAGATTATTTGAATCATGTGGCCTCTGCTTGCTCTCAAGTTTCTTGGGTGAACAGTAGTTTACTGTAATATGCTGCAGCACGAGAAATGCATCTAGGACTATTTTTCATCCCTTTCTTGCTTCAGAGTAGCAGGTCTTGGACCACTGAAAAGGATGAATGAAAATGCAGAACAATGTCAAGTCCAGAGTTCCTGGCTAAGAGAAATGGACACTTGCTCTTTCCTGCTTCTCCTGTGCAAGCTGCATCGCCCTGATCTGAGAGCTGGTTAGCTGGCCTCACGGGTGGTCAGCTTTTTGCAGTTAATAAATCCAAAAAGACCTAACTTGGTGCAGAGCTATAGGGCCACATACAGATGGTTACTCAGTAGTGCTTATTGTATGTTGATGAGAGAAGGCAAAAAAAAAAATAAATCAAAAACCTAACACAGGGTTGTTACAAACTGCAAAATAAGAAGGAAAACCGCTGTTCTTTCACATACACTTGCACTTCTCCGCTGTTTGCTCTCCTTGCTGTTCTCTGCTCCTTCCGTGGTTGCTCAGTGTGTAAAATAATCATCCTTATGTTTCATAACTTACAGTGCTGATGTCACTGTGGAATTTGGTGCTTGGCTGTTGGATTTTTTTTATTAGGTGTAGTGATTAGAATCTAAACAGCGATCATAACTTTACAACTTCTATAAATATGTACTTGTTTCCAGTGGGATTTCTTTGTATTTGTTAAATACTCGTCTGATTCAGAACACTTATCACGACTTGGGAGGATGAGTGTGTACGGAGAAGCGTGCGGGGGGGAGGTTTAGATTTTAAAAGCTGAGTCAGATAACTTAAGGGCAGCAAATTTGTACTGTAGGGTAAGGTGCTTCATATCATAGGATACTGACAACTGGAAAATAGCTTCCAGAAGAAACATGTGTTCTCAGAAATATTGGTAAGGAGGTATGACGTGTCTTTTCATTGCATTCGTGAAGCAAAGCTAGTCTGAGGCTGCTGAGAACTACTCCTATTGAACTTGCTGGGAACTGTGGAACAGGGGCTCAAATTCCAGTGCCTGGGTTCCCAAACACCAGGTCACCAGTGAAGTATCAGGAATCAGTGTCCACCATTTCTTTACCTACATGAGATGAGGAGGGTTCCCAGGAAGAGGAATGAGGAAACTGCGCTTCAAGTGAATCAGCTTCTGAGTTTCTGTACATCTGATTCATCTGCTTATGTGGGGATGAACTGGAGTATCCCACTGAGGGCAGTAGGCTAGGTCGCCTGAGGAGGGAAGCCTATCCTTCTGTATGTATTTGATTTGTTCAATTTGGGGGGGCTGTATTAAAACCACATGCCACGAGACGGACAGTCTTAAAAGACCTGATTTTCCCACTAGGCTAAAATTGTGGTTTCAGTTGTTCATTTTTGTGGTGCCTTTCCTTGGCACATCTGGCTCTACCTGTAGCTGTAGTTATTCCAGATAAGGAGTGGCTTTTTCTGGTTTAAGATAAGCCACTTCTGTACTAGGTTATAGGTGCTGCTCCATGTTACCTTGACTGCTCTCTTCAGTACTGTTCTCCCTCCTTTTTTATGGCCATCTTGTCTCTCCAGGTCTTGTCTCTTCAGGTTGACAGTTTTTCTGTCTCTAGCTCTCTGCCTGGATAGTCCTTGGAAGAGCCTCTTATCACGAGAAAAAGAAAAGATTTTTTGGACGTTTCCCAGCATGTGTTCATGGGTCATACGGCAGGTATGTCCTTGGGAGCTACCAACTCAGAGTCCACGTTTCAAAATGTGTTCTGGGACACATTATTCATTCTGGAGAAATCATCCATAGGTATTTCTGAGACACCTACGCCTCGTTTATCGGTTCAATGTCATTTGACATTTTCTCTCATCCTTTCACCAACAGGAAAAAAAAAAAAGAGTGCACACAAAGGGGTCAATGTTTTTGAAAGGTCAGTAATTCCAGATGAAATGCAAACCTAAGTCTTAAAAAAAAAAAACCACTCCATTGAGCAATAAAGCACTTAGAGTTTGACTTTGTTACGCAAGAGAGAAGCTTTCCAGCTGGCTGGCAGCGGTTCCGAAGGGTGTCTGTGTGGTTATTGATTAATTAAATCCATTGTTACTCACTTCTTTCATTAATCCAAGTGTTTTCTCTTCACTTGTGTCCCTGCACAACCTTGTTTTAAAGACCTGGAATCTGTCAGAAACAACTGCTTTGAATATCAGGTTGCTTATTTGAAATGCTAACTCCTCCTGTCTCAGAAATTGGGGCATTTTAGACCTCAGAAAAATGAGAAAGCTGCTTAAAGTTGAAGGTGTCTCCAGTCTCATGTTCAGACCTGAAATTCTGTGTCTGTGCGTGGCAGAGAGGAGGGCGCAAAAGGCTGGACCAGAGAGGTGGCTCCACTGCTTTCTTCAGGACTGTGCTCACTTCCAGTGCTGAAAGGCAAACCTTGCAGGGGATTCCCTGCTGAGGTGAGGGCAGACGCCTCTAGTGGGTTGAGGCTTGCTGTTCGGGATTATAAATCTCTGGTGGAATCATGTCGGGGACGGGATAGCAGTATCAGCGAGCCAGCAGTATGGTTTTGCTTCTCTGCATGTCCACCTCGGCCCTAATGAAAGTTTCCAAATAGCCTTATACCTACCCGGTCCTCTGCTCATGGTCCCAATAACTGAAAACCCTGAACGGCACTGCTGCCCCGGCAGTAGGAGGCTGTGTGTAAGCCACCCAGTCCCTGGCATCTCTGTTTGCTGTACTGAGGGTACTTTGTTGGCTGGTCCCTGGCCCAGCGCCACCAACTCATGTCACGCAGGAAGCTGGACCCCCGCCAGCTGGGAACCGCTTCTGGTCGCTATCTCCGGTCATGGGTGCTCTATCGGAGCCTGCTAACCAGACTCCTGACCTGCCAGCCTTGCGGGGCCCAGGCATTTGCTTTCCCTTTCGAGCCCTTGAGAGAGCAGTCTGTTCTACCCAGATGAATGCATTTGGGAAATGTCAAATCCGAACTAAGCACCACTGGGTACCAGGAACTTTTTGCTCCAAGACTTCAATCCCAACTGGAAAGATTTGCCAGGAACTAGGATGGACTGAGTTCAAGCCCAAGAGGAGGGCAGGCCTCCTTGATAAAGCTTCCCCGCAGCAGCGATGCTCATTAAGAGATTCTTTATCATAGAAGCCACAAGTCACTCCTGCTTCCTTCCTGCTGTATGCCAGCATTATTTCCAGTGAAATACAGAGGTCATTTCAAGGGTAAAACTGCAGCCTTCAGTCAGGTCAAGAGAGCACCATCTCCACCTTTCTGAAGCAGGGAGAGGGAGGAGA
This sequence comes from Gorsachius magnificus, assembly GCA_034008185.1. Taxonomy (NCBI): domain Eukaryota; kingdom Metazoa; phylum Chordata; class Aves; order Pelecaniformes; family Ardeidae; genus Gorsachius; species Gorsachius magnificus. The sequence goes on from CM067081.1 coordinate 125,732,384, forward strand.
CACTTCCAGTTCGTGACTATTTGGCTGCTTTATAGTTTTGTTTGGTAGAACATAAAAGAGACGTGGAAATTTCAAAGGGCTATTTTAGGAAATCCTTTGCAAGTTCCTTTAGGAGATGGGTTTTACCTTAACAATTCGACTAATTACAATTAGTTACTTGATCCTGAAGGCAGAAGGAAATTGTATCATGCATATTTCATACAGGATTTACTTAAGTATTCTGTTTTTTAGCTCTTTGGCACCTGCTGTTAGTCCTTTTGCCTGTAATTTCAGCTGGCAATACCAGTGCCTTTGTACCGGAGAAGTGGGCTTCCTCTTCTGAAGAGCTTAACAACAATAGCATCTCCTGGCAAGCTCAGTTCTTGTAAAAGTCAGACGCAAACAAAATACGCATAGGTTGGTCTTCCAGTCCAGTCAGCGACACAGAAAACGTTTGTGCCAGGGGACGTCCATTTTCCCCCCGCTGTATCGGTAGGTATCCAATGATGACCTTGCTGATAGAAGTAGATCACCCTGGCTATAGCAGTACTGATACTAAACACTACAGGAAACCTTCATGCAACATAGTACCAGGAAGGCCCCCTACCTTCCCTAAAGCATTTTAGAATGGGACTTTTTAGCCATTTCCTAGCCATCATTTCCTGGCACAGCAGACAGGGAGGAGCAGCCGGCGTCGTGTGTAGCTTGCCTGCTTGCTTAGCAGTATTGCATGCGTTGAGCACTGAGGAAAGTTGCTGTCAATTTGGTGTAAACAGAATAATATATTTCAACATAATTGCAGTAATTATACGGGGACGCTGCTTGTAACTAAACAGCTGTTACCTTTTTCTGATTGAATTAAATAGTTATAAGCCTCCAAGGCTTGCTATTATTTCCTTTCCTGCTTAAATCTCTTTTCCTGTTGTCTGTTTTATCAGTCAGTGATCATGCCTGAGGATTTTGCACTGTCTCTCTTTGGTCAGATTAAAAAGGCTCTCTAAAGCCTTGCACACACAGGGCAATTTTCCTGGAGAAGTTCCTCGGCCACCCCAGATGTGCCCCTGTGCTGGCAGCAGCCTGCGCTGCTCCACTGCTGCCCCAACCTCTGTGGAAGGGACTGGTCCTGGAAATAAGTCCATCCCGACCTGAATAAGCCTGTCAGCAGAAGCAGCTGATGCTTTGCTACTTATAAAGCAGTCTCTAACGCGTAGGAACACGTAGGGATGCATTTCCCTGCATTAGGGTGGTTCTTCACCTGCTTTTGCAGTTGTGTTAGGGCAGCTTAAGGTGCTACGAGCAAAGCAGATTTAGGCAAAACCATTTAACTCTGTACTATATCAGATGAAGAATGTGACCGTTTCCATCTTCCACCTGAAAAGACACCACAAGCAGTGGTGTGAGTGGTAACGTTTACAAACCTCACTGCCTGATAGCAGGGCAGTAACAGGAGTGACTCTTCCAGACTTGCGTCCCTTCAGATCATTTTCCATTGATTTCTCATCATCTTACCCTCAACGTTTTCCTCATTGGGCTCTTCAAATATTTCTTCATCGGTGTTTCAGGTCACCTTAATGAAGCTGGAAGAAAAACTACTTTTGAAGGAACAACAGCAATAGTCAGCTCCGCAGCACAACTCCTGTGTACTCAACTCATAGGATGGCAAGCTCACCATGGGCCAGCAGTGTGCCCTTGTTGCCAAGAAGGCCAATGGTATCCTGGGGTGCATTAAGAGGAGTGTGGCCAGAAGGGCGAGGGAGGTTATCCTCCCCCTCTACTCTGCCCTGGGGAGACCACACCTGGAATACTGTGTCCAGTTCGGGGCTCCCCAGTTCAAGAAAGATGAGGAACTCCTAGAGAGAGTCCAGAGGAGGGCTACAAAGATGATTAGGGGACTGGAGCATCTCTCCTATGAGGAAAGGCTGAGAGAGCTGGGCTTGTTTAGCCTGAAGAAGAGAAGACTGAGAGGGGATCTCATAAATGCTTACAAATATCTCAAGGGTGAATGTCACAAGGACGGAGCCAGACTATTCTCAGTGGTGCCCAGCAAAAGGACAAGGGGCAATGGGCACAAACTGAAACATAAGAGGCTTTCAGTTAAATATGAGGAAGAACTTCTTTTCTTAGAGGGTGACAGAGCACTGGAACAGGCTGCCTGGGGGGTTGTGGAGTCTCCTTCTCTGGAGATATTCAAAGCCCGCCTGGATGATGTCCTGTGCAACCTGCTCCAGGTGAACCTGCTTTAGCAGGAGGGTTGGACTAGATGATCTCCTGAGGTCCCTTCCAACCCCTGCCATTCTGTGATTCTGTGAGCTCTGCCAGGTTCCCTCGAATGCAAGTGCCTGGCCCCAGGTGACCCATGCCCCAAGCAATCCTGTCTTTGTATTGGCTTAAATTTGCTGCAAATAGGTCACTCTATCTAAGAAAGACCGTGAGGAAAGCATCCTAAACATTTTAATTCGCAGGCATTTCTGAACTGTCAATACTCTCAGACAGTGCACAGTAGAGCTTATAAATAGCGCTTCGAGTGCCCGTGATGTCACAAACCACAAGAGCATCTGACTTGTGATTTATTACATCAGATCGTGGCTTGTTCATAGGCTTGTAACTTGCAGCTTATTTACAGTCAGTACACCCACTATTATTCCTAAGCCATCCCAGTGTTGAGCAGATACGTAAATGTTGCCTGGAATTGAAACAGTAAAGAACCAATTAAAAGTTTAACCTCTTCCTTTCCAATCTCTTCCTATATTATTAACTGAGGATATGTTTTTTAAATTAAGATTGTGTGAGATAGTGACAAATAGGCATTATTTCATTTGCCTGTGTGTCGCATTTTTACAAACAATACTTGTAGATTTTTTGAGTAATTATGCTCAAAAATAATTTCTCATCAAAACTGCATTTGTGTGAAGGCATGTCCTTTCCTTTTCTTCAGTGCAAGTTTGTTGTTTTACAAGATTTCCTAGAATAAAATAGTGAAAACTCATTTCTAGAATTTAATGAAAGAAGCATTTTAATTCTTTTTATAGTGTTTGACAATGCACGCATATGCACATAAATTGATTTACCTAAACAGCAGTTTGCAGGTCGAAAGCTTATGGGTAAGAATCAGAGAGAGAGGCAACAAAGGGAACCTGGTGGTTGGTGTCTACTACAGGCCAGCCAGATCAAGAGGAGCCGACTGACGAAGCGTTCTTCCTCCAACTCCGGGAGGCTTCGTGCTTGCAGGCTCTTGTCCTGCTGGGGGACTTAAACCACCCTGACATCTGCTGGAAAACCAACACGGCAATCTGTAGGCAATCCAGCAGGTTTCTCGAATGCATTGAGGACAACTTCTTAAGCCAGGTAATAGACACCCCTACCCGAGGGGATGCGATACTGGACCTGGTGGTCACCAATGCAAGTGAGCTCATCAGAAATGTCAAGATCGGAGGCAGCTTGGGCTGCAGTGATCATGCGCTGGTAGAGCTCACGCTCCAGAGGGAAATGGGAAGAATGAAGAGTATAGTCAGGACCCTGAATTTTAGAAAAGCAAAATTCCAGCTCCTCAAGGAGATAGTCGGAAGGACTCCCTGGGAAACGGTCCTCAGGGACAGGGGAACAGAACAGAGCTGGCAGATCTTTAAGGAAGTGATCCACAGAGCGCAAGAGCTCTCGATCCCCAGGTGTAAGAAATCGGGCAAAGAAGGGAAGAGACCGGCATGGCTGAGACGAGAGATGCTGGTCAAACTAAGGAGGAAGATGGAACTGCACAGGCAGTGGAAGCAGGGACAGGCACCCTTGGAAGAGTATAGGGACGCGGTCCGGTTGTGTAGAATGGGGTCAGGAAGGCCAAGGCTCAGCTGGAGCTAAACTTGGCTAGGGATGCAAAGAATAACAAGAAGGGTTTCTACAGGTATATCGGCCAGAAAAGGATGGTTAAAGAAAGCGTACCCCCGCTGATGAGCGAGACTGGCAAGCTGGTAACAGCAGATGAGGAGAAGGCTGAGGTACTCAACAACTTTTTTGCCTCAGTCTTCACTGGGAACCTCTCTCCCCACCCCACCCGAGTTGATGGATGGCATGAGGGGGGCCGGGAGGGCAAAACCCTTCCTGCTGTAGGAGAAGATCAGGTTCGTGACCCCCTGAGGAACCTGAACGCGCATAAGTCCATGGGACCTGATGAGATGCATCCCAGAGTCCTGAGGGAGTTGGCCGATGTAGTCGCCAAGCCACTCTCCATGATATTTGAAAAGTCATGGCAGTCAGGTTAAGTCCCTGGTGACTAGAAAAAGGGAAAACATTGTGCCCCTTTTCAAAAAGGGTAGAAAGGAAGACCCTGGGAACTACCGACCTGTCAGCCTCACCTCTGTGCCTGGGAAGATCATGGAACAGATCCTCCTAGAAGCTATGCTAAGGCACATGGAGGCCAGGGAGGTAATTCGAGATAGCCAGCATGGCTTCACCAAGGGCAAGTCCTGCCTGACGAACCTAGTGACTTTCTATGATGGTGTGACAGCATCAGTGGACGAGGGAAAACCAATGGATGTCATCTATCTGGACTTCTGCAAAGCCTTTGACACGGTCTCCCACAACACCCTTCTCTCTAAATTGGAGAGCTATGGATTTGATGGGTGGACTGTTCGGTGGATAAGCAACTGGCTGGATGGCCGCATCCAGAGGGTAGTGGTCAATGGCTCGATGTCCGGATGGAGACCGGTGACGAGTGGTGTCCCTCAGGGGTCCGTACTGGGATCGGTGCTGTTCAATATATTCATCAATGACTTAGACAGTGAGATCGAATGCACCCTCAGCAAGTTTGCGGACGACACCAAACTGAGTGGTGCGGTTGACACACCAGAAGGACGGGATGTCATCCAGAGAGACCTGGACAGGCTGGAGAGGTGGGCCTGTGTGAACCTCATGAGGTTCAACAAGGCCAAGTGCAAGGTCCTGCACCTGGGTTGGGGTAACCCCCGGTATCAGTACAGGCTGGGGGAAGAAAGGATCGAGAGCAGCCCTGCCGAGAGGGACTTGGGGGTGCTGGTGGATGAAAAGCTGGACATGAGCCGGCAATGTGCGCTGGCAGCCCAGAAGGCCAACCGTATTCTGGGCTGCATCAGGAGAAGTGTGGCCAGCAGGTCGAGGGAGGTGATTCTGCCCCTCTACTCTGCTCTGGTGAGACCTCACCTGGAGTACTGCGTCCAGCTCTGGAGCCCTCAGCACAAGAAGGACACGGAACTGTTGGAGCGGGTCCAGAGGAGGGCTACTAAAATGATCCGAGGGCTGGAGCACCACTCTTATGAGGACAGGCTGAGGGAGTTGGGGTTGTTCAGCCTGGAGAAGAGAAGGCTGCAGGGAGACATGATTACAGCCTTTCAGTATTTAAAGGGGGCCTATAGGAAAGATGGGGATAATCTTTTTAGTAGGGCCAGCTGTGACAGGACAAGGGGTAATGGTTTTAAACTAAACCAGGGTAGGTTTAGGCTGGATATAAGGAGGAAATTCTTTACAACGAGGGTGGTGAAACACTGGAACGGGTTGCCCAGAGAGGTGGTGGAGGCCCCATCCCTGGAAACATTCAAGGCCAGGTTGGATGAGGCTCTGAGCAACCTGATCTAGTTAGTGGTGTCCCTGCTCTCTGCAGGGGGGTTGGACTAGATGACCTCTAGGGGTCCCTTCCAACCCAAAACATTCTATGATTCTATGATTCTATGATTCTAAAACAGAGTTGGACAATGTAATTAGAAAGGGAAAAAGCTTGGTATTCAGATTAATTAAGCTAAGTAACATTCAAATTTTGTGTCACATCTTTTTGGCATGTGGGGATCTCATTTACTTTGGCCATGTTTGGAAGAGGTCACAGTTAGGATTTAAATACAGGCCAGTATAAACCTCAGGCATTAATAACTCCCAAATGTAACAATTTTAAGATTGGAAAATCCTTTGTCCCGCTCATGTTTCCCTAGTATTTCTGAGTTCCAGGAATGACTTGGTTTCCAATAGCTTGGTCACAGAGAAAGGCACCCAGCTAGAAATCTGCTGAAAGAACTAAGACGTTTCAACCAGTGGTTGTCCAACTTGATGCATTTTTAAAACAAACAAAAGCCTGCCCGGAGAAAAATGTGTGCCGATACTCAGGTGTTTAAAAACTGGTATGTCCTGGTATCTAAGAGTGGGCAGGGGAGTAACTGCATCATTCAGAAATGGCAAAATGGGAAATAATTTAGGTAGCTACTCTCAACTATAAGTGAATCTCGCTGGTGCGCTAGCATGTGCTGTCTATCAAAGGTTACTGCAGAGCACTCCTAAATGTATCGTTGCAATTTATTCCCTCTTTTTAAAAAAACCCCACTCAGGTAAGTCTAAGGCTATAAAAGAAGAAAAGTAATTATTAGTATCAATGTCCTGTAAAATATCTCAGTCTACGCCTCATGGTCCCATAGTCTGTGATCTTAAAAGCATAGCCTATGTCCTGAGATCAGAAGCTCCTCTTGAATTCTCACAGGACAAAGGACCGCAAACCAGCTAGTCGAACGAGATCAAACACTACGTGTCAGTGTGATTTGCAAGAGGGACACAAAGGCAGCTTTTCTGTAGCCAGCTGGTTCTTTCTAAACGTTCATTTGGATTAATTAAAAGATTTACAATGCTAGCAGCCCTTACTGGACTTGGGACATAGTGCAGATAAGATAGTTCAAGGTGCATGACAAATCCGGTTTATTGCAGTTTTCTCTGTACGGATTTTGCATTTTATATCTAACCTTGTTTAGTAAATAGTGAGTTGGCTAGCTAAGGTGTACTGGCAGCTATGAAAGAGGAACCTACTGCACAGCATGTCAGCAATATTTCTTCTAGCTGGATTTACATACATCTGCAAGTGGCCTCAAAGCTATTTTTTATTTATTTTTTTACTGGACCTGCTTTTGAATACGAGTGTTTTCAGACTCTTGCTGAGGTAGGCAGAGAGCTTAGTGGAGATCGTGGGAGTGCTGTGTGCCTGCCGCCTCTGAAAAGAGCTAAGGTGCGTTGAATGTCAAGAAAAATGCTTACCTTTGTGCAAAGAAAAATTACCTGTGTGCACTGCTACTAATCTCAGTTGTTTAGTCGTTAAGGAAGAGGCCTTCAAAATTTAGAAATCAAAGGATTATTAAATAAATAAAAAGAAAAAAAAAATCTTTTTTTATGCCCTCTGGACATGGGTGCCACTGGCATACAGAGAAGTTCTGTTTTCAGGCTTTTCTACGCAGTCATGACAGCTTAAATCCCATTTCCCTTTGATCAAAGCACCTACACAACCCCTTGATACCGGGAACTGCAGCTTTAAGGACAATATTGCAAAACTTTCCTGTATAAAACTATGCAGATTTTTTTGTAACATTTATCATCCAATTACTGGCATGCTGCCACTGGCACAGGGCAGTGCTGGGGGCTGACTGGGTGCCTTCAGTGTGTATTTTCCTGTGTCTTACCAGCTCCCAGGACATGCTGTAGCAGCCTCTGTCAGAGCCAGGGCAAGGGCTAGATAAGCCTTTGCCCTGTGCTGCTGGGGCTGTTCTTGTGTCTTATTTTGGCTTTGGAAGAGTTAATGAATATACAGATTCATTTTTCCTCCTCCCTGATTAGATCCCAGAGGAAAAATATGCCACAAGCCTCAACTACGTCCTTAATCTCCTGAACAATAGAAACCGTATTAAAAAAAATTAGCTGTCTTCCTGGGAGGGGTGGATGCCAGTCAGTGACCCAGAGCGGGGTTTCTGGTGCGAGCCTTGCACGGGCTGGCCAGAGGCAACGCGGTGGCCGCCCGCAGCTGCGGGGGCGCAGGGGCACCTCCTGCTTAGCTGGACTGGGTTGGGTTCCTGCCAGACAGGTATGTGGGGCCCAAAAACTGGCAGGGCACTTTGCAGTGGTGCAGAGAGGTGTTGGGGAAGGGGGAGCCCGGGAAGGCAGGCAAGCAGCTTGCTCTCCTCTGCAAGAAGCGGCTTCCTTCCAGGTGGGGAGCGCTTTGGCAGAGGGATGGGGTGGATGGATGCCCCGTGCTTGCCCAGCTCAGCTTCTGGAGAGGTGCCCTCCCTCTCCAGGTCTGTCAGTTCCCTGGCACTAAAAATACGTCTCTGAAACGTGCCTTCCTCTGCATGCAGCCGAGCAGAGAGCCTCAGCTGGGCTGGCAGAAAGCAGTCTCCTGACGTTTTCTGTGTACTTCAGGGAAGGGTGCAATCAGCTGCTCGGGACCATTATCAAAAGAATTGGGACGGAGAACTGCACAGGTTAACCCAGCCTCTCCTCTCTTCCTCCTCCCTCTGACTCAACAAGTGGTGTGAGCTGCAAACAGCATCCTTATCCAACAAGCATGTGTTTTATTTCCACAACAAACTGAGGTATTAGGAATTTAAAACCCCGGGTGTTTCTCAGTTATGTAAACCAAGAGGCACCCAGATGCCCACGTAAGAGCAGAGGGAAAATCCCTACAGGAGCACGTGCCTGTCCCATGGCTGCACGGGGCTGCCAGGCAGCGTTGTTCAAACTGTGAGGTGCAGCAGGGTGAGATAGCAAAAGCCCAAGAAGAATGAGGTGAAGGTGACCTCATGCTGTTCCTTTTCTTTTTTCTCAGGCAGGCCTTGGCAAAACTAGACTACACTACAGTCATGGCTCCCAAATCAAGAGTCAAGCTCTCCCATGCATGAACTCGGGCATAAAGATAACAAGGCCTAAATGGCAAAAAGTTTCAAAAGAAAAAAAGATGTAACAAGACAGGTAAATATCACATTCAGTGTTTCCCAATATACTGTATTTCATTTTCCTCTCCCCCTTTCATTCAGCTTTTGAGACAGAGAATTGTCATCTGGAAACAAGGAGAAATTTCCTCTTGTTTTGTTGCATTAAGGCATATGGGGAAAGTTTGAAAATGTTTAGAGTTTTGAAAATTATTTTCTATCTTTTGATCTGTCACAAACACTGAGTCAGTTTCTTGGAGGTCTTTCTTGGTGGACTAGAGATGTTGACCAGGAGGTCTCTGAATTCTTAGAGAAAGTATCTAGGACTTTATTTCCTTCCAGCAGTTTATTTTGTCCTTTCAATCAGACAGATACTAATGAACACACACCGTTAAAAACAGCTGCTCCTGCCTCATATTAGAGCTCATCCCCACCATAGCAGCTCTGCTGAAAAGAAGAAAGCCAGCTCCTGGTGTGGATTCGGTCCTGTGTGAGCTTTTGCTCTCCTTTCTTCTGCGAGGCTCTGCCCCTCGCCTGGAAAGGGCAGCCTGCCTCTATCTGCCCCCCATCTGCCCTGGGATGTCCTGCGTTACAGAGATCAATGGCATGACCTAGCCTTATCTTGTACTGGGAAATTATAGAGCTATTGGGAATGCAGAAAATACCTTTTCTCTCCCTCTCCTCCCACCAGTCAACTGCAGTCAGCACAAGCTTTAATGTAAATGCAGTGATAGAGGCAAAAGCAGCAACAGGAGGCTTTTTACTGGTGTGGTACTGCCTGAGAAAAGACAGCTGCAAATGCGATACTGAGGTTTGCTAGTTACCGCATTGCCCCTGTAGCTGTACCCGGTTTGATGGAGGCAAAGAATGAGATTCGAAACCCTGCAACCAGTGAGGCAGAAAGGTATTTTATTAAAAGCTGCAGCACCCCGAGGAGCGAAGGAACTAAGTTGTAGGCACCTAAGAAAAGCAGTTGATAACATTTTGAGGACACCCACATGCACATGGGGCCTTTCTAAGGGGAGCTTCAAAAAACCCTATGTGTGTGGTTTCTCATCCCAGCTTGCCTCTGTTGGGATACCAAGGAATCTGTGGCTGGGATACCACCAGGCCTTTCTGTCTGAAAGGTACTGACTATAATAGGGCGAGGGAAATGGCCACAAGCTGCACCAGGGGAGGTTTAGATTGGCTATTAGGAAAAATTTCTTCACTGAAAGGGTTATCAGGCACTGGAACAGGCTGCCCAAGGAAGTGGTCAAGTCCCCATCCCTGGAGGTATTTCAAAGACGGGTAGACGAGGTGCTTAGGGACATGGTTTAGTAGTGGACAGGTACGGTTGGACTTGATGATCTTAAAGGTCTTTCCAACGAAATGATTCTATGATTCTAGTAGTAACTGGCTGACTCAGTTTCAGCCTAGTGGCCTCCTAAAGCTCTCAATATGTGCCAGATATAAGGAGCTCTTCATCATGCAGGTATCTCCAAAGAACCAAATTGAGGCCAGCCTATCCTGGCATGCAGAGCACTAATCAGTCCTCCGAGGCTGAGTCACCCCCCGTTCTCACCGGACCAGGTTTTGAATCAGGTCAGAGGATCAGCTGTTTATTGTCAAAATCCTTAAGCTCTCTATCCCTCCTTTCCAGTAAAGCTACTTAGCTTTCTGCCACTGTTTCAAAGCCTTACTCTTTCAAAGTGGCCTGTGCTTGACTTCTCCTTAATGCCCCTCTCCGGAGAGAAGCAAACATGGCATTGCCCTCTGTCAGGGCTGGGTGCCCTGCCTTTGTGACCTTTACCATGCTAACCTGCCCTCATCTAATGCCCCGACAGCATTAATTGCCTCTTAGGGTAGCTTTGTCGCCAGCTCTGGGAGGTTAAGACAGACAGCTCATGCTTCTGATAGTCCGGAACTAGTAATAGCCAGTTTGGGTCCTGGTATGAGAGAAGGAGATGCTGGTAATATCCCTGCTTCAGTGCCCCATTAGAGTGGAGGAATCCTCAAAATGTGGGTTAGTTTCAGCCGAAACCCCTCCCTGGCTGGCCCAGGCTCTTCCTCATTTTCTGTTTCAGCTCTGCACCGCAGCCCACGTGAGGAAGGCGTGATGCTATTTATTCTTGTTCCCTCCCTCTCTGGGATCCTATCAGAAACACCAGTCTGAGTCAGAGGCTGTGACTGAAACGAGAGACAAAACTCAGAAACGCGCAGATACTAGCCCAATGTGGCTACCCCACCTCTGTGAAGGAAAGCTGGGCCTCAAAAAGTGTGTGAGAGACTCGGCAAAATAGCGGCTAAAAACAAGACTATGTGAATTAGAAACTGCCTAGCAAGCAGCAAAAAAGGAGTGGCTGGCTTGCCGTAGGTAACGAACAGGACTCAGAAGAGCGTTGTAGCATGGGTGTTCCCTGACCTTTTACCTTCTTGCAATATCTGCTATTTTTGGACATTTGTTGAGAAGAATCCCTCCAAGATCATTCTTCTGGTTTATTGGGTGGTGATAGCTGGGTTTTCCAGCACAAACAGAGCTGTGCTACAGCGAGAAGTTTCCAGCAGGGATACTTTTTCACATACATTTGGAGGAGAAGTCATTTAAAAGCCTACTCTCTGTGTTTGCAGGTAGGGACAGGGTACCACAAACCAACAACATGTGTCCAAATATTCTAGTCTCAGACACGTAAAGCTAGCTGCTGGCAATGTGTTCCCATTGTACATTAAGCAGCATGGATCTGGAAGTATCTGGAAATACTTTCCACATCCAGATCTCCCCAGCAAAAACCATGTCTTGGGCAGATTGCATTTTTATTGCCTTCACTGCCTTGCTCAGATGATATCCCAATGCTTAAGGTGAGCTGCCTGAGTAATGGGACTTCAGTATAATGGAGCCATTTGCTTCTGCCCAAGTGAACTGGTGCTTAATGGTCTGTACAGTTATATGACCTCTGGTTGCAATCTGATCAGATATCACAAACTAAATCAAGTGGAGTCTTGCTCATAATGGGAGGAGAATGGAGAGTCTTAGGAGGGAGGGTCGGGATATAGGGTATTGCCCAAAGCAGGGACGACTGGTCAGTAGGTGGCAATCTTATATCTGAAGCAGGAAAGGCTCCCCCCCAGCGCTAGAAAAATCTGTGCTACCCTCCATGTCTTCAGTGAGCTGTGTAACCGTGAGGACTGGTTCTAATGGCGAGGATTTATTTTTTCTTTGCACTGTGTTAACCTTGCACCCTTGCCAAGTCCCAGATGTTATGACTTAGTTTCCCTTCCTTCAATTCTTCTCTGCCCTCTAGTTGCATATCTGATAGGTTATATACAGCCTTCTTCTTCACAAGACAGACACGTAGCCTGGCTATCTGCAGTTAGAAAGCTGCTATGGAATGGACGCAGCGTGCAAATGTCAGTCATGAATTATCATTAACGGAATCTGCCGTTCAGATGCACGAGAGTTGGGAGTCTCGGTCCTTGCAGAGATGAACGGCTCCCAGACATTGCTGGCCTGGTTTGTCCACACAGTCAGTCAACTGCAGCAGTCTGAGCAACACCACCTTTAATTCAACACCACAGCTTAGGCATCTATAGTGCTGACTTGAGAAATGCTTTCATTTGGGGCTTTTTATTATATACAGAAAAAAAGGGCTGCAAACCATTTCCAGAGCATTTGGCCTCATTTGCAGCCTGTCAAGTGGGAGAAGCGTAAGGAGAGTGGTTGGGACCAGGCAGGGAGTATGCAGCAATTGGAAGCCTTTATGATACGTGTTGTCCTAACAACAGCAGCCTTCTCTAATCCAAGATTTCCTGTGTTACCATCTTGAGGATTCCTTGGGTATGGCCTGTTACCTGAAAGGCACTTGTGGGGAGGGAGGAGGTGAGAAAAAAACCTGCTGCTTTTAAAGCGAATTTAGCATTGACGAGAGTGACTTGGACATGGTCACATGACAGGTCTGTGGCAAGGCAAGCAGTTACACCAGAGCTTCCCAAATCCTTGCTCTTCCTCTTGGGTTAGAGCAGTTTCAGTTGCCCGTTCACCTCTCAGCCCCATAACCAAACAGCTAATCTGGGCCCATTGCAAGTGAGATGTGAATCACTGAGGCCTAAAACTCATTTTGCTCAGCCTGCCAGCGGTCACCTACTGGAATTTGACAGCTAAGCACTGCTAGGCTGCGCTTGATTTAAGCTGCCAGCCTTTTTGCTGAAGTCAAGGTCAACGGGAGTAGGGCAGGGAGGTGAAGAGGCTATTACAGCACACAGGAGCCACCCCAGCACTCACATGGAGTTTGATTTCTCACCCCTTCCGTTGCCTGGTTTTCACAATGCACGTACACGGATTTAGGTTATAAGCCCGAAAGTGTTGCAACAAGTTACGTCTTGGAGCAAGTTTTGCCTGCAATGTTTGCACGGTCTGTCTCGCGAGCAGCCGGGGCTGTCCCAGGCACACCAGCAATCCGGGCTGCAACGGCTGGATGAAGCTCCCAGGTAGGGAGCGGGGCTTTAGCTCCTGCCCCTCTGTAACCCAAAGCGCATCGAGCACCAGCTCACTGAAATGGAGACCTCCCTACCGAGGTGTGCACTCCTCGCCTGGCTGCCTGGGGCCTTTGCTCAAGGGGCTTGGGATGCTGCAGGAGCACAGATCAGCGGTGTGTGGAAAGGGCAAGCATCGGAGCGGCGCTGGCTGAGGCAGCTGCTTGCACCCTGCCCACTGAAGCAGCGATCCGTGTTCAGAACCTGGCCCGATTTTGGCCCCTGCTGGCTTTGCAGGAAAAACACCGTGGGGTTTTCCAGGCAGCACTTGCAACGGCCGATACTAGGTGGCTGCAGCCAAGGCAGATGTGTTGTCAAAGCAGTGTTGCCACATGTGTTGCAAGGATGAGCGAAGGATATTGGTGTTTTGTCTCATTCATACCCAGAGGATGATTTTGTCTTTCTGAATACAGTCAAAAAAAAGGGGGGGGGGGGGGGGGGGGGAGGATAAGCATGGTTGTGACTTTAATACACCAGATATGAGTGGGAATGTGTGCCTGGCATAAAGTCAGTTCATTCAGTAATACTTATGTTGCTTTTATGTTTGTAGAAAATTTGTAAGTGGATCACCACTGAGAAAAGGCTAGGGGCCTTCCATTTGAGAGAAGGGCTTTGACCTGGTGGTGTGAAATTATGGTGTTTGGGAAATTTTCCCCTTCATATCAGACATCTGCTCTGCATCTACCCAGGAGCTCTGACCCCGGCAACAGTCTCTGACAAAAGACAACCCCTAAGACATGCAAGCACAAGTGGAGGATAATATATTTTCTTTCACAAGGATGAGGAGGAAAAGCAGAGACAAATGCCGCAACTGATAGGAAAAGCCCACTCCTTATTATAAACCAGATATCTTCCAGCCTGATGAGCTGGTGTGTGGCTCGCAGTGGAGTGGAGGAGTGCTGGGATGTACGAGAGTGTTTGGAGCCACGCACCTGGCCCGGCCCAGTTGTGCCATGTTCCCTGTCACTTTTGGTGAAACACTGGTTGCTTCTCTCTTAAAACCATTTGCTTTCCACCCACCTACTGTGTCAGTCCTGAGAAAAGCTTGCCTTGGAAAAAATGCCTGGTCATCAGCCTGGTAAGGCAGGCTTCATGTCTTCTCTCTCTCTTCTCTCTTGACGTTGTTCCCAGCCAGAAGCGCATTTGTCACAGCCCTGAAGAGTCCACAGCAGAAATCTCTGCTTTGCCTTCCCTGGAACTGGGAAAAAAGCAGAGCAATAGAAGAGGGAAATGAGAGGAGACAATGGGGCAGGGTGGTTGCAAAAGAAATGGACAGGAAAAATGAGATCAGTGTGTGATCCCAGCCTACGGGATGCATATGTGAAGGAAAGGAAGGGACAGGGCATTGTCCGTGCTAGAGAAGCTCTAAGGGAACTAGCTGGGAGAAATGGGAACTTTTACTGCAACGGTCTCCAAGGCTGAAAGATGTCAAAAGGCTGTTACAAGCAGGGAGACAAAACAGTATTCATCTTGGAAAATGGGAGGCACAGGGATAGTGACGGCCCTATGGAGAGCTTCACATTTGTTTCTTTAGATGGCCCTTGCTTAATTATGCTGTGCACCGGTACTTATAGCATAGCCCTGCTTCTGCTACAACTTTAACCTGCAATGTTAGCAAGTGGCTGTAATGGCTGGCCCCCAAACCACATGGGTCAAGGTGCCATGTGGCTTTCCTTCTTGGCTAGCACCCAAGAAGGATCTGTAGCAGCTCCACAGGTCCCATCCCCACCCCTGTCGTGGGGGCTGGGAGGGCAGCAGTGCTGGTGTAACTGGTTTGGTCAGCATACCAGACCAGAGCTGGTGCCAGACAGCACGGGTCCAGCCCCCGGGGCTGCTCCTCTGGCGTCTCCTCGGGGCATGGCAGCAGCCGGGTACCAGCACCCTGCACCTCCCTGGGCTCTTTGCAGAGCAAGGCTGGGCCATGTAGGGAGCAGGTTTCCACTGACGAAGGGCCCCATGCTGGCACATGGGCAGTGGAAAGCCAGCGGTGCAGCGGAGCAAGCAAGAAAGAGCATGTACCAGCACCGGGTCCAGCTGCGGGTCAGCCCGGACGACCGGCCAAGCAGCAGCACAGCTATCGCGTGTTAGGTGCCTCTGCAAGGCCGAGTGGAAGGACGGAGGTGCTTTAGGTCAGCCTCCAGCCATGTGTGCACAAGGTCAATGCACGGCACCGCCCCAGGCATGATCGGGTGCTACAGGCTGGTTTGCAGGAGAGCAATGTCCTTGCAGAAAAATGGCTCTCACGGTCATTCTCTTTTGCTGTCCCGAGTTGCTCTCAAGGGAAGCAGAAAAAGCCAAGGGAGGAGTCCTGTTCTGCAGCATTTTCTCCTTGAACTCCAGAAGGGAAGTTGATGTTGCTGTAAATGCAGCAGCACACTTCACCACTGAGTCATTTTTTGTGTGGCTGACAGGGGTTTTGCCTAAATGTCATGCAGGAGGCCAGAGAGATGTGGTCCTGGCCTTAACAGCTTTTTCTGCTCCTCCTGCTCTGAGGACTGGCATGCAATGATGAAAAAGGCATCAGGCAAGGACAGCTAGCCCCTGTCTTCTACCAGTCAAGGTCTCAGCAGGAGATTCCTGCTCTGGAGGTTGTAAGTCAAGGAAGCCTCCTTGGAACAAGCAGAAATAGCACGTCCTAAGCCTTGAGCTGAGACTTGGTCTTCACCATCGGCCTGGAAGGACAAAGCCAGACTGGATTATTTCCTTTTCTTATTTGAATTCCTTTTGTCTCAAGGCCCTGATGCTGTGGGCAAGAGTAAGAAACTTCCCCTCGGGCCCCTCTTCTTTGGGCTTCTTCGTATGCTGCTTGTATCCCTGGAGCAGGCAAACCTCCCACCCTTCTTACCATAGATCGTATTTTTTCTACCCCTGTTTTCTGCAATGCATTCCAGTGAGAGATGTCTCCCGTAAGCACCTTGTCTCAGATCATCCTGCCCTCCACAAGCCAGGACTTGTGGAAAGGAAATCTCTTTGGGCCAAGAATGTGTTAACTGTTTGCTGCTGCCTGTCCCATCAGGGGCCATGTGCTGTGCCGGGGATTTTCCACTGGCTCTGCCTGTTCCAGCTTTTCCGCTAGGTGGATTTTCCCACAAAGACATGGTCTCAGAAGTGCCATCTTCACTGTTTAGTCACTCAGGTAAAGAAAACGGTTAGGGCATGGTTCTCATACTGCTTCCTCCCTACCAGGCACTCGACTTTATCTTGCATTATAACTGAGACTAAATCTTTTTGAAAAACTATGTGTCAGCACTGAATTATTTATAGTCATGTCAAACATTCCTGAGTATATGGGTAAAACCCAGGATAAAGTATCCTGGTATGCCACTGATGACAAAGACGTGTTTTGCTAGTCAGAGAGCTGACAAAGATGTGATGTAGACAGAGATGGGTTTTGCTAATCAGGAGGGGGAATGGGGGGGGAGTGTTATTGTAACAAAGTCAAACAATATGTCATATTTTATGATTACCTTAATAATCACATATATAATAGTATATTTTTTCAGCAGCAGACTGCAGCAGGAGATAAAAAGCCCAGAATTACGTTTGTGAATTTGACTGGAGGAGGTTGCAGTCTGTTCCCAGGCCATGTTTGTTCTCTTCACCAAAACAAAGTATTATTTAAATAGAAGGCTAGAGACACTAGCTGCAGCTGAAATATGACCCATTAGAAATGTCTGAGAAACTGCAATTAAAAACTCAAGAAATCTTAAATCATTTCTCCCAAATAAAACCGGGGGGGGAGGGGAGGCAATTGTGTTGATGCATCAGTTATGAATCCAGATCTTGCTTTGTAGCTGCTCATTTTCTTCATAAACTATTTGCCCTTTTTTGAAGAATAACAGAGGCCTATACATGTGCATATAAAGTATATAATAATACATCCTGCTTGTCCTTTATTAATTTTCTATTTTAAAATCTTCCAGCACTGGGAGTGCTCATCCTTGTATTCAAAAACTGCTTGGCTTTAGTGGCTGCTCTCTCCTGTTCTCAAAATAATTGAGACCTCCACATCTCTCAATTTTTAATCTCATTTTTGTCTGTGTTCTGATGGGTATTGACCAGCCCACTCTGACTGCCCTCCACTAGAGGAAACTGATTGATAGATCATGTCTTTGGTTAGAGAAAGTGTCTTGACCCTCTCGACAGGGGCATTTAGGAATTCTTACTCCCTGCTTTGCTGTTGAGTTCTCCCTGCATTGCCCACCTGAATGGGCTGGACAGTTGCCAAAGGAGCAGTTAAATCTCAGCCAGACCAGAGAGGTTTCAAGTGGAGTCTCCAAGGGCAAGGACTGATAGCCTTTCACCTCTTCTGGTCTTCTCAGTCTTATCATAGCTATATATGCTTGCTTGGTCACTCCCCTTCGAAAAACAGTTGGTCTGCTGAAAAACTAGATACTTTGATTTGCTGTACATTTAGGCAAAATCAGTCTTGATTCCTGGACTGTAGAAATGCACACTTTTCCTTCCACCCTTCAGCTAAGAAAGAGGGGAGAACAAACATTTGAGCAAATCCGTCTGTAATAGTGTAATATTTTACATGTCTGTTTAATAGACAACTACAGTAGTGAGGGAAAGCTCTTTGATCTGGGTCTTCATCTGGATTCCAAGAACCCTGTATCTCCTTGGGAATAAATTTACGCATCACTGACAAGGCACTGCTGGGGAGTCCAGGCACTTTGTCTTGGTTTGTGCTCTGAAGGCTGCTCAGCTTCTCCATTGTCCTCCAGAGTCTGCAGACCAGATTGCGCTTTCATGATGGTTTTAGTTGATGCATATAAGTTTATTTTCTGGTAATGCTTAGACAGAGGTAGAAACTTCCCAACCATAAAGGAGCCATTGGCATCCTCAAGGTCCTGAGGGCTGAGGACGGACCACTGAAGAGAAAAGTTAAATAAGAGGTGGGAAAAGCAGGGTTACTGCTGTAACCCCTCTCACACTGGTGTGAATATGTTTCCCTGGGTTTGTTTTTCCCTTGCTAAAGGGTAATGGTGATACTGGTAATGTGCATATGGATTATTCTGCATTGAAAATTTTTGCTGTCTGGCTGGGGTATGCTGGTTGGGAGTATATGGGAGAATACACATCAAACTCTCATCAGTGCTGGCCCGAACATAATTTCAATTATGCTTGCAAAAAAAAAAAAAAAAAACAACACAGCCTAGTCTATTTAGGTAGCTGAGAAAAATAACTCCTTCGGTGGTATGAATGGCATCTTCATTACTGAAATATTTCTGTCATGGCTCTAGCAATATATATATGTATGCTGGAAAACTCCTTTTAGTGTAGACACACCCTAGAGGAACTGGGTGTCCGCCTCCCTGAGAAAGTCACCTAGGTACCTAATGCTCTTAGATGCATTTGAAATCACTATCTAAAGCCTATTTTTTCTCTTTTGAAATGATGGTTTAACACATTTCTCCCCATTACACCCCTCCCACCCCCACCCCCGTGAGGTCTCTATGAACAGTATGGCATCATCTTCCCTCAGTCCCAAACCCAGCCTACCTGTTGGTCTCTCTGCCTTCAGCACTGCCCCTCAGATGTACCCCAGGCAGCAAAGCTGAGGTAGGAAGCCTGGGCTGGGCTGGGCTGGGCTGGGCTGGAGAGAAAGTGGAAGGGTAGGACTAGGTTTGTCATCAACAGGCAGCGAAACCTATGCTGGTAACAGGCAAATAGAGGGGCATTTCCCTTTAGTGGGTAGACCTGCCCCTGCAGTGGGAATGAAGTGGAAGATTTGCAGTGTTATACCAGCGGGTGTAGATTTCACTTGTTTTAAGATACACAAACCCGAAGCCTATTTTTCTCTTTCTTTTCTGCCTCTGGAGCTAATGCGTTTAACTCTCAAAGAGGAGACAGCTGGTTGTTAGCTTCAGCTTCTCTTGATGTTCATTTTCTTTTTAAGTGAGCTTGCATATTATTCTGGCTTAATTAGATCTTTCTGCAGATAAAATCCTTGGAAGGGGTCCACCCCCCTCCCCCAATTCTGCTAGGTTTCTTGCTTGATTTCTTTTGCATGTCCCTTCCCCAGCGAATGTATCTGAATATTACGTGGCGTTAATTAAGGATCTCAACTGCATATTCGTCTTTGCAAAGCTTGCCAGTGTGTACCGGCAACCGCGATTGATTGACAGCACACGAAGAACAATGGAGAAGCCTTAACAAGGCTTGGCGAAGAAATACAATCAGTGGAGAGCGTGCGGGGGGAAGAGCTTCACACAAGGACTTCAGGAAATCTGTGCTTGGTTACTTTAATTTCCTTAATCAACGAGAGGAAACAGTTCAGCCTGGCTGCAGCTGGTGATAAAGTAGCTCCCCCAAAGCCCATCACTAGATAAAATAACCACAGGGCTTGAGGTAGAACAAGCTGTTCTGGCACATGCAGTTGTATGGTTATTCAGGGAAGCCTTAAGCAACTGTGATTCTTCCCAGCAGTGCTGCGGAGCTGGGAGATTTTGGTGGTGGGCTCTGCAGCTGTGCCAGGTGGGACAAGATGCTTTGTGATGCTGCTGCAAAGAGGTTTCTGCGTGGGAGGTGGAGAGTCCCCTTCTAGGTGAGGTCCTGACTAGTTGACCCAAGGCTCCACAGGTCAGCCATCTTGTTCTGCTGGCCTCCTAAGACAAAGCTTGAGCAGGCCAGAAGAAACCAAGCCTGGATTTACCTCAACTCACACAGGAGGTCTTCCATAGGCAGGGTGAGCTTCAGTTGTGGCCACCTGCCTTGCACATCATGGAAAAAGCTCATCCTGGTTCTGTCCACCAGGCACCATCCATGCAGCTTGCCTGTCTCACATGCTGTGGTGGTCTCTGGCATCACCACATCTGGGCGCCTTTCAGCTTCCCTTGCATCTTTGCATTCTCCTCATATTCCTGAGAGGTTAAAAAGTGCTGTAAGCCCTGCTTTACAGGGGAGAAGCGGAGGCAGAGACTTGTCATCGCCTTTTCAGTTTCCTAAGCAATGATGAGAAATCCTGGGGCAGAACCAGGAATTATACCTGAGTTTCCCGTTGGCCTTCCTCGGGGAGTTACCTCGGGGGTTTCCTGCTCACAGGGACAGGACTGTGGCCAGTAGCAGAGAGTAAGAGGGTGCAGTGGTTCAGGCAAAACACTGAAGAATCACAGCGGTCTGGGATCTGTTACATTTGGGAGCCATAGCATAACGCAGCAGCATTAGAAACTCTTTTCCCTCCATCTATCATGCCTGGAATGGCATTTACGCAGGCAGATCTCTATGCCAAGGGGTCACGTTACAGCGCAATTCTCTGCTAACCATGTTACTGCATGGTTTTGCCTCACCTGTGTACACAAGTCCAATCCATGTTACAGCTCAGGGGACAAATTCCTTGCTAAAACAGAGTTTGACCTGATGTATACCTGCAGTAATAACCACTATTGCAGCAGGATTCCCAGCCGCGTTTGGTTTTCTGTGCAGAGGACTGCTCACACCAATGAAGAAGGCTGCTGAAGCGAGGCGTGCACTGTAAACTTTAGTGGGGGGTGATATGCTGATCTGTAAAAGTTTGCAATATCCTTTTAGCCAATTGTATTATTATTATTTCTTGCCTATTTTTCCACCTCCTCCTGTCTGCATGTGTTTCCTGAGTTGAGAAGCACAACAGATCAGGTATTTGGGTGCTGGCAAAGCACTTGGGAGGCCTGGGACCAATATCTTTGCCTGCTGCAATCCTTTGCGTCTGAGCTGGGCGAACCACTTAGGGCATGTCTGCACCAGGTGAACTAAGTGCCTGAGAAGTTCTGCCTTCTTGTAGGCAACAGCTGGATAAATGAACCCAGGGAGAATGTGGCATGACTATCTTCCCATCGATTTAGGGCTTGTCTCTTGAGGTTTCCTGGGCTGCAGGGATGGCTCAGCTGCTTACGCAGCAGTTGGTGAACGACTGCGGTTAACAACCCTCATCATTAAGGTAAATTAGCACCAACACAGAAGGTTTTAAATGAAAAATGGTCAAATTGGATCACTCTAAACATCCATCTAGCCTCACTTTGTTGATGAATGGTAGCAGATGTTTAGAGAAAACTGTATGAGAAAGGCAAGTGTGTAATGGTACACCATTCTCTGGTGTACTTGCCAGGCTGTGGGTTCCTGAAAACTTCCAGAAATCTTGTTGTTTAATAGCGCTTAATAGATCTGTCTGCGACTTCATAAAATCATTTTTTGAAATCTATTTTTGGCTTCCACAAGTTGCTGCTGTTGGCAGCAAGCTCCAGAATTTAACTATGCATTTGACAAAGCAGTTCCTTTTGTTACCTTTGAATCTGCCACCTCGTAACTTCATTTTATGCTGTTTCTTCTGCATAATCCTGCCATGTGGCCAAACTGCATGGAAATCTTTCTTCAGTCATCAAGAAACCTGTCAGGCTAGGGGCTGAACTCCAGTTGCATGCCTGCGCAACTGTTGTGGTTATGTGTGTGTGTCAAGGGGAGGTTGTTTTTCACTTAACCAAGTCCATACCAATGCAACTCCCAAATTTAAATTCCATTACAATAGCCTGAATAGCTCTGCCATTCATTTAACTCTACTCTCTTCTTGGAAGTGAAAGCTTTGCCAGTGTAAAGCACCGATACATTAGTGTGGCCACCCTTACTCACTGAGCAGGTCTAGTCAAAAGAGCGCATCTTTCAGGCACAGCTTTGTTACAAACGCTTTTCCAGCGCTCGTGAGTTTTACCAGGGAAGTGTTTCCGCTGTGGAGATGGTGTGTTGTCACGGCCGTGCTCCATACCTCCAACCCACAGGCAGAAAACAGGGCTTTGCTGCAAGAGCGACACCAGCAAGGCAGCTCGCCCCTTTGCTGTCCTGAGCGGTACCTGGCCCAACAGAAGTCTTCAGTGGTCCAGCCTTTGGGGCTAAACCAGCCTGATGGGATGCAAAGCTGTGCCTCAAGTCACCTGAAAGAAAAAGCACAAATATCCTCATGAGGTCCCTTCCTATACTAAGGAGTCTCTCCACCCAATAACTGTACTAATGACAGGACGGTCACTGAAAGCCTGTGCCTATGATTTGCACAAAAAGCTACGTCCCCAAGACCACAGCTGACAGTCTGATAACAAAGACTGAATTTCTCAGGAACCCTTGAAGTTCTGTTAAAAGCAGTGAGGAGAGACTGAGAGTTCTCATTTTATATTCAAGCCATTGACTCAGGAGTCTAAATGTGAAGTTGGACTTTTATGATATAGCGGCCTTTGTCTTGGGCTGTCATAAAGCAAAAATGATAAGCTAACAACTGGCACAACATTTTCAGTTACTTTCTAAATGTTACAGCAGCAGAGAACGAAGCAGAGTTACCAAAGGGTCACAGGCATAGATTAGAAACATCATTAAGGAATGGTAAGAATTACTGATAAGTTTTAGTGTCTTTGTTTTATTACTTCCCTGTCTCAGTCAGGTCTGCAAACACACTGATTCACTTTTAATTGAACAACAGCTTCATTGTGAAACCTGCCATTCTTAGCTCCAGAATAAAAAATATCTCTAAAAACACCACCCCCGCTTTCTAACATTTTACAGGCAAAGAATTGCAGCTCATCTGCCATAGGATGTACGCTACAAGGGGCATCATCTTCCTTAAGTCTCATTTTCTCCTTCATACGTGGTGTGACAAACAGCAGCCCTGCCCACTGCCCGTGCCCCTCTGCCGGGGCCTGCAATGGGCCCTCTCCATTCCCCTACCGCTCTCCCGCTCTTCATGCACCTCTTGGTTGTGCCTCAGCCACCACCAACGTCCTCTGGGCTGGCGTCCCATCGCTGCAGGCTAGGGCAGGGCAGGTGATGCTGCGTGGAGGGGTGTAAGGGTGACCTTCACTTCAAGTTCCCGAAGCCCTGCCCATGCCCTGGGTTGCACGCAAGCCAACTGGCCTCCCACTTCCCTGGAAGCAGCGTAAAATGAAGACTGGTCTGCTTCCCTTAGCCATGGGCTGTTGTATGCTGCGACATTCGCTACGTATGATCAATCGTATACATTTGGTCACTCTCATGTAAATAAAAAAGGATTAGCTGGCTAAGAGCATTTGGCTTACATTTCACCGTTTTGCTCATGAAGTTTAACTGGTGTGCGAGGAGTGTGCAAAAAAACAGAGCATGTGAAAGTCCTGGTGTTGACATGGTTATGTCAGATTTTTTTTTCTTTTTTTGTCTGGATAACTAATTTCATTTTGAGGGATGCATTCCTTTGGTGCTCTTAGTTATGGCTTCCACTGTCATACTGGCAAGCCCCATCTCAAGTAGCTCATGCAACGCATAGATGATAGGGTGCACAGACCAGCTTGGTGGTGACTCGGGCTGTATGGTGCTGGCAGCTACTCAAGTCCAGGTAGTAGTCTGATGACCTTGGTGAAACTCCTAGGAGCAGTTTACATCTATTGCAAAGCTAGGCTTGAGGAGAACATGAGAGGCTTCTGACCTGCCTCTAATTTAGGTTTTTTTAATCCACAGGATACTGCAGCCGTGTGCTCAGTGTTTGCTCGCCTCAGCGTATTTCAATTCCAACATACAGGGCACGGCACAGTGGAAGATGCAGTGGTTCGGAAGAGAGCGGGCGGTACTTTAGGTCAGATGGCAGATGCAAGCATGTACGCAGGATGCCCCATGCCATGTAATATGCCCCTTTATCTGCCTTAGACCATGTACGACTTTGCAGGTCTAGTGTCACCATAAAGTTAACTCACCAGAGAGATGTAAATTGACTTAACCAAGGCTAAAAGTGACAGTTCGGTACAGATAAGCCCTTGATTTTTAAGGTGGTTATTTACATTAGATCAGCCTGTGCGAGTCACGGCGTCTGTCCTGAACAGCCTATTCCACTACCTGGGTAAGAATTTGTCTGTCTCTGACATTTTTTGCCATTTTTAAACTGCTTATGCAGTCAAGACTAGTAGAAGGAGTCTGGAAACTCTGGAACGGTGGCGCCTTCTCTCCTGCTCTCAGCTTTAACCTTTAGTCATCTTACTTTCAGCCAAAATTGCTGAAAGCCCTTTCCTCCCAATCTGTGCGCTAAAGATTATGAAAAGCTAATGAGAAAAGCTAAAACTTATTTTCTCAGAAAGAATAATTCCAACTCTCTCCTGTGGCAAATGAGAAAATCAGGCAAATGTAATGCATTTGTCACAGAGTCAGTTGAATACGCTATGTTTTATTCAGCTCCATGTGAGGGTACTATAATAAAGGTCTGGGCATAAGTCCCTGGCAGAAAAATGGTGACTCCAACATTGTTTCTATGGGGCTTGTCAGAGAGTGCTGTAGTTTTCCAGACAGAGAACCGGCAGCCTGAGGAAAGGTCCAGGACCAAGAGATCTTGCTACAGAGAGAGTGGGATGGGTGGATCTTGGTGAATGTTGCTAGAGAAGATCATGTCCACAGATCTCTACCTAACGATGCTCTACCCATGAGCTTTGGCCAGCTGGATCTGTGAATTAGGGCGCCTTTGGGGTGTTGTGCCCAGTTCTCTAGTAAACATCTATCTAGTGTAACCAAGGTCAAGTCCCTTTTCCCCATCTCCCAGTTTCTGCCTCAGGAAAAGGTCAGAAATAGTGCTTCTCGTCCTTGGTATCGTGTTAAGATCCAGCACTGGAAAACTTCTTATATGTATTCTGAGTGTTACTGATGGTCCCAGAATGCTGAGGCAGTGCAGCGTGGTAAGTCAAGTCCAATAAGACTCAAATATTCGCGGCTGAATTATCTATCCCATAGAGGCTGTTCTCCATTTTTCTGTCTTGCTCATTTTTATGCTTTATTCCAAAGTGTATTTGAATCTCTCTGCACTGCCAATGCCATTGGGGTGGGGGAAGAGAAAATCCACAGCTCGCGTGACTGCCTTGAAGCTGCCCACCAGGTTCTCCTTGGGGCTCCCGTGGAGTGCCTGGGGCTGGGACCACCCTGTAAAGCTCGCAGGCTTTGGCGCTTCTGCTCCAGCCTCATTGTTTACATGGTGAGGTAGACAAGTGGAGCCACTGTATGACCTCAAGAACCTAGATACAGCAGTGATGATAAGAGATGTATGGGAGGTTAGGAGATATTTGTGTTCGTGCCGGAGTAGTAATTTCAGACTGCTGGAAAGGAATGGGGTTTTCTCCTCCTTTTTTTTTTTTTTTTTTTGAGCTGCATCCCCAAGAAAGCAATGGCTGAGTTTGCACAGAAGGCATGTCTGTCAGAAGGGAAAAGATTATAAAAAAGTAGTTTACGAAAAGGAAAATTGGTTTCAATGGAAAACGCACATCCAGCAAAATGCCTGGAACAATTTGACTGCAGCAAATACCTGACTTTATGCTTCAGTCAAGGGTAAGCTATCAGGCTGGCTGTAGGAGAAATGGAATGAAATTACACTGTCTGTGTTATGCTGGAAGGGCAGACTAAATGATCCCCAGACTTTGCAGTCTCGAAGGACTGTGGCATTTTCATGATTTTTCTATGCAGTGTTGCTTGCAGCCAGGCAAGACGCCTGCTAGCTTCCCGTCTTGCCTCTGCTGTGCGGGTCTGTTGCAAAGTCTGATGTAGCAGGGGTAGACAAAGAGTGCAGTAGGGCTAGATCCACAGAAAACATTTCCAGCAGTGATAGAAAGGTAGTGGGGAGAAAAGCTGCTTCCATGAATACTCGTGTATGTCTGGGCTCCCCCACTTCTGCTCTTGGCACTTCTTTTGGATGGTCCTGAACAAGTCCCTTCTCCTCTCTCTTGGAGGGCTTCTTTACAAAGGAAAACTAAGGAGAAAAGTCATCTCATTGAACCAAAAGCGTGAATTTCAAATGGATAAATCAACTGCATTCAAGTGAATGTCTTTAGGAAGAATTAAGGTGGGCTAAATGACATGTTCTTTAATTTGCTTTGGAGGTGAAGTATACTGCAGAGAATAAACATACCTTTAAGTTATAATGCCCACGTGGGGCTTTAATGTGCTTTAATGAAGCTTTTTAAAAGCTTTGTTAGCTTGCAAAGTTCATTCAAATTAGGTTTCTGGAGCATTGCCATGGAGGCAACCCCATAGTTTCCCCACTGGTAAACAGGGACCTTTCTACCATAGAAAAGCGACGCTACCGGACTCGGTTCATTAATACCGAGAAAGTGCTTTGCTCTGTGGGAGGCGTGAGGCTCCTTCTCTCTCGGGAGTCCAGCCGGCGCGGGCTTTGGGCAGCCGCACGTGGCTCCGTGCGAGGCTCCCAGCTGTGCCCCTCTCCCAGGCGCCCGCTGGCTGGCAAGGACGGTGCCATCGCCCGCGCGAAGCTGTACCCAAGGCGGCAAAGCCTGGCTCTGCTCTTCCTTCTGCCACCAGCAATCCACGTGCCACACGTACCCACCTGCTAGGAGTGGGGCCGCAACGATGTAATATGTTTATTGCATTTAGCTTTTAATGTGCTTTGCAGCCGTGAGAGGGGAGAGGGGGATTTGAGGGCCTGTTGGGAGCACCCGATGTGGTGACTTTCCTCTGCCATTTCATTACGGGATCTCAACTGTCACAGATTCCTGGAAACCTGATCCCTGAGATAAACGTGGAAGAACTGAAACAGCAATATCTGTCCGGGGCTTCAGACTTTCAGTTCAGAGGCAGGTCAGAGCCTCCCTGACCTGGAACAAGGCTGTCAGTATAAAGATAGCCGCTCTCAGTCATAGGCACCCCGTGGGCCTAGGCAGGAGGCAAAAGTTACATTAAACAGCCACGCTGCTTTCAGAGTCACATGAGACCTACTGACATGCATTTTCTAAGAGACTGATGACATTTAAAGCTCTTCGAGTAAACTCTTTGCTTTCCATTTATAACAGGATATTCATCCCGCTGCTTGTCACGGGAACGAAGCGCACTGACCACCATCCCAATGGCCAAGCGTCTGCCATCTCGACAATGTTCTCCTGGGGAATAAAATACACGTCTTTGTTGTTAAACTCTGTCTCACCGGTAATGCTGGGACAGGTTCTCTTACAAAGGTATCAGATTTAACAGAGCACCCATCTTACTAACCACGCCAGCCTTTTTCCAGATGGCATTTTGAATACAATACAGACCAGGGGCTTTGCTAACCAACCTGTTATTCAATGAATTAGCGCTTATAAATTAAGCATGTGCCTCACAGAGTGTGCCTTTCCATGTGGCAAGCCTCTTCTCACAGTGCGGCAAGGAAGGACTGCAGGTCAGTGGGCCACCACAGGTGACATGCAAGCCATCTCAGTCGGTCATCTCGACCGAAGAATCATAGAATCATAGAATTGTTTAAGTTGGAAAAGACCTTTAAGATCACCGAGTCCAACCGTTAACCTAACCCTGCCATCCCACAACTAAACCATGTCCCTAAGCACTTTGTCTACCCGTCTTTTAAATACCTCCAGGGATGGTGACGAGAGGTAATTCCCACGTGCCAGGAGGCTGTGTCCAAAGAAGGAGCCCAGAGCTGAAGGTTCAGAGCCCTCTGTGTACTCATATATTACAGGCTCGTACGTTGTTTGGTGGTGGTGACATGTGGGTGACCGCTCAGATGCCACCGTGATGGTAAGATGAACGCGTAGCTGGGTACCTCACTCACCAGGGATGCTAGCATGCATCCACTGAAGTCTACGGTCCGCTTGTTACTGCACGTCCCCTGGAAAGGCTGATCTGCCGGCCCTCTGAGGCTGATGGCGACTGACATGGCGAGACCAGAGACAGCTTTAAATCATCTTGCTGAACTGCGACGAAAAGCGTCAGCGCAAAGCCCAGCGCAGGCTGTCGCTGTTCACGCGTGGGGCTGCAAGACCTGCCCTTGCCTCCGCGATGCTGCTGGCCCCTAAAGCTCACTCAGGTGAACTTGCAGAGGCTGCAGTCACACCACTGCTGAGTTGGAGGGCGAGGTGCAGCATGCCAGATACAAACTGCTTCTCCAAAGTAAGGCAGAGATGAGGTTTGGGACTGCGCCCAGTTTGCTGAGCTGTCAGCGTACTCCCTGGCTTGGGAAATCCCAAGGTGGCAGGCTGCTGGCACCTGGGAGGGCACATCGGTCACTCTGTACCTGCCCTGTTCTTAGGCACTTTTTCTGAATATTTGCTACTGGCCACAGCTGGAGAAGACATACTGGATCAAATGGGCCCTTGGTGCGTTCCAGGTGCGGCCAGTCTTGCGTTCTTACAATCAACAAAACTAGCTTGTAAAGAAACTGGCTAGCTAGGGCCATTTTGATATGGAGTGCTCATTTGTGATGTGCTTTGAACATCGGGCCATAGTAGCTGATCTTTGATTACCAGCGGTCACTGCTTTTTCAAAAGGAAACATGGGTCGGGAGAAAAGGGAATTTCTGTTCAGTTCCCGATCCTGGTTGCCTGGGGAATACTTATAGCATGCAGAAGAACAGATTTGCATGTTGGTATTTTGGGGATGTTTCCCGTGAGAAAAAAAAAAAGCAACTCAAAACTCTAGCTGACTTGGGGGGGGGGCGTGACTCATCACGATTATATCCTCCAAGGGTTTGTGTTATTCGACTGATGAATAGCATTTAAGTAACACAAAACCAAATGTATCGCCTTATGTAAGTAACAGCAGCATCACCGCACACGCTGGCTTCCTCTGCCTGTCCCACTGTTAGACCTGACACCATGGAATGGTTTACTTACGATGTTCACTTCCCTCTGCCCGTAACTTGTGGTGTCTTACTCAGCCAGAATTGGTAGTTTCTGAGAAGTGCCTGAAGGATCTGTGGACACCAGTGACACAAGTGCCCAGCTCCCCTCACACCGTTGCAGAACAGATCCCCTTTGACGCAGGTCTGGTACAAATGTCCATATCAAATGTGGCCTGGCTATCTGAGGGGAAAGGCTGAACTGTAGAAAGTCAAAGCAGATTTTCCAAGGTACACCACCACCTAAAAAACCAAACTGAGGCCCATCCAGCTTTTCAAATTATCCGCACAGGTCAGGTCCTTAACTCCTACTGATTGTGACGGGAAAGACTTCGGTGTTTTTTAAACTCCTACAAGAGTTTAAACTCCTACAAGGCCTCCTTTGGCCTGCGTGCAAATGCTGCCCAGGCTGTGTGGATGAGCTGTGGTCTGCGCAGGACTGGTTAGAAGAGAAAAGGGAATTTCAGACACCAGCGTGGTTACCACAGCACCTAATTTACATCAGGGTAACGAAGACGGATAGTTCCCATCATGGCTGCACGACGTCTTTTGTCACAATAACCCATGGATGTTGAGGACTGCAGAGAGTCTCCAGTCAAAATGTGTTTGTTTTTTACATGTATTGCATTACCGTGGTGCAGGTGAGGGTGCAGTGCTGGTGATCGCAGGACGTTGCAGCAGACCCAGACAACCCAAACCAAAGCAAAGACCCCCAAGAAGCCTGCCATGGACAGCAGGCTTCCCGGTTTGCAAGAGTCATCTACCTTCAGTCGGTAAGAACTTTTAGTGTGGACAATGCTGGAGTAATCTTTAAAATTATCACAGACATCTGTGAGTTGTTTTAGGGAAAGGATCTCCCAGGAGGAGAAGGAGAAAGGCCTCTGGCAGGCACTGTAAATCATGTAGCATCCCACTGTGGCCCTGACCGAACAACTAAAAGAAGGTGTTTAGGAACAAGTCGAACCCTAATTTAACCATTCCCATTGCCAGCTCCTGTGTGGTGCTGCTTAGATAAGTCTTGCTCCTGATGGCTAAAGATAGAAATGTTTTTCCACTCTGATTTGTTTTTTCTTTTTCAAGTCTATTAGAGCAGGCCTCAAAATAGTTTTGGAGTTTATTTAGTTCTCGTTCTTCAGCTTGGTTTCGTGCTGGACATCCCAGACTGGCTGGCCCTGGAGACAGCAGGGCTCTAACTGGGGCAGCCGAGCAGGCTGGTGCCCAAATACAATCTGCCATCAGAACCCCCTCACGAACCATGGTTAGGAGTGAGTGGAGAGTGAAGCCTTGTGATCTGGCTGCCAAGACAGAAAAGTAACGATGGCCTGTTTTAACGCTGCGCAGTGCTGCTCTATCCAGTAGGAGCCAAACAGGGACCATTTTGTTTGGACCAGCGGGGGTGAAGCCACATCAGTCCCCCAGCCTTGCAGCTGCTGGCTGCACCAGGAGCTCATGCAGCTGCCTGAGCCCGGTGGCTGCGTACCAAGACGCTGGCTGCCGCTCCAGTAAGGGCTCCAGGTGCCTGTCGTCACAAAACACGTGCTGTTCTTGCCAGCTTCATAGCTAGTTCCTGGGTAATGCTTCTTCCCTGTGTGGCGGTCGCTTCCAGACGTGCCAAGGAAAACAGGGTGGATTTCATGCAAGAAAGTATTTTCATATTATTTTCAGTGAGGAGAGAAATTCTGGCAGCATGGTTTGACTTCTACTGCCTTCACGAGTTGCCTTTGCCTCTGTCAGAACAGTGTTGATAGCTGGCAGGTTTCACTACCGGTGGCTGTGCTCAGCCAGAGGAACCCTAGAGCATCCACCAGAAGCATTTATCCCAGTTATCAAACACCAGGCACACAGCACGTTGTCTCTATCGCATCCCCTTTTCTGTCTCCACCTGCCCACCAGTCCACCCCAGAAACCATCTCTTGTCCTGCCCCCAGTCTCCCGTTCAACGTGAAGTGAATCCTCTCTCGATCACTGAGCATATAGGCCTTCTCCTGCCAGCATTGGTCAAAAACTCATAGTGACTGGTCATTGTTGCAGGGAAAAATGGCTTAGCGCACTTAGGTTAAACCAAATCAGGACCAAAACGGTTTATTGATTTATTAAGGGCAGGAAATTAACTGACAATCAGTAAACTATACATTCAGGATGTACGTCAGTGATAGAGCAGTCCAACCACAACATTAGACACTTAGAAAACACTAATAAATTCCTGCAAGTTCCTAAATGCGCTTCTGTGACTAATCCCCATAAGTTCTCACCCCACACCCGCAGGCACCCACCCCTCTCTCACTGGCAGAGGGGTCACTTCTGGGAGCACGGGTCGCCCCCCCCCTCCCCCCCCCCCCCCCCAAAATGTGGGTCCCTATGTGCTGCACCCCACAGGGTCAGCTGTCACCACGCTGGTGGTGCCTGATGGATGGGGAACCCGCTGCCTCTGGTCCCAGCAGAGGCTGTGATGGGCCAGGCTGGGTTTTGACTGCTGCTCCGTTCACAGCCCTAGGCCTCTCCCTGCTCCGTTACAAATTTTTATGCTGCTTTTATACAGCTTTTCAGACCAACTCGTCCTTTGTTTCAAAATTGCCTTGGTCATTCCCTGGTTCCGGTTTAAGCCAGCTGACAGCTGCCCATCCTCTTCAGCGTGACCAGTCGAGGACTGATTGCTGTTTCCCTCCTCAGCAAGATCGGTTTGGGGCAAATGCCCTCTCAGGCCCTTTTGAGTTTTCCATCCGCACATGCTGTTTACACTCACTTATCTACCCTAACAGCTGTTGTTTTCCACATCGTTTTGTCAAGGGTGGGCTGCGCAGGCATCCCCACAAGTTATATTACACAACTATCAAACTGATATTGAAGAAAAGAATACTGGCTCCCATGGCTGGATTTGGGGGGAGATTATTTCTCTATATATTTACTTTCTCGGTGCCTGACAGTTCACGATTTTTTGAACATAGTTGCCTCAGCTTGCATAGCTACATGCAATTAATCTGTTCAGATGCAGTCATTGTGCTCAGAGGACCAGCCGCATATGTCTACAAGCCTAATCCCTAGTGACCCCGCATCTGTGGAGGGGACAAGGAGGGGAAGGAGGAAGACTTGAAAGCTGTGTTTGTCATACTGTGTTCTGGGAGACTATACAGACCCCGCCTTGAGCCGGTGTGATGCGCAGCAGCCCCCAAGCAACTCCCGAACTTCCCAGGCAGAAAATTGGAGGATGCCCCTAAGGCAGTGCCCTGCAGGACCGGGAAGCTGACATGGGGACCGAACGCTGGCATTCGCCTCGCTGGGACACTGAGAGAGGGAGGTTCTGCAGTTCTCAAGGGTCGCTCCCCTCCCCTCCAGCTCCTTGCAGCTCCCAGAGGTGAGGGGTGTAAAATGCCCCTGTGCCGCCCGGCCTCTCGCTCCCAGCCTGCAGGGCCGCAGCAGCTCCGGTCGCCCATTTTGTTCCTCGCCCTCTCTCACCTGTTGTGGGCGACGCGGGCTTGGTGCCAAGCCCTGGAGCAGCTGCCCTTTTCCAGCTCCCGGGCACACCAGCCCGAGGAGGCCTGGCCCCGTTTGTTTGCAGTGGCAGCCCACGAATAGTAACTACTTGAGGCCATTTTGCACGCTTCTGTCGTCTTATAATTAGCACTTGGTCCCGCAGCCCGTGAGAGTCCCTCCCCGCCCGGCGTGCCTCTCTCCTTCCTCTGCTGCATGTCACAGCATCATCCACAGCCACCTTCAGAGATGTTTCTAGGTCACATGTTACCCAAAGTGACCATCAGCCGCAGTCTCATTTTCCCCCACAAGTGGCACGAATGGGCAGAATAGTCACCGAGCTGGACAAATCCTCACTTTGCTTTGCTCTCCGCCGGGCCCTTCTCTCTGGCAATCAAAAGTAATTGCCCACCCCCCTGCCCTGCCGCGAGATACCTCTCCTTGCCCTCGGTGCTTTCTCCCAGTCCTGCGAGGCAGGAGACACGAAGGAAGCAGGGATCTTGGTGGTGGCTATGCCCAAACCCACCAGAGAAGATCAGAGAGCCCTGCGCATGCTAACGACTCAGGGCGGTGAGATAAACCCTTCACCACTTCCATCTTGCAGGGTGTTCCTTCCTAGGTGCGGGTGCACAGCTTTCCCCAGCCCCGTCCTTCCTCCTGCAGCTAATCTCCCGCACATGGCTCACTTTGCACATTTTGTTCTTGGCAGTTTCAAACGTTGCCTCAGGCCCTTATCGCCTTAAAAAACGAGATCCTATAGTGGTAGCCTTAGAGACGGCCTGACTGATAGCCGAGCAGCCAAACAAACAGCGAATTTGAATAAAACTCGGCTTATAGAGCTGGCATATATATATATATGTACACACATATATTTGGCGAATATTAGTTCTGCCAATTCTGAGAGGACAATTCACCGACATCAAGCAAAGTGCATGTCCTGAGCACGTGTGGGACCGAGGCTTCAGGTGTGTAAAAGTCTGCAGGAACGGTGTGTAACCCTCACGAAGGCTCTTTTGCTTATTCCAGATCCTGCATGCCCCAGCCTGTGTGGTCACAGGGATTCGGTATCGCTGGCCACTGCCAACCCAACAGGACTTCTCTGTGTATTTATACAGAAATACGGATGCTTGCAGGAACAGGAGAGAGTTTCCCGGTGATCCTTAAACAAACACTGATGAAGCCAGGAGCTCCTGCAGCTCAGCTTCCACCAGCACCACTAGAGCTCGTAGCGACAGCGAGAATGTGCTCAGAGGAAGATCACGTTTCTGGGTGGCCGCTCACCATTGTAATCGCGAGACAATTACTCAGATATCCTCTAGCCGCTTTCTCCGAACTCATTCTCTGCAGTCTTAGGAAATAACGCTGTGGGAGAGCATACTCCCATTTGAGTCTTCCCTGATCTGAGTATCACCACGAACCTGCCTGAATAGCCCATGCCTATTTTATTTTGGCTGACCCCATTGCTCAGGCAGAAGGCAAGGAGGGGAGGGCTGCACCGACTGCTGCTGTTGCACGCGCCCTGAACTAACTTGTGCGGTGTTTTCCTCTGCAGACTCCATGAGCCGAGTCCTGGTCCATGGATAATGCCTGACGCAGCATCCAAGGGCAGGCTGCCTGATGAGCAGGCTCTGTGCTGGGGTGACACCACTGCGCACCCACACATCATTCCCAAACTGCTGCCCTTTGCAGGGTTGCATACCTGGGCCGTACATTGCACCCAGGGCATTAAGGAGAGTTGGTTCAGTTCTCCAGCGGCCAATGCAGACCTGGCGTCCTGGCAGCCGAGAGAAACTGCCCAGCTGGCTACAGCAGCAACTGCGCTGAGGTCTGGGAGTTAAAAATGGGTGGGTTTTCCTCCATTTATAGGCTTGATTGTAACCACAGCCACCTTAACTTGTAACTGATACCGTCCCCCCCGCAGCGTAGGTGATGCTCGCTTGGGCACCGGCTACTGCCGTCTGTGTTTGCTTTCGCTGTCACCACCAGCAGGGCTCTTCAAAAGACCGTCTCTGGCCAGGCACCAAGGAGAAAAGAGGGATGCCTTTTATCCTCTTCCCTCCAGCTGATCCGCCCTTGTGGATCACACAAAGGCCACTGGGAGCGGATTCTCCTGACCTAGGATGAAAATCCGTGTGGCCCACCGGGCTCCCTTTGATCACGCATAACCTATCACGGAGTGTTCAGCAAACGGGACACTCCCAATTAAACACGCACAGCCTTCTCGGCACACCCCCTCCCTCTACCTCCTGCATGATACCAGTCTTCTTTCTAACCCACAAGCCTTCATGGCTTTGAGAAGGTCTGGCCGTATGCCGTACAGCTGAGGAGGCCATGCTCAGCCGCTGCCATGAATGGTGGTCTGGCCTTGCTGGCGTGAACCCCATGCGGCTCTGGTGGACTGAGGCTGATGGCCTAGAAAATCTGGTCTCACTGTTGGTCACTTCACGGGTTGGTTCTGGGTTGTAGCCGTGGATCACTTGGAAAAGGGTGCCCCGTTACGACTCGTCCCCTGGCTGCAAGCTTCATGGCTTAGGGAGGGTAGGAGACGATGGTGGCCAGGCGACTTTCTCCCTGAGGTCCGACAGGAGCGTGCTGCGGCTGCTCGGTGGTCCTCGCTTTCGGGCTAGGTCATTCTTGCAGGCAACTTCCAGAAGAACATGTAGCTGCTAGGAGATACCAGGAAAGGCCCGGCGTGTGCGAGTTCATCCCGATTCCCAGAACGAAAGGAAAAAGGAGGGTGGAGTTAAAAGTTGAGAGAACATGTCAGTAGCTCAAGGGCAAGAAAATACGTGGAATGCAATATTGCGACCAAATAGGAATTTCAGAGTTAACCTAAATAGGCTTTGAAAACGTGGAGGCAAGGATCACGGGTAACTTTGACTGTCCTGTAACGGTACCGTGGGATCCAGGCACCCTAGTTACCCCCGATCACAAGGCGGATTAAACGATAATTTCCACAGTGCTTCAGAATGCCCTTGCCCTTTTTTTTCCTGTTTTCCTGCAAGGTGCAAGCATGGGATTGATGAGACCGGGACAAGCAGGATGAGTTCCGTCGGCGTTGGGAGCAGGAGGTGTCCCCGCAGAGAAGCCCCAAACCCCGAAGGTCACCCTGCGAGGGGCTGTTGCGGCCTGTCCCCGTGTCCCCGCGTCCGTCCGTCCGTCCCCCCCACCCCGCCCACCCCTGCTGCAGCGCCCTCCACCCCGGCCCCGGGGTAGGCAACCGGGCAAGCAGGTCCGGCTCCCCCGGGGGGCGTCTGCCCGCCCGTCCGCCCGCCGGCCCTCTCCTCCCGGCCGGTGCTTCCAGCGCAAAGAGCGCGGGGCTGGGCAGGCAGCGCCCTGCGCCTTAAATATTCCGCAGCCGCCTCGCGCGTGAGCCCGCCGGGGCCGTGGCAGCAGCGGGAGGAGGAGGAGGAGGAGGAAAGGCGGGGGGCGCGCGCGCCCCAAACCGCGCGCGCCGCAACACCGCCCCGCGACGGCCGGCCCGCGCGCGCGCCCGCCCGCCCGCCTGCAGCTACGGACGGGCAGGGGCAGGCACGGGGACGGGGACGGGGACACGGCCACGCGCCCGCCCCCCCCGCCCTTCCCGCTCCCGCCGCCGGGCCCCGCCCCGCCTCACCCCCGCCGCCGGGCCCCGCCCCCTCGGCTCCGTCCGCCGCTCGCCATTGGCGGCGGCGGCAGCGGGGGGCGGGGCCGGCGTGTATATGAAGGGGCGCGGCAGGTGGGGAGCGCGGTTGCTCTGTGCCCCGGGGGCTGCGCTCGCCTCAGCGCCCGCCCGGTCGCTTCCTACCACCACCACCCACCCCCCCCCGCCTTCTTCCTCCTCCTCCTCACACGCGCGCCCCGCCGGGGCCAGCGCCGCCGGCCGCTCCGCAGCGCGGGCCGGTGCCCGCAGCCAGACTTCCCCGGTGCCGCGGGGCGCCGGAGCCCGGCCGGGGCCTGCCCGCGCCGCCCGCCGAGGGCTAGGCTTCTCCCCGCCGCCGCCCGCCCCCTCGCCATGGCCCGCGGGAAGGCCAAGGACGGCGACGGCAACTGGAAGAAATTCATATGGAACTCGGAGAAGAAGGAGCTGCTGGGCCGCACCGGGGGCAGCTGGTGTGAGTGCCGGGAGGGGGGCGGCGGGGCCGAGGCGGGGGGCGGCGGCGCGGCGGGCACTGCAGCACGGCTGCGGCGGGGCTGCGGCCCCCGCCGAGGGCGGCCCGGGGCGGCGCGACGCGTCCCCCGCTGGGGGGTGGAGGGGGGGGCCCCCCCCCCCCGGTGTCCCGGGGGCCCCCGGGGCTGGGGCGCAGCTCGCCAAGGTGCGACTTCAGGTGGGGCCGGGGGTGAGGCGGGGTCGGGTCCCGGCCCCGGGATGGAGCCCGGGGCGGGCCGACCTTGGCGAGGGCGCCTCGTCCTTGGGTCTCCTTCCCCGGCGGCTGGCCCGGCCCGGGAGCATCGCCGTCGGGGGAGCTTGCCCTCCCAGCCGGCATCTGCTTTGGACTCCGGGGTGGCTTTTCTCCTGGCTTTCCCCCCCCCCCCCGGATAAAGGAAACCGAGCTAATTTTACCTCGTCGAGAGAGAGCAATTAGCTTCTAACGCCTCTGCGAGAAGGAAACGGCTCTATGTGCCTTTGTGATTAAATGCTCATGATGTATTTATTAGCCCAAGCGCTATTTGTAAGGGCGCCTAGGAGGCTGTTAACATTTTTCTTTTACGAAATCGACAGTCTCCCAGTTGCTGCCAACCACAGCTGGTGTGCTGCCCTTGCGATGTTGAATTCCGCTCCTGTTGTAATGGATCAGCCGGAGGTGCCACATCCGGAGCTGCCAGCTTTAGCTCTGGCAGGCGGGCGGGCGGACTAGAGCAGGCTTCTGCTGTATCTTTACGTGAGCAGAATTGGGCTGTGGGTGCGCATGGATAGGTATTTTCTGCTCCTGAGGCACCAGGCAACTGCGCAGTGCTTCAAATGCGGAGGCTGAACCGCGTCCTTCTCCCAGAGTGCCTGCACCTATCCGCCTAGGACTGATTTCCATTTGTGGAGTTGATCTGCAGGCTGATGATCAGATTCCTCTGTTATAAACCTACCTGTTGCAGCAAGCTCTTTCGCTTCAACCCCGTCGTGCTCGGTCGCTAGACCCGCTGCATATTTTTCTGAGACCTAGGAGTGGTTTTGACCTTTAAGGTGTCTTTGGTGTTAAGAGCATCCTGGCTGGGAACCCGATTAAATAAGCTACCTCCCAGCGCTTGCCTTTTGATGTTACAAAACTCAAAGGCATTACGCTGCAGACAACAGCATTAGTGTTTGGTTTGTTACAACAGCACCTCCTATGACCGTGCTCTGGAAAAAATTTCCACACGTCCCTGACGTCACAGCCATTTGCTTTACGCTGCCTGGATACCAAAGAGTGCTTTTAACTCCTGGAGCACTACGCTACCACACCCAGCTCTACCCACCAGCCCTGGCTACCTCCCCTGCCTCCATTGCGCCCGAGGAAGATGAGAGGATGGAGTGCCTTTCTGACAGTGTCCCTCAGCCTCTGTGTTCCTGGCTGTCCTTCCTGCTCGCCTGTCTTTCATAGACTTGAAAAGAAGGCAACCAGAACTGCCTACTTTCATCGTGAGGCTTCTCCACTGATGGAGCTTTTTTTTTACAGTGGGGCTGGGGAGGGAGGAGGAATACTTCCGCCTACTGCTTCCTCCCCTTCCCTTGTAGCTGGTCCCTTCACGTCCTTTGCATAAACCACCTCTTTTTCATTTGCACTTAGATGAGGACAGTCTGAGATCAAGCAGGCTCTCTCAAGTACTCTTTGGCCTCTGCGCTGGCCTGCTTGTTCCTGCAGCCTGATTAGCATATAGTTGCTTGGCATGGGCTGGCTTATCCTTCCTGTAGGTGGCCTGGTGATGCCTAGTACGGCATGTTACTGTGCAGTTAATCAGTTGAGATAATGCTTGTAAACTGGTAACTGATACCCAGAGTCTGAGCCATGTTGTGTCTCCAGGTTCATCTCCATGCCCCTGTGCTGCCCGCCCCCCCCCTCCCCAAGATTATTCTAGGCATCTCCCTTTAGACCAAAACTAAATTCAGTCTTTGGTTATTATGTAATTTACTCTTTAATTGGTACGAGCAGTGCTGGAGCGCCTTTGCAGGCACACAAGGCTGGTAAATCTGCGGTACTGTGACATGTCTGAGTACTTTTCTGCATTTGAGATTGAGTATTGGAGCTAATTTGGGCCCAAATTCTGCTCTGGTTGTCTTTAATGAAGGTGATAGCCTGCATTACGAGGTGAGAACAGGCTTTACAGTCGCTTGTAAACCTGAATGCAATATTCACGGTAGTCTCTCCTGGAAAAATAGCTTTGAGGCCCAGAGCTTTGTGGCATGGGTGTCATGCAGAGCGTACCCATCGTGTAGGCCGCCTCGCCATCGGACGCTTGCTTCGCTGAAAGTTTGTTGCCTGTGATAGTGTGTGATGGTAGTGCTGGGTCCGCCAAGGGATCCTTTAAAATACAGAAGAACATGGCTTAATCTTCATGTTTTACAATCCCAAATCCGGATTTGTGGATTTCTAGGTTTTTGGGGGCTCATGCTTCTAGCCCCTCGGATGAGTGGAGTGACTTGTATTTTCTGTCTGCATCGGGGCATCATCTTGCTGTTAAATATATGCCTCTGCAGCAGGGCTTGCCATCTGAATTCAGTGTGCTGGGCTCTTCCTTGCAAGTGGCAAAGGTTGAAAATTTTGTCCTGAAATGTGACTGCATTGAGGGCCTGATTTGATTCTTCTTCCTGTTTGTTTTCTCTTGCAGTTAAAATCCTGCTCTTCTATGTCATCTTCTACGGTTGCCTGGCAGGTATATTCATTGGGACCATCCAAGTAATGTTGCTCACCGTCAGTGAATTTGAACCCAAATACCAGGATCGAGTGGCACCTCCAGGTAACTAAATAGGAGGCCCGTGTTTGACTTGGTGCAAGCTGTTCTGGGGAGGCGGGTTGGTTACTCACCTCAAGAAGGAGGATGAAATAAGCATGTTGTTGCTGCAACACATATTTGTAGGGGGTGGGTATGTTCTCAGCCTTCTGTGTTAACAGTACTGGGGCTTGAAGGCAATCCTGCTAGAATTAAAGGTTGCATCACATGGAATATGCCTCCTGTCTGAGAGGAAATAGAACCTGGAGTGCTGCTCTTCCCTTAAACTGAAGCAAAAGAGTGAGGCGAAGAGGCTTCACTTGGGAATGAGCTGTGTGAAGATGCTGGGTTCAGTTTTTCACATAGCCACTGTGTTCCCATGGGTAAGTGAAGGGGCAAAGATAAAATGTGTAGCTTTATCTGTGAAACTGGGGTGCACAAGGAGAAAGGGGAACGTACCGATGCTGGGTGTGCTTACTGAACTGTATTAGCCAAGGCTGAACTGTACTGTGTGATCTAGAGGAGATGGTAGCATGTACCAATGGGTATTTCAATCGAATGTGTTGTGGGAGGCTAAAGGTGGGTCTCGTAGTTGCTGGTGTGTGACCTAGTCTTTGCTAGACAAAGTAAGTCTCTGCTCAGGATTAAAAAGATCGCTTGAGCAGTGTCTGTGGGCAGCCTGCCCTGGGCAGGGGCAAATGGAGTAACCAGCCCTTGCCGCAGGTTCCCCGCTCTGCCTGTCCAGGCTCTGCTGCGCTATCTGATTCCGGCCGCAGCCAGCGGCTGCTCAGAGCGTGGCGGGGGAGCTGCGCAACTGCTGCTTTCCCACGTTACGGATGACCTTGAGGCTGCTTGGCACTGGGGATGGTAATGATCTGTCTCCAGTTGCTCTGTAAAACAGTTCAGAAGCTTTTAATAACAGTGGTATTTAAGTGACAATTGTGAGGCTGATGGCTTGTAGCTACAGAAGTTGGCTCTGGTGTCGCATGGTGTCTTACTGCCCCACTGTCTGCAGTGCTATGCTGTGCTTATTCCCTGCTCTAACAACGCGGGGAACGTTACCATCACCAAATGGTGTTACATCTCGGCAAAGAATCACCTCTTTCAGAGAATTGCTTTTCCACCAGCACTTTTGAAAAGACAGAACAGAGACTGGAACTGCTGTGGTAGCACATGGCGCTTCTTAATGTACCAGCGTGGCTGGGGTAAATGCAGTCTTAAGCAGTGGAAGTGGCTGTCTTTATCTCTGCAGTGGGCTCTGACGTTTGCAGGAAAGACTAAACTGTCACTGATACTGCCCAGAGCTGTTAGCTGCATCTGAAAAGCCAAGATGGCTAATGGTGGAATAGTTGTTACTTTAATAACGTGTTTTTCCCCCGGCTGAAGCCCAGTGGTCTCACCAGACGTGAAATAATTAGCGAAGAAGCCCATGGATCTTGGGCCACATCCAGGTAGACCTGCTGTTTAGCCTGATGTCACATAATTACTCATTCTAGGTAAACTGTTTGCTTTCTGTGTAATAGCAGTTTGCAATTCTAATTTCAAAGCAACTCTGTGGTAAAACTTCTATGTAAGATTTCAGCCTGCAGAGGATTTTTATTCATCTCTTAATTGTGTACTGCACCACCTTTTCTCAGGCTTATCTTTTTTTTTACCAAAAAAGGGAACTGAATTTTGAGATGCTCTTGTAGCTTGTACTACAGAAATCAAAATGGAGGAAGAATGCAAAGGTCATCAGGGATCTTTGTGATGGGCTTTCAGGACATGTTCCCCTTGATTGCAGTACAAAATCCAGCTCCTTGAATATATGACAATAGGCAGCCCCACAAACAAGGGCTTTGAACCAAGCTGCAGAGGCTTATGGGTGCAACTTCAAGGAGATACTGACCAGTTAATAGCACAGGGTCCTTCACAGGGCATCACATGACAACTCTTTCTACAGATGTGCACACA
Organism: Gorsachius magnificus; assembly: GCA_034008185.1. NCBI lineage: Eukaryota > Metazoa > Chordata > Aves > Pelecaniformes > Ardeidae > Gorsachius > Gorsachius magnificus. The sequence continues at coordinate 125,773,454 of CM067081.1, forward strand.
CTAGGGGTAAGGCATGGTGGAAGTTGGCGTTTAATGTCAGGTCTGTTCCTCATCCTGGTAGCACAGCAGCCGTTAGGCCACAGAGTGTCAAAAATAGCCTCTTAATGTCAGCTTTCAGAGAGATTGATGCTGTAGTGAGTTGCTGCACTGCTGTGTTTGGCCCCTGCTGTGTAGGGCTCCCCCCCCACCCCCCTGTGCTGCAAGCTCAACCACTCTTCTGGCAATGAACACACATGTGGGCATGTTTGCTCCTGTACTTGGTGCGCCCCTAACTCGAATTTTCTGTGATCGGGGACCCCTGCAGACAATGAACTACATAAAACAGGGTGTTATGCAATTCTAATTCCTCGTTCTTGTGGGAAGATTTGCAAGCCAAGTAGGTGTATTGGCAGCTTGATAGTGTCCTGGATCTTCTAGGAAGCTAGAAAACCTGGTTTTATACTTGTTACAGTGCACTGTTCTTCTTGGGCAAGTCACTGCTGTGTCAGCCCAAAATGGCTGAGAAAGGGGAAACTGCACTTCCCTCCAGGATTTGCAGGAGAAAATGCTGTAGGGGCTGCTGTAATATTCTTGTTCTGAAATACAACAGATTTCGTAACAGCAGCAGAACCTGCAGGATGTTTTATTGAGTTATTGACACGGGTATAACATTGAAAGCCATAAAGTGCTATTTTTGTAGCCAAGTGTCATTACTATGCTAATTGGTTTCTGCATTGAACACAACAGGAATGTTATATAGGGCTTCAGGGCAAGTGGAGTTTTGTACCTTTCCATGATACTTTTTTCCTCCTCTTTGTTTTTTGTCTTGGGGTGGGGGAAGGGACAGTGCAGTTCACTTTCTTGTCCAGCCTTGCCATTGCGACAGCCCCAGCTCCACGTGTGCTGCAGGCTCGGACTCTGCTTTAAGCACAGAGGACTTCCCCTGCTAGTAGGGAAGAATGAGGGTACTGCCTCTTAAACGCAACGTACTGAGCATTTAAAAAATAATACTCTGTTCTCCTCCTCTTCTTCCCTGCCCAAATATAAATTGGGCTGTGTATCCTGCCATCTTGTGGTGTGCATCCTGTGAAACACAGCACCTGTCAGTAGGGCTGGTGTAGGGGCGAGAGAGCTCACTGCTGCCTAAGGCTCTTCTTAAGTGGCAGCTGGCAGAAGTGGCTCAAGCCAGGGCATTCCAGGTGTCCCTGCTTCAAGTGCTGCCTGGCCACCATGTGCCTGGGCAGCGAGCGTGTCTTGGGAAAGGCTGCTCTGGTGCGTGTTCCCCACTTGGCTTATTCAGCTCAGATAGCAGCAAGGAGATGGCAGGAAAGCCCCAAGGAGCGTACGCCACCTCCTATGAAGCAGCACTTTCCCTGCTCCCATCTCTTGCCGTGGTACCTATGTTTGGAAAAATCTCTGCATCTCAAGCTCCAGGGATGTTTATCTGCCAAGCAGATTTTTTTTGCTGCATCTGTAGAAAACTCACACCTGCTTTTTGCACTTTGGGGATGAGGTAGAGGGTGACTGGAAGCTTGGAAAGACATGGCTGGGTATGGAGGCTTTTGAAGTCTATCCTTGCTTAGTGAGCTTGGGGGGACAGTAAATAGAAATGGTGTAGTGATCACTCAGTTTGTCATTTGTGCCATCCCAGGGTGTTCAGACTCATTCTGAACCAAGGGTATATGGTGCTTGGAAATGAGCATTGTGTGATGAAGCGAGAGTGGTTACTATGGACTTGCATAACCATTCCTAATAACAAGCCTGCTTTCCCACTTCTAGTTTCTTCTTCACCCTCAGGATACTGTTTTTCCTGGAGTCTTGCTCTGCAGCTTAGAATGAGAGCCTATGTGGAAAATCTGGTTTTAAATGAAGTTGAATAAATGTGATTTTTAATCTGCAATGGTATTTTGGAAGTGAAACTGTAGCTGGAAAAAAAATCAGTTACTCTGCGTGCTTTTTTGGTATCTGTGTACATCCACAGAGTTAGAAAGCCAACAGAAGGTGGTGTCTGTTCCCAAGTCAAAGCATCACTCATCATTCATGTGGACAGTCTCAGTCAAGTGAAGATGGGAATTGTATCGCCTGCAATGCACTCTGAGAGCCAGTTGCAGAAATTTTCTAAAGTAGTCTGACAGTATTTTAGCAATATTACTCTTCCACACATGAGGAACAGCATCACCACACGTGATGACACGGTGTATCTCTGCCAATAGCATGAGATGCAGAACTGTGGCAAATGGATTAAACAACCCTCTCCCCATTTTCAGACTATAGACATCTGGCTACAGAAGCGCTTGAGGCTTTGTTTCTTTTCCCCCATATGACTTGCTTATGAATGGCTTCCTCATGTGCAGGAAGCCCCCAAGAGGCTTATTCATCCCTGTACTTTATGGGAGCCACATACTTCCTTAGCTGTGTAGCAACCCATGATAGGTAGCAGTGGAATGGCTCAGCTTTGTAATTTTTTTCTTGTCCCTACTTGCTTCTGTTCCCCTAATGGGGGTGAGAGAAGGTTTCAGAAAGGTTACAGATGCGTTCTGCAGAGGTTACTTCCTCTTGTCAGATCAAATCAACAGTTTGCTTTTTTAAACAAGATTGCTTAAGAGGGCTTCAGTTCTGATAACAGCATTGAAGGTTTTATTCTGGCTATGGGATGTACAGATGGAAAACAAGAAAGGAAATGATAGATCTGTGCTTAGGGCTTTGTGTCCAGTCAGTTGCAGGCATGTGAGGATGGAAATTATGGTGAAAGCCAGTAATACATTTTTAATCAGGATAAAGCTATTAACAAGCCTTTTATCTTCACAAAGATTTACTTCCTTACTGTGTTAAGTGGGAAGATTGAGCTCCACTTTGCTCTTATCCTAAACAAAGCAAGCACCTGCTGTACCAAAGCTCAGTCTGGTTCACCCAAGTACTTGTAAATGCCCGAAGTCTGGCTGAAAGCAGCCCAGCTATGGCCGCAGGCCAAGCCTACCCAGTAGGACCGGTTGTTCGCTTGTGCGGGTCCCTGGAGGAGCTGTTTGGAGGCGCTGCTTGGGCTGCGGTGCTGTTATGCAAAGATTTGCAAGACAGGGCTGCTTTGGATGGGCATTTGTTCTTCCAACCAAGTCACTTGTTTCAAGAGCAGAGGGTTGGCTTTGGACTGTATGTGTCCATGGCCAGGCTCTCCTAACCAGAGAACAGGGATATTCTGCTAGGTGGCTTTCTCACATTGTGGGGTGTATATCGTTGACCTTTCCTGCACCTTTGCCACATCTGGATGGGTGCCTCTCTGTGTTACCTTGGACAAGGTAAAGAAATAGAGGTGGGGAGTTCCTCGGTTTTAGAGGTCCTGAGCAAATCTAGTTTAACTGCCTGACAGAAGCTTAACAAGCCTGGCCCTGCTTTCTTGAATTTTATATTTATACACTTGAATGACACACCTGTAACTTGAACTCTGGAAAAAGCAGACCCAGGAGAGGAACCAAGGCCCGCCTTCCCTGCAGTTCCAGATAGCCACTTCCAGTGACTCTGAGCCTGTTGCTTCCCAGCTGAGTGGTAACACGAGGAGGGTTTGGCAAGGATGGGATTGAAGTCCCTTACTAAAATTGAACCCAGTTTGTTTATTTTATATATATTTATAACTGTTTGTGAAGCAACAATGCAAGTAACTGCTTGAAAAGGGGTTGAAAGCCACTGACTTCGGAGGGTAGGACATAATTCTGCGAATGGAATAGTAAATTGCTTCTAAACTTTTAACACTCAGCCTGGTCAATTTGTACAGAGGAAGTTCTGAGTGGTTAAAGCTGCTTCCTGGAATAAAACTTGAAACCCTGAGCTACTCACTGGGTGTCTCGCTATCTTTGGCTACTAGGAGCTGCGTTTAGGGGAACAAAGCTAATCTTTGTCCTAGGTTACAAATTCCAACTCAGTGGGTAGCGGGGTGGGGGGGAGTGGTGAGCTGGCTTGAGGAGGGACTAAGGAGAAGCACTGAAGTGGCTTTGGAAAAATTGCTGGAGTCGCAAGCTCCTGTGGGTTGGGGCCAGCCAGCTAAGCTGCCTGAGTTTTGCACCAGGGGAACTTGCTGGTAATGGGCCTGTTCTGAAAGCTGTCAAAGCAAATGCTGCTCCCCTGCTCCTTTTTCTTGTTCTTGCTAAAATGAAGATGACAAACTGAAGAGAAGTCAAGACCTCGGTAATTATAGTGGCCGCCACAAAAGCAGCGTGAACTCTGGTTCCTGTTACTTAAGTTTAATGTGTTAGCCATGCATCAATGCATTCAATTAAAATGTGACCTAAACATCATGCAGGAGCAACTACTTCCAAGTCCCATAATGAAAAGCAAAGAGGTTGGCACTTTTATTCATCATCTGTAGGCATTACTTGTATCTAGTCCCTTCTCTTCTCTATGCATTCTTTTTCTGTTCATCCTCCTAAAGTCAAAAGCGGAGCCAGTTACACAGCCCAGAATCTAGGACAGTTTTAAACACCTCTCCTGCGTGGTGGTATTTCCTACTCATCTACTTGGTGATGAGCTTCCGATGAGAGAGCCCAGAAGGCTATTTATGCAATCAGAAATACCTGCTTACGGAGTGAAAAGACCAGAGAACATGACCAGGCTGATGAATTTACTGAGTGAGAAAATGTCTCCTGCCCTGCACGCTACAAGGGAGACTACGCAGAGGCAACATGGATTACAGCCAGCAGAGACTGTACCTGACCTGGGGAACCTCTCATATTTTATTGCGAGTGTTCACGCGTGGGCAGCTCTGATTTTTATCCTAAACACATAGCGTGTTTTGCAGACTTTCAAGTCATCCTATGGGGGATACATGCATAAGAAGAGGCTTCCCTGGGACTTTATTGTGTGTGGTTGGTCTCGCACACGTCCAGCTTCCCTCCTGTCCTTGGGGAGGAGGCAGAAGCGGGCAGGGGACCTGAGGTTGACTGTTTTTCTTGAGGAGAACCTTGACTTATAGCCTCCCTTCTGGGTTCTGTGATTTTTATCTGCTTAGTGATGCAAACAACATGACGAATATTCCAGACTGTTATTGGAAAGAGGAGATAAGAGCCCGTCAGAGCCTTCCCTCTAGTGAACTTAAGCTGTTTTGTGCAAGTCCCGAAGTCTGAAAAATAGAGATTATTAGAATGAGTTACGTTCTTGGTGTGCACTGCGTTGCCCGGAGGCTGTGCAGCTCTGAGGTGTACTTAATGTTTTCTTCCTTATTTTGCTTTTCTTAGGACTGACTCAAATCCCCCAGGTACAGAAGACAGAAATTTCCTTTACTGCCTCCGATCCCAAAAGTTTTGAGCCCTATGTGAAGAACCTTGAGAAGTTCTTGAAGGACTACAGTGCTGATCAACAAACTGAAAACATAGTTTTTCAGGACTGTGGGGGTAAGTTGCGATTGTTCCCTGCAGCTGAGGGCTCTGACCAACACCTCTGCGTCAGGTCCATCTGAAGCTGAGGGTGAGCGGTGGTGGTCTGTCTTTGGCTGTTCCTTTTATCGTAACCAGTGGCATTGTTGGTAAACTGGCAGGCTCTGGTTTCAGTCACATGGCTGCTCCTTAGATGATTACTCTGGACAGACCAGACTTGGCCAGGGATGTGCGTAGCAACTTACTGTAGAGGTTATATGGTCGGGAACTCCCAGATTTCACTTGGAGAAAGTTGCAGCTGACTCCAAAAGCGCTGACCTTATCCTCTCTGAAAGCCACAGGGGTTTTGCTAAAGCCAGTGTCGGCCCTCTAGATGCAATGCAGCAAAACATCTGGGAGGTATTAACCTTTAACAGGTTAATGCAATAATGTGGAGTGAGACTATCACCTTGTGATATGTGCATGTAAAATCTGAGGGGAACCCATTTGTAAAAGCTGACAAAAAAAAAAAAGAAAATCAGAGCCAGTGGATTACAAATGTGTTTGTTCTCTCATTGTCTGGAAGTTTCCTCAGTTAAAAACCAAAACCCTGGCAAACTTACTGGTCTGGGACCAGCCCACACGTGGGGGGTGGCTGGGGTGCAGGTCTGTGGTGTCAGCATCGAGAAGATGGTGTCACTTACCTGTTTGGACGAGGGGGAAATCCTGACTACGCCGTGAAGCGTTAAGTGCTGTTCTTCCTGACAAGCAAAAGGTCACCTTGCATACGGTTGTCTTTTCGTTCCCCTGCCATGACAGACTCACCTAACGATTACAAAGAGAGAGGACCATATAATGATGCCCAGGGCCAGAAGAAGGTCTGCAAATTCAAACGTGAATGGCTGGAAAACTGCTCTGGAATAAATGATCCCACCTTTGGGTACAGGGATGGCAAACCATGCATCCTCGTCAAGCTCAACAGAATTATCGGCTTCAAACCGAAGGCAAGTATCTCTTCCCTTTCTAGCAGAAGCTACCGATCAGGAGGAGTTGTTGGCTGCAGATTTGTTGCGCCTGCTTTTCTGTCTCTGGAGAGGAGAAATTGTGAGGTGATTTGAGTAACTGGCTTTAAAAATACTTTTCATTAAAAAGCAATGTAAGCTGCACACCGCAAGCTGGTAGCAAGTAGCCAGGAACCTCCCGGTGCAAACTCCTGGTTAGTTATCTGGTAACTTCTGAGCCTGCTAACTGAATGGCTCGAATGGGGCATTTTCTTCAAATGATAAAACCCATTTTAAGTTCCTGTGTGCTTCCACGGGACTGTCCCAGGCCGACTCTATCTGTAGTAAGATCAGTACATTGTGTCATGCCCTGATTTGCTTCATTCTTTTCCTCGGGCAGTGTAGAGTTGCTGGTCTTGCTAAAACCACTTCATGAAATGAAGTCGTGCTAATATTCGCTATCAGACTGATACGGAGGCTATAAAGCGTAAACTGCATCTGAGAGTCAGGCACAGCTCTTACTGCAGGGAAGGTGGTGAGAACTTTAGGTTATTTAATGCAGTTTCCCAGACGCTGTAGGATGTCTCTGTCACCCGCTTGCTCCGTGCTGCACCTGAAGGCACGTTTGCAGGAATGCTGAAGGATGTTAATCTGGACAGGAACGGCTTTTACTTCTATTTTTTTTTTCCCCCCAATGCATTTAAATGTTAAAAAATTCTCTTAAGAATTCAGTGGCAGAGGACGTGTTATTGAGTAAGGTGGTGTGCGAAACCTGCCACTCCACCCTCTGGATGGAAAACGGTGCAAAGGGTCTGCTAAGCCACCTTTGCCACCATCCATCCGTGCAGTTGAGGACAGGGAATGGTGCTGTCTTGCTAATGCGTTTTGAGGAATGTTTTTCTTCGAAGGGAGCCTGCCCTGTGCTAGAAGAAATGAGTTGAATTTTGGCTCATCTGGTCCCGGGCAGAAACAGTGGTGGCGTTTTAGCAGGAACGTGTTGTGCTTGGTATGCGGTGGTTGTGGGATGACATAAGATGCGCGTATTTGACTGGGGAAGAGAAGGGTTTGGTGGTGTGTTCCTCTTTCCTTCGCCACAGAGCTCTGAAGAGCTCCAGACCGCGTTAAGACGGCAGGGTCTAGTCAAGGGATGACTTCACATGTTTCATTCCACGTCCAAGGCAATATTTGTTTTCCTCCTCCCAGTGGAGCCCCTGTAGCTCTTGTGTTGGGCAAGGTGTGTGTAAAGCAGATCTGAGACCTGCAAGGTTGCGAAGCAGAACTGCTGCACTTGTTCAGAGACCAACAGCAGAGTTGGCACTCCCGCCTTTCCCTGACGTACCCAGAGCCTTTGTCTGTCCCTGTAGGTGGTGTCGGAGTTTGGACATGTCAGGGTGTCACTGTTGCTCTTTGTTCTTTCTTGTGCGTTCCCAGCCCTTGGCTGCGCTCACCTGGCAGGCAGGCGGCAAATCCTCCCACTCTTCCCGCCACTGCCTGGGCTTTGCACAAAGCAGCCGTGCTGGCCAGTGCTCTGCCCCGAAACGTTCTCCCCATCGACACCGCCACGTGGAAAATAGCCCGGTCTGCTTGCTTTGGTATCCGCAGCAGCAGGGCTGTAGGGACAGGCAACAGCTCTGCTTTGGGTTATGTTCCCCAGCTTGTAGTTGCGTTACGCTGCCTGTCTGTCCCAAGAACCACTGCCAAGAGCTGTTGCCTCCGAAACTGAGCTAGGAGGGATTCCGGTTCATGGCACGCATTTGGTACCCCTGAGCTTTGCTGCTGCAAAGGTGCTGCAGATGGCAGAGAAGCGTCCGGTGTGTAACACCCCCTTGTTTTGGGTTTCTTCTAGGCTCCGGTAAATGAGAGCCTCCCTCCAGAGATTATGGCAAAATACAGCCCCTATCTCATCCCCGTCTACTGTGCTGCCAAGGTAAGTTGAAATACAACGGAGCGGAGTCGGGAACTGCAGGGGGAGATTAGGTCCCTGTCCAAGTTGTCGTGATCCCTCTCTGCCTTTCTGCAGACAAGGGGGGGGTGGTTCTTACTTGGGCTATCTCCCCCCTCAGAACAGGAGTTTCCCAAAATCCCGCTGGTGACAAGAGGCAGTTAGCGCTGCCCTCGCAGGGAGGGGTGAAAGCAGGGCCAGAGAGCAAAGAGTATCCTCAGGAGTAGCTGTTTTGCTTCCCAGTGCTGTACTGGAGCTGTTAGCGGGGATGGCTGGAAAAAGGATGCCAGGGAAGAGGAGTTTTACTTGGCACTGTAAAGCAGCTGAGAAACAGAGAACCTTTTTTCTTTTTTTTTTTCTATTTTTTCTTTTTTCTTTTTTTTTTTTTTAAAGCCAGAGAGAGCACTTTGGTACGACGGGAAGCTGGGGTGGCTTCTGAATGCGTAAAGAAGGGGTTGAGCTTTTAAATCAAGAAAAGCCCCTTTCCGGGCTGGCGTGTGCTGGGAGGTGCTTATGGCGTAGCTGCTGGGTAGGCAGGGCTGCCGGGTCCTCTCCACCGCCGGGCCTGTCTTCCTGCTGTCAAGATGAGGCTCAGTGGTGACCAGAGAGAGGTCGCGGTTGTGGTGAACAACAGGGCGCTGCCAGGGAAAAGGGCTGCGAAAGGTAGAGTTTGGGTGATTGTCATCGTTTCTTCTTCCTCTTCCTGCCTCCCTAGAGAGAGGACGATGCAGACAAAATAGGCACAGTGGAGTACTATGGGATGGGTGGCTACCCCGGCTTCGGCCTGCAGTACTACCCCTACTACGGCAAGCTCCTGCAGCCGCGGTACCTGCAGCCGCTGGTGGCGGTGCAGTTCACCAACCTGACCTACGACATGGAGGTGCGTGTGGAGTGCCGGGCCTACGGGCAGAACATCCAGTACAGCGACAAAGACCGCTTCCAGGGACGCTTTGATATTAAATTTGACATAAAAAGCAGCTGATTGTAAGCACAACTCTCTTCCCCCCCCCTTCCCCTCCCTCCTCCTCCTCCTAGCCATTTAAAAAGGTTAAAAAAAAACAAAAACAAAAACAAAACAACAACAAAAAAAAGAACAAAAAAGAAAACCTACTAGTCTTGAACAAACTGTCATACGTATGGGACCTACACGTAATCTATATGCTTTACACTAGCTTTCTGCATTTACTAGGTTAGAATGTAAACAAAGTGTAGCAATAGCGACAAATATTTATTCTACTGTAAATGACAAGAAAACAAAATTGAGCCTTGGGATGTGCCCATTTTTACTGTAAATTATGATTCCATAACTGACTTGTAGTAAGCAGTGTTTCTGGCCCCTAAGTATTGCTGCCTTGTGTATTTTATTTAGTGTACAGTACTATAGGTGCATACTCTGGTCATTTTTCAAGCCATGTATTGTATCTGTTTTCTACTTCTTGTGAGCAAAGACTTTTGCTGTCCAAGGTGTAAATACTCAATGGGACTAGAACTGGCATGATAATACTTCTCATTATTTTGTCCTTTTCAAAGAAAGGCCCACCTGTGAGACTATATTTAACAGCACTCCATACGGCTTCTGACTTCTCTGTGGTGTTAGGGTATTTTATTTGGAGGGGTGGCAGGGGAAACTAACTTAAGTGACGTTAAAGAGAATAGGTGATTGTGTACTGTGCTTTGTAGCGAATGCTGTCTCTCTCTCCACCTCTTCCCTCATCCTCCAGTATGTTGTGTGGGAGACCGGGTCAGACTATCACTCCTCTCAGTGATAGGCGTAACTCTTTGCTTTGTATATTTTCTTTTCTTTTTCTTCTTTCTTTTCTTTTTTTCCTTTTTTTTTTTTTTTTTTTTTTGGTGGCATGCAATGTGGTGCTAATGTTTTATTGAATGTTTTTTAATTTTTTTTGCATTGTACAATTTTATTTTTTCTGCAAGAAAGTGTAATGTATGAAATAAACCAAAGTCACATGTTTGAAAATAAATCTTTTATTTTAAACTTTATAAAAGCAATGCAGTACCCCATAGAATGGTGTTAAATGTTGTCTAAAGTGCAAAACTCTATGTTCTAACATGTAATAATAGCCAGGAGTACAGTGCTCTTGTTGATCTTGTATTTCAGTCAGGTTGAAACATTGGACAAATAAATGAATGAACACACCATTCTGCCTGCGTGTCTCTTGCATTGGCTGAGGATGGGGGCTGTTAGGTGTCCAGAATCTTGAAGAAGTACTGCACCTGTTTCAAACAGAAGGTACATCTTTATCAGTCCCAGCACCTCTCAGCTGAAGAGAGTTGAAAGGTGCATGGGGGTTGCCCCAAATTGCTGCTTCCACCTGTGAACAAAGGGGTTAGGTGGTGGCTCTAGAAGTGTGTGGCATGGTGTTAATTTGTTGTCCCCTCTTCCTGAGCTGCCTCAGGGGCTGCTGTGGCACATATGATCGCACCAGTCAGGAACCCAAAAAGCCTTCACTGTATTCACTGTTACTGCAAGTTCACTAAGTCTGGAGGTGCAGGCCCCATGTTCTTGTAGTAACTGCAGGTGGTAAACAGGTTTTATCATCTTTGGTGTTGGGTTAAAGCATCCACCAGCGCTGTGTGCTGCAGGGCCAGAGGGGAGGGGGCAGAGGGAAGTCCCAAGCAGAAGAGAGGGAGTGCTGCAGCAGCCACTTCTCCTGCATTGCTGCTGGGGGCGCTGAGGACAGGCTGTGCCTGACAGGGCTGCTCAGACGTGACAAAACGTGGCAGCCCCTTACCTGCAGGAGTCAAGATCACTTTATACTGCATGATGCAGATTACCCGGGAGAATTTTTCTGTGTAAAGTGATAAAACACAACTAACCTAGAGCAAGCTGCTTGATAAAGCCTTCCTCACTGGCATGCATGACGCTGGAAAAGGACCCTGCTAAACTTTTTTGCCCTCTGCTCGAAGGAAAAGCACAGTTATGGTACGCTGTGGCAGTTAGTGTACGCATTGGGCTGTTTCACGCTATGCCCAAGGAGCAGGCAGTAGCGGAAATCTCACCTTCCACCGTTTAATTTGCTGCTGTACGTTTATAGCGAGGCAAGGATTTAACGAAGATGCTGTGAGTAAGGTGCTAAAATACTCCCTGAAGGAAGCTCCACCTGCACAAGACCTGCAGGAAAGCGGATCTGTTTTGGCTCCCAGCAACTGGTGGGTGTACCCCTGCCACTGTTGGGGATGTGCATGGCTCAAGGTTTGGTAGGATCAGCTGCCCCTACAAGTTAATTCTTAGGTGCAGATCCTGTGACAGGTTAAAAAAAAAAAAAAACAAACCCAAAACCCAACACCAGAAACCAACCAACTAAAAAAAAAGAAAAAAGCAACCCCCAAACTGCTTTATTTATAAAAGACCCAACTCATGATTAGATAATTTATTTCCTTTTAATTTACTATATGAGTGCAAAGTCCGAGCATGACCCAGTAATAAAGATTAGTCCAGGGGTTGGGCCAAACATTGTAGGAAACTTATAGTGCCTGCGTTGGCTTCAGTGAGCAAGTGTCAAGGCATAGGAAATAAAGCAAAAACAAACCTTCCCCTCCTCCCCCGCCCAATCACTTTCTCTTACCAAATCAGTGAAAGCAGGCCAGCCCCCGCTGATCACTAATTAACCAGCACTAAGGCCAATAGCTACCCCAGCCACCCCCACCACACCCCACCCCGGGCCCCACCAAACCCCCCAAAAAAAAAAAACCCAACCCATTACAAATGCTGCTGTAATTTCCCTAGTAGAGACACAGCATTAAACAGCTGCAGGATGGTTTGAAAACAAACAAAACCACCACCAAACACCACAAAGCAACCAACCACAACTGTGCCCCCCCCCCCAACCCCCCCCCAAAAAGAAAAACCCACAGCCCCAAAACACCAGGCAGGTGTAGGCTTTTGTCTGGCCACCCAGCTCCCCCCATGGCACCCATACATTTGGTACACAAGGACACTAACACTGCCTTTCACAAAATGCTGCTGACACAGCTGGGCTGTGCTAAGTGGCCTGTCAACAGCCCCATGGGGGGTGTGGGGGCAGGCAGGGGAAAGGGGGTGTGTGTGTCAAGATGTGACAGCTTATCAACCCAATTTAAAATTAACATTGCTTGCAAGATGATTATTTTTTTCTTAATTAACCTGTGCTGTATTGCCTATGTAAAAAAAAAAAAAAAAAAAATCATCTCTTCTCCTGGGGAAGGCATCAGTTCCCTCACTGCCTAACAGGCCATTACAGCACAAACTGCCACGTTGAATGGGCTGTGCTTTCTGACAGATTGGCTCAACATAGTTAAGTATAACCATAGCCATTAAAGTGAACTTTATTGCCCCACACCTGCATTTGAAGCATAGAGGGAAACACACAAAAATGCTAATTAAAAAAAAAAGGGTGGGGGGGAGGGAGAGACACACATTTAAGGATAAGAACCTTTAAGGCTGTGTCTGCATGAACACTTGCACTAACACTCACCCGCTACCAGTTTTACAGCTCGGAGCGTTGGCACTTCTGGGCTTCTGTTCCCAGTTTGGCCGAGAGCGGCTGGCTGGCACGGGCCAGGCATGACCCTGGGCGTGTGCGGGGAGCTGTGCCAAGGGCAAAGAAAAAGGCCCAGCCCCAGCCCTGCAGGCCCTGTTTCCCTGAGATGGGGCAGGTCTAATGGAGCTGCATCAGCTCCCACCGCTCCCTGCGCGACCTCGGCCCGAGCGACGAGGCCTCCCCGAGGGGTTTGGTAATGATCCGCCCCGGCAGCACACACTGACCCAGGTGAATGCTGTCCTCGCCCAACTCCCACTCACTTGCTAGTGGCGGCAAAAGGCATTGTGCTATTTTAGTCCTTAAAAGCCCCTAATCTTGTGCAACCAATTTTCCCAGGCCAGGCTGAACAATGTCAGCTTACTTACAACGTACGGAAAACCTCTTCTTCCTCAATTAGCTTTCATTGGGTTGCTGAAGATCCACACGGACTGTACTGGCAAGGCTTCGACAAGTAGAACAAACACATTACGTATTGTGTAATGTGCAAAACTAGGTGCCGGTATGTTCTCTCTCTCTCTCTCTCTCTCTCTCTCTAAAAAATCATCTTTATGTGGGTCAACTGCCACCCAGCTCCCAGTAACACCAGTTAAGAACTGGCGTGTGTGGTACACAGAAAGGCTCCTTCTCTCCAAGAACCTCACCTTCAGGAGCACAGCAGTGCTGGACAAGAAACACCAGAAATAAGGGCCATCCGTTGCCCCACCTACACAACAATGCATGTGGTGTTTTGCAGAACCACCAAGACCAAGGATTTCAGCACTACTGAGAGATTTGGGGTGCCCTCATCTTATGAGGCCCCAGTTGGAGACAGCTTGAAGAACTGCATTCTAAAAGCACCAGGTCCTTTTCCAAGGGGATCCAGGACTTGGAGGAACTTGCACCGAGCATCCAGACAGGGGTTAGGCATTGCAAAGCGCTCTGTATTTTGGGAAATACAGTTACTCTCTTTCCAAGGGACCGAGTAGAGTATAAACCACTGAGAAGGGAGCTGTGCCTGTACCAAACATCTCAACAAGCCTCAACTGCTCTGATCCAAGCACACCTCTGGTCTCTTCACAGGACCCAAATGTGGCAGAGGACAAACCCCCACCAGGAACTCATCTGAAACCAACCAAATGCATTTCACAGGTGTCACCCAAATGCCCTTTAAATGATGCTAACTTTCAGGTGTGGTCACTCCTTCCCAGGGATGAAACAGGATTAAATTTAACATCAGTACTCTCCCTACAGATCCCAGGAACCATCTACCTGCTTTATAGCACGCAGCTATGCCTGCTCTAGCTTCTGTTCAGGGACAAATAACAATAATGCTCAGGAAGTAATAATGGGTGCATAACCGTGGCCTTCTGGCTCTGACCCTATAAACTGCTTCATGAGGAGGAGCCGAGAGCTGCTTCAGTTCCATGAAGTTTTGCTCCAGTCACACGCGCTCTCTGCAAAACCTGTGTGCATGAAGTCAGCCACTCCCTCTGGGCACTTCCACGCGTTACTGCAAAGTTTCAGGAGTTAATACAGCAGGCAATAACAAAAGCCAGTCTAATGCCCTGACTGAGCACAAACAATTATCATCTGAACAATGTGTGCCCTAAGAGCATGGAGAGGCCAGGCAAAATGGAAAAAAAAAAAAAAAAGAAGGAAGCAAATCGAGTGAGGCAGGCAGTCTTCCAAGGGAGAGCAAAAGGTCTTGGTAATAACACAGGACCCAGCGCAAGCACAAAGTGTCCTGAAGAATTCAAGTGTAAGAATTACAGACACCTACAGTTTCATTCTCGTCTTGCCCAGAAAACAAAGCAACAAGCAGTGCTGATGAGAAATGTCAGCTGAGCAGCTTTGGAGTCAGCGCTTTTGTCTACAGAAGGACAGACCACGCTACACCTTGAACGGTACCAGCATATCAGACAGGCAGCATTACATCTCACCTCAAAGGAAACCCCAGCACTGAAAGGGTACCTCAGCGTTCATGGCCATTCCCCTTGTTCCCTTGGGCTGGCAGTTTTTCATAAGAGACCCTGTTAGTATCGCTTGTGGCAGAAGCAAGGGGGCTGACGGGGAGAAATACTAGTAGGAAATATGCTGAGATCACAGATTCACTCATCCATCACCAGAAAGATGAAAGCAATTTCAGTCCTTCCTCATCTCTGCGGAGCCAAAATTGACAGCTGGGAGATGGAAGGCTTTTTCATCCCTGTATTCATTTAGAGCCTGTCAGTCATCTCCGTGCCTTTCACGCAGCTGGACAGACACTCGCCAGTGCCCTCTCGCCAAAACCACCATAAAACTGTATCACCTCCTTGGTTCAGCATAGGTATCCAGGCACACAATCTACAGAGTCTTTGCTGACCTGAAGTTTCAGCATCAGTGCGCTCTCCCTAAACACTCGGGTCTTAGAATTTTTTTACAGGTTATCATCTCAGTTTGAGCTCACTAGTAGGAATGAAAAATTTCTCTTTGTCCATTAATCTTGGTTTGCACCTCAGCAAGAACCTGCACTTGCTAACACCTAAAATGCCTTTCAGCTACAGTTCACTCAGCTGACTCACACGACTAAATCATTAGGTTAACACACTGAAAACCCATGGATTCACACCATCTTTCCAGCACAAGCAGACCAGAAATAAAAATGGTTGTCCAAGGAGAGGGTCTACTTACTCATTGTATTATTTATTCTGAAAATAAAGAACTATTTTCCCACATGAACCTGAAAAGGGTTTAGTCCCAGGAGGTTTGTTAAAAAAAAAAAAAAAAGGGAAAGTTAGTCACTCCTGCTTTTCTCTCAAGCGTCATGCACTGTGAGAAATAAAGCCAGCCAGGCTGCTCAAGACAGAACAATTTGTACACGTGCACTTCAACTGTCCGAGTTAATTTCTTAAGTACAATTGGAACAAAAACCCCTATACACCAAAAATTAAAGCTTTGCAGTGGAAGGGTTTATTAAAGAAACACTACAGGATAACATAGAGCGCATTCTGCTTTTATGCTATGTGCTGTTAACAGAGTCACCTCAAACACTGCGTATGGATATGATCCACTCCAAAAATACAGTGAAAGAGAAGGACAAGGGAAGCTGTCTGGAAATTCTACAGTAAAATAAAAGACTAGAGGAATCTGAATTCCAAACAATATGTAAATGAGAGGACAAGACAATAATTCGTTACACCACAATCAAACCACCAAGAAAGCGAGCTTTATGCTATTCACTCTGTAACACTACAAGAAAAAATAGGTGAACCCCAAAACTTATTTAAAATAACAAAGTGTTGTTGTTAAATCCTATATAACTACTGTGCTGACTCAGACCACTGATTTTTGAAGTGTAATGCTTGTAGATTTAATAAGAAAGTACAGGTTCACCAAATCTCCCCACTCCACGGCATAAGCCAACGGCTTAGTAGCTGGGGTTGAACATACTAGTCCAGGAATCTCCCACCAGGAGAGTCTTACTCCTTCAGGAACATCTTTGGTCATCATCAGAAGAGATCACTGGCCTGGTAGAGCCACCAGAATGAAAAAAGTAAAAGGTGCTGGCTCCCATCACACCTGAAAAACTACAACATGACAGTGAGTACTGCTTTCCCAAGGATCCCAAGCAGCTCACGGAGTCACCAGGATCACTGTCTCTGCACTTCATGCTTATCTTGAGGGAGACTTGCCTGAAAATCAGGAGCTCCTGTGGAGCTCTTGTATGATGCCCTCGAACAGCTCAGGTACAGACAAGATGCTAGGCGCACCACTGCAGGTTTCAACGCAAGCCGCAAACACGTCCTGAACACTGGATAAAACCACTGAAAATGGCCCGGGCTGCTAGCACCTGAAATATCTAAGTAAAGCCTGGTTTGGATGTGTTCGTACAAGCCACAGGGATTGTGGGGGCTCTGTGCCAATGCTGAGCTAAGGCTCTCCAGCCGACTCAGAGAGCACTGAAAGTCATGGTCCTCACGAGCTACCAGATTATGGCCAAAAGTGAAGGAAGTGGTCGCAGAGAGAGAACAAGAGCGTGTTTTCACCCACATCACTGATTCAAGCAAGGATGGAAGCAACAAGCAAATAAATTAAGTAGAAGGCAGCCAGCATTTAAAGCTCCTCCTGAGCAACCAAGATGTTCTGCAGGCTAGTATTTGGCCAGGGGACCCAACAGGCTACAGCGGGCACCAGGCTAAAAGTTATGAGAGATAAGACAGTAACAAAATATCCTGAAAAAACCTAACCAAACAAAAGCACCACCTGGTCCACAAATAGTGGCCTGGCATGCACCATCACAAGCCCCTGTGTAGGCTGTGGCGCTCTGTGCTGATAGGAAACATCCCACCAAACTAATGGCATAAATTCCCCAGCATAGTGGTCAAAGTAACTTCTGAGCAACGTCACTGAATCTAGAAAGCTCTGTTCCCCCATGGAACGGGTCAGTATTAAGAGGCCAAAAGCTCGTTTCAAGTCTCAGCATCCCTCTGCGATTTCAACACTCCTGCTGTGTGCTAAACCATGTACCGTCATGACAGGACTTGACACCTGAGTGGTCAAGTTCCTATTCAATAGCTGGACTAAGGCAGCTACCAGAGAAAGGCCACGGTTCCTGGTTTGTGGCTGGATGGTCTCGGCACACTGCCTCTCCCCAGCAGAACAGCAGTAACTACCGCTGACACCAACATGGAAGGAGACTTGCCCACTTAGCAACTCTGGCCACTTCAGAGAATTGCCTCTTGCTCAGAGACTTGCCTACATATCTCCGTATATCTCAGATATACTTGTAGATGTATCTTTCCTGCCTATATGCCAATGCACTTAAGGTTGAAGAGGGAGAATCCAGCTCTTACTGAAACCAGAAGATGCTTGGTGACTTTGAGGAGCCCTAGACTACAGCCAACACCCTTTCAGGTGACCACTGACATCTTGTTCTGTGTTTGGACAGCTGCTAGCACAAGATTATCACAGCCAGCGGCTAAACCCTCAGTACTACCACAACACAAAACCAATACTGGTATGACACTACACTTTGAATAATTAGTTATTATTACTTATGAAAGAAGAAGTGGTTTCTAGAGCTCGATAGACTCTTTAACTCAAGATATCCCATGGTGTTAGCATCTATGAGAGACAGGAAATCTTGTTCACAGGCTTCTATCCATATTAACACATAACCGACTTTGGCTTTTTCCTCCCACGTTCCACATACATTTCAACACGTGTATGCAGATAGCTGACTTAAATTCTCCTCTTAATTACTCCTAGTTTACAGTAGTCAGTCAAGGAGGTTGCACTGCTGAGGGAAGGTGTAAACCCTACACAGGACCTACCGGTATAGCTAATCATTTGCCTGTTTGACCTCTGAGAGGTGGGAGGTACAACTGGCTGAGGTCATTAATAGGAATCCACGTAAAAATATATTTGCATCACACAGCAGTGTGTGCTACAGGACAACAGTGCTTCTCTTACCCCCGAAAATGGTGCAGGACCCCTCGCTCAAGAAACGGAAGGAGATCCTGAGCTTCTACGTGACTGTGTAGCTACAGTGTCCCCTTGCTGCACAAAGTATTCCCCTGGGCTTTTTCCTCCACTTTGCTGTAGTCTGCCCATCGTGCAGCTGAGTTGCAGCTAAATTGTTGCTATGCTTCAGCTAGAGGAAGAGGGGTAATGGAGGGAGGACCTGGGCTTTTTGGTTCAAAACGAGAGCATGCTGAGGGAAAGAAAGAAGGCAGCAGCCTCTAAGACACAAACTGGGCCTCAGATGAGTTATCAAGAAGTGTCACGCCTTCCTTCTGCCTTGACCTCCCCTTTGCAAAATTACCTTGCTCAGCGCAACACTAACACATGCCAAAAGCCAAGCCCTGTTTATCACACAGGTTACCTTCAGGATCAGGTGAAACTTAAAGAGCTTTGGGAGCTGCTTGGTTCACACTCGTTAACTTCTCTTTGGCACTTACAAACCTCAGACCTGGCAGAATGAGGGGCTATTGGACCTCGGATCTTATCCAGAAGTGGAAGCACAAGAGCTGAACTATTTCACAACACTGTTTCAACAAGTTTCTAGTCTAGTTTGCCTGTGTGGCCCACAAGCATAATAATTATACAACCCATGTTCAAAATTAGGCTGCTCTTTTTTTTAAAAAGAGAAATCACCAACATGTCTTCAAAATCCATCCCTCTATTATTGCTACTTTAAATTTTAATTTCTCTTCAGACAGGCCTAGGCAAAAAGATAACTTAATTCCCTGTACAAGCATACATACAGCATCAGGAAACGTTGTGAGACAGAATTCCAATGCTGGCTAACATCCTCTGATATGCAAAACCACCACCAAATAAGATGAAGTTTTCCTACACTCCAGATTCTTTCCAACCTGTTCCCACAGCTGTTGGATAAGTCGTCTCAGAAAGTTAAAACGGAGAAGCACTTGAATCATAATAACCATTATCTGACAGATCATTCTGTACCAGGAGAGACTGCAATTTCCAACTGACAGACAAAAATAGCTTTGATGAAAACTTGCAAAAAAGCCCGCCAAAAACCAACCTCACCCAAACCCTCCAATTTTTTGTTTCTTTTCACTGGAGATGATTAAAAGCATCTTACCCTGGATTACACAGCTCAGTATGGGCCCCTAATAAAAGACTTCATTGCAAAGTTGCCGTATGACTGAGTGAAACAATGGCTTCTTTATTAATATTTTAAAGACTCCTGAGGGAAATGCTGTACAGCTGAAATGCCCTCAGTGAAAGGTTCATTGCCATGCTATGCACTTCTGCTGTGTAATGTTTTACAAGCTGCGCTGCCCTGTGAATGGGGAGAGTTAGTTCTCAGCTGGTAGAGTCAGCTTGCATAATACCAGACAAGTTAATCGGTAACAAGCAATGCAGGAGACCTTTGTTCTGAGTGTGACAGACACAAATTCCACACTAAGCACATTGACGCTTCTGAGAGTTACTCATTGACATGCTTTTTTAAATTGCTTGGACTATACCTTGATGTACCAGAAAGATTAGTTTAACAGAGCTGCATCCCTCTGATGCTTTCCATCCTAAACTGTTGCACTATAACCTCAACCCATGGATCAGCTCGCTACTGGTACGAAGGCATTTCCAGGGTGGATGATAGCAAGCACCTTGCAGCACGCCCACGTGTCAAGACAATGGCAGCGGGCAGGCAAGGAAGCAGCAAGCAGAAAAATGTAAGTTGGCAGCCAGCAGAGCGCTTCTGTAACAGGAATCTGTTCTTATGGAAATGGTTATGGGAAGAATTTGTCATGTCCCCCCACTGCAAAGCGAGTGCCCCCCTATCCACTCTGGACAGCCTGCTAAAACACCACCACCACCCCCCCCCAGCCTCCCTGAATAAAGGCAAAGGGAAAGGAGGCATCAGGCGTGCTTCCCCTGGCACTATTTGGAATGCCAGACCAAGGACAGCTGTTTTCTAGCAGATGGAAGACACGCTGCACCAAAAGCCTGGGAGCAGCACAGCTCTTAACACTCGTCAGAGCATTTAGCTAATATCAAGTCTGAGGAAAACGATGCTGGTTTTCATCGCCCACAGCACTCGTCCAGACAAAACACATCTGCCGAACTGGCCCGTCCTGTCACCGCTTGTCATACGACATCACCTCCCATCTCCCCAAGGCTGGATCCAGCCAGCTGAACTTCCAGTGCCAGAACTTGTGCAAGTCTCTGCCCGTCAGGCCGCCGCAGCTGATCTGTACAGCTAGGTGATACTACTCGTTTGCTTAAATGCCTTAGAAGTAGCAAGCCAGGCTCCCTGATGCGAGGCTCAGCGAGGGAAAGAAGAGCTTCCAGCAGCACATTGCACAGTCTGCCAGTCCCCAGCCTCACTCTCGAACACCACTGCACAGCTGAAATTCAAAGAAGTGACAGGGAAAAAAACAGCCATCATGACAGCTCGCTCAGAAGACAAACAAAACCCACTCTTCTTTGATAACAGCAAAATCACCCCCCTTTGACAGGTTATTTTCATGTGGATGCCACAAATAGCTCTGAGTCAAGGGAGAAGGCCAGCAAACGATACTCGAGGAGGTCCTTGCTACTGCCTGGCTGGAAAGCTGCCTGCGACACTGAAAACTGACACATTTCCCTCCACAGCCCTACCACCCAAGGCAGAGCCTGACGGCACCCGGCAGCCATGCGGAGGCACGCACGCAGCACCCTGAGGAGTCAGCGGAAAGATCGCCCGTGGGGACGCAAGACTGAGAAGGCAGTTGGCACATCCTCCGCTCCCGTGAAAAGTGGCCTAACAGCCCACCCCCCTCCGCAGCTTCACACATAGCCCACCAGGCATGCAAAGGCAGATGTAAGCACACTCCCGCAGCAATCGCCACGTTATTGCCGCTAGAAGAATTAGTCACCTAATAACAGCGTCTTCCTCGGCGATGGGGAGGTTATTTCAGCCAGAACTCAGATTTTACCCACCCCACAGCAAATCCTTTTTCGTGCGTATCTTACTGAGGGCAGCATCCTCTCCTTTTGTGTAATAAGTACACACACATATATATACATGTATGACTATGAAGCATTTTTTTAATTATGCAAAGAAGCCCCAGGAGACTGACTGACTGCCCAAACACCATGGAATAGGACCATAAAGCTAGCATGGATGGCTCAGACACAGCACCTCAGTGGAGAGACCTTTGAGGTTACCCCAGATGTGTGCAGTCTATCGCCCTCAGAGTGTTTTGCTGCAGCACAACTGCCCTCATGGAACTGCTCACCAAAAAAAAAAAACCAACCCCCAAACCTTGAACTGCACAGTATGAGCAACAATTTACAGGCAGAGCGTGCCTGTAACCCAGAAATACTGGTTTTGTTATAACCGTAGGTCTAGACTACCAGGTTTTTTAATGGTTGCAGATTATGTGGATTCCTGCATAATCTGCAAGGTACCCAGACACTTGAGACCCAACGAACTGAGGTGTGTGTACAGCACCACCTCCTGTGGAAAGTTTTACTCACTGTACTTCCAGTGATGTGAATAAGGCCTTCACCAACTGTTTTTTAATTTGCCTTCACTTCTTTAAGGAGGCACGTAAACCGTGAAGTCTGGTAGCCACAACACCTTGTACCAAGTACTTCGACTACAACTAGTCCAGGAATGACTAATTTCAAGGAAACTTGTTTTGTCTAGAGAATAATGATTCATCAGACCCAATGGTTTGCAAGCTTCTCTTTCAACAAGATATTTATCAGAAATGTTCCTCAGGTCAAAGAGGGTGAGTTGAGAAACAGAATCATCTTTCACCACATGTACATGAAAGACACAAATGCAAAACTGTCTCTAGTCTGTTAAATAGAGCAGGCACTTGGCATATAAAACATGCCCGTTCCAGTCCTCGCTCTACCTGACTCAGAAGAAACGTGAATGCACGTGAGTACTGTAATTGTTTGCTTGCTCCAAATAGTACCTGCTTTATATAGGTAGAGCAGTACCTGCTTTGGATGTGGGAAACAAATGCAAATCCCTGCTCTGAATGAACGTCCTACGCAACATCAGTTGATCAGAAAAATTAAGAACCTGCTGTGGTTTAGCCTTTACTCAGGGAAACCCCATCATCTCATAAATACTCCATTGCTGTCACACTCCCTTCTCTACTTCCTCCTTTCTTTCCTCTCCCCATTAAAATGGGAAACTGATGACAAGGCTGAGAAAAGGGACAGTTCTGAGCTATTTGTGTCCGTCCGTTGGCACTTGTGAAAATACACTTTGTACTGATACAAGGACACACAAGTCTATGAAGCAAACAAGTAAGTGACTGACCCAGTAATTCAAAGAAAGAGATCAACCAGGAGGCTTCAGGGCAATATTCACCCTTCTCCCGTATCACTAAACTAGGAATAAAAGATGCAGTTACAACTGAAAATACACTGATTTTTCCATTGTGACCAGTTGCGGTTTAGGCTCAACTGCATCTCCCCTCCTCTTTTGAGCCAGAGTGAGTTATTCATTAATTCTGGTATGCTTTAGTCACTGCATAAAACGTGAAGTAGCTGGTAGAACAAAGACAGGAGTTAAGGGTCAAACTGGTGGGAGCAAGTGCTGGTATTTGCTTTTGGGGTTTGTTTGTTTGTTTCTTTGAGGTTTTTTCAAGATTAAAAGTGAACTTTCCTTTTCCCAGGTCCACGGAAAAGAGGTCTAACAAAAACACCATTGAAAACCTGCTGTACTACATTAATTCATTATAGTGTTCTAAAACTAGGTGTACAAGCTGACCCTTACTTAGTTAATTAGTCCCTGCTGTTCCCAAGACAGTGTTGTTCTCTCTCCTTTCCCCGAGTTACTCCTTGATCATGAGATTTGGGAGAGAGGTCACTACCTTGCCCTTCCTAGTGACTGTCAACTAAGTATGAACCACCAAAGTCACCTAGAGTTTGGCTATTAACTTCAGCAAGCATTTGATCTAGCCCTCAATTACCTCTCTCATCTCCTCTAAGAAGTCTCCATTTGTGGACAATCAGACAGCAGCTGTCACTGCAAACACTTTTCAAATTTCAATTAGATCTAAACTGCAGAGAAGTGTGGAGACAAACAAACCAGCAAACAAAACCCAAAATAAATAAATAAAAAACCCACAAAACACCAAAACCAACCAACCCCACCAAAAAACCCCATCCCATCTCATGGGAATTGGGGGAAAAAAAGGTGTTAGAAATTTTGTGTCAATATTTGTAATAACGATTCTACAGTTTGCTTTCTAAAATTTGTTGCGTTTAGTATTTTATTTTGGAGAAGAGAAATATAAATAAGAATATTTTCATACAGAATATCAAAGCTAAACACTTTCATGCCAAAATTTGAAAAGTGGCTTAGCCCAGCTCAGATAAAACCAGCACCAGAGTTAGAAATGAAACTCTGGAGTTCCTAGCTCTTATGGCTGAACTCAGTTTGCCAAACTTACCTTTCATCAGCAAAACAGGAGTGCAAGAATTTGCATATAGGCTGGTTTTTGGAGCTATACTGTGTAGTAAGTGCAGCAGAGTATTAACACTGTAGAAAAAACAATGCCACCTGAAGAAAGGAAAGAGGCTGCTAGGGATGAACTAATTTTCTTTGGGGTTTTAAAAGGGATCCTTCATCTTTGTAGTATAAACCTAGTAGGTCAGATTTCTCTCTGAAATTTACTCCAGGCTCCTCCTCTACTAATCAGTTGTCCTACAGTGATTCTGTAAAGCTTTTATAGCGACAGCAGCATTAACATCTCAGCAACAGCAACATCTCCTACTAGAAGATGGACACAACAAAAATGCTAACTCCGTATCAAAAGAAGCAAGTTCCACTGCTCCAACACAGCCAAGGTCATTCTCCTCAATGACAAGTGCCTTACCTATCTCTGAATTCACCTTCTCCGAGGCTGCGAACAGTTGCTCTGTTAAATTCAGTGTATTAAAATATTCAGTTATCCATTAAAGAATGAAAACATTCACTACCATTTACCAAACAGCATACTTCTTAAAAATGTTAGTCTGTCTCAGTTTCCCTCTATGGTCATCTTGCATGCCACACAGTCACTCTGCTCTAGCCCAGCACATACAGCACTGTTAAGTTATTGGGGCTGAGGGGGGAGAAAGGTCTGCTTTCTGCTTGCCAGCAAATGAGACCTCTGTGACTGGATTTGAGCTCCTCTCGCAGAAAAGCTCACTGAGGAAAAAGTCCTTTCCAAGGATGATCTCTCTGTACAGTGTATCATTTCTTTTTCATCAGTTGTGGAAAGCCCTTGCATTTAAGCAGTTCCAGAGGTTATTTTTTATTTTGCTTACCTAAGTTTTCAGGCAACTATATTTCTTACAGAACACAGAGCTAAAGATACTCAAAGAATTAAAGAATTAGCAGTAAAAAGGTTTCTATAGTTTATATTATAATGCTTATTTGCCAAACAATCAAAATGAAACATTCACTGCTCTATTTACTCATTAAAGAACATTGACCGATGTCCTTTACAACTGCTGGCTTAACCTGGGCTCTTATAGAAGAAACTACAGACAGATGAAGAGCCACATTCTGTGTACAAATATGCATATGGTAAAAAATATTTTAGACCCCTCTCCCAAAAAAATACAATCAATAAATGACTGTTAAAATGACCAGTCTGCAATGGGAACTGCAAAGTGTGTAGTCAGAGTAGCACTAGACCAAGAACTTGATCTTATAATTCAGCTGTGGGATCTGAAGGACAAACACGTGTAGTGGAGACTTTGAGAAAGAACTCCAGACTCAATTTTTGTTTTGGAGAAGTAATTCAACTGCTTTGTCCCACACACCTCACTTATAGTAGCTGTAAACTCAATTTAGACAACCAGCAAAATGGGGTTATACCTGCTCTGCACCAGCATAAAGGAGACAGACTGTGGACAGAAGAGAGAGAATTCTGCTGCAGTACTAAAATGCTCTGTGAGTGTTGGTGAGACTTTCATTTTTCCCTTGCAGGCTATGCCTTTTTTTCTGCTGCCATTGAAAAGCCCCAACTGAGGGATTTTAGGCATGTGGTGACAAATACCTGATTGCTTGTTTAAATCCAGTCCCTTTGGGCAGAAACTAGAAATTGTCAACTTTTAATGACAGCTTCAAAATGGTTTACAAAGCTGCAACTTTGTTGATACTGGCTGCCATTCTCAGTGTTGAATTTCACTAATCTGTTCCTTAAATGAGATGCAATTTTCCAGCAAACAGCACTTTAACCCACAGATCCGATTTTATTTCATGAAGGGAGATGGCAATGCAGTTAGCTCTTCCTCTCCCCTCAATGAAAACACCATTTTGGCAGTGTAAAATTATCAAGGCTAGGAAAACTCTTGCTACTCCATCATTCTGTTATAGCCTGACAGCAAAACTCTCACAAATACATGTAGACAGTAAAACAGAAGCTATGCACGTGCTGGAAAAACATCTGCATTGATGCAGAGATCCATCCATATGCTTACACACTGCTTCAACCCCCGTGTACAGACCTTTAGTTTTGAGGCATGGAATTAAGTGAGCTTGTTCTGGTGAGTACTTCTGTCTTTATAAACTCCTTTAATTTAACATTTTCCCATTTTACTGGATTTTAATGAAAGCATACAAAGCTAAAATCAGATAATAATTAGTAAGTTAATATAAAACACAGGAAATACTAACTGATGTGCATAATTATGACTGTCTACAAATAAACCTGCACCCTATCTGGAGAATTTGAATCCCCAGTGCCTGTAATATTCCAAGCCCCACACGAGCTTACTGTAGACACAATCCAGATCAGGAGTCATGGTGGTCATCCAAGAAAAGGCTAAGAAGGTGTCCTTGCAGAGGCACTGTTAGGTGCTGTATATCCAGTCCCAAGGACACTTTCAGCCAAACATTTGACTCCCGACTTTCATTTCATTTAATACTTTACCGTACTATATTGACTCAAGAAAACTGCATGGATGAATTTTTTACAGTATCACAATTAACTGAGTTAAAGGCCCTTAATAAACTCTTTGCTTTTGTTTCTAGTTGATCACTGGTCTCCAATACAGCTACTCCACATATAAAACACTCCAACAGCTTAAAACAGTGTCAAGTATAGCTTTTAACTTTAAAACTTCCTATGATATAAAAGCACATTTTTGTCTAGCAGATCTTACCTCCAAAAGTCCATCTTCAGGTAGGTCTGTGCAGTGGACAGCATTCTGAATCTTGTTCTTCCCAAAGACAGCACGCAGAGTTCCAGGTCGGAGATAACGGGCTATTTCCTATTGAATACAAGAAAACCATAAGACCTTTGTGAACCACGCTGTTCCTTTACATTGTGGACGCAACAGAGTCTTCTAAAGTAAAACATTATTGTGCTCTTAATGTGTGGTACACTATAAAAGAAAATGAAGAGGGAAGTTCCGACTTGCACTACACGCCCAAACAACTGCTGAAAAACCATGACCAAGATTGTAAAAACTAACTGCTTGAACTTGGGCCAGTCAAGCCACCTTGGGTGAAATGCAGGACCCTTCATATTACACTTTCCTGGCACTTGTATTAATACAATTAGTTCACGTTAACACCTTTGCAGCTCTCAAGAACAGAATGTGCTGTCCTTCATGGGCAGACACAAGTGCACCACCCTGCAGACTGCCTTCCCTAACACTGAACTATTTGCCTCAGAACCTGACATTTGTGAAGCCCAGTTACTGAACAGCCTTTTGATCTCCTCTGCTGCGCTTCTCTGACACTGTGACTAGTGCCAACATCTGATCCCCTCTGAGGATCAGTCCAGACTCTCTCTACATCTTCCTCTGTTTTTGAAGTTGACATTTTAATACTCTTCTTCATCTACAACACCAAACACCTCCTTGGCCTCTCAGAGTGTTTCTCTTACTACAGCAGATACACCTCAGGTCCTGAGATAACATTCTTCTCCTACCTCTTTACTATGGTTATATCTCACATGTTATACTGCAGAGGACCACCTTCATTGGCTCTCCCCTCCACTGTGCTCTTTCTTTCAAGGCATAATGCTGCCCTGCTGTACTTCCCTGCCCTATCACCTTGCAGCCTTGTCTTTTAACCCCCTTCCTAAGCTAAATGTGATACACCCAAGCCTACCTCATGCACAGTGTGCCTTCTTTTAAAATTCGGTATTAAGTGGCATTAACCCAGTTTTCCCTCCTTAAAACCCTTTGGACATTCTTCCGTCACTGCCTCCTGAGTACTGCTGCCTGCGAGGGGACAGGCTGATGACGAGCACACACTATAGCTACTAAACAAGAAAAAAAAGTGTTCTTCCTTGCCAACAGAGCCTACATTGTCCCCTTTCTGAAAAGGCACCAGGTACATTAAGGTGTAATCATTTTGGAAGTGGCCAGTGCAGTTTCACTGTGCCACTCCCAGGTGTTTGTTTTGGTGTCACAGCTGGAGGTTACTGCCCCCACAGCCAAGTCACCAGATTGGATCATCCAAACATTTCTTAACTTTCAGTGTCAAATGGGTTCAAAGCAACTTCAGCAGTGGCTCTTAGCTGACCTGGAAAACTTTGCACAGGTACAGGTGAGAACCACTCGCATGATGCACACGCTTTTCTGCGACGGCAGTGAATGTTTTAAGCTAGTCCCAAAAGACTGCACAAAAGCATTATCTGATGGCACCCTTTAGCCACTTCCCAGCTTCACACACTCCTTGTATCTCATTACTAAACTAAGACAATTGGACTTTAAGGGCAAGATCTTCTCTTAGCCCAGCAAGTCCTAGATATTTTCCTGTAATAACAATTAACAATTATGGTGATCTGTTACCTATGGTGATCTGTCACCCACCTGGATTACAATTAACCTGCTTTAATGCTTAGACTGTGCCTGACCCAAAACATGCTATGAGGAGAAGTTTCAGCTCTCCGCTGTTGCTGTGTGTACGTCACAGGTTATACAGGATCTTTAGATATGGATGTCAAGTATATTTGAATAAGATACACTCAACATCAAAGAAATTTTGCTTCAGAGGAAAGTTCAAGAGTTTCACTTTAAAAAAAAAAAAAAAAAAGCCCCAAGGAGAAAATAAAACCCTCCTCTACATGGTTCTCATTAAAGGCTTGCGATAAGAAAGTCTGTTGGAGAAACAAAAGTCACATGCCAGTTAACTATAGCTATGTGACACTTTAATCAAGCCTTCCTTGAAACAACCGCTGATTCCAGTAACAACGAGCTGTCAGGAAGCCAGCAATAGCACTAGGCTTTTGATTATTTTAAGGAAAGTTTGGGCATAGTCAAAAAAATTATTGTGGCTATGAAACCTTTGGAAATACTTTAGCAAGAAAGAGCTCAGATCTAAAAATCTAAAGCTTGGTGTTTCACATGCTGTTTATTTCCTATCCATCAAACTCTTTTACTCAAACTGTTCTGTCCTCCAACAGGTCCAAAAATGCTGCTTTTAGGAAACTTTCCCAAGTTTTCCCTTGACCCATTTTCCTTAGCAAACCCACTTTTTTTTTTTTTTCTTTCTTTCAAAGCAGCTATGGCCTCCTGACTTACCATTTGTCCTAAGCTCTCACTTCTACTTCACAACTTCATAACAGAAGACCTCATGTTTCTTCTCTCAGACTCACTCTCTCTCACTAACATTGGCAAAAGCTCCTCCTATTGCAGTATGCAATCTCCTGTTCTTCCCTTTAATTTTTCACTGCAGGTTGCTACACATTCTCCTGCCCTCCTGAAACTCATCAGCCACCTTGCACAAAAAGGGATTCATTCTGTTCTGCCAGGGATTGCATTAGATCTGAAGTACACAAAGGCAGGTCCTCCAATACTTTACATTGTTGGCACCTGATTAATAAGAATCTAAATAAGCCTTTCCTGCCATCAGTTAACAAACAGGATGAGAGGTAGAGCAGTCTCTGCTTATATTTACACAGCCAAAAAAGGACAATAATTGTCAATTCTGAAGTTTTACTATTCCGTTGCTCTCTTACCACAGCACTGAGGGGAACCCTCAGGGAAAAAGGCCTCTGTAAATGCTGGAGATACAAAGAGCTGTATGAATCCTATATATGTGTCCTTGTGTATGTATGGCTGGAAATCTTGGGAATGTTTCAGAGTGTTGTGGTTTAACTCTGGCCAACATCTAAGCACCACCCAGCTGCTTGCTCACTCCCCACCCCACACCCCGCACCCCCCCCCAATGGGAAAGGGGAGAGAATCGGGAGAGTGGAAATGAGAAAACTCATGGCTTGAGATAAAGACAGTTTAATAGGTAAGGCAAAAGCCAAGCACGCAAGCAAAGCAAAACAAGAAATTCATTCCCTTCTTCCCATGGGCAGGCAGGGGTTCAGCCATCCCCAGGACAGCAGGGCTCCATCACGTGGGACGGTGACTTGGGAAGACAAACACTACCACTCCAAACTCCCCCCCACCCCCTTCCTTCTTTCCCCAGCTTTATATGCTGCGCATGACGTCGTATGGTCTGGAATATCCCTTTGGTCAGTTGGGGTCAGCTGTCCTGGCTGTGCCCTCTCCCAGCTTTTTGTGCACCCCCAGCCTGCTCGCTGGTGGGGTAGGGTGAGAGACAGAAAAGGCCTTGACTCTGTGTAAGCCCTGCTCAGCAATAACTAAAACATCCCTGTGTTATCAACACTGTTTTCAGCACAAATCTAAAACATAGCCCCATACCAGCTACCATGAAGAAAACTAACTCTACCCCAGCCAAAACCAGTACACAGGGAAGGAGGAAGAGAGTCCCTTACAGAACTTATTTCTCATAGCAGATATTAATATACGCTCTTCTGCTCCATGACAGGAAGCTTGCCAAGTATTTTATTTATAGGGCCTCATCTGCAACAACAGGGAGATAGAATTATAATAGTGGGGTTTGGGTTGGTTCCTCCACACCCCTCCATCCCCTTTTAAACTTATTTTTCCTCAGCTTCTACTGGGTCTAGTTTATGGAGTATGTGTTTTGTGTACTTATTTTCAAAAACTTTTTGAAAGGAGTTGAGAGTGGGAGGATGGAGGAGTTAAGAGCAGCTACAGCTCTACCATATGCATGAGGGGAGAGTAGCACCATGTGTGTGCTGGAACTTCATGTGCATGTGTAAATGGGGATGCCACGAACTTGCACCTCACAGAAAGAATACACTGCAGCAAAACAAACCAGGGTTGCTGTACCAAAAGGCTCCATCCCCTTTGGTCTTATTCAGCAGGCTATTTGATCACACCTTACAGGCTGGGCTTTGATCTAGAGCTAGCCCTTCGAAGATCCTTGTCCTACACAAGATATTCATGTTTCTCTCTATCATGTAACTGTGCCCAGTGCAACACTGCCTGTATGAAGTACTTAGCACATTCTACAATCTTTCTATTTCTAAACAAAAATGTCACCAATGCCAGTAATATGTCAAAATCAGACTGAAAAATCATAAACACACTCAAGAGCAAAGCTCATTAACTGCTTTTCCTTCAAATGGCTGTTTTTTCATGGGCTGGATGGGAAGTTATATAGAACAGTAACATTCCAGTATTCCAGCCAAAACTGCAGATTTCAAGAACATTTGGCCAGTTTTTTTAAAGCATCTGCCCTGAATACTTAATTGCTTTGTGGTTATTTAAACAGCATTCAAGGAAAAGCCAAAGAGGTGACTACTGACTGTGCAGCAGCCATTCCCTCCTTGCTCAGTGGGAAACAGCACAAACTCTGAATGGACCAAAAAGACACAAGGGAACTTTTACAGCCTAAAACTTTGTTCTACCTGAACATGAACTAGAACAATGGAACCTTGAAAATTTGTTACCGGTCCTCTTGAGTGAAGCAGAATAAAAATAAGAGAGTTTGGGATCAAACTCTCCCACGCACAGTGTGCTCCCAGGGCAGGTTCATTCTTTTATGTTTGCTTTCAGGCCAGCAGCAGAGGACTTTTTTGGGCTGCAACAAACTTTGCACAGTCCTCTCTAAGCCCCCAGTAAAAGACCTTGTTTTCCTTCTCTATCTGAGCCCTGACTGCACATCTGCTTCTTGCTATTCTTGGCATTCCTCGTTCATCACTCTTTCTGAAGGCTTTATGTTGAATTGGTCTCCCCACTTCTGCTTTCCCCACCCTGCACTCATGGCGCTTCTTTCTTCTGCAGTTCTCCATGCTCCACTGCTGTCATGAAAGAGATGGTTCCTCTTTCCCCTTCAGGGTATCAAATCATCCTCAGGCAAACAAGCAAGTGCCTTTCTCCTTTTAAGGCCCAGCTACGCCCTTGTCAAGAGAACAGAACATACATTAACTGTGAACAAGCAAAATAATGTAAATTCCACCACTTACCATGGAATTTGACTGGCTGAACTTTAGCCATCGGAAAGCAGACTTCCTTGTCCACGTGAGGCACCTGAGTTTCCTCTGTAGTGAGGGGAGGGTGATAAGCCCTTTCAGAAAAAAGCCCCTACTCTTTTGCAGTACAACAGCTATGTAAGGTAGGTAGGACAACTACCTCTCTCTTCTCTTCCCATCTTCACGGCTCTTCAGATGACTTTTATTTTCAGGGGATTTTAGCACCAGTCATATCACACACTGCTGGTTGCAGCAGGGAACCGTACAAAATACTCATTCTTACACAAGCCATCAGCAAGAGGTAAAATGATGAAAGCAGCCCAGTCTCTGTCATAGAGAATACAATACTAGAGAAGCATCTCCTTAATGCTTGTTCAAGCTAAGAAACCCCTTAACATTATAGTTACTGAGGGAACAACCTCAGCTGATCAGTCATATATCCTTCACAGAAGTTCCCATGCAAAGACAAAGGCTTAACTGTCAAAATGAAATCTGTGGTCACAGATGATCTTGTGCATGATACCACAAGGGCTAGCTTGCCTCAGCTTGCTTCACGTGTTTTCTTTGCAGCCCATACTCCTTCCAAACTCTAGCCAACCAATGTTGATGTGTGTGCTTCACCACAAGTTACTTCAGCTCTGACCTGGTTTATGTTCCCTAGTTTATGCGATGAGCCACCTTGCACTTAACATCAGCTGCTGAAGAATACAACAATTTTCTACTCTTGCATCAATTTGAGGTCATTTAATCATCCCTAAATGCAGTGCTAAGCCTTCTGTCTATATTACAGAGAGAAAAATCTACATAAAACGGTACTGTTGCCCTGTAAAGTCTTTAACTAGGGAAGAGCACATTTTGCCCTGAAACCTGGGGCCCGCCTGTTGAAAGGTACTTCAGAAAATTTCTAAGTACAAAACCAGGTCAACGTTAAAGAGAATCCAATAGGTTTCCTTCAGCTTACATTTCACAAACCAATCCAGAACAACAGTCTCTTGTTGACAGAGTGACACATTTTCTCTTTCTTTGCATTCCACGAGCTACAGCAACATCATGTACAAACATGGAGGCCTTATGCACACTTCCAAGGCAGTCAATGTTATCAGAAAGTCTTTTGTACTTTCCACATATCGCAAAAAAATAATCAAAACAACTTCCTCCAAACACACACACATACTAAACACCCCTCATCTTTCAATCTTTATCACAAAACAAAATGATACACAGGTTCTCAAGACTCTGGAAAGGTTGCATTAAAAGTCTTTATAATATTTAGCCTAATCTTCTATCCCCTGAGCACTGCATATTTGACCTAGACATTCAGGTTGTCATCTCCTGACTGATGGTAAAATATTTATGCCTCCAACCACTTACTGGCCATCCTGACAAGTTTCTCATACCTTTAACTGAGCCAAATCTGTGTGCATATGTACTAGAAACAGTGTGGCTGTAAAAGGTTTGTTCAGCAAATTAGACCATCTGATCCAGGCCACAGCTACCAAATTTTCAATTGCAAGGCTGTAGAAAGTGCATCTGAGGCTCACCTCCTTTAAAACAAACAATTTCGCAACAGTAAACAATAATAAAAATTTAAAAAAAAAAAAAAAAAAAAAAAAATTCCATCTGCTTTGTGTTTATTTTAAAGTCAGCCTACCTCTGAACTACCAGTCTGAAGCCCTGTGTGTTTTGGAAGTTTTGTTAACGGAACCTAAAATTATCTTCCATACTCCAGTGTTGGCAGTTTTTCGGAAGCTCACAAGTCTGTAGAAGTTGTTACACTGTCTCCTTCTCACCCTCCATCCCCTCAGGCACTTTGATTCTCTCTGCTTCACTCCCACACGCTCCCTACCACTCCTCCTCTCTGGCAACCCAACGGTGCTGCACCAACTCTCCACAGATTCTCTGCTGTGGGCAAACGTGGCACATTTGCCAGCCTGAGATAGCATTTTCACTGGTCTTGGCGCTTTTGGTTAATACTTACGCAATTCTAATGATAACTGCCCTGCTCAGAAACAAACTTACTGTTGTACTTGTGTGCCTATCTGCCATTGCCAACGGGCTGAATTTAGATAAGAGCAAACAGCCACGCTTCTGAGTTAAGAGTAAACTAGACTGGGTGGTGAAGTCTTGAGGATAACTGACATACCAAATGCACGCTGGTCACAAAATAGGAATAAAGTTAAAGTATCTAGCTATCTTGTTGTATTATCTGAGTGCAAGGAGGGATACTTACATTACTTGACAAGTTGGAAAAAGGATGCATTTAATACCTGAAAAGCAATTAACTCCACAAGACATCAGAAAACACAGTATAAATGTAAATTTCATTATTAGTTGCTTTGCTTTAAGCTTTAAAGGTGAAATACTGGTCCTACTGATGCTTTTCCAGAAGGCATCCAGAATTTCACCCATTTATTAATGCACCTGTAAAACAAGGATATAAAAATACTTGGCTTCAAGGGATATTTTGGGATTTCATTAATTCATGTTAGCAAAATATCTGGAGAGCCTCCAGTGAAAGGCACTATGAAGTTGCAAGACATTACTTTTAGCCTGCAGATATCTTGGCTGAGTTTTCCCCTGTAAGAACAACAATAATTATAAATTATCTTTTCCTCTGAAATTTTTGAGATGGAATTTTACATTTGCAAAAGCAGCCCAGATATCCGAGCTTTATACTTTGCAAAGCAGAAAAATCTGCTTCAAAATTCTACCAAGACTTCCCCAGCAGAACGAACTTCGGACCATCCACTTCAACAGAAGACGCAGATGGACTGAAAGACAAAACTGACAAGTCTGCTGGAAAGCCCAGAGATCCTCCTCATTTGGGGCTTAACATGGGAGAGAGCTTTCCCTTTCACTCTGTGCCCTCAAGCCTCTCCAATCCAACAGCAAGCTTTTCCTTGCACGCAGCAGTGCTGCCATCTCTTCCCACACAGTTGTGAACAGCCCTGTTCTGATGGAAGGAATCACTCATTATTTGTGCTACAACTGTTTTTTAAAAGCCTCTGCTGTGTTCAGGACTAGCTGTACTAGTCAGTGTTCCTGTACATGCTAAAAAGACAGTTCCTGGCCTGGAAAATTTACATGAAGAGACACAAAGAACAGAAAATAGGACCCTGGTTTTTGAACTGGGAAACCAAGACAGGGAGACAGGGTAATTTCTCAAGGGTACAAAGAAATACACATTTCACAAGGATCACAAGTTCAATGCCTAACTTTTAGCTCAGATCTTTTGAATCCCAGACCAGTTCCTTAACTATTCTCTCTCCCTGATTTAATGCTGCTTTAATTCTTGTGTAGCACTCTGATGATAAGCCACAGTCTGCAGAACTCAGGCCATGCCAGGTCACCTATGGGAACTTGAGAGCTGCCACGGGAACATGAAGAACTGCTAGTCACCCATCTTCCACCCTGACCTTGTTCTAGTCCCTTGATCTGGGAAATCAAGGAACGCAGAGAAAAGGAAAACTTCTTAGTAGGAGTATCCAAGGGAAGTCCCATGTGCACAGCGGATGCAGTCCATCATACTGTAAGTGAAAGAAGCTGCTAAAAATTCTGCTCACGTGGCCCTGCATTAGAACAGAGAATGTCAGCCTAAAGCAAACAGACCAGCAAGCAGCACCCCAAATTATTCAGCAGGTTCTCAACATTTGAATTAATCATTTTATATCCAGTTTTTAAAATGCCTTTGTTTAGTTAATAGTGTTCACAGACAACAAGACCAGAGGTACAGAATGAAAACTAGTACTGCAGCTGTTCTCATGACTGTCAGCAATTGCAGAGAGAAGGATTTAGAATTAATAATAATAATGATAACAATAATAATACCCATCATCATCAGAAATGCAAAATCGGACTACCTACTTCTTTTTGTTACAGAAGGGAAGGCCTAGGCCATGGTATTTGTTTTCATCCATTTTGAAGCCTTCAATAATGTAGCTGAAGCAGAAAATTACTGCAGATACACTCTGGCCACAGCATGTACTTCTTGCATTACTACAATGGCATGCAAAGCACCTAGGGAATTTCAGTCTATACACACCCTGTTACAATGTACAGTAGAAGGATACCACCTATGCTACACAGAAAGCCAACTGATCCCTCTTAGGGAAAACCCACTTGAGGAACTGATAGATCTTCTTCCAGCAGTGATCAGCTCCCCTCAGATCAATCTCTTCTGTGTACCAATTTATCATCAAGAGTACATAAGATACACTGTGACCTGCAGCTCCTTTTCTGTTTGGTTATTATTAGCTCTGCCACCAGTTTATTAACCAAGCAGAGCCTGACTAAGCAGTCCTCTGGGATAAGAGTTACATAGGTCTGATCATCCTCTTCACCTTTTTATTCCAAGGGATCTTAAAAAAAGAAACAAGTCAGGCACATCCAAGAATTGACTACTCATAAGCCACTGACTAAAAGACATGAAACCTTTTGGGACAGCTACAGCCAACTTCAGGATACTCAAGATCACAACATCATCATGCTTATGTGGAAAAGTGCTCTACTGCCCTTTTTCTACATATTTATAACTTTCTCTATCACACATTTTCAACAAGCACCTTTGTGTGCTGACTCTTGCTAACTGCCTTCTATAGCGCTCTAGAAAAAGCCCTTGCAGCCTGTTTTACCAAGTTCTACCTTGGCTTATTATTTTCTTAATAGTTTTTTTTTACTGGAGATACCATTCGTATTACTTCACAACTTGAAGTATACATAGCAGCACTACAAAACTACTATGCTCCAACCCGCAGTCAGGAAGAATTCAAATCAAGGACAAGGCTATCTATAGCCAACAAAAGCCTGAGTCAGGCATGTAAGCAAATGCTTTTGATCTATTCAAGTTGAAGATTCTGCAAACACAGAAGGTCACTGTGACCAGGATGCTAAGAAACTGGAGAAGGAGAAAAGGTTGTTTAGTGCAGTAATAGTACCATTTTCTTTCCCAGACAGAGTGACTTCAGCACTTCCCATACCTTCTGGAAACAGTGCTCCCTTTTTCCAAGGAAGGACTGAGGTTATACAGAATGTGGGTTTTGCTTGAATGCTTCTTTTCAGGGATTCACTTTTATATATTCAAAACCATCGCTCTCCAATGTAAAAGTGATTTGCTGTATGCTGTAACCAAACAAAATAGAAGGGAAGAAAACAACCACATAGACTGAAATTAATCCAGAACCATCATGTTCTCAAAAAGGCTCTAACCTTGTGCCTTTATGGACTGAATATTATTCAATCCATTCTCAGAAACCTCAGCAGCTACAGCACAACCATAATAGAACAGTCCAAAGGAGAAAGTGGGGTGGGGTGGGGCGGGGTGGAACCACGACCAAAGTAAAAAGAAAGGGAATCACCATGGAAGATGGGCCTTCTGTGATCACAGGAGGAGACTACAACCTAGGAATTCTGATGACCAGCTCTGTGTCTTACTGACAAAGACTGTATTTTCACAAGGGGGAAGAACAGTTTAATTTTTAATAATTGTTAAAACCCTCCCATAGGTGAGGTAAATTGCATTTTAATTCAGTGTAGCTGGAGAAACAAGCCCTTGAGAGAACCCCGTGGATTACCTTTGATCAGCCTACCGGTGTAAAATTACATTGCATGCTTGTCTATGCCAGGCTGGTATCACACCATCACCTGGTATACTAGAAGCCTACCTCTTTTTCTACAGTAGTGAGAAACAAAACTTTTCTCCTTAATCCATCTAAGATATGTAAGCAGAGTTACAATAAGATATGGTATTTTGAAATGTATTAGCTAGCATTATTTAAAAAACAAACAAGCAAATGCTAAAAGAAACTATGCAAGCAAGCATTTTTAAAACTTTGTGTGGTCACCTTTTAAATAAAATATGATCCATCTATATGAGATACTAAATCTGTAACACCACTTTCTAAACACAGCATATATTCAAAGCTTGGAGAGAACCTAAACAGGAAGATGCAATACAAACAGGATATGGAAGCATTCATTTTGCAAAACAAGACCCACAGATGGATAGTTATACCAAAACCCCACGTAATCTGAAAAAAAACCCCACCTTCTTAAGACTGAATGGACACATTTATGTAACTACTTTGGGATGCACTCAGTCTGAGTGCAAAGGAAGCCTTCATGATCCTGAAGCCAGTCTTTCAGGCTTCTTTCACATCTACCTATAGATACAATTAGTCTTCGTGATTTCAGACTAGGCTAAATGCCTTCATGTGTCTACAGAGCTGAATAGGACAAAGCCCTTAACCAAGAAATTGAGTTTTCTTAAAAAGTAAATATTTTAAGTGTGGCTTAAACCCTTACAATGGCTATCCCTATGACGCTTTGGAGGGAAAGGCCTAAAAACCTAGCTCCATGACACCCTGGCACATTATCCATTCTGGGGAGTAGCTAGGAGGTCTCTGTGGCAGCACAGCAAGT
Source organism: Gorsachius magnificus (assembly GCA_034008185.1). Classification (NCBI taxonomy): domain Eukaryota; kingdom Metazoa; phylum Chordata; class Aves; order Pelecaniformes; family Ardeidae; genus Gorsachius; species Gorsachius magnificus. Next base: position 125,811,413 of record CM067081.1, read on the forward strand.
CAAGGAAGATCAGCACTGTTCATGCCTTGTGGCACGTCCTTGCCTTCCTTCAGTCTCTGGGCTCACGTTCAGCTTCTCTCCTCTTGCTAAAATAGGGCAAGCTATTCCAGCCTGGAACCAGGCATGAGGCGCCCAGGAAGAACCAGTTCAAAGCTGGAGACATCCAGACATAAGGGAAAGATGGGAACACAGGTGGGAACCCTGAAGCTTCTGAAGTTGAAGCTACTTTGCATGAGAGCATATAGGATTTTTCACAAAATGTTGATAACTTCCTGAAAATGTCCAGAAATTGCAGTTAAGAAGGTGTGTTGTCATCACCAGATACTAAAATATCATAGTGACAGGTAGCAGAGGAAACGACAAAAATCTGCTACATAGGCTAGAGGGGCTTTGGTAGCCAACTGGAAAAAAAAAAAAAAAAGAAAAAAAAAAAAAGAAGAGCGTTGCGGCAAATGTACACGATGCAAATGTACTCCAGTTTCAGTCCTCTCCCAGAGGTCCCCAGCACCTACGGATGAAAGCAGCAGACTCCTCCAGCGTCATGCCTCTGTTGTGGTAGTGGGCTTGGTATCAGGCAATGCAATACCTTTTACTATCTACTTTTCCAAATAACTGTAATTTGTGACCACTGAATCAAAGTCCAATTACCTCCCATCTAGGATTTATTTAGGCAGAAAATGTAGCACTGCTGACATGTTCAAGTCTGGTAGCTCTGGAGCCTCAGACAAAGAGTGGCAGATAAAAGTCTGAAAAAAACCTGTAACCTTGCCAACATGTCTCAGTCACATTGGATTTAAAACAGAGTTCAGTCTTGAGGGCTCTGTCAGTATTTAGTCTCCTGATGGGGACTGCCAGTCACCACTAATAACAGCAATTTTCAACACACATGCACCTACCCATCAAGAATCAAAGTGAGCCTACAAACTCTAGTTCCACATGACACCGAACAGCCATCATATGACAGCAACCTTCAGGCAATAACAAGCCACATTTAAAGCACGTCACTTGCAAGCAAAGAGCTCCTCCACCACTACTTGTGCTCTGATTTTTGTTCTCATCTCCCCACAAAGACATATTTCAGTGAGGCTGAAGTCCCTCTTTCTATCAAAGAACTTCCCGTTTCCTGCAAAGGGTGGCTTGGATAAGACAGAATGCAAGAAACAGAGCCCTAAGCAGGTAACCTTGAAATTGTAACCAGATCATCCATACATGCTGCTACAAAGCACATACAGACACATGATTAAAGCAAATGGGGTGTCAGGAGCTGGCAGACCTCTGCAATACCCATTCAGAAGGAAGAGAAACACATAAGGAGAACTTACTATGAATTCATGTCTGTAAAAATTAATTATTGGAGTCTTGGCTCTCAGCTGCTCCCAGGGCTACACACAGCTTTGACAGGAAGAACAAATACGACATTTATGTATCAGTCTTGTTACTGGTGCAGCCAGTGCAGACTCCATCAGTTTTAAACCAGGGAAAGCAACTCACGGCCACAAGTGTGGTGTTTGGCATCCACACAGACACAGGCTTGTCTCTGACAACAAGCTATAACACTTCTGGAGTTAAACCATACGCCAACATATTGACAGTCTAAATCAGTGATGGCAACTCACGGTTACAGTCACATTACAGCTGTGGGTCGTTACAGCACAGCTGTCTTAACATTTCCTTTCTTCTAGATCCAGTCTTAATAAGCCTCCTGCCCACACACAGAGGGGTGACACTGAACAGGGTAGGAAACATCCTGAACCCACTGAGATTTTGGGCTTTATGAACCAGCAGTGTCAGCTCAGCAAAAGGGGGCTGGACTAGAAGGAAGAATCTCTCTCCACAGGTGCTTACTCAGTCAAAAATTACCATGTCCCCCAACTAAGAGGCCTTAGCGCTGTCTAGAACACATTTTCACTAGACATGGAGAGGCTGATGTGGAAATTAAAAACTGAAAGGACAGAATCAGATGACTGACCCTAAATAACATCTAAGCAATACAATCATGTCTCTCCCATTGCAGGCTTACACAGCAGGGTATCACAACTGGTATCGATCGATCCATTTGCTACTCTAGCTGAAAATGGTCTGACTCTGAATGAAAATTTTTATTATTATTATATGACTCAGGCTATCTGAGCAGATAATCAATTACATGAAAATCTTCTTCACCAGAGAATTAGATTAATAAATCTTATTTCTCTTAAAACACATTATGTACTTCACTGTCAATACTCTGACCAAGCCTCACTAGGCTACAGGGAGAATTCATGCTGAAACAGCTATGAAAGTATTACCAGAAAATAAATACTTGGGAGCTCAAAAATTGTCTTTATGTTTCTTTATATCAGAACTATTTTTTATGTGATGTAATATGAAAATGTCATGCTGCTAACGTAGTTCTACGAATGAACATTTTTGGCTTCACGTGTAGGTATTTTTCAGTGCTAGAGATTCATAGGAGGTCTATACAAATAAAAATCTTAGAGCAACAGTGCTTTTTGGCTCATACCGTTACCCCTGTTTAATTGATGTGATAACTGAGGCAGAAATATATTGAACTTCTTGTCCAAGGTCATGCAGCGAGGTCAGGAATGGAGCTAAAGCAGACTCCAGCTCTTTCGGTTCATGCTTTTTTTTAAATAATCTAATCTCCCTCTTAGCTCTTTGGCGTTGATGCAAAAGTACAGAAGACTGTTAATAAACCGTTACCCTTAAAATTGCAAATCCCCACTGTAAAAAGAATGTAGGTTAGGATCTAAAGCAAGTATATGAAAATCCCTCTTCAGCCCACTGGATGCAGAAATACTGCTGCACGTCCCATCACTTTAATAATATCTCACAGCAGAAGGTACTTGAGTCACTTTTAGCATACTGCTGATCCTAACTAAAAGCTTTTAAGACTACCTAAAGTTATGCATTCAGCCAGAAACATGTAGCTGATGTAGACTCCTGGAATCACATGTTATAGCCAACCTTTTCATTTGTATATGAAGAAAGTTGAAAAGAAAGGTAAAAATAAAAAAATAAAAAGCAATATATCTAATTTCTACAGCATTTTACAAATGTCTTATGAATACCAGGTAATCACCTCAACAATTCCATGACAAAACATTACCCACAGCTATTTCAACACAGAAGCTGCATGAAGATGTGAAAACTGAAGCTGTAGCTTCAGACCTAAGCAATAACAAAAGGCCTCCAACTGCTCTAGAGGACAAAAATACACAAACACCAATCAAATAAAACATCGATGCCAGCAAGCTCAAACAGTGACGGGGTTCCCTGACCACCACCCTCCTGCTCCGAAGTTGAGGTTTTCCATGACAGCCTTTTTTTCCTGATCCATGTGAAGCAATATCAAATCAATGCAGAACGGTTTGCTTTTTTTTTTTTTTTCTTACCATGCTTAAACAAAACTGCTTTCTTGATAGTGAACGCTGTGCTGCAGGTACCCCTACCCCGCCAAGCATTTTCATTACTTTACAATGAAGAACATAGTTTCTTTTCTGCTGAACTTTGGTTGCAGTTAGCAACTCCTATTTCTAAGTGATAGTGTGTATCAAGAGTTCAAAAAGTTCGTGTTCTGCATTAAGCTGATGTAGTTAACTTTTTAACTCCTCTTCCCAGCTTTCTAAGAGCAGTGACCTCTTTGCCATATGTGTAATTTTTTTTCTCTTGATGTCAGAGCTGCACCAGTAGAAACAGAGTGAAATAGCACCCAGCACAAAACCCCATAATTTAACAACCTGCATAATAAGACTTGGTAATATGTTTTGAAAAAGGGCTTAAATGATTCAGACACACCATGGAAAAATCAGTGAAACTCAAAGTCATTTCAGAAATCCCACTCCTATTTGAAATTTAAATATCCAAATAAAAGTGCTCAGCTGCTCATAAGATCTCAATATCTCTAACTGCCTAGCTTTGGGTGCATAGCAGAGGCTGTGGGTGCTTCCCCTCTTTGAAAAGCTACAGTTTCGTGTGGGATTCAGAGACCTTTTTTAAACAGTCCTTACTAACATAGTAAAGAAACAGTATTTTCAAGATGGGCATCAGAATGGCCTGCTGGGTGCTGCAACAATAGGTAAAGCATAAATACCTGTTTATTAATAGTAGATGTGGAGAGAGCTTTCCATTTCTAAGCCTTACATGATAGCCACAGAAGCATTCCAGGACAGAGAGAACGAGGTGCAGAGCAACACCAAGAGCAAGTCACATGGGTAGTCTGGGACTTGGCTGTGAGCAACAGCTAAGCTAGAGCCTGCAAACGGAAGACAATTAAAAACCTGACTGTGAGGAACAGCTAAGCTAGAGGCTGCAATCAGAAGACAATTAAAAAAAGCATCACAGCTGATCTGCAAGATCACAGAAAGGCCTCAGATGAGACCTCCAACAACACAAAAAAATCCAGCTGCACTCCAGGAGTTTAAGCCTAGTGTAATTAAAGATGCTGACAGTTCATCAGGAGTGCTATGACCCAGCCGGCCACTCACTAGAAAAGTGCTGGTGTACAAGAAGAATGCAAGCAGAAGCAAGACCTGCAAAAAGGCATTTTTCCTAGTGTCCTGTCCTCCACTGGGGACAAATGTTCCACAAGCCTGCAACCTCTGACACTCAGCCCTTCAATCACATCACAGTGATTTTGAGAGTATGTCCAGCACAGCTCCTTACAGACAAGTTTTTTTATCCCACTGCCTGCTTTGCAGATTTGATGGGCTGTTTGTACACTCCTACAAAGAGGCTCAAAACAGGGTTTTGGTTAGTAGTCTTCCCTACTACCATGAGAGGTTTTAATAAAGTATTTATAAGCTGGTTTATAATGAAGGATATTTTTGGCAGAGCATTCTATTGACATGCAGTGCTAACAAACTATTACCCAGCTGCAGAAAGCAGCAAAAAGTTCCACTTCATTTTTAGCATTGTACTCTTGGTATAAATTGCTAGCTTATTAAAGTATAATCCTCAAAATGGAACAACTCTAATTCTTTCTTCAGCCCTAAATATCAGGGACGTGGACAAAACCAGACTTATTTCCAAATGACTTCTCACTTTGATTTGGGAAAATCTGTATCACCTCTTTTTGGATGCCTTTTATTGAAGTGTACCCCAACTGCCTCCCCGCAAAACCAAGAACAGACTGAAAGGGCTGTTAACATTCAGATCCAGTTTAGACATCTGACTTGCCGCAAAGTAATTATTACATTTGCCATGTATCTAAGATATAATTAACAGCACATGTGACTGAGAGAGATGCATTATATAAGTCAAATTCCAACACCTTTACTCACTTCATACAGCACCTTGCTTTGAGAGTAATCACAAGTATTTCAATGATGCTACTTGCCAAACAGAGTACTACTTCACAAGAGCCCAAGTGACCCAATCAGGTACATTTTCTAGTAAACTTGCTCTTCACCTGTGTTTATAAACAGGCTGTACACACACCAGGACCTGGCATATATAAAAAACCAACCAACCAAACAAATTACAGAGAGATCCAGATCTCTCAATGACAATGCACTATTTGCATGACACTTAGATTTACTTTAATCACTAGAATATCAAGTCCATGGTATCTTCATGGTCTGTATATAACCTAGCTAGATAATGAAACTAATGTTTTGGTTTCTGCTACTCTTATTTTAGACAGATACTGTAACCACTAAGTTCAGTCGTGAACTTCTCTGATGATTCCAGCTGGGAATGACAAAAGACCACTGAGATACCTTAGTCCCTTCTTCCTCGAAGAAAAAGTACAAATATTATCTGAAGAGACAGATAAATTTCAGGGAAAGATCACTCTTGGGAGCAGCTGTAGTTACTGTACATATGCTTTATGTGCCTGAAGAATCAATTAATTTGCAATTCTTATAGAAAACAGTAGACAAAAATATATAACTCAGCCGCCTGTCTTCCAAACATACTGTTAGTGTAGCTGCTATGAAGTCAGTGTCCAAAACTTAGAGCCACCTGCTTCCACTAGAAGAAGGCAGGTACTCATTTTCACTTCACAAGTCACACAATTAACCATTAAAAGGGAAACACAAACAGCATAGGTAAGTCACTAGCAAGAGATCTGAGAGACAGGTATTTAGTCCCTTCCTTTGCTGTTTTCTTGTGCCACCCAGAGAAGCCGTCAGTTTATACATCCCTCAGTTCCTCAACTCATCAATAGTTCCTTTGGTCACACATAGGTTGTATGGTTATGACAGAGCTTTTCACGTGATGTCATGAGGGAAAATTGAGAAACTCCTCTTGTATGGGTACGCTTGTCTTTAATAACCTAAAGCAGCTGTGATGTTTGTAAGCATATTTGGATTTTAATGTATCAGGCATTAAACAAGCAGAATCTTGAAAAGGATATAATGGGCCCAAATAAAACAACCACATTTTCAAAAGCTTTAAAGACCAGAAACCTTAAACATGGAATTTGAAACAAAACTGAAACCACCATATTGTGTACATTACTATGGATATATCATCCTGCAATTAAAACTAAGTCAGATAAACAGGTTATGCTCTGCTTACAAGATGCTAACCGAGCAGAGAAACATTTGAATGTTACCAAACAGAATCGGGGAAAAAAGGTTTGGATAATGTCTTTAACTTGTGCTTTCTGTAATGGAAACTCTGGATATGAAGAAAAATATATCCTGAAAAATTTGTTCTCCCCTTCAAATATTAATCTGTGTGAATTTTTTCCATGGAAACTGGTAAACCCACTCAGTCTTTAACTAAAACATCAAATCATAACCAAAATACCATACAAACCCTGACCTCATTCACTCCATCTTGATATTTCACCTCATGGATCCCATGTGGTATAGCAGCCTTCACTGTTTAACAAAAAACTGCAAACTTTTTGAGACAGCACTTATGCTTGTCTCCAAACTGCACACAATATCATGCATATCCAATTAGTCATCTCAAGAAATGAAAAATAAAAGCTAGAAGCATTAGCATAGCAAACAGGTACGAGAACATTTACACCCTTTTTTTTCCGCTTCCTTCTAAAAAACAAAGGAACCAATTCTCCTTTTACAGTTTCATCCTAGGAGAATGCCAGACTGCAGTGGACTAACATTTGATTTACGCTGGCATGCACAAGCAATAACTGTTTGTTCCAGGGCTCTGAAGCCTTGACTTAGAATATTTATGAATCTTTAACAGAGATTTTTGCCTAGATAGCTTTCCTTTCACATAAATATCGTCACAGTATTTTATCATCTGGCTTAGGTAAGATCAGAAGAGTTGCTAAAGGATTTGCAAATTGGCTCACTAAGACTAGCATTTGACCTCCATAATAAAGTAATGCTTACATGTTTCCAAGGAATGCCGCAGGTACATGGCAGCCATGCCACACTGCGATATTTTAATTCGCATAGACAGCACATCAACTTTTTAAGCATTTCTTATCACTCAAGCAAGTACTTACAGGGTCAGAAGGACCACAGAAGTCTCTGAACACTTTTGGAGGCTCAAGCTGTATAATCTCCATTGCTATGCAAGGGCCTGAACACAACTCCGTAACCATGTCCTGGAAGAGAAAAAAACAGACAGAAACAAATCTGAGCTTCTTTGGGTATTAGCAAGGGTTGTATTCCTCCCCAGAAGTAGACCCAAACTTACAGGACAGAAACAATTAAGAAATATCGGTGTATTTAGGAAAGCAAAGACATGAAACAAAAATATCATTAGTATTTGCAACAAAAGAAATGTTTTCCATTTTACTGCTTGGTTTAGAGGGTGAAGATTGAAGTAAATAGGATATTCAGCTTCAACAGGATGCTGAATAGCATGCAACAGCATCCACAATACTTTAAATTCTTTTGCAGGTACATCCTTATTGATCTGGACCTGGATTTCACAGAAGTATCCCATAACTTGTCAAACTAGACTGGATCAATGGAACACACTTTGGTGGGTATAAGCCTGAAAAAAATCACACTGTGTTCAGCCAGTTCCACAGGCAGCAATGTACTTTGCAGTGTTCCCTACAGGGAGCACAGTACACAGCCTCTATTTGTTTCCAAATATACACACGTTTAATGGCTTTAAGTCTCTTGGGCTTTTGGTTCTCACTGCCTTTTGCTTGTGTATTACTACAGAAGCTGAAACACACAAGCCAACAGAACAGAACTGAGAGAGGCCTGTGGACCAACCTGTTAGGGAGAGGGTCCTTGATCTGGCAACATTCTTGTGGTATATTGCTACCAGAATCTCAGTTACACTGAAATCATCTGTTTCCCTGGATCCTCTTGGAGAGTAAAAAGACATCATAAGTTCTGAGAGGGTGATGAAGACAGGTTTTAGTTTTCATAAGCTTAAATTAACTCTGGTCATTAGTGCCAATTTGAAGTTTGTTAATTAGAGGTATAGGTTTCACAAACAGAAAGAACCTATTTTGATGTTCTAGTCTGACTTCCTTTTTTAAAACATGCCCTTATAATTGCACACTTGTCTAGAAATTTGGGCAGACAAGTTTTAAACAAATCAGGATAATTGAAAGAATCAAAAAGGTACTGCAACCACACCCACCAGCCATGGGCAGGTCAAGGATGAGCCATGGCAAAGAACAGGAGCATACAGAGTGGGCAAAAGAACAGTAGGAAAAGAAGAACTAAGTCCTTCTCTGCCTTTTATGTACTATGAGGGAAACTAAATACACAAAGAGTCCAAGTTAAGCAGCGTTGTTCCAAAGAGTTGGTATCTTCGTAACAGATTCCATGCTGAGAGCATGTGCTTAATCTTCCCACTCTGAAGTCAACAGGACAAAATTTTAGCCAAGTGCCTCTATCATCCACCTGATCCTAGGAAATGTAGGTAAAGTATTCCCAAGAGGACATGAAAAGAGTGCGGACTAGTTTTGTGCTCTACAACATGAATAAATATTTTAAATCCAAAAACTGTCTTATTGCCAACAGGCCCTCTGTTAAGAACAAGTCAAAGGGCAATATATTTCATTCTGTTAAGAAACAGTAAATTGCTACAAGGTCACTACTCTGTATAGTTTCATTGAATTTTGTCATCTAGATAACCGTTAACAGGGAAGTGGAGAAAAAACAGGCTTTTGACTTTAGTTGAATCAACTGAATTCCTCCCTGCAAACTGTGTTTTTCTTATTCCTCCCTTTTCTATTGTTTCTGTATCAGCGCTGACATCCCACCAGCAACAGCAAACAATGTGAGCAAAGTTACTCCTGACTCCTTCATTACAACACAAAGCTGAGGACTGAAGACCAGCTGCTATCAACTACAGCACAGAGGCACATGGTACTATGTGAGACAAGCTTGGTCTACCTTACACAGCCTCATCAATTCCAGAGTTGAATTTAAATAGCAGACACTGTTTCTCTGGTAAGACTCCCCATTACAGCTAAATCAAATTTTCTTTAGCAAATAGTTTATTCATCAAATAACATGGCTTGTAGTCAACCAAAATCATTCCTGGAGCTGGATCAAGCTCAAGTATTTTTGATTAACAAAGTGGATTCTGAGCTGACGCAAAATAATCTCCCTCCTTTTTTCCCCATTTTCTATTCTGGCTACTGTAGGAAAGCAAAACAGCACAAAACCCAATCAATAGTATGCAAAATCCCATGCAGGAGATACCAACAAAGCTAAAATTCTGAGCAACTGTTCAACTTTCAACAGAGAAGTGCTTTATATACAATGTCAAGCCTTTATCTGACTGACAAGGAATAACAAGAAGGAATGGGAGTGCAGTTTTTGAAAAGGATTTCTGGATGCCAAGTATCTTCTGTGCTGAGTTATTTTGGAATGATAAATAAAATTCAGATCAAAACAGACGGTTCTGAGTCACAGATATAAGAGGTCATATTCTTTCTTCAATATCCTATTTTGCAACATACTTCTTCCTATTTGGCCTGCACTGACAATATCTATTGCTGTTCCCATATGTGCCTTCTCTGTATCCCTTTTACCATCACGATTAGCTTTCCCACGGTTTCCTGTTTCACAGATATCCTCAGCACACGGAGACATTAATTTCATTTCATTTCAACTGAGTGCATCCACCACATATGGTTTGCAGGACAGAGCCCTAGAGTCTCACTTTTCTTCAAATCCCATCTAAAACACATCTTCTTTATTGACTTACCCTGTTTAAATGTCACTTTCCATTTAGAGTAACTCTCCAGTTAAATTATATAACTAAAATTTCCAACTTATTAGGTGGTCAGAGATTGTTCAAAAGAGCTGCAGAAGATGGTAGAGGATTTCCAATTTGGTTCAAAGCAGAGACTTTTGCTGTAACACGGGACTCTTTGGGCCCTGAAATACTGGTCAGATCTTACTGTGTTTGAATTCTGCCACGTACCTACAAGCCTGCCTGTCCAATCTTCCTTTGGTCCTTGTCAAAAACGGTGTTATCAGAGGAGACCTTAAGTGTATGCCCCAACCTGCGAGTGAACTAATAGTACTCCTAACCTATTTAAAGACAAATCTACAGATCCTGTTGAAGTAAGTTAGACTAAACAATCATAAAGGGTGGAAAAAAAGAAAATAAAAATGTCATTATCAGAGCGATATTAGTAACTGTTCGGAGTAATATTAGTAACTGTGTAGAAAACTTTTAATAATTTAACCATTTAAAAATTAAGGATAATTTGTGTAGTACATAGCATGGCAATGAAGCTAGACTCATTACTATTTGTAAAATGAATCAAAATCCTTTGATGGAAGGTGATACAAAAATGCAAGCTTGTCATCTTGTATTCTCATTGTTCTAGCTGCAGTCAGGAAGTTTTATGTGACAGTACAAGAAGGCAAAATAATATAGAGAGTCTTAGGCGTCCACTGGGATTACAGCATATCTTAAACTTCTTAAATTTTCTGAAGATCCACAAAAGTCAGATCAATAAACTTAAAAATAGCTCAAAATGTCATCAGGAAAGCATTCAAATACAGCAGCCCCACTGTAAACAATATAACAAATATATACTCTGGTCCAAGCCACTATTGCAATATCAAATCAAATGAAGACGCAGATGTGACCAATTCTCACAGCTCTACTGCAATAAAATAACTTATCTCGGGGGGAGGTCACTCTGATGTATTTTACAAATTCCTTGGCTGAACAATTTTCACAAAAGATGCTCCTTTCTTACAACATAGATAGCACAATTTTCAATATGAGTTTATTTGAGAACAAGCTAGAACTGCTGAATACCAGGTTCCTAAAAGAAATCCTATCACAATCCCAAAAAAGGGAAGATGTGGCCACTTCCTCATTTAATCATATTTTAAACAGATTCTTTTCAAACATGCTCACCATATATTCAGCGACGACTCCTTTGTAAATCTCATAAAATTCTTCCACGTTTGCACGCTCCATGTTGAACTAAGAAAACAAAAATGTTAACCAGGCTGCCTTAAACAACAAAAAAGTAGACAGACACCCCTTCTTAACCAGCAAACATTCAGATTACTCTTTGAAGTTTGACTAGACAAAAGGAATGGCTTTACAGCTGCAATATGAAGTCTGTCAACAACATAGCAAATGACACCACAGGCAACATAGCACACAGTATCTTTCTCCACCTTAAATGTAAGTAGACAGCGTAGTGTTGGCTGATGCCACTAAGACATGCAAGAGGATCTGCTTATTGCATGGAGGAAAGGGGCTATTCTTCATTTGTGGTGGGGATTTGTGTCATAGGGGGATTTCAGATCTTGAGACTTTCACAAAAATCAAAGGGCAGGACTTGCACGACTACTCTTGGGAACAATCTCTGTGCCAACTTCCTTTAACTGCTGAGGGTGATTAGGGTGTCAAATCCTTTAAGTATCTTTAAAAACCTTCCCCAAAATTCATACTAAATAAATATTAAAAAAATTGAAGAAGGATATTAACAATCATTTCTCTAATCTTTGCTAGTACATTTTGTAAAGATATCTCAAATTGCTCCAGAAGAGGCAGATATCATTATCCCCCTTCTAACTACAGGGAAACTGAGATACAGAGAGGTAAAACGTCTTGGCTCAAGGTCACCTAGCAACAAGAAACGGATCATCTGATCAATCAAATAATAAAACACAATTATCACAAGGACAGTGCTGATCCCAAAACATTGCTACAGAGTCTGCACAAAGGTTTTGTATTGCAGGAAAACACCTGTGCATTGCTGTGAAGTGCACAGAGCACTTCTCCGACTTCTGTTTATCAGAAAAACATACACAAAAGGAAACCTACCATCTGCAAAGCTGAGATCTGAAATCCTTCACTGATGATGGCTTTTATAATCTTTCCAGCCAGCCCTGAAAAAATACACAAAAGACGGTATTCGGTTTTAAAAAACAGAATTTACAACTGGAAGGTGTTTATGCCAATATATCACTTATTTTCAAACCAAAAAACCCAATGTTTGCATAATGCTGTGAGAGGAAGCAGAGAGCAGAGCTGAGTTCACATACTCTATGCTTTCTCTGAAGTGACATGTTGACAATTTCAAACTAAATTCCACACAGCTGCTGAAAAGAATCTCTACAAAAAAAAGGTAATTAGTGAAGCCCTTCTTTTCTCAGATCAACTGCAACATACCCAGTTGCTTCAAGATCAAGATTTATATTTTTAATTAAGTTCCGCTGGTAATACTGATGCTTAAACAGCAATCAAGTCAGGGCACAGGCTGCCTGTTTTGCTGGTTTTATAGTGTTCAGCAGAGTGAGGGGTTCTACTTTAAGCTAGAAACAACGCAGGACAATAATAAATATTCCCAATAAACCAGCACAAAAGATCATGTCTTCTACGGGAAAAACACATTACTGCAAAATAACCTACTGCTTCTGAGGTTATAACTCACAAATATGTTATTGCTGATCGTACTGCTTGCTTTATTCTGTCCAGAATGCATCCTCAAAAACTGAATGACATTGTAAAACAAAACGCTAAACTTCAGAGAACAAGAACCACTGATTTTCCACTGAATGAGGACTTTAGATTTGCCTGTGCTTACAAGATCAGGCCATTTGAAAGATTATGTTGGCCAAGCACAGCACTCTATGTGAATGAATTTCATAGAATCACCATTTTTATAGAATGTAAATGCCTGTCCTCTAGTAGAGTTTATGAGAAACTACACATTTCTGGACATTTATTCAGAGCAGAATTAATCATAGAAGAACACCCTGTAATGAATCACTACAGAAGGATTTGACTCCTGGTCTTTAAATCCTTTTATTGTCTAGTCTTTAAATTGCAGGGATTTTTAGCACTGTATAAATTTAGTAGATGAGAATAAAACACATCTGGTGTCTAGGTTCTAGCATGCTCAAGACCTAAATTGTACACAGTCTCCTAACACCCGTGGCATAGGACTGGTGAGCTTCCTACCACATTAAAAGGCCAGTGGCAGCTCTGAGTAAATGAGACAGATAGTTGGAGGACTTTCAAAAATTGTATTTACAAATGAAAATGAAAAAAATCTGTCCCTGAAGTATCCCCCACTGTATTTTCACATTAAAACAGTGCATAATTCTTCAAAAAAAATCTTCAAACTACTAAAGAGGAAACCTGAGATTTTGGTACATACTCAGTCCATACAGCTTGAGCTTACAGAACACAGATACAAGCAGAAGCAGGTGCAGTTCCTACCATCCCACTATACTGTTACACCATGGCTCGCTAGCACTGATGAAAGTTTCCTTATAACACTCCTGTGAAACCAGGATAATATATTTCCCCTTTTTTTCAAGGTGAAAAAAAATAATTGCATCTGCAAAATGAAAGGACTTGGACAGGTTTGCCCAGGAAATGCAAGACCACGTCAGAGGGAGAAAGCAGACCTCTAATTTCTTTTTGTCCACACTGCTGGAAAGGCCGAGCAGCTCAGATGCTTACACACACAGGTTCCAGTGAGGCGATCAACCTACAGTCTTGACTTCAGAGATGAATGGCCAGTTTATAAAGAGATTATGATGGGCTGGGGATCGTTCAGGAAATAAATATATAAATAAATAATCTGTGACAGAGAGCATAAACATTTCCTCATTTTTGATTTTCAGAGCCAATACTCCAGTCAACAGCCACGGCTTCACAAGAAACCAACAAAGAGGGAAGAAAGGGCAGTGGCAGCCAAATGGCAACCGCCACTTGCAGGGACAAGGCTACCTTGGTATGAGAAAGCTGCTTTGCAAAAACAGGATCTCCATTTTACACTTTATCAGTCAAGAATGGGGCACTCAGATAGACCTTCACAGCTGGCAAGAATCTAATTAAAATACTCATCAGGTATCGGGTTCTGGGGTACTATAGAGATCTGCTTTTTACAGAAGTTTGGTCCTCAGCAGTTTTATGAGCTGTAAGCAAAATCCATGTTTTGGAGAAACAAAGGAGGACTCAAATATTCAGCTTTCTGGGCTGTTTCTCTACAGAATTCATTGAGCTGTGTCTCTCTGTAGAGAGGAGGTAGGTTCCTTTAATGATAGAAGCTGAAGTAGGAATGTATTTTGCATAAAGGTCTTTAATACAAGGTTCATTTAATAATTAACTCGATAAACTTTTCAAGATTTTCTTCTGCATTGTATTCCTGAGTTCACTCTCACTCATCAGAGCAACAGAGCACCTTGTTGCTCCAGACAGATTACCCACGACTGCAACACCCAAAAGGCTTAACCAAAGGAATTGTTGCCACCATCGTACCCAGATAGATGTGTTGCCAAAAAAATTCAAAGTGCCTTGAGGAAGAGGCATGAGATTTCATTTATGTTTGCAGAGTGGGATGTTAGCTCCACTTCCCAGATGTGGGAATTGAGGCACAGGAGGAGAAGCGAGTTGCCAGTTGGCAGCGCAGATCTAAAAATCCAGTGACTTGGCCTCCCTTGTCCCAGTTTAGGTAATACACGTATCACTTCTCCTAGGGACATTTTCCTTTCAAATTCTACCTGAACCAAAATAGAAACAAAAAGTATAGAGGCAATTCCCAAGCAACTGAAGAGTGGAAGCACAAGGCCCAGCTTGGGATCTATTTCAGGCTTTCATCCAGTTGCATGACTGAACTGGGACGTGTCCTTTCCTTTGCAGGCAGATAAGGCTGAGGAAAAGAAGAACTAATTAGATAGAGTGCCCTTTCAGCAGCTTTCAACAATTTGTTTTCAAGTTTAAAACCCAGATCTGTAGTGAAAAACCAACTTTTTAAGGATCCTTCAAACAGGGCCAGTGCACGTTTAAAATGTGATTACAGTAAGAACCCAAATCAAAGCTGCAGATTAGGCACCAGTTATGATGAATTTTCAGCCACAAAGCACAAAAGAATCACAAGCATTACTAAATACAACCAGGGGAATTTAGTACTAATCCTAACAAATATGAGAGGGAGAGGGAGAGAGAGCACGCACACGCTTTATGTCTCCTAGGCAGCATTATGTTACTACGCACCTAATACAGGACAGATAATCTTCCAACATATTTTAATCAGGTAAAATGATAAGGCACCAAGACCTCATCAGTTACATTGATCTTCTACAATTTGTTGCTTTACAATACAAAATACTTAAAAATTGTTCTTCATTAAGAAGCAGAAAGTAGCAGGGAAGGCATTAAACTGAAAAATATTACAACTGTTTGCAGAATTATGGATTGGAATAAAATAAAACAGTTCATGGAAGTCACTTTTAACCTAACAGCACTTTAATTAATGGATGTAACAGCTGTGCTACCGGGACCTGCCAGTCCCAGCGCGTTACGAACCACCAGCTCTACGACTAGGGATGTTACATTCTCTTCCTTGTGTTCTTGGACTGTTACCCAATTTAACCATTCCACCGTTAAAAGCTTATCAGGCAAGACAGCAGACTGCCTTCAAAGCAAGTCAAGAACTAGCTTCCTCATCTCAACCTCTACATGTCATTTTTTTAATACCCTTCCAATAATTAAAAATAATTCCTCTGGAACAACAACAGGTTTTTTGACAGGAATACACAAACTGCTGTGACTGATCAACTAACCAATAACATATTTCTAGGAGTAACCTGTACCAGATGCTTAAAGCAGCACTAACTATAAGTAGCAATTTCATGTCATGAATTTTTGACATTTTAAAATGCAATTTTGCTTCACAGTGTAATGAAATTATCTGATTCCTTATTGCCGAATGTTAAGGTCCTGTCCTGAAACTCCAGAGAATTGTGATCAGGCTTCACTCCAAGCAAAGCCCTTTTTGAATTCCAGAAAAGGAAAAAATGGGACTCAGAGTTGGGCCCTCCCGCAATGTATTTCAGTTGAAGTTCTCACTAATCTTTGTTTCAGGCAATGATGCAAAAGGAAGCTGACAGATGTCCTTCTCAAAAAGTGCTCTTCTTCCCATGAGTTGATCAGCCTATCCCCTGAAGAACAAGACTTATCTATCTCTTCTCTTAGAGAAGAGGGGTTTTTTCTACTTAGAAATATCGCAACTCTAGGCATTCTTACTATGCAATATAATTACAACACTTCTAGACTCCCCAAAAGTTTGGCCACAGTGATAATCTGCAGCTATTGCTCTCCCAGCCTCACTGTACTGTATGAAAAGAGATATCCAGTCATTTTTGTATTTGTACTCTGGAGCACAAAGAAGAAAGTCACAGAGGGACAGAGGGTCCCTGAGAGACCACACTGGGACAACAGAGAGGAGAAGGGGAGCTCAAAAGCTACCCAGCCTAATCATGAGGGGGGAAAAAAAAGACAAGTGCATGCAGACAGAAGATAAAGAGGAACACATGAGGAAATGATGACAGAATATTGTTCACAGTGATAGAATCCAAGATTTTCCATCATTCCTTATTTCTCTCTAGACATCATATTAAAGAAGAACCTTAAGAAGCTTGAAGAGTGGCTTTACAGATATTTATGGAAAACTCTTTCAACACTGCAGCACTGGTGAAAATCTTTACAAGCAATCCTCATTTAAAAATAATAAAAGAGTGACGACAAAAAATATCACTACTGCTTTACTGGATGTCCTGGTTTGGGCTGGGATGGAGTTGATTTTCTTCCTAGTAGCTGTCATAGTGCTGTGTTTCGGATTTAGGGTGAGGATAATGTTGATAACACACTGATGTTTTAGTTGTTGCTGAGCAGTGCTTACACCAGTCAAGGACTTTTCAGCTTCCCCTGCTCTGCCAGGTGCACAAGAAGCTGGGAGGGGGCACAGCCGGGACAGTTGACCCCAACTGGCCAAAGGGGTCTTCCACACCATATAATGTCATGCTCAGCATATAAAGCTGGGGAAAGAAGAAGGAAGGGGGGAATGTTTGGAGTGATGGTGTTTGTCTTCCCAAGTGTCGTGGTTTAACCTGGCTGGCAACTAAGCACCACGCAGCCGCTCGCTCACTCCCCCCCCTCCCTCAGTGGGATGGGGGAGAGAATCGGGAAGGGGAAAAAAAGGTTAGAGCCAAGGGCTGAGATAAAGACAGTTTAATAAGAGAAAATAATAATAATAGTAATAATGAGAATGATAACAAAATATACAGAATATACAAAACGAATGATGCACAATGCAATTGCTCACCACCCACCGACCGATGCCCAGCCCGTCCCGAGCAGCGATCAGTACCCGAGCAGCGATCAGTACCCGAGCGACCGACCGACCCACCAACCCCCCCGAGCATGACGTTATATGGTATGGAATAGCTCTTTGGACAGTTTGGGTCCTAGCTGTGCTGTACTCCCAGCTTGTTATGCACCTGGCCAAGCAGGAAAA
The DNA here is from genome assembly GCA_034008185.1 of Gorsachius magnificus. Classification (NCBI taxonomy): domain Eukaryota; kingdom Metazoa; phylum Chordata; class Aves; order Pelecaniformes; family Ardeidae; genus Gorsachius; species Gorsachius magnificus. Next base: position 125,829,105 of record CM067081.1, read on the forward strand.
GCTCAAAAAGTCCTTGAGCAGTCTGAGCACTGCTTGGCAACAACTAAAAACATCAGTGTGTTATCAACATTCTTCTAGTACTAAATCCAAAGCACAGCACTATGCTAGCTTCTGTGAAGAAAATTAACTCTATCCCAGCCGAAACCAGGACACCAAGTCACCATCCCGTGTGATGGAGCCCTGCCGTCCTGGAGATGGCTGAACCCAGCCTGCCCATGGGAAGCAGTGAATTAATTCCTTCTTCTGCTTTGCTTGCGTGCGTGGCTTTTGCCTTACCTATTAAACTGTCTTTATCTCAAGCCATGAGTTTTCTCACTTCCATTCTCCCAATTCTCTCCCCTTTCCCACCGTGGGGGGGAGTGAGCGAGCGGCTGGGTGGTGCTTAGATGCCAGCCAGGGTTAAACCGTGACACTGGAGAACAGAAGTTGGCATTTTGCTAGCCCAAGAAAAATTATGCATGCAGACAGTAAATCTTAGGGGACCTTGAAACCAAACCGGCTGAGTGTTTGATGCGACTGAGAACAAGAGCCAATAGAAAGATTCAAAGCGGGGGGAAGGTTCAAAGGCTTAATCCCAGCCGCAACTTTCTGAACTGCTATGAACAAGGCAAGACCACACTTGTGAATGACAGACAGGGCTTTTAAGACACAAAATTACGACAAACTGTAGAAAAAAAAACCTGTTCTGGGAGTTCTTGCATGGGAACAGATGGGAAGAGTCACACTTAAAATTCAGGTACAAAAACCCATACAGAATTCCAGTCAAAGATCACAGCCAGGCTACATAAAGTATCCAGCAATTTGGCTTTGCAGTGTGTGCCATCTGAGAAGGGAATTTGAGGAAGAAAGAAAGATTAAGAAGGGAAGATCAATACCTCTGCAACAGTTATGCTGAACTCAAACTGATGTCTGTATGTTTACAAAAAACCAGAAAGGCTTAGGTTTCTGTCTTTCATTGTTCTTGTGCTAAGAGAAAGCTTAAAAAGAAATATCTGGTTTGTTTTTCTTTCTACTTCTTTCTTTCAAGTTTTTCATTATCAACTACTCCTTTAGCACATCCACTCTGATTTTTATTCACTTGAAAAGAATAGGGTCAATCACTCTGGCCAGGTGAATGTTTCTATGGCTATAATGATTTTCCTTTACTTTTGCTTATTTCCTGAGTGTGAATGAAACTAAATGTGCTATTTTAGTTGAGCCTGTACTGCTGGATTTTATGATGGCATTCAGTACTGCAATTCAAACCATTTGTATGCTTACTAATATTTCTTTTTTCTGCTTTTCCCTTCTGAACACTGTGCATGGGACTGTTATAGGGAGGAAACGGTTAAAATTATGCCTGGTAGTGTGCATTAGCCAATAATAATAAACAATAATTTTAATCTACTATTGCACTGTCAATTAACTTAACTCTGGAGGCTAAAACCCTCAGGAGATCCGCTATAATCTGCTCCAGCCTTAACTAATTTTATATTCCACTTCCTGTGGAAGATTTGCCAACTCACTGTCCTAGATCAATAATAACTATACTGTAAGCTATCGTTTATTTTTGACTTGGCAAAAGACCGTCACATATTCCTACATTCCGTGCCCTGGCTCTTTTCAGACCCAGCACCTTGCCTTTCTCCTTATGCTCTGACTTGAAGACAGCAATATGAGAAAAGATTGTAAGATATTTATCTTTTGCTCCAAGGTACAGTAAAGTTAGGCTATGCACAGCTGCATTTTTTTAATTTTTCTAAAATGTTCTCAGAAACTTCTGGTAACAAAGGCTCCATTACATCCCTACATATCAGGCCAGTGATGTACTTCAAAGTTTTCCTTAATGATTAGATTAAATCTTCTTTCATCTAAAGCAGTAAATATGCACATATTTTCCAAATTTACATACAGAAAGCTGTATATGCCTTTCTTCTCCACCTCAGGTTAAGTAATGAAACCTTTCAAATTTTCACAGCTTGGGTTCTTACCAGCACTAAGCAGAAGTAGTTCTGAAAAAAAAACCTAAACAAAGTGTGTCCAACATTGTGAACACTGATTGTGCTTATGATATATCACTCTTCCAACCATTTCTCTACAGACTTTTCACTGATACCCTGCCAGTTCTCCTCCATTTTATATCTGTGTGTTTATTTTCCCTCCTCCATGGTAGTGCTATGCGGTTGTTTATATTCAGTTTCATCTTCTTCACATTGCTTCATTTCTGCAGTTCATCAGGAATGTTCTGAATTCTAATCACAACCTCCAAAACTGTAGTAAGTGCTTGGTACCATCTGCAAACACTGCAAGCATGCTCTGCCCTTCCCCATTCGAGTCATTAATGACAATATTGACAAGAACTGGCCCAAGGATGGGTGACTATTCATTTGTAAAGCCCTTTTAATCGGATGTGCTCATGTCCAGTCCAATGTTCAGGAAAGCATTTAAAGCTATGCAGATGCCTATGATGCACAGATCTAAAAATATTAATTACTTCACTAAAGGAAAATTTTGGGTTCCTAAAGCAAGGGACTTTGTTGAAGGCATTGATATTCAAGAGAATTAGACTATCTGGCTCTGTTTTACTTTCCTTTATGGAAAACATACTTAGACAATTCCGAGACCAGCAAAGCATATTTTCCTTCAAAAAAGACATGTTGGTAAATGTCCATCATATCATCACTACCTAAGTGGTTTAAATGAAATTATAGACTTTTCATTCATCAGTTTCCTTGGTAAAAAAGAAGTTTCATTAGCCTGAAATTCCCCAGACCACTCTTAGAATTAACTTATCTCTAACCCTTTAAGAAGGAAAATCCCAAAACACAGTAATAAAACACTCATTCGTATTGTCTTCTTTTTTTTTTTTTTTTATGTCAACACCATCATCCCTGCACAGAGATGATTTTAAGCAACAGGAACACAACTAATGTAAGTCTTCTGAACACTATTGGGTAACACTCTCTTTCCAGTAGTAGGAGGATACTTATAAGGTTCAGTAAGGATTGGCTGTGCCGTTTGATCTGTTTTTTCTCTCTGAAGTATACCTCCTCCTCTTCCTTCCAGTCTCAAACCATCAGAAAGGATTTCCAGATTCAGATCACCTCCCCCTCTACCTTAATCAATTCAAATGTATATTTTTCATACTTCAAAAAAATATTTCTCACTTCCCCTCTAGCCACTGAAGTCCAAAGTCAGTCCAAGTTGGGAAGCCAATGCCAAGCTAAAAACTTTATGCAGGAAATAATCAAGAAACAACACAGGCTTGGTTTCAAAAACAAACATCTCAAGCGAGGAATATCTATCATTACAACTACAGCAAAGAATTTAAAACGCAGATGGAAGTGGATGGACTACTGTTCTCATGGAAGCTAATTTTTTTTTCTAAAAAACAGCGATAAAGTGGTAAAGTAGGATGCTCTTGTTTTAATACTTTTGCCTAGCTTCTCTAAAAGCAACCAACCAACCAAAAAAATCCCCAGCACCACCAGATACCACCGAACACTTCAACACTCTACATATAGTATGTTCAAGAAAAACATAAGAAACAAAGTGAATTTAATTTTGCATAAATACATCTGCCTGGGCAAATCCGTCTGCAAAAAAACCAATTGCATCTGAAAGCGTAGTGCTTTACTAGCTAGTTTTCACATGAATGCAGCACTAAGATTGCCATACTCCATGTGGGAATATCCAGAGGTCACATCTCAAATGATCCACTGCACTTCTTTGAAGTATCTGGAAAGATTTGTGTTCAAACCCCCCCCCCCTTTTTTTTTTTCCATTTCCAGGGTTTATCTTCAAATAGTTCCTTCCAGACTGCTAACTGTAGGGTGTATCAAGGCTATCACTGATGCCCCTTTGTACTCAACCTTGTAGACAAGATACAAAGAAAAGTTCTGCCTACGATGAGGTGAAGTCCACAGCATCTGCACTTCACCTTTCTATTATGAGTTTTTATCACAGACAGAAGATATACCTTCTGATTACTTATGAGAAAACTGCTTTCTGCATTTTTTCTCAAGTGTGAGAAAACCACTTTCTGAAAACCTTGTGCTACTTCTAAGTTCTTTGAAAATTGAAATAATGAGTTACTCAAACTTATGTCTAAAAACCCAGGGAGAAAAAAACCCCACAATTTCCAGAGTTTGTTCACAATTTAAAAAAATCTTATCTAATGAATACAAATCATTGTGAAAAAAACCAATGATATAGATACCTAGTCCTGAGAATGATGACAGATTTGCACCTCTTCTATCCCATCCTCTTTTTCTTTTCCAGCTTATTTCCTTTCCTGACTCCATACATCTAACTATACTTAGCACACTACAGAGGTCAACTGGACATTTTCAGTGATGCCTTCTCTCTTTCAAAGAGCAACAATTGTACTGCATGTCAGGAACAGCTCTTCAGTTGTTTGCAGTCAGACATATAATCTACTAAAATGCTGGATTTTAGTCCTTCTCTCCCCACTCTGTTTTGTAATGTAACTTCGTTTGAGATCCTACATAAGTAAAACCTGTTTCTGTACCTGCTTAAGACTGAACTACTGTCCTTGGTATTCTTTTTGTCAAGGTTAGGTTTGTCTCTGGAGCAAGAAACTACTCTCCCAATTAAAATTTTTCTAAGTCTTTGCATAAGTAAGGAAATAAGATTCTTACAGTTACTTGTCACGCAGCAATTTGTTGATCAATATAAAGGTCTATGAATTTCTAAAGTAGCCCAGTAGGTATTAAGTTAAAATAGGAGAGCTATCTAAGATTTATTACCCACTCAGAACAGGTCTAAAACAATGTTTCCACAGAATATCGTTTCCACTTGGGAAGAACCCACTGCTGCTCCTTTTGTCTTCTATCAGACTTAAATTTTAGTTGAAGAACAATTTGGAAGACCGCACTGTAACTTACTAATTTTTTTATTACAAAAGAGGGACAAGGGCTTAATTTACCAGCAATGCTTGAACAAAATCTCAAGCTTAACAGATATTGGGAGAACAAACCTGTCTGGGTAGCCAGTCTCAGGTCTAGGAGCCCGCAAGACCATAGAGCCTTCCTTACCTCTAGGCAGGCCTTTCAGTTTGCACCAGGTCCCATGAATTCCTGACTAGCAGTTTTGCTTTTCAAGTTTGTGGCACAGTTCTAGCCCCAAATTTGTTTTTGACAAAACTCTTACTTTAGGAGAACCCATGTCTCAGCTTGGGAGTGCAGAAAAGGAGGGCAGGATTTCACCTCTCAAGATCTGTACTGTAACCTAAGCACAAAATGTGAAATACAACAAACTTCTGACCTCGGTCTTTATAGCCTGGTCATCGCTACTTTCATCATTTTTTCCCTGCTCATTTTTCAAAGGAATTAAGTAAAAGCCACATCAAAAAAACTTTAAACCAGTCGTGAAATATCAAATTCTAATTCCTACAGCAAACATGACTAAACTGTTACACATAAATACATTAAAGTTAATCCCACCCAGTGATCTACAAGGTGCTATTTCTGCTGACAAAACAGTCGAGTCATAACTGTCCTCAGGGTATTAAACTGAAGTTCACCCATTTTGGTGCATTTACAATTTTGGCTTCCGAGCACTACTGCTAGTACCTTCAGATCTAATAACATGAGGAGAATTACAAAAAGAGAATGTCTAAATGATTGCAACTGTGACCTTACAGATGAATTATCAGAAGCACCAAGCACAAGAAGCAAGTGGCTTACAAAGCACAGATCCACACTAAAACTCTTCAATTATTAAACAATTAAGCCCTACATTCCTAATCAACACACTGAGGAGCTGTGCTTACTAGTTACGATCCTCCTTGACTGAAAACTGGTCTCAGGAGAGGAAAAGGAGGAGGCTAAAAGACACTCAAAATTGTGGCAGATTCTAGCGGGGTCAAACCACGTCGTGTCTCCTCAATGCGCCCCTGCCCCTGCTCAGAACAAGTCTGCAGGGAGTAAGATCAGATTGTTTTTGCATTCTTTCAGTTCCCAGCAAAGAGGAATTGGACAGCTCTTATAAACCCTCTTCAGAGTTAAAATACAGCCACCTCGCCACTGCCAACTTTCCAGCCAGCCAGGGAAGTGCTTCATCCCCACCGGAAGGAGCCGCTAGAGAATGAGCTAAAGCTGTTTAGTACAAAGTGCTGGGCTACATTGCCTTCAACAGCCTTCCCAGCCCTTTCCCCATCTCTGACCCTCCACAGAAGAAGTTATGCTGACACCAGACTGACAAAATAGCTATTGCCTTACTTCTTTAAGAGGTGTGGATGATACACGTTCCTAGAGGACCAGTGATACCACCCCTCCGGCATTACCAGCACCCTTGACAGCTGAAGTTAAAACTTTGCATAACTCCCCTGACAGCCTTTATCAGGCCCCAGGGATCCTCTGCAGGCTGGCAGGCACTTTGGGCACTCCTGCTTAGGGGATGTATGGCGTGGGTGAGCGCTGCACCAGGTCCTGCTGCAGGTGGTCGGGCTGTGCTGCTGCAGCTGCCTAGCAACAGATGTTTCTGTACGCCCATCAGGAGAGGGTCAGCAAGGCCAGAGATAAAACCAACAGTGATTTTCCACTGCTTTGCTGCTGGATAGGGACCCTATAAACCCTCTACAGTAAGTCAGTTTCTAAGAAAGGATTCTGTCTGAGAATTAACCAGCATAAACTAGAGATTAGATCCAGCCTTTTGACAGCAAGGTAAGCTCACTTGAAAAGCCTCCTAGCTTACAGCTGTGGTTAAAACAAACCACCTTCCAGGTTGGAAAAACAGAAGATTTCTCCTTCTAAGAATCAGTTATGCAATGGACTCTGGAGGAAAAAGAAACTCTGGGAAAAAGGACTGGAAAGCAAAATTCAAATCATTAATTCAGTCAAATGTTTCTACAGAAATAGACTAAAGCTCTGTAGAAGCTCAAGTATGTAAGTGAAACTTCATGTAATTGTAAATGTGTAATGAGCAGATTATATTCATGCTAATTAGATAATCAAGTTCAAAGCCTCAGCAGCACATAGGAAATGGCAAAAAGGTTTCATTTTAGATATTCAACACTGAAAATTTGTGGAGCACAAATCAAATCTGCAATGCATAAGAGGCTCTGCTGCTTTGACCCACATAAATTCCTCTCCTTGCCTCTGCTGTTTGGCAGCTGTGGTCTGCCTTTCCAGCCCTCTGTGGTGTGAGAAAAAGGACTATATAGTGGATATTAAGCTCAACTTTAGTCCAGTCTTTCTAGTGCTCACTTTACAAAGTTGGGTGTGCACTTATATTTTCTGTTTACCTGTAACCATACCTCTTTCTCTCTCTCTTACCACCCCCACCTCCTCCAGACACTCACACTCCCAGAGGGGAGTGCAAACAGGGCCAGAATTTGTCCTTTGGTGATTCAGAAAAATTCTGAGAAGTTCCAAGAAAAAAAGCAAGAGACAGGGCACTATGAAATCTACAGAGATGAAGAATATTAAAAGTAGGAAGGGATAAACTGAGCTCACTAAGAGAGAGTCTGAGCCCCCATATATAATTGAAATTATACCTTAAGTATAAGAAAGCACAGCCCAAGCCATCCACTTTGCTATTTTCACAATTAAATTAAGGACCCTAACAATCCTGCCACAGAAAAGTCTGTCCTCTGTAAACATTTAACTAGGTAAGATCACAGTCCCAGCTGCTGCCCATATTTCTGTAAAAAGAACATCACTGTCTTTGCTGCATGGCAGACTTATCAGTAGCAGATACCATGCAAGGCCTCAAAGAGATAACAGACATATTATCAGCAGTGAGTGAGAGACTCTTTCTTGTGAAAGCCATTTTTTTTTCAGCAAGCTCTCCAGACATCCCACTTGAGGTGTGAAAGGCCTGGAAACTGCTACGGCCACTTCTGCTGTTTCCATTTCAGCTATCCACAGAGAAGTGATTAAAATCTTGCAGTGTGTTCTGCATCTTATTAAGAAAAATCTCAGTGCTCTCACATGGCAATATTTATTCTGCACTCAAAAATACTGTTGCAGTGCCAAAGCCCAAATATTTTACTGCCCTCACTGCTCCTACACATGCTCCTGTATCTTACACATGCTCCTGTATCTAAGTACAGGACACAAAAGTGAGATTATTTTTGCATGGTAACAGCTGGGCATTAAACATTTCCAGTACTCATATTGTGAGCTCACAGGGCATTCTCCAGCACAGAAAGCATCATGGAGTCCAACAAATGCTTTAGGCCTTTGGCTCACTTTCATAGAGTAAACAAGCCTTTTCTACTTTCCATCCCTGTTCCTTTCAGTAGAACAAGATTCATATCAGCACAAATCTCCCTTTGTGAGTAGTTTTAATGTAACGTGTTACTGCATGAGTGGAAGGCTCTGCAATACAGCTGGGTGTCCTGCTTTCACTCTGCCACAAGGATGCTAACCTCCAGCAGATGAGCGTGGTGGGCAGACAGGTGCAAGGACATGGTAAACTGTCACAGTAAGATTCACCAAGTCTCATATACACTTCTATCCTTTTTCTCACCTCTCCCTTCTTATTCTGAAATTAACAAGTATCCACATGGAAAGCACACGACCCACTCTTCATGGAACTGAACTGCAGAAATACTAAAGGTGTATGAAAGACAATGTATCTGCATACTTTTGCAGGTACTAAGAAATATACCCTGTGCTCCTGAAGTCTCATTCTCTTAAAAAAGGGCACAGACATGACCATGGATACAATGAAGCACACATTGCTTTCACCTCCACTATCTGCATTGCTTACCTTCATTAACTGCATGAGGCTTAATAATGCAACAAGTACAGTTTGTGAATTTTGCACTGTTGACTGGTCCATGACCTCCACTGGAGGGAAAGAACAACTCCAGTTCCTGAAAACAATTGTAAGGGAATACATTTTAGATTGATCTAGCTTCATACATCAGTTTTTGTCATAAGTAACAACATCTGAAGTATCCACATTTGCAGAAGATAAACCTTAATTATAGATTTTTTGTGCTACAAATACTTTTTCCCTATAATATTCTCTCAAATATATCTTTCCCTCTCTGGCACCATTCCTACAATCATAAAAACATTATTTGAATATTTCTTGCAATGTCTTTCTTATCACTTCTGCAACGCAATCCATTTCCATACAGAGCAACCAAAATGCTGCTGCCACAATCATTTGGTAGAGGTATTCCCAGTTTTCTGAATTATCTCTCTCTTTCCTCAGTATCTTTCCCAAATACACTCCCATATACACATATTTTTTCTTCCCTCTGTTCACATCATCTTTTCCACTATATGAGCAAAAATGCAACTACCATCCATTTTGCAGTATGTTTTCTTTCCATATACAAAACTGACCTCAATCCCATTTGTTTACCATTTTTTCCCTTTTGCTTAAACAACTAAACTTCGTCTAAAAATGTTGACTCACTCTTCATGCCTTATTGATCCTATTTTTTTTTTAATCTTACTGAATTGAAGCTGATGTACTCGATTGCTCAGATTTCTGGGATGAATCAGAAGAACATTCTTTGCCTCTGATCACTTTCTTCTCACCATCGCTACTCAGGTATCATATAGCTTGGGTCTTTGACCATACTGGGGTGAGCTTGACAGCCAGGTTTCTTTCCTCAGTGATATTTTTTAACTGTTCGCTGTCAGCTTCACATTTTTCCATACCATTTATTCATATATGTTATACAATCTGCCAATTAACATTAGTCAAATGCTCAAAACACAGATTCCATTTCAGACCTATTGGTCAAATTCAGTAAGAGAATTGAAAAATTTCTATTTAAGGGAAATAATATTATCCTGAAAATACTACTACCAAATCCATCTCATTTTTTTTTTCCCATGTAACAGTAGCAGTGCTAAAGGCCATTTCCTGGAATTGTCTCATTTAATTTACTAGCTTAATTCAGATGGAATAGAGTTAGCTATCTCCCAGTCTTTAGCTCATGGCACTCTGACAATTCCTGTAACCCTTACTTGAACAATTATGCAATTCAAACTAATGGATCTTTCAATAGAAAGCAAAACGGGTTTTGTTTTTCTCCTAGCAAATAATCTACATTTTAAGTGGGCATATCTTGGACAAAAGGGTTCTTTTCCTACATCTTTCTATTGATAAAATGCTGCATGTTTCAAAGACCTTGTCCCACTCTGTTAACTAATGTTTAGTCTAAAACAAGCAGCCAGGAAAAGGCAGCAAAATATTTACAATATTTAACACTTTGTTTTATCCATTAAAAGTCATAAAAGGGGAGTAACTAAATAATGCTGAAGGACTAGGATAATGAAATGCCAAGCTACAACCAAGTGGAGCCTCAAAAAGAAAATTCTTTTCCTTTCCCTTTATTCCTGATCTAAAGAAATTACAAAATTTGTCCTGCAGAGAGACGCCAGCTTGCAGTACACCAGAGGCATACTTTCACTTGTCATTTATCCCCCAAGAGAACAATGCAGTCTTCCACTCTAACTATTCAGTTTACAATACATTCATTAAATGTGGTTGAGACTTGAAGAGTTCGTTTAGGTCCCTTTATCTTATATTTCTTTCTTTTCAGCAAAGCTTCTGCAAGGCACAGCCAACTAGTTTCCATGGCAACTGCTATACAGCCATATAATACTGGGCCTACTAAATTAAAATAGGCACAGGGGTATTAAATTCACAATTTTGCTTGATTTATTAAAGATTGATATCAGTAACACCACAAAGATGCACACACCTGCAGAAGTTCAGCAAAATAATCCCACAGTCATAAAAATGCTGCAGATGAATGGAGCCTTCAAACAGCATTTCAAAAATAACAAAGTGCAAACAGAAAAACAAACTTCAGCCAAAGCACATACTTATGCTTCTAATCAAAATTTTATGCTAATAGATACTCTTTCCTACATGCTCAGTTCAAAAGCTGGCACAGTTGTCATGGCAGTACACAGGCACTTTCATCCTTATGTATGAAGACATCTAGCTATGTAACCAGAACTACAAAGACTTTTCTGACTATAATTCTCCTTCATCAGAAAAGATCAACTTCATCCAAACTTCATCTTTCTGACTCTGTACTACCTTCATCAAGTCTGCCAGCAGAAAAAGTACTTCAGATCCAGCTATGACTTCTTGTCAAAGCCAGAGGCACACAGAGAGGATCCAGCAGCCCAGGCATGGTGCAGATAAGCGAGATGAGTGCTTGACCAGCAGAGAACTGGCCACGCTTTGCAGCTAGCTTGCTACACCACGCAGCCTAATAGCCAGCCAGAGGAAGAGGCTGACCAACTCTGCCCTTACCACCAGGACACAATCTCTGCATATATTTTCTAGCATACAGCACTTGGCAGCTTATTAGGTATTCCAGGGCAGGTCTCCCTCCAGCTGTGCTATTGCAGCTGTTCCAATTTAAGTAGAGGGAAGACTAGGATCAAGGAAGCAACAACTGGTATCTTTTCCCCGCTGGTCTAGAGCTAAGATACCACAGTGTAATACCAATCTTCATCAGCATATCTACCTCACAATAATGCACACAAATAGTCACCTCAATTCTGCAGAAATGCAGGTCATATCTATCACTCAGTCCCAGGGCTTTTTCTTAGCACTAAGGAAAGACACTGCAAACAAAGCAGAAGAGAACCAAACTCCTCAAAGCCAAGCCCACTGCATTACCTCTCAAAACACAAAGCACTACAAAGTGGCCTGTTTTCATATTTATTCATTCTGAACAATAACAGCAGAGGAAAGTAGGCTGCAGGCAGAGGACTAGTGAGGACTGTGGAGGAGAACAGATTAGCAAAACCCAGGAGGGCACAAAAGGATTTAATTGTTTAATCCCCTTCTTTTTATGACTGACATTGGTAGGCTGTAGGTAGATTACGCAGACTATCCAATTAACTCAATGTTTGTGATGTACAGACAACATTAAAAATGACCAGGCATGCTCTCCTGATCAAAGTGCCCAAGGTTCCCCTTTGTGACAGAGAGAAACAAGGTTTCTGAAGAATAGCTAAACTAGTTCTGAACTCAAGTGGAGAAAAAATGAGGAATTCCTGACCCAGATGTTACCACATAAAGTAAAAATAAACCTCAGTCAACAGTCAAAAACTTACTTGAGCAGCTGAAGCAACCGAATCTGGGCCATGAGCTGCGTTTCTTAGGCCATCATGTCCAAAGTTTGCTCTAATGCTGTCTGGTGCATCAGTCTGAGCCACTGCAGAGTTTGCTGGCCCCAGTAATGTTTTCCATTTACAAACTGCATCATCTCCTAAGATTTCCATAGCAACAATGGGACCACTCGTTATAAACTGGAGAAGCTCACTGCAAAATGGAAACAGCACATAGTGATCCACGCTATAAATTAAAACCAACAGAAACATATGATCCAGTGGAGATGTTCAGAACTCAATTTGGCAAGGCCTTGAGCAACCTGATCTAACTTTGAAGTTGGCTCTGCTTTGAGGAGGAGTTTGGACTAGGTCATGTGCAGATGTTCCCTTCTTATTATGGCTGTAGAAAAAGAACCAGATAATACGAACTCACTCAAGCTACTTTTAAAAGATCAGTACTGGCAACAGTGAAAGAGACCCTGATAACCATTTGTCTGACAGGAACGATTCCTAAGCATGTCTCCTCTGCACCGCAGGATTTCAGGATTCTCCCACATGACCTGTGTGTGTTCTCTGCTGACACAACTTCAGCACCACTGTCAGGATGGATTGCTCCACTGCCCCGTGAATGTCTCCTGTGGATTTTGCCTAGTGAAAATCCAAAGTGAAAGAGAAGGGAGAAGCAAGATTTGGAAAGTTTGAGGGGGAGAGGGGACTTAACCACAAAGTGAGTTATCACATCCTGGCATAAGCAGAAGTCAACTGATTTTGATGGGATGAATCTGAGTAAGGAGAAGAGATTGTCAGGAGCAGCCTGTCTCCTGTCCTGACCACCTCGCTTTCACAGAAAACCACCACCCAAAATTGGAAACTCAAATGTTCTATTTAAAAACTAAACAAAACACCATAACCATAATTCTATATCTTTACAAAACATGCATACCAACAAGCCTGCTTTTTCAGTGTGTAGTCTGGATGGAACGAACAAAGGAGAAAGTTGACTCAATGCTTTTCATACTACTTGCTCAAAAAAAGAGCTTTACACAATTATGATTGTGGATGTGTATGCTTCTCCAATGATGTTCTTCCTAATGATCATTTATGCAATGACCAGTGGGCAAGAAGAGAAATCCTACCAGTTCTTTGCTAAAGAAATGATATTAAAACTATGAAAAGTTACATAAACATAAAGGAACTAGACAGGGAAGAGCTATGGGAACTCAGGTTCTGTTGGTCAGAGACTGCTTGCTTAGGATACAGTTAAGTGGCTTACACATACATACACCCAAGAAAAAAGCAATTTCTACAACACTGCTTACTGTGCAGACTAATCCTGAATATTAAATACATCTTGAAAATTAAATTCTTTAATATGAAAAACTTTTGTTTCCAACCAAGCAGAATTGCTATTTTTCCCTACTATTCACTAGACTACATTGACTAGTGAACTTGCAAGCTAAAAATGCATTTAAAGACAAGTAATACAACGCTAAATATAAATGAGTCAGAGATTTAACATTTCACTGCCTTGAAGATTCTTGTTCTATTTGATTTGTAATGCTTTATAACTATTTGCTTCTAATTTAGAGAAAAATCCTATACAAAAGATGTAGCCAATAGGACTGTACGATGGGAGACAGGCACATCACAGTGGACAAAGGCTACAGTTCCTCAGATAATTACCATTAGTGTAGATAGACATCTGTAAAATAACACCACAGGCAAAATTCTTGCTTATTTATCAACATATTCAAGCCAGCTTACTCAGCAAAGAAAAGGCAATTCTAAATCCTCCTCTGATCTTCAACGTGGTCAGACATAGCCTGGGGCCATGTCTCCATGAAGGGCTTGACAATAAATCAGTTGCTGTTGCAGACGAGCAGCCGGCAGATCCTAATACTCAAGCACTTCATGACAGTACTGAAACCAGGTCTTTTGACCGAGTCAGTGCAAACCCAGGTTCCAACATAGCTGAAAAACACAAGGCAGAGCTGCACTCTCTTCCTAAAAGAGGCAGACCACCAAATCCAGAGGGAGGAAAAGAAAGTTGTGTGTTGGCACTTTCAGGCAAAGTAGAAGCAACATAATCTCTGGGTCATAAGCATCAATCTGGTCAGTTATGGAAAGACTAAGGTTCTTCATGTTAGGTGGAGCAGTCTAGCATCACGGAAGTTTGATGTTTTGTCCAAGGGTAGCAGTACAGTAAACTATGGACTGTCCATGCACTATCCTTTCAGTTACTGATGATTTGGGTTACTCGCTACCAAATCAATTCTCACAGCTAAATGTTCCCCCCTAACTCTCATTACCTGCAAGCTCCACCCTGATCCTGAAGATGCTCCTTCCCTTGGCTTTGAAGTTCCGCCTTGCTAGAAGCATTTTCACTTCTGAGAGACCAAAGACATTCCCCTGATATCATTAGGCTGTAAAGCATGTGAGTTAAAACCCTGAATAGCTGAAATAAGGATCTGTCCCTGGAGGAAGATGAACAGGGTGCATACTTTGCAAAGGGCTCCACTCAACTAAGACAAGTTCTGATTTTCCCATAGTCCTGCAGTACCAAATATGGTAAAGGAATCCTGCGCATTCAATAAATAAGCTTAATACATGTCAAGCTGAAATGGATATACCTACTTATAAAAAGGTTTTGATTGATGGTCTACGTAGAAATCAGCTGCTTCTTTTCTGGAAGAGTAAAAAGACATAGATATATATGTATAGATATAGATACACACACAGAGATATATAGACGCCCCTGAAAAACACAAACTATCTTCTGATTTTTTCTGGTCTCCATGATTTTGCTCACTTTGAGCAGCTCTCTTTACTGAAAGAAATCACCTGCATGTTTTTCAAATGACAAATTCCAAGTATGAACAAAGACATGCTTCTGTCATCTGCAATGGAACTTTTCACATCTCTCTCCCATTTGCAGTCCAGACTTAAGCCCAATATTGCCAGAGGAAAGTAATAACCTCAAGAAGAGTGTAAGAAGAATTTCATTTTCCTCACCTTCACAAATATTTGAACAGCCACAGCTTTCTCCAGCTTTTTTATCAAAATGACCACCTGCTCACTGGAACTGAATAATTCCTGGTTTGTTGGTTGCAGTTCAGTGTAAGCATGAGCCATTCAAAACTCAAAAGATTTGCATTCACCATGCAGCTAATATGCTTTCCTTCCATTTCATAACTAAAGCAGTAAGAAGATTTTAAAATGATGCTAGTGTACAGGAACTCTTGCAATCTCAAGCTTCAAACCTACACTCTGCAAATAGCCTGAAGTTTTTGCTTACAATTCACTCACCAGAAAATCCTCTTCTGAAACTAATTCACCAAATAATTTTGGAAAGCAAAAATGAAAAAGGTACGCAAACAGATGAAGTATTATCACTTCTGGACGCAAAGAAATATTTGAGGGATATATTTTTGAAACAAATTGAAATCTATTACTCAGTTAAGAATTCCTACTGCAATAAATATAAAACTGCAGTTGTGCTGTATAACTTAGTACCTTTTTCATTTCATCTCTCTCATTAGTTCTCCGCTTCTAAAGAATGGGAATAATAGACTGAACTGTCATATGATTAAATGAAGAGGCTAGAGAGCTGACCTATCAAAGCAGGTGCTTGCTCTCATTACCATATCTTGGCTACAACTTTTACAGAAGGCATGAATCTACTTAACAGTGATTGCCAGAGAAATGTCAGTAACAGTCTCTTTAAAGAAAGCAGTAGATGATGATGCTGGCTTGAAGAAGCATGCCCACAGAGATCTAAGGGTAGAAGACTTTGGCAAAGCCATAGTTCTATCAAATGGCATAGTCCCAAGAAACAGAGTATAGTATGCAGAGAAACCACAAATACTCAAAACATTATTTTAAATATAACCAGTATCACAGCTCAATCTTGTGGCTATTAATAATAATACAAGACAAGCAGAAATTTTTATATAGCAATAAAAGTTCAAGACTCAAAGTTTCTTCCCTTCCATGTGAGTCAACTCTGAAGCACATGACTTGGCTCAACAGTTCTTCAAGTTCTCAGACAGACACTGAAATAAAGAAGCACCCAACACAACACTTCAGGATCAAATCTCTCAGATTGCAGGAGAGCACGCCAAAAAAAGCTGGCTTGAAAGACACAATGAATTGTAAATCAGCATTAGAAACCTGACTGAACTCACAAACTGGAGTTGTCTGAGGGAGGATCTGGGACCAGTATCATCAAACATTGCTGCAGGTAAATGCAGAGACAAGAGGAGAAAGTCACATAGTTGTTCTATCAGTATTTCAGAAAGCCAAAAAGGTTTTGAGGTAAGGGAAAATTGTTCCTGGCGTCATACAGAAACCAAAAGAACACATGAAAATGGTATTAGGTAAGACAGACAGCTTTTCTTTTCAAAGACACATTGTATGTGAACAGGCTTGGCAAAGCAGCAATGGAGAAAAAGCGCAGTAACATTGGGGAAGTCTTCTAGGGTAAATTAATTATATTTTCTTTCCTCTACAGCATGCCTTTTTTAAAATGTTGTGGCTCAATGAGATAAGTGGAGAACAGTGAAGGCTGGAGGGTATTAGGAAGATGCATGAGTAAAATCTGTCCAACGCTACAACAACATCAGAAGATCACTTGCTTTGCCTGGGACTTCCAACATTAAAAAGCAAACTAGTTTGGGTTTTGAGAGCACAAATTAAGACAACAGATTTACAGAGAGTGAACAAACCAACTACTTCAAAGACAGCACTGTTATAATCAGCAGCATGGTTTGTATAAGGAAGCCATGAGGTGAGGACATACAGACATGCCAGTAGTAAACACTGCTGAATTGCTAAAGCTATGGTAGTCACTTTGGATTCATAAGAGACGTTAAATATTTAATCACCCATACTAATTTGCACAGAACTATTTAATACTTAGCTTAATTCTCTACACGCTTTCAGAAACCTACATGATTATGAAACTGATGAGTCTTCCCTCTATTACTCACTGGAGTGGATTTGATGTGTGGAACAACACAGGATTGCTTCAGAGAACATTCTTAACTGCAAAAATATTTAGATACAATAGTCTAACCTTAAAAATTACTTACCTTGAAAGCACCATCATTTTGGCCTTAGTTATTGTAAATCCTGCATTAATAATTATATCAATTAATTCTCCAATCTTGGGCATTGCATCAGGTTTAATCAAAGCCAGTGTTCTGGAAAAAAAAAAAAAAAAGGAGAGAGATACAGCCAACACTACTTTCCTTAGAGCATTTGGCGTGCATGTTGAGTTTATATTCAGACAAAAACACATCACATCAAAGACAGAAATTCTGCCACAGCCAAACATCCTAGTCCCAGTGTCTCATCAATTTCCACGCTGTTCTTGAATGCCTGCACAAGGCATTATTCTGATAAGAACGAGCTTTGCACATAACAGTTTCCTTGGCTTTCTAACCCAAGTCATCCCACAGTGTTCCACCAGCAGTCATTATTTACTGGCTTCTCCCTTCACTCTCAGAGCAAACAATTTGACCGCTTCTTCCTTAGCTAGTGTGTATCGCTATAGCTACTCACTCACAGCTCTGGGTTAGAAAACAACTGATCTGTTACTGTCTCCCTATGCTTGCTCGCCTCCCTTTTTTCCTGATATTAATCATTATATACATAAAAATGAAGCTGTTAAGATTCCTAATTATAAAATACTACTTAAACATGTGCCTCTTCCATAAAACTCAATGTGAAATGATTGTTTTATTGTTATTTTTAAAATACTTGGAGGCCTCAGCAAGAAGAAGGTCCTATTGTGCTTGGTACAGTACAAACACTTCATGGTATACAATTTGCATGCCAAATAGCTGGCACTGTTAGTAGACACAATAAAAGGTTGGCAGAGGAGGTATTAAGTCTCTTATACCGACTGACAGCTATATTCTAAGGGAGACCAATACAAAAAACTCTACATGCTCCCCCACATCTTTGTTTCCAAGTACACCCTGTCTTCTCGGTAGTTATCTTCTTATACTGTACATCCCAAGGCCAGGACTGTTTTATTAGTGCACTTTGCATAGCAAGTACACCATCAGCACTAAACATATTATTAATCAAAAATAACAAGCCCAAAAAGAAGGTCTGTAAAATGGCATTTTCTATTTGCATTCATCTTGTGGTGAGTCAGCTTCAAATGTGCTCAGCTTACAAATCAACAGATTTATTCAACCCCGTATCTCAGAAACTCCACGTCTCTGACAATCCTAAAGAGCTCCTTCCATCTTTTATGCTGTTTCCAATAATGAAGGCTACTCAAGATAGAATTTTTTATTGCAGTACTTCTCTAAATGAAAGGCAAATAATTGCAAATTTCTCATTTTATATACCAGCACAGCATGGAAAGCAGCCTTTAGGTTAGCAGCAATATACTCCAGCCAGGGCAAATATGCTGAGGTTACAGGAGGAGATGGATGAACTTCTATCACATTTACTTCGAACCTTAAGTGACCCCAGATTGACAGATCCTTTGGGAACAGACAGACTACCTATTTCACAGCAAATCTAAAGGAAGGGAGGCATTAGGACCAGGAAACGTAAAGAGGAAGATTTGAACATATGTGACATTTCATCTAAAACTAAGGGAGAGACATAGATGACCTTCAGAGCTCAGAAACAAACAGAGATTTCCTCAAGCATCAGGAAGCTCATATACATGGACCAGCTTAGGCCCAGATCCGTTGGCAAATATGACACAAAGGCCTGTTCCCCCTTTCCCCAAGGATTTCACAGCTCCACCTTGTTTTGTGATATTATTTATCATATGACAGGGCGTGCCACATGCATCAAGGCACATGAGGGGGAGCAGCTGCGTGCTTGACCGATGACACGTACCCATCCAGTCACAAAATGCATGACCTGCATCCTGGCATAAGAGGTTCTCAACTCTGTCGTTTACCATTAACAGTAAGGATCAAACCACTGAAATGAGATCTCCGGTGCTGTCTGCATTTCCTTGAGGAATACTTTTTTGAATCTACATTATTACACAGGCTATTTGAGACAGACTACTCATGCTAGAAATAAATTGTTACTTCTCGAATTTCAAGCTTTCTAGTAAAACTGTAATTCCTACCAATATGTAGTGAGATATTGCATTATGAAGCAATTTACCTGGAAGACATTAACACAAACTACAATGAGCAACTCTTATAACATCTTTTCTCTAACAGTGATATATAAACTTTAACATTTCAGTGTGAGCTTCTCAGAGGTATGCAGGATAAGAAAATATAATTCAGGATGATGAAGACTCTTTATGAGATTGGATTTTGATTCATGTGTCCTATTTTTAGTTTTAATTAGGAATATGTTTCTTGTGGTTTGACATGATGCAGCCTGCAAAGTACAGTTTGAAACAGTTTTATATCTAGGAACAAAGGAGAAAGAATGAAAATTAAGCTCATCTGCTTACATTTTCAGAGGGACTGCATGACAGTATCGCAATGAGTACTGAAACAACAGAAGATGGGAACTGATCAAAGGAATGGCGCACAACACATGCTGTGACTATACTTTTGAGATCTACTTATTTTTAATAATAGGACTGTTGCATGTAAGGTATCTTATGTCTTGTAGGGGAAAAAACACTGATTATGTCAATAACTAGAAGCATAAGAATAACATATCCCAGACAAAAAATAATTTAAATATTTCTGGTTGAGATACAAGCTTTCTAACACCATTTTCAAAACCAGTGGTATTAACATTGTAGTCACTATTTGTGACTGTTTCCTTATGATACACTGGGAGAGGAAAAGGGAAGAACAACACTCAAATACAGCTGTATTTAAAAATTGACCCAAGACTTGAGAAAAATAGGTGTGGAAATCGAAACTCCATAGAACTGTCTTAATAATTTTAGCCTAATTCTAGAAAGGGTCTATGCAAATCTAGCCTCTTTTTACACATCTGTTTTGTACCTCATGTACCTAGAGTCACATTCACTTGCTTTACAGACAAAAACAAAGGTCCCAAATTCAAAACATTCAAGATTTTTTACATATATTTCTCAGTCTCCCTCAAAGACCTTTGCTGAGCCTGTCTGCATACATATTCAGTGAGCAAAGAACGTATCTCCAAAGTTGAACTAAACTGCTGATAATCCTGTACAGCACAAAGGCAAGAAAAAGACAGGGAAACATTCTACCTCATACAACATCCTTGAAATTAATAGAATTCCAACTACAGATTATTTTAGGAACAGAAATCTTACTGTATCTATTTAATAACTGCTGTAAAATCTGCTAGAAACAGGCCCAAAAGACAAACGCCTCACATGCAACTGTTTCGCCCAAGGACTCTTTTAATATGACCCTGTTTACCCAGTGAAAGCTTCTGTGAAGAAACTGGATTCTGAGGATCCCTTGCCTGTTTAAGACACCTTTCACTATGTTCCTTTGGGCTATTCTGAATATGTAACACCACTTGCATATCTATGTTATCTTTCAGCCAACATTCCTAAAATGTTTTCCAAACAGCTGACACGTCATAAATTCCCTTCCTTCCTTTTGTAGAGCAGTACAAAAATTCGCCCCCTCCCAGGACCACTTCATTGACACAACTATAGTGTTGCTGTATAGACGGTAACTTCCCTTACAAGAAGAAAATGTCATTTTATCACAAGTTGCCTGTTCTTTGTACAACTGCATCAGCACCAGGGCTTACACTAGTTTAGGCAGAGCAGGAAATACGCAACTATAAAAAGCTACATTGATATAAAAACCATAAACAAGACAGATGTAATCTACCCAAGGCTCCACTAAGGAACAAAGAGAGTAGCCACATATACAGAAGCCATCCTCTGCTGCTCTCCATCTCCTTTGCTACTCTTCCACCATGCCCAACCCCAGCTTGGTGAAAAATTACCAGGAGAACTCCTTCTGGAAAGATCTTATGCAGTCATTTCCACAGCAATGTTTTTGTAAGGTTAAGACAAAGATGTGTGTTAAAACTTGCAACTCTTCCTGTATCTCCGTTACGTACAACTCTCCAAAAAGAGTTCAAAATATGCCCAGTTAGCGGGAGGGAGCAAGAAAGTAGGTGAATAGGGCTCACTGGAGCATTATACCTAAGAAAATATTCTGTTTTCTTTTCAAAAAATCTGGAGCAAATTATCAAAATTTATTAATTTCTAAATTCAGATATTACCTGCACTGTAGTCAAACCAGATTTAAATTCCTTGTAAATTAGTCTTATTGTCATTTTATTAAGTGTCTCTCCTGACATTTTGGAGTTTGGATGGGCTCCTAAAGTCTTTTCCAAAGCAAGTCTTTCAACCAAAAAGAAATCATGTCTTACCTTCATACATTATAAATGAAATTTGTCTTAACAAACAAGCCTATAGGTTTTACTGACATTCTCACTCTATACTTCCTATCCTCATGCACACATAGTTCAGGAGATGCTGAAAAAATTCTCATTAAAAAAATCCTCCATGGTGGGAAATACAATGGAGAATGAGAATAGGCACCTCTCACTCCTGTTCCTACTGTTTTCAGTTACCACTACTAACACAGAGTAGATCTGACTGGCAAGGTGCTACGCTTCTGCACAGATCCCAGAGACAGGTGCTAGTTTTGCAAGATCCAGGCCTTTCGAGCCCAGCATGCATCAAGGTTACCATATCAAGTCTACCCCAAGAGAATCCCCAAATCACAAGAATCCTACTGCTGCCTGACCCATGGGAGTAACAAAGCTGAACAGGACTCCCTGTTTTCCTCCTCCCCCTCTTCTTTCCCAAGAGACCTACAGGAGGCAGCAGTTGACACCATGGAGAAGCTGGCCTTGAAGATTTACCGGGTAACAATGGCAGTCATAGGCTTGCCCACAAGGGGCCAGTTTGCTTCTCTCCAGCTATCAGTATGCCACTGATCACTTCAAACTTCATGCAAACTTGTAACTATCTTCTCCTCTCCCCATAGTACAGAAAACTTACCTAATTTTCAGCAAAGAACAACTACTTTGAAAACCCAGCCACAAAGGAAGATTTCAAAAAATGGGCTTCCTTACCTCTCTTTGCGGCTCCCCAGCTTGCGGGCTGTATATTGATCCCCATAGTCCACTAAGGATAGATGACGGGAAAAAACAGTAATTTTGTTTCCCACAAATAAATCCTCAAGGTGTAAGCTCTCATACTTGGTGCGCTTCAGAAAGGTGCGACGGTTCTTCACATCATACTGCAGAAAAAAGAAGATTAAAATCTACCATAGCAAGAGATTTAAGCTGTGGGCAAACTAAAGATAATTTTTACTCTACCTTCAGAAATTTCCACAGTACTGTGGGATTGAATCTGATCACTAAATTGATTTAATTCCTAACCCTTTGAACTTACAGGTGCAGCAGGAAAACTTAGAAGACTGCACCACAAACACAAATTTTTTCCATTTAAATAGTCTCAGGCTGACAGCTATCTTTGCATTTTTTATTTTATCATTTGCTCATCCTAATTCAAGCTGTGATAAATGGTTCAGGTGCCTAGTGGATACCTCTGCCCAGTCTCACTGCGAGTTCCCCCTAACAGATCTATGCTGTTTCACAGACCAATGGCCCGTGCCAGGAATGATCAAGATACACGCTGTGGCAGGTCTCCTCTTCAGGGCATCGTTCCAGTGATATTATGCTTTATTTGACTGCGTAAGACTCAGAATTAGGGACGGATGGATGATTGCAACACTAGGTTGAGACGTTCTCACTGCCTAGAGCTGCAAGCTCAAAAGCCTGTCAAGACAATTCAGCTATATATCATCATTCCAAACAAGAAGCAAGATGTTAAATGTGTAGTTTTCTGGGTGGGCTGGCAAAGCACAAAAGGCAACCTGCTGAACAGGTTTTTTTCACTGCGTGTAGATATTACAGATGCCTTCAGTTTCCCAGGGAATTGGAATCCTATGAAAGGAAGAGTTTCATCCTCCTCAGGCCAAACTTCCCTTTCTCTGTATTGAATTACATGTACTGTCCTCCATTGCAATGGTATATAGACTGGAGTGGCACTAGAAGAACAAACATCATTTCCACAAATTTTGGGGGCAGGGAAAATTAAGAGCAAAATTACATACTCCTCCATCTTCTGAAATGTGTGAATACATTTTTTCCTGTTAGAAAGCTAGAAGAATTATAAGGCCAGAATAGCCAAAACTTTGCAGATCAGAGAACATAAATTATTTTTATACTTCCTTCTGCTGATGCAGGATTATAAGGAAGAATCCTTCTCTGCTGAAATGTCTTTAGCCCTCATACGTACTCCTATTAAGTGTCCTCCATTCAAGTGCAGTAGGGAATGAAATAACCACATGCTGAAAAAAATCACTTAAATCCAGCTACTTGTTTTTTCCTGGACTTTGCCAGGAAGCCTATAAACTGTCTTGACCATATTCAAATTCTTCAATATCTTGACTAAAAGTCTGAATATTTCCTTGGTTATTTCACTAACAGTTGCTGTAAAGGCACACCAAGCTGTTCCTCTCTTCTCAAGCAGAAGATAAAGGTGGGGGAAGAGGCATCTACCTGTGTTAAAGAATTCTTCTTTAGAGTGGAATTTTGGATCTGTTTAAAAGACCTTTTTATAAAGCAAATGATAAGCTACAGCAGAAGAAATGTAAAACTGTTTGGACTGTTCCCCTCCTGCCCACATACATGTAGAAGTAAATCACCCAAAGCAAAATAGTTCTCTGCTAAGAATCTGTCCTTTTTAAAGATTTCTCCTCTCTTTTTAGGAAATCTCCTGTAGAAAGAAAAGTTGTTCAGACTTTAAGAATTCCCCATGAGAGTTATTAACTATGGAAAATTCAGAGAATGGGGCATCTCTTTGTCAAGAGATCCAGTTTGATCATAAGAGCTGCCTGCTTGGACAAAAACCTGTGCTGTCTTCTTCCAGCTGCAAAGCAAGCTGGACATTTGTCTCATTATTCCCACTGTCATTTTTCTTCACAGGAACCAAGACTTTACATAACACAAGCCTTCAACAGCTCTGCTCCACCCTCAGCTGAGGTGTGTGATAAAGGAGAACTGTTGCCAGGGAGGTGGGAAAGAGGATGAAACATCTTTCTCATAAGCAGAGAGAAGCTGGCACATATTCATTACCTCCCTTCTCCTCAGATACATTAGAGGCAAGAGTGGGCTGTCATCTCCTCAGTGAGATACCAAAAGATGCAGAAGATTAGGCAGTAATAAAGAAAGAATCACCAAATTCTGCAGAAATTTAAAAAAAAAAAAAAAAAATCCAGAAGAGGATTCTAAAGCTAATCTTTGTCCACAGACTCACCCTCAAAAGTGACTTTGAGATATTCCTTCTATAGAGGTGTTACAGGCATTTTTTCTTTTTTAACTCCTGGCCTGGTCACACAGAGTTAATAGACACTCATGACTGTGTACGCACCATAGTATCTTAAACCAAGACCACACTAGCAAAATGCAAAAGTCTATCAAGCCATAGATATTTGATGCTGAATGCATTAAGAAGCTCAAGAACACCTTGAAAGCTGTTGGTTTTGAGACGTCTAGGTGAAATGAACAACAATTTTGCCAGCCTACACATGGTTGCATAGGAAGATTATTACCGCTCCTGACTGATTAGCTAAACTGTCTCTGGGAAATAAAAAATAAAAATCCTCGCAATTTGACAGCTGTGCACACACAGACATCATACAAAGAACCCATCCCATAAAAGGGATGACATCATGATAGAGTTTGTTTAAAGAGACTATCAGTAAAAAATACAAAGCGCATCTACTCACACAGGTGGGTACCATGGTTTCAGTGTGCAGTAGTTTGGGTAAGAAAAGGCAGATTCCACTAGCTTTTTTATTTCTGCATTAGATATTTATAGCAGGAAATCTAAAATTTGATAATGAAATTGTTAAGTGTGAATATCCAAATCTAGTCTATTCTCACACCCTTGGGTCTTCATTAACAATTGGAAAAGACTTATCCAAACCATTCACTGATTCCTAAAAGGAAGCACAAAGCATTGGTTGGTTTATTAGGATTATCTTTACAGTACATATTACATTTATATATATATGCCTGCTACTGCAAAATGCTTGTTTTAACCTGCTATCAATAAACAGTTGGGATAGTTGTATGAACCACAAGTCAGAAAGGTCTGTGGAAGTACCACTGATGGAAAAAATTAGATCCCACTGTCTGAAACATCCTTCCTTTCATTAAAACCAAATTAAGAGCAATTTACCATTTCCTCTACTTTGAAAAGACTCTCTTACATTTTACTCTTCAGAGACTTCTGGAATTCCTGCCAAAGCTTATTCCCCTGTTTGGAATCAGCTTCAATTTATGTTTCTCAAGCAGTAGGTCAGTGTTGTTGAGTTTCAATTCTGAAACCCAAGTAGAGATTGAATGAAACCAGATTTGTGAAAATTAATCTCTTCATGCCAAAGCAAGCTTTAAGAAAAAATAAAAAATCATAAATGTGGAAGCTCTTCTACATGCTTCACTGTGAACTTGTATTTTTGCTTTTCTTTTAGTTTTAGAAACAGCAAGATATGTCTTAAATTACATTTTCCATATGTGGAAAATTAAGAGGCATAAGAAGTGGCTCACCATTTTACGAACTGCTTAATTGGATATTACACTTAGACAATAGATTTTTTTTCTTTTATTCTTACCATTTCAACTGATCCATCCTTTGGATAATACAGAAGCTCATAACGCCGAAAGAGTGAAGCATTTGGGTCATACCATTCAGCAGTGAAGGCAAATCTGTCATCGTGACTCTGGAAAAAGAAAAGGGGTCGAAAGGGCTGTTACAGAAAGCATCCGTGTTTTCTATGTAAAAATGCACAAGTAAAAAACTTCCTTGCATTTGTTATCAGAAAAGTAAAAAACATCACTAGCAAATGCACTTGTACACTCATCATCTTCTTCAGTATCATCTTCTGCTTACCACAGCTGGGGACATCTTTTCACTTGTTAGCTATCATCTTTTAAGTATGATGGAAACAGCATGGCAGTTTTCCAGGCAATCTCAAAACTTATTCTGATTTCATCAGTCATGAAATGTTGTAGAAGTTGTTGTTAGACTTCTTAACTTTGTGAACGTATTTGATTTACTTTCCTTAGTTAAAAAGAACATGTTTGCTCACAACTAAGTTACAGAATCTTAACAGATTTTGTACACAACCTACAAGAAAACACTTTCTTCTTCCTGAGCAGTCATATCTGAACTCCTGTTAATGATGAGATAAATAAATTCAAGTTAAGGACAACATTAGT
The DNA here is from genome assembly GCA_034008185.1 of Gorsachius magnificus. NCBI lineage: Eukaryota > Metazoa > Chordata > Aves > Pelecaniformes > Ardeidae > Gorsachius > Gorsachius magnificus. The sequence continues at coordinate 125,855,417 of CM067081.1, forward strand.
TTGGTTCACTACTTAATTTCCTGAAATTGGCATAGAGCATAAATAGCCTGATCTTGTTTACAACTAATTTTCTCCCCCTAAAGAGTGTGACAAGAAATCTAGTCTGCAATAATTCTAAAACTGTAGCTACATGTGTAGCTTCTCTCCATGCCTCATCCTTCAGAGGATAATCCCAGCAGGAAAGTAAGCAGAAAGGTGATGCAATGCATGTGGGCATGCAGTTCTAATGCCTCTTTTGTTAGCTATTGATCCTGCAATATCAGTTATTTGGCGGCTGGTAGATGGAGCTCTAAATTTTTATTTTCTGCACTTCCTCTAAATCTGGTTGCTGCTCCTGAGGGTAAGCACGGTCTTGTCACAGGCTTCTGCTCTTTAGATGTATTGTACTCTTCTTACACATCTTAAACATTTAGGTACCACTGAGAGTTCAAGTTGAAGCCATGGGGGCCTTTTTAGACCTTCAGATTTTAGAAAACAGCAGCATTCCAGTTGTTTCAAAGACTGCTCAATAAGCAACAGGACAGAAAGTGTTCCCGTGGGCTTCCATGACTATTATGGAACACCAGCAGGAAAAGAATCATAATGATTCTCCTAGTGAGTGCAAGCCTATAGACATATAGACATTTAAAAACAGCCCACAAACTAAACCAAACCAAAAAAACCCCAAAACAACAACAGTGATCTTGCTTTTGTTGTCAGTGCATTTTTTCTTTCAGCATCTCCAGCTTAAAACTTTTAGGACTTAGTGCTTTTCCACTTTTGTTTTCATTGCTACTGCTGTCGTTCTGGAGATATGTAAGCCAGAACAAACTCTTTCTTATGCCAAAACTCATACCTTAATTTTGTATACAGGCATGTCATTGGCAATAAGCAACAAGTGTTGGCAGGCAATAATAAATGACTGATTTCAACCTTATCTTAAAAACACTCATACTTCTAGAAGACAAGACAAAACATTTGATGAATTAATTTGACCATCATCTTGTCAAGGATGGATGTTATAGGGAAGCAGTTCTCTACCAAAGAGGTTGTCTAAAAAAAAACCAAAAACCAGTCCTGTTTCTAGAGTACTATCTCCAGAAGTTGACTAGTGATATATGAAATAAAAAAAGATGCACCGTCCTTAATCAATGCCTCCTCATATCAGGAAGACATATATAATTGCATTACTTTATGCTATTTATTTCATACTACAGCATCACTTTCAAATATATTTTCTAGGTAGCAGTTGCCAGAGAAGCTACTAATTTTCATTTAAGCAAAACTTCCAAAATTTCCAAATGCTTATTTGTCTTGGGGAAGTAACATATTTATGTGAACAAGCAAAGAAATCACCTTTAGATTTTTCACTTAGTCACCAGTATCAGCCATTGGCACCTCCATGCTTACAGTGAGAAACTACATTGTGTGTCTTGTCTGGTGAGGAATTAGTCTGCTTTTTTTAACACAACCTTGATTTTAAGATCCATTTGAAATTCATTTTATAAGATCTTACTCAATGTCTGAGCTATTTGTGTTTGTTATTCAGCAAGCTCTGCTGGCCACTGCTTCTTATTGAGTTGAATGGCAGAAATGACCATTCTGTATTATCTTCTTTTAGCAGGGTAAGCAAAGGCAAGCTAATAAATGCTTTTTAGCCTTGAAAAAAAACATAGAGCTAACCCCCAAACACCCAGTAATGTTATCAGTAAGCAGGATAATCTGAACCAATTATTATTTTGTGTCTGGAAAATATGGAGAGCTAACAGTTTTCTTGACGAGAACAAAGTCCTTAAAAGGTTCTCCTGGCCCATAACTAGAATTTCCTCTGCTTTATGGACATAAAATTATCACAGTAAATATTTCTCAATGCAGAGAACAATAGCAGAAGAAAATTTAAGAGCTTATGGGAAACACTGCAAAAATAATTGGAAACAGATTATGTTTGTGAACAGGTAGATTGTTTCAGAGGCTTGTACTGCAAAGTGAAGAAATTCAATATTAAAAGCAAACTGTAGACCCTGCCAAACAAGTATAATTTAAAACACAGAAGGACTGCAATTTTACTATTGCAGATTCATGCACATAGTCTTAAAATAGATAGAAGACAATCCTGAATGTAATCATGACATGGAGTAATGTAAGCATATTCTGGTGAATCCTTACCAGTTATCATTGTTAGACTGCCACTCCAAGTCATCAAAAACACCAGCCAATTTAAAATTATAAGCTTTAAAAAGTGAGCACATACTAAGCTCATAAAACATCTTTTTTAGATGAGAACTGAGACTTCTATTTACCTATTTAATGCAGGAGCCAGATTTTGAAGGCAAAAAACAAACACAAAAACCCGTCAACTTCCCATCACATATTGTAAGGACTGCAGTAAAACTGTAAGTCTTCACAGCCCTGAAATTATCTTTCCTGAACATTTACTTTCAATCAATTTACTGCTCAGTCAACGGAACTGCTACAGCAAATAACTTTCTTACATACCCTATCACTAGCATGCCCTAGACTGCAATGTGAGAAGGGGTCTCAAAGATGAGAAAGCACTATGGGAGACATGCTAACTTTCATCCTTGGCTTTTGTTCATCCTCCTAACAAAGGAAACTCAGAGAGAAAATAATTGTCCAGAACAGAGTGATTAGAGACCAGCAATGACCTGTCGGGTGGTATTGTGTTCAATGCACCACACTGCTCTGGACCAACACTGAGTCCTGAAAGGGGAAGATTTCACAGCCCTTGACCAGAGCGCCCTGGCAACCACATTCCCCCAGGAAATGGCTGAAACACGTTAGTCACTAGTGAAATCACATCACTGTGAACAGCTAGAGTAATAACAAATCAAGTGAATCTATAAATACACTGTAACTCAGAACATTCTTCCTTTAAAGCATTGGTTTCCATTTGTTTCTGTACTGTACTCTCATTAAAATCACACATAGCCTCTGCCCTCGTGACTACACAGTTAACCAAACAATACCTAATGGGGGAGAAATAATTTTTCATTACTTTTCCCATCAGTGGAAAAACTACCAGCAATAAAGAACCTGGCAGTGACTGCACTTTATATTTACATACTGATAGTTTTAGAGCAGCTGTCTTTAGCTCAGTTTTTACAGCCCCTTTCCATGGTAATATCTAGGGCCACTGAAATCAGTGATGTCAAGAGTTCACCTACTGTGAATACAGAAAGAATAACCTTTTTCTTTCTTCCTCCTTTTACAAGCTGCACAGAAAAACATTTGGATGCATGTGTAGGTTTTGCTAGCTTATGCTTTTTTGTTTATACTAGTATGTGTGGATATGCAGTAGGATGGCTCTGTGCACATGAGAAGAATTAATTGGAATTAAAAAAATTTTGTCCTTCGTTCTGAAAGTGATGGGGGAAGCAGTCATTCTTAGCTAGCATGGGACTGAGCTCTAGAAGCTAAATCCAAGCATTTATGAACGAAATGTGCTCACAAAAAACTCTGCTGCAGAGGGAAACAGTTTGTCTGGAACATAGCTGCCAAGGAAGCTCATAACCAGAAAGCAGAACGCTTAGCAAGCTGCATAGGAACTGATCTCTTGTCCTGTAAACCTTTTAGACTTCCCAAGGGCTTCTGTTCTGCAGCAAAACAAAAGCAGATCTTCCAAAGGTGTTCATGAGAAGAAACACTGGTAGAACAGCAGCTCAGGGACGAAGGAACTTGCATTGGAATGTGGAGAAACAATTTTATCCCTCTGGTCTGAACCATGCAGAACATATCTGGATATGGTTTTCCCAGCTTCAAAATGTCTCCTGACTGCCATACTATTTTACTATTCTGGGGTGAGTACTTCTGTCCTCCTCCTCTACTTTTGACTGGAAATTTCATCCTAGAGTTTCTCTTACAATAGAGAACACAGGGAATCAGGAACTACGGAATTCTTTTTCTGCTGGTCATATGCGCTCTCAGACTTATCACAGTCTAAGGGAAGGGCAGTTCAGATGATTCCCCTCGCTATTATATATATGGGCAACATATTTTCACTAAGATCCTCCTTTCACATGACTTTCTTTCTTCCGTTGTACAGATAATTCTGTCCCATCTGTAAGCTTGAAGTTAGTATTTTTCTGCCAGTTTGTCTCTTCATGCTTTTGAGCTTTAATCTCTGTGATCTGTAATTGACTGGAAACAACTACTTGTGCTTAAACTAGTTATCAGCCTGCAATGTATCATAACCCCTTCATCTTACTATTCAAGAAAACTTCACATGAAACAGTATCAAAATACTTCTTAAAATTAGAAAAGCCCTGAGGCATCTAGAAAGTGCATCTTTACATGCTATTAGCAATCTGGTCCGTATGAGGCTTCTACACATTATCAGGATCTTCAGCATGCATGACATTTGACACAGGCTCACGGCCTGTTGCCAATGTATTTACAAGTTTAGGAGTCATGAAGAGTATTCCTATTTTTTAAGTGGGCAGCTTCATGTCTGCTGCTGCTTCGATTTTCTCAGTGACTCAGTGACTCTGAAATCAGACCAGAGAGAAAAAGAATCAAAGGTCCTGAATCAACTCCCAAACAAAGCAATAAAAAGACTACACAAACCTTAGTAAAAGCTGAATCAGAGCCAAAAGTATCCATCTTGATATCTATATCCTATATTTTGTAAAACTCTGTGCCATCACAGGAAAAACCTGCAGTCAAGCACTGATCTTAAGAATCAAGCTGTTTCTATGAAAATTACTGGGAACAGGATGGACCAGCAGACAGGAACCGTTCTCACATTGAATGGGTATTTCTCCTAATATGCAAAAAAACCCAAACCAAAACAACCCAACACTTTCTGGAAAGATTGCCCTGAAATTCTGGCAATAATTTTGAGAGAAACATTTCTTTCACAACCTGCCCCCTCTCAAAACAAGCTGGTGGCACTCTCAAAAACATTTTGGAAGAGCAAGAATATTTTTATAAAACATGAGACAGTATCAAAGAACAAGGACACAAATTATTTCAAAACTTTTCAGGTGAAGATATCATGAGGCTGACTGACTCCAGCATCAGGTAGTCTGCTTAACATGCACTCACTTCACACTTTTAGAAAAAAAGAGAAAAAAATCACAAACGTATGTGAGTTTGCCAACCACTCCCTTTAGAAAAAAAACAGAATTTGTTGAAATGGCCAATCAACGGGTATCTTCCTCCTTGTCTTTCCTCTTTGTAGGTTCTACAAAAAATAACTACTGCTGTGTGTGTTGGTGCAGATGTCCAACACTGGACAGATGTTGGCTTCACGCTCTTCAGACAGTGGGTGAAGTAGGGGACCTGACCAGCTGCCTTCATCAAGAACATTATTCTCCAAATTGGGTCTAAAAGCTATTGTTGTAGATATATGATCAACCTCTAATAGCAGGTATCTAAGTCCTGTTATGAACTATTTAAAAAAACAGCTCCTCAAAGCTCATAAATCACTGATCACTCATCTTCCAGACCAATCACCACTTCAGATTTAACTCTACTTCCTAGTCCTGAAGAGAACTTCAGCACAAATGAAAAGAAAGTCACTGATAAACTCCTAGTCTGAGGAGCAAGCGTCACAAATTTCAGCCAGATCTACCCCCACGTTCCTCAAAGGCAGCTACTCACAGTCTTATACTCCCCCAGCAGGCCACAGATATAAGCATTGTCACAGTATCACCTGCTTTCTTAAGAGCCCCAGAAATACTTTGATGGCTTTAAATGGTTCACTTACTAGCTTTCCTGTTCTCCCATCCTAACATCCAGCTAGCTTTGCTTTATTTTCAGCTGAATTCTGTTAGGTGCATCTGTCTAAGGAACTGCAGGCCCTGCAGTATGCCCAGCTTTCCGAGTAGCACCAAGAGCTCGTGAATTCAGAACGCCAGACAAAAAAATGTAACTTCAACTAGCTTTAAAGATGGTTTTAACCAGTGGGCTAGGAGTGCTTTTCTTTCGTGTAAGGCCATCTTAAATGTGACAGTCTCCTGCAGATAAATCTAGAAAGCTGAAAAGGGAAAATCAAAAACATTTAAAACAATTGGAATATCTAAAAAAAAGTTACATAAAAAAGCAAGACATCAAATGGGACATATCAAGCTCTTCATGGACTTCTGTGCAATCTCAGACAAGTCAGCTTAACCTTTTGTGTGTCCTTTTCTCCAGCTATAATGAAACCCTTATTCTGGGATGGCTTGCCACTCTGGGCACTAGTAAATAACAGGGATACTTGTATTATAAAAGCTGTAAAGCAATTAAAACTTATACAAAACAGACAGCTTAACTTCCTCTTATACAATCTATGCCTGGACTGCTACAGCGAGATGCATCTCAGAGAGCAAAGGAATGGTTAGCAAAATGGATGGTGTCATTTCATCACAGCACAAAGCACTTGATTTTCATCAAACATGTCTATCTTCATAGTTTCCAAGCACTGTATGCCCTTCAGTCTGACTGAACAAGAAGGACAGTATGTTTAACTACAATAGGCAACAATCTTAAGCAAATAAACTTCCAAACCACTATTCTCTGCCTTTCGTTAGGACTACTTGTCATTACTAAATGACAAGTACTTCTGCAAGCACGAGAAATAACAAGGCCTTGTTCTCTCTACTCATGTTTCTCATCCCTAAGTGTTCTGACCACAGCCCCTCTTCAGCTCAAACATTTAATAAAGGCTTATACTCATCTGGATTCTCTGAAGTCTAACTAGGGTTGAGGTCACACTGAAGTCTTTCTTTAAAGATGCCTTAGAGGGTATTTTCCCTTTCCCCATTCTTGTGAAACCCGGAGGAACATGATTACCCCTCTGCCAAATCTGACTGAAATCTGCCAGTAAATTTCAAACATCCCAGGGGGGGAACCTTAGTGGTCAGATACACACCAACAGACTGTGATCACACAAACTTTGGTGTTCTGAGGCAAACAGGATAAAAGCAGCTGTATGAAAAATTTTATTTGCACACTACAAGCAATTGTCCATCATCAATAATTCTTTTAAAGAAACATCTCCATTTGTGAAAAAAAAGGGAAAGGAAAAAAAGTGCAGAAGTAGTGAAGCCATTAAATATTAGGCAGAAACAAGAGACTTCGGACATACTGGCGGTATTTAACAAACAACATTCTAAGTGGCAGAAAGTGCTGTCATTTTCAGCATTGTAATGCACCTTAAATCCCAAAAAGAATCCTCAGCAGTGCACACTTATTAAGTTGTGTTATTCAACCCATCTTCTACCTTCACAGTTCCTGTAATAGAGGATATTTTCCAGGCAAAACTTAAATCCACAACACTGTGCAGATAGAGCACTCAATTAGCTCTGTCTCTTAAAACTCATTTTCCTCCTCCTCTTCTATTCATGTTTCTGACACATGAGATGGTATAATTTTAGAACTCCAATTTTGCAGCCCCCTCGCTGCTGTTGGACCTCACACTTCTTTCTCAACATGCTTTTCTTTAGTCAAGAAGTAAAATCAAATGATCACTTTTCAAATGGAGAAACATCTGGCAACTGCAATTTCCATGACGATGTCTTGACTACAGATGATTCTCCATCTAAACCTTATATTCAGAAGCTCACTGGTGAATTCTGTAATTGTATCTCTTTTTATCCTCCCCTTGTAGAAAGCAAATCCTGCATATTGAAAATTTCACACAAATTCTAGACAACTATTGCAAACAAACTAAGTATTGGTTAAATTATTAAAATTCCTAATCATCTTTGGAAATCTATTAAGTGAGTCAAACACTTGACTGCATTAATATTTACCCTCCTGCAAATAGGTGCTACATCCTACTGATACCTAGGCTTCTCAGATGCTTCTGGACTATATATGTTCATATGACTACTGCTGCCTGGGTCATCTGTTGCCAAGTAACACCGGGATACTTCTGTCTCTGTAGCACTAAGTGAATCTTCCTCTTCAACTGGGATCTCAGTTCAGTAAATCATCCCCATATGCTCAGGGGTTGTGATGAACACAGCTCTAGAAGGCTGAAGGCCCCAAATTTTCTTCTCAGGTTTAGGAATCTGCAATCCCGCCTCACATCAGTGAAATTATCTTGCTGTTCTGTCAATTTACTCAGCAAGAAATCTTCTCTTACTACTAGATTATGTAAATTCTGTAAGCTTCCTATGAAGTGTGTAGGCATGATTAGTGTAACCTCTTCTTTTTTATCCCAGTCTCTCATATAAGAGAATCAAGAATTCAAATCCTCAACCATTAACTCCAATCCTCTGCAATTACATGTTATAGTTAAGTACTTAGTTACAGGTTTCATGTTATTTTTCTAATTATGGAACACAATTTCTCTAAAACATACGAAGGATGCCATACTGCTGTTCACTGCCCTGTGAAGATAGATTTAGCTTTAGAAGACCAGCTAAACCTTGCCTTTAGGAGAGTATGTCCCCATTCAAGGCATGTTTATAAAGCTGCAGATCATAAATTATATTATTGTACTCTTAATTACATGATCACAGGTAATTCCTCTAAGAGCAGTCAGCATGTGCCTATCTGCCTCCACTAACTCAAGAAGAGTCTGACAGTGATTTTAGCAAAAGCAGAGCTGTTCCCTGACTCAGAACAGCATTTGTAACACAAGTCATCTCACATAATTACATCTGAGCATAAAGTTTAGGTACTTTGCACCTAAACAGTCGGTAGTGGCAGAACTAAGACTGCCATGGTCAGCTGCTGTCTGCTGGGTCTCTGACTTTGAACTCTGAGGCTAGTGTCTGCATGTGATCCCAGGAAGGGAAACAGGGCTACACATACATTGAACTACCCATGCACATCCCGTTACAAGATCCAACCTATATTGTACTTAGAGGAAAAACATTTCTGAAAGGTTCAAAACTTGGCCCAACGTTAAAGTTGATGGCAATACTCAAAGGTAGTCTTTTATAGAGACCACTCCTCTGGCAAACTTTCAGTTTTCAATTTCCAATCTTTTCAGAACTAAAGCTCTTCAGAGGAACACTGAATTTTATTTTGTTTTTAATTGGGATTCTGAAATGTTTTCAGGGGTTTTTTTCCTCACACACTCTTATTCAAGTCTTACATTAAATTTTCAACCTCCAGTAGAATCTGTCTGGAAAATTTCAAGGAGAATGGTTAAAATTTCAGAAAGTTACAAGTAGCTGGAAGTAGAGGTTTGAAAGGAAACAACTACAAATCCTGAACCAAAGCTGTCAACGGCACTTCAAAGTAGTATAATGCCTACAGTGTCTTCAGATTATCTCAGCTCATAGTAAACTTCTGAAAAGCATTTTTAACAAGAACTGGTTGGTTGCCTTGGAATCACAGCTAAGGGAGAGAGGGTCCTTCAGCCAGCCGATACCGCAAGCATTAGCACCTAGGAGTTTCTGTGAATGCTCTAAAAGACCACACATGCTGCATCTACCTTTAACAGTCAGAGTTTCCAGCAGTCATGCAACAATTTACGATCCTATTAAGCAGCCAAACAACTCTGCCAACACGTTTCTTATTCACTACTGTGGGTGCTTAAAGCAAGCATTTTGTCTGCACTACTCTTGAACCAAATGATGCTGTTAAAATACTATTTTTTCCTCAGATGGTGTCAAATATTAATTCTAAGGTAGCTGGACTAAATCCAGATTTCAGCTAGTACAGATGTCATGGTCATATATCCTTTATTCTGAAGTCAAACTAATGACAAGCTACATGTGAACAGAAGTTGTCATGATAAAAGCTGTTCAGCAACTTCATATTAGTAAAGTTGTCAAAAACTGAAAACTTTTGTGGGGTAGAGGAAGTGATGTGGGTAAGTACAATCATGTTCTTAAACTCTGGAATCTTCATGGGCATTTACAGGTTAATCTTATGAAGATTTGTTCTACAATTCAAAGATTTATTTCTCTCCCAGACCATGGGACTTTTGTCATCACAGTTTTGAGCAGACTACATTATCACCCAGAGATGCAAAGGTCTCTGCTGGATAGAGACAGTGACTAAGAGATTCCAAACCCATACACAGTTTTGGTCAAGTTGCTTAGTTCCACCTTCACAACTGCCCCCTGCATTAGTGCATTTGATGTTCAGCACATTCAAAAAAAAAGGAGGCTATATTTTCACCTTTATCCATTTGTAAAATGGGAATAATCACCATCATTCCTTTCACAGAAAGATAGCAAGATTTAATAGCTAAAATATCCATACTACTTGGGTTAGTTCATCCTCGTCTCCTGCTTCTGCAGACTCTTCATCACAGCACAGGAACCAGACACCAGTGGAGGAAGCTAGCAAGGGCTGCTACTGCTGCCCAGCCCACTGCCTCTGCAGGTGCCACCAGGAACCATTGCTAGTCCAGAACATCAGTGGCTGCAATGATTGGACCCAGACCACAGTTCCCCTCCTCTTCCCCAGTGATTTGGGGATGTTCAGACTTAGAGGCCATGTTTCAGTTATCAAAGAGTGTACTGTAACAGAACAACATCAAACAGGGCAAGGACAGCATTGCTACTATGGAACTAGAAAACATATAGCACAATACAGTCCTGCTCCTAGATACTACAGTAAGAGAGAAAATACATAGCAAGGATAAAAATAGGAGGGATACCAAGTTTAGTGAAGGATCACAGTTAAATGTGCATGTGTTCATGCAGAAGAACAGGTACATAGCCTCAAGCATGCACGCCCACATCTCCCCGCTCCCCATGTGTAGACCTCTCTTATATGTGGCTACCTTTCCAAGTGTGTTACAATATTCTGGAGAAAAAGTGTGATTTTTAAAAAAATAATTAATGTAGTCAAAATTATTGAAGAATCCCATGCAAACATGCAACAGGCTCTGTGGAATGCATCTCTGGAGAGAGCCACTTCTTTTCAAATACAGGAGCACCCTCTGGTGCTCAAGGACAGGTTGAGCACCGTATTTAAATCTCAAAAATTAATTTCTCAATCAATCAGTAAGAAGCCATCTCTGCTATCTCTTCCCAGGGCACTATGCCTCAAAATTAGTAACCTTATAAGAGGAGTTAGAAATTACTAAATTGTAAAGCACAGATCACCACAGCCTCGGTGATAAAGTCTTTTCACATACATAGGAAAACTGCTGACACAGGGGCGCATGGCCTTCTTCAATACCCAGCCTCTAAAAATGCCGACGCCACCGGTTTTGAATGAGTATCAGAGCTGTCCACTCTAGGACAACTTGCAAGGGCCACCTCACAGAGTTTCTCTCATACTAGGAACATAGTAGGAAAAAAAAAAAAGTCACCAAGAGGATGGTCAAATACTGGCACAGGCTGCCCAGAGAAGGTGTGCCATCTCCATCTTTGGATACGTTCAGGACTCACCTGGACACAACCTGGAGCAGCCTGGTCTAGTTAGACCTATTTTGAGCAGGTTGGAGGCTCCTTCCAACCCTAATGATGATTCTATGATTCTTATTATAGCTTGGTGGCTTCTTGCCCAAAGGTAATGTCCATCCTCCCAAGCTTCTCCAGAGCCTACACAGATCTGTTAGGTTCACATATTAACAACAGTCTAGACATGCTTTCAAAAAATTAAGCGTCCTGACACAACATTCTTGAGTATAAATTTTATCCACATGAAGCCTGCCTGGATTTTTTATTGCCAACTGAAAGGAAAGTTTCTAGCTTTTCTTTATTCTTGGCAATGGTTCACTGAGTATTTCCTGAATTTCTTCAGTTTTTGACAATATTAAAAAAAACCCCATACAATTAGAACAGATGTGTCACAATTATTAATAACTGCACCTACAACCCAAAGGATCCAGAGAGACAACTCTGGATGAGAAAGGGAGATTAGTATCAAATTTATCATTAGGTAATGCTAAATAACTTTGACTATCACACTGTCAACTATTTGAGCCACTCCATCAGAAAATCCATCAAATGCATTTAAAATTACTTTTAGAGAGATGGCAACTTCTGCAAGCCAAAGCCAAGACTTGGCTGGAGTAAGAGGGTAATTTATCCCATGGGTTCTGAACCTGTCAACTTTATATTTGCAGGGTGGTATTTTATATAGCATGTAATGTCATAAAGATGGCAGCATCAAACCCAGAATGAGCTCCTGGAACAAAGGGAAGTTATATGTTTTAGCAGTTTTCATTTGGCTGACAGAGGGCCAAAGATTCTGTTATTTTATCAGCTACACCTTCTGCAATGTACATAGCCTATCTGCTCAAGAAGTAAATCAGCAGTATTTGGAAATACTAGTTCAAGAAGAAACCATGTCATATTTTTGATGCTCATGGGAAGACTCACCATGCCGTAAGCATTTAAAGGCTACCTGATAGCATTTTGCTTATTTTTTCCTCACACTGCGTACAATGTTTTATTTTTCCCTGTGATGAAATGCTGCAAATGACAGGTAGCTATTAAGTAAGGAAACTTATCTTTGTGGTTGGTTCTGTCATGCAAGCTTACAACTGGAAGGGTCAGGCTACTTCACAGCTGAAAAAAAAATCAATGTATGTAATCACCAGCTGGCACTCTAGTGAAACTGAGTCTTGTTTTAAGACTAAAGAAGTAAATATTTTCAAGCATTAGGAAAGTGCCTTTTGGGGAGATATTGTATCTTTTCCTGGAAGACTTAAAAATGTCCTTTTTTTTATTAATGGCAAATATTTTGCAACAAAAAGACCATAATTTGAAAATTATTAGAAGAAAAGTTATTGCACTTGTTCAGGAAAGTCTATTAGCAGGGACGAGTTTGGTCTGCTTATATGATCAGCTCTGAATGACAGCTCTTCACCAAAGTTATCCCATTTTACTGGCTAATCCAGTACAGTTGAGATTACTGGTTCCCAAATGAAACTCCTGTAAACCAAGGCATATTCCACAGCTGCCTCATGAGCTGTATTACCTTTATAAAGTCTTCAGCTGAAAATTTAATTACACCATGATATGCTGGACCATGAGGAACCTAGGACTCGCTGTTGTCAAGTTTTAGAAATGGCTGATTTGCTTCCTATTTTCTAAGATCCATTTTCCAAAACATGTAATAAGTCTTTTCCACTGATGAATCAAAGTGTTTTAAGAAATTACTCATTTTTCTTCCCTGTCTAAACTGAGGATTTCCATGCTGATATTCTCTAGCCTGGGGGTTTTACCAATGAACTGATCAAAATAATAATAACAACAATAAGCATATAACATACATGTTGTAACATTTTCTGTTGAAGCAAGCTGAACTGCTCATCTCCAGATATAGTCAAGACTGTGGTCAAAATTACAAGATTGCAAACTCTGACAATCTACCCCAGGAGAGTCTACTTCATATATATTTTCCCCCAACTTTGCAAAAAGAGCCAAGCTAGTTGAAGACTCAAATTCCACTAACCATGTGCTTCTACATCCACAAAATGAAAGCCAGATGGCATCATATTAGACAAGTCACCTGGCTTTTATGTGCCTCCATTTCTTTATGGGCAAGACAGAAATAATATTTGTCTATCCTGTCATTCAAAGAGTCTTTGTAATATAGGCTGCAGTTATCAGATGTGCAGGGGTAAGAATAATTGTTTTAAAGATTGGAGAGAAAGGAAATCATCCAACTACGCCTCTCCAAATGCAGTAAGTCTCTGTACCTGTGTGACATGCTGCTTGCATACAGAGATCACTGTTCTTTGGCAAATGCTGTATTTCTATATCTGGAACACTTTCAAGTGTCATAGTGCACCAAACTCGCTAATAAAAAGAAACGATTAATTAAAACTATTAATAAAATGATTAATAAAAAGGCACGATTAAAGAATAATGCATTGCAGCAGCCAAGTGAGACAGCACACCTCAGATGGAAATAAGCAAGCTTCCCTCTGGGAATTTCCTGCTCACCATCCACAGCAGCCATGTGTCACACATATACGATCAAGATGCCAGAACACATTAGAGCTGATCTGAAATACTGTCATCTGATGACAATGAAAACTGTTTTCCAATGATTAGCAGACCTTTAAGCCAAAGTGCTGTCATAGAAAGACAAATAACTGCAAGACATTTCAGAACATTTCTCCCCTTACCTTAGCTTCCACCACAGTTACGTGCCCAGTTTTACAATACACACAACTACTTCCAGTGCACTGCTTCCATACGACTGAAGTATAGAGTCTAACACAAACACACTCCAGACTGATTCCACTACAAGTTATTACATTTTTCTTTCTGTGACCATAATATGACTTGTAACAGGGTTTTTTGTGAGTAGGTATATACATTAAAACTAATGCAATATATATGACTGACTGGAAGCAACACAGCACTAAAGGTTGGCCAAGCTTTCTAGAAGAAAATTTATTACTTTCAGAATATAATTAGGATCCCTATGGTAAGATCCTGGAGGTAAAATTCAAATATTGTAAGTCAATATTTGAATCCGCTGGAAGGAGTCTTTAATTTTTTGATTCCTTGTTCCTGAGAAAAGATGTTTTGAAAATGTTTGAGATGGACCAGGTATGTAAAGTCCTAGTGTTCAATAGTCACATAACTTATCCCTTTCCCAGGATGCTGTGCCCATACCTAATTGGGCAATGTTCCTAAAACATCTATTTTCCCATCATCTTGCAGCTACCAAATTATTCTTACTGTATTTTAGGAAACTGGCAGGTGGAAGGGTACATGAGTGGGAAAATTGGTGGCTTTCTAAGTATAAAAGAAACAAGCAGGACTCTGTAACACTTGAAAGGCCACAGAAAACCAAATGAGAGAGAGGTCCCAGGGCACTGGAGACCTGGGGGGAGACAGTCAACCTAACTGCAGTCTTTGGGAAGATAATGGAAAAAGTTATTAAGCAGCCTGTCGCTGAGCATCTAAGAAGACAAATACAATAATAAAAAGCAGATAATGTGAATTTGTCAAGAACAAACCTTTTTCTGACACAGTGAGCAAGGGAGAAGCCAGAGATTTGACAAACTTGGCTTTGACTGAGCTTTTAATCTAAGTCACCTGAGAATCTGACAAGCTTTGTAGGGAATTATGGCCTAAACTGAAGAGCAGTTATGACTACTATATGAAGAAGTAATTAGGAATACTTCTCTTGCAAACTGGGAGTCAAATGGGGTTCCACAATGATCTGCCATGAACCTAGCTTTATTTAATATTTTCCTTATTACACTGACAATGAAACCGATAAAGCGTACTTTCAGAATCTGGGCTGATAACCAAGGTGGGAAAGATTGCAAACAGTTTAGCAAACAGAAGCAGAACTCGAAATTATGATCTGAAAATTCTATAGAGACAGACAAAAAGCACTACAACGATGGTCAAGAAAACAACTTCAAATACAAGGGGGAAAACTAGTCAGACAACAAAAACATACGAAAAAGATCTGAAAGGTACAGTGGCTTCCAGTTAGAGAGTGAGAGTGCAATGAGGACAGCAAACTTGGCACTGTGAAGATCTAAGACACAAGAAACAAGTATTTTGCTCTGTTGAGCAGCAGTGAAGCACACATCAGTCAGCAAACAATGTACAGATTAAACATCACATTTAGAGAAAACTGCAGGCAGTGTGGGAAAAAAATCTAAACTTTAAAAACACACAAGCAGTAGGATAATACTAAGTGAACAAAATTTGTTTAGTGTAGAATAATGTGAAAAGAGGAAAGGGCGAAGTTATAACCTTCAAATTCTTCTGCACGTAAAAGACAAAAATGGCATATCTTTATACCCAACAAGTACATAACAAGTAATCACTGGCATCATTTGCAGCAGGGAAGATATTAGGAAAAAACCTCAGTGAACTATAAAAACCATCATGTAATGGAATTGCATCAACAGATTGTGCAGTGACTGTCATTGAAGGCCTTTCAAAACAAACTAAACAAATTCACCATGAAACATTTTGTTAGAGGTTGCTGTGAGATTCAACACTGCTTTAATGAATCAGTCAATTTGGTGTCATCCCAGAAATAAAGGGAGGTTAGAAACACATCACACTCACAGTGACAGTCAACTACAACGAAGTGAGCGTTCCACCCATAACATCTGTGTGAACTTACAAAGTGGGACTTTAGCCAATGTGAATAAATTCAACATGGGAATTGAAAATTACAAATTTGCCCGGATTAAACAAAAGACCTGTAACCCCTGTATTTGAAAACGACCAGTGGCATTCCTACTTAAGTGGCAAATGCTGATCCGGAGTTTGTGTTCTGAAAGCAGGGTGCAAACAAAGCTGCTACACAGGCTGGAGGAGCTGGGGCAAATCTGAGCTGCTTGAGGCAGGTATTTAACGCTGAGCACGCTAGCGGGTGCATTGGCCAGGCTCTTACATTATCTTGCATGCGCGTTTGAGCACAAAATTCGATTTAAAGTTGCTGGGTTTTAATCAGCTTCGCAACACGGGTTTTTGCATACCATCTTCGGCAAAAGGGGACTCGGTCCGTTGTTTTGTCAGTGCAAACTGTTTTTTCCTCAGTGCCCCCGCAACGACACCCTGTCACCTTCCTCACGTTACTAAACAGAAGATCCAGGCAAGAATAAAGGCTGTCTCGCCTGAAACGTATTCCCTTCTTAAAATTCATCAGCCGCCTTCCCACTGGGTCCCTCACGAGTTTCCAAACTAGCCCGTTCCTAATTCAGGGCGGCCCGGACGCGCGAACAGCTTCCCAGTCAGTCGGGCAGCAACGATACCTAACGGCAGTTCAAAATAACCCTCACAAGATCCCTCAGAAAAGAGCGAGAGGAAGGGCCGGGGCAAGCCTCAGGCCACGGCAAACCTCACCGGCGCCCACCGGGCCGCGCGGGCAGGCGGGGGACAGCGGCGGCACCTCCCCGCCCCGCTCAGGCCGCCTGCACCCCGGGGAGCGCAGCCCCTGAGGGGAGCCCTGGGCGGGCCTCGCCGCCGTTATTCCGGCAGCTCGGCGCCACCTGCCCCGGGACTGAGCTTCGCCCCGCCGCTCGCCTCGGCAGCCGCCCTGCGAAGCTGCTGCTGCCGCCGCTGATCCCCGGCCCCGGTCCCGGTCCCTCGCGTCCCGACCCGCCCCCGGCGGCGCTCACCATGGCGGCGGCGGCGGCGGCGGCGGCGGCGGCAGCGGCAGGCAGGCAGGCAGCCCGCCCTCACCCTGCCGCCGCGAGCGCGACGTGACGCCACGCGAAGCCGCGCCCTGGCAACCGAAGCCCCGCCCCTGTACGCGGCCTGGCGATTGGGTGAGAGGGGAGGAACGTCACTCGGGAGCTGTCCGCCCGCCGCAGGAAGCGGAAGTTGGGGGAGGCGGCGGTTGCGGCAGTTGCAGCAGCTGCCGCAGCGGTGCTACTGCGCATCCGGGAACGTCCTCGGGGCCCCGCCGCCCCTTCCGCGGGGTAGCCCTCTGCCCGGCCTGGGGGACGGCCCGGTCGGTCGGGGCCGGGATAGGAGGGTTGGGGCGGCTGGGGATCGTGGCCGGCCTGGTGGCAGCAGGGCCGAAGCTCGAGGGCGTCCGGGCCTGGGTCCCTGGGGCGCCGAGGCGGGCGGGGGAGGACTCGGTCCCTGCTGGCCCGTATTTCCGCGAGGTGAGAAACCTCTTTTCCAGAGCGGTGGGTAACGTCCAGCTTTCGCTTACCGGCAGGCTGCGGGGCTGAGATGAGAGGGGGCACCTCCTCGCCCCTGGTAGTCGAGGCGCGGCGGGGGCTGGGTGGCCGCGGCTGGGTCGGGGGCGATTTTCTGAGGCCTTCGTGGATCATGACTCAGCCCTGTTAATACAGGATTTCCTTGGGTTGTTTGTCATGTGTGGGCACGACGTTAGTGGAGAGGTGCAGTGGTTAAGGATTCAACCAGTGAAGGGATTTTGCCTATAGGGATGTAAGAAAAGGGGTTGCGTGTGCAGAGGCTCACGCTGAGACTTTGAAAGTAACAGGACAGTAAAAACAGTATTATAACATGAACAGTGAAGTAGCAGGATCATCAGCAGGTGGTCTCAGATGAAGCAGATAAGACCAAATGCTCATAATCAGTTTATTATTATGTATTTTTGCCTCTATCTGAGCAGCTACATTTTCATCTTCCTTGTTCTCAAATGAGTAGAGATCCTCAATCAAAAATGAATGAACAGTAGTGGTGATTAGTACTTCATGGCTTTAAATGAGCAAAAACATAACTCCAGTTGTAGAAGCAACAGAGAGCAAGATGTTCCTGTACCTGTAGCTTGAGAAAACTCAAGGAGGGAAAGTAATTTTTTTTGTCTTCTAGTTATCACAAAAGGTAAACCTACCTCTCACAAAACAAATCGTGAATCTAGAAAGCTGGTGGTAGTGCGTTCACTGCTACCATTATCTCTTCAGGGCAGAGAGCTGTAGCAGTGGGAGTCAAAAAAGTTTTTTGAGTTAGTGATATAATGAAAGGAAGCAAAGGCTTTGGGAGATCTCCCTTGAATAACAGGAAGAACTAAAGCAGAAAAACCCAACAGGGTAGGGCAGTCTCAAACTAACATAGTTAGTGGCAGACCCTAGAAAAGGGAGGTAAGTGACCTGGGGACTTGTGAGTGGATGGACCTGCAGATAAAGGAGGCAATGGTTGACAGAGCTCATGGATAAGGGAGAAAATGGCTAAGATGGCAGTTTGGGCTAAACTGGGGGTCAGGTTTTACTGTTGGCTTAAAATAAGCATGTGCAGCCACTCAGGGCGCTGAGTCCTGCTTTGGCTGGGAATTGTCTTTGTTAAAAAAAGTTGTAAAAAATTGCCATTGTTTCCCCTTCACCTCTTGGTCTGCTTTAAGCACAGTGTGGGATTTCCCTTTCTTGTGGTTCTGTGATGATCTTAGCTTATCTGTGCATGGTCATGCAGTTGTACTTTGGGAGTGTTGCAGAGTTTTAAAGTGTAAGATGAAGGCTCACTGAAAACAGGTGGAAAACCAGAAAGAGAAACTTGAAGAATGGAAACCGGGACTGTATGAGGAACAAGAGATAGGAGTTCAAGTCCAGCTCCTAGTGAAAAAAGAAACAAGTGCCAGAAGTCTTATAGACCTTCTCCTTTTAACTCTTCGGGTTCCAGTTGTTTTTTTATCATTTTGGGTTTTTTTCCCTTTGTTTTGGTGTTGGTATTTTCACTGAACTGGGATTTAGAGGTTGTACTAGAAAATAGGGTAATCCAAGATTAACTGTCACTGTTAACCTTGCTAAAGATTTTTTTCACCCCTACTCGTTTCCTCCTCAGACTTATGTAGGTAGGAAGAGCTGACTGCTAAAGAGAAAATGACATCTCTAGAAAAAGGTAGGTGGTTCACATGGTATCTAAGCAGATTGGATTAAAAGTACTTTAATTTGAATTCTAAAGACTGAAGTTACACTGTACGCTGGTCTCTATTCAATTAAACTTACTCCTTTTATGTAGCTATTAGGAAGTAGTTATGTGACTTTATTATTGCAGTTAAAACCAGAGCTGCCTGGATGGAAAAGTCAGCTGAATGCAGTTTTCTAGTCCAGCTTTGTACTGAAAGGCAAGTTTGTCACTGGTACTGTCATCTGTACACTTGTTGGTCCTCCTCCAGTATTTAGAACCTGTTGGTACTTATTCAGCGAATTTGAAAGCAGGGCAATCTATCTGCTGCTACAGTATTTTTGAAATTCGTTATTTGGATAGAGGATGCAGGCTCGCATTAGCTGCCTACAGTATGAGGAAAAAAGCAGTATGTATATCTTGCCTTCGCCCATTGTGAGGAAAGTACTACAATATTTCATTCAGCTGAAAAATTAACTTAAATGAACCCAATTTCAGTAAACATTATCGTGCATATTGGGGAATTTGGAGCAGAATGCAGCATTGCTGGGAATACTGGGGTCTGATGATTACAAATGAAGCTGAAATGGCTTGGTGGCTTTTCTTAAACCTTCACTTGGACAACTAAAACACATGGTAGATAGTACTTAAGTCTGCTAAACTTCTTAAGGTGTTAGTAGCTATGTAGAAAATAGCTAATTTTCATTTGATTCCTGCTCTTAAAATGAGACTGCTCTGATTCCGTCAGCTCCCAAAACCTGATTTTGCTTACAACCTATGAGTAATATTGTCAAGAATTTTCTCCTTACCAGCTCATTTTCATGTCTGCATCTAATCTTGTATGGCAGCAGGAAATTAAAATTAATACAATTCAAATCGATGTCTGTGTCTTGTACTAGTAGTATGAATGAGCAATACACACTTGAGTAAGGACTTTTCAAACTTGTTCTTTATAATTGCTGCTGCAAAGGACTATTTTACCCATGTGGTGTGCAATTAAAATCTGTGACTTTGAAGTATAGAAGTTAAGTGAAGTGTTATAATGAGACTATAACAAAGTCAAAGGTGGTAAACTTTCCCTCCGCTGTTTCTAAATTTTAGTTGATGATGCCTCATCACCCATCCGAGGACCTGGAGATGGCATGGAAACAGAGCAGACAGCTGAATCGGTGGAAGTAGTCCCTGGGGCCAACACTACAAACCATCACATCCACCTCAGCCCACATAGAAAGACAGTGCCTTCCCTGAGTCCCGGAGTTCTGCAGCTAGGGAAAGTACATGCTGATAAATCAGTGGAAATTGAAGCTATTCGTATATTAGTCCCCAAAGCAGCTATCACCCATGTTGTTCCAACTAAAAATGCTAAGGTAGCAAAATCAGTGGGCCATAGAGGAGACACGTTCCATCAGTCTGATGGAGCTGCAGATCCCAAGAAAGAACAGACAGAGCTGAAAAATGCAATTGAAAAGTTAAAGAATTCAGAAAAGCGCTTGTTGCAGGATAAAGAAGGTCTCTCTAATCAGCTGCGCATACAGACAGAGGTAAGAAGTGAATGGTATTTTCTCTCGCACAGCTGAGCTGCTTTGGTTTATATAAGCAGTTTGTGAACGTGACCAAAGAGAACTGCTGTGACGCTCTAGCCTTGAAACAGATGTTTTCCCTTTTGAACTTATCAGCTAAGATACAGAGTAGAAGTACATCTAAGTAATCCAGCGCTGCTTCTCTGACAACAGGTGAAAGTATCAATGGCTTGAAGCTGGGAGAAAAATATTAGAGGGCTGCAGGGAAATGGATCTTTCAGGAGGAAAGATTTTGCTCCTCAACTCAACTGCTAAGTGAAAAATGTTATGCCAGAGAAGTGGTGACTATAACTTTCTACATAATATAATCTGTGGATATCTTGCCTGATCCTTTGTTATCTTACTGATTCAGGACTCGAATACTACTGAAACTTTCTTTGTTTCTTGTAGCAGGCTTTCATTCTTCCTCTCTGGCCTCTGTTAGAATTTAAGCAAGAATGTGTTAAACGTGCATTAGTCTCAAATGCTTATGCTCCCTGGAGTGGATTGTGAGGCTTAATATCCTCTGCATTGGATTTGTCCCATTCTGGAAAAAAAACCTGCAAATACCTAACAATAAATTGCCTAACTTGTGCTGCATTCTGGAAGCAGGCAGTGTTTTGTTCTATATTGGTAATTACAAGACAGTCTGGTCTAATTCTAGGTGAATCGGGAGCTGAAGAAGTTACTCGTTGCTTCTGTTGGGGACGATCTGGAGTATCACTTTGAACGGATGGCTCGTGAGAAAAATCAGCTGATCCTAGAAAATGAAGTCCTGGGCCGGAATATGTCTCAGTTGTCTGAACAGTTAGAGCGCATGTCTATACAATGTGATGTGTGGCGAAGCAAATTCCTAGCAAGCAGGTATTCCCCCTTACAGAACTGTTGTAACAGCATTCTCCTTCAGTCTTTTTATTACATACGCCCATCGCAATGCCTGGGAATGTGCCTAAATATGCTGATGACTTAACCACAACAGCTTTACTAACTCCTACTGTGAGGTTTGAGTATACAGAAAAGGTACACAGTAAGCTCCTTGTAAACCTGAATAGTTCTGCTTTTCAAAGGTAATACAGTGGATCCTAAACCTCTTAAAATCTGAACTACAGTTCTGGTCAACACAGCAAGAGAAGTTCTTATTTCTGATACATTGCGTGCAGGTTAAGGTTTAAAATGTCTTCCAGGACAGCTGTCTTGACTCACCTTAAAGGTAACTAGCTTGATTTTCACCCTCACCCACCAAGCAGGTTGCAATCATCAATGTGTGAAAAAGTTGATTTGGTTAACCCTACTGTTCCTTGTGTAACCATAAAGTAATGGGTAGCAGAAGTCAGGAGCAAATCTTAGGCTGGTCTGAATGTCAGATCTCATTTGACAATAGGTTAGACTTCTAATTTAAGTGTAGTTGTCTTACCAGATATATAAATAGTGTTCTAGGATTTTAAATCTTTTACTGCTATTGGATATAACTAACTAGATTTTAATTACGATTCTTAATGCATATTACGAAAAGGCCTTACTGCCTGAAGGAAATGGTAATAGAATACAGTGTCCTCCCTCTAATTTGTTGGTGTAACACCCTTTCATATTATAACATTCTGGCTCATTGAGATCTCGGATTTCTACCTGGTTGTTTAAATATCATTCCAGTTTTTGCATTTCCAGTATCGCAGGCATTTGAAATACCTGCTTGAGGGCTCTGTGCCAAGTCTCATGGCATAGCAAAATATGATAACAGTTGTCTCACTTGTAGCTCTTAAATGCTTGTATCTGGCACATAACACCTAGTTATTGCCCCTGAGAAAGGCAGAGAGGTGAATGAATGCAGTCTGTAGCCATAGCTGTCATCTTTAGAGACAAGTATGGAAAGACATGATTACAGCATACTTGTGAGAACTCTGTTAGTAAAACAAAATGTATTTAGCTTTATCTGTCAGGATGCTTGTCCACCATGTTCACATAGTCAAGGTGTTTTAAAATGTTCGTTACTGAATTCGTATTAAGTGACATAAGATTGTTTAAACTCAGCAAGTCAAAACATAATCTTACACTTGTGTTGACTGTAGTTGAACAGAACTTGCTCTTAATAGATGACGTCCTTTGTAATAAGGTTGATACAGGCCCTGCATGGGGGAGGAGGGTGAGAACAGCAGCTTAATGCTTAGTTTGAGCTGACAAACTATGGTCTGTGGTAGAGTAAAGGTGACTTTCAAACTGCTTGCTCACACTGCTGATTGGAGATTTCTTTTGCAGGGTTATGGCTGACGAGCTAACCAATACCAGAGCAATTCTTCAGCGTCAAACCAGGGATGCACAAAGTGCAATCCAGGACTTGCTGAATGAACGCGATCAGTTCCGTCAAGAAATGATTGATACACAGAAGTATGATTTTTCTAATCCAGACTACCTCTGTGCAAACTTTCCCTTTCTGTCAGCTTATTCTAGGCCAAAGAAGAATCGAGTAACTTTCCCCTATTCCAGAGATATTCAACAGAAATCAATTATGCTGATGGATAGTATGGTGACTTTTCAGTCTTGGAGCTGAGAAAGCCAAAGTAGCGTTAATTCTTTCATCATTGTTTCCTGGAGGTGTGAGGGGTCACGTACTGTGGAACTGATGTCCCTCATATCCTCAGACTTTATTTGATCGCTTACTGTCTTGACTACAAGTCTCTTCTATCTCCTCCTAAAACATACAGGTTCTTCTACCTGCATTGGCTTTTTAATGCTTATGCTGCCAGATGTAAAATAAGTTTTACCAGTAGTAAAATACTGTGCTGGTGAGGCCTTGCCTTGGAGAATAGCCTGTTTGTCTCCTTGTTTTTAAACACTTAAACTTCCTTTTTGGTTAACATTTGGCTTGTGCAGTAAGTCTTCAGAAGAGATGATTCCTCTGAATGCTGATAGTATGTGGTACAAAAACGACTATTAGTGCTTTTTTCCTTTCTGCACAGGCTGCTGGAGGAGCTGATGGTTTCTCTTCAGTGGGGGAGACAACAGACATACTATCCTAGTGCCCAGCCTTACACTACAACAGAGCTAGCAGCTGTGAATTGTAAGCTAGCCAAAGCTGTAAGCTCGCATCTTCTTGGAAACGTTGGCACTAACAGTCCAAAAAAGACTTCAGCAGCTGTGGAGTTTTGTAGTACCCCTGCTGAGAAAATGGCCGAAATGGTAAGAACTCTTCATATGTCTCAGTCTGTCAGCAGTGTCTTATTTCCAGAAAGAAATGCCTTGCTTTATGTTAACTACTTTATATCTTGCCTTTTTAAAAAAATATACGCAGGGAAAACATGCTGAATAGAGCAGTTTCCCTCATTAAAAAAAAAGACAACACCCCACCCTCCCAAACAACAACAACAACAAAAACAAGCTTGGAAGAATAAGCAGAATAACATAATTAATATGATGATGCATACGATTTCCTTCCCTGTCCCTATCACCACAAATAACTGGGTCAAAATGTGTTTAGAGTTAGTGTGTCAGGAGGAAGCCAACTGAAAATACTTAGTTGAGTTTAAAAACTGAGTGGGAGAAGAAACCTAGTTCAGGCAGGAATAAGTCATAACACTTCAGCAGTAGTTTCTGTTGCCCTAAAAATCAGTTCTGTTAAAAGCGGGTGGAAACACAGAGAGAAGCTATGAGATTGTCTTCCAAGATAAGGTTCTGCTGCAGGAAGCTTGATGTTTCAGTAGTGAACTAAAGTTAACGGTTCAGTCTAGAAGCAGTTGAGTAACAGCTGAGCAGCAGGAGCCTTGCAGTGCCTCGTGACCTGTGTTGTTCTTGCCTGGTTTTGCTCAACTCTGCTAAGGTTAAAAATTTTTTTGTTCTCAATAAAATCTTACCTTGGATTTCTGATGGATGTTGCTAATTTATAAACAGTACTTAGTGTCTTTATATTGAGGGTCTGGGCAGATGGATATTTAGTTTTCAACTTTGAAAAAAAAATTGAAAAATTGCTTTTGAGCAGAAATCCTTCCTGGCTGCTAGAGAAGGATAAAATCCATCAAACTTATATCATTTTCAGTCTCAGTTTTTCCATCCTTAGGTGCTACATGTACTGGATCCAGCTGCACGTACAGAAACAACAACAGAAGTTTCTTTTTCTGAGACTTCTCCACCTTCCTTCCTTTCCACAAAGAAGAATATTGGAAGGTTTCACCCATATACAAGATACGAAGATGTAACTTTCAATTGCTGCAATCACTGTCAAGGAGAGCTGATAGCCCTGTAAAAACACAGCCAGTGCAACTGCACATGCACCCTTTCTGAAGAATTACACTAGTCGATGTTCAGCAGGCTTCCCTTTTACCTATTTCTTTCTGTAATGGGTGGGTTTAACATTGGAAATTATGCAGTTTCTGCTTCTCTACCTCCTGAAGTTAGGGACTGACAGGATTTCCTGACCCTCGGGGATACTTCTACTTTTCAGTCTGTAAAGCTACTTATTTTCTTCTACAAAGGCAAGACCAAAAATATTATGCTGGTCCAGTTTGTAGAGCACAGAGATGCCCTTGACTATTTAAGGTTTACAGTCTTATTAGCAAATTTCAATTAATTTCTCCTTAGAGGGAGACAAAAGTGTAACTATACCAAAGTTAATGAAGTGCTGATAGGTTATGTTTTAAAGAAAAAAAAAAAAAGCAATGGAAAATGGTCAGCTCGATGCTTTTTTTTAATTGATAAACTGTCCCCAAGTCTATGATGTTCAGCCTTCTAAATTTAGTAATAAAAAGGAACATGTGCAATGATTCTTCCTAGCTCTAAATTCTGAAAATAAGAGCATATGCAGTGTTACAGCCCTCCTGGCAAGAAGGGGAAAGAACTTGAATGAACTCTATAGCTATAGTATATAAGTAGTAACTGGTTTTAAATGGATTCTGGTGAGATTATTGTGTTTCCATAAAGCTAAAATAATGGCTTTTCCAGCTATTTCAGCTTCTAGAGTGAAGCTGTTGCATAGCTGATCCTCAGCAAAGACAGACTGATAATACCTCCTTTAGTACACAGTGTTGAAACCTGACCTTGCGTTAGAACTCAGTCCTTGCCCAAGGTCTTCCTGGGTGTTCTGGGAAGCTGAAGATAAGCACTAAGGTTGCACAGGTACTGGTAAAAAAATATATTTTTTTACTTGTATGGTTTTATAATCTTGATGTAGGTTCAAAGAGAACTTCTCACAGATAATCTGCTAAATCCAAAGAAGCCTATTTAAGTTGCAATGTAAAGAGGAAAGGTAGGAAGATGCCAATACACATTTTAATTTCTTAGTTTCACTCCCAAATTTATCACATGTAGCTGTCTAGTTTGGGGAAAGGGTTTCTGAAGGTTGCTTTTTCCTTTGAGTCTTATATATACCATGATCAAAATATGTAAGTTATAAGTTCTTGCTGTTTGCTGGCCGTGCTTTGGTTTGCATGAAGAAAGCTACAATAAACTTTCTTTGCTTGCTTTCAAGCTGCAATTTTGGATTTAATATAGCTGTATTTCTGACCTCGCTTTCTCTGCAGTGTAAAAGGAACCATATGACATTGAACTGTAAAGCTCTTCACTCTACCAGTCTGAGGTAATGAACCCAAAAAGCACTTTTGTAGCTTACTACAACTAGGGAGATAGTGTGAACCTTTGCAAACCTTCCCCACCCCACCACACCCCCCCCGCATGTGTTTGCTAGACACAAGAAGCACTTCTTGCCCTTGGTGTCAGGGGAAGGAGGAAGGTGCCTGTTACTCATGTTTCTCATGAGCATGTGAAACTTTCATTCCACATCCGTGCCCTTTATCTATGCTGGTAAAAGCTGCAACACAGCACCCTCTGGTCAAACACCAGTACTCTCTGTATGCCTATAACTGTCTCCAACATAGCAGGAGAAAAATAGTAACAGCAAATTTGCTTTGCCTCCACTACACTTCCTTCTGCTACAGTTCTTCCAGAAAACACTTTGAATATGGAAAAATATAAGAACAATCCCAGATCCTGAAATGTGTTGGACACACAGCTGGACAAAGTGCTTCTCATCTTCCACTAACTTTAGGATTTCATGAGTGACCTCAGCATATTCTCTGACAAGTTCACCATTTAGCTGGGTAAGGTGATTTAGTTTATTACAATTAACTTAGCAAACATGGACATGTATACAAGGAATCCAGCTTCCTTGATACTGGTAAAGATCATAATTCACACCACCTTTCAATTTCATGGAATAGAAAACTACTGAATGTGACTCACAAATAAGTTTCAGAAACTGTTGCACGTTCACATACACATTGGCCTTCAATGCCCACTTTCCCTGGACTAAAATATAACAGTCCTCTGGTCTAGCCAGAATGAACAGCTGATCAGCAGAAAGTGGTAGAAGAAACAGCATTTTCCAACAACGGAACACCTTGTACAGTCTTCACCACAAGCAGCAGCAAACAGCAATACTAATCCAGCAAAAATTCAACATTTAACGTAATAGCCTGCATCCAGGAATTCGTGGTAGAGTTGAGTATAAAGTGCCTTTTGAAGACAGGAATGTGTATTTGCCACCCTCGCATACAGATCTCTCACTCGTTTAGATTTGGTCAAACCAAGAAGATCCCTGAGTCATACATAAAAGCAGGCTTTTCAACAAAATTACAAATAAATAGATAGTAAAATCATTATCAGTAAAGGTAATTGTTAAACGTGCTTGAAAGCTTTAAAAACACCACAAACAGTAGCTGTAAAGAGCAAAAGCTCAAGCCATAAAAATTAAGAGGGCTGCCACCAAGAACCCTGTGGTTATATCAAACTTTCAACTGTAATGGTCTGTGAAGCGAAAGTATTTAGGCTCTGAACTAACGCAGTGGATGTTCTGCATCTGTTTCGCTCTTCTGGCTTCTAATCTAAGCTGCCTGGCTCTCTCTTTAGCAGCTAGTTCTTCTGCTCGTTTTTCTTCTCTCTTTCTTTTTAGCCATCTGTGGAGAGAGAAACAGGACTAGAAGTACTGACAGTTGCAGGTGTAAGTTTTATGTCATCCACTCAAAGGAGACTTGCCCCTGTTTAAATAGTCACCTTGTCCTGTAGGATAAGGTCAGGTGTCATGGCTGAGCCAGTCTAAAATCCTGCCACTCCTAAGCACAGGAAGCACTACTTTTCCATCCCAATTCTCCTGCGTCTGCACCCACCTTTACCTCCCTTCTCTTGTTGAGCTGATTCAACTCACGGACTCAAGCTGAATCCATTTTACAGGATTAACTTTCTGCTTGTTTCATGAACTGAATCAACATAATCCTGCTCCAGAACAGGCAAAAAGGGGTAGGGGAGAAGGATCTCCCTTTTTCAGCAGAAGCAATTCACTATCTTAGCTCAAGTTCCAACAAGTAATTTCACAACAGTGAACAAGGAATTGATGTATTTCTACTAGGGTATAAGTTTATGAGGGCATATTCATGCAAAAAAAAAACCCCAAAACCAAAACCAATAAGAACTTCAGCAGTAAAGATGTACCATAAAATAACTACAGTTTTAAGTGGGCAGACTAAAAAATTTTCAAGTATGGTTCCCTAGGAATGACCCCACTCACTCTTTAAAGGCTCTGTTGCATTCCTCTGTTCTTGGAAAAAAGGCAATTCCCTCAGCTTGGCGTCTCAAAATTTCTATCTGTTTTTCTTTCATGTGTTCTTGGTGCTTCTTTTTAAGCCATAACTTGAAGGCTTCTTCTGGATTCCTGTTCCTGTCCTATTTTTAAAAAAAGATGTACATACACAAGGCTTATCAGTAAATGACCTTTATCACGTTATAATTTTTTGAACTCTGCTGGCATCTCCCTTCCACGAAACGTACTTCGTAAGCAAACTAGAGCATATGCTAATCTGGCATGGAATATATGCATAAGCAAGCATTCAAAGCAGCACGTTTCAAAAAATACTGAATTTAGCTTTTCAAGCCCATCGCTGCAAGGCAGAGGAACTTCAGAACAGAGCATCTGAACCTTCAGGTTTTGGTCAAGCCACGTGCATTAACTGTTTGCCAGCAAGTTCTGATGGTAAGGGATACAGTTCAAAGGGTTTTCTGGGTGCTTGTTCACTGCAGCAGTCAATCAAGTCATTCCCCTGATAAAAAAGAAGCATTACTGTATCTCCTGTGGTTTTATAGCTGTTAAGTTCATATACGCAGCTTCTACGACGCAGGCCACCCTGCCAAGCAGAACAATCTTAAACATGCAAGTCAATCTAGCTCTTCACTGAAAGCAACGTAACAAAAACATTTCCTGTCACTGTAAATTTTCATATGCTTAGCTAACAACACAGGCTTAGAATTTGGTTTTCCTATCTAACCAGCGCACTATAGATCCCAGTCTTAAGTTAGGGAGATCTTACTTTGCTGTTCATGTCTTCTAGCTCCTTTGCACGACGAATTCGCTTTTCTTCTTGCACTTGTTCCTTCTTCTTCTGTAACCAAGCTTTAAAAACCATCTCATTCTCTCTCCTCTTCTGTTCTTCTTGTTCCCTTTTCCTTTCTTCTTCCTTGAAAGGAATGAAGAGTGAATAAGCTTAGTTTTTAAGAGAATCATCTTAATCGGCAAAGGCCTTCATTGCCGCAACAGACAATAAATAAGCCATTTGAGTTATATGAGAGAGACACAAAAATACTGATGAAACAGGAGTACTCAAGGACTGCATCATAGCTGATGCTACTTTTAGGAAGCAATGAGTTTGAGCACTTCTGCAGTTCATGTTACATTCAGATATTTTCAGTCTAAACCCTTTCTATGATCACCTCCATTTCCATGACACATCTCAACGCACAGACAAGTAGCAACAGGTCAAGAATTTTAAAATTAAGCCTGCCTAATAGCTCTGATTGATTGGCTTAATATCAGTTTATACTGATGCATTTTTAAAATGAATAAAACTCTCAGGCTTGATGGACCACTAAACCCTAAAGGATATTTAACTACCTATGGACTGCAGGCACTGCCTTATAAATAAGGATTTTTTTCTGGACATGAAGTTGTAATGTATTTACTTAACGAGTATTAATAGCTTAACACTTTTCCAAGTTTGTGAAATGAACCAATTTTTACAAAATTGAGAAAAGTTTTTGTAATTATTATTTGCATTTTAGCATCTACAAAGAGGAGAAAGGTTTACAAACAACACTTCAGAAAGCCGATGAGGACCTTTTACCAGGTTTTGATTCTCTATGACACAAAAGCTACACTCCCCACTCAATTCAACACTGGGAGAAATCTATTCTTCTTGCAAATAGGTGATGTTCCTCGCACCTACACACAACTTCCAGATTATCCTGCAAATTTACAATTCGTAATTTACTGAAATGAAAGAAACCCCACCAAAATGAAGCAGATGGATTCCAGTAACGTCAAGAAATGTTTCATGCCTGTGATATCCATCACAGAATGGAAGAAATCCATTCAAGAATGAAGAAGTAAGGTAATACATTCTTACCTTCTCATAAGTCAGCCAACAGAGGAAGAGATTTAGCACACGCTGTTAGGAAAACAACCTTCCTTACCTCCACTGCACTACCTTTTACTTTAAATACGCAGCCTATGGTGTCTTGTGTGTACAAAGAAAATGCATCGGTAAGTCTTTCTTTGCTTTTCGTACCCCTCGTTACTGAGCTAAGCCTCAGCAAGCTTTTCAAATAAAGCAGGCTAGACCTATTTCCACAGATAGAAAGCAACCTTTGAAGCTACTTAGCCAGCTTACTTAGAACATCATGACACAGAAAAATGGTAGATGTTTCAGGCTCTTTTTATAGAGCAACATACACAGTAAGTTACCTTTTTGTAATTGTATTATCACAATGCAAAGTGAAGAAAAACACTGATGTTTTAAAAATCTTTGGTAAAGATTGCTTAAGTTCCTGTTACAACTATCAGAGGCTGACTCCCTATTATTTTTTTTTTCTGAATAAGGAGCTGAGAGAGGATTAAAAGGGGTTTTTTCCCAGTAATACATATACTGATTTTATATTCTATAATAGATTTTTTTTTTCTTTTAAATTACTGCCCTTTATAGATGCAAGAAGAATAACCTCAGTACTGGGAACATTTTCTTTTTGTCCTCCATGTAGTGCCCAGGCAAAACCAAATAAGAAGGAAAAGTAGTATCAATTAACAAAGAAAGGGGGAAAAACCTTCTTTGCAACAAATTCATTGAGAAAACTTACAATGCTCACCCATGCAAAACCTTTACAGGAAAAAAGTATCTGGTTATATTATCGGTCGACATGACTTCACCTGCACCCATCTTATGTAAGCAACAAGGCATGTCACTTTTGAACTCAGCTGTATCTTCCATACATGTTAAACACACCCCGCTTTGTTCATAGTTCTCACAGTCATTGTCCTGTGTAAATCTTATTTTATGACTGAACACTCTCCCAGATGATAATTGCCTATTACATATTTCACGAGCACCCAAATGTGCACCTGTATTACTGTGGTTAATGTTAACTTTCTGCATTGCAGTGTAATCTGTGGAGATGCGATACCATGTGCTACGTTCCAGTGAACAGTAGGCCTGTAATGGAACCTAGGTAAGAAAGAAAGTCAATAAGCAAAAGCAGTAAGTACAATACAGCAGAAGATGACCTATTTATGAAGGATATATTAAATAAATACTGGATTTCTCCTGGAAGCAAGGCACAATCCTATGCCACTCCTTTTTTTTCTTTTAAGGTAAGGAGTTTTGAGAGATTCTGTACAAACTCCAGAGAATAATTATTATTATCATTATTGCTGCCTCTTTTATCCTAGAAAAATGGAGTAAATGCCTGGCATACGTGGTCTCTGTGAAGCAGAAGAACAGGATGGTCACTGTGATCTACTTGTTGCCTCTACATCTTTACCTCTTTCCTCAGTTTTTCTTTCCTTTGTTCTAACTGCTTCCGCAATTCTTTTTGTCTGGGAGAAAGACAGTAAGTGGAGCTTCTCACTGGCACATTTGCAGACTGCGCTCTCTGCGGAGTCTTCCGTCTTCCCAGGCCTCTTGCAGCACTGATAGCAGAATTTGGACGACGCTTAGGGTTAGATGGAGGCTTGGGGAAATACACACACTCTTCCCCACCAGGAGAAAAAGAACATGCTCCTGGTCTTACTGGAGGCGCTTCCTTTGTTCCAGAGGCAGTGCCAAAAGGACCGTAGTGTAAAGATTTTGGAGACATACGTTGAGTTTCAATATCAGTAAAAGAAACACTTATAGGGGGCAAAAAGCCCTGGCTTTCAATGTCACGTAAACTTAAGAGTTCAAACTTCCCATCTTTTTCCACTAGGATTTTACTATCCTTCTTTTCCTCATCCTTGCCAGCACGTGGTGAAAGTGATGTGCCTTCCTGTCCCATTTCATTAGAAATATGCAACTGAGATAGCCTATTTGAAACATCATCTCCTCTTGCAAGATCAGCTTTACAAACTTCAGCATCTTCTAGAGGAGGAACTTCAAGATCCACTAACTTATCCTTAAATTTTAATTTCCGTTCTCTGTTCTGATCCACAGGAGCCTGATCCTCCAGCAGTTTGTTGGCTTCTTCAATCTTTTCCAAGATGTAACGCTTTATTTCTTCATCCTCTTCCTCATCCAGGTCCTGCTGGTTTTCCAGCTTGGACTCCTGGACAGAGCTTTCACTATCAGTATCAGATGCACGGTCCCCCTGTTTAATATCAGACTGAGATTCCAAACTCTCTTCATTGGAGGGTCTCACTTTCACATCTACATCTGCCTCTGAAAGCTGATCTGGATTTTCTTCCATTTCCTCGTTGTCTTCCTCAAACTTGTCCACAACTTTAACAATTTGTGCTTCAATATCCTCTTCATTTTTTTCAGGATTCTAAAAAAATTAAAATAAACTAGTCTATTCTCCCAACAAAGAACAGTATCAAAGAAAGAGAAAAGAAATAGTGAGAGAGAAGAGCAGTACTAACTAGTGTAATTCTAAACCAGGCTGTCCAATAATACATGTCCTAACTAATAGCTTTTCTTGGCACTAACAACGCTCTTGTGGTTTCTCCACGCTCACATCTGCACAAAATTTAACTAACCATGGCTTGCACAGTAAAGCGATTAGCGACAGCATAAAAACAGAACAACATGCATTGCACAAACACTTCAAGGAACCCTGAAGCACTTTTGAAACAAACACAGTATTTTCAATGAACATATTAATTTCAATATTCTGTTTTAAGGCAATTAAAGCCAAACTAACCAGTTCACCGAATTATTTTTCACTATAATTCCAAATAACCTTCCTTGTCAAAATTCAGTAAATATAGCTACACATTTTAAACCATATTGAATTTTGTGCTTATGATTCCAAATATTACTCACTTTTGTCTTCTAAGTAAGGCAAATAGTATTTAATTTAACAAATACCTCTCTTTCACCAAGGTTTTCTTCTTCTTCTTCATTAATTAGCCATTCAAGGTCTTTTTCAAAGTCATCCTCATATTCTCCACTTTCTGATAAATCACCCATATCTGCTGGATCTCCTTGGTCTTCCTTTTCACTCATTTTGGTGATGTGTTAGAGCAATACTATAAAAAGGAGAGTAAAAAAATTGGTTTAAAACTCTAGTGACACACAAATATAGAACACTGATATCTCTTCCGTCACTCACATCAAGCTTGTGAGCAGTAGCAGCGCAACCACTTTACATAGCGCCACAGCACCTCAGAACTAAGGTCACTAATGTCTTATAAACATGAATGGTTTTGGCATTTCCAGCTCCAACTACCAGGGGAAGATTTGAGTCAAAGCAAACCAAGGTGACTTACTCAATGTCTTGCAGGGAGTCTCTGATAGAGTCAAGATTAGAACTCATGATCCAATGAGTGTCAGTATTAGTCCCATCCTTTGACAAAGAGATCGCTGGTTCATGTTTATTAGAAGTGCTACCAGCTTTCATTGTTCCCAGGTGTTTTACATTGTTGTTTTGTAACTGCCTGGCCCACTTTCCTTTAAAGAAATCTTGTTTATAGAATCATAGAATCATTTAGGTTGGAAAAGACCTCCAAGATCATCAAGTCCAACCATTAACTGCCAAGTCCAGCGCTAAGCCATATCCCTAAGCACCTCATCTACCCGTCTTTCAAATACCTCCAGAGATGGGGACTCGACCACCTCCCTGGGCAGCCCATTCCAATGCTTGACAAGCCTTTCAGTGAAAAAATTTTTCCTAATGTCCAATCTAAACCTCCCCTGATGCAACCTGAGGCCATTTCCCCTTGTCCTATTGCCTGTTACCTGGGAGAAGAGACTGACCCCCACCTTGCTACAGCCTCCTTTTAGGTAGTTGTAGAGGGCGATCAGGTCTCCCCTCAGCCTCCTCTTCTCCAAACTAAACAACCCCAGTTCTCTCAGCCACTTCTTGTAAGACTTGTGCTCCAGACCCCTCACCAGCTTTGTTGCCCTTCTCTGGACACGCTCCAGCACCTCAACGTAGTGAGGGGCCCGAACTCAGTATTCAAGGTGCGGCCTCATCAATGCCAAGTACAGGAGAAGGGTGACTTCCCTACTCCTGCTGGCCACACTATTCCTGATACAAGCCAAGATGCTATTGGCCCTCTTGGCCATCTGCGCACGCTGCTGGCTCATATTCAGCCGGCTGTCAGCCCGCACCCCCAGGTCCTTTTCTGCCAGGCAGCTTTCCAGCCACTCTTCCCCAAGCCTGTGGCGTTGCACGGGGTTGTTTTCACCCAAGTGCAGGACCTGGCACTTGGCCTTGTTGAACTTCATACAGTTGGCCTCGGCCCATCAATCCAGCCTGTCCAGATCCCTCTGCAGAGCTCTCCTCCCTTTGAGCAGATCAACACTCGTGCCCAACTAGGTGTCATCTGCAAATTTACTGAGGGTGCACTCAATCCCCTCATCCAGATCATTGATAAAGATATTAAACAGAACTAGTCCCAATACTGAGCCCTGGGGAACACCATTTGTGACCGGCCGCCAACTGGATTTAACTCCATTCACCACAACTCTTTGGGCCCGGCCATCCAGCTAGTTTTTTACCCAGCAAAGAGTACGCCCATCCAAGCCACGAGCAGCCAGTTTCTCCAGAAGAACGCTGTGGGCAACAGCGTCAAAGGCTTTACTAAAGTCCAGGTAGACAACGTCCACAGCCTTTCCCCCATCCACCAGGCGGGTTGCCTTGTCATAGAAGGAGATCAGGTTGGTCAAGCAGGACCTGCCTTTCATAAACCCATGCTGACTGGGCCTCATCACGTGGTTGTCCTATACGTGCCATATGATAGCACTAAAGATGATTTAAAGTTACATTGCAAAGATGTGGGATGCACAAGTCCTAGAAGATCCATGCCACAGTTTACAGTAGATCAAATTATCAAAAAGCTTCCTATAATGACATATTAAAATAAGAAGACATTCATTGGAGTCTTGACAGGACCCTTCTGCTAGAGTGACTGAACATTTTCAAGCAGCTAGTTTTCAAACCATATCACCTCCACTAGTATTAGGGGTAAAGAAAGTCACATAGACAACAATTGAGACTCCTGGGAAAAGGATTTAGTTCTGCTTTGAATTTCTGAGGAGGACAACAATGGGAAATACTCAGTAACCAGTTAGTCAGGCTGGATATATTCATATTCATGACAAAACTAAGATGAGCCACTATAAGGCTTGAATCTTTTAAACAATCTTTGGAGTGCATAGCACAGGGGTGCCAATAGCTCGTGAAGGACTGCTTAAATGCCAGTGCTTGGGGGTGCAGGCTGGCTGCCTGCCACCCCTCAGCTCACCTCACTCAGCTGAAGGCATCTGTTTCAATCTAAAGGTACAAAAGGGTTAAAGGCACATGGAGACACACATCAGCCTAGACAGCTGATTCTGCTCTTTTTACAGCTTTAGCCTCTCATCATTCCTTCCCTAATTTGTTTATTACTGTTTGCAAAAGCAGCATAAAAGAAGGAAATGTTGATTATTCAAAAGTTCCTATTCTCTTTGTACCATCTGCTGTAGGCTGGAAGGTGCTGCTTCTAAGCGTCTCTCCAGTAGGACAAATCTGTGTCATTTACAACATACTAAAAGATCCCAATACAAGCATTAGCATACGGCAACATAATACAGGATGTAAGAGTTGGCTCTGACCCTGGATGGCCCTGGAACAGCACGACAGTTCTTGCTGCCTGACCATCCTGCCCTTCCAGACAAGAAGGGTTGCACCCGGACTTCCCAATCTGTCTAAGCATTTTCTCATGCATTTTGTAAAAACCCTTCCATCCAGCAGATGCTGCTTAATTTCCTCAAGCTTTTGATTTAAATTCTGATGACCATCTCACAGTTCTCAGTTATTCTCACATGAATACCAGCTCCACTTCTTAAAACTCTGTGTTTAGAGGTCAAAATTTAGTCAAGATTTGTTTAAGAGAAAAGAATGGTAATAAAGCTGAACACTTTCGTTGCAAACTTGTTTATCAAAGTTCTTCTTTTTGTTTGATCCATATTTTGTTCAAGAAAATCAGCCTTTTTATTTTCCCTCCTCATTCACTTCTTTTTAGCCATCACTTGCCATAAGAATCACTCTGGGTTTCTCAGAGTTAAATTTTCAAACTTGTTCCGCCTTGGCTTTCCACACCATGTCTATTTCCATCATGTTTGTCCTGCACCTCTTCTCATAAGACATGTAATCCTTTTCGCTTGGAAACGCCCCCTCCTTCACAAACACCCTTGATTTGGGTGGTGACATGCACCTGGGTTTGTAGTGGAGGTTACTTTGCTCTAGTACTCAGCACAAAAGAACTATTTCTCTTCTTTGTTATAAGTGGACACAAAAGCTACAAAGCTGAATTGTGCCTTTAACAAAACACGTTCATGTCAGTCTGTGACACTCAACACAAATACTGAAAACTGTTCTATTTATTTAGGATACCTATAATAAAGGGGAGCAGCATAAAAAAATCAGCCTCTTCTGTTGTAACATAGAGCAATTGTGGCTAAAGAGATAATTTCAGTTTAATGACCTTGTTTCAGAAAATCCTGAATCAGCTCCTATTCTGTTAGGAGAATGTATGAAGTAAAGATTAACGTGCTTCAGCTTTATAGGGACCAAAAATATTCAAAACATCCCAAGTCTTCATTTTCACCTGCTGCTATTCTAACTGGGGTGCGGGCATACGCTGTGACTGAATTGTTCTGCAAAGCTTAGTAACACCATTGCGGGGTTACATTCAGGCACAGTTACAACGAAAAGAGGGATACAGCGATGGCCTTTTGTTATTTTGCCCCTTCGTACCAAAATATACATACGTACAGATTCATAAACCCGAGCCCAACACTGTTACGGCGGCGAAAGCCCAGCCCGGCGGGGGAGACCAGCAGCACCCCCACTCCGCCCCCCAACGCGGGAAGCTTCTGCTTATGAGGACCCGGAGAGGGGCCCTGCAGGCAGCCCCGCACTGCGATTGCTACCGGCACCCGCCATCAGGCGAAGCAGCCTCTCACCGGGCCGTAACGGGTAAGGGCCGGAGGCAGCCTCCCCACGAAGGGGCCGCCCTGGGCCCAGCCAGCAGGTGCGGCCCCCCGTAGGGGGGCCGCCGCCCGCCGAGGCCCGCCCCGCCCCGCCGGTGCGCCCGGCGGCGTTGCCATGGCAGCAGCGGGGGCCGTCCTCCCTGCTCACCTTCCTGCAAGCAACGGTCACCGCCGACGGTGGCCCCCGAGGACCAAAATCCGCCCCGCCCTCACCTTTCCGTGCCGCCGGCGCCGAGGCGGCAGCGGGCGCGGGCATGGGCGCGCTCGCGAGGCGGCACCGCCCCGTTGCCATGGAGACGGGCCTCCGCGCGGCGACCGCCCCCGGCTTTGTCCCCCATTTTCAGCTCTGAGGCACCGTTAGGCCATGGCGCTTTCTTTAATCTTTGCCTTACAGAATTTCATTTAAAATGAAATTAAAAAAAAAAAGGCCAAGCAGAACACTGGGCGGGGGGGACACACGGACGGACACAACACGACGACCCAGCCATGAGCCTCCCGGGTGAGGGGCAGCAGCGCAGCGGGTGGCTTTCCCTCCCCAGCTGGAAGCCTTTTGAGGCTGTTAAATTATGCACTTGTTTGGGAGCAGTGCGGCAGTTTTTGTGTTGTATTATTCATGCTGGGGCTGGTAATGAGCAATCTGATCAGACCGAAAGCTAGCAGTGTCAAAATTTGAGCTTTCGTTAATAAGGACAGCGCCGCATCTCCAAAGAGGTGCTCCTCTGCGTTAATCATACATCGCTCCCAGAACTTTGACACGTGAAAAGGGGGGGGGGGGAAAAGACACCAAAAAACCACTCTAAATAAATCCCCTCCTGGAAAAAGCCACGGCCAGGGGCAGCACTCCACGCTGCTGGCAGCCCTCCGCGCCGGAGCCAAGGCTGCTCCCCTGGCCGTGGAGCCGGGATGTGTAGTTTGAACCAAGGCTGGTCCTTCCTCAGGGTCTGGGATTTCGGCCCCAGTCTTCATGCCATGGAATACAACAGAGGCCATTAACTTACCTCCAGTGATGCCAAAAAGGCAGAGGGAGCGGTCACCGGGGTGACCAAGGCTCACGCAGCACCGTGTGGTACTTCCCAGCACCACCTTTTGGGGATGACCCTCCTAGCCCTCCCACCAGCACGTGGGCCTGGGCCATGGCAGCACAGCCCTGCCAAGGTAGAGGGAGGGAGTCATCCTCACCGGCAGCACTGACATGGCGCCCATCACACCGTCCCCCACACAGCCGTGCCTCCCAGTTTCGAATGCGCTGGCCCAGCAAAGTAAAGGATGACAGTCTACAAATGCACCAGAAGGCCACACGCCTCAGAGGGCAACACGCCCCCTGCACCACAGGGTTAATATGTTAATGAAAGAAAATGTGGGCAGAAAATGGCTGTGAATAAGTTTAGCCAGGTCACTGACAACTCTCAGCGTAATGCAGGTAGAGTTACCCTTTCACTCAAAGTAATGCAGGGCAGAAAGCTAAACCCCTTGGAGGTGTGGTTCGGGAGGTCTCTGAAGCCAACAGTCATCACAGGCCACACCACAGGAGGAGGTTGGACTCCACGACCTTGGAGTTTCTGCTAATCCCATGCCATAGAGCCAGAAAGAGAACTGGGCTTTGACATGGGTCTTGGCACATTGGAAGGGCTCCCTGATACTTAGTGAGATAACACTCAGGTACCTGCTTGGCAATGGTTCCTGCTGTACCAGGAAAAACTTCAACCACTGACCTCACCCAGGGTCATGCAGTTATCCTGTGCTTGAAAAGACAATATGCTGATCTTCTGATTTTCCATATTTCACAGACAGGTGGCTTTGACAAGTTCATAGCAGACTTAAAACGAAGAGATCTGGGCACAGTATCAAAGCTTTATGCTCTGCTTTTATCATAAGACTATCCTTCATCTTACAAGTCAGTGCTACCCCTTTCATTCACAAGAGATGCTTTATTTGGCTAATTACAAATCTGTGCAATTGTAAGACAAGGATTAGACCCCATCACTAGAAGATTGAGCTGTGACGCTTGATAATGATAGTGTAATGATATCTTAAGGTCAATCTACACTCATGTATACATTCATTAACCCACATGTCATTAAATTTAGGTTTTCAGATGTTCCCATCTGTGAGGCAGCTACAGCACATGGTCATGAAAAAAGGCAATGGAAACACTAGCCAAGGAGTGCAGGGCTCCAAGGACAAGCCCTGACACGTTTGTTGCTCTTTTCTATGTCACTAATGCATCATACACTGTGTTTAGGGAACGCTGATTTATGCAGAGGGAGTATGTTTGACAGAGAAAGGCAGCGTAACGCCTCCAGAGCAATGTTAAACAAGCACCTTAACACCTTTTGTACGTTGTGTAGGAAACAGTTGACAATGTCAAGAGTTCCCTGCTGGGAACAGGGTCCAGAGCTCCCAGTGTCCTGCTCCTTTCAAAACCAAAGTCCCTCTTTCTGTCCCAATACTTGGCTACAGTCACGCTGATAGAGAAGGAAACGTAATCACTTCCATGCAGAGCCCTTCCCTTACCCCGAGAGCACTGCCAGAGCAGCCGGCTGTTTCACACACACACATGGCTACAGTGTGGTTGAGAGTAACCCTGCCATGCCTTGGTGGGCTGTCACAGCCCGCGCTAGCCCAGGGGGACACCAGTGGGTGCTGCTCCTGAAACAGCAGCCTCTAGCAGCTCTTACTGTTCCTCATCTTTTGGACAGAGCAAGCCCAGCATGTGGCCTCTCCCTGTAAACAGTGATGCTAAAGCCCAGGAACCACGCCACATCTTACCAGCATCATAGCAAGCCTGGTGCAGGATACACAGACTGGGTGGTAACACTCACCTCCAGCAGCCACCGGCGCCAACTGGATCAAAGAAACAGCCGCAGCCGTGCGTAGTATTTATCTCATCTCCATCAAACCGCACTGTACGCTGTTAAACAAATGCAGGAATTCAGCTCCTTGTCAGTGTAGCTGGGTGGCCCTTTTCAGCGCTCTCAGCTGTAACGCAGTGTGGCAGGATGCAATGGGAGGAGCAAGGAGGATTGCCACGGTTCACGTGGACCTGCTTCGCTCACAGGCAAGAGCAGCCTCAGGATTCTTGTCACAGCACCTTTCACCAGCACCAGAGACGTGAAACGCTTGAATCCACCTTAGAGGTAATGCTATACCTGTATGAGATACTAGTTACCTTCCTGCCCCATACAAGCAGAGATTTTAAACCCCCAGGCTGTCAAGAAGCTCATCCCTGCACAGCCGAGTCTTGTATTCACCCAGAAAAGGCAGATGCCTGACACACTGACAGTCCTATCGCTCCTGCCTCAGCAATGAAGCTCTCAAGGCAACGCTTGGAAGAACAGTTTTTCCCCACAGACCACCTATTTTGTCTTGGTTTTGGTGTTGTGCAGAGGGCTCACTGGGCTACTACCCACACCAAACTATATATCAAACTGGCAGCAGATATTCAGAGAGCACTTTCCCCTCCAGCCCAGCCTGTACTATCAGATACAAGCCATCTCTTCTAGCAGCGCAAGACAGGGAGAGCTTTCCAAGGCAGTCAAGTGTGGGTGTGCCAGGACAGGGAGTTTACAGCATTTCTTCCTGACAGCCTCAATATTGTAATTAGGTTGATGTAAATAGAAAAGCCTGGCAAACCCGCACCTGCTTTCCCTTACGGTCACCCTCAGTGAGACTGATGCTTCCTGACCAGAATTACCGTGCACCACTGAGTAATTTTCTCCCCACTGGACCAGTCTGCACTGGAACTATAGAGTGGTATTTCTGAACTGCTCAGCAATTAAGGTTCCTCAGTGCAAGACTCAAGAGTCAACAACTACCATCTTTAAGACTTGGTTCTTTTTGCATGGTTTGTCCTGTATTTCTTTTCCCCCCCTCTTTATAACAAAGATGCTCAGAACAAACTGCAGCAGTGCTGTAGATTAATGAGGTATCAAAATACAAAACAAACACCAACCAGACAGGACATCTCACAGTATTTTTATTTAACGAAAATAGCTTTTCAATTAGAAACCAACAGTGTCAACACGTTTACAGAATTTCATAGGCATCAGTAACTCTGCGTACAGCTCCAGTTAGGCTCCGTAGCCACCTCATCACCACAGCAACAGGAACCTGAACAACATCCAGGTGTGGCTTCCATACATTAAATATAGGCCTGGAGACATACGCAGTGTAGCATGCCTCTCTATTGCAGTTCCCGCAGTTTCATTACTTTGGTAGAAAAATCATTTTTATTGCTGCAATTCATTAGTTAATTTTTGACTTGCTGTTACGTAACTGGGTTGTTCCCCATCGAAGACCTGTTCTCTGTATGAAAAATGTGATTGAAATTGAGCTGCTTCTTTCGGTCACTTGACACAAGCGCTGTACACCCACTCCTGCAACTGCCACCAGACCAAGGAACCCAAAGGACAGGATACGCGGGTTGTGCACACTACTATCCCTTTCCCAGGTCAGCTCGTAAGCTAGCATTTCATGGCTTCGGATTTTATTTTTTTAAAAAACAAAAAACTGTAAAGAAAGGAACATATACATGGGTGGCTTCAAGTTTCCATTTTAGGATAAGGCAGTTAAGTTTACATGTGTAAATGCCGGTATGGCTGAGCCCCTACGTTTAGGGGGATGTTTTAGGAGGCAGGCTGCAAACACAAGAGAAACTTTGGGGAATGGGTTCCCCTGAGCAGCCAGCCTGGAAGGGGTCCCCAGGCAGCACACCCCAAACACATAAGTCATTCACCTTGCACGGTAGAGGCTGAGGCTCACAGAAGCGATGAGAAAGGCTGTACCTACCCCAGCCAGGGGAGAGAAGCCTTCCCAGCCCTGATGCTGTGAAGTCTCCATGGCACTAAAAGCAAGCAATGAACCAAAGCTGCTGCTTCAGGCTCTGACTGGAAGAAGCTCTAACCAGAGAGAAGGCACCTCTCTAATCAGCACACAGAGAGAAGGCACGGAGGGAAGCACGCTGCATTGCATCTTCTCCCTTGCCCGTTCTCCCGTACACTGAACCTCACCACAACCTGCACAGCAACAGGGACAGTCCATAGGCCATTTCCACAGTATATTACAGACACCTGTTGCTGTACCAGTCACGGTACCTGAGTATCCAGGTGCCCAAGCCCAGGTCAACTCTGCGCACCTCATTCCCCAGTGCTGAAGCAATTTGGGAAAAAAATAAATTATTTTTAAAAAACAGGTACAAGGCAAATCCCAAATTGCTTAGACTGGACAAAATAAAAGAAAGAACTACATTCATTGTCCTGCTTTAGTGGGGAAGAAAGAAAAAAAAAAAAAAATAAAGGTAGAACTAGTAGACAGAGGCCCACCAGAAGCATAAAGGCACTTTATAATAATGGGAAAAACTGACAGACCAGAAATCAGTATTTTTCAAAGCCTCAGGCAGTCATCCTGCTAACTAACCTTCAACCTTCAGCTGAAGGCGTCTATTTAGTCACCAGAGCCACGATTCTCCAAGGCCACAAAGAACAGCTTAAAATCCTGCAAGTCATCTTCCTTCTCAGTGCTAGATGAACATCCACCATCCCACTAAAATAGCCCGGCCCCCAGGGTTGTGAGGCAGCGACTCCTGCAATCACAGG
Organism: Gorsachius magnificus; assembly: GCA_034008185.1. Classification (NCBI taxonomy): domain Eukaryota; kingdom Metazoa; phylum Chordata; class Aves; order Pelecaniformes; family Ardeidae; genus Gorsachius; species Gorsachius magnificus. The sequence continues at coordinate 125,898,193 of CM067081.1, forward strand.
AACCTGCAGTCCTAAAGGGGAAAGCCAAGAATGTCCGAGGGTCCCTCAGATTAGCATTTTGTCTGCTTAAACTCCCTCTAAGCTTCCCCTCTAGCTTTACAGTCCCTTGGGCATAGATCTTCACGGCACAAGTAGCGCTGCCAAGAGCCAATTCACCAGTGTCACAAGTTGCCCCAGGACAGAGTTTAGTTTTTGGGAGAGCACCATGATCAGCTACAGTAAAACTCTGACAGCAGGGGCGACAGACAGGTACAGCAGAAACAGTACAAGCAACTCAAGGAAGCACGTGCATACACCAAAACATTAAGAGTACTAGTCCTCAAAACGGAGCATCCCATGTCGAGGAGAGCTACACTGCAGAGCAGGGGCCTAAGGCCACCCCTGCCCCAGGCCTGGGTCTCCCCACAGAGAGCTCTGTTAGTTTAGCTCTGTTTAGCTCTCCTCACTTCTGGCCTGCAGCAGCACCTCAGTGACGGAGCGCAGCAGTAGACTACACAATCGTGAAGCTGCTTTTCCAATGGCAGCCTCCAGATGCACAGCCTCTAGATGCACTAAAACCTCCCAAGGCTTTCATTCTTTAAGAAAACTTACTGTTCTTTGCTGCACATCCCATATATACAACAGAAGAACAAAAGCATTTTAGAAAGAAGATACTTGTTCTTACTTACGTAAGAGCTAATACATTTACCTTCTAAAATGTGCTACTAATATAGTATAAATATGGATCAAATACCATTAAGGTGACTGCCTTGGGAAGAAAAGGCAGAGATTAAAAAAAACCAGACCTATATCTTCATACGTAGCCACCAAGAGTCTTCACTTGGTGCGCTGCTGTCTTTCAGAAGATCTGTTTTGCATCTGCTCTCGTCTTCTGTAAGCTCTCACAATACTGTATATGCCGCTGCCCAAGAACACCAGCGAGATGGCCGCAAAGTAAGAGGCGTAAATCATGAACTGCAGAGAAGGGGAAAGAGGGGGAAAAAAAGTGGTTAAACCAAGCAGTTACCAAATTTGTAAGAAGGTTAATACATGAGCTCCCTTCCTCTTCTAAAGTATCAGGAAACAGTGATTATTTCTCTGTCAGCAAACCTTTGACTCAAAAACGGGTGTCTAAGAGGCTTTACAGTGTGGTTTACCTTCCTCCCTCCCATCAGTAAAGCCAAGAGAGCCTATCATACCTGGGTGAAGATGTCCAACCCGAGCCCGCTGGCATCCACAACAATCAAAGTGAGCAGAGTCTGAAGTGCTAAGGCAATGAAAGTATTGACCCCAAACACCAGGGCATACCGCTCCACGCTGAGATTTGTAGCGATCTGGAACCTGGAAAGAAAGGGATGTCCACAAACATAAGGACAGGGAAAAAGCAGGGAAAAGCAAGAACAGGAAGAACATCTCTGGACAAGAAGCCTATGCAACCTGAAGAGTTACATAGCCTGGTCCAGTACTTTCCACAGCTAAATTACCTCATGCTGACAGTGTACTTCCTTAAATAGGATCATGACAGACTAGCATAGAGGCTAGAAGAGACCCATAGAGACATCAAAAAGGCTAAAAAAACCTTTGGGAGCTCTGTGGGTTTCAGTCTTACTGAAGCAGCGCTTCTGTCCGATGTGGCTAAAGGGCCTTGTCACACAGAGCATGATCCCAGAGAGCTGTTGGCAATCTCAAAGCATCAGCCTACTGCAGTGCGGTCCATAACCTCCCGCATCCTTCTGACCAGAACTACTCCTTTTGCAGTTACCAGTTTCAGCATCTCCCCTCATATCATGCTTGAGCTGTACGATAGCAGTTATGCATGTGTGGTTCAACAACAGTTGTGTCTTCCTCCCCGAAGTGACAAACAACATCAAAGAAGTTTTCCTCCGTACAGGTTAGGGGAATTTGACACTTCAACACCGGCAAAACATTGTCCTCTACTCATCTGCTAACACTTCACTCAGGCAGTGTTTACAGAAAACATTCCCCTGGCAAGCAGCACTATCTAGTATTTAGAAATAGTCACTTTAGTGTCATAAGACTTTTGAGCCTGGGCAGGCTCCCAGCCAAATATATCTCTGTGCCTCAGTTTCCAACCTGAATCACCACACAAACCCTTGCAGCAGACTTCCAAATTCCTGGTAGGCAAGACCCTAGTTCTATGGAAAATAAGCCAGCTTTCACACCAGCTGTAACCTTGAGAGCAATTAATATTAAAAAGATACTCACGTTGCTATTGTGATTAGCAGCATGTAGATAATTCTGAAGACAACATATGATGCATAGCACACCCAGATGTTACGAACTGTGTCCATGATATATACAGCAGCAGCAATAAGAAAGGAGAACAGGGCAAGCGCCACCTCACCCCACATTGCCCAGGATGTTTTTATGTGACCCACAACAAACACTGCAACAGCTCCTGTGAGGGGAGGGAAAGCAAAACTGTTAGTTATTACAACTGGAGCAGTTTGGAGACTGTGTATTAGAAGCTGTACAGTCCCTAACAGCCAAATATGATTGAAGAGGAGGACGATAATGCGCACATCTTAGATCTCCTTCCTGACCTCTCCTGGAAACCTGCTGTAAACTCCCATTCACTTTTACAGGGGTTAAAAAAAAAAAAAAAAAAAAAAAGGTTAATGCTGACTGCCTCTGAAGTCCCCTCCCTGGCTTCAGAACCACAACAGCCCCAGGACTCGGACCACTGCCACTCAGTCCTCTGTGCCTGACCGTAGCAGTGATGTCAATTGGGCTACTGAGAAATGCAAATCCTGGTTCTCAAAAGTGCTCAACTATGTATTTTGTGGTGCTTTAGGGGTTTAGGATGGAGGAAGACACTACCACTTTGATACACGGCTGTTAGAGCTCTCTCCCAGGAGGCAGAAAACCCTACATTTACTGTCTTCTTCACGCTGGGCTGTAAGAGTAAGAAAGAACAGGGGGCCAAATCCATATCTCCCAGGATGCAGCCTAATCACAGGCTACAGTCATGCGGTGTAGATTGTGCAAGAACAATCCTTTACAGCCAGAACAGTTTTGTAACTGCTGCTGGATTTTATGAAGGGCAGATAGAGAGAGAAGACAGATCACAAGATGGAAAGTATGTGATATTTTATGCAAGTCAACAAGCAGACAAGGTGTGTTTCACACACTGTCACAGCTGTAACTACCGAGAAGCCCAAATACATATGATATTACAAGAAAATACCCATTTCAAGTAGGCCTTGTTCCACAAACAAGTCAAATAGCAACGAGCAGCATAACAACGCTGCTGTATGCAGCAAACTAGACAGACAGCATACTGACTACTGGACATCTCTGAAAAACAGGATTGTGTTCAGCATTTGACCACTGTACAGGAACGCTACAGCGCAGCATCTAAGCTCTTTGTAGTCCTCGGCTGGCCTGCTATCTCAGAAATCCTTCAAGCACATGAAAACTCCTTAGGTACCATCAGCATGTACAAGCCTGGAACCCTGTCAGACCTCACATCAATCTTGCAGACTAGTGAAGAAGGTCACTATGCCAAGGGAAAGGAATGTATTTCCCCCCACTAAACTCTTCTTCCCAGTGCCTGCTGTGACACTACCTGTCTAACATTTTGCTCTTTGAAAGTCTGGGTCCCCCAGCAGCAAGACCCTGATATGCAAAAAGAAGCTAAGTCCTAGAGCCTTCTTCCTACTCTCTCAGCAATTCTGAAATTTGGGAACAGACATGACACTCTGGGGATCTCATGACAACTCATGAAGTTGTATTCCCCTTATGTCTCAAGGTTATAACAGCCTGACACCTGATTATGACAAGATACAATCTGGGTCCTGCAATTAGACACCTACAGCTGATGCCATGGTTTCACATCCCAACCCAATACAGGATTGCCACATCCCCAAGAAGGTGCAGGGATGCAGCTTAGCAGTCATTTGACCTCACTAGGAAGAACACTATTTATCTTGCCTGGGACAGGAAGCTGACAGCCATGTTAGTCACCAGGCTCTACCCAAACCCTTCTGCAGGGCAGCACAGGTACAGGCAGGGATGGCAACAGCACCTTACGTGACGGTTGCCAAACATGGCTCATAACTGAGCACAGAATGACTAAGAGCCATGAAAATAGCAAATCAGATCTGGGGTGCACCAGGAAAGATATTTCTGGTAAAGGGAGAAAAGCAGTGAGTGTTAATGTCCTTCACTGAGTCTGAGGCCTCACTGAATAAAGCTGAGCGCAGCTCCGGTCATCCGTCTTTAAAGAGAATCAGGTTTGGTACAAAGAGGAGCTTAGCAAGATGACAAAGTGAAGGAGGAGCTTAACTTTACCAAAGAACAATGAGAAAAGCTTATCTTCTTTGGCCCAGAGCAAAGAATGGATAATTATATATAGGCCAGAATGAGACAAGTTTATGCTAAAATACAGCCTTGGCATGAAGTCAGAGATAAACAAACTGCTCGTTAATAAATCCAAACTGGAAATCAGAAGTTAGAGCATTTATACCTAGTGCCTAGGAAGTCAGGTCACTGGATGCTCATCCTTACCAGGTCCCTTCCAGTCTTGTTATACACTTCAAGCTTTTAGTCAAGATTATTATTACTTCACTTATCTTCACTTGTTCCAAGCAACAAGTCTGTGTCAGCCAGGAGGTGTTTTTGTTCAGGGACAGAGGTTAATTTGCTTTCAGAAAACATCACCCAAAAACATTCAACCATTTATAAAAATAATACTAGAGAGAAAAAATCAAAATGGGAAACTAAAAACTTCAGTTTTGCATAAGTGCCAACCACCTTTTCACCAAAGATGTTCATAATAAGGTTTGAAGAATATTCCTTTTAATTTGTTTTGTTCTTTTTAAGTCTGCCCACATTTGGCCACACTATGGGTCTTCTTTCCCTTGATACCAATTCTTCTCCTTCCTGGGACCAAGACAGGATGGTAGAGGAAGCCAAATCAAACAAGAAATAAGAGCCACAGTATCATGCTGGAGTGGAGGAACAGTGTATGACTGCACGCTATTAAAGCGCAGATTTAGCGCACCAAAGACAGTTTAAGAGCCAAAGCCTTCAGAATCAAGTTGCCGACAGTTTCAAACCCACCAAACAACAGGTAGTAGACCAGCTTTTACAACTATAAACCAGCCATGGCTTCCCACTGAACTCCAAAAGGGCTGAGCATGCTCAAGAATGTACTAAGCCTTCCTTGTTTTCTTTTGCCCCTAAGTAGGTGATGTCCACAACAGATGGTGGAACGGTAACTCCATCAAAGAAAAGGAACATACTACAGCAACACCTAGAAAGCCTCTGCAAGTGTGTCTTAGCTATATTAAAAAGACATTGTCCTAGTTCTGGTAATGGAACAGTATTAAACACCTTCATAAAGAAATGTTTGTGTTGACTGACCTACGTGGCCCTTTCAAGTCAAGCTACTCCTTTCATCTTAATACCTCTTCTGCTTAACAGTGCTGAAATGACTAAATGTGGCTTGCTGCGTGTGTGCAGCAAACCTTCAAACGTTCCTTACGCTGCCAAAGAAACAAAAAGCAATAAACACATAGGACCCTTAACTTGACTTTGAGCAGTTAAAACAAGCATAACCCCACTGCCATAGTGACAGCCAAGAACACACAGTCAGCTACATGCCTTGAGCCTTCTAACAAATATTTCAGAACAAAGATTGACTTGGGAGGCTCCTTTAAACACCTACACACTGGATTATAAGAACCAGGGCTGCATGCAGCAATGAACTCAATACCGAGTACTGTACCCATGCACACCACTGAAGACTCGGACCAAATGCCAAGGTTGCCTCTCCTGCATGCATAGGGGGGATTGCAAGACGCTTCCAAACCCTGCTCTGGTGACCTTGAGGGACATCAGGCATTTCTCACAGCAGAGCAGGAGCTATGCCAGCAGCTTACCTAGCAGTGTCGAGGCTGCCTCCACGGCGCCATTGTAGATGTCCATGCTCTGAGAAGGCAGCACCATCTCCCACAGACCCTGAGCGTAGTTGATGACCTGGAAGTAGCCACAGGTGGACAATGCCCACCACACGGACCAGCAGAGCATGGTCTGGGAGGAGTAGCACTGCAGGAAGTCCTGCCAGAGATCTTTGAGCACCTTTACGATGTCTACTTTCTGCTCCTGCATAGATTGGAGAAGGAAGGGGAGAGAAATGTTAGTCTCTCTTTACAAATATTCATGCTGCTCCACAAAACTGCCCCCTTTCAAGTGGTCTGATTGCTGGTGAGCGACAGTACCACTCTTGGACACAGATCTCCACAGTGTAATGAACAAAAAGCTTCTCCATGCCACAGTCCTAGTAGCTGGTCTCTGCCCTAACCAGGGCCATCCCCTCAGGTGCAGGGGTTCAGTCCCAGGCACCCTCTCAATCTCTGTCTCTCTCAAGCAGAGAGCAGTAACTGCTGGATGTTAGAAGTACTATGTGAGCAACTGAAGGGTACTGGAGAGAAGAGACACAGGAGAACAGGACACAGTATCCACTTTAACAAGACAGAATCGGAAGCCAGTCATTGAAATCATAAAGGCAAAAGTATCACTAAGACTTTCAGGTCCCGATCCAAATGCAGCCAAATTTGGTAGCGCAGGGAACACAAAAGCCACCATATGAGTATATTTCCCCAGAAACAAATCTATTTTCTTTAGTAATAGCATTCAGGGATTATAAATATTCACAGAAGCAATATCATTACGCCGCTCTCTACCCCTGCTAATGTTCGCCAAGGCTCGGAGAAGGCACGAGACATTGCCTAGGGATTTGAAGAGATACAGAAGCTACTCCCACCAGACACTGCTACCACAAATGGCAGCTCCTGTATATACAAGTGCTCTGATGAATGGCATGAGATAAAAATGAAGCTTTCCCCTTCAAATCTTTCTAGAAAGAGCACAAAAGGAAGCAGACCCATGCAGTGGGGTTTGAAAAAATATTGAAGATGGATCCGTTCTAGCAACAGGGGATGACCACAAACAAAAACTGCGTTTTATACCTAGGCGGTTACACAGCCCTGTTCCTAACCACTTTGTGCCAACAGCAAGCAGAGGAAACAAGTACATCTTTGCTTCATAGACAGAACTGCTGATTACGTTGGCTGGACGCACGCATGTACAGAGTCTCTATAGACAAGTGAGACCCTTCTTGTGTAAGTCAGAGCAGCTGTTACTGCACATGAGACTGGGCAGAGCCCCCAGGGCCCACCCAGCAACTCCAGCCCTGTGAATTTGGATGCCGTGCAGGGAAACATACAGCTCTGTCACGGGACGGAGCTATTGCACATTGTGCCATCACACATCCAGTTTCAGAGCGGTTTCCAGTCAGCAGCAGCAACTTTGGGCTCTTGGCAGTATGCCCTTTCCCTGGGGGTATCAAGCAGTGTGTGCCTGGGAAAGACTATTTTCCATGAGCAATAAAACTTGTTTTAAGGTGTTTCTACTACAACCCCCAAAGACTGTAGCCTCTATCCTGAACTCCCTTTTTTCCACCCCTTGAAGTGTCACTGATATCTAAGCATCTTTTAATAAACACCACACGGTCCCGTTGGTGTTTTGCCAATGGCAAAACGCTTACTCCACGTGTGGACGCCATTCCTCCGAAGCCCAGCAGAACAACTCGGGAAGAGGTCAGCTTGCAGCAATGCGACTCGAGCAGCGTAACTCCCACACAGAGGGTTTCACACGATGCTCAAGTTTAGGCACAGGAAAACCAGGGAAGGGAACTGTCACATACGCTGCAAAAACTGATTTGGCACATTCGACCCACGCACGTGCCCGGTAAGCTGGAAAGGCCCATCCACCTTCCCACCGCCTGGCGACGCTTCTTCAGTACAATTATTCCTACAGCCATTCATTTATGCTCGTGAAATATGGTTGCCGCTACCTTAGTAATAAGGTATGCCAATGCTTCTCAGCTTTTAGCACCTGCTGTAACTGAACTCTGGATAGTTATGCAAGTGTACTTGCTCCCTGTTTAAAATATTCACCATTAGGTCGGAACCACCCTTGCTCTCACAGGACGGGAGTAAGATAAACAAAAGGGGTGGAAAAGCGATATACAACACCTTAGTCATTACTGGCGCAGAATCAGTCCTAAATACCCTTCAGCACGCAAGTTTAACATAATTAAAAATACTTTTGCTCACACAAGGCTCTGCTGGATGGGGCAGGATTAGGTCCCTGGAATGTTAATACCTTTAATTCCCAGCTGTAGCTGGAAGAAGCTGGAAGTGGCCCTGGATGCTGCCTCCCCCGACCCAGCTAACTGGGGCTTACTTGCTAAATGAAATACCCATTAGCTGACTAAACTGACAGCTGCGCTTACCTTCTGGCTTGTTCTCAGAATGAGCACAACCTCCTCATGACCAAGGAGCAAGGCTGACCCCTCCCCAGGGCCTTGAATCCCCCTGCCGCAAGAGGCCTTCCCTACACATGCGTTACCTGGAGCAGCGTGGCAGAGACCTGCACAGCAGGCAACGGCACGCATGCACTGGGCCTCAAAACTGGAGGCCGCCCGCTTGTCACCCGGTGAGACCCCGCACGTCCCGCCACCATCCAAGGGCGCTCACATGCTTGTTTCCATATAAGTGACTTTGTTAGAGGTTATGTAGCACACAAAAGCCACAAGTTGGGGCATTACCTTGGCACTCCTATGGTCTGTGTTAAGACGTTATTATGCAAAGGTATTTCCTGCGATTTATCTGTATTCTGTCCATCTACAACTAATCAACGTCAGCCTGTAAGTGCTCTCAAGGACTACTGCAGCTTCCTCCCAGGATCGTAAGATAAACCCCAGTTACTACACAGCTTATTACTGCATAACTTGCACAACAGGTGAAATAACAAGCGTTTTTCAAAACACAAATGCAGGAAGAATTGTCTCTTTTCTACGAGTCACAGGGTGCATCCAGAAGCACACACAGGATTTGGACACATACACAATTTTTAGTGCCTCAGAGATGCCCCTTGCTTCGTACCACTGAACGGCAATTTGATGCCCGGGGAATTTTAATCACAGCCTCGTGAGACATGGCAGAACAACTTCAGAAAAAACTAAGGAGCAGCCTACCATACTCCATCAGCAAGAGGAAGCCAGGAATAAGTTTTCCTGTGACATAAATAAGACATAAGCAAAGGGATGCTTTTCGCTGTTAGATATTGAATCTCTACTACCGTGTACATATATATGCATACACGTGCATGACAGCCACATCAGTATTGCATCCTCTACTGACGTAAACCCAGGACACGACTCACCTGTTGCTCTGATGAATGACCCTCCCTGTTTAAGGGAACTTTGGTCTCATCCTCCCAGCCAGGTGCCCTCTGCACATTGGGGTGATCTTGGACAGCCGATCCATTTTTACAGTCCATGACCTTCATTTCCCAGCCAAGCTGCTGACTTGAGACATGGTGAAAGAAAAGGCTCTTCTGTGGCATGGGCAGGAACCACGCTGTGCCAAAGGCAATGGATATGCTGGTTAAGGAGATAACGTTCAAGCTGAAGAGGGACCATCCTGCCACCGACACAAGGACCTGCCCGGACACCGAGCCCACCGTGTAGCCCACCAGGGTGGCGCTCCGGCAGTAGCTAGTGACCTTCTGGTACAGGTTGACATCGACGACGCTGTAGATGTAGGAGTAATAGGCAATGTCGGTGGCGGTCCCCATCCCATAGAAGAACTCGAGGAACTGGATGGCCCGCAGCCCCTGGGCGTACAGCAGCATGAACCAGGTGACGATGAGGCTCAGGCCCTGCAGCAAGACCACTGGCTTGTACCGCAGATAGTCTGTGGCCAGGAACACCGGGAACAGCAGCGCCAGGTAGGAGTAAGTCCACACCGGGTAAATCTCGTTGAACACCTGGAAGGAGGGGGGGAAAAAATCACGGTAATCCCCGGCACCTGCATACCGCAAGGACAACACAAATACAGACACCCAGGCAGGGGTGCGAGGTGCCCCGGGCCGCAGTACCTGCGTCCCGGAGAGGTTTTTGTGCGGCCCCAGCAAGTACCGGGTGAGGAAGGGCTCCGAGGGCCGCACGCTGCAGAAGAAGCCGTAAGCGCACAGCAGCCCCGTGGGCAGCGCCCAGCAGCACCCGCCGCTGCTGCCGGCCCGGGCAGAGCGCCGCGCCGGCCGGCCCCCCAGCGGCCCCACCATGCCGGGCGGGGACCGGGCCGGGCGCGCTGCCGGGGCCGGTGGCGGCCGCGGGTCCGTCCCGGGTCACCTCCGGCTGCTGCCGCTGCCGCCGCCGCCGCCGCCTCGCGCAGGGTACCTCCGGCCGCCAGGCTGCTCTTACAGACCATTCGCCGGCGCGCGGGAGGCGGGTCTGCGCGCCGCCCTCTGATTGGGCGCGGCCGCCGACTGCGGCAAGGCCGGCCAATGGGGAGCGGGGGGCGGGAGGGCGGTGGCAGCGGGAGAGGAGCACGTGTTTGCGGAGGGCGGGCGGTGCAGGGGCGGTCAGTGTCACGGGCATGTGAGGGACACCTGGAGGTGGGGCCCACCCTTGAGATTGAGCGCTGCCTTCCTTGCCTGGGCGGCGTAAGGGACGGCGCGTTTTGTGGGTGACGGTACACCTTCAACACTGACGGCGGAGAGCGCGACCGGCACTCTTGCGGTGTTACCCGCACAGGGAAACCACAACACGGCGCGGCGGATCTCCAGCCGCTGCTCAGGTCCCCCCACAGGCTGCTCTCCCCCCAGAATTCCCCATCTCCCCCTTCCCCCGAGGGGCAGGTACAAGCCTCTCCCGAAAACCGTCTCGACAAAGAGATCCTTTACCTGCTAGTGCTGTGCTTGTTCTGTTCTTCCCCGGCCCAAAGGTGTTCAGCTGCTGACCTCTGCCCCTTTCTTCCCTTTAGCAAGATAAGAGCTGGAACCGCTCCTGTGGTTTAATAAAAGCTGCACCTTGTCGTCCAGCCAAAAGAAATATTAGCCAAGGGGAGAAAATAAAACTATTACCTTTAAAGTGATTATCTAAAGCTTCACCCAGGACTACTATTCTTAAACCTTTGCCAATCCTTCTCTAAACTATTTGCTGTTCTGCTAGTAAGTCTATCCCACATTGTCTTTCTGTCTACCAGCTTTGCCCTTCCCTGTGCTCCGCTCCCTTGATCTCCACCACATTGCTAGGGCTGCCACGGCTTCCTGCTCTACGCTTAAGGTTTATTCTCCAAACTCACTGATGCCCTAGAAAGTTCACACCAGGGGTCAGGCCTCCCACCTGTGCAACTGCATACCCTGCCTCCTAGCTGGGTTCAATGCTCGAGGGAGCAAAATAAAAGCCCTCAGAAGACATCTGGCTATATACACTTGGGTGGGCAAGAACAGGTTCCTCTCAGCTCTGGAACAGATCCCTGAACCGCATAATTTTATTATCTCCATCACCATAGCTTAATAAGCACAGCTACAAGAGGCTTTAGGGCCATAAGATTACTCAGTGCTCTGTAAAACACAGTTAAACATTCTGGTCCTGTATCATTTGGCATCAGTGGTTTGCTGCTTTCTGGCTATCTTCTGGGTCAAGCAAAATTCCCTTTCAGTTGTTCTCATGCCATTGTCCCTTGGCATCTCCATGTTCTCTTTTGTTTGTAGGTTTATTAGAAAAAAAGAAGAAAAAAAGTGACATTCGCCATTTCATCCCACTTTAGCTTGAAGCAAAACTCTAACTAGAAAGGGTCAGCTTCCATCAACACTGGCATCCATCTTGACCCATTGCAAGGAACTGCTGATCTCTTCAAATAGCACAGAGTGAAATGAGCTGAAACGACGACTGATAAACAAGTTGCCATGGGGAAGTGAACAGAAACACACCGTTCCCACTCACTTAGCTCTTGGCAGCCCGTCACGTGGCTCAGTAGCAGGCACTAAAAGGGTATGGCCTGCTAGAATGAGGCGTAGTGCATCTTCTTACCGATCTGGGCCACTGCTTCACGCTGAGCAGAGGCAGGAGGAAAGACAAAAACTGTGGAGTTCCCATGGCGCACCCTGCCTAGGGGCAGCAGTTCCCACAACTTCCAGGCTGCTCACAGATCTGATGGGTGGCCCTTAGTCCTTTCCAAAGCAGCAATCACTAAAGTTGTGCCACTGGAGCTCAACTGCTATTTCCAGAGGATTGGCTGGGGTAGAAGGAGTGATGTCAGCTCAACCCGTTTCCTTGAAGCGATACACAGGCAGGCAGGCAGACAGTCAACCGAGATTTCTTCTCCAAAAACTGCATAAGAAAAAGAACCTGCAACATTTTGAGTTAAGTACTCCAGGTTTTCTCAGGGTTTCTTTTGTTCTCAGAAGAACTCATCTTATTCTGTTATCAGTCTTTGGAAATTAGATAAAATTTTATTCCTTGAATTTTTACTTCTACCTTTCCTTCCCTAGCCTTCCTCCCTGTTTTCTCTCTCCATCTCGCTACTCTACTAAAAAAAGTAAGGTAAGGTTAAGGGTGTCTGATAGTAAAGAAAACCCTCAAAACTTCCAATATTTTTTTTCCAAGATTGAAGACATAAGCTGTGAAAAGCAGGGTTTGTCACACTTTCTTCCCTTAATCTTACCTGCTCCCTACCTCTCTCAACAAGCACACACCTTTTTCAGTGGAGAAAAGGAGTAAGAGGAAGTTTAAAAAGAAAGAAGTAAGAATAGGGGAAGAATTTCTATCCTTCAACTGTAATTTTTCAAATTCTAAAATGAAAATAGCCTTACAATTTATGGTAACGCTAAACAATTATTGGTTTCATTCCAAAGCTACGTGTTTGTTCATTTCTACTTTCCCAGACAGGTCATGTGAAGACTGTTTTGAAAATGACTATGTTCCATGCAGGATGAAACCATTTTCCAGAGAAAATCATTCTCTTACCAGAAAGATTTGACCAATTGCTCATATTCTGTCGAACACTTCCACATAAATAATATTAGGTGGAAATAATTATAAAATCTTTCAAGACCTCAACAGCCAGTGCAAATCTGCCAGGGAGGCACTGTCTGCATGTGTGTGACCTGCATCTTATGAGTGATGGCTGCAGCATGGGTGCACTGTGTGATGGCTGCCCTTTACAGGCACAACTCTGGCTTGTACGTCTCCTGAACGAACCCCACTGACTAACATTTTATACAATGACATAGCTCATGTAGTAGAACTGGACAAAACCCTTCTGTGCTGGGTTACTCGGCCATCCAGAACTGCCTTCAGAGTATGTATGAGCGTCCTCAAACAACTTCTTTATCAGAAGCCTTACCTTTCTACAACTCGCATGCTAGAAGGCTGCCTTGCTGGCCAGGGGACATGCTGGCTGTGTTTTCCTGCTCCTCTGGTGCACAAGGGAAGCTTGAAATCTGTCTGTACCTGCCCAGACCTCTTCAAGATTTTCAGATCAGTCTCAGAAATTGCTGCTGGCGCTTTGGAAGAAAAGGATCCCACCAAGCCCTTCAGCAGGGCACTTGTTAGTGTTTTCCTTAGTGCTAATGACTAAGAATCCCTTTTTATCTGAATCTAGGGTGGAATCACCCCTAGAGGATGCTTGATTCATCATGAAATCCAAGCAACTCATCTAAATGCACAGTTCAGTCTCAGAGTCAACAATGTTTTAAGGTCACATCATATGCACATCATAAACTCTGATAGGTTTTACCCAAAAACGCCCCAGAGGGGGGTACTGTTAACCAGTTCTGGCCTGCAGTTTATTGTGGAGAAATTTATGAAATATACGTGCAATAAAAGTTCTCTTAAAGTCTTGCCAAGTTGTTTGGAGAAAAGCATCTGAAAATTAAAAACTTTCTGCACCCTTATGAAGCCGTTCTTCAGAGTGCTCTGTTGGTATGTGAGAGCACTCAGATGTTACAAATACCTCAGAAACTCCCCAGGAGGAGAGAGTAAAACAGATTGTCTTTTGTTGAGCATGGAAGGAATGAAAGCACATAAGTGTGAGAAAAAGTAGAAACTGATTTTTTTTTATTATTATTATTTTGGCCATTGTAATTAATTTGGGGAAGTAGACTCTATTAACTAGTATATATGTTGAAATGCAACAGAAATACCGAGAACAAAAAAAGCCAAATTATTTCTGAAACTAAGCATGGTTAGTTTAGAACAAAGCCTATAGATCGCAGCTATCTGTAAGAACAGAAGACTGGATACAACCTTGAAGGTCTGTGTTTTCTAGTTCCCCTTCTGACTGATCCTTTAATAATTTGGGGGCCCTGAACAGGAGACTTACAAATACTATGCAGCCATGAAGGTTTCATTTAAAAGCTCTGGCATTAATTACTTTTTCAGATAGTATGCCTTTGTTTCTGCTACTTCCTGCTCTCCTAGGGTTTGTTGGTTCCAAACTTTTAAGATGTCACATTGAATAAATATGAGTTCAAGTTCAAGAACCCTGCATGCCCTCCAGAACCCTCCAGCCCTGTCCTGCACACACAGAGCATGTGTTTCCCTGGCATCAAAACCAATGCAACAAAGTAATTTCACTGGAAAGAAGAATACAGTGTTTTCCCATATCAGGACCTCAAATAGTAAATTGCAATTTTTAAAAAAGCCTTAAGACAGGCAACAGAGTTGACTCAGCTTCTTGATTCCTTCCTCTTAATTCCTTTAAAATTCCTTCCCTCTTGAAAAAATAAATACTCATCAATTCTGCTAGGATATTTTTTGAATGCCACAGCTTTTTTTTTTTTTTTTGGAGCCACTCTGGAGCCATCCTGGCTTTTTGAGAACAAGAAAACTCTTAGGGGTACGTTGTAATTTTGTATTTTAGAGAGGTGAAGGGAGGGTCAGCAGTCATTGTTATAAATATATTGCTATAATCTGATCAATTGCCCTTGACCTGTAAGAAAAGGTCCCTTGCTAAAAGAATGTAAGAGCTCTTCTTGTAGCATAGACAGAGCGTATTTTTGGCTTCTGTTTTACTATACACATTCTGAAGTCCAAGATATTTTGGTACTCTAGTTCCAACACAAATTCATCTAATTTTCCATTTTTCTGAAACTTCACTGCTTTTTACCTGTAATTCATGCCATGATGTCCACATATTCCACCATGTATCTCTCCAGCACTGCCATGATGCCACCTGTAGTCCCATACATGCTAGATCTTGCCTTCAACAAGATGGTAAACCCAGTATGTCCTGAAAGCTGTGCACGGTGGGGAAAAAAACAGCACTGCAGTTTACTGGAACACAGCCGTCAGAGAAGCCAGTGTAAAATCTGAGCTATGAAGACCTGCAGAAGCCTTCAGACAAACTGCAGCCACCTCTCCAAAGTACGTGAGTTGTTAGGAGGCAGGTTGCTATCAAATGTCTCTGGTAGAGAACTTCCCTTATCCTCTACACACCGTGGCAGGCTCTGCATTTGACACAATGCAGGCTGAAGAACACAGCTGGTGGAAATAAGGCATTTGTGGCTGAATTCATGGAATCACTTGCCACAGGATATTAGATTAACACTTGGTCTAAGATGGATCATGTGGTACAGCACTATACATTTCCATTTTGTACATAACATTTAAAAATATTTTGCAGTCAGGTACATGGGGAAAAAATGGAAAAGTCACTTAAGTCTGCTACAGATGGAGACACTGGTGGGCAAATTTTCATGGGAAGCGATAAAAGAGAGTACAGTAGCAGGTGTTACAAAGAAAATCAAGTGGTGGATCAAGTAGACTTAGAAGAAACATACCCTGTATTTTATTAAATGTAGAAGCACACAGAGGATGGTCTGAATTAGTTGGTGCTTTTAGAAGTACCTAGCTCATGGTGGGCTTAGGAATGGTGCTACAGATGTGCCCAGGAACCCTGAGAGTGAACCCCTGGCCTGTTTTGAAGAGTGCTGTACAAACATTCAAGAAGATGGGAGTCCCTCCCTGGAGGAGGTTATTGTAATTAAAGCACGATGCAAGTAGTGGGTGTAACAAACCAACGGAGAATGAGACACAGCGATGATAGGAAAGCGTAGGTGGATGAACTGGTTATGATGCACAGCTAGCATGAATAAACATAACAAGACAAAATATAGAAGCAAGAGTAAGAAGAGGAATATTCAACGCTGATAAGGTGGAATGACTGACTGACTCATACAAAACGGCAGTTGGTCACCCCAGGACAGTGTTGCATCTCATTTCTATGGTGCTAAACAGCAACATATTAACAAACAGTCTTCCCTAGCACTTATGTGGCTGTGGGCACAGCCTTTACCTTCCTCCTTCATATATGTGTCCAAAAGATCTTTTCCTGTCATGGAAGATACCTCCTGAGCATCACCCCCCTGTGAGGTTGCAAGCCCTCTTTTTGCCCACAGTCCTAAAATTCTGATCAACCCACCAGCGCTCATGGCCATTTCAGGGGGTCCTCAAAAGGTTGGATGTTTGCCTGGAGTCCTGACCCACTTGATGCTTTCTCTGTAGAGTTCTCCTGGCACTTCACATGGGTGTATTTTTGCCATAGAATCATTTAGGTTGGAAAAGACCTTTAAGATCGTCAAGTCCAACCATTAACCTAACCCTGTCATCCCACCACTAAACCATTTCTCTAAGCAGCCATGCATGCTCACTGATGTCTCTAATATGTAAAGTGCCCCGAAGCCCAGAATCACCCTTCCATCTTTTTTGATGTACAGCTCAGGAGGTTTCCGAGAGCACAAGCTCAGAAATGTGATCTGCACTAACTTTAATCCATGGGCAATATACAGCTTTATGTCTCCATTATGCTTTGCTGTGCCAAAGTGGTGTGGAGGGAACTACCCAGTTTGCAGACTCCTGGAAACCATCCTTGGTGAAGGTGAGCTGGCTCAGCTTCAAGTCCAGCTACCTCTGCAGTACAGGCATTATGGTCACAACTACCAACAGGAAAAAATGGCAAAAATGGAGGCTACATCTACTCTATAAACAAGTGGTGTGTCTACTGATTCAGATAAGCCTGCCTGAATCAGCTTTAGACTTTACAGGGCAGTCTGTACAAACCTGTCTGAATAGTGGGCTAATGCATCAGGGTCTGAAGAAACCACTGCAGTGCTGCTGTCAGTAGCTACTTTAGAGCTACTCAACTCTCTTTACGTGTACTCCCACCTCACTTCCAATCCAATTCACGTGCAGACACAACCAGTTTCACAACTTCTGCTTGAAGGAGTACAGCCACCACCTCCGCAAAGCAAAAGGAAAGGCTCAGTGGCACCTAGCGAGAAAAGCACGGGACTTTGTGCGGAGCCATCCCTGTGCTATTGCCAGCTGCAGATGGTCAGCTTTGAGCACCCTGGGGCCTCCTGGAACAAGCATTAGAGGGCAGCAACTCCATTATAATGCTGTTTGAAGCTCAAAGCAGTTAACTTAGGACCTTTGGATCAAAAGGCTGGTGTGAAGGCATCCACCCAGATTTGCGAGTGAAGAAATTATTGGCCAGATGTGAATACTCTGAACTCTGGCACCATGTTTCTCCCTCAGTCCAAAAGAGCTTGTGTTTGCTTACCTTCACACTGTGATACACATCTTTATTCTCTGGTTTGAAAGAACTGCAGGCACTCTTGCAAATAACTTCAGCATATGCAGGATTTCATTCTGTAGTATGTAAAAGGTGGCACGAGGATGACTGTTTTAACTACAAATTTCCAAAAGCTTTGGCAGGTTCAATCTAAGCTGGTTGCTTCACAAAATTGATATAAGTTCTTGTATTCCAGTCATCTACAGGCGAACTAAACATCCCTTACCCTCCCTTTGGCAGATATGGTACAGATATGTTTTCACATCTGTTTTGCTGTAAATATGGACCAAGAATTTGACCTCCCGTTTGCATTTGGAAATACTTTGTGTACCTGGTCTGGCTGGGATGGAGTTAATTTTCTTCACAACAGCCTGTATAGCACCATGCTTTGGATCCATTACCAAAACAGTCTTGATAACACACCGATGTTTTAGCTATTGCTGAAGAGTAGTTTGCACAGCACCAAGGCTTTACCTTTTTCCCACTCCGCCCCACCAGCGAGAAGACTGGAGGAGCACAAGAGCCTGGGAGAGGACACAGCTGGGGCATCCCACACCATACAACATTGTGCTCAGCAGTAAAAGCTGGGGCAAAGGAGGAAGAGAGGATGTTCAGAGTTACAGCGTTCATCTTCCAAAGTAACTCCTACATGCGCAGAGGCCCTGCTTGCCAGGAAGTGGCTGAACACCTGCCTGCCGATGGGAAGTGGTGAATAAATTCCTTGCTTTGCTTTACTTATTAAACCGCCTTCCTATCAACCCAAGTTTTGCCCTTCCAATTCTCTACCCCAACCTGCTAGGGGGGATCAATCAAGTGATGGGGGGGGTGGGGGGCTTAGCTGCCAGCTGGGGTTAGCCCAGCCACAGTCCTTTTTGGTGCCCAACATAGGGCAAGAGGATTTAGAGATAACACCACCTGATCAGAGCATGCTAGGTGGGATTTATAGCTGTTAATTGGCAGGGTCCTGTGATTGCTTGCCTTACTGTATGTATTAGAGTCCGGTGCTTGTTAGTGGCTGTTTTGGACTTTTGCTGTTTATTGTAGCACTTATCATCTTACTCTGCTGTGCCAGGGAACATTTTGTTAGCAGCAATGGCCACATGCCTAGGCTGGCACAGGGCCCTGGCACTGCTGCCGTTCCTGTACTGGACATACTGGAACACCAGTGTTATGGAGTTAATTTTCCCTGTAGCAGCCCATAGGGCGCTGTGGTTTTCATTTGTGACTAAAATAGTGTTGATGATACACTGATGGTTTAACTCTTACTGAACGGTGTTTGCAGAGCATCAAGGCCTTTTCTGTTGCCCACTCTGGCCCACCCCTGAGCAGGCTGGGCATGGATGAGAGGTTGGGGAGGGGACACAACCAGGACAGCTGATCCCAGCTGACCAAAGTCCTATCCATTAGCAAGCAGAAGCAGAATCTCCAACTTGTAAAATTAATGCAGATATATTGAGTCATGCTCCTGCAATCAATTTTGCAGTTGTCTAATTTTATTTTATATATATATGACTCTATGTAATTACTTATGTAGAACCTTTGAGATCGTGGCCTTCTTAAACATAAATTGTTTAGTACTTACTGCACAAAATGGTGTTTGGTTGAAGTTAGCGAGCATTTATTATTATCTGTTTTCTAGGGCAAAACCTGACTCCAAAGTTTATATTTTTCTTTTTTTTAGTGAATATGGCTTGTATTGCAATTTCATGGCTGTATCAAACAAAAATAAATTAAGCACGATTACAAAATATTAAGAAACTGATCTTTTAAGATGAAGCAATTATTTACAGTTTCACCATTTGAAATAAATTCTAATTAGCACTGAAAATTCCCATCAAGCTGAAAATTTAACTTTTGTGATACAAAATTTCACTAATTATTGCCAGAGGCACTACTGTAGGCAAATATACAAAATAAAATGTTGATGTTTTTCATGCTATAATATTTTTATTTTCCAGTGAAAAATGACAAGTTTGTGACATAGTAAAAAAACAGAAAGAAAATATATTTGTTTAGTTTTTCTACTTTTTTCCACTCCTGTTCTATACCTTCATTTTGAAATGCATGGTCTGTAAGATACAAGAATTGAAAAACTACTGAAATAACTTGGGTAACACCATATAAGGTTCAAAGACAAACTGCTTTGAAAAATCCACCCTGCTGAAGAGTACCTAGTGTGATAAGTGGAAGTTCTGCAATTAAACAATTTGCAGGACAGAAGCCAAAGATGCTACTGAAAACTTAGCTAAAAGTCTGCTGGAATAGTGAGTTTATAGCCTCTGTATATATTTTCACCAGATGTAATCATCCTGGGAAAAATCCCTGTGCATTCTATATGCAACAGTAGTTCCATTAATGAAAACACTGTTGAGGCTAAAAGGTAAAGAAGATACAGATGCTTCTGTTACTCAGTTTCATCTAATCCTCCTCTGCCACCACCAGGTTGTATTCTCAGTGAATAGTTATGCTTCTCAATGCCTTCCTGTTTGAGGGAGCTGCCCCTCCTCATGGTCTAAAAGTTTGTATGGGACTGAATGCCAGGAGTTCTGGATTCTCACTTGGGTTCTACTGTTGCTATTCCATAAACTACCATAATCCAGGTTAAATCACTTCCCTCCTCATTTCTGGGACAGAAAGGTAATGTTGCTGGCCCCCCCCCCCCCCTTCCCTTGCCAAGGCACTGAAGGTGAGCTGTTATGTGAAATCCACAGTGCTTCAGGTGTGCTGGGTAAGTGAGAACCAAATCAATAATGCAAACCCACATTCTCTGAGAAGGGGTTGCATATGCTTCAATGCTGGTATGCGTTCTACCTTTGTCATAGCATAGATTAAAGACACATGGAGGTGAGGCCACCCGTACAATCATTTCTTAGGGAGGCATTGCTGGAATGCAGCACCACAGCTCCATATCTGCATTGGTTTTCCCTCTCAGCCCTATGTATGCAGAACATCCACCTGTAGCTTTCTAGCCCTCCTCTGTGTTGCAGAAACCTTACCAAATGGAGCTCAGGATTAAGGTCAGAGTCTCCACCCCCAGGGATTTAGAACTTAATATTAAGTAAAAAGTAAGACAGAGTACTGAACAGAATGAAGAAGTGATACACAAATCAGAAGGGACTGCTACTTCTTCCCAGAGAAAAGAAGCTGTTTTCTAAAGCGTGTATTTGTAGGAATGAAACATCTGCCAGAGACATCTCTCAATTTTTGCTGGCAAAACATTAAGGTCCTTTGAGGAAGCACAATCTGAACTACTAAGTATGATTGTTTTAAGGATTTTTTTAAAAATTGTTGTTGTGTGTGACAACTGCTGAAAGGTTAAGAGCTCCCAGACTCGCCAGTCCTTTTCACAGCCAGACCCCCACCAAAATCACAGCCATAAAGTTCTACCCGAAGGGCGATACCATGATACCATGTTCTTGGAACAATGCGGATAAACCTGGACAGGATGGGTGGATTAAAGAAATGCTTGACGTGCCTGTTGCTGTTTTCATTACCCAAGAAAACCTGCAAATACACAAACACATGATTAGTTAAAAGACAGCACTTCAAAAAAACCCCGCTTTTTCTTTTTAAAATGGTTCCAAGCTGTTGCATTAGCCATCCAAGGTAGATGGACGGGTTCATTTCTGATTTTACATAAGATCACATCTCCCTGAAATGCTGCGTCAAAGCTAGTTCAAGCCAGCAATATCTGAGTCTGAATTAAACAGCCTCTGTTTCCATCCACACCGTGAAATTTGCCATTCTAATCTGGATGGACTAAAAAAAAAAAGAAACTTCCCTTATTTCACCTTTGCTAACAGCCCTTGTGGGTTATGTTGGTGTAGGGTGATATGGGTTACAATATAAAGTACTGTGTCTGCCCTGTGGGTATCTGGAGCTCTCCAGCTCTGTTACAGCAAAACTGCTCACTAACATTAATTTGACTATAAAATCAAGGCAGAAAAAAAAAGGCTGAAAAGAGGCCCTGGGAAATCCATTGTTCATTCAAATTAAATGTTCTCATGCATCCAATTTTAGATGTCCCTTTACAAATAGTGTCAGCTCTTTTTATCACAATATTGACTGCATTCCCTACAGATTTAGAGTTCTTTCATTACTGTTAATTACTACGATCAAAATCAGATGGATATTACGACATTATCTGTAGTAACCCTAGCTCCCTAGCATTTTAAAATCCTGTGAGAACATCCCTTTGTCTCTGTATTCTGCCTTTGGGCCTTGACTGTGCTCAGCATCTGAAACCAAGCAATGATACAATTGTCTGAGCTGAGGATGATACCTTTGCCACTGAGCTTGAACCATCTGTATAGGATTTCCACTCTGAGCCCTGGTCGCTGTATAGGATAACATAGGTTTTCACAAAGTTTTCAGCAGATACGGACTTGGCCCCTTGGGTAGCAATAGCAGTTATCTTCTTAATTGTGAGGAGGTCAATTTGCAGCCACTGTTGGTTGTTGTTCAACTACAATTGAGAAAGAGAGTTGTGTGTTAGCAAACATGTCTATGTCTTTATTTGCTGAAGTGAAAAATCCTGTTTAAAGATAGTTAATATTGCATCAAAATGCACCAAAATGGTATCAAAAATTCCAGAAGAGTAAAGCTGAGGCAAAAGTCACAAGCGTTCTTGGTAGTCCATACAGTTAACTTCTTCACTGCAGATGGTGTATTGGCGTCTTAAGATTTCCGATACATAATGAAAAATAACACAGATTTATCTCCAGTGTTAAAATGCAAGACGTAATACCAATACCAAATGCTTGTACAAAACAAATGCTTCCAGCAAATCTCAAGGTGCTTTGTAAAGAAATGCAGCTCCATTTTGAAGACACAGAAGCTCACATGCCTTGCTGAAGGTCATCCAGCCCCATTATCCATTAAGTTGCACTGCCTATAAACCACCCCAGGAAGGGTTTCTTTAACCCCCTGGAGCCAAATACTCAACTAGTCTTCATATCCTGAAATTAAAATGGCTATTTTTGCAGGGAAGTGCTACAGGCTCTGGCTCAGAGGACATCATTCATTTCTCAAAATATGATTTCATTGATGTTGCCAGAAGTTCAGCAACTTTTCTACTGGAAGAGTCAAATGGGCTTCTTCCCAAAGGATGGCTGAAGAACTGTGAAGTAACCCTATCACACTTGTCACTGGACACAGCGTGCAGGAAGCACAGGAGTGCATGGGCAGCACAAATTTATTAACGGTAGCTGTCTTGCCATCGTCTCTATTTTTCACTTGTTACCTTGGCTCGCCAGGCGTTGATCTTTCCTTTCTGGTTGATACGAGCAAGTGAAGGGTCCCATGTGTTAAACCAGGAAGTCTTAACAGATGAGGCTGTTATCTGAGTATTCTTGATCTCTCCATTTTCCATTCCAAGTGGCAAAGAGCAACCTGTTAAGACAAGCACCACATTATCTCCAGTTCATCTAAGTACCCATAGCCTAAGCAATGATGTTGGAATTGAGAACACCCATAATTTTAGCTTCATTTAATGTATTAGGTAAAAAATTTGCCAGAAAGGAAGCATCAGCACATGACCCGTTCTTACCATCTACTTCACAGCCCAGGAGCTCCATGCGAAGAGTAGGCCTGTTGTAGGCCTCGGTTGGGTAGACTCTGATGTACCTTGCAATAATAGGTGGATCGATGATGTTCTCTTTTATCCCATGGGCATCAGAATTACCTTCAAAAATCTATTAAAAAGAAAAAATATCCACGTGGAGTTAATTTAATACAAACACAAGCTTGGATGCTGAAAACCCACTCTTTTATGAAAGTAGTCTTTTTTTACACCATTAGCTGCCATCCACTGTGAGGGAGCACTCTATGCTGCAGGGCAACTTGAAATACTTCATGGTCCCATCTTAGCATATTTGGAAGCACCTGAAGGCCTCAGTTCAAATAAGCAACCCCTTTTAGGCACTATACAAGTCTGTAGAAGACATTAGTAAGGAGGCGAAAGGAGAGGTTGAGAAACAACAGGTTTTCAATTCGGGAGTTGTACCATAGAAACCTCAGAGTAAACTGAAGGGAGCTGAAATTGGTAGGGCTGGAGTGGTTGGGCATAAAATTAACGTCTTACAGGGTATGGCCACACTTATTACACAGGGCTTCTGCAGACAACTCAGACAGTTTAACATTCAACTGTTGTGACAACAGTAAGGGAGGAAGAGAAAGGAGGACCTAGTCCCAAATGAGGTAGGGCCTGATTTTTAGTTCAGCTTCCTGCTTGCTTCAAGAAGCTGACATGGGCTTAGGAAATAAAAGTAGGGAAAGATGCTTGTGAGAAAGCCAGACTCTATACAGTCAAGGTCACAGGGCCAATCTAAACCCCAGTCTAGGATGTTC
Source organism: Gorsachius magnificus (assembly GCA_034008185.1). Taxonomy (NCBI): domain Eukaryota; kingdom Metazoa; phylum Chordata; class Aves; order Pelecaniformes; family Ardeidae; genus Gorsachius; species Gorsachius magnificus. Next base: position 125,921,976 of record CM067081.1, read on the forward strand.
CTCAAATAATAATTTGTCTTCTGGTCTGAATTTGTTTGGATCGGTAAATGCCCTTTGGAGCCTCAAGCTGTATTATTAACTCTCTGAAGGCCGTAATTTTTTCCACTATCTCTTAACATAAAACTGTCACCTCACTGGATGCTACCTAGGGTTGTCACAACCCCTATGGCACATACAGACCTTTTGTGCTGGAGAGCTGTCTCCTTTGAAGGTGCTCCACTGCCGTTTGTCTTTGCTGTAAACAATAAAGAACTTCTGGATGTACAAGGACTTTAAAAACTGCTTGGCTCCCTGTGTCTGTATTCCAGTTAACAGAACTTGTCTTTGAAAATCCACCTAGGAACAGCAAACAGTGTTTATAAAGCCAATAATACGCAGCAAATACATTTCATTCTTTGGCATCTACACAATAGCTTTGAGCCCTGCATTTTAAAACCCAGAACACTACACTCTCAGGAGGAATACAAGCAGATGCCAAAGTCCAAGTTAATGCTGTCTCTCTCATTTCATTTGTGTATTTATTTGTGTGAGCATTTAACATCAGAGGCCACTTTACAGCGTTCAGTACAGCACCACAAAGACACCTCAAAAATATCTGTGTCTCCATGCTAGGCAGAATTATGCCATCCTCATTTTACAAAGAGGCAAAAGAAGTACAGAGAAATTCAAGGCTCACATTTTCATAAGGTGCCTCTACTTTTGGATACCCAGGCACATGACATTCTGAAGTGCTGAAAAGCCACCATTCCTGCTGATAACAGATCTAAAAAACTTAGCACATAAAATCAAATCAGCCAGATGTTCCTGTCAGCAGTGAAACTCATTCTTCAGGACATGGCCTCCACATCTCTCCATGCTTTACTGCAGTAGCCTCAGCTTCTGGCTACCACATCCCCTATCAAATTCTTTCTCTTCCCAACATTATTTCCAGTTCCACATCAGATCCTCCAGCCTCCTCCCCCTACTTCACCTCTGCTAACTTGCTAGTGTGTCAAATGTTAGCAAGCCAAACATAACAGCCACATGTTGAACTTAGACTGCAACACTAGTTTGAGTCTTTCTTTTCTCTCAACTGCCAATTTTAATGAGATTCATAAGAAATCAACTAACTTCCCTAAATTTGGGTGCAAATTGGCTATCTGGTGCAAAAATGATTGGGATGGAAGAAAAAATGGAAGTGAGGGGACTGAATGATATAGCGCTTGAAGCCATAATTATAAGCTTAATTTCCCTGTGAAGCCAGACTGTGCTATGCCAAGTTGGACACAGAAGCATCCAAACCAAAGAAACACAACTATCTGAAGCAACGTTTGAGAGTATTACACTTTAAATGATCACCCAAACATACATACTATTAAGTTGACGGAGAAGGAATAAAATAAAAAGCCCTAATGGAAAGAATTACTCCATTTGCCTACAAAACAGCTACAGTCTAAATTGTGAGGGCAACTGTCCAGTCAATGGGCCTCAACAGCAGTAGGGACTGGGTTACTCCTGGGGAGGTAGACAGTTTATGGTATCACCAATCAAGCTTGCTGCATCTTTTTTCAGTTTTCCTCAGCAGTCTTGTCAGCAAGAAGAGCAGCTTGTCCTTTTAAAACAAGTTGCAGGAAAATCACAACACAGGATTGTACGGCCATGCCCAAGGCTCAATGATAGTTAAGGACATGTTGTACCAACCATACCTGGATCCAAGGGAGTTGATCTTTTCCCACTGTAGCGCTCCAAGCATTGTATGTTCCAGAATTGTTTAATCGGGCTAACTTAGGTTCCCAAGAGTCTAGACAGAAAATACGTATAAAGCAAGAATTTAAAGAGAGGTACTGAAAAAAAAAAATGGAGGCTGTAATTAGCTACCGATGTTGAGCGCTTCAGTTCTTTTCCAACCTGTCTTCAGAAAAAAACCCATCCAATAGACTCTAAAACCATAATTGAGTATAATTTGGACATGGTCAGCAACAGAAAGTTAGCCGTTACCCTGCAAAGTTTTATAGTTGGCAGAATGGCTTTAAAAAGAACAGCCTTTTTATGTAATGTACTGTCTACCGATTTGGAACCAGGGTCTAGGGTTTGCTAAACAAGTTTTGGCCACCAGTGAGATCAGACACAAAATGTGCTCTACTTTCATGGCAGAGAGCTCCCCTCTGCATAAGGAAGTTTCCATGTTAACAACTGATATGAAATACATATGACAACACAGCTTTCAAGCCTTCATAACACTGCGGTGGGAAATGAAAGAAATGAAATCCACATAAAAATCAGTTTTCCAAAATAACTAATTCATTTGTTATTTCGAGGGAAAAGATGTGTGTTCCTGCATGCACATGCAACCTGTATAACTTGATTTGCCACTGTCCATGTAAAATTCTATCAATTTCTCTATCAAATAATCCCACTTTTATACCAGAAGTAAACTTGATAAATTAAAGACACTGTCATTGCTCTGGATGTCAGGTTCCCAAATCTTTCATAACAGATACTTTGTCCTTTCACATCTCATATCACATGCAAATCTCAAAAGCTTTTTGAACACTTGCTAATTTTCAAGCAGGGAGACCAAAGGACAAAAAGATAAAACTGGATTCATTCCAGGTCATCCAGCAGGCCATGGATGGAGGACTCCCTGACTTTCAGGCTTGTGATACTGACTGTAAATCTGTGACACTGTTAAAATACAATGATGAGGACTACCTAGGACAGCTCACAGTCTCTGCTTGCAGCACTGGAGAGCTTTTTCACCTGAGAAATGATTCATTGCTGAACCGATCTTGTAAGACATATCTTGAGATGCAAAAAGAATAAGGAACTGTAATACTTTTCTGGGGATGTTCAGGAGCACGCCTGGACCTTTTCAAGTATGAACTCACCTATATGATGTGAAGCGTCGATTTGCGAATCGAGTATAATTCCACTTGCTAGACCCATTGGAATCCTACACTCTGAAGAAATCACAGTAAGTAAGTTTGTTGTTAAAGAAAAGGAAGGCTATTTCAATATGTATTCTGGTGGAATCTTCTAAGACAACATCGTTCAGAACAATCCTTAGTAGTGCTGTAATATCACCACTCTCTTCCCAGAGAAGGTCAAATTTATCTCTGCAGTTTCTCTCAGCAGATTAATCCACTGGTCACTGTGAGGAAATCTCAAATTCAAAGCACGCTAAAGGAATAAAGGTAGCATGCTAAATAATTCAAAACTAGTATGCCAGAGGCTAAACATTTTTTCTTCTAGAACAAATTTACAGTAACCACTCCATCCCCTCTCTGCAAAAGACCAGAGAATCTGCACTGGATTTTTGCAGAACAATCTCCAAAATTTATTTTTAGTGATCCTGAAAGGGTAGATATGAGTTTATAGCTTGACTCCCTCAGCCAAAAAAAACCTTAGTTCAGTACCTTTCTCTATAACCAAATAGGATGCCTGCATTCCTGCTTGTTGATATTCCCCCACTTCAGTGTCTAAAAGCCACCAGCCAGGTCGCTGTGGTTTCATTTCAATTGTTCTAAAGGAGCCTTGAAAAAAATGGAAGAGAAACATACCAGAAACGTTAGCATTATAAGGTTGATATTAGCAAGGCTGGATGTTAAACCAAAGATGTTCCTATGACTTAATCCAGAAAAATTAAATAACCTGCCACACATTGCAGAGAGAGCAACAACTACCAATACCTCAATCATCTTTTTCCTTAGCAAGCAAGTTCCAGCTGAAGACTGAGATTGGAATTAGGTGGCCAGAGCAAAACCTAACCTTTGCTGCTGGTGCAAAGTACAAAACCGTGGATGCCTGTATCTAACAACAGATATCTGCAGATTCAATACAGTGCTGAGCCATGCAATGCACAGCACTATTAAGTTATTGCATAGCGTAGTGATGATGAATACTGTGGTGCTGTGTGTGCTGCCCCAGTGTGTTGTTCAAGTAACGCAAAGAATGGATGTAAAGAAGCCAAAAGTAGATGTGGGAGAATCAAATGTATGGGGCCTCCCCCTCACTTTCTGCATGCCCCAGGAGGGCCAGGGATTGAGCAGGAAGCAGATATGGTTTAGGCTGCACCTCTTAGAAAGCACAATACATGCTTCCTTGTTTTTCTTATATTCCTAGTTAGCGCAGACATGATAATTCTGATTCCCATTTAAACAAAAACATACGGAGATGTCATAGTGAAAACCACCACCTTAAAAAGTTTAAACAGTGAATAAACCACCTAGTGTTCACTAAAATAAACTCCTATTATTCCAAGCCAATCCCATTATTTTGATCTTTTTCCTTGTACGGCTGACAGTGATGGGCAAAGGAGTATATCCTGTGGCCTAATAAATGCTTTTAGCTTATTTCCTTTCTCTCTGGACATAAGAATTCTCCTAGGGCTCACATTTGTTCTCTCCCCTCTGTATCACACTCATCTTGACATTATAAAAATAAACCCTCACCATGCTAAGCCAGATACAAATAGTCTTTTCCAGCAAACATCAGTGTTACTTTCAGTGGTATTGAAGCCTGGGGAAGCATGAACAGGATTGCTGCGCTATTGTACATGTCATTTCACAAGAAATTGGTGGCTGACACTATCCTACTGACTTCCTTTTTCCAATACTGACCTTTACTATTGAGCACCTTCCAAAGCCAAGCCCAGCACTATGATCTACCTTGCAGATCGGAAGAGAGAGATGCAATAAAGGAGAGAAACCCACTCGTGCTCATGTATCTGGTGAGTGGCAAGGAAATTGCAAAACAGAAGGCAGTGCTGCAGACCAGACTGCTATTCATTTTTCATATATATCCCTTCTCACCTGAGAGGAAGACATTTGTCCAAGCACGTAAGTTCTGTCTGTAACTTTACTCATATTTCCAGTTTTAGAGGACAGAAATCTTATCTTTATTTCCTCCCCTTCCACAGTGTTAAGTGAGGTGCAAAGGGATGATTTTCCTTCTGATCAAAGGCAAATGAACTGTCAATGCTCTCAAACTCTTTCTTACTGTGCCCAAAGCCAACTTCTGTTCACCTTCACATTGGTATGATGACAACAGACTGCAATCGCCACCCCTTAGAACTTACTCTGCTCTGATACTTACCTGGCAGGAGCATGTAGGTACCAAGCTGATGATTTGGCTCTCCTTGCTCTATGAAGGTCTGTCCATGAAAATGAACAACATGAATGTCTTTTGGCCCACCCATATTCAGCAGATGCCATCGGACCAGTTCACCTTCATACATCCTCAAGCCTTGCAAATTGTAGGTAATCCCATTAATGGCTAAAAAAAAATATCGTAAGGAAAACTGCTCACAAAACAGGTCTCAAAGTGCTAGAGTGCAGTTATTAAAATGAATAAAACATTTAATGAAATAATGCACTTGGGAAATACACCACTTTTTCCAATTCAAAGTGCTACACACTTTATAGTCTATGTACATCAATTCTGAAAATCCAGGGACCTCACCAGAGGATTTGAGCACAGTTCGCTTGCAACACATGGCAGCCAGGAGAACAAGGAGGTGTAAGAAATTAAATGTTAGATGGGAACATCATGCCCAAAAGAAAGGACAGCTATCCAAATCATGTTCTGCAGCTTATAGTTCCACAGCTGTACAGTCTCAGCTGACACCTTCAGTTAATAACTGATTTTATAGACCACATCTTCAAAAGGCAGATTCCACTTCTCAGCATGCCTTTTTCAAAATATGATCACTTACAGCACACAAGCATCAGATTTTTGAAGACAGAAACACACAGTTTCATTACTGACCATTATTTCAAAGAGAAAAAACGGTTACCTTTTAACAGGCAGCCACTTAACTCTACATGACTAAAATCTCTGTATGCATGAGAGAGGAATATGAAGGGTTGTCCTACGGCTGCTTCAAATTACTCAGTAGTAGTAGAACTACTTGATTTGTCAAATTATTACAATAGTTTTAAATTTCTTGCAAAAAATTTTCAGGGTATGAGCTTCTTACTGAAAAGAGGGTTTTCTGGTTTTCTTTTTTCTTTTTTTTAAAATATGGAGGGTACACGTATGTGAGTGTGAGAGAGCCTCCTGCTGAAAGTTTCAGTCTAATATGTCCTTTCTTCATTTTAATAACAAATTTCCAGTCAATGCTAGTCTTTAAATCTAAAACTGACTTACGGAATGAAGAACAACAAAAAAAACGTTCACATAATTAATGTGTAGGATTTATGCATGTTCAAAGGGCACCGTGAACTGAGATAACTCCCTCAATAACTTTCCCTCTGCCCCAATAAATGGAATACTTGGCAAAATGAAATAAGTACCATAGAATTTGTGACATTGCTGTGTTTCTTGGGTCTTCTCAGTACAAGGCCTTCTAGAACGTTTGTCAAAGTACCAGCTTTTCTCTTCATCAAAGACCATAAAGAGTAAGAAAAAGTCTCGGGTCGATTTTCTGCTGTTGTTTGACTTACTGAAGGTTCCTTTTTGACAGATCAGTATTGGCCCAATCAAACCAGAGTGAATATCTTTCTCCTAGAAAGTAAAACTTGTATTAGATGTAAAAGTGGATTTCCCAAAAGATGTCAAAAAATCAATAGCATTCTACAGAAATGCATCAGGCCCTAAAAATTTAAAGCAGAGGCCAGAATTGCTATTGCCTTGTAACTTTACTTTCTCCTGCTTAGTCTACCAAAGAGTTCCCCAATTTGAATTCTTCCATAGCTTATATCCTCTTTTAACTGAGCGTAAGAGATTAAATGTCAAATGGGAACATCAGGGCCAAAATTAAGGACAGCTATCCAAAATGTGTTCAGCAGCTTACATTTCAACAGCCATACAGTTACATCATTTGGAGATATTCAAAACCTGACTGGACGTGGTCCTGGACAACCTACTCTAATTGACCCTGCTCGAGCTGCAGGGGGGGTGGATGAGATGATCTCTAGTGATCCCTTCCAACATAGAAGTTTCTGTGATTCTGTGACCAACCTCAGCAACACCACCACTTCTATTTTGATTTCCTTACCAGATTTAAATCAGAGTAGTAGATCCAGGACCGACAAGCTGCTCCTGACTGCACAGGTCCTGATCGCCTGTTTGCATACCATACGTATATGTAACTATTATTTGGCTGAACTTCGTCATCTTCCTTAAACCAAGCACTAGATTCGTCATCATAAATGCTTCCCTCAGAGGACTTTTCATAGAAAAGTCCGTGAGCATGGAGAGAATATGGTCTGGATGCCAGATTCTTAAAATGGACCTAAAAAAAAAAAAAAAAAAAAAAGAAAAAGAAATAGATTCTGTTCAGCAAATTCAGGCCTAAACCAAAGTCCACACACAATACATTCCTGTGACCTCAAACCAGGGTCAAGATTTGTATAATGATTACAGGCTATTTTGTGCTTGCAGGGACAGCTTTTGACATCTCCATGCAGTCACCCTCTTTGATGCAGGTAGTTAATTAAAAAGTAGAAAGCATGAGTCTAACTCTTGTCTTCCACCGAGTCTAGGTTCCTATGACTTTTACCGCTACCCTTCACACCTGGATATGCTTTGTTGTAGCAAGCAGGGAGATGGGGAGTTTCTACCTCTTATGCTTTGCTACACAGTCGTACTGCAGGGCACAAAATAGTAACACCAGACCTCTGTACGTATCACTCTCACCAAAATCAGTGCTTTCTCACTTGTCCCAGAGAAGCATGAGGGTAGGGATACTACATATTTACCTGTCCTTATAGAATGATGCTGCCAAGCTAAAATAGCCTCTTTCTTTTCTTACTCATGTTTTTAAATGTAGCTCAATGTGTTCCTGTTGCGCACTACTCCTACTGAAATAAGCAGAAAGCCCTGAGATCTACTCTCCCCATCTAAGTCCATCCCTGTGTGTTAGAAGACTGGATGAAGAAGGATTAGAGAAGGGAAGCTCTACAGCAATGTGCTTTCTAATGGAAATATACCACTCCATCACCAGGGATACATTTCCTCTCCATCCTTGTTGTTTGTATTAGAACTAACCAATCCATTTACAGCAAAAGTTTCCAGAGGAAAATATACTTTTTGGAGAAATATATATATATATATATATATTTTCATCTTGAATACAAATTTAGTAGTTTCTTTTAAAAAAATTAAGAAGCTCCCTTTACATATAAAAAGTAATATTTTCAGTGCAATCTAGGTTTAAAAAATTTAATTTTTTTTAACGTTAAACTTAATTCTCATTTTACATTAGACTTATAAGCCAGTGTTTAATCTTGGGAAGTATAAGAAAGAAAAGCAAAGGTGAAATTACTGCCAACAGGAGAGAAAAAGGATGTGTTTCAAAGAAACTTGCTTGTACGTCCACAGTGCAATTTCTTAGCTTTGAAAACTGTTTCCTCGTTATGATCTTTTAAAAATTTGTGCTATTTTCGGACTCACTGTAAGACTGCCATAAGAATCTTATCTTGTACACATGTTCAAAACATTGACCTACTAGGATAACGTCGTCCACTTCAGCCCGGATAACTGGCCCCAGGATGCCAAGGTGTTCTTTATATTCGTCTTCATCCTGAAGAGTCGTAAAGGTACTGTCTGTATACCTTTGGAAAATCACCTTATACGTGGTGCCATCTTTACAGGTTTTGTCATTCATCATTGTACTGAAAGGAAATCCCCAATTAAAAACCCACAGAGTGAATCAGAAAGAATAGCTTTGATGAAATCTGAGAACTCATACAGTAGGAACATTTTAGAATATAAAGAATAAACACTCAAATAAATGACAGATGATTCTGAAAATCACGACTTGCAATGTTTAAACAATTCTACTTCTACAGTTGTACATGAGATCCTTCAAAGATTTGGTCAGCTACCACTGAAAAACTCCAACTAGTCTCCAAAACGCCACCTGAGCTCTATTCTCCTTTTTTACCATTAGCCTTAATAATATGAATCAGAGCTTAGCTTAGAGTGTAGTGAGACTACCATCTATACCCTACTGTCTCATAGATGTACCTTCTCTGGAAAGCTAACAGAAACACATTTTATGTTTGATTATATCTGCATTTTGCATCACAGAGCTGGTAAGAAAAAAATAAGCTTTTAGGCATTCAAACCATTCTTCAGATCTTAAATAGAAGCACCGAAATTATATTATTCTGATAAAACATATTATCATTCCCTATAAACCTTGCCTCATTATCAATTCTGCAAAAACCAGAAACTTAACTGAAGTCATCTAGTAGGAAGAAGGGCTGGTTTTCAGCTCTTCAACAGACTGAGACAGTATATGCCATGGGCTCTTAATTGGGCTGGAACTATGCACCTCACACCAGCTGAGGACAAACCTCACTGGGGACAACTAGACAGAGATCTGAGCATCAGGATTTCTTTACTTTGCAAGTGTGCAAAGAAACTGTGGTTTCTGCCATTTCTGCAAGTGCCATTTATATGGACTGAGATGAGGCAGGAATAAACTTGGAGAATACTGAAAAAATGGGGGGAAATATCAATCCAAAAAAATGGAAATTCAATTTGAGAAACAATATATGTTTGGAGCTGAACTTTGTATAATGAAAATTTTCTTGCTCCTGCTTTTTGCTGCTTTTGACAAAAACCTGAAGCTGGGGCAGTTTTGGTCTTGTTCATTTCAAGGGCCACAAAGTTCTGCTTTTTGATGAAAAGTGGCAAGGAATATTACACATTTAGGGTGAGTACTGATCCTAATTTGTATGAATTAAAATAATGAATTTTTAGTACAAAGTTTCTCTCAAGTCACATATACTCTTTGCTGGGGCGTTCCCTCTCAAAATGTAAGGAAACCCCTCAACATTAGGGTTTGTGATCCAGTCACCTTCTGATTTCCCTAGACAATGGGAACAACAATGCAATAATTCACACAGCTTTATTTTTACTTTAAGTATAAGGCAGTTACCAGTGTGGTTAATCACTTTGCATCTTTCACACATTTTTCAGTACTGCAGCCTCGTGAAGTTGGAAAGCACTATTATCCCATTTTACAATAGAGAACTGAGACACCAGGACCACTTCTTGCCAATGCTAGAAACTGTGGTTGCATCCTGCCTACAAGAACATCCTGTCTATATTAGATCAGTCAGTCCATTAAATTCCTGGAAAGACTTTGTACAAGGTGGTCTCTATTCTGTCCCTATTACAGAATCCAAGAACCCAAGGAAGAAGTAAAACAGGTCATTGGAGTATAATAAAGCTAACTGGAAGTTTCCCTCCTGACCTCTTATAGTGTTTTCTTCAACTTTTGTTTTAAAGAGTGTTTCTAGTGAGCCTACAAAAGGGGGTTAAGAAAAAAAAAAGTGGGTGGGGGGAAGAGGTCTTAGTTGTGTTGCTCTTGATTATACTAATCTCTCTCTACAACATTCTAGGGTTGTCCCAGCCTCCCATGGAAAATTCTTAGGGTTCTGCAACTGAAATGTTGGAAATCGCATTGCACATTACAGATGCTCTTAAATTTACCAGCATGGTAATCAGCTTTCTGCTAGTATGTATCAGGATGGTGTGCAAAATGAAAGCAAATGATTTAGCCAAACCTTTTTTTATATCCTGCATAGTTCCAGCAGACCTCTTCAGCTGCAATATAGTATCTCCTCTCATTCCCTTTGCTACGCAAATAATGTTCAGCAATGTTGTCTGGGTTGCGTTGTTTGTTAATATTCACTTTTGGGTCTGTCATGTATGGGTCATCAAAGTTCACGTAATAGTATTCATATTCACCACCTGATGTTTCCTCGATGTAAGATCTTTCCATAACATATTCGTAGTCTCCACTTTCTTGGGGAAGCCCAATCATGATCGATGGCTTAAGCTGCCGTGGGGTGAGTGTGTAATTTAGTGACTCTCCATGCCCGGCTCTACTCAGATCCACTGTATGGTTGGCCTCACTTGGTGCCCCTGTGGTGTTAGCGCAACATGGCAGTGTCGTGTGGTTGGTCTCACCAAGAAACACTGTGCGGCCAAACCCTGCCATGGAATTGGTGATTTTTTTACTCCTTGGGCTCAGCAAGTGGGTCATTTTTGGATATTCCTTTTTTTTCCTTCGGATCTTGATGAAGGTTCCAGATGTACTTAAAGTATCATTCTTGTTCCCCTCCTCTCCTTTCAGAGTTGGGTGCATGTGGCTCCCTTTCTGTTTTTCTCCCCTTAGATGTGAGATCCCTTGATACTTCTTCATATGCTTCTTATTTATGAATGCTGTACCATTTCTGCCATGATGATTTAACTTACCACTAACAGATTTATCTAAATTTGCCTCTAATCTCAGATTCCCCTTTGGAGACACCAAATTCCATTCCTCATTTGTAATTTTAGATAAATATTTCCCAGCCCCCAGCAATGATGCCTCTAGTAAGTTCTTCACTAGTGCAGGGCTGGAATTAGGGCTTATATTGCCTAATGTATGATTTAAAGAAAACGTGTCTGCTTGTTTATCTTTGGATAGCTTGGGTTCAGAGAGGCTGGACATATTAGACCCATCTCCTACAATGAGGTCCAAAGCAAGCGTCAAGTTAGCTGCATGCATGGCATTTTCCATCTTGGTTTCCTCCTCTTCCAGTTCCTCATCATAATCATTTGGAAGCTGTCCAGTTCCTGCCACGTTTATATCAGATGTGTTCTCTGTATGATGCACAGAATGAGGGGCACTTGTCTTGTCAGAAAATGACACATTTTTATTTCGTACATGATTTAGAAGGGCATTCATCTTTTGGACAGAGTAAAACTTCATGGTCAGCAAGCTTCGCTTTTTCCTTTTACTGTCACTGTTATAATTTTCCCTTCCTGTGCTTTCCTTCTGATGCTTTTCTGAAAAAAGTTTAATGTCCTTTCCATCAGCTGGAAGCTCTTCTGCAACATTCATTTGGCCTTCCCCATTGCTTAGCAAGCGTTCATGTGCAGACATGTTACCATGATATATCTCATAATTGCTTTGGCTTCTATTCTCAAATACCAATTCAGCCTTTCCATCACTTGTGCTAGCTAAAAATAGGTCCTCTTCTGCTGTGACTGATGTGTGATTTGGCTGGAATGTTTCAGCCTCGATTGGGGGAAGAGGAGTGATATGAGTTTCTAAGAACTTATAGGTGTTCGTGGATTCACTACTATTTATAGCTGTCAGAGTTGAGCCAGACGTGACCTCAGAACTCGTGGCATCAGTGCTTTCATACTGTTCCCAGGCCAGTGCTGTAAGGTTGTGTTTTTCTTCATTGTCTGTTGCCTTCCTTGAGCTTCGGATGGAGTAAAAAGCAGCCAGGTAATCCTGATAATCTGAATCCTCCTTATCTCCTTCTTCTTGCACATCTTCTTCAACTGAGATGGAAACAGCCTTTTTCTCAGTCTTGGTGTAACTGAAATCCACAACATCAAACTTGTAATCTTCCTCATAGTCACATCTGGCATCTCTGAATCTCAGCCTCATGCCATAACTCAACTCTGGGGTACCCCAGGATGCTAAAAGCCAAACACCTGCAATTGAAATAAAAGGGTTTTTTCTAACATGCAGTAGTTATGAGAGTGGACATTGTCTATCATGTAAGTGGTCAGGGCAAGTTGCTGGGCTTGGTTCTCCAGCACTCGCTATAGTAGAGTGCGAATTCTCATCTGGCATTTCCCTGAGCAATGAAAAATAATTAATAAGTGTAAACAAATAATAGCACATATATATAAATACCTCCGAGAGCTGGAGCTCTTCTCCACAGATTAAGCTATATCTAGAACCTAAGTCCAAACATAACCCATGAAAGAGACTAATATGAAAAAGAAAGAAACAAACAATATAAAGGATCCTATGTTTAGATCTGGATCTAAGGTTGGGAACTTTTGAGTTAAAGTTTAAATTTTGTCCTGTTCTTTGCATTGTACGCATTGCCACACAGATAGAGTGTTCTGAACAGAACAAATACATTCTGAGGCTTTAAAAGAACAAAGTAATTTGAATTTCCAGTCTGGACACAAAACATTAAGCTGCCAATCTGAGGCATCTTAGATTAAGTTAAAGATTTTAAGAATTCCTCCAAAACCTAGTCAGAAAGTAAGTTCTCCATTTCAAACTAGGATCTGCAGAGAACAAAATACAATCTATTTCCTTAAACAGCATCAGATCAAGTTCTTTGCTTGTTACAGCTTACTTTTGGAACTAGCAGAAATGACAGAACACCCAGAATTAACAGAGCTTTTTTATTAAGGTCACATACGATTTTTCTGCATTTATGAGTTTGAAGTGACCTGCATAGCTTTCCTTATTTCTAAAACCAGCAAGTTAACAGAAGAAAACATGCCCTAGATGGAAAGAGCAGATCACATACTAAAATCAGACAAAAGTACAACTTCATTACTGGGAGGTTTCCATAAAGTCTGATGGAGTTTATTGTTCAAGACTAGGGAATCATTAAAAAAAACCCCAACACTTAACAATACACTACATTTTTAACTTATAAGGTCTTGATGCTGTGCAACCACCAAATACAAGTTTTGAGGACATAAAGAATTTGTTATTTAAATAGATAAAAGATACAAAAACCCCACTGGTATTTTAAATAGGATCAGGATACCTAAACCTTGTGGGATTTTAGGATGATCACTAAACACTCATAGCCTTCAATGAGGAATAATCTCTGTCCTTCTGCAGGTAATTCCGTAAGTGTGCCCTACATGGGTTCTGGTGTCTGTCACCTTTTTGAGATACATTATTAATCCTAGTTAGACATCAAGATGTATACCGATGGACCAGTGATCTGATTCAGTCAGGCAGACTTTACTGCTGCTAAATGACCACAAGCCTAAGGTGAGGGGTAACCATTCTGTTCAATAATGACTAGCATAATTTGACAGTCTTGGCCCATTTTAGCTAACTCAGGATGGACAAGTATGTGGCAAAATTGGGAATCACACAGTGGAGTTGATACTGGATTGTTTCCAAGGACAATCTTAGAATTGCCTTAAAATGATCATTGCTAACCCCAATACTAATTGTGAAGTAGAAAAAAACAACAACAACAAAAAAAAAACCAACAAAAAGACCCTCAGTATAGCATACAGTTACACTGTGTGCTAAGTCTGTGTGGCCAACAAAACTCCATATGCATCAGTTGGACTGGTGAATGATCCAACATTTTCCAGCACTGTCTCCCCTATTTAGGTAAGTTCTTACAGACTGGAGATTAGAAAATGCCTTAGAAGAGCTGTCAGACACTATAGTTTACCACTTACCGACATTGTCCATTTCTACTGTGACTGATTCTCCACTCATTGGGAAAAGGTTCAACACATCTTCGTATTTCCCTCGATACAGAAAAGAGTGCCCAGAAAGGCGAACAGAGACAATCTCATCATGAGTGCCAACACTGGAGAAGTGCCACTGAACAACGTTATCTTGGCAAAATCCAAGGATTTCACTGCTGTCAGACACATAGCCATTTATTGCTAAAAGGAAAGCAAAATAAAAGCGGTCTCAATATTTTCGGAGTAAGACTTTTAAAACCTCCTGTTCTTTGACATCAGTCCACTGAACCGGACTCACTTTTGCACCTAGAAAGAGACTGGCACAGGGCTGAAACCACAATTGCCTTGATGGAGATTCCAGCTCTGGACACAGCATTTCTAAAGCAGCAGGGTGCTGTGTCAAAGTAAAATAACCCTTGCCTTTGCTTCAGGGTCCACAGCCAGACTGGTCCCTAAAATATTGCATATTTCTGTACAGTGCCACCTGGCATGGTTAGAAGTTCACTGACCCTCTAGAGAATTCCCAGATTGTACTACATCTGAGAACAAGCAAACACTGAATGGTCAGGTTCACATGAGCTTTTGTAATATTCAGCTTGATATCCCACTCACTGTGCATTATGTTCGAGTTATAAAACTTGGGATCATCCCTTTTAACACTGGCAGGGTTGCTGCAGTACTCCTTGATGTTATCCTCTATGTACCAGCTCTTGTTTTCATCGAACACAGCAAACATTGCCTGCTGCTCCCCATCTGCCTTTTTCTGAAAGACAATCAACACAGCAGTTATGTTTTATGAGCAGAGACATGTATTAAGGACTCAGTTCTACTATCTTACTTACTATGTAAGTGATATAAGGTTCACCAGAGTTGTGGTAATTATGATCCAAGGACTAAGCGAAGGGGAGTAGGGGGTCAAGACTTCAAGGTGACAATCCTACTACTGCAACCAACCTGTGGTGGAGCACTGAGCAAGCCACTAGCACTGCTGATACACAGATTGTATATGACTGAGCTCTCTGGAAAGGACCAGCCTCCTGGTTTGACCTGAGCACAAGCTTTTGACATTTTTTTATCCCAAATGATGCTCAAGTCTTTGCCAAGCAAGATTTCAACAGATGGCAAAGAGAACCACTCTCGCAGAACTCTCCCATGCTGTTTGCGTTGCTCTGGCTTCAGTGATGCCTGAGATTGTCATACACCGTTGAGTTATATCTGTTACAGAAAGGGACCAGCTCAGATCTAAATGTTTTTAGAGTGTGAAGGTACAATAGCAACAGAAAAGTTTATTTTCAAGTCTAGAAACAGACTTTCAAGTCAGGCTGACCTTTTGTTGAAATGCTACTCGTGCTAAGAAAATCAGAATATAATTCCTCTACTGCTGTGGACAGTTAGAGGACTGTTTCTTCAAGTCATTTCTTCAGGAGCCTATTGGTTTAATTACTCCCTACATGACAGCTCTCAAAAGGGAGCAAAATCAAATTTACTGTAGATCAAATAATATTATTTGAGCAAAATGTGTCTCTAAAAGGTTGCCAAACACGTTACCTGCACACCCTTCTGCGTCAATGCTTCACTTTTACAAATCAGAAGTGGGCCAACCAGTCCAGAGGCTATATCTCTCTCAATATCTACAGCGCTATGATACAGCCTTGTAATACATTGTGCATCCTGTGCAGTGGGTTGGTCCATTTTAGCAATTTTCCATTCATAAGTGTATGTCTTCCCTGGTTCAATTCCTCTACTCTGGGTGCCATTGCCTAAGGAAAAAAACAGAGCCAGATCTTTATAGAACATCAGGCTGCACCTTTTAATGAAATTGGTGGTTATGCCATTTCAAGCTACCTCTGAATAACTGAAGTTCAGCATGAGCTTTTGTCTCTCTCTAAAATCACAAACAAGAACAGAAAACTAAGACACCAAAAAAGGGTATTTGTCTATGTTTTGCAGATAATACCTTGGTTTCTCTATAAGGCAACACAACAGGTCATCAGAGGCAGAGCAGAGAATTGAGGTCTCCCATTCATGCACACTCCTAGCCACAGCACGTCCTTCAAAGCAATGAAACCCTCCACAACAGCTAGTGGTATGCAAAATGTAATTCACAAATTTCTTACCTGTGGGATCCAGAGGATAATCAGCTCCCTCTGCATTCTTTGAAAGCGTCACTCCATGGAAGTAAATGCTGTAGGGTCGACTGGCCTTATTTTTGAATACAATCTATATTGATAAGCAAATGAAAAAAAAAATGAATTCGGTGTTCAGCATATCCTTGTCTGAATACATAACAAAGTTTCAACTACAGTAGAATTTGCCTGGTTTCAGCAAGTGCTGGAAAGGCAAAGGGATGTCTTAAATATTGTCTGATAATATAAATCCACAGTCTAAATGCTGCTGGTACCCTGCTGCTAGGGCTGGCTTTGTAGAGCCCACTGAGTGAAGTTCAGCTTCTTATACTTGGTCTCTGGAAAATCTAAAAAGGAACACCTGTTCTTCCAGCTACTATGCAAATGCTACCTCAGGCAACATGAAGTTATTGACTAAAGTTCTTAAGAACCTTCAATATGGGAAATCAGAAAAAAAGAAACATGCTAAACTCAGAGTCACAGGGTCATGGTGGCAATTAAAGGTCATGAAACTTTGTGATGCATCATTAAGTAGCAACAGAAAAGACAAGTGGATGTGACAGCAGCACAAGCTTGTAATGCAAATACTTTGTAGTTTCATTTCATAACTCCATGAAAGTGTTTGTTGTAAAATAAAACACAATCATGGAAACTATAGAGGGAATGCTGAAAAATTTAAGCTAAACACTGTCACTTGTGATCATCATAACTTTTTATAGGGACAGTATTTATAACATTAGCTACATTTGACAAAAAACTGAAATCAAACTAGTTCTTCTGTACCTCTGCCAACAGAAAATTATGCTATAGTATAAATAAACTCTGAATTTATGTTACTTACTTTGACTTTGTCATTGAGTTGTGCTCTGATAATGGGGCCCAAGATTCCAGTTTCCTTAGGACGAGGATTTTCGAGACGTTTAGTGAAGCTAGCATCAGTATATTGTCTAAAAATAGCCTTTTTATACTTTTTACCTATGATTTGAAAAATTGTCCAAGTGTTGCGCTTTATAGTGTCTTAAAAATAAAGGAAAAGACAAACGATCAACAGAACTTGAATAGTGGAATCTATTAGAATAATAATAATAAGTAGCGTTGCACTCAGGTTTAAAAATGTTAGAATTATTAATGCTGAGAGCAAAACTAAGATAAATATTGGAAAGTAACACAGTTTTTCCTGGTCACTTGTGTTTCAAAAAAGGTTACCAAATAGGGATAAACTCTGTAATTTTGAACAAAGGAGGAAAAATCAGAACGCTGAGGGGGTTAAGTAATGCCATGTAACTAACAGGGAAAGACATAAAAGTTTGCTTCATGCAGTCTAAGAGCAAATAAGAATGGAAGCAAATCATACCAAAGAAGGAGGAATACTGAAAGAGTTATGTAAACAGTATATTCTAAGGAGGTATATGAAACTATAACCCTATACAGGGTAGGGAATTTGTCTTGTTCTGCTTAAATTCTTAAAGGTTCTCATGAACATCAGCTTGTAAAGTCACCAGTACTCTAGCAGTAGGGAACTGACAGACTGCAAATTTAACCTTACAGTGCACTGGCAGCATTGTATACTATGACCTCTGGTATGTTACAGAATTCCTTCTATTTACCTTAAGTTGAACAAAATAGCCCAATATGCTTACTTATTACGACTTTTACTACATCTACATTGGTGCGCCATGCAAAGTTCACTTATGGAGAGACCTCTCTTTCTCCCATCGCCTAAACACCTTATTGTACTGAACTTTAAAAAACTTATTCTCTAGAAATATTCCCTCCCTTTCCCTTCCTCTTAAGGATGGTTTATTTCTGCAGAACTCATGTCAAAAAGTAATTTAGAAAATAGGCTTGTATGTGACTTAGGGCATTTCCTAAGTCATCGTATTTTGGGATCCCCGTTACGAGGCAAAGGAAGGTGTCCCTTTTGGGCTCCTCAGCAAAGAAAGTCATTGACACATTAGTGAGAGTCCAATGGAGGGCCACCATGGTGATTAGGGAGCTAGAGCACATAACACAGAAGCAAAACCTTGGTTTATTCAGTCGTGCGAAGACACAGCTAATGGAGCATCTTATTTTTATCTACAAATACCAAATAGGAGATTACAGAGAAAATAGACTCTTCTCAGAGTTGCATAGAGTTGCATAGTGAAGAGATGAGACACAATGGACACAAAGTGCAACATGAGGAAGTCTGGTCAGACATAAGGAAAAACTTTTTCACTGTGAGGTTGCAAAGGTGCCCAGAGAAGTTGAAGAGTCCCCACTCCTGGAGACAATGAAAACTCAACTGGATAAGGCCCTGTGCAACTGAATCCAATTCTGTTGTTGGATCCAACTTTGCCAGTGTTGCCCCAGAGGTCCTCTCCAACCTGAATTATTCTGTGATTTTATGTTAACATTCCATATTATGTTGACAAAGTATTATTTTACCTGTCAAGGCTGTCTGGAATACTTGGGGCATAATCCCAAGTAACTTCTTCTGCAGCAATGAAATATTCCCAGCTTTTGACCATAAGACGTTCTTTATAGGAGAGACGACTCTTCTTTACCTCTTTATCCCCACAGTCTCTTATAGTGAGGTAACCATGCATTCCAGCTAATTGAGAAGAAAAAATACCATAGCGATTTTCCATTTTATAAACCCTTACCACTTCAACTGCATTTTTAGCTAAGGCTGCTGGCAAGCATTTGTTCATCTGATTGCCATCTTTTCAGGCTTGAAAAGGTTGCATCCATGTAGACTATATATATAGGCCGGGAGCCTTCCAAGGAACCCATATAAATGAAGGGGAATACAGAAGCTATCTCAATTAGCCCTCTTTGAAAATACCAGCTGAACAGAGAGAAAGCTATTTTTTTCTGTGGTTTTTTTTTCAAAACATGTCTTCCAGCTCTTGTAAGAGAGACATTTCTCTCATTTTTAAAACAGAATTCTGATCAGTGCTGAGAGAGAGAGATACCCACTTTCAAATGATGAACAGCAAATATTTTCATGAGATTCAGCGACCATTAGCTGAAAGTGCTCAGTTTCTCAGGGCTAACAGATGGTTCCTTATTCGTTTAATAAAAGCTTATCTGAACAGATCACAGAGACTTAAGATGCTGGAGTACTGGTTCACTGTTGCTCTGTGATCTGCACACAGCAGTAAAGCTGCAGATAAGAACACCTTTTAGTTCATCGTGCACTTCTCATTCCAACAGAATGCCCTGTTCTCCAGTGGTTCCTTAGTGAAATGACAACCATCTGAAACACAGTAACTGTACCACTGCAAAACAGCAGAAGCCATTTTGGACATAAAGAAGAGAAAGACAACTCTACATTTGCCTAGTAAGTAGATGTTTTCTTGCCTTGCAGGTGCTTTTGAACAAGAGAAGATATCAGCCATCTTCCTTCCTCACTCACTGTCATGTTTACAGTGGTTGATGCTCCTCCCACTAGGTTAACAGTAGAAACTCGACGATGTCTTTGCTCCATGGACTGGCCATTGATATGAATGGAGAAAATTTCTGGCTTGGAACTCATTCCTATCAAATGCCAGCTAATGTTGTCATATGCACAAGCCTCTAAATCTGAAAGAGAAATGAGAGTAGGGCTCAGAATACAGGCAAATAATGCAAGTTCCACATGCACACTAGCTCTGAAGTGAATCTTTGCTCAGAACAATAAAAGAAAATCTCCGACTTCTGTGACCAGTGTCTGCAACAAGAGGAAGTTTCAGAAACTTGTAAATGGAACAGATATCAAAGTCCTGTAGGTCAGTGGAAGATAGGTGTTTAAATCTTACATGCAAGTGACAACCTGACTTATAGTGAGCTGGGGAAGAAGGAAGAAAAACAGTAGCCTGTTTTGGAAAGCTGATCATCTGATCTGTCCTTGGAAGGGGGGTTGGGGGGAGAGCGTGAAAGGCAAGGATTCAAGCTAAATAATGAGGTTGTATCTAGTGACAGTAACTACCCTATCCAATATTTGTTTAAAAAAACCCCAAACAACCACATAAGACAGTCTTTTGTATTTGCTCAATGGACTGGACAGAGATAGGAAAGTAGTTCCTTAGAAGAACAAGGGGAAAACACTAGGAACAGAGTAACTCCATTACCACCTTCCTATTCTTCCCACTTAGTTGTCTGATTTAATGGTAACTGGCTTTCCAATTCCAGGAATTTCTTCCCCTAGTATGTTCTATATGCTGTAAAACCAGCAGTTCATTTAACCACATCACCTTCTCCCCATCAGCTGAGTAAAAATGAGGTTTTTCTTATTTTTTAAAGTTAGTAATCCTGTTCTTAGAGCAGAACTCTTCTTAGAAGTAAACTTGTTCTTTTCAGCAATATGGCATGACTTCCTTTCAGCAGCACAGTTTATCTTCTACAATTTAGTTGCTCACAGACATGTTCTAAAAAAAGGCTGTATCCCATTCCTCCACATTCCTGTTCTCTTGCATAAAAAACAGAGGTAATATTCAGTCTTCATCAATGTTAATTTCATTTCACATAAGCCTAAACAATACCTGGTAATGTTCCATCACTATAGCCATTAATTGTGTACTTCAGTGATGCTGATCTTTGCCAACTCTTGTTTTCATCAAACACACCAAACATCAGTACGTACTCCTTGTTGAAAAGTTTCTGTGACCCATCCTCATTCAGGCTTCCTATGAAGAAGAAACAACAGCTCTTAACTTGAAGCAGAAGAAAAGCATTTTTCACATCATTGTAGTGGCACTAATGTGCATTTAATGACCTTGCTTCACCTGTTAGCATGTACTGGCTGAGCCTGACCAAAACAAGACCTTAAGAATACTCATAAAGTGATTTTATTTCTGAAAGTACTTTTGGGTTGAGTAACCACGAAATCGAAAGTCTGTGATATCCCAGAGGAGATTAAACAACATACAATGGTTTGTCTCAGACAACTCTGGCAATGTGTTGTAGGAATCTCCTTAATGAATGGGAGCGCCAAACAGCCTTCTGTCCACAATCAGACACTGGCCTCTCTTTTGAGGCTGTGAGGTAAGGAAAACAATGGTGGAAGAGTCACCTGCAGTGTGAACACTGCCTTTTCAAGCACCACACTAAGGCCATCAGCTCTTTTTAAAAGCATAAAACTCAGCAAATAACCTTACATACAAAAGACTTTGACAACTACTACTGAATTGAGTCAGTTATAAGAAACCATCTAGTTGAGTTTGTGATACAGATGTGATTTCTATCAACAAGCAGCATTCATTCTGGACATGCCACAGAACTGGTGTGCTTTTACTGATTCTTTCTGTAGATTAGTCACATCAAAAACTTCCATTTGCTACTTTCAATACATAATTCAGGACTAAAATAGATGTCCCTCTGGACTGCAGGAACTAAAAATTTGGGAACTTGCTGATGATTCTACTTAGGAAGAGACACTGGCAGTGGAAGCAGTTATCTTTGACGTAATCATTTTTATTCATGAGAGGCTACAAAGTCCTGTTTTCCTGCACAAAAGAAGTGCCAGATAAACAGAAGAATTATTCTGTTTGTCACACAAAGAACATCAGTCAGTGCTTTAACTCAAAAGTCCACTTTTTATAACCTTCCCAGGTAATACCACCTAAGCTGCTCTTAACATGTCAGACTGTGGTGGGTTGACCCAGTCAGCAGCCAAGCACCCACACAGCGACTTCAACACCTTCCCACCCCCATCAGGACAGGGGAGAGAACAGGAAGAACAAAAGTGAGGGAACTTGTGGGTTGATAAATATGGTTCAACAGGTGAAGGAAAAAGGGAAAAAAAAAAACAAGCAACATGAAGGAAATCACTCATCATCTCCCACAAGCAGACTAGTGCCCATCCAGTCTCCCAGGAACAGCTACCTTGGAAGTCAACACCCCTCATTCACCCTGCACTGCTGCTGGGGAGGTCTGAGCAGGAAAAAGAGAAAGCCTTGACACTGTGCAAGCACTGTTCAGCAATAGATAAAACATGGGTGTATTATCAACACTATTTAGCCACAAATCCAAAACACAGCACCGTATGAGCTGCTGTGAAGAAACTTAACTCCATACCAGCCAGACCAAATACACAGGCATGCTACACACCTACCACACGCAGTGCCCAGTCAGAGAAACCCTGTTCAGAAATCTTAAAAGTTTGACTAGTTAGCAGTTTGTCTTTGCTCCAGCTAGAATGTGCTCAAATTGTCTTGAAGGTAGCGGTCAAACCAATCCATCTCAAACTCAAATCCAACTCAAGCCCACAATATACGCATGAATTTGAGAAGCCTGAGAAGGAAAGCAAGCAGGTAATTCCAAAGCATATGTCCAGATTAACTCCACCAGTATGCCATAAAGTGCACACATACACACAAACACAGAGAAAGAAAACCCAAGAAAATTAGAAAAATAACAAGTCCTAATACTAAATCTAAAATACTAAAAGGACTGATTCTCAAAAAACATCAGGAGGAACATAATTAATACTAATGCCATTCCTTTGAGGTGGCATGAGTAGGTGTGTTCTGCAATTAAATGGGTATCTATCCTTGAGAAGAATGCCGTTGTACAACCCACAATGAACCAGTTTTATGGTCACTTTCAGGAAAGCTTCGAGGTCCAAGTCCATGCAGCCTATACAAAATGTCTGACTCAAACTGCAGGGAAAAAGAATCAAGATAAGTAACTCACACAGCTTTCACTAAAAGAAGGATATATAACATGGAAAAATTCAGGATTTATAACTTGGAAAAATTCAGGATTTAAGGGACCAGCAAGTAGTTTAAGTAGTTTATACAGTGGTACACTGTTTCAAACTTCCCTCAAATCAGTGGCATATACCTAGCCATTATTTACAAATCCTAAAAGACACCAGTTCATATTAGTGGAGATGGAATTCAATGGCTCAAAATGCTAAAATCTCAAGTCCCTGATCACATGCAAAGCAACTTTCAGAAACTTATAATCTGTTCAAATTTGGTCATATTTTCAAATGACTAGCAAAAGACACACTGCTCTGCAATTTCAAACCCTTGTTACAGAAGAGAGTGCACTACAGCCTCTTGATCAGACAGCCTTTGAAAGACAAGGGTTAAACAATTATTTTCTGCGTTATTCTCTGGAATGGCTGAACCATTTTGAATGAAGCTTTAAAAAAATATTTATTCTAAGAAGGAAATCTGAGGTCATATATTTAGCAGTTAAGCAACTGAAAATGCAACCAGTACAGGCAAATGCATGTATCTACAGTGCACTCTGTCCATCTGTATAATTATAGGATGGAACTGCATGAAAGCTGGCATTTAAAAACTTTAAAAGAAAGATGTTGAAAACCATTTACTTTACACTGATGTGAAAAGAAAAATAATATACCTTCCTTCATTATCACACGACCTTAACTTTACTATAAAGAAATGAAACTATATTACCCTATAGTAGTCTTAAAGCACTTCATTACCTTTTTTACAGACAAGCAGTGCTCCAATCAGACCAGAGTTAAAATCCATTGCCATGTTCTCATGAGAATAATATGCATAAGTAAGACAAGGAAGGTCAGCTTCTTTTGGACCGACTTCTTCTGTTATATCCCACACATATGTGTAGACCTGGCCTGGAAGTACAGCATCATCTTGTTTTTCTGCAAATAATGTTCTGTCATCATACAGGGAGCCTGCCAAGAAAAGAGTCAGTAGGGTGGCATGAAGACAAAGAGCAATTAAAGCACCTGGAATGTCCTCCTGCAATCAATTCCAAAAGCTTGGTTTGTTTCTTGCCTATGTAATACTTCAGTTTCAAAGAGATTAATTCATGATTCCACCCACATTGTGGGGAGTAGCATAGGGGAGAGTAGCTATTCCACCATCCTGTTTCTTACAGAGTAAAGATTTCCTAGAACTGTCATCACTGCCAAACGGTGGGGCTCTTCATCAGTCTGACTAGGGTTAGGAGGGCATGAAGCTTCAGCCCCTGCCCACTGATACTCTGTGGAGGAATACTGCCCACTTTGTCAACTTTCTCTCATAAAGCCATTGTGCAGGCTAGCATTGCCTTGCTGCCTAAGACCTTTTGTGCACTGCATATCCAAATGGTGGTAATGGCTCATATCTATGCCTACCATATCCAACAAATCTGCAATATGACAAAGGAGAGCTAGAGAATCAAAATCCTAGGTGCAAAAGGCGCATTAATAAGGTAGTCAAACTGAACTGCCTAAGACTTCCAATAACATGTTCTGTTCAACTCCAAGAGATGGCATTGCAAAACTCTTTTTGTACCAACACAACAAATAAAACCTTGAATAAATTTGTAAACTGCAGGTTAGAGCTCTGGCTCAGCACCCAGTGCGGGGCAATCCAAGAAGCACAGGCAATCAAACTTACTCTGTGCTAGTGCAGACATTTAACTGTCCATTTGGTCACAGTTTATGATCTCTTTTTGCTAGTCTCATGAGGGTTCCAGGACCAAAACACCACAAAGCTGAGCATGAAATACTGAGTATCAGAACAACATGATCAGAACTGTAAACTGCCTTTACCAATAACCCCTTGACATACACTATTCTGAGGGATTTGGAAAAGTTTTAAGACCTGTATTTAAGAGTTTACATGTCCTGAAATAGAATATTTTGCAATTATATGGGGGTTAAACCGGATGACCTCCAGAGCTGCCTTCTAACCTCAACCACTCTGTGATTCTGTGAAATAGTATTAGCACACAGGTCAGGAGACTGTGCATGAAAAGAGCTAACAACGGGTGTGAAGTTTTAATCCAGGATCCACAGATACTTCTGTTACACATACCCTCAAACATTGGTCTGGGCCCTTCTCAATATTGCATGCAGTAGTCTACAAATAAATGAACAAAACATGGACTATTCATAGTATTTACCTTCTGCATTTTTTTTGTAAACTATGCCTTGGGGATGCATACTGACTGGCTTGTCAGCCATATTCTTAAGGTGAACTACTAAAGTATCTCCCACTTCAGCACGCAGAGTTGGTCCCAGAAGTCCTGTAGTTATTCAAGATAAAGAGAGAAGAAAATGTTAGCAAAACAGTATGTTTAGTGAAATTAAAGAGTTCTCTCTCCCCATTAAGGAATGTGAGCTCTCAAAGTAATTTCTCAAAGAGAATGTAATACACCTGGAGTGAAGATCTACCCGTAAAAAGGCATGTGGGGATTTAAAACCTGCAGCTCATAGTCAAGAATGTTGTAAGTTGTATATTTGGCAACTAGCACTTAAAAATCACAGGAAAATGGCAGATTTGGGGGGGAGAATTATGTCCAGATTCAGAAAATTTATCAAAAGGTTCGGTGTTGAGGTTCATTGGGAATTTCTAGGAATCCTTCACATACAATTTAATTAAATAGTTTTAGGAAGGCGGACTTTTTATAGTTTAAGAGTTTAGAGAAAGGCATTCAAGCACATTTCTTTGAGTAACACTTTCAATGCCAGAAGTCACAGAATAAAAAGATCTTTCAATCCTGAAATGTTATCTAAAGAAATAATCAGTTTCGTATCACAAATTTCTTGAGGCATAGCCTGCAAAAGGTTTCAAGATGGGCTTGTATCCCTACTCCCTATGTTGCAAAAATAAGTGATGGAAGAAACCTGCTAAGACAACCTTTGGCTTGTTAGTCTCTTTCCTTGTAAACTATTTTGTAAATTTCTCTCTCTGAAAAGAAAGGAGGAGTTTCGGAAAACAGAGAACGAACAAAACTGAAAGGAATCAGATCATAGTCTAGACCTTGTAACAATTTTGTATCACCAACCTCACACATTTACTTTTGATATCTAAATCTGAACATCTAACATCTGAAGTTATTTTATCTATTAATATGAAGCACAGACAGACTATATAAGTACTCTGCATAGATGTCTGAACATGAGTACCATACTTATGTATGGCATAAGTACGAGAACTTGCCTCCATCCATTTAAAGTGTCTTTAAGCAGTAGCAGACACAAAGGCAAGGGGACATCTTTCACACCCAACTTCATAGTTTTTCTTTTCCTTTCCACTGATCTATCAGAAACATATTTAGCCTCAGGCTCCTTTCATGTGAATTTATAGTGTCACCACTGTGAATGTACAAGTCTAAACGTGTATGGGAAGTCTCATCACATGCTGAAAACTAAGGGAACAACTTTGTACCATGCAATTTATTTGCAGATAGCACTGAGCTCCAGCCTCTGAAAATCCAACCTCTCTGTAGCCTTTGAAAGCCTAGTGCACTGTAGAGACCTCATCCCCTGTGCCTATTTGGTTTATGTGCAAAACAACGGACACAAAAATACAAGCTTGCTTAGCTTGTTACTGGCTTTATAACCAGCAACAAAAATACTCAGAACATTTCCTTCCTGTTTACCTGCAAATATATTTGCTGGCTTTTCTTTTTTAAAATCCACTTCATATTCTCTGTAAGAAATTTTCTTAAACACAGGTTCTGAATGTTCCAATCTGAAACCAAAAGAGTTTAAAAAAAAGGTTAAAAGGACAAAGATTCCCAGAGATGCCATTGCTGTTTAATGGATATCTCAGAAAATGAATTCTGGAACTACATTTAATCATTTGCACATTTTGCTGAAGTCAAGACATACAGTCCAACTCTTTGTAGTGTCTTCCCCTCTCCCTCTTACTCTGTTGAATCTGTGACATTCCTGATCTAGGCCATTTCCTATTAGACATTCAATTATAGTACCTAGCACACTTTACACCTGATTTTGCTGGTGATTTCTATAGTCCTTTTGATTCTGTGAAGATGATGTCTTGGTTTTGTCCATTTAAAGACACAGAGGAGGATGTCTTACCCATACCTAACCTAGAAAGTATCTGACAAAACACAGGGAAACAAACCTGAATTTCTCTTTACTCAGCTCCAAGCTTGAACTTTAAGACTCACCACAAGGATTCTACAACAGCATTAACAGCAAGCTCATGTAGCACCAATGACCTTGGAGGCAAGCATAAAACTGTTCCCTGACAACAGCTAAGGATCTCACAGCAAGTCAGAAAATTGCTTTCTGAGAAACACTGCAAGTGTCCTTAGTCTTGTTGTGTAAATGCGTCTGGCACCCAGTAGACCACACAATGTTTTCTTAGAAAACATTTAGGCAAGCAGAAGGAAACCAGCACACAACACTTCTGGAAAGGAAATAATGACAAGAAGAGGGCTGGAGGGATCACAGCCTGTATTTAGTTTCACATTTATAGGTTGATTTCTTATAGTATGTATGATGACTGGTTCCAACAGTAACTCCACTTGCTTTTTTTGTAATACCCTTAAAGGCACATTCGACAGTGGGGAGCTGATGAGTTGCTCAAGCATAGAAAGGCTAGGCAGAGATAACGCAGTGAGCTCGCTTCAGTGACATCCAGGGTCCATAAGGGGGAGACCTCTTTTAGTAGAGATCTTTTGTCAATCCCTCTGCGGCGCTCTCTCATAACAGAAGAGTCAAGCAGAAGCAGATCATGTTTCATTCCTCTTGCTTTAAAGTCAGTGATAAAATTCTGTTTCACTCTTTAAGGGAAAGTATCTGATCCATAGCCTTCATTGACAAGTGCTGCCCTAATGTGGCAATGTTCAATGGAATATGCACATAAGACTATGGGGTGGAAGAGGAAATTTATCATCGCCAATTGTATAAGCCCAAAGGAGCAAAATACGTAGCTTACTAACACTTCCAAAATCTCAGGCTACGCAAGAAGGACTAGTTATATAACTTTCAGGAATGGCAGCAGCAATGCTGCATGCACAGACAATACATTTTCACTTTGCTCTGAAATGTACATATCACTTGTACATGGTAACAAATAAATATCTATGACAATAAGATGACTAACACTCAGAGAAGTTAAGCGTCTCTTTCCAGCCTGTAAGATTGGAAAATTAAGGAAATAGTTCAGGAAGAACCCATTTTCTTTTCAGCCTCTCTTCAGTTATTTAGAGCCAAAAGCAGAAAAGTATCAGATTCTTACACTGTATTTAGACATCCAGCTTCTACTGAAATCAGAGCAAGTAACATACCCAAATGCCTTTAAGATCCAAGCCGTTAGCTCTTCCTTAGTGAGTATCTTTGTGGGGTTTTGTTTTGGTTTTGAGTTAAATTACTATAACCTCTACAAAGTTCAGACCCATTTGGGATGTGACTTGCTCTAAATACTTATGCAAGATATCTCAATAGGCACTGCATATGAAAAACTCCTAGCTAATCACAGAGCATTTCAAATGAGGTTGGAGGCAGTCTGTGGGTCCCTACTGCATGAAAACAATCTATCAACAATGTGATGGTTTAACAAAATAGCAGTGGATGCTTATATCAATGCATCCAGTGCAGATAAGAATGAAGTTCTAACTATGAAATTCGCATGCCCAGGTCAATACTTAAATGGCATTTGGCTTCATATTCCTACATTTAAATCCTGTTTTCTTCCGTCTTGCCAGTTTGACATTATGGTTATCCCAGTTGTATTAAACTCCCAACAGGAATTTTAGAAATCACAGAAACCTTGTTTTAATTAGTCTTGAAAAAAAGAATAGTTAGAAAATCTAAATCTGAACTAGAAATGTCCTTTCCATAACATCCAGAAATGCAATACACATTTAAAGTCACAAGCTAAAAAAAGAAAAACAAGCAATCCACCAATATAAAAAAATGCAGTAGTATCCAAATATACCCTTGAATGTAGGAGTAATTTGCACCATTTCGTGCCACTTCATGAACAAATAAAAGCTGTGTGTATGTCTATAAATATATGGTAACTATAGTAAACACAGCATAAGAATTATAAATTATGTCCAAATCTTGTCATCTGTAGCATTGCACTTGCAGTGTTTATAATCCTAAGGCTAACAGTGGTAATACAGAGAAGATATTTTATATGCTTGATTGGTGTATTCATGTAGGCTGGCCATTCTGCAATGTTATCTGAAAAAAAGTATTTTATCTGATCTTATGTTATCTGAAATTAGTATTTTCACTTATAAAGTATAGCAATGCTTGATCTTACAACCTTTACTCGGCAGAACTCAGGATGGACATTTCACAAAAACTACTGAACAACTCAGAAACAACATAGCTAGTTCCAAAGTTCATCAGGCTCTGATTTAAGTGATAGTATCCAAGCTGGAACACATTTATTCCTTCACAAATTCTAAAGTCTAAGTTTTTGAAATCTTCGCAAACCACAGCTCAACTTAACATTGTTCAAAACCTACACCTAAAATAATTACATTAAAAATAAATAAACAACACCAACCCCCACAGAAGATGATAAAAGCAAGCCCTGGAACATACTTAAAAGTTCTCTGAAAACATAAGAATAATTCTATCCACTAATGAAGTAAAGAAAAAGAAGCTTTTAATGCTTCACTGGCTCCAGTTCAGATCATGCTATTTAAAAGTCACAGAAGTTCCTCCAAAGTCAACAGATCAGGCTCTAAAGTCCTCCTGGCTCTAAAACTCCACAGGAGATGGGAGACATAAACCACTCTCAGTCAAAAGAGAGGACTAGTTTCATCCTTCTTATCCTGTACTTGGTTACCTGGACTTTTCCTCAGGTTCCGGTTTGTAGGTCCAGCTAGTGACCTGGGCAGCGATATAGTGCTCCCTGACCTTCATAGCTCCCACCACATGCTTCTCTGTGTCTGGCCACCATGAACCAAGCAGAAGCAAGAGAAGCAGATGCATGCAGTGGAGTGTCATGGTATGGATGCCAGCTAATGTTGTTCTGGAAGTCGTGCCAGAAACTGCTGCTTT
Organism: Gorsachius magnificus; assembly: GCA_034008185.1. NCBI lineage: Eukaryota > Metazoa > Chordata > Aves > Pelecaniformes > Ardeidae > Gorsachius > Gorsachius magnificus. The sequence continues at coordinate 125,952,012 of CM067081.1, forward strand.
TATTGCTGTTGCTGCTTCTAACTTCCCCTCAGAAATGAAATAATTGTGATGCAAGAGGGTAACAGCATTTGCTATGCTCAGGTCATTGCTCTTCACCTCCTCCTCCCCTTACTGACAGGGATCCAACAGAGATAAAAAACTGTTTAAACTACCTTCCTTCCCCTCCTCCACACCGTCTTCACTGAGAGACAAGCACCAAGAAGAAGCAGCTTCAGCCCCACTACAAACTGTGGTTGGGTCATTGTCTACTGAAGCAGCAGGATATCAGAGGCAGAAAACAATTATTTAGATTACTTACAATTACAGGATGTTTGACTTGCATGGTTAGGAAGAAGGGGGGCATATTTTCTATCTTCCCAGAAAACAGAAACCCAGCACACGGCCGGCACTGATGGAAATTTCCCAGTTAGGTGCTACGTCTCCTAAGAAATCATTCCCAGTTAGAAAGCAAAATGCTAAGGGATTAGGTGGACTAGAAGTGGATGAGGAGCTAAATCTAGTTCAGATCACTGTACCCTGCATACTCATAACAGTAAGCTACTAACCTTTCCAAACATGTTGTCAGCTTCAGTTTGGTTCCCACTATGCTCTCAAGTATCTCAGCTAATGGATAACGAACAGGCTTCTCAGTGGCAGCTAACAGGTCAGCCTGAAAGATCTGTCGATATTTATCTAAAGAGAAATGATTAGGAAAACACCTATTGATAAGCTAAGTATCAATGACAACAATATAAAAAATAAAACGTTTCCCTGCTTTGCCAGTGCTGAGAAGTTTGTCAAAACAGCAAGAAAATTGTTGTTTCCCCAGTACACTGGGTTTACTGGAAAAAGGCAAATCCCTAACTATTTTTTTCATGGATAGAAGATGACAACAACGTTTTCAATAATGTTTTGCTAAGGTTTTAATGAAAAAATTACCTAAAACCCCAAATCAAAATAATTCCACCCCAGATCCAGACAAAAATAAGGACAACATTTCCTCAGACTACTTCAAAAGAAAACCTGATCAATCCTAGGTTTGATATATTGTTCAACAGCAGAATAGATTAGCTGGCAGCTTGGTTAAATCTATCCAAACTATATGGTACCATAGGGCATTAGAAGAGATAGGGAAGATGGTTGGGGAAAAAAAAAAAAAAAAGACGACCACCAATAGCTAAATGCTCCCTACCAAACTTCAGGACAGTTTGGTGCCTAAACCTGAAAACAACTGTGATCACTTGGACAGCATAAGACTACAGACATCATGGAACAGTTTCAAGGCAGCAAATTGAAGCTACATTACCTCCTACTGCATCTGCATGGAGTTAATCACTTATTCCCATGAGCCACTTTGACACATACCTTATGTATGAAAGGATTAAAAACCCAGAATCCAGCAACAATTAAGTTGGACCAGTATGCATGCACTAATATTGAAGAAAAAACCGGTAAACACACCAATAGTATTTAATTACTAATTAATTGTTGTTTTGATTAAAGAACTCACCATAATCCTTGGTAAATGACTTCAAGAATTTTTAAGAAAAATGTTATAATACTTGTCTCATTTCTACTCTGGTCCCAATCTCATCTCTGGCTCAGGATCTATTTCAACGCTGATGCTTAACAGTTAGATAGTTGGTGTGAAAATCCCTATTAATTTAGATTTTATGAAAGAAAATCTCTGGGCAGATGGACAATTCCTTCCTTTGATCCAGAACTGATGGGAAGCAGTGGGTGCTAAAGAGCCTGGCACATTCTGTTAAACCTAAACCATCTTCACTTTTAAGTTAGCTTGTCTCATCTCCAGGTCTTCACCACTCATACAAAAGCACGCAGAAAGTACTTTGCGTTTTTATCAGAGCAGAAACTGATTGCTGTTTGAGCCCAATCTTCACTTTACAACGCTGTTCCTAAAGTTCCTTCCCATACAGGGATTGGAAGGCCTTCTTGTATTCTTATGTGTGGAGATGAAACTAAACTACACTTTAAACAAGTCTTCCTGTTATTCTGTTTAATGAACTGAGTGTTTGAATTTTCTATTATAGGTTTCTAATACTTAATTCTTCCCTGTAATTAAAGCTAAAATATTGCAGGCTAAAAATTAATACCCAGAATACCTGCTTATAACCCCTTGCTTTGTGACTCTGAGCTGGGGATCATCAAAGCTGACATCAATTAGTTACTTCTCTTTTATACATGTTGATGAATTTGGGGGTTGTGTTTTTCAAATTTCTTAGCCAATGAATCGTGCAGTATCAATCAAATGGTAAAAGGAATTAAAAATGCATTACATCAGTGAAATTACCTTTACAAGGGTGGCTGATAATACTGATAGTTTTAAAGAATAATATCAAATTAGACCAGATATACTTTTCATTAAGCTACACTGATTTGCACGTATTACCCTTTTTTAATCCTTTAAGAACGAAAAGTCCAATATTGGCTACTCCCACATTTTCTCCTCTTCCCACACCTCTTAGGATCAATGTAAGATTGAGCCGCCTGAAATTATCTGGGTCAGACTGATTTTTTTTCTTTTTCTTTTCTTTAAGTTGTTGTATAACATTGTCTCCTCTAGGCTTTGCGAAGTTTCACAGTGTTCTGAAAATCATTATTAATAATCCAAAGACCTTGTTCCCTTTCACCTGACCATTAATTTCTAATATCTGCAATCAAATCCTCTGTCTGACATGGTGAAAGTCTAATACATACACATCATTTTTTTAGTTAGTATTGGTTGCCTGCAAGCTATTACTATTAGTTATGACAAGTGACTACAGAATACATTCTTCAGGCTGAAGTCTTCCAAGACCATGCAACTATATTGTCTATTCATATACACAGCCATAATCTTAGCTTCTTCTACTTCACAACACTACATATACAGCGAACTTCGTATTTTATCTTCGTTGCTTACCCTCATGTTCAATGTAATTTACATTTGGTCACCAGCAACATCAAAAGATCTTGTGGGCAAAAGCCACACATGGAGGAACACAGATCTAGTCTATACTGGCAAAATAATCTCTGCAGCACAATGAACAATGTACTAAGCAGTACATTTGGGATGTACCAATAGTGAAATGCCAAATGAAAAGAAAGCATGGAAAGGGAAGGATAAGCAATACTTTTTAACACTAAAAGCAGGTCTGCATTTTCTAACTGGGGAAGATTACTGTCTGTTCTGACACCCAGTAATTATGGTCCTGATTCTTGTTAAGCTACGCGTGAAAACATACTAAGAGTATACTCACAGTACTGCTCTAAAGCTGACCTTTAAAACTAACTGGGATTGCCAGTTTTTCACCCAGAATAGCCTAGGCTGAGTCTGAGCAATCAAAAACCGGTAACTCTTAAAGAGCTGTAAAGTGGTGATTTGTGTCTTTCTGCTAATTATAGATTAGGACCCACCATAAACTTGGTTCTACTTCATCACAAACACTATCCTAAGTGCTAGCAGGCGGACATATCCTGATGGCTGCTGTCAGTTTTAACAATCGTATTGTAGTGACCGAGAGGGAGCTAGTATAGAGAAGAAAAAGTTGTAAAACAATTACCAAATTGGTTGCTAATAATGCCCTAACATAGCTCTTTCTCTCATTCAAACACACAAATCGATGCACAATGGTCCAGCAAGCGTACTTTGTTTAGCGCGGGGTGAAAGGATTTAATGGGCAAACAAGGAGTTAATTATTGATCAGCAGTGAACCCATGATTCTGAATGTAGGTAAAAAGAGGGCGCACTTACCAAATCTGCCAGGCACAACATGGAACAGAAGCCATCAGATAAATATCTTCACTTCTGGAAGAAGGCACTAAAGCCAAGAAAGGTTAATCTATGAAACTGCTTATTTTAGAAGTCTAAAATAGATGTATGATGTCGAAAACCACATAAGCAGGCAAAAAGAAAAACTGGCAGAGAAACTTAGGCTTTCTTTCAGACAACAACTTATTCAAAAGGAATAAGTGTTTTGTATTTGATAGCAGCTCATATAAGAACACATTCTGCATAACTGTTAAAGGCAGGCCATGTAACTTGGGTGGTCATACACACACTACAAGGCAGTAAGAATGTAGAACAGCATTTTAGGCTGGTCTGGTGCTAAAGGCTTAGAAGGTATAGAAGGTACATAATCATGGTGATTTAAACCTAAATACAGTCACATGCTTTAAACCTGTATTTTTCCTCAGGAGAAAAACAAGTGTCCTTGATTAGAATTGGATGTTTCCCCAGTCAACGTGTTTGCCAAAACCCATTATTTAGCAGGACCCAAAACTATTTGCACAGAAATGCTGAATTCAATAAACAGTTTCAGAGAAAAAGAAATATGTGAATTTTCTAAATGTTATAAAATCTCAGTGCTTAACAAATTTGTCTAAGACCACTGGCTTTTGGTCTGAAAAAAAAAAAATTTTAAGGAACAAAAAGAGAAGAGGATACTTCCTCTTCAAAAGCTTCCTCTTCAAAAACTACATTGATAACACCCAACTCAAAATTTTGGACCCAAAAGTAGCCTTTTTTTTTTTTTTTTTTTCTCTCCTCTGTGTGAGTGTAAGTTTTGCCAGAAAATTTTCAGTTTGGCTCCACAGAGAATTTTGCTCCTACTCTAAACCATGCTTGTTTAGAGCATATTCTCGTTTGTCTTTACTAAGAGATTTCTTTATTTGCCCAGGCTTGCAACTGATACACTGAAGCGGACCAGCTGCCCTCATGCTAAGGCAGTCTAGCAGCATATTCAACTTGGCTTTCTTTCTGTAGAGACTGGAAGTAGTAAAGAATACCAGTGCCCACAGCATGATGTTAACCAGGTTGCAGGAGATTGCAACTAGGAAGATTTGCATCTTTTTATCATAAATCCTTGTTAGAACTGAAAGTGGACTATCAAAACAAGACAGCCTCTTACCAAGCTGTATACATACCTACTTCTAACAATAGGTATGATACTTTGGATGAATAAACTTTTTCTTCTCTCATATGGTTGCATTTTCTACATCCAGGTTTTTTTTTTTTTTTTTTTTTTTTTAGTAGATTTAGAACAATTCTCACAAGTTACTAGCAGAGAAGGCTATTTTCCAATCAGAAAGCAGATAGGTATGTTTCAGTAAGAAACATGAACTTGGTAAGCTTTCAGCGTAAGATGACACTAAATCACTTCTGTCCCTATGGACTCTACAACACCCAGACAAATTCAAGGCATTCTAGTTCCCTAGCAATGGACAAGGCTGTTTGTTAGCAAGCTCGTTAAACAAGCGGCACTTTCCCACACCTAAAAATGCATCTGCAGGAGGACAAGGTTGAAGTTGCCCTCATTCTTTAACACTATTTCCACCCTTCATTATTTATAGTCTAGACTTTGATTAGACTTTTAGAAGACTGAATACAGAAGTGACTTCCCAGGTACTGCTTGGAAGTTACTGCTTTGATTTTTTTTCTTCCATGTTCATTTTTTATTGGAAACAAGTCTTTTTTGTATTTTAAAAGTATTTCATGTAAATTGAGGACTAGGCATCTTGACAATAGAGCTTGTGATGGTCACTATTTTAAATCTCTCTGAGATTATTCCCTGTGCATAACTTCAGTGGTTAGGTTCAGATTCAGTGGAATCAAACTTTCACCTACATCTTCACTGCATGCAGCACCTGTAAACTACAATGTACTCCAAGATCAAGAGACCGATATCTAGAAGGCAAGTAAAGAGCCACAAGAACTGTAAGATGTGCAGTAGGAAAGGGACTATGGCAGAGCAGGACTTCTCAGAAGCTATTCTGATGTAGAGGGAAAATTCAGACAACTAGTGACTGTATAGGATTTGCCAGAAGCTATAACTGAGGTTACTATGTTTGCATATGTTTATAGCAGTTCCTACAGCAGCAGCAATATTCACTTCTAAGAGGAATTTCTAATACTAGTCCCAAACAGAAGAAGAGGATTAATGTACAGTACAACTGCTGCAAGTGTACCCAGGTCAAATTTGTTGCTCAGGTACAGCCACTTTGATTTCCAGCCAAGCAGAGCACCACATTATCACCAAGCACCAGGTTTAGCGATACTAGGTATTTCTGTGCTACAAATACCGTAAGACATTAAATATCATGGTGCTGATGGAAGCCATTGGCAAGTTCTCTTCAGTTCTGCTGTACCTCTGTTTTTCTGCTACAGAGAAAGAAAGAGGCCTTCATCAGTTTATACTTCAAAAAAATCATGCCACTTACATCTTTCCATAGCCTGACAAAGAAAAATGTGTTAATTGTTAACTCAACATACTGGAAACTGGTAAAAGGCAGCCACATTCCTAAAGGAATAGTCACCTTCTAGAGAGAAGGATGTTTCAAAATATTCTGATAGAGCAAGGAAAAAAACCCAAACAAACATCACTGCTGGTGGTTTTTTTTTGTTTGTTTGGTTTTTTTTTAAGTCATGCTCCCCTCTTTGCTCCCTTCCAAAACCCCCTATTTGTTGGGTGGAAGACAGCTACTTCCTTCATTACCAAAATACCCAAACATCTTACGGGGAAAATCCTATGGCATGACTCAGTGGGTGTGGTTAAGTTCTAAGTTTTAACAGGTTTCAGCTAACATTACTCTTCACTTATGCAGACATTGCTTAAGATACTGTCCAAGAAAGAGGAAGTGAAGATAGATATCAAAAGAGGAAAGCCAATTTAAGCATAGTACACAGAACTTGACTACAGGCTCTCATGTAAATAACAGCATGGTACAGACGACAGCCAAGACAGGGACCAGTTGTACCAAGACATTGAGGTGCTGGTGCGCATCCGAAGGGCAACTAAGATGGTGAAGGGTCTGGAGCACAAGTCCGATGAGGAGCAGCTGAGGGAACTGAGGCTGTTCAGCCTGGAGAAAAGGAGGCTGAAGGGGGACCTTATCGCTCTCTACTACTACCTGAAAGGGGTTGTAGCAAGGCAGCCGTTGGTCTCTTCTCCCAAGTAACAAGTGATAGGAAACAGCCTCAAGTTGCGCCAGGGGAGGTTTAGATTGGATATTACGAAAAAATTCTTCACCGAAAAGGTTGCCAAGCATTGGAACAGGCTGCCCAGGAAAATAGTTGAGTCACCATACCTGGAGGTATTAAAAAGACAGGCAGATGTGGTGCTTAGGGACACAGCTTAGTGGTGGACTTGGCAGCGCTAGGTTAACAGTTGAACTTGATGATCTTGAAGGTCTTTTCCAACCTAAACGATTCTAGGATATGACACAGACCAACCTTCCTATCCAACTGTAAATTCAGTCAGTTGCAGATACCCAACTTCAGATTACCTTGCAGAATGAAAGTTGGATGTTTGGGAGACAAAGATGCTGTCTTGAAAGATAAACAGAAAAAATCCCACCTCTTAGTGCAGTGTCTGTATAGGAATGAAAGTGATTTATTTATATTACACACAAAGATTTTTATTAAAAAGGCTGGTAATGGAACATTTTATTTTAATGCATCAACCTGATAAAAGGTTAGTTACAGAAATTGTGTATAATGTTGTGTAAGTCACATGGATGGGTTATTTAAAAAAAAGATTTGATGATTAGAGGAGGACATCTCTTATTTTAGTTACATCGTAAAGTGCCTTGTGTAGTCATATTCTATCGTTGGAATGACCGCCTGTACAAATTTCAAGAAAATAAGAAGGTACCTGAGTTTCTTGTTAAGGAAAATGTGCAATAGCTAGAAATCCTGTAAAACAAAGCAGAAGTCACATTCAATGGTCTGCTCGACAGTACTTCTTGTTAATAGGAAAATAACACCCAGCAATTACACAGTTAAGAGACTGGGAAATTAATAACAGCAGAACTCTGGTAATGGCATCTGATGATTGCCCTAACACAGAGACCTTCTTGTTTTAAGTTAAAGCAGGGAACCAGGAATTATTTTCAATACATCTTACAAACACCACACAAACATTTCCAATCCCATTTATATATTTAATATTAGTTATTAACAAGCACCAAGGTGAATTGCACCTGGCAAGGCTAATCCCTAGCTACCTTCCTGTAGCTGCAGGGAAAGCAGGGTCCTCCTTCAGTGTTTCAGTGGCTCAGAAAAAGAAATAGGCTCCTGTTCTGAACCATCCTTTGAAAGAGCTCCTTCCTGCTGATGAGAAAAAGTAGACAGATTAGCTTTGCTAAACTGAGAAGTCTGCCTTTGTAGAGGAGACCTTCCTTGTCTCCCTTGTGTATATCGCCTTCAAATGCATGTTGGGCCTGAATCTGCAGTCTGGAATATATTGGATAATTATATACTAAAGTGTCTGTCCACCTGGGATTGAGGCAGGCAGCGAACTGAAAAATTAAAATAAATCACTACTTTCAACTGATAATTAAGTTACATTGGTACTGGAGATAAGTAAACCCTACTATTTTGACATGGCAGTCTCATGGACCGTTTCTTGACAAACACAAAATATATGACAGTGAGGGAAGAAACTGCCTGTTAAAAAACCCTCAATTTGTTTAGCAATAGCAAAAAAAGTAGCCAAAAACTTGAAAATAAGCTGTTTCTATTGAGGAGTAGACGACTTGAACTACCTTGCCAGAAAAGTTATTTTCCAGTTTCAGTTGCTTTGTGGCACAAATTGAGCAAGTCTCAATTCATACAGTGAACAATTTTACTGATTCAGGGCCTATAGCTGCTCAGTAATCCCCCCTTGCTTGCCTTATAGCACCAAAACCAGCTAGAACACTATTTTGAAAGGACACACTCACTTCTAACATGGAGGTTACTTCAGTCAGAAAGCACAGTATGAATTACTACAAAGCATAACTAACTGGCACTCTACAAGAAAATTCCAATTGTGAGGCATTTTATATTGGTGTTCAGAACCGTTTCAGTAATTTTCATTGCTTTTTTGTCAGCCGAATGTTTTACTAAGATACTGTTCATGTGCAGAGTAGAGAATAATGGGACCTCTACACCTTTCAGAAATGAATCTGATTCAAATCTAATACAGAAGCTGCTGTACCAAGACAAGTGATTACACTCTGGCCAGAGTCTATGAACCCCCAGCCTCATTCTCCTACACTGGGATCTCAGTTTTATACTCACAGGTACCTACAAACAGGGGCTCAGTCCTGTCACTTCAATCCTACCTACTTTCCCCGTTGCTCCCGCCACCCTCCCCCCACCCCCACCCCAAACAACTGATTAACAGTTTGTTCGCACAAAGGAGCTCATCCCAGAACTCCAGCAAGCGCTACCACAAAAGTTGTTTACTGCTTTTGCACACAACTGCATTCCAGTTTAGGAACCTTGAGGTAACAGCGCCTTACACTGCAAGAAATCTCTAAGAATACTGTATAGAAACAAAAAAGGATACATGTGAACTCCAAGTTCTCCCCCACCTTCTGCAACAGTCTCGATTATTTTCTTCATCACTTCTGCATGCCTGAAAGAGATCAGAAACGGTGAAAATATTTTAAGGAAAAATTAACTCCCTCTTCATCACAATAATATTAGGTTTTGTGCAAATTAAGTAGTTTTGGACTGTTAGCTTCAGGAATAGCAAGAGGAAGTGTTCAGTTTACTAAGGAAAAAAAAATCTCAACAATAATGGAAAGTTAATGTTAAGTGATGAATGCAACATTATTTGCCCGTGTCTTACATTCACAAGGAAAGATGTTCTGTGCTACAGAATAGACAGAGTGCTATAATGAGTGCCAATACACGTTGCCTGTCACTAGTGTAATTTTTAATTGCCAAACGCCCCAGAAGCCATCGGGTAAGACCCCAGAAGGTAATCCTCACCAGCAGCAAGCCACCAGAAGTTCCCAGATAACCCCTGAAAAAGATGCCTAGAAATTGCTGCAACGTTTTGAGCTGCCTCTGCTGCACTCTTAAGTTTGTAGAGGTATCAAACACTTAAACAATTAATAGTTTCCTAGGGAAGCAGGCTAAACCAACCCTGCAGAAATTCAGAACTGTTGCTCTTGGGACTGACTTAGGGTATGGAAACTTTCTCTGGCTACAGCTGTAACTCGGGTTCTGTGGCAGATCAACAGTTTCTAAGTTAGCTGCTTCTCTCTTGCAACTCTCTTATTGTAAAACACTACAGGGGAGGACAAACATTTCCTCAGGTCACTGTGTTTTGACATCAAGTCATCGGTGACATACCAAACCTACTATGAACCACACAAACATTTGCATACAAAGCTGATCCTAGGAATATAACATGGAATCACAGAACAGCTAAGGTTGAAAGAGACTGGTCATCATCTAGTCCAACCCTTGTTGTTCAATGAGCAGTAAACCAAAGCAGATTGCTCAGGACCTTATCTGGTCTGGTTTTGAATATCTCCAGTGATGAAGACTTCAAATCTTTTCATAGCCTGTCACAATTCAGAAGTAATGGTCTTGTGTTAGGAAGTTCTCATACCTCATAAACCAGGGGATGAAGAACACAACAAATCAGAGAGGAGAACTACTGTATGATTAATTGATGTTTTATTTATATATTTTTAACACAAACTCCCAGATTGCATAACTCATTTTTATCTATACTTCAACTTCGTTTTAAAGTCATGATTCTGTACGCAGTCTTTATCAGTGAGGTCACACAGGGCTATGGACATCCACCTAGAGCAACGCTGCAAGCTAATTAACAGCAGTAGTTTAAAATACCCATCCTGAAACAACCTATGTGCCTACCGAGAACAAAGAATAGCGGTAAGCAGAGATGCATAACTTCCTGACCATGCTTCGATACCATTACGCAAATCTAAATAGCTGACCAGTAACTGGCATTTAGTAGTTACCTCCAACAATCATGCTGTGAGCAACTGCAAACACAAGGAAGGAAGCTGTTGCAAATTTACCAAGACACATTGTAAACAGGAACATGAGAGTCTGGGGAAATCCTAAAGGTCAGCATTTGTCATTTGCTGTGCTGTTGGTCTTTGCTGATCAGCTAACCCTCATAGTTGATTCCAGTTCCGGATCCTCACGATGTCCCTGCTGAACACATGCCATATCAGGTGCCAAGGCCAGTTGCTTCTATATAGGATCCTGGCCACTGTCAAAACTTAAGCTTTGACCTCATCCACAGTGGTGGACTTTTTTTTTTTTTTGTACTGGCACAGAACACAGGTCACCCTACAGCTAGCTATTAGAAGTCTTTAACAGGATACTAGCTCAGCTTCATGCATCTTAATGACATCTGTTCTTTTCTAAGGAGTAGCTAGATATCCGGAATTCCAAAACGGCCACAGTAATGGTTCTTACTGTCATACAGTTCCTTATAAAAAGCTTTGTGGATGCTTCATAAACTTTCAAAAGTTTGTTTCCTGTTTTCAGTTTCCTTCTATAAGAAAATTTCGAGGAATTAATATGAAGTATGTATACCCCCAGTGGAAAAAAAATAAGATAACTTTGGGAGAAGTGTCATCCAAAACATCATGCTATCTAGAATTTTTTTTTTTTTTTTTTTTTTTTTTTTTACACTTCTGAATAGAAGTCCCCAAAAGTAACTCTTAATTCAAGGTGACTAAATATGCTACATGCTCACCAGTGCTTGTTTCAGGACCTGTTTGCAGATCACCTGAGTTATCAAATAGATCAGACATTTAAAACATCTACTGAAACACCTAATTTACTTTCTGGTATATCAACCAACTCTTGAGGTGGTTCAAGTAATATAAATGAGTTACTATTCATATTCCAAGTCAGAAATACTGCTGTTCCTATTGAAAATAAATTGAGATATACAGTATTAAGACCATACATTAAGGGGTTAAAAAAAGTTGAAATGTAGCTGATTTTTTAGATTGATTAGATGACCCTTTATGCTCTCATCAGGAATATTCGCTTTCCAGGTGAACCCCCCCTCTCTCCTGCTTTGCAATTGACCAAAGCTGTCAGTCAAAATATTTGTTGTTAACTTCACATTGGAATTCAGCACAGGTGACATACTGACTTTGTCTTAGTATCAGCTGGAAGGGAAATAAATACCATCAGAAAGTAAAAGTAAAAAATAAAAGCCACCCTGACATATGGGGGGAAAAAAAAGGCCCAACACCAGAAATTATTTATTTCCCCCACTGTCCCTTGCGGTTCACAGAGATAAAAGGCCTTCCACAGGGCTTTCAGTGTAGTGGAGAACAACTATAAGCATCCATAACAGAGGGTAAAATGCAAGACTTTTTAGAACAGTGTACTTTCAAGAAAAAATTACCCATGAACTTGATCCACTGTCTGGAACTGCTCGCACACAACAAGACAGGTGTGGAAAAACCCACAAACATCATCATTAGGAGAAACATTCAGAATCTGCAATACTCAGTTAACCTTAAGATCTACAATTTACTGATCCTTGCAGTTGCCTCTAGTCAGTTCCCTGTAGATATTTATAGTACATAAAAAGGAAAAGTTCAGGAGCCTGTCACCGTTTATTCTGAAATAGAGAAGAATAAACCCCTGGAATTAGTGCAAGTAATTCAGATCTAACTGTAAATGTGTTTAGTAGTTAAGTAGTTTGATAGTCCCTTCATAACACCCACATAAAATAAGTTGAGAATTGTGATTCAACCAGTTTGCAACAATTCATGAGGAAGTTGACTATGTTCCTCCCAGTACCATAAAAATGCTGACAAGAAATACAATTTACAGCAGAGCTGCAAGATGAACAGTTTCAACTGCCTACTCAAAATAGAAGCAATCTCAAGCAGCTGACAGGAGCACCCGACTGCCATCTCTTTCCTTTCTCTGACGCATGATATAGGGATATACACGTCACAAGAAACAGCCAAGTAAGTTTAGGACCAGCAAATACCCTACATTACACAACGGGCAGGAAAGCAACAGCAGCAGTGCTAACTAAACACTGGTACTTCCTGCCTAAATTAAGAACACCACAGCATTTTCAGCCATTATTTTTCACCTCAGAAGCCCAGACCTTGTTAGCCATTAGGCTTACCGGTTGAAGAAAATAGAACAGTTCACCTCAGAGTAAGAGAACGTACTTAAAAGCTCCATTTTAGCTATGCTGTTAGCCTCTTTCTTCACAGCCTCAAGATGATCTTTTCAAACCTTTCTAACATTAACCAGCTGTCAGTCACCTAGATTTGTGAGAAGGACTAGACAGTTTCCTCCACATTTAAGACTACCAACAGATCTGGTTCACTGTGATACCAATCGTCTCTTTCATGCTTAAAAGAGTAACTGGAGTAAGTTCCATGATGCAAACCATTTCTTCGAATGCAGACGTGGATTACATAACAAAGGCATTGCTACTTCACTGGCTTCAGAGGCAGAAGTGAAAACATGAACACAAAGCTCTCGCTCTCATCCATGAAGACTCTCAATCCAAATTCACAGACTAGCATTAAATTGGTTCTTACTCTGCAAAGGTGTTTGCAAAATTAAGCAGACTACATTGCAGATGCAGCCCAGTATAAAACCCACTGGTCTACCTAGTCAGTGAGGGCTGTCATGCCCAAATATCTGGTCATCTTTGTTTCTTTTGAGAGTGCTCTCCCAGCCTGCATCCCCCAACAGGAGCTTCTTCCCAACCAGTTTATTAGCTGGGCTTCCAGCAATCCCTGAAGTAAGCCTTGGCTTCAGGCTTTTTTCCTCCTTTTCTTCTATTAATCATCTTCCTAGTCAGCCTGTTAAGCCTTCCTACATTCATCCCATCTGACACACCCTCAAAACCACTAGTTGCACAAAAAGCTGCATCCATTTTTTCATCCAAAACCATGCAGACAGCAAATGATGGCAGTAAAAGTCACTAACAGGTTGCCATATTCAGACTGATATGTTCATATGTAAGGTACAAGAATACCTTATTGGATCAAACCAAAGGTCTATCTCATCCTGCTTATTATCTCATAGTACATGCTCAAGAAAGAGGCCAGAGCAAGCACCTCAAAGTTTCCCCCAAAGTACTGCTAGTTTCCAGCAGTGTGCAACCCAGGGACTTACTAATTCCAGAGCATTCTAACTTCACTTTTAACAACTCTTGACAAGTTTTCCTTTCATTAACATCATATTGCTTAAATAAATATTTAGTTTAATTGGGTGCTGTGTGCAGAGTTTAATTCTTTTTCTGGCTTTGAACATACCAGTACCAAGTAGCATTGAATGCCATCAGTTTTACTATTAGAAAAAAACTGAACACCTCTTACTTCACCTTCTGTGCCATTCATAATGAAGGTCACTGAAATCATAACTCCCGCCTCAACTGCCTTTTCAAAAGCTTTTTGCAAAGCCTTTTCCAAGGGGTCCCAGGTTATTCAATCATTTTGTATGGGAAAGAGCTTCATAACCTCAGTTATCCCACACAACCCCTCTGTATCTTTTCCAGTTTTAGCCTTCCTTCATCTCACAGGCTACAGAACCGATGACCAGAGCTGTACTGCAGTATTCAACATGTGGGTGGTCCCACAGATTAAGAGAGGCCTTATGCTGTTTTCTGTTCTAGTCTTCATTCTTTCACTAATAGTTTTCTAAGTTCTGCTTCCTGTACTATTCTTGAGCACACAGACTGACATTTTCACAGGTTTATTATGTTAGTGTAGAGTTAAACTTGAGGATTTAAAGACCAACAATAAACTTTACCACTTGAAAATTTTCTACAAGACAGCTGAACTGGGGAAAAGCTATTTCCCAGTTGTACAATGGCTTCTCTGCTCAATATTGTCCAGATATAAACCTGACTGCTTGGTGAAAGCAAAGACCGTTGTAAAGCAGTAGTTAAAGAACTATGAACTGGAAGAAACATGAGATACAGATTTACAGGGCCCATGAATATATATCCTCATAGTAAGATCAAAAGTAGCCATAAACTACTTGGTGCAAAGCTCCCTTGCTCTCTCTCTCGAGAATGGTATACCGTTCCCAAGACTGATCTTTTGATCAAATAATTCCTAAACCAGAAACAAGAATGCACTGAGTCTGCAAAAATCACCACAAGCTTGTCAACAACAAACTGATTATTTGACACCTCAACTAGTGGCATGGATCCTAGAAATGTTTCTTTAAGTCAAAAGAAATTATGAGACTTAAAGGGGCAATCTGGACTTTAAAAAAAAAAAAAAACAACAACCAAACCATATGCAAGACTACAAAGGGTGTCTTTTTAATAAGAGAAAAGCCCAAACTCGTATCTCTAAGAACTTCACATTATCAAGAAGCTGAGGAGTTACACTGTTTAAGATATTGGCTCTGTATCACTAAGACATCTAAAGGATGTTAGGGCCTACATCTAAGAAGGTACCTTTCAGAGACCTAGAAAAAATATCCGTGCAGCTAGTTGAACCACAGACTCCCTATGTCACGTGTGAGAAACGTGGAAAATGCAACAGAAAACACCCTAAAAACACAAGTGTGTTGTATTCAACAAATATTTCAGTGTGGTAATTAGAGGACCTCTATTTATCAGTGTAAGATTTCAAGGACTTCTGGGGGAGCAGAAGGTAGTTATTACAAAATAAGAAAGTTATTTCATGTTCAAATAGCTTTTTCTGCTCCCAAAATATACATTATACTTTTACCCTCACAAAAAAGCAGCACATGAAAGTACAGGAGAACTTTCTTTTTTAGAGTTCTACTACTCTGCCATCTTCTGGAGTCCATAGGAAAGTGGAGAAAAACCCAGTTGAGCAGAGAGAAAACAGCTCTAGCTGCAGAATACACTTCCAGCAGCAAGCACTGGAATGACTTCAGAGAATCACTGATGTCTTCCTTTCACACTGCCTCAGAAGCTAACAGACAACTATGGCAGCCAACTGTGGAAATACGTCCAGAAAACCTGAACCAAATCCTTCAGTGAAGTGGCTTGTGTCTGCCTGCTGAATCAGACCAGAAACAAAAGACCTACCTGCATGGATGAACTGAGCACATGGGAGGTGGAGGAAGATGAGGATGGTTTTCAATGGTCACTGTTTTCTTGACATGGTCTTGACTAATATCTTCATACATATGCTCTACTGTTAAAGGCTGCCGTTGCTGTATAGGAAAGAGGAACATAAGAACAAAAGTATTACTAAAAGAATTTCTAACATCATTGACAGATTAAGCACCATAAATTCTAAACATCTAATATGCAACAGTTCTGAAGGTACACTGAAAGAAGTGTGTTAAAATCCATATGGTGTAGAATTGTACTGCACAAATTTATTGTTTTAATATACCAGGTGAATGGTAAAGTCAAATATATTTGAGAACCACCTAGGTTTCCATCTAGATATAAGCTGTAAGCCCTAACCAACTTTAACTCAAGAAACTTAGTCATTAACAGGAAGAGTGATTTATCTAATCCCCTCCCTCTGAAGATCATGAAAACACATACCTGCATACTTGACTAAGTTTACTGGGATTATTACTAGCTCTGCAGAGGTAACAGAAACTCAGATGACAGCGCATGATTTCCTTCCTTCCAAATGTGCTCATTTACCAAGTACAATTTTCAGTGAAATTGTTCCTACTTCCTGCAAGTACCGTTAAGTACTGTCCGCAACCCTGACTATATAATGGTTTTCGCACCATTTTTTCCTTTAAATTTCTACTGTGAACAAGGAATGAAATAGCCTTGCTATTTGACACGACAAGTCTAATTTCACAGAACTGGGGGGGGGGGGGGGAGATCAACATAGCTATACCTCATCATATCCAAACAACCAGAGCCTTGGAGTTTGGTAGTATTTGTCGTAAGTGATGTAGAGGTCATAAGTTCTAGTCTGTAGAATAGCATCTTCCCCTCCAACATCAACTTTAGCTTTGTTAGCTTCTACAATCTGTCTTGTGTCAAGCGTTGCCTGGTTCAAGGTAAAAATGACAACATTAGTTTAGTCTTGCTTGGGCTCCCTCCTTTCCCATCCTAAGTAGTTACATAAAGCTGTAAAACTGAAATTAATGTTCTTAAGTGAGCATTAAAACACAGTTTTTTGGGTTCTGTTTTTAATCTTTAAATTAAGAGTACCACCCCCAAGGTTTTCGTTTTATTTTTGGTGGGTTTCTTTTATTTTTTAAAAAGGGTCCAACTTCTTAAGGAAGAATGCAACTACATTGTCACACCCCCTTCCCTTCTTTCACCAATAGCTTTTGAACCCAACAGACAATTCCAATGAGATTCAGAATACAAAGGTCTCAGTTTATACAGGTTCATGAAGAACTTAGAGTACCACAAACAATGATGCCCTCTGTTCTCTCTCTCTTGAGTCTGGTGCATCTGTGCAATCTATTGAATCTATAAGCCACTCATCCTCCACAAGTAAGCCTCAAGAAAAACCACTGCATTTTTTACCTCTTGTGAATATAACACTGTGTGTAAGCAGAGCAAAAACGATCAGCAAAACAAAAAATTACTGTGATCAAAATCTTTGAGGACCTAAGAGTTAAGATTACCACAGAAAGGTTGGCAGGAGACAAATCCATAGGAAACCAGGCTCAGTAATCGCACTGCTCATAACAAGCTTGTTATGTCAGCCATTTCTTATCATTATTTTTACTTTTCTTGTGCTCATATTGGTGATAAGCATTGTAACAGACAAGATAGGAACTGTTCACTCACATCATCTGTCTCCAATAGCCCACTTTCTTCATACTCTGAAAAAAAGACCCATAGAATTCTGTGTTTAGCTTATAGCTAGTCATCATGTTTCTCATTCATAAACAACTCCTTTAAAGCAGCATACATGTATCTAAAGATGTTTTGTTCAGGTAGACTTCCCAATCTCCAAAGCAGACTATACCTTTTTTAATACAAATTTGACCAAGACTACATATAAGTACACAATGAGCAATCCTTAAGTGGTTTTAAGTAGGCAGACTGAGTTTAAATGTAGGTATGAAGCAGGAAGGAAGCTGTACTAAATCCCTAATTTATATTTGTTTGGATCTGTTCTGCTCCTCAGATTAATTTCCCAGTCACTAGCATTCACACAGGTTTTGGCATACAACTTAGAGTAAACATGCATCAGTAAGACCATACAAAATACAAAGACTATATGCCTGTTGAATTTCTCAGCATGCATTCCATGAAAAAGAGTAGTGTTTTCTTAGAGTATATTGCTTTAGTTAAAGGCCTGAAATAAAGCACATGCCACCCAATTTAAGGAAATACCTTCCATGTCTGCAGCTTCTCCATCTTCTTCATCATCATCTTCACAAGATGCTGAACATTCTGGTATTTTAACATTATCCTTTAGAAGTTAAATTGAAAACACTGCTTTAGAGACTGCTGCATCTACACAGCCTAACAGCCCCAGAAAATTTAAGGTGTAAGTCCAGTCAATACATACAACAAACCAGAAAAATAATTTCTGCTATATTAAGAAGGACTATACTGAACTCAAGTATTTGCTTATTAAGCAAACTTAGTTTCACAAGTCCTAGTACGACATCAAAAATCCACTAAAAAGTTCTCCTTTAACTTTGTACTCTGGAATGATTTAATTCCTAAGCAAAGAAGAATAGACATGGTATTAAACAGCCCGTAATTTCTCTTCAAAATACCCACCTATCCCAAATGAAAGGCAATGACTAAACAGCTATGACTAAACATGTAGGTTAACATTTTCTGTGTCCTAATTCACAGCCAACTGTGCAGCAGTTATCATAGAATATCTCAAGTTGGAAGGGACCTATAAGGATGGCTGAGTCCAACAACTCCCTGCTCCTCGCAGAACTACCTCAGACTAAATCATATAACTAAGAGCGTCATGCAGTTTCATAATTGTTTTTAAAACACAAGAGAGTCCAAAAAGATACCACATATTTACATCATTGTCTGAGGAAGCACAGTCCAACAGAAACGAATAAGGCTCAAGACCTCAAAACCAACTTTTTCTTTTGGGCATTGTGGGCCTATGCATAGCATTTGAACCCAACAGATAACCCCAGTAAAATTCAGAAGGGGGAGGTCTTGATTTATGCAGGTTTCATGAAGCCTTTATGAGAACACTCCGAATAATGATTACAATTACAAGCTGCTCTAATTGTAAGCATCAGGTGGCTGGTTTCCTCATTTAAAAAAACAACAAACAATGGAAAACAAAACACCAAAACCAGTAAGAAACTAATCATGAAGTGCTTTGGCAAACAGAACACTAGCAGAAAACAGAATTGTCCTTCTGGATTGGACCTGTGGTCCAACAAATGAAGTACTGTACAACAAGCGAGTTTTTCTACATACAATATATCAGAAGTGAAACCCAATTCATAACATGCAACAGCAGTTATGAATCACAATAACATTCTGCAAGTATTGTGTTTCACAGAAATAGTGATCACCTTTAGGTATTTCTTAGAGAGTTTCTTCCACCTGTATGTTACCAACTTGTGAAAAAGCAGTATTTTTACTATATTCAGCACAGTTTCACTTGAAATACATGTTTTCACAGTTCATCATATTAATGGCATTTTGAGCTATTTATAGTGTGTGGTAGCATGCTGCAGCCCATTCTCTTCTCTTTCCCCCTAATTTTTAGAATCTAAAGCTTTGTGTTTGGATGGCTTAAACTCTCATAGCACACAGACAGAACTCCACTTTAACAACCAACTCATCTTTAAAAGCATTTTGTGTCTCTGTGACTTTTTCCACATTTCTTAAACATGTTAGCTAACACTTCCATTTCAAGTACTTCCAACTGTTCTTAGTTTCCTGAGGACTTAAGTTTCAGATTTGGCTCCTGCTGCAGAGTGACTTTTTGGAAACGCATGTGGAAAGCGACAACTTTCTAAGACATACACATTTAAACAGTTTTAGTACTTTTAAATTTGAGGGCACAAGCCTGTCAGACAGGACCAAATGTGTTAAAACTCTGCATGCAGTAGTTAAATATTACGAAGAAATACTTTACATCCCTACATTATTTTTCCATGTAAAATTTCTTTACACTGGATCTCCAGCCATTAGTTTCTTGAGACACAAAGGTGTGGTATCACTGTAAACAGAATTTCATTTTCAGTTCGTAGAAGCCCGGCAAAAGAGCACCCTAGCTAAAGATATTCCAGAAAGAACACTGCATCAGTAAATGCATATTAATAAGGAGGTGCACATACTTAGACTGATATCAAGGGCTCTGATGGTCAATATATACCTGCAACACACCTAGTGACAATGCATATTTTTAATCTTTTGCAGGCAGTACTAGATTGCTGCAGGCAAGACTTCTATTACCTTTAGGTCCTGTAATAAAACAAGAGGAAAATTTAGAAACAAGTACCTTACTGTCTAGTGTGATCTCCTTAACTGCTTCTGTTGCACCCACTATACCTGTTAATTGAACAAGAAGTTTGCATTAAAAAAGCTTGTTTCTTTGTTATACAATAACGTAGAAAGAGGTTGCAAAGATTTCAGAAAGCAGCATATGATCTTTCCAAGTTACGTCTCACAACAATTTTCCTATTTGAAGGGCTGTTTATTTGTTATTCGTAGCATGTTTGGTGATGGACATCCATAAACAAACCATACCAGTAGCATGAACCATAACAGCACAGCTCTTGCACACCATACAAATTTTGTTAATGGAACACTGCAAAGTAATTTGGATTTTTATTTTAAGGAATTTTTGCATAAAAGTGAGTTCAAGATAGGCATTCATGTCACAACAATGGACTTCAACTTCATGAGCAAGGGATGCGTTCATGAATACTTCTGAGCATCCTGAAAGCAAGGCGTTCATGACAAAACAATAACATAGCAGAACACTCAATGCTTTTAGCTGAGAGGAAGTAGGGGTAAAAACCATCCCAAATCACGGTAGTATCAACTCTTGAGTTCCTCCCCACTACCTCTCCAGTTTTACTGCAGGTCTCACCCAGTACTCCTTGGGATATATGACAAGATTCTGCTCTGACACAGTAAAATTATATAATTAACTCTTCAGCTGAATATAAGTTACATCATCATGGAGAATGAACCTGGAATCAAGTAACTACTCAGCAGAAATAACCATTTAAAGAAAAGGAATGCCAGTTGAACACTGCTTGGAAACAATGCATTTCTAGTGGCTGTGTGATCACTGACATACTTTTTTTCCCCTGTCAGAAAAAGTGGTTTTATGAAGAACATCTACACACATGGATGGAAACAGATTTTTTTTTTTTGTCTTCTATGACAGTGTTTGGAGACCTGACCAGTTCTAGTCATAGTCTTACAGTTGTGCTACCACAGCGTACTGCTCAAACCAGTAAACCCTAAAGAGAAAAACTTGGCAGAGGAGTCTATCCATAACAGGGATGGAGAACGCATCCTTAATTCAAGGATATGACAAAATTATGTCAAACTCTCTTTGGTGTGGGGGTGTTCAATTACGAACTGCAATACATTTAAGAATTGCCAGTGATGAAAAAAGTACATCTACAGAAACAAAAGGCATCTTCTCCCACCCTTTTTCTCCCGAGCCTGGCTCAACTATTTAGAACTGGTTCCAGATTACAGCAAAAAATTTACACCAAAGAAAGTGAAAACTGAGTAGAGTACCTTCTAGGTTTGGAAATAGTGGAGAAAACATCACTGAAAGACAGAATCTTATTAACTCATGAAGAAAATGAAGAAACAGACTAAAACTAATAAAACTGCCAATTCTTAGAAAAGAACAAAATGATTTCTAAGAGGCTGTGCTAGAAAAGCTAATGAAAGATTCATATAAGTAGTAATTTTAGACTTTTTTATAAACATGAGTTCATCTAAGGACTTGGTGTAAAAAACATCACCTCCCACACTCATCTCTGTATTTAACAATATTTTCTTTCTTTTTAGTGTCTCCCCACCTTCCCCCAGTGACCTCAGATACTAAGATAATAGCTGTTTTCTAACACTTCTCCCTTTTAGTTCAATCCAACAATTCAACTGAACGGGAAACACTGAAATAATTAAGTTAATTGAGGTTATCATTAAGATAAAGATCTCAACGTGCTTCACATACAACCTAATTAAAAAAAAAAAAAGATATATTTGTGTATTCTTCAAACAAATAATTCAAACCAGCATTCTCTTCACAGGATCTTCTTACTAAGGAATGAGTCAGTACACAGCTTATTTTTGAAAATAACTTCCTGGAACTGTAATAAGGGAATACTGAAATAATTTATTGTCAACACCTCTAAAAAGTAGCCTGTTTCAGGCATATACAGGCATGCAGTTAAACATCTGAGCAGCCATATACCAATCAAGTGGGTAGCTGGCAATATAATTTCTTCCAGTTTAGATACTAGTACACAGCCATCTATAGATAAGAAAGCTTTTACTTTCTAAGAGTGGAAACTGAAAATATTTTAGATTACCAAATGCAAAGTCTGAAGCAAGACTTTGAATACCTGCATTGTGAAAAGTGTCTACCCATCCCCCATCACCATCATCTTCTTCTATAATTGCTTCTTGCTCATCTGAGTACTCCATCTGCTTACATCTTTTATAGCATGGCACTGCAAAAAATTGCAAAACAAAATGAATGCAGCCATTCCTACACAAAACCAGACTGGAGCAATAAAATATCCTACAGGGCCTTCTGAAATGTTGTAGTCTCTCATATATACTTATTTAGGGAATCCTAGAACTTTTATTGCAAATGCAAAAGCACAAACTTAAAATAGTATGTTGATGTGCTGTACCAGATATTTTATTTCATGTACAGTACAACACTTGCAGTGGCCTTGAAAGTTATTTCTTCTGTTACCCGTTAGAGCATTTTCACCCAAACTCAAAGATTAGAAAATTAACTTCTCGTGTCTCAGACTTCCTATCCATTTGCTAACAACTGGAGCCAACCTATTAGTTTACTTCACAATGGTAAACAACTTTTAGCCTAAGTACAACTTTGCCTGGATTTGCATCAGTTCACTGAACTTACTTGTCTTTAGAATTCTGCTAAAAGTTCGCATCAGCTATTTGTGCCATACATCAGGTACATTTAATTATAAATTAACATCTAGAAGTTTAGAAGCAGTTAGAATTAATGTGTTATTTAGAATAACTTCAGTCATATGCATTACCGAGCCATTCAAGTACCGAAGTTTTCAGAAAATAGTCAAAGAAGGAATGCACATCTGACTAAGGCAAATTAGACATTTTCCAATATCGTAAACAAGGACTGTGTAAAAAATGCTCCTTTTCTGCTAATGTGGATAAAACAACTGCTGCATGAAGCGCAGAATTTGTAAATTGCTCTTGGACCTTTCAGAAAGGGAGAAGAAAGGCGTGAAAGTCACAGCAAAGAGAAGACCTCCAAAGACTTCCAAAATGAGGTCTGTAGGAGGCCTCACCCATAACACACAACTTTTATTCAGGTGGTAGGCCAATGTTTCACCATCAGCAGGAAACACATTATTTTGAAATTTGATCTAGAAGGGTCAGAGCAATGTGGGATCCTGGAAGCGGGCGGGAAAAGAGAAACAAAGTAGAACACTTGGTCATCTAGCCATCAAGACCTTCTTCGGAAAATCTGTCCAACACTACTACGAGCATTTTTCCATGATAGTTCAATTCAAGTCTCCAAAATCCAGCAAGGGAAATCAAAGCATAAAATATAACCCAGTACAGGTAAAAACCTCCTCAGGCTGTTCTTAGTATTGAAGGTTTATCTAACAACATTATGTTTGACACATTTTCATACAATATCTCTTGAGAAAATTATTTCCGCATGGTTGTTCCAAGATGATAGCTTTCTTATCCATTAAAAAGGTAGTCACCACAAGTATTTATATATACACAACTGTGAAACTGATCAAAATTTGATTTAAAATTGTCTTGATATTATAGCTACTGAAAGGGATAGTGACATCAGTCACATATCTGAACTAGAAGCATCAGTGTCATCATGAAAGACATTTTGGGAACACTTTGATAGCCCGAGTTTTCCAAAAGAAAGAGGAAAATAAACATATTTTCCTTTTAGATGCTGAATATGAGCTGAAGGAAAGGCAGAAAAGGAGATTTATAACATTTAAGCTTCATTTCTACTTCATCAAGGCAAGCTGCTTTACTAATATAAAGCCCTACTAACAACTCTTCTAAGGAAAAGATTTTAGAAGTGCAGGAAAAACTTTTTTTAGTATTGCAAAGCCAAAGCACCCAAAGTGCAAGATGTTTGCTTCCCCTGTCAATACAGACAATCAGTAAAGTTGATAGCACAGTCAACCATACTATCAATCCTAAGAATGCTTATATTTAAACTTCAGCCTTACCATTTTTAGTTACCAAAAACTGTTTGTCTGTTGGCAGATAAGCCTTGACTTTTAGTTCTTCTCCTGAAGCCCTGTAAAATGAAGTGCACCATAAAAGGTTGAGAATTTGATGATCTGCAAACAAAATAACCCTTCTATTTTAAATTTATATCAGGAACATTTTATATACTCCTCTTGACCTATTCTCAGAATCTGTTTCCTATGTATCTACTTTTGCCTATACAAAGACTTTGATATAGGTATGGGGTCAAAAAGGTTGGCCACCCCTAAACTATAGCATCTTGGATAAAACCCACTTTCTGCTTCAAAAACTACTTTCACTTTGAGATGGCCAAGCAAAGATGAGTTGACAGAACAATCTAGTCTATATGCAATTTTCTAGAATTGGCAACAATACAGTCCCAAGTGTTTCTAGAAAGCAATTTCAGAAAAAGCAAGACCTCTAGAAATATAAGAGCTGCCCATAGTTACCAGAGCTGAAGTAATCTTTGCCAAGCTCACATTACTCAAGCATTTGCTTTCACTTTCAATGGCTTTTCATTTGTAAGAAGAGTCTAACACTCCAAATAGCCTGTTCCAAACTGCTGGCACACGGGCCAAACTCAACATCTTGTTTCCTCTGAAGGAGATAGTAAAAAGGCAATAAACAATGATTCACGCATAAAAATTCCTCCTCAGCTCTTCATGGCCCAGCACAGAGCCAAGAATCTTGATGATACTGACTGCACAGAAACTGTCCATCTAGGCACTAACTGATGACTTTTATAACACCAGATGCCAGTAAAACATGAGGGAGCACATTACTTGCAGCCCTATTGTACACAAAAGGGAAGGGGATTCAGAGGGGAAGCACTGCACAAAGTCATCTCATGTGGGCCAACCTGAACAAATGCAATTAACAAATGCTTGTCTAAAATACCCTGACTGCAACTAGTTCTTAGCAATTCCAGTTGGACACGGCCTTTGCTTTTTCAATCACCAATACTAAGACAAGCTCAGGGAGACAAACTGCTATTGTAGCTAAGCACTGAAAGCACTCACAGTATGTACCAGCTTATCTCCCCTACACCCTTAGGAAAACAAAGCAAAATAATCCCCAAACAAATCCTCATCTCAGCTATTGCTACTCAGGGCAATAAGTAAGTCCAGCCTGACTTAAGATCGCTTCATCATAAAAATAGCAGAAGTTCTACTGCAAGAGTCCATGTACTATTCTAAAATGAAACAACTGTGTAGTTGCATCCAATGGAAACACATCAAATCATAAATAGTGATGCTAGCTTCCTATAATTCTTTTGATTTTACTTACCATTGCCAAGTAGGGCAGTGGTGAACCAAATGATCTCCAGCTGCAACAAACTGTTAAGGCAGGAAAAAAAAAATTAAAGTCCTGTTAAATACAGCATAAGAAAACAACCTCACACTTTTCTCAATATTAATATATTTCAGTTGCAAATTCATTTGATAGATTAACTATTTAACTAATTACTGTTTGTATCAGTTTGATGCTTTAATTCCATTTCTTAGCTATGCATGAAAACTCAAATACTAAATCAACTTCACCTGAAAGAAATGCATAATAAGCAGAACAGCAAATTCAGATAGTTTCAAAAGCTGCAGTATCACCTATCAGTCTTGTAACAAGCAAAAAAAATTCCTAGACCCAGTAACATTGTTTATTTTGTGATGAAGAAACTGTTTTTATTTGCCACTCTTCGAAGTTTTACAAAGACAATGAAGAGCTTAATGTAAAAATATAATTAGTTCTCTTTTGGTGTTGAAAACAATTTTGCAGCAAGAAGAAAAATGAGACTGGCATCAATTCATTGAACCAGTGAGAGAACTGCAACAGAGGAATAAATGGTGTATGTCTTAAATGATGACCATCGCTATGATAGCTATGATGTTAACTAAATGTGTATAACCAAGTACTTAGTACATTAAAAAAAACCTTACATATAACTTTTTCTGAAGAAATCACTTTTAGAAATCTTCACTCTACTTGTTCTTAGTATCAGAGATAAAGGCTTTTATAAAAATGACATCACTATTTCAAAGCAATATGGGAAAACTCATGCTAGATTTGTCTATGAACTCAAAATTCACCCAGCAAAATCCAACCCACTGGGCTTATTTTTTGTACACATAAATGCAGGCTTGCCTTCCTCAATTTAAGAACAATGCTTTTTGTGGTCTTTGCACCAGTTACTTTTGAAAATTAGGTGCACACCTATTGCTACAGTTGCTTTTTCGTCTTAAAAATGCCAGTTTATAACACATACCTAGTTGACCAGAAGATGTTGTAAAGTGACACACAACAGGCCTGCAGTGTGTCAGCCATTTTCTCACTACATGGAAAACCAACCCTTTTTTTTTTCCCTAAAAAAAATTCTGTAAAGAAAATAGAAATCCCTTCCAATACACGTGAAAGTTTTAAAACTCGTTAGCCTTTACATAATAACAAACAACACATGAAACTCCAGAATTATTTCCAAATTATTTAAAATGCTCAGTTCAAGGAACTGGAACACTGTTTGTGGTACCCATGTTAAAATATATTAAAGATGAAAAAAATGTAAAGTGTTCGTTGTGGGTCTAAAAGATGCAAAAACCTAAAACAATACTTGAAATTTCATTTGCATTTTCTTCAGCTTAGGCAGCAAAATTAGCTAGCTGGTTTCACTTTCTGTTTCTCAAGCACTGCTATTTAAGATCTGAATTAATATTGCAAAAGTGTCAAGAATTTTAGGACAAATTCTTATTTCTACTCCTGGAAAGAATTATTTTTAAGATTTGGCTGTACTTACATATAAAATTAAACCAGACGTTATCTTTCTGAGGTATTAACTAGTAAGAACTCACGACAGTCAAGAATTGGTTGAAATCAATGTACGCCAGTACATGAAAAGAGGGAGTAGGTAATGAGTCATCTTCAGCCTTATAGCTAATTGATTCGTCTTCAGAGGGAAGCCACAAGAACCTCATAAAGCATCTCCGACTAAAACACTTAAATTGAGATTCATTACCCAAGAAATCCAAACTCACCAAAAGATAACATCCTAGCATCATTACAGATTACTTCAATTCTTCTTTAGCAATCATTAGGGAAAAAAAGTCAAAGGGCAATCAGCAGTCCATGCTTCACTCATCTAAATTTAACAAAAAAATTAATCTTGCTGTATAACTGCTTCCCTTGACTACTGCTTCGAAGGGTCCAATTTATTCATCCTATCAGCATCTAACTTTATTCAGAGAATACATACTACTTACATTCTCTTACTGGTGTTTCAACACTGCAGACTGTTTAACATAACACAGTGTGATTCTTGCTACGTTCTAGAGAAAGTACCTTTTCTTTCAGTACTACTGCAAAGTTTTCTCCCAGAGATCAAGAAGGGTTGATCAAGAACATTTGTCTAGACTTTCTCTGTTAACAGTTGTATGTTTTATGTATAAGATAGATCATACATATATTATTTAATATATAAACACTTATATATATATATACACACACACACAGGTTATCAGAACACCATGTTGCTAAGCCTGTTTTTCTGAGTGGTAATGATCATAGAAAGCAGAACTGCTTGCTTGCCATGCAACATAGCAGAAAAACACTAGGTACCCATGTCAGGAAAAATACTTCCATACACATTATCTACCCACATCAGATGTAATTTGTTCCATCTTTTTCCATCTCATCTTCACATTTGTGCATTCTGTCTCATTTTTCTTTCATTCTACCTAACTGTCTTAACATTGTCTTTACAGGAGTATAAGAAAACAATGTATTTTCAGAACAGTAGCACTTTAACATGAGAAAAAGCAGAACAGAGAAGTCAAAGTAGCGCAACACAATCAGTGTTTTTACTATTCTAGAAAAAATCCTGTTTGTTTCTCTTTGCAGCAGACTCCTTGAAAAACTACTACAACTGCTTGGTAGCAATACAAAATAAAACAGGTCTAGAACAGCCTATAGAGCAGGGGGGCGAGGGGGGAGAAGGAGGGAATATCATTGGATATTTGGTGTGGACAAGCATATGTAATGATTTAGCCAGAGCCTTGGAAGGAACCACAAGGGAGGAAAGTGAGGACTGTTCCCAAGATACAAGTTCCCTTTGAGTTGCTTACAGAAAAGACTACTGAAATCAATAGATTCCTGGTTATCTGGCTAAGGAAACAATAGATTCCTTAACTTCCATGACAAACAGAGCTGCTGACCCAGCATAAGCTTCCTTATAAACTTTTTGTGACATGATACAGGAAAAAAGCATTCCACATTTAGGTGTCAAGCATCAAGATGAATTCTGCTTTTGATCTACTTCATCTGTAAAGAGCCCATTTAGAACTTCCATTTTGTGAAAAATGTTTCAAGAAGCAATAATTAGTTGGCAAAGACATTAACTGTTTGAGATGAACATAGTAATTTTGAGTAAAATTTATCGTTATTTTCAAAATATATTTCAATGTTTCTAAATACTTACTTCTTCAGGTGTAATTACTCCAGTTTCTTTAAACTTGGACTCCTGCAATAAAGAAAGTTTAGAAATTTTGAGCTCTGCTGATAAATCAAAGTACCCCACTTGACTGGTAAAGAAAAGTATCTGTTCTGCTTTTGTCTTGGAACTAGCTCTGTCCACAGAGATCCGTGAATCAGCTTGGAGGCAATCTCTGCCAGGCCTGATATGCAGCTTACTTCTATATCCTATAATGTAAGGCCCAACAAAATTACTTGTGGCAGAATGTGGAGTTCTATTAAAAAAGATCACATATACAAAGTAATTTTGTTGTTACAGCCAATTATATCAATAACGAAGAAAAATCCTGAGCACCCAGGATTACATTTGCCAGTCAGAGACAGAAAAACAGTTGGAAACAGTGATTGTCACAGTCAGAACTTTGGGACTGTTATAGGCACTGAAGAGCAGCACAATGCATCAAGGATGAGGCTTTGCAGTTAAGAAAGGTCATGAAATGAATGACCAAACCAACTTTTCTCTGTGGTAGGAAAAGTTATGTAGAAAGACTTAGTTATTAAGTTTTTTTTGGTACCCATTTTTGTGCCTTCATTATGCACCCCATGTCTCTCATATGGTTATGGTTTTTTATGGACAAGAGAATAGATGGCAAGCAGCAACATGATTTAGTTCTGCATGGAGAAATTAAGTACTTTCGCATTAAAGACGACACCTATGAAGTTTAAGGATACAACATTTTTAGCATATTCAAACCTAGAGTAAATCTATTTTGTTTCAGACTTCTCTTTCTGTTTTTTTCTTCAGAAATGCCTCAAGCACCAAGGAAACCTACTGTTCCCCAGCATCAGAGCTATCTAAGAACAGCTTCTGAAAAAGAATACAATTTCAACCATGGCATAGCTCACATTTCAGGTTTTTGCATCATCAATTACTGAATAACTTTCTGCCCTAAAGAATTCACTTTTTTTTTAATCAAGACTAAAAGGAGCAACTCAGAAGTACCTCACTTTTGGCTACAACTGCACCTTATTCAATGATTAGGAAATCATTAAAGAAAACCAGCCACTGCTTAATTTGGTTATTCTTGATGCTTCACCCTGGTGCATTCTATCACCTGTGCTATGTAAAAGGGAACAAGCACACCCATTTCATACAATACTGATTACTTCCTTTCTCCTTCATTTCTAAAGAGACCTTTAAGAACAAGATTAAGATAATCAAAGCAGCAGTTGTACAAACACCATAACATCACTATATGCTAGTTAACAGAAATCAAAGAAGCTCAAACAACCCTAATTTAGCAATTTGGATTGCTGTAAAACTGAGAATTCTCAGTAACACGTTATGCAACATCACAGTGGAGACAACGTACTATTTTACCTCAAAATTAACTATAAGCAGTAGGCAACATGCACAAACTTGTGTTTCTGGAATTACATAAGGAAAATATGTAAAATATCCATCCTCTGTTCCTGAGGGTAAATAGTTCACTTTTTCATCTCTGTACATTCTGTGGTACATAAGCTAGTGCGAGACACCGGTCTAGTTTCTTTCTGAAGTTACCAGGTTGGAGTATTTATTTCAACCCCTTGTAAAGGGAACATATACACATAATATTATCACCTCCCATTTGTGGGAGGTTCTACTCCTGCCTCCTCCCAGTAGTACATCTGGGCACAAGAATTCCTCCACTATTACACCAGCTGTGCAACAGCAACTGTACTACGGTAAACAAGACACTTCACTTTTCCACACCACAACTTTCACATACAAAGTTGGCTTTTATACAAAAAAGCATTTGTAAATAGGAGGCCAAAAATAGGATGTAGTCTAACGACTACAAAAAACCCACAATTTATTTCTACCTAAATAAGCAATAACAGCAATTATAACAGACATGCAGCCCCCCTTTACGAGCAGACTGTTACAACTCACTCTCAAGAACCAAAGAGCCAGTTTCTACTGTTCTCAGTTACTTTAGCGCATGGAGGCTTATATTAATATAGTAACACTGATACAGAAATAAGCTGTTCTACATAACTTTATACCTGCTCACGCAATGAAGACATGACTAGGGTTTTTTTATGTCAGCTGAAGAAGTTGCACTCTTACCGAAAATAACCATTGCAACATATTCCTGAAACCAGGCTTGAGCCTATCAGTACACGAGCACCTTTGCATTCCCATTCCTGGTCGCACAACCAGTTAAAGTTTAGCCACTTTAATAGAAAACTGCAACAAATAAGTTATCCCTCGAGCAGCAGGATCAGCAACACCTGGGTTTGGAAGGCCTGCACCTCTCAGGTGAATGCTCTTACCCCTAATGGCATGTCAGCTCGAACTCAGCTTCCCTCCATCCCGTACGCCCCGGAGCAGGGTGAATGCCGATGGCTTTGCCACCGCAGGGCTGCCCCAGCACAACCGCGCCCTCGGAGCCCCTCCGCCGGTTGCGTAAAGCCGCCGCAACGACAGAGTTCCTCGGGCCCGGTCGACAAGTGAAACCGCAGCCGCCGGACGGCTTGCGGGAGGGCGGAGCGACTCCCGGGGCGGTGGGGGGCCCCTCGCACCCCATCAAGGTGGCGGGGAAATGCCCGCGCAGGCGGGAGCGGGGGGGGGGGGAGGCCGGGGCCGCTCCACCCCCCCAGCCCGGCGGCTTACGGTTCCGGCCCCCAGGAGGGCAGAACCCCGGGGCGCCTCCCGTCCCTCCACCCCGCCAGGCTCCCGCGCGGACCGGCACCTTGAGGACGGGGGTGAGGTACTCAGCCACCTCCAGGGCCTTCCCCTTCACCGTGTTGATGACGTTCTGCATGCTGCCAGCGGGCCCCGCGAGGAGGACAACCGCTCCCCCCGCCCCTCGGCCAGCGACCTCCGCCGCAGCGGCCGCCCCGGCACGCCGCCCGCCCCCCCCGCGCCGGGGCGGGCCCGGGCCAGTGGCAGCCCAACGCCCGCGTGCGCCGGGGCTGCCCCTCCCCTCGGCGTGTGCGCGCGCAAGGCGGGAAGGCGGGGGGGAGGGGGGGCGGGAAGCCGCTGACTCTTCGCGCGCATGCGCGCCCCGCCGTTCACGGGAGGGGGCGCGGGGGGCGGGGCGGGGCGGGGGTGCCCCCCGGGGGGCCGGGGGCGCGCGCTGGGGGGGGGGCCCGCCCCCGCCCCTTGCAGGTGTGTCCGGTGGGGGGGAGTCGGGAAGCGCCCCCTCTTGCGGCGCGGGAGCGGGGACGCTGAGGGGGGCCGGCAGGGGGCGGGGAGCCGGTGATGGGCGCGGGGGCGTGCAGCGGGTGTGAGGGGGAGCGCCGTGCCGCGGCCTCCAGGGAGCCCGTGTGCCCGATGTACTTGGCCGCTGCGTCTGAGCGCCAGCCGCCGCAGCCTTCGGAGCCCGGCTCACCCCCCGCGGCCGCGGCCGCGGCCCCGCTTCCTGGCTGCAGCCGCGCGTCGACCTGAGGCAGCGACGTGGCAGGCGTCTTCGGCGTGAGGGAGCGCTCGGTGGCGCTTACGGTCCGTGCTCTCGCCACCGCTGCCCAGGTGGGTGTTCGCCCCGGGGCCCGCCGAGCCGGCGCTCGGGGCCTGGTTTGAAGCCGCCGCTCTTCCTGCTGCCCTGGCCCCCGTTCGGGGCGCCGCGTTCCGCCCGGCCCCGCTGAGGTGGAACGGCGCGAGCCGCGGCGGCCGTTAGCCGATGTCGTGGCTGTTAACGGACGTCTCGCCCGCAGCCGGCTCGAAGGGGCTTCCCCTCCTCC
The DNA here is from genome assembly GCA_034008185.1 of Gorsachius magnificus. Taxonomy (NCBI): domain Eukaryota; kingdom Metazoa; phylum Chordata; class Aves; order Pelecaniformes; family Ardeidae; genus Gorsachius; species Gorsachius magnificus. Next base: position 125,984,333 of record CM067081.1, read on the forward strand.
CCCGGCACAGGGGCCGGCGCTGGCAGTCTGCTAGCCGGTTTTTCAGACCTGGGGCCCCGTTAACGCGTCGGCCGAGTAACGGCAGCGCTGGCGACAGAGAACAGAGGGACAGTTCAGGCTCTGCCTCCAGCTGTCCGTGTTCCTCCCCGGCCTCCTGGGCACAAGCCGATGCTGAGTAAGTCCTAGGTCATAGAATCATAGAATGATTTGGTTGGTAAAGACCCTTAAGATCGTCTAAAACGAAACCATGTCCCTAAGCACCTCCTCCACCCATCTTTTAAATACCTCCAGGGATGGGAACTCAACCAGTTCCCTGGGCAGCCCGTTCCAGTGCCTGATAACCCTTCCAGTGAAGAAACTTTTCCTAATATCCAATCTAAACCTCCCCTGGCACAACTTGAGGCCATTTCTGCGATCTTGCTCTCATTCCACAGCAGCAAAACTTTTCCTTGCTGGAACTGGGAACAAGAGCGCTTTTAAAAATGTTAAAGAAAAAATAAACATGTAATTTATTTAATCCTTTTAGCTAATCAGAATTCCATAGATGTACTCTTCTGACAAGTTGGCTTCTTTGTGCCACCTTCTGAGTCACTGTGTATACACTGTTCATCCCTTTGCTGGTCCTCATAGCATATCCTTCCCTTTTTTTTTTTTTTAAAAATAAAAAAATAACTGCAGAATGAGCTGATGGCCTGTGATGTAAGCATCTTTGTATAAAATAACACAAAGTACTAAAATGCACAGATTTCACCTTGTTTAACCAGTTTCTGGAAGTACTCTTTATAGTGTATTTTCATTTTGTCATCCAAAGGGCATTGACAGCAAGACAGCAGAATGAAGGCCAAGTGCTGTAGTCGATTTGTGTTTTGCTCCAAGACAACCATCTATACTTTTCTGCTGGGAGGAGTGTTTATTGCGTTGGGTTCAAGTCGTATCCTCCTGATGAAGTATTCTGCCAATGAAGGTGCTGTTGGGCAATAAACATAATATACCTCAAATAAAAAAGAGTTGATGTTTGGGGTAAAATGGATTCCCAAAAGCCTAGTTCTCCACCTGCAGAGTTCTTAGCATAAACGTTCTGGTTTTTACATAGTGGCATGTGTTTCTGTACTGGAAAATCTCTCTATAGTCTAACACAAAGTGATAATTTGGGTTGCAAGGTCTACGATCCATGTACCCCTTAAAAGATGAGGCGGTGAATTATTTTATGTATGATTTTCAAAGACTGAGTTGTTGTGTGAGCACTATTGGTGGTATGTGTGTTGACTGAAATATTTGTCTTGCAACAGGCTTAGGAGAAAAGTGGTATCATAGTGGGTATGCTATAACTGGCTAGCATTTCTGCTTCTCCTTTTGCCAACTATTAGCAAAATATGCTAACAAAGAAAAGATACACTCCTAGAAGAAGGCTGTGTCATCCTAAAAGCCATTTTTTTGTGAGGGGAAAAAATAGCATATTGCTGTTTGGGGGAAACATTCCCATTTTTAAATTTTTTTAAAACAGTGATATTCTTGAGTTCTTCCAACAAGTTCTACTGTAAACTGGAACCTAATGAAGAAAGATTTCAACCCAGAAAAAAGGCCATTCAGAAAGTTGTATATCATAAAAATTGGAATATTTATAATGAAAATGCTGACGTAGCCTTTTACATTTATGGAAAGCGGCTAAAATTCTTACTGGAGGGTTTAAAATAGTTTTTTGCTGTAATTATGAACTCAGGAGACAGAATCTGATTGTGTACTCTATAATTTGCTGAATTCCACAGATAACAAATATGATTACTTGCCTACAACAGTGAACATATGTTCTGAAGTAGTAAAACTGGTCCTGTGTGTGGTATTGGCACTATGGGTTAAGAAAAAAGGTAAGTACCTATGTTTAAAATAAGTAAAATGTGTTGACTTCTAAGATTTGCTGTACTTCAAATCCCTTTTTTTGTTGTTTTTTTTGTTTTTTTTTTAATGATAGATTCATGTGTAGTAGTATGGAGTAGGTCCTGCTAGTAAGGTTCACTGAAATTTGTCTCTTTCATGCAGAATTATAACTAAACTTTACTTTTATAAGTCAACTTTGTGCTGTAAATTCAGATGTTCTTCACTTGTGCGTATGGTAGCTGCAATGGGGACAGGTAAGTTGGATCACAAAGTGTAATGAAGACGCAGTCTAATATTTTCAGAATTTTAACACAGCACTGTGCTAGTATAATAAGAGTTGCCTCGCTGTGAAGTCATGACTGAAGAGAAGCTTATAAATTGCACGTATTGGCCTTTTTGTTCTGTTGTTCTGACCATTTTTTTTTTATTTAAAAGCATCACCACCTTCCACTGAAGGGGCTTTGTGTGTGTGTAGTGGTATTTGAGTCAGAAGCAACATATCTATGTTGTAATTCAAGGTAGTTTTGTTGTGAAGACAAATCTTGGGGCTGCTGTTCAGGAAAAGCAGTGTCAGGCTTCACTAGCTACTGGTTTTGTATTGCAGGCTATTTTTTTTTTTTTCTTTCTTGGCTTTTCTGTCCCGGTACAAAAAGGATGAGAAGTTAACTTCACAGCATTTCAAAATGGTAGAGGACAGACATTTAAATTGGAAGAGGATATCGGGCACTGGAGACTCATGTTAAATTGAACTGCTGTTTTTGTCCACTTCTCCATATAACAGCCATGGCTTTGGCAAGCTGATGAAATTTTTACCTCCACCATTTAGTACAGATACACCTAAGACTAGATATATTCAGCCAGTGTTTGCCATCTTTGGCTACTGCTGATTACATGGGTTTTTTTGTTTTCTTTCTTTCCTTTTTTATTTTTTTTTCTTTTTGTTCCAGATGCCTGAGTTTTGCTGAACTCAATGTGTCGGTGGTTCAGAAGAGGATTAGATAACATTGTGTAGTCTTAAATCTGTGCTAACAAAGTACTTCTGTCACCAACTCTAGAGTAATCTAAGGTTTATCACACTCTTCCTCATAAATTGTGCCCTGAATACCTAAGTAAATGTCATTCTTTGTGCCTTGTCCTTTCTTTCTTCCTTCTTCCTAGATGTTCTCTTTTTATGCAGGTCATGTGCTGTGTGCTACAGATACTGAGTGCTGGTTTATTTTTTATTTCTGACATTACTGGAAGCCCTTTGGGTGCTATATGAACAAATCCGCTGTCTGTATCATTGTTTCATTTCTAGATTTGATCAATAATCATCAGACAATCATACCCAGTAATGAAGTTGCTATTGTGTGGGGACTTTGGGGTGCTTTTGGGCCCTCAAAGAATGGTTGACAATTGAATTTTTGCTCCTGGTGGACAAATACTCTGATGCGGGTAAAAGGTTCCTTGATGCTTTCTGTGCTGAAGCAAGGAGATGAATACCTGTATACACAGGATGGCTGCTGTAGCTGTGTATTCTGCCCTGGATTTGTCCTCTGTGTTACCAGAGAGCTGTGGTACCTTATTTTTTTCAGTCCAACAGTGTTCCTGAAAACAGAACAGTAGTACCTATTCTGTTAAAAGGGAATGAGTTTTTTGATAGTAAGAAAGATGTCCTTCTTACTGATATCTTTTCCTTTCAGAGGGTTGTTTGGATCATCCCTTTGAATGTCTTTCCTGGAAGAATTTTTGTAATTCCATGAAATGGTCAATTCCTGCCTTTCTTTATTTTTTGGATAACTTGATTGTCTTCTACGTACTGTCCTACCTCCAGCCAGTAAGTATACATATGCTGAATAAAGTATCTTCCAATGTCTTAGTGATAGGTAACATTGCCCTTAGGTTATCCAGAGCTGTAACACTGGCAAGACAAGATTTGCAGGTAAAAGAATGATTTGTTACCTGACCAGCCAGACCTTCCCATTCTCTTGCTCACTTGTCAGTGTGGTACAGCTCTCAGCAGAAGAGAGTATCTGGATTTTCTCCATCCAAAGTGATTTAGAAGTTGTCTGAATTGCTTAAATAGTTAAGGCAGGTTTTTGGTGCTTTCTTTCCTTTGGTTTCATCAACTCTGTATTTCTCTTTCAATGCATTTGCTCATGTTATTAGTATTTGAGCTGCACTTTTTTGTGTGGCTTCTACCGCTTTATGTATGTGACGTCACATGATTACATGTTTTCTTTCCTCACTGTCTCCAAAGAAAAGTGAGTAAATGTAATCCAATGAAGGGAGTAAGTGTAATAGGAACTGAGGAGGGGAGGAAGAAAACTACGTGACTTGATTTTTTTATTAGTTATGTTTAAGCACAAAATTTAATAGGTACTTTCTTCTAGCTACATTCAGCCTTTTGCATGAATCTACATATGCTCAGGAACTAGTACAGTTTTTGTGCATTCTTTTATTTCATGCTTATTGGTTCAGAGTCTGTTTGAAGTTAGATGGAAACAGATGGTTACTGCTTGCTATAAAATACTGTGGCTGCCCGTTCGACATTAAAAATAAGTATAAATGTTCCTGTTCCTTCTCTTTCAGAATTTCTCTTTCAAATATTGTCCTTTTAGGTGTACATTTCTGTCAGGGACAGACTGGAGCCTAGAATAGGACCTGTCTGGAAAAATCTAATTAAAATCAAGAGTTGGTTATCTTAAAATAACATGCATAGGTGTTTGGTTCTGTGGTTTGTTGTGTGGGGTTTTTTTGGTGTTTGGGGTTTTTTTTGGTTTTGTTTTGGTTTTTTTTTAATTTTTCTTTAGAAAGGAAATTCAGCTATAATGTTTGCAATAGCAAAGCCTGATGTTTAGGAGGTTACATAACACTATTGCTTTCTTAAGCAATTTGATTTGGCTTAGTTAAGGTCATATTTTGTAAAATGCACAGCTTTTATATTTTACACACACACACTCTTGCCCCGTCTCTCTCCCCTCAGAACATGTGCTCTAAGATTCCTCTTTTTTAGAACTCTTAGTGTCTTACACCTTTTAACTGGGTATATTTTATGAGGGTTAGCTGAAATTGTAACATCATCATGGTAAACAAGTATTAAAAGAGATAACTATATATCTGTAAGATAGAATACCTTGACAGTGTACAAGACCATGAAAGTGAAAAGGTGGAGGCAAGATGCTTGAAAGAAGGTGGCCATATCTGACTGAACTTGGTTTTGTATGACTTTAAAAACTAAGTAGGTTTGGGACTAAGTAGTACCTGGGTGAGCAGTTGCTTGAAGTATAGAGTTGTTTTGGTGAGATTGTTTTGCTTGAAGCTTCAGCTCTAACTATGTTTCTAGCATTTCCTAGTGATAAGACTTATTTTGTTTTGCATGTAAAAATTTTTTTCTTATTCCTTCACATCTAGGACAGAGGTCCTTTGAGGTCTCAGAGAACAAAGCAACTGAAAATTAATTCCTTTAATTATCCTGATGTAGATTTTGCTCATATTGTTACCAGTGATGTTGGATGGAGGGCTTTGACTGTGAAGTAAAACCAGAGTATACATGGAACACTTGTATATTTTGCATCAAGCCTCTTTTTTCTGTTTTCTGCTAGTTCCAGATTCACTTGTTTATTCAATATTTTTCTCCTTTTACAGTGTTTACCTAACATGAATATTTATTGAGTTGTAATCTTGCAAAGCAGAAAATTAAGCTGCGATTTCTTAGGCAGATATCTCATGTGTCAGTCTTCAGCTTACTTCAGACCCTGTGTTGTGCTGTTTCATGAGATTTATTATTCAGCAGATAGTATGTTGGAATAGCGTAGAACTAAGGTAATGGGAAAAGGGCCTGTGCTTTTCCTCTGATAAGTGAAAACAGCTCTGCTATTGCAGAATTGGGAACATGGAAATGCAGATGAGAAAGTTCAGTATAAAGTCTGTGGTTTGCACTTCTGAAGCCATATATGTTTTTGTGTAAAATTGTCTAAAAAAGTGATCTCACTCTAAGGCTGAATTGGAGGAAAGGGCTCAGATGCCTAGGTTTTTGTACGTTTACTGACTGCATAGGGCAGTTCTGAATAAATCACAATTTGGGAAACACCCCCTTGCTCCCAAAAGAACCTTTTTTCCCCACTGGTGCTGGTAAATTCTGATCTTCAGTGGTAACTGCAGTGCCTAAAAAGAGCTGCCTCTTGGTCCAGTGTCCCAGTATAGAGTTTCTAATACAGAGACAAAGATGACAATCCTTGCCACAAGAAGCTTGCAACTTGGGATAATGGCCATGGTTTCAGGCACTGTCATTTTTCTCCAGCTGTTCCCAATTTAGATAGGAGCTTTAGAGTTATCTTCAGTTGTACTTTGAAACAGGTGAACTTTTTAGTACAGTTGCAGTCTTGAAAATTCAAGCTGAGCACCACCTTACCTTTGATACAAAATGCGCTTGACATGCAAGAAGTTTATTTTCTGCAAGTGCCTTGCCTAAGTCTGGGATTTCATGAATGCTGCAAGCTGGCACTGTGCAGCCAGAAGCAGCCTCACCTTCCCCTATTCCTTTCTTATTTTCATTTTGGAGCAACTTCCACCTGTGTGCTGACAGCTGTATTTGGTCAGCCTGGCTGGGGAACTGATCTGACAGAAAACTAAACTGTTTTCTTTTTTAAGTAATTTTTCTACTGGATTGGTTTTCTCACATCTTTGTTTCAGTACAGCTTTCCTCCACTACAGTGGAACTTGGGCTCTGTGGTTTGCTTGAGATTTCAAAATGAAACTTGAATGTCATTTTAGGGATGTGTTTTTCTACCACATGGGTAAGGAAGAAGGTTCAGTACCAGGATGCTGCTTTTCACTCTGGCACCTTGCAGAAAGGTGAACACTTGAAATCAGTGGGCTTTTGAGGTCCACATTATGTCTAGAGTATAACTGTTCCCCTTCTTTTCTTTCTAGGCAATGGCTGTACTCTTCTCAAATTTTGTCATTATAACAACAGCTCTTCTCTTCAGGATAGTGCTAAAGTAAGTAGTATTTACTAAAGTAAATGAAATTTTATGTCTTCATAGCCTTGATGAAGAAGTTAAGATACCTTCTTTCTCTTTGATGGGAACAGTAATTCTGTTTTCTTGTGGCTATAGCAACTTGGAGAGATGGCTTTGTTTTCTGCATCTGATTGTGTAGGATATAATAGCTTATTAGGAGTCCCTACATATCTCTACACATTTGGACAACTGTAATAGAAAACAACTGAAATCATGATTATATAGTTGTAGGATGGTCAGAATTAAGATTTGGATACTTTTATTTGTACATTAAATCTCATATTTCATGATTAGCAGTACTTCTTTCCAGTCTGTTGTAGTTCTTAATTGAACGTAAATGTAATCTAACAAGAGGGGATGAGATATGTCAGAGTGAAAGATAGAGGTGTCTTTGGTAATACTGTGGCAGCCCTGATATGTTTCTGGTCAACTGCATAGTATGTTTTAAAAAGTAATTATATGTCCCTTCTTCATTATCCATGTGACAACTCTCTGTGCTATGTGTTCTCCTTCACCTGATTTGTGCTCTTTATTGTGTGATTTAAATTCAGAAAAGACTGACAGGGAAATGGATTTTAACCACACGCTACTCAAAAAGTCACTTGTGTTGAACGTGGAACAAGGATGCCTTTTCTACAGGCAAAAAGATGCTTTTTCTTATATATACCAAAAGAGTGTCTGATAGTCTGACTTGAAATGCTTTTCTCTGTTTACTTTTGTCTCTTGTGATCTCACAGTTTGCTTAATCTTCCTAATTTCTGATTTTCCGCAAGATAAACAGGCTTTGCTTGAGTGAAAAAATAGTATAAATAGTTCTAAGAGTCTTATAAATTATGTTCATAGGTTTATATGATTTACCATTATAAAATACTAGAAAAGGGTGTGAAATCATGGGGGAAAAGTGAAATGCAGTGAAAGTTTACCAAAGAAAGAGGGTAATTATTTGAATGTCTGTGATTTCTTTTTATCCATCAGACCTGTGTTCCCATGGAGACAAAAGTTGCTTTTAAGTTGTCAGGCAATCAGTATCTAGTACTAAAATGATCTTGAAAGACTTTCCTTAAATTATCTCTACAGAATACTCCATTTTGTATTTCTGTGATCACCAGGCTGGGCCCCCCTTGCCACAGAAAAGCATGTTGCATTTTGGCATTTTACTGTCAATTCTGAAAAGCCGAGATTTTTCTTTGCGCCTGTCTCTGTCTCCTTATCTGTGATGTCTATGTGTTTTGTAGAACTTGTTCTCCTGTCATGTAATTTGTGCCACTGTGTTTCTAAAGTTGGTGGCTTTTTTTGTCTACTCCTAGGCGAAAACTCTCTTGGGTACAATGGGCATCTCTGGTGATTTTATTCCTGTCCATCGTTGCCCTGACTCTGGGAACTGGAGGCCATCAGCAAAGCTTGGCTGCACATGGATTCCATCACAATATGTTTTTTAGTCCGTCTAACCACTGCCTTCTCTATGCTGGACCTGAGGAAGCATGCCTGGAAAAAGGCAGCTGCGTAGCACCAAGTTTCCTTCCCAGCTTCCAGTGGAATGTCACCAGTACCATGGCAGGAGCATTGAAACCTCTCCGCCTCAGCCTGGGCCATCTGCTAATTCTAGTGCAGTGTTTCATTTCTGCCCTGGCTAACATCTACAACGAAAAGATCTTGAAAGATGGGGATCAGCAGGCTGAAAGCATCTTCACGCAGAACAGCAAACTCTATGCCTTCGGGGTGCTGTTCAATGGGCTTATGCTGGGGCTGCGGGCTAAGGACCGGAGGCAGATAGGGAATTGTGGCTTCTTTTATGGGCACAACATCTTCTCGGTGGCTCTCATATTTGTCACAGCTTTCCTGGGGCTCTCTGTAGCCTTCATCTTGAAGTTCCGAGACAATATGTTCCATGTTATGACTGCTCAGATCACCACTGTCATCATCACCACAGTCTCTTTCGTCATCTTTGACTTCAGGCCTTCTGTAGAGTTCTTTTTGGAAGCTCCTGTAGTGCTTCTCTCCATATTCATCTATAATGCCAGTAAACCAAGAGGCCTGGAATATGCCACTCTGGGGGAAAGGGGCAAACTTGTTAAAGGAGATGCATGGGAGAGGTCAAGTGGGGTAAGGCTTTTCAGTACTTGTCTCATCTAGTTTCAGTTTTCTTCCATTTATGCTATGGAATGTTTGGAAGATTCATTTTGCATGTGACTGGACTCATCCCTCAAACACCAAAACTCCTCAGTATTTCTTAAATTTTTTTAAATTCATTGGGTATTGCTTTGCATATTCCACTTCTGCAATTCATGAAGCCTAGGTAAGTATTGCTTTCCTCCTGTGACTATAGACAGTCCTGTGAGCAACTTTAGTTTTGTACAAATCCTCTCTTGAAACCTTTTAAACCAATTTACTGGCCCTGGGCATCCAGAAATTGGAATGGATGCCTGGGAAATAATTGTACTTAAGTAGTACCTATAAATCTATGTAGCTGAGCCCACATCATGAAGAAGTTAATATATTTGATGTTAAGATTCTTTCTACCTTAACAGTCAAAGATACCTGAAGACAAAAAGGTAATGTTTAAATACAGAGTTTTAACACTTTTTTTTTTCTTGCAAAACATTTCCTCCAGACCTGTCAGTGCTTTTGTCCTAATGTGAATAGTAATCTAGTTAACTAGAACATGCCAGGGAGGGCTTGCTCTTAGATACGTCATTCAATTGAGCTGAGCAGTCAATCTAAAGGGGAAGGGTTAATATCTGTGTGCTCCTAGTCTTCATGTACAGCTATGTTCTGTAATACACGTTGCAACCAGCAGAGTGTGCCATCTCCATTTAATTCTAAGAAACAGTACATTTGAGAGAGATGTTTTTCAGAAATTACACATGGTGCCTTTTTAGGTGGTCGTTTAACAAGCAGTAAATAACACAAAATCTCTTATTTTTTGTATACCAGGCATTATCTGGTTTAGCACTTGATTGATCAGCTGTGGGAAAACCAAATTGCACTATGTGAGCAGGCTTCCTGATGAAGGAATGGGCTACAGGCTGGTTTAAGGAGCGAGTCACTAAAAAATGGGGGTGTTTTTTTATGAGTATGTATATCCTAGAGCAAGATTGTAACACGTTGGTAAGAGATTTAAATTACAGGGTCTTGATTTTATATAAGTGATGCCTTCAAAATAAATTCTTCCTTTTTTCTCTTTTTCTTCTTCCTTTTTTCTCTTTTTCTTCTTCCTTTTTTCTCTTTTTCTTCTTCCTTTTTTCTCTTTTTCTTCTTCCTTTTTTCTCTTTTTCTTCTTCCTTTTTTCTCTTTTTCTTCTTCCTTTTTTCTCTTTTTCTTCTTTTTTCCTTTTTTTTTTGTATTAATAACAAGATAACTTTTGCTCACATTGTTCTCTTTTGCTTCTGATTACTGTAGGATGGAGAAGAATTTGAGAGATTGAACAAACCTAGTAGTGACATCGATACAGATGAAGATTCCTTCTAGCATGAGGCTGGCTTGGAGGAATGCTATTACTCATAGTGAGAGAATGTTAGTGTTTTATTAAAATAGAGAAGGGCTGGTTTTCCCCACTTGCAGAGTGATTGAGACTATTTTGGGGCTGGATGTGAGAGGCGGATAAGGAAAACATTCAAGCCATGTATATGGAGAGTTGTATTCCCTCTTTCTGTCCATGTAAATCAGGACTTCAAAATCTGCTGAAAAAACCAAAATTTGTAACTGATGCAAACAAGAGGAGGCTTGGATGCTGGACTCAGTGGTCTGGGTGACGTGCTGCATTGTGGAAGGTACTCCTGGACTCTTAACCACATGCCTTTCACCGCTTTGGTTGACTGTTCCGAGTCACTGCAACTTTCTGTATGAATTCCTTGGTTAGCAAAGCAGAGATGAAACTGTTCTCCACCTTGCAGAGTGTGATGAAGGTTGATTAATGTTTTTTCTGCATCTTCCAATGTGCAAATGCTCCAGTAAATTTTCTTTTCAGGACTTCAGATGTAACTAATAACCCCATAAGTAATGAGGCATATTGACTGTTTTATTGTATTTTGGCAATTCAGATTGACATATCCCTAGCTGAGTAAGAGTCCCCCTGAATTGACCTCATCAGACTTTCTCTTGAGAATGTATAATAAATCATATTATTTGGGTTAAGGATATGTTAATTCTTCAAACTGGCAGATCTCTAGAGTGTGATTTGAGTTTGAGTGGTCTTAATTCTGTCTTAATTCCTGTTTTTACATCAGTGTAACTCTATACTGACTCCTGTGGAGTCCTTTTTTTCTGATTTTCTGTGATGTGACTGAGAGCAGAGTAGATTTCACTGACTTCAGCCACTAGTCCTCCTCACATTTTCAGTGTGAGACTGTTGGGTGCCTGTCTCCCAGTGTCTGGGGAAATGGAAATCTGGCATGCCTTTGTAGCAGATAGTGAATTTTACATGCAACTTATGTGGCCTAACTTTGAAAGAGCTGAATAAAATGAAAGTGTGTTATACAGTATGAATGCATCATAGGGTCTTTTTTGTGTTTAGAAAAGCTATGTGCAGAGGCTTAGTTTGCACTGAGGCCACTATCTGAAAACAAATATTATGCAGCTAGAGTGATGCCCTTCGACATCTGGAGAACTGAGCAGGAGGGTACAGGTGGTAGTATTATTTGGTGTTGCTCCACCCCGTCAGACTGATAAGGTCTTGCATTCATTTTGTAGAGAGAGGTATCATTCTGCAGAGTGCCAGGCATAGTGATCTCAGAATTGCTGTTGAGGCGTCTGCTGGATTGTATTTTGAGTGAAATGAAAAATAGGTTCCAAATAATTCAGAGGATTTTAGAAGGGGGAGGGGAATAGGCATGCAGATAAGAGATTCTTGGTATGTTCCTAAAGCCTCTTCTCTCAGAACAGTGGAGATGTTGGTTTATAATTTCCTCCCTTCAAAAATGCATCTTTCATAGTTGAAAGATACTGTCAAAAGAATTCTTAAGAAGATAAGCAATGAGTTCAGTGTCAAAGCCTCATACCACAGTGTATAGTAATCAGTTAGTAATGCGTTTCTCTCTGGACTGAAGACAGTCCTGCCTTTGTTCCTCTCAGCCATCCTGTTTCCAGGCTCTAGCAGCTTACTTATGCATACTGTATTGATGGCTCATGGCTATATTAATTAACATTCCTCCTGTCATTGATCCTTCAAGAGGGGCAGCCTGTTTCCATACGTGGCCAATGACTGTCAAGTTATAAACTATGAATCTAAAATTATGATTCTCATTTCTTACATTTTTCCAGGACTATTAACTTTTTCTAGCATATATTAACTGTACAAAGTGAAATTACTGTTGTGGTTGAAAAATCTTTTACAGCTGACCTCATTGTGCTTCTACAGTAGGCCATTTCAACAAAAGGAATCCTACTTGTTTGCATCTGTATGGAATGAATAAGAAAGCATATTTCAATGTACATTCCAGAAACGTGGTTTTCATTGGTTTATGGTGTCCTGTTTTGGAAAACGAAACTTCAATGCCAAAAAAAAAAAAAGCTCCAACCATTACAGACTTAGTTGCAATAAGACATTTTCATTTTTTTCCATTACATACAGCTTTGCAGTATATACCTGCCTGAGTTCATTGTCTTTTTCAATCATAGCTACCAACTTTAGCAGGTGTTTCCAAGAAGAGTGAAAGTACTGTTAGCTTTAGATTGCTTTGCATTTACGTGAGCAGTAGCTTTTTACATGAACTTTGGAGATCTTTGCCTTGCGTTAAGTCAGAACACAGAAATCAGCCTCATGCCTCTAATGACAGAACATCAAACCAAAGATTAATGTCTTAAAAATCATATGTTCTACCTTTCTGCCTGAAATGTCTGCCTTAAGAGAAATGAGATATGGAAATGACTGATCTGCAGATTTTATAAAATGCACTTAGTTCTTGCAGTCAACTCTTGCCCTGCTTAATGATTATTCCCTCTATACATTTCACCGATGCTGTTATGCTTGACTTATTTGCCAAAGTCTTAGATTGCACAAAGACATCATGTATATAACTGTTGATCCAAGCATTTACTTATGCTGTAGAGTTGGTCCTTTCTAACTTGTAGAAATCTTTCTGTTGTCTTTAGGTTGGAGGTCTCAGAGAGGTTCTGTTGGATTGGCCAGGCAGGTTTCTTTTAATAACGGAGGAGAATTGTATATCCCCCTTGCAGCAACAGGAATGTTAACTGCTGTCTAAAAATGGGTAAGGTTTTGCATCAACTTAGCAATAAAAAAGCATGTAAAGTAACCCAAAAGTATAACCATGCAATTCTGTGCAGCTGTACTATCCATCACAAGAGTTGAATTTAGTGGGTACATGAGATTTGTTAGGGGAGGTGCTGGAGAACAGCCCTGGTTAGCAAGGGGGAGCTATTCTATAGTTACATGTTTCAAATAGATTGTGTGAATCCCACTTGATTTAAGTATTTCCACTGTATGGTTGTTGACCTACTCCATGTTGGAAAGCTTAATATTTTTCTCCTCAAATGGCAGTAGGGAAATTTATGAGGAGATTATTGGAGAGCTGTGTTAGTTTGGCACATAGTCTTTAATGAATACATTGGGCAGAGAGCGCTTTCTAAGCTGTGATTTAGAGCCCACATTCCCAAACATTTGAGCTTAATTGCTGTTGAGGATCTTGCGTTCCTCCCTCCAGGTTTGAGGAAATAGTCACAAAACCTCCCAGGAAGAGAGCTAAGTTCATGTTTCTCTTGTTTGTAACAAGGCAGTTAAAGCAATATCCATTCTGGTTAATTTCAGCTACTTTGTGAATGTAGCAACATGCTTGAAACAGCCTGTGGATGTAAACAGCCACCTGGGCACTGAATCAAATATCATAAATATGTATAAGAAAAAAGTTTTGTTTTATTATATGGAATCTTCTCACTAAGGACTGTAGAGATAGGACCTTAATCTCAATAAATCTGTCATCAGAGTGATGTTACAGGGGCAGAACCAGTGCTTTGGATTTTATTTGTGTTTTGCAAAGTGAAGTCTTAATTGGGAGTATTATAGCTCCTGAATGCTTATAGCCTTCAAGATAACTATATGTTGTTGAAAGGATTTTTTGGCTTGGTGTTCCTTCAGGCTTTGCTTTCAGGTTTTCATAGGGAGAGGTAGGTTGCAAAATCAGGCTTTTAAATCATTACTAAAAGTTTCTGGTAATTTTGAGCCAGTTTGTAATGATAGCGGGAACTGGCACCAGAATGTAGAGTAATACCGAGTCTTCCTCAAATTCTTTGAATATTTGAGTGTGCAGTTTTGGTAAAGAGCCCATCCCGACCTCCCTTATAAGTGGACAACTTGTTTGGAGTTGTCTTTTTAATGCAACTCCCACAGAATGCCTAGGCTGAGTTTGATACTTGCACAACTTAACTTTGAATTCTGGAGTGGGGGGGGGGGGGAAGCAATTTGGATCAGGTGTTGCACTCTCTTTTGTAAGTTAACTGTCTCCTCCTCCCACTCAGCACAGGTCATTTGATTTCTGTGATTTGTAATATGAGTTAAAAGGGCTTTCATTTAAAGACTTTACAGGAAAAACAAGATTACAGAAAAGTCAAAATGAACACCTGAAAGAAAACACCGAAAGGTGTTTCCCTTTTTGTCTACAGGAGGTGGCTTTTAGACATCTGGTATACTTTCCTCTGCTTTTGCTTTAGGCAAAGTTAGGCTGTTGACCTTAATACACTGATGCGATAAGCACTTGTTTTCTAAAGCTGAGCTATGGGACCTCCCATTTTTTTCTAGATACCTTTCGGTTCTGTGGTTCTTTTTTATAGCTCCTGTCTGTTTTGGCGTTTTTTAATTTTTCTGTCCACTGCTGTCAGCTGTGGAAGTGCTGTAGTTAATGAGAGCTTGGAAGCTCTCTTCAGGGAGCAGTCCTCTCAAAATGGTTCCGTCAAATGCCTACCTTCCCCCACTTGGCTGCAGTCACCTGAGAGAGGTAAGTTGGGAGCTGTACCCTATGCTGACTAGACCTTTTAGTACAGAGGGCAGCCTGCCCTGGAGGGTAACCAGGTCTGTAAAGCTAAGGAAAAGCTGGCCAGGCCCTGTGACCTCTCCGCATCTGTTTGCCTTTCTGACATCAGAAGGGCAAGCAAGGTCTGACCTTTTGTGACTGTTTCTAAACAAAGCATTTAGTTTTGAGTGAGCTTACTGCTTTACCCAGTTCTGGTTTTGTCTGGGCCAAAAAAAAAAAAAGGATCAGGAAAATGCTAAAACTGTGGGGCATGCTCTGGCCAGCTTAGAGCTGTGGCTTCTCCCTATTCCTGCGCTACTGCCGTGATGGGAAAACCTATTAAGAGTGCCCTGTTGCACATAGCATGTGCACCCATGTCACGGATTATAAAAAGAAATGTGGCTGGTCAGGCATGCCTTCAACATTAGAGGTGACCACTGTGCCACTATGAAGGCTTTCGTGATACCTTCACTTTGGGATACTCCTGAATCTTTCTGCTATGTTCTGCTTGTTGCTGTGTTCTGCTATTAATGTTTATAAATCTAACCTAAATGGTGTTGAAAGCATGGCTATGCATGCAGTTCCTCCCACTAATTTCAGTAGGAGTAGGGTGGTGCAACAGATCCAATGCCCAAAGACACCAATGAGAAGGGAGAAGAAAACCATTTCAGAAAGTGTGGCAGAAATAGAGCTGGTTTAGTAGCAGATTAAATTATTCCCAAATAATTTTATAAACATGTAGTTTAGATTTTTCTTTTCATGGGGGAGAGTATGAGAAGAAGAGGTAGAAGGAAATTTGAAATTTAGAGCAATATTTTAATTAAAAACATAATTATAGAGAGCTAGTTACAACTCCTTTAAATATATGTGAATGAGAATGTTTTCCTTTTTCTTCTGATTAAAAGAATGCTTTTCAGTTTTCTGTATTTCAGACAATGCTAACTATGGTTGGTGTTTCCACTTAGCTCTCATTAACTTGGATCTAACTGTCAGGTGGGCAGGACCTAAGAGAACAGGGACCCCAATTAAAAGAATAAATGGCCATGCAGCAAGCTTTGTAGTTACAAACTTTACATTGTATTGTATTGAAACAAATCCTGCCATAACCATAAATCCTTATTTTCATTGATAAAGTCAGCTAATTACAAAGTTAATGCACTGTAGAGTGATGCTGTCTTTTTAGACAAAGTACTTCAAAAGGATTTTATTACTATTATTGCTGTTGTTATTGAAGAGCCTGCCCCATGCTGCTTTCTTAAATTTTCCTTTTCTGCGAAAGTCCTGAAGTGTGCTTGTCTTCATAAGCACAATGCAATCTCACTTTCCAATAAATATACTTATTTTTTTCTTCTTAGAAAAAAATACTAAAAAGAGCATTGTAATATTTGTTGGGCAGTTTGTGTCCTGCCCTACAGTAGTGTCCATGGACTGAGGCTGTTGGGGTTTTTTTTGTTTGGTTTTAATACAAACAGCACCTGCTGATGCCTTTTGTTTATAAAGGTTTAAAAATATAAAGGAGTCTTTATTGTTTAAAGCTTCAATACTACTGGTTTGAATTGCTTCACTGTAAAGGCTTCTGTGTGTTTGAGAAGGCAAATGACCAAAGTCCTTTGATTGAACAGTAGAAGAACGAGGCATGGATATCTAGATGGCCTGGGAAGACTTTCTGCAACTGGCCACCTACTGCTTGGATAGCTATTGGAAGACAGACACGGGGCAGTCGGAAGCTAAGTTGCTCTTTTCAGTATGGATATCCATGGTGGTAACTTCCGTGGTGACGGTAGTCATCTTGGTAACCTTCCTGGTATCCCTGGTGATAGCTATGGTAACCATACCCACCATACTCATCATCTGGGCACTGCATGCCGAGCGATTGCTGAATTGTCATTTCCTGTCGCCGAAGCTGCATAGAATCAATCAGATCATACACAATCGCCATGGACCACATTGGAGAAGGATACCAGGATTTGACGTTTCCATCTTTCCCAACTAGAAGCATGGAGAAATATTCTGGGCTAATTTGGAAATAATTTCGAATGTCTTTCACCAAATTAGCTGGGATATCTTCTCGGTCTACAGTAGAGCTTCCTAGAAAGTGATCACATAAAACCAGCATTGATATTTTGTTTAGGCAGTGACGATGGTTTGTAGGTAAGTAAGTGAGTTAGCAACATGAGATAGGATACAGCCCAATAGTTGGCAATGTAAGATTCTTGTAATTTACAAGTTCAGGATTTCCTGGTTCCAAAATGAAACTGCTCCACCGTGAACTAAAGATGTATTTTTAACAGTTTTGTTAGGTTTAGTAAACTTGTCATTATTCTCTAGGCTGAAGCTACTAGAATGTGGCACATCTTTTTGTCACCCAACACATACGTGCTTCTTTGGCTTCTACGCAGCTTGGGTCACCAGTTCACATAATGCAGAAGGCATATGTGAAAAACAGTCACAATGAAAGAAATTACTGGAATTGAAGCATGATAGTGTGAAGAATTGCAGGATGAATTTGCTCAGTCATTAACAGTAGAGAGGATCACTCTTGAACTCTCATAATATGCGAGATGGGTTGTGGTAGATGTCACATCCACTTTAAAATACATGTTCTAGCACAAATCTGGTGAATTCCAGGCTTGTAAGTGTGAAGTCTGTGCTGGGCAAATGAATGGAAAGTATAAGACAACTGGGATCAGTGGACACCTATATATATACACACACACACATAGACATATACATAGTTGGCTTGGCAACTTACAAAGTGGCATCCTGCCTTAAAAACTTGTTGACATTCCCTGAAGGAGGTCAGCAAGCAGGTGGCTAAGGGTGGTCTGCCTGATACAGGCTATGTGGATTTCCAGAAGGTTTCAAAAGGAACTTTGACAGCTTGGTTGGAAGGCAGAAAAAAGGTGGGAGCGAATGATCAGTTCCTAGAGTGGAGGGATGTCAGCAGTGAAGTCCCACAGTTGTTTGTGCTGGGACTGGTGCTGTTCAATGTATTTGTAAATTACTTACATAAAGTACAAGCGTGGAGGTGAGGAATTGTACTGAGGATGTGGAGATACTCAGAGTTGTAAGGGCAGGGCATGATCGTGAAGCATTGTAAGGCTGTGTGACTGGTCAATAAAATAATGGAGAAGAAATTATATTCAAACTGAAGTAAAATGATGCACGTGGTGAAAATTTTGCTAACTCCATTTAAGAAATGATGAAGTCTGATCATTACCACCTGGCAATGAGATCTTAGGGCTGTGAGAGTTTCATGAAAGGCTAGGTCAGTGCTCACTAACGGTCAAAAGTCAAAACAAGTGTTATAAACCATGAGGAAAATAATAAAAACCAAACCAGAGTATTGTTATGCCACTATGGAAACCTATTGTTTGTGTGCATCTTGAACACTGCATGGAATTCTGGTTCTTTCACCTCAAAAAAATATGGTAGAACTGGGGAAAAAAAAAAAGTCAGAAAGGCAACAAGGTTGATCATAGGTTTGGAATGAACTCTGTATGTGAAATGACCAAGTAAGTAAAGACTGCAAACTGTAAAATAAATGGGTTGGGGGAGGTCTACAGGATTGTGAATGTCACTGCAAGGATGGATAGGGATTAAATGTTTACCTTTTGTCCCCATACAACAGATAAGGGGTATCAAACAAAGGTACAGGGGCCATGTTCAGGACAAATAAAAGGTACCTTGCAGATCTGTATAGGTTCTCACAGGAGGACACATGCCAGAAGTTAATGTGAATTCAAAGGGAGACTAGACAAGTAAATTGAAGAGAGATCTGTTGATCTTAACAAATAGGAACTATAACCAAGGTCATGAAGTCCTTCAATGAAAAGTAAGTGGAGGCTGCAAGAGTGTTGATGGAAGAAGTATGACGTCTGCTTCCTCTATTCATAGTCTTTCTTAGGCATGGACTTATGTCTGTATGAGGTAGAAGGACTAAGATGCTTTCATATACAGAGCTGTAGGAATGGCAATGGGATAAATAAGCTCCTTCCTGTCTTTGTCCATCCACTGATGGAAGCAGGCATTGGGATTAGGTAGTAGAGGAACCTGTAGCATTTGAAATGTACCCTGACAGTGAGATCTCCTAAGAATAGCTACCTGAACTAGCCTGCTGGGATGCAAGTGAGGTACTTAAAGGGGTTTATAAGAAAGATGGAGAAAGACTTTTTACCAGGGCCCATAGACACAGGACAAAGCATAATGGTTTTAAACTGGAACAGGGTAGATTTAGAATGGATAGAAGGAAAAGGTTTTTTTAGGATGAGGGTGGTGAGGCACTGGAACAGGTTGCACAGAGAAGTTGTGGATGCCCCATCACTGGAAGTCTTTAAGGGTTGGGTGGGGCTTTGAGCAACCTGATCTAGTGAAAGATGTCCCTGTCTTAGCAGGGGGGTTGGATTAGATGATCTCTAAAAGGTCCTTTCCAGCCCAAACCATTCTATGAAGATGAATCAGGGACCCATACAAGAGAAGCTGCTGGGTATGTGTTCTATTAGCCCTGCAAACTCTTGAGCACGCAAAAGGCAAGACATTCCCTTTGCCTTCGACAGCAAGGCAGGCAGAGGAGTGTACTTGGACTGTATGTTTAGGTGGGAGATGAAGATGTGAGATGACTTCCAGATGATATTTGGTCTTTTCTATCCTGAAGATGCTCTATGTTTAGCACAGGAACACCAAGAAAACTTATGGTTTGCTTTTGTGTCTTTTGTTTCTTGAAAGAAACAAAACAAAGGAGAAAAACACAGTCATACCCATCCCTCTATAGAAATAACAGCAAAGAAATGCTCAGTGCTATGTAGTGCCTTTCATGGGTGGTACTGAAGAAACTGGAAACAGTCACTTACCATTAATTGGATACAACTCTAAGACACCACCTATATCTTCTCCAAGTCCTAGCAATTTGAGGATAGTTATATGGCGCAGGCCTGTGGAGGAAATGAAGGAGGGTCAGACCAGTTTGTTCTGCTCATTCTTGGGCAGATTTCAGTTTAATTAGCCAGCTCTGTGCATGCTAAATTAGGTGCCAGACTCAGCAGTCCTGTTCTAGGAAGAAGAGTTGCTGATTTCTCTGGAGTCTCTGCGAGTCACATCACCTGTCCAAACATGGGGATAAACTAGCGTGTTCAATAATGTGGTACCAGTTGCATAAAAGCTGTTGCTAGTGCCCCAAGGACAACAGCATTTGATATGGTTCTGTAGTATAGAGATACAAACATCAAGCACACCAGTAAATTACAGAGGCCATTCCCCAAAGGAGGAAGGAAAAGAAAAAAACCTGATGTCCATGCACCTCCCTGACATCTGGCCCGGTTCTGAGCTAGGTATAAGAGGATCTGCCCTTCCCAAAGCATTGTACTTATGTCATTAATTTGTGCAGTAAGAAAAAGAAAATACTGTTGTTCTTCTGAAGTACAAGTCCAAAGAGAAGGTTTGGAGTGCTAACCTTTTCTGCCTTACACAAATGATTCCAGGGAACGCTTTGTTTAGCTGTCTTAGCTGTCAGGGTGTGCTGTACTACCTGCTTAGCACAGTATTTTCCATTTGTATTTGGAGTAGATACAGCAAACTTTTCAGTTGTCAGACTCCTCAGACTGTCTAGGTTCAGACTTGGGCAAAGGAATCCAACACATCACCAGGAAGGATGTGGTTTTGGGGAGCAAGAGTATAATTTCTTTTGACTCACCAAAATTGCAGGCTTGTCCGCTGAGAGCAGCAAGCTGCTGGGAATAAGCCCAGTCCTCATCGCTGGGAGCAGAGATCACCACAAGCCGCCTTCTCCATCGGAACCTGGAAAGAGAAAACGGGGTGTGACAGGGCACGCTCATGACATGTGGCTTGAGTCCTCTCACCATTTTCGTTTGTTGTAGGCTGAGATATGTCATACTTCTCACAACTTCCAAGTAACAGCTGGATGGGAGATCTGTCCAGTTCTATCCATCACTGGGAGAGGTTAAAACCTGTTCTGAATTTTACAGTTCCAAAACTCTCAGAGAAACATCTGCAGTTTCGCTGCTTCACCAAGCAAACACTGTGTGGTGGTTTACGAAAAGCTTACGATCTTTGCTCAAAGCCCCCTTCAGTAGTTATAACAATGCTGAGAAGTGTATATCCAAGGGAAAGAAAGATTCCTGTAGAATTCCTCACTAGACATTTAGCTTTTACGTCATTCACCACTGCTGGAATGGCACAGTTATTTTGCAGTCCAAAGGCTGTCTGAGAATTAGGGTGTATCTTCATTTCAGACATAACTCATACTTCTGTGTAAATACTCACTGACCTCTTTTTCTTCTATACCACACTTGCTCAAAATACCTTTAACATGGCTTTAAATCTGAGCTTGTTTGTATGTGTGTGGCTGTGTGAGCCTGTGGCTATTTAAGGCATGCGTGGGGCAGTAAGATAAATCTTTGATTTTTCTCTAATGTGGTATGCCCCATTTAGCCAAACTTTTGCCCAAGGAGCACCTTCCGTTGCCCTTTCAAAGAAAGGCAATGCCATAAGGACACTTGAAAACTTTAAAAATTCTAACTATAGGGGGTTTTAGTACTCTCCAAACAACCCCTTTTTTGCATAAAGGTACTTTTCCATTAAATCTAAATAAATTAGATTTAAAGGAATTTGCAAAGCTGCAGGGATATTTTTATAGAGGAAATGATCTTTTAAATGGATGCAGATGTTACCCTGGTATAATAATAGCCTGCATTTCTGCAGTACCATGTGAAGATCTCAAAATAAAGGCTAATGCAATGGGTCAATTCTGTCCCACTTGAGAGAAGCAGAAAGTATGGTGAGACTTGCTCAAAGTCACAGAAGTTGCTGAAAGAACAGGGGATGATGATGTCTGTCTTGTAGACCAACTGATACTGTGTATATTTTTGGAATTAAAAAAGTAAATCCTTGAAAAGCAAAGCTCCCCAATTTTAATCTTGCCCAGGAGGAACAGGAAAGAGACATGGGTGTGTGTATACAGGTATGTGAATAGGAATATGAAGCATCACATCACATACGTGACACGAAGGAAAGGGGGAAAATTTTGTGCTGTTATTCTGAAAATGGGGGAAAATAATCTTTGTGATATTTTATACAGGAAACGCACCTGGCTACCTATAAACAATGACCAAGAATGTAAACATCGGATCATATTTTGTTTAGGGCATAAATAAGGATGGAATCTTATCTGTGAGCTGTTTTAAAATACTCCAACTCCTTTCTGGTTTTTTGAGTATCTCCTTTGGAGATGCACAGAGCTGAAAAGGGTTGAAAGCCACTCAAGCTGTTTATCCCCCTGCCTCAGGCAATCCCTATACCTGGTGTGCTCATCTGGGGCTACATCCTACCAAGAAATTAATTCAGTTGGTCCTTCACAGCTGGTAGTTCACCATCACTTAAGTACAATTTATGCCTTATTTCTGACATCAGAAGCCACAGACCAATACTCCTGCCCTGACAAATCTGCCAGATCTTTTCCTGTGTGCATCCTTTCTTCCTCTTCTACCTGTTTTGCATCCCATTCTTGTTTCTGAGCCTGGAGAGCAGCACAGCCAGTGTCTTGGTGTTACCCCCCAACCCCACAAACTCAAGGATCTTCTCCTGATACATGTGGCTTTTAAGCAATACCCAAACCAGCTCTGGCTCTCATGGTCTCTTTTCACGCCAGCCAGGCTTGTTAAGAACAATATTTGCATTATTACAACTGACCTCCCCAGTGAGCAACACCAGGGTGATGATGCCAGGACTCTTGTTCAGTTGGGAAGATAATCCTGGACAAAGCTGGAATGAATCTTGCTGGGAATCTGATCAGTTAATGTGGCTAGTGAAGTCCGCACGTTATTTAAAGCCTGATGCTTGTTTCACAGACAACAAATGCATTATGTACAGCAGCAGTTCTGTTTATAGATGCAACATTCTGCATTCTTCCTGCCTGTTTTTCTAATGCGTGTTTATTACTAGGGCTGTTTGCAAGCAAAGAAGGATTTGGGGCCTGTCACTTTCCACTATACAAGCTCTTTCTTGTGTTGGTCAGCTGTTTCCAAACTGTGGTTCTTCTTGGTGGTCTTGAGGATGAATCATTGAGACCTAAACAGGAGGTGGTGAGGTGGGTGGGGTGGATCTTGTTAAAGGTTCTCTTTCTGTTGAAGTAGCCATCGAATTTTAAAATGTTTATGAACCAACAACCTACTCATTTACCTGTTGCTCCTTTGCCCCTCAAGTCATAATCCATTATGCTGCCTCAGTTATTTTTATAGCCATCTGGCACTAACTGTATTTTCATGGATTCTGATAATAGGTGAGGGGGATGCAGTAGTATCAGGTAAAGCCTAGAGTGATGGTGTAGCCCTAATTTCATGTAGATTATCCTGTAACAGAGAGGGCTATAGCTGGACAGCTCTTCTGTGTATCTGAATTCCCACAGTCCAGACACGTTTATTGCCTGGAATTTAGGTCTTGCAGGTAGAACAGTAACGGCATATAGAGATTCTGTAAACAAAACGGGCTTTCTGCAGAAGGTCTCTCAAACATTTTGCAAAAGACATCTGCAAGACCTTTAATAATGTGCATGACTAATACTGGCAAAGACCAACTGTTATCTCAAGCCGGATAGGAAGGAAGTTGCAGAGAATTCATTACTGATTTGAGCTACATGGAAGGGATTAGAATGTGATTAATGAGATTGTGATGGTTGATGGTAGAAAAACATAAACACTGTGCTTCATACATTCAAAACACTGACCTAACATCTGTGAATTGAGCCTTATTTGCTCTTCTAATGCAAATCAGTGTTATTATCTCCGTGTCCTGGTGAGGGTACTGAGGTACAGAAAGTTGGTGTCCAAAGAATGTGCAGTCAGTCAGGAAACACAACATGCATCCTGACTTCCAGTGCTCTGTAAAAGACTGCATGCAGCGATGGCTACATCTCTATATTTGCTTAACACTGTAAATACTGAGAAATCTATATTAAAAAATCACAGAAATAGCTGGATGGGTATTTTTCTAATAAGACAATAATTATTAGAACTAGCAGTAGCTAAGAACAGAAGGTAATACCTGGATAAGAAGCTCTCAAGGGATTGCTTCTTATCTTCTTTGCAGACAATGCCCTCTTTTTTCTGTCGTTCCATGTCTTTAATTCGTGACTGGAAGGTGTCGATCAAATCAAACACGGACTTCATTGCTATTGGTACTTCATAGTATTGCTGTTAAGAAAAAAGAACAGATGGATAAAAGGATGCACTATTAGCAATCTTTCTGCATGTGTCACAGCACTGTAGGATATATAGAAATTCAAGTATTCCTATTTGCACATGTGTAACAAGGCCTAAACCAGATTAGAAACCATGGAAAATATTACTATGTTTGCACTCAGACTGCTCTTTGGAAGGGGCATATTTTCAGTATTTGCCCTACGTGATAAAGCCAGGCCGTTGCAGGCAACAAATTGTCATTATATTGAACATAAGGCTGTTCAACTAGAGTATTATCCCTATGCAATGTGCTGTCATCCCGATGAGCAGCCAAACTGTGTTTTAGGATGCCAGGTACAACATTAAAACCTCTGCTGGTTGGGGGTCCCATTCCTATGGTGACAGCTCACCATCCCAGCAGAAATCCACAATTCCTGAAATCCCCTAACTGCAGAAAATTAATATAGCTGCCTAATTCCTGAAAATTTCTCTTACTTTTTTCTTGTCCTTCAGGAACAACGAAGTCCTGCGTCAGTCTCTTATGTGCCTCACATGCAAACCTGTAGTGTAACTTGCTAAAATTTTTCAATTTTTTCATATTTTCCCAGTGGCTTTTCTTTCAAAGAGTTGAAACCCTCACCTTGACCTTCATGTCAGTGTCCGTCAGCACCATGAAGAAGTCATTGTAGGTCATCCCATATTCTTTCCTCAACTCACTGATGAGCTGCTGGTCCACAAGGTCTTCATCCTCTATCACTTTCATGGGCTTTTCATTATCTTAATGTGAGACAAAGGAGAAATAAAAATAGTCATGGAATCACACAGCTTTCTGCCTTTAATTTCACCTTGAAAGAAAGGGGGAAGTTCATTTCCCAGAAGCCCTCTTCCTGCTGCATAGGCAAGATACTAAAAAACATCAGTATGGCACTATGGCTTTTAACTGTCCAGTGTTCAGTCCCAGTATTTTTTGAAAATCAGTCTATCCTAGGGCACATGCACTTCAACATTCAACATTTCTACTTGCTTTTGAACAATCTTAGTTGCCTGCTCTTTCCTGGAAAGATCTTTAGATTTTTTTCAATATGCTTATACATGTATATGCATGTACTAATCATTTCACCAGCTCCTGAATTGCAGCCACTTCTGGAATAGAAAATAGAAACTGTTCAACAGTTCAGGACAGGGGCTGGAAAGCACCATATCCAAATGAAACAGCATAGAGAATTTGGGTCAGTAAAATATAGCTAGAACAGCTTGAGGTTGGCCAGGACACTAGAGTTAACCTTTCCAGTCTTAAAAAATTATGTGGGAGGTTTGGTGACTACAAGAAACCAGAAACTAATGTGTTCTGAATACTGCAGTCCTAGCTCTTCAGCTCTCTCTGTATACCCTGCTGTGGCACTCCTCCATCTGCTTGCTGATGTTCATTTCCCATTCTAGTACACTGACAGGAAAAAAATTAATTTTGAGAATGATTTGTACCTACTCGCTGCTCTACCCTAAGAAAACATTCAGAAACACTTGAGGAAAAGACCTCTGAAGACAGAGATTTGAAGCACGTAGAAGACAAGCCTGTGGAGGTACTGAGGTTCCTTACTTCCCCTGGGACCAGGCTGTATTAGGGCCAAGTCCTGAAAGCCTCTGTGTCATCAGCTCAGCCTCAGCTGTAGCATCCAGCACAGTGCTGTACAACTGTGACAGTGCTGGAACAGGCCTCTCTATGCAACTGTGGGCCTGGAAAGCTAAAGACAAGCTAAATCACACATGAAGTGAAATGTCACCTAGGCACCTATGAAGTCTCTGCAAACATTACTTGCTTATGCCCTGTGGCACCACTATGAACATAAATATTCATATCCTCACTTAGAAATCTCAGCCATGGCTTAAGTGACCTGCCTGAAGTCAAACAGGGACATGACAGCCGATCAAGATCTAGAATCCAGAGGTACAACTTTCCAGTCCCCTGCTCCACTGGGGGAGTTGAGCACACAGCAACAGAAAAGATTTGATTCATTATGCAATAAGGCATTTTAAATTATTTTCTAAACATCCATAGCCTTTAAGGAGCATACTGATCTGATTCAAATTTTGCAGTAGGTCCAATCTGTGTAATAGACTGAATGAATCTTCGGAATTAAAACTTTGGGAAAATATCTGAATCTGAACCTGACCTTTAGGTTTCACACCTTGGACCCACTTCTTACAGAAAAAAAACCAAACCAGCAAATGTTAAAATCTGGTTATACTAATCAAGCTATAGACATAATTTATATGGTTTTACATGGTTATATGTACCTCAGTTGAAAGTTTTGTAAAGACTTATAGGCAATGTCATAAATTCCCTGCTGGATGAGTTGCTCGATATGCTAATTGGTTATTCACTTTGTAAGTCAGGCATCAATGCTTCATAAGTGAGATTTACATAATACTAATGGCAAGCATGACCATTAAAACATAGACCAAAAATTCATACTTATGCTTGCAAACAATTCTCTAAAAAAGCAAAGACTATTTCATTGGCCTATATGGAGGTAGAATAATGCAAAAGGTGTTAGTGTGAAATGTGATGGAAAACAGCTGTATGGTGCAGTACCTTAGACTAACTGACCCATGGCACTCTTCTGCTTTAAAGACTGTAGATACCAATATGAACATAGCGCTTTAGAGTTTCATTGTTAGGAGATTTTCTTTCAAAACTTACAATATAAAGAAGAAAATTAAATGACAAGAGAAAAATGTTCCGGGAAAAAACATAATGCCCCAAAGCCTGGCCTGCTTTTCAAATTTGGAAGTGATTTCTAGGGAGAAAAAAAAAGAAGTTAATCTAATCACCTCTTTCCAATTCACTACTTGTCCCTGACCTCCACCTCATAAAGGACATCTGGGATCAGCATGATGAACAACGGGAGTTGAGACTGCCTGCTGCTATCTGCAAAGTCCTCAGTCTCTTTGCTGTTTCTAGAAAGGTCACTGAAAGAGTGTGGAAACTTTTTTCAATACATCTTTAGCAGCTAAACAGGCTGGGAAGATGAGTTACTCTTTACCAATAATTCAAATGAGGTTGCAAAGAAGTTTATCAGTTTGCTGTAGCAAGTACAGTTGCCTGCTAGATTAGTTATTGGCTTTGATTGTAAGGTAGGTAGCCTGGGGCTGGTGTTTAGTTGACTAAAACCCTGTTCCCATGAGTTGGGGAAAAAGGGACCATATGGCTGACTCAGGGTGAAGAGAAGACCCATGCAGTGACACTCAGCTTTTGTGTCATTCTGGTGGGAAACTGGGAAACACTCTTTGGTTTCAGTATGAGCTGATCTTGGTCAAACAGTGTTAATGTTTCATTCACTACCTCTAAATGCATTTGAAATTTCAAGTGAAAAGTCTTTTCTGTGGACTTCTCTGTTGTTGTCATTTGTATCTCTGTCCCAAGAGGCAGCAGCACTACAAGTAGACCTCATCATGCTGGGTACTAAGGCTTCTCACTACAGCATAAATACTGTGAACAAAATGTATCTTAGGAGCTTTTTCTGCCTCTGGTGCTGACAAAGAGTGAGCCATGAAGAGGTCGTGCCAGCAGGAAGGGTAGAGGAGAAGGGGAGGTAGAATAACCTACACCCTTCTAAGTCCTTCGCTTTTCTTCAACAAGTTAATTCCTCCTGTGAGAATTCAGCTGTTACATACACTTGTGTGGTTTGGGGAAAGTTTGGGTGTAAGTTAAGTTTGGAACAGGCTGAAAGAATATGGTCTATGTCAGAGTGAATGTTTGTTTATTAGCCAGACTGGAGCTAAATATAATCCTAAACAGTCCACTGACAGGCAGATGGGTCTAGGTACACAAAAAGTGACCTTGAGTAACCTTGGCCTGATGTGGAAAATTCTCTACCATTCCAGATTGGTCAAGGAGGTGCACAAATGGACAGCCTGGCAGGATTTGTGACTTGCTGTCATTCAGGGACACAAGGCTCCTGGTCACTCACTAGGTCCTCTCCCTCTGAGAGTGGTAGAGGCACAGCTGGAAGCCAGACATAAATCTGTGATCTTCTGTCCTGTTATATGCCAGACCTGAAATACCCTGGAGCTGCTGTGGTCCTGAGCTTTCTGTTCCATCACACATCTCTTCCCAAGGTCTGGTAAAACCAGATGAATTTCCAGAGGAAAGACGCGGTAGACTTATAAGCAAAACTAGCAGCTTTTATACAATTTCTTTGCCTTCATCCAGCAAAGCATTTACAGTGGTGTTAACCTCTAGACACAGACTGCAATGAGATTGTTTACGTGATTCAAGAGACACCTAAGCTTAAGTGCTTTCCTGGACTGGGAGCCAAAGTCTTTGTCCAAACCCTACTGTTATGAAAGGAAAGGTTCTCACTGGCTTTGGTGGGTGCTTCCCCAGGACCTGAACACTGACACCAGTTGTTTCAAAGCTCCCTGAGAGATGGAGGCCTAGTGTCACCTGTCTATATGGGAACTCTGTATGTAAAGAAGATGGTACTGAATATCGCTGAATGAGCTACTTTTCAAGTCCTTCATAGTCTGATTTATAGTGCCTCCAAAGCCTCCAGCTTTACTGAGATGAACCTCTTTACAATAGCCAGCAATAAGCAGTCACACTGATGGGTATCTTGCTTTACGGGTAAAGAGAGGCGAAAGGACTTCAAATGGTAAACCTTTTAATATCAGATATGCTGATGCAAAGTTGTAAGGTTGTCCATACCTAGAGGTTATGATTGAAATCTTCTAAATTTGTCTACCAGTACAGAGGGGAAAATGCTCCTGGACCTCCCCTTACTGTGGAGAACACTCACTTTGTAAACATATCAAAATCAGCTCTTAAGCTTAGGAAAGCTGATCCTGGGAAGGAAACGAACTTAGAGCAAGGGATCGAACTAGCACGCTTCTCTCCATCCTGGGTTTAGCCAGTGTGTGCCCCTGAAAAATGAAGCTTTTTCCATGACCCTGTGAGGAGTGCAAAGGCATGAGAAAATGTTATATGGCAGAGCGGGGAGATAATGATGTTGAACTTCAAAATAGGATTAACTTTGGCCAAGTTTTTAATATAATCTCAAACAGTTCCCTTCAGCATTTCCTGCCCTCAGTCT
This sequence comes from Gorsachius magnificus, assembly GCA_034008185.1. NCBI lineage: Eukaryota > Metazoa > Chordata > Aves > Pelecaniformes > Ardeidae > Gorsachius > Gorsachius magnificus. The sequence continues at coordinate 126,013,456 of CM067081.1, forward strand.
CCTCTCCTTCATGACAACAGCCAGTTTCTTTAAGCAGTGTTTAAATCGTGCTAGCCATGGCTGATGTCCTGCAAAAAACAAGGCTGGGGGGGGGGGGGCGGGGAGGCCTTGTATTAGGGCAGCTGTTCAGTTAGACAGTGAGGTTGGTATTCAAGATACTGGCAGAGTCAAGCCTAATTTCTCCTTTCTGTCCCATGCCCTCATCACACTTTTCTGCCTTTTCACTGTTTCACTGTTTTACTGGCTTTAAGAATTCCCACAAGGAAAGCTGAAAATGCTCAAGTTACAGCACTGGAAGCCTAAACACGGAAAATACCAGAGACATTTATGTAAACACAAAAGGGGTGTAGTTGGCATGGAAAGAGGAGAAATGGGTTCAAAAGTGCAACTGGACCACAACAAATGATCTTGCTTAGATCTTGACCCAAGCTGGGGAGATTTCTCCCTTTGCTGTCTGTATTGTGCCCATGAGATGGAAAGAAATAATTAAAAAAAAAAAGAACCTAGCTGGAAGTGGTCAATTTTCATGCTGCTGTTGTTCATAGTGCCAAAAATTGTAATGACTGAAATCTTCCTTGTCGCCATCTTGCAGAAGCTTTCCAGATATTCATCTCGCTGCTGTACATACATGGTGTTGTCCGCCTTGGGGGTTGTGATCAGCTGGTTGGTGGCAGAGACAAAAGAGCTTGTTTAGTATAAGGAATGAAGCAGATGAGTATTTTACTGAAGGAGAACTAGTCACTGTCTGCAAACTGGGCTTTCTTTTCCATAGAGCTATTGACAGCTCTGTAGCCTTATTTTATTTATTTGTGGTTGGAGTGAACATTTAGGCCCAGGCCTGACCCAAAGGTGTTCAACCAGCCACAGGAAAACCTTAGGAAGCACGGCCAGCTGGTGATACCAGCTCCTCTGCTGCCTCTCCACAGTGCTGATAGAAGAAATGGCACTGGATTTTACAGAAAACCATGTACTGTCTTATTATTTCTTGCCCTGCCAGTCCTGCCCAGTGGCCCTCACAGCATTCAGTGGTGCCATGAACCTAGGATTCCCCCTGCTCACTGACCATGGGGGCACTGGGAACATGGCAGCCACTCTGGCCTCATGCCATGGTCCAGGCAGGGCTCCCAGTGGCTGTTTTGACTGTCAAGTACAACTTGAATACTTATGTAACTGATGGCCGTATAAGACCTTGAAAACTTGTTAAGGCCACTGTAACCTCATGTGAAAATTTCTGCTTTAGCTTTTGCTTGTTCTAAGCCACTTTGATGTCTTATGGGACTTGTATTTACTGAAAAGGCATGGCTATGGGGGGGGGGGGGGAAGAGCAGGAGGGGGAACAATTACAACAACGAAAGTTTAAAAATCTCTACAGTTTATGGTACTTATTTCAAAGTCTCCTAACAATTGCAAAGATTTAACTTTTTAAAAGTTTAAAGCATACAACTTAGATCCTTCATCAGTGGCTGAGATGCAAATATTCCAGGGAAGGTGTGTGTGTAACAATATGCAGTGGTCCTATGCAGCAGTTTCCAGCAGAAGGTGGAGAGGAATGCCGCAGCTCTAGCAATGTAATCATTCTAACTGGCAGCAGTGAACTGCAATCAAGTACCTGCCACCAGTCCCCCAAACACAAAGGGAGTTGCAATGTGGATCCAAATTTTATGGTTTAAAGTCATAAATTATCACCAGAACCCTTAAATTGCAAACTTATGCTTTAGTCTGTAACAGGTACAGTCGTCACCTAGCTGCTTTCTTAAGTTTGTAGGGCCTGGAGGCTAATTTTTATGATATACTCCTTATAAATCCAGTTCATTAATGTACTGAAATGTAAGAGGCATTTCTGGGCTTATAAGATCTGACTCTCATTTATGCAAAGGCCCCCTGGCATGGCTACAGCACTGGGACATGAAGGTGAATGAGAGTCAGACACAAAGAGGATTTGATTTCTGGGCCATAACATGTAACATGCTTTTAAATTGCATAGAAGTGCTTCAAATGAAAAAAGGATCACGAAAAGGATTTGAGGACTGAGATCAAAACCAGACCATTGGTTTATATTGTCCTCCTAGTTTTGAAGGCCATAAGCAGGAATGCAGTCAAGTCTGAATTTGATCTACTTCATCAAACCTTGTAGAACAGAGCAGGGAAAATTTAAGAGGCAAAGCAAAGTTCAAATCAAAGCTTTGTGCTACGACTGTTTAACCCAGGCAGTATATACACTGAATCTATCTGCATTTGTATGCACATATGTGTATATGCATGTGTATATATGTGCATGTGGGTATAAATGGATTGTTATATATAAATTGTCAGTCTGCATTTCATCACCACAGAGAAATAAACAAAAATCCCAGACTCACTGAGCCAAGACTTCTCAACATTAGTAAGACTGCAATAAAAGCCCCTCTATAGAGAGGTGGGGCTGCAAGACTCAAAATCCATACATTTTTTCAGTTTCTGCAGCTGGGTCCTATATTTGTCATTAATTGAACTTAATCCAGGGTAGCCTTCAAAATTCTGGATGTTTGAAATTCACACCGAAATCTGAAATACTGAAAGCCTTAATGATGTGTAGGACTTATAAACCCACATCTCTCTCAAAAGACTTTTGGGTGAGGACTGAAAGTGTCCTTGGGAGCCAGTCTATTAAAGCAGCTGAAAGACAAAAGTATAGCAAAGCAATGGGCAATAACTCAGGTAGAGCCACTTCTGCAGCAGCGCGGGCAAATTCTCTAGAGAGAGAGTGTGAAGACTCGTGAATGGCAGAGTTCATCTAGCTAGAAGGACTAGAAGGTTCATCTAGCTAAGGGAGATGAAGAGTTTGATAGGAAGGGATGAAAATCGGCACACATGTGGGTTCAAAGAAGCTTGAGAAGCTCTTTGTTTTCCACATGGGACATGCATGGCAAAGAGTAGAGTTCAGCCACTACTTTTGCTAACGACCAAATCAAAGCCATTCTCCAAGAAACTTCAGAGCAAGCAGGCTGAGGATGGTATGAGATACTGGAAAAGTGAAGTGCAGCGTGGCATAATTGTTTGTCTCCAGTGAGTTTTGGCTTGACACCCTGAGATTGTGCAACTCTTTTCTTGGAGATCCAGCTGAGAGGTGGCCTAGTATCAGAAGGTTCAAGTTTCAGAACAGCCTTTAAGTTGCCAGAACTGTGCTGGTGTAATGAATTAGCAGCCTGACATCTGTGAGCTCTGCTTTTGGCTCTCTTTTCAAGTTTGTTTTTATTTCTCCTGATGCTGCACATATTTTGGAAGCCACAACATTGAGATACATAGCCAAATTTCAGAGATCCCAAACTTCTGTGCAGTTTCTCTCTCTGAGCTTTTGATTTGGTTAACTAGTAGTTAACAAGTAAATAATAGGCATTATTTGCAAAATTCAGTCAAGTTCAAGATTTTCAACTATATGGCTCTTCTCCATCTCCATCATGTTGGAGAATGCAAGTCTGCTAGCTCTGCACAGGCCATACAGCTGGAAGAACAGGGCAGGGAGGGGGGGGGGGGGGGCGGGGGGAAGAAAATTGGCTTCTGCTCAGGTCTGTGATGGAGAATGATTAATTAAACTCCAGTGGTTGAAATCTTAGTTTGGCATCTTAGCTATTTCTATTGGAATATGGGGCATGAAAGTCAAAGCTATGTTTGTGACACCGACTATTGGACAGTAACTGTGAAACAGGCCAGCTTGCAGTGGAATAATTGAAAGAAACCAGCTCCCACAATAATATTTTTAAAGAACTGTTTTTCAAAGTATACCTTTCAGGGTCTGTGCCATCTGCCAGAAAAAACATTTGTACTACAGCTAAAACTGTTTCCTGTCCCAGGTGAAGTGTTTTTTTAGATAAGTAGTTGGAAAAACATACAACACTATTAAACCCTGGGACAAGTAACTCCAGGCCATGCTGAGTTTCTCAGGCTTGAAAACTTACCATGGTGTTATAGTTTAATAAAAACAGCAGGGGAAAAAAATAGAACAAAATAGTTTGCATGGGATCTTTGAAGATTTCTAGGAGATTTGAATGCCCAATTCCCATCAGAAAGAATAGCAAATGTAACAATCTTACCTCAGGGCATCTGATCATACGCCTTTGTGCATATCCTCAGTCAGCCATGCACTAGTACTGCCAAGCAATCTGGCTTGCTTCCAGTTTTAGGACACTAGCACCAATATAAAACAGGTGTGCCAGCTGGCAGGACATGCTGAGCATCAAAATGTGGTAACATTGGCAAGCTCCTCAAAGCGATGAAGGAATGTAATCCACACGGGAACTTCATTTTATTGATCATAACTATGCAGATCCTGACACCTCCATATCCACTGGAAACAATCTGATGGGTATATGGTGGCTCATGGAAGTGACTGGGAAGAGGTTTTAGCCTATTTCCTAGCTGACTGATGTCCATACTGCATGTAGGATTTCCAACATGAGGTTGCGAAACCTTCCCTGTTGGAAATTATTGTTTGGATCTGGAAATTTTACTTCTTAAACAAAAGCACCGAAAAAGAATAATACAAAACCACCATAAACTTTCTGTGCCACTTATTCCTACTAGGAGGGAGATATGACTTCATTTGTGTAATAAGATTCAGATGAATGAGTTACTTACAATGAGACGCCTTTTGCCTTCAAAATATTCTAGGAGGTCGGTCACCGATTTCCTGGGAGGCTGTAGGAAAGGCTTCTTGTTGGGCTTGGGGAAATCCTCATTCTCAGTCCTGCTCCCCTTCTTGTTCTTCTTGCTACGGTCTTTGTCCTGCTTGCTCTTTTTCTCAGCCTTGTCCTTCTTGGACTGCTTCTCACTCTTCTGCAGCTTGTCAGGTCTGTCCTTCTTCTTCTTCTTCTCAGGTTTATCCATTCGCTCATGCTTCTTCGATTCTTTTCCTTTCTTTGGGGGAATATTTCCTGCTGCAATCTCTTCCTCTAAATGGGAGCTAGCAGGCTTGCTTGGGTCATATTTATCTTCATATTCATTGCTCAGTATCTTTTCTTGGGCCTTCCTTTTTGGTGGTTTAGTCTTAGTTGGTTTGTGTTGCCCTGGTGTGACATTCAAGTCCCTATGGTTATAGTCCTTCCTGTCTGTTCGGTTATCTTTAAATTTGCCCACATTTGCCTTTGTATAGTGCACTGAGGGAGCTGTTGGGACTTCTGTGAAACTGTCATAGCGGGCAGCTTTGCTTGGTTTCCGGGTGGCCGCTAGGTGTTTCTCTGGGTGGCTGCGCTGACGGTCTCTGCGGTTTGCCTTCCACACAGGAGAGTAGAAATCCTCAGAGGCTGTTACTCGTGGCGTGGTGGCATCAGGGGCTACTGGCAGCCTGTGGTACTCTGTGGTGGAATGCGACTTTGTGGTCCAGGTTCTTTGGGGGGGGTTGTGGGGTGGGGGGGGGTAGTGGCCTTACTGAGGCAGAGGAGTGGCCACTGTGGTTGTCATTGGTTTCCTCACTGTTTTGGTCCTTGTTGGCTGATTATTGCTCCTCTTTGGCTCCTCTTTCCTTGCTGACACCTGGACATGTCCACCACCAGGGGTAGGCTGCGTGCTGCCCCCAATATTGCCTTCTTCAACCACTTGTCCCTCCACCCCAGCTGCTTTGCAAGTCTGGATGAAGCCCTTCTGCCTCATCTTCTCAATTTTTCTGATGGGGCTCTGATCAATAACTTCATACATGGCCTCTAGCCTGACTGGATAAGGATACCTTTCCTCCACTTGCAGAGTTTTCTTCAACAGCACCATGCCAAATTTCCCCTTCTCCAGTTTCAGAAAGCTCATGAGCTTAGGTATGAGGGCAGGATCTAGTGGCTGCTCTAGGATTTTTCCTTCGTTGGTTATCCTTCTGACTTTTCCCCCTTCTTCCCCTTCTTCATGGAACAACACAATCTGCTGGATGTGCCTCTCAGCCAGTTCGCAGTAAACATCGTTTTTCAGCAGGCTCATCATAAGCCGGTAGTAGCCCTCAGAGGCATGGGGGGCAGAAATGACCCACACCCGGTTTTTCCCAGCAAAGCTGGCCAGGACATTGGGAGAACTTGATCCTGAAGGGAAACGTACCACTCGTGACTGTGAGGCAGAGGATATCCCTTCATCCTTAATCATCTCAGACTTGGAGTATTTGGCTGCAGCTGTGAGTCTCTGTACCCGTCTCGTTCTGGTCCCCATGCCCCTGGCCTGGGAGCGTACTTCCCCTTGCAGGAGGTTGGCAGGTGCCTTTGGAGGTGCTGAAAAATCCCTCTTGGTGACAGGTTGCTGGGGATTCGGGCTCGAATTCCTCAGGGATGCCCCAGACCTTCTCAGGAGGGTACTTGGAGCCCTGTAAGCCAGGGGCACTTTCCTAACTCCACGGCTCCCTCTCTCCGCTAGCCTCCCTGTCTTCTCAGAGCTGCACACTAGCCATGCTGCCCACAACAGGGCTAAGCTGAGAGCTGGCCTCCAGTTCATTGTGCAATCCGCTTGCAGGGAGGAGAAAGAGAAAAAGATGTTAACAGTATGATGATATCTTGTGCAAGTGATAAAAAAAGCAGAGCAAAGGCTGGCTAGTTTTTGTGATTTAGAAGTGCTGATTACACCTCAGTCCTGCCCTGGTGGCTTTGTACAGTTTACAGTTATTTTTGGAAAAGCACAAAATGGATCATTTTATGCAAAAATGAGATCATCTGTCTATAACGTGACTGTCTATCCGAAAGGACAGTGTGATCTGCATCCTTCTCTCTCTGTCTCTCTTTCACACTCTCACATACACGCATGCAGACACGCACAGAGAAAGGGCCCGGTACATAGAGCAGAAAGCCAAGAATTTGACTTGGGACTTACACTCTCAGGGAAGTTCCCCTTCCAGCGACAAGGTTTCACGTTTTTTCCTTTAAAAGGAGAGCAATGCTATACAGCTTTGCTGCTGCCCAGTGATTTATCTTTACGCAGCCCAACAGGTCCCAGAGCCTGTCCGTCTCCCTGTGTATCTTTTCACTTTCTTTCTTCTTCACCTTCTTGACAAGCGGGATGAGGTTAGCGGAAATTTCCTTTGGGATCTCTGCTTCTCCATTTACCTGCAGGTCTGGCTTTTTGCTCTACTGGTTGCAGGCAGGGATTTCATTTAAGAAAAGGGAAATCCCAGCTGCTCCAAGTCTCTCTCTTTTAAACTTCCCAAGCCTCCTCCCCACTTCTTGCTTCCTCAGTCCCGTTTAGTTCCTTTGTTTCCAGAGAGGAGAGCACCAGCATTAATATATTTTCCAGGCTGAAGAAAAACACAGGAATGTGATGCTGAAAAAAAAAAAAAGGACGCTTCCCTTTCCCCTTTCTCCACACTTGGACAAAAGCGAATTGTAGAAGACTCGTCTTTTCTTCTCTTTCCCTTCTTGGCTGGCCGTGGTCCCAGAAATGTCAGGGTAACCCCAGCCCTGCTCCGAAGCAGCCTCAGACAACGGTGGCCACTGGAAATGGGGGAAACTTCACTCAGGATTTAACAGCTCAGCAGAACCCGCCTCTTCCCCACTCCAACACAGGGAGGGAGGAGGAGGAGGAAGGCTCTGGGGGCTGAAACACTGCACAGCATCGCAGAGCACTTCAGAGAGGGTGACTCCAGCCTTAACTCTTTCCTTCACGTGTCCCAGCTCCCTGCCGCTCCCCAACCGCGGCTTTCTCTTTCCTCCCATTAATCAGACACTGTCTGGATAAAAAATAGTCCCGTGAGAAGTGTGTTTCCCTATCGGTGTCAATAGCAGCTCTGGTGCTTAAGAGTTATTGTTTTTAAACCCCATTATTTCTGCCTCCTGTCCCCCTTTTACTTGTTCATTTGTTTTCTGGGCATTCTCCAGTGAAATCCAATTTCTCATCACTTTCCAACCAATTTCTCTTGCAGGTCCTCATGTATGTTGGTATAGCTTTTTCTCCAAACATCATATGGGCATGGCTGTTTGTTCATTTGTAGCTTTTGAAGAGATTGGGATATTTACTTTATTACTGTACTGAAATTAGAGCCGCATGTATTTCCCATGAATGTGCACTAGCAGTTAAAAAAAAAAAAAAAAAAGATAAAAGGTGCAAAAATGCCTAAAGAGACATGGGTTAAGACAGGGTCATGTCCTTTGCTCTCCCTTCATGGTGTAAATGACACCATTCTATTGAGCTGACGTAAACTGGCACAGCTATGCTGCCAGCACCTGGTCTCTAGCCGATTCACACTGGCTTCAGTGTGTCATGCGCCTTCAGTGTAAAATACCACTTAATTGTAGTTGATGGGTAACACCTAAAAACATCCAAGACCTTAACACTACTTTTACTGCTTTCCAAGATTTCACTTGCTTACAGTGATGCTGTGACATTTCCATGAAAACATATTGGATTTGACCTCAGTTATCTTGGGGGGGTGGGGAAGGCGAAGGTGTACCTTCAACTTCTCTTGAAATTTATGTTGCAAGGATAAAAAGCTTTCTTTTCTTTCTCTCTTTCCTTATTTGCTTCATTTTTACTTTAAGTTGTCCGGTGCACTGATAAATATTAGCAGTGATTTTGCTAAAATGCGTCCACAGTTTGCATTCTGTGGCCATTGGTTTGCCCTGGAGGTAGAGGAGGATGCTGAATGCCTGTGCTCACATTAACATGTGTGCAAAAATGCACAGCCCCTCCCAGAATATGTTATCCTACATCAGCTGGAAAGTAAGAGGATTGTACCTCTTACAAGGACCACAAAACTGGAGCTGTGCAGAGCAAGGGTAGGCAATATTTTCCACTTAAATTAGTGGTAGGTCTGCTGGTTTATTAGTCTTGACAAGAAAAAAAGAAGTCTCTAAATACTAGACTTTTCAATGTGACCTTTTAAAGAAAATATAATTCAAAATTATGTTTTCATTTAAATGTTTCCTCCAGTTTTATTACAAAGATTAAAAAAAAGAAGTGACCACACAAAGCTGAAGCCAAGTATTTAATTTGGGGGAAATTAATTTAAAAAAAAAAATTACATCTATTTTCATGTTGTTAGTGATAGTTTGAAACCACACAGAAGCAAAACATCATTTATCTGCATAGGTCTAATGAAACCAAGAAAAACACACTCAGTATATGACAACAAAGGGAAAAAAAACCTATTTCCTTATTACCTCTGCTGCCTATTCTATCCAATTATAGATACACTAAAGAATTTCTGTGAGGATGCTGCTTTGCTCACCCAACCTGATAAAAAAGTAGCATGCTACAGAATCTTTCTTAAATGTATCAAAGGGTGGCAGATCAGTGAAGATGATAGATTGTAAGGCAGCTGTAGGGAGAGACTAGCACATAACAAGACATGGAGCCACAGGGATTATTTCCAAGGCTGATGCTTCTTAGTATCCTTATCTGAGGTGAGGAATAAAATTGAAATGACTGCTGGAAATATTTGGCATCAGAATTTATCAGGAAGTAAGCAATTTATACAGGCCAACATGGGACTTCTGATAAGGTGAACATATATTTTAAAGGGCCATTGCAAGTTCATATAGCATGAAGCAAAAAAATGCACAAAACATGTAAGATAAATATCCTAGAAGGCAGCTATTCTGTAAAGGACTTAAAAGTCACAGTATAGAAGCCACTGGAAACGAGCTTTTGGTATGATATTGCAGCAAGGAGAAAGTCTGCCAGCATGTCAGGAAAAAGTTAGGAAGCTATATATAGTAAAAATAAGGTGGTTACTGCCATGCACATCAAGCTTTTCAAAAGGATTGCAAAGGGTTCAAAATATGACCTGATGTTTGGATATGATGCCATTGAAATAGTGTTGGGAAAATAACGATGCAGAAGGCACAGCCACACCTTGGCCATGATCTTCTCATGCATACACAGCAAAGGGACTTCTGAAAGTAAATAGGTTTTTAATCCAACAGAGGAAGGCAGAAGGATATCCAATGAATAGGAATTAAATCCCAACAAATGCAGACTTGAAGTAATCGCAATTACTTGCAATTTTTTAATAGTGGTCTCCATTAACCCCTGGGATAATTTCCCCAAGAATGTGGTGGGTTTTGCTGCTTAGTCTTCAAATCAAGCCTCTAAGAGACCTTCTTGGCTGGACTGGAAGTCATGGCAAAAGGATGGAATGAGATCCCTGTGGACACATCTATGTGGGAAATCTGAGATCCAAATGGCACCCACCCCTGAAGAGTGCAGCTCTTTGGAGGCTTATGGAAATGAACTCTCTAGCCCACCAGACTGACATGAGCAATTTGAGAAAGGTGAAATGCAATGTAAAAACCCTGTAGCCCTCAGAGTGGTTTTAATCGGGAACTGAAAGTTAATGCTACGTCCACAAAGGAGGACTATATATCTGTGTAAGGATGATGTTCTTTCTATATTCTGCTTTAGATATCTGACTTAAAAATATACATATCAAGTGTGTCAAAGGGTGTGTGCACAACTGCATTATTTCAGCTGCTAAAGAATTAAATGGAAAGCCAGCTTCCTCCTGAGCTAGGATTCTTTCCCAGACCTATAAAACCTGGAGAAATCAGGTAGCAGCAAGAAGGAGACAGCCAGAGCTGCAAGTGTGAAGAGCTTGCTTCTTCAGTAGGCTTCCAGGCAATCCTCCAGAGAATGGGGGAGAAACTGATTACAAGGAAGGCGAAAGGAGGAAAGGGGCTGGGAAAACTGGCATCAGCTGCTTTGTACAAAGCTGGGGAGCTGGGAGCCAGACAAGCAGGTGTAGGTTCCCCTGCTGGTGCCGGAGGGGGGTTATTAGAGTAGAGAGCACCAGAGCCTGAATCCTGTGAAGCCAGACATTGTTGATGCTCTAAGAAGGGACAGGTTTCTTGAACCCTGCTGGCTCCTTGCTTTCCTGAGAGGGGAGGAGGCTATTATTAGTGATCTGACTGGGGTCGTAACCCAGCCAGCAGCTGGGGAAATAACAACTCATAGTGTAAACAGGGGAACTGTGCTGCAGCTCCCTGAATGTAAGCAGGAAAAGGAGTCAGTACAGGGAGGCTTGCAAAAGCAGTGACCCATAATAAAAAGAGCAGTGCCTGGTTAGTCAGATCAAGCTCCTAAAATAGAAAGGCGCTTTTGATAAATAGGTTGGCCTCATTTGAGTCTTCACTTTATAAATATACATTTTTCTGTGGAGTCCCCAGGAATGTTGCTTAGAAACTGGTGAAGCAATGTGACACTTCAGGCTTTAAAAATAAATATTATGAACTTTAAAATTAAATGTTTTAAACTGAGGCTAAGCCTCTTAAGTACTGACAGGGTTGCAGCCCCAAAGATTCAGGTTATATTAGAGACACGGTGAAATTCTGATGTCTGGGTGTTATTATTGGCCTGCGCTCGAGCTGAGCTTGAGTTTAGCACCTCTCTTTGCCCAGTTTGCAGAACTTCCTGGTGAGAGGAAGGCTTTCACATAGACCCATTTCTGTTCTACATCTGGTTGACATCTGGGATGGAAACGTCAGCCAGGGAGAACAAAACATCTTCTGGCCAGGACTGACACAAGTTTTGCCCCAAACTGACTGATGCAACTGGTGTTATGTACACTAAGATGAAAGTGTTACACGAGAGCAAATGAATACTTCTGCCAGCCTTGCAAACAGCGTTATCTAGCCACAAGCTGGTGGGAGTGATAAAGCCATTGCAGTGTGCTGCAAATGGTTTCTCTATGATACAGCTGCTGAAGTGTAGCATTCAGAAAACCACAGGAATAGTCTTAAGATAGTTACAGACAGTCAGTCACAGAAACAGTTCTTGAAATTACCAGGAAAAGAAGGTTTCATTAACTCAAATCATCAATGAGTGGGGCCAACATCCCTCTCGTATAGCAGTATAATCCCCACAGGGAAGTTGTACTACTGGCATCTCATGATGCTGATGTTCAAGATTGTCCCATGAAGTGCGATTGGTTACCTCTCCCAAATCACATGCCTGTATGGCTAAATGAATTTGGCCATGGCAATGAACTCACCAGCTGCAAGGGCCTGAATTCTCATCTCAGTTTTGCACCTCTGCCCAAGAGGACTTCATGCTACCATAGGTCTGAACACTGACCCATGCCACCTCCTTTCTCTGGCATGCTTTCTTTGTCCTTTTCCCTTCCTTTGTCTGGCGAACTGCCAGTCGATGTTAAGCCTTTCTGAACAGAGCGGGAATTCTCCCCTGGCTCTTGCAGACGCAGTTTGTAGTACAAAGCAGATTTAAATGGGATGGAAGCTGGTGCTTATGCAACTTCTCTCTTTGCACAGATACTAGAACTTGGATTCTTAATGCAGAGCTCCCAGGTCTGATCTCTTTGACAACTGTTTTGTCCAAATGCAATCACTTATGGCTTTGCACACTTGGAAGAAGATCAGGTAGAAATTGTCATGCAATACAATCAGCTCATTCATTTACTAGGGAAGACTCAGCTTTCCTCTGCACTGGTGGAGGAACTTCAGCGAGGTTCTGCCAGAAAACAGAGCTCACTGATTCAGAGGGGGTTGTTCCTTACATATTTGTGGGCCTTATTATCTGTCCTAAAATATTCCGGGTTACAAATCTTTTTCTTGCACCCTGTAATTTAAATAAAGCAAAGGTTTGGGGTGTTTTTTTTTTTTTTGTTTTGTTTTTTTTTTAAAAGACTTGTTTTGATTATAAGATTGAAGTGGTAGGAGTGGAGGAGGATCATGTTTAAATACCAGGCTGTGCTATGGTTCAGCAATAAAAGAGCCTTCCAAAATAGGGCTGTGCTCAGTGATTACTCTCACTGATTACGTGTCAGAATGCTTTGGGGATGAATATAAAAAAATTACTAGTTACACGGCTGCACACATTCTTGTCCTAACATTCATTACTAGTCAATGGAGAAGATGCAAATCCTCTGATGGTTCTAAGTCAGAAACGCACTTAAGCTTATACTGAAGTTTCACCTCACTTTGGTGCTCGCATGGCTCTACGGAGGGAAGGCAAGACAAGGCAAAAGACTGAAGTAGAATGAGAATTTAATGTTTATGTCCCTTTGCTTTAGGTCAGACTGAAGACAGTTCAAGCCTGAAAGTGACAGCTGGAAATATTATCATCTGCAGATAATGTACCACTCTTCTTGTCAGGCTGTTTATGCTCACTTGCAGGCATTCATGGCCCTTGTCTTTATTTATATGCTACCAGGCACATTTACAGTATTTAATCTTCAGTGGATTCACTCTTTTTCCTTCATGTCAACAGGCACTCCTGTGGCTTGCTCTGTTACAGCTTGTGGCTCTCCCTCATCTCCTTTGGGCTGAACTATATCTTCTGTGCCAGACACTTTCGGAATCTTTCCTTGGTGGGTGGCAGAGGAAGGAGACACCCATTGTGGTGGGTGCTCTAACCACCAAGTGCTCCACAGGCCAGGAGCCTATAGGTGGTGACATAAAAATGAGGAAAAGGAGTACAAGTAGTTGGAAGCCCAGGGCTTTTGAATTGTTTCCTTGAACTAGTTTTCAGCACCAGTGTCTACTACCCAAACCTCAGAGAAGCACGCTGGGGAGACAGAGAAGAAATGGGCAAGTATCTGCTTAAACTTGAATATTTAGGAAATTGAGTCAAAAGCTGTGGAATCATTTAGAGTTGGATGAAGATCCCACAGCCTCCCTTAAGGAGTTTCATTTGCTTTGGGAAGGCCCATGCCAGCCTCCTGAATATGCTGTTTGGCCGGCAGATATAGTTCTTCCTGTTCCCTTGCAGAATTTTGTTTCCCTTCTGTAGGCAGAACCTACTAACCTGCGAGAGGGGGCGAATGGCTAATTTGGTTTGTCTCATCATTCCAGCAGGCTACAGGGACATGAATCCAGTGACCTTCCTGTGCTACTTCTGGAAACAGAAATAGGCGCAGAATGATGTAGGCAACTAGTTCTCAAACCATAATTCATGAGATGATGGTGAGTGGTCAGCAGGCAATAGAACAATGCTGACTACTCTGGTGTTTTCAACCAAAATCATATGAAGAGGGTGCAAAATGGTGTGAGAAGTCTTGAGCCATGACATGGGATCCAAAAAGTTTGGGAACTAGGGGTTTTGTTGTTGTTGTTTTTTTTAAGGTCTGTGACCCAATCTTAGCTCAGGTCAGAAACAAGCCCAAACCGGTGCCATGTGGATAGGTTTCCACCAGGCCAAAACCTAGAAATGCAGTTGAATTCTAATGGTTTCACTAGCAGAAAAAGCAAAGAATAAAAAAGGATCTTGGTCCCTGAAACACTGTCTCACATTGAGGAGATGTACATATGCATCTCTTTCCTGTTCACTAATACTGGTATTAATTTTTAATCAAACAATAATAGAAAACCTGGGGGTTGAGGTTGCTGAGGTAGTCTACTTCACAGGCAATAAATTCACATAAACAAAATTAGTGCAGAAGGGATTAGGATACACAGCAGAGGTAGTGAGTGGTCTCTGCCATGCACAATCAGTGTCAGTATTTTCATTCAGGATAAAAAAAATGCTTTTTAAGGGTGGAAGAACTTATGCATATAAATTCCACAGCTCAGTTTTACACTGCGGGCTGAGAGACATTTTTCACAGTTATTGACAAAGGACATTCCAGCATCTAGTGAGATCTGGATTTCATTATATATTTTGGGCTACAGTGCAAAAGTACTATCTGCCAGAAGAAATGTGGTCAAAGCATGTTTTATTAATATATTGCTGCTGTTCTTGGATTATACCCCTGTAGAGGCTCACATCTGAAATGACACGTCTGATAGGCTATACATTAGATAGCATTTCAAGGTTTATTTTTTGGATCTGATTACTTTAGAATATACAGAGACCATGTATATTGCTATTTTTAAGCAGATACAAACTGTCACTGCCCTTCTCCAATAGGTCATTGTTGTGGGCTGTCCATGGAGCACTTCAAGTGCCTGTGTACTAGAAGCACTAGTATTACTCTAGGGCAGTAAGTTCTTACCATTGAGTTTGGTACCTCTGTATGTACTGTATGACTAGAGACAGACTTCCCAGCCCAGGCAGCTTCCGTCTAAGTACATGGGATAAAGCAGTCCAATGTTGTCAACATTTTCTTTCCGGTGAATGAAGTCACAGGAGTCACAGCTGAGTCACAGGAGAAACAGTGGCAGGAGGCCTGTGCTGAGCAGACCTGGAAGACCAAAAGAAGTGCATTTATTTCCTGTCAGCTCACCTTAGAGAGTTATACTAATGGTAAAATCTCCCTGACAATTCATGATCTCCAAAAAGAACAAAACAAAAGAGAGGGAAAACTGTGTAACAGATTTCTTCAGAGAAATACACAGTAAGGACTGACATTTCCATTGCTGTTTTTGCTTTCTTATCTTCATGTTAAAGGCAGCCTTGTAGCTAAACCCACATGTGTTTCTGATATATGAACCCAGCTGCCTTGAAATCAATGGCAAAGTTCCTGTCTTCAGTGAAGACTCCTGGATTTTGCTTGTATTTATAGGATACAATTAAGCTGAAAACTTAAGGGAGGTCACAGCCTTCCAAAAATTAAAGAGGAGAGAGAAAGAAACGAGAAAGCAAATATGTTGTGAAAGAGATCCCAGGTGAAATAATTGGTCCAAGTTTTCATGTCTGGATGTTGTTATTTTTTCCATAATTACTATAGCAAGCTCCTGCTTCCACTGAGGGGAGGTGACCTGGTTTTTTTCCAGTAGCAATGGAAATTTAACACACAAATGACCAGAACTGTTAAAGCTGCTTTACACTTGTGTGTCAGCACTGGGAGAATCAAGATATAGCAGACATCATTTAGTCAAATACAAAATTTTGTGAGTGTATATGTGTGTCCATGCACTCCAAATGGAGAGCAAGGAACGGAAAACTGCTATCTACCAAGAAGAGATTGTCTTAAGTATCAAGTAATGTACAGTGATGTAGGCATGGGTAAAACATGATTTTGATATCTTACTTCTTGCAGATATCTTAGAAAGTCACATTGTTGGAGTAAGGAAGTCTAATTTATGCTGATACACATCTGCTGCTGTTGGAAATGCCACTGTATTTGGACCTCTAGTTCTCTTCAGTGTCCTTTCTACAGAGGTGGCTAATATTAAATGGCCACATGATGCAGGTTCTTATAAAGTAGCCAACTTGCTTCACCTCCAGAAGCATGAGGCCACATATCTGTGCTCTCCAAAACCATTTGGGATCTATCACATCTCTGCAGGATACAAAGCAGATGACCAGATACCAAATCCATTTTGTTCCTTTTCCACACACTCTTATTCTCTGACTTTCATTTGTGTTACTACTATTATAGATGCTACCCCTCCCAGAGGAAAAAAAAAAGAAACAACAGAGAAAGTAACCCAATCCTATTATGGACTAACAGCATTGAAATTTATCAAAAACTCCCTACTGAAATGTACTGGTTTCACACCTCCAGTAATAACCTCCCCCCCCCCCCCCCCCCCCCCCCCCCCCCCCCCCCTTGAAAACTGCAAATATCTGTTGCTAATAGTTGTCTGATGATAAAACTGTGACCAACACTATGTGCGCTTAATCTCATCCTTGGAAATATACTGTTACATCTGATCTAACCTTATTCTTGTTAACTGCTAAGAATTCATTAAAGGAGTAAGAATTCATTAAGGGCTTTATGATTTCATCCATGGTGGCTATTAGAACCCTGGCTATGGCCAGGATGCTATGGTACCTGCAATCAAAAATCTGGAACATCAAGAAAATCTCTTCTTCAGGGAGATGACAATCTCTGTTGAAGACCATAGGTGTATAGATGGATGCGAGAGCTCAAGGGACAATGAGAGAATGGAGGCAGGAGTGCCAGGCCATTGTGGTGCCCAATTTATGTCAATTAACTCGTTGGCAGTGGTATGGGGGCATCTTAGCAAAGGGGAGGTTTTGGGGATTTTTTAAGGCACAATATGAAGGAGAAGAATGAGCATTTTTTTCCCAAATGTGAGTGGCAAAATGAGATTTTATTCATCAACGGCAAGAAGCAAAGGGAACTCAGTACAGAACTAACCTTTCATTACCTAGTTCACTTAAGGCAAGTTCTCAAGTTTTTGTGTTAGAGAGATATGTCTTTATTGCTGTACTGGTAGCCAAAAATTTCTGACATCTGTGTGACTAACATCTGCATGCCATCATGCACAGCAGACGGTGGGCTATAAAATGTCAAGAAGTTTTGGTAATGGAAAGATCAGCAACAGACTGGAACACCAACCAGAACTATTTTTAGAGGGAGAGATTTAATTCTTTTTGAGAAGAACAACACAAGTGATTGAGAGGCTGAGAGACTGACTTAGGAGGAGGTAGTGAAAGAAGTAGATACATTAAGCTTGAGCAGACGACAAGCCACCAGGCTGTGATACGAAGTATCAGAGAGCAGATTTTTTACTGGGAAGGTTGGGGCAATGGGATCACTGGAAAAAGGCAAGTCTAGGGTGAGGCTTTTGAGGAGATACATTAAAAGTTTGCAAGTAACTTCCCAAGGGAGATGGCAAGGGGTCATGTTGCCTGACTCACTTAAATCTGAACAGGGCAGAGCACTAGAGAATATCTTGTTGGCAGGGGAATAACTCCTACATGACTCTATTGGCCTTTTGCGTCTGCTCCTTCTCATTCTGGCATTCCAGTTCTGGAGAGTATTGGATATGCACACGTGTCCTGTGCAGAAAAAAGGAAAATAGGAAGTGCCCACCTGAGCTTCAGGTGTGACTTGACCCAATGTAAACATGAGCCTGCTGGCCCTGCAGCTCAAGCACAGCTCTCAGTGAGGGAGCTAGGCTCTGCTAGGCTCACACATCATCAGCAAACTTGTTACCTAAACTGTAATAGCATGGCTGAATTGTCCTCCCCTCTCATATCTGCCAATTCTAACACTGCCAATGCAGCTACACAGCTGTAACTGAGGGCAGACCTGGAAGGCAAGTGGCAGTGCGGTTGTAATTTGGAGCTAAACTCAGGTGACAGCCCTGGTGCAAGTAAAGCGGGGGAAAGGATACTAGCTTGATTACCAGAGCACCCATCAGTGTGGCAAGCTAACTTCTAGCTTTTACTTCTTAAACTGTTAAGGTTCAATGAGCTGATAACAGTAATAATAGACATAGAGCCTCAGCGTATCATTTTTAGAAAATCTGTTACACCACAGGCTTTAAGGGAAGGCAGTGAACTAATCATCTTCTTGATGTTAGAAATGTGCTTGACAGATTTTCCAAGTCAGGGCCGTATTCAGTGTGGGAACAGCCCTAGCTTTGCCACTGTCCCAGGTTGCAGTGGATTAGCTTGGTATGAATGAGTGTGTCGCTACAGTGGCAGGAGCAGCGTGTAGGGGGCTGTTTTAGAGAAAGAAAACTGATGATTCCTATGTGTTGGTTCTTTCAGTCTATTCACGTGAGTTAAGCAAGCTTAAAAGGGATGGAACTGGTACCCAGGCCTGTTTTAGTGACCATGTATACATAAACACGTTCTTTGGGGAACTACACGATAACACAGCAGCTTATTATACAACCTTGCAATCTGCCACTAAGCTATACCATAACTGTTTTGCAACGCCATCTAGTGACACATATGGATACCTCAAATCCATACAAACTTGCTTTTGTCCAATTTTATTGAACAGCCAATGGTTTTGCAAGGAAAAGAAATGTTTACATTTAACAGCAGTGACAATTAGGCTAAAATGTATGAGAGGAGCATTTGATTGATAGGATCTGAGCTGTTATTTTATTCTAAATGAAAAATAAAATTGTCCACTGAAGCAATAACCTGTTCCCAGGCAGTACTGAAGTTGGGTTGTCACTCACAGTCCTACCCCAGCTTCAGGTCTCAGTGTGAGGCCTCATGGTATTCAAATTTCCCTCAGTTTTTAATATAAACAAAAACCCACTTCCATTTATGTTTCATGGAAAAATAACCCCCAAATAAACGTAGTATGTAAATTATACTGGTGCTCTTCTTTTAGAGTGAATTAAAATACCCTTCCCTTAATCAGAGGCCTATTAAAATGGAAGCCTTGCTGAGAAGTTACTGATGAGTTTCCCATTTGATGAGCCTGCTACATATTAAGCTTCCAAGATCTATAAATCTGTGAGGAATGAGAGGGAAAGAGAGTGATACAGAGTCACAGAAAAGCCAATAACCTCCTTCTATAATCTTTAGCTGTCTAGAAAGCCACAAATCATTTTTTCCCCATACTTTTTCAGACTTTAATATTTTGGAAAGTGTTGAATTATTGCTGGATTTTTTTACTTTGGAACTGATACTTTTTTCCTCTTAAAAAACTACTTAAAAAAAAGATTAATGAATACCTTATGTTTGAAAAAAGTAATAATTCTGAGGACTGGTGAAGCCCTTATTATCTTGCGGCAAGCTTGTAACTTAATTTCCACCCTTTCTAATGACCATTCTTACTCTGGTTCTCCATTTGCCATCCTTGGACAAGTCAAAACAAGAAGTTACTTTGCATCTACTGTATTCTTCCCATCCCATCCCTTTTGAAGGGTTCTGGCCGTTTCACAGCACAAACATTTGGTGTTGTGTTTTTTGCATCAAGCAGAAAGTTTTGGAACAATCCCTTAATCTGAAACAGACGTCTCTTCCCTCATCCCCCTCTAGCTGACTCTACAGCTGGAGGACTGTGTGGTTAAAGGATACTCTCTTCTCTCAGCAGCACCCCACACAGGCCCAAGTTACTCATAGGGGGAAAAATGGTACTTAAAAACTTTTCACTCCATGTGTATGTGGAAAAAAAATGAACACATTCAGACCAGGGGAATTCTCCATCACTTGTGCTAAATACTGGGTGCCCTCTAGAAGGCAGCCTGTAGTTTGAACAGAAGCTATGAGGATGTGATGCAGCGATAACTAGAAGCCCTTTTTGTGTGATAAGCCTATTTTAGTCATAAAATCTCTGACCACAGATCCATTTCTGTAGAAGGTAAGTTCCCTTTCTGTTATTCCAGGAAGCAAGTGTCATAACACACTATCTGGCAGGTCAGAAATACATGTGGCTAGGCATTGCCAAGTGTTTTCATTAGAATCAAGTGGGACAATGCAGAATAATGCCGTGGTGCCTTCATTTAGTACACTCACTGACCCATCTCAGGCCAGTGTTTATATGTGGATCTGTACAGACTCGTATAAATACAAGCCTCAGTCCCTGTCGCGCCATTCACAAAGGAGCTGTTATGGCAATGCTGGTTTTTTTCCTGTTTCACACATTGTGGCCTGTCTTAGAGGATAATGTTGTCTATATCTATTATTTCCTATTTTTGATCCTAGAACCGAAGGCTGACATTTAGCAATATCCAAGCCTCTGCAAGGCACTTTTGAAATACAGCCTATGCCTCATGACAGCCTTTGTGTTAGCCACAGTTTGCAAATACAGAAACAAAGGTGCAGGAAATTTCAGTAGCTTGATCTGTCACTCCTATTGGGAATAGACTTCAACAACAGCTCCCCTTCCTTTTCTGTCTGCACAGGACATGGACTCCGACCTGCTGGTTTTGAAAGTATGTTTATCTCTTATCAGCTCTTCTAGGCAATGAAATAATGGAGTATGCAGAAGGGGGGAAAAGTACGTGAACAAAAGTTTGGATGATTCTGCATTCTTGTGGAAAGCTTCCTAAGATATGACACAAATTCTATCATTTTAATTCTAAAATGCATGGCCTATAAATGCCCATAACATCTTGTTAAAGGCAGCCAGTCTTAGGACACTGCATATTTTCAACCCTGGAATGTATGACTCATTTTTTAAAATGTGTTTTTTCTGTTGCTGCTACTAGTGGGCCTCTCATCACCTCATCTGTGTATTTCTGCCTTTCCTGTCCTTACCCACAAAAGATAGGATTCCCATTTGTGGAATTTTTCCATTCCATAGAACGCTACAGCATTAACTGTGGGTTTATTGTTGAAAAAACCAAAAATGTCCTGCTCCCATTTACTGAGCAGGTTGCATGGATAGCAATGACTCTGCAGCCCTGATATCAGGGAAGGTTTTTAGAGTTTAGCAAGCCTGGCAGGCAGCTGTGCATAGAAAAGGAAAAACAAACAGAATGAAGATACAAGATTACACTACGAAAGCAGCAGGGAGAGCAGAGGGCAAGCTTCAAAGCTAGGTGGCAACTTCTAGGCTCACCCAGGCAAAGAGGACTGAGAGAGCATGGCCTTGCCTACCACAGGATAAATGCTCTGGCTGATGGGCTGACAGCTGATGGTAGGGTGGAGGATACAAATTGCAACTCTCCATGAAACCTTCCCTTCTCAGCACCTTCCCTTCTACCTTGGCCATGACTGGGAAGGTTTTCCTCTTCCTCTGGTTTTAAAAGTAGCTCTATACGCCCTACTGTTCTAGTGCTCCACACATGCTACTGTTGCTGAATGTGTCGGCAGGTGTCCCTTTCTTCCATGGAATATGACCCCCTTCTCCTTTCTCCCCCTCCCCTGGCTGGGAGATTGGAGTTTAAACTTGCTTATGAATGACTACATTGCTGTTTCTACCTTTCTGATATTTAAAAATAAAGCATCCACTGTCTTGATTTTAAATCAGAAAAGTAAGCAGCTTCTTTATTTGAGAAGCCGTGGATGTAAACAGCCTTCTTTGGGTGTGTCTGTACATGAGCCAACCAGTAAGTTACTTTTCTTGCCCATTTCAGTTCCACTGTTTCAATGGCCACATCTTAAATCACTGCCTGCAGCACCCACTGTCAACATGACATGTCTGAGATGGCAATGACAGTCCCAGATGTGAGAAGCCTAACCCTCTAAGTCCACAGTTTGAGTCCCAGCTGTTAGCAAGTTTGAAGTTCTGATGAGGAAGAGGAGAAGGAGCATGTTGGAGAGGTGGCCTAATCAACTGACTTCAGAAAGAGCTCACATTTGTTTGGACTGGGTCTGCAAACTGCATCTCTAATCAGGTATCCAAAGTTGCTAGTAATTCATTATATTCTTCCTTATGTAAAACTTAGTCCTGCTTTTTCAGTTGAATGCAGACTCTCATAAATCATACTGGGGACATAGGATCATTTTAGGGGTAAAAGCGCTCACACTGAATCACACCTTGGAGTCTGTATTGATGCTTATGGAGATTATATAGGTCAAGAGAAGGATGAGAGTCAGGGGCAAGGACAAGTGCTGTGTGTTGCACTATGTGGATTCCAGATGCAAGCAGAGACCCTGAGCCCACAGCCTTCCTCTGGAGCTCAAACATCACAGGTGTCATCCTACCGAGCAGGCATGGTGTGCTGCATTGCTGGCGACCTCTGTGCAGCCACAGCTTGTTATATTTTCCTTGGATTCTGAACATTGCACAGACAGCTGTGTGAGGGAACATTTTTCCCTGGGAATGCTCTGATACATGTAAGACACTGGGATGGGTGCTGGCAATGTCTATGGGGCTCTGTGATCTCAGATGATTTGAGAGAGGAGAGAATTTTGTTTTGTCCCCAAAACCAGAACAGGAAGAAGGAATTTGTAGGTATATACAAGGAGTGGCTGAGGGAACTGGGTTTGTTTAGTCTGGAGAAAAGGAGGCTGAGGGGGACCTTATCGTCCTCTCCAACTGCCTGACAGGAGGGTATAGTGAGGTGGGTGTTGATCTCTTCTCCCAGGTAACGGGCAGGCGACAGGATGAGGGGAAATAGCCTCAAGTTGCGCCAGGGCAGGTTTAGGTTGGACATTAGGAAAAGTCTTTTCACCAAAAGGGTTGTTAAGCATTGGAATGGGCTGCCCAGGGAAGTGGCTCAGTACCCAACCCTGGAGTTATTTAAAAGACGGGTAGACGAGGTGCTTAAGGACATGGTTTAGTGGTGGGATGGCAGGGTTAGGTTAATGGTTAGACTTGATGATCTTAAAGGTCTTTTCCAACCTAAATGATTCTATGATTCTATGATTCTATTCTATGATTCTAGATTTTGTTACAATATGCAGCCTTGGTGGCCACAGATAGCTCTTCAGACATAGTGATTCTCTAATTAAAGGCAGGGTGGTTTGAGGAATCTGTGATTCCAGCTTATTTGAAAGACTGAGAGAACAAAGCTAACCATAAAAAAAATGCCCCAAAATATCAATATGAGCAGAACTGTTCAGTGGAGAGAACAAAAATGTAGTAGCTACTTGTGAGCAGCCACTGCACAGGCTCGAGGTGAAGGAAGCAGGTTTTGAAGAAGGGAATGGAAAGCCTGTGAGGAATAGCCCTACACCTCTTGAAACTGGCAGGGTTCAACAGCAGCCTGGAAGCAGTGAGGTAAACTGAGGACCTTCGTTAACACTGAATTGGTGGCAAAATCCATTACTGATGATGGAAAATACAGCCACTTCATTCACCAGGAGCAAAAAAGTTAACCCCCTCTGTGGTGTTTTCACTGGGTTCAGATTGCCTTCATCAGCCTATTTGCAGATGCCAGTGAGAACAAATCCCTACTGACATCATCCACCTCCAGTGCTCTTCCTGTGTCAGCTGAACCAGGTTGCTAAAGGGATTCGCAAGCATTCATAAGACTTAGAGTATATAAAGAGCTTGCAAGAGGCAAATGGGAAGGCTACAGAATGCCAATGACTAATAATCCAAGAAGATTCTGTGGCTCCTCTTTGGAGGAACATTTTGAGAGCTTCTCCTCTTTGGAGGAGGCACTGAAGATACATACTCACAGCCCAAATCTCCTAGTTTGGGACAGTATCAATTAACATCTTGAGTGATGCAAGTGAGAATGAGCAAGAAGAGAGTAGCTTCTCATTTGCTTTGTGCACCGTTCAATTGAACTGGCTAGCTGAAATAACTCAGACATATCTGAGAACCTCTTTCATTTTACTTTTTCTTTTTCAGGACAAGGGTGAGTTGTGGAGGAAATGGAACCATCTGTTAAATCATGACATCTGATAGAAAATCCAGCCTTTCTCTTGGTTTACTAGCTGGGTAAAATGTTTATTTATATGAGATGTTGGATTGCTTTGTGAACTACTTCAGCAGGCCAAGCCAAGCTGGTCTTCCAGCACCATACATTTATGTCCGTACTGTGGCTTCCTGCCAGTATCCTCTCCATTGAACTGTATTTACATTAGCACTGTAAAACATTACTTCATTCAAGTGTCTGAAGTGAAGCACTCACTCACTCCATGCACTTAGTTCTTGATTGTTGCCAGCTGGTGAGAAATTAGCTGATTGCCTTTCCCAGCTGGATCCCGCCATTCTGAATATAATGAGAATTAAAGCCATTGATTCACTGGGGCTGCTCAGGTTCCAGTGTTGGTTTTAGTTGTGTGTGTAATCAATCTATGGTTTAAAACACAGATCTGGGTGTCAGGAGACTGCATTTGATTTTCTGGCTTAGTGACCCTTGCTTTGAAAAGGGCAATAGCACTTACCACATAACACCAGGGCATTTGGGCTATTTGAAGTGCCTTAAGATGCTTGGATACAAGGGTTGAATGATGTTATAAGTACTAATGTCTCTCTTAGTATTGTTGTTGCAATTTAATTCTTTCCTCATTCTTGATCTGCTCAGATTTTATCTTCAGTCTGCAGAAAACACAAGTAGAGAATAAGGAAATGCTTGCATGGCTTTGTGGAAGGCAAGCAAAGGAAGTGTGTTGGGGGGCTGTAAGGATGGTCAGCAATGACAACCACTGGCACTCCCTCCTTCCCTAGGGGCAAAAAAACCCACAAACAAACAAAAAGAAGTTTTTCCGTTACTGCTGCGGTAGCTACCAGTGGAGCAGTGATATTAATCAAGGCCTCTGTACAACACCTCCAGGGTTTGGAGGAAAAAAAATCTGAGACATTAATGGAAACATGTTGTTTTAAAATTGCTATATGGGTGTTTGCATCTTCATGGGAATAAACCATTTCCATGAACCAAAACCGCTGGACAGCCACAGTCTTTCCTGGAGGTACCTCACTGGGGGTGAAGCCAGCCTCTCCCTCCTGGGCATACTGGCAGCAAGCTGCACTCTCTCCTATTCAAAGTTTCCAAGTGCCATGAGCCTGACTGAGAGTGACTGCCTCGCTGAAGCAGGTCTCTCTTTCTGAATCTTGAACATACCAGCTCTGACTCTCTCCTACATCCTGGCAGAATATATCCTGTCTTCCACGTTACCTGACACAGGCTTGGGGGACTGTGCTGGCTGGCACTGGAGGGATTCTTTTGGAGAAAGTGCAGGTGACACCAGTGGAGATGCATTTAAATTTGCTTGGGAACTTGACCTGATTTCTAATGAAGAATATATTGACTTCTTCTGTCTACAAGGTCATGGCTGGTCAGCAATGAGGGAATGTTAAAGAGTCTGGAAGTCCATTTTGGATCTGCCAAAGAATGTGAGCACTTCTGTTATTTATTCTCCCCTCCCTTCTCTTTCCTGTGTATTAGAGGTAAAAGTCTCAGAGAGAGGGATTCCTCATTAAGATTCCTGATACCTCCTGGTATGCAGAGGCTGGGATTACCACATGAAGGGCATCCTGCTATTTTTGCCTCTGGTCCAGTCCCTTTGAAGGGACCCTGGAAGACTCTACAGTCATGCAGATATATGAGCACTTTGCAGCCTGTCAGAGCCTTTCTGACATATTCCTGTAAACTAATTATGGGAAACTGCCCCAGGCCTCTATCATTAAAAATACATTCTTAGCATTTCATGAACAAAGCTTAGTTTCCTCCTTCTGTTCCTGTAGGATATTATTTGTTTCCCGACAGATGTTTATCCTAAAACACCAAGTGATTGTTTCTGAGGAAAGTAAGTGAATAAAAGCATAGCGTGTCACCTAGGATGAGTCACAATGTGAATCCTGAACTCCCAGCATGATCTGAACCTCTCTGGTGCCCAAGGAAATTGCTTTTTTAAGGTTTTTAGTTTGTTTAAATTCATCAAAATTAAAGACTGGGCACTTTAAAGTTCTGTAGCTTGTCATCAAGCCTGCCTTTTCAACACTGTCTTAGCATGGCTTTTGATCAAAAGCCATTACCCACCCACTGGCTATTTGGGCACCTGAATGAAATTAGTTGATCCATCTAACTGCTTGCGCCTTGCTGGCTCTTCGATGCCACAACACAGGGTGCCAGGAAAGGCAGGCAGATATAGAATAAACAAGAATGACTGTTGGCAGGAGCAGAGTGCTGGCTCATGTGGGCAGAAAAACATAACGTATTTTGGCTGACTGAATTGCATGTGTGATCCCAGGCCCCTGGAGAACAGGGCTGGCTGTGTGCGCATGGGCTGTGTGTGCCTCAAGCTGACTCAGAGGTTACGAACACAGATGTAGATGTTCTTGATGTGCATATCATAAACAATGCTCTTGGAAGCACTTGTTCCCTGGCTAGGCAAGGAGTGAGGGGATGAGGTGGAATAGGGAGAAAAAATTCAATTCATAGCCTTAAAATCCACTTCTGGATCAGGCAGGTGGTGAGGTTATTGCCATTTACCTGATTATCTATCTCAGGCCATCTGAGCTGCCAGAACCGTGTATTCTTCAAACTGCCTAACCTGTTAATTACTGTATTGCAGCTCCAGCCTCAGTGAAAAGCCTGACATATATCAAGTCATTAACTTGAGCTGTAACTTAGACTTGTGTTTGGTCAGTGAGCAGGGTGTGTGTAGGAATTTCAGCTTGTTGCTGCTGTTGTATGTGGATAGTATCGACTGGGGTCCTAAATCCTGTTAGGACCTGAGCTCCTGTGTGAGTTTTAGATGCAATGTGTGTGTGCACAGTTCTTACACAGATTTTGATTTTAAAGGATCTTAAAATCCCAGGGTGGTGTTCTTCCCAAGGCTTTCAGTTTGTGTGTAGGTTAAAGACCAGATGATCTGCTACAGTACCAGGCTTTGAACTGATCCCTGAAATTCTGCAGCCATCTTCCTGCTATGAAGTTTTGAGCTGCCAAATAAAATGCACTGGGAAAAATAATATGCAGAAGGATGTCCATATTTTCCATCTGTAAATGCTTAAGACCAAAGATTCCAGAAGGATAGACTTACCTATTTTGTGATAATATTATTACTTAAGTTCTGATGTAAATTCCTCCTAACCTTCCCCCTTGTTTTTTTTCTTACTTAAATATCTTACAAGGGATCTAGATTAGCAATGGAGGCTGGGCTGCCACAGGATGCTTACCATGCAGTCTTCTGCTGCACAGATTATTATTTTTTTTTTCCCCCTGCCACACATGCACAGAAGAGGAAACATTGAGAAGGAGTCTTCTGTGGGGTGAAGATTTGAGGGGGCAGAAGGCCTCCTACAAATGCTGCTGGAGATAGCAGGAGCTGCAGAGAGGAGTCCAGTGAGAAAAAGGGAATTGAGAGATAGGTGAAGGGATGTTTGGGAAAGTGCTGGTACATGTCTAGACAAATTGAGGTGGGTTTAGAGAAGAATTGCAGGGTGCTCTTCACTGTATCTCAAACATGAAGTGGTGTGCAGTAGGGGAGAGCACCTTGCTAACATGGGTGGTGGTTATCTGATTTCCATTAGCTGAAGCTCTGGCTCTTGAGCTGATAGTTTCCTATGCACTCTTTGCATTTGTGTAAATGATTAAAGAAACAGGGGAGCAGAGAATCAGGCTGTGAGCCCATGGAAGTACTGGAGAAAAAGCACAGCATAATCCCTGGTTTGAAATGGGTGAGGCAGTGATTGAGGTGTACAGGGTGGGGAGTGATGTGGTCAAGTAAAGAATTGGTGCAATTACCTGTCTGTTTGTGCATGTGGCTATTCAGGCTATTTTTCCTTTTCTCAGCAGCATAGTTTGGATCTGAGCCTATTCCAGACAATCCTAGCTTTCCCCTTCCTTATTTCCCATAGTAAAGGTTGAATAAAATCAAATGATAAACAAACTGTGGGCTCAAACTTTCCTCTAGGACTTAGAGGAAAAACACTTTCTCTTTCCATCCCCCAGTTTCTCACACTTTTCCAGCTTATTCTGTGAAAGATTCTCTGGCTTTGTTCCTGAAAGTTGATGCTGATAGATGGCCCCAGCAAGGGATCCAGTGAACTTCTACAGCAGAATTGGGGCAGATCTGGGTGCATCCCTGTGATTTTTCTGGAAGGGGAAAGTGAGGGAGGGAAGTAGGCTACTTCTGTAGCTGTGGTACACCACTGTGTGGGACAGTGCCAAACTAAAATCTCAGCTCAGAGCCCAGAAAAAGTAAGGGATTTTGATGGGTTTGGGATAGGCTGATAAACATGCCACAGGGATTCTGTTCTGCAAGAAGCTTTTCTGATTCACTCTACACTTCAATCCCATCACTGTAACTAAACATAAGCCAAACCAGGCTTACGCCACATGAGGCTGAAAAGCTGCACAAGGAACATCCTCTGTGGGCCTAAAAGATGGCATGACAGAGGAATATTTTTGTTGGTTTTTTGATACAAAGTTGTGTGATGCAATAGTACTGTCTCCTGTTCCAGAGCCAGCACAATGGATACCAGATTGAAGGGCTGAATATGGATCTACTGTGCTCCTCTGCACAGGCTTGACATGTTTGTGGGGGTTTTTTTTTGGTATACCCTTGCTTCACAGGGTGTGTGTGTGTGCCTGTGATCTGATGTCATCATGCTGCTGCTTCATCAGCATCAGACAAAAGCATTTTAGTGGCACTAGAGCTTATGAGCCACAGGTTCCTTCACTCCAGCTTTTCCACTAATGGGGCACTGACTGCTTTGCAGAGACAGGGGAAGAACTGTCTTATTAATGACTTCTTTGAAAGCATGAGTTGATGAAACAGTCAACACTGCAGCCTCTTCCATCTACTTCCACTCCAGAAGAAACCAAAGGTAGAAACAATATATTTGGTCTCACCTAATCAATCTCTGGCAGTACGGAAAAATTCCTGCTAATCTACTGCTGATATTAAATTTGTTGTATTTCTTGCAGTACAAATGTCTCTCTGTTCTTTGTAAGCCTACTCCACACCCTAACAGATGTCTCTATTGGATGTACTGCACTGTCATTAAGATGTAGATGAACATGAAAGAGTCACTATTGGGGTGACAACAGTGATGAGAGGCTTAGAAAACATGAACTGAGTGAGTAAAGGCTAAGAGAATAAGTTTTGTTTAGTCTAGGAAAGACAATGTGGCAGGAGCAGAGGCAGGGAATACGATAGTCCTTGGATATTTCTAAGGGTGTTACAGATGGGACAATGATCAATTCTACAGGTCAAGATGGAGTAAGGCAAGAAGAAATGGGCCTAAGTTCAAAGATGATTTGTGTTAAGAAAGGAAGAAAAACTCACAAAGCTCTTTCTAGCTGTAACACTAGTTGAGCAATGGCTATCTAGGGACATGTAGAATTATTGCTCTTAGGAGGTTCATGAGAAGTCTGGGTAGGTGAAAACTGGAGAAACAGGATCCCCAAACTTCACCGCATTTCCACAGTAATTTTTGTGTATTGCCATCAAAACAAATTCTGTGTTTAGTCTTGACTAGTTTCAGCTTCTTGCAATCAGCTGTCTTTTCATCTTCTCCTGTTTTCCCCCTCCCATCCCTCACTGCATTTAGGTGTTTTCCTGTATTGTCCTCTTGAGCTACTTTGTATTTCCAGATCAAAACACTGAATGGTTGTAGAACCAAATGATCCTGTCTCTATAACTGTACTACATCAAATTTGAACATATTTTTTTGTAGAGGAGCAAAGCTCAGCATTTAGCTCTCGTTTTGTATAGCATCTAGCATAGCAAGTTTTTTTCTGTCACTGGAACCCCAAAGGATGCTACCGGAGAAATAGTACGGACAATAATGATAAGAATAGTTACTCTTGCTCTTTCACAAATAACTCAGTTCTATCTGTGCCTGCAGTTAAGCGTTAAAGGGAGACTGGAATGTCTGATGTGTTGAGCTGGATGAAGTATTACCTCTAATCTGTGGCAGGGTGACTGCAATATGAAAGGTACAGTTTGTTTCTGTTGAAGGGGCCATGGCTGATTATCTGATGCTGCTTGAGGAACACATTTGATGTTTTTTAAGTATTCACTGGAGCAGGTCACCAGTAGGATGTCATACTTTGGAAGAATACACTGTGTTACATACTAATTCTCACATATTTGAACTACTGTAACTAGTCTGTTTTGAAAGGAATCCACCAAATCATAGAATCATTTGGTTGGAAAAGACCATTAAGATAATCGAGCCCAACTGTAAACACATGATGCATCCATACCTCATGTCAGCTAACCATACCTCATGTTAGCTGCCTGGTGAGGCAGGACCAGCACTCTGTGTGAGATCTGCCCCCGACCCTGAATGAAACAGATTGGAGGCAAAAGGAGCAGAAGTGAGGGTTACATAGTGTGTCCTGCTTAGCTACTTGGTGTCTTTGAACAAGCCACAATCATCCTGCACTTCACTTTCCAGAGGCATTACCATCCCTAATGAGAGAGAAAAGTCTGAGTCCCTCCTCTGTCTGTATGGGAGCACACGCTGCTCCTGCATTAACATCCTGATTTACAGTCCACACATCACCGTGTAGCACAGCAGATAAATGCAGCCAAGGTTTCCTGTGGGGAAGCTGGCAGCTTTCAAGAACCTCTTCCAGCACCTCCCTGCTCCCTGCTGGGAGCCAGGCAGCCAGCCCACTCCTTAGCCTGGGGCTGCAACCCTCCCAGTGTCCCGGGCACTGACCATCCCGGGGCTGCAGCTCTTGTGGGAGTGCTGTAGCCTGGCAGGCACTGGGACTGTCCCTTCAGGGGAGTGACGTCTGGCTGGGGGGGGTGTGTGTGTGCACTGAGCTCTTGAAACACTTCCATGTCTAAAAGCCAATATCCTCAAGCTGAGGCAATTCAGAAGTTAAGGGTTGTTTCTGAAGGTTGAATTGTGACTTTTTAAAGGGCACTGAGACTCTCAGCCAGTGCATGTTCCAGTGGTGTATCCAGCCTTTTACAACCAGGTTGTGCCACCCCCATGGGCAAACCCAGCAGCTCAGCATTGCTCCTGGTTCTGCCAGCCACCACACCGCCCACCCTGCTGTAAGGGGGCAGAGGGAAAGGACCTCCAGGTATGACCTGGACTTCATCCCCAGGGTAGGATAAAGTTAGTATAAACCTTCATCTCACTCAACTTCTGCCAGAGCTAGTGGCAGAGGATGCAAAGAATATGAGGGAAACATCAGGCCCCCTACCTCAATGTATGTAGGCATTGTTTGGAGGTAACGGAGAGTCGGGACCAGTGACCAACACAGAGATTACCCTGGGGGAGTATCTGGCACCTGGTGATTGCTTCTCCATTTGGCTTGAACTGCCTCTGCACGAGTTGTGCCATTTTATGAGAACAATGGTCAAGATTTGGCGGAGTGTTTGGTTTTGAGGCTGACATATAGAAAACACGGTGAATGTGCCTTCTGGTAATTAAGCCCTTTTAAAAGAATTTCAACCTGAATGTATGGCCTCTTTGCTCTCTCTCTTTTCCAGAGTCCCCTAGAGGTATATGCCCTTCTATGGTGCTTCCTCCTCCATTTGCAGTTTCCCCCCATCATTGAAGTACTTACCAGCTGCCGTGCAAGTACACGGTTTTTTTCAGGCTTTTCAGTTGGCGAGGCAGTAAGAAGAAATTGGGATTTAAATTAGCCCATAGAATGTTGACAGCATTTTCCCCTACTATGTTTTAGACCATGCTGCCTCAAGCCATCTTGCATCTATCCACAGTTACTGCGGACAAGGCAAGCTTTGATCTTTCCAAAAGTGCAGAAGTATATGTCTGCCATAATGTGATGTCTCTCCTATTATTGCTGAGCCCGGGACACAATAACATCTTATAGAGGGCTTTGGAGTTTAGACTACAGCCCTTTTGTTTATTTTGCTGGAGCACTGTCCCATAAGGAAAATCCTAGGCTGGGTTTAAAGAGCCAGACAATGGAGCAGCCGTCACATTTAGATGTTGCTTTTGAAACAATACCCTAATGCTACATCACTTTGCTCTGCTGGGTTCTGCTTCTACTTGTCAATGGCAGAAATCACAAGATCAGAATTAGTGAAAGGGCTTTAGTGATGTTTAGTGCAAAGCATGTTGAAAATGAAAACACTGACTCAACTCTGCTGAAAAAGCAGCTCTCTGGTTCCTAGGTTCCTTCATGACCAGTGGATAGAGGCATTACCTCACAGTCAGTATGGAGTCAGGCAATGGATTCTGTGTCTCAGACTTTTGCAAGAAAAAATTAATGTTACACTTAGAGTAAATATTAATAGTGCCAAATGTATGTCAGAAATTTAGACCATCTATTACCCCTGAATGGGGCTCAAGACTCCCAGCGTTTACAGAAAAGAAAAAGAGAAGCGTCTAGTCTTATTGTCTGTGAAAATAACTTAAAATACTTTTGGATTCTGCAGATACGCCAAAATAGCAGCTTAAAAATGTATGACTTGCTTTATTTATGCTTGATGGTTTTTCAGTGATAAAATGAAAAAAGAGCAGTACTCTCTACAAACACATTTTGTTGAAAAAGTTGTTTTTGAAAAACAATTTTTAGTGAAAAATTTTGGTAGTTTTGCTTGCTCTATTTGCCAAGCTCCTCCCTCTTCCTCCTGCTCACAGTTTTTAAAAATATAAAAATGGCAAATATAAGCAGGTAAAAGCAGCTGTGTATGGCAAAGGGGTTTTGGACTAATAACATTTTCATTTATTAAAAAAATATGGAAACCATGATTGAAATTGGCAAACAATGAGAACTGAAAAAACATTGAAAAGCAAACACTTGAAATTTACTCTCTAGAGTGAGCTTTCAATTCTCATTAGCTTGATTAGAGCAGTTTAGATAACATTTTTGTTGATTGTTTCCCCATGATATCATGCACCTCTTATGAATTGCGTAATATCGTAGACATCTTAAAGGACTTACATGGCACTTAAGCATCTCTGTTAAACTCTCCAAATCTCACTTGCTCTCTTAAAATCAGTGACTTTCACAATGCAATTATGTGCGAGGATTTTGAAAACTGGAGTTCTGTGTGCATATATCTGTATATATCTATCCAAGATAGATACTAAGTTACTAGAGCAAAGGGGATGCTGCATTATTTATTCATTTCCTGATTAATTCAATGACAACATTAGTGCTCTTCAATATTTGGGAACTACTAGAGATCTATCTGTCGCATCAGATTGCTGTAAAACCTGGGAATCTTGCCATGAAAATTAGGACTAGTTTGACATGGATTACATGCGTTTTTGCTAGTAATTACAGGAACAGCACATTTGGTGAGCTGGCATTTGACATGCATACAAGTATGGCAGGTCAAGCAGGGTAACGGGAAGTATGGGGGGCAGCTCTACCAGCCAAGTTTTCTTTTTAAAGGACTGAGTCAGCAATAACACACCAAACCAGAAGTCTAAGTCTAAACCAGAACAACCAAGACTGCATGTGATAGTCCACCTAACTGCTTAAACCTGATTACTGCTTTTGGTTTAAGCCCTGTGTTTGTTATGAGTGTGTATGAAGTTTCTGAGCCCTTGCTCTGAATATAGACCCACGACCCTGCTTATGTGCAGCTGCAAAGACCCATTTAAAACTTACTTTGTGCACAGGGATATTCTATTGGATAGACTGAGAAATATCAGATGATGACAGAACTAAAAACTTAACACACACGTGCTCAGGGAGCAAAGGCTGTGGATTCGACTGGAGGGCTGAAATGACTAACCTCTGAATGATTAACTGTGTGGCCTTTGAAGAGCCCGTGCTGCAGGAGCCTCTTATCTTCAAGATTTTTGTGAGATACCAAGAGCATAGGTCTATGTGGTCTTTTTATAGAATAATTCAAAGCCTGGAAACCTTACCTTGGGGGTAGAGATATAAGAGACTTAATCCATTTATTTTAGCAAAGAAGAGGTGAAGAGGTGGCTTGGTCAGAGCCCACAAGACTTTAGTGTGGTAGAAGGTTTCTGCGAACAAAGAACTCGTTTATGCAGCAGAGAGAGGCATAACAAACCCTGTGTCTGGAAGCTGCAGCTTGGTTTAAACAGATGGGAACTGAGGTGCAAAATCATGGGCTTGAGGCAGGAATCACTGGCAGAAATTCTATGCCTTGTGTTACACTGCGGATCAGACTAGGTCATCACAACCAGCACTCTTGGCTTTGAAATCTGTGTGCCTATGATTAACGTGATTCCCACATTATATGCACACATCAGCATTACATTTAGTCACTGAAGAAGAGAGAGAATGCATCCAATTAGCTCTGGGCTTTCTGCCTAAAAAGGGAAAATGAAGTGAGATTTTGTTTAAGGACAACCCTGATAACTCTGGAAAATACCATGGGATTATTTGGGCAGAGTGGACAGGATTTCAAGGTCCAGCACAAAAGACCCTGCAGAAAGACCTCTTTTCAGTGAGCTGCACAGAAGGAAGGCCTATGCCTACCCTACTGGGGCTTAGTTATGGTCCTAGAAAGCATAAGACATGCTTAGATAACCAAAACAGAGGTAGGCAGGGCTTTAGAAACAGCTGGTACTAGAATCCTTTATTTCAGTAGGATCTCACATAAATGGGAGAATATCCTCTGCTCTGAGGATGGTCTTGTTAAAAGGAGTGGTATGGATGATGGTGATGGGAGGGAACTGCATCTTCTCCATAGCAGGCTGGGTTTAAATGTTTTGGTTTGCTAGAAAACCCCTAAGTTCTTATAAGAACTTGGAAAGAGTTTCTTTCAAGTGATCCTGATTCACATTACATGAAAAGTTGCATAAAAACGCAATTTTCAAAACTTAAAAAAAAAAAAAAAATTTCAAATGTAAAATTACTTGTCTTTGAGAAGGTAAGCAGGATACCATTTTTCTAAAACTTCACTCTCAAGATCTCATTGAAGTACTTAAAGGGTATCAAAATAAAATGTTGTGGTGATTCAGATAGAAAATGTTTTAATAATAATTATGGGGCATGAATAGTGCTTGGTCCTTTGACAGTTTATTCAGATTGGAAATACTTTGAAGTTGTTCATGGGACAACAAAACCACTTCCTATACAGTCTTAATTCCTGCTGCCATGGGGTGCTAAGGCATCTGTAGGTGTCACCCATGTGTATAGGTGAGTCCTTTCAATACAGCTACTTTGGTTTGCTTTTCCATTCTTTCCAGAGTGGCCAGTTATTCCAAGCCAACACTTGTAGTTGTTGAACATTTCCTGTCATCTGCCTCCAAGGTCCTCAGTTTAAGAAGAGCGCTAAGGCATGGATAACTGGACTTGCTCATTTAGGAGTTCAGGTTGTTGTTGACTTCTCTTTCTGTTCTCTCTTGCATCTAAACTGAGTGACAAAATGAGCTGTTTCTGACCATCCTTTTAAAGACTGCAGTTGTCTTTGTCAGGTTGTGTAACTTGGTCTTGGGTTTTCTCATTCTGTTCTCCAGTCACTTTGAGGAGGAAGTAGCATGTGGAGTCACGCTTTTGATCTCACCTAGGATGGTAGGTCTGCACTATGCAAATCTGAAATAACTGTTTTAAAAAGCCCCTTTGTTTTCATCTTGTTGCTATTGGCAGGAAAAAAAGTGTTCAAAAGCAAGAGAATTTGTTCCCGACTGATTTGAAAACTGAATGGCTCCCTGTTTTCTTTGCTTTTCTAAAAGTCCTTTACGTGGGACTGGTTTTTGAGGGCTTGTGATCATGCGTGTAGTTTGCTTTCTGTCTAGCCACAGCAGTTTACCTCATTTACAAAAGAGTCTTTCAGCACCTGACCCTATATTCAGGGCAAGTTCTGCAACCTTTAATTGTTTAATTAGCTGGTGCTAGCTTAAAAATATTTAACAGTGTTATTTAAGGCAAATAGATTATTTCAAGAAGCATCCCCACCAAATATTTTCATTCCAGCTTAACTTCCTTTTTCTTTGCTACTTTATGGAGCAGAAGGAAGCAATGGCCATGTCTTTGAGGGTGATCAGCCCGCCTTCAAATACTTGCAAGTAGCCCTCATCTTCACAACTAATGACATAAAAGCCTCTACCTGAACCCTCTCATACTGAGGCTGTTTGTTGCTTTCTGCTGGGGAGAGGTGTGTGTGGTGGTGGTGAAAAGAAAAAAAGGCCTTGTATCTTTTCATTGCTTCTTAGTTTGTTTAGTGGTGATTGGGCAATCCTTTCATCTGAAGCCTTGCGTCTTCTCTTTTTCTCCATGAAACTGTGGAGTCAAATAAAACCCTAACATGGGTATGAAGGTACTTTACATACAGTAACAAACAGCACACAGAATGCAGGCTGCTTGTCCTGACTTCCTCTGTCAAAAATAAAAGGATGATGAGTAAAAGTGAAAGGCAGTGCTTCTAAAGCTGATTAAAAGGTATCCTTTTACACGTCGGTTAACTGGGGAAGGTGGCATTGACAGAATTTGAGGTTTTGTTTTGTGTGTTGGCAGATTTTGGTATGATGAGGAGAAAATTGAGCTACTGAGAAGTTTTTGTTCTTTTAGTGACATCCAGCCACTCCTGCTACAGGAAGATGGGTTAGCACTTGTTTGCAGCCTTCATCAGCTTGTCAACTGATCTCTCCTAGTTTATTTCTGGTAGTATTTCCAACATTTCTAATACCAAAACACTGGCAGCTAAAAAATTAAGAATAACCTGCCTCTCCCCTTATTTTTTCTGTGAGGGATAAACAAGAGTGAACATATAGTACCCCAATACCACTTTCACAGTGCCACTTTTTAGACTGTAGTCTGCTTTTAAAGTCAGCATTGCACTTGGCTCAAATGATGAGGTACTGACATTAAATGCTACTCAGGCAGAGCCAGTGTTAATATTTTCAATGCCTTAGAAAAAAGGAAAGAATGTAAACTAATTCTACTTCTGTTATGATGAAGTTCCTTCATAACATCTGAGCAAAATCAAAGCTATTTGAGGACTTAGGCAAAGTATAATTTTTCTGCTATTTACCTGGGGTGGGCAGGGGGAGGGAATGATTTTTAAAATGCTTACTGAGAGTCAACTTCCTTTTCTCATCCCTATTTGAAAGCTTCCAAAAAAGGAGGATAAAAAAAAAAATCGGATTGACTCCCATGGTCAACAGCAGACAATGCCAATGAATACATGTACTGTCGGCTAGTGAAATTCATTATCTCTATGTGCCAAACCTGAGACAATGGAGACAAAAGCCACAGCCTTTCAACTCCAAATATATCATTGGGCTAAATTTGCCTGACATGACTAAGAAAATGATTGATCCAAAGACATTACTGTGCAAGAAAAAAAAAAACCCCTCCTTGGCTATCACCAATCTCTTGTCCCCTCTAGCATCTGGCACTGGCTAGTCAGTGTACAGGGCACTTAACTGTGTGGTATTATTTAGTTACAAAAAAGACATAATTTCTGCAGCAGATGAGCACTTATGAACATTAATGCATTAATTCTGGTACCCCCACTGTAAAGTACTGATGTGCTAGTCCTACCCATTTTACAGATGAAGAAAAGGGGCAATTGCTAGTGTGGCACCTTCCCTTCAGCATTAATTTGGTCTGCCTTGAGTCCTACCCATGTCTGTATAGTAGACTGACATATTTTAATTCTAGCAGGCTCATCTGCCACATGTCCACTCTGTAGCTGGAGCTGATCTGAGTCCTCCATTCTGTGTTGCTAAAGCAGTACCCTGTGCAGCTCATGCATTAGCTCACAGTGTGGTCACCCTCTATTGTAGCTTCTAACCAAGCTAGTGGCTCCCAAATGTTAGGGACATTGTACTTCATCTGAAGAAAGCTCCTTTTGTGAAAATCTGACATGAAGTCTGCTGACTGGGAAGCAAACACCAGACTGTCTGAGAACCAGACTATGCAATGAACTTTGTTTTATCAGCCTGTTGGGATAAAACGGGATAAGCCAGTATCATTCCATCACCACAGCTTATCGTCTAGAGTTCCTCTGCAGTTTACAGTGACTAATCTTATGAATGACAACTCTTTTCCAAATACGCCATGAAAAAAATATTGGCCCCGGCTGGTGACAAATAACATCAGTGAGCTAAAGCGATATTAGGCAGTTCAATGCTTTGCATCCTATATAAGTTAAAAAATATTTCTTGCAGTTCTTTTTTTACTCTTTGGATGACACTGACTTCCTGGAGGGTGGATAAGAATATCAACTCTGGAACAATAAAGTGGTAATTCTCGCTGTCACTGGTAGGAGAGAAAGTGAAAAAGATTGTGAACCAGAACTGATGGGTTATACAGAGATTGCACGCTTCCAAGTATGCCAGCTGAACAATTCTGTATCGTGACCCAAGGTTTTGTCTGGTGCCAGCTTAGCTGTGATTCAGACAGGTCAATCACTGAAGCAAGGTGGACTTAAACATAAGGAATTCATCCTATTCAGTTTCCCAGTGCTGGGAAAACCTAGTGCTGCTGCAGCTGAGGAAACAGTCTAATAAACTGATATGTTAAACAGCTGGAAACTGAAAGAGAGCTATGTACTTGTGGTGAATAAGTGAGTCATTATGAAGATAATCTTCTATTGGAAGAAACATACTGGTAGTTTTCTCTATTCCTCTCCTCAGTTAAACAGGACCTGGGTAAGTAAAGAAGTTGTACTAAAAAGTGCCTTTATCTATGTTCCTAAATCCTTCAACAGGAATCTCACCAGGTCCAAAGATTCACCAAACCTAGCTCTGCAGAGAGGCAAAAGCAGTAAAGGTGTGAGAAATAATTTCATTTCAGTAGTTTTTAAGCTGTTGCCTTTCATATTCACTGTTGTCTACTCAATTTCTCTGTTACAGTGGGAAAGGGAGATGTCATTTCCCTGCAATGGACATCAGTCTAATCTGTTCTTTTTATTTAACTGCTGTCTTAGTTCAACAGCCAATTGTGTATTCACCAAATTCTCATTTTAAAATCTTTCTTAGACTCTGGGCATTTTTGCAGCCAATCTCAAGAATCCATCTACTTGGCTTTGCTACAGACTTGTGTCAGCTTAGACAAGTTGCACTTGGCTTGACTGCAGTGCCCTTGCCCGTGGTAAACAGTGCCTTGCTACACAAATGGGCCTGCTGTCGTAAGTGGCACTGCTCAGCAGAGGAGGTATGAGCTAGCTGCAGTAAAAGCTGTTGGCTTGATATAAAAATCTTTTGGGTGATAAGAATCTTCCCTATCTGGATGATGAAAATCTGTTCCTTCCTTCATTTGCTGAGCATGTTGAGCCCTACGGATGAAAACCTGTCTATACATGCTAAACACATCTGAGTATTTGTAGGCATTTCTGTGGTACCTTGAGTCAACAGTGTTGTGAAAGAACCTGTCAGGAGGTAGAAAAATTATCTCTGAAAAGCTGGAGATATTTTTTTAATAGCCAGAGGGAATGACAAAACCAAAATTTTGCCAGGCAACAATTTTTTAAAACATTTGATCTGATGATTTGCTAATTCTTAGACATATTTGTTGAAATCTGTCTTTTGCATATTAAAAATAACTACAGTGTGCTTAGGTGAATATTTATAGAAAATCCAAGCCCTGCTCCTAGAGTTTGTCTCTGCTTTTTCTTTTTTTAAAGCTTGATATTTATAGAATCTAAACCCTAGGATACTTTTGGTTGCAAAACTGTGGCTGACCAAAGTCCTGAGGGCCTGCCACAAGAAAGATGACTTCTCCACTGGTTAAATACCATCAAAAACAGCTTTTCCACTATATGTGCTGGGAAGCATCTTACTGAATAAAGCAATTCTTCTAAAGAGGGGACAGCTTTGTGGCATAATTCTGCTGACTAGACTGAACTTCTGCCTCTGAAGGATTCTGACCCTTGCCCCTTCCCTTTGCTATTATAAATTTTTCTGCTTTTTAATGGATAATTGAATCTTGATGAGTTTCTTCTGAGTGATCTTACTCAGAGATAAGACTGCAACAGGATTTTCTACATGGCAGCAAATTGCAAAGAATATATCACTAAGGTATTTTTGATGCAAGCAAAAAGAGAAGCCAATTATGATATACTCTCTGCTGTTTGAAAAGCCTGTAAAAGTTAGTGTAAAAAGCAGAGACTATAGCTCCCACTTCAGAACATCAGAAATGTGAGATCCTCAAGCTCTTTTTGACCAGCTCTACCACTTCAGTAGCCAAAACTAGCATCATTTAAGGTAAAAGGCCATTGCCAGTGTCATATGTGTTTTATAAAAAGAAATTATCTAAAAATGGAATTTTACCCTCTTACCCATCCACCCACTGAGGTTTAGTTGTAAAGGAACACTGGTATGAACTAACGGAACAAACCCAAAACTGGTGAGGTTTTGTGACACCAAACTAAACCTATGTCTCAGGGCAGAGATAATAATAAACTGAAACCTTTTATCTGAGTCCCAAACTGTGGTGGTTTGGATGAATAGGGACCAGAGGCCAGGCTACCCACAGGAGGTGGAATGCAGCCATCCAGGTTAGATTTTGATCCCAACAGTAGAGGCGTTTTCTTGTAGTGTCTGAAAAGAAAACTGGAGTATCTGTCATGATCAGAAGACTGGCTTTCTGCTCAGAGGAACCCTAGGTGTTGACATCATGATACCAAACTGCAACCATTACATCTGCAGAACAAGCTCTCTCCTTTGCCAGTCACAGCAGGGCACTGTAGCTAGCTGGTTTTGGAAGCAATAGATTCATCTGTAATTAGTGGCTGAGCGGCTACACTTACAAAATACTCTTGTAATATTCTCTCCTTGCATTAATTCACTTGCTGCAGAGACAAGGTTAAGTGACCTTCAGGTTTCATTTGGATTTATTAACCTCATGACCACCTCTGGCCTCAGAATGACGCTTGGCACATCTTACATGGCCACTTGATGACATCACTCTTTACTCAAGTTGTCCTGTGTTTTTCATCTCCACGTTCCAGATGAGTTTTCTTGGCCTCTGTTAATCTTCCATTAAAAATGATGTTTCTCTTCAGGATTTAGATAACCTTTCCCAGCCCACCATGCTTCAGCTCTCTCTCTGCTAATCCTTTGGCTACTTGGAACTTTTTTTTTTTCTTCCCCATCCAGTAAATCTACAGTTATTTTAAAGCTGAAATACGAAAACGCCTCTGTGAAGAAGGTATATCTAATAAAAACAAGGTTGGTTGGGTCACCCAAGCTGTAATTTAGTTTTGGGTTTCCTAGCCAACTGATCCATCTACTGTACTGCAGGATGTGAACAATTAGATGACTAAAAGCACGTGTGTTCTTGCAGAAATGAAACTGTCATGAGATAGTTTTAGGAAAAAGTGGTGAGAGAAGACAACCCTTATTTTCATATTTGGTCAGATAGTTTGCCAGTAGGTGTTCATGAGATTAATGGGCTCTGATCAGATCTTCTTAGCATCTTACTTTTAAGTAACAAATGTGGTATCTATATCACAGGATTTAATTAAATAAAACACTCAGTCTGGCTCTATAAAAATTATGAAACTTGCATTTATGGTGTTTATGCAAGATAGAGTTTTTGACTGTCTGTTGTCCAAGGCACCTTGAAATACTTTACGTCAGCTGCCTCTCTCTGGCAGTAATGCTCTGTCATTTTCTAATTAAATCTGTGCAACTGTTCACACTGGAATTAAAACTCAGCAAAAGAGAAGAAGGTTGCAGGGGGCTGTGTCTTGATTATCTATTTTTCTCATGTTGTGGCTCATGCTGATTTGCACTCTGCTTAAATAAAACAATATGGCTCTTACTACCAAGAGCACAGGGCTGCAAATAGCATGCTAGTCCATGGCTCTGCTGTTGTTTTGTGCAGTACCAGCTGTTTTTTATTGAGGAAGCTGTACTATGTAGTTGAATAATTTTCATCTCTACAGGCCTTATTGTTCTGTTTTGGATGGGTTGAATAAGAAAGTACTAAATCCTTTGAAGAGTTAGGAAATGACAGTAATTGGTAGAGTATGTACTCCACAGCTGATGAAGAACCAGATGAACTTTTTCTCTCTTTTTTTTTTGGTGGTGGTTTTTTTTTGTTGTTGTTGTTACTGAAAGCACAGACTGACCTATGATGGGTTTACTGAGAAAAAAAAAAGGAACTTTTTTCTGTTTTCCTTCTTCTAGTTTCAAAATGGTTAGAACATAATACTGCTCTTCCAGAGATTCGCCAGCAGCTCAGAACTGTGCCACTGTATTGCTGCCTAAATTGCTCACCTTGTTTGCATTATCTTAGCGTGCATCAGTTTCCTCCTCTGTAAAATATCTTGATCTCTTAAAAAGACTTTCCCTTCTCTTTGTCAGTTGCTTTGAAATCTGAGGGTGAAAAAAAGGTGGTCACACTGTAAGTACTCAACAGACTGGTAACTGTGCTATGGTGATGCTTCAGTTATGACACTAATGCTGATAGGTGTCAAATAAGGCATACATTTTCCTTCTCTTGCATACATATTTCTCTGTGCTCTACACTGGGGCCCCTCAATTTTTTCTCTGTTAGGTGATGAATTTGACACTGAAAAAAAGCTCTTTTGCATATGCTAGTGGAGAGTTTGGTTGGTGCACTCAGTGAAACTTGTTGCTATGTTGCTATCTACCCTTAGGTAGGGCATGCAGGTTGCAAACAGTGTCAAGCATATTTCATGGCATCTTTTGACAGCAGCCATGGGTTGAGTGGACTTTGGGCTGCACTTCCCTACATGGAGAGTAGGGAGTCAGGTCAGTGAGAGAGAATCAGCCTGGGAGATGGCAGAGGTACAAAATGTCTCTTTCTTCTCTTCCAGGTCAGACTTTTGGGGAGGGTAGGACAGCTGTCTTGAATATCTCAAAGCATCAAATTGTCTGAGATTAGAGTACAGGTCTAGGCTTCATCACACAGTTTTCTAGTGTGATTGTACCTAAGCAGAAGGTTTGGCTTGCTTGAAAGGAACATCCTTGTGGGATTGGGACACTTGTTTGAAACGAATGTGGCTGGGTGGGGAAGCGTGGGGAGGACTGAGTGCAGAATTTATCCCGTTGCACATTTCACATGATGAAATTTCCCTTGCTAAAGAAAACCAAGCCAAAAGTAAAAAAAAAAAGGAACAAAGAGAACTGTGCTTCACGTGCTGTTCTGCATTATGAAATGGATCCAACTATATCCAGCAGACTTTAATTAACTTTTTATTAGGAGGAAAAAATTAGCTCCACAATAGAGAAGACTATTTAAAAAATGAAATATCTTGGCTATTTTTAATCCCCAGTGCACAAAAGAACCAGACTACAATACATTCTAGTGGCTTGAAATATTTCAATTGGAATAAAGAAGTGAAGCTAGTTTTGAGTCATGCAAGAAGACATCGCCACATCATTGGGTTTCATTGCCTTTATTTACACTGAAGTAAATTGAAATCATTTTGCTTTGAAATCATGAAGAAATTACAGCACCAAGGATGAGACCCTCATTGTGAATTTCAACCTTGTGTGACATGTTTACAGCTTAGTTGCTAACCTCTTTAAAAAATCTTTAGCTGAATGAGACAAGTCTGTGAATGAGAATTCTGATATTAAGCCCAAAAATCAGCAGTACATCTGTCCATATAAGAAATTATAGAAATACATCAGGAAGCGTGAACTTGGGAGGCCCTCATCATCTTGTTCCCTGTACTTAAAAAATGGCTGAGTTACTTGTGTGCTGTGGTTAATCTTCTAACCTACCCTCAGTCACTTTAATTTCCTCAGACAAGCTCTCTCTGGTATAATATTTTCTTAATATGAAGTAAAAGGAGGTTGTTTTGTTTTGGGTTTTTTCCCCAGGTGAGTTAGTAGGCTATCTTTCCTAACCCTGTTTTTCAGTTTCACCTAGTAAACTTTTGAACCCGATGGAAATCTCAAAGGTAATTATTTTCCTACAAGTTTTGTCTAGCTGAGAAGAGGAAAAAAGTCCAAAATAATGCCTTTATGAAGGAGAGACAAAAAGCAAGCAGTATCTATTTGTTTCATCAGCAATGCTATCTCTTATGCAGGGGTGTGCACAGAAGACCTTTCATAGAGTGGAAGTGAGCTTACTGAGTGGGGGGAATGCAGGGGAAAAGAGTCTTACAAAGTCATTTGACCAAGTAATTTATTTTTTACAGTTTTTGGGCAAAATTAATCAAAACATTTTCGAAAAATACTAACACCTTTCTCTGCCCCCAAGAAAAGGTAGAGTATAGCATTTACCTAGTCCTTGTCTCAAGAGTTATGTGCTTCTGCCTCAGAACTGGCAGATTAAATTTTGTTCAAACTCAGCTTTTTTTTCTAGATGTATGGAAAGAACAAGGAATAAATCTTTGAAGGGATCTTTAAGGGTGTAAATTGGACCCAACTTCTATCAGCTCTCAAGGAGACATGGCAAATAATTTAACATCCAGGATCCAGAGAACAAAAATATACAAACCAGTGCAAGCATGTCTTCTCTCAAATTAAATTATTCCTGAAGCTCAAGTATATATGATAGCAAACATGTCTTTTTGAAGTCTGCTATTCCTGTGTATTGTTTATTAAGAAATTGCCTCTATACAAACGCACGCAGCATGGGAAACAAACAAGAGGAGTTGGAAGCTATCGTGCTGCTAGAAAGCTACGACCTGATCGCCATTACGGAAACTTGGTGGGATGAATCCCACGACTGGAATGTAGCTATTGATGGCTACAGGCTGTTCAGAAGGGACAGGCAAGGAAGGAGGGGCGGAGGCGTTGCCCTTTACATCAAGAAATCAATACAGTGTGAAGAGCTGGCCCTGAAGAATAGCCATGAGCAGGTCGAAAGCTTATGGATAAGAATCAGAGAGAGAGGCAACAAAGGGAACCTGGTGGTTAGTGTCTACTACAGGCCGCCAGATCAAGAGGAGCCGACTGACGAAGCGTTCTTCCTCCAACTCCGGGAGGCTTCGTGCTCGCAGGCTCTCGTCCTGCTGGGGGACTTCAACCACCCTGACATCTGCTGGAAAACCAGCACGGCAAGCTGTAGGCAATCCAGCAGGTTTCTTGAATGCATTGAGGACAACTTCTTAAGCCAGGTAATAGACACCCCTACCCGAGGGGATGCGATACTGGACCTGGTGGTCACCAATGCAAGTG
This sequence comes from Gorsachius magnificus, assembly GCA_034008185.1. Lineage (NCBI taxonomy): Eukaryota > Metazoa > Chordata > Aves > Pelecaniformes > Ardeidae > Gorsachius > Gorsachius magnificus. The sequence continues at coordinate 126,058,271 of CM067081.1, forward strand.
AGCTCGTCAGAAATGTCAAGATCGGAGGCAGCTTGGGTTGCAGTGATCATGCGCTGGTAGAGCTCACACTCCAGAGGGAAATGGGAAGAATGAAGAGTATAGTCAGGACCCTGAATTTTAGAAAAGCAAACTTCCAGCTCCTCAAGGAGATAGTCGGAAGGACTCCCTGGGAAACGGTCCTCAGAGACAGGGGAACAGAACAGAGCTGGCAGATCTTTAAGGAAGTGATCCACAGAGCGCAAGAGCTCTCGATCCCCAGGTGTAAGAAATCGGGCAAAGAAGGGAAGAGACCAGCATGGCTGAGACGAGACATGCTGGACAAACTAAGGAGGAAGAGGGAGCTGCACAGGCAGTGGAAGCAGGGACAGGCATCCTGGGAAGAGTATAGGGACGCGGCCCGGTTGTGTAGGAATGGGGTCAGGAAGGCCAAGGCTCAGCTGGAGCTAAACTTGGCTAGGGATGCAAAGAATAATAAGAAGGGTTTCTACAGGTATATCAGCCGGAAAAGGATGGTTAAAGAAAGCGTACCCCCACTGATGAGCGAGACTGGCAAGCTGGTAATAGCAGATGAGGAGAAGGCTGAGGTACTCAACAACTTTTTTGCCTCAGTCTTCACTGGGAAGCTCTCTCCTCACCCCACCCGAGTTGATGGATGGCATGAGGGAGACAGGGAGGGCAAAACCCTTCCTGCTGTAGGAGAAGATCAGGTTCGTGACCACCTGAGGAACCTGAATGCGCATAAGTCCATGGGACCTGATGAGATGCATCCCAGAGTCCTGAGGGAATTGGCCGATGTAGTCGCCAAGCCACTCTCCATGATATTTGAAAAGTCATGGCAGTCAGGTGAAGTCCCTGGTGACTGGAAGAAGGGAAACATTGTGCCCATTTTCAAAAAGGGTAGAAAGGAAGACCCTGGGAACTACCGACCTGTCAGCCTCACCTCTGTGCCTGGGAAGATCATGGAACAGATCCTCCTAGAAGCTATGCTAAGGCACATGGAGGCCAGGGAGGTAATTCGAGATAGCCAGCATGGCTTCACCAAGGGCAAGTCCTGCCTGACGAACCTAGTGGCTTTCTATGATGGTGTGACAGCATCAGTGGACAAGGGAAAACCAATAGATGTCATCTATCTGGACTTCTGCAAAGCCTTTGACACAGTCCCCCACAACATCCTTCTCTCTAAATTGGAGGGCTATGGATTTGACGGGTGGACTGTTCGGTGGATAAGGAACTGGCTGGATGGCCGCATCCAGAGGGTAGTGGTCAATGGCTCAATGTCCAGATGGAGACCGGTGACGAGTGGTGTCCCTCAGGGGTCCGTACTGGGACCCGTGCTGTTTAATATATTCATCAATGACTTAGACAGCGAGATTGAGTGCACCCTCAGCAAGTTTGCGGATGACACCAAACTGAGTGGTGCGGTTGACACACCAGAAGGACGGGATGTCATCCAGAGAGACCTGGACAGGCTGGAGAGGTGGGCCTGTGTGAACCTCATGAGGTTCAACAAGGCCAAGTGCAAGGTCATGCACCTGGGTTGGGGTAACCCCCAGTATCAATACAGGCTGGGGGAAGAAAGGATCGAGAGCAGCCCTGCCGAGAGGGACTTGGGCGTGCTGGTGGATGAAAAGCTGGACATGAGCCAGCAATGTGCACTGGCAGCCCAGAAGGCCAACCGTACCCTGGGCTGCATCAGGAGAAGCGTGGCCAGCAGGTCGAGGGAGGTGATTCTGCCCCTCTACTCTGCTCTGGTGAGACCTCACCTGGAGTATTGTGTCCAACTCTGGAGCCCTCAGCACAAGAAGGACATGGAACTGTTGGAGCGGGTCCAGAGGAGGGCTACTAAAATGATCCGAGGGCTGGAGCACCTCTCTTATGAGGACAGGCTGAGGGAGTTGGGCTTGTTCAGCCTGGAGAAGAGAAGGCTGCGGGGAGACCTGATTACGGCCTTTCAGTATCTAAAGGGGGCCTATAGGAGAGATGGGGAAAATCTTTTTAGTAGGGCCAGCTGTGAGAGGACAAGGGGTAATGGTTTTAAACTAAACCAGGGTAGGTTTAGACTGGATCTAAGGAAGAAATTCTTTACAATGAGGGTGGTAAAACACTGGAACAGGTTGCCCAGAGAGGTGGTGGAGGCCCCATCCCTGGGAACATTCAAGGACAGGTTGGATGGGGCTCTGAGCAACCTGGTCTAGTTAGTGGTGTCCCTGCTCACTGCAGGGGGGTTGGACTAGATGACCTCTAGGGGTCCCTTCCAACCCAAAACATTCTATGATTCTATGATTCTATGATTCTATGATTCTATGATTCTAAATAACAGACTGAGAGCCATCTTAACTTTTTCTTAATGAAGCCTAGAGGAAGACTGTGGGAAAAATTTCTTAAGAAAGCTAAGCATTTGGCCCAATAGTCATAATCTGTCACTATATCATAATGTTTAAGGATTGTTGTCCAAAATGAATCATAAATTTGTGAAATGCAGGACTGAATCCAAAAGCATTTCTATTCTATGGAACAACCATATTGCTAAGGGGCATATTTTAAATCCCTCTCCATTAGCAACTGCATTGCGTCTAAAACACAGAATTCAGTCCTTCTTCCCCATCACTAAAGTAAACAAACATTTTGGGTCAGTGTTAGAACATCCATTGCATAAATAAATTATTAAAAATAAATCTTACGTATTCTCTCTTGATCCTCCATGATCTAGTGTAGATATAAGCATCTAATATTTTTACAGCAAAATGGTACATCAGGATGTAGGGGGAGATTTTAGGCCATAAACATAAAAAAGGTCTGTAACTAAAGGCCTATAGCTGAGGTATTAAAAAAACCTCATCTCCTTTTCAGTCTAAAAGGTTAATATTTTAAATTCTGACACTCGTCCTTGTTGGGGAATACATTAATGTTTAGTATGGGACAGGAGAGCACACTGCAGGGGAGTGCAGTGTTTAGTGGCTGCACGCTTTGGAAGGCCAACTGCTCTGCAGGGCATGAGCCCACAGCAAGACACAGCCTCTGCTGCATAGAGCCTGCAGTCTGAGACAAGGATCCCCAGGGCCTCTGGAATGGCTGGCTGACAAAAAGAGCAGTGCACGATTTGCCTGTGGATCATAACTTCCTCAGTATCGTTGCCTGTGTGTCAACAAAGGCTGGGGGCTATCGGTGTAAGTAGACAAACCAAACTGGGAAAAAGGGAAACTGGAAACTCCTGGCTCCCAGCCCAGGTGTCAAACCACACAGCCATCCTATGTATTTCTCTGTGTATCTAACTGGGGTTGTGTTTGGGGTCACCTTTAAGATCTGTGTATTCACCCAAGGACCAGTTCTATATATAGCATGCTTGCTTATGCTGTCCTGCTGTGCCAGAAGCCTTCTCTCCAGGAGATTTGCGTTGTTGACTCATTTTGTCATTGTTCTTTCCCATCTCTTGCTGGTAAAGGGCTAAGCTGTTTCCAGCTGGTACTCTACTGAATTTGCAATTCATTGTATATCAAATAACTTTTAAAACAAATCTCATAGTTCGATCTTTCCAGTTACACACAGTCTCCAGCTTTATGCTCCTGTTTCATTCTCATTGTAAAATAAAGTTGACCCAAAGAGGAGGGGCTTTCTTAAAAGAAAACCTGTGTGCGTAAGGAAACAGGAAGGAAATATCCCAGAGGTAGTTACTGGGAGATATGTCTGGGACTGAGCCATTTGGATTTAATACGTTGCTTCATTTCCAGAACTTTCAGCTCGTACAACTCCTGTGAGCTATTGTTCATGAAAATGTAAAACTTCTTGGTTTCATGTGACCTCACGGTGGTGGCCCACTGTGCCATACAGAAGGCACAGGTCTGAGCACATAAGGAGTATAAGGATAATTCTAGTTTGGGGCAGCTAGATGGATTCAATCCTGTAGTTTACTGTGGTCCTCTAGTTTTCAGACTGTCCTTGGAAGTTAAGTCTATATGGATGGACAGAGGCAAGCCCAGGAAGGTGTGTGGCTGTTCTGGGCCTCAGGATAAGGATGATGCTGTATGTGGCAAAATAGTATGATGTTCACAGAGATGTTGTCTGCACTGATGTTACCAGGAGTTTTCAGTGAGCAGCTGCAGTGAGGATGGCTTTACACACTGAGCCTCAAGATAGAGAAGAATTTCTTGATCTGCTTATCTTCTAGGGCTGCAGTACTACTTACATTTCTGGCACTACTGTGCGACTGTTTCTCTCTACCTCCCTAAATCTGCCTCGTTGAGCAGAAAAATTGGATGAAGTTTCAGCACAATGGTAGACAATTACAGTATTTTGGCAGGGAAGGGAACATCAGGCTCTCCAGTGGCGAAGCTCTAAAGGCTTCTTTGCCTTCTGTGACTAACCTGTGCCCACACAGTGCATGAACATAAACGTGTGCATCTGGGATCTAAGCTGCACTTAGGGGTGTATCCAGGTGCTTGGGTTGGAAGAAGCAGACACCTAGGGAGACCAGCAGTCTCACAGGACATTTCACACAGAGGAATAAAAAAATTGGCAAGTTTCTCTGGTGAGGAGCATCAATTTAGTCAGGTGAAAAAATTGCTGTGGTGAACAGCCTGCTGCAAAGGTCTGCAGAGCAAAACAGCATCACGGTGCACTTTTGGGCAAATTGTATGCCCTGGGACAGATGGGAAAGCTAATGAATGGCTAAAGTTGTGAGGTTCAGACCCTGCTAGAAACAAGCCATTCCCATGCAGTAAGGTCCCTCACAAAAATGTCAAATCCTGATCTGTTATTCTGAACCAGAAAAATCAATGTTTGCTCATCCTGGCTGAGCTTCAGCAAAATCATCGTAATAATGGTTCCTGTGTGGTCTGAAATGAAAAAATATCAGCTCAAAATGGTTTTCTGTTTGGATTCAGTTTGGCACCCTCTCTAAAATTAATTTAATCACTGGAGGAACTGCCCATTCTCAAAGTGTACCAGTGTGCCTGGATGGTGAGAGGAAGGGTTTTAATTACTCAGTTGATTTTGACCTCAGTTTTGCCTGTTTTTGGTTGCACCTGCCACTTTGTAAATCCCTGTGTTGCTAAGCCCTAGTCACCCAGCAGCCTCGCTGGGATGAGCAGGTGGGCCACAGATTGATTCCTAGCAGGTAGAGACCCCTCTTTACAAAACCACCACTGTGCTCTTGCCTTTGCAGCAGTAAAGAGGCCAGTGGCTGACTAGGCCATGGAAATGGGCTTCTCGCCCTTAAAAAGGAGCCTGGAGATCAGGATTGCAACACAGCAGCAGCAGCACATGTTGGCAGCAGCCAATGCTATAGCTAATCTTTGAATACGTGGGAGATATCGGGCTCCAGGATCATCACTCATATGTTCATTTATTTTAATGAAAGGAAGGAATGAAGGCTCCAGTTTCCCTGGACAAGGATGAAGAAAAGCTTGACCTAATGCCAGACTCAGAATGATTAAAGGGAGGCTGTCTCTTTCCCCATCTCCATAGATACGTGTGCTGCCAGCTCCTGGGCCCCAGTCACTCCAGTCACCAGAGCAAAAGAGCTGTCTTCTGCGCTCTTCTCTGTGCAACAAAGGTAACGTTCAGACCGAGGTCAGGCTGGAATTAGTGTTTCTCCCCCTGTGGGACAACACCACTGTATTATGCCAGAACCAGCCTGCACTGGGTGAATTTCCTTTACCGTTTTATCCCTTCCCATCATGTCTGCCTCCTCCCCCTGTGACCTGCCCAGCCCACCCTCAGCAATGTCCTTTGGGACGCCTGCAGTGCTGGGATCCAGCTGGCAGCTTACCCAGAGTTGCTCTGCTAAAGGTTTCAGTGGGCTATTCCCGCTCCCCCTCACTCCCACCCTAAGCCATACGCTTTCTTATTTTATGTATACACAGACACAGGCACATATGTACTTGTACAACAATCTGCTTTATCAGCCTGGACCTTTTCATACAGTGGAGATTTATGCTCACAGCTGCCATGGTTACGGCCTGACTTCACTGGCGAGGAATTATACTACTGTATGGTCTTCTAAGCTGTGTAGGCATTTGAAAGGCAGCTGCTTTGCAGTGAGCAAATTTGTTTTATGCAGAAGGAGGCAAAAGGATTGAGTCATCAGTTTTATCTTATTTTGGGCCAAATCTCCCCAACTTAAAGCCCTAAAAATCATTGCACACATGCAACAAATGAGAGAATTTGGACCACAATATTCAGGGCTGTTGCTATAGATAGGATTACGCAGGCTGTCTGGTAATGATGCAGTGTACTATATACAGTTCCTTTCAGCTGCATTTGGGCGGTAGAACGCTTTTTTATTTATAATAAGGATTCCCATTTGAACTACAGCTGAATTGATTCCACTGCTGTCAGTGAACTGTTCCAAAAGGGTCTTTATTTTCCCTCATAAAATGCATCCTGCAGTGACTCTTCCTTTTCCTTTTGCTGGTAAAGTTTGCAAAACATTTACTGAGAAGTGTGACAAGACGCAAGTTCTGCTGGATGGGTTTATTTTCCACTCAGTCACACCTGTTCCACAGGAGAAAGCAACAAGATGAGAACAATAAAATAATAACTGGTGAAACTGAGCACAGAATTTGACTTATTATAATAATTACTGAAATCAGATGTCTTATTTTTTAGCTTATTTCAATTCTTGCAAAATTACCTGTGAAATCATAGGCAGTCCACTTAACAAGTGCATTTCTCTCATCACTTGTTATACTTCATTTGGTCTTCTGTAAGCTATTTTTTATTTCCAAAAAGATAAGAATTTCCATATGGGATTAGTTAAACCTATTATGGTACTTTGTAATCATATATTACCACTATTAATTGCTTCAGGAAAGCTGCTACAGTCTCAGTAGTCAATATTAAATAACTGTCTGTTGATTGAAATTATGTCCTTCCACCTTTCCTTCCATCGGTGAGGAATTGGTTATACCCAGCACAACATACTTCATAGCATTTTCTGTCAATCACACCCTCTGCCCTGTGTGGGTGTTTTCCCTTATGAACTTGCAATTCCTTCCCGTAGGCCACCAAATTCCTGGCCTCAGTGACTACCTCAGCGACTGCCTGGGTTCTTCTTTTCTTCTCTCTGAGATGTGAACTGGACTTTACCTCTTCAGAATACTACTTACCTTTTCAGTTTGATTTTAATCTGGGCCAAATTGCCCCCCACTTTAACATTCCTCAAAATCACTGCATATATGTGACGGCAATAGGATTGGGTCCATGGTACGCAAAGCCGATGCTACAGATTTATACAACCTCTGTCACAGTCAATCAATAATCAGTAATGGTGCAATGTTTTTGGATCATTTCCTGATTTTTCTTAAGCATCTTCATTCTGACCTCAACAGCCTCAGTCTCCTTCTGCACAGAAACTTTCTGCCCTTAGTCACATTCATTCATTACTTAAATCTGGAACATCCTCTGTGGCTCTTTTGGAGTTGGACAGAGTATTACAGGCAAGTGTATGCCATTGACTCATGTAATTCTTGTGTAATGTTCAATGCATTATTTCTCATCCTGATGTAAAAAGCACTCTTAAGACTTAAGTCTTAAGAAATGAGAAGGGAATGCAACACTTCCGATCTTCTAGTCATTCATCGCAGAAATTTTCATGCTTAAGAGAAGCCCAGTTTTTCATTTGCAGTTCATTCATTCTGTTCTTTGGTCCCATCAGGACTTCCAGTGTGTCTGTTACCCAGCCTCAGTGGCTTGCTTCTTTTCTATTTGTTCATTCAGAGCTTCTGGTTTCTGACAGTATTTTATCTTTATTGTCTGAAGAGACTAACTCCAGAGTAGACTCCTCAGCACTGTTCACTTTGCCAAAGGCCAAGGTGATGAAGGTTTTCTGCAGCAAAATCCCTTAGCTATGCTGCTTTTGATACTCATGGGGTCCATCCAGCTGATTTCAGAAGCACCATGAAAATACAGGTTACTGGAGCATTTTGTCAAAGGGGAGGAGTGATGAGAGGGATTAGTACTAACATATGGAGCCTTTCACCTGTACGTCAATAGTTCAAATCTGTGATACAAAAGCTTGATTGGTCCTTAGTCTCTCTGGTTGTTTTGCACTCCCTCCAGTTTTAGCAGTTGTATAATAACAAGCACTAACAGCTCCAGCTGCAGCATATTCTGCAGCAAAGCAGGCTGTGCGACCTATGGACAACTGAACCCTAAAGCTAATTTTAAAAGCTTTGAGGGAAGAAGCATATGGAAAGATGTCAAACTAATGCTAAACAAAACTTTAAAGGAATGAATTTACTGATCACTTAGTTATTCAGGTGTGAATTCTTGTCCTCATGTAAACACTGGAAAAGCTCCCCCTGAATTCTTCTGGATTTAGCCACAGGCCCCTGGAAGATTCATGTGTGTAAACATGGGATCTGTTACAGAAGGCCCCTGGCCAAGCTGATATGGGCCCCTGACTTGCAAAGTAGCTGTTAGGATTTTCAGCTGAAGTTCTGACTTTTGGTATGTATCTAATATTTTTAAGTTGCTTGGGAGGGGGAAGTCAGGAAGAAGTAAATGGGGTTGCACTTTATCTGAATTATAATCTGGACCTGATTGCTGTTCCACAGCTCTGATCAATACCACCGATTTACGGTGATTAACAGGGAGAAACTGTAACGCTGCCCTGACCTCAGCCACAACCTCTCCCTGGGTTTGAGCTCACATATATCTGTATGGTGGCTGCTCTGACTATTTGTAGGCTGGAATGGCAGTCTGAGCCGCTCTCAAGCCGGAAGGGAAAGCCAAGGTGCATTACATCTTATGTTAGTAATTCAACCAAGAGGCAGTTCTACCAGCACTCACTGAATTTCTCTTTTTCTCCCTCTTCTCTTGGGAAGAAAGCTAATTTCTATTATAAGAGGTGCTAATCACATATTATGGCTTTCCTGAAGTCCCCAAATGGCCTGTTGGCCTAAGTGATACAGGGAATAAAATAGCACTAAATGAGTAAAAATTAATCACAGCACTGTAGTCAAAAGGATAATATTTAATCAATTTTTTTCCCCAATCCCAATGCACACAAATGCTCCATGAATAGCTGTCTCACTTTTATATACAGTATTTTTGTGCAAAAATCTGCATTCATGTAGACTTTTATAAACCGAATCTCTTAAGATTCCTCACAACCAGTGAGTTGCTATATAGAGAAATTGATGTTATGCAGAGAAAAAGCTATGATCATTACTTGTCTTCCATTCTACGTGGCCTAAGATTTCACATAATCTCTTCTTCAAATTCTTAAGTCTCTCAGCTAGTGCCTACCTTCAAGAAAGACTTCCTATCTCTCTGCAAGCAAAGGAGAGCCTATTATACATCCAGTCACTATACAAAAGGTTGACATCCCTCATATTCATTTTTTCCATACTGTGTTTAACCTGAATTTGCCTCAACATTGATTTCTAGTAATGAGATCTCACAAAGGTGCTGGGCTAGCATTATGCACGTGCTGTTTTGGGCAGAAGCAATGCAAACCATAAATCTTATATCTTCCTGAGGTCTGCCTACAAATGCTTTGTGAAGCAGTGCTTAGCTGCTGAAAATGTTGCAAGGAATTCTGAAGATAAGGGATGTGCCCCACAGTTCTTGAGAGCATGGTGGCAGTGACTAGGTCAGGAAGACTGAATAAACTAAGCACTTTTTTGCCACAGCGGTACCATTAGTGAGGGTTTCCTGGAGAGTTAGAGGCAGCACATGTTAATGGAGGAGGTAGACAGTTGCTCAAACATCTGGATGGTATCCAGTCATTTGTTTTGTGTAATGTAAAGTCTGGTCTTTTCCCCTTTTTTAATCAGCATATAAATTAATCCTGCTTTAGTGGTTGAGCTATAGTGTATTGTAGAATTAGCACATCACTCCCTAGAAGACTAACTCTACTTCTGACTCAGCATGTCTTATTTCCATTTGTGCAGAAATGTCTTTGAGGACAAGACATTTTAACAATCGGAGATGGAGAACAAGGGGAGGTAAAGCTTGTTTCTGAATACCCCACAGCTTGGAGAGGAAGTGGGAATGTTTGTAATTAGATCCTATCTACTTCCGTATCTATTGTATTGCCTTTACACTTCATGCTTGTTTGAAACACTATTACATTTGTACGTAGAAGAGGAGGTTCAAAGTCTGAATCTGGATCAAAACCTTAAGTCAGAGTCAACATCAGTGGAGATTTGCTTTTATCAAAGCTGATGGTTTACCTAGGTTTGGGTGAGGTGGCTTATCTCTCAATTCATGTCCCTACAATGGCTCAAAATTAGTTTTAACACGCAGTCCCAATCAATTTAGTAAAAATAAATTATTTGGTTTTCTTCTGCTTCTTCAGTCTTCTACCTGGTCATGTCAATACACCTACATTGCTAAATGCACCTTTCCCAGACCAAGTAGTGTAGTTTGGCTTATAGCCATACACCTCCAGGCTAACCTGCTCTAGAAAAGGCTGGCAATGTGCACACTGAATACTGTTTCACCTCCCGTAGACATCACATATTTAGTCCTAGATATAATCAATACTTTAAAATATTTTTTCTTTCCATTCAAAATGCATGCAACAACAAGGACTGTATTGCAGCTCACAATGATGATGTTTTCATCAGATGAATTCAGTGGTATAAATTGCATGCATTATTTGTAGCACAAGGGTTTGTCAGAGTGCTTGAGGGTGCAAAGCATGCCGAGATCGTTCTGTAAAGATGGACTCGGGCTTGGTGTGGTTTGTACCTGCAGTTTATATCCATACCAGCTGTCTGGAGTGGACCACAGAAGGAACTGTCCTGTTAATAGTACCTGGGTTTCCCCTTGCAGAGACCCATTTGGCTCACTCCTGAAGCAACGTGAGGTGTAATCTGACCTATGTGCAGCACGGACAGACAGGTATTCCCAGAGTGGCTGGGAAGGAAGTTACTTGACAGTGAAGGCACACTCTTGGGAAACCCGTGTGTCAGTTCCAGCTCAGGCTTTGTGTATGACCTGAAAGAAATCACTCCTCACATGTTGTTTTCCCATCTATTAAACTTCTGACTTTTGTCTTATCAATGTAATGTTAGAACCACTAATGAGGATTCTCCCTTTCCTTGTCTGTGTAGATAATATAGCACAATAAGACAGCTTAGTTGCAACTTGTAGGCTCTGCTATAATAGAATGGGTAACTGTAATAAGAAGACATTTCATGTTTTACTTTTGTACATTATCACCATTTAAAATATTTTAAGCTGGTACAAAGGACACCTCTTAATTCTCTTCCTTCCCAAATAAGCACATACATAAGCCATATGGAAAAGGGAAGCATCTTTTTCACACCCAGGCCTTCCATTCTATACATTCCATACATGTGAGGTGAAGGAGTCAGACCCCCTGATGCTGTCTGTAGAGGCAGAGGCTTGCTTTGGTTGATTGTGCACATAAAATGTTTCACGTCTATTCTGAGAGCTTTTGAAACCTCCAGCAGAGCATCAGCTCTGTCAGCTGATCCAGAATCCTGTGAGGTGACAGTAACACCTGAGGTACTGATACAGAACTGAGTCGCTGATGCATAAATCAAATCAGTGTAGAGGAAAAGGGGACCACAGGACTCGGTAAGATTTGCAGACTCTCTAGTTCTAGTCTTTGTTGTCGTTATCCCCTAGTTTTTCTAACTCATGTTCATGAACTCATCAAATCCATCTTAAAACAGTTATTTAGGGCATTTTGTCACCATGAAAAGTGATTCACTACAGCCTACTTTATTGACCTGTGTTTATCACAGCAACAATTAGGAGAACTTGGAATCAATCCTCTCCTCCATGTTCAGGGTACTTCAACTCACCTGGCCACTGTTTAAAGATGGACCTAAATTGAAGTGAGTGCATTAATTGGTGAGTCCAGCAGTGTTCTTCAAGATATAAATGTACTTAGCACCTTGTTGAATTTATGTCCTTACTTAGACATGTAGGCTCCCTTGTGACTAGTTCTGTAGGGTTTTTCAGAACATGATTAGCACTCCTAAGGATCCAAAAGTGGTAGCAGATAAGTTCTTTTGAGATGACAGAAAAGGAGTGGAGCTCCTTTGCAGCATATGAGATGGTTTTACATGTTGACCAGCAGGCTGAATTACCCATGCTGCATGATTGCGTAATGAAAGACCCTATTGTAACAACGTGGTACCCACGAGGGAAAGGGGTTAGAGCTGCTCTGGGAACTCTCCGTCTGAACCTCATGACCTTTCTGCAATTAAAATTTCAGACAGCCTGGCACGTGTACATTCTTTTGACACTGCATTCCCTGAGAGGGCAGCTGTTTTGATTTTGGGCAGGAGACTTGAAAACACTGTTGGATAAATAAATGTAAATCAGCTGCAGATGCCATTGTGTGACTATCGCTTCTCCCTAAAACTGCTGCAAACACTCAACGCCTGTGTAGCACACCTCGTGGGTTATGTTAATACGGTAATTTGAAAGGCGTTAGGGTGAGGTAAGGGAAAACAAAGCAAAGGATCAGTGAAGTGCTTATGAACTCGGGTCTGGTTTTCCTTTCACTGGCAGTGCAGCCAAATGCTGCACAAAACATGCAATTGTTGCCCTCTTCTTTAACTCATTTTCCTCTACAAATTCCAAGCAGGCCTAACACTTCTGAGTGTTAAGCGCAGACCTGTTCTTCAGGCTGTCCAGCAGCTGCCTTTCCAGTTACAGATCTCAGTCTCCTGTAACTTGTTAATTACGTGCTGTGTATCTGAATATGCTGGATGACTGTGTGAACTTTCTATGACTTAGTATTTACAGCATATTAGTTCACTCATGCCCCATCTGAGTTTGGACTGGATAATGCAATATAATTTCTGCCATATAATGTACAACTATGCCTTAAGGGTAGTATGTTGGAGAGGGACATGAGCCAGCTGTAAGTAGCCTCAGTCCTGTGTATGAGGGAGTCTCATCTTCTCAGTGAGGTCAATTAGCCCAAGTGGATTTCCATGCTAAACTGTTTCTGAACTCGTTTTGATATCTGGATAGTGCAAACATAACTCTCTAGAGACAAGGCCTGAACCTGGGCTGCAGACTTCTCTGCCGTCCTTCATACACATGCTTGTAAAAACTGCAAGCCTCATCTTTATTAACTCTAAGGCAGTTTCAAGCTCTTGACAATGTAAGAGTGCAGGAATATGAGAGCAGGAGACAGTGTAATTTTCTGCCTGAGCAGTGCTAAAGCCTTTAGTGTAAATGGTGATTAAGCTCTTTGATTCTGGACAATCAGTCGCACTAAGACCTTGGAATTCATGGAGTTTTCTTTTACGTTCCCCCAAAATGAGAACAACCTACCCTCCCAGCTCCATGGACTTCTGAAAGGGGAATATTTCCAGATGGAAAATGGACTACAGTCTGCTCAGAGGGAGGCCTCTCTGGTATGGAAAGAATGAATAAACTATGATACATGTCCTCCAGTATACTGTAACTTTAGTAAATTCCAAGTGAGATAAAAGCTTTATTCTCTGCAGCACAGGCAATGTATTCATTCACCGGTTCACCTTCACATGTTCTCCTCCCCAGCCTCTGTATGAGGATAAGAAGATTTTTAGAAAATACTCTGGTTATGAGTCATCCAAGTGTCATAATATAGGCCTAGTAATGCTACACAATATCAGACTCTCACGCAAGCTGTAACTCCCATGAGCCATGCAGTGTTTCAGTCATACATTTTCCTGTCTAAATATATTTTTGCAGCCTAGCTCAGGTCTATATTGGTCACAATCCAGAAAATCTACTTAATATTTCTAACGGGGGGGGGTGTGAGGGGCCGGGGAGGAGAAGAAAGACTCAAACCTTACTTGGACATGGTCATTGGCATAAAATACAGCTGTTGCCTGACTGAGGAAGATGTGAGCTTGAAGATGGTGCTCTTGAGGGCTGAATTACTCAGAATCTGTCTGTTGTGCTCTTTACAGAGCAAAGTGGGTCATCTGCAAGTACCTAGAGCACCAGCGCCTTACTGAACTGCGCAGATAGAGTAGGGCAGACAACTGGATTAGCACCAGGATTCCAACATCCTGCTTCCAGCCCTGGTTTGGATTCTCTGTATTGGCATCTTAGTTTTCTTAGAGAAGAAGAAACCAATAGCTCCCTGAACTCAGGAAGTTTAAGTATTTTGGGATCCTGTGGGAGAAAGGCAATACACAGATAATCTACTGATGGTAACAGAAAAGTAATGTGGTGAATCAAACATGGTTTTATAAAGAAATGTTGCTTCACATCAGATTTCCCCTCGGTTAAATCCATGTGATTAGGTAATTGCAGCATCTGAAAGGATGTGTCACATCAGGGGGTCAAGCAAGTTGTTTTTTAACTTCTGTTCCAGTTCAGATTTATCTGGAACCGAAATTGTTCCTGCTCAGTTTCAGTTCAGGTCACCAGTGGTTTGTTAACCACGTTGATAACTTGGAACTGACAACAGTCAGGTGCTGGAAAAGATCCAGTGGAACAGAGCTTCAGGCACAGAAAATATTACTTCCCCTTGCTAATTAACTGAAGTAAATTTTGAGAGGGTCTAGTTCCAGTTGAGGTTCCCAAAGGCTCCAAAACAACACTCCAGCTCTGGTTAAAAAGAGAAATGAGATTTCTAAGTGACTTTTTGTTGGGTTCATTTCTCTGGTTGCATTGCCAGCAAGCATGCTCTTCTCTCAGGTGTCTTGGTCACTGTTGTAAGACATGATGGGTGCCATAAACTGAAGAGCCTTACTGACTCATTTACTTAGCGTCCCTGGGGAGATGGGTCTATTTGATTCCCTGCATTTGTGATTCCTTAGTCCAGTTTGTATCTGAAATGGGCAATAAAGCTTCTGTTACTTAAGAGACTACTGTAGCGATTAACAGATTTTCCTGTCAGGAAGGTCTCTTAATTTTCTTATAATTTTTTCTAGCATCGCTGCAGATAATTTTTCCTCCAAGGAGGCCAGATCAATTAAAATTTGTGGTAGCTTTTTCTCCCTCTTTGTGACTCCATACAGAGGGCCAGATTTGCTTCCTCCCCCCCCTCCCCCCCGCATTGATAACTTACTCACATGAGTAGTCCCACAGAAAGGAACACACTTGTATGACTAATCTGCTCTGCAGCGTACAAAGTTCACTGTCTGGACTAGAATTAAATGACTTTTCTATAGTGTGCTACAGAGGCTGAGTGGGTTGAAACTCAGGAGTCCCTCGTGGCAAATGCCATACTTTGAGAACCAGAACGTTGAGAGCTGTCTAGCTAAACTGAGCCTGGACACCGAATTTTTTTCTCAGATTTTTTTTTCCCTCTTAATAAATAAATAAAAGGCAAAGTTTTGGTGTTTTACTAAACTGTGTATAAACTGGGCCTTCTTTATGGGTCCCCTCTGTTGTGCAGCTCTGTTTTAGTTGGATTAAACGCCTGAAAATGTTGATGGTCTTGTTTCTCCCAGACATTTGCTTACCAGATTTGTTGAGCTAGCAAACTTATTGCCATATGTTGGCACATACATTACCTCAGCTTAAACTAATTCATGGGTTGTGGCACCTCTGACACAGTTTCCCTGTTCCAAACAACAGTCTTAATCAGTCCCACTCAGCAACATGTATAATGCTGAGGAGCTGTAACTACTAGTAGCTTTTCTCTTGATTAGGACTTTGGCACTGGTCCATTATTCAGCCCTCCGTGAACAAACGTGTAAAGCAGCTCAATGAAGCAGAGATGGCATTGACAGACGGGTCAGTGGTTTTTTTCTGTCAGGAAGAACAAAAATGCGGTAAGACAACTGGGAGACAGGGAAAGTCATACAAGAGAACCCAGTCTATTTCCTTCTTAAACAAAGATGTCTGGAATGAGCCTGCTCCAGCCCATCATGGCATTTATTTGTTGTTTCTTGGGACACTAAGGAGGATAGAGCTTATTGAGGTAGTAGAATATCTCTACAGTCACTTTGGAAGGTAGGGATGCTGGGGCTGGCTCTCTGCTGTGCCTCCTGCAAAGCTGAAAAGAAGGAACAGCTTGATAGAAGGGAATAAAAACTGGATTTGTGCCACTATGATTCCTCAACTTAAGTTGAGTTAACTTAAGTACCTCAAAGTTTATGTGGCTTTTCAATATAAGGACACCCAAGGGTCTGCTCCAGATTGTAGCAAAGTTACATATCTGTTCATGGATTATGGAGTAGGGGATGACTAGCATCTGTACTGTGTCTCTCTCCTAGCTGTAATCTGCTTCATCTTGCCCCACCTCTCTAATTTATGCTAAGAACTGCATGAGAGAGCTGCTGGTTATGCACCGAACTGTTCCTGCATAGGCTGCAGTCGCTTTCTCAGCCAAGCCCTGAATTTAGGCTGATATCCCCTTCAGCACCATTTTAACTGAGAAAAAGGAAGGAGGAGCAGGAACAGAGGGTTAAGAATTTACAGAGAGATGCTAGTTACAGTCAAGTATAATCCTCAGTCCATCTGTTTCTGCAGCTCATCTCATAACTCAGGAAAAGAATTAAGGAAATTAGCTAAAGGAATTCACTGTAAAGAGTGGTCAACATTTGGAAATGTTTTCCTTAAAATTTGCCAAAAATATTTTTTCCATTTAACTCAAAATTTCTCACTGCATTTTCCTTTAATTTCCAACTAAGTGAGCTGTTGTTTTAAAAAATACTTGCCTGTTCTTTAAAGGAAGAAGGAGGGAAAAAGGGATGAAGCTAAAAATGTGGTCAACAAACCCAAACGAAACCTTGCAAGTTTTTGCTTTTTCACTAAATAACTTAAAACTGTGAAAAAACAAATCTCTATAAAGTTTGGTTAGGATGTTTCATCCTAAAATGTGTAGTAAGATGATGTACAGTAAAACGGATGCCTCCTGAAGTGGCGAATTTTATGCATCAGTGGAGGAGGCATGAGCAAGGGCATGAGTACAGCCCTGTAGCCCACCCAGAGGAATTGGCTGATGGTGAAGGGCCTGCTGGGGAGGGTGAAGCAAGCTTCTCTCTAACCCACCGTAACTCACCCTCATGGTTAGCAATTTTACCCTACTTTGCCCTACAAAGGACACCAGGTTTTTCACCATGATTTTATTTGAGACAAAAAGCAGGTAAAAAAAAAAAGGAAAACATGACTCTGTCCTTGGTTATTTTTGTCAGTCTGGGTAGGGTGGTGTCCCCAGCAGTATACCAGACACCAGAACTGGCAGTGCACAGAGCTGGGCTGTGAAGAAAACAGAGCTCTTTTCAAGAACTCTCAAGTTTTTCTCGCAAAACTGCCACTTCACATTGCACTAAACACTGCCTTGATCCTCCTGCCCTGCAGAAGAAGACATTCTGCCCTACCCCAGGGCAATGAGACTGCCGCACGAGGTTTCATTTTCTTTTCCCATCTTACACAGTCATGGCAGGTCCCAACTAATGCATGGTGGCCAAGCTGCCCTGCAGTCAGGAGGTATGGGCACTTCCTGTGGGATTTAGGTGAGGCTTGGGATATTCGGGTGAGGAGGGAAGTCCTGGTTCATTCTGCTGCTTCTTCAGGCCCCATGTGCCTTAGTAGTGTTTTTATGTGTCTAATATCCTACCATCGTGTCACCTCCACCAAAGACTAATGGGATGTGTAAGTATCTGGAGCACCTGTTGCCCATGTATGTGTCCTGTCTGCCTGAAATAAGGAGGTTTTTTCACCCATCTAAAATGAGGTAGGAGGAACAGGGTGGACAACGTGATTTTTGAAAATACAAATAGGCATAGAGGAGTCCATTTTTGTCAGCAAATAATGTCTTGTCACCTGAGAACTAAAAAAGAATATGAAAAAAATGCAAGAAAAATGGTGCCTGGAGGAGAGATTTGAAGTAGTTCTAGCTGTACCCTTTTAGAACTAGATCTCCTTAACAATCTGCAACCACCCTTCCCATCCCTCCAGTTTAAGGGGTTTAAGACAAATGTATTTGATTGCATGCATACTAAGGGCTGAAGAAAACAAAAGACTACGAGATCGTCAAAAGCTAAAACCCAAAGGTTTGTAAGTCAAACTTGCCCTCAGGTTTTCCTTCATATGCCTAACTTCTGTGTGTTAAACTACTTGGAACTCTTTTCTCACTGGTAGCTCTGAGGAGGACTAAGAGACCCAGGACTTGCACCTCTAGGTTTGTTTCTTTTAGTATACCGGGCTCTCTGACTGCCAGCGTCCCATGAGAAGCAAATTGCCATGACTAATAAGTTCCATCTCACACTTCATATGCAGAGGTTTGGTGGCTTTTTCCAAAGCCTTAAATTGAATCAGGGATAAGCCAACAAAGAGATTACAGACCTATCAAGAGTTTACTTTGCATGATTGCCACATATTTGCTGCCAGATACAGTATCCTGTTTTCCCTCTACACTTCACTTGGAGATCACATCAAATAAATCTCAACTTCTCAGTTATGTAGAAATAAAGCAAGCTGCCCTCCAGTTTTGAAATGTTTTTTATTTAGCAAGAAATGAAAAAAACAGGCATTATGCTGAGGGAATTCACTGCGATTTGAGAAGAGACCACGATGAAAGGTTTTTTCAAGTCTTTTTTGGGACATGATCTTGTGAGCCCAAATCATGACAAACAGGATTGGGGGAGGGGGAAGAGAAAAACAACTCGCTGTGGGCTTTTTCACTTAAAAATATATTGGTTATTTACTGAGAACTTTTCCTCTGAGCCCTGACCTATTTCTACCTGCTGCATGGCATTTGATGAAGCAAATTACTATAATGAATCCATTGTTACAGTTGGAAATAAATTTCCTCACTGGCAGAGGTTAGATTTTAGGCTGCTTTTTCCAGCCTTAGACCTTACAGTAAAGAAGTATTTGGGTGGATGCTCAGGTTTCTGGTATAGCTCCTGGTGCTGCCTCTCCTCTTAGGCCTCTTGGTGTGACTGAGCACAAGTGACCTTTCCTCTTTGATCTGCAGAGACCAGTGCTAGTCTCTGTAGCAAAGCCACTGCTTGTTACCCAGCAGTGGTGAGTCCATAAAAAATGCTTTATCTTTTATCTGTCACAATGAAGCCCATGGTGTGGAATTGCCGGTATAAAACCAGATTTGGACTAACTATGCTGCAAGCATTGGTATATTTGGAAAGTTTAGCTGTCCTTAGTTGCAGTTAGTAAATAGGAGGACTAAAAATGATCCTACTGCTGAATGCCCTTGCAATAGACAGGTGCTGGTGAATGCTCTGGCAAATAAGCATGTCTGAGCCTGTGGGAAAGAAAACAGAGTAGCTCCAATGCCTGTGCGAACCTCACTTTTGGAAAAATTCCTTCCCCTGTCTCCCAGTTTATCTGTGAGCATGTGAGTCACGACTGCACAACTGGTGTGCCCACCAGACTTACCTGTTCTCTTTTGTACTATATATGCACTGCTCTGCTTACAACTTGGGCCAGGTCAGAACCTGGCTTCATTGGAAGTCAGATAAACCTGTTAGAAACCTGTCATTCAGTTGTTAGTGAGGTACGTCCTTTCTGGTTGCTGGTGGAAAAAATCAGCTGATCCTGTGAAATGCAAATTTAGGCACTCCAAATGATCTTACTAGGTAAGCAGAAGTTGTGAACACTGTGATGTGGAGGATGAAGGGAGGTGCTGAGGAAATTCAGTTTATGGTCTTTGATGGATGTGAAATGCACTTTGCCATGGATATTTAGTGCAGGAACTCTGCAGACATTATAACTTCATTCATCCATCCATCCATCTTCTGTCAAAATCACATAGTACTTAACAGCAGATTCTGAAAAGTTTATTGTCGTAGTAAGTAAAATACGTCTGTGGATGTATAAATACGCTCTGAACTTTATAGAATAAAAATAGGGCAGATTCTTGCCCCACGAGCTCATTGATTAGCTCCCAAATGCCCATTCCAGCTTTCAGAATTGCAAGTACCAGGCAGGCTTTCCACATGCCTTGAGCTCAGGGGTTTGCTGAGGCCTCCACCTTTGCTACATAGCTCCAGCCCTTTCTTTTACTGTCTCTCTGGGTTGGCTTAAGAGGCTGTTGCGCCATGAGCTGTGAGAGAAACAAGTGATTCCCCAACCTAGTAATTCCAAGATTCATAGGGCTCTGAAACAGGCACAGAACTGGGGGCACAGAATTTGAAAGTTAGTCCCCTGGCACTTTCTCTGTAGCCAGTTAGGCCTGATAGGTGTGAGCTGGGCACTCCTGTTGAAATGCAGCAAAGTGCCATCTCCAGAAGAACTGATGGTGGGTTAGGGCCACATCACACTCAGGCAGAGGGAATGAGACTGGGGCAGCTGTCCTCGCTGCCTTTGGTAGCTGCACGGTAGAAATCTCTTCTCTGTCAGGATACTGGGTGCTTTCCTGATGGTCCCCAAGGCCTGGCTTTGTTGTTACTGATTAGAAACATATGTGACCCATGTCTTCACACCCCAGAGTTTAGAGGAAAAGGTTGAAACTCAGTGGTAATCATCTGAATTGTTTGGCTCTGACCCAACTGTAATAGGAATAAAAGCCTTAGTGGATATAAGTGGATACCAAACCTGTAGGAGGGGGGCTTGGCAGGGTGGGATGGAGATCACTGTGGCACACTGAGGAAGATTTCACTTGCTCTGACCTATCATTTTTGAGATATGCTGCTTTTTCACTGCTTGTATAACCAGAGAATTTGGTCATTCTCTTCAGTGATTTATTTTCATGTTACTGAAGCTAATTCTGTTCTACATTACCTGATATCGCTGGGAGAGGGAGTCTCGTTCTATGACCTTAAACTCTATTTGGCTTTGTTTATTCTTACCAACATGGTGCATGGATTGTTAGCAGGGATGGCAGGTAGCGAACTACCTAGAGAACAGTTGTTGTCATACTAAAGAAACCACCACAGCAATAGACTCTATTTACTGTTTGCCAGCAGAGCTTTGTGGACTCAGACAATTCCCGTCTCTTAGTATCTTACACTCTTACTAAGATTTCTCTGCATCAGGCAGTGGCTGATGAAGAGGACGTAATGAGAGAGACTATATTTTTCCTGATAAGAACTTTAATTTGAGAGCTCTCAAGCAAGCATTAAATTAATAGGAAAACAATATTGGCATTATCTTACAAATGCTTTTATCTATCTCCAGGCCAGAAAGCTGCTTTTCTGGAGCTTAAACTGTAGCCCTCGCAGCATGTCGACTTTGTGAGCCTGTACTGTGTGGAATAGAGAACAGGCTTGCCAGTGAAAGTTATAGGAACCTGCAGTTTATAAATATGTAGTGCTTGCAATAACATCATAAATATTTCATTTCACATCACACTTGCAGTTCTCAGCACTGTTAATATAGATGTATTGTCAATCTTCAACCACTGAGGAAGGCAAGCTTGTCTGGAAACTGATTCATTCCTTTACTGGAAAGCCCATTCCCTCCAGAAGTCTGTAGTGAGCTGGTTGTAAAGTGTGGGCCCCTGGTTTCCCTTCTAAGCACAAGGAGATTATTTTTGTTATTTCTTCCCTAGCAAAGGCTCTGGGGTCTCTCATCTGACTTCCTGACATTTTTCTTTACCCTGGGCTTGAATAAGTTCTCCACCACTTTAAGCCACAGGCAGAAGAACCACGTCTCAGTGTAACATCTCAATTTCCTTAAATCTGTTGCTGGGTGGAAGGTGGAATCATTTTTGCTGCCAATTTGCTCAGTAATGCAATGTGAGCAAGACTGTAGCAGCAGTAAAACACCCCTGAAAATTATAAATATTTTTCCCTTGCAAGGCAATGTCTATATATACACATTAGAATCCCAGTAAGCTTCCTTAATCCTTTTGTGCCTGTGTATAGCTTAACATTTTTAGAAGTGGGTAGCTATGAAACAATCTGAAAAATAAATGGAAATGTTTATCTGAGAAATTACCATAATTTTAAATCTTAAGTTTGATTTATGTTACTCTGATAATAAAAAATAAAAAATCTGCTCTTTGAATTGAATCTGGTCAAGAGTGAATATGAAAAGCAACCTGTAAAGGTTTCGAAGTGCCAGTGTGATGGTATGTCAGAGGTGGATGGCAAGATCTGTGAGAATCCAGGTGCAGACATCAAGGCTCTTTCTGCAAATTGAGAGAGATGTGTGTCCCTGGAACTGCTCCATCATCATCTCCAACAGCTGGCTTGACATTCAAAGCTGAGAGCCCAGCAATGAAGATTTTTACTATGTTGGGTTGTACTCTATGTCAGATAGTGGCCCAGAAATTTTAACTGTCATGGTCCAGCCCAGCAACAGCCATGACACCATGTCTGGTGGGGCTCAGCTTGAACTGTGTTTGCACTGGCAAAGCTCCATGGAAGTGACAGAGATGGTGATGATGAGATGAGTTTTGCCTAAGAGGTTAGGACATGGCTTTAGGTTAACATTATACAAGCTCAGTAATTCCAAAATCTTTGAATAATCTTGAACACAGACTTTGAAGCCTGCTGGACCTGCTTTTTCAAGTGTGTAATTGAAGGAGCCCATTGGCTTTGCAGCTGTAATCTTGCAGAATTTCCATGTTTCATATGATGGAGCCCTGCAGAGCCGCAGCTCTCATTGATTACCCAAACCTTACCAAGGACTAAGAGCTTGAATGCACCAGCTTTTTGAAATGTGCAAGAGCAAAGTCTTCAGTGGAACCCTGCAAGGGGGATATCGCAACATCCAGCTTTCCACGCGGAATTTAGATGAGTAAGATTTGACTGTCAAATTTTGACTGACTGATTTGAAGTTTTAGAACTTCACTGTCTCTGAAGAGAGTATCATCCTGTCTAGTGACATAAAGTGGATTAGATATCTTTGATGTCACCTTGTGGATTTACAAAGTATGCAAATACAGGGGCATAGTACCCCAAACACAGTAGGAATCAAGGTGTCTCTCTGGTTTCAGTTCTTAACATTTCAGTGACAGCGTGTTGAAAGCTGCCTTTCTAGCCTTTTTCTCAGAGTTACCAGTGCTTCTACTGATGAGTTGAATTTTGTTTCTTCTTTTTCTTCTCTGTCACATGCATATCTCCTTCCCCTTACTCTAATCCATATAAAAGCATGCATGCCCTTGTGATATAAATGAGTACCTAATGAAGCTGTTTTGCTGATGTGTCTGAGGTTCCCAAATGCTTTTTGTTTGCCTATGCTTTGGGTGGTTAAGGTACCTGTGGTTTGAAGTTACTATCAGCTGCTATTTTTTCAGTTATCAGTCTTCAATAATTTGTTCTTTAATGACTTATGTGTTTAGTGACTTTGTCCAAAGTGCTCAATTGAGCTTTAAGCCAGATTTTAGGAGTTCCATTAATGTCACTCTTTTCCCAAATCCAGATATGCAAATTAATGAGGCAAATGCTGATCTTTCTGAAAACCCAGCTGGACTTTTTCTATCCCTTCCCATACAGTACCACTGAGAAATACTCTGTTGAAAGTGAGACAGCAGGTATTTTAGCAGTGGCTGTTGCAGACTATACCCCACCTCATCATAGCAGGGTGGTTAGATGTGTAAACTTGCTTACCAGGAAACAGCAGCTAGCAATCCAGTCACATGTGGAGTGAAAACCGTTCTTGCAAAAAGAGCAGGAAAGAGCTGATGTGACACCTCGGACTTTTCACAGGGGCAAAACCATGTCAGTTTACTTTGTCGCTTTTCTACAAATAACCAGGTTTTGAGGGAGATTTTATTTCCTCTCCCAAAGTTTGTATATTCAGAGTAGTGTTTCCTAACACAGACTCTGTACTCCTCCTGTGTTCTTTGTCCTTTCTTCTCTGGCATTCCAACATTAATATTTTGTTTCTGCAGTTTCCTGACTGCACTGTAGTATCACACATGGATGCCTCCAGGTTAGCTAACAGCATGTGCTTTGAACTATTATTATTATTATTAATAACAATAATAATAATATTGCTGTTATTGTTTCTCTCAGAAATACAGAGCCCCTAGACAGCATCAGAGCCCTACAGCAACAGGTGGTTTTGTACACAAATGCACTGTTTCTAGAACACATCTAGTTTTCTAACTGTTTCAATATATTTCTGATTTAGTGGCAAACCATAAATCTTCACTATTTCTTTAAGCAGATATTTTGTTCTTTTTTATTATGAACCAGAACTTTTCACTATTTATTTGCTTTGTAGGGACTTGTTGTTACTGAGTTTTGCTTTTGTACATTATCATCCTCATCTCCTTAAGTCTCATGGCATTTCTGTAGATATATCTTTTCAGTATTGTCTTTAAACTTTAAAAGAGGGAGAAGACCAAATGGGAGAGAACAAAAGTATTCTCTGCATAATACCTAATACAACATTTGTCTCTGAGACTTTGCACTGGCTTTTGTGCAGATGGCTGCTGGTCCTTGCAACAAACAAAGTCCTTATACTTCATTGCCTAACACACAAACAAGCACCAGGTACGTAAAATATTCTCATGAAATATAGTTTGCTTTGGCCCTGTGTGAATCAAGTTATGCTTAAAGCAAATCTGGAGTTCCTGTGGACTGACACAGTGGGGAAATTTTGGATCCAGGTTTGAATTCTGTAGCTCAAGCTGATCTGTAGCGTTTTAATTACTGGATATTACTAGGACCTCATTAGTACCTGATGGTTCAAATGCTGACAGTGACTTATTTCCTCCTTACTGCCAAATGAAATGTACTTCAATATAAGAAAATAGGGAGGAAGAAAGGATACTAAAAAGTCACCTCACTGCCGTTTAATAAATAGCATTGGACTAAAATCTTTTGTCCTGGGAATTGTTTACAAGAATGTGTGGTCTGTGAAAACTAAGCTGGCAATCTCCCTGTTGAATCTCTCCAGACCAGAGCAGACTGTGAAATCCAACAAAAAATAAACCACTAAGCCAGTTTTAGCCAAAAAAGTAGAAAGGTCTACTCTGAGGCTTGTAACTTAGCACAGAAAGTGCAAAATACATCAGATTGACTTAAAAAAAAAAAAAAA
Source organism: Gorsachius magnificus (assembly GCA_034008185.1). Taxonomy (NCBI): domain Eukaryota; kingdom Metazoa; phylum Chordata; class Aves; order Pelecaniformes; family Ardeidae; genus Gorsachius; species Gorsachius magnificus. The sequence goes on from CM067081.1 coordinate 126,083,111, forward strand.
AAAAAAGGCATATTCTAACTAGCTGGAGTGAACCATGAATTCTATCAGTCCTCTGTTCTTCCAGTGAAGCAGGATAGATATATATGTAGTTTTAGAAGGGGTAAAATGGCAGATTCTCTCTCAAATCAGTTTGGCTCAGAGCACAGTCTGATGTAGCTATACTTCCTATCATCACTCAATGAGCATTTCTGATATAGCTATACTTCCTGTCATCACTGGCTGAAACTGCATTTTTTCTTCACATACAAAGGTGAAAAATGCTAAATGGTGTTACTTTCTCTTTTGTTGTTTTCCAGTTCCTCTTTATATTCTTCTAGAATACTACTGTTCTTCCTGGAAGAGCATCCTGAAGTGCTTATGCAGATCTTAGGCAGCTCTATCTTATATCTTTATATATAAGATATAAGCTTTATATCTTATACCTGTAATAATAACAAAATATCCTCAGTACATGATAGCTCATCTGCCCCTTAAAGTCAGCCAAAAAGGCTCCAATTTACTTTAGTGATCTTTGGCTCAGACTCTGAATGTTGATTTACTAATGTCACACTAACAAACATTGCTTGAGTTCTGTGAAAAACAGCTGAAGGCTGTATATTTATGCTCCTTAACTTGTCTTTTAAAAGACACACACATCCTTAAGTCAAGCCTAGCCCAAATTTAGTACTGTCAAAGAAAACCTGACAACAATAATGTTGTGTTAAAGCAGCTGCATTAAAGGGAGGAATTTTTTAGCTATCACAGTTTTCTCAAACTCAGACTTGCTATTTTAATAGGACCTTCTAAGTACCATTTTGACTAAAGCATAATAAAAAGCTCCATCAATTAGCACTATCCCCTTTGGACTGGCACTGCTCACTGCTTCCATGCTCTTCTTCATTAGAAAAGTTATATCTGACCTATAGTTGTACTTCTAAATATGTTTTCAGGTGCTTCCTCTGCACATTATCAGACAACCCCCTTAGTATACAGTGACCCATAATTCTTTAGAGGACCTTTAATCAGGGCAACTCAGAGCAGACAGCATTTTTAAAGAATATTTTGTCTAGGACACACTGGGTGGGTGACAATGCGCATATTGCTGTCATGGGCATTGAGCTGGCTCTTTGGCAGAAAATAACTGAGGTTTGTCAGATTTTGTCTTCAGGAGCTCCCTCTAGCAATTTTGATGCTGCTGCCTCCCATGGAAATGGTTGTGTTTCACTGCCTGTACAGGAGCAAATTTAGTGACAGGTTCCAGCAGTGACATAGGTATCAGCTCATTTCCATCCTAACTTAAAATCAGGACTTTGTATGCTAATCTGCTTGATGAAAATGCAGTGGTTTTATCCATGCACAGATGTAAAGAAATGAAAAGCAATTGAAAAATATTCAAAAGCCATTAAAAAATTTTCACTTTTATAACGTAACTCCTACAATGGTCTCTTCTAAAACATAAGGAAATATTTGCTAAGAGAGACCTAATTCCAATTCAGAAAAGCATTTGATGCTTGTGATCAAATGTAAGCACATGAAAAAACTCCTCAATTAGGATGTAAACATAAGGTTCTTTGTGTTAATCAGGCTCACAGTTTTATGATAAGATTTCCTATTATGACCTTGTTACTTTTATGAAGTAAAGAATGTTTACTGTAAATTTAGGGTATTGTAATAACTTAGGAATGATTGCCAAAATTCTTTTTGTGAGAAGTGAACTTGGTTTATATTCTTCCGTATTTTTTATGTAGTGAATATTTTTTAAAAATTCACCCTTTTGACCTTTGTCTTCCTGTCAATGTAGATTAATGGAACTCCGCTATATCGTGGGGATTATCATGTAGATTGTCATGGAGTTTCTGTTACAGGTATAAATTGAACAATTTACCTCTACCTCTAAGTGATACCTAGCAAAGGGTTTTACTGATGTTACTTCTATTCCTTCCTCAAGAAGAACTTTTGTTGGTAGTTGGTGGCTTTAACAGAACCTGTTGGGTACAGGTGAAATATGGGGCTGTCACCCCCAATGAAATTGAATTCTACAGCAGTATCAGGCATGTGGATTTTATTCACTTTGTTAAGCAGTTTCTATAGAGTCTACATCCTGAATCTGACAAAACAAAATACTAAAGGGAAAAGCATAAAAGTTTGTGAAGTGTTGGAATGATGTTTCAGCTGCCTTGAGCTGAACGAAGTTCGTAATAGATGAAAAACATTTTTGTTCACTTGAGATAACTGCAAGGCAGCCAAATGATTACATTCAAACTTTCCAAAGCTTACAAAGATTTGCTTCTGAGTCAAAGCCAAACATCAGTAACTGCTGCCCAGAAGGGATATTGTTGTTTGGAAAGAGAGAGACAGCTATAACTGATCACTATGCTGAGCCTGGAAATTCCATCTCAACCTTATCTTCAGCATCGTGCTTTTGCAGCACTCTCACGAGCTCCACCACTGCTGAAGCAGCAATCCAGGAGCAGCAGACCTACCTTTATGGAGCAATGAGCTGCTCCAACAAAAAATGCGGTGCATCCCCACATCAAGAAAGATGTAGTTTAGTAAGCAGGTAGCCTGGAGAATAGAAAGCAATCGTCAGTGTTCCTTCCAAAAAACCATACATATACTGCATAAAACACAGCATGTGGCCAAACAAGATGTTCTGCCAGAATTAAACACAGGTTAGCCTTTATCAAATGACTGGGCATAGTTGGCTATTAACAGAGAATTTGGGCCTTCAAATTTTGGCCTACAGCAATTTATTTTTGTGTGTTATGTTGTTAATGAGATTTCATCTGTTCTTTAAAAACAGTTGTTCTTGAAGTCAGAACTAAATGTTCCAAGGAGCTGTCATAAATTAAAAAGAAACAGGTAGAATCTCTGCAGAAACAAGTCAGCTTAGGAAATGCCTTCAGAACAGTTTAGTATTTGGCTGAGAAGAGGTACTGATTCCAGGATACTTGTGGAGAATCAAAAATGACAAACATGCAATATTCAGTTCTTAACCTTACTTAAAGGCTGCAACATGTCTCTATCCAGTCTTCCCGAAGAAGGCTTTCCTGAAGACCATAGCATAATCTTCCCTTCTCAAGCATGCTGCCATTTTTAATGGAGAAGGAATTAACATTAGAAAACAGACCAAAAAACCCCACTCTCACCCTGAAAACAGTGCTTTTTCCCTGGTGCTTCTAGTCACGTATACAGACTTCACTTTCCACCAACAAAAATGTTCATTTTCTAAGAGGAGGATGACTGACTCTTGTAACAGACTAAGAAGATTCTGGGCATGTGGAATCTCTCCTTGCTGCCAGCTCTTCAGTTAAATACAGTTGCAGGCTCTCTGCTGTGTGTAGCGGGATAAAAAGCAGATGTCTTTCAAATCCCATGTGAAGTTTCTGTAGCTGTCATTTAAAAGAAAACACCTTTGACTTGTGCACCAGGCAAGTCTGAACTGAAACCACAGGGACAGGGTAAATATGATCCTCCTGGTGTCATTTCTAGAGCCTCTTTTCTGTCCATAACTACTCTTTAAATGTAAATAAACGCTGTTCTCTTAATATGTGAATTTCTGCCCTAAGAACACTATTAGGGATTGCACAAATATTACCTCAGTGTATATTCAGACATTATTAAAACAAATTACTCTATTGCAGTACAGCTAAGGCCCATTCATTCATGCATAATGGTGGAGGACTGTGCAATGTCCCTCAGGTATGCCAGAAACAACCACTCTGTTGTAAGCTTACACACTGAGTTATTTAAAATTGATTTATTTTGTTAATATCATATAATGGCTCCCAGGAGGAGATGAAAACAAACAGATCAGAGCTGATTATGCCTCCAGGTTATTCCTTGAGACAAGGCAGTAACTCTTGGGTCTCGAACTCGCTGCTACAGAAAGATACTGCTTTGTGCTTTGTGTGCTTTTTTTCTCCCTGCATCCCTTTGAACCTCACAGTATTCATGTGCCTCAGGTCTTAAACCACCACAGGCCTGCGTTGTACAGCTTGGCCCATGGTCTCCAGATTGTCTGAACTGTACCTGGCAGGAGTCCAAAGGGGCCTTGTACACACAGCTATAGTTAGTTTTAAACCACTCATACAAGTCCCCTGTTCTTGGGTTCCTCTAGCCTTGGGCCCCTCTAGCCCTGGGCCACCCGTTGGCACGGAATAACACTGCCCAAAGAAAAAAAATCTCCAATAGCTGGGGATTCCCGGTGGGCAGGGACAACCAGTTTGTTCCCCCCTTCATATTCTGTGTATTGAATACACAAAAGGCATGACCCAGAATACAAAGGTCTATATTGGCTTTGGCTCAGCCTAGAGATTCATGCCAGCTAGGAAATTTGGAGCCATGTTCTGATTTGGCTCCCAAGGGGAGTTTTAATTTCTAGATGTCTCACTTCCTCTCAAAACCATTTTTCATGTGTTGCATGTTCCTGACCCTCCATTTCTTTCCATTTTGCTGTCAGATGCAGGTTTCTGTGGACTTCAATCTGCAGGTCAGTGGTATGATTCTGCAGTAGCTTTCTCTTGCCACAGGAGAGGTCATTCCTAACCTTGCTGCTGTGTGAGACAGGTACAAAGCAGCCCATGAATTATTTTTACAGGAACACAGCAAAATGTTGGAAACAGGGCTGGAGCATTGTGCTGTGTCCTATGCCCACACACACTGAAGTCCTGTGAATGCTCTCAAGTCAGAGGCTATTAAGCCAGTTGAATATGGCCCAGCAGAGACAGTGGCTAAGAATGTGATTTACTGAGTAAGACCGTTACGCTAGCTGCTATCACTGCTGCCATAGTACTTTCTCCCTGCAGTCACCAATGAAGAACCTACTATAGTGGGAGCTATATAAGTGCATATATAAGTGCACCACAAAGGGGTGTGCATCATACATACCGTTCCCCATCCCAGCAAAGCTGTAGTCAGACTGTCAGATCTTTGCTCTAAATCTAAAATTCACACCTTAGAGCTACTTGACTTCTGGTCATAATGCAGCCCCCAAAGGAGTAAATCCTTGGGATTTTGCTGCCTGGCTGTGCTTTCCTCTCTAAGCCATTTTTTTAAATAGTCCCTGAGGAGCAGCAGCTGCCTGGCCTGAAGGATGATAGATTGTTGAAAGCAAAGTAGCCCCCTACCTAAAAGAGAATCACAAGATTTTGCTCATATTCCTGAACCCCTGAGGCTTCAGTGGATAACAAGACCTTATCTAAATCCCTTGGCAACAGTCTAGGGATCTGTCCAATAAAACAGTTCTATTACTTCCAAATAAGATGAGGCCAGGACAAAGATACATTTCTGATTTCTTAATGCCTAGTTTAACTGTTGCTACTTTAATGATATGTTTGGACATCAGATTTAGGCCTGATTGAAATCTCTGAGGACTGAGCTTTAAAGGCTTTGGTAGCTGGATCAAGCTTATGTACATTAGACTGGGTCAGGCTTTGACCCTGGAATGTACTTACACCTGTGGCTGGCATTGGATGTTACTCTGGGAAGCTGGTAAAAAGTGATTTTTTAACAGTTTTAGTGGCACTAAATCATTTTATTGCAGAGAGTAGGAATGGAACATTCTGCAGTGCTGTCTCTTTAGAAAAGGGGCAAGCTCTAGAAGTGACTACGCTCTTCACTGTGAGTGTACTGCTTGCCGCCTATCTGTTTAATCTATTGCCTCCAGCGTAAGATTGATACACCACATTATCACTCCAGTTGTTACCATTAGCGATGGTCATCTGGGGACCTGATCCTGTGCCATCAATTTCTAGCCTCCAGTGACCCAAGGATGAATGTCTTGGTGTGTCTCTCATCAGACTACAGAATGCCCCAAGCTTCCCATTTTTGTGAGTTTTCATCTACCTTCTGTGATAGTCCCACTTCTCTCTTGTGGACAGGTACTGACATCTCCACTTGATTCAGGAGAATCCTCCAGCGAAAGAATCAGATTCTCAGTGTGTGAACTGGTAACTTGTAATGCTGCCTTGTAAAAGGAGGCAAAATATTTTGGATTAAATCAGAACTTATTTTCTTCTGCCCCAAACTTAAGGTTAACTCCGTTTGAGCAGATAGAAATGTGTTTCAAATAATTTATTTTAAGCCTACTTCTGCTTTGGAAATGGCAAGCAGTAAACTGTGATAGGAGCCTGACTGTATGAGAGCTGAAGACACTGAGTAGAGACTTCTGAATGAGGTTTATTCAGAGAAGGCCCAGACAGCATCTGCACACTTAAAAACTGTTGGGAGTCTCTGCATAGTCTGAGCTCTGCCCAGCCCTAGTTAGAGCCTTACAGTTTGTTTTAATTATGATCTTCCTTGCATGGGTGCGGGGGCCCTGATGCACTAATGTTATCGCAAGCCCCTAATGCAGATGTGTCACGCTGTGCTGACAATGGCTTCATTCTTTGGGCACTGCCTGTTACAAGTTGTTTGGTTTTCTTTTCACTGATGGGTATAAAACTCACTGTGTTATTTAATTTGCAAGTTCCTTTCGAGGTGCACAAAAGGAATGAGGTAAAAAGGATTGAAAGTATACATCTGTCATGAAGACTTGAACTTATTTTCTTCCACACTGTGCCTACTTTGACTATTCAGATTTTAAACTCTACAAGAAAGAGGTTTTTATCCCTGGTTTTCACTAGGATCTCTAAATTTGCCAGTAATGCAATTAAATAATAGTAATGTTCCATACATACAGTTATAAAATACATATAGTACATATACAGCACAAATCTATTTTGTAAATATCAACTTAGGATTCTGCTTTTTTATTCAAAGCTTTGTATCAAGTCAATCCTTTGGTAAAATTTAAAAGCACATGAAATTTCTAATAAAAGACAAGGCCCAGAAAAATAATGGAGTGGGGATAGGGTCAAAAAGGATGAGCAAATAATGAAGTTTATGTATGGAGTATGGGTCAGATTTCAAAAGGAAATGGAATAAACTTAAGCAAAACAGCATGTATTCCAAATTGGAATCAGCTAGAATATTATGAGAAATCTGTGCACTTTTTATTGTAAATATTTATACGTTTGAATTTCCTTAGTGAACTGCCAGATAGGATTCCCCAAAGAACTTTATTTACTTGTTTTAGGTTTTAGCTAATCTGCCCTTCAATTCTCCTGTGAGATCAAATTCACACGTTACTGAGACATGGAGTTTTTTGTATTGCAGATCAAGGAGGAATACAATTTGTACATGCATTATTGCATCATTTATTAACAGATTATAGTGACTAAAATTTTACTTCATAGACTATTATAATATGAATACGATGCCACAAAAAGTGCCATAAGCCTCCCTGGAACTGAAATCCACTGCTTATCCTCACATAAGTAACTTCAGCGCAGTCTTCCCTATCCTAAATATCTGCCTGTACCTCAACATAACTTAAAAGGGAGAACTTCATGCACCCAAAGATCGGGGGTTTATTGGTGAGGAATTATTCTACTCAAATATACATATCCTGTTCTGCCTCAAGGTACCTGCAATTATTAGATTTCTGACAATATGCAGTCTATTGATCAGTCTTGCTCATGCTGATGGGACAGACCCTGAATTCTGTCCTACCGATCTAATCCTGAGTTCTTGTGTATCTGTAGTTAATTCCTGTCCCATCTTTCATGCCTTAAATTCCATCTGCTACCTACTTTCCCCACTCCACAGTAGGACTACAGTGAAGCTTACATACCTTTGCCTTAATTGCCTTGATGCCTGCCCAAGAAAAGTCTCCACACACTTAGGTTGTTATTGTTGCTTTGAGCTATTAAATGGAAAACACACTATTAACTTCAATGGCATAAGATTTAGCATTTGTTTCTACAGGATGTTGCAACGGAATGGAAACTATCAGTGAAGAGCATATCAGCTTGCAGAGTTAGTAATGTAGATGAGCTTTCTCAATGCATTCATGTATCTCACGCCCTTAGAAAATCTTAACTTTGACCCAGGAAGGTGTAACTGGGCATTTAAGTACCAAACACGCTGCCGCAATTGCACGTGCTTTCAAACATCTCTGATAACATCCTGTTCTGTCATGCTTGGTGTGTCTATTTAAGTTGTAAGTTCTTGAGGTCAAGGACGGTCTACAGCTCCCTGTTTGTATAGCAATTACTAAATCTTTGTCCATCTTGATTAGTCCCTAGACATTACAATAATAAACAAGGGTAACAACAAAGCAGTTAGGAATCTTCATTCACCTCAGATTTCAGCCAGCAGCAAGGCCTCATTACCCCTTTTGCCATTCATTCAGTTTTTTGAAGGCAAGTTCTTGAATAGCACAAGCCATTTCCCCCCTCCCCTCTCCCAGCAATCCCCACCCCTTTTTCTTTATGTAGTTAAAAAGCAGGTAAGAGAACAATCTCAAAAGCTCTTGGGAAAAAATTGTCTCCTGAGCCCCTCCAGGTCCTGACAAGAACACAAAACCAGAAAAGTAGGAAAAAAAAAAAAATAATTTCTAGTTTGGCAAAACAGTTTTGATCAAAACAGCTGCAATTTGCAAGGATTAGATTTGGTCTACTGTCCTGCAGAGGTAAGAATTGGACAGTGGCTCTTTATGATTTCACAGCCCTCTGCGTAGGTTGCCAAAGTAAGCATGTTTTGGATGAAAATCTGAAAAAGGGGAAAAAAAAGAGCTGGCATAAAAAAAAGTTTTGGTGTCCACCTCCAGCCCTAATAGTTTTCTTTTAATCTTTAGCCAGGGCATGGGAAATACAATCCTCCTACATTAAAAGCAAAGAAGTGATCATATGTTGGACTGTATGTGACTTGAGATTTGTCCCCTTTATGGGGTGAATAAGGTTCATGGAATCTAGTTATAAGCTGAAAAGTCATCACGGAAATTTTTACAAACTTTCTTTTTTACCCCCCAAAAGTAAGTTGTCCCTTTCTAGAATTTTTTTTTCTTCTTTTGATGACATGGGGAGTAAAGCAAGGAGGTCATATATCTACCTGGAATAATATCTAAGAATTCTTTCAAGTTATCCTACTGTATTTTAGTTCCTTAGAGCTCTCTTTCACTGTTATGTGGTCATCTATGTGATTTTATGTCCTGTTCTATGGTTGCGGATATAAATTATAAAAAGGAAAAAAAAAAGTGTTTACTTTCAGCTGGTGCAATAGAGCTTGAAATAGTAAATGAAAGCAGATGATGGACAACCAAAGTCCCAATGCTATACATTGTTTTTGCAGGTTTTTTCTTATTTTTTTTTAAATCCACCCTCCCGTCCCTGCATACACGTGGCAGTGTTTGTAGACTTGCAGCCTTGGGAGCGTTAGCAGCTGAGTCTTGTGTAACCTTTCCACTTCAGGGCATGAGCTCATCAGCTTTCTCAGCTAAACCACTGCTGGGTACTGGTCAGTATGAAGTGAGGAGACCACAGGAAAACAAAGAAGCAAACAAAAACCAGTGACCTGTGGAAAGCATTACCTAATAAATAGACAAAAGACAGTGATTAATTTGCTGCTAGGTGACAGCTTAAGTCAAATACCACATGACATTAAAATTTTGACCCTTAAAACCTCAGTATGATTCTCTGTAAGGATATTTTATACACTTCTATGACATGGTGCAAATATGATGGGTGAAGGACAGCTTGCCCACCTAAATCAGTTTGGCAGTTTCAATTTGATGTTACAATTTTCACTTTCTATTCTCTAACTCCTAAATAAATTTGCAGTTTTCACAGCTTTCTGTGTTCAGGCTGAGAGGAGGCTGACCTTTGATAATAAAAGTAATAATTAGTTTTTACACAGTATCTATCAAAAGTAGAAGACCACATACTTCACAAAGTAGGTCAGTATCATTACCCTGTTTTGCATAAGGGAAAAGTGAGGCTCCTAGAGGTGAAGAAATTTGCCTATGTTTATTAAAGTACTGCCATCTTTTTTTTTAGGGAGGATTAGAGGATGCTAATTTTTATGATTTTTCCTTACTGTTGCAGTCGATCTGTCCTGATTTTTGAATAGGCAAAATGTGGTTCTTGTTTATTGCATGCAAATCACCAAAACCTTCTTTCCTTTCTTGTCTATTTAAATATTGATGATATTTTGATTTTTATTTTAAATACTGAGGATAATTCAGAGGGGATTAATAAGGTTAAATTTATAAGTAATGGTGAAGTGCGGAAAGATCTTTAGCTAGGAAGTGTTTACTGACAGGCAAAGCAATATTATTGTTCTGCTACAGTATTCTGGACTGCTCTTGAACTACTAAGTTCAGAGAGCCATGGTTACCTACTTACATCAACCTCATTGGATCAACGAGGTAAAGAGAGCCATTTAAAAAACCTCACTTTTTTAACACCTCCCGTGCTGCTCTGCTGTGGCACTGGCAATCCCTGCATTTGCAGCATCCTCTTGGTTTGGATATCCCCTACATCAGATTCAGCGTGATAGCAGATCTGTAATGTGCCAATTTGCTTTCCTTCAATGGGGGTCCTGTGGTTGCTTTGTTCAGAAAATTGGTGTCACTTGATACAGGAGCCTTATTTTGGCAGTGTTCAACATTTTCATCAGCACTTCAATATTGGTCTGAATGCTTGCAGAGAAGTGGAGAGGCAGAAAAGAAGCAGAGATGGATGGGTTGAACTGAGGATGGGAGGTGGTTACTCACCAGAAATGTGAAGAGGATTGAGGTGTGTGACTGTGATGGGATGCAAACTTTTACAAAGTATTTGGTCATAAAGGTAGAGGGGAAGGGGCAAAGGGTTGGTGAAATAAATGTTCCTGACAGGTGTGTATGCTTACGTTTCCCTGTGATCAGAAATTCTTGGCCATGTTTCATAGGGTTTTCTCAATAAAGAAAGACCCTGCATAGCAGAGTGGTAATATATAGGTCCCACATTTAAAAGGTAGGGCCAGCATCAATTCGCCTTAGTTTACAAGCCCCTCCCCAGCTTAGTCCTTAATGGAAACAGAAAGTGTGGCCACTGCATGCTTTCTCCATCATGTTTTCCACCAGATTCTGCTCCCCAAATTAAAAGATGGAGATTAAGCTTGATATCAACTCTCATGTGATGCCAATAGATCCTGTAAAAGGATCCCATCTTGTCAAGAACTGTTATTTTCTGGGTTACAGGTGAGTGGTGTACAAGGGAGAAGAATAGGAAATTTGGACAAAGCCAACTTCAGGTGTTTATTTTGTGTAGAATATAAGGACCAGTTTTCTGAATAGAGCAACCACTGGACCAGATGGTATTTTGCTCTGCTGCTATTCGTACTGAGGCCAGGGATCTTTCAAAGTGAGGGGATGGCTTTTGCTGAAGGCATGGGACCTCTCCTAAGGTTTCTACTGCAAATCTGTGGGTTTGGTCCTACCAGCAGCAGGACTAACTAACCCAGACAACCCTGTCCCTTGCTGGCTCTCTGTTGAGACCTCACACCCACCTACTTCCCACCTTGAAAAAGCAGCCCAGGAGGTGTGGGAACAGTGGGGGCTGCAGGAGGGAATCAGCTGCTCTGTGGACCCCAGGTAGTAGATTTTTATTCCTATGAGAAAGAGGAGAAGAACAAGCCTTCCTGCTGAGAAGGTGGGGTGCTGAAAAAGGAGAGGAACTCCTGTCCCTAACTGCAGTCCTTTGAATTCTCATTAATCACTCCCTCATCTTCCCAGTTTGCCTTTTACTACCCCAGACCTAGAGATCCCACTGGCTTTTCCCTATTCTCCTCTCCATACCATCAGAACCTACTTACCGTTGCACTTCAGAGTTTTGCATGTACCATGGAGATATCTCCAATGATTTCTGAATGAGCTTGTAGGTGCATAGTATGCTATTTTTGGTGATTTTTCTTTAGAATGGCCTTATTGCTTGATGGTGTCATTCACACAAAGGGAAAATGCCTTTTTTTTGAGGACATCCTATCACAAATGAAGTTCCACATGGAAGAAAATGAGTCACTAGAATCCCAAATATAAGAAGAAAGTATGTCAAGAACTAAAGTTTCTCCTATGGCAGTGTTTTTCATAGACTGAAGTGAAACTGTCATCTAGTGGTCATAATAGGTGTTCCTGAATTAACATTTTCATTTGGCTATAGCCAGAATGTTTCTCATTCCCAGGATGTATCACCTGAAAATACTACACTAAATATATATATATATATGTGTGTGTGTGTGTGTGTGTGTCTGAGAGGCTTTGAGGTGAAGGGAAAACCCCTAGAATTTTTGATCAAGAATAAACAAATTTATAACTTTGTGCAGCAGGGCTGTGAACTCCCATTTTCCCTCTCTCTCCCTCAGTTTACCACAGCGGCATATTGGCTTCTGCATTACTGAACAGCTGTTGGAGGCTGAAGATCAAGATGACTGAAGCTAAAACAGGGCATCAAAAGAACTTCTCCTGTTAGGTATCCTATTACAGTCATTTTACAGGTCAGCCTCAATTTCAAATTTCCCCTTAAAAATAGTAGCAACACTTCACCCTAACTCATCCTGGGTGGTCAAGTTTTGTTTCAGCATGTTGTGGTTTAACCCCAGCTGGCAACTAAGCACCACGCAGCTGCTTGCTCACACCCCCCACAATGGGAAAGGGGAGAGAACCAGATGCATAAAAGTGAGAAAACTTGTAGGTTGAGATAAAGAAAGCTTAATAGGGAAAGCAAAAGCCACGCACGCAAGCAAAGCAAAGCAAGGAATTCATTCACCGCTTCCCATGGGCAGGCAGGGGTTCAGCTATCACCAGGAAAGCAGGGCTCTATCACACATAATGGTTACCTGGGAAGACAAACACCATCACTCCAAACATCCCCCTCTTCCTTCTTCTTCCCCCAGCTTATATACTGAGCATGACGTCATATGTTATGGAATAGCCCTTTGGTCAGTTTGGGTCAGCTGTCCTGGCTGTGTCCCCTCCCAGCTCCTTGTGCACCTGGCAGAGCTGAGACGCCCTTGGCCAGTCTAAGCACTACCCAGCAACAACCAAAAATCAGGGTGTTATCAACATTCTTCTAGTACTAAATCCAAAACACAGCACTATACCAGCTACTAGGAAGAAAATCAACTCTGTCCCAGCTGAAACCAGGACACAGCATCAGTGCCATGCCAGCATTTTCAGTTGGACAAGCACAGGGAGAATAGCCTTCAGCCTGAAGGTGTAGGTGCGTTGACTCCAACAAGTTGTAGTAAACCTGCAGGGATATATCAAGAAACAACAGGCACCATGAGTGGGCACAGCCTCAGGCTTCTAGATCTTGGAGTACAGACTGCTTTATATAAAAGCTACTCTGTAGCAAGTGTATTGACAGGTCACTACGTGCGTCTCTGCACTATGGGCTTGTTAATGTATTAGTGTTTTACAGGTGACTGATTGGTAAAGCTAATACTAACAGCTAGACAATAATGACTGGAGTTCAGAGGATAAATGTGAAAAACAGCGGGACTGGTAGACACTGTAATAAGAATATACTGTTACAAAGAAGAAAACCAGCAGAGCAAAGTTCAGTGTTACGAGTTTGATGACTCAGGCTAGACGACTGCTGAATAGCATTAGCACCTGCATCTAGTATCTGTGATACTGTGGGCAGAGGCAGGTGTGATTCTCAGGTTTTTGTATTGAGAGATTCACGTGTACTGATCAGTGACAAAGCTTTTATGCAAGCCATATCTCCTGGAGCAAATTAGTTAACATAAGTCATAATACTTAGCAAACAAACTTCTCATCTAGCTCAGTTTGCAGATTCTGTGTATTATTTGTATTTTCACAAGGTTTCAGAGCCCCAGTTTTGGGTTAGGATCCATTTATTCAAGGTGTTTGCAAACTCACAACCTCAAGACAGCATCTACCTTGTAATGCCTACAAATTTTAGGTATGTATTGAGGGGCAATGCTGACAGAGGCAGATGATGGGAACCATAAGGGAATTACAAGACAATCTGATCTGTGTAACCAGCAGTAATTCCAGTGCGCCCACACCCTAAAAAAAAAGAATGTCTTTCTTATTGAACAGGTGTCATTGCAGAAGTTAAGCAAAGATACTGAAGAAACACTGTGAGGTACCTTTCTGGATGTTCATGCAGTTTCCTAACCGAAGAGTGTCCCATCTGAGGTAAATGACAGAAAGAACAAGATGAATTATTTTTAAACTTAACATGTGATCGAAGTTAGCTGGCATCTTTCTCAGTCAGAGAGAAATGATTTCTCAAGAGTGAATGCAAGGGAGAACAGCTTAGGCTATGGGAGCCTTGCTTACATATTCACTAGTGAAATATATTTAGTAGTGAAAATTCTTTGCTCGGTACTTTCTGTGAATAGGTTTTGGTCTGACTGCATTGCTTCTTTCTGTGCAAATGTATTTTTTGAGCTTTCTTACTAGTTATGACTAAATGCTTTGCACACTTTTCTTTCCCTACGAGTTAAATATGAATCAGTTTTTACTCTGCTTAGAAAGATTTTAGATTTTTTTTATTTCTTTTCATAAATGTTTTTTGAAAAACATTTCTTTAGCATTCCCTTGCCAATACACTCATTCTCTAGATTTGTATGAGGAAGTCCCTGCTACATCTAGAGGCAGTGGCTATGTCAATGCTCACGTGAAAGTCATCCAGCTCTAATGTGAAAACTTAAACTTCTATTGCCAGTAGGATGAAAATCAAAGATATTTAAGTCATTTTAATTCATAACTGAAAGTAAGATGGGCAGAACTACAGAGCAGTCACGCACTGAACCAGAAGGTCTATGATGGACAGAAGGATTACAAACTAGACTGTAAGTAGTAAATCACAAATATGAGTAGGTGATACTGGCAGGAGAATGTAGTTGTAAGTCCTGAAACCTGTTGGGATACAGAGACAAGATAATATCTGAAACACCATTTTTAATGGGTTCTGTTGTTAGGAAAGGTGTTTGAAACAGGTAAGTGATGATACAATGACCCTTCCGCTAAAATTTGCAATTTAACAAAATCTTATGTGTTGCTGTAATGGGTGATGAAGGGCTTGACTTTATTCCCATGAAATAATTTCTGGTTAGAGAGCCGCAAGAATTGATGTATGTACAAGAAGCTATGTTCAGTCTCAGGATCTGTATTGCATCTGTTCTTTAGTACTGCCAGTGCCTTCTTAAAGAATAGGCCCTTAGTCTGAAGGAGGCCTGCTGCACTTCAGTGTGCAGCTGCGCTGTGGATGCTCAACAGCACAGAATCTGCTGACTCGCTCTACATGTGAGCTCGGTGCTCAGGACTCTCTACAGTCATAGGATAACCATGATTATTAACTGCCTGATTAGTGCAGCAATGGCAGTTGTAAACTGTCAAGAGACTGGAACATGTGCGTGAAGGTAAAATTTAACAGTAAAAGTGGGAGATACAAATTAAGTAAAATTAAATGTTGCAGCAAGAGATAGCATTGGTAAATGTGGTTAAAGGCAAACCATTTCTTTGTGGGAGGAGCTGAAAAGCTGCTGACTTTCTTCCTGTGAGTCTGCAACACAAGGAGTTTATAGAGCAGGCTTGCCTGACCACTAAGAGACAGTCAACACAGCACTTTTGCGTGGAGGATGACCACAGCACAATAGCAGCACATTGCAAAGAGAAATAACAAGTACCCTGATGGAGAAAGAGAAGTGCAGGAAGGGACTTTCTGCTCTAGACCTTCTGTGCTGCTAGGAACAAAGAGCTTATTTGTAAGTGTGTGTATATATAAGACCCTTAACATACGATTTATCACAAACTAAAATCCTGTTTTCTGCCAACTTACTGCAGAGGATCTGGCTACATCCTTGGCTATGCTAATCAGTTAGGCACAGAAACAGTGGTCTTCCTGCCTGCATGAAAGGGCTGGATTAGTTGCTGTGCTGGCTGCTTTGGCCTTGTAGCCACTTTGCTGCTTTGGGCTTCAGGTCAGAAGACATACATGCCGCCATTAACAGCCTTTTGACTCGAAGTGCCCGTAGCAGGCCTGAATATGGAACAAAGTAGAGGACGAAGGAAATAATCAACCAGTTCACAACTTAGCAAGTCCAGGTACGGAACATAACTGATTTAGTCCAGTGTAATAGGCCTGTAAAGGATCATAAAACCCTACAGTTAGACAGCAGGTTAGCAGGTAGTATATTTCTGTAAATATGGTATATTACATATAAACTGGTGAGAATCTCCCTTCAAGAGATGCTGTATCATAGGATGAATCTTATGGACACATAAATGACTTTCTAGTCCACAGAAAAAAATCTAAGAAGTGAGAACACATGTTGTGAGTGGGAAGAAAGATCATTGGCCAGTATTACACCTAATTTAAGTGGGGAATTTCAGAGGATTATGACTGAGTTGACTGGCTCTCTTCCTTGGTAAGTCACTGGAAATGGAGGTTCCTCTAGAACTTTCTGTTTGTAGCCGATTGATATTCAGCTTTGATCCCTTCCATTCCAAAATGACATACAGAAACAGGGAAAAGCAATGCTTGCATGCGGAGAGCACCTGGGCAAAAGTGGCTGTTTGATAGCTGTTAGAGTGAGAATAAATAACCAATTGTATTTGTTTACATCAGTGATAACATTTAGAAACTGCAGTCGATTTAGAAGTCTGTTTTCCAAGCACTGGGTTGTAGCCCTCAGGAGGCTATCTCAGAAGAAAGCTCTAGCAATGTGTGGCAAAGACATTTCTATGGTCTAAAGGAAAAATCTTGTTCTTCTGATCCTACCATCAGACCAAGTACCCAGTCAGTCTTTTAAAATTCTGAAGTAAGAAGTAGTAAACAGAGGTTTTAAAATGGGTTTCTTTACTCTTACTGTAAAGCCAATTCATACTTTAGCTAGTAGGGCATCAGTCCAAAAAGTTTGAGACTGCTAGTATATAGAAGACAATTTATTTGACTTATTCCCAAAGAGTATTTTGGAAAAGTGAGAAGTCGTCACCTCAACATGAGACACACTAAGATATACAAGCTAATTTACATACAAAAAAGTGAACTTGCAAAGTATATCAATAAAACACCTAGACATATGAATGAAAAAATCTTCAGTTGTGGTAGTTAAAATAAATATGACTAGAATTAGCAAGCATTTTATCTTTTTTTGTACATTATTGCACAGTTATAGAAGATACAGTTGAACTTGGTTTGTTTTGTGAAATATTTGATGTTTCTTTCTGTTAAAGTAGCTTACCAGATTTAAGTAACATAATTTTTTTACAGTATCTTAATGCCAATATTCTTAAGAAAGAGATTAATACCATATCTTCAGAGAATCTTATGAAAAAGTAATCATAACAATAATCTGAAATACAGAATGCACACATTTAGTGGAAATACTGAATGTGAGCATAACAAGTTCATGCTAGTGAAGTCTCTTTCTTAGTGATGACTTTCTAAATTCATCACTCATTGCCATTTTCAGAACTGGGGGATTAAAGGTCTTCCCTTACCAATTTGAGCTATTCTGTGATGATCAGTACTCAAGCTGCTCCGTTAGTAATTTGTGAATTAGAAAAAAGTGGCTGTTGGTTGAAGAGTGTGTGATTTTAGCTCAGACAACACTCCTCCTGTCTCCCAAATGTGTGCAACATAGTGTCAAGTGCATCAAAGTAATGCCTAAAAGTGACTGACAAAACTAGGATCTCCAAGGCAAGAACAGCAAAGGGAAGACTGATCACAACAGCTTTTCTAGGAAAAACTGTGGCATTGGGTCAGTCACATTTTCCCAAGGAAAACCAGGAAACCTGTTTCCTTTCCCAAGGAAAAAGGCAAAACAGGGAATAAAAGAACCATACAGACTCATCAGCAAGCACAGGTGTTTAAGCAGACCCAGTGAGATACATTGCCCCAAAATCTGAAGAAATCCTTGGAGAAGTTTCTTTCTACAGCCAGGTTTTTATAAAATGTCTCCCTTTCCAGTGTTGTTGAATCATTCATGTTGCTGGTGACAGTCCTTGTGGAAGATTCTGCCCCGCTGTCAGATCAGACACTGAGTTGTAAATTACGTTCTCCTTCTGCACATAAGTAGTATAAGGTTCCACTTCCATTGTGTCATCCTAGCAAAACAGAACCAAAAATTGTAAATGCAAGGAGTAGTTTAGTTTGGCAGGACTCTGCAAGCCTGTCATCTGGACTGGAGAATGTAATTGGGAAACTGTGCTCCCATATTTATTCCTCTAGGACTCAAGAAAAAAAAACCAACTCTATTGCTTTTTCTACCAAATAATGTGTATTGCTGTTTCTGTCAAAGATTTAGAGAGTAAAGCTGAGGTATTGGTTCACTTGCCTCCTTTTCCTCCCCTTCTACCCCACTCACTTTGGCCTGAAAAAATTGCATTAGGGTCTAATTCTCTAGAAAGAGCAAATAACATGCTGGAGTCTTGACCATGACTGATTCCTCCATCAGTCTACAATTTCAGTCTACAGGCACACTAATGAAAATTGTGTGATGTAAGAGCAAGAACACTGGTACTTAACCCATTATTTTACATGAATGCAACTGCATCTGTCAGCAACAACTGAGAGTTTGGACAGCAGAACAGGAGGAATAATAACAACTACAATTGACTAAGATTTTCAGAAATTGAAACTGAAGCACCTTTTAAAATTGATGACAGAATTTGAGCCTAGCGTCTACTGTAGCTCCACAAATATTCACAACATAGATGTAACACGTCTTGCCTAGATGGAAATGCTGTTGTTTATATTTGGTAGCAGAGAACAGAGACACAGAGCTGATGAGTGAATTGCTCAGCTACATGGGAAGTTTGTAACAGCATAGGGTATTCAAGATTACCTCCCAGATTGCAGCTCAACACTCCTTCCACTGTTTTATAAAATATTTTGTCTTGAGTATTGTTAGTTCTTTCTTTGATTGTGGGTTTACCATACAAGATAAAAAGTGGCCTTCAAAACTTACACATTATTATTCTGGACATCAAGAGGTATATTCTTTTTTTCCCTGTGTCTGTTAATTTTGTGGCTTAATCCTCTTCTTTACTAACAGCTTTCCAAATATTCCTCAACCCATGATATCGCAGTATCCTTCCTGAGTACTGCTTGTACAGCAGTTGTGGTCAGTATCTGATATGAGCAAGGAGACGTGGTAGGACTCACTCCTTGCTAAGATAAAGGATGGCGGTTGTTGAGCCTTTGCTGTTGGAACATGCCTCTAATGTTTGTTCCACGTCAAAATAATGGTGATGATAGGCTTTGTTTTGTTCTGAGATACAACTAAGAGCAAACGTGTAAGACACAGTATCACCTGCTGAAAGCAGAGAGTAAAAAATCTAATGGTTTCCCTTTACTGACCATGTTTTCAGGGCTACCAGGAGATCCCTGATTTGGTGATGGTCAAATTTGCATCATTCTCCTTACCTGTGTGGAATGTGTAGGAGCAATCTCGGGAGGTCTGGGTTTGTGGCACAGTCTGTGAAAAAGAAAACAAGCATTAGAGCAAATCCCTCCCTCAATCCTATGTTTGTCTGGATCACAGCCTGGTTTCTTTGATCACAGGCTTATGAAACATTTCTTTTTCTTGTCATCAAGTAGAAAGCCAAAATCCCTTCTCATGTCGCTCTCTACTCGACTCTCAATTCTGAAATTATGGCACCCTGACTTTCTTTAGAGGTCTTTTATCATGTTTCTGGGAGCTTAAGTACAAAGTGGAACCAGAAGATTAAAATCAAAGTCCTCTGGAAGGATGTACAGTTTGCCATTAGTGAAATTGTATTGAACCAATTCTTCACCTCTGAGGGAGAATGTTTGGCAGAAAAACAGTTTTGGAATAGGGGAAGGAGGGAACATAGCTGGGGTTTTCAGTACAGGTGCTAAATCAACCTTTTTTCTGCACAATTTTTTTCTGTAGTTTTTGCTTGGAACTGCTTTTTTCTCCACAGCCAGTCCTAAAGGGGCTAGAGTCCAGCTTCACCCAGGAAGCTTTTTCATAAACACAGATACAATCTGCTGTCCCCTCTGTTGATACGGCAGGATAGCACCGATCAGTCCTCTGGCACTTGATAGAACTTGTTGTGCAGCAGAACCAACCCCCTGATCTAAACAAGAGAGTCGCTGGCAGACTATCACTGTATCTGAAGAACAATTTCCTATTAGAATGAAGAGCTCCCCTTTAGTGTAGCAGGCAATGCAATGAGGATCCTCTGCCAACTTCTGCCCATTTATATTTTACTCAGGTGCATTATTCAGTGAAGATGTATGCAATGCACAGTGTCTGCACTACAGAAATAATTGATGTAGTTAATTCAGTGAGTCATAGTAGCACAGATTGACAGAATCATATGATTTCAAGATACAAACAGTACTTAAAGATCTCTTCTAGCACTAGAAAATCTTTCCTTAGCACCCTATCATACATACCTGTCACTGTGGAGCTTAAGATGGTAAGTGACAGCCATGAAGATGATAATGCTCAGGAAACAAAGAATGATGGAGACATACAGGATTAAGCTGCCGTTCTCTAAACACAAAGAGTTAGTCATAGTGTTATCTTCTTACTGCTCAGTTTCTTTACTGTTTCAGTAAAAGATTAAAGCTGCTTTAGCACATATACACATTTTCAGCATGCTTGTAAAATAGTTATAATCCCCTTCAGCAGAAGGGAAAGTCAGTAATGAAACTTGTCTGAGAAACGTAAATGGAGTCTGTGTCAGAGACAAAAGCAGATCCCAGAAATCCTGTGGTGGACTATCAACAATATTTTGTCACTAAGCAATACCTGATCTCCTCTCAGGGACTCAGCGTATCTCAGTACTGCAACTTATATTTAGTTCTCAACAGGAATAAAAAAAGCAAAAAACAGAAACTAAATGTCATAAGTGTCAGACATTCACAACTTGAAAGGAAGTGATTTATCTGCTGGCCACACAAGAGTTAGTTCTCTTTCTCTCTCTTACCATGATCTGAGCAAGGAACTTTACATTTGCATCTAAAAAAAATGTTGATGATATTCTGCTTCCATGTGATTATTTTAACACTATGATCACGACTGCTTTGTCTCTGATTCCAACAATATTTACCCTACCAGAAGAATACTACCACACTTAAGTATATCCCTCTTAGGGAAAAAAATGCTAGGAAATTCTCTATAGAACACAAACAAGCTGGTGATGTTTCTGGGCATAGGCAGTTGAGTATGGTACTCTTGTCAGGACTTCACTGAAGGTTTCTATAGCTTTTATAGATCTTCCTTCCTAGAAGGAACATGAGTGTGCATAGGAGGGTAACCAGGATTTTGAACACTGAACACACAAAGGGAAGCTTACTTGAGGGATAACAGGTTATGGACTTGCTCTGATTCCCAGCTGGGTGGGACACAACGCAGGTTGTATTCGTCATGTTGGTGCTGTATGCTGTGAGCTTGCTGAGAACAGTCACTGTCCCGTCGTCATGGCCTTCTTCCTCGAGGGTGGAGTTGCTCTCGAGGACCCACAAGATCTGAGCAGCCGGCTTCCCTGCCGCTGCCTTGCACACGGGGTTCCCCTGGTCATCACAGTACAGGGTCAGCCTGGGGGGCACTGCAAAGCATCAGGAAGGGGAGGTACATGGAGTTAGTTTGCCACAGTTGGGATAGGATGTTCTCTACCCAAAACGAACACAGTGAAAAGAGGAAAATAAGGTTGGAGAGGCCATCCCATCACAGTGACACGGGCCAGAGTCACAAGAGACAAAGGTTGTTCCTCTTTCTTCCTTTTGGACAACTCTCCCCCATTCAGGTGAGTTACCACAGCCATGTACTGTTAGAGGAGGTATCCCTGGGCATTGTGGCAGGGAAGTATCCCAAATACAGGGCTGAGTTAGACTTTTGTCCTAAGCGGCCATCGTACACGTGGTTTAAAGTGTATCTGAATGCCAGCATAAGAGGAAATGGGTCCTCTCTAACTGTCTGGGTAAGACCATCCTGTGATTCATAGAATATCTCAGCACTTGGAAGTGTTGCTGTCACATGCTTTAGTTCTCTTAAATTAGTGTATTAACACTTGATTCTACACGACAACCGGAAACATATGCGGAGGCCTCTGTTAGTATATTGGAAATTGCTTCACACCTGTCCTTTCTAACTAGACAGTGGGAAAGGGGGCAGCAGAAGGGAGAAAAGTTTCTGGAAATAAGGAGAAGGGAGACATGGAACTACCAGCAATGAAATGCGTGACAGTTTGTCCCAGCAAGAGAGCTCCTCTTCTTACAGCACGCTTCCCCGGTGCATGGGGAGAGGAGCTTTGTATGTCCAGACCCAGCCACGGTCCTTTGGAGAACTGTAAAATGAGGAAGGAGTCCCTTACCTAGCACAGTCAGCTGGTACAGCTGGTGGAAATTCCCCTCTGTTGCTACTAGTTCGCAGGTGTAATTTCCCTCATGAGCTATTCCCACTTGCTGTATCTCAAGGGCAGGATTCTGATCTGGTCTGAATTTCCAGTCCGTGCCGTCACTGCAGTTTGTTCTGTCTGTCTTGTTCTGATCAGCCCTGTATCCCAAGGTGCAGTGGCCCCCAGCCTTGGGGTTTATTTTCCATGTTACCATAGTAATGTTTGATCTGGGAGGGCAGGCGAACACAAAGCTGTTACCTACAGTCACTGACACACTGCTGTTTCCTGAAGGAGAGAAAGGAGAAGGACATGTGAGAAGGTGCCCTGGAATGTCACTCGTAGCCTTGGAGTTCTGGTCTGTACCTCACAGAGAAGTGTCTGCCCTGCTACACGCCAGTGCGAGGCCCTGTCTCTGCTCGTCTGCAAATTTTCTGTCATCCTGTATTACAACTGTGGATAATGGAGACAGTGGCTTATCACAGCCTACCCTCTCAATACCGTCAACAGATTTCCCATTGGGGCTCCTCTTAGTGAATAAACCAGATACTGGAGAAAGACCCTAGTCCTGCCCATTGTCTTAAGCAGTTCAGCATCTGAATAGTGTGTTTCTTTTGGCAAATCCTCCAGTGGGTTGCCACTTACAGGCTTGAAATGATAGAAATTTGTCTATTGTATTTGGCCACATGATAGTGGCTTTTCTCTGGGACTGTTGCTACCTATGAAGTAAACAACTTTTACTTCTGCGTTCATACAAAATCCAACACTGTGGCCAAAGGCCTTGCCTATACCTCTCAGACATGACCACAGCATGAGTAACAATGGTGGAGCATTGTGTGACAGGAAAAGTTTTTGCATTTTGTCTCAGGGATGTTTTTTTCATTTTCTGAATCTTTGTGAACATATATATTCACACTATGAGTGTACACAATGTGTACATATGCATTCACACTGTGACTGTACTTTTTTTACTGCAGCAGTCCCCATAGGACATGAGTATAAGGCCTGCCCATCTTTGTACTAGGCGTGCAGCTACAAAGGTGTAAAATACGCCCATATCCTTGTGCCTTTTGCTCGCGCAGCTAAGATTGCAAAGAAACCTTTTCCAGTTGATGTATCCACTGTGTTCACTCTCTAATAGTGAGTATGTCTTGTTCTTGAATTCTATTTTGCATTTGCTTGTTCTGTTTTATTTTTTGTCTTTCTGTGACACTGACTCTTCTTTGGGGTTTTAAAAGATTACTCTTGCTTGGACTCAGGCACGATACCTGCTCTCTATATCTTTTCATGATCCATGAACTATGTACTTGAAGTTAGATGTTTGTATGGAAAAGCTTGGACCTAGTCCTCTTGTCTTTTTTAGAAGTTATCAAATTGGCCATTGAAGGGCAGAGAGACAGACCACAATTACAGCTCCTCTGTGTGCTATGTTTATACAAGACAAGTACCAACCTCAGGATTGCCTTCAATTTTTTATTTTTTTTTTTTTTTCTTATGGATCCCTTAATTTCTTCTTAGCCAAGAAACTAACTTGCCCAGGTTTTCTTTTCCACAAGCTTTCAGGACTGATTTTTTTTTCCACGTATTGAACATGAGTCGTGCTTGCTCTCTTTATATTAACCAGATATGGAACCCCTCATCTGTCTATGTCTTCCGCTGACACATCCAAGGAGTCAAGTTTCTAACCCCAAGATTCATTTCACTGTTTCCTTGACTACTGAGGCCTCTCAACATGATGCCACCTTTGGGACAGTCAGTTCTTTTGCTTTGTTTCAACTATCAGGACCTTTTCACAGAACCAGAGAATGGTTTGGGTTGGAAGATGCCTTAAAGATCATCTAGTTCCAACCACCTTGCCATGGTCGGGAACACCTTCCACTATACAAGGTTGCTCAAAGCCCCGTCCAACCTGGCCTTGAATACTTCCAGGGATGGGACATCCATAACTTCTCTGGGCAACCTGTTCCAGTGCCTCACCACCCTCATAATGAAGACTTTCTGCCTTATATCTAATCTAAATCTATCCTCTTTCAGTTTAGGGCCATTACCCCTTGTTCTATCACTACATGCCTTTGTAAAGAGTCCCTCTCCAGCTTTCTTGTAGGCCCCCTTCAGGTACTGGAAGGCTGCTATAAGTTCTCCCTGGAGCCTTCTCTTCTCCAGGCTGAACAACCCCAACTCTCTCAGCCTGTCTTCATAGGAGAGGTGCTCCAGCCACCTGATCATCTTTGTGGCCCTTCTCTGGACTCGCTCCACCAGGTCCATGTCCTTCTTATGTTGGAGGTCCCAGAGATGAAGGCCATACTCCAGGTGGGGTCTCACCAGAGTAGAGGGACAGAATCACCTCCCTCAACCTGCTGGCCACGCTTCTTTTGATGCAGCCCAGGATACTTATATATATATATATACTTTTACACACACACACACACACACACACACACATATATATATGAAACTGTATATATATACGCACTTAATAAAGTATTCTGTGATAGGTTTTGTTCACAGTAAAGGTATATGTGGGCAAGCACTCAGAGCTAAAAGAAAGTTTACTTGTAACTGTTCTTCAGGATGAGTTGTTTACTGAATTGCATTACTGTTGCTTACACTTACATACGCAGCCCACCCTCCTTTGTGAGGCACTTTTGAGGCTGAGAGAAAACAAGAGTGAGACACAGGTTGCAAACCAGTGTGAAGAGTAAGTGAGGGAATGGGACTTTTTTGTCATTTGGGTCCTGCTGAAATTAAAAGCAAACAACCCCACAAATCTACAATGTATGTATGCGTATAAATAACCACCTGAGGAAGACATTACAGATAAATAACCTTTCTTTTTCAAAATCTCCTAGGCACAACAATTAATGAGTTAATAGGAGTAACGCCCATAGCTGTAGTCCAAGCCAGCCTCCATTTACCATGTTTTAGTGGCATTCCGAGAGCTGTGTGTGAGGAGAAAATCAGTACTACTTTCAAACCATGCACTAACCTAGAAGGACAACAAAAGTTAACCAATGTGATTTGTACTGACAAATGAGTTTTTCACAAATTATTCTAAATATGTTAAACCCGTCCCCAAACCTTTCAAGCAGATATACTAAAGAAGCAATTGAAAGTTCAGCTGGAATGTGCAAAGAATTAGAAGACCTAAGTTTTGCATGGTTAATCAAACCTTTTTCAAGTTTTCCTCAGAGTTACCAGACCTGACTTTGTTGTGTTTCTCTATCCCCTACCCAGAGCTGGAATTCTATTACCTCTGCTGGCTGGCACAATGTGAAGCCCCGTTCCTGAACATTCACAACACTGTAAGAAATGACAGGACAAGGGGTAATGGTTTTAAACTGAAGCAGGGTAGGTTTAAACTAGATATAAGGAAGAAATTCTTCGCAATGAGGGTAGTGAAAGACTGGAACGGGTTGGCCAGAGAGGTAGTGGAGGCCCCATCCCCGGAAACATTCAAGGCCAGGTTGGACGGGGCTCTGAGCAACCTGATCTAGTTAGTGGTGTCCCTGCTCACTGCAGAGGGGTTGGACTAGATGACCTCTAGGGGTCCCTTCCAACCCAAAATATTCTATGATTCTATGATTCTATAATGAGCATCGACTTCAAATTGCTAGTCAAATCATTACTATTAGTCTCTTTGAGAAAACTACAGTTGGTTTAACCTTAATAACATTATCTGAAATCTCATTATCTTCTGGAATCTAGGTGAATGAACCATTCTAGCTCAAACACTTTTCCTCCTGTTTAGCTGTGTTCTTGGGAAATTATTTCTAACTTGCAAAATGAACAGAGTCCACTGCATTTTAGCTACAAAAACCTTTAAAGATTTTTGCCTTTTCATTTTGAGGATTAATTGTCCTTTGGATGAAGACATTTCCAAATGTAGACCTAGCTCCTTCAGATTGATAGGACGTGTAGCTGCAATATTGCCCTACACTACACTGAAGAGTGCTGTAATGTTTTAGTTACTCCAGCTGTATAACATGGAAATCAGAGTGTAATTCTGAGAAGGGTTTTTTTGCTGGTAGAAGAGGAAAATTAGGTGAGGATAGTATTTCACTGAAGCCATCCACTTCCCATTTTCATGAAATAAAGAAAACAGTATTTAGCTTCCTGCTGCTCAATACTGCCAGGATCAATTAATTAATGTTTCCAAGCACAGCTGAAGAAGAAAAGTGCTATCTATTCACACCATTTTCTGAAACACAAATTACCCACCAACCCCACAAATGCCTGTTCCCTTAATAAATTGTTAACAGTGTTCTGTGATGCATTATTACACTGGAAGTGTTTTTAAATGACAAGTTTTTTCTACTTAATGGCATTTCAAGATAATGTGAGGTGCGTGTTTTAAACTCAGATGATTTTACCAGGAAAGGAACTGAAAGAAGCCTTTTGTCTTGTGATGGTTGCTGGATGTGATTTCTATGAATGTCTCTGAAAATTGGAGAACAAAGTGTTTCCTCTCACAGTTTAGCACTGCCAAGAGCCTTGGATGCCTAGAGTCATGTCATCAGTATGACTGACCTCATCTGAAAATGACTAAGCAAACCTAAGCATTCAAACAGCCTGTGCATTAGGGCTGGGGTTTCTTTGGGTAATGTTTGCAAATGTTGCACAGGAATGATAATGTTCATAGAATCATTTGGTTGGAAAAGACCTTTAAGATTATTGAGTCCAACTGTACCTGTCCACTACCGAACTATGTCTCTAAGCACCTCATGTACCCATCTTATAAATACCTCCAGGGCTGGGGACTTGACCACTTCCATGTGCAGCCCATTCCAATGCTTGACAACCCTTTCGGTGAAGAATTTTTTCCTAATATCTAATCTAAACCTCCCCTGGCACAACTTGAGGCCATTTCGTCTCGTCCTATTGCTCATTACTTGGGGGAAGAGACCAGCACCCACATAAAGTCTCCCCTCAGCCTCCTCTTCTCCAGGCTAAATAACCCCAGTTCCCTCAGCCGCTCCTCATCAGACTTGTGCTTCAGACCCCTCACCAGCTTCCTTGCCCTTCTCTGGACATGCTCCAGTGCCTCAATGTCCTTGTAGTGAGGGGTCCAAAACTCAGTATTCAAGGTGCAGCCTCACCAGTGCCAAGTACAGGGGAAGGATGACTTCCCTGCTCCTGCTGGCCACACTGTTCCTGATATAAGCCAGGATGCTGTTGGCCTTCTTGGCCACCTGGGCACACTGCTGGCTCATATTCAGTCAGCTGTCAACGAGCATCCCCAGATCCCTCTCTGCCAGGCAGCTTTCCAGCCACTCATCCCCAAGCCTGTAGCGTTGCGTGGGGTTGTTGTGACCCAAGTGCAGGACCTGGCACTTGGCCTTGTTGAACCTCATACAGTTGGCCTTGGCCCATCAATCCAGCCTGTCCAGGTCCCTCTGTAGAGCCTTCCTACCCTCAACACTTCCACCCAGTTTAGTGGCATATGCAAACTTGCTGAGGGTGCACTCAATCTCCTTGTCCAAGTTGTTGGTAAAGATGTTAAACAGAACTGGGCCCAACACTGAGCCCTGGGGAGCACCACTTGTGACTGGCCTCCAGCTGGATTTAACTCCATTCACAACTCTTTGGGCTGGGCAATCCAGCTATTTTTTTACCCAGAAAACAGTACACTGGTCCAGGCAATAGGCAGCCAGTTTCTCCAGGAGAATGCTGTGGGAAACAGTGTCCAGCCCAGGTACACTACATCCACAGCCTTGTCCTTGTCCACTAAGCAGGTCACCTTGTCATAGAAGGAGATCAGGTTAGTCAAGCAGGATCTACCTTCCATAAATCCATGCATATTTAGCTGCATATTTAACTGTGTACACTTTCATTTACATATTAAAGCAGTATCACTTTACTTGTCTTTCAACTCTGCATCTCCTAAGCAGCCTATTGGAATGTACAAGTTCCCCAACATAATGGCTTGGGTGCTTCAAGACTGTAAAGAAAGAGGGAGTGAAAGTGATGCTTTCTGCTATGCTTTTCTGTCATGTTCTTCCCTGAATAAATCAAGTACCATTCACTCCAAACGATAAGCCACATCAGTCAGCTTAAAATCTGCTGAATCATGTTTAAGAACAACTTTAGGTTTACGATAAATTTGCAGCAGGCTTCTGAATTCCCCTGTATCTTGTTACTAATTTAGAAAGCTTTCAGCAAGGCAGGAGTTTTTCCCCAGATTGTAGATTAATTAGTAAAAAATCTTCTTGTTTATCCTATGCTTACATACACCTTCCTACTATTGTAAAGAGGCCTTATAAACATAATGAAATTAAACAGTTTTCACTTTACTGCCGTCTTTCATTTCTAGACTGCAGGTAAGTGGCATAAATGTAAATATGAATTGTGTACTTCTTCCTTACTTTGCTTCTTTTCTCATGTATGCTGCTAGAAACATGATCTTTAGACTTCTTTTATAGAAGAAGAATGCATATGCAAAAAATCCTGAAAGGTTTGGTTAATTTGTATTTCTGAAATTACTTTGAAGGTCTCCTCTTAAAGTGGACCAGGGAATATGTTTTTATCTCTGTAGAACAGACATATGTTGTTAGGAGCAGGTTTTATCTTACATTATGACCCTGTTAGCCTGTTAGCATTCTCCCGAGAACTGTCTAAAACTCTGACTGGCTTTGTGTTGAAGGCAGAGAAAGAAAAAAGATGGTAAGGGAGCAAGGTGTAACTGCAGAGCCTGCACCTATTTTGATCCTTCTCTGGTTCAATGTGGCACGGAAGCATTTTGTAATGGCAGAGTTCTGTGGATACCTACTAGACTGAGTCCCAAAACCAGTGTAGCCAGGCTGATAGTTCTGCTGGGCATTTGCTCATGAGCCCTGCATGTCAGCCATGGGGATGGTTATAGTCCTTCCATTTCTATAGATGCTCACTCACATTATCACATGGTGCGGAAATCTCCCAGCATGCTTGCTATTCTCCCAAGAAAGCATATGCAAAAAGAGACCTCTGCCTCATTTTACCACAGAGTACAGTACCAGGTTCAGATAATTTAAGGTTTTGAATCATGTGAGCTGAAGTCTTGTCATTCACGAGCAAAATAGGTCTGGGCCTGGGTAATACTTGGTGAGAAGCTACCAAATCATAAAGAGTAGTGTCAGCCATTTTTGTAACAGTTTCTGATGAAAAGAGGATTTATCTTTCTTTGCCTTATTTCAATCTAAAATATAGTCTAATGAGATGTCAAGACTTGCTGGTTTTTACCACAGAGTTAGTTTTATTTAAAAACACTCCAAAATGTATATTCTGAGGAATTAATCTGTAAATAGCTATGGGACCAAGTAGCACAAAGGAATTATCCCCATCCCTATCCTGTCCTTCCTGGTCAGCCATAGCATTTCCTTCAGTTTGGTGATTTTGATTGGACCTCATGTTGGGCTGAAGTTTGACATGTCCTACTTTCTCGTGAGCATACCAAAAGCCATCTAGTCTCTATAAGTATGTCATTAGAACATAAACCAATATGCTAGAAAGCGATAACTCTTTAGGGAACTCAGAATTGCTGGTTATACTCATGAAGAAAAAAGGCCTGAAAATAAATCTTCCCTGCTCTCTGTCCCTATATAGAACAGGTTCTTTCCCTCAGTCCTCTATCCTATTCCACCAGCTTTTGGTGACTTGTCAGGCTGCACAGATTCCACATGATTTCTTCTGAGCTCCTTTTTCCATCGCTTCTATGAATTCTTGTGGGTCTGCTCCAACCAAGCCCTTTGCCAAGGTCTCCCCATCTGCTTTCTTTGCCCTCCTTATGCTGCCTGCCCTAGCCTGCACTCTTGGGTGTGCACTCAGCAGCTCTGAGGGAAGACACAATCTCCCCTTCCCTCGGAGAATTTCACTAAACCTACAGGGGGTGTGTCTGCTCTTCAGGAGAACTAAACAAACAAAAGTATTCCATTCTGTTAAAGAGGGAAGATTCAGTGCTGCAATTGTTTTAATTCAGACCTGTCACTCCACCACTGTTAAATGGAATGGTGCTTTCGTACTGTAAAATGGCTAAAAGTCAGTTGCTAAAGTTTCCTCTGTCATAGCTGATCGGTTTATGACCAATGCATCAGGGTACATATGCCATACATGTCAGCATTTATCTATTCAAATGAAGGCTTGGAAACAAGCCAGTGCTTGCACTGCTACTTGTCTCAAGGTGAAATCCCATGTTATAGCTGAGCTGAACTGACAGCTTGCTGTAGCTGAAAAAGGGGATAACCAGTGCAGCAAAGGCCTCACTCTGTGGGTCTGCAGAGAACAAGAAATTTGAAGAGGTGTGAGCTATCAAGCTCATCTCAGTGCAGTGATAACTGCAGGATGATAATTAAATGTCAGTACTGTTAACTATTTCATTGCACACATCAGAGATGAAATGAAGGATCATACATCTACACACTTGTTGTGAGTAACTTCTCATTTTCAGTCTTATTTTTTTCAAATGAGTGGACTCTGGAAAATGGCAATCATTTTTTCTGTTAGCGAGAAGGAGCAGAGCTCCGGAGCCCCGGAGTACGTGCTGTCTGTCACGCTGATGTAGAAAATAGGCGAGTCAGGTTACGAGATTTCTGTACAGCTCTGGGCTGAACCATCCTATTTTGCTTGTGGATACAAATCCATTGTGAGCAGGTTTTACTTTGGAGACTCATCTGACAGGTGGACAGGGTAGGAGGCCTTTAGACTGAGGCCCTCCAATTTGACTCCAGCCGCTGAAGTTCATCCAATTATAATACCAATGATATTATGCCATCCTAATTGTCTCTCCTTGACTGCTGGATTTTAAAGATTTTAAACCATGTCTGAGGAAGTTCTCAAGCTCTATTCTAGTGCATTGAATGCACATTACAATGCACTGATAGATTCCACTTTTATGTTTGCAAATGGACATATTCTTTCTCAGGAAAAAACAAACTCAGCTGAGGAATTCACATTTGTGTTTCAAAAATGTGCTGGTTGCTGTTGTCATGCTAAGATTACTGTAATTGAAAAAGATTGGGGGAAAGACTTTCCTCTGTTTTTTTAACGTGGTTTATGCAGTGTGTTTGACAGCTCTTGTGGATAACTAGTTGCACCAGTTCCTTTGCAGCGTCACTAGTGATTTCTTCTGTTTCTCAGAATCTTTCTCACAGTAAAAGGAGAAAGAAAGATTTCAAAAACAGGAAAATTTGATTGTGAAGCTACTAAAATTTTCAGGGGAATCATTGCAAAATCAGGCTGCTTGAAAGTGGTTTGATTGCTTTCAAACGGCAAAGATTTCCAGCCTCTGTTATTCTTCACAGCCGGTTTTAACCCACATTAGAACTTTTTCTTGCCCCCAAAATGACTCAAGTTCCATGACAGCCTCTTCAGAAATTTAGCTGTTAAAGAGTTTTTTGCACTGTAATGAGACTACTTTACTTTCTCAGGCATGATCCTGTTGTGTCTTTATTTCTTACAGTAACAATCTGCCACAGCGTTTTGGTGCATCTCTCCCCCCCTCCACCCCCGGCAGATTGTGACATATTAAACTTAGAGGTAATAATGAACTGAAACAATGATCATACCACAAGCAAATGACTAACTGTATCTTGGAATGAATATATTATATGAGTCATAGCAAGTCATAATCAAGAAGGCAGTACCAGGCGCTTGGAAGAGGCCAGATACAACAGGCTGAGCTCTGCATTGTTTTCCCCTTCTACTGCCACGGAGTGCCTGTGACGCTTAGCAAAGCTTGTCTGGAATTAGGTGAAAGATAAACAAATAGAAGTGCTTTGTACTAGGGTAGAGATTGCTAAAGTGCTGACACCATTTTATATATGGTAGCTTTATGACTCTGAAAATGTACCCACAACAGCACAGGACAGAGTGTAGGCTGAAAACCAGCCCTGCATGTCGGGTGAGTAGTAAGTAGTTAGACTACCCTAATTTTTGTGATAAAAATATATGAACTAACTAGGCTGAGCTCATATGACTGTTTCCTGAAGCTGTTTCCTGAAGCTGTGATCACAGCTTTTTCAGCGTGGACATGTCTTTAAAAGGACACAATAAGAGACTTATTGGTAGTTTCCCACTGTTGTGGTTTAACCAACTAAGCACCACGCAGCCGCTTGCTCACTCCCTGCTCCCTCAGTGGGATGGGAGAGAGAATTGGGAAGAAAAAAAAAAAGGTAAGAGCCATGGGCTGAGATAGAGACAGTTTAATAAGAGAAAAGAATAATAATAGTAATAATGAGAATGGTAAGAGAATATACAGAATATACAAAATGATGCACAATGCAATTGCTCACCACCTGCCGACCAATGCCCAGCCCAGCCAGAGCAGCGATCACTCTTTCCCCTCTCCAACCGACTAACACCCCCCACCCCCCCAAGCATGACGTTATATGGTATGGAATAGCTCTTTGGTCAGTTTGGGTCAGCTGTCCTGGCTGTACTCCCTCCCAGCTTGTTATGCACCTGGCCAAGCAGGAGAAGCTCAAAAAGTCCTTGAGTAGTCTAAGCCCTACTTAGCAACAACTCAAAACATCAGTGTGTTATCAACATTCTTCTAGTACTAAATCCAAAACACAGCACCATGCCAGCCACTATGAAGAAAATCAACTCTATCCCAGCCGAAACTAGAATACGCGCTCACTCCCACTCTTTCATCCATACTCATCATTATTCCTTGAAAATATCTCCTATCCCCATTTCATTCTGTTTAGGCTTTTTTCCTGTCTTCAGAAATTCTTTGTCATACTCAAATTCTTCTTTTGTTCTCCTTTTAACACATTTCTTTCCTGTCATCATTACTGTGTCACTTGCAATATAAATCTCTTTCCTGCTGTCTCATACAAGCTGAAATAGCAACCTTAAAACACAGCCAGAAAAATACACTTTGTCACTGTAAACTCTGGTTTTCCAGTATGAAGTGCCTGCAGGATGGCTGGATTTTTTTGGATGGCAAACTTTAATATGACTCCGTATGTTGCAGAGAAGTGAGCACACTGACAGAACTTAGTAATGAACCCAAGGTTTCAGCCTTCCCATTTGAGATGGAATATACCTTTGCAGCTGCCAGTTCCTAGTTTTTAATTTTTCTATGATCTTTTCATTCTCTTTAGCTTTCTCCAGTATCCTTTCAAGCAGTTATTCAGGACTGCTGATTTTGAAGGCAAAGGAAACATGTTAAAGCTCACCTAGTTAGAGATGTGATTTTATACAGTGTCCTCTTGAAAATCATAAATTAAGCTGAAGAATAGAGGGACAACTAGAGGGAAACATGATGGATAAAGAACTCGATTAAGGAGAGAAAGCAAACAGCAGTATTAAAAGGAGGTGTCAGGTTGAAGGTAGCTTGCTAATAACGTTTCTCAGCAGATTATTTTTACGGTAATTCTGTTTAACAGTTTTACTAATGGCATTGGCATTTGTATCAGGAGCATGTGAGGAAAATCACTGAAAGCAGGAAGGATATAGCATTACTAATATAAAGAATGGAAATGTCACACAAAAAGAATCAGGTGACCGTGATGAGTAGAATGGTAGAAATGTGCTGAAATTCAGCAGCTCAAAATGTAACAATAAAAATAGGTAATACAACAAATTTAGGCTGGAAATTAGAATAGAGAATCTTGCCTCAATCAGGACTAAGCCTTTCAATAAGGTGGATGATTTTTTGGTGCTCAGATTGTTTATGAAAAGTGGTTCATGATACAATGTCTTCAAAAAAGACAATTCAATGCAGTGGTGTAGGGGTCCTTTCTGAGGTTTTGTTTCTACCCTCACATAAATAGGCTATAGCTCAATACAAACATGACTTTGTAGAAAAAAAGATGGGTACACTTCTTTAATGAAGCCATTAGTTGGTGTTTAAAGGATGTGATAGAGTCATCCAGCTTGCAGAACAAACACCATTGGCCAAATCCTCAGCAGATAATAAATCATCACTGAACTTAACAAGCTGTCGTGTATTACATCAGTTGGGCTGTAAACTTTAAACTTGGTATAGAAACTGCAGTGTGCAAAGTAATTAGATCTTCATCCTTGCAGAATGTGAGCTGGAAAGGATGAGGGGAAAAGGGATTTACACTGGATGCCAAAGTGCCTTGAGTAGTACTTCTTTCAGGGTAGCACTATGACACCATGTGTAGTGAAGTGCAAAGGCCCCCCACTTCTCAGTATAGAAATAGGTACAGAATATTTTGTATTCTGTTCTGCATGCTGAACTTGGCCTCTTGCTCTCTTCCTCATGAGAAGAATAAAATAAGTTTACCGTTTATTTACGCTTAAGTGGATTTTCCTGCTATTCGAAACAAAAATAGATCATTGACTGTAAATGGTAGGTTGTATGCCCTCTTTTTCATACTTTGCAGAGAGCAGATAAGGGACTGCTGTGACAACACATTTATAACCTCACTTTTATAATGGTTAAAATCGCAGTCATACCTTGTTTATTATTTACCTTTAGCATAGTACTTTTCTTCCTAGCACTTTCTTACTCAATACAAAGATAAGGTGGCATAAGAAGATTCCCTACACTTTTTTCTTATGAGTGATTGTACCTGTAAATACAAAATATATCACCTGTGAGTTTTAAGTAGCATGTACTTCTACAAATGCATTCCCAATTAAAGACAAGCTACTTTGTAGTCATGGACTATGTGGTCAACTTGCAAGACTGAACTTCTTTGTTTCTATGGTTGTGAAACTAGATACATTCAGGCATTGTGTTTGGACCACAGCGAAGTAACATGTCAATGTCACAAGGACATGCTCTGAAGATTGTACTAGGGCAATTTAGATGTCTTCTGAGAAATTTTTTGCTTAATTTAATAGTACAGAATTCTGTTTAAAGCATTTGTCTAAGAAAAAACTGGCTGTTTGGATTCAAGTGGTTTTAGGGTAAAAGAAGTCAGAATGATTCCAGCACATAGACCCAAAGGAGCGGCAAAGAAATAGTGAAATGGGGACAAATACAAGTTTACCAGGGTAGTTTTTTAGTTTATGATTTTTTGTATCTGGAGCAAGATTCCGCAGTAAACTGAAATAGGAGGCAACAGAGACCGGACCACTGAAACACTGTAGGACAGAGAAAGTAAGAAGGCAATAAAACACTAGTGCACTAGTGAAAGAGAATTTACAAGTTATATTAAGGAAAAAACCTAAATGAAAGCAGTAGCATTCAAGAGAGTTATATATGCAGGTAAACTTGAACTCCAGCCAGGTTGCTCTGTAAATCTACTTTAATTTTATTACCTCATACACTCTAATTCCAGCACTGATGCAATGCCACTGAGTTAAGTTTTTTTTACTATCAATAAAACTGAATGAACCATAGAGAATCACATCTCGTTACTGACAATGGATTGCTTGCAGCTTCCTCTGAAGCTTAGTCTTATCTGTTGTCACAGGATACAACTTCAGGTGCAGGACTTGCAAGTCCAACATTGCAAATGTTAATCCAATAAAAAGAGATTTGTTGCATGAACCTCTCGTGGAATACCTTGCCCTCCCTTATCCCCATTCCTTTGGAGTACGTGTGCATACACCTGAGGAGTCCTGTCTGCTTAGTTAAACTAGAGAGTCTTCAAAGTGTTACTGAAAAGATTTTAATTTTGAGTCTTTTCCACTGCTTCTACTATGAGGATTGTCACAGAAGGATTGTTAGTACAGACCATGCCCCAGCAGCTTCAGTAGCATATTACCCAATTCTACTTGGGGGCAGACCTGGATACGACAATTATGAAGCTCAGCCTTGCTCCTGAGCTGCCCCTTCTGTTGTTGTAAACCACATAACAACATGCTAAGAAAATGTTTAAGGAAATTGCTAATGCAGATAAAGCCTGGTTACACACAACAATTTTTGCATGACCTTCTTTCGTTCAGAGTAGCTTGCTCTAGTCTTCAGAAGGGGGGACATAGTCCTTCTCAGCTTTATATGACACTAAAATTCTCTGGATAGAATACATGCATTGGATCAGCTTGACACATTTAGTCTGTCATCTCTGAAGAAGACAACTACATCTTGCTCAGAACAGTCACCCTAATATTCAAGGAAACAAGTTTAAGAGCAGTGTTAGCTAAAAACGTCCCATCAAATGCAGGCTGCTTTTTATTTGGGGGCGGGATGGGAAGGTTCAAACATGAAATTAGATTTTAACTGAACATCTTTTTCTGTGTTCTTTGAAGGGGAATATCATTGATTCACCAAGAAGTTAAAATCCAACTACCTTTTGGGTGAAAAAAAAAATTTTTGCCATTGGATATTTTTTAATATTTCCAGCAAAGTCCATTTTTAAAAAGAGTTTTTGCTGGTAGGATTCCCCTTCGTGTCCCCCATTTTCTTCAACATTTTGTGACATGGCCATACTCCTTTACTTTTTGAGCGGTTGTATTCAAAAATGTAGACTGTCTCTGATGCTGCCATGATCTGTCTGTATGATCCTGAGCAGGTTCCTCAGTATTCTTCTGAGATAGTTCTTTACCTACAGAACAGGGACAGGTTTTTTACCTCCAGTGTGCCTGTTGTGAGGTTACTGATGCAAAGTTTAATAATGTTTGTGAACATTTCAATTTTTTTCCAATGGGTAGCACTGAGGTAACTCTTTTGGATCCCTCATTTGATCAGCCAAACACATTATAGACAGGTGTTCCCTCACTGTCAACAATGACTGCATCCATTTTGCTTTAAAACATCACCAAGGAGCCATTTTTATTTTCTGGCCAAGTGCAATGGAATAACTCATGTCCATGCCGTTTACTTCTACCTGTCTGTAATAGGAATGGACACATGCACGTAATATATTATTCAGAGGTGTCTCTAGCTTAATTTGGATCTCACAGACCTATCTGCCTTCTCCTTCTATACATAGACAGTTTAGGTTTCTGGAACTGCTGCTCAAATCCCTAGTTCCATTACCAAGTCCCCAGCCTGCTGTATAGTGTCTAGACCACAAGCTCTAGAAATGTAAATGAACAGTCTGTGGGAGACATTGACTGCTGTAGCTAGACTATGTTAAAACTAAGTCAACTACACTAAAAGACTGGAGAAAGGCCACTGTCTTTGGCACAAAAGCCTTTCCCACTCTTGATATTGACCATGCCCATTAGGCTCAGAACGAAATTCCAGAAACTGCTCCCCACTGTCAGTGCATCAGTGATCTTCCACCACTCCTCAGAAAGACGCAAGAGATCCCTGCCCTGTTTCAGAGCATCTGCAACCTCTCTTCAGCAGAAACCACATGGCCCAAAGCTTCAAGTTCACAAACACTTTCCCTGGCATATTTTTAATATGTCAAATGGATCCATTTCTCAGATTATGTGGATTTAGAGGTCTGAGTAAAAAGACTATCATCTGTGACAAATGGTACATTCCCAGCTAAGGGTCACTAAATAATTGCCTACATGGAAGTCACAGGGACAGCCTTGTGACCACTAAGAAAAGAAGAGTAGGAGTGGATATTGGGGAAGCATGTTTTAGTTGTGCTGCATAATTTTTAGCAATTAAAGAAAGTCACAACATGATGAATAGCTTTTACGGAAAGAAAATGTCTGTGCACATTTCCCTTTCTTCCATCTCAATGACTGATTGGTCCCAGTTAGACTCACCTACTGTTCTCGTGACCATGGCGATGACAAGCAGCACAAAAACACACACGGTCTTTCCAGCAATCGTCATGTCGGCTCCTGCTTTCATGGCTCAGGCAGCTCCGTCACTCCATCCATCCCACCGCCAACCTAGCTGTGGGCATGGGGAGTATTTCTTGACTGCCAGTGCATCCTCAGCGGCCAATGTCAGTGTTTTCTCTCCCCCTTTCCCACTCCTCTCCTCTAGCTGTGCGTCCTCCTGATTGACTGACTCCTCAAAGCTGGAGAGGTTCCTCCTTCTGACTTTTCAGAGCAGTAGGCTTCCTGTGCTGAGAGCCCAGGCGAACGCTGAGGAAACAGATTGAACAACTCTGCCTTCCGTTCATTGGCTCTCCTCGGGAGGCTGATGAGTGAAGATAAACCCTGCAGCAGAGCTCAGAGGGGGTAAAAGTGGAGGAGATTATTCAAGGCTGAGTTTAATATCAAAAAGGAAATCAGTCTTGGGAAGCTAGAGAGAATCTTATTCTTCATATTTGTCACTACTACTACTACTATGGCTGCTGTTGCTTCTTTGTCGCTTCTTTGTCACTGCCTTCAAGAAAATTCCTCCTCATGTCTCCCTCAACAAAATAAGCAGTCTCAAATCTTCTCTGTAAGTGACATTCTTAATGATTTCTCTCTTCGGTAGCTACTTAGCTACTGGCAGGGTAGTTTTCATCTTGGACAACAAGGCTTTCCAGACTCTGGGGGGAAAAACTGAGGTTTGAGGGGAAAGAAAAACCTACATACTTTTCAACAGAAATAATACAGAAATTGAAGCTGGCCCACACCTTTCACTGAAAAACTGTTCAGGTTTTTTTTTTTTCAGAACACTGTTGTGGAGGTTTTTAAAAAAATAATACTGTACCTGTTTCCCCACTTCCTCATTGATCTAGTAATTACAGATTCAGGGTTTCTTTTCCTTTCTTAAGCCACAGCGCTTCCCCAGCACAGTTCTGTGGGCCAGCAGTAGAGAAAAGGCCTCAGCTGTTGAAAGCTACAAGTCAGAGTAATTACCAGTGAGGACAGAGACATAAGAAGTAAAGACAGAAAACAGATCAAAAGAGGCAGGAAATTGAACTGCTCAGGAGCTAGGACTGCATACCATGTTTGAACATCAGCAAGCTGTACTGATGACTGTAGTACTGATGACTGTAGTCTGATGTTCTGGTAATTTTGTTTGATCAGACTGGTGTTCAAAAATAGTCTGCATTGATGTTCCCTGGAACAGAGGAGTGTGAATTAAGGTCCTATATAAATAAGTAAAAAAAGACTGAGAATGGTCTTATAAAGAAAATCAGGTAAAACAGAAATTCAGCTGGATCATCTTGGTCCCAGAATCGTCTTACTGACTACAGTTTTGTGTGGGAGGGCATTCTGTGTATGCTTCCCCACTTGATTGTTTAAATTCAATTTAACATTTTGACACTCCTCCGCACTGTTCTGAGGTTTTCGATATGGCATTCACAGTAACACTAGCTTATTTTCTGAGTTTTTACCATTGATCTAGGAATTAGTAATGCTTGTGAATAGATATCATATTTTAGACAAGGGCATGGAGAGGAAGAGGTGTTTATGTAAGTAGAGATTAAGATACAAGACTGGAGAGAGAAGTAGGCAATGTGTAAGCAGTATGAGGCCTCAAATGTAAAAGAAATAGTGTTCAAATTTGATGCAAAGACAAGAGAAAACTAAGGTGGTGTAAATGTGCAGACATGTCACATATTGGAGAGATGATTGCTGCATGAATATGAAAAAAATGAAAAGATGCAATGGAATAAAGGAGATCTTGGAAGAGAGCAAACTATCTTCTAAATAAGAAAAGTCCTATTTTAAGTTGTTATAATGAAAGGTCTCTGACATTCCTATAGGAATTCATTTGGAACCAGAAGTTAGACAGCTGGGTTCTTTTGGTAGGCAAATATTATTAAAAATGTCTTTAAAATGCTTTGGGAGCAACTTTCTGCTTGAAGCCTGGTTTTCTAGAAACAAGTGAGGGGCTCATATGAGAAGGTGTGGTGGGCTGACCCTGGCTGGCCGCCAGGTGTCCACCAAGCCACTGTATCATTCCCCCTCCTCAACTGAACAAGTGGAGAAAAATATGATGAAAGGCTCATGGGTCGAGATAAGGACAGGGAGACCACTGAACAATTACCGTCACAGGTAAAACAACATGATCTTTCAGGCAGTGGCATGGTTTCCAGGGTATGTTCCTAGCCAACCAGTAGTTGCTTCCACTATGGTGAGTATGTAGCGCTTGCCTTGGTGTGTTCGTGGCAGTGGTCCAATACAGTCAATTTGCCAGGCCTCACCATATCGAAAACCCAGCCACCGCCCTCTATTCAAGGGAGACTTTACTCATGTGGCTCGCTTGACTGCGGCACATGTTTCACATTCATGAGTGACCAGTGTGATGACCTCCATGGTCAGGTCCACCCCTCAGTCACAAACCCATCTGTGTGTTGCATCTGTCCCTAGAGGTCCCAATGTTTCGTGAGCCCATCGAGCTACAAATAGCTCACCCTTATGCTCCCAGTCCAGGTCCACCTCAGCTACTTCAATTTTGACAGCCTTGTATACCTGTTCATTGTTTTGATGTTCTTCAGTGGCACAGCTTTTGGGCATGTGAGCATCCACATGACATACCTTTAGAGCCATGTGTGTTTAAAGACACGCTTTCAGTAAGTGCACTTTTCAACACAGCAAGCAGAGAAAACTCAAGCATTGCTGGTTTAAGGTGCTATGCAGAACCATCAGAGCCTTCCTGGAGATTGAACTTTCCCTGTCTTCTGTGTTCTGAGAGCACAGATCTGGGCTCTCCCTGTGGTTTATTGTGTGGGTTATTGCAGACCCATTTTATGTTATCATAATGTCATCAGATATTATTTGACAAAGGCAGACGCTGTGATCTGCTCTGTTTGAAGTGGTTTTACTCAGCCTTAAAGTCCTTGCTGACAGCAGATTCCATACTAATAGCTTGTTCAACAAGAAGTGCAGGAGCTGTAAAGCTGGATTTTAATTAACGAGGTACAGACAGAAATTAAATTCTTTCCAGGAACTTCATTTCCAATGATAACATGAATATCAGAGTGCTGGAACCTCAACTGCTATAAACTTTTAAGCTGGCCTGGTCCTCTTGACTTCTCATGGAGCTACCATGACTTTCTCCTTGTGAAAATTCTCCCTGCTCTCTTTCTGTGTCAGCTGAGGATCCTAAATCTTGAGACTATACAGATGGCTCAACAGGCTGCACATAAATGAGTAAATCCAATTATCTCTGAAGCTGGGAATGACTCTGGAAAAGCATCATGATTCTCTCTGTACTGATAGCCACTGAGTAAGTGCTCACCCCAGCAATGAAATACAACGATTTTGTCTGGCAGTTTGGCAAGGAAGTGAAATTAAGGCTGGATTACATTATGCAATGGCCTTGTCCAATGTATAGGGCATTAAAACCACTTCAATTATTTCAGAGATAGCAGTGTGTGCCACACTTGTCAGCAAATTTCCTGCCTTTTGATGACTATCTTACACCTAGAAGTTACTTGTTACATTTATAATAAAGGAAAAATAATTTCATAACTTCTATTTGCATACTCTGTAACAAAATACATTAATTTTGCATATGGGGGTATGTGAAAGAGAAAGCAGAAGTATTAGATAGCATCAATTCTTGTGTGGGCAGATGCAAAACTTCTCCTATATCTACCTTGCTGACGCATTTTACTCTGGCTGGCTGTTCCTCTGACTATTCCAGTTCTTAACTCTAACAGGGTTCATCCAATCTACCTGGAATATGATTGACAGGTGTGCCCAAAATTTGATTGCCTGAATGGTTGTAACTGCATACTCTGTAATTTCAGCTCTTGCTTTCAGCATGCCATGAAGGGCAGCGTGCAGTGGTCATTTCCTAGCCCACTGGTCGCACCGCATGGCAAGTCCCCTAGTAGAATGGCGTAATGCGGTAGGCTGGCTATGGAGATAAAATTGATAAACGTTGTGGCAGTAAAGCTGCTTCCTGGTTGTTCTGTGGTTGGGTGTTGTTTATTCCTGGAAACACCCACACACCTGAAAGACCTGATGAGAATATGGTTTCTTTTACACAACTCCTACTGGAGGGTAGGTAAGGCTGAGGCTGATGCCCACATTCCCAGAGTCCCTATCCCTTCAGGGAAGCTTGCATTTAATAGCAAGACTGAAATTGGAGGGCCTGACTTTGAATCCAGAGCTGTCATGCACCCTTTATACACATGTCTAGGTAAATAAAATATTACTCATGTTTCAAAGTACTTCTGGGTGTGCTGGGTGTAGGGGCTACTAGAAACTTCCCTGCAGCCTAGTCTGAAGTTCTGCTTCCCATCACTCCTTGGATTCCTGTCTCAATAGCTTCTGTGGGCCACGTCCATGCTGTGCAGTTGCTGACAGTGCAGAGCTCCCTGAGCTGGCTTTGAGCTAGCTTCAGAAATAGAAAAGAGTACAGTAAAGTCAGCACAGCACTGCACCTAGCCAGGGCACAACAACTTGTTCATGCAACTAACTGCTACCTGATGGGATGAATGATTTCACCCAGTGCAATGCAATGACATATCAGCTTACTTGGAGCTAGTTCTGGGATCACTGACATATGCAGAGGAGCACAGTTCCTGCTGGTATGAAATGTCGTGGCTCCCTTGAAATCAGCCTTAAGATCTCTAAAATGTATGATGTTCACCTGCCCCCAGTTCCTGCACAGGCATAATGCCTAGGAGCTTCACCTTGTGATTACGTTGTGGTTATGTTCCAGCCTACCTCCCAGCAAGGCTTCCCCTGAACCCTGCTCCAGATTGGGCAAAGAAGACTGGGCTTACTTGGAGAAGTGCACTGAGAGCAGATGACTGGAAAGTGGGGAGGAAGTGACTCAGAGGACCGGATGAACTGAGGCAGATGTTTGGTGAGAAGAAAGGAGTAGGAGCCTCCAGATGACTCCTAGCTTCCCTCTGTGCTGAAGATCCAAAGCACTGGAGTCAGCCCCTCTTTAATTTGGTCAGGATGTTGCACAGAAATAAGTAATTGCTAAGGCTATGGTTGAACAATAGGAAGAAGATGTTTCACTTCTCTGATTCCTTAAAACGCTGAAATCCCTGGCTTGAGGTACAAACAGGATATCTGCACTTGACAGCAAAGCCTGAGGCTATTCTTCTTTCCAATGGAGATGCTTCCTAGCAATCTCCCAGTCGAGGGTGGGCAAGCTAAGGATATGAAGGAGGAAGTTCTGCATTTGAATACCATTTGCATTTCTCGTGATGTGGCCTGGAAATCTGCTAGTTCAGCTAGGTTGGGACTAACCTCTGCACTACCCTGCATGTCGTGCTGTGTCTATTATCCCCACTGTGGCTGCACCGAATACTGAGGCTGTACATGATATGTCCTCTGTCCTCTATTATTTCAAGTAGCTGGAGTAAGGAAACAAGAGAAATCTGTGGGAAATTCTTCCCTGATATAAATTGATGGGGATTAGTGGAAAGAAGCTGATGTATGGAGACATTTGCAGGGTGTAGAGGCATTTATTTCATTTTCTGCAACAGATGCTACACATGTAAGAGGAAGCAGGAGAGTCTTCTGCCTGATCCGGGGTTGGACAGTTATTTCTGTCTTATTTTGATTAGTAAACAGCAGTAAGGCTGAAAGAAGATGATTCTAATAGAATGGACATTTCTAGTGAAGAATTTACAGTCCAGCATCAGATCATTCACAGAAAGGTGCAAGACACTTTCTAATCTTCAGGAGATAGGTATTGGTTTAAATGACAGTACATAAAGCTTAATATCTGTTTCAGTACTGCGCCTGCATTGTTCTAATTTCTAATGTTTCCACAATGCATGATCATCTTCCACAATGCATGATTATCTAATGTTTTATGGAGTCTTGCTTGTTTTCTTATTTCAGCACTATCTGGTGATAAGGACATACACAGACAATTTATGTAGTGAATGAAAAGTTACTTCCTTTCCTTGCCTTGAAGTTGGTATGAGGTGAGGTGAGGCATCCTGCTGTTCTTGCATTGTGGAGATCAAGGGAAACAGAAACTAATTTCTAGTCGTAATAATAATTAGTTACCCAAGCTTGAATCCTAGTCTTTCTGCCTTTCTTCTAAAAACTCTGGTTTCTCCCCCTTTCTATTCAGACCACATTTAATGTCACCTGAAGAAAAAAACAGACGGAAGTAAAGAGAAGCATATGATTCAAGCCTGAACTATCTGATGGTGGTGGGATTTGCTAATATATGACTTGGTTTTTAAGGCCACTCTGAACGATAGATTGCAGTTTAGGAGGGATTTCTGTGCAAAACATATTCCCCACTACACTTGTAGAAAGATATGGAAGTGAAAGTATTGCCAGGTCTGAATGTTTCCTGTAACATTAAAAACCTACAGTCTTTCCAAAGCGTGGTCAAGGCATGCAGTAATGAGCCTTGTACGTGTGGGTGTGTACCGCTCTTGGTACTGTCTATAGATAATTTTAGTCAATCATGGACCGTTTATGTGCAGGAAGGTCACAATATTGATTAAAAATATATGCTAGGTTCATTGTTGTTTTCTGCACTTGCATCAAAAGGGCTTCCCAAAGACAGCTGTAATTCCACAGAGAATTAGCAAAACCTCAAGTTGGCCTTTTAAAATTATTATTTTCATCATCTTGCTTTTGGACACTAGAGAGGAAACCTCTCTCGGTTCCTCTGGTTTATTAGCATAGCCTATCTTCTCTGTGAAGTTCAGCTTACCACAGAGACATCTACAGGAATCTCACAGTTCAAGATCATTCTTAAACTGTATAAATTACATTGAGATCCATCATGACATTAATGCATAAGGAACACAGCCGTCATGGAGGGTTGAAATTAGTCTCTTTTTTTCATAAAACAAAAAGCCATCAGGAATCCATGCTAAATCAGCATTGTATTAAAATTTTTGGACAGAGGCAAGTGGAACTTCGGGGGACAGGAGATGGAGGCAGACAACTTTTCTCCAGCCTCACTAACCCTTCTCCATCATCCAAGTGACCTCATCTCACAGGTGGGGTATGGGGGTTGCAGGACTTTTTCCTAGGGCATTTACCTCTGCTGCCAAAGCAAGTCGCGCAGAAGTTGTTGTGACTCCCTCCTCCCCTCTGACTCCCCCTCCTTGGCAAACCCCTGTTTCTGCTCCCTTCTACCCCTGTGACCCTCCAACATGACAGCCCTATTCTACAT
Source organism: Gorsachius magnificus (assembly GCA_034008185.1). Classification (NCBI taxonomy): domain Eukaryota; kingdom Metazoa; phylum Chordata; class Aves; order Pelecaniformes; family Ardeidae; genus Gorsachius; species Gorsachius magnificus. The sequence goes on from CM067081.1 coordinate 126,128,107, forward strand.
TGCTTGGAAGGTGCCACCACCTGGGATATAGGAGTCCTCACCTTCCTTTGCACTGATGGAGCAGAGAACACATGAGAGAGAGAGACCGATTGTCATCCCATTTCACAAGATGGGATGTTGAAATGAAAGGAGAGACAAGAGAAGCCGAGTGGAGCACACAGTGAGGCATGGTGTGCAGAGCAGGGCACCGAGACAGTATTGTACGTACTATGTGATACTACATTAATGTTAGCCGCTAATAGCTGCAACTGGGACATGGTTGTACTTGTGCACCTGTTTCCCAACAGTATCAAGCGCAGCTATGTCTAATCTGGTTGAGTGGTGGGACTAGGAATGGAAAAGAAAGCAAGAAAGCTTTTCTTTTTAGGTTCACCACTCTCAAATTGACCAAGAGCATTCAGTGGTATATCTTGTCCTGAAAATGCTAAACTTCTCAAGCTAAATGAGGAAAAAGTCATTAGTCCCAGTGAAATCTTGCCTCAAGGTTTGAAGCACCTTCTGTGAAATAAACTGACAGGTTATCTTGACTTGCCCACATTCATTTCCTCACCCATATGAAGAAATCCCTTTTGGGAAGCTCTAGTCCTTTGGTTAGCCATAATAGCATATAAACAAATTAGTAAATGGAAATATGGGAGATTAAAAATGTGATCTGATCACCACATGCAAATATGTGCACCACATGTACACAGGGGAAAAGTGCAGGTGGTAGAGGACTTTTTCACTCAGTGAAAAAGGTGCAACACCCACCAAGCTACGACCAGTCAAACTCAAACTATAAATCAGGCGTGTATTTTTAACAGTGAGCATGACTAAGCGTTGGAACAAACTACTGTAGGAAATAATGATTCCCATGCCTCGTCTCCTTCAGGTAAAGACTAGCTGCCTTCTTAGAAAAAGTGCTCTGCTGGAGCCTGGGTTTTCTCACCACAGAGAATGAGTACTAGTAGTACCTCTACTGAGACGAAGAACAGGATACACATGAAAATTGAAACACTCTTTACTCTTACCTATTCACTTCCCCCAGGATCGATCTTAAACACCCTAGTGAACTGTATAGCGGTGATGAACCTAATCTGTAGGTGATTAAGGGAAGTTATGGGTTATCAGCTTTAGGCTTTTACCCTGCACTACTCTTGATTTTTCCAGTTAAAGAAAGATAGCTATACTGGGGAAAAGAGACTAAATCCAAAAATAATACAAAACTCAAAATTTCCTGAAAGCTACGAAAAATCTGAATGAGGACATATTGTCTGGATCTTGTACCACGCTTTGCCTTATCGCATTTCTGTGTGTCTCCTTCCAAAGGGTGCTGGTAAAAGCTTTGGCAACCTCTAGAACCTGACATGGAGGACAGGATCTGTTGTCTCCATTCCAGCAGCATGTATCTTATTTTCTGAATAAAATGGTTTTCTATGAAAGAGGGCTTTCCTAGCAAAGGATCTATGTTGTGACTCAAATCACACTGAAATTATTATCTCCAGATTGGGCTGTCAGCCATAAATTTGGGAGGTTTGGAAATGTTCCATATTATTCAGATAACTTCTGTGCTGCATTTACCTCTAATATGATTAACTCCTGTGCCGCTAACTTTCAGAAAAAAAAGACACTATTTATATTTAACAGAGGAAAATCCTGATCCAGTTGAATAATATTTAGCATTTGAGGAGTTCCACACAAAGGGATTTTTCTTTAGATTTATGTACTGGGTGTATGTGGCAAGGTTTGATAATGGGGTAGTGGACCCACTGTAGACACAGCTGAGCTCATCTGCAAAGCTGGTGTTGCCTCCATGAAAACACACTTAAGAAACGGCAGAAAACACTACATAGGAAACAAAAAGAGTGAGAAACAGCAGAGGAAATACCAAGGTCAGAAGAGAAGGAGGAGGAGGGGTGTTGCATGGTTACAGAGCAGATATTTCATTGCAGCCCATGGACGAACCGTGTAGAGCAGAGGAAAGGTGAGAGGAGGAAGAATCATAGAATCATAGAATCACCTCGGTTGGAAAAGACCTTTAAGATCATCGAGTCCAACCGTTAACCTAGCACTGCCATCCCACCACTAAACCATGTTCCTAAGCACCTCATCTATCCTTCTTTTAAATACCTCCAGGGATGAGGACTCGACCACCTCCCTGGGCAGCCCATTCCAGAGCCTGACAACCCTCTTGGTGAAGAAGTTTTTCCTAATGTCTAGCCTGACCTGCCCTGGCGCAGCTTCAAGCCATTCCCCCTCGTCCTATCATCTGTTACCAGGGAGAAGAGTCCGACCCCCACCTCACTACAGCCTCCTTTCAGGTAGTTGTAGAGGGCGATCAGGTCTCCCCTCAGCCTCCTCTTCTCCAGACTAAACAACCCCAGTTCCCTCAGCCGCTCCTCATATGACTTGTGTTCCAGACCCCTCACCAGCTTGGTTGCTCTCCTCTGGACCTGTTCCAGCAAGGCAACATCTTTCTTGTAGTGAGGGGCCCAAAACTGAACACAGTATTCGAGGTGCGGGCTCACCAGCACCGAGTACAGGGGCACGATCACCTCCCTACTCCTGCTGGCCACACTATTCCTGATACAAGCCAGGATGCCATTGGCCTTCTTGGCCACCTGGGCACACTGCTGGCTCATATTCAGCCGGCTGTCAATCAGTACCCCCAGGTCTTTTTCCACCAGGCAGCTTTCCAGCCACTCTTCCCCATGCCTGTAGCGCTGCATGGGGTTGTTGTCACCAAAGTGCAGGACCCAGCACTTGGCCTTGTTGAACCTCATACAATTGGCCTCGGCCCATCGATCCAGCCTGTCCAGGTCCCTTTGCAGAGCCCTCCTCCCCTCCAGCAGATCAACACTACCACCCAGTTTGGTGTCATCTGCAAATTTACTGAGGGCACACTCAATCCCCTCATCCAGGTCATTGATAAAGATATTAAACAAGACTGGCCCTAAAACCGAGCCCTGGGGGACACCGCTTGTGACCGGCCGCCAGCTGGATTTAGCTCCATTCACCACGACTCTCTGGGCTCGGCCACCCAGACAGTTTTTAACCCAGCGAAGAGTACATCCATCTAGGCCATGAACTGCCAGCTTCTCCACGAGAATACTATGGGAGACTGTGTCGAAGGCTTTGCTGAAGTCCAGGTAGACAACATCCACAGCCTTTCCCTCATCTACCAGGCGGGTCACCTGGTCATAGAAGGAAATCAGGTTGGTTAGGCAAGACTTGCCTTTCGTGAACCCATGCTGACTGGGCCTGATCCCCTGATTGTCCTCCATGTGCCTGGTGAGCACACTCAAGATGAACCGCTCCATAATTTTCCCCGGTATCGAGGTTAGGCTGACTGGTCTGTAGTTCCCCGGATCCTCCTTCCGGCCCTTCTTGAAGAGAGGCGTCACATTTGCCAACCTCCAGTCATCTGGGACCTCCCCTGTTCTCCAGGACTGCTGATAAATGATAGAGAGTGGCTTGGCAAGCTCCTCTGCCAACTCCTTCAGCACTCTTGGGTGGATCCCATCCGGCCCCATAGACTTGTGGATGTCCAGGTGGCATAGCAGGTCAAAGACTGCTTCCTCCTGGATTATGGGGGGTTCATTCCACTCTCTGTCCCCATCTTCCAGCTCAGGAGGCTGGGTACCCTGGGGATAACTTGTCGGGCCGTTAAAGACCGAGGCAAAGAAGGCGTTGAGTATCTCAGCCTTTTCCTCATCTTTAGTGGCAATGTTCCCCCTTGCATCCACTAGTGGGTGGAGGTTCTCCCTGGCTCTCTTTTTGCTGTTAACATATTTATAAAAAGAAGCATCACAGAGGAACTGCTTTGTACTGACTGTAACCCTGCATCCCTTCTGTGGCTCTGGGGAGGGTAGAGGAGCTGGGAATGAAGTTGAGCATAGAAAAGGGAAGAGGAAATTGTTTTAATATTTGTCATCTTGTAAATTAAATGCTTATTTTAATTGGTAATAAATTAATGTTCCCCAAGTCAAGTCTGCTTTGATCATAAGGGTAATGGATAAGCAATCTCTTTGTTTTCATCTTGACCCATGAGTTTCTCATTCCTATTCTTCCTATTTTCTCCTTCTTTGCTGCTGAGAGTGCAGGTAGTAAGTGAGCAGCTGGGTGGGATTTGGTTGTTAGCCAAGTCTAGTCCATCACAGTTATGTTAAGCATAATATTGTTCAGTTATAATTGGCTTAACTAAGATGTGCAGAATCCAAAAGAATCTCTAGTATAACTCCAGAAAGGTGAGGTTTTTCATCAAGCCTTGATTTTTGCTGATAGTCTCAATGTTTCTAATGTGTAGGATAGGATTTCCTGATTTTGTGCTGCTGTTCTTACCACTTTCTGAGAAGGGCAGAAGACTTGATCTAGGGGGTTCAGAATAGGCCGGAGGTAATGTTCTGTCTTCCAGTTTTGTTACTGGCTCATTCTGTCAGCTTCACTTTTTATGCTTCTGTCACAGAGAAGCTCGATTCCCAAGGCTACATATATTATATACATAAAATGCTTATGTTACAATGGGGATGCATGTATTAGAAACTGAGGACAAATGGGCTTCTCCCATGTAAGCAGACCTGCTAAACTAAACAGTTAATTTTTTCTGATACTAATATATGATTGGGAATCAGCCCTGCTTGCTACACCAGAACAAACAAGGTTTGTCTGGCACAGGGAAATACCAGCCTATAGTTGTTAGCAAGGTACGACTCAGAACAGCATGGTGGTGGGGAAGGTGGGGGTGGTGGGGTGGTGGTGTTACGGCATCTATGTGATCTGGAAAATAGAGCCTTGCCAGCCCTGAAGATTGAAAAATCATTTCTCAACTTGCTGGCCATAAATCATATGACTGCAAAAGAAATGCATTTGCTTGGGTGGTTTTGCTCTGTAACAACAATGGCTAAAATGAGAGATCTCAGAACCGTATGACTCCAGATGGGGCAGAAGAACTCTAAATATCACTTAATTTGGGAACTTGGCAATACTGAGAACACTTCAGATAGAAGAAGAAAAGAACATGATGGTAAAATTCTGGTAGTTACAATAATTTTGGCTTTTTATGTTTTAATCAGGTCAGAATTTCTAAACTAGACATTGGGACATACGAGTAACGACATTTGAAATTTGCATCTCTTCAGTGCTTGGAAGCTTGTCTGAACAGTAATAAGAAAGAGGCAGTGAGTCAGAAGCTCAAAAATCATAGTTTGGGGACTAGCAATGATGTGTTGCCTCACACTGCCCTGTTCTTTCTTTAGAAACTGCTGTAGCTGCCCTTTGGGGTGAAAATGCTGAAAGTAGAATGCAACAGCACTAAAATCCAGGAAATACTGAAACTTGAATTTTGATGAGACAAAAGGGTGGTATTGAGCTGGGCATCTAAGCTTCCCACTTTGGGATGGTTTTCTGAATCTTGTGCCCTTTGATTATGATGGCAACTTACAACTTGAACTCTGTAAAGAGCAACTGTTTACCCTGATAAGCTGTAAATACCAACAGTAGCTTACTAATGAGTTTGGCACTGTTGTCAGGGATTCTGCAGCAGGAGTACGACAGCTTTTCTTCTCCCCAAATCACTTTGTAAAGCAGATTGTTGTGATCCAAATAACCGCCTAAACTAAGTACAATTTACAATTAAATGTTCTGTGATTAAATATTCTGCTTGCTTTCAAGGTAGATTGGGATACGTATATTGTTTATGTCATTATCTAGACCAACTCAAGCTTCCCAACTTTTCTCTGCCAAGACTTGGTTCAGTAATACCATCTAGAAGATAGCATGACTGTATGTGAAATGGCATATACAGTTAATGCCTTGACATCACAGACACTTTTTGTCACATATTAATGTTTAATTTCTTTGAGAATCAAAGATCTAAACCTAAGTCCAGAAGGATCAGAGCAAACAGAAAAGGCAACATGGAGTTCAGTCCAGGCTCTGCACCCTACAGATACCCCAAATCTTTTCACAGGGACTGTCTTGATGAGGAAAAATAATGATCTGAGAACTCAAATCATGTGACTGCCTTAAAAATAACTGTCCTTCAGACAGCTGAAGTAACTAATATTTCTAGTTTTGCTATCCACGTTCAGAATGGACTGTCTACCTGATAGAGTTAGCCATCCATACCATCTGTGAGAAGAATTCTGCAAAGTTACCAGCCGCTTTTTCTCCTTGGTTGGGTTTCTCTGCTGATAAATGTGTCACGAGGCCCTGTTTCACCAGAAATACTGAAAGACCGGAAATTACTTTAGAAGGAATATCTCATCTATGTTGCATGGTTCTCCTATTGTGTCTACTTACATTCCACCCTACTTTTCAGCAATTCTAGCAGTAGGATCTAAGAGATGAGTGCTATATTTCTTCTAGAGGAGAAAACTGACCCTTTTCCTCCATTCTATCCCATGGGGTTTGCTAGAATTCACAGTGAACTGAAATGTTTTTTGATCTCTTTCCCAGCTGTTTCAAAACATGGTGTTTGATTGTCATTTTTCTCATGGTCCAGTGCATAAGACGAAGCAGTTGGGATAATGTGCATTTGATTTGTGGATGACTTCAGTAGATTTAAAAAACCCCACTCTAGTTGCCCTTTCATCTCCACCTTGTGGTCAAACCAGATGATGCTGCCCTCTTTCAGAAATACATTTTAGGATGGAATGAAATACCTTATTCAACCCGAAGCAGAAGATTTTATTTGTTTGAAAGAGTGGGATTTGTGTGGGAGGTTAAAGTATTTTTGAAGGTCTACTTTCTGTGACTTTTCTACTTTCTGTCCACTTTCTTACTTCTGTGGCTTTTCTACTTTCTGTCTACTTTCTTTCTCTACTTTAGGACATTATGGACTTTAGGACTACTGTATGATTTTTACCAAACATAGTTTCTTGACCAGGTATGGAATAATGATTGGTCATCATTATATATAGGTTATTTTAAAGTATTTAAATTGAAAAATTTCATTAGAACTTTTTTATCTATCCTGTCACCTGCATTTAGACTCCTGTGAAGATTCATCTTTGTCTAAGAAAGGTAAGCTCATTCTTCTGTACATTTGAGAATAGGAAAAAATGAGAAAAAACAATTTAGTGAGATTTTCTCATTAAAATCTAAAGATTTAAGAATTTAAGCATAGTAAGAATTGCTGCTTGAACCCCACAGCATAAAACCTGAAATAAGCAGAACTGAGTTTGCTATGAGGAACATTGCTTGTGATGTACTTGATAGCTGTGATTTAACTCATTGTTTTCAAGTACAAGATTGAGTTTGTAGTTGCCTCTCAGTGCAGCGTATATGAATGGGCCAGTTCTACAGAATACAGGCACAGTATTCCATGATTAAATATTTTTCCTGGTGGAATGGGCTACCCACCTGCAAAAGCTGAGACTCACTGGTTTAGAGGGTTGTTTGTGCTTACTCTGTCTGGTAACATGTTGTCTTTCAATGACACTATCACGCAACACATGAAATGAATAAACTGTATTTGATGCAATGTAAGATAACCTCCTGATGTATAGATGTTAAGGAAATTACTTAATAGGAAAAAGTTAATATGTATGAGTGGAAATACCACATACAGTAAAAATAAACAAGGGCTGACCAGCCTACTGATGGAAAGACAGATAGCAGTAAGTGAAGATTAGGCAGGTACTACTTATTTTTGCATAGTTATGCTAGCTGCATTGCAAACATTTGCAATCTTGTCCTGACGATTTGGCACTGGGCAGTCCCCCATCACTGAGATCATCCTTTTGCACTATTGGTCAGACCAGGACTTGTAGATTCTTAATTCTTGTTGCAGAGAGATGAGTAGGGCTCTCTCCAGGCTGATTATTATCTGAGGAATGAACAAAGTGAAGTAAGAAACTATGGTTATGAATAAAAGTCTGGATGCAGACAAAGCCTATACAAAGCCCAAGCATTGTGTTCAGTTTAAGCACAGCCCTCTGGACCAAGGCTCTCCTGCTCAGTGGTAGCTATGAGTGCCACGCAGCCTATTTTACAATCCTGTAAGAAGCAACCCATTTTGCAGCTACTACGCTGATGCAGGACTCACAGTAGCTAGTCTCTCCCCTGTCTCTGTATCTATGTTACAGTCCTCAAGAGCAACTGCACTAGATGTAACTCTAGATACAGTAGCAGCAAAGGCCCTAGTAACCAGCAACTGAAACCCATTTCTGGGTAGACTTACAAAGCTCAACCCTGTGCAGCTAGATGGTGCTTTATAGGGCTTAGGTTCCTACTCTCAGGGTGCACTAACAAGCCTTAATGGCCCTGACTGGCCTCACCTGGGCCTCCACCCAAGCTCTCTGCCCATAGGCCCAGGAGTGCCATTTAAGCCCAGGTGTGGGACTTTACACTTAAGCTGCCTTGTAGGAGTACTGATCTCTGAGTTGGTTGTGCTTATGCCTTGCCCTGGACTGATTTTACAACTTGAAACAGGCATGTCTTAGGGCTGTAAAGATGCCTGATGCTTGCTGGCCTGCGTCTGACCCTGTTTGCTTTCACCAGACCTGACCTTGACTTGTGGATTGACTTCCCAGTGTGCCCTTGGACCAGCCTTACAACCATGAACTTCCCTAATGATCTGGACAGGGCTACTGTCCCCTTGACTGCCCTGCAGGAAGAGGAAGCCTTCAAACCCTGATTTTTTTTGCTGATGGAAGAGTGGTTTTTTACTTATTAGAATGTTATTAGCTATGTAAATGTCATCCTGAATTATGCTGGTGAGAATACTCAATTTGTTATTAACTTCTTGTTATTGCATGTATTCCTGTAGTAGAAACTCTGCCCTTTTAATCTTTGTAAATATGAGCTAACTCTGATGCCGGTAGTCTTATTGGGTTTGTAATCTCATTACTGAGAGAAATCTAGATGAAGACATGTCTGCAAACCCTGATAGATATTGCATAGCTTATGTCTGTCTTGCTAAGCTGGGCACTATAAAAATCTCTTTTAATGGTGTAAAAATCTTTACTGACAGGGATAAAGTGATCTCAATTGCATTCTTATGTCATGATTTCTTTAGCATATCTTTTTAATTCTAAAAAAAAAGGTTTCTCGATCATCAATGATAATGGGAGAAAAGTTTCCATCATCTTTTAGAATTAGATGTCTGAATGAGATGTTAAAGCTCTGCTGTGAGCAGAAATTGTCAATGAGTGGTGACACTATTTACATTTAAATATCATGTTTGGAAAAACTTGTAATATTTTCAGCACTGAGCAGAAGAGACATTACAAAGGTATGCAGTCCCTAGAACTACTTTTTAAGCACTTACAGAAAAACTGTGTGTATATTCTGGGTCCTCAGTGATATTTATTTGGTTTTAGTTTTTGTAAGTCTAATATTTAGTTCTTAAGATAGGTTGTAAGTTTTGTAAGTTTGATACTTGATTCTCAAGTTTTTTTCTCCTCCCTAAAATCTGTTGTCCTAATGCCAGCATGATGTGGATGGTTAAATTCCAGAGACCTGGGTCTCTGGCCAGGTCTTCCTGTCATATCATCCAATTATCCTGGAGCACATGCTTTGGAAGAGTGGTTCTGCATTGTGACTGCTACTGATATGTTGGGTTAATGCAGCACTTGTGCCCTGGTCAGTTGGGATAAATGTTTGGCCTACATGCCATTTCAGGAAGCAATGTGACCCTTCCTCAACTGGCCTCCACAACTTCTGTTTCCCATACCTCATTTGAACAGCTGGGGTTCTGACCCAGCCTCTGATGTGATCCCAGTGTCTGGCTAAGACCATGACAACGTTAGAAAGAAACGGCATGGGTGCAGAGCCCTGGCCCTGGTGTGTAACAGTGCTGTGTTTTAAAGAACAGTCTGACACATACATACCTCCCTTGCACTTGTGGTCTCCTCACGCAAGGCACAAGCAGTTTTTGCACTCAATATTCAAGCCTGCTCTTGTCTCTGTCTCAGATGGGCCTTCCATATGACCTGGCTTGTGCCAGATTCCTGTTGTGCCAGTACATCCTCAGCAACCAGGGTCACTGCTCTCTCTTCACTACTGTGCCATGACTCCCCATTATTCTGGAGGATTGGGTCCTTGAAGCTGGAGAGCTTCCACCCCCTGTCTTTTTGCAGAGCTGGGCTTCCTGTACTTTCTTTGCCTTGTCTCTCCTCATGGGGCTGATTTGTGGCTGATAAACCCTACAGTAGAGCTCAAATGGGGTAGGAGTCTCTTGTCTGTGTTTCATATCAGAGAGAGTTTTCTCATTCTGAGCTAGTGGAAGAAACATTCTTCTTTTAGGACTGAAAATGGTAAAATTACACAGTCACTCCCCAACCTTCCACAAAGTGATAACAATATATGTCGCTTTACATTTGTGCTTTTTCCAGTGAAGAGGTGCTTGGGCACTAGCAGGAGTGGGATTCTGAGCCAATATCCAAAGAGGCCTCACAGGTACTTGGAGAGAACATGAGGAATTGGGCAGAGATGATGGACACCTAGCACACTCTTCTCAGGCTTGGGAACTGGTACCAATCCTGTTCCCTATGCCTGTTCTAGCGCATATTGTCTCTCTCTGGAAAAACTAGCATAATCAGAAGCAAAACTGCACAGCCTGGGGGAGGTCTGAAAATGTATCAGGCCTATTTCTCCATTGGATCCTTGCCTAAGTGAGAAGTTGGGCTGGAAAGAACCCTGTTTTTTAAGTTGCTACTGCCCCTTCGGTGACCTGGCAATTATTTCCAGGCCTCACAGGATATGTTTTGCTTCTGTCTTTTGTTCCCCATCTCTAAAATACTAATGAAATCAGCTGCTTACCTCAGTGGTAGAGAGTGACTTGCTTAGATACCGGATTTAACATAACTTCTGACCTATAAAGGCCTTGATCAGCAGAAAGTTTGTCTCTCAGGGCATCCTGCACATTAAGATGATGTGGGTGGGCTTCTGTGTAATCGTCTGGGATAAACTGGCAAGTAATAATGAATTGGTAGTAATAATGCATTAGACTCTGTACTCAGATCTTTGCTATTTCCTAGGTAAAACTGTTTGTGTTCACTTCAGTCTTGAAGCTTGTTGACTGGACATTTTTGGTAGGGGAAAACTGAAGGCAAGTTCTGGACCTCTGGGGAAAAGTCTGGTATTTATTTCTCTTACAGTTTGTCTAGATAGCATCTAACCAATTTGGAGAAAACTGTAAATAGTAAACAGAAAAAATACAAAAAATAAACCAAGGCTACCGGTGGAAATCAAATATGGCAGGCACTCAGAGAATGTTACTCTGATAGTAATTTTCTGATAGTATCAGAAATCATGACGGGGCCCACAGTTTCATGAGTTAGGAGGCTGAGGAATGATATCCACATCTACAGTATACCCTTTGCCCAGAGTACTCTTGGCCAGGAACTTCTCAGAGAAGCCTAAGTAGGTCTTGAGGTATAAACTTCTCTTGTGACCAGGAAATGGCTCCTCTTGTGTCTGGGCAATGGCAGGTGTGCGTCCTCTGTGTGACTGCATGTGAACTTGCATGTTGTGCTGCTGCTGTGTTTTTTAAAAAAAAAAAAAAAAAAAACCACCCAAAAAAACCTGTGATAACCAAGCACCTTTCAGCTGCTGCAGGACCACTTTCACTGTGTGAACTTGATCTTCATGTTAACTTCAAATACATATATTCAGGCCAGTGTAGCTTTCTGCTACTGAATTCTTTGTGGCTTTCAGTCATGATGCAGTTACGTTACCACAAAGAACCCCACTTTAGTCCTGTGAAGTGCTTATTGTGCTGCTTCTCAGTGCAAAAGGAAAATGTTCTTTGCTCTGATGGCTGATCTACACGCCACACTTTGTATGGCTTAAACTGCTTAGAAACTGTACTGCCTACACAGGCACACATATAAACCTGTATGCCTAGGTGGTACCTCTTAGTAGGTTTAACTTTTCTTCAAAATACTTCATAAAACATGTCTGTGGCTGTGCAGAAACCTCTTCTAAGTCAAAATACAACTGTATCAAGTGGAAATCCAGCTCATGCCTGTGTTCTCCAGCTATACTGCTGACAAGAGAGTGGCTGTGAGGGAAAGGGCATGAGGAACGTTGGGGGGACAGGGAATATCAAGAGATTCAAAATCAGGCTGTAACAAGTTTGTCTCAGCCTCTGCCTCTTGCTGTATCTGGTCATCTACATGGTCATTCTCCTGCTCATAAGAGAAGAGCTTGGTATGTCAGGGCATGAGACCATGCTGGGCAAAAAGAAAAAAGCAAAAAGGTTTTTATCCCACAAAGGCATATTATGGCTTCTGTGGAAATTCCTAACACTGGTTGTAACATCCTGTGTCTCTGATGCAGGATAGAATAAAAATGGAAAGAAACCTATCCATAGCATCTGCTTCTTCCCAAAGAAGTGTTGATTTATTTGTCCAGAAATTTGTAGAATTTCTCTGTACAAAGCATCCTTACAATTTCTCCCTTCTGGAGGGGCTCACTCAGTGACAGATTTGAGGCCTCCCAGACACTGAGGGAGATATTAAATACTTAATAAACTGGACCCTTTTCTATGGGTAATTCCAGTGCTGAACCTGTGCAGTGCTTTTCCTCACCAATGGCTAGCTCTGTGCTGCAGGCTAGAATATGGGGCTAGCTAGAAGTAGTTGCCACTGGTAATGGTGTTCACGCAGCTAGAGCCAAAAAGCAGAAAGGCTGGTGCATGACTTTCTGCTTCAGCCATTGGCTCTGCTGGTTTTGGCCCATTTTCTGAGAAAATTGTCTCTACATGGATTACTTCTGTAAATGGAACCCAAGGATCCCAGGGCCACTGACCCACACAGGGCAGCCAAAAGTTAGACTGTTTTCCCAGTGTTTCACCCTTATGGTCTTTCCCATACACAGACTTATCTTGCAGGGTAATGTGACGTACAAAGAAACAGACTTTTGGGGCAAGTTTCTAAAGCAAGCTCTTTCTACTACACAGCATGGGGCAGAGAGGTTAAAGTGGGAATATTTCAGTCTTCCTCAGTTTCCTTGCTGCTCTTCAGCAGTATTTGGATTGATGGTCATGGTTATGGGTTTCTGCTTTAGATCACTTCTCTTCTGCTGGACCTTTCCTCTGAGCCCTAGAAGCTCACTGTGTTTTTCTCTGTCATGGTAAATCTAGTAATCCTAAATCCCCCTGATTTAGGAAATGCAACAAGTGTTCTTCTCTGTCCAGCTGTACAAAGGGCTGTGTCAATCCCCTTTTCTGAAGCAGCAGGCGTAGCCCTCTGGTTTTATGATGTTCCTACTTACAGGCTTAGACTTGGGTTGAACTTGAATTTATACAGATACCTTCCTGTTGTTAGAAATCCTTCTGTTTCAAAATTATATAATTGCTCTTGCGAAGACTCTTAAGGTCTGGGTCTACATCACGTTTCTGCGTATAAATTCTTATAGCAACACTGGGCTATACCTGTGATTTCATTCTCTGGAATTCTTGTTCCTTTGGGAAGAAAAATTCAGTGAATAGTGCAGTACATACAGGAATTGTACACTTACAAATTAATTCATTTTGGCCAGGCCTTTATGGGACTCAGCACAGCATATCACTACCAGAAAGGCAAACACTGCTAAACATCAACTGCTTGCTCTAAGATGTCACTGCTACAGGTTTTCAACTTAGATTGTCCAGAGTTTCTGGTATGAGTAAAATGTTATTGAATTCTTGATCTAAGCTAAAATGTAAAGGGAAAAAAAATCAAATATCAGGCTGTGACAGACATCTACCACAGATAATTCCAGCCCAAACTCATAACATTTGGCAATATTATAAGCTGTAGAAAACAAACTCTTACAATGGGAACTGTTGCACACTTAAGAGCTGACTGTATCAGTCCCACCTACAAGCATCCACTCTGCACAGTACTTGTATAAAGCCTACTTGTGAAAAAAACACAGTATAGGTTTTTTTCGGAGTAAAAGGCTTTTCCTCCTACTCATGTTTCAGGGTGTTCCTTTCTAGATTAAAGCTTTTTTGCCTCTCCTTTTTATCTAATCCCTTTTCAAAGTGACAAGTTGCATGTAGCAGAAGGTCCTGAAGTTGCTCCTGTGACTTCCATTAGTCATACTGCATGAAAGAAAAGGGTCTATGGATTAAGGTGCCACAGTCTGGCATAACCTAAGCTCAACCTCTTCCCAGATTTCAGACTCCCTGTTTGCTGTTGACCTGGTAATTGCGTGTAGCTCTCTAACTATAATCACGTACATATTAAAAGTGTTGTTGTGTGAGTAAACATACTGGCGATTGAGGTGCTTACCTAGCAAGGTATCTCTAGCTTGAGATAGGTAGAATGGAGGTCATGGGGGAGCTCTCATGCTGAGAAGATGTGGGTGGATTTTTCATAATCCTCTGATGGACGGATACACTGAGTAAAAAATAAAGAACCTGTGGTCACAGATCTGCTGTAAGCATGTGTGGCAGAGGAAGACTTGAAACTTAGTGATGTCAGTTTGCTTTGGTAATGGAAAGTTAGAACTAATGGCTGGTTTTCTCACAAGAAGCTCCACCTACTTCTTGCTCACTTTGTACCATTAATGGTACATATTACATCAAGAAGATAATAGAAAAAAAAGGCAAAGAAAATTATGTTAAGTGCACGTTGTTAAAAGCTTGAAAATTAAGCAGTCAGAAGAATTAAGGAAAAGCCCAAACACTGCATAGCGTATGTGCATTATTTTACAGTCTGTAATTAGTTACAGTGTGACAGTGTACACAGACCACAGGGAAAGACTATCCAGAAAGGACTAATGAGGGGCTTCCTCACTTGCCTGGCTGTGGCTGGGCATTTGCTGCAATGGTCTGCAGCTGAGGCAAACTGGGTCTGCAGGAGCAAAGAAACTGCAAGGGAAACAGCTTTATTAGAAGTACTGGTGATAGCTTAATAGGGTTTTTTTTCACTTGCTTGACACAGACACTGTGCTGGAACTCAAAGTAGAGTCTCCTGCTGGACAGGTTCTGCTCTCTTTTTTTCTTCCAAGGGCACTCAAGAATGGATTATCTGCAAATTGTGGAGAAGGTCATGTTTGCCTGTGATCCAGAGTGTGATGCTGAGCTTTGTTGTCCCTGAGAAGAAAAACCTGTGGCTGGGTATGTAGAAAGGAGTTGTTAAAAAGATGCTTGCTCCTTCTGTTCTCTCGTGCTCTGGCAGGCTACCCCCAACTCTGCAATAAGGTTACCGCTTCAATCTAAGCCTGACAGGCACTAGTGGGGAATGAGCGGTGCAACTTTTCTGTGGAAGTTGTGAAATTTTGACCCAGCCTAGCGGTGGCACCTGGCTGTAGCATGTTGCTTGGATTCAAAGTTGAATGAAATGTAAGTGTGCTTGTTGGTAAGGTGTGTCCTGATAAGTGTGTGCACAGCTCGACTGATTCAAATCAGCTGGGTGCCTTCCACTGTGACAGGTTTGTTTTACTCTGGAAACTCACTCACCAGTGTAAGTATGAATGGGAGCTGGGCCAGTGTAGTTTGCTGTGCCTAGATTTCTTTTGGCTTTCAATAATACAGATTGCTTATCATAAAGCAATAACAGCAACCATAAAAGAGCCATTTGAAATTAAGTCCTTTCTCATGCCTGATTTATTTGCATATCATCCCTGCTCAGTAGGATTGAAATGATATGGTGACTCAACTAACTGCACACAAATATCCTTGCACAGAAATTCATGCTTGTAGTCAGTCTTAAGTTGTATGAGTTTAACGAGATACTTTCTGGTGGTACATACAGCAAGCTGTTGTGGAGACCAATAGATTTACGGGATACAGAACTTTTCTTCCCATGATGACTTCTTTCAGCTCAATCAACTTCGGAAACTGAGCCATTTGTAGACAAACTTTCTGCTGACGTGAATGAGAGAATGTGTTCACCCTAATGGAAGGGTGACTTGTGAGAAAAACTTTGGTCCAAAAATCTTGAAAGTCCATTTATGAATAAAGGTGCCTGCCTTCTCTAGTCTCCTAGGGAACAGTTTGCCTCCCACTAACTTTCATTGTGGCTGGCCGCTCCTTAGATCTGTTGAAAAACTTGTGTTTGAAAACTAGTTCTTTTGACAAATAAATAACCTACTAAAGTAACCCAAGAAGAAACACTAGATGTGAAAGGATCCTATCTTCTGTGTGAAAGGGGTACTGCCCATTAATGGCTGGAAGGCATAGCCAAACACTTTTAAACAGGAAAGCAGGCATACATTTATTTTTCTCTTTAATTCTACAGTAAGGCTAAAGCTAGTTCTAGCATTAGTGTTTTCCAACAGTCCTGCTCTGATAGTGAGGACTGTTCTTACAGAATCTCTGAAGAGGGTGGGTTTGGTCTCTTCTGTCATGAAGGAAAAAAATCTACTACTGCTACTCCAGGAGGATCTGTGGCAAAATCCATACTTTTCTTTCAGGAAAATCTTTCTAAAAGACATGCTAATGAAGAATTGTAGCTAAAATACATTATAACAGGGGAAATTTACTTGCTTTCTAGAATATGAGCCATTTTTTCATTTATTTCTGCAAATAAGGGTGAGCTAAAATCTGGGTTCATGTTTGGAGGGGAAACAGAAGTAAAGATCCAATTAAAATAAACTCCTAGATTCTAGACTTACATGGCAATTTCAGTTGCCTCAAGTCTCAGGCTGTACTGTTCAGAGCAGTATTGAGAATGACTGTAAATACAGTAAATTCACACAGGACTGCGTTCACCAGCATAGCACCAAATGCTACATTAATACAATATTTTGCTGCTATGTCATGAGCAGAATAGCTAAGCATCTAGGTGAATGAGGGGGGAGAATTGCTCTTGCCTTCACCTCCAGCCTTTGCTCTGATACAAATGTGGACTGAAAATGCTGTTTCTCCTACATTCCCATGGGAATACGCTTACTGATATGCCTCCAGATATTTTTTTTATCTGTTTAGGTTACTGGTATCTTGGTGCATAAGACCAGCTAATGTTCTTTCTGATGTGTTTGTTGTGTGCAAAACCAAGGTAACAGTTCTAAAATATACTATCTGCTCTTTAATCTTCATCTTATGTGTCAAGCAAGTAATAACACTTACCTTTTAGGGTGGAATGAGAGTTTTAACAGAGCCAAAACAGCACTTGATTCATTGTGGGGATTTTCTGTGCATTTTTTATTGTTGTTAGACTTCAGGGAAGACTTAAAAGTTTCTATATGTTGAATCTAGATGTTTAATACTAAGGATTTTTTGGCTGAAGCAAACAGAGGCATTCAGAAATTCAACATCTGTCATAAATATATTCCCAGCTCTGCCTTTGGTACAGGATTCTTGTCTGGTGTTTCCCTCACTGCGCTTTCAGATGGAACCCTGAATGGGTTTGAAGTGGGTGAATATCTGCTTTATCTGGTGCCCTGAGTTTTTGTGCAAGAATGGAACATTGCAACAGACATATAAGCATCACTGCGGAAACCACAGTGCACACAGCTTCTTTTTAGCCAGTCTCCCCAAAAGACAGGGACAACCTAGATCCTAAATATGTGGGGTTTGGTGGTGGATTCTTTTGGTTTGTTGCTGCTTGGAAATCATGGTGACAAATGCTTTAACTGCTTCAAGGAAGATAATGAGATACTCTTCTGGATCTTTGTGGTTAGCTGCTCCAAAGGGTGCAGGGGAATTATGGCAGAAGGCCTATGTTTAGTTGCTGTGAGAGGCAGTGGTGACTGATATCCCCAGCTGATCAAGGGTAAAAGGCAGCTTGTTTGCAGTGAACCAGAGAAGTGCTACAGAGATCAGCCTTAAAGGCTTTTCTTATGTGTTCCTTTTCCTAAATACTTGATTCAGTGCTTTTGGAGTGCTGTTCTTATTCTAAAAACATGGAATGCTACTGTACATCCTATTAGTAGTGCTGTCAAAAAATATCAAGTGGAATTTCTTCTCCTGCCTTGCCAATTAAGCATAATGCTTAGATTCAGGCTTCTCTGCACGCACAATGTAAGGTGCTCACATCAGTAGTATCCACAGCTCTTATGCTGTGTCAGACTTGACAAGACAAGGAAAACTGTTTTCTTGACCTGCTGTTCCTGGCTCTTCTGCCTCCTGGTGAGCCAGATGGGCTCACTAACCTTGTCCCCATTGAGCCTTCTCTTCTCCAGGCTGAACGGTCTCAGCTCTCTCAGCCTCTCATTATATCAAAGATACTCCGGTCCCTAAATCATCTTTGTGGCCCTCTGCTAGACTTCCTCTAGTATGTCCATATCTTCCTTGTACTGGGGAGACCAACACTGGACACAGCACTGCAGATGTGGGCTCACCAGGGCTGAGTAAAGAGGAAGGATTTCCTTCCTTGACCTTTTGGCAATGTTCTTCCTAATACAGCTCAGGATGCTGTTGGCCGCCTTTGGCCTGTGGGTGCATTGCTGGCTCATGGTCAGCTTGGTGCCCACCAGGATCCCGGGCTCCTCACTGCTTTCCAGCTGGCGGGTTCCCAGACTGCACTGGTGCCTGGAGTTATTTCTACCCAGGTGCAGGACTTAATGTTTTCCATTGTTGAACTTCATGAGATTCCCTTCATCCTAATTCTCTAGCCTGTTCTGCCCTGAATGGCAGCACAGCCCTCGAGTGTGTCAGCGACTCCTCCCAGTTTGGCATTGTCTGCAAAGTTGCTGAGGGTGCACTCTCTCCTAGTGTCAAGGCCATTAATGAAGTAGTAACAACCACTGGGGCACACAGCTGGAGACTTACAGAATCATAGAATCATCTAGGTTGGAAAAGACCTTTAAGATCATAAAGTCCAACCATTAACCTAACCCTGACATCCCACCACTAAACCATGTCCCTAAGCACCTCATCTGTCCTTCTTTCAAATACCTCCAGGGATGGGGACTCAACCACCTCCCTGGGCAGCCCATTCCAGAGCCTGACAACCCTTTCTGTGAAGAAATTTTTCCTAATGTCTAACCTAAACCTGCCCTGGTGCAACTTCAGACCATTAAGACTTGCCTCTAACTGGCCTGTGTACCACTGATCACTCCCTGCTGGGACCGGCTGTTCAGGCAGTTTTAGATCACTGTCACTGTGCACTTATTTGGCCCATACTTTTCAGCTTGTCTATACGTCTTTATAGGAGACCATGCCAAAAATCTTGAGGTCTGGGTACACAACATCCACTGCTCTCCCTGTGGGAGAGAACAGGTCAGGCAATACCTTGGCTACGTGGTCACTGCTGAAGCCTGTGTTATCACTAGTAGATGTGCTACAGTGGCAGCATGAAACACACAAAAAAAAGCTCATGGAAAAAAACTCAGTTAAACTTCCAGAGTGCACAATTGTCCTCACTTAAAATGTGCCCCTTGTATTCCCCAGCAAATGCTTTTGTTCTTCTGGACGATGTCTGACTCTGTACCTTTATGGCTGTGCCTTGGCCTGTGTCTCAATGGACAGAGGCCCCAGGCGGCCACTTGGATCTGCAGCCTGCTCCAAAACACCTTCCTGTCCTGTCTTGCATGTCAGGAAGAAGCAGAGTTTGATGCACATTCCTCTGAGTAGTTTCAGTTGTGAGCTTTTCATTAAAAGATTTTTCCCTAAGATCTTTTGATTTAAAGTCGTCTTTTTTTTTTTTTGAGGAAAATCTTTTGATGAGTGCCTGAACACAGGGAGAATATCAGTTTACATTAAACACCACCACCAAAAAGAGCCCCACAAAAGCAAGTGGTACAAGTCGACGTGTAGTTGGAAACCTAGTTCGGGGCTTGTCATTTTCCTAACAAAAGCTGAATATTTTTCTAAGCTGCTCCCTACCACCTCCATCCCACATACCTCCCCCAAAAAACCAAGCCCCCACAACATTCACTTTTTCCCCTCTCTTTCTGTCCAGAAGTGGACCAGGAAAGGTCATTCTGATGCTTTCTCTGCTGTGAGTTTGCTGTGTGACCTCATGATAAGGAAATCTGGGAAGCAACCACTTGCCTGGTCTTGTTTTTCTGGGACACTCAATTCTTGGGGAGCACAGGCTAATGCAATTATATTGTAGCTCCTGCAGTGAATTTTCTTCCTTCAGTTTTCTATCCAGCTGCTGATTAGCCCCCTGTTCCTGATGTAAGCATCCTACCTAGCTATAGGTACAACAAAGCTAAGAAGCAATTGGTGCATGCTGCCCTGACTTCCAGCTTCCTAAATGGTAGTCTGCCTTGGCTGCCACTCCAATAGCAAGCAGTGTGAAGGTTCATGCAGCCCTTTCAGCAAAACTCTTGCCAACAACACTTGGGTTTACTGCTTAAGTGGCTGTCTTGCTCAGCTGAGTAGGAGGACCTTGTTGCTGTGCTCTCAGTAGTCAGCATTGCTGTTTGCTGTGCTAGTTCACCCTGACCTGCCTGTTCCAGAATGATTAGCTGCTTGGAGCTGGAGATCCCTCTCCACAGTGCCAAGCTTCCTGTGCTGTTGGTCTAGGAAACCATGTGGAAAGAGATATAGCGACTATGCCTTCTGTTTTTCATTTCTCGCACAGCTGGGTGAAGATAAATTTTACATTTGACATTAGGGAACCAGAGGAAACATGTTCTACCTCCAGTACTGACAGGGTGTTAGCAATGTCCGGGCATGACCCCAGCTTTCCCAAAAAAACCCTAACCTGAGATCTTTTCTTTAAAGGTTTTTAAAGGCCAATGCCTGAACATGTCGCAGGACAGAAAAGCAACAACAGGGGTTCTAAATCTGCTTTTGCAGAACGTTGCTGTGCCAGCATGGGCGAAACTGCGAATAGCAGCATTAAGTAGAAATGTCTGTTATTTATTCATCTTTAGATAATAGAGGAGCCCTTAAAATCAAGTATACCTCTCTTCCTTTGCAGTCTGCTCCATCGTTTTTCTCCCACCATAAAGAGATCCTGCCTCTAACTGGAACGCAGCTCCACTCTTGCACTGGACCACCATCGGGACTTGAGAGGACTAAGCAGGCACTGCTGTTTAAGCAGATGTCCTCACCTACCCTGTCCCTGGCTATGGTCCCCCCTGCCTTATGGCAGTCTTGTGGTAAATGAGACCACTAAGTTGACTCATTCTTGCTTGCTAGGTTCCCTAATTCTGCTCAATGAGCAGCTGCATAAAATTGTGCAAATGTCAGTGACAGAGACATTGCAGAGGTGGGAATAAGCTGCTAGCAGTGGGGGGGGGGATGGGACACACACTTTGAGGCCATTTTCTGATGGCAAAAGACACCCAAGGAGCAGCAGTGGTTTGTTATGTACAAATCCTTCTGGTACAACAAACTGTAGATCAAGGGAGGGGCTGGGATTTCTCTTGCTTTCATCTCTAGCTCTGGCTGTGGTAGTACCTTTTTCCTTTTAAACCACCCCCTTGCCCTGAAGTGAGGACTTTTGCCAGGCACCCTGAAAACACCTGGCAGGACAGGCCAATTTTTGCCAGTGCTCTGCCAGTTTGGGCACTTTAGCACACATGTTACTTCTTCATGAACATCAGGGAACATAGAAACAAAAAGATGAGAGCTCTTCATAGGGGTTTCTGAAGCAATCCAGTCTTATTCTACGTAGAGCAGGTAGATTTAGGGAAACAAGTAAGTACAGCTTTCTGCATCTTTGACCATGTATTTATACCCATGAAATGAGAAGTCATTGTGAGAAACACATTTTCCTGTTCATTTTGTCTTGCTGCTTCCACTTATATGAATTGTAGCATGTAGAAGGTGCAATAGCTTGTCAAGTGAGATGACATGGCTTTGTATCCTTGTACCAAGCTTCAGAGATATTCTGTGAAGGGAAAGCATCTTTTGGTCTCCCAGTGTTCCTGTTCATCGTACTCAAGCAGAAATAGTAGGGAAATGAAGAGACTTGTACTAGGGACCTGTAACACTGAAAGAGTGATAACGTGGAAGAGACACAGCTGGCGGTACTGGAGCGGTCTCTCTGAGATCATTCTGCAAATGAACAGGTTGTGAGAGGGCATTTATGTAATTCTTTGGGGCAGGCTCACCAAGTGATGAAAAAAGGTGTCTGCGGCCAGTCTGTGGTCTCTCAGTTTTGCATGCCTGCCGGGGAAGGACTGAAACTTAGAAAAGTCAGTTCTTCTCTAGGGGTGTGGGGAGAAAAGTTAGTGCAGTCTCTTAATTTGTTAGAACTTTTTCCATGCTACTTGATGTTGGTGGGGTGGGGTTTCTTTGAGAACAATAGTTTGAAACTGGTATATGTGTTTAAAAAAAAAAAAAATCCTGTAAAAAGGCAAGCAATCTTTTCCTGCTGTCATGCTTTAACCTTGGCCAGCAACTAACCCCCCCCTAGACCCTTGCTCACTTGCATCCTCCCCCAGTGGGATGGGGGAGAGAATTAAAAGGGTAAAAGTGAGAAAACTCATAGGTTGAGATAAGGACACTTTAACAGGCAAAGTAAGAGCTGCATGATAAGCAAAGCAAAATAAGGAGTTCATTTGCTACTTCCCACGGCAGGCAGGTGTTCAGCCAACTCCAGGAAAGCAGGGCTCCATCATGTGTAACATTACTTGGGAAGACAGATGCCATCACTCTGAATGTCCCCTCTTCCTTCTTCCCCCAGCTTTTATTGCTGGGCATGACATCATATGGTGTAGGACCCTCTTTGGTCAGTTGGGGTCAGCTGTCCCAGCTGTGTCCCCTCCAGCTTCTTGTGCACCCCCAGCCTGCTTGATGGTGGGGTGGTGGGAGGGACAGAAAAGGCCTTGACTCTGTGTAAGTGCTGCTCAGCAATAATGAAAACACCCCTGTGTTACCAACACTGTTTTCAGCACAAATTCAAAACATAGCCCTATACTAGCTACTATGAGGAAAATTAACCATACCCCACCCTAAACCAGCATATTCTCCACCGCTTATTCCATACCATTTACATCATGGTCAGGTCACACACTATCCAATACATCCTCATTAACCACCACCCCTCTTCCTATCCTTTGATACATGCACACAGATATTATTCCCTTAGTTTTTTGACCACACCCCTGTAAAACGTCCATAAATGTCCATAAAATGTTCACTGAGTCCATGACTTTGGGCTCCATCTGTTATGGTGGTCTCTCAGGACAGGAGAAGCAGTGTGTTGTGTGGAGATATTGGGCACCAAAGCCAGCTCAGGCTGGGTCACTGCTGCACTTGCTCTGCTTCTTGTAAGGCTCATCCTCCCTTGGTTCAGATGGTTCCTGCTGTGGCAATTCCTATAACATGCCAAACTCAAATCATGGGTTAGAACAATTTAAAGGTATATCCACTACATTTTCCACCCCTAGTCTCTTTGGACCAGACCATAGGGTTTAATACTGCAGTGAACTCCTTCCTTGCTCTGTCTTGGACTTATCCATGGACTGCTGTCCATTACGGGAGTACCTGCTCCAAAGTGGAGCCTTATCTATGAGCCACAGTCTCTCCAGGGATATACCCGCTGCGGCATAGACTTATCCACAGCTGTTTTGAGGTGCACCTGCTCCAGCATGGCCTTATTCATGGGCCACAATCCCTTCAGAGATATACCTGCTCCAGCATGTATTTCCCACAGCCACAGCCCCTTTAGGAGCTGACCTGCTCCAACATGGCCCTACCCATGGTCACAGTCCCTTCAAGGGTTCCACTGAAGTTTCAAGGAGTACCTGCTGTGGTGTGGACTTACCCCAGCCACAGATGCTTTGGGGTGTACCTTCTCCAGTGTGGACTTATCCTTGGGCCACAATCCCTCCAGAGGTACACCTGCTGCGGCACAGACATAACCACGGCCACAGATGCTTTGGGATGTACCTGCTCTGGCATGGGCTTATTACAGTCACAGACACTTCATGCTGTCCTGCTCTGGCATGGAATCATCCACAGGCTGCAGTCCCTTTGACTCAAGCTCACACTGGAGTTCCAGCCTGTCCAGTGCAGCAGCAGAGAAACAGCCGCGATGCCCGGCCACCTGCCAGCCCAGGCACATCACCATGGCTGTTATCAAAATGTTCCCAGGCACAGCAGAGTAAAATAATAAGTACTGCAGCAAGCAGTAGAGGCAGAAAGCAGCCACTAATGAGCACTAGACTCTAATATACAGTAAGGCAAGCAAGCCCAGAAGTCTGCTGATTAACACCTAAACAGCAATTAACAGCTATAAATTCAGTCTAGCATGTTCCAGTCAAATCTGTCATTATCGAGTGGTGAACACACCACTTGGGTGTCCAGTGAAAGGAAGGAAGAAATGTTCATAGTTGCTCCGGTAGTTGCCCAGCAGACTGGGCTGAAACTCTAACTGTAGAAAGCTTAGGTTACTCTAGCTTCCCTCCTGCAGAAGGATTTGTGGTGGCTTTGAGAGTAAATAGACCAAGGAGTAGGGGCAAGGCTGGTTACAGAACCCTGTGGACTCTGGTATGTGAATCTGATCGCTTTTATCCCCAATGGAGGATAGACAGACTCTGAGCCATTTGAATGGAAACTGCAACAAAGGATGTGAGAGATTTTTCTTTCTGGCTTGAGACATGACCAACCTGGAGAAGAGGAAAAGAAATGTAAAGCAGAGCTCAACAAGAACGAGTCCTGAATACCACTGACACCCGTGGGCTGTTGCTAACCTAGGGCACATCTTTGTTGGTATCTCTGAAATTTTGACTTGCCCTGCAAGTCAAAGGAAAGGAAGATGGCTCTTCTCTGTGGACTCCCTTTGTCTGTAATATACTTAGTAAGAGCCAAGCAGAGTTGTGGCTTTGCAGATGGTCTTAATGTAAAATGAGACTGCTGATGGAGAAGCCGTGAGTTTGCATGTGTAGGTTTGTATGTGTGGGTGCTGGACGCTTGCTTAGCTGCTGCAGACACGAGAGACAGCTGAGCACGACTTGTGTGCCTTCAGTGGATATGCACTGTGGAAACTCAGTTACCAGGATAGCTACAAGTATCAACAACTGAAGTCAGTGTGGTTTTCTGCTCGCTAGCCTCTTCCTAAAGCTGTTAGGTTACCACAGAGAATTAGCAGTAATTTTGCTAGCCTCCAAATTTTTATTCTTCTAGCTCTTGTCTCTGAGTTCATTCACATTGTGTGTCAGCTCTGCAGAGTTCAGACTCTGTTGTGACCAAACCACCGTACGTGACAACAGATGGACGGAATGGGGCTGTGTCTGTAAATGTGAAAGGAGCAGTTTCACAGCGCTGTGCCAGCATCATTGCCTGCATCCTGCAGGTGTCATTCTGCAGAAACCACCCCTGGCAGTGATTTACACCAGTTTATCGGCTGCACCAGGAAAGGGTGAGGGGCAGCAAGATAGCAGTAGAAATGCTGCACAAGGGAGGGCTAGTGCAGTGACATGGCATTTCCTTTTCTGTACAGAGCTAGATAACTGTTCTGTACCTTAGTGTGCTGAGATTCAAAAGGTTTATTTTTTTATTACTGAAGCTTAGGTGAGGTCTAGACCCTGGCTCTTTCAGTAGCTGGCTCAGATGTGACGTGAGGCTCACAAAGCTTGAGATGTGGTCAGTCACGGGTAGGAGCAGTGAATGAACAACAAATATCAGGATAATTTTCTGGCTTTGTAGAAGCCGTGGAGTTCCCTGTTCTCTACCCTCCCCTCCTCCCTGCACTTGCAATGCTATCTAACTCAGCCTCAGATGGGTATTCTTCTGGCCTGGGGGTCTGGGCAATTGCCCTGCCTTGTCAGCCTTCAACCTAGTCTCTGTGCACAAGGCACTACAACAAAGCTAATAAATCTGGCTGAGATTCACTGATGCCCTCAGAATAGCTGAGGTTTGTGGATACATGTGCAGGCTTGTCCTCCCCCCCCCCCCCCCCGCCAAAGTGCCCCCAATGCCCAGGGGAGTTTGGTATCTTGGATTCTGTGTTTTACCTTCTCTGTAACATATTAATGCCCCAATTCTAAGTCCAGCTTGCTGGCTAGAGATCTGTGTAACCGATATCCCCCAAAATTAAATAAATACTTGAATAACTAATGGCAAGAAAAAAAGAAGGGAAAAAAAAGGCTTAGGCTGGGATGGGAAGGGTTGTGAAGAGTGTAGAAAGGCCTAATGGCTCTTTAACCTGGGCATATGAAATGCACAAACACAGGGTAGCATGCCTAGCAAAGGTGCCTCTGGAGTACCTTTCCAATTCTGCCCTTATGTAAGCTGACATCTCACAGGAATATCATTAACATCTCATTGCAGACATTTAGCAAATTGAATGACTGTAGTAAGCAGAAAAGGTCTCCAGATGCATTACAGTTTGAAATAATCTTCTGTACAGTAGCAAGGATGAGATGTGGATTTCTGCTGAGCATGGAGGAATGAGGTGGATCTGAAATACCTGTGGTTCCTTTGAAATTTCGGGTGCATAGTAATATTCAGCTCTAGTCATATCTATTCAGAATACAAGTTAAGAAATGGTGAAGAGGCACAGCTATATTTAGAGGCTTAGTAGTGGCAGTATGTAATCACACGGAAGATTAAACTTCAAGGGCTTCCATGTGATAGGACCAGTAAGATGTGTTTAAATAAATTAGTATCGGAGAGCTGTGTTCTGTGGTCTGCAGCTCTCTGGATTATACGAAGAGATAACTGAGTATGAGGCTTAGATATCAGGATATCTATGCTTCATGTAGCAAAAACTGCTCAAGCTTAAATATTCTCTCTCCCTTTTTTTGTAGCTCTTGGTGAAACACTTGAAAATTCTTATAGTGAAAATGAGAGTTGCTCAAATTTAGCTTCAGTCTTGTGTGATCATACTGGGAAGGTTGCTGCTCACTAATATGCAAGAAAATTTCTTCTGAAGTATTTTAAATTACGAGACATGATATTTAAATACTAGGATACAGTGTATTTGAAAGTGTGACCTCATTTTATACAACATGAATTAATTTCCTATTGCACATATGTTAGATTTGGTTTTATAAAAAAAGATTGATACTTGCATGAGTGATAACAACATCTATAGTTGCACTGGGGAGATGATGGAAGACAAAGTAGACATGGGTCAGGTAGGATCTGCCCTGCATGCCATGTTACTGCACAGTTACACTGGCTACGTTGCAGATGTTTGCTTCTTTCTCCTGAACGCTTCAGTACTGGTGAGTGCCTGCTGCATGTCACATTGCTGACTGAGGCATACTGGGAGTTTCTTTCATCTCTGCTCAGGCGCTGAGTTAGAAATAGGCTCTGAGAGGTCTGCAAGTGGAGGATGCTTTGGCTTGTACAGGCTTCTAATTGTCCTAGGAAACAAGACACCATTACTCCAAGTGTGAGGGTGAGGCTGGTTTTGGGAATGCAATTTTGAGTTCTAGGAATGTAAGAACAGAATTCCTCCCCTTTATTTGGTAGAGAAATAAAAGAACTTCAGGCTTAGGTCTGTAATCTTACATGAGCATAACCGGAGCCGGCTGTGCTCCAGCCAACACTAAACGAAGAGCTGCCAAGAGTCCCAGCAAAGTGTTGGAGCTCAAGTGGCTTGGGACGCAGTAGGTAGTTCTGTCTCTGTGGTGTTTGTACCGTAGTTCTGGGCAGCAATTGCACCTTGTGACAGAGAGGCTAGCTCAGATAGAGTAATCGGCCAAGCTGCCAGAGTACTGCCAGAACTCCTGAGCAGTTAGGACAGTTCTGCTCTCCTGCAATGCTCCCTACATTTCTACATTGGCCCTGGCTTTCTTTGAGTAGGACAAAATGGACCAAAACTCTGGCTCTAAGCCCAAAATGATTTTGCTGCCTCTTTAATCTTCATAGCCTGGCAATCTTCGTTCAGATCCCCAAATCAGGTGGAAAAAACTAACCATTCCCTTTGTATTTTTGCCTCTGAAACAAATATGGCAGCAGGAAGAAGGTCCCTAACACTCATGTGTGGATGTCCTCCCCCTCGGCCCCAGCTATGGGTGTTATAGACCTCAGACAAACCTCCACAAACCTGTCCTGAACTGGTGTGTTTGTTACAGACTGAGGTGACCACACATGACATGAATTAGTACCAGAAGCCCTTCTAAACTTCCCCAGGACCGGCCAAAAGGGTTTGTGTGTATCATGTCCCACACATACCTGCTATGACAGGAGATGTAGAGATGAAGAACAGCAAGCAGGAAGAGGAGGCCCAGGAGACCAGCGAGGCTGATGACACAGTGAAGAAACCATGTACTATTCTCTAAAGAGAAACAGTTGCTCTTTTAGGTACATCTCACAGACCGCTTACTTACCCTGTGCCTCTGTCAGGAAGGCATCTTTTAGACAATGCTCTCTTTGTGCTCTACTTCAGAGGATGACCTAAACTAGCTGGAAACCAGTGCCAGGCACAGAACTGGGAATAAGCAATGTCCCCCCATGCCCTTGATGGAGCAGCCTTGTCTTTTGCTGGATGGGCACTAATTAGATCCTCCTCACCACTTCCCATAGTCCAGCTGCAGGCCTTGCGTGTGCATCCCAGCAAATTTCAGCTCTAATTTCAGCTCTAATTTCACTCTCTTCCAACTGAGTGGTAGGTGAAGGCTTTAGGTGGTGAATTTGAAGACATTGCTGGGAAGTTGTATGTCATGAACTTTGGAATAATCCTGACTTCCCATTCAGCCCTATTGGTGGAAGTGAAAGGCACTACATCCATCTCCTGTCCTAGAATTTCACAAAGGACTTTACAATTCTGACAGCACTTTTGTTTATCCTTCCCCCTCCTGACAAGTTTCTCACTGGAAACTTCAACTCAGCTACACGGTTCCCGTTACAATCCTGCCAGTGCCACTGATGTTCGTCTTAGTGCATGAACAGAGGGCTCAATGTGGCTTTGAACACTGAACACACAAAGGGAAGCTTACTTGAGGGATAACAGGTTATGGACTTGCTCTGATTCCCAGCTGGGTGGGACACAACGCAGGTTGTATTCGTCATGTTGGTGCTGTATGCTGTGAGCTTGCTGAGAACAGTCACTGTCCCGTCGTCATGGCCTTCTTCCTCGAGGGTGGAGTTGCTCTCGAGGACCCACAAGATCTGAGCAGCCGGCTTCCCTGCCGCTGCCTTGCACACGGGGTTCCCCTGGTCATCACAGTACAGGGTCAGCCTGGGGGGCACTGCAAAGCATCAGGAAGGGGAGGTACATGGAGTTAGTTTGCCACAGTTGGGATAGGATGTTCTCTACCCAAAACGAACACAGTGAAAAGAGGAAAATAAGGTTGGAGAGGCCATCCCATCACAGTGACACGGGCCAGAGTCACAAGAGACAAAGGTTGTTCCTCTTTCTTCCTTTTGGACAACTCTCCCCCATTCAGGTGAGTTACCACAGCCATGTACTGTTAGAGGAGGTATCCCTGGGCATTGTGGCAGGGAAGTATCCCAAATACAGGGCTGAGTTAGACTTTTGTCCTAAGCGGCCATCGTACACGTGGTTTAAAGTGTATCTGAATGCCAGCATAAGAGGAAATGGGTCCTCTCTAACTGTCTGGGTAAGACCATCCTGTGATTCATAGAATATCTCAGCACTTGGAAGTGTTGCTGTCACATGCTTTAGTTCTCTTAAATTAGTGTATTAACACTTGATTCTACACGACAACCGGAAACATATGCGGAGGCCTCTGTTAGTATATTGGAAATTGCTTCACACCTGTCCTTTCTAACTAGACAGTGGGAAAGGGGGCAGCAGAAGGGAGAAAAGTTTCTGGAAATAAGGAGAAGGGAGACATGGAACTACCAGCAATGAAATGCGTGACAGTTTGTCCCAGCAAGAGAGCTCCTCTTCTTACAGCACGCTTCCCCGGTGCATGGGGAGAGGAGCTTTGTATGTCCAGACCCAGCCACGGTCCTTTGGAGAACTGTAAAATGAGGAAGGAGTCCCTTACCTAGCACAGTCAGCTGGTACAGCTGGTGGAAATTCCCCTCTGTTGCTACTAGTTCGCAGGTGTAATTTCCCTCATGAGCTATTCCTACTTGCTGTATCTCAAGGGCAGGATTCTGATCTGGTCTGAATTTCCAGTCCGTGCCGTCACTGCAGTTTGTTCTGTCTGTCTTGTTCTGATCAGCCCTGTATCCCAAGGTGCAGCGGCCCCCAGCCTTGGGGTTTATTTTCCATGTTACCACAGTCATCTTTGATCCGGGAGGGCAGGCAAACACAAAGCTGTTACCTACTGTCACTGACACACTGCTGTTTCCTGAAGGAGAGAAAGGAGAAGGACATGTGAGAAGGTGCCCTGGGATGTCACTCATAGCCTTGGAGTTCTGGTCTGTACCTCACAGAGAAGTGTCTGCCCTGCTACACGCCAGCGTGCGGCCCTGTCTGTGCCAGCCCAAGAGCTGTCTCTCTCTTCTTAAGCGGGAATAGATCTCCAAATTCATGGCTGTGTTTGCATTCATTGATCCTTGTTTTCACTCTCTCCCTCTGTAAGGTACTCCCCCTAGGACAGTGGATAAATAACATGACTGGGAAGCAGGGCTTGAATGAGCTGCAGAGCCCATCTGTATGGGGAGATCTCTCAGATTACTTTTCCCTCAGCATCGCTGCCCTTCTGCGTACAGCAGAAAAATGAATGTTTGAAGACATTAACCCCACTTTTGTGCTGGATATAAGCAGCCCTCCTAATCAGGTCAAGCACAGGTGGCAATTTCTGCCCTGAAGCTTATATGAACCAATTTCCCTGATTATAGTGGTGACAGATGAAATAGTAGAGGAGTATGACATTTAACTGGAAAGAAAACACACTCCTGTTTGCTTAGATGCAGAGATCCCCGATAGACTCAAGACCACTGCCTCGTGTGTCCTAACAAAAGCAAACAAGAATATGCATAATTAATGTAGAGTAGGGAGGAGAAGGATTATAGCTGCATTTTTAGATCCCACATTTTTAGAGTTAGCTTTTCTAAGTATTTGACTGAGTTTGGAAAGGGGAAAGAACCTTCCCGTTAAGTCTTATGAAAACTTTCATCTGAATCTAGCGTTGTAAAATCCCACTGTACTTTGTTGACAGGACAAGTCACTGATACCTAAAAGTAAAGCTCGACAGGGTGCTCAGACTGATCAGAAAACCTCTCCCATCATGCATGTTTTTAATATATCTCTTCATTATCACAAAAAAAAAAAATGCTCCAAGAAAATTATTACCAGTATTCATCAACTCCTTAAAAAGCCCAAGTTCAACAACTTATTGGTTGACAATTGAAAAATCTAGTTGTAGCTAGGAATGTTTTGATTTGCAGGTTATTGGTTTCCCATCAACAAGTCCCTTCAGCAGTTTGTAAAGATCCCTTCCCCTAGATTTTTTTCTCTCCCAAAGAACTTGAGTAAACATGACTCTGATGAGTGTAACAGAGAGTTGATACCGAAGTACCGCCAGCAGTACCTGTAGCTCCTGTGATGGCAGTGATGGTGAGTAGAACAATGGTGTGCGTGGTCTTCCCGAAAACTTTCAAAGTGGCTCTTGCGTTTGTGGGTGATGCAGGTTTCTTGCACCACCCGGCTTTCTGTGAGCTCCCCATCATTCCCTGCCAGGGATCCTCAGCAGCCAGAGTCACTGCTCTGCCTCTGCTCCCGAGAGCCCCGCAGTGCCACTACGAAGAGGCAGGATCTTGCTCCTAGCACAATGCTTCCTGTTCTGAGAATTGGTGAACAGAGAGGAAATGGTATTGGTATTTGTTTTCGGACCATTGGCCTTTTGTACAGGGTCACTGTGGGGAGACAAATCCTGTAGCAGAACTCGCAGAAAGTCTAGGCAGTGTGATTTTGCAGGCCTGGCTCTGATCTTGAAGTAAGAATTTTATCATTGGGAATTGGGGGAAGGATATTCTCAGCTTACTGCTTAAAGGTTGCTCAATATAGTCCAAAAAAACTCTTAAAGCAAATTCCTCTTCCTCCCTGCTCTATCCTTCCCCACATACCCAACAGCCTAAGACTTTTTCTCTAAAAGGCACTGGCGATCACTTCTCCCCTGCAGGGAGGGAAGGTAGATGGGTACATTGTACATTTATATTACAGCTCTGTTTCTCTGATAATAGTACATCTACAGACAGTTAGGCCAAGGTTGCTTTTTTTGCACGACTGTTTTGTTTGGGTTTCAAACTGTTCTGGTACTATATTCCCCCCTTACATACACAAGTGAACACTGAAGGTTGTTCCAGTGCTGAGTTGCAGGATTTTTTTTTGTTTAGAGCCATAAGAGTCCCTTAATTTTTATAAGGTCCTTAAGGACCTTTTCCCAAGCTACTACTGTCTGTCTTCCCAGGTAATTAAAACTGCTGTCTTGTACCAGCAAAGACAGCTTCCCTGGATATCACATGAACCTCCCTGGAAATTAATGCACTGAATTTAATTTATCAGAAAAATGTGAGCCTCCCCAAACTTTGAAGCCACCAAGCTGAAATGAGTTGGTGACTATTGGCCTGTTCTAAGAACAGAACTCTTGCCCCACATCTGCTGTCACAGCAGATTTAAGTATTTCCTGTGCTGTGCTGAAACGTGCCTGGAAGGGCTTCAGTTCTGTGGTCAAATCGATGCAAGGCATCCACAAATGGAGGGAATCACTGGCAGGCAGGCAAGCGTGTCCCATTTTGTGTTCCCTCCCTCCCCTTACCCCCCCAAATAGTGGGTGCCACTTAACTGAGAAGAGGCATAGCACCCATTAGTGAGTCAAAGGAAAAGCTGAGTAAGTTAAAGAAAGTTTGGCAAACTGTGTTTGCAGTTCTTATATTCAGAAAAGCCAACAGCAGCAATGGAATGGAATATTCATCTCTGCTGGCTATTGTTGCTGCAGTTACACTTTCCAAAAGCCACTGTCAAACAATTTCAGACAGCTACCTGTGCTTTGGTCAACGCAGCTTCTGCTTCAGTGCTGTGTGGTTTGGCGGTGAAGTGCAACAACCATTCCTTATGTTCAGAGGCAGGTCCAAGGTGCAAAGATCGCACTGAGATCCTTGCAGTGTGAGACATACCATAGGTTCAGCCATAGAATCTGTGGGTGATGTAGCTCAGCGCTAAATGGCAGCAAGAAATAATGGCCCAAGTCATGAAAAGAAGTTTTCAGGGTCCTAATCGCTTGGGGTTTAATTGGGAGCAATGCACCCAGGCGCCTGGAAGAATGTAGCGTTGTTTTAGAAACTAAGACAGGAAAACTCCTGATAAATGGAGAATTTCCTACAGCATGTGATGCAATCCAGTCCAGTTAGCTTTGGGGTGAGGTCTAATGGTTTTGAGGGGGTTTTTTTTGCTAAAGATTCTGCTTGTTCTCTGATAGTGACAGTGATGGCTGGAAAATCATGTTCCCATTTCTTTAGTTAGCCTTTTGGGTTTTGAGTCTTTGGGTTACAGTCTGGCCACAGCACGACAACTTCCTGCAATGACCATGAAGGGTGGAAAGGTTGTAGATGGGGGAATTGATGGGTGTTTTTTATTTTTGGAGGCCCAAACTCTCAGGCTGACACTAGAGCTGGAGCCAGACAGCATGGTAATAGTGTGGCACGAGCACCCACCAGCAGCTGATCCAAGCAACTGAGCTGCTGGACCTGGTTGTTCTCCACCCACCTCCAGCACAGCCCTAGAGCTGGTTTTTAAGTGTCCTTCAGTGTTAGGTTGTTTCCTCCTCAGCTCAGAAGACTTCTGTGTTTGAACACCCTATTTTATGCGAAGTTGTAGAGTACCACGAATGACTGCATGATATCCTGTTTCCTTTGTGTTGATTCTCGCTTGCTACCTTACTTTTTTTAACCATTCTGTAAGAGCCCTGGTAAAGGGCTCTGTGTGTACATGATACCTCCAGCAGAGGGACTTAGCCTCCCCCACTTCACCCCCCCAGTTACTGTTGTACCAAATACTGGTTTTAGCTACCCTCCGGGGTGTTCCAGAGCATGATGCCTCCTAGTTGCTCAAGGTTTATTAGTGGCTCAGCCCAGGGGAGAGCACAGTTTTGCAAACATTGGCTTCCTGCTGCTGTGCAGCACCTCCATAAGGACTTTTGTCAAGGCCCAGGCTCTCGCTGTGCTTTCCTCTCCATCTCCTGGTCAAAGCAAGCAACAACGCTCAGCTTGAAAAGTTGGGTTGTTGTGGTTTTTTTGAATGATCTACTGTATTATGTTCAAAACAAAACATTTTACTTTCAGGGATGTTCATTGTTGCTTTCTAGCATCAATGCGGTAAGTTTGGGTTAACCTTTAAGTGGAGCATTTGTAATTCCTGAACTAGAGCATTTTCTTTTGGGAGTGAAGAGGAAGGCATTTGCTAAAGCTATTACTGGATTTATAAATTATCACATAAACACTTTTTCTGCATAAGCTGGAAGAGACTTGTAGCAGGACTTATATTGTTTGAGCCTTTTTTTTTCATGCCACTGCACTGTTGTGGCACAGAGATGGATACAAGATTATGTACAAGAGATGTACGAAGGCAAGAGCACTGCTGATAAACCTGGTTAAGGATGTGGAGTAGAGAAGTGTCCTCATGTAACACTGTTCAATATTCTGAATGTCTCTGCAATAAAATCACTGTATGGCGTGAAGCATAGCACAGAAAGACGGGGGAGGAAACACATGACACTGTCTTCCTTCATTACCAATTCCTTTATTTCAAGATGTAGCTGCTGCTACCATCGTCGTGGTCATGGCCATAGCAACTGGCGTTAAGGAAACAAAACTTTATCTCAAATCAGTTCTTGATGTAATGGTTATATGGTTCTCTGCCCCACCTGCACCCATCATGGGGAGCTTTTCCATTTGTCAGTGTCCTCACCAGTTAGTGTTGTTGGCACCACTTCTCTTTTTTTCAGCCCAGATTCAAGGGGTTTCTAACCAATTTAGCACCCTTAAGACACTGAATTTCCTCCTCTTCTGCATATTCACAGCCCTGTTTCCTGTGCTAATGAGCAAGGCCATCTCTGAGAAAATGGATGGAGTAATTCTGTTTTCTGCTCCTTGCCTCTCCGCAAAGGCTAAAGTGCAAAAACAAACGCTGCAGCAGAGGTCAGACCAGGTACAAATGGAAGAGATTCATCAAATTTGAGATGACTATCAAAAGGAGAATTTTGGTTCTATGAAGCCAGTGGAAACTACTCTTCAGCTGGGACTGGCAGTGTTGGCTGCCACGTGAACAATAATGCCTCTCTCTTCCATTGTTTTACTCGAGAACCTCTAAAAAAACTTTCTCACTAATGAGTTTGGGTTTTTTTACTTTTTTTTTCTTTTTTTGTCTCAGAATGTCCAGCCCTTGAGAGGTTTCATAGAATCATAGAATGTTTTGGGTTGGAAGGGACCCCTAGAGGTCATCTAGTCCAACCCCCCTGCAGAGAGCAGGGACACCGCTAACTAGATCAGGTTGCTCAGAGCCCCGTCCAACCTGGCCTTGAATGCTTCCGGGGATGGGGCCTCCACTGCCTCTCTGTTCCACTGTTTCACCACACTCATTGTAAAGTTTCTTCCTTATATCCAGTCTAAACCTACCCTGCTTCAGTTTAAAACCATTACCCCTTGTCCTGTCACAGCTGGCCCTACTAAAAAGATTATCCCCATCTTTCCTATAGGCCCCCTTTAGGTACTGAAAGGCCGCAATCAGGTCTCCCCGCAGCCTTCTCTTCTCCAGGCTGAACAACCCCAACTTTCTCAGCCTGTCCTCATAGGAGAGGTGCTCCAGCCCTCGGATCATTTTTGTGGCCCTCCTCTGGACCCGCTCCAACAGTTCCATGTACAAACTCCAGGTTCGTAGCTTTGAATTCCTTCTTGAGGATAAAGACACTTTCCCCACCTGCCCCCTAACTAGAATAGTTTGCATAGAGGAAAATGCAGAGCTGCTTAGTATTTTATACAAGTAATTTAGCCTTTAAAACTGTCTACCCTGGTAACTCTAGTTCCTAAACCACCTTCAAGTGAAAAGAACATAGGCTATATTTTAGGAGAAAGCACAGTTTCAGACACAGTCAGTAGCACCCTTAATGTCACAAAAAAGCAGAAAGGTTTGTGCATGCTTTGTCCTTTCTGGCATGCTTCCTGGTGACAATATTTGGTCTCTGTTCCTCCCCTTAGAAATGAAGCTCGAAAGCCCAGTTGGCTTTGGCTCACAGGACCCGAACCCACCGCCCCAAATGCACAAGGAGCCCTCGCTGCTCTCCCAGAACTCCACCTCCAGCTGGTCTCACAGCTACTCTTCTCCCAGAGTTATCTGAAGCAAATGATGGTTTGACCTGTCGCACGATGCTGGGACAGACGAGCTCAGACCAGACCTGACAACTGGTGTCACTACTTCCTTCCAGCTCCACACTCCTGATCGTTCTTCAGGATTTAGGTCAGTGTCAATGGTTATAGATCCCTCTTTCATACTCCAGAGGAATGGATGTCAGAGTTTTTAATGTGGACTAAATTGGTTTTGTGGTCTAAATTGGTTTTGTGGTCATTCTGAGCTACATAACCCACAACTTAGATGTCTGCTGCCACATTTACCCATGGTTATTTGCACCACGGTGGGTGACAGGCGAGAGGCCTGCTCTGTAGGTTTCTGACAAGTTTGGAACCAAACAAAGGTCATTTGTAGATTTATTTGGGAGCACTCTTCTAAGTATGCACGTAGCAGCCAGCGCGTGCCGTCTGTCCCGAGCTATGCGCATTTGAGCTCTTTTGCTGTGAAACAAAGCAGATTTTAAGAAGACTTAATTTACAGTAGGCTACAGGTTGCGTTTTTCCCCTAGGTTTACCATTAGCTTAACTCTCACCAGTAACTGCTTTCACTGATCATAAATTTGACAAGCAGCTTACGCGTTTCCGCAGAAGCTTGTCTTATTACCAAAGATCTGAAGCTGTCTCTGAGAAACACGTCGGCTGCTGGCTGCCCTTTTCCTAGGGGACAGGAGTTCCCTCCCTGCAGCACGTAGCCTGCGTTATCTGCTAATGGTCCCCCCCGGCCTTAAATCTATTCGTTGTAACAGTTAAACCGCCCAGGCTTGCAGGGCTTTAAGGGGAGCACAGCGGGTCTCTGCCTCAGAGAAAAGCCAGCGTTCCGCCCAGAGCCACCCGCCTTGCCCGGGCGGGAAGGGTCGAGCACCAAAGCAGCTCCCGGGATCGGGGCCCGGGAGGCGCTGCGGCTTTGCCCCCGGCCGTGGCCGCGCAGGGCTTCCCCACGCGGGGCCGCCGGCAGCTCAGCGAAGTTCCTGGGTTTGGGCCGAGCCCGCAAGGCGCGGAGGGTGAGCGAGAACCGGGCGGGCCCCCAAGCCCGCTGCTCCCCCGTGGTCCCGGGGGCGGTGACGCCTGGCAGCCGGGGCTCGGCCGCGCGCCTACCGGACCTGCGCGAGCCCTGGCTTTCCGGGGCGGGGCCGCGATGCCGCTGCGGCGGGCGGGGGGCGCGGTGCGGCGCTGGGGCGGCGGGGGCGCGGCGGGAGGGTCCCCGCCGCCGCTCCCGGCCCCGGGGTGTCCCGCTGCAGAAGCTGGCGCGCTACCTGGCTCCCGGCGCCGACACGGGGCCGTTCCGCCTCTTCCAGCCCGGCCTGGACGCCCTGCAGCGCGCCGAGGCGCTCTTCACGTCCGGCCGCCACCACGCCATCGACTACGTGAGCTCCGCCGTCCGCATGGACCATGCCCCGCCGCCGGCCCAGCCCGAGGTCAGGGCGAGCCCGGCCCCCCGCCCCGCCCCCCGCTCCCTCCCCCGGCGGCGGGGCCCTCCGCGCCCTTCGGCCGGAGGCTGCGGCCGTGCTGGGAGGGGGCTTCCCGCCGCGCCCCCGGCCGTGCCTGAGCTGCCGGGTGTGGGCAGCGTTCGCGTCGCTCCGGGGGCGGCAGAGCCTGAGCGCTGCACGACGCGTGGTGCATTTATTGTTGCTCCTTTTAAGTCGTTGACTTGTCGTTGCTCCCCCCGCCGTGCAGCTCGGCAGCCTGGTGTGCCCGGGACAGCGGGACATTGCCGTGCCTGGGCACGGGCACCGAAGGCTGACAACCAACCAGGGCTGGCTGCAGCAGGAGGGGTACCCCGGGGACAGGCACCTTGGATGCGGGGAGGTGGACAGGTGTAGAAGTTCTCTCTCTGCCCCTCCTCCTGCAGGTGTGCTTCATCGGCCGAAGCAACGTGGGGAAATCATCTTTAATCCGGGCCTTATTCTCACTGTCTCCAGAAGTGGAGGTCAGAGTGTCCAAAACTCCGGTATGTGACATTTCTCACTTCTCTCCCTTTGGCTCAGTAGCTGGTGCCAACCTGGAGAGTAGGCCTGAGAAGGGCACGAGGAAACCAGCTTTTGGGCAACGGGGAGGGGCAGGAGAAGGTGCCAGCCATGGTGGCTGCCAGCTGACGAGTGGCACAGGCCTTGCTCTAGCAAAGGAAAAGGTGGAAGGAGCCCAGCTTTGCTCTGCAGCCAGGGCTGGCACGCGTGCTTGGGCAGAAGAGCCGTGCAAGCTGAGCAGACGTGCCGTAAAGCCCTTGGGGAAGAGCCAAGCACAGAGACCTGCGAAGGTATTTTTGGTCTGTGCTCAGGGTAGAGCCACACGGGATTGCTCTGCGAGTGGGAGGCCCAGCAGCTGAAAGCAATGGCAGCATTTTTTCAGCCTTCCCTGGGGGGGCCAGAGTATGGTACAGAGATGTTTTGTGGGGCATGTCCTAGTCCGCCGCTTAAAGCAACTTTTTAAAACCACCCCCTTCCTTTGTCTTGCCGAAATCCTCTGCCCAGGGCCACACCAAGAAGATGAATTTCTTCAAAGTAGGGAAGTACTTCACGCTGGTGGACATGCCGGGATACGGCTACCGTGCCCCGCAAGACTTCGTGGAGATGGTGGAGGCCTATCTGCAGGAACGGCGCAAGTAAGGGACTTAACTGTACTTCCATGGAGCAGTGGAAGCCAGGCACCTATATGTGGTGTCATGTAATCAGCTGAAAAAAATGCAGGAGGGATAGGTACTGCCAATGGTAGTATTGGTTACTTCTGACGTCATTTCCCTGGGAACTTCTGTGGTGTTGCTCATTCATGCTTAGATCAAAACAGCAGAAAAGATTGAGGTGCTGCTCTGTGCTGACCCTCAGCTCCCATGTGCGGCTTTTCTTGGCTCTTCCTGTCCCCCAGATCCCGCGTTATTTGTTCTTGCTTATGAATTTGGAAGTAGCAGAGCAGGCATGAAGTAATGGTGGTGACGACCATTGCTTGTATTTCTGGCAGCTTGAAGAGGACTTTTCTATTAGTTGATGGCGTCGTAGGACTCCAAAAAACAGATCATACTGCAGTAGAGATGCTGGAAGAGTTTGGGATTCCATACGTGGTAGGTAATGCTTTGTTCTTGTGTTGGTTATGAGCTACAGATAATCTATAGCAGTGTATACCCTCTACCTGAGCTTATGCAAGTTGCCCTACCTAAGTAATAAAACGCACACCCCTTTATTGTTAATAAAAAAACGCCTAAAATGTGTTGAGGGGGGCAAGTGAGATTTAGGGGATTTTTGGTGATTTAATAAATGGACACTTTTTTTTTTCTTCAGTTCTCAGCTTGAGGAGCTTGAAAAGGTCTTCTCCTTATGCAGGCTATAGAAGTGTTTTGGTGAACTGTGTTACACCATTTTCCCTCTAGATATGACCCAGAGCTTTCAGCTTGCCTTGCAAGATGTTCCAGGTTAGCAGCAAAATAATCTTCTTTTCCTCTTTTAATCCTCCTTTTCCGGATCCATGCAGGTGGTTTTAACAAAAATTGACCGAGCTTCCAGGGGACTGTTGTTAAAGAACGTACTGCAGATCCAGGAGTTTGTAAAGGAGAAAACTCAGGGATGCTTTCCTCAGCTGTTCCTGGTCAGGTAAAGCTCTTCTCCGATGCTGCCGTTGCCTTTCAGGTGATGATTTGCAGTAGGGCAAACTACCTGAAATGGGTCTGTCTGGTCTCCAGGCGGCACTTCTCTGTGCCCAGGGATGGAGGGTGGGCTGCTGATGGGGAAATGCCCCTTTCCTTCTTCCCCCTCCTTCGCCATTGCGTGGAGTTGAGTTCTCAAGGCTGCTTTTCCTTTGGCCATTCTCCGAGGGGGGCAGCAGTCTCCATGCTGCCTGCTCATGGGCTTTGCCTTTTTGTTTGGAGTTAAGAGCAGCGCGCTGTAATTGTTGGATCACGGAGCTCAAGTGCCCGGTTTACAAAGGTTGTGCTGCACTGTCCAAGATGTGACTTAATACTGCCAGCGGCCGAGTTTGCTTGTGTTACTCCAAGACGCAGCAGCATCTGGCACTGAACATCCACTTTTGTTTCCACAGTTCTCTGGAGTTTTCGGGGGTTCACTTGCTCAGGTGCTTTGTAGCCCATGTGACTGGAAACCTGCCTACTGTAGAGGCCAGCTGAAGAGACTGGCTCCTGGTCTGCTCGGCTCAGCCAGAACAAAAGGTACCAAAATGAAAGGTCTGGATTTTTGTTGTAAATAACCCGAGGTACTGGAATTTATTTTTGGATAAACTTGTATAAATTTTGTAAATAAATAATGTAAGGCTAAGCTTTTAGTTTTAATAAATTCATCGATTTGGGAAGTTTGCACTATGAATGAATGCAGGTTATTACCAAACTGATTTATAAAACCTACATGATTGTGCTAAGGAGAAAAAAAGCAAAGAGAACCTCTGAAGAGAAGCTCAGTTTTAATACAGCATTTCCTCTGCCTCCAGCTAAATGTTCAAAAAGTTACCACTGCGTGCCTAAGGTGTCCTAAATACAGCAGACTAGAAATAGTCTAGCAATCTCATGAATAAAAAGGCATTTATTTCAGAAAAGAAAAACCGTAGCCCTAACATAAAGCAAACCATACTTGCCCAGTTGAATTGAATGATACTTCTCTCAGCTTATCTAGCAGGGGCAATAACTGGCACCTGTGCCCCCTGCCTGCTCTAAGGCGATCTGGAGTGGAAATAGCCAACACCTCACCTGCAAAGGTGTGTTCAGGACTTCTCATATATTTTACTTTTGTAACTCCTCTGCATTGTGCGTTCAATAGGTGCAGCATGATAGCACGCCTCACTTGCGTACAGCGAGCTGTGCCTCTTCGGGGTGGATGAAGGAAAGGACATATCTTTAATGGAATCTGCTTTTTGATCACTGTTGACTTGAAACAGAGTGGAACAAATGACTGACACCTAGGGGAACTCTCTCCTTCTGTACTTTATCATCCGTCAGTGCCGCCTCTGCCTTCTGTTTTAAATCCGGCATGAAGTTCTGCAGCTGCCCTCAGAGGAGTTGCCAGAGATGAGACACTTTGTCCATTATCTGCATCTGTGCCGCACCGGCAGCTGAAGCACAAAACTGATGTCTCATACTCTTTCGGGACACTCTAACAGCTGGCAGAAGTGTGTCCCACAACAGCCAAGAGCACCTGAAGCTGGCTCGTTACAAGGCACAGAACTGGAGAAAAAAATAAGACTGATGTCAACAGCAGTAGTTGTTACAAGAGAATTTAGACCAAAGCTATTAAGTGCCTATGTCAAACTCTGGCACTCAGTCTTGCATCTTAACATTGTCAAATGTGTGTATGCAGTTGTCAAAGTTACTTGCATTAAGTGTTTAAACCTCAAGCAAGGGCAGGTCTTCTGTGAACCACTCTGAGGTACTTCAAGTGTTTTGTTTCAGATGGAATTTCTTGTAACTCAGACGAGACATGAGCTCTCTTTTCAGCATACGTGTAAGAAGTTGGGGGTGTGGGGAACGCAGGAGAAGGATGTGGATCTCTTCATTTCCACATCTTAGCAGAGATCAAACCTGTAATTCTCTAATGTTTTATCTTTAATCCTGAAGTGCTCCAGAGTGAACCAGCCTATAGGATGCTTGATCCCAGGGGGAGGTGCCGTACTGTCTAGACAGATGGAACAGGTGCAAGTGAACACTTCAGGAATAATCTTTCCTTAGTATCTTAAAGCCAGGATCTTCCAAAAG
Source organism: Gorsachius magnificus (assembly GCA_034008185.1). Lineage (NCBI taxonomy): Eukaryota > Metazoa > Chordata > Aves > Pelecaniformes > Ardeidae > Gorsachius > Gorsachius magnificus. The sequence continues at coordinate 126,169,767 of CM067081.1, forward strand.
TATCGATCTTGCCAAAGCTGTCATTTTCAAGGCCTCATCCTTGACTGAAGAGCCTTTGAAAATCAGCCTGTATATGTAAAAGAAAGTGCAGTTCTGTTTTAGTCCCTCTTCAGAACAAAACACCTTACAGTGCTAGGAAGTCTTTTATTAACCACTTACATACATTAAGTATGTCTGGTAAATCCATTTATATAAAAGGTGCTTTGAAATGGCAGCAGACTGTGAATTGGACCCCAGGATCCTTGTGGGTGTGTATGGTTGCCACGAGGTATCCTTAGGGGAAGCCACGTGGAGCTGGGTCACACAGCTACCTACACAGTAGGTACGGTCTTATCCTGAAGAAGCAGCTTTACCTCTGGACACATCTGGGTTTTCTGCTGTATTTGTCAAAAGATCTTAATTCACAAATGCTTCAAATACTGGAATAACTCTCGCATTTTCCTCAGCCATCTGCTGGAGGGAACGCTGCGGTTTTGTTACGTGCAAGAATCAGTGCCCCTGTCACAGGCAGAGTGAATAAAATAAAATCCACTCCTCTCCTTCAATCAAACATTAAAACTTACACTCACGTTACCTTGTAAAGCTTTGCCTCTTCTGCACCCATCATTTGCAGAAGAGGTGCTGAGTACAGGCGTCTATGGAAAAGGATTTTACTTGGTGCATCTCTCCTGTCCTTCAGCAGTATGTTCTCCTTTTTCTTCCTCTGCTGTGTCTGGTCTCATCTGTCACTATAACCCTGGCACTACCAAACCAGTATTTTGACGTATTCTTGCAATGGTCCCCTAGAGTCACTGTAGTGTAGAATGCATTTTAGTAGGGACCTTGACCAATACTACATCAATAATTCTATTAATATTAATGAAGTAACCTAAGCAGGTTTCTTGGGTTATTTTAAAAAGCAGAGGGGGGGCAGGTAGTAGGTAGGCATTTCAGACTGAGAGGCAGCATGCACTAAGGCAGAAAGCTCTGGTTTACTGTCACTTTGAAGGTTGTTTCGTTGTTGCCACCTTTCACTTTTTAAAGTCTTGCTTCTTGGGCTCAGCATTTTCAGACTCAGCTCAGAACTAGGAGGTATTGCAGTAGGAGCTCTCTGGTACTGTATGAAACGGCTTTTGGATGCCGGACAGAACACGCCAAATGCTGAATACAGACAATTCCTTCTGCATTAAGCAGGGTGGCAGCCCACGAGAAGCAAGATCCTGCTACCTCAACTATCAGAGGTTCTGTCGAGAGGGGAGACAGAAATTCTAGCAGCAGCTAATGATTCCAGTCCATACCATTGGCTAATCGTACTCAGGCTTGAGATTACTTTTAGTACCTGCTTATCCCAGCTATAACATGATATAGTATTTTGTGGAGAAATTGTAGTTGTTTCTGTGCAAGCAGGGACAAACCCAGGGGGAGTACAGCTTCTTAGATCACTCTCCTGCTTAAGGGCTTTGGAAACAGAGTAAGGCCAGAACCCATTTACAGAAGAGGCAGAGGAGGGAGGAATAAATTGTGGTTTTGTCCCATGCTACAAACAGGACACAAGAGGAAAGGAACAGAACTAAGAGAAGAAAAACTGATCTTACATCGCATTCGAAAATAAAGATGGTAAGTTAATAAATTGAGAGGCTGTTGCAGGTGAATTATTAAGAGAAGTCATCCTTGTGGGATTAACCAAAAGGTTTTATTAAACAATGATTAAATGATGATTAAACAATGATTAGACAGTGGTCAAACACTCTACTACCTCCTACACTTCTAATAATTAAGCTAGCTTGTATACAATATGCTTTAGATCTAATATAAAATGTTGTTCACCTTGCTGTAGACACCAGCTGCCAGGGAAGGGATCTCCCAACCTCGAGGGGCGTCAAGGGGAGATCCCTGCCATGTAGGCTGCAGCTGTGCAAGAGAGCTCAATGGGCTGTGGTGGCTGCAGATACTTAGAGCGTAAAGTGATTGACTTGTAGTCAAACTCCCTTTGGCGTACATACAACTGTGCAACCCCAGCAGCTGCAGTTTCATCTGGTCCCAGCTCAGGCTGGTACCGTTAGCTCCTGATAAGACATGACCTAAATTCCTGAGAAGACAGGGCCTAACACAACTTCTCAAGGTTTGTACAACAGGGCTGAGTTCACTCGGGCCTACTCGTCAGTGGTGCCTGAACCAAAGTACTGTTAATTCAGTCAGAGTGGGTGCACCCATCATTGAGGCATGACTTACCTCTGCAGCCCTCTATGTAAGAAGCCACCCTCTCCACATATGCTATCGCCAGTCCTGTAACTTCCTTTTATTCTCATCTGATGTGTTCGCAGCCAGTTTGTACCTAAAACCACTGCAAATAAAAAGTAAAGTAAGCAACCCTTCCTTACCCACCCAAGTGATTTTAATACTGGGTTTGGTAACTGCAATTTGGTCTGCTCCTAAGAACTACCCACAGCAGTAAGCATGTATGCACAAATTTATTTTAACACTAATGTAACACTGTCCAATCATTTGTTAAATACTTGATCTCTAACTACGTCAGCTATAACTTCTCTGTATCTCTTACATAAGCACAGAGCACTGTTTTCCTTGATAAGGTAATTATTGAGCAGCTACCAACTGTTTAGCTAAATAAAGAGAGGATTCTTTCAGGGAAGGTAGTTCACTTTTTTTTTTGTATTCTAATAATCTACAGTGGTGTTTGTGCACCTTGTGGTATGTTTACAAAGTTAATACAAGACAGTAAATCTACCACTTGCACAGACATAGCTACTTAAACCAATATTCTCTTTGAAAAACATTGAGAATGGTGGAAAACATATTATGCCAATAAGTAGTAAAGGGCGGGGGGGAATAAATCTTAGCACTATTCTTGCTAATGCTGTTCCCCAAGAAGTTACTCTCCGCTGTTTCTTGTGTCATGAATACAGCGCTGCTGGACCATTGCCCTCACCCCTGGTGCAAGCACAGAATGTGGCGTCACGGGACGGCACCAGCCCTGCTCCCCCAGGGAAGGCTGTTCAGACTCAAGACACCGAAAGGCACTGTACTCGCTTCTTTTGAATTCAATCCTTGGATCCTTCAGTGCTTCAGCCTCTCCCTGGCTCTACTCTCCAGTATGTTCTTGTTTCTCCAAGTCTCTGCACCTTTTCTTTCTTCCTCTTCAGCTTCCTAGAGAAAAACCTTCATTCAAACTTAACTTAGCAAGGCATTTATTACACTAGAAGAGTAAGCCTCCTACCGGAGACATAGTGGATTGTTCTTTATAAGGAAAAATTTCTTTATGATAAATTTTTTTCTGAAGGTAAAACCTGATGAAGGCACAAGAAACTTGTATTTCTCAAGCATCAGCAAAACTAGCTTAACCTTTCACAGCAACTTATGAAGGACCTAAGCTGTTGTACAATTCGGAAGTATTATTTAACAGGGCAAAACAAATGCACTCAGGCCAAGGCCCATGTAGATTCAGTAGGACTTCAGAACCACAGCTGCCTTTGTGTTCAAAGGCAATAAAAACCATTGTGTTGCTATTTAAAGATTCTTTTTCTTCAAAAAAACCCAGAAGGTGTGGGAAATCTTGTACTCAGCCCCCAATTACAAGAGACATTTCAGAAATTCTAGAACGTGATGGTGGAAAAAATAAAATAAGGAACAATACCAGCAAACCTCAGGAAAGAGGTGGCACGTTGGTCCGTAAGCAAGCCAAGCACAGCTACAGTTTGCGTGCTGTCAGAAGGCACTGCTGACAGCTTCGGCCCATAGCAGCCAGGGTTCCAGTGGCCAGAGTATTTACAACATCTGGGATAAAGGAATAGTTTTGGACAATTTTTAAAGACCATTATAATAGAAAAATACTTCTTCCCTCCTTAGTGGCTCCCCAGTGTGACTCCCAAGGCACACTTAAGAGAAATTTGTTCCAAACTTAGTATTTTAAAGGAGTACTTCTAAGAAATTCACTAAAATATTAAGAGCACAATAAGCAACTTAAAAATAATGCAACAAAACATGTTTTTACAGTATAAAACATTTCACTGTTAAAGTTTCTTTAAGAAATGTTTTAAGGCATTATGAAACACTAACAGGTGTCCAAGCTGATGAGAATAAATCTTGTCCAAGCCTTAGATGCTAAATTACAAAGAAACGCAGATCTCCTTGCAACTGAAGCACAAATACAAGTTAAATGGCAGGAGGCATAGGCCCTTCTTGTAGCACTTAGCTGAAAAGTGCATCACTTAAACAGCTGATCTGTGTCTATTTCCTCTGTGTCCCCTCCTCTGACATTTTTGACCTAGTTTAGGGTAGCAGGAAGAAACGTATCTCACAAAAAAAAAAGAAAAAAAATAGTTTATTTCAATGTTGACAGAAGTCGAGTGTTACTGCATAGAAAGGAAAAGAGGGTTTATGAGTTACATTGTATTTGTTCTTTGGCTTAGGGGAAGTAATTCCAAGCCATACTTGGCCCCCCCAGTGAGGGACTGCTGCGGTGAGGACATCTAGATATGGTGGAAGTGAGCAGCAGACATAGAGGAAGTTGCCACAACACACCTGCATTGATTTAAGTCCTGCTTTTGATGGAAGAGCATACTCCATCCTCTGAATTAAATACAGTTTCAAAGTTGTGGCTGTGGGAAACCGCCATGCTTGTGGGGATTGCCCTCAGTTTCCAAGTTGTTTGGTCATAGTCAATTGTGCTTCAGTCTGTGAAGTGCTGAGAGTTGGGAAAAGGCAAAACTTAACTAAGGCTACACATCCATTCCTGTTTCCTTAATTCCAGAGTTCTTTTTGGATTTCCACCCTCACTGTCACGAACAGCAGGAGCATCTAATTCCATCTCTTTACAACTGGCAACAGTTTTACGCACCAGCTCTTTGCCCTTAGCACACTCCAGCTCTCAGAGCTATCAGTTCCTTCACTGAAAAAAAAAGACTTAAGTCCATTCCCCTTCTGGTATGTTATTTATAATTAAAAGCATAATCTCAATTTATTGAGCTAAATAATTTCCCATGTTAAAAGCAAATGCTCTTCATTCAGAGTGCTCAAATTCAAACCACCTACCAAGCATGGATGCATGTTTACATGGATGCATATAAAGCAGGAAGGAAGAACTTACCCAGAATTGTGCTAAAAGCAGAGACAAGAATAAAGCCCAGCCTTCTGCCTCAGCTAAGGCCAAACTGGTTCCAGATGCAAGCAGTGAAACAAGCTATTTTCTTCTCCCTTTCTACCTATACTTAGCCTATATATACATACATACATATACTTCTTCCTGTACTAAAACTTTAGCATGTAAGAACACGTTGTAAGAACATGTACCAATGCCATCAGGAAAGGATGAAAAGAAACAAAACCCACAAGTTTATTTTCATTTTTGTTTTTTTTTAATGGTCTTAAGAGCTAGTAAAGTCCTAAGTATTTTGAATTCATGTAGATTACAAGGACATTTTACTTCCACAAAGCCTTTTCCTGACAGGGTAAGGAACTCTGTGCTGTAACTGCATCAGTATCTTACCTTGTATTGTTAAGTTTCATCTTTGGTTTCTCCTGACCAGACATGGGCATCAGCAAAAGTTTATGTGTTCATTCCTAAGTCACCCGAAAGGCAAATTCCAGAGTTCATTTGAGATCCTTTTTCCAAAAAACCCTGTCACAAAGCAACCTGGAATCTTTCAACTTCTTAGTACCAGGAAAAAAAACACAAAAAACCCTACTGACTTCTGTGTGACACCCTAGCGCTATTTTTCCTAAAATGAAAGTCAGAAATTGAAATTAGTTTTGAGCTTTGATAGAGCACATCTGCTGTTTTTCCTATCTGCAGAATAAACAGATTTATACTCAACATATTACAGGTGCATGCAAACTCAGCTTCAAATCACAAACCAATGTCCCACCAAAGGCAAAGACGAAGTTGCTCTCACAGTAGCTGTTCCATAATTCTCTGTTGCAAGGGTAAATGTGCCTTCTTCACAAGCTTTGGGACAAGAAGAGAGGCCAGTAAGGGTGAGAGCGTGGTGGGAGTGTGTTACAGGCCACCCAGCCAGGGTAAGAAAGTGGATGAAAACTTCTCCCCCTTTAAGCAACTCCAGGAAGTCTCTGTATCAGACTCATTCTGGGTGACTCAAACAAAGGAAAAGCTCACTGGTAACATCAACTGGGCCATAGTGGCAATGAAATAGTAGAGTTGAAGACCCTGAGGGGAGTGATGAAAAAGAGTAGTAGATCCTGGACTTCAGCTTACACAGGGAATGACTACATGGGATCCCACGAAAGGTGTCTCTGATGGGTAAAGGAGCTCAGGAAAGCTGGCAGGTCTTTAATGAGAGCATTGTCCAGGCACAGGAATGGGCCATCCTCATACTCAGGAAGACAAGCAGGCATACTAGGAGATAGGTCTGGCTGAACTGGGAACCCATGATGGCACTCCAACACAACAAGGCAGCATATAGGAGCTGGCAAGAGGGACAGGCTACAAAGCAGCAATTTAGAAACTTTCCCCAGGTGTGTCAGGATGGTATAAGGAAAGCCAGAACTCAGCTGCAGCTGAGACTTGCCAAGGACATCCACAGTTTCTGCAGTTACACTGGTAGTAAAAAGCTGAACATGGGAAACGTAGGCCTTGCTGGCTGGAGATGGTCATATATCCTAATACCCCTGTTTGTCTGTCTTCACCAAAAACTTCTTACAGGCCTTCGAAATATGTAAAAGAGTTCAAGAGGAGAGCTGCCAGCAGTGGATGAGGATTAAGTTAGGGATTACTCAAAAGAGCCAGGCCCCTACAAGTTCTTGAGACCCAACAGGCTGCATCTGAGGGTGCCAAGAGAGCTGGCCAACATCCTTGCAAGGTGGAGGTCCCTGATGACTGTAAGAAAGCAAATGTTGCACCCATCTTCAAAGAGGCCAAAAGAATGATCCAGGGAACTGCAGGTTCAGCCATCTTTACCTCTGTCCCTGGGAAAATCATGCGGTGAGGTATCATGGAGCATATTTCTGGGCACGTGAAAGAGAAGAAAGGACTTGGGAGGCAGCATGAATTTACCAAGGGTAAGCCATGCCTGACCAACCCAACTGCCTTCTATAAAGTGATGTGATTTTTGTATGAGGGGAGAATAGTGGATGTCATATACCCAAATTTTAGTAAGTCTTTTCACACTGGCTCCTGCGTTATTCTTGTATCCAGAGTAGGACATTACAGCCTGGATAGGTGCACAACTAGAGAAATAAAAACTGGTTGGATAATTGGGCTCAGAGGATGGTAGTTAGCGGGTCTACCTGCATAGCAGTTACAAGTAGAACACTGTAAGGGTCAGTCCTGGGATGTGTCCAGTTTAACATCTTTATGAGCGATCTGGAGGCGGGTAGGAGGTACATTCCTGCCAAACGTGCATATGGCACCAAACTGGGAGGAACAGTTGACACACTCGAAGGCAGGGCTGCTATTTAGAGGGACTTGGGGGAGCTGGAGGAAAGGGCTGACAGCAACCTTAAAAATTTCAACAAGGGCAAGTACAAGTCTTGCTCAAGGGAAGGAAGAGCCCCCGACAACCACAGTGGCCAGGGACTGACTGGGAAAAGACCACCTCTCTGACCCTCTTTTAAGCAGGGGAATGGACCAGACACCTGCCCAGTTCCCTTTCAAACCAAATTACCCTGACCTGGCAATCTAATAATCATGATTATTAGATATGGAGAGGGTCACCGAATCTATCTCTCAGTAATTCTTTTGTGCCACAGCCTCAATCTGGAAGAATGACACCTTTTTATGCTGGGGGGAGAGAGGAAGCAGCCCAGCCAGAGAGCAGGGATCTCTGCCACAGTCTCACCCCCGTGTCTCCTTGACTTCATCAAACCATTTCTCAGGCAAGGAGAGCAAGGGTTTGTCTACACTGGCAAGTGGTTACACAGCAAGCTGGTTACTGTAAGCAGAGAACTGAAACAAAAAACAAGGTCTACGCCTGCAAAGGAGAATTCGACTTTGCATTTTTTTCCCTTGAAGAAAACACACTATTATTAAAAACCTACTGACATCAAAGCAGCTGAAAAGGACGCCGGCCTTGCAACAACAGCTGCAGTCAGCTCCCTAGACGAGGCTGCAGCACCTTCTCGCCGGCAGAGAAACCCGCGCGTTCCGGCACAGCCGGCTTCGCTCCGGGAAGCGAGCGGTAGCGCGCGGCAGCAGGCCCAGCGAGCGGGGCCGGGGGCCGGGGGAACCGCCGGGGAGCGCAGCCGCGGGCAGAGATGAGCGGAGCGGGACGGGACGGGACGAAGCCGGCCCGCCCCCGTGGCACCGCCCCAGCCCCCGCCCTCCCCCGTGCCACAACATGGCGGCCTCCGCGGGGGGGCGGGGCTGAGGAAGCGGAAGCTCTTCCGCCCCTCCCGGAAGCGCCCGGCGGCCATGGCTGACGAAGAGGAGGACGCGCCGGTGAGTGGCGGGACCGGGACCCAGCGCGCATCCCAACCGCAAGGCGGGCAGCCGTCCTGTGCCGCGGGGGGATGGCGGCTGGCGGCCCGGGCCTCCCCCGGGCGGGGCGGGAGGGTGGCGGGAAGGGGACCCCCGGGCGCTGACGGCGGCCTCTCCTCCCCTGTGCCCGCCTAGTTTGAAGAAGACGCGGAAGAAGCCGGCGGAGGCCTGGACGGCGGGCAAGGCAAGAGGAAGAGGCTGTTCTCCAAAGAACGTGAGTCAAGCCGGGCCAGAAACCCCTGCCCGGCGTTGACGGGTCACTCGGGGGCTGCAGGGCTCCCCGCAGCTTTTAGAGACGGTGTCGCTCCCGGGCACACAGCTGGAACCCTGAGGAGGCAGCTGTGGAATTCCAGACTCGGGTTTTCCTTAGCAAAACAGCGGCTTTCATTCTGCGCCCTGGCTGAAAGTGCAGAAAGCTGTCATTTAGACCCCCCCAAAAATATTGTTAATGCATCCTCTGAACCTAGTGGTGCTGAAAGCCAGCCACCCTGTCAGCCAGGGTTCAGCATTTGGTAGGGCAAATGCATATTTAAGGAGTCTGTCATCAGACATGCTTTTCTGTATACACAGTGCTAGGCTTTTGTTGGCTTCTGTCTACCTGTTTATGTCCTATATGTTTTGCTCGAGAATTGCCCTGCCCAACAGACACGAGTGCCATCCTGGCGCATGAACACGTCAGGCTGGTGAGCTCAAACAAAATGCGTGCTGCTGGCAGCACTGAATGGATGAAAGAAGCCTCACACTGAGCATTTGTTTCTGCAGTAAGATGCATGATGTATGGATTCGGGGATGACCAGAACCCTTACACAGAATCAGTGGACATTCTTGAGGACCTGGTAATAGAGTTTATCACAGAAATGGTAAGTCAGCTCTAGGCAGCATACTCAAAATACCCTCACCAAGACTTCAGTCTCCTGAAGGTTTATACCACCTCTGGCTCAAATACTGCATTATCCCAGGCCCAAAAGTCTGATGCTAGTAGGAGAACACTTAGACTGTGTTCTTCCAAGTTTAAAGCAAAATTCATGCATCTTGCTCCATGTGGATTTAGAACAGTGGCTGAAGTCCCTAAGTAGCGGTCAGGTTAGCACTGGTGGTGGGAGATGCACATCTGATGTTGGGGCTCTCTGTGGCATCACTATACGTGCAGCTGACAAAAGACAAGGCTCAGCTTTGAAAGTATCAAATTCTTGTGTACTCCCAGCATCTTTACATGGATGGGAATGTAGCTCCACAATACAAAAGAAATGCAAGCTTCTGGTGCCTGAAGCCATTGATCTTCCAGACACTTGGATGCTGTTTGAAAAGTTTGGGGTGGGTTGTTTTTTTTTTTTTGGAAAAAAAAAACCATTCCTATGTTTGTGGATTCCCTTTCTTTTGAAAGGTTGGCCTTGCCTTCCCTCATCAAAATACCCTAAACTGTCCTGTGACACAGATACTTCACACATTGCTTCCAAGTTCTGCCTGATGCTGTTCATCTTCAAGCATGCTGCATGTTGGGTGTCCTACACATAATATGGCTTTAGTTTTGATGTCATTACTGTTATGGGTATATAGTGATATGTGCTGGGTGTAAGTGACGGGCAGCTGGGGACAGCAGAGTGACAGCAAGTCCATGGTTTACTGGGAGGTTCTCTTGTGGCTAGGATAGCCATGCCCAGATCCTGCAATTGCTTGCTTTTTGATTATAAAATGACAGGAAATGAAGTGGAATTGAGATCTTAAAAGAAATCAAGGGGCAAAGGAACCCTGCTGATTTTCCTCTTTTCCTCTAACAGACACACAAGGCCATGTCAATTGGGCGGCAGGGTCGCGTACAGGTTGAGGACATTGTCTTTCTAATCCGCAAGGACCCCCGGAAGTTTGCCAGAGTTAAAGACCTCCTAACTATGAATGAAGAACTGAAACGAGCCAGAAAGGCCTTTGATGAAGCAAACTATGGATCTTGATGCCACATGCAGGCTGCACTGGGGCATTACTTGGGCACCTGCTGTCCAAAAGGAAGGAATGTCCTGTGTGTCGTTTGGAGGGGTTATTCAGGATGGAGGTCACTGCTGGGATGCCTGCCCTTGCTCCCAGCCTTTTCTGAAAGGTATTCAAGCAGCTGAATGTTATCTGATTGTACGTGGTACACTTACATATTTTTATACCATTTTATAAATGAAAAGAGCTCTGAAGATTTTGTAACAGCAGGAAGTCTGTTAGAAGTAGGACTGTGTTGAATCAGATATCTAGAGCGCTAACATTGGGTGATTCTCTGCAACTGTTTGTTATCACTGGCTATTCCTATGGCAGAAAACCTAGAAAACGGATCTTTGTTAACTGGAAAAAGTCAAGGCCAAACTACTATAGAAGTTCTGCTCTTTGCTTTGTATATGCTCTTTGAATAAAACATTTTAAGTTTGTGCCCACTCCTCATAACTGAACTTACATTGATCAGTTCACATAAGGTGTGTAACACAGGGGGTTTAGCACTTAATTGGCTAGGAAGGTTTTTTTCTTCTTCTGTCCCAATGGGCACAGCTCTTTTGTTTTTTACCAATATTAAGCCTAGGAAATTGAATTAACCTCTTCCAGATTTACTTGTATTTACAGCCTTTCCTTTCCGCTGTTTGATGGGTGCTCTACACCAAAGCAGATTCCCGTTTTTCATTCCGAGACTTTTTTCTTAGTATTTCCTGGTGATCCTGATCTTGCAACTTGATTATAAGCAAGAGGCTGGCAGAAAGCAATAACCCCATTGCTTGTTCTAACACTATTTCATTAATACATGTTGGAGTAGGTGTGCCTCACAGCATTGCTAAGCAGGCAGAAATTGCACTTACATTAAAAAGATTTCAGGACAGTGAGAAACATGTTCACCAGTCAGGAGTTTACTGTTGCAGGCCACAGCTGTGCTTTCCCCTATTTCTGGAGGGGCTCAGAGGCAGTAGGTTCGGAACCTCATTTCAAGACAACGATAACAAGTGCCAAACAGCAATAATACTGCAAGTCAAGGCTGTCCCCTACATAAGCAGGGCAGAAGGAAGGGTGTAAGCCTCCTTCCTTGGAAAAGTGGCAGCAAGTCATTTGTCCTAAGCAGCAGTAAGCCATCAGCTGCAGCCTTCCGCTGTGGATGGTAACTGTTTGCACCGTGGATTCGACAGCAGCACTTAACATATGGCCCAGCATTAGAGAAGGGACACTGAGTAAGGATAACTCAAAGTCACTGTTCCCATAAAAGGCTAGGTAAAAGGAGTAAGACTATTCAGCTGTTTGGAATGCCCTTCCATAAAAAAAACCCCAAGCAAACCTGTTTTACAAAAACATAATGAAATAGTTGCTACTTTCTTAGCAGAATTCAAGCTGTGAGCTACCAAGACACCATTTAGGGTTCTGAGGCTGTTACTTAAAAATTAATTGGAATGACTTGACCCCCTTCCTCCTTGCAAGTCCAGGGTCAGACACCCATTGCTGCAAAAATAGAATCAATATCCATGTTCTCAGTAGCTTCTTTCCACACAGGGCCAGGGCTTCCTTCCAGCAACAGCTGCTTAGGGGTCCCCGCTGTGCTTAGTTTGACACAACCTGCATCAGCACTGGAATGTCCTTCCCAACTCGGAGGCCCATCTGGGTAAGCTTGGAGGATGAGCGATGTGCTGTTCTCACAGACCCCAAAAAGCTCAGAAGGTTTCTGCCAAACAGTCTTCAGAGTTCTCTTCAAGCATGTGGATGATTTGATCCTCCTCCAACAGAACCGTGCCCTGAGGTACTGCTTTGGCCAGCATCTATTTTGTGACCCGTACAGGAGGTGTTTACAGACAGATGTTTTGACACAGCACAGTTTTTTCTTCAAGCTTAAGGGGAGGAAGGTACACAAAATGTAACTTCATCAGCTATTAAAGTGTTATTTCTTTTGAGGTTTGGAGAGATTCAGTTATTAGCCTTCTCTACCATCTTCCTTGTCATACCAAGGAGATACAGCAGTACCTTGTACAATAGTAGCCAGGGCATTCTGAAGACAGACAACACCCCTTGCATCGTATAATCGTTACTGTTAAACATGCACATGATTTAAGTTGCATTTTCATCCTCCCTCTTAAGAATTTGTGCATTTGTTAGCCTTTTAAATCCTTTCACAAATGACTGAAGCTAAACAGAGTGTTCACGTCAGAGCATCCAGCAACCTGAACCAGTGATCCCATTTGAGTTTAAAAAGAATGGGGGTTAGACCACTGTTTCTTTATATTGTAGCAAAATACATAATATTAAAATATAGTGTCAGATCCAGAAACCCCACATCCATGCAAAATTACCTGCATCCTTGAGCTTCCACGTGGTGCAGTCGGTTGCTTTTCAACAACTTGTTACGCAGAAAATAAGCTTCTGATTTGAATTTGTTGCCTTTGCACCACAGAATAGCTTTTCTGAGTGCCTCTGACAATTCCCCAAATGACGTAGCTGTTTGGACCATCTGTATAAGAGATTCACCATACTGCGATTTTGCTATACGAGAGGAAAGTGACGCCGACTTTGCTTTAAAAGGTGTTGATGCAATGCTTATACCCTGAAACAAAAGCAGAGTCAAAAAAAAAAAAAGATGACATGCCTGACATGGAGAGGAGCAGAGCACTGAGGGGTTTGTGAGAACATTCCTTATTTCCTAAGGAGAAAGTGGAAGAGCAGTCTGGGTTTGTGGAATACGAAGAGACACAGATAATTAGAATTTGTATTCCTGCCTACTACTGACTTGCTCTCTGGTCATTTCACTTGACATACCAACAAATGCTCAAATTCCTAAGCAGAAGTTAGTACTGATTTTCAGTGCAAAGCTTCAACGCTAACTTGGGTTGTTAAACAAGCAAAAATATGGCAGGGAAAAGCAAATTTTCAATCAGGGATATCATGTTTTGAGTGTTAGGGTCTTCAAAGTTAAAAAAATGTGTAAAACAGTACCATACAAACCTCTTGTGCTGGAGTTCTGGATGGTCTAAGTAAGCTTTTAATGTCAAATCCCAGGTGCTTCCCTACAAAGAGAGAGGAAAAGATAGACGAGAGTTCCCATTACAAAGTAAAGACAACTTTAAGTCTTTGCACAGAGACACCGCAATGCTTTGCCCTGTGGAGCTCTCAGATCTCTTGCCGGCTCACACCTGTGCTCTACATTTCTAGGCCAACTCAAGGGGACTACCCTCATCTTGCATGGCAGCCTGCAAGGGATGAAGAAGATGCAGAGATTCACAGATGGCTACAAAGGAGAACTTAATGGGTAAAAGCTTCATGCAAAGACATGGATGCCTGCAAGTCACTGGCCATAGCCCTGACTGCAGGGCAAGATTTGGGCACAGCCCAGAACCAACAAGTACATGATACTTGCATCCTGTATTTACAGCCTTATCTACTCCTGTATGGACTGCAAACAGTGCTCTTAGCTTCCCTCATTATCCTTGGGGCCCATCTACGCAGAAGCAGGAAAATACAAATAACTACAGCACCTGTATACTGCATTCACGACCTGCTTCTCTCCAGGCTGTACCATGCTAACAAAAAAACCCCAACAACCAAACCCTCACAATACTGATGTTATCCACAGCTTTATACAGGCAAGGTACATGCAGCATTCTCCTCTTCCAAGAGCAGGAGAGGGGAGCTTGTACTAGAACCACACTCTGCGGGTAGCAGAAGTGCTTGGCTCTGTTAAACAGAAGTTGTGGTCAGTCTCTGAAATGTCAGAAACCAGTAAGCACTGTGGCACAAGGCTTTACCTCTGCTGGCTCTGGTCACCAGAACTGGCTCTCCGATGTCCGCAGGGCATGGGATGCTACGCTTTTTCACAGCACTTGTGCAGGTCGCAAAATTTCTCTTTTCCCCAAGCTCTGACACTGTCTCTGACATCATTGGGAAGAGTTTCTTCAGCCAGCTGGTATTTTTTTTTGTTGTAATCATTCTAGCCTTCTGCTTCTTCACCTCAGAAGAAACGTTAACTCCAAGGAAGTTAGTGATATCAGAAGGGAAGGTAAATCCCTTGATATAAGGCATCTGTTGTGTCTCAGATACCAGGTGAAGTGATGTCGACAAAATGCCATACAAGGACACGAGGCTCTGCAATACACACCTGTACTGAATCCTGAAGAGAGAAGACAGAAAGGTAGGGAGTCCCCTCTAGCAAAACCTGTGCTCACTGAACAATTACCTCCAGGCTCAAGCAGAAGAGCTGATGGCAGAAATTCCAAGCTGCCCTTTCCCTGTTCCCCCTCAATACAAGCTTATCTTTCTACACTCCATCACCACACTTTCCTTAATTTTAGTCTGAGCTGTAAGGAACTGTTCAAGATCAGAATGTAGGAGTGACTTGACTAGTAAGCTCCTCATCAGGAGCCCCTCTTGCTGACCTAGAAGCTTTGCTGAGTGCCACACCTGGGACCCATCAGGTTCTCAGGTCATGTCCAAGTCATTTGACATGAGGTTTTCCCCCAAAACCAACCTGTACCAACTCAGGACAATGGTGGTAACGTCAATGCCATAAAATCGCCTGCTCTACGTTTACTGGAAAGACAGATTTCTTGTGCCAAAGAACATTTTGCCAAGTTCTTCTACACAATGCTGTTACTCCTTCAGCTACAGACAGGAGTCACTTTCTCATACTGAGATCAGAACACTGATTTCCCTGGAAAACTCAGCAGTATTATAGAACAACTTTATACCAGCCTTTCTATTGTAGCACGAGGCAGGACTTACTGCTGGCTGCAAAGAGTACCAGATGTTAGTGCTTGTGGCAGGCTGGCGCTAATACTGTGATTTTATTAGTGCTACATAAAGTTTGCTATGAACCAAGAGCAAAGCCTTCTGTAACAGCATGCAAGAAGTCTCCTTCCACTTATACAACTCTTCAGGTGCTAGAATCAAGTCCAAAAGGATGGAGGGCCCCTCCTCCCCCTCCCAGCTGAACAAAGCTCACTCAGCAGCAAGGCCTAATTACAAGCCCTTCTCCCTGGCAGGCATGTCAGACAGACAACAAACAAGACAGACTTTTGAATACACAAACCATAGCCGGCTCAACAACCCCGAAGCCACAGTGTTCAGAAGTATGAATTCTTCTGAGCAGAGATGTTTAACGGACAAGCTGAAGATTACAGCAGTTAAGGTTAAAAAATAAACAGCGTGTAATGAGACTTGCTGAACACACCAACTAGAGGCAATTCACAAGACAACATCCTGGATAGTTTGGGAGATGAGTATCCAAACTTTGGGTTGCTCAAAGCCGGAACAGCAGCCAGCCAACAGCCTGAGGTTCCTACAAAATAACTTGAGAATAAGATGTTTGGCTATCAAGAGAAACTTCAAGTTGCACGTACTAATTGCACAGTTGAGTCCATCAGCAATACAGGGCCTACAGCAGACCTAGTTTTGGTCTCACGAGGTGCTGCTGGTGAACTGTAAGAATGTTTTCATTGTGAAAAAAGGATACAGAAAAGCTTTACAGCAACGGTCCAGTAGACGTAGTATGAGCTTGCAACCTCCCAATACCTTCAGAGCCACTGTTTCCAGCATAGGTTGGCTGGGAACTAAAAATTCTGCATGGGCTTGGGATGTATTTTTCCTACATTGAAACAAGGATGAGGAGATTGTTACAGTCTAGCACACCACCCCTCCCCCCCACCCTTTAGCTCGCCGGCTGAGTTAACGGAGAGTATAATGCATGGGATCATGACACTTACTTGGGAATCAGTCCTACCAGAGTGTCAATGCAGCCCACCAGGTTCATCTTCCATAGGCGCTTCAAGCATTGCTCCACCTAGAAAGACAGACAACTCCTCTGACTGGTATTTTGAGAGATAGGAGTGCCTTGGTCTAAGAAGTGTCACTATATTAAGACACCTTCCCCTGATCAGTTTAACAGCATAAATTGCAGGTTTCTGTGATGGACTATTCTGGTATGTTCCTATATCTGCATTATGATGAAAATGATCACTTTATCACACTAGTGTGAATATGGAATTAAGTGAAGGGCTGGAGTAGGTCATTAACTGGTGCTACATGGTTTTCCCTGCTGTATACAATGGCCTCTGGTACTGGCTTTCAAGAATGAAAATGCATAAACAAACCAAGAAAGTGAGAATGATTCCTGTTCTATTTCAAAACAGTTATTTGAAAATACTAACAATCCTTTCCTTTACTGGAAAACCAGTAAGAAGTTCAGTTTTCAACTTAAACCAAAAAGTGCGTAATAGAGTAGCCTAGGATCATCCTTCTCCTCTCCTATTATTACCATTAATTGAAAATGAAATCTCTATGTTACTCCTATGTTCAATAATTAAGCAATTGTACCTACTTCGGGTCTCAGTGTAAGTCTAGGAGGACGAGTATTGGTTCCACAGGGCTGGAAAGCGGAAATTGCTCTGGCTGCACAGAGCCAGGAAACCCACTGAACTAAACCCTGAGGGGGCTTAAAGATGACAAAAATCCACCTGCTCCAAGATACTTTTTGCACGATGCTCCAGGCACCAAACGCTACTCCAAAGGCCTTTCAGGGACTGGTGACTGGGGACCAGGGGCGCAGCGACCAGCTGCCGGGTACCTGCTGACCCGCCGGGGCTGCTCCTCACCTGCTGCAGGGCCAGGTAGGACCGGTGCCGAAGCAGCCTGCTGTGGTAGACATAGAGCACGGCCCGCAGGACGCGTCCCTCGGCGGCCAGGCCCGTCCCCGACAGCCGCTTGCCGGCGACGTCGCACCGCCGCCGGCGTCCCCCGGCGCCCGGGAGCGGCTTATAACACCTCCCACCCCTCCTCGGGCTCGGGACCCCGCCCCGCCTCGCCCCAGCCGCACGGCCCGGCGCCGGCGTCCGCGCCCGGGACCTGCAGGGTGTTCGGCCTCCAGGGCCACCGTCGCGCTGCTCGCGGGCCACGGCACGTCCAGCCGGTTCCACGCGGCCTCAGGCGCCGCCATCTTCCGCAGCATAGGGGCGGTGCTGCGCAGGGCAGGAGGGAGGACGACTGCGGGCGGGACCATGTTGGCGGGGGGCGGGAGGAGGCGCGGGCTGGACCAAGTCACCCCGCCGGGGGAGGGAGGGGGCTGCTCCTTCAGGGCGAGCCTCCTGCCGGCAGGCCCGGTGAAGGCGGGCAGGCGGCGCGGCGCCCTGGGCTTCCCGGCGGGGTTCCCGGTGCCTGATGTGCCTTCACCCCCTCCCCGCACGGCAAACCTCGGGCGCTGCTGGGTGCCTGGCCGCGGGAAGGGAAGCTCCCGGCCTTCCGCAGCCACCCGTGGCCGCGGGAGCTCTGGGCCTGCAGCCTGGCAGGGCCGAGCCTGGGAGCACAGCCCGGCCCGGCAGGCCCGCTGCGCCGCAGGCGGGAGTGGGAAGGCCCCTCTCAGGGGCCCGGCCAAGCACCGTGGCCGGGCTGATGCCGGGGCGGGGTAAAGGCTACGGGGCAGCCCAGAAAACACTGCCCAGCCGTGAGCCCCCGGCCGCGGCGGGCGTGCTGCCGGTGGGCAGGCACCTCACGGGCCCGTGCCGGCGAGGCAGGCTGGCCTGGACACCTCTCCGAGGCCCCGGGCCTGTCTTAATGTGCTACGTTCCCAAAATGTCCTAAGTGAGAAGGGAAAGAACTAGGAGTGTTACGCTTTTTAAACCTCGCAGTTCTTCAGTGCCTGCCTCGGGAATTTGGGCTGCTCAGAGCAGCAGCAGCGGAGGTCCCCTGCGATGCACTGCAGGCCCTGCGGCAGCAAGAGTTATTCAGGGGATGACCCCTGTCACAAGCCAGGCAACTGAAGCCGTGAAAAGCTGAAATCAGGACTCGGTAGTCAATTTGCCAGACTATTAAGCCAGGTATTCTTCATTGCAGTGCTGGACGCACAGGGGATAGCTCCTAATGTGAGCGCCGCACAGGGTTAGTTGCATAGCTTATATCCAAGTTTTACATACATACGACAATTTCCCAAAATTCATTTACATATTCCCCTCCCAATCACGCATGCTCAGTGATTTGAGTCGGTGGTCTTTGGGGGTCCCCAGTGGTCATTGTGGCGGGGCTTCTCAATGGTCATCTTCCATGACCTCTGGGCCTTTCTTCCATAGATGGTCATAAGTTGACTACCAAGTGGCAAGGCCTGGTCCTTCTGCGCTTATCTTGGGGGTCACTTATCTTGGGGGTGCTTCAGAGTGACTTGAAGAACCCATTCAGGATCTGTTAATCCTGTTACAAAGAGAGACCATCTCGAAAGCTCGCAGACAGGTTGGCATCTTCCACTGTGAGCCACATCAGCATATTCTAGCTACAGTTGGCTTCACAAAGGTCTTTTTGTTAACCCTATAGCATCCCTTCACAGCTGTGTCCGTCCTCCCCCCCCCCCCCATCACACACACATGCGGCCCAAAGTGCAACACTGGGTTGCAAGGCTGGGTAACTTACTTCACACCAGTAGCCATTCGTATTGGCATTGTAAACGAGGACGGGCCTTGCTGCCCTGACCCTGGGTGCCCACCCAGCCTGCCTGGTCGCTGCACACGTTGCTCCCAGCCCTAGCTGTTGGGATTTGCTGTGGCAGGGCCAAAGGGTCAAAGCCAGGCAGGAGCGGGACCTGTGGTGGATGCAGGTACCCTGTGGAGCCAATTGCTGTAAAGGATTAGTGCTCCCAGAATAGTTTCCTATCAAATTGATTGAATTTTTGTGGTCTTCTGTGAGTTCTCCCCTGAGTATAAGGCATTACTTCCTGCCTCCTCCCTGAAGTTGAATGTACATTTTTCTTACCTGCCAACATTGGTATTCCAATTAATATACTTGTTTGAAACAATGGAGTTAAACTGAGCATGATTTTTCTACAGTCTCATCTTTTCTTTAGATTCCATTTTGTGATACTTCCTGTCTTCTTTCAAGGAGTCTCATACAAATACAGATTAAAGTGGTGTCCCTTTAAAAAGACTGAACAAAATTGGCATTAATGATCACACCTGCAGGGAAGAGAGGTGAGAGCAAACCAGGAGGTAGAACTGATAAAAGGCTGCTGTGAGCACTTGCCTGTTATGGAAGAGGGGGTATTAAGCTTCCTAGGCTAAAAGTGGTGATGGAGAGGTTAAAGGTGAAAATGGAGCCTCCACAGAGCGAGCGGAGGATCACAAAGGTCTCTCTAGCTGAGATTCTGAGGTGTTTTGAACATCCTGTAAGTGAGGAGCAAGCCTGGGCTGTCTGCTTTCAGTGTTGCCGTAAAATGGAGCAGCTGGCACAGGGACCGTGCCCACTACTCCATTCTGTATTCATAAAAGGTCCTGGAAGCATCTTTATCCATGCTGATGGTACTGCTTCCTTCAAGGTGTACCACAAGGCTGGTAAGACCATAGGTAGCTGTGGATGCGAAGGGCTGTTCCTATAATGGGCTGAAATGTGGGGGCAAAGTGGGGAATTTTTTTTTCCCTCCCTCTCCTTTCTCAGTTTGTTGCCATGAAGCTATTCTGCTGCCTATGCTCTGTTTCAAAGGACTGTAGATGAGTGGTAATACAGGTGTATGGCCTACTAATTTTTCTAATAGTGCTCTAGTGAGTCATTTGGTTCTAGGGAATAGCTGGGGTGAAAGTTTGCTACCACTTACGTTATTTGAAATCAATAGTCCGAGTCTTTATTGTATGTGCTGCTCTCTTCATCTTCCAATGTGTGGTTCCTTTGTTATAGTAACTCTCATGGCAGATCTATGATTGACAGTTTCCCTTTTTTGTCGCTATGTGTAGCTAGCATGTGGCAACAAGCCCATCTTACGCACTGCTTAGTTGCACTGCTGCAGAGTTCAATACTAGGCTAACTCTTCAGGGACAAGAACGGGTAAAAAAGAATGAAGACAAAGATCTAGTGCCTTCCTTGTGGTTAGGTATCTTATTAGCAAACAAAAAAGTACCCAGAAGCAGTTAGTTTGGGGCTAATGCTCATAAGAGGAGTATCTTGTGTTGCTTTCCAGGAGTCCCCAAATATAGGCCTACTTTCCCCAGGTGGGACTGACCTTAATCAGAGGAGTTTGTTTCCTTATTACTGAGAATTCTTCCCATTTCTCTCTCTTGATAGGGATTCTCAATGCTGTTTATCAATGCCTATGCAGTTACCTCCCCCCCTACCCTCTTTTTTCTCTTTCAGATGTTGGCAGCATTCAGCAGTCAGAGGACAAGGTAAGCTGGTATCTTCACCTTTGTTACGTGTGCAGATACAATCCTGCTGTAGTAGAAGGCCAGCTCAGGAGATGCAGGTGTCTTTGGAAAGTATCAAGGTGCTCAGATTTGCTGTGCCCTGTGAGAGTAACTCAGTCTCCCCTGCAATCTGGAAAATGAAACAAAATGTTAGGACTGAGCTCAGGTAAGACGATGGGATTGGGAAACAATGTGCACAGATGCTGATTACTGTAGAAAAGCCCACTGTCTTTTTGTTTTAATAACAGCTAACTTAGAGGTGCTAGATAAGGCCATTTAAAAATCTCAAACCAGCTTATTTAGGGAGTATCTCAGGCTACGCCATGAGCATCTAGCTGCCTTTTGGGCCCTTCTCATCCCAAGAGATGTGCTCAGCCCTGAGGGGGCATTGGAGGGTATACGCACAGCTGGGAAGTAAGAGCTGTAAAGTTCTCCACAATGCTTTGTGCTGCACTGCTTCCTTGCTCTCTGTCTGCAGCTGTTGGAGTACTTGGGAGTGGTGATCTATGAAGCCCTGGACTGGGGAATCGATAGCCAAGTGGAGCGAGAACTGAGTGGTCCTTTGGAGAAACTTCTGTGCCTCATGTTGAAACTGGATGATGAGGCATTGAAACCAGCAGTCACCCTGCAGGATGTTATCAAGGTTTCCTTCTTTCAGCTTAGTAAATACAGCTGCTTTAGAGGAATTGATGGAACAATGCTGTTAACCAAGGGGCAAGACTATTTCTGGGAAAAAAGCTGGGTAGCTTGTTGGAGGACATAGAGGGAGCATGTGGTTTTCCCATCAGAGGGAAAAGGCAAAACCACTTTAGGTGTGTTCAAGAGCCTATGGAAAAAAATTAAGAAGAGAGACTAGCATGGCTCTCGCACAGCTGTGTCTATGAAGTCTTTCTGTATATAGTCTCTGAATTCAGTACCTAGAAGACTATGGATATTGGAAAAAGTCACTTGTCCATAGTATTCAGTTTCTGCAAGAGCTGGGATTTGGATGTCTCAGCTCAAACGAATATTTTCCTCTCAACCATAATTTAAAAGTATGAGAAACTTCCATCCCTCAGTCTGATCAGGGCGGGGGAAAAGAACAGGGCAAGTGACTCCACCTGCTGTGGAGTTTTTGTGCTTTGTCTGCACTGGAGACTTCCCCTTCCAGGTATTTATTTCAAAACACACCTTATGGAGAACAAAATCTATAAATTAAACAGCTAATTGCATTACGTATAAAATTGGACATCTTGCTTCTTTGTTTCTCTGCAACTGCAATAGAAGAAAAAAAAGATACAAAGGGGCTGTGAAGAAGATGTCTTTTAACCATGAATCGAGAGATCTTGCTTTATTCCATCCTACCATGTTTTTTTACTTCGAGATCTCTTTTAAATAGCTGCACTTCTTTCAGGCCTGTGAGGAGCACTTGTCCAGGCCTTCTGAGGCTACCAGCTATTACGAAATGACCTGCAGGAGTCTGTTTACTGAATATATGGAACTTCAGAAGCTTGTGACCATCATTCAGACCTCCAAAGAGGTACCTCTGGGGTTACCCCTTAGCTGCTGTTCCCGCTACCTTCACACACTCACCTAGTTCTAAAGTAACCTTCCCATTGCACTTTCAAATAGAGTACCTAGCTGAAGGTCTATTTTCACAATATGAAAGGCTACTGTCTCTGCACCATATTAGTAATTTATTGTATCTTTCGAAAATTTGGGTGTTTGGGGCTTCTAGGCTTTTCAGATTAACATTAATAATTTATACTGGATAGGTAGGAAATCCCTGAACAGTGAAAGGTAATGAGCTCATGTGTTTGCTTCTTAGAGTCTGAGAAAAATGGATGTGGAGGATTTGGTGGAAAATCCCCTTCAGAAGAAGGAAAAATACCGGGTAAGGGATTTAATTCCTTCGTTATGGGTGGTTAGGGTTTTTTGTCTACCTCGGCTCTCTGAGGCTTACCATTCACTCTTCTATGAAAAGTAGAGCTTGAACACAAACAAAACTTCTTGGGTTGTTCACGCACTTAAGTAGTTAAAGACTTGTCTGCAAAACAAACTGGGGAGTGAACTTCAAGTTAAACTATTTTGTCTGTTAACCTCATGTGGACATTTATTCTACACAAAAATTGTCTTTGTGGCTCAACTTAAACCACTTCTAAAAATGAAGTTGGAGGCAGTCTTTGGAGTAAGAGTCCACAAGTAGCTACTCAGGCTGTTTCTTCCTGTAAATGAGCCCCAAACTCCAGCTCTTGGCAGGAACTGACACTTGCCAAAAGCAATCTGTTCCTTTCTTGTAGCTGGACTGTAAACTCCCAGAAAACTGTTCCATTGGTGGTAGTACCAGGGTGGACTAATTCACTCTTATGTGGGGGTCTGTGCTGGTTCAGGGCTGGAGGGGACTGCATGCCAGTAGCTCTGTCCATCTTTGTGGTTGTGCAGCTCTAGCAGCTCAAACAAAGGTGTGAAGGAGAGTGAGGCTGGAGATGTGGCTCCTACCTTCTGCTTGCTGCCTTTCTTGCCTTTCCATTCTGTCCTCCCATAGATCTTGGACTGTGTGTTCAGGGCAGAGAAAGCAACTTATTCTGTTCTTTTCAAGGCCCTACACAGTCAGGGCTCAATCAGAAGCAAATAGCTCTTCTGGCTGGAGCTCTGCCCAGCATAAACAAATGCACTGTAGTCTGGAGTCTGTGGAGACAAACGGCAAGCCCCGAGAGACTTGTGGACTCACTCCCTTTGTCTAAATAGCACTTGCTTTGAAGCGTGCTCAAACTATTCGTATGAAAATGTTTGTGAAATGTGTGTTTGGGCATATTCTCAATTTTGTGATCTATTAAAATAAACTGGCAAGCTATCTCAAACCACAAACTCATCAACTGCTACAGCTCTTTTCTGCAGGGAATACATGAATAAATACATGGGCTTTGCCGTGTGGCCTGAAGGCCAGTGTATTTGGCCTCTGCTCCTTAAGGAGACATGAATTCCAAAAGCAGGATGTCTGTTGCAAATCCTTTGCTTCTAGTTTCCAAGTCCCTAAGCACCAGTTGATTGCATCTCTCTGACAAACTCTTGAGTTTAAAATAACCAAAATGCCAACCTCACTGGGATCCCACAGACTAGAGCTGATGCCTTGAGTGGTGCCAAGCAGCTAATGCTCTCTATGGACCAGACTTTTTCATGCTGACTGCTACAAAACAGGCCTTCTGAAACATAGGCCACAGCCTGGTAGTGTGCAGGGTTGTACAGTTTCAGCAGTGCTTATCCATACATGTTGCAAGACAATCTTCACCTTGAAATCTAAGCAGTGAGACCTCTTAGGAACACAGCTGCCTTACCGCCCATCTGTTGAACTGAATGCAATAGGTTTGGAGTGCTGTAACATTTTGTGTTGTATTGCACAGGTGTGGGAAATTTGTAGCATTTGACAATACATGGGATGGCCCAAGTAGAATAATTGCAGTGATCCAGTCAGTAGGAAAAGAAAAGTATGAATGGTAATGATGTCGCCTGCATCTGAAAAGTGTTTTGGGTGTACAGGTTGCTCTGAAATGGCCAGTTGAAGGCAATTCTTGTCCTGAAACTAATGTGGCAATATTACAGTACAGAAGTCTCTCTTCAGGTCATATTGTTCCATCAGGTTCTGTCACCATGTGAAATACAACTCTAGAAAGTGCAGATGGCTCAGGATAAGCCATTTCAAAGGTGTCTAATACTGATCAGTTTGCCCAGAGACTTTTGTGTGTTCTCCTACACAATAATAAATATAGCCTAGGAGATATGGCTAGTATATGGTCACCCTTTGACAGTTCTAGTTCTCTGGAGTTGAGGTGTGAAATCCAGGCTAAAATAATCCAACAAAAAAATCTATCTCCTTGAAGGCAGCCATCAGTCAGAGCTTGCATACGACTCTTCTGATATTACACTGGGATAGCTGAAGGGATAAATTGAGAGAATATGCTTCATGCTGTAAGTGGAAAAAGGAGAGGCATCTAAATCAGAAACTTTGTTCTGAGGCAGTTTTCTAAAATGTTTTGCTTCCCTTTCACTGTTTATAATACAATCACTTGTTCTTACTCAATTTGCCGTTGGGATCCAGATAAGCTGTTGACTTAGCACTTCCATTACAATGTTGTCTAAACATGCTATTGAGTTGATTATTTTTTTTTCCCTGTCTTTAACTTTTGGGTTATACTGCATGCCTGAGCATCCTCAGATATTAATACAGGAACAGGGTGAGCAGATGTCAGCGTTATCAGCTTGTGTCTCCAAGTTGAAACTGCTAAAATACGCTGCTGTGCAGGTTGAAGTATGAGATCCCTTCCCCCTTGTCTTCCTCTTTTGTCTGTGGGCCCTTCAACCCCAGGTTTCTGAACGTTCAGAGGATTTTAATGGAAAGATTTGGGATTTCATTCCCAGTGTTTCCTAGGATCCAATAATATGAAAAAACTGGCACCTGGAGCACTTGCAGGAAGTAGGTATTCAAGACAATGGGTCTAGATACCTGGCAGCAGAATCTGTGTTTTGCTGAAGTACATTCATAAAGTTAATGACAAAATTTGGGAATGAGCCTGGCGAACCAGCTCCCGGATCCCTTGTTGTAAATTAACTTCTGCAAAGAGAGGCAATTCTCCGCTCTGGTACTGTGCCCTGATCTGGAAGTGAGTTGAAGGGTGTGTTAAGGCCACACTTTTGTGTTTCCGAATGGCTTCAGTTGGTAAGTGGGAGGTGTGCCCTATTACATGGAGGGAGGGGATGCTGCTCTGTGCGTTCTAGCCAGCTGTTGACTTGGCCCTCACTGATTTCTCCAAGGCATCCCTGTGGCCCAACATAATCCGTGAACTGCAGAATGGTGTGAGGTTGCGCAAGGCCACTGAGAGACCACAACGTCACACACCTCCAAAAGAATGTGTCCGCTCTCCCTATGAATTACTTTTAGATGATATTCAGCACAAGAGGTACACCCTTCGGAAGGTGAGTGACTAGAGTCAGCAGACAACTTTGGAACCACCTGCTCTACCTCATTTCTAAGCAGTATTTGTTGAGACCTCTTCTCTAAAAGCCTCTCTTTCTCAAAGGTACTTCCAAGCCCAGAAACGTCTGGGTCTTCCTCTCAGCTGCAGCTCAACATTAGATCACCCTGTTTGTCCACCCAAGCGCTTCATTTCCAGTCACTTTTTAAGTTGGGGTAGCCACACTTTCATGAAGCTGGATGGTAAACTTTTTCTCTCTCCAGCAGTCGCCACTCCCTTCCCTGGAACAGTTATGTTGCCTTGCATGCAACAGTTTCATGAAACAGACCCTTGCCTGCTTATGGTTTCCACCCTGAACACTTGTGTCCTCCCAGGCTCCTTGACCTGAGCTGCGCCTGGCATCTCTTACTAGTTTCCTTGCCTTCCCGGCTGCTGTGGGACGTGTGCAAGTGCAAAAGCACTTTTGAGCGAGTCCTTTGCTCAGCCTCAGGCAGAGGCCTCTAGGCAGTGTACATGGGCTACTGCTGGAGTTTCGTCAGGTTAAAAAAAAAAAAAGCTGAGCCTCTTCCAGGGGCAGCTGCTGTGCTGACTCAGATGGCAGGGGCTTCCAACAATGTGGATGATTGGTGAAGATGACCAGGTAAAAAAAATGTCTGGGGTGTCTCTAAAGGCTTGTGATGCTTTTCGCTTGCTGCAGCTTGAGCTGGGAACGATGAGCTGATCTGAAACATTGGCATGAGGCTTTGTGGCATTGGCGTGCTTTGCAAACAGACGTCTTGGCAGAAGATGAGACACAACTCTACTTGTAATAAGGAGTGATATTTTTAAAAGAGAAAACTTTGCATACCACACTAGACGTCAGCTTTTTGTGTCCTTCTTGTGCTGCTAGAGTGCAGGGGGTTTAAAAGCCTCAGCTGAGCTAAACCACACATCTCTCTAAAAACCCAGCTCTTGCTTGTCTTGATTGTGGCTCCAGCCTTCAGGTAAGGCTGTGACATTTCTCTGGAGATGATATCTTGATTGACATATAAATGAATAGTCGTGGAAAGGAGGCAGTAAATCATAACTGCATGTGTTCCTTGCAGTGCAGCACACACTGCAGTACAAAACCATAACTCAAGGTGGCAGGATGAACTGGGTCTTGATTTTATTTTTTTTCTTTCTTTTTTTAATTTTTTTTTTCTGTGGTTGATGAGAAGCACAAACATGTTTGAAGCATAGAGTGCTACTGCTCAGGTCTTTGTGAAGGCTCTTAA
Organism: Gorsachius magnificus; assembly: GCA_034008185.1. NCBI lineage: Eukaryota > Metazoa > Chordata > Aves > Pelecaniformes > Ardeidae > Gorsachius > Gorsachius magnificus. Next base: position 126,196,543 of record CM067081.1, read on the forward strand.
ACAAGGTTTTCCCCATCTGCAGAGCTATTTTAAAGCTTCTCTAGCGAACAGTGGTCTAATTTGCAAATGAATGAAAGCACAGCTAGTTGGGAAGCTGTAGTGTTGTTCTACCTGCCTCCCACATGTTCTGAAGTTGTACACACAGGGAAAGTAAATGGCATAGCCTCAAAGTAAGAATAAGTGAACAAGGCATCTAAAGACATGCATGTGTGGCTCGACTTTTTTGTCAGTTCTCCCCTATGCAGCCAGCACAGGCCTTGACGAGGGAGACAGTCTGCCTCACAGGAATACCTGCCCTGCAATTCTGTCTTGCTATTGTTCCTAGTTTATGTAGGGCTATAAGCCAGTCTCTGGGACTCTAGCTTATGCATGCAGCTGCCTGCTGCTACAGTTCCTGTTACAGTCTTGTTGACCCATTCAGTTACTCTCCTCCCTGGAGCTGAGTTCTTACTGATGAATGTAATGTGGCCACAGTGCTTGTCAGGATCACTCCTGACATTAAAACCTGAGTACAACATTTTCCAGTGGCTTCTCAGAGCAGTTCATGAGCTGGGGCTAGAAGGTTGTATGCTGCTTGTGTAAGCCTCAAAGGGCTGCACAGCACTTCTGATTGCCTCTGGTTTGCCACAGGCAAATCTGTCTCTACCAAAACCTATGTAGGTAAACCTCATCATTCTACACTTCCCGACTTGGTTTTGCTATGCGTTTCCCACCTCCCCCACTCCCAAATCCTGACTTGTCATTCACTGCCCCGCTGAATGGGAGGGTGTACCAGGAGTAGAGAAAAAGCTATTGCTTAAGCATAATTTCTGCTCTTTCAGGTGATCGTTGAGCAAAAACACAGGCCCCCCAAAGTTGATGTAGCTGCTCCCAAGCCTCATCCAAAGCCTGTAAGTGACGTGGTGCTGCATCTAATGATAGCAAACAAAGACGATTCTGGAGTTGAAGGACTGTTTCTAGGAATAGAGAGCTAATGTCTTAGCTACTGATTTGGATCTGGGAGGAGGATATATTAACCATGCTTAACTTCTGGGCAGACCTTCCTGCCAAAACATGGGGTTTGTAAAATGGGAAGTGACATCATAGGAGAAAGATGATCAATCTTCCTACTTCTTCCACTGCTTCTTCTATTTGGAGCATTTTGTGGTCCTGAAAGTACAGTACTCCTGGAGTTCCCAGTTTCAAATCTGAGAGTTACCCAACTGTTCTATTACGCATTATCTAAAGGTTCATTCATGAATCTCTCGTATGCAGGGCCCAGTGCCCTCTTGAGTGAGGGGCACTTGTAAAACAGTGCCATTGCTGAAGGAGTAGTTCTGTTGCCACTGGTTTCCTTGCTCTATCCACTGGCTCTTCCTGGTGCTGTGCTCTGCCTGCAGGTACTGGGGAGGAAGGTGAAAGAGTGTGTGCCATGGGAGTCCAGCTGGCATGAACAGCTCATGGCAGAAATAAAACTACCACAGAAGCTTCGATCGGCAGCAGCAAGGAAAAATGGGAGCAGGCCCAAAGGTACCTGCTACAAAGTGACATGACAAAGCATGCAAGTGAAGTCACCATTGACTAAAAATAATGGATGGCCTTTGAAATGAAAGCCCACTTATCTTTTTCCGTAGCATATATAATGCAAGGGAAGTGGGAATGCAAATTTTGTGCGATAAAGGCAGTATGGCATAAGAATAGTTGTTTCTAGAAAATCTGTTTGTGGCTTATTAAGACTCAAAAGATGTTTGACTTACCTTTCTTTTTTTTTATGGATGTTCAAATTTGGCCACTAAGTGAGCGGGATTTTGACCATCACCTAAAACTAAAAGATTATGTAACTACGAGGACAAAGTCTAGCCAAATCTCAAATTCTGATGTGTGGTTATCAAATTTGTCATCTTCTTGTCACAGCACAGCATCTTATCTTGTCTGTGTGTATGGGATTTTTTGTTCCCCCTCTTCCTTGCAGAAACGCTTGTGACTTCAAATGTTGCCTTGAAATCTCCAAGCGATAGTTTCTTAACCCTCCAAGATGCCAGTACTGAGTTTAAAATTGTCAACGCTACAACACAGCAGCTGGGACCAGGATTTCAGGTAAGGCTTTAAATGAGAGGACTCCGTACAGGCACAAGTATTTCAGGCGTTAGATCTGCACACATGCATAGCCTGGAATGTCAGGTTCAAATTGTGGTGTGGGCAATCTCGTCTCTCAAAAGTGAACGAATGTGGTACTGTTAGGTTCACTGAAGTCCTCTCATCTGCAGAAGCTCATAACACTTCCTTTTTGTGGCCTGACTGCAGCCTATAGAACCAAGGTCTGCTCTGGTCTCTTAAAATGAGATCCTGCAGAAGTTTTCAGTAAGCATAGGAGCTTGGCCAATATGGGCCAGAACTATTCCCACTCTTACCTCACAGTGAGGCATTTGATGCTAGATGTATTGATGTATTTGCATTTCACGTGGTATGTGAGCTTGTAGAAGGAAAACGTGACAATTTATTTTTAGGAAACAACTTCACTGGTGAATTCCCACTCTTCTGCCTGTGGAGCAATTTTGGGAGCACCATTCTTCAATAAACCATGACACATAGTCTTTGGGTTCTTTCACTCCTGGCTTGAGCATGAAAAACTTGACTGCTTGGTTCTGGGATTCAGTCTGAGCATATTCAGAGATTCTGTGGAACAGAACTTAAGCCCTAATATATCATGTCTAGCACAGATGCGCTGGCATACAAACAGGAATCTGTTTTCTCTAAACATTTCTGAAATGTAGTCGCTTAACTGAGGAAAACGGATATGAATTAATAAAAGCAGAAAATCTTAGCTATATTTGCACAAGTCTGTGCTGCTTGTAGGAATGTTCAGCATTTGAGAACCCTGTGGTTAATGTATTACTGCTAAACTAGAAGGAACTTCATATGGAGACTAATACAATCAAATCTGTTTTCTGCTTTTCTAGAGAAGCTAGAAACAATGCTGCTAAGATACAGCATTGGGTTTGAGTTGGGTTAGTGGGGCACAGTCTCTTTAACTGTTCTCCAGTGTTGCTACATGTGAGCTGGAGCCAAGAAAATGGTTCCAGTGTACTTCGAGAGTTGCATAGGGAGGATTTTGTGAAGTTGGTTCCTGAACAGATGAAACTTTGGGACTAGAACTTGCATTGAACTCTGGTAAGAGAGAACAGATGAATTTGAAATTTCACTAGCTTGGCTGGAGCTTCCTGGTTGTGGGGGGAATTAACTTGCTATTGCCTCTTGGAATATAAAGTTTCTAAATGTACCACATTGATTTCTCTCTCCACTCCATTTTTGGCTGAGCCTTGAAAGTTTCTGGTCAGTCCTGGGTATCCTTGGTTTTGTTTAGCAGCTGAGGAAGTGGGTTTGGTGTCTCTTGTATGCAGCTTAAGAACACCCTGTCCTCTGGTCCACAGGAAACCACTCCCAGCACCTGGCTTGCCTCAGCCAAGTCATCAGTAGTATCCTGCAACAGCACAGGTCAGTCTACTTCCAGGTGACAAAGTACAACCAGTGGCCTGCTGGGTTCCCAAAGCCTTAGGTTGGGCTCACCATATGCTTTCTCTCTGATCACCTGAAGACACTTTACAGGAGAAGCTCCAACACTAAGTAATGAGTCTGGGGAAGTGCCCTTAGAAAACCATTGCTCTGCAGTTGACTGAAGCTTGTATAGCTCCTGCAGCTTCAAAACAATGATAGCATGTCCCCAAAGACCTAACTGGAATTCACAGTAAAAGCTAAATGAGTGTTTTGAATGTTCAAGTAGAAAGCGCACCACTTGATTTTATTAAGCTAAATGGTGCTAATGAAGTCTCATCACTGCCTACTGACAAGCATAATTACTGTAACCTCTGCTCTTTGTGATCTGAACTGATGGGGGGTTGAGGGGGAAGAGATGTAAGCCTTGCTACCTTCAGAGGCGGTGTAGTGCTCTGGAGCATTCAGCTTTTGGGGTGAATACTTAGAAGTTGCCAGCTGGTTTTCTGCACCCTAAAATTCTCTCTTCCTATCCAGGTCTCGCTTCAAACTGCACATATCCTCCCATGAGTGCACCCACACTAGGAGACATTAAACCTAATGGTTTCCTGAATGCTGGCCAACAGCAGCTGCCACCTTACAGAGGAAGGTCCAAATCTTTAGAGAGGGACCTTCAAAGCAAGGAACTTGTAAGTCTAGCATGTCAGCTAGCAAGCCTGGTCTGATACACCTGGTAATGACCAGAGCTTGCACCTTGATCCTCATGCAAGCAGTAAGCATGTTCTGTGTTTTTTATCTTGGGCTATATTGTATACTGGTCTTAAGCTGGGATATTACTCTCTCCTTGGAGACAGCTTAAGAGAAGGCTGGATTGCTGTAGAGTCCTTGTAGAGGCTTCCCAGTTTGAATGATATGAAATAAAGTTGTTTCTCATACAAGAAGAGAAAAATACCACTACATAACTTAAGTGTCCATCAAGGCTTTGTCAAGCAGACTGTAGTTGGCAGTGGGACTGTCCTGCTTTCTCCATCTCCCCTTATTCTTGCCAGATTCTGGTACGTTCACAGACATCCCTTAAGCTGCAGTAGAGGGAACAAGTGGTTAACAAAGTGTAGATAGCACAGCATCAGTGGCTCTTAAATGTATGCAGTACTGAAGTCATCGGGCTCTGAATGACTGTTGTGGGAGCAGTGCTGGGTTTTGTGTGCTTCTGTTCAACCTTCTGAATCATGGCCTCTCCCTGTTCTGCCCTGACAAGGTGTGCTGCGCTCTTGCCTCCTCCTTTCCTTCTGCATCCCTCCCTGTCCCACTCCTGGCAAGTGTCTAAACTGACCATAAATCTGTGTGATCTCTTTTTCAGCAGTGTGGTGGGGGATGCAGGTGGGTTGGGTTCCCCACCGGGGGATAAAAGCAGTGTTGTCTCTCCTGGTCAACTACCAGACTGTAGCTGCCTTTGTGTGGGGCCAGAGGGTCTTGGGAAAGAGAAGGCATGGCAGTGTTGTGCTGTAGAAAGGGAAAAGGATCCTGAACCTAGGAGGTGCTGTCCATGCTGTGGTCTCTACCAAAGGGTAGAATTCCCCAGAGACTGGCTCTGGAGATAGTATTAACTACTGTGGTGACTGAGGAACCTGGTTCCCTAATGAGGTGTCAGGAAGCTGCTTGAAAATGGTAGCAACCACTAAACTGCCTCTGTAGTAGTTTCTCTGCTAGTATTGTCAGAGAGTCAACTGATACTCCCCATCACTGGCAAAAACGAGTTTTGGGGACAAATGCTCCTGAGCTTTTTGGGACCCAGTTTTGAGGATGACCTTCCCACATACATGCTTTCTTCAGCTTTCTCTGATGCTTAACTTCTGTCTTTTAATAGGACTGTCCCTTTCCTACCAAGTGGCCATCAACAACCATTGCTGAGCTGATTGGAACCAGATATGCAATGATGGTGCTGGAAGGGCAAGGCTTCTTCCAAGGAGGTAGTGATGGTGTCTTTCCGAGAGCAAAGGTATGTCTCCTCTCCTTCTCTTTGTGCTGTCCTTGCCTTTTCAAAAGCTGGCTGCACTCATGGCCCTCAGTGCTGAACTGCTGAGGTGCTCTCTGCCTCAACTTATCCTGTTCTACAGCTGGTCTGAGTTTGGCCCTAAGCTGTAAAGATCATTTTTAATACTTGTGTGGTGATGGCTTCTAATCAAACTTAAGCTGTGTAAGTTGCCTAGAAAGTAACCCAGCATTTGCTTGATACTTCTTATCTGTTATTTCTACGCTAGGAGAGCTGACTGCCATGACTGTTGGCCAGCTCTGAAATCATATAGTAATTCACTGGGGTTTGGTAGTGCTAAACAGTGGGGAAAAAAGGCTCTTAAATCAGCCTCTGACACCTCAGTTGTGCTGACTCAAACCACCTTGCTTAGTGGAGGAGATGAGTGGAACAGCGTTGGCTGTCCATTCTGCTTAACTGCTGGCTTATTCACCGGGTCTCCTTTGGGGGGATGTTGCAACCAGCCCCTCCAGAGCAGATGTTGTGAGTACAAGCCCTTTGCAATACAGATGTGAGGAAGTCAGTGCTACTTGGCTTAGGGGTCAGGTTCTTGCCCTCACTTATTTAGCAGTATAGGCAGAGCCAAAGGGTCCTACTAGCAGAGCTATGCTACTTCTACAGTCTGATGCTCCTGAGACTGAACCCTTGTTTTCTTCTCACCTTACTTATCAACCCTGCTATAACTTGCCTGCTCTCTGCCTATTCTAAAATGGCTCTTTGTGTTCTTGCTGCTGAAGTTTTTTTAGCTTTCTCAAGATAATATCACTTCTGACTGCCAGCTGTGTATGAATGTGCTCTTTTTTATAAAGTTCAAGCGACTCATCAGCTTCCTCATGACTCATTTTTTGCTTCAGGATTGGATTCAAATTTGCCCTGACTTAATCTCTTTGGGATTGCTGCAGTCTATCTCAAAGAATGTCTCTCTTCTTCCCTCTCTCTTAACTAGCTACTGTTACACTCTTGCACAATACAGCTATTGTTTGCTCAAGAGCCTTTTTTTAAACTCCTGTTGTCTGGCAGCTGCCCCAAACCTCTGCATCATAAAAATGCTGGCCTACAAGTAAGACCTTTTTTTTTTTTTGCCTTTTTAGCTTTTAATTCCTGTGTCTTTGCTATCCTTTATTGGACCTCTGTTATTGTATGTGGATCTAAAGCCTTTAGAAGGTTGGTTTATGTGCTTGCTCTTTGGCAGGCAGTGGATACTCTTGGTACAAAGATATTTCCCATTTGCATTTACAAGGAACTTCCTTTTCCACAGATCTGTTTCAGCTGCCATAAGCAGATGTTTCTTAAGTGGCCTTACAACTGTTACCTCTGCAGCAGGTGAGCTGGTAGAAAAGGACTGAATGAGGAGGGAGAAAAGAGTGAAAGAACAGTGCTGAAAATGCTCAGTATTCAAACAGTTGCAGTACTGGGTAGGAACAGGTTGCTGAGCCCTTCAGTTTTGCCTTAACTGCACAAGCCAGGCTGAAGTGTCTACAGCTGCAGAGGATGTGGAAAAACTTGCCTCTGAAGTGGTATCTCAATTTTAACTCTTATTAAGCTAGCAATAACCAAATTTACTGTGCAAGTATTAGATCAAACTTCTCTGAGATCACTCTGCATTTTGCTCTGAAGGTTGGATTTAACTTCAGTCAAAGGCTTGAGCAGGTTCTGGGAGAGGCTTTTCAACAGTGTCTTTTGTTGAGGACTGAAAAAGTGAGCTCCAGACCCTGTGACTGGGAAAGGAGTTGGACCTACTTGTATCTGCTTATTTGTCAGAGGTTTTTGGTTCATGGGAGAGGAAAAGAGGAACTTCAGGCTCATTAAGGCTCACTTAAATCCATTTGAAGCAGTGGTGAAGCACTGAATTGATTACAAGCAACAAGTAACAAACCACTGGGAATTGAGTAACTGTCTGGTGGTACTGCTGGGTGAAAAGTAATGGGCATTTGCAGATAAAGCCTTCAAGCTATGGATGCTGCCACATTTCAGTTGATTTAAACTGAATATATAGGAGGGCTGGCAAACTGAATGGGGGAGTTCTAAGCTTGCTCGCTTTGCTGTCAAGTGATTGTGCCACAATCACAAATTAAGACTTACTTGGGAAAGTCACCCTTAGCTGCAATATTGATATCTGCTGGGCTTTACTCAAATGATCATGCTGGGAACTTTTTTCTCTTAGTGTTGTCTGCTGTGACTGCTGCATCAAGGCAAGTCTAGTCTTTACAACAGCATATGGTTTTTTACATTTTCTGTTTTCCCTGCACCTCACCTAGTCATAGGAAGTTTTCCTTCATCCCGCTGATACCTCAAATCTACCCTTGAGCTTGTGTCTAAGAAAATGGAAAAGGGAATATGGGGCAAAAGTAGCCAGGGTGTCACAGACATATCTTGTCATGCTCTGCTGAAACAGCTCTAGTTCCTCTTTATGTCACCCTGTGTAAAGTGGTCGGGATTGCTCTGTGCTCTATTTATACAAGGGTCAGAAAGTTCACAGCATTAACATCTGTCTTTTAAGTGCACCAATAAATCAATTGCATGCCATGCAAATTTTCCTGCTGAGAAGGAGGATGTGTTTCCCTGAGAACTCAGGTGACTTGTGTTGCGATTGTAGATGTCCATGCCCTTCAGAACGTGCGTACATCTCCCACTTCACTTCCTAAAACTTTTGAGACTCTCCAGAGAAGAGGACCCAGCTACTCAAGAGCAGAAGAGCTCAGAGTTGCTGCATGAAATAGAGCACTGGGAGTGTTTTGGGTAAGCTGGAAGAGGGATGTTCTGGTTTTACCTTGAAAAAGGTTACCAGGTATTTGTGTATGCAAATCTACAAACATGCAGACAGCAATATATAGTATTGTGCTGGTCAGCTGAATGTTACGCTGAATGACTGGCTCAGCCATTGGTCTAACTAGTCTACACTCCTATGGAAATATTGTGGATTTTAGATGACCAAAAGGGAGGGAGGACACGTAGGTGCTCTGAAATCCATTTTGCTTTTTAGCTATCAGGTTTCCAGCATGGATTCAGAAGTGTCCGTATTAGCCCAGACATAGAAGGTTCCTTGCAACAGCTTCATTTGTCTGAAAATTTCCAGACCCCACTATATTCTATCCCCCACAGCTGGAGGGTCTGTCATTACAACCCAGGAAATGGGGTTTTCTGTACCTAGAAATAAAATATGCTAATGGTCTTGGGTATAACTGACTGAAGAGTAGTGCCACAAATGGCTTCTCAGTCCTTCCACATACAGACAGGTGCCTTTTCCTTTCTATCCCCAGAAGGGGAACTATTTCAAAAAGAGCTTTTGACAGTTCTGGAAAAGACAGGCCTTGTGGGTATAAGTGCAATATCTAGGACTAGAAACATACATTATCTGTTCTCTTCTTTCCAAATAAGTTATATATTCTATTGGGGGAAGAGATATCTTCTCTCTCTGAAACCATTCTTTAATGTAGCCAAAATAGTTACAGCAGTTTCTGATTCAAAGGCTTGTACTTCAGATGTGGAGTGGAAGGAGCACCATACTCTAACAGAAGCCCTGGTCAGCTTTCCTGCTTTTCTTTTTTTCTCTCCCATTTCAGGGTACCTGTTATTTTGGAACCCCATTGCCTAGCACAGCCTCTGTGCTGTCATACAGGGACCAGGGCAGACTGGCTGACTACAGACGTCTGTACACGATGTGAGCAGTATCTGTTGAACATGGCTTCTAGTCAACAGCAGAGCATCCCTCTCAGAAGAACTTCCTGGCCTTGAACCAAACTGGAATGACTGCCATACATTTCTCCTGTCACTTGTTTCATTTACTTCAGGTACAGAACAGCTTTATGCACCTACTGACATAAAGGCCTAAATAAAAGACCTCCCTGCTGGTTTGTCTAAGCAGGAAGCACAGTTAGTATTTATCCATTGTGAAGTATTACAAAGCTTTGTGGCTTTTAGAACAGTTTTAATTCTTTTTATGTGTCTTTGGGAAAAATAAATGTTGAAGCACTATTATGCCTCTGGCATTTCCTCCTTTGCACCTGCAGTTGTCATTGGTATGTGGCACTGTTTGCATTCATTGTGGGCAGACTTCGCCCTATGTAGTGAGTACAGGGAAACTTTTAACCTAAAACTTCTATTCCTGAGAGGCTTGGAAAGTGGAGCTCTTGGTTATGCGATCACATCACCATGCGTTTTTGCAAACACTTACTCCTTCCTGGTAACTTACTGAGAAGCACTTCAAACTCACTGCTGATGCATGCGACACTGTAGCGATGGCTGGCAGGCAGCCGCTCAGTCTGCTTGCTCCTGAACCTAGCTCTTGGTTTGGTTTTTGTCTGTGGGCTATCCGTGCTTTGCCACCAGAGCTCTCAGGTGCACGTCACTGAAGCGCCTAGTATACCTCAATGCCACCATCGCATGAGGGGCAGATGATTGTTGAGAAATTCTTGCTCTTTGTATTGGCCTTAAGCTTTGCCCTAAGCTAAACTGGACTACTACAACATATGGCATTCTAGAAAAATAAAGAACCTTTTGGTAAACTCTGTGTGTGGTTAAAACCAAAGATGGGATATTTGACAGTATATCTTTCTCCTCAGGAGTTGCCTCTATGGAAGGGGTGTAGGTGCTCTCTGATGGTGTGTTTTGTGGGACCTGGATAGACAGTGTTAAAGGAGACAATGGACTTGTAGTTGGAATGAGTCATGCTGAAGAAATTATTGGCTGGGAAGGGCCATTTTTCTAGATAGGGAAGGGAAGAAAGACATGTTTAAGCTCAGCCCAAGGTCTGCATCCAAACTGCCAGAAGGGTCAATACCTCCAGCTGACTTGCGCTGGCCTAACTCTGCTTCCTCTAAACTGCCTGTCTGCAAGCTGACGCCTACTTGCAGGTTTGGGCAAGCTCTGCAAGAAAATGAATGTGGGGAAGCTGGAGCTTGTGCTTCCTTTTGGAGCAAGTTCAAGTGCTCCTCTTCCTTCAGTCAATTGGGAGGGGTGCAGCCTGCCTGCCCAGGTCCTCTCCTGCATGTGTTAATAGCTGGTGCTGCTGGGAGGCACATCCATATGAGGCAGGTGGGCTCCTTGCAGGCTGCAGGGATTGGCAGCCAAGTCACAGCTGCGCTTGCTGGCAAGATGGGTGCAGCGTGGGGCTAGGGGCATGAGGTGCTCTTGGACGTTTGCTGAGTGAGGTAGTTTAGATAGAGCTAGAAATGAGCTGAGATTAGCCTGTTTTGATTAATGTGCAAGCCCCAAATGCTGCTTCTCAGAGCCCGGGCGCAGCAGTATGGAGAGAAGGTATCTGTATGGCACTGAGGTAGACTTCAGCTTACTGGAGAGCAAAGGTGGTTCTAGGTTCTGTCTCTTGTACATGTGCTGTGGTGCCATGTGGGCTCTCTTACTGGCTTCCTCTTTTCCAATCGGGGGCTATGAGCGGGGTGAGGAAATGCCCTCACTGAGGAACAAACAGGCAAAGAGGTTGGGGGCAGGGGCGGGGAGTGGAGGCTGAGGGACAGCCTGACCTTCCCTGCCTATCCCTGATCTAGCAAGCTGTCAGGAAGACCCATGTTCCCATCCCTCCTCTCTACTACACTGTTTGCATTGGCCCCTGAGTGGGCTAGGAAAACCTCTGTCCTCTGTGTGCAGAGTGACATCTAGTCCTTCTTCAACTCTGGCGTGAAGCTATTGCTCCTGACCACAGTGAGCCACAACAGCTTGTGAGGCCAGGCTTGCTAGAAATGTACAGCTGTTTAAACACAGCCAAAAGAACGTGGTCATCTCCTTTCCCTGGTCAAGGAAAGCCCTTTGGAGGGAGCAGAGACAGGGGGTGCAGGGCACCACACAGGCAACCTGAAGCCAGGGTGCAGAGTGGGAGACTCCTGTGTGGAACAGACCCAGGACCAAGCCATTAAAGGCACCAAGAGCAGCACTTCCCAGGGACGCGGAAGTCGCTGTGCAAAACCTGTTCTGTTTGGAGCCCTGAAAAGTGATGTTTTGGAGGAAAGCATTCTCTCTGCAAGCACATGGCAGGATTTGACCTGTTTTCTAGTCTTTTGCTGGTTCCTCTCATCACATGGACCAGAGCCTTCCCTGCCCAGAGTCAACTGATTCTGTTTATTAATGTTGTGTTTGGTTGAAACTTGCCTTTGGACGTGGGGGCCTTTTGGTGTTCTCCTACTGCTGCAGAAAGCGTTCTGTCTCCTGGCTCTGGCATCGGGTCCCTTCACGCAGCACCTAGTACCTTAAAAGCACAGCTGCAGTCTTAAGCCCTCTAAGTCTCAGTAGCAAATCATGACTGAAAAATGGGAAGTCTAATTATTACCACTGGTAATGGCAGGAGCCTGGACTGGGACACGGGGAGCAGAGGAGGGAAACCTGTCTGGGTGAGCTGACTTTCGTCTTGTTTCCTCCTCGGGCCAGCTCTGTGTCCACTGATCTTTGAAGCCAGCGAGGGGCAGGTGGGGCTGAGCTGGGCCACCTTTTATTTCAGCATGGGGCCTCCAAGGAGCGACCCATTGAGTGTGGTGGCTCACCCCAGCATGGTGCCCGAGTATGGAGGCGATGAATCCCCACGCCTCGCCCTGGCACCTGCAAGCAGCACCTGCACCCGGGGGGGCAGCCTGAGGTGGGAGCCCCGCCCGCCCCGGGAGGGCAGCCTGAGGTGGGAGCCTCGCCCGCCCGCCCCGGGCTAGCGGCTCCCGCCGGTTCCAACGGGGCTCTGGGCCCGGCCCGGCAGGGGGCAGCCCGGGGGGGGGGCCGGGGCCGGCCTGACCCCCGTGTGCCGGCGGGCCCCGGGGAGGCTGCAGCGTGGTTGCCGGGCGGGAACAGGTGCAGGTGCGCGGTGACCTCCAGCCTGACCGGCGATGCCGAGTTACGGGCTTTGTTATTGCCCGGGCTCCATCCTTAGCCCCTTCCAGGAAATAAAAGATACCTTTACCATCCTAATTTATTTTTATTTTTATCTTTTTGTCTGTCCCGCGGCGCTCCCCCGAGTCCTGGGAAGGTCCCAGTAGGAATTTCCCACTGACAGCCTGGGCCTGGGCAGTGGCGGTGGGGAGGCAATGGGTGGCTGGGGTGAGGGGCAAAGCGAGGGTGCGTGGGCCAAAGGTGGCTGGGCCAGAGGTGCAGCAAAACGAAAAGGAGGGTTTTGGTGGAGGTGAGAAGCAGGAGAGGCCTGACTGCGGTAAGGCTGTGTGGCTGGCAAAGTCCCTTGGTGTTCGATGCTTGAAGCCAGCTGGGAAAACCTGCTCCTGTAGAAAGGAGGCACAAACCTGCTCAAATAACCTCACCCAGGGCGCCACGGCCAGCAACTGCTTGCTCAGGTGGAAGGTGGTGGTCAGTGGGGTTCCACCCTGCATGTGATTCAGGTCAGCTTATTTTTTTTTTGTCTTTTGTTATGAAGGATAACCATAAGGACATAATATTTTTACGCATGAAATAAGACCCTAGATGTGGTGTTGGGTAGGATTAGATTTTTAAAACTACATGGGCAAATTGGGGAAATGGTCTGGAAGAAACAGGAGGCAGCTGGATAAGGATAAGCTGAAAGTTGTACACTGGAGCAGCGATATGAACTCCCCACGTACAGAGGAGGGAGGGATGGGGTAAGTAGCCATTCTTCAGAAAAAGGATCAAAAGCTGAATTCAAGTCAGCTATGTCATGGTGTTGAAGTGATGGAAAATAAGTTGAGGGGTGATGTGGGGTAATTGGATCCAGCCCAGCAGAGAGAACCAGCGGAAGTCGAGGAACCATTACCTACCAGGGAAGCCTGAAAGAACTGAAATTCTCTAACCCAAAGGAGAAGAGAATTGAAGTCTTTAAGCACATAAAAGGACATAATCTTTGCTCCTTGTCTGTGATGGAGAAGGGGGAAAAAAAAATAAAAAAAGAAGGCTTAAGTCACAGCAGGAAAGACTCAATTTAGATGTTAGGAAAAACTTTCTAATGACAGGGATAATAAAGAATAGGCTGCCTGGGGAGTGGAGAGCTTTAAGATCAAGTTAAGCAACATCTGTCAGGGATGTCCGAGGTTTAGGTGATCCTGCCTTGGGTTAGCGGGATGGACTGGTCTGACCTTTCAAGGTCCCTTTCAGCCTTAATTTCTCTGTGGTTCTGCGGGCCGACATTAATCTTCTTAATGGTATTTAAACAGTCAGCAGCTTCTCTTAAGTAACTGCTAGCAAGTCTCTTCTCTTGCCTGCGGTTTAAAATTAACTTAATTTCCATGCATCACTTTCACCCTCCAGCTCCCAAGTCCTGCATAGCCAACCAGCAGCTGAATTCCTTGACTGCTTGTCGCTATCTTCCTTGCGGCTCTGTAGCTATCCACAGGGAAAAAGGAGAGAGAGAAGAATGCTGCATATCGGTGACTATGTCGCCAGTGCAAGGGTGGCCGCCTTTTCCACATTCACACATAGGAGATACGGCCCCCTTCTTGGGCTAGCCAGAGCTCATATGCAGTGGACCTGCCTTTCCACATTGCCGGCAGCTTTCCGAGGGAGATTGTTGTGCCCTGCCTCTGGCAAAGGCTGGCCTGTTTCTGAAGGGAGTCGTCTCAGACCATTGGTCTTCAGTGTTGGTTCATCACAGGTCGAGGCTTGAGTGTCCCAAGTGTGTGTGGTGCTTGTGCCTGACGATGGGTACACCAACAGGTGTTGTAATTATTGTCCGCAATAATTGTTGTAATAATTACAATAATGTTGTAATACATTGTCCGCAAGTGATCTCTCTTCAAGTGGCACGGACTGGAGAAAGGAGGAGTCTGTGGTGTGAAGTTGGCCCTCGGTCTGGGAACATGTCCTTCCATCCCTTGAAACTACTAATGAAGGTGAACTAAGTTTTTCATCTGCCAGCAACAGAGTAAGAGGGGAAGAAAAAGCCAGGCCATGATGAGCAGTATCTGCAATCCTTGCCTAGTGTCCTCGGAAAACAGGCAAGACGGTGAGTGTGTCCTGAAGGCAGGGTGCCTGCAAACTTCTTAGTTATTTGCTTACAACAGAAAAGATGGCATTTCCATAGCTGGGAAAAACTGTCCTTAATGAGAGAGGGAACCACTGCCTGGAAGTCTTCATCTTTGGAAAGCAGCTCCCTGCTGAGCAGTGAGCTGCACCTATGGATTGTGACTGGGGTGACGCTGCTCAGTGTGATCATGAAAACTGTGTGGGTATCGTACCAAGAGGATCGCTGACCCCACGTCACAGCTGAGAGATCAGCGGTAGAGGAGACATCCATCAACAAATACAGGTTATCCAAAGTCAGGAAAACATGAAGCTTCCAAACCTTCCAAACCCTCCATAGTTAGTTACGTAAAACAGAAAAGATGGCATTTCTATAGCTGAGGAAAATCGTCCCTGATGAGAGGGGGAACCACATTTATCTTACCTGCCCACAGAGAAGCAGTTGCAATTTCTCCCAATAATCTTCTCCAGTGGTTTTAACCAGCCGAGACAATTGTGGGCCAGATACACAGGCCTTCACATTCGCTTTTGTTAACAGAGCAAGATCTATCCTATCTCTGTGCAACGGGCAAGTATTAAGAACGTTATTTTATACGTGGGAGTAACATATAAAGAAACAAAGCGACCACCGCAGCAGCAGGTTGGAACACAGGGTCTTTCACTCCTAGCCCTGAGCTCCTTCTTCCAGACCGTGCTGGCAGCTCTGAGACATGGGAGGGGGTTGTTATTTATATGCATAATAAAACACCACCTGAATGCAGCTGGAGTCCTACCTCTGAGCAACATTAACACGCTTGTGACTTCATTTACAGCTATTTCACTTTGCCTCTCTTGATGCTGGGAATGAGAGTTTCAGGTGTGCTCCCCTTTAAAAAAAACACTGTGAAATACGCGTATGTTAAAGTTGGTTGTGCTTTTGAGGAGCCTATATCCCAAACTATATAGTAGCCGCTTTGTGCACGGATTGTACAAAGGCACAGTTCCACTCCAGTGAAAATGTATTTATCAGAACCATGACAGTATGAATCTGACTCATTAAATAAGACCTCAAATTTTTAAGCGAATGTTAGGAATAATACAAACACAGCAAGCTCGTAAGGGTCCTTGCAAGGTATTGGTGAAGCAAGCTTACTCTTTAATTGCTGTGACTTGGGAGAGGTTTTTTGGAAGTGCTATAAAAATCATGAGGTTTCTTGAGATATTCTGAACACTGCTGTATCCCACAGGATTGGGGGGAAGGATGAGATTAGCCACCCAAATGTAAGTTTATTTGAACTTGAGCAATTTATATAAAGTGCAGCGGGATATTTCAAGATAAGAGGAAATCGGGACCTGTTTTATTTTTTGCCCAGACTCCACAACCTGGGGAACTCAGGTCCAGCTACACTTGAGCACCCTGTGTTTTGGGCATTGCAATCTCAAAGTTTCCCATCTGAGGGGTGTTGCCAGCTGCAGCGAGCTTGATCTCTGCTTAGCTCTGGAGCTGGAGCCAGACTGCTTGCTAACACAGTATGGCTGCAGGCCTTTTGGTGTTTTTACTCTGTGGAGTTTTTATGAGACCATATCTGTCAAACGTATGTGTGAAGATAAATCAAACAAGCACAGCCACGGCTATTAAATAAATGTGAAATCGGAGTGGCTTCCACCAGCCCCTTGGTCCCTCCCCCTCAGATGCCGTGTGTGCTGAGTGTTTTACAGAAAGAGGACAGCGAAGGATGGCTGGTTATGAGACCGGGAAAGCAGGGGGGAGGCAGCTCCTGAGGGAGGGGGTGATTTCCTTGCAGGGGGAAGCAGAGAGCTGGAAGATGGGTTTGGGGCTCATGCTGCTAAAATATTTGGGTTTGGAAAGAACCTGGTTTGGATCTTGATGACTTTTGAAGAAGGAGACACTCGACAAATTCCATCAGGGATGCAATTTGACTGCCGTCACGGCATCTGAAGTGCAATGAAGATGGGGACTCAGCAGAGGAGGCAAGAAGGCAGAAGTGTCATGAGGTAGTTGGTCTCAGGCCACATGTAGGGCTAATGCTGCATGAGCACCATGAGGTTGTTGGGCCATGAATACCAAAGCATGAGAAGGACATCAAGCTTCTACATGCCTCACAGCCTGTCTTCTCCTGGAAAATAAAATAATCTTGACCTGATCACCACTCAGATTTTCCCCCTGTTCCCTAAACTGTTCTTCCCCCAGGAGAAGGGTGGTCCTTCCAAGGTCAGGGTTGAGGTTACTGACAGGTCAGGGAGGGCAAGGTCAGGCTTGAAGCTGACTGTTTGTACCAAAGCTGTCCAACATAGGGAGAGGGCCTTGCAGTTTCCAAAGCCATCAATCTCCTCCCCACTTTCATCAGCCATTCACCTCTCCCAGTTTTAAGTGGAAGAAAATACAACCAACCTCTTCAAGCCTTTGTGTCATGCCTCTGGGAGCTTGCTCTCGAGTGGTCAGTCACCGAAACAGAACGGCCAATATATCACTCCTGGTGCCTTTATTTGGGGGGCTGAAGTTAGATTGATGTATCTGAAGGCTACTGTAACCAGGAAATGATTCTTCCGATTTCTGGCAGCGGGGCCACTTCTGGCACCAAGAAAGCATTTGTTGCTTCTCCCTGGCTGCACCGGGGTTAGGCTGAACATGCTTATTTACCCCGGCACGCAGGGAGAGCATCCTCGCAGGAGCGATGGGGACCTGACCGGAGTCAAGGCTGACAAATTGCATGGTAACAACGTGTACGGTGCTGGTGCCAAAGGTAAAGCAGGAGGGGCAGCGCTATGCCATGTGCTCTGGACAGGGCCCATGAGGCAAAGATTATTTGGCCTGGCTCCTGTGTCTGTGAAATCATTGCGCCTCCATTGATTTTTAATGCTGATTGACACTAGAAGAGGATTTGATCCATAACAGGAATACAGTCTGCTGCATGTAGGGTGTCATGACATCGCTTGGTCCTTCTGTGTTTATCACCAATGTTCAGCTGAATGAAAATAAATACTCAGAGGTGGGTTTTGCCAGTAAAAACATACAGGGAAAGGGAAGGCTAACGTACTAGCAAGTGCATTTCTGCTGAGTTGCTAATGCAATGCAAAATTATTATTAGTAAAAATTAGCAATGCACGTGAGACTACCATTGAACAAATGATCTGTGAACACCCAAAAGGCCAGGAAAACACTTAGAACCAATATTTCTTTGAAAGTAAATAATTTAGATTGGATTCTGTGGACTCATAGGGCCAGGTTGCTCAGTTGATGTGCTAGCACTGTTACTTTCAATGAAATCTAAATCAGCCAATTTACACAAGCTGAAAATCTTATCCTAAGTTTTTTGTTGACCATCAGAGTCATTATTAATATTAAATATTTAAGGGTCTAGCTTTTCTTTCAGTGTTGGAGTTGGTTTTTTTAAAAGCGTGCTATAGGTCCTGGTATATAGCATATACATGCAGTTCCATGATTCGGTTGCTACTTACCAGCTGAAACACTGAGTCCATACCATCATGTTAATGGGGAATAATTTTATTCTGATCCCAAATAACTGAACACACAGTTAAGAGGTCCTGAAGTGCTTCGTTGTCAGGGCAGAGCACGGGGCGCAATTTGAATTTAGAATGGCGACGCAGAGGAAAAGGTGGTCGTGGCTGGTAGCAGCGATGTGCCTGCAACTTACCTGTGCGTATAAACACCTAACGACCCCCACTCTGCCATCCAAGGATGGTATGTAGGTTTACAACATGTTTTACTCCTAAAACTGTGCTTTCCTATAGTGCAGTTCCTTTCACAAATGCAGATTTTCGTGGAACAGAAGTAACACAATGGTAACTTTCAATTCGCTGGTCTTTATCTTCAGTTTATCCGACCTATCTCTCTTGTGGTCACCAGTCATCTTCTCTTTACATTGCTGCCCTGTAACCAGGATAAGAACCTTGTTAAGATTGGGCTGGAGATGCAAATTGGCTTTGACATCTACCGTACTGCCTGCTGTGAGAAAATCCCCTCACATGGGCAGCATGCTCTGAGGCACAGGAAACGTGGGCAGTTGCCTTTGGGTGCCAGACTTTTTCTTTGCTTAGGCCAGAGGAGACAGGCGCTGTTTGCTGCTGGGGAATGGTGAAGGCAAAGCCCTGGTTTCTCACCATTCCTGTCACCACCGCTGGCTGTTTCTCCACCCCGTCCCACCAATGGCACTGGGAGCAGCAAGCCCTACCTCCAGGGTTTTCAGTGCTCTCCCATCTGGCCCTGCACCCTTCACCTCCCCTGGACAAGGTTGGTCTGGACTGGCCCCTCCTGCTCTTCAGGTGTGCCAGCAGCAGCTGGGGAAGTACAGGAAGGTCTGTGACACCTACTGCAGATAGGGACTACCAGGGGACTAAGTGGAAACAGGCCCCGTGCAGAGGGGAGAGGAAGTTTTGGGGGGCGCAGATTGAGGAAGTGGGAAGAAGAAACATCCTAGCACTCCTCCCTGCCTGTCCCACCAAATACCCCTAAGAAGGCCCTCCACTTACTGTGGTCCTTCCCCAGCCCTCCTCCTTAGTCCACCTTCCCCAGAAGGGTGCTAACTACCCCCAACTCCCCATTCCCCCTCCAGATCCTGAGGCAGGATACCTCTGTCATTCCTGGCAGCTATCCAACCTGTTCTTGAAGCTCTCCACTTAGGGAGGCTTCATGCCTGGATACTTCATGCATTGCTTCCATCTATTTGCCCTAATATTCCTGTAACATCAAGTTTGAATTTTTCTTACTGCAGTTTTAGCCTGTTAGTATTTCTTAACCTCTCCGTTTTAGACAGGTTGGACCGAACAGTGCTTTTCTCCCCTTGCTGCAATCATTCATGAACTTAAAGACTTGTGCTTATCCTCAGTGTTCTTTTCTTAAGGCTAACCTTTACCAAGTCTTTCAGATTTTCCTCCCAGATCATGTTCTCTAGACCTCCAGTTATTCTTCCTGCTTTCTTCTGGACTGTATCTAATTAGCTCACATCTTTTGTTGGCTTTTCCAAGAGTATGGCACTGATGACAAACAGCTCAGTTTTTAATCTGCGCTAAACCTCAGCTCCAGTAGTTCCATATCCATATTTGTGCAGTCCGTTATTCCTCAGTGTGGAGTCTCGCATGGATTCCTGCTGTGTCCTTTCTTTTTTTCCCCTGACTGTTTCTTTAATTTGTCAGGCTGTTTGGTTTTTTGGCTTTTTTAAAAATTCTAATCCTGTCTTCCATGTACTTGCAGATCCTCCCAGCTTTGGGCATCCTGCAAATTTAATCAACTTTCTTCTAGTTCACAATCCAAGTCACTAATAGACTGGAGTTGGAGACAGAGAGAAACCTGCACGCCTCTGTATGTTCCTGTATGTGGAGAGTGAAATCCTGTTCACAGCCTTCTGGGTACCAGTGCTGTGTCTGCTCTGCAGTAGATAGACCACACATTCCTTACTGGTTTATGAGAATTTCATGCAAGACAGTGTCAAAGGACTTGCTCAAGTCAAGATACTGGCATCTGCTTCTCCTTACAGGCCTGCGAGGTCTGTCTCCTTGTTTTAAAAGGAAATTAGATGGGTTTGTCAAGACTAGACTATGACACTAATATTTGTTGCTACTCATCCCATTACATTTCAGTTCCTTACAAACAGCTTTTTTCATTATTCAATCCAGAATTTTTCCTGTAGTTGAAATTAAATTCATTAGTCTATAATTCCCCAGCTCCTTTTTTTTTTTCAAAAGACTTTCTGATTTTGACTTTCCTTGCTTTTGCTATGCTTGTATACTAATTCTCAGTAATCCAGCCTAGATTTCACTCTCTATACATAACCTCTTTATGCTCAAGGTCAAGAGCAGCAAGTCTAGTCAAACTGTTCTTTTCTTGTACTCCTTCTCCTTTCTCTGCACTCGTGTAGAGCTTGCTTGGGCAAACCACGTCTTGCTGCCTTCCTGTCCCAGCAACTAGCTGGGTGCAAAAAATCCCCCGTTACCACCAAAGCCTGGGCTGTGGCTGAAATCTGCTAGTTGCTTCCTTGCTTGATGGTTTTCAGGAGGCTTGTCATGATGTTGAGGGCTACATCTGGTGACCTGTAGGCCACCCTATGCTATCGATGCTTGTGTTGTCTCCCTCAGCTGTATTAGCTATAGCATTTCACCTGGCAGATGTTCCAGGCTACCCACCTCAGCAGTGATGCCAACTTATTTATTTCTCTTTTTTTGGTCTTCTCAGAAATTATTGGCATGAATGAGATGGCCACATCTTCAGCAATGCCCAGCAACTATCCATCCAGCTGCTCTGCAGGAGAAGGAAAGGACACTGAGCACCACTGTAAAATTAAAGCTCTCCCCCCCCACTCCCCCCACTGGCAATTACTTTTCTTAGCCTTTGAAGTCAAGGTTAGATCTCCATTACCATACTGGCAGTGAAGTCCTAATTCAAGCCATCTTTGGATAATGTTTGCTCAGGTGTAGTATCTTGGAAGTGAAATCATCGCTGCTCCTTCCCCAGAAAAAATAGTCATTGTTTGCCACATTTAATTAAGTTTTCCCCTCTGTTCACACAGCCTCCCACATTCAGATCTGAAGTTAGTTTTATAGTTTCCTCTCAGCCTTCTCCTTTGATCCTAAAGTAGCTGTCACCTCAGTGCCTACAACCCTTCCTTTCTCACCTTGGCCAGCATAAAATGTGTTTGTGTGTTAATGGCTCTCTCCTTGGGGGCTGCTGACTCTCTTTACTAGTCAGCTGGATGCTAGATGAAATCATTCTCTCTGCTGGTTCAAGTATGTCATATATATATATATATATATATATATTTTTTTTTTTTTCCCCGCCTGTGTTTTATGTTCCATCCCGACTTCATTCATAGGAAATGATTCTGTTTTAGTTCATTTTGTTTTGGAAAGTGAATCCGTTGCCAGGGGAATGCGAGAGATTTCCAGAGACTGGGTCCAAGTTTTGTGCAGGGAGGTGCTCCACAGACTTTGCCACACACAGCCTGCTGCTGCTGCTGCTGCTGCTGCTCCTCACTCCTGGGCTGCAAGGGGTCATTGCCTCCTTAGAGCCTCCTCAGCACCGGCCATACTCAAACCAATGTGTCTTGAGTTGTGTAGAGTCTCTGCTTTGGTCAGCCATGTCTGTGACCTGTTCTCTCCACCTTCTCTGACTTCTGTCAGCCAACTTGCTCTGTATCTGAACGAGAACCGAGTCTTGAACCCCCAGGTCTGTGCGCTGGGGGAAAAAACCTGCTAAACAGAGCTATTTTACAGTGACCAAAGCAGGGCAGGAGCAAGCCTTCAGGTTACAGTGAAGAAGGCTTAAAATAGCAAAAAAAAAAAAAGCACCACTTGACATAAATAAATAACAAAATAACCCTGTGCTACAAGATGTAAGTGCAATTATGAGTAGTACCATTTTTAGACTGTTGGAATAAACTTCTGCAACAAAAGTTATTAATAAAAAGCTTCACCACGAGTGTCACTTCAATGGCGTGACTCGGAAACCTCCATCTAACGACAGCTTGTCTGCTGTAGAGCCCAATTTGGATGCTGCATTCGGCCATGCCGCAGCAGGTTAGATTCAAAACGCTCAATTAGTATGATTAATCCAAAGTATAAAGCACATTTTCTCTGGTGTGCCATCAAATCAATGCTCTTTAGCTCTGGTGCTGGGATGAAACAACAGGATCCGTCTCACAGGCACGGTGTATGAAGAGGGCTAATGGGGGAAAGGGCTGATTTGAGGATGGTCTGGAAGAGCAAACCTAGAAGGGAGGAGTGACGGTGTGTGGAGTGGAGTGCCAGAGAAGAGATGTGTGCAGCTACACACAGGGACCCCAGACTGCTCCCCCTCTGCTCCTCGCAGGGAAAATCTTAAGCCTCTGTAATCGGCGACAGATGCCAGCTGCTAAAGCAGAGCTCTGCTCCATCTCAAGAGAGGGAAGTGAAGAAGAGGGCACAAAAGACGTGTGTTAGAGTGGTACATAAGGAACTAGTGCAGATTACACTCTCCAAAATGAGCAAATGTTGTTCTCTAGTGCTTGCTAGAGATTCACCTTTAATAAAAAAGTACCCACATTTGTAAAGAAAAAGGTCTAGAAAAAAGATCTGTGATTTTTGCTCTCTGTTTTTTTTTATTTCTTGGTGTATTACTATGTTACCGTACTAAATCTTGCTTCTACAGATCATTTTCAGATTCATGGTTACATTAGGACCAAAAGAATGAAGGAAAAAAATAACTGTCCAAAAAAGGGCTGGCAGAGGATGAACAAAAAGTCTGCTTTGGAAATGAGCAGTGTCTCTCCCTCTCTCACACATATGCCCACGTACCTTTGCTGGGCAGATCACCACTGATCAGGGTTACTAAGAAGAGTTAAGGCCAAATCTGGAACAAGGGAAAACTCTGTCAGTAGAAACAGCTCAGCAGATGCACGTTTATTACATTCACTGCAGCAGCAAAGGAAAAAACAAAACAAAACAAAGCAAAACAAAACTATTTCTTGGTGCCTGTGTCTGATTTGCCTGCGATGACCTCTCTTTCCTTCAAGCCAAGTCCTTTCTTTCTGCAGATCTCCATGTATGGTTGGCATTCCACAATTAGGGAGGCATCCATAAATCAGTAACAGACAAGCAAGGACTTCAGCCTTCCCTAGAGCTTGCACTGCTAAAAGTTCATCCCCAAGTGCTGCCTCTTAATTCCAAGCAGCCATCAGGGTGCTCAGGGTTTGCGAACAGGAACAGCGTGGGCTCAACAGTGGCCAGGCTCTGAAGCTGGAGTCGGAGGGGGTGGGCATGCAGATAATATTGGGTTGAACTGAATGCCGTTAGATATTGGACTACGCAGCGAGCCAAGAACTTGGGTGGTAGCTATTGTTGTGAATCACAATCAAGAAATGTTGTTATTACATAGTGCTTTACAATGGGTTGAGGCCTGATGCAAGCAGTGGGGATCCAGCTTTGCAGAACATAAAGACTAAAGAAGGGCTCTTGGGGCAAAGGGAAAGAAATGCCTGTATGAAGAGAGTCCGGTGTGGCAGAGAGGATATGGTGTGAAGCATCTGTGGCAGGGTTCAGTTGCATAGGTGGCTTCTGTGGTATTCACAGTATACATGTCACAGAATACCTCAGGTGGGACAGGACGTGGCAGGGCTCCAACCTTGGCCCCACTCGGAGCAAGGCTATTCTCAAAGTTAGATCATGTTGTCCAGGACTCTGTCCAGTTGAGTTTTGAAAATCTCCAAGGATGGGGATTTCACAGTCTTTCTGTGAAACCTGTTCCAAGGCTGAAACATCCTCGTGGACAA
This sequence comes from Gorsachius magnificus, assembly GCA_034008185.1. NCBI lineage: Eukaryota > Metazoa > Chordata > Aves > Pelecaniformes > Ardeidae > Gorsachius > Gorsachius magnificus. The sequence continues at coordinate 126,220,222 of CM067081.1, forward strand.
GATTTTTTTTCCTTAACTCCAATGAGCATTTCTCTTGTTGCAACCTGTGACCATTGGTTCTTGTCCTTTCACTGGCGTCCTCCACGTGAAGTCTGGCTCTGTCTTCCCATCCCTGGAAACATTCAAGATCAGGTTGGATGGGGCTCTGAGCAACCTGATCTAGTTAGTGGTGTCCCTGCTCACTGCAGGGGGGTTGGACTAGATGACCTCTAGGGGTCCCTTCCAACCCAAAACATTCTATGAAACATTCTATGATTCTATGATTCTCTTTAACCTCCTTTAGATAACTGAACATTGCAAGTAGATCCTCCTTAGCTCTTTCTGCTCCAGGCTAAACAGGTCCCTTTCTCTCAGCTTCTCCTGATACATCTTCTGTTGCCCCCACATTTCTTGGAGGTAATTTTCCTCTGCCCCCATCTATTTAGACAGTAAGGTCTTTGGGATGGGTATTGTTCTTTAGTACATACATGGCAATTTGAGACCTCCTGGTTTGGTCTTACAAGTCAACTGCACATAAATAATTGAGCACAAATGATCTTTGGAAACCCACTGAGAGGGGTTTGGGGTGTGCAGGCTCACATGGAGAGCAGGACAGAGAAAGAGTACACCAGTGAATGCTTCGTCATGGTCTTGTAGATGCCCTCATCTTCTGAAGCAAGATGCATTTATACCTGAGCCATCCCTGACAGGCGTTTCTCCAGCCTCCACTTAAATTGTGCCCATGAAGGGGAGTCTGCAGTATCCCTCAACAGCTCCAAAGCCTCCTTATTAATGCTCCTGTTGGCCTAAATCTTTGCTGCAAACCAACCTCGGTTCTTTTTGTGCTCCTCCCTTGGACTCTGTACCCTTTAGGACGAGCCCTTATGCATTAAAAGGCTGTTATGTTCCCTCTTCGTTTTCTCTTCTCCAGACTAAACAAACCCAATTCTTTCAATCTGCCCTCATAGATTATGTTTTTGAAAGCTTTTATCATACTTGCTCTTGCACCTCGGAGCGCTCCCCAGCTTGTTTACCCGTTTCGGAGAGTGCTGTGCCTGGCGTCCCCAGCTGAAGCGTCCCCAGGGCCAACTGCAGCACAGTCATTTTCTCCCATGCCTGGCCTATGAATCTCGCATTAATGGATCCCATCAAGAGATTTGCCCGTTTTGAAACAGCATGACACTGTTGACTAAGTTTTTGTCTGCGATCCCGGGAGCCTTCTCTGCAGCGGTGCTCTTTGTCCAATTAGTCCCCATTTTACATTTGAGTTCCAACACCTCGCTGTGGTATTTTGCGCTAGCTCTTGTGTGATTTCCATCCTGCTGATTTGAGACCAAGTCTCCAATTTATCTAGATTGTTTTGAAATCTGCTGCTGCCTTCTCCTCCGCACAGACCCCATGGCTGCAACTCCTCCCAGCTCAGTGGTGCACATGAATGTTATCCTGATTTCTCTGCGATATCCCTGGTGTTGTGGTCCCTATTATCTCTACTTCTGTGGTCAGGAAAGCTATTGCCCCCATGGGGCCCGGGGCAGAACGCTGTTTGCAGCAAACACGGTCGCTAACCATTTGGGACAGTGTTAAAGTGGGTTGCACACCTGCTTGTAGGATGACTTCACCCACCGCAGGTTCCTGGTGTTGATGAGGCAGTTTTCCAGTACACTGGAGGGCACTGGGTATTGCTGGGCTGTGGTCTTTCCTGCTGGTCTTCTGGGAGCAGCACGGCTAAGAGCTAAGCAAAGGACTGGCAAAAAAAGCTACCTTGTGGTCCATGGCTGTGAGGAATGGAATGGTGAAAAATATCCAGAGGGAACTTTTAGACAGAAGGATGCACTGAAGGGTCAGGCAGACTTCCCTTTCTATAGCTCCATAAATACCCAAGAAGAGAGGGTTTATCCCGGGGTGCATCCTCAGGAGCTGAGGGCTTGCACCAGCCCTCCTTTGGCCCCACAAGCTCTTGGCTGAGCCCAGGGTCCCGGGAAGCACCAGCTCGTGCCCCAGGGCCAGGGGCTTCCCTGGGGGCTGAGCCTGGAGCAGGACCTGCCAGCACCGTGGGGGCTTCCCCGCACTCCCCTCGGTGCCTGGCTGTCTCCAGGCCCCAGCCGCCAGGCTGGGATGTGGGTTAGCAGATTTTTTCCACGCTGTTTCTCCGGGATCCCTGACAGAGCCCATCAGAGCTGCCTTTTATCAGCACTGCACGCCTTAGTGAGCCTGTCATGACTCACACACAATGTGCTCTGTGCTGGATTAATCCGGCCGGCTTTCATGCTCAGGATGTGGGTGATGGGCATGGGGGGGGGCATGGGGACAGATGCAGGGCTAGCAGGGGCCCGGGAGGTGGGCAGACAGGAGGACCCTGAAACACTGAGGAGGAGGACTTCATTTCAGGATGATCTGAAGAGGCAAAGAGAGAACAAGCCCAGGGGCACAAAAGAGAAAGGAGAGTAACAGGTGTGGACGCTGCCTTCCTGCTGCAGATACTTGTTGCTCTGGATTTTTAGTCGGAGCCGTGCCAGGGAGTCGTGTAGAGGTTTTCAGCCCCATCGGTGAGTTTGCTTGCGCTGCCGCACCCTTAGCTTCACACCCTCTCCCTTCCTGGGAGCGGCAGGTGGAAAGGCAGCCCTTGCCACAGGATCATTTCCTGCCACCCCTGGAGTCTTTCCAGCTCCTGGCACACCCCATGTTATTTCTGCCACCCAATCAGTGGTGCTCAGCCAGCAGTAACCTGTCCCCAACTTTTGGGGTCACATAGTAGTAAGCAAGTGTTGCAAGATTACCCAAACCTCTACTGTTCCAGAGACCCAACATGTCATCGCTCGAGCTGGGACCATGCCTGTATGTTGCTGCAGGTACATGAGAGTGTAGTTTGGTGTTCACCCCTGTTACATAGCTCTATCCACCCCTGAGAAAGAAAGAGAGACAGATATTTGCAAATTCAGGTGCAACGGCATTCTTTAGAACTGCTAATACTTTTGATTTAGGAATGACATTTCTTTGATACATAGATATATCAGTTGAAGCAGATCGCTCGAGGGGCTTGCACGTCTATGAGACGGGTATGTTTGAAGCCTTGGTCCATGAACTGAGGGAGGACAGTGTTTATAGCTCATCTTTTGCCTTTTCTGGACTGCAATTTCTCAAAAATGTATTGGTTATGAAATGGATGTCTTTCGAAAGGGCTGCTGTGACAGTCCTCCCTGAAATGTGGGACAAGCTTGAGGAAAGTTGCTCGCTTTCATGCCAGTTACCTGCATGCCATATAAATTTGGGATCTCTTTCTGCTTATTTGCAAAAATTATTTGCCCTGAAATAAAGAACTGTGAGACTGAGCTGAGAGAGAGACTTATTTATACTAAAGGTTGAAAATATCCAGCAATTTATGTTCCTCACATGGGTAATTTCTGTAAGTCCTATCATCGTGGGCATTTGGCGTGTCTCCTAAATCACATCCAGACCTTGGCGATTCAAGAGGAACAAAGGGAAGTCATATTTGGGTCTTCCAGACTCCCTTTGGAGCAAGCATCCCCATGACATGAGCTGCAACCTGAGTAGTGCCTTTTGGTGACGGTCACAGCAGCTCGGCTGGGCACGGAGCAGGGAGCCTGACCAACCTTCTGGGTGCTGATGCACCTTGCAAGGCAGCATTATGGGCACTGCCGCTGCTGCCATGGTTTAACCTGGCTGGCAACTAAGCACCACGCAGCCGCTCGCTCACTCCCCCCCCTCCCTCAGTGGGATGGGGGAGAGAATGGGGAAGGAGAAAAAGGTTAGAGCCGAGGGCTGAGATAAAGACAGTTTAATAAGAGAAAATAATAATAATAGTAATAATGAGAATGATAACAAAATATACAGAATATACAAAACGAATGATGCACAATGCAATTGCTCACCACCCGCCGACCGATGCCCAGCCCATCCCGAGCAGCAATCACTCCCCGAGCCGCGATCAGTACCCGAGCAGCGATCACATTCTCCGCGACCGACCGACCGACTAAACCCCCCCGAGCATGACGTTATATGGTATGGAATAGCTCTTTGGACAGTTTGGGTCCTAGCTGTGCTGTACTCCCAGCTTGTTATGCACCTGGCCAAGCAGGAGAAGCTCAAAAAGTCCTTGAACAGTCTGAGCACTACTTGGCAACAACTAAAAACATCAGTGTGTTATCAACATTCTTCTAGCACTAAATTCAAAGCACAGCACTATGCTAGCTTCTGTGAAGAAAATTAACTCTATCCCAGCCGAAACCAGGACAGCTGCCTTCGCTGCTGGCACCTACCTGGCAGGAACACCAAAACGGGCTGGGAAATTACACCTCGCAGTGCAAAACAGGGAGCTCAGTCTATTTTGGGAGTTTTCCTACTACGCATCACATCGGGGTTTGGGGCTATTAGTCCAGTGCCTGGTTAAATGGTCTGGTTACTTTTTATTTAAAGAGGTATAAATTTTCTCAGAGGGCCTGGATCTGCACTGACAGCTTGGTTGATAGTTTAGAAGTATGCAGAATGGACAACAAACATTACCATGTCTTTTTGAACAGACGTATGTTTCCCATTCAATTCAATATACAGAAAAAACCAAGAAAATGCAGGAAAGTTTACATATTACTTGCCAGTTGAAGGTGTTCAGTCTTATTTGTAACAGCAAGGTGTGTAATATACCACCACAGAAGTCTTTTTCATTGGCTGATTATTCCATCTTCAGCCACCAAGTAATGAGGATTTTCATTCATCGCCTTTAAATGAAGCACGGACAACCAAAACAGGTCCATTGTTCTAAAAGCTGCTTTTCTGTTCTGCTTTGGCCACTTTTTCCTTTTGCTTTCCTCAGGTGCAAGGCCTTGATTTAGAAAGGCCTTTAAACCTCTTTAAGCTTAAGCATACGACTAAGTTTATTCCTACCCAGCAGCAGCCTAAGTTTATTCCTACCCAGCAGCAGCGTTAAGCCTGCTCTTAACTGAGCGCTCCAGTTGCAGTGAAGTAAAGCCAGCAATTAAGCAGGTGCTTTGCTGAAGCAGAGCCTAAATGACTACTTAAGTCCTTTGTAAGAGGGAGTATAAATCCTCCTCCTGACAGGGGTGGGAGTGGGGATGGGTATGTGTTATTATCGTCCTCCTCTTTAAAGCTTGACTTGGTCTTGCAGACTGCCTGGGTCCTTCCTCGTTCTGGTGGCCAGCTGGTAAGCGGCTGTCACCTCTCTGATTGCTGCGATCACATACAAAAAATTCAGATTTACAGCAACACTGACAAGATCATCATCCCTTTTACGGAAATGCAAGCTCACGGCAAGGAAAGGGATGTTGGGAGCTGGCTTGTGTTAACCCAAGCAGGGGGAAGACAGCAGGGCTGACCTGGTTTACACCTGCTGAGGATGAGGGGGGCGGCAAGGGAGGGAAAGGTTTGCCCCGGTTTTGTTTTGCACTGCACTGCTGTCTTCCCCGCAGGGGCCACAAAGCCCTTCTGCGGTCCGCCACACTGCTTCGAAAACGAATACCGTCTCTGTTTAATTTTAATGCAGCCCATTAACTAAGCTGCCTCGCTGCACTTTGTCCATCTGGGTCGCCCCATGTGCGCCGGAGTTTCCCTTTCATATTATTTCCCATCGATTCAGGAGGCCCTTTTGACTTGCCCCCCCCCCTTCCCCAGCCCATCAACATTTTGTTGTTCAGTCCTGGAGCACAAGCCCTTCCTCGTGTCCCGCTGCCCACATGGGGAGGCACCAACCTGTGTTGCACACATATTCTCCCCCCCACCCCCCCCCCAAAAAAAGGGCCCTTGCTGCCATAAGAAAGGGAATAAGCACGATGGAGGGAGGGACCACAACTATAACAGTGCACACTTGTTAACCAGGAAAAAAAAAGGGGGTGGGGGGGGGGAGCAGCAGGGGAGGAGGAGGAGGAGGAGGAGGAGGAGGAGATGGAGGGGGGATAAATGTAGCAACAGCAGGGGCTTGGGTGGGAAGGGGGCTGGGGGCGAGGGAGGCAGCCAGACAAGTAGGGTCCCTCCGCTGAGGCCATCAATTATAGGACCCAGGGCCTGGTTGTTGCCATCGTCGGCAGTGTGGAGGGTTGGGGTTTTCTTTTTTTCCTTCCTTTTTTTTTTTTTTTTTTTTTGTGAGAGGTCTGGGCTGCAGCTTGGCCAAGGAGGGCTGGGGGGCGGGGAAGGAGGGGGGTGAATACGGGATTTTGCCCAATCCACTGATTCTCAATGGAGGCTCCAGGCGATGCTCCGAGGGGCTGTGGGGTAGCGCTGGCCTGAAGAAAGGGACCCTCGGGGGTTGTGGCGGGAAAGCGGGCAACGGTGGGCATCCCTCCCCGCCAGGTGAGCGGGCGTCCAGCCGCTGTCCGCCCCCCCCCCCCCCCCCCCCCCGAACCCAGTCCCATTGCTAGGTCAAACACTGGGGATGCTGTGGAGATTTTGGCCCCTGAGCTCGGGCCAGGCACTTGTGCAGCATTTAAGACCAAAATGGGTAAATAAATAGAGTGTGCAGAGCAGACCTTTGGCTGGGCGGATGCTGGTCTATGCCAACCAGTGCTGTACGTGTGAAGCTACACATATACATATGCATACATATATATATATATATTTATAACACATTCCTGCATGGAGCCTGGGCTGTAAAGGCTGGTGGTGGTGGCGGCGGCAGCGGCGGCTGCAACTCTCCAGCCTGGCCCCGCACGGTTCCTGCCCCAAGCCTGCTGTCCCTGGCTAGGTGATAACATCTCTTCCAGGAAAACATCTGGTCCTGATTTCAGGCCTGCCGGCGACCAAGCCACCGCTGCCCTTCTAGGTACTGTGCCCTACGGATTAATTACTTTCACAGTTGAAAATGTGCACCTTGATTTTTCAGTCTGAATTTGTCTGGCCTCAGCTGCTGGCAGCTGGTTCTCATAAATGCCCTTTTCTGCCAGATTAAAGAGCACTTTGATATTGGGAATCTCTCTCCCTCCTTGAAGTGCTTGTAGATCAAATTGTTCCTTGGAAGAACCGGGGAGATCGCGTCTTTTTAAATCACACACCATAGGGCAGATTGTCCAGACTTCAACACCCCCCCCCCCCATCCTGCTGAAACTTTTCCAGATTAAGCCATGCGGTGTTAAATATCCCCTGGCATCCACACCTGTTCCTGCATCCCTCACCTGCACCCCCAGGGCTGCCTGCCAGCCTGGGATGCTCAAGGCCTTCAAGACGGCAGACACAGCCATGCATGGACCGCTGGAGCAGAGACTTTTGGGGAGACCATGGCATTTGGCCATGGAGGGGCTGCTCCTCAAGTGTAAAAGGACTGATAAATGAAATTTGCTGCCATTTTTGCTGCAGATTGGGTCACGGCAATCGAGAGTGATCGCTAGTGTGTGGGTGGGAGGGAGATTTCAAACTGGCCAGCACATTGTGTAGCAGCAGTCTTGGAGAAACAAATTCATCTCTTGGACCAAAAAGTGTTTAGCCACAAGACTTCATAAATGGAAAAAAAGTTTATTTTTAAGAAAGAAAAATTTTGATTGTTGGTTTGCAACATTTTTTCAGATTTTACCTTTTTGTGGTAGTAAGGCACAAAAGGGGGAAATGTTTTTAATGAAGCCTCAAGCTCACAAAGTGTGAAAAAATACCTTCCTGCCTAGCTCTACAGTAAAGAGATGTCTGTGTCAAAGAGGGGACCCTGCAGAAGTTCATTTTGTCTGAAATGGAAAGGAGGGCCATGTTGTATCCCCATGCTATTACATTTTATAGCTTTTGTTTGTTTGTAAGCTCCGCAGCCTGGTATCGCTGCTGCATTTATTAAGCTCAAAACCCACGCAGAATTGCATTTCCACTGTCAAGTGCATCTCCGTTTGCTTGCTGGAGTACCACAGTCTGTAACCTCCATAGTCTAAGGAGTTGAGGCATTGCTACTCTACCATGCTTACAACCCTCTGGGGTTATAACCAGCTGAGGTTACAGCCAGTTGGGTATAACCAGCCCTGGTTACAACAGCTGGGGAACATGAAACACCTTAGTTGCTGAGTAATTTGCAAAAGGTCACCCAGGGCACTGGTGGCAGGGCAGGACCTGAACCCTGCTCTTTTAACTCTGCCTCCTTATCACTGAACCATCTCCCAGGTGGAGCCACTCCTCAAGTGCTTCACATCAGGAAGAGGTCTCCGAGCAGCCTGTTCCACTAAACTGCATTTGTAAAACAAGGGATTTATCTCTCGCAGTTGTGTGTTTAAAGGCAGAGCTACAAGTCCTAAGGTGAGGGAAAACCAGACCTTTACTGCAAAGCAGACCTCTGAGCCCAGGAAGTAAATCCACAGGATGTCCCAGGAGGGAGCACAACGACAGTCTAGTCTGAGGCAGACTGAAAAACCTTCATCAAAAGCTGGATTAAAATTCACCTTTCAGAAAGATTTCATTTCTTTACAGACTTGGTGCAGTCTCCAATTCTGCCTCTACCTGATACAAACTAAACCAAACTGTAAAAGTCTCTTTAACCTGCCCAAGCAGGACAAGTGAGTTATTCCACCCCACCAGGGTGCCAACTGGTGGGACATTTCCCCTGGGCCTGTATCTCCATCAGCAAAACTAGGGAGAGCAGTTGGCTCTTTGGACATCAAACCCTTTTCTTCCTCTGTGGTCCTCAGTGCTAATGGGAATGGAAAGAAGAAAGATTTTCTTTCTTGCCTCAAATCCTCCTAGCCCCCTGTCCCAGTCCCAGGGGTCCCGTGTGATACGAGGTGTGTTTTCCTTTCATCCCTGCCTGAGAAACTCATGCTTCTGAATTAGCATGGAAGAGAGCCAGCAGTTCTGTGGGGCTACTTTGGGAGGACTTCATCCCAAAGACCACGTTTACCTTTTCCTGACTGTTTCCCCAAGGTTGTCTGCAGCAGGAAACCCCCGTTGGTTTGTTATCCGCTCGCCCCTTGAGGTGGTGAGCTGGATCTCTTGACCCTGTCAGTGAAGCACTTAGACATGGTGACAAGCATCTCTCACTGGAGGAGGCTGTTTTCAGCAGCTCAGGTATGAGGTGCTCTATGGGCTGGGTGGTGAAGGAGGCGTGGAGCGGGGAGGTGGCTTCTTGTCTCACCCAGTGAAGAGGTGTTAATTAAAGTGGCTATTTTGACTTTTTCATGCCCTGACATTCTTTGTCAACTTTTCTACAGCCCGAGGAGAACACACATGACCCAACTGGCCTCCCAGCAAGTGCCATGTGAGATTTACTCTCCTCGTTGGCCACTCTTCACCATCCCCACTTCGTCAGCATCTCCCGCCCCCCTCCTGCCTTGGTGCTGCTAATTCATTTCCATTATTTATGAGACATCTCCTGGCATTTCTAGTTCAGCCTTTCTCATTCTCTCTCTGACTGCTTTTCACTGGGCATGTTCAGGTCCATGGCCCAGAAGTCAATGTAGTTCAACACTCCGGTACCAAACACAGGTCCCTTGAACTTTTCCTTTCTGGCAAGGTTTGTTTTCAGAGGCATTTTAAAAGAGCAATATGTGATCATTGTATATTGTTCTATGAACAAAACAAAAGTGAGAAGTTCTGGATTAACCGCCATGGAAGCCAGTGACTGCTCAGGTTGGCTATAAAATGTGTAATGTACCAGCAGCAGTAACAAGTACCAGAATCCTGTCAAAAGAGGGAAAAGAGAGTCCATCTTTTCAGGCGCAATGTCTTTTTTTGGATGGTCTACCAATGAGGCAGCCAGCTCATGGTGCTCGTCGTGATAACAGGTTTCTTCTGCCTTGCTGCGCACGAGGAAACAATATGAAACACGATCAGTAGTATTTCGCGTGTGCCATCATCTGACAAATCCTTGACCATCACCAATCCCTTGCTGAGAGCATTTTGTTACTAAGGGTTCTCCTTATGTGAAGAACACTTTATCCTGCAGGACAAGTAGGTTTGAACTCTTTGCAGTAAGTTCACTCATTGCAGTATTGCTCTGTAGGGAAATGGTGAATGTATTATTCCTTTTTACAAGGCCTGTATGTATTTGCACACTGAGAGAGGAGGCCTGAAGGAATGCTTCCTCACCAGACATCAGCCAGACCTTAGCTGTAGGACCTTACAGCTTGCAGACAGCATTTTTACTAGCACATCCAAAATAAACCTTTCCTTTGTCCAGATGCAGAAACTGCACGGAGGCTGTTTCATTTAGAAGCCATTCCTTGGACAGCTTATTCCTCCAGTGGCCTGGGAAGGCTGTCAGCCTCTTCCGTGAACTATTTACCACATCTGCCCTTTGCAATACCGAGTATTTTTGTTGACTTGCTTGCTCCCCAGCACCCACGGCGTGAAAATAATAGCACACACCCAATTTAAGCCACGCACAACGCCCCCCAGCATCCTCTGCAAGCCTTCATGGATGTCCATGGGTTTTTCCACTCCGAGTGAAGGTTTCTCATTCCCACTGTAATAGCCCAGAGCTTGTTGTCTAAATCTGATTTTGAATTAGGCAGGGGTCCATGGTTCCATGTCAATGCCAAACTGTGGGTGGGAGCGGAGGGGAGGATTTTTTTTCCTAGGGATTTGAAATCTCTTCTTATGCTGTTTCTGAAAGATTTCATCTCTCCAGGAAGCAGAAGTCTCTCGAGATGAGCTGTTTGTGCAAGACTCTGCCGTGTGGGCTTGAGCTGGAGGCTTCAGATGCAGCCAAACCAAAAGATTGCTCTTTTTCTGGGTTGGGTCCAGCCAAGATCCAAACTTCAGGGGAGGATTTCGGTCCAAGAAATTGAATCTGAGCTGCTCTTATCTTCAAGTGTTTCAGATGAAAGGATCGCTTTAGTCCAAGAAGGCATGTGAAATGCAGTCACCCCAACTTGGTTTTGCCTCCAGGCGGGAGACAAAGTGATGGGCCAGCAAGCGAAACAGCTCATGGCTCGGGTGGGCACTTGATGAACTGACTTGACAAGGGACACACAAACAGCCTATAGCAGAGACAAGGAAAAAAAATATCTAAATACTGTTTTGTTATCCTTCTTTGATCCACAGGGACTAGTTTGGGTGGGCCAAACCCTCAGCTGGCGTAAGAGCTGCCATACTATCCCAATGTCTAGGAAAGATACAAATATTGAGATCAAGTTCGGCGCTAACGAGTCTCATTTCTAAATGGCATTTACGGCCAGAGCCAAAGCTGGGGTTCATGTGAAATACATCCCATTTCAGATCACCAAAGCCAATGCCTGGTGGTGTGTGTGGAATTTTCTTCTATACTCAATATCAGGGCTGAAAGCGTGGGAATGCCTTCTCTTGAAATATATCTTATTTCCACGGTCTGGCTAAAGAGGTCCCTCACTCCCAAACCATTACAGCCTTTGTTTCTTTCCTAAATCTCATAGCACCGATGTTTGCCGTGAAATCACCGGGTCAGTGCCCTGCTCCCCTCTTTACTGCCCCCCCCTCCACAAGCTTGCCGTGTTACGCTCCAGGTTGCAGGCAGAGAGATGCTGCAAACGCCCGGTGGCAGCAGCGGTGGCGGGTGAAATGCCACCGCGTGAAACCCACACTTGTAGCTGAGTCGTGTTTTAACCTTGCCCCATTGCTCCCCTTCCAAAAAGCCAGCCTGGGTGGGAAAGGCGGGGAGAAATGAGATATTACGCCTGCCCTGGGGAGCTGAGAGATGGGGGGCGGATTTGTAACCAGAGACCAGGATGGAGGGGAGGGAGAAAGAAACATGCAGAGATATTGATGACCCCCCCTGTCTGGGCAGGTCAGCTCTCCCCAGCACACGTTTCGCATCTCTCGGCGCCGTGCATCCCTCTACGTGCATGTCCCTGCGTGCATGCACGGGCGGCGGGATGGAGGGGGGGGGGGGGAGCCCTTAAAAAGCCTCGCTGAGAAAGGTATTTCTTGTGGGGAGAAAGACGTGGGGGGGAAGAAAGAGGGCAGGCCCCCTCGCTCCCCACTGAGCCCATTTCTCCTGCTTTGCCGGAGCTGTCAGCCTTGAATCCCGGTGGCGTCCCGTAACTAATTGACAGCAATGGGGGCCTTTGGGAGCCAAAGAATACGCGTCCTTGCTGGGCGAGCGCTGGAGCAGGGGCTGCGCGGGCAGCTGTGGGGGGACATAAAGGGCGGCTTTTAAAGCTTTTGTGCCTGCCCGCGAGTGCGTGCGTGCGTGTGTGTGGTGGTTTTGTGGTGGAGGTGAGGGGATGCTGAGCGGGGCGGCGGGGGGAGAGATGGAGGGAGAAGCTGCCACAGAAAAGTAAGTTTCTCCGAAAGAAAAGCTGGGGAGGGGAAGAAAAAGCCCTAAACGTCTCAAGGAGCGAATTCCCCACGCGCTCAGAGGCTGTCGGTGCCGCAAGGAGGGAGCAGGGTGGGATTTCGGTGCAACGCCAGGGCCATCGAGAAACGAGCGCTCTGTTTTTCATCCTGCCCTGGATTGTAAAATACGACCTGCTGGCACCACCACTGAGCTGCAGCTTCGAGAAACAAAAACCCTACTGTGGTTTTTTTCTGGGCCTGGGAAATGGGCAAAGAAAATCTCCCCTCCCAGGTGTAACCTGGCAGTTTTGTCCCTGCAGTCACCTTCCTCCCTCCCGAGGATGCTCAGGTACTCACCGGAGGAAGGGCTGAATCTTTGCCATTGTCCCGAAGCCAGCTGCACAAACACGTACCAGCGTCGCAGACAAAATACCATCCGGGAGACATTTTTATGCTTTTGGCTTGACTCATGCGAAAAATGCCTCATTGTCTGTGACATTTGCAGAGGCGATCTGTTGATAAAAGTATTCGCACATTTACAGCTGGAAAGAAATTAAAAAAAAACAACGCCTCTTGCATTTCTCCAGGGTCTGTCACTGTGGAATTTAATAACAGAAGCAAACCAAACAGGGACAAGTGTAGAAAAAGCAGCTCCTGAGGCAGCTGGGCAAGGGTGCGACTACCCATGCACAGTGGTACGGCCAACTTGGGACACGGATATTTTAGACCTAATCTGTACCCAGCTTTTGAGGGAGAAAATGAGTGTTTGAAAGGCAGTTCACAGGTTTGAAGGCCAAAAGAGATCATCAGACCAGCTAGGCTGATCTTTTCTGTTATAAAGAGCCCAGGATGACACCCAATTACCCATATATTGAGCTAAATTACTTGTATCTGACCAGTAGCCACTTTTTTTTTTGTCACAGTCTTTTGTCTCTGATTTCAGGTAGACCCTATGCAAAAAAAGGGTGGGCTCAGCCAGTCAAGGGCCCCTAGGCATTTAGCAAAATGCATTTATTATTCTGCATTTGCCTCACTGCAGTAGATGCTGTATTTTTGCCACCGCCTATGTGTGGCAATACAGCACTGAAGTCCAGATCCTCACAGGTTTCCTTGCCGAGCAAGGCTAATTGCCCCACTGGGCTGATAGAGAGAGGTACCAAGCTATCTCCCAGTTCAAGTCCAGAGGCCCTTGGGATAACCCCTGTCCCCAGCTGGGAAAGGGTAGCTGGCCTTCCCAGAGAGGATAACCAGGTTTTTGGTTTGCAAAAGGTCATTGTGGCGACCCAGATGCTATGCAGCGAGTGCCTGTTAAGGTTTCTCCGTGAAGCCAGAGCGGGCATGGTAAATTCAGAGGGCAGGGCAAGCCCTGAGGTGTGTGTTTGGCCCTGTGGGCATAGCTCAGAGCAGGCAGCCTCTCCGGTACCCACCCAGTAGCTGACTAGTGCCTCTTCTGGTATGAGTTAATGCTGTTAGAAGGTGGCTGATCAGTTTATATTGTTAAAAAAGGAGAATGCATTATCTAACAGGTCCTGCCACTTCGAAAAGCAGTTCCTTGTGGTTCGTTTTTTTTTAAAGAACTACAGAAAGGCATAAAAAAGTATACTTGTTTATCAATATTTTTGAAACTTTTTTTTCTGGTTTGTTTTTAGTAAGGTGGACGGTGGTGTTGCTTTCTCCACTCCCCAAACACCCAGGAGCTAATCCAGCTCCCTCCAAGCACTGAAAGGTGACGCTTGGCCCATCTAGCAGCCGCCGGCTTCGGCCTGAGCTCCCAATGAACTCAGTAAAAAGATTGACTCAGCTTAAAAGGGAACATGACCTTAGTCTGTTCCCTGAACAATAGTTCAGAAATGCCTGCCTGGCCGCAGGCTGCAGTGACCTGTTGCTGCTTGTGATAGTTGCGCCGCGAGCTCCGGGCAGCACCCGACCGTCTTGAAGCTCCATGTTTGTAGTGCGCCCGGCGTGGGATCAATATTAACATTTTCCGACAGGCACTCCTACGCGTTGCCACAGCAGATGCTTCACAGCAGAGCCTGTCTGTGTGGGTGCAAGTGGGGAGGGCACTGCTCTCGCCCTGCGAGCTCCGTAATGCCAGGGAGTGGCACAGGCAGCCATTCTGTCCATGGAGGGGTCGTGGGTTTGTGTGGGAAGAAAGACAGGCTGTGATTGCTGGCGGAGGCATCAGTTCGAGCCTCCTGTTTGCTCTCTCTCAGCTGACAGTAAAAATAACTCTGTTTCAGATAATATGGTGCTGTTCTTTCCATGTGGAAAAATCGGAAAGGCATGCAAAACTCTCCCCCTTTTTTCCTGCTAATTGTCTTCATTTCTGCTTCCACACTCCCAGCTGCCTCTCCTCTTCAGGTTGCCCTTTCTGACTCCTCGATTAACTTCTTTGTCCACCCATTTACCACTCAGGACATGGCGACCTTTGGATGTAAATCTGCGCTGATGTCCCTCCCGCTTGCATGCTTTTGTCGGGGCTGACATCTGTGAGACTCCTTGCGGCGGAGGCGGGAGGCAGCCAGGCGGATGGGGGTACCTGGGAAGTGCCCTCCTCTGCCAGGGCTGCTGCCCCCCTCCACCCTGTGCCACCAGCTCCCCATCCCAAAGCTCAGTGCCTTAGCCTGGGATGAAAAAAAATCCCAGATTTTGTTCTCCAGCTGCCAGATGACACATGAGCATAGATGTAGCCTGCACCCTCTGGCATCTGCTGGCTCATGGGCTCCTGAGCTGCCAATGCACTGCCTGCTATCACCTCGTGAAGCTGCAGACAGTCTTTATTCATTAACTTAATTTGGACAGGCATTCTTGGTGAGAAAGCAGAATGTATGGGCCCAGCTCACATATAAATGCCCTTTGTTGAGTGCTGGAGCTGCTGCTGTTTGAAATGGGAAGCTTGTTCATCTCAGCAGGAAGGTAGAGGGTTTGGAGGACACCTCCAGAGCCCAGGACAATGCATTTGCTCCTAATGTTGCCTCAGGGTGACACCAGCCCTCCTGCACAGCAAGCCTATGGCAAGCCTTGCAGCTGGGACGGGGGCCAGCAGCCATTGCAGAGCCTGACTGTGCACCCCAGACCAGACCTGGCAGGTAGGGTGGCCACAGCACCATTTTCCAGGAGCAGGACACTGTAGACTTTTGAAGGAGATATACAGCTCTTTCCCAAATGATGATGTCCCAGGCTATAGCATGAAGGCATTATTTGCTCTGAAGCAGGCTTTATTCTGCACAGAGTCTGACTCCTGGGGTGTAGAGCTCTGCCTCCTGGGTCGCTGTGATTTTTGGTAGTACCTCCCAAATCCTGCTCTGAAGCCTTCTGCCTACCTCTAGGCTCAGCCCAGACCCTCCACTAGGGATGCGAGCTGCCAGTTAACATCCAGCTTCCTAGCACCGCGTAGGGCTTTTGGCTTTAATTACGCAGACGGAGCCCCCCTTCCCCCAACCTTCCACTTATCGCCAGCACAATGAGTTCAGACACCTGCAAAACTGAACTTTCAGCGAAGTTGTCCCAGTGCAGGACAAAGGGGTGAGGCCGGGGGGGGACAAGACGACGTGAGGGGCAGGCAAGCAGCTGCAGCAGAAGGGGCACAGCTGGATCCTTGCACAGTGCTGCCTCCCGTTCCCCATCCTTTTGAGGTCTGCTAGCTGCAGGCAAAGTAGTTTCTCCTTGAAGCCCGTGGCTAGCACCACTGCTGCCAGGCAAACGTCCCTGGACAAGCTCCTTGCTGAAAGCCTCTCTGAACAGTGAAGGGAAGTGGTCGTGTTTGATGTTTATTCATTGAGCCCTTTTTCCTCTGCTCGGCGTTATCCAAATTGAGCAAGACAACTCTGTGGAGGTTGAAATGAATGAACTCTCCCCATTGGACCTGTAGACACTAGGAATGGGCAAGCTAAAAATTCCCACCTTGGTTCACTTAGATCACGGCCTTTCCCGCTCCATTGGAGGTGGCACGCAGATGACATTGCCGTCTTGTGTCCAGCTGCTTGAAAGATTTGGTTTAAATACTTTCCTGTACTATAGTTTCCCTTCACATAAAAGGAACCATGAACGTTGCAACTGCGCAAAGCGGTATGAAGTTGGACCTGCACACTCAGGAGGTCTGAGTGCTGTAGGCAAATGGTTTTTAACGAAATCATACATGAGTTGAGCTTCATCTGGGGTTTTGATTGCCTCTTCCCACTCAAGTGAAAGGAAATAAGAGGAGATGCTCTTTTATTAAAAAAATAAAATAAAATTGAAGAGTTTAGAAAGAATAAGAGAGAAAAGAGGGCAGGACTAATAGGTGACCCATGTTCTGCCCAAGATTGTCCCATGGATTAGCTGTATGGTTATGTTCAGCTCCCACTACTGGTCTATTCCTCTGTGTTCCCATATGTAAAACAGGAAGAAAAACAATGAGTAGATAAGGAAAATGGGATCACAGATAGGGATGAGTAAGTGGATATTGGGCGGAAAAAAGATTTAAAATGTCATCAGTTCTCATGCTTTGGGATTCAGCTCAATATTTATATATTAATGCTAGGATGAAATCTGGGGAATTGTATCATTCAGCTGCTTCCAGCAAGGTTTCTTGCACTTCTGTTGACGCTGGGCAACGGGATCTTGGCTAATAGTACCTGCTTTCACACAGCACTTCTCCCTAGGTAAGTAGAAAATGCTGTATGAGCATTGTGTGGGTATCATGAGAAAGCATCTCTTATTAGAGATGGCCAGTTGGAAGGGCCAAGTGAAGTCTCCACCCCATATTAGGTCCACAATGGGGCAGTTACAAGGCAGCAAGTTAAGCGTGAGCTTCGGGCAGTGTTGGGTTGAGGACTTCCAGTTTAGGTTCCCTCTCCTTTAGGAGGCGTCTGTTCTGCCCTGGGAGGAAGGGTGTCAGGCTTGAGGTCCTCTCGCCATCACGCTGTGGGAATGTTGCTGCGGGGGTGCTGTGCCTCCCATCGCGTCTCCCGAGGTACGACCCACTGTGCTCCTGCCTGGGCTGAGAGGTGGTGGTGAGGGGTAGGGTTGAAGGTGGGGGGGAAGTTGGTGGAGAGGGGAAAGGAAGCAACTTTTTAAATAAAAAAAAAAAAATAAGTGATGAATAGATCGGCTAATCCCGGGAAACCTTGAGAATATAGAGCAGCGTCTGTGGGGCCTCCCTTTTTTCTTTTCTTTTTTTAATTTTCTTTTCTTTAATTTCGCTGCAGCACGTATAATCAATTATGGCTTGAATCGGGGATAAGGGGAGGGAAAGTACTTCAATTCATAAATCAATTTTATACGGTCATCAGTCAGGTTGTGAATGCAAATACCTCTGTCGGTTTAGGTTATTCAGAATTAATTGACTCCCACCGGGCTGGGCTGCAGATGGAGAGAAGCTTTCTCACAAAGTCTGCTCGGGCTCAGCATGGGGGCAGGCAGGCGGTCCGGCTTCCTCCTCCTCCTCTTCCTCCACTTTCCTCTCCTCGAGCATTATACTATTGGCGTTGGGGAGAGTTTTGTGTGTGTACGTGTGTGTGTGTGTGTGTGTGTGTGTGTGTCCCCGTCTGTGAGAGGGAGAGATGCTTGAAGAAAGAAAGGGATATACAAAGATTAAAGTCACAAGCCCCCTCTTCAGCCCTGGCCTGCGCAGACACTTTTATGTGATTAGGAATGCTTTGCTTTCAAGGGTTTGCTTTTAAGCCTTGAGCTTCTCTTGAACTTCTCCAATAAGAAAACAAACAGCAGTGTCAAAGCCTCCCCCTGTGCCTGGAATTCGAGCTCGAGTCGTGTCATTAAAAAGCCACTTTGCTACTGGGACTTTGGTATCTGAGTCACTGTTTCAAAGCCAGTCTGGGGCAGGCGAGATCGAAAGTCATTAAACATCTAGTGGTTGTTTTGGTGGGCTATTGAAAAATGAGGTTTGGAGGGTTTCAGGGCCACCAGGAGGATGCAGAACAAATGCTGCCACATGATACACAAACACCACCACACCCCCCCCCCCCCGCACCTTCTCTCTAAGGGCTGCATGCCTGAAATATCTGGTGAGGAAAGGGCAGGGGGGGTCTGTTTGGAGAAAACCCAAGGGACGGATTTGCTGTGAGGGTGAAGAAAGGCGTAACCTGCAGCCCTTCTTTTCCTCCCCTATTAAGGCTGCCCAGCTCAGCACACGTCCTGGGCTAAACATCAGGGCAGAGATGGCGCTGATCCCCAGAGGGGGCTTTCTCAGCTCCCCCCCCCCCCCCCCCCCCCCTTTCCCCAACTTCAATCCCCTCATGGGGCTGCACCCAGCCTGGAGGCTGTCACCCCACATGGCACCCCGGGGCTGTCACCCCACTTCTCTCCTGTCCCTGTGACCCCTTCCCTCCTCCATGGCCGCCTCCCGTTGTCTCACTGATTAGCTGATGCTCTGGTCCCAGCTGCAATTGCCCCCCCCTCTCTGAGGGACGGTCTCTGTGCAGGGTCTCACCGACCAGACAAGGCTTCAGACTGGCTGGCACGTCCCCCAAGCCAACCACCCTGCTCTGGAGGTTTGTGTCTGGTGTTTTCCCCCCTTCCCAGAGGTCACGCTGGCAGTCTCTATGGAAGGCAGCATGGAGTGGGTGGGGGACACCACTCCATGAAACCCCACAGGAAAGAGGACATACACCCCCCCGGCCTTGCTAAATCACAGAGGACAGGAGCTGGTGTTAACACCCAGGTAGCTGCCTTTCTTTCTTTGTCTTGGCTTGTCACACCTTGGGCTTTTCAGACCTGGGCATCTCAGCTTCAAACTGCAGGAGGTCATCTAGAGAAGGAGGCCATCAGGTGTGCATCAGTAGGTAGCTAACTACGAGATCAGTTGCCAAAAGCAGTCAGAGTATGTAACCCTACTTTATGCCTGGGGAAACTGAGGCACAGATGAAGATATGGCTCAATCCAGAGCATCACCCTTTAAAAAGTAGCATAGCTGGGAATAAAGCCTAAGTCCTATGATCTCCATTCCATTATTGTACCCACCAGGACCCAGACAGCAGATTACCAGAGGGTGGTACAGCCGCTGTTCAACAGGCTGAGTGCATCAGGTTTCGGCAGGGCTGGTGTACCAATGGAGCACCAGAGCTGACTCGATGGAGCTGATCCCCACGATCCCATGGAAACAGTAGGTCAGAAACGCCAAAAGCCCACAAGAGGCTGTGGAGGTAGCAATACCTGGGGAGGAAGCTTGGCTACACCTAAAGCACCCTGGGAGGAGGAGGCTGCAAAGGAAGATGAAAGGAGCTGCCTGTGAATGCAGTTAAGCAGGGAAGTGGGAAACAGCTTTGCAGTTTTTCGGCAGGAAGAGTGGGGAGCAGGTCTTGGCAAGGGGGAGCAAAAGAGAGAAGCAGAACAAAAGAGCCATGCAACTTCCAGTCAATGCTTTCCTCCATTTTGGGCAAATCTGCTATTCGAACGATAACCAAAGAGCCAGGTGCTTTGGATGGCCTTCCACAAGGCTCTGCCAACTTCACAGCACTCCTCAACTACAAAATTCTCTGCTAGTTTTCACAGATGCCATCTCGTCAAAGTCTCTTCCCGCAGCCTACGTTTCCTCTGCCTCCACCGCAAGCCCAGGCACCCCTACACTCACCATCCTGCCAGACAACAGCACAACACACACACACACACACACCCCGTTTCCCCTCAGTGCTTCCCCTTCATGCTAAACAGTGGCAGCTTGGCACTGTGGACAGTAGTTGATGAGAATACGAATGCCCCAAATTCCTTGTCCCCTATCTTGTGAAATGAACTCGTGCCACAGTCTGGAGAAGGCAAAGGTGGGTTCGTTAGCTCCAGCACCGACTTTGGAAGCCCCAGGGAGTTTACCACCCCTGCCACATGCCCAAGTGGAGGGACAGGCCCTGTATTTGCAAGCCTGTCAAGTCTTTCACACTGAAAAAGAGAATTATGCAGACACTTCAGGCTCCCTTCTGCTGGCGTTGTCACACCTTGTGGGTTCTCCATGGTCAACGTGGTGTCTCTGCTGCTCCCAGTCCTTTCAGCAGCCCCCGTGAGATGTCCTGCTCTGGGACTAGCGGTGGCTGGGAGCATGGGGTGGTAATCCATCACGTGTTTTGTGAATGGTGTGGGAGGCCCTTCAGGCTTGTGGTAGTACCGAAAAGCTCTTCACATGGGAGCCGTGTGCTCTCTCTTCCCGCGCCGAGCGGGAACCAGGTCTCACTCTTGCTAAACACACATCCCTGGGGCCAAAAGCTGGGATCTGTGCTGTCTCTGCAGAGCCTCAGCTAAATTCCCTGCTGAATGCCCCTGAGAAGGTCTGCTTAGCATTCATCAGGTTGGAAACCAGTTAAAAAAAAAATAAAAATTAAACACCCCCCCACACCCCCCCTGCTTTGGGATCTTCAGGCAAATCCATAATATGTGAGAATTAACCTGTTTTTAATGCACCGCCTGCTTTCCCCCCACTCCCTTGCTGGCCCGAGGCAGGTTAATCTTTCAGAGCCTCACAATGCTTCGTGTGTTTCTGTTTGCTCAACATTTAGAGGGGAGGCCTCCCGCTCTTCAGCGCTTTCTTAGCATTTTTTAATCATGTTTATAAAGTCAAATACCTAAGTGACCAAAAGAGGGGCGAGAACTGCTTCTCTGCTCTGCAGGGTACTGAAATCTCGTCTTAAAGTCAATGGGGAGAGCCATGCTCCACTGAAATCCTGATCAGAGCTGGGGCTTTAGCAAAGGGGAGGAGTGAGCCCCTTGTTTTACTACATAGCCCCTTTCACAGAGGCCCAGGGAAGGAGGGGAGAGGTGGTAGTGTGTTGGGGGGGAATCTTTACACCCATGGTGGGACTTCTGAAGAATTTACAGTCATCTTTCCTAGAGACACTAAAGATTTTATAGCCTTGGTACCAGTGGTTACAATGCCCTATGGAGCGCAGAGCTGAGCGTATGCCAGGGACCCCTTCATCTCACCAGAGGCTGGAAGGCGGCCAGGGGCTTCACACGGGGAAGTTTATTTCAGCGAGAGAAGGGAGTGAGGAAGCGGGAGGGAGAGAAGAGGGGAGAGAGGCCGAGCAGAGGGGGAGAGGGAAGGGGGGAAGGGGGGAAAGGGGGGGAGCAAGGGTGGGGGAGCGGAGGAGGCAGAGAAAGGAGAGGATGCCAGCGTGGGAGGAAGAGAGGAGAGACCCAGAGAGTAGGAACAGAAGGGAGGGAGAAAAACATTTTAAAAGCGGCGGAGGGAGGAAACGTGAGAAGAAGGAATAACAGAAAGGCAGTCAGTGAGAGGGAAAGGAAGAAAGAGCAAATATGAGGGAAGCTAGAAAGCAAAACAGGATCTGAGAGCAGGTACAAGAGGGAGGCTCAGAAATAGCGTACAGCCCAGTCCCCCAGACAAACTCAGCACGGAAAATGAGGCTTTTCAGTGACTGTCCCCATTCTCCTGCCAAGTCTTTAAACTGACGGAGGAGCCAGGCAGCACTTCTGCATACCCGATCCTGCACAGACCTGCACACCCAGGCTCCTCTCAGGCAGATTCTCACAAAAATCAATGTGTGTGGATATATATGCGTGCGCGTGTGTGCATGTGCATACGCACCCCTGTGCACACGTGCAAGCACGTCGTACGTGCAACCACGTGACATCCGTGCTTTCTCTCTCTTCACACTTCTGTGCACCTGCTATGCATATGCGGACTCTCCACCTACCTTCACCTGCCTCTGCAGCCACTCACACACCCAGCTCAAGCTCCACTCCCTCTTCGGCTGGCTGCAAGACAAAGCTTACACTTTGTGAAAAATGCTGAGGTTTGGCCATTTGGGTTCATTCCATGC
Organism: Gorsachius magnificus; assembly: GCA_034008185.1. NCBI lineage: Eukaryota > Metazoa > Chordata > Aves > Pelecaniformes > Ardeidae > Gorsachius > Gorsachius magnificus. The sequence continues at coordinate 126,242,145 of CM067081.1, forward strand.
TGGGGAGAAAATGAGCCTTTAAGATGTTGTTTCTTTTTTTTTTTTTTCATGGGGATAAAAAAAATCGAACAGAAAAATGAAGCCAGCAAGTGCTCCACCTCAGCAAATGAAACATGAACACACATTTAAGAAATTATTTCTATGACCTGGTGGTCTGTGGATGCGGGGCCCAGATTTAATGATGATTGTAGTGGTCAGTTATAGCCTGGTCATTTTATGCCCCTGTGAGGCTACGCATAGGGCTGCTAGCCTAAGAGTTACGGCACCACCGGGGTATAAAGACTTCAGTTTTATGTTCTTGCTCCCAAGCCTGGCAAAGTCAACGTGGTGGCATTTCTCTGGATGCAACGGGGTGATTTCTGAGTGCTGCATCTGCTTAGTTTGCGGATGGGGGGGAATGTTTGCCGGGGGTTCCCAGGCAGTGGTATGCCTCCTGCTAGTGGAGCCACGGCAAACCTGGGGCCCTCGGGCCAGAGCGGAGATAGAGTTACTGCCAACATCCACTGCCCATCACTGCATTTCAAAAGCACAGTACACCAATTTATTCTTGGGAAGGATCAGCCACAATCACAAAAATCCCTTAAAGTGAACATTGCACTCAACATGCTTACGTCTCATTGTAATGGACAGAAAGTGGCTTGGAGCAGATAATTTCTAGACTTTTATAGGTGTTGCCAGAGCCCAGAAAGGGTAGGGAACCAATGGGCGAGAGACCTGGCAACTGTATGTTGGGATGAAGAAGCAGCAGTGGTTTAATTTTCTATTAAAGTCCCTCCCCACAAGCTGTGCAGACTTTCTCCCATTAAACAAACACTGTACAAAGGCCCTGGGTAAGACACTGTTAATGGGACTCTCCTGTACCGATGGTGACCACAGCTCTGTGACCACCAGGTTTGTGCACGCCACCGCTGCAGGAGCATGTCCCTGGCATCCGAGTGCCGTGGCAGAGCCACAGGGGTGCCAGGGGAGCATCCTCTCCGTGTCAGTGTTAATGTCAGACCTCCTGTGGGACAGCTGAATGTTTTTGGATGCCTAAGGGCGCGCTGGCCCCCGCCATAATTTGGCACCAGGAGAGTCCCTCTGACTTGAGACAGATGAGATTTAGAGAGCCAGGCCTCCAGTCAAACAGCTGTCAGGGAACAGCTCGAGGAAGGGATGCCTTTATTTCAAGGCCTTCCAGATGCACATTTCCTTCAGCTTGTAATGCAGCCTTTCACCTGTTTGGGAGTGCTCACCTAATGCCACTGGCTTTTACAGCCTCACTGGGAAACACCACTGCTTCAGAAATGCCCCTGTCCCCTTTCTCCCTCCCCCCCCCCCCCGCCGTTTTCTTTGAGTTTTTTTGCTTCCCTATAGAATGACCAAGAAATGCACAGGGTAAAGTGCACATATCAAGGGGGAGAAAAACAGGAATTGGGAGAATAACAGGAGCGCAAGTTGAGCACGCCCTCTGGACCCAGCAACTTGATTTTTACTATTCGGGCCCTGTTTTCATTTGGTCATCAGAGGTGGCTGCACAAGTCAAGGCTGTCTGGTTTGGAGACGTGGTCATTTGTGCTAGGAGAGCACACCAGGGAACCTACATGTCAGGGCAGGAATAGAAAGGAACTGGCTCTTGTGCCAAAACTTTCTTGGTAATCCAAGGAATTCACCCACAAAAAAAGCTAAATAACTTCAAACCATAGTCCAGAGGGGCCCTGGCGTCCTCAAGCCATAAACAGAGAAGAGAAATGGATCTGATAAAAAGCCACATTTCTGGTAGGCTTGGAGGAACACTACGTGCTTTAGTACATGGGAGTGGGAATTGGCATGGCTGGGCACAGGCCTTTATTCCCGGGCCGATGCGCTACAGGCTGATTAATTCTTTCACTCCTGCTGGTGAATAATTATCCGCCTGACCCGTTCCACCACAGGCAGCAGGAATAACCCATTAGTGACTTCTTCCCACAAAGAGCGGGATGCTCATTCCTCGTCTGGCTCTACCTGGCCTTCGGCAACGATGCTCGGGCCAAAGGTTTCAGTGCTGGGTGCTGGCAGGGAAGTCCCTGGGTTTGGATACCCATGCAGGTGACCTGGCCCTCGCAGGTAGGGAGAGTGCTGGGCTCCCACTGCCTCCCGAAGGAAAGAGCTCGGCACCTTGGGAGGTGTGGCCCAGGGCCTTCGTTCTGATGTTATTTTGTTCCCTGATTTTGGAAGGAGCAGTGGAAACAATTAGGTCTCTTAATTTCTCCAAGGCAAGATCCAAATACAGAAAAGAATACATCTCCCAGGCAGGGAGAAGTGGGGAATTAACTGCCTTTTTTTGGATGAGATCAGAGAAAGCTGATTTATGAAGCAAAGAGAAAGCAAAGTGCTTTTATGGGTAAAATGTTCCCTGCTTATTTCCTTTCTGTCAGACTACGTTCCTCCCACGCTTCTGGCTGCGAGCTCGCTCCTTGGAAGCCTGTTTAAGCATTTCAGCATGTGATGATTTAACTGGGCATGGATTCTGACAGATCTTTGCAAATAACATCACAGGAGTTGCTGGAGGTGACTGCCTAATGCCGACCCGGGGCACGTTTGGGAGGACGAGGCTGGCAAACAGAAACCTAGCCAGCCTTGTGTGCTCACAGCCTCTCCCAGAGCATCTCTGAGCATCACTCGGGCCTTCGGGGGACACCCATCACCATCCGCCGAGGTGGGGTGCACCTCCCAACCTGCTCTTTCTGCTCCCCTCCCTTGAGGGGACAGAGGTGAGGCCCATCTATGGCAGCAAGGACTCGAGAGCCGAAGGCTCCCGAAGAGCGGGGGCGTTTGGTTACAGCTCAGGCAGAGCGAGGAAAAGCAGAACAGGAGAGAAATTCAAGAGGGTGGGTGGGGAATGAGAAAGTTTCTGCAATTGAATTTCCACACATGGGGCTTTCAGCTCCTGCCAATGTACATATAGGGTAGGATGGACTCTAGGGAGCCCAGAGAGGCTTTATGTCTACTAAGGAAGACTGTAGCAAGCAACTAACGTTGAACCCAGAACTACATCTGGGGCATCTTAAATATTGATGGTCTGGCCGTGCTGTCCACCCTGGAGGCATGGTTCCTCGTGGCAAAGACTTCCAACCATGGTAGGTACAGGTCCTGACAGATCTAGCTGCAAAGATGCATCAGCTGCGCCCATACATCCCACCCAATGTAAGTGGAGCCCAGTTTTTGCTTAGATAGGTGCAGGCATCAATATTGTCTGTGCTGCCCAGAGGAACCACACATGGATCCACATTGGTGATCTGTGGAGCACGAATGCAGAGCAGTTCAGTGCATGGACGTAGGGTGTTTTGCACACCCGCCTGACCATTTGGGGGGGGGGGGCGGTGCCAGAAGGTTTTGGTACAACTGGCTGTCACTCTGGCTCAGGCGCCAGCCTGCTGACAAGATGTCACCCAGAAAGGACTCCAGAGCACCCACAAGGATGCTGTAAGGTCCAGGGACAGGAACAGTCTAACACTTGACATACCCTCACACAATAAAATCAGCAAAGGAGGTGAAATGAAATTACCGCCCTGTGAAGTCAGGCAAAACAGGAAAATATAGTTTAATAATTAATAATGATGTAGAGAAGCCCCTGGGCTCAGACCCCAAACTGCGGTAGGTTTACGGGGAGGAGGGGAGGGGTGGGAGGTGGGGGTAGGGAAGAGAAAGCTGTACAGATTGACCTCTCTCCCCCCCTGCCCCCTCCTTTTTCTTTAAATCCCCACCTAGTCAGGAGTGCTCATTAAGGATGGCTCTCGTTTCCCTAATTAGGCTGCCCCCTTCTCTTCACAGGGCTCCAGACCTCTGCCATTCAGCAATAACAAGAATAACAAGAAACTCGTTATTTTACAACCTGAGCTGGGGCGGGGGGGGGGGGGGCGGGGAGAGAGAAGATGGCTTTGTGATGTGCTGCTTGGAGGAAAACAAGCTCAGAAAAACCTGGGTCGAGGGAGGAGTCGCTCCTGTTAGCGAGACCTTGTCTGCTCTTAAACACTCTCTTTCCCCAGTGCATGCCTGCGCTAGAAATAATGCTATAAGGAATGGAGATTTGGGGGTTTTTTTTCCCCCTTTTCTGCAGGCTCATTCTTGAAAGTTGTTTTTCTTCGTAGCGATCATATGTATGTGCACGCGTTTTTATGTGAAAAGTAACCTTTAGGGACTCTGACGAGACATGAGCCGTCCCAGCTTCCAACGTGGGAGGAGGAGGAGGAGGTGGCGGGGGTGGCGGTGGGACGTGCGGTGCGTTCATGTGGTCTGTATTAGGCATTCACCAGCGCGAGGGCAGCTGCAATGGCTGGCCTCGGGGCGGGCAGCAGCAGTAAGCCTGGTCTCAGCCTGGCTTCCCAAATTCACTTTTCCTCTCGGATGCTGATGCCGCGCACGCCACGGCGGCAGCCCCTATGCAACTTTGCTGCCTCCGTGCTGCGTGGCCCTGGCTGAGCATCCCCTCTCTCACAGCATGCCGGCAAACCTCCTCACCAGTAGATGTTTGTTTCACAAAGCTGCTGTGAAAGCAGAAAAGGCAAAATAACCTATTCCTGTTTTATACCCATTGAGCGAAGGTGGAGGGTGAGTGAAATGAGGGCTCCCCGATGGACTCCTCCGGGTCCCCGTCGCGGGATGAAGTGATGATCCTCCCTCTGGCCGGCATGCTTTCTCTAAACATTGTGTTGTGTAGCATCCCGCCCCAGAAGCAAGCGTGCCAAGTCAGCACGACCAAGCATGTGTTTAAGTGTTGTTCTGGATGAGGGGAAAAAAAATAAATGCTCACCACCTTGCAAAATCAGACCCTCCCTGAGCATTTGGAATGAATTTTGTTAAAACCAGCTTGTAATCTCCATAAATTGTCACAGACCCACTCTGTTTTGCGGAGCTAAACATTTCAACATTTTATCCACATTACCAATTAAAACATCTTTGCTCAATTTATGCCTCATTTAAATAACTTATTACATCAGATATAGGGGTTTTTTTACAGTTTGGTTTTAAGTCTCTTTCTCATACTCTCTTTAAGACTTGTCTAAGTCTTTCAAGATGTTCTTTCAAGCCCTCAGACCAAATTAAAACAACATTCACTGGAGCTTCAGCACTTAGCAGTTTCTCACAGATCTGGCAAATACTGTTTGAAATACCTCGGGAGCAGAACAAATGCCAAATAGTGTCTGCCTTAACTTATACATTGACATTTGCAGGCACGAATGTCCAAAGTTATGCCTCAAGAGGAGGCGCAGGCAGGTAAGCAAGCGACCCTGATTTTTTTCCGAGGTGACAAATGTCCCAAAACAATGTCCTGAAGGATTTATGATATCAATTATTTGGCTTTTGCCTCCAAGCCTTTCTTCCAAACGATGGGCCATATTGTTTTCCAAATTTGTGTTCATGCCTTAACTCTGTTACATCTGCTAACGGGTTCAGATTGTCCCGATTGTAAATAGACAAACAAATATGTATCTGCTGGGACTGAGATTCACTGTGCCAAACCCTCTTTAAACCCTCTTCTCTTCCTCCCACAAAAAAATCCCAAACCCCAAACCACCGAAAACACCCCAGATTTAGAGCAAGGCAAATTGTTTCAGATGAAACGTAGTTTTCTCGTTGTAGGTTTTTTGGTGCCAAACCCCCCCAAATTGAGTCACCTGAAACTTTTAGAAAATTCACATCAATTTTGCTGAATTATTTCGACTGAAAGAAAAGAAGCCTTGTCTTCAGGGATGAGAAACACCCAGCCTCTTGCTTATGCCTTGGCCGTTTTTCTGCCAGGCATCCCAGCAGTTCCATCAGACTTGGGAAAGATTGTTCTTCGGCCTTTGGCTGAAATCGGCTTTCTCCCACCCCAAAACACTTAGTGAGGGCACGGGCCAGAGGGAAGGTGTGTTACAGCTTCACGGACAGCCTGAGTTGGCGGAGCCTCTTCCAGCCCACGGGAACATTCAGCGTGTTCAGGACTTTGCCTTTTCCTGCTGGTAAAATATGGCTTTGCTTTTCCAGTTACCCTCGCCCTCCTGCCAAGAGGAGAACTTGGATGTTTTGTCTGTGCTGACCCTTCCTTCGGCTGAGGCCTGGAGATGTCTTGGCCCCAGCAGGAAGGAAGAGACTGCCCCGGATCACACATCTGGTTTTCCATCTCCTCTCACTTCTCCTGTTTCAAGCAGAAACACATGGCAGGTATCTTTACAAAGCACAGTATATCTGCGTTATACCAAACGCATCTGCATTGCACTTGGAGGGGAGCCCAGAAGCTGCTTTCAAAGTCAGACATGCTGTCTCTACTGAGAGTGGACTGGGAGCGTGGGAAGGACCCGGCGTGCCCCACGCTGATCTGGAGGCATCCGTGTGGTGGCCCAGGGCCTGGTGGGTTAAAAGCACAACGTGTTTGCATCTACCCCAGGACCGCTCAGCAGCACGGCTAGCAAGACACCTTCCCTCGCAGCCACAGTTGCTCCTGTGCCAGTCACGCACCTTTTGTTTACTCCTTAGTCCACTCGTTAATTATGTGTCGCAGTCATGTCTGGGTGTGCCGGTTGGGATCACAGCAGGGCAGTCCCAGCCCGGCAGAGCTCACACCTCCTGGAGGTGGAGATGGAGGTGGAGGTGGAGGTGGAGGTGGAGGTGGGGGAGATCTTGGCTTCAGGCAACGGCAGAACCGGGGCCAGGGTCACCCACACCACAATGCCCACCACGCTCCCTGTCACACATGTAAGCGCAATGGGGAGCCAGGCGCTCCCAGCTGGGAAAAGGCAATTTGTGGCTATTCTGAGCCATACTGGTTGGATCCCGCTTGTGAAAACAGAGAGAGCCATCCCTGGTCGCTATTGACTAGCGCTGCTGGGACAACACAGGCGGCTTTATTTGTTGAGGGGGGGGGATGGAGGAAAAAAGCCCCAAGTTTTTCCCCCGCCCCGCTCCCGCTCCGTCTCCGCTGCCCCGGGGTGTATTGTCCCCCTTTGTCCCCGAGAAGCACGCGTGTCCGGTAGCACTGCGGTTATTTTTAGGAGGGCTTGGCCAGCATCCATGGTGGTGGTGGCTTTGGTGAGCTGGGAGAAGCAGACTTTTCTCTCTCTGCCTTTCAATGTTTGGAAACAGTGAGGCTGCCAAGGCAGCCCGGCTCCTGCTCTGCACTTCCAGCCTCTGGAAAGCGAGAGTGAGCCCTGAAAAGCCTGGCAGGCCGACCGGGAGAGCCTGCCAGGCAGCCGGCAGCATCCTGCCAACACCAGCGGCCCCTCGCCGCCACCAGCCAGGGAAAGCTGGGGCAGGGGGGATGCAGGAGGGGAAGCTGTGGAGGAGGGAGAGACTGAAAAACTGCACGGGTCCCCCTCGGGGAGAGCCTTTTCATTTCCTGAGCCTGACTCTCTGCATTCTCTACGGATGCAGCTGGGGAAGGGGGCAGCGCCCCACGGCTCCAGCAGCACGGAGGCATGAGCAGGGGGAGGTGGGGAAGGGAGAGGCAGGGGCTGCAGCCTGTACGGGATTTCTCGTACATGTGTTTGAGACCAGGCTGATCTTGCTCAGGGGAGGGAGACTGCTGGCGTCAGCTGGGCTTGGGGACCAGAGTGACTTGCGAGTGACAAAGCGGCTGGCCTGGGCCGGGACACTTGTGGGACTCCCCTGGCCTCCTGACCCCTGGTTTGGCCGTCCCTGGTGAGAAGGGACTGAGGCATCCCTCGGTGGGTCAGAAATGAAGAGGCAAAGGACTGCAATGCCAAGGGGTGCTGCAGACCGAGAGTGAGGGGCACGGGCTGTGGGCAGCCCAGCACCCAGATAATGGTGGGGGGGTGGGACAGGGCACCTTTATCCCCGATGGAGCAAAGAGCAAGTCTAACACGGTCAGCAGGCGGCTCAGCTGGTTGACACTGGTGTTGCTATTTTTGCGCAGGACACTCGACTCTCACCTCTGAATGAAAGCAACTGTTTTTTAAAAAAAAAGGAGCAGGAGGCACATCTTCCTACCAACAGCGCTGCAGATTCCCTGTGCCATGGCAGGGAGCACTCGGGCCACCAGCAAGGCAGCAGTGGCAGCTGGGACCGAGGGACAAGTCCTTCGGAGCTGTTGGCATCCGTTTCACTGCTCAGACATGTGTGGCAAGCCCGCGCCATCAGGCCAGCAGCCTCTCCTCTCCCGACAGCGTGCCAGGACAGCGGGTCCGGGGCAGCAGGCAGGACCCCCCTTTTTTCTCTCAGAGCCCCACCATTCTTGGCTCTGAGCCGCGCTGCTGCCAAAAAGGCGAAGGGCTCCAGTGTATGAAGGGGGGAGGGAGGAGGAAAAGAGGAGGTGCAAGCATGCATGCGTGCGTGTGTGTGTGTGTGTTGGGGAGAGATGGAGACGTCGGGTAAGAACAGGCCAGCTTTCAGAGTTTGGCTAACACCCTCTCCAGCCTCTTACTCGGCATACGCGGGGTCCCATGATCTGAGTAGCAGCCCCTCTCATGCCATTGTGTGCCTGACCTGCTTAAATAAACGGTGTTATTTTAAGCAAGGGCAGTCGAGCATTTGCCGAAGGTCCTTCTCTTTCTTGCTCCCTTTCTCCTGTCCTACTTCCCCCCCTTTCCCGCTGCTTCAGTTTCCCCTCCCACCCCACTTTCCTTTACACAGCGGGATTAATCCATCAAACCGAATGGGGGGGAGGAGGAGGGGCAATGAGCCCGCACTCCAGTGAGCACTGAAGAGGCCCCCATTCATGGGTCAACAAAACCAGGGAGGACTCTTGGACTTAATCAGCCAAGGAGCGCTCCAGCCCTGGAGACAATTAACATCAAAGCAATGCAGGAGAAAGAGGAGAAGGGACAGCCAGGAAGCCTGGAAACCCACGTACAAATCCAGATTGAAAAGGGAGGGAGGTTAGGAAGGAAGCAGCGAGAGGGAGGATGCTCGGCAGCGTGGCAGAGGAGCCGATCTGTGGCTGCCTTTGGGAGTGGGAAACTGAGGTGTGAGGAGGAGGAGGAAGGACTCGCTCAAGGCCGATGTGCAGGGTGGCAGCATGGCCTCACTGGGGGCAGAGTCCTGGTCTGCCGATTTCTGCCTGAATCCTCTTGCTGAGGCTGGCCTGGGGTTGGATCCCACACCGTCAGCAGCCAGGGCACGTATCCCTTACGCCAACTGAAGTTTTATGGACGCCAGTGGGACTGGGATTAAGAAGCAGCATGTGGCGAGGTGTTGCTAGCCTCCCACACCTCATTTTGAAGGTTATTTCCAACAGTGTTGTCATAGTATTGTCACAATCCATGCGATTGGAAAAAACTTAATAATACTTTATTATTACCTTTGGGCACTACATCAATGACTGGGTGCACCTAAAGATAATAATCATATTTTATCTTTGTAACAGATGGTCCCTTGACTGCTAATGTAAACCGGCAGCAGTCCTGCTCGGTTTGAGGGAGCAGCAGGGGCTCCATGGCAAGATCCTGGGGCTCAGGCTGGATTGCCCCGGGGAGGGACAGCCAAGCCTGGAAACCGTCCTTGCACTGGAGCTTGGGGTTTATTTGCAGCTTCCTTTGGAAGTAATAGCAGCAGATGAAGTTACAGGTGAAGAGGGAGCAGCTCCCGCCTCTGTGGCTGTGGGCCCCACGCACATGAGTGCGCTGAACCGAAAAGAAGGGGGTGACACGCTGCTGCGGGGAAGGGTAATGGCGAAGGAGGCTGCGGGGCGATTTTCCAAAACTTTTGCTGCACGCTTCCCCCCTTCGTGGGGCCTCACTCTGCAGAGATCTTTCCGCACCTCAGGAGCACCACGAGGAAACGTTAGGCTGCTAGTGAGCTGTTTCAGTTGCAATTTACCATCTTCTTGAGTTACCGTGAGGGTATTGAATGGAAAATCAGATTCATGCCACAGCTTGCCAGCGTATTCCCTCTTCCCGGCCTCAGGCTGCTCAGACGCCTCCTCCCCAGAGCTCTGCCACAGGTAGTGCTGTGGCCAGCCTGCAGCTGCAACTACTGCGGTGCTGAGAGCTTACGGTCCTTATCAAAGTATCATCTGCCATGAGGCTTGTGTTACATCCCCTATCATTGCATTAGCACTGACGAAATGTTGCAGAGGTGATGGAGCCCTCCTGGAGGGGAGTGGGGTCTCCGGGCACTGCCCAGTTAAACCCTGGCATCCCAGGTGCTTGGCAAGCAGAAGACACAGTGCACACAGACACTCCTCTGCCAATGTTTTCCCTGCCTGCGGCTGCCTATTTGAACCGGTAAAATCGAGGACTGTGAACAGAAACCAGGGAAAACAGAGTGCAAAGACCAGGAAAAGCTGGGTAAAAGCATTGCCAACGTGAGCTACCTTTTCCAGTTGAAAGATGAGTTTTATATCAAGAAGAAAGGGAAGAAGAAAAGCTTACTGAATTACTAGCTAGCCCAATGAAGTACTATGTTTCCATACCAATATCTACCTCAGAGTACATCACCCAATTCAGAGTGGATTCTGGAGCATTTTGAAAAGCTTTTATTATCTTTTTCAGTGTGAAAACAGTAGGTCCAGCCTTTCTGTATGCTTGAAGCACTGAACAACACAAGCCTCAGGGGCAAGCAGCTGACAAGCTTTCCTTGATGTTGATCTCCAAAGCTTTGAACTTGCAGTGGGTAAGGGTACAGGGATGGGGCTAAGCACTTCCCTCAAAGAGCGGGGCACTGAATGATGGGCTTGGGCCAAGGTCATGGCCATGGGGCAAGCTGAGCACAGGACCAAGCAGTAGACTAGATCCTTCAGGAGTAAGGGCTTCTCCTGGAGGGGCTGGGGCCGCAGAGGCAGCAGAGCATCGCTTGGGTCCCGCCATCTCATGAACGCATAGGTGACAGCCTGGGCAGGTCCATGCAGCCAGTGAATACCCAAAGGAGAAAGGGAGACTTGAAAGCACTCCCTATTTCATGCCACTAAAATTTCCCATTCTGGGGGTTGCTCTGGCAGGGTTTGGCTGCTCTGGCCAGGTTTGGTACCCATGCAGCAGCTCTGCACAGGTGGGTTCATGCCTGGGCAGTTGTAGTCACTGTGGGCACCACCTGCAGCAGGCAGACAGGCGAGGAGAAGGCGAGGAAGCGCTGGCCTGATGGAGCAGCTCTTGGTGTATCAGTTACATCTTAATTGCTGCTGTCTGGTTGCAAGGAAGAACAGGAAGGGGAGCAGAGGGCCAGTCTTGGCTTTTGTTTCATGTGCTGAACTTTTGGGCTCCTCTTGCCTTTCTTCCACCCACCTCCTTTTGCTCAGATAGAGCCACCCACACACTAGCACCATGCTTGCTCTTGCTTTCTCCTTTTGTCCCATCATGGCTCTTCTCCAAGAGCTTGGAGAGTTTCTTGAAAGAGGAAAAGAGGGAGCCGGGGTTGCATGGAGGTAAAACACAGTGCAACGCATTCCTTCACCTTCTTCCTCCTCCTTCTCCTCCTCCGAGCTGTCTCCTGAGCATCCCTCCCTTTTCCTCAGCAGGTACCTGTGGAAAGTGACCCTGTCAACAAAAGCCCAGCAGGATTGGTCTTTGGTCTTGCTCAGGCAGCTGGTTCCCATTAAATGTTCTCAATCACGGAGAATTCTTTCTCTCTCATCTGAAATATTTTATTATTGCTTTTCCTTTCTTTCAGTTTCCTAAGGAGAAGGGAGGGAGCTTGTGTGTGAGTGTGTGCAGTGAACTAAAGGAAGGGAATTTAGAGCTCAATCTTATCATGCCCATGTGGAAGGCTGTGCATTAGCTAGCTGCTGTAACATTTATTCCCTCTTACGCACTCAATGAATTATTCCTCATCTTTTCATTCCCCCACTGCGTCAGGTAGGGCCCCTGAGGACAAGCAACACCACTGTTTCTCTGGGCACAAGCCCCTCCAGCTGCTTAGCTGCAACTAAGTGAGGCCAAGATTTAAACTGGCTTGGGTTACCCATGGCGGGAGGCTGAGAGGACTCACAGGAGCAGCTGAGCAGCCGTGGCATTCTGGTTTTGCCCAGGTGCCCCTGGTTTTGGAGGAGAAGAGGAATTGTTTGGCTGGACAGTTTGTCAGTATCCTCTCTCCTGGACTGACACATGTAAGACCACCATCTGGTGACACACATGAGACCAGTGTCTGGGCTCTGCCTAAATCCAGTGAGGACAGGTCAGCCTGTCTGGATGGGGACTGGTCCCAGTGTACGCCCCTCCAGTGAAATGCGCCTGGGGAAGCTGAGCGTGGAGGTCTTGCCAAGGGTTGGGCACTGTGCATAGAATCATAGAATCATAGAATCATAGAATCACCTCGGTTGGAAAAGACCTTTAAGATCATCGAGTCCAACCGTTAACCTAGCACTGCCATCCCACCACTAAACCATGTCCCTAAGCACCTCATCTATCCTTCTTTTAAAGACCTCAAGGGATGAGGACTCCACCACCTCCCTGGGCAGCCCATTCCAGAGCCTGACAACCCTCTCGGTGAAGAAGTTTTTCCTAATGTCTAGCCTAAACCTGCCCTGGCGCAGCTTCAAGCCATTCCCCCTCGTCCTATCATCTGTTACCAGGGAGAAGAGTCCGACCCCCACCTCACTACAGCCTCCTTTCAGGTAGTTGTAGAGGGCGATCAGGTCTCCCCTCAGCCTCCTCTTCTCCAGACTAAACAACCCCAGTTCCCTCAGCCGCTCCTCATATGACTTGTGTTCCAGACCCCTCACCAGCTTGGTTGCTCTCCTCTGGACCTGTTCCAGCAAGGCAACATCTTTCTTGTAGTGAGGGGCCCAAAACTGAACACAGTATTCGAGGTGCGGGCTCACCAGCACCGAGTACAGGGGCACGATCACTTCCCTGCTCCTGCTGGCCACACTATTCCTGATACAAGCCAGGATGCCATTGGCCTTCTTGGCCACCTGGGCACACTGCTGGCTCATATTCAGCCGGCTGTCAATCAGTACCCCCAGGCCATGCTAACCTGCATCCTGGCTCACAAGCCCTGGCAGAGGCTGCACCAGCTCTGCTGGCTGGCTCCCCTGGGGCGGAGGGAGTGACTGTCCCTTGCTATAAGGCTGCTTCTAACACTGGGTTTAACACGTGTAAGCCTGGTGATGGCTTGGAGACACAGCCCTGGGGAAGCCCAGCGAGGCTGAGAGGTGAAGTGTCCCACGTGCAAGGGAAGACTTATGCCTTGGTCTTTGCCTGGGGCACCCCAGTCTTGTCCCGTCTGCCTTGTGCAGGGATCCTTTTGCCCAGCAAGCTTTCTCCATCCCATTGAGCACAGACGAGTGATTTCAAGCCTGAGGCAGCTGCTTGCTAGCTGGTTCCTCCTTGCTGCACTGCCTTCAGCTCCCAGGGCTGTCCCTTCTCACTGTGCAGCCCCCTCACCCTGGGGACCTCCCCAGGTGAGAACAGGGGCTCCTCATTTCACACCTGAGCCCCTGGGCTGGCGTGGGCCCGGTGAGATCGTCAAAGTTTGCTGCAGGCTGCCAGCACTGTTTCCACTGGGAGATGCTGAAATGAGCAGTGGGCAGTAACGAGGAAGCACATGTTTTTTGCGTAGCTAATAGCCAGGGTGGGAGTTCTCCTTTAGAAGAGAAGGGGGCATGTAACTGCATCAAACAACCATTTTGCTGAGACTGACTCCTGGCCTGAATGGCTTAGGTGAGCCTAGGCCTTGTTGCAGAGCTGCCATGGCCCAAAATGACAGAAAGGCTTATGCTAATTTTCCCTGGTAATTGTTCAACCTCTGTTGCCTTCAAAAAGACAAAGACATGAAGCCCCCTGCTCTCCAACGAGCAAATGCCTGCACTTGGTTTTCTTCTCTGAAATTTCAACTCTTTCCGCCTGCTGTTGGTTTCTGCCCTGCTGCCTGGCTGTGGCCTGCTGCGATGCCTGCAATATTCCTCCTGGGACAAGAGATGTTTCTCCTCACAGCTCATTAGTAGGAACTGTCATATCATTTTCAGCCATCTGAGAAAGCATCCTCCTCATCTCCTTGCTTGCAACAGCTTCCCCACAGGGCTGGATAGTAAAGGACCCTGCAACTCTCCTGCCTTAATATGGACACATGAGAAAGAAATCAATCCTGAGTGCTTCGCAGTAGGGATGTAGCGCTGGAAGGGATCTCCTATTTTACCACGTCTCGTCCCTTGCTATTGTCAGCAATCACATCATGCAATCTTTTGCACAAATATGAAGCTCCAAACAATCCTAACAAGTTTTAAGATTCTCCCACTACCCCAATTAGTAGGCTCTTCCAGAACTTGACAGCTCTGAAGCTTAAATCATTCTTCTTATTTCCAGTCTCAATTTATTCCTGGCTGAAGCATGCCCACTTGTTCTTGCGCCAACATTGTTCCGAGGCTTAAATAGCTCTGCTCCCTCCCTGGTGCTTATCCCTCTGATGTGTTTACCAAGAACAATCATATCCATTCTCAGCCTGTGTTTCGCTGGGCAAAACAAATCAACAGTCTCCTGCCCTGTGATAGGCACTCTGACCATCCCGCTAGCCTTTGTCTGCATCCCCTCTCTTCTCAATTCTTCTCTTTCCACTGCGGATGGCGAGAACTGGAGACCGTTCTCCATCACCTCTGCCCCCAGCAGGGTCCTGAGCAGCGCTCAGGTTTTTACTGGTGCCCCAGTGGCCAGAGAAGGCCTGAGTGTGGGGATTTTTATAGGCACAGACTGCTTTTCCCAGCGGATTCTGTTTTCAACCCTTGAGTGTTGTGTGGAGTTCAGCCCTGTCTTGGGGTGGTTTCTCAACGCTGCTAAGGAGCCAGCAGCCCCGCTCTGTTCTGAAGCTATCGTTGCTCAGCTGCCAGTAAAGCATGCAAGACTTGCTTGCAGAACTGTAGGTATAAAGTTACTCTTGAGGTTTTTGACTCATTTGGTGGCACTAGCTGTTAAAGCTGGCTCTCCGATTTCCCAGCGTAGCAAGGCACCCTGAGCTGTATCACTGGATAGCTTTAGCAGAAGGTTTTGTTTATCTGGTGGTTTTCTTACAGAGCAAGAGGTCCACACAGATTTTTGCTGTGATGCTTTCCTGGACACTCTGAATTCCTGTCAACAGGATATTGAGAGGCCCAAATAAAATTATATAAGTGTGGGTGTGCTTTGTACATAATTTAGTACGTATCTGATCTTCCACCTCATCTACAACACTTCATTTTTCTCTTATGAAAGGTGTGCAAGAGCGCAGACGACAGATTTTAGGCTAGGATACGCTGCAGCAGAAAGAAACAAATAGATCTACTTTTCAGTTAAGCCAACCCTGGGTTTCCAGAAAAAACAAGCCAGTTTCAGCTCCTCAAACTGTAGGAACTCAGCCGTGCTCCTAATTTTTTTTTAACTCTGTGACTCAACCCATCTACACAGGCTACTCTGTTAGTACCATGCCCTTTAGATTTGGGAAAGGCAAGTAGCCGTGGAATTACAGTGCAATATTACTCTAGGAACTGGTGTTAGAAGAAGTGTCTAGCCGAAAGGGAGAGATGCACGGGCTGCAGTCCTGGGGGGCAGAGTCTTCCTCTGGATGACTCTCAGCAGCTCTAACTTGCAGCCTTGCATTATTCTTCTCACTTTTACAAAGGTGATATAAAGAAATCCTCCCTGCCCCCGCCATATCTTATTTTTGGCCTGCAATGGACCTTTCTGGGTAGGTGTTTGCAAACTTATGCAGATGTATCACTATGCTGTTGGAGGATCGGAAATAATGTGGTATGAAACTGGGAGAGAGGTGTTGAAAAGCACCCTTCTTTCTGCAGCCTTTCTGGCACCTGAGAAGCAATGGGTTACAGAAATTTTTCCTTACTGATAGCTGTCCATCACTTTTATTCAATTCTGGTTTGTATGTCTGTTAACACCACCTCTTCTATCTTGGTCAAAATCCCATGTTCTGACTTTGCTGGGTCCCAAGATCTCAGCAAACACTGTATTGTGCAGAAGCAGTGCTGCACAGAGATCTGCCTCTTGATGGGTCGAGTCCCTGCTTGAGAAAATGGGACTCTCTGAGAGAGCACTTGTGGCCCAAACTGATTTGGGTCCTCCCCAGTGCCAGGTAAAGTGCTGGCTTTGCACCATGGCGTGCTTTCTGTCCGCAGAGTGAGGCAGAGGTATAAGAGGAAACAATACTCAAAAACTTAAATAACATATTTTTTTCTCCTGAAGTCTTTTATTCCCGAAACCAAAGCACAGTAAATCAAATGCCTTAAATGAATTTGAAGTGCTCTTTATAAAAAAAAAATCCCAACCCCCAAAACAACCAAATCCCCAAATCCCCAAAAGGAAGAGGAGGAGGAAAAGATGGGACCTCAGAGAGGATTCATAAATCACATTGCAATGGACCTGGTACAGATGTTCCTGCATTCAGCCCACCAGGCAGAGCACAGCACCATAATGGGAATGATGGGCCACATGTGAAAGCAGACAGAATGCAGCTGACTTGGAGGAGACGTGCTCTCTCTGGCACATGTAACACATGCTTGGTCCCTGCCCCGGCCTCCCTCAGTCCCTCCTGCCAAAAAATAAACAAGCCAGATCAAACCTGTCATGGTCTGGAAGTCTTCAGCTATCCCTTTATTTTAACATGGTGCGGCATGGTCTGGTTTCCCAGCACTTGGAAACTGCTTTGGCAGAGCGCTGAAAAACTTAATTTTCCAGCTCTTGGACTGTGGCTTCCCACCTGGCTGTCCAGAGAGTGCCCTGGCCCTGGGCAGTGTGAAACTGGAAGGAGGGGAAGGAAAGGCCCAGGCGTTTCTCCACAGCCAGACCTTTCCCAGATTTTTTTGGTGGGACTCCTTTACTGAGTTGCCCAGGAAGCCCCAGCACTGCAGCACCTGAAGTCCTGAAGACCACTGCAGAGGGCCCCCACGCCCTGAAGCAAGTGGCCAAGGACTGAGGCGAGCACTTGGGACCACAGGACAGAGCCAGACAGGAGGTGCTGGTGGCTGTGGGGCTGTGGGCCAGGCAGACCCAGACCCACGTGGGTCCGGAGGCACACCAGGCTGTGTGCCCGTCTCCTGGGGCAGGGGCCACCCAGTGCTCCCGCCGCTCTGCCTGCACATCAACCACATGCACAAGAGCACGGTCAGTCCCAAAATCCTCAATCCCAAAGCATCCTCATCCACATCCAACGGTTTTGCAGCTCCTTCCCTAGTTCTCCAAGCAACCAAAAGGTCACAGATGATAGAAGAAAACAGCTCACACATCACCCAGCAGCCATGCCCTCCATCTGGGAACAAGGGAAGTAGGTGGCAGATGAAGTTTAAAGCCAGGTTTTTCTGTGGCTTGCCTCGGAAAATGGCTTGTCCTACTGCACTGCAGAAGCCTGAAATGCTGCTGTTGTCAGAAATGGCCTGGGGACATTCACTAGGGTTTCCCGCAGTGTCCTCTGGTGGGTACCCACAGCAAGAAGACTGGCAAGAAGCTAAATCTAGGTCTTACCTGTGCTGATATAAACTGCATAGCAGTTATGCTTTTGTTCCCTGTGCACCCAGGTACCCATCTGCCAGTATACCCAGGCCCCAGTGAGGGCAGGGACAGGCAGCCACCTTGCATTTGGCTCCCGAGAGACGCAGAAGCAGACAAGAATCACGTGATTTGGGCATGCCAACGTGGGATATGTAATTTTTCTCTGTCGTCTTTTTTCTTTTTTTTTTTTTTTGATTTGTCCTCGTTTCAGGAAGAAGGAATCACTCTCATTGGGACCCTTTTGTCCTCTGTGCCAGGGGAGGAAAAGACACATCAGGAATTCCAACAGGCTCTGGGGCGGCCAACACCTGGGTGGTGCATTGTGTTTAAAATGGTCTCCAAAAATAACCAGGACTGCAAAAGGGGAAAAAATAATAAGGATAATTAGCTGGTTTCCATCTCCAAGTGCTTTGGAGACATGAGCTAATCAGTCTGTAGACACATACAAGCACACACAATGTCTGTAATTAGTTTGCTCTTCTACTTCCTTAGCTCTTCCCCCAGCAGATTGCCCACCAAGATCCCTATCAGGCAGAACAGGTCTCTTTCTGCCCCTTCTGCAGAGGCCTGACAGTCTTGCCTCTGCTCAAAATGCACCGTCTCTCTGTCTGTCGGTCTATCTACTTCCCTCCCCTGCTGGCCACGATCAGATTTCACTAAATGAATCACAGTCTAGTGGAAACTCCCTCTGATCGTTGCCAAGAATTGCAAAGCTGATGAAAATGGGACTTGCAGCCAAAGGGAGTTTAGCACAGTTCCTTACTGGTTCCAACCAACTGGGTTCCCACTGCAGTTCGTTGCTTCTGGTTGTCCTGTTTCTGCTTTCAGCCTGGCACCTCTCCTCCACCTGGAGCATCTTTCCCAGGATTATCGTGTTGATTGCTAGATGCCGCACCACACCTCCAGGGCCCTCCTGGCGGCCGCAGGTTATTTGAGCATTTCCTTCCACTGAGGTGTTCCCTGTTTGCTTTTTTTTTTTTTTCAGTGAAGAGGACTTGTTGAGACCAAGTGCCCATCTATCCAGATCACCAGTGTGGGTTTAAACATCATCTCTGTTCCCAGTTATCTGGTGCAGTTCTTCCCTCTCTGACAACTTCATGGCTCTGATAGTTCTTCACGCTAGACCTGCGTGGTTTAGCAGAGCAGGTACCCTCTGGCTGACAACCACAAGTCCTCTCGAGATGGGGCCTGGATTCTTTGTGGAACCTTAGGCAATGTTACTCTGCTTCTCTGGCCCTCATTTTCTCCACCGTAATACGAGTATAATAAACTCCCTTTTGTAAATGCTTTGGGGAAGACACTGGATTTAGTGCTGGAGGGGTATCTCATGACGGAGAGGAACCACTGTGTGGTCTCTTGGGGCCCCCCAGCACACAGAAAGGAGGTTGCTTCATGCCACCCTCAAGCTAACCCCCAAGGACTTAGCAACAATCTTTATCTCAGCCCCAGGCTGAGAAGCTGAAGCAGAGGTCCCTGTAGCTGTAGCACTGGAGGTCTTCAGATTCTCAGTCCAGATCAAGCTGGGGTGGCAGATCATTTTGAAGAGTTACTGAGAGAGAAAGATCCTGGTGCTGTCAGCCTTAGCATTTCCTCTCCGTGGTCACCAGGAACGTGCTATGGAATATCACCACGGCCGTTGCAGGAGAGGCCCAATCGGACTCCTGGCCACTTGTGCACTTTGGTCAAGTCTCTTTGTGTTGGTGTTGCCCACATGTCCAGAAACAGACCCGCACCTCAGGCAGGTCCTGGGAATCCACTGAAGAGGAGCGCCTAGAGGATTGCATGTTGATAGGAAGCTCTTCATCCCTGTGGCTCAGCAGTGGGCTCCCAGGGGTCCTGGGCACGACAGCATGCGTGGTCCCCTTGGGGGTCCTGGAGTGTGGGGATGTGGGGAGGCTGCAGCCCCATCTGGCTGCTGGTGCAGCTTCCCCAGGCAGCACCATGGCTGCTGCAGGCTGCACAGGAGGAAGACTGACATACCATACCCCATCTCCTTATTCTCCAGCCTTCACTTCCCCTCCTTGCCTTTCCTCTTCTGCCCCTTGCTTTTTCCCTTTGTGGTACCTCCTATTCTCTCTCTTTCCTCTCTGAGCCTCTTTTTCTTATCCCGCCTGCTCGCACCTCCCCATCCCCCTGTCCTCTTATTTTCTGTCCTCGACACTTCAGATCCACATGCAATCACCCCAGCTGGCTCCTCTTTTCCTGGAGGCTGCAGGGGATGTGTGACAGATGCCCCGGATCAACAGGGAGTAGCTCAGGCTCGTGCTCTGGCTCCCAGCTCTTGGCTCCCAGCTCTAAAAGGCCCGGGGCCCGGAGTGGTAAAGCCCAGGTGTGCTGCAGCTCTGCCTTGCCACCCCACCGCAAGCACGAGCCTCCCCCCAGGAGCGGGGAGCAGCCCCTGGGGCAAGCATGGGGTCTCTGCCAGGAGAAGGCAATGTGCCTCTGCTTCCTGCCATTCCACACACGACCACCTCTCCCTGGGGGACAACCGCAAGCCCTTATCAGGATTCGGCCCCTTGCTGTGAAGAGGAGGGATCATTTTCCTTTCCGAGTCTCCCTGTTCTCCCTCTAAACCTCTGCTCTCTCCTTCCCTCTCATCCATTTCCTTTGACACTGGTCCCAGGCCCACTGCCAAGTCTCAGATCCATTAGTGAGGTGCCTTGCTGACTGAAGCACAAATCAGGATGGATCCGGGTGCAATTAGCAGCTTCTAGCACCTCATCTGGAAGGCATTAGCTTGGCTTTTGGAGGAGGGGGTTAAGGGTTGGGAGGAGAAGAGAGAAATAAAAGGGAATGGATATAGATGCCAACAGAACAAATAAGCTATTTCTATCACTCTTAGGAGCCACCATCCAGCATCTGACAGCAACACACAAACAGATGTGCAATAGCCATCTGCCAGGGACATAGTTACTGTACCAAGTCGGTGTGACCCATAGACCTTCCCTCCCAGGAGGATGTGGTTATCAGGTACAAGAAGGTACCAAAATGGCATTAAGGTATGCAGTTAGCCACAGCTTGCAAGTGATGTCCCTCCAGGCTTTCCCTCACAAACCAAGGCTGGTGGTTATGGTGTCTGTAAGTCTACCTTGCCCACCTCTTCCTTTGGTGCTCTGCTCCATCTGGCTCCCAGTGCACTATAATCCCTAATAACACGAAAATATGGTGTCTGCCTTACAGCTGAAGAGCCAAGATAGACTAGCACGTACTAGTTATGATGGCCCCTATGTGTGTTGTAGACACAAGCCCCAGATAATACAGTTCTCATCAAGCCAGGGCTCTGTACAAAATATGTCGGCCTTAGTTTTCTTCACCCAGCCTTGCAGATACCTTTGAGGAAAACTTTGGTATTGCTCTCAGCAGAGACACAAGCCATCCCCTGCTCCCTTGCCAGCTTGCTCTGGTCTACATCCAGGTGTGTGGATGCACAGGAGGCTGCAACTCTTGAACAACCTCAGTCCCAAGCTAACGGGACAGAGCAAGCACACTTGTAGTGTGGCCCTCGTGTTCCCAGAAAAGTCTTGCTCTTTCCTGGGCTTTCATGGTCCAGCTCTTTTCAGTGCTGCCACAGAACGTGTCTCTGAGGGATTAAGATATTGCTGACCATTAGAAAAGGTGACTCTCAGAGTGAGTTTGAAAGCATCTTTTTCTCCAGAACAAGGGCTGGCAACCTGTGCACTTGTCCCCTGTCATCTCTGCAGAACAATAAGCTGTGGATTTTCCTTTAATTTGTCCTCTGCCCTATGAAAGGGTCCAGAGCCAGTCTGTTCATTCCCTCTGCTTTTCCTTTCTGCCAGATCTCAGCTTTGGGGTGAAGGCAGGGTGGGAGTGGGGGAGCCGGGGGCTGTCCTGGGCCCCTCTGCAGTCATGGAACAATCTGCTGGGATGCGGGACTCCAAGGGCTATGGGGGGCCACTGGCAGCAGGTGGCTGGCATACCTCTGAAATGGTGCGTGTCGAGCTAGGAGCGTTCAGGGGAAAAACCAAACACTAATCACAGTCTCCTCTTGGAGGGAAGCCCACTAGCCAGCAAAGCAAGGAAGCCCAGCTTTTATTTATTCATCTGGGTACGATCCCTGTACCCAGACACCAGATCCCCCTTGCCATAGCACACACAGGCCATTCCACTTCCCAGGGCCACCTGCTGATGGCCAGGGTCTGGGGAAGCCAAGGCTTCCTCTGAGCCAATGATCTCATGTTATTCCTGAGCAGGCAGCAGCTGGACGTAGCTGGAAACATCTCTAAGAGTAATTTTTCCTATGCCGGCTGTTAGCAGACGATGGTCTGTGAAGCCCTGCTGCTTAGTGAGCTCATGGAAAGTGACCTGCACCTGGGCTCAGGGGCCAGCCACCTTCTGAAGGCTTTCAGCCCCAAAACCGAGGTGACATAGGTGCGGGGGTGCCTGGGAGAAATATTGAGGGCCGATAATATTTGTTGGTTCAAAGAATTTGGGACATGCTGTTATCTTCTGTATTCTCTGTTGTTTTTTCCCTGCTAGGTACACGTATAGCAAGGCAAAGGTGGTGATGGTTTATCCTGCCAAGAGAAACAGGACTGGTGATGGATGATGTTGGGATAGCTTAGCAGGGCAGTAAGGTGGCTGGAGGGACCCTGTCCAACTGCCCTCTCTTGCTTTTGGTGCAAGGAGTTAGAAATGCAAGGCAAGAGAAAAAGCCTGCACCTCCTCTCGCCCTGTCTACGGCTCTCCCTAGCAAGCTGTGGCAGGAGATGCTGTGAATTCCCCAAAGCCAGAGCTGCTGAAACACTTTCTGCAAGGGCAGAAACTGTCACATTCATCCTTTCAGCATCCTTGTTCAT
Source organism: Gorsachius magnificus (assembly GCA_034008185.1). Classification (NCBI taxonomy): domain Eukaryota; kingdom Metazoa; phylum Chordata; class Aves; order Pelecaniformes; family Ardeidae; genus Gorsachius; species Gorsachius magnificus. The sequence continues at coordinate 126,264,322 of CM067081.1, forward strand.
CTGCTCGATGTGACAAGGAGGTGCCCAAAGATGTGAGCGGTTGGACACACCATGCCTGAAGGAGGGTGTAAAGCAGCCTCTGGAAGCCTCCTCCGGGTGAGGAACACCATGTAGGTGGGAGAGGGGCAGGAAGGGGGGGAGTGGGTGTGCAACAAAGGGTGCCGGTGCTGTGGCAGCAGGAAGCACACCCCATCCTGGGTGCTGCTGTGCAGGATCGGGAAACAAGGGAGGCTGCGTGCCCCCGGGGGGGCTGCGGGAGCGAGTATCTGCCCTCCCTCTGGTTGTGAGTGGCTGTGCCTTGCCTACAGGCTTGGAGGCAGAGGACACCCGCGCACGCTCTGCCGGTGGCTGCCTGCACGTACTCCCTTGTTTTCCTGGCTGGGGTGGAGGGAGAAGGCCTGGTTTCGGTTAAGCCATTGGTCACAAAAAGATGCCTTTCCTATTACTCTTTTGTTTTTCCTTCTAAACAACGTTCCCATTTAACTCTTCCAACTCTGCCCCATAGTGAAGCCTGCCCATAGTGTAGCCTGCCCTGCCTGAGGGCTGGCCCCAGTCAGAGGCAATTTGGGAACAAGGGGGAGTTAATGGGCTCTGGGGCTGGAAACCCCTCAGATCCGCAGTGGTGCTTTGGGAACCTCAGTGCATGGGAAGGACAACACTGTGAGAAGAGCTAGGAGGCCAGGATGAAGATACTCCCGTGGCGTAGTGCTGAGCATGGTAGAAATACCTAGCAGAGTCAGTCATGGCATTATCATGACTGAATTTGGATCCAAACTTCAAATCTGCAGAGGGGGAGTAGGGGAGGCGGAAAAGAAAACATGCAAAGGCCTTTTCAAAACCCAAGACCACAAGAAAAAACTTCCTATAAACAAATCAAACGAAAATATTTTTTTAGTTCTATAAACATTCTCCCTTGAAGCGTTCAACCCAAATATTGCATCACTGTGCTAAGACATAAACAAATCTTGCAGTGAAAGAGATGCACACCAACAATAGACTAGCCTGTTTGCCTTGTCCAGGCTGTGAGAAGTGCAAAAAATAAACAAACAGGGCAAAGAGTGACAAGCAGAAGAGAGATGTCTGAGGAGTACTTGTTTGAATATTCGACGGAGGGAGGACCACCCCCCCCCAAATCCCACTGAGGGTCAGTATGGAAATTCAGCTCCTTTGGGGTCTTTAGAAAATCACAGCTCTGGCAGGTCGTAGGACACCAGCCAGATTTGTGCTACAGAAAGCAAGGTAGCTTCTGTTTTTTTCCCCAAATATATTATTAAAAAAACATCTTTGACACGAATATCTCTTGGGTAGAGATGTATTTATTTTTGCAGTGACTGTAATGATGATAGTAAGAACAAAACTGGCCAAGCTGTGCTCTGTTTTATACCGATGTCGTGCTTCCCCCACAGGGAGCCCAGCACTCGCCCATGGGAAGGTTGTCATCCTCTGAGCAGCAGTTAGCAGGCATTCAGCCGGAGGCAGGGGTTTGGGGCCTGGCTTTTGGTTGGTAAAAATCTTTAGAGGCACTCTAGGCGGAAGAATTTGGCGCCAAGTTAGAAAATGTGAAGTAGCCCACAAGAAACACACACCAGAGAAACAGTGGCATAAGGTGATACTGGGGGCCTCAGGGCTGCCGCTTGCTCTGTCTTCCTGGGGTATAGGTACCCCTAATCTGGCTCTACCCTCTCATTTCTCACATTTTTGGGATGCACTATGACCCTGCAGATGGAGTACTTCGGTGATGGCACACGAAGAGATTGGCCTCCAGTCCCTCCTTTGCTCCTGCACTGTCCCTGCATGGGAGAGTGGACAAGGATGGGCTGAGGTGGAGGCAGCGGCGGTGGCAGGTGAGGGATGGGGTGGTATGCACCATAGCACGACTGCACTCGGCAATTTTGATGCTGCTCAGTATGGTGTGTTTGGAGTCACAGTACCATGCTGGGACCAATATTTGGCTCATCCCTCATACAGACACTGTAAGATCTGCCAAGGATCTCCCAGCTTTGTCTCTCAAACCAAGAGAGAGAGGTTGCACAAGTCACTCTGGTGGGAGGGGAATTCGCTGTTGTTCCAGCTCATGCGAGAGACACTGTAGAAAGGGCCACCAAAAAAAAAAGCTACTTAGCAGTTCAGTCTCACGGGAAAGTTTCACTACCAGAAAGCTAGTATAACTTGAAACCTCTTGGGCAGATAAACTGGCTCTTTATTTGGCTGAGATGAAACAGAAATATGATTATGCTTGATCCCTCAGCTGGGGTCAGACTGCTCAGTCAGTATAACCAGCAGAAGCAACTATGATTTCTCTGGGTGGCTTAACGTCGTCCCTCCCCGAGTCCTCCTGGCGCCGGGCTGTGCTATGCATGGTCCTCACGCTCAGCAACCCCAGCCCAGCTGCCTGCAGTACCGTAGGGAATAGCAAACCTTCTGAGGCCATTTGATCTCCCTAGACTCATGACAAAACCTTCTCCATGCATGCTTTGGTCTTGAGAAAATTACTTCAGGTGCTGCTGTGGGAGCTGATTTACGAGGGGAGGCTGAAAGAATAAAGGGTCTCACACACTTCTCATGTTACACTGCATCCATGCTGGTGTGAATTCAGGGGTATTTATACCGGGCTAACTGAGGGAGAATTGGGCCCAGACCCCGTATATCTGTCTGACCAACAGAGACGATCAAAGACCTGTAAATGCTAAGCAGGGGTGGTCCAAAAATATTAGAATCAGAAGTAACGGGATGAGTAAAATTTAAGTCGCAGAGAAAAGATTGCAGCGGACATTCGTTCCCTAAGCCGTTGTTCTGCCTTCTGCAAGAAGCTTCTAGGTATGGCCTACATCAGTCAGGAAAGGGGATTAAACGGTTTTTGGATTTAGCACAGTCTGGCACGCAGCAGGCAGACTAGATCGTGAGTATTTTGAGTGCTGATGGCTTGCAAGTCTTTAGAAGGTGGTCCACAAGTGGATTACAGCATCCTTCTCCAAATTCCCGCCCATATGCCTTATGCAATATCTAACACATGCAGTCAAACGAAATGGTGACAAATAAAAGCAGCTGGCAGAAATGAAAAATACAGAATTTCAAAGCTTAGCCTGATTTTTATTTGGCTATAACTGCAGGCTGCTGCATGGTATAGCTCCACGAAAGAATCTGAGGATTTCTTTTTTCTTCCCTGAAAGTTTGTTCTTTGGATTAAAAAAGGATTGGAAAAACTAAGCTACATAACCTTTTAAAGTTCATCTAACCCTTGTTCTCAGAGACTGTAAATTCCTGCGCATGATAGCCTTGGTATCAGCTGTGACTTTTTTTTTTCTTAAAAGAAGCCCTGGTTCCTAAAGATTCAGAGAAATGACTGGTAGGTGCTTTGCTATCCTGCTCTTTAAGATGCAATAGAAGTGTAGGTATACACAGCCTAATGCTAAGACAAAACAGGGCATAGATGCACAGAGGCACAGAGCTGTAAGAGCAGCTCTTTCTGCCTTTTACACAGTCTCCAGATTGCTGTAGGGTGACAGTATTCTGTGGAGGCACCACGTAAAAGTTGAGAGGTGAGTATTAAAGGGGTACTTCAGACAGGCAATGCATAGCCAGACTGACCCAAAAGAGAGGGAGCTAAAACAATTCAGAAGTCAGTGTCCACAAAGTTCAACCCTGGAGAGTTAGAGATATTGCTGAGGATGATATAAAAGAGCCATACTAGGAATAATGAACAAAAAAAGAGAAATTGCAGGTTGGTAGCATAATGATGTTTTGGGAGCGGTGTGTGTCTAACCCTGAGTTAGACAAGAGCGCAGCAAGGAGCAGAGCTGTCTTTGGGGCAGTGTCTCCTGCAGGCTTCCCAGGTAGGGCTAGCTGCTGGGGTGTAGCTGGAGAAGGTAGGTTTAGGCAGGGTGAGACCTCTGACATTGCTTGGGAGGTCAGGAATGTCCTCTGGCCAGCTGGCCCCTCTAGGGAGAGGGGGGTTATCCTGGGGTGCATCCTCAGGAGCTGAGGGCTTGCACCAGCCCTCCTTTGGCCCCACAAGCTCTTGGCTGAGCCCAGGGTCCCGGGAAGCACCAGCTCATGCCCCAGGGCCGGGGGCTTCCCTGGGGGCTGAGCCCGGAGCAGGACCTGCCAGCACCGCGGGGGCTTCCCTGCACTCCCCTCGGTGCCTGGCTGTCTCCAGGCCCCAGCCGCCAGGCTGGGATGTGGGTTAGCAGATTTTTTCCACGCTGTTTCTCCGGGATCCCTGACAGAGCCCATCAGAGCTGCCTTTTATCAGCACTGCACGCCTTAGTGAGCCTGTCATGACTCACACACAATGTGCTCTGTGCTGGATTAATCCGGCCGGCTTTCATGCTCAGGATGTGGGCGACGGGCATGGGGGGGGGGGGGGGACGGGACATGGGGACAGATGCGGGGTAGTGGGGGCCCATGAGACTGGGGATCCCCCACCTTTTCACTTGCTGAAATTAAGGACTTGTTTGAGGGCTGTTTTGGGGGACAGGGGAAGAACAAGCCATAGGGAATGAAAAAGAAAGAAGGAAAGGCAACAGGTGTGTAGGAAAGTGGTAAAGGAGGAGAGATTATAGGTAAATAACAGGTGAATAAATGGACTAAAAGAAAGAGAGAATGTGATGTAAAGGGAGATCTGTGTGCCTTAAAATGTAAGCTCCCTTGTTGATGGACATGACAGGTAGCTATTTCACATAGGTGTAATTACTCAGACTGCACCCCATCTATATGGATCTTTTCAGCCTTCAGCATTAGCCTGGAACACCTTCAAGATACCTCCCTATCTTGACTATTGATGTCTGTAAATCCTCAATAATTTACTTCAGATTAAGGGAAGCAGTAAAAATTGTGAAGTTCTAAAGCCAGTGAAGCCTCTACTGATGGGAGTAAGACTCCCATTGACTACTGGAGCACCAGATATCCATGCAGAGTCTCCACAGAGAAAAGAAGTGTTTCATCTAACGTGAGAAGAAACTAACTGCTTTTTCCAACAAACCTCTGCAAGCCTGGAAACAGGTAGCGGGGGAAATGGATTGATAAAAGCCATCTAACCCAATACTGCACAAACATCTCACACTCCTTGCTATGATTCCTAGCTGTAGGTGTGCACACAACAAAAAACACCCTGATTTCCCATGAGCTGGGGATGCTGCAGACATGTGTGCATACATATAGTGTGAATGCATATGCTAACACTTTATATTGCATGCATACATATATATCTCTCTTCCAATTGGAGATTCACAGTGTTAATTTGAAATTATCCATTCTATTGCAATTTACTCATGAAAGCCCTATTTTCAGCACCTACTGCCAAAGTTCCCACCTCCACTCGAAGGGTGAACTACTTTATAACATCCTATCATGTCTATCCACTGCATGTGTCCTAAAGTTTCCAAACAACTTTCCATTTAAGGACCTGAATAAGTTTGCCTGCTGCTGAAATGTCACCTTCTCTGGAGCAAAACACACCACCTATTTAATAGCACATAGCAACATTGTCAGAGCAAAAGACGACGTGCATGACCTTGTTTCTAACGTCCTATCCATCAGGGGAGCATTTCTTATCATGACTTTGAGATGGATTTTGGTGATGAACGCAAAGGCAGGAGGGCATGTACTAGCAGCACTACCTCTTTCTGTACACAGCAGGTTCATGGTGCTCTTGTATCTCAGGACTTCCCACATCCAGCACTGGCAGTGAGGTGTGTGGTCGTGATCACAAATGTGGTTGCATTGGCTTTCACTGCATGAGAAGTTTTAAACTGTAGAAGAGTTGTTGCTAAGTTCTGAGGAAGAAAGCAGGATCCTAGGGAAAAAACAGGCTATTTATTTAGGGCATTTGTCTGAGATCTTTACTCAAGCAAAAGGTTTTACCCATTGCATTTGATAATTTCCAATGAACAAAACCTCTTCTTAAAGACCCAGTCCTCGCCCCAAATGTTGACTGACATTGTAAAACACTCCCCAAACACAAAAGGATCTCTCTGACTACCGATCCCTGAACATTTTAAGACAAAGAAACAAATGGACAGGAACTGGTTCATGTCATAGACCTGGGAGCCCACTGATTGTCCAAATAATTCATATAAATGAACCCACTATAAACAGAAGAGTAGTTCTTTACCAAATCCCCTACAGATACATGGTACATAGTACAGAGCATAGGCACAGCTGTACCCATATATAATACATTTTGTACCGATATATCTATCACAGTGCAAAAGGAGAATGATACCTTTGTGGAGTGGGGATATGTTTCTTTTATATTGTTTTTACCGTGTCTGAAATACGAATTGTACCAGTAAAACCATCCTGTTGCCAACCCTTCTCCAACAGAAGGCAGAGCTAGCACCCATTCACTGAGATTTATTTTATTTCAGAATATATACGTTACCCCTCGTGTGCAAACGCATATATATATTCTGAAATAAATCTCAGTGAACATATGACATCAGGGTGAGCTTGTCATAACCAAGTCTATGTCCCTGACTTGGACTCTAGCGGTAAAACTAAACTGACATCAAGTTGGTTTAGTTTACACCAGCACAGATTTCCTAATATAGACAAGCCCTATCTCTTGTCCTCCCTTCCTCCCCCCCTCTTTAATTTGGCTGAGTTTTGATGACTGAATCACTTCCCCCTTTTTTGCTTTGATTTCTTTCCTAATCTTCTGCTCCTGAAAGATGCTTAGTTCCGGAATCCCTGTACAAATACACTTTTCTTCCTAAGCTTCTCACCAGCCAAACAAGGTTTTATTTGTTTATTTAATTTGACATGCTGAGAGAGAGAAATGATCACATTTCCTATGGATTATCAAAGTAACAAATAGCTTTACAAGAGGGTAAACAAAGTAAAACTCATGCTGAAAATCCTTTGAACCAGGGGCTTCCCATTCACGTCCCTTCCTAATGTGACTCTTTTCCCTCTCCTCTCCACTGCACATGGGGTGACTTTCTGGTCGCTCTTGACCATGGCTGCTGCCCTCAGGCCAGGGCTGTTCTAGTCACAGCCTCCTCATCCTTCCCTTCACCAAACTCACCATGAATTACCCAAAATACGGCCAGACAGCTTTGAACTCAATCTGCGAATGAGCGTTTTCTCCATCTTGTTTTTGGCTCCATAGCCCAATTCCCTCCCATCAATTTGCCATTTTTTGCAAAGATTCAGAGCTAGAAAAACCTGGGGGTGAGCCCAGGAGCCTCCATGGAGGTACGGATGCTGCACTGATTTTTGTTGGGAGCTTTGCCTAACCCAGGTGCCAGGCATGGACACCTGAAAGTATCGCTCTGCGCACATACCTCCTGCAAATGTGCATTTCTGGAAAAAAATAAACAAAACAACAAAACCCAGGCTTGAATCTGGGCTAAAATTCAGAAGCACTTGGAGCCAGAGATGCTAAGGAGCTTCCCCCCAGGATGACAGACAGTGTGCAGCTCACATTTTTTCGGGGCGCTTAGGTTTGAGGGCTGGGGCCTGGCCTGTTCCCCGCCCCCAACATCCCTTTCTGTTTATTACTCCTGCCGTAATTGGGAGGCATGTGTGGATGAATTAAACATAGCAGGACGGATGAGAAAACTCCCTCTTAGCTGGCTGAATGAGCAAATTTAACTGAGCTTGTTACCCACTGAGTATCGTGCCGACATGCCAGGGTCCGGTTTCCTTTGAGCTCGCCCTTTCATGCGGAGTCCCTCCATGCCCCCCGCCTTGCTCCGCACAATATCAAACAGCTGGAGTTTCTGCGGCCCCGAGGAGGAGCCTTTGCATCCGACGGCAGCAGCAGTGGGAATTTTGCCTGGGATCGGAGAGGGACGGGTCTGATCCAGGCAAGCTGGTAGCTGAGGATCGGGGGACTCTGGCACCTCCTGAGGGGGATGGGTACCCCATCCCCAAACACAGCTTGTGCCCAGTCACGGCCCATGGTAAAAGCTTCCTCGTGCCTGAGGGAAGGAGGCTAAAGGAGAGGTTTTTGGCTTTCATTCTATTTTGAGATTCAACCAGGCCAGTGGCACCCTGAAGTCAGTTCTGGTGGGTCATTTGAAATAAATGGGTGCCATCCTAGAGCCGGCATCCCTGGCACAGTAACAGGGCAGCTGTCTGCAAGGAGGACTGGCTCGTTCAGGGATGCTGAGGGGACATGGCCACATGAACCAGCACACCGCTTCGTCCCCAAGGCATTTCTTCCAGTGTTAACAACGGGGTGCAGGTGGGAAGAGCAGAGTAGGAAGGGTGCTGCCGCGCCCCACGTCTCCTCCTCCCCGGGGATAAACAGGGAATGTAATCCTGCCGGGCTGCAATCTTTTTCCCCTAGCATTAAGCAAGCCCCGGGGCACTTCTTTGCACAAGGTAGCTCTAATTCCACTCCCTTGCCTCTTTCTTCCCAGCTCTGTAAGCCTAAAACTAGTCAGGGCTAATTCAATTCCTGTTTTAATTTAGGACAGTTTACGACTGCTCTAAATTAGGAAACCACTTTTTTTCAGACCAGGCAGGTGCTAGAGGTCTCAGCACTTGTAAAAATTAGGCCACTTAGTGAGGTGTCTACATATGGATTTAGCACCTGAGGACTGCACTCAGCGTAAAGAAAAACTCGGAATCTGGGAAACAGTTCTTTAAAAGATAATTAGACAGCAAAGTTGACATTGAGGGGGAAGGAAGTTTGTGTTCAACCTGATAAGCCTACCCATTCAAATGCAAGTTGAAGTGCCATCAATACACATTCCCTTGGAACTCAAGAAATCCTGCAGAAAAAATCAGTTTTGACATTTTCAGTACCCCTGTTATAAACCAAGGAAATAAGAAACACAAACGCAAATACAAAAAACTTCAAATCCTTCAAATCATCCTTGTCTGTGAGAAATAGGCGATCCAGGAGCACAGGCCTCTCCTACAGTGCCGCTAAGCAGGAATAACTCTGAAACCTAATGATGACATGACGATAAACTTGCACCTTCTGAAGGACTTTGCATTTAGAAATGACAGATCACGTTTATCATCTATGCTCTGTGCATGGCAAAGATCATAGAATCCTAGAATCCTGACCTTTCGGTGACAGTAGATTTGTTTCAAGCCAGTCTTTACTGAAAGTCTTTGAAAGATGGAGGATTTCCCTGCACCTCTGGGTAAATTTATGTTTTGGGACATGTATTCATCCTTGGGCGGGGGGGGGGGGGGGGAGGGGGAGGCAGTGAGCAGGAGCTGGTTTGGTTTAATCCCAGGGAGTGGTGTCATTGCTTTTTCTGAAAATTTGTACCTGAGACACTTTCCTTCAAAGCAAGCACCTGCCAGGAGGGATGGCTGGAAGAAAAGATGTCTTTCTTCTTGCCCCAGTTTCCTCCACATCACCTCCAGAGAATCTGCATACCTTATGGGTTAAGAGAAGGAGTCAGTCAACTTCCTTGAAATCAGCTGCCTAAACTCATGCATAGACCTCCATGGGAAGGGACTGCCTTCATTTAACAAAATATAAACCCCCACGCTTTGGGCGAAAAATGCAACTTGAAATAAATGTTTGGGCGCATCTTATTTAACCGGGGCGCATGCAAAGTTTTGCCTGTTATATAGTCATTTCTCTTCCTTCTTCTCTCCTTCCCTGCCTTCACTTTTGCTTTGGGCATCTTGACACCCTGATCCAGATGGTCTGTCCTGGGTCCCTTCTCCTCTCTCACCCCCTCTCCCTTCCCCTTCCCCTCTCATTCCCTCCGGGGAATGAGCCTGTGGGTGATGCCAGGCAGGGAAAGCACCTCAGGTCCCCTCACAAACATTGGTTATGCCTGTGAGGCAGCTAAGCAGATGCTTGAACTTCAGCCATATGGCCAGGGAAACTGAGGCACATAAGTGATGACAGGACCTGCCTAATCCCACCAAGCAGCGTGCCACCACCGGAGCCTGGAGGAGGGGCAGGAGCCCGGGCAGGGCAAACCCGTGGCAGTGCTCACGTATGGTTGCTCCTACATCCTTCCAGCAGGTGCCTGGCGGTGGGGGAACAGGCGTACAGAAAAGGTGTCGTTCCCCAGGAAGTTCGACAGGTGGTTGGAGCAATTTCTACTCAACTCTCTGGGCTTGGTCCCACCTGTGAAGAGGGGAAGGGTCTCCCAGGAGATGTGCCACAAAGTGCTATTTATCAGCAGCCCATTTCATTACAACCCAGGCTCCGTGATGGCTGCTGGTGTGGGGGCACCCAGGGGGACTCTACAAGCCGCCAGGCCTGGCTGGGGTGGCCACTTCAGTCAGGAGGGCCTGGTGGCTTCCACCCCACCACCACCCCACCATCTGCCCCTGGGCCTGGGGGAGCCACGGCCCCACCGCCCCCGTACCCTGCTGCCGGCGGGGCGGCCTCCTGTCTCCTGGGCCAAACTTTTCGGCCCAACTTTCCCGCTTCCGCCTGCCGGGGAGAGCGTGGCGGGAGGCGGGGAGCGGCCCTGCGGGTGCCGGCGGCCTCCTTTGGGGGTAAGCACTGGTCGGATGATGCCGGTCAGTGTTATTATGGGGGGGGGACACAGGGGATGGGGCACGGCCGCTGCCTTGCTTTTGGGAAGGGGGTTTATTTTGCGTTTTCTCCTTTCTCTGGCTCCTCCTCTTCTTCCCTCCTCCTCAGGGGGAGGGGAGGAGGGAGGCTCTGGGGCAGGAGTAGCTGGAGCAGGGAATTGTTTGGGAGTTCAGTCATCCAAAAGCCGTCTCCCGTATGGAGGGTCTGGCTTCCCGCATCCCGGCGCCTCTTCCCTCCTCCTCCTCCTCCTCCTCCTCCCGCCGTGCCTGAGCTCTGCACGGCCCCCCCATCCCCAGCGGCAACACGCAGAAAAAACACAACCACCACCCCCAAACCAAGGGCCCCCCATCTTCCCCTTCCCCCCCAAAACAGGCTTTTCCCCACTCTTTTTCTCTCTTTCTCTCTTTTTTTTTTTTTATTTTCTCTGTGTGTGTGTGTGCTGAATTCCCCGCAGATCCGGCCTGGAAGTTCCCAGCTCCTGGAGTTAAGCCTCTTTGTTGCTTCCCTTCATTTGGGGCATCTTTGTGTTTCCCCTGCCTGCTCCACCGGAGACCGCGGTGAGTGAAGCGAAGGGGGCCCGGGCCCGGCGGCGCTGGCAAGGGGCCGGGAGGACGGCTGTGGTGGGGTGGCGGGTCGCAGGGCTTTCCCCCCTTCTTCAGCCAGCGGCAACGGCGGTGGCCAATCTTTGTGTCAGAGTTTGGGAAGTTGGCGTGGGGATGCGGGGAAGGGAGTCTGCTTAGGGACGCAGGAGACGTGACAAGGCAGGAGTGGAGACCCGCTGGTCCCCACCAGTACAAGGCTCGTTTTCGCTCAGGCAGGTGAGATGTGGGGGGTTCGGGCGTCTCCCTCCAGCTCTTCCTCCTTGGTCGGTCGGCGTTAATGGAGGGCCCAGTGCATGCACTCACACTGCGGTGCTCCAGCGCTTGCCTGAAACTTCCCCAGAAGCTCAGTCCACAACATTGCCCCGTCCTCGCTACCAGCTAGTCGAGGAGGGACAGTGCGCGGTGGAGAGAGGAAGAGGGAAAAGCTGTGCAAAATAAACCCCAGATTCATCCTCTGATGCTCCGATGCTTGTCAAAAGCTGATGGAAGCTTGCAGGCAAGACTCAGCTCCCTGCAGATGCAGAGGCATTTCGGATTGTGCCCTGTGAAGGGGCTGCTGCTGCTGCTGCCGCAAAGAAAAGTGGGGGTGGGTAACTGGCGAGTAAAATTTTTGACCGCTTCTTGTGCAACTGTAGAGTTTTTAAGCCTGGTGCAAGGATGAGGAGTGATTTGAGTTGGGGGAAGTAATTTTCTGCTCAGTGGTGGGATGCTGTAGGATTTGTTCACGCGTGCCTCGCTGCTTGGGCTGCAACTTTGGCAGGTCCTCTGGATGGTGACTGTAAATATAACGTATGTTGGGGAGCAAGTGGAACACTGAATTTGTAACTGTGTCCAAACGAGACTTTTTAAAGTGCTCTGAAGATATTAATAACTACTTTGAAAAATAATATCAGACTTCTCCCAATACTTCCACTTGGCAAAAGGTATTTAATACAAACCCTGTATTTTGGGGCACTTCCCCAACTAATTCTGGTACCCAGTTATTTCACTGGCATTGTGGGAAAGGCAGTTCAGGTCTACTAAAAGGGTTTTTTTGTCCTTGTTTGTTTTAAAGAAACTCTCTTGACCTCTCTGCAGCATTATGCGAGTGGGATAACAGGAATACACACACACACACACACACTGCATCCGCGCATAATTCCCAGCATGTCTTAAATTGCTTGTTTTTCTTGGTGCCCAATTCTCTTGATTTTTACCCGCTACCATGGTGTCTTTTTGAGATGTTCATTTGCAATCTGCCATTAAAGTTTCTTTTTCCATGGGCTAAAAAACTACAGTGGAAAATATTAGAAGAATGTGGGCGTTTTGTAAGTAGGATTTTATCTTAGTTTTCTTTTCTTTTGAAACTAACTGCCTCAGTGTGCATATGTTTAGAGGAGGGTTCTTGCATATTTATTCATATAAACATACACACACACACACTTTTATTTAATAAGTTGGATATTGAGGTTTATGGCTGCAGGAAGGATTTCAGCAGAAACACATGATGGGTTTGCAGTGAAAATTTGTTCTGTTTATTTAAGTGACCTAAAGAAATGAAGGTGAAATAACTTCCCACGCTAATAGGAGTCATCTTGGGATCTTCTGAAGTAAATAGCACAATTAGGGAGGGCTGTGAGCTCCCTGCTGGGTGCATGATATTCTCTGACAAGAAATAAATGGGAGTTTTGTTCTATGTACCTTTCTTAACCCTCCTCTCTAGATACAATTACAGGGACGCATCCTGCATGTGCAATGCAGACGAGGTCCCAGTAGGTGTTTACTGTGAGAGCTGAAGTCAGGTACAGAGTAGTCCTCCCTGCTGGTGTAGTTCCTGTTGAGGAAAATAAGGCAGGATCATCTGAAGGGAGGACAAAGGTCCTGTGCAGATTTGAAAGGCAAGTTCAGTTTTCTCCCTCATACACACACACACAGAGGACCTTTCTTTGAGAGAGATCCCAGTACAAGTAGCTGAATCCACACACATCTCTCATCTGCTTGGCACAGAGTATTACAGGTGAATGTATGTGCTACAAACTGGCATGTGAGTCTTATGGGTGCTCTGTATCCCTACAGTCTGGAAAACACAGTTTTTCTATATCTGTAGTGATACAGAAGCCCAGAGCAAGAGGCTCTTAAAGACTGCTAAGTGAAACGCGGCGCCTGGTGTTTGCAGAGGTCTTTCCAGCCCTTTGGGTGTGAGACTCCCAGCTTGGAGTTTTGCTTTGTTGAAGGACAGGGGAATCATCACCTAGTCCCCCTTACTTCTTGAAGTTCTGCTCTGCCCCAAAACTAACAGCAGACAGATCCCTCCTAGCCTTCAGTACCAACTTGCAGTCCCATGGTTTCCAAGCTGCAGGTACTGATCCTTCCACCTGACTAAGACGGTGGAGTTGGCCCTTTGGGAGCCAGCTGGAGCCTCCTGATGAACAAGGAGCGTTGCAGGTGGGGCCATGAAGTGAGCAGCCTGCTTTGTCCCCATCCTCACCAGTGATGCAGAGGGGAAACTTCCTGAGTTAAGAAAACTAATCCATTTAGGGCAGACCTGAATTTCTGTAGTTTCTTGTCATTGTGTCTGAATGACCACATTTGACGAAAACACCAACAAATCTATCTGCCAGTGCTTCCCAGCCTCTTCCTGAACTGCATGTCCTCAGGAGCACAGAAACCTCAGTCTGACACCATTCACAGAAAAAAAAAAACCAAAAACCAAACCTATTACTTCTTCTGCCCAGGCTGTGGGACAGAAGATGGTGACAGAGCAAGAAAGACACTCTTTAGGTGGGAGCACGGGTTTGGATGTGCAGCTCTTTGGGCTGCATCCTCAGCCGATGCACATGCCCCCTGTGAACTTAAAGAATTTTCTCCACAGCCTTAGTTTTCCCATGCAGAAATCAGAGCGAAACCCTGTGCCAGTGGGGTGAGCACTGTGGCAGGGCAGATATTGCCATCCATGTTGACTCTTGTAGGTGACCAGCACCCACCCTCATGTCTCTCAGAGCAGAGGGCAGGCACACCAGGGAGGACCTGCTCTGCTGTGCCAAGCCTCTCCCAGGCTGCTGCAGGGCTGGTGAGGCACCTCTGTACCTCCAAAATTGCTCCTTTTTCCCAGGCAAATACAGTCTGTCTCCCCAAAACCTCCCTTGTGTGACTTACGAGGAGGGGGAGCAGTGGCAGGGAAGAGTGTGTTGAGGACCACATTGGTTATTTTAGCCCAGGCTGTCCCTGGGTTTTTAGAGACATCGGGCTCAGTCTCAGTTTAGTTGCTCAGCCCACAAGAAGTTACAGCAGCAGTAGGCCAGTGTAACTCTGAGTTAACAAAAGTTTCTTTGGCAATAAATAATGGTGGATCGGTTGTTTTAATACCTGATGCCGAGTGCCTCAGAGGTATGAGGCGCAATTCCCTTGGACTTCTTTAATGTGCAAAGACAACTAGATGTATTACTGCTGGCATGTTCCAGACCAAGGCTTGCAAATCTCTTGGTTTAAACCGTTACTTTCTGGACTAAAAACTTTGCACTGTGAAGTCTACAGGTGGGATGGGATACCCCGCAAGGAAAAAAGCTCTCTAGCAAAATCTTCAGAGACTTCCTGTTTCTGATTAGGCTGAAAACATCCTGAGGGAAAAACCTGCTGCTGTGTATTTTGGTGCTCCTGTGGTCAGTCTCGGTTTAAGAGGTTGTTACGCATTCCAGTTCCTAGGTCACGAGAACAATTTGAGGAGAATAATGAATACATGAATTGCAGGTCCTTAGGTAGAACATGGCTGAATAGCATCTTCCAGTTTTCTAAATGTACTTTGGGTAATTGTTCAACAAGAGGTACTCTAAGCATCTTTTTTTATTTCCTGGTACTTGGTTTGGTTCCTCTTGGCGCTGAATCATATGACATTGTTCCTGGTGCTTCGTTGGCTGAACATAGTGCCTGAAGCTGATTTCCGGAGGGAGTGCTTGCAGGATGGGAAGCTTTCAAAATTTGCTTCATATGCATATTTGCGCCTAAGTTTTTTAAAATCTACTCTCCACAGGAGTGTGTGCTCCAGCAACACAGCTGTATGGGCATCTGTGGGAAGCTAAGGCAAAAGGATGCAGTGGAAGCAAGTCATCTGAAGAGCTCAGGAAGATATTTGATGCAGGGAAAAGAAAACCGCTGATGCTTGCACTGTCCCAAAGATGCTGCAGGCAGTGCAGGGCTTTCTACATAAACAGGGAACAACAGATCCCTGCCCCAAGGCAGTTGCAAGCTCCTTTTATTAAAATGGCCTCTCCTCTTCCCTGCAAAAGGACAAATGGGATGGGAGGCTCAGCTGTGTCTGATGGGGTTGTTAGCAGAGCACCTGGCACAACGCAGACAGGGTGCCTGAGAGGGGCTCTCAGGGCTGCCCTTGTGAGTTGTAGGAGCTCTTGAGTAAGAGGCAGCGCCAATTTATTTTGGCTCTGGTGGGATCGATGGAGGGAAATGTGCTTCAGGGAGCGTGTGGGACGTGCTTGAGCTTCTTCGCCCTCCTCACAGGCAGCGTGCCAGCACAGAGGTGAGAGCCAAACTTTGCCCTTGCTTTCTGCTCAGCTGCTCTGGGAAAGTTGCTGCCCTGTGGCCGAAACCCTTCCCTGAGCTCCCCTTAGATGTGAGGATGGCAACTGCACCTTGTACCCATGCAGCAGGTCAGAGGCTTGCTGGACAAAGTCCAAACCACACCAGAGTGTGTTGCCTCTATGAAAACCCACTGTTGTCAAGTTCACAGAGGTTTTGGGCTGTGGTGTCTCTATATATGTCTGTGAAAGCCAGATGGTGTTTTGGAAACCAGTCAGTTTTCATTAACTTCTGCGCCCGGCGTAGGCAGTAGACTTTCACACTGAGCCTGGCGGCGGCGATGCCATTTTGGCTCTGCAAGGTCCACTCTGGCAAAGAGATTAGCCAGCAGGTCGTACACACAAGAGTGCAGAGCCACAGTCCTGGGGCCCTGCCAACTGCAAGGATGTGTTCACTGGTTGCAATGTCAGCGAGTCTGAACAAGCTTGTGTGTCTAAAGACTGCGTGTCAGGCCCTTGTGCTGTTCTTTAAATCATAAGAGTGGAGAGAAAAAGGGTAGAAAGATCCCTGCCAGTGCTGTGTTGTCAGCTTTCAAATACCAAAATGAAGTTGCTTTTTATTTTTGTACTAACTAAAGAAAGGACAGGTTAGGCAGACCCCTGTGAATCAATTTGTTGAGCTTAGTGTGGTTAAGAAAGCTCAATACAAACCTACTGAGGTAGTCTTTAAGAAATAAACTTCAAATGTGTATACGCTGGCCTAGAATATAGCATTTATATGCAAAATGCAGCTTCCTCTGATAATGTCACTGTAATTTATCCTGGTACTTTTAGGTAGAGCAGCCACCTTGCTTAGTGATGCCAGTGTTTTAGGGCACAAGCTTGGGATGTGAGGAGAGCTGCGTTTGGTTCTCCTCTACACTGCAGATTCCTCCACCCCGAGTTGGGGCAGGTTGCTCTTTGCCTCAGCTCTCCACCTGCAAAACCTGTAAGTGTGGCACTTCCCTGCCTCCTTGTGGTGTTGAGGATAGGTCTGCTGGAGATGGAGAGAGACCATAGGATTGCTAGCCTCCACAAACCTTTCCAACAAGGACTGTGGTCGGTTTCAGCAGAGAGCCTCCTGCAGTATTGGCAGCCCAATGGGAGGCTCCTGCGGTTGCCTCTGGGGACATCCACCCCTGCGTGCTAGGTGGATGTGGGCTCTGTAAGGGCTGCGTGATGCTTTTGGTTTGGAGGCTAGGCTGGGTGTGCGGCTGTAGAGAAGCCGCTCTCTGAGCGTGACCCCTGGGGAGTCTAGCGTAGGTAGGAGCACTGCAGCTGCAGCGAATTTATGGCTCCAGCCAGTGGTGGTACAGAGAGGCCATTGTAATCCTATGTACTGTACAGTGTATGTCTCAAAAGGCAAAGTGGCTCCTGGGTTGTTTTTTTCCTTTTTTTTTTTTTTTTCCTCCTCCTCTCCATCCCTTCACGTCTAGCTTTATGAAGTTCCTCCCCTTAAATTGCAAATTTGGCCTTATCTTCAAAGAAGCCCTCTGGTGCCAAGCTTTTAAAGGTAGGGAGGAGGCAAGAGCAAAAACATCAAATCCATTAACAGCCCAGTTGCCAGAGAAAATGTTTTTTAAAACAAAATCTGAAACCTTAGTGTTTGAGATCCAAAGCCGAGCTTGAATACAAGTATGGGCCTTGTCCCCGGAGAGTCGCAGCACTGGGAATACCCTGGCAGAGACCATGCAGCGAGGATTCTTGTGTGTGCACGCACACAAATAGACAATTATTTGGAAGCCAGTAGTGTTCTGGATGCTGAATAATAATTTAGTTCATCCAGTGCCTTCTGTCCCAAATTGCTCCCTGAGCTCTAGCTGATGTGGAGATGATTCCCATTGCTCCAGCCCTCCGCTGGATGGCAGCCCCTTCTGGGGCAGGAAGGTGGTGCTTGCTTGCACGTTCCTCAGCTGTGGGTGGTAAAAAGGACTAGCTGGCCCTGCTTCTTTAGAGCTTGCCGCTGTCAGTGAGAGATTACTTTGGGGCCCCCAAATGGTGTTGAGAATGTGATTTTTAGGGTTTTTTTTCCCCCAGAAGAAAGCTGCTTGTTTAACAAACCCAAGCACTGTCAGACTGAAGGGGTGGGTTTGAGTCCCAGTGTCAAGGGATGTTTTCAAAAACATGCTGGGTGGGATTTTTCAAAAACACCTGGGGTGACTTTAATGATGTGGTGGAGAGTCAATGAGACTTGTGCATTGAGGCACCAGACAGCTCTCCCCTCACATTTAAGTACAAGGTCATGCTTGGTGGGTTTGTGAGATGGTCCCACTGTCACCAGTGTAGCAGCTGCCCAAATTAGACCCGACCACCTAGTCCTGCATGGAAGTGGACTTTTTATTTCAAAAGCAGCTATCGGGCACACCTTGGCTTGCAAGCAGTTGAAGTGCAGTTTCTAAGCTAGAGCCATCTGGGAAGAAGGAGAGCACAATGGCCCAATTATCCTTCTGTAATCAGATCTGAACCCAATGAGGAGGACTCTGTCACTGGCTCCTTCTGAGGCCTTGTGGCACAGCCACCCAGACCACAGCAGAGCTGTGGGACCCTGGCAGCAGGAGGGCTTGATCTCTGCTAGTTTTTGAGTCCCTGTGGGGAATTCCCTACCCCTCAGCTGGCCAAACAGGGTATCTGGCTTGTGGCTGTCAGCTGCCTCTGGAGCTGGAGGCTCGTGGGGTGACACAGGTATGTGAGAAGCCCGGGGTCTGTCATCGCTGTTTCATCCCTCGCTGTTGCTCTCAGGGGGGGCTGGCCTGAAGGGAAAAGGTCTTTTCTTCCCAGGTGAAGAGCAGAGCTCTTAGTTGCATGCCAGCTTGTGCCTGAATGCTTTTGTAACGCTGTAGAGAAAGAGTCCAAGGCAGCGCAAGGGCTAGTTGCTTTTGAGGACCTTTGTGCTCTGGCCACCTGAGCTGCAATGAACATTGCAAGAGTAGTTTAGCATATTGGCACCCCAGCTCCAGACCCAGCCAGCAGAGAAAGGTAGGCTCTTGGGATCATGGTTGACTATGCTCGGTGACCATGAAGATCATTATCTTGGTGACAGAAGTTGAGGAAGGAGGGTCAGCACCAACATATGGACCTGGAGCTGCTGGAGCCCAGGTGTGTCTTTGATGACCCTGCTTCCCTCTCAGCAGGGAGGTGAGTAGTCAGTCTGAAGAAGTGTTAGGGAGGAGCAGCATGGTTTACATGGCTACAGCAAGACAAGCCAGCCCTGTATCTCATGAGACTGGCACCAGTCTACTAGTGAGCAACTTGCCGGGTATGCAAATATGCAGTACAAGCCATAGGATCCTGCTGGTTGCATCGCGAAGCCTGTTGTCTTTTGTGGGAGCAAGAGCCAACTATTTACATCATGTAGCAAGTTAGGCAGGAATGTACTTGCTTAAATGTACAGTTGTCAGGTTTTCCTCACGATTCCCTGGACTGTGGATTTAGGGAGGAGGGAGAAGGAACACAAAGAGAACAACAGCAAGAGCAAAGTGGCAAGCCATGTTTATCGTTGATGCCTGACCTGCACTCTACCCTATAATCTATCTCCCCTGGGATAGCTTCGGACATCCCTAACCTCCAAGCCACTTCAAAGAACCACCTTTAAAAAAATTTCCCGAACTAGTGACCAAGCAAACAAGCAAAAATTTCAGCAGCCACAAAAAATGTGAGCATAACCCAGTTTTTGCATAGCTCCAGCATTGAAGATAAGTAGAGGTTTCTTAACATTGACTGTCTGGATGAAGGCCTGAGAAAATCCTGCCACGCCATCTTCCCCCATCACCATATTCCAAAACCTAAATTATTATTTGTATTACAGTTGTGTTACAAGTTTTAACCAAGGCTGGGACCTGGCTATGTTAGATACCATGCTAACTTGTAATGAGAGATGGTTCCTACATCCCCATTCAAAACAGCAAGACAAATGCAGAACAGGAGTTAAAAACAGAACATGAAAAAGGATGCATGTGCCTTGGGGTGACTGAGAAGGTCAGGATTGGAGCTTAGTACAGACCCTGTGATGCCTGATACCCAGTCCCATGCTCTATCCTCCACCTCAGCCTGCTTTTCAGAAGAGGAGGTCAACGTCAAGCATAGCTAGGGCTTGACTGAGAGTGGTCTTCCTTGAAGCCGAGTTGTCCATAGCAGAGTCTCATCTTCCTTAGCCCTCACTTCACATGTGTCAATGAAGAGTGATGTGGCTTCATGTGCTCCAGTAAGTGGCTGCCCAAATGGAGCACTTGATGCTGCAGGCATTGTTCGTAGCATCTTGCTGCTTTGGCGTGCCTTGCATTGGGGCGGGCAGACCGTCTCCTGGAGCTGAAACTCCTGCCTGTCTTCAGAAGGTGAATGAGCAGGAGGCCTACTGGGGCACCAGGGGATTGGCAGGTGGAAAGCAAGGGCGTGTGGCTGAAGGGGAAGGAAAGGAGCCAGTTATGACTTTAATTCTTTCCTGTCAGCTAGTTTTCAGTTGCGGCATTGTGCTTTGAAAGATAGCTGGGAGAGCAGAGAGCCAGTGTAATAAGTGTTTTGCTTGCAGCATGCAATCTCATTACCTAAATATTGTGTGTCTTCTTTCTCAGGGGGCTCTGGGACTGTGCTCTTCCTGCTCTGAAGGCGCTGGTTTTCAGTGCACAAGCCAAGGATAAACTCTAACAGATGCTGTGAAGGCCAAGTCCGTGGCTCGTGCTGTGGCCTAGGTACGAGCAGAGTTGATGGTCACCTCTCCACAGTCAGCACAGAGGTACCTGATGCTGTAGGGAGGTACAGGAGGAGGAATGAGGAGCAGCAGGGGTACAAAGAGCTGCTCTTTTTGAGAGCTGCAGGCCATGTTGAGCATGTGGCTGGGGGACAAACAGGGATACCCCAATGCTAACCTGACCCCTGCAGGCACAGGTAGTCCTGGGTGGAGCAGCTGTGTGGATGCTAATGGCAGGACATGAGCAAAGCCTGGCTCGATGGGGTAACTGGGAACTACCTCTCAAGGGGGATAGGATTGCTTCAGTGAAACCTGGGCAGGTTCCTTCACCCTTCCTTTCTTATCTGACTTACAGCACTGTTTTGGGGAGCAGGTGGGGATGCATAGGCATCTTCTGGCACCTATTTGTTTGCAAAGAACTATGGGCAAACTCTCCTGGGGGGCTGCTCATGGCCATGCCCTGCTGCTGTGTGAGTAACAGCCTGAACTGCAGTCAGAGGCTTGTTGCACAGAGGAATGCTTTGAAACCTACTGGTTTTAATGGCACTGTGTTGCCAAGGGCTCTTTGTGGCTGGATGAAGACATGACTCCTTCCCTTGCTCGGCAGGGAGAGGAGCCTATCTGAAGCAGGACTCCTCTGTTTCACAAGTGGGTTTAATCTGCCCTCTGCAAGCCAAATAATTTAATTACAGAAGAGATCTTAGTGAGATGTGTGTGCCCTTACAGTTTCTCCCTGGCTCAGTCAGTGCCTTGGGAGTGGTGGGAGATGCCAGACAGCTGCACATTATGGCTTTTTCTTCTCTATTGGTCCCAGCTCACTCCATGTGCACGCAAGACTGCAAGGAGGCATCAACGTAGCTGTTGCCTTAATTTCTGTCCAGCTGAATTAGGCAGGGCATGGGATGGAGAAGGTGTCAAAAAGTTGGTTTGTGCCACCCATCCCTCTTTGGGCTTTGGGAGGGTAATCTGTATCCCTCTCCTGGCATGTGCATCCCTCTCAGTTTTGCTAGGGAGGGTTTTTTCCCCTAGACCCTGCAAATGGGGAGGGAGAACAGGATTGCAGCCAAGGCTGTTAGCGTGCCCCTGTTTTCCACCTGTGTGCTGCCTCCCAAAGGATGTGGGGGCTGCTGCCAGGCCCTCGCACCCCTCCCCCCCTTTCTTCCCCATTTTCTGGCTTTAATTTCCTCTCTTCTGCCTGAGGTCCCTGTATGCCAACAAGAGTTGCCGGGGCTGAGAAAGGCTTGTTGAGCCATATCCCGGATGCCCCTGTCATTACTTGTTTTGGGGAAGGCTGATAAGGAACAACTGGGGGTGCCTCCCCAGGCGCCAGCCCGCTGCTGGAGAGGTGCTCCCAGCCCTCACTGACCCGGGGCGAGCACAGGGCACTGGCATGTTGGAGCAGGTTTGAGGAGCCCTCGCCCGGGCAGGGTGGTTGCCTGCAGTTGCAGGCAGGGCTGCTGCCTCCCCAGAGGTTATTCTGGAGAAATACCATCCTTGAAAGGAGAGCCACATCTCTCCTGCCCTTCTTTCCCCCTGGCTGGTGGATTGAGGCTTAGAGGTTCAAAGGCAACATTTTCAAGTCTCCACCAATGTTTCCGATCTCACAACATTTTGCAAACTGGGAAGGTTTTGTGTTGACTGGTCTCCTTACGGGCAGCCAGAGAAGCAGCTCAGTGGGGGTGGTGGACGTGGCATGCACTGAGATGCCAGCATCTGCAAGGGGCATGTAGGCACCAGGACAAAAAGTCTCAGTGAGGTGTTAATGAGCCACAGATCCACAGCTTTATCTGGGAGCCTGCTGCCTTGGGCTTCTAGAGTTTTCTGCTGAAGAAATATATGAGTACAAGCTGGTGGTAGATAAGGGTTGGCAAGGAAGACCCTAAAATAAAGATCCTTATAAAGGCATGTCTGGGATGGACCTCAGATCGCCTCCCCCAGAGGCTCCTCGTGTTTTTTCTGAAGGCCTCTTTAACTACTCAGGGGCTGCAAAAAAAGACTCATTTTCCATGTAACACTTTTGTAGTTGATAGGTAAGACCAGCAGAGATTTCTTTGTGGCTTTTACAGTGGAGGCTCTCCAGAGGCTTTGCTGGGGTACAAAGCCCTAGGGGCTGTGATGGATTTGTTCCCCTCTTGCACGGGGAAGGATGCTCCTGACAGATGTTTATTATCAGCAATGAAAGTGGGGGAACAGACAAAGTTCAGCTGGTGAGAAATGCAGAGGGTAATTATCGTTGTTTCCCTGTTGGGCTTGCAGAGGGAATTCTGGAAGCTGCTTATTGTCCCATTGTTACAGTTTATGTTTATATAGCTTATCTCTTTCATGAGGGACTAATCCTGCAGCATGTTGTGAATGTGACTATATGAGAACAGCTTGCTTTACCCATCCCAGGGCAGAGTGTGCTAGCTGCACAACTGAATTTAAAATCATGGAGGAGCATTTCCTCAAAACCGGGGAGTGCTTTTCATCCTAAAAGAGTTTATGGTATTTTCCAAAGTAAGAAATGGTCAATAATTTCCCTATTAGTAATTCTGAGATTGTATTTCCCTTATATAGCTGAGTTTCCCCAGTTGCTATAGAGAGGGGGGGAAGTCCTTATTCCTTTCCACTTCTAATATTGCATGTGTGGTCTGTCCCAAGTAATAGCATTTAACACAATTTGGAGGGTAGGTACTGACTGAGCTGGTCTACAGATGACTTTGCATTGAGTAGTGAAAGTTTCTTCTAGGGGTATTTGGTGCTATGGGACAGTCACAGATTTCTCTTCTCAAAGGAAGTGTTGACAGTCTCTGTAAGCAATTAGAGATAAATGTCCTTGAGGCAGGGGATGTCTTTTTATTGTAGTTTTGTAGAGTACCTAATACTTAAAGGAGTCTTAAAGGAGTCTCTATAAAATAAGAGAATTGAGTATTCCTTATGTTCCTTTACTAGACAATAATATAAGGATCTTTGGAAGATCTGAAGAGTTTTAAATTTCTATTTTTTTTCCTGATAGGCAAACAAGCAAGTGTCAGAGGTTTGCTCTGTTCTCCCAGACCACTGCTGGGTGAGGCTTTGGAGAGAAAGATCTGATCTTTTCTGTGAAAAGCCTACTGACGTCTCTCAAGCAAAGGTGATTTTTGAGATAAAAAGGCTTTCTAAATTGATAAAGCAATTCACAGCACAAAAATGTCTTAGTCCTTTGCGAGAGAGGAAGAAGTAGTCTTCTTGGCTTAGACCCTTGCTGGGGCTTTTAAGAATTTCTTGGGCTGAACACTATAGGTTAATGGATGGAGAATAGATTCACTTCTGTTCTCCTTCTCCTGTTGTCACCCCCCATGGTCCAGGGGCTGTTTTTTTCCTAGCTTCTTGCTGCATATGGTTTTCTCCAAAAATGTCTAAAGATATAAAAACAAGGATTGGGTTTGGGGGTTGGTTTTTGGTTGGGGTGGATTTTTTTTCTTTCCTTATTCTAGGACAGACACTGACCACAGTCATGTATTTGTTTTTCTCCCTTACTTCCAAATGCTGTCACATAACAATAGCCTCCAAAAACAAAAATACTGGAAGCTATTTGGTCATGAATTTGTTTCCTTTTTTGGGCTACAAGGAGCAGGATAGCATTTGGGTGAGGAGGCTGGGAGCTCCAAGCCATCCCTTCCAAGGTTGAAGGGGGCTTAAACAGGCACCATCCTGGTAAAATGAGAAGTAATGTGGAAAAGCAGCCTTTTGGGGACAAGCATTCCATTGCTTCATGTGCAGAACCTCACACTTGGGGCCCCTTTTCTCAGCTGGCCCCAAGATGTTATTTGCTATTTACGTAATAGTAAAGTCTTGTACAGATACTGCTAAACAGGCTTTGTCTGCCACTGGCAGACAGGGACAGGATAGAAGAGAAACGCTGCCTCCCGTATCAGGCGTCTTCTGAAGTGGGTGACTGTTTGCTTTCCTTAACAGATTGGTAATAGAAGGTGGTGGGTGGTGTTGTCTTATTTTATGTAGGATGTCATGACAGATGCTGATTTTGAATGTTGTCCACAGCTGTAGAAACTGATTGCTTTCTAAACCAAGTTGACTAGGATGGAGGCACGGGAGCTGATGAGACGCGGGATGATCTGCAAAAGAGGAAAACTGATCAGAGTACCAACTGGCTGTGTTCTGTTGTCGCTCTCCCAAGGAGCAGAAAAAGAAGTGTTTTGCAGACAGGGTTGAGAGATACATTTTTGATGTGTGGACCTTTGGGTCTTGAGAGATGGTATCACCATTTACAAGGAAAATGAAAGGTCATTGGGTGGGACAAAAATGAGTATGTGATTGCTGCACTGGTCAGGGGGTTGGTTGTTAAAATCTCAAACAGTATAGACAGTGAAGTCTTGAAACTTTATCAGTAGTTCAATGGATTTGGTCCTTATAGGAGAGAAAGCGAAAGCAAGTGAGTGTATGCATACTGGAGAGAGAATACCATCTGATAAAGGCTAGACCAGTAGGTAAAGTTTTCAAATTGCAGGAAATTTCCTTAAAGTATTTATTTATTTATGGCCTTGCCAAAAAAATTTTGACCAGCTGTGTTTAAAAATATAACAGTAATGAGATACTTAAAAAAGGAGTTAATCTCTCCCTCTCTTTAACATGCTGCACAGCGCCAGCTGTAGCACCAGTGAGCCCTGGGGAATCAAAATGGCATAGCCCTGCAGCCTGCGAGCCAAAGTCACACCTTGGGAAGCCAAACCCTGGAGGGAAGCACCAGCCTGCAGCAGGTTACAGGGATGCTGGAGGGGTGACCCTTTGGCCATCCTCCAGGGGCAGCGAGTTCACCCTGCCCAGCTCTTCAGGGTTCCCCAAATCTGCCCGGTTCCCATAGCCCCCCAGCCACTTGTCCTCAGGGCAGCGAGACCCAATTTTGCCTGTGCTGCTGGGAGGTCTTGAACTGTCTCTGACACCCCCAATGGGGAAACACTGGAATGAGGAGGAGGGGAAACCAAGGGCTTTTGTACTGAGGGAACAAAAAGCATCCTCTGTGTGTCCCCGGGTTCAGCAATTACAGACTCTCCAAGTTGGACTGGTTTTCTGTTTTGCTTTTAAGTGCTTCTTTAGCCAATGTGATTTTATTTTTAATTTTTTTTTTTTTGGCTGGAGGGTGGCTCTTTGGGAGACAGAGCCAGTCTGGGGCTCTTCATTTGGCCCATCCAACTTATCCACAGAGCATGCACAAACCACCTCCTCCAGGATGCATTTCCTCTAGGATCCCCTATGGCTTTGCAACGGCCAAGCCATTTGGTAGCGAAGGCGGAAAGTGCAGCAAGGGCAGGCCAGCTGTCCTGTGTCCTCCAGCCCTCTGTGAACGGGGGCTCAGTGCAGAATGGGGGAAATGCTGAAATGGCACAGCTATGAGAGTGGTGAAAAATGTATGTGGTGATTGGCAGGAAACTGTTTTGAGGAAGGAGATGCCTCTTCTGACAATGGTGGGGTGGCATGTGGTGGACTGGAAAGGTAAAGCAAGTTAGGTTTGGTCCTAGATGGAGTATTGTGTGGAGAAGCCTTGTCTCCTCTGGGCCTACTGGTTTCATCTTCAAGATGACATACCACAAGAGAAAAATTCTCTCCCCCCACTGTTTCCTTTTTCCACCACTGGTAGCTAATCAAGATTCAATTTTAATTGCTTGCCTCTACTCTCTTTGCTTCCTCTCCCCCTGCCTCACACATGCCTTTTTTATATATATATTTTTAATGCATTTCTTTTTGGCAGGAGTTGAAACACAAGAAGCATTTGGACCAAGATGAAACCAGTGGAGGAGCATGTTGGGCAGTGCAGTGCTTTGTTCTGAGTTCAGGGGGAGAAGAGGGGGAAGTGAGGGGGGACGGGATGTCATTTCCCAGATGGGGACCCTGCCAAAGATGTTCTTGCTTTGGAAAGCAAAGAGCAATTTTTCAAGTTATACCAGGTTTAACCCTTTGTCATCCCAATTCAGCCGTGCAGGGGAACACCAAGGTCCTAGAACTAAAATGAGGCCGTGTTGTGTTACGTGGCCCAGATGACCTGAATCATCTCAAGCCAAAGTCTGCTGTTGTGACTAAACACTAACAACAGCCCGAGGTTCTTGCTGGAAACCATAATGAGTGGATGAGAAATCTGTGCTTGTTTATCATTGAGGGTCCAGAATTAGCGTGGTTGCCATTTGAAAAACAAAATCAGTGTGTTCCTTACAGGGGGTCAGGACCACTGTGCTGTTTCCTGCACTGCCAGAAGCACCTGGTGGGATTTGGGACACCTCTGAACTCTGCTTCAGCTGTTCCCATTGGGGGCAAGGGAGTACTTTTGCCTCATAGTGTGCAAGGCACTTAAGAAACACCTTGTCCTTTGACCAAAGGAGCCCTGCACTACTGCAACTTGGGCAGCAGCAAGCCCCAGCCCCGCATAGCTCATAGTTGTGCTGGGGACTGCTGGGAGGTCACAGTGCTGGTTCCTCCTCTTTGTTTTAAGCCAGTCTCCTGTGTGAGAAAATTGTGTTGTTGGAGGGTATGAGGGGTGAAAAATCTCTATAGGCATGTAGTGCTATATTTGTGACTGCTTTGGGCCATAAATATTGCATAGTGTGTAGTCTGCTGATTTAATTGCCTCAGGGATGCTGCACGGTAGCAAACTGAGGGTGGGGATCAAGGAGGGGACAAAGAAAGGAAAGTTATAGCAACTCTTTCTCTTCATTAAGACCTTTTCCAGGTTGTAAATACTCAGAGCACTTCTGTCAGGACTCCAGAGGAGGTCATGTACCTCCTGACTTAAAAACCCCAAGGGTTTTGGTCTATGGTGCTGGGCTAGCTGTTGGTATGGAGGTCCAGCCTCTTCAGTCTGGATGGGGTTCTCCTGGGAAGACTACCTTCCTCTCTCAGAGCTGGAGGGGACCAATGCTGTATGCATAAAATGCATAAAGTCCCTTTCTGTAAACCCAGGTGGAGTCACAATTCACCACAACTAAATCTGCAAACCTGTTCTTCGTGAGGACCAGCAGTCTTCTGGTTCTCTCACAGTCCCTTTTGTCCAGCTAGGGAGATAACAGCCTTCCTAATTCCCCCATGAACATCCTGAACATGAACACAATGTTCAGCTCCAAAGAAGGTGTCAGTAACTTTGGGCTGGAGGCCAGAAACTTCCTCTTCTCAGCAGCTTTGGCTGCCGTGTGTGAATTTTCGGTCTTGCACAGAGTGCAGCTGGCCCCAGACATACCAAGGGGTGGTTATAGCAGCACCACTGTGGGTGCATTGTCAGCCAGAGACTAATAGAGAAGTGATGCATTCAATGCTGGCATTCAAATATGGCTTGTGCCTTGCACACTTCTTTCTAGACAACCAAGAGAGGTCTGGTCTTTAGGAAATTAATGTCACACCACTCTGGTGTCACCCATCAGGATGAGGTGGGGGAGGATAGGGGCAGGTGGAGAGAAGATGTGTGTGCGTCACCAGCTGTGATGGGTTTCAGCTTTATTTTCCGATGTGCAATCTTGAATACTTTCCCATGGAGGTCAGTAGACCTGGTTGGAAATTTCATGTGCACACCTTACTGCACAGTATGTCTGAAGTTGCATATTTTTCATCCCTTTTGTTGGATGCCTTAAGTCATCCAGATATCCCTTTCAGCAGTCTTGTAAACCATGAGTGGGAAACACTGACCAATGAATAAGCACTGGGCTGGGAAGCAGAAGACCGATGTTTCTCTCCCTTGCTCCGCTGCTGACTCTGTGAGACTACAAGAAATTTTCTTTGCCTCTTGGAGGTTCCCTTTCCTCCTGCCCATTGGCTTTAGCTAACTTAAAGGCTGCAGCCACTCTCCATGCTTTTTTTTATGCAGCTTTGCTCAGTGCCACCGAGCACCCCTAGTCTCAGTGCTGGGATCAGCCAACCTGCCCTTAGATCTGTGGTGTGTTTGGCCTGGGTCTCTGGCGCCCTGTAAATATGGTAACTACCACCACAGGCTTCCAGGTACAGTGGGTCTGAAAATAAATGTGTGATACCAATAGCTGTTGGGTATCACTTGTTATCTTGGAGGACTCCCTTCAGCCTGGAGTTTGCCTTCATTTCACTTGCCCAGGTGATTGCATGCGTATGCATGTGCTGCAGAAATGTGTCCACTGAACCCACACAGACTGCTGTACCCACACCTACCCAGGCCTGTAGATCCTGTGCCGGATGAAAATATTTTGAAGGCATGAATTGCTCCTTGTTCATCTAACCCGGTGGTGGGTCTTCCTGTAGTAGCTCAGCCCCTTGGCTTCACTAGTGCCTGCTGATGGGCTCGGTTGGCCTGCAACATCTGATCACGGGGCATTTGCGAATGGCAAACTGACTCTACTGCTTCTCCTTCTCTGTTTACTTAGTTCTTGGCAGCTGCATGTTTGAATGTTTGCTTGACAAACACTTTCCCTGGAGTCTGATTACAGAAAGTTTAGTCTGACAAACCCCGCTGAATTATCCTGGTGTCTATTGTCAATAACCTCTTGGCTGCTGTCTCTCTTAACCACGATATTTTGTGTGTGGTGAAAAAAAATTCTTTTTTTTTTTTTTCACCCTTGTTGTAATCAGCCTGCCCCTCCCTGCTTGGTTCAGTTACTGAAGCTGTATCCCCAGGATGCTGACATCTGTATGAAATCCTCAGGCTACCAGGAAGTAATACAGCTAATAAGACTGCATACCTGTCTAGCACCTATTCAGATTTGAGAATCTGAAATTGTCTGACTCATGTTCATCTGGTTACTGCTTGTACCAGCTGGGCTTTGCTATTCCTGCTTTTGCAACCCAGGAAACTGAGACACAAGGTAGGGGTATGCTTCATCCAATACATGAAGAAGTGATTCCAGAAATGTGGCATCATAACCTCCATAACTATGAGTTTCTATCCCTCTTTGTCTTGCAATACCTAATTTGCCCCCAGAAGGAAAGAGATCAGAGTGGTTGGTTGATTTCGAGCAATGCTTCATTTGCAGCCATCCATGGCTTTTTGTGGCACCCTTGTAAATTCCACCCAAGAACAAAAAGGCAATTGCAGGATTTCTCCAAGGCAAGTTACCTTCCTTGGCTGCAGTCAGGGGTCCATAATGTGGATCACAGGAAGAGCGATATCCAACAAGAGAAATATTGTCTCTTGTTGTCAGTTTGGTGGTTTGGAGAGATGCTGAGGGACAAGTGTTCACGATGGGCCCAGAGAGAGGAAAGATCTTGCTGTGTTTCAGGGGTGGTAATGAGACTGGTGAAAACATGTCTGCAGGTGGTTGGGTGGTCAGCCTGGACTGTTAATCTGTCCAGCTGCTGGCCTGTTTTGGATGAGGTCCAAGACCAGGTAGGACACTGCTGCTTTTCTTACTGTCTCCAAACACAGCTGAGGACCTTCCAAGTAAACCTGGGGTGGTTTATGGGTTTGGGTGGAAACCACAAGCAAACCACGTCAAATCTCTGGATTCTGCCCCAAACCAGGCAAAGTGTATGGGCTTCTGTTTCATTTTGCTTGGAGATGACTTGGAGAGGAGGGAGGTGGAGGAAAACCTGCATGGATCCAGCATTGATGTAAGGCCATAGGTTACCCATTCCTAAAGCATGTGAGTACAAATCCCACAGCCAGACCAGACCAGACCAGTGAGGGCAGAATAATACCCCAGCTGATGTCCCCTAGGAGCTTGGGTGTAAGAGGAGGAATATTTTGCCTGAAACCCTTCCAGAAAGGGACATCTGGGGGCAAGGCATAAATAAATAAATAAGAGGAGGAGGAGGAGGATTAGTGTCAGTGCATGCCCTCAACATACATAATCTCAGCTGAGGTGATAGGGAAGTTGGGTCAGTGCTTCCTGCGCTGTGGGGCCCTGAAGCATAGTGTGCATGGGGGATAAGAAACCCTCAGAAAGAGAGGGGGAGAATTGCAAGCCCCAGGAGGTAAAAGTGTATTTATTTTTCACATGTTGCATCAGAACACACTAATTTTGCCTGGGAGGGAGGGCAAGTGTGTGCAAAAACAGCCCAGCTCTCTAGGAAAGGGGTGGGGGACTGTGATGCCAAATAGCTCAGGAAATGTTGCTTTAGGCCTCTCTCTTCCCACCGTGTCCATGCAGGGCACAGGATCAGCACCCCTACATACAGACCTTCCTGTGGGCATGTGCCAGGGCTTTGTAACGGAGCCTTGAGGCTGGGGCACCCCCAGCTCCCCGCCCTACCCCCCTTCTCCCCTTCTCCCATGTGCTTTTATTCCTTTTGCAAACAGCATATGCCAAATCCGACTTCACAGCTGGCTCTGCTCCACGTGTTTGTTTTCTATGCCTGCACGGCGCTCGCCAGCTCCGCTTGCGCCGCGGCTCAGAGGTGGAGGCGGCGGGGGGAGCGCAGGGGTGGTGGGGAGGGAAACAGGAGCAGGCTGCTGCTTTCCAAGCCCTTATTTGTTTAAAGCTTAAGCCTGTTTGAGAGTGCCTTTTTGGAGTGAGGGGTAAGTGGCAGGGGCGGGATGCGGGGGAATGGAGAAAGTAAACTATGCGTCAAGGAAAGCAAACTTTGCAGCTGGAATTGCTGCTGGTGCTTATTGTGTGAAGGGCCCGGGGAAGGTGCCTCCAGCTCAGCACTCACTCTTTCAACGCGGGTGCAAGCATAAACAGACAAGGGTGAAGGGTGAGGAGCCAGCAACAGGTCTGTGTTGTGCCCCATTGGCGCGGGTGCTGCTGCCCAGTGGGCATTGGTACTGCGATCGTGTCAAACACAAGGTCAGCCTTCCCAGGCTCTGGGGTGGCAGCTTGGTGCTGCTGCAATGCGTTACCCACCCTTTGGTCATGGAGCATCCCCTTGCAGTGAGGGAGAAACCAGGTGCCGGCCCTGCCTGCCCCTGCAGGGCAATGCAAAGTCTTGTTCCGTCTCCTGCCCACATTTGGGTCACTGTCCTCAACTGGACCATCATTTTTGGAAGGGCATATTTATTGCTGGGACAATAAATGGGGCAAATGATGTGCAGACACAATCTTTAAAAAAACCCATGAGACGCTACCGTCTCCTCTTCACTTCTAGGGCAGGGGAAATCTGTCGCCTGTCCCAAGACCCTGCTGCAAGTGTGTCCCCCATCATTTTTCACCTCCGGGTGGGCCCTGGGGGATTTTGGAGCAGCACAGTGGCTGCCAGTTGCAGCATGAATAAGGGCTGTGGCTCAGCCCATCTGGGTGCTGGCACTTGGCACCCGAGCCCCTGTACCCCACCTAGGTGTTTGGCACTGGCCAGAGTATTTTCTATGGGTGGTCATTCCTCTGTCCCTTTGTTTTGCTGGCCTTGAGCTTCCTCTTGTGTTTTTTGGAGTAGTGACATCTCTTCCAGGGGAAATTTCTCCCAGCAGAGAGTCCTAGAGGCTTTTGACCTGCTCCCATAATGAAAATCATTATTGTTAGTTAAAGGCATTTAAGTGACAGCTATGAAGAGTAAAAACTCCCATTTATTCCCAAATTTATAAAAGAGAAAAAAAAATCCCAACTTTTAAATACCATCTTCAAAGGACAAGAAAAATGGGCTTGTGCTCTTTTGCATCCCATCAACAAGTCATTGCTGAAAGGAGTGCAAACTAGAAGGCAGTTTCTCTTTATGGTGGTGATGGGGATGGCTCTGAAGCCAGCCATCTGGGGATTAAACTGTTTTGACATTACTGGCGACTACTTTGTCCCACCTCTTTTGTGTGCTCTTCTGGATTTTGATGTCAACTGTGTTAAACTAGCCTCGTGCTTGTTAATGCAGTTTCTGGGCCTGCTCCCATTGAAGTCATGGCAAAGATCAGGCTGATTTTGGAGGCAGCAGGATCAAGTCCTCTGTTACGACCTTCTGCATGTGTTGTTTTAGCAGGTATTTCTGCTGTGCTGCTGGCTTGTATTTAATATAAGCTTGGTCAGATTTTACTGCAAGTGTTGTAGGTGCCCTTGCTCTTCAAGTACACACTTGAAGAAAGATCAAAAGCTAGGAAAGCTACCCTAGTCTTTGCTCTGCTCCAACAGGAAAATTTCCCCATTGCAGCTTCCCCCGAGGAAGGCTTAACAGTGTCACCGGCAGTTTCTGTGGGTTTTTCTGGTTTGGGTTTCTTTTTTGTGTGTGTTTGTTTCACTCTATTATTGTTCCTAATTGGACACGGACAAGATTTTTCTATTGTTCCTAGACAAAGATGATTTTTTTTTTTTTTTTTTTTTGCACTTAAAGATAGGTTCATGTTTAAGCATATAAAGAAGTGGGCTTCCCCTAGCCACTCTCTCTCTGACTTGTGATACCCTCTGTGAACAAGAGATTCCAAGTCTCGGTTTGGAGGTGGCTGTAGCCGATGAACACACCGAAATCTCTCTGCTCCCCAGGCACTCCTGCAGCACTTCACGCAGATGCTGACTGGTGTTTGTCTGGTATACTGCTCCTCTGTGCTTTGGTTTGTATTACATGGGTTCTGCTTTCAGAGAGAGGAGTGTTTCATCTGGTGGTTACTAGCCTGAATGGATGCTGTGATATTTATTGTCTGTCCTGTTGCAAGCCTGACCCCATCACATGATGGACACAATAAAACAGAGATCAGTCTCTTCAGGGCAGCTCCATGTCACACCTTTGCAATGATTTGTGGTCCTCCTTCCCCAGGGCCTGTTCCTGACTGCTAGTCCAGCTGCAGAGAGGCCATAGAGTGATCATTAGGTAGCGCAGGGTGTGGGATTTATAGCATTGCTGCCACATCAATGGTGAAACACTTGTTTTGGTCACCGTGGTGGTGTGCTGGGGGTGTGTACTCCCTGAGAGCTGCTGGGGGAAGCAATGCGAAGCAGAGCTGAGCAAAAGCAGCTTTGGAGGAGAGCAACCCACTCTCCCCATGGAAAAACACTGTTTCACTGGCATTAGAGCATGCTATGGAAGTGCGTTTGTTGATTAAACTTTTGTCTTGGAGCAGGATGGAGATTCTAAGGAGAACAGGAGTGGGTTTCCTGCTATCATGAATAACCCACATTTAAACAGAATGGAAGAGTGGCAGCTGGAGAGAGACAGACTTGCTTGAGATGTGGTGGTCCCAGGTGGCAGCCCCTGCTGTGAGGAAGGCAGGGCAAGGGCTTGAGCCTGGGCTCATACATGGCAGGTGAGCTGTGACTTTGCCTGCTGCTTGCCTGTGCAGCCCCTGGAGCAGTGGGGAATAATGCAAAGTAGAGAAATCAGCCAAAATCCCAACTCCACTATTTCTCCTTCTTTCCTGAAATCTTCATCTCAATTTCATTTCCCTGCCTTTTCCTTTCTGCCACCATTATTCCCCACTTTCCCTTGGTATCTCACAGGGCTTTTGCCCAGCATCACTTTCCCTGCGTCTGCCAGGCCTGCCTCCTCTCTGACCTCTCCCTAACCCAAGAGGCAATTAGAGCCTCAACCTCAGACTTCAAGTTTTGGGTTTTTTCTGTTTGGAAAGGATGAGAAGGGAAAAACAAAAGCAGTGCCCTGACTAATGTTAGCTAGCCACAGGCACATCTGTGTCTGCGTGATGACGGCTCCTGGTGGGAACTGCCCATCCCTCCCGGCGCTCTCCTCCACTGCAGTTGCTGACAGGGAGGAGAACAACCTGACACTTGGCTCGTGTTGGGGTGGGATTCGGCATGGTGGAGCCCAGACCAGAGGCAGCACCATCACCTGGTGCTCACCACTCTTCCTGCAGGTCCCACAGCCCTCAGTGGAGCCATCCCCTGGGCTTCCCTCGCCCAGGTGCATGCTCTCCCTCATTCCCACCTCCTTGCTACATGCTTTGCCCCTCTGTCCAAACAGGAAAAGGTGTAGACAGATAAATTTTGTTACTGCTTGTATCAAATATCCTAAAGTGAGTAACCCGTCCAGCCAGTGGTGCGAAGTCTCTCGGACACGGGATGGTTTTTCACTCTGTGCTTAGTACGGCATCTGTCCGCAACTCTGACTTCATTGACACCAATCTCTGGCTTCAGTTGTGATGTGAGTGATAAAGTGGGTATTGTTTTCATGTGGCAAGAGATAGGATGCTTCAGGCAAATAATATGGTGTAGTAAATCCCCTGCCTCTGAGACTGAAGGTGTGTTTTCACACCACACTTGCATCAATGGGTGATCCCTTATGCCTCCTCCGCACTGTTTCTCGCTGCAAAGATGCAATGTTGTCCCACTGCAAAGCCTCAGATGAATTAGCTCACAGTGCAGCAAGAAAGTCTGAGTTTGTAGCAGGCATGAGGCAAACTGAAAACTCTCCAGAGTACGTACCTGATCTCCACAAGTATGTGGCCACACTGGTGTGTTTTCTGAGGGGATCCTGTCCCTTTTTACTGACACCAACTTTGGCATGAGAGAAGGTAGAGCTGCAACCCTGTGTACACTTACTTGGGGTGCCGCGGGGCCTCATGCCAGCAATTCTGCTGATTCTCTGACATTTGACATTCAATGCCCCCATATGCATGACCCGCACCCCTCAGTAAGCGCTGCAGATGTGTGCTCCCTTTGGGAGTCCTCAGCTCTTTAATTGGGACATTAGCTGGGAGGCTGGAGAGTCTACAGGTGGATCAAGGATGAGAGAAGGGTGGGGAACACGGAGTAAAAGTCAGTCTAAAGCTATGGCAGCTCTCCCAGGTTGGGACTGAAGTTGGACTGAAAGATTTTGACGGGAGAGGCATCCCGTCCCAGCTGCAGGGGCAGCCCCGGCGACTGCTGCGGGGCCGCTTTCCCCCTTTGCACGCTTGGGAGAAGGAGCCAGAGAGCAGCCAGCAACTCCGGGCTTGTTGCAGCAACAACATCTGTTTCCTAGGTGCACTTTGTTTCTAAAGAGGCTGCGCAGCACGCTCCATCTGCGCCCTTCTCTCTGTTTTTTTTTCTTTTTTTTTTTTTTGTCACTTGTGCCGTATTCGGCAGACAAGGACGGAGGCACTTAGGGGAGGCGAGCGCTTCCCTGGGAGGACCCTGCGCCAACCTCCGTGCCAGCACTGGCTGCCGTGCTCTTTTGCACCCGAAGCAGCATTGTCAGCATCTTGACAGCTGGCCGGCTGCATGCTTATTAGTTGCTACTTTCCTCTTGCCCTCCACCTCTCCTTCGCCTCCCTATCCACCTCCACCCTCCCCCTTCCCGCTCCTGCCCCGCTGGCCGGCCGGCCCTTCAGGGAGCCCCCAGCCTCTCCAGATTAGAGCTCTCCAGGGACTTGGTCCTTTTGAAAGGAAGAAAGAAGAAGGAGGGAAAAAAAAAAAAAAAAAAAGAGAGGAGGGGGGAGAAGGAGGGGAGGAAAAAAATTTATTAAAAAAAAAAAGAGAGAGAGAGAGAAAAGAAAGAAGGGGAACAGAAGAATGAAAACAGACCCAAGGGGCAATAGTCCCTCGAGCCATTTCACTGCATTACAATGAATATGGACTCTATTAAGCTCCGTTCTGCCTGTTAGTGTTTCCCAGGGCAACACAGCTCCCATATGGCAAGCATGCAGCAGATTAGGGTAGGCCTCCGGGCTTCATTGAGGGCCCGAGGCTTGACTGGCAGTTGAACCCCATCCTTCCCCCCCCCTCCTCACACTTGACACTGCCTGTGTTTATCTAAAGCAAAAAGGGCCGGGGTGGGAGAAGGGGACATTTGGGGGGTTATTGTCCTGGGCAATGGGAGAGGGCAGGGAGAGGTACGGGGGGTGATGAGGGAGGGAGGTGGGATGGAGGAGAAAGGGGGTGGGGGGGGCGCAGCCCCTCATACATATTCAGGAGGGGTCTTGAATGGGCAGAGGAGAAATAAAGCAGATGGAATTCATGTTAAAGAACAGCCACAATCGCCCTCCAAAAACAAGGAGAGAAAAGCGGGCAGCCTTAAAGGAGCGTAGGGAGCAGCGTTTATCCAATTAGCAGGGTTGTCAAATTGAATTTACTCAGAATGGAGGGGGAAGCCGGGGGGGAAGGAGGGAAATTAAGTGTCTAGGGCATGGGGGGAGCACGATATTGAAGAAAAGACGCGGGCTTTCTTTCTTTCTTTCTTACGCTTTAGCCTTGTCTTTTCAAGGGCTGGAGCTGTTTTCGGGGCGCGCCAAAGGGCAGCAAAAGCCGGCGTGCATACTCTGTTTTAGCACGGGGCTCCTCTCCTGGTAGCTGCGGAAAAAGGGAGGTGTATCCCATGGGGCAAGGCCTTCCTTGCATCCCTGGCCTGCCTGCAGCAGGGCTGTCTCAGGCTGGCAGGTCCAGCTACCCTGGGACCACCGTGCCACAGTCATCGTCCAAGGCAAGCTGCGCTCGCTGCGGTGCCACTAGTGCGGTGCCACTGGGGAGCCTGTGGCCGGCACGAGGGTGGCATTTTGTTCTTCAAGCGGCCTCGTGCTCACTGGCTGACAAAATGCCAACGTGAAGGGCTTTGCTGGGGCTCAGCGCAGTCGGCCCGATCAATGCCCGCTGGAAAGTGGCGCTCATTTCAGAAGAACCGTCTGATGGATGGGTGCCAGAAACTGCAGGCGCTGGGTCTTCAGGGGTGCAAGCAAAAGTCAGACAGGCAATGGGAAGGTTTTGCATCCTGTTGCTAGCTCAAAGCCAGCACACCCAGTCTCCTCCCTGGTGATACCACAGGCTGTTGTGGAAAAGATGTGCCCAGGCCAGTAGCTTCGTCTTGAGGAAGATGGAAAAAAAAAAGTCACAAAGATCGCTGCATGTTTTGTTTGGTTCATTGCTGGTTTGGTCTGCATGAGCAGTTCTGTTTGAGGAAAAAGAGCTGTTTTACCTGTGAGTTTAGATTATTTTTTAGGGAGATGTCTATCACCACTGAATTGCTCAGGACTTGGAGGAAATCTGTTGTTCTTTTCCTAGGGTTGCCCTGTGCCCCAGCACGATTTATAGTTTGCAGGTGAACTCACTTATCTGTATGGTGGTGATGCCATGGCCAGGTTTTGCTCTAAATATTTTCCTTCTCCCAACTATAAGCATCAATTTAGCCCAGCCTTCTCTGTTGTGGCTTCTTGATGGACTCGCTGAGCTCACAAGTAGCAAGTAAGAGAGTCTTTTTTGCCTAATCACTTTAGAAAGGCGGGGGGGGAACTCCTTACACAGTTAATCAAGGGCTATGTTCACAGAGCTAATGGACTCTGAAGTCTGGAGCTTTCAGTACTATGGAGGGAAACAGGCAGGCTTTTATCCCTGTTTGCACATACACCATGCTACCTCCTTGACTTTAAACATGGTGGTGTAACGTTGGATGCTGCCTCTCTCTGCCTGCTCCTGACACCACCCACTTCTTATTCGGGATCCTGCCTCTCCCTTCAGCATCCGCACCCCCATCCCTGTTGGATGCTGTGCTGTTACATGGGAGGGGAAGCATCTGTCCTGCTGCAAACCTCTCCTTTTCCAAACCCTTTCAGAGAGAGTGAGTATAACTTAATGATGTGAAATGAATACTTTGGAGTGGGGAGGGGGGTTGGTAGAGGTTAATTTTGTCCTCTGTTAGGGGATGTTGCTGTTTGATGGTTTGGGGAGAAACAGTCAGGAGTGCCCAGGTTGCCATCCATGCCCAGGAATCATGTAGGGACTTTGCAGCTGACATGCTCAGGTGTGTCACCTTGACAGTATTTTTTCAACTAGAGGATTATACAGTTGTATGGTGGCTTTTTTCAGACAGGATGCGAAAGTTTTGAGATCTAAGAACAACTTGCCTGATGGGATGGAGGTCCCAGTCAGAGAGCTTTTGATTTCCAGCCCTGCTACTGCCTTACTCTATATAACCTAGGGCCAGGTTGGCTTCCTCTTCTAGCCCTCAGGTTTCCTCATTTGTAAAGCAAAGGGGTACTGTGGCTCTTTTATCTTTTTCTTTTTCAGTGCTCTAAGCAATGTGGAACAACAAAAAAATACTGTCTTGTATTAAAAGCTGATAATTACAAGTAGGATTGGCATGCTGTACTGTGTAACACGTTGCTTTTTCTGAAGACCTTAAGTCTCGATGTATAAAACAGAGAACTGGGAGTATCACTGGCCCTAACTGAGCTGTTCGAAACGCAGACCAGCTGCAGTGAATTCTCCAGAGTCACCCAGGGTGTCCCCAGCTGGTAACCGGGCCTGAGTTGCTCCAGCCTTTGCCTTAGTGCAAAGCAGCCCCTTCCCCTTCCTGCCGTTCATCCCCTGCACAAAGGGGCTCAGGGTCCGGCCGCCTGCCACAACCCCAAACCACCCTCGTGTGCATCGGCAAATTTTCCCCGTCTCCCAGTCTGTCTCCGCATTTCCCCCCCTGCCTGCCTGCGGAGCTGGGTTGTGTGGTGCGGGGATGCTGCCCTGGAGCCTGGGCAGAGGCTGGTTCCTATTTGGGAGCCTTGTAAATCACTGACAGTGTGGCAGTAACAAGGGCTGCTTGGCCAGCCCTTGTTAAGCAGGAGGGGGCTCGGGGCTGTAGGCAGCATTTCCTCAGTAAAACCTTCAGTTTCTAATCAGCAAACACCTCTCCTGCTGCCTGTGCTTAATTCGGATCCCTTTTTCTTTTCCAGCTTTATCACTCCCCCTGCACACGCGCACGCCTTTCTTCTCTTTTATATCTTCACCTCTGGTTTTTCTGTCTTGCTTCTCTCCCTTTGCAGTGCCCTCCATCGCCACGGTACAGCTGGGGCTGTACGCCGGGGCCTCAGTGGGCTTAGGTGTGTGGCGGGAAGCCGAGCCGACAGATTTTACACCCCCACCGCCGCTCCCATATCTGATGAAGCTCTCGTTAATTTTGTTCTCCTAATGGCCCTTCTTTTGATTTACTGGGCTGTCTGAAAGGGACTTAGAGCCTTAGCTCCACCGACAGGAAATTGTTATTTTAACCTGGCAGGAAAGAATTAAAAATAAATAAACAAATAATTTTTGTTTTCCCTCTCCCCTTGAAGCTCTTTAAGTGACTTTAACTCTTTCTTTCCCCAAATAGCAATTAAGCAGGAGCTGTTGAGGCTGGGGGTGTCGGTGGCTGCAGAAGCGTTGGCAACCAGGGCTATCACGTAGCGTTCCTGCCTTGGGGAGAAGAGGCAGCAGAGCAGGATGCCGTCACACAGCAGCCCTGTGGCTCCCGGCACAATCCCCTGCCCAGCACTGCTGCCTCTGGGAAGGCAACTGGAGCACCTGGGGCCTCCTCTGCTCCCCACCTCTGCTGCCTCTCCTGCTGCAGTCTGCTCTGGCAGTGCTTGTAGGGATGCCAGGCAGATCGAAAGCTGCCTGATTAATAAAGTTCCTTGCTTTGCACTACTGCAGGCTGCTTAAGGACAACATGTTCAAAAGAGGTCAGCTCCCATTTAGGCATCGAAATAAGTTGGTTGCCTATTCAGGAGAGCTCAGCATGTCAAGAACTGAATGCTTTTGAAAATCTGGCTTCAATTGTGGAAGCTGAGAATTTTGAAATCTGGCCCTGGATCCTAACAGTTCTTTTGGAATTGATGTTTTTATTCATTTTCCTCATTATTTTTATACCGGCCATTTACTTTTTGTACTTCACTCAGCTGTGAAAGAAATGGCCACATGTCCCTATTTAGAGCTCATATTCTGCCTGGAGGTTTGGGGAGGTACCATACACTTGTTGCAACACACCTTCTCTCCCCAGTGTCTCCTCAGTACTGTTCAATCTGCCCAGTGCCGTGGCCGAATTTTTTGATCTCCCCTTTTTTCTCCCCACCTATTGCCTTTCGTCTCCTTACAGACCTCGGGGCAGCCAGTTTAGTCATTGCATCCATGTGCCTGGGTGGTCCTAGCTCACGAAGGGTCCGTTACACATTTCTGCTCCTTTGGCTTTGCCCTTCTTGCCAGAGGCTCTGCGCGACGCAGAGCTGCAGGGAGGTCTGGTTGGGAACGTCTTTGCCTACCCCCTCCCCCAGCACGGGCTCCAAGGAGCAACTCTTTTCCATCCAACATTTTTCCATCTTGCTGCCAAACCTATCCAGATAGGGGGAGTGAGTCAGCTTTGCTCTGTAGGCTTCCAGCACTGAAGAACAAGATGTTAAGTCCTACCCCAAAATGTTTATTTTACATTGGTGGAAGGCTTTCTATCCCCAGCAACCCTGATGGTGCGAGGTACAAGCTAAATCCCGTTTTTAAGCCTAAACTTAAAGTCTTTTCCAGATGTGTGTAATTAGTGGCACATCACTGGTGTCAACAGTGCATGTTCTGGTGTGGACAGACCTTGGGCCCTTTTATGGCCATGGTCAGTGGTGGTTTGCCCAAGATGGCTGTGGCATAACGAAGGGTGCTTTGGTGGCTGTCTTACATGGAGAAATTAACCCGAGTAACTCAGATGGTCTCCAAGTCAGTAGCTAAAGGATCTCGTACAATAGTATGTGCTGGTTGGTGGGGGAAACTCTTCAAAGATAAATTGCTGAGACTCTTCTCCTTGGAGGAAAAGAGTGATACCAAGAAGGATGGGAGGGAAGTTGATGTATTTTCACTTTGGCACTGGAGGTTACCCATAGAGGATTTTCACATGCAACAGGGCTGAGGGCTGCAGAAGCTAGAGTATGAGTCTAGCTGATCTTTCTGGATGCCTTCAGGGTATGCCTATCCTGACGTCTGATGGCCAAGCTCTGTCCATGCTCCTGGCCAACTGGAAGCCACATCGGGCTCTCAGCAGGGCTTGTTATTGTGGCCTCATGGCCATGTTAACCGTGGCTGTGTGGCTCCAGGAAAGAGCTGCCTTGCCTTGAGCCCGCTGAGCAGGCTGG
This sequence comes from Gorsachius magnificus, assembly GCA_034008185.1. Lineage (NCBI taxonomy): Eukaryota > Metazoa > Chordata > Aves > Pelecaniformes > Ardeidae > Gorsachius > Gorsachius magnificus. Next base: position 126,305,240 of record CM067081.1, read on the forward strand.
CTGAGTGAGCTCACGTTGGCCTGCAAAGTGCTACATAAAGATGCTCTTTGTGGCATTTGCAAAGCTCCAGCTGCAGGTCACGTTACTTGGCATTGCTTCCTTTTGAAATCACCAGCTCGGAGGTGGTTTTTCTTTTTCTTATCTCTCCTCAACTTTATATGAATGTCTTCTGCATGACTTCTCCCCCAAGCAGTGCTCTGGGGTGGGGAGTGGGGGGGAAAGGGGACAGCTTGTGAGGTGGTCAGAGGGACAGCCCAATTTGCAAAGATGCGTGTAAGCTAGCTAGCTGGATTCATGCTGTCGCGATGTGGACCTTGATACGGCCAGCCGTGGACATTGACCCTGTGCTGTGCTCTTGCACCTTTGCTGTCACCAGAGGCCAAGCAAAGTCATGTGAGAGTAGCTTGGTGAGATTTCCCCAAACGCTATGGTTCCTCACTAGTAGTAATCAGCCCACCAAAAATCTCATGGGGAGTCTGTGCAGTTCTTACTTCAGGAGTAAGGAGGTTTAATTTTAGAGGTTATGCTTGAAGACACTTCTCCCCTCTTTTTGACTGAGATGATTATGGAAAGGACACGCTCAAACAGGTGATGGCTCAATCAGTGGCCATGGTGGAAGTAGGAAATACTGCTCTGCAGAGCCCAGATATTCTTGAGGATGGTTGTGGCTAATGAGCTCGTTGTGTATCTGCAGGGCGAGCAAGCAATATGGCTGCTGTTTGGGCTGGCTGCCGTGGCTGGTTTGGTCTTGATCTTGGTCTTCTCCCCTGCCAATGTAGACGTGCTACAGGAACAATTCTGAAATGCCTTTGAGACTCACAGGTCATCTTCTTAGTGCTGCAGCTGGAGGGAGCTCAAAAGCCTGAAGCTGCATTACCATGTCCCTAGAGGGAAGCCTCTCCTTGACTTCAGCCCTTTGCCCTTGGTGGGAGCTGAATTCAGTCTGACATCCGAGGTGTCTCGGTGCAGCCAGTTAGGTCTTTAATCCTCCTGACCTGGCTTGTCTGCTCTAGCATTCGTTTGTGACAGCCTCTCCAAAGCAGCTGCTACGGTGTGGAGAAATTCACAGCAATCTGGGTTGTGGCAGGTGGCCTTGGGCTTCAAGTTTTTTGGAGGTTGTTGCTGAACCTCGTAGTTTGTCTGGACAGGGTAGTTCAACTCAACATGGACAGTATGTTTCAGGCAGAACAGTTTAATCTGAAATCTTTCCATAGCTGGGTCTCTTAGTTTGGAATAAAAGTGTATTATGCAATGTACATGGCCAGTGTCTTAGGAAAAGACTCTGAAGCTGTGGAATCACCTCCGTTTTCCTATAGCTGAGGACTTTGTAGCTACTCATTTACTTTTGTGTTCAAGCTAGAATATATTCCAGACATGGCCAAGAAGTGGCAGCAACGCGTGGTGAATATCTCCAGTGACACTTTGTTGGAAATGTTTATGTTTTGCTCCTGAAAATTGCCTGGTGTGCATTGCTGGCACAGTACAGGCTTTCACTGTGCCAAATCTGAAATGGGGAAGGGGAGTGAGTACGTGTCTGTGTGCACACACGTAGATTTGTACTGAGGGCTGAGGATGGGCTGTCTTGGGAGACTCAAGACCATGCCTGGGGGAGAGGCTGGAGAAGAGAAGTGCTTGCATCGGTGTCTGTAGCCTGCTCAGGCCACCGGCTCAGTGAATCTCTGGGAATTTAGAGATGTTGGTAGAGAAGCCAGGCGGGGCTGGAAAACAGGAGGAAGTCTGAGGGTTACATCCATCACGTCTCTTGTCATCCGCAGGAATCTGCTGCCGCACCTTCACTGCATCCCCTGAGGCAGCTTATGGGACCCTTCCCTGGGTGCCTCTGCCCCAGGACACACCGCATGGGATGTCAATGACACGTGGAAAGAAGAGACCCATGTTGCCCATCCCTTGCCTCATCCTAGCAGCCGCTAGCTGCTTTGCCAGACTGAGTGAGTTTCTGTTCTTACCCATTTGTTCCATTTAATTTATGTTTTGCCTTGATGCTGGTTAGCATAGCCAGGCCTCAAGCTCAAAGTGATTTTTTTCTCTCTGCTGTTTCCTCAGTAGCCTTGACCAAAGGTCTAGGTTCAAACACTCCTCCAGAGGAGAAGGGGATACAGTCAGAGTTGGACATCTCTGTCTAGTGGTGCCAAGAAGAAATGGGGCTGGTGTGTGTCTCAAAGCACTAGGGTGGGTGTGTGGGGAGCTAAGGGGAAGGTGCAGCACAAGCAGAAGCAATAAGAAGTGCAAAATGTACCAGCACTGCAGTTTTTTCCTCTGTCCTTTTTTTTTTTCTGAGTCTCACAGGTCTTTCTTATTCCCATTTTTTTCCTCTGTGCAGGTGAATCTCTGCAGGTCACAGTGCAACCTGCCTCCATTGTCCAAAAGCTTGGGGGCCCAGTCAGCCTGGGGTGTGTGGTGGACCCCCCTAGAGTGAACCTCACCTGGAGACTGAACGGGAAGGAGCTGGCTGGGTCGGACGAGGTGCTGGGTATCCACATCGAGCGAGGAAAACTTGTCATCACGGCTCTCAACAACCACACCGTGGGGCGATACCAGTGCATTGCTCGTGTGCCTGAAGGAGTCATTGCCAGTGTCCCTGCAGTGGTCACATTAGCTAGTGAGTAACTTTTAGTCCTCTACCATTCCCTGCATTGCTTGGGCCATCGCTCATGCATCTTGAGAGGCTCATCCATGCTCACTTGTTGATGCTGGCATCAAGGGAGGGCTCCTTTGGCTTAGGCCACTTTGTAGCATTTTTGATCATGGACTGGCTGTCAGGCTGTGGCCCAGCCATAACCCAAGTGGTCTTCCTGCGTGGTAGGCTGGAGACGTGTCCCGCAGTGATAGTTTTTGCAAGACCACAAAGAGCGGGAAATACTTGAGCGATGGGGTTTATGTGCATGGTTGGTTTCCTGGCTGTCATGTTGCCCCATCTGGTTGCTGACTTCTTGATTGAGGTTACCAAAAAGTACCTGCTGGTGCTGGTGGCCAAACTGCTGCCTAGGCTGCTGTGCGGCTGTTGCTAGTGCTGGATCAGTGTGTGCTAATTTTCCCTGCCTTCCTGACCCACGGAAAGCGAAATCTTCTGCCTTGCTTGCACTTTGGTGGGTCCTGCACTTTTTTGTGTTGCCCCTGGGTTCATAATAACCAAAGTACCAGCCCCCATGTTCACAGTAAGGAAAGGTTGGTCTAGTTGTGGTGAGGCGGTGCTCCTGAGCACCTGCATTAAGTGACTGGTGGCCCTCTGTGTGCCATTGTGAAGATCCCTTGCCAAAAGGCAAGTTGAGGGAGAGGGATGGTGGGAGAACGGTTGCACAGAGATGTTGAAGGCAGGGACTGCACTGTTTTCATTTAGTAAAGCAGGCGCAGAAGTCAGCGGGAGGCAGATACAGGAGAGCAGAGTATCTAAAAGCACTTGTAATGAGGTTTTTGTCTTTAAGGGGCAGGAGGCTGTATTCATTGCTGCTGCTGTTGGTCCCAGGAAGGCGTGCTCCCCCTTTCAAGGGCTTTGTCCTCTTCCTACGAGGTTGCAGTGGTGTGGCAGCAAAAAGCCACCTTGTTTCTGAGCCACAGCTCTGAGCAAGGGACTTCGCTCCTATCTCTGAGCTTACATGCTCCTTGCTGCTGCCCTCTGGCATTGGTCACGGACCAAGGAGACGTGTGTGGGGGAGGGGGCGTCTTAGAGTGGGGAATTTCTCTTATGGGTGCCTGGTTTTTGGGAGAAAGTGCTGTATTGGATGCATCTGAGAAAGGGCAGCCCACACCTGCTTGGAGACAGGGTAGGTCTGTGTGGACCACCCTTGTTTAGGCAATGGTGAGTCTGATCTTCTCAGAGACCTGTGCAGTTTTTGGTGGAGCAAGTGTGTGTAGCAGAGATCACCATCTCCTGGCAGTGACAACCCCCAGGCGTGGAAAGGGCTTCGTCTTCCCGGCAAGGGGGAGTTCAGGGCTAAGTCTTAAGAAAATGAAGAAGTGAAGATGTTCGTGCGAAGTGGGGGCTGGCTTTGCTTTAAAGCCAAGAGCTATTGGCTTGTCACTGATACATTAATCAGGAGTGAAATGTTTAGGCCAGGCTGGGTGGGAGGAGGAGGCGAGGGAAAGCAAGGGGAGAGTTGCTGAGCTCTGAAGCGGGGCGGGAGGGGGTTGTCATAGGGCTGAATCTGTTGGGGGATTTGGCCTGAGCCCCGTGCCGAGATTAAGTTTCGGAGAACACATTCCAGAGCAGAAAGGGGGCTGTGTGCGCTGGTGGCCTGATAGAAGGAAGGAGAGGAGGGGAGAGGTGGATGGGATTACCAAAGACATGGTTTGCATTTAGGAGAGCAGGGTGTGCATAGCTTCTCAGCCTGATACAGTTCCTTCATAGGCTGATCCCCTTTTCTTTTTTTCCCCTCACCCCAACCCACCACCACCAGCTCTGTCTCCTGGGTCAAAGCATATCTATTTGACCTGTCTGTCTGCTTTGGTCTAGCATCACTGCTGGATGGGAGACAGTCCTAGAGCACCAGAAGGTCCTACCGTGTCCCTCAGGACAAATCAAAGCCACAACTGAGTAGTCCGTCAGCACTCTCCAGGAGCAAAATCACCTTCAGCTACTGGATTGCAACTGGGGTTGGGGGTGCAAAAGAGGGGGACTTGCCCATTGCTGCGGTGCCTGCCATGGCAAAGGCACTACTGCTGAGGGGAGGTCAGGAGCAACATTCAGTGGAGTGCATAGAACTGGACCCAGAGGCTGGATGAAGAAGCAACTAATCCATTGTGGAGCACCCCTGTGCTGCTCTGCATAGATCTCTTGTCCTTGAGGGGAGCTGGGAACGGTAGAGGCCGTCCCTCACACACTTGGGACGGCCTTGGGCAATAGAGAGCCCCCACATGGGGAAGTCTTGGCAGTCAGCAAGTGAAGAGAGACTGAGGGCAGCCCAGGAAAGACGTGGGGCTTAAGGTATAGGAGGCAAACCTTCTGCAGGGGTTCACGTGACGAGTTTCTTGTTTGTGAGCTGGAGGCTGCTCACAACAGCAGCTTTGCAATGGTCTGAAATAGCAGAGGGCACAGATTTGTGGTGGGTCTGAGTTTGAAAGCTACGGTAGCAGATATGCCACAAGCTTTCCTTCTCCAGACCTACAGGGCCTTGCTCTGAGCTGGTTCAGTGGGCACCATGGTCCTGGGGGTGGAGAAGGAAGCCCCTGGCAGGTCAGCATTGCAGTTGATACATCTCTTCCAGATCACCTGCTGGGCTGAAAAAAACCCCTCTGAAAGGGGTTTGGGGAGCCAGGGTGAGAGTGAAACTAGAATGTGAATGAAAGCAGTGGGGTATGTGTGTGGAAATATTTTCAAGGTTTAGCTTTATTTTGGAAGAGGACCTGGAGTCATTGGAAAAAGTATCTTGCTAGGTTTCAAGGGTTGTAGGTAACACCATCTGGCCAACTTTTAGGCTATTTCCACTCCTTTTTCTCCTCCTCCTTTGGAGGAAACACCCTCCCAGTGCCCCAGGCTGTGCATGCCTGGTCCCTCAGGGCCTGCTTGTGCTTTGTCAGCAAACAGATTACCATCACTGCCATGCTGGCAGCCACAGCGTAGCCTTGGGACCGATACCGCCTTCTCCCGTCTGTGGCACAGCAATGCCGAGTCCATCTCTGCTCTCCCCGGCTCAGAGGGCTGGTTGAAACTAGCACTTAATTCCTCTGGTGGAGATAAAATAGCTATTGTATAGCCAAGGGGTGGAGGGAGGAGGGATTTGCAGAAAGAGGAAGATTTCTTAAAGCAACACAAGGAGTAGCACTTCAGGCATTATTTGGGCACTTTTGAGTCCAGCTAGAGCCGACCTGGTGCTCCATGATCCCACACTCAACCTTGGCAGCCCATGCACGTCGGTGCAGGCAGATACCTGCTGGTCACCGCTGGCCTGGCATGCTGCACAAGAGCAGCCCCGCATGGCCCTGAGGCAGCCCTTCGTCCTGGATGAGGCTGTGGTATTCCTGGTTTTCCAAGCCAGGTCCTAAGCCTTCATATGGCTGAGAGATGCAAGAAAGATAAAGGTATTTTCTCTTGCCCGCTTGCAGGGGGCAAATTTGCCATCATGCCAGAAGCCCTGCTGCAGCCCCTCTCCTGGGTGGAGGTGCTATATGAAAAAGGTATGGCTGCAGTGGGCTCTGGTGGGGACAGATAAATAGGGATAAAGAGGGACATGAACACGGCACTGTGGGCTGGTCCTGAAACAGCAAAAGGCTCAGAAGGTCAAGAGCCCTTGGTGGAGCTCACAGGGCAGCTGAAGTGCAGGGCTGGAGCAAAGCCAGCCAGCAGAGGTGGCAAAAGCCGTGCAACTCCCAGCATTCAGCTGTGTGCGTGGAAAGCCAGTGCAGTGAGCACAACAGCAAGCCTGACCTGGGCAGACATGAGGTTTAAAACCAAAACAAACATTAGATGAGACACGCAGCAAGGGGACTCCACCTGTTCCAGTGTATCCCCTGTGGCCAGGGATGAAGGGAGTGAAGGGCCCCTGTGCCTGGGGACACTGTGGGACAAGGGAGGCTCATTGCCCCGTGGCCATCGGCCCTCAGCTTTGCGGCAGCACGTGGGGGAAGCCGGGCCTCAACATGCGGAGGTCCTGGGCAGTGACCCTGCGCTGGGTCGGGCTGGGCATCCCCCAGGAATTTGCAGCTGCTTTCTGAAGACAACCCCATTCATTTTCCTCTGCCTGGGCCTCTCCTCTGACGGCTCCCTGGAGGCGATGGCGGGAGGGAGGGAAGGGGGCAGCTGTGTGTTGGAAAAGCATTTGCTGAGGAGGGGAGAGAAGGAAAACACAGGTGGTGTTTCTCGAGCTGGCAGAGCTGTGGCACAAGGGCTGTGCGACAGGCGCGGGGTGACGTGGGGAGTGGGGCTGGGGCACAGTGTGGGGGTTGTGCTTGGGAGTGTGTGAGAAGGCGGGATGCCAGGGGGCTGCCCCTGTCCCGGCAAGGTGAGAGGGGACTGGTGGTGACAGCACCGGAGCCCAGGCTCCTGCGCTGCTGACTGGACTGGGAGCAAGAGCCATAACCCCAGGCTGCTCTGACAGCCCAGGGGGGATTAGTGGAAGATGCCTGCCCCCAGGCTGGGGGACTCCTGTCCCTGCCCATTCCCCTTCTTGGGGTCCTTCCCTTCCTTCCATCACCCTTCCCTATGCCAGGGAGGACTTTCACCTTGAGGGCCGGCATTTTATTTACTACTGCTGCTTCTCTGAAGTTATTTACAGTCTCCCATTCATTTAATCCAGTCTGTCTCAGCAGCCTCATTGCTTGGCCCCCAGCCCCGGGATTCAGCTGGTTTCCCTCCCCGATGACAGCAGCGCAGCCAGCCGCAGGGCTGACTCTCCCCGCACCCCGGCTCACCCCATCACGCCTTGGAGTGGGACGCAGATGGACACAAGCAATGGCCTTTGGTTGCACTCCCTTCTAAACAAAAAAGAAAAAAAAGAAAAAAAAAAAAAGGAAAAAATAAACCCTGTTATCCCAGCACGGCTGGGATTGGCAGTGCTCTCTGTCTGTCTGTCTGCTGCACCTCCTGGACTGTGGCTGGTGGATGAGAACTTGCTGCTTCCCTGTGATCGAGCATGTCTTTTAAGGACAAGGAGATGGGCTGGCACGTCGGGCGCTGCCATATGCAAAGGAAAACTCAAGCCAGGGAAGAGGGGATGTGGTTTCTCCCAGCTGCGGCGGGAGCTAGACCCAGGGTGCAAATTGCATGTTAGACACGGGGCACGGCTGCTGCCGGCCAGGCAGCCGAAGGGACAAGCGCTGTATACCCCCCCGGCACTGACCTTCTCCTCCGCTCCTCCCTACACTGCCTGGTGGGAGGAGGCATGTGTGGCTCCCCAAGTTTCAGGGGGGGCTCATTTGAAGCCCCCAGGGTGAAACTGTGTGTCCCAGCACAGCAGCCTCCGCTTTGCTGCGCTGGGGCCAAGTGCAAAGGCGTGTGTGAAGGGGGGGCTCGTCCCACACACAGGGGGTGCCCCCAGCCACCCTTGCCAGCTCCAGCCAACCCGTCGGCATTAATGGGCAGCTGTATGTGCCCGCAGCAGCGGGGAGCGGGGCGGTTGAGACCGCCTGTGGCCAAAACCCACTGGCAAATAAAACAGTCTTATTCGCTGTGGGGGAGCAGGAATTTAGGGGAGTAGTTTGGCAGGAAGCTCGTACACTTGCGTATTGGAAAATAGTTTGTCCCGGTGCCCACCTGATGTTTTTCCCCTCTCCCCTGCTGCTTTTGCTCCACTTCTCTGGTGGTGCCCAGTTCTTGCTCCCCAGCCACCCCAGGATCCCTTTCCTCTGTCTTTTCTCCTTCTGTCCACAGCTTCGCCCCTCGTCCCCTGTGGCAGAAGGTGGGAAGAAACGAGGGTCCCACTCCCCCCTGTGGGGCTGCAGCACTCACGGCTGTAAGAGCGATGGGCTGAGCTGCCATCTGGGGGGCTGCACGTGAGGGACCCCCATATCTGCCCAGCTCAGGGTCGTTTTGGGGAGTGCCCCAGCATGGGGACATCATTTTCCATCTCTGAGAGACTGGTGCTCCCCAGTGGGCTCTGCTGTGCTGGGACTGTGGGTCTGCTCTTCCTCTGGGCTCCTGGGCCCCTTCTCCGCTTCGGGGTCTGTGCATGCATGCACGCGCATGTGTGTGTGCGTGCGTGTGTGTGTGCAGATCCCTGCCAGCGTTGCTGGAGCCTATGCCTTGGCTCCAAAATCTTAATTTGGCTGTGATGAATCCAGACCACCAAGGCGCACATTAATTTTCCTGATGCTCGTTTATATTTTGTTGATCGGAGAAATATGCGTGATGTGGGCAGGCAGACACTGGGCTCTCGCCACTTCTCCACCTCTTTCCATTTCTGTGGCTCTTACTATTTTATTCCTTGATCAAGTATAAAAAGCAAAGAGAAGAAAATACCCAGCACCCTTCCCCTCCCCAGCAGTGACTTTCATTGCTGGAGGAGTGCAAGGCACTGCCAGCTTTTCACAAGTTAAAGAGTTAACCTTCATCTGGCTTTAATACCCAGTGGAAACATGGCTCCCCTCCTCAGCTTGTCTTAAAGGATTAATCACATTTCTGAAGTTCACCCGTATTCCTTCTTTTTATTATTTTTTATTTTAATTGAACGATGCCAAGAAATTCCAGAAGTATTAAGCATGTTCGCTGCAAATCATTTTTATGACATTGCAAAACCTCCCCTTTTCTTTTCAACCTCTTCCCCTTCCCTCAGATCTGGGCCCGGGAACGCTGGCTCCCCCAGCAGCTGCCCGGCAGCCCCTCCACACCGCACTCGGGGAGGCTTTCTTGCCGCCTTGCCAAGAGAGCTGGTTTTTATTTAAACTCCATAAAGGATCTTGCTTTAATCAGAAAGTCTGCTTGAGAAATTTCATGTCACTTTTCCATGACTGTGGGTGGGAGAAGCTTGGAGCCAGAGTTGTCTTTTGCTTTTGGAGAGCTGCTGCATTTCCCAGAGAACAAAACCACATTTTTCTGCCGGCTGGGGCTGCCAAGGGAGGCTGCCTGCCGTCCGCCTGCCGCCAGCCCTCCTGCTTCCCCCCAGCTCTCCAAGCTGCCTGAGGTCACGGGCGCCACGTCCTGGGATGGGTTTTGAGGGGTGAGGGAGCTGCTGACAGCGCGTGGCCACGCTGTGCCGTGGCGAGGGATGCAACATGCTGCCTTAACGTGGGGTTTTGAAAAGGGAGTGTGGGCTCGGCCGGATTTAGCGGCTTGCTGCTCGGGAGATGTTTGTTAGTGCTGGGTCACGGGGTAGATGGGCCGGCTTGAGCCTTGCTGTGACAGCGTGACTTGTGACCAGCTGCGGGATGTGTGACATTTTTATGCTTCACGGCACCATAAAAATGCGTGCATGGGACTTTTTTTCCAGGCACGAAACCCTCTCCCTCTGGGCACAGGCTGACCGAGGCAAACTTTGGGCTTGCAGCTCCCCGGAAAGACTTGCTGTCATCCCCAGAGAGGGACGCAACCAATTTCACCTCCAGGAAGCTTGGCGGGGCCAGACTGGCGTGCTCCCTGTCCTGCCAGATCCACAGGGTTTCACTGCAGTTCTCTGTTCCTGCTTTAAAAAACAGGGAAAAGAAAACAAAAAGTCAAGCGCCCTTTCCCCCCCTGCCCCTGTGCTTCCGCCCCTGCTGCCTGCATCAGCCCCACTGGGGGAGTGACCCATGTCACAGCCTTGTAGGGGGACACGTGCTGGGCTGGGCTGCCTAAAGCATGGCTGCTTTAGGGAGGGGACAGCTGTGCCATGTAGAGGAGGAGCTGCTTTTCTTTGCAAGTCCATGCTCTTTGAACTGGGCTGCAGGCACTGCTTGGGCACATGCAAAGCCTCGTGGTTTAACCAGCCTTCGGGCTGTGAGATATTTGATGGGAGCGAGAGTGCCCGGAGCGGAGACGCTGATTGCTCAGGCACTGGAGGAGCTCAGAGCAGCTCTGGGAGCGCCCAGTGCTCGCACACCTTCTCCCACTGTGTCAGCTGGCAGCTGTGCACCCTTGAAGCAGGCTGGGCTTCCTGAGTTATGGCTGCGAAGTTAGCTTCTCGGTAGCAGGACAGCAGCCGCGTTTGAAATAGCAGGCGGCAGAAGGACCATTTTTGGCTGCCCTTCAGTGCTGCAGTAGGTTGGCTCATTTTTTACTCTCAGGCCAGGATTTTTCACACCCAGTTTCTCAGCTGTGGAGCAGGCTGTTTCTCTAGAAGCTGTTTTAAGTTACCCATTTTGTAGGGAGGAGGAGGAGGAAAAAAAATCAAGCTCTGAAACCAGGCCAGTTTCCCTAGCTGCTGGGGATGGAGCGGTCCTCTGCTGGCACCGCAATGAAACAGCCCCGGGTCCGCAGGGAGAGGATGAGCGGACACCGGGATGCCGAGCCAGCCACTGAGATGCCCTGTCGTTCGCTCTCTCTGCAGATCTCAAAGACTTCAAGTTCGATGGCCAGCATGTGATCGAGGTGGATGAAGGGAACACAGCCGTGATCGCCTGCGACCTGCCCGAAAGTCACCCCAAGGCTCAGGTGCGCTACAGCGTGAAGCAGGAGTGGCTAGAGGCCTCTCGAGGTGAGTGCCACAGAGGTCTGTCCCCCTCCCAGGACCCTGCTGTACCCTTCCCCACCAGCAGTAGCTTTCTCTGCCTGCTGCGTCCTTGCTGTCCCTTTGCTGCCGGTGTGAGCACAGGTTAGTTTAGGGTCTCTGCCAGGTCTCCCTGATGTCTCCACTGCCTGGCACTAGGGACCCATGTGTAAAACCAGCTGTGGAAGAGGAAAGAAAGTAGAACTAGGTGATGCCCTGAGTTGCTCTTTGTCAGGCATCTCCAAATGTCCATGAAGTGCTCCTTTAACCCAGCCTGGATAAAAGCGACTTTTGAATTTGGGGACATTTTTAAAATTTGGATCTGAATTTTGCAGCTTTGCTCCATCTGCTGCCCGTACCACTGACAAGCTAGCTTCACCTAAGGCTCTGTTCCTCCCACCATTGCATCATTGCTCCCCTGATATTTGAACCAGAGAGGGTAATTTCAGTGCTGTCAGTGTTATCGTGTTGTTTTCCTCCCTTCCCACTTGTTCACCTTTTCTCCAGGGCACAGCATTTCTTCAAGAGGGGGGATGTGTCTTATAACCATGTGCCACCTCCTCTTCTCTCTCTGCAGACAATTACCTTATCATGCCATCCGGGAACCTTCAGATCGTCAATGCCAGTCAAGAGGATGAGGGGACTTATAAATGCGCTGCCTACAACCCCGTGACGCAGGAGGTGAAAACCTCGGTCTCCAGCGAGAGGCTCCGCGTGAGACGTAAGCCGCGCTCCCTTCACTGCACGTCTTCTCCGTAGCACTTCCAGCCCTGGGAGCATGAAGCAGTGCTATTGCAGATGGTTCTCCATGTGAACCAACGTTGCTGGAAAAACTCCTTTTCAGCAGCAGAGGGCCCCAAGGTCTTCTCCTGGGGTTTGTGTGTGCAACCCTGGGACTACCCTGGTTCTCGGTGAAGGGCGAGGAAAGGTCCTTAGCCCTTCGTCAAGACCGCATGCTGTCTGCACGCGTCCCTTAAGGAACGTTCCTCCTGGCCTGCCTTGCCATTTATCTACCCCAGTGCAGGGGAGCAGCGCTAGCCCTACCGTTACCCCTCAACTGCACACAGCACAGGGTGCTTTCCCACTGGCCACCTTCCTTCCCACCCACATCCTTCCTCCTCCTCTCCTCACCAGGTTCCACAGCGGAGGCAGCCCGGATAATCTACCCCCCTGAAGCTCAGACCATCATTGTCACCAAGGGCCAAAGCCTCATCCTGGAGTGTGTGGCCAGCGGGATCCCCCCACCGCGGGTCACCTGGGCTAAAGATGGCTCCAGCGTCTCCGCGTACAACAAGACACGCTTCCTGCTCAGCAACCTCCTGATTGACCCCACGAGTGAGGAGGACTCAGGGACGTACAGCTGCATGGCTGACAATGGGGTTGGGGAGGCCGGAGCCGCGTTCATCTTCTACAACGTGCAGGTGTTCGGTGAGTGCTGCTGTAGCCCTTGTTTCAGGAAGGACTTGGACTTTCTCCACTGCTTTCAGGGGAAAACATTAGTGCTGCTGTAGTCTTCCTCTCCCTGGACAAACCGCAACCTAAGGCAAACCCCTGCTTGTGGTTCCTGTTTCAGTTTCTCAAGTAGATGGGATGAATTGTTCCTTGAGGGTGGTAGTTCCTCCTTCCTGGCTCCCACTATGAGCTGGAGATGATGGGTCCTTCCTTTCCCTGCAGAAGCTCTTGTCATTTGTGGCGCTGGGTTTGCTCTAACTCTCTGGTCTCTAGCAGAAGACTGGCTGCTTCTTAGGTATAGCTGAGGTTGGCATAGGAAGGACATCAGAGCGACTTGCTTCTTGCTCTGTTCTGTGGGGAAGCTCTCAGTGGGGTGGGAAACATAAGGGATACTACACCTTAGATATTTCTACCACTCATCCTTCCCCTCCTCACAAGCATGAGGGAGGCTAAGCCTGTGTTTTCTTGGATTGCATTTCATCCACATGCCAGTCTTGTTTTGGCACAAGCGCAATCTTTGCAGGGTAGCTTTTCACCTCAAAAAAATGAGACTTGTAGGTAACTGCTGTCATCTGAGAGGGGCAGATGGCCCTGGGCCACCTCTCCTTGTGGTTCTTGTGGATGCTGAAGGGGAGATGCAATGAAGCGAGCCCACAGGGGTCCGCACAAAGGGAGTGGGACTTGGGGGGTGGGGTAAAGATCCATGACTCTGCCCTCATCCCTGCCAGAGAGGAAAGTGCAAAGCCATGACCATGCCGTGCTCCCTGCCAAGCGGCACTCAGTGGCCATGTTTTTTCCCTGCACAGAGCCCCCGGAGGTCACCATGGAGCTGTCCCAGCAGATCATTCCCTGGGGCCAGAGCGCCAAGTTCACCTGTGAGGTGCGAGGGAACCCCCAGCCCTCAGTCATGTGGCTGCGCAATGCCGTCCCCCTCTCCGCCAGCCACCGGCTCCGGCTCTCCCGCAGGGCGCTGCGGCTGGTCAGCGTGGGGCCCGAGGATGACGGCATATACCAGTGCATGGCGGAGAACGAGGTCGGCAGCGCACAAGCCATGGTGCAGCTGAGGACAGCCCGGCCGGGTAAGTCCCTCTCTCCAGTCTTTCAAACCCAGAGCCTAACATGCAGGGAAAGAGCAGGGGGAGCAGGAGAAGAAAGTTGGTGTGTAACCCTCCCGCTTGTGTTTGAGCTGCCTTGTGCTTCCCTCCCTTTTAGCCTACACCCCGAGTGCTGTTTTTGACGGGGGTCTCCATACCTCCCAGTAGGAACAGATGGTAGCGGTTTGGCTTCTAAGTGCAGTGCCATGCATGCATACTTGAGCTACCTCTGCGTGAGAGGCATAGGACACCTGGGTGTCCCCGGTTCCTCAGCTTGCACTGAGCAAGAGCATAAACACTGATGTGGGGGGATTCACCTGGGGTAAGAGAGGTACCACCTGATTCCTTGGACCCTGCCGAACTTACCCAGGGTGAGAGGGGCTTCAGAGAAGGAGGAAGCCCCGTGTGGCCAAGGCCTGTTCTCAGAGAGGCCCCAGTGAGGTGCATTAGGTTTATAGCAGGAGAAGGAGAGATTGTTGCCAACACCTTTTGGAGTGGCACAGCAGGCAGCACCACCTGGGACCTGATACCTTTAAGGTACCTGTGCTGCAGTGGGTGTATAGTGCCGGTCTTCTGGGAAGTTCAAGGGCCTTGCAGCTCTGCCTTCGCTTCAGACTGGGACAGGCATTTACCTTGCCTCAACACCTTGTCTTTCAGGAGCTACACTCAGCCCTGGGCGAGATGCCCAGCTGGGCTCGGCTCAGCCTCCAACACCACCTTCCAGGAACAGTGCCTTAAAGCTGCCCCTGGATAAAGCTGGGCTGCCAAAGCCTGGGACAACCCCGCTGGCAGCATCTCCGCAGTGTGCAGCCAACAGGGAGCTGGTGTCTCCAGCCGAGGCCCCCATCATCCTCAGTTCTCCCCGGACATCCAAGACAGACAGCTACGATCTGGTGTGGAGACCCCGGCCTGACAGCAGAGCCCCCATCCTCTATTACGTGGTGAAGCATCGCAAGGTATTGCTATTTTGCCCTGCTCCCATCTTTCCGCTGCGCCATTCCACAGGTGGGCTGGTGGCCTCATGGCAGGTTTTCACACCCCGTGAGCAGGTGTGTTGGGGCAGGGTCACCCATCACTCACTGATGGTGCTGGTTGGTGGTACCTCCTCAGCCGCAGCCTCAGCCCGTTGAGGTGTGATGAGTACAGGCTGCAAGAGGAGGTTTGCTGAGCTGTCCAAGAAAGATGGCACCACCATAGTGGTGCCCATCTGCCTAAGCACACAGAGGGTGTAGGCACACACATGTATTTCCAGTCAGAAGAGCTTCCGCGTCCAATTCTCAGTTACGTGCTTACACAGGGAGGAAGTCCCAAGGGCAGATTGCACAGTGACTTGCTCTGTAATGCTTTTGTCTTGACACAAGCCATGGGGACACTTCTGCCTCAAAAGGCCTGGGCTGCAGGGGACAGAGCAGCAGTCTGCCTCTGCTGCGCATACCTGCCCTGCTCAGCAGCGCTGAAGCACCCACGCTCAGTGACCGTGAGGAGCCGGCAGAGAGCCATCATTGCCATGCTAAATCCTCTGGGAAGGTCCTCAACTACCAGTTTTATTCTGGAAGGAAGTGCACTGCTGAGCACGCCTCTTGGCTGGTGGCACAGTGTGAGCAGTAACTGTTCTTCTTTAGCAGGCAGAGCTGTAGCCCAGAGGTTTCTCCAAATAGTGAAGCATTGTTGAGGTAAAAATTCTGCTTTTGAGGTGTAGAGCATTTCTTCCTGTTTTACTGGGGATAAGTGGGGGGAAAAGGGCCTTGAATCTATTTGCTGCTTGTATTTCCTTTAGGTAGGCAGGGAGTTGCAGTAGAGGGGCAGGTTTTGCTTTGGGGTTTGAGTATGTTCCAGATCTGGCATGTTTCAGATTCCCAGCCACTGCAAGGCACCGTTTTCAATTATGTGTGAATATATGTATCTATCTTCCTGGAATTGTTTGATTTTGTGAAAATATGGTATAATAGGAGGCTGTTATAACCCTAATATGATATAATAGGAGGCTGTTGATTTCTTTCTAAACAAAACTTAAGCTGAGGGTTTCAGTTAACCATCTCTTTAAAGAGCCCTTTAATACAAAGGCAGAAGATGCCAACGCAAGAACACAGTAGGGCAAGCTTAAACAAAAACCAAAAGGTGCCAAGAGCCTCACCAGACTATTGGCTCTGGTTGTCTGCCAAGAAGAGGTTTGTCCCCCAATGGCGTATCATGTAACTACCGATTCTGCGTGCAATCTTAACTTGCAGGCTGGAGTTCGTCCATATTTTATTTGTTTTTCAGCACTTCACCTGGAAGGGGCTGTAGGACAGCGGAGGTCACCGTGGGTCACTGCAGTTTGCAGTAATATGTTTTCAGTGTAGTCCAAATTCTCAGCTGGAGACTCTTTCTTGGGATGGTTAAGGATTGTGTGGGAAGGAATTAGTCCCAATAACCCTTAAACTTGTTTTGAAAGAGTCTCTTTCTATCAGAGATCCTTAGGATCAAGTTCTATAATGATCTGGTTTTGACATCTCTGACTGGAAAAGCATGTGTGCGGAGAGGGAAGGAATCAATTCAGCAACAAAAGAAAAGGTTCTTTGTGTGAAAGATGGCTATAAGGAAAGTAAAACTTACCAACAGGAGGCTTACATTTGTGCTGGGCAAGGGTCTGCTGCTCCTCTGGCAAATATCTGCGGATGTCTCTTTTTTTTTTTTTTTTTTTTTTTTTCCCCCCCCTCTGCTCTTACACTGCCCCTACAATCTTCACAGCCTGCAAGCAGTCAGATGCCACACAGCCGTTATCTTTGTTTCTTAAGAATTTCTCTTTTTCTTTCCTGGATATTAGCAGTCTTTAGGGCTCCCCTCCCCGGCCTCACAGCTCTGCAGGCTCAGGAATAAAAATAAAACGAGGCAGGCATTAATCAGTCAGTGTCAAACGCTTGGAGAAGATGAATGATACGGCAGAGTCTTGGCATTTCCGTTTTGTTGTGTTGCCTGCTTTGCTAATGCTCCTTTCAGCACCGGGTCACTTCGGTGTCCTGCCTATTTGCCTGCAAAAATATTATCCTTGTAGCTGGGGAGAAGGAGGAAGGTCCCACCTTCCCTCCCCCTCTGCATGGGGCATTGGGGCATCACCGAAAAATGAAGCGTGTTTCCAAGGCTTTCTGGGGGGCCATGGCCATACACAGTCTCTTCCCTGCAGAAACCAGTGCTCAAATGTTATGGTTCCACATTTCAGTCAGAAAGTGCCAGCTGGATAAAACTGGATAAAAGGCCATTAGCCAAACGACTTAGGTCCAGATGACCAACGCGATGTCCGAGTACCTCATCCCATGGAAATGGCCAGCATCTAACTGAGCAGCTCAGCAGCTGGGCTGTAGGAGAGATGTATATATGAATCCTTATACCTGAATCCTTCAGCTTTGCAAAATTAGGCTGGAAACATCTCCCTCCTGCGCAGGCAGGGAAGGTAGCCCTGCTCGATACCTGAATCTGTCATGAAAGCTTCTGAGCTCGGTGCAGGCAAGAAGCCCAGCCTGCCCCCAGGTTTGCAACGCCTGCCTTGGTCTCTCAGCAGGTCACCAACGCCTCAGACAGCTGGGCGGTGAGGGACGTCCCAGCCTCGCAGCACCGCCTGACCCTCACCAGGCTGGACCCTGGGAGCCTCTACGAGGTGGAGATGGCCGCTCACAACTGTGCCGGCGAGGGACAGACGGCCATGGTGACCTTCCGGACTGGTAAAGGTCAAACCTTTCCCTGGGTGTTTTGCTCTGAGTCAGGGGAGGGCCCCTCCAAGACGTCCTGCCCCAGCCCTGAGGCACAGGCACCAGCCTTAGGACAAAGGGGCTGTTTCTGCTCTGGAAACCCATCTGCCTTCAGCTTAGGGTGACTCTGTCAGAAGGGGAAGTGGAGGGTGGGACTGAAATGGGATGGGGAAAATCAGGGCTTCACCCCTGCCTGGGTTGGAGTAAGTCCCTTCTTCCCCTACTGTCTCAGCTGGTCACCTGCGGAACCATAGAAAATAGGTCTGGTGGGAATGTCAAGAGGTCGTTTAATCCATCCTCTGCCTGGAGACAGGATCAGCCTGGGGGGGTTGTTTCTGACAGGTGTTTGTCTAATCTGTCCTTAAAGGCTTGTCCTGCATCAAAGGAAACACCATGCCTTCCCACTAGACTGCTTGGTGCTGAGCTGCCTTTGCCACTAAAAGGATGTTCCAAATGTCTATGCTAAGTCCCCCCTGTCCCCTGGCTGCTTTTCATGTCTCCAGCAGGTGTGGGGAATGACATTCCCTTTGTAGCAACCTTCCCCGTGGTGGTGGGCTTGCTCACACACCCCCTCAGGCTCCCGTCTTGTGCTAGTTACTACCTTCTCAGGCAGAAAGCTAGCAACATTTCAAGAAAACCAATTAAGAGTTTTAGAAAATTAAATATGAGAGGGACCTATGAACAGTTTGACAAACCTTCCCCTTTAGCTTTAGTTCCTGCCTGCAGGCTGAGAGCTTTGAACACCTAAAGCCGTTTGAGTCCAGAGAGTACTTACCTCGGCATCATGGCTGGGAACATTTTCTTCGCTCATCACAGCAAAAATTAACTCTGAGCCGTGTCACTGATGCCACCTCTCCCTTCTGCACAGGCCGGCGCCCCAAACCAGAGATTGTTGCCAGCAAAGAGCAGCAAATCCAGAGGGATG
Organism: Gorsachius magnificus; assembly: GCA_034008185.1. Lineage (NCBI taxonomy): Eukaryota > Metazoa > Chordata > Aves > Pelecaniformes > Ardeidae > Gorsachius > Gorsachius magnificus. The sequence goes on from CM067081.1 coordinate 126,323,508, forward strand.
ACCCAGGCACGAGCACTCAGAGCAGTAACCAGTCCGACAACAGCCGTCTGTCCCGTAAGGCCCTCCCTGAGCTGGGCAAGGAGGGAGGGCGAGGGGTGCTGGATCTCTTGTGGGTGGCAGTGGCCAGGCCATGTTGGGGTTGAAGTATCTGCTGGGTAAAGCAAGTTTGTACAAAGCTGGATGGACGGTCTCTAGCTCCTGACAAGGAGAGGTCCTTCTCAGACACCCCTGCTACCACACTCGGCAGGCGGTCTGTTTTAGGAGAGCAGGCTGATCCCACCACCCGTGCCCACCATTAATGATGCAAGGGCTTGTCAGAAACTCTCTGTCTCTTGCCGAGTTGCACACAGAGGGTTCAGAAAGCCCTGCTGTGGAGTCAGCGAATGTGCGGTACACAGGACCAACAAGCTGCCGTGCACCAGTGGGTGCTGGAGGAATGTGAGGAAGAAAGGGGAACCAGGTCCCTGCAGGTCCTGGCATCCTCCTCTCTCAGCCTAGCCCTGACAAGGGGCAGTCAGTGCCCCTTCTAGGGGTGGAGGGTGCTCCATTTGGGTATTTTGCTGCACCAGAGAAACATCAGTTCCTGACTGGTTAATCCAGTTCATTGTTTCCCACCTTGTGTCTGCCATTACTATTATTCACCAGTGCCATTATCCTTCCTGTGAAATGCTCTCCTTCAATCCTTATCTTTTCTGTGATGTCCCCTCCTTCAAGCTCCCCCACTCACTCCTGCATTGCCTTTTTTTCCCCGGCATCTCTTTCTCTCCCATCTTTTGACTGTTTTCCAAATTACATTTCTGCAGTTCAGAACTTTTCCCCATTCCCTCCTCAGCTGGTTCTTCTCAGTCTCTCCTGTTTTCATCTCCCACATTCATCTCTCCCCAGCATCAGTCTCCCCCTGCTCACTGCTTCCACATCAGCCGGGCCTTTTGCTCTGTCTCCAGCCCTGCATCCACATCTCTCATTGCTCACCCTCTCACAATGGGTGTACACACCTCAAACCTTGTCTTGTCCAACTCGAGTTGGGAGTGGAAAAGGAGCAAGATGCAAGCATGAATGAAAGGTGTTTGCAGGGCACAAACTGAAAGGAGTTGGGGTTTGGGGGTGCCAGCTCTAACGAAGAGGCAGAAAGAAGAGAGCATTCAGGACGTAAAGAGCAGGTGGGTGGGTGCAATGCAGGTAGTCCCTATACATACCCACATAGTACAGGATCCTCCAGCCAGGCTGAGAGGAATGTGTTTCATGTCCTGATGTCCTTCTGTGCCCCTTGCAGCTCCAGAGGCACCGGACCGTCCAACCATTTCCATGGCATCAGAGACATCTGTGTAGTGACCTGGATCCCCCGTGGGAATGGCGGGTTTCCAATCCAGTCTTTCCGTGTGGAATATAAGAAATTGAAGAAGTTGGGAGACTGGGTCCTGGCCACCAGTGACATTCCTCCCTCTCGCCTCTCTGTGGAAATCCCAGGCCTGGAGAAAGGTAGGCAGGTGTTCTCCTCCCTGCTTCCTGGAGGTCTGTGGGAAAGCGGTGCGGTCCCTGTGGGATGGTTTGCCATCTGTCACGTCATGCTTAGCCCCATCACGTGCAAGCAAAAACAAAGCCTCCCCAGCTCCAGCCTTAGACGCATGAGGAAAAGCTGCAGATGCTTCTCCAATTTCTCCAGCTGCAAAGACCAGCATAGATTTGACCTCCCGCCGGGAGGCTTGTGCATGCTTTTCTGTATTACAGGATATAGTTACTAAAGGCGTTTGGTTTTGCCATTTACTAGACCGGACAGACCCTTCCTTAGCCATAGGCAAGACAGATGGGCGCACACAATTCCCATTGCACTTCACATGAGAAAAGGCGGCAGTGCTGACCTGAACCGCTTAAAAGGGCAACATATCTACCCCACCTTAAAAACCCAGTCAAATGATGTTTGGTTAAAAATTATTCAGGCTTTTTGGTTTTAACTGATGTTTATGTACTTAATTTCCATGTAGCAGAGGAAGGATGCCTTCCCATACCTGCTTTCAGGTCAGGACAGCCTTTCAGGCATCTCTGAATCCACCCACACACCTTGCAGAACTGCTGTCTGACCTCTAGACCACTCAGACAGGAACAGGGGAAGGCAAATAAAAGCAGGCTCCATCTAGCACGTGGCTGAAATCTGGCTGTTTGGTGTTTGTACTTTGATCAAAACCTCTTTGTAGGCTCTCTGCTTTCTGGAGATGTAGCCCCTCTCCACAGTCAGGCCTGTTTTGACAGTAGAAATCTTGGAAGACTCCAATCTCTGCAGCTCTTTTTATTTCCCATTTTTACCCCAGGCACATCCTATAAATTCCGTGTCCGGGCACTGAACATCCTGGGAGAGAGCGAGCCCAGTGCAGCGTCTCGGCCATATGTGGTGTCCGGGTACAGCAACCGAGTCTACGAGCGCCCCGTGGCTGGCCCATACATCACCTTCACAGATGCCATCAATGAGACCACCATCATGCTGAAGTGGATGGTAAGGTTTGTAGGGGCGGAGATCTCTGAGCGTGCAAGGAGCAGGTGTGTGGGTGCTGCTTGATCAGATTACACACCCTCCAGGTTACCACACTGGAGCCTGTCACCAGCAGAAATGGATCTGGGATCCAACAGCTCCCTCTGGCAAAAGAGGACTGGGCTTGGGTCACACAGAAGTGGGGAAGTCAGAGAGCCTAGGAAACCCTTTTCATCTGAATCCGACTTTGTACACAGGAGGCATCTCAGCAGATAACCTCAGGGTCTTGAGACCATTTTGTTCAACAAGCACAGTTCAAAAACGCATGGGGCAGCTGCTTGCTCTCCTGGCCGAGTTCCTGGAATCTGTTAGCATCTCTGTCTGTCCCAGTAGCTTCCAGGAGATGTGTCCTTCACTCTCACTTGCTGGGTAGCAGTCCTAATTGCTGATAATCATTTACAGCAGTCCAGCCCGGAGGATCTTTAGGAGTGGGAAGGATCTTTTGGATCACAAGCCCAGATCCAAGTGTTTCCAACAGCTTAGAGCTTACTCAGAGGGATGCATTGCCCTCTTCTCTCCCAGCTGCTTCTAGCCAGAAATTACTACAGGGCAGGATGGGCGCTGCTGTTCATGTAGACACAAACAGTAGCTGATAAAACACTTGCAAAGACGGCAACAACCCATGGAGTTGGGACAGTAGTGCCCCGGGTGGGGGAGGAACAGAGCTGTCTTGAGAAACACGAGAGTCCTGCATTCACTGGTTCATGGCAAGATGCAGTTTGTCTGGAAGCCATGAGCCTACTAGAGCCAAGGTGAAGGTGTGCTTGTCCTTGCCCAGCTGAGTCACTGTTGCTGAGGAATTTTTTCTCGGAAGCATTGGCTGTGGCTGCTGGGAGGGAGAAGGGTACTGGATGCTTGCGGGGACAGGACCAGACTCACGGACTGTCTGAGAAAAGTGAGGTGTGAGAGTGTAAAATGGTCCTGAGCTCTTGGAAGGAAGCTCTTGCTGTGCAAACCAGCAGCAACACAAGGAAGATCTCCCTGCTGGGTCTTCCACCTGTCCCATCCCATTTACCCCCACTGCTCCCCACCTACTATGATATGGAGCAGAGACATCTCTGCTAATTTCTGCTCTCCCTCCCATCCTCTGCAGTATATCCCAGCCAGCAACAACAACACTCCCATCCATGGTTTTTATATCTACTACCGCCCCACTGACAGTGACAATGACAGCGACTACAAGAAGGACGTGGTGGAAGGTAGGAGATATTGGGAGACCGGTCCCAGCTGTTGGTTCCTTCTGGAAGAGTACTTGGCCAGAAGGAGCCCTGTGCACAAAAGGCTGCGGTCCAGGCACTGCTGCAGAGCGGGGCCAGCTGCCTGCTCCCCGAGGAAGCTAATAGCACCATGTGTGTGTTCCCTCCTCAGGAGATCGGTACTGGCACTCCATCAGCCACCTGCAGCCAGAGACCTCGTATGACATTAAGATGCAGTGCTTCAATGAGGGTGGTGAAAGCGAGTTCAGCAACGTAATGATCTGTGAAACCAAAGGTAACCAGCTTCACAGGGTGCCTCTGGGAGCCCCATCTGCTGCCTTCCCTGCCTGCTGCCTTCCTCTGTCAGGGCACAGCCAAGCAGGTACCGTCCCTACCTGAGGGCGCGTCATCCAAGCTTGGGCAGGAGAGAGGCATAGGTTTGTTGGTGCTGTTGCTCAGTATGTGTATGTACGCATACCAGTACTCAGACCCCTTCTGCAGAGTCCATCACCATTTCCCTCACAGCAATAGTTACCTTTTGTTTTCCTAAGTGTCACATAGACAGTGGCTGGAACCAGAAGGGATAACTTTCCCTTGCTGTTCCCAATTCCTGTGTTTGGTTATAAGCAGATCCTACGTCATCTTCCAAGCAGCTGCACTGTCATGATAGGAAAAGCATTAGGTCCAAGGGGGTGTTTTGGAGAAGCTGTTTTGCTTTTTTCCTTTTGCTTTAGCAGCCCAAGGCCCTGGCAGATCTGTAAGCCAAGCACAAAGGACTTGTCTGCACTGCGATATGCATCAGCCTAGGAAATCCTCTGGCATACAGGAGCACTTTAAAGCCACTGTAGAAGTCTGTCCACTCCACAGCAACATAGGCACCCTGGCGCGTGCTGCTCTTCCACCTGCTATGTCTGTCTCTAACGTTGTCTCTTCGTTCCCTTTGCAGCTCGGAAGTCTCTTGGTCTGCCAGGTCGTCTTCCACCCTCAACAGTGCCCCCCCGGCAGCATCCCCCACTCAGTGGTGGGCACAGTGGCCTGGGGACAGGAGCTATGGTGGCCCGTTCCAGTGACTTGCCTTACTTGATTGTAGGCGTTGTGCTGGGCTCTATCGTACTCCTTATCGTGGCCTTCATCCCCTTTTGCCTTTGGAGAGCCTGGTCCAAGCAGAGTAAGGGTTCTTTCTTGAGGCATGATTTACCAGATATGCTCTGACCTGTGGGTAGTTGGGTCAAACACCCAAAATGAGAGGGCTGCTGGGAAGCAGGGAGGGGGTGGGCAGAGGGCAAATCCCAAATGTCCCATGGAACGCGATAAAGACAAAGACCGCCATTTGTCCCTTGTCCTGCTTACCTTGCTGAGAAGGAACCCTGGGACTAGAGCCAGTAGAAAGAGGCACTCCCTTTTCCTTCCTGTAAGGGTCCCTTTCCACCTTTTGTCATCAAGGGTGCTTTGGGTGCCAAAACAGCTGCTGATGGGAAGCCTAATGCTATCCCTGTTGAGCTTCAAGAAGCTCAACTTTACCTCTGCTTTTGGCCTCAGACTTTCTTTTTCCTCCCTCTGCAGAGCAAACCATTGACATGGGCTTCCCAGGAGCCGGGCTGCTGGTATCATCCTGCCAGTACACTATGGTGCCGCTGAGGGGCATCTCTGCTCCTCGTGCCAATGGACATCCCTATGTTAACGGGCAGCCCTATGCCAATGGGGCACACCTGAATGGCATCTGCCCTGCTGCAGGAGTGGGCTATGCAAGCACCAAGACCAGAGATTACCATCCTGATGAAGAGCCACAGGTACGTCTGCACCTGCGGTTAACAGTTGGTTTGACATGAGCTGGAGGCTGTGATTGTGGTGAGAGGGCTTCTCCAGACATGCCTGGCACCCTTTGCAGCAGGTGGACATGGCAAGACTGGCTTCTTAAAAGAGATTTCCCCTTTGCAGCAGAGTCGGAGACATGGGAGGGATGGGAAGGTCTCCAAAACATTAGTGAAGAGGTGTTTCTTGGGGCAGTGGCTCTAAGTACTGAGGAGGCAGTGAGCAAAGGCTACTCCTAAGGGTTCCTGTTTCTCCTGAGCAGAGCTCAGAGGCACTGACAGTGTTGAGGACTCTGTGTGTAAATAGTAACACAGGCCAGGGCGGTGACACAGCTGAGACTATAAATTGGTTATCATCCCCCACTGATTCAGCAGTAAGCGCGAAGTGAGTTGTTCAGTTCCACTCCGTCCTCTGTAGCAAAAGGAAGAGTTTCAGCTTTCTCTGCCTTCTGTCATGAGAGCTTCACCAGTCTTCCCCACAGCTCTGGCACCCAGATCAGCACCTGTCTCTTAATGCTGTTGTGTGACATTGCTCTGCTGAGAACCCTTCTCTCTCCTTCCAGTCACACGAGGAGACCAACGCCTTGCTGCAGGCGAGAGTGCTGCAAAACGGGAATGCCCAGCAAGACTACCAGCCCTCCAGGTTAGTCCTGGCTTATGGAGGGAAAGAGTGGAACAGTCCAGTGGGGCCCACAAGACTACAGGCTCACAAAAGCTCGCCCTCAGCACCCATCTGTCCCAATTCACTGGGGAAACAAATCCATGCCCCAGCACTAGGCCTTCTGGGTCTAAATTCTCTTCGGACATCTCCTTCCTCTTACGGTTTAAGGGAGGGATAATTTAATTTTAGAGATGGCCAAGACCTACTTTCCCCTGCCCCCTTTCCCTCCCCCTGCTCCTAAGTGGGAGACTGAAAAGTAGGATGAGAGAAGCTAACAAACATCTACGACTGGAAGCTGATAAACAGCTGCCCCAGAATTTGGCCAGGGTCTGGTTGCAGGTGCTCTGTGTCTTGCTGTTCAGATGCCACATCATTATTCCCATGCTCCCTGGGAGGCACTACTCTTCCCACCTCCTGTGGCACGCACAAGATGTTGAATCGCAGATACCAGATTCCATCACCTCATTCCCACCCCACAAGTAGATCCCCATTTCTGCCCTTCCCCTCATTTAGGAATGCTTTGTGTCATTGCATTGATGCAGCTGGCTGAGGTGTTACACAAGTTATATCTTTCAAGGAGGAAAGATCTGCGAATAACGCTAAACCTCTTTGTCTGCCTCCCCAGGTTGCCCAACTCAAGAACAGAAGACAGCTCTTTCCTCTACAGTCTTCCAGATGACTCCACTCACCAGCTTCTTCAGCCACAGGATGACTGTCCTCACCTTCAAGAGCACTTTGTTGGCCTCCATCCTCCAGTGATGGGCAGCAAAGTGGGAGGCCCTAGCCTGGATGGTCGACGGGATCCCCTGTTCCACCAAGGTCAGTGGCCTGGAAAACTCAGTGCTTGCTTCATCTCATGATTTTAGGCTGATCTTGAAGGGAAATCTCACTGTAGGGCCTTTGATGGTGCTGGTCGTGCTCGCTTCTGTGGGGCAAGGACTGTTGTAACACTGCATAGAACAACAGGATGGAAAGGCTGCACTGGGGACTGTAAATTGTCTCAGTCAGCTTTAGAAGACAGACTTCTCCAAACACTTGAGCTGTATGCTGCTGGAAGGGCACATACCCATCTCCAGTTGCAGAGACACTGTCCTTTAGTCCTTAATTTTGCATTTTCCAGACAGCCAGGAAAACAATAAGGTCCCTGAAAAATTATGTGAATCCATCTCCCTAGGACCTAATCCACCTCTAGTGTGGATCAAACTTGTGTGGAAGCGCAGGATCAAACTCCCACGTAGCCAGGACTTTCAGAATGCAGATCTTCCTCTTTGATGAGAGTACCTATCCTCATAAAGCGGACTGTTGACTAGAAAGCCACCACAGCGTCTTTCATTTCTGTATGCATCGTAATCGTCTCTTGCTCCTTACCCTTTCAGGAAGCCCTTGCTGCCTCGGCCTAGTGCCAGTTGAAGAGGTAGAAAGACTAGGTTGCTGCCAGTCCAGAGGAGATCTCCATCCCCAGAATCCAGTGATCACATCTTTGGGTCAGGACCTACCAAGACATCTGAACAGCAGCCCGCCACCACTGCGGCCCTTAGAGACTCATTCTCCTACTAGCTAGGGACCAAGCTGCCTTTTTTTTGCAAAAGACTTCTTATAAAGAGAAAGAGAGAATGGGTATTTATTTTTGTATAACACCCCTATTTATATATTTATGCACTTGTATATAGATGTATATGCGCCTTTTATAATGCTATGGAGACAGAAGGCATCCTCAGCAAAGTCACAGGAGGACCCAAGCCGCTCAGGGCAGCAGCTGTCTGTGCCACCAGGCTGTTCATCAGAGCACAAGACTGGAAGAGCAGCAGAAGAGACGTCGCAGGACATGGGTCCAGACAGAGCTGCCACCACCAAGATCAAACACCTTCTTGCAGAGCACCCTCTTGCAGTGAGGGCTTCACGAAAGATAATGCTCTCTAAAAGGTCTATTCCTCACCCCCACAGGAAGGTTTGTCCCAGGAACACACTCCTGTGCATGGACTGGAGTTGTGCACTCTGCCTAATCAGTTTAAACAACCCTTCACATACACGCCATCTGCAGCCGCGTATCTGTAAAGACAAGCCCACGCTTTAACATCTAAAATAAAGGCTTTATAGTCTTTTCTGTGGCTGGCTGTATGCTAAATCCTCCCACAGGATGAACCTACTCTTTTTTTACTTCCAGACACACAGCAAGCAGGACACCTGGGGAAAGGTGATGTTTTCCTGCAGTTACAGTTTTCCAAATAGACACCCACGCACATCTTCTCAGTGCTGAGCTCAGGAGAAGAGAGACAGCCACTGCCTGTGCCAGTTAAGTGACATAAAACTTCTAGTAAGTAGCACAGCTGGAGGAAATTTTCATTTATCTCCAAAGACAGCTGCATGAGTTTGGTGAAGGGGGGAAAGGCAGGCTGACCCCCAAATCTCTGCAAATTTTGTTTCCTTATTCCCCACCCCTCCATCCTGTGGTTTTCCAGCTTCAAAAGCTTTCATCATCCAGGCCTGTGGATAAGGGTGGGTTTTTTTCCCCTAAGGAAACAGAGGATGCTCAGCACCTTCATCAGGACCCACCGAAAAGGCAGGCAGCACAAGTTGCGCTGGGGGCAGCAGGGGCAGGTCTTGAGCCTGGTTGGGAGATAGTTGGATCCTGGCTGAATGCTCCTTGGTCTGGTGTACAAAGACCAGTGGCAAACCCCAAGCCTCCCTGTGCGCCCTCAGAAGCTTTGTGCTGGAAGAACAGTGCAGCACAACCCCTCCACTTTGGGGGTTGAAGGAAGTTTTCACGGTAAGACGGGGTACATGCTGTAAACGGCCATGTACTGCCACCATGCTGAATGCCAGAGGAAGAAAAAAAAAGAATAAAACCTGAAAATGTATAGAGCCTGGCTCTCACTCTGGTCAGGCAGCTGCAAGCCAGTGGAATTACAGGCTGACTTTGCATTTGCTATACCCTCCTCATGCCAGGTAAATGCCACGTCCTGCACTGTACCGTGGCTTCCTATTGTTACAAAGCAGAGGCAAGCGGGAAAGTCTTTGACTGGCTCCATACCCATCTGAGCACTGTAGGCCCTGAGGAGAAAGGGTCCCTTTGCTTTCTCCAAACAAACAGCACTTCCTTTGGCTCTAACTAGCTCAGTTAGCAGAGAACTACCATTGCTGCTAGGATGTTCAGCAACTAAAAAACACACCCATAAGGCAGGCCTCTTTTAGTATTTTTGAGAACACGGGTACAAAGCTGGTTTTGCCCACGTGAAACTCTCCTATCCAGCCTTCAGCAGCCACTGTTCTGAAGGACAGACAGGCACACACGTGCACAGGGCATCTGCCCAGTGCAAATCTCTGCAATGGACTGGTAACAGCATTTACTGGTTATATTTGCACTTTTTTATTCCCTATCTGCCGCTACAGTCATATTTTGATAGCGGAAACAAATGTAACCCTTTACAACTAAACCCCTGTATAGCCAAAGCAATTAATTTCACACTTCCAGGTATTAAACTACTGCCACAGTTAACCGTGTCCATTTTTAAGGGAGACTTGGACTGTTAGTTACCGTTTCTGGTGTAAGAATGGGGAACGTTTCAGCTGGTGTCTCAGAGTCCTGTGGTGATGAAGGTTGTAGAAAGCGGCACCCATCTTTTCTGTTAAGGAGAGCAAGTTCTTCTCTTAAGCGCCCATCTTTTCTGCTTAGAAGATTGATTTCTTTTCTTAGGAGGGCTGTGTCACAAGCCCTGTGCTTGAGCCGCGCTTCCAGCCTGGCCTTCTCTTTGATGTCAGTAGTTCGGGGGCCCTGAAATTCTACTCCCTGGGAAGACAGGGAAAAAAATAACTCCTACAAAACATGGTAGAACAAATGGTGGAAATTTATTTCAAGCACGAAAGTGAAGCTCTCCACGAGGCAGGACGGCTTCATGATTCTCTGCTCTCAGTCAGAACTACTTGGAAGTCAGAGTAAGGGACCACTAACTTAGACTGTCATGGGTAGGTGCCTTATTTGCTAAGACAGAGCAAAGATTAATTCATTTGGCTGTTTCCATGTAACAAAGGAATAAATTTGACCTGCTGCAAGATGTTTTCTAATTAGAAATAAGATGAGTTTCTTCCAGTATTAGGAAGCATCTAAGTAAGAAATTAGCAGAGAAGCTTCAGGATCAGCTCATTCATCTCCCTTTGTACTGGACCTGGAGCAGCCACTAAGCCTGTGCCACTGGGCAATATTAGCTCGAACTGCTGACTGCAGAGCAGGACACAAGGCCAGAGAGCTGGTGAGGGCCAGATGATCCCTTACCCATTTCTGAACAGTCCTAACCCTGCATGCAATACAGTGGCTAAAAAGCTTACCAGGTCATTCTTTAGTGAATCCAGCTTAGTTTCAAGTTGCTGCTTTTCAAGGTAGAACCGGTTCAGCTGCTGCAGCTTGCTGGAGTTTTCCTTTGTCAGCTTCACTAGCTGCTGCTGCAGGTCTAAGATTCTTTCCTAGAAAGGTATAAAAGGTTGAGCCGGGATGAGAGAGGACAAAAAGTATGAAGTAGGGAAAAAGTGCTAGGCACAACGTAAGTGTCACAGAAGGGAGGTAAACAGCAGACTGATCCTGCATACACCACCTGATCCAACAGTACCTTTAGTGCAACCTGTCTTTTAATTCTTTTTTTAAAAAAAAATATTGCAAATGCCTAAGTATTCAGGTAAAGCAGTTTGGCAAAAGTGCAGGAAAGAGAAAACCATTAGGTACATAATACTTCCATCTGTGCACTAGGTATTAAGCTGGTTCCTACACCTGCCACAAGCCAGCATAGAAGAGGAACAGAGAAGGCTGGGGCTATGAGTTTCCACTTTTAGATTTGGCTATCATATCCAAAAGGCAGGACAGGGGCTCTAGCTACAAACACAGGACAACCAGGAGAGCAAGGAACCGCAAATCTGCTTGAACACTCTACTTTCCTGGAAACGTGTCGTGCTACAAAAATGTGCAAGTAGTGGCCAGGACAGTTCATTACAAACCTACTTGTGTCCTTGCTGACGTCAGTTAGAAAAGTCTTGAGCCAGATCTAGATGCATGCTGCATTGAAGGATACCAGACTAACTTCCCTAAGGAGCAGCCAATAGTGAACCAGCAAGGCTAAGCCCAGAATGTGCTGCCAACTGACATGAGCAGGAAAATGTAACATCACAAAACATATTAAATGCATGTATAAAGGTGCTGATGTTTTACTGCTCAGGGAGGAAAAAAAAAAAAAAAGAAAAATCTTAAGTCAGTTTAAAACAAGAGGCATGATACTGGCTCAAAGAGAGATTTTTCTGGATCTTTTGTGATCCTCACCTGACTGTTTTCTAATTTTTCTTTCTCTGTATTTTTAAAAGGACAAAAAAGACAGCATTCTGTAAGGGCAGCATAAGAGCGTTGCCTGTTTGCACCACGATAGCTGAGTCTTGGGCCAGCCAGATAGAGACAGACACTTTTCAGACTGCACAGCCTAGGACACCGGGCTAGGGCTGCCGTCTACACAAGCATTTCATCACCAAAGGCAGTGGGAGGAGGCAGAAGGTGCCGAATGCCAGCTGAAAACCAAAGGAAAGCACTCTAGAACTTCACACAGGGACTGAACCAGAAGGGTGCATTTGAGGATAGTAAAACAAGAAGGTCATCAACTACCTCCTTGAGAAAATAGGAAGTGTAGCAGCAACTGGAGCAAAGGTAGGAATGATGATGGGAAATAGGAGTTGGACATTATGGTCTATTAATGACAGGTGGAAAAACCCCAACAGGAACATGTTCACAAAAGATTTTAGTGTAACTATTCAGCCCCAGGGAAATGAAGCCTTAACAGATCATCATAACACTTATGTCTTCCTCCTTTTCCTGCTCCTTACCTCCCACTCTTTGAGCTCCTGGGAGTGCACATATTCTTTCTCCATTATTTGTGCTTCCAACTCTTCCACGCGTATGTTAACAGAGCGTGCTTGAACCGCTTCAAAATCCACCAGCCAGCCAAACTTCTTCATCAGCAGATCATTGCACTTGTCTTCCAGTCCTAGCAGAAAGGGCATGGCACAAATGGCAGAACTGTCTGTCTTTGGTTAATAAGAATTTCTGCCTTATCCACAGCTTTTTGTCTGAACTCTTGGGCATTTGCTTTGTAATAAATAATCCACACAAAACCACACAGAGCCCACAACTGAATACTGCCGTTTGTCCTTGCCTGTGATCACGTCTGTGTGGTCACCAAGCCACACTCTAAGCCAGTCCTAGTAAGCCACAGCCACACCACAGGCTGTATAGGGCCTCTGCAGGTTTGGTGGTGCTAGACATGTCTTTGGGTTTTGTCCTGGGAACAGTGTGTGTTTTGAACAGGACTTGTTTTGTTCTTCTTATGTTATATAGAGGAGGAAATTGCCAAAAATAAAAGCTTACGTGGCTTTGGGGAAAGTATTTTTTTCCTGGTTTACAGCCAGAAACAGCAATTGTGTGTCCTGACTTCCAGTGTCTCACCTCAGTCAACTATCCTTATACTAAGTTCCCAAATTACTTAACAACCTAATGACTCTGCAGTGCTAGAGAACTACCAGTACTTCATCAAAACAGTCCACTTGATCTGCTCTTTCAGCTTTATTTTCTGCAGTAACCAGCCGTGACGTCTGGGTGAGTGTGAAGACAGATATCTGGTGAGTTACCCACACCCAGTGAGGGGGACAGAATGAGCATTAGTATGCTGTATCATTCAGAGACTCTTACTCACGATGAATCTTTATCTCCATCTCCTTTTTGTCCTGAACAAGCTGCTTATGTTGCTCCTGGGCCGCCTTATAGATCTCTCTTTGCATTATCTTTTCATTACGTAGGTCCACAATTCTCTTCTGCAGATACTCTAAGGACTGGTTGGTAAATACCAAAGCCTGGGAGAAGTCACTGGGCATCTCCCCATTAACCAAGTACTCCACCTGCAAGAAACAGCCATGAGCAAGGCTGGCTTTACTTATTAAGGGTACCAGTGATCTCTCAGGACAACAAATGTGCAAAAGTTAGAGAACTGAGTGAGGTAATAGTAAACATGGGCACAAATCTCACAATTTGGGCCAGTGAATCACTACCATTCAGCAAAGCTCAAAGACTACTCAGAGCTGTGATGGCTGCCTCCATACAAAGCTGTCAACACTTCTATAGCACCTGGAACAAAGCGGGAGTGAGGGACTCCCTATCGACTGTCTGTGCTTTTGAATTATCTGGGAGCTGCAGGATTGCACAGTCAGGCCTTAGACTCTTCTGCCTTTATTACCAACCTTTTAATGAAGTGAGATAGAACAAATTGAGAGAGCTGAGCTTGCCTTAGAGGTATATGAGCCAAAACAGGCAGAAGCCCTATCTTCTCTCTCTGAGGACAAGATTCAGCCCAGAGGAAATAACAGTATTGTCTTGAGTTTTCCTCTTCATTTTCTACTTATCATCCCTGTGCTAACAGCTGAGTAGATGAATGCATTGCATCCAATCCAGCATTCTTGAACTGGGCAAAACTCCCACTAGTTTCAATAGTTTGGAGGCTTTTTTGATTTGGTTTTTCGTGGGTTTTTCTTGGCTGGTTGATTGGTTTGGGGGTTTTGGTTTTTTTATTTCCCCAGGAGAATATCAGTAGGTATGGACCTGAAGCAAAATCCCATGCCAAACCTATAAAACACTTGAAGACTACGCACATTTCAGCAATGGGATAAGCTTCCTGTCCTTACATCTTTTCTGTCAGTTTAAGGATAGAGAAGGGAAAAAAAAAAATCTAGAGGAAATAGCAGCATGAAGTTCAATTAATGGCACTTCACTCCCAGGAGACAATGGTGAATCAGGAACTAAGGGCCCCAAAGAACTGAAACGCTATTGTGTAGATGTACATAGGCCATTCTGCACTTGCAGATACACAACATCTTGAATTACCTGATGGAGTTTCAAAGGCACGACTACATATAGCTCGTTCAGTCTCTGCTGTTTTTCCCACTGAAAGGTCTCCAGTTCCCTCTCTGCAGTGTCCAGACTGGTTTCCACTACTTTTGCCTGCAAAAAGACAAATTGTGGACAAACAAAATCCTGGGATACTCAAATGCATAAGGCAGCAAGGTTCTATGTTGGAGTCCCTGATCCAAAGGGAAAAAAGTATAGAAAAAAAAAATGCTCTTTTTACGTACCATGATAGATAACTTTCATAGGCAAACACAAGGCTCATCTACATATTGAAGCAAGATTCTATCCTGAATACCTCTGTACACATGTACACTCATAAATGTCTCTTTAGTAGAGAAGGCCTGCATGTATCAAGAGGCAGCTGCTTTGTTTAGTGTTTAAAACACTTCTAAATCTACATAGCCTGCAAGATATTTTTTTATTGTGTTATGCCTGGAAATGCTTATTGATTCTGCATGAGAAAGAAATAATTCAGACTCAAATGTCAGACCCCGGGGTGAATATGTGGCAGCTGGCACTTAGGAAAGCCTTTAAAAACTAAACAAAAACCGTTGTAAGTTAAGCATATTTGATGGAACATTTTTGAGACACAATAAAAGCAAGACTTGCATAATGTTATTTTGGCAGAACTCTCTCTCTCCATCCCGGACAACCCTTCAAATTAAGATATTTTTGAATTAATATAAATCAAATGTCTTGATGAATGCAGGAGCTCAAAAAAGCTAAAAGGAGAACTTCCACCAAGTGAGTTTATTCAATGATTACTATGACAAAGAGCAAAAAGAAACAGATGGAAGAATAGCATTTTTATGCGTTTATTTTAACCTGCATTTGTGTTAGGATAAGGATTCTTTAATCTCTCCATCCCCATACACATACACAGAGGATGGACCAGGCTACATCGGATGTTGCATCTGAACCGGAGAATCCAGTTTCTGCTGCTGCATGATCATTAGACTTCTGGGAAGGAACCGGACCTAAAACCTGGATCCAGCCCCATAGCAGCTAAGGTTGGACCACCTTGGTTTACCCTTTCCAGGAGGACAGGTGACCCATGTTGAGCTGCCTCTTGCCTCTGTGCTACCACAGATACCTCTACTCAAACTGAAGCCTCTCAAAGGGTTAGAGCTTTTTAAGTCTTAGCCAAAATCACTAGCACAATATTTTTGCTGTAATGGCACCAGCTAATGCTTGCTGAGAAGAAAACACTACAATACCTTTTTGGCTAAGGCATTATATTTCTTTCTGAGATTAGCAGCAACTTTCTTCTCCTCTGTTAAAGCATTCTCAATGTCTAACCACTTCTGCTGGAGCTGGATGGTGTTCTGGAAGAGTGCCTCGCTACAGTCTGAGAAGGAAAGAGTCAAAGAATAGCTTAGTTTCATTATGACTGTACTATAGTTACAGGCTTGAGCTAGTAGCTTCTCCTACTGTGCACACTGCCCAGCATTCCCCATTACAAGACCATGCTCTTGATTCCCTAGAGCTTTCTCAAACATAAAACACATGGGCCATGTTCCTCCATGAGGGGGTGAAAGTCTTGGATGGATCTTTTTTTCTTTACATTCAGTCAAGACATTTGTTTCCGGAAGTAAGACTAAATGCATCAAAGCCAATATTAAAGCCAAGTCCTCAAAAGTTAGCTTTTGTAAGTAATGCAGTCCCAGACGTTACAGTATAATCTGCAATTATGTGAACTTGTAGTTGTTTATCTATAGCATCCTTCACCATAAATAATGAACTTGCTGTAGGGATCACTTACAGCTCTATTTGTAAATGAAGCTGTGGTTCATATGACCCATTTCATTTATTTTGTGATAAGGATGATCTGTGAATTTCTGACATAGTGATTTCAGTCATTTTAATCAAGGCAGCATTGTCAGCCCAAATCAGTGGGCATAAAAAAAAAAAAAAATCCAATAAAGGCAAAGCAATTTATGCATAAAGAGACAAATGTGAAGAGGCTAATGCAACATGTAATTTCCCCATTAAATTAGTAATTTGGACTTTATCAATAGAAAGTAAAAACCTTTTTCTTCCTAACATTTCATTGAAAAAGGAGATGAATGAGGAGTTAATCAAAAATTCAATTTGTGAAAATGTGGTAAAATCCATTAAAAAAAAAATATAATCCAATTCATTTCTTTAGTGAGTTCTAACCGAAAATAAAGCAGTGATGAGTGGTGTTACATGGTCATTGACATATCACTCAAAGATTTTTAAAAAACCTAACACCCTAAACTAGTTAAACTCATACAAAAAAGGGGGGGGGGAGGGGGAGGAAGTTGCTTGCCTTTGTTGAATGAATGAATGAAGAGGATTTTGCAAAGTAAAGCTCCTAATTTTCAGATACCCCTAAGAGAGCAGCCTAGCAACAGGCAACTGTTGCATAAATCCACAAGGTGGTAACAAAGAGCTTAATTTAACACCATGGTAGGGTCCCCGCAGAACTTCCCTGATCCAGCTAGGCCAGGCAGCAGGCTTCCAGAGAGCAGCTACAGCCTAGTTCCAGCTCCACTCCTGAGAGGAGCCTTTTCTCTCCAGAAAGCAGCCGTAAAAATGGGGAATGGTTCTTTATACAAAATAATTAGTTCTTAGTGCTTAGCTAAATTTTATTTTTCCAAACTTTTTAATTAGGGTACCCTATACTCCATCTGTTTCATGATCTCCACTGTGATTTCCTGAGGAGAAATGCTGCACTCAGGAGCAGTACAAACATTCTTGGCCCTTAATGGCATTAATATGCAGCGAATAATGACAAATTCTGTGTTTTCTTTTTAAACATACAATATTGCCCCTAAAGCTAAACAAGTAGTCAACCCAAGGAAATGTTGGCTTAGGTACTCTTTGGGCAAACAGAGTCATCAAAGACTTCATCTTCAGATCCAGAATTTTCTTCATCAGTCCCCAAGCTGGACCCTTCATCATTCTCTTCATTCTCATCTTCTTCATCTGGAAGAAAAGGACAGTACTGCTGGCTTGCAGAACACTCCCAGACCCACTAGCTGTGCATTATGTCAATGTGCTGGTGAACTCAATCCCAAGAATCCATGAAAGATCACCCTGGTAATATGTGGATCCAGGCACCTTGTGCCTATTGCATTGATCTGATAATTTCACAGAAAGAAAGAAAAATAAAACCCCACAAAACAAAAAATCAAGGGAGAGAAATCACCTAGTAATGCCAAATGCACAGACACAGGCACATTTTTGGGAGTTCCTTCAGTAATGTTTCCTCTTTATATGTGCTAGGAATTTAAACCTTGTAGGTTTACCATTCTACTACAGAGATTAATCAATGAAGTAAAATACGCAGAGGCACAAAACTGTCACAAAAGCATCACTGTTGTCTGCATTTTCTGTTAATTGTGTCCCATTTGAAATCAAAAGCCAAGTCAGAGAGCGGACAAGTATTTTAGCTCGATAAGGCTGCCTAGCCTTAACAGTTTAAAACTGAGTCACTAAGATAAATTAAATCCTTTCATAATATGTTTATTCCTGTGACAAATAGGTGATTGCAGATTAGGTCTATGATCTCTCATTAGTCAGTGGTCAGATTAAAGGAGAATGTCATGAAAGTGGCAGACTAATCACTTATCCATAGCTCCCCTTGCTAGAGCATAGGAAGTAGCTATTTAAAGCTTTGTCCCTTCTTCATGCCAAGTATCAGTCTTCAGTGTTGACTTAAAGGAAGTCAATTGCAGGAGATGTCATCAAATCAAATGTAGTCATGTTAGAAACTGAATTACACCATTGTTATCATTCAAAATGGCTGCCACAGAACATAGGTCGGTACATAAACAAATCTGGGTAAGTCTGATCTATGGTTTTTTGAACCGAGTTCAGTGCTGCATGTACCCAGGGCTCCACCTAGACTGAAAGACTGAGCTAGACGTGACCCCATGGAAGTATGTGGAATATATCCATAAAACAAAAAGAACAGTATCTCCCACCTGCTTCTCTTTCGACTTCTTTTTTTTCCACACACTTGATTTTCTTCTTCAGAACTTTGGTCAGAAAATGGGCAAACTCATTGTTTTCTCCAAGGGATGCTTGGAAGTTGGTATAAAGAGCTTTCTCACATTCCTGGAGCTTTACAATCTCACACTTTCTATCCTCCATTTGTGCAAGATAGCTGTTCAATTTTGACTAAACAAACAAAAAATCCTACTTCAGTTAAAAGGTACAACCCACATGTGTATCTATAGGATATATCTGTGAAGATCTGGAAATGCAAAACTTGACTTTCTCTCTTTAAAACCTGTGCTCCAGTCAAGCAAAACCTAGAAGTACATTCTTAAATCTAAGCATATGATTTGTCACCAATTCCACATCATTAAGTACCTATTAAAATATAGCTGTTAAAACTATGAAAAGATAAACCATTGGCAGTTAAAAGCAACCATCCTAGGTTGATCATCAGGAGTTTCTTGTTTTCAAAAATTTAGCACTAGACACTGGATCAGTGCTAAAATGAAGCAAAGAGATGCCACCATTTACTTTATGGCTTGCTTGCTTTTGTTTCAAGACATGCATTAGTGGTACTGTTAAATCCAGAGACACATGGCTTGCTTACTTACTTGCATAGACTCGTGCTCACTGACGAGGGTGTTAACATGCCCCTGGAGAAGGTTCTCCTGTTTCTCAAGGTTCTTCAGGATAAGCAACTCCTCATACCATGTGATGTAGCGCAGGTCAGCAATTTTCATCTGCACATCCAGCTTCAGTTTCTTGTGCCGGAGAAAGCGAAGTTCAGCATCAAAGTTGATCACCAGCGTGTTGATCTGGAGCATGTGAGGGAGGCAAATGAGGAACAGGGAAAGTATTATGAGTGGAGCTAAACATGTAAAGCTAGAGAAAAGAGCAGAAGGGAAAAATTCTCTCTGCTGAATCAACAACTTGCCCATGCTATTTACTATGGATAACTGAAGCACTTAGAAAGACAAAGTTAACCTCAAATGTGTCTTCATTCTCAGCACAATTTGTAGTAAAAGAATCACCAGGGCTTCAGAGGAATGTTTCACTCCACCCCAGAAGTATTTTACTCTTCAGAGAATGTTTTACAGTACCCTGAAGCAGTTTATGTAACAATCCCAGATGTAGCAATAAATACGTCTTCTGTCTTGACAGACTTCTTTCAGAATACCTGCCAGCTCCTCCCTTAGACATTTACAGTTAAATCAGTGCTAGCAGCTGACACCATTAACTTAGACATATGTGATGGTCACAGCAGCATTTTGTTATTCTCTTAAAACATTTGCACACATGAACATAAGGGTGTCTGTGTTGGGGTAGACCAGAGTCAATGGCCGATAGCAGAAGATGAAGACATTAAGGAATGGAGCGAACAAGTGGTATGCCTCTGGCATGCTCCTCTCTCTACCCTCCTAAACTCTGATTTAGGGACATCCTGAGCTTGAAGTGGCATGTTGGTGTTCAACAGCTTTGAATGGATTTTTCTTCCAGACTTTATCAAATTGTAGCTTCCCCAAAACATCTGAAAGCCAAGTTCCAAAGCTTAGCTATTGTTGGATAGGAAAACTATTTCCATTTGCATATTTCAAGATTTCTACATGACCATTTCATTTGATATCTCTCCTTCTTTCAAGAATTGATTCTCACTCTCCTTTCTATGCTATTCATAATTCTATCACCTCTGCTACAACCCTTTCAGTTGCTCCTTTTCCAGGTCAAAGATGCTTTATCCATTTAAATGTACCTTTTAAAGAAGATTTTCCATGACTAAGCATTTTGGTTACTCTCTTCTGTACCTTTTCTAATTCTACAAAATCATTTTTGAGACCAAAGGGTCAGAACTACAGTTATTTAAGAGCTGAGAACATCATGAATCTACAAAGTTGTAGTGATGCTCCCTTTTTTCACCTTCATCACTTTTCAAGTAATTTCTAACATTTTACTTGTCTTTTTTGGCTACTAAAGTTCATGGTTTCATAGAACAATCAGTAAGAAATCTAAGATCTGGGTTTTTAAGTGATAGTCAGCACACAGGTCACAGTTAGGGATTTACACTGTAAATTTGCACCAGATAGCATTTTCCTGAACTTTGGAAAAGCACGAGTAGCTGCAATCCTGAAACAGAAGCAAGGGGCTTTGGTTTTATTTCTAAGCCAGTGGGATTGTTCAATATGAAATAAACCCCTTTTGATTTCCTACCTTTTTAATCAAGGTCTCCTGCAAGTATAGGTTTTTTATCTTCTCCCTCTTTAAAATTTCCAGCTCCATTCCTGTTGGCTCTGCCTTCTCATTCTCAAAAACCTTTTGCTGCTCTGTGACCACATATGATGCTATCTTTATCAGGTGCGCACCTGCAGTCTGTACCATGGAGTCAATCTCTTTAATGGAAGGAGCTCGAAGAAACCCATGCCTAAATGCATGAGATGAGGGAGACCCTTCCAGGTGTTCCTGGAGCTTTGCCTTGGCCTCCTGCTCCTCTTTGAACTTCAGGAGGATGTCACTGTCATACTCGAATTTTTTTTCTGGAACTTCATCTGGGTGTAACTGAGGGATCAGGGGAAGAGGGCGACATTCTGATAAATCCAAGGCTGCCTGTATAGATTTCAATTCTTGCACTAAACACTTGATTTCATCAATAACAGAAACCTTGAGATCCCGCAAAGACGTGATCTCTTTGTTCATATTCACTTTCCTCTTATGGATCTGCAAAGGAAAAACAATTTTAGTCACATAGTATGTAGTCTTCCCCAACTCAAGTAATGGTTAAGAGGCTTGTCATACGGACTTTCCTTCTTTCCATACTAGCTTTCTTTTCTGTTCCATCTCCACACATTAAAACAGCTATCTTTCAGTCTGTGGTTTTAAAATCTTTGGAACCACCTGTCTCTCTCTCCTTCACAGCAAAGGTGTAAGAAAGAACATGAGGATTCCCCATTCTCTTAGTTCGTGACTTGATTGTGAGTTTCTTGACATGAGAAGTTGAAGCAGTGCAGAAAGGAGACAGAGGCTGTGAAAATAAGCTGTGGGGTTTAAAGGATTAGACATTTGGGCTGTCTGTCATTAAATACAGAGAGTCTCTCAGCTTTGATATATGGCCCTCTTTTCAGGCATATAGTGCAAATAATACACCAACAAAAAGAAAATTGGATCTCTTAGTATTTTGTAATGCAAGCAACACAAAAGAAATATACCTGAGATGACCTTTACTGCACACACTACCAAATGCACAGCTGTACAGAAATCTAGACTTCTTTGACATAGTCACGAAGCCATTATTTCATATAACCTCAAAGATACTGAAGCAGTCCTCCACAAATGTAGGTTCTGGAAGGCAGATGAGATTCTTGTGTTTTATATGTGATGGTTAAGCTGAAATAACAACTGCTGCAGGCGGTTAAAAGTAGAACAATTTTGAAGTAGAGTAGATAGCAACATTAAAAGCAAGAAAGTAACATTTTGTCAGGTGCTTTTGGATTTCATAAAAGCCACTAGATGTCCAGAACAAATCCTCTCCAAGCCTTCCAGCAAACCAGAGTCCCAAAGTCAAGTCAGAAAACTTTGGCATCAGCTGAATATTTTTTCTCCAATTCAGAGTGAAGATCCACTAATCTGAAAAGTGACACTTACATCAGACGTAAAGAGGTGGGAGTTAAACAGCCAAATGCAGCAAAATCTATTTGTAACAACTTCTTTGCATCTTACTTGGCCTGTAGGCAGACCTCAGTAATACTTCTGTATTCAGAATTCAATAATAATAAATCAGTTCAACATCATTAATTATCTGGGTGATGGGGCAGAGTGTACCCTCAACCTGCTGATAATGCAAAACTGGGAGGAGTGGCTGATACACCAGTGGGTCGTGCTGCTGTCCAGAGGGGCAGGCTGGAGAGATGGGCTGATAGCAACCTCGTGAAGTTCAACAAGCAGAAATGCAAAGCCCTCCATCTGGGGAGGAACAACTCCAGGCGCCAGTACATGCTGGGGGCTGACCAGCTGGAAAGCAGTTTTGCAAGAAAAGAACCTGGGGGTCTTTGTGGACACCAAGTGGATCATGAGCCAGCAATGTGCCCTCGTGGCAAAGAGGGCTAACAGTATCCTGGACTGCATTACGAAGTGTTGCCACAGGTCGAGGGAGGTAATCCCTCCTCAGCACTGGTGAGGTCACACCTGCAGTATTGTGTCCAATGTTGGCCTCCCCAGTACAAGAGAGAGATGGCACTACTGGAGACAGTCCAGTAAAGGGCCACTAAGATGATTAGGGGACCAGAGCATCTCTCATATGAGGAAAGGCTGAGAGAGCTGGGACTGTTCAGCCTGGAGAAGAGAAGGCTCGGGGGGGGTTCTCATCAAGGGATGCACCTACCTGAAGGGAGGGTACAAAGAGGATGGAGCCCAGTAGTGCCCAGTGACTGGCAAGAAGAGACGAGCACAAACTAAAAAACAGGAGGTTCCCTCTGAACATCAGGAAACACTTATTTACTGTGAGGGTGACTGAGCACTGGCACAGATTGCCCAGTGAGGTTGTGGGGTCTCCATCCTTAGAGATATTAAAAAGCCATCAGGACATAGTCCTGGGCAGCCTGCTCTAGATGGCCCTGCTTGAGCAGAGGGTTTGGACTAGATTACCACCAGAACTGTCTTCCAACTTCAATCATTCTGTGATTCCGTAATAATTTACTCTTTTCACATGAAATAATAATCTAATGTGATCTAACTTTAATATATTTGGCAGAAATATCTCTGATCTTTATAAAAGAAAACAACCCTATACTCAGCCACCTGAAGTAATTGGCATTCTTCATCTGTTTAAACCTGGAATTTACAACAAGAACTATTCCCTTTGTTGGTATTGGCTTGTCCTACTGAATTAGGTTAATCACTGGGTATCCGGTAACATCAGCACCACAATGAAGTACTGGAGCCCAAGCATGATGTGAAAACAATCCAACAAATTCCCTGAGACTGTAGCATTGGTTCTGTAACGCTTAGACCATGCTATCAAAGCGACCCAGGTTAGAGGGTGCCTGACGGTAGGCAACCAGTTCATGAGGGTAAGACTAGAGAAGATTCAGAGCCACTGAGAGTATAACTTACACTTCGCCAGACAAATATAAACCATGCAGTGAATAGGCTCCTCTGTCAGTAAGCAGGGCAAGAAATAAGCCTTCCTACCAAAAAGCAACTAGACAGTTCCAAGTTCAATAGATCTATTTCTTCATTGTTCTTTTAGCTAAAGGAATTTGTCACCCTTTTGCACTCCAGCCAAATAAAATGAAAAACATTTCCTATGGGAAGAAGGATAGGGGTAAAGAAGTCAGAAGGAAAGCAACAAAGATACTGCACAACATTTGAACTTCTTGTGTCTTTGTGGTAGCTGTAGGAGACATATCACAGAAAGGTGGCTCCAAAAGACGTGGTTTCTCAGGAAGATTCCAATGCTTAGTACCCAGAAACAGTGATTGCCAAAGTGCACATATGGAGAGGCCACACTAGAAACACCTGTCCTTGCTCATATCCCTGGTTTTGTAAAGGTATTTCATGTCAGGGGTTACTTAACTCAGTGTTTTAAGGAAAGCATACCAGTTACTAGATTATAAGAGTTTCTGAAGAATTCAAAAAGACAGATGTTCCTGCTGAAATACTAGAAAATGTAAATTCTCTTTCTCCTTTAAAAAGAGCCAGCTGAGAGTTATCCTGGATTTGAGTTTGGTGAAGCACTAACAGTTCACAAAAGAAAGGCTGATTTGTAACTAAAGCTGACTCAACACAGTCTGTCCTTCAGGGCCTCCTCCCACATCCACTTTGATTTCCTTTTAAAAAAATTCTTCAGTGACTACTACACTATCCTCCCTCCTTCAAAAAGGGGGAAATATACACATCAATGAATCAGTTTACATACCAACACTTCCAGGGATGTAAGCTGCATCACCTTCTTCTCAGTGTTCATACATTTGTGTTCAGGCACTCTGTAGTTAGCAGCAGTCTTCAGTTTATAACATCCCATATTTTCCTGTGCTTCTCTGATGTCCTCAACATCTTTGGGATTCTCATAGTCATCACTGGGTTTGCTCTTGTATCTGGTAGGTACAAACAAAGCTGAACGTTAAGACAGAAAACATACAGATGAACAATCAGGGTCATTTCATACTTTCTGATTTCTGCAGCAAGGCTTGGGAGGTGAGCTAGGGATCAAGAATCACACCTCTTTCAGAAACCAATGGGTACTTTGAGAATAATATCCTTGCACATTTGAGTGAAAACCTCAGATTTTTTTTTTTCCCAAAAAAAATTCTTACAACATAGCTCTGCCATGGGACAGGTTAAACCTCTACACTTGTGTCCTGGTTTTGGCTGGGACAGAGTTAATTTTCTTCCTAGTAGCTGGAATAGTGCTGTGTTTTGGATTTAGTACTAGAAGAGTGTTGATAACACCATGATGTTTTAGTTGTTGCTGGGTAGTGCTTAGACTGGCCAAGGACTTCTCAGCTCTCAGCTCTGCCAGGTGCACAAGGAGCTGGGAGGGGAGGACAGCTGACCCAAACTGACCAACATATGACATCCTGTCAGTATATAAGCTGGGGGAAGAAGAAGGAGGGGGGGGATGTTCAGAGTTATGGCGTTTGTCTTCCGAAGTAACCATTACATGTGATGGAGCCCTGTTTTCCTGGCGATGGCTGAACCCCTGTCGATGGGAAGTGGTGAATGAATTCCTTGCTTTGTTTTGCTTGTGCACACGGCTTTTGCTTTCCCTATTAAACTGTCCTTATCTCAACCCACAAGTTTTCTCACTTTTACTCCTCTGATTCTCTCCCCCATCCCATTATGGGGGGAGTGAGCGAGCGGCTGCATGGTGCTTAGTTGCCAGCCGGGGTTAAACCACAACAACTTGGACTGAGTTCTGGGTTTAGCAAGTACATGCTGCTCTCAGTCTCAGGGTGCCCTGTGTCAACACTCCACCAGCCTGCAGCACAGAATACCTGATCCTACTCTGTATTGTTAAACACTTAAGAACCTTAAAAAGCCTTGTACTCAGACGCTACATTGGTCCCATTTCCTGTCATTCATCTCCTAATGAATGACTTCTGTACTTCCTTGAGCATTCAAAGATGTCTTGTCCCCCTTTCTTGCCTCTCAAGATAAAGACCAGCATGGAGCATGAAGGCGTATCACAAACACTCACAGAACAGCTGTGATGTCAGCACAACTGACAACTAACCCAGCTGTTACAGCATCTGGTCTATGTGGTGCTGGTAGGGTTAACAGAGTTCACTGTAATGGTCTAGGCGTCCCTCAGTCATGATTGATTTGGACACCTTTTTACTCCCTATCTGAAGATGCAGCTACCTAGCTGAATTCAAGTTTTTTAATATTTTAGAAGAACCATAGAAAGTAACTGAAATATTTTAATGCCCTCTTGAGACTCAGAGCTACATGAAAACTCATCCATTTTAATTACAACCATTAGGAATATAAAAAACTAGGCAGAAAGATTATACTGCAATATGACAGCTAAATAACATTACTTGACCCCAGAAAAGAAGCAAAACTAAAAGGGCGCAGAGTCCAATTCAAGACTCACAATTCATCCCACTCTGCCTTCCTCTTCATGATCTTAGCTTTCACCTTGTCAGATTTCTCAACAGTTCTTCTGATTTGCTCACGTTTGCTTTCTATATATCGTGTGGTTGGCTTTCGGACCTCTGATGTCTTCATCTCTTCAGCCTCACCCTCGAAAATTCTAGCATCTGAACCTAAAAATAACCATGTGAAGATGTAAATGCCACACAGCACAGTACAGTTCCAATTACCGGAAACCCCCTGGGATTGCTCCTGTAGAGCTGATGTTGATCAGAATAGTTCCACTGCAGTGGATGTTCTGAATGGATTCAGGTTCTTTGACTTGACTCTTAATTCTACCCACAGGGTTGACAGGCAATTGCTGACATTGACCTAAACATGGAAAACTGTGTGTGCATGTTACTATGTACACAGGTACTAAAAATCCATACCAAAGTTGTATTTCTTTACCTGTACCTAAAGAAATTATAATTTCTTTAGCTTGGACTCAGGAAAATAAACTGAGATGGAAGACAGAAATCACATCATTACTGATAAGATTTAAATGATCATTATTAGCCCTATGCATACGCCTTGTATCTCCGATGATGTCCCTTTCTTCTGCTTGTTTCCATGCCTGCTTAAGTACTGTCCTCTTCCATGATGAATGTTCCTTATCTTGATAGTATTTCTCAGGCATTGCAAGAAGTCTGTAGGTGGAAATCTGGTGATTGCTTTGAATAGCATGAACAACAACAGTGTCAAATTCCAGTGAGTCGCGAAACCTGAAAAGTCAAATTAGACAAAACTGTCTGATGTCAGTAGGCACAACCTACCATTTTTCCTTGACCAAAAGGACATGAATAATATAGTTTACTTATTGCACTTACAATCATTACATGTAAATTCAGAAGTCAGTAAGTAATAGCATGATGACATCTGACACTATCTATTGACAAGGAAGGAAAACATATTAACACTTCTCCCAATACTGAAACTTACGGCAGTAAGTTACTGAAACTTAATGTGAATATCTTCCATCTTCCATTAAGGACTGATTAAAAACCTATTAATTCAAGTCTTTTTTCCAGTCACACACTCTGTGTGCCTAAGGTGGTTTTGTTATTGTATATTACTTCTATCTTGTATTTATTTTTACAAATTAACCTTTTGTTATGTACTTAGATTTAAGAAAACCAACCCAAAATGCCCCCTGTGCTTAAACCTGTGTTCTTGAGAAAGTTAATTTCATAACTTTAAACTGTATAGGGAACATTGCATTAGCAATGCCACTAAAACATCTGACAGACATGCAACCTGCCTGAAAAACAGGGGTTTATTTCATAGGTTGTTCTTCAAAGTTCCAGTAAGAGTTCTTGATTCTTACTGAACTTAGTGGCAAAACCTCAAGCAAACTTAGTCTCAACCCCCACCCCAATCCCCATTTTCCTCATATAGAAGTGAGTCAGAATAAAACTGCTTTCTTGATTTGCATATCTGAATTTTTGCCAAAGATTCAAAAGAAGTAAGTACACTCAAATGTCAATATATACTCTGGTGTATGTTCCAACTAAAATAAGAGCAGAATCATAACAGAAGAAATATTGATTACGTGAGGAAAAAAAAAAATCACATTCTTTTTCCTTGTCACAGGTACAACTTTATATACAATAAGCCCCATGCAAGGTCTGAGGGAGAAGTAGAAGAAAAGTGGTACTTACTGATTTTGTAGTTTCTGCAGTCCAATCAAGTATTTCTCATGTTCCCAAGCCAGCTCTTTTTGCACTAACTGGATTCTCTGTGCTGTCTGCCTATCCAGCTCCTCAAAGATCCTATGGTCCATCTCATACTGCTGCAGAAAGACAGAAAACCCAGCATCACATTAACTTGGCTACTAGGTTTTGGTAATAAATAGTTTTGCCTAGGTGCCAGAGTTCCATGCGCATCAACACCATCCTTTATTTCAGGAGCTATTCAGATGTCTACAGAGAACCACATTGTTCCCACATGCTTCTTAAATGGCACAAATCATCAGCTCTGATTGAGATGTTCCAGAAAATTATATACTCATAGAACCACCTTAATCCAAAGGGCTGGATGTCTTTGGCCCCAACACATCAGGTAGCAACATTTTAGAAAGAGGTGCCTCTAAAGGTAAACGACCCTTATAAAAAGCAGATGTACCTCTCTGTGTAGTTGCATGTGCTTGGGCAACTCCTGATTCTTTTGAAGAAGAAAAAGAAACTCATGCCTCAGTGCAATTAACTCCTCTCTTTTCTTGTTTTTTTTTTCTTCAGCTTCCTTCATTATGCGTTCATGCTCCTTTTTCTGCTTGACTTCCTCAATGCTGAAAATACATAAAAAAGGAAATGGTGTTATCTCAATGGAAGAGAGGAAAGATTACAGGTTATGTAACCTTTTAGATTTCCTTGACAGCCTTAAACTGCCAGTGAACTCAATGGCTCTGAAGGTAACTTAGAAAGGAATCATCTTCCTATATATTTGTACAGACTTCATATCATGGGGCTTTGACTTTGACCTTGTGTTGTCTCTGTGGTCTGAAGTTAAGTAAATCTCAGAGTACCACGTTTGAATTACTACCACAGAAAAGTAGATGAAATGGAGGGAAAGGCTGAAAAAAAACCTTTGTGTGTAACAAGGAAATGACCCAAATTCAGGGTGATCAGCTTCTCCCTCCTCTTAGGAGGCAAAAAGAAATGCATGGTCTGAAGACAGAGCTATTAACACTTAAAAATCTCTTTCATCATTACCCAAGCATCTCTTACTTGTAGGCATTGGGATCCTCAATGTCTTCGGTAGCCTTCTCCTTCTCAAGACCACTCTGGAATAAAAATGTTGTCTTTTCTTTAAACAAGCAATAATAGTTTCAACAGGCACTAAAGCTTTTACAAACATTAAGACAGAGCTCCCACTGCCTCTCACGAAACCAAAAGAAACCTTCATGATCAATATTGCTATACAGGCCTTAAATATCAGGTTTTAAAGTTTCGAGAACAAAAAGCAATTAGCTTGGGTACATGTAAAAGAACTAATGAAGCATAGTTCTTAGGAACAGAGAACACAAATCCTATATTTTCCTTGTGAACATTAACCATTACATGATTGCTTATCCTAACTTCACTCTGTCCCATAACATCTTTGGTTCTCTAACCCCCAAACCCAATTTTCTTGCCTCCCCTCAATGCCAGGTTGACAAGAGACAATATATCCTGGGTTAATTCCAAGTTACACGTGTAATTCATCTGGTTTGCTTCTGCTGACTGCATAATGGGTTCACAATTATTAGCTGTGAAGAATGACAGATGGATGGACACTGCAGTCGCACAAGCCTCCTTTCCCTAGGCAATCATGCTCTAAAAAAAGGGCGGGCCTATCACCCTACAGTGAATACAGTCATACTAAATTGATCTGTAATTTAACTCAATTAGTTTCAGAGGATTTGTATTTGATTCTCTACGAATCTCATTAAGTTTAATGAAGATGGAATTTTTAAAATCTTGCACATGACTTAAATCTAGAATAGATACTTAATGAATATATACTTTAATAAGGGAAAAAATCTATTAGGATGGTCATTAAGCAATGTTGCTAGCCTGAACAATAGAAAGACCAAAAGATCTTATATAGAGCTACTTACATACTCAAAATGATAAAACTGTATATATGCTTTATAATTGTGTATTAATCACTACTTGTAATACTGGAGTTAGCAAGGCTCTGATATCACAGGTTCCAATCATTCACTTAGGTAAGAAAATAATTTTTAGTCTATTTGCAGTGCTATGTATTCTTGTGATACTGGTAAAGAATTCCAACTAGTCATGAACAATTTAACTAAATGACCAAAATCACAATTTCCAATCTGTCTCCCTCATCAAGCATCTTTCAAAGCGTAGTTACCAACTAATATTAAAAATATTTAAAAGTTGAATTTGTTTTATGTTGACACTTTCATGAGTTTTAAACTGTACTGAATGTATATCTACTCAAAAAGTCATTGTCCATGATAGCACTTCTTTACTCAACAGGTCTCGCTGCTTCTTTCAAGTTATGTTTGTTTTAATTCAGGCACTCTAATGAATTTTTTTAAAAAATCTCTTAAGTCTGAACATTTTCAGTTGGGGAGTTGACATCTCTCTCTTCTTGTGTATTATCAGTAGAACTGTTACTTAGTTCCAGTGTCATCTCTTCAAATGTGATAAAAGTGATGAGCTCTACAGTGATTACAGGACACCTGTAAAATGATTAGTGTTCATGCTATCCAAGAGTGAAAGAGCAACAGGATCAGCATCATGCTGTGCTATCTTGCAAATTTAAAAAATCCAGCTGGTGAACTGTATATGAACGGTACCAGGTGCACTGAGAAACTACACATTTGATATTCTTCAATGTTATTTCTAGAATCTCCTTCCAGTGCAGAATCATACTTTCCTGAAATTAAATCCAAGACAGGTGTTAAGTATGACAACTCTTTGTGGTTCTTTCATTCTAGGAATGTGCAAGATTACACCTTTGAGTGGGAAAAGACTAGTAGAGTATTACACGTGAACAGCACATCCTATGTTTATTTGGAGAAAAAAACAAAACATTGAGTAGGAACAATGCAGTTGTAGTGCCTGTTTATTAGGAAATGTTTTGCAACAGCTCTTCTTCCAAATTGTTTGGGAAACCACAGCTTTTGCTTTGAAAGGTCTATGATGCCAAATAATCAAGCTGCATTTTGCCCATCTGCAGTAGTTTCATAGTAAATAGGCCTAATTCAGTGAAAGAGGGTAGTGACTTACTCTAGGAGAGGGGATTTTGGCTTTTAGCTCTTTGTGAACATCCTCTGGAGACAAGATGTTGAAAGTAAAAATGTTTCCATCTCCACCACAGGTAATCAGAAATCTGTCATCATAACTAGAACAGATAGCCCGGATCTGGCCATAATCATTGTCATGTACATTGAAGGACCAGTATTCCTTCAGGGCATTCACTGAGAGGTCTTTATCCTGGAGAGGATAAACACGCAGTGCGCCATTCTGCATCCCACAGAACATCAGGGGTCTGCTGGCACTGTCAAATAAGCAATGAGAAACAGTAATAGCAGGCAACTTGTTACAAGTAAGGTCACAGCTCAAAAAATGATACATGAAAAGAGCTAATCTAGCTTAATAAATGTAGCTTTCCTGTTTGTAAACTGGGAGCAAAGTATTTGGGCCATTTAAAGTATGTGTGATACTACTACAAATTTTTTTCCAGCTAACTGGCTGTTCAGGAATGTTGCAGCACTTGCTGGTTATCGTGGAACTGGTCTCAGCCCTGAGTTAACCAGGGTAGCAGTCACCAAGTTCAGAGCTAGAAAAACAGTTTTCCTTCCCTGCTCGCCATTTAATATGGATGGTGGTGAATGCAGCCAGCTGTAGATTAAAGCCTGAACTAAACCTGCCTCCTTAGATGCAGAACGTGCCTAGCCTTACAGGGAACCTAACATCAAGAGTCTGAAAATAGTTCACCCTTTTCATTCGTACAGTTTGCAGAATGTCCTGAGAAGCCTGTATTCTTTGCACAAGAGGGATGAACTGATCCTGCCATGTTCTCCTCGAGGGCTAGCTGTGTCCTCTCTTTGCTAACTATAAAAAAAGAATGACTGTTCTGGTGATCACAATTTACAGTGGCTTCTAATGGTTCTCCTGGAGTTCTACAATCTAGGATGTTTGAGTCCTAATCAGTACTTAATTAGAAACAAGACATTTTCATATTTGAAGGGCTTTTGAAATTATTCCGTCAGACACAGCGGCCAGCTGTGCCCATTAGGAATTTTTAAGTGAAACTCAGTGCTAGGAAAACCAGAGAGAGTTCCTGCATACTTGAGTTGAACCACAATTAAAAAGGGACAAAGCAGTGTACTCTACTCCCTTCTGAGTTCAACTTCATCAAGCTTTATCACAAAGCTATCTGTTACACTACAATATTTACCAGAAGGAGATTTGGTGGATAGCATTGTTGTCTGTGTCCTCAATAGGAATCACTTGAAAGGGTTCATCTTGCCTGTTTTCAGGGCCATCTTGGTGATCATTTGAGAATTCACAATGATAGAGGAACCCTGAGTCGTACCCACCCTGAAGAAGAGAATGACCATAAAGAAATGGTGACAAAAGAACACTGAAGCAGCAAACCAGGTAAATATCCTTTTCAGAATAATTCTTCCTATCTTAAGGATCTACGATAGGTTAGAAAATGTTACTTCCAAACAGCTAGAGATACTACTTACCCACAGAGGAAAATCTATCATGATCACTGGCATTACAAGCCATCCTACCAATATGTTAAGATTCTACCTTCTGCTTGTGAGGGAACAGCTTAGACTTTGTGCCCATTCGGGCATCACCAAGAAGCATGCCTACTGGAAATTTACCGAACAACCTGAATTGGAGTGACACTACTGGTTTACTTCACAAACACCACTGAAACTATCCAGTATGAAGGGAATTCCATGTCCTAGAGATGGCAGGTTTCAGATAACCAGTTTTCTATGGCACCCAGATGTATGAAGGGATGATTACCACCTTGCAATTCCATCAACATGAAATAAAAATTGATTTACCAAGGAAAGCCAAAATTTTCCTGGTGCTGAATAAAACCCACAGAGGATGGGACTGGGCTCCTCTGGTATGTAGAGAGGTGGCAATGGCTCTTCTTCAGGTTCCTCTTCAGGTTGTTCTTCTTCTATCTCCTTTCCCATCTCCTTTTGCTGCTTTATCCATTCAAGCTTTGCTTTCTCCTTCTCCTGCTTCTTTTTCTCTCTCAAGGCGATCTCCTCTTCCAGCTATTACAGCAAGCAGAGAAATGCAGAGACATGAAACCAAGTCATTCCATGCATTACTGACTGAAGGAGTCTTATAAATTAAATCTGAGGTGGTCCTGGCATTATATGTACAGACTATCTAGAGAAATCTCTTTTCCATGAGCTAAGCAGAGATCAACCAGACTTCATGGGAGTCTCCAGTGGAATACCCCCATAATCCTCCTGCAAAGTATTTTAACTCATGGTCCTTTGAAACAGAAACCATTCTGCACAAGAAACAGACTTCAGCATTTCCTCAGAGAGATTATTCCCAATATTAACCACTGTTAGCATACCACTTCTGCAGAACTCCTAAGCCCTGTCCTCTGCTTGCCCAGGAGAAAGAAAAACACTAGAAAGCTGAACTCAAATTCCCAAGTTCCAGGGCATCATTGGTGGAAAGTAAAAGAGAAGCTATAATGGACTTTATTTCGTCTGAACAATGAAGGGAAGACACTTGCAGATTTATAAAAACTTTAAAACTCC
Source organism: Gorsachius magnificus (assembly GCA_034008185.1). Lineage (NCBI taxonomy): Eukaryota > Metazoa > Chordata > Aves > Pelecaniformes > Ardeidae > Gorsachius > Gorsachius magnificus. The sequence continues at coordinate 126,356,489 of CM067081.1, forward strand.
CTTTCCATTCAAATCTACTTTAGCATACACAAATATCAAACATTCGCTAAAGCAGGATATTTCTAAGAAGATATTATCATAGAATCATAGAATGTTTGGGGTTGGAAGGGACCCCTAGAGGTCATCTAGTCCAACCCCCCTGCAGTGAGCAGGGACACCGCTAACTAGATCAGGTTGCTCAGAGCCCCGTCCAACCTGTCCTTGAATGTTTCCAGGGATGGGGCCTCCACCACCTCTCTGGGCAACCTGTTCCAGTGTTTCACCACCCTCATTGTAAAGAATTTCTTCCTTATATCCAGTCTAAACCTACCCTGGTTTAGCTTAAAACCATTACCCCTTGTCCTCTCACAACTGTCCCTACTAAAAAGATTTTCCCCATCTTTCCTATAGGCCCCCTTTAAGTACTGAAAGGCCGTAATCAGGTCTCCCCTCAGCCTTCTCTTCTCCAGGCTGAACAACCCCAACTCTCTCAGCCTGTCCTCATAGGAGAGGTGCTCCAGCCCTTGGATCATTTTTGTAGCCCTTCTCTGGACCTGCTCCAACAGTTCCATGTCCTTCTTGTGCTAAGGGCTCCAGAGCTGGATGCAGTACTCCAGGTGAGGTTGAATCATAGAGCAAACCATAGAGAAAGGTCTGGAAAAGATCTCAGAAGAACAGTCTCTTGCCCAAAAGCAGAATCAGCTAAACCTTAAATATTATCAGCTGATGTTTGTCTGACCTACCTTTTAAAAGTCTCCTGCTATGGGGACTCTACAGCCTACATAAACTATTTCAGTGCTTCACCACCCTTACTGTTAGAAATCTTTCCTTGCATCTTATCTAAAACATCCTCTTTTATTAATTATTGATCTATTCCTAGAGGAAAAAAAGGACAATTAATATACTTTCCCACTGTAGAAACCTTTTCTATTTTTAAAGATTTATAGTGTCTCACAACAATATTCTTTTCTTCTGACTAAAAAAAAAAAAACCAAAACCCAATTTCATACACATTCTTTCAATCTTTTCTTAAATACATATACTAGCTTTGTGATCATTCTTATGGTTCTTCCTGTGAGAAAACCACAAAGAAATATTTCTCCTTAATGCTGACCTCCTTCTAACTGTAACAAAAAATGAGGCTTTGCCTGATATTCAGTAATGTACACTCAGAAGACAGAAGCAGTTAATAGAGAAAGCAGAGAAATCGCAGGATAAGAATAGAACCAGAGAGGCTGTTGGATTGTGGTGGACTGAACACAGGACTAAGAGCCTGCTCACTGGAGCTCCGCTCCTGAACCTAACACCAGCTTGATTTTTAATTTCATGAAATTAACTACAGCTGAGAGCTGGCATAATGCTTTTCCTTTGGTCCCTCATATCTCCTAAAATGCTAGTTCTCATGCAGAAAGAAAACCACCCCTTTAAAGTTATTACATTTTTTAAAATTCAGAAACATATAACTTCTAAAAAAAAAAAAAAAAAAGATGTTTCCTGTTTGCCTCAAAGCAACCACACGGGTATTTTATGACTGTTCAAAGGAACTTCCTACAGGGCTAACATCAACCACAAGAAACATACTTTTTCTGAAAATTATCAAAATGAAAATATTTTGGGAACTAATGCGCTATACTATGTTTCCCTTTCATTAATGGTATCAGGTAGTTTTAATCAAAGTGCACATCATGCTTTCAGTGTGAGGTACATTCCATTTGAATAAACAAACAACAACCTGTAATTTCAAGTGTTGAAACTCAGCCACAAATAGAGTCTACCTGGCCTTCCGCTTCAAGAAGCTTAGCAAAAATCTTATGCAATACAGAGACTAGAAACCTTTTGGGGTAGTTCTGTCCTCTGGCACATAAGAACATGAAATTCCTCCACAGGAGAGTTCTTTACCTTGATTCGTGATTTAATACTACAAAAATGGAAGTACTGTGTCGGCAGGTTTTTTATGTGATAGGTGGACACTGTATCCTGTTCCTCAGGGAGAGGGGCAGGAACCTGGAGAGCAAAGCCATTCTCACAAAGGATGAGGAGTGTACTATTCACCTGTACAAAAGCACAAAAAAATACAAGTATAGGGCAGATGTATACATGGAATTGAGAGAAATGGGAAAAAGTTAGTTTCAGGATACATAGGCACAATGCCAAGCTCCATCAGGATGCATTAACTGTGCTCATATTTCAATGGACGCTTTTATACAGACATCAGAAATCAGTGAGCTGCTTTTATACTATGTATCCTAGGCAAAGCTAAGGAATTGAAGAAGTCCTTGCCATATACAAAAAAGCTATCATTCTGACACCGTCTAGCTTGGAAGCAGCATGATATTTTGGGAGTTTGGTTACATTAAAGGATGGATCTGACCCAAAAGTTAGGAGCTGAGTTTTGGAGTTGATAATTGTTTGAAAGTTCATGTGTTTCTATACTAATAAGTCCCTTATATCTTCAAGACTGGGCTCAGAATCTTGCCAAACACTATTTAGCTTTGAGTTTGTTTGTTCTTTGCTGGTACCTGCCAGGTCCTTTAAAACTCAGTTAGGAAGAATGGTGAGGTGAGGTTAATAATTATTTAGTGTTTTGAGATTTTAAAAAGCAAATTTGTATTTAGTTTCAAATTTCTTAAGCTGCCTAGAGAAGAGAGCCTTATTTTATCTGACCCATCACTAAAAATGTGCAAAGGGGGCATATTAGAGTTGCTATGGAAACCTTAACTAGGAATGATATGGTTCTTGTGTCTGCAAAATCTCAGCCTTACAAATGCATTCACTAAATATATAGTATTTAATCCCCAAGGTGTTTTAAAAAGAAAAAAGTGTAATACTCAGATGCTTGTACTGTGTTTAGTAAGTGTTCACATCCAGCAGTGGAGACCTGATACCAGTAGAGAAAATTACTCGGAGAGAACCTAACATATCAAAGACATGATGGGTGCTTTTTTTAGTAAGTGCAAGTACCTTATCCTCAAAGAAAGGACTCAAAATACAACCATCAGATCAAGATCTGTCATTTCTGCAGTAAGATAGAGTTCATGCCAACAAGAGTTCTTTTTCCAACACAGTTTTTATCAGTCCCCATGAACAAGCAATAGTAGCTACACTTTGTCACTGTGCACCGAGATAATGTATCTTGCTGGCCACTTTGTCAGTGTCTAAATATAATGACAATCTCCCCCACTAAGTAAAAAAACTGGACCAAACAAAATTTCTGAGGTTACTCTAACCTTAAAAAACTTATAAAATATTAGCAAGAATCTATCTGAATATGTCACTAGCATGCTTCAAACATGGAGTGTGAATTCCAAGAAGTACCCCAAAGTTCCTTACCATGGTCCAAAAGCTTTGCAAAAGCCTGTTTTAACATGGGCAAGAGACAGAGGCAATAATGCTCAAATAACTCTTTTATCAAAGAAGACTAAGACCTTCCAAAAGCTAAGGCAGGGCCTGTTTCTTCAAGGCAGGAACTCAAAAAGCTGAGCAGAAGTTTGTGCTTTGCTTATGTTTCTGCTCTTTATTATCCAAAGTCCAAAATACATTCAAAGTGACTGAACAAGAGGTACAGCTAAAAAGAACTGAAAGAACATTCTGAAGCAGCATGAAGAACAAAGTAACAAAACATCTTTTGCATTGTCTGTAGAGAACATGTCTAGGGTCATTGTTTTCACTGGAAGTTCTTTTCAAAATGACACTTTAACACTGTAGGGAAGGAAAGGAAAAAAACACGTATTACTCACATGAGAAGGTGGAGACCACTGTAATGCCTGCACAGGCCCAGGGACACAGATGAATCCAATTGGCTGATATTCATCTTCAACAGCAAAAAAGAAAACAGTTTTGTCTTTACTCTGAGAAAAAAAAAAACAAAGGTGACTGAATCAAAGCTGACCAAACATTTGAAAGACCCTAAGTACTTTATGACATAAACACATACTTCAAATGTTTTGTGGCTCAACGGGTGGACTTATAAGTGCCTTGAAACTTAGAATTGGACTTCCAATGATGATTATAGGGAGAAAATAAAAATTCTGCCCACCTTGCTACAGGGCCCTGCATGCACCCACAGCCCTTAACTGCCCTGATGGGCCTCACCTGTTGTCCCCAGCCATGTGCTCTCTGCCTATTGCCCCAGAAGCTCCTTTAAAGCTCAGGCTCAGGCCTGATTTTTCAGATAAGACAGCACATTTCCCTGGATAACAAGAAAATCCAGAACTGGTGTGCAACATGAAGCACGGCAGCTTAAATCCCGCATTAAGTGAAATGCATGGTGATTCAGCTCAAGGAACACCTAACTGTAAATGCACTGAATATGGCTGAAGGCTCTCTTGTAAAAAGAGAGACTTCATTGACTGGAAATCATCTCAAAGACTAGCAGGCACACTGACAAACCAATTGGTCAATCCTGTTGTAAGGCCAAGCAGTGCTGGGTAGCAGATGGAGTGCTGCCAAGGCAGTGTATGAATGGACTTGCTTTTACTAATTCCAAGACACTACTAAACTAATTCCAAAATTAATCAGCTCTATCTTCAAAGAGGATTACAGAATTCATGCTAAACAGTCCAGTAATTCACAAAATGAATTGTGTGAATTGCACGGTTGCTTTCCTTAGGAAACAAATGTCAGTGCAAACAGATCCTTCTCTTCTCCCAGCACTGCAGAGAACTACAAGAAGTAATCAACAGCAGTAATAGAAGTATACCTGTGTTGTCAGTAAAGAAATTTTACCTTATCTTTTTAAATAATCTCTATATCTGTGTCGTAATAAAAATAAGCAAAAGAAGTTATACATACCCCTGTGGCAAGCACATTTCCATTTCCTTCATATGCCAAGGCTGTAACTGCAGTAGCGTGAGGTTTGAAAGCTTGTTTCAGATTTATCTTTGCATTCTCTGTATTGGTCTGTCCTGCAAGAACGGGCAGTCCTTTGGGATCATAAACTTCAATTATACGGACAACGCCATCTTCAAACCCCACTGCAATTATGCCTCCTTTAGGATTTACCTTTGAGTGGAAGAATGAAGAAAAAATCACAGTGTACATCTGAGAGCTTAGGATAAGAATCTGTATGACACATGCTCTGGTGTTAACCTGTAACTTATCTTACATGGAAGTGTTGCTGAAGTACAAAGAATGTTTCATACACGGGAATTGTTTATCCTCTCTAATACAGTACTGTAAAGTGCATGCGAGGACTGGGGATTATTTTTTGATTTGGTTTGAGGTTTTTTTCACTGATAACATGCCACTGAGACTGGAAATGTTAATGAGGATGTGGTTGTAACCTCTGAGAAAGAGGTAATTCATACTGATATACAAATATATCACTAGCTGCTTCTTAAGGAAAACAGTTGGAACTCAAAAAAGGAATAATTACATTACCCTGAGTATAATATTGGGCATTGAATGTGGGTACGATTTTTGAAGAGGTGAGGGCACAGATGTGGGTCTGGCTGGCTCCATGTAAAGTACAGCTGCTGATCACTATTCCCCGGGGCCCAGCCATTTATGCAGTTTTAAATCCATGTCACTGTTCACATATCTAACCTGTACGTTGCTAGCTTACCTATGAGGATATTATGGTATACAGATGCTTCAAAGTATGTCAGATGAAATTCTCTGAGATTAATAGCACAGATTTTCAAATACATTTGAGCACCTTAAGCTATGTGTTAGTATCTAATGGGATTTTAAATGCAGCTAGGGAGACTAAATACCCTTGATTTTTCAGATTGTGTTCAGCACCAAGTTTTGTAAAACTGAACTGAGTCAGTTTTGTAATGCTGTACAATTTATTGTGGCAATCAGCTTACCTCTTGAATGTATCACCTAACAGCATCCCTGAAAATCTGTATGGCCAGAATTATAGTTATAAGAGCACTGTCCCAGTGTTACCCTTGCCTTAGAAATTCAAATAAGCACTTTCCTCCATAACTTTGCTTATAATTAACACACTAGGCTTGCTATGTTTCCTCAAGAATATAACTAGACACTATTTTAATTAAAATTAGCAAATATGTCTGAAAGTGATAGACTCCACACTCCACAAATGATCAGCTCTGGCAACATTTTCTTATGATTTATCTCCCAATGTTTGTGGATTGTCTGGGCTGTCATTTCAAAATGTGTTAACTAACTCATGTTAATTGACAATTACTCTGCGTGGGTTAAATAGAAGCTGTTAGTCTATAAACTAAGACTACTTCCTGGGACTGCACACTGAGATCTGATTTTAAAATCTCAGGAAGACACAGAGCAGAATACCTGACAATCCACAGTAAAGTCAAACTGTACACATATTATCATACATACATACTACTCCACAAACTTATACATACATATTAGTACAGTAAATTCCAGCATGGCCTAACAGTGACTTCTTTAAGGTCTTGTATTGAGAGCAACTTTCTTGATGCTGACAGGCTTATACACCACATATAAATTTTTGTTAACACACTAGCAAAAACTCACAACATGAGGTGCCCACGTCAGTGCTGTTCCTCCTTGTTTAAACTTAATTTCACTCAATTGACTGTTGCTGATGAAATCATAGACACGCACTGACCCTGTGTGGAAAGGAGACAGTAAGAACTTATTTCTTGCAATGTCACTTACATTTTAAGATTTATGGAGAAATGTCTATTTGTTAAAGCTGGATAGAAAGTTATTAATTTTTCTGTTTGAGTATCAAACAACCATCTGGAAAGACATGACTGATGGTTAGAGTAACACAGCTAGCATGGTGCCCATGAACAAAATATAAGCTTTCTTCGCTCTTTAACTTACAGGCTCCCAGGAGCTGTCAGGGCTGAGGGTTGTAATAAGAAGTCGCATGCTGACTACCATGTGTAATTTTCAAGTAATCACAGAACTGTGGCATACTGTAAGGAAAATCTGTACTGACAACATAGGAAAAGATGATACGCTACTACTTGGAATTGCCTAGGGAGGAAAATATTTAAATGGATGAAAATGGGAAATTGTCCAAAGAAAAGCCAATTTCACCAGAGGTGAAATTAACAGATTAGTAGACACACATATTGGTATGCATAAAATTCCATTCCAGCTGGCATATATCCTAAGTGTCATTTGCTCAGCTGGTAGGAGTTTGTCTTCAGGCTAGAAGTGCATGTACATTGTATAACACAGACAAATGACAAGATACTGCTGACAAGAATTGAGTTAAAGACCTTGTAGCATTTTCTGAGAAGTGTAAATGACATCGTTAATATTCGGGCCAGTGGTTCTTCTTTCAAACCATGATAAAGCTAACTGTGAGAGGCCTAAATTGCAATATTTGTATAAGTTTGTTGTGGTTTAACCTAACCTAACAGGCAGCTAAACGTCACACAGCCATTCACTCACTCCACCCCTGCAGTGGGATGGGGAGAGAATCAGGAGAAATAAAATAAAATTTGTGGATTGAGATAAAGACAGTTTAATAGTATAGAAAAGGAAGGGAAAATAAATAATAATAATAATAATAATAATAATAATAATAATAATAATGACAAAAGGATATACAAAATAAATTATGCACAATGCAATTGCTCACCACCTGCCAAACAATGCTCAGCCAGCTCCCGAGCAGCGGTCACTGACCCCTCAGCCATCTTTCCCCCAGTTTATATACTGAGCATGACCTCATATGGCATGGAATACCCCTTTGGCCAGTTGGGATCAGCTGTTCTGGCTGTGCCCCCTTCCCAGTTTTCACTGGCAGCGCATGGGAAGCTGAAAAGTCCTTGACTGGTGTAAGCACTACTTGGCAACAACTACAACATCAGTGTGTTATCAGCATTATTCTCATGCTAAATCCAAACCACAGCAGTATACCAACTACTAGGAAAAAAAAAATAACTCTATCCCAGCTGAAACTAGGACAGTATCCACCCCTTATTCTATACCATCTATGTCATTCCCAGGTCCCATGCTTTCCAATACATTCCAATTAATCACCACCAATTTTCCTGGTTTTTGATACATACACACAGATATCATTCCCTTTGTCTATGAGCCATCCCTATAAAACATCTGCTGAGTTCATTTAGTTAGTCCATGACTTTGGGCTCCATCTGTCATAACAGTCCTTCAGGGCAGGAGAGATGGTGTGTGGTGTTGGATTGTTGCATGCTAAATCCAGTTCTGATTCCATCATTGCTGCACTTGTCCAGTTCTATCATCACTGCACTTTCCTCCATTTCATCAAAGTGCATTCTTCATTAATCTGGGCAATTCTTACTGTAATACCATTAATATGGCATGTAGCCACCATAGAAGTGATGACATACAGTATTATACAGCAATTAACATCATACAGTTTAATACATTGGCTATTCTCACCCAAAAATCACATCCCCTTGAGGTACACATCGGACTTCCCCATCCTCCCGCATTACCCACCAAGTGCACCCAGGTCCTTGAGCAAAAGCAATCCCATGAATGGGTTTGTCTTTGCCTTAGACAGGAATAACCCAGACTGCCTTCCCCAGCATATTTTTTACGTGCACTATAGGGACTTTATCCCCTTCTACAGTACGTAAAAGTTTTGACTGGGCAGGGCCAGCTCAATTGGCAGATCCCCTAGTGTTGACTAACCGGGTGGCTTTGGCTAAATGTGTATCCCAATATTTGAATGTCCCAGCACCCATTGCTCTCAGTGTAGTCTTTAACAGTCCATTGTATCATTCGATTTTCCCAGAGGCTGGTGCACAATAGGGAATGTGTTACACCCACTCAAGGCCATGCTCTTTGGCACAGGTGTCTATGAAGTTGTTTCGGAAATGAGTCCCGTTGTCTGACTCAATTCATTCTGGGGTGCCATGTCACCATAGGACTTGCTTTTCAAGGCCCAGGATAGTGTTCCAGGCAGTGGCACGGGGCACAGTTTCCAGCCGTCTGGTGATTGCTTCCACCATTTTAAGCACATGGCACTTGCCTTGGCATGTTTGTTGGAACAGGATATAATCAATCTGCCAGGCCTCCCCATATTTATACTTCAGCCATTGTCCCCCATACCAAAGAGGCTTTAACCACTTGGCTTGCTTGATTGCAGCACAGCACACGTTTTGCATTTATGGATAACCTGTGTAATGGCACCCATGGTCAAGTCCACCCCTCGATAATGAGCCCATGATATGTTGCATCTCTTCCTTGATGGCCTGAGGTGTCATGGGCCCACCAAGCTATAAATAATTCACCCTTATGTTGCCAGTCCAGATCCACCTGAGCCACTTCAATCTTAGCAGCCTGGTCCATCTCCTGGTTGTTTTGATGTTCTTCAGTGGCCCGACTACTGGGTACGTGACCTGTACTTTTACAATCAGATTTTCTACCTGGGCAGCAATATCTTGCCACAGTGCAGCGGCCCAGATGGGTTTGCCTCTGCACTGCCAGTTGTTCGGCTTGCATTGCTGCACCCAGCCCCACAGGGCTTTTGCCACCATCCATGAGTCAGTACAGAGATAGAGCACTGGACATTTTTCTTGTTCAGCAATACCTGAAGCCAGCTGGATGGCTTTCACCTCTGCAAACTGACTCAATTCACCTTCTCCTTCACCAGTTTCTGCAACTTATTGTATACGACTCCATACAGCAACCTTCCACCTCCAATGCTTTCCCACAAGATGACAGGACCCATCAATGAACAGGACATATTGCTTCTCATTTTCTGACAGTTTGTTATGCAGTGGGGCCTCTTCGGCATGCACCACCTCCTCCTCCATGATATTCCAAAATCTTTGCCTTCTGGCCAGTCCATGATCACTTCCAAGATTCCTGGGCAACTGGGGCTTCATATTGGAGCTCTTTGTGTGATCAGTGAGGCCCACGTACTCCATGTAGCATCAGTTGCATGCTGTGTAGAGGGGACCCTCCCTTTGAACACCCAGCCCAGCACCGGCAGTCAGTGTGCCAAGAGGAGCCGTACCTCCTTCAGTACCAACCACTTGCAAAGCAGCTCGAACCCCTTCACATGCTGCCAATATCTCTTTCTCAGTGGAGTGTAATGGGCCTCAGATCCTCTGTATCCCTGACTCCAAAACCCTAGGGGTCAACCTTCAGTCTCCCCTGGTGCTTTCTGCCAGAGGCTCCAGGTAGGGCCATTGTCCTCAGCTGCAGTATAGAGCACATTTTTTACATCTTGTCCTGCCCAGACTGTCCCAAGGGCTACTGCATGAGCTCTCTCCTGTTTAGTTTGTTCAAAGGCTTGTTGTTGCTCAGGGCCCTGTTTGAAACTGTTCTTCTCCTGGGTCACTTGATAGAGAGGGCTTACGATCAGACTGTCATTTGGAATATGCATTCTCGAAAAACACCACACCTAAGAAAGGTTGTGCTTCCGTTTTGCTGGTTGGTGGGGACATAGCTGTTAATTTGTTGATCACATCCATTGGGATCTAATGACATCCATCTTGCTGTTTTATTCCTAAAAACTGGATCATGCAGGTCCCTTGACCTTACTTTGTTTTATGGCAAAACCAGTTTTCAGAAGGATTTGGACTATTTTCCTCCCTTTCACAAAAGCCTCTTCTGCTCTGTTGTCCCACACGATGATGTCATCAATGTATTGCAGGTGTTCCAGAGCTTCACCCTGTTCTGGTGCAGTCTGGAACGGTCATGGCAAATGGTAGGGCTGTGTTTCCACCCCTGAGGCAGTTGATTCCAGGCGTACTGGACACCCCTCCAAGTGAAAGCAAACTGTGGCCTGCACTCCACAGACAAAGGGATTGAGAAAAACGCATTAGCGATGTCAGTTGTGGCATACCGCTTGGCTGCCTTTGACTCCAGTTCATACTGAAGTTCTAGCATGTCTGGCATGGCAGCACTCAGTGGCGACGTGACTTCATTCAGGCCATGATACTCTACTGTTAGTCTCCACTCTTCATTAGACTTTTGCACTGGCCTTATGGGACTCTTAAAGGGTGAGCAAGTCTTGCTGATCACTTCTTGGCTCTCCAGTTGATGAATCAGCTTATGGATGGGATCAGGGAGTCTTGGTTGGTGCGATATTGCCACCAGTGCACCATTGTGGTAGTGATTTGCACCTGATGTTCTTCGACCCTCAGCAACCCCACAACAGAAGGGTCCTGTGAGAGACTGGGCAAGGTGGACAGCTGCTTCATTTCCTCAGTCTCCAAGGCATTTATACCAAAAGCCCACTGATACCCTTTTGGGTCCTTGAAATACCTTCTCCTGAGGCACTCTATTCCAAGGATGCACGAAGCCTCTGGGCCAGTCACAACGGGGTGCTTTTGCCACTCAGTCCTGGTTAGGCTCACTTTTAGCTTCCAATACAATTGGGATCCCCCTGTCACTCCAGAAATCCAGATAGGTTCTGCCCCTGTATATCTTGATGGCATTAGGGTACACTGTGCACTGGTGTCCACTAGAGCCTTATACTCTCGTGGGTCTGATGTCCGATAAACCTGTTGTCCCCTCCTCCACCTGGCTGGAGGCAGGACCACTCTAGTCCTGGTCATATTATTTGTTACTCACTTCTTGCAAATGCAAATCAAAAGTCCCTTTATTACGACTGGAAGTAAAATCAGTGCTTTTACTCTGTCTGGGGAAATGCTCACTGGAAACTGGAGCAGCAATTTTCCTGGAAGGACCCCCTTTTGTGATTGTTTTTCCTTGCAACTCACATACCTGTGCCTCTACAGTCGAGGTAGATTTTCCATCCCACCTCCTCATGTCCTCTCTGTGGTCACACAGGTAAAACCACAGGGTAGCCACCCACTTGCCTGGGTGACATATAACATCTTCCTTGAACACCTGAACATCCTTTCCTTCATGCCTGACAGAAGTAATCTCCAAAGGCTGAGGACTTGTTTCCCTGTTCCAATTGCTTTGTCAACGTCCCCTTCCCTAGAAAGGGATCCCAGCTGTTTGGCTTCCCTACCCTCTAATTCCAGGCTATTGGCCCCATTATCCCAGACTGGAGCAGCCAGGTGACAATGTGCTTGCCCAGACAACGACTGAAATCTTTTTGTATATCTCACAGCTCATTTAGGAATAGGGATTGGGTGGTTACCATCTCATTTATGGGTTTTGCCTCTTTCTCCTCCTGTTCTCATAATGGCCCTGTCTCATCTTCATTCCTTTGTAAAAGGGCTGATTTTCCTGTGTATTTCTTCTTGTGTATAGGGGCAACTGATACCGGCACGGGTTGGTTTTCTGGTTCAGCTACAGTGCCTGTCGTGGGAGTTGGAGTAGCTGCAGTGCTTGTCATGGGGGTATTCTTAAATTTCTTAAAGTTATTTAACCCTAAACAAGACCTGAGCCACATTCAGGAGACCTAGAAACAGGAACATGCTGGTTTGAACATCCCAAGGATATTCAAAACTCTCAAGAGCTGTTGTAAGTAGCCTGAAGGAGAAAGGAAAGGTGAAGAAGCAGGGGAAAGTGTCCCCTCTTGTCTCCTTTGATATATTAGCTCTCTAGGAGAAAAGGTAAAGAGTGTAATTATTAATAGTTTCCGAGAGATGGCTCCCAAAGTACAGGGATGATGGCAGTGATGAGTACAATCTCACAACCAATAATTTTATCATACCATAAGCCAGTATTACACAGTACAGCAAAGCAATAACTTTAATCCAGCTCCCAGCAGTGATAAACAGCACCACAGGGAGTGCATACGGCAAGTAAGATAGAATCATAGAATCATTTAGATTGAAAAAGATCTTTAAGATGTTACATAACACAATTCTGAGAAAAAGCACGACGACTCTGAGAGCAAATAAATCACCATTGTGACCAGTGACTATTAAACTAATATAATGAGTGATTACAACATATTTGTTTTAACACACTCTGGTCAAATCAGTTGTTATCTCAACCCTTCATTCTCCACATTGAGCACCAAAAAGGACTGTTGTGGTTTAATCTGGCAGGCAGCTAAACATCACACAGCCATTCGCTCACTCCCAACCCCACAGTGGGATGGAGGAGAGAATCAGGGGGAAAAAAAGTAAAATTTGAGGGTTGAGATAAAGACAGTTTAGTAGGATAGAAAAGGAAGGGAAAATAAATAATAATAATAATAATAATGATAATGATAATAATAATAATGACAAAAGGATATACAAAATAAATGATGCACAATGCAATTGCTCACCACCTGCCAAACAATGCTCAGCCAGTTCCCGAGCAGCGGTCACTGACCCCCCAGCCAGCTTTCCCTGAGTTTATATACTGAGCATGACCTCATATGGCATGGAATACCCCTTTGGCCAGTTGGGGTCAGCTGTCTTGGCTGTGCCCCCTTCCCAGTTTTCACTGGCAGCGCATGGGAAGCTGAAAAGTCCTTGACTGGTGTAAGCACTACTTGGCAACAACTACAACATCAGAGTGTTATCAGCATTATTCTCATGCTAAATCCAAACCACAGCACTATGCCAGCTACTAGGAAAAAAAAAAATTAACTATCTCAGCCAAAACCAGGACAGTTAAAGAAATATGTTTGTAATTACATGTTAGCTGTTGTTGAGACCATGATAGCTATTGTATTTTCGAACAAAGACACCAATACTAACATTCACAGTGACTCACACAATACTAGAGATGTACGTAACTCCTTACAAAACAAAGATCCCAACACTTATCAATCCAGAGCCTTGAATATAAGTGCTGTTATTCAAACCAAATGTCTCGTCTTTTCAGCCATTACCTCAGAATGAATAGTATTTGCAAAGCTTCCCATTAAAAAATTATCTTGTTAAAATCTCAGGTGATACAGCATTAATACATGATTTCAAAACATAAATGATTTGTCTTAACTATTAAAGAACTGAGCCCAGGAATAACAATTGTCTGTGAAGTGACTTTTGACTTTTCAAGAGCAAATACACAACTTCAGTTCAAAGCAGAATAGTTCCAAATCAAGCATCATTGCTCTTCAAAAACAACAATTATGGTGGTATGAGAGGAAAGGAATAGTGTACTTACCATCAAGAGCGGTGGTGGCCAGAAGGTAAGTAATGGGAGAGACACTCATGGCTTCAATTCTTCCAGAGTGAAAGGTATACAGGCACTCTGGATCACGGCTCTGCAGTGCAAAACAGAAGAACAGAAATTCTGCTACATTCTGGAACTGCACTTACAAAGTATTACTAGCCATACCTACAGTGAACCTGAAAAATCTAGACAGGTGCTGTTTCTGTGAACAAAATCTGGCATGCATGAGCTACCTATACGCAATTCCTTTTTTTTTTTTTATTTAAATTTTCATAGGAAGAATTAGAGCAAAATTAATGTCGGAACATTAGGTTCATTTAAAATTCCATCATTTTCTATGTGAAAATAAAGGGGAATGCCTTTCGTTAAGTGGATTCAGGCTTGGAATTAATATTTTCAATAAACCACTGTTGCTCTGAAGGCAAAGAAAGTGCTCTTACGCCTAGGATTTAGGTTGCCTGGGAGATTATTTAATCATCCAAGGAATTCCATTTTTTTCTATATCTTTTTTTACATTAGTTTTTATAGTATGCTTTGGCCATCTTTTATTTACCATAAAATTCTTGGAACAAAATTTTACGTGCTGCCACAGAACTTTATTCCACTCAAAGGGATTGTTCCCATTTACTTTAATATGTTTGGGAGCAAAAATTAAATGACCCCATTTTAACTGTGTCATCTATTTCTCCATCAAAAACATCTCCAGCAGTAACAATAGTAACCAGTAGGACAAAACATGTGAAGTGCATTTCATCTTCTCCTTGTTTTTCCTAGTTCTTTATGTCATTTAGAGATGACAGTAAGGATTGTTTCAAACACTTATCTAGATAGGACATATCAATACTCCTTGAACTCATTTCCTGCATCCATACAACTTTTATTACCAGTTTATGACAAAACTCCATTAAGGTAACTTGAATTTGCCAGCCAAAATTTCAGGAATCAAAAATCAAATTATTGTTTATAATCCTGCATAGTCATTATAATCCATAACGTTATGAAAATAAATGTTTTAAAAAAATATAATTCTGTTTCAATGCTAAAATTTTCAACTATGCAGCTTCATAAAGCACAAACTTCAGTAAAGGAAGTTATTGCAAAGGAATTGAAGAAATGAGAAGAAAGAAAAAGAAAACAAACTTACCATATTTGAAAAAGTCAAATCCAGCTTCCAGATTGCTCCACTGGTATCCTGAAGAAGAAAAAACAAAACATGTAACTCAAATATTTTCAAACTCAATTTGGAAATAAAACTGCCCACAATGACTCCTTAAAAATTCCTTAATGATTACCATTGTGAAACTGAAATGACTGAATATGGTGATGTTGATCCTATCAGTCCGACCAATCAGTCCAGGATAACAGAACTTGGACAATATCTTTTGACATTCTCCTATTCTAATGCAGTCTGGCTCTGAAAGCCAGAGCCTCATACTGGTGAGACTCTAGTAACTAGTGCGTAGCTACTATACACTAAAAATATAGAATAGCATAGCATAGCATAGAGTAGTTCAGTTCAGTTGGAAGGAACCTATAATGATCATCTAGTCCAACTGCCTGACCACTTCACGGCTGACCAGAAGTTAAAGCATGTTATTAAGGGCATTGTCCAAATGCTTCTTAGACACTGACAGGCATGGGACATAAACCCATAAACTCTAGCAAGCCTGCTCCAGTGTTTGAAAGAAGATGATCATATATATATACATATATATATATATACAGAAGGAGGTTGAATACTACAAAAAAGAAATGTAGTGACTTGTAATAGACTCCTGCTGTTACTTAACGTCACCTCCTTCGTTCTGTGTTTCTCCACAGAGATGTATGTACTTGAGTGTATCTTACCTGAGCGTACCAAACAGGCTGTCCACAGTCATGAACTTTTGACATGAAATTTAGACTGACATTTCTGCCAACATGAAGTTCATTCATAGGCTCCACCTCCAGTAACCCTGTGTCATCCACAGAATCAGCAGCATCTATTGTCTCAAAGTTCCACACCTTCATGGAGTTGGAAGCATAAAAAAGAGGGGGGGGGTTTATAAGGCCAGGTTATGGTTTTATACACTGTTAATATGGAAATTCAAAATTATAAGAAACCAGGGGAATGTAGATTCTACAGGTAGAGTATGAAATCTGTCATATCTGCCTCGTTGCTTTGACTGTAACCTAGAGCAGTGACAATCAGCAGCTACTATCTGATACATTTGGGTGCAATGCAAACTATATGTAAAAATTCTGTGTCCAATTCTAAAACAACAGTAGCCTAAATTCAGCCCTCGCACTAGCAAAGCTACACATGGCAGCCTCAAAACTATAGAGAGTAGATGATATCTGCCTGCTCTCAGCACTGCTCATGCTGAGGCAGCACAGAAGAAAAAATGGGAAATCTAACAGATCCATGTTCTGCTCTGTGGAGTAAGGACATGACATCAGCTGGAACCCTTATAACCAAGTGAATTTTCCTCATAGGATAATATCAATTTATAAAACAAACAACAACAAAACCCCCAGGGTGTCTGAAAACCTCTGCTGCCTTTAACAGTCAGCTTCCCATTGATTGTCTGGGTCTTTCACACATCAGCAAAAGACACGTAGTGTCTTCCTTCAAAGACCAGGCAAACAAGATTGCAGAATCTTTGATAACTGACAGGTGAGATCAGAAACTGGTGGTATGGATAAAGAAAACTTTTTAACCTTAATTTATAGAATTATATGTTAATTTCAGGATGCTTTTTCTTTTAATTGTTCCTCTATTTCAGCATATATATCTCTCAGATACTAGCTAATTTCTATGTCATTTTAACATTAATAATCTGAGCTTTCAAATATTCAGAAAATTAATTTCAAATATTGCCATAGTTTATCCTTTGGAATAACACCAAATGTATTAATAGGCCTGAAAATTATAAAGATTAACCAAAACTACACATAAAAAAAATATTGGGGTGCAGGAAAGAACAAAGCTTTTAAAGAATCACTGAAAATTGTTTTGATTTACTAGAGTAAAAGGTGATTTAATTACTAGTATTAAACAGAGAACATTGCGTGAACACGATCGGATTCAAAAATCTACAATGTGGAGATGTGCTCTTATTTTGTTTTTCTAAAAATTCATTCCCAGAAAGCAACTGCACTGGAAAATTACCTCCATAAATAAACCCCGGTAAAGAAAATATGTAACATTTACCTGCTGACCACAAATTTGGACACCTAAAGGCAGAGTAGTATTAAAACTCACCCGAATGAAGCCGTCTTTTCCAACAGTGACAAGTTCTCCTTCATCCAGAACTAACTGGCTGACAGGGCCACTGTGACAGGGCTTGTGTCCAGCTCGACAGAGCTCTACTTTAATCAGGCCCCCTTCCCAAAGCAGCAAGTTGCCCCACTCAGTCCCTGAGATAACCTTCAACACAAATGAAGAGAAGCACATAAGCACCTCCACTTAACTATGCAGAAATCTTAGCAAGAATCTGGCTAACATCTGTGGCTTCTTTCTATGAAAGCATTACATTGACAGCAATGTACAGGTATTTGCAAGGGGAGTAAAGGGTAAAAAGATTCAACTGTTTAGCAATGTGACATAATTCACATGCACTGAAATGGTTAGAGATCAGGGCTAACAGTCTCTGTATTTTTTTACACTAACGTTTTCACTATCCCATTAGAAGAGCCTCAGCTCTAAGCCAACTGAGGCCTTTTGTCTGAGAATTACAATACGAACCGTACTTTTCAATTATTACAAAGTAAGCCAGGTTTTTGGCAAATTAATGTCAATATTAGCTTATCAGAGTAGTGCATTGAGGTTCTAATCCAAATCACTTTGAAGCAAATAGTAACTCTCCAATTTACTCAGTGGACCTTATATCAAAACCTGAGAGGGAACATAAAATCAATTAAACTTTTTCTTACTTACCTTCCCATCAGGCAGTTCCACATAACCTATAATGTCAGTCACTGCTGTTTTTCCAAATCTGCCCAAAGCTCCTTGTAACTTGAGACCAGTGAATGTGAGAGCCATCTTCCAGAACCTGAGTATAGAAGAAAATCCCTCTCTGATACAAATTTCCTAAACACACTCTTCAGTCCCTCTCAGGCATTGTAACGTTACCAGGGATGCCTCTGAAGTAGGGCTGTTCATTTATTACTCTTTTTCACTGCAGACCTTGGGTTTTTCTTTTTAAAATGAGATAAAGCTTTGTAACTACCCAAACATTTCCCTATACTACCCCTATGAAAAAAGTAGGAAAAGAATTTGGAATGGGCAAAATAAAGATTAAACTACTATTTAAAATTAGTAAGTGTAAAATGCATAGCTACATCTTTCCAGTTACAACCAATACACAGTTAGGGACACCTATTTTACTCTTGCTGTCTCCAGTGTATGATGCTCAACTTTGTAAATCCAAGGGACTAAGATCTTCACCAAATTTCATCCAAGTGCCCCCATGGTCTTGAGCTTGACTATAAAATTGCACTGAGCCAAAGGTTTTATCCTAGATCTTCATAGCTATTTCTATTTCATCATTATATTTTTAGCAATATGAAACATAACTTTAAATTACTGCATTACAGAAAAATTAACATCTACTGCAATTAGGGATGGTTCACTGTGTGTGCAGGAGACATTACATTTAAGACGTGTTGGAAATTGGAATTTGAGACCACATTTGGGTGAAACATCATGTTTATCATGTTATAAAAGCTATGTCAGAGTTTATTCATAGTATTTTTGCTCAAAATAAAGTTTGCAAGAGATTTTGTTTTGTCAGATTTCCATAAATAATGTATTCTAAACCACATTTTTTCTGGGTCTAAATAAGCCATTTGCTATTTCAGACCCACCTTGCAAGCAAACTATAGAGGAAATCTCAGATTTTGATCTGATTCCTCTGTTCAAATTCAAAGAAACTTTAGATATGTTCTAATTTTAAAGGTATAATTTCTATCACAATAGCATCCAAGTCATATCTTAAGTGTCTGCTCTATTAATATTGAACACTGAATAAATACAGAACACATAACTAATCCCTGTCCCAAAGAGTTTAAAGTTGATGGTGGGGGGGTGGTGGTGGTGTGGGGGGGTGGGTATTACAAAAGGATCTATGAACTTACCAGATAAGGGAGTATATGGAAGCATATCTTTTGTAATGCTTCCTTGCAGGCATTTGGTGGAATCAGAGGCTTTATGATCCATGACTTGGCAACCAGTTCTAGTGGCTGCCCAAACAGCAGATGAGTTCAAGAAAACAAAGGTAGAAAGCCCAAAGGACACATAGGCATATATGCTATGTTACTGGCTAGAAAACATGTATATATAAATAGTTTTTATTAATTCTCCCCAGTGCTTGTTGAAATTACAAGAATGGAGCCAGTGGTACTGACATTCAACATCAAGCATCATTCTTTTTGCACAGCCACGGTGTTAAAAGACTTGGCTGACTGGCTGAAGGACTTGAACTTTCTCATTTTTGTAATTGTAATGGCCAGGTAAAATAGCATTCTTCATTGGTCCATGTTTGCTAATGATACATTCCTATTAGGTATCTCCTACATGTTATGACTTTATAGGTGATATGTATTAACCCTAATCAGTAAACCTACCTGATGTGTCCTGTTCCAGATGTAGTTAGTTGCTCTTCATTATCGGCAGAAAATGTGACCTTGTAAACATCCTGTGAAAAAGCTTTTGACCTCAACATAATCTTTTCTTGTTTCCAGTCCCAGATAGTCAGCATGTAGTCAGGGCTGCTCCCAACACTGGCCAGCAAAGTGCCAGCATGGTTGAAATCACCAAAAACATAGGCTTCCTCTGTTCCACCTGAAGAAACATACAAGCCCCAATACAAGTACACATGGAAAAGAGGAAGAAACGATAGGAAAATCCACTTAGAAGGACCTCAACTTTCACTGCAATTATTTATTTCACTAGGCAATGGCTCTCCGCTGGCTATTTCTACTAAATAAAATTTTCCTCCCATGCAATAATGAAAAAGCTTGAAATCAGTGTTCTCTATTTTGCTGTGAAGGAACAAAAGGTTGTATTTCTTCCTAAACTTCTAAAGTGACCCACTATTCCATCTGCTGGGATCTATAAACATTAGCCCATTTGTGTAAAATGAAAATAGAAATTTTTACACTACCTCGCAGTATTCTGTAGGGCCTCAGTGAAGGATAATCGTAGATTATGACGTTTGGCTTCTTTCCTTTTTCTCCTACTGCAAAGTACTGCTTAGTAGGGTGTGCCTTGAAAAAGCAAAAATCCCGTTGCATGCTGTAATGACACCTTTGTCTCTACCCTGCTAGTTATTGAGTTGTATTTACTCACTTATTAGTCAAAAGATATTGCCATAAATACCAGGTTGCCTTTTTCTGTGTGTTTATTCTAAACAATTGCCAATCTATTGCTCCATATCAGAATGAAGCTACTGTGCACACAAAATGGTAAAAGCATTATGCACACAAAATGGCATACTGCACATATAATGCAGAACCATGACCAACTGTGAAATAATTTGCTTTATCATGCATTCTTTTACTATTCCTGCCTCACTTAACCCACTAGCTGATCTTTCCATGAACAGCATGTGTCGGCAGCCATCTACTTCAGCAGACAGCTGCAGAAGAGCCATCCTAAATGACATTTTTCTGAAGACATAAAGATGTACCATGATTGCCCAGAAAAGGCTGCTTACAATGTAGCAGAACAGTCTGAGGCTGGTATTCTGAAAGCCTTGCTCATGCGGAATACAACTGATAGATGGCAGAGCCCTTCACAGGGTAAGGCGCTTCAAATCCAGAGGAAGCATTTGAGGGTCCAAGCTCTTGGTAGGAGCTTATCATAGTGAAACAAGATACTTTTTCTCTTCATTTATCTAGGAACTTGATGTTCTAAATTTTAACTGCAGGCAAAACACTATACTAATATCAGCTGTGACTAGAAGAGAGGAGTGTTGAAAAAAAAAAAAGTTGATATGAGCCGAAATATTTAAATAAGAATGTAATAGCTCTAAAAATTAATCTCACCTGGCACCTGGCAGTCCTTTAAGGTACACAAGCCTGGGGTTTACGTATGCAGATATTTGTCCTCTGCCAATTATGTTGGCAGGCTGAGTAGCCCACACTGCATGGTCCACACATCCCCCTAATCAATACCATACTTTCTTACATATATGCATGTGCAGCTGTAGAAACCTCCCATCAGGTAACCAAGTGAACATTTTGCTTCTAGAAAGTGACTAATATCCTAAAACACGAAACAAAATGCATACCACGATAAATCCAATTCCACCACCACTGCTGCTCCGGAGATAACTTTGAGATTTTGTTTTCAGGTCCAGGAGCACCACTTGGTTGCCTGCTATATACATCAGTGTTTGGCTATCCATCGGCAGCAGGTTTACACTTCTGGTGCAGTCATATCCAAAAGAATGTCTGAGAACAGTTCAATAAAGAAAAGACTTGAAATTGGCTTTCTAGAAAGGTTTACTAAGTGGATAGGAACACTTAAACAAAAAATCAAATGGGAATACTGAATCTGGTGACTAAAAGCCTGATGGTAGGGGATAGTTTTGTTCAGTATACAGTGAAGGTAAAATATAACAAGCCTCTATAACTGAGGGGAAGGCACAA
This sequence comes from Gorsachius magnificus, assembly GCA_034008185.1. Lineage (NCBI taxonomy): Eukaryota > Metazoa > Chordata > Aves > Pelecaniformes > Ardeidae > Gorsachius > Gorsachius magnificus. The sequence continues at coordinate 126,378,053 of CM067081.1, forward strand.
GTGAAGATCTTCTAAAGTTCATATTGCATCCTTTCATCTCCACTACAGTGCACGCCTTTTGCCTCTGTGAGATCCTTTGGGACTTCAAGGAATTCACATTCTATTGGTGTTTTTTAAAAAAAAAAAAAAAAAAAAGAGATATGCATCAGATTACTAGGAACTGTTCTATACCAAGGAAGAAGCTCACTTCTTAAAAGTTTACAGGGCATGTAGAGAAGGGAAAATCCAGTCTTCAACAGCAACTTGACTGTGTCTGCAGAGAAAACCGCCAGCACTTGTGAAAGTCACGTATCGTATTCTACTTGACCATACCTAGCAAAGGACTTCTTGCAGCTCTTAATTGATGGACATCACTTCCTTCATTCTACCAGGTACCAGGCTACAAATCCACCTGGTTTCTTCCCCACTTCTCCCTTAGCAGTTCTGTGAGGAAGTATGAGGTACACAGCTGCTCTTCTCCTTCCCTCCCCTCCAGATTCTTGGGGAACACCAGTGTTGCTACACAGAAAGGGAAAGCTTTGCAGGCTTTATTCTTACACTAGTGTTCTTCCTGGTCACATTAACTTGGCCATGATCTAGTTCTACAAGAGTACTTATAACAATAAGAATTATGCCTGATAAGAAATGTTTATGAGGTCAAGACAACATTTAAGATTAAATTCCCCCAGAACCATAACTTGTCAGGATTCTTATCTGTGTCTCAACCAAAGGCATCCCACTAATGCCACATAGGATACTCCAAATTAGACAAGTATAATTTTAAGAACATACACTAAATATCCTCAGCTTTAAATTTGCACAGCCTCAACAGAAAGGATACTTAAGAGTAAGAAGGTTAATTGGTATCCCAGAGTCTTCAGTGACAAAAGGCTGTGAATATATGTCTTCATAGTTATAGAAGAAAGTTTCGGAGATTTTCTTTTCTACCTTCTCAAGCCTTTTTTGTGCCTCCAAGGGTACTTCACTATTATGTTGCTCTTCAGAATTGCCTCCTGCATTTCAGAAGTGGGAACATAAAGGAAATTTATATTCACCATAAATTCTAGGCTCCTTGCTGATATTTGCACCTAACTGCAAAAGGGAAGGATTCACGCATTCCTTTGCCTCCTTCAACAGAGTAATAGGCACTCCATAGCTCAAAACAGGGGTACCATGTCTTAGTAACAACTTGTCCTGGAACAGTCTGTAACAAGTGCTCCCTCAGGCTGTTAAAAACTTTACTGTGAATATTCAAAACTGAAAAATTTAAAGAAAAACAATTTTGAGAGTGTTTTAAAAACAGTGATTTCAAAACTCAAGACCTACCAAAGTAATTCAGTTCAGCTTTGCTTGGCGTTTAGTCCTCAGTTCTAGAAACCAAATACAGTGTCTTTGTTCAGTAGCTTTTGAACACACATTTTGAACACATACAAAACAATTAGTAAAAACACATACAACAGACCACCACAAGACACCACTGTCCTCAAAAAGGCAGTAATGTGTGACCAAATGTAGTTCTTTGCTGGACTGCAATGCAGAATACTGTCAACTTGACTTCCAACTAGTCATAAGCACTTGTTAATAGCACTTTTCAGTGTGCTACCTCTGATCAAATCCCCATTACCTATTTCATCTATCTTGATTTTTTTTCTCTCCTAGGTGTTCTATGAAAAACAACCAACAAAGGGGTCAGAGACCAGCCATGGGAAAGACCAATATAAAGTGCAAACTGAAAGGGAGCAGAGAAACTCAATAACTGTAACTTGATGGTGTTGGTCTGAGACGCTGTTCATAACAATAACAGTGAAGAAATGAAAACTAGAAAGTAGTATGATTTTTAAGGTCGTGACAACATCTCCTCAGTGGAAAGCAGTACTCACCAGTGTTTGATTCCACTTGTTCCACTTCTTCCTCCTGTTCCTCTGCAGTTGGTGATTCCTTTGGAAGACTAGTTTTGCTTTCTTCTGCAAAGGACAACTGGGATTACTCTCTTAGGTATGAATTCCTTTGACCAATTTGCTCATACGTGCCATGTTAAATAAATATATAGTTCTGTAGTAGTAAAAAGAATCCCTTCTGCCCAGCAGTGGACTTCCTGCTGTTTAGCACTAAGCATAGGTAGAAGATTGCTTTAAGAAAACCCCATATTTTAAAACTTAGGGGAAGGAAAGAAACACATCCTGCAACAGGAAAAAGGTATAATAGGAAGATCAAACAAATGCCAAAAGTAATGCGCCAATACAAGCATCAAAAATCCTTCCAAAGTTCCACAGGAGACTCACTAGTGGATTTTGTATTCCATGTTATCTACATCTAGTGTGTTAGATGACATGCAGAACATCTGAAATAGACACTGGACAGGGATTTCAAGATGAAAACTGTTAAAAAGAGAAATACAGGTCTCTGACTGAAAGAGACTGGCGGAATTAATGCAGTACTAGCTACAGAGACAGGTTTAAGCAGCAAATAGTTTCAGGGGAGAGACTTTGTGAGCTGAGTGACAGCAGGAACTGCAGACACAGTGGTCAGCCCAGAACTTTCCTGGTAGGGGTCATCTTTGACCAGAGTCAAAATGAAATTTGGCAATACCAAGAGCAGCAACTGAAGATGAACACATACTAGTAAGGAGTGGGTAAGTGGTAGGAGAAGCCAGAAGCTACTGTAGGTTCAGTATTGAAATCACTATATCACAGCAGGAAATACTCACGGACACCACTGTGAGCTGGCTGCTCATCGATTCCCTCCTGTTCCCTTGGAGAAGATGGCATGTCCTCTTTACCTGATGGTGGTGAAGAGGAACTTTTTAGTATTTTTGCCTTCATCAGCCATTTAGAACATTTTCATTTTCTCTCAAATGCTTTGAGGTTCCCAAAGAAAATATTTGTGTTCTGCCTGTACACTACAAATACAGATAACCCAAAGGTATGTCCTAATTTGTAGGGTGAATTCATTGGTCCAGGTTTTAGAACTCCAGGCTCTGTGTACATTGCTATAGAAAGACTAAATATTGCATAACAGGGGAAGCTGAAGACTGGTTTAAATGTTTTGTGCTTCTCTTTAATATACTGAGGGAAAATTTGGTTTTGAGACAACAAGGCTATTCCTCCACCTTTCTAGTGGACTTCATAAAAATATCAGGGGATAGACATTCTGAGATCATCTAATATCTTGAATGAAATTTAAAAAATTTAAAATTCTATATTCATGGAAAGAGAATTAATAAAATTAACACAATTTAAAAAAAAATAAATTTAGACAGCTTAACTAATACCTCCCAGCAATTTTTCGGCTTTCAGACTATCATTTTCAGAGTGCTACAATTTCACTAGTTATTATTGTCCTCTGGAGTGGGAAAGATCCAGTTCTTTTCATATAAAAACCAAAAATGTTGATCATTCATATAAATGTCTCTGAAAGAAGCAAAAAACCACAAGCATTGCTCTTATTCTAAATTTGTTCTACCTTTTGATTTCAAACATGGTCTCCATTTCCAAATAAAACACCTTAAAATAAACATTGGGGCAATTTTGTACAAATACTGCAGCTATAAAATACTGTTAGAAACCAGAAAATTCAGAAGTTGAATGTAAAGAAACTTAAATATTCATAATAAAAAATATAGGCAGGATGCAAACAAATCTCTTCTTATGTGTAAGTGTGACTTTGATACCAAGAAAAAGTGCCTAAAAATGCTTTTTCTGTTTCTGGCATTGGGTCAGAATCCATTTCGGAAAAGATCTTTTGAGGCATCTCAGATTTTTCAGGCATTTCAGGAAGGCAGTGTCCAAACATAATGCCATCCAGCAGAAGGACAGTGAGGGCAAAGAAATACTGTAGACATCATTCATGTCATTATGTAGTCAACCTGCCCTACTCGATTTTCATCCAGGGGTTATGAGTTTATGCCAGAGTCTGACTTTTCTGCATAATTTCATTTAAGAATTAAAATGAGCTTTTGCCCCTCAGGAGTCCTGAAAAAAACTTTAAAATAGATGTGCAGAAAGTTTTAAGTTCAAAAAACAAATCAAAAGAAAACAACGGCAATATATCTCAATATATTTAAATGAAATCCATGAGGTTTTAATGGGCTAACAGAACTGATATCTATGAAGTTGAAGAAATAGCTACAGACCACTTGCATAAGTATATAGTCGAGTGTTCAGAGACCCGAATTCTAATTCCAGACCTAGTAACGACATGTACAATTTGTATCAGCCATTTCACCTCTGGCTGTCTCAGTTATCTCTTACGAAAAATGAGATAATACTTACCCATCTTAGCAAAGTATTTTGATACCCATAGAGAAAATTGCTATAAAATTTCAAATTATTGTAACTAATTAGCAATCATTTATCTTCTAAAAATTAAGACTATCATAGTTTTCATTATAAATTAATTCATATCTGGAAAATGCTTTAGGCTGAAAGAGGGTATGAACATTTCCACCTCCTTTGATATCTGGGTGCTAGTTAAAGAAAGCTATTGCAATGTACACTGCGTATATTACTCTGATGGCATTCAAGCACTGTAATGAAACAAATTTTGAATTTAAACACTCAGAGGAAGCTCAAGGGGGGAACACGTCTACTTTGGTTGCAGATTCTGTGTTGATTGATCCAGAAGACTTTTGCGTAGGTTCACTGTGACAAAGGTATGAATCTCTCTGAATGCTGATTTTATTTTCCTGTAGGTTTTTTTGGAGACAGTTTTTCTAAATAGGCTAGAATTAAGGCTCTTGAAACTGAGAACTGAGATAGACAGTGGCAAGTAGAACTGGTGTGAAGTGAGAAAACAAAAACAAGCTGGCAACCAGACATTTTTCCCAACCCTAATTACACAGTATGCCTGACCAAGACAGTATTATTTTTTTCTCCTATTCCTAGTAATTTGAGATAGTGACTTGTAATACTACACAAATCCACATCAGTTCCACCATTTAGCTTTCTAAGAACTCACTCAGGAGTGAACTCAGATTTCTTTGTTTGAGTGGCCAGTGCTATAAGCTGCGAATTTTGGCAAAGCTCCATTTTCTTTCAAATTGCCTTTCCCTTACCTATCTTCTCAAAAGCCACAGCTCACCTCAGAATGGAGAAATGTGTTCATTTAGGCATATTATTTCCATTATTTCAAAAGCAAGATGTTTCTTGGCAATTTTGCTGCCACACTGAATCCTTTATATATAGAAACTTCTCAAAAACTCTCAGTAAATTTGGACATTAAGAGATTTCTCATCTCAGTCAATTGTCTCATTTATTCAAAATAAAGGATAATTACATCAAATGGGCATTTATTTTGTAACACATAAACAAGCTCACTGAGGTGACACCACTTTCTCTGTATTCTGTTATCCTACATTTTTCCTGTTTCCAGAAAAAAAGGGGTTTAAATGTGTAAGCTTCATAAATGCAGTGCTTGCCTTCATAAATCCTGTGACTGACACTTCAACTGCATAAAATGCATCAAATCAAATAATTATCAAAATGCAGCCTACAGATTTACTTTAGAAACTGAACGTATGTAGCAGTTATTACTTTAATCTGTCTCTGCCCCACTATTAACTGTGCATCTGTGCTTAAAAGACATCACCTATTTCACCTCAACTTTTAGATCTTCAGAAGCGTGGTAGTCAGTTTTGTCCACTAATTTAGGGTATGTAGAAATAGGGAACTATTACTCCAGAACATAACTGCAGTGCTATTAGTACCAGTAATAAGCAAGAGATTAAAAATTCATCTCTACACTGCACTACCTCTGCAGGATTTCATTTTTTGGTTCACTCCAAAATGTGCAATTTTTTGTAGAAAAGCTTTGGTCACCGGTGGGCTTTGAAAAAAAGTCACTTGTTCTTTCCTTCAGGAGAGATTGTCTTGTGTGTTACTCCTCTACTTGTCTTTATTCCACGTGAAGGAACTCGGTACGTCCCAGGACTTCATTTTGGTTTATTGCTTCCAATCCTGACTCCTCTTAGCGCCATACTATGAGCCTTACAGGCTACACTCTGCTATTTTTCTGGCCTAGGGGTAACACTGGTCTAAAATAATGACTGCAATGTTTGACTATCATAAGGGGTGTCTGTCACGAGGAATTACATACTAATCATCTGTTCCAGGCTGAGGCATCTTCTTCAAGCTCTGCTTTGGGTGTGTTGGATTTCTTCCCATCTGCCAAGTCCTGCTTGTTTAACTCATCTTCCCCTCAGCAGTTTTTTCTAAGTAAGTCTTTCATTTCTTGATGAAAAAAAGCATGCCACTGAACAACCCTCTAAGCATTCCTTTTAGCCTTCAGACCATGTCAGTCAGTGTACATCAGCAATTTACTGGGCTGCTGATGAGCACAACAAGTGCAAGCAGCAGAGTTTCACAAAACTTACTTTCATTCAAAAAAATGTAAAGTCTTTTAGTGCTTCTATATACAAAGAAAAATATCCAAGTGTAAATCAGGCATAGCTATCCAGTGCTGTCTGTTATCAGTCAAGATTACTACAAAATTAGTAACAAAAGTCAGTTTTAGGCGATCAACCCAAAATTCCAAGGAAATAATTTTTTTTGTAATAGAGCATATTTCTGTCCCTCTTACAACAGCTAAAAGACTTGAGAGCAAGAATAACAGAAAATACCAATCTCACAGCAGTTAAGGTTAAGTATATAAAATATTTACAAGTCAGAGACTGAGACAGCAAGGCTAAAGTTACAAAGCAGGATCTAGACATATCATTGTTATTACAGCCCCATTGTCTCTTTTTTCCCCCTCACCAGAGAGAGAAAAGAAGTGGACAGGAGAGCCCTGCTTAGAACCTCACTATTGCTGTTGCACACGTTTAAAATATTTTCCTATAAAACAGGAAAAATAAAACATAACTCTAATTTCCAACCTTACAACTTTATGCAGCCAACACCAAGTTGGGTGGGAGTGTTGATCTGCTTGAGAGTAGGAAGGCTCTACAGAGGGATCTGGACAGTCTGCAGCCAATTGTATGAGGTTCCACAAGGCCAAGTGCCGGATCCTACACTTGGGTCACAACAACCCCATGCAACACCACAGGCTTGGGGAAGAGTGGCTGGAAAGCTGCCTGGCAGAAAAGGACCTGGGGGTGTTGGTTGACAGACAGCTGAATATGAGCCAAGAAGGCCAATAGCATCCTGGCTTTTCTCAGAAACAGTGTGGTCAGTGGGAGCGGGGAAGTGATGGTGCCCCTGTACTTGGCATTGGTGAGGCCGCACCTTGAATACTGTGTTCAGTTTTGGGGCCCACACTACAAGAAAGACATTGAGGTGCTGGAGCATGTCCAGAGAAGGGCAACAAAGCTGGTGAGGGGTCTGGAGCACAAGTCTGATGAGGAGGGGCTGAGGGAACTGGAGTTGTTTAGTTTGGAGAAGAGGAGGCTGAGGGGAGACCTTGTCACTCTCTACAACTGCCGGAAAGGGGGTTGTAGCAAGGTGGGGGTCAGTCTCTTCTCCCAGGTAACAGGCGATAGGACAAGAGGAAATGGTCTCAAGTTGCGTCAGGGGAGGTTTAGGTTGGTTATTAGGAAAAACTTCTTCACCGAAAGGGTTGTCAAGCATTGGAACGGGCTGCCCAGGGAAGTGGTTGAGTCCCCATCCCTGGAGGTTATTTGAAAGACGGGTAGATGAGGTGCTTAGGGACATGGTTTAGTGGTGGACTTGGTAGTGTTAGGTTAATGGTTGGACTTGATGATCTTAAAGGTCTTTTCCAACCTAAGCAATTCTATGATTCTAAAGTAGTACTCTGCATGATCCAGATGTTCTAGCTCTGTCTCATGCAAGCAAAAGTTTCAAGTCTCTTAAAGTCTGCCTTGTGAATAAAGGTTAGATACCAGGTTTTTATTAAGCAGAAAGAGAGAGCAGGTGACATCACCACAGTTACTTATTAACTTACAGTATAAAGGCAAATCATAAACATGAGAACAGTGCCACAGGTTGCCAGCAATGCAACAGCTAATAAAATTAACTGCCTCACACATGGTAAAGCAAAACCAACAAGCCCCACATTTCAAATGAAGTATGGGATGGTCCGCCTCAGCTGCAGAACATTCATTCCTGTTTCACTTTTCCTGAGCTAAGCATCTATGTGAGAATAAAGGCTTTTCTTTTCCAAAAGCCCCTGTGCAAGAAGCCTGGTCCCAGACAGACTTCAGCACCCAAGGGCGATGGCACCGGCCTTCCACAGAGGTGCAGGCCCAGCACTGCCTTGGCCTGATGCTCTTCCAAAGCCACCCTCCACCCGGAAAAGGGCATGTCGAGGCAGACGCGCCCCGTGACGGGCTGTTTGGCGGGGGATAGCAAAGGGGGAGGCAGGGGATACCTGGAGCTCCTCTGGGAGCGCACGGAAGGGAGCCCCTGAGGGGCCACGGGGAAGGTCCCGTAGAGGGGAAACGCAGCGAGGAGATGCCCCGGCAGCGGGCAGCCGCAGGTGCATGAGGAGCCGGGTGCCTACCGAGGGCAGGTCCATGGGACGCAGGGACAGACGGGGGCCTGCGGACCCCCCGAGGGGCGATATGAGCCCGTGTGGGTCCGGCGCGGGCCCTGACACCCCACCACCACCACCACCACCCCCCTGCCTACCCCGTACCTGGGGCCGCCTCCATCGCGGCGTTACCGGTTTCCAGGCAACCGCTCCCGCGGCGCGCAGAGCCCTCCGGGAGCTGTAGTTCTAAGGGGGCGGCGGGCGCATGCGCCGAGCCGGGCGGGGGGGGAGGGGGTGGGGGGGGGGGGGCCCCCCCCACAAATGGAGGGGCCGGCGGGTGGGGTTTTTGAGAAGTGCTCTTTTGACCACCGTTGCGATCTTTCCCCGAGGTGGGGGGAAGGGGGTGACTCGGCGGGAAAATGAAATTAATTCCCTAAACTTTCTGCGGTCTTCCCCGGTATTTTTGAAGCGTTTTGTGAAGTACCGGGAAGAAGAGGGTGACGGGGTGAAACCAAGTGCTCCCGTCCCGCCGCCCAGTTACGGCGCACTTCCCCAGGCGGCAGAGCCGGGGCCGAAACGCGCGTTTGTGTCCGTGTCCGTGTCTTCACATGCACCCGCCTGCACATTTTTAATATATAAATATTATTTTTAAGTAGTTTCGGAAGCTGGCGGCTGGTATTTTGTCTGGCTTTGAGGCGGAGGGGGCAGGTGCGGAGGACGGAGGGAGGGAGGGAGGCGTACCTGCCGCCGGGCGGGCGGGTGCCGAGGGGCCCCGGAGGGAGGGGACTGCAGCCGGCGGCAGCGCCCGGCCCTGGGACGGTGTCACGGGAGGGGAGGGCCTGTGGGCGCGGCGGGGTGGCCCGGCGCGACGTCTCCGGGCGGACAGAGGAGGCAGCGCCATGGCCCCCTGCGGGCGCTGCGGGTGGGCGGTGCTGCTGGCCTGGCTGCCGGCCGGTGAGTGGGGCGGCGGCATCGGCGGGGTCCCGGCCCCCTCCCGGGGGCCTCTCCCCGCTTCGGGACAACCCGGCGGCACAGGGAGCCGGGGCCCCGGAGGCGCCCTCGCGTTTTTCCCGGGGTTAAGGTGGTGCGGTGTGGGGGGAGCGGCGGCGGCCCCGCGGCGAGGGGAAGGGGTGGCACGGCCCGGGCGAGCGTTGCTCCCTCCCGGTGTCCCTCCCCGGCGGGCGGAAGAGCGGAGCTCTCCCGAGCTCGTCACGAAAGCCATGCGGAGAGGAGTTTCGTTATCCCGAAGGTGCGGCCAGCTGCTCTCCTAGGAGGAAGTGGCCGCCTGCTTCCTGGCAGCCTCCAGTATCACTCGTGTGCGGCCAGCTTGGTTTGGCCCCGAGCACAAGGGTACAAACACGGAGGGGCTCCCCTTTGGCTTCTCGCAAGCGCCAGCCCCAGCCTTTGCTGCTCGCTCAGCAGCCCCAGCCTCTTTGGGGATCTGCTGTAGCTGCAGTGGTTCCGTACCTGCTAGATACATGCTTGTTAGGAGAACAGGAACTCGCCTCCATGTCCACAGATGGCCGTCGGCGAGCCAGAGTCCTTTCCACCAAGCTTTGCAGGTTGCCTGACAGCTTCTGAGCTCCTGTAAGAAATACAGTGATCATTTTGCCGCTTGGATGCCTGGGTCTTTGCTGATGATTTAGCTTTAAATACCAAAGTTCAGTTTTTCACAGAGAACCGGAAAAAGAAGCAAGAAAATAATGGAGGTATGCTTGTTGATTGTCTTGCTTGACAGCCCCATTTCCTGCATCATGTTCTGGCTAAAACTTGGCTTCGCTGTCCCTGAGGGTTAGTGTCTTCAATGCGAAGCCATAGGCCTGAGGTAGCGGTTAACTTACTAGGTTGGTAGTGCCCAGCTTTGTTCTTTCCAACCAGGGTAAGAAGGATAGCATGCAGTGGAGCAATGCAGTCCAAGCTTAGGAACCGGCCTTACTTTCACAACTTTTCAGTTTTCCTGGAGGAGGTTAGTATGAAACATCAGGTGTGCAGAGACATCCGACTGTCCTCCGGTGGGAACAGCAGAATTTTAAACTCTCTTAAAAAATAAGGAACTTATCTTTGACTTTTTTGCAGAACAGAGGTGATGAGAAAGGATCCCTTTCATAAAGAGCTTTGGTTTCTGTTGGTGAAAAGCACGTAGTGATTCTGAGTATTTTACTCTCGCCTGAGAGATGCTGCTGTAGGAAACGCATGGAAAATCTGTTCCCTTTCCATGAGCCTCAACAGGTCGGAATTCCTATGGGAATTCATCTGATCAGCAATGAGATCAAGGTTTTGCCAGTCCTGAGAGTTTGGATTTTGGATTTTGGATGTGATTTCCTGCAGTAAGATCCTGTGGGTCAGCTATTTCACAATGAAAGCTGAAACAAAATGTATTGAAATGTCTTGAAAGCAAAATGTATTGAAAGACAACATATTTAAACAAGAGCCACTGTAACTACCTGTCACGGGTCTTCAACTTTGCCTTGCCTACAGTACTGTAAAAATTAGAGATCCTTCTTTTTGCTAGCAGTTTGCACAGCTGCTGGTATTTCTACAATTAAGTGCATGTGCATATATTATTTTTCAGAAAAGCCTTGGACTCTGAGTGTACCCTGGTCCTCTGTGTTTGTGTGTTATTTTCAAGGCAAAAGAGTTCGCTCTGCCTGTGCTTTGAGCTGGCTGACCAGCAGTTCATTTCCAACCAGAAACTGAGCAAGTACCCTGCTGCAGAATTACTCGTTGAGGCAGCGTTGTACCTCTGCAGCATGTTTTCCACCTGGTGGGAACGGGGTGAGCTCATATTTGCCTGGAACGTACTGTGGAGGTGCAGCTTAAGAGGACAGTGAGAGAATGATGCTTGCGGTTGTGATCCAGATGTTACTACATACCCCCTTGTTCCTTTGCCCTCATCCTGAAAACATGGAGTAGAGGGAAAGTCTTTGAATATGCAATAAAAACAGATTGCTGGCTCATGGTGACCCTTTCAGTTGGTACCTTCCAAGCCTCCCCCTTCCCTTCCCTCCTTCCCTGCTGTTGTGCTCTCCCGTTAAGAAGCAACTTGCATAGCACCACAACCCCTGCCGTGTTCTCCGGGATGTGTTCCAGACAGGGCATCCCACACTCGCTCCCCGCTGTTTGTATTGCCTTATCAAAGGCAACTGGTGATAACTTCGCTATTGTTAATGACAAGCACAACTTACTGTGTTATCAAAGTTTAAATAAGATAGAGGTGTTTCTGGAGCATGGCTAAAATAAAGCATAGCTTATGAGAAACTTTGTAAAGCCTTCCTCAGTGGGTGCAGCTGCTTGGGTAGAAAATGCTGGGGAGGTTGTTACGGATGAGTTCTAAACATAGGTAACGATAGTTTCATTAAAAAGGAAAAAAAAGGGGTAATCGATGGGTGCTATTCTGAAGTGGCGATAAATCGATTAAGTTTTAACTGTGATGCTACAGCCCAAAAGCTGTATTGTCTTAATCCTGTCACCACTAGGTAACATTCTGATGACTGTCTTAGCAAGACCTTGATAAAATTCACTTGTTGTTTTTATGAATGGATGGCACTGCAGAACTTTTCCGGTTAGGATGACAAGCCCAGGCAGTCCCATCCTGTGTGCTTCTGGGCCCAACAAATTATCTCCCTCAGCTTGGAGGGACAGTTTTCCCCATGCAGAAGGAGAGCGCTGAGTGATGGCTACTAATAATTGCTTTGGAGAGAATAATTCAGTCCATAAGGCAGGGCAATGCAGATGGCTCAGGCCTCCTTCTGTCAGGGAAAGATGGAACTCAAGTTCTAACCAGGATTTGTAGATCTGGACGGCTTCACCAGAGAGGCTGGTGAGGTCCATGGGTGCAGGTCCTGGATGAGGCCGAGGGACATTACTTTGGTTGTTGGTCTGGTGCAGAGTGAAAGTTGTGATGTTGTAAAGGTCTGTTACTGCTGGCTGACTGCCTTCTGTGTTCTCCTTTGCAGGTTGCCTCTCCCTCCTGGTGACAGTTCAGGATGTCGAGCGTTATACCACCTTATTTGCCAGTGTTGTCCTCAAGTGTGACTATAGCACCTCAGCACAGCTGCAGGATGTGGTGGTGACCTGGCGCTTCAAATCCTTCTGCAAGGACCCCATCTTTGACTACTACTCAGTCTGTAAGTGCCAGGCTTGTCCTCTTCAGTGAATCCCTCTTCAAATGGAAAGGAAGGGGAAGGTAGACTTACTGGGGAATACAGACTTTTGACCTCTTCCTGCCCACAAACCAGGTCAGGAGGTGGTGTCTCCCTGTGCTTCAAGAAAAAATAGGTCATGTCTGTGATTTCCTTTGCAATGTCAAGGCTTTATGATATAACGGTGTAGGATTTCCAGCTGAAGCAGCTCATTTGTTCTTCTTGTCATCAACTCAGAAGGCAGAGAGGCTCAGCCATGTTTGACACGTGTCAATCTTGGCAGCCCCAACTTATGCTTCAGCATGTTTGAAAGGAAGGGCCCTGCAACAAGTGGACTTTGTGATTCCATGGGGTATTCCATGGTTGGAGCTAGATATCTGTGACCAGGTGCTACTGATTTTAGGAAGAAGAAACACGTGCATTTTGGAGGGCAGAAGGACTTCTAAGTAACAGCATTTAGTACTGGTGGCAGCACTTCATGTGCAGACATTCTGGTGTGTACAGCCTTAATTCAGGAGTGTTTAAGATGGTTCTTAAGGTGGTATGCAAACCGCATCCTGGGGTGCATCAAACACAGTATAACCAGCCTGTCAAAAACCAGCTTATCAAGGTGATAATCCCGCTATATTTAGCGTTGGTGAGGCCTCACCTTGAGTACTGTGTGCAGTTCTGGGCCCCACAATTTAAGAAGGATGTGAAGGTCCTTGAATGCACCCAGAGAAGGGCAACAAAGCTGGTGGCAGGGCTGGAAGGCCTGTCCTGTGAGGAGTGGCTAAGGACTTTTGGCTTGTCTAGTTTGGAGGAAAGGAAGCCGAGGGGTGACCTCATTGCTCTCTGCAGTGTCCTAAGAAGGGGAAGTGGGGAGGGAGGTGCTGAGCTCTTCTCCCTGGTATCCAGTGATAGGACACATCACGGGGGGGGTTTAGACTGGACATTAGGAAGCATTTCTTTACCAAGAGGGTGGTCAAACACTGGAGCAGGCTTGCTAGAGCAGTGGTTTATGTCCCAAGTCCATCAGTGTTTAAGAGGCATGTGGACAATGCCCTTAATAACATGCTCTAACTTTCGGTCAGCCCTAAAATGGTCAGGCAGTTGGACTAGATGATCATTGTAGGTCCCTTCCAACTGAACTCCTCTCCCCTCTCTCCCCCCTATCCTCTCCCTGCAGTATGCTTAAGCCAGCCAACCTTAGCTTAACTGCTCAAGAGTGGGGACCCTGGACTTGTTTGGTGTCTTGGAGCCCAAACTCTCCTTTATGCAGTCTGGATGGGTTGGGTAGGCATGCCCAACCCATCAACCTAGTCCGCAAGCAGGTGTGTCCCTGGCTCTGCTGATCCCAGCGTGAGTGCTTTGAGCCCAGGCTCAAGCCAATAGCCCCCAATAGGGACAGAAAGCATGAAGGTCACAGTGTTTGCTTAGTTGGATCTGCTCTTCATGATCTGTTGTAGATACATCAGTGGAGGAGCCTTTGATAAGCTTTGTCCTCTCCTCTCTTTATTGCAAGCCCTTTACAGACAATGCTCACTGTATCAGTTGTCTCCCCAAATCTCAGCTCCCAAATACCTGGAAAATAGTTTATATTGTGAGTCTGTAGTAAGAGTATTGGACAGAAATTGCCTCTAGCCCTCCATTAATTCTGTTGGGTATCTCTACACGTAATCCTTAGCTGGAATTAGGTGGTGGATTCTTTTCTGTCTTTATGAGCTACACAACATCTAATGGGATGCAGGAGGGAAAGGGAGACAACCCCTACAGCAGTTCATGTATGTCTGGAGATTTTATTTGGTAAATAAACACACTTATGTTTTAGTTCCAGTACTCCTGGGAGTTTTATGACTTTTTTTCCTTGCAGTTCATACTGGGAGCTTCTTTCCAGCCTACCACCATTAGCTTCTTTCTACTGTTGTTCTTTCAGTTGTGAGTACAGGAGGCAGCTCCTCTGCAGCTCCTGAATTCTCAAAATCTCTGCCATGCCTGTGGCTCTACCTCTGTTTGGTTTTGAGTACTCCAAAGCAACTTGTCCTTGCTGGTTTGAAGCCATGCTTTGTATTACTAAACCAAAGCAAATGCACAACATGCAAGAGTTTCTCTGCTGCTCACAAGGGGATAAAAATTGGTCTTTTGAAATAACTTTTAGCATTTTATTTGATGATGTGTGTTTGTAGCATACCAGGCTGGTTTAGCTCTTGGCCAGGACCCATCTGATGACTGCAATGACAGCCAGCGAAAGGTGCGCATTGTCATCCAGAAATATGGTCAGAAGGAGCCTGTGCTGGGTATCGACTACCAGCAACGGAAGATCACCATTCAGAACCGTAAGTGACTTGACCTCCCTTGGCAGGGAGTGAACTCAGTAACTATCCAACATCTGGGTCTGCCAGGTGAAGAGAAGCGTAAACATGACTAATGCCATCTGTAGCTTACATATTCTGTGAGGTGGCAATGAAATAAGAGTTGTGAAGAGCCCTGTCCCAAGCTGGCCTGAGGGTGTTGGAAGCTCTGCAAGCTAAGGCTGAGCTGAGGATGCCTAGGCATTTTGCTGAGGAGTACAAAAGCAAGCTGAGGAGCCCAGAGGCTAGAAAACAGTTCTTTCTTCTAAGAAGTACTGCATAGTTGTCCAGGTGCATTATATGCTTCCTGCTATCCCTTGAGCAATAGCTGCTGCTACTGCCAGAAGAGTTATTGGGATGGCTGGCCTAATGGGCACAGTGATCTGTGTTCAAAACCAGTAGGGTTGGCAGCAGTGGGTATCTGTTAACATCCATCACCCAGCAGCATGCTGGTTATTTCACTCCACACAGAACTAGTTCTGCTTCTAAGTAGGGTTGCCTTACAGCAACACAAAGGAAAAAGGGACTGGCAGTTGATGCTGTTTACAGGAGTTCTCAATGGACTCAGATGAGATTGTCTGAAGGTGATGGCTATGCTTGGGAAGAGGGGAGATGCAGTATTATATGTCACCTGCAGGCAGAGGGCCCACTTAGAGTGGAGCCTGAAAGTAGTGTGTGTCAGTCCCAAATAGCCTGCTGACCTCTCAGGCCCTCTCCCACAGGGGCAGACCTTGTCATCAGTGAGGTCATGTGGTGGGACCATGGAGTGTACTACTGCACTGTGGAAGCACCAGGAGATACCTCTGGTGATGCGGACAAAGAAGTTAAGCTGATTGTTCTCCGTAAGTGCCTGTGGTTTGTTGCCTGGGTGGCAGATGTCTCCTGTTCTTTTCCTCCCCACCATCTCCAGCAGCGGAGATGTGCTCAGTAACTTACTATGCCCAGGTACATCAGGATCCTCTTTCTCTCTCCATTTTTCCCATAGACTGGCTCACAGTACTCCTCATCGTTCTTGGTGGCTTCCTCCTCCTTCTGCTGATTGGAGTATGCTGGTGCCAGTGCTGCCCCCAGTATTGCTGCTGCCACATCCCATGTGTCTGCTGCCCAACCCGGTGCTGCTGTAATGAGGAAGGTGAGGTTCAAGCAAATGTGTGTCCATTCAAGGCTTCTGTCAAGACAAAAGCTTGACTGGGAGCTTGCTGGGCTCCACTTTCTCTCTCCAGTTCAGCATCTGTATAGACAGACATTTCTTTGGCCATTATGACTTCCATGACCAACTTATTTGAGTTTAGAGGGGAGCCCATCTTGCTCCTCTGTGTCCTACTTTCAGAAGTTCGTCCTCAAACCTTGCTACCAACTTTGCTCATGTCATCCAAGGCATGATCAGCCCCCTTGTATGAGTAGCTGAGGACTTTTCTTCCCTTTCTAGTAGTTCATATGCCTGTGCAGATGTGAGGAAGGCAAGCAAATACCTTGGTACTACTCTCTGGCCTAACCTTCAAGTGTGTTGCTCTGAGAGGTAATTACGTAAAAATTGGAATTTTCTATCTGCATGTTATTTTCAGAGCTGCTTCTTCCGCAAGAAAAAAGGTTTTGGGGAAGGAAGTGAGGAGAAAGAAAGGAGAAAGATGGTCTGGTTTTGTGGTCAACCCTGCAAATGCATTCTGAGGTTTTGAAGGTCAAGAGAAACTTTATTGCGCATAGTTTTTAGCAGTAATAAAGATTCTGCAGCCAGACCCTGTTCTCTTAATAAGGGCAGCTTTTGATTTTGGCTACATACAACCTCCATGTCCTGTAACTGAAACTTAGTGGTCATGAACCTGGTCTTCTCTCACAGTGAGAGGGATTTTGCTCCCCCAGTCTCTGCCTTGTGGTCCATCCACTGGAGAGGTGGGGGAAGAGAAATTGCCAGTGAAGACTGAGGCAAAAAAATTGTGGAGTACCTCAGCCTTCTCCTCGTCCATTGTTACCAGTTTGCTATTCTTGCTCATCATAGATGTAAGCTTAATTTACTTAGCCCTTGCAAAGAGTGAACAGAGAATCCCTCTCATTTGCTAAAAGCAAAACAAAACAAAACACTACACTTTCTGGGGGCTTTACAAGCTGTCAAGTAAAATGCGTGGTATTGAGGAGGCTATGAAAATTTGGCAGAAAAATTAGTTTCCATGAAGGGAGAGAGAGAGGTGATGGAGATGAAAGACTCACACCTCCAGACTTCCTAGTTCTCATCAAAAAAGAGATTCAGAATATGTGTGAGTTCTTTTTTTGTTTTTCCATGCTGTAGGAGATGATAGCACACTCTAGACTGCTGCTGTTGTCTTTTCCATCCTGTTGAGGATAGGTAGGAGGGGTTCTTGTGGAGTTCTTAAAAACTCTCCCTGCTCAAGAGGTACAGACAAGTCCAGCCTCCTCGACAGGCTGCTAGATTCTGTGGCTGTAATTTCCATCCCAGCTGCCTGCCCTCTTTATCCACTTGCAAAGGAATCCTTGTGCCTGCTCCCCTCCTCTAGTGCCCCTTCTCTTCACTTCATCCTGACTCTGACTTACTTTTTTGGAGCCCAAGAAATGAACTGGCGGCCTTAAAAACTACAAGAAGATAGATACAGGGGGCTTCTTAAAAAAACAGTCCTAAGGAGTAACAGTTTCACACAGCTGAAGAGCAGTCAGAAATCCTCAACTCAATCATACCAGTTACATTGCAAGCAGAGTACCGGTGATTTCTTCCCAGTTATTGGCCACTAGAGGGTAGCCTAGATCTGCTGAAAAGTCATAGATGCCATTGAGGTAAGGTAATTCTGGATGTTTTAAGTCAGGTCATTAACTAATATGATTTTGAACCTCGTAGTAAGAAGTGCATTGTTTGAGTAATTCAGGATTGGTGTATAGAAATATTAAACATGCCCCAGGAGCAAGTCAATTACATTCCACATGCAAAGCTCTGAGAAAAGCCCATCGGGGTAAATTTATGTAGGACCTCCTCTGTTCTTATTCTTTCCTTTTCTACTGTGGACTTCTTCCATTAATGAATTAGTGCAAAATAGATTATACTTGCACCTGGATCTGACTGGGTTGGAAAATATTGGTTTTTATAATTGGCCCAGCCCCTGTAACATTCGTCAAAGGTGAAGAACAACCTTTCTCAGCAGGGAGTAAAGTGGAGGGACAACATGACATTCTGCCAAAGTTTTACAGCAGGTATGAGCTTTGGAATTGGGGTGAATCTGACCTTCCTCAGATAAATATGTTCACTTTAAGAAGAGACCTGTAACTTCCATTTTGCGGATGAGGAACCAGAGTATATATCGGGTTCAAACTGGAAGGCAAAGTATCTGGGGAAGGAAGAGAGGATGAAGGTAGTGAAAGAAGTCTAAGGGTAATTCTGCATTTGCTCAGCTGTAGGGACAGATCAGAGAATTACAGGGACAGGATGACTTTCATCCTAGTGACTGCCTTGTGACTGCCTGCATAACCTAAGGAGGGGAACCCTAAGTAAGCATGTCCACAGCTGCTGGGCCTTTCACTCCTCAGGCAAAGACTGTGGTAAGACCATGCACTCAGCAGGTTCTAGGACATTCTCAAGGTGATAACTGGAGGAATGGGAGAGGAAGAGATAAGGCCTTTCCCTTCTTTTTATCCTTTTTCATTTTCTTCTTTCTCTGTTCCTCTAAGTTTGAAACCTAAACTGGAGGAAAATCCCTTGGGGAAAAAAAAATAGCGAAGCAAGTTTGACATAAAATGCTTGAAAGCTGCTACCTCAGGCCACACAGCTTTGAAGAAAAATCACAGTATTAGGATTAAAAACTCTGAAGTTTCCAGCTTTGTAGTTCACTCTGGTTGGAGCCAGGCTGGGGAGGGGGAGGGCGTTGGGAGTGGAGAACAAAGGGGAGCTGCATGAACTGTGGGGAAGGGGAAGGATTTGTTGAGAGGCATGGTCAGTCCCTGTTTTGCTGCAAGTGGTGCTCTGTATAAATTCAGTGAAACAGCTAAGGGAGGACATGTTAATAACTGGAGTGCTACCTGAAATGGAGAGCTCAGTCCCAAAGAGCATGCAGTCTAAATGCTGCCTGCTGCAGATGAACCCAGGGGACAGAATTAATTGGAGCTTAGCTGTAGCATGGTTTCTTAAAAAAGCAAGGCTTATGCAGTCAGTCAACCTGTCTGTCTATCCCCTATCTCTTTCCCTCCAGTAGTTTTTAATTTCATCAGCTAACTTCAGCCAGATTTATCAGAGGGGTGAAAGTCTCAAAGGCAATTACATTCCTATCTGTCTCCTGAACTGTATAGCCAGGAATGCTCTGTTCATGCCTGACCAGAGAAGAGGCTGCAGTAAAAGCGTGCCACTTGTGAAACTCCAGAGAAGTCATGTAAGAGAAATTTTGCAAAAGCCCTGTTGCAGAAAAGCTTCACCCAGTAATGACAGACAAACCATGCAGAGTCAGGCTTTGTAAGGCTTGGGGCTTGCAGAAGTTACTTGCTCATAAAGTTAAGTTTTGATTGTGTGTGAGAGAAGGAGTAAGTTTCTGCAAGATGTTTTTAGGTATTCCCAAAAAAGAAGCAGCAATGAGTGATGGTTTTGAAGACATGGATAGTGAGGTTGTCTGCGTAGAGGAGGTAAGATGGAAGCACTGAAAAGAGTGAAGTGGAATTGGAGCCTGACCTCACAAGTAGAGCTCTGAAGCTAGCAGTGGTGGAAAAACAGTGAAGGAGAGAAATTCCCACTGAGTTTGCTCTTTTGGCACACTGGACATTGCTGTTAAGAGCAGGAAATTTAGTTTTTTCACCAGTTCAACCACACTGTCCTAAGGGATTTAATTTTAGCAGCCATGCTGAGGTAAATTACAGAGATACACAACCAAGAGTGGTTGAAACACTACAAAGGGAGAAGCTGGAGAGTGCATCTCTGAGTACCCTATTTGTGGAACAGAGAAGAAATGACGGAGTATGGTGTGGAAAATATGATCTGGACAGAGCCATCATGAAGGTGGCAAAAAATAGTGTCCTTCAGCTGTAAATGAAAGTCAAAAGGGGAAAGGACCAATGATGAGCTGAAAGAGGTTTAAGAGAGAGAAAACAGTGTGGTATGTCTTGCTGTATGAAACATTATTTCCCACCTTTCCACAACTGTACTCATAATGACAGGGCAGGTGGAAGTCTTGCATTTGGTTATGTGCTCTGTACTTAATCATAATGCCATTTGTTCCCGGTTGCTGGAACTGAACCCCGAATGTCAGGCAGTAACCCTTTACTTCTGTTTAGGTATCTTTTTGAAGCTGTACAACTTTGTATTGGAATTTCCTGTGCTCTGTTTTACCTTTGTCATAGGGTGGAGCGAGCTTTTCATTCTGTGAATTTCCTATAGCTGATCACATCCAAACGCTACAGTCTATCAAGCAAAATGGTATGTGGTCTGCAAGCTGTGCTCTCTGGATAGCTGCTGTAAGCTTACTTATTATTTTACAGTACTGGAACGGCATCGGTTCATGAAGCAGGCTCAGGCACTTGCGCCTTGGTTGTCACCCAACATGTTCTATGGAGGTGGCGACAGGAACTCGCAACTTTCCTCTTACCAGCTGAACCCTCTACTGCAACAAGGTGAGACCATGGTCATCATTTCGGGGGGAAATCAGGATGAGAAACAGGTAACTTCTCAGAGAGGTTCAGCAGTGAGGCTTTAGCCTCTCTGCTACAAAAGAGAGAAAGATGTTCCTAGCATGACTGCATGCCCTAGCATGACAGCTCTGCTCCATCTGAAGCGTACTATAGACTTGCCTGGGTGGCTAAATACAGCCTGTCCTTCTTAAGTGTCTTGCTAGGCTCAGTACTGGGTGAAGTAGTTTAATGCTAACTAAGGTATATCTGTGCTACACCCCAGCAACTGCAGGGTAAATATACCCAGCTTATCTCACTTGATGTGGTGGAGGAGGGTACTGTCTCTTTGTTCTGCTGCGCTGGTCACGGTCAACTCCTTATAGCCAAAATTGACATGACAACTGAGGTGCAATTTGTTTGAGTTCTTATCAAATGTCTAGTCTTCAAATGATTAAGGGCAAATTGCCTTCTGTGCAATAAATCTAGCCTGCATGCAGCAAAAAAATGAAGAACTCTTTAATAAACCAGGAAGAATTTGCCAGTTGTTCTGCCCCAGAATCGCTTGTATTAGTGGTATTTATTTGGAACTTTAATGGAGGAGGGAAGACAGAGTCTCTGAAGTCCTAGAGAAATAAGTAATAAAATAACTTATTACCAGTAATATTATTTAATTGCCCAAGGAAAACAGGGGAATTCAATATAATGACTTTTCAAATAAATATAACATTTTTCATCTGAAATTCAGCTTTTCATCACTATATAGAGATTTAGATTTACTCTATGTCTGATGAGTCTTAGCTGTTGTTTGCAGAAATAGTTTGCAAACATCTTAAATGCTAGATTCAAGATGCTTGAGTATATACTTTTTTAGCCCACTGGTTAATTCTACAGTTACCATTTTTCCTAGCCAGGGCACCAGTTTTCCTTAGGAAGAGCTGGTGACTGAGCCACCATGATTTAAGACAGAATGCACTGAGTCTTCTCAAGGAAATCCATGTGCATGTGGCAGAAAATGGGCAAGTAAGTCCCTAACACAGTTTTTTAGCCTGTGTTTTCACAGTCCTTGAATCTCCTGTGCTTAAGTTTCCCTTAAATTTGTTTCAGGTCAGCTTTTTAGAGATGTTGGGTAGAAGGGATGTCTAAGGTCATCTACTCCTACCTCTTGCTCAAAGCAGGACTGTCACCAACCTCAGTCATATTAGCTGTGGCTTTGTCCAGCCGAGTCTTGGAAACCTGCAAGGATGGAGAATCCATGACTTCTTTGGGTAACTGTTCCAGAGCTGGACCAGTCTCCTAGTGAAGAAACTTCTCCATTTGCTACTTTTATCTATACATATATGTGTGTGTGTATGTGTGCATGTATATATAAAAAATTCTTTTTCTTTTGCAGTATTGGTTCACATTTCTTCCAGTTCAATGAGACACAAGAGGAAACACTATGAACTTTCTCTGTTTTTTTAAAATAAAATTTGGTATCAGTGCTGCGGGCAAAAAAAATTTCCTCTCCCTAAATACATAAATTGTATTTCCAGGTGTGCTGGATGGCTTTGATTTCTTACCTCTGTACGGCCCAAAACACAGATCATGCTGCAACTTAGTAGTTACTACTTTTTGCACCTTACCTCATGTGGTCTGGATGTGCTGGTTGTGGTGCTTGAGACTCACGCAGCTCTTGCAGTAAGGAGGGGCAGGAGAAGAGAAGCTCAAAAGGGACTCAGCCAGGATCATTTATGCAGAAAGGCTCTCTCTTTATTGTTTCCCCCTTGACTTGTGCTCTGTGTTTTTATCCTTAGATGTGTCTCTGCAGAACAGTCTTCCACTGGTGCAGCCACAAGCTCAGCTTTCCCCTAACAAGGGTGTTTTGGACTACCTGGAGTCTGAAATCCAAAACCTTAACATGTCACAGCTCCGGCCACCCTCCCACCAGCGGCAGGCTGTGCAGCCCACCTTGCTGTCCTCCCTGGGCTCCGACATCATGCCACCTCCTCTCACTGATCACATCTCCTCCATCCATGAGAGCAGCAACTCCTCACGGCCACAGAGAGCTGTCTGCACCCCTAGACCCTGGGACTCTGCAGCAGAGAACAGGAGGGAAAACCGGAGGTGGCCCTTGCCTTCCAATGGGGATTCTCATTCCAGCTACAGTCGGGAGCCCTGGGACAGGCAGCGAGAGGACCATTCTCAGAGGCAGAGGACAGGTGGCTACAATGGCAGGCCCCAGCGCTCCAGACGGGATGTCTCACCCCCACGCCAGGCTGAGAGGGGCAAGAGCAGCAGCAGCAGCTGCAGTTTCTATCCAGAGGAGGCCAAGGAACGCTCCAGCCACCACTGTGGCTGGCGACAGGAGCCTGCAGGGAGGCGAGACTACGAGCACCACACCAGGAGGAGCAATAACTCAGGTCAGCGACGGCACAGCTACTCTCCCCCTTCTCGCCGGGGCTCATGGAGCTCTTCAGAAGAGCAAGTCCGTCTCCCAGCAAAAAACCGCAGGCGGCGGCACCGGTCTCGAGAATGGCCAGAAGATAAACCCCCCAGTTATCGCTCATTAGAAGTCATCCCAGGTCAGGACAAGAAGCACAAAGGCAGCGCAGGGCCACGCTCGGTGAGTCAGCTGCCTTTTTGCTTTCCCATCTCAGGGAAGAGGTGGGTTTGGGGGAGTGAGAGTGAATGTTTGTTACTTTCTGCAGCCTGCTGTCTTTCAAACAAAGGGCAAGGAGCACCGGGAGCCCTGCGCAGCCTGGTTATGAAGAGTATGCTGCATTCTCTGCCTTCAGACATGTGTTGTATGGCTATAATGTATTCAGGGGCAAAGTGAGCGGTCGAACAAAGTAGATCCCCTATCACATCCCACACCAGGTGACATGTTATCCCCTCTCACTCCTGTCCCCACCTAGAGGCATTTGGGGCCTCCGTGTATGTGTTGGTGTTAGAATAGCTGTTCTCCTGGCACTGCCTGGGGCAAAAGCACTTCCAGAGTTGGCAGCAGTGCTGAGTATCCCTCTGCAACCCTCCCTGCCATTGGTTTACTTCCGATTTCTTTTAACATGTGCATGATTCTCCTATCATTGATCTCCAACATTTAATTTTTATAGTATTTTGGTCATATTTTTAAGATGGTTCATAGGGGAAAGCATCCAGATGCCTAAAGCTACATGAAACAGGCTTTAAGATCATGGGTGGCTATGGCGGTGAGAAATGTGTGATCCTCCAGGCCAGGCGGAAGAGGATGGCTCACTTGTTGGGACTCCTGAGAACTGAACATGCATTATATGGGAAGTGAACAGCTTTTGTTCACAGCTCATCTTGGCGGTTTACACTGGGACTAGATTGCATGTAGCAACCTAACTGTGAGAAGCTTCATATCCAGTCGCTAGTCTCCAAGTTAGTGTATTCCTCCCTAAAAAATGAAGGGTTTTTATAATTCAAATATGTTGTGTCCCTTATCATATATATGCAAAATTTTACCAGGTGGGAGTCTTCTCGAAGGGCTGTATTTTGCCCATTACCATTTTTCCTTCCAAGTTCTGGAAGGAAGTGCAGTTCTAGTCCCAGCTGGGATGTGTGTAGGTATGAATGGTTTTGTTATGGTGCTCAGAGCAGGTAGGAAGACATGATTTACATTCATCCTTCCTTGTTGCTGAATATTTTATTTTCTCTTGCAGGATAGAGGAAGTTCCCACAGTGGAAGAAGCATAGTGATTTAATGCCAGTACTGAAAGAACTAAAATTCCCACTGGACTCCTCTAAGCTTTACTACTACTACGTAGGTTGGGATGGCTGCTTTTGATTGAACAGACAACCAGCAAAAAAAAAACAGATGAAGCAGCTTCCCCTTAGACTTACAACTCTGAAGAATCTATGTCCAGTGCCCATGAAAGCAATACATAACCCATTTTTATTCTTGCTGTGATTTGGAAACTTACGTTTGCAATGGGCTGTGGTCTGCTGAAAACATTCTATTGGAAACAGGAGATTTTTTTCGTAAATGGTATATTCCCAGTCTTTAAAGAGAGATACCCATTGCCTTTGTTAGGTGTCCTGGCACTGCAAAGAGCCCAGTCCATAGAATGCTGTTCCTTTGCACACCAGTTACTGGAGAAGGGCTCCAGTGATCACAGAGATTTAAAGTCACAGTACAGTAGAATATTTTAGATTGGAACAGGCCTCTGGAGGTCATCTGATCCGGTCCCCTGGGAGTTTGGTGTAGCAAGGCACAGCATCTCCTTTCTAAGGCCCTCTGCTGTGCTTCACAATGTGTAATGTTTGCTGCTTCTGCCTGGCTCCTCAGCATAGTTGGGGCAGTTGCTTCCTTTTGTCCCCAGTAAGCCTCTCTCCCAAACAGAAGGATCACAGTGTTGGGAGGATGTTTGACTGCCTTAATAAGGGCTCACTAGCACCTCTGCAAAACGCCAGCTTATCTGCCCTATACTGACTGAAACAACCTGCCCTACTTTAGGCTTAGAGCTTAGTGCCTTAAAAGATACTTGTCCTAGCCTTCAGCACAGACTTGAATTTATTTGTAAACTTAGAGGGCTAAATTTACCAAGGTTTGGTCGTCCCTACAGAGACTGAGCAAGGTATGACTACTGTCCCTCACACCATGGACCAGAGTTTCTTTCAACTCTAGGAAGCATGACTTCGGTGGATATATCTTTCCTAAGCCACATACACATACATGTGCATTTTATATTCTCTTTTTTCTCTGTGCCATGTACTATATGCATGGGGTGGCATAAAGGGCTCTCAAGAAGTCTTACAGTCACCATTTTTACTGTTGTCCTTGATCTTTACCCTGACATTTTATCAACTCTGCATATGCGGTGCATCTGATCTGTAGCTAGATTGCAGGGGTTTCTCATCTCTTACCTTGCAACTAGGGCACAGAATTTCTGTATGCTCTGAGACCAGTTGTGAAGGAGAACAACTTGCCATTTCTCCTTGGTGTGATTCGTCCCCTGTTTTCATTTAAAATGTGCTGGGAAAAGAGAGGTACTCTGGATGCCGGCTGCTTCCACGGGAAACTGGCTTGCCAAAGGCACTTCTGGGATTCAAGAGACTCAACTGTTGGCAAGGAGCTTTTGGAGCATCTTGTGAATTATTTTGTAACCCAGAGGCACTAGAGATTGGCTAGTATTGATTACTGCATTGCCTAGCTTATTTCCCAACCAGTGCTGCATGGGGCACTTGCTACTATTTGTTCTAGATGTCCCAATTACTGATGTACTTATCCTTTCCTTGGGAGACTTAGAGAGGCTTTCACTTTGCCCACATCCTTTTTTTCTTTTCTTTGGACAATGACGGGAAACATCACACTTGGAGCAATTACTCCTAGCTGGACATCCAATGCAGTTGCTGGTCAACCAAAGGCTACTACAGAGAGTACTCATTTTCCTACAGTTTCATGGCTGACTGTGCTTATTTCTAATCCCTGTGTATGGGGATAAAGCAGGAGGACCCACTAGCTTCTCTGGTTGACTTTGTTTCAGGACCAGAGGCCTACTTTTTGAAGACAGAGGGGCCGTTCGCCTACAATTTCTGGCTAGCACAAAACAGAACTAAAGGAGCTAAAAGATCAACTCCAAAGTTTGAATTCAAGAAAGGAAGGCTGTATTGAGCGCAGTCCTTGTCTGCATTAGACCCGAACTGTGAATAGTGTGAACTGACACGAGTTACATCTGAAATATAAGGAATTAAGTGTGCTCACAGAACTCGCAAAGCCAGTATCACTCTTGAATCTAGTTCTCAGTCACCGGCTGTGACTCATTTTTATTCTTATTTAATGACATTCTGAGGGTTTAATGCATCCCCTCTTCTATGATGGGCTAGTATTTTTTTTAGCTAAGAGGAATTTATGGTGACTGCAATGACAAAAAATAATACGGGGCTCCTTCTTCCAAAACTAGCACCCTGTTTTGACGTTAGCATTGCTCTCTGGTGACTACTAGCAGATACCCGGGGCTCTGCAGATTGTCCCCTTGGAAGCTGAATTAGTGGCTTGGAATTTGACTCTCTCCTTTTGCTTCCAATGGGTCCATACATCATGCAGTGCAACTTCTTCCTGTCATCTCAACCCAGCCCAAATGTCTGGGTTTCAAGGAAGGGTTGCCCCTTTCTCCATTAAGAGTAGAGGCTATTGAGACATCACTTGAGATCCCGAGGTGGTAGCATGTGAAAGAGTTTGCTTTCTTTCACATTCACGTGTCTATAAGCCAAGACGTGTCCAGCAAGTTTTCCCAAGAGCCAAGAACCCCTCACACAGCAAGAAAACCTGGATGACTGTGTAACACTGGCAGCTGTTGAAGCTTGCTGTAGTATGAGGCCACTAACTGCAGAGGTTGTGCTTTTTTAATCTAAATCCTGTGAAGGAACCTTCCATCTTTATTTGTTCTTCTAGTCCCCATAATTGAGCTAGGGTGACTAGTTGTAGATTGTGTGAATTTCCACAATTTATGCTGTGTGAAGTCTGAAGAGTTTTATCTTTATCATACTTGAGCTCCTCTTCAGTTACTCTGTTCATATTTATAGAAACATTAAAGAAAACTCTTCAGGGAAAACTGACTGTATCTCAGTCTCAATTCTGTAACTTCTTAAGTTGTGACAGAAGTAGATTAGGTTATCCAGCAGGGAAGCAGAAATGGTACCAGGTTTACTGGTCCACAGACCACTGCGGTTCATAAAATACCAGTTGGTGGGCTGTGAAATAACTACAAAGAAAATCTATATATGCATGCTTTACAACTGCAAGCAGGCAGAAAAGTGGGAAGGAAATAGGCTCTGCTTTGAATGCCTTTTTTTTTTTTTTTTAATTGGCTATAAATGAAAGCCGTTGTGACAGCACTGCACAATACTATGTGGACTCTTTTTTTCCAGTAAGATTACACGGTCTTTGACTTTTTAAAAGAGAGAGGGAATTGAGCAGCTCGAATACTGCACACTGAAAGAAATAACAGTAGGAAATAGCCTAGCCTCATTCTTTCTAGTTTGTAATTTATTCATGCTTAATTTTTCAGCCATTCCAAAGAGCTGATGTTCGTACATCAGCCCATTTGTGATGAAAAAAGTTGAATAAGTTTCACATTTGGGAGTTGTTCCCATCCTAGACTTTTGTTCTTTCTGTCATGCAGTTGAAGGAACATACCTTACCCCCAGGAATGAATTTTCTGTCTCAGATAAAGTGCCTTGATAGCCACTGGAGTTACCCTAATTTAAAATCATAATGTAATGAGTAAGTAACCATGCCACATGGGGCAGATAGGGATGCTCATGCTGCTCCTGTCAGCTGCTTTCCACCTTATACTGGAAATTCATAAGAGAGAGAAAAAATAATGTAATTTTTCTTTGATTAAAAAAGGACTTGCGGTATCTGGCTTTCTTGCTTATTTGCAGAGCGCCCTGCCATTCCAGAATGCCATTCCAAGAATGGAGGGCAAGGGCTGCTTCTTGTGCAATCATTGATCTGGTCTTGGCAAGTGCCTGTTTGGCAGTAGAAAGTGCTGAAATGCCCAGTTGCTATCTCTGGGGTTGTATTCATGATAGCACTAGCTAAAGTTAGGCTAACTTCAGCAGCGGGGGGGCAGGGAAGTTACCTTGTGTGATAACAACCACAATGCAAAGCTCTTCAGCGGTGTGTATTACTACATAGGGTAGCGAAGTCCCCTCTGTGTTACTACCTCCAGCAGCACATCAGTTTAAAACAACCACTTAATACAGTTAGAGCCTTCCATTTGTCAACCTGACATAGGAGAGAGGTGACACGTGCGGTTATATTAAAATAACCCCCACAACTAATGACCGCTTGTTGCTATTTCTTCTAAGTTTAATGTTGAAAATGTGCCTTGTGCTGGTCTTCTGAATATTATTCCAGCTGTAAAAGCAGATGGTAAATGTGTAGATTCTTTTCAATGACTGTCAAATGTATACTTAAAATATAAGAGAACTTTCAACCAGTTGCTCTTGTGTGTTCTTCCTAGACCATAAATTGCTTTTTAGTGTTTGCACCAGAAGTGAAACTGAAAATTCTCTGTTCTTGCTTCTGGAATTAATGTTGATATACATTGGTAGGAATTTTCTGTTGTTGTTTTTTGGACAAAAATGCAAAATGGTTTGCTTGTATAGGGGATTTTTTTGTTGTTGTTGTTCTTATTTTAGGGGACTTTTTTCTTTGTTTTTCTAAGAAAGAAGATAACTTGAATAAACACTTACCAAGATAGCTGGAAAAATGTCTGGGAAAACATTGGCAGCCCTTTTTAATGATGTGACCCACTGTAGCAATCGCTGACTTGGCTGCCATGTCTATAAAATGAGAACATTTACTGTTTGGTTCTAGAGTACTTTATGCTCCATGAAAAGAAAAGTTTTCTAGAAATTTTTTTTGGTTGATAAATGAAGATACTGGTTGAGCTTTTCACATTTTCCTCATGTGACAGTCACCTAATAAGTAAGTGGCTGACATAAGAATGGAGGTCTGTTGGGTCTCACACGGTAGGCTTCATTTATGCTTTGTGTCCTCCCCATTCCCCTTAGCTAATGCCCTTTGTAGCTCAGTGTTGCAGCCTTTCTGTCTCTTCCCCCTATGGCTCAGTGGTTGCACATGCCAAATACAGATGGTTGGCCTGACTGAAGACCCAACAGGCACTTGGAACTTGAGCTATGGGAAAACACACTCCACAGCACCAATGCAGCCACTTTGTCTGGGACCAGGTCCCCAGGGAGCCTGGGGAGAAGTCACCATAGAATCATTGAATGGTTTGGGTTGGAAGGGATCTTTAAAGATTATCTCTCCCACCCTGCTCCTGCCTTGGGCAGGGACATCTTTCACTAGATCAGGTTGCTCAAAGCCCCATCCAACCTGACCTTGAACACCTCCAGTGATGACGCATCCACAGCTTCCCTGGGCAACCCGTTCCAGTGCCTCACCACCCTCATCGTAAAGAGTTCTTCCTTATATCCAATCTAAACCTACCCTCTTTCAGTTTAAAACCATTTCCCCTTGTCCTGTCACTACAGGCCTTGGTAAAATGTCTTTCTTATAGGCCCTCTTTAAGTATTGAAAGGCTGCAGTAAGGTCTCCCTGGAGCCTTCCTCTTTCCAGCCTGAACAACCTCAATTCTTTGAGCCTTTCTTCACAGGAAGGTGTTCCAGCCCCCTGAACATTTTTTTGTGGGCCTCTGGACCTGCTGTAACAGGTCCATGTCTTTCTTGGGCTGGGGGCCCCAGAGCTTACCCTGGGTAAGTTTTGACAGCTGGCTCAGATGTATGCCCATCTTGTCAGCCTGTGCAAAAAGACTTGGGCATGGGGAAAGAAGAAATGTGAGAGGGGTGCACACTTGCCCCTGTGCACCATTTGGTTAATGCATTTCTTGGGAATGAAGGGTAAAATACCAATGGGCGTAACAGCCACAAGTAAGTTTTCCAACTGTCAGAGCAGTGAGGTTACGGCATAGGCCTTCCCATAGGAACAGCAGGAGCAAAATTCAGCCCAGCCCCAGCTGCTGTGAATGTGGAATTCGGTCAACTTATGAAAGGGGCCCCTATGACATGGTTGCCTGCAAATGTAGGGGACTCAGTGACCCAGAAGCTGCCTTCCACGTCTCTTAGGCTCAGGTCAGACTGACCCTCCATTACCAAATCTCAATAACAGGTCCAGAGTCCTCCACAGCTTCTTGCTTGTCCCACTGAGGTGGATCTGCTTGCAAAAGAGCAAATGGGGAAACAAAGCAGGACCTTTGACCCCTGGATATCACTATATTAGCTCTGCATAAATGACGGTGTCTCAGATGAGCATCTACCTCAGCTTCGGCCTGAGAGAGAGAGAGAAAGCAGGACAGGTAAGAGCTGAACTCTCTCTTTTGGGTGGTATGGACTTTGTGAATTGGTGTATCTAGGACATAGAGAAGTGAGTGGAGGTGGTCTTCTATTTTGCCCTGTTTCTTATTGCAAGCCAAAGCGTGAGCCCTTCTCACGCTCCATAGCCAGGAATATTGCTGAAATGGAGGAGGGTGGGAGTGCTTGAGGTGACCTGGATTGAAGCAGAGTGATGGATTCTCCATAAGACACTCACAGGAAGGTCAAGCCCGTGGCAGGGATCGCAGCCTTTCAGTGTTGGAAGATACATAACCTTTTCCCAGCTGCCTTCACCACAGGGACTACAGGCTCTGAAGTGGGTAAGACCACCTCTTTATGCTCTTGGCAAGCAAATTTATACCTTTTGTCCACAGAGGGAGAAACTGGCTCCAGGATTAAAAATCAAGGAAGGGTGGTAACAGAGCAACTGCTGCTGGTCAGCAAGTCTAGTGAATGGAGTAGTAGCTTTCTGAGGTAATCTGTGCACAGAAGGAAATAAAAATAGATGGAAACTTCCTTACTGTGTGATATGAAGGGGCACTGACTTGTAGCTACCCAGCACAGGATTTAGCAAAGCATTCACATGTGATAGACTTGCTGCCTTTTTTGCCATTGCAGTTCCTAACACTGCAATGTTTTCTTCATGTTGGTCTGAGTGATGTAGCCCTCTAATTCATGGCATAAATAAATTTTAACTTCTGAACACCTTTTTAAGTGCAGCGTGTCTGAAAAGCTTGTTTAGATGTAATGTCGTCTTTTCAATGTACCAAGTAACAAATTTTCAAGACTTGCTCCAGTTCTGACTTTTTAAATAGACAAAATAAAGGAGTTTGAATGAGGCTAAAGTTTGCATTTACTCCCTTTTGAGAACTTAATCTGCCTGAGCTACTATCTGCTTCATTAATCCCAGTGTGGAAAAGACAAGAGAGCCTAGTTGGGTAGTTGGGTCTTTCCTCAACTAGAGCAAGACAAAATACTCAGATCACCAGGTCACTAAGATGATCGTTGTATGTATGTGATGCACTCACTAGCACAATGTTCTTTAGAGCAATTTGCCAAACAAAAATCAAACAAAAAAATCCCACATTATGAATTTTTCAGTTGTACTTACGTGTGGAGGAAACATATTCTGAACTCTGACAGTTTTAGCGGTTTGCTCATGTGCTGAAACAAGGAATTTTAGCTCCCATATAAAAGTAGCAGCTTTAACTGTCACATATTTCTTGGAGACCTGAAAGCTATCATTCATTGTGAATATTTGTGATTATACAAATAAAAGGACACTTTCATTTTTATACTACCTTTTCCTCACTTCTTCAGAGGAAACGCACCGTGATCTTTCATGTTCTCTTCTTCATGTATTGGTTAGGTTTGTTGCAAAAATCTGGAACTTAACTGACATGTTTTATTTCCCTGAAAACACACAAAACATTGTATGCTGATTCCAGCAGGTCTTTTGGTGTAGAGAGTGGAACTGGTACTACAAACCATGCTGCAATCCAGGGCACTGGTGATAGCTCTGATCCTGCTCCTTAGCACCACCCTCCCCGGTAAGTCTGAAAAGCTTTTCTGTCTGCCTGAGACAAGGCTCAGCTTTACGGGTTCTCACTTGCCTTTTAGAAGTCTAACCCATCCATAAAGTAGGACTGAAGCCCAATAACACAGTTCAAGATCATGAACATATCATGCTTGGCAGCATGAAACGAGCCAGTAGGGGCCTGGCATGAAAATTGACCGTACCTGGTACAAATACTCTGCCATGTAATGCCTATGACCTAGATGCTCAAAAATGAATGATGAGGTGCTTCTGGATGCTGCTAGAGCGGATTCTGGGGGAGGCTTTGAATCTCAGAATGTCAAGTCTCTTCCCACTGTGCCTGGGGGAAGATATCAGAGACACAAGTGACTGGAGAAGCCTCATGGTTTTTTGCCTCCTCTCTCTCAGAAGTGCACTCAAAGTCCGTCTTTGAGAGAGACCGTCGTGACTGGTTGGTCGTCCCTGATGCAATTGCAGCTTACATCTATGAAACTGTGAACAAGATGTCCCCTAAAGTTGGTCAGTTCTTGGCGGATGCTGCCCAGACTCCAGCAGTTGTTGTGACCAGGTATTGAAAGATCCTCTGCACTAACGCTGCAATAGCCAGGGGTGAAAAGGGAGAGGGAGGAGTGGGAGAAAGAACAGATTAATCAAGCATCTATATGGGGAGACCCAATGAGAAGTGAATCAGCAACCAAAGCCTGATGTGACTACAGTGGGAGTGGGGTGCTGGAAGGTGGGGTGGGACGATATGGTTTCACGTGAAAGTGCAAGCTCTTCCCTGGGATGCACATTGAATATGACAACGCTCGTGGGGATAGCAGGTACTGCTCTTTATACATGGGCAATCAGGGATGGGGTCACTGGCTGGTGGGGGATCAGACCCCCTTGGAAGGTTGCTGCAGTGCTGTCTGTGAAGGGCTGAGTACTGAAGGTGCCAAGAAACACTGCTGTCACTCGACACAAATCACAAAAGTGGCTCTATCTGTGAATACATATTCCCCAAAGAAGGGGAATGAGTATCCTCCCAAAAGGAAAAGCATGATGACCCTAGAGATACGGTTTCACGTAACTCGGCCTACTGCCTGCCCCTGTCTTCTGAGGAAAGCCCCTCTAGCACTGCTGAGGAGCTTTGCACTCTCAGTGACAGGCAGCGTGGTAACTACAGCAGAGGGAGATTACCCTCATGTATTTGTGTATCTTACCACATACACTGTCGTCTCCTGCAGGAACTTCCTCATCAGAGAAACAACTAAACTCAGTATACTGGCTGAACAGCTGATGGAAAAAATAAAGAACCTGTGGTACACAAGAGTCCTAGGCTACTAGCCAGATGAAGACAAATCAGTGTTTCCTGATGTGAGTTGGTAACACCCTGCAGTGTCCTCTTTACCTCCTGCCCCTACTACGGACCAAGATCAGTCAATAAGACAGAATCGATGCTCCTCTTAATGCCACTAGAGGGAACCCAGCTTCAAAGACCAAAGGA
The DNA here is from genome assembly GCA_034008185.1 of Gorsachius magnificus. Classification (NCBI taxonomy): domain Eukaryota; kingdom Metazoa; phylum Chordata; class Aves; order Pelecaniformes; family Ardeidae; genus Gorsachius; species Gorsachius magnificus. The sequence goes on from CM067081.1 coordinate 126,411,386, forward strand.
TGGAAGGCATCTGCTGAAGTCTCCCCCCAAAAGACCCCTCGCAGCTGGGCATGGGGAAGGAAACGAGATTGTAGAACTCTTCTGTAGCCAAATCCTGAAAATTAATTCCTCCTGACTGGCTTGGCCATTGCCCCTCTAATAAAAAATTGTTGGTTGTTACACTTCCTTAAGTTTCTTGTTTGTATTGACTGTTACAAAACCACATCCACCTTGGCATCCCATTCTGCTGAGAACGTAGCTGTGACTCACAAGAAGTTGTTGCAGGCAACGCTAACAATCCCTGACCATTCAGGCACTTTTAACTAAGCTCAGGTTCTTCTTGGGTGGAGGGGGCACTACCTGAGCATCTTTCAGGGTAGCCACAACATGGCAACCATAACCCCACACCAGGAAAGACCGTGAAATTTAAGTCCCTACTGATTGTGCTCCTTGGTTAGGTAAGAAGCAAGTAGGCACGCCTGTATCAAGTGTCTGAAAGATTTCAGATCATTTGGGAAAACAAGTGCCAGTAAACTGAGCTGTCCATCAATCTGAGCAGGGCTTTGAAAGTTTGTTTCATCAGCTGACCAGCGAGGCTACTGAATAGCCTTTCCAAAGAAGAAACAAAGGGAAAATTTTTCACTGTCTACAAGATGGAGGGTGACCAGTTTATGAGAGGGGCACCTATGCCCAGGACTGTCTGTGAAGACCTGGCAGGTCCTCGTCAGCCCTGTGTAACTGCCTCATCTCAGATGCCCACATTGGATAAAGAAATCCATCTACTTTATCATTAAGCAAGCAGAAAGAAATAAGCAACTTGTCTGAAACTACAATGGGATACTGCGGCAGAGGCTAAAACAAAACGCTGCTAGCCTGAGATCTAGAAGTGACGTGCATATGGGCAGAGCCACTGCTTAGGAGGGAGAGCATGCCTACAACTGGCAAAAGGAGATTTGCCTAATAACTGCAAAGCAATGCTACTGTCTTTTAAGGTGCATCTCCATTTACGTTCCCCTCATTGGGGTCTTAAACCTAAACCTTCGTTCTGCTTCAGCATTACCCTTAACTATCTGTCAGGGCTTGAGAGCAACCAGTAGTGGCCCTCACCTGGGACCCTCACCCATGCACCCTGCCTATGGACCCAGGAGCCACATCTAAGCTCAGGCTCTGGGCACTGAGACCTGTGGCCGCTCCCTGCTGTCTTAGCTTACTGGTGGGTTTTCTTGCATGGATGCTTGACCTATATTGTAGGTAGCCTCATTCAATCCTTGGTTGTGCTTCCTGGATGGACCCCGAACCTTTGCTGTAGCCCTGCCTCCAGCTCTGCCTCCTGCTGTCCTGAGTCATCTCCCTGGTATGGCTGAAGGACCCTGTCACAGTTACCACCTCGCCTCTGTTTGGGTACAGTGGGACTGTGCCCTGCATGGGGGTGTCACTACCTGTGCTGTGGTCTCTGCTGGCTCCTGCCTTGTCCTCCCTCCACGAACATCCCAGCTCTTGGTGCTCCCTGACACTATTTCTAGATTATCAGGTAATCAACAATTGAGTAGGCGAAGGAGGAAAAGCAGAGAAGCCCAAGGAGGAATTGGGAGAGGTCAGTGTTTGGCCCTTCCCATGCAAGTGTGCAAGAGAGCAAAGGGAGAGATGGGGGTTGACAGGGAGAAGGGAGAAAGCAATAAAGATTGAAGGAAGTAAAAGAATCAGCAGTGACTGCTCTAAAAGCTGAATGTATTTCCTCAAGGCTATCCTCACCACCACCCTGCTGGGTTTGATAATGGAAATTAACTCAAATAGCTGACAAAAGGCTAATTAACAGATGAAGGCTATATTTCATCTGGTATCTCTGTGCCAACCTCTACTAGCAGTGGGAGAACTGCCCTGATGCCACGTATACAGTTCCAGGACTTTATTTCGACCTGTTCTCCACATTTAACAGTATTTGACCATTTTGGGACAGCAGGTTTTGCCATTATTGAGCTCCAACACTCCTGTTGCTTGGGCAGTGTTGGGGGAAGAATGCCCTAAGCTAACAGTAAGGCTCTTTATCCAACCTGAAGCGCTGGATACTGAAAGTGTGTGTGTCCACTTTCTTTCTCAATGATCAGAAAGACTTATTGCCAGCAGTAGTGGATTCTCCAAAGCTTCCTATTGCCCCAGTCTGAATTTCATCTCCCGAGATCTTTGCTGCTGAGAAGAGTTTGCTTCAGCACAAACCTGAACACGTTGTAGCTGTTGTCCTGTTGGAGCAATTTGGCAGGCTACTGAGAATACAGGAGATACGAGCCCCCTATGTTTTGGGGCTGGTTATTTTGTTGGTTTGGTTTTGTAATTATCAGTCGGATGAGTTACCAATATAAACTTGCACTTAACCATTTGTCTGGAATAAAAACCAACTCATTTTGCATTTTCTGTGTCTCAACAGCTGCTTGGTACCATGCGCAACCAGAATGAAATCAATGTCCCCATGTCAAACAGCAACTTGTTCCATCTCCGCTTGCTTCACTACTTCTGCAGAGCTCTTTTGCAGATTTCTTTACTGCTGCCTGTTTTGCTCAGACTATCTGTGCTTCCCTGGTCATGCATGAATGTTGACATGCATATGTATTATGTAAATGCACCAGTATTTAGAAGAAGGTTTAGAAAAGTGCAGTTTGGGCAGATAAGAGAGTTTACCACATGAAAAAGCCAAAGCTCTTTCTGCTTACAGATATGATTTCCTACCTGCTTGTTTTGCATGTGTCTGCTTGGTCTTTCTCTCTTTTTCCCCAAATATAACCCTTGCGGGAGAAGCTCTGCAACTTAAATCCCCTCTTGCCCCAGGGAAGAATTCAGCATCCTGAGTTTTCTCAGGATAGAGCTTGCTCTTTTGGCACTTCAAAAGTATTTCTTTCCGAAATTTCTTCTGAAAGTGGAAGTCATGAATTGTATGAAAGAGCCTGAATGTGCCCTTAAGAGTTTGCTGTCCTGCAAATTTTTGCTTCAGCCTGTTCAATTCATTTGTATGCACTGCCAAAAAGGGGAGGAAGAAGTTTAGAAAGTATAGGGGGCTCATGTTGCGTTTCGAGCCTGTTGTGTGACTTCATCGATGCAACCCAGTGGCGTTTCTGTATTGCATCACTGCACAGCTGGAACAGAGAAGAACAGAGCAGTACCTGGTATGAATTCCATCCTAAAGCTTAACAAAGTTCTGATATTTTATTAAATGCACTTAATTATAACCCTTTTGCTCTTCTGCAATGTAACTTCCAGAAAATCTAAGCCAGCCACATGCTGATTAGCTGTTTGATATCTGACTGATTTTAGTATACGGGCAGAACTGAATCAGCCCATAAGATCTCTGTATTTGTTTGTACCAACTCTCTTGATCGTGTCGTTATCTATGCATTTTTATGCTTTAAAAGAAGTAACCAGAAAGCCTTCCAGATGGCTAATCTCCTGCACAATCTACAAGCTAGGGCAACCTATGAAGAGCAAAGTAGACAACCTCCCACCGCCGCTTCTGACCCTGACGTTACAGGCATCACAGTTCCATAAAGGCAGACACCAGCAGCTGAGGCAGCATTCAGGCTGGGATCAGGCAGGAAAAAAAAGCATTTTATCCCAAAAGGGATCCTGGGGCAAACTGATGGGACAGGTAATGAGGGGGCCATACATTTTACTCTCAGAGTTAAAATATTTCACATCTACTCCCACTTTTCAGTAGGAATAACCAGCTTAATCTGCAATTTCTTTGTAAAATAGGGATGGAAATCATTTCCCAAGTGATGTCTGTGAAAGTTCACCTTAATTCTTGGAGAGGCTTCATGAGTGAAATGTTCATTTCTGTGAGATTCATGTCACAGTAACTTTCTTAGTGAGTAATCATCATTCACTTCACAGCTTTGGGAAAGCTTGTGGTGTAACTGGTTCAACTGAGTCCACTGAAGTGAAATCTTAAGAAATGTCAGTTTTCTGCTGTTTCCGAGATGGATGAATAGCACCTCGTGTCCTCCTGATGTCTGCAAAAACGCCCTTTCTCAAAAAGTATTTATCATAGCGAATACTTTACACCATTTTTGGTGGCGCAGTGTTGACGGCACGGAACCGTTTGGCTTTTACACTTCCTAGTTCCCCTCACCTCTTACTGTTAACACTTGGAAAAATTACCAATTAATGCTAGCTAACGAACGAACACCTCGGGCTCTGCGCTGCTGTAGGCAGTGGCGTCTGCCCTTGTTGACAAACAGCCCACGTCCTCCGGCAGCAGAAACCCCAGCGCAAGGTGTTCTTCTCCTTCCAAGGAGCGATGAGGAGGACTGGAAAAGGTCACTCAAAATATTGGAAGTTTATGTCACACTTGAAGAGCCATGTGGTGGTTTCCCCTACAGACGCCCCACGCACCCACATTTCCAGATAAAGGTACTGGATTTTTTGTTCTCCGGTGATGGCAGCACCCGGCTGTGCAGGGCAGGGACGAGAGAGGCGCAGCGGCCGCCGGCCTGAGGGAGCAGACCAAGATGGTGGACGCCCGGTGAGGCGCAGAGCTGCCACAGCGGCCGCCTTTCAGATGGTTCTGCCCCTTCCACAGACTTTTGGCAAAGAAGCTTTTTAAAATTTTAAAAGTGAACAACAAAATCACACGGGGGGTGGGGGTGGGGGTGTGTGTATGTGATGTCAATAACGAGGACGGGCACCCATTAAAGGCAGGTGGCTCCAGGGGAGGCCCCGCGGCGGCCAAAGGAGGAAGGCGACGGTCACCGCGGCCAGCCCGGCGGGAGGCGGTGGCCGCTCTCCAGCAGTGCGGGCGGGGGCTACCGGTCACCGCCCGCCTGGGTGGGGGAGAAGCGCCCAGGCGGGGCCGTTGGGGGGGGGGGGGGGGTCCCGGCGAGGCGCGGGCGGGTGGCAGGGACCCTTGCGTGCCAGGCGTCCCGCCGGCGGGCGGCAGAGATCAGTCAGCACCTCTCTCCCTTTCGCCCCGCCCCAGCGGCACCGCCGCCGCGTCCCGCTTCGCACGCGATGCCGCCGGCCTCCCCCCCGCCATCACCACCACCCCCACCCCCGCCTCGCGTCCCGGCCCCGCTCCCGGCCGCGTCCGCTCCACTCCGGCCCCGCTCGGGGCCGGGACGGCGGCACGGGCGGGAGCGGCCCGGGCGCGCGGTAGGCTTGGGCAGCGGGAGCGCCGGGGCGCCTCCTCCCCCGCACAGACACACACCTTCACTCGCCTATTTACTTTGGGGAAGGGGGGTGGGGGGGCGGGAGGGTGTGCTGTTAGTTTTTGGGAAGCTGCGGTACCCCAAGCCCCCCCATCGCCAGGCCCGCACCAGGGGGCTCGGGCAGCCCTGCTGCAGGCCCCGGGGAGCGGGCCGGGGAGTCTGCCGGCAGCCGGGAGCCGCAAGCCCCGCCTGGGAAGGCCAAAGGGGTCCCCAGCCCCGAGCTGGGGCTGCTCGGGGGGCGGGTGGGAGTCGAGCAGAGGTGCCTGGGGTGAGGGAGGGAGCGGTTTTATAGAAGTAGCCCCAGGTTTTGGTGTGGCTGGGATGGGTGGGACCCGTGGAGCCCGTGGAAGGGGAAGGGTGTTGTGGCATGGGCCGAGCTGGGGTTGAGAGGCTGCAGCTGGGACAGTGTTGGGTGGGGAGGGTTTGAATGTTGTTTCCGTAATATGTAGAAAGACGGTTTTTCGCATGCGTTTTCCCGCGTACCTGCGTGCTCACCCGCAAGGTGGGAGTTGCTGTCCCTTGAGCGTATTGATGACCATGCCGTGCTTTGCAGACCCTAGTTTTTGGGGGCGTGAGGGAAGGTGTGCCAAACCAAATGATCCCATGTTACGGAACTCCTCTTTACGTTTAGCTTTGGGGGTGATATGGGGCTAGGTAGCTTCTCAAAATATGATTCAAGAAACATTTCTGGGTTTGCTATTCAAAAACCTAGAAAATCACAGCACAAGTGCAAGCTAAATTTCTTGACAGTAGCTGTGATAAAGCATTTATTAAAGTTTCCTGCTGCCGTAAACGTGGCAGCATTTGCGTGTGTGCCACAGCATCAGGTACCATCCATGCCTTGTGAGAGAGGCACCAACCTGCTCACTGCTGCGCCAGGAGCATTACCTGGAAATGGCTTATAAGAGAATTTGCTATCGACCCCAAGTTGCACTGATAACTGAAGATTTTAACAGCAGAATAAATATTTAGAAGTACAGCTGTGATGTATGTCAGTGTAAAGCGCAGAGCTTTTATTTTCACAGCTTCCTATCTCTGGGTTTGCAGTAGCGTCCCCATTAAACGATATCAGATATTGGGTTTGAGGCTGCTTTCTTCACAGAGTCCACTTAAGAGACAAAAGCTGCAGGTGCAATAGAAGATGTGTAACTGTGTTTGAAAACAACTGGGTTAAATTCACTACTTAGAACAACCACTTTGAGATTTTTTTTTTTTTCCTAATTGTTAACATTTTCTCTTCTCTCCAAAGGCTCCCTTGTCACTTGCCTTTCTGCGGGGTGATGATGTTAAAGTTCTGCCAGTGGAGGATCGCTCCCTTTGGTGTGGGGTACGGACCGTCCCAGGTAACCTTCCCCACACAGACGTCTTCAAAATGGCGTGCTCAGTTGGCTTTGCTGCTTGGAGAGCACAGAACTGTAAAACAGCTGGCGCGACTGCGTGATCTGCAGGACTAATCTGTTTTCAGTTGCAGCCAGTAAAACGCAAAGTTCTTCTTTTAAAAACAAAAAACCCGATAAATCAAACCTTGTTAATAGTTACAGGCTGTAGTATCCTTAGTTTAATGGTATCTTTTGTCAGTTAAGCTGCCACTGTAGCTGTTCGCTAATTCGGCATTTAGGTTTCCTGTGCTTCTGAGCTGCTTTGCTTGGTGTGAAAGTGGGAAGTCTCATATTTCTTCTTTTTGGGTGTCAAAAAGCATTGTAGTTACGTACTTATACAGTTATTTTAGCAATTTAAGTAACTCATTAAGTCTTTTTTGGCAGGTAAAAACTTGCAGTGATTTTTAGATTTAATAGGAGTGTATAGTATTCTAATAATAAGGTTGACTCGATAGAAGTTATATTTTGTAAAAATAGCTCTGGTAGATACTGCTGGAGGGAGAGAATACTAATTTTATTTGGAGTTACCTATTTTCCCAAATAGTACTTTGATACCTCAGAAAAATAAAGATCTACTCCATAAATTCAATACACACATACATGACATGTAATACTTTATGGAGAAGCAGTGCTTCATCCAAAATAATCATTCATCTGATTAACTTCTGTGTTCGTAAAAATGTCTTTTGGCAACATCAACTCTGTCCTTCTTCTAAGGACTTTGTATTAGTGCCTAGGTTTAAAAATTTTCATTTCAGTCGTAAGCACCTTTTGCTCCATCATGTTTTATTGTGGAGGGTGCACTGTGGCTGACCAAATGAGGGAGGAAAAGAAGTATTTCTGTATTGAATTGGCTCAGTGTAGGTCACTAATTTTTGCCAGCTCATGTACAGTGTTAGAAATACACTGCAGGCAGTTGTATCCTGTGAACCTGGAGAAATATGCTTGTGGCAAAAGGCAAAATACACGAATACCGGAGAGAGTTGCAGGTCTTTTGGGCAACTCATGGCTGCCAGCCACCGCAGTGGGGTGGCAGGTAATGCAGGCATAGCTAACTCATGTTATGTCATAACACATAAAATCAAAATACGGAGCGTGAATGCACAGAGTACTTCAGTAATCCACAAGCACTTATTTCCACAGGGTACCAGAGTTTGATTTACTCTCCTGAATAAATCACAGACATGACTTAGATAACTGAGTAAATCAAAAATCTGTTTTTGAAGCATCTAAACTGATATATGGGAGCGTGTCCGCTCCCTGAGTGAACTGACAATTTGGTCATGCTGGTTATGTCCTCAAAGCCTACCAGCTTGCTTTTTAAATGAAGGTTTGTTTCCCCTCCTTTTTGCAAGGAAAGCATGTGGTTAAGACTTCAAAAGCAATTAAAAGGACCCTCTGAATACATTTGCATGGCATCTCATGATCGGCAGTGAAATTTGTGAATTCTTAGGATCAATGATGGCCTACTGTTAGTTTTTTTGACAGATACACATCAAGGATAATTATGTGTATTCGCTCTTGGTGTACTAGATGATTGCGTGAGATCTCCTTCAGCTGTGCTGCACTGGTAACAACACTTGTGTTTAAGCATGAGTCAGAATACAAGTTTGCTTTCTTAAAATAAAAAGGAGGAAGGCTGCATGTCACTATTTGTCCCTTCTGTGAACATGAGACACTACATCAAAAACCAGTAGTATTCTACAGCTGTTAGCAGACACCTCAGCCTTTGTGTTTTTACACTACAGTTCATCACCTTCACTCTCTTTGTGTTTCGCACACTAATGGAACCATGCCCACTGTGTGGCAGGAGCCCTTGGTTTGTTTTCCTGTCTGATAAAAATGTGGACACTTCCATGCAAAGCCTGAATTCAGCATGAGATGAACTGACAATTGATTTTTGTTGTTCTTTTAGTTTAATTATAAGACTGAAAATGTATACATACATGTATACAATATCCTTGTTCGCTATGTGCAGCGTTTTGGAAATCCTGTTTTTATTGTAATCTTCCTTTTTCACTTCCTCTGGACCTTTTCACAAGACTTGATTTAGGGCACATGCTTTCCTACCTGGTCTTAAGGCAAATACAGTTTTTTGGTTTGGGTTTGTTTTTTTTTTTTTAATTTTATTTCTTTGAGACACTTAGCCTCACTCTCTACCTCTAACTTTCAAGCATGGCTGAAGTGGGCATTCTATGTGTATGTTGCCTAGGGGGGCATCCAGGGGTAGAGCAGCACATAAACTGTAGCCCTGCTGCCTGTTTTGCCTGTGCTGGAGGTCAGGAGCGCTGGGCTGGTGGCTGGCTGCTGTGGGAGGGCTGTGTGTGCAGTGGGGGAGATGCTGCCAGGGAAGGACGGCCTTACGGCCAGTGGAGTGGGAAGCTAGCTCCCTGGGGCTTGCTCCCTCCAGCACTCTCCCTGCTGGGTCCCTTTCCATGGCAGAAGCCTTATCCTATCCTGAACCTGAAGCTTGAAGGTGGCAGGCTTTCTTGTGCCTGATCTTTTGGGACACTCCCCGGTGATGCTTTCTGTACAGCCACTGGGTGCTGGAGGAAGGCACTAGCTTTGCCTGTTACAGAACGGAGAGGGGACTTGGCTTTCAAATATACAAACCACTCGTGTTTTCACCATGTAATGCGCTGGCCTGCAGTGCAGCCAGAGCTACAGTAGCCACGTGGGTTAGGATACCTGAGCTGCCTTCATTTGACTAGTTCACATGATGAAGAAATGCCAGAGTGCCCTTCAGTGTCAGCTTGCAACCCAAACACACGGTCCCAGTCCCGTGAGGCTTGTTCATCCCATACTGATATTCCCATCACTGCATCTTTGCTGCTTTTGCCTGTGATTGATGCATTTGGGTGGGCAGGTTCACAGCTCCCAGTTTTGGCAGTCACCCCTTCAAGCTGTGGTGTGAATGAAGTCTAAACCAGGCACAAACTACAGAGGGACCTACAGTGGGGAGCTCCTGTGCCTGGCGTTGCTCCCTGACAGTGCTGCCTCACCTTCTTGCAACCACATGAGAAGAGCATGCATGCCTTATCAGAGAACACAGGTGCCTAAATTGGCATGGTCTTGCCCTACACTTTATCCAAGTTGCTTAAATACAATTCAAGGAAGGTGCAGCTAACAGTATTAGGAAACCTAGTTCAGCAGCACAGCTGGGAGCATCTATTCAGATGGCTCCCCTCTATATGGGTAAGTGAGACCATATAATTATAGGAGTTTCATGGGTCTTCAGGTCTTCTGGAGATGAATCATTAGCATGAACTCTGAAAGAGGTCACGCTAATCCATCTGGGTTCACTGCTGGGTAGGCAGTCTGTGGGTTAGGCTTTTGGTCTTCCCATTCAGCCAAACCCAAACTCTTGAAGTTAATCATATAAAACTCCAGTTGATTTCAGTGAAAACAGCAGTTTCCCCACTGACTTTAATTGGTATTTATTTGGGTGAGAGTGGAGATAAGGACCTATAAGCATTATTAGTCTAGTTGCACAAGTTCTTAAAAATTAGAATAGTAGGAGGGTTACATCTTTCATGAATCAGCAGGGATTTCAGACATTTTTAATAGCCTCAGGATGGTTGCAGCCTCTAAAGTGGCTATGCAAATGTGAGTGTGCCACAGCATCATTGATTCATGCTGCCAAAACATTAGTCCTAGAAGCTACTGGATTATAAGGGTTGTTCAAGGTATATTCTCTCCTTTTCTCTAGCTAGGTCTAGTCCTTTTTCTGTGCAGCAGCTCTGCTCTGAAATGTTCTCTCTTCTCAAGTGCTAGCTTAGTTTCTCAGGTACCTTGTTTTAGCACATTTCATATCCACCATATACTTTGTTCTATTCTTGCCCAAAAAAAAAAAAAAAAAAACCACCCCCGACAAGGGTGCTCTCCAGGTCTGTCCTCACCTTTATTCTCTTGATTTTTCCCTGAGCCTTTTTCTCTCTCCTGGTGAGATACCCACAAGGGTTTTTCAGTTACTTGAGTGTTCCTAAGTGGTCTGAAGTACCATGTTCTTTGACTAGAAATCAAAATATCTGGCACCTTATCTACAGCTGAGCTGCTGTGAGATCTTGGGCATGCCATTGCACTTTTCAGTGCATTTGTCTGCCCCCTCTTTGCTTCCTAGCATCCCTGCATCCATAATGTCCTGGTTGGGTATGAGGAGAGCGGTTTATATACATATACATGTTTTTTGAAAGCTATCAAGCTGCAGCATTTCCTTAGGTGGCATGATCGTACCCACGGCAGGTAACTCTCACAAGTTCAAAGCTATGCAAAACCAAATATGCATACCTCTCTCTCTTTTTTTTTAAAAAAATCTTTTTGTAATGGTTTGAATTTTTTGCTATGTGTGAGGTGTGGGTAGATGTTTCTGTGGTTCCCAGAGGAGGGAGGGTGAGGAGAGGGTGACAGGGGAAATGGGTGCTGTGGTCATGCAGGTGTTTAGGCAGTGTATAGAGGGAAGTCAAGTGAGTGGTCAAGTCAGGTGCGTGGTACTATATGGGGTGAATATTTGCTGTGGGGTTATTTACACATTGTGTTCCTTGGTGGAAAAACTGCTCTTTACATTTGAAGTCTGACTTTCTGGTTGTTTTGCTTACCAGTTTTAAAGCTAGACTGAAAATCTGGATTGATTTAAAAGCCACTGACCAAGTTTCGTTCTCTAAGTGAGCAGAGTGCCACACAGTTTTGCGGTCTGGTTTTCTTTGCCTCAAACTGAGGGTAAAAGAAAGGGCATCCTTTGGGGAACAGCTGTTCTTTTATATTTGTATTAACTAGTTTTATCAGTTTAGAAAGAAAGAGGGTATCTCTGTTGCACAGGAACAGACAGAAGTAGGGTTTTTTTCCAGTAGTGACTTCGAGATGCATCCAGTTATTTCCTGATATTATTTAATTCATTTATTTTTTAAGGACCTGCTGTTTAGAAAGTGAGTATTTTCTGAAAATCAGTGCTTTGCAAAGGATCTGAAGCTAGGCATTTACAAATGAAAGCCTCTGAATTTAGTAATCACTTTGTGGGAGGCATTTTCTTTGAACACAGATTCTTACCTTACCTCTCTTGTGGCCTACTCTAGTCCCCAAAGTAGCAAAATGCAGTCCAAATTTCAAGATAAACATTGGTCTCTTCTTTTCTGAGATCTGTTGTTGAGATGCCTCTTGTAAAATCACATACGCTCTAGAAAATGTGAAAAGTAAACAGTAGAGGAGGAAGTACTAACTAGACTTAGTGGGAGATTCTGACTAAGAATATGCTCTCTTAGTAATAAGGAAACTTGTTTTGAAGTTTGAAAATATGTGTTTTGGTCACAATGCAATTTAGATGGTTGGATACTGATAATGTTGCGTGCTTTCAAACCATAATGTGGCTTCTATTTCAAAAGCTGCTGCAGTCTGTTACAAAAACGCGGGAGAGGTAAATTGGGAAAATAAAACCTACAATTCAATTCATATTTAAAAATAAGTATCAACCCAAGCAGCCTGGCCTTTGGGAGGGCTTTTTTACTAAGTCACATCTGGAAGGCTGCCTTTCTTAAAGGCTGTTGGTTTCCATTCCACTTGCTTTCTTATCTCCCATATTTTGTATTCTTTTATTTTATTATGAACTGGGGTCTTAGCTGCCTAGATGTTTGGGCCTCAACTCCCTCTGGCTTTTACGGAGAGTGGAGTACTCCAAAACCTCCTGTCACTTGCAGTAACACTCCAGCAGGATACTGAACGCCCACATCTGCAAACTGAGCAGGTGCTTGGGTTCTTCTTGAAACCTAGAGTGCACTAATTGCAGGCTTTGTGGTGTAGTATTAAAATGCTATATGAGAGAATATGGGCTTTTTCTGGTTTTCTAGGGCTACCTAGCCACCTCTGTTTGTGACATTCAGTAGCATCATAATTGCTTCTAAGTCTATTTAGTGCATTGTCAGTGCATGTTTTCATTGGTTATGAATTTAGGTAGCTCCCTTTCTCTGATGACATGCAGAACGCTGGTATACTTGGTAAACGGCCCGAGTGGATGGATTTCCCATTGCAGGATTGTCTTTGTAATGTAATGAATTGTGCTCACAACTTAAAAATCTTCTCACAAGTTGGCCTCATGAATATAAATGATCATATAGGGATAACAAAATGGTATTCCAGTAGTGTGTAACTGCCAGAAGTGCATGTAAGTGTCCCCACCCATGAGTTGACACCTCTTTGTACTGTGTACCTTACCAGCACCTGAAAAAAAACCTTTTGTCAACGATCTTAACTGTTCCTGTGCGGCAGTCAACAAATGTATTGTTGCAACATCTTTGCAAAGTCAGGAAATGTTCTTACTGTAATCCAGCCTATTCGAAACCTGAGGCACAGGCACGCTGTGAAAGGCGTTTCATCCCACCAGTCTGACAGAGCCAGGACAAGAAGCTGCAGATGAAATCTTGATGCACCTTAGTGGAAATTTTCCTCTTAGCTTCCAAGAGCCAACCTTTACTGCAGAACTTGTGGACGGTCAGTCCAGTGCAATGACTACACCACTTGTCTTTCTTGTTTGAGGGCAGTAAGTTGGCCCTGCTCATTTTGCATCTGAACGTAATCCCTGTGTGACTTTCTCCTCAGTCCTCTGCAACTTGAAGTACCATTCAGTGGCAGTGTAGTTGTCAGTGTTACCACAGCTGGTGCTGAAATGAAGGTTGCAAAAATTCTTTGCCCATTTAAGTAAGCATCAGATCTGAGTACAATTTTTTTTCATGCTGAGATGACGTACTTAATTTCTGAAAAATGCTGATTCAGTGAAGCCAAAATGGAGACCAAGAGATGCATCTAACCAGGTCCTGATTTATATCAAGAAGCAGAGGCACTTCAACTTTGATTGTGCACATCTCAGGAAAGTGCACCAACCTCTAGGTTGTTGGGGTTGGTGCTGGTGGTGTAGTTATTTTCATGAAAAACCTCAAAAGGTCTTGATTTCATTCCAAGGCAGTACAAAAGCATCTCTGAACTCATGAGAGGTTTGTGGGATGGGCAGATGAATGTTCCCATCCAGATCTGCTGACAGATTTTCTAGTAATGCTTTGCTGCCTTTTCATGACAATGAAAGAAGTTAGATTACAAAAAAACAAACCATATTTCTTAGCTGCAATCATATTGGATTTAATTTAGTAAAACTGGGGAAAAAAACACAGTCCAGATTACTTACCAAGATCTCTGGCAGGTGTCAAATCAGAATTGCACCATTCCATTTCACACAGCAGAAGTTCTTTTAACAGATAAAATAGGTATCCTGCTACATTACTCAAGTCTACCAGGTTAAATACTTAACAATAATTTTGGTGTCATCCTAAGCTGTATTAGTGCTAACAAATGAATATTAACATGGCATAGTCAAAATTCCAGAAGTAAGTTTCTTCAAACATAGGTTGCCTTTTCTTTGAAAGAAATAATTGAATATAATGTTGACACTGTTGTGAAAATGACAAATAGATCTGCACTTTACAAGAATAAAATAAGCACCTTCATAGGGTATGGTCTTTTAGATGACAGCCTAAAAGAATCCAGAGAGTTTTGCTTTGTTGAATTAGTTGTGCCTCATATTTTTTTTTTTGCTCATGCAGAGCATTTGCTGTGGCATTGGTATGTGATCTCTTCAAGCCTGGCAATATTTAGCACGTTTGGTTTTTTCCAGATGGCAGTACTAAAGCTTTAGGCAATGGAAGGAGATCTTGGTAGATTTCCTTAGCTGTTATTCCAATTTGATCTGGTATTTTGAAGTATTTAAAAAAAAAAAAAAAAAAACACCAAACCTAACTTAAAATTACTTAAAGTCTAGTATATTGATTATATTCCAAAGATACTGTTCTGCTTTGGGTGGGGATTGAAGAAATAATGTATGAGTCTGACTTGCTAAGATGTGAATTTTTTCTGTAATAAAAATCATAGGTTAGTTGAAATGCAAGTCTTAGCCTTCTTTTTGTAATTAAAAAAATAAGTGTCTTGTTATGTACTAGTAAAGGGAGAGGGAGGATAAAAGATTGAGAAGAGGTTATTGAGACAGTAGTTTTTGAGGGTCACTGCAAATAAGATTAAAATTTGAACTGGCACTGTTCTGATTTTCAAACATGGGGAGATCTGAAAACACGGTTCATGTTCTTCATGCATTTGTAAGCCTGAAAAAGGAGTTTGGCCGTTAGGTGTGGGGAGAAAAGTCGGTCACGTGGAGGAAGAAAAACAAAATCTTTTAGAAGAGGTAGTGGGGGGAGAAAAAAAAACGCATGCGGTGGAAGGGGGGGAAGAGCAAAAAGCTAGTGTGTGTCTCTGTGATGTCCCCCTTTTAGCCCAGGCACGTATCGCAGTATTTTGGTGTGTGTCAGAGAGCACACAGTGTCACCAGCAGTGACACGCTTTTGCTTCCACTGACCCTGTAGTGCCAGCTCTCCACCTGCCCCAATGAGGGCTTGCTGTGTTAGCCAGTGGGTGCAGTAGGGAACTGGCAGGGATGTTGGGCGAGAAGTCCAAGCCTTGGTTTCCAGATTTGCACTGTCCTTGGGTGAGGTATGTTTTCGTTTCTCTGCCTACATTAAACAGCATGACCGCAGGGTTTGAAAAAAATGCAAATACCAGGGCTTATCTGTAACACCCAAATAGTCATCCCCATTTACAGATGTTTAGAAAGTACAGAGGTGTGAAAAGCTATAGTGAGTGTACTCTAGCTGCAGTTACATCAGAGGTATACCTCTTCTGTCATTCAATTTACAATACAGGTCTTCAGGCATTGCCCATTTCTCCCTGTTTTTCATGAATTATGTTATCTGGTATAGATGTCTTCCCTCTGAAGCCTTTTAGCAAGTCTGCACAGGTGTAACCGTTCACCCTAGAACTCACCACGTCCTCTTCTTAAGTGGGAGGCAGTGACTCTTTTCAGTTAGAGCACTCCCTAATTAGAATAAAAGTAACTTTCCATAGATTTGTAATATGCCTCATTGTTATTCTAGGAGTAATCTCCTGCATCTGATTGCCTAGAAGACAATTCTTGGCTTCAATGAAATGTAGAAGTCTCTACTGTGGTGATCACAGTGATCCAGGGATTATTGCTGCAAGTCTTTTTGTTTCCGAGAGACTTGTCTCCCAGTCCCTCTGGTCCGTTACAGTATGGATTTGTGTGCCAGTTTATTCCTTGCCTCACAAAGCTGAGAGAAGGGAACACAGAACCAAATTCTTAAAACTTAGTTTGAAACACTGCTGCCCAGTAAAATTATATGAGGTTTGCTGTATTGCATGCAAGTTGTTACCGGCTTATTTTACCTCTTAAAAAGTAGACTCAGAGATGTATATTTGATGAATCTTTCTTTCATTGGCAGAGTTGAATTTGCTTTATCTTACAGGACTGTAAGTACCATTAAAAATCTTTTACTTAATTGCAGTTCAAGATTTGTTTTCATGTATTTTATCACTTAGTGATAAGATGACTTCTGCCTGTAGTCAACACCTTTGTGGGTTTTATGAAAGCTAGTTCAAACGCTTCAAAGGCTAAGTGCAAAAGAGAGGAAAGATAAAAATCTTTACATCAGGAAATATAAAAGGAAAATTTCTAACAGTCTTTTGACTTAGTCACGTTACACATCCTGGATGCTTTATGATACTGATTTATTATGTTTATGACAAGCAGTATTATATTAAGCTTAACATTTAACAAGAGACAGCAGAGTATGAGATACTGCAACACAACCGATGTATCCCAGTGCTGTTAGAAGTTTAATACTTTTTTAAACTGCGCACTTTAAAACATTGTACCCTGGTTTCTTTGTTTTAAGCATACATTTCTATTAATCATTGGCATTTAGAAGGATATGAAAGATTTAATAGAATAGATGTAGTCAGCTTTATAAAAGTCCAGTACCAGTTTTCTGATGAGCTACTTAACTCCTTGCCTCACATTGGTTCAGCTTGTAAATCTAGGAGGTACTACAGCTGTTAAAAATACGGAGATTTCTCAGTTTCCCCACCCCATTTGCTGTCAGACTTGGTACCAGTTGGGCAAATGGTATCTTCCCCACAGCATATAAAATGCATTTCCCCAAGACTGCTGGATAGGAATGAGCTAACTTTATTGAGCTGTTTTAGAGTTCAACTCTGTAAATTAAACAAAACATTGGTCCTTCTGAATTCCTTGCATGCCTGCACCCAAGTTTTCTCAGCGTTTCCCATGATTCTCCATGCTTCTCGGAGAACCACTCAAATGTTTGTGAAACTCTGGCTAATTTTGCTTTTCAGGCACATTTGCATTTGACTTTGACTCCAGTGGGAGAAAGTAGCCCTACTGCGCATGTCTTTACATACATTGGTTGCAGCTAAACAAAGTAGAGCAGAACTTTGAATGGCAGACACTCAAGCAGTCAGAAGTTGTGTCAGATCCTCAAGAAAGTCTTAAAAAGCATGAGAGGTTTTTTGTTGTTCTTTTTGTCCTTGAAGAACAAGGTTAAATGCAGGATTTCTTTTACTTGTCTTCTGGTTTCTCTGCCTTCAAGTTACCTTTTTTCTGAAATCACAGAGGCTAGAAACTTACTTTAATTAGTGTGATTAAAACTAAGATTTAATGCCATAGTAAGAAGCTGAGACTTAAAGAAGAATGCACAAGACTCAAGTTACAAGAACCGGTAACACACAATTCATTAAACCACTTGATTTCTAAATTCAGAAAGCCTCCAAAACACCAGAATTTATCAGGTTGGTTTGAGGACATTGCAACATCTTTGTGGTTAAGCTAAGAACCAAAGAGAAGAAATGCTTTTGTTGTGTTGTTTTTCTTGCTCTAAAAACCTGTATACGTTTAAGTTCAAAGCTTGCCTCGGAGCGGCTTTGACTAAATCACGTGATTCTTGTCTGTAGTTTGTTGCAGTGGGGTTCCAGTGTAAGCTCTGGTGGATATTTCTCGGTACAATGGTTTCATATTTACACCATGCAGTGACATGGTGATCACTGTGAACCGTAGTTCTTTGGGTAAGGTTTCCTATTCCTTCTATCTGCATTTAAAGGGAAGCAGCATCCCTCCCACCTGAAGTGCCGGCTGCATTACACTTGCACCTCTGTCGCTCATTTGGTTTTTTCAGTTTCTCTCACTTTATTCTTTTCCTGCCGTCTTTTGAGAGTTCTTTCCTCCGCAGTCCCAGCTCCCAATCAGAGGGATACAGAGCGCTTCCTCTTCCTGGCATACTCCCCCGTAACAAAATTGGTTAAGGAGTGGCTCAGGCGAGTGTCCAGAGTATCAGAGTTGTTGCCGCTGCTGCTTATTTTCACCCATGGGCACAGGCACCGGAGCATGGCTCTGCGGATGTAGTTGTCAAAGCAATAGTAAATGAAAGGGTTGGCACAGCTATTGGCAAAAGCAAAAGGGCTGCTCACCTTCATGCCCAGCTGGGCAACCGTGTCGAGGAAACAGTCAGACTGTTTTAGGAGTCCCAAAAGGATGGCCATAAGCTTGAAAAGATTGAAGGGAACCCAGGAGGCAACAAAAGCTGCCACTACAATGAAGACGATCTTGATGGATTTTCTCAGTTTCTTATCGTGTTTCCCAGCTCTCTGATAATGCACACAGAGTCTCTTGGTGATGGAGCAGTAGAAGGTTAAGATACTCAACAGTGGGAAGAAGAAGGCCAGGATTAAAAGCATCAGTGATGCGATCTGTTTGGCTTCTGTCATGGCTTTGTCTGTGCAGTAAGTCTTTCCATATTGCTGTGCCAGTTCTCTGGACAAAAGGGTTGGCATCCCTAAGCAGCAGGATAATAACCAGACACAGGCACAGAGTCCACTGGAATAGGATTTTGTTCTGACCTGTCTAGCGATAGAGGGATGCATGATAGCAAGGTACCGATCAGCACTCATACAGGTGAGGAGAAGGATGCTGCAGTACATGTTGACCGAGATGACATAGGAACTAGCTTTACAGAGAAAAGACCCTACCCTCCAGCTCCCGTCCGATGCCTCCTTGTCCACCCAGAACGGCAGCGTGATGAGGAAGATGAAGTCAGATGCAGCAAGGTTGACGATAAAGATGTCGATCAGCCTCTGGACCCGCCGCTTGAAGACCAAGGCTACTATCAGGATGGCGTTGCCGACAATGCCCACCAGGAACACCACAGCATACAGGATAGGGAGGAAAGTAGACATTTGTTGCAGGTGCTGGTAGTGGCAGTTGTCGTCGTAGTAGTAGTCATAGTTGAAAGTGACTGTAGTCACAGGTGGCAGCTGGGTGAGTTCCATTTCTGGCCAAGCTGTCCTCATCCCCGCTCTGAGGAAGGCTCTGAGCTCCCCCTATCCTTCCCCTCAAAGTCTTTAAAACAGGTTAGCGAGTGAGGGGGGAGGAGTGAGGGGAGGGAAAAGGAGAAAAGTGGTTGGGGGGGGGTAATTTGTATACTTTTAGCCAATCGCATAGGCAAACAGACAAGTGACGACAGCCTCTGATTAGTCAAAACCCTGTCTTCAGAATAAACACTTGCTTCTTTTTTTAAAATCTGGTTTTGTTCTGCTGATTTTATCTTCATTTTGCATTTGCATGTATAAGCGAACCAGGTTTGGGTTTTGGTTTTATTTGGGGGGGGAGGGAAGGTAGTTTTCAAGATTCTGAACTTTTTATTTTTTAGGACAGGATATTGCTATTTTGAAGAAGTTTGAGATTGTACCAGCTCAGAAGAAGTCAGAGAATGGTGAATTCAGGCACCACATTCTTTATCTTTACTCAAAGCATTTTGTAAAAATTGGTTTTTGGGGCAAGTTCAACTTTTCTGAGGCTTGGAGGTTTTTACTTTCTTTGCCCATTTACGATTGTTGTTTTCTGTTGAGAGTAATTCTCTCATACGAAAACATTTAGGGAACAATATTTAAAACTACTATCTCCATTCTGCCCTGTAGTTAGTTGTTCTGTATCAGTCCCAGGTTCTCCACTGCTCTGCCAGTGCCCTCCTCCTGCCCTGCAGCTCCTCAAGTTCCCCTAGGCCTGGGGTCCCCACACCCAGCTTTAAGGAAGTGTTAGAGGACAGTTTTCCAGTGAAACTTGGCTTGATGTTCCCATCCGCACACAGGCTTCCGTATCAGCCACGGTCCTGGACTCCAGAGCAGTGGTTTGTTCCTTCTCCTTCTGACTGCGCAGCCCAGGTGGTTCTTGAGCCGTTGGTATGTACAGCGCTCGCTTCTCTTAAAGAGCTCTGATTTCCTTCATCTTTCATTCTCAGTATCAATATTGTTCCAGCTGTGGCTTACCTTACAGACGGCCCTTTCCATGTTGCATAAATTGAATGCAAGGTCTTACTTTTTAAGCTACTGAATTAATTACAGATTTGTCAGTGCATATTAATTGGAGACTTCTACTGCTGGTCTTCATCGTCCTTCCTCTCCTGCAGATAAATTAATTTTCTCCTTCCCTTCCCCTTCCACCTGTGTGTTCAAAGACCAGGCAGGATTCTCAAAGCTTTGAGCAAATTGCTTACCGGAGCATGCTCAAGCCCCAGGCAGATAGATCACATCTATGTATGTGTCCACAGGTAAAGAGCAGCTCCAAATTGCATGGATAGCAAATTAGTCCCTCCGGTGCACTCTGGATGCATTCAGATTCACTCTGCCAGTGCTCAGGTTATGCGCTGTGTGGCAGGTACTTGGTAGACTTCCAGGCACTGGGAAGAGCAGCCAGCTGCTATTAAAAAAATGGTCTCCTGGATCAAGGGATATTTAGGTGGGCACTCTCTCTTGGGTAAATATGCTGATGTCTAATAAGGAGCTAATTATATACAACTGCCTTCCTATCAGTAGGGCACTAGTGGACTCTAGCTGACTGTTTTTCATGGAATATGTAAGAATTTAATTATCTCACAAGCTCTGAAAAACGGGTCAGGGTTTATAAAAACACCCTGGCTTAGATTACCAATTTGTAAGATACAGACGTAAGTGTGAACCTGTAAGGAAGCACAGACTAAAAATCATCTTCTCACCATCCAAAGATTACAAAAGATACACCTACTTTTCAGCTAAGTGTTGTGTAAAAATGCCCAAGTATCTTACAGTTTACAGAAATTATTTTTGATGGATTCATTGCAGAGGTGAGTTTTGTGTTCTCTGCTTTTGTGTATTCTGCTTCAGGGAATGTGTTTCGTTTTTTTTCTTCCATGAAGCACTGGGAAATAGAGGCATTCTCTTTCCATCAGTACTAGAGTAGAAGATCAGCTGAACCCTACGGTCTGTGGTATAACAGTTCTGCCTCTCCTGTGAAGACGGACCTACATGTAACTTTACCCTGCACTTAGATCCTAACAGCTTACGTGCAGTTGCAAGCTTTAGAAATCAGGCACAAACTTCACTCCCTCCATCTCATGCTACTGTGTACTCCTTGAAATTCACTCCCTCCCTCTCCCCATCGCAGAGCAGACAAAAAAGTGAGTAACTTTTAAAAAATCTTAATGGAACCATAAGGATAAGTGTATGTCCGTGTGTACTTGTGTCTGCAGTTCCTCACTTTTTTGTCTCTAGTTTAATAGCCTTACTTACTAAAATAAAAAATCAGATAGTAAACCTTTTCCAAAAGGGATCAACTCTGTTCTCTTGAATTTGATCCAAGAGATGTGGTGAGATGTTTTGTCACCAGGAGGACAGCCTCCACCCTCTCCTCACCGTATATGTGTTAAACCCTTTTCCTGAAAAAAAATTTGTGCTGAAGCGACAGCTACTGGCTTGGCTTGGGCGTATGTTCTTCCTTTCGGGGTACCCATCTTGTCTAGCCCTTGACACAGCTTTAAAAAAAATGCAGCCGCTGGGTGCTGAGTAGTTTTGAACATGAGAGTGAACCTAAAGCTTTTGTAGCCACACGCTCACAGCGGGTACTGGTGGTAATCATAGCCGTGCATTTGGCCAGTTCTGCTTTAGAGCCTCTGTTTCTCTGGTGGTCCTGCCTCTCTCCAATGCGCTTGTGAAGTTTGTTGTGTCAGTGTTTGTACCGTTCCTTAAATCTTCCTCATAGGAAATGCTGAGGTATTTCCAACAGTAGCAAGGGAAAAGATTTCACGTCTTTGCTGACAGTTCTGTAATGCTTGTCACAAATGTATTATGGCAGCCTTCTAATTCTGTGGCAAAATCAGTAAAAGAGATGCGCAGCAGAACTAGCTGCACAGGAAGTATGCAGGGCTGTTGAGCACGCTTTCTCTCTCTCTGAGGTGTGGGTTTGTTTTTTTTTTCAAATTTTTTTACATTCTCTTATAAGCTACGTATCTGTAAATTATTAATGATGATAAATGCTGAGAAGGAACAGAGGTTCATTTGGCTGTAAAAGAAAGTGTAGTAGTTTCTAAATGATTGTGCTTCAAAAACCTTCTGTAAGGAATAGAGGTTTGCAGACCTAGTTAAAAAAACAACCAAACCCCCCCACCAAATTGGCTGAAACTGCCCTACTATGCTATAACGTAGGTGAAGGCAGGCGTAGAGGTAACCAGATGAATGCTAACCAACAGAAGTTTCACCCCTGAACAAAGAGGAGAGGGTAGAACTGATTCAAATAAAATTATGGGCACTGAGACAATGCATTGAGATAGCTTGAAATAGTTTCATACCGAGAGCCGTGGTCTACAAAGTGCGGTGCGGGAAGGAAATATTTTTTGTACACTTAATAAAGTAAATATTTTTAAAATAGTGTTTATTTCCTCTTCATCTCATCCTTTTTTAATTTATATTTTTGTGTATGTTTTATAATGTGCATAATACGTTAGTACAGTAGTACATGTATAAAATTTAGAAACCATATAATAGGGGTGCATGCTCAAAAAGTTTTTACTGATGGGATGCATGATGAAAAGGTTTGGAGACCACTGACTTAGAGGACAAGTGGGTATCATTAAAGCGAACCTGTGCTATTCATCGTACCTGGAAGAAGCACATCTAGAAGGTCTTCTCTCTGTGAAAATTGTAATTAGGGTAGGGTTTCCTTAGCCTACCATGTTCTGTGCCACAGATAGAAAAATAAAGGAGAAATAAAACCAGGGCAACTGTATGAAGATGTCTGAGGGGAATCCATGGGAATTTTTGCTCATTCTGACTATGTGAAATGTTCCTAGATGGTGCCTAAACCACAAAAACTAAACCTGCCCTTTTTATTATTACAAAGAGAGTATTTGTTGGGAAAGGCAGTACCCTGTAGTAAATAAACTAGTAGTGGTGGAAGAAATGGGCAGACTTTTGAACAGCTTTTTCAGGTCTAAATCAATAACTCCTGAAGCAAATGTGGTATATGAAGAAGGGTTTTTCATTTCTCATCTCATTTCTCATCCTTTATCAACTTCATTTAATATAGATGGTGCTGCCTCCTACAAAGGTTTACTTCTTTCTTTAGACTGTGAGACCTACAATGACACAAATTTCGTATGTCACAAATGTTTTGCAACATGCTAGGGTTTGGTTGCTTGGTTTGTTTTGTTTGCAGCACTCTGATGTTAAACTCTCTCTCAGTGCCTGAGAGCTTCTGTTAAAGGTACAAACTAACACACATGATCCAGGTTTGCTATCGAAGAAACTTTAGTTTTGCAAAAAGCAGGAACAGTGTTTAAGCTAAAATTTTTTTTTTAAAACCTTCCCAATGTCCCATTCTGTAGCTAAATTGATCAACCAGTGGTTCTGCTGAGGCACACTGAGGAGGTATGGAAAGAAGAGAAAATGAAAAAAGATAGGTGTTAGCAGTGAATGACTCCATGCGTTTGTTTGTAACGTTTTTATTGGGTTACTCTTATTATATGGAGGGGTATTTTTCCAGAAAGGAAAAAAAATCCAGGTGAAATCTGTAGAGAGTATTTGAAATTAAATAACATGAAAACATTTCTCTTCCCTCTGGCTGTTTTCAAGAAGCTGCATGCATCATATTGATCAGGGCAGATTCTGAAGAAGAGGCCACTGTAGTCTAATTCAGTAATGGAAGTAGAAATGGTTGCAAAATTTTCCAGAATTGATTCTCATTCTTACAAGATTAGATGTTTTAGGAGAAAAACTTACAGACTTGCCGGTTTTAGATAATTCACTACAATTTACAGTAAATGGTTCCAGTTCTGCTTATCCCATGTCTTAGAATACAGAGGGGTTTGTTGGTTTTGTTTTTTTTCTTTTAGCGTTTTCTAGCTTCAACTTCCGATAGTTTTGCCAGGTAGACTAAAAAAAAAATCAGTGATTTTTTTGTACCTATTGCCATTACGTGTATTTTATGGTCTTGCAACTCCTTAGCGCTCTCTTTAATAAATCAAATTGGCTTACCTTCTGTGATATATTTCACTGAGAGAGGTTTTCTAATTGCTCAGTGATTCCTATGTCCCTTTTCAGGTTTCTCTCTACTTTATCAACAGGTCAAAACTAGACACGCTCTTTCAGCAGGCAGCAGCAACTCTAGATGTGATACAACTGCTTTCCTCCTGTTCCTTCCTTCCTGTTTATACATCTGAGGTTGCAGGAAAGTTGGGGTTTTTTGGCCACAGCACCATCTTGGCCATTGGTAGTCCACCATGACCCATTTGTCCTTTTCATTTTGTGCTTCCCAGGGTAAAGTTTTATGTCGGATAAGTATAGCCTCTACTCTTTGCTCTTAAATGAATGAGCTCATCGATGACCTTATTGAAATGCATGTTTGTTTGCCCCTGGCTGCCAGATGATCAGGTCACCCTGTACTGGTGCCCTCTCCATGTCATTATTTACCCTTCCCTCAAGCCTCGTGTCATCTGTGAAGTTTATCAGTGATACTCTGCTTTCTTCCAGGCCATCGATAAAGATGTTAAATATTTTAGAGTCTAGCATAAATCCCAGTCAGACCCCAAAATACGGCCTTGCGGACAGTTACATTATGTTGCATGTTGGTGAGATGGTTCCGTGATCTGGAAAGCTGGGGGGTAGAGACAGAGGTTTCTTAATTAAATATAATTTCTAATTCATTTTTAAAATATTATTATTTTGTTGCACCAAGTCAGAGAAGTTTCTTATATCACTGCTTTCGCCTTTGCCATCCTAGCTTCTTACCTCGCTGCAAAAATGCTTCCTGGCTGCCCTGGGAGAAGAGTTGGTCAGGATTGTTCCCCAGAAGTCCTCAGAGATGTGAAAACCTGGGACTCTATTCTGGTTTTTTTCTGAGTATTTATTTGCTCGTTTGGAGGTTGGTAAAATCAAAACTGGGTGTGGTGGTCTCGCAGCCAGGGGAGTTGTTAACTGCTTTTAAGAGTCCTCTTGTCATTTGCATGAGTATGTGCACCAGGGATGCGGGGGGTCAGTTTGGGGTATGGAGCCGGTGTTGCCCATTTTTGTAATTTTTACATCTTTTTTTTCCTTACTTGATGTTTTCCCACGTCATTCAGCCAGTCTATCATGTCACCATTTTACAAGCCATCAAACAACAAAGAAGTGTGAGCCTTATGGCTGCAGGGGAAGACCAAATAATTGAAATCGTAGAAACGAGAGTTTGCAAAGTGTTTTTTTGTGTTTCAGTAAAAACTCGCGGCTGTTACAGCAGGTACAAGACGTTGGGACCATGACTCCAGATTCCCAAGCGCAGGAAGTCTTGCGAGTGTGCAATTTGGGCATTAATCATCGCTGTGCCTCACTCCGGCCAAGGGCGGTGTGAGGCGCAGTGCTGCAGCGCGGAGGCGCAGGGCTGGGCCGCCATGGTTTGAGCCCCAGCCAGGCCTGTGTCAGTGGCGGCACCCTGCTTTGGGGCCTGCCAGTGTCGGCGGGGTGATAAGCGCCCTGCGGACACGCCGGTGGCTGAGGGGAGGAGGTGAGGTGGGTTGCCCGGCGGCGGGCGCTGGGGAAGCCGGTGGGCGTCGAATGTTGAGGGTTGGCCGGCCCGGTGGGCGGAAGGAGACTACAACTCCCAGGAGGCAGCGCGGCGGAGGCACAGGGGCGGGGCGACGTGGGGAACTACAGCTCCCATGGGGCCGCGGGGCTGGCCGGCCGTCTCTGCTCCGGAAGAACACCCCGCGCGGCGGCGGGGGGCGGGGCGCTGCCCTGGCCCTGGGCAGCGCGGGGCGGAAGCGGCGCGGGCCGGGGGTGCGAGGCGGCGCGGGCGGGGGTGCGGCGCCGCGACGGGGCGGTTGTAACCGTTAAGGGGGGCGGTTGTGACCGTTAAAGGGGGCGGTTGCTGAGCGTGGGAGGGGGCGTGGGAGCGTCGAGGCGCTCCACTCGGGTTGGCCGCCTGCCCGCCGGTGCCTCAGCGGCCGCTCCCCCTCGCAGGGCTGTCGCCTGAGAGGCCGGAGCGCCCGGGGAGGGCGGTCGCGCTCTGCGGAGATGGTCCGGTCGGCCTGGCCTGTGCCGCGTCCTGGCGGCGCGGGGTGAAGCCTGTGGGCGTCGATTGGGCGGCTGCGGCCGGTGAGGGAGCGCGGCCCGGGTGGCCGACCGGCTGTGGGGCTCCGCGTCTCCATGGGGCGGGAGCCGTTGGTACGGTCCCTTATCCCGGCGGCTACAGGCGCTGCCTGGCTGCCCCCCGTGTGCTGGATGGATCCTGGTGGGGCATAGTGCCGTTGGCCTGAGGGCTCTTGCAGTCTTCCCTGCCCCCCCCTTCCCCCCCCCCCCCCTTTTTTTTTTATTAGTAACTCGGGGCGATTTCTTTAAATAATTTCAAAGTGAAATTATGATCTCAAGCCATGTGGTTTGCTTTCTGCTTCTAGATCACTCTTTGTGAACCTGTGGTGTTGAAGAAGCTGAATGAATGGAACAGTTAGGGTGGATAGGAAGTTTGCATTTCAGGCTCTCTGCTTACCACAAGACACAAGTGACGCTGAGTCTCTGAAGTGACCTGGAATCATTGGAGCTCTGTGTCCTGAGGGACTCTGAGGACCTCTGAAGGTAAAAAATTGTTTGGTAGCGTTCTTTTCCTAACCCTTCATTGCCCTTAGTGTTAAAAGGAGGATCCTGTTCAGTAGTGTTGCCAGCCCTCTCCCCACATTTACATCTTTTAGGCCTTCTGCCTATTCTGCTTTCCCAAAGAGCAGTCAGATTGCAAGCACGTTTTCTGAGAAAATGCCAGCAAATGCAGCCTTACTCTTTTGTGATGTCAGGTAAAAGGAGTTTCTTAAATGTGGTGGCCCACTGTTGGCTGAAGGGAGTGATTGCTGTAACAGGATATTCCCCTCTGCCATGATATAGTAACTTCCTAAAATGCTTATCTGTTCTCCAGTCTTAGAGTTGATTTTTTGCCAGAATACTTGCTTTTGTGCTGTTCTGTGTCTTTCTTTTTCAGTTCCACTGCCTCGCCCTTCCCCCCCCCACCCTGCTTCTGTGAAGTGCATGCTTCTAGTCATTCCTTTGAATGTTGCTGCTAGTTTGGCCTTTGCCTTCTCTTTTATGAGCTGGTGCTTTGAAATTTTTACGTGTCTCCCTTCTTTCAAAGATGAGTATAATATCCTGTGAAGCACTTCTGCTTGAGTGCCTGTTTACTGCTGCCTTGTGTTGTCTTATATTCATTGCACAGCTTAGTTTCAGCCATAACTTGTTTGAAATGGCTTCTGCTGTTAGAATAAAATGTGCTGGCAGAGCCATATGGACAAACCTTTTGTAAAAACAATGAAGGTTCTTGCTGACAGCCTATAAAAGCAAAGTATTTCCACTTATTGTCAGTCATGTCTTTATAATTAATGTCATTTTTGGTAGTAGTAATGTTATTTTTTGTAAGTAAGCTTGTTCTAAGGCACCTCCTGCATGCTGTTCTGCATAGAACCTTTTGCAAAGTGTGGCATAATGTCATAATCGTGCAGTGTCTTTCTTCATGGACTTCTGTGGTAACTACTTCTTACTGACTAGGCTTACTACTCCCATTGAGCTGGAAGGATGGCTCTCTTTTTAACAGAGCAAAGGACACCTTGTTTGAGTGGGGGTGTGTCTACTGTAAATGAAGGTGCATTGGATATACACAGTGAGTGGGCAGAGTAGTCAACTACACTGTGGCAAGAAGAGCTTCTAGTTTAAAATTTGCCTCAAGTGTTGTGGATTTCTTCATCTGGTCTGTAAGTAGTTGAAATGTTAGGCAGAAGCATTGAGGGGATCTTTATTATAAGGAATTGGGGGTGTGCTTTTGCCCTGGCACAGTCTGATCCATGCGTGTTCTTTCTGGGACACATGCCACACAAAGCTGCCCACTAGATTTTGGGGACTGTAGCCACCTCAGCTGCTTTCTACCTGTCCCAGGAGCTGTGCATTACAAGGTTTGAACATCAATAGATAGCCATGTCCCTTTTACCACATGGGTAATGAGCACTGGACAGTGCTTTACTTTACTGTTTGGTTTTTTAACCCTTCATTTTGCTTGTGAACTGCTCTTGGTTGCCAGCTGACGTCAGATCTGCCAAGTCCACTGTATGCCAGTGCACAGAAAGCTAGCCAGAAGTGTGTGGTTGTGCTTTAATATTTCCAGCACCAGTGTTCTGCACCTGGCAGCAGGGATGTTGTATCTGGAAGTAAGATATTTTTTTTTTGAGCCAGTTTTTTTCTTTCTGTATATTAGGTACAAAGTTGATAGGACTTTGTTACTGTGAATGTTTATGTTAAAAGGTAATGACAGCAAATCAATGGCCTAATAATGTCCTGCTTGCATTGTGTTTTGTCAGACTCTACTCTGAGGATGGAGCCTGTAGGTTCTTGTGATTCCTTCTTCCAGAGAGAGCACTTCCTAAAGAGACGAGTCTGTTGCAGAGGGTTCCTCTTGTAGTGAACGTGACTGTAGTACAGTGGAAAATCCAGACCAGCCTGCTCACCAGCCTATTTTGCTGCTTGCCCTGAGAGGGAGTTCCCAGAGGATCTGCTCAGCTCTGAGCTCAGCTGGGCAGGAGTCGGGCAGCATGGCTTTGGCCCCAGAGATGCCACTTGCCCTGTTTGCTTTGTGAGAAGCTTGTGAAGGGGAGGGTATCCCTCAGTGAACTCAGTGAGGGTGAATAGTGAGGTCAGCCCTGTACATCAACTTGCGCTTTCCCTATTCTGCTCATCCAGCGTCCTGCGCACATTGAGCTAGATGCTAGGGTATCGAAGGAGAATATAAGTGCATAACCAAAAATTAAATGCTGCACAGAATATTTGCTTTCAAGTCCGGACTTTATTCTATGTCTTTTAGATAAGTAAGCCCAGATACAATGTTTCCTCCCTCTCAGTATTTGCCCTATTTTAGAAGAGTTCACAGCTTGTGGAGTATTATTTAAGTACAGTTGTGGTATGCAAACTTTGCAGTATTTTAAATGGGTGCTGCTTGTCAGTTCACCAAAAATCAGTTCTATTCTTTCTTGTTGCTAAGGATGCAGTTAAATGATGCGCGCTCCGTGTAATAGCCCTCCTTGAACATGGAAATTAAGCATAGGGGATGATATGGGTACACATCATCTCTCCTCCCCAGCCCTGTTAGCCAGTTTCAGCCAAATAGAGGAGCAGATGGGAGGGAAAAGAAATAAGAATAGCATCTTAACAGCAAATATTGGTGCCTTTGGAACTCCCTGCTTTAACTTTCTCCTTGCTTCATAGTTCAGAATTTCTTATTGGCACCTCTGGCTTGAGTGCTCATGTTTTTCCTTGTGACTGTTGTGGTTTAAGGCATTTGCTGTTTCCAGTTGCAGTTCATTCAGTTGCGAAGAAGCTAGACCAAAATATTTTGATCAAAGTATGTGGGAGAAGGGAGGTAGAACAAGCAATAGACAAGAGCTGATTAGACAGTAGCTCATGTAACCAGACTAGCTCTAGCTGCTGAGTTAACTTTTTTTTGGCAAGTGCCTCAAGCCTGATTGATCATAATCCATAAATTTAATCAAGCACAGAAAGCGCATGAGCACAACAGGCTATCTGAGAGTCAGTCCTCTAACGTGTTGCACTATCTGCAAAACATTCTGTGTATTAGCAATCAATTACTCATTAAAGTCACAGTATTGTTGTAAGTGTAAGCATGTGTGGTATCTGTATTTTGCCATGCCTCCTTTGACCCTGAATTTACACGGTTTGTGAGCACAACCCTGCAAAGGCGGGAGTAAGTGACCCCTAATACAGGGAGCCAGAGCAAAGTCCTCCTGGCAGCGCATGAAGGCCTTCCAGTTTTGGAAGCTCTTGTCATCTTGATCCCATGGAACAGGGCACCCCCCTTGCATTGTTTTAGTTCTTCAGAAACACCACTGTATGTATTGTGGCATTACTGCAGCATTGATCATAATTTCCAAATTTGTCTTTCGGTGCTTCCTTCATGTTCTGTCTCTAGTGCCTAGATACATTTCCCTGCTTCCCTAAAGGCATTCCTACACCTTGGCATGGCTGCCCTTTGTGAACAGTGTGGAAGACCTTTTCTAGTATGCATGTGGTTCTTATCTGTGCTGTAAACACAAGCTGTGAAAGCTGTATGGGATGGCAGGCTAAAAATAACTTCTACCCTTGGTAATCTCTTAAGGAAAGATAAGTCTTCTGCCTGGGGTTGTGGATGGATTCTCTGTGGTTCCCTAGAATCAGGATCACAAATGGCAGTGAGCTGTGCCATCTGCTTTGGGGACAGAGTTCCTGTTGCTCTGTTGGTTGCTGTCTTGGAGAGAACAGCCAGCCCAACGTGGCTGGGAGAAGGGCGATACCCATGCCTTGAACTTGCAGATCCAGCGTATGCTGACTAGTACTGTAGACTTGTTCAGTTGTTCCTTTGATTCCAGGATGTTGGAAAAGGAAGATACGCATATCTTGAGGGGACATTGCATAAGAGGAATGATGTCATGAGTCTGACACTGCTAGGATACCTTTGCCTTTACTGTCAGAGGAGTTGCTCACTTGGCCCTTTCTTTCCTTCCAGCAGCCAGGGTGCAATGATGGATAACCGTTTTGCTACAGCGCTAGTAATTGCCTGCGTTCTCAGCCTCATCTCCACCATCTATATGGCAGCTTCCATTGGCACTGACTTTTGGTACGAATACCACACCCTGTCCCCAGCTGAGAATGTTAGTGAAGCTGGTAGGAGCATCTGGGAGGAGTTTGTCAGCGAAGAGGCAGATGAGAAGACCTACACAGATGCGCTCTTCCGGTGCAACGGCACAGTTGGATTGTGGCGGAGGTGTATCACTGTACCCAAAAATTCTCACTGGTACAGCCCACCAGGTATCTCCAGAGCAATTAACACTTCCCTAGCTTGCCTGGGGGGGTATGTGCTAACTTCCTCACAACATACTTATGCCACTTCGTTCCTCCAGGAGGTTTGTTTCTAGCTTAGTGGGGGTTTTTAATAAAGACAGTCTAAATTTTTAAAGAAGCGAAAGGCAAAATAGTCTGTGGCTGTTGGTGCTGCAGACTTTGGATTTGACATGATACTTGGTCTAAATTTAGTCTGGTATAACTTTATTTTCTTTTGCATTGGCTGTCCAATTGGGCATACAGTTATAGTTGCCCTGCCAATCACTGTCTTTTTTGGAGAGGTCCTGGTATCCAGCAACAGAATAAAGATACTACTTTATCAAAGGGGGCACTTGCTCATTTTAGCTAGTCATTTGTTTTGCTCATGTCTCACAAATGTCCCACTGTTGCATCTGTACATTGTGGACTCCTTGTACCATAATGATGGATATAGAATGACATATTTGTATTCTTTTTCATAATAGTTGGGGGCTAAAAAAGTGTGGTAAGTGATTATTTTAATTGCTTCAAAGTAGTTTTTGGATACATATTGTGTGTGTGTGAAGCCCTTCATTTTGAACCCTCTTAAAAAAAAAAAAAATGTACCTTCAAACATTTTTCCTGGAGAAAAAAAACATTACCTGCTATCTCTTTTGTTTGTTTCTCTAATTAAAATACTTATTTTGGAAGTCACTTAAACCAGCTCTGCTCAGTAGTATTCTCAAAGCAAAATCTGAGGCATAAAAGGGGAGAAATTTAGTATAAAGAAGCAAATATTTTCTGTTCTTTAACTAGTCCTTTCCATCCCATTTTTGAGTGAAGTGTTTAGTACGATACTACATTCTGCACATGGAGATAAGTACAGCTCAGTTAAGTGACTCTGAGTACAAGAATATGTAACAACATAGTGGAGCATCATATGCCACATTTGTTTCCCAGTCTGTCAAGCATGGCCCAGTTCTCTGTGGATAACTCAGGTGAGCTTGGTGATACTGCATGTTTGAATGCTGTCCCTCATTGTAACATTAGGCTAACTACATTATGGTAAGGCATCCTACAGATCTGTTTTGAGAGGTAATTTTTTCTCTAAAATGTTTTTTCTCGGAGGAGCTTCCCAGCTTAAATGGTTGGGAAAAGAGGAATTGAAGTGGGGGGCTGGAAGGGAGACACCTAATGGTATTTTTTTTTTTTCTACAGAAACAGATATGACTACAAACTGCATTAGTTTTTCCCTCTCTGATCAGTTTATGGAAAAGTACATAGAGCCTGGAAATCACAATAGTGGCACGGATTTGAATCGAACTTGTAAGTGTCATGTCTGACTGGTAAACAAGTAGGATGAAAAAAGACGCTTCTCAAATACAGCCACCAGTGAGGGAAGCATCTGTACCTTGCTCTGCTCTTTCTTTTTTTTTTCCCCCCCCCCCCCTCTTTGTAGTATGTCAGAGTTTAAAATAGGAACTTAAGTTCCTTAAGTTTTAGCAAAGGTTTTGCCCATGAATGCAGTACAGGAATGTGGGAGTTAACAAATAAGTTCTTCCTACTTTAGTGGGGCCTTTGGTCCTTTTTAGCTGTGAATGTAGAGTGTCTGATGAAGCAGAAGCAGTGTGGGTAGAAGGAAATACAAGGTGGTGGGAGAAGATCAGTTTCTAGCACATTTTCAACAAACTTGTTTTATGTGGGGTTTTTTGCTTGCAGATCTCTGGCGATTGCAGTTTCTTCTGCCCTTTGTCAGCCTGGGCCTCATGTGCTTTGGGGCTCTGATTGGGCTCTGTGCTTGTGCCTGCCGCAGCCTTTACCCTGCCATTGCCACTGGAGTCCTTCATTTCCTAGCAGGTAGGTCTGCCATCCACCACTTACCCTCCCTCCTCCAGAAGCATATTTTGACAGCCAGAGCACTTCAGTGGTGAGCTCATTGTGCTTTACTGCTTCCTTCCCCAGGGCTTTGTACGCTGGGCCTGGTTGGCTGCTACGTAGCTGGGATTGAGCTGCTCCATAAGAAGCTGCCCCTGCCTGATGATGTGAGGGGTGAATTTGGCTGGTCCTTCTGCCTAGCCTGTGTCTCGGCACCGTTGCAGTTTATGGCAGCTGCTCTTTTCATCTGGGCGGCTCGCACCAACAGAAAGGAATTCACTCTCTTGAAAGCGTACCGTGTAGCATAAGTGCTGCTACTAAAGTATTGGGTTTCCATGTCATAGCCTATTCTCCCCCCAACCCTTACTACTTTTTTCTTTTAGTCAGAATTTTACTTTGTACTGCATGCTTCTTGCCAATTGAGACAACTTAGCTTGCAGGCCCTGAAGACAAAGACCTCTGGGCTAAATGACCAAATTCTGCCAGAAGTCTGCAGAACTTGAACAGGTTTTTAATTTTTTTAAGGTTTATTATTATCTTTTTTTAAGCTTCATTTGGTTGTTGAATATCCCCTTAGGTGTACATGCCCCTTCTTAATTTTATTACCCTGTCAGCCTGGAGGAAATAGGAGTGGTGTTGTGGACGAGAGATAGGAAAAGAAAAGATGCAGGTACTCAAGAATGGGAACCTCAGTGCACAAACAATAAATAATCAGCAGCTGTCTGCTGTGTGACTCGAGCAGGCAGTACCTACAGAGAGCACCCAAGAGAGATGGGGGAACTCAAACCTCTGTTATGGAAATACTGTAGCTAAATCAGTCCTGCAGCTTCGCTTTGGGTCTCTTACTCTCACTAGTTTGCTACTTTTTGTGGCTTCTGCCAGAACTGATGCAGGCAGAGTAGCCGGCTGTGGGAGTGCCTGCCTAGCACACCATCCTAAAGTAGACTCAGTGCTCATGTTCACCAAGGAGGGGGAGAAGTTGGTCTACGTGGAGCCTTGTGCTGCTCTAGCTACACTGCTTCCAGGACCCAGGCTAGTTTGGTATCTGCACTGCATGTGGTTGTGCACTCTGATCTTAACTTGTGGTGTTTTTGCTTGCTGTAAAATAAGGCTTTCCTTTCTCTCGTGTTGAAAAAGACCCTTCACGAGTTTTTTGGGTTTTTTTGGTTTTAACTTGGTTTAGTGTATGTGTGTATATGTACATATATAAACTTAACTTTTTTTAAAGCTCACCTATTTATCCTATGTAGCACACAACAGGGTTTTTCTTAAAAGGTGCTGCTCTCTTCCCATCTTGCCCCAAACCTATTGTTTAAATGAAATAATAAAAAAAGAAGCTCAGAAGTTTTCAGCGTGGCATGAATCTAATGGGAGGGTGAGGGAATGGTCTGAAGTGAATTTTACTTGAGGAAAGAAAAGCCTATGTCTAGATTGTTCTGTTTTCAGGGAAATGTCACCAGAAACAAAGATGTTTGGTTAGATTTTTTTAATCAAATTCTTGGGCTCCTGCGAACTTTAAGTTTTTTCCTGCTCATCATTGGAGGGCGCAACACCTCATAACTTCTAATTAGTTCACAGCTTCTGCATGTATTTCTTTTAAATCACTGCAACTCTAGCCAGACCAGGTGGCATGTCTTACCTAGAAAACAATATTCCAACACTGAATTGTTTAGTTCTGAGGCCTTAACTCCCCTTGTTTCCTTACTCCATGCTTAATAGAAGAAATATGGCTTAGAAGAAATTAGGAAGTCTGTGATGGCAAGGGTCCTGTGAAATACTATTGATGAGAATGACACAGAAATAAGCTTTTTTCTTAGAGCTGGTTTTTTAATTTCATTTTGTGCTTTTTTTTTTTTTTTGGTGGTGCTTCTACTGAGGCTGTCTTTGCTGGGTCAGCAAACAGCCCTAGTCAAAAGTTCCCTGAAGATCAAGGATATCTGCTAGTATTGTGTCTTTATTTTTTTTTTATCATGTGTGTGATGGGGATCAACCTACTTCTTTTATTATCATCATTGGAGTCTTTACAAAATTAAACCAGGACAATGATGAAAACCAGGATCACTGAAAAAGTAGCAGCAGGCTGTTCAAGATAATCCTCTTTCTCTTGCTGTTGAATAATTTTTTACCTTTCCTCCTAAAATAGCTTCTTTCCCTCTCTACAATGTCTGGGCCAATTCTAACCCTGTGAGAGAGGATGTGGTACTTTTGTGCACTATCTGAGAATAAAGAAAATCTGTGATGCTGATATGTACCGATACAGTGCTTTTTCAGAGTCATTAGTTATCTCTGACTTAGGTAGATAAGGCCTAACTGCTCAGCTTGTCGTCTTCCTCATTTGTCAGAATTACTAGGGCATGCAAGCCTCAGGTCAGGTCAGGAGGACTGGAAGGTGATATTCTGCGCTTTGAGAGGAAACGCACGTTATTTTATCTAGTACAGTTTGGGTTTTTTTCTTTTTTTTTTCAGGAGCTGGCAGAATAATCGTATCTTGTGATTTTAATCTGAGCAATGGGAATCCTGTGTGCTTGCTCTCTCCTCTTGTATCGGACATCTATTCTGAAGTATAAATCTCAGTTTTCAAATGTTAACATTGCTTCCAAAAAAAGGATTGTTATAGAGAGAAAAGGGAATGTTAGAGGTGCTGTCAGTCCTTTCTTGATCATTTTAAGTATCAGCAAAAACAAGATCACCTGCTTTTGTCTGTGTCTCAGAAAAACACTGCTGGATTTCTCTGCCCTGAAATGAAGAAAACGGGCTTTTAATTGATCCTTGATTTGGACCATTTAACTAAAATGAGGGTCACCTTTCAGGGTTGGGGTTTTTTTTCCTTAACTCTTGTGCAAAGATTTCTTCACTAGAATGGGTTTCAGTGAGAAGCAGATTTCATACAGAAAGATGACTATCCGTCTCTGTTATCTGGGGTGATGAATCTGCATGTAGCTGTCTTGCTTTGTAACTGTGTGCTTTGCTCAAGGTGTAAAGGGAGCAAGAAGAGTTCCTGGATTGCTGGCTTGGGTCCACTAAATGGTGTTGGAGGAGGACAGAAAAATAGAGTAGACACTGAGGATGGAGTAATTCTATAAAAGAGAGATGTTTAAGCACACTTAACAGGTACTGACAGACATCTTGACCCAGAGTGTGTGGTACAGGCCCTTCACACCGGCAGTTCCTCATGCCACATTCAGAGGTTGGCTGCATTCAAGAGAAGCTTGAGGCCTGTGTGTATGTTTGTGGTCACGTATGTATATGCAAATACAGACACCATTGCTCAAAAAATGTAGGAGTGTTCCAACTCTGGAAGAAAGTGGTGAGATCAAAGGCTGATTTGTGTTCCTCACTATTTTGTGGTCTGACCATGGGAGATGTTTCTTGATACCAGTTCAGTGTTAGGATGAGGCAGATACACACAGTGAGATCAAAAGAGATGAAAAAAAGGGATGTCCTTGTATGTCTGTGTGCACAGGGGAAATGGCACGCATCTCTAACAGTGTTGTATGGGCCAGTGCAAGTGAAGGCAAGGCATATGAAAGGAAGAGGAGAAACCAAAGAGGAGGAGGACAAATCCCATCAAACTGAGCGTGAGAACAGAGGATGCTTGAGACTGCATGGATGCAGGCTCCCAGGACTGTGGCATGAACTCCCAATGTGGTACTGTGTAGTCAGCACAGCAAAGGCCACCTGCTGCTCCTCCACCACCACTACCTTCCTGCCCACCTGTGGTACCATCACAGTGGTGGCATAAGTAAGTGGGTGAACTCTCTTGTGTTTATGAGAAGCCTGTAAAGCTTCTGCCCCGAATCTGAGGTGGGCAAGCTGCATTTGTCCTTCAAACATGCCCTTGTGAGAATGTTTCTGCTTCACAGGCTTGGGCTTGTTTTCCTGCCAACACTGTGGAACCGCTAGGAAAGCAGGACTAGTAGAAAGCTGCACCAAGCAATAAAGTGTTTAGTCTAAGTAGCAGCTTTTTCTGACCTTTTTCTTTTTGCCTCAAAACAACATTTTCCGTGTCCTCTCCCCTGCCTCCAAACAACTCTGAGAAGGGGCTGGTTAATGTAGCTGCAAAGAGGCGTTTTATTATTGTGGCTTTAAAGACTGCTCCCACAGGCATTATAGGAAGGATTCCTAAAACCAGGAGAATAGTCAATCCCATTTCCTTACTTCAAAAAAAAGCAGTATAGAGCAGACACAAAAAATTGCTGTGTTGTATAAAGGGAACAGTTTGCCATTTATGAAAGGAATAACATGTTGTGGGTGCAAGTGATGATAGCATGGTCTTGTATGGCCTAAGAGGCCCTTCTAATCTGTTGTTGTAGCAGAAACTAGGTGTGGTGGTCTGTTTTTCTTTCTGGATTATGTGCTGGCCAGGTGGTTCTTTCCTCGTGGAAGGTCTGTTGCAGTCTTTTTGCTATGGTGATAATAAATGCCTCCTCTCATTTAAAATGTTCTGAAGTGTTTTTTGAGAAAGGTGTTTAGTTTTTATTTTTTTCCTGTCCTTTGTCACTTACGGTTGGCGCCAAGTTATGTACCAACTTGTGGTCTCTCTCGCAGTGCTGTCTTAGTTCTGTGATTCAAGGCAATGACTTCTGAAAAGCTCTTTCCTGCTCACTAGCATTGTGTGTACTCAGCCAGCACCTGCTATTCAGAGAGAAATTCTGAAATGTCAGCAGCTTGTCATCATTCTGTCTTGGGCTGACTGCCCATCTCTATCTGTACTTTCTACTTGAGTAGATCGTGTATCTCAACAGAGAGGATGACATCTTGAAGCTGCTTTTTTTTTTTTTCTCTTTTTTTTGGTCCCTCCCATTTCCTCAGAAATAGCTAGTGTCTTGTGCTATAGAGCTTTTTTATAACCTGGTTTCTAATAGGAAATGATCAAAACTTTGCCTGTTTACTACTAACCCTTCTGTTGCTGTAGAATATGCCTTATATTTTTAAACTACAGCTTTCAGAACTATAGGGTGTAAAGTGAAGCCTTTGTTCAATTATGGTTCAGATACATGACAGTTGAAGAATGGATACTCCATAACTGGAAGACTGTATAGGTGACAGCCTATACAGCTGTATACAGAATTACACTTAACAAGCACTTCTCTGCCTACTGATATATGCCAAACCTTTATACAAACCAATGACTGCTGAAAAAAAACCTGACAGCAATAATGTATAACAGCCCTGTCTCTTCTTTTCCATTCTAAAATTACTACTTTTAAAAATAACCGTAGGGACAGTGTTTTATTTATTGATCAGGTTAGAGCAATGAGTGTCAGATGTCTCTGTGCTTCCTGCTTTCTGTGTACAGACAAGGGTGAAGGAGATGGTAATTGATTTTTGCAGCAGATCCAAACATCCTTCTAGATTTGGGTTTTCTGAACTAAAGATCGAAAATTTTCAAGACAACTAGAATCTCTTGTTTAATCAAAATTAATTATTGCTTAATCAAAACTGTCCTAAGAAAAAAGGTTAGTGGATTTTTTAATAGCCTCCTTTTTCCATATTTCTCAAGACTTCCATCTGCATCTTTTAAAATGTTTCTTACATTAAATGGTTTTAGAATATTATCTTTTTTATCTTGAGGTTTGCAAAGAAGATGATCTGGTGTATTTTGTATCAGTATCTGAGATGAGGAAACCCTTGCATACGTAACTTTTTAGTGGACCTATCCGTTACACTTGTAACTTGGGCTAGCTTTCAATACCAGGAATGGATATTTTGAAAAAAATGGAGTACCTATTAAAAATAAGATAGATCCAAACATGCTTAATAGCCTTTCAAAAAATAATTAATGAAGGGACTGTTTCCAGAGCACTCTATTAGCAAGGACTCCTCCTGTTCCTTGTTATGACCTACCATGTGTCTGGGCCTTTACAATCAGGCCTTTTTCCATTCAGGTTCCACAGCTGAATGCATGTGAGTATATTTTGTCATACATTAACTTGATTGAGCTGTGGTTGAGGACCATTCCTGGTTGTAACTTCAGTTTTTATCATCCTCATGATAAAAGGGTTACACTACAATGCCTCTATTGTTAGAAGGATGGAAAAGCCTTGAGAAGAAGCAGCACATGGTTTCCTTGTGGAAGAACCATCCTCTGTTAGGCTCTGCCTGGAGGAACCAAGGCAGACCCTTCCTGGCAGAGGGAGTGTAGCTCTTTGCCAGCGCCCCATCGTGTTTCCATACCCATAAGCTCAGTGGTGGAGGCTCATGTTAGCTGTAAGTGTCGGTATCGGGTACCCTTTTTGCCATGTCAGGTGAGTGATTGGAGCCTTTCCCAGGAGTGTCCAACCATGATGTGCCATGAGTGTACTCGGACTGAGCTACTGAACCAGTACTGCCCTGAATAATGGTGTTTTTCCTTCCTCTGAGGCCAAGTACAGCTTGTACCTTTAACTAATTTGGTTCTTTGGGAGATTTCTCTGCAGAGCCTGGTAGCTGACACTGTTGGCTAAGTGACCATGGCAATACCTTTTTACACTAAATGGTTTCTATGTGAATTCCCTGAGAAACCTTGCTCGTTATCAGAGGATTTGCTTGTAACAAACACCTAAAGAGGATCAAAGCTGACCACCCGATATGTTTACAGTGTTGTTGATGTAATTGTTGATTGAATTCACCAGTTAATAACCAAACCGATGTGTGCTTTGGACCGATGGCTGAATGAGACCGGAAGCGTCCTGGAGTGGCAGTGCAGAGCAGGTGCTAATTTTCTGCGATGCCTCAGCTCTGCCAGAGCCTGCCTTCCTACGGGCAGCACAGATAGCAGACGCTGGAGAACTGGTTCCACAGCCTCTCTGAATCCTTCCTGGGTCTCGGCCCTGCACTATACCATGCTCCCTTACCACTGGTGATTCCCTAATTTGAACAAACTACGTGTGCGGGTGACTTTTGTGGTCCCTGTGACGTTGCTTAAGTAATTTTTCCAACCCTTGTTAAATTGCTTTGGTTAAGAAAGGGTGGGGTTCGTCTTTACCAGAAATAAGTGTTACTTTCTGTGTGCTTTCTGGGGCTGTTGCAGTAGTTTTTTTGCAAACAAATCCCTTTTGTCTTGCACTCAGCGACCCATTTAACTAGCTAGTCTTGATTTGCATTTTGATGTTTACTTCCACACAAAACAACAGCAGCAGTGGTATAAAACCACAGCATCTGCCCAGTGCTAAAACTGCTTGGGTTCTCTAAAGGTCTTTGAGTTCTGGAAAGTAATTAACTGCCCACAAATGAGGAGGGCATCTCAAATGGTGTCAGTAGTGGGATGTATCAACTGTGTGAGGGACAGCATGGACAATACTCTGTGACTTCCCCTGTGGGCCTGGGGTTGAACAGGAGCCTGTAGCAGCCAGGGCTGTCCTCTATGAGGAGCTCAAGGAAGTGTGTAGTGTTATGGGAAGAGAAAGGCAAACCTGTTATGGAGCAGACAGGTGTATTTTACCTCCAGCCAACTCTGAGCTGACAGGAGTGCTATCATGCAGGCAATAGACTTGTTATTCCCCTTCTGTGTCTCCTTGCTTCCTTCTCCCAGCTCTTATATCAGTTGTCCCCTCTCCATTCTCCCTCTTTCATAGCCTCTTTTACCACAATAAATAAACTAGCTATGCACTTCAGGGGCACGTTGGGCCATACTCAGAGGACCTTAAGTCTGTCCACATCCCTGTTACACACCCAGTTTGGGTGCGTCTGGAAGCCTAAAGCCAGTTAGTTGGAAACACTAGGCACAGGAACATTTGTTAGGGCATGTATGGCCCTGGATGCCTTTAAAGCATGGGTGCCCTCTTTAACATGGCCTGGATGCTGTTGTCTCCGCTCTGCCAGGTGCTCGCTTTTTATGGTTTAAATTTTCTGCATCCAGTGTTTACAGAACGAGAAATAAGACCTTAATTTGCAGTAAAAAACTTCCGTAGTACAGTCTGGGCTAAAGTAGCTCTCATTCCTGCCAGCTGTTGTCTGCTGTTACGCTCCCTACCCTGGGTCATCTTCACCCCAGGAGATGCCAGTAGGGAGCCGACAACTTCTTGCTATGTGGGCATTGTTTGTGTTCAACAAGCTGGCAAAGAAACAGGGATCAACTGATTGAGCAGTTAAGAAAACCCCCGTGGTGCTATCATGCACAATGCAAAGGTCAGGTCTATAGGTAGACAATTGGTGGGGAATTTTTCCCTCCATTTTTCAGGGGCTTTATCATAGATTCAGCTCAGGTTTTTCCTTTATTGCCAGTAATCTTTAGATTAACTGCTAGAGTTTCTAAAAAATACGGGATTCACCTTTGCCTTCTCACTGAAAAGGAAGATTTTTTTCAACAAAGATGTTTCTAATTTCAAGCTCCCTGACCCAAGGAAAAATACTGAGAGTTACTTGAAGCAGTGAGAAGTAAGTGGGACAAAGAAAGTCACTGATAATGAAGATTCAGGAAGATTCATTTCAGGCAAAGGTAATGTTTTTCTGTAGGTTTCCTATTCTGGGATGTAGTAACTTGGGAGGTGCAGGAAAGAACTGTTCTTCACTTGACCGTGTTCAGCCTTAGCTGATGTTGTGTGTTGAAGCTGTAGATAGTTCAGGGTATCCCAAGAGGAGTGAACAGCACCTCTAGGAGGTTTAGAAACCATAACGTACGAGATAGGGAGGCAGTGGAGCCATCATGTAGAAGGAAGGACTCCTTGGGTGGGGCAGATAATGTGTTTTACAAAAGGAATTGATACAGACAATGGCTAGTAGTTCTCCACATCTGCTGGTGACAGGACAAGATGTAACCAATCTATCTTGTAGTAAAGGAGAACTAAGGTGATGGACAGAAAAAAAATCTTGGTCTAGGCATGTTTGATCCTGTTATATTCCTTGTTCAAGCCATCTTCAGGAAAAATTCCACCTACCCAAGGGCTGATCTGCTGAGTGTTATCAGGAGATACCATTTCTGAGGGACTTTCTTAGCTTATTCTGTCACAGAATTTATGAAATACAAATGCCAGAAAAGGTAATTGAGCATGGACCCTCAAATGAGTGTTGTGAAATTCAGTGAAGATCCAGCTACTTGTTTTACCTGAGACACTGGCTCAAGATGTGTTCCAAAAAGTCACTTACATAGACTTTCCTAAAATTTTTGTTTATTGTATTTGCTTGAGGTATATTTAGTTTGGGGCTTGTTAAATCTAGTTTCTAAGTGAGACAAGCCTGAGGAAACTGTGATGTCTATGTATTTATGATTATTGTCACTGCACCCTTTAGAATCTATTGTTCAGGTCAAGCCGGAGTTGCTGAAATTCTGTTTCTTCCAAGTTTCCCATAAAGAGGCCTCAGCAGAGGACAGGGACTCTGTTAGTGCCTCCAATGAAGGAAGCATCACCATCTGGGTGCTTACTAAACAGAATAGTCCTTTGTCTAGATTATAGTTCATGATCATATTACCCTTGTTTTCTTAATCATGGGTGTCACTGTTACACAATGAATGAGAGGTATTACGTACTGGGACTTCTTTAGGTGATTTTGCAGTGAAATGCATTGAGACTTTGCTTTTCCTGGTTTTAGGACAAACAAAAGACCATCCTTGAAATCCTGCAGACACTTGAGTGATGCCATGCAGATCTGGTCTGTAAAATTCAGTCACATATACACACACATACACACATATACATAACTGTTTTTAACCCTTGGTGCAGCATTTTAAGTCAGTCAGTCACTTAGTGTAAGGAAGCATCACCTACTGATTCACTCTTCACAATATATCATCTCACATTAGATTCCCGTCCCATTTACAGCATTTCCTGTAGGGGCAAAATAAGGCTGCAGGTACCTATTGTTTGTAGCCCAGAATTTCTCTCTTTTAGGCATTGATGAATTAGTTCCTATGGTGTGAAGTTAAAAAATTGTCATAAATAGGAGAATAAGAGTAGATGTTTGATATGCAGTGAGACTTCTTTTGATGTTTGTTATGCCGAGTTGGGCTGAAATGCAAGTGATCAAGGGAAAGCATCAGAAATAAGAGATGACTGAGAACTTGACAAAAGCAAGGTTTGGAAAATAAGCCTGAACTGCAACTAATAAAGCTGATGTTCCTTCTGGCCTTGCAGGAAAGAAGGTAGCTTCATGTTAGTGATATATTAATATATCTGCTTGAAGATAGTCTTCTTGATCTTGTTCACACAGAAGTACTCTTCAGCTGGTTCCCCAAAAACTTCTTTGAAATTTGCTTCTGAAAATGAGTTTAGTTAAGCAAGATTTCTTCATTGTTACTGATTTCTAAAACAGAATTATCTTTCAAATATGAAATAATTTGTTTCTCGTCACACTCCTTTTCTAACAATAGAATCTGCCCTATCTGAATTAATCGTGTTTTATCAGAGGTGCTCCAATCTTGAGCTCCCCTTTGTTCTCTGTGTCTTTATTTTTTAAGTAAGGTTCTTGCCAACTTACAAATGGCTTCTCTCAGATGAATTCTTTGAACTCTTTCTAGTTCAATTTATTGAACACTTCTCATAGTGACAAAATTCAACAAACAAGAAGGGAAAGAGTAATGAAGAGGTAAGTACATTAAAATCGTAAGCAATTAAGCCCAGAGAGAAGAGCTGGGTCCAACCAGAAATAATCAAATCTAGAGAGAGTTGCTGACCTCTCAGTGCTATGGTGGTGGTCACTTTATGTGCTTTGTGGGTATAGCAAGATGATGATGCAGTAGCTCTCATATTCAGAAGTTACAAGGAAATGCTGTGAGTTCAACTCTGGTATGACCCAATCACATGTTTAAGGGGTTTAAGTATAAATTTAAGATTTTAGTGCTAGATATTAATTTTGCTTCAAAATCTTGTCCTAAGTCTTACAGAAAAATAAGGAGAGACTTTGGGGTTTTGTTGCTTACCTAGAGCCAGTGGTATAAGGACTTGTTTTGAAACTGTGTTGTGGTTTTTCAGCTTATGGGGTTTGTTTTGTTTTGAGTTTTTGTTTCTTTTTGAGGCAAAGAAAATCTTAGTACATGGTTCTAAGTAGGAGAAATGTCTCCCCAGAGATCACTGCACCAAGACATTTAATCTCTAGGATTACATTGCTTTGTACATTGTCATAGTGCATTGAGGCTGACAAATTACCTTGGCTGAGGCTTTATCCTATGAAGACGTAAGAAAATATTGGTGAAGGGAAAGTTTCAGCCAGCTGAACATTTCCAATCCTTACTTCTTCACACAGCACTCTGCCATTAGCCTGTTAATGTCAGGCTTCCAGTTACATCTCTGTATGATGGTTCAGAGGTACTTCAGCAAATAGTGCTAGGGAGCCCTGAGTATGGAAGGAAAAATAAATGCACAAGTACAGAACTACAGTGATGAGCAAAGACTCATACTTGATGCAATCTCCCCAATCCCACATATAGGAATTAAGAAAT
This sequence comes from Gorsachius magnificus, assembly GCA_034008185.1. NCBI lineage: Eukaryota > Metazoa > Chordata > Aves > Pelecaniformes > Ardeidae > Gorsachius > Gorsachius magnificus. The sequence continues at coordinate 126,455,218 of CM067081.1, forward strand.
GCAAATTCAGAAATGTTCTTTTACTAGCCAAGTGCAGTAACTGTATCCAGAAAAGATATGCAGAGAAGAAAATGAAAGAAAAACTTTTTTTTTTTCAAGAAAGTAAGCAGTGACTTAGAAAACAAGATTTTGGTCATATCTTATATTAACATAGTGCAGATCAGCAAAAATTAATTCAGTAGTATTCTCAGGAAAAAATGCTGTCTATACAAACAGGAAACAAAGCACCAAACACACAATTTTGGCAGTGGTTGAATGTGTGAAGACGTGCTCAGCGCTGTGCAAGAGAGGATAGCAAACTTGCCAAGCCAAATTTAAACTAGACTGTGGCCTAACTATCACTCCACCAGGGAAGCCAAACTGCAATACCAAGGAAATGTATAAAGGTTAAAATATTAGGAAGTGTAGACATTACTGAGAAATATGTTTTGATTGATGGATGTATTTATTTACAGTTAAACTTACTAAATGACTGGCAAATGATGCCCTCAGTAGATCTACAAATGAAACAAGTGCTACTGGAAAAGCATGCATGTGATTTTGGCTTTTCTGTAGCAAAGCTGCAAAAAACTTTAATGTTTTTGAAAGAAAACAAGTAACATCTTCTGGATGAGTTACTCCATGAAGTAGACAGCTTGTGTCACTCACTCCAGCAGAGCTTTACAGAGTACTTACTGAAGAAAAAAAAAAAAAATCTGTATTTCTAAAGTAACAGAAGAAACTAAGCAAATAGCATCCTTGTCATGAAGTACATAAAGCTGCGTGACCAGCTCTGATAGCCCTAGGAAACTCAGCCAAGATGCATGTTTGCCTAAGCCCAAAGAATTTAAACAAAACTCCCTAAAGAGCTGATTGTTGGATGCATGCAACGAAAGAAATATGATCTCATTTGAGGAAAAGCCACAATATTATTACAATTTTCTGCTGAATATGACTATCAGCAATTTGGATGGAGTGCTCCCCTACCATGTTAAGAACACTAGTAACTGGGCAGAGGGGTTGAGAATGGCCCTGGAGACCTAATTTGGGGAATATATGAACCCTCACAGTACAGTAGCTGCTATATTAGAACATCATCTACCATGAAAATTTGTATGACTGTGGACAACCGGTTGAATGATTCTTGTGCCTCCTAGAAGGAGCCAGCAAAGCAAAACTAAAATGTTTGAGGAACAAGTGCAACACATTCAACAAGATGGCAGACCTGCTCATCACCAGGGTCTATAGCACAAGTCTGGAAAAGTCACCACAAAAAGCCCATGTGTCTGTAGCTCTTGTGATATTGTAATATGCTGCCTGCCCAACAGGAGAATTTGAGAACCAAACAAATCTATGTCCTCAGTCCAGTAGAAATAGGGGTAAATATCAGTTGAGCTGCCTGTGAGCCAATTTCCAGGCAGGAGCCAGGAAGAAACTGTGAGTTGGCAAAGAAGGGGCATGAGCTTTACCAGAGGTCACACTTGTTCTTCTGACTGGAGGAAAGAGAAGCCTCAACTTGTGTGTTTCAAAGTATCACTATGGATTGAGTGTCCACTCTACCCTCGCTTATGAAAATACTGAAGCCTTCAATAAATCTTATGTCAGAGCTTTCAGGAGCTCATTGCAACACATACCAGAGCTGTTTCAATGAGAAGAATGCCTCTGGGCAGAGAGAGATGCTGCTTACTGTGCAGATACGACTGTGGTAGAGATGAGGGACTTGATGACCAGTGGGACAATGAAGAGACAATGAAAATACACAACTTCCAAACGTACTGCGGAGCAAAGTGGGAAGGATGAGTGGCTTAACTGTAGGGAAAATGCACTGAAGTTGAATGTAGCCATTTTAACTAGGGCTATGTGGAGTTGGCCTACTCTTTGCTGCCCAGCCTAGAAGGCCAAACGCCCTACTGAATTTACCCACTACTTTATCACTGCAGATCTTTTTCCTGCTACATCTACAAGCATTCTTATTGTAGGCAGTTTTTTGGTGTGCCGGGAACTGGGTGAACTCCTGAACTCCCAAGCAGTGACTGGTATCAATGAAGTGGTAAGGCATTTCAGCAGGCACAGCCTGTTACACTGTTCCACCAACAACATACTAATGATAAATTAGCACTTACAATTTTAATTGCACTATCTGTGTCCTTCAGTGTGGTCTTAAGTTTACTGTAAGTACCAGGACTGGTAGGAGAAACAGTTGGATGTGCCAGGTAAACATTGCAAAAGGCTGCATGAAATCATAACCAAAATGCCTTGTCAGGATTACTTGCTCGGCATAAAAGAGGTGGTTTTACTGGGAATTGAGGGGATCTCTCTGGGGCTGGGAACTTCCCGTGTTGGCAGTTCCTCACTGTGGCGTGAGGGATGTCGGTCACACAAGGCACTGAACTATTCAGCATTGAGAGCGCAGCAACATCCAGCACTCACCTAACCTGTCCTTGGGCGCAAAGGTATGGGCTTTCCTCAGGTAAATCCTTGTCACGTAAGGGAGAAGAGGACTGGCACTGGGACTGCAGATGTGGTCAGTCACCCCCTAAAAGCACAAAGCCCAAAGATGAGATGTAAGACATACAGCATGCCCTCAGCTCGGGGCTGGACAGAAAGGAAAGAGACACAAACCAAATAGGTGACCACAGTGACCCACTCAATGCATTGCTTTTTTTTTCCATCTCCTCTTTTCCTCCTGAAAGGTGGAGCTCTTGACTATCCTGATGTTTTTTCCTTGTTTTTCCTTGTCTTTTTTTTTTTTTTCCCCCCAAACCTTTTTATATACCAAGTATGAAACCCAGGAGACAACAGTTTCCACAGCAGTGAAGAGGTGATGAGTCATGAAACAAAAAGGTAGTGGTGGCAAATACAAGTGTTGGTGCAGGGTGTTATACGTGTATAGAAAGAGAGAGGGTTTGGAATTAACTGTGTAAGCAGAGTGTGGTGTTTGAACTTAGACTTGATAATTCAGATTGTGATGGGGGAAAACGGTAAAGAAGATTTTCCCAATAGAGTGCTTTAATAAATATAAGCTTAATTGTGTGTCTCTGTAGGGGTTAACAAAAGCCTGGCATGACTAACAGCAGATGTCAAGAAAAGAGAGAAGCTAAACCCTTGTCCTCCAGTGCCTCTCCTAAAAATTCTACAGCAGTAACCTTGAGCTCATGGCCAGCCTTCAACAGGGCTACAGAAAAGCAGATCGTGAGTCATCAGTCGCACCTTCAGGGAATGCTCACTTTCATGTTTCCTGTAGGAGTAGGAACTACATAAAATTTAGCCCATTATTGCATTTCTCTTTATATACTCAGGCATCAAATATAAACAACACTAGTCTGCGTGCTGGATGCATCCCAATAAAGCAATCTGGATAACGGAGTGGAGGTAGTGCAATGTAGATCTCCTTTTCTTCAGGAAGCCTCTAATTGCCCATCCTCTTAAAAGTGGAAGATTCAGAGCTCCCAAGTATTCCATGATCTAGAAAGGACTGACTGCTGTTATGAATGGAGGGCTTCAATAAAAAAAGCGTTTTCCTGTCTCTGTTGGTACCTGAGGCTTGAGACAGTAACAGCGTGAGTCTTCAAGCTATTTGTGATGTTGCAGGTGAAAGCAGTAAGTTGAGACAAAAGGTGGAAGGAGAGAAGTGTGAGATGGCAAGTGCAGAAGCAGGAAAACTTTTAGAAATTGAAAACTGCTAAATTGAAAATGAAGCCTGGACAATGTGGAAATGGGAAACTAAAAGAGACAGCATTTGGAGGATACGACTCTGTGCGCAGCAGACTACATAGATAGGCAGCACTGGAATATACTGGCAGAACTGAGGGAGGATGGTGGTCTAGAGTAATCAGGGTTGAAATGTACTTGAGAAGGTGGAATAAGAATTTTATGTGCTCCTGATCTGCGTTATGCCTTCTCCACCTTGGCCATCCCTTCCTCTGTCTCCCAGGAGGAGCCATGAACACATCTCTCTCTACATTATCTTTACAACCAGAAAAGAAAAATGCAATTTTTCTCTGTTGAGGACTGCCCATGAATTTAAACAACAGACTTCAAAACACTGAAACATCAAAACAAGTATTTCAATGGGTTTCAGAGTCTGGATGAGTATCATGAATCTTGGTGTCATTGGTATGAACCGGTATCATGGGTCTTCCTGTGTTGTCTCTGATGGGGGTTCCTGTTAAATGGACACAGACATTTATGTTAGCCACCCCTTTTCAGGGAACTCAGAGGCATTTCAGGAACCTGTCTTGGACAGCGGAGTGTACGTTCATCTCCATGTGTGTGTTCCCTGTGCCTCATATCGGATGAAGCAACCCAGCCTCTTGGTGGATCTCGTAAACTAAGCAGCCTGAGGTTGTGTCAGTATTTAAATAAGATGCCTTTATTCAGTCTATTCCTGGTTTAGGTGTACTTTAATTCTGGTAATATAGCCTCCCTTTTAAGTGGGAAACATCACCAGGGCTCTAAAACAGGAACCAACTGTGTAAGAGTGCTCAGCTGATAAGCTATGCCTGTTTTCACCCATCCCTTTCACATTGCTACAGGCAGTCCTCAATGGTGGCTCCAAAGAGATGCTCTTCTCCCTTGGTTCGTACCAATGGCCATGCCCCCAGGTGGTGATGGCAGCACGCTCCGCAGTGCCAGGGCATGCTGCATTTCTGATGTCCTGGCTACCTGCGGCTACAGAACACTGCAGTCTTGAACACTTTTTTGTAGTCATGACCCTGTTGCCCTGACAGATGCACTAGGTTGTGTGGTGTCCACCGAAACCTGATGGTCTCTGGAGGACATGAGAGCCTCTCTATTCCCAAGCAAGCCTGTCCTGCAGGCAGCAGAATGACTGCTCGGCCTGCAGCAAAAGGGGAGATACAGGCAGACCAGACTAGGAAATGTATGCTTCTGAAGGCCTGAGCATTAAATACAGTGTCACTAACACTAGGGATGAGAAGACTGTTAAAGTCAGAAAAGTCTTGATGTTTTCAGTGACGAGAGAACGAGGCAGCCGGGCCAGTCTCCCCCTGCAGTGACTGCGCTCCCTCCCTACCTAATGAGAGAGGAGGAGGACAACGAGGGCACACCTGCACCCCATCTCGACTCCATGGGTTGTGTCCCCCCTCCTGACGCCTTGGGGAAGGGATGTGTGAAGGGATGCAGCTCTGGGTTTCGTGTGTTAAAAACAGAGCTTGAGGGGTAACAGACCCTCACGAGTGTCGGAGGCAGCCATGAGGAGGGAAAGGAGCCTGCCAGGGTGGCGTAGCTCTTCCCCAGCACATGGCCCATGGTGTCTACCCCGCATCCAGCAGTGCTGATAAGGAAGCAGCTACTGCTCCCTCAGCGTCTCGCCTCACACCCCTCCTTCAATAATCCATCGTTTCCCTTATCCCAAACACAGGGCTCATGTCAGCCCTGCCAGCCTGCCTTCCAGCAGCATTGTATGTGGAGACCAGGAGGTCCACTCCTCCGTGGGAGGAGCGTGAGCAAGTGTGCAGAAGGGGCACATTTCATGTGGAAATGGCTTTTGAGGGCAAGGCCCGCACAGTCAGCTCAGGAGACAGCACCTTCCAAGACCCTGCTGGGAGAAAGCTGCCACAGCAAGAACCTGAGAGAGGTGGCCTTACTTCTCCATCACTGGAGGGGTGTGACTGACTATAGACAAAAGCAGGCACTGACTTTGAGAGGGTGCTGCAGGCTGGAGCCATCCAGCTTCACTATTCAGAAATGCCACCATTAAGATGAGACCTGGCACACAGCAGCATGGACGCTCAAGGAGGTACATACTGGACACCCCCAAACCAGTAACCACTTTAAAAACTTTTCTTCTGCGGGCTGAGTTATAAACTGAAAATGATGATAATGTTGTCTCTCCTCATCAAACTTTGAGTAGGCTGTATCACCACTAAAGCATGGACAGACCTTCCATGCAAGACGATATTAAATAAGACTGTTTACTTAATGTGTTGTTATATTAACTCTGTTGCTTCTGTAACTGGTTATGTCACCACAAATCATGTGGCAGTCTTGGATATGGTGGGTTTGGGGTTTTTTTTTCCTCTGAACAAGTAATGTGGAGTTTGATTCCCTTCAGGACTGATTTTCTCTTTTAACTCCCGCTACCCAAACTGTCATGCTGTATCCTCAAGTCTCTTTAGCCATCCTCCTATACATCAGCCTTTGCGGGGGCCATTCCTTTCCTCTAAAGCAAGAAAGCTTCCTCTGCCCCTCATGCGAAGAGCCCTTGGCCTGGGCAGCAAATGCATCACTGAATCTGCTGGTGCTAACCAGAGACCTCTTCTTGCGCTTGGCAGTGACATCCACAGAGATGACCGGGTATTCCGTCTGAGGAAGAACAGCCTCTATGGGGTAAAGGACAGCCCGGCTTCTACAAGAACATCTGACATCTTGAACCTCATTGGGTAAAGGTCATTTAAAAGTGTGGAGTCCTTATAAATTCTTCTCCCCTTCAGCTGAAAACTTTTCCCTAATAGTGTCTTTCAACAATAAGGAGCCCCCAAGAGCATGGGGTAGCATCATCCCTGAGGGCCAGCTGCTTTGGTGGTGCAAACCAAGGGAACTCCATTTTCAGCAGAGCCAGTTCATCTGAAGAAATACCCCCCTCCCATAGTATGGACTGATTGCCCCACACAAGTGACCTGAGGCTCAGTGAATTTTACTCCCTGTGCCATTTTGGAGAGCCAGTAGTCTGTATAGCTGCGTTTGCTGAGACGATACCCAGCCCCCTCGTGTGCTGCCTCCTGCTCCTAATGAAAGATGGAGCTCAGGCACGTAACACACAAAATGCACGTGAAGGGGCAAGATCAGGGAATTCATTTTTTTTCCCTAAAGAGTAATAAAAATGCCCTCATGGTCCCAGTGCACTTGCCATAACATAGTAAGACCATGATTAGTACTTAATACTATTTAACAAATATGCTGATTAACTTAGGCAATGGTAATCAGTAATTGCACACATAAATAACAAACTCAGATAGTCAGCAGCATGAAACAATCATAAGCAAACAATACATTAATTCTGCTTTCCATTTTAAGGTTGGATTCAGGCATCCCTCCTTAATGTCCCGCAGAAGTCTTTCTCCAATGTTGCAGATACATTTGGGTATCAAAGGGGTCTGTATTTCTTTATTTTGCATTTATTGCTGAACTGGGGCCAGAAACCTCATCTATTACCTGGGGGGCAGGGGGGTGGGGGAAAGGGAAGAACAGAATTAAACTGTGGTCTGAAAATTTGCAACGCCTTTTTTTGATCAGGTTTGTAGTTCAGGAAGATTTTGAAAGAAAAAAAGATTAAATGTAGGTTTTCCAAAACGAAATTGCTCTGATAAATCCAAGTCATAGAGTAGACGCTTTGGGCACTCAAAGGCATTTCCCCAGGCTCGGGGACCCCAGGAATCCCTTAAAGCATCTGCAGAGGTTCCTCACACCTCCCCCTTTGTTCCCGCTTAAGAACAGGGCCTGCCATGTATCTGTCAGGGATGGAGCTTGCCTCCAGGGGCATCTCGTTCAGCCAGGCCCCACATGGTGCTTTAAAGCCTGACTTCTTCTTTGCACATCTCATTTTGAGAACCTGTATCCCCAGAGCCCTCGAATACAGCACACCCACCTTCCAGCATCCTCCTTCCGCAAACATATATTTTCAGGCTTAAATATTAGCCAGTGACAGCTCACATACATAGGATTTGGCATTACTATTTGAGTAAATGTATAATCACTGAAGGGAGTTTCCGAGGGAGGAGGTGTAAGCTGCACAGTTCCTCCTGGGCCCCTCCGACGTTCCGGTGTGCTCACCTTGCCCTCCGTCCTCGCCTGCCGCCACCACGCAGCCCATCACAGGGGCAGTGACAGGCAGGGGATTGTGGGCTCATGGTTGTCACCAGATTTACCCAATTCTGCCGTCTCATTTGCCCTGTATCAAAGGCACCCGATATATACTGTATCCTAAAAACGTGCTCGGTGAAGAGTGCCAGCTGCTGCAGCGGGGCTGGTCTTGGCGGAAGGCAGCCCTGTAAATGACTTGCTGCTGACCTTTGCTTCAAGTACCAATATTTAGCAAGCAAATATTTAAAACCATGCCATTAAGAAGGGAGGCACAGCTTTACCATGGGGAACTCAGGCAAGGGGTGCTGCTGCTGAGAAGGGCCCGGGCTGAGCAGGGGAAGGGGCTCCTCTCCCTCCTGGCAGAGCAGCCAGCCCTGCCCACCGTGCCTGCGCCGGGAATGGGCAGATGCTTAGACCCCAACAAGGCTGCTGTACCAAGCAAGGCAGGAGTTTTAAAGCCCTGCAGAGCTGGGTGAAGCTGTTTCAACGCCAAAGGCAAAATAACCGTGGCCATCCCTCCCACTCGTGTTGCCTCCCACCCTGCACAAGTAGAGGCTATGTGATGGGGGGGCCACCCTGCCGATCCGTCTGCCTGGCATGACCAGGGCACGGCTGGCCCCGGGGGACTGTCCCCAAGCGCTGGTCTGTGGCCGTGGCTGAGACCCACATGCTGACAAGGCTTCAAGAAATCAATTGGTCTCAGTCAGGTGCAGCAACAGGCCAAGAGGGTATTTTTCCCTCGGGAGTGGCACAGAATTAGCTCTGTTGGTCAGTTTATAACTACGTACTTGCACCTAACAGTATTCTTTCTGTTGGGATTTTTATAGTTTCGCCTCTTCTTTTTTAAACATGAAAAATAATCAGTCTTAAAATAATTAAAAGAAAAAATTACCCTGGAAAGAGTCATCTATAAAAAGAGAAAATCCTTGCCAGGGGGACGCCACAGCAGCGAGCCCAAGCCGCAGAAAGCCCGGTTGCAGGCTTCCCTTTTTCCGCAGCTACTCAGAGGTTAACCAGGGTCTGTAAGCAAACAGCTTAAAGAAGGAGCCCAGCTTAGTGCCTGAGTGTCTGGGGCTGTCCTGGGGACCGACAGCCTAATGCCCTTCCAGCAGCCCCTCCCTCCCAAAGGCGATGCTAAGGCAAACAGAACCAGCCCTCGCCCTCTCCCTGTGCAGCCAGGAGCTCACTGTGGGGACGGACTGGACCCGGGGCTGGGGCTCAGGGACATCGCAGGAGAGGGTGTTTCACTTCAGACGGGCACGGAGCCGTGTATATATAAACCCTGGAGCAGCGGCCCGGGAGGATTGTTAAGCACACCCACACCTCGCCTCACTTGGCAGAGTGGCGAGGTGCTGCCGGCTGTCCCGGCAGCTGAACCCCAGCGTACAGGCGTGTGGGAACCCTCTGCCCATGGGCTCCCACCTGCTGCTGATGCTGATGCTGCTTCAGGCAGGTGAGTGCCACCGTTCGGTCCCCCTCCCTATCCCTCCTCAAGCCTCCCCTCATCCTGGAACAGCCTCTCCCTTTGCCGTCAGCTTTGCCTGCTTCACAACAGGCACCTCTGTGTGGTTTGGCCCAGCAAGAAAAAAGAAGCACTGCTCAACTCTTTTTGGCTGTATAGTGAGGGACCGAGCAAGTGAGCTCCTGCCCGCTCCGCTTCCCTGCCGGTTTACATAGCTGGGGTTGTATAAACATGCGTCATTTTCTTTTTGGATAATTTTCTGCTACAAAGTTGTTGGCATCTGTGTTTCTTCATAGAAATACCCTCTTTTTCTACCAGATCATGGAGTTAGCAGTTTTCAATTCATCCGAATTTAAAACAATTTTTTAAAAAGCCTGTGAAAAAAAGCCAGAAATGGCTGCTAACGTAAAGCCCCTACACGCAGAGGCGACATGGCACTAAACTGGCAGGTCTGAGGTTATACCTGCAGTACAGTTTTAAAATAAAAACCAAGACCTTGCCTTAACCTGCAGCAATGACTGCCCATTTAAGCAGGGAACAGAAAGTGTAAATTGTCAGATCCACCTCTGCTCACTTCCCTGCAGGTGCGTTCTCTGCTAAGGTGCCCCGTTAGTAGTATAACTAATGATTGGACACACTCCTACTGGGAGATGTGGCTAAATGCAGGCTGCTGTGGAGGCTCGGACTTGATTTCAAGGCTTTCCCAGCTCCGTTGGCTTGGCTGCCCAGCATAGGAAAAGCAATTTCAGTTCTTGGTCAAGTTATTAGCCGTGCACCTGAATATTGTAACGTACTTGCTGGGGCTGACGTCTCAGCTGCAGTGACCTGCCATTGGCTCAAACCCCAGCCAGCTTTCAAAGAACGAAACAGGAACATCAGAGGCTGCCTGGATGCCCATGTTATTTCAAGCTCTCTCAGAGCATGCAGCCCTAAGCACACTAATTGACTCTTGTGGACTCAATTCCCTTTGGGGCTTTCTCTCCAATTTCATGAGCAGCTCTGCACCGTAATTACAGTTCCTTGATCCTCAGAGATATCCCCAAAAGAAGAATGGCCTTTCTTCTTCTGGGTGAGGTGCAGTTACCTTACACCAGCCTCGGCTGTTTTCAGCCAGTGGCCAACAGACCAAGTCCAGCAGTCTGGGCTTAAGAGGTCAGCAAAAGAGAGCTAAAAAAAATACAAGCTGCTCATCAGGAGGCCAGAATGCCTACAAAGAAGGTTTTGTCTCCGTTGGAACATTTTCAGGGTCTGCAAACTGCAACAGGTTGAAAAAGCATGATTTTTAACCCGAAATCCAGAGCAGCTCGCTGCTTGTGAGTTCCCCTGGGGTGCCTGAGAGCTGAGCCCCCTTCTAACTCCAGAGCCCAACTGTTTAGACAAGGGAAATAGGTCATCTCTTTAGTTTCAAATAACACCCCTCTTAATGTGTTTTTAGCATGAAACCTGAACACTCAAGTAGTGTTTAAGTGAGCAGCGCGGTTACTTTTTCAGGAATGTGCATTTAATCCCCGAGGAATGCCCCGGGAAGCATAAGAAGGCTCTACAAAACCCAGTGCCGGGACAGCCCGAGGCGCCGATCGATTGCCAGGGCGAAAATGGTGGAGGGCGGCACTCGTTCCTGCTGGGGGCTCGGGCTGCAGAGAGGGAGCAAAGCACTGCCTTGTCCTTCATGGGGAGAGACCCTCCTTGTCCTCGCTGGGGTTTGGATAAGGCTAGGAAGGGGAGCCAGCCCAGGAGCTGCGGGGAGAGGCCCAAGCAAGGGGATTAGAGGCTAGGTTTTAAAAGGAAAGCAACTGTTTTAATAATAGTATTGAGTCCTCGGGTGGTTTAGGGGATTAATTAGTCCCTGTTTGCACAGCACTTTGAAGAAGTCAAGCGTGCAGTAGCCGGGGGCAGGTGGCAAAGCAACTTCGGTGGCGGGTTCCCAGCTCCCAGGCGTCATCTCCCTCCAAATGTGCCGCAAAGTCCCCCCCTGGTTTCGGCAGGCTTTTCTTTTTGGAGCGGCTGTGCACGGGTGGGACGAGCGAGCAGATGGGTTAGGCATTCGGTCTGAGGGGTTTGATGCTACTGGTGAGTAGCTTTGCCACGCACGATAGAGCAGCGCAAAGTCCACTTGGTCCTTTGAAGTAAATCCAGGCAATAAGTGCTTCTGTCTGTCCCTGTCACTGTCATTAATATGATAAGCATCAACGTTTGCAGCCGAGCTTCACAGTGGTTTGAGCATCAGGGGCAGGGTGCTCTGGGTTTCTTTAACAGTTGCTGCAAGGTAGGGTCTGTGGTTTCTAGAAAAGTTGCAAATTAATGTGTGAAATCACAACACTGTTTGAAAGACTTTTAACTCAGAAAACTCCAGACTGGTTTGGGTGGCCATCCACATGCTTCAGCTGACACAGAGGTCCCTTTTTTTCCAAATTAATGCAGCCAACCTGATGTTATGACTTAAATGGAATGTAATGACAGAAGCGTTATTGCAACGCGTAAGTGCTGCCAGCACTTCCAAACACTCAAAAGAAAGCCGATATACATATAGCTTGGCTAACATAGGCACTCTATCCTTGACAAAGTATACCTTACAGGCTCAGGGACTTGTAGCTATCCCTCTACACAAATTAATAGTACTGTGAGCTTTTTGCCATCTGGAGAATGGGTTAAAATTTCCTGAATAGTAGGGGAAACTTGGATAATAGGAGAGATCTTGGACAACATAGAAATCTCTTTTTTTTCCCTAGGGCCCAGGTTATGTCTGATTGTGTGCTTGTCCTCTGCTGCTTCATGTCCCACTTGGGACCACGGCGTAGCTTTCCCAGGTTTGTGAGCTCTGGGTCGCAGTGAAGCCCAGCTGGCTCTGCACGGTGCTGGCACAGGCCCTGCAAAGCTTAACAGCTCGGGCTCCGTGATGTGCAAAACCAGGCACACGGCTGCCAGGTGCAATACAGCTGCAATCACACCCTAGCGCTCCAGAGCTAGTAAGTCTTGCTTGAACTGAGCTCCCTCAAACCGCTAGGGCATTGCTGCATCTGCCTCCTGGTTACCCCAGCCCTTAGGTGAGGCCCCTGCAGAGTCCCCTTGGCAGGCTGGCTGTCATGGATAATTAGGTCGTCAAGGCTGCACCCAACCAACCAGTCAAACCCCCAAAAATCCCCCTTTATGGACTTCAAGAAAAATCAGTGTCAGGTGTGTTTAATTCTTGTGTGTAACCATGTCCTGTCTTTGCAGTTTGGAAAGGTGCTCTGGGAAAATCCCATTCACTGCACACCCGAGGAATCATTGAATTGGCAGGGGCTATATCGTGTGGCACAGGACGGTCTCCCTTGGCATATATTGGCTACGGATGCTACTGTGGACTGGGAGGACAAGGCTGGCCTAAAGATAAAACAGACTGGTAAGAAAAATCTCAGCTATGTGTCCAGAAGCAGTGCAGATCTCCCCACTCTTCCCCGTTCATACTCCTGTGACTCTGTGGACTTGTTACTGCCTTGTGGAAGGGAAACTTAGTGTGTATGAACAGCACTGGGCAGTTGTGAGGACCCCTGTGCCACTTGGGATTTGAATGAGGATTCAACCACCTTCTGGATGAGAGCAGAGCTCTTGGGACCTGGTACCCTGTGGGGTGGAGGGAAAATGAGGAACCGGGGCATGATTTCATGAAATAGATGCATGCTTATTCATAGAGAGCAAGCCCTCCCTGAAAAAAAGGGGGAGTGATCGAGGTATTTGGGGGGTTATTTCACCCAGGTCCTGAAAATGGCAGCGATGGTAATATCACTGGTTATCCTCTGGAAGAAATCCAGGTCATTGCGAGGAGTAAGCAAACCTGTTGCCTTCATTGCCTGTTAGTTCACCCTGAATGGGGAAGGAAAATCGGGGAGAGCGTGGTGTTATTTCCCCTCCTCTTCATTAGCGGGGAAGATGCCGTGCTTGTTATTCCCGAGGCTAGAAGCAACGAGTCTAAGAGGTGTTGCGATCAAAGGTTTCTTTCTCATACTTTGCAATTAGCATACATGCAAATCTTGAGCATGGTGGACTCCTGCATGCTCTGAGCCCATTATTTGCAATCTTGTCTGGTTTGAAACCGCAAAGACAGAGGACACAAGGCTGTCTGTTTATCTGCAGCCAGCAGGCCAGGCGTTACCGATAAGCAAGTGCGGCTTTTAGCGGAGGTGAAGGCAGCGTGTGGCTCGCTGGGAAGGAAACGGAGCTTTCCAGAATACTCAGCTGTTGGAGACATTTCGCATTGCTACAAAACCAAACTTTGCTGAATTGGCAGGACAGGAAAGGGTGAAAGAAAGGAAGAAAAAATGCCAAGGTTAAAGATCAACTCCTCTGTGGGCATGAAAGAGCCGGTGTCCCTTAAAACTAGCGGAGCTGCCTTCATTAACGCAGTGAGATGTTTCACTCCCAAAGCCATGTCCCTGCTTTCTACCTGTGAAACATTTCATCTATGAAACAGTGAATGCGGGACTTACAGACGATGAGTAACTGCCTACAAAGTGTCATAGCTTTCAGGTGTAGAGATTTCTTTTAATTTTCAGTAATACCTCTTGACCTGCTTATCAGCATCTACAGCAGTGTCTGTAAGGCGTTTATTGGTTTTGTTAGCACTTTACCAGCTCTCATAATCAGGCCTTTAAAGCAAAATGTGACTTCACTGATCTGGAGTAATTCTTTTACTGAAGGGCTGAGTGGAGTCACCTAAGCTGTTTTCCATAGAGGTTGAGTGAGCCCCAAATTTAGGTGACTCTGGGAAATGCGAGTGGTCAGCACTCCTGAAAAAGACAGAGAGTAAAATATGGCGACATGTTCATCAGCTGGTGTTTCTCCTGCTGTTTGATTTCCGGGAGATATGGATTGTATCCTAACAGAATATGAGACTCTGCAACTGGAAATGCCCCAAAACGCCAGGTAGTTTGTAGAAGGAAAGCTTGGTCCTTTAAGTGCATTCACTATTATTCCTTAGCTGTGATGCTTGGCTGCAAAAAAAAAACCCCAGCAAACAATACCCAGAAGGTTTTTAGTTAGGTCCTTAGCTAGGAAGAATCAGCAATGCCCCACCAGGTTTAGCCCTATTTAGCCCTAAACATTTCCATTTTATGTTTGCTAGCAGAATCTTCTAATATCTGTTACTGAGAACTACTGCAAAAATCAGTGTGGTTGAGTACCCCATGCCTGTCAAAATGTCCACATTATTTTCCATATTTGCCATTCCAAAAAAAGAAAGAAGCAGAGTGGCAAAACTACTGGTCGTGAGTGACAAACACTGTTTGAAATTACTCACCCCCTGGACACTTCTAGGTTTGTTACTGAGACCCTTACAAAAGGAGTAATTTTCTTGTGAGTAATTCAGTCAATCTGTCTAGACAGGGCTAGAGTGCTTCTAAGCACCTCTCTTTTATGGGAAAAGAAAAAAAGCCATTGAGTGGGTAATCCTTTTATAAAGTTTATTCCACACTCTGGCTTTGATGTGGCTGGTCAGTAATTACCTTTTCCCTTTTGTTCCACTCTCACAGTCCCATCGCTTCAAGATGTAATGGCATCTCTTCCACATAAGGTCAATAGATTTGTTTCTCCTTCCCCTCTCTGTTCCCCTGGATTGCTGCAGCACCCATTTGGTAAAGCAGGACCTGAAGGTGCTCAGCATCTCCCTGGAAACACCGAATGCAGTGAAAGGCAGGGTGGCAGGTATGCCTCATCTAAGGCCTGGCAAACTCATAGGGAAGAGTAAGATTTCCCCTCAGCTGCTGAGTTAAAGCAAAACAAAAGGCCGCACAGTGGTGTCTGTGCTGTTAACAGACAACATGACAAATTCTTACCTCAATGGCATTTGCTCAACAGCGGGGGGTCTGGCTAGCTGATCCCTGTGGGCCAGCCAGAGCTGTCTGTAGCCATTAGGGCTGTCTGGTAGCTCAGACATGATGAATAGGTTGCTCACTAACTAGATGACATGGTTGTATATTTTTTCCATACCTGTTGACCAGTGCTCTGCCATAGTGTTGGCTGTTTGCGTTGGTCTAACCGAGCATTAGCAGGTTATTAAAAGCTTAATTAACACCATGCTCTGACCCAAGTGCAAGGAAAGGGCATTTCCAGACAGGAGGCAACCATTGGAAGGTGGCAAAGGACAATGATAGGTTTCCTCACTCTTCATTTCCTGGCAGTTCTTTCAGCGCATCTGGAAGAGATGTTCATAAACGATGAGCCAAAGTCGTCTTTCTCGTGTTGTGTTGGTGTAAGCTGCATGTCACCTCACTGCAGTTATGAGTGTCATCAGGTGGAACTGGTATAAGGGGAAGTAGAATTGTGCCCCAAATCCTGTGCTCCTGCAGAATTTATGCAATCCCCCTGATTTTGTCAAGACAGACAGGGAGCAGTGAGTTCTCACAGCTAGCTAGCATGCCTCTCTAGTGCTCGCTTGCTTGTCCTTGCCTGATTCGCAGGCCATCTTTTGCCCCCTCCAAGATCTGTTCTCACTTCTCATACCTCTTTTTCTGTTCGTTCTCTCTGGCTCTCCATGAAGAGCAATTTCATTCCTTTGGCACACAGGCTCCTAACTCCTCCCTTTGCCTGTTTACTGGTGCCTTGTTCCTCCTCCCCACATTCCTCCATCACTGACACCAACTTTACCAATTTGACTATGGATTCACTCCCCAGACCTCACAAACCCTACGATTTCAACCACTGGCACTCCGCCTCAGCTCAGCCTGATTCGTGGCTCTCCACCCTGGCCTCTGGTTCTCTGTGTCCCATAGGTGAGACACCAGTGATGGGCCTGCTCTGCTATCTATCAACCCCCTGAGGATGGATGAGGCTGTGCTGCAGCTTCAGGCATGTTAACCAGGGTGCCCTGGGCTACAGCAGCTCCTCTAGATGACACATGCCCCCTTTGTAGCTCCGTGCCGTAGCCCATCCCTGTCATATCATATGACACATTGCACAGGGACTCAAATGTTGGAGAAAGCTGAGACTTTCACACTTTCCACAAGGCTGCAAATTCTTCCCTCCTTTGGCCTTTCAATTCCAACCTCTTCAGGACAAGTCCAGAAGCGAGGCGTTACTGGACCAACAAAGATCTGATCCACAGCCTGTTCCTGCAGTCATGCCCAACAGAACCAGTTGGGCTGAATAAACTCTTCTCAATTACAGCAATTTCTGTAACTCCTCAAGGAAAAACTCCTAGCTATGTATATCCCATAGGGCTTATTCCCATTCTGAAGTCCTTTGTGGGGGCGGCATGGAGGGTGATGCTAGTCTGCTAGTGCTAACTTAACATTTCTAGGTTTCACAATGCAGTGAGTAGTCTGGTTGTAATCATCACACAGGTTTCATCTTTGCAAGCCAAGAAAAAAATGGCATTTAGTTTCCAGACTCATCTGTGGGATGAAATTGCTACTTCAACTACTAAATCAGGAGCTCAATCAGTAGGGAAAGCACACTGGACTAAATTCAGCTTCTGTGTAATCACAGGCGTTGCTTGAAGGCTGAATTTGATCTGACTGGTCTGATTCTTTCTGTCTCTTTCACATAATTCACGTGATCTAGTTCCAGTCATTTTATTAGAGTTCATGTTAGTGGTAGATCATCTTTGCACTTCAAAAATTGTCTGGTTTTTTTCCTGGGCTTTATCACCCCACACAGTCCACCAGCCCTCATATCCGTAAACCAATTTCTAAAAGGGCAAAATCCTCCTGCAGCAGAGGGTGATGAAGTTCATGATGTTCCTGAGCTCTCAGGTAAGGTACTGGCAGCTCCTGATGGGTCCCCGGAGAAGCTCTGCTTCCTGCACAAGGGACCTTTATCCTTCTTGCAGGGTTGTTCCACTTTGCCAGAGGGATATAATGATGGATCCCAGACTTTTATTGGCTTTTCAGGTACACTTGCATCAGGCCTTGAAGATAACAGTCAAGGTCTTCAGCTGGATTTGGTAATCCATGGGCAGCTGGCACAGCCATACTCCCTTCTGGCCAGCTTACCCACCCCTTGAAGACATTCACATCTAAGACTCAAGAGCTTCTCTAAAAGCTGTCTGCTCTTCATTTACCACTAAGATAAAGCATGCCTCAATGCTTCCCAATTAGTAGAGCAGTTTCTCTGTACTGTCCCCATGATCCTTCAGGGACAGCTTCTGGAAAAGCAGATCATTCCTCTCTGGCTCCAGCCTCTGACCTTGCATCCTTGCAGAAAAAAACTTTGTTACCTGGCATAGGACGTCTCTTAAGTGCTGAATCTTTTCTTAGTGTATTTTGAGTCACTAAACTACCAGCATAAAATTCAAGTGGGGTCAAGTTTTCCTATAAATTCTGAAGTAAGTAATCGATAGTGGAAATCATCTCACTGACTAGTCTGTAGGGCAGGTATCATCAGCTGAGCCAGCCGCCCTCAGCTCACTCTATGGTGAATGAAAAGCAATTGCACTTTCAAATGCAATGTTTTTCACCTGTGTTAGCTCTCTGCAGGACGGTAACATGAACTGTGTCCATGAACATACACAAAGGCAGTATAGATCAATGCCTTAAATGTAGATGTTTACATTTAGGGATCTGAAGTGAACTGAAATTAATCCCACCATTGAGGCTTGATGAGTTTGTAGCTTCAGAAACTGGATGGGCCAAAGAGCATGTGGCAGGTCCAGGTGAACCGAAGAGGTGAAGTTGCTTGGTGATGCTAAGGAAGGCAAAAACCATCCCGACTCCAAATTCTGAGATGGGTCTAAGCCTAAGCTGGTGAGCCACTGTCATGCACCTCATAGGAATGCTTCAGCTCCCTTTCTGTGGGATGGCCATGTCTTGACCACACATGTGCTTCTGAGGGCAAAAGCTTGGGAAGCGAAGCATGGTGGTCATGGGAGAAAATATGGCATTAATGAGCTCCTGAGCCCTGTGAGCTTTCAAAGAGATGCCAGGACACTTGGTTCATCAATAGATGGTTTACTGACAGGCTGAGGCAAACATTGCTGTTGTGAGCGGTGTGCGAGTGGAGTACTCCTGGAGTATGCGCAAACACCCCTGAACAAAACGTGCAAGATGCAGGAGGACTCCCAAACTCTACCTTTTATTCTCTCCCAGGTGCTGCCACAGGCATGACTGCTGCTATGACAAGGCAGAGAAGGAAGGCTGCAACCCCAAGGCGCAGCAGTACCAGTGGGTGTGTGAGCAGAACGCCGTGCGGTGCGGTAAGGAAATACTTGCTCGTGTTGGGTTCGTTTCGCTCCCTGCTCCGCAGATGCTAGGCTAACCAAAGAGCTTTGTGGGCCTCAGAGGTAGGTCTGTGTATCCTGAGCTGGTTTTAAAGCTGGTTTAGGCAATGTCCATTCTCCTCCAAGCTCTCTTCCCATCCCTTGCCTGGATTGCTAGGCTTGCCAAGAGTTACCGGCTGGAGCTGGGAGGAATGCTGGAGCCCCAGCACCATCCATCCCAGGTAACCTGAGTCCTCCTCAGGCTGAAGGGTGGGAAAGGGGCCATGGAGACGACAAGCCATCTCAGTTTGGCAAGGGTGAAGATGCCTCTCTGGAGGCTCCCTGCCCACCCACATTACCTGCTCCTCACTGTCACCTTCCCACAGCTGCGCAATGGTCTGCAGGGGAGGTCCTCCCGTGGCAGTTTTGGCCCTCCCTCCAGCAGGACTGTTCACTTTTTTGCTTACCATTATGTATGACTAGAGAAGAGCCATGCTGCTATGCATGGCTGCAAGAAAGGTTAAATGGGGCACCACCATCCTGCATCTCTGCCTCATGTGGAGCTCCAAGCCTAAAGCCCTGGGGCTCCAGCAGGGATTTTGAAGCTTGCAGAATTGAATACTCTTGAGCGCCACAGGCATACAGCGATTGTAGGCTGTGCTCAGCTCTGCAGTTGGTACCCAGTCAAGGTGGTCTTGAATTGCACAATCACAGCCCGTCAGTGGCTCACACCAGTTTGTTTTGACATACACCAGATGACTTGAGTCTTAAAATTCATCACTTCGATTTCTAAGTCTCCAAAATGTCCCTGATGGTAAAATCCATTGTAGAACACTTCGAAAGTTTGAAAAGAAACATGTGAGAGTAAAACTTGTCCCCATAGCATCAAAGCTACTTGCTTGAACATTGGAAGACTATTTCTACCTTGTCAGAAGACCATACTCTACTGGTGTAATCCTTTTCAGAAAAGCAGCTGAGAATGTGCGAGTGGGTACAGGATGTGGCACAACACATCTTCAGTTGCTCTTTTCCAAGTGCCAGAACAACCTATTAAATACAAAGTGCTGGCTAAGCAATGTATTGCTTTAATGTATAGCTGCTGTCCCTCCCACTTACCCATTTTTCCATAGCTGGCTGATAATTTCTGCTAGCTGTTTCTATATGGTGAAAAAAAAAAACCAAACCCAACACTAGTTTTTTTTGCTGTGAAGGAACAATTCTCGTCGCTGATGTGAGACATATCATTGAGTCCACGAGACACGTGCAAAGAATGTCCCATAAGAGTGCACTGGGCTGCAGTTGCTCCAACCTCGCTAACAAGCACTAGTTAAACAAATGCCATTAACTCCTTAACTGATGTCCAGGCAAGGCCTGAGAAGCAGCCATCAACTCTTCTCCACAAGCCCTCAGCAGGCTTCCCTTCTCCTGATATCCCCCATGGGGAGGAACAATAGAAATGCTTCCTGAGGACAGATTTCCTACCCCAGGCTACAGCACAGCAGGTTTTACTGAGGTGTTGAAGGTACTATGTCTGATCCCATTCAAACAAAAGGGATGAAGAATTAAATTTCCAGGCATGCTTTGCCAGGCCTAGGATAATGATGTCCAGAAACATTAGAAGCAGATCTGCTGGCACTGTCCTTTCTATGCAAGAGGCAGTAAATGCCTGTTGCCTGGCACTGTCTCATAAACACAGATATTTTCAGGTAAATTAAACACAGGTAAAAAACCTCATTTTACCTGGGACTTTTCCTCCTTTTGCTACTTTTAGGCAGTTTTGTTTGTGGAATGAAAAAAAAAGGCCAAACCCATATTTTTCAGTCCAGATATGCCATCACATGTAGGCAGATTCCATTCAATAAATATCTGGAATATAGAAAAGGCTGTAAGTTGTGGGGGCTGGTCAAAAAAAATCATTCTGTTCTAACAGAAATGACTGCCAAGCCAGACTCTCCTACTTACATTAGACTGACAGTGGTTGGCATGGCATAGGAAGAACTTGAGGAGCAGAGGGCAAAGAGAAAATCAGGCAGGACTGGTAGCTAAGAGAAAAATGGATTTAGTGTTCATCGGAGGGCCCCCTGAAACACTTTTTACCACTAAACATCTGATTCTCTTCAGACAAGCTTAAGAAATATGGGCTCTTCTTATTTATCAGATACAGGGTTGATCCAACAAAGTCCAGTGAAAGATGGAAAGATTCCTGTACTTCTTGCAGTCAGTTTTGGAGCAAAGCCCATGTGCACTGTCATGAAGTCACACTTTAAACTTTGCCTAGTGCAGGGTTTGGTGCATGTTAGATAATCTATAGCAGCAGCCTCAAATAAACAAGGCACCATGCTTTGAAATAATATTAGCCCAACAGCTGCATTTAAGCCTCCTATAGGTGGGACGGGGTTCATTAACCCATAATCAGTCATCTGCAATGTAGCCACCTGAGCTAGTTGCTTTGATGTTCCTTATGGTCCTTACCTGGTCAGGTGGTCATATAATTGCATCATAAACAGTTCCATACGTATGATTTTTATCAGCTTCGTTAGCTGCTGACTCATAAAAATCAGGTACCTGACCCTGTTGTGGGGTTCTTTGGCTTCTCTGCTGTGACCAGAGACATGTAAGAGCAACTTGCAGAGCAACTTGCAGAGCATGAGCAAAGGATGCATGGTGGGTGCTTCTATACCCTCAGGTTTCTGAATGTCCCTCCAGGAGACTCTTCCTTTCAAAGCAGCAATTTTTTCTTTTGAAATTGGTCTGATTTGCAGAGGGAGGATTTAAAAGGGAAGTTGACGGACTGAGGGAAAATGGAATATTTTTAGCTCAGGCTAAGCTAAAATAATTTTCTTTTTTAACTTCAGTCACTGAACTAAACCCCCATTTTTCACATGGCTCTTGAAGCAGGGAGCACTCTGTGCTGGGCAAATTTTTATAAGTATGGTCAATTTACATTTAGTTGCTACTTTTCTCATGCTCTTGGTCACAGTTAAGGTCAGACCTGTTGACAGAGATGGGACAGGGGACAGTCAGATCCACAAACAACACGACACGTTGGTCCTTCTCTCCTCCTGCTCCCACAGCCTCTGTTCCCTGAGAATTGATTTTTGGGGAATTGTTCCTCTTAGAACTGTTTCTTGCCTTTGTCCAATACAGAATCTCTTGCTTGCATTTTCTTTTGCAGATAACCTGACAGACCGATGTGAAAAAATGGTGTGCCTGTGTGACCAAGAAGCAGCCAAGTGTTGGGGAGCAGCCCCGTATAACCCACACTTCATCCTTTGGCCAGACTTTTTATGTGGACAGACTCATCCCACCTGCCATTTCAGATATGGGGGGGCAGAATAGTCTTTTGGGGACCTTTCTTCTAACCCTTTGAATCTGAAGGTGCTGGAATAAAGTTTTACCTCTTTTACCAGAGCTAACAAACAACGGTGTGAGAGAATTTCTATCAGTTCAGGGCTTATGGGGAGGAGACAGGGTAAAATACATGCTGAAGTAAAGATAAGATCCTCTTCTGATTGCTGCCTTTGCAGAAATGGAAGGTTCAGTCTGCAAGTGCAGTGGGAACACATTACCTGTAACCAAATGTCTTTTTTTGTCCTTCCACGTTGCCTGACCTTCAGCTCCCACACGTTTTTAAAGATACACTGGCCTTTGAAGACCCAAGGCATACCAGTCTGGAAGTAGAGCAACCCACTTTATTTTCCTGGACCTGCAGGAGGAGTGGGGACATCAAAGAGGGAGGATGCCTCCTTATTCCTTACTTGTGCTTGGAGGAGTTCTGCTTCCTACCAAGAGGGAAAGCAAAGCCTGGCCCAGGGGAGGGCTCCAGCCTTTCCTGTGGTGTGTGTTTCGTAGCTTATATATCCAGCTGTCTTATCGCTCATGTTTGTGCCTCGCAGCACTGGGGACACTTCTGAGGCACGTTCAAAGATAAGCGGAGTTACAGTGGGCTATTGCCATTGCAAGGCCAGCACGGGTTTCTGATTTTTAGTAGCTGGCACACCCATACTTTGCAAAAGAACATACTGCTTACCTGCCACATGCACCTCAGAGCTGATATGCTTGCTCTCCTGCACAGGTATTGGCATATCCCCCTGTCACTGACTGCCTGGGAATCAGTTTTTGCCATGTCAGGAAAGTGGGGCTGTGGATAACATTACTCATGTAAGCGAATCTTTCATCTCTCCTTTTTTTTAAGGGTATTAGAGGCTTGTATTGAAACACTACATTTCCTTCTGGCAAGAGTAAAACACAATCCCATTCTTTCAGCCAGGGATAACTATGGTCAAGTGGGCTGCCTTTGCCTCTTCGTTGCAAGCCTGTAGGCTGGAGCAAGCCAACAGGACAAGGGCCTCTATACTGAGAGGAGAGGTGCAGGTGGATGGGAGCCACTGTTGCACCCCCCAGAAGCAGCACATTCGATTTCCTCGGGTAGGTGTTCACAGCTCGGAACTGGGGGGGGGTGGTGGGGGGGGTGGCTGAGTAGGTCAGGCTCCTTCTGTCTCTTCTGAAGCACAGCTGACAACCTTGGAGTACCACCTTTAAAATAAGAAGCAACGGCAGGGAAAGACCCAAGGTACCTTATCAGAGTCCAGGGCCAGAGATACGTGGCCAAACTAAGTGGGGGTTTCGCCAGCTGATGATACAAATTTCTTTACAAAAGGCTGTTTTGCTCCTTGCTGCAGGAGGATGCTGAATATGCCACTATGGCCGTCAAAGCTGCAGGAAAAAGAAACAAGACTAACAAAAATAAAAATGCCAAAGACAGTGTCTACTGAGGCAAAAGCTTTTATTCCATCTAGAGCTCCATTTTCGGCTTACAGGGTGTCAGAAGTTGTTCCACCTGTACAGGCTTTGCATCTTCCACGAACTCCTGTAATGCTGCACCTCCAGCTACGCTGAGCAAGGAGGAAAGGATTGAGCAATACAGAGTTAGTACGACACAATAAACTCTTCCAAGGCTTTCTGGCAAGAAGTTGTGAACCGCGTACACGAAGGGGATTTGCAAAGGGATGATGCTGTGCGGGCAGCATCAGCCTAGGGGCGCGGGTGGGGTTCTCGGCAAGGGCTGGGGGTCCCTCCCCGGCAAGCAGGGGCAGAGCTGTTGGCCCTGGCCCTGGCCCTGGCCCCGCCAGGCTGGCCATCAGGTGGCGGCAGTGCTCCAGTGAACGGCAAGAGCAGCTTTTCCTTCAGCCCTCCAAGGATGGGAATTTTTTTAAATTTTATTTTTTCCCCAGCAGGGCGAGCAAGATTTTTGAATGCTGGGAGAAAAGGTGCAAATCACACGGCTCCCCGCTGAAAGCAAAAAGTCAGCTGAGCTTGGTCTGAAAGGCAGACCGCATCTTGGGTTGCACAAAATGGGAACTAAGCTTGTTTCAAAATTCAGCCTCCAGTCTACAGTTGACAGAGCCGGAAAAAACAGGCAAGCTTTTGGGTTCATCAGCCTCTCCTCGGGCCATTTCTTTGGCTCATGTGTGACAAAAACGTCCAGTTTTCCCAACCAAATCAGCTACTCTAGTAAAAGATATTACTGGGCTTTACAAACCACACCTCAAGCATACACTTAGGCCATCATAGGCTTTCTGCACAGGAGCATTGCAAAAATACAGATGTAAGCATGTAGTTGGTGGGAGGAGGAACCATCCTTCAGCATAAACCTAAACAAGCCGAAGGAGACCCAGGACTTCGTTAAAAGAAGCAGCACCATCTCATTGAACAACTCTTTGCCGACAGTGGTAATTAAAGGAGTTCCTATTGTTTTGTTTATAGGTAAGTCATTAGGCCCATGCATGAAGCTCCACCCCACATAAATGAAGAAGTAGTTGAAAATGAGATGGATTATAGAGTCAGCCCTGTTAGAGTTTCATCCACACTGCTTTTTTCCTGAATCAGATGCCTCGTCTGACCAGAGGTAAGTAAATGGCTAAGTGAAGTTGAAAAAAAGGTACCTTTGGAAAACAGGTGCTTGGGTTCATCTTGCTAGCAGGGGATTCCAGATTTTGGTTTGTGTTCCTTACCTTGGTGAGAGCCTTGTCTCATGCAGAGGACGCACCTCCTCAGCTGTGGGGTTAAAACAATGATCAGAACCGCTACGCCTCCGATACCAGCCACCACAAGCCCAATGATGATTCCAATGGATTCTTCTATACCAAACAAGCCTGGGGGAGAAGGGAAGGTAGAGAGAGTGACATAAGATGTCATCCAGGCAAGCATATGAGATGCAGCCAGCATGTTTTCTGCAGTGGCTGCAGAGGAAGCTACTTACGATGGTATCAATTATGCTGATGTCTTGTCTGACATGAAATCGTGGGCTTTTACATGGGAGAGAGAGTATTGCACTAGGGAGTTATTGATTTTTTTCATTCCTTTGTAGGAAGCTGCTATGCTTTCTGGGGATTTAGGGACAGGACAACCCAATCTCCCTAGCAATCTCCCTTAACAGCTGGATGCTATCGGGATGGCAAAAGATGCTGCTGCCTGAATTAACAGGACTCACACCTGTATGCTTTATTTTCAAATGGAAAAAAATACTGTGACAATTTTGAGAAAGCCATTGGTGTCCCTGTCTACCTCCAAAGGAGACAGCACCAGAGGGCGGGCAGAGCTCTGCTGAAGTCCTTTCTATGATTTGATGCCCTTTGGGACTGTTGCATGGCAGAGATGGGACAATCCCATTTTCTTTACGATAAGGGCATGTCAGCGTTCCAGCTTTTTAATTTCTCAGGACTGAAGGATGATTCAGGGAGAGCCTTTGGTCGGTTGAGCACAGTAGGATGGACTGTTGCAAGGGTTATGGGAGGCAGCACGGAGAGCATTTGCCCTGTAGCAAGGACGCTGCCAGAGTAGGAGTGTCTCTTTAGAGAGGGAACTGGCTGGGCAATGGCGCAAGATGGATCTGGTCAGATTTTAAGGGACTGCCTCCTGCTCACGGCAGTCGTTTTGCCACATGACTCACCCAGGAAGGGTAATAAAAGAATGGTTTAAAAGCCTTCCAGTTCTCTCTACAGTTACAGTACAATCAGGCATTCATTACCTACCTGTGTGCGGTTGTATTTAAGCTTCACTAGAAAATTTGGACAGTTTCACTATGATATTCACACACGGATTTCCAAGCCATCCCTTCACAGGAGTAGCTGCTACTCTGTGCTACCTGGCCAAATGGATGGACATCCAGCAGCTCACCCGTACACCAGCTGTAGGTCATCAGTAAAAAAGCCCACACCCCTCCTCCCACATCCAGGGAGGTATCCTGTAGCTTAAATCCATTTGTGGGGCTGCTTATTTCATTGGGAAAGTGAGGGCAATGAAGGTGCTGTAGAACCGTCACTTACCTTATGCCAAAATATACCTCATTTCCTTCCTGTAATGGACAAGTTAACAGACTCAGCTAATTTCTCCTTTTAATTTTAGGTAAGTTTTTGAATGGTCTGGATTTGTGGCACGTAACATTTCTTTATGGATTGTATGTCTCATATTTTCTTGCCCCTTTAATTCAGGCGTAGTGCAGAAATGATGTATTTAATCTTCTCGGGAACACAGAAAGTCCAGGGTGCAGACATTGCAAGAGTAACCTGCGCTGCTGAGACTATGAGATCAAGCCAACAGGGGACCTCATCAGACACATGACCAAGCCCTTGCAGGGGGGCACGGTTTTCTTGCCTTGCTAGTGCTACGGTTCAAACTGAGTAGTTCTATAAAAATTAGTAAGGGAAGAACTCGGGCTCAAAAGGGCAAAGGCTTAGTGAATCTCGGTGAGCTAGAAGCTTTGGTAATGTGTAAGGGGGAAATGGCACTTGCATAATTTACTCTTGACACAGAAGGTGCTATTTTTTGTTAATTAGATAATAAGATAATAAACCTTCTGATGTGTTGATGTGCTGGGACTGGAATGTGTTTAGCCTACATAAAAAGGAAAGCTGCTTTGACGTTTCCAGCTGATAAAGGCAAAGCAAGTTATCTCCTTACTTAATATGCCTAGAGTCTGTTTGTGAGGCTAAGAAAACATAGCATGGCACTTTTAATGCTACTTTGATTTTAATGTGAATGAAGTTAGGCAGAAATGACATTATGTAGTCCTTATGTTTATTGTGGGATTACTTATGTCATCCAGAGTTAAGGAATGAATACCCAAGTTAGTGGGTTGGAGAGAAACAATGTCAAAAAAAAGGAGTTTGGAGCTGTTCCCTGAGATGGTATCTTGACACCTCTCACTCATGGGGATTCTGCCAAACAGAGCTGTGAGTACAAGAGAACTTGTCTGACTGTTTCATTCTTGGCACTGACTTTGATTTTAGTGATAAAATTATTCCTTCTTTTTTTGGTTGTAATTGCCCATCCTTATAATAACACCTATGTGACCATTTATAGAGGCAAGCCAATCAAAATGAGCTGTCCTAATGAAAACAATGAGAAATGCTACAGAGCAATTACACTCCATGACACCAGACCCGACCTGCTAGAGGCCAAACAGGACAACTTTCCTCTTTCTGCAAGCGTGTACACCAGCTTTGGAGGAGAAAGAGGGAGAAAAGAAGTAAATAACATCAAATATTACCCAGAGCCCTCCTGATCCTGAGCTTTGTGCCACCTCCTGTCACCACCTTCCCGTCCGGAAGCGTAACCTCACAGAAATAAATACCATGGTCACTGATTGTCACATTGAGGATCACCAGGGAGGCATCCCCCTGGGACAAGTCTCCACTCAAGAAAACCCTGGAGTTATTTGGCAAGATGGTCATGTTGTTTTCTAGCAGGTCCATCTGCCCCTTTTCATCTTCTTTGTACCACTTCACCACCAGGTCAGTCGGGTAGGGGCGTCGTGGGCTGTTAAAGTGGCAATTTAAGACCACAGTTTCACCCTCTTTGGCTTTTTCCTTGGCTGGTGTCTGAGTCACCAAAAGGTGCCATGGCTCAGGTGTTGTCACCAATGAAGGCTGCGCTGTTACATGAGTTACAGCTGCATTCTCCTCGTTTGCACTTCCACCACTAACACCAACATCTGTACCAGGGAAGAGAAAGAAGAGGAGGGTTGAGGGTGATAGGTTAATAAACCTTCCAGCTGCTCCTGACCTCTAACCAGCACAAAAACATGGCTCCTGCTATTAGGACTTGAGGGCAGTCACTATTATGATGGTAGGGTTTTTTTTCCTCGTTCCTGCTTAGATTATGTTCATGTGTACTGATAGGTCTCCTCCTGATCCTCGGTTCCTTTCTATGGCTGTACTAGAGGAAGATTAATGCCACTGTCCAATGCCTTTGGGTGAAATTTAGAGTTAATTCGGCCACATTTCCACCTGGAATACTAACCTCTTTCTTCCCACCCCAAAAAGTCTCAGGGCCTGATGTTCCTGCCTCAGCTGCTTTTGAGGCAAAGTGAAAAACACATGTACACTTACACGCAGGCAGCTCTGTTCTGATGAGCACAGTGAATATGTGTGCATCCTACTGCAACTGCCTGCCTCCCAAAACATAGCGCGAGCTTCTTAGAAGTCCTGGCATGCACTGCCAGTTTCAGGGTAGGAAATCTTGAAATTGTGGGAAGAATCTCCATTACCAGAGACTGGACCCCCAGCAGATACTATCAGCGACCTGGGGGACAACGGCACCTTAGGATTCTGCAGATATTGATACTGAGGGTGACATCTATTCTCTGTGAAGGGACCACATCGTCCTGCTAACCTTCATTAGAAAAACATGGACAACACTCCTGCAGCAGAGATTTAAGCCTGCCTCCTCTCACTCAGCTGCTGGTCATAGTATCAAACAGCCTTGAGCTAAGAGTAGTGTGAGTGGATCTCGTTTCTGGAAACAAGCCTGGGCTTAGAAGACAACAGGAATAGTTGCTGTCTCAAAAAGAGGGAAAACCAAACTCTTAAAAATAAGCCAACAGCTGTCACCAAGGAAGAGTTCAGACCAATTTCTGGAAAAGTTTCTTCTGTTGTTTTATTTTCTTCAAGTGAAATAGTCTCCCTTCATACTAGTCGGTGCCTTCTCAAGGACTGCAGATCATTCCACAGCGAAGGTCTTGATTTTCCATTGAGTCTTTCATTGCCATCCAAAGGTTGTGAAAGACTATTGTCTGGGTCTGGTAAAGCTTCACAATGACAACAGCCTCTCTCTGCTCAGGGACAAATGTCTCAAGGCGCTGGAAAACCAAACCCCTTGATGGTAGGTTTGAGAGTTACTTGAATGGCTCCTCTAGGCATGCTTGTACACAAAATGACAGTTGTATTCATAGTTGTTATTATTTATGACTCGTATGGGAGTAGCACTGACAATTTCTGTCAGACAGCAGGGCTCTGTTGTTCTAGGTGCCTTATAAAAAGATGGTGTACGGAGCTGACAGTTTAAATATCAGATGAGAGATAACTCATGGATGCAAAAATACAGAAAATAGAAGCTGGCTATGAAAGTAGGCAACAACTTAGCATGTGAAACCCCTTCAGAGCTGTTTGGTGCTCCGTGCTTTTACCTCAAAGTAAAAATGTTGGCCTTGTAACTGGAATACCGATCCATTGGATTTGGATGCCTGAGAATTAGGTACGCAAATATTAGTGTAGTTTTGGATCCAATCCCCTAAAATGAGTAGTCCTTATTAAAGATACGGTATGAAATATTATCCTCATGTTCATACGTAATCTTACCAATGAGCCCACTGAAGCTTCTCTGGGGAAGTCCAGTTTTTCCCTTTCCAGTTAGATGATGGTGTAATGATGCAGCAGTCATAAAAGTTGAAATATCTTGACAAAGCACTTCGACAAAGTACAAAGTGTAGTTGAAATACTTGACAATGCTGATGGTAGCTTGACATATTAGAGTCTTTGTGCATCAAATATTCTGATGTGATATATTTGGTTATTTGTTAGAGTGAATTTGAGCAGTTTTGTCATGAGTATCCTTTTAAAATCTCTGTTTGTTAACCACTGCCTCCACTGGGTACTGCTGCTTTAGCTAGAGCAGTATCTGCTAATGCTATCTTGTTTTCAAGGAATGGCCACGGAATTTCTTCTCCCCTATAGCTTCTCCAGCCTTACCATACAGTCCCCCCCGATCATAACTGTAATTTTTATTCCTTGTAGTGATGTAAGAGGTATCGTTTTTGCTCAGTCACTTAGTGGCACAGAGAACACAACCAAGCAGGAACAATGTGCTTTGATGTTGCATCTGTTCAAAATGAGCTTTATTTGCACCTCCTATCATGAAGTAACTGGCCTGGTCATCTGTGTTATCCCACATCTTTGATTCAGTACATATCATGTAACTTACAGCTAATTAGAAAAATCAAAACACAAGAGGAGTAGGCTGTATTGTTTCAGCCCAGCTCTGTTCGGGGGTTTCACGGAGAAGGTCGCAGCACAGCCTCTATTTTTCGTTCTTCCTTCCTTCCTTTCTTTTT
Organism: Gorsachius magnificus; assembly: GCA_034008185.1. NCBI lineage: Eukaryota > Metazoa > Chordata > Aves > Pelecaniformes > Ardeidae > Gorsachius > Gorsachius magnificus. The sequence goes on from CM067081.1 coordinate 126,485,044, forward strand.
CTTTTGTAGGGTTGCAAAACTGGAACATACTAGTTCACTGGTATTCAAATACACAATGGCCTTATCACACTGGCATCTGGGAGCACACCATGCCAAATGCCTTGTTGACTCTGCTTCAAAGCTCTTTTTAAGTCAATCGCTTCATTAGCAGAGTGATGTGTAAGTCCCCTGTCATGGGGGTTGTAGGGCTCAATCCCCAGTGGAGAGGAATGCAAGGCTTTTTGGTGAAAGCACTTGAGCTAGACAGAGTACAGAGAAATACAGCATGGATGATCTTGTCTTGACCTGGAAAAATGATTAGATGATCTAATAGGTCATTGTCATATGAAGTCGGTAGCTCACGGCCAGTTTCCAGCCATGAGGGGAGAAAGCTCTCTGGGACTCCCTGTAATGTAACGATGTGCTCCACATTTGTCAGCGCTAATAGGGCACCTACTAATCCACCAGCCTCCCCTATAAGTAATCTGCAGGTTGATACTTTGCCATGTAAGGCTGTATCATTGGCCGTGAATGAGAAATACACAAGGCAGGCTAGAGGAGGTGGGGTGACAAAAGGAAAGAATAAAATATACCCGTGCTCTCTTCCAGTCCTGGAGCCTCTAACTTACTCTTTGGTGCCTGGAGTAAACCTGAGCGGCTCTGCAAGCTTCTTCTGCCAGCTGCCAACAGCATCGGGGAATCAAAATGGTGGGTGGAGGTCAGTGCAAAATTTGACCTTTAATGTTGAGCCTCCTCTCCTTTGTTTACACTCAATAGATGGAAGAAAGGTTGAGAGCAAATAGGGCCCAACTTCCAACTGACCCAAAAATCCTCTTGTGCTGGAAGGACCATCTTTCAGATGGTTTTGTTGGCTTTAGAGCTCAACTTCACACTCAGCTGGTGCCATGAGTGTCCTATACAAGCTGTATGCAGCTCCCAGTCGTTGATGATTAAGTGATCAATGACTGCACTTTGCTCATCTTAATTTATAGGACTTTTGCCCCGGACTGAGGTTGGCTTTCGCAAATGGATATGAATAACTACCTTGTGACGATAACCGGTTGCTAATACATCAGAGAACCAAAATAGAAATGAAGCTGCTAGCAATGATGATACGCAGCCTTTCTTCTTGAAAAAGACAGGCAAACATACTCCTTCTGAACATTTCTACTAGCTAAACAGGAACGTATCTGTAAAGAAAAGTATGTTTTAATGCAGTGCACAACACTAAATATAGTTTTCCTGCATCCTGAGGAAGCCCCCTCAGCGGCAAGTTGCTTTTTGAAAAAAAAGAAGAGGACGTCTCAAGCCAAACTCTAGGAATAAACGATATTTCTTCTAATTCAGGAAGGTGGTTTAGTACTCACCCACCAGCAAGAAGAGGAGGAACGAAGACACTGCAGATCTATAGAGCTTCCCAATGTGCTGGCTCATAGTTGCTGAAGTATATGGCCTCACCGTCTCTCCCTCCGGTAGGACGGGCAAAAAAATATGCATGTGTTATTGCAACGGGACCTCACATTCTGCCCAGTGAATGTCACGCTTACTAAAGTTACCAGAGCTTTGAGCTTACAGTGCTCTGCCTGCTGCCTGGATGACAGCCACGTTTGAAATGACAACAATGACTTCCCGGGGGCTGTTCTGATCTCTCCCAGAGAAGATGCCGAAAATGCTCTGAGAGCAGAGGGAAGATAATCTGTTGTTGTTGTTTTTCGCTTTGACCTTGTATAAACCAGAACTTCGGGCTGAGTACAGAGTATCCAGATACTCAAAAGGAGACCTCTCTTCTGCTCAACCCCTCCCTAGTGGAGGTGAGAAGAGAAAGAGCACTGGCTTCATTTTCTAAGCAGCCGGACTCCTATCATCCTCATGTACCACGAAAGGAAGTTACAGGAATTCAGTATCTTTGTGGCTATATGCAGACGGTTTTTATGGGTAAAATGTATTCCACAAAGTATTCTTTTTTTCAGTGCAGAACAAATCCTTTTTCACCAAAAGTTGATTACTTAAACTCCATGTAAGTAAAGCTCTTCTATGCCAGCAGGGTGGAGGGGAAAACTGCCAAAGCAGGTGGCCTATCTGCAAAACTAGCAGGTGTGCTCTGGAACGGAGTCTGGGTTTACACAAGGGTGCTCACACAGCACTGCTTTGTGGGAAGAGCTGCAGCAGCCCCAAACCCCTGCCTGTAGCATCCAGCCCTGCCAGTTGTGCTACCCCTGTACCAAGCAGGTGCCACTCTCCCTCGCTGGCTGGCACCAATTCCCTCAACTGCAGGATTAGGGATTATGGCATGCCTTATCTCATGATTTTGCATATCTTTAAGACTCTTCAGATAATGGAATTCTACTTGAGTATTCAGTAAAGACTCCATTCTGTATCTGTAAAAAAACATATACAAAGCACAGTTCAGTGGAGAGCGGCATGAGTATTTCTGCTTTTCTTTGCGTCTGAAAGCAAAAAGGATCCTCAAAAAGCCCCCACCATCATCAGTCATCACGCTACTGTTGTACTGCTTTCTTGAATATGCTTCTAATAAATTCTGTGATCTGCATCTTTGCACGTGGATGCTCCACAATAACTGCTTCGAGAAGGTCCATGTCTGACTTGCAAAATCCTGCTGACCAGACAACGCCAAGAGGAACAACCCATTCCTTGAGTGACCACGAGTTTTGATATGGTGACACCTGTATCAGCAAAAGCAGGACAGGCTAGATGGAGTACAGCTAAAGGAAACTAAACTGAAAATATTTCTTGTCTGAAATGGGTTGGGAGAGTGGGAAGACCCAGGATTACCAGGCAGGAATCACACTGAAGTAAACTATATATTAAGAAAGGAACTGGGACCAAGTGCAGAGCTGGACCAAAGGCATTCCGAACAGTGTCTGATTTAAACGCAAGTATCAGGTGCATTTCTAAAAAACCTTCAAGTGTGTTGTGATGGACATACTACCATTGTTCCTGCAAATGCTGTTTATGTTCATTTCACCCTGTAACAGCAATTCTCTTGTGAATCCTCCATTAAATAGGACATGCCGGAGCAAAACTGTCAGGCCAGCCAGCTTTTAACAGAGGGAATACAAAGGGCTTTTAGTGTTGCTGGCAGCCATCAGTTGAACGTGAAGCTTCTCCTACTTGGATAACCTCATATGATTCAGAGAGAATATCAACTTTTGGACAAAAAGAAAAGTAAATTGGTCCCCTGAGCGTTGCTGAGAAAAAACCTGAAACACTTGAGCTTCAGAGGTCTAAATCAAGACAGCAAGCAACAAAATGAACAAACCACACATTCTTTTTTACGCTTGCTTGTAAATTTTGGAGACACATGGTCAGTGGTGTAATAAATGTCCTGTCTGGGCTGATGGCTGGGAGGGGACGTCAGCCACAGGGACTTCTGTCACCTTTGCTAATCTAACACTGGGCAGATATCACAGGGCCCAGAGATGTCCCCCAACCCACTCTCTGGGGAAGCAGTGAGAGAAAAGGGATAGCAAGGAGAAACAGCACTGCCACTCCAGGCGGCTCTACACCTCCTTGCCTTGGCTACCCATCCATCCCTTTTCACCATCTACCATCCATCCATCCAGCAAGGTCGAGGTTTCTTTTAATGTCACAGAACTTTTTTTTTTTTTTTTTTTTTTTTTTTTTTTTGCCCCTGCAAGGTGTCCGGAGGGCACAAATCTGCAACCTGACATGGCTCCACCTGGGTCCCCTGATTACAGGGGCACCGTCTGGTGCTAACTTGGAGCCCAGTTTTTCAAACCCCTGGGTACTCACAGCGTGGGCAGAAACCACTTGACGCTGCTCAGCAGCTTTAAAAACGAAGAGGGAGGGTTTCCTGAGACGAGTCCCTGACCACTTATTTATTTTTCACCCCATCCCCTGCTCGGCCTGCAGCCAGCCCGCACCGCGGGGGGACAGAGCCAGGCCCCCCGCCTGCTCCCCTGGGAACACCCGCGGGGAAGGGGCGGCACAGCCCCGTCCACGCAGTCCGGCTGAGGCCGCGGGGTCTGGCCCCGGCAGGCCCCTCAGACCGCGGCTTCTCCCGGCAGGGCGTCGCGCCGGCAGCGCTGGCGAACGGCCGGGCCGGGGGCGCCGGAGGAGGGCGCAGCCGAGGGCGGCGCTTCCTTCCCCTCCCTCCCCCTAGGTGTCCCCCTGGAGCGGCCTCCCGGCGGCATTTTCCGAACCCCCCCCCCCCCCCGCAGCCGCCGCTCCCGGCCGGGCGCTGTTCAACCGACTGCCGGGGCCGTGCGCTAGGGCGCGGGGCTTTCCCTCAGGAGGGAGGCAGCTACCCCGAGCACCCCCTCCCCGAGCCCCCGCCGCCGGGAGTTTTTCCTGCCGCAGCCCTCCAACTTTCCACCGCTTCTGAGGCTTCGCAATTAACCCTTCTGGAAGCCGCTGAGGGGTTTCCTGAGCTGGCCGAGGAGGGGATCAGCGGCGCCGCGGCCCTCCCCCCCCCCCCCCGACGGCTTCCCCTCCTCAGGAGCGGCGGCGCCGCTCACCCGAGGCAACCGCCTCCCGCCTCGGGGCCGCCGGCCCCTTAGGCGGCCGCGGCCCCGCCGTGCGCCTGCGGCTGCGCCCCCCCCGGGCGCGGCGCGGCCCAGTGCCGGGCGGGGGGCGGGAGCCCCGTCCTTCCCCCGGGGGACGGAACGGGCGGGCCGAAGCCGTGGGGTTGCCACGGAGGCCCGGCGGCGGGGTGGCCCCCGCCGGCAGTGCTGGGAAGCGCCGCCCGGGGCTTCGGGGCCGCCGCGGTCCGCTCCGCCACCCCCCCCCCCATCATCCCCAAAAGTTTATTTGGGGCGGGGCGGGCATGGGCCGGGGCGGCCCTCCAGGGCACGCGAAGCGCCGGCGCCGTGGGCCCCCGGTGAGGAGGGGCGGCCTGCGCCCCGTGGGGTTGCCGCGGCCCCCGGAGGGGAGGGTCGGGGCTCTCGGGTGCCGAGCGCTGCCTGGGGAGAGACCCGGCCGGGCTGCGGAGAGGCGGCTTCGGAGTTGCTGCGGCAGCCGCTTAGCTCCGGGCGATATGGTGGGTCGGGAGCGTCGCTCCCCGGGGACTAACGGGTCTGCCCGGCGTGCGGGGGAGCCGGGGCGGCGGGCAGCGGCTGTGGAAGTCGCAGCGAGTCCTTGTGCTCGCGTGGGAAGCCCCCGGCGAGCAGCCCTTCCCTCACGCCACGTAGCCCGGGGGTGTCTCCCCGGGGCGGTGCGAGCGTCTCGGCTTCGCCTCAGCCGGTTGTCTGCTCTCGCCCCCAGCCTGGGCCGCGGGCTGGGCTGGAGCCTCGGAGGAGCGCGGGGCCGCTGGTGGGGTGCTCGCACCCCTCCCCGGCCACGGGCACGCGTGTGTGCCGGCGTCGCGTTGGTTGTGAGTCGTTCCGGAGTCGAAACCCAACCTCGTCTCTTACCGATGGATGCTGTAGTGCAGGTGGTGTTATTGGTTAGGGCCCCGGACTGGTTTTGTCCCAGTTCGTTAGGTGGCTTGGGACGAGTGTCTTTCTGTGGCTCGGTTTCCCTTCATGAAGTAAAACTGAGCTCCCAAGTGAAGAGTGTCCATATCAGGGGAGAGCGCTAAAGAGGGAGCGCTTGTCTTTATAATAAGCGATATGGGTAGAACTGTTTGCCTCTGAAGTGTTGCACTTGTACTTATATATGACAAAATACACAATTTATAGTGTAACTAATATCAAGTATAAACATTTGATGCATTTGTATTATGATAATATATGTTAGTTCACTTGCAACGCTACACCTGCGAGACCTTTCTAAAGTTTTGAAAGGTCCCACAGGTTCTAGAGTCGTGCTGCATGTTATGCACTGATGCCTCATGTTGATGTTATCCCAGCTCTAAATGTCTGTGCAGCTTCAGTGTGCAAGTTGAGGGGCTGCTGTGGAAAGAAAATACTCTTGATAAAAATGTAAATAATAACTAAATATAATATACTCTGGGAAAAAAAGTAAAATCAAGGAAAAGGCTGTCAGTGGGAATGTTTTCGTGCCACTCGCCTTGGTGAAACTAGCGTGTCCAGTTTCATTTAATATATAGTCGTTAAATGGATTAACCATCTTATTTCACCTTTCTCCTCTGTTGTTGAATTACATACCTTGCATCTTTGTTCACAGGAAGTTCATGAAGTGGATCATGGTCTTATTAGCCAGCTACTTGCTGATTCAGAGGACACTCTTAGTTCGTGCACAGAGAAAATGCAAGGTCCTGCTCAATACAGCTGGAGTGCTGATTGGAGCTTTTGGGTAATGTGTTTTATCTTTCTCCTAACTAGTGTTTTATTTACAAATATAATATATGTATATTTTAATTTATATATGTGTGTATATGTACTAGCTTTATATCCACAGTTCTCAGGTTGCTTTGTAGTCATGAATTAGTAAAGTGTTCTCCACCCATGTAGTGAGGTAGGTAATTTTATCATTATCAGCTTACTAAAGTGTAAGCTGAGACTGAGGGGGGTTGAAGTTGTTTACCTGATGTCACGTATCAAGTTAGTGACAGGACTTCTGGCTTCTGCACCCGGTCCTGTCTTGCAGTTCCCTGCATGGCTCATTAACCTATCCAATGTCTCTTTATGCCTTTAGAAAGAAATTGTTGATGCTTTTTAACAGTGGGGGCTGAATTTTGATTCTCAGTGTTGGGTAGTTCTTCTGATGTGCTTTTCCTAGCGTCTGCTTTTTGTCAGGTAAACACATTTGTTTTCCACAAGAGTAAATAAGCTTCCTGTGTAAAGAATATGGGATTTGTGAATTAGGAGGGCGGAAAGGAGGGGTTTAATATTGTTCCTCCACAGGGAGATGCCTCACTGAAAGTGGAGGATGTAATAATAAATGCTGTCTTTAATACTCTTCTCATGCTTTTGATGGATTTCTTGTCGTTCCCCCCCCCCCCCCCCCCCAATGCCATGAAAGAAAGTAAACTTAGGGGTGTTGCTGTGAGTTTGGTGGATGGGTTGCTGCTGTTGGACAGGAAAGGGGAGCACTTGTGTGTGCAGCCACAGGCAGGGTACCACCTGATCTCGTGAGAGACTTAGATTCCTTTCTTCACAGCTCTGACAGTCTGACTCAGGTTGTGCGTCATGTGGCTTCAGTAGATTGGCATGCTTCAGCTTGTGCATAGGAACATCATCTGGACTACCATGTGTCTGTCCCGATGAGGTCATCAGAGTGTTCATTGTGCTCAGCTGGTAAAAGATTAAGTAACTAGCAAAGGCCATAGGGAATCTGTGGCAGAGATGCGAGCAGAACTGGGGTATGGGATTTCCCAACTCCTTATTCATAAATCTAGCTTGTATGTCTTTTCATCCCTCCTGTTCAAACTAAGCAGGTGTCCTAATGGTCAGAACATTGATTTTGCATCTCAGGCCCTAGCATAAACTTTCCCCAAAATGCATGTGGACTTTTAAACTGAGCAACAGTAGTCTGGAGCCAATGGAAATGGGACAGGCCGAATGAATCCCAGTAGGTCATAGAATTGTGTTGCTAGAGAGTGAGTGCTTGGATCGTTCCTTATTTTCTCCACTGTTCCTACAGCAACAAAGACAATATGGGGCTGTTCTGCCTGTGCCCAGATGTATATCTCTACTTGAGTGGATAGCAAATCATCCTGCACAGAAATAGTAACTGTCAGCTGTGCTCTCATTAGATGACAAATTAGGTTGTGTAAACTAACTCTTGATGGTTTGTATACATCTGTTAATGCAGTTGGTAGTTAATGTGAGGAAGAAACTGGTTTAGGTCTTGGGGTCAGTTTGTTGGACTTGCAGTCTTTCCTTAATAAGCTTAGCAATTTAAAATAAAGTCAGTAGAGTATAATACATGAAGAATGTAACTGTGCTATTGGCTTTGCATTTTTAGGTTTGAGACGCATGCCAAAGGTTAGAAGCTTCTTTGAACAGAGCTTTAGGCGTGTACGGTGCAGGCTATTGTGTGTCCTCACAGTGCCACTTTCTGCTTCCCACAATAATGTGTGCCTGTAACTTCAGGGGAATGGGATTCTTCAGCGCAGTGGCGGCTGCTGAGAGAGTGTGATGTGTTCTCTGGTATGATTAAACGGTTGCTGTCTATAATTTATACTTCAAGACCTCAGTATTTGTTTGAAGTTAGCGTTTATCTGGTTCTGCAAATATGACCTTGCAGTTAAAACAAAGGAATTGTGTAAATACTTGCCTCTTGTAAGATAGTGCTGTGGCCTGTAAAGTTCTAGCTATACCATTTGTCACTGATTAGTTTTAAAAATCTCTACCAGTCTGATTATAGGAGGCTGTGGTACTCATTTTCTCAACCTCAAGGGGACTGAACTTAGAAGTAGCAGGAGGCAGAAAGTCACAAATTCAAGGCAAAAATTAAGATACCCTAATTAAAGCATTATGTCATTGGCATCTTTCCCGTGTTCTTCTGGACAGAAAATGTTTTAGTAACTTGCATGGTTGTTGATCAGCTGCTGAGTATGTAAACAGATCATTAAAACTCCCTAAATACTGAGTCACCGTAAATGTGTAGGTGATAACACGGAAGGCAGCTTGTTGCAGTGTGCAACAAGCATGTGTCACTAACATTTGGCAAAGGATGATCTTAGCGTCCTCTGGCAGGTGTGGATTTATTACGCTCGTTTAATTTGAACTAAGGAATTGCTGCAACAGCAAGGCTAGCCTGCAGTAGTATTCAGGGATCAGTTTTGGTTGCCTGGGTTATTTGGTTTGAGAGGCTGCATGTTTCTGACAACCTTGGTTTGCTCCAAGGATTAATTTCTTCTAAGTATGTACTCTTGCTTCTCTGATGATGGAAACCAAATGCGGATGTTAGAGCCTGACTGGTTTGACTTCAATTTTTCATGGATTTGAGTGGGAGTAGGCAGTTGTGCCATGCCTCTGGAAGTCAGGCCAGGTATCATGAATGTTCAGTAGGTGCTGTGAGCACATGTAATTAGTAGCAAGCTTGGATTGGGAGCTTCTGGGATATAATCTCTTTCCTGACTCCTGAGTGGGGAGAAGGAAGGGTAGCAGAAGAATTAGCAGGGAAGGAAGAAAAGAAGATAATCCTACTATGCATATTTTTTCCCCCATCTCTAAAAAAAATTATACTTTGGATAGCTTTATTGAAAAATTTTGAGAAAGAATTAATTTTCAGTACTACTTCAGCAATTTATAAACTGGTAATGTTGGGAACTGCTGGTTTTTGGGTTGGCATGGGAGTTTTGGTTTTCTTTTTTTGTTTTTTTTGAAGAACATTCCCTGGAGGTGGACAAAGCTAGACTTTTATAACCTCGCTGGAGGAAGAAAAAAGCTTGCTTGCAAACTTAATCTCGGGGGTTTTCCTCTTTACTGGAATCTGTAAAGCTTGCATCTACTTTTGATTAAATGGTTCTAGTTTCGGCAACTGCAAAAAGAAATGGTGAAAGTCAAAGATGCTTTGGAAGTTAAGTTGCATCTGGAAGCCCTACCTCAAGATTCTGAATTCACTTTTTATCCTTTTTACACTCTTAATACTGAAATATAATTAAATTTAATGTCCTTGGAAGAAGAAACCTGTGAAAATATTGAGTGTTCTCCTACTGTAATGAAGAAGGTAAAAGTGAATGAGGAAGCTAATGAAAAGGATCCTTGCATCGAAAGTGAGGGTGTTCTGTCTGGGGACTCTGGTTTCTCTTAATAAACAGTCGAAGAACGTATGTCTACAGGAAGAAGAATGCCTGTGGAAAGAAAGAACAAAAAAGTAAGTCCTTACCTTGCAATGAAAAGGTAGGTGGGAAGAGTTGAAATCAAATGAACATCTCAGAAAATCCTCCTCTGGGAGGCTTGTTTAAGAATTTGGAAATGTGAGGTGCCAAGAAGGCATTGGAAAGAAAATAATAAAAGAGGCTTTTAAAAAGCCAATTTGGTTGCAATGTAATGTCAGTTTAAAGGGTTGATCAGTGTGAAGGAGTATGACAATAGAAGCAAACAAATGATACAGTGAAAAGTGAAAGCAAGACTTTTATTTTTCATAATACAAGAGAGGTTGCACAAGATTTGGAAAAGGATTTTGAATTTTGACAACGTGGATTTGGTTTCTGTGAGAAAGAGCTAGTCTGTGGGAGCATGTGAGAATATGTACGCCAAGATTATGATAAACATATATGATTCAAACCTGCACAGGAGGGATGCAGATACACATTACAACTCGGAAGATAACTTACTGCAGTACAGATACAAGTTGACATACTTTAGGGCCCAAGACTAGTAAGGGTTAGATGAAATATTCTTGCATCTATAGTTGTTTGAATGCTCCTTTTACCTTTCTCTGAAGACTCGTGTTCACTCTGGGAATGGTTCACTGGGCTTCTTAAGTCAGTAACTGTGTTTTGGCAGACTGATATTTAAGACCCTCTGACAGTTGTTTCATCTCTTCTGGTGTATACTCAGTATGTTACTTCTGAAGAAAGCTTTTCTTTTCATCTGTGCCTCCAAGTGCTTGGGTTGTGAAGGAGAGACATCACTGCTTGTGACATCTGAGAAGGATTTTTAGCCTCCTTTTTATTTGCTGCTATGAAGCAGTCTGCTAAGGAGGATGAGAACTGGATAAACGCTGTAGGTCTCTGAAGAGAATAAAAATCCCAAGCATACTTATGCTGTTTTTTCTGAAATGTCCTAACTTTAGTATAAATAGCTTTTGCTGTACTTGTAGCACTGGTACATTGTTTGTTTGCCTATCTGAAATCTCTAGAATAGGTGGGTTTTTTTAAGCCCTGGATAGCATTGATTACAGAAGCGGTGTTTTAAAATAGTAAGAAAAGATAAGCTGTAGTTCTGACTAGCCCTTGAACATGGCTGATTAGCCTAAAGTGTTTTTTACACTGATTTTCACCCTGGCAATCTCTTTATTCCTGTTGATGCAGCTCCAAACTGAGCGCTGGGGTAGATCTGATGGCCATCGAGTTTCAGCCTGTTCTGAACAAAGACTGGCAGTTGGTGCTCTGCCTAAATAAGCTTTCCCTGGCTGCAGTGTTGGGAAGTTTTATATAATAAGAATTATTACTACACACACCTAAAGAATTAGTCTAGAATCTTGAAGGTTAAGTTTAATAGATGAGGAAGAAAATACTTCAGATTTTTGTGGTTTGCTTATTTTCTAAGTCACTGGGAGCAAAACCATCAGAATTGCAAAATAATTCAGGAAATCAGCATGGAGTTTGTTGAATGATGATATCAGTTTAATGAGAGGGGAGTTCATAGCTTATGGAATGAAAGCTTCAAAAGGCAAATCTAGGTGTTGGAAGTTAAGCTCGTCTTTGGTTTGATTACAGCTTTGTTCAATATTTTTGCTAAGAAGCAGTGGTGTAACGCTGTCTTTTTCAAGTCTGCTACAAGTGAACTACTTGCATCCCTCTGGAGGGAAAAAAGGTAAACAAAACTGTACAGGATGTGATTGTTTAGTGGTACATTTAATTAAGTAATTGGCAACAGCTAGGAGTAGAAAATTCTCCAGGAGATGTTTAAGAAAAAAAAAAATCTAAACCTTGACAAAACATTTCAGATTTTCAGGATTTGGGACACATACTTACCTATCCAAAAACATAAGAGCATTCTAGACAAGAGTATGTGACTTTTCTGCTAATGACTACTCTGGAAGTTATATTTTGTCTCATCCTATGCAGCAGATGGTTATGCGCTAATTGAGCTATGTCAGGATTCCTTAGTGATATCAGCAGCATTATAGAAATTACACAGAGTAAGTGAGTTTTTTTAGGTAGTGCTTTTTTTTTTTTATTGAAGTTGCTTGCAAAGTCAGTAAAGCCTACACTTGGGAATATTAATGCACAAGCTTTGACTTTGGTAACGTGTTTGGATTGTGTATTTGTTACTGCAATCCCCTAAAGCCCCTAGGGAAATGATGGATAAAGTAATTCAGGACTTGAGCTTGTTCATACAGCTTCTCAGCTGCTTCTTCTGTTTTCTGCTATGCCTACCCACCAGAACTCAAGATATCACCCCTTGTTCAGGATGAGTGGAGGTATGTGATCATGAACCATGGTGTGTATGTAGCTCTGATCAGCTTGTGCTGATATACATGTCTCACAATAGCTGACCCTTTGCATTCCATTTTTGTATAAAGTTAAAAATTATGTATGGTCTGTCTTTGAGAATGGTTCAGTCAAATCTGGTAGCATCTTTTAATATAGAAATTACTGACAGTAAAATCTGCATTTGGTTTCTAAGGTACAAAAGGAATAGATCAAATTAGATACTTCATAAGAAAAAATAGTTTTGGGGCAATTGCTTGGTGAGTGCTATTTTCTGTGTAGTTTCAAATGCAGGAGGGCTTTCTCACAGGCTTAGTGAGATGACCAGTGTAATTTATACTAACACTGTTCATGTAGTTGGCTACAGTCACTACATTAACTGTGTAACTACTTTTGTAGTTTGTCCAATACACTCCTACAGGTTTTCACCGTAGTCGTGATCTAAAACATTTGCATATCTTCTCTATGACTTGCTGAAAAGTGAATGGCACAGATCAGTTATGAAACATGAAGTACTGAGTGAAAGTGGAGCAAATCTTTTGAGAAGTCGAGAAGTCGTGTTCTTTCAAAATGTATCATGCTATCACTGTTGCTACCAAGAGGGTTGGTTGTTTCCTTCGTGACCTTTTTTTCTGCCCAATATTTGGGGACTGTTACTAAACTTTAATACAAATTGGAGATGCCAGAGTCCAGTATTGGGAGAGTAAGGAGGGAAAAGTGCAACTGAGGCATGTCATTCTTTTGCTTCTGTGTTTAGCTACTTCTGAATAAGGACTGTGGGACTTTGTTGCAGGTAAGGAAGATGAGAGTTCTGAAGTAATGTCTCATAGTTACTTTATTGTATTAAGTGTCTGTCCCATCCCCCCTCCCAAGTAGAGATTTTTTTTTTTCCCCCCTACTTATGAAATGGATTAAGTAAGTCTAAAGACAAGCAATTTGATTTTTTTTTTTCAGTACTTAGGCAGCCTGCAGTGAAAGATCAGGTGAAGGAACAGATGTTCTTAACAAATAACATTGGCTAATTGTTTCGCACACAAGCTGTAGGAAGAAATATGAGTCAGATGAAACTGCTGTTCAGAAAGGAATGTATTTTTTATCCCAAAGGAAGTCATCTTTGCTGAGCTTTTAATTGCCATTGCATCATATTAGTTAGTACACTTATGGCTGTTGAAACCTGGACAATGTAGTTACAGGACTTGAAATGAAACTGTGGAGCAGACAAATTTTCTGAGCTAAAGGATAACTTGGTGTTGGGAGGGTGACAAACTCAATTGCACAATGTTAAAATAGTAACTGCAGAGTTCATACAAACACACTTAGTTTATTTGTGTTAAGTTTGGTTTAGAACTTGATGTATCATGGGATTTTGGGGGTGTGTTTGTGTGTTTTTTAATACTTTAAATCCTTAAAAAGTGAAAGTTTTAAAAAAAACCTTTCAGTAATTTTATCACCAATCCTTGTGTTAAAGTTACTAAAAAGAAAATTGCATGAATGCTACATCTTTGAAGTCAGGAAAGTAGGTACAAATCCATAGTTTTTCCCTAAAATTAAAAGGAGCTAGGCACTTAAGACACTTGTGAACTTGGCTTGTACTAGTGTCTTGGGGAGGCAGTATGAAACATGGTCTCTGGCAGAGGCATTATAGGCATAATTTTACTACCAGGTCTAAAGAAGTTATTGCCAGCTATGTATGGTATTGATGAGGATGCTGAGTAAAACTGAGATTGGACCCTCTTGCCTCCTGAAATAGCTAAAAGCAACTTACTTGCTGGTTCAGAGTTGGGGAAGACGTTTTTCTGTGGAAGTGTCCAAATTTCTTGAACTTTTTGCTTGATGTTCTCATTTAAAATTTAAATGTTTGTTTTTCATCCAAACTCGGTAGCAGTTATATAAATAATTGTATTTCAAACTGAAATTATCAGCCTTACAACTAATTGCAAACTTCCAGACTCAGGTGTTTAATCAGCCAAAGGTAGTGTTATCTTATAAACAGGAAATGCACGTAAATCACTTCATGCTTAGGCTAATTCTGATGCCCGAGTCACACCGGTACTCAGACTTTGGCAGGGCCTTTGAGATCACTTGGAGTCCTCTTACCATCTTTCTGGTGGAAAGAAATTGCCGATGAATGTTTTTCTGTATAGATTTGCCTCTGTATCTTGCTGCTTTCAGCACAGGGAGATTCCCTGTGTTGTATCCTAGCTTTGCTTTGGGAAGGCAGAAGAGTTGCCTGTTTTTCTGGTGAAACTTGTTCCTACTATTTACATATGTAGCTGATCTTGACAACAGAACTGCGGGCCATCTAAAGCGCCACCACCCAGCTAGATGCACAAAGACAACAGCTTAATCCTAGCAAGCAGCTGTGGCTAGCAAAGTGACTGTAATTGAACACAATGGGGCCATATTTATCTTCTCCTTTCAGGCATTTGGATTTAAATCTGATTAAAGTGATTAAAACAATTTATTAAAATGCCTTGAAATGCATTTTTCTTCTTTCAGCTTCCTTAGTAGGGCTGCGCTAGGAGAGGGATCTCCCTTCCCTGTTGTTGAGTCAGTCGTCAGCTCTGTCTTCAGCCAAGTGCCCAAGGGGATCCAACCTGTAGGAGGCTGGGCCTTCAGTGAGGGAGGTGGATGCAGCATAGAGGCACTTGCCTCTTCTTCTGTAGCTCTGAAACTGTATGTGTGTTGTGACAGCTTCTAGGCACCCAGTCTTGCAGCTGGGTACAGGTGGGTGGTGCCACACAGCAAAGAGGGGCTCCACAGCCCCTTGCTGCTGTATTGATTCGTGGTCTGTGCGAGGTGAAGCTCGTATGCAGTCTGCTGTTCCCTATGTAGTCCTCCTTGCTTCCAGAACCATCCCCTACACAAACTGCAGTTGGAGCCTGACTTCATTTAGTTACTTGCAGAAGGGCAGCAGACAGGTTCTAGGTGATACAGGTGGAAGGGGACAGACAGCACAAAGAAAGCAGAGTAGATGTGTGCCTGCTGTTTTCACAGTAAGCAGAGAGGTCTGGTGGGCATGCAAAGCCCTATATTCCTTGTCTCAAAGTGTCTGCTCTGTGCCCAAGAAGAACTGAGCTCTGGGCAGCTGGTGAAGGGGTGAATGCTAGCATGCTTATTTGGGGAGCTTGGGTGTGCATGAAGCATGCCCTGATCTCTTCCTCTCCCTGCTCTGGAGCTCAGACTGAGGAGGTCTCCTAGCAAGGGCTTGACTTACAAAGCAGACAACATCCAAGTCTTGTGTGAGAGTAGATTTGGGTCCACACTGAGTTACTAGGTGTAGATCTACTCTATATTTAAGGCTGGTGCACATGGACTGTAGTCTTCAGTGACACAGAGAGGAGGAGCAGAGGAGGAGCACTGGGCATTGAGTGCTCCTTTCCAAGCTGGTGTTTCCCTGGTGATGGTACTTTTCTCTGCTGTCCCCTTCGGGACTTCTGTGAACTTGAAATGACCTATGCTACTGCAGTCTGCCTTCCAAAATCCATTTAGATGATAGTGATTATGGATTGGAGCTGGGCAGCTCTACCCGTACCACCCCACCTTAAATTTTCTTTGGCCACTTGCTGCAGCATTTGTGTGCATGCTCTGCAAGGTTAGCGTGTTTCAGCCTGTTTTCCAGGCTGGCACGCAAGCAGAGGCTGGCAGAACGCTAGCTAGCTCTGCTGGATGGTGTCCAGCACTAGCTCTGAGCAAGTGGGTGAGAGAGGGGGGAGCCATAGAGGCTGCCTGAGTGTTGGCTACCGATTTGCATGGGTTAGAACAGGCTGCAGGCAGCTAGAGGAGGCGGCATGTGTAGGGGGTGTGTGTCTTCTGACTTTACATTAGCTTCATGCCTCAGTCAGTTTTATTTCTGAAGTGGAGCATATGCTCTGCTCCTCGCTGTATGTGTCAAACTTGAGATTTTATATCCAGATCAGTGTTGTTATGAAAGTACATTGGCTTCACTATTTCAAAATGCTTTAAAATGCTTATTTGCAGAAAGAAAGTACTGAATGCTACAAAGACATTGCTTTGGAAATAAGCAGGGGATATTCTCAGTCCAAACTACTTTTTTTTTTTTTTTTTTCCCCCCCCGCCAGGGAAAAGTGTAATACTACTAATGACAAGAGGCTTTCTTATCTCAGCTGTAATGTGTTCCCAGCAGGCTTAGGTTTTTTTGTTTGCTTGAACTGTATTTCCTTCTGTGTTTGCAAGATGCATATTCAGTAGGTGCTGTTCCCTCTTGATAGAGGGTACTTACAAAAACTATTATCCTGAGCTGTCATCTGGTAATGTGTATACTTAAATTGCACCTCCACTGAGTGGAGAATAGAGCCCTGTGAGATTAAATATAGACCTTGTTGGTAGAGCTTCAGCTGAACCCTATTTCAATGAAATGTAATGGCTTGTGAAATTGAGCTAATTCTGGTGGGATCTTGAAGGGGAAACTTGGGAGTGGTCCTCACATGTTCTAAGCTGAAATACTTTGTTCTTCCAGATCTTTTCTACTGTTTTTCTAAAAAACATTAAAAAAAAAATCTTTAACTGATTGTGCAGCTGAAAGGCATTTTTTCTGAGAATTTTACACCTTTCATCTTTCTAAACATTAGGACTTTGAGTTTCCTTTCTGCTTGGGAAGGAAGCTAAATTTAAATATTCTTCACAAAAAAATTATATTTTTGTTCTATTTCTAATTATGTAACCTGATGTTAACATCATAGTTCCCAGTATTTCATATGATGCTAAATTTTCTTGTCTGTCAAAATCATAATTGTGACAACTTTGGCTCTGGATTTCGTAGGCTGTTTTCCAAGCTGTGCTCCACCATGATTTGATATTTGTACTTGTCTAAGCAAAGCTCGAGTAGGAAACCTCCTTTCCTGCTCTCAGAAGGACAGGGTGTCTGGTGAGGTGCAGGAGATGACCAGGCCTTTTGTGAACAGGACTCCAGTTCAGCCGAGTTCATGTCACACCGTGGGGTAAACAGTTGTAATACAGGCCTCCCTGGTCAGTAGTCAACCAGAACTACTTTTCAGAAAAGCAGGGTCTCGCCACGTGTCAGGTCAACAATGACTTGATGAGACTGATGTCCACGGTGGAGCTGGTGCAGGCTGGACTACTGTTGAAGTACTGTGGGACACAGTGTTTTTGATGTACTAGACCCAGTCTTTAAAATAAGTAGGAGCAGTCCCCCTTTAGGAAGTACCTAATTCAGTCAGTTTCATGACACTTGGTGTCAAGTACTTTGTAAGCCCTGGGCATCCAATATTTCAGAAGCTTTCCATAATGAAATAGTTCTGAATAGTTTCTCCCTGCATTGATTTTTGGAAGCTACCGGTGTTAGTGGTAAATAATAGTTTGTGTTAATGTTTTTAGTGTGCCTGCCTGTGCATCTGTGAGAAAACTAGTTAATAGTAACACTCATTTTGGGGGGGACTAGGGACTCTGTTTTTAGCCTTGTTTATGGGATCTCATTGGATTTAAAAAAAACCAACACAAAACCTCCAAACAAACAAACCCCTAGAAAATAGAGCAGCTTGAGTATTTGCCCATAACCTGTATTTTAATATCACTTCCTTGAAATTGTACACTCTGTGTTTCCTACAGAAGTAAGACATAGTTGCACCAGAATCCTTACTGGATGCTGCTCTGCTTGTACACAGATGCCACTGAAGGAGAACTGCCATTAGTTTGTTTTCTGCTTAGTCACTAAGAAACGTTAAAGCTTGTTTCTCCTTCAACCTCTGTAAATAAGAGGGGGAGCTGGGCCATAGAAGGGGACATAATGACCCTCGTGCACGGCCCTGTGCCTGCCAGTGGCCCACTAGAAGAGTGCCCTGTGATGGAGACTCCCCTCTCCAGAGCAGTTAAGGGTGAATGAAGATGAGCCTATAATGAATAGTGAAATAGTCCTGGCCTCTTAAACTCTTCTCCCTCCCACTGTGGCTATGAGCTGGTTTCAATTTCCTTCAGAGCATGGGAACTTTTGGAAAGCAGGCTCCTAGGGAATACAATGGCTGAGCCAACCCTGGCAACAGTTGTTTCTTTTTTTATTGGTTGATATGCCTCATATGACCTATGAATTTAACACAGCTCTGTGGATCACAGAATCATAGAAACGTTTAGGTTCAAAAAGACCTTTAAGATCAACAAGTCCAACCGTTGAGTCCCCATCCCTGGAGGTATTTAAAAGATGGGTAGAGGTGCTTAGGGACATAGTTTAGTGGTGGATCATCAGGTGTGATCAAGTAAAACAAAAGTGGCCACTCTGTACACATCCGGTCCCAAAGTGTACGGTGTGCTGTACACAGCACTGTAAGTCACCCTACGTAAGGTGGTGTTGCTCTTCAGGTCCTGTGAGTGGTTCTTTCCTGTATAAGTTTAATGGCTTTGTGCTTCAAGAGAAAGAAAAAAAATAGTAAGTTACTGCTAGTAAAGCTTATGAGTACTCAATAATTGAAAGTTATTTCTAATCCAAAATTTTTCTGTGATTCTGTCAAGGAATGGTTAGTGAATGTAGATCACAGTAACAGAGTGGATCTGGGCTGTTTGCTTGTGACAGGGTAAACAGAGAATAAATCTGACACTTTCAAAATACATCCTTGCACTTGTTTTCAGAAGAAATGAAAAACTGTGCACTAAAACTGTGAAAAGATAAGGGAGACTGGTAGTCACATGGGTGTGAGCTTCCACTGTGATTCTGTGCCTAAAAGCAAATGTGAGTTGGATTTATTTGCAGTGACTCCTGCAGTGCTGTGTCTAGCTCTCAAGTGCATTGAAAATAGGAGGGGATTCAGAAAAGCCATGAGAATAAGTCTGAAAAAAATGTTTTTGCTAATAGATTTGAGAAGCTTAATCCCTACCCCAAAAGAAGATATGGGGTAACTTGCTCACAGTCCGAAAATAATTCACAAAGTGAAGATAAGATTAACCAATAGTCAACTAGAAGAACTATCCATAGCTAGGATGGATTTTTCTATCAGTGGTGACTTTTAATTTAAGAAGGTAAAACGTACTTGTTTTGGTTTTCTTTCCCAAAGGGAAATTTGGTCATTGCAGCTTTGGTTTTAAAGCAGGAGCTAAATTGCAGGATATCTGTAGCTTGTGCAACGTAGACTAGATTGGATGGTCATAATGAACTTCTCTGGACTGAAGAAATGGCTGCAGTGGGATCAACATTTCTCTAATGGAAAGGCTTGTCAGACTTGGCATGTTTACAGGTAGCCTCAGGAGAGAGACAGTCATCTCAGTGTGCCATGGCAGTTGTTCTTGTGTTTATAGATAAGTCTGCCTGAATATGTTTGAATATATTCTGGAATATGTGAAGTACTAAGTTTGCCTGCCTTATACTGCTAAATGAGGCTTTTGTTCAGGGCTGTTACCTTAGTGCTTTCCTAGCCTAGAGAGACTGTGGTTTGTTTTATTTTGTTTTGGGTGATTGTTTGTTTTTTTTTTATTTCTCCCTTACCAGATAAGTTTCAAGAATACTTGTAGTCTAAAGTAGTCTTTTTGTATAAAATCAAACTCCTCTCTGTGCGTTGTTCTTCTGGAGGCTGTTTTCTTTTTCTTTCTCCTGATGCTAAGCAGAATTTTAGATGAATTTGAAGGGGGGGGAGGGGGAACAATGCATTTTTCCGTAGAAATGCAACAATTTTTTGCCAGGATATTTAGTGTTTGTTTTAAAGTGCTAGTGTAGGATTTAAAAGTACTTTCATCCTAACCTTACTAATATCTCCAAATTTGTTTTTGACCATGTCTAGAAACTTCATGGGAAAGTGGAAGTCAAGCTCTTCTGTCTTTGGGGAATAGCACTTTAGATGGTCTTCAAGTGGGATGTAGAGATAGTGGTGTGGATTTGCTTGCTTGCAGACAGAGGAATGGTCTCATTGGCAATAGTTTGATTGTTAAGTGAGGCTTCTTAGCATAAAAGGGAAGTAGGTTGGGCAATTTGCTTAGAAGCGTGTTTGGTTCTGGGACTGATTCTGGGATTTTGGTGATAATGGATACCAAGACTGAAGCTCAGTGGGAGGCACATGTGCCTCTCTTAAAATGAGGTTACATCAAAGTTGTATTACTCTAGTGGTGAGGTCAACTTACTTGTGTTCTCAGCTGTTTTTTATTCATGGTTGCATGTCAAAATTATACAATGCAAATTGTCAGGTAACGTGGTTTTTGTGGTATCTCAAAACAAGGGGAAAACACTAACAAAGCAAATGCAAAATTATTACTGTCATTAGCAAACGTTAAAAAATGTGCACACCGCTCTTCTGAGGTTGACTGACTATTGGCATGCTTAGTTATATGTGCAATCAAATAATTTCCTAATGATTAGCATTTTTGCTGTACTCTTGGGAGAACGTATAGGTCAATTTTCCTCTGCAGTTTGCTAAATGGCTCAAATTATATGCAGTGTCCACACCTTGAAGACATAAATGTGAAGGGAAGGTGTGTTTTTTAACAGGTTTCTATCATATAAATAACTCAGCTTAGTCCTGTTAAACACTTTTTTTTTTTTTTTTCTGGAACATGACTTTATATAGTTGGACTCTGGTCCATTTGTAAACAAGGTATGAGAATCACTTGGTTATGTGTCTTCAGGTAGTATCTAGTTCTTGCATAACTGTCTTCTGTAAGACTTTCTTGGATGAGGCTGAAGAGGTTTTTCTGCTTATGCTATTTTACAGATTTCTGGTATATTTTGTGGCTTCAGATAAAGAATGCTAATATGTTGTTGGCTGGACTTATTAATTTTCTTAGTGATTAAATATAGTATACCCATAAATGCCTAAGATTATCCTCAGGCAAAGTGTTTGCCTGATGACTTATAATTAAACTTAGAAATGTGCATGTGTTAAAAATGAGTTGCTGTTTTCATCTCTTAAATGTTATGCTACAGTCTAATTCATGCCTTTCTTCTTTTAATATTTGATGGTAAGTTTTGTAACCCAGAGGTGGAACCTGCCTTAAACGCTGCCATGTTTTGTATGTTATAATGGTGATTGAGAGATGCTGTATTCATATAAACGGAAATGCCTTATTTTCCTCACTTTAAGAAAATTAATAGTGCCAGTAGAGTTAATATTGTCCCTGTTGTTTCCCAGTTCCATTGAGTGATCTCTTAATCACCAAGCATGTACTGAAGGTGTAATAATTAGAGATCTAAGCAAGCTAGTTTTCATACAAAGTAAGGAAAAGATAAGGTTAAAAACTTCAATCTGCTCACTTTTTTTTTTTCTACTGATTAGATGAAGATTCAGAGCTGGCTCTTCATAAATGTCTTAAGAGCTCAGTAGAAGTCTACAATTAATAAGAGGATTTCTTATAGCCCATTTGTCACTTCTGAAAAAGAACACTTTTAAATGCCAGCAAGGGTTTCTCAGACAAGCTGTAGCAGGTTTTATGCTCTAGAGAAATTCCATTTCTAAGTAAAACTTGGGTTATCTTGAGTTTGGATTCTTGGAGCTGTTAAACTGGCTGATTCAGGCACTAAAATAAGTGTCTGTGATACTGTAATGTTCCTATTCTCCTCTTCCTGATTCCTTCTGTCTTTTTAAATTCAGTGTAGCTCTTATCTATTATCTTTTCTGTATACAGCACGTTTGAGAAAGTGCTTCCCTCCTTAAAAGCATGGCTTCATAAATCAGGCTTGAAGATCGTGAGTTTTCTTTTGCTCTCATGGCAGACCAGTTCTTTTTGTCCCCTTGTACATTAGTGTTTGTCCTCACAAGCTCAGACTTCGGTCAGCTGAGGTATGACTGTGTAAGCTGTAGGGTCTCTGGAACTGCAAATGGCAACTTTATAGATCCAAGTTAGCTTTTCATTCTTCTGCTTGTCTCTTTCCAGAGTAATTGCAGAGAACTCCATTTCTTGAAAGTGGTGCAGTCATTGAATGCTGGTTTCAGATGATCAGTAAAAAGCATGCGTTTCAGGGCACGATGTGGCACAGCCAAGAAACCATAGCCTATCGACTTCAGTAGATGACATGCTCTCTGAGTTTTACTCTCTGAGTTTTACTTTCATGATCTCAGAAATAGCTGAAATATAACTTGAAGCATACAGCTTAGAGGACATGTCTAACGTGTTGCCCTGTTGCACCTAAAGCTTTCATGCTTACTTTTCCCAGAAGGGTAGGGATGGTTGTATTTTTTTGTCTCCCCCCCTCACTGCCTTTTTACATTGCAATGCTCAGAATATTAGTGGACAGCAAATATGTATTCACCAGTGGTCAGACATAAAGACTTTCTTTTATTGATGGTAATAGAAGTTAACATTAACATGTTTTTTTTAAAGCTGAACTGAGTCGGGGAGACCTTGCCCTCTCCTGTGTTACATATGCTTAAACACCTGACCTTGAAGTAGCACTTATGTGTTTTTTGTGGCCAAAGAGCTCTATTCTCAAGTGCAGGTAGATGACAGACCATCATAGGAGGGGGGTGTGTGTGCGTAGGGTGGTGTTCAGGGAACTTTTGAACTGCAAGAAGCAGGAATCTCTTCTCTGGAAAATGGCAAAATGTGAGAATCTTGATGAGGTGGGGGCACTATTGGCATTAGTTTATTAAAAGACCCTCAGACTGAAGGTAAATCTGTGTTTATTCTGGGATTGTTTTGATGACAAGCATAGACATAATGAAAGGGTAGTAACCAACTAACGTACTGCAGGAGTGTGCTAAAACTGGGTGGTTTTTTAGTAAACATGCTGTAAGGTCATACAGTCAAAAGTGGCTCTTTGCCTCCTTTCTTCTTTCTTCCCCCACCTTAATTGTAAATAGCCACTGATCTTATAGTAGAGGTGGGTTTAATGGTAAATGTCAAGTTTTGGAGTAATACAGGTGCTCAAGGAGAGAATAGCAGCCATGTTCTAAAGATCTTTAGAAAGATTTAAAAAAAAAAAAGGTGTAAAAGAGGCCTTTATAGTATATTTAAACCTGGTTTTGGTAACACTTGAAAGTGACTTCTTCCTGTCTTAGCTATAGTCCAGCTGAGTCACTGCCTTATGTGACATTTGATTAGAACAGCCCCTAAAATAAGTGGCCAACATCTGTTAAGGAAAAAAATGGCATTGTTATTACTGCAAAATGAAAAATGGGGCTTTTACAGCAGAATAGTTTCTAGAGAACATGCTGAAGCTCTTTATTTGAATTTGAACAGGGGCATTGCTTTATAAAAATAAGGAGTTAAAGTAGATCAAGATTAATATTTGCTGTGAGTTTACTGCCCAATTTGAATCTTAAATGAACCATAGACAACAGTGTGGAATGTAGAACAGGTCAGGAAATTGAGGTGATGGTGGTGCTGCTATTTGTGTTTGCTGGAGGAAACTTTGGCCTTTTCCTGCAGGTCTAGTTATTGCAACTGGCAAAAAATCTACTGCATTGTAGTATTCCCAAAAAGGTACTCCAATTACAAGTTGGTGTTCTAGGCTCTGTCTTTGTGTCCAGCTAGCGGCCTGTATGAGGACTCTATCTGCTCTGTTACCTCCTGTGTTGTGGTCTTGCTACCTCTTAATTTAGTCTGTGCTAGGAGACTTGGATCTGGAAGGGGCTCTCGTGTCCTTATGGGTGGAGCAGGTTGCCTCCATACAACTGTAATGCCTTGTAATTGGCATCAGGCCTGATACAAGGAACAGTTTGGCCCATCCCATCCTAAATACTGGAAGCACACTCTTACATAAGCAAGCATAAAGTTACAGAGATGATCACATTTAGATACCAGCTATTCTTCATTGCTCTTTTGATGTTCATTTGTTCTTCAAGATAAAATTACACATCCAGTATGAAGACAGTTGATGGCTGAAAATAAATCTGTTTGCTTAACCTTTTACCATTCTTTGTTGCAGCTCTCAAGTTCCACTTACAAATATAGGAGTGAGGAATTCAAGAGACAGTTTTCTCATCTGCCAGACTCTGAGAGACTCATAGTAGGTAAGACATAATCACACCAAAAGTGCTTATCTTCTGGTTAATAACTCCAGATTGCAGCAGTGCCAAGGTGTGTTTTTATGGCAAATTCTAACTACACCGGATATGTTTCTATTCTCCTGTCTCTGAATGAGCATCAAATACCTGCAGGGAAAGTCAGGTCTCTACTCCTCTCTTGTTCTACCTGCTTTGTGAAAAAAGATTCCTTTTGGGGGTTAAGAAGTGAAGGAGAGGATACAGAATCCTCCAGTTCATCTAGGTACAGGAGGGGAGCCTCTTATTATCTCTTGCTTCCACTATTTTTTTAGTGGCTTTTTAGACAAAACCCTTCCTGACAGAAGTGGAGATGTGACTGTCTGACAGCTGTTAGCTGACAAGTTGGAAAGAAAGATCACTACGCAGGGTCAGGGTGAGCACTGAGCACATAAACTCAACATATGTGCATTGATGGGCTCGTGTGATGCAACTGTGAGAAGAACAGAGGTAGAGTTAAATCCTGAGAGCATTGAATTTGTTTTATCATCTTTCCATCATGGATAACCAACTTGGTACCTCTTGCAGTGTCATAATAATTTATTTTCTGTCCTGTGGGTGTCGGAGTCCTCTCTTACTTTAAAGATCCAACTAGTTATGGCTGAGTCAGTTTCCATAGATTGGGGGGGAGGAAGGAATGATTCCATAGTTGTAATAGTTTAGTACTTAGATACAAAGGTAAAGGATGTTGCTTCAGTGATCCTGTTAAGTAGGTAGATTATCCTTAGTAGAAGATTTTCCCTTGCTTTCTGGAACTAAGCCTAGACTCTTGCCCTAGGCACCTTGATTAATGTGACTTCTGGGATTGAGTGACACAGTGGGTGCTTGTAATTTAAAAGACTTTCAGAGACAAATGCCACGTATGAGGACATAAAATTTGGTATTTAAGTGTGTAATTTCCATCAGCCGTCATAGGAGATGATTGGAAAGCACAAACCAATCTTCATTTTATCCTGACTTATAGTGTTGTGTACTTGGATGGATTTGTCAACATTGAGGGCAGATAAAAATGTTTTATGCCCCATGCTGATCTGTGCATTTTCAGTACTGCCTAGGCTAGTGCTGAGTGTGAAGTATGTTACCTGATGCTGTGCTGTGCAAATCTGTTAGTTCTGGGTTGGCTCATACCTTGAGTGGAGGTTTTCCACGGTCCAGTATACCAGGATATCTTATCCATAGGCTGATGGCGTGGGTGCAGGCGTAGAAGTACAGCTCAGCTGGAAGAGTAGAGTTGATGCAAAGTGCATGGGGTGGAAGGGGAGAGAAGCAAGTGAAGAAGAGTATCAAACTACGGTGCATAACTTCTTGGCACTGAAATGTTCCTTTTGAGCTCTGACTCCCTGTTTTGCTGTACTGCAAAAGCCAAAATCAGCAAGCATACCGCCTTACCTCCTTTGCATGCAGCGGTGCACCTTACTTCATCTTCTATCACTTGCCTTTCAGGTAAGCCTGCTGGTGCTGCCTGAGCATTGTGTAACAAGTACGCTGTCTGAGAATTGTGTGTTGTTTTTATACAAAAGAGGCATTGTGAGTGTTTAAATTTCATGTCTCATCTTATGCAACATTTAAGGAAGTGAATACTGAGAGGCTGTCAGTATATGCTTGCAACATGCTGAGTTCCTTCTGGGTTAATGGAAGAGAAATTAAAACTTTCAGTTGCATAGAAACAGTTAAATCCCTGCATCCTTTTCCAGCCTCAGAAGGGGGCAGTTATCCTCCAAAATGCCTTCTGCATTTTTAAAATACTTGACTTCAGTACAGAAGTAAAACAGAAGAAAAGGATATTACTTCAAAGCGTTGTTTTGATGCTTGTCTTTACACAGGATTGATGTAGAAAGCCATGGAGCAAACTGTGAAGCACAGTTTCAACAAACAGACTGCCAAGGACTTGAAGAAAGATTTAGTAATGGGTTAATCTCAACAATGTAGCACCTGCTCCACCAGAAGCAAAGTTATTACTTTATATACTTTTTTTTTACCCCATAAAAAGCAGTGCTCCTTTGGAAGGACTTTTTGCGTCCTCCAAGTGAAGAGCTCTTCCTTTGCTTGATGCAGAGAAACTTATCACGGGCTTTACAGTGCTCAAAGAAGCAATTACTTGCTGCTATTCAGAAGAACTGTAACTGCTCCTGTTCTTAACTTTGCTGTCACAAAAAAAACACCGACTATTCCACTGTAATGAGCACTGTATATAAAAAAATTATATGAAATATAATTATTTTCTTATAGTGAAAGAGAAATTACTTAGACTTTTGAAATGGGAGTTTAAAGGAGTGCCACTAACTTTATTTTATCTGAAAATGTTGTTTACAAGCAGCATTTTAAGTTACTGGATCTGAAAACTTAGTTGGAGAAATGCTAATCTCTCCCTCTTGTTTTGATGTTCTCTTTTGTGTAGGTAGGTCATGGTGTTGCTCATGACTTGCCCAGTGCTCCAGTATTTATAGGTCTGAATCCCTGTCCCTCCCCTCAACATAGAAGTCAGATGCAAACTTCTTGGTAATGCTTTCCTCAAGTCCTTAATCTCAAACTCCTGCTGCCTGACCTCTCCCTGCTCCCCCAGCATTTTGGTATCTGACTTCTCTTTAAACATGCACTTACAACTTACTGGTTTGGGTTTCTTGAAGTCTATGTAATTCTGTTTGCACTTATGTCTTCAAGGGCTTGTGTACATGCCTCATGCTTCTTGCAAGAAACTTTCTTTCCACTTGATTATTTGAGGGGAAAACCCAAGAGAATTTTAAAAATCATAATAAAAGCTTCTGTAGACATAGACTTCCTTGAAGTTAGGATGGTGAGGGACTCCTGGACCTCTTGGTACTTGAACAAGGGCTGTATTCATCATCTTGTTATACACAAAATCAAGATTCTGTCTCAGACATTACCAGATACAATGCTGTCGTGGTTTAACCCTGGCTGGACACCAGGGACCCACCAAAGCCGCTCTATCACTCCCCTCTAACCAGACAGAGGAGAGAAAAAGTAAACCAAAAGGGCTCGTGGGTCAAGATAAAATGATCTCTCCCTGTCTTTATCAGTTACCATCATGGGCAAAACAGACTCCACTTGAAAGAAATAATTAATTTATTATCAATCAAAAATCAGAGAAGGAGAGGAGAAAAACTGCTAGATCTTAAAAACCTTTCCCCCCACCCCTCCCTTCTTTCTGGGCTCAACTTCACTCCCAGCTTCTCTACCTACTCCCCCCCCAGCGGCACAGGGGGATGGGAATGGGGGTTGAGGTCAGTTCATCACACGTCGTCTCTGCCGCTTCTTCTTCCTAGGGAGAGGACTCTTCCCCTGCTCATGCGTGGGGTCCCACTCACGGTCCTCCAAATTCCAATGAGTCCTTCCCATGGGCTACAGTTCTTCACAAGCTGCTCCAGCGTGGGTCCATGGGGTGCAGTCCCTCAGGAGCAGACTGCTCCAGCATTGGGTCCCCTGCAGGGTCACAAGTTCTACCGGCAAACCTGCTTCGGCATGGGCTCCTCCTCCCATGGGTCCGCAATGGCTTGCCAGGAACCTGATCTGGTGCAGGCTTCCCACGGGATCACAGCCTCCTCCCTTCATCCACCCGCTCCAGCGTGGGGTCCTCCACGGGCTACAGGTGGAGATCTGCTCCACCGTGGACCTCCATGGGCTGCAGGGGGACAGCCTGCCCCACTATGGTCTTCACCACGGGCTGCAGGGGAATCTCTGCTCCGGCGCCTGGAGCACCTCCTCCCCCTCCTTCTTCACTGACCTTGGTGTTTGCAGGGCTGTTTTCTCTCGCATCCTCTCACTTCTCTTCTCTCTCCGGCTACTGAGCCGCAGACGTTTTTTTTCTCTTCTTAAATATGTTATCACAGAGGCGCTTCCACTGTTGCTGATTGGCTTGGCCTTGGCCAGCAGTGGACACAGGGAATAATTCTAGCAGCTTCTCACAGAAGCCACCCCTGTAGCCCCCCCACTACCAAGACCTTGCCACAGAAACCCAATACAAATGCTTTTCAAAATAACAAAACTCTTCGATACCTCTAAAGCTAAATTCATTAACATCCTGCATGAATACGTGCATTCTGGGTATTTTCTATACAAAAGGTAACCTTATTTAGGTTGGAGCTTCCAAAAGGGGTCTGTCTGTATTAACTTGCTAGCAGTAGTACTTCTGAAAATTCCTTTTGTTTGAATCTTCAGGCTATGAAATTATGAAAGTTCTCTCAAAGAGGTTTTTAAAAAGTGCAACCAAATCCTCTGCTCTTGTTCTTAATTAGCAGGTGTCTGACGATGGGTAATTGCATTCTAGATGAAATCTGTTTCTCAGTAGGGATGTTTCAGCCAGAGGCAGTATCATAATAAAAATGACAGTCAGGTCTGAAAATATCCCCTGCCTGCAGAACTGGATAGCTTCAAGCTGCCTTTTAGTGTCTGTCTCTGCAGATCGTTTTAGCCAGTGATAGGATCTGTTTAGTGGAAAATTTATTCTCTTACTACAACATATGAACTACTGTTATGTAGGAGTTGACAGTATAATCTGTTATACTATAAAATGTTTGTATATTCTGTTGTTTAGGTGCTTTGAAGCTTGACTTACGAATACTTCTCCCAGGTGCTTGTACATGATCTTGCCTGATACCTCTTCTCTGAAAATATAGGATAATGCGCAGGGGGTTGATACCTGCAGTGCTGTCCTCATACAGATACTGCCATCAACTCTGGCACTGGAGTGTTCCCAGAGCAATGGTCTGGCTGCAACCAAGTACAAGTCTGCCTTCACGGGCTTTTGAAGACTGAAAGAAATAGCTTTTTATTTGTGTTGTAATACCCTTATCTCATTTTAAGTTAACAGGTTTGGGTCAGCTGAGCTGCAATAAGTGAGTAAACTTGTTCTTGCTCTCTATACATAGATTACGCCTGTGCACTCCAGAAGGATATCCTGCTGCAAGGACGCTTGTATCTCTCTGAAAACTGGCTCTGTTTCCACAGCAACATTTTCCGATGGGAGACCACAGTAAGATCTCTTTGCTTACTTGAATCCCACCTCTTCTTTGTCCTGTACTATCAGGATAGGAGAGTCCCTCAAACAAATCTTATCCTGTCAATCTCATGCTAGTAACTTTGCACTGAAAAGAAAGAGCCTGCATCCCTGAGTGGAAATGCAGATCTGTTGCTTCATAAAATGAGAGTAGCATTGGAGACATCTGAATGCTGAAGTGAGCCTGCTCAGTAAGTCATCCAGCATAGAAAGGAGTTCAGGAGTTATGCTAAAGTTGGTCCTTTAAATTTCTGGGTGACTGTTTGCCTCTCCTTACCAAGGAGAGTTGCTTTATTAAGGGATGTAACTTGTAATGGTCTCCTGAAAGACTACGAGTATGATACAGTATATTGTGTTGCCCTGTTCAAGAATGCTCCAGCTATGAACCTTAACTTAGTTTAGTCTCACATGTAAATATTAACATCTAAGAATAGCTGAAGAGAATCTATAAATGACCTCTGTAAGTTCTTATACTGCGGTCCGTAGCTTTCAAACAGTGGAAGCAAAAGTAGTTATTTGTGACATGTTGGCCCTCTATTTCTGTCAAATTAGGTTAATGAGTTAAAACTTTTCATTCAAGTGATTGTTGCATCTGCTGTAAAAATAGCATGAGGCAGTGAATGAGAAAGGGAAGGTAACCTAGTTAATAGGTGATGGAGATGTGTCAAAATGTTCTGCAGCTGTAAGGCTGCTCATACCTTAAGTTAATATCTTAAATTCTACTATGTGTGCTCTGAAGTACACAGGATGGATAAAAAATGGCTCATGTGCTTAAGACAAAGAGGGGGTGTAGAAATGCTTAACTGAAAACAAAGCTTAATTTCATCAGATGGATTTGATAATTAAATGTTTCTTATTGTAGACTTGAGATGGAAAAAAAAACCCTTTGAAATGACACCCTTGAATAGATAAACTATGCAGATTGATTTTTTCAGCCAAAACAGCATACATCCTGGTAACTTGTTCCTGCTTGCCTAGTAGAGTGATATCTTAAGCAATATCCTAAGGCAATCTGAGTTCATCAGCTACAATGGTAGAGCCGAGTTTTGGGTTCTCCTTAGAAGGTTGTGTTGATGCAGACAGAGTAAGTGGAGGACCTTCTGCACACACATGAAAAAGCAAGAGAAAGGAAGAACATACAGTTGGATCTAAGCTGAACAGCAGCACAGCCTTATCTTCAAGGGAAAGGGGTAGGCTGAGTGGAAATGGCTTGTTGCAGCCAGTCAGACCATCCTCTTCTAAACGGAAGCATTTCAAGTACTAATATGCAAGGCAAACACACCAAAGCAGGAAGATTTCCTTGCAGTGTCTGGACTGCAAATAAACCTCTGTGAAAGTGGACTAGATTGCAAACTTCTGTGAGATGACATAGACAAGATAGTCTGTTACCCGATCTATGTCCTGCCTTATGTATAGCATGCTGATTGGGATTGGCTTTCAGGTCTGTGGTTTGTATGTGGCTGGGATTGTGCCCTTCATCCTCAAGTGTTGCTGGAGGAGTGAAAGGAAAGACGAAAAAACTATTTACTTCCTTAGTCCTAGTGTGAAAGAAGAGGAAATTACTCTTAAGTCATCTTAACTTGCATCTGCTTTAGAATGCTTGCTGTTAAGTTTAGCAAGTGGAGACAGTAATTGCCTTTGTGATCTCAACTGAATTGCATCCCAGGATTTGGGGTTAGTTTGAGTTTCTCTTGCATGTTCTGTGACTTTGTAAATTTTTAGTCTTAACAGTTATTTTTAATATGTCTTATTAAATCTGTTTCTACTTAGATTTCTATTGCCTTGAAGGATATCACTTTCATGACAAAGGAGAAGACTGCTCGGCTCATTCCAAATGCCATACAAATAGCAACAAAAGGCGAGAAGGTGAAAAATCTGAATTTAAATACTTTTTTTTTTTCCCAAATGATAATGTCCAGGGCAGAGCACTTGTTGTAGTTTTAAATTTGCATAAGTAACTTCCCTGTCGAATCTTTTAATGTGATTAGGATTAGAGGGCAGACTTGGTGGATTGGTCTCTGCATATTGGCTTGATAATTCAACTTTAGTTTGACTGCAGAATCCCCTATTAGTCTTGATGCAGTAAACAGAAAGTAAGGGAGTTTTTGTCCCACTGATTCTCAAAGGAAAGTAATTTGAAAACTAAAACTTCAGAATGAAGAATGAATTCAGAATGTGTGTCCTTGAGTTTGATATTTTTGCCATCTTACTGGATTTTGAAGTGTCCCTGGAAGAAAATTGCTGAAAACAAAAGGACTGTGATGTCATGGTTTTTGAGTCATGGAGAAATCTACCCACAGAACGTGCAATTTTATGTGCTGGGAAATGTACTTTTGGGGTGTGTATTTGGAAAAACTGAAAAGCATGTCCTTATGTGCAGCAAAATGTTCTTATGTGCAACACACTACATAATACTTCTTCTGTAAATGCCTTGAAAATAATAATTCTTGGACCGATACAGAAAATAGCTTTTCAGGATGAATCTGGAGCTGTTGTGAAGGGACTATGATTCCCCATATTTGTCTGTTCCCTCTTAATTTAGTAAATACTAACCTTCATCATCGAGGAAGATAAACCTCTCTTCTCTGCTAGCAAACTTTCAAATGGGGAAGATTTTAATACTGCAAATGATGCATCTAATTTGATCTCCTATTTTAATTATTTTAATTTCACATCTTCTCACATGAAAAGATTAGTGGCAGAAGGATGAAAAGGGCTGTGGCCTGTGAGAAATAAGCATATGCCTCTCTGATTTGTTCCACCTCCTATGTGGAAGTGGGAGAAAGACTTAACTGTGCATTTAGTTGAGGGGGGAGTTCTTCCTTTATGCCAAAGGTTCAAATGATTGCAATTGGATGCCCAGAAGAGCAAGTGTCTTTATATACTATGTGGATATCGGGGAACTAACTCCTGTGTATTAAAAGTGATAAAAAGTGTGGAGTGTGAGGAATATGAGCCCGGGTTTGTTGAGTGTGAGAGGAGCATGCCATTGCTGAAAACCTTAGCATATTCAAGGTACAAGAAAGCATTCTGTTTTTCTTGAAAATACCTGCAAGTGAACTTTTTGTACCTTGTTGTTCCTGCAGTTTTTCTTCACATCATTCAGTGCAAGAGACCGAAGCTACCTCAGCATCTTCCGCTTATGGCAGAACGTGTTGCTGGATAAGGTAAGCTTCTGCTGGTACCTGTGGTTAAGTAACAAAATAATCTTCTTCTAATGTAAGCAGATGTGTCTTTGGAGGATAAAAGTCTTTCCTTAAGAAGTTAGCTTTTCCTTTCTGACACTGATGTTCTCCTTCGGCTCCTCGTACTTTAGATACCAGATAAACATCTTGTCATTTCCTTCTCATACTGCCATCTACAACTTTGCTGTCGATGGAGCATTTTGTCTTTCAAGATAGATTGCATGCTTCTCTTTACTATCAACTCAAGCAGATATTAGTAAATTGGCATGCATTTGCTTCGCATTTTCTGTGGCTAACTCACGATCAAAACGGCAAGAGGCTTTTTCAGTGAAAGCTTTTTTCTTTAAGGAAAAAGCTAAAAGTCACCTTCTCAGATAAGTTAGCTGAACCTTTGCCAACCAACTCATTACAACTCCCCTGACCTTGAATAAATGCAACAAAGGCAGGCTGCATGATGTAGAAGTGTATTTTGGCAGCTTCTGCTAGTTAGCTTGATTTATACTGCAATTTGTGGACACTTAAGCTGATATTCTTTCTAAAGATGTACCTACATTTTTGCAGAACATCACTGTAAGTCACGCAATTTCTGTAAACCGATTCCTTCCTGTTTATGGCTCTCGTTGTTTAAATATTTCAACACAGTTGCAATTGAACACCAAAATATCCATATATAACTGCACTACAATGGTCCCCAAAGGCTTAAAGCTGTTGTACTACTTATATGTAGTACCCACACAAGTTTTTAATTAGATGAATTTTAGGGCAGACTAGAGGCACTTTTTGCCAAACAAAAGCTGAAAATAAAGGAAAGTGCTGTTTAAAGCAAAACTAATGTTTCCTGCAAATCTGTTATCCCTCATATCAAATACTATTTAACCATAACATCATAACCATCTTGTTTTGAATCTAGACATAGCACTGCAAAAACCGCAGTGTACTATGTCATCTTTTGACTGGAATGTGCAACTGGAGCTAACTTTGTTTTCTTTTGTTAGGCAGTGTTTGTCAGGAATGGTAGTTGACTTACTCAGTTTGTGGTGCTGTAGAGTGACTGTATGGGCATTCAGGTATACAAACCTATCCAAGGGGCTGGAACAGAGGCAACAAGCTTTGTGCTGTTCGGGTTTAGTTTTTCCCATGTCTTTTGACTCTTTCCCACTGAAATGAGTGTCACATTAGGAACAATTTTTTACTTCAGAGCAGTAACTGAAGGATAGCTGTGAATGTAGAAGGCATGGACTACATGCAAGATGAGATGAATTAACCAGCAAGTTTTAGGGACCAGTGTGAGAGTCCAAGTAGCTTGGGAACTCTCCATATTCTCTCTGTCTAATCTTGTTACTGGCTTGCTTGCATCCTGACTGAAGTATGTTGAAAGAGAGAAGTCCATTATGTGAATTTCTGCTTGGAGTTCAGTTGTAAAATGGAGCATTGCTATGAGGTAGGGCCCTTTAATGCGGTGTGTTTGGAGCTACTTCTTGAACGAGGATTTTTATTAGGTTAAGCTCCTGCTTCTGCAATGTAGTAGTGACTTCTGATTCTCTGCTAGAATGAGTTTGAATCACCTCAGCCTGCTTGATGGTTCTTTACTGCTTAATCAAACTACATCAAGCTATAGAGGGGCACTGGGGAGGTGAAAGTAGAAACTGACGTTGCTAAAGCTGGATCCGGTGACCCTGCTACAAATGACAGCTGTCTGCTGACCTGTTGCTAAAAGAAAGCCCTTGGTGCGTCCAAGCAGTTCTGCTTTCTCTCCCCAGCCTCCCATGGCAGGGACAGCATACATTTGAAGGGGATCTCATACATCTGAGGCTCTGGCATGGTATGCAGTGCCCTGAGTATGTGAAGCCTGGTGTTTCTGGGCTCCAGTGGTGAAAGAGATCTGTCAGAATTTGTAAGGCTTGTGACAAAAAAACCAAATCTCACTTTGGAACCAGTTCCAAATGGAGCTGGTTTTAATGTTTCCTCTGCAACTGGCTAAGTATTTTAAAGCCTATGGATAATTTAGTTATCTGGAGTACATCTGCTAGACCTGGAAATGAAATCCAACTGTTAAATTATGAAATGAAGTCCTTTTAGTGTTGTCAGAATTATAACAATGCAGCTCTCACAGTGCTGGTTTGCGCCACCTGATGGTAGATAATCCCTAATTTGCAGGATTTGGATCTAGGGGATCAGAATTGCATTTGCTTCAAATCATGTTTGTGCAGAGGTCACTTTCAGTCACCGGCTCTGGCCTCTTCAGTGCTTCCTGGGCATAGATTTCATCTTACGAGGTCTCACCTCTGAAGAGCAACCTATCTGCTTTACCTGATATACCTTAAGCTTTCACCCTCTGCAGAACTTCTTGGTAGGGTCAGCATGCCCTTTCCCAGATCTCCATCTTGTGGCCATTCTGCCTTGCACTTCTTGAGTACTGCATTTCTTAGACAGTTGAACAGGTAGCCTTCTGTAAAGTCTGCCTTTCTATTAGAATTGACTTGCTCTTTACCTTGCATTGTGTCAGAAACAGTAAACGGTTACATGCTAAGCTTACTTAGGCCATCAAGATGCTCTCCCCCAACTTTGTGTTGCTGTTCTGATAAGACTCCTGGTCCCCTTAGGTTGTAATTCTCTAGCTTATAGCTTCTCCTGTAGATTTCACTCAGAGTACAATACTGTGCATTTGGCACCCTTCAACAAATTCTGTTTCTCTGGGAATCAGTGGGTATCTTCCTCTTAAGATGGTCCTTTGTTAGGCTATTCTTTTACAATGTTAATGTAAAGACTTTTTTCTTTCCAGGAAAATTCTACTTTTCCCCTGCCCCCTCCCCCCTCATTCCTATTGCAAAATGTGCTCTGAGTGAGTCTCTCAGGCTTTTACCTTGCCATTGTTTTTTAAATTCTCCCAGTTGCAGGGGAAGCATCATGGAAAATAAGGAGTCTTTAACGTCTGGAAGAGACATGACACCAGTCTTGATAAAACAGATAGCTGCTTCCACATCCACTGAGGCTTTCAATAATACATCAGTTTCTAAAATCAGCCAAAATTCCTGTTTTGCAACAAACTTTCCAGATTGGTAAAACAAGTTCACTAACAGCTACTATTGACAGCAAGAGCAATGGCATTTATACTTCTGCTTTATTTTCCTAAAGTTTATGGGTGTCAAATATCCTTCCAGTTTAAGGGAGAAGGAACAAATTAAAATCTAATTAGGCAGGTCATTCAAATCCCGAACAAACACAGTGCTCCTTATTTCTAATGGAACAAGATCTTAACTTAATCAGTCTCAATTCCCATGAGTCCTCTTCCTTAGAGTTGGATTTATTTTCCTATTGTTCTTCTTATGCTTTGCTGGGTAGAGATTTCCACCTGTCTCCAGAGGCGTTCTCACAGGTAAGTCTAGAGGTGTGAGAGGGGCACAGAATTTCTGATGCGCTTGTACTGCTTGTGGCAATTTTCTACCAGGACAGCAGTACTGCTTTCCCTGGCAGCTTCTTAGGGAAGGTTGTGAAAGAGATGTTTATTTACATCTTTGTGTGCAAGGAGGGTCGTTTTAGAGATGAAAGGGGGCTTGGGTTGATTCTGACCTTTGTGTTTGGGCAGTTAGAGAGGGGGAGTTTGCTGTTTTCCCTTGCGAACGAGCAATCAGACAGAATTCCACAACAGAGGTGCCTGGTGGGGGGGTTGTCTCTCGAGTAGACCTGTACGGTGTGTCTTGTTCTTATTTCTGCATCTGTCCATAGGGGGTAAAAATCAGCAGCTTTGCTTCTGTCAGTGGTATTGTGTTAGTATTGCTTGTACCATGCCACCACTTTGTCTAGCATGAAACTAAGTATTGATGTTTTATGTTCCTGATTGAAAAGACAAAATCGTGTCCCAGCTGCTTCTTGTAGCCTTTGTTTTTGTATACAGAGAGATCTGATGAAAAACCCAGCATCGACCATTGCCTTGAGTGGATGAAGTAATTCATGCTTAGATGCAGCCTTTCAAGCTTCAGAGCTTCTCAAACCATCCTCTTAGAAGCAGAAGTCTGACCCAGAAAATTTGTGCCCTTCTTTGCCTTCAGAACTAATCCTTTCTGATACAGTACAGCAAGTCTGGTTTGATCTTGGGCTGTGACCATTAACAGCTTATTATATCTAGCTGAGCTAGGAATAATTGAGCAGAGTGCAAGAATCCTGTTTTAGAAGCAGAAGTTGGTAACATTGACTTCACAAAACCACAGGAAACAGTTTTATAGATTCCCAAAAGGCGTAACTTAGTTTCTCTGCTTTCCTCAAGCCATTGAGCTCTTCTGTACAAGGGCAGTCTGATTTGCCCACAGACTGGTGCAGAACGTGCTGGTGAATTTAATTAGTGACATTAGCTATTTCCCAGTTATTTTCTTATGACTGGAAATAAAGGCACTGGCAATACTGTGCAAAAGAATTGGAAGCGGCTTTGTTTCCGTCCTTTAATTTCTGGTTGAAAGGTACGCTACCTGAAGATACACCTCAGTCATATTTTGAAACTGTGTAATGCCTCCTCTTGTTTTTAGCCATTTAATGAAAACAGCTGTAGGTAGTTGTTTGTGGTTATGAGTTTACTGCTCCCAAGTCCAGCATGCCTGGGGAAAGCAAGGCAGCTCTACGTTGATGCATGTATGGTTTAGCACTACATGGCTTGGAGGAGCAAACCCCCGTGGCAGAGGGAGGCTGGCATTAGCTGTTATGACCCCTTGCTTTTATGGGTGCGTGCCTTGTGTTTTAACGCTTACTTTGTCCTCGGTAGGATTAAATACCTTGAAATTGATCCCTAGCAATAGGACGGCGGTGCCAGCCGCTTTTGGAAAAGCCTGAAACCTTGTGGGAGAATCCCCCTGAGAAAAAAACCCTTTTGAGGTGAGAACCTCACCCTTTGGGTGAGAACAGCCGCGTCCTGACCGGGCCTGGGTTTGCCCTGACCCTCGCACTCTTCCCCCCCCCGCCCCTCACCCCCGATTGGGGGAGACCGGCTCCCTGGCGGTGCGCGGGCCCCGCGGCGGGGGGGGCAGAGAAACCCCCGTGGGCGCGGGCCCCGCCGCCCGGCAGGAAGTGGGAGCTCGGCGGCACCCGGGCAGGCCGGGGCGTCCCGGGAGCGGGCGCGGCGGGAGCGCCAGGTTTGTCGCGGTGCGGGGCGACGGGCGCCCTCCGGGCGGGACGGAGCGCGGGGAGCGCGGCCCGGTGCCGGCGGCCCCGCGGGGAGAGCGCCCGGGGGTGGCTGCGGGCGCGCCTTGGCCGTCCCGCCGGGGGGTCAGCTCCTCCACCGCTGTCTGAAACGGCGGGAGGTATAGCGCTCTGGGGGTGGAGAGGATCATTTAAAAGCCCTTTAAATAATGCATGGTATTTAATGTGATCATTTCATGCAAATAGTAAGCAGTACTTGTGTTACTGCCTCATTAGCGCGGTTCTGTTCCCTTGATCAATATGGATTGTGGCTGAGGCATATTTTCCAGTGTGGTGCCTTTTTTTTTAAATTTTTTTTTAAGATCACTGGTACTGCTCTCTGAGCTCTGTTAAATCCCACAACCATATTTCCTTTGTCTCTGTTTTCTTTTTTTTTCCTTTTTCCCCCCTTTCACAGCTGAAGTGGACTTTGAAACTAGTTGCTTACATTGCCGATACGAGTTTGTCATACTACTTTCAGTTCCTGATTTTTCCTGATCTGAGAGAATTTAAATATATCCTAGTAGCTATGAAAATTCATGGAGCACGGCAGAGAGATTATAGAGAAAGAGAAGAGTAGCTAGTGACGAGTCAAGGTAACACTGTTACTGAGCAAAAGCAACTATTTTATTTAAAAGGGCGTTCTGGTGTCGTTCCAAAGCCAGGACCTCCTGTCCCACCGTGGCAAAGTGGACAGTTGGCTGACCTAGACACCGCTGTCTGTAGTGACTGAAACGCTAGCCTCTCACCATTTGTAAAGCACCCTGAGCATCC
Organism: Gorsachius magnificus; assembly: GCA_034008185.1. Classification (NCBI taxonomy): domain Eukaryota; kingdom Metazoa; phylum Chordata; class Aves; order Pelecaniformes; family Ardeidae; genus Gorsachius; species Gorsachius magnificus. The sequence goes on from CM067081.1 coordinate 126,523,090, forward strand.
TGAGGAAACAGGCGTGTATCTATTAAGCAGTTTGTCCAAGATAAAAGAGGGAGTCGCTGGCTGTCTACTAGTTACTGGTCTTCTGCCGTATCGAGTGAAAGACAAGAGGGAGCTACCTTGAAGATATCTGTGAAAACATTGGTGATATGTGGAGAAGCAAGTAGTGGCTACAAGTGTGTGTTTTCTTGAAGTAACAATTTTTCTCATGTCTGATGTTACTGGTTGAACAGTGATGTGTTGGGAATATGGAGTAGGCAGGAGTACAGTTCCCCAAAATGCTGAAATCCAATCTTGAAATGTGATGCCTAAATGCTTTCAGTCCTTGTCAGAATTGAGGTTAAAGGCTGTGGCGTAATTCAAACTTCTTACTGTTTTACCTCCTGTGCCTTACTGTCCCATACTGTAGTTTTTGACCGGCTCACTTTCTTTCAGAGGCTGACCAAGCAGGAATTCTGGCAGCTGGTGCACCAGAGCTATGGCTCTGAGCTGGGCCTGAACAGCGAGGAGATGGAGAGCTTCCACTCATCCTCTGAGGACAACGGGCAGCCTCGGTAAGGGGAGGCTATCAAGCTTATTGAAATACTCAGGGAGAAAGAAGCAGTGTCCTCTTTATTAGAAATTCTTTTTCAGAAGCGCTGCTGTAGCCTTACCAGAAAGGTTAAACCTACAGTAAAAGGATGCAAAGAACCAAACTGCATAAACTGAGCACGCATAAAAACTTAATTGTGTTCGTTGTCTAAACCAGTAGGAACACAGCTGAGCCCCTTAGAGGAGGGCGATAGGAAGACTTTGTTCTCCCTGGATCTGCTTCGGGATGTCAGCAGGACAGTGTAACTAGCGACATTTTCTCATGATGGTATCTAGTTAGGATCTGTGTGCACTTCAACAATGTGGAAGGGCTGAATGGAATGGAGCTAGATATGATGTTCAAACACTTTTTCCTCTCTTCTATGGAGAAATGTTTGTTTTGCTATGTTCTTCTGATGTCTGAGGTCTTATATTATTTTTGAATTGTCCTCAGTTTGAATTAGGAAGCTGGAATAATCTAACTGTATATGGATTTTTTTTTTTCAAACGGTTGCCTTGATTTTTTGGAACAAATGTGAACTTATGAGCTGCCAGTGTCAATCTAATGGGCTTTAATTTTTATATCTGGATGTGAATAAGTAAAACTGAACAATGTAATTTAGGTCTCTTTTTTTCAATCCTGTGTTATCAGAGTATGTTTGTTAGAAAAAAAATCTTAAGTCAAAAAAGCATCAAAAGATCTCCTATTAAATACTATCTGAGGTTTTTTTTCCCTGTAAAAAATGCACTACTGTAGCTCTGGAATAAAGAATGCAGGAAAAAAATCCTTGTCTCAGACTTTCTTAAAACATTTTCTTTCCAAACTTGTTCTAAGCTATCTCTGCTTCCTCTTTTCCCACAGCACTTTCTCTCTGATTCACCAGTGCTTGGTTTTACTAACTTTATGGTCAGAAGCTGGATCTTCTGAGAGGTGGCTAGGGTGAGGAAAATGGCTTGAGAGATTAATGAGATGAATGTGGGAAGAATGAGTTGATAGTTTTTAATATTAGCTGAACAGCCATGGTTTGAATGTAAAAACAGCACATGAGAACCTTTCTCAGATTTTTTTTGCACTTATAATCTCCAAAGGTATCTTCCTTTTTGCTTTGGACAGATCCACCATTTGTGATGATTCTGGAGAAAGGGAAGAAAAACTACCTAAAATGATTGGTTTAGTTCGGGAACCCACGCTTCAAACAGAAGGAGAGTCACTGAACAGCCATGCGTTGCCAGGAGTAAGTGCTGACACAGCCTCTTTTACTATTTGTAACTGATAAGCATATATGCTTATCTTGTATATCTATTAAGCATGTGTCTGTAATGCATGGGGATTGTAATTTCTAAAGAAGCCTGTGAAATTTCATGGTAGTCTAGAAGGCTTTTGCATCAGAAATTAATATTGGTATCTTCAGGTTTCAAGAATACCGTTTTAATTTGGAAATGAACAAACTTCTGTATAAGAGAATATTGTTGCTGTGAATTTCAGCAATGTCCCATCACTGACTTGCTGCATCACCAGGCTAGAATGCTGAGGCTTATGCCTTGGTCTTCCCAGCTGTAAAAACAAAATTAACCATTTTATTTACCTTCCTAGGGACCATGTGCATTTTTACGCAAGTGCATTTATGAAAGTAATGCCTTTGTTCACTTCCAGTGCTTTCTTGCTTGTGCTATTTGTTGTTAAAAAGTATCTCCTCTTACGCTTCTCTCTCTCTCTTATACATGAGATTTATTAGCAGGTAGTTATGCTGTGTTGTCCTTGCCTTCGAAGGTCAGTAGGTCTGCTGCTGTGAATATATGAAACCTTTTTTATTTACATTTGTGGAAATGTTTTAGGAGGAAGGAGGAAAAGAACCACACTCAATATAATAAAGATGAGTTTTCCCTTAATGCCTTGGGTTGATACAACTGAACAAGCATGGGTGCTTCACTCATGAGAATGTATGAATTTGTGACTGCATTTGGCTGTCTGGGAGGGCAAGCGCATTAGTAGTGGTAACTGAGGTGTGCACAGTGTCTAACACAGTGGCTGGGACTCCTGTGTGTAGTTGTAGTCCTGAAAGGTTACAGGCATTTTCTCTTGATTAACAGATACTCCAAGGGAAAGATCTTGGAAAAGCAAATAAAGCACTGAAGTGTTTCTTATAAACTTCGCTAGGGTTGGGTACTGTAGGGTTGCTGTTTCTGCTTTGGAAAATTTGGGGAGGGGAGAAAGATGTTAGTAATAAGGTTTACTACAATAGAAATCTTCTGGCTTTGTCACTTGCCAAAACTGATCTGGAAGTAAATAGTTTTGCCAAAGTCCAAATTAATGGCTAGAGAGACTCATACCCAGCAAACAATATTGGTATTTGTTTGTCAGGTGTTAAAAGCTTAATTGATAGGATGATGGGTATCCCTTGCGGAAATCCTAGCAGTATAAAACAAGATTTTTGGAGAGCTGTAAGGGGGAGGCCTGTGGATGCTGCTGGAATTTGGGCTCTTCAGGATAACTAAAAATCTACCCAGGTAGCCTTGGTTTGGACTTGTAAGTCTTATTTGCACAAGAACAAGCCATTTAAAAATAATTGCTCTGCCTGCAAAAGAAGTGTTTTGTTTACCTACTGGATGCCACGCCCAGAGGTGTCTCTTGCAGGTGCTAGATCTAATTGGGCACACTGGTAAGCAGTAATGCTGAGGAGCTTGGTTTGTAGGCAAGGAAAAATGCTGGGATTCTCCCTTGAATAAATGGCTTTTAAAAAGTCCTTTAATTGTAGTGTAAAAGTGCAGTATTGATAAATGCTTAACTGAACTGTTCGGCTTACTGCTTCAGTGTAACTAAAATACATAATGATTCTGTTCACCTGTATGTGTCACTTGGCACTTATCAAGAATGCCGACACCCTCTCCACAGCCCCAGGATTACAGCCTGTGTTGTAGAAGCACAGGGACAATAGGAGGAGTCAGTAGTGCCTAGAATGTATTTATCAAGAACTGATGACACAAAACACATTTTAATCACCTTACAGAGACTGCAGAGAAACAGACTTTTAACCCCTTCTTTTCTGCTCTGATAGGCAAAGTAAGTCCCAAAGCTCTCTTCAGAGGGAGATCTGAAATGATGGAGGTGTGGGCTTGGAAAAAATATTGTCGGTAGCTGTCCATAGTTGATTAAAGAAAGTCTACTTGTAACACACAGTCATGGCATATGTGTTCACAATGTGGGAACCACCTTATTGCCTCTCTGACTCTACCATCTTCTTCCCTCCACCCTTCCTAGGGAGACCTTAGAGCCTTCCAGTCCCAGAGCCTGCTGTTCACAGGTTAAAAAACTGAAAAGCCTTGGCACAGGCCTTAGCAGTACTGGACTAGCTCAGGAGATAAATGTACACAAGGAAGAAATTATACTTCTTTAATTCCAGCTGTCAGATCTTAAAATCATTATTCTTTAAGAGGAAAAAACAAGAAAGCTGTGTTTGAGTTGGTGAATTATTCCAAAAGTGTGAATTTCCTCTTCCCTTGACATCATGAAAGGCTTTTTTGTAGGAGCTGTTGCTCTAGTCTTCTGACTTGAGCCTGACTTTGCTGCTCTGCCTATGGCATAGTGGGGCTGCTCTTACGCTGCTGGTGGGAGATCCACCTGTTCACCAGATCCCTTATCCTTGTCAAAATGCTATGAGAGTTCCTTGGATTTGTGCTGGATGTGTGTCAATTTTTAGACTGTTTAGTCACAACTAGCTCATTTCTGTCTTTCCATCTGTATTGGTAGAATATTTTTGGTATTGAAATGTTTGTTCTGTCCTAGTTCCTGTTGTGTGACTGAGTATAACTTCAGGCACGGTAGCTGCTTTCAATAGGAGCATTTGTTAATTGATCTGCTTTTTTGCAGTCTTCCTCTTTTTTTTTTTTTTTTACCTTAGGGAGTATTTTTCCTTTATGTGCAATACATTATGCCCACATTTTCACCACCCACCCCTATAATGGCCCTCGGTTGCAAAAAAAGGTTTATTTTGCAAGTACAGGAAGTACATGGTGGCTATTCAAGTAGCGGATGCTCTTGCTTTTTTGAGTCAGTGCTGAATAATCTTTAGGGATGATGGTATTGCAGATGAATTGGAACTACTCAGCTGAGGAGGCCTGATCTTATTTATTATGGTCCATGCACTACTGCATATGAGGGGACTGTACTATATTGATCCCAGCTGTTCCACTGGAGGCAATGGGAGCTTTGAGGAGAGGTTTAGAATGAAAATTATGATTCGTAGCTGGTAGCCAAGCTTTTTGGGTGGCATTTTGAGATGTATAAAGCTTGGGCATACAGTTTCACTAGAAATTACTACTTGAAGTGTGCAGTGGCACATAAGCTTAGCTGCTGGTTGTTATAGATTAGTGTTAAGAACTGCATCATTGATTCAGTGACTGATGTTTTGGGGGTTGTCCTGCTTATGTGTGGGAGATGGCAAATGATACTCCATTGCTTTGTTCCCGAGAAGTAACGTTTTGTAAGTAGGATGGCTCTAGACAGTGTTTTAAAACTTTTTTTATGTCAAAGGGTAATGGAGCCCTACAAAATAGGAACACCTTTCAAATATATAATTGGGATGATCTAATGTTGCTGAAAAAGGGAGGCCCTGCCTATTTCATTGTACTTCCCATCAGGATTGTTGGACCCCTTGCTAAACTGGCAGGAAAAAACTAACCTGATCAATAAAAAGTAAATAATCTGTGGTAAGTTAATGAATTTATAAATACTGGTGTTGATGCAGAGAAGGGGACTAAACTGTGCAGGTGGGTGCATGGGGCCTGGATGGGGAGTAAACTGTCCCTTTTAAGGGAGGTCTAGGTATGACAGTACAGATGAGTAAATATGTCCCTTGTTACCAGGGTCAAGTGAAAGTTTGAAATAAAGAGGAAGGGATGTTGGCTAGAGTAGGGGGACAAGGAAGAAATTTGTGCTTTACTGTGTGGTAACTGAGCAGATAGAACTTGTGGCTTCCTTTATATGGCTTTCTTCTTTGAAAGTAACTTTCTCTCTTTTTTTTTTCTTTTTTTCAAATGATCTGTGGTTACTGATGCATTTTTTTTCTCTTGGTTATTTCAGGTGGAGGAGTCCCCAAGTGAGAAGCAAATAAAGAAGAGCCCCCTTCCATCTTCAGAAAGAAAACCTGTTAAGCTAGTCAGGAGCAGGTCTTTAGAAAAGTCCTTGGATCTGAATGAGAATGAAAACATTCCAGAGAAGAGCAGTGCATCAGATAGTGAAGAAGGTAAATCTCTTAACAGTCAGGATCTGTAAGACATCCTGACTCTGGTGTTCCATCTCACTAGTGGAGCAAGTTAGAGAACTTTCTAATCTTCTGAAACTTGTTTGCTCTTGTTTCACAGAACTGCAGCAAAAACATCTTTGTATGTTTCACAGAATTGCAGCAAGAACATCTTTGTATCTTACTTAGCTTCTGGGGAGAAAAAAAAAAGTTGTTGGGGGTGTTTAGAACAAAAAGAAATTGTAGTTTTGCTTTTTCTCCTTTGGTGCATAAAGAGTTGCTAACAGCTTAAACTAAAAAAAGTAGGTTCTTGACAATGTGGTGGTGTTTGTTCACTTTCCATGCTCTCACAGGTATTTAAAATATTTTTCTTTCCTTTGTTTTCATTTCTTGGGAGCTGAGGGGAAACATTTCAGACTGTTCTCCAGTTTCGGAAAGATTCCCCCACCCTCACAACCCCCCTTCTTTACATTTCTACTTTCTTAAGGCATATGGGCTTCAATGTTATTGATGGAGTAAACTGAGGAACTCACTGAAAGCTCAGGCAAGACAACTTCCCAGCATTCAGGAGTGCATTGTGCACATTCTGAATCTGGTCTGAAGATGAAAAACCTTAACACATATCTTGGAGCAGCTTATACTCTGTGTGTCAACAGAGTATCTTAATGGATCCTGATATACCATCCTCATAACTCATACCTCATTACCCAGTACAAGATGAGAAGAAACTTAAATACCACAGTAGTGTAGAGATTGTAACTTGGCTGTTATGTGCTTCCTTTCCCCTTCTCACCATAGGAGAGAAAAGCATAGCTATATGTCTCATAGAAGTTTTGGTATAAGCATTTTTGCAATGTCCTGGGGAAGAGTGCAAGGTCAGAGTGTGCCTGCTACCCAGGCTGAATGACAGTGAGACTTGTGCTGAGGTCTTGTGGGTGCTTGTTCTGTGGTCCCACAGTAGCCCCGACAAGTTCTTGCTCTCTAAGGTGAGCTTTTCACTTACCGTGGGGAACTTTTTTTTGCTAAAGTTGTTCAAACAGCTCACTGAAGTTGTGGTGGATGTTCTGTTAAATATCCCAATCTTGGTCTCTGTAAATGCCTTTAAAACAAGGTGTGCACAACCTGGATTGGTTCCAGAGTGGTATGGTGGTGTACAAATGAAGGACAGAAAAGCTCAAAGTAGCAGCGTGCTCAGTATCTCCTATGCAAAGAGATAGCTTGCTTACATCACCTGTTGGTGGGAATAGAACAGTTCAGTTAATTGAGGCCAATTCTTAATCTGGCTGAGAAACTCTGCATTTTATCCTTTCAAACAAAGTTGACAACGGAAGTTGCTTGCAGGTGTCATTATGTTGGGATCAATGAGGTGTCGAGGAAAGCTTTCAAAGTCATGGGTTGAATTGGCCACCTGCAAGTTGTGATTGTTGCCTGAGGATATACTTTACATTCAACTAACTTTCCTTTTGCTCACTCACACTGCTTCTGTGTTTGCTTGAGTTCAGATCCAACTTGATGCATGTCAGATTGTATAATTTTTGTAGGTATACCTACTTGAACTGGCTGCTGTTTATGCCATACTCCTACACACTTAACAAGCTTCACAAATTAATTGTTTACTCCATCACAGGTGTATCTATTAGAGCAGCAGAAAGTTTTGGCCTTTGGATGTGTTAGATACCTTGCAGTTTTCCTATTGTCTTGGTACCACATCTCTCCTCTGTCTCTGGATTTTATTTTTTTATGGCAAAGGTCTCCAGTGACACTAATTGAAAATAGTCCTGTTGTCTTTCATGCTGCTGTTTGCCTAAATGATAGCAATAAATACTGTCATCTCTGCAGTGGTGGTGTTGAGTAAATAGAGCATATTGAACTGGAGATGTCTCTTTAAAAGAGAACTGACTTCATGCTGCTTTTCTTATTTCTCCTCCCTCCCCCCAAGACATTTTTTTTAATTCAGAGCAGGATTTTCTAGTCCCACGACATTAATCTTTTCTCTCGGATTCCCTTCGTGCTTGGAACTTTTTTTTTCCTTCTGTTTCTCTGTCTGTTTTCTGTTGCAGTTCCCCCATACTCTTACAAGGTGAATGCCTTCATGCAAACGAAACTAGCTTTCCCACATGGCAAAGGTTTACCCATGCGATTAATCTCTCTTGTGTCCTCTGGCTCCTACTCAGGCTGCCCATGGAGGTGTCCTGGCAAATAAGGTGAGGGGAGAGCTCAAGACTGTTGTTCTCCAACTCCGTGTCCACCTGACACCCAAAGCTGGAATGCCAGAGCCTGGCACCAAGAGCTCCCTTGCCCTAAGCAATTCTCATATCGCCTACTGGGGGATGGGGGGGGTTTGCATCTCGCTGTGTGCCACTGTCCTGTTGACCTGCATCTCAGTGCTTTTGTTCGGTTCCATAAATTGGGGCATAAATCTTGAGCCATGATAAACTTTAGGCTAAGCTAAAAATTAATATCTGTGGTCTTGATTCCAAATTTTGGAAAACAAATCTTAGTTTGAGCACAGAATATATATTTCCAAAATAGCGCCAGGAGATTCTGGATTTCCTCAAATGACTCTTTTGTATGTACAGTTTCTATATGCAATGACAGTGGTCAGTAGCATAAAATACTTCAAAGAAAGAAGGGGGAAGCAAGAAATTGGAAAACAGTCTTTTCTGTTAGAAAGCTTTACTGTATATGCAGACATCACTAATTTCTGATTTCCTTGCATAACTTGACAGACTTACCATAGTTTGTATTTGTACTAATAACCACCTTAAATGTGTGGTCTGCAGGAGAGCATAACTTCTTGCACTGTAGTGCTGCAAGATGGGTACAGCGGTGGAGCAGTGGCTTGCCTTTTCTTGCAGATAAGGATATATATCGCAGAAAATGTTTGTAATACATGGTGGCTGAAATTAGTTCAGCCCTGGGCAGCTGTGGGTTTTTGTTGTTTTGCTTTGGTGGCTTGTTTTTTTTTCCCCCAAGGTAGAAAATTTTGGATATACAATGTATGTAAGGAAGAGTAGCCCTGTTACCTTGTTGGCATTTTAATCAAAATAGCAAAAGCGGGTATTCTGTTGAATATATAACTACTAATTATTTTTTGCTTTGGAGTTTGGAGGATATATGTTTGAGTTATCTAAAGGCAAAAGGCATGTTTTTCTTGTGAACTGGAAAAAGCTAGCATTGTCACAATACTTAGTACCTCCCCAAGTTCATTTTTTGTGTAGCCTTTTAAAATACAGGAGAACTCTTTGATAATGGTTAATATTGCTGATGCAGTCTTTAAATAGATCGTGCCTGGAACACGTTCACTCTAGGAATTAGTTTTATTGACTTGATTTCAGATGTATCTGGTTAAAGGCTCCTACCTGCATATTCTTCATGCAGTGTGCAATTTTTCCCCATCTGCAGTGGCATAGAAATCCTCAACAGTGCCAAGATTTGCATATATATACATTTTTTTTTTTCTCCTGATCCTCCTTCAACTCCATGGACTGGAAAAATCAGACATTTTATTAATTTGTTTGATACCCTCTGCTCTTACCCATTCAGCTTTCTTAATTTGCTTGTGGTGCATGTTTAGCTTTGAGCTGTTGGTTGTTAACGGGAATTTTAAGAACAATTTTTTTTCCTGCTCCCTTCTCCCTCCCCCTATCTCCAGTTTTCTGTGTCTCTCTCTTCTTGCACTGTAGATGTTTTCAAACCTCTGCAATCACTGCTGCATAATGGTATTATATTCAAAAATTATTTCACAGCTTGCCTTGCAGTGATGAAAATGACCTTATGAAGTGCAAGGCAATAGTGGGGGAGGGAACAGACTTGCTGTCTTCATGCTGAACCAGGACACCCTGGGTAATATGTTTGCTTCTGGATTTTTGCGTCCCTAGGGATCCTAGCCTAAAGTCAAAATAATCTCATGTTCTCTTATCAGACAGTAGCTCATTCATCTATAAATGTATTCAGGCTAAGAGAGTTAGTGGTGGATAATTGCATACTGCTGAGGGGTTAGAACAGCGTTAAAAGTTGAGCAGTTAGATTGATATCTAGATACCTGCACAAAACATTTTGTTCATTTCTAAGCCAGTCCTGGGTAAAATGCTTGATGTTGCTCTACTACTGAGATAAATAAAAGGCAGGTAGGTTTACCTGTGTGAGTTAAGCAAAAGAAAACCATAGACATTTGTAGCAGAGACGAGTTATTAAAGCTTTCAATTCTGTTCAGATTGCAAATATGTATACTGTGCGCTTATTCTTTGCTGTGCTACTGTTTCTGCTCACTGCTTCATCTAGGATTCCTACAGATAAACTCTGAGCAGCCCAGATGGAAGTGATTTGAAGCTTGTCAAGCTCTTGGTGTATGCTCCGACTTGCTTCCGTGGATGTGGAACTCATAGCAGCATTCGTACATGCACCTTCCAGACCTATCATCTGAAAGATTTCCAGGCTTTCTGGAAAACAGCTATTTAAATCCTAGCATCTAAAGTGGCTGGTGGGCCTGGTACATCAGCCCAGTTTCAGCTTGGATTTTCTGAAAATACTGCTTTATGTGATAACACCATTTTTTAAAAATGTGCTTGTTTGTTCCAAGAGCTGAGAGGGATTGTAAGTAAAAACTCTCATGCACTTGGCACTTCAGTGACTATTCCTTATTAGAGGCATGACTAGATAGAAGTAGCATAAGTAAGTCGACTAACAGGAAATTTTGTATAGACCCGTGGGTGCTCTTGTTAAAGCCTTTAGTAGGAGAACAGACCTCATGCTTGAAGGGTAAAATATCTCAGTAGCAAGGTCTGCACCTTAAGGTACTAACGCATGGGCTTTGTGCATATCATAAGTTTCTGTGGCTTATCAAATTGCCTCACATCAGCAGAAACATAGTTGCTGTCCTCAGGCATTTCAGGTGAACATAAAGTTGTGTCCTTTAGCTAAGCCTCACTGGGGCAAAGGTAGCTTGTATTATCTTGTATTTGCGGAGACATATACAAATAGCTGTCAAGGCTTATCTGATGCATGGTGACTTGATCATGTGTCTGGGCCTTTGTGTTTTCTTTTAAAGTGGTAGCAGATTCCTTGGGTGTGTCAAGGTCCAGCTGAGAAGGCTCAACCAGAGTAACTAGGTTTGAATTACCTGGTATCTGACTCCATGCGTGTTAGCTGATGCACAGTAGGCAAAAAGGGATGTCAACATCAATATCTGCAGCTTCCAGAGAGGAAGCGGGGAATGCACTCTGAAAGGAGAGGTCTGTAACGGTGAGGTTTTGTTAGCTGAGGACAAACTCACACTTCATTCTGACTGCATTTTGCTGGAATTAGGTTGAGCTCTGAGAGGAAATACAGTGAGCATAAGCTGAAAACCCAGGCTGAATTTCTGGCTTCCCACAGAATGTTTCAGAACAGCAGAATCTGTATACTAGTGCATAATGGCTGCATATTGGCTGGTTAAATGGGCCTCTTAAAACGTGTGCTTGCTTTCTGTCCCACCTCACAATTGCATAGACTTAACAGTTGCATAAGCAGAACATGACATGGGAAGGAAGTCCATCTCTTGTGCATGACAAAAATATGGCATTCATGCTTCACTCTTGGGGTCCTACATTGAAGCCTGATTAGGTCAAAGAGAACTTCTTTGGAGTCAGATGTATAACAGGGACTTTTAAGAGGCTAGAAGCAGCACTAGGGCAGAAGTCTGCTCAGAGTCAGAATTGGATTTTCTTGTGGACTGTTGTGGTGTTTAGTTGCTGCATTTGCATTTATCAGTACTGACTGCTACCAAGCAGTAATGTTTTAGAAGTTGTAACCTTAGCCTATAGGCAGCTTGTGAACTATAGCTTGATATTCAAGCTACCTTTGAATTGGTGGCTGGCACTGACTCTTGCTAGCTCTGAGCATTCATTTGTGTCAGTTGAAAGGTTAGGCATCCTAGCTTATGTCTTGCTTCTGCAAGATCTGCTTTCAGGCTTTTTGTTTTGGTTTAGTGATGCGTGGGGGTAGGGTTTTTGTTTGTAATTACAGTTTAGGATGGACTCGTTTCTAAAGCATAAGCAGATTGAGTTGGGGTTGGCATAGGAAACTGCTTGCCCTCCAGGATTATAATTCTGTCCCTTATCTCTTGCAAGAGTGGCTGAGACAACCACAAAGCTGAGTCATGCCAGCAACCAACAAGAAGCAGAAATAGCAAAGATCAGTGCTGCAGCCAGAGAACACCACTGGGGTGCTTGTTGGCGGTTTCGAAATAGGGGATGGCGATTAAGCATCTTGGTGCACTTTTCAGGATTGCAAAGTGGAGCAGGGTGCCTCTTGCATTCCTCTGCAAATAGGTATGGAGGGAGGAACAGTTTCAGGAACTGTTTAGGAGTCTGTAGCTGGTCTCTTAGATTGTGGACACTGCCAGCACTACAGATGGTAAAAGCAGAATTCTGAAACTAGCCACAAGTAAGGAGAAAGCTAGTATGGTTTCACTGTCCTGCTTGCTACCCATGTGTCCTTTGTATAATAGATGCACATATTAATGAAGATTATGCTAACTTTTTATATTCCCCAATGTTTTTTGTAGGAGTAGTAGAATACTGAAGGCAAAGCTAAAGGGATCAGTCCTTGTGATGCTGATTTATCAATTTATGTTTCACAGGGAAATGTGGGGAGATGGGAAAAGCAGCTCTGGACTTTGCTCCTTAAGACAACCTACCTACCAAATCATGTGCTACTAGCAGTACTGGGTTTCTGACAGTGGGAAACAAATGCTGATGCAAACTTGGGAAGGGTTTGAGGTGTAATAAAGCTTAGAATATTGTAAAGTTCCTTCATAATACTGTTCCTAACCTGATCTCTCTGCCTTTCTTTAGCAGTGAAGGAGACTGTGTCTGAGAATGATCTCTATGGGAGACTTTTCATAAACAGAGTTTTCCACATCACTGCAGACAAGATGTTTGAAATCCTTTTCACCAATTCTCACTTCATGCAGAGGTTTCTCAATTCCAGGAGTATAGTAGGTAATATACTCTTCTCCTTTCTGTCCATGTTGCAAACTGTCCTGAAAATTTCAACCTCTGAGAAATGTTAAATAGGGCTATGTTGAATTTTAAGTTTCACCTTGCTTTAAAATAATTTGGAAGCTTCAAAGTTCCATTACGAGAGAGGATATTTAAAGCTAGCCTGTTGTATCTGTAGATCAGTCACATTTTGGAGTAAAAACCTCATTTCAGTTCACCACAAAACTGCACCTTAATGCCTGAATTTTGGGTAGGCTATTAAGTTGATGCATTCTGTGGGGTACTTCTGATTACATTGTGTCCCAGAAATAGTGAAATGTGTATGGCTGGCACACAGGCAGAATCATTGCATCCTCCTAAACGATACTCACAGGCTTTAATTTTCTGGATGAGTAAATTTTATTCACTGAGATCATAAGAACAGAAAATTAAGTCAAAATGGGTAATATTTAGTCAGTGTCAGCTTGGAAGGCAAAGTGGCAAAAGCTTTTGATAATGTTAAGTGAATCTATTCAACTTTAAGCCAATGGGAAATGACATATTTTTATTTAATTGCTTACTCTTCTCCCCACCCTCAGGTCTCTTTCAGTAGACTCAGGTTCAGCTACTTAATGTCTCACCTTTGTTCATCAGTGAACTACAATTTTCCCTTCTCCTGCGAAAACCACCCCCATTTGGAATCTGTCTTCTGTCTGTTTTCCTACCACTGTTCTTAAACTGTTAGGATATGAAAGGGGAGAGATAATGCCTTTTAGGTAATCTGCATGTGAGATTTTGCATAATTTCTCACCTAGATGCTGTATCAACCCCTTGGAATAGAGATTCCAGTGGCAATCAGTTGAGGACTTTGACGTACACTGTAACGATTAACAATCCACTTTGCGGGAAGTTCACAACTGCAACCGAAAAGCAGGTACTGTGTGCATGTGTGTTTCTGGTACCCTTTAAAGGAAAGGCGAGGTCAACTCTACAGTCTTTCAGAGGTATGACCGTGGATTAGAGTTCAGTGAGCTGCGTGTGGATCTGCAGTTTAAACATAGATCTCTAAGGGTAGCATGCTGCCCACCTTGCTGTTAGTGAGCAAATGCTGATGAAATCAGAGAGGCTTTCTACCCTTACAGATGGCTGTAAACTTCTCCCACGAAGTCTGTGGGGAAAAGTGTTCACGCCCCAATTCATGAGAGATGTTAGAAGATGCAATGAAATGCTTTGTGTCCTCTTCTGGGCTCCGCAGTATGAGAGAGAGATGGAAAGAGTCCAGCAAAGGGCCACTGAGATTATTAAAGGACTGGAGCATCTCATATGAGAAACAGCTGAGAGTTGGGACTGTTCGGTTTGGAGAAGAGAAGGCTCAGGGGGATCTTACAGTGTATATAAGTATCTGAAGGGAGGCACAAAGAAAACTGAGCCAGGCCTTCACCACCAAAGGCCATACCTTTCAGTGGTGCCCAGTGACAGGACCAGAGGTGATGGGCACAAACTGAAACACAGGTGGTTCCTTCTGAATATCAGGAAACATTTTTTTACTGTGGGTGTGATGGAGCACTGGAACAGGTTGTCCATAGAGGTTGTGCAATCTCTTTCCTTGGAGATACTGGAAAGCCATCTGGACGTGGTCCAGGGCTCTAGATGGCCTGCCTTGAGTAGGGTTCTTGAACCACCAGAGGTGCCTTCTGATCTCACCTATTCTATAATTCTGCTTTGGGAAAGGTCTCATAGGTCAATCTCAAAGAAGAGCTGTGGTCATGAGTCAGTGGCCAGCCTTGCATCTGGTACTTGAAATGGCAGTGGGGAAGTACCTACCGCTGCTGCCTATGTTGGCTCTAGTAGGAGGTGTCTTCTCTTTCCCCACCCCATCCATACTTGCCATTCTTAACTGGTTTTTGTTGTGGTTGCTCAGGGTCTCTTCTTCCTCTAGTTCATTTGGAGTTGGTTGGTCTAGCCTAAGGAATTCAGGCTGAAAGGAAAAAAAAAAAAATTGGGTACCATGAATATGCCTTCTTATTTTTATTTTCTTTTATGGTAGATCCTGCATAAGCAGAGCCAGAAAGGCCAGTCTTATCAGGTGGATGCTGAGGTACTGACCCATGATGTCCCCTACCATGATTACTTCTACACTGTGAACAGATACTGCATCAGCCGCACATCCAGTCACAAGTGTCGATTACGGTGAGCTTGAGTGGTGCACAGTGGGAGGGGACAAGCCAAGGCATGTACGTTACAGGTTGAAGAAGTGTGCTTATCAAAAGATCTGCCAACAGCATAGAGAAAGTCAGTTTCTCTTGAAGTTGGGGATCTCTTCTGAAAAAATAGTCTTGGTTTATCTCTTGTCACATGTATGCTGCATTTGGATCTCATTAATTCAGTGAGAAATGATCTCTTGTGTTGACTCTCTGAGGTACAGAACTCATCTCCAAGACTGAACTGGGTTCTGACCAGCCTTGCATTTTCAAGTGCAGCTGTGTGAGTTGGATAAATTGTGGAACTACCAGAGATGTCTTATTAGAAAATTTCCCAGATATCCTTGCTGAGGGCCTGCAAAGGAGGATGGTTTCCCAGGAAGGTGCAGGGAAGGTGGAATGTACCTACCTTTGCAGAGAGGGTACTCGAGCGAATCAGGCTTCATTATTAAACTCTACCTAGATAGGGGAGTCTTAAAAGACACTTCCCTTTCCTCTCCCATTTGTTGAAAATGCCTCAAGTGATAAAGTTTCATGTTCAGTGTGTTTGTGTGACTTTCTGACTATGTAATCCTTGGTAGGTTTTGTGCTGTCTTTAGTAAAACCTTTTATCTCAAACTTCATCAGTACCCAGGAAAGGGAAGCAAGCCTGGATTTTATTCCGGCTTATCTCGGGCTATAAAAGTGCTGAAGACTCCCCCTCTACTGGGAGGAGAAGGAAAGAAATGTCCTTGAACAAGTGTTCTGGATGATTTTTTTTTTCTTGAGTGAGTCATTCTTCCTCTTTGAGGGCTATATTCGTTTTATCTAAGACACATGGCAACCCTAGGGTAAGAGCAACCCTAGGTTTCAATATGATGCACAGAGCATGCATGTATAGAACAGAAGGTGCATGGTGGTGTTACAACTGGCTTTATTATGCTGTGTTTAAAATGGCTCATACCTCTATTTGAAAGATGCTGTTTTGTTAGACTAGAAACACAGTGGGCTTACATTGGTTTGGATGATTATTTGAAAATGTTGAAAAAAGCGTATTCTAGGACGGTCAGTGTTCTTGACTTAAACAAATCAAAATCACAGGCTATCCTTTTGTCCTTTGTGAAGAGCTTTGGGATTTATTCAGTTGTTAGAAACAGCCCTCTGAAGGATTCTACTCTTTTTCTATTCTGGAAGCATTATTGATTAGTTTGACCTGGGGAATGCAAGGCAGGAATGTCACTTCCCCTCTGTCATGCTCACAGAAAGACACATTTTAATTTCTGTCTGCTCAGGGTAAGATCTAAGCACTTGGTGCATGAATGGTGATAATGAATTTCACCTGCTGCCATTGCAGTGCCCATGTAATGCATCATCTGTACACATACAGAGTAAAAAGCAGGACTTCATGGTCTGAAAGCCTGAAGTCTATTTTAAATGTATGTTAAAATGCTAACACTTCAGAGGAGAGAAATTCTCTGCTAGTCTGAGTCTGAAGGAAGAAAAAAAAACTTTAAAATGTTTCCCATAATTTGGACATTCAAATCTCCTGAAGCTTTAGCTAGATATGTTGTCTCTGCTGCTGTCTGTTTCTTGCCTTGCATCAGCCTAAGTGCTGCCCGGGTGGAGAGCCAAGGCAGTTCCAGTTGATATTTCAGATTATGGATGTAAGGTAGAGGCCTGCTTCTGATAAGAAATTTGTTATCACTGTGCTACCTAGTGAGCACTCTTTCACTATTGCATTCTGTTTATTAGGGTTTCTGCAGAAGTAAAGTACAAAAAACAGCCCTGGGGCCTTGTCAAGTCTGTAATAGAGAAGAATACCTGGGGAGGAATACAGGAAAACTTCAAACAACTCGGTGAGGCATTTTCCTGTTTGGTAGAGTAAGGAGGTTACCTTTCCTATGTATGTTTTCGTGTCTGTCAAACTTTTTCTTAAAGAATGGCTTGAAAAGGCGGCAACACCAAAGGAATCTCCAAGTCAGAAGTTCCTGTCATCTATATATCTGCTAATTCCAGGGTGTAAAAGAAGCATGGCAGCTTAATGCTAACAAGGAGCTCTTGTATACCATGTCAGCAATTGGTTTCTGAAGGAAACATGAGGAACAGCAAGAAAGCTGTTAATTTCAACTGCATGTGCCTATCTTTAAGTATTTCCTTTATTGTGGGTATAAGAAGAGAAACAGTGACACTTGGCAGGCTCCCTGGCTATGTCTTTTAACAGCCTGGCCGGCCATGCCTGCAGGCTTACAGTCTAACACAATTCCTAGTTTCAGTCTAACAGTGTCTTGAAGTGCTCCTCCAACTGCTGTTTAAACAGTCCTACAGGAATTAAAAAACCCCTAGCAAATAGGGGTAGCACAGGCCAAGGTGTAGTTTATGTCAGTGACCTGCTACAAGTTCATTTACTAGAAGATGCACTTGCTCCTCTCGCTGCCACCCCCTTCATATCTCACAATTTAAGTCTTCAGTGCTAGGCTTTTCAGCTTTCATTTTGAAAGTTCAGCAGCCTCTTTTTTTTTTTTTTTTTTTTTTTTTTTTTTTCCACCGCAGAATCAGATCTCCTAATGGAGGAATATGCAATTAATCAGTCCATAGAAGACTCTGGAAAATTAGTTGCCCTGAGACGAAGACGACGCACTTTACACCGGAATCTGGCAGAATCGCTTCCCAAACGCTCCTCCCAACACTCCCCTGGTGACATGGGAGTAGAGTCCCAGGGCAGCATAATAGGTAGGAATTTTTATATTGAGTGTTTTCCAGAAGGTGTGTTCAAGAAAGTTTAACTCTTAAAATAGTGCAAGAGTGACACTTGCGTGTATGTTACTCTCATTGTCTTTATCTAAATAGGTGTGATAGCAAATGCTCTAGTGGGTTCAAGCTTGCATAAAATAGACTTGGAGTATGTGTAGTCACTTTTATGATGAGTATCTCATGAAGTCAAACCTTAATGTCACCTTCTGTTTTTAAAACAGAAAAAGCAACCAAAGCCTAAAATGCTGCACTGTATCTACATAGGATTGAAAATGAGATGGGATCAGAAAGAAATTTAACCTGACTTGTGTAAAATTGCTGAAAATTTGCTTTATTTCTTCAAATAACTGTACACCCAGGTCGTGAGTTGATTTAAACTTTGTCACTTACCTCTTGGCCGTGTCATCTTGTTTTAGGGTTTTGTTGTGGCTTTTTTTTTTTATGTTAAGGAGCCCATTTCCTGTCTGCTGTAACTTCTGATCACTGAAGCATTTCTTGCAGTTCCACTGCCCCTAGGCATGACAGACTTGGCCACTAACATATCCAATATTAGCTACACCTACAGAGATGAGGAACATCTGTGCACTAATGCATACCAGAGAACGGTGGATTTCGTGACACAAGCTGACTTGTAAACACTGAAGAAGGAGCAAGTGCTCTTTCTTAAAGCAGGGAGACAACAATGAGTATAGCATTGAGAGAGCATTTGGATCAACAGCATGTGTAGTGAGATTACTTCCTGATTACTTAATTTTGCTACTGCTGCTCCACCTTTTCAGGTGAGTGTGTATGTCTCGGTATACATTACAGCTTTCATGTATGCTCCTTGTCCAGGGCAGGAAATACGAATGTAAGAAACTGGTTTAGGAGATCAGGGAAATTGTATTTAAAGATCTGCCTGCCTGCGGTGGTAGGTGACTACTGCTCAGTTTGGAGAGGACATGCACACTTCCTCTCCCTCACTGGTGTCTGGTCTCTGTTGTCTGATGACTAGCAGATGCTCTTTCGAAAGGCTGTCATGATATATAATATAAACCAAGCTGGTAAGGATGGGGCAAGTTAAAGGAGAATTTGATTTGACACTGGTTGCTAGGAAGACTAAAGTGGCCAGCAGAACAAGCAAAGAGAGCCACTTTGCAGGCTGTCTCTGCTAGTGTGTGACTCGCAGCCTATGTGCCGAATGCGTGTTAGTAACGGATGGACTGTAGCCTTCTCAGGCTGTCTAGGTTTAATGTGAACATGCCCTAGAGCTGTGTTCTCTGCAGTGTACTGGGTTTGGGGGAATCTTCTTCCTGATGGAAGAGCCTTGACTGTCCAGCTGACTTGTCTGAGATGACTGCAGAAATGCCTTGGTGAATGTTGGAGATGATCTTGTGCACCCACATGATCTGTTATCTTTTTTCCATCAGAAGCTGTTGAGCTATTCTGTGTGAAATGCTGGGCACTGACATGTATCTGCAGGCATCCTTTAGGAATGTTCTTCAGTACTTTTTAACCTTCTTCTCTTCCATGCCCTATAGGAAGGAAAAGAGATGCTGTAAGTAGGACCACCACCATCATTGTAGTAATGAGTGTCTTGTAAGTACTCACTTGCATTAAAACGTGGCTTTACTTAAGCTCATCTTGATCTTTATCTGTAATTTGCCTGCATCTCACTTGCATGTTAACATTGCACGTAGCATGAGAGATCCTAACCTAATTTGAATGTATATGTAGGAGCGCTCAGGTATAGGAGGGGAATGGATTGACTTAGGAAGTGACACACGGAATGAAAATACTGACTTGCCAAACTAGTCTACCTCGCAGGTTTACATATGTCTGATCCTATAAAAAAAATTCTGGAATTTACTCTTTCCTAGTTTTAAGAGTTCCAAGAGGACACACTGGTGTCATTCCTATAGGTTGCTATTACACAGCTTAAAGCTAACTGCTAAGAAGTGTTTGGATAGACCTTTATTTTCAATGTAGCGCCACCCCATACCCTTCTTTCTCCCAGAAGGATTCTCTTTTCTTAGCTGTTTGTAGCCCGTATCTTCTCTCTGTAGCATTGCAGCCAAAATTGTTATAGGACTTGATTTTTGTTCTTTTCTCTCTACAGTTTGCTGCTCTTGGTCTTGCTGAATATAACACTGTTTCTTAAACTGTCAAAGATAGAGCATGCAGCTCAGTCCCTCTATCATGTCCAGCTTCAGGAAGAAAGCTCTTTGAAGTAAGTTGAATTCACAATCTTCGCTTTCTTTCTTCCTCACCTTACGTCAGAATCTGTTTTAAAGAAATAGATTTTGAACAATGAAACTTGGTGGTGAGTCTTCAAAAGCTGCTGGGGCTTGCTGCTCTGCTGTGGTCTGTGCACGTATCCAGTGACATGTCTGACTGCATCTCGCAGTAATAAATTTCTCCTTTGGCAAGCTGTTTTTTCGGGGAGCGTTAACCTTAGCTTGTATTTATCACCCTGCTGTGACTCATCTTCTGTGAATATCATAGTGCTGATCACAGAACCGAAGTGTTCACTTCATCCTGTGTGAACCAGCATGATCTCAAATGTGAAGTTAAAGATTAATTTAGCTTCTTAGCCTCTTTCTGTGAGTCTCCTGCTAAATCCCCTTTCTCCCTCAAACTTCCATGTTAGGTGTCTTTTGTATTCGGACACATGGAAGAGGCTCAGATGTTGCTTCCTCTCTTGAATGTGGTATTGGCAAGCAAGTTAAAAACCATAACCTGATCTTGAGTATGGAAGTGGTGTGGTGACTGCCCATAGTGATCATCTCAGAACTGATGAGAGCAACTTTCTTCACAAGAAATATCTTGCCCCCTGAAGTGTGAGAACTTACACTGTAGACATAATGAGAACACATTTGTTCTTGGTGGCTGTTGCCTACAAAGGCCCGAGACAATATCCTCGAGGCGGTATCTTCAAGGCAACAGGGACTGAAATTCAGCTGTAGGCAGCTTTTTATGTGGCTTTTGGAAGAGGATGCTTCCAGCAATGGCAGAGCAATGGTGGCAGAGCGCAGTTACTTTTAGGAAGGCATGGAGGTGCTTGTTTCGTGTTTCTGATGTAATCTCAATCTCTTTCAGCGTATCCCCAGAAATGGTATCAAAAGAGGAGATCCCTCAATATGATAAGGAACAGGTTAAACATGTGAAGGGAGTTTTAAGAGACTCAATTGAAATGCTTGAACAGGTAGGTCTGCCAGTCTTTCCTGGAGATATTCTTTGTTTCTCAACTCAAGTTTTTTCCCTTCTGCCATCATAGCTTTTGTTTGATTTCTTCTTGTGCTAACTAAAGCTTTCATGACTCCTTTACTTGTTTTGTCCTAGGCTTGAATGTGGTACAAAGGCAATGCTCATGTTTCTGATGTTTTGTTGATTTTTTTTTTTTTTTAGTTTTCCTTTGGATTAAGATTAAATATTCATGTTAAATTTTCTTAAACCTGTCAAGTACCTTTATTGACAAGATCTGTTGATACAGTTCTGAACCGTGGCAAAGCAAACAATGGTGTAATTCAAAACAGATCCTCTTTTCTAAGAAGACTCAAAACATAACGTTAAGTATTTGCCCACCTCATTATGAGGTTTTTTCATTCAGTTTTATCCTGGCTTTTGCTCACCACTACTCTTCTAGATATTGGCGAGAGTTTCATTTAGCCTTGGTATCAGTGTGCTACCTAATGTCCAGTGAAAAATAAATTCTACAGACCATATGTTTGAGAGGCTCCATCCATACCTATGGAGTTAGTCTTCCTTCTTCCCAGTAATTTACATTTCCAGGCTCTTACATACTACAAGCTACATATAAAAAATGAGCTTGTTGAATGCTGTTGTGTCTCTCTGATCCTGAAGTCCAGGACTGGTAAACCCCTAGGCTGAAATTTTAACTCGGTAAGTGAAGGATAGTAAATTTGTACTTTGTTTTTTACTTACAACCTATGAACGTTCTGATTTTTAAGTTCTTTTATTAAATCTTAAAATGTGACAGAAGAAATTATTAGATTAGGAAAGCTGCGGGGGAGTTCACATGTACCTCTATCCATCACCAGTTTGCTCTGTGTTCGCCCACGCACTAAAGGAGGGTAGAAAAAGAAGCCATTTTTGATACTCTTTATTCAGAGGTGTCTCTGCACACAAAACTGCTATTAATATATTAACCGTTTTGATCAGAGCTTGAAAAAGCTTCAGAGTGCTGGCAACTTCACTGTAGACATTATTTCCTGGTTTCCATACATTTTTCTCAGTTTCTCTGCTTAGTACCCAAAAAATTCCTAATTCTGAAGTGTTAAATTGCTGTTTGAATAGAGCATTTAAAAAAAAAGTGAGAATTCAACCATCCTTTTCATCACAAATAACACTTTTGTCTGGAAGTCATCTTAGTGCCTGTTACCTTGTGTTTTCTGAGGGTTGTCAATAATCTAAACACATTTTGTGCACCAAAATGCACTGGAAGGGCCAGGTATTAAAGGAAAATTCATGCTTTGCTGCCATGTTCGTTAGGGTATTTGCTATGAACATTAACTCTGACTAAAAATGAGGGGGGGGGGTTTATCTTCTGCACTGTTGTTGTCTGGCGGGGTGGTAAGACTTGATCGTACTGGACTGTTAGTAATTATAAACTGCACGGAAGTATAGCTGTTAGGAGAGCACAGGGGAGCAACTGTTTATGGAAAGAGGGAGGAGGAAATGGCATGAAATCTTTAAAAGGAAAGGAGGAGGGAGACATTATTTTCCGGATAGCACTCACCCGTGCAGGAGACTAACTTAAGTAATGGGGGTGTGTGTGTGTGTATGATGGTTGTGTCTTCACAGCTAAAGATCTCCCTTTCCGTGCTCCAGAGAAGCTTTGACCACTTGAACAGGACACAGAGCGGCAAGACCGAGAGTTAATACCCAGGTCAGCTTTCCATTCAGGAGGTCAGAGGAAAAGATCTATGCGTGAGGACTTGTGGGGAAGGGATCGTAACTGTCACCTTCGGACTCTTTACTATTTGGCTTAAAAGCTGCACGGAATAAAGGTTGGGTTCTGCGTTCCCATAACCTGGATCTGTCTCTCCTGCCAGCCCTGTATCCTCTGAGTGAGCGAGGGCAGTGGTGCTGCCGGGTAATGGGTCGGTGAATTTTGGAGGAGGGGATAACACCTTCAGCAGAGAGCTGGGCTTGTCTTTAATGAAATCACAGGTTTTTTATGCCAACATACAAAATGACCATCTGTGAAGAGTGTTTTGGAGAAAAAGAACAGGTACTGGTTTCACAGCCACAGGATCTTTATATGCTTTTTTTTTTTTTTTTTTTAGCCATGGGGACCTTTTAAAACAAGTCACCATCTTTAAGGATGAATATTTTTAAGATCAGTTAATTAATCAGGAAAACGCTCGATACCTCTTTGCTAAATCTCTTGCATACTGTGCGCTCTGGCAGGCTGCCTTCTGCCATATGTTTCTAGCTCCCCCAGAGAGAGAAATTTCAGCCGTCGGTATTTTCCCTCCATCAAGGGCTGCTCTTCAGTTCTCCAGCGTGGTGTGCCCACTGATGATGCAACACCTTCTCTGCTTCTTCTGGCTTCAAGCTTTTTTTCCTAAGCAGGAGCAGGAAGATGAAAATGAAAACGGAAAGTGAGGGCAGGGGCGCACCAGCCCTGGGGACTCAAACGGTGGTCGCAGGGCAGTGCTGTCTTGCCGTGGTGCAAAGCGCCCGGGCCTGCAGCCCAGGGTAGGTGGGGGGGGGTGCGTGGGTGCTTGAGTCCCAAAACGACGGTTCCTGGGTGAAACCCGCCCAGGGTTCTGCAGATTGGGAAACTTCCCCAGCCCTGTGTGTCTAACGCAAGCTGACCACAGCGTTGGTTCCCCCGTCGGCGGAGGGGGCGGCGGGGCGGCGTCCCGGCCTCTCCCCGGCTGCGGGACCCCGCGGTGCCCCCCTACCCCCCCCCGGCCCCCCCCCCCCCGGGGGGCTTGGGCCGCCGCCTCCGGCGGGTGGGGCCGGGGGGGGGGGCTGGCCTCACTCCCCACTCCCCCCCTCACTCCCCACTCCCCCCCCTCCCTCCCGCACACCTCCGCGCCGGGGCGCCGCCTGGGGCGCGGGCGGCCAATGGCGGCCGGGCTCCGCCGAAGGGGGCGGGGCCGGGCGGGGCGCTGTGGAGGAGGCGGTGGCGGGCGAGAGGAACCACCTGGCGGCGTGCTGCTGCGACTGCGAGGACCTGGACGAGGGCTGCGAGAGGTAACGGCTCCGCCACCCCGGGCGCCGCCCCGGCGAAGGGTCCGGCTTCGAGACCTGCTCCCAGCGGCGTCCCGCGGGGGCTCCCCTCGCCTCGCGGGAAGCCCCGTGGGCAGCCGGCACCCCCGGGGGGGCTGCGCGCCGCTTCTCAGGGAAACTTGACGGGGGAGAGGGAAGGGGGAGGCGGGCGGGTCGGTGGCCTCGGGGCCGGGCTGCCGGAGCGGGACGAGGCAGGGGAAGGGCCCCGGGTGCCCGCCCGCCCGCCAGCCGGCCTCTGTGCTTCCTCCCGACAGGTGGCTGACGTGCCGGTCGCTGCCCCCGGGAGCTCTGGGCAGAATTGCCGACACCGTCGCGGACGGGTCCCGTGGTTCGCGGGGGCCGTGAAGGTCAATGTCAGCCTCGTGCCGCCGCTCGTTCTGCTGCCCGTCTTCCTCCACGTTGCCGCCCTGCACTTCCTGCTGGGGCTCGTCGTCTTGACGTCCCTGCCCGTGGTGGTGCTGTGGTATTACTACCTCACCCACAGGAGGAAGGAACGGACCCTCTTCTTCTTGAGCCTGGGACTCTTCTCCTTGGGCTACATGTACTATGTGTTTCTCCAGGAGGTGGTTCCCCGCGGCCGCGTGGGGTATTCCCAAGTGGTCGCTCTCACCTGCGGGTTAATTCTTATGCTTGCAGCCCTGTCTCGAGCCAAGAAAGACCCTGGCTACCTCCCCACCCCGTCGTCGCACCAGCGTTTGCCCGACAAGGGTGTTAGAGGGAGCTCCAACGGGCTGCACGGCCTCACCCCGTCGGGAGGTTCCAGCAGCCGAGCGGTGAATGGGGAGCCTAAAGGCTATTCCAGGATGTCGGCTGAGGAGCCGGAAGGTGTGAAAAAGGACTGGTGCGCTAAATGCCAGCTGGTCAGACCAGCCCGCGCAGGGCACTGCCGGCTTTGCGGCAGGTGTGTAAGGAGACTGGACCATCACTGTGTCTGGTAGGTTTTGCACTGCTGAGGTCACGCGTGTTCGTTCTTTCTCTCTTTCTTTTTTCCTTTCTCTTCTCCCCCGCCCCTTTTTAAGTTAGCGTCTTTTTTTGCAGTCCATGTCAAGTGGGGTTGCTTTCTGTTAGGTGTGAGACCTGGTGATGTTCTTCAAAACGATAAATTTTTATTTACCGTTTTAAAGAACAATTTAAACAACTTTGTTTATTGCAAGTGGGTTGACCTGACAGCTGATAACTTCTATAGCATACTCCACAATTGCCTTTGGTTCTCTACTGGTTTTCATCTGGGGTTGTGGGGTTTTTTTGGGGTTTTTTTATCGTTAAATAAAGACTTGGTCTGTGGAGCACTAGCAGTTCTGCAGCTAACTTGCATTAGCTCTCCTGGGGCAAAGCTGTCTGCGTGCATGTGGTGCTGGAACCCAAGAGCAGTTAGGGTATAAATGTGTCTCAGCAAAGGACACTACACTTGCTAAAAGTTTGAGGTGAACGGTCTGCTGCTGTTACCCTACTGGTATGGGCTTGTGCCTGTAACTGTTCTATAAAAAGCTATAAAGCTTCTTTGACTGCGTTTCAAAGTTCTTGGCCTGTGTCATATAGAAGCACCTTGGAAATTAGGCGCTCTGACAGCGGGGGAGGGAGGAGGAAAGAGAAGCCAGTTTCTTTTCTTTTTAAGCAAAGTAATCTCTTCTTTCCTTTTGGAGGATTAACAGCTGCGTAGGGGAGCAGAACCACCAAGCGTTCATCCTTGCACTCTCCTTCTTCATGCTCACCTCTGTGTACGGGATTACCCTGACCCTGCACACCGTCTGTAGGGGCCGAACTCCGTTTGTGGCGTTGTTCTACTGCCCCGGGGCCTATTCTGACTACAGGTGAGACATCCATCTGGGAGAGAGCTGGGGTGGGAGCAGGCTCGGTCGGGCAGCTTAGCTCCTGTTCCTCATTCTGTGCTCTAAGCCAATGCTGGCGGCTGTCAAACCTGACCAAAACGTGCTCCCTAAAAAGCTCTGGAAAGCAGGGATGCATCGCTGCTTTCGCCAAGGCGGGGAGCCTGGGTACTAGGAGAGAGCTCACCATTTACTTGGAAAAAGTTGTTGGAGGAGCTGGGATTTTAAGGCTTTATTTATCGTGTCCTATATAGATACACCCTTAAGTATGTTTGCCGCCAGATGCAGGTAACAGTCTGACAGTCTGGAATCCGTGTGCTGCCTCTCCCTCTCATCCCTCACTGTTGATCTGGTGACTGTCCCTCCCAGTTATCTGCTTAGAGCAGACGGCATTAATGTGTCTTGTCTGGTGGGGAGGGTGGTGAGAAGCGTTGGACGCGAGTTCAGAGGCTGGCGCTACCACCGATGGGCAGAGTACACTAGCGCAAGTGACTCTGCCTTCTTCTGTACTCCGTTCCACGATCTGTCGAGCGTGAGCATCGTTGTGTCCTTGAATAAGGACCAAGTACCATTACGACAGTAGGAGTAAAGAGCTAGGTAGCATGATAGCGTGCAAGAGTAGCTCTGGTAGCGCTAAAAGCTCTCATTAAGTAAGCCCTGAAGCTTTAATTTTGAGCAAGCCTTTAAGGATTATCTGATGAAAGCAGCAAAGTGAGATCACTGTGGCAGATGTAGGCAGGGATTTGAAAGGATAGTGATTACCAGGGAAAGTCACTCTAAAGCAGCTGCTCCAAAACTAAACGGCTTCCTTCCCATCTTTTTCCCTGCTGCCAGCTCTGCTCTGTCGTTCACCTGTGTGTGGTACTGTGCCATTGTAACAGCTGGCATGGGATACATCCTCCTTATCCAGCTGTTGAACATCAGCTACAACGTGACCGAGAGGGAAGCTCGGCTGGCTCTGCGGGACAACACTGGGCGCAGGCTCCTGGGTGGGTTAGTGATAGACACTGGCCAGTATAACAGGGGTTTCCTATGCAACTGGGGCCATTTCTTGAGCCTGGGGTCTTCTCCTCCACAGCGCTCTGCTGAAGACATCGTGTGACGCCCCTCTTTCTGCAGATGACGTTGACTGACTTTCTTTAGCAGGGGAACGGCCCCTTCCACTAGGACTCCCTCCTCCCACACCCTTCCTTCGTGGTTGGTGTATGGGCTGCCTATCCCGTCACTGACAGCATCAGAGGCTTTCCCAGGCAGAGCGGTTCTTCGCGTGCTGTCAGCCAGCAATAGGATGCAGAAAGCAGTAAGCCATATGCACAAACCTGGAGAGAAGGAGCCTGCTGCCTTTTTCCACTGTGGGAAGCTTTGTGCAGCTCAGCCCAGCAGGAAGAAGAGCACGAGGTTTTGAGAACTTGAGTTTTCGTTAGGCGTGAACCCTGGCATCAAGAGGAACTCACTGCTGGACTTCAGAGCATGAACTGATTCCTGCAGAGGTTAAGGAGTCCCTGGCTCGTACCTACGTGCAACATTTCAGAGATGCCAGGAGGGTGAAATTTTGATACAGATAACAGATGGACTGCTGCAGAAGCCAGGCTCTTTAGCTAGAAGAGACTGTCTAGGCAGTCACTGAGCAGCTCCCTCCTCTCTGGTGCATTTATTCTTTTTTTCTTTTCTATCTTCTATTCCATCCAGCTGTATACATGCTTGTTTTAAGTGCCTTTGTGAGCAACATTCCTGTAGGACTTTGTAAGACCCCTTCACCTCTTGACCCCTAAAGTTGTTATTCCATCCCTGTCTGTCTGACTGGGTGAGAAGACACTGTTCTCTTCGATCTCATCGTTCTTTCTGCAAGCTGAGTCTGTGTTGGTTTGAAGGCTTGGTTCATCTTCCCTCAAAGGAAGGGAGTTCTGATTGTGGATTGTGATGTGAGACAGCAGGTAAATATACCAAGTAAGAAGGAGATGTTTTGAAGCAACAGGTAACAGTGGACTCTGAGGGGCTAACAAAGAGTAATGTCCGGTGTTATCGTAGCTTTATGGAAACTACCTTCCTTCCTCCCTCCTTCTCTGGGAGAAGGGAGTCTGTGGGAGAGCAGACAGTTCTGCTAACAGCATTTTTGGTAGGTAGCATCTTGGTGGGTTGTGTTGCTAATCATTTAGTGATCCCGTCCCCTCTCAAGCCAGTCACTGTGGAGCTGCCTGACTGTAGATCTGTTTTCTCAAGCCAGGAAGCCAAAGAACAGTTCAGTCTCTGCATGTGTAGGGAGAGCTGTCTGGTTTTGGGGCAGATAACACACAACTGGCAGGTGAATGAATGTGTTACAGGTGCTCTGCAAGAATGCCACTTGTTCCTCATCAGTCTACAACTGTGTTATTGCCTGGACTTGAGCTTCAGCTGAAATGACAAGGTTTTGTTGGCGATGGCTTCTCGTTTTTGTGGGTGGGGGCTTTTTTGTTTCTTTTTGTTTTAAACCCTTTGTGTATGTTGGCCCTGCAGTAATATGAAAAGCCTGGGACCATGGCACAAGAGTTACAGGTTGGGCCCAAGATGCAGAAGCACAGGGAAGAGCCTTGTCCTAGCTACTGATGTTAGTCTAGCACGCACAGATTGCACCTACCCCTGACTCTGCTTGCGTGGCAGGCAGCTGGGGGATGTTGGCTGAGTGATGCAAATTCACCATGCGCTGCTGTGCATTATCTCTGAAGAACGGGTGGATGGTGTGTGGTGCCAAAAGGTAGCAGGGTTGGGGGTGTCCCTTGAAATCCCTGCCGTATTTGGTGTGTGTGCTCCTGATTAAGTGTCCCAGATTAAGGTGAAGACCATGTCCCTCTTTGTGCTGGTTGGTTTCCTTGAGTGGCGCTGTCTGGAGGAGCAGCTGCTCTTGCAGTGTGGCTGTGCAGAAAGTTACTGACTTACTGAGTAGCCCTTATTTACTCCTACCCTTTTTCATGCGGTGAGCAATCCTTATAAATAAGGAGGTAAAGGGGATGCTTCCCTTGCTTCCTGCCTCTAACCAAACATTCTAAGAGTCTTCTGACCACTTCCCTGCCCCTAATATGAAGAAAAAAGCACCCAGTTGGACTGTGCTAACTGTTCCTCTGTGATCTGCTGACTGGAGCTTGGAGCCTGACCCTAGGAGTTGAAATTCACACAAATGTCTTGCCTCCTCGTGAGTTGTCTGTAAATGTTTCTGTGGCACATATGCATTTGGTGGTGCCTGCTGAGAGGAACTGGAGCTTGGCAGCCCTGTGGATAAGAATGCTGTAGGCTAGCACGTTTATGATCCTCACAGATTTCATCCTGCCAGTGCTTGGGAAGATCAAGGCAGAATCACCTCCTGGGCTAAACGAACCCCTGCAGTGGAGGCAGCCAACCCCTCTGTCCCTGTGAGTTACACACGCAGAAATCGGTTGTGCACCCATGAGCTGAACAAGCTCTGGGAGTGTTTACAGGTTTGAGATAAGTGGTTTCTCAGAGTCCTGCTACTCCTGGCTGGGAGAAAGCAGAGCGGGGTGGATCACAGATTGTTTCCCTGGCAGTGCCTGACCCTGTTGTGCTCACTTTCTCCCGCAGGCAGAGATGGGTTACTATTTTGCAGCCTGTCTGTCAGCGTAGCCTTGTCCCGCGTCTCACAGCGAGCTTTGGTGTAGGAGATTTCCTTTGAACTGCTTACACCGAGACTCTCTCGGTGGTCTTCTCCCAGGCAGCATGGACTTTGGAGTGCAGATTAGGAACAAAGGACCTTGGACTAAGGTAAGCATTCCATACCTTGGTCAAGCCCACTCTAATATAGCGGGGGTAAAGTGCTAAAGTAAAATTTATTTTTGCACTCGCTCCAGAAGGAGCTGGAACCATACAAGATGCTAAAAGGATTGTAAGGCTGGGTTGTCTTAGGAGGAGAATGCAGTGCTGATTCCGCAGTGAATAGGAAGTTCATGTGGCCGTAATCTGCATAGCAATGGTAACTTTTGCTTTAAGGACATGGCTTTTTTTTACCATCCTGGCTTCTTCCTGAGAGGATTTGCCTTGTGAATGCCTTGGGAGATGGGAAGCATAAAGTAACAGGATATCGAAAAGGGCGGAAGAGTTGTGAGCTTCAGATGCGTGCTTTGGAACTCTCCTTTTAATAGCCCTGAGAATTAGCAAGAAGCCCTTGAAGGGTAATGCTCCCTTTTGCACTTATAGCAAGGGCAGACTGTTGTGATCTCTTGTGCACTAAAGGACAATTTATTTTCTAAGTATTTTCTTGCTGAGCTTGTTATTGGCTACGCTGGTAGAAAAATGCTAAAACCTAGGCATAAAGAGTTAGTCCTTGGGCTCACAGTGTTAGCAGCTGCCTAGATCCGTGCTGCCTGGGTATTGGAGTAGCGGGAGCAGGCTGCATTTGACAGATGACTTGTGGGTCATGTCGAATGTTTGTGGCCTTGAGGCAAGGACCAGTGTCTCACCTGTAAAAGTGTATGCATGCCCGGCGGCTGGCCCATGAAAAGTTCTTCCTGAGTCAAAGGAGAGGACCCAGAGCTGGTCAGAAGCAGGGAGGGATTTTGGTAATAGCTAGCCTTGATGTTTCTCCACCCAGACTTGGAAATTAGTTTATCCTGCTTTAACCATGACCCTTTAAGAGGCATTTGTTGTTTCACAAATTGTGTGGATTTCTGCAGACCAGGGCAACTTTTACGGGTGCCCAAGTTCTGACCTTGCTGCTGTTGTAGTGTTTAAACCCTCAGTGTCCAAACGCCAGCACCCTACTATTTGGTGACTATACTAAGAACTGTGCACTATTAGAAACACCCTGTAAATGGTGGCTTGGCACTCTTTAACTGTGTCTTCTTACATCACGCTTTTTTGTAGGTAAGTCACAGTTCCCCACATTGACTGTTTCTCCATTTAACTTGTCCTCAGATGGCAAAAGTCACTGGTGAGCCTGAGTTGGCGCTGCTTGTGACTCCTAATCACATTTCAGCCTTCGTGCTGTGATGGTGCTTTTTTTTTTCTTCAAAGTAGGTTGCTTTCAAGTGTCTTAATGAAACCATTTGCTGTAAAATTCCTCTGAAGATAAAATGGATACTGCCTCGCTGCCTAATGTCTTAATAATGTGCTTGGTTTTTTCCTTCTATATGAATGTATATTGCCTCATTAGGGCAGGAAGCGTGTGTGATTATGGATGTGTTTTCCTGTATTGCTTTCAGCTTCCTAGGATTTTCTTCTACTGTCAGGATGTTTGTACATCTTTCTGCAGACAGGTGAGGTGCTTTCTGAAATGTGGGAATTCAGCCTCCCAAGATCTTGTCTTTGTGGAACTCCTCTAATGATAATGTGAAGAATGACGGGCTCTGGAAGAACTGTCTACCTTGGGGTATTTCGGGGTTTTTTTGGCTGGTTTTTTTTTTCCACCCTAAGCTCTAGGAAGAAACTTTGTGAAACATATTTGTGAGCTTTGTTGAAAGGACTGATGTGTGTGTGTGTTTGTGTCCATTTTGCATTGTATTCAGTGTTTCCAAATGGACGCAATTATGAATCAAAATAAATTATTAGAAATGATCTGTGGAGTGGCCTGTTGATTTATGCCAACACCCTCAGCCAGGTCAGATGACCAAAAGCTGCCATCATCTCATGGCTATTTAGCTGTGAGCTGGACGTGGGAATAAGGGAGCAGCAGGTGAAGGAGAAGCTAGGAAACAAGTGTTCTTCCAGTTCTGCAAAAGTTGACCTTTGGGTTTGTTGGTGTTGGGATGAGACAGAGACGTGCTTGGCGGTTCTCACCACCCTGGAAATTAGGGATGTTCCCCCGCGGTGGGGATTTGAACCAGGATCTTGCATCCTGAGAGTAATCCATTATCAGATACCAAGTGTTTGTATCTGATCAGGTTCCTAGCCTTTTTGTCCAGTGTCTTGCTTTCCCTCCTATGCCTGCCCACACAATACATCCAGAACCTAAAAAGGAACAATCTCTTTCTTTAAACTCTCTTCTAAGCCATGTTTGGAAATGACGTGGATATTCTCTGTGCAGATAGTGGGAAGAGATGTAGCTTTTCATCCTGTTGGTATCTTGGGACATCTGTTGAAAGGCAAGATGACTTTTAATGAGTAGAATCACAGGTGCCTTTGATTGTTCCCAGAGCTCTGCTTTGATTTGCTTGGGTGGTGCTTCTGTCTTCTGTTCAGCTATTTCTCTTTGAAGGGTATACTTTGCACTCACTGACAACAAGGACCTTGCCCTAGCAGTGAACCAGGTTTGTAGTTAGGCAGCCACCAGTTTCATTAACTCGGGTGCCAATGACAGGGACGCATGAGATCACAGTCTCTCCCCAGCTTTTATTTTTTCCCGTTGTGGCTTGCCATGTTGTCCCGATGCAGCAGGAGGAGCATGTCTGGAGTGGCAGCTCGTGCGTTGGGGAAGGCCAAGGTGCGCTACTGCGGCAGGTGTCCGTAACACATAACAGGTCTGCAAAGATGTGAGCTGTGGATCAGACTGCAGTGGTTCATAGACCCTTCCCAGGCTAACTACTGTCCCCAGCTACAGTCTTGTTTGCCTGGGGGGAGCAGAGGAAATTGTTTAATACTTCAGGCACTGTTTCAAATCCAGTTTGAGCTGGGCCTGGGAGACTTTGAAGAGGCTGTTGTACAGATCTACTGAGAAGAAATTTCTGTGGTCAAAGTTTTTGGGAAAGCATGCGAGAACTCTGGAGGGCAGGTGTCAGCCAGGGTTGGGGAGAAGGGGAGTTTGCGATCATTTCAGGGTTCTGCGTTTGCTGTTGTACCAAAATGAAAATCCTCCCCCCGTCCCTGCACAGGAGAAGGGAAGTCTGGCTGTGCAGCCACCTCCCTCTCTTGCTAAGAAAAGCAAGGAGCTGACAGGCAGGAGTGTGCCTGAGCTGTGAGAGTGTGGGCTGATGACCAGCATTAAGGCATTGACAACTCCATTTAACCAAGCGCTGGAGCAGGAGGGATGCTCCAGCACAGCTGTGGGCTGAAGCTGTTTCCTTGGTCTGACAGGCTCTCTTGTGTGTCACCCTCCTGCTGGGAACTGGTTGCTGGAGCTTTAATTTGCAAAACACTTAACATCATGCCAGGGATTTTAGGGGTGACCTGTGCAGTGTCTCAACAGCATCATCAGGCACAGCCTTGCTTCTGCCAAGGAGGTCTGAGTTGTTTCAGCCAGGTGTGGATTGAATGGGGAAGTCAAGGGGCTTCTTCATCTCCCCTTTGATTCTGACCAGGTTCA
The DNA here is from genome assembly GCA_034008185.1 of Gorsachius magnificus. NCBI lineage: Eukaryota > Metazoa > Chordata > Aves > Pelecaniformes > Ardeidae > Gorsachius > Gorsachius magnificus. The sequence goes on from CM067081.1 coordinate 126,556,081, forward strand.
GTATGAATGTGCCTGATCTCTGAACATCATCCAGCCGAGGCTTCAGCTCAGTGCTAGCATGGAATTAGCAGCAGGCAAGGGCAAAGGGGTGTCAAAGTACAGTTCCTCCCAGATCATCTTTTTTGCTTCTTACTGCTTGAACTGTCCAGCAGAAAAGTATCTTAATAGGAGAGTCTTTGTCAAAGCTGCTAAGAATAGAAGAAAACTCTAGAAGGTATTGGAGACAAAGGGCAGTTTTCAAAAGTAAGTGTTGACTACTTCAATTCTGGGTGGGGGAAGCTGTACTCCACATAAGCAGCCCTATTTTCATGGATGGTGGGTGGGTACTGCGGTGAGTGGGAGCTGTGGACCTCGAGGACAAAACACATCAGCATGGCATTGCTGGGGGAAGAATCTGCAGTTCAGTAAACTGGATGCACCCCTGCGTAGCCAGGGGTTTGGGGCACCCTTTTAGTGTGTGAGAGGTAGATTCAACCCCTACTCAGCCTGTTGCTAGGGTCAAGACAAGGCTGCAAGTGGGCTCATTCACTCTACTGCTCCATACTCCTCCTATTCCCCTTACAGCTGTGGTGGGTGCCACCTCTAGCTGCCCGCGCTGCTGCCTTCTGTCTAGCTGAGAAAGCCCTCATGTCCTCAGCCTTTCATCCTCTGGCTCGCTATCCTTATGCCGTGGTTCCAGATGGAGGGTGGGCTGGAGACTCGCCCTGCTGTGTTCGTTGCCAAGCCCCGGTAAGGAGGAATTCAGCTTAGGAAAAGGCCACCAGTAACCTGGGAGCGTAAGGGCTGGTTCGGAGGTGTTCCAGGAGCTCATTAGGCACTACATGGGAGAGGCTTCCAAGGGGAGAGAGCAGACAGAGAAAGCGCACTGCTGCCGCAGCTTGCTGCCATTAGCACTAAGCATGGCTGCTGGCTGCTCTGGGGCATTAGTTTGGTAGCTCAGCCCCCAGCTCTGCTCCTCTTTGGCTCAGTTCTCTGCAAAAGATGCTGCCCTGCTGCAGTGCCCGTTCTTCCCCGCAAGACGAGTTACTCAGCCTTCTCTCAGCTTGTCGCTTCCTCTCACAATCTGCCTTTAATGCAGCCAGATGGTCTGTACTCGCCCACACTCCATGCAGGCACCTTCAGCTCCCTGCGCTTAGATAATGCGCTCGCCTGACCTGCTGGTGGTCAGGTCTCTGATCAGCCTTTGGGAGATGGTAAAGGTTCATGTGTTGTAGAGGCTGGCTGTGGGAGGTAAGCTGGAAGTGACAGTCCTCTTCAGACCTGCTCCGGGAGTCTGCTCGACAGCCTGGCTTGTGTGGGCAGGGAGGCGCTCTGGCCACATTCCTGTGAGCTCTCCACACGGACAAACTCCTGGCGCTAAAGCTCTGGAGCCTGCTGCTGTGCCTGGGCACCCAACCTGTCCTATGCCGCTTCATATGCAGCACTTAGTGCTGCTCTAGGTCCCTGACCCTGGACTTCTGTCCAGTGCCGTTCAATTGGCTTCTAACACATTTGCACCAACAACTCAGTTGTGCTCATTTCAGATTTGGGTTTATTGGAAACTTTCAGTGTATAAAAATTATCAGGTACAATGGATAAAAGTTGTTTTCCTGGTGTTACCCAAGTGCTCCTGTACTGCCAAATGCTTTTGGAGCGAACTTTGCCTATCTTCTTGTGAGGGGGAAGCAATTCCAGATTCCTGCCTTATGCTGTTGCGAAGACAAGACATACTGTACCTTAGTGGCATTACCCTGTCTGCACTATGCTGCAGGTTAAGGTTAAACAGTGATAAGAAACTTTCATTTATATCATGTCAGCTTTAGCTTATGTAAAAATACAGTCTGCCTTTTTCTTGGATTTTTGGGTTTTTTGAACTGCTGGATCAAGTGAAAAGGCCCGGACAGACTTGTACAATACATCCTTAAATACTACAGTTAACCAGCTTGGAAAATGTTTACATGACAAGAAAATAGCGGCTCATAAACTTGGAATCACTGTTTGCCACCAGTCAAAGCACTGTGCTTGTGAGCTGGCCAGTGCTGTGAACTAGTCAGCCCCTTGAAAAAGAATCCAGGTTTTAGACTGTCCATATGCAATGCTATGATCTGGACCGTTAGCAAATATGATTTGCATAAATGGCTCTTCCCTCTCCTCCTCCAATCCAAACTTTCCTGGCACAGTTAGCCAGAAACCATTCTCCAGGTGGCCAAGTTCGCAGTGGTGGTTAGGGGTCAGCTGACAGTCAGGTCTATGCGCTCTCTGATCGAGCTGTGTCACCCTACAGAGCACTGGCAACAGAAAAGCACTATGTTACTGCTTAAGGAAAAATAGGTGCAGTTCTGTTCTGTGCTTCCTGTGGTGGAGGAGGATTTGTGGGGGTGCTGCAGCTCTGCATGTAGAAGTGGTCTTGGCCTGAAACACACCCTGTGCTAGGCTTTGGTTACCTAGGCCTCACTGCCACCAGCAAAGTGAAACCGGCAGGGAAGTTTCCATATATGCTTAGTTTATGACAGCAGTGGCCCTAGGGAGCTTCCTTTGGCTCTAAGACCCTTTGCACTGGAGGTTCCCTTTGGATTTGTTTCCTCAGTAGGAAGATAGCATGGAACAGAATCAGGCTTTTTGTCCCCTTTCCCAGTCTCCTTTGACTCTCTTCTGTCATGTTTGGAAGTCAGGGAGAATTTCAGCTACTCTCCTGCGTAGCTGGTTTCTCCTTTCCTCTCTCTCTCTTTCCTTTTTCATCAGTAACGGGTACTGCTTCCATGCCTTGAATGCGGTCAGCATGAGTCTCCTTAAAGAAATTGGGGACACAAAGAACAAGTAGACGACATGCAAATGTGTGCATAACATAACAGGTAATCAAAAGATGACTTCTATTTGAGGGGAGAACTCCCTTAAAATACCTGTAGGATTTGTCCTTTCTGCTGCTAGTCAGGGCTGTGATGTGTTAAACAACTGCATGCAGACCACACCATTAATATGTCAATCATCCCAGGGAAAAATAACACGCTGCCCTTCTCTATTCCTCTCCCCCAAGAATTTTGCTTCTCCCTCTGACAGGATTCATTAGCTGGTGTTTGCTTAGCATTCTGAAGATGGAGATGTTTCTTGAAGAATAAACAGGGTCTGTGAAAGCAGTTTCTTCAGGAAAAATGCAGGCTTGTTTGGTCCACACCAACCACTTGAGAGCACAGGCAACTGGGCTCCAATTCTTACCTGATTTCAATCACCCCACCAAAGGTGACTTGCCCTGGGTTCCCATATGGGCAATAGGGAACAACAGTCCTTTCTAAAGAATAGTTTGCTATGTCAAGGTCTGAACTGGCTTTTGCCAGTCAGTGGGGGAAGAGGTAATGAGGAATGACAGGTGATTATGCTCCTAATATGAGGTCATACACAGAATAAATCCAGTCTGTTCCTGGGTCTGAATTTTCCCTGGTTCTTCCAGTTTGCTGGCTTGTTGGGTTAAATCATGCACTGTTCTGATCTTACTGACACTGCAAGCTAGAACAGGTCTGCTCTGCCACCTAAGAGGTGAATTTAATTTAATTCCTCCTCCAAGGTGCTGCGGATCCTGCTTGGACTATGCACAGGTGCAGCCTATTCATCACTGCGTATGGTTGACATGCTTTCGTGGTGAGGTAGATGAACATGCTTCTGTTTTCTGCCAGACTTCGACAGTATTGTTTTTTCCTCCTGTTAAAATGCACAGCTAATGCAGTTATGGGAAAATGAGTGAACTGGGTGCCCCCAGCTCCAGTTGTGATAGGTAGAACTGTCTGCTGTAGTTCTCACTGCCAAGTCAGGCTGACGATGGCATAAACTGAAAGATTCCTTAAGTAGGGTTTCTAGTTGATCAACGTTGGATTTGTGAACTAAATCATCTGCTGTGGACAAAACAATGCAGTGTAATTCCTGCACAATCATTTGGCTTGCTATAATTGTACTTAAAGATTTTCCTAAGGCAGCTTTTAGCAGAAGCTGTATGGCCAGATCTGCTAATCAGCTTAGAAAGTTTCAGCCACTTATCTGCTTTCACTGTATTCTCTTTCAGCAGATTTAAAAGTCCTGTGAAGGGTACCACTGAATTTTCTTTTCCAGGCTGCATGGAAAATTCTTACCACAAACCTCTGCTGATGTCTGTGCACATCACATAAGTATATTGCATACCAGCAGTAAAGAACACGTTTCACATGTTCCTGGGGAGCAGATAACTGACCTGTCAAAAGTAGTCTCTAAAACAATCTGTAGGGTATATTAAACCCAGGTAAGTAACTGCTGGCAAGAGAACACACTTACTTGTTACTGTGTTCGGTAGCAATCTTCAGCTTCTCCCATAAGGTACTCTTTTCCTCCATGATCACATTGAACCATGCCCAGAAGTACTTCCTCATGAGGCAGGTTGCATGGAGGGTACTCGCCCTCTCCTCCAGAGTGGAAAGATAATCCTTGTACTAGGGAAGAAGCACAGAGAAAGAGGTGAGAGAGGCTTCTTTCTCCCAACCCCCAGCTCAGTGAGCAGAAACTGAGCGATGGCTGAGACAGTGGCAGTGAAGGGTAATGGGGACAGGAGTGGAGGAAAATCAGCAGGGAGCAGGGTGAGAGAGTGCAGAGGTGGAGGTAGGGAGCAGTATGTAGGGGAGTGTCCTGGGTGGAGGAGACGATGGAGAGTGGAGAGCAGAAAGAAGGTCTCTGAAGAAGGGAATGATGTTGCTGGAAGTGGGACAGTGTAACTCAGCAGAGGTTGGGCTGCAGGTGTGTGAAGTGGCACTGTGGTGAGGAGAAAGCGCGGCAGCAGCTAGCACGCTTGGTATCGTTTCTTCACTGTGCTACACACAAACCTTTAGCCAGTTTCTGAAGCCTCGTCTCAGCAATGCATGGGAATGGAAGTCCTCTGCCCGAGACACCTTCTCTGCGAGGCTCCCCTGGGTGTGCTGGAGCCAAGCCATCAGGCATTTCTTCTGCAGGCCCAAGCAGTGGTGCCTTTGTGCCACCTAAGTAAAGGCAGCAGAGGCGGCAGCTAGTTACTTGGACTAGTGATTATGTAAACATAAACCTACAGAAAACTGGGTACACTAGAAAATTACCTCAGCTTTTTGGGGCCCTCAAAATGCAGATGTCTGGCAGCTGGAATAACTTACAGGATAGTTTCCCACATTGAAGGGTCAGCATAAGGAACAAGACTAGTCTTTCTATCAGGCTACTGCTGCATCACTTCTAGTGAAGATCCTTTTGAATTAGATGCTCAGTTTAACCTATTGTGAATGGAACAGAGGTGTGGCCTACAGCAGTTTAGTCCAATGCTATCCATAACACTGACCACCAGGGTGGACTTCAGAGAGCAGCTGCTATCCCTCTCTTTCTTTCCAGCCGGAGGCCTATGTGCATGTGGTCAATTACTGTAAGCAGCTGCAGTTCCAGTGACTTAAATTGAAGCTTGCTAACAGCCCTGGGTTCTGGCTAAATCTCTAGGACACGGCTGAGTGTCACTAGTCCACCCCTGATAAGGCATGCCGATTCAGTCATGTACGGAAGTGTTTCATTAGCAATATTTATTTATGTGTCAAGGTCTCGGAAGCTACAACCATTCTGCACTGAAAGTATGGCTGGGCTATAATAGATCGCTGGATTATCGCCTGTGGTGTCCTACCTCTAGCAGTGGCCAACACTGCACCAGCAGTGACTCCAGAGAGAGGGAAAGCCCAAGTGATGGGCTGGGGTTAATTACTATAATGACAGTGGCTTGGTGGTGTCTTACTGATTAGCTTTGCTGTGGAACAAGAGAACTGACAGGCTCATGTCACATAACTTCAATTTACTTTTTTGGCTGTATCATACTAAACTAACTCCCACTATGTTATTGGCATCATATCATGTGGCAGTTAGCACTGCAGACAAGCGGAGGCTAACAAAAGATGACTTCTCATTAGATTGAAATTAATTCCTTTCTCTCTCCTTTTGGTTCCTGTTTAATCAGCTATAAATGAGGATGCCACCCTTGTGGGTTTTTGATGACCTTTCATGATTATCAGATGGGCTGATTTAAAGAACTAATATAGGGCAGGGTGTGCAGGGAGAATTTTTGCTTTTTCCATCTCTTCCTGACTTAAGAGCCTATTAAGCTTTCTCCTGAATGCTGCATCCATTCTTTTTCCCTTCCTGCCATGGCACCAGTCCTTTCCTTTATCCTCATCGCTTACCACCAGGTTTTCCTTGGCTTGTTCCTTCAGCCTTTTCCATGGCACCATTCCCAGCTTTCTCAGCAGGACCTTCTCATAGTGATCTCTGGCCTTTTTCTGGAGCTGCTGCTCTTTCTCCAGCCTCCTTTGCTTCTCCAGCTCTTTCTGCAATACAAAGATTAGTAGTTTTAATTCACTCTGGATGAAGAGGATGTTAAGCAATGGCAAGAGATTGTCATATTGGAGCTGGAGGTCCTGACCTAACACAGAAATCATCTTTAGCAGTGCAGACCAGACCGGATATGACCCCATGTACTAGAACCTGTGGTACAAAGCAGAACAAACTGTCTTGAAAATCTTCACGGAAGGTGTGATGGTTTTCTGGACATTTCCTTGGGCCATCTATTTCAGCATGTGGCCTTTCCTCAGCACTGCAGTTTGGTGTTACTGTAGCAGAGTCGTAATCTGTGGCTATCAGCAGTGCTGACATAGCAGGAACCTCCTTTTGATGGGCCTTCATCAATGTGGGGAGGGGTGCTTTGCTGAGCTTGAGGAAGGCAGCTTTCCATGTTTATAGAAACAGATTGAAAACCTGTCAAAAAATGATTCTGAGTTTATGCATGGACCCTACCACTTGATCTAGCCTAAATAGTAAGGGAGGGTTGTAGATATTATGTAACTGTATAATATTATTTTTGACTGAGACTCAGGAATGAAGGTCAAACATCCTAAACCACTCAATCCAAGTAGAACAGTAGTTGTAGGTTAAATTCCTGTAGGATTTCAAATGTGCTATTTGGGTTATGTGATTCTGTTACTAGGACAGCTTATTTCCAAGTAACAGTAATGAAGCAGGGCTATTCCTAGGCTAGCTCCAAGGAGAAGATGCTTCTGTTCTTCCAGTGGAAAGTTGCCCTTGATGTATCTGTCAGGCTTGTTTACTTTTAAGTTGTGTGTTTGTGACTGGTATCATTGTGAATGCTGGAGGGGGATGCACATGGAAGGAGCAGCCTGGAAGTAGGCCAAACATAGAATCATAGAACAGCCCAGCTTGGAAAGGACCTTGAAAGATCGTCTCGCCCAAATTTTTGTGGGAAAGGGAGCCTAGATGAGGTTATCTAGCATATCTAGCAATTGCATCTTGAAAACCTCCAGCGATGGGGACTCTACCACATATCTGGGGAGGTTGTTCCAGTGCATTATTGTTCTCACTATAGAAAATTTATTTCTTATATCAAGATGAAACATCTCCCAGTGCAACTTGTACCCGTTGCCACTAGTCTTCTCCATGTGCCTCCTTGTGAAGAAAGCATCTTGGTCCTCTTTATAGAAGCCCTTTAAGTACTGGAAGTATGCTGCCACTGTGGGGGCTTATGTGGCTATACCTCAGCAGTGAACATCCACCAGCTGGGACCTCTAGTCCTGTTGATGAGACAGAGACAGTATATACTTCATAGTGCATTTGGTCCACAGCCCTTCTCTTAACGTTGCCAGAAGGGGGGGTGGTGATACAGTGGGTGCTGTGCTGTGGAACTCTGCTCTACTAATGAAGACCTTCAGTTCCCATTACTCTGGCTGCTGACTGAGTGCTAGTAGCTAATGTCTCTTCTTCCCTATCCCTGCTAAAGGGTGCGGGGGGAAACAGGTGAGGTGTTTGGTCACCAGCTTCTGCTGCCTTCTCTCCTCCCGTCGTTTCTCCTGCTGAGCTTCCTTTTCCTCAGCCTCCTTCCTCTGTCGTGCTTCCTCTTCAGCCTTCAGCTGGGCCTTGAAATGAAGAAAATGGAGGAAGGTAAAATTTGATTTGGTGTATGAGACCTTTTCAGAGCACACAGACCTCTAAGCTTTCTGAATATTTCTCCAGTATTGACCAGTACCTGAAGCTTCAGAAGGAAGCAGACTTTGTCACATACGAGATGTGATCTGTGCTGGATAATGAACTGTGGAAGGGAGAGGAAGGAGGGACTGTTCTTTCTACTACCTATGTATATATATCCTTCTACTACCTATTTTTTTTTTCTTTGCCCTAAGTTATAGTATTTTCCCACTCTTCTCCTAAAACACTTAAACCATACACCACATTATTTATAGATAACCTGACTGCTGAAGTCAGTTCTGAACTTCTGGGCTCTAAAGTTTTACATCTACATGCAAAGCAGCATTACAGGTATCCAAACATTTCTTTCCCCAAGCACTGAAGATCAAAGAAGTTGTTCTACTTCAATGCTGGTCATACTTGGCACAATATCCTTCTCTGAATGTTTATCTACTCCCCTCACAGACCCCACTCCACTTTCATTTCACGCAGCTTTTACTCTTGGTGTATGCATCAAAGGCCTAAAACCCACACCAACCATAATGTGCAATGACTATGACTGTGTGCCCTGATCTCCAAGACTGTTGCAACCACAGCTGAGGAAACCTAACCTGATACTTGTCTGTCCATTCTATGGGTAAAGTGTTCTCTAAGGCTCACTTCAGCCTCCTGCATATGTGAGTGCATCTCTTTTGCTTGCAGAAGGAAGAAATGCTGGTTCTTTTAGGACCCCAGTTCTGAGTTTTCTAATCCTCGTGTAACTTACTATCAATGTTTTCAGTAAGAGCTCAATGCCCTGAAGCTAAGAAGGCTCCTTTGTTGGATGTGTATCACAGAATTTGCATATTAACTATCTCTTCAGCAGAGATTTGCTAGAAAGATGCAGGATTTTTACTAGGTCAGACTGCAGGTCCGTAAGCTGCACATGACCAGACAGGAAAGGCAGGGGAGGGGAAACCCACCATTGCCAGGTCCAGTCAAGGGGATCTCTGCATGCACTTCTACCTTCCCCATCCTTGGCGAGGACAAGTTATGGTCATGAGGTAGGTGTGAGAGAGGTGGTTGGAGGTTGGTAAGAGAGGCTGCTTCTAGAATTGCAATTGCATCAACATGAAGTCTCTGCCTGTGATATGGCAGGGCTAGTGGGGTCACTGAATGCAAATGCAGCAATAACAACTACTTTTGATGTGTGCCAGACATGCTTCCTCACAAGCTATAAAACTCCTGTTTTGGATAAAAGGCCTTGGTCCCTGACTCTGGGGTTAAAACAGCATTTCTTGTAACTGGAATGGTGTGAAAGAGACTTGTATTTAATTTTCCACTTTCCTTACCAATTTTTCATCTTCTCTTTGTTGTTTGGCTTCTTCTAGTTTCCTCCTCCGTTCTGCCCGCTGAGTTGCTCTCTCCTCCATAGCTACATAAACAGAGGACATAAGGATTAGTGGAAATGAGCTATAGGATAATGACAGAAGTTTGGTGAACAAGGATGACCACTTCACTCTGCTGCCAGGCCCCCCAGTGCCAGCACAAAGGGACTTGCTTTCTGCTGTCTCTTACAGCTGGCAGTGTCATGAATGAGGAACCCATAAACATTTGTAAGACAATTCAGGACTATCCAAATTAGATTCACTCCACCCTCCTTGATTGACAGTCACAGCCATGAGGCTCAGTTATGAAAGGAGCTGTGTCCAGAGGGTTTATCCCCATCTTCCCTGATTGAGTGCTGAGGCTCAGAGCACCTGATTTAGCAGCAATTGCTATGAGGCCTCCAGTAAGCTCCAATTGCTTATTTAAAGACTGACTTCATGATGGAAAACATCCCTGCCACAGTGCCACACAGGTGCTTGGTCCCACTAGCAAGAAACTACTGCTTAATGTTTCTTTTGGGAGATAAATTGCAATGCAGTGATCTTGCTGGCCATCAGTGAAGGTGTTACAGTGTTGATATGTGACCACACAGAACATGCAGTGGAGTTGAGACCCCGTGCTCACTTCTTCTGAAGTCACAAATGAAGCACAGGCTGGAGTAATCAATAACTGGGGGGCATTTAAGTGTTTTGACCACAATAGTTTTCATCAGTTTCTTTTCTCCTCTCAGCTGTCCTGGGATTCTCAGCTGCCAAGAGAAAAATCATCTAGTGATTAACTTCGTCATTGCATTTTTGGGGGATCTTCAAATAAAAGCACTTGAGTGTGCTGAAAATACACTTACTGCCCCTAAGTTGTATGGAGTTCAGGCAAATCAGAGTGAGTGATGGCTTGGGCTAAGTAGCATTGGAGCTGAACACAGTTAACGAAAGGCAACTACTAAGGCCCAGCTATTAAGGCCAAAAAGCTCTGGTGATCCCAAAACTTAAAACATCACAGTGATCATATTCCAGTCTTTCATGCAGACGGTGACCACCCCACCCCCCCACCCCAGTTGATATAGAAGAACATGACCCAGGGATATAACAGAACCTGATCATAATTTACTGCATGAAAAGGCTGTGCTGCATGTTTAACATGTATATGCTGTTCCAGTGTGGCCAGAGAAGGGGAGATATCTCACAGAAGGCAGGGATCCGGAGCTCCTTCCCCAGCCTAGCTACTGTTGTCTCACAAAACCTTGGGTAGGCACTTAATTCCCTTTGAAATCTCAATACCTCTGTCAAAGTCAGATGAAAACAACTGGTCACTTAAGTGTTACCTGGATGTGCAATGAAGGGAATAAGATTGACAGCAAATCCCTGTAGAGCTTCTCTGAGTCTTGTCACACCAGAAACAATCACAAGTGTTAGGAGTAACTGCTACCACAGCGTACCAAGCGTGGACCTGAGGGCCTTGCAGTGGCCTAGGTTTTACAGATGCCCAACCTGGGCATGAAAACATCTCACCCTCTCACAGCAGTGGTCAGGCTGGGAAAGAGAGTGCTGAGTTTTACTTGCATACTGTCATCAACCAGCAAGGCCGAGGTGAAGAAAGAGAGAGGTTCCCAGACAAGCTGTCGAGAAAAGTCATCTGGAATGGTCTTTGCTATCTAAAGCAATACCTTTCAGTATGGGATGAGCTGAGGTCAGCTGGCTGGAGGGTCTCCTGCCTTGCATCACTGCCCTTGCGTTTTCTGGTCCATGAGAAACAGGTGGACTATGAAAGAGTAAAGAAATTCATCAATGAATGTGGTCAAACAGTGTCTCACACCTACCACCTATGGTTTAGAAACAGGCCTTGTAGTTTCTAATCTCCCTTGTGCCACATTTTCATGCTGAATCCCTGATACACCTTTCTTCTGCTTGAAATGGGATTAATGATGCATCCTTGCAAAGCAGCTGAGTACCCAGGGCTGCTGCATGTTCTGAAATACTAAGCATGACACACTTTTTTCCCCAACTAAATCCCTGCTGCTACTATGTGTAACACTCTAGTGTTGCTGTTTCTAAGTGGATCCTGTATGGATCACATGGTGTTGAGCCACTGCAAAAAGGGAGAAGGACAGAGAACTGTGGCCAGCCTGATACTACCCTTGAGGCCAAGTCACAGGTGAGAGGAAGAGCAGAGAGCGCTAGCATGACGGAAGTGTGCCTGGCAAATTCTGGCTCAACTTGAGTAGGAATGAGACATGCTGACTAACTGAGCCTGCTTTATCAAGGGCGTATACCTCAAATAGGTTGTATTCTTGCATCTGGACTGTTTTTCCCTCTTCTGTTTTTCCTCTCCGGTTTGTGAAGCAGAGTTGTTAAGCGTCTGGGTTACAGCTGTGGCTTGTGCTGCCTCTTCTTTAGCTCTGCTCAGCCTCTGATTTTCCTGCAGTTCAAGGATTAGCTCTTGCTGTTTCTGAAGCTGCTGCCTCTGTTCCTCAATCAGACGTTGCTGGAAGGCATGACGGTGCTCAAAACGGCTACCATAAGCAGGAACTGTCTTTGGACCAGGTGCCTGATTCTGATGGGGAAGAGTGGCTATTTGATTCCTGTACACAGCCTGGTCCTGGGCACTTGGGGATGCATGTTTCAGGGTAATCTCCCAGGCAAGTTTGGGTTTTCTGAAAGAATGAGATGTGTGAGGAGCACCCCAGCAAGAGTGGTCTCTGGTCTGGTCAGGTTCCTTCCTTATGAGGCAAGTTTCAGTTGGCTAGGGTGTGAAAAAAAAATAAATGAGGAAAATTTGGCATTGATTAAAAGCAAGCACTCTTCTGCTCTTGCTACATAATATTTCTTTAATGCAAATCTAGTGGGATGCCTGAGAAGTAGGGTAATCTCAGCTATGCAATCTTCATCCAGTTCCTAGCTAGGGCAGAGGGGCCCTCATGCACAAAATGGGAGGCTGTGAGAAAGAACTGTTAAGAAGCTGTGTGCCATTTCAGTGGGAGGAAGAAATCCTGATCAGGCAAGACCTCTGTCAGGAATATATCCTGACTATTTTGTTAGGGAGCACAGCTCAGGACAGCTCATTTCTCAGGGGTTAGCTCATCTCTCAGGGATTGGCACACTCCCTTTTTGACTGTGTTGTCCCCACTCACTGCTCAGATGGAGAATAAAGGAAAAAACAGTTGTTGAAATGATCTACATGGCTGATCTACTGGACAGTCCCTTTTCAGATGGAAGCGAAGTCTACAAGGTGCTGCTCCTTGTGCCTCTTCTCCAGATTTGATAAATAGTACCATGAAACTGCTGCACAGCAGGGAATGAGGCTGCACCTTTTCTGACACATGGTCTTTCTCTGAAGAGGCATCAGATGGAAGGTCTGCTTTCTGATTCCTAGGTCAAACCCCAAATTCAGTCCCATCCTTCCAGCACAAATTTTACCAGTGCATCAAAAGAAAAATACGGGCCTACACTAGGATAATATAAGCAACATAGGAAATCAACTTTTGCTGACACTTAAGCAAACAAAAAGCTTGACCTGTAATATGTGTGTGTGAGCTCTTATGCTGGGATTGGGACACTACTGTGGTACAGGCTTTATAGACAGAAAGGAAAAACAGGCTCTGACCTGACAAATGACAATTTAAGGAAGCAACCTCCAATTCTCCTCTCCTGCCTCCTTGTGATGTGCATTATCCTGAAACAGCCAGTGACAACTTTTTTCCCCATGCTTAAAAGTCAGAGCTGCACTAGCATGACAAAATCTCTTATCGTGCAGTCAAGCATTATTCTTTTTCAGTCTAAGCAGGCATCAAAGATGTAACTAACCTCTCAGCAAAGGCAATCTGGGGGTGGGACACTCATTGCAACTCACAGTACATGAAGGGTTGTTCTCTGGCAGCATTAGAGATTATTTATTTTTAAAACTCATACATCGTCCTTCATGTTTGCCTCTGATTTTTAAAGATTTCCCTCCTGAACAGTTGCAGGCAGGTATTTGGGAGTCACCCTGGGAAAGAAGTCTTCCTCTGGACAATGCACTCTCTATTTCAGATTGCACAGAAGTACTTTGTATGAGTACTATGATGCCAATAGACAAAACTACATGGGAAGGATTTACCTTGTCTCGCCGCAAATCTTGATGATGGTTTACTTCTGCTGTCCCAGGCTTGTTAAGCTCCAGTGGCCTATCCAGGCCGCCCTTCCCCAGTGACATTGCCTCCAGCACCTGTGCCATCTTTCTCTTTGTCTCATCCCTCTTGATCTGCAGCTCCCGCTTTTTTATCACTGCTTGGCTCCAGCGCTGCCATGCCAGAAAGCAGCAGCGCAAAAGCCGTCGCCGGTTATGTGCCGCAGACAGTTGTTCTTTCCTGAATGAGAAAGCACTTGTGTTATGATAGGAGTGAGGCTTCTACCCAGGCCTGCCTGAAACAATTGCATCAAGTACAGCAGTCCAGGCCATAGCACGAGGCCCCGTGACTTCCCAAGTCTTTTTGTCGCTCAACTCTAAAGGCCCTCCAAAGCCATACAGAGTTTCTCCAAGGAGGAGTGGGGAGGGCAGAAAGGATGCCCATTGATTTGAAGTAAGTTTCCCTAGTTCACATTTTGCAATTTTCTGTGTCACCCTTGTGCTGTAGGATAGGTGAAAAAGAGGTATCCTGTTCCCATGCCAGCTGCATAGGAGGAAGCAGCAGTGCCTCACCACACAGCCTGCCAGACACCTGCAAGAGCAAAATTTTCTCTGGCTGATAAGGAATTCATCCCACAGCCTCCCTTAATAAAAGGCACTGGCCAAAATGATCTCTTCTATACTACAACTGAAATAGGAAATTACTGTATTAATCAGGAATAAATATGGCATCTCATATTCTCTGGGGTCTAGAACGAGCCAGGGTGAGATTTCCAGGAAAGATACCTACAGGGAGAGTGAGACGCAGGCTTGTCGGAAAGTGCTAAAGCTCTTGTTTGTCTCTGTCCTCCTTTTCATCTCTGCCATAGTGTCTGGCAGGCTGCAGGCAATGTAGCAATTTTCTCAAAAAGCGACTGTTTTCTTCCTGCTGGCTAACTGGCAAGTCCCTTTTACAGTCCCTGATTGCTGCACTGCCCAAGTACTGCTGCAGTAGGAAGAATTCCACAGTGTAGGGTCACTACCTGTTTTGATCTTGGAGATGAACTTCCAATTGCTGTGTCTCCCGTTCTACTTTCTGGGCCCAAGTATAGTTTCTCCAGGCTCGCAGGGCCTTCAGTTGGCATTTCCAGTCAGCAAGGGCTCTGGCTTTTCCCATTTTAATTCTGTGCTCTAGAATGACTTTCAGCCAAGCAGAGAAATGTTGTTGCATGCACTGGATGGGAGAGTTTCAGAAAACCAATGAGCAAGATATAGCCTGTCACACAAATGCCGATCCTTTCCACCCTTCCCCTTATCTAACTTTCTTTTTGAGATTCTTTTCAGAATCCCCGCTTTCCACAATTACCTTGAGGGCAAAGAAAGAACGCAGAGCACGTGCAGGTCTTCTACAAAAAGCAGAAAGGGACTAGAAGGATAACATCATGCAGCTCTATGCTTTGGAGTGAAACACACTCAGCTCACCAAGTGTAAAGGAATAAAATGGGTGAGGAACATAGAATTTCTAGAGACATGAAAGATGTTTCAAAATCTAGAAAATGTCTACGATGCTAGAGGTAAGAACACTTCTGTTGAGAACAGTTTGCAAATATCTCCATGGACCACTTTCCACTTTTTTTTTTTTAAAAAAAAAAAACTTAGACAAAAATCAAGACAGTTCCTAGCACGAATTTATGATACAACCTAAGCTCACCCTTGTTCCAATAGGAAGCCAAACCTTTCCTCTATTGTGTAATTAGACTCGC
This sequence comes from Gorsachius magnificus, assembly GCA_034008185.1. Lineage (NCBI taxonomy): Eukaryota > Metazoa > Chordata > Aves > Pelecaniformes > Ardeidae > Gorsachius > Gorsachius magnificus. The sequence goes on from CM067081.1 coordinate 126,571,260, forward strand.
TGCCTCTGGGGATGATTTACACAGAACAGCAGTTTGCTATCTAATCTACCCCATAATTCTAGCCCTGTCACTGCAGACACTGTTCATTTTGATCCTCCAAGTGGGTCAACTCACAGGACTTAGCTGTTCCCCTTTTGTCATAATGCCTTGTCATAACTGCATTCCTCTCATTCACTGAAATCTCCGACTTACAAAGAGGACAAAATGTCAATGCATTAGCTATTTCTTTCTGCTTTAGGAAAATAATCAGTGTCACTATTGCTTAGCTCAGCTAAGCTGTGGCTTTTCACATTTTGCCAGCCCTAAATTGTTCTGTGGTTTCACTCAGACTTATCTTCATAGCTTAGATTGTGCTGCAGAGAGGTTGTGTACTGCTAAACAGTAGCCAAGCTCAAATCCAGCAGACAGGCAGATGAAGTGAGCCATGAGGAGAATCACCATAAAAGCTATGGGATTCTTCTATAAAAAAATTTCTAGATGTAGATAAGTAGACACTAACGATGATGACTGCTCTATTAATTAAAAACATTATGTGATGGATGGCATTCATACCTGCACTCAGGGAAATTTATTCCCTTTGCTGAGACTGCCCATTATTCAGTACAAAAAGATCACTCTCTAATTGCAAGTATTTGATACAACTAGAGCTGTTTAACCCAGAGCTGGCCATGGTATCAGAATAACGAGGGTAAAAGAAATAGGTTCCTATTAGGAATTATTAAGGTCTGTGTGTTTGCCTCAAAAGAGCTGTTGCACTATCGCAGAATATCCTACTGTACCCAGTGGGAGTGGATCCTTGAGGAACCTGTTACTGTGGATGTGCTGGCATACTTCAACTCTTGGAGACCCAGCTCAAAATTCATCCCAGGCCTCAGCACTTCTCCCCTCTCTGTGCTCCTGCACCAAGGTGTGCAAGGCAATCTTTAAAATAATCTTCCTATACACACAATAAGGGCTTCTCAGGCCCTTTTGTGCCACTTCCTTCCTTTTACTTCCTTCCTCAAGGGAAAAAAAATCTTGCTCCGCTGTCTCCTCTGTACCTCTGCCTATTTCTCAATTGCAGAAGCCTTTATGTTTGCAGCTGACCTCCGAGCCGCATCTTTTCCACAATTCTAAGTGAAACCTCCCACTGAGTACACTTGAGACACAGACATCCTGGGAATGGAAGCTCAGGATTTCTTGCTCCTAGTCTTACAAGATATTTATTGCCCTGCTCTTCTACTTTCCTGGTAACAGAAGGAGGGCTTGAAAGAAGTAAAAAATTATGATAATCAGGACTTTTAACTTCAGTTTTGCAAACAGTAGTGGAGGGCAGGTAGCTCAGAGTCTCAGATAAAAGAAAGGTGATGCTCACTCTCTGCTTATTGGCATGAATCCTGAGCAGCAGCTCCTGAGCCTTTCTCTGTTTCTCCTCTCTTTGCTCTTCTTCCTTCAGGACCAGGGGTGGTAATGCAGTAACAGCTACCTTCTGCATTGACAGCTCCCAACTTTTTTCTTGTCTCTTCCCCTCCCTGCAAAGTGAACAAACATACAGATCTAATACAATGAGGAAAGCACTGTAGCACAGATTTCACTCTCTTGTTGGTCAATCCTAAGTGAATCACCTCTACAGCTTAGAAAGCTGCTGATTATTTAACTCAGCCTTCTTAGAAAACAGCCTCTGTCATGGTTCAGGGTCCCAGAGATTAAACAGCCTGGAGCATTACCAAAATATAGCAGGCAGAAGAAAATAGTAAGATTTCAGCAAGGCACTTGGCATGAGAAGATTTAGTATGCCAGGCCTGCCTAAGTAAATAAATGGCATCCCTACAAGTCACATCTCTGCAACAATCCAAGCTCAGCAGAAGCAAAAATTATGTCTCTGCAGAATTTTCAGCCAAGAATGCTCTTTATTCTCTCATAGCAGAGAAAGCATTGCAAGTGCTAGACTTTCAACACAACCATTCTTTTTTTTCTTTTTTTTTTTTTTTTTTTTTTTTTGGTATACTGGCTTTCATGCTGCATCTGTGCTAACAAGGCTGGATGTGGCCACAGCGTGGATGGAGAGAATGCACAGTGGTGCAAACACACCCCTGCTTTGTGATTCAGTGTACATACCGGTAATGGCTGACGGGAGGCTAAGAGTATCTCTAGCCTGTCTTTCCACTAATGATAAACTCTGCCATCGATGTTGGTAAAAAAGGAACAAAAGGTTTTGGGGGATTTTGGAGGCAGAGGAATAACAAGATTCCTTTGGGACCACCACTCCTCCCATTTAGCAAAAGGAGCTCATAGGAGAAGATGTGGCTCTCACGACAGTTGCAAACATAAAGACTTCTGCAACTGAGATATAGGCAGATGTACAGAGGAGGCAGCAGAGTAAGATTTGTTTTCCCTTGAGGAAGGAAGTAAAAGGCGGGAAGTGGCACATGTTTTTTCCATGTCCCCCTCTCCCTCTTACATTCTCCATGCTTCTGCCATGGTGTGCCTCTTCTCAGCCATTTCCTTTTGCAGCTTCACTATTTCCCTCTGGATCTCCTCTTCCTTTGCCTTCAGGGTCTTCCTTCTGTCCTCCTCCTGTGCTTGAAGCTTGGCCTCAGACAGAACTGATTTCTTCAGGGACTTTTCTTGTCTCTGAAGCTCCAGTAGCTTCTGACGCCTCATTCTGTTTTCTTTCACCTGGGAAGGAGGAAATCAGCAAAAGTCAAAGCAGATGCCACAGGCTGAAGAATTTGAGGTTCATTGTACACTGACAGGGTGGGTCACAATCCACCTTTCACAAGAAGCAAGTAACTCTATCTGTAGCTGGCACTGACTGGACTGGTCCTGCTCTCAGACCAGGAAAAAACTCCATTCAAGAGAGTGAGGTTAAATCAGTATTGCTTGATGGGAGCAAACTCAGAACTGACTGTCACGGCAGCTTTTCCTGTCAATCTTTGGAAAGGGTGAAAACCTGAACAGATGTAGTGAGGGTTGGACTAGATGACCTCTAGGGGTCCCTTCCAACCCAAACCATTCTATGATTCTATGAAAGTTGACTGTGCAAGCTACTGTGAATGGCTAATGTGCACATGGAAACACAATAATGTTTCAGCTAAACTGTGGAAGAATATCATCGGGTATTTGCCTCCAAGTCAGAGATTATGGTGGGCGGGGAGAGAATACTGGGGAAGTATCACTGAGCATTTACTCTAATCTTATAATCCTCCATTTTATTCCTTTTAAGTGTGCTACCTTGCCTGCTCACCTGCTTGTGTCTGGCCTCCATGATTATTCGTGGATCTGTGAGTTTTTGTTTTTCCTTGATGTCTTCAAGTCTAAGGTCTTCCACTATCCCACAGTTCACAACTTCACTCTGCAAAAGATGCTGTAGATATTCTTGGACAGAAGAACTTTCCAATTCATGTTCCAGATAGCTGCACAAGTCTGAAATGAGGAATTCAGATTATCTTAGGCTAGTCTGAAATGAATAAACCCCTCTGTCTCAGATCACAAAGCTTAACGTAATTAAAGGGATCACTTTCCCAGACTGTTGAATGCATTTCTGATGAAAGCGGACACACTGACTGCTCTCCATTTATCCCCAAAGAGTCTTAATCAGTCTCCCATTGAATATGCTAAAGCCGTAACAACATTTTGTCCATTTTTTACTGCCTTGCCTCTGAGCATCTCAAACAGCTGTATAAATTTGACAGGCTTCACAAACACCTGTACACTAAAGAAATAAAACTTCTCTTTTGCAAAGAGAGACATCAAATGTTTACGAGGTGCATTTGTGCAGCCCTACACCAAGCTGCTGTAAAAGCTGGGGGGAAAAAAAGTCATTACCTCTAATCTTGTTTCTACTGAGCCCACTATCCTGGCCTCAAAGCAACTTTTACCTCTCGGTCTGACAAACCATGAGGCCTGGCTCCCTTCCCCAGCACATCCTCAGAAAGGAAGCCAGGAACTGCTCTGTTGTGCTCTCACCATCAAACTGCTCATACTTCAGATGGGCTGCAGAAGGCTTTTCCTGGAGGACAGAGTCAACTTCCTCTTCTCCATCGCTCATCAGCTCCAGTTGCAGTTTGGAGTTCATCCAGTTACTGAGCAGCTCTTGGGCTATCGTGAGGAAAGAGACTGATGACTTCATTTGCTTAAAAAATATACAGGTAAGTGTAAACAAGAAAGACTGTCTCTGGGGTAGTTATATCACATGCTGGGAAGGCTGTCTAAAATGACTGAAAGCTGATCTGCGACAGAAAATGAAATAAGGCTAATACTTCTCATCTTCCGGATCTATAAAAGAACAGGAAGAGAAGGTGGCAAACTTTTTCCCTGTCACATATGTTGCAAATGAATTATTCTCCACCCCATTTTTCCTACAAGATTCTGTGGACATGTAGACCACTCATGGGATGATTATAGCGTTTATCAAGGAGATGGAATTCACATGAGCTAATTCATAACTCGGATAGCTTTCATGTGTTTTACCACTGCACTTGCAGACACTTAGATATTTTCCACATGTACAGCCGAGGTTGCCATATGTTAAATACAAAAAGAACCACTGTTTGGACAAGTGTTTACTTTGTGCATACAGGTTAACCTTTGCAAGTACCACAGCTCCAGGAATGACTGGTGAGTCTAGATTACAAATCTGCCAGGTGGCAAGCTTCACAAGGGACTACCCATACTCAGGATTAAGACTGCAACTACAGGAACGCACCCATGATTGATTTGTTACTCCTCAGCGAGCTCAAATGCATAATGAACAGCTGGGTATAAAATCCTTCTGAGGACTTTATTTGCATCTCCACTCTTTTGTGGAAAAATGCAAAAATTCCTTTTTTCAGAGTTCCTACTCAAAAGCAAGGACAGCTAATGTGGCTGCTGCCTCCACCTGGCCTCGCCTGGCCTCCAGCCTGGGTGGCCAAGCTGTTCCTGAATCAGAATGCAGGGCTGTGAACTGCAAGGCATCAGGAGCAGCCCCACAAGAAGCTGAGCCATCCTCAGCCACCCGTATGGCAAGGATGGGCAAAGAGCAGGGATTTCAGCAGCCACTGCAGTGGAAGTCATCCCCTGTAAAGGCACGCAGCCGATAGACAGGAGGAAGCAGCGCTCCAAATCTCTAGTTCTAACACAAAATGAAGATGTTCCCATTGAGTCCTGGCAATAAAGCCTTTTTAAACTTCCTTAAAAAGGGGCAGGTTTTTTTAAGAAAGCATAAATCTAGTTCTTCAAATAACTTTTGTTCTTTTTTATAATCTCTCAGGCCAGCTCAGGAACAAGGAAATATATCTGACAACAGAAAGAAGAGAGAAAAAGAGCTTATCACTTGGGGAAGGGTTACTTTTTTGACAGGGAAACATGAGCTCCTCATAACTGGAGTAATGGAGTCCTTGCACTTCTCATATTGCTATCTTTCTTTGCAAAGTGGACTATGTGTAGTTAATGCCATTAAGTATTCTAATAATGGATTCCAGATAAAAGACTTTCAGCTGAGCTAGAAACAATCATGAGGGATTGGTAGCTATTAAAAGGAAAACCCTAGCAGAGAAGGGCAAATAAAAATAATAAAGAAACATGAGGAAAGCAAGCAACTTTTCCACCAATTGCAAAGACAGCTCCTTTTGAGCCACTCTGCTGTATAACGTATTCAGACAGTGCACTGTAAGCAGATATGTGTATTCTATGCTATTAGTTGAACCCCTGATGATTACAAGTGAAAAAGCTGCCTTCCTGTATTGAAGTGGATGCTCTTGAGACTGTCTTCATTCCATTCTGTAAGGCTCACTTTTGAGTCTTAAAAGAATGGTTAACACCGATTTTAAAACCCTGTCTCCTGACAGTTTTTTATACTGGAGATGTACTTCTAGCACTGATAGGAGATAATTTCCCTCCCCTTTTTTTTTAATGTACCGCAGGTTTGTTTTTTTTTCAAATTTCAGTAACTAACTTGTACTTGACCATACAGCATGTCTTCAAGGGCAGTATTCATCCTCATTTTCACCCAAAATCTCCAGGAGACAGAGAGTTTATCCCTCTCTTAGGTATGCTAATTAAGATCTACCTCAAACTCCAGCAATTGATTCTTCTTATGCCTTTCTCCATTAGATGAAAGACATCTTGCTATTAACTGTTTCTTATGGTCTCAAGCTTCGCAAGAGCCTGTTCAAACCAGAACCACAATGCTGAATCAAGAACAGTTCATTTTAGGCAGCTTGTGGCAAGCTGTATTTCAGCTCACCTTCCTCACAGCCCTCATCGTGATCTTGCAGCTGTTCCACGGTTTCCAAACTTGTCACAGCACCACAAAGCCCCTGTGGATACCTTGACTTTTGAAGGGAGAAAGCTTCAGAGACAGCATACTCAGAGGCTTGCTCCACTCTCTTTAATGAAAAGAAAACATTTCTAAGGATTGCTGGATATTAATTTTTAAACTTCCTACATCCAGAGAGAGCAAACATCAGTAGGAATGTAACACAAGACAGTATGGCTGTTATAAGAAATAGATTTCTTTTGAAACATGTTTCTCTGACTGCTCTTGATTGACTGGAAAATTTGACTTAGAAATGATTAAGTAATAAGCATTCATTAGTGCCAATCACAGTGATTGGAGAACACATTGGGAAAATGCAAACACCCAGTCCCTGGGTGCTGGATGGAGACTTGCTGAGTTAGTCCCCAGCAACCACCAACTACGAAAGTTGGTGTCAGCATTTTGGCATAACTATGCTGGCCCCTGTGTAAAGAGTCTGAGTCATTTTCCCTCCTGTATTCATCTCTCTGAGGGGGTAAATGGTCCTGATGTGTATTTTCACATGCAGCACCTGTACCCCAGACAGCCCACATTTCCACAGAAATGGCCTCAAGTTGCTTCAGGGCAGGTTTAGGTTGGACATTAGGAAAAAATTCTTTTACCGAAAGGGTTGTCAAGTGTTGGAACGGGCTGCCCAGGGAAGTGGTCGAGTCCCCATCTCTGGAGGTATTTAAAAGACAGGTAGACAAGGTGCTTAGAGACATGGTTTAGTGGTGGGATGGCAGGGTTAGGTTAACGGTTGGACTTGATGATTTTAAAGGTCTTTTCCAACCTAAATGATTTTGCGATTCTATAACTTTTTCCCTTTGCAAAGAGGTCTGTGAGGCTCCATGAGGAGGCAGATGCACACTCCTACCTGCCGTAAGAAGCAGACTGAGGGTGGGAGCATGGGGGTACCCAAGGAAGTTAATACAATGGGAAGTTCACCCTAGAATTCATTTTCCTTGATCTTAGATGGTTGCAGACACAGGAGGAAGCGCTTTGGGGGTAAATCTCTTCTATTACTTGCCTATGCTGCCTATACACACAACCCGCAGCACAGCTCAGGAGCAAGCTTCCTCTGCAACCCATCGGTTTTATGTGTAACAACAGGGTACCTTACTCCTGAGTGAGCCACTGTGCAATTACTTCACCTTGATCCAGTGTTCCAAGCGATCAGAGTCAAACTTTAGCTGGAAATAAGATAAGATGATAGCGTTTCAACCACCTGCCCCCTTTTTTTTTTTTTTTTGAACCAGCAGTTTAACACTGCCACCTTTAGCGCCATTCACTCGGGTACAGCACGGACCCACACACGGGCTGGCAGGTCACACGCCCGCTGCTCTGCAGCCCTCCCGCAGACCCGGGACACCGCTTCTCTCAGCCCGACCCTGCTTTTAAAAGCAGTTGGGAGGCCGCGGGGCCGCCTTGCGCCTCCCCCCCCCGGCTCCCTGAAGCCGTTGAGGGCGTGGCGGCCGCGCGCGGCCCCTCACCCGACAGGGCGCGCCCCGATTGGACAGCGCCCTGCACGGGGCGCCCCCTAGCGCTGCCCGCCCCGCGGTCCGGCCAAGCCCCCGTTACCTTCGGTCTGGCCCCGGCGGTGAGGCGCCGCCAGCGGAACAGTTGGGGCCTGTAGCCCGGGGAGGCCATGGCCACGCCGGGCACCCCGCCAACCGCCCGGGAGCGACTTGGCGCGGGCGGGGCCGCCCCCTCCCCCTCCAGCGTCCCCGTCCCACGCAGGTAACGGCGCTGCGGGGCCGACCATGAAGGTGAAGCTGTGCGGAGCGGGCTGCGGGCGGCTGGGGACGCTGGTGGGCCTGGGCAGGAGCGGGGCCGCCGCCCTGCCGCTGCCGGGCTGCCTGCTCTACACGCGGACCGGCTCGGCGCCCCACCTCACCCGGGACACCTTGCAGGCCGTCGGCGGCGTCCCCGCCGTGGCCCAGCTCACCCTGCCCACCGTGTGAGTACTGGGGTGGGGGGCTGGGGGGGAGGGGTAGGGTCTGCGGGACGCAGCGAGTCCCAGCAACGCTGCTGGGGGGGGGGGGGGGCAGGCGGCCTTCTCGCTTCCCCGGGTACAAGGCAAAATGTCGAATTTGGTTGTCCCTCTGTTGCTGCCCCATCGAAGGGAGGTGCAGCGACTTAGTAGGAAGCAGGTAAAGGTAAGGGACTTAGAGGGCTGCATAATTATTGAGCGTCTCTTGGCCAAACCACTCTTGGCAACTTAACAGTCATCTTCCCAGCAGAATAACCAGCTTTAGAAGCAGCCAGCTCACAAAACTAGTTAGGTAAGTGGCAACCGAAAGGGAAGTTTGACATCATCAAGCTCATCAGAAGCTCTCCCCTCCCTAGCTTGTGTAGTTGTTGAGTGATGCTACCCAGAAAGCCCCACTGTGACTTTATGCTCTCGAGCAAGCCAGTGGTCACTAGTCAGTGCGGGTAAAAGCTCTGCCTTTTTGCCACAGAATAATTAGGAGTGCCCCAGTTTGTAAGCTGAGATTCTTGATCTCTGTGTCTTTGGCGTTTAGTTCTGTCTGTCCCTGCTTTGCTGCCTGGTAGCCGGATAGCAGCTATCAGTGCCTAACCCAATCCCCATTCAGACAATGCATAAGAATGGAAACAAAAGCTTTAGTTGTGAAATCACCAATCTTTCTTGACAGTTGTTTGCTTAGTTAATGTGTTTCTGTATCTGGATGCAGGGCAGAACTTCATGAGGTCCTGGAAGAATATAAAGAAGGAGCTGCAAAATTTATAGGTAAAGCATGTGTGTTTGCTTGTATGTCTGGAGAGAGAATGCAGGTGGATCCCACTGGTGCATTTTTAGGCAGTACTGTAGGCAGAAAGATGTAGGCATAGGCTTTCCACCTTTAGACATTTTCTTACTCAAAGTGGTACTAAGGAAGACTTGAAATAGTATGTTGTCACTAGTATGGCCAGAAATCCCTCAAACAGGCTACAAAATTATGTAGCTTTGCTTTGTTTCTCTTTTTCTGCATCCAGCCTTCTCACTGGGGGCTTCAGCACTCTCTGGGATGGGCTTAGCCCAGAAGTTGAGAGTAGAACTGAGAGAGGTTTTACTGTAGCCCCCAGTCACTGCTGCAGATGAATCTTGCCAGATGTGATTTCTGATTTCTTTTGATGAGGAGAATTAGGAATTCTCATGAAAATGGCCTTCCCCATACAGATGTTCAAGTACATTTCCTGAGGGTATCTATCTGCTCAAGCTGGCTTTTTTGATTCTCATAAAATAGATGGTTTCATGTAAAGATTTCCAACAGGAAATCTTCATCCAGTATGAAGAATAAACAGGCAAAGCACCTCACATCAAATCAGTCTCAGCTGGTGGACACTTATGCCTCTGAGCTATTCCTGTTCTGGGAAGATGTTAGGGGAAGGACCCTAACATGTCGGATTTGCGGAAGTTTTGAGGAACTAAAGCAGCAGGCAGAGAAGCTCATTTTTACCCTGTTCTTTGTTCCTGTCAGTTTAGCTGTCATACTGTTCTTGCTCCCTTTATTCTCCTTCCATTTTTCCATGTTAGAGTCAGTTTTAGGAATAAACAGTTTTACTTATGGGTAGTCAAATGCAAAACAGTCAACATTGCCATAGCCCTCAGCTACTGCACAAAGCCTTTGTGATCCTCATCAGTCCCTGTACTCCATTCTTGGAGCAGATCCAGAGAGAAATCTTTGCCTTAACTCCTTGATGATAAGAATGAGTAAAGCGTTTGTGACTATCCTGTTTTTCCTCTGGTTGTTGCAACAGATCAGTGAAGGCCTGGCTGCATGCATTATGCAGCCAAGATCACTGTTGTCAGGCTTGTGTGGCAAAGGAATCTGAATGCACAGTGAATGCAGGGTTAGCATCTTGTGTGAATAGCTGTATCGTAGCCTGAACTGGAGGACGATCAGCCAAGTCAACAAGCTTCTCTGGGATGCTTTGTCTGCATGTCTCAGGCTATACTGGTTATAGGGTAAATCCTGCTGAAGTGATGGTGTGTCTTTAACTTCTATAATTTACAGACACTTCTTTGTATATGGAATCTAGCGGGCTTTGCAAGAAAAAAACTTTTGAGTTGCTAACACTTTAATAAAAGCTGACGTATTTTTATGAATGTTTTGTATGTGTTAGTTGCACATACATTATGAATGTATAAAATGTAAATTATTATAATTTTTAAAATGTTTAAGCATTTTTGTATTATAGAGACCAACTACATCAACATTTTGGACATGCATTTCATTACATAAGCAAAGTTATGGCTTGGATTTCCAAAGGAAGTTTGCAACCAACTTCAGTAAACTGCTTATTCCTTCAAGAAAAAGTGAAAATCTCTTTATCTAAATGTTCTTGGAGGCTTCACCGATTTCAGTGACTATGTGTGAAGAGAAAATTGTATGTCATTGAGACACACTGTCTAGCTTTCTGATACTGAAACTGATCTGGTAGGGATGATAAATTTCTCATTTGTGTAGCTAATCTGTTCACTCGCTGTATGTTGTCCTTCCTTAGAAGTTCTCAGTTTAGATTGTGTCAAATGTCAGATGTCTCCAGTGTATCAGCTAAGTGGTCAAGTGAGCAAACCATTGGGTCTAGCAAATTTTAGTAGCAGGAGTTAAACAAGAAGAAACATACATAAATCTCAAAGGAGCCGTGTTGGCTGCAGAACCAAAGGATGTTATTTGATGGCTTGTCCTGATGCTGCACTCTCCTCCCTGCAGCTAGTAAAGCTGGAGAAAAAGTCTGCTGCCTTTGGTGCTGAGAGATCAAATGAACAATATTTTCTTCATCAGAATGGGTGTAATTGTGTGTGGGAGAATACCTTGTTCCCTTTTGCAGATTTACAAACCACATTTTTGCATTAGCTTTGGTTTAGTTTGTGAAACTCTACTCTGTGTCTGTCGCTCTGTTCCCAGGTATGCCAGACACAGTGCTCTACTGCTCCCTTCATGACCCGGTCACTCCCTGTCCATCTGGCTACAACACTAACAAGGTACAGTAACTGTAAAGACTTGAAAGGGTCCGCTTAAATTAGGTCCCAAAAGAAAGCTGGTGGTCCTCCGCTCATCTATCTGTGTGGGTCTGCTTATACAGCTATGAGACTTTTTTTTTTTTATGCTTTATAGCAAAATAAATCTTTGCACAAAGAGGAATGTCATTTACATGCCCCAACTAAATAAAGCTGGACACTTGCTTACTTGGCAGTCCATTCCCTGAACAGTTCCTGAACAGTTAAGTGGCAATTCGGATAGAAAGGAGAGCTATGGACTCCCATGCTGCTGAGGTTAATATGGTAGTAAAAGAAAATACATATGTTTTAGCTTACATGCTGTAGAAGCTTATGGTGATGCCACTGATAAGCAATAAACCTGAACGCCTATGTGTGTATTTACAGTCTGCTACAGGCCCACAAAGGGGAAGAGCTTGGTATTTCTTCAGGAAGGGGGCTCACCAGTTCAGGAGCGCGTAGTGTTGTGGATGTTTTCCCATTCCATCCCACAGCATGCACGTTCCCCGTGCAGTCCACACGCTACCTGCTGCCTGCCACAGCTTTGGCCGCTCCTGGCACCTGCTCAGATACGGTCAGTCCCAAGGCCTGTTTGAGTATGGCCACATTTGGTGGAAGGTCACTGAATGACAGAGGATAACTGCTGCCATCCAGCTATCAGCGTATATTTTTTGCTACTGGGAACCAGCCTGAGTTCTGTCTCTCTGCAGGGAAGGAATTACCTGAAGCTTGTCTCACTGTTGTGCAGCTATGAGGTGATAGCAGTGATCTAAGCCTGGGTGTTGCAGGTTTGATTTGGCTTTTTTTTTTTTTTGAGGCTGGTGAAGACACTTGTAGCTTTGTTGCAAGGCCTTCTGCAGCTGGATCTGTGCTGGCAGATACTTATGAATGCTTTTTGAAAACAATGGGACAGAAAGCGCAGGATTCTGTGCCAGAAAGCCTGGCACTGGGTGGATTTAAATAATCATAGAGTAACACTGAGTTCTCTAAGCCAAATGGCTATTTGATTTATTAAAGCAGCTTTTTTCCTCTGGAGAGCAGAGTGAAGGTAACCAGACTTGATTATGCTCTGTGCCCTTTGGCTCAAACAATTGTGACTTTCCTCCACCTGCCTTCACCAGCTGTTCCTTGATGCTCTCACATAAGAGGCAGCAGGTGCTAACCGGCCAGCAGGCTGCTGCAGAACAACATACAGGTGCTGCGTTCCAGTTATTCTGCAGGTACTAATTTGGGATCTCCCTCCTTTGGAGTTGCTTTTTTTTTTTTTTTTTAATTTACAAAAATGTTATTACTTTGGAGACTTCTGTCTGGTTTTTTGTTACTCAAAATTAGTGAAATTGGCTGATGAGGCCAAAAGTACTCAGGAGAGATGGATGGACAGACAGCAGACATGTGGTGTATTTGTGCAATCCTTTTTTGTTTTTTTGTGGCGACCAGACAAAAAAAAAATTGTTCTGCTCACAGTTTTTGCATCAGCTGATCAAACTCAATTTGTGAATTAATATGCATGAGAACTGCACTGCTTAACCCATCTCTCTGGCATAGGCTAGGAGAATGTGTTTAAACCCTCAAGACCCAAAAAGTCCCTATAACACTTCAAGCTATAACGTATTTCTGACAGCTGAAAACCATACCTCGTTTAAAAAAAGTACTAATGGAGTTGCAGATGAAACAAACTAACTTCTAAAGGGCTTGAGCTCAATACTTAACCTACTCGAATACCCCTTTAAAATTTTGGAACAGCAGTGTCACAAGTCTAACAATAATACAACAGAAGTGCCAAGCTGCACTCTCAGGTGAATGATAGATTCTGCAGAATAGGATGGAACATGGTAGCATGCATATTTGCAGTGGCTGCAGTAACATTTTGTGAATCTGAATGTTCAGTCAATTGGACAGTGACATCTGCTAGCCCAGAGGTGTTCAGGTAACATAACTATCTATGCAGGTGCTTTTGTCCTGCTTTAAAATCTTTTGAGGGTAGCATGGAGAAATGATGGAAGATGGGGCCCATGTGCGCGCACAGAATGGAAAGCATGTGGAGAGACTGAGAAGACTGTGAGAAATCCTCATGAGTACCTGCCACTTCTTATGTTGGCTCAGTTTGAAAGCTTTTGTGCTTGGTATTTCAATCGCTTCTTAAGTGGCTGGGCTTTGGACCTAAAATAACATTGGATTCTAAGATTAAATTGCCTACAACCTTTTGTATTCTTTCCAGCGTGTCTGTGTGGTTTATATATGCATGTATATTCACATGGGTGGCATGGATTCACTGCTCAGAAGAGGAAATTGTTTCTTGGTGTTGCGTTGTGTACAGAAAACTAGAGAGCTGTATTTCCCATTGCAGTCTTTGCTGCTTTTCATGAGATGAAAACATAAGTTTGATGGGAATTAAATATTTTCTTCTTTTTGATTTTTTTTTTTTCCCCCCAGTTCTGCCACTAATTAATGTGATGATAGGACAGCTGCTCTATCTCAGAGACTTCCAAACTTCCAAACAAACAGAAGTCACTGTGTTGAGTGTGATGGTTTCACCAAAGAGTATTCCAGAAATCCCAGTTCAGTCATTTATCTCCTTTTACTCATTGTGCCAAGTGCAGCTGATTATCTGAGCCGTGCTCCTGGAGAACTTACCTATGAAGTATCGTTCCAGTATCTGGTGTTTCACCAAACCAATTCCTTCTCTCCTTTGACCCTTAAGATATGTTAACCTCTGCAACTAATGTTCATCTCTATTCTTCCTTGACAGACGGTGTCCCTGTGGGGAAACTCAGGGCGCATGGAAATTACAGCTTCCAAGTTCATGGATATACAGCGGGCCATCCAGCCAGACTGGTTCCAGTGCATTTCTGATGGAGACACCATTTCTGGGGAAGTTGGTAGAAAAAGGGCGAAGAAGTCTGTGGATAGGTCGCTTTCCTTCCTGGATGTGTGCCTTCAGCTGCTCGAAAAATCACCGGTAAGGTCCCAAAAATATCAGGGCAATAGCACTGCAGCTGCTTTTTGGTCTGTGCTGCATCCTAGGCCAGTCCCAGGATGTGATTTATTAGGAAATTGTTGCGCGTACGTATTGGAGAATGCCCAGGTGACAGTCCTGGATGAGGTACAACTGGTAGCACAGTGGGTTTTACTTCTGCCACTCTCTTAATAACTTGCTTCCTGCACCAGGGTACCTATCTCTATTAGTTGGGGGGAAGTATTTTTTAAAAATTTTTTTCCTGCTTCTGGACTGAGTGCATTTCTTTCACTTCATGCTATATACCTGGGCAAAGTAGGATCTTCTCAGTCAGATTGAGAAAACCCATCTTTTTTGCTCTGAAGTCCCCTCAGTTCCAAGTGAGGGAGGACTTGCTGGTATTTTCCAGCACTATTCTTTATTTCTTCCAGCAGCTTTGCAACTTCCCTCCCTTTTGGTGAAAGGGGACATACTATCTGAATCTGTACTACAAAAGAAAATGGGTGACAGGAACCGATATTGGTATCCTCTGAAAGGCAATTCATTGTGAGATCTGGTGTCTGACAACCAGGATAATGGCACCTGCTTTGTATTCTGCACTGACACATGTAGTGCTGAGGGGCCATCTATAAAAAGCCGTGTACAGAGATGATCTATGGTTATTGCCCTCTATAAGGGAGGAGGGAAGTATGGTACCAGAATTTTCAGTGAATTAGTGTCAAGGTAAGGAGCAGAATCTTGTCTCTCCTAATCACGTTTCTACCTTATGCTTGGACTTCACAGTGTTGTGTGGGGAATAGTCTTACATGGGGTGAAACACTGTGATTCTGGCAAGTTCCTGGGAATGCAGGGCTCAGGTAGCAGACATCTGGAGTCTGGGCTGTGAGATGTCTTGCGTGTCTTTGGCAGAGCACGCTCTAACATTTGTAGCTTTCTCCTGGGCCAGGAACTACAAGGAAGTGTAATGTTTGGGGCAATTGAAGGTGGAGATATCTTGGAAGAGAGGCTCAGATCAGCCAGGGAGACTGCCAAGCGACCTGTGGGTGGCTTTCTGCTAGATGGCTTCCAGGGATGTGCCATGGCCAAGGAGACCAAGTTGAAACTGATAGCTTCTGTCACAGCAGAGCTGCCAGAGGATAAACCAAGGTAAGTTGTGTGGGCAACATCCCAAGAAGTCCATCTGTCCTATTCTGAGGAGTGTCTGCAGGCTGCTGTGCAGTATCACTGTAGGAAATAGTCACTGTATTGCACAGCTCTGTGTGAGTGCCAGGCTGCAGACTTCAACCCTTGTTTCAATTTTTAGCTGCAGCTGGCACCAAGCTGTGCTCACACTGTGTGTTTGAGTATTTCCCACATTTGGAGAATAAACAGAATTTTAGTTCGAGTCATTTTTACTTTTTTTAAGAAGAATTACAGGTAGGATATGTCTGGGCTGCTTGCATTTGGCCTCTGAGGCCATGGTTTATGATCTTATGGTAGCCAGCTCTGACTTAGTACCTGAGACACTGAGCCTGTGAACTACCAGAGGTGGTACAGCCTGGCTCAAAACGACTGTATTCTCTGCTTGGAGTGGCATGGTGTGGGGATCATTGTGTATTCCGAGTTGTTAGTTATGTCTATCAGATCCATGCCAGAGACTGGACAGGAGTGGCACCGTTATTGACTTACTAATGACTAACAGCAACAAAAGACTTCCATAAAATGTGTGCTAATATTTGCTAGTGGTTCAGAAGTGGAAGGTTTTCTTAGCATCAGCTTGAGCTTGCTGGCTTTTGCATGGGTTGCTCGTACAAGAGCAGCTGCAACAGAATTAGTATGGGTGCTTTTTTCATCATTTCCTCAAGAGTGCTGCCCTCTGCTAGCTGAGCATTGCTCTGACCTAATGGTGTTCAAAAGGAAATTAAATGTGAAAGAGTATGTCTGGTGTTGCAGCTTGTTCATGCTTAGCGATGCCTGCGGTTTGAATTTTCCTGACAATTAGAAGGCTTGCTGTGGTGTTGCCATCCTGTCTGGTTGAGCTACTTTAAAAGATCCCCTGGGAGCATTAGAGTCCAATCTGCTCAGCTAACCTTAGTGGCTACCAGTGCATCTGCTTCATCTATCAAATAGTTTACTTGTCTGGTTAAGACAAGTGTTTCTGACCTCTTTGTAGGAAGGAAGCTGGTTAGCCCTAGGGGGTCTTGTAAGTACCATAAGTGAATTTCAGACAATCCTGTTTTCCTGAATCACCCTTGCCATTCTGGCTGGAGAAGTTGTTTTGCAGCTGTGTTCTACCTCAATATGAAATTCTCTAGAAGACAAACACTTCCTGTGCTTCACCCAAGAAGTGACTGCTTTTTGCATGATGGTGAAATGATCTTATGAATGTACTCTTTAGAGTCCTGTCATGTACCTACACCTGAAGTCTTTTGGTAAAATTTATTTTCCTTGTCAATAGCATCAGAACCCTTGCAAGAACAAACGTTTGTCCTTACCTGTGCACAGATAAGTGCTAAACAAGTACATACAGAGCTGCTGTTCTAACTACTGAGTATCATTTTCTCCCTGCCATGAGAGCCTGAAACATAAGACACTCATGCTGTAAACTTCTCCTGTCCTTATTCTTTGCTCATCAATTTAATTGGAGTACTTAGAAAAGTGACTAAAAATGGCACCTTGTGACTTCATTTATCAGCCCCTGTGTATTTTCCTAATTACCTGTTTAGATCATTGCCCTACATTAGCTTCTGCTGCTGTCAGCCCAGCCATGCACCTGCAGGAGAGCAGGCACTGCTCTATTCTCTTCTGCTTCACCCACCCTCAGGGAAGCTGCCAGCTAAATTTGGCTAACAGCAGGATCTCTATTGATGGCAATCCAGCTGGGCTCCTCCTGGCTCTTAATGCCATGTCCCAGGAGATGTTACAGCCCAGGTTTTTGAGTAAATCATTTGAGCACATACTGTGTAAAGAGGAGAGAAGAATAAAGCAAGGAACATTTATCTTCCCAATGACATTTCCTCCAGGCAGTTCTCCAAGTGCTATATGATGTGTCTGTCACCGGAAGGACTTGTATCTTTGACCAGCCCTCTACTGCTGTCTCTGCTGCTCTTGATCAAGCTTTTCTAGACTGTCTCATAAACAGTTACCAAGCAAAGGGGTCCATGTGTCTGGAAACTGGTAGTTCCTGGGGGCACAAACATGACTAAGGAAACATGACTATCTGTTCTATGGCATAGATGTTAGATGAATTTTGAATCTAAGTGTATTTATGTGTGCATGAAAGAAACCAAATCACTTCAAACACGATGAACAGAATGAGGTTTTTCCACAGTAAATGAGGGATTATTGCTGTCTTCCAAATGGCAGATAAAGAAAAGCCTGCCAGGTACTGGATAGGTTTGCGGTGGGGAAATGGAAATACACAGGATTTTGAGTGATGACTGTTGTATCCACTTGCCTTCTGGTTAGCAGTTGCAGGGATAAGCTACAAGTGCTACATGTGTGTCTTTTTCCTTCAGGTACCTCCTTGCTACTACTCAGCATATACTAGATTTGTCATCTTGTATGTCTCATACAGAATCATCCATGGTGTAGGCAAACCAGATGAGGTGCTTGAGTGCATTGAAAGGGGAGTGGACGTTTTTGAGAGCTTCTTTCCGTTCCAAGTGACAGAGCGAGGCTGTGCCCTGGTTTTCAGTTATGACTGCCATCCAGATCATGAAGCAGCAGGTAGGCTTCTTGATGGTCATTATAATTTTTACTGTATCAGCCAGTATTGTGGCAGACATAATTCATGCTTTGGAAGAATCTATATTTGAGGGTTTTGTTCCTGAAATAAGTGCAGTAACTACTAGAAAAACTGGGATTCCCCTGTCCAGTGTTGCTTTTGAAGGTGCGGTATTTTGGAGTGAAACCTGTTGAGGCAAACATGAGGCCTCAACCTAGGATCTAAATGTCTGATTAGCCAAAGTATGCTCAAGTATTTCTTAAACACTTAGTCAATAGAGGGGTTTTTGGTCGACATCATTGGCAAATTTTCTATTACTGTTAGCAGTGAAGGCTGCACCTATTAAGTGGACATCTAAGATACTTGATCTCTAGAATTAACTGAATATGCATCTGGTTTTGTAATATATTTTTGAAATCCCTTCTTCTTTCTAGCTGGCAGAAGTTAGGGACCCCATTTCTTTGGTCAGCTTTCCTCTCTGTCCTTGCATTCATCAGTTCATATCAAAACAAAAAGGATATGTTCATAACTCATTCCCTCATTATTCTGTGAGATGGGAGCATGTGTGTTGCCCGTTAAAGCATCTATCAAATGTGTTTCAAGCAGCTGTTTTGTTTTGGCCTATTTATTAAATGTTTTTAATACAGAGAAACAAATTTTTTCTCCTGGGTAGAACCTAGCGGCTCTTCATGCCTGGATAATTCAAAACCAGATGAATAGAACAGAACATCTTGTTTCTTTGTGCTTGCTGCTATTTTTTTAACCCTTCTTGTTGTTTGTTGTTCTTTACCTTGTCTCACCTTATTCTTAAATCATAACATTCTGTGTCTGTTTAACACTCAATAGACACAGATTGTGCAAACAGTAATATAGATGTTTCCAGATACATCTGCTTAAGAACAAACCTACAAAATTACGGGGCCATTTTTTATTTTTAGGATACACTGCTGAAAAGGCAGGTGTGGAATCTAAGTCTTCTGCATTAGTGCTACCAGCCTCTTTTGATTCCAGTTGTTTAAAAAAAAAAAAAAAAATCCAAATCCCTGAGCCTGATGACAGCATGGAAAGTAGAATGATTGAATGCAGATGAGTTGTCTGTCTACTAACAAAACGTCAATAAAATCAGTTTGTTCAGGTGATTGCATTCTATTCAGCATGCAGTTCAGACTGGGAATATTTTTTACATTCTATTAAGAATTCACCTCAGTAGTGCAGCAAAAAGTTATACAGTTGTTTCAGCTCTAACTCTTCATTAGGTTTAGTAGATTAGTTTTCACTTGTCTCTTGCTGTTTTAATCATCTAAAATGGTATTTGTGTTAACTAATCTATCACAATTAAAGAAAAATAGTTGCTTGCTGTAGGAAAGAGGTGGAACTGCGTAGCAGGAGTTTTCATCTGGCAGGAGAGTAGCAGAAAAACCTACTGTAAGGTTACCACCCTTCCTTTGCCCTTGCTGTCTGTTCATAAAAGGCTGTTGTCTCTAAATCAGTTTTAAAACAAAATGGAGCTCAGGACCTGGAGAAAAATGGTGCTGAAGACGACCAGGACGAAATCTCCAAAGCTGACCCAGAAATTACACCATTTGAGATATTTCTGAAGGACAAAAGGTATGTGAGTGTGTGAGGAGGGTACCTGCAGCTGTATCACTAAATATGGTGCTTTTGTCCTCTGTGTTTGATAGCGTGTGGTCAGTAGCTGGATAAGAGACTTCATAAAATGTGAAGGTGTCGAAGACAGTACTTCTAGACATTGAATGGAGAGTGTTGGACAAGCGTTCTAGCTTGTTATCAGGCAACAGTGTATGGCTGAAATTGCTCTTTTGCCTCACCTAAAGCCAGGGATTTTCTGATCATTTATCCAGTAGACATACTGTGGTCATAACTGTGTTCCAGCTGAAGGACAGAAGGTTCACAAAGGTGGTCTGGGGATCGTTTTGGTATTCTGCATCTAACTTGGGTCATCCTGAGATGCTAGATTTTATTTAAACTATGGAGAACCTCCACTTTCTGACAGTTTGGGCAGCTGCAGAGCAATTCTGCAATTTCTGGATACTTCACAAAAACTTTGGCCCATGTTACCACCTGTCCTTCCTTCTCTTTTCCACAGCTACTGCTAGGCTGTCTGAGTAGACAACTGTGGTGCTTTGCTCGATCCCCTCTCTACTTTGTGAGAATGTTTCATCTCACAGTAGAGGGGAATACTGTTTTATGAATAGTGGAATCAGTAAATCTTTGTTTCTGATAGCTTCCTCCTTCGTAGACTGTGTGATAGCTAGCAAGGTGTGTCTTGCACTGCAGCTTTTCTGTCAGGGAAGGCACAGATGAAGCCTTTCTCTGCTGTTAGCTATGATGTAGTCAGAGTTAATCTCTGACTTACATGTGTGGCCCTTCAGCTCCGTAGTGAGTTCCGGCACAATATTTGAAGTCCTTTGTGCTGTTGCTGCTTAGATGTCTTAGATGTCAACACAACTTACAGCAGCTGGATTTGGGCCCTCAGGACTTCAAGGCTCAGGTCCCTGCAAAAAGCCATGTAGTAACTGGATACTCCTTATTGCTTGAATGGGTCTTCTTAACTTTGATCTTATCCAATGTCGCTTCCTCCTTAGATACCAAGATGATTTTGGTCCTTTGCTGGAAGGATGCACCTGTTACTGTTGTCAGAGGCATACTCGCGCCTACGTCCATCACCTCCTTGTGACCAATGAGCTGTTGGCCGGTGTCCTGCTCATGATGCACAACTTCCAGCACTACTTCAGTTTCTTCAGTGCCATACGGGATGCCTTAAGAGACAGTAAACTGGATCAGCTGAAAAAGCTTGTCTTCAGGCAGGCGCTTCAAGGCCCAGCAAATGCGAAGCCAGGCCAGTGAGTTCAGAGAGGACAGAGGAGGTTGCAGGCTACGTCCTTATCCAGTGGGACTGTGTAAGGTGGACTGCCGGCAGGGTCACCTGGACCTGTTAGTAGTAAAATGCCTTCCTTCCTGGAGGGAATTGAAAGAGGCATTTGAAGACGATCTCGCTTCCTGGCGGGGAAGGAAGATCTTACTCAAATGTCCTGTTCAGGTAATTGGCTTGGTGCGTTCTTGGGGTATGGGAGAGCCTGAACAGCTCACAGGACCAGTATGGATAGCTTTGTTTCCAGTTGGTTTTCCATGTGGAAGGACAGAATTATTGAGCTTGTAATTGAAGAAGCTGGGCATATATTTAAAATTAATCCAGCTGCTGACAGGAGGGTCGGCAGCTTTTTGGGTCTCTCATTCCATACTCAATGGATGTTACAGGTAATTATTTTTCCAGAAAATCCCAGTGATGCGATTGTCCCATCATGCAGCTCCTTGATGAGCAATCCTGCCTCGGTCTAACGTAGTTCCTTGTGGCCACTGCCAGCCTCTGTGTCCCTGAGAAGAACTGACTGGAAGTGCTGCTGTGTTCAGTGGCACAAGGGACCATATGTGTGTATTTCAGGCTGCCTGCAGTGCAGAATGTTCTCTGGGCCAGGAGGAGGCCCTCCACCCAGGCCTGGCCTTGAAAACCCCTGCCTCAGGAGTCCTACTCTGTGACATTAGAGCCAGAAAGAAGCGGAAGTGTTTAATCCATGTCCTGCTCCAGAGGGTTTTTTTGGCTCTATACCCTTTCACCTGTATGGGCTAAGATTTCACTCCTGCAGTAGCATGTGGAGATAATGAACATACCATTCTAACTGTCCTAGCTCTGATCAAATAGCAGGCTACACAAATGTCAGTGTGAGATGGAGCTGTGGAAAAGATGTATCGCAGGAAAAGGCATTAAGAAAAGATTCTTGTGGCTCCTTGTTTTAAAATATGACTTAGTTATGTAACATTCCTCTTATTCAGTTTTTCTTATGCCCCCTTACTTTGGCATCCTGGATGTATTCATTTTATGATACAAAGCAACAATAAAAAAATTTTATTATTCATTACACTGGCTCCTCAGTGTGTGACAGAGGTGATGTACCAGAGAGCTTGAGTGCGGTGCTCAAGATGATGTCTGCTGGAAACTTGACTAGCAAGCCTGTGGGAGCACGGTGACCCATCTGGGAGTAGGATCCTGTCACGGAGCCTGGGTCCAAATAATTTGCTTCGAAAAAAGCCATAATAGGCCTGGAAGTGTTGAAGACACCTGCCTGTCCGTCTCCCCATGAGAACTCTACTGCCTGAGTTAAGCTTAAAAAAATACTACAGCTAAAATTGCTGGCCTTAAGGGATTTAAGGATTAATCTGCAGTTTGCTCTTCTTCATCGTTTCTTTAATGTTTTAAGATTTTAGTATTTCGCATCAGAATGACTTTACCATACTATAATGAGTTTTTTAGCTTCCCTGTCCACATTGCCTGTACATCCCTGTTTCCTTGGGCAGATACACGATGGTGTCAGAGTCCTTTCTACCATGCCAGCTTCATCCACTACGTTGCAGTAACTACATTTCTTTTCCACAGGATCCTAAAGAAATGGTGCAAAAAATGCTTTACTGTTGTCTTTAAACAGAGGCTTGGGGAGTAATTCGGCCACAGAAGTGACGTAAAATACAGGACTAATGTCCTCACTCTGAGAAGTAAGTTATGACTGTTAATGTTGATGCAGCACTGGGCAGCTTGGAGGTGATCATCTCCTGGATATACAGCGTGAGGTAGAAGGTCTGACATTTTCAGGACCCACCTACCTTAAAGGGCGGGGAATGAGACAAAAATATTTGTCTAATGAGACAAAAATATTTTATTCTTCTTTCAAGAGGAATGCAGGATATGATGGTATTGTTGGGACCTTGTGACGCTTCTTTCTGCGGTGTCTGTTGCTACATTGTTGTGTCAGTGCAAAAATTTGTGGGAGGGGAAAGTGACTATTTTAAAACTTCTCCTTCGCCCACATTTTTGAATCCCACATGCTTACAATCACCAAAATGCGTGAGTCTGCCTGGCATTCAGGCACAGAGATGCTTGTGTTCAAGAGGTCTGTCGGGGATGCTCTGTAACGACGTGGAGGGTAAGAGATGCTGGCTATCGTGTCCTCCTCACCTTCCCTGCATTCTTAGGTTGCTAGCCTTAGTGCTAGTTTTGGAAGTGCTGTTTTGTACTTTTTGGGAGGTAACTGTGATGTCCCCATCCTGTCCCACCGCTATGAATCATTCGAATTTATTAATTTTTCTTTGTTTCCCAACCTAGGTGTCCTGAGAAGCTGCATGTAGCTGTACTGGCATCTTGGTGACCTGGTAAGTGCCAGTACTGTGCCGTTCTCAAGAACCTTTCTGCTCTCCCTTCTTGCCTTCCAGTCTTTCCATGCTGCTGTGTTCCTGTTCGTTCTCCAGTCATAGCAATCAGGTTTTCCTGTTATGGTTCTCGTGTTTGCGTGCGTGTGCATGTGTGTACCAGAGCTGCACAAAGGGAACAATGTCCTATTGGGTGAAATTCAATCAGGTACGTGTGCTCATTATCTATCAAACACAGTAACGAAGTGCACTAACCCTGAAACAACCTTCATGTGTTAGACTGAAAACTTGTGTAAATACATCTGTCAGTCCTCCTAGTTCACACTGTAAAAATTAAGTGATGTTTTTCATGCTAAGTTAGAAAGTTTATTTTATTTCCAAGCAGAGATCTAATTTCTTTCAAAAACAGAATCCTTGCCCTAATATGGGGAAGAAAACTAAACTGCTCATGGAGTGGAAAATTTTCTGTGCTGAATTAACTTTACTTAGCACAGAAGGCTGCAAAAACATCCTTGACTGCTGTCTGTCCCCAAATGGCAGAATGCAAAAGAGCAGAGCAGAATACAAAAGAGATGATGTGTTACAAAAACATTAGACCTTTGAACATCTTTCCCTGAGCAACTTTTAGTGTAACCTTCCCCTCAATAAAGAAAAATCTTTCATGCTCTTCTGTTTCCAATGAGACTAACTGGCAGGGCCACATATTAAGTCCTGTGCCTCTCTGACTGCTTCATCAGTATTCTGCTCAATAACTTACTCCTTTCAGAGCTATTTTAATATTGCAGACTCTAGAGCAGTTTCAAAGGTATGCTTTAAAATGTGTTAAGGGAAAAAAAAAAATCAGATTGGTTTGTCACAAAAATGTTTTCTCCTTTCCTTCAGGTATGTCATTTCTTCCCCCATACATTCACCCACCCCAGCCACCCTCTAAATTACTAGGACACTGTCCCCCTGACAGGTTGCATCAAGCCTCATCTGACAGTTTCTAGGTCTGCTCTTCTGTGGCTCTACAGGATTGCAGGAGCTGCCCGAGCCTGGAAGTGTTCCAGCAGGGAGTTCAATTTATTTCTACATCTCTTAGGTCCAGAGGGCTTTCAGATCATGGTGGTTTTATGCATAGAAAAATCAGCCCCAGGTAAGTTTCAGAGGTGCTTTTAAGCATTTGGTAGCTATTTTTTTTTCTTCCTGAACCCTGTTGATTTTTGATTCATAACCCAACTTGTCAGGCAAAGGGCCCCAATAAAATGTTTAAACCTTCCTCTTGGTAATTTCAAAGTTTTCCTCTGTGATATGGAAGGCATGCACAAAATAGATGATGGCGCAGGCCAGTTTAATGGTCTTACTTGTAGTGCTCTGGGGTGATCTACATCATTCGCTAGGGACCTCATCTCTTTTCTGGTAATGCAGCACTCGCTTCTTCAGGCTATTAAACAAGCACATGTTACCATCCTTCCTTAGCATGTTCTGTAGGCGCGATAGGACTTTTCAAACAAAGAGAATGAAGTTAGATCCCTTAGACAAGTTGGATCTAGACTGGCAAAGTTGGTGCTGGCACAAAAGTGGTTAACATCTTCCCACAGCAAAATGTTCTTGTTTCCCTGTTGGTAGTGCCAGTGTGAATGGTGACTGTCAGAGTGCACAGTCTCCTCCCTGGTGGCATATTGGCTGGGAAAGGCAATACCTTCCCTGCCTCGCAGCAAGGTGATGATGAACTGCCTGGTTACTTCTACATCTGTCGTCTGTACCATTTAATTAGTCTGGTCAGGTAAAGGTGCAACACAGCGGGATGTTCTGTCACACTTCTGACGTACCTTCTCCAGCTCCTGGCCTTGCTCACTCCCCATCATTTCAAAAACCTCAGAGCAAGCCTGCTCTGTTCGGGTGCTCTTTGTGTGTCTGAACATCTTGCAGAGTTCTTTGGGAAGTGGGTTTGGATGAGAAGGGGTTATCCGGTTAACCAGGGTTATTGCAAACTTCTTCAGCCTGAAAATTTAAGAAGCTATGTAGTGAGGGCGGGGCCATATGTAAAGAAATACTAACTAGAGGCATTTGGGTCTGCCAGACAGCTCAGGATTAGTAAGCTTCCTTCCCCTATTCCCCCTGCTACAGTGTAAAGCATTTTCTGGTCGAAGGGATGGCCAGTGCGTTGGGAAAGGCCGTGGCTATGGTTCATGCCTGTGGCTCTACAGAACTAGGTGTATCTCACCCGTCCGTACTTGCAGAGCAGGTTGATTTGCAGATTGGTGGTCAAGAAAAGATCTAAAAACTACGGCCCTTAGACGTAATGGCCCAACACAGGTTTTCACAAAAGAAAGGAGTGATTTTAAGGTCCTTGGCCAGAGTTCCTGGACCCATTCCAGTGCTGTGTGTGTGATAACCTTCCGCTCTTGAGCTGAGTGCCTTTCTGAGGTATTGGGCAGGTATTGCAAAGCATGACATGAAGGTGGCTTCGTAGCAGTGCTTTGTGCTTGTTCCTCCCTCCTCCTACAGGAGAATGGCTGTTTTGCTTTTTGGTGAGGTAATCAGGGGAGGTATTGAAGTGATGTAGCCAACATCATGTAGGAAGTCACCAGAGGCTGCAAATCTGTCCTGAGCTTTTTGTACTGCCCTTCCGAGACCAGAACGGAACCGTCTGCACTGTAACGTCAAACATAATGCTGCTGTGTGCCGAAAAACAGCTGAAGAAACCAACCCTTAGGAAAGCCAAATGAAGCTGCATGAACTGGGATGGGAGAGAACAGAGACTGGCAGGCAGCCGAAGCCTTCAAAGAGATGCAGCATCTTCAAGGAAGGGAGCAGGAGATGGAGCATCTGGGAGGAAGGAGCACAGGCAAACAGGATGATTAGGATTTGGCAAGGCCAGCAAAGAAAGGAGTGGGAGCTGTGCAGGATGTCCACGTGTAGCATTGCCAGCGCCGAGCTGCAGAAGACACTGGCACGTGCCTTTTTACATCCCTTGTTTCACGCGTGTCTGGAGGAAGCAGCAGCATTCTGTTGCTATTCAGGAAGTTTAGCAATGGCTGCTGTACTCCTGCTCGCAAAGGCAAAAGACTACAGAGTAATGCTGGTGGCCTTCATCCCTGAGGCTGAGGGGGGACTGAGTGCTGGACTCACCCCTGATACCCGGCTCCCCTCTTCCCTGCAGCCAGCGCTATCACAAAATTCAAGGGAGTTGCACAGCATTAACGATCTGCCTGTCTCCCTCTGCCTATCCCTCACAGGCAGGCAGACAGACAGAAGTGCTGCTGCCGCCGCGCACCTGAGGCATAGCAAGGTGAGCAATCCACCTGCATCACAGCCCTGCCACCATGGCATAGGGTGGCAGAAAGAAACGTAAGGTCCCACAGTAAGTGTGCTTCTGCCCAGAGAAAAGTAGCCTTTATTTGTGCTGTTCCCCATGATCACAGCTGCGGGTAAAGCTCATTAAAACTGACAATAGTCCCCAGGGCAGGGAACCAGAAAGGTCTTCCCCACATCGCCAAACATAGAGCAGCCTGGTGCTTGTCTCGCTGAGATGCCTAAATCATTGTAGTGAAATTAATTTTTAATTATGTTAATTTTCTTCTTTGGCTCTAGGGGTTTTCTTTTTCTTTGCCTCACATTTCCAGAGGCATTCAGGGACAAGATGAGACCAATGTCTGGCAGGAAGAGATTCACTGATGTGTGGCCAGAATCATGAAGGAGGCTCAAGAGAATTCCTCACCTGCGCCTGGGAGAAAGAGCATCCCTGTTGGAGAAAGGTGTGGTTGGCATCAGAGCTGATGGGCTCTTGTTCTGGCACTTAAGAAAGTGCTTAAACCAAGCCCTGAGGTGGTATTAAACCAGGGAATGGTGGCATGAGTGATGCCAGGAAAGTAGAACAAGAAAGGTCACCGCTCTGTCTTGAGTTGAGATTGACTGTTTGGAGAGTAACAGAGCACAGCTGGATCCATGGCATTTGAGATTGAAAGGCAGGATCGGTCTGGGATATATCTTCTGCCTCCTGTTCAATGTCACTCAGCAAGATGTATGTAGCAGCTGATGCTGACTTTGAAGAAGTACCATTTCGAATCCCTCACACCTTGAATTGCCTGCAGCCTTGTAAGCCTTCCCTTGCTCCTAAGGCAGCAGGTCAGGTGATGAAATACCACCACAAGATGACAACCATGTTAATTCATTATTGCCAATAGATAAGGAAAAGTTCACTTCAGTGGTTCACCCAAAGGCTAATTCAGATTTGGGGGACCTGCATTGGTCTGAGAAAGAACCGATGTGCCTGTTCTCTTTGGGAGATGAGACACCTCAGAGCCAGGAGTGTTTGCAGACTGAAGGCTGCCAGACCCTGTCATCACTTCATGAGCAAACCATCACACACTTGGCTGAAACTAATCAGATTGGTACCAGCATCCCCTGGGTGTCTGCAATTCCTATCTGTAGTTTTCTGAGCATCACCGTATCCACAGCCTGCAGCCTGTTGAGCCTTCCTCGAAATGCTGGCATTGATTAGATGTTCTTCAAAACCCATCCTTGTCAGTACCAGTGACCAAGACAGGGCTTTGCTTTGCAGGAGGCTTAAGCCAAGCTCTGTCTTGTGTAAGGCTGCCCCTCCCAGAGGAGCCTGAGCAGGTTGGGCTGCCAACAGAGGCCGAGCCCAGCAGGTCCCCAGGTCACTCCGATCCCCCTCAGAGAGACTTCAATAAGGCAGACTCCAGGTGTACTCCCCCACCACCACTAAGGGGGAGCTGCTCGTGCTTAGCCCCACAGCAGAGTTCGGCTGAGTAGCTGGCCTGCCCATCCCCGAAGGAGTTGAGATTTAATTATCTCAGGTAATCCTCCTGGGGATGATTACCTGGGAAGCAAAGTTTTTCTGCAAGACTTTGCTTCATCTTTGTTGTAGTCCGGCAAATGTGGATTTTTAATGTCTGGCTGCAGCTGGGATTGTTAAGACGTGCCCAACAGCTGCTGCAAGGTGTGCTGGAGCATGTTGGCTGAGCAGTGTCACCTGCAAAGCTGGGGGGCTGTGCTGGTGGGTGAAACTTGCCTCCTCCATCGTTTCCTTGCCTTCCCAGCAGTCAGCTTTCCTTCATGGAAGATTGTTTTACCTTCTCCCCCATGGGCCTTTGTGCTTTCCTGCTTAAAAACTCCTGTGTGACCTGGTGCCGGTTGTGCCTGCTGCTGCTTCCGACGGGGGAGAGTGAGTGTTTTTTGGTTTCTTCTCTGTTTATATTTTACAATGTAAAACTCGAAATAAGAACTGCTGATTTTGGCTCTGGATGGCTTCAGTTTGGCGCCTGTTACCATTTAAGGTTTTAGTAACTTGGGTAACCTGTGTTTTTGTGGCTAGACCTGAAGTTGAAATTGTGGCCCTTGAGAACACAGCCAAGAGCCATGGGGCACACGGGGGGCTCTGATCTGTGATGGGCATCTCCTGTTGCACCTGCACCCAAGTAAGCCACAGAAGTGGTTACAATAACTGTCACATAGCAGCCTAAATAGAAAGTTTTGGTGGCCTGTGAAGGGGTGGCAGTGGATAGAGTTGCTGTCTGTTTGCTTCTGCCTGCCATGCTTGTAGGAGTGAGTGACTGAGAGCGGCTCGGGGCGGGTTGTCGTCTTGCCTTGTTTTCAGACAATTGGTACCCACCTTGAATACCATCTCGGCTACCGCACAGCAGCCTGAGGAGAGGCTGCAGATTTGAGAGGCACCATAGCAAGTAGGTCGCTGCCTGGCCGGCTGTCCTTTCCAGCCCAGGGTCAGGCTCTTAACCACTTATTCTGAAAAACTTCTTATTCTGATCTACAGATTCACAATCCATTTTATTTATGTGTTTTATGCTCTTAAAAAAAAACGCCTCAGAGCTGCAGCCATCGTCAGGGTCCCCCGCGTCCCTCCAGGGAGTGCACTGGGAGGTGCATGCGTGTGCCTGGGTGGGTTGTACTGTTTGGGAGCCCCCAAAGAGCAGCACAGGTGGGACCCGGCAAACGATGCATGCAACATGTGGGACACCTACCGCAGATGCACCTCTGGGGAGCCCCAGGTACATGTGCGGGAGACCAGGGTCTCTGTAGCTTTGCCCAAGCGGGCACGCAGTGCTGCAAAAGAGCTGCCCGTGCCCGCTAACCCGAGCGAGTGTCACTCAGTGCCTGCCTGCTGAGCAAGCCCTGGGCGAACGGGGGCCCAGCGGCTCATTTTGCCCGGGCTCCTGCAGCTCCACCAGAGGCTATGGCTCTGCAAGCTGGGATGCACGTCCGCTTGGGGAAACGGTGGAGGCAAGCGATAAACGGTGGTTTTCAGTCCATTTCTCAGGCGTGCTGTAATCGTGTCTAGACAGGCAGAACTTGGATGGCTGCCTTGTACCTTGCAGGGGGAGGGCAGCTGTTCCCAGTGGATTTTGCCAGCTCTCCTTCGTCTCCAAAGGGTCTTAGCTCTCCTCAGCTACAGTAGAGATGCTTCCCAGCTATTCTGTCTGCCGGCTTGTTTACAAATGGCATCCAGCATAGGGGACCTTAGGTATCCCCATTCCTGCTGCCTGGTGGAGCAGAGTGAAGGTGAGTGCAGGCTGGGGGACCCCTTGCTGCGCCTGCACGTCTGCCCAGCCGCATTCTCAGAGCAGGTCTCCTGACACCAGGAATTATTTACAGCCTGTGGTGGTCTCTGAGCTCCCTCTTTCTCTCTGTGGGAGAGGAGCTTTCTGCATTCTCCGAAGGCTCTTCTGATGTGAATATCAGCATGTAAATGAAACCCAGTACAGCGTCTATGCCTCTTTGGCGAAGCGCAGAGTCACAGCTCACCTCTCCCCTTCCAGCCAGTCATGGAGCCAGGGGGGAAAAAAAAACAAGTACAATGAAAACGTTGTAGAAAATGAAGGTTAGGAGGAGGCATTTCAGTTAAAAAATGCGGGAGTATGGATTATTCTACTGCAAATAATGAGTTGGGGGGGTGAAGCCCAGGTCCTAGGGGGCTCCTCAGCAGTCCCTCTGGCTTGCTGGGGAGGGCAGAGGGCCATCAACTGGTTGCCCCATTGATTGCTTCTGTTCCTTGGCCTTTCCCATGAGGCCACCTGCATTCATATTGCCACAGTAAAACTAGACATGAAGCTCCAGCAGTACTTGAGGAAGGGGGGGGGAGAGACATTGTTTTCTTTTGGAGTTGAGTTTTTGTAATTGTGTGTGGGTTTTGTGGCACTATTTTTTTTTTTTTCCCTTGTCCATAGCAGGTTACAGTTCAAGAGTTGCTGTCAGTTCTATGATGATACTTCAAATCTTAATAATTAAATTGTATTGAGTTTGTGTGGCAAGGTTTTGGCAGCAGGGGGGTGGTGGGGCTACAGGGGTGGATTCTGTGAGAAGCTGCCAGAAGCTTCCCCTGTGTCCGACGGAGCCAGTGCCAGCCAGCTCCAAGGCAGACCCACTGCTGGGCCAAGGCCGAGTCCATCAGTGATGGTGGTAGCGCCTCTGGGATAACATAGTTAAGAAGGAAAAAAAACCAAAAACCTGCTGGGGAACAGTAGCCAGAGAGAGAGAAGTGAGAACACGTGAGAGTAGTAGCTCTGCAGACACCAAGGTCAGTACAGAGGAGGGGCAGGAGGTGCTCCAGGCGCCGTAGCAGAGATTCCCGTGCAGCCCCTGGTGGGGCAGGCTGTCCCTCTGCAGCCCACGGAGGCCCATGGTGGAGCAGATACCCCCCTGCAGCCCGGGGAGGACCCCACGCTGGAGCAGGTGGGTGCCCAAAGGAGGCTGTGACCCCATGGGAAGCCTGTGCTGAAGCAGGCTCCTGGCAAGACCTGTGGCCCCATGGAGAGAGGACCCCAGGCTGGGGTAGGTTTGCTGGCCGGGCTGGTGACCCCATGGGGGACCCACACTGGAGCAGTCTGCTCCTGAGGGACTGCACCTCATGGGAGGGATGGACCCACACTGGAGTAGTTCATGAAGAACTGCAGCCCATGGGACAGACTTATGCTGGAGAAGTTGGTGGAGGACTGTCTGCCATGGGAGGGACCCCATGCTGGAGAGAAGAGTGTGGGGAGTCCTCCCCCTGAGGAGGAAGGAGTGGTAGAGACGGCGTGTGATGAACTGACCCCATTCCCCGTTCCCCTGTGACACTCGAGGGGAGGAGGTAGAGAAAATCAGGAGTGAAGTTGAGCCCAGGAAGAGGTGGTGGAAGGTGGTTTAAGATTCAGGTTTTTGGGGGTTTTTTTATCCTCTCCTACTCTGATTTGACTGGTCATATATCAAACTAATTTCCCCAAGTTGAGTCTGTTTTGCCCATGACGGTAGCTGGCGAATGATCTCTCCCTGTCCTTGTCCTGACCCACGAGCCTTTTGATATATTTTTCTCCCCTGTCTAGCTGAGGAGGGGAGGGATAGACTGGCTTGGTGGCACTGGGCATCCAATCAAGGTTAACCCATCACATAAATAAAGGACCATATTTTTAGGTATAGAACTTTCCCCATCCCTCTTAGCTGTGTGGGTACCAAAATACTCCTTGGTTGTCTTCTACTCCTGTTTCTCACCTCTATCCTGAATAGCTCTGGGGATGACTGCTTGAAGAGCAGGTTCAAATTCAAGTAAGATCAGATGGACATGATGCCTGAGAGATGCCAGGCCAGGGCTTGAAGTGGACCTAGTCACCCTTGGAAAGATCTTTTTCCTTGTTTCCACCTTTCTGGCAACTGTGTATATAAAGCAATAGAAAGGGGTTGCTCCAGCTATCTGTGTTATGAAGCATCTTAATGAGAATTACTTCAGCAGCAATCTGTCCACAGGTTGATTCACTCAATTGATACCCCCCATACCCCATGTGCCGAGCACCTCCTGTGCTGCCCAGCACCTTTGAGCAGATGGGGTAACACCACTGCATGCCTGCCTGGTGTAGCTGGGAAGCTAATTGACCGTATTTTCAGAATTCACCTGCTGGAAGTTGATGCAAAGCTGTTGATTTCTTTCCCAGCTGCAAAGTAAAATGCAAGTAAGAACAAAGACCTCTTGTGGGTGTCCAGGCAGGTGATCGTTTTGTACAGGGGAAGTGTTAAGAGGGCTAGAGGTGAGAAAAGGCTCGTGGGAGGGTCATATTCACCACAAAGGTACCAAAACTTCCAATTACATCTGTATTTTATTGGATTAATGCAGATACAATGCAGTATGGAGGGCACCTCCCCAGGCAAACAACACATGCTGTCCACGAGCATCTCCTCCCAAAACCCGGACAAACAACAGAAGCTAGAGCTTGGTTTTGGCTTTATATTAGGAAAGAGAGGAAGCCCTTCCTGGATGGAGGAGCTGTGGCATGGACACAGGCAGAGACGGCACACACGGTTACGCCCAAAGCTGTCAAATGAGCGCGGCTAACAGCAGAGCTAAGCCTGGCCTTGGGAGTGAGAGCCAAGGCCTCGGAGCTGATACAGCTAAGGGGGAAAAGGAAAGAAACCTCCTGAGGCTGTCCCAGGTCAGGTTTGTCTACACTAGAAAAAGAGCATCAGAGTGCCCTGATGTGAGACCTGCTTATGTGGTACGGCAGGGCTTCTTGTCTAGTGTTTTCATCCAGGAGCAACAGGACAAGGGGCAGTGGGCACAAACTGAAGCATAAGAGGTTTTGGTTGAATATGAGGAAGAACTTCTTTTCTTTGAGGGTGACAAAGCACTGGAACAGGCTGCCCGGGGGGGTTGTGGAGTATCCTCCTTTGGAGATATTCAAAACCCACCTGGACGATGTCCTGTGCAACCTGCTCCAGGTGACCCTGCTTTAGCAGGGGGGTTGGACTGGATGATCTCCCGAGGTCCCTTCCAACCCTTGACATTCTGTGAACTGTTGGAGATGGCTTTGTAAATAATGCTGGGAAAGGAGACCATGGCAGGGCTGTATTTGGGCAGCTCCGGGATGCTGGGATGTGTGGACACCCTGTGTGCTGGCAGGTGTATTGGCAAGGGGAGCCAGGGAGAGTCCTGGGCCCAATCCTGATGCACACAAATGGGAGGGTTCTTACTGAAACAGCTCTCCCCTGTGCGTCGGCTGTAACAGAAGTTATCACAGCAGTCAGACGGGTCAAATCCTTAATCTAGCAGTGCTCCTGATGAGGAGAGGAGCGCAAATGGGAGATTGGTTCCAAAGAGACCATGAACAAATTTTGAGACAGGGTGCATGCAACTTGCCCCAGCTGAAAAAAAACCAGGTTTGAATCTCTTGCAGGCATGTCTGGAGCTATCCTAGGCCTTGTTCATTATTTAGTGGCCCCAGTAGATGACTGGATGCGTGGTAGCAAAGGAGTGGCCAATCTATCACTGGTCCTTGGGTTAGGAAGAACGGGGACGCTGTGATAGTGTTGCAGTTCTCAGGCAATCTGACCTACCAGAAGGATGGTAGCCACCTCTCTACCTTGCAAGGAGCAATAAAATACAAGCATGGGGAAGGTTTCATTTGCAGCTGGGGAAATTTTCTCAAGCACTGCAACTGACCCAGTTTTATGGGCAAACCTTTTGATGGAGACAACAGGGATGTTGTCATTTCTTGATCAGCGCTCTGCTTCTAAGTTTCCTTGACAAATATTTGCTCTTGGCCCCTGATCAAAAGGATTGGGATCCTTATCAAAGAGGTCATGTTCTGTCCTTTTATTAGGCTGAGGCTCTGGCAGTGGGGGAGCAAATGCATTCCCAGCATGTAGGCAGGGGAGATGAGCGATGTTGCCCGCTTGGATCCCGTGTGCTCTGCGAGCCTGGCAGATGGGGTGGCCAATCTTCTACTGTGCACACGGGCCTGCCTCTCAGTGCCGTGTCCAAAGGACTCGCTGGTTTGCCTCTGTGCCTTCTTCCCCTCCCTCCCCAGAGGTGGGAAGCACTTGTACTCACTTGAGTGTTGAGGCTTGGTGGGAGAAGCCAGCCGCGCAGGTGGGGCATGTTCCTGCTCGTCACTCTGGTGCAGAGGGTGCCTGGCTGTCAGCAATGACCACGTCACCCCGACCACCACCGCTCGCAGCTGTAAAGTGGAGGGAGAGAAGGGCCCCGCATCTTGTCCCCAGCCCAGGAGTCTGCTGCAAACCACAGCCCAGTGCCGGCCCCGCAGTCAGCAGCAGAGGATCTTGAGGAAGGCTTTGCGGAAGTCGGTGTTGAAGGTTGTGTAGATGATGGGGTTGAGGGCACTGTTCACGTAACCAAGCCAGGTGCTGGCACTGTAAAGCCCTGGGGGCACATGGCAGGATGGGCAGTGGGCGTTGAGGATGTGAATCAAGAAGAAGGGCAGCCAGCAGACTATGAATGCCCCTGGTTTTAGGGAGAGGGAGAAAACAAGCCATGACTTTAGAGAAGCAACGACTTGGAAAGGAACCTGCACCTTCTCCCTCCATCCTCTCACTATTTCCATCCACATGTCTGCATCTGGTAAACCCTGAAGGTGATGTTTTATCCCTGATAGGGAGGGAATTGGCAAGAGCTCAGGCTCCTTGGGACCAGTTATGTGCATGGATGGATGGGGCGCTTTAGAAGTGGCCTGGTGACAGACAAAAGCAAGTGGCCACAACTTAGAGGGAAAGGCTGCTGCCTTAGCTGCTTTAATCAGTTATGACAAGGGCTGCATTATTTCCCTGCTACTACTGAGTAGATGAGGGGAAGCAGTGAGTCTGATGACCGTGGCAGGTGACTGGGGCACTAGTCTCCAGGCTTCTCTCTCCAGCTCTATGAGCTGGTTCCTCTGGTGCTCCTTGCCTCAGCTTCCCCTTCTGTAACTGGACCTAAGAGCTTCTGCATGTATGGAAACTTAGAATTTTTCCAGCTTCATAATAATAAAATAAAGGAAAAGGGAAAGCAAAGGTGTTGGCTATTGCTCTCTCCAGCAGGATTTTTGGCCACTGATTTAAAACAAAAGGGTAACAAAACATAGCAAATAAAACACTAACATACTTGGCTCTCAACATGTGAGAGCATTGCCCTAGGTCCCTAAATGTCCTACCATTGTCTCTCCTGAGTTTGTGGAGCAGTGACAGCTGGAGTCTTGGCCTGGTTTGTGTTTTTTTAAATCTCAACACTGTATTAGGAGATCCCTTACTCTTGCGAGTCCCAAACCATCACCCCTGGCCCCCTGGTAGACAGGGTGGCTCTCACTCACCCAGGACAATAGCTAGCATCTGTGTAGCCTTCCTCTCCCGAAGCTGGATCAGCCGGGGCTGCTGGTGCGCTAGCTTCAGAGAGCTGATGGTTTTGCCATCGCTGAGCCTCCGTACCTCCAGCCCTGGCTTCATACTCTTTCTCCTCTCTTCCAGCCTGCTGTGTTGTGTAGTTCCTGGTGTCTTGGTGAGGGATGCCTCATGGCAGAAGCTGCGGTACCGCCGCAGGCTGAAGACAGTCAGCAAATTCCTTTTGGTAGACATCTCCTGGCCTGAGCATTTGAGTGGGAGACGGGGGGAGAAGGTGCCTGGGCATCTGTTTGGCAAAGCTTTTCTCTCCATGTGTTCCTGCAAAAGAGGATGCCACAGAGGAACTGGGAACCATCCAAACTGTTCACTGGGTCAAAGGCTAACGAGGAAAGTGGTAGGAGTCATCCTTAGCCCGACTTGCTTCTTAGGTTTGCACCATATCCTCTGGACTGACCTTGGCTTATCAGAGGGGTGAATCAGCACCAGACAACTCTGCCTCCATCCCACCAAGGAGAAGCATGAGAACAAGGAGAGCTGAAACACCTGCTCTGCTACCCTTTCGCTTGTATTTTTGTATTGGCCCTGCTCCCCTCAACATCCCCACCCTTTTTTTAGTGTAGCTTCACTGTGAGAAAATGGGTAAAACAAGGGGATATGCATGATCAGGCAATCCCTTTCAAACCATTGCGCCGGTTCCCATGGTTGCAGATATTTCATCTCGAAAGGTCAGTGGAACAAATGTTCTGTGCACCATGAGCATTTTGACCTCTTAAGTCTGTTGGATGAAGATGGTTTTGTTTTGTGTTTTTTTTTTAAATAATCTAGGTTAAAGCCTGTGAAGCCCTGGGAACG
The DNA here is from genome assembly GCA_034008185.1 of Gorsachius magnificus. Taxonomy (NCBI): domain Eukaryota; kingdom Metazoa; phylum Chordata; class Aves; order Pelecaniformes; family Ardeidae; genus Gorsachius; species Gorsachius magnificus. The sequence goes on from CM067081.1 coordinate 126,607,357, forward strand.
AAGCTTCATAGACCAAAATCAATAAATGAAGACATAAAAATCAATAAATGAAGAAATTAGCCAGACTTCTGCATGGCTGAGAAAGCCCTGCCCTGAAGAAATGTTTAAATAGGCTGCACTCTTTTCTAGTTGCCTGGTTCTAGAGGGCAGAGATACGCGGGGAGCATCCTCTTTCTAGAGGGCTAAAAAGGGTTTAACTGGAGCTTCTGCATCTCAAGTATCATGGTGTACGAGTCAGGGATGGCATGAAAACATGCTATGCCCCTTCTTTATGCTTTCCGTTCTGTGCTTTGACCCTTTCAGGAGAAGAGGTGATGCATGCCCTGTCCTTTTTGACAGCTCCTGCTGCGTTCATGTGGATCTTACTTTGTGTGCGTAACACGGTTTGGTGCTGGCGCTGTGGCTGCCCTGCCGGGAGAGGGTTCGCTTCTTTTGCCTTTGTCTTAGCACGAGGTAAATCCGGACATAGAGCAGCAGGGTCACCATGAAGGGGAGGTAGAAGGACACCAAAGAGGAGTAGATGACGAAAATAGGGTTGGATATGGAACAGACACTGGGATCCCCTGGGGATGAGAAGAGAGAGAGAGAGAGAGGAGTGGCTGAGCTGCTTTGGTTTAGTACAAGGAGGCTCTTGGTGCGTTGGCAAAGCAAGTTGAAAGGTGGCCAGGGGACAAAGGCAGTCTAAGGAGTGCAAGTATCTCCTACCTCTGTTGTTGCAAATTATACTGCGGCCTACCCACTCATCTAAGTGATGCTTAAAATGGACTCTACCCTAGGGCCATCGAGCATGACCCAACATGCATCTGCCTGCTTTTCTGGCCAACAGCTCTGTCCTCTTCTTTTCTCATGGCTATTCCCATCCTTTTTCAGAGGATCCCTTCTCCTTTCATCCTTCCTCCTGTTCCTCTGACAGCCTCTGAGCTGTCTGGATGCAGAGGTGTGCCTTCACCCCAATCTGTCTGGACCAGGCAGTGGGGAACAGCAGAGCTTCCCACCCCCTGTCACCTTCTTGCCTTGAGCACTGCACAGAGGGTGGGATGGGGAGCGTAGGACTTCTGCCTGCAGCTCAGGGTGGAAGAAGGCTCCCCTGCCCCTCTGCCTCCAGGCAGAATGGGCTGCCCTATGTGAGGCGAAGGAGAAAGACCAACCTGCTCCCAAGAAGGAGGCTAAATTGTTTGCTCTCCTCAAGGGATTAGGTGAGCAAGCAGACAGACATTTGGGTGGGAAGGAGCTTTCTCACAAGCAGTGCCAATATGCAACTCTTGCCGTTTAGAAATGTGTCCTGTATCTTAAAACTGTGTCCAGGCCTGTTGTTATTGGGAAGATGCTGTGAGTCTGGTGTGTGTGTGTGTGTTGGACGCGCTGCACGTCTGGAGATTTGCTCTGTGTGCGCAGTGATTGTCTGGGGGGCTCTGTAGACCTGGACACTTTGATAGGCATTGATTGATGCCAGAAAAGCAGGCAGGTCTGTCCTCAGAGCAATAGTCAGTGTCTGCCTGAGCAAATGGCAAGTTCAGAGACAAGAGCACATCTGGTCTCCAGCACTGGAGATTTTTCTCACCCTTCATAATGTGCTTTCCTGTTCCCTAAAATTTCCTGTAACTTGGAAAGTCTGCAGGACCCACATTAAATGACCTGGCCATACACATGGCAGCTCCATTTCCAATCCCTCCCTGCGTGCTATTGTTTGGGACGTCACCTACCTGTAGTATTGAAGCCGAAGAGAAGAGGGCACGACACTGCAAACGCCAGCATCCAGACTATCACAATCATGAGAGAGACCCTCCTGCAGGAGCTCTGCCCAGTGCTGTACTGGTACTGAACTGGTTTCACCACCGCGGTGTATCTGCGGACCAAACCAGCTCCAGAAAGAGGAGAGGTAAGAATGGAGGGAGGAAAAGGACCAGGTTTTAGAAGGAGAAATGAAAGCCACATAGGGAACGTGATGGTGAACGTGGTAAAGAAATGGAAGAGGAAAGGAGAGAAGATTAGATGATGGGATCAGCAATTTTTGGAAATGGTAAGTGGGGCATTGAGGGGAGGAACAGAGGAAATCAGAGTTAGTTGGCATCACGGCAGAGAAACGCTCTGCAGAACCACCAGCATTGTGAAGCTACAAGGTTTGGGATGCCAGAAGGATCCAGGAACCCCGGGAAACCCCCATCCCTCAAGCCCTGAAGGTAATATCCCTAAGGTTATATGTGCACTGCTGGGAAAGAGCAGCCTCTGGAGCAACCACAGCCTGTTACGCCCTGTGCCTCGGCTCTCCATGCTGTTGTCGGCCTCGCTGACAGCCAGATGATTGCCCATGGGTGGGTGTCCAGGGCCTTCGGCTGCCGGGGATGCAGCTCAGCAAGACTAGGATTTGGAAGGCACGGGAGTCTCAGTTTAGGGTAGCCCGCAGGCTGCTCCTTGCAGACCGAGCCAAAATGAAACGAGGATAAAGATTCCCATGGAGGAACACCAGACCAACCCAGCATTGATTCATATGATTACCCTTGAAGCCCATATTACAAAGGCACAGCATGCAGTGTTTTTTCCTTCCCCCACTCCTCGGTCCTATCAGCACCATGTGTGCCAAGGTCTTGGCTCCCAGCCCTCAGCGGTGCTTAAAATAGGCTCAATTTTAAGATGCAGAAAAACAGGGCAAGGCTGAAGATTACACAGCAATAATCTTCACCTCTATGTATATGGCAGGATTTTGTTTATTAAAATTTCCTGAGTGAGGTCTCCAGAAGGAGAAACCCTCTTTGAGACTCAATGGGAATCAAATGACCAATTCTGGTCCCTGCCTTCAAAAAGGACAAGGATGTGGTTGACTACCTACAGGTGATGCTTTATGGCTTGTGCCTCTCTGCCCTTAAGTGTGCAGGCACCTTCTAGCATATGGTGGGCAGAGCCATACGAATAGCAGTAGTGGCAGTGGCAGACTGGCAGGGAGGGTTGTGCTCCTGAAGACACCAGTGCTGCCTCTGCAAACCCCACCTCCTCGTCCCTGCCATGCTGGGGTACGGAGCCGACCCTCATCTCCAGGCTATCCCCCCGGATGCTGTTGGCTCTCACCTGTCAATGCTGATAGCACAGAGGTTTAAAATGCTGGCTGTGCACATCATTACATCCATGGTGACGAAGATATCGCAACAGATGCGGCTGAAAGTCCAGACTCCTCCGGTCACCTGCATCAGCAACCACAAAACTGTCAGCCTTGTTCTGCACCAAGTCCCAGTAAGTTAGCTATAAGGAGGTGCTCTCCTCCAAGTATCTCAACAGCTAGAGTTCACGTCCACTGTCACGTGCAGAGGGAAACTGAGGCACCTATGTTGTGTGCAAGATAACGCTGCGGTAGGTCACGGAGAAGGAGCCACACCTTGATGTCAATCCTTTAGTTACTCTTAGAGAGTGAAGAATTAGATAGCAGCTATCCCTTCCCTTAAGGCCTAGCATGATAAAGTTGATATCACTGTATATATCACTTGATTAAGGATTATCTAAGGGCTGAAAGTGTTTCTCAGCTTAGCTGCTGGAGTTCTCTTGCAAGCAGTGAGCTGGAAAAGCGCTGCAAATTTTATGCATTAATGTATGAAACAGAGACCTGAGACCCAAGGATTCTCTAAAACCTTATTTGGATTCTTATCTCATTACAGATTTTGATTATTAGATCAGAGTGAGAACTCAAAAGCTATTCAGATAAAGGGTTTTGGTTTGCTACCATGTTGAGCTTTTGTTCTGGTTGTCTCGAATTTTTCATCTGAAGTGTGTAATCGTGAAAGCTTAGCTGTGGCCAATCTTTGTGATGGAGAAATGCATTTTTTTGGCCCAGCCATCGATGACAATGGCAATGACCTTTTTGGGTGACAACAGTATTCTCCAAGCACTGTGTGGCACTGCTCTCCATGGGGCTGGGGTGATAGCCTGACTCCAAGCAAGGTGGTCTGCCTCAGCACCCGCTCCTTGGAGGGGACGAACAAGGAGGCAGCCTGCCCTCCAACAGATAAAAGCCTGTTGGATGAGTATGGCAAACAAATGTAATGCTGAGCTGGTTGGAGAAGGGCAGGTAAGGGAGAAAGAGGGAGGAAAGTCCATGCTTGGAGAGAGCCTGGATTTCAACTTTCAACTCCATAGATGCTGTTGGTTCAGCTGGATCCTTTAAGGCCAAGTGCTGGGTCCTGCACTTGGGTCACAACCCCATGCAGGGCTACAGGCTTGGGGAAGAGTGGTTGGAAAGCTGCCTGGTGAAAAAAGACCTGGGGGTACTGGTTGACAGCCAGCTGAATATGAGCCAACAGTGTGCCCAGGTGGCCAAGGCAGCCAACGGCATCCTGGCTTGTATCAGGAATAGTGTGGCCAGCACACAGTAGGGAAGTGATCGTGCCCCTGTACTCGGCACTGGTGAGGCCGCACCTCGAATACTGGGTTCAGTTTTGGGCCCCTCACTACAAGAAAGACGTTGTGTTGATGGAACATGTCCAGAGGAGAGCCACAAAGCTGGTGAGGGGTCTGGAGCACAAGTCTTATGAGGAGCGGCTGGGGGAACTGGGATTGTTCAGCCTGGAGAAGAGGAGGCTGAGGGGAGACCTTATCGCCCTCTACAACTGCCTGACAGGAGGGTGTAGTGAGGTGGGGGTCGGCCTCTTCTCCCTGGTAATGGACAATAGGATGAGGGGGAATGGTTTGAAGTTGCACCAGGGCAGCTTTAGGCTAGACATTAGGAAAAACTTCTTCACAGAAAGGGTTGTCAGACTCTGGAATGGGCTGCCCAGGGAGGTGGTCGAGTCCCCATCCCTGGAGGTATTTAAAAGAAGGATAGATGAGGTGCTTAGGGGCATGGTTTAGTGGTGGGATGTCAGGGTTAGGTTAATGGTTGGACTCGATGATCTTAAAGGTCTTTTCCAACCAAAGCGATTCTATGATTCTAAATGATCTAAATCATCTATATGATTCTATGATGCTGGGAAGCTATCAGGAACTGGCACTTGTTCCTGGTCTCTCTGCTTACACTTAGACTGTATCTGGAGTACTGCATCTGATTTTGGGGCCCCAGTACAGGAAAAACATTGACAAATGGGAGCCACCAAGACAGTCCCTGGGGGCTGGAGCGCTTGTCCTGTGAGGAGCAGCTAAGGGAACGGGGCTTGTTCAGCCTAGAAGGGAGGGTGGATTCAGGGGCGGGGGCTGCAGGAGTCCCCTAGCACCTAGTGGGAGGTTGTTAAGAAAGTTGGAGCCAGGTTACTGAGAAGATGGAGCCAGGTTTCTCACAGCAGTGTGCGGTGGGAGGACAAGAGGCAACAGGCAGAAGTTGACAGAAGAAAGGCGCAAACTGGTTAGGAAGGTAAACTTTCTGACCATGAGGACAGGGAGGCAGTGGAGCCTGTTGCTTGGTGGAGTCTATGCAGGCTCCATCCTTGGAGGTTTTCAACACCCACTCAAAAATACCCATCCCAGATCAGGCTGGAGAGGGTGCCACAAGTCAGCTTGGCTTCTAAGGCTGTGGGTCAACCCTGCAGCAAGTGTCGATGCCTAGGAAGGACGCAGCTCCCTGCAGAGAGAAGCACTTGTATTTATACAGAATTCACTCTGAGCAAGTTGTTTTCAGAGTTGTTTAAGAAATAATCCCAAGGAATATAAATGGTTTTGATTGTGCCAGCATTCCCACACACAGGGGAGGTGAGCTGTGTCCTCAGGGTGTTCTCTGCTGGACCCAGCTGCTGCGAGGCAGAAGTCAGGTACTGAAGGAGGCAGTCTCCCATTAGACTGCTTGACTCCGAATGAATGGAGAGAAATGGGAATTGGCTTGCAAAATGTGGTAGGGAGCTGTGCTTTCATCTTCAGTTCTCTGATACATGTGGGGCTCCTTTGTTTTCTTTTTAAAAAAGCAAGCAAAGGGAAAAAAAAAAAAAGCCCCAAACCAAACCCTTACAGCTTTTCTGCACAATTAGGCAGGCTACAAGACTGAAGGCCGTCCCTCTGAAATTAGGGACCTTAAAGGGTAGGTTTGGTTTTCAAAGAAACCCCACACTGGTTTTGCTTTAGTTGCAGTTTTTGAGATCTGCTTGACCACATCAAAATATATTAAAAAAATAATAAAATTATAAACGCTGGAAGCCTTTGCAATGGGACCCAGTAAGGGGTGTTTCTGTAGTCAGAGGCAAAATGCAACGTGGTGTCCGTGTGATCTGTGGACTCTGAAGAACATTTCACCAGGAGCTGGTGCCAGGTGTTCGTGTGAAAGCCAGCTGCCGCTAGCCCAGCAGATGTGTGAACACTTAACTGAGGGAGTTTCTAAGGTCCTGAGCACATTCAAATGCTAAACCCGAGAACAAGAACCATTAAAACCGAACAAGGTGGTAGTGGGAATGGCTCTGAAGTGAACCCTCTCAGGATGATGCATTCAGATCACACCACCTGCATACTAAGCTGTAGGTTGTGTTAAAAGGATGCGTGACAGATCAAAATGTTTGGGCTTATAAAGCCATCCTCACTTCCACAAGCCACGACTTCTAAAATGCAGAGTAGCTCTGCTGAAGTTGGTGAAGTAGTTAATATTTACCTGTGGGGTATGCGAACCCAGAATTTATTCCAGAATTTAACAATGAAGAAGAGCCTTTTTATTATAGGCCTTGTTCATAATTTTTTTTAAATTCTATTTCTGCTCTTTCTTTTATTGCTGTGTTCCGCTTGTCTTTGCTACAGCAGCCAGAACTTGCTAGTGTGCATTTCTGGTTTTCATGTGCTGGCAGGGTACCTGTTCTTTATCCCTCTGGTGTCTTTTGTCCAGGGATCTCAAAGCATATCACAGGCTTTAATCGAATGAATCCTCACAACTGCCTGGGTGAGGTGGATGGTCAAATATTGTTCTCTTACAGCTGATGAGGGCAAATCACAAAGAGCTCAGCTGATACAATCTCTCATTACCACTCAATGCGGCAGAAGTGGGAATAAAGTCCAGGATGAAATCCTGGCTCTGTCAAAGGCAATGCTAAAGCTCCCTATAGACTATCCAGGTCAGGTTCTCACCTCATCTTTCTTGATGACCAGTCTGCTGTATCCACAACATGGTGGTATTATTATTTTTAACTTTTCAACCCTATAGGACGTCTTCCAGTTAAAAAAAAAAATAAAAATCATTGTGTGTTTATAAACTTATGCAAATCCACCGCTCTCCTGAATCCTTAAAAATAAACAAAAGAATCTCTGTAAATCAGATACGTATGATGATGCCGTATTGAGGAGTACATGGATGGGAAAGTATGAACACGAAGTTGCATCAGGTGACGACAGGCACGTAAGTAGCAGTGCACCTAAGCGTGCTCACTTAAGCATTTTGTGTTTAAGGGCGCGTTCTTCTTGGGGGTGCTGTTAGCTCCCTGCAGCTCTGAAATGGCCGCGTCTGTTTTTGCATGGCGGGACTAACCAAGAGCATGCATGCGGTCAGGCCTGCTGACTGCAGAGCTGCAGTAACTCCATCGTCTGCCCTCCCTTCGACGGTCCCCTGGCGAGCTCCTTGAGCTCAAAGAGCAGTCTGGGTCTTGCTGCTCTGGTGGGAGAGCCACAGAGGAGGAGACAGCGTTACGCTCACACGCTCTGAACAGAGCTGCAGACCAGACCTTGGTGACAATCATCTCCTGAAGCTTTTTTCCCTTTGGAGGTAGAACTGGATATTGTGAGAAGACTGAGAAGGATGCTCCAGGCCGTGTGGCTACATGTCCCCCTCCATTTACACAATAAGGCATGATGGCCATCAAACTCCAGTGGGCAGGATACCCTAAAGCCACCATCTTAGAAAGCTTGGTGAGCTTCAGTAGTCACGCCAGCCACAGCATCAGAGGTCAGTAAAGTACTGGTATATTAGACCTACCCGTTGATCCCAGAAGATTGCTAGACACAGTGCTGAATAGCATTTTTGTGCCAGAAACTTCATTAGGTGGAGATGAGGATTTCGAGGTTATAAAATATTCCTATTGTTGCTGCGTCACAGCCTTCCCAAAAGACTTCTGAGAAAGTGACAGGTCTGGTCTGCATGATTGATAAAATGACAAATTTCATGCAGAAGGTCCAGGCCACAGATGGCTCTAAAACATGGAGCGTAAAGCACAAAGTTCACAAGTGACCTTTAAAACTGAGGTATTTATCCACCTTTAGCTTCCTGGCCAGGTCTCGGATGTCTGGTTTAGCAAACGTTCAGTAGATGAATAGGGATTGTACACGGTTTTGGGGACTGACTGATTTCTTGGCAATTTCCAGGCCCGTAGAGTACTGAAGCATGATGCCACTTCTGCTTCATTGGAAGCATCGCTGATCCATAAACAGCAGCAAATATCTAAACGACTTTGGGGCTTCTTGGACTCTTCTTTTTAAAATCTTAGTCTTGCCGGAGTCCTAAAGTCTAGCTCTCTAGGAGATACTGCGCAAAGCTGGGAGTGGTAGGTAGGGTTTGGGATGTGTGGGGGTTCTTCTCCCTCCTGTTTGGGTGACTCTTGGGTCAGCTACTTTGATTATCCGAGCGCCACAGATGGAAATGGATCTTGAATGGTCTACAAACCATTGTTTCGTTTGGGAAACTAGGGAACAGACCTACCGTCGTGCTCACAAATCGTGATCACAGTACTGCATGGGGGCAGAGGCTGCTTCACAGGTGTGCCTCAGTCCCACCCTGTCCACAGAGAGGGGAGTGCCAAATATTTTCTAATGCAAGGCATATTGTGATTTCATTAAAGACTGGAGTATGCTTGAGGTGATGGACTATTCCAGTCTAAGATAAAATTCGACTTCTAATAATATTTTTTAGTTGCAATCACATTGCAGCAGAGTCTAATTCTGACTTGCTGGTATGGTTTCCCCCACCCACCCCCCCCGCGCCTTATTCCTTGCTTTTTAATCATTCGATGTAACACAACTGAGCAGCTCCAGGACCGCTCCACACAGATTAGTCTAAATGTTGCTCCTGCTTTCATTAGGAACGTGATCACACATGCAGTATCATGGTGCTCTCTTTGGTCTTGCATTCCACAGTGATGCTATACATAAATAATTAACCATCAATGCCCTTATTAATAATGCTTATACACAGAGCAAACCCTTAATTTCTCTTAATTGTAGCCTTGCTGAGACTGCAGTGGGCACCGTTTGGGAGAGTGGCTTCGATGAACGCAAGGGAAATGCCCAGGCTGGGTGCCAAAGCTTAGTTAGAGCTGCGTTGCCTATTCAACATACTCCGGTGGCAGAGGAGGGCTGTAGGCCACTGCCAGTCCCCTCCTACTTGATCAAATCTCCTTGTACCCGCATAGGAGGTCTGGCATTTACTGCTGATGTCCTGTCTTGTCCTCCTTTCTGTTCACGCGCTGCACAGCCCATATGCACAAGTCAAAATCCCTCTCTGCTTCTGCTTTGTTCTGCAGGAAAGAGGTCAGCCAAAAGGTGGGCAGCTGCCAACAGAATATTTACCCTACCCTTCAGCCTGATCCCAGCTTGCCCCTTGCAGAAAGAGCACGAGGCTTCAGTGAGATCATGGCTCAGAGGCTTATTCTGTCTCTGTTAGCATGAGAACAGGGTACTAGGGCTCTGCTGAAAGCTTACAGCTGATAGATGTTGGCTCTAATTTTTCTATTCCTACCAATTTTGGTGAATTAGTGTAAAAATGCTGAAGAGAACAGATAAAAATGTCAGCTGTAGCATACCTTCATGTATTTAAGTTAGTAAAAATATTTGCCCCAGGAGTGGCTTCAGTAATTCAGGATTTTGCCGCGGGTGGGTGGGGGGGGGGGAAATGGTTTCCATCTTTGCTGCCCTATACCTGATGGTGTTGTCCATACTGTGCACGGTCATGCCCAGTACATTTTTGCACAAAGATCAGGCAAATGGAGAATAAGACCCCGAGGGCTTGATGAGTCTTTTGAAGTTATTGTGAAAATGCTCACGTGACTTAAACAAATTTTGGAGCATGTTCTTCAGCTTCATCTCTTTGTCAGCGTGCTCAGGGAATGTTGCTTGGAGCTGACCTAACATCATGGACGTTAAGGCTCTTAAACTCTGCGGGAGATGAAGATTTGACTGCCCTCACTTGTTCTCTGGCCAGCAGGAGTAGGAGTTGATCTGGGCTCTAGGATGAGTTCCTACAAGGTATTTCCACCCTATTACCTCCCCTGCCATTCCTGAATCATCATGGTGCTCCCTGGCAACCCTTCAAGGATGCTCAGGTGTTAGCACATCAGAACCCACAATCTACATTACTGCTGTTCAAGCTCAGACAGGCTGTGCTGTGCCTGGAAGAGCAAGGGTGGGACTGCGGTGCATTTGTCTGGCATGCGTCCAGCCTATGAGGGCCACCTGTGTGACATTGTGGGCTGCCACCCCCACACAAGCGCCCCAGAGCTAGCTGGGGGGTTAAAATGTGGATGGACTTTATCTGTACCAGAGCTGGCCTGTCCAGAGAGCGTGGACTAATGCCAGTGAGCTTGTACTGCAGTTCAGTTCTGCTGATCTTTCCTAAGACGTACTCACCTCCAGGTACACCACCCATGGCATCACCAAAGTCGCCACCAGCAAGTCTGCCACCGCCAGGCTCACCACAAGGTAGTTTGTTGTGGTTTGCAAGGTGCGTTCCCTCAGCACGGCTAAGCAGACCAGCACGTTCCCAAAGATGATGGCCAAAATCAGGATGCAGTAGCAGAGGGCATAGTAGGCATGTGAGTGCGGCAGGTCGGACTCTGTAGTGTTGTCTGCCCCACAGGGAACAGGGTCGGTGGTGTTAGGGTGACTGCTGGCTCTTGTGAAAAGGGCCATGGGGACACCACTGCGAAGAGAAGGAGATGACTGAAAATCACAGTAGTTCTGGAGAACGGTACCTTTTGTGGATGGTGCGTGACTTTCATCCTCCCTTCATGAATGCTACTTCAAGCCAATTGTGGAGGTCTTTTTTTCTGCTCATATCTAGGCAGAGCTTTACCATAAAGTCTTGCTTGGCCTGCTTTGTTTTTCATCGAATCTAAGCCAAGAGAAGAACACAAGATTTCACCTCCTGCGTGCATCTGAAAGCTGCATCTTACCAACCAGTGCAGCTGTATGGAAAGCAGCAGTGGGTTTAAGATGCACCAAAGCCCTAGCACAGTACAAGTCAGCCGGGCAAGAGCGCAGTCTGAAAGACAACAATTTGTAGCGCTGAGGAAGACCCAATGCAGTTACCCAAACTAGGGCTTGCCCAGAAGCTTGGACCTAGAATCTTTTCTTCTGGGAAGTACCCTCCCCCTTCCCTCATCAAAAAATGTCTTCAATAACTTCACACACTCGAGTACTCAGCAGCCTGGAAAAGACTCTGCACCTGCAGTGCTCAAGTAGCCTCTTGAACCCTGGCCGCCTGGCAGCAAGCACCACCTACTGAATTACTCTTTCCCTGCAATGCCTTTCTGTCCCAGGCCTTCTCTTCAAATAACGCTCCGCTTCAGCCCCACCTGCCTTGCCAAAGCTTGACTGGCAGTGGTGCCCCCATTTCATCCACATTCTGCTCTGCGTCCTCCATGCCTGGCCAGAAGATGAGCTGCCTGCGCTGAAGAGCAAATCAACTTGTCATTTGGGATGGAATAACGGAAGGATGCTTGCAGGGTACTCTGCATTTCTTTTCCTTACAATGGATTCATGATTGTACTCAGGAACCTTCCTTGATTTAGAGGGAGGACGATTCTTTTCCAGGTAGATGAAGGCTGCTGTCCCAGGGTTGTACTATGACATTTAATCGCCCGTATCCAAATTTATTTATTTATTTATTTTCTTTGCTAGTGCTCCCATTGCCGAACTTGTCATCATCAATATGACAGGTAAGAAAGGCAAGGACAAAATGTTGCAATGCTGATGGTATAAATATTACTCCTTGTTCCACCTCACCCCTTGAACAGCAGCATCTGTGATGCACACGCTCCCGGGAGAGAAGCTGTGCAATAGGTGTAAATGGCTCCAACCCCCTGGCATACATTCATCCTTAAAACTGGTGTCAGCTTGCTCCTGCTGGTTTGTAGCTGGCAGAGGACCAGGGCTGGATGAGATGGAAACTGAACTTCCCTCTGTCCCGTGAACACGGATCCCTCGGGACAGAGGTGCAACGATGTCTCCTGGCACGTGTGCCATTCGAAAGCACCTGCACTTGTCTCCCCTTCTCTATCTTTCTTCTGCCTGCCCCTGACAAAGTTAAGCCTTTCCACTGGATCTGAAGGATTTCCCCTAGCGTGAGCGCTTGCCACCAAGTCCAGGACTGTTCATAAAACAGTTCAGCTGCAGCCACCCAAAGACAGGACTCACTTTGCAGTGTCCCCTGCATCACCACAGCTCCCGCTCTGGGAAATCTGTATTGTCTGGGGCCACGAAAGGCTAGTTCCGTAGTGCTGGAAAAAAAATACATTAAGCAGCTGCCTAGCTGATAGGCAAAGCCACGACAGGGAATGAACAACGCATCACGCACAATGTAACCAAAAGGCTTAAGGCACGGCATCGCACGCTTTGCCTGCGGGTTTCCCCCCCTGTCTCCTGCCCCTTGCACCCTAAAGCACTATTTCTGACTCTTCACCTGGAGGCCAATCCTCCCTACCAGGATCCCTCCCAGCTCCTCACCCCCAGCCCTGCCAGGCCCCCCAGCCCTGGACTGCCCGTCCATCCGCCCAACCATCCCCGGCCCTGCCCGCTCTGCCCGCCACCGGGGTGCTGCCAAACCAGGCGAGTACCAGGGTACCGGGATACTGATGCGCCGGGGTTCCGGGATATGCGCAACGCGGGTGGCGGGACACGGGGGTCCAGGCGCACCGGGACACCAGGGTACCGGGACACCCACCCCCCGGGGCACCCGGGCAGCCAGCTGCGGCAAGGACGAGGGTCGCGGCGGTGGTGGGGACGAGCAGGAAGAAGGGAGAGGGAGGGATGGAGAGGGAGGGATGGGGGGGGCGGTCCGGGGCGGGTCGGGGGGGGTCAGGGGGGGGTCCGGGGTCCAAGGAGGGTCCAGGCGTGGCCCCGGCTTTGGGTCCGGCTCTGCACCCGAGGGGCAGATGCAGCTCCGCGCCTCCCCACCGTGCTCCCGGCCCGGGGCTGCCGTGTGCCCCGGCGATGCCGCGGGGGGCGAGGGAGGTTGGGGAAACCCGGGGGGGCGCTGCGGGGAGGCGGCGCCGGCGCGGGCGGGAGGGGAACGGGGAGGGGGGGCGGCAATCAGGACTTACCCCCGGCCCGCCGGGCCGCGGCACCGCCGCCGAGCAGGGCTCGGTCCCCGTGTCGGTGCCGGTGCCGGTCCCGCCGCCGCCCGGCCCGGCCCACTCCCTCCCACCGCCCTCCCGGCGCGGAGCCGCGGGGCGGGGCCGGTCTGGCCGCGTCCTCCCCGCCCGCCCCCGCCCCTGCCCCTGCCCCTGCCCCGCCGGCGGCGTCGGGCCGGGACCCCGCGATGCCCGGGGAAGGGGCAGCCGGGCCGGGGGCTGCGCTCCCCCGCCCGTCCTCGAGTGCCCGAAAGGTTGCTCCTCTCCCCAAGGGAGCTGGTGGAGGGGTCTTGGCTAATTTTGGAGCCAGGGGCCGCAGCAAGGGTGTGCTTTGCTGAGGGGCCTGACCTGCTTCTGCCTGGGAGGCAAAGCGGAGGTCTGGGAACCCCCAAATCCGGGCCGAAGCGCCCGTGTTGTGGGGGAGCAGGGGGAGCTGCCTCGGCCGGAGCTGCCCCCGCTGCGGTGGAAGGGAAACAGGCAAACCCCGCCGGGAGACAGCTGCGAGCACCCAGCTCGGGATGGAAAGTTTGCACTCGAAAAATGGTTAGTTTAAAAGAATGGTCAAGGGAGAGATGATTTGAAAAAGGAAGAGGATTAAAAAAAAATAATAATCTTCAAATATACTGCCTTAAACCTGAGGTGAAAGCGTGCTGGGTGACTGGGGAGGAAGCCAGGAAGGCGAGTGATGGTGGGGCAGTGTCCTCCTCCTGGGAGCACTGGTGCAGCAGGTCACATCTAAGGTGGCCAGAGCATGACTCCAGCCACCACTTCTGAGACGTGGCTTCCCCTGAGGTGTGAGGTCAGGTCTCCGAGGCCCAGTTCTCCTCGGACTGTGGTCCCTGGGAGGGTTCTGTGGGGTACGAATGATCCCGGCGGGCCTTCTCTCTGCCGGGGTTGGGCTGTGTCCACCATCAACTCTGGCACAGCAAGTGGGGCTGGCCATGGGTTGTCAGGGGGGCGCAGGAAGCTCAGCTGAAAGGCTGAGGTTTCCCTTCCCAGGAGTGCAAGGTGTTGCAGGAGTGGCGCTGCAGCCCCAGCAGGGAGGAAGGAACGTGCTCTTCTCCCATTTATACACTTGCCGGTCAGGGTGGCCACGGGCTAACTTGCAGGCAGGCAAGAAGAAGAGGAGCTACTGCAGAGAGCAGAGTTTATTCATTATTTTTAAGAAATGTTACCTTAACAAGCGAGCCTTGGGACTCTGGCTGCCCAGATCGTCTCTCCTGATTGCAGCTATCCAAGCTAATCTCTGTGGGTAAGGGTGGCAGGAGGGGGAAGTGCTGTAGTGAGCACTCGTACCCACAAGGTGCGAGGGTTGTGAGGGCACCAGCTTTAGCCTGGCTGGGGATAGTGGGAGTGCCCATACAGGACTTGACAGGGACTAATCAGTGCCAATGCCTTTAACCAAGGTTGTGACTACCCGAGGCAGGCTGGTGGATGGCACTGGATGAGTGTGGTGAGTCACTGCCTAGTCCCTACAGGTGACACATGCGCAAGTGACCTTGGCGGAGGATATAGCTGCCAGGCTATAGACCAAATGACCCATGAAGGGCTCTACAAGCCCCCTAGTCCCCTTGGGAGCTCCAAAACAGTGTGCCACAGACCACATTTACTGTGCTTATATTAATTATGTTACAGTTGAACTTCTGCTGTCGTCCATCCCATACTGCTCACCTTCAGGGAAATTAATGCCTGGAGCAGCCAAAGAAGTCCTACATGTCCCCAGGCTCTTTGGTAAAGATTTCAAATCACTTGGATAAATCTTAGCATTCCCTCTTAATTTTTCCCCATCTGCTTGCCTGTCAGTCCCAACGTTCCTCTGTGCTAAGTATGTCCAGTGAGTGTTTGTGCATTCCCGTTCCCTTGTTTTTCTCTCTTTCCAGCCCATGCTTGTGTTTCTGCCTTCAGTTTCTAGGCACAGTCTCAGCATCCTGTCTGGTTCCCAAACCTCTGGCAGCTTCACCCAGCCTACTTGCCCTTCCCTACTACTGCTCCTTCCCAAGCTCCTCACCCTCCACCTCGCCATTGCTGGGTGGATTGCTGGGCCCCTGCACGCCTGTGGCTTAGAGGCTTGTTTGCAAATCGTGGTTGGTTGTGCTTTCACACCACAAGTTGCTGTCACCACAGCCAGTGTTTGAGGTGCAGTGTCTAACACATGCCACTCGGGTGGAAGAAACCTTCCATCACTCACCCTGCAAGCCAGGGTGCCCTCCTAACAACGAGCATTGTTAAAATATGCTGCATCCACGGAGGTTTTCAAGACATGACTGGATAAAGCCCTAATCTGACCTCATGGTTGACCCTGTTTAGCACGGGATGCTGGACTAGGCACCTCCATGGGACCCTGCCCAACCTGAATTATCCTATGCTGCCAATGACAATAACTTTGTCCGCTGGATGTAAAGTAAGCAGAGCTTTCCTGGCTGGCACAACCTACAAACTTCTGATGAAACTGAAGTTCATACCCATACCATCTAGGCAGGATAGGCCTATTCAGCCTCGGTCGCTTTAAATTTTTGACAAAACTCACTTGTTTTCACAGCAGTGACAAAAAAGGAACTCAGGCAGCTTCAGGATAATGTATGCACAGTGGCTTGCAGAACCAGTAGGGACTCCTTGGAGAAATGGGAGGAAGCTACCACAGCTCACCTCAAATAAGATTCATGGGAGATTCAAATCCTGCTGATATTGATTCCCTTCTTCTCAGCTTTTACCTTCCCTGTTCCCTCTTCTGGCAGTCTGGAAAGAGGTGGCACATCCCAAACCTGCACAGCACACAGCGATGTGAGCTCAGCCTGCAGGGAATGTTTACATTGTCATGTAAATCGCAATCCGCAGTGGATTTTGTACAGCAAAATAATATCACAACAAGGGTAGGTGGTAGCATAACAACTCTCTGTCTCATACAGGGGTTGGGTATTAGGCTGGGACTTTCAGGTCCAAGTCCTTCTTCTGCTTCACCTAAGGTGTAATCTGAGGTAGAGGAGCTCTCTCTGTTAGGCAGAATTGGGACCTCAGGCTCTGCGTCCCATAGAGCAGGCTGATTGGATAAAGCCAGCATCCCACCAACCCCCCCTCTAAAATTACTGGTTTGATCCTATTTTCCTTTCATTAAATTCTGACTGTATAAGGAAGAAATTCTTTACAATGAGGGTGGGGAAACACTGGAACGGGTTGCCCAGAGAGGCAGTGGAGCCCCCATCCCTGGAAACATTCAAGGCCAGGTTGGACGGGGCTCTGAGCAACCTGATCTAGTTAGCGGCGTCCCTGCTCACTGCAGGGGGGTTGGACTAGATGACCTCTAGGGGTCCCTTCCAACCCAAAACATTCTACGATTCTATGATTCTATGTGTTTTGCAGTTTGTCCGTGAAAGGACGGATCCTGCTGCATCCAGTCTTGAGCGATTGGTGCTGCTCACGAAGAGAAGGAGATGGGGCTTCTAAAAATGAAGAGGGTGACTTCTGCAGGGTCGCCTGACAGTGGCAGGGCAGTGGAGGGGGCCGAGGGATCAGAATGCTGTACCTCACCTCATGGTGTCTCCCCACGAGCTCCTCCACGCTGCACCGTGCGCAGGGAGACCGAGCGGCTCGGCCAGGTGGAGCTGTTCCAGGGGATACGGGAGGAAAAATGCTGGAGGCCTGATGCATATATGAGAAAAAGGGCGTCAGTGCTCAAAAGCACCGTTCTGCTCTCCAGGGAAACCCGTTCACATTTTCATGCAAAGATGTTGTGGAGCTGCAGGGCTGTCCCTACCTCTGTCCCTCCTTCCCGCCTCAGAAAATGAACCTGTCCGGGCTGTGATGGACTCTGCTGCCAGGGCTGTCACCATGCCCTCTCATGAGGCACAGCCTTTCCGTAGCCGGGGCTGTCAAGTCAGTTCTCGAAGCGGCCCTAAAATCTCAGAAAGGCTGGTTATTGCCAAGCGCTCTGTTGAAGCCGCATCTGGGGGCAGGGCGGGGCATGTGGGTTTTCCTCGGGTAGGATGAATTCCCCTTTGGCACGGGACAGCTCTCCATCACTGGACGGAAGCAAAGACCCACTGGGGGCAGGACTGGTTATGGGAACAGTTGCTCAATTTGAACTGGAGGAGGGGTTCTATGAGCCAAACCCAAATGCTAAAGCTACATTCGCTCCTCAAGTTGGTGTCCTTCCTTATGCCATTCCTCCCCTCCGCCTCAGCGTGAGGATCCTCAGCAAAATGGATCCCTCCTTCACAAAGGTCTGCTGCAGCATCAGGTCTGTCTGTGGTGCCTGTGCCCCTCTTCTTCCCTCACACCTCCTCTGTCCTAAAGGGCTTTTGAGATCTTGGCATTATCGGTAACATGATAATAACAGATGCTTTCTATCCTACACCCGGCATTCCTGCTCAAATCCAGCTGTATGGTGCCCATGGCTCTGGGGTGTCGGCACTGGCTTTCTGACCTCTCAGTTTCTCTCACCACTGGCCACAGCAATATGCTCGCCTCACAGCTGGGAAGAATTTTTAATCCTCTTCTCCTGTTTGTGGTAAGAGGCTGCGTGCACACACACATGCATGCAGGCGAGTCGAAAGGGGTGTTTGTGGCTCTCTCCTGGCCCTGACTGGTCTCTGGCCCCAGTGTCCACCTAGAGTTACCTCTTGCTTTGGGTGGCACAGTGCTGGTACCCCCACAGGGTGTTTTCACCAGGCAGCGGCTCTGGCCACCTCTCCAAAGTCAAGGGAGGTTATCCTCTCCCTCTACTCTGCCCTGGTGAGACCAGTCCAGTTCTGGGCTCCCCTGTTCAAGAAAGATGAGGAACTCCTAGAAAGAGTCCAGAGGAGAGCAACTAGGATGATAAAGGGACTGGAGCATCTCCCCTGTGAGGAAAGGCTGAGGGAGCTGGGCTTGTTCAGCCTGAAGAAGAGAAGACTGAGAGGGGACCTCATCAACACATACAAATATCTTAAGGGCAGAAATCACGAGGACGGAACCAGTCTCTTTGCAGTGGTGTCCAGCAACAGGACAAGGGGCAATGGATACAAACTGAAGCATAAGAGGTTTCAGTTGAATATGAGGAAAAACTTCTTTACTTTGAGGGTGACAGGGCCCTGGAACAGGCTGCCCAGGGGGGTTGTGGAGTCTCCTTCTCTGGAGATATTCAAAGCCCTCCTGGATGAAGTCCTGTGTAACATGCTCTAGGAGAACCTGCTTTAGCAGGGGGGTTGGACTAGATGATCTCCCGAGGTCCCTTCCAACCCCTGCTATTCTGTGGTTCTGTGATTCCTTTCCAGACTGCAGTGTGACTGACTGGGGGACATCCCTGTCCCTGGGGAGGGTGCGGGGAGTTGCCATGCCTCCTACAGGGACTCGGAGTGTCCTCAGTCACCTCTGGCCGAGATGCCCATGCATCCCACAACACACATCAAACATTTCAGCCTCTGCCAAATTTTGACTTTCTAGCCCTAAGCCAGGGTGACCCGTAAGTAGAGCAAGAACGTGCCAGGAGATTTGGTTTCTGTTTTAAGAATGACAACAGAAGGTCCCATTTCCACTTTTTTTCAGAAATGCCTTATTCCAGGAGCAGTGGGAGGAGCAGGGTCTGCCCTCCCATGGTTTTGCGAGCTCTGCCTTCCTCCCACCACCGTATCCCCGGCTGCTCCTCTTGCTCCCTGGCTGAGCGGGAGAGCTGTCCCAAGCAAGCCGAGCAGCACACCATGGAGAGCAGGCAGCAGCGGGGGCCTGGTCTGCTGCCTTTCTCCTCCATGTGCTGCTAGTTCATGTGGGGCTTGGAGTAATGTCATCCTCTTTCGGTTTGCTGCTGCTCCCTCTTGTCAGGCTTGGGTCACTGGGCTCAAAATCTTCACTAAGGGCCAGAGGGATGGTATGATTGCACGAGCCATGGTTCCTTAGAAGAGCAATGAAGCTAAAACCATCTGAACCGTTTTCACTTAAAAGCAACCGAGAACACTGAGCTGAGGCAAGCCTGACAAAATTGTAGCCCGAACAGTGAGCCAAGAAATTAGACTGCGTTCTGGTACCCTTCATTATAGCTTTCAGAGGTACTTCAGCTGCTATATACAGGCACACCATGAACCGATCTCAAGTGAAAATTGCTGGGGTGGATGTAGCATTTACGCTTTTCTCTGGCTGTGAACTGAAATCTCTCTCTGCTTCCCGTCTGCCTCCAAGCCAGGCCTCCTTGCAGACCTCCCCTTTCTCTCCTGCCCCCTTTCAAATGCCTGCCCTCAGTCCTGCTCCTCTACCTGCCTCAGTGAAATCTGCTTTACCTGCAGTTTCTTGTGAACTTTTCAAGGTAAACCTCTATTCTGGGCTGTCTGCCGGGACAGAAAACGGTGAGACCTGCTGCTGCCCCTTCCCTGGTTTTCTACTCTGTACCCCTGAAGTGCATGGGAAGAGAAGGAGGGGTTTCAGGTGTCGTTCCAAACTGCATCTTCCTATCTCACTGCCATCTGCATGCTGCTCAGGTTTTAAATCCTTGCACTACGTGCTTTTTCCTAAATGAGCAAATAACAGCTTCGTCAGAGTCATCTGCAGGGCACTTGTAGTTGCACAAGCATTACAGAGCTACGGGCTAATTTATTTATTTTTATTAAGCCAGGCCTCTGAGAGCCAGAAATCAGGAGTTTTGGCGTGCACTTGTCTTTGACTTCAGGGCTGTTTTCTCCCTGGGCTCAGTGCTGTGGGCCCAGGGCTGTGAGCGTGGGGGAAGCAGGGCCACCACAGCTCCATGAAGCCACAGAGGGAATGTGCTCAAAATCATTGTGACTGGTGGCTGGTGACAAGGAACAAGTGGTTTTTTTGGGGGGAACAACTCATTATGGAAAAAATACCTGCTTCCATGAACTTCCCATGCACTGAAGCAAGCCCTGGAGCAGGGGCACTGTGGGGGCACAGTGCCATGGGAGGTGGCAGTGGTGGGTCTATTCCTTGCCTTCAGCTCCATTGGTCCCCACCCCAGCTCAGGGACTGTTCTGTGTTTTGCACAGACACTGCTCTGCTGGGACCAAGAGGTCCCGCATCGCTCAATCGATTGAGCGGCGTAAACCACACTGCATCAGTGCTACACGCCTCACAGAAAGGGAGCAGCACGTACCCTCTCTTCTTGAGCAACCTCTCTTCTTGGAAGGACTCTGTCCTGCATGCAGGACGGAGCAGCTCTGCTGGAGGGAGGTTCACTGGGAAGTTGGATGGCGGCAGTGGGCTGGTGCCTGATTTGTTACAGAGAGGCAAGAGGCACTTGTACGCCTGTGGAAGTCACTGTGCATCTTCTGAGGACCTGGCTCTGCATTTAAAGACCCGTGCAGCTCAGTGGTCGATGCACTGGGCTGCTCTGCAGCCAGGAGCATAGCACTGGGCTTGCTAGACCTGGTGAACAGCAGATATTCTGTTTAGCATCTGAAAGCCTGCAACACATCCACTGTACTCCTGCAGCAATGCTTGTGGAGTAACTAAACCCAATGCTACCTGCTACATGGCTGCCACCTTTGCTGCTTTTAACTGTGCTAGACATGAACAACTTTCCTTGCCAGTAGCCTGATTTGTGCTGAACATTTTCAAAAGTGTTAAGCTAGAAGCAGAACACAGGGGAAAAATATAATGCTGTTTTGCCTTTGTGGAATTCCTACCACTTAAAATGGAAATCTTCTGTGGTTTAGAGCTCAGGCTCAAAATCTGACAGCGAATTGCTGCCGGGCTATGGAGGAGCCCTCTCTCCAGCTCATGTAGGGGTTTGTCTGACGGGCCTCAACCCAGAGCTGAGGTTGTACATGCAGGAAACATCTCGTGAACAGGTTTGGGGGCCGAGTGCTCCGACCAGCTCGCAGGCCCTGCTCAGCTCCTGTGCACCAGCAGGATTAATTGCTTTTATTACTACTGCACCTAGGAGGCCCCGGCCGAGGTAAAGACCATCCTGAGCTGGGCACTGGGTATACCTGCAGTAAGAAGAAGTTGTTTCCTTGTACACAGGCAAGACCTACAGCGTGGGATGGTTGCAACTGGAGCCGCAGAGGCTTGGGTCCTGCCGGTGGAAGGGCTGTCGGGGCGGAGGGGGGGGGAGAGGTGGCTGTCGCAGGGCATATGGGGGTGACAGCAGGGACCATGCCCAGCAGCCCACGGTCCTGTCTGCGGAACACGAGGAGACAAAGAACGGATGCACATTATGGAACTGTATTTAAAAAGCGGCTTTTCAGGTCGGAGGTGCCCTGTGGTGGTTGATACATCCCTCTGCCTCTAACCCTCCGGCCGGTGGCGGAGGCTGGACGTGTCCCAACAGCAGCTGGTGGCCCTGGAGCAAGGTGTCCCCTCTTCTCCTCCCCTCCCCTCCCCTCCCCTCCCCCGGAGCGGCACCTCTGCCCGGTCCCACTGGGACACCCGGTGGCGCTGAGCAAAACTGCATCCCCTGGCTCTAAGCCGGGACCCGGCGGGGGACCGAGCACCCCCGGCCCCAGCCAGCCCGGCCCCCCCCGGGTGGGCACCGGCGGCGCCCGCGCGGGTCCGCGGTGGCTCAGCTGGTGGGGGGAGGGGGGGAAACATGCAGCCCCACCTTCGTGGGCGCCAGCACCCCAGCAAGGCCGGAGAAGGGGTGCACAAGGGTCGATGGCAGCCGTGCCACGGGGTGCTGATGCTTTATGGAAAGAGAGTTTTCCTGCACTGGTTTCCCTGCCTAACACCACTGCATGCAGTCTCCCGGCTCATAGAAACATCAAGTGCTTTGGTTTTTTGGTTTTTTTTTTTTAAGAAAAATCTATCTAGCCTCTTGGTAGCAATGAAACAGTGTGTCAGTCAGTCACGCTGGATAATTACGGTGTTTAAAAAACAACCCTTGTCAGTGCTGAGTGTTTTCTCTTTTAATTTCACCAACTATCTTCTTATGAGGGAAGATTAATGATGCCTAATATCCTTGAACAGGGGCCTTCTCCAGAATGGGCTCTGGAGGAACAGCTCTTAAGAGATCATCACTGGATTACAGAACAGTCTTTCTTCACTGCCGTAAGCGCATATTCCTGCGTTGGTTTGGCTACTTACAAACTCTCACTGTGCTTAGGTTCTGCTAGGTGTTACTTTAGCTTTTTTGGTGCCAGCAGAATCATAGAATCATAGAATTGTTTGGATTGGAAAAGACCTTTAAGAGCATCAAGTCCAACCATTAACCTAACCCTGCCATCCCACCACTAAACCATGTCCCTAATCACTTCGTTTACCTGTCTTTTAAATAACTCTGAGCTACTTTCCATCATCTATGAAAGGTCGTGGAGAACAGGAGAGGTGCCTGATGACTGGAAGATAGCCAATGTCACTCCAGTCTTCAAAAAGGGCAAGAAGGAGGACCCAGGGAACTACAGGCCGGTTAGTCTCACCTCTGTCCCTGGAAAGGTGATGGAACACCTCATTCTGGGTGTCCTCTCCAAGCAAGTAGATGAAAAGAAGATCATCAGGAGTACCCAGCACGGATTGACCAAGGGGAAATCATGCCTGACCAATCTGATAGCCTTCTATGATGGCATGACCAGCTGGGTAGATGAGGGGAAAGCGGTGGATGTTGTCTACCTTGACTTCAGCAAGGCTTTTGACACTGTCTCCCATAACATCCTCATAGGGAAGCTCAAGAAGTATGGGATGGATGAGTGGACAGTGAGGTGGATTGGGAACTGGCTGAACGACAGGGCTCAGAGGGTTCTGATGGGCGGAGCAGGGTCCAGTTGGAAGTCGGTAGCTAGTGGAGTTCCCCAGGGCTCAGTACTCGGCCCAGTCTTGTTCAACTTGTTCATCAATGACCTGGACGAGGGGACAGAGTGTACCATCAGCAAGTTCGCTGATGACACAAAACTGGGAGGAGTGGCTGATACGCCAGGAGGCTGCGCTGCCATCCAGCGGGACCTGGACAGGCTGGAGAGTTGGGCAGAGAGGAACCTGATGAAATTCAACAAGGGCAAGTGCTGAGTGCTGCACCTGGGGAGGTCGAACCCCATGCACCAGTACAGGCTGGGGGATGACCTGCTGGAAAGCAGCTCTGCCAAGAGGGACCTGGGAGTCCTGGTGGATGACAAGCTGACCATGAGCCAGCAGTGTGCCCTTGTTGCCAAGAAGGCCAATGGCATCCTGGGGCGCATTAAGAGGAGTGTGGCCAGCAGGTCGAGGGAGGTTATCCTCCCCCTCTACTCTGCCCTGGGGAGACTCCACCTGGACTACTGTGTCCAGTTCTGGGCTCCCCTGTTCAAGAAAGATGAGGAACTCCTAGAAAGAGTCCAGAAGAGAGCAACTAGGATGATAAAGGGACTCGAACATCTCCCCTACGAGGAAAGGCTGAGGGAGTTGGGCTTGTTCAGCCTGAAGAAGAGAAGACTGAGAGGGGACCTCATCAACACATACAACTATCTTAAGGGCAGAAATCACGAGGACGGAACCAGTCTCTTTGCAGTGGTGTCCAGCAACAGGACAAGGGGCAATGGATACAAACTGAAACATAAGAGGTTTCAGTTCAACATGAGGAGGAACTTCTTTACTCTGAGGGTGACAGAGCACTAGAACAGGCTGCCCAGGGGGGTTGTGGAGTCTCCTTCTCTGGAGATATTCAAAGCCTGCCTGGATGAAGTCCTGTGTAACATGCTCTAGGAGAACCTGCTTTAGCAGGATGGTTGGACTAGATGATCTCACGAGGTCCCTTCCAACCCTTGCGATTCTGTGATTCTGTGAACTCCAGGGATGGGGACTGAACTACTTCCCTGGGCAGCCCATTCCAGTGCTTGACAACCCTTTTGGTGAAGAATTTTTCCTAATGTCCAATCTAAAACTCTCCTGGGGCATGTTTCAGGCTATGAGACCAGGAGCAGTGGGAGCAGGGGCCCTGTCCTTGTGCCAGAGTCTTCTCTGAGGGGCCTCCAGGGTGCTCTGCCCTCTTGGGGTAGCTCTGCAGGCAGTCCCATGTCCAACTTCAATTCCTCCTCCAGAGTGGGGTGATAACAGTCTCACTCCAAAAGGCAGAAATAAGGAAATAAAAATGCTAGTTCTGTGTGTGTTCACCTTCAGCATGAGGGAAACCCAAAATGAGACTATGTGCTGTTTGTTAAACTGATTGGTAAAAAGCCAGCTGTGGCCCAGCAGCTCTGACCGGCACAAGAGTGCAGCAGTAAAGTTGTTCATACTTTTATCACTGACCCGGCTCTGCTCTTGGCCCTGATTATTCTGTTATTGGGTCATATGATGGCGCTGCCCAAAGCAAAGACCTGCTGTTGTGAGGCCCACCTCTCACCCACGTCCAGAAAGAGTCAAACATGAAGACCCAAGGGAGATCACCAACCTTCTCCCTTAGGTCCTTGAAAGAAGTCCAGAAATAAACTGCATTTTGCTAGCTGTTACGATGTCCATGGTTGCTGGTTCACTTTAAACTACTGAAACTTTAGCCCTGAGTTCCCCCCATGAAAGCTTTGGGTTGTACAGAGATGTCCTGTGGACTCGCTGGCTCTCTGCAGTGTAGCGTGGGCCGTCACCTTGCAGGGGGGATGGTCCCAGGGGATCCTCGTTCTCCAGGGGCTACCTCTGATCAGCTCAGCCAGCTGTCTTGGGATTTCCTCTGCCAATGTGAAAAGTGGGGTGGTTTTGCTTTGTAAAGGTAACCTTCACATTAATTGCAATCGGTCTGTAACCGTAGGAAGGTTTGAGAGCCCATTCTTTCTCTGGTTTAATATGTGGATGTGACAGTGCTGATGTCAAAAGACAGAAAACAATCATGTTGCTGCTATTAATGTTTCTGAGGCAAACTCTGGGCCATCAGCAACTCAGTTCACCAAATTCCTCCTCCTGCTCCCATGGGATCAGTGCCTGCCCCCTTGCCTAGCGCATATGTTACTGTTCCAAATAAGATGTGGGCTAGCTATAGTGTATTTGCACTGAGGAACTTCACATTTATGGGATGACTGTGTTAATCAATGGAAGGAGACTTTCAGGTATGCAGAAAAAAGCTTTAGTTATAAATATCTCAAAAAAAGTAAGGCAAGACACCAAATGCAGTGAGAGAAGAGAAGTAGTTGTTATTTCTAACCTTTTCTCTTTCAATGCAGACCATTCATCTCTTAGTCCCTCATTAGAGATGTCTGTGTGTGAGTTTATTCCACTGTACCTTCTGGGAAAGGGGTCAGAGCTACTTCGCGGTGTGTAGCGCGTGCTGGCGCACGCCGGTGACGCAGCTTTCTCACCAGCAGGCTGCGGCTGTGCTGTCATAGAATCATAGAATCACAGAATCATTTAGGTTGGAAAAGACCTTCAAGAATATCAAGTCCAACCGTTAACCTAGCACTGCCATCCCACCACTAAACCATGTCCCTAAGCGCCACATCTACCCGTCTTTTAAATACCTCCAGGGGTGGGGACTGAACCATTTCCCTGGGCAGCCCATTCCAATGCTTGAAAATCCTTTTGGTGAAGAAATTTTTCCTAATGCCCAATCTAAACCTCCCCTGGCGCAAATTGAGGCCATTTTCACTTGTCCTATCGCTTGTTACTTGGGAGAAGAGGCTGACCCTCACCTTGCTACAGCCTCCTGTCAGGCAGGTGTAGAGGGTGATCAGGTCTCCCCTCAGCCTCCTCTTCTCCAGGCTGAACAACCCCAGTTCCCTCAGTCTCTCCTCATAAGACTTGTGCTCCAGACCCCTCACCAGCTTTGTGGCTCTCCTCTGGACATGTTCCAGCAACACAACGTCTTTCTTGTAGTGAGGGGCCCAAAACTGAACCCAGTATTCGAGGTGCGGCCTCACCAGTGCCGAGTACAGGGGCACGATCACTTCCCTACTGTGTGCTGGCCACACTGTTCCTGATACAAGCCAGGATGCCGTTGGCTGCCTTGGCCACCTGGGCACACTGCTGGCTATTGAGGCAGGAGACCCGGGGCTGAGAGGCTATCCTGCCGCCCGGGCTGGGGCTCTCTCACCTGAGCTAAAGCAAGGGTCCCTACGCTGTGCCAAAGTAAAAGGCTGGCTGTATCCTCAGTGCTTTTCTTCTTGGGTGGGTTTTTTTTTCTCCCCCCCCAAAATGGAAACTGCATGTGAGCCGTTCCTTCAGTAAAAAGAAAAAGCTATGAAACTTTTAAGTGCCCAGAGTTTATTGCAGCACTGTGTAAGCCTTGTCCTCATTCTGGGAGGGACTGGAGAGAACTAAACTGCTGTTACCCGCCTTGCTCGCCAGCTGCTGTTGCCTCGATGGCCCAGCGCTCGTCAGTGTGAGCCAACCGTAGTACAATATTTGGGTAATTAATTCCTTGCCTCAGCCTTCCTTGGGGTCCTAAATATTTCCATAAAAGTTCTTGATGTCTGTATGCTTCCCTCCGGATTCTGAAAGTATTTCAACATATTAGGGGGGAAGTTAAATTATTTCAAGCACTTGCAACAGTAAGGACATTTGCAATTAAGGAAATACATGCTTTGGTGCGTAGGACTGAAGGATGGTCTCAAGTCATTTGCTGACGTGGATTTTTAATGACAGGAAAGGGGAGCCATTACTTCGGAGATTTCACCATGAACTTTCAGAAAACACAGGAGCTGTATTTGATAAAGATAGCAAATGTAAGGATGGTAGGTACTAACCTGTTCTTATCCGTTGATAAGGTGGCAGGTACTAATCCATTTTAATTATTTTCTTCTCTTTTGAAAAAGCGGTGCCAGGGAAGGTGCACCAGTGGCTTGTTCTTTCTAGTTAAGGCTTGTGGATTTGTATTTTCTGTTCAGTTAAGAGCTTCAAAACAGTGAAGTATTTGAGTGGTTTGTAGAAAGAGCATTTTACTACCTCTCAACACTATGCAAACTCCCAGTACTAAGTTAGGGAACATAAATGAAAAAAAAAACCAAACAACTTACATTTGAGTCTTTAAGTAGAAAATTTTCCATGCTTGTAGATATTTGGTTAAACAGTGTTTTTCTGATCTGTAGGATTTTATTTGTAGCAAACAAGCAAATACTAATGAACCTTTGAGTTTTAGGGGCTTAGTAACAAATTCAAAGGATAATAAGAATGTGGGAAAAGATACAATAAAGCTTGGTGTGGGATCTCACGGAAAGGGAAGATGATTTTTAAACCAAATCTTTCGCAGGCTGATGTTATGCACTCATGCTCATACAGTAACAAGCACCAAGATGTATGGGTTCAGATGGTCTGGCCAGGATCACTTATGTGCCACATGGAGGAGGAGGGACAGTGGCTATCAGGACAGTGGCTATCAAGTCCTCACCGTGCTTCCTGGGTTTCTCTTGACTGTCAGTAACAAAATAAAATACATGTGGTACACTGCAGCCTTGCTGCCATCATCCTGGTGTTTGGATGCTGAGTCTTCTGCCAATGAGGTGTCTGTGTTGCAGCCGTAGTGGCCTTTTGGGCCGTGATGTGACCAATGCACTCCTCAGTGTGACCATGGGGAAGGCTGTTCTTCATTACCGGCCCAGGCTTTTCTTGTAGCCCTCCTTCTGGTGCTTACAGGCATTTCCATTCATGCTGCATTTTGTACCAAATTTCTGTTGCAGTGCCAACTCCCCTGCTGTTACATAGGGGAGAGGCAGAAAAGGCTTCTCTGGAGCCCTTCCCCAGGCTTCAAAGGTGCCACCAGATGAGGGGAGGTTACCTCATGCCGGCTGCTTTTCCCCACCAAGATTTCCATCTCTCTGTGAACTGGTGAGGTCAGGGTGATGCTGGTTTCCGTCCCCAGCTACTGATGCACTTGAACAAACATTAAAGAGTTCCGGTGTCTCCTTTGGGATCGCTCACAGGTGTTTTTCTGGAATGGCACCCTGCTTACTTGCTCCGTCAGTGTGAGCGGCCATGGGCTTTGGCCATGGTCTGCTGAGGCCCATGTGGATCTTCCCACTTGCACAAACATGGCTGGGATTTTGAAATCCCCTTGCTGTTTTACTCCTTTTCTGAAATGAAAGCAGGGTGAAGGGCCAGGGAATGATGAGGGTCTGGGGGGAGGGGGGGGAGAATGAAGGAGGGGAAAGCCAAGAGGAAAGATACATGAAAAAATGTGGTTTGGGTGGTGGGGAAAGAGGAGAAGGTGAAGAAGGATGTAGGTTGTGAGCTTGCTTCTTTAAAGGCATCAATCAAGCAAGACAAGTGGAAAAGAAGAAAATAGGCTGATAGATGAAGCTGTTGGGGAGAAGGATCCTGAGGTGCTTGTGGTGATGTTCCTCAGGTGAACCAATGACCCAGTGGGTCATAGCAAGGGGTGGGGGAACATGTCCAAAGGAGGGAGATGGGGAGGACTGTGAGGAGACAGGGGCCCTCCTGCAGAAACACAAATGCATGGGGGTAGAGAGGGCTTGAGTGTTGAAAGGAGGGAGAATTTGGGGAAGAGAGGAGATGGCACAAGAGGCAAGTATGGGAGGGAAGGGGCTGCAGAAACATCCATCTGACCTGTCCATAAAATTGCATGTTCAAAGGTGGGGTCATACCCACTTTTGCTGGAAGTGCTTAGAGCTGGGACACCTGATACACTTGGTGTGGCAAAACACAGCCACTGAACCCCCTCCTAAAACACACCAGGCTAGCCAGTGTCAGAGCCTGGCTGCATGGAAGGAGAGGGGGACATCTGCATGCTAGGTTCAGGAGAGGCTCCTCCAAAGAGGGAAGATGGGATTAAGCTGCCATGCAGCAGCTGCTGAGCTGTTCCTGTTGCAGCCAGGAAGAGGTGCTGGCGCTTTGGTCCTGAATGGGATGGGTCTGGATGTGGGGCTGGGCTTTGCCACACCAGTCGGCTCAAGGTGGAGGTTGCCCCTTGGGCTGGAGCTCATGGCACTTTGCTGCTGCCCTGCTGGGGTTTTTTGCTGGAACAGAAACCTGCTGGCTCTCAACCAGGCTTCCAACAGGCACGTACATCACGTGGGCAACTGGGGAATTGAAGGTCTGGATTAAATGTGCATGTCAAACAAATAATCACTGCTAAAGTTTGGCCATATAGGTCTATAGCTGTTTTGGCTAGAGGACACTTCATGTGGAGAAACAAAAGGAGAGGTGTTTCTTGCTGGCTTTTCCCAAAAAGTCCACTGAAGAGCATGTTCAGATAGTCATGTTTTTTGAACAAATGCTTTCAGGATCAGGCCTGCCAGGGTCCATGGCTTATGAACCACGTGTGTAGGGGACATGTGTGTGCTTGCCATGCTCAGGTCCCTGCAGACATCCTAACTCCTGGACGCTCAAAAGAGAGAAGGTGCAGAAGGCACAGCTGGTCTGCAGTGCCAGCATCACTTCTGGGAACTTAGAAGGGTGCCGGCACCTAAATTTCTTGGGTATTTTTTTTCAAACGTCAGCCAAGGCTAGTGAAGGACAGTCTGGTAATGTTTTTCTGTCTCACATATAATTGCAGGCTAGTGGCCTTGTTAAAATACTTGGGTTTATGATCTGTTTTTCTCCTAAGCAGCTGTTTATACACTTTATTAATGGTGACTAATTAAGTCCCTTGGATGAAGTCCTTTGGAGGCTGGCCAAACACATAAACCCAAATAAGCCTGGGCACTGCGATGAAACGCAGTCACCAAAATATCTTCCCAAAAGCCATGTAAGCAGATTGCAAATGGACCAAAGTAGGGTCTGATGAAAAGAGGTGGGTGGGAAGATATATAGATTCAGGTAGACGTCATCTAAAACCTAAGGGAGGAGGGAAAGGTAACAGGATTAAAATGTCTTGAAATGTCAGCAGCTTGTATTTATGGTCGGCTCAGGTTGCTAATGCATCTCTGAGCCAAGGGGCAATTAGGAGACCCGCAGCCCTGAGCTGTGGCACCGCCGCGCTCGCAGAGGCCACCGAACGTCCTGAAAGCTGCGAGCAGCTGCGAAGCCAAGCTATTGATCTGGCTGCGCTGGGCGGTAAACCCCCTTGGAGGCAGCCAGTTTGGCTTTAGAAAGCATTTGGGCAGGCGAGAGAAAAAAAAAACCATCAAGAGCAGGTGGCTTTTTGGTGTGCTGTTAGGCTGGGGGAAGGAGGCAGTGAGCGGTGTAAGCGCCACAGCCTGTGTGTGCTGGCAGGGTCAAAGGACCCCCCCGCCCCATCGCTGCGGTGCCCAGGAGCCCCAGCCCGACCCACGCTTTGCCCTGCCTGTCCTGCAGCTTGTGGGGTGTGGGGGTGGGTGTGTGTGCAAACACACCAGTGGAGATGTAGGCTGGGAGGTGGAGTGAGTAAGAAATATAATTTGACCAATGTTGGGGAGCTGGCAGCTGGCAAACCCCTTCTTCCAAGGCAGCGGTCGCTTTCTGAAAGCTTGGGCAAAGCTGCCTTTGAGTAGTGGTGGGTGCGGGCTCAGCAAGCCTCTCCAGGCAGGACTCAAAGGACAGGTCTAGGGCACGTGCTGCCAAAAGTTTTTGGGGGACAGCTGTATGGCAGAGTTAGCAGAGATGTGGTAACAGCTTTTCTTCTGAAATGCTTCAAGGGATTTCAAGACCCAAGAAAGCACAAGTTGTGGCTGCAAACAGTGGAGGCACCTCACCAGGACTTAGGTAAAGGCAAAGCAACCTCTGCCCAAATCCCTGGGACAGGGTGAGCTGATGGAGCGGCCGGGCTGCAGCCTCGCTCTCTGCTGGGGGCTGGGGTGGGCGCAGAGGTGGGACGCTGCAGAGCCCAGTGCCTCGAGGCGCTGGGTATGCAGGTTTTAAATTTCAGAGGCCGAGGATGTAGTGGGCTGTGAAACTTCCGTTCTCCTCCCATCACTAAAGACATGAGCTTGCAAATTCTTCTCCCTTCTTCTCTCCCCTCCCTGAAAGAGCGGAGAGGTCTCCTTGTGGCTTATTTCCACCGTGGGGCATGCAGGAGGAGTTGTCTCCTGCCCTGTAGCTGCTACACTGGGAACTAGAAATGCATTTGAGACACATGCAGCTGACTGCAGGTCAGTGCGGTGCTCATTGATGCTTCTTTCAGAGGATAGGTGAGATGGCTGCTGCTTCCAATTAGCTCTTCAGTTCTCTCTGTAATAGCAATGCCTGCTGCAGCGGGAATTGGGAGAGCTGTTGCTTGTTAGCTGTCATGGCTTGGTGGCAGTGTGGCCTGGCTGCTCCTGCCAAGGGGCCTGTGCTGGGGTGTGATCAGCATCCTCGTGCTCTCTGGTCCAGGTAGGGTTCTAGGAGGGTGCCGGGTTCTGACGGCTTTCCTGGGGTTCAGGCAGGGAATGAGAAATCTTAGGGTTTGTCTGAAATGCTGGTGTTCATCTGCAGTGTGGGCAGGTTTCTTTTATCCCTCAGCACTTCCCTCAGTGCTGCAGGCCTCCAAAATCACGCAAGGAAAAAAAAAAAGGAGGGTTGTGCTGTTGTCTGGGCAAGTTGCGCTCCTGTTGTTTGCTTGTTTGTTTGTTTTCTTTCTTTCCCTTGATTGCTTTGTTTTTAGTCTCTTCCAGACAGCTGGCTCTGTCTCATTCATCAGGCTAATTGATGATGGGCAGTGTGGCTATATGGAAAATAGAACTTGTCTGAATAGCTGGATTCTTCTTCGCTTGCTTATTTTAATGAGATGAGATGAGATATAGATGGCATTGTGGTCAGTAATACTGCCAGTGCCGTTATCACACACTTCTGTCTTGGGCAGAAAAGCCTGGCATGAAACCCTCACGGCACACAGCCTGCGAATTTAAAACTGGGTAAAGGTTTGGCCACAGTATCGGTGTGAGTTTCGTCAGTGCTGTGCTACGAGGACAGTCCCTGGGAAAAGGAAATGCTAAATTGTTGTTGCCTACAATTTGCTGGTGGCACAAGGGCTACTACTGAGGGGGACATGAGCTGAGTGCTTTTCTCTTCCCAGGTTTGAGTTTGAAGCCCATCAGTGGGACTCATGTGGGCAAGAAGACCGTTGTCTGCTGGCTCGTAGGTACAGAGAGCTTTGTTGGCACAGCTGAGTTTCCACGGACACATTTAATTCCTTGAGTTTTTGATATTTATGTCTTCCCTCCCTCCTAATATAATGACTTGGTCTGCAAGATGTCTTGCGCAGCACCTGTACGAGTGTCGCAGAGATGTCATCGATGATGATGACTAAAGGAAGCGCCTATGCCGAGTCCTTGAAGCACAGTCAGCCCCATCTCACCGGGGCCATGGGGAGCATTACTGATACTCAAAAAGATGTGCCATGGGGGCAACGATGCCAGCATTCATGTGGTCTGTCTCCATAGAGCCATGTAAGGGCATCCTCCTGTGTGTCCTGAAGGAAATCATGTTCTTTGTTCCTTAGGTGAAACGATATTTCAGTCTCCTGTTGTGCCTCACACTTGGGTTTCAGTGCACAGACCCACCAGTGAAGGGGTCAGCCAAGGAAGGTTGCAGCAAAGCAGGCTCTTGACAAGCGAGGCAACATTTCAAAAGCAGCTACGTCCTGCTTGCAAAAGGGACTGGGGCTCAGCTCAGAGGAGCTGCGGAAATGCTTTGCCTCCTTTGAAACAGAGCCATGTTAGAGACAGTATTGCCCCCATGGACTTGGCCTTAAAGCATTTCATAAATCTGTCTGGGCCTCTGAAATTAGAGCGCTACAGTTCACAACCGTTCTGCATCCCATGGGTATCCGTTGGGAACATTAGGACGGCAGCCCTTCTGAAAAAAACAAGCTATTTTTAATGAAATTTGACTACAATTTAATTTTTTCGCAGCACTTACCAAAAGTCACAGTTTTGATAAAAATTACTTGAACTTTGCACATTTTCATTGGAAATGGGGATTATTCATCTTGGTTTTGGCATAAGGAGGCATTTCTAGTTCTATGAGAAAGTGGCCTGAAAAAACTTTGAGGTTCCTGTTTTGTTGGTTTTTTTTAAATTATGTTCCGTTTTCCATATTCTACAATAGGCAATTGTGAAGCCTTAAATATGCATTTCTGAAAATCCTGATTTGGGAGCTGTACAGTAACCTGAGCATTGGGCCATAAATCTCCAGATATGGATCTTGCGCTTCTTTGTTAATGTTGTAAACAATTGTGGATTAAAAGGATTCTTTTTTCCTTTTCCTGTGGGGGCAATTTAGCCATTGATCCTTGCAGTAAGGGGTCTTTAGGAAAAAAACAAAAAAAATCCCTCCCCAGCTTACAGCTGCAGCCATGTCTGTCAGCCGGCAATGAAGGTTCACCTCCCTGGTGGGCTGGTGGACGAGGAAAGGCTGTTGGTGGCTTATGGCAACTCTGGAGGGGGTTGCTTTCTGTTGTGGCCCCTGCCTGATCACATGTTTTGATGTACACCCCTTGTGTGATCAATACGCTCAGCCATACATCCGTTTCGTTGTGTGTCTGGGCATACAGGCCTGGATGGAGATGCCTGCAGGTGGCTTGTGCAGTCAAGCAATGTCTGGTTCCAGGCAGAGAGGGGGACGGAGGTGTTTGGGATGGAGGCTAACAGGCGGCTGAGCTGGTGATGGGCTGCAAACAATGCCCACTGCCCAGTTTCATGGCTGTAAGGAGCTTGAGGGCTGGGGAAAGGCCTGCAAGGAGCACTCTTGGACCACATTTAGCTCAGGAACCCGATGCTGCACTCCTTTTGCCAGTCTTGCAGTCTGGAGAGTGGGCACATGCACCACTGGTAGATTTAGGCTGCTACTTCATCCCAGCAGGTATGGGAGAGCCCTGGCCATGGCCCAGCCTGTCTATGATTATTGCAAGCATGAACTAACTCAGCAAGTCAGGGCTCACTAATATCTGTCACCTGCCTCTGACTAGGGTTGGATCCATGAATGGTGGAGTGAAGGGTTCATGCAGCCATGTGGGTCTTACCATACTGGGGGGCTACTGGTGCTCATCCAGCATCACATGCTGGGCCAAGAAACCAGCCCAGACCCTGGCTGGACACAGCTGAGTCCTGGCTGCTCTCCTTGGGGTGGCACCCTGCCAGCCCAGCTCTTGGCAGGCAGCTGGAGGATCTCCCCAGCCAGCAGAGTTCCGGTTGAGCGTTTCAAACCAAAACGAATGTCTCCTGGCCAAAAGTTTCTGACCTTAGCACAGGTGAAGAAGAGTCTTGAACTCATCCTAATTCTGTGCTTTTGTGTTCAGCTGCATCTTCTGATCCTCTTTTGTGTCTGAGGACCAAGTCCCCATGAGGGCTAAGCTGGGGCCATGGCTCAGGGCTCCCTGGGGCTCAGGGTGAGGAACCCTCTCTGACCTGTGTGACTGTAGGATTCGTGTGCGCACTCGGGTGTGTATGTGTGAGATATCCCCATGTCCTTCTAAGTGCTTACTGAGGACATGCAAGGGTTCCCCAGAAGCCTATTTCTAGGCAATTTACCACTCCTACAGGTGCAATTCTGAGGAAAGGCCTCATGTCAGGATCCTCATTTTCGGCTTACCTTGTGTGTCTAAGCATGCCAGCATCTTACAGCTGCACCCCCACCCCACAGAGAAGCCACAGGGGACCCTCCTCTCCCACACAGACCGAAGGTGAGGGTACAACTCGGGAGGCTTTACTTCTTCCTTGACTGGGGACAGGTTTCCTGTAGGAGCTTCTGACTGTGTGACACCTCTAAGGAGCCCTCTAGATTATGGGGTTGGTATAGGGACACATCCCGAATCACTGCTATTCCCTGTCTCCTCCTCACTTCTCCACTCAGCTCCCACCCAAAATCTCCTCATGAGACAATATGACCTTTGGTTGGGTCATACCAATGCATTGCCCAAACTCACTGAAACCCTGGTACCTGTCCTGCCTGCAGCCCTGCCTGCAGCCTAGGGAAACTTGGTGGTTTCAGTGGTCCTGGATGTGTGTGTGTGTCTTCTCTGGTGTGGAGCATTTTGTTCTGAGAAGGAATCTAACTTGGTTTGCCTTGCAGAAAAAAAAAATAAAAGCTGCCATATATACATACCATGGAGGATGCTTTTAAGGGATGCCAGGGGACCAGGCCCCATGACAGAGGAAGAGGCAGTGGCAGCCCGAAGTGTCAGTGTGCAGAAGGGCGCTGATGATGACCATGAGCATTTAATGTCTTGCACTACAAAAGCCACATCAGTAGCGTGAGCATTGCAATAAAAATGGGCTGATTTGGTGAACGGGGAGGAAGGGGAGACTGAGAGGGGAGAGTATGTGGATGTGAGGTCAACCCTGTTGTTCCTGACATTAGTTCTGTCTTGGGCTCCTCCACTCCTCCCAGGTCTGTAAAAGCGGGTCTAGAGGTTGGGAGAGCTTTGCAGATGCATGAAAAGGCGCTGTTTGGTGGAAATGAATGAAACTATTGTGGGGCCGGTTGAAAGGTGAGCTGGCGGGGGCCCCCACCAGAGGGCTAGCTCCTCCTTGCAGGGCAGGTGAGAAGGCATGTAACCATCATGCATCATGAATGACGGTGGCAATGAGGCCTCTCACCTAAGAGGTCTGGTAGGACCAAGCCCAGGTTCTTCTCGTCTCAGCCCACCTCAAGGTGGCCACTGCCAGGGACACTCAGGGGACATGTCTGGGAAAGCTGTGGCTTGGGCCACCCATGGCCCGTGAACCTCAGTGTCCAGAGCTGATCCCTGCATGTTTGTCCCCCTGGCTCTGAAGGAAGGGCGAGGTGTTAGACATGAGACAGATCGGCATTTTTGCTGGTGGTGGCTGAGAAATAGGATTTGAGTTCCATCCTAAAATGTCCTTTGGAGCTGTTCATGGAGAGGGTCGCCCAACATGGCTTTTCCCAGGTGGGAGAAGCCTTTCCTTTCTACCATTCATGGGCCAGAGGATGGTGGGGACAATTGTCCTTCAGGCCATTATGGAGTATGAAGATAATTGTTCTGCATGCAGTGCAGGCAGCTGAAAACAAAGGGGCAAAAATGTCCTAATTTTCACAAGGAGAATGCTAAGATAGGGTACCTTGGGTCTCACCCTGAGGCTTGCAGGCTGCTCCAAGGAGAAATCTGGTTATCCTAAAGTAAAACTTAGCTGTTTGTAATTTTTGACTTGGAAACAAAATTAGGGGCTTTTCTAGATCCAATATGCTTTTGATTAAGTGGGAGTGGTGCTTGGGCAGTGAGCAGGAGCTCAGTGTAGGTCTGCATGTCCAGTTCTGGTTTGTACAATAATTCTGATTCTCAGTCTTAGCAGCCTGAGTTTGGCAACGTCTCTGCCCTGGTTTTTATATCACTTCTGCTGTAACCTGCAGGAACCTTTTCTGTATTTTTTATGGCATTGGTTCAAGTGCAACCTGGGAGTGAGGTCGGCAGTGCTTGACTACTCCCTGTTTTTAATTAAAGTCATCAACCTTAGGACACTGCAACTCAGCAGCACCGGAGGCAAAAGTGTAGTGAAGGCATGGAAAGGTAAGAATGACATCCACTATAAAAATGGCAGGGCTGAAAGGACTGAAGGGCAGGACTGCTTACATCTTCAGTAACTTTTAAAATATCGTAATTCAACAAAATATGCTCCATTTTAAAAGTTTGCTTTTAAAAGTTGCTTAAGCGTAGCGCTGTGCCCGTTCCATTCAACGATGTCTCTGTTGCACACAGTGCCTGGAGGATTTTGACCATTTCAACTTTCTGCAGAAAAATCATAGAATCATAGAATGTTTGGGGTTGGAAGGGACCCCTAGAGGTCATCTAGTCCAACCCCCCTGCAGTGAGCAGGGACACCGCTAACTAGATCAGGTTGCTCAGAGCCCCGTCCAACCTGGCCTTGAATGTTTCCAGGGATGGGGGCTCCACTGCCTCTCTGGGCAACCCGTTCCAGTGTTTCACCACCCTCATTGTAAAGAATTTCTTCCTTATATCCAGTCTAAACCTACCCTGCTTCAGTTTAAAACCATTACCCCTTGTCTTGCCACAGCTGTCCCCACTAAAAAGATTTTCCCCAATTGTTAGTGAGCAGCACCAACACGTATGAAGCATCAGCTGGCGTTCTTTGCCACTGTTCAACACAGGAATTAGTAGCTTTTAGGGGCTGGGTTTTTTTTAATGTGCTTGTTGTATGTAAGGAGGAAAAAAATTTTACTGCAACTAGAGGGCCGTCAAGAAGGGGAAATCCAGGGGAAATGAGATCCTTCAGAGCGAGTGCAGATCCCAAGGAGCACTTCACTCGTTCAGAGCCTGAACCAACAGGTAGAAGCTGTTGCTGATATTTGGACAGGGCTGGCGAGGGCTGAGCAAGTGAGACGCCTTGCTTTTATAGACCTAGCGCAGAGCTGCTGAAAACTGGAGGAATGGGAAGCCACTCGTTTTATCTGGGAGCAAAATCTCAGACGCCAGTACCCCAGGTTTCCAGGTGTCTGGCCTCAACATCAAACGGTGCCAATGTTCAGACTCGACAACAATCCCACCACCACAATCAAGTTTTCGGCTGCTCTTGCAGGCAGCTGCCCGTAGGACTCACTCCACGCTCCTTCTGAGCTAAGAGGGGACTGCAGGATACTCGCCAGCCGCGTTCGGTGTCCTCCAGAGAAAAAGAAACGCACAAAGACACCTGCCACGTTCTTTTGTCTTTTTTTTTTTTTTAATTATTCCTTCATATTCAAACTTCACAAACAGTGTGAACTTGTACAATACCTCAGAAAGTGAAACTTACAAAAAAAGTGCTGGTAACATTAAAAAAAAAAACAAAAAACAAACATCATTCTTAGCAACATCAATTACTCTTCCACACAAAACAGAAACCTTGTAAAATTTATTTCCGTATTTTTTAAGGCGTAATACTTCCGTATAAAGTATATGCAAGAGATAAAACTTCACAGTATTCCAAAATGTCACAATAATAATAATAATAATATAGTATAATGAAGCGCTACAGTTAATTTTCTTTTTTTATTTTTTTTTTCCTGTTTTAAATAACAAATACAAGTCACAGGTAAATATACGTGAGAAAAATACGAGGCTAATATTAAATGGCAGGTAAGGATACTCTCACTGTAAGAAAAAACTGGCAGGATGTGTGTATTTATTCTATATTTTAAAGCACTTGATAGAAAAGGCGTATGCAAGGTAATTTTTTTTTTTTTTAACAATTTTCTATTTGCTTGTTTTTGATAACTGACATTTACAGAGTATAATGAGAGAAAAAAAAGGAACTTAACCACTCAAAACTTTTGACCTGCTCTTCACATCGTCACAAACCATGTTTCTCGAGAGATGCCTGTACAGCGGGGTGAGTGTGTGTGTGTGTGTCTGTGTGCGCGCAGGCGGCAGCGCACACGCATGGGTGTGCGGATGGGTGGGCGCATAACGTCATGTTCGGCCATGGCAACACACATCGGTACTGGCAGAGACCCCTCTCCTGAGGAGGATCTCCGCCACTCTGGGACCAAATCCTGAAGTCTCTGTGCTGGCAAGATGGCCCTCCCCTGCCCCTGAGCTCGGTGGTGGTGGTTTTGCCTGCATAAAGACCCCGGGATTTAGGCCTGTTTGCTCAACATCGAATGACTGTTGGGAATTCCTTTACCCCCAAGAAGAAAAATGTCCCCCTTTTTTTCTTTTTTTTTTTTCCTTTTTTTTTTTTTAACATCCGCACACACGAGTGCGTGCTCTCCCCTCCACCATTCGGCTCCCCCTCCATGCAAGAGAGCAAAGACCGACCAAGGACTTTCCGCCTGGGTTCAAGCCAGTGCCGCCAGGAACGGGAACACGGACGGACGTGTCCCCCCCCCACCTCCGCCGCGGGGCTGCGTGCTCAGGTGTGCGTGTGTAGCGTTTTGCAGAAAGGCCGGCGTGTACAGGCGCGCGTGGAGCACGGCGGCACGCGCCCGGCCATACCCTCGCCCCCGCCCCGCGCGCTTGCGTGTAGGTGCCAACAGCCAGCCACTCGGCCCACGGGTAACAAAAAGACAGCAGATAGCGTTAACACATCAGTAAGGTGCTCAAAGAAAAAAAGGTGGCTCCCACTCCTGGAATGGGAAGCCACTTTAGGTGCTTCAAAAAGTGTTTTTTTTTTTTTTTTTTTTTTCTTTTTTTTTTTTTTTTTTCCTTTTTTTTCAGTTTCAGACATTTTAAAAAAAGGACTGATTGAGCATGTGGTACGTGAGAGCAAGGCCGAGAGTTTTGAGACTTCTGACATCCTCCATAAACAAGAGCTTCCTCAGGGCAGGATGCATTTTTGTTTGTTTGCTGCTTTTTTTTCGTTGTAGTTGTTGTGATGGATCAGTTAAGATGCAATTTTTTTTCATATAAAACAAAAAAAAAAAAGTAACAAACCAACCCAATGTGAGAATTAGCGTCAAAGTCAAACTGTGTTATTGGGCTGAGTTTTTGTCTTTTTTTTTTTTTTTTTTTTTTTTTGCCCATTCATTCAGTTAGCACCGTTCCTTTTTATTCTGGTTACAACCCAATTCCTTCTGTAATTATTGAACATACAGAAAGGACCAAGCAGTTGTTTTTATTTTTTGTGATCTGTTTCAAGAGCCCAACCATAATTCCTCTGCTGCTGCTGTGTTTGTGTAGCATCTGGTTTCATGAGCTTAAGAAGAAAGGTTAGTCTGCTGATATTTAAGGTTGACGTGTGTGTTTGTATGCATACACATTGTTCTATACATACACACTGCATGGAGTACATTTTAACTGGAGATAAAGTGAACTGGGTTCGAACACATATGCACTATCTTCCCCTATGTCTTTGAAACAGTCTGGAACTTTGATTTGATTTCTTTTGTTTTTTGTTTTTTTTTTAAAGTGCATTTAAAGCAAAATAACTGGCATTCACATACCCCACGGAAAACACGATAGCAGTGGAAAGCTTGACTATGCTAAACTCCTCAGACTTGACAACACCAAAAGCAAATGGGGCAGTGACAGGCCTCAGTGTAGGCAGCTATTCTTGGGCAGCACCATTGGCAAGGAGGGAAGGCAGGAGGTGGTGGAAGGGAAATTGCTTTAGAGGTTGAATATTTGAACTGTTTTCAATTCCGACATAGCTGTGTCATTCCCAATACAGCTTCCTTTATGATGATTAATGACCTCTGTCTTACGGATGCACACGTCTGACTCTTCCTAGTTCTGTCTTTCATCGTGTGTGTGTCCCGAGTGCCAGCATCTATGAGGAATAAGGCACTGCTGAAATTACAGTTTTACAAAAGATGCAAAATAATCCAACCCTAACAATCTGACTGCCCGCACTGCTCTCCTCCCCCTCCCTCCCCCTTTTTGGGGGGAAATATTGCATGTGATAGTTTATTCTTATGTTCTCTAAGTGTGTCAAAAGTAGGCCTTGGACAAATGTCGTAAGTCCATCAGCACCAAAGATGGGTAGGGATACACCCTTTCTCTTGTATATACGTGCATACGTGCAGGCTGTTAATAGGGAGGGGGAGAGTAACTACACTGTTCCCCTGCTGCTCCTCCCTGGCTCTAGAGCCCAGCCTAGAGAATAAATTTCTAGTCCCCCGTCCACAACTTTTTCATTTACTGGATCGTTTATGGAGGTGATCAAGGGATTTTTCATTCCCATC
This sequence comes from Gorsachius magnificus, assembly GCA_034008185.1. Classification (NCBI taxonomy): domain Eukaryota; kingdom Metazoa; phylum Chordata; class Aves; order Pelecaniformes; family Ardeidae; genus Gorsachius; species Gorsachius magnificus. Next base: position 126,647,874 of record CM067081.1, read on the forward strand.
ACCCAGGTGCTACAGGTTTTACAGGTGGGTTTCTGAAAGGGTAAGCTCCTGGAAAGCCTACTTGGAGCTTCCTGCTGTGGGGGAACAGCAGAGGAGCAGCACGGGTGGGCGCCCACCCTCGCGCTTGCCTGCCGGACGGACACTACTCAGGGGCTGCTTTGCGCTGATTCTTAAAAATCAGAAAAGCCTCTGCAGCGCAGCCAGCTCCTCCGTGGAGCCAGGGACACTGACTGTGCAGTGGGCAAGCCTGCAGAGAAGCCGGGTGGCAGTTGGGTCCCTGTCTTTGCCCACGAGCAGCTGTGGATTGCAAACCGCTTTTCCATTATGCCATCGCGCTCTTTTCTCTCCATGGTTTGGACCTGGGAACACGCCATGTTCCAGTAACTGGGTGGGGTTTATTGGCCCTAAAAATACTGCGGTCAGCCCATCATAATATGCATTTGCCGTGGCAGCTGGTACATCCTTCTCCTGCTAAAATGCTGAAAATGATCCACCAACTACCTTCCCCGTGCCAGGATCCCACTGGCTCCTCTCACCCTTCACCAAAGGCTAGGGCTGCCTCGTAAAGCAGAGAATATAGCAGAAAGTAAGAAAAGCAAGCAGACAGCAGGGGTTATAGCAAAGAAAGCATGAGAAGACCAGACAGGTCCAGCATTTAAGCTCTCGGCTGGTCAGTTTAGCCACCACCATTAAAATGGACTGAGATTAAAGGAGCCTAAACTGCTATGGACTGGGTTTTTAGAAGTGACACAAACCTTGGGTGGGAAATTAGTTGCCTTTTTTTTCTTTTAGTGGTTTAAAAGTCATCTTGATAAGGCCACAAACTGCATTTGTCTTGTCAATGTAACTACTTGCAAACGATATGGAGTGAGTGCTTCGCTCAGCTACGATAGGAATGGGAGAGAAGAGCCACCCCATGCCCACTACGACTGCTCTGTAGGACAGAGGAGCATTTGAGGAGGTGGTGGTGGAGGGTGTCTCCTTGGGAAGACCTGCTATGTGTGGAAAGGGAAAGGAGCTAACGGCATCTCTCCGCTCCCCTTCCCCTCACCATCACCCTACTGTTTTGCTGGATGCCTATAGACAAGTAGCACTTCCTAAGAGCCTTCTCCCATGTCTCTCACATGTATAAGTTGGGGAAAGGGAGGAGGTTGGTATAATTACAAAAGGGGAAAAAGAAGGCACATGATTTTACTCAGTCCTGACTGAACCCACATTTTGAAAGCAAGGGCAGTTTAGGTGGAGGGCAAAAAAGTGCTCAGTGGAGCGGGTGCTCACTGAGAAGAAATCTCAGGGCAAAGGAAGAGGGAGAATAAAAAGGAAAGGCAGGAGAAATGAAGGCCACATTCAGCTTTCTGTCTGCTTGACAGTCTCAAGATTTGGCTGCATTATTGTCCAGGAAGGAAAAGAGTCTGGTTGGTCTCGAATGTAGCCCAGTTACATATCTCCAGTTTTTGTTATGGCTGTTGGTGTCTTCCTCCTTCCCTTTTCTCTGGTCCCATGAGTGCCTGGAGCACTGCTTTAGTCTTTTTAAGCCTGTTCTTCAAAAATTGAGAACATGGCACACCTCTTTGGTCGTCCTCAGCCTCTACTTCTCCTCAAACCCAGAACAAGTGATCAAACTGAGCAGTGCTCCCCGCTGGTCACTCCCACTGTTGGGGTGCCAAAAAGGCTTCATTAGTGACTGAAAATGCAAACCATCCTCATGGTTTCAGTCGGGTTGGTGAGCTGGTCACAAAAGCCACTGGTCAGATGATGACAGGCAAACAAGGGGAGCTGCTGGCTGAGAAACTGGGATGTCATTTACAGAGGTCATTATGAGCATCGCGGCTCTCAGTCACTTAACCCCTTGCGCATCGCCACATCTAGGTACCACAAGTTTTCTTTCTCTGCCAGTGACCGTGAGCCTTTCTTATTCCTGTGGTAGACGGGAGAAGTAGAGCTGATGGCCCGGCTTTGGGATTTCAAAACACTGTTTTGCATTTTTTCCCCAAGTCTCTGCCTCAAAAATGCATTTTGTTTCTCTCTCCTGCCTCTCACCATCCCCCCCTTCCCCCCACCCCCCAGCCCCGATTTGCTCAGGAAATCATAAGGCAGAGTAATGAGAAGTCGGATCACCAACAGCTCTACGAAGACACAGGGTGGTAAAATGCTTCCACACAAACTCACAGTCCAGTGTTTGTGACATTTCATAAATAACTTTTTTTTTTTTTAAAAAAGAATAACACAAGAACAATCCCTTTACTTACTCATCTGAAACAAAATAAACAGCAGTGGCTACAAACTTCTTCTTGTAACAATTACAAAAAAACTCCCAACAATACAATCCCCCAACTTTTAACACACGCCTTGAATGTTTTTTTTTATTTTAAACCTCAAAACTGCAGCATATCCTTAAGGGCAAACTTTTCAATTAGTTTTTTCTTTCTTTTCTTTTTTTTTTTAAATAATGTGTTCACCAAAAAGAAAAAAAATTCCACAAAACAGTCTTGTACCAAGAAAATGCATTCAAAAATAGAAAATACTACACAACAAAAATATGTACCCTTCCTTTCCAAAAGAGTCTTCACAAAAATGTAGAAAAATGCCAACCATTTTTTTCCTTTCCTGAACACTTAACTTTCAACCTAGGGCACAATTATTTATTGACTTATAATGTCTGTTTTTGCATAAAATATGGAAGATACAAACCAACTACCAGGACTGTGAAGTTACAAACAACACCTCATTATTCTCCCCACCCCACATTCCCTCCTTAGAAAACAAAACAGAGAAAGCCAATGTCTCAACAACTGATTGAAAGCCATCAGGCTAGGAAAACCCATCAGCTGATATGGGGATTCAAAGATGCTGGCATAACGGGAAAATCATCTGCCTTTTAAAATGTATGCTCTTTGTAATTTATCTCAACACGAGTCTCTGCCCCACTGTACTCAAATGACCAGGCACTATGGAGACAGGACACTGCCGGGCACAGAAAGATCCAGGAAGAATTTGGGGCGATGAGCCTGGGGACCGCATGTGGGTGCGTGCACGCACATGGTGTTTTACTCACAAAAGAACTGGTGTCATTTTGAAAGACAGAGAGGATGTTTCCATATGCCTTAAAAGTGCAAGGGACATTTCTGGATCATAGTAGTTAAATACACAGAAGTTTTACTATGTTTAATAGTCAAGTCCATTTTTCTGGCAAAGGCAGGCTCTTCAACCAGAGTTAGATCGTATCAGTTCATGGCTGGGAGTGGGTAACAGCTGAAAGCTGGTAGGCAAAAAGTGTCACACCAAGGTGCATCCAGAACTGATTTATTCAGCGGGAAAGTGTTTTGCCTACCTTGAAGAGCGTTCAAGGGATATGCTATTAACACAGCCAAAAGACCAACCGTTTCGACAGCAATAAAACCTAGCAGTGGGGTCTTAGGTACTACAGGGAAGGCAGCTGTATCCTGCATGCATGTGGCTAAATCCATCCTTCGTGTACCTCCTTTGACTTCATCGCAATTACACCTGCTTGCACCAGGGATGAATTTGCCCCATGCGGTTCTGGATTTTATGACTGTTGGCCATTTAGGAGCCTGACCCTGCAAAACACTGTGCTAAAATACTCCAGATTGCAGAGCTAGGACCAAAGAGGCTTCTCTCTTCTTTTGTTTGAGATTTTTTGTTTGTTTTCTTTCTAGCATACCTTTTAGAGGATGCTTCCATAGTAAGGAAGAAGAGGGGAGCTTTTTCTTAGCCTTTTCCACTGCGTGGCTGTGTGTTTTCCTTTTTTTTCAAATGGCAAAATGTGTTTGTGTTTACTTCCAGTGCATTTTTTCTCAAAAATTCAAAACAAAAAGGAAACATTAATTTTCCCATCCTTCAAAAGGAAAACAAAAACAAAACAGACTGATAAAGTACAATACAATAAAAATCAGCCATTATAAAAGACAACATGATGTGCAACAGCAATACCAAAGAAACAAAAATAAAATATATATATATATAAGGATACAAGTACGAATGAGCCAAGAAAGCTATCTAACCCCACTACCGGATGATTGGTAAGCATTGGTTAAGAAATAGGTAAGGCTATTCTGAGATTTCTAACTTAACACAGTTAACCACTGCTTCTCTCACACCTTCGCTTCCTAAGTTTTTCACCTTGCACTCACTGGTCTTTTATGTCTTGAAACTGATTTTTTTTTCCTTTTCATATTTTTTGGTCTACAGTAGAATTACATGTTAATAACAACAGCAAAACAAAACTCAAGCTTGTTGTGAGAGTAAGTTGGTGCCACATCCGTGATGCAGAAGAAAGAAGACAGACAACAGAACAACTGCATTCAGTTTTTCACACACAAAGCATATTCGAGGGCAACAGCATAGTTGACCAAAACAAGTTTGGAGGGGCAAGCAGCAGAAGCTGTAGGTTTACAGCTACACCAGCAACCAGAGCCTGGTCTTTTGCCTTTACTGGTGTCCTTGAGGACAACAGTAGCTCAGTTGCCATCTGGCTTTGCCATTCTTGTCATCTGGAGCAACAGCTGACCTGCCATCTACTCACCACTAATTGCACTCCTGGTTCGATGGAAAACCAAAAGGAAAAGGAAAGGTAAAAGGCTCCTAGCTGGGGCCAAGGCTATCTCTTGGTCACCTTGGCTGATGTGAGAAATCACCAGCCGGCATGACGCAGGGATCATTGAGGGAGGGCACCTGGCTGGCAGGCTGTTTGGGAGCAGTCTTGAAGCAAATTCAGACTAAGGTGATGTGACAGATTGTTTAGCCTCCTTCATTAGGGAAAAAGTGATGAAAACTGACAGGTTACTCCGGGATCATTCTCTTAGTATAAATCCTCTTAGTTCAGCGGGGATGAGAAAGCAGACGCTCTCTATTGCTTTCCAGTTGCCTTCATAAATGTCAGCATCACCAGCCACCAGAAATGCATTCCCTACAAACTTGGCTACAGCACTGTGACTGAAGCTCCATCGTGATTCCTGGCATTTTCTTTTTCCCGTGGAACTTCTGAAACCTAACATTTTCCTCAAGGGTAAGCTCTAAAATTACCATAACGTTGAAAAAATCACTAGTATCTTACTGAACCGTAACTACACCACATAGTCTCAGCAAAAACTCAAGCTGATCCTCAGCAGTGCTTGTCAATGTCGAGGAAAGGAACGTACAGAAACAAGATGATCGAACAGTACAGGGAAGTTGTGTTTTGGATCTAGCCCACTGGCCAAAGTGATTTTCATTCAAGAGAAAAGGTGCAACAGTGAAGCAGGATGACAAATGGAGGAGAATTACGGAAGTTAGTGTTTCTCCATCTGGAGAAAAAAATAGGGCATTAAGTCATGCGGCATCTCTAGTCAGCAACATATGTTTTGGCTTCTTAAAATAAACCTCAAGTTATCCTTGGTTTCGCAGTCAAGCACTGTCTACATGGGGCTTTAGTACCATGCTGAAAAAATAAAAGCGTTTGTGCTATATTTAAATGCAGTTCCAGTTAAACTAGTTTCAAAGTGACCATGTAAAAAGGAACAACTTATTTAAAAGCCATTAAAACTATACAATCACACTTACGCCCAGGAACTGATCTGGTCGAGCACTGTAACTGAGTGGGAACACAGGCTGGAATGTGGCTTTTTAAAAATGGTTTGGTTCCTGTTTACATGGACTAGACCAGTTTTGTTGAAACTGAGTCAGCTGGAATCAGGTTTAAACAGGCTGAATTCAAACCCGGGTTTGGAGCATGGCTCAAAGCCCACTTCTTCAGGTTGCAGTACTTTTTAAAAACTAGTGCAAATGGCATCTTATCACAGCATTGCAAGCATGCAGTGTTCCTCTCCTTGTCCAAATACGGTTGCCATCAGGTCACACCACAAGGGAGGAATATGCAGCAATCAGTCAGCCAGAACAGCTCAAACTACAGAAGTTCTTTATTTTACCACAGCAGGAAAGGCACTCTGGACACAGCAGGCTCAGTATATCCTCAGCTTCACTTTTTTTCTGGAGCAGTCCACTACTCCTCTTTGACAATGCAAATCCACTCTGACAGTAGCAATATATGCAGCTGCCTTAAACAAGAGAACAAAACAAAAACTCACCTAAACAGAAAAGGGGACTATTGGCTCATAACCTGAATTAACTTCAGCAGACAGACTTCATTTCCTCCCATATCATGACTCTGTAGCTGTCACTGCTCTTAACAGAAGCAAACGCCACTTTACAAATTAAAGGTGCTCTCCTGCCACTGTATTATGCTGGCTCTCAAATGAACTGTGCTTTTGTTGGGCATCTGCTGCCTCATTACTGGAAGACCTTACCTCCAGTGGTTTTCATCTTACAGGATTCCTGCAGATGGCTCAGAAAGAGACTACATGTTCTACTGTCCTGCCTGCTTTCAAGGGAAGAGTCATTCAGTAGTTCATCTAACACTACATCAGGGGGTATCTCCAGTTCTTCTCTTCCAGTCCTTTCAAGCCAGCATGGATGAAATCTGAGAGTGGAAATCTCAGAGCTTGCCAGAAAAACACATCCTTAACTTCAAAGTCTCTCCTGGATCCATACAGACTTGTTCCTTCCCACCTAGGACCTGCCTCCTGTATATTATTCCTCCTCTAGTTCTTGATACTTTTCTCAAATGAGGCAGCCCAACCGACTGACCAGCAACAATCCGCTTTGCATTGTGCAGCTCCGCGTAAGGTCTGTGCTACCCATTCCTTGGTACTAATGAAGTCAAAATGTCTTAGCTTCAAGTCTAAGGAAAAATTCAGGGCATGACCACCCAATTGCTCTAGACTTTCCTTAGCAATTGGATGACTACCTCCCCCTTTTTGTCCATGAAACCTCTGCGTACATTAGACAGGTGGTCCCTCCGCTACAGGACCAAAGCAGACGCACTCATGTTTTACATTCTTCTCCCATTTGCTATACAGAGCATTTTTCATGATCTTGTTTTACCTTCTGGCTGAAGCTGTAACTACAGTCTTATCAAAGAGATTCAACACAAACTTTTGAGATTTTATAGACCACAAAGAACTACAGCAGAGATGGATCTTGCTGCACATTACTGCTGTTTTTTCTCATATTATGCTTGTTACAAAGCTAATGACCAAGGCACAGCCCAACACACATCTTGACTGTAAAAATACTTTCCAATTTTGGATTCTATTTGGTTCCAGCCAAAAGCCTCCATAATGCTTGACTCTCTGTTTGAGGAGAGAAATCAGACTGAAGATCTTAAAATGCTAGACAGTATCTTTGCCTAAACAGGAATATGCCTTATTGTACTGAATTCCATGTCACCCTTTCTTGTCCAAATGTCCCTCCTGCTCCCTCTGACCCAAAGGCTTGACTGGAACACCTTTAACTGAGTGTTCAGGATGACTGTTTATTGCACTGTTCCCATAACAGCCTTGGAAAGAAGTGCTTTTTTTTTCAATGACCTTCCCCTTTGGTAAGCCTGCTTTGTGGCTTCACTTCTTGAGCCAAGAGATCATGCTTATACTGAAGGGATGATAATCACAGTTGAACCTCTCTGAAGAGATCCTATCTGACAATGCAAATTTTGACATCTGAACTAGCAACTGGTATCTTTATATTGAAGTCTTAAGTTGGTTTTCATGCTGAGCAGTTCTCTTAACTCTCTCACAGCCCTAAAGAACACTCTCTAGGAAAAAGGGGGAAAAGATCTGTATCACCCTGAAACCTGCGATGCCTCTTCAGTTTCTATTATAGTGCTTTTTTTTACGTCTTTTTTTTTTTTTTCCAGAAGCTATCCAATACAGCTATCTCAGTGTCTGACTAGTTGCTTAAAGTAAAGGTAACCCCAGTTCTCTTTCAACCTGGTCAGGTTTAGGGTACATCCTGTTTTCTGTGCCTATCCCTTTCTCTTCTCCTTTCCTGCTTAATTGGCCCCTTCCAATCCCACCACATGTAAATACATTTCAGTAGTGCAATGCAGTGCAGTGCAGTCATACTTAGTGCAAAAATAAAAAGCCTTATCCAGACCAAAAAAGCACAATCTCCCTCCCCACCCCACCCAGCCCCCAAGAAATCAGCTCTCTAAAATTATACGAATGCCCCAAAACAAAGGGGGATTTGCAGTCTCCCAGCCACACTTTCACATGCCTCATTTAATTCTCCTCCCACTCAATGTAGAGATCTCATTAGCAGACAGGACATTTGTCGAAAACATAGCAGGTCAAATGACAGAAATTGGAAAGGGGAAAAACCATTGTTTGGGGGCTGCAGAAAGAAGAGAGAACTAAATGGATACATCAAAAAGGTCAGTGGTGGTTTTACACAAAGGTGTCAGATGCAAACTTTGCAAGGGCGCACCTTGCAAAGGGCATGTGTAAGTGTGGATAAAAACCCTAAAAAGCTTCCCTGTTCCCAATATACAGTCCTTATATTAACAGTGCCCAAGCTAGGTTCTGTAGTGCAATCAACTCTTCAAAGTGGCAGCTCTCTGTGGCCACCCTAAAACAAATGGACAGATCAACACTAACTTTACTTTTCTCCCTCTCACGCAGACACGCACGTGCATGGACAACTCCCTCCCCCATCCTGCAAATACATGAGTACATATATAAAGGATTTTTTTCATGGCCCTTCTAGGGCTATGGTGGGAAAAGCAGGAATTTTAATGACAGGCATATAAGCTCTTAAGTACCTCAAAATGAAAACACGTAAGAAAAACAAAATAAAGTTCCCTAATAACAAAGGTGAGCAGGTTACCGAATCCCAATCAGCCCATACCTCCCCTATCTCTTTTAACAAAATAAAAGATTTGTTAGGGCTTGCCACTCATTAAGATATCACCTGGGAAAACACAACAAAGACTTTGGGGTACTCACTGGTTTGGAGATTAATTTCAGTTTGGACTGCCACAAGAGCCTCCATCTAACCCTCATAACTACTAGAAAGGAGTGTGGGGGATCACTAAAACAGTGTAAGAGGCCACAACAGGGAAGGAGGCGCAAGAGAGGGAAATGTATGGAGAAAGGAACACATTAGGGCAATACTGCTGCTGCTATACTAATCTCACTGTAGTTGCTCAGTGTATAGAGGAATATTGCGTGCTGCTTCACTTAGGCTCAGGCACATGCTTCCTCACGCCTTCTGCCCCTTCTCCCACTCCCAGTCCCTTGTTGAAGACAGCAGCCCACCCCAGAATGTAAATAAAAGCAAATACCAACAAATAAACCAAAGGGTAACCGAGAAGCAGGTTCCTCCTTTTTCTTTCTCTTGCAAAGACAGAACTGTGCCCTCGCACACTCTGTCTCACCCTAGTGCAGAAAAGATTAACATTTCACATGCACAGAAATAAGGAAAGAACCGAAGAACCTAAATAAGGGTGCAGAGGTCCTGAATATCCACCTCTAATATAGAAAAATGCCAGTTTAGCCAGTATAATCAGCAGCAATGAATTTTCTTGCTGCAGCTGTGTGTACTTTGAGGGTGTCCTACCCGTTTGCTGAAATGCTAAGTTCACAGGAGACTACATGGGTTCCCATCCATTCTCCCGCATACCCAATGCAGTAGTACTTTTAAAAAAAGTTCACAGAAAAGCTTGATGTATAGTCTGAATTTGGGGTTCTATAATCAGGTATTACAAAGAAACAACTTTATTTCACCCACACGAATATGTTATCACCATTACAGAAAAGGTATGGCCAGAGCACTTCTCAGCAAAGCAGTCAGAAACCTAGAATCAAGTAACTCCAAATACCCAAATGCTTTTACATTGTTCTGGCAAAAGTGACACAGCGAGGGTGTAAATAAGGGAGGAGCGATTGCTGTGTATCATATATCTACACTAGCTGTTGTGGCTCACTATTTAATTATTCAAGATAAACACACCATCACCAACCAAACCCAAAGAGGCTACGTACTTGTGGAATGAATGACTCAAGGCTATTGATGACTCTCTAGAGAAAGAAAGTCCCACACCTTGTTCCAAGGGAAGCAGCTGTCCTGCCCTGCATAGTTCTTTTGAATTAAGCCTCCCAGCAAGAAGGAGAGGCTATTTAACCACAGAGTCCTTAACACAGGCAAAATCTTCTTGGTGGAGTGAAATCAAATCTTGACTCAGTTTTATAGAATAGAAACTTTGGGCAGAAACATGCTAAATTATGGGGAACAGCCCTGTGACATCTTAAAGGGTGTGTATGAAACTAGTTTTTAGGACTATAGCTTTCTGTAGGACTACATATGCTTTCCCCGTCAGAGAAAATGCACTGAAGTCAACAAAAGAGCATGTGGGTCCCGCCTGCAGAATTTGGCCCACCGAGTATTGGTCCAATCAGTTTTCAGGATTAAGTATAGACCTCACTGATGCTGACAAGAAAGGTCACGCAGTACATCCTGCCTGAACTGAGCAGCCTATTTATCTTACGTTTGACAACAAAAGATCATTATGGGTAGAGTTTATGGGAAACCACCAATTTTCTGCTTCATTTCATTGTAAGAATTTCTTTGAATCTGAACTTTGGAGCAAGGATCTAGGGGACTGAATACTCAGCACATATGAAGCTGGGAAAAAATTCCAAATTTAAAGAAAGGATCCCTATGAGTTTTGCAGCACTCCAAGCTACGTCCTGTCATTAGGACAAAGGAAACAGGGCAAGAGACGATGAAACTTGTTGAAGATACTTGTGAACATACAGTTCTGACTCCAATAAATGAGAGAGTGACACCTCTTCCATCAATAAATAGGAACTATAATTTTTAAAAAGTTATCCATACATTAAAAAAAGAGCAGCAGCAGATACTGGAGATTCAGTCTTTTCCTCTAAGTGGCACAGGTGAAGAGCAAGTCCCTTGTATGGAGTTCGAGTGTTCCTCTCTCCTGGGAGGTCTTTGGTGCAAGCACCCCCAAGGTGGGGGACTCTCCTCTTATTCAACCTTGCAGCAAAGAGCTTTAAAATCCCTTTCTGTCCCTGCACAGTAGCATAGAGCAACATTCTCTTAGCACAAGGTTCTCCCTCTCGAGGTGACAGTGTTACCTACTTCAGCTGTTGTGTTCCTCAAAAGCTGTATAACACAGAAAAGAAGTGCAAAAAGGAGCTGAATATAAATGCTGTTGACCACAGAAACGTGAGACCATGGCTTGCATTAGCCCTGGAGGTCTACTTGGTCAACGAGGAGATGGAAAACAAAAGTAATAATGAAAACCATATACTAGAATAAAGCTAATATTTGGACAGAGTCTTCCCTTGATGTTTACATCATTCAAGGGAAGTCTCCAATGCAAAAATCTATAAAACTGTAAAGCCAGTATCACCTTCTGTTTTCTCTCTCCTTAGAAAAGCAGAAAATATGCACATATGAAACGAGTTTCTTAGAACATCACAATTCTCAAGATTAGTATTTCTTCAGAGAACGAAAAAGAAAGGATACATGTTCAAAAAAAAGCAAGATTTCTGGATTCACAAATGACTGACTGTTTTTTATGTAAAAGATATGTTAAAATAGTGTTCACCAGCTGATTATTTTGTTAGTTTCACTTTCCCTTAGGCAATTGTATCTGTACACACTGCGTTCTAAAAGTACAATCTCTAGTGTGGATAATCTACCTGTTTGTTACCATCCTGTTTGTAAAACCACTTCTTAGCCTAAAAATATAAACTGTAAACTGTATAAGATGAAAAATGAACTGAGGTGTTTAAAAAAGCATTAGGAAAAATAAAAGGCAACAAAGAAGTTAAATCAAGAAACACATTTAACTAGTAATTATCCTAAATGAATTACGGAACCTTACAAAGGATTAGCAAGGAAAGTGTGGAATGGGTATGCAGCCATTTGCAATCAGGCATTCTCAGTGAAGTGAGAACACTCTCTATGAAAATATGTATGATTCAGCATTCAGCCAAAGGAAAAGGCAAAGACCATGGTCAGAAAATGTGAACCACTGAATCAGCACTCTGTTGCAGCAGCTAACTGGAATTAATTTGGGAAATGGCACCTATTTGGCTTAATGGGACAAAGCCCATCCTTTATGTAATAGGGTAATCTAGTTTTGTTACCTGCGTAATTAATATTAAGAGGATAGTCTCTTCCTACCCTTACAAAAGGGTATACACACAATAAAGAAAAGCCAGACTTAGAATTCACTGCTGGAAGACCTTTTAAACTGCAAGTAGAAAGAAAAAGGATGTGGCAGTGGCCTCCACTGAAGTGCAAATGGCAGATGACAGGAGTCTGTACGGAATGCCATCACTTGATGATTCCCATGCTTTAAGTTCTCATTTTATTATCCCAAGATGTGGCATAGGTAACTCTTTCCCTTTCTTCCCACTCCAAAATCAGTTTTAAGTTTATTGATTGCAGTGGCACAGACTTCCTCATTCTCAATGAAAGCACAGTTTGTAATTGATGTGGCCATCTCTCATTTCTTCCAGTCTTCACAGTAAGGAGAAATGAGATATAACGAATACCTCCTTCACAACCCTCATCCACTTGATTTTGCACATTTTCATTTAGGACTGATATGTTATCGAACAAAGGAATGAAGGTCAGCTGAGATGTACCTGAATTAGAAAAGCAAACATAAATTCCCATGCTCTCGTAAGTTTACACTCTTAGGAAGTTTCGATCTAGACTTGCTGCCTGGGCCATCTCTTGCAAGATGAGAATACAGAAAGGACACCCCAGGCCATAAGGCTTGGGTGGCGATCAGCTTCCTCTGGGCTGTTTGGATCTAGATGTTGACATATCCCTACAGCAGCTTTGTGGTGACAATTAAAATCTAGTGGGACTGACCCAAAATTCAGAACCAACAGCAATGTGGTGTGAAGATGATAAAGGCAACACTTGTCTTGGAAAACTTTTGAACTGAAACTCAAACTTGCAGAAGTTGGTTTCATTTGAAAAAGGGGAAATCAAGTGGATAAGTAAAGATACAACTCGAATATATACATATAGTGGATGGAGGTATTCTTTATCCAATTCCTGGCAAAAACCACTGGCCACATTTACTGTAACTGTACAAAGAATAATATTTCTTCTACCCCACATTAGTGTGGAGGATAACTTTAGGAAATCTTAAAACTTTAAAGAAACAGAACTTGGAAAGAGTGAAAGACCACTTGTGGCATCTTTCTCCAAGGCTAGGAATGGAAGAGGAAAGTCTGACATACACTTTTGCAAATGAAATAACAGGACATCTTAGAAGAGAGCTAGTAGATAACCTAATTGTCTTGATTACTTGTTCTTCTGATATGAAAGGGTAGCAGGGAACAATCTCTAACTTTTTGTAGAGCCTAATACTGTTTTACCTTTTCTTCAGAAAAACTACTTTCCTACACCTTGCTACATAGATTTAAAAAAAGCCTGAAAAAATACTTGTAAAGACAATAAAGAAGCCAATAATATGAAAAAGCACACTAGAACTGTAATAATGATTGTTAAATGCTTCAAATAGATGCAGCAGTTGATTGGGTTGTGAACGATAACATGTGAAAAATAATTTTTCTATGATCATAGGCAGATGCAAAAGTTAAATGATTATACTATGTATATATATTGATATAGAATTGCTATATATAATGTGTACTGTATGTTCTAGCTTTCAGAAATACTGTATTGTAGTGTACTGTACTTAACTAAGCAGATCTAAATAGCAACTTGTCATTTTCCACAAAGTCACTTGTACTGTTAACAAAAACCAAAAGGTCTATTTTCTCCAGTAAAAGAAATACATACTGTTACAGTCACAGACATTTTGACTATAGAGAGACAATGTACATTTAACCAAAGAAAAACCCCAAACCAAAATAAAAACCTCACCCCAAAATCAACCAGCCAAAATTGTTGCATTTATCATCTTATTCAAAAGGGGAAGGGAAATGCCACCAATCTAAGAAGAGGAATAACATTTACTCAACTTTGTATGAGTGAAACTGAAAGAAAAAAAAAATCCCTCCCACATCTCCAATTACCCTTTCTGGGACAAGAAGAATCCCCCAATCGGGCAAAAGAGTTAAAAGAATAAAATGCTACTTTTAAGGCCAACATGATACCATAATAGGCAGCTGTAGCTCAACATACTTGCTCATCCCGCTAATCAATTGAGCACAAAATGAGTTCTAGAAATCCTGCAGCTCTCATGGATTACATACTGAATACTCTCACTGACCAATTTATTCTCCTGACAATCTATTGGTCTTCTAGACACACCAACCATGTTCCTGAGAAGATTTTGGCAAAGAACAAGGGACAGAAAGTTGTTAATTGTTAGTGACTGCACATTTGGAATGGATTACTCAGATTACTTGTAAAGATATTCATAGTCAAGATATTTCAGAGTACGTGAGGTGGGGAAAGAGCCGTCTGATATGGTGCTTTGGATACTACCTAGAGTATTTTAGAGCCTATCAATACATGGCATTGCTAACTGTTTAAAGACTTGATAATTTTTTACTATTCTTTTTAAGGGGAGCATACAGGCAAGTTAGATTATTTTTCTTGGATTTTATTCCTTTATCAGGTGAACATGTTGAAATTCAATGGAAGTGAGTGACTGAACTTAACAGTATCATTCCAGAGCTTCACTGCCCATGGATGTCCATCTCTGCTAGTGAAGCCTGCTGAGCTGGACTGCTTTATTTATTTTGTGGCTCAAAAAACCACACAAAGCTCTGAGAGGCACACTTCAGCCTTCCCTTCAAAAAAATACACTGGACCAAATTTGGGTGTCATGTTTTGAGCGAGGGCAAACATCTCATTTGGGCAAACATCCAGTTAAGAGCATTTGGCCAACAGAATGTGTTTTATGAATATATGTGTGCATACATACTGCATAAGTAATGTACTTATTTTTCATTAGATTCATATAGATTAATGCCAGTGCCCCACAGTTAATGTTGTAACCATTGTTTCACCTAAACCCTTCCCTGAACCATGCATGTCCACCCACTCAATTAGCAAACGGTCTGTGAAGCCAGAAAGAGATAGCTAGCTAGCTACCTATACATGCGCACATACACATGCATACTCACACATACATTTGCATGCACACACACACACAGAGGCCATATAATTTGGTTTTATTAAAAAACTCCAGAGGTACCAAGACTATGTGACAAATGAAAGCAAAGGACTTAATGGGAAAAGTGAGAGGAAGTATTTCAGGGCAGTTAGGTGAATGTAATCCTTCTTTCCTGAATGTGATGGTCCTCTCTAGTCAAACAGTATATATTTAACATGGGGGTTGAACTTTTAGGGGACTTTATAAGGTTTAACAAAAAACCATGGCAATATCCAGGTGGCAAAAAGAAAAGGAGCAATGTGAAATAGAAAAGGTGCCTAATAAATGTATAGATCTCAGAAAGATATCTGTCCGTTTTGTAGGAACAGGACACTGCAGAATCGGACAGTTGAACGCAACAGTAAGTATCTAACCAAGCTCTGCACTTTCCTCAAGTATCATAGGACTATGAACCTGGCAAAAAAATCACCAACAAGTCAACTGTATGAAGTGTGCACTCTGTAGAAGTTTGCAGTTCTGCCTGGAAAATACCTAAAGCAAGAAATGCTTTGCTACACTAGTACTAGATTTTCCAGCAGGGTAAGTCCTAGTGGGGACCTTATGAAAGCATATGGGCTACTGTACTACCTAAGCCCAACCTGACAAAGAGCATTTCTGAGGGATGCTTGGGGTGTGGCTGCATGACCGTGCATGAAATTTCGCAGCACAAAGGGGGCTCAAGTGCTAATTAAGTTTACATGAGGAGTGGAAGCAAGAATGTCCCTATGGGCTGAACTGGACAGAAGTTCTCACACGTGATGGGATATCCGCAGTTCTTTTGTTTGTACAATGATACTGCTGCAGGAAAAGGATATTGTTAGAATTTATTTTTCTACAAGAAATCACAGCTAAACCAATCAAAGAGCCTACATTTATCTCCAGTGACATGCATGCAATCACAAAAATGCCAGTACAGGTTGCACTGATAGAAATTAAGAACAGAATTTGCACTGGGAAGTGGCTTTTCACTACATTTCTCTCTTGTGAGTTCTGCTAGCATTGGCGAGGGTGGAGTCAGTCAAATCACACAGCCTTACCCCCATATTATTCATTTGGTTTAGGAAGAGGATTTACCCTCCCGTGTTCTATAGGGAACTGATGCCAACCAACCCAGTCAAAAGGAGGAGACTACTTTGGAAGAGGACCAAACCTGGAACTGTAACTGAAGGTAAGAAACAGCTGAGAAGCACCATCCAATATGAAGAGACCACTATGCCTCGCTAATACTTATTTACCTCTTCCCTACCCTCTCAAACAGGAAAACACAATATAACACATTTCATATGAAGGAAATGTTTTTGCTGCAGATGCAAAACATAAGTACACTCCATACTGCTCAGACGCATTTCTGTTTTTAAGGCAGCAATTGTATATGAGGCTGTAGTGTATTCAAGGCTGTGGTGTATTTGCTTCCTAAAGAAGTATCTTACTACTCTGCTTTTTGAAAAATACTTGGGACAACAGTGTGAGTTGGGGGGTTAAAATACAGTTAACAGAGTGTTTGGAAGACCTTCTTGATCTGCTTACCTCAATGTTACACTCCTTTTCCTGGAGGAAACATTAAGCGTTTTCCTTGGGCATACATGGTTGTGCACAAGGATCTCAGTTCACTGACTGCTAGTGAAGTAGACTTAGTTTTGGTGGTGGAAACTGTGATCATGTATAACATGAGGAACCATGTTACACTCGCAGAGTTCCGCATATCTTGAGTTGGCCTCTTATTATTTTAAAAACTTCTAATGAACAATTCTTGGGGAAACTGGCATTTAAAAAACATGACTGATTCTTCTCCTGATGTGACTTTGCTAGAATTATGTTTAGAATATGTTTGACCCCTTGCATTTTAAAATAAACCCAGAAACTTTTTAGTTGAGTTACCAATTGCAACATGAATAGTGATTTAAAGCACATTATGGGTCCAATTTACTTTTTTACCTTATTCACAGTAGATCAGTCAACTCTGCTTCTCCTACACTTGGGACTCTCTCATAATGCCTGGGGATCAAGCACTACGGCAGAAGCTAAAATGCAAAAAGAAGCCAGAACCATTGCTAAATATATAATGAAAAAATATCTATTAATATTTAACTCTGTAATTTTTTTCACTAAACCTGTAAATTTTAAACCAAAATTATCTAACAGTATCCTAGTAATTATAAACATTAATTCAGAGTGGTATTTGTCGAGGTACTGGCAGACATACACAAGGAAACAATTCTTCCGTTCACCAAAATTTTGCATTTGTATAACTCTACTGTTTTCATCTTAGTTACTCCTGATCTATAGCAGAGGGGGATCAGAAATAGAAACATTGAATGCGTAACATTTTCTCTGTTCCTAGAGGCACTAATCTAGTTGATTAGTTATCAGCACTGGGAATAATTAGATGGATATACATTATTACCTACCACATTGTGTTTCTCATTTACATATTTTCTTAGAAAAAGGAAACAAATATTCCCCCTTGTGCTTCACAACAATAGGCCTAAGAGAGTAAAGCATTCTTATTTTTCAGACAGGTTGTCTCTCTGTCAGTGTCTCCCTTGTGGACTAAATCTCTCTGTTCTACACTAAAGAAAACATTTTGTTTTGTCTGAGTTAGTTTAAGAATATGCACATACCTAAAATTCTCTCAAAATTTCCCAGCTTAGTCATCAGTCAAAATCTGGGGACTCCTTTGCTCCTGCTGAAATGAACTGGATCACTGAGTAGCTCTAAAGGAAGTTATCTGAGACCTTATTAACTCTAGCAGGACAAATAAGAAGGTTAAGAGCAGCAAGAACACTGACTTGGCATGGCCAGAACAAGCCCCTGATGGACATGAATGCAGCATTAGGCCGCCTTCATAAACTTGGCTGTCTTACTGGACAGGCTGCAGAAATTGGTACTTCCAATGTCTGCCCCTCTGCAAGGCCTTCCTACCTGGTACTGGTTTCTGTCAGTGGGACACTCAAGCGCAGAGAAAGGTTTTCACTGCATTTACAAACTCAAGACTCCGGATTTAATGTATTATCTGTAGTTTCTCTCATAAGCAGTTGTGATCACATAAGGGCCAGATCCTACTGAGTGACAAGCCTCCTGGGAGCAGAGGCGGGCCAAGTTCTCATCACATTACACTTCCTTCATGAGTTTTCACAGCCAGCATAAAAACAAATCAGGGTATGTGAAAAGCAGCTATTTTGCTATAGGCTGATCAGATGCTGCTTCAGTTAGGCTACCTGCTGATTCATTTCTATCAGGTTCATTTCAATAGCTCAGAGGAGCTGGAGGCTGAATTGAAAGGGCTGGATTACCAAGGTCTAGTTTTCCTTGACGGAACAGCCACCAGGTGCTAATTTGATATGATATTTCTTTTTGAGCGGCAAGTCACCTTCAGCAGTGAGAGCTGAAGGATTTCCTTAGCATAAGACTGTCAGAAGGGTCACAGAAACTAGGCATACTGAAGGTCTGGTTATGTTTGAAATGGTTTGGGTGCTTCTGATTTTGGATTGGACTCAACACTCCTGCAAGTAGTATGTTTTGTACCTTCTCCCTATGGGATTTGTCTTCATTACTAAGAGAGGCAGGACATGCTAGCATAATACTCGCTAAAGGCAAGAGATTTTGTTCCTCCACCATGTGAATGATGCAGCATTAATTGAGTAGCTCAAGGTTGATTGAAATCAATCTGTTTGGGGTTAGTAAGATGTGAGGGGACTGATGGTATGTAGGTTATCACTCAACTCTCTTTGGATGAAAAAGAAATCAAAAGAAGAAAAATGGGCACCACTTGGCCTCTTTGATCTTAGAGCAAAGGGAAATCTCATTCTCTTAGAAAGTCAATTAAATGCCACTCTTCCTTGTTAGCTTACTGTGAATTTGAGCTGGTTTTGAAAGTAACTATCAGCATGGGCCAGAAGTGGGCCTACTGGAAGCATGACAACTGCTGAGAAAGCATCCCCAGAGCAGCTCTTGTAAAACAGCTACACCTATTTCCCTTGTGAGAGACTATTAATAGGGATTTTGTGAGAGGAGGGACCAGACTGAAATACCATATTACAGTTTCTAGACTGGCGTACTCTACTGGCACGTCTGTATTATTTATGAGTTGTCCTTGCTAGTCCTCTGCAAGAGATCACTGCAGGAGAACCTCACTAATACACACACCCCAGACACACACACACGTGCACACTCGGTAGCTGTTCTCTCCTTACTGACCAGCAGACACTGATGTTGTGGTCCTGCATTCCTTGTGGATTCAGATCTCCCAGAGAGAGGCAGACTTCAGCGGAACAGACAAGGGAAGTTAAATTTTGGTTCTCTCATTTATGATTTCACGTAATACAAGAACAAGGGTGTTTCAATGAACAGCAACAAAATTAACCTGAAAAGGAATCATTTCAACAAGGTGGTAATTAACCTGAGGAACTCACTTCCACAGGATAGCACTGGGGCCACCTAGCAATTAATAAGCTAGATCTTTAAAAGATAATGAGAATTATCTGACACAATACATAATTTTTATATGGGATAAAAAGTTAAGGCCATAAATTATTATGTCTTTAGGTTATAAGCAGATACATAGCTAATGAGGATTATAATAAATCTCTCTTAGGCTTATTACTTTGTAATTATCCAACACGGTCTTTCATTTTCATCCAAATCATCTGTAACTGGCCGCATGTCAGAGACAGAATACTGGTCAAGGTGGACCACAGGGCAGACCTGCTCTGGCCAATCCTGCATTTTCGATTGACTCCATCAGTCTCAGCAGCCGTAAGAGAAGGCACTTACCTCTCATATACTCTAAGGCTTCCTTTATTGCACTTTCGCCTTGCAGAGAGGCCTTGATTTGTATGCTTGAATTTATGTCCTATTTCACGTCCTTTTCCATTGCCAAAGCAATACAAAGAGAGCTTTAGGGAAAATGAGAATCAGGCTCAAGGAATGCAGGATATTGCGTGCTCCATCAGAGGGATGTGTGCTACAGTCTGCTCTTTCTCATCTATACCATTTTATCAGGTGTTTTGAAGGAAGCCTTTCAAGCATACTGAGATGGATGAGCTCAGACACTGTCAACAGCAGTTTGTAGATCACTGCGACTGCCAGCGTACCACGCATATTCTTTCTGCTAAGGAATATTATAGTAATGCATGAAGCTTGAAGATACCTGTAACATTCAGATAATTGTAGTTGTTTCCAAGTAGTAAATAAGTATTTCAACAGATGGGAGGAAGCATTATTAAAAATAATTTAACATTTTAAAAGATAAAGGGGTCTATGTTTAAGCTCCTAAGTTCACAGGAAGGGCACTTATAAATAGTGACCTGATGAGCACTTTCATGCCGTGCTGCAAGTTGCGCCATGTTTTACAAAATCAAGTCACTAATTTTTGAGCCTGGAAGTTCAACAAAATCAGTTTATATTTCAGATGGCTATTTGTGAAGACCTTGGCCTAAACTCTTTGACAAGTAATTTAGAATTCAGTCCAGTATGCCTTAGCTTTACTTTAAGAAGTTTATTTTTTTTTAATCGGCACCCTTCATTCATTCACAACCGATCTTTAACTTCAAATTTATTAGGCCCCATAATAAATCTGCATTGCAAAGATGATGCCCCTTTGATTTAGGGAAGGTTGAAAAATGAGCAATTAAAATTTAGATAGGATTTTTCTCTCTAAACACCATAGTATTCAGGCTTTGGTGGATGTAAATCCTGATTCTTATTTCCTGTGTACTGCCATATCTCTTCTGGTACCATATTCCAGAATACGCTACATCTTGACTATAGTTCATCAGATTTAACAATGACAAATTAAACAGCTTTTCCCCAGACCTCAGATGACCAATGAGCAGCTACAGATTTTTAAGCTGGGTAAAATTCTTCATTAATTCCTCATATGGGAGAACACCAAATTCTTCAATACCAAAGATCTGAGAAAAAACTCCTTTTCCCAGAGAAAGACCTTCAATTCTATTTTATAGGTTCCCTTTCCCCATTTTCTTCCACACCCTTGTCTCTAGAACCTTTATTTTCTGCACAGATTTAGTGTGTCTTAACATGGAAGATACTAGTTCTCCCTCTCTGTGTCTAAGGCTTTGTCTTTTCACTTCTCAATTTTCTGTTGCTTTTACCACTGTGGTTGTGAGAACAATATTTGTTAACTAACTTGTGCTCCTTCTCCAGCCCCCTTGAACTACCCAAGCAAATTGGTAACAAAAAAGGACGTTACCATATAAGAGACTCATTTGCTCTGGCACTCGCCTCAAAGTCTCTTTATGCTGCCTACTGCAGCTGGGAATCAGGGCTTCAACATTTAGGATCTGCTGAACAATCCCTTGCAGGGTACAGAAAAATTCTGAGACTGAACCACCTGTCAGGTTTTTTTTTCCCCAAAATAAATGAGTAATGGAACAGGTGTAGAATGTAGCAATGAGGTTACCTGTGCTGAATCACAGACATCCGATACAGAAGCCGCAGGTGTAAAGAACACGCAAAATTGTATGTGGAGATCTATCAAGTCAATGTTTAGAAAGTTGTCCAGCATAAAAGAATGTCTCACGTGAAATGCTCAGTGTTCACAAGCAAAGTTTGTAAACTTAAGAAAGCTTAATTTAAATATAGACACAGTAAAAGCTAAACTAGCAATTTTTCTTTTTTTTTCTTTTTGCATATTTTTGTTAGGTGCTTCTTCTCTGCCTAAAATATAAAGTCCAGAGTGCAGCTGGTGCAAATCCTAGCTATGGATTTCAAGCAAGACAAAGATAGTGTCAGACACTGATCCAACTGAACTAAGGACCCATGTACTTTGGGAGTTGGCTTTGGGGGAAAAATTCTCACACAGATACACAGAAGACAACTAGGGAAAACACCAGCCCAAACACAGTAAAACAAAATACAAAACACCAACATATATATGCAGATCAGGAATCAATCTTTCACACTGATCCTACATTCCTTGCATAGCTTTGCATATGCAGAGAATGCGGGATGTGGCCCTTCAGTTAGATGTTTTTGCAAATGAAGAAGGGAAGATTATTTGCAATGGTAACATTTTAAGTTATTTTGGCATCAGCACAAATTACCAGGGGCAGGATCAGATTCCCACACAAATATGGAAGCTCTCTAGCGAGCAAGGCAGGGATGAGAGAACAATACAGCAGATTAATTCTTGTCCAGTGACCAAAAAGAAGGGAAATCCTAGTTATTACACACTTCCAAAACTTTCATTACTTTTTCAAATAAGAAGAAAGAAAAGACTACAGATTCTATCATCCCCAAAAGCAAGGGAACATTGCTAGAAAAATCTCTTTCTCAAAAGGAACTGCCCTTCAGCAGGAATAAATTCTGAGATGGAACCAAAAAAAGAAACAACAGAACCTTGGTAAGAGCCAAAAAGAGAACCACATAATTCAAAACCAAAGTAGCAGTTCAAATGATACTGCAGGATGTACAAACTCTAGCAGATAATCTCACAGATGACTTCACAGAGCCCCTCATCGACCCAGGTAATTCTTGATTCCATTAGAAAAGAGAGAGAATAATACTAGAAAAGAAAATTATGAAACATCCTTCCTCTTTTTTAAAATAAAAATCAAGATCATCTCCCCTCCCCCCCTCTATCTGGAAGCAGGTTAGCTAACCTTAACAGTCTCAATTTAAAATAAAATATATATTTATATATATTCATATATATAATAAAAGAGAAGATATTAGTGGCAGTGTACGCAAAACAAAAAAGAAAACAAAGAAAAATTACTTTTAACAATCTCACTTTTTTTGTTTTTTTACACAAATACTGTTGTAAATATATTAAAAAAATCAGCATTCTATCTGGTAAACGTCACTTTTGCCCCTCTATAAAATTTTGAATTAAAAAAGTCCCAAGAACTCTTTTTTTTTATCATTATTCCCCTCCCCACCCACCGTCTATTCCTCTTTCTTCCACAAGAATAAATCCTGATGCAACTTTTTTTTTTTTTTGCAAAGATTGTGGGAACTAACCCTTCTCTTGTACCTAGATCCATAGGTTGCAACCTCTGATATCTTTGATTCCTCTGTGTTTCTCTTTGCCTTCTGTGAAAGTCCCTCTTGATTGTGCTGAGGCCCTGGGCTCAGCGAAGACACTGAATAAATTATAAAAAAGCCACCGTTGCTCGTTGTCTGAATCTTCTTGGTTTCTGCTGTAAGGTGGTGGTGGTATGGGAAAAGCAGCGGGGAGGGTGCGCCAGAGAGCATGGGATGGAGCAGAATCCAGGTGAGGAACCTCTGATTCTTTTTCCTCACCCTGCAGGGACTCCACACTATCCAAGCCACACTGCCTTGCACTCCCCTCAGCCCTTTCATGTGTTTGTGGATGCGTGTGTGAGAAAGCAGACACGTGGTGGAAACCAGCAGGGCCTTGTTTCCTCTGGTTGCTGCTCAACCAGAAGCAAAATATTCCACAGTTCTAACTGGATACTGTGAAGTCCAAAAGCGGTCAGCATTGTGAATTATGTCCATTGAAACACTGCGAGCGGTGTACTTATAACGACAGTAGGCCTTGTAGATTTGTAATATATTTTGTTTTGTTTCTTTTTTTCTGTAGTGCTCTTCACAAAGTGAGAAATTGGGGTTTTTTTGTTTTTTTTTTATTTTTTCTGTCTGTTTTTTGATTTTTTTTGTGGTTTTTTTGTTTGTTTGTTTTTTGTAGTAAAGAAGGGTTGTATTTAGAGGCCAGTAGCTAGAGATCCAACCAGTGGAGCTCATGAAGCACTACCTGGCCTTAAGGCCACCATCCGAGGGAGGTTGGGAAAATTATTATTCACCCAGCCTCCGGAAATGTAATGTACCAGCAGGCAAAAAACAGTTCTTCATGTAGTACAAAAACAACAAAACAAAACGAACCCAAAAAAAGGAGGAAAATAAAGGTAAAAATGAAACAAAAATAATTTCTTAAATTCTAGTGCCATAGCTTTTTTTTGTTGTTTCTATTTTTTTGTTCATAACAAAGAGAGAGAGAGAGATTCTACTTATCCGTCTGACACATGCATCCTCATGTGGTCGTTGAAATGCTCGATTTGGTCAAACTTAGCTGGACAGACAGAGCAGACGTACGTGGTCCCCTCCGTGCAGGCCACCACCCCGGCAGGGACAGCCCTTGCGCCGGTGCCGGTGGCTCCAGGCGTGCCGTTGGTGGCACTGTGCAGAGCCACATGCCTCTCCAGCAGGGTCTTGTGGGAGAACTTCTTCTTGCAGATGTAGCACTCGTAGGACTTCTCCCCGCGGTGGAGGCGCATGTGCACATTAAGGGAGCTCTTCTGGGTGAAGCGCTTGTTGCAGATACTGCATTGGTATGCCCTCACGCCAGTGTGCGTCACCATGTGTTTGATTAGGTAATCCTTTAAAGAGAAGGAGCGCCAACAGATGCTGCATTGGTGGGGTTTCTCACCTGCCCATTACCAATGAGAGAGAGAGAGAGAGAGAGAGAGAGAGAGAGAATAAAATTAAATCAGCTCGGTACGACTCTTTGCAATAAACTAATAGTAAGCCTCATGGGGGTCTTTGGAGAGATGCTCTGGCTAAGAAAAAGTAATTCTGTTAATAAGAATGTTTTGATCCACACCATGTTTTGCAAACAGAGGTTTCAAAACGCTTTACAAAGGGGGCTGTAGGTATTCCCAATCCGCATACAGTAAAAGGAGCTCAGGTGATGTCTTCAAGTTCACATAATAGGCACTGACGAAGACAGGACTAGAGTTAAAAGGTCCTAGCGTCTACCCCCAGCTTCAATGGCACAGCCTCTCCTGCCTATGCTCCTGCCTTGCTCCTCACGCTCATTTCTAGACAGGTCTTAGTCAAGTTACTTTACCTTTCAGTGCTTCCATCTCCCTACCTGTATGCAATAAAAGCATGGACAAAGCTAGTGATTACTAGATAGCTGATCTGCAACATGCTTGGTTTTGTCAAATTGCTTTAAATTTCTTAGATAAATGCTAGAGATTGCCAAAGGAATCAAACACTTTATAGAAGGCTTGTATATGTTGCCCCTTCTTCTGGTCAAATCTCATAGCTG
Organism: Gorsachius magnificus; assembly: GCA_034008185.1. NCBI lineage: Eukaryota > Metazoa > Chordata > Aves > Pelecaniformes > Ardeidae > Gorsachius > Gorsachius magnificus. Next base: position 126,672,917 of record CM067081.1, read on the forward strand.
AAGCATGGACAAGAGTAACTGAAAAGGGTGCATAGAATTGCCTAGGCCAGCCAGTACCATGCAAAGGGCAACCTAACAGATAAACTTACAGTGTAACAGACATGAAATTGAAATTATTTGACTGCCAATTAAATAAAACACCTTATCAGGTAAACCAGAGATATAAAATACTTATGTCATCTACCACATTGCCTTGTGTGCCCAGGGCTGTTGTAAAACTGATTCTGGCAACTCGTATAAGTGAACTCTGATCATATCCAGACAAACCAGTGACTATAAGGATGAACTGAACAAATATTTAGCTAAGCACATACGACTGGTTTGCCCAGACTACTCTTAATTCCTCCTCATGCTCAGAGTTCTTCTGGGAGACAATGCCACGGCTTCATGTTTCGTGGTATCCAGCAATATTTTCATCACATGCTGCTGTACTGATAATGTAGACAATACCCAACACCCTGAATGCCCCATCAAAAGCTGGTTTTAATTTGTTTTCTGAATCACTTGTGGTGTACTTCAGGTGTGGTAATTCATCATCCCCCAAGCTGTCAGGGAGAGAGATGGTACCATAGCTCTGTAACAGTCAAAACAATCCTGTGTTTCATTGACTGAAAAATGATTTTCCTTCGGTCATTCCACAATTTCCCCTCTAGCAGCAATCCTTTTTTATTTTTTTTTCTTTTTTTTTCCCCCACCGACATCCTGCTTCTTCCTTTTTACAATCTGGCTGGCACTGTTTTACATCTTGAGGATTCAATCTTCAGGGACCGTCACACGCCTGTGGTAATATATAATTTACTCTTTGTATAGCGAGATTACAATACACTACTTATATTCAAATTTAAGAGAAGATAATTAATATGGATGGATGGGAAGGACCCACTTTTTTATCTCCCCTGAGTCTCTGTTTCTTTTTGTTTCACAATTTGCACATACGCTGCTCTTAATTGCACCACTGATGAGTTTGTCCCTACTTGGTGAAAGACACTTGGTCAAAACACATTAAGTCCTTACTTTCCTGCTGGCTTTGCTGAACATAGTAGTGTGCTGAGTGTAGACAGGCCAATATGCTTGACACACGTTAAGTGGAAAATGATAGTGTGTCAGTTATAATAATGTCTGATTAACTTATAAGAGACTGATTATATTTATAATGCTAATTTTTGCCTTAGGCAATATATGTCCCAGAGTCTGTAATAAGTCAGTCTCCTCTGCTCTAGACCCTGTTAAGACTATGCTATAAAAACACCCTAATTTTTGCCTGCACATGTTTCTAAGATACACTGGGTTCCGGCTTCCTAACTTTAGCTTCAAAATCTTCCCTGTTTTTCTTCTCTCCTAAGAATCTCAAAACTTTTTAGGTTTTCTTTTTTGTACATAAATGTATGTGCTTCCTAAGTGAGCACAGCAGATTCTTTATTCCCACAATTCTTCATCTTGAAGTCAGAGAAAACTTTGCTCAGTGACTTAAATGCGCATATTCCTCGTTTTGGTTCTTCATTTCATATTTGGCTGGTTTTAGACAGCAATGTGGGACAGTTATTGAATACTAATCACAGTGTGATACGTAGGAGAAGGCAATGATGGCTTATAAAGTGCATGGACACTGCATGCATTCTAGCACTGCATTTCCACAACACTGCATGTCTTGGAGAACAACACTGTGGGATACATTAAAGCCAGTCTGCAGGGAACACGGGAAAATATCCATCTCTAGTATGTTTGTGTCCACGTGAAAGAAGAAAGGGAGGTGGGTTTCCATTGCATGGAAAACTACATCAGTGTAGTTTTTGGAAGCATAAAAACATACAGAGATTGGGAGGCCTTTAGGTTGTTGAATTCTGGTTTATGATTAGACTCCTCCATGGCTTCTCTTGTAAGGCCTCCAAACAGCAAGACTAATTCAAACATTTGCATCTCCCAAATCTTTTCCTTTTTCCATGGATCTTTCCCAGAGCCACTTTGCCTGGCTTCTTTTAACAGGGCTGAGGAAAGTCACCCTGACAGTGGGAAGAGCTGTCTCTTCTCAGTTTTCATAATGATCCTGTCCAGCACTAGTCAAGGTAGCAGACATGCTTTCTCTGAGGCTGTGCATATAAAGGTTATTTTCAGAAGGGTTTTCTGAAGCCCTGCCCTCTGTTGTTTAAGGTGCAAACATTCTTCCAGACCCTCCAGGAGCCAGTTTGTTCCTAAATGAATTCTGAACTCATGTATCTGCCCAAATCTCTCCTTGCCACCACAGTTCATCATCTGGGGCATTCGCAGACCTACACAAACGAAATATTAATTAATGACTGGAGATGCCTATCAATTTCCTTGGTTGACTTTGTGTGTAGTAGCTAGGAATATTTTGGGTCAGGTCTTTCAATATTATTCTTTATCTGACTCCAAATACCAAAAACAGTGCACAGCTGGGGGTGGGGGAAATAAAGCTCTAATCTCAGTGAAGTTATTAATGAAAAAGCCTTTCTAGCTTTTAGAACAAGGAGGCAGGCAGATGTATTTGACTCTGTTCTGAAGGGGATTTTCCTGAATAACGCAACACTATCTACATAGTATTTTAGTTACTCATCCACAACAGAAAGATGAAGAACATAAACAGACACAAAGGGTAATCTTGGGATTCAGGATTCTTGATCCCTGTAATCATACATTTTGTACCACTACTGAGAACTTTTGTTCTTTTGTCTATGTACATGTCAGCCTTAGATGTCTAGAAGAATTTTCCATTTAAGTGATAATTATAGGTAAATAGAAGTTAAAAGTTTACATATGCACATGGAATTGAAATCTATTGGATACAATGATCAGTCATGACTTACATTCGTCCCATAACTTGGGCAATTTCTCGAGGTTCTACTCCATGTATCACAACTCCAGCATTTATTTTAAGATCTGACGTTAACAAACCCACTGCTTGGTGAGAGAAATATTTACGCTTTCTGTAAACTAGAATTTCTCTCCAACGTCAGAATGAGCCAAGGGCAAAAGCAAGCAAAATTTAGTCCTGAACTCTGGATAGCTTCTCCATGTAAGACACATGTATCTCCTTGCTTTGAAGTCTCATAACATGACAAAGTTAGAAAAGGCAGTTTTAGCTCAGTAGTAAATATGGTTACCTATATCTTCTCAAAAGACCATATACTAAAGCAGTTGCATTTTTAAACAAGAAGGGTGCCGATGTTGTGTTCTACATGTAATATTTTAAATTTTTCTCATTGATCCCTGTTTCTGTACTCACAGCCAGTGAAACATCTGACTTAACAAGAGACAGGGTATTATGGCAATCAGCTTCAGTGAAGTACAGAAAAACTTCCTGAAAAACTCCAAATTTACTTTCTTACAGGAATCTGTGAGATTTAGAAAATATGTGGCAGTGTATGTAACACCCAGGCCTGGACCTACTGCTGCAACTCCACCAGGAATGAGCTTGCCCTAAACTTACGCCAGTCATCATGACTTGAGCTTACATCCCCATAGCTGTAAAACTTAGAGAGGGATGCCCTTTCTTAGCAGACACAGTTTTTCTTTAATGACTTATTACAGTTTCCTCATGCCACTTCTACTGAATGTTGCCTGGTCAGCTTTCAGGAGACAACAGATGCTTACCACTTCCTTGGATGGGTGCAGGACACATTTTACTCCAGGCAAAATGAGCTTCGTTCTGCACCATGCATAGTTAGGGACCTATACCTTTCTGCAAGGGCTCAATTTCAATGCACTAAGCTTGGAAAGTGTTCAGTGATACCAGCTCCCTGGATAACCTCTCCCTCCTGTTTGTGCTGGGGGCTGGCAGGTTGGGAAACAGAATCTAAGTCCACGTTTGTCAAGTACTTTCTCTGGCTTCGTGTATAAGCCAAAGGGACTTAATCTTACCTGTGTGTACAAACATGTGCTTGACGTAGTTCTGTTTGGCGGTGAAAGTCTTGTTACAGAGAGTGCACTCGTAAGGCTTTTTTTCGCCTTGCCCACCTGCTGTGCTGTGGCCCGCAGATGGGGCCAAGGGCTGTGGGGCTGGCAGCTGGGCAGTAAATTTAGGCCAGGCTGGGACACTGTCACAAACTGTGTCTGTTGGCCAGCTAAAGGCTGGGGCAGGCTGAAGAGAAAAGGCTTAGGGCCACTGCCAGCAGACTGTGTGGTGAAAAGGGCAGGCAGGTAAGTGTTGCCAGCTGTGCCAATGACCTGAGTGTTGCTGGTCAGAGTCAGTGGCATCCTCAGATTGCTGGTGAGGGTTTCTGTCTGGCGTAAGTAGATCTGTGTGGTTGGCAATGGTTGGGCAACAGTTGTGTTGACAGAAGGCTGCAAAGCCCCCTTTTCGGTGCCGTTATTGACTGTGAGCACTTTGCTGTCCATTTCAACGTCATTGCTTCTCTCTGGCGAGGAAGAGTTGGCATCTACATGCTGCTGCTGCTGCTGCGGCTGAGTGCCATCAGCAGGGGCGTCATTTTGATCTGCTTGAGAAGGTTCTTGCTGCCCATCCCGGCCCAGACCAGCCATAAACTGCTGCTCCATGGAATCGGGCTCAGTGCCAATGGAGGAACTGACTCCCGAGTCAAAACTCTCCCCTTTGGGCTCACTCTCAGTGCCTTCTGCTTGGTCAGTGTCCTCAGTGCATTCCTCAGACTCATTGCGCTCAAGGATCTGCACCCTCTGTTGGCCATAGTAGTCATAGTCATCCTCCATCTCCTGCTTAATATGGATGTTGCCCATCAGGGTTTGAATTCGGACAGGGCGCGGTTGCTTGCGGCAGTGTGTGGTCTCTGGAGTGGTGGAGAGGTACCGCTCCATCTGTTGCGACCGTTCATGGATCCGGGTAATCCAGCTGGGGTCTTCCATGTGATGGTCCCTGGGGAGCCCCAGGGCTGTTTCATGGTGGCTGACCACAGCTCCACTGTAAAAGGAGCGCTCCCCACTGCCATTTTGCATGGAACAGGCATAGAGGGCCGAATAGATCCTGTCCACGCTGTGCTGCGAATGGCTCTGCAGGTAGCCAGACTCTGTGTCAGTGCTCTGCCCCGAGGTGCCTGATTCGGGTGTTCCCCTGGGTGTCTCCTGGCCAGAATCCTGAATCACCGGGTAGACCTCTCCCACATTTTGTGAGACAATCCTTGTGCACTCATCAATCACAGTCTTGATCTGCAGGATGCTGGCAGCTGTGAGGATTTGGAGGGCCTCTGACTGTGAGACCCGCAGCACCCCGCTGTACATGAAGTCAATGAGCTTTTGCACAGACTGGACTGACACCACTGAGGGGATCTCAATGTCGCTGTAGCCCAGCAGCAGCTTGTCCTGGAAGAAGGGGCTGCCAGCCGCCAGCACACAACGGTGGGCGCGTAGCATGCTCCCGTGGATGCGGACCGTCACGTCACAGAAGTGGCCACGGTTGCGCTGCTCGTTGAGGGTCTCGAGCACAGAATTGCTGAAGTTGTGAAGGTTGATGCTATGAATGCGCTCTGTCATCCCCTTGCAACTGATGTTACCTGTAGCAAAGCAGGTGAGAAAAAAGAAAAAAAAAAACAAACCAGATTGAGTCTTGTCCTCTGCAGAGCCACAGTCAGGGCACTGGTGAAGGTGACTGCCCACTGGGTAAACTAAACAGGTAATACAGTAAAAATCACATACAAAGGCACTGATAAGAAGACATCATTTCTGTAAGGCTAGAAGTAAACTTCACTACTCATTTCCAGAAGCTCAAGTCCTCAATTTTTGCACAAAAGCAGACAAAGACAGGTGTAGCTGGGCCTAAATTCCAACCACATTCCTGGACCTTGGACTTCCTATCAGTTTATCTGGCTTTAAAAAGCCTAGAGCCAGCCAACTGTAAACACTGAGCACATGGATTAAAGCTGGATTTTAGGCTGTTCAGATGTGGACCCATGCCAGAAAAGATCAGATTCTTACTTTAATGACCCTTTACACCAAGTTGTTCACGCAAACAGTCTATATGAAAATGTGATTTCTATCTAGATTGGTATTTTAAGGAATTTGGATCCTCTGTTTCACAGTACAGTTACTTGTATCACAAAAACTGTCAGTCACTTTGTAAAATCCAAATCTGGTTGAAGATTTAGGCTGTAAATGTTCCTAAAATCGCACACACAGTTTTGTCTGGGGTTGTGGTTTAGAACATTTGCTACCCAATAGTGACAAACAGTCCTCTGTAAGAACCCAAAGCAAAAAGTTAACATGAGCTGTCCCCTTCATTTTTAGCATATCCCAAATTCTGACTGGCACCAGAATGCCATCATATAAAAACAAATGTTCTCCTGCTGTTATTTACTTGACAGAAACTGGAAAATTACAGACATTTACTCTAAGGAAGACTTTGTCTTAGTTTGGCTGAATAATCTAAATAGAGAACAGTTTAGAAAAGCACCTACCAAGTTGGGTACAGAGCCAACATATCCTTCAAAATTAACTTTTACAAGTGACTAAAGAGTAACTTCTTAATCTCTTAATCCACTTTTCCCTATCTCCATGTTGCTTGCTTTGGTTTTAATGCTTTTTTTGTCTCCTTTCCTGTTTTTTACTCATTTTTCACCTATGTAGATTTTGATGGGCAGAAACTATGGTTTCACCTTTTAACGATTAAGAACCAACTGCCCTTTAAATGGTAAACAAATAAAACATTATGAATAATTTCTTTCTCTTAGCATTTGTAGTACATGCATCACCTTGGTTCCCAGAAAAGTACGCAAAGTAATGCAAAATCACCACTAGAATTACAGGCACTTTGTCTTGAATATTCCTACCAAAGCTACAACCCCTCTTGCCACAATTACTTGTTAATGTCTGAGAATCTGAAAGTGAAATTTGGTAGAGAAGCATGAGTAAATTAAACTAGGTTATTGTCACTGTCTGTTTTAACAGAAATATACAGAGAAAATAAATGGCATTGAAAGCGGTTTCATATACATGCCTTTTAGCCCAACAATATCCTTCTGCTGCAACCTAAAGGGCACTCTACATCTCATACACAGGCAGTAGAACACTACTCACTGCAATTTGCAGGAAAACGTGGCATCCTTTCTGCTCTGACTTTTCCTTCTCATTTATTCACTCCTGACATCTCAAGCACCCTCTATTCTGGTGGTTCAAAGAGAAACCACCTTGGACACAGGTGGTTATTATAATTCTCTGAAGTAGCTGAATGATAAAAGGGAAGCAGAAAGGTCAGGAACCGGAAATCCTGATGGGGCCAAGCTGTCCGAATAAGTCTGATGTTAACAGATGTAAACCAGCCAGTATCAGAAGGGTACTAATTTCCAGATGAGATCAGATCACTGGGGGGGATGCTGACATAGCAGAAATAAGGAGGAAACCACTAACAGTATCATGGAGGTTGTGAATTACATCTGTCTTGTTCATAAACTCTGCTGGGAAACCTGAGTTTCCTCCTCTGATGAGACTGATCATAGGACTGGAAAACTATCTTAGAAACTGGGAGACTTTCCCTCAAGGGCACTGCAACTAATATTACACAAAATAACGTACAGAGGAGATGTATTCCCTCCCCCTTCCAGATAGAGTCATTCTCCAGAGGCCTCCAGGGCAGTTCTAGATGCTTCCCTCCCCAACATGTCAGATCACACAAGGATTCAAAACGTATTTACAGAAAAAGTCAGAATCCTTGATCTGAAAGAAAGAGAACTTGGTAAAAGCTTTGTACTGGTAGGGAAACAGAAGGATGGGAAATTAATGATAAACAGATGACACCTCTTTTCAAGACCTACTGTAGGCCATGGCAAGTGATTGCATAGCTACCCATTTATTTGCATCTCCCTTTGAGTGGCTGCCTATCAGTATGCTAGAAATCTTTCCAACAGTAAGTATCGATCACTACTTGGTTTGATCCTAGGGCTCCCTTTTCATACAAATACATCTTTAGGATGTGCTTCTGGAAAAGGGAGCAACCTCTAGTTTATGTTCTGCTTTGTCAAATGAGGTATTTGATAATAAGAAGACATATGCAGCAGTCTAACTCAATAAACCAAAAATCCTGCTGCACATACACAAGGTGGAATATTCCACACATACCAGAGATGTTATGGACAGGTCTCTTGACTTGAGCAGGTGCAAAGAAATCTACTTTGTTCCTATGCACCTTGGCAGCGAAAATGAATTTTGTGAGTGGAACTCTGAAAAATGCATCCTCAGGGCAACTCCTTTCCAGAAAGGTGTGATATGTACCACGGGACTGGATGATTTCTTGGGAAAGTGAATTCTGCCACTTATCCACAAATCATGTACAGGAAGGAGGAAAGGCAAGGTTCATCTGTAAGTTTCAGCAGCCTTCCTCAGGTCCTGGTTGTGGGAAGCAAGAATTGTGTAGCCACAATGTATTTGGTCATTCGCTAACTTGATGAAGACAGCCAGCTGGCATTAATCAAGGCTAAAGAAAAGAGGTTGGTATGCATTTATGAGAGTGATGTCAATAGCTCTCCTACAGGAACTGATCTAGGATGCACATTGAGGTGTAGGAACTGGTCTGAAAGTGAACTGAGTCACTTCATAAAAGGCATGGAGTATGTTTTGGTTGCTATTGGTATAACAGAGGTTTGCCTTAAAAAAATCCTCTCCTCGTTTCTTTACTTCTTCAAATGAAATTGGAACATCTACCACTTTTTCCTTAATTCACTCCTTAAGGATAAAACAAGAGGGGTTGTTGGGAGAGACACATGACAAATGGTAAAAAAAGCTAATACAGATTTTGAGGATGTTTCTTCTAGGCCACCTTCCTTGACATTCAACACTGAAAACCATACCTATCCAAAGTACAGGTAACCAAATAATTTGCAGTAATGTCAGAGGTGCTACTACACAAACCACAGCAGTATAGAAGAACAGCTTTAACAAATTACAGAGATTGGTCTGTAGCAAAACCCACTGTCCCATGCAGCAGCTCTCCCTCTCTGCAGGAAACTGTGTCCAGATCCAAGTTTTGTGGTTGTCCCTTACTGTATGCTGTTCTAATCTGAAAGTCCAAAGGCAACGGCTCCCCATAAAAGGTGGACTTGCCAATGCAGGTTTGATTGTAAAGTAAATGCCACATTCTGACAAAGACTACTAGAGCCTTGGACAAGCCAGAAAGCGTGTCAGCTCTTCACAAGACCCAGCTACACACGCGCACACTCACCTACTCGTCACTGCACAGAATGCCTGGCTCAGGAAAAAGACTGCTGTCTCAGGCTCTTCTCAGGCCTGCCACTCTTTTAAACTCGAGACAGTGGGAACCTTTCTGTGAAATTCAAGTGGTCTTTGTTAAGTGCCCCCCCCCCCTTTTTTTTTTCTCCAGTAAACATGATGTAGAGATCCCAATGGACTTATTCTGAGAAACTCCTGTAAAATGGTTTTGTCCCCTTTCTGTGAAGCAAGTTCTGATTGGAGGGGTATTCACAAACCATATAGGAAAGAATGGGTGTGAAAATGCAAAGGCCATTCTTACCCAGATGGGCAATGAATAGGCGTTTGCCAGTTCAAAAAAAAAAAAAAAGGCAGAAAAAAGCAGAAAAAAAGAAAATAAAAGAAGCCCAGACAACTGCACAGAGTACGCACATTTGCAATCCTCCTGGGATGCAATTTGAAGCTGGCATGGCATAAAGGTGAAACATATTACTGTGCAACTTTGAAAAACGCTCCGTTTGCCCATATGCAAATGTACCGATTAAACTGTCAGGCTATTCACAGAAACATGCATGGAATTCATCCTCAACTAGTAAGAAGGAGCACAACGTGGATGGGAAAGGAAAAAAACTTTTGTTGTGTAACACATGACTGAGTGCTTAGATTAGTGTTTCCCTGAATCTCATCCACCCCTCCCGCTGACTTTTATGCTATGGGCATTCAAAAGAGAGTAGTTTTTACCATGACAATAACAATGACAACCTCTCCAAGTACAGTACCAAAGGGGAAGGCAACGGCAGAATGAAACAGCAGGCAGCGGACTCCTGGAAGATGCTATAGAAAATGTGGAAGTGCAGCAGTGAGGTACATCAGGCATAGCTGGAAGGCAGTTTTCTATTTGCCAAAGCTACCATACATAGACCTACATAAAGCTAGAAAGGTATGGCTTGCAAAGGTGATTTTTTTGTTTGCCAAAACCATAAAAAATTATCCCATCAAACGCATGATGCAGTAGAGCTACAAAGATGTATGGAATACTGAAGACTGCAGGCCACATACAAATGGCTATGTTGTACATTTTAAAATGTATTTAGTAAGGGTTTTTTTGTACAGCCACTAGATGTCCCTTTCTGCAAAGCCAATGCTTACAGCTTTAATGCTCATAACTGAAATATATCACAGAATTTGATTTTCTCTAGTGTCCTTTAAAATCACAGTATCTCAAAGCTCATTGCACAGTAATGACTACCATTTCTGGAAACACAGTGATGATGCAACCACCACAGCTACTCTAACTCAGCAGTAGCTCAGTGCATAGCCTTCACCTGAAGCAAAACTGCCTAGGATGCTGGATGCAGGCTCTTTTTGGAAACTTACTGTGTGGTCTTTTGCAGGAATAACTAGCAGACTGAAACCCAAAGGCTCTGTCTTGCTTTCATACTTATGGGGCAAAAGGAATAGTCTTCTTATATCCTTGAGAATTGGTACGCTTGCTGAGACAGACAGAGATTGAGGTTTTGCCTCAATTTTCTGCAGTAGCATTTAGAAAATTGTTTGGCAACCTGTCTCACTGCTACTTAGACAAGATTAACTAGAACTAGCTTGATATTGTTGCCTAGTTTGTCTTCCTGACAAGCTTCTCAAGCCTCACTTTGAGAAGAATACACACTCTGAGAGACAGTAGAAAAGTTGGAGGCATTATATGTCATATAGAATATGGTATCTTTATATTCTTATAATCAAAATGACAAGTGCCCCCCTAGGTGGGAGAACACCCTGGGCTAAGACAAAGATTTGGAAGTTAGGATTGGTAGGCTTTCTTCCTGCTTCTGGAGCTGTTTCTCTGTGCATCTGTAATCCAGCCACTAGTTCCTGGGAGTGCCACAAACCTAAGTAACCTGCTGCTGCTGGAGACACGCATTATCAGCTACTCTGTACTCTCTCCTTCTAGCGTGTAGTTTTGGAAATCTCTAATCCTTGATCTCCACACTAAGTGTTGGATGACCACAGTCTCCTGGCTGTATCAAAAGGATGTATTAGGTTCTTCAGACAGTCATTGAGTCTAGTCCTTTTCCTCGTGGTGGGAACAATTAACCTACCCTGTCGCTTCAGAAATTTGTCTAACATGTTTACAAAAAACAATGTGGGGGATTTCCATTCCCTCTCCAGACAGACGGTCTACTATCTTTATAGCAAGAAAGTTTTCTTAGTTCTAACTTTGAAAGCAATTACTCATCCTTTTCTCCAGCAGACATGGAGAACTACTGACCAACCACTTTTCTCTTTATAACACTCTCTCATTTATTGGAAGGCACCTCACCTTTCTTCTTTAAACCTATCAACCTTGGTTCCTTTTCCTTTTCCCAAAGGGGAAATTGCCTGAGACACTTATATTGATACTCTAAAGACCTTACAGAATAAATAAAACCAAGCAAAAAAAGCCCTGTTATCAAAACAAAACTCTACAGATTTTCCTTAAGAAAGGCATGTCTCAGTAAAGAATCCTTAATTTGGAATGAAAATCTCAACTCTTGCATAAACATGACAGTTCAGTGGAAATACAGCATTTCCATCACAACATATGAAAGCTACTATAGCCCCACAACTTCCATAGGAAGTTTTCTCATTTCCATACATTAGTGTCTCCTGTTCCAAACTTAGCACCATAACCATGGGTGCTTTCTTCAGCTCCAATGACCTGATTTATCCCTAGGGACTATGTTTTATTTTCTGTTGTTCTCAAGTTAGTTACTGTAAAATAAAACTGGATTAACAGAGCAAAAATTCGTATCTAGTGTTGCCATCCACAGAATTAGTCCTGCATCAGGTTCCAGCTCTCTGGGACCAAATTTAGTGGAGCAACATTTTTTCCACTCAAAGAAAATCCTGAAAACCTGGTAGTGTCTGACTTCTCAGTATATCTCAATGATGCTAGAGAGGCCGATTTAGCCAATCCTGCTCAGACTGATTCTTCTCAATATTTGGCCTCATTCTGAGCAGGGGCCTGAAAGAGGAAAAGCTTGTACAGAGTTTCAGGAACACAGAAGAACATTTGTATCCTCAGCAGGAGATCTGACCAGGAGCAGCCCTTGCTTTCTGTTGCTTTAAAGGTTTGCTGGAGTTTTCACCCAATCATCTGCTTGAACATCTTGAAAATCAGTAATTCCTTCTATAATATCTATCCAAAACAAACACCAGATGACACTACATGAATTGCCCTAACCCCACCAGATTGTTGTTAGAATCAAAATATGTAGCAGTCTACATTTAACAGGAAGTACTGTATTTTTACCAGCACAACATCTATTAATGTGTCAGTAATATACTCTATGCAAGAAAGAATCACTGTGTTCTGAAAGCTGTCAAACTTCTCTAAATTTCATAGTCTAATAACTACATTTATTTGAAAGACAGAAATGCATGCACACACAAACACAACCTTATTCTCCAAGGAGCAAACATGTCAAGTAGATGGCTAACAAGAAAGAGTTTGCTTAAACTTTGTTCAGGAGACAGGCTTTTTCTGCAGACTAGAGAAAGTTCAGCAAATTTCCTACGGACTATTTATTCAGTTAATTGTCCCATCCTTTTTAGCATCTACCTAATGATGAGTTATCCATTTTACATAAAACTGAAGACTAAACCATAGGTGTTCTATACATAAAATTCCTTCTATATCCAGTGGGCATAAAACCCCAATGTCAAACATAAATCCTCTATTTCAGCGTACATGCTTGGGGAGTGGGCACTGAATCACCCTCCTATGCTTCCCCTGAAAGACTGCCAGAGGAGTCCGGCAGCACCAATCCTGTTTGCTCTACAATCCACAGGAGACAATGTCTGTGCCTTAGTTTGCTTTTGCTTCACATGGAGAACAAGGACAGCATCATGCACCTAATTCTGCAGGAGGACCGCCACCCTTAATTAATCTTAACAAATTTTTTTGCATTCCTTGGATAAAAGAACACTACAGAAAGATCAAGAATTAATTCCATAGGTCTCTTCAAATTTTGTTCTCTAATGAAGCTTTTCTCTCACACTGTTCTAGAGGCTTGATTCCTTTATACCTCTTTATGGTGAGCATCCTACTTACAACTGTAAAACACCAGGTAAAAACTAGCTCCAATTCATAGCAGTCTGGTGACCAAGGGCTTTGAAGCGTTACAGGACATTCAGCTATTTTTAAGTTAAGGAAATACTCCATTTTTAGCCAGGGTATTTACTTTTCCCACTTTCATTCGAGTTTGTAGTCTTGCTATTTTAGGAACTCCAAAGATACTTTAGAGTAAAGAGGGTATACGCAAAAGCCATTTTTATTCCCAGGCACATATTTGGGGTCCAGTCCAATATACCTCCACTGTAAACACTGGCACACATACACACACATTCTGTTTCTCTCTGTTCCTCTCTCAGCCCTTGCCTGCAGCCCCTCCGCTTCTACAGCCATGCCATCACATCCCCCTAGCATAGACACGGACTACATTAATGGGGGATGCTTCTCCCGTAGGTCTCTACAACACCTCCAAGCAACATATACTACGTTAACAGAAGAACCACGGAAGCTGTCATCACAGCTGCATTAATGGGGATTTCAACAGGCTGGCCGTATCATTACAAGGGTGTTAATTCCTGTGTCCCGGCCAGCTGTAACCTATTTACGTCAGCAAAAGACAGGCTCACCAAGTAGCATTTTAATGCTCTTTTTTAAAACATAAAGGGAGAAAGTGGTTTGTACAACTGCCCTCTTGTAACTGGAAACAGAGAAGAAACCATGGCCACATGATGGCACCATTTCCTAGGAAGAGAAACAAGGCTCTGCTCATCCCTTCTTCAGTAGGGAACATTTTCATGTTCTACATGAAAACTGTTTCAACCGTGCTCGCTGGTTCCCAGAGAGCTCACGCACGATCCTGCCAAGCCCCAGCATGGCCCAACTGTTTTAATTGGCTATAAGTTTAAGGCAGTTTGTCTCTTTACAAATCTAAGTGCATCTATTGCTAGTTTTCCTTCACAGTGCTAGGGGCCATTACTCAGGCATCCTGCACTAGCTGACCTGCAGCAAGAGAGCCACGGAACAGGGAAGATGGGCCAGCAACGCCGGTGAAGTTACGGTGTGAACACTCCTCACTCAAACAAAGAATAGGGGGATGCTTCTTGGAAAAAAAAAAGAATAAACTTTTTGGAAAATCTAGGCAAACAATTTATTTTGCTATTCTATGGTCCTGATTAAAAGCTTACTGCAGTCATTAAGAAGACCTTCACCTGATTTAAAGGGCTTTTGTTTGAATCCTAGTAGTGTATTTCAGACTGAATACCCGTAAGGAAAGTGAAGAGTGATTGCTTTTGATCATCCCGCTGTGGTGGACTGTATAAACTTATATCCTCTCTCAGAAGCATTGTTTAGGGAGGAGAAGGGGCTGGGGTTGGAGGTGGGAGCTGAGTCTGGAGGAGGAATGAATTAGAAGGATAATAGGTGCAAATATATTAAAACATGTCTCCAAAAGAGACAATTGCTATTCCAAGAACACTTTCGGGTTTGCCCTGTATTGTTAGTTTTTTTCCCCCAGGCAGAAAGACAAGGAGGAAAAGCTTATCAGTTTGAGTGTGGTTAAATACAGTAAGTCTGAAAGCCTGTGGGCTTCGGTTAAAAGGAAAATATAGATTAAAACCTCTTAAGATAATTACCTGTTTAGAGGGTTTCTATTCAAGCTAGAATCCTCTACAGGGAGTGTTTTGTAGCAGTCTGTTAGGAAAAGGGTGCAGTCAGAAATAGTTGACTTTTGTAGGAGAGAGCACTGCTTATACCGTCCGTGTTTCCAGAGAAAGGCCTTTCAATGTAGGAGATTTTGTTCTGGTCACAGAACTACTGGTTGATGGGAGGAATGGATGAAAAACTGTAAATGCCAGTCCTCAGAGCTGGGAAAAGGATTCTTTTATCTCTTCCACTGGCTCTGTCTCAGCCCTGAGTAGAGGAAAGCTATCACATGAAAATGCTAGATTTTATTTGGTTATTTTTTCCATTTCTCTTTTTTATCTGTTAGTGAAAGGGTAATTGTTAACTAGTACAACTGGGTGCTTTGGTGAATATTTCAACTTAGAAATATCGTGAGACAGATATTCATACTGTTTTGGACTGTGGCTTCTTTGAATTTATGGAATGAGTGTTTAGGCCTGCTTATAATTCAGATTTAAATATCAGTGGGAAACAGCACATGCTCACATCAACGACGTTGAAGGCCACAGGGAAAATTTCTGTCCTCGGTGAGACCTCTGCAATCCCTGGGAGCAGACTTATTTCCAAAATCACCTACTTAGTTTTGATAGGAAGAGAAACGTATGGCAGAATGCTTTAACAAATAAAGGCAATAAATAAGAACACAGCATTCATGGGTGGCTTGATATGATCAGATGGATCTGTAGCATTAAATGTACATTGTCAGTTCCAAGGCCTTTTTTTTCTTTTTTCCCCCCACAGGCAAAAGGCCCTGGAATTACATGTATACACAAGCATACAGACACCAACAGGTGATACTAATACAGTGCATGAGAGCTGTTCTCAGGTCTGCCTTCAGGCACATTCTACCCTCTACTTAGCCAAAAACATTACAGATAGCATCTGGGAGTTTTACTTTTGAATACAGGGGATATGCCCTGTTTTGAAGCACTGCATAGGATCAAAGCACAAGGTATTTTGTTAAAGTTGACATGGTTGCACACACAGGCATGAAGCTGTGGGGAGAAGTCCCTTGCTCTGTTTTTATTTCCTCTTTCATACCCCTTTTCACACAAAAATTGCTACTTTGTGGCTTTTTCTCTATCTGTGTAACATCAATAAATTACACGTTATCACTCCTATCATCTAGTTATAAAGAGCCTTTCAAGATTTTTAATAGATGCATAATATTGCTACACTTACATTTTCACTGGTTAAGAACTCAAAAATAGCTGTTGTGAGATTACTCTTAATTTATACTACTTCTCTCTTGTGGGCTTTCAAGAAGAAGCATTTCACCACATGTCACAGATTGATACAGAGCATATATTGCGCATCCCAGACGGGCAGAGATCCTTCCAGTGTTTAACACAACAAAGCTGGGATGAGTAGGGGTTCTAGGAGTTGTTTATCTTTTTTCATGGGCGCAGTTAATTCCTCAAGGAGCTATTTGTGCTGGCAGATTAACTAGGGATCTTGCATTCTCTTTGTATTCCAGTTCTTGAACGGTAGATTCATCACACTCGATCTCATGTTATTTTAGCCTTGTAAATGACTCCATTAATAAGGAACAGTCACAGAAAACGTAAATGAAAAGATGCTGCAATGGCATTCCCTCTAGAAATAATGATAACTGGCATCCTCGGGAACCCAAACGCCCACTGCCAGCCAGAACACGTTGCTGTGGTCTGCCGCGCACCAGGCTGCGAGGCAAATACCCTAACACAAATGAAGGAGTTCAGTGGCACTGTGATGGCTTACAACTGGCTTTCAACTACAGAGCAGATCAAATGCCACATTTCTTGTGGAAATACAATGGTCCCCCTCCCCCCAGCAACATCCCCTAGCACACTTTATAAACATTCGTAGGCGGTATTAAGCAGTACTTTGGTTTTATGTTTCAGGTTCTCTCCCAGTCCCACATTAAGTCTTCACTTGAAAAACATTTTGACTGAAAGAGCTCTCTTTGTTCAGCTGAGAACAATACAAAAATTGTTTTGTTTTTTTTCTTATGCGAACACTGCTCTGGCCCTACCTTGTTCTAAAGTTATTGAGTGGGATCACAACACAGTGATTACATGGCTACTCTACCACAGGTAAACAAGAGAAAAGAGGAAAAAGTGACTATGGAAGCTTAGATGAAAAGAGCAAAAAGCTCCAATGCCAGACAGATCACCGTGGTGAAAAGGAACAGAAGGTGACCAAGTCTATTTTTACATCTGTAACTTTGGAGTTGCACAGTTGCAGCAAACCAGGCAACTAATGCACCAGTCAATGTTTCTCAAAGCATGGACGGTGTCTCCCTACAGCACGCAAAGGACTAGCCAAGAGAGACGTAAGCACTGAGTTACGCAGGGTTTTAACAACACACAGTAGGACAAAATGAGATGTAGACGTAGCTGCTTTAGTTTCCTTCAACTAAGCGTCACCTGTCAAACACTGGAAAATCTTTTATGTTTGACTCTGCTATATGAAGTGTCCCTCTGCAGACCATATTAGGGCAATGGTATGTTTGGTTTAGTCTTCTCACCCGCTTAGGACAGAGGAGATGACAGCAATAGCACGCGTGGTTAAGACATGAACTAACAATGATTGGCATGATTATGTTTGACATCCTTCAAGCACATCATATAAAGTGGCAGTTTTGGTATGTGCAACTTCAGGAGGAACAACTATTAAAAGGAAAAAAAGAGGAAGAAATTAGTCAGAAAGAGTCTGAAAGGAAAAGATAAGGAATTAGAATCCGTAAGATCATCAGGGAGGTGGCCTTTATTAGAGTCCATATGCATATCCAAGGACAACAACAAAAAAACCAAGGAGGAAGAAAACGCTATGACGGTTAAATAACAAGGTATAAGAGTTCATTAAAGCTGAAAATGTATCCTTCCAAACATGGAAATCATGCCCAAGTGACACTAATAGAACTGAGCATGAACTGTAGAGGCTAGATGTAAAACAAAGATTAGGTAGGGTGAAGAGGAAATTTAAAGAAAACACCACTAAAGGTATAAAGACAAATACTGTAATAAAACATTATTTAAACACATCAGACACAGAAAGCTTACAGGGCAATGACCAGTACCTAAGAAGTGCTGTAGATTAGGTAGATTGATAGATTAAGTAGGCAAGTAGTAGACTCGGTGGGTTAGCTAGACTACTGATCTATGAAAGCAGTAATGGTAATCAAAGAGGTTATAGAAATTCTGCAGTGGAATTGACATTATTGCTTTAATTTTCAGAATGGAGGATGATGGAAGAAGGTAAGCTAGCTCAAGCTGGAGAGGAGGAAAGCACTGTTCTGGAGACTGTTATTAAAAAAAAAACAACATATAAAACTGACGAAACAAACAAATGCCAAACAACAAAAGAGTACTAGAATATCTTAATACATTGAACAGTGATAGATAGTTCTATAGTATTCATCAGTCACTCATTTCATGAGTGAAGCAGTTGAAACACTCATCCAATGTACAAAGGAAGGATTTGCTAAAAGACTCACAACTTAAAAGAATGGCAATAAAAATCGAGGGGTGAGGGCAGGCTCCGAAGACAGGAACAGGTAAACTCAGACTGCAGATTACTTACTGGACAGTTACAGTATGTCTCAGTAGCTGCAGCATGACTTAAGACAAATATCACAGTATTATCAACTCAGTCACCTCAAAATCTTAAGAATGGAAGCTGTGGAATTGCAAAATGCAATAAGGCTTTTTATCCTTTCCCCTGGTACTTAAAAAGAATATATGCACTGGGGACATATCTTCAAGTTCTCCCCTGAAATCATGAAAGCTAGAAACTTGTGTGGCTGTTTTAAACCAAAGCTGGAATTATGCACATTATCACTGAGAGTTCTCTAAACGGAGAGCAGCAAGAAAAGCACTGAATACCACAAGAACTGACAACCTAGTATCAAGCCAGTATTACAGGGTCATCAAATAGGAGAATCAACATTTAGGATAATTAGACAAATTTTCAAAAGCATCTATGTGTTATAAATGTAAGTGATTTATGCATCAGTGAAACTTAGGCTCCAAAGTCACACAGTTGCTTCTGAAAACATACTCACTGACTTCATAACTGAAGTACCATATGCTATTAGTCATTTCTCATGAGAAGAAAAGCCCGAGAGACCAACCTGACAAAACTCACTTAGTGTACTGATTAGGAATATAGAGACCAGTTCCTATCAGTAGTACAATGTTTTACACTGCCGATTCTCCAGTGTATTGTGATGGCTTTTTCAACAGACGCAGGGTAAGCTCAGCTTATATTTTACATACCTGTACTTTTATTTACTTCTGTCTCTACACAATTCAAGCAACATATATCTGCTTCTACGAAAATACAAGTCATTCCTGGCTGATACTTCTTTGATAATCTTACAAACAGAAATATAAACCCACAGGACATAGAAACCACTTATGACTGTTAAAAAGAGAAGCATTTACAAAACAAAATTTAGAGTTTCTGCAAGACGAATGTACAATTGAGTGTTGTGACATCAGTATTTGAGAACTATAGATGTCCTTGCTTTCAGTTTAGCTTGCCACAGAAAAGGCCTGTATCATTATTATTATTATTATATAATCTAAAATAGATATCTAAACATACATAATTTCTTAGGTCACCAAAAACAACCTAAAAATATTCAGCATTAGCTAACACATACCATACACAGATTAAATTACTATTGACATACTGCCTGCCTCTGAAAACAAGGAAGCGGGTAGAATCAGGCTCCCCCCTCGCTTCCCTCTGAGGGTGGAGGTCATCTGAAAGCTCCAGAGCAGTTCCTGGGGAATCATAGCCACAAATTTCCAGAGGCAGAGGGAAGACCATAAGGGCATGTAACATTTCTCCTCCTGACACAGAACCTCAGAGAGAAATGCAGGAAACCTAAAACATGAAGATGAGGCCAAACCACCTAGCCATCAGATCCATCTAGCCTCTATTTCCCCCAGGCAAATCAAACTTGTTGATTCACGGGAAGGGAATGGTGGGTCCCTCTAGCTGCTCAAGAAAATGAAACCCCAGAGTTTCCACATCCACTCTCAATGCTCTGTGGCATTGATGAGCCTTGTGAGGTTCCCCTTCTGCCTTTCCCCATTATTCTGGAAGGCTATCAAGCTACAAAAATCAGAACTTAGAAGGAGAAAAAGAAAAAAGACTGCCTCAAAGTTCACATCCTGTGAAAGCTAAACAATGCTGGAATTGGACCAAGTCAGCCATGTCACTTGAGCATGTATGGACAAAGGGTTCAGATGTGGTCCATTACCAACAGTGTTTATAAACTATATTCTATTTAATGCATAAAAACTCCCTGGTCCCTTGCTAAAGAGAAACTTTAGAAAGTCCTCCCCCATCTCAACGTCTTGCCAATGATTGTTTCAGGGATTTTTCAAAAATTATCCATCCTCACTCTCCTTCTCAACTTTCATTCCCTACCAGAATCTCAGGTCTTTGCAAGAATTCTGTGTTGTCCAAAATCACAAAAATTGCTTCAGCAGTTTTTCCAATCATGGTTCAACCTGCCTCTCAATACCATAGAAACTCTTTGCAAAGATGTTGCTTTTCCCTTGTCTGGAACAAATTCCTCCACAGATGGACCATCCAATGTCTAAGAATAACTCTTTTAACTATCAATAGAGACAAAGAGATTCAGTTGCACTGTTCCCGTGGGATTCCTTTGAGTTTGAACACATCTGTTAAGATGCATACATCAGAGCTTGAATGAAGTTTTTGTCTGATTGTATCTCTGAGAACTTGTGAAAGTTTCTGCCAAAATGATCTTATCTCTTGGCAATTGCAACACATATATAGATGCTTTCTGAAGGGCTCCTGAAGAAAGTGGTGTATACAGACCAAATCAGTTTAAATACAGCCAAGTCCTGATGACTTCCTTCCCTCTCATCAAAATCCTTAGAACATTTACCTGAGGCAGTTCAGCCTTCAAACTAGGACCCTAACAACTTTATGCATTCTCTATCCATAAGCAAGAAAGTATGTGGAAAACTGCAAATAGCACCAATCTCATATGCTTTTCTTTGCTTCTCTGTAACCTTTCCAGAACCTGTGCCTCCACGCTTGTCCTTGTAGCTTTTTGCACAAACACCTTTCTTCTGGGTAAGCAGCTACATCTGTTTGTGACAACTGAGTAGCCACAGGTATAAGTCATTTGGAGCTCTATCAGCTCACTCTATGACTTAATTTCAAATGAATTCAAAGTGGTGCTTTTTGTCTGTCGAGCCCTACATGAAAATGGTTACCTCAGGAAGCACCTCTTCTTCTAACTTGTTTCTCCAACTGCATTGCATGAGCTAGCATTTCCCAAGACTGAAAGAGATAGGAACTGGGCACAACACATCCTAGGTTCTGGATTTTGCTTCAAGGATTCATCTGCGCTGGAAATACATCATAATATTCAAATCCAGACATCTAGGACCCAGTCCTACAAGGGTCAGAAGTAATGTAATTTCACGGGGAGTAAGTGGCACCAGAAACAGCATGCAGAATGTACTACACTATAGAATTAAGCCCTAAATTAAGTTGTGTGTCACATATGACTTTACCCAGATTTTTTTCACTAAGAACTCATTTCGGTAAGACTTGCATTCAGACTATTGCTTAGGCTTTCTTCACCTCTGCCTTTTACAGCTGAGGAGCAGATGGCTATCACAGAGTTTTTATTTCCTATGCTTGGAAGAAGTATTTAGATCTGAATCATTCCAAAACCACCCTGATTTTTTAAAGTAGATTGGCTTCTGAGTATTTTTCATAATAAATATGTGGTGGTGTTTTCTGCCAAGCATTAGTGACTGTGCATGCAAAATGGTCAGTGAAGATTTCAAACTGATTTGAATAGGTGGCCCATAAAATCCAAGTCTTTTTTCCAGATACATGAATGAGGGCATATGGAACCATCTGTACATCAGTGCATTTTTCCAAGAACTGATATACCCTACCATGCTGACTCTTTCTGGCTGTTTCTGATATTTTCAAAGAAAATTCCTCTCAAACTTCCTGTCTAATCTAGTCTTTAAGTATTTTTAAATTTTTTTGCCATCCACTAGAAAACTCCACCAGAATGAAGAATGTCCTCTGAAAATGAAATATAATCTGCCTAGTTGTGGGGGTATAGGCAATGTGGTGGTCTGGGCAAGGGAGAAGCAGCAATGTTGTAGAGTCTAGAAGGTAGAGAGAAGGACAGGAAGTGCTGCTGGCCCGAAGTAGTAAAGCATTACTGCAAGTGCAAAAGTTGAGAGGAAAAAAGAGGTGGCAATGTAGCTCTGAGAGGAGGGGAAGAGAAGGAGAAAGGAAGGGATTCTAGGGTGAGGGGAAAGAATCAGTCCAAAAGGCAGGGGAGGCAAGAGGTAGGGAGAAGGGGCTTGCAATGACAGGAAAACCCATTTTTAAATGTTGGGAGCCACAAATATTAATCTCTTGGGTCGATGGATGTATTCCAGCACTAAGGATTGAGGCAGTATTAAAAAACCCACCACATAACATGGGAGATAGCCATAGTAAATACGCAGTAAATATCCATTATGCCTCGTTTTTAGTTCATGTGAGAAAATGGCATTGCTATTTTGCAAGGGCATGCCAAACACTAATTATATGCATACCACCCCAAACAAATACAGCCTGATAAAGGTTATAACCCATCATAAATAATGTGGGTTTTTTTTTTCCATTGGTTTCAAAGCACATGGAACCACCTAATAGACATCAACACCACAAGAAGTCATACCATTTCTTGATTTTTTGCTGGACTCTAGCTGTATTTTGGTAGCTAAATTTCAGCACTTCCTGAGATAGGATAATATTAATGCTGAAATTATTATTAAATTTCTTTTCTGGAAAAAACAACTTCAGTGTGAAAGGAGCATCTAACCTGGGTTTGCAGTTTATTCATACTGGTATCGTGAATTTAGTAGGAATGGAAGGTGATTTGGGGACATTAAAAACTTCGGGGTCTAAAAGGCTGTTTGTCCTCAGAACAGGTAAAGCATGAAGAGCTGCAGGGTCCACATCCCCCTACTGCCCTCTGCCAATATTCCTCACCCCTGAACTTGGCCATCTCAGAAAGCAAAAGCAGGAGTTCATTCTCCAAGTTCCCTACAATCCCTGCTGGCCTCTGTCCTAAGGTTGCTTTCATGGGTTTCCATTTGTACTGTCAAAAAACATCAGTGTGAGGTTTCAAATCCCATTTACTAATGAACTCTTTCATCTCTGTGAATGGGATAAAGAGATTCTTTGTTTGAAAATAAAGATTATTTTTTCTTGTTGTTCTGCTCATTTTTTGCATCTTTTCACAAGCTTTTTGTTTTCAGAAAACATTACAAGACAAAACTGTACCCCAGTTTTAACAAAGAGCCTGACATCTCCAATTTGAAGAGAATTCCTGTATATACTAAATTGCATTGCTGCCTGCTGCTCAATTGTTTCACATCTCTTTCTTCTGCCCAGATCACCAGGTGAGATTTGGGAAAGTCTCCCCAATGTTTACCAGCTCTATTAAATTCAAGATCTCTAGAAGCAGCTCATAACGAATAAAGTCAGAAGCCAACAGGAATGAATTGCAGCTAAAGTGATTTTGATAGTGATGATCCCTATAACCCGTCTGCTTCCAAGCTTGGCCCTGAGGCAGGATTTTTAAATTAAAAAAAGAAAAGGATATACATACTTTTTAATCTGATTTTTTATTGTCATGCCCTGATTTTTTTTTATAGGCCTTTGCAAAGTCTGGTTGGCTTCTAAGCTCTTGAAACCTGGTGTCATCATCTTTCTTTCTCCTTTTTTCCCCCTTGCAAATTTTATAACATCCTAAAACCACTGCAGAAGAGGTAAACCATATTTTCTAAAACTAGTGAATGATGAGGTTCACATCACCCTGCACATTCTTGCCCAAGAGACTTCCAGGCAGGGACCATGGTGAAATGACAATGTTTTGAAGAGCTGACAGGGTAAGTTCTGACTTTCCAAAATCCAGTTTTAATCATTCCCTCCCTTATTTTTGTATTTTTTGGCAACATGGAAAAGAACATCTTTTAAAAGGCCAATTAACCCATGCTGAGTAATCTGAAAGTGAATGCACTCAAAACAAGGACCTTAAACTGGTACAACCACACAGGTCTACAAAGATTTTCCAGATTCTCACAGACTGATCCTCTCCAGAAAACACTCCCCCCTTTCTTCATGGAAATCCTTTACAATCCTGGGTGTTAGAGCCAGACACTTGTTTTCTCCCATTGCAATGCAGCACAGGCTGAAAATCCCTGTCAGTAGATATGCTTGGGTAACAAGAAGCATATGACTACCTGGAGAGGAATAACTACAGCTCTAGTTGGAAAGAGACACGCTTGAGGGGTCTTCCTTTTTTAATTCATAAGAAGCAGCAACGTGACTCAACAACATGCTCTCGGCTTCCTCTGGCTGATTGCATTATCACAACCTTAACACAAAATGCTCTGTTTCAGTGGTAATTCCCACAGAAAGGAAAAGGTAAGGCCTGATGAAGGCCTGCTCGTGCCATTATGGAAAGAGCACCCAACTGGAAAACCTGGTCCATAGCAAGGAGCATGTTTTCAAGAACCCCAGCTCAACCCAGCAGTGCATTGGTGTACTCACAATCAGATGACCCTGTGTGTGCGTGCAGGTTTGTTGGTGAATGTGGTGAGTGGACGAGGGCCGGGCTCAGAGACGGAACAGCTTCAAGGTTCAGGCAGGGAAGGCCCGGCTTGGCGCTGCATGCACCCGTCTGAGTAATCTCATTCTCCTCAGACGCCTTCTGGTTTTCAGCTGTCTTGGGTTTCTTCCTGAAAATAAACAAAGAGACCTTTGAAGGGATTGACTGCATATTTGGGAAAAGGCATTTTTAGAATCTGTTAAAGATAACTTTCTTCCCCCCCCTTCTCTCCTCTCTTTTCCCTTACAGGGAAGGAGGCAGAGAAGACTTTCCTCCATGCTTCTTGTTTAGAAACAAGCTGCTCCTTGTTTTGACTCTGATGCAATGGCCCTGAGACTGTGTTACAGCAAATAGGCCAAGCACGAAGCTCCTCATTCTGCCCCTACTGATGACATATAAAACGAAACTCGTCCCAATGGTTTAGACAGTCAGAGCTCCGTTTGACAAATATTAACCAAGGCTGTAGCACTCTGAATAGAGAGTTATACAGAAATGTAACAGAATTGTCTGAAAAGCAAACAAATATGCAAGTTTCCAGTTCAAAATGAATCAATGCAGAGACTCGTTTTGTAGGTAAAAGCACTGAAGTAATTTTGAGATGCAGAGGTCATCTAAGTAATGCATGAAGATTTGGAGCTTGAAACAACGGGCTATGAGCGCAATGCATGCGAGCTCTCAACACCTCCCTCCATCCAGGACCTCCAAGCATTTTGGAAACACAAGGCATTAAGCCTCAGAGGAACATTAAGCAGGTAGTTAATCACCACTTTCATTTCACAGATGGATAAAATGAGGCACAAAGAGAATGGCAGGCTTCGAATCATGCAGCAAGCACTCTGTATGGGGAGGCAAGCACCCACATCGCACTGTTTCTCCTCCATTTTACAGGTGAAGGCTCTCCCTCCTCTGCTCCCCAAGGCAGGTAGCTGCCCAGCCAGCTTGGGCTGCAGCCTCCAGGTGGGGACACTGCTGCCCTGACCCAGCACGTGGCCGTGGCACCCAGGTAAACCTCCATCATGCTGGGGAGGCTGCGGCTGCGCTTGTGAGAGAGCAGCAGAAGCCGGGGAGGCTGAAGGCATCCAAATAAAATGCTGTTATCTGTTGCTGACACCCGAGGTGCGAGCAGAGGCAGCTTGCCCTGGGAGCAGACCCTTCTTGAGGCAGCACCTTGCACTGCTGGACAGCCATGGTTTTGGGGCAGCATCTGGCCCGACGAAGGGTCCTCCCAGAGCATGGAGGTGTCGCTGGAGCCAAGGCTGTCCTGCCCTGAATCCGCCCAGGCCCCATGCGTGTGGTCCTGGCTCCCTATCTGCTGGCAAAGTCCCTCTCAACGGGGACGGACCCTCCTCCTGACAGGCCAAGGCGGGAGCCCCTCCTCCCCACACGCCCTGCTCTCCTGCATCCCACCTAGGACAGCGTGTGGCTGACACGCCAAAACATGAATTTTGAGGACTGGCCTGGCCTTTCAATTTTTAAGCAACTCGATCTTACAGCAAGAAAAGCCCCATTCCCGCGGGGGTGAGGGGGACAAGGAGGAGCAGAGCCCCTCGCCCCGGCCGGTTCCATAAAGGCATTATATAAGGGCGGCATGCCCGGCCGGGGGCAGGGCCGGGACCCGACGCCATTTCCCGGCGGCCGCCGTCGGGGGGCAGCAGCCGCCCGGGCCCGGCCCGGCGAGGTGCCTCCTCGGCCGGAACGTAAAAGCTCCCGGGGAGGAGGGAAGAAAAATTGTCATTATTATAAAAAAAATTAGTTAAACGGGCCAAAATAAAACAAATCCTCCCGCCTGCAAAGGTCCCTCAGGAGGTGCTGGGCCCGTCTGGCTGCTGGCACCTGCCTTGGGCTGCCTGGTGCTGAAGGGATGCCCTGGGCCAGCCAAAATGCAGAAAAAGGTGCTCAGTCCCAGATGTTTTTGGGGTGCTGCAGGGGAGCTGAGCTCTGCAGGTGACCCACCACCAACGGAGGGTCATGCTGATGACCCTGCAGCTGCTGGCAGCTCTGATGTGGTTTTGGATTACCAGGGCTAAAAATCCCCACACCATAGGATGGGTAGATGGTACTGGTGCTCTATTCTCCATATATATAATCAATATGCTCAAAATATACCAGGCTAAAGTCTAATCTGATCTAAATCAATAGGGGTGACTAAATGGAGCTTACTCAAAGTTGTAGAGGCAATGGGCTTCCTTCATTTTAAGTGGAAGGAAAATCAAACCATTTGAAAGCGTATTTTTTTCCTGAAGAGTAAACAGAACATCTCATCACTCCAAGCTCAGGCATCCTTCTGTCTGTTCCCCGTTCTGTCACCAGGATACATCTCTTGCTATGCGGATGAGGATGCATGAGATGCAGAGCTTGTACATGGGCATATACATGTTAAAGTATATGGACTGCATATGTTTTGTTCGTAACAGTTTGCGAGTCTGCGTCGATCCTTGGCATACAAACTCTGGCACACCTTCACACACCTCATTTCCAGATCCCATGACCTTCCCTTGTGCAGCCAGCGCTCACTGGAGGCTGCAGGGAATCTGTGCACAAACCAGTGGTTTTTTTACAGCATTGCTACCCAAGAAGCTTTCAGATAGCATGGCTTTTTGTCCAGGCAGTGAAGGATGTATGTAAGTTAGACTACAGGGTTAGACTCTGGATGTGCAGGGTAATGAAGTCCCTCACACCTGGAAGGTGAACTGTGGTATCTAAGGTCTGTTTGCAGCTCAGAGTTAACCCAAGTTACACACTTGGTGCACAGCCTCTGACTCCAGTTCTATCCACACACAAAGCCGCCTCCCCTGGGCAGGATGTTATTTGCAGGTAGGGGCTCAGTCTGAGTAAACACCACTTGTCGGCCACTAGCACAGCCATAGCTGTTTTGTTAGACCAAGCACTGACTGATGCTTCATTGTGTGGCTGGTCCTGTTTGTGCCTCCCAGGCCTTCAAAACTCATTAGAGGGACAGGTTAAAAAATACTTTAGTAACAGGTAGTGACACCAGTGAGGCTGTGCACAGCACCCCCTGCTTCTTCCTTTCCAAACCCATTTATTTTTTACTTGGCTCTTAAGGCTGACACTATGCTATCAAGACGGTCTTGTGTCATCGGTTTTCCACATCAGAGTCCTGCAGCTTGGTTACTTGTGCTCACTAGGATAGGAAAAGAAGCAATGGTGCTGACTGACACTAGAGGCAATACCTCTCCACAGCAATTCTCCATTTCTCTTACAGTCTTTCGACATGCTCTGCATCTCAGTACCACCTGAAAGGAATGCAGGCTTCCACATGAGGAAGGCTGAGTAAGGGAAACAGCCAAGTCAGCTAAGGATCTAAAGAAAACTTTTCAGAAAAGAAAAATCCTGGGGACACTGTGATCAAAACTACCTATGAAGAAACCCAAACAGAGTTCTTCTCCAGTCTGCAATGCCAGACTGCTGTTGCCAGCAAAGGACAACTGGCAAAGCCAGAAAAAATCCTCCTATTGCTATAAGTATAATGCTATGCTTTTTTTCTACCTTATCGCCCATATAAAAAGCTTCTATTGCTGTGATCTTCACCTGTATATTCTAATTAAATATTCTTACGTGCCCTTATATAGTCTCCTTCTCTTGCTATCTTATTGCTATAGTCTTCACACTGAGAGTTGTTAAGTGCTGGATTGGGCTTGCAAGCCAGGTTGTGGCATCTCCATCCTTGGAGATTTTCAAAACTTAATTGAACAAGGCCCTGAGTAACCTAATCCAACTTGGAAGTGAGCTCTGCTCTGAGCAGGGAATTGGACTAGAGACCTCCAGAGGACCCTCCCAACCTAATTTTTTTCTGATTGCACACTTCTCTGAACACTTCCATCAGCAAGCTCTCTAATATATTTCCATGTTCCAGAAGGTAAAATGGCACATTAATTGTGGAAGAATATGACTTGTCTTAGGTATGTCAAAAACCCTGAAAGTGCCAGGGGTAGGAGTGAAAATGAAACAAGTAATAAATATTGTTTGTGGAACCTTCCCAAATTATAGCTATTTATGTACCACCTCTGGACTTCATTGATGGACAGTCCTGTGTCATTTCAATTGTGAGGGTCAGTCTACCTTGCTACTTCAGTTTGTGTGATTGTGTTCTTCTCTACAGACTACTCCTGGAAACAAGAAGTTTGCTATTTACTTGTTGCTAAGGGCAATAAAAGTTGCCTTAACTTACTTGCAATAGACTTGGGAATGTGCCCTTGGAGCAAAGGGCTCCAGTCTGATCTCCAGTTACCTCTGAGCTCCTTCTCCACATACACCTGTGGTGTATTAAAAGTCCTTCCAAATACTGCACTCATTCTTAAAATTATCAGAGGGCCACCATCATCTTTGCTTCTTGTGAAGGACAGCAGAAGGCAAATATAGCAAAGAGATGGCACTTCTGTGTATGGATCTGATGCACAGACTCCCAGAAGCTGGGGACAGAAAAGATGCTGACCTTTCTAAGCTAATCTAAGTCTTGAGGATCACTGCAGAATTCATATTTACTACTGATTTATAAGAGATTTATCCAGGCTGTTCCTAAACATCCTACCTACCCCATCTTTTAAATTTTCTATCCTATGTCCAGCTACTTTTCTTTTATATATATTCACTTTCGTCATTCCCTTATACTTAGTGTGTTACTTCTCATTACATTCATTTACACCACTTAAAAATATATTGACTCCTTTCTTGATTCTTCTCTCTGGTATGTAATATCAAGCTAACTGCACCCACTGTCATCCCTGAACTAAACTGTGCATATTAGCGCTTTCCAGTTCATATGTAAAACAAGACCTACAATCATTGCCATCTTTTTATTTCTGTTTTCTGAAACTCCTCTGTCACTCTCTTCAATGCAGTGAGGCATTCCCTCCTTTCCATGTACCTTAACGCTACACTACCATACAAAAAGGTCTTGGACGGAGGACAACTCACAACGCTGCAGCTACTGCAATGATCTGGGCACTGGCTGCAAAATAAAACAGGCTTCTTCCTGCTTAATTTGGAGGCAGAATGGAGAATATTTTGGATGTCCTAATCTCAGAGCTATCTAGAAACTAATTACTATTAAAAGCCCCACTACACTTCCCCCTTCTTGCTGACACTCATGCATTCATCCTTCTTTCCCCCAACCCCCTGCCTGCTCTCCACGCGATTTCTTTGCTTGTATCTCCCTTGCAACCATTACTTGAGTTTGGAATGAATTTCCCCTCAATGAATGAACATGTTCTTACAGCCGGGCCACCAAATCAAATCTCTGTCAAAACCAGGCAATGTATGTTGTTGTACGTCTCACATAGCGGCTATAACTAATGCTTGAACCTTCCCTTACACAGGGAACAGCTCTCCGCCCTGCAGAGACACCAGGTTAGCGATGAACAAATTAGCTCAGGTATAGGAACCAGCGTAGCTGCGCAGAACCCACAGTAGCATCCTGGCTCTCAGGGGAAGCTATGATAATGTGACTGTATGAGAATAATACTACATAATGAACAATAATGAGGCAGTTTTCAGCCTCTGTATACAGGGAGGGCTGGGTCACCAACCAGACCTTTGTTCATCGCATACTAAACAGCACGGAGGGAACACGCCACAGGGTTGCTGATGTTGTTACAAGTGCTGCTGCTGGCTGAGTCTGCCCACCCATGTTCCAGGCATTATTTCTCCTCCTCACAGATAAGGCATCACCTTCCAGTAACTGCCCTCAGGTCAGAGATGCCTGTAGTGCCCAAGCACTACGGTTAACTCACTGGTGTACAGTTCATCTGTAACCTTAGTAATTCACAGAGACTCTATGTAATTAAAAAAAAAACCCAAACAAAAACCAACCTGGCTTTTTAGATCCTAAAAATTAAGAGTGTGAAAATAGTTCATGTTGGATTTTAAGCGATATTTTTCCCAAGTGTTCTGCTGCACATTCTTTCTCTGCCTGTGTGCGACTAGCACAGCTCCTGATATCAGTGCTTATCACTGCCAGTGTTGTGTCTCTTCCAGACATGACATTGACAATACATATTTAGAAACTGACAAAGTGAAAGAGAGAGATGAGTACAATCAGTGAATATATATATATATATATATAAAAACAAGCCCAAAAGAACAGCAAAAAGCACTGAAATCTGCCCAGAGACCTCACCTCAAAATTCAGGGCACACTGAACGCCAGAGCTGAGGGTGAAGATTCCTGAGACAAACTCACCTTAAACCACCTGAGCCATCCCAGTTTTCCTGCCAGAAGTGTTGCTTCAGTAGTTAAAAGTCCTGCACAGGCTGACTGCCTGAATATTCACACAGCTTCTCTGATGATTTTGCAGCCACATTGATCTTCATGCTGTTACAGCTACATGACTGGCAGTTTGTTTAAAATCTCTGATTGCAAGTTTGTGTCATACAATGGAAAACACAAACTCCTGAAAGCATCGCCATAAAATGTAATACGAAAGAGAAATCCCAGCAGAAAACTGCAGAGCAAGAATGGGAGGCATGGAGAACTGACAAGAGAGGCCCAATGTTCTAGTGCAATAAAAGCCTGGAAAATTTAATCAACACAGAAAAGTAAAATAACCTCCAAAATCCCTTACAAGAGACTGATTAACATAATTAAGTTAAACCCAGAGATTAAGTTAAACTAAGATTGAAATTTGCTGGGTCTGTTTCAGACCTGAAGTGGGGCTTATACACCCCCAAATTTGCTTTTTTTTCCATCTAAACCACAAGTCTCATGAAAAGTTAGGCCCTGCCTACAAAACAACCTCAGAGCATCTTGGCCATACTAACACCATGACAATACTGGCAAGCACTGACAACTGATCATAAAGTATCAAAACTATGAGCTCTACAGGGGGAAAGAATAACACAACTGATAATTTCAGAGCATAATAAAACCACCACACAAAGTTAAAATTCTCTCAGGCAACTTTACCTATGTAATCCAGCCAAATCTACCAAATAAATCACAAATGACTCAAGGCCTGGAAGGAACAGCTTAAACCTTTAAGGAGTTGCAGTAAATTCAATCTGTATTGCATGAAACACTGACGGGTGGAAAGGGGTCTCACTAAAAAGTAGTGAGAATAAAAAAGAAGATAAACACTCCGAAGACAAACATAGAGGAACCAACTAGAACAGCACAAACCAGAGCAGTGAGCGGGGAGAACCTGCCAAAACTAAAAGATAGAAGCAGACCAAACCAGCCATTGCTGAACTATGCTGTGAGGCTACGACTTAAATATTTAACAGTTTTTTATTGACATATTTTTCCCCACATATTTCCTTGCAAATTTCAAAAGCAAAACTTAGCTAACCCTCATCAGTAATGCTCACAGGTGCTGCAGTTTGTTTTTGTTTTTTAAAGATGTCTTTTTTTGCTGAAACAAGAAGTCTTTTATAAGAGATAAAATATACTTACAGTGTTTCCAAATGGTATCACTCTTCAGGTAAATTACTCCAAGCCTTGGACCTAGTGCAGACGTTCATTGGGGCAGGGAACAGAGAGAGGCTGTGTCTGTACCAGAAAGAACCAAAAGGAAAGGTCAGGGGGAAATAATAATTATTTACTGAGAGCAAGAAAACTTGCTGCAATGCTAACTGGCATTCTCCGCTGTCAGTACAGCTGGCTGCAGCCTGGTAGGGCCGAATTCTTCCCACTCCAATCCCTCTAGCCCCAGCTGGAAACGACAAGAGAGCCAGTCCCCGGTTACCCCAGTCTGCCCATGCAACCTATTCTGGTGAAGTGAGGAGGAGAGGGAGGATTAAGCCAACAAAGCGCTATCAGTAGGATTCATTCTGAGAAGTTGCTCACTCTAATGGCATGAGCATGGAGCAGTGATGGAGAGCTAGCACAAACTTGGCACTCAAGTGCATCTCATCAGAACAACAAGGCTAGTCCTGTTCAGAGCAGCAACAAACACTTCCTCAGGGCTGAAGGGCAGAAAAAGGAAGGCAAAATCCTCCTTCCCTTCTTTTACTGTCTTTACATCACAGAAATGATGGCTCATATCAAAGCAGAAACCCCACTTATCTCCCATCAGCCACCAGGTCTACTGCAGTGAGACCGGTGAAATAACTTATTGTCAGCCTTTCAGGAAAGATTCAGCTCAGCAGCAGTTTTATGTCTGAAATCTCCTGAGCTGAAGAGGGAGTTGGATTCAACGGACTAATACAGAAAGGGATCCAAAGAAAAACCTCAGCTCCAATATTTATCAGAGGGTGATTTCACCATGCATACTCAAGTTTTTGGGAGTATTTACATTTTTGAGGGACTTGAATTCCTCTCTAGACTAACAGAACTCCTCCTTTGCTAACTTCTTATGATCTTTGGGTGGCTCGTTGTGGATGTTGGAAGTATGTCTGAAGTTAACATCCAGGGACAGAATTAAATCCTGTTCACTTCACTTATGCAATGAACTGCTGGGACATCAGCATATTCAGTCCTACCCACAGTGAAGCCAATGGTGCTATTTCCACAAATAAATGATTTTGCCTACTCTGATCAGACAAGAAAAGCAAATGTTTGCTTTATCAAAGAAATCAAGAAGGTGAACAAAAAATAATAAGAGATGTAATTGTTATTTCACAGGTAGTTAATGTCACTGTGCAAGTTGGAATTTATGTCTGTAAATGCAACACAATAAAAAAATCCCACTGTTCGTGCAGCAGGAACACTGGAATGAAGGCCAGCAGACACAATGAAGGATTTTAGATGACACTGTAATAATGTACTTCACAAAGTATACATTCGGGTTTATGTTCAATTTATACATTTTGTAGTGATGACGTTTATTGGTGACTAGGATATATGTTACATATTGATTTCAACAGGCTACATGAAACCTGGCAGCTATACTTCACAGGGGCTCAAGAAAACATTTTCTTTGATTCCAGTTTTTGTGGGTTCTCCCCTCTTGAAGTCTGTTTTGAATTGCAGATTGAGTATATTTAAAAACAAAAAAATAATCCTCAACTCAGCCTGAACCTCTGAGTTTCACCAGGGCTTGGGAGAAGAACCATATGCCAGTGTCAGGTTAGCGCAAAGGAATTACATAGAACAGTGACACCTTTGACCACCACCAAGGGTTGAAATTCAAAGGTGCAACAACGCCCAAGGATTCTGTAGATTGAAGTCCTTGCTAACACTCAGCATGGCTTACTTTCAAGCTCTTCTTCCCACTTTCTTAAATGCCCCGGCTGTTCTGTTAATGCTGACCTTGCTTCTTATATCCACTTTGCACAAATCCGTCTGTCTTTTATCTGGCTATTGCTCACCTTTTTAAGGCATAAATCCCGTGTGCCTTAAAGAGTGCCCAGTACTTCGGTTAACATGCATTTTTAACTTCTACTAGAAGCAGAAAAATCACAGGATCAGGTCTTTACTTCGGCAGAACTCCTGCTCGCTTCACTCCTAATTTCACACAAGAGAAGCCTAAGAACTGAATGTACTAATCCTGCATATTTTGTCACCTCTCTTTTTGTGTCATCATTGCTCTTCCAATCTCTGGAATCCCAATCCAAGTGGCTCTCTAATGTAGCACTGCCTAGCACTCAATCTGGCTTCACATCAAGGGTCAGGCAGACAAGTTGTTAGAGATGGGCTGTTCAAAGTCTTCTACAAAATCTGGGCACTAAAATCTCTGTGAAAGGAAACACTTAAAATATCTTCAGTTTTCTCCATCATTTTTGCTATGGCCTAGGAATATACGTCTCTTTTCCTCCAGTGTAATGAGCATAAAACACTGAGATCATCAGCAGTTGACAGGTACATCTTAAGTACATAAGATCAACAAAGCTGACGGTGCTTCAGAAGACATGGGGAGTGCAACAGAGAAGGAAAGACCCCCAAATTTTTATAAAAGTCTTAATCTAGCTGGGGAATAATTAAGAGGAAAAGGATTTTTGACCATGAGACTATTGGACGAACAGAGAAGCAAGCAGGACAACAGAGGAACGGAATGTGTCACATTGGGTTAAGTCACTTCTCCCCTCTCTACCTGGGCTCCTCTATCCAGAAAAGGAAAGCATTAACATTTCTGCTTCATGAGGTACTGTGTGCTTAATTACGATTTTGGAGGATAAGTTTTCTGCATGAATGCATTCCAGAAATGCAGACTCTTATTACTTAAATATTTCCACTAATGATATAACTTGGACATTTTATATATGCTCACTTTTATACCACCTTGCTCTTCCCAAGCTTTATCCGGTAATTTAGAGGGTGTAAGAAACATTAATCGTATAACTGTTTTTATTAAGGAAGGTCCGTTTTATGATAGCAGTGATGTACTACAGATTGTGATTTAAGATGTACACTTTAGGTCAATTCTATACTGGCTTCAGTGGAGTTGCAGTGGGCGTAAAGTCAGGAGAAAATGTGGTACTTTACATAATAATGCTGATGATTAATGGGCTCCTGGAACATAACTCCATATTCTGAGGCACTGATCCTCCTTCTGCTCCCTCCTGAAATTTGTGTCTTGACCCTTTCATCTCTTGTTAGCTACCTTTCCAGAGCTGTTCATTAATCAGCACCATTGATCTGATGTGGTCTGTCATATCGTATTACTTAAAACACAGATAAGCAAGCATTGGCCTGACTCTGCTCTTTACATAACACATGATTGCAATATTTCCTTTACAGATGACTTAAGTATTATAAACATCAGTTTCCTGCTGGTGCTTGGTCCTGAAATTTGCTTTTTCTAGGTTTGTTCTCCACAGATCATTTCTCTCTCCCCCCCGTTTGTACTCCTTTCTGCTCAGAGACACCATCAAACACCTTCAGTATTCCCTGTTTGTGAGGGGCACTCATATGTCCGACCTGCAAGAGACGATCAGCAGAATAGCTCTTTCTCTTTGCTTGAGACCTGGTACCACAGTCGTCTGTTACTTTCTCCTAGAGAGTCTTGATGGAGGGACCTCAATTTTTTAGTTAATTGCTACTTATTTTATCCCTGCAATACTCTTTTCCCTGATATCTTCAGAAGTCTGCTTCCTTCTGCCTTTCGTGTGATCCCTAATAATGAAAAAATTAAAAAATGAGCTTCTTGTGAGCTTATTTCTGAATATTCTTATTTGCTGTGCTGGCACAGTGCTGTCTATCATGAGGCAATGGAAAATAAGAACTTGCTAGTGCCATAGGAGTTAGTATGTCTGATCTTAATCCACATATTGTATAGGTCTCTTGAGTAAGGTGGGGTCCGTTTTAATTGACGCTTTCACAATCATGATATATTTTCAGACTGAGCTGTCTAGGCTAAATGTAATTCTTTTTTTGTCACTTTTTCTCTCTGGGAGTATCATTTTGGGTGAAATTCTGAAAGCAGCAACGAGAAGGAGAAGACGAGAACAGCAGCATTAGCCATCAACAAACGTGATTCAAGAGTCAACTTGCTGCATGAAGTCATTATTCCAGGTGTATTTTATGGTTTATTTTTTCAAAAGAAGGTACATCCTCTGACTAGTGCAGACTGTGGCATTTATATTACATGAACAAGATTAGGCAGTTGGCTACCTAAAGGTAGATACCAAACTACAGTGTCTTAAACAGAGATCAAGATGGATCGTAATATAAAAAACACCTTTCCAACAGAGGCCAGAACTTGCACCATAGAAAATATAAAAATCTAGCATCACAGGACATGCTATCAGAAGGCCATAGCATTAATTTTGATAATAGTCAGGGCTTCATCTACGAGAGGAAGCTGCTCATTTCTGTATTCTACTGGGAACACTGTATGTCCACTATCAGTAATTGGGCCTGAAATTCAGAAATTAATTTGTTAATGCATTAGACATTTGCAGAAAGACTGTTTAAAGAGGCTGGACTGCTCTAGCCTAGTAAAGGCCAATTTTCCCACAAGGACATCTTTGCAAAAGTACTAGAGAAAAAAATCTCTCCCTGAAGTCCCAGGGGTACTTACCGAATCTGGAATAGCAATGTAGTTCGCAGTAAAGTCTACATCATGTTCCCACTTTTTGTCTCACAAACCCTCTATTACTTGCCTGTATCTGTTTCTTTTTCCCTTCGTTCACTGCCTTTTATCTGATACTATAGAATTTCACTTCCCTTAAGCTGCAATTCTTTTCTTAAGTTTGAATTTGGCACTTGGAATAGGCATTTTCTAGGTCTCACTTTCAGCTGTTGATTCTTCTGATACTTCTTTATATTTGCAAGTGGTATTCTCAGTGAAACAGCTAAACATACCTAAGAGCTAACTTCCAAAAGGATAACTCTTCTCCTACTGATTTGCCTTTCCACTCCCCATGCCAAATGGCCCCTCCTGTGCTGGGCAGTGGTATCCTCACTCAACCCTGAAGTTTTGGAAAAGTTCTCTCTCATTTAAGATATAAATTGGGGTGCTGCCTGCTTTCCGTTAATGAAGATCTCGTCATGCTTAGTGTGTTGGGTGTATAGACCCCACACTTGCAGAGAAATGGCTTAAATGGTGCCCAAGCAGAGCGCAGGTTGCTCTCTTGGCTGCACCTCGCTGTGGGCAGAGCAGGGTAAAGCAATGTTAGGCAATGTTAAGTGTCCGTTTGGACTTTGCACACCTGATTTGAAATGGTGAAGATAACTGGTACCTGGAAGAGGCAACTAAATGTCAGCAGTTGATAGGCTAATCAGAACAGCAGCAGATCACCAAAAGCCTTCATGTAAAATTCAGCCAGACGTTCAAATGAATACAAAAATCTATGACGCCAGACTGAACCACGACAGCATGTCAGACCATGAGTTATCTTTTCACATGTGGTAAAGAGAATCATAGAATCATAGAATCATCTAGGTTGGAAAAGACCTTTAAGATCATCAGGTCCAACCGTTAACCTAGCACTGCCATCCCACCACTAAACCACGTCCCTAAGCACCTCATCTACCCTTCTTTTAAATACCTCCAGGGATGGGGACTCAACCACCTCCCTGGGCAGCCCATTCCAGAGCCTGACAACCCCTTCCGTGAAGAAATTTTTCCTAATGTCCAATCTAAACCTGCCCTGGTGCAACTTCAGACCATTTCCTCCCCCTATCGTCTGTTACCGGGGAGAAGAGGCCGACCCCCACCTCACTACAGCCTCCTTTCAGGCAGTTTAGAGGGCGATAAGGTCTCCCCTCAGCCTCCTCTTCTCCAGACTAAACAACCCCAGTTCCCTCAGCCGCTCCTGGTAAGAACAGTGTTGTACATATATATAGATATATACATACATGGAAACCGTATATATATAAGTATGTATGTATGTATAGTTATATACACAATTATTATTTTAAAATTATCTTACTCTGGCAAAATACTGCTGGGTGTAACAACACAGAATTCTCTATATTTCTACTATGGAGGCTTCACAATTGTATCTGAATGTTGAACGAAACCACATACTTTTCAAAGCAATTCACTGAAGTGAGTGTCTGGTTGCAGCTGGGATAGAGTTAATTTTCTTCCTAGTAGCTGGTATAGTGCTATGGTTTGGATTTAGCATGAGAATAATGCTGATAACAAATTGATGTTTTACTCATTGCTAAGTAGTGCTTACACTAAATCAAGGACTTTTCAGCTTCCCATGCTCTGCCTGGTGCACAAGAAGCTGGGAGGGGGCACAGCCAGGACAGCTGACCCCAACTGGCCAAAGGGCTATTCCACAGTATATGACGTCACGCTTAGTATAGAAACAGGGGGGAGTTGGCCCGGGGGGCTGCTGCTCAGGAATTGGCTGGGCATCATGGGTCAGTGGGTGGTGAGCAATTGCATTGTGCATCACTTACTTTGCATATTGTTTTATTATTATTATTATCATCTCTTCCTTTTCTGTCCTATTAAACTGTCTTGACTCAACCCACAAATCTTACTTTTAATTTTTTTTTTGTCCCTGATCCTCTCCCCCATCCCACTGCGAGGGTAGGGGGTAGTGAGCGAATGGCTGTGTGGCATTTAGCTGCTGGGTTAAACCCCACAGTCCTTTTGATGTGCAACATGAGGTCTGATGGATTGAAATAACGACAAAACTGACCAGATCACATTAGAAAAAAATTGTTATAATCGCTCATTATATGAGTTTGATAGTCGCTGGTCACAATGTTGATTTATTTGCTCTCAGCGTCGTCGTGCTTGTTCTCAGGGTTGCGTTATGTAACACCTTGCTCATCATACGTGTTCCCTGCTGTGATGTTTATCACCGCTGGGAGCTGGGTCAAGGTTATAATTTTGCTGTACTTTGTAACATTGGCTTATGGTATGATAAAATGGCTGGTTGCGAGACTAATCTGGTATTTGTAGTCAGCATTGCCGTCATCTCTGTACTTTGGGAACCATCTCTTGGAAATTATTAATAATTACACTTTCCACATTTTCTCCTCAGAGAGACAATTTATAGGGGAGACACTTTCCTTCACCTTCCACTTCTCCTCCAGCTCTTGAGAATTCTGAATATCCTTGGGATGTTCAAACCGACATGTTCCTGTTCCTCCTGCTCCTGAACATGTTTCAGGTCTTGTTTGAAATTAAACAACTATTTAAGAACACCATCCAGAGATCTACCCTGAGGCTGGACAGTTATGAGTGGCAGGGTGTGGGGGACAGTATGGGCAAGTACCTAGGACAGTGGGTACCTCCAATGTTTTGGAACTTCACCTCTGAACAAGTAAAATATTTGGAAAAAGCACGCCGTCGTCCTGGCAATTCCAGAGAGATGCAAATCACTGCAATGCACTGGGGCCTAGCCCATACCTACCAAACCCTGTTCAACACTATTCAGTACTCTCAAGGGGAAGAGAAGGTCCCTGGATCTGATGACAAGGCAACAGGCACTGCAGCTGCTCCAGCTCCTGCAATAGGCACTGCAGATGTTCAAACTCCATCAACAGGCACTGCAGCTGAACCAGAGAGCTAACTGCGCCAGTATCAGTTGCCCGTATACACAAGAAGAAATCCTGGACGCAAAAGTCAGCCCATTTAAGTAAGGGATGATGAAAAAACAGGGCCATCACAAGAAGAGGGAGAG
This sequence comes from Gorsachius magnificus, assembly GCA_034008185.1. Classification (NCBI taxonomy): domain Eukaryota; kingdom Metazoa; phylum Chordata; class Aves; order Pelecaniformes; family Ardeidae; genus Gorsachius; species Gorsachius magnificus. Next base: position 126,712,422 of record CM067081.1, read on the forward strand.
GAAGAACTCATAAATGAGATTGTAACTACCCAATCCCTTCCCTGAATGAACTGCGAGAGAGGCGAAAATATTTCAGCCGTCATCCAGGTGAGCACATTGTCACCTGGCTGCTCTGATGCTGGGATAATGGGGCCAATAGCCTGGAATTAGAGGGCAGGGAAGCTAAGCAGCTGGGATCCCTTTCTAGGGAAGGGGGCATTGACAAAGTGATTGGAGAAAGGGCACAAGTCCTCAGCCTCTGGAGGCAACTCCTGTCAGGCATGAAGGAAAGCTATCCCTTCAAGAAAGATGTTATATGTCACCCAGGAAAGTGGATACACGCCATGGAGAGAGGTATCCAGTACCTGAGGGAATTAGCTGTGCTGGAAGTGATTTATAGTGACCTGGACAATGAGCAGTTATCCAAAGATCCAGATGAAGTTCAGTGCACATGACCCATGTGGTGGAAGTTTGTACAGAGTGCACCAGTGTTGTATGCCAACTCATTGGCAGTACTGACCTGGAAAGATGGAGGTGAACCAATGGCGGATGAATTGCCTGGCCAGCTCTGGCAATACGAAGAAAGTCTCTTCCTTCCTCATCTCAGCTGTGGACAAACTGTCCCAGGAGGTCCAGCAACTCAAAGAGGTCCTACTCCCCATCTGCATGGACCAGTATCTCATCTATTAGGAGCAAGCATTCCTTTGCTCAAGAAAGAATATAGTGGGTACACACCATGGGCCACCCTGTGGTTTTACCTGTGTGACCATGGAGAGAACAAGAGGAAGTGGGATGGAAAATCTACCTTGACCCTAGAGGCACAGGTACATGTACATGAAGTTGCAAGGAAAAACAATCACAAATGGGGGTTCTTCTAGGAAAATTGCTGCTCCAGTTTCCAGTCAGCAGTTCCCCAGACAGAACAGTAGGGTTGATCTCAATTCTGATCTTAATGAAGTGACTTCTGACTTGTATTTACAAGAAGGAGTAACAAATACTATGACCAGGACTAGAGGGGCTGTGCCTCCAGCCAGGTGGAGGAAAGGGACAACCGGGTTTACTGGACTGTGTGGATTCAATAGCCTGGCACATAAGACCCACAGGAGTATAAAGCTCTAGTGGACACTGGTGCACAATGTACCCTAATGCCATCAAGCTACACAGGGGAAGAACCCATCTGGATTTCTGGAATGACAGGGGGATCTCAAGATCTGACTGTGTTGGAGGCTGAAGTGAGCCTAACCAGGAATGAGTGGCAAAAGCACCCCGTTGTGACTGGCCCAGAGGCTTCATGCATCCTTGGAATAGACTGCCTCAGGAGAGGCTATTTCAAGGACCCAAAAGGGTATCAGTGGGCTTTTGGTATAAATGCCTTGGAGACTGAGGAAATGAAGCAGCTGTCCACCTTGCCCAGTCTCTCACAGGACCCTTCTGTTGTGGGGTTGCTAAGGGTTGAAGAACATCAGGTGCCAATCACTACCACAATGGTGCACTGGTGGCAATATCGCACCAACCAAGACTCCCTGATCCCATCCATAAGCTGATTCATCAACTGGAGAGCCAAGAAGTGATCAGCAAGACTTGCTCACCCTTTAAGAGTCCCATAAGGCCAGCGCAAAAGTCTAATGAAGAGTGGAGACTGACAGTAGACTATCATGGCCTGAATGAAGTCACGTTGCCACTGAGTGCTGCCATGCCAGACATGCTAGAACTTCAGTACGAACTGGAGTCAAAGGCAGCCAAGCGGTATGCCACAACTGACAATCGCTAATGCGTTTTTCTCAATCCCTTTGGCTGCGGAGTGCAGGCCACAGTTTGCTTTCACTTGGAGGGGTGTCCAGTACGCCTGGAATCAACTGTCCCGGGGGTGGAAACACAGCCCTACCATTTGCCATGACCGTTCCAGACTGCACCAGAACAGGGTGAAGCTCTGGAACACCTGCAATACATTGATGACATCATCGTGTGGGACAACAGAGCAGAAGAGGCTTTTGAGAAAGGGAATAAAATAGTCCAAATCCTTCTGAAAACTGGTTTTGCCATAAAACAAAGTAAGGTCAAGGGACCTGCATGGGAGATCCAGTTTTTAGGAATAAAACAGCAAGATGGATGTTGTTAGATCCCAATGGATGTGATCAACAAATTAACAGCTATGTCCCCACCAACCAGCAAAAAGGAAGCACAACCTTTCTTAGGTGTGGTGTGTTTCTGGAGAATGCATATTCCAAATGACAGTCTGATCGTAAGCCCTCTCTATCAAGTGACCCAGGAGAAGAACAGTTTCAAATAGGGCCCTGAGCAACAACAAGCCTTTGAACAAACTAAACAGGAGAGAGCTCATGCAGTAGCCCTTGGGACAGTCTGGGCAGGACAAGATGTAAAAAATGTGCTCTATACTGCAGCTGAGGACAATGGCCCTACCTGGAGCCTCTGGCAGAAAGCACCAGGGGAGACTGAAGGTTGACCCCTAGGGTTTTGGAGTCAGGGATACAGAGGATCTGAGGCCCATTACACTCCACTGAGAAAGAGATATTGGCAGCATGTGAAGGGGTTCGAGCTGCTTTGCAAGTGGTTGGTACTGAAGGAGGTACGGCTCCTCTTGGCACACTGACTGCCGGTGCTGGGCTGGGTGTTCAAAGGGAGGGTCCCCTCTACACAGCATGCAACTGATGCTACATGGAGTACGTGGGTCTCACTGATCACACAAAGGGCTCCAATACGAAGCCCCAGTTGCCCAGGAATCTTGGAAGTGATCATGGACTGGCCAGAAGGCAAAGATTTTGGAATATCATGGAGGAGGAGGTGATGAGTGCTGAAGAGGCTCCACTGCACAATAAACTGTCAGAAAATGAGAAGCAAAATGTCCTGTATATTGATGGGTCCTGTCGTCTTGTGGGAAAGCATTGGAGTTGGAAGGTTGCTGTATGGAGTCGTATACAATAAGTTGCAGAAACTGGTGAAGGAGAAGGTGAATTGAGTCAGTTTGCAGAAGTGAAAGCCATCCAGCTGGCTTCAGGTATTGCTGAACAAGAAAAATGTCCAGTGCTCTATCTCTGTACTGACTCATGGATGGTGGCAAAAGCCCTGTGGGGCTGGGTGCAGCAATGCAAGCCGAACAACTGGCAGTGCAGAGGCAAACCCATCTGGGCCGCTGCACTGTGGCAAGATATTGCTGCCCAGGTAGAAAATCTGATTGTAAAAGTACAGGTCACGTACCCAGTAGTCGGGCCACTGAAGAACATCAAAACAACCAGGAGATGGACCAGGCTGCTAAGATTGAAGTGGCTCAGGTGGATCTGGACTGGCAACATAAGGGTGAATTATTTATAGCTTGGGGGCCCAGACACCTCAGGCCATCAAGGAAAATGGGCTCATTATCGAGGGGTGGACTTGACCATGGGTGCCATTACACAGGTTATCCATAAATGCAAAACGTGTGCTGTGCTGCAATCAAGCAAGCCAAGTGGTTAAAGCCTCTTTGGTATGGGGGACAATGGCTGAAGTATAAATATGGGGAGGCCTGGCAGATTGATTATATCCTGTTCCAACAAACATGCCAAGGCAAGTGCCATGTGCTTAAAATGGTGGAAGCAATCACCAGACGGCTGGAAACTGTGCCCCGTGCCACTGCCTGGAACACTATCCTGGGCCTTGAAAAGCAAGTCCTATGGTGACATGGCACCCCAGAATGAATTGAGTCAGACAACGGGACTCATTTCCGAAACAACTTCATAGACACCTGTGCCAAAGAGCATGGCCTTGAGTGGGTCTATCACATCCCCTATCGTGCACCAGCCTCCGGGGAAATTGAACGATACAATGGACTGTTAAAGACTACACTGAGAGCAATGGATGCTGGGACACTCAAACATTGGGATACACATTTAGCCAAAGCCACCCGGTTAGTCAACACTAGGGGATCTGCCAATTGAGCTGGCCCTGCCCAGTCAAAACTTTTACATACTGTAGAAGGAGATAAAGTCCCTATAGTGCATGTAAAAAATATGCTGGGGAAGGCAGTCTGGGTTATTCCTGCCTCAGGCAAAGACAAACCCATTCATGGGATTGCTTTTGCTCAGGGACCTGGGTGCACTTGGTGGTGATGTGTGAGGCTGGGCATCAGTTGGCGGGTGGTGAGCAATTACACTGTGCATCACTAACTTTGTATATTCTTTTACCATTATTATTATTATTATTATTTTCCTTTCCTTTTCTGTCCCATTAAACTGCCTTTAGCTCAACCCATGAATCTTACTTACTTTTTTTTGCTCTCCCCAATTCTCTCCCTCACCCCACTGCAGCGGGTGGATTGAGCAAACGGCTGTGTGGTGTTTAGCTGCCTCCTGGGTTAAACCATGACAGTGGGTTGTGACTGAGTAAAGTCTGATTTTATTGTTGGTGGTGTGAAATATGGAGTAAATCATCTGTGCTCAGTGGAACTGCACCTACATAAGCTTTCCAGGGAACAGACTGATTTGTGGGTAGTGCTTGTATATTGCTAGCGTTGTTGAGTCTTGAGTGCTAGTTTTCTACAGATATTTAGTATTAATAGAAGCAGTTTTGAGCGTATAAACAGCCTCAGGCATTCATGTGCTGACGCTGTAGGTTACAAGGCATCAGCATTATGGTATGAAACTCAAAAGGTTGGTGGGAGGGAAACAAGGCAGGAGGTTAAGGTTTTGAAGCCATGAACACTGAAGATGGCCAGCACAATCAGAGTATTGCCTTGCTACCAAGAAGGCGGCACTTGAACGACATGATGCTGCCTTGCTACCTTAAGCAAGGTTCTCACAAAACCAAAGCTATAGTTGTGTCGCAATTACTAACAATGTTTCTGCAACTGAACTATGAGTTGCCATCACTGCAATCACCAGAGACGAAGAAAATGTGTAGAAATTAAATTGTTACAGTAATATATCCGCCTAAGCTACTGCTTTGGCTAGATGAGCCAGATTAGCTCATGACAGATGAGCTTCATGAACATTTCATTGCCAAGGAACCCTGTCAAAATATTGGTGATTTCTCCGAATCTGTTCAACATCATGGAGATGTCAAATGAAATCTGAAAGGACATTATTTTTCAGGAAGAACAAAAACAATGAAAGCATATGAAGAGAATGAGCTGAGTTTTTTTTCCTCCTCCCCTACGCATTGCTTTGGTTTCATTGAATGATGTCCTTGCAAATACTTTGGCATAAACCCTGAAACCCTTAGTCCCATAGATGTTGGTGAGTTGAAGAAAGTACTGAATGTCCTCAGAGAACAGATCTCCATGTTTTAGGTTTGCAAACTGATAACGTTATTTTTACCTAGGTGCAGGAACTGTGTAATCTCAACACATAACACAATTTAATGGCACTGGTTCTGCCATATGCCTTCATACGCCATTGCGACCTCACGGTCACAATGCTACAGCACTTGATGCATCAATGTGCAGCCACCAAATCTGTAGTTCTCATGCTGAAAGCTGAGCTCAATCACTAGTCTGAAATACATTGTCATGAGTATGGAAGATGATACAAAACAGTAACTGGCAAAAGTAATGAAATCCCTTTTTTTTTTTCGTGGCTTGTTGCTTGCAGAAACTGAGACATACTGTTTACATTCATTTAAAGTATAATTCCATGTGGGACAATGGAACACCACCAGCTATAAATTTCAGTGGATTTGATCCATTTGTCACAGAACCACCCCCCTCAAGGTAAACTAGGAAATGAAACTTTCATTCATATATATGGTTTTCTCAAGCACCAAGAGCCAGGTTATCAAATAGATAAACAGAAAAATTGAACACCCTCCTCCCCCTAAAAAAACCTCAGCATCATCTTGATGGAATTCTTCCCTCTCACTGTGCTTTTATTATCTGACCTGTTTTATAAGGAGAGGAGGAAACTTGCAGGATTCTTACCTGCCTTTACTAGAGGAAGATTTATATTAAAAATTATGTTTGCATGCATTCTGAGCGGCAAGGTCTGAGACAAGGAATCTTTTCCTTAAGTTTTAAGATTCATAACACCACTGCCCAAATGCTGTGCTAAACAATAATGTTACTGACAGTCAGGAAAAACACTCAAATGATTTTTGAGGGTTTTTTTGTTTTTGTTTTGGATGACTGTCTCCCGTCTCTGAAGATTTCCCTTGCAAGTCAATCATTAAAGAGTCAGTAACCAACACAGTGAAAAGACTAGGTAAAAAGCACAACGAACGTGTTTTCCCATACCATTCTTCCCCTGTGCTTGCTGCCTCTGGCCTCAAACTGTACAAATGAAAGCTTGTTTGATTTATGCTGAGAACTATATATAAAATATCACACAGGATCCACAGAGAAACAGAGTCACTCTGGGCTTTGGTTTCATTATCCATGGAGGAATAGCTGACTACAGCCTTGGAGTACGTAGAACTGATCAAAGCGTTTGCTTCCTCACAACCAAAGAGGAACCCACTGTAGATTTCCTGTTTCATGCTTCAGTGCCAAAACACAATGAAAAAAGTTCTAGATGAGCATGTGAGTTTTTCTAAAACATTGTTCAATCAAATCTGATGGTTATGCACATTTGTGAAACTCGTCATTTGAAATGTCAAGCCACTGACAGCAATGTGTCCTGAGGTGTGATGTATATTTGTGATAACTATTTGCTTTTTAAAGTTATGTATCATCTGCATCAAAACAGGATTTTTCTTAAGTGTGCCTGAAATGTAGAGATGTCAGTGCCGGCTGCGTTATTCAGATCTGGGCTTTAAATACCCTGTGCCGGGAAAGCACAGAGTCAGGATATGACTACAATGCCATTTTTAAGGCACTCTGAGTTATTTTTCACTTTTCTCCTAAAACTGTATGCAGTGTGGCTGATGGAGAATGATTACTAACATTAATAGTAGCTGAAGTGATTTCCACTCTGTACAGTACATACAGCACAATGCATTAAGGAAAATAACATAGCAATAATTGTTGTTATTCTTACTCCAGTATTAGCAAATGATAAACTCTTGGGATTTATTGGAATTCAGTATTCAGCTCTCTCTGTGGCTCCTAGAGGCTATTTCTCTGGTCATTTCAAAACGTTCTTGAATGAAACTGAAGGCAGTTGGCTCTGTCGTTGGATAAGTTCTGCTAACGTAGGAGGGCTGTCTCCTGAGTGCTAAAAAGACCATTTCCAAATCTTCAGCATCTTCTTCCCTGACAGCAGAAGTTACTACGCAGAATGGTTTAGGTTATGCTGAAATGAAATTTTACAGGAGATCCAGAGTCTTCCAAGAGGAGAAATGGTAGGGAATGGCAGTGACTTGAGGGGACTCGATAGCAACTTCCCCACCTTTTATTTCTGGAAGGTGACACGCTGTACACGAGCACCCCACTGGTGTTCGCTTTGGTATTCTCAACATAACCCTTTTCCGTATCAGGAAAGGAATTCTGTGAGGAGGAGATTGGATCTTTGACTGTAGACAATCTGGCAGCTACCTTACTCCTCCTATCTCCCAACAGAAATTGTTGTAAGAAAATGGCCCAGATGAACAAAATGATGACAGCACTTGCAGATATTCTGATCTCTGCCATGACCGGCATGAAGTACCATAGGAGATGGATCAGGAATCTTAGCTGTAGGGGAGCTCAGAGCTATTCGAGTTCAATCAGATTTCACAATTTGCTCTAATGAAGAGTGCTGGCAGAAGTTCAAAGCTACTCCAGGTCTCGACTCTCCCTCCACATTACTATAAAAATGACTGTAGAAGTGTTAACTGCAGAGGAGCCAAAAGTTGTTTTGGTTCCAGCCTTTCCCAGCAGGAGTAACTGAGAAAATAGAGTAGGAGTGCTAGTTCTGCTCATAGCTCCCTCAGCCTCCTGCAGAACACCAGAGACATTGCCGGGAACACGGCAAAGTATGCCCAGCGCTGTCCCCCCTCGCAGCTCCCGCAGCCTCAGCTGCTCTCTGCAAACGCCGCCAATACAGATGCACCGGCTCAGTAACTCCAGAAGTCTTCGGAATTAGCATTACCCTCCGCTGCTGATAACCCGACGGCTGTTTGAGAGGCAGAAGGTATCAGGAGGATGGCTGCGTTCAGCCAGCATTGATTTCTTCAGCCTTTTGTCTGTGTCTGCTTTCTGTCTCGTTTGGAGGTGGTTACTGTTACTACAAGTAGCATGAATCATGTCTCTGTTAAAAAACAGAGCTTCAATTGTCTTACATAACCCCTGGTAACTGCGTGTCTAATAATAGCAAGCCATTTCCAGGTAGGGAATCTGTCTGAGTCCCAGACCCAGACACACGCACACGCACGCACACACACACACACGCGTATTCATATTACTTTTTACACCTCGCTTCTGGGAAGGAGTGAGCTTTTAACATGCAATATGACAGATCTGAGCTGCAGGACCTGGCAAGTATTATTTTAAAATGCCGTTTTTCACTTATTGCCTTGAGAAACCAGTCCAGTATGTGCAATTTGCTTCCCAGCCCAAGCAAGAAGAGGGAGCAAAAAGAAAACCTGACAGCATTGTTGGGTTTTGAGAGAGCACTGAATGGCAAATGCCATGGTTGGATCCTGACCTGAAAGCCTCACTCTTTGTAGACGTGAATTCTCCTTCTGTCTCTTAGAGAAGGCCCACATTTTGATAAAGTTGGTACTTCTCATAGTTCTGACAAACCCCTATTTTTTCCATCCCTCAGTTTTCCCCTTGGAAAAGTAAAGGACAATATGCAACTCCCTCATTACTGCAACTCTAATACATAATGGTGCAAATCAATAATGAGGTCTTCAAATGAAACTTCTTCATAAACTGAAAATATTATTCGCATTGTAACCCATGAGTGGTCCACAGAAAGAAGGAATTACTGAAGATTACTATGGTGTCACAAAAATTCTGAACTTTCATTCAGTAATTCTCACTGGTAACGTTGCTGCTGCTCTGTGAGACACTGAACTGCCTGTCCTCTTGCCAAATGAGATAAAATTTTGCTGCAGAGAAACATGCTATCAGGTCCATCAATCCTGATTCTGGTTAATAACAAACACAAGACTCTTCAAAGGGTGAGAATCAAAGAATCATAGTTGCAAGGGACCCATAAGGATCATCGAGTCCAACTCCCTACTCGCTGCACCACTACCTAAAACTAAATTATATATCTAAGAGCATCATCCAGGCACTCTTTAAACTCTGACAGGCTTGGTGCCGTGACCACTTCCCCGGGGAGCCTGTTCACAAATGGAGTGGTTCTAGACTGTTTCACAAGGTTTTCCAAAGAAACCAGTTCCTTCTGACCTCTCTTACCATCAATCAGCATTCCTGGGGTTCTAAGCTTGGATTATATGGTATCACCAACATAAGAACGACCCTCCAGCCATTCTAAGTTTCTATATTCTCTTGGTTTAGGAGATGGATTGGAGCCAGGGGTTCAGAAAGCCAATCTGACTTCTGGAGTTGTTCAGATTTGAGTTCATCTCTTCACATTGTTGGAATGTAATAAACAGTTAAAAACTTAACTGATGACATAATAAAAAATGTTCTCTGTCAGCTTTTATTTCTAAATCTATTATCTTTCTCAGCTCATATAATCTTTCTTGAAAGTTTGTTGGAAGTACTTGGAAACAATAAAGCTTAGTGGATCAGATGTCAAGACTCAGGTTCTATGCCTGCTTCTGACCAAGGCATATGGTATAACCAGGCAGTATCTTTGGAGGAATCGTTACTTGCCTGTTTCTCAGGATCTATGGACAATAATTGACAATTTGGTATTGCTATTATGGGAGCAAGCATCTTACTTATTATGAGTCCCTGGGTCTATAAATCACCTTATAGCAAAGTCAGAACCGAACTAAACCTAAATTGTGTTTGAACTCACAAGCTGACTGGTCTGGCCAACAGCTGCAGACAGACTTTCATGGATGCCCTCCCACTAAGTTAGTCTGTAATACTCATATGATCTCAGACAGATTTCTGTGGGTGCAACAGGGAAAAAATTGGACTGGTACTTTTATTTGTTATCAAATAAACGCCTGTGGTTCAGCAGCAATAAGCCTACTGTGAAAAGTCCAAAGACCCAAGCAAGTGAAAAAAACAAATCAAACAGGAAACCTGCTGAGTTGTAAACTGTAGTTTATCAGTATCATGCAGTCATGAGCTGACTGTGCTACTGCCCTAGGGTAAGAAGTTCTTACCTTTTCTGTAGGAAGTAAAATTAATTTGCCTTCACTATCTAGTAATCCCCTTGTCAAGCAGTAAGAAATTCAGATATTGGCCACTCTAACGTTGAAAGAGAGAAATGAATGGAAACCAAAGATCCTGCATCAGTTGCTGAACTTTCAACATTCCTGCTAGAAAAACAGTATTAATATTTTAGTTGCTGATCATAACACTATGTCCCAGATTCTGGCTAAGCATCTGAGAACACAACAGATCTTGTGCATTCAGGTTATTTTCATTAGGACTGAAACTCCCGCAGGAAACCCTTTCACTGGTGGCCCAGTGAAGGGTTAAACAAAAGTTGGGACTCAAGTTTACAAAGCCATCTGAACGGGCTTCAAGTAGACACGAAACATCTATGCATCTGGACAATGGAGCTTGCAATTGACTGTTCTGTACCATCTGCTCTCAAGAACATTTTCTGCTTGGGAGTTGCATAAGCAATGAAAAAAAGCACACAAACAACTTCCTGTACCATGTTTTCGGTCACTTGTAATGACGCATTACAAAGCAAACCAGCTAAATATGCACAACTGTGCCTCACTCCAGATGACAACATGTATTATGTAAGAGACAGAAAGACACGTATTTTAAGATATCACGACACAAAGAGCACCCAAGGGGAAATAGTTGCTACATGTGAGAGTTGGGGGGCAAGTGTCAGGGGGAGTTTTGCTTCCATCTCAAAAGGCCAAATACAGTTCCAAAGACAGAAAAATCAAAAAGAGGACTTTTTTTGGTTTACAAGTAAAATGACAGAACTTGATGCATCTCCTTCTGTAAAGGGGAGTTTAACTTGTAATGAATGCAAGCTTTTTGTTGTTATTTAATGTCACTTTAACACATTTTAGATTCAAAATTATTCTTATCCCAAAAGCTTTTAAAAATATCATTTGTTTAGACTTGCTTTGTTTGTCTGTTGGGAAGCCGTGGCCTGATTTAATCTCATATGGTGGCATAAATAAAACAATATCCACAGGAATTAGAATAGTTTAACCAGAATAAAAATATCTACCTCTCCAAATGGGTCCCAAACTTTTAAAACTGTGTACGTACACACGTGTTGGCCTCCTTCTCTCTCCATCGGCAACTGCACTAATGGAATTGAATGGAGACATATGGGGAAAGCCCCAGTACCCGTGCAAATGCTGGGAACTGCTGAAGGCGAAGGGGAACTGAAGCCTAGACTGAAGCAGGGAAGGAAGGTAGTTTGCCTCTACTTTGGTGGATTTTTAACACAGAAATCAAGGTGAGTTTCCCCACTAATGAACAGGCTCAGGCTGTCAGTCCACAACTGTTACCACGGGATCACTCAGCAGTATAGATCTGACCTGGTTTGGGCATGGACACATGATCACGTTACTATCAAATTAGCAAGAGTTTGTGTTGCTGCAAGAGAAGAGACGATATATAATCTAGCCTGAAGTCAGAGTGGCGCAGACAGGTGATATCTGATCTGGCGTAAAGCCTGCCATATAAAGTTAATCCATTTGTTCTGAAAACATTCAGACCAGTATGTGGATTCATCCTAGATCAACACTTTGTGTTATATGGCTACAGTGTTTTTGGTAGGGTATTATGACCCAGATCCACTGTGCCATCAAACCACAGCTTCAGAAACTTCGCCCCAGAGAATTTGTGTGGAAACAACCAATTCTGTCAAACTACAGGGTAAGTCTGCTGGTGCAGACAGCTCCAGGGGAGACAAACTCCCATCCACCTGAGAAGCAGACTCACCTTGTAAAGCCTAGTCATGTAAGAGTAGAGGGGTTCACTTACAAATCAGCATCTATCACTTCTTACAGGCCAAAAGGACTTAGACCACCGAATTTTCCTCTTACCTTCAAAATACAGTGGCTTTGATGTTAATATGGGATTTTCTTAGATAACGGACCCTGTAGTCTAGAATCTGCAGGACTAGATTATTCTCAGGAGACCAGTTCATCTCCAAGAAAATACATCAGCCTGTGGTAACAAAGTCTGAGGTGAATAAAAACTGTTTTAAGATTTCAGCTGAATTAAGAAGGTGCACAGTTCACACAGGTCACCTCTGCATGGGAAGGAACATCAGTATGTTTTCTGTACCTACAATTCTTTAATAGCAAAACCTGGTTCATATCCTCTGCCTCCCTTTGCTGCCTAGCCCCCTTCCTGACTCTAATGCCTTACACTGCCAACCATCAGAAGGACGCTGTATGAAATTTTGTTCATAATTACACTGGCAAGTCTCCTCTGGTTTTCATGGAAGTTACATCCTCATAAATGAGAGCAGAATGTGGCCCTCTGTCTTTTCCAAAGGAGGACTAACGATCAAATAATTTTCTCACATCTCTGTTTGCACTTTCACAGTCTGGTTACATTGATTTGTGTCTCATAAGTAGACATTTCCTTTGTTGGTTACAAATCAATGTTATAGACCTAGCCTGCCTGCACATTTTTCCCTTCCCTCTTACTGTGTGAAAAACAAAATGCAGCCTCAATTCTTCTTGCCTTATAAATGTGAACTTCCTTGATGAAGCATAAGAGAGAAAAGCAGATAAAATTCCAGCTCTCCCTCAAAAACCAGGAAATGTCTGTGCTTAAATTTCTAATTACCAAGATGCTTTATGGTATGATAAACACCTTTATCATTCCAGTCCTGCCACAGCTTTGTTAACCTAGTTATAATCCTCTCCTTCAGATATCGCAAGATTTCCCATAGCAGCCCACTGTGATATCACAGACAGCTATGACCTCATGGCATGAGTAAGGAAAAAAGAGGCAAAGGTTTTAGTCTGCTGCAGGACTGAGCTGCCACACAAATCTCCTGGAAAAGATGGAAAATAAAAGGGTTTGCAATTGGTGCCTGAGAGGCAATGAGGTTTTTGACTGGAGTAGGAAAATACAACAGTGAAGACAGCTGGGTATTTTACTACAAATGGATACGTGTGATAATAGAAAAGGAGTAGTAAGAAACAGAGCCATCAATCAGCATATACTGAGTGAAAGAAGGTACAGGTGTAAATGTGGAACATCTCGGTTTGATCTGCCTTTATTAAAAGAGAAAAAAAAAAGTTAAAAAAAAGAGTAAAAGCCACCTCAACTCAATCTCATCAATTTTAATAGCATGAAGAAGTTTAGCAAGTGACAGTTCCACCAATTTGATGGAAAACTCATGGCTGCCAAAATAAAAATAGAAATAGATTTGAGCTGGCATCAATAAAAATAATAATAATAATAATAAGGTTTAAAGGATGTGAGATCAAAAAGGAAAAGAAAAATTTTACAAATATGAAACAAGGCTCGCTACACTGTCATCAACCACCATCAAAGAGCATCTTCAGAAGTCAAAAGGGAATTTTATTTATTTTAAAGAACAACACTAGGAATCGGGAAATCTGAGTCCTACGTACCTTGCTATGCTTGGCCTTGAGAAAGGGATTTCAGTGCCCTGTGCTTCAGCTTCTCTGTAAGGCCAATCAAGATAATAACAGAACGACTTCACAGGCATTTTATAAAGCTTAATTAATGAGCGTTGAGAAAACACTTTAAGATCTTTATGTAGAAAGTATTATATGGAAGGAAGGCAGGACAGAAAGAAATTTTAAGATTTGGGAAACACTTGAAAAAGAGATTCCACAACTTGACCATCTCCTGGAAATCACAGGAAAAGAACAAATCCCTTCCTTTTTTTTGATTTTGTTTCCAAAGGAAGTTTAAAGCTTCTCAGCCAAATGGGCAAAGAAGTTGCTGCCACAAATAGTTGAAGAATTGGTGAATAAGTGGTAACGGGGAGCCCTGGCTTTGTTCTGCGTTTGCACAGCCTCACTCCCTCCCTGCTGGACTGCAATGTTGCAACACCGTAGGCACGTGCCCATTCTTGGTGAGATAACACACCACGCTGCTGGCCTGGTGGGAAGAGAGAAGAGGAGAAGTTATGACTATGTGGCTGGCTGGCTACTTACACAGCCTCCTGCCAGCAGCAGTTCAGGCAAGATGCCACAACGGCTGCTATAAGACTTTGGGGTCCAGCCATTTGGTCTCTCTGTTCCACCAGTCCACACCACCAGGCATCAGCTTGCATTGCTTCTGTTTAAAATGGATGTGGCTTTCTGAAACTTTTGAGTATTGTAATAGTAGATATAGTGGAATAGCCCTTGATAGATTAAATATGTGAACAAGGTTAGGAAGAAAGAAGAAGAGATATAAAACAAGAACACTAAAATTAAGAAGAATGATAAAAACAAACCAGAATTATTCTGATTTGACACAACTTTTCCAAAGCATTTTACTTAGATGTAAATGACAAACAGAAGCTACCAAGCTGCCATGAGTCAGACCCGCAGAATGAAATCTGTTCATCGATGTTGGTAGCATCCATCATTGTCTGAACTCTTGTCTCTAGTAAGAGTTAATCCTAAAGAAAGAACTCAAGAGATATAACTGCCCAAATGTGGGTTAGCTTACTGATAAAGAATATAATCTACCAAAAACCCCAAGCAATGACATGTTACCAATTCAAAAGGACTACCACAACCACGTTGATGTATAGGATGGAGAGAACTCAATATGCATTTCAATATCAATATATTTATAGCTGCTTGTTTACAGCATATGGTGCCTTCCACTGTATTCTGCGTATTTTTCTTATTGTGCACTATCAAAGTTAGCAGACAGTGGAAAGGTATGTATCTTTTTCTTATCTTGTCCTGAACAGGCTTCACTAACAAGGACATAAATTCTGTCTTTTCAATACCGAGCCACAATTAGCACAGAGGCCATGACACTGCGGTTAGCACAAAGGTCACAGTGGCACAGCTACCCAGGGGTTTCCACACCAGAGCTAAGTGTGAACCCAAAGCACTCTGGGCATATGGAAATGTATAAGTGGGGTTTTTTTATGTCTGCAGATGTGCATGCCAGGAGTAAATATTTAAGGAAAAACAACATGATAACACAAGAATGAGAAAAACAATGATTGTAAGCATGACAGTCATCAAATTATCTAATTGCCGGATGGACAAAATGGGTTTACCTGGTGGTGAGCACTGTGGAGAGAAACGAAGTCTTGCCTTTTATGTTTCATGCATTTTAAGAAGCTGCTCAGATTATTTGTTTACTTTAACCTGGTCAGTTCTGTTGACAGTAAGTGCTAGAGCAAAATTTGTACTGGAATACAAATACCTTCAAAAATTCCACGGTATCTAAACATGGCAGTTCTTTTTGGTTCTTTTTATATAGTTGCATGGATAAACATCAAAAGGTGAAACATCCCCAAAGAGTGGGGAGAGGTGCCCAGACAGAGCATTTTGCTGCAGATGCACGTTCTTTAAAACCTAGTGTCACGAAGACTCATCACAGGACAACACGATTCACCCTAACATTTTCAAAGAAGCCTTGGATGGACTTAAATAGCTAAAGGTGAGTGCCAGCATTTGCTACACATTGGAGCAAGCAGCCTCAAAATCTCAGCCCACAGGATTGGCTCCAAAAGCAGGTGGAGCTGACCTGTTAACTGCAGTATCCAAACCACACGTACCATGAGAGGATTATACTGAATTCTGTGACAGCTACGCTTTAAGAAAAAGAGGAAGCAAAGGGGCTGAAGGAGCCTAAAAGGAAAATGAGTGAGTTCCAATCAATGGAACAGGCCTGGAGGCTGCTAAAGAGGCTTTTTTAAGAGCCACAGACGATGGCCACAATCTAGACCAAACACACACACAGAGAAGAGTTAAGACAAATCAGCACCATTAAAAGCTAAGTAATCACATCACGTAACAGTGAGATACAGCAATAGTCTTTCTGTCTTTGCTCTGAGGTGAAATCACCTGGAATGTGGCATTTGTTTCTGGGCACCACCTCATCAGAGTGATTGGAGAGAGTTTGGAGAAGAGCCACATAAATGACCAGGGTGGTGGAAAGATAGCTGTGAGGAAAAGAAATGAATGCATGGCTCAGTTACATGCCAATGACTAGCTGATGAAGGGAAAGACATGAAAACAAGCTGCCTATAATTGAAAGGTGCAAATGCCAAAAATAAAAGAAAAAAAAAAAGGGAAGAAGAGAGGGCAGCTAATAATAAAAAGGTGTACGGATGAATCAAGACCAGTAACATAAAGCTAAAATTCCAGGGACCAATTAGTGTAAGCCTGAAGAGTAGTCTCCTTAGGGAAGGAACTGAAGGTTGACTATTTAAAACTGCCCTAGACAAAACGCTAGACATGCGACGCACACACCATCCTTCATTGGCCCTGGGGAGATGGGCTGAGCAGATCTTGATTGTTTTTCCAGTTTGATGACTCCAAGGTACACTGTGTTTTTCTGGCCTAAAAACCATCCGTAAAAATATGGAAACCCATGAAACACACTTTGGCAGGTTAGATGATGATTAACCAAAAGGAGACTAAATTTATGTTTATTGGATAATCCTGTGAATTAGATGGAGTTGTATGAGAAAAAGGAGTAAAACAGCAAGGAGCAAAACCTGTCAGGTTGAGGAAATGGCTCTTTTAGCATCGGATGGCACAACGAGGAACAAGCACACAGCAGAGTGGATAAACCATTGCATAAAAAGAGAGCAGCATGTATGGATCAGGCAACAAGATGGGATAAAGGAGTTGGGGAAATTACTTGAAAGGACACATGACCTCCTGAACCATGAGTTGGCCAGCTAGTCTATGGAAAGTTTAAATGCTTGCATCACAGAACCGTAAACCTGATGGTGCAAAAAGGGAGCTAGGCTCTCTTATAAAGCATCCTAAGAAAGTCAATGACAGACAGACAGACAGAGTGAGCCTTGCACACTTCCATACTATTGAACCATGGATATAAGCCTATAAAAGAAAAAAGAACACTCCCTTTACTTAAGTATTAAAACTCTGTGAAAAGCTGCACACACAGACAAAAAGTATCACAAAGCCATGCAGGGGGTGGCAGTGGAAGGAGCGCAGGTGTCTGGATGTGATGAGATGAAACGCTACTCTTGCTTCCCCTCCATAACCCCCCAGCAGCAAGGAGTGCAGACAGGAAAGCCACCAGCTAAACCTGAGACACTGAAGTTATTACAGAAAGCAAACCAGATCCAGACTGATTTCAGCCTTCACTGGAAATAATCCTTTGCTTTTTTAACTGGAAAGTAAAGAACTTATGGGTGAGAAGCAAAGGGAAGGTAGAGACAGAGGAATAAACTTGTTTTCACTGATAGTTTTCAGCAAGAAGGACAAACTCTGTCTTTACAGCAGTGGTGTTATCTAAGAGAAAAAATAGGTTACTGGTATATTCATTTGAGTGGCATCTGTTATTCTTTTTGTATTTTTTGGAACCAACGGGAAAAAAGACAACCTTCTTTGGACCAGAGGCATTAACTGATTTAACTCCCTTGTGGCCTTACACAGGAGGGGCTACTTCAGATTTGGTGGTGCCACATAGCTTGACAACGCAGCACCTTCCTGACGCTGCTAGCTCAGCCTGAGGTCTTGTGAGTACAGCTCTGCTGATTGTGGGACCCTTCCATCATGCAGAGGAAAAACATCTCAGGAAGTTTCAGGTGACATTATACAAAGTTCATCTTTGCTTCCGAGTTACTATTCTGCTAACCTTCCTCACTGGTCAAGTATGACATCCAGAAGATTCTTTCCCTTTGCTCTACCTTCAGGAACACAACTTCAAATTCAGCATTGAAATGCATCATTGGAGAAGAGGAGCCATTTGTAACAGCATTGGTGCTTTCTGCACAAAATGGTAAACATAAATGCAGTACTGATTACGTTGCAAATCATGCCCTGAGGCTGAAGGTCCAATGAAACAGTGATTTCAGAAGCAATACCAGATAACATATTCTCATTACTCCCCAGGCCATTGCAAAAAAAATTACTCTCCAATCCCTGCAAAAATCCATGATTTAAAGAAAGATTGTTTGTCTCCATTCATAGCCCAACTCTACAAACAGCTGTGCTGGCAAGAGTGGAGGAGTTGTGCAATGTGTTGGCAAATCTGAGCAACCAAAGAGGGAAATTTGTTCAACTGGTTTGGTCCCTGAAGCTTATGTAGCGACAAACCAGAGCTGGTGCACCTTATTAGCTTTCTGCAGTTCCCTGCTAACTAATGATATGGACCTGTCCATCTGCAGAGCCAAATATAGCTTCTTTTAAAAGAACAGAAAGGAATCCCTGCTGAGCCTGACAGAAGACAAGCCCACCGTGTGTCTGCCTGGTGCTGTGGAGTCCTGTGACAAAAGTGGCCTGAGGCTGTGTGTTTATTATCCAGCTGATGCACGTTGATAACTTGACCTCTACACTTACAAGATCCGTGTAATATTTCATTGCTTACCTCAGCTTCTACAGGCCCCGTATCCTAAAACTCCATGTACATCACAGAGGACCTTCCAAGCAGCTGATGGACAAAACCCTTCTGACAGCCATTCTGGCTAGGATAACATTTAAGTATGAGGAGGAAATACAATGCTGCTCACTCCCCCAGGTGCAAGCTAATTTTAAAGTTAATACTGTAAGTCCTTATAGATAGGATGTTTTAATTACCTTCAGTCTGTCCAAACCAGCACTCCTAACCCTATGGGTACTGCTGAAGTGACTGACAGCTGATAGCTTTTCTAAACACCAAGCAGAGCACTACAGCCACCAGCAACTCAAACTGCCTAAAATGGTGTGATTTTTATCACTTTGACAATACTTATGAGAACTCTCTTTAAGCATAAAGGGATTTTTAAAATTTGCTAAGATTTATAAAATGAGCCTATCTAAAAGTTTGACGTGTGTATGTAAACTGATGTTTAAAATCACATACAAATAGCAGTCTGACTTTGCCTCATACCAACATTTAGAAAGGTCTCTCAGCTCACAGAAATAAGCTTAGCCCTCCTTTCCTCAGTTTACGTAGCCGCCCACTTGGCTCACTCTCCCACTCTCAGTTTTCCCCAAAGCCTGGGAAAATATACAGGGCTCACCCCCAAAATATAACAATCTTTGACTTCCTCTGTGGAAGGGTTCGTGAATGTGGTAACCAAGTGAGACAAGGTGTGCAAGAGAATCAATGGCTGAGCTGATCAAGCTAATTCAGCTGTTAAGAAAGAGACCAAAGCCCATCAAAGGTCAAAAAGCATCTACTAGTTTATGCCTGAGAACAACCTGGAAGTTGGTGTCACCCAGAGAGTGTGAATATATTAAATTCCATGGCAGAAAAAATACTATGCAAGCAATAACTTGCTCTGTATATGAGCTGAAGTTTTTAAACCATCCCCCACAGAGATAATCACAGTAAG
This sequence comes from Gorsachius magnificus, assembly GCA_034008185.1. Taxonomy (NCBI): domain Eukaryota; kingdom Metazoa; phylum Chordata; class Aves; order Pelecaniformes; family Ardeidae; genus Gorsachius; species Gorsachius magnificus. Next base: position 126,731,840 of record CM067081.1, read on the forward strand.
GTCCACAACGAGAAAGATCTTGTTACAAGTCCCCACCAAATACTAATGTAAACAACACCATGCTTCTATATTCAGAAAGCATCTACATCTCTGACAAGTCTTCTAAGATTTCTGAGACTAGAGCAACAAAAGGCAGTCAAGTGCAAGCAGGTCTTAATTTCCAAATGCAGGTATCTTAACATCCAAAGGGTGTATTAGGATTTTTTTTCTGGTTCATAAAGTATTAGGTACTAGAATACGGGAAACGGTCCTCAGAGACAGGGGAAGAGAACAGAGCTGGCAGATCTTTAAGGATGTGATCCACAGAGCGCAAGAGCTCTCGATCCCTAGGTGTAAGAAATCAGGCAAAGAAGGGAAGAGACCAGCATGGCTGAGACGAGAGATGCTGGTCAAACTAAGGAGGAAGAGGGAACTGCACAGGCAGTGGAAGCAGGGACAGGCATCCTGGGAAGAGTATAGGGACACGGTCCAGTTGTGTAGGAATGGGGTCAGGAAGGCCAAGGCTCAGCTGGAGCTAAACTTGGCTAGGGATGCAAAGAATAATAAGAAGGGTTTCTACAGGTATATCAGCCGGAAAAGGATGGTTAAAGAAAGCGTACCCCCGCTGATGAGCGAGACTGGCAAGCTGGTAACAGCAGATGAGGAGAAGGCTGAGGTACTCAACAACTTTTTTGCCTCAGTCTTCACTGGGAATCTCTCTCCTCACCCCACCCGAGTTGATGGATGGCATGAGGGGGACCGGGAGGGCAAAACCCCTCCCGCTGTAGAAGATCAGGTTCGTGATCACTTGAGGAACCTGAACGCACATAAGTCCATGGGACCTGATGAGATGCATCCCAGAGTCCTGAGGGAATTGGCCGATGTAGTCGCCAAGCCACTCTCCAGGATATTTGAAAAGTCATGGCAGTCAGGTGAAGTCCCTGGTGACTGGAAAAAGGGAAACATTGTGCCCATTTTCAAAAAGGGTAGAAAGGAAGACCCTGGGAACTACCGACCTGTCAGCCTCACCTCTGTGCCTGGGAAGATCATGGAACAGATCCTCCTAGAAGCTATGCTAAGGCACATGGAGGCCAGGGAGATAATTCAAGATAGCCAGCATGGCTTCACCAAGGGCAAGTCCTGCCTGACGAACCTAGTGGCTTTCTATGATGGTGTGACAGCATCAGTGGACAAGGGAAAACCAATGGATGTCATCTATCTGGACTTCTGCAAAGCCTTTGACACGGTCCCCCACAACATCCTTCTCTCTACATTGGAGAGCTATGGATTTGATGGGTGGACTGTTCGGTGGATAAGGAACTGGCTGGATGGTCGCATCCAGAGGGTAGTGGTCAATGGCTCGATGTCCGGATGGAGACTGGTGACGAGTGGTGTCCCTCAGGGGTCCGTACTGGGACCGGTGCTGTTTAATATATTCATCAATGACTTAGACAGCGAGATCAAATGCACCCTCAGCAAGTTTGCGGATGACACCAAACTGGGTGGAGCGGTTGACACACCAGAAGGACGGGATGTCATCCAGAGAGACCTGGACAGGCTGGAGAGGTGGGCCTGTGTGAACCTCATGAGGTTGAACAAGGCCAAGTGCAAGGTCCTGCACCTGGGTCGGGATAACCCTCAGTATCAGTACAGGCTGGGGGAAGAAAGGATCGAGAGCAGCCCTGCCAAGAGGGACTTGGGGGTGCTGGTGGATGAAAAGCTGGACATGAGCCGGCAATGTGCGCTGGCGGCCCAGAAGGCCAACCGTATTCTGGGCTGCATCAGGAGAAGCATGGCCAGCAGGTCGAGGGAGGTGATTCTGCCCCTCTACTCTGCTCTGGTGAGACCTCACCTAGAGTACTGCGTCCAGCTCTGGAGCCCTCAGCACAAGAAGGACATGGACCTGTTGGAGCGGGTCCAGAGGAGGGCTACTAAAATGATCCGAGGGCTGAGCACCTCTCCTATGAGGACAGGCTGAGGGAGTTGGGGTTGTTCAGCCTGGAGAAGAGAAGGCTGAGGGGAGACCTGATTACGGCCTTTCAGTACCTAAAGGGGGCCTATAGGAAAGATGGGGATAATCTTTTTAGTAGGGCCAGCTGTGACAGGACAAGGGGTAATGGTTTTAAACTAAAACAGGGTAGGTTTAGACTGGATATAAGAAAGAAATTCTTTACAACGAGGGTGGTGAAACACTGGAAGGGGTTGCCCAGAGAGGTGGTGGAGGCTCCATCCCTGAGAACATTGAAGGCCAGGTTGGACGGGGCTCTGAGCAACCTGATCTAGTTAGCGGTGTCCCTGCTCACTGCAGGGGGGTTGGACTAGATGACCTCTAGGGGTCCCTTCCAACCCAAAACATTCTATGATTCTATGATTCTATACCTAATCTCTCATTTATGTCTGATTCAGCTGCTGCTAAAACAAGAGATGCTGGCGGATCCAAGTGGGAGGCTAGGACATTTCAAGAGACTCTTTAGCCATTATCAGGCCTGGCTGGCTATGATACATAAAGATGCTTTTTCAGGAAGAAGCAATGAGCATGGCTGCACCCAATGCAAACTGTGGTCTTGCTAGAATGGTCCCTTTAGCAGAGATCTGCACACCCTCCCCTGTGTATCTGACCTTCTGTATACTGTTGGCATAGGTGCACCTACTGCTGGTGCAACAGATGTTAAAGCAGGAAAACCTGACTCCCAGAGTGGAGGGATTAATGGGGCATTAACATTAAGGCCCCAGTTGTGGCCATTTAAATGCTAACAGCCTTAAGTAAGTTATCCAAAACACAAGCTTGCCGTGTGAGCCACTAGAACTTAATTATAGAACATTTGGGGCCAAAACTTGCCCCAGGATATGCATGAAGTCATCCTGATGATGCTAATGGAAACCCATGTGCTATATATTAGAAAAGCAACTGGTTCTAAAAAGGGCTATTCTAAAGCAGAAGGTAACAGGTTAGCTTTTACTGAACAGTCCTTTTACTATTTACATTTACAAAAATTAATCATGTCACAGATGTCCAGACTCATCAGCAGGGCTCCGATTTACATTCTTCACTAACATTCCCACAAAATCAGTTAAAGAAAGGCTTGGTTTTAAAGCCTAGCATGTTGAATTAATGTTCTGTTAAATCTGGCAGATTTTGTCCACGGTTCTTTATTGACCCTTGTTGTAATTCTCCTTTTGACACTCTTCTGATGCACCTTTCCCCATCCAAAGTGTATTTCATGGTCCAGAGATGTTTTTTTGACTGAGCAGAGTGTATTTTCACCTCCTCTTCACCTCCCAGAGCAGTATTTCAGGGCCCATCATGAAGTGTGCCATTAAACCTAAAGCATGCACACGGCTCCTCTCGCATTGCAGCTAACAGCTCTGTTAGACTTCAAATCTGCTGGGCAGCAGCAGGTAAACACAGCTTTTGTTTTAGCAGCTCAGTTACAGCTAAGTGAGCATCTGCCCTGGCTGTACACAATAAACCTTCTATTTCAGAGGAGTATAATTGTCATCGCATTTCGTTGTCCTTTGAAACTTGGAGCACGAGGCTTCAACCTGAGGGTCCACTGAAGTCTTTAGGACATAAAACCCCCCATCCTTCACAGCTGGCTACTATAGGCAATTATTGATATCCACATAAAATGAAAGGGAAGTATCTCACTACCTAAAGCCTCAAATGATCCATGTGGCATGGGATTCATAAACAAGAGGCAAAGGAGTAGAAATTCAGTATTACATGGTTATGGTACTTGCTATATGCAATATATTGAGCAAAAGTCTTGCTGTCACTTTGAAGATTTTCCTATTCCTGTTGACAGGTTAGGAGGCTCAAGAGAAGTGTGTGATCAAACTCTGCTTTTCACCTCCAGTGAACCTTTCTGCAAAGCGGGAGCTGAGCTGGCTCCATTTGCCACTTCTCTTGTAAGAATTTAACTTGTGGAAGTTATGGGCCTGTTCACTCCAGCCCCTCATTTCCCCCAGAAAAGACCTCTATATCACCATTACTTTGGGGAATGCATTAGTACTTCTGGTTTATGTCTCCATGAATGGAACAGATGCAGCTCTGAAAGCAAATCTGTGGCAAAACTCAAGACAGGAATGCAGCGTGCATGTGTTTAGAACAGTGTTTCTAGCATGAAGACTGCAAAGTAAGCAGCAACTGAACCAAAATCTCAGAATGAGCAATTTCAGGCAACTTCATCTATGTAAAGTTATCGATAGCATGTAGGGAACACATGCATATGTGCTTTTGAGAAAGAATACCCAGCCTTTCAGTACACACTGACATTGCATAGTATATGCATTAGTGTTTAATGAAGTGTTTGGGGCCCATGCTAACTGAGATTTGCAGGGCTTTAAGTCATGCAGCTCATGCTAATGTTACTGTATGCTGCTATGAATACAGAGAAGAATTTTTAAGACCAGCTCAGTGTGTTACACTCACAACTCTCATTTCATTTCAGTGTAAACTGTGTGTTTAATCTCTTTTGAAGGTTTCAAAGATCCTATCCACATCTTTTGGGTAGAGAGTCTCATGAAAGGATGTAGTGTAAATTATACCTACCCATTCCCTTGCATTCCTCCCTTTTCCACACTTTGTATTCTGCCTGTCCCTTTAGCTGCCTTTTTGGTCTCTCTTTACTCATTTCTAGTCATGCCCTTAGCCTGCGACTTGTTTTCCACTTTCAGATATATATTTTGTATATATACAAATATACATCTTTTTCCTGCTGTTCCTACTCACCTCTCCTGGCACCGTCAATGTCACATGCCATCACAGTACCTGGGCTGTAATTTGTGTGTTTACCTTTACTTTGCATTTATTATGATAAACACTCTCAGTCTCACACCCTCACCTTTTGTTAACTCTGATTTCCTATCCTCTTCAGTTCCTATCATGCCAGAAAAGGCAGGAGGGGGAATGAAGTGCTCACGGAGGCAGGGCTGGCTGTCACAGACTGATTGACAATGAGCATGGTGCCTGCAAGTGCCGAGACGCCGCAGTTTGTAGAGTGAAGTGAGACCTCGGTGCCCAGTACGCCCTCCTTGATTGAACAGACATTTTGAGTGTGGCTGCCGGTCACTGTTAGCCCGGTGACCCCCTGCATTCTCCTCACTTCCTTCTTCCAAGCTGTCAGACTGGCAAGGCTCAGGAGAAATCACAGGTTTCCTAATTGCATTTGTGCCTGCACAGAGAGAAAACTTAAATACAGGCTGGGCAGATCTGTACGGATGATGGAGAATGTTTTGCTCTCTTCTGTGCTAGTGTGGGCTCTTTGATTTGCGCCTGGCGGCTTCCTTGTTCCTCAGGACAGAAAGATAAACCGTGGCTTTGTATGGATGGGGAGGATGACAGAGAGGAATGAGAGAAAAGCATATTCATTACATTTATCGGTGCAAACAGTTTCTCAAATTATTCCTGCAATTTCAGGTACCGAGTCCCCTTCACGGCCGCACATCTATCCTGGATGGCTGTATCTTGGATTTATAGAGAAAGCTTGTTCCTTTATCTACACAGTCAAATTGGAGCCCTTTATGGGTGCTGCTCAGCCTGTTCAGACTCTTCTGACTGCTCCTTGCTCAGAGGCAAGGCATTGTGCACTGTTTTCAATGGCTATTTAAGTGGTGAGTAGGCTCAGGCAGCCAGGTAATCCAGAGAGAACGCACAGCAGCAGCCAGTCTGGACTGTGAATCCAACTCAGAAGTGGTTAAGTTTTCCTTCGACTTGTCTTCTAACAGGTCACTTTCTAGTTAAACCAAACACAAAAGTGGACTAAATCAAGATGGCCCAGCAACTCTTGGGAATCCCAGTGCCTTTAATGATCTGAGAGAAAGCAGACGTTGCGGACAGTCCTTCTCCCAGCTTATGGGTGGCTCCGTGGGCACCCTTAGTTTACATAGCTCAGTGGCTCACCATTACTGAAATAACAACAAGTTACTTTCTTCTCTTTTATTGCAAAGTCTCACGGGAAGCTTATTTTGCATACAGTGACTCAGAAAGCTGCCTGCTAATCTGCACGTACTGTATGTCTGCCTGGAACAAGTCAGAATAATTTGTCCTCTTGTTTACAGCAGCCGATTTATAACGGTACAGAGATGACCCAAGGATACACCAAGTCTCTCCTCCAAACACCCAGAAAGGGGCTTTTCACACTCAGCACAGAGCCACAAAAACTATAGCTTCCTCAACTCCTCCTTCCAGTGAAGATGATCTCCAAGGGCAACAGGGAGCAGAGTGCGTTAGAGCATGCTTTGATGAAATACATCAGCAAGAACGTTTGTTATGTCATGATCACGGCAAGAATCCACCTGCCCCAGGATGATACAAGGCCCAAAAGATGGAGGACAAGTGTCCTTGAATACCTAAGGATTATCGTTTCCAATGTCACTATTCTCCCCAGAAATAAGTTGTTTGCAAAGGGCAATGCCCTGAGGGATGCAGACAGGGGATCTGCATATTTCAGGATTTTTGTTTAACGCCGTTCAAAGCTCAAAACTGCTAGAAGGAAATCTATAAAACCACAACCTTTCTCTGTCAGACAATTTCATCTCTTAATAATACCTGTTTCAGAAAGCACCTCATCATGCATGTAGAAGTGATAGACATGTAATGAATCATACATGTGTATTGTAAATTAATTTTTCACAAGCGTGATTTTAAGTGTTCTACATTAGCATCTCCTGCCAGCTAACCTTTCCCCCCAAGAATTAGATTAACAGTTCTCCAGCCTGTGCACCTTCAAACAACTGCTTCTTCCCAGACAAGGAAACAGGATTTTCCTCTGTGTTACAGATATAACATTCCTCCTTAGAACTGCAAAAGCCCAAGTTCCAGTCTTTATCCAAAATTTTGTGTTTACATTCACGTGCAATTTCTATTTTGCTTTAGAAGAAGGGCAACATCACTGCTCTGGAATAAAAAGCAGGTTTCTTATTCAGACATGTCATCCTCATTTTTGACCCTGTTACTAGACTGAAGTTAGTGACTATATGAATACATTTCCCATATTTCATATATAAATATAAACATATATGTCTGCACAGACACTTGCAAACCAAACTCCAACGTTATACATATTCATGTATGCATATGTGTAAACAACTATTCAATCTTATTTTTACATGTATATATATTTAAAGGCATGTTTGTATATATACTTATACATACATACATATACTCACATGCATAACTTGTAAGCATTTTACACTCGTTAAATACTTTCTTCCTAAGTTTTGTGCTGTCTCTTTTACGGTATCTGAAGTATCTGGCTGAAGATGAAGGGATAAGATCAATTACCTGTGTAACTACAGAAAAGAGACCCATCATGCCTAAAACTTACGTAAAATATTTTTCTGCAATATATGTATCGTTAAAGAACACAAATCCTTCTTCCTGCATCCCCCTTTATTTGGGGACTGAGCAGCACTGCTTGGAAATGGAAATTATGATTGTCCCAAGCTGATGTCAATAAAACTAACTGTATCGTATCAGGAATACACGTCTGCCATAGCATACATTTCTACCATAGCACTTTCCATAGGAGGGGTGCAGCACATACTGATTCTTCTTTTGCTCACAAGCTTCTCTGCCACAGTGCAATTTCTAGTAACTCAAGCTCCTCAGCACTGACAAAGAAAACAACCTCTTCCCCTGCTCCCTAATTAATTTTTCTTCTTTTTTTCTTTCTTTCTTTCCCTTTTTAGATCTTAACAATAGCATGGATTTTTTTTCTTTCCCCAAATGTGGAATATCTGGCCATAAATTAAAGTGGTCCAAAGTTCCTGAATGGCAATTTTCATTCCTGGAGCAATGACAAATACAAGGTGTGAATTTTGCAATTCATGATGACAAGAAGTAAGAAAATCCTGTATCTAAGCAAGACAATTCCTTCCACTTTCAAAGACGATATGCAGAGCAGGGTTAGAGGCGGCTTGTAAGGTCCCAAGAGATCAGCAACACTATTTATAGCAAAACTGTGTACAGAAAAGCCATATATGTAATCTTCAAATTATTCTAAAATATGTTTACAGCTATTCCCTGTCTCTAGGGTTGGTCAAAAAGGATTGGTAGAGTTGACTGAACAACTGATTCAGAAGAGAAAAATGTACACCCTTTTCATTTTTGGCATCCAAGTCTTAATTTTTCATGTGATATTGTTATTCAGTTACATCAGCTGAACAGCCTGGATAAATGGTATATATCCCTTTGGCAATATATGAAGGATTCATTTTTTTACCATTTGTTATTTATACCATGCGGCGGGTCATCTAAGTCATATGCTTCCTGTTTTTAACTGAATAACAAACTTTTCAAACAGGAGGATGTATTCCAAGTGATGCATAAGTACTCATAACTACAAAAGTCTTCACCTGAACATTTCTGAAATGCTCATTAGGAGAGAAATTCGGCAGAATAAAATAGAATCTGGGCAAATATGCGCAGACGCCATTTTATGGTGTTTTGCCAGGCCTAAGATTAAAGACTCAAAATACAAATATGTGTAATAAGGAACACTTAACATTTTCGTAAATGGTTTTACTTTATGAAGAACTGTGTGTCATGAATTAGAGCGTGATGCAGAGCAGGATTAAGGCTTTACGATATTCATGTGGGAAGATTTATGTTACTAATTTATATACTTTTCTGCTTTCCAGGAAAGTGATCCTCCCAAACTTTAAAGAAGTTATGCCAGGTGTCAATCATTCTCTAGCCACATCACAGCAGTGAGAACAGAAACCTTCCCGCTAATGACTCAGATTAGGCTGTGGCTGTATTTCGCTATTTTCTGGCAATCCCATTTCAGGTCCTTGAGCCTTCTCCATCCAGAAGGAGTGGGAGAGACACGGAGGTAACAAATCTGACTATAGGTTACAAGCAACCTACAGTTCTCTCTTCACAGAGAAAAGATTTCTACAGCAGTACGAGATGGTAGCGGCAGCCGGGAAGCGCATCCTGGAGTGCAGGGAGATTAAATGATTATTCCTTGGCCTTATAAGAAGGACCCGTGGGGTCAGTTGTGCCATAGTCCCTCAGCATTTCAAGAACAGAGCTGGCAAACAGCTGCTTTCCCCCGAAGACCTTGGCACGACGAACTGGAGTGGCTCACAAGGGGAACACGCCGCATGGAGCGGGGAGCGGGTGGGCACAGGAGAGCAGCAGCGGGTGGCTCCCAGTACCACGGACAGAGCCACCAGCAAAGGGTTTCTGCTTGGAGGACCACCACCAGATCCCTCAGAAACGTGAACTTTAGTCTTCTTAGTTACAGAGAGCGATCAGGCTATTGGCTTGCACCCGCCAACGTGTTGACTGGCATTCTCGACAGTGGCTATCTTAGCCACTGTGGCTTGGAGGGAAAATAGTGGGGCAAAAATGTAGAAGATAAAACCCAAGCTGTCAACAATGATTTCTTCTGATTATGAGAGGTGCTGAGATCATATGCTGCTGATACCAATAGAAGTTTGTGCGTACCTCAATATCTGTCAGATTCCAACACTCACTTGTGTGATTAATGCATTCTGATATGAGTCACAAAACTAACTTCCTTTGCACAATCCTTTGACAATTATACTTAAGATTGGGAGGAGAGCTGGACTTCACCATACATCTTATCATCATCCCTTTATGGGGGAAGAGCATTTTGCACAACCAAATCTACACTCCACTGGTCTCAAATTAGGTCTCACTCCATAGATCTGCATTCCCAACATTTCCTTCTTTACTAGATACTTATGCAAATCATACAGCTGTAGCATCAGCTCATCACAAGACCTTCAAAATATTTTGTCTCATAAAATCCTTGCAGATTACTGAAGTGCTAGCATTCCTATCCTACAGGGCTAGAAACAAAGGCTTGAAGATGTTAAGTTACAGGGTCACAGAAGAAAATAATGAGCAGAAATCTGAGAATCCAACTTTAGAATTCCAAGTCAGTGATTTAACTATTGGAATAGTTATGCTGTCCACCTCAGGATTAAAGACCCTCCAGACCCTCTTCCTCCTGCCCTCCCACATCATTAAATTGGATCCTGAAGCTTTGTCATTTCTCATTAGGTTTTGTCCTGTGCTTTTAGTCACTAAATATTTTGGTTTTAATACTTTTTTCCCTTCCAGACACTTCCATTATTCCTGTCCCCCTGTCCCCCTCGCCACTCTTCCCATTTCTCTTACCCTCCCTCCCTTTCTTTCCCAGTTCTTAGTTTCCACCAGGTTCTCAAATTCAACCTTCTCCCTCCTTCTAGGCCCTTTTAATCTTTACTTTCATTTTTCCCTTGTTCTCCTCTAATATCCTCTGCTAAGATTCTCAGAAGGATTGATAATGTTCAGAGAAGTAATTTTTGATGCTCAGGTGCTCTTCTAAAGGGAAAACCCCAAGTATACTAATCTCTCAACTCCTGGAAGGCAAAAGGAGGGTGAAGAAGCTGCAAGTTTCAGGTAAATATTCCTTTGATTCCCGTAATATACATGTATATTTTGGGGATGAAATTCATGATAGACAGCACATGGCTTTGGAATTCAGCTACCTGAAATCGCTTTTCCTTCTGTGTCCACTTGTTGCAAATGAGATCAGCAGAGGCTGCTGTGCCAGAATTCCCAAGAGTCTGGAAAACCCCATGCAGGATTTTTAAACTTTAAACTGACCCTAACTTCTCCTTTTGCTTCACTAAATTGCTTAAAATTTCATGCATCATGCAAAGCTTGAGTCTGGCTTCTCTGTGGGCAGCATAGGCTACAGTTCGTTATGGCAACATTTTCTGGGGATGTTAAGGAGAGATGCACTCTTCCTCCTCTTGCACTGTGTATTTCTGATTTCCATTCTGGGTGCTCAGAGAGCACTGGATATTTTTTGAGTCTTTCATAAACCCGAACTCCTTGCCTACAGCAAGATTCTTTCACAGACCAGTTAGGAGCATGGCTGTTCCCCAGTTCCATATCTCCTTTACTCTTTCCTATGCCAGTATGTCTTCAAGAGGTCTCAAGATGGTGCCTTTTCCCCCCAACTCTACTGCCTTGTGCTCCGTGGCACAGACTGTCACATGCAGCTGAGATCACTCAAACCCCGTAACCGAGCGATCTTGTATGCCAGCAGCAACAGTAGGCTAGGAACATCTCAGTCAAGTGCTGTAAAAGGTAAAGCGCATGTGGCAGCCACAAACTTTATTACATCCCTAGCAAAGGCCTTATACAAAATGATGCTCCCTTGGTGCAAGAACCTTGTCCTTTCATATTTCTTTACAACTTCACATACAGTCCTAGAGCCAAATTGATAGCAAGTCAGAAGTAGTCTGAAGGCTCTTTTCCTGATGGAGACAAATAGTGAACGCTAGCTACTTTCAATACCGTGCTCACTGTGCTTTGGCATTTGGAGACATCCTCAAGCATGGATTTCTTGGTTTCTATTGTTTGTATGTTCTGCCCCAATGCTATTTCAGTGTACATTTTAATGAGTGAATTTATTATCTAGCTCACTGCACAAAAATTTCAGTTACATTATAACAAACTCCCTAGTACCGATTTTTGGATCAGATATTTCCTGCATGTATTTTGAATCCACTGTCGGTTACTGAGTAGCTTTTCTCCATTTTTTTTTTGTTCTTGGTCCTGTCTGGCAATAAAGCTTAATGTGGGTCTGCCCTCAGTACTACCACCTTTTTTTTTTCTCCCCTGTATCCCAGACTACAGCATAGACCTCTCTTAAACCCAGTGAGACAAGATAAGCCTTTTCTGCCTGGCAGCATTTCAGAAACATTAAGTGTAAGAGAGAAGGTAAGTAATTCACCGTGCCTCCCCATTTCTGTAATGGGGGAGGACATCTTGATACATTTACAATAGTCCTCTGGGGATATTTCATCAGTTATACCTAACTCTAATGGACAAGAATTGATTTGAACTTTCTACTTAGCACAGAGCTGTAAACAGCTTCACTCCAGGTTGCAGCAATGAACTGGTGTTTTGTAAAATTGAGAGAAATTTGGAAAACTTCTGCATTGGTCTACTGAGTAATCCAGCAGCTGAATGATCCAGGGGTAAACTAACTTGTCTTCTCAATTTTAATAACAGAGAGAGTAATTATTAACCTAGACGATACTTTTTTTTTTATTCTAACATCTTTCCTCCATTTTCCAGGGGTTGGCATTTCAACTATTTCATTTACTTTCAGTCGAGATTTGTCAAATCATTATACAGTTTGAGAAGGTATTTTTATTGCTCTATTTAATGTCAGAGGCTTATTTTTGTAGTTCTGAGAGCAAAAGGTCCAGAGAACTGTTTGTCCTGATGTAGTCATTAGATAATACTTGCTAATGTCTAAAGTCTATCAAAAAAATAGCATCTGAGGCTCTTAGGGTATTCTCCCCACCATCAAATTTTCTATTGGTTGGTACCTTAGGCTGTTTTATTCCTGGGCATGAAAGCAAAATTCCATCATTTTTGAAAATTTGGCATATACAGCATTATATCGTTGCCAAGGTTTGCAAAGTGAAAATACAGAGTTTTTCGTAGCTCTGCTAGGGAGTAACTAAGCAGCTCCTGTTATCACATGCTGTATTTTTTAATGCCTGTTGCATTAGAGAGTATCTAGAAAGGTTGCAACTGGGGCAAATGATCACACCAGTAATCCATATTTTAAGATCCCTATTTCCAAGATACTGATCATCCTGGTGAACTACGAAAACACTTGTGTAAGTCGTTAACAATTCTTTACAGATAATACCAACAGTCACAGAAAACAGATAAGCAAAGGAGCTATATTTTATATTAATGCTAGGGTTATACACCAGGCAAGCATAAGTCAGAAAAGCCAAAACGACGACCTTCCCCGTTCAGCCTTTTGTTCCTCTGAACAGCAGATGTCACTCTGCAAGACTGTGTTTCTGCACTGTTTTCTTGCGTTGAGGACAGAAAGAATTGTTGAGAATTTTTGGATCATAATCTGGGTCTGGTGATGGAACAAGATACTGGCCTTGAAAGTTTTGCTACAGGGCCACAGAAGTGCCTCTAAGGCAGGGCAGGGCAGAAGATGTCAGGTTTCAAAATCAAGCAGCTCTAGCTGCCACCGCTGTCTGGGAGGTTGAATGGGATCCCAATCTATTTTCAGTCGGTATGAACACCGAGAGCCTAACACTCACAGGCCTTTCTTATTTTGGTAGTCTCACTGACATCGGTGACACTGGCCCTCTGAGCAGGATGAGGCCCTTTGTTTCCAATTTTTCGAGTTCGCAAGAGATGACTGAAGATGTACTGAACCAAAATGGCAAAAGGCACGACAGCCACCAGACTAAGGTAACTTTAATACTGTGAATGATTGGGATGAATAATGAAAAACAGCCAATGTCCCTTCAGAAAGTTGAGAACCACAGTATTGGGTATGCAGCTTCTATACCTCTGGTATTTTAAGAGAGAAAAGCTGCTAACTTCCTGCTGGCCCCTTGTTCAAGCAGAGTTTTTGGTGTTCATCCAGCACCAGTTTAAGGAGTTAGTAGCAAATACTAAGTGCAGGTCTAAATTTTACTCCCTAGTTTGTACCGGTGCTACAAACATGGCAATAGGGAAACTGGACTACTGCCGTTAACAGGCTGTGTTCTCTTCTGCAGTTTGTAAATAACTGACTAAATTGTGTATTTCCATATTATGAGGGTCAGGTGAACCAATGTTGAATGCCAATATGTTTCTGCTTATTACTTTGGTGCTTTTGTTATCTTATAACTTTTTTTTATAGTTCAGTTTAATTTGATTTTATAACAAGAGACACAGCTGTATTTTAAGTGTTTTCTAATGAGTTACTCTAAGGGACACATTTCTTGACCCAATACCTCAATTTAGCATCTTTCTTGAGACAAATTTGCAATTTGGGAATGGCAGAAGATGAAGAGAGAGAGGTGCTAGCACAAAGGATTTAATCTGAACGCTTCACATTCCAGCACATTTCAGGGAGAAACTGCTAAAAGGAACTCACTCTTCTAATACAGCCCTTATCGTGAAACCACAAAGACAGACTGGACTGAATTATTAACTTCTGTAGTGATAACATTTGCCCCATCTCTTCTATCCTCATGGATATCCCTGGAAATGGATCCTGGACGCAATACGCAACGCTAGCTGCCAATTACTGCTTCACAGAGCAGCACCTAGCTGGTAGCGGGAAGCGGCAGAACCTTCTGGCATGCGGTGCTTCGAAAGGCCCTTCCACAGAGACGGCACCCAGGAACAGAAGGATGGTCTGTTCAGGACAGGAGGCATTAGGCATTGGAGCACCCGGGCATGGACAGATTCTTCCAAGCAAGTGGAAAGAGCCAGTGAAGGCTAATCAGCCTACAAAAAATCGTTTATGGTTCTAACTACAGTGGTAAACAATTTACAAACTACCGAAGCAAGGTTTGCTAAATTCATTCATAAGATGATGACTGCTCAGTCATTCAAAGTAATAGAGCAACCTTTGAATCTCCTTGTTTCTCCAGCTAGTTTTAAGAACAGATTTTTTGGCTAGGAGCACCGACACCTTCTTCTCAGTTCCCTGAATGCTCTAGGATTCATATGCAACACGATCCTAGATGATTTGTCACTATTACGGTTTTTTCTTTTTCATACACCCTCTGTGAAAGCAGTCTAAAGAGGATCTTAGTCTGCTGAAAATCATAAAGGGCTCCTCCAATATATACAGTGATGACAAATGAAAATAAATTCTTTACAACGTTGCAGTATTCCTATCCTTATAAGTTTCCTCTCCTCTTTCATAGTGGCCTTATCCATTCCCCACCTCAGGCTCTCGTGCTCAAGCACAGAAGCTGTATTTTCCTATGGGTTTGCTCTTTGCTTTTCCAATGACTGTTGCATCCTTTTTTCTGTAACTTTTATCTGATATTTATAAATATTTGTTATGGCTCTGCTTGGCCTAGACTTGTGCTTAGTGAAAAGAATTTGTTTGGCTTGAACAACCTCTTACACCTTTGCCCATTTAGGCACACTTCCCTTGCGCTTTGCAATACCATGCCTCCATGACTTCTCTGGTATGCTTAAGAAGCCTTTGTGAACCATTCAATTTCATCACCTGAATTTTACAGTCTTCCTTGAATTATCTTTTTTTTTTTTCCTTTCTTTTCTTTAAGCCAAAATAAAATAGGCCACCATTATGTATCTGTTCTGGTATTCAGCAGCATCAGAAGTGTTCCCGAAGTAATTCCTAAAGACTACAGTGTGGCCTGGGCCAAAGAGCAGTTCTTTAAAAGACATGTTATAAATGAAAACAGTCTCTATAATAAATGCTATTTGCAACACACCAGAACCGCTTGACTTCTTCCTTCTAGCCATTCACTAATGAAAATATTAATATTTCTAATTTACCAAAATAAATAAATATAAGTACAACTTCTAGTTTCTGGCAATATTCTCATTCTTATGAAATCATATTAAAGGAATGTACTGAAATGCAGCATGATGAATTTATTTTCATGAAAACAGGGAGGAAGTCAATGGATCTAGTAAGACAAGATGCCAAGATCTTTATACACAACATCCTTGAAAACCTCTCTCTTCCCATTCTATTTAAGAAATAAATTCTGCATTGAGCTGGCTTAACCCAAGGTGCAATAAACTTTGGAATTCAAACTAGATGATTACATTTTCAAATACTTCTTAGATACAAAACAATCTTACATATGGTTCCTAATAATGGATTCCAATATAATATTGCTAAAGGAAGGTACAATTTTTATTGCTCACCTCTCCAAAACTTTCCCCAAGTGGCAGCCCACACATCTGATCCTGACATTTTTCACTTGTGATTTTGGATACATGCAACAATTGTCTGGGAAATGTTGCAAGGTCCCTTTACACAGGGTGAATTGGGTAAAGACTCAAAATATGTGGTGCCAATCCTTTATCCATCTGGTTTATGACTGTTCCAGATGGAAGGAAGCTATTAGAACACCACTCTTAACTCCCAGCAAAGGCAGAATATAGTCTCCAAATTAATGATTTACCATATGAGCGACCCAAGCTTAGTCAGAAGGCCAAGAAAGTACTTGGCCCGCTCGAAAATGTTCAGATCCGTCTTGAAACGGAAAAGACCAGATTAACAGTTCCTGAAGTCTACTAGCGAAAGGAGCTAGGACAGCTTGACAATGCCTGACAGAAGCAGGATGGAAGTCAGCCCTTCCACCCTTAGGCAAGTTAAAAATACAGGTCTTCTGCCCATGATGTATTTTAGGACAACTGTGCTCTCCTGCGGCAGAGTTTCCAACCCAGTAACACAGGTGCAGCCTTTGACATCCAACTTGGCTTAAAATGAGGAAAGCTACCAAAACGAATTACTTTCATTTCTTCAATGCTATTTAAACACCGAACTGTAATGACGTGCAACTAGTGTGGACAACCGGTGTGATCAAAAAATGAGGGAGACAGTAGCTGGGGGGGTGACCAGGGCCCCCAGGCTGCTGGGGCAATCTGAATGGCAGGGCAGGGCAGAGCATAAAAAGGGCTGGATGAACAGGAGGAACCCAAAGCTTCGAGTGACACCTAAAGGCGGCTGGGATAATAGAGACCTTTGAAGAGGTCTTTGAAAGAAGAATGTGGAGCAGGGATAGCAGGGGGACAGGAAAGGCATTGCTGAGGATTTTTCTGTTCGTTAAGGGAAGTAAAATACAGCCCTCGCTCATTATGGAGGCAGGCAGCCTCGCCAAGCTGATACATCTCATCAGCCTATTAATAAAGCTCTGCTCGAATCTAGTTTCACAAGGCAACCCATCGGAGTCTGTGCTTCCAACGCATGGTACAGACACAGGGCTATGGAAAATCTCACCCTCCGGAGAGACCTGAGTGAGGCAGTCTTTTTCATTAATACCAAGTCTGCACAATGAATCAACAACAGATTCAATAAGGCCAGGAAGAGCAAAAATAGAGCTTCTGACCAAATAAAAGACATGTAATGAGATCAGAGTGAATTTAATGGGAACCTCTATTCCACTGAATAGACAAGGTCCCAAACATCCTCCTTCCTGGGTCTCCAGAGCTAAGCCAATAGACTTCGAGTTGCATCATTAAGTTCAAAATCAGACGAACTGTAATTGAAATAAAAGTCTTATTTTTGGCTTGTTGATCAAAATGGAGCTCAGATGTGCCTGAGGGCATGATTTTCATCAGGACCTCAATGCAATCCTTGATTTCCCAAGCACTGCACCTGCAATGAATCATGGGCTCAACTAGTAGCATATTAATACCCAGTTACCTGGTGTGCAGGTGGAAATAGAAAATGCAATATTTAAACGCTTTAAAAGCACCTGCCATTTATAATGAACACAATTCTTTCCAGGCACAAAATTGCATCTTAACACACATATGCCATTATTGAAAATCATGCCTGATGATTTTGAAATAGTATATTCACATTTGTGCCTACATCCTGGTAGCCTTTCATTTCCCCTCCCCCAGTAATTAGCCTAAAAGACCCTCTTCCTGACCAAGCAAGTTAGTGAAGTAGCATCTCCATATCGTGATCACAGCAGATCTGTTAACCTTGTGGGTAACACAGAGCACACATCAACCGAGAGCCAAGCCGTGGTCCTACACTGTAACTTGGGAGTCAAAGCTCACTACTTAAATCCACTAAAACCAGCATGTGGTCCCCCCTTTGATATGTAATACAGCAGGTGATGGAGAACTGAGAGAAATGAGAAATCTTGTTCTCAGGGGTGAAGGGACAGCCTTTCATCTGACCAATTTTCCCCACACATGAGTAGGTAATAAATACAAATTAGCAGCCATTGTCCTAATGTCTTGAAGCTTGGCCTCTAACTTAGTGTTACAGACAGATTCAGCAAATCCTGTGGGATACTCTGGTACCTAGGCAGAAGAGAAGATAATTTGGGGGTTTGGTGATCTGGGGCAGACAAATGAAAGAAATAAATGGCTTCTTCATTTCACTTGTTTCCCGCAGAAGAAAGCATCTGCATCAAAATGAGTTTAAACATAAGGGAATACATTTCCAATGTGTTGCACAGGGATTTAGCCACATGACTCCCATTGATGTTTATGGGAAATGAGTGGCTAAATCCCCATGTAATAGGTTGAAATTTTAGCCCAAGGAGACTGACTGTGGAGGAACTCGTCAAGGTCTTTGCTTACAAAAATTGTGAACATATCAACCATTCTCAAACACCATCTTTCTATACTGGCATATAATCAAGTGGACCCCTTGAAAGGGACCAGTGAAATTATCTCTATTAAAAGGCTACTGAAAACCTCTACTAGCAAGTGCGTGAACACGATCTGTGGGTGAAAGGGCATGTCAGAGGCTGACTTTTGGGTTGATCATGACACTTTTTACAAGCTGGCACTCTCCTGGAAGACAAAAATAAGGGGTTATTGAATGATTTAATGCTTCAGAGTTCAGCAACAAAAGGTTTCTAGCAGCATGGACATCCTGCTATAAAACGCATCAAGAAGAGCTTCTAACCATAGTTAGTCTCAGTAGGTTGCAAGAAAAGAGGGAAGATGCTAAATCCCTTGGCTTTTCTCCTGCCTTAAGGAGGATGGAGATAAGCGTCAGATTAAAGTGAGAGAATCTCTTCTATTTTCCAATTACACAGATACAGGCCTACCGCAAGCCAGAAAATTTTCAGTAGCCAAAATTTATGACCAAATCGGCTATATGAATATTAGATTAGAGGTTTAACCAGGAAATACAAGTCTAATTCTTTCCTCAACCACATGACCGTTATTTCTCAGGGTAAATTAGCAAAGGAGTAGCCTATTTCTGGCTAAAATACATAGTCGGGGTAACTGTTTCTGTGAGACCCGCATCCCTTCTGCTGCAATGCCAATGGAATTCTGTAGCCATTTCCCTTCCCTCCCCTCCTATCTTCCCCCTGAAGAGGGTGTTACGGAGCTAGCATGGGCAAAAATGAAATGTTTTAATGTAGAAGATCATTTGGTTATATTCTATCATCCTAGTGCAGGTTTAAAGGAAGTCTAGTTCAAGTACAGTGATTGTAGAAAGCAGGTTCTTTACAGATGTGCAGCCAGCAAAAAGTGTGTTGCATTTCTGCAATTTTTTTGATACAGCCGCTGAAAAAAACCCTTCCTGTAGAGGTTAGTATTCATGATTATCATATAGACTCGAGAAACCTCTGAAGGTTTTGATTACAGCAAAAGATTTTTTTTTTTGACAATTATAAACCATCAGTCAGTGGCATTCCACAAAGTCAGAGCGATGCACACCTATTTTTCTTTGGCCATCACACTACAATTTCAAAAGATAAACCGCAGTCCTCTGTGTGTTTCAACTCTGAAATACTGTATATGTGAAAATTAATCTGGCAGACTCTTCTGAAATCGCAGGCTTCTGGGATGAACAAATGGGTACAGTTTTCTTTTAACTGTTTTTTGAACCCCATGTGTTGAGAGAAAACAACAGAATGGGAATTGCTCATCAAAATGTTAACTCGTGGCACGGCAGAGCCCCAAAGCAGGTGTGTGGCATGCCGTTCCCTTCGCTGACATGCCTACCACATGGCACCCAGTTCTGCCACCTCCATCCCTTCCTTTTGGAATCCCTCCTCCTCCTGCAAACACCGAAATGTGGCTTGCCACTGAGTCTAGCACAGAAGCGACGTGACCTTTCAGAGAGCAGGGAGTTCGGGAAAACCTTCATTTAGGATAATCCGTCACAGAATAATCCTTTGGATTAACTGTAGCGACCGCGGTTCTTCCAGCCCAAACATAACTGTGTTTCAGCTAATACTTTTGCTATTAGGAGCATATCTAGTCAGGAAAATAATACGATCTTGCTAATTCAAGCTAACAGCTAGGATGCTGACCTATCACAAATAACTGAATTTTTCAAATTAACAAACATTTGAACAGACAATACAAAAAATAAATAAATAAAGGATAAAGCATCACAGAGCATACTTTGTTCATTTATTTTGACAACTGCTTAGGTTTAATTTGTGAAAATACTTTACAGTGTACAAGTAAATGTGCTGTGATGAACTTTCTAAAAATAATGAAGGCTTCATCATCTTTGAATAAATGTCTATCCCTGTAGCTTGTAGCTGGAACTGAAAGCTACTAATGGAGAAGTTACCCTATAAAGGTGACTGAGATTTTCAGAGAAACTATGGGAGAAGAAATGTCCTTTTTGACTTGTTCCTTATTCTTCACAGTGTTCTGTGTACTTGGACATCACAGACTGCAAGAAGCCAAAAGCTGTTCTGTCTCCTGGATCCTTTAGCTCTCTGCTAAGCCGTGGTGAAGGATCACTCAAATTTCCCCCAAATGTCTAATGACAAACACAATATTGTGTCCTTGTCTCCATTATCCACTCCCATTTGCCTTGTGGAGGGCCTTGCCAGACTTTCACAAGGGTCTCAATCTGATACACTAAATTTCAGATACCTGCTCACAACCAGGTTTCAGATAAAGAGAGCGATTTGAAAGAAAACTGCCCATGGGCCTAGAATAAAATTTCACTTGCTCCAAAATCCCACATTTCTAAAGATACTACCGGGAATTTTAGAAGTCACTTTTGAAATATGAGCTTAAGGGTACAAAATGTTTACCTTCACAATCTTTCCCCCCCTTTTAAAATGCAAGAAAATGTTCTGGTTTTCTAAGGCATAAAGACAAATGCCACTCCATAACCTAGAGAGCAATACTCTTCTTCCAGCCACATCTCTCTGTCTTTTTCTCCCACAAAATACAATGAAAGCATAGGATACCCGAGTAATGTTATTTGGAGAGAGGCCATCAAGCCTGTACTATGTGGGTATTAGTCTCAGGGCTTAATCTATCATTCCCTTCATGTGCAAAGCACTGAACTAACAGTTCAGCAGTTTTGTTACTGCATTTGTTCAGCGTGGCCTGGAGGTGATCACCTGCCACTCTCTTCTGGAAGAGCACATGAAGTCCTAACACACTTCTCTGTAGGATCCAAGCGCCTCTGCAACCCCACCCGGGGAATGCATCTTCCCTTTGCTTCTGCTTTCATGCAACAGTGTTTCCCCATGAGTTTATGTTTCCTTTTCCCAGCTAGAGAGGGAGTACAACAATCACCTAAAACAGGGAACTTTCAAGGTTTCAGAACAGAAGGAAATCCCCCTGTGAAAAGGTAATGGCGCAAATGAAGTTTAAGAAAATCCTGATAATGCCAAGTGAGTTATCAGGCTGCAGAAGGTCTGTGGGCTACAGCAGCCCTTCTTCGGTGGCCCTGGCATATTTGCTGAATTCAAATTTTCCCTTAGAAACGGCAGTAGGAACAACTGCTGTTTCGAGTGACGAAGAGGAGTTGCCACGCCAGAGCACGCATGAGTGGCACTCTTTCCTCTTTCCAAACCTTCAAGAAAAAAAAAAAAGAATGGAGCAAAAATCCCCACAGATTCTGTTCTTAAAGAAATGTGAACTCTCAACTATTTCAGCCGCTGGGCTCCAGCAGCTGCTGTTTATTCCTTTCATGCACAGAGTGAAAGCTGAAGAACAAAAGGCTGGGGACAGAGTATTGCGGGTGAGCTGGTGCGAGTCAAAGAATTACACTGAACGTAAACAGGCTAGAGATGAAGAGGGAAGTTGGTAGCACACTTTATGCTGATGGCACATTTATTTAACCACACTACAGGGCTGACTGCACAGGCAACAGTCAGGGGAAGCATCCATTGACTGGACTGGGCTGGAGAAAGGTGGAGGGCTTGACCAAAATGGTTGCACAAAGCATTCCTAGTAAAATATAATGCAGCAGTAACCATCATTATCATATTTATTACAGAGTTAGTGTAGTTTACTACTCAGGTGTGACATAGTATTCAGAGGTGAAAAAGCGGCAGCCCTTGCTATGTGGACAGCATTGATGGGATTTTCAGGCTTGCCATTTCCCTGTGGCCAGAGAGGTAAATAACTCACAGATGCAGTTTGATTTCAGCCATGGGACGACAAAGGGAGAACCAAGTCATAGCTCCGCAGATACTCAGTTGCTCCACTGGCAGCCTCAGTCTTTCCTTTCTTCTCAGGATGGAATTTATTATCATAGCGCTGAGCTCTGACTTCATTCTTAGTGGCTGAATTTGTGTCCAAATGTCTCTTTGCTGCCTGCTTAGACTAGGTGGGGGGTATTGCCCTAGAGGTTCATGCTGTTTGAGGACAATAAAGAGCTCTAAAAATTCGTTATTTTTCTTTAACCCCCACCTCCTCATTATCATTTTGCAGTGGTAAATACAAAGTGCAGATAAGCAGTGAAAACAGAAGACGTGAAGTACCCATGACAAAATACAGAAGCATTAAAGTGACGCTTCCAGCCTTCTTTACTCAGAGCTGAAGTTAGCTGACATGCTAGAAATCACAAAACTGAAAAGCAAAAGTATTTCCAGCAAAAAAGTGATTTGATCCTTTTTAAAGATTATTCATAGCCTACATTGCACTAGAGAACCTAAGTCCCCAGGAGTTGTTGGGATACATGCTGTGTGGCTTTCAAGATGGGATACCAATCTTGTACCATCCGCTGAGCTGTGTGAAGGGCCGTCTGATGCCCTGTGGTCTAACAGCATGAGTTCTCAGGGTATGCAGCATGGATCAACCCATCCCTAAGTTTGGTGGGCACGACCTTCCCAGTGCAAAGCTCACTCACATCTCAGCACTATTGAGGCAAAGCTCAAGAATCTTTTCTTCCCTATGACTGTTTTAACAGAGAGACGAGTCCTTAGAGGAAATGCTGGGGTGAAAACATCTGAGCATTATTCAGTATTTTCCTGAAATTTTCCAGTGCTGCTCTTATTCAGGATTAAGTTCTACTTCATGTTGTTGTACCAACAAACAAACAACAAATCCAACCCCAAAGCATTTAGTCTAAATCCACTGGAGTTTTATTGCACTACTGCTTAAGTGGGAACAGACCTCAAATGCTACTTCTCCTTTTCTGAAAGCAGAAGACCTTAGCACTTGAGCTCAGAAGCTTGACCATTAATTGTTTGGATTGCAGAGCCTATGACATACTTAAGTAGCTGAGCACAACAATAAACACAATAGCCAGTTCATTAAATCATTCTTTGTTAAGACTTTCCAAAGCTTTGGGCTTAAGCCTCTTAAAATTGAAATCATTATGCTATTTTTTTAAACAAATGAGCAAACATAACTCACAAAAAGGGGAAAGCACAACAGAGTCTTTGATGTATGCATCATCACTGAGATGCCTCACTGAGATTAAACTATATGTCTAACACCGCTAAGAGGTTTCAGCAGCTCTTTCCAAGGAGAAGCTGAAATCGGGAAGGGCTATAAAGTGCTGCCATTGCTGTCACCTCTCCCGCAACAGCTTTCCTTGGCCTGTCACATCATGAGAGAGGCTATCAATAAACTTTGTAGAGTGCTGTTTGTGGTCCCTCTTGTGTCTGTAAGATCCTGTCAAAACCTTGACTTGTTGACGCACCCTGCCAGGCTCTGAGGATGACTGGAGATGACAAAAGGTGGAAGTAGGAATAAAGGTTTGCTGCCTTGGGCGAGTTTGTTCTTTTAACGCAATGTGCTAATATTCCAACTTTGAAAAATGGAGCCAAACTATTCACAGCCTTGCAGGTATTAGGCAGGCATTTTACACCCGGCTATTTAGATAAGGCTAAAATGCTATTGTGATGAGTGCACCGAATTATGCTCCCTTTTAAATAAAATCACAATCCTCACCCTTCCTTTTGCCACAGAGCTCTGGCTGCCTACAGCTCATTTCTCCTCTCCGTGCCAACACTGCAGCCGCATTGCAAAAGAACTCTGTTTCTCCCCAAAACAGTCCCGCACCTTTTCTCACATCGTATGCCATGGGCAGAATCTCTGCCTTTCCCTTCCTGCGAATACCTTTAGTATGTGGATTCACACACCATTAGCACGAGAACATGTTCTGAGGACAGGAGAAGAGATATGCAGAGCTGAGCAAAAGACTTAAAAGAAGAAATTGCCATCTTTTTTTTCCCCCCACTGTTGCTACTATCTGCTTTTTCCCTTCCCTCAGCTGTGTTGGTTATGAAGTCTGGTGTTATGGCCATGTCCAACTAAGAGCCAGCCTCTGGTAGGTGCCGAGTGCTCCCTGTTCCTGACCAGATTAATGAAAGCTGCCAGCGCTTGGTTTCCTTTCTAGAGGTGTCCCCTAGACTGTAAGCAGTTTAGGGCTAGGGAGTGTTGCTTACAGGCTTGCGAAGGGACATGTTCCTCGTCGGGAATAATAAATACAAACAATAATGGGTATGTTCAACATTCTATTCTATCAGATCATTAAATTGCTTCCTTGCAATTTTCACCATTTCTTAAATTGCTGCCACCATGAATTTTAAGACAAAGCTCACGCTGATATGGAAGTTACAGAACTGTGGCGCGGCAGAGGATTCCCACGCTGTGGCATACCAGCCTCCAAGGCAGTTCTTCCTGAGAGAAGGATGGCGAAAATAAAAAGGTGGTGGGGGGAGAAGGAGGCAAAACATGATTTCCTTTTCCTCATGTAAGGCACCTCAGCCTGAGCAGAGGGCTTGCACACTACCTGCCTAGGACAGCTGCGGCCTCAGATCTAAGACGAGGATTGCCTTTCTGTGCAGGCACAAAGCACATACAGCTTTAAAAAAAAAAAAAAAAAGCATAAATGAATTGAGAGTTAAAAACTACTAGAGAATACTCCCTGGGATTTTCTGTACTATCAAGACAGGAAAACTTTGCAGATGCTACTGTCTCTCTAGAGGAATAAATGCTTGCATTTTAATATTCTCAGCAGCTGGTTCCTGTTGAATGCCATCAGGATGATTCAGCCACCCACCAGGAACACCAGTAGCAAGTGCACACACAGAGAAATCTGCAAAACTTTCTGCTCCCGATGCCAATGCTGTTACTTTGGCAGAGTCTGATCTGTATTAGCTATTCTTCATTACTACCAGTAGCAGGTTTAACTTCACCCCGGGGATGGTAAACGAAAACAACTAGTCCCTGGTGCTGCCCCAATCAATCCCACCGTCTGCCTCCTATCAGTGGTGCTTTCCCACAATCCACATCCTTAGCAGCTTACTCTGTGGTTACCTCAGCCTTGCCACAAGTAACATATCTCTCCTGTGAGCTCGTCACTTCAAAGGGATGGTTCAGGCAGTCTGATGTCCTTCCCCCTACAGTGATCAACATCCAGTGAAAGGGACATCACCTTGTAACATACTTGGCTTCTTCATGAGACTCAAATCGCGATAGATTACTTCCTCACCCTAGCTAATGATCAATTTATGTCTGAAAACATGAGGTCTGCTATCTCTCCCCATTTTTTTAAAAATCAACCTCAGTGACGTTCTGTCTGTGGTCTGTGGACCACTTCCAGGTGTTTTATGGAGGTGCATCTGCCTAGCAGCAGTAACAAAGCATTTACTTTTCCTCAAGCGGCAATGCTTTCTGACAGTTGTTGACCAGGTCAAATTACTCAAGGTTTCCTCTAATCCTACTGGGACAAATTTCTGCCTCTCTTTTGTCTGGCATTTCTTGGAAGTAGACTAAACTGTGATGCCAATCTGCAGAACCCTACCTGGAGAGGACAGAAACTACAGAAGACAGAATGAAACAGCTTAGTCACTCAGAGAGATTCGGGGACCCCTGACTATAGATCCCATAGTAGGGAAAAAGTCTTTCAATCCTAATTTATGTGATGACTGACAGCCAGAGAGTGAAAATAAAGAGCTCGAGTGCAAAACGGTGGGAATGTAACAAAGCAGCTGCACCCATCTGGTCAGTAATGCCCACTTAAGTTGTCCTCCTTAATACTACTGCCATTTCATTCGGCTCAATACAAAAGGTGCTACAGGTGGGCAGCAACGTAGTATCAACATCTATTCTGAAAGCATGGGGTTTAACTCCATCATCACAGAGCATCCTAATTTCACCATTACTCAGTGTTTTGAAGAAAAAGCACGCCTTCAACATGGAGATAAATGTTAGCTTAGACCACGCCAGCAGCATTGGCCTTTCAACAGGAACAACCCCAAATACCGGTGCAATGCATATAGGTAACTCCTCAAGTAATCCCTCAAACAAATGAAAGAAATTTAGGTTTATTACCTGTGCCAAGTTGTCCTAATGTGGAAAACAAGCCAAAATATAGAAGTCGGAGATTGTGCATTGAATAAATGACAGTAACATTATGAACACAAGTGTTCTCATGTCAGATCCCTGATATACCCATATAGCTTGTGACACCTACTGCTGACTGCAATGATATTCATCCTGATTAGAAGTGATGCTATCATACTCCTTACTTGCTTCGCAATGAATATCTTCAAGACGCTGTGTCACGTTCAGAATCCAGAGTGGTCCCTACCATGATCTCACCTTAAATCAACAAAGTTATGGAGCCACCGCTTGCTCATTCTAACGAGTGAAACAGTTAAGTGCCATTCAGAGTTAGCCAGGAGTCTGCATGAATATGGAAAAGAGAGGCAGGAGGGCAGCAGAAAGTGAGAGAACAATCTTTTATGCTGAATGAAAAAAAAAAAAAAAGAAAATTTTAACTGCTTTCACAGTTTTCTGGTATTTCCTCTCATGTAAAAAAGGAGAATTAAAATTCACAGAAATTAATATAACTGAAAAACAGGGAGTTACTTTTAATTAAACAATAGCGTTTTGGGGGTTTTTTTTGGCCTTGAAAAAAAGAATGAGAGGAAGGGGAAAGAGAACATTTTCATTTCTTTTACTTTTCTTTTTTTGCAATCAATAACGAGGGTTTTTTGACCAATTCTTCCAGTAAGCTATCTCATTGGATGCGATGTGGCAACAAGGATCTGTTACCCATTGTGGTTTCGGGGCTGAGAATGGATTGGATTGTCTTTTCTGTTATTTTAGCCCCAAAGTATATTTTAAATAGCCTTAAAGAGAATGAAAATTCTTCTCATTCCAGCGACAGGCAGAAATGGCTTTAGAAATTACTTTCATGTTTCCAACAGTTTTTGCTTTTTTCTCCTTCTGACTAATTTTTTTTCTTTGCTTGCACAAACACAAGGGGATAGCCTGGTTTGAAAGGTGTCGGAATACGACACTCGGTGATCCATCAATCAACAAGAATACCCAGATACAGGTTTCTAGTAAGCAGTGAGTGTCATGGAGTTTACTTCCACATACTTCATTCAAATCAGAGACAAGTCAGCCATACAAAGACAGTTTGAAGGGCTGGCTTTTTTTTGCATCCTCTTAAAAGCATGTATCTTCTTAAAAGCTAGCCTGACTGGTCCAGACTGGCACCGTTTCAGTGCTTGGCCTTCAATGGCTACTCAGAAATTATCTTTCGTCTCACTCTCTTTTTCCAGATTGGTTAGGACTAGGTATGTGTTTTGAAAAGAAAATCAAAGCCCTTTAGAAAAATATTTTTTCTTCCATAATAGAAACCAACCAGAATTTTTACCTTGGCAAAAGGATTTTATCAAGATTTAAGAGGAGAAAACTAATACCTTCAAAGCGCGAAGAACTCCTTGCACTCACACTCAGCGCTCCTGTAGCATCAGTAACAAGCATTGTCAGAGTTATTTCACAGGGAAAGGAAGACAGGAGGGAAATGACACAGCATTTAAGGTGAAGATGCAAGAATTCTTCATACTGAACTGCGTGAAATCCAAAGATAAAGGCAACCTTGCCACTTGCACCTAATGATTTTGTAGCGTTTTACAGGCCATGTTGATTCCATCTTCTCAGCTCCCCCTGAGATGGGAAACTACTGGCTGGTTTTAGAGTTGTCTGGAATAATTTGAAGCAAGGGGGTTAAGTGACCACTTCCAGGCTGCACCGCAAGTGGGCAGCGGGTGAGGAACATGTCCAAATCACGATGTTCTAGTCACCAGAGCAAAGAAAGGTACCGCTCCGGTACAGAAACAACTTGAGAAAACTAACAGTACACTTACCCTAAGAAAGTTTTATCCTCTTCTTTGTTCTTTTGTTGGTAGAAAAAAAAAAAAAAAGCTATGTGTGTCAGAAGAGCTTTCTCTTGCTTAATTAGGCCTCCCTTTCGTTATGTCCTGAACACTGGAGTTTTAATCCTGAGCACAGAGGGGCCTTGGGCAGAAAATTTGGCCAGTCTTTTTCACAAAGTCTGAATGCGTTCAGATCTTTCAAAACTGTACCAGCCCCTCTCTAACTTGAAGATTAAGCAGTACATTTTCAAAGCTGTAATGAGCTAAGCCCGCTGGCCTCCTGGGAGATAGGAAACTACCCATTGCTTGAGAAGCCACAGTCCATAGTACCCAAGGTGAATTACTGCTACTCTTTGTGTTACATTCTTAACATAATCTGATATTTCCCTATTTCTCCTGACCTTATGGACCCTTGCAGACTACGTTTGTTTCTCTTTTCTGTCCTTTAATAGCTTTACGATATTTTCTTTTTTTTTCCCATCTCTTTCCCTCTTTATAACTGGATCTTTGCCTTTACCCACATATTTCTTTCATTTCTGCCTCATGTACTCAGGAAGAGAAAGAAATCCACTGTCTCTGCATACTGCTTCTCTTCTCTATTCACCCATTTCTTCTGCCACCAGTAATTCCTCACATCTCACTTCAAATTCCACTACTCACCTTTCCATACCTTCAAACTGTACTCTGGGTGTCAAAAATTCACCATCAATCAGCAAACTTCATTAACACTAAGCATGGGGAGAAGATTTCTGACAGTAGAGGGCTCCTTAATACCTCAGACAAAGGCATAGCTGATGTTAGACAAAATCAGATTCAAAAGAAGTGAAATGGACTTTAAAACCTTCAAAATAATTGACCTAAATATGTCGTCATTCCCTTACTTAGGAACTTTAAGATTACCTGTCTTTCTGAAAGATATGTTCTAGCTCGCCAGAAGATAAGAGCTTTAAGAAATTCAGTAGGCTTTATGATGTGAAGGAAACTAGATGGGACTATCAGAAGGCCCCTTGCTGCTTGACCATCTTCAGAGATGAAAAGGCATCAGTGTCCAATCTGTCTCTGACTACCTGGCAGTCTCATGCCTTGTTCCCACCTGCTAGTAGACATTGGATAGTTTGGGACAATTCCTTCCCTCTTCAGCTACAGGGATATTTCTCCCTGTTTGCAGGGTTTACCCTTTCCCAAGCCGGGGCTTCGTGGCTGCCTTAAAAATGGTGATTGTGAGGATCTAAACGAACGCATTCCCCTACCACCCATCTGTACACAGAGAGAAAAACAGAGCAAGTTTTACTTTCCAAGAGCCTTTTCTCATTTTACAGCTCCAGTCCCTGCCCCAGCTTCTGCTCAGGGCTTTTCCAGACTGCCTCCAATAAAACTGACCTAGTTCTCCTTGGTTCACTGAGGTCCCCAGAAGCATCACTAAGAGCTCAAGATTAATACATTTTTTCTACTACATGTTTGAAGGATCTTAGCAGCCACAGAGCTGTTAGGCCCAAGACACATGAAGTTATCAATGATTCAATTTACATTAAATTACCATTTGGAAATTTGTCTTCTTAATCATATCTATGAGAATATACAGTCATGTCTTAACTACGGTACAACTGACAGATATGGAACCAACCAGCATCGAATACGTGGACTTTTCAAGGTCTGTTTGAATTCATTCTAAACTGTGGGTTTATGGCATCGCAAAAATTTACTGAAAAAACATGAGTTAATATTTGTCCAGTTCTTTCACATGAAAAGTGCTGTTACTGTTGTCAAAAAGTCTACTGTGGGTTTAAGTAGCTGTGAGAATGCAAAACAGTTTAAAATGTGAATAGCTTTCGTAACTAATAGCAAGTAGGCAATATAACAGATGGCAACTCACATGAAAGATAAACCACATCTTAATAACAATAACTTGCCTTCAGAGGGGTAGCATTTCCTAGCGGTTAGAGCATGGGACTGGGATCCCGGATTCCCGGGTTATCCTCCTGGCTCTGCCACTGACTAGCTGTGTGAACTTAGAAAAGTGACTCAAAAATCTCTATGCCTCAGTTTCCTCATCTGCAAAATGGAGATCATTCTTACAAATATCACCAGACCGCCGAGGGGAAGAAGCTCAAGTTGTTATTTTTTATAGTAAGCATCACTTTCAGACAAATGAAGGTATGGAAGAGCAGTGTTTGCTGGTGCCATTATTCAGCCACTGATGAAATTGCAAAGGGGTTACCTTGCTCAACACTGAGCGACTACGGCCATCCCCGGAGTGAGAGGTGGTAGCTGCTTAACTCTGCTCCATACCTTTGTGCTATGGTTCAGGCCAGGAAGAGGATATTGCCCTGCCCAACTGACTCTTCAGAGGGAATTCAAGGAGGCCAAATATAATAACCTTCACTGAAATTTAGCCAAAGACATTACACAATCTTTAACAGGGGTCTGAATCTCTATTTTATATCTCAGAAAAAAGGGAGCACCTACAGCTCTCCAGGTTTCTGTCATCATTAGTTAGCACATTACTTGGTTTTGATCAGAGAAAAGATTGCTTCTCACTCTCTGACTCTGCTTTGTGCAGCTCTACAGAGTTTCACAAAGGTCCTCCAAAGCAAGCACCAGAACAGTCTTACGCTGAGTATAATACAAAATGAATAGGCTGCAAAATAAATGTTCCCCTTTGCTTTCCACTATATATCAACTTTTTATTTTTATTTTTTCTTTTTTTTTAAAAATATTTTTTTGTATAAGTGATTGATTGAATTTTTAACTACATGAGTTGTAGAGACTCTATGCGGAGAGGGTCCATTTTTGCCATGCTTTCCAGACAGAGATTTCCCCCTGACTTTGGTGAGAATTTAATGAAACCAGCAGTTAGAGAATCAGGCCAGGAGGGAAAAAAAGGCTGGGTACAGAGAGGAAGATTCGTTGTAGGGTACACCCCGGTGCTTCTGCAATGCGTAGGCTATGGCACAAACTAAAGCTCAAACCCAACTCGCCAGCTTGTCTCATTAGTGGGGAAGGCTGCCTCAAATCAGCTCTGTTTTGCTCTCTCCAGCTGTATACGGTTATTGTGGCACTGATAATTTTCTGTGGCTTCTGAAGATTGTGGGGATATATTTCAACCAGCCAAAAAAAAAGTCACAAACTATATATATATATGTATAAGTATATATATAAACAGCTGATCTCACTGAAGAAGACTCTGGCTTCTTCCTACACAGAGTTTTCACTGGTATTTCCTGATTCTCCGGCCAAGGGAATCATCACTAAACCCTTTTTTTCTGGGAGGAGGGAACCAAAATTATTTCTCACGCTAGCTCTGTAGGCTTTATGGGATATGTAGTTGAGATTAACAGGTCAAAGAGTTTGAGGAGTCCTATTTAAAGGACTGCCTAAAGAATATTCTATGTAACTCACTTAACTGCTCTCCAGATGGTCAAAACTGAAAAGGCCATCTGAGCAAAAATCAAGTTTTGGAAAGTGCCATGAGAAATTTTACCCAGAGGATGTGGATTCTGCTTCTGCTGGCTTCAGTGGAAACAGAATTACTCTGATTTATTAATTATTTTCTTATAAAAAATCTTAAGTTCATACAAAGAAATGTCTGGAAATTCCATGTTGTTATTTTCAAGAGAGATGAGCTCAAATCACAAAATCTGGATCTGGATGCCTAGCAGTGCCAGAAGTTCAGGAGAGTTTGGACCGACAAGGCTGGCTCAGGCAAGTGTTGAGTGTTTTCCCAGGATTTTTTGAAGGCCAATACAAGGGTTTCAAAGAGGAGAGAGGCATGTGCAACATGGCAGAGTTACAAAAAAACATCGCTTGGAATTTCCTGGGTTTTGTGAGATTAAAATTGTAAGTCTAATTAGTTTAAGGAAATTAGCTCTTTATAATTTTCATTTTGTATTGAAGAAACATGAAAAATTAAAAATAGAATGAGAATGGAAAAATTAATGGGTTTCAGTAATTAGTTAATCAGAAGATGCTCCTGTCTTAGAGTGACTGCCCAACACACATTAAAAAAGAACAGAAAAAAAGAAAAAAGTAACCATGACTTTCCTCATACTTTCCAAAATAATATAAGCTTCACCTCTGAGCTTGGAACAACTGCTTGACATTTCAACTCAGCTCATTTTTTAGCGGTAAGCCACTGAAATTGGTGTTTAGGTTGAAATATCATCTCACCATAACATTAATACAGACATAGAAGAAATACATGCAGCCTGGCAAAAATAAACCAGAATTTGTTCCTCCTACTGGCCACATCACATTTACAGGAGTTGCATGCACTAATGAAATGTTAAATGGAAGGGAAACCTCTTCTGAGAGCAGACCTTTTCACCAAGCGCTGAATGGGGGATCTCTGACATCTGAAAGCAGCAGGACAACTTATTACACTGTAGGAAAATGCATTTCTCTTGAC
Organism: Gorsachius magnificus; assembly: GCA_034008185.1. NCBI lineage: Eukaryota > Metazoa > Chordata > Aves > Pelecaniformes > Ardeidae > Gorsachius > Gorsachius magnificus. The sequence goes on from CM067081.1 coordinate 126,764,094, forward strand.
AGTGGTGATCCAGTCTGAGGCCCCACAAGCCACACACTGGTGCACCACGGAGATGTGTTAGACAAGCTGTTTTGTCCCTTGGCTATCACTCTCCCGAGCGCTGAATAGATCCGGATTGGGCTGGCTTAGAAAAAAAGTCAGATGAAAGCAGTGAAGTTAAGCCAAGTCAAAACACAACTTTGGTGCAATTCCACCAAGTCCAAGTTATGCTAACAAAACTTTAGCAGCTATGAGCCTGGCCTTCTCTGCCCAGCTCAGAGCCGCATTTTCAGACATTAGCTGCAGCGCTTGGCTTTCAGCTTTCCGCAGCTCTTCTCTATATTTATTTAATGAGGTAGCTAAATATGTATTTTATCATTATTTGAACTTATAATAACTTTGAAATAATCTACTCTGCAGAGATGAAGTCAAAGAAGTTTGAGGAGAACGGCTTTTTCTTTAAATAAAGATGCTGAGCAACAACCCACTGAAATGGCCAGAAACTTGAAAGAAGCCTTCTACCTCGCACTCAGATAGCCCTCGAACTTCAGCCTTGCTGCTGAGCTGTTTACTGATTGTCAAGTCAAGTCAATTCACAGGCGGCTACCAGAACAAACTCACAAATAAAATACCCACAGCTAGGACCGCTCAGAGCATTGGAGCGTGCGTAGAGTAACAGGGAACATCATGTACCGTGCATGAACAGCATGCAATTTTTAAACGTTCGTAACACTTATTTCAAAACCAAATTTCTTCCAACAAAGTCTGCAAATCCTGCGTCAGGACCATGAATGTGCCTAAGGACAAAATGTTAAAACAGAGCTGGTTTCAAGTTGCTAGAGGAAGAGATAAAAGGGAAGACGCTTCAAAATGCTGTCTCCGGTCAGAGAGTCTCTTACTTCTCATTGAGGTGACTGGCAAAAACTAAATAAAAAGAAACGGTCTGCTGTTGAGAGCGAAGAAGAGATATTGGTAATTTTCTGAAGGAACTGGAGGCACATACAAGCAAGTTTCCGACTGCAGGAATCATCTCAACTCAGCTCTAGCATCTCCACTACAGTGATCGCGCCCTGCATGCTACAGAGGGATGCGGTACTGCGCAAGGACACGTTCTGGCTGTCTGGTTTCCAACACTGATTCAAGGGGATCACCCTAAATCCTGATGTTCTTCTAGCCCTGTTTTTCATTAACCCTTTCTCAGGAAAACCTGCACTGACTTCAGTGGGAAGGCGTCTCAGTTAGATGAGAAGTAAGAAACACCACCACCTAGCAGGGACACCTCAATGTGGTTCAACACACCTACTATATGGCCGAAATACAGTTGTTTCTGGATTTGTAACAAAAAAAAAAATAATCTTTAATCTGTATTTACTTCACTTACAAGACTGCTTTTGTACACTGGCCTAAGTATACACCGGAGAGGGAATGCTAAAACTTACAGATCTTGAGTGATGCTAATAGAAATACCAGCACAAAATGTATATAAATCGCGTATTCAAAATACGGCCCTACTTTCCCCTGGAGCGTGGCAGTCGGCCCACACGCAGCCGGCTGCTGAACAGTGCAAGCTGGTGGAAGGACCGGCCGGCCAAAGCCTCTACCCCTGACGGAAAGTGTCAGTAACTCCTTTGTGTCTCCACGGTGCAAACAGGATTTCGGCTTTGATGATCTTACCAAATTCAGATGAAAAAAACACTGAGTTCCACAAAAATACAGCAGTAATTACAGAGGGAGCAAAGTTGTGTAAAAAGCTCATTTTCTGGTTTGCTTGCCAAAGTATATTACAATTCAGGTTGCATAAAACTGAAGCAAACAAACAAAAGACCAAACACACTAAATTCCTCCCAAACAACCTAAATCTCCCCCTTCGAACCCTCTCGTTTCGCAATATTTTGAAGGATTTCCCCCCCTTTTCCTTTAGAAATCCATTCTTAACAATTGTCAAAATAAATCCTTAGTTCGAAACCAGAAATGGAAACGTTGCATAGGAAAGTATCAAAACAAAACATTACCTCTCTTTTGGGAAGACAGACCTTTTTTCTTGCAACGATTTAATACATTTGATAGCAATTAATTGTTTCTGTTGATGTGACTTTGCATTTTCAGGCAAAAAGTTTTGCAGCGGTGTTTACCTAAATGGGGTATTGCTAAAGAAAGCACAAATGGGGGGGGAAAGTCATCTCCTTTAACTAAAATGTGACTTTCTATCAGAAATACTGCTGCCATAAGGCTTGTCTACTTGGCTACACACCTCCGATTGCTAGCTGCTGCCTGGCTCCCTCCATCCTATTATAAGGCACCAGCATTCTGGTACAGGAAACTTTACGGGTGGCGTACACAAAGCATGTCTAATTTCGACCTCGCACTCCATCCTCTAGTCCTTCAGCACAAAATTTCATTTTCCTGCAGCCTTCGCTTCCCCCATTTGTTCACCTAAACGCAGAAAAGGCCCTCATATGGATCCGCTACCTGACAGCTTTTCAAACTCGGTGTGGAGAAGGTGCCCAAATGAAATAAATAAATAAGCAGAGGAAAGTTTATGAAAGCGAAACGAACGGCACGGAGTGGCAGGAGCGGCAGCAGGCAGCTCTGGACTCCTCCTCAGACTGACACAGGTGTATCCCAACTTCACCCGCTCAGGCAGGGGGGACAGAGGGACGTACGTGAGCGTGTACGGCCACACCACAAAGTGACGGAAAGAGCGAAGGAAGAGGTAGAAGAGAGAAATAAAACTGAAAGGTGTTATTTATTTTTGCAACTCAACAATGAACTTCAATTTTGGCAGAGGATTAAAAACAGCCCTGGGAAATGATTAAGGTTGTGGGGTTTTTTTTTTCTTTTCTATAAAGCTTCAGCACAAAAAGAGAGATTATAAAAGGGATACGCTCGCACGGGCACACATAAAATAAGGGGGGAACTGGGGAGAAGGAAATGAAAGGAAAAGAAAACAAACAGCCTCCTAACAGGCCCATACTGCTAACGGGAGTCCAAATAAAGAGTCATATGATATCTGATAGTGCAGGACACGTCGCCAGGAGCTGGAGCGGATTGCCTGCAGGAAGAAAGAGCCAGTGTGTTACTGCTCAAAGAGCTTTTCTTTCCCCTTTTAAAATTTTTTTTGCCCTCTCTCTCTTTTTTTCCTGTACTGTGAATGTGCTACTCTCAGGTCAGGTCCGCAAAGAGTCCCCGAAAGACAGCTATCGCCTTTCTCCCTAGTTCTGGAAGCAGTGACAGCCGCTGGAAGATGCCTTCTAGTTGAGATTGAGGGGGGCTAAAGCTAGGTTTCAGCTCTGTTATGTCCTCCCTCTCCACAGCTGCAGATACAAAACGCTCACAAAAGCATGTCAGATTTAAAAAAAAAATAAAATAAAATTAAGGGGGGGCGGGGGAGAGAAAAGATTCAGGCAGAAAAAAAAGAGATTCCTTATCCTATGGAAAACTTCAAAGGCCAAGTCCCATTTCTGTGCTCTTTTGTTTACTTTTCCTGTGTTGGTTTTTTTTTTTTCCTCCCTTTTTTAGAGAGTGAGAGAGCAAGAGAGAAAAGTCACAGAAAACATTCAGACCATCAAAAACATCAGGAGTTGGGAAAACTCTCCAGAGGAACAAGGAAAGCGAGGATTTAAAATAAAAGAAAGGCATTTGCAATTTGCCAAAAGTTCCTCTGTTCGTTATGTTTGCCAACAGGATGACCAGCTCTTTTTGGCGGTCCATCCCTCTCTGTCTGTCAAGCATTTCATTAAACCGGGGAGCCCGCAAAGTACTTTCATCTTGACACCACTATTGCTCCTACCCACAGAAACGCAGAGCACTTGGGTTACCTGCAGTGAAGGTACCCAGGCTCAGAGCAGGGGACTTGAGCCCATCACGACCCCCCAACTTCTGCTGGGGAAGCTGTGCCCACCACAGTTCTGGAGAGGGAAGAGCCCCGGCTAACGGAGCTGGAGGGGTGCAAGCTCCCAGTCTGGATACCGGTATGAAAACAAAACTATGTTTTAACTGGCAGTTTCACTGGTCGTGATTGGTTTCCCTGCACTTTTGCAAGGGACAGGCTGTATCCTGCAGGACTTTTTGCCACTGTAGGGTAGTGGCGTTCCTAAAGCAGCGCAGGCAGAGACCAAGGATGGATTCCCCCCCCCCAGCCACTTCATCATATGAGGATATGTAAATGGACTAATTCTCTGTGTACACTTACACAATGCATAGATGTTGCTTAAAACCAGTGCCACAGATACATACGCGATACCTATGTAGCTCTAAGAGATGACTTCTTCTGAGGGAAGCCTGCAGCATGAATATAAAAATCAAGGTATTGTACTAATAACGCCCTGCATCCAGAAACAATCGTTGTAACTCTGTAATAATTTCATCTAGTTCTGTATATTGTGCGCTTGTGATTTTTTTTTTTTGGGGGGGGGGGGGAGGGGGAATATAATATACAGCTTCCTCTCTTGTTTTCTGTACCGCTGCTGTATGATGCAGTTTCTAGATTGGTAATTTGTCAAAGCCAGGAAAATACAAATCAATAAAGGAAGGCAGGCAGAATTTGGCTAAAGAAAGCACTTCCTTAAGCTACTGTATTTGCAACAGTATATATTCTCCAACATCCTAACCATTGTTCAGGAGACACTGTAGAGAAGGTATCCTCTATGTTGTACACTATATGTGATAAAATTCCAATCTAAACATCTCCTTAAACATGATGCACTATTCCCTTCTGTGATACGTGTGCGTTTTCCACGTACAAGTAGACAAAGAGTGTACCTAGAAGAAATACATTCAGAAGAGCAAAAAAATCTGCGCTGCAAGGATGTCTATCCTGAAATCCTCAGTTTGGGGCTCGATTAAAGAACTAAACTCAGAAGGTGGAAATGGAGCCATTTGAGAGAGGGTCCCACCGAACAGGAGGAACAAGCAAACAAACAAACAAACAAAAAAATCCCTGAGCTCCGACTAATCATTTGAGCTGCCAATGAGAGGTGACTTTTAGACAGATGGTCAGGGAAAAGCTGGGTCCGTGGACGCAGACGTTAGTGCCCCATCTGTATTTTAGGATCCTAGCTTCAACAAGCCATTACCAACTTTTTTTCTAAGTGACAGAAAGTGAAAGATTTCTCTTCCCACTCATTGATTTCTTTTCCACCGAAACCACCCCATTTCCCTCTTTTTTTCCCCCCACCCCAGTAAGCATTTGTTGTTTCATTTTTTTTAAGTAAACAGAAACTGTTTGCGGTATAACTTTTATGCCAAAAAAAAAAAAAAGGCTAGGTAAGTTGGCAAAACAGCAATTGGATTTAAAGACAGAGTTTTTAAAAAGGGAGAAAAGAACGACATATCAAACTCACTTGGTCTCGTCCCCCTTCCATTCCTGTTCTTATTAAATCCAAATTATAATTTGGAGGTAAGGGAACTGCATTTCCTTTCAATCTATTTTGTTGCTGCCACACATTCTGTGCTTTGCTTCTCTCTCTTTCTTTTTTAGGAGGGGGGGAAGGAAAAAAAAATCCCTAATAAAAATAGAAAAACATATCTCAGGCGTTAAGCTCGCTCTCCCCCTTCCTTTGTAAAGAACTCTTTGTTCTCTAGTGAAAATGCTGAAAAAAATCCCCGGGCTCCCTGAAACAAGTGCAAAACACTTAGAGGCTTTTGGGCTGGCGAGGAGCCAGAAACCCTCCCGCTGTCTGGTTAGGAAGAGAGGAAAGAGAGCGAGCGAGCGAGGAGAGAGAGGGGAAAAATTGGAGCTTCCTTTAATAGACATAGGAAGCAGGTCTTTTTTTTTTTTTCTCCCTCTTCTTTTTTTTTTTTTTCCTTTTTTTCAAAACTGGCGGTCAAGCGTTAAGTAACTCCCCGTCTAAATCCACCTGCTGGAAATGAACTTGGGTAACCCCCCCAGGGGTGCACAAAGAGGAGACACAGTAACACACTCCCGGCTCTTCTCCCACCCGCCCCCTCCCCGCTGCCCTGCTCCCATTCTCCCGCTCCCAGCACACAAATGCCCACGGCTCGTGCTCCCCCGCCACCGCCACCAAACGTACCCAATAAACGCCCGGGGGGGGAAAAAAAAAAAGGGGGGGAAGAAAAAAAAAAAGCTTTTTTTCCATCTCGGTTGCGACAGTGATAAGGGGTAGGGAACATCTCATACCTGGTGTGAATGCTAATCAGCCAGGAGTTCTCCTTTTTTCCCAAGACAGGGAAGTGTTTCCTTCCAAATTTATTAGAACCTCCTCCACTGCCTCTTTGAAAAACCTTCTTTGTCACCCTCTTCCCAAGTCCTGATACTTCTTTAAAAAAAAAAAAAAAATATGGCTTCGGAGCTCCTTCTATTCTTGATATTGATTCTCTCTCTCTCTCTCTCTCTCTTTCTCCCTCTCTCTTTCTCTCTCCCCCCCCCCCACCCCCCCACCCCTCCTCCTTTCTCCTGTCTCTGTCTCTTCTGAGTGGTCTATTGATAAGTCCCTAGAGGCACTGGGTCAGCCTGCCCGTAGGAAACCAGACACAATGCACAAATCTCCGAGTGCCATTCTGCCATCAGCAAGCAGACCACGTTTAGGAGAGAGGAAAAAAAAAAAAAACACACACACACACACACACACGCACACACACACACACGCACAGAGTAGAGCAAAAGACAGAGAGAGCGAGAGAGGGAGAGTGTGAGAAAAAGACTGATTGGAACAGGAGGGAGGGAGGGAGGGAGGGAGCGAGAGAGCGAGGGAGAGAGAGCGACACTGCCAGTCAGGTTAATCATCCCTACTTTAATTAGCTGTTCGGCTTAGACATAAAACAATTGAATTTGAATGATCTGTCAGTGGGCTCGGCTGAACCAAAGGGGAAATGCGAATATTACAAAAAAGACTGTTGGTGTATTCAGATAAGCTCGCCGGGAAAATCCTCAAAGGATAACTATTAAAACTTACCACCAAACAAGAAGTACAGATTCAAATGGCATTATACAGAGGCCCTCTCCAAAATGCTGGGAGATCCCTTCCCTCTCTTTTATGCACACCACCGCAGCTCTCACCGAAATAAACACCCGCGCCTTCCCGCCGCCTTCAAATGCTACCTGTCCTGCGGGGTGGGGAAGGGAGCGCAGGTTTGCCTGCTACTTCGGTTTGGTTAAAGCGAGATCGTGCCGCCCTTCAGCTGAATTTTCCTGATGGATCACTGGAATGTTATGATTCGGGAACTACACAAGCTCCAAGAGCACATCCTTGCCATGGATGTCTGCACAGACACAGACAAACCGAGTACCTGCCGGATACAGACGGAGATGCTGTAAAAAGGCAGTGCCGGGTACTGGGATAGACAAGTCCCAGGCACCGGGGGTGGGGGGAAACTTATACCCCCAAATAGGTGGCAGAGCAATCTATACCTGTTCCTTCTACCCCGGCTTGCAAAATGAAGTGCCAGTCAAACGGATGAATCCTGGCAATAACCAGCACAGCAGCAGCAAGGCGCAGATTTATGACACTTCTGTGAAGTCCGCTTCTAGAAAGGTGTGGGGCAGGCAGCCTCCCCCCCCCAGGCGGGAAGGCGGCAGGTAACACGCTGCTGTGTGAGGGAGCTGCTGGCATGTTTAGTCCCGGACATCATCCCCCCTGCCCTGCCAGAACTTCCCTTTGTCAGACACTGGGGACCTGCATTGGGTTTCAGGGCACACAGGCTCTGTTGTCCCCTCCTGAGGGAACGGCAGCAAGAGGGTGTGCGTGTGTGAATTTGCTGTGCGAGGCAGGTATATTCTCTGCGTTTTAAATACATTCTCTATGTTTCATATAAGGTTGCAGCTCCAGCAGTAAATCCGTAATTCCTGATCAGCTCCGGGAACATCTGCTGTATATAAACTTTTAAATGGGCACGGCTAACCCGCAAGCGTTGCTCAAAAGCATGGAAAGAAAGTAGAGGAGGAATTCACAACACGGCTGACTGCTGGCCTTCGAGAGGGAGCGCTGAGATTCCCCCCTCACTCTGCATTTTGGGTACAAATGCTTATGGAAAGAAGAAACAAAAGACAGACAGAAGCTCTAGCAACTCCTCTATATTAATGTCATCATCTTTTCTACATACATCTCCAGGCGAAGCTAGCACCAGTTTTTATGTATTTTGCTGCTAGCGGAGAGTTCACGGGAGGTATCAAGATTATTCATTCCTTCTATCACCCTCTGCCGTGGGAAAAGGTGGGTTCCTGCCCATCCCCACCTTTTAAGATGCCACGTGCTGGGTGGCTGGGTCCCATCTATCTGCCTACCAGCCTGTTGGGGCCCGTTGACTCAGCACAGATGATGGGAAGAATTAACCAGGGTCAATAGGAGAGGGATGCACTGCAGAAGCAAATGGGACATTGGATTTAATGAGGTTTGTTAAATGCTATTTATGAGTCATGTCCTCAGCCTCCCCAAAATACAAATGGCTCCCATTCGAACCCATTCGAAATATTATGGGATTAGAGCAGGTAAGACAGTACCAAAGAATGGAAAAGGAGATTTCGGAGAAATGCAGTGCTGTCAAAGGCCTCAACTCCTTTCCAGATGAGGCGATTTTGCAGAGCACAGTGACACAGGCAAGTTGTTTTCTCTTCCCTGGGTCAGTACCAAACTAATAATCCAGCATGGTGCAAAACAGCTCTGGGCTATGTTTCTAATGAAATATGCAGAGGACCTGACCACTTGATGCAGGGGTTCAGTGGAAGAAACAGTGTGCAGTCGTGTAATTACAGGCTATGGTAATGGTACAAGGGGCCCTCAGTAAGGTTGCACAGACAGCATTAACTGTGGCATTTCCTAACTTTTAAGTGCTTGACTTAGTAACATTAACATTACAGTAATGCATTTTCAATATAATTTCTCAGGGTTTTCTTTTAAAGCCAACTTAAAAACCAAATGCCATTCCACATTGCTGCTGAGGCGGGTTAGCACCTGCAGAGCTGTAATACAGAACTTCACCACTTCAGCCGGCAGCGTCATTGGCAGCATGAGCGAAACGGTACTGAATGAGGTGACCAACAACTGGAAGAGCATGAGGATACCTCATCCAGGGGTTTGATGAGGTCTTCCTGACAACGGGAACGCTCAGAGTCGGGAGCCCTAGGCTGACTTCCAAGGAGCAAAGTGGCCTGCCCGGGAAGGGACCCTTTGGGTCCCCGGACCCCCAAACCTGCATCTGTCCCTGTCGGTTTTGCTGCCATCTCTGCCATTCACTTGACTCCATGGACTGCTGTTCCTCCTGTTTTCTAGCTTCCTCTCTCTCATGCTATTACTCATTCCCCACACTACTCCTTGACACAGTCTGTCCCTCATCCCACTGCCCTAAAATGAGCATCCCCTCAAACGCCTCTTCACCTCTCCTCTACCCCAGGTGTGGATGGACCCTGGGCACACAGGAAAGCAAGCTGCTTAGCATGGTAAATTAGGCCATGTGGCGTTCCAGGCTGCCTTAACTAGACCACTTCTTGCAAGACTGTTTAAAACTAACTCGGGTATCATAATTTGCAATCCACAGTGTAGACATATCAAAATGTCCTTGTTCTCATTTCCAGTGCTTGCTGCCATAGCAACCCCTGGTCAAAAGGAAATTTCCATTGATATCAGAAGGAGCAGCATTTCACCCAGGTGAGTTTTTACTATGTGGCACATATTTTATTAGCATGTGCTCCTGATACGGTGATCCCCAAATCTCCTATAGTGCTTAATGTAGAAGGCACTACTGTTAAGTCCTGCTCTTAGTAGGTCCCCTTCTGCTAGAAGCTACACAAGTCAAAGACCTCCTGATTTCTATCTGAATATCAACCAAGAGCAGACCTGGAGTCTGCATGCAAAAGGCCAAGAGCAGCTTCAAAAATTGTACAATGTCTTCCCCTCCTGAGACTTTATCACAGACTTTAATTTAGATACATGATGATGATAATCTCTCTCTTTGCATTGTACCCTCTTGCTTGCTCTTCCTTCATATAAACTGTTGTGTGTATCAGGGAGGTTTAGCCAAAGAAGCAAGAAGTGAAAGCTCATTCCGATCAGTTGAATAAAGTTTGCTGTTTGCGATGGAAAAGGCAACCAGTGCTGCAGCAAGCTTTCAAGCTCTCCTGCATGACACCCACTCCATAGGAAGAAAGTGTGGCTACAGAATTGGAACAGATCTTTATGAGAACTGTACCTGGATTTGCCACTGGCACCTGCCGAGATTTATGAAAGGAAAAGCCACCAGAACCGCTCCTCGCTTTCTGACCTCTACAGGCATCACGTAATGCCAGGCAGCAGCAGGACTCAAAACAACAGCAGACTGGGAAGGACCTGGAAATGGCTCAGTACTCACTCCTTTAATGTATATGAAGTATTCTGCAGCGCAACTTGTAACACTCAGTACAGCTGACATGAGCTGACATTAATGGAAAATCAACAGATCTGGATGGCACAGAGAGGAATTTGGTTCCTTTGCAATGAAGGAGCTCTGTCTACATGAAAAGATGGTGTTTAACTATGTAATCTCAGGATAAGTTGTAGAAATATATTCCTCTAGATTTATTGGCTTGTCTTCATAAACAGCTGTGAGTCTGTGCTTTTTGTTCAGAGATGTAAACCAGCACAGCATGTTGGAGAGGGTGAATATATGGTTATTCTGTACATAAGAAAACAGAAAAAAAAAGACTGGGAAGTCCACCTATTACAGAAATCTACTCCTTGCTTATCTTTTGGGTACACAATCATTCCTAACTTGCACCACTACGTTGGTAGATACCTTTGTATGCTAAGGTGAGAAGGGTACCATGCCTTGCACCTAACCTCGTTTATTTCTGTCATATATGCAACTTGATTTTCTGGGACAAACCAAACAAGTTTATTTCCTATTACCTTGATTACCAGGACTAGCCCCCCGTATATAAAACTGTATCAAATGTCCAGGACTGGTTCCTAAAGCACCTGGTACCAACACTGCGCAGTTCCCAAGGCATTTCCTGTCAGAGATTTGAGGACAATGGGGAAATCTAAATGGAAACATCAGAGGGGTTCCACATTTTTTCTCTCTTAGACAATCCAAATATAATGGCTTGTTTTCTGGAAGAGCCCCTCTTTTTTAAAAAACTGAAAATACTGCAAACTGGGCTATAAGACAAGTTTTTGTTCTTTTTCTGTGCGCATTACTGCCAGCAATAAGATGCTGAGAAGCGAGCCATGCCCTCACGGGCACCAGTGCAATCCCCTTGCCTTCACTGGAAAAGCAACAGTGCAACCTAGGGGAACTCTACAAAACACCTAGTTGAGAAAGCACAATAAGAGCAAGACTCCTCCCCGTCTTTCTTCCTCTTTAGGTGCACTGGGTTGAAAAGTAACATTTCGAAAACGTGTTTTCACAAGGAATTAAGGAAATCTGATCACCGGTTCAAAAGTGTATAAATGAGGCGACTCTTGCAGGTGACATGTTTTCTGTACGTTTGTATGGATGCCTATTGCGAAGGACTCAGAAGACTTTTGAACGTTGAAAACATTAACTCTCTACCTCGCTCGACACCCTCTATCACGATCCATACTGTTGTTACCAGATTGCATCTCTGCTCCAAAATAAAAATGACTTAAACAGCATCGTGTGTTATATTCAGCCTATTCTACTCTGTTCTGTTATATTTTACTCTATGATTTTTGAAAGAAGCATAAGTATCTCAGGGTGTCAGGAGGCTTAATTTTCTCTCATACTTTCACAGGAAGACAATTGTAATTTTGATTTGAAGAACTTTAAAGCGGACGTCTGCCCCACTTCTGTTCTAAATGCTGACGTGAAACATGCTATATATCCCTCTTGCCAACTTTGGTCCTGTCACACATTCACAAATCTTATTTCCCGCATTTGCAGGTGACAGGTATTGTGCCTCTGCCTCCAGTCTTTCTTATCTAAAGATGTCTTGTTTTGGTAGGCTTTTCCATAGGCTCAATGCTGAGTAAAAATTGTAATTATATTAGTATTTCTCATTCAGGACAAACCCTCAGTAAGAACAACAGTATTACTAGCAGTCTGGGGAGCTGTACAGCCTGAGCTCACCAAACCCGTGAGATTCCCACCAGAATCACCCCACTGAGGGCTTCTGGCTTCTCTGTCCAACCATTAGTTTTATCTCAGGGACGGCTGCAAGGGTCCCTACCCTGCATATACCACTTTCTCTCTTAGACTTGGCTATACATAGAGTGGGAAGCCAAAGAGCCAGAGGAGGGTGTAAACTTCTGTCTCTTTTCTGCAGCAGATCTGATTGTCCACCTTGCCCTTGGGTTGCGTGAAGCCGTGAGGAAAGAAGACAGAGATAGGCTTGATCTCCACCTCCTCTCTCTCCACAGGCACAGCTGCAGCTTGCAAGGTGACTGGAACAAGACCGGCTCAGGAAATGAAGAGTAGTGCATCGCTCATTTTTTCCTGCCTGTTTGCTCCTAATTATCTTCCAATACATTTCACTGGTAGTTTTATCATACAGAAAGACAGAAGATCCTTCTGGTTTCAGTGTATAATGACTACTTCTAAATGGCTTGCTATTCATTCTTGGGCAAGCCTCAGTCTCTTCCTCCCTCCCTCAAATTCACTGCCTCTCATTCTGGGTATGTTGGGGTTTTTTTGCAGGGGGTGTGGGGTGGGTAGGCTGTCAATTCTCTGATAATGTATTCTGATAAAAGGAAAAGAAGGGTCAGCAGAGGTGGTTTTCACTTCCTTTGATGAGATTGTGGCCACACTGAAAGAAGTGTCAAAAATCTCAGTAATTTCATTTTGGCCAACAAAACACCTCTCATGGGCTTGAGGTCTGCAACTCCTGCGTAGCCCCTAGTACAAATCAACAGAGCCTCTTTTACACCCATCTTCTAATATTTCTCTCTGACCTTAGAGAAATGGAGAATTGCTACAGGGCAATGAACTCTCATTTTGCCCTTGATATTTCTGCAATCCATCTCCCTGAGTTGGGAGACCCTTTCACAGATCCAGAACCTCACCAGCATAAGGAAGAATTAGTATAATTAAGAATTAGACACAAGGTCTCTAAAATGGGAATCATAACAATGACTAACGTCACAAGAGTGTTTTCAGAATTAATTCATGCAAGTAAAGCACTTAAAAGATAGAAATGTAGGAGCTGCCACATCAGGTTAGACCACTGCTCCATCTAGTTGAACATCCCGTGTGCAACCGAGAGCAGCGATAAATGCAGGGTAGCAGAATTGGGGTCCCCCCTCTGGGCAGGAAGAGGTTTCAGTCTAAGCATAGTCAATGCCAGTCCTTGGATACAGCGTTATTTTATGACTTAGGGGACATATTTAAGCCCCTACAACCCCCTGACACTAAACAAAGTGGTCTTGCAATTAAAGGAAAGAACCAGGCACAGTGAGAGTCTGGTACAGCGGCCATACAGCCGTACATTCATTCCTGTGCAGGACAGCTTCTGATCAGGAGCTTCTGCTTATCAAACCTAAAATTCTTCTAAAAATCTAAAAGTTTCAGAAACACAGTTATTGAAAAAAATGTGCAGTAGGATAGAAGTACTTATAAAATGGGTACATAGAAGGACATACATGCACACACAAACAAGCTGTTTAAAAAAGCAACCTGATCCTCACCAGCTCTGCTTTGGGCAGGGGTAAGGGTTGGATCCAAATGAGTTAAGGAGGTCCTTTCTGATTTTTATTATTCCAGGATTCTGTGATTCCACAATTTTCCATTGCAGAGTTCCGTCCCTGAACATGAAACAACTTGTGGTAAACATTAATTTTTCATGAAAACACTATTAGGGAAGCTTCTTGGGTCCAGGATAGAAACTCTAGTTCAAAGCTGGAGAAAGAGGCTGACCCTAGAGCATGATACTTAAGGGTATGATGAGGGAGACCTGGAAGGGAACAGAACTCACCCACTGGAGGAGACCCAGCCCTAGAGCCATTAGCTCTATTGAGGCGAGTCTTTTAAAACTCCCTTCTTTATGAAAAAGTTTCAAAAAGTTTCATTCTCATAGTCCTAAACTGGAAAGGTTTTCACCACAGGGCATTCCTGTTTCCTGGCCAGCTCACCGGCATGACTATGCATTTGGCAAGAATCTGCAGACCTTACGTGACTGCTAACATCAGTTGTAACAAAGGTAATGACAATCTTTCTGTGAAATTTCATTATCTGAGACGGTTTGACACCTTTATTTAATTCTCACAACTTTTTTGCTTTATGAAACAGCCTTATCTGAAAAGCAAATGGAGGGGTTCAGATGAGTTTGCCTTCATTTAAGAGTGGGGTTTTAAAATTTGTTTTTACTTTTGTATTAATCATGTGATGTTTAGTAGAAACAATCCATAAAATGCAAAACCCGGCTGAAAGATAGCACCACAAGATATTTTTGTGTATGATTCTACTCTATTCTATATTCTACTGCAGGACAGAGTAATGAAAAAGAACAAATTAGAAGATAATCTGTGAAAAACCAAATCCCTCATAACTGACCGAACCATAAATAAGTCTTACATTACGGGGACTGGATAAAGTATCGTCAGTGACGGATTATTACATAAGAATATGTTAGTAATGTAGCAGGAGTCTAGTCTTTTAAGATGTGAAAGAGCGTTATCTAACCTCTCCGCAAAGTTCAGGAAGAGGAGCCATATGTCCAAATAATCATTTTCTTGCTGGTGTTTAACATGTCGGTTTTTTCAAGGGACCTATTTCAAGTTTAAAAAAAAAAGGTGTGAAATGCATTTTGATTTTTTTTTGGCAAAAGCAGCTCATTTTCAAGCTTGCAAGGAAACAAGAAAAACAAAATCAAATGTCAAGTAGATTTGCTCTTTGTTGTAATTAATACGCAAGCATTTGCTTGTAGATGGTCCTGAGCCTGAAAACAAGTGGCGTCAGTCATGGTGCTATTAAAACCGAGCAGTTCTCTGGGAATCAAAGGGCCAAGTGTTCATCCAGTGAAAATCCCCACTCAAATCAATGTCCCTAGGCCAGTTTACGTCAGCTGAGGATCTGACCACAGAGGAAGGATGGTGGGAAGCCCGATGACCGAGGACACACCATGTGCTTGGAGCATTGGGCCCTACATGCAATGAGACAGCAAAGAAAGGTAGGGAAGACTTCTTCAGAGTGGGAGGTGGGAAAGGATTAACTAAAAATAAGGAAATCGCAAAGCCCTATGCCGCACACTACATGCACGCTCAGTTTCTGGTCAAGGAGGTTACATGAGATTTCTCTTTGAGTCAGAGCAATGTAGTGGATAAAAAGGCCCTGTCTAGCCAGGGGGATTTCCTGAGGCCATCACAGACCAGCTCAACATGCTGCTAAGAGGCTCGTTTTCATGAGAGCTTTGTTGCATTTGTAACGCTGGCTCCAGATCCCCTAGAGCTTTAAGTGCCACATCACAGCGCTACAAGCCTAGCGCTGAATGCTTGGCACAGGACCAGGCATCTTCCCCTTCTTCTCTCGGTTTCCTCAAGTCAGCAGGTGGGGCTCCAGGGCTCCATCTTGTTTTGATTTGTGGGGGAAATTTCTTTCTCCAAGAAGGCTGAAGAAAAAATTTCCTGTTGAATATTTGCTCTTCTCTTCCTTTCCCCCATGTTGTTTTGTGGAGGCGTTCAGTGAGAGAGAGAAAAAAAAAAAAAAAATTTTTTTTTTTTTCCTTCAAAGGGGCTTGCTAGTTTTCCTGAAATGGGATGCTGGAAACACTTCATCACCGAGGTCTACTGGCCTGAGATCTGCTCGTATTTACATCAGGGTGAATCAGTAGCAATTCCACTGAGGTCACTGGGAGTGCTCTGGCAGGCAGTTCCCCTCCCCGGACACGGGGTCAGCCCTACCGAGAGAAGCTCTTGAGCAGCCACGGGCCAAGCCCTGTGCCAGGTCGCAGAATGGCTGTATATGGATGCAGGGCAAAGCAAATGTAAACTTCTAACAACTTTCCCTGTGAGATGGTCATAAAAGTGCTGGAACTCGAATGCTGGAGGGAGGAAGCAGGGGGCAAAGCCAGAATAGCAAAAAGCCCTACCAACAAAAGGGCGTGATGCTGGCCACGACAAGAAAGAACCGGGGCAACATATACTATTTTGCTACTTATTTTCCCACACGCTTGGGTCCAATGTGTAATTCTCTCCTGCCATCTAGGTCACTGATGGATTTAGCCCTATGGGTTTGAACAATTAATTATTTTCAGTGATAGAACTATTTTATTTTCGAAACTGGTTTGAATGGTAGATTAGTTCTAGATTAAATAATTTAACTACAGATCAGTAGTAGGTGTTTGCTCTATATTAAGTTGGCATATCACCGAGCAGGTATTACTTTTTAACATTTTAATATACTTAATAATTTATAATGCTACATTGTAAACTGGTTGAATAACCATCACCTTGGAACACTACAGCCAACACCTCCAAATTTAATCTCTTCTCCAAAGAGCCTTGTTCAATCTTTTAAATGATCAACTACATGGAGGAAGAAAGGAATTGACCCGCAGAAAACTATGAAAAGGAAGCTGCTTAACTCTGTGAGCATCAGCTCTCAGGTTGTATGAGCTTAAGCAAATGCTATGCCTCAGTTTCCCCATCAGTACCTAATTAATTGATTGCTATAAAGACCATGCTGTTCTTTTTGCTTTTCAGCAGACTACTTGAGGCAGACATTTCAAGTGATTTCTCAGAAAATCTCTTAAAACGACCCTTAAATTAAAAGACATTTGTGCTCAGGTCTTCTGTTAAATCAAGAAGTGATTAATCCTGTGCCTCAGTTTCCTCTTCATCTTACGTGCTGAAAAGATGACCTCCCTACTTCACAGAAATCCAGGGCAAGTTAAGTCATTAACAACTACATAGTAATTGCAACTCCTCAGGCAGAAAGTCTTGGAGAATGCAGTAACATTAGACACTATGGGTAACTGAGGCAGAAGAAGCTCAGAGCTCACATGCTAAGAAGTTTTGAGGTTCATCGTATCAGAACGAAAAGGATCTGAAGTCACTTTTGTGCAGAGCAGCAGCACTTGGGAACAGCGAGGATGTGTTGTGGTCTGGCCAGCAGGGGAGGGAGAAGGGCTTCAGACTGCTCCTGCCCATGCCACTTCTCATTCCCAGCGAGAATCACAGGTGCTTCTGCTCTGCTGGGACCACCCCGATGTCTGCTTTCTAAAAGGAAAAGCAAGAACGAGAAGGAGAAGTGCATGGAGAAGGAATGAAGGACAGACGTATTTTCAGAGGAGGGAAAACCACCGAACGTGGAGAAGTGGCAAAACGACTTTACAGAAAAGCAGACTACTGGAGATATGTAAACTAAACGGGCTGCTCAGACGTCGTATCTAAGTTCGACCGATTATATTAAGGGGCAGGAATAATCAATTTGGGTTACAGAAGTGTGCGGTTGGCCAGCTGCACTAAATACGGCCTTCACCTTCCTGCAGGGCTTAGATGGGGACAGACCGAAATCAAGGCACTGGAGGTCACTTCCGATACGCAGCAGAGAAACTCGTCCTCCCACATATTATTATTATTATTATGAGGTCTGAAATGCTGCAGATGGAGGACTGAGCAGTTGAGAAGATCCAGTGTACATTATGGAAATAAACTGGAAGCAGAGTTAAAGGTTAGCAAGGCTTTTTCCCTCCAGCTGCCATTGACATGAATGATGCCCGTTCTTGCACTGGCAAAGGGAAAGAAAAGATGAGTTAATGTCACTTTCCCTTCTCTAAATTCTCAGATTTGATGTCTAACAGGCTACAATATTTCACTAAGAAAAAGGCCTGTTTTTTATTTAAAAGCACAAAAAGTATATAGAGAAAGTAATTTTCAAGGTCAGAGGATTGTTTTGACATTTAAGAAATACTAAAACAGATTTTGGCTTTTAAATTTGTAAACCAGAACTACTTCCTGACCTGAGAGACAATCTGCCAAATTTCTAGCTGACCACAGGCTTTTCAGGGTAAGCTAGAATTATCAGATATATCACGTTGTCTAGGTGCGTGCCTCTCTGAATTTAAAACGAACTGTTGATCAACCTTAAAAAAACAGTTTCTGAGACCCTTCATACATGTAACATGCACCCCTTCCCGCAGTAACTGCAGAGGCAATCCTCTAATAACTGTTTCGGTAGAATGTTTTGCTCACTACTGGAAAACTCACTAGTTTAAGATTAATATACTAATGAAAAAAATTGAGGGAAATAGAAATATTTCAGCACACAGAGGCCAAATTCCTCCTTTTATTTTATACTGAGACTTTGATCCTCCCACCAATCCTGTTGCAATACAAACCAATTTCATTTAACACTACATCTGACAAGCCAGACTTCTTTGAGATTGCAAAACTCTCCTAAATCCCCGGGAAAACTGCAAATGGGCTGAGGGAAAGGCTCACAAATTGCACGTACAGGCAGGTGGGCCACACGTACATAGGTAGCACAACCTTGCCACGCAAGCTCAACAAAACTTTGTGCATATATAGTATCGAAGGGTCATACTGCTGTTAAAGACGTGCAAGAGATTGCATTGCTTCTTCTTGCAGCCTGTTTCTCTCACCACCCGTCCTGCCCACCTCCATGGCTCCTTTTGTACAAAGTGGGTTGTAAAATAGTTATGTTGTTTAAAATTGAGAGCCTGTACTTTCTGCCTTGTCTCTCACGCCAAAACAGCCAAACCAATTTTGCTGTTTCAATCAGGCAATGAAACCGAAGATTTGCATTGTTTTTTTCTCCATACTTTTTTTCAGTGGCCAAGCCTGAAAACTTTCAGCCCAAAATGGCGACAGCTCAAGATGCAGTCCTGCAAAGGCAGCTATGCTGAAGAACAAAAGCCTGCTGGAGTGGAATGGGAGCAAAGAGGGTGCTACAAAGCTTCTGTTGCTTCCCAAATGCTTCCCATATGCACCTGTGCTATTTAAATGATGCCAATTCTTGTATGGACAATAATGGGATATATAATGGTATATATACATGTAAGAAGGAGAGAGATGCATAACAACACTGCTCAGCATTTAAATTGTTTTAGGGATGAGAATCGCAGAACACTTAAATGCAATAGTGGAGAAGTTCTGGAGCATAAAATTATTCGTGAAGCTGAGGAAGCGCAAAATGAGAAGAGCCTCATTTCCTTCTAATGCCCAGTTAAAGGCCGGCTGAGGCCGTGATTCTGGTTTCGGTGGGAGTACA
Source organism: Gorsachius magnificus (assembly GCA_034008185.1). Lineage (NCBI taxonomy): Eukaryota > Metazoa > Chordata > Aves > Pelecaniformes > Ardeidae > Gorsachius > Gorsachius magnificus. The sequence goes on from CM067081.1 coordinate 126,783,189, forward strand.
AGGACAGCTTCTTGTGAGAACCACTGGCAACACTACACACCTCAAAGGGGAAATGATAAAGAGAAAACAAAACTGAGGCCCTTCATGAGCAAGATGGTCAATATGTAGGGCACAGAGTCAAAGCGTTCGAAAAGCTGAGAAAAGATCGATGGCGCCCTGCTGTGCCCAGCGGATTTGTGGAGTTAGGTGTTCCTAGCTGGCTAAATTCAAGTTTTTTTCTTCGAGTGAATCCATAGTTTAGGTGAACAGATAAAATCTAGGTAAATCTGAGGCTACTGAAAATGTGCCTGCAAAAATGGCAAGCTGAAGTCTGTCTCATGATTATCGTTTCTCAAAGAGCTCAGATCAGCTGTGCTTAGAAAATGAAATTATATTTATGTCCCACCAAAATACCAGCGCTGAATTTTTAACCTGGGGTTGCTACTGAAAATCTCCTGCTTAATGCACACGGCAGCACCGAGTCTTGCTCTCTCTCCCAGAATCAGTGGTTCTGCCGAGCTAAAAAGGGTGAAAGCCATAAAAGCCCATTTAATCGGGAAAGTAAGACAACGGCACTCTGAACGTTGACAAGGAGTGGGCTTGTTAGGTTAGAAAAGCATCTCTACAAAACCTCTGATAATAACTGCACCTCAAGAGGAACGGTGTTCTGGTGAGCTCGGTCATGATTGCCGCTAATATAGAGAGGAAGAATCTGAGGTGCCACAACAGGAGATCAAGCGATTTCGTCAGCGTCGGAGGGAGCTTTATGGCTAGGGTTAAAGTGAAAATTCATGTCTCGGTCCCGTTAGCAAACCGCAAGCTCATATTGCTTTTACTACAAACAGATTTCCCTTCACCATACTGTACTTTTCTTCTTGCTGACTGTTCAGTATGATCATCCAAAAATACTCTTATTTGTGTTATTTTTCACACACACCACCCTAAACCAAAATTCAGTATGAAAGAAGAGCAGTTTCCTCCAATACGGCTCAGCATCCAAACTAAGCAGCAGTAAAAATCATATTTATTCACTGACTGAGGTTTCAAACAGTAAAATGATTCTTACTGAGTTACAGATTGGACCATGCCTTGAGTAAAACCCCGGAATAGGTCTTCGGTGGCAGCTCTCTCACCTTGACAGCCCTCAGGAGCACTGGGGGAGAATAGGGAGGGTATGCACGCCTGTAACGGGGGGTGATACTTGAATATAGTCAAGCTTCATGATCACAGTAGGCAGAATTTGTCAGACTTTGCCTTTGAGAATGAAGCGGAAGACAGAAAGAGGGGAGCTGGGTACCTGCGCCCAGTGTGTACGTGAGGGAGGCTCTTTCACACCTGCAAGCTGGGTGCACCTGAAATGGGAGCCAGAGAAGGGGAGAGGAGCTGGGAGGTCCCCGATGCCGAGCACACCCGAGAGTGCAGCTGCACCGCACAAGTCGAGTGATCCGAAGGCGTGGGTGCTAAATGTGGTCGTCATCTCCTTCTGTGTAAACTCTGGCAAGCCCTGTACCTTTCTCTATGTCTTTTGTTTTCCTGTTTGAGTATGTGAGATTCCAATGAAATATAAATATTAATATTTGATTAACTCACAGCTACAAAGCTTAGTTCCTTAAAGTCTAGTACAGATCTTTGAAATCTTTGAAAAACTACATAAATAGGAGTCCTTTTATTTTTATAGCATTACATTAACCACTGTACAGTGGAAGTTGGTGAATTAAATAATCTCTGTCTATATTTACTTATACCTTTCTGAAACTGTTACCTTTTCAGCAGATATTTCTCATGCCTTGTCTCAATCCAGAAATGACATTTTTGGTAAAGCTTTGCAAAAACCCATTCAGCTGTTTTTGAGTCATCCAAGTATGTAAAAACAGTTTCCAGCTGTTAAGTTTTCCGTAAGCCTTTTTTTCTCAAACACGGTTGTATAATTATAACACAGCTTTGTTTTAAAACATCAAACTTGACACGTACGTAGTCCTGAAAGAGAAGTAGCAGCACTGCCATGTTTGAAACCATTTGGTTTTGAAATAACAAGGTTATTACCATATTAAAATATCTTTCTTTTCTTAAAGATTCTCCTAGACACTGAACTACAGTTTTCTAACTGTAGACACTCAATTGTGTAAATGACCAGTAAAAAAAAACCAAAGAAAAAAAAGATGCTATTCTTGCAATCTGTGACTGAGCTGGAACAGGGAGGACTGGGGCACCCTGGGAGCAGGCTCAGACTTGTTGGTCTCGGACCTGCCTACGGTGCACTCTGCATACCCACAGGCACTCTTGAGGAGCATGGCTAAAGCTCCAGCCTGGTGTTTTCACAAGACCCAGTGTGGCTTCATGCCCTCCAGAGAGACTGGCAACCACTGGACCCATGCACTCGTCAGCCCTGTCTGCTGGTGGGTGGCTCAAGGCTGCTCTCTCCAAGCCCAGGCTACTTACCCTGAGTTTTAACAGCCATCGTGCTAATAGCTGGCAACAAGGTCAGAAAACGTGTAGGTGGCATGGTCTGCTTTCAAGATCGTGCTTCAGCTACTAGTACAGACCTACTATTACGTACTCTCTAAAAACCTGGCACTTCAGGTGGGACAAGGACAACCATATCCTTCCCCTTGCCCACAATACGAGGTGCTCTGCCATGGTGGCCGTAGCTTTCCATAAAGACTCTGAATTCAATTTGGCATTGCATACTTCTACAGTTTTAATTACTGCATCTTTGCATTTCAGTATAGCATGGCATCAAATCAGACTGGAGATGATTCCTCACTTATATTCTGCCTAGATAGAAATGCACTGACATGATACAAAGCAGATAAGAATCAGACATTTACTTAATTTAAACACTTCATTTAATCTGGAGTATTTCAGGTTTTGATGTCTTAGTGGAGTAGGTGTTGGTTTTGAGAATATTAATGGTGTCTGAAACAGGAGCTGTAGTCTGATTATTGGATTACATGGGTTTCACCCTCAGAACTACTTTTTTATATGTCGGTGTAAAGGTATACGTGGCTTTTGTGCCTTGCATGAACCACTGGCCTCAGCAAGAACTCTTCTGTCAGACTGGAGGAACTCTGTCTAAAGATGCAACATTTCTGCAAAAGGAAAGTCGCTGCATGTGCAGATTTCTACATGGGGCTCAACTGTGTTGACGTGTACAGACAAGAAGAGACTCTATAGCTGTTTCTCATTCAAAGTAAATAGCGGTACCTCCTGCTCTTGCCTTTCCTGGGACATTCCCTCCTACCGTGCAGGTGTGAGACCACAGAAACTATCAACATCAGTGACATGACAGTGAATCTGAGAAGACAGTCTGACTCATCTGAAAGCAAAAGACACAACTCTGATGGGCTTTCACACAAAGAAATGTGTGCGTGCAGGCACACACTCTTCCTTACCTTACACTAGCTGTGCTTTTCTCAGTTACACCTACAACTCAGTTGTACGGCCATTACTTTGCGAGGTTTTCTGAATGTATTTCAAACCATTCAAACCAACATCAAACATACAGGCGGTGCTCAGCAAACAAAATGTCACTGGAATACAATCACAGGGAAAACAACTCAGCAGTTCCTACCCATCGCACTGTCCTCCCTCTGTACTGCCTGCCTTGGTAAGTCTGCAGCTAAGGATCATACAGTAAGAGACCCTATTGTAAGCAAGGGGCAGAGGTAAGGTTGCTGTGGGAACCTTAACTCTAAATTTCCTGAGGTTAGGAAGATTAAAATCTCAATCTTCACATCCCATTAGCATACTTTTGTACATACGGAACATGGCCTAGGCGAGCGCATTGTTTCTAAAGGAAAAGGTATACTATTGGGAAAGTAGGTGTCTGTGCACATTTTGGCAACTCTAAGCCACGTAGCTCAGTTCTAGTCAATGCTACCGGATTCTGACACACACACCACACCACACCACGCCGCCCCCCCCCCCCCCCCCGTATAATAATCAAGTGGAAAAAGAATAGAAAAAAATCCAAACAAGCTGTAAGTTATGCTGCATGGTCTACTATTCTGAGTGTCGGTGTCAAGACAAAAGAAGAGTAAGAGTTTGCCATTTGCTAGTTGTTAATAATCAAGAGAAGATCTGCCAGACACACTCGTCAAGGGCTCTGTCTGTCTGGACCAGGTAGATGCTGCAATACACAAAGGACTTCACACACAGAGAAAGAAAGAGTGTTCATGGACAATGATGCAGCGTTCTTAATTAAGATTTTCATTACTGATACATACATTAAGGTTTTGCTAATGCAAGTGCCCAGGCACTCTCATGTGCAGGTAGATGTCTCTGATTCTATCTCTAGAAACCTTTTTGCAAATCATCGCAAACATTCACCAGCCAAGGCTCAAAATCAGCTCACCTGCCCTTTGCTATAATGACAATGAAAAATAAAACCCAATATTTTATTTGTCTGCTGGAGGAGAACTTAACACTTTGCAGGCGTCAGAATGAATAGGCTTTTGCAAGGCTGTGCTACGGCATATTGAAACTGATTCTGATCTCACTTACACCTGTTTGATGTTGATGTAACATCAGGAGCTTCAATAGCATGAGTGCAGAAAATGCTGAAGGAAAAAATGATGAGACACATGTAGGTAAATGGAAAACGGGATAAAACACAACGCGAGTTTGCCAAAGGTAGATGTAGTAGACTAACCTGATAACTTTATTTGATAAGATAACTGATTATCCAGACAAAGAAAATGCAGTAAATTTAATCTATCAGTACAGCATTTGATACAGTATCACAAGGGAAATTACGAGTTAAGATGGAGATTTGCAAAAGGACTGTAAGGTGAACACATACTTACCTGAAGGGGAGGTGAAGAAGTGGTGAAAAAAGAATTATTGGGCAAGGTGAAGGCTATATTTCTACAACTTTTTAGTTAAACCAAATAGCATTTTCTAACTAATAAGTTTTGGGTGGAGTGAGTAACGTTTCTTTATGAGGCCCCTCAAAGGGAGGGGACACAGAGTAGGAAAAAGTGGAAGCATGCTTAACAGCCAGAAAAGGATCAATCAACTTCAATACATTGCTCATTAACAATATTTAGGCCTCATTCACCTGTAATGTTTCCGTGTTATTTCTATGGTTCTGTCCTTTGGGAAGTTCAGAGATGCTACAACTCTCTCAGCAGTTTACTTGTACAGTTGAATTAAATACCTAGTTCACTTTTGTGCTTTTAAAATATTCTTATTCCCAGAACAGGATGTCCATTCATCTACAAATCTGCTTGCTGAATGCCTTAGATCTCGTTTGAATGCTGGACCCTGCCTCCCAACAAAACGCTGCTGGAATAAGATGCGGAGGAGAAATACTCAGTGAACAGAAGGACTTACAAAAGCATTGCTTCTCCCTGAATATGTTACATGCTTTTCGTGATCCATTCAGGCCATGACACTTTGTGCATTTCTTCGATAGGACAAACTGGGCTGACCACTAGCAAGGCAACGGTGTTGCCCTGGCACTCTGTGTGTGCCAGGATGACATGCATCAAAACACAGCCGTGCCAGGATGGAAGGTGAAGGCAGTGCCACAGAAGTCACAGCAGAAGGTATCGATGTGAGATTAATTTGCAGAGTCCAAAAGAAATTATCTGCCAGCATATTTTCAACAAGTTAAGAAAAAACACAGGATTTTTGACAATCTTCCCTGAGACGTGCCTCAGTCTACAGGTAATTCAATTACTAAAATTGTTACCTTTCCATTAAAGTTCACTAGAAGAAAGGCTGCATTTTTGTTTTAGTCTTCTGTGGCAGAATGTAATTATTTAGTGTCTTAACTAGACCATGCTAAGCATGCACGGACATTCACGCAAGAAATATGCACTAAAAACCAAAACTTGAAGGATTTGTTAAGGGCAAAAATTGAAAAACAGTTTCTGATACACATCATTCTTTGGGGTTGGTTATATGCTGATCACACATAGTAGGTTTCCTTCACAACTTTCAGTGCATATTGCGGAGCATCCAGAATGCAACACATTAATTTTTGTCTTTTATGTAAAAGTGGATTTACTGCAAAAAGTGAAATTCAATTAATCCCTTTTACAGACATCCAGGATAAGTGAACACAGATGAATATGAAATTTAAACACACATCCAGATCCCAATGTTGCAACTGATCCTTACTTTGGTGACTGGGTGAAGCATGAATACCTTTAAATTGTATGCTATTTGAAGTTAGGATTCCAATTTTGACTCTGAAAAATCAAGCTGTTCAGCGTATACTTAAGAAGCTAGAACATTAGAAAACACCATTCAGGAAACTGATACAGCTATTCTATTAAACTTAAAACTCAATATGATGGAATGGGAGAGAGCAAGATCTATTCAAATCCAAAAGCATTTGCGTTTGGTGGTGTGCAGAAATCTAGTATTTTGGGCATGCAAACGTATGAAACGAAAATATTACCTGGGGGGTTGAATTTGTGAACCATATTCAGCATGATATCAGCCAAAATAATGGAAAGAAGCAGCAGTGAACAAGAACTTCAGAGGAAGAAAACATTATTTCTTAACACACTGTGAATCTTTTATGTCGGAGAGTTCCCATTCCCACCCAAAGATAAAACAGCCTTCACGAAGCATGGCCTGAAGACTACTCACATACATTTTGACATGTACACCTGTGTAATGGCACACAGCTAAACTCCAAGGCAGATGGCTTTAACTTCTTTTTTAAGTGGGAAAAGTGGAGAGAAAAAGGAGATGGAGGAGGTACCCTTGCAAGCTCATTTTCGATCATGGTGTCCTGCACATAGGACATTCAGCATGAATATGGAGACGTGGTCTGGTACTTAGACCTCCGTGACTATTTTGGTGCCAGTATAAATAGTCAAATCTATGATATTTTGGTCAAGAGGTAACTTTTGGGAAACCCCCTATCTCTGGATATCCAGTTTTATAGTAACCACTCCTCCAGCGCCACTTGCTGTTGGTACCATATTTACCTTCTATCTGGTGTGTACACTTTACGGAGACAGGTATACAACATAACGTTAAAGCAGGGTGCATCAAAGAGGATTTCTACATAAGGAGAAGTACTGACAATACCTTTCAGAAAAGAAGAGAGAGACGTTTGGTGATATAACTGTAGAATAGCAATGTGCTTGCCAACGTTGGAAGATAATTTACCATAACTGCAAAGGGAATATTCTGAAAAACTCTGCTACACTCTGTAGTTGTGCCATTTTGCACAGTGATTTCAGACCTAACAAACTGGACTGTCTTAATATTTTGATGGTTGGTGTTCAAACTGCTGTAGAAAATGCTGCTACTGATTCAGCAAGGTGCTTTTCCATCCAAATATATTAAATTATGCCAGTGTGGGGTAAAAGCGCACTGAACAACTGCTTTTTCTTTCTGTCCCTTTCTTTTTTCTAGCTAAATCTAAAATATTATGCTCCTAGAACTATCTAGTTTAAAGTCCATTTTTTTCCTGCTGTAATCTGTTATATTTCAAAAAAAGCTAACACTCAATACATTATATTACGCTAATTAGATGAAAAATAACCCAGAACAAAAAGATCTCTAGTAAGCATAATGGCAGAAGGATGTGACATTTTCAGCTGTCATGCTGGCCAATCTTAAATTCAATCTCATCCAACTTCACTGGATATCTTGTAGCTATTGCAATTAGAAAGCAGGTTGCATCCATCCCTCTTGTAATCCACACATCGACTTCACAGCTATGGGCAGCCATTATTATTTGTTAAATAATTTGAACATTAACACTTAAACTAATGCTTGAATGAAAAACTAGTACCAAATTTTGCCCTTTTTTTTTTAACCTGGCTACTTCACTGGTTTTCTGGATACTGGGTCTGTTTGTATTAAAGCCATTCTAGAACAAAACTGTGAACTTTACCAGTTTTGCTTTAAGGGGTTTTTTGTTATTTTTTTTTTTAAATGTCAATCTATTGCTTAAGTCCATTGGATGGTTATGCCTTCAGATAAAGAATAAAGCCTAAAGTTGTGGCACTTGTTCAAGAACATTCATCCTGAGGTGCATTCCCAGTTATACAGTTCCATTTCTATAAACACACCAGAGCAGAATTTCTGCTCCACTGCTATTTTGAGCTCGTTTCACCATTTCTCTCATTTGCAAATGCCAAATAAAGGGCCTCTGCCCTTGTTGTTCTCTTTTTTGGAACATTCCCTTCCTTCAGGAGACATATAAAAGCTGGGGAAGTAGTATCCCTTTCCTGTCTCAAATTGCCTACAGGTGACTATTTACTTCCAACAACTCCTTATTTTCAGAAGCAGACCAACTGATTCTTCTGGATAATTTGCATGTCTATTTATTACATTAATTATGATAATTCTTGAAAAATGCTAACTCTTGAAAGCTGTTGTAAACATAAGGCTTGTTACATCTAGACTTTTTTGGCATTTTGCAAATGTTCATTTTTGATTCATGAATAAGCTTGACCTGGAGGTTATTATCCTCCTCTGAAGTAATGGAGAGCTTCTTAAGAAACCTGAGAAGAGAAAAGATGCCTCCTCCTTGTTCCTGATGTAGCAATCACTGCTGTTGTTCCTCGTCTGCAAAGCAATACTGAGCACACTAACCAAATACAGGGATTCAGACAGTGCTAATTAGTTGCTGTTTCATGATGATGGTTCAGAGTGCTAACAGATGACAGTTTGGTGGTGAACAAGTACCAACAGCAAGGACATATATATAGATATCAAAGACTATTTGAGCATCATCATGTCTGATAAAGTGAATACGTATTCTCAGAAACTGGCAATTGGCAGGCTGGAATACTGCTGGGCGTCTTTTGACATACAAATCACTGACCAGATGATGGATGGTTCTCATAACTATGATGAGATCAGTAAGATGCTGCTCAGCTTCCCTTAGGTCATCATTACTTGACCGAATATGTCTTCATGAAGCTGAGGAATTAATGGCACTTTTAAAATTTCTTTCTCTCTCTTCCCCCCCCCCCCATTTCTTTTAACGGATGTCAAATAACAAGAATTAGAATTAGTGCTGAACCTAATAGGAATGATGCTGGAGTTCAGTGCAACCCAGTTACATCAGAAAACTACTTCAAGAAAATAGACAGATGTTCATGGAATTAGGTTAACATGTCCTGCAACTTCTTTGTATCTGGATCACTTTGGTGCATTTCTGATTTGCATTTACCAAAGCTAACAGCAGATACTCTTCATGGGTTCCATCTGAATGGGTAGTGCTCTGGAAGTAAAATAATTGTCCTACTGTGGCTATTTATCTTACTATAGCTACCTGTCTTACTGTAAAGCACCTTTAGTATTGTTGATACTGTTACACGCTGTTGACCATATGATAGAAAGGCTCAAGACCAGTTGGAAGATGACTCTTCTATGAAAAGATCGATTTTTGACAAAGAATCCACCTGCTTCTCTCAAACTCCTGAGCACGTTCAAATGGAGTACAGATTAATTGTATTCCACTTAAGTGGGAATATTGTTTGGGGGCAAGATCTATGACATCCTTCCACCTCCAAAACCTTGATGCCACATAGTCAGACAGACACGTGTGTAACCTAGAGGAGGAGGAGGAAGAAGACTCTGAATCACTGGCAAGTTGTGGGTAGGGATATGAGAAAAGAGCCCACTGCTGGGTACTGAGGCAGAGGGCAGAACGAATCAGCTATTACCTCTAGATCAGAAACATGCTTGACAGGTACCATTGACAGCATCTAATGTAAACATGTCCCAATTCTACTTTTTCTGTTACCCAAAAGAATTCAGAGTATCAGTGGCCCGAAGGACCTATCTTCCAGAGAGAAAGGAGAGAATCAGTACACACAGTACAAACTTTACACACATGCCTGAAATAAAGTGAGGCTCCTACAGAGCTTGCTAAGCTGCGAATGGAGGAGCACAAAGAAGCCCTTGGCTGTGGAATAAGCCTGACTTAAAGAAGCAATAAAGTGTGTGACTAGTTTTACAGGTCAAGAAACAAAGGCAGACAGACGGGAAACGACTTACGCATGGTCACACAGCAAAGCACTGCTGGAGAGGGATTTCGGCATTTCAGCTCTGGGTTTCCACAATGCCTACCTGACATGAAGCCAGCTTGCTGCTTCCACCTAAACTGCCTTGTGTTGCAGAGGTAGAACAATGATAAACTGGCGCCTCTGTGCAAATGTTGAAGGCTCATGGTCCCTGCCACAGACATAAATGATTTTGCCACCGCTGCAGGAAGCGTTAAAATAAGCGGTGTGTGCTTCGCGTCTCTGAGTATCATTAACACTTTTTATTGATATTACGAAGTTCTGCAACAAAAATAATAGGATTTTTCAGGGGCCGTTATGAACCGCCCCTGCTGGATAAATACATAATACATGATGGCAAAGGTCTAATGGGACTTTAATCAATTGCCTTTCTGAGTCAAATAAATGTCACATTAGACGTAAGCCATGTTGCATTCTGGGGGGGCCTCTGCTCCGTTCATCTCACGGCCCTGACACCCCCACGGGGAGCTATGTACGCGCATAGACTCCTCCTTATTTGTAGTGAATATATCAGAGCAAAACTGGAACAGCACCGTTGTAAATTACAGATTTGGGACACCTTTTAATGAAAGGCAAGGGGAAAGGGAAGAAATATGGGGACACCATAGGCATGATAGGTCAGCTCAAATACATCTCCTTGGTAGCTGGAACTGTCATAGCACCTTTCGCAGTCACTGCAGCGTATCTCATGTTTCTGCCCACAGGGCGGAGGAGAATGAGGTGTGTAGTTTCTTTCTGCACTGCAAAAGTACTAAGTCAACTTGAAACGTTAAAGTCACATATTTTAGGTCTAGTATCAGGAAAAGCGAGCTCTTTGATTGTTTCAGCATGCACCTGAAAAAATTATGAACGTCCATTTGCACTTTAGCATCCCTCTGAAGAAATTCCAACAATCTAAATGCAACTTGAACATAAATTTGCAGGTTTAATTCCTCTCCCAAATATGAAAGAGCTATTTTTCTTACTGTGCTATGGTTTGTTTTTTTTTTTTTTTTAATTCCAGACAGCATTTTAACAGCCATCTACTTTCCTCTCTGAATGGGGAGTAGACATGAATTTAAATTGCAAAATGGAGATCTAAAGTAACACAAAGTCTAGGCATATTTGGACACAGAGTTCTAAACCTAAATTTAAAAGTCCTCATTATTTTTGGCATTCACTAAATACCTCCAACTTGGATATCCCAAACAGTGGCTTAAAATGCTGGTGGACATTTGGAAAACCTTGGTCTGTCTTTACTTAACTATAGTAAATATTATGAAGTGGTAGTGCTATATTTCCCTTTATATTGCAACAAGAAGCATCGTTTTAAAAACACTAGATTTCACTGCCAATATGTATGAAGGAATCCCAGCAAAATGCAAACTTTTGTTCCAAATACTCAAAACCATCACGTGTCAGAACCTGGCAAAATTAAAACCCAAATGAAAACAAACAAACTCTCCCAAAAGTTCCATCTCCTATCCCCCCAAAAAGGAAAAGCGAAACCATGAAAATTGTAATTCTTCGTGTTCTAGATCTTCAGAATGCAATTACCCGGGTTAATATAGTATTTTCTTCAATTAAGAAAGTCACTCAATTGACAATTTACATAACAGCAGCCAAACTCAAGTCAACGAGACCAGGCAAGAAAAGAACCCTACATAACATTTTTCAAAGAAACCACTAATAGATTTTTAATCCCGATATTGTTAGATGTCAAGGAGAATACAGCATATTTAGTCTACCCAGGTAAGAAGAGTAGGTCCATATTAGATAGGACAACACACAGGCTTGTGTAAGGAAGGGTCCCATGCCACAAGGTCAGATTTCAGCAAGGACAGGTTAAAAAGCTAATTCACTAGTTTCTATATTTGGTTTATGCTTGCACAGCATGGAATACTATATGCTTTATTCTGAATCAGAGCGCAACCACGTAATGCCCATCATAACACATATATCCCCAAATATAACAGAAATCTTCTATATTGTCATCCAGAAATGCACATATAAATTCCAGATCAATCAATCACACAATGTCACTGAACTAAGTTCGAGTCTCATAAGCTGGCGCTGCATTAAAATCCTGGACTGCTGTATTAGAATAAAAACTCAGTTCTGAGTCCTGTGGCCATGGGGAGCAACAAAGAAGTTCACAAGGGCTCCGGGCTGACTTAGATGGAACTTGGACAAAATGCACAACTCATATCAATGAAAAGCATAAAATGTTTGGTATAAATACTTACACAAGAGACAGGGAAGGTTCCTTCAGAGGAAGGCCACAAACTGATCGTGAGTGATCTGAGAAGAAAAGGGAGAAGGAAAAAAGCAAATTAAGTGACAATAAACACACTAAACGATACCAATATAAAACAGGGATCGAGGAGACTCACAGATGGCAGCAGTTCCCACAGGAGAGAGAGAGGAAAAAAAAGGCGTGTTTTAAATTCACAAACTGCATAAATCTTAGAAGTTTTGAAATTACCTGACCCCAAAACTATGTAGCTGAGAAAACTGGTAATGGCTGAGGAGCCTTTCAGTCCTGGGATAATTCCTAGTCAGCAGAGACTAAATACCCTCTGGTGGCTGTTCAACAGCCTCCGTGAAATAGGCTTGTGGCTCCTATGGACAAATGCTCTTATCACAAAAACACTGCCAGATTTGAATGGCATCCTTCTTAGCTGTCATGCCAGATGATACAGGCCTCTGAAACAGAACTCGTCTTCTTGATCCTGACCTTCACAGAAGAGGGGTTAGGCATATTATTAGGGCTGAGGATGCTTACATTACGGCTGATAGCTGCACAGAGAAATTGTGTTCTCTTAGTTCCTTCTGTCAACACAGTAACTTTTGGACTTTGTTGACAAATTTGTTACCCTGAGACCCCTAAGAAAAAAAAATGAAAGTGGAATGGCTAAAGGATTGCAAACTTTCGGTACACTACAGGTCTAGTTTCCAAAGTCGACTATGGAATATCTAAGCTTTATTGCCAATGCATTTTTCAAAACATATTAACCTGGGATGAAACAATAGACAAAATGAATCAAAGCCTGATACCCTGTATTGTAACAAGAAGATACACTCCTGCTGGACACAGGAAAAAAAAAAGGCAGATGCCCCACAAATGTTCAAAGCTACAAATCAATCCTGCCCCCGCCCTCTCCTTTCACCAAGCTGAAAAAAATTGAGGTAGTCAGACCAGACAGCACTCTCCAAAAGACTGCTACCAGGGGACCAGGAGCATGGTGGACAAAGATCATGGGATCTTACTCCAGTACTTCAGTCAAGACACGTCCCTCACCTACTGTTTCCTGTCAAGCTATAGGGAGAGATCAGCTCCATCATTCCTCAAAGTAATTAAAAAAATTCAGAGAAATATAAACTTAAGTTGAGACAGTGAAGGAGAAGTGACGAGCTGTCACAGGAGTGAAAGAGGGAAGGCAGGCAGAAAATTTGTGCAGAGTTGTAGCTATTATTTGTGGACCTTAGGGGCCTGGTAGTGGAGAGTGTGAGAGAAAGCACATGTGCGTATCTAGTGGTTGGTCATCCACAAGGGAGGTAGAAGAAATACAGCAAAGAGCAGAGAGAATCATAAAAGCTGCAGGGCAGCAAACAACATGCTTACAGCATCCTTTGGATAGGCCACCCCGAGAGGCCCTGTTTAACAGCAAATTTCTCTTTAAAGAAGCTGACTTCTCCCACATGTAAGGAAGACCTGCGTGAGAGAGACAAAAGGATGGATTCTGCCCAGACTGAAAAGCTGAAGTGCTGTAAGATGAAAGGAAGGGCAAGATCAGGCTGGTGGAGAGCAGGTCACTATGTTCCTTTCAAGAATCCATTACTCTGATGAACTTTAACAGGGAAGTTCTCCTGGTGGAAAAAACTCCTTTGCGAAGCATGTACCCCATATTTTTCTTTCACTTTGCTCCTCAAGATTTAACCACGAAGCCTACAGATTCATCTGCAATAGACTATATGTGAAGGACTGTTAGTGGCTGGTAGTTGGGAAGTATTTATTTCAAGGTTTTGGGCAGATGGGACAGTGAGCTGCACACCATGGAAGAACCTGAGACAACGGGTCTGAGCCAAAGAATGTGCCTTGGAGCCCCAGAGTTAAAAAAGAAAAAAAAAAAAAGGGGAAAAAAAAAACGCAGGAGGCATCCAGCATGGGAAAAAAAACACAGAATGGAAAATTTTAGGCTGAGTGGTTAGAGTTTGGCTCTGTTATAAGCAATATAAAACAAGCTCTCTTAAGGGAAAGAGTCAAGCAACTTTGATGACACAGATGCCAAAGAATTCTACGAATTATGGCCTCAGACTCTGGAGGTGCTGAGTAATGATTTACACCAACATTGCTGTCGAATTTGCTAGAAGAAGTGAACAAGACTGTCGTACCTAATTAAAACCGCTGGCTAATTTTATACAGGCACAATATACCAGAAGTTGCAAACTATTGTCTGGCAAATCACCAGAAAGAAACACCATAATTTTTTAAATGATTGCAATTGGTCTGGATGCTTGATTACCAGTTTTGTTCAAAAGAAAATACATGAAAATAAAACTTTCCATGTAAAGTATTGGAAAAACAAGACGTGTCTGAGGAAACTGTGATTCATTGCAGGTTAGATAACTGCGGAACACGTATGTGAGAGAGAAGTGGGCCAAATCCTGTTCTTCCTGCCCTGTGCAATCTTGCTGACTTAATTGAAACCATGAACAGAACCTGAACCATTAAAATGCTGGGGTGAAACTTTTTATCATATGGCGCTGTTTGTCACTAGAGACATACTTAACCTAATTACATTAGATTAACACGGTAGATTTCTTCAAGATATACTATTATATAATAACATAAAAAATGAAGTCTAAGCAAGCTGACCGTTTTCCCCAGCTCTCCGTGTTATAAGCAGAATAATTACCCGCCTCTATTTATGTCGTCTGTTTTCAACCCAGTATGGCTCTATTTGGTGGGGGGGGACAAAGGGAATCCACTGATCTTTTTCATACTGAATTCCTAGTGTTAATTAATCATTATTATTTGGAAGCCGTTTTGGCCATTGGACAGAATAGCCAGGGGCTAATCTTAATCCTGCCCTTGCTTCATTGCAGCCAGATTCTGCCCACTTTCTCTTTCTTTGCTATGTGAATAAATTCCATTTAAATGACAAAGACTAACAGACAAGCAAGGCCTAAATGTTAAGGATATTTAGGAATCTATCCCCCTTGAGTTTAATGAGAATAAAGTTCTTAAATACTGAAGAATTTCTATTTATTGGTAGTTAAGATGGTGAAATCCAGTCATATGAGTTAGATTACATAAGCAGGTAATCGATTTATGAGGCTAACTACAATTTTCAGAAGTGACTTAGGCATTCACGTCAAAGTCCATTGGAAGTCAGTGAAATTTTGGCTGTAAACCACCCGGGGACTTGAGAATATTTTACCTTTGTTAACTTAAGCACTGCTTACTTTCAACGAAATTAACATCTTAGGTGCCAAAGTAATTTTTTGCAAATGGCATTCATTTGCTTCTCACAATTTATTCACTAAATGGTTTGAGTTAACCTGCTTCAAGTGCCTTTTTCTTAACAGTAAATTGGGACAGTGATTCTGCTCCATTTTTGCAAAGTGATTTAGGATCTCTCTGATGTAACACGCTACCACGGTGAGAAATGCTATGCCTTCAGCCCCTAGACTGGCAAGAAGCGGGCAAATGATGAACTGCTTTAAGCAGGGAGGACTGGCAATGGCTTCAGACAATCCTAAGCTGACTGCTCTTGCCTCAAAACATTTTCACCCTTTACCGATATGGAATCAGCAAAGCGCACAGATTTATCCTATGCAATCTACTCAGCGTATTAGACCTAAGACCCAGAGCCTTGTCAACCCTCTCCTCCTGGATGCACTACACCCGCTCAGTGTCTAAACTTAGAATTTGATCCCAGTGGAAGATGAAGAAGATAATTTACTGGAGAATTCCTCCATTCAGAGGGGGCCAAACAGATCCAGTGCTGTGCTGGGGGAACACTGTGAAAGAGGAGACTCAGCTGAAATTCAGTGGAGCCCTGCAAATTATCTGAGGGGGCAAAGAGGCTGCACTGCATCTCTGACACAGCAGAGACAGATTACAGCAAAATTAAATTGAGGATTTTAGTGGATATAATTGTTGTTTTTATATATTAATGAACAACAATAATACGTGATTCTAAACTGAATACCAGGTTTGACATTTAATCCGAGCGCTCATACTATCCATAAATGTTCATAAACGTCACAAGACCCCTACCCTTTGATTGAATTACAATCTAGCATGCAATTTAGGAAACACAGATTAATCTACATAGATTTATATTTCTGCAGGTTACATTGTTATTTGTTGATTTATACCCTTTTCCCCTAAGTGTTCTTTCCATCGAGAATCTAGGAAAATACATGCAAATCTTTAATGGGAGAGCAGCTCAAAATCCACTGGCTAGCAGCAGATGGAAACTTGGTTCAATGAAACCTATGCTAATTATCATATGCTTTTTGAAGCAACCTCTGCTAATGGCCAGCAAAATCTTAGTCCCTGTGATAACTCCTATTACCTTCACATTAACTCTTACTACAGCCAGCAATCACCTAACATGTTTCTTGGCAATGCTATGCAATTAAACCGCCTTTCAATCAGCTTGCTGAGGAATCCAGAAATGGAAATGGCTTTAATATTAGGAGTTAATTACAAGAATGCAGAGGAAGGCAGTCAAATGTTATGTTAGCATACCAGAAATATGACAACGCCTTAGCCACAGATGTCACATGCGAGGTAAGGAGCCACATCAGGAAAAGCGACATGGCAACATATAGAGGAAAATGATCTTCAAGTTCTCCTTTTCCTTTTCTTTTTTTTTCCTGTGGTCACACTACCTGAGATGACCACCTCCTTTAGCAGCCAAAATATCTGGAATTTCACTGTTACCTGTATTAACAGGCTTCACTGCACAATGGTGTCTGCTTGGGGACTGATAATGACACCTACTCAAACAGTGCATCGCAGCACGGGAACGGTCCAAAAGGCCAACCAGACCATAGCGTTTATGCAGGTCCTGACCTCGGCAGAGGCCCAGTCCTCCTCCCTTTGAAATCACCCAAGTCTTCTCAAAGGGTTAATGGGGCAGGTTCCCCTTCTTCCTTCGCATCTTTACCTCTATGTGCCTACCAGAAGAGGGGCAGCTCCCCAGTATGGCCCTTGGGGATTAATTTGTTCACACAAGACGGAAGAGAAGGGCTGGCTGCTCTATCTAGTAAGGGAGAAAATGAACATTACTTGGTTGAGTTAGTGCTAGGAAAGTGATGAACCGAGGAGATGGTTTTACAGCTGACAGCTTATTGCAGTGAGGGAGAAAGCACAAATGGGAGAGGATACTGCACGTTCAGCCATGTATCAACTCTTAGGCTATGATACTGGGGAATCAAAATAAAATGATCTTTGAAAAATGACACGGAGTTTTTCTACTTACATTAGAATTAAGGTATGTCTATATGCATCGGAACGCACTTACTTGGTTATGTATCATTAAAAAATTTGGAAAATATCTCCTCAACTACAGGTGAGCACGTTCTTTTTAATGAAATAAGCAGCCAAATTGTGGTTCTATAGAGAATGCAATGATGTCTTCAGAACAGTTTTGAATAAAAATCTATTGATAATACTTCCATTGCTCATTTTCTAAAGACAGGGCTTATTTAGAAGATACAGTCCACAGAAGATAACAGAAAAGGTAACTGACTTTTTTCCTCTCTCAAACTTGAAGACAGAAAACCTTGCAGTTTCCCTTATCACATATTGTAAAGGATTTATGATACAGCTATATCTTAGCTTGTCTTTAATTAGTATATAAGTAACTTTGTAGTCTCATTGTTAAATTTGGTCCAGAAAGTGTAGTAAAAGGAGACTTTTTTATTTCTTGTAATTAAGAATAGCTAAAATGTTAACCTTGACTTTTTCAAATTAAGAAATATCTACTGGGAAGAGGAGATTTTAAATGTGTGTTACACAAAAACGCTTTTATAAACCAGAAACTTCATGGACACTTAACTAGAAAATACAAAAGAAAAGTCTTGATGGAATAGATTTTTCAGCACACTCTGCTTGCCAGAAAGGCCGGATAATATTATGTTTTGATAAGACAAAAGAAATTAATCCAATCAAAATTTGGACTTTCATGCATATGTAGGCTAATTCAAAAAGACATCAAGTCAAGGAGCTGACTCATTCCACAGGTAACTCAGCCCAAAATAAGTCCTACCAGCTGTTCTCAGTGAAAACAATGAGAGAGATGAAATAAGAAAAAGAATCTCTAATATCTGCAAACTGAACTCTAATTAACAGCCATCGAAGGTCTCCAGCTCCCTAAGAAGAACTTCAGTCACGAAAAGTCTCTATACAAAGCACCTCTGAGGAACACATCTTTAAAAGAAGAGCAGGCGAGCTCTCTGGAAGCAGCAGCACATTACAGCTTCAGCAGCAGTTGCTTTAAAGGGCTCAGGGTGAGAGCAAAACTAGCAACAAGTGGGGGAAAAAAAAGTTTAAATATATTCTTATTTTATAATCTAAATGTATCATTTTGAGCATGCACCTTGACTTAAAGATAGCCTGAGATGGTATTACTTTTAACTTTCAGTAACTCTAACCACTGACTACATCTTTGAGGAATTTGTAAAAATACGTCAAACCATGACATTTCATTGGCAGGTACCTGGCCACTGCAACCTCACGCAGCTCAAGCCTCCTGGCCGAAGGAAGCTGCCTACCAACCACTCTTCCAGTGCCATGGCACTGCCCCTTCCCTGCTGCCCACCACCGTCCTGCAGGGGTGCATGGACAAGGAGGCCAGTGCTTCTTGGGTGCTGGGTGACTAGTTCTGGGAAACAGAATACCTGGGAAGGGGCGGCTGCTGCCAAAATAACTTGCACCACCTAATTCTGACCGCCCAAAGGGGCTGCGCTGTAGGCCAGGTTCACTGCTCTGGTGGCAGCAGCTGCCTGCTCCTGCCTGTCATCTTTCCAATGTCTCTGATGCTCTTCTCCCCTTGTGTGGCTGTGCGTGCCCCCATTGAGAGACAGTGAAGGAGCAAAGATGGCCCTGGAAGAGATGGTGGCTGCGATGGGACTGGGTTGTTCCCAGCCAGCTTACAGCCTGTTCCCTGTCCGCTCTTGGAAAAGGAAAAAAAGATGTCAACTGTTGACCAGATGAGTTGTCTCTGTGGTCCATAAACAGTTTGAGCATTTCCATTTTATAAAATATTTTGTGTTGACTACTCTTGGCACTTGGCACTCAGCTTTGAAACCTTAAATAGAAGAAAACATAAACCATATCTATCTAAACATACAAGGATATACACCTAAAGGTTCTGGATGTCTGTCAGGATCATACCCTAAAAATTAGGTCTTAGCTCTGCTCATGCCTGTAGGTGAATTTTCCCTTCTGAGGCAGTGTGGTTGAACTGGCAATTCACAAGTTACATCCGCTGCCTTACACCATAGCCACATCAAGTCATGCTCTCCTTATTGCAAGCTGGGCAAGCAGAGAAGTGTATCTTTTGCTTCCCTGCTTGGAGGTTGGCAGCTCCAGTGCACAGTTCACATTCCCTGCACCCTCTCAAGTACCTGTCCTGAAGTCAGCAGTGCCAAAACTGGTCTACACAGCATGAGAAAGTGCAATCAAATAATACTGAACTGTTTAAGCAGACTAAACCTGAGTAACCAAAATGTTAAGCTGAGAAAGTACGGTACTGGGAGCTAAATGCATCTGTATTAATAATAGCAACTAGTGAAGTTTGTCTACTATAAATAAGGAGATAATTGGTATAAAATCTAGTGATACATGCAAATAGGTTACTGATGGTGAGGAAGTGACCCTGGAAAATAAGTTTAAGTTATTGGTTGGGAGCTTTCTATTGCTAATTATTATTTTCTTTCTGGGTATTAACGTTCCTCCAGGATGATCTGATAAATCCAGCAGTGTTATGATCACTTCTCTAAACGGTATCTTTGGATCATATGTGGTCCCAAGAGCCATGACACTCCAGTGTACTTTACGTAATTTATTTCCGAAGTGAGACGTGCTGACTCTCCATAATATTTCTTTCATTTTAACATCTGACTAACATTCAATTTGGGACATAAGTACTCCGATATATCATTCTGCCCTGAAGGCACTGCAGATCAGAACTAAAGGGCACTGGCTGTGTTCGCAAGTACCATGAGGCTTGGAGAACAGGGTGGGCTGGAGCGGGGGGCACTGCTAAGCCTGAGCTGCAAGGGGCTGGGAGGACTGCACAGGGATGTGGGGGTCTGCACCATCCATGGGTGCTGGGGGGCAAGGGGTATGAAGAGAGCTCTGGCAAGTCCCAGGCTAGGGTTACAGTGGACTTTAAAAGTCCAGCTTGCTCTCTTTGGTGAGAGCTGCATGGTTTAGGACTTGAATATGAGGGTGTCTGTTAAATCAGGAGTAAAGCAGCAGCAAGATCATTACAGAAAAGTCTAATTATGTCAAATCCATAGTCACAATCATTTAAAAAAAAAGTCAGAATGTTTTCCTGACTGCCTATCTGGTAAAGAAATCACAATGTGACTATATGAAAACCTATAGGAAAATGCTAACCTGACAGATACCATGCACAAGAGCAGCAAATCCTTGAAAGGTAAGGTACCATATGGTTTGTGCTGTTTTTTACAATTTGTACTGCTTCGAACAGGAACTGTGTTCTTGTGACAGTATGCAACACTTGGAACGAGACTAAAAGCATTACAGAAGTATTTCACTTGCCTTTAAACCCCTACAGACCCCCTGAAGTCACCAGGGTTATGCAGCTGCACCGCTGTATGCAGTGTTACGCCCTCAGCATCTACAAAGACAGGTTAAATATGTGCTTTTTCTGAGTTTTGCAGGAGGAGGACCAACTTCTTGTTCTAAAAGGCCATAATCAATACCTTGGAATTTATTTTTCACCTGTTTCTTCTTACTCTACGCCTATTAAAATAAATCAAAACTACCTTATAAAGATCCACTAAAACAGCTTCTGGGAACAATACTCTCCATTTTATATTCAGTATGAGAACCGCATAGCCTGTAGCATACTGTTAGTTTTGTGACACATGCCCTGAAAAGTGAGTTTCAGGGGAACTAAATTTTTCATTGCTCTTTTAGATGGGGATTGGTGGCTGGAGAGTCAAGAATCAAGTCTCATCACTGAACCTGATCCCTCTTATCACTAAATCTGATGCTGTTTCATAGGATCCTGTCCCTAATTCTAAGTTTTAATGCTAATATATCCAAACCACCTCCCTGCTTCATTCCTTGTTTTATCAGTTTAACTTTGCAATGCCTCCCTCCATGGCCATCACCACCTATGTGATGCTACAGGAAGGGATTTTATGCAGTGTGACAGCAGGGTAGCTTAGATGGCCATTTTTCACCAACTCTTCAATCTTAACTAGAGTATCCATTTGATAATAAAGATAGAGGACAGCACAGAGCAGTTGATTAAATCAAATTACTGCAAAATGTAATCGAAAAGAAAAAGGTGTATGTCTCAGTCATATAAGAAACCACACTGTAAGTCCTTAGCACCTTTCTAGTAGGACTCACCCTCTGAAGTGACACTCTGTTCCAGTCATCCAGACATCCTCTCCTGAACGACCAAACCATCTTGGGCTATCTCAGCCTGGCCATTTCTTTTGCTAACCCAGTCACCAAGTGAATATAGTATTTATAAACGAGTGGTGGGTTGGGCTTCATGACTGTCTGAATAATTTCTTGGGTTTTTCAAATGTCCCAGTTTTCCCCAAACCAGTGTAGTTCATCGACATCAATACAATACAGCTCATCCAGAGAGAAACTTACATGCCTTGAAGCTCCGGAATTCAATATGCATAGTCTCAAGAGTTCTATTTATTAAAAAAAAACCCAAACCCCAATGAGCTGAACATTACATTTTGCTTTATAGGGGCAATTGTCCTTATTCCCATTTTATGGGATGAAAAAAGGAAAGAAGAGAAAGCTAAACTGATCTTGATGCTGATCGATACTAAAGCAGAACTGTGAAACGAACTGACATCTTTTGATGTCCAGTTTAGAGCCTGAACGACATCAAATGAGAAGAAAAATCCTTAAAGAAACCTGAAAAGCCACCTGCATGCTCCTTTCAACGAAGAAAAGCTGATCCCTTTGATTGCTGAAGCCAAACCAAACAGCAGACACAGAGATTTTACAAAGTCCCTTAGTGGTGAGCCACAGTTTACGCTATTTATCAGCTTTCCTGCAAAGCGTTAAGTGTCCATTTCACAAAGACAAAACCAAAAGCAAACAATTCCAAGAACTTATCCAAACCCAGTTTACATAGTTCGATGCATCCATTCGCTTCAGAAAAGTAAACCCTTCTTTAGAGGTTGGATTTGAATATAATCATTATACCATTTTCCCAGCTCATCTAAAAATGCAAAAAGTTACAGCGATCAAAAAGAGGTTTATAGGTGAGTCAGTTTAAGAAGCAGCACAATAAACTGGCATTACAGTCTAAGAACATGTCACTTCTATAGATGGACCCTGTCTCGCAAACGATTGCAGAGTTATATTCAATGTTAGTTTGGGAGACAAGTGGGTGGGGAGGAAAGACTCAGATCCAAGGGATACTGTATAGCATGAGAGCAATGCTAGCTTTATTTTGCAACCCATTATTTTCATAAGAACATGAATCAAAGAGATAAACTATGCCAATTTCTTCATAGCTGACTTGTTACAGGATATTGTTTGAGTCTTCACTAATGACTCCTTGAGGTTGGTTATTACTGTGATTAGGAGCTGGGAGGACAGAGGTCTGAGACCTTTCAGAGAAAACATTTTGTTCAGAACTGTTATAGAAAATAAAGTCAGCATTACAGTAACTTTAACAACCCAACCAGGATAATGGCCTGTGCATGCAGACAGTGCTTTTGCTATTTTAAATGAGGGAGATAAACTCCACACAAGATGGGAAGCTGAGATAACCAGCTATTCAGTCTTGGGGATCAGAAAGCTGTCAGCTTGAGAAATATGAGTATCTGTGGAAACGCTCTGGAAAAGGAAGGATGGTGAAGTTATTAGCAGGTGGCAAAAAAAAAAAGAAGTGCTTTAAAATTTGCTTTTGGTTTGTGGCACGGATAAATAAATTAAGGAATCTGAGTTGCTTCGATACCCTTGGTAGCCTACTGAGATAGATTTTGTTTTTCTTTTTGTACAAAAGCAGGCTGTACACAATGCTATTCTGCTCTGACAGTTATCCCAGAAAGACCAGTGGCCATGCCCATCACTGCGGTCAATATGAAAAACTCTACTGGCTTCATTAAGAAGGAAGCAAAAGAGGTAGCTCTGCACCATGTTCATTTGTAGCAACGGCAGATAAAAAGCATTCCTTGAAGACAAAGGCAGGTTTTGTGGGATCTGGTTCCCCCCCCAGACTCCTACCTGCTTTAGTCACAAAATCTTAGTTTCCTCATGCCATAAAGCTGAGATTAAAATAACTCACTTCCTCAGAAGGTATGTTGTGAGGGGATGTATTTAAAAATTCAGAATCCTCTTCTTTCATTATCAACTCTATCATTTATCAGCTCTAGCTTTTATCACCAGCATCTAGCACTTGCCAGTATGGCAGGATCAGAGCCAACAGTTTTTACCCAGACCCCTTTGGTACCTCTGATAGCACAAGGTACCTGGCAAAGGTATCACCATACTGCAGTGAACCTTCACTGGAGGATTTTGAGTTAACCATGTTTTTGAGAACAACTAGAGGGCTTTCTTATTCAAAGCACTCAACGATTTCCATTTCAGTGCAGGTGAAACGTTGAAAAATGCTGAAGAGAGAAATGTTGTCTGTGTCCAGAGCTTTTTAATGCACGTGGACATTAACAGACCAACCTATCTACTTTATGAGCTAAGCTCCTGTCTTCCTCCTAAAAGCCTTGAAGAAAAGTTACGGTCTCAACTAATGAGCAGACTCTATCTTCTAAGACAGCTGTACAGAAACTATGTGCATTTCCTCAAAATATGTTTTCCTGGGGACAGGGCAGTGATAAGATATACCATGTAACCTGGCAGATGATCACTGTTTTCTAGGTTCAAAAAAAGGGAAACCCATACAAGCGACCAACCTCCCCCATTCGCACCACACGGAAGTGATCCCTGGGAAGGATTTAATGGAATCGGCTTGTCAAAATGATGAAGCTGAAAAAGCTTTTACAGAATATGTCCATGACAAAAACTTTAGCATAAGGTATAGAGCGCAGAGTGGTTTTTGTCATGGCAAAAAGGAAGGAATATCATTAATTTAGACACTAAGTGTAAGGTTCTGCTAAAACTCTCCATGGGATAAATCGCAGAAATGCAGCCTTGACCAGACAAATGGAGCCAGGCAAGTCCCAGTTCTTGTTAGAAGTTATCGAAAGTGCCATTGAGTTTTTAAAGTCTGTCATCTCTGGTAGATGATAAGAAAAGGGTTGGGCTGTTTTCTTCAGATCTGCAAGCATCTGGCTACAGTCTTGCTGAGGCACATACATGATTGGAATCGAAAATGAGCTCTTTTAAAAGTGCTTCTTAAAGGGACCCTATTCATACACAGTACTTGCTCCCCAAATCTTTTATGGGAAAAAAGCTCATTACGGTCACACAGACAAATGCTGTATAATCTTTCACCCTGTCCACTAGCAACATGTTCAATCCAATTTACAGCACTTCCCGCTATTCTAGTTCTGGACTCCCCACACAGCTCTCCTAAATGCATACCCATCCTGACCCACTGCTCCCCACCCGCTGCTCTTTCAATTTCAGGCTTCCCTGGAGCACTGACTGCCATTCATGCCTAATAGCAAGGTGGAGCAACTTGATTATACAACTCTGAAAAGTGAAATTTCTGTGCCTTTCGTGCTGAAACGCCGTAATTAAGACGCATATTATTGTATGTTGGAATGCTCCGAGATAGGGATGAGAGTGGCCTTCGCTTCAGGAAATGACATTTTGTACCCATGACAATTTATATTCATCTAAAAAACAAAAGTTTCTGATTGAAGCTCCTTTAAACTCCTTCCCAGCTTGCTGACAGATCTATTCCTGCTCTTTGCATCCACTTCCACGTCAGCACTAAGGGAAGTAGGGGCTGGCATTAGTAGAGAGAAATTTTCAAGGAATCATTTGCTCAGCTAATTCATGTCCTTGTCTGCCTTTGGAAGGTCCACCAGCAGATTGCAATTATTTTTCACGTTTTTTTTTAATCTACCTTGGGCAATGCTGTTCACTAAGCATATACAGTCTGCTTCAAGTACTTGACATTTGGAGCAGGGGTGCATAGGTGGGATCAAGCAATGCAATCGGCCACGTCACACAAGACGTACAGGACTGGTTTTGCCTCCTGACCGGATTAATGTTAAACCCTTGAGCCCTCAAACCATGTACTCAAGCCCGTGCTTAACTTCAAACGTGTGAATGCAATGGGACTCAAGCATGTAATTAAAATTTAACCTTTACTTCAGGTTCTATTAACAGAAATGGACTTATGCATGTGCTTAAACGGCTTGCTTTGTAGAGACAATTTATTGAGCTGAAGTAAGAATTGGGAAGAAGAGATGAAGACATCATTGGGATTTGGATTCATTCAGGATTAGAGAGAAAAGAAATGTTACTGTGCAATTCACTGCTATGGACAGTGACTTCTTTTAGAAGACAAAAAGCATTTTTTGACGCAATACTAGAGATACTGATACTCTGTAAGCTTCCTGGTTAGGGATGCAGTTTGATTTTCTCTCACCATTTTTACGTATGTGTAAATGTTGTATATCTATGTCCATCGCTATTTGCAGGAGGCCAGCTCCTGGCCCGATTCCTTTGAGTGCACGAGGGAGGTGAGAAACGTCTGCAAAGCAATCTCTCACAGCACTTACCACTTACAGGTAAGCTGACAGTTCACCACCTGAAAGCATACGAGCACGTGATTTGTGAAGTTGGCCATTTGTTTTCAGTAGAGTAAAGCCTGCCTGCTTGAATGTTTGCGCAAAGCAAACACACGAAGGGTGTGACGGTGGCCGGAGCAAACTCATTTGTAAAAGTAAGCGAATACTCACAGACTTTTTGTGTGTGTGCGCGTTAATGTCCACACAGTTGTTCTTTTATTAGGTATAAATGGCCTTTCTGGTTGACACTGAGAAACAGCGCATCCGTGCTCATCCCAAGGAAATATTCGCATCTGCCAGCCTTCCTCATCTGTCAATATGCCCGTGCACGGGGTAGGAGCAGGGTGAATCAGAAGGACTGTGGGGGACTGACAATAGAGCTTGCATCAAAGGTAGTATTCCTCTGCCTCTCTGAAATGCAGACATTTTACAAGCCTCTCTCCCTGAAGGAATTAGGATTAGACTTCAAAGCTGCAGAACAAAACAGAGTCATACAGGCACACAATTATTGGACTAAGTCCATGGACAATGATACCAAGGGGTTTAACGTTCATGAGATCTTTTCAGACTATTGTAGTATCCTCTCTGTTCTCAGAGTCCTCTTCCCAGAGAAAGCCTCCGACCCCTCTGGCAGCGGCTGCTGTGTTAGCTGGCATGACAGCGCCATGTGTCCCCTGCCTCGACAGTGACATCGTATTCCCACTAGAAAGATTCAGTACACATCTTTGACGTTTCTTAATAAAGGAAAGGATTACAAGGTACAAAGAGTATCAGGCACAACCCCACCAATCCCTCTTTCACCCCAATTCTCTTCTCCCAAGCTACTCATTACATCAACTCTAAATTAATTTATCTTAGGTAAACAGCAGAGAAATATTATAAACAGAACCAACTCCTCTTCAACTTGCTGCACTTTTTTTTTCTTTCACATTTTTTTTTTTTTTTAAAAAAAAAAAAGGAGAGAGAAGTTTTTATCTTTTATAAACAGCGGAGGAAGAACTTAATGAATTCAAAATGTAGTTTTCCTGTTTATATTATTATGATCCGAAAGTAGAAACCAAATGGATGTACATTCAACATCGCGCAAGCAGTCAGTTATGAAATTCTTTCTTTCTGCTGACTTCAAGAGTAATTGCAGTATTTGTGAGATCTGACGGTCTGAGAGATCAGAAAACTGGTGGCCTGAGTTTAACCACAGAGCAGGCAGGCCAGGGGCTGTGCTGCCTTCTCCTATGATGCTTTTGCCAAAGTTCTTCAGCCCCTTCCTTGAAGGGCCACCCAAGATAAAATAGGATAGCTCAATCTCTGTGGTGAACCGTTAGTACTTGGTCATTCTACTGAGATTGCCAGATTATAGGGGGCCAATTAATACAGATGGATTCTGTGTAATATGGACACCTGCCACTAGAAACTGGGCTCAGACCCCTAAATCATTTCACAGAGGCCACCCAACAGCTGTTCGACAGTAATGACTTTGGGGCATGAGTGACCTAGGTCAGATAGCAACGTGCAACTTCAAGCTGATAGGCTCCATATGTCAGCACTAATCCCCATAACCACCCACGCCTTCTGCTTTCTTATTTTTGCGTGTGTTTGTTTCTGGCTGATCTTCTAAAGCCCATCTCCGAGCGTAAAAGATTCTTCCCTTTTCCTCACATGTCAGCTTGAACCGGGATGAAGTGCAGTTTCAATTTTTTTTCCCCTCTACCGTACTTTCATATGGTGGATCATCTCCTCCTTTGCTTTAGTCATGCAGAGTCTACCTCTCTCATCCTGAATTAAGTCAGTCATAGTAACTGGGTTTCCCACAAAGGCCAAGTTGAGGAGATTTTTTTTGTCAGGGCCTGTCCGCTTGCAAAAAAGGGCCTGCTCTTCAGGTTGATGATGCTCGCAAAAAAGGGGCTGCTCTTCAGGTTGATGATGCTCTTCTCTGCTGTTAACCTTGCATTTTTTTGCAGGTAGTCTGGGTATAAACACAAGCTGGGGTCTCCTACATAGCTGGGTGCAACTGGCAGCCCAGGTGGTCAGCTTTGCATTTCTTTTAAAAGGATTTATTCTGAGGTCCCAGTCTAAGACAGCTGCCTCAGGGGTGTAGGTGTTAACTTATCCTGCTTTCCCATTCTCCACAAAGTTGGGATTTTTATATACGAAAAGAAGATCACTCAAAAAATTAGGACCCAATTCCTCTGTGCAGATTTTAACAGGATGCATGGTCTGAACCACCTGCTAAAGGGCAAAAATCTCTTCTATGAGTTATTCTATTGTGCTGAGGAGATCACAAAGGAAAGCCTCCATAAGAAAATTCAGGGGAATTAAGGCCAATCAGGGAATGCAGAGTCCCTCTGCTTAGGGACCAGAAGAAAGAGTTTTGCTTGGCAGCAATCTGCTTTGCTGCATCTCAGACTGTGAAAAATTTCCTTAAAACAATAATTGCTCAGATAATTGGGATGCAATGATCATGAATATAGAAACAGTGTTGCCTCCCCATGTTTCACTCCTTTCTCCTCCTTGTATTTATTTTCTATACTTGTATACACCCTGAGCCCCAGTTAGTGACCCTCCTTCTTGTTATCAGAGAAGAGCCTTGAGATGAAAAGTCCTGGCCAGCAGGATCTATGTCGGAATTTTCCCTCTTCACAGGGATGTTTAAATTTTGCAACATAAGGCCCCTCTATCTAAAAAGGCTTCTTAAAGCACCAAATTAAAGACACAAGGGAGAAGTAAGGCCTTTCAGAGGGGGTAGCCAAAAATAGAAGGAAAAAAACATTTCACCATTTGTTTTGAAAACACCAAAAATGATTAAAACATATTATAAACGAAACTAAACTAAAAAAAAAAATAAAAATCTTACCATATGAACAAATTCCCTGCCAAGTTCCATTTTTAAATCAAAGCCATTTTAGGCTCATATGTTGAAAAAGAGAGTCTTAAGCTAACAAACTTATGTAATAGATTTTAAAGAACTGCACAGACGTGCTTAACTGAAATTGCCAAATCTGTTTGGACTACATGAGG
The DNA here is from genome assembly GCA_034008185.1 of Gorsachius magnificus. NCBI lineage: Eukaryota > Metazoa > Chordata > Aves > Pelecaniformes > Ardeidae > Gorsachius > Gorsachius magnificus. Next base: position 126,812,129 of record CM067081.1, read on the forward strand.
AGAGAGGAGGAGGAAAGGGAAGGACGTACAAAGGTTTGGGATTCATCTGTGCAACTGCCCCCAAGTTGAGACTCCCTTTGAAGTTGGTTCCAACTTTCAAGGAGCCAAGAAACATGACTCACTCCAATCTAGTTTCCACCCTGCCCCCTTTCAGTAGACCTTAGCATTTGAGACAAATACAACTGGGCTTCCTTACCCGTAGTAAAAATTACGAACTTATGTGTGGACAGCAAAGAGAAAGGGAAGGAGGTGGGTGAGTGAGAAGAGACATACAAATATATCCACAAAGGTTCTCAAACAAGAAGCAACAAAGGCTAAGGAGCTTTTGGGGTTGGCAGAAGAATATACAGTGTAAACTAGGACAAAGAGATGAAACAAATGGTAAGCAAAATGCCATTGAGTAGCATGAACAGAAAAATGTGAAAGACAATCAAATACTTGTATATCTAACCCAGCTTTTGGATAGTTCCTTTCCACCCAAGAAACATCAAGTTTTGCTTTAGCTAAGAGGCTGTCATTACATTCTTAGCAAGTATAAGAAAATACAAATTGTAAGAGAAAGGATTACTCAGACAGCTGTGTCGCAACTGAAAAGGCAAAACTAGAGATCTCGGCCCTGTCACAGCAAGGACTCCCTGTTCCTCTTCAAGAACTACACGTCTTCTTCCCCCCTGAAAAGCATCGCGATACTCTAACCCCACGCAGCAACAGCCTCATGACTCTCTATAACCTTTCCTCCATGAAAACTCAGGACGTGTGACCTGCCCTGTACCTGTCCCTTTGAAATTCTCCCAAGGCCAAGTGGAACACCTTCTGACCTACTCAGGTGCACCTGCTCCTCTCTTCATGCCAAATTTTGGGTGGCCAGGAAGGCCTGCTCGCCCTCTCTCAGATTGCCAAAGTGATCTTCCAAGTCTTCCTAAGAGTCAATCACAATCGTGTTCCTTCATCTGACATCTGCCAAGGTCAACTAGCAGGCCTCTTTCTTTCCCCTTCAGCAGGTTCCCCGATCAAGTTTTGTTCCTCTAGGATTTCGGCATTAAAAACAACAACAAAATTACTTCTGCATCTGGCAGCTGCATGGCTTTGCTTCCCTGGCACGTTTCCGCGTTCACTTCCCGGTGTTCAGACAAGATTGTGTCTGGATCCAGGTTTAAAAGGCCCTTCAAAGCCCATAGTTGATGGGGTGGTTCAGGGCAGCGTCCTGATTTAAGCCTCTCCCTGTACTAATCTGACAAGAATGCTGTGAAGACCAAAGGGTAAAGAGTTATAATTGCTTAGTATCATAATTATAGGAGGGCAAAGGGGTTCTGTTGCTTTTTAAAAATTAAAAATGTGTGCAAGTTCAAGAATGCTTCTCTGTCAAATTTATACAGAAAAATAATCTCAGTTCATAATGATGAACAATGACTTAACTGGAAAAATAAATCACAGCCAGAAGGCAGGTCCCAGGACTGCGCAGTCAGTAGAAGATATAAAATCCCTCATGATATAAGAAAAGTTACAATAGGGCCACAATAAACTATCCACATTTGGTGGCCTAAATCACTCCTTCTTTTAACTCCTGTACAACCCAGACATCTGCAGATGTTTCTTCCAGTCACACTTCTGCAACCACGAGGCCTGAGAAACACCGTCAGCGATCCACGCTCTACCCCACCACCTTCAGTGAAGCAGCATGGGTGTAACCTAGGGCGAATTTGCCCGTCTGGGATGAGGGAGTTCAGAAATCACCTCAGGAATGTCTCATTACAATCGGATTTGCAGACTGTTTATACAGGCACATGCAGTGCTATTCTTTAGACTCCTTGTTTAAATTAAGGTCCCTGCATGTGAGGAGCTGAAGCTCCGGGTTCCAAGGAGCTGTCTCTCCCAACAGCACCAAACCACCACCATGCACCGCCAGGCACGTGCAAAGGGCATGACATTCTCAGTCTCATTTGCCCGAAAGCGAAGGTTGGAGCAACGGTTTGTTGGAAGGCCCCAACTCTAAAGCGGCCATCAGACTGAGGAACATCTGATTTGAGTTTTAAGCATCACTTTGTGCCTGTAGCTTTAATTTAGGAATTAGCAAGCACTACTCCATTATCATCTCCAAAGGGAGAAGTTGTACCAGGCCTACAAAAAACCTGTACTTGGGCCTGAGCCTGGCCACTGATTTTGAACGAATCTTTAAAACAGACCGTGAATCCCTAGGGAAAGCAGCAATGACATTAAATGTCCATGCTCAGTTAACCCCTTCTTAGGGCCTTCCCACAGCAGGAAACACATGGCATGGTAAGTCATTATTTACTTAAGACATCCACAACCTATGAACACTGGGCATCAGATCAAGCACCCATGGGATCGTTCAATACCAAGAGAGAATTGGGACACTTAAGCTATAGTATACAACTAGTTACAATAATATAAGCAAGACAAGAAGCTGGAAGCCTTCATTTGCATTTCCAATTGTATAAAAACTTTCATATTGTATAGCTAGGGGCAGAATTTGGTTCAAAAGGTCTTGGATGACTGATCCTAGATAGTCCTAAGGTTCTTGGTTTCTACCAACTTCTGAGGAAGTTGTAGGTGCTCAGCACCTTATCATAATGATGTGGAGTCACGCATATTCTGAGCTTCTAAATTTTAAATTTCAGAAAGTATCCTCACCAGTAAGAAATGGAATGACATCCACAATTTGTTTAACAAATAAAATAATAATAATAATAATAATAAACCAAATGTACAACTCCCCCTGCTTCAGTTCACCTTTCACACAAGTGTGGAAGTGTCTTTCTTGGTAGAAGAACAAGGCTGTGCTGGGAAAATGAGTAATTTCCAGCTGGAGCAATGTACAAAGAAAAAAATTGTAATTTGATCAAGGGAGTGATATCTCTTCCTTTCTCAAATCAGTATTTGCTGCCAGATATGGGAAAGCTGTGACTCAAATCTGTAAATGCTTGTGAAAACATGATGGTTTGCAATAGAATGCGCAAGCACTTTACTTACAACCACCTCTTTAAACACAAGTAGAGAAGGAAGCATGGCCTAGGGACTAGTGAGGCTTTGCAAAATTATCACGCAATTCTACCAGCCCCAAGGTGAATAGCTACTCCAGAGCTGTTATCCTGCCACAGCTATCTGGCACCACTGGCCTGATCATTTGGTGATGAACAGCAGTGAAAGTGTGAAGATTTTTTAGGTCCTCCATCAGCAATTCACCAAACCTCAACCCCCCCCCCACACTTCCCTGCACCCTAGATAAAAATGAGAATTTGCAAGACTGGTTTAGAACAAACTGCTAAGAAACAAGACACCTGAGCAGCAACCCCATTTTTTCACGGGGACTCACAGTGATCCCCAGGGCAAGCAAGTTCATGTGAACACTTCTAACCAGTTGGTTGCTTAGTTTTCCACCGGGCTAAAAAAGAATGCAAAAGTACAGTAAGAGACTATTAAAATGCATCACCACACTACAGCAACGCTGTGCTCTTTTAATGGGCCCGTTCCTTTAACAGATGTTTGAGCAGTGGGCTGCAGCCTACTACAGCTGAAACCCACGGAAAATGGACGTGTGCATTGTTCAGTTTTTGGAAAGTACTCTGTGGCCTTTTAGAGCTGCCGGTATAAATGCAAGCCGCACCTGAACCCAACCCCCAGAAATAATTAGGAGCCAGTGCCAACATTTATTCCAAGTCTGATTTACAGTTCTTGTCAGTATAAATACAACTGTCCTTTCCCGCCACAGGGAAGGGTGAACTGCCTTACAAAAAAATGCAAACCAGTCTGATCTTTTACCCAGAACGCTGCTGAGTAACTAATCCTTTAACCATGCCAGTTTGGGAATGAACAACAAAGGCAACAAGCATTTTGTTCTGGGAAGTGCTGCATATTTGGGCCCTGAATCTTCTTCAAACTCTAAAAATGCTGATGGAATTACTGAGCTCTTTATTACTAAATAAATACAATGAACTTTTGAAAAAACTTTGCTTAGACATACAATGCATTTTGCTAGGCCTTTGACAGCGAGTAACAAAATACTCTGTTCAACACAATCCTTAAGTAACTTGTAGTCTGGGTTTGAAAATACAAACATTCAAAGGAGTTCCTACCATTCTGGATACTTAGCTAAACTGATCTTCCTAGTCCTTTAGCTGTAAGTACTCAGACAAAAGTTAAATGAACAGAAAAAAGATTAAGAGTCTGGAGCTATTTCAGAAAAGCTGGTCCTATCAAAGTTAGCTTTGCTTTTGATTTCAAGAAGCTAGTATTAAATCTGGGATTACATTCTTTGCTTTGAAACCCACTCCCTTGTATGCTCTAGTCGTTTTCTGCCTCAGTTTCCCCTTGCCACCGGGGAATAAATTCAGTTGTAAAATAAACTGTTGTTTTTAAATGATGATATGCCATTGCCAAAAAAAACCCTAACCCCCCAAACCAAACTGGATCCCCACAATACAGTTCAAGAAGGGGGAAGACTCTGAAATGCCACCGGCCTGAAGACAGTCAATACCTCAGCAAGATACCAAGAGCCTTAGCATAAAGGTTGTGCCTGTAGTGAGCTTTCTTACATCTTCTGCTCATATTTCTGAGAACCAGGAATCCTTTGGAAAAGCAAAACCAGATCAATATAGAAAAGAAGGGCTCTGAAGGGAGTTTAAAGAAATCTTGCTTGCTTCATCTCCCCCGTTGACCATTGAAGCATGAAGTTTAAATGTTTCCAGCCAAGCCTTTAAAAATACTTGCACATTGCAGATCTCCTCAGAGCCTTTTGTCTTTTCAAAATCTAATAGTAAGGTAGATACACCACATTAGGTACAGAACACCAGATCAGCATTCCTGCTCAGCAGATGGAGCACAGATGGAGGACGCACCTGACCTCAAAGCTAGAACATAAGGAATTGGGATGACTTAGAATCAGTCCTAGGCATCGGGATGTCAAATGTTGCTCCCAGCCCAGCTCTCTATCCACCACTGTTACAATGCTGCCCGAAATGCCCACAAAGCAGATTTTGAAATGCTATGGGTCACTGTTTAAGCCTATAAAGCAAATCAGAAGCAGTGATGGTTCTCTTTAAAATGTTTGGTGATTTGGTTCAGGTGATGCTTCAGTAGAAGCTCAGAGGTTTGCAGAGGTGGGACAGAGGAGATAGCCTGGGGAGGTAACTTTGTTGACCACACCAGTGCAAGCTGTCCACACTCATGAGTCAAAATTCTTGGTTTTTCTGCTCATCTGAAGTAAATCTCTCCCCTTTGAGCCCCAGTGCCATAGCAGAAATTGTACAGCCAGAGAAACCTGGGCTTCCCTCCCACTACCTCCCCCAGATTCTGGGCTCATTCTCTTTACCTTTTTAGGTGCTTGAAGAGTCCACACCAAGCACTTCTCCATTTTTGCCACAATTATCTTTAATGTACCCTTTATAAATTGTACATATGTATATATGTACAAAAGATGTACATACAGGTGGGAAATGGTGGCACAGAAAAACTAAGGCTGAGGTCTAAAATGGTATTTTGATTCCCATTTCCTAGTAAATCAAACCAACTTTATCATTCACTTCATCTGTTAAAAAGAGTGGAAGCTCAATTACCTGAATATCATGCAACGCCACTAATAAGTATTTGTCCAGTCAAAGGTTCAGACAATGTAGGCGTTTTTCATTGGAACAAACAGGCTATAAAGGACACAGCCCAATCTGAAATAAATAGAAATTATTCTGTTTCCTAAGCCAAAATAAAAATTGCCAAACTTAAAGCTCTAAGTGATACTAGGACTCAAACCTGGTTATTCTGAAGTGCAAGCACAGGCCTCTGTGCCATTTCCGCTATCACTTTCTTGTTTTCTTCTTTTTGCACTAAATATCATACAACGGAACATATCATGAAACTGAGTATCATCTGGGTGAATACAACTAGGACTACTTGAGATTTTTCCAACAGAACATACGGTCATTGGAAGATGCCGATTTATCAAAAGTGAAAGACTGAAAAGAAAACAATTCCAATGCAATGTTTAGGAAAAAATGGAATGATCTGCTACAATTAAGTCAATATTGCATCTCAATATTGCACCTTCTAGAGGGTTTTTTATTCAGATGGAATTGCACAATAGAAATTAAAAATAAAAGTAGAAGTCAAAACAAACGTAGTAAGTTTTTAATGGACTATCAATTAATTTTTTTGGAGCAAAACCAGAGGCACTTATGCCAGAAAAGGAAAAAAAAACACACACACCAACAACCCCCTCCCCGAACCAACCCACGGAATCCTACATCTCTCTGAAAACCTGAAAACTAATTCTCTCTTAAGTTCGGTGCACATCCTAAAAGAAATCAAAATCAGTTCAGCTTTGTAATGCAAATGAGAGTGGAGTACATGGAGATAGGTCTGCATTTCCTAAATGCCACCGAGATGCAATGTTTCAGGACCATCTGGGGAGTGGCAAGAAGAGGAAATAACAGGGAAGAAACAGCATGGCTTAGTGAGCTGCGTGTACAGGATCCCCTGGCTAAATCCTACCCATACAGACTTAACAGTACCGGTGGAGTCTACTGGAGTCCTAGGGCTACAGTAAGTTCTGAGGTGGCATCAGTACATTGGGTAGGCTGGGACAAGAAGGTCCCTTGCAGAAGGGAATAAATGAGTTACATACTCCCTCTAATTTTTTGCCTGACGCTGCAAGACTGGATCTGCAAAAAAGCCTTGCCTGGGCTACATAATCAAAGGGCAAGAAAGTCCCTTCTGACATTGAGTTCACCATGGCCCAGGCTCCTAAGTGCTGCTGTGGCTCAGGGCCTGATGGGTCTGTGTTTCACAAAGCACCACTACCAAGTCCATGCCTATTTACGCAGTCAGCCCAAGAATCAAGGTAGGTATTTCAAAACATGGAGGCATGGCAGATACCATACAGAAATATAACCTGAGGTTAAAATCCCCTAACTAACCCTCAAATCTCCTTCCTGATAATATGCTAAGCCTCCAGCCCTGCATTTGTCTAAGCAGTACGGCTCTTGAAGAAGAAACATTACATTTTGCTCTGACTCCATGGGGGGAAGAACCATCATTCCCATAGCAATCAGAAAATGAAAGACATAGGAGGACATAGTTCAGGCATGAGAAAACCTTACCCTAATTGCTGATTACTAAAGTACCGTAATGTGCTAGAGAAGAAAGGATTCCTGAGAACATCAGGACAGGACATTAGCAGATTAATATTAATCTCTAGAGTTTCAGATTCATTTCCTGTCCATGCTAATGTCCTCTTGATTACTGCAGAAAACAATCACACAAAAAAGTTCAATTACAAACAGGAGAGGAGACTTAAAATATTAACATTTTTGGAGCTTTCAACCAAATATGTATAATTAAATGAAAAGCTAGGCTAATGCAATGTTAAAGTTGAGATTTTAATTGTGCAAAGGTCATGGAGTTTAGCATCAAAGTTCATCAGGACATTTAATCACACCTGGCCAAATTCTGCTCTCAGTTACTCTGGCATAAACTTAGAACATGTTTATTTTATTAAGTAGAATTACTTTAGTGTCATGCTACATTGGTGTGCATAAACACTAGAACTCCCTCACAACATATGCAATACACAAGCTCTACAATACAAAACACTACATGTGTACTAAAAAGCACATTGCAGACATGAGACAAAGCATAGTTGAATTTAATTACATAGTCTATGCAGAAGTTCAATGCAAAAAATAAAAAAAAAAAAAAGAAGAAAAAAGCACTGCCTTTTCAATTGCATGAGACTTTATCATTTGTCAAATTATTTCACATTGTCCAGGACAGCGTGATGAAAAATTGTATCCCATGCTGGCAAGACAGCAGAAGTACATTCATTGTACTGTTGCACAAGTAATATCTGAATCTTCACACTGAGTTAGCATCATTGTACAACTAAAGACCTATATTCAAAAGATGGCCTCATTTTGTCTATCTAACCTTGCACTGCGTAGTCAGACTTGCATATGCACTCTGTCAACTATCCACCACAACTGCAAGGGATTGAGCTGTTGTTTTCCTGCAGAGAACATACTGAACCCCAAAAGCTTTTGCACCCATAAACCGTTCTGTTTGTGAGCTAAGTGTAGCAAACGAGAGTGGTTGCCTGCACAAAATTGCATGTGAACAAACCTCGCTTGAAGCCCATCTAAAAATCCAGTATAAAATGTCCTCATTCTCTTTTAAAAGACAACATAATTTAAAACAGGAGAAAACAGAATAATAATGTACTTTATTGGAATAAGTAGGTCATCAAAAAATAAATGCGCCTACGCTTATTGGAACGTCTAGTCCTCATAAATGGCTTAATGGATTTTTTTCAAACTTACTGAAACATTATTCACCTCTGAGCTTAGAACAAGCCTGAGAAATTTCAGCCAAAAAGGTAATTGTTTCAGAAAGTTATAAACCACCAAAGATAGGGGGCTTGCAATAAAAGTGCTGTCTCAACCATAACTACAATAAATACAGCTAATGAATAAATGCGGTCTGGCAAGAACAAATAAAATTTGAAGTCTGATGTGGCCTGCACAAAATGCAGGAAGGTAATTGAGTGAGTAAATGTCAAATGAAGGATTATCCTGTTTTCTGAAGAATTCACCTCAGCCCAAGATTCAGCGAAGGACCTCAGGACCCAAAAGCAGGACAGCTACATTTTGAAGCAGAGGAAACCCTCTCCTTTATTATCAGCAGTTGTAGCCAAAGCCTGCAAACAGGAATGATGCATCAAAGATCATGTATTACTACGATTCCCGCACTGGTAATCTCTAGCTGAAACGCTGACAAGACCCTACCTTCTTTCTCTTCCACAGATTCCCGTGCTCAAACAGTACCAATCTACACACTCAGACACTCAGATATTGCCTTCCTAGTGGCAAATTGTTCTTTGGCAACCCTATAACTTAACTCCCATCTCAGTCGTCTTGAGATACATTTATGTATCTGCAGCGTCATTATCTGTACACATCACGTCTTTGTGCTCTAGAACTGTACAGACAACAAAATGTACATTTGATAACATGGCAAAGAGAAAGACATGGAAGGCTATAATGACTTGGCTTGGGTACAAAGGAACACAGATTTTGGAGGGTATACTTTTACTGTAAGATACTCAGAAAAACTTCTGGTTAATGAAGACTGCCCAGTCATCCCCACCAGACTCAGACAGGCACTGCTTTCAAATAATATTATCATCTTACAACACAGTCACAAGTCCCTGTTTATATGCTTGCAGATACACTCTCGAAAACCCTTTATAAAAGGGCAGAATTATTTTAAATTGGATTCAAATTCCCAGTGTAAATAACCACAAGGTGAGTGTTCTCCACTGCCATCTAGACAGCACTAAATTTTTCCTCTAACAATCCTTCTTGAAAAATAAAGTGTAGTGCAGAAATCTTAGGAGAAAAGCTAATCTTCCATTACTTTGGTTCAAGATATGTAGACAGAGAATTACAAGAAAAGCTTCAAAACGACCACTGATTCTGCCTTGAGGTCCAGCCACATGGATACTTCAGCATGACCTTTTTGGTTCAGCTGTGGAATGTGATACTTCAATTAAAATGTCGTTCCCCATGTCCTAAGGCGTCATTTGAGGAGGATTTGGCAACTGACAGGCATGTTGTTTATTCCTTAACTGCCTGGATGTTATAAACTTTTCCACCAAAATAAACTAGCAAAATCAAACAAATTCCCAATTGTGACAAACTATAACAAGTTGTTCCATTTGTGAAATTGTAAGTGAAAAGGAATCAGAACTCCATTTCGCAGCTGATATTTATGCTTTCCAGGTAATGAAGTTGGGGGAAGACTTGAATGAGGAAAAGATGGGAAGATCCTACCACTGGAGCCCTTGTATCATCTCAATCTCAACAGCAAAGATGCTATTAAGGACACTGCACCATCATTTTTTCATACAAGTTCTGCTGAACTTTGTACGTTGCAAAAAAGGAAAGAAAGCAAATAACAAAATAATCCACAATCGCCTTAACGAGCGTTGCCATTGCAAACAGTGCCACAGTTATTTAAACATTAAACCAATAAAGCTTTAGTTCAATCAAGGTCCTCCTCAAATCCTATTTCTAAGCAGCCTTTCACAGGTGTTTTACTAGCTAAAAGCCCACAAATTTCTCCTCTTGTAATTCATTTTGCCATACACTTTGTATAGAATACCACCTTCAGCTCTCTCTGAAAAACTTTCATTGGGTGTTGCCAGAGAACCAGACTAACTAACTCTGCCAAACAAAGTCTAAGAAGAATTGTAATTCAATGCTTGTGTTGTCATCACACTTTTTCAATTAAAAGGTTCCCAAAACCTTTTTTCTTGCTATTTCTAGGGGTGCTGAATGGCCATTAATCTGACTCAAGGCACACTGAACTTGGTGGGAATTTCTCTATCAACTCCAATGCGTTTCTATGTGGTCCTTCTGGAAAACGTCATTAAATAAAAAAAGGTATTTATTAACTCAGGATATGTTATTTCCACGTCTATCTATTTCTTATAGCATGCTATCTGAAGCACTTCCAAAACAGTTCCCAAGTTATAAAAATTCCAAAATTCTTACAAAATGTCAAGTGTGTTGAATTCCTCCTTGTGTAACTGCAAGTAGTTCTGTTGCTATTTGGCACAGCTGCTTTGCTAGAAAATCTCTGTACTTTTTGCTTGATTCACTAGAATAAGGCTTTGCAATTTGTAGATTCAGGTTTGTCTCAGGTTTTTCTCTAGATGTTTTACGATTCAAAAACCCCAAAGAATAAGACCTGTAACTAGGAGTGACATTTCCATTTAAATTGGTTCAAAAATCTGTGTTTGAAATTTTAGAATATCAACATCCCTACAGAAATACTTAACCACACACAGGGATAAAGCCCTTACTTAAATGAATTATTGCAAACAAAGGGCTGGATATTTTGCAAGTATAACTTAGTATGTTTCAACTAAGATTTAAATAATCATACCAATTTAACAACATCTAAAAATGTGGCCAGACATTCTTTTGGCTAGTCTATATGCTATTTCAACAGCTTGGTATTTTATAATTTCCTTCTTGCTTGATACTTAGAGCCATCTTTTCTCTATCAGTGTCACTAAATGTACCATTTGGAAGCACATAATAGTCAAAACATAACATAAAGGAGAGCTTTTCTCTATGTCTGCACTGGTGACGTAGGTATCTTCTTCTGAGAGGTTGTTTATCAAGCCAAGCTATGCTTACTGTTGAGGGGCTGAACTTCCCATTGCAGCTGATCTGTCTGGTTCAGTATTTCGGCATGAATGTGAAGCCCACCAAGGCTGCTGTCCTTCAAATCCATCTCCTCCCCGCTCAGGCAACATAGCACAATGACAACATTTGTGGCGGTGTGGCTTCCAGGGTGACGCTCATGGTACAACCTTGCTTTATCCTTTCCAAAGTCAGTTGAAATTTCCTATTTTTCTAGTTCCTCTTACGTATGTCCTCTCCTCAATACATGTGTACTTCTCAATCCTTTGAAAGAAGCAGACTGGGCCCGTATCACCCCCTCAGACACTTCATGGAGGAGAAGCCTAGAAGGTACTTGCAACCCCTCCGCTGGGCAAGCTGGCAAGCCTTGGAGGTGGCAACAAAGATCTTTAAGAGAAACTGTTATAATCAAACGTAACAGCAGGCAGCGACCAGAATTTTAAAAGGCATCCAGTGCCAAAGGAATGACCCTAATCTGCTAACGTGCTCTTGAAAATACTTTCAGGCAATTAGTGACATGTTTAAACACCTAAATGCTTCTGATAATCTGGCATCCAACAATGAGATCCCTCCATTGCAGAGTCTCTGCAAAGGGGAAAAGTGACAACGGCAGGCACATGCAGCCAAGTGCCACATATGAAAGACTGCTGTAAGGCTGACGTTCACCGCTCATCCTGAATATTGAGGTATGATCCAGAGAGGCTACGCTGTCTACCATGCAGCAATCTACTCTCTGGTTCTAGGTGTCTGATCGTCCCTGCATTCTACAGAGATAACTGCAGTCTATTCCATTTCTGTACTACCAAGCGAGGGTGTCTGTGAAGCTCCAGACATTATTTGCCCCAGGCAAAAATTTACATTCGCTTCCAGGGTTCAGAGGGTATTGTTCATTTACTGTATTAAAGAATTTGTTCCAGTTTCAAAACATAGCAGATCTGAGAATTATGAAACATGCCTAGCCAGTCAGATGTCCGGGTATCACCAACAACCAGGACGGCAGGCCATTCTGGAGTCCTGTTTAACGGGAAAAATGGCTGTTTGGAAAATTGTTTCCTTTAGCAAGTAATGTTTACAACTCAAAGGACCCAAATAGGTTCTCCACTTCAAAAATAAAAGACAAAGCCTAAAAACAACGATTAGGTCAGACAAGCAAATGGTTAAAAACAGTTAGAAATCAGGGTTGCTCTCCACTTTAATTTGATTTCGCTCTCTAAAGTACCAGCACAAAGCTTTTCTCTTACAGGGAGCTAAATACCAGCTATTCCTGAAGCATTATGAGAGTGAAGTAAGGGTTCAGGAGAGCTTTCTCCTCTGAAACTCTTCATTTATCCGACCAGGAGCAGGTAAAACACCACCATTAGCGCTTGCTCCGCTCCGAAGTCCCGGGTACAGCGTGCCTGCTGGCATTTCACGACTCCTGAGAGGGACGACTGTCTGTTGAAGAGCAATGCCAGCCTCCTCCTATTCCCCGGTTCCTGCTGGCACCCTGAGGCAAGCATCTGGGAGGGTACGCTGCCCCTCTCTGAAGCAGGTGCAAAGAATGGTAGTCAGCGTGTTCGCTCCCCGTGAGCCTGCTGCAGGCAGACAGAAAAGCCTGGAAATCCCTCCAGTAACCCTCCCGGGGGAGAATGAGAATTTCGCCAAGTGCACTTAAGACCAAAATCGTTGCAGAAAGGAGACACATACACTTGTTAAAATCCATCTGTAACATTCGCTCCCATCCTCCCCTTTCTGTGGACCGATCTGGATTTCTAAAGAGTATAATTATGTCTTGCACAATGATTATGAGCTTTGGGAGCTCTCAGAGAAAATTTCCTCACTGCACATGTGGCCATTGGCTGACATACCAAACACATATCGCTCCATTTTTTTATTTTTTTTTTTTTTTTTTTCCCCTAACTCTGCATTTTGCTGGGAGAGAGGCCAAAGGGAAAGGACTGAAACCCAAGCCCAGGTTCAGGTTCTGCACTACACTGGTGTGTCCTGAATGCCAAAGGGAAGAGCCGTAAGAATGACCTTGGTTTGCTAATGCTCCCGTTCCTCTGCCTGCCTTCCTACTACCAACAGTGGGACGTCTAATCTATCTGTGCATCACCAACAGATCTTTTACCAAGAATGTATTGACACATTTGTCCCTCTTAAATTTTTCCTTAAAAGACACACAAAATAGATTTTGTCTTCCCTAATGCAGATGCTCAGAATTCACTGTATGCCCACGCAGTGACGTCAAGGCTTACAATCATTGCCAAGCTACCTGGTAGCTTTAAAAAAACCCCCACTGACTGGCAAAATGCTAACAGCAAAAATTACTCTACTACGCTATTCTCCTTTCTAAATGGATCACTGATGGGCTGGGCATCAACTTTGTCAATGGGAGATGCCTTTGTACTGAGCACAATTAATGTTTTTATTAAAAAAATCTTTCCTGAATGAGACAACACATTGTCCACTCATGTGAAAATGGCACCACTATATATCACAAATGATATGGCTGGTCGAGAATAAAAGAAATTACTTCACCTGCATGCTGTGAAAATGTCAAGGCACCTGCACTTGGTAAAATGGAAGGTATGTAAGAATAGCATCAGTCAGATTGTACGCCTGAGGGTAATGGACATCATCCTTTTTCCCATCCCAGTCACCATCTTTTCCATTTCCAAAGGGCCTCCAAAGATGAAAATGAACTTGACAATCATTCTGCAAGGCAAACTGATCCTGATTCTTCCAGTCACTCTGTAATTCACTGCAGATGGTGAGAGTGAGATGTTTACTGGCTGGCAGGTAATGAGCCTCGTTGCAGATAATAGTGATGGACGGGCAATCTTGCCTGCTGACAAGGAGGCAACTCAACATGGGCACATGGCATTCATCCATGACTTCATGTAAAAGGATAGCTGTGACAATGTACACAGGTTATAAACTACCCTCCTCTGTTAATGTCAGCACGCAGCTATACTTAAGCCTTTCCAGTTCACATTTAAGTAGTGCAGAATTGATCCTGATTGTCCATGAAAGTAGAACAGTCTGATTTGTGACCTAATGTTTACTCTTCTATGAGAAGAAACTTGATCTGTTTAAACATCTAGATATTCCCTCTTCCCAGGTAATGCCATTCATCACAGCTGTCAGTGCTTCTTTAAAAGAGAAATGACCCTCAGGCATAGTATAAAACTCTGTGGAAGAACTATGTACACCTTTGCCAAAAGAAGAAATAGTTCCTTTTTTTCACTGGGCTTGTATACACGTCGTAAAAGGCCTACACACACTGAATTATAAGTCAGTATTTCCATTTCCATCCCCGCCCCCGTATGAAGGAACTCGTATTGAGAGACCTACACACTGTCCTGATTTTTTTTATCTCAGACATAAGGGTAGTGGATTTGGACAAGCTCAGCCATTTAATGAGATATACTTAAGCAGCTGGTTCTGAGGGAAAATCAGAGTAATTCAGAAATGCAACAGAAGATAACAGAAAAGCCCTAACTCCATGTCTCCTCTCCTCGCAACTTTATGAAGCAAAAATAAAAAATCATACACTCAACCAAATACCACCGATGTCTCTTGTTTCACCAGAATATCTTCCTCTTGAAGAAAGGCGGTATGGCTAAAATGCGTAACATATACATTTCAAAAATGTGTTTGTTCATATATATATATGTGTGTGTAAGCATACACACATTTAAACATGGGTATTGTTATTCCACGGACAGACAACACTTGGTCTTAGTTTTCCTGTTCTGAATCAAATATCCTTCCAGTCCTTCCCTGGTGAAATCTGATCATTTGTACTGTACCCAGGCTTCAAGACTTGATAAACGATCCCAGTGCTATGAAAGTTTCATCCAAAACCTGTCTCTTCATAGATTCGCTCCAGATATTCTTTCTACTTTAAAGACTCATGTGATCATCGCTTTGATCCTTTCTCCCTCAGCTCTATTAGGGGCACCATCTCTTCAGGGCTTGCAGCTTATAAAAAGACCACCATATTTTGATATGCCTTTGATGTTGTCTTCCAAAGTATCTTTGATTTTTAAGTTCTGTTCAACTCTTTCACCATTAACCTTGATTTCACTTAGGAATTATTAGATCTATAGTTTTATTGGAAGGCTAATTTAGAAATTCTGCTTTCTCTGGCACTATTTTTCCCCTCTCAGCCGCAAAGGTAGGTGAAACAGTACAAAAAACTGACCACTGTTTGTGAAAAAATGGAACTATAGATAAGCTAATACCTTTCTTGAGTTTTGAATTGTGCTTATTGTACGACTCTCTTACTGAATCATTAAGCTGCCAGCAAATGAAGTGGTTCTGCAGGATGATAATGAGCCACACAGACCTTCCACGAGGCCACTGGTGACCTAGAGCTGTTACTAATGGATGACTCCTCAGTAGAACTCTGGTATCAGTCCTGTGCTTGAAGACTAAATCTCCCCCACATACGACACTTGCATTCCCCCTTCTTTTGACACTCAGCAAAGGGGCTGAAGCTGAAAAGGCCAAAGGAACTATATTGTTTGAAGTAAACTAAACATAGAGCAGTAAAACACTTACTCAAGAGGAGAAACTGGCACTGTCTTTCAAGTCTCTTTAGTAGGTATTTTCAATTTTTAGCTTATGATATTTGAGATTTATTCCCCCTCCTCAGGCACCACTAAGTGTGACTGAAGATTCATCTTTGCTGGTATAAAGAGACAGATGAAGGCTAAAACCAGGTCAGCCATATACGTGCACACACACCCCACAGGATTTATTTATACACCCTAACTATGTTCAGGTGACATTCAGATACATTTCAGGTTCTCGGGGGGGGGGGGGAAGCTCCATTTATGGAAGCGATATCTCAGAGTGCCTTTCCTTTATTTAAAACTACCCTGCTTTTCCCCCACGACACTGTTTATTTCCTATTCTTTAGGGGAACAACTCCAAAGACCTTATCCCCTCTCCTCGCTTAAATGAAACTGCTACTAATGGAGATGAACACACTTAGTCCTTGCAGCAACTGGCATGTGCATACCCATCCTTTTCAGTAGCGGCACGGGGCCATCACTGCAGCCTGTTGCCTTTGCTAAGGCACTGCCAGCACAGTTTAAGGGTTCCTTCCCAAGAGCACCCGTAATGCCACTGCAATTATCATTCTGGGCTAACACTCTAACACCCAACCCTTGGGACACCCGGAGCTTCTGATAAGACACTGCGATGAGAGAATCCAAATGCAGCTCATCAGATACGTGCCCTTTCCAATGATCCTTCCTATCACTCATCGCACTCACTATCTAAAACATCTTTGGCAGAGAAGCACAGGCTGGGCGCTACATGACCTGTTTGCAGCACTTCTCACCCTCCACCGCCTAAGTGCACAGCCTGACGTCGTAGCTCAAGAGTCCCACCCGGGGCTCCCTGCGTAGCCCCATGGCCAGGCATGGTTCCTACTGTATCACGCCTTTCCCAGAATCTTAGCCCCGCTGGAAAGCATTCAGCATTGAGAGGACCCGTCTTTATGCTGATAACACTAAAATATAAAATAATGCCAACAGCTGGTGCTACAAATGGCTTTTAAAAACGATGTTCATTCACTAAAATTCCTCTTGCTACTTTTGACATGAAACACGCAGTCTCTAATTATTCTGATCAAGACGGTGAAATACAAAAACAAACTTTAATTGTGTTTAACAGATATTTAATCAGGACTCACTGAACTACAGATTAAAGCTGAAATTCATAAACCATAATTACCCAATTGTCGCAAGCTTTTTGGTCCACATTCTGCTTCCGTCTGGGCGTCTGGCACTTTGCCCCGAATTTCTTTTAGTGTCTTCTCAGTTTCATTGCTGTTCATGTTTTCCAGCAGAGATTTAGCACAGATTATAAAATATCTGTTCTTGGCAACTTTATTAGTTGTTTTTTCTTACAAAGATTATATCCCACCTATCCCCATCCTGGGGCTGAATGAACAGGCATACGCTGTGGGTTATTTCTTGCCACTAGCTACCCTTTTCTCCTGCCAGGGTCCATGGTAGTCAATTATCCTACTCAGGTTCCGATTCCCTGACCATTGCTGTACTACCAGAGCGTCATCCGGATATTGCCTTGAGTATGCCATCCGACATCCCTACCATGAATTATTCCTTCCTTTCTCCAGAGATAGAAGCGGCTGCAATATGGTTTCCTGTTTTGGTAGGGGCTTTTTTATGTGCTTGATGCCCTGTATTTATATTTAAGAAGACATGATGAAAGAAATACACTTCCCATGGGAAGCACAGAGTGGTGAGGTATACGCTAACCACCAGTTCCTCAGGGAATTAACTGCATGGGCTCAGACTGCCTCCCGAGAAAATTGCAGACTGTCCGGTAGCATGGAGAGACTGATTGTGCTGGAGAATCGTGACTGTTGACAGCAGTTTTCTGGGGACCTCCATACATTGTGTGCGAGTTATGTGGGTACTCTGAAAGTAAGGATTTGATTTAACGTATATGAGAAAGCAGTATTGACATCCAGTATTTTTACAGTGATCCGTGCTCCCAAGTACGCACAATCCAGTGTTCTCTGCTAGGCAGAGTTTTCTAAGTCCCGAAGTTTTCATGCCTCAAGAGGCTTTGTGAGACCTTATCTCTTGCTCCACAAAGATGCCTAAACTACAGATCAAGTGCCTTTGACACAACTTTCCTTTTTATTTTCACTGTGGACTTCCAGGATTTGGGGAGGAGTAAGTGAAAGAAATGCTATTCAAAACTTTCAGAGAACTGACAGCTTAGGGGTAAAACTAGGAATATAGAAACTCTGTTTTGCTGCCTTTGTACAGCATTAGAGGTGGGTCCTGCACAAAGGACAATGCTGAACTTGCTAGGAACAGATGGGAGTTTAGTTGCATCTTGCTTATCTGCATAAGTGATCTTTCCACAAAAGTATTCACATTGCCTTGAAAATTCAAGACTCTTCAAACTCCTCCTGTTACAAGATGATTCCTTGAAAAATCATCCTGCAAAGTCTCCACTGCAGAACCTCCCTCACCAAGAATCATTCTCAGGACTTTGCAAGGGAAGGTTATGATGTGGCCTTTCAGACATGGGAAAAGCAGCTTATCGAACTGCAGGTCAAGCTGGTGAACAGCAAAGACACTTCACCCTACCAGAAATGGTGAAGCAGGTTCCCATGCTGGCCCGCCCAGCCAGCCTGCTCAGATGTGGGAAAACACAGAACTCCTGCCAGCCTCAACTCATCTTAAATTTGGGGCACAAGACAGGGTGGGGGGAGATATGGAAAAGATGACACTGTGGAAGCATGGGATCTCAGCTCTCTGTTGAAGATACAAAAAAGAGTGAGCTTGATTAAAAAATGGGATGACTTTCCATGCGTACCAGGTATTGCTTTTTCTCTTAAGAGCTGGAGTGTTCTTGAAGAACTCCATGTCTGGGTGAAGAAGAAGAACCACATACTGAAGTTCCACCAGAGGTATTTGTCCTTCATGGTCATTCATAAAGTTCAAACAATCTCCTTTATTATTCTGACTAGAAGTATGAGAATACAAGCTAAACCTCTACCTATTTCCTTGGACCTGTTCTCAGCTAACACGCAAAACATACATGCATTTTTTCTGCACCTTTCAGACATCAAAAATAGTATTGCATAGATTGATTTCTATCATGGTCATTTTGCCTTATCTCCATTTCCACTTCTTTTGAGGAGCCAGACAGTTCTACTCCCCCTGAATCAGCCACACACCTTCCTCATCAGCTCCTTTAGAGCAAGTCTTAAACAAGCAGCAGCGTACCACCTCAGCAGCCGCTGCTGCATGTATATCAAACTGCTTTTTTGTTTGTTTGCTTTTGAAACCTTCTCTGAAGCGTTCATGACTCGACTGACTTGAAAGCCTCTGCAAGAACCCGTATCTCCCATTTCACGGCAGTCAGATACCAGACTGGGAAGACAGAGAGACAAGGAGAAATACGCCATTCTTCTGTTTCCCTGTTTCTTTTCCTACATGAGAGAGATTTGATTCTTTTTGTCAGCCATACAGTCTGAAGTCCAGTCACAGGTCTTTGCATCCTATGGAAAAGTCTGACAAGAACACACGCTATAGGATGGCAGATGGCTTGCTGTACAAAGCAAGCCTGATTTTTCACAAACAAATTGTTTTCCAGTTTGGCACAATTGTTTGTCCAAGGGTTTCAAGCTCTGTATTTAAACACTGATAAAGAAGTTGCTATCTGGTGTTAGTGTCATTCTTCATTCAGACTGTTCCTCTGAAAACAGCCTACAGCCTTTGAGATGCAAAATGTATCGTTTTAATGTAGTCAAGGTCCCTGCTTGCTACATTGCTAAATCTATTTAGCAGATTCTTCTTGGTATAATCTGTCCCCAGACCTGAGGAAGCTCAGTGATTTTAAGTGTTTTAAGCTAATGATAATGGTTAGTGCTGAGAACAGATGTACCTGGCTGTGGTGTGATCTATTCTATTAGGCTGTTAGGAGCTGTGTATTCATATTGACTTACCATTTTATGTCTATTTTCAAGGTGTGATGGCTGCATGGGGTGTAGTCTGTTTTTTTCCCCTGACATATGATGTATCATCATATCTGTGTTTTTTGACACATGGTGACTGTACAGAGAGATGGAAAACATCTGCATGTTTGTTTTCATGCCTTCCCAAGATTTTGTATGTCTATTCTTACTGTCCACTGGTAAGATTATGGGAAACAGTCATGTATACCTGTATTCATACTGGACTCAGGAAACAGTTGCACAGATTAGATGTGCATGCAGAGAGTTTGATGACTGTGGAAGTTTACTTTCCCTGGTGTGAAGGCACTGTGCACGAGTGAATTCTCTGTAATCGGTGGCTGCACTGGTAACATGCTAAATGGAAGCTGTTTTACTACTCTTCTCTGTCCATAACACAACAGAGTGCAAAATTCTTCAGTCATATCAATAAATGGTGCTTCACTTCCCTTCAGCACAATGAAGTGAAATTTCCACTGAGAATTATTTTCCTGATCACATTGCAGGCTTGGTCTTGCCATTCACAAACATCTGCTATTGCCACCTTCTGGGGACAATACGCTCTTTGGGCCGTGCTGTAGAGGAGGTCTTGTGTCTTAAGGTCTCACCTCAGTCCTCCAACACATAAGCAAATCCCTGCTGCTTACATGGACTATACTTACATGGACATCCTGCCAGAAGGAGTTACAGAATTAAGCTCTTGCAGAACAAATGCAACCTTGACTGGTCCACGTTATCGCAGTGCAACAGGAGACATGCCTACTGAACATGAATGTAGCTTCCTTAAACAAAGCTCACGTATGCAAGCTCTTCCCTGTGAGAATCCAAACAGCAGACACAAATGAAAAACCATGTGGGGCTCTAGCAGAGACACCATCTCCACTCTGAATAAATGAATGGAACTTAGAAAGGGAAGATCCAAAAAGGTTAAAATCCAAGACCATTTAAACAACTATAACCGTGGACAAGCTGAGAGAGATGCAGAGCAAGACAAGACACTAGATCTCAACAGAGACATGTAAATTACTATCCTGGTCTGGAAAGATTAACTGAAGGTGTCACAGTGCAGCTCCAGGCCAGCACACCAGCAGTTCAAGTTTTGAGCCATACTTTGAGCTTGGAACTCAGTTCTTGTGCTACAGGGCAGAGCAGTGATGTGCTGCAACAGTAGAATCAAGAGGTTAAAAAATTCAGGAGCCTCTTCTTCTCTGATGGTTTGGCCAACTTGACTAAAGCAGAGCCCACCTAAGTGACAGGCACTATAACCTTAATTCTATAGCTTCAAGTCTCTTAATCAAAGAATGACACCAGTATAATAAATTTAACTTGCATTTCAATGCAAAGAAAATACAACTCAGATGTAACCGACATACATTCTCTCCATTCTCTAAACCATGTTCTGGGCACTTTGGAAATGGAATGCAGTCTTATGAAACCCCTATAGGTTAAATACCTAGGACATCGCTTCATAAAGCAGATAATTTTGCTGTGAGAAGAAAGAATATATAAAGATAATTTCTAATCTATTTCTGACCTTTGAGGTTCTGCCTATACATGATTTTCTCATTTTTTTCTCCTGTTACCCCATTTCCTTCAGAAGTCCATCTACCACAGAAGTCAATTTGCCCTCCATAGCACCTCAGAACATGTGCTATAAACACCCTTACCTTTTCCCAAATCCTTCTTTCCCCTGTCAGGATTTTATACAGATGCATAGGGAAAAAGGCCTGGTATCTGACGTTTAATAAGAATCTCAAGAGAACATATACAAAGTTCATTTATATTTTCTCCCTGGTACTGAAAAGGGAGTGAAGGCTGTTTGCCCACCGCTAGGAGATTGGTCTGTATCTGAAACGGGGATCTGCGTTTCTGCAGCCGGTACAGCCGTTTCTCTCTGACATTTTACATTCCAGCCAGTAAGGTTCACTTTTTAGCCTGGAAAGAAACCATCTTTGTTGGAAATCATGTTGCTGGAATCAGTATTCCTCAACAAAAGAATCTAATTTAAGCATCAGTAATCTGGGATCTTACACATTGGGACATAATATTGTACCAGCTATGCTTGGCTTACATTTTTAAGGCAGTTTCTCAGCTATGATGTTGAGAAACTTCTGTGGCTTTGGTTTTAAATGAAAACTGCTGTTGATAGAACTTAAACTGAAATTCATGATGCAAAATACGATATGAGAATCTCTAAAAATGCTTCCTTGACTTACATCACACTAGTGATCTTAGTCATCTCCCACTTGTTATCATTATGTATTGATGTCACCTGTATGTACTGGACTGTGGGTCTTTGCAAGAGGCAGCCAGGACTCAGCTAATGGTGCTTTTTAAACTTCCAGTAATATTAGTGACAGGAAGTATCATCTGGAAATTGCAAAATTCATGACCATAACCTCCCAGACTACGCAAGAAGAATAGCGGATTCCAAAATGATTTATACAGATATTGAGAATATATGAGAAAACCCCTTCGAGTTCCCAACACAAATCAGCCACTTGGGTCATTCTGGCATGGATCATTGCTGGGCTGCTTGCTCTTCTCTCTGATGTATATATCTATCATAAGCTGCTGTGAAGGACAGGTTGTAAGGCTGGGGAAGGGGCACAGAGCTGATGGCCAGCGGTAGCAGTACAACTCAGCGTGAGCACACCACCCCTTCACAAAGCCACTGAAGTAGCGGTCTTTGCCTGGCTAACACCCATCTCCTTCAGCCCTACTGCTGCCTGTGCCCTGCGGCACCTCCTGCTGCATGGGCACAGCAGGACCGCCCCTGGGTGAGGGGCAGCATGGGGGCATTTCAGGTAGAACAGCAGCTAAAAAGACATGTGGGGACAGTGGTAGAAGAGAAAGGAGGTGAGGGGGCTGCCAAATGACAAGAGGCTTCAAGGCAAAATCAAGAGGCACACAGAGGCACCCTGCTACACCTCCCGGCACAGAGCCCCTGCAACGGCAGTGGTTTCACCAGCGTAAACAGGCGGAGGACTGAGACCCTTCTCAGTCCAACCACCACAGCCCGCAGGGGAAGAGTGATGAGCACGAGGTGCAACAAGGGCAACAGAAGACACACGAGACAGACGGACATTTTCTACCCCAAAGCCTCTATCGTGAGAGGGGGCAAATATTTCTTACAGTTTCTTTAAACATCATTAGACGTGAGTCCTCACCAGCAGGCAATGAGGCCAGAACTGCTCTTACACTGATGGGGAAGCAGCAAAGCTGGCATCGCAGCCAGCTGAGTCGGGACCTGGTCACCAACGACAAATAAGTACTGCGTGGCACATAAGGCGTACCACAGCTTGCAAGATACCTGAACATCTGCCTTTTTCTCCTTTGGAAAGTACTTGTGCCAACTACCACACCGACAGCAACTCATGGCCCAGAACTAAACTGAACTGGACTGACCCCAGGGAGGGGTGCAGGGGCCTGGTGAAGATGCTGATACACCCATAGTGTAGGATGGAGAGGATGATGTTATTCTGTTAAGCAAACAATAACAGTTTCTGTAACCGGAACGAAAATGGGAAGATGGCAAACCCTATTTTAACATGATGCAGAGAGGAAAGCATTCATTCATTTCTAGTAACAGTCTTGTAGCAATCTTTATAAACTGACCAGAGATATCACTTGTGATTTGCCCGTCAACCCTACACTTCTGAAGAAACTTCTCATGAGGGAGGGGAAAAGTGCCTAATTATTAAAAACAACCCCAGGCCGTGCCTTCACGTTTTGGTCTGAATCCAGTACCCACAACAGAAACCTTTCAACAGAAGGCAGCTTTCTCAGGGGAAAGCTACAGGATCAGGCCACAGGTTCCTGGTAAAAACTGGCCTTTTTCCCCCCTCCTCCCAATCTTATTATTCCCAAAAGATACAAAGAAAATACAAGATTGTTGGGATTTCTGTAAGAAGATTTGGCAGGTTTTTCATATTTGTTTAGACTGCAAGATATAATTTGAATTTGGGGCTTGACTCTCTCTCTCTCTCTCACTAAGAAGAAGAATGAGTTATTTGTTCTCTGAATAAGTATTTGTTATTAGTGGATCAGACATGGATAAGGTATATTATTACAACCATGTTTGTTAGGTATGATTTACATTGTTTGCTGCATATCATCTTAGGCTGTCTTTAATTTTGTTATACTTTAGGGGGTTTTTGTTTGGTTTTATGCATTTAGTCACAGTTGGTTGTGTTTTGTACTCTGAAAAAAATTAATACAAAGGAAATTAAAAAAAGAAAAAGAAAATATTTTCAAAATGATGTGGAAATCAAATCTATCCCTCAGTAATTTGATTTGTAGGAAATGGAGAGCACAGCATTACAAACAGAATGCCTTGAAGTGCATCATAATTACTTACATGTGCAAATACATTGTCTAGGTTTAGGCATTCAGTTAATAATAGTCATAATAATTCTATGCCCTTACACAGGGTCTTTCATCCAAGCTTCTCCAGGTTGGCATAAGCAATCATTAACTAATGTTTGGGTACCCGTGAATACTCTGCTGCTCATAAGGATGGAGAAATAAGGGGAAAAGCTCTCAAGGTCAAGGACAAATTATGATTTGGTGTCAAGGTAGGAGAGAACTGCAGATAATGGTTTTCTAACTACAGGCGATCAGAGATGCAGAAGTTTGTAGCAGATCCTCGGTTTCTACAGCTTAATGGCTCTGTAAGAATGAAGGAGTGCAGCAAATGCGCATCTTACACCTTCTGTTTCGCAAAGTTTAAAGGCTGAAAATTGGCATAAATCAGATCCATGATTAATCTTTGGTGGAACTCTGGTATATACAAAAATATACCAGTATTTTGTATCAAAGCATGAAGACTGACAAATTTCCCTTGTTTGGAACTCTTTACCGGTGTGAATGGCTCTCCTCTAAGGTTCCACAAATGGTTTTCAGACCGATGCATCTTTTTTGGAAATCTGGGCTGAATGTCGAAGGAATACGGAAAAAGGTACCCTATAAAGTTCAGTTCTTACAGAAAGTCCCAAACGCCAATTTCACGCGTTTGGTGATTATTCTCACACTGATCTCTTAAGTTTTAAGAACCTGAAACTCATAACAAATCTCCGAGCATGCCATATTACCCAAAAGCTTTTCCACAATTCCTGCCAGGGAAGAAGAGCTGCATTTGACACTCTTTTACTATTTACTTCCATGCCACTTCCTAACCGCACATCTGCGTTGCTCTCTCTCCGAAGCCAAGAGAGGAACCCATGGTTTCTGCAGTCCAGGCCCTTTGCTCCTTTCTAGCCAAAACTCCACCCTTAATTTACTAGAATATATGCTTTCATGCTTCACTAGATGACCAAAACCCGAGACCGCCAAATTATTTTTGCTGTTTCATTTAGCCATGCAATAATGCTAATGCTTTATACTACTACCTGCGGAAATAGCAGTAAGCGCTGCACTGCAGTTACTGACCCACGCAGGTATACAACCGCCTGTTCGAAGGATTTGACATTAACACATCCCATTTTTGTTTAGCCTACGTTTCTGTGCTCCATGTAGCTGCAGCAAGAAAGCGTTTCTGTATACATTTCCATTACCTGTTATGCTTTACACTAATGAAAACACTGGATATTATTTATTTGTCTGGCTGACTGACAAAGCCAGGCATCAAAGCATCATTCCGGTGTCACATACTTCAACACTCTAATCTTTCAGAACTTGTAAAGCAATCTCTTACGGCGTTTTGTGGGCTGTGAGATCACCCTGACAAACTGTGATAATGTTGGCAATCTCCGAATGGGTGTTCATTTGCAATCTTACTACAGAGGAATTGCTACGTTTCCAAATTTGAGGGCTTGACATAATCTGTCTCCACAAAGCTAACAGGGTCTGTCATAAGGCTGTCTGTGGCCCAGGGATTTTATGGGGTTAATGTCTATCCCCAGTGCAACTTCATCGTAAGCAGTGGAATTACCTAGAGTATGACTTTATCTATCTGTTTGCTTTCTTCCTCTTTATTTAAAATACCCCATATTTGTATTACTTTTTTCTTTTTTTTTTTAAGTTCAAACAGCACCTAGTAATAACATCTGAGTCAGGTAAGGGAGATGGCTCCTCCAAATAATGACCAGTTTCTTACAGTTCACGCCAAACCCTCTGCTCCCCTCATCATGCTTAGCGCCTGAGAAACAATGCAAATGCCAGGTCAAGCTACAAAGCTATTGCCATCATCTCTTCCCTTCCGTATGCTCCCAGTACTGGCAGTCTCTGGGCTGCAGTCCACAGGAAATCCACAATTATGGCCCAGATTGAGGGAGGGGTAGAAAAACGATGGTACTCTGCCAAGTATGTCAGAACCTGAACTTGATCCATTTTCAAACTGAAGCTGGGGACTGTGGGACAGCACCACGTTCTCCGTAATCCAGCTAAAGGAAGGAAAATAACTTATCTCAAAAAAAAAAAAAAAAAAGTCAGAGTTAGTGCAGACCTAACATAAATAACTATTTTATATTTGCCTCTGAACCTTATCTTTAACTAAAGAAATATGCTGACTTGACGTAGAAGGAAGATTTTTAAAATGCCATAAGACTGTTAAGCAGCACAAGAAAAAGTGAGGCAGAGGGAGAGTCAGTCTTCATCATATTTATGAGGGCCACAAAACTGCTAGTGAAGTCATTTAATTTCGAAATTACTTAGGAGTCCTTTAGAAAAGCCAGGAACACAGGATGGAAATAGAGAACTAAAAAAAAGTGCATCCAGTGTTTCAGAAGAAGTTCCCTGCACAACACCCTTTCCCTGCTATCATCCCCTTAAGCGAATTTACCAGCTCGGCAGCTCCTCACAGCTAACGAAGGATCCTCCCCAAATCCTGCTCAGGGTGTGGGCGAGCTGCTGGGACCTGGCCGCAGTCGGGTCAAAAAACCCGTGCCAGGGCACAGGCGCTCCACGTCAGCACAGCACTGGAGCACAAGCTTAACTTTAAGGACTGGCTTGGATATTCTGCTGAAGTAATGCTAGGGTGTTTTGCTATCTTCAGTACATTTTACAAAAGAAGTTCCCTTCCTTGGATTATTCCATCTAACCAAACCAAAAATTGTTAAAGATGCACTGTACTTTGGTTTAGCCCCATTTAAGTTATTTTCTGCATTTCATTCTCTATGGAACAGGAAACTGTCCGACCTCAGGAATAAGCACCTAGCTGCAATGCTACTGGAAAATTTTTTAATCCAAGTAAATTCCAAACTTGTATTTTGGCCTGAAATTACAGCAAACTTGCTCTTGCTCTCATTGTTAGTAATAAAACCTACTGCTTTTATCAGGAGCAGCAATTATCCCCCATGTCTCTTTAATCCTTCAGAAAAACATGTGCAGCCTTGGAAGCCCAAGGTAAACGTTTTAATGTGTGTATTATCTTACTGAAGTCAGTAGGTTGCATGGATATAAAAAAAAAGGCTGCATGAAAAGACAGCACAAAGATCCGTGGGCTTCAAAAGGTCAAACGGCATCACTAATACAAACCCTGCAGATGGGACAGTCCTGAACACAGCAATGAAAACGGCATGTGCTTTTCCTTCCTAAAACTCCCTAGTGTTTTTATTTTACAGTAAGCTGAGAACTGGTGAGTAGACTTGTATACTAGATATTATCTGACTCTTCTCTACATAAATCTATTTTTACAGAAGAAAAAGTCAAAGGAAAGAGCCCTCTCAGCTAGTGCCACTTCAAAAAATTTTGCTAACCATAGCTGAATTATAATAATGTTTCCCTGTTTTTATTTAGATTTTTTAGTATTTTTAATACTGACAATAAGTCACTATGCAACAAAAGTTTTCTGAACAATTTTCTGAAAAAAAGTATCACTGGTAGATCACTACTTATAGAGGGAAAGAATACAAAAACATATTAAATTTACCATAAACAAGGGGGTTCCTACCATGATGGCAACTTTTAATATAATTCATTTTTTTCATATAAATTATGTCCCTGGGAATATCCCACAAATTAATTAAGTAGGTCAGAGAAAGAAGGAAAACTAATTGAAAACTTCTCAAAACTTCAGCAAACAAACATAGCACTATCGTCAATCTCACTGTAAAGTTCTTCCCTCCTCTTCCTCTATTCTTCTTTCCAGGAGATCAAGGCCATTGAGATTTCGAATCATCTTGGCCCACCAAGATCAAGGAAAACATATAGGTTCAAACACACAACATTTCTGAAATGGACAATTTTGCAAGCAGCTCTGTCTTTCCAAACTACAAACTCCCCAGAAGAATTCTGAAATATAATTTAGTAAAGACATTCATTGTGACAATGCAGCTTTTAAGAACAAAGCTACAGTTGCAAAATCTGGGCATGATGCATTCATCACACAACACAGAAAAGCAAAGGGAAGGAGGGCAGAAGAAGACAATAAGAATTTTAGACAAATTTTAATACCGGCCAAACTCATCCTCAAATCAAAACTCTGAAGCTTGGCCTATTCGTTAGCTTCTCTAGAGTTTAGGCAAAAAGGCATTTGCCCATGTACTTTTCCCGTACCACTCTGGCTTCATTTCGTGCAAGAAACAAGACAACTTTTTTCACCCCTCTCAGCACAGCTCACTGAATCAGAAGTGTTGATAGACATGTACAAAGTCCAACGTCTTCTGATCCCATTCAGAACACAGATAAAATTTTGCTCTTCCCAATGCCTGTGCCACCTTCCTGTGTAGGCTTGAGTAGTAAAGGCAGAATAGGAAGACAACAAAATGCAGGGGAGTCACTGAGTTGATGGTGCTTGATCATTAACGACATTAACAGACTGCACTAATGGATAACTCCACAGCACAAATTTCATCTGGATCATGTCAGGGCATGAGATCACATTTCTGTGAGCCCTTATATGTGTTAATGTTAGCAGTGGGGAAGAAAAGATACCAGATAAGGCATGGAGCTTGCTGGTAAAAGTCAACACATGAAAATAAATTTTAAAAACTGCATCAGAAGAATGAATTTATAATGGAACCGTGCTTTGTGTTTTGAGGTGACAGAGTTCTCGATCTGGTAGAAAGTTCCCAAAGCTTGATTTACTACATTGTCAAAATATAGCCTGAGGGGACAATCTGACTTACAGCATCTTTATGACTGGTGATGAAAGAACCTTACTTGGCTTTCAGACCCCAAGTTTGGCTCAAGATAGTGCAGTAGAGAACAGAACATCTTTTATTTTATGCTGGGAGTTCACAGTGTTCCTCTTCAGCACAGAATTAGGTTTTACTGTATAGAATTCTCACACACAGTTCGCTGATGGGCTACAATTCACACCTTCAGATTTTGGGGATATACTTCACACCCTTCATTGTTACTGCTACTAAAGATATGGATTACAGTGTCCTCATGTCATTGTAGCATCTGTAACAGAAATCTTTAGAAAATTCAGGAAAAAACTGTGTCTTTTACCAGGCCACAGCATGTCTTATTCAGCCTTGGAAAGGCTTCAGAGTGCAGTAACCACATTAATTGGACATTATATGGACGGCCAAGGGTAGCTCAGTTCCTGTGCAGCTCTTACTGTTCCTTGTCATCTTGTTTCAAAACACATTTTGTGTTTTAACCAGTCATATATACATATGAAAGCATTGCACAACACTGGACAATGCTACCTCCACAGGAAATAATTCTTTCACAAATATGAAGCAATCGACACAAATATAAATAGCGTGGCCCAAATCTGCTCTAAATTATGCTTATGCAAATCTATGGAAGCCAACTAGTACCACTAACAGAATAGACAGATAAGAGCATGTAAAAATATAATATATGGCTCTACTGCACAGCTATCCATGGGCCAAAGCCTGCCAGCCTGCCATCACTTACATTCTACTTTTCCAGCATGGCTTTACAGGAAATAAGAAAAATATGAGTATCTGGGATTTCTAGTTCTCTCATGCACTGGAGGACACATGTCCAAGAACATATGGACTTAAATGTGTCAGCATCCTCCATCACTCTTATTTCAAGAATGTTATTAATTTTTGTGGGTGGAGTCCAAAATTTTAATGCCATATTAGCACACAGTGGCTGTTTCTGTAACGCACATGTCACAGGGAGCATATGTGTAGCAGTCCAAGGATGGCATTTTAACTTGATTTCAAATGATTTTATGAATTGTAATACTCTCAAAAGATGAAGTATTGATGCTACTAGCAGGATATTTCACAACTTCTGTCTTCACAGTTTCATCCATCCCCCTCAATTCTAACCTCCAGGATATTATGCTACTGCAGATGATAGAATCATAGAATTGTTTAGGTTGGAGAAGACCCTTAAGATCATCAGGTCCAACCATTAACTTAACAATGACAAGGCCACCACTAAACCGTGTCCCTAAGCGCCACATCTGCACGTCTTTTGAACACCTCCAGGGATGGGGACTCAACCACTTCCCTGGGCAGCCCGTTCCAATGCTTGACAACCCTTTCGGTGGAGAAATTTCTCCTAGCATCCAATCTAAACCTCTCCTGGCGCAACTTGAGGCCATTTCCTCTTGTCCTATTACTTGTTACTTGGGAGAAGAGACTAACACCCACCTCACTACAACCTCCTTTCAGGCAGTTGTAGAGAGACATAAGGTCTCCCCTCAGCCTCCTTTTCTCCAGGCTAAACAACCCCAGTTCCCTCAGCCGCTCCTC
Organism: Gorsachius magnificus; assembly: GCA_034008185.1. Taxonomy (NCBI): domain Eukaryota; kingdom Metazoa; phylum Chordata; class Aves; order Pelecaniformes; family Ardeidae; genus Gorsachius; species Gorsachius magnificus. The sequence goes on from CM067081.1 coordinate 126,842,467, forward strand.
ATCAGACTCGTGCTCCGACCCTTCACCAGCTTCGTTGCTCTCCTCTGGACATGTGCCAGCAATGCAACGTCTTTCCTGTAGTGAGGGGCCCAAAACTCAACCCAGTATTTGAGGTGGGGCCTCACCAGTGCCGAGTACAGGGGATGATCACTTCCCTACTCCTGCTGGCCACACTATTCCTGATACAAACCAGAATGCTGTTGGCCTTCTTGGCCACCTGGGCACACTGCTGACTCATTCTCAGCCAGCTGTCAACCAACACCCGTGGGTCCTTTTCTGCCAGGCAGCTTTCCAGCCACTCTTCCCCAAGCCTGTAGCGTTGCATGGTGTTGTGGTGTTGGGACCCAAGTGCAGGATCCAGCACTTGACCTTGCTGAACCTCATACAACTGGCCTCAGCCCATCAATCCAGCCTGTCCAGATCCCTCTGTAGACCCTGCCTACCCTCAAGCAGATCCACACTCCCACCCAATTTGGTGTCGTCTAAAAACTTACTGAGGGTGCTCTTTATCCTCATCCAGATCATCAATAAAGATATTAAACAGAACCGGCCCCAATACTGACCCCTGGGGAACACCACTTGTGACTGGCCACCAACTGGATTTAACTCTGTGCACCACAACTCTTTGGGCCTGTCATGCAGCCAGTTTTTACCCAGCAAAGAGTATGCCCATCCAAGCCATGAGGAGAATGCTGTGGGAAACGGTGTCAAAGGCTTTACAAAACTCAAGGTAGACAAAATCCACAGCCTTTCCCTCATTCACCAAGTAGGTCACCTTGTCATAGAAGGAGATCAGGTTAATCAAGTAGGACCTGCCTTTCATAAACGCATGCTGACTGGGCCTGATCACCTGGTTGTCCTGTACGTGCTGCATGACGGCACTCAAGATGATCTGCTCCGTAAGTTTCCCTGGCACTGAGGTCAGACCAACAGGCCTGTAGTTGCCCAGACCTTCCTTCCATCCCTTCTTGTAGATGGGTGTCACATTTGCTAAGCTCCAGTCAACTGGGACCTCCCCAGTTAGCCAGGACGTCTGGTAAATAATGGAAAGTGGCTTGCTGAGCACTTCTGCCAGCTCCCTCAGAACCCTTGGGTGGATCCCATCCAGCTCCATAGACTTGTGTCCGTCTAAGTCGTATAGCAGCAGTGTAGGATGTGGACTCTCCATGCACAGCTGTTTCAACAAATCTCATTTTGTTCTATAATGCACTGCATGTGACTTCAGGAACCAAGTTTGGAGAGTGATGTATGCTACTCTAGGCAAAAAGGAAGACTAAGATCAGAAATCTAATCAGACTAAAATCAGAAAATTCTTTGCCCTGCTAACTTTACTGAAATTTCAATCCAAATGCTCTCAAATGAATTAGCTTCTTTACCAAACTTGCAGGTACAGACAGATACTGTGGGTATCAGCCATGCAACCAGTCCAGCTGGATACAGTGAAAAACTTATTGCCAAAGGCTTTTTGGCTGTACATCAACAGGTGGTTTGGCACTGAGATTTCTACCTGTTTGTGGTTTTTATCTTTGGTTTCAAGAGAGAAAATGAGATGATACCTTTCAATGCTGCATCTCGAGCAGGCTGTACGGAGAGCAAGGTTTCATTCCAACCAAATCTCTCTCTGTCTTGCGAAGTTGAGGAAAACTGCCAACCACTGCTGCTCTTGCCATCAACACGGCGATGTAGATGTTAGGAAAAGGCAAAATAAAGGGAGAGAAGAAAAAAAAATACAAGTTTTATATAAACAACAAACTGTACATAATGACTACATCTGAGGACAACAAAATAAAAAGTACTGGATTTAGTATAAGGAAACAAATAAACAAAAGCTTGGAACAGCTTAACCTAAGAGGGTTTTTTAGTTTACTGGATACAGAGGAATTTTTGTTTAAATTTAGTTCCAAGGGTAACAAAACTTTGAAAACATATGATAAACTTAAAGGGACAACGTTAAAGAAACAAACATATCATAGCATCAAAATGAACTGCAGCATTACCCAGGGAGCAGCCTAAGCCCCTTCAACAAACACCCTGCAAAGCAGCAGAAGCACTTACAACATATGTTCTTGCCTGCAAATAGCCCAGGGTGCAAGAGGTGGGTTTCATTTTTTGTTTTTTAAAGCCTTCTGCATGGGCCTAACTCTGCCTTTGTTGAAGGTAGTGTTAACACACATTGAATGCAGTGGGAACCAAATGTGCATAACTGCATACTTTGAAAAATCACACCCAATATGTTCAACTGATGCCATCATTCTCTGAGGACAAGTGTAAGCTATGGAATACTACAAGTAACAGAGAGCAGGAGTCTAAAGTAAGCTTTTCAGAACCAAGGAAGCGTATTTTGATACTTTTTCACAGATAATTGGGAATGTGCATCTTCAAAATAGTAGTCAAGAGTAGGTGAAGACTGTCTAGAGATCCTTACTATGACAGAAGTCTCAATGTCTTTTCATAAAATAAGAGTTCTTCAATGCAACTCTCAGCAACCAGTAGAACAGCCAGTGAAACTAAGCTTTTTGGATTAAAGTAAGAAAATGAAAGTCAGTGCCTCTCCACAGACACAGATGTAATGAGAATGACTTCAACACATCTGCTAGTAATCAAAATGGGTCTACATTCACCAGTACACAGAAAAGTGGAATCCTAATAACGATCAGTGAGAAACTTTGTTTTGCCCCAATAACTGTAAAATCGTTCCAGGAAGTTGTACGTACTAATTCACCTACAGAAGATGAGAACGGCATGATTAGATTGTATTGAATCATATATACTAATAAAGACAGCTGGACAGAAAATGGAACTACCTAATCATGAAGATATTACCACTTCGGGGGAAAGAAGCCCCAAAATGTAGGCCATGTAGGTCTTTTCTCCACGAGAAGGTGTGTCCACAAAAATTCACCTCTGAGAAAACCAAAAGGGAAATTTCCCATCAACTAGCTAGAAAAAGGATAAAACAAAAAAGTAAAGAGCCTTCCAGAACCAGCAGTTGGGAAATATTTGTTTTGACTTTTCTTGGGTTTTATTCCCAAGGAAAAACTTTATTTCAAGAGTTTCCACTGAAAAATCATTCCAATGGAAAACGCCTGGCCATGGCTACAAGGGATAGGACCACTGGCCTCAGCCAGGGGAAGGGGAATACCAAGGTCAGCGGACTGGGTCTGCCACAGTCCTCTTGCACAATCATGGACAAACTGCTTCCATCCTCCACGACGCTATTTCTCCTCTGGCCTTTCTGCCTGCGTAGACCGTCCACTCTTCAGGGCAGGGACTGTCTCTCACTGTATGTTGTATGAAGCCTCCTGCACCATGCGTATGTAATGACTTGCAGCACTGCACTAACAACAGTATTTTTCCCTCCTAGAGCAGCTAGTTCCCAACACTGAGATGAAGAGAAAAAACACAACCTATGGCTGCAACACACTTCTAATCAAACACTATTGTATACCATGGGGATGGGGGGGGAATGCCTTTTCATCATAGAACTAATCAGAGTTTATACAAACAAAACCAGACAACTCTATAGTCCAGTCTTGTGATCTGTGTTCCAAGCTGCCAGAAATAAGGCAGGAAAGAAGCTGGGGGGGGGGGGGGGGGGGGGGGGAAGGGGGGTATCTCCTGTGTTCATAATGAAAGAAGAGAGATGACTGGACTAAGAGCTGATGAGGTTACAAGGCAACAGCAGTGCCATGAGTTGTTTGGGCTTAAAGCCAGATGTCTTGTATTTCCTTTGATTGTTTCTAAATAATTAATGGTATTAATTTAATCATGTGACCCCTCCCTCCCACCCCCCTTTTAGTATTTGGCTCTGTGTACTAACACTAAATATAAAGAAGTAAAACGGGACCGTCTATAGCACACTGAATATTGATGCTGTGTGTTTGGACTGCAACGGCAGCTGAAACTCATATCCACAAGACTACATATCTACAGCACTCGCACAGCATTTGCACAAAGTAGATCAAGTAGTAGCCTTCATACTTCATCCATAAACCAGCTCATTTATGGCATATGGACACTGCATGTTTGAAGTAGTAAAATAGAGGGTACAGCTCTCTCTCCGCCCACACTAAGATGAACCTGCCACTACTATTTCACGTAACGTTTTCTGGCAAGCTCCCAGTTTTCAGTCATGCTGGTTTGCTTGAAAGAAACAGTCAGAGGAGACTCTGCTTGTCTTGCTGTTCGAACAAACAAAATAATCATGCATCTCGAGCTAATGGTCCAAAGCTTAATGAAGATCATAGAAAAGAGGCTACCCGTGATATGAGCATTCCCTTCTGACTTACCCACATAAGCCACCACTGTTGGCAAAAGGAAATGGAATATGAGGATAATAAGTAACCCTGAGCTCTGGTCTAGACAAACCTTCACTTGGTACAGTAGCAGTCAGTGCACAAAGAAAACAGCAACCACCAGCAGTAAAAATTTAACTTCTGCAAAATTTTTGACACCGGGGCACTGGCGGCAACAGCAGGAGTACCTGTGTCCCTGCGCCTCTCTTGTTGAGGCTGCAAGTCTCGGAGGCACCAAGTAACCTCACAGGAATATTCTCAGCATTAGTGCTGAGGACTAGGACTGCCAAAATGTAACAGCAGAAATCCTGAAAAAATGAAGACTACTGAAGGCAGCTCCCTACTCCCTACATGCATGCGTACTCAGTAAAAATGTTTGCCTCCTACATACAACAGCCTACTCTCAGCTCCCCTAGTCAAGTCTCCAGTCCCACCCATCTTATCTACCCTTTTTCCCTACCACATTTCCACTTATCTTGAATCCCATGGCACCTACCATCAGACAGTATTAAATGGGGTACCTGTGAGGTAATGGGAGGGAAAAAGAAATCTGACAGCTTGGAGCAGACCTTCGCTTTGCCCAGCAATGCCCCAGACTTCTGGAGGGAAGGACAAAGTGGTATGAGGCCTTCACAGATGTCAAAAGACATTTCAAAAAATGTGTGCAAAGCTAACCCCATCAAAGAGTACCTGTGGGGAGTCAGAGAGGGCTTGGTCAAGTCTCATTTCTTACATTTTATCCAGGGCTCCCTACCTGGTTGTTACTCTGCAGCTGGACTATCGGATCACGACTGGCACTAGCGCTTTCCACAGTTACGATTCTTTGGCCACGGGAAGCAAACACTGAAGAGCTTTCCACTAGAAAGCCTGGTCCTGATCTTCAAGAACTTAGCAGTCAAGGCCTAGCAATCCTACAGGCTCCCTTCTCCACCGCTAACTCACCAAGCCAGTTGGGTTCGTAGGAAGAAGTCCATTTCATTACAGAAAGATCATATGGGATGTACACCCGAGCCTTGCAACTGGGACTGGGGCAGAGTCAAAAACCACATCCACGCTGCACACTGCAGAGAGCATCACCTGGAGAGATCACCGTGACTGCCAAATCATAGGCTGTGGCACCGCAGAGCAAGTGGCAGAGAGCTCTGGGTGTCAGAGCTTGGGCTGTGGGGCTCCTCAGCAAGGAAGGAGCAGAATGAATATCAGACTGGCCATGCTGAGCAGAAAACATCTCACCCCGTCCTGAAGTCCTTCTCTAGCAAGGTTATAAGGTCGAACAATATCATGATTTTCTTTCTCGTGGACATATATAAATGGAGAAAACACTAAATAATATTGGTTAAAACAAGAAGAGGTAGAGTAACATAGAGAGAAACTTCCAAGTGACTCCTTCAGTTCCTGCTAGCTACCTACAAAGAGCGGCAACACCTACGGACGTAATAAGCACTTCAGGAATACCTGATGCCAGAGTACCCCCCCTTGGAAGTTGTTCACAGAAAATGGGCACTGTGGTTTTGAACTGGAATGAGAGGAAACGGCTTCAATGATCACGTAGAAATGACTAAATTGTTTGTAAGGTAAAGACACTGGAAACAGCCAGCAATACAGTTGAACAGCGTTTGAGTCTCAGCACTCTACGACCAGCCCTTGTGCTTCTTTGCTTGTTTTTCAGGATTTTGGGGGGTGGTGGTAGGGTGAGAAGACGGCATATTTCCCGTGGCGACAAGGATCTCTGGAAGTGTCTACGTGTCAGACTTTGCTGAGAATGTATCTTTTGTTCCTTCTTCTGCTTTATTTCCCTTTAATGATAGCTTTGCAGTGAATCCCATTTGTGAGTTGCTCAAATAAATGCAAATTTTATCTTGTAAGCAATACCCTCCAAAATACTACTACAACTGAAAATAAAAATGTTAAGAGCTAAAAGGCACTGGGTCTTCTCAGTGCATCTCAGTGCTTCTCATCTCCCCAGTGCACTGGACTGCTTGCTATTATTATATATGGAGTACCAGGCAGGGTACTTGGAATTACAAATATGTACTGTATTGAAATATATAGCCCAAGTCCCTAGGGCCCAACATTCTAATTAGAATTACAGTTGTGCAAATAACTGATTTATTTAGCTAGCTGACCAAACCAAGAACACAGAAAGGAAAAAAAACAAACCAAACCAACCACCAAAAACCACCTAGGTGTTTAACGGAACGGGCTAGTTTTCTGTTTGTGTTTGATACATTTCAATGAAAATACTTTGTTTCAAAACAAAAACAGAAACCTTGTTCAGAAATATCAAAACAAAACCTTTCGGCTTTCCAAAACATTTCTTTGAAATTTTTTCTCAGTTTATTTTTTTCCATAGTTTTGGCTAACCTGTATCTGAGGCAAGCAGTTTTCAGCAAATAAAACATTCAACTCCACAGTTTTACCCAGATCTCAACCTAAGGGCTGAACTGTGAGTCGACCAGCTCTTGCCTTAATGAAAGGAGAGCAGGGAGGCAGGGGATTTGCATTCTCTTCTTGGTACAGCCCCTACCTTCGCATGCAAGGTGAGTTATTATTTCGTTTCTTTACGGTTGTCTCTCTGTCCACACTTTGCCTCTGCTGTCTCTAAGCTCGCTGGGTGTGCCCGTCCAGTGCCTAGCACAATCGATTGCTCAGCTCAACTGGGGCCTATATGATTTACTGTAATATAAATAACTGCTTGACTGCAGTCAAATCTCTTTTTAATGCCAATAGTTTCACCTGCATATATTTAACGGCCCATCATGGGAACAACAGCTTTTTTTTTAATTAATTACTTATTAATAGAGGTAAAATATGAACGGACAACAAGTCTAGATTTTTCCTGCTTCATCAATTTCAGTGCTCAAAGAAAGCATCTCATTTACAGCTACCAGGAACCAACCGGGACATGTACTGAATACAGCCTGAAACCCAAGATCCCCTCAGCACTTTTGTACCCCCATTATTTGGGGACAAATCCTCTCATCCCTCCAGGGAAGGAAAGGTAGCTGGACTGAAAGCTCTGCTTAGTGGAAAGCCTCACAGGCAACCCCCAAATTGTCTGTGCAGGGCTTTAGCCATAAAATTGTCACTGGTAGGGATGGGAAATGCAAGCTCAATGTCTGCAAAGAGGTGGGAACAGCCAGCGAGGCTGAAGGGAAGAGGTCTCCCTGCCTCTGTTTTGGAGACCCCTTGCATCTCGCAAGGCCAACTTGCTTAATCAAAAGATGACTTTTACAGCTTGTAAGAAAATAAACAACGAAGAAATACAAATAAATGCAACATTACGAACTCTTCAACTTTGACGTGCAGCACTCAGGGCTGGGGGTGGGGAGGTGTCTCAGAGCACACATGGCTGTCACTGACAATAAAGTCAGTCACGTTTTTAAAACACTGGGGACAGAGCTGCAAATGTGCCCCATTATGTCTTGAGATGTACTCCCCGGGTACAAAAGGTGCGTGGGTTACTGCGAGCTCATGCATTACTTTGCTGAGACCATAAAAGGCAGCACAAAGCGCAGGCTGAGAAAGAGTAACTGTAGAGTATTCGGGGTGAATAATCCTCCTGCCGGGGCCTGATCCTGGGTGCCTCAGGTAATCCTGGAGTCCCACCCTAGCTCTAACCCCACATTGGTTTCCTCCATCCTTGGGGCTGCTGCTCAAGGTCTAGGAGACACCATTGCCATTTGACAGCCCCTGTGGCTGCGCCTAGCCCCAGAGGCGTAGAGACCACATCGGTCGCTGCCAAGGGCATCATCTGCAGTCGGTCATTCCCCTCCACATATGCCATGCTAAAGGAGCAATTATTATAATTAAAAATAAATCCTCCTCCCTGTCGCTTGTCTGTACTTATTGGCCATTGCTGCCATCTAGCCAGACGCATCTCCGATATTCACAGAAGCCTTCAGCCGTTTGTTTTCCCTTTGCTGCTTCCAAGGGATAAATGCATCCCTTGTTACTCCTGCCCTGCTTTAAACTTTCACAGGGTTTTCCTTTTTTTTCTAACAGGTGACAAAATCCTGTATAACTGCAGGTGCTCTGGGGACACAAACAGGAAAATGGAGATCAGATGCAGCTGTAGTTGGAGAAAGGGAAAAATCAAGATAAAGGCAGCAGATAAGAGAGTGCTAAAAAGAGCAAAGAAATGATTGAGAAGGTGTAGTTAGCTATTTTTGTTGCCAACTTACTCTTGCAAGGTAGCTCTAGCAGAATAATTTTGTCTATTTTGTTATCACGCCAAATTTTGGCAGGTGTTACCAGGGGAAGGTTGGAAGTTCATTGAAAAAAAAGTTTCTGGATGTTACTGGAAAAGGATTAAGAAGTTGTTGACTCAAGCTAGCACCGAAGGATGTGCTGGAGGTCACAGATGAGGGGCACTGGCTGGTATCACTGGATGTGAAGAAGGAATAAGGAAGCGGTTTCTGCATTCACATCTATTCTTCTAAGATTTTGTTCCCCAAACTTGGTCAGGAAAATGTTCCTAATGGAGGGCTCACTCCACACACATCCCTTCATCTCCTTTTGGTATATATGGCATGAAATAGGATGAAAAAAGAATATTCTAAGGAGACTTAGAAATCTGCTTAGAAGACTGCTTTCTGCCTACAGTTAAGCTCTAAAAAGCCAGTTGAAACCTCCAGACACTGTGGCCATTCACTTCTCTAGACAGCCTGGATTCAGAGCCATAGATCCGGCAACATAAGCTAGAGGTGAAGCACAACGGGTAAAGAGAAAATAAACATGACTGCATGATAAAAGACACTGAGTGCTCTCTGGCCATAATGCTTCAACCAAATAAAAGTGGGGGGAGGACAGCAATAAATACCTGTGAATCTGAATTTCTGTTACTGTACTTCCTATTCCACCAGGGGAAAGAAGTTGTATTTTGTTTCCCTGTTTTGATTTTTTTTCCATGGAAAAGGGAGGTTTCATGGGTAATCTAGAGTAATATTCAGCTGTGAATCCAATTTATGCAGTGGGATAGGATTAAAAAAAGGAACAGAAGGTCTGGATTCTGAACCTGCTCTAACAGTTTTGATTTGAATACAACCCAAGTCTTGAAATGGCTTGTTTTCCACTTCTGGTTTGGAGCTGGTTGAAATACTGCCACAGTAGCACTTCCTGTAAATTTTTTGTCCAAGATTCTCATTATTTGGAACTAAACTCTAAAGATTTTGGCACCGTGAAATGCAAACAAAACTCTGTTCCTGACTCAACTGGCCCAGGAGTCAACCCAAGCTTAATCTGGTTCTGGGTCCAAATCCAGCTTCAGCCCATTTTCATTGTTATATAGATTATGCCATAATACCACCTCTAGCCTCAGGATTTATGATGCCTCCTTGCAGGATGCATATTTGTGTGTAAATACATAAATCACATCAGATAAACAAAGCAGACATGCCAGAAAACAGGAGGGGAGGGGAGAGGAGAGATACCTACCAAGCAGTTTGTCTCTAAAGTGTTGCCAGTTGTGAAAGGACTTGACGTGCTAATATCCGCTCATTCAGACTCTTACAGACATGCTAAGAGCGTGACGGCTGGCAGGCCGTGCATTTAAGTGCTGTTACTGAGGCCCCCAAATATTGACAGAGTGCCAGACTCCGAGAAACTATTGATGTATGCAGCCGGCCGCTGCTCCAGACACCTCTCAGACAGAGTCTTTAAATGTCACAGATTAATGAATTTTCATGAAACGGAGAATGAGAGAAAGAATTAAAAAAAAAAAAAAATATCCCACAGAATCAACATGAAAGCATCTTTTATCCCTACAAAACATTCTGCCCTCAAGCCTCAAGATTCCTAATAGATTATAACGGATCATAAGTTGGCAGGATATACGGGGTGGAGGAGGTTAGACCCTCTAGATCATGCAGAGCATCCTCAAACAAAGCCAATACGTGAGATACTCATTTTTACAAAAGACAATGAGGGTCAAGGGCCTCTCAGATCTCAGTTTCATTTTAACCAAACCCACAAGTTAGAAGGCTTTAGGGGCAGAACTAGTTAAATGGTTTTTATCCGAGGTACAAATGGGGCCAAACTGCAAAGTTCAGATGATGACTTTGAACGACCCTAACTTCAGAGCCGTTCAGATGGACCCTCTCTTAGTATTTGATATTCTGCTTGATCTTACCCAAGAAATTGCCAAAGTTACGATATAACATTTTTATGCCATCAGATAAACCAAGTATGCTGATTATTTCTCTTTTTTCATTTATATCAGTGAACTCAAATATGTATGAAAGAACTTCAAATATCATTAAAATGTAATAATGCAAAATGCAGTTGGAGCATAAATGACAAATCTATGCATAAGACATCACTTAAAGAGGAAGGAAGTGAAGGGATGATGTAGATGATGTATGCAGAGGTAAAAATGGGCCATTTATACCCAACTGTGTTAAAAATAAGGCTTCAGTGAGCCCCTATGCACACAGCCACTTGAAGCGGGGCTCCACGAGCCATTTGCTCCCTTGCTCCCAGAGGCACAAGCACCGATTCCCACAAGGCTCAGCTGCCTCCACCGCCCCTCCCCTAACCCACAGGATTTCTCTTCAATGCAGTGACACTGAGCGGGGTGAGCACCAACAAGCTCAGCTCCTGGCCGGCTGCCTCCTTCCCCCTCAAAAGCACAGCGGCTTGACAATGCTGAGAGAGAAAGAGAAGCTGCCATCACGACAACAGCCAGGCCTGCCACAGGAAAATCCAGAGAAGCTGAGAGCATCCTGACAAGCAAAGGGAGTCCCCCATGAAAAGCCAAGCAGCAAGACCCTGCCGGTGGCACAGCAAGACCTTGTGGTTCTCCACTTACATTTTTGCTGCAGAAAAGCCAACATTCTTCACTAAAAACTGTTCTCCTAAGCTCTCTCCACCTCTGGCCACATGAGGCTTTGCTGATCACGGCAGCTATCTCACTGTAAGAACTGGGACTAGCATGAGCCATGTTCCAGAGGATCTTGTTTTCACAACATCTTGTCGGTCAGGTTATTTGTGACTACCTTTGCCAAAGCACAATTTTTTTTATTTTTTTTTTTCCCAAAAAACGAAGCTACCTTTCTGACTGGAAACAATCGGAAACAAGTGCAAGGACTCTGATGCCAAACTCCAGCTCCTGACAACATAGAAGTCTTTGGTTTTCGAAAGCCAACACACTTCTGTAGATTGGCATGTGTGGCAACTGTACCATGGACTACGACGGTCAGTAGTTTGTGTTATCCACTCTTGTCACCACCCAAAGCATGTCCTCCCTACCACCACACATCCCATGTCTGCCAGAGTTCCAGCAGGGTCTCCAGCACCATTATTCATTACCCGAAGCTCTACAAATGATCTGGATGAAGTAGCAAGTAGCCGTCCTCTGCCAACAGCCAGAGAGAAGACAGAGCACACGTGCATGCGAGAGTGGATGACACAAATGACTGATTAAGTACATGAGAAGGCAAAATGTCAAAGCCTTTCTATTCTGAGAACAATCTCTATACAAACAAAGAAAAAAAAATCAATATAGATTTTTATACAAGGAACTACTTTACACATCATTGCAAACTTACTTTAAAACACTCAGTATTTTTTCTTTAGGATTTTTAAAGAGCCTGTCTAACGTTACTGCCCCTTCTGGCCTGCTATTTCCCCTCACATGCTCCTTTTTCTTTCTCCTTTTTTCCTCTCTTTTTAAAAAACAGTAACTGAAGAGCTATCACAAAACACTAACCCAGTGATGCATACAGTCCAGCAGCACACCTTCAGCAAAGGCCAGCACTGGTTCTATTGAAGGAAGACGTAAAAACCCATCAGTATTCCCCTTCTACAAAAGCTTTCTCCTATACCTCAGTAGAGATTGGCTTCAGTCGAGAGACTGAAGTGGAGCACTGGCTGGGACGATCCCTGAAGGACAGAGAGAAGCCCATGTGCCCGAGCTATGAAGCCGTCCCTCGCAGAGCCTGCCTGACATTACCTCTCCCTAGGAGCGTGGCGTGCATCCCCGGGCAATGCAAACACTGTCTCCCCTGAGACTGCCTCACATGGCAGCCAGTAACCAAACTTTCTTGGGAGAATGTCTCTTTTCTGGAGGAACAGAAATAGGAAGGTAAAATTTCAGAAACGTAGCAAAACTCTGAGCATGTTGGGAAGGGAGCAAGCTCGGAAGTTTTCTAACTCACTGCAGGGCTAGGACACTTTTTTTTCAATGAGCCTTTGGCATTTTAACTAAATGAAGGAGCTGAGTTAGAAGACAACAAAGTCTTATGACTTGTCCTAAGTTATGCAATAGCCTTCTCTCCTTGTTGTATTTTGCAAATACTAGAATAGCTAAGTCTTGTCCCTGTTCTCTTTGCATGCCAATGTTAACAACAGCCATTTCAGTTCCAAAAATTCTGGACCATCTCTAAGACTCAGATAACAGAGGTGGGCAAAAATTTGGAAGAACTGGAAGTATTAATGGTTACACAAAATCATAGAATAGAACAAAATAGATTGTACACACAAAATAGCAATCGCAATGGATGAATAAGAACAAAGATGTTACAGAATTAAAATTATGACGACTGAAAGGCACCTTGGAAGTTCCTGAGTTCAACCTCCTTCACCTGGTTCAGGATAGCATCAAAGGCCATCTCCTTTGTCCTATCTAGTCTCTTTTTCATCGTATACTTTCCATCAATTGATTAATTTCTTGTTGTAATTTCTGACTACTGTTGTCTAATTTCCATCTTTTTCTTTCATTTCCTCTGAGTGCGTGTGTGTGCATGCATTGCAGATCACAACCAGCTTGCACACCCCCCTGCTCGTTAGAAGTCCCACCTCTTCTGCTGACTTACTGCACTCTTAATCAAAAGGGCAGGAGGAAGCCGCCGGGATTCATTCTTCCCCCTCTTTCCTTCTCTCTCCCTCTCTTTTTTCAGATGGCACAAATGTCAAACTTTCTAAAAGGATGTTTGGCATAGCTGAGTTCAGTCATGTAACGTACAAAGTCGGTATGATCAAAAGGTTGCAGGGCTGCCCACTGCTAAAGAAGAGGGGAAAAAAAAAAAAAAAGGAAACGGGGATCTCTTCTGAAGTGTGAAAGAATGCGTGAGCCAACTGTTGCCACTGGAAACACCATGTCTATTAGCAGCAGCGGTGGGTCTGAAACACGAAAACCTAGGTCTGCATTCCAGCTTCTCCGAAATCCAGGGCTGTTCTGATCCGATTTTCCTCCCGTGAAGAAACAGGGCTAGACACAGCTATGGAACTCAAGACTTTTCTTCTCTGTGCTTTGCATCGTTATACGGAAAATGACCGTGTCTACATGGAAAAAATAGCAGTTGTGTTTGCAGTTAAAGTTGCCGAAACTAATCGGACAGAACACAGATTCACACATCAAAAATACATGGTCTCTCTGGTGTTTTTTTTACTGCTACCTTCACCACAGTATTTTCATTCTTATTCTACCCACCACCGAAAGGGAGGACAGATTACTCCTCCCTTCTACATAACTACGATTGCTAGGATTTCGTGTGGCACCTGGTTTGCAATTGCAGGGCGCTTCATGACTGCTAAACTGCACGCTCGTATCTCCCCCTACATTTCCGACACAGTGCTTCTGGTTTTATTCAGCCATCCTATTTGCTCCACTTTGCTGAGTCTTTGTGGAAATGTTCGCAGCTTCTTACCCAATGTCAACATTAAAGAACACCCCAGCTATGCCACCGGCTCCTGCAAAACGCCTGTACTCACAGTGGCCTAAAAACTGGTGGTCAGAATACTCAGCATGAAGAATCTCTCCATGAGCTGAGACAGTTTCCCTGCCAGAAGATAACCCCAAAAATGTAGACGGAAAAGCTCCTCGTCAATATCCATTTAATAGAAAAATCTTAATTATAGATAGCTTTTAGTCCCAGAACAGTAGACGGGAACTTGAGATTAATTCCCCCTATGACAAAGTATGTGAACAATAACCAGAATTTGTAATCAATACCCAGAGGAGAGAGCATCCAAATTGTAACAGGGATTTGGGATTCATTCCCAGAGGGTGTAATATATGATTTGGAACAGGTAGACTGGGATTAATTTTTGATTATGAAATATTTGAACAGCAATTTTCAACTTTTAATGAAAAGAGGATGTGGACACCACAATTAATATAATTTCAAAGTCTCTCCATCATATTTCAAGAGGCAGATGACAGATCACAAGCAGCTGTTTGGGTCGTACACAAGTTAATGTGGGAGTGCCACCTAAAGGGAAGTGCACCAGGATAGGACTCTGGAGAGAGGCAGGCAAAGACCAGAGTTGCACTTTCCCCATTTCTAATGAAACTTGCTTATTGAAAATTCTGCATTAGAAGTTATTATTCTGTGTTTGCTGACTTTACACGGATAATTGTAAGTCAGAAAACATTGGTATGGAGACATGGCTTTTCTCTACACACAGAAAAAAATTAAAGGTGTTCAAAGGAGAAATAATTCCTGCTGTGAAGGGAAATTTCAAAATAGGAGTGCACAAGGCAAAATATATAGAACCTCAGCATATCCTGAGGGCGGAATACAACCCAAGTTTCTAAAGTTCCTTAGAATATAATAATACAGCTAATTATTTGCCCAGAATAAAGATAACAAGTGAGCTGTGAATCTTACCCTTTTCTGTTAGTTTCTACAAAATAATTTTCTTTATGTTTTCCTCACAGGCCAATGAGTAATCATAATGATTATGAGCTGCATCTGTAACCATGTAAGAGAAGGGAAATTTCCTCTATCTGCACATTTTGCCATTTACGAGTTAGTCTAACAAACCGACCTTTCAGATGCAGGTTGATCGTCACAGGGGTCAAAAAACCTGGCCTCCATGTCCAGTGTTCAGCATTGCTCACTTGGGTAGATGCAGTATCCAGAAGGAAAATGTCTTGCCCTGAAACAACTGCTAGGAGTTGCTTCAGAAGCAGGACTAAAGATGAGATGAACCAAAAGCCTGTTTCAGCTCAACAAACACTTTATTCCTAATTTATCTTTTTGTCCTTGTACAAAATTTTAAAAGGTGCTCTGAATATCTGAGATTGAAAGTTTAAGTCTTCCATTTTACTCATACTGCATAAAACTTTTGGGTCTTTCTCAATGAAAAGAGACAAGCCAGCTGGGGTTCCCTGTGGGGCCACCCATCTCCCCTAAAACCTCAGACCCACATCTACCCAAGGATCATTTCATAAGCCTCCAAGATTATATATAAAATATGCTGTCTCTGCCAGACCCTATTAATCATAAACTTCTTCTCGTTTCATTTCAGTATTAAACTCATCTTGTTCAAATCTCTAATTTTCCACACTGACAGAGGAGTTCTCTATACATCATTCAGCTCTATTTCCTAGATACGTTCAGAATTACAAAATTCATTCAAGCCCATCTGATCTCTTCTCGCTAAACCTTCTGCCTTCCACTGACTGACAGAGAAGAATTAGCCTTCCTCCTGTCAAGTATACGTCTTTTCCGCACAAAACTATGCGAAAACACATCCAAATACAGCCAGTGACTCAGCTTGCCCTTGTACTTGTGTCTTTGCTCTACGGAGCAGTCAATTTTATGGAGCAGCAAGTCCCATTGATATAGTATCAGACAGACTACTAATATTTCTAAAGTAAAAACAGCTGTAGCATTCCCTACACGGCAGGGTACCACACGCTGAAAGCAGCAACATGGATGAAGTGGTACCGTCAGCACCCCTCATTCCAGTGGAGGCAGGAAGTCTCCCAATGAAGTCATGCTACGGAGCGACACTGCTGAGCCTAATACATCACAGGTCATTTTAAGCCATTAAAAAGTAAAAATTGCCGACCACAATTATCCTCAGTGATCCTATCTAATATTAAACCCAGATGCAGATCTCAGGGTTGGGAAGAAAGAGCGTGTCAGATATTCTCTGTTCTTCCTCTGCTGCAGCAATATCATCCATCTCATTTCTAGCCCAGCGCCACAGCTTCTCTCCAGTTTCACAAAGGCACTGCAGCGCTATGCCAGCAAAAGAAACGGTGGTACTGCTGTAGCAAACAGGAGACGGGACCAAAAGAGCACTCAAACCTCTCCTTGTGTTTCTTGGTGAGCTGGGCATTCAGCAGAAACGAGGATGCCTCCCCCAGAAGATACATGCCATGATGTTTGGCGCTCCACAGCTGGGAGCAGCCCCTTTTCTCACCCAGGGCCAGGCAGCATCGCCCTGAGAGGCCCTGGCTCCCAAGCAGAGAGCTTTGTCCCCGCCACATGGCTTGGGGACCTGCAGAGCCCTCCACTCCCGCATCCGCATCCAGGCTCCACCAGCTCTTCTGGCAAGTTAATCAAAGCAGCCATGGCAGGGGACTCAGAGTCAGCCAGACGCCGTCAAAGCATGGTGTTAGATTAGTCACCTCATCCACTTCTGCCTCAGTATCCCCACGTGTGAATTAGTTTTTGGCACCTACAAGATAAGAGGCCAGTAGCTTTAGACGCCCTGTATGTTAGACAGAGAGATCGATATTTCATTTTAAAGAACACTGTCTATTCTACTGTACTTTTGCTGATTTGAAAGAAAACAGACTCTGTTGCAGTATTTTTTGACTAAAAACCTGTAGAAGAAATTAAGTTACAGTCTTTTACAACCAGAATCTGGAAGGGTGTCCCATTGTAATATTTTGAAAAGAGAAGTTGTGCATGCAGTATGTATGTGCATATGGTGTTTATGAATTGTTTTTTAACTTTAGATATTTTATTCATTTTTCCACATGGTACAAGTAGAACACACATCTTTGTTGGACAGACACCAATACAGTAACATAGCTTTAGATTTCAGGCACTCAAGATTCAGGGGGACAAAAGGCTACCCTATCTTCACGCCAGGACATCACGTCCTGAAATTAGGACGCATGCCATCAGGCAGTCAATATCTCACTGAAGATACTCAGCCCTCGATACATTCAGTTATACTAAATGAAGGAAACTGTAACCATTTCCAGTTATTCCATACAGAGATAAGGACCATGAGAACTCTGTGTCTTGGCATACAACATCCTATTTTGATTTCACTGTGTTGTGGGATCTGCTGTTATCCACAGTTTGTGGACTTCATTTTTATTTTTTTTTTCTCACTTGCAGTATGCACACAGCCAGCATTGCAACTTCAGTCATAACAAGGTTCCGAAGTCCATAAAGCGGAGGGAGGGCAGCGGGTAAGGAATGGCACAAAAGGACCTGGCTAGAGCTTTTTAGGACAGGAGCAAGAAAGAGCAGAGCTGCTGCTGGCAGTCCCCTGCAACACGGAGTTCAAAATTCACTTCTCCCATTTATGCTGTGTGCCTGCCTGTAAGCTGCTCTCACAGGTTCACGGAGAATATTGAACGCGTATCCTCTAGGATAACAGCCTATCCAGACTAAGAAGTGTAGTTTATTGCTCAAAGTCAGATGAAACGCAAGCGTGAACAGCTTGCTTTCAGACCAGAAAAGTCTGCCCTGCTACTGCAGACTGCCATGTCTAATAACTATATAAACCTTGTTTATTTAATTTCAAAGCTGCTGTTTCATTTAAGCCATACCACGGTCTCAGGAATCACAGGACGGTGGCATTTAAGAGGGAGAGGCAACAACTTAATTGATTTTCCAGGAAAAAGCTAGCTCCAAAAGCAAAATAAAGTTTCCTTTATAAAGAATGGAAATACTAATAATATAACTGAGTGCTTTTTATAATTTAACACGGTGAACCATCATTCTGTTAAATGACATACAAGAACAGACAAACTGGTTCAGAGAAAATAAATAAATATTAATTCTGTTCCCACTGGTAATTTAACACCTATCTTGCACCCCAAGGTCTCGGAAACACTGAGTACAAAAAATACTTCTTTCCCACTATCTGGAAAAAAAGTGAGGATAAAGGAAACAAAGATTAACATTTACGTGAACTTGAGATGCTTTGGTTTTCAGATAGTCAAATTAAAATGCCTGCACTGGGTATCCGCAGTATGCAAAACTAATGATTCTTGTCCATTGCCCTACTGCAAGTCTCTTCCTGCACCTGGCTTAAATTTGAGGTTCCTTGACAAGCTCTAATGAACGGTTAACCTCGCTTTCCTGATAAAAAGCAAATGCTCTCTGACTTCACTCTTTTCTTGAAACAAGCCCATATGGATGGAATTTATGAACTTCTGTCAACGCAACTGCTGCTCGGCACATTACTTAAATGTTAAGATAAAAAAGGGAATTTTTTTTCACTCAGGTGTGGCATGTCCCACCGGGGGGAAGTTCGGCTCCGCTCTCCCGGGCACGGACCTGGGGCAGCACCGAGCCCTCTCCCCACACCCATCCCCTCTCCCGCTCTCCCAGCAGCGAGCGGGGCAGCCCTGGGGCCGCGGGCAGCGATTTCAGGGAGGCGTGGTATAAATAGGAGATGTGCCCATAGCCCTGCGGATCACAGGTGGCACGGTGCATTTATCTTCACATGCGCCAGGGTGGCTATCCACAGCTTACGAGCAGGAAAGGTCAGGTACGTCAGCTATGATGGCAACAAACCGCCTCGCTGGCGAGCGCGGGCGTATTCACCTTTCGCTGCTCACAGCCAGCGGATGCCTCCCGAGCCGGCGCAGAGCCGCAGCCCCGGAGCACGGGCTGTCTCCAGGCATGGTCCCACCTCGGCCTGAGGCTCCGGCTCCTTCCCCTGCCTGTCGGGAAGGCGCCACCGACAGCGAGGGTGGTGGGTAACGCTGGTATTTTGGAACTGCTCTCTTCTGAAGCCACCAAAGAGATTTATTATTTATAGGCAGAGGGATAAAAACATGAAGTACGTATGTGGGGGCCCGTGGGGGGAGGGCCGGTTACTGCCAGGCAGTAATTTCAGTCTGAAGTTCGTATGACTTAAATAGCCACTTGAGCTCTGCTCTCGCAGTTTACGATGTCAATAGAACCCCTAAATGAAATTACAGCCTTCTGATACGCAGCGGGGTAGCTTTTCTTCACTGTGTAATATACGCGGCCGGGAGAAATTGCACTATACGCGGAGTTTCACTAAAGCAGAGTTTATCATAAGAATGTTCCCGCTAAAATATGATTAGGCTTCTTGTTTGCCGGATAACACATCTAATGAATCAGGGTGTGCGTGATAGCCGTGTTTTGTGAACGCAGACATATACCCTGAGGTGAACTGGGCACTCCACCGCCTCAAAGCACCAGCTATTTCATTTCCACCGTAATTTGCACCTGCTTTGTTTTGCCAGCAGCACAGACCCATGCTAGCTCTGGAACTCGCCTCGCTTCCAGGAACTCAAAGCATGCACAGAGGAGAAAACAAACAAGGCAGCAATGGGGAGATCTACGCGCTGTAGTTGCAGGGGTTTTTTTTTTTTAAGCATGCCTGAGCCTGGCTAAATCTGATCAAGTTTTCCTTTCCAGTAACCCTGTTGAGGGCAGGAAAAAATATTTCCACTTTACAGGTGGGCGAGTGAGACGTAGATAGAGGTACAGATCCCACAGTGATGGATCTGGGATACGGATTCAGGTCTCCTAAAGCCTATTCCATTTACCTCCATTCTCATTACATTATTCACCCATCCCCCTTTCCCAGCCCAGGACAGGAAGAAAAAACTTCATTTTACCGTTCATGCACCTTGCTATCCCCTTATCCTTTAGCTGAGAACATGGGTTAACTGTTCAAACGTTCCATGTCACAACACAACTCTGCAGTTGATAATTAATGATCCTGTGGTTAGCGGATTGCTTTACCTCAGTAACTTGTAGATCCCTTTTACTTTCATAACTTTCCCTGTCGTATGACTTAATTCAAAATCGAGTTTTACTTTCTTTTCTGACTTACAGGAACGGAAATTAGCACTGTTGCAATGCTGTGACCCTGGAAAACAAGCTGTTGTTCAACTTCTGGAAAAGATAGGCTTAGAATATAAAATAAGCAAAAAAAAAAATTTAGCATACCTTAAAATGGGCAATGTACTCAAAAGGAGGCAGTTGCTTCTATGTACTTTTACTGCAAATATTGTCTCTGGGTATAGCTTAAGTTCTTGTACTTTTGAAGTGCCCCAGTACCTCGGAATCTGGATATCTTTACCATTACGTCCTTTTCTGTGCTTTGTTCTTGTCTGATGCAGTTAACAGTCACAGAACAAGCAGCGTATCACATCAAACAAAATTGTCGCGCAGAAAACAGTGGTTTTGATTCTACTACATAGATATATATTCTCTGCCCTGAAAGTATAAACTGGTGGTTTGAACACGAGCGAAAGACTACCATTTTCTCTTTGCTTGTGTCAGGCAAGAGATGATACCCTTCCCGCTTTATCTATGGCTAGAACAGGGAGGTGGAATGCAGCAGTGCGTGTAAAGCACTTCGAGATTACCAGTTGGAAGGGATGATGTAACTCAGATGGCTACTGCTAGAAGCAAACAGTGCATCTATAAAAAAAAGACCGTACATATTCATTTCCATTTTTTAAAGCAACTGTGGTAAACTATTACACAGTAGACAAAAAAGCTACTACTAATGAGACGGTTTATCATCTTACCATCCCGGAGTGTTTAAACAGACGGCCAAAATGTGATCTGAAATTGCAGATTTTCACCCTAATGATTTTAGACCATAGAGAAACCATTATAACCTTGGACTACATTCAATAAGCAGCTTAGACCATAATAAGAAAGACTGCCGATTTCCTCCACATTGCTGTACATAAATACCAGCAAAGACAAGTTCCCTTGCTCCTGCAGAGGCTTGCGGAATAAATACGTTAATTAAATAATTTAAACATCGAGAGGCTTAGGGCAAGACAGAGACTCTTTAAAAAAGAGATTAAACATTGTTTTGCCTTCTTGGTGAAAGTTGCCAGAGTGGCAGCCCTTGACTTCAGTGTATCCAGAGAACAAGTGTTATACAGGCAGAAGTTTGAAGTTTCAGACATTTAGCACTGTGCTTTGAGAACTTTCCATTTCAGAAGTACTTATGTCTTTCAGACTTACACTGCCTGGAGGGAGAAAGTAAATCAGAGATAAGCTTCAAAGATCAGACCCAAAAGTGTGTGTGGGCGTTCAGTATAGCCCATTTAGAGAAAAGAAAAAAATCCATTATGTTTCTATCTGTGATGTGAACTGCCTGAAAGTTTGGGATGTTCTGATCTGTCAGCTGCTTTGAGTACGCTGCAGAAAGGTGATGCAACAGCCAAGTCGGGATCTTAACATCAATTTAGTCAAAAGCTGGGACCATTTGGACCGGTCCTTTGATGTACGTAAAGGTTATTTCTATGTGTATGTAAGACTCTCTATTGAGGGGATCAGCCAACTTAATTGCGGGTTTTGTTAAGAGCTGGTGATTTAGTTTAGGTTCAGAGAGAGGTCCTGCAGCATCAGGGAACTAAGAGAAAGCGCTAACCCTTGCTGCTCAGTGCTGAAAAACATCTACGGTCAACTTACATTTTTGTGTATGGAAAAAAAGAGGAGTTCACAGTTCTTTACGGTTCTAATGCAAAACCAGATGAAACTCAGAGGTTTTGTCTATATTCCACTTGAAGGTTTTGGGCTTAGTCAAACTTCAGGCTGAAACTGAAGCAGGGGGAGGGACCAAGAACCCCACATGGATCACAACCAAGGAAAATATTTGCAAAAACTGCCAAGCAGTAAAACCGCCGAGTCTTGCATGACTTTACTTACTGGTTATAAGGAATAGCAAGTACTTTAATTTGGGTTGGATGGGATTTAATATTGAGCTCAGTTCTGAAGTCAATGTCAAAAGCCTCCGGTAACTCTGGTGAAAGCCGGCCTTTACGTGCTGTCCCCGTGGCTTATCCTGGGCACGAAACCAGGGAAAAGGTGACTGGGCTTCCCGGTGTGCCACGGCACCCAGCAGCTTTTGGAGATGGGCTCTCTCCCGAGGGTCAGAGAGGCATGGCTGCTGGTACACCTGCTGAATGGATCCAACTCAAAAGCAAGACAAGGGGGAGAAGAAGGCTTCCCAGTTAATATCCTGCGTGAGATACACCGGTGCCATCAAACATCTTGTTCTTGTGCCAGGGACATGTTTCAAAGAACAGGGTAACACCTCAAAAGGCAAATATTTTGACTGCTACCCCGTGTTTCTTATGTGCCCACTTTGTTAAGAGTAGAAAACGTTAGTCAAGAAATGATTCATTTCTTCAAGTCAGAGAATATGGGAGATGATGAAGGATGAATGGAGCAGCCCACGCACTGCCCTGGCCTCCTTCAGCACTACAGCAGCAAAAGATTAACAGAAGTGATACATTCGGCAGGGTAGGAGAGGACAAAAGGAGACCCTGAGCAATCTGGGCCTGGAGCTAGAGATGCACATCCTACACCTTTTCTTTTGCTGGCTTTCCCATGCAGCCTTGAGCAAATCCCTGCAGCTTTCTATGCCTTGGCTTCCCTATCCAAAAGCTGGAAATAACTCTGCGTGAGTACCTTCATGTTGGCCGAGACACCTAATTCTTTAGCATCCAAGATTTTGTGTATGAAGTTCTCCAAAGTACATTTTTTTTTTTCCTGATTGCCAGTTCCCCGTACAGACACAAAGAGAACAGAAGGGAAGCGAGAGAGTTAATAAACCAAAAAAAAAAGAAAAGAAAAGAAAAAAAAAATCCTTCCCTCCCCCTCAAATGGACCAGCAGCCTATAAACCAACTAGTTCTTCCTATTCCCAGAGGTGGCTTCCACAGAAGCATTTTCTTTTACTATGCATCCACTGTAGAGTTTCTTTTCTGCTTGGCTGGGCAATCAGGTATTCAGAGCATAATGTAAATGCTCAGAACACAGAGGCATGAAAACTTGCCAGACAGAAACTCCAAGTGAAGGATTAACATTTTTTCCTCCCGCCTCTCCCATGCCCCCCCCACCCCCAAGCCCAGCAGCGGCTGCCGCGCCTGACCCCCGCTGGCGGCGGCGGGGACGCCAGGCCGGGCACCGTGCCCCCCCCCCCCCCCCCCCGCGCCTTCCCCGGGGCGACCCTGAGCTCCCTGCCCTCAGCTTCTGCTCCAAGCTCCGTGTTCCTCTGTGCTTCTTGCCGATTTTTTGGTTTTTTTTTTTAATATATATTAAAAAAAAAAAAGGAAAAAAAAAGGGCAAAACACAACAAAAAAACCTTTATTTCCTGCTTCGCCACGGCGGCCCCGAGAATAGAAGCCTTGACACATCAAATTCTGGGAGCTCACCACTCACCAGGGCTGTGGTTCCTGGTCCAAGCGGTGACGAAGGAGAATCACCTCACAGTCTCTGGAGAGTGGCAGGGCTTGGCCGTCAAGCGCGCCCTGCGCCGATGGGCTTTTTGAGTTTGCTCTGTTCCAGAGCGAGTGCCGAGGCAGAGAAATTAGGGAGGGGAGAGAGAGGTGGGAAGGAAAATCACTGGAGCCTCTTACGATCAAACTTCCACTAAGCAAGAGGAAATGTCTTATAAATAAACAACAGCAAGAGAAACAAAAAAAATCCATCCCGTCCTGCCAGAGGAATGTACATTATTGTCTCTCGACGGAAAACTTTACACCACACCAGAAAGCAAGAAAGCAGCCATGTCTCCTGAAGCTACCCTGCCTCACGGGGGGTGGGGAGGGAGGAGGAGGAGGAGGGCGGCAGCGCAAACTTTAAAAAAAAAAAAAATAAAAATTATATTGGGAAGTTCATGCGATTTCCCAGTAGACAAACAAAACTGTCCAGATTCAACAGATGACACTATTCCAAGGTTTCGGGCAGTGCCTGAAAGATCTGATTGTCGCTCCGCCATTAGGACACATTCAGGGAGGAAGTTCAAGGCAAGGGGAAGGAGGAGAAGGTCATGGTATATATATGTGTGTGTACCCATCTGTATGTATAGAGGTGTGTGTTTATTTATGCATAACACGAACATTTTACACATTTTATGATGCATAATTATAATATTATTTTTATATATGTGTTTTAAAAAAGCAAGGCACGTGAACCTCTCTTCTTCTGTACCTCCCCAGAATTTTTGATATTTATGGGCCAGAGTTCCAATGCCTTCATTCTCATCTCACAAGACTGCAACAGTAGTCTACTTCAAGCTAACATTTTCTCCTACTGCAGTTCACAAGTGACATGAGTTTGGTGATTTCAGTACAGTCCCTAGCTTTGCAAAAAACTACTGCATCATTTGGCACAACGCGCGGCAAATAGCAGTCTTTTATGAGGAACTACAGATGGCAATTGAAAGAGTACTTCAAATAATTTATCAAGCACATTTGGAGACCTAGAATGGGGGATGGCCTGAGTCTACGAGAAACCAGTAGGCTACAAGTCATTATCAGGGAGCTTATTAAACCCACCTCATGTGTGCAGCAGTGGAAGATCACCTGCTGAGAACCGAGGTGCTTGGCAGTGCTGTGTTTTGGGGTCATGATTAGGAAAGCGGAGGATAGCAGGTGAAGGCCTGCTTCAGAGAAGTGGGGCAAAAGACTAAAACATCATGAGATAACTGAAAACGTCCTGGCAGTCTCAACCTGCACTTTGCTTCTAGGGGGCTCTTCCATTTGAGACAGAGCTGCAGTGCCAAACGTGGGTAGTGCCCACCCCAAAATTCAGCTTCCCAAATCTCAAAACACCTGCCTAATCCGTCGAATTCCCAAGGACTACTGTGTTCATAAGCCACAAATGAAAACATGTTTTTTAAACTAATTAGTTTTACGCCTGTGTGTTCTTGCTGGCAAATCAATGCTGCCATAGACTCTTGTTAGCAACAGTCAGGCTACGATGCAGGTGGAAAAGGCAGAGAGAAGCTGAAGACTGAAGTATGGTTGAAAATAAAAGCCGAGAGTCTTTAATGCAAAATTCATAGTAAATCACAGCTCCTTCAGGCTTACATCTTTTGGGGAAGCTATTGTTAAAGCATTTCTAGATCTACAATACCGAGGTGATCTCAATAAAATAAAAGAAGGAAGCATTTTCAAGAGACTTCTTAAGATGGAGCAGCAGAAGCAACATCACCCATAGAGCACTGGGGGAGCTGTGGGAAGGAGGGGAGTCTAATCGATTTTGCCAGACTAATCGGCAAATTGTACATCTGACCATCTGGCTCATACATGCTGATACCAAAAAGGTCCCAAGCCTGAAGGGACTTATGGCAACAGAGAGAAGCTGTCGGCTGATCTGATCTCTGTAAGAACTGCTTTGCTCATTTACAGATCAGCTCATCATTCACCTCTCGCTACCTGCATGTTTACTAGCATTGCCAGAAATACTTAGGAAAATGGAGACAAATTTGAGCTCTTTCAAGTGAAACCTTATTACTGAGAGGTGCCGAGAGAGCCAGGTGCTCAGAGAGCAGAGTGGCGCGCAAAGGATAATGGAACGGAATTTGAAAAAATAATTCCTGACCGTGCCGAGGAAAACCTTCAACATTAGCAGGCTGATCAACTGACCTCAGGTTCCCAGTACCTTAGCTGCCTTCAGAGGATTTACACAGATGGAAGCAAGGGCACTATATGGCCCTCTGTGTTTAATAAGTCATTTGCTAAACAGTCCAGAGATCAATAGCAGACATTAAATTAAGCACTCTGGCATTCTTATTATTTAGTATCATTAAGCATTAGGGACAGCTGTACTATAAAAACAGGGAGCAGAGAACCAAATGAAATCTATTCAAAAAAAAAAAAGCCTACAAAGTTTCTGAAAATTAGACTAAACAAAAAAACACATGCAGCGAACGGATCACGCAATTGTGATCAAAATCTCAGCAAATTCCAACTGTCTGCCTGTCAGCGCAGACTATTTCCATTACAGATTTCAGGAGACTGAATTGTGCCATTCGTGTTTCACTACCGTTAACAGTGGCCGCAGCCTCAGAACTGCAAAACAGTCCGAGCCAGGAGGACAATAATTTTCCCGCAATTTTTTATTCTGACATTTCCCATTTGTGCCCTTTTTCAAAGTTTTAATTTGATAAAGGCACTTTTCAGCCTGTCTTTTAACAGGTCACTAATACCTTGGGATGCAAGACCTCATATTTCATTTTTTGCTGCTGCCACCACTAAATATTTCATTTACCTTCAGTACAGCAGACCACTCTGGAAGGTTTATTTTTTTTTTCTTTCCGCAGTACTATTTACAGGCTCATTTTTGCGTTTCATTATTTTGCATTAGGCTAGTTTGATCCTACCTGTTCAAGTGAAGCAAAAAGTAAAGCAATAGGCTGCCTACAGAAATATTTTCACTGTTTACGTAGCTCGGTGAGGCAACGGTACTGACATTCCTTCTTCTTGGAACCTATATTCAAATAACTCAGAGGTGGCGCTTAATTAAAGCACATGCATTCTCTGTATAATATTTTGTAATATTCATAACAGAGCATTAGACACACATCTGTACGCACACACATATAAATAAAATCATCAGAGTTTTATTTCTACCTCCTGACTTGGCTGCTAGCTCTTGAACTAGAACACTAAATGTATTTGGCTGCAATTCTACATACGCACACACAAAATACAGAGCTAAACAAAATCCTTTTAAAAAAACCAGTACAACCTAAGGGTTTCTGTGCCTGCCTTGGATCGGTCTAAGGACAAACCTCGAAGGGGCTGATGCTCTTCCCCCACCTCAGCAAGAAAGGGGAAAGAAACCCAGCAGAGGCAGGAGAGGGCTTGGAGACCCTGACTTTTCTCTCCTCCCTTCCACGCAGCAACGTCTCTGCGCTTAGAGAAAGGCCATGCTGCGACCAGACCTCGGGAGCAGCTGCAGATAAGCACATGGAGGTTAATTCTGCTTTTTGCTCCATTAGCCTCTGCTCCACCTTTGTGACCCCCTCGAGGAGGAAAGATAGCAAGACGGTACAGGCAGGAGAGCCAGGCACGTGCGGCAGGCCAGGGAGCACGACAAGGGGAGCCACAGACCATGACTGGGCTGCCACTGGATCCTGGGCTTTGCAAGATTTGGAGACTCATTTCCTTCACTCCTGCCAATCCTGCCCTCAGCACCGAGTGCTTGCAGGGTCTCTGCGAGGGAAGCTTCACGGCAGTTCCCCCAGCTTTCCCCTCTGCGGTACGTTCCTCTGTATAGGAGGGGATGCACAGCCTTTGCCAGTGGGTGCAAGCAGATGAGATAAACAGAGAGAGTTAAGATAAACCTAGTGGAAAAGTCTTCTCCAGATGTAGCGTCTCTATCTATAAATAGAGATTCTCCTAGTGTCCTCCAGATGCAAAGACAGAGTGGAGATTTTTGTTGTTTTCTTGTTTAGTACAAAGCAATTAAAATGTAACAACCTCTCAAAATCTTCCTTTATTAAAAAAAATAGGTCACGGACACAGAAGCAGTCAGTCATGGTTTGGAGTGGGCAAGCAAACAATTTTCATTTGATTGTGCCCTTGTTTTTGTAACTAGCTTTTCTGCTGTGACCCGCTATACTTACCCTGTCTGCTGCGCTAACCAGCAACATGCCTTTTTAATCTGCCTTCCTGGGGTCTGCATTTGATTACAGCATTCATGTTCTATTTAGATTCTTTTGAATCATGCCCCGTGGTGCTAGCACGAAAGGTGTTATTTATAAAATGAAATTCTGTTGTATTGCAACTTGGATTCAAAGAGGACAAGTAATATTAAATACTTACTTTATTTAATAATATCTTGGATTTATTAACTCAATTTCATTACAAGATTAGAGACGGTAACCTGGAGGGGGTTATTAACTAATAAACGGGCTTCAGGCAACTTTGCCCCATATGAAATAAAATAAATAAAAATACATATATATGCATTTAGATTACTTCTATTTTGAGGGCCCAGATACACACCTCTGGCTCAAAAGAATGGCTTTCTTGATAAATAGCATTGCAGAGAGCTCTTGGCTGGAACCGGCTAAGCTGACGGTGCCATAGGGCAACGGGCATCCACACACAACTGCTATCCCAAGTGACCGACCCTATTTGGTTGGTTGCATCCCATGTGGGATGAAGTCTACCACTCAGCTTTGACGGAGCTGACGCAGGCTGCAGTTACTTCAAACCACTGTGGGCAGCACACCAGAAACTGTGAAACTCCGCTAACCCGTCCAACCCTCCTTGACTTACCCAGCACCGCCAGGCTCGTATTTGTGAGCTGGTCCACAGCTTCTGCTCACCCCAAATCCCTCCTGCGCATTGCAGGACGTACCACAGGAGACGCACCCCGAGCATTTGGGAAAAACTGGAGGCAATGTGCTATTTCTCCCCCAAACCAAGCTCCTAAGCTATCAAAGAGCCTCTTTTTCCAGAAGGAGAGGGCACAGAAAGTTCCTGACCTCGTACATAGTATGATATGACTTTCTATTCTGATACTTAGCTCTTCATAGTAACTTAGACTACATTTAAAACCAATGCATATGCTATTCAGTCGGACACCGCACAACTAGCACAGAAGTTAACTGCAATTTCTTCACCTAGCGAGCTGAAGGACGTTTATTAGTGTCCCAGCATTGGGATTAGGCCTGAATTAGGAAATTCACAGAAGGTTCAAAGCTCTCTAATATTGAGATGCAATTTTTTGTCTATTTCCTAAATAAAACTAATAAATACTAATACACTTAAATCCCTCTTCTCTGAAACACTCTACAACAAGACGTAGCTCATGTGACTTTGAACCTGTCAGGTCCACAATAAAGCCTGAGTCTGACATGGGAAAATAGCGCAGTATCAATGTCACAGATACTACAGGCTGGGAATTCCCACTTGGAGGTACATGGCTGCTAAAAGCTTTCACCCCACATCTGTTGCACAGTTAGCTGTGAGTCACCTGCAGTCAGCTTCATTAGACCCAAGGTGTCACTCAAATAAGACAAGCTAGTGCTAGAACAAGAGAAATCACGTTTTTAAGTGTTTGATAGATTAAAAGGAAAGTGTCACGATATGTTAAATGGATATTCAAATACTTTAGGTCTCAGTTTTAAGCTACTTACGGATCGTATGCCTTTGCTTAAAGCTGGATGGTAAGCAGCGACCAAAAATAAAGGGCAAATGATTTTTTTTCACTCATGTGGTGTTGTTCATTGCAATGACTCAGTGAAATACAAAATCCAGTGCATGAAGATCATGAAAAGACAGAAACACTTAATGAATTAAATCTGTCCAGAAAAAGATCTGAATTCAGAGCGACCTCTCAAATTCAGGAGAGAACACCTACAGCATGGTGGTGCACAGTTATTCCCACGAGAAACTGAGGTTAACAGAACTGTATGGAGAAGAGGTTAATTTGGGTCAAAAATGAAGGGAGATTGAGAAACAGACTTATGGTGAAACTTTCAAAGGCAGAAGCAATAATTGCACCCGCAAAAGGCATGTGCATCATTGCTACAAACAAAAACACATGCTTGGACTCTCTACAGGCAATCTGGCATCTGTCTCCCATTCCCTCCCTCCACCTGACCCTGAGACCTCTCTCTCTGGAATTTTGTTCCATGAATATTCCATAGTGCTCTGCTCGGCTCTTATTTTCATGAAAAGTCAGTGAAAACGCATTAGCTAATAAGTGGAAGTTCACAGCATTACTGTCAATCAGTGGTTGGTTTCCATGAGAATGGAGACAGATCTCAACTGAGAAAAACAGTGAGGTTCAGGCACAAGTGATATTCAGTCTACATATGTTATGTATACACACCACTTTGAAACTACTGAACTAACTTGTTTGGCATTTGATTTATTACCAGGCTCTCAAGGGTATCTAAAAAATAAGCCAAGTTTAAACAACATTCATTTGGGTCACTTTGAAGTGAGGCAGAAACAAAATGTCTTATTGGGTATGTTAGGAATACTGCAATTTATTCTCATTCTCCCTTTCCTCACGTCTTTCTATATGCGTAAAACCACCATTAAAAAAAAAGACTGACACTTTTTTCCTTTTAAAAAAAATTTCATTGCCCCAGGTCTCAAAGTATAACAACTTCTATCCTAAAATAATTAGTGAGAGAAAATTGTAACTGATACTGTGGATTATAAAGGGAAATTATCTCTGTATTATTGATAAGAGCATGCTACTATTCCTGAATTAATGCAGTCTGTTTACAATGAGCAGGCCACGAGAGTGTACTCCATGATGCAAGGGCACAGGGTGTGCGTGGGGTAGAGCTTTACAAAGGCACCTTTACTTCTACTATTTTCACCCACTCATCAAAGTTTCTTGCAACTTCTCCTCTAGAGCTAAACAAAGTAAACAGTGCAAGAAAAAAAAAAAAAAGCCAGTTATTTCCTTTTTTTTTTAAGGGCTATCAAACCCAGAAATGCTGTAAAATGTAGATCCATTTCTAAATTTCAAATGTCTTTAAAATGTAATACAATTGGCTCAATAGCTTGATAAGGAAGTGCTATGAAAAGAAGGTAGTTTCGTAACTTCAATAGAAAGAAGGATTCAGTTTTAAAATACACCCCAAATTTAAGACTATTCAGATAAAAGCTCTTGGGTTTACTTCTGATTAAATTAATGGAGAATGAGCTAGCAGGGGGTGGCAGAGAAGCACCAGCAAACCCCAAACTAGTTGACAGACACAGTTAGAAAGCCTAACTCTATAGAGTTGCTTCAGTGCGACTGATCTCAAGAACAACAAACTAGTTCTGCAGAGGCAGATGGTCTGAACAGTGGATGGAAAAATCAGGAAGAGACCTTGGGGAGGGAACATCACTGGGTGAAGCCCGCATGACCTAGAAATCACTCGGCTCTCAAAGACCCACCAAGACATAAGAAGGGTAAATGAAATGCCTTTTGTATGCATTCTTCCACATCTCCACTTCCTTTCCACTCTCCTCAACCAAGAATCTCTCTGAATGTATCTACCTAATGAAAAATTTATCCTTTTTTCCTCAACGGAAGTTTAAAAAGTTTCTGGGACAGACCTGTTTCTAAGGCAAATCACACTACAGCCAAACAGAGGGAGAATTTTCTCCCTCTTGGGACGCACTCTTTTTGCCCCTGTGAGGTCAGCCTTTAAAGCCCACTCACGTAGCTCTATACTATATTGAAAGAGCTCTTTAATTAACCAGTCATTACTATACAATTGATACTTGGTTTCCATACTGAGATTCAGGTGTGCGCTGTAGGAAGCTGAAGGATCAGGTGTGCACTGTAGGAAGCTGAAGGATCTGGTTCCAACCCAGTTGCAATCCTTTTTCGTAGTATCCAGTGACATCGCGGTTTAAAATTTTTATTCTAGCGTGTTTTCATCCAGCACTCTGCGGAAGGACTGAGGCCCATTACGTGGTAGAACAAACCAGCCTGACCCCAGGCAAAGGCTTTATCATCTCTGTATTTCAGTTTCCCCAGGCTGGAAGAGTCATTCTTTTTCACTCAATAAAGATGCCTTGGGAATTATCTACTTAACATCCAGATAAAAAAAAAAAAGGCTCAGAATGGCAAAGTACTGTGGGGCCGAGTGAGTAGGCTTCTTGCAGTAACAGGGCTGTTGATAGTAGGCAGCAGGTAGCACAGATCTCATGAAAGATCACTCATGTTGATTTTAAGTTACGTTCATTTTTGTGCCTGTTCCGTAGGGCCCTGGAGATTAAATACAGCTGAGAGCTATTATACAGTTAGCTCCAGCGAATGAAAAATATACTCTTTTAGCAGTTTTATTCCTTTATCAATTACTACTTTAAGAGACTTGTACTATGTTATTTTATATTGGCCAGTTGTAAAAATAATTTATTCCCTGAAGAGTTTTATTCCTTTAACATTTCAAATTTTTGTTCAATGTTTACCATGTGACCATTTTTGACAGACACTGAAAGGAATACTTTATTACAGGAGCTAATACAGCTCCTTTTCTTAGGTACATTTTGACCATGTTTTAAATAAAAGACCTGGATAGGATTTCTAGTAACGCAGAAAGTCTAGTAAGATTCTTCTGCTTGCACGTTTGTTTGTGTTAGTGCACTTTTACCATGGGGGGAAAAAAAAAAAAAAGAGAACCCATCCAGATTTCTGGTAAAGCACCAGACCTACCTATTGAGGACCAAACCCACCTATCTCCCTTCTTCCAGGTACATCTTCTTTTCTTAAGCTTGCTCCTACCAAGGGCTGTATAGAATAAAAATTAGTTCCTTACAGACCTGAAACACAGTACAAGAGCCATTGGGATGAAAACCTTTCAAGCGAACATACAGCCACTACATAGCTAGCTGGAAAGCATGCTCTAACACTATTCAATAACTCTGACATTGTCAGGTAGCTCAAACCACAATGAAAATAGCTGTCGTGATGAGGAAGATGCCCAGTTGGATTGAAAGGGCAAATTTATGTTGCACTTGAGAACATGGTATCATGGATACAGGAACCCAGATCATGTTCAGCAGAGGCCTGTGATATCACAGAACAGGATGACATCATTATGCATGCCTCAGCTGTGGTCATACACAGTCCAGAATCAATTAAGGATGAAGCCATCTGAGACGAAGTTCATCTAAGGATGAACAGGAGAATGAACGGGGTGTGCAACAGAGCAGAGCTGGCGTTTGAGCACTGCCAAAAGAGAACTAAGCTTTTGTGGAGACAGTGTTACACAGACTCATAAAACAAGAAGATCTTGATTTCATTGCCAATTCATAATTCAGATCAGACAATGAAGGATTTCCTGAGGTTCGCAAACCCTGTTAACGATGGGGGGCCCAGCTCAGACTAGCCCTGGAGCTCTTAAAATGAAAACACGCCGCATCCAAGGTTTTGTACAACTTCAGCACAAAACCTGGAGGCCCTAAAGACTCATCTGAGTTTTGCTTTAGGCTACTAAACTCAAGCAAACTTTGGGAGAAAAGACTGGCAATGCTCCTAGCCAGCACCTTTCATCAGCAGTTCTCAAAGTAGTTTACAAAGGGATTTCCTATTTTATGAGGGCAAAACTAGTACAATGAGGAGGAATGCCTTGTTCGAGATCATTTAGCATCCTGGTGGCAGAGCAGGGACAGAACTCAGGTTACGTGTGGTCTAGGCCACTGTACTTCCCACCAGACACAACGTCTGATGAAAACGGGTACTGCAAATTAGCAGCAAAGTTTTGTGCAACTCTAATCAGCAGTTGTAGACACACCAGTCCCCCCCGAACACCTCCTCCTGTTCAGTCACATAAGTTTATTCACTGGATCTGGATGAAAAGAAGTCCTTTACTAACTGGAATGACTGGTGTCAATCTTTACCCCTTTAAAACACTGACTAATTTTAGACTTTCTGTGGTTAAATACATTTGTAAACTATTAAAACGGTCTCCTGGTACACGGAAAACATATGGTTTCAACAATGTTATTCCTTCATGAAGGCCTGCTTCTTCAAAGTTTCCTTTAGTTGTACACTGAGCTTGTTTGTTGTTCAGACTGCTTATAACTATTTCTCCTCCTTTCCGCAGCTATTTACTTAAATGATATATATGTGCATGTGTGTATATATATTAAAAACACATATGTTTATTGACTAAAGATGTAACTATATGGTGCTAGTCAGAAAAGAGTATAAAAACTGCCTGTCCCCAGGAATGCATATCCTCTCACAGCTGGTGCACTGCAAGTTTGCAGAGAGCAAATGCTGCTTGTTGTGCAGTTTTAATTTCTTACACATTTGGTTAAGACATTAAAAAACAGGGAACAAGACAGCCTTTCCAGTCTGAGGCCTATGTATACATTCAGAAAGAATCCCTACATTTTATTGAGCCAACAGTCTACTACTGAAGAATATCCACTGTTTCCCCACCACTCCCAAAATATTAAGCTATAGCTGCTCTCAGTTTTAACTGGTTTTCCTGGGACTATTTCCTGTGTCAGCCTGTAATCACCATTTCAGGCTAACTCTACAGCCACCCCCCATTTGCCTTCCCTCTCTGAACCGATACCAGCAAACCTGCATTGCTTCAATCTCAAGTCAGTTTGTGAACACGAAGGAAACCGTGTTTATCTTGGGTATCTTGCTTGGCAATGCAGACTGCTGGTGTCTAAGCAGTTAATCTTAACCTTGTTTTGCACTTGATGGTTGAAAGGCAGAAGTATAGCAAACAAGGCCAGGCTAGTGTTAAGTGGGAAACAGTCATCCTTGACCAACATTTGGAGCAGGGTGCAAAACCAAGAACTCCACAAATTCCATCAGCCTTTGGAGGAAAATTAAGCAGGAGGCAATTTTTCAGCAGCCGAGTGGGCTACAATGAGCATCACTCGTTCAGTTCTGAAGAACAACGGGTCTGGCCTAACACCAGGCCTGAATACACGAGAACTGGACAAGGAGAATATTGCTTATACCAGAGCAGAAAGGTTGCTTTAAAGAAATCGAGAACTGTGTCTCTAGGAAACACGCTAGACCTATATTCACTAAATTAGGGAAAACAGCTGAGAGAAGTGAGTAAACAAGACAGACAAGAGACAGAATTGGAAAAGGCATGATGACAAAGACGCAGGGCATAAGTTGGGTACCTTATTGTATTGCTAGATGAGGAAAAGCAAAAGCCAAACAAGACTGTAAATTTATGTCAGGTATTAGCTGCATTGCTTAATGAACTTTTGGGACATGCTCAAATACTATGACTGCAGAATGATAATCTATAAAATAGAATTGAGTATTTTTCTTCTCAGATGTGTTTTTTTTTCCCTTGCATTTTACTGTTATTTAGATTGATTTTTTTTCTGTGTGAATTCATGCTACCAAGGTTGGAACTGACGTATCTTGTTTGCACAAAGAAAACTAAAATATTGCTCATGCAAAAGTCAGGATGCAACTACAGAGGTCAGAAGGTCCGTGGAATGAAAATAAATAAATAGATTTATAGCTCAAACAGTCTGCCCAAGTAGCACGGTTTTACCTCCTAAGTAATGTAAGCCATAGAATTTCACTTGGTTATGTCGGCATTCAATCCATAAGGTGAGAAACTTCTTTAAATTGTGAGAACAGAGGGAAAAAAATAGGTGAGAGAGAGATCAAGGAAATGAGAGCTTGGCCTGGCATGGGAGAATAACTGTCAGTTAAGGAGATGCAATGAAGGGAGAAAAACACTTGGAAGGAATAGGTGTCTGTACACTGAATGGAGGTACTTGCAAAAGTCCTGATAAATCTGTAATGCAAATATACAGAAGACAGCACTAGGACAGCGAGGGAATAAGGGAAGACAAAGGTGAATTTCCTTTATGCCTAAA
Organism: Gorsachius magnificus; assembly: GCA_034008185.1. Classification (NCBI taxonomy): domain Eukaryota; kingdom Metazoa; phylum Chordata; class Aves; order Pelecaniformes; family Ardeidae; genus Gorsachius; species Gorsachius magnificus. The sequence continues at coordinate 126,877,824 of CM067081.1, forward strand.
AAATGACCAAGGACATAGTAACTATAATACGTACTTGTTAGGCAAGCACATCTGCACTATTGTGCTTCAATTTTGACCTCTTGCTTGATGTAAAATTAAGTTTCAAAAAGAGAGAACCAATAAATGAACTTGGCCTCCAGACGGAGGATGCTGAAAGAAGTGCTGCTTGCTTTATTTGTCCGTGCAGGTTTTTGCCACTCCTGCTGGAACGGTGTGAAGGACAATTACTTCAAGTGTAATGAAATGAGTGCCCTAGTGCGAGCACTTCCAAAAACGAGATCCATCATGCCTCGACAAACTGTAATGCCAGAACCCTCCGCCATCACTGCTCTGTCTGGAAACTGCCCTCAGATATTTGAGACATTCCTGGAATTAACAAGTGCGTGCTGATTTGGCCTGGCTGGTTGCTGCCTGGTATCCCTGGCTGGCACTGCCTTACAATGGATAGCATTGTTAGCTGCAACAATTCTTTTGCTTTTCTTCTTAAGTTTCCCAGTACCAGCAAGAGGAAGACTGATTCATTTCAACTAATGTGACTCTTGAATCAAAGATATGACTCATTTTAAGGAAGCTTTTGTTGGATGCTTAGTCTGTCAAACCAGGCATACTTTAGATTGTTAGGCTTCTACAGCTGATATAATCAGGCAGATACAACCATTTTGCTTGAACTCAGGTACACATTATTTTTATATTGAAAAGCTGGACATGAACAAACAGTTATAGTGCAGCCTTACCTCAAGTCTATGCCCAAGCCTTTCTGTGCTATATGGAAAGAGATGCATAGTATGGCGTGTTTAACTTCTTAGAAAATGTCAAAAAACAAGTAAAAATTACAAAAAAATCTTTGTCAGTTCCCAAGTCAGTGAAGCTGCAGCACTGAGAATTTGCTTTATGCAATATACATAAATGTCAGGTTACAACGCAAAAACTGGAAAAGGAAAATTGAGAATTTTCTCCTGTTGTGCTTTCGTCCCACAAAGCAGCTCATAACACATCACTTAACTTGGGGCAGCTCTCTGGACTAAACAGAATAATGTATTTCAAACATCTCTTTAATGAATAAAACTAAATGTAATACTACAGCTATTGTCTCTGCTTTTTAAGCTCACAGATAGAGCGCTAAGTTTCAGGTAAAGTTCATCAGGATGCCTATGGAAAACACCAGTCTAGGATCATACTGTTTGCTTTTCTATCCATGCATTTTCACAACTAGCTTTCATTTGCAAAGATCCTTCCAAGTGTTACTTAGTCAAGGCTCACAATGGCTCTTTGAGATGGGAAAACAGTAGCAAAGGGGTGATATGATCTACTCAAGGCCACAAAACACTGTCAGAGACAGCACTATGAGAAACCAGGATTAGCAGAGCTCTTTCTTGTATCTGAAACATGCTTTCATTATCATAGAAATAACTGCTTACATCACCCACACTTCGTTAAAAAAAATACAGTCCTCACCCTACTATTTCAAAGTGTCTGAGAAGAACAAATCTGCAAGGTGGGTATGTAATATGCATGGTCCTTTTACAGCACAGGAAGGAGGACTGCTATGGATATTCAAATTACCTTCAAGCCTTAACTCCCAGGTCATTCGAAGTGAAGCTGCTAGATGCAGTGCTTCCCTTGGGCGCATGTAGGTATACTTGTATACTTTCATATATTTATACATAAGCTATGCATTCAATACATCTACATTTATTTGAGCATGCACACACAATACAAAGTGAGTAACGTTCAATTATTTAGCATAGTAGCCGCACTGCATACCTGGGACTTGTTCCATGAGCAGGCTCAACTCTTTCTCTACTGTACTTGGAAAGAACAACTGGAATGCATAAAAGTATCACTCCTGCTATCCAGGCAGGAAGACTAGCAATTACATACCCCCCTCTCGTATTGATGTGTTCCATAGAGTGGTCTAGTCCCATATAGTGGGCAAAGAAACCTGTACAGGTACAGACAGACTATCCTTTTCCATCTCTTGGCTAGACAGTTCAAGTTGCCCCTATGATGTATATTGAAGAATTCAAGCAGGAAGGATGTGTGTGTAGGTAAGAGGAACTGAACTAGGACCTGAACTAGCAACCAAGAGGCTCTGGGTTCTTGATCCATGTTCCTGGGACCAGCTACCCATGTCATGAGACAAGTCTGTGTTTCCACATACCTATTTATTAGAAAACGGACAAAAATAATGACCCACAGCACCTGGGAAACGGAAAAGGTTTGATATGTGTATGTGTGTATATTTGTGTACATACATTAAGTCTCCTGAATAACACGGGGATATTATGGGGGCAGATGCTCCATTTAGCCCAGTCCTCCCTCTCCAATGGCGGCCAAGAGTATGCATCTAGAAGGAGAGGTATAAAACCAAAGCAAGCCTCTTGTCATACCTTCCCAGAATATTCTCCTTCCTCTCAGTCATTTAGTTGATGGAAGGGATCCATAAGGATCAAGTCCAACTCCCTGCTCCATGCAGGACTACCTAAAACTAAACCATGGGCTCCACTAAACCTGGAGGTAGGGTTGAATTCAACCGGTAAATATCCCTAAGTGGTAACAAAACACAAGCACAACTGTAAATATATTGCAATGTCATGTTGAAAAACTGCTTTGTGAACTATGAATACCTAGCTGAACTGTTGCTTTGAGGCAATGCTATTTCTTGTTTCCACAGGTAGCCCCAATGTCAGTCAGAAAAGGGTTGTAAAACCAACTAGCAGAGCACAGCACAGCACAACATATATGATCAAACCTAGATCTGAAAAGCAGAACAGCATCATGGTGCACCTGAACAAATAAATACTTTGAAGAGGCAGTGCTTATTAGCTTGGGTAGAGTACCACGCTGTCGTACCTATGCCGCTTCTTGTTTCTCAAGGGCGTTTGTTCACTGCTAACTTGGGTTCTCTGCACTGTGCTGAACTGTGTAGGTAGTGCCCAGTTTTCTAATCTCTCCTGGACTAACTTCTCCAACAGCAGGAGCAAATTGGTATTGCAATATCTAATAGCAAGATGCATTACTGCAGCCTGGTGTCTTTTGCTTAAATGTTTTCTGAGACACCAAAGCTTTGGGGGATAAAAAAGTGACAAAAAAATTAAAACACCCTGGAAATATGGAGGATTTCCCTGCATCCAAACTGTGCTATCTGTGAGCCCAATCACTGTCTGAGTTAAAGGTCCGTTTCAGTCAATCAATGTCAGCTCATGGAAAACCCAACAGGAAAGCTCAAATTAGAAATTAAGTCGACCTGCTATCATTTTTCTGAACACATCCAAGTGTGGCAGTGTTGGGTAGAATTCAACTCACTTATTTTAGCTGTCTGTAAAGTCTGCATTTAGCCAAGTACCCTTACTAACCAGTGGATAGAGACAGAAACCAGTAAAGAGAAACCTGTCCCATCATAACAGGTCTATCAAAGGAGGAGAATAAATCACGCTCTGGAAGGGCCCGTTTCTCTTCATTTATCTTTGAGAAAAATCTAGAATTCTGACTTTCAGATTTCCAAGGTTAAGCAGGAAGGATTTTTACCCTTAGCTGTGCCTTTGACCGTGTCAGCTCACAAAGTAGTGATGGGTCAGACTCAAATGCTGGATTCCAGGACTTCACTGCTTGGAGGAAGCTTAAATCCCAGCTCACACCAAACTCGACAGACTTTTCCTGTACGCACATGCTTCTGTTTTGCTGCAGGGGAGGTGTGTGTTGGGGGAATTCCTCTAATACTTTTCTGCTGTAAACTGTAAACTGTTATTCTTTTCTTCCTTCTCATCTGATGGCATTCCCAATATACAGATGGGAAGAATAAAACATTTGGGATCCCTTCCTCTATATCTACAAAAGGGATCTATGTATGAATCCCATTAATATTAGCAGAAGTGTTGTGAAGAAACCTGCACTAAGAAGAGAATATGACCCTGAGTTTAAAAAAATTCAGAACTCAGACATCTGGGGATCCCTATCATGAAGACAAACAAAGTAAGGAATGGTGCACAGCTTATTTCCCCAGCAACAGGACATCTAGCCTGATAACTCAAGTTGCCTTGATTCAGAAGCAGAAACTATTATAAACATTTTCAAGGTGGTTTCGCTTTTGCTTATCATTTGTTTGGATATTCAAAAAACAAAACAGGAATAACTGACATATGCTCATATAGGAGGGAAAGCAACTCAATTCCATTCATTGTTTTAAATAAAACAGAAAGTAATGTTATTCCCATTAGCAGAAATGGACCGTGATGCTACTCTTCAGTCAGTCTAATCTCTGCTGTACTCAGAAGAAAGTTATGGAGAAGATCCCTAAGCATACTTTCCTGTTTTTCTTACTCCACCTGGAGAAGCAGAAGGAGTCCTGTGCACAAGTTACTCCCAGTGCATCCAAACGACTGTGGGATTCTGCAGCAAATTGTCTGCCTACAGGGAAACCTTAGGAAAAGCTTTTAACAGTTTCCTCCAAGAAGAATTAAATAGTTCTTCAGAGAACAGACAGGAGGAGAAAGGAACATTTTTCTATACCCTGCACCTGCTCCAGCCTCATATAACTAGATGATTATAGCATTCCTGTCTTAAATCATTCTCAAAAGGGGACCAAGTTTAAACTTTACAAACCTCAAACCCTAATTTAACCAAATAAAATACCACTCAACCGTGTTGAATGCTTTATACAAATTCTTAAATAAATGAGGTAAGTTCTTCTTGAGTGAGGTATCATATTTATTTTGACTTTAGACCTAACTCAAATCCTGCAACTCTCCATGAATAAGAAAGAAAGAAAAAAAAAAAGTATTTCAGGTGTGCTTGCCAGTTTCCAAACTGGGTAAATACAATTTTCTCATTTCAGTCCATTTTGCAGTTTCAACAGTCTAGGTTTTCTCCCTCTCTACTTCAGGTTAGTGAATAATATTCTTGTTTCTTATTCCAAAAGTGGTCCTGTTTTTTTGAAGTAGATGGCAAGATTCCGGTGCAGTGTTTTAAAAAATTTAAAACCCTGATAATGAAAACATGCACTCATATAGTCAGGGTATATCTGGTTAGATTTCCCCTGAATTTTTAGTCCTACAGGACTAGTCACAAACTTAAAGAGTAAGTAGTGATAAGTATCCACAAGAGCAAGACCTAAGTCTCTAAGTTCTGTTAGAATTTTTTCAAGTAAAGAAACCTACCAAAATTAAAAATAGTCATTCCAGTGTTTTTATTACTGTCACTGCTCTGAAAATATAACAAATAGATAACACAAAATGCATATGTAATGTAAATACTGCAATATTTACAAATGCGGTTCCCAGTAGAACAGAGATGTCCCAAAATCAGTGACATTCTCAAATTCCAAAAGAAACAGATCTCCTTTCTGAGCCGTTACATACTACAAATTGCTGTATCCATCATATAGTTTTTATAATTTTTATCAGTAGCTTTTCCTGTTGTTACTACTTTTGACATCAAAACCCTACTATTTATCGGAGAATTTAATCTGGTTTATATCCTTTAAACGGGGGCATAGACTATCTTCAGTAGTACTCAGCTCAGAAGTACCTGGATACACAGCCCAGACCAGAGCACACAGATGATACTAGAAGCATTCCCACTTAGCTAAATGGTTTTTGGTGCAGGCTTATTGGGAAAGTTCCTGGGGCTGTAAGAATAACTGCACTGAAGCCAATGGAAGTTCTGGGTGTGCCATTCAATGAGAAAGGAATAGATCTACATGGGCATGTACAAATGAGAAATATTCTAAACAGACTGCAAATCTCCTGCTGATACCTTATTTTGGATTTTTAAACCAGAAATTCCTTCCTCTGCTTTCCACGTAACAACATCTTCATTTTGTCCTGCCTTTCACTCAGAAATCTGGTCACATACATGGTCAAGACCAGAAACATTAAAATCCAGCGTTGAATCCTGAAGCACTATTCACTTGTTTCTTGGGCAAAATTCCCTGTGAGATCAATAAAAGAGTATGGGCTAAAAAAGCAGCTGAGAATGTATCTAACTCGAATAACGAATGACACATGATGACATGGTCCTGTGACAGTCTGCGCAAACTGGGAGAACTGACATACAGTAAGATTTTTTCCATGACCTGCCAAATGCCCTTTAACCTCTTCTTAGGGATTTCCTCAGGCCTTTTGCTGGAATTCAAACCAGTTCTAAAGTCCACTGTCAAAAACGCAGACACCTTTACAGTGCTTGACTTTTAAATCTCAGAAAGACACCCGTGTACCTCGACTGTTCTCCTCGCTCTGCCAAATGCTTTCTCCTGTAAAATGATTTGAAAAAGGACTGATTTGTCAGCCTAGGCACTGCAGCGTACTGCTGAGATTACTTATTTCTAAACAACCATAAACCCCAGTAAGACTAACCTAAAACTGGAGCGCATTACTTATTTCATGTTCTTTAAGAAAAGGTGTATTTCACAGAAATGTTTGTATGTCCCAACAAGCTCTGAAAGTAGTTCTCCCCTAAGTTTGTACAATAAGAATGCCACAGCATTTTGTTGATGTGTATATTGCACTTTTCATTAGATGCCACAGAAGCAGGCCAGACTGAAAAACATTTGTGTGGATAGTTTATACCTGTTAACAGACCAGTAAAACCAATTGCACGAGCAACAGAAAATCATCTTTACAACAAATAATTCATGCTAGGTATACAGTCAGCTGTTACTGGATGGATGGATGACTATATATACTGAAAAGTTAGATGGCTTAGTCTCCCAGCCCATGATGGAGTATGCACGAAGTGGTACTAGTGTTTACACACAGGAAATACAAAAGCACATTTATATCAGTGTAGGTCTATGTAAACTTCATAATGCCGAACATAATACACCCTTCTCACTAAGGGACAAGAAGAGATGCCATCAGGGAAAGCTTGTTGAATGGCACTCACCTCCAGTCGCCCAAAGTGCAGTTCTGAAGTTTAGAGTGATGTCTAATCTGCAAAGGGAAAGGGTCTGAAGTAAACAGAAAATTTCTACATACAGACTTATTTCTCTATATCAGAATGAAGATGTATTAGGCTATGGAAAAGAGTTTCTGGGAACAAAGTGTCTCTAAATTGTGAAGAAAATGCTCTAGAATAAGATAATAGGGTTTCCACTGTTTGTCTCTTTGGAGATTTCCTGTACACAGTTAAAATCAAGTCTAACAGGACCTGGAATACATGCTACCCTCAGAAAAATTCCACACATCAAAAAATCATAGAATCATTTAGGTTGGAGAACCCTTAAGATCATAGAGTCCAACCGTTAACCTAACATTGACAAGGCCACCACCAAACCATGTCCCTAAGCGCCACATCTGCACATCTTTTGAGCACCTCCGGGGATGGGGACTCGACCACTTCCCTGGGCAGCCCGTTCCAATGCTTGACAACCCTTTCGGTGGAGAAATTTCTCCTAGCATCCAATCTAAACCTCCCCTGGCGCAACTTGAGGCTATTTCCTCTTGTCCTATTACTTGTTACTTGGGAGAAGAGACCAACACCCACCTCACTACACCCTCCTTTCAGGCAGTTGTAGAGGGTGATAAAGTCACCCCTCAGCCTCCTCTTCTCCAGGCTGAACAACCCCAGTTCCCTCAGCCACTCCTCATCAGACTTGTGCTCCGACCCTTCACCAGCTTCATTGCTCTTCTTTGGACATGCTCCAGCACCTCAATGTCTTTCTTATAGTGAGGGGCCAAAAAATGAACCCAGTATTTGAGGCGCAGACTCACCAGTGCCAAGTACAGGGGACGATCACTTCCCTACTCCTGCTGGCCACACTATTCCTGACACAAGCCAGGATGCTGTTGGCCTTCTTGGCCACCTGGGCACACTGCTGACTCATATTTAGCTGATGAGTACCCCTAGGTCCTTTTCTGCCAGGCAGCTTCCCAGCCACTCTCCCGCAAGCCTGTAGCATTGCATGGGGTTGTTGTGACCGAAGGGCAGGACCCAGCACTTGCCCTTGTTGAATCTCATATAGCAGGCCTCGGCCCATCAATCCAGCCTGTCCAGATCCCTCTGTAGAGCCTTCCCACCCTCAAGCAGATCAACATTTCCACCCAGCTTGGTGTCATCTGCAAACTTACTGAGGGTGCTCTCGATCCCCTCATCCAGATCATCAATAAAGATATTAAACAGCACTGGCCCCAATACTGAGCCCTGGGTGACTGGATTTAACTCTGTTCACCACAACTCTTTGGGCCTGGTCATGTAGCCAGTTTTTTACCCAGAAAAGAGTATGCCCGTCCAAGCCATGAGCAGCCAGTTTCTCCAGGAGAATGCTGTGGGAAACAGTGTTAAAGGCTTTACTGAAGTTGAGGTAGACAACATCCATGGCCACCTTGTCATAGAAGGAGATCAGGCTGGTCACCTGGTTGTCCTGTACGTGCCGTGTGATGGCACTCAAGATGATCTGCTCCATAACTTTCCCTGGCACCAAGTCAGAGTGACAGTCCTGTAGTCACCTGGACCCTCCTTCTGTCCCTTCTTGTAGATGGGCATCACATTTGCTAACCTCCAGTCAACTGGGACCTCCCCAGTCAGCCAGGTTGGCTGATAAATGATGGGACGTGGCTTGGTGAGCACTTCTGCCAGCTCCTTCAGTACCCTTGGGTGGATCCCATCCAGCTCCATGGACTTGTGTGTGCCTAAGTGGGGTGCAGTTCACTAACCATTTCCCCTTGGACTACGGGGGCTTCATTCTGCTTCCCACCCCTGTCTTCCAGCTCAGAAGAGTGGGTACCTGGAGAACAACTGGTCTTGCTGTTAACGACTGAGGCAAAGCTCTAACACTGCATCCAGTCAGCCAAACAAGGATTCTTTGCTTCTATGGGACTCAGCATCTTCGTCACCATAAGCTAGAATCCGGAAACATTGTTTGCTGTCACCTTACACCCTTTTCTATGTGCAGCTGTCATCTGTTTGCTCAGCAGACAGGGCAATGAGAAGAGACCCCAATAAATCAATACACATAACATAAAACTATTAATCCTATCCTCAAATCAGTGCCAGGCTCGTGTGTACCACCTTCTGAAAAAACAAGCATTCCTAACACTTTGGAAATCCTAATGCTCCAAATACAATCCTACAATAAAAAGCTCACAGCCCTTTTCCGGTCAGTTCTTTTTTGACCTCCTCCTTCACACAAGCAGAAATAGTCTTAGAGGGCTTTCACAACCACTACCTTACTTCAGACTCTATCAAGTAACATTAAGGGCCTTGTGAACGTTCCCCAACAAATAAACAGAAGCAGCAGTGACTGAACCCCAGCTCTCCTGATCCCCAGTATTGTTTTTTCATCCAGTAAAACACTGTAGGTTTCATGCCTGTTCTGAAAATACCATCATAACTTCTGGATAAATACACAGGATCTGTATGATGATGATGGTGGTGGATGTCAATCTTGGGGAAGTGACTAATACGGACTTAGCAGGTCCTTAAAACAGTGCCTGGAGCAAAACCATCCTAAGTTTCCTTCTGTACATTGCCCCTTTAGCGTGCAATGCCGGGAGCGCTCACGGTGTCCATCAGCTGCATTCGTGAGCCACAGCAGGAAAAAAACTCAAGTGACAGTCAGAAGCCCACAGAGCACAAGCACAACCTGTGCTTTGGAAAGGCAGGCCTCACCGAATCTGGAAAGTATTATGGCATCTTGCTTTCCTGAGCAGGAAGCCTTTCACCTCCATTTTAAGCAAGACACAGCAAACAAAAGTCTATTCTGTCTCCTACGACATGGCAGCATGCGATGGTTCAAGTGTTTGCTTGCCTCTCTTTAGAGTAGGTGCTGCAGATTAGACATGCCTATAGGGGAAACGAGTGGCTGAGAGCTTAAGACTCATTTCAGGGGTGACCCGCAGAAGATGTAAGTTTGCTTATGCACTGCATCACCCCCTTGGTCTGATGAAAGCCTCCACATCTCCCCTCCCTCCCCTCTCCTTTAATCTCCACATGCTGCTATGCGGAAGGTGCCAACTTGAGAACAGACAGTTCTGAAAAGAAGGCAATTAAAAAAAAAAAAGCACAGTACTTTAGAAATTTAAACAACAAGCCCTGTGATCAAAATAATTCATAAAGGGAAGGATTTTATGAAGTCATTTCACGAGCACACAATGCTTTTTTTTTTGCTTTGTTTTTTAAATAAATCCGTCAGTACACATGCCAAGGCAACACATCTGAATACAATATCAGCAGACACACCCTGAATCCCTGCGCCTGTGCTCTCCCAAGTTACAGCAAAAGCTAAAAGCTGGGCTTTTTGCCTACATTTTAACAATTATCAATTTATTTCTTTTCGATTGGGTGCATTAGTTAATACCTTTCCCCCCTCTCTCTACTCCTCCTCTTTCTCTCTCCTCCTTCACAGGCACTTCTTTTCTCCTCCCTTCACAAAAAAAAACATTATCTGAAAAATGGATTTTTCTCTTACCGATGGTAAGTGTGTCTGTTTAAAAAAAAAAAAAAACAAAACCATAAAGAGATCTAACTTATAATGAATCCCTCTGGCATAAGGAAGCCTGTTCTAATCTCTCTTTATTGAGCTTGAGTGATAGTTTTGCTCAACGAGTATTGACAGGGCCGTCCTGTTTCTCAGGCTTTCATTTTCCCTGAGTTGGAAAAAGGATACAGTGCATTTTCACATTCTCCAAGTCTGCAGTTGTTTTTATATAAGAAGCAATTTGCTTGGGTCACATCAGGTCAAATGGGAAGCCTGCCCAGCTCTTGGTTTTAAAGGAAAAACATACAGAAAGACACAAAAACACAGCAGTTTCCTTCATTAAATTCCACTCTACCTGCCATGGGCTTGCAGCCACAATGGAATTTCCCACCCTGGCTGACCATAGCTAAACTTTTATTTTTAGGGGTTTTTTTTTTCCCTTTAAATAAAAAGTCTTATTAGTTTTCTTTCAAGTGAACTTTGAGGTAGGGGTTATTAAAGTCAATGCAATTGTCCATTTTTAAAAATAAATAAATTAATAAATGCCTACCTAGGAGTGGGGCCAAATGCTGAAGCCCTTACTGAAGCCCAGATTCTGATCTCTGTTACAATGCTGTAAGCCTAAAGCAACTCTTCTAAAGTTGTTGGAGCTGTGCCTGGGTAAAAGATCACGATCTTGCCTCAGTTTTTAACTCATTTCTCACTTGGGGAAAACCTCATCTGACTTCGGTGTGAGTTTGCCTGCGTTAAGACTGCCTGCGAAGCACAGCATGAAGCCTGTCTCTGCAATGTGTTAGGCATTCTGCTGAGCTCTTCCAAACTCGCAGTGGCTTCAACACTTGAAAAGAATGGCACCCAAATAACTGCCTTTCTTATTACTTAGTAATTGCAAAGGTTACCAGCACTAGGAAAGCTTACTCCCAAGGAAAAGGAAAGCAGCCACAATCCTCCCCCAGCCTCCCAAACAATCTCTGAAAACCGAGGTGAAATTCTACCCCGAACTGCAAGAAGAAGATGCTGAGGGAGTGACTCAGCGTGTACATTTTTAAGAACAATAGATCACGAAGATGCTTCATTGATTTCAATATAGCCCTAAGGAGAACCAAACATAGTTGTTTGCTTTGCTTTGACTATGATTTCACTGCACACGCAGGCAAGGGGGGAAAAAAGAGAGAGGGGAAGAAACGGGGAATACATCCTGAACCAGAGGTGAGAATATTTAAGATGCTAAAAAGCTGTTTAATTCAAATTTGGATCCATCTAACTACTAAAGCATTTGTACCTGGCCTCCCTCTGCTGAACGCCCGGCTAATCCCACTGCTTTGCTACTAGGTTGCATTTAACTGCAAATGCTATAATTAAGTTTGCAGAACAGTTTCCATTCAGACTGTTTGCCTGTAACTCTCTGCAAAGTTCTCCTTTTGGGCTGAAAGACTGGCCTCAAATGAATGATGCAAAGTATAAGGCAAATTGGGGGCAGGTAGAAAGAGAGTAGTGGAGGATCTACTCAGCCTTGAATTACAAGTGGGTGGCCCCCTCCCTTTCTCACAATTTCCTCCACCCTGAAAAGCCATTCAGCTTTTTTTCTACAATAAATTTTAAAAAAAAAAAAAAAGAGGGGGAAAAAAAAAGAACAGTTGGCTCAATGCCCCTGCATCCTCTGTTTTCCAGACACTCATGTGTGAAACAATGGCAGTTTTGCTTGAATCGGGGATGAGGATTGCTGGACTTGGCCTTTGAACGATTTTTTGGACTTACTATCATGACTTTCATCCAGAGATCACAAAGGGCTTTGCACTATTTATCACACCAGGCAGACCTTTGAAGCCATTTGAGCTGAATGACAGCAGAGTCGCTTCTTCCCTTCCAGTCTCCTTTCCCCAGCAGTCTAAGAAACAAATGAGTTTTTAAAAATTTCGTATACTCCCTTCAGTTTCAAAGGCTGGCTAGTGGGAAGCTGCAAAGTTCTCTTCATTTTATTTTGCTACGATCAAATAGTTCTTTTCTTTTTCTTTTCTCCCTGCTCTCTCTGGTGTCTGTTTTTCTAGTTGACTCATCCATTATCCCTCTTCATATAAACAAATTTCTCTCCTCGGTGTGTCATTGTGCTCAGGCCATATAGTGCTCTGTCACCTCCAACTCCTTTCCTTCGGAAATTCCACACCCCAATTCCTCTTTAAAGTTGCTTGCTGAAGCATTTGTTCTTTCAGTGTCGCCATACATTTAAAATTTTTAAACCTTTGCTGTTGAACCATTTCATGAGCTTGTCTATTCATGTGGAAAAAAAAAACCTCAGCTATAATGTGAATTAGGAAGAGGAAACAGCAGTTGCAAGGAAACAAATACCGAAGAGGGGGAAGTAGTAACAGTCAGTTTTTATTGGTGCTGCCCCTGCCTGAACTATTCTACTCCGACACACCTTTAGACAGCAGGATTTCGCAAGTTAAAAGGACGATCTTCCTTTTTTCCTAGAACCGAGTGACCTACCATAACATTTTGCTCTTGATTCTAGCATTTCTATACTGAAGAGTCCCTAGACTCACAAACTTCTGTCTGGATGATTAATCTGAATACTCTGCAGTTCCCCAGAGCAGTCCATTATTTCCCACAAAGCCTTTAAAACTTTCTACTAAACTCAGGATTTTGAAGTGACGTCTGGCTAGCAGATGTGCTTATTCTGGAACATTTCGGTATCTTTCCTCAAAACAAGAGCCCTTTCAATAATTTAAAGTCAAGTTAATGGCAAAATTCCTATTGATTTAAAAAGATACGCTCAACTCTTGAAATAGAGAACAGGGCCTGAGTGTCAAACACTTTGTATGTAACGTCAGAATATATAATGAAATTCCAGTCTCCAGATGTACTCATCAGATTGTGTTGATTATTTGCAACTTAAAAACATGGTAGAAGACAAAAAAAAAAAAAAAAGGAGTTTTCAAATGGTTTACAGTAGTAGTGATGGCTAAAATTAGATGTAGCCCAATTAGCTACCTTGAGCAGCAGAAGGCCTGCAAGACAGCCCCTTTCCTTGAGGTCATTCAAGATGTGTCATTTAGAGATTTTCCTGAATGCACTTCCACTCCTCTGGGAGGGTCTCGCCCAATTTGTAACACTGTGCGCCACATTTCTCTGCTTAAAACCCCTTGGACCTGCATTTCCCCTTGCAGTGATGTAGAGTGCTGAAATCCTCCAGGCTTCAGGGTCTAGATTCACATCTGCAAGACTCAGAGGAAAACTGGATGCTCTCTATGCTATCATAAATACTATGAAGTGGATAGAGGTGAGAACCAGAACTTTTTGCATATCTGGTGCAAACCTCTACGTGGTAAATGGCTCATCACAGACCAATGATTTATTGGAGAGAGAACCGGGAGACCAGTTGTGCCACTGAAGTCTTAAAGCAATATTTGCCAGTAGAGCTTTGATTCTGGTCAGGGAAACTTAACAGCCTTAAACACCACAACTGACTAAGTACACGTCTTATAATTTTATAAATGACAGAAGGAATGACTGCAGTTATGCTTATTAGCAGATAAAAATGTCTCTACAGGATTGGATGGGGGGGGGGGCTTTAAAGCAAAACAGGAAATGGGCTCTTTGAACACATCTGCAGCGCATGGCTAATCTAAGCCGAAGCCTTGCACACGTTCATTTTCCATGCCAAGCATGATCACCATAAGACATGATTATATTCCATCACTTCTAGGGGTTACAGCTTGAACTACTATAGAAAAATAGCTTAAAATTATAATCATGTTAAGATATTACATGTATTTTCTTAAAGATGTGCTCAGCAATTCCATCTTTTGAGTGATTCAACAGTATTCCCAGAATCAAGCCTTTGAAATGAACTACTTCATTATTTGTGTTGCTTAGGAGTTTTCTGAAGGCAGAGTAGAAAAAAAGTTTCAAATATGTTACAAGTTCTTCTCTATAACCTGCTTGTGCTGCATACATTTTGATTGAAATTCCACATAATTTATGATTTTTATAGCCCTCAAGAGTGGTAAGCACTGGAAAGAGAAAGTAAGAGATATTAATCAATCCTACCCCAATGATTTGAATATTGAGGATGAACTCATGGACCCAGAAAGAAAACATTTACCATTGACTTCAATATAGCTGGGATTTCAGCTTTCTTATTTGCTTAAATTGTACATAATTTAATTGCTAAAGTAGCTAATCGATAAAATAACTGGGCAGAGGTAAAAGCTCACTAACGTTAAGTTAACCACCATCAAAACCAATATTTACCCTTTTAATTCTCTTACATCAAGAACGACTAGTCTTCCTGCCTCTAAAGCCATGCACCATACCTGATCTCAAAACAGCTGAAAGCCACAAGACACATTCCACGGACAAAGAAAGATATGAGGTACAGGACCTCCAAAAGCAATTCACAGGTTGGAGATCACAAACTCTCTCAAGAGTCCTGCTGTTTTACTGCACAACTGGGCTGGGCTGAGCTTGCAGCTGGGATGCTGGGTGAGCTGCTAATGTTGGCCTCCCTGGTCCCCCCAGAGAGGGACGGAAATGATTCAGCAGTGCCCTCTGCCAGCACAGCCCCGCTGTGCATCACACATCATCCCTCCTCAGCCCCGCAACAGGGTTGAACTCAAAGTGCTTGCATGCCTGAGTACAGCCAACCCCAAAAGTCTTTGCTATCACTATCAGGAGGCCTGTAGATTAAAGGTCTGCTTGCTGTGCTGGAGGGTAGATCTACCTGGGCCATCTCAGGGCAAGCAGAAATAAGGGGTCTTCAGTAGGGGAACTCAATTAGCTGCCTAATAGGAATAATTGAAGATTTTACAAAAAGAAAATTCAGTGCAAGGCCGACTTTGTATGGCAGGTGAGGATACCCAGACTTCTAATTTATATTTCATCAGTCACCACAACTGAAATACTTCTGGTTTTGTTCACGTTCCAGAACCTGCCAAGACCATCCTTTTTATTATTTTAATAATAGTATCATTATTTTCCCCAAATGTGCAATTCCTGCATCAAAAAGAGCTAGCTGGGTACTATGTGTGAGATGCTCCGGCTGTATGAATTCTCTAGAAATATTCACCATTCACTTGCTCAGAATGGCAAGTTTCAATGAGATTTTCCTTGCTTTAATCGGTTTGAGCTAGCTCTTTGGCATTCTCTTATAAATAATAGAAGCTACACACTGCACTTTTATAACATCATTCATCTAAGGATCTCATAACTTAATTAAGAGGGACATTGTCAGGTTAAAAATCATATATTTTTTATTAAGTAATTTCCTTATCTATGTTACTAATAACATTTTAGGCTATTAAGCTGAAACAAATTCTTAAAATCTAATTTAACATCTACTACTAGCGTGTATATATTATATATACACACAGCTGGTTTACTTTCTGAGATATTAAAACAGATGTGCTAGCTTTACTTTTGTTTCAAGTTGGTTTCATTTACAGATTTTCATGGGTGAACAATGCTCTTCCTTCAGAGTGGCATAAACACTCCATGAGAACATTTAAATGCAAACAAAAAACTATATTAACATGTTAGAAAATAAAACATATGCTTTTGTTAATATAAGGCTTGCAAGGATTCAACAAGAATACAACTTTTAATTCTGGAGAAAATGAACATTGTACGGTGGTTATTTTCACTTTCTGTAACGGGAAGGTGACAAGTCCTACTGCTGCATCGCTCAATTATGGGAGAGCACAAATCTGTTTGCTGTGAGGGAATACATCATTAATAAATTCCTTCAGCTCTATTTGAGCCGTTTCAGATATCCAGAAACGTGCTGTTACTTCACTGAGGCTTAAAGCAGAGGTTTGCTTTTGATGGGAGAAGTTAGCTGTGGGGAAAGTTAGCATAATGAAGTTTCTACCTGTCACAGTTTAGTTAAACTGTAAGTTGTTGAAGTCTCCGCGGCACTTCCATAATAGGCGGACAGTACCTAAAACACTGCAGGGTCTCTCGGAATCTACATAAATAAAGTGTAACATCAAAAAATACAGTACGTATTTTCCCAACCTTCACTTAATACAGGGGAAAACTAAGACGCATGATCAAAGTCACACAGTGAGTTGATGATAAAACCAAAATAAAATCCATAGCCTGCACCACTCACTCCTCGCTGAACTACTTAATTTCTTTCTGACGTTTCAATGTATTTTATATGAAGAACAAAAAAAAAGATATTTTTCACTTGTACTCTTACTAGCTAATACAGCGAGGAAGATGGGGTTTTGACTTCTAGGTGGTCATTTTGCTTAGAAAGAGATTCCTTGTCTTCCTTCCATTCCCTAGGTGGATCCTAGGATTCAGGAATCAGGATCCTGATTCCCTAGGATCAGCAAAGCAGGTGTTCACTTGCAGATCCAGAGCTCCTGCCACACAAGCCAAAAGGAATTTTACCTTTCATTTTGCTTTTTCCCAAGAGACGTACTGCCAACTACTAAACTTTTTAAGCAGGTGGGGGTTGAAATGGGAAGCAGGTCATGGAGTCAAGAGCAGTGAGTCAGCTCTGGCTACTGTTTAAAAAGAAAACTGCAAGGAGACTGAAAATAATAAATAAGAATAATAAAACATACAGCCAGAAGGCCTCTCGGGAGCCGGTGAGGAGCCATGGAAGTGTGCTAAAGCCAGCTCTGAAGAATGGTGGTGCAGCCTGATAGTCAAAATCAAACACAACACTGTTGTGCAGAAGAATCCCTTAGACGAGAAACGCTAGTGTTCTTCAGCATTAAATGAGACTGTCTTCAAACTCAGCTGCAAATGCTACAAGCTCAAGGTTAATCAGTTTTGTAGCACACAGACAACATGAAATTAGGCCAAGGACCACCTTCCACCACAGGAGGAATTAAAGAAACACGTTGTCATTCTGCCTGAAAAATGCATTTTACCTAATAAATGCATGAGCTTTCAGAGGTACCCTTTTGCTGGCTGACTGCAGTAGTGGGACTTGAATGTATGATTGTTCATAGCCAAACCTATGACAACTTCCAGTAACCTCCAAGTCTCTGATAAAACTTTCACCTTATCATCTGATGTCAGTGTCTAATACACCTGCATGAGAGCCGCAGTTTTTATAAAGAGCAGGAAAGTGTATCTAGGATGCTACAAAACAGGGATCCCTAAGTCAGGATACAATTTATTTGGTTACAGACTTTTCATGCTGCACCTCTTCAGGATCCAGGGCATAACAGCTGAGAACCCGTGGCCAGGGTCCGAACAGCAGCATTGCTGTGTCAGCTGCTGACCAGACAGAAAGTTGCTTCGTGGGCTTGGTTAAGTCTGTCAAATTATCAGTGTTTCATTTTCTTAATTGTCATGCACGAGGCATGTCCTGAGAGAGAGTGCTTTAGTACTTTGGAAGCCCAACTACCGTCATGCACATCTCAGCCAAACTAGCCAGTGACAACTACAGATAGGATAATGCTTTTCAAAAGCGTATTCATGTCTTTCTGTTGGTGTCTTAAAAGTATGAGGTCTGATTACTCTGGTATTAATGTGTATAATTGTCTCATTAATCAGTACATAACTTTTTCAACTGTATGCATGCTTCAGCAGTGAATAAATCATAACAGTGATGGTATTTTTCAAGTAATACAATTTTTAAATGTCACACACATATATGTCTGAAGATATCTGCCTTCCTTACCGGCCATTCCTAAGACCTGAATACTGGTATCAAAAGGTAATTTGTCTAATACAGCAAAATCAGTCCTGAGAGTCATCCACAGATATCGCTCTCCATGCCCACCCCACTTCTCCCACTTTAAGGTGATGTTCATGCCCAGAAAGCAAATTTAATCCTGTATTTCTGTGCCCAGGGGGTTTTCTCTTAAAATTTAAAACCAAATCTCTCACTGATTTAAAAATACTGATGAAGCCAAAGTTCACCGATTTAAAAATACTGACGAAGCCAAAGTAAAAAAAAAAGCCCAACACACTAAGACCTAATAGAACTTAAGAGTACATTTTTACTGTAATTACTGAGGAAAAAATAACAGCAAACCAGCTGTACCTATTTACAAAGGAATTTAAGACAGACTCCGGGGTCTGCTCTCCTTATCTCATGGATAGGCTGAGCACACAAGGAAGATGGTCACAGTACAATACTCTTACGTTGCTAAAAAGATCAGCCAGATCAACCAGGAGCCAATGGCCTCATCTCCTTCCACATAAAGGCTAAAAAATTCCAGTTACCATTATCCTAAAATAATCCTGTTAGGCCACCACATGGTGATATTTATTATGTGTGTCCAGTTCAAAGATGTTGCAAAACACAGGTAGAGAGGTTGTTTTTTTCCAGAGCTGCGCATTCACAACAAAATACACTGTTTCGCAGTGCTGATTACACAAGAAACAAAATGAGTTTCCATGTTCCAGTAGCTGAAAGCAAATATGACTGTGTTTCACATCTTTCTCTCTTTTGCCCATTATTTTTGGGCTCACACATGCGCTAGTTTCCCCCCTCAAGCATGCACAGTCTCCTTTACTTTATCCCTCACTCTTGCATTCCTCCAACCTCTCCCTCCATAACCAGCTATCTACCCATGGTTTTACAAGGCGTTCACATTCTCCCTTCTGTCTTCAGCCATCAGATGAGCCCCTGGCAGGGCTTTCTTCCCCCGGAGCCACCCTCCTGTCAGGCCATGGGGAGACCCAGCAAGGCAGTAATTGCTGCAGAAATTCCCTGCCTGACCATGGGCTCCTCTAGGGTTTCATGCAAAGGACTAAAACAGAAGAGTCTTTTGGCCTGTGTTCGAGATCGTCATCAGACAATGTAGCCACTAATTATAACTTTGCCTCGTCCCTCACCTCTCCCTGAACCAGTTTCCTCTCTTCCCTACGAAAAGAGCTAGCAGCAGTGAAGTACATCCTTTGGGTATGTAAGGAAGGCCTCCTTCATTAAATGCTATGAAGTGTTTTGATATCCTCAGAAGCATGGTGTTATTTAAGTGCTAATCACTCTAGTCTTCAGTATGTCCAAAATGATTTCGCTTGTTACCAAAAAGCTCCGTTGTCACACATTACATTGCCATTGCACTGAAAAATAATTAACAGCCTACATTTTGGGGTCCATTATTTGAGCTGTCTGAATGACTAGGGAATTATCCAGAATTCCCAAGTTTTCAACGGAGAAATTAGAAAACATTAAAAAGGTAGGCCAGGGAACAGCTCTATGAAACAACTAGTACAAAGAATGAGAAAAGAGACCATTCCTTCTAGGCGCTAAGACAAAGCAGTAGGTAAAAGTCAAAGTAATCTGATGTAACAAGCAATCTATATGATAATTTAAGAAGGTAATCTTTTAGATGGAGTCCCACAGATTATCAAACTCAAGTATTGAGTAAACCATTCTTAACATCTAGAAACCCAAAAAGTTCTGAAGAACAGCACACAGCGCTCAAAGCAGAAGGTGCAACATGCAATCTACCATTTTATATTTCAAAAACCACACAAAAGCTGATGTGTACAAGACAAGCAGTCTAGTACTGGAAGCACTAGCAAATGAGGAATCCACTGTCTCCCCTCTTGCTTTTTCAGAACCTCTTCACCTTTTTGCCTCTCTGGATGCAACCAACTTTATCAGCTTGAAGTCTAGCTAATAAAAATGCTGTTATACGTATAAGTCAGAGTCAATAACCTTGGCTGACCCCGGTGAAACCAGGTGGGACTGAAACTCTGCATCCAAACAAACCTCAGACTTCAGTGCCCACCAGATTACGACCTGCAACACCTCCTTACCTTTCAGAGCTCCCAGATTCAGTTAGCTAACATTAGGTAAGTACTTTGATTACCAAAAAAACTCCATCGACACTCCTCCTCTCCCCCCAAAAAACTCCCCCACCACAACAAACCTAAACCACAAAACCCCCTAGGTAAAGTACCAGCGGTACAGAAAAGTCAATAAACAAACAAACAAACAAACAACGCCCCAAGCTTTCACCAGGTAACTGAGCTGCAAATTTGCACAAGACCAAATCCTTAGCTGTGGGTAGAGGAGCGAATGTCTTGCAAAGGCAGTACAGGTATGTTAAGAAACTGAACCCCAAGATCAAACTCAGTCTTTGAGGAGGAGCAGTCTGGGAAGGGGCATCTTTCAAAGACTCTTTCCTTGCGTTCCAAACCTGTTCTTTCTTCCAGTCTCAGAGCTGTAGAAAGTCATCTTTCTTTTCTTTCCAGTTTCAGCTCCTGACTTCCAGCACTGCTGGCCAGGCCGGTACCCAATGCTCTCAGCCTCTAGCCGCTGTGGAATTTCTCACCCTGGCACCACATGCCCAGCTGTGCTCATGGAAGTGGAAAATCTGACAGCATTGTCTGAAAGACACAGCTTGGGATAATTGTTCCTCATAGTTCCTCTGTCAGTGAATATTATCATATTCCTCTCACAGGAAGGCTACTATACCTTTCATATTCCTCTGCTCCCAGCCACAGAATTCCTCTTTGCCTTTAAAGTAGTAGTTAAACATGTTATGATGTGAGAGAAGGTTTAAAAATCTTGTGCAGATTAAAGCTAAAATCTCCACAACTGTACCTGCTTTAATAAGCTCTTTGTGCGGTATAAACATGGGACGAGGAGCAAAAGGAAACCAAAAGGTACCTATGCTTATGTAACACAGATGGATGTCCTTCATGCCTGTAAAATCCTTATTTTATAAATACAGTACATAGATTACGCTTGTTTTAATGCAGGGAAGAAAAATCACTATTACACTACAAAAACTTTAGACGAAATACAGAAAGAAAAGCTGTGCAGCAGCTCACAGCCAGGCACATATCTGGCACGCACACAGCAGATCCCAGTATGAGGAACCGTTTTCATCACAGATCCATGCTTTCTACCTTCAGATCAGTTAACGTTATTCATCGCATCAAACTTTGGTATCTCCCTAACCTCCCTGGAAGGTGACTGTTACCATATTGCCTGAGCTCCTCTTGACCAGCAGTGCCTCCATCCCCCCGGCCCCGGGAGGCAGAATGCACAGCTTCCCCATGCTCCTCTGGGAGAGTCATGGCAAAGCATGGGAAAGAGCCCAGGGTTTACGTGTTTCAGGTTAGTGTCCTGACAACTTCACCATCCAGTTTTTCTCTCCGATGCATGCCGTGCATTTTTTTTTTTAGGGACACACAACTGAAAAAAAGATGCCAACAGAAATCCCGCTGACTCCAGTGGGACAAGGGCTCCACTTTCCAATATTCTCCACTGATCTCCCTCCCCTTCTCCACGTCCCCCACCCCAACCACTGATGTTGTATCTGATTACTTGCAAGTCATCACCTTTTTTCTAGAATGCTAGCCAACGCTTAAATATTCATTTCATTGGAGATTGTCAAACCCAAAGTCATGACGGGAAGGACATTCTCTCTGCTGCTTCCTTCCGTTTCTTTTGCTCAGTAAAGCTGCCATTGTTATTCAGAGGAGAATAAACACCATCCCTGCTTTACGCAGAGAACCTGAAGGACAGTTTCTCTGAGCAATTTTCCACCCTCATATTTGTGCACGCTGCTGTGATAGCAAGCCTTGTGCTGATCTCATCTGAACACTTTTAGGTGAAAGCTTATGTTAATAGAGCAAGTTAACGCAGTTTCACACCACCCTGGGCTCATTCCATGCCAGGCCTGATCTCCCATCTGAAATGGAGATGAGTCAAAATCAAAATAATTTAACCAAAGCCCTCAAATATTACACTCAAGGTAACTTTGGTGATCCAGAAAACATAAATAAGTAGCTGATGCCCAGGTGTGGGAAGCAATGCTGTTGGTAATATATTAGGTGATATTCTTTCTTTTGATTAAGTAGAACAATATCCATAGTCTCTATCTCTTTCAATAGTGCCAACCAGTCTCCCCTCCACTTGTTTCTACACAGAAATAGGTGTAGCCTAGCTATTCACATCTCAGTATGTCTCTTCCAAAAATTAGTCGTTATGTGAGGTGATTAAGAGATGCCTTAAAGACTGTAATAGAGCACTTAAAATGCAGGCACACAAAATCCCTACACATTTAATGAAATTTAGGCCAAAATATATATAAAACATGCATAAATAATACACATATTTAGTGCAATGGATGCCTTTCCCTATATATTTTGTATGTTATGAACTGAAAGAAATGAAAAAACATGAAGTTGATACAAATACATGCACACACAGAGAGAAAATTATGTGGCCCTTTCTAGCATGAAAAGGAAATTATTAAAAGTTGGATAAACAACAACAGAGGATATGACAGGGGCAGCTGGAGAACCACACTGGGGGACAGAACTTCTAAGTGAATCCACACAAAAAAATGTCTCCCCTGACAATCCGTTGTTCTTCAAAGAGAATAATGATTCTAGAGATGAGTTTGCATTTGTCTTCGGATGTCACAATAAATGCTAAGAAAGCAGCTGAATGAGAGTTATTATTTCCTCTGAGCAACGAAGGATTTGGGTAGACTGTCAGAACACCAGCACCCGCAATCTGAGGGCAGATACAAAGCAACAGCAAGCTAGCAGGAAGCTCAGAATCTGTCCTGGGCCCTGGGAAAGGAAGATGAAAGAGGCCATGGGGCAAACTGGAGATCTAAGAAAGGTAGATCTAAGAACCACAACTGCAAGGCAGCTGTTAAATCTTAGGGAAGTAGGAGCATTGTTTGAGAAAGCAATCACAGGAGGCATAATGTTTTCCAGGACCAACAGAACATACATGCATGTGAATGGGCGGAGAATGTGCTCCACAGAGGTCTATGCTACTTTGCTGGAATAACTCGGCTGGTTTGGGGATACTGGGGCTGCAGCCAAGTCCTTACCCTATTCACACGCTCGCTACCCTGAGTACAGCAGAAAGGACTAGTAACCCCTCGGTGCTCAAGAGTATCAACAGCTGTATTATGGGCTATCTAATCCTCCCTCTCTAAATGAGTGTGCTGGGCAGAACATAAATCCAGCCCTACCTCTGAGTAACAAGATGCTTTTCCAACTGGCCTGATGGAGTACTTGGCCTGATGATGGCTCTCACAGTCAGATGTGTAATCTACCCTCTGGCTCCCTGTTGGTTTGGACTCATTGCCTATATACGCTAATACCCAAGGCTGCAAGAGATGAAAGAGAGGTTCCTGTTTGACTGTATAAGACAGTATGTTACAGACGATAGGTAGGCCATGTCCTTGCACCTGCTGTTTGCAGAACCGGCCCTTTCCACTGCACACTCTTCCCTGCAGCGCTCCTATATGGAAGACGACAACTGTAAATGACACAAGAAGTAACCTTTAAAGCCACTGTATAGCAGCTGGGGAAAAAAAAAACAAACCACAAACTGATCCAAGCAAGTAGGGTGTATTGTGACCCACTTGGTCAGGCTGCTTTGGAGTGTTGGCATTGCGATGCTAATGAACTTCTTTCGTTATTTGCGAACTTCCACGGCACATCCAAATATCTTTGTTTAATCAGAACCAAGTCTGAAATGGACTATGGGTTGTGTTACGAAAGCGTAAAAGTATTTTTTAAATCCACAGCCCTGCCCCCTGCCCCCTGCCCCCATACCATTCTATCAAAACATACACAGGAAAATGTTTACAAGTTATAATTTTCTCAGCTGGGCTTAGTTTCCTGTATATATTTCAAATGCAGCGTCTCAAGAACACACATATACAAAAATCTAAAAATGCAGGTAGGGTCCACACAGACCTGAGCTCCAAATTTTAGATGTGAACCATATTATCTTCTTATATGTTGGCTTTCGTCTTTTAGTTTGCCCCATTACAGTTGGGTTATGAGATGAAGTTCAGACTGAAGCTGAACGTAGGGAAACCACTCTGGAATGCTGCTTTTTCTGTACGTGAAGTTGCTCACAATTAAGGAGAACTCAGAATCACAGTTTAATTTGGCATTTTCAGAGCCGAGATTTCTTCATTTCAAAGACTGAGCTAAGTCTGCAAATTTCAAAATATCTAGCACACTATAAAAAAAAATGGAGCAATCACCAGAAGAGAGTCAAGTGCTTAAACTAGGACAAAGTAATAACTGACATGGAACTGGGACTTCCCCCCTGTTTTCACTCTCACAATCCTGTGGTAAACCATTTCACTTCATCTTTGGTTTAATTTAGGAAAAAAATTATTGAAAACTCTCATGCTCGGAATGAGTATATATTAATCTTTTGTTCTGAGTAATAAGGTGCAAAGAAATGTAGTCCTGGCAGGATACTAATTTCTGACGTTGTCAATTAAAAAACTTCTCCTGGTGTTTTGAATGGAAAAATCTCTCAGAAGGTGTTTTTATCGAAGCACCCAGTTCCAAGTCCTGGATTATTAGGTTAAGCTCCATCAGCAGAGAGACCAATATAAATGCTTTTCATACCATCTGCCTCGATGCCTTGACAAAAAAATAAAGAGGAGGAGAAAATATGTATGTCCAAATCTCTCTGATTTTAACCTGTTTCCCTTTAATTTAAAGCTGGGAAATTCACATCCTAAAAATATAAAACACATGATTACTTTGTTTTCTTTTTATCTTTCCTCAAAACCTCACAGAACATCCCAAATCACCCAGTGTTCCCAGGACCTGATTCCTTTTTAAATTTTAATATCAGAAAAGCAGCTTTAAGTAAGTGTAGGCACTAGCAAATTATTTTCTCCACTCCCTTTTTCTGTTCTGAAAAGGGCTTGTTACAGTGCATGCATTTTTACCTGATGTCTATTAGGAGGCTCTATATAATTACCAAGTTTTGATTTTCCTGTTTAAAATCAAATTAGGGTGGTGTGCAGGGCCTTGCAATATTAGGAGGCAACTCCAACAGCTAATGATGGAGGACAGTGCCTCAGTGAAGGCGTTAGCAATCCATCTGGCCAATTAAAGAGTAACTTAGGCAGAGCCTGATACTATTTCTCAATTATGGTGGCTGTGACATCGAGAGTTGAGAAGCACTGAGATTCGGTGCAAAAAAATAAAGTGAATCCATACAGAGAAAAAAATCAGGCAAAAGCTGCTGTAACCCCACAGCAGAGAGAAAAGGGAAAACACTATCAGCCAGAGACATACCTTGACTTACCAACAAGAAAGTGGGCTGGACTTTAAAGAAAACAAAACAGCTCAGACACGAAACAAACACTGATAAAGTCCGTATTCCTACAGATTTGCAATCAGAGCCTGAGAGCGCTACACAATACAGGTACAATTATCATAGGTCTCCTCTCCCACAACAAAGATAAAATTCTTGGTGAGCAAAAGACAGCGCGTGCTGTGTGGCTCTTCTGGAGCAAAGCCTGTGCTGGCCAGCCAGCTGTCCTCCGCCGAACACGCTTAGGTGAGAACTTCTGCTTGTCTTTCCCTCAGCAGGGGCACTAATTTGAGTTTTGCTCCTCTCCTTAGATACCCGTTTTGATGAAAATGAATTATCTTTTCAGTTCTTTCTGACTTGGCTGAAAATGATCGGCACGCTCAACAGCTACGTATGGGCGTGACAGACAGGCATAGGGACAAACAGTTCCATAAACTTAGATGAGATAACTTGGCAACAAGGACTCCAGAAATCTGGGGTGTTTAAAACCTGGAAGTGGATCCAAACTTTAGCGCTAAAGCTATGGTAAGGTAGAGAGAGACCAAGGCCTTGTTCTGTTTGCTGCCTTCCCGTTCGGACCACCGTGAGGTCTCACTGCGCATTTTCTCTTGTGGCTGTGACTGCAGAAGCAGGCCACCAAGATCTCTCGTTGCAGAATTCAGATATGGACACCCCACAGGACTACCTAATGTATTTCATATCATAGACTATTTTAAAATTTTTTTTCTTTTTTCTTGTCTTGCATCTTCAAAAGCATCTAACTTGAACTCAGAAGTCAGGAATAGCATTTCTTCCTGTTCTTTCCCACCTGAGAGACTACTTCTGCCCCCAATTCTAGGTTAGCACATCCCTTCCTTCCTATAGCGAGTCTCCCACGCCGGCTCCTACTCCTTTCTCTCATCTTCCAACCACGGCAAGAGAAGGAGTTAAAACCTCATACTGCTTTCTGGCCAGTACCTTCTCAAGTACGTCACTCCTCCCCATGCGTGCAAGAGTTGCACTGCCCTCCCTCTGGATGGTTCCACATATCTGTCCTCTGAAGTTACAGAGATGGGAATGCTTTTCCTCAACATGAAATGCTGTATAAAGAGTGTGGGTGGGAAATATGCAGTGTAATGGAACTGAAACCCCATAAGGGAAATCAACGCAGGCAGCTGCTGATACACTATTTACTTGGATAAATCATCCATTTTCCTCCCAGGCAAGATAACTTGAGGTATCACCTACCCAGGATGGCAAGTGCAAATATAAATAATAAATAAGACTATCTGAGGAAGAATTCTCACTGTAATGGGCTTTGTAGAGAACTAAGTTTCAGTTAAACTTAATCCTTGCTGTCTTCTGTGTCTCCAGCAGCAGAAACATCTGGTCGGTTTTAGATTCCCCTTGGATTCCCAACTTCAAAGGGAGTTATAAAGAATAACAAATACATGTACTGGCACTGAAAAAAAAAAAAAAAAATTAGAGCAGCAGGAGAGAATGGTAAAATTGTCCTTATTTGACTGCTAGTGACAGGCGCCACAGGCAGAACTGTGAGAAAAAATCTTAACGGCTCAGGCAAATAAGCTTTTTTTTTTTTTAATGACTGGCGCTCTCTACTAATGATGCAGAAAATCTATGGGATCTGCCCCATAATGGCAAGAAGCACATGTGCCAAGGAATATGCACGCAAGGGGATGCAGAAAACAGATTTCAACTCAGATATGTCCTAAATAATAGGCAGGAAACCAGGAACCAAGTTTTGTTCCCAGCCCTTTCACTGAGACTGCCCTAAGTATATCGCTAGCTAAATTACAGAGGTCCAAATTTTGGCTCTTTAAAGTGAGTAGGATGTTGTAAAGTATGGTCAAAAACAATGACCGTCATATGCGCTTTTCAAATCCTACTTCAAAACCTCCAGGAACGGGCGTAGGTAAGCACACAGAGTAACAGCTGTCTGCGGCTCTCTCTGGCTGGGAAGCGAGTGCCACGCTCCCTTTCTTAATGTAGCGCCAACCCGCGACAGCTTCTGACGTGCTTCTGCCCTTGCGTGCACTGAACAGAAGCATCTAGCTCCACGCTGCTCTTCTGAATCAGCGCACTTGTGAGAGAATCACACCCTGTTCCCCACTTCACCCAAGCGGCATCAGGATCTCCTTTATCCTTTTTTGTTCCTCAAGTTTTCACCATTTCAGTCACAGGGTTAATAAAATAAATGTAATGTGAAGGATGCGTGAGGATTCATGAACCTGTGTGAAGCCTCCTCTTGGCTAAACATTAACTCTGGTTGTATGAACATTAACTCTTGTTGTACAAACACTAAACTTGTTACCCTCTTTCATCAAGACTATAGACTCCTAAATGCCTGGCATCATGTCATGCAAATTTACAAGACGGATGCCAGAGAGGAAAGTTACAAAATAGGCTTTTGCAAATAGTATTAAAGCCACAGCCATACCTCTTTCACCTCCATTTACAGAGAGTCCACAGAATATCAGTTTTGAAGGTAGTCATCAAATAAATTCCAACGATTCCTGAATCAACGAGACCGATCAACTTGTGGATATTTGACGGGACAGGAACAGCTATATTTCGCAACTACATTATTTGTTCATTCAGCTCTGTTGCTGGAGTTGCAACCATGACTTTTTACATGACCTTATTTTGTCCTATTATGTCATGAGGTAAACAGCTTCCCATTGTTTCATCTTTAAAGATGTTTCTGGATCTCTTAAATGCCCCAATAACAGCAAGATCATATCAAGATTTTCCCATAAATACATCAATCTCGTATTTATATCAGAACTTTCAATCATAAAAATCTTAAGTTCTTGTACAAAGGACTTTGCAACAGGCTCCTTACTGAAGGACCCTATTCCCAAATTGATTTCTCACTGGATATTAGAAAAGGACAAGTGAAGATGCTTTATGAACTGCTATAGGAATTAAAGAATATACTGTGAAATCTGTCATCCCTGAGACAGAAATCAGCAATTTCTGAAGCTCACGGTGCAGCACTACTAAACAGTTGAATCTGAAAAGTGGATCCAAAATTAACCTGAATGCACAGCAGAGACAGGATCAGCTAATTCTATCTCTGATGTATTGCTAATGGTTTTGGGGGAGCCATAGTGGGCTAAACGCATCCCTCTTTGCACAGGAACTACCACTGGAAGCAACGCTATGTGCACTAGGATATCCAGTAACGTCAGACTGTCGGGACCCGTGAAAGATACTACTTCTGGAAGTGCTATAATCCACGACATACTGACACAAAATTCACTTTTGGGAAAGTGTCTTTGACTTCTTCAGCTGAAGACCTTTGATGTTTGAAAGGGGCCCTCCTTCTTAGTAGGGCTCTATTGCCTGTGTTGCCAATATCCTCCTATTAGGAACCCCTTCAGATTAATGCTTACAATCTCAATTTTCTAGCAAAATGGCCCATTTACTTCTAGAGATGGTAAAGAAAGATAAAAAAGCAGATCAGAAAATCTCAGGGTTCCCAAAACTCATATTCCAAGAGGGGATTTCTTCAAGTAATGCTTAATATCAAGATAACATCAGAAGTTTTCTGATTTCTGTATTTGCAGTCAGTGCAGCTGTACTGCTGGTGTTGACTCTGGGCTGAAGACAGCACAGGCTGCGATATCTTGAACAACAGTCATGGGTTCTGACTGTATCCAGCAGTTTGAGTGGAGAATTTCCAATATGGACTTGATCCCCAGCCTGCTAAAGCCAAGGAGAGAATTTAGATCAGGCTCGATACACGTTCCAAGGAAACTTCATACTTTTTCTAAAAGAAACGCTATATACAGTGAAACACAGTTCACTTGAAAAACCAGGCAGTCATAACCCCGGTCTACAGCCCCGAGTCTTCACTCCTATAACCCTGAAGAAATGGCCTTGACTCTCTGAAGACAGACTGGCAAGTGAGCATCAGGTAGAAGTGAAGGCTTAGCGAGATGTGTCAGCATTCGGCTATTACACATCATGAAGGAAATTAAAGGTACTGAATGAGAAGGGGAGGCAGAATAGCTTTCTCTTTACATCTGCTACAAGTTTTTAGCGATACAAACCTTTCCAATTAAATCATATCTCTGAGTTTGATGTGTTATTTATTAAAGGCAGCAGCACAACAAAAGGGACATAGGCTATCAATCCTGGGACACCAGCTAACAAACAGTTCGGTTACATCCCAGGATTTTTCCAAACACCTTTACAAATGTTGCTTTACATCCTGTTTATAGTACGTTACATTCTCCTGTGACTAGAGCTGGTAGACCAGATCTTGCATGGTCTAATAGTTTCTTGAGTACCTTCCGTGTCCTCTTACATGTCCATAGGCATTCAGGCACAATGCAGCAATTGAATATAACCATTATAAAGACAGTTCAACTCCTGGCCAACCCTCAGCATGCACATATACATTTGCAAAGCATTAATGGCATGGTAAGCTAAAAACAACCATCCCGATAATATTAGCCAGCTAGGCAAGATCTACAGATGTTTTCTGTTTGCTTGGGGTATTTTACTGCTTATATTATTATCTTTTTGATGCGCACTGCTCCACTAGCATGCAGGAAATGCTGTGAGCGTGTCCACAACATAAACTATTTTATTTTTTTATTTATAGCACTCTGAGGTGGGGAGCTTTTATTTTTATATTTTTTTAAGGCCTAAACACATCAATATTCCAGCTCTTCATGTCCAAGACCAGTGCAAAATATATTCTTCAGATTAAATCAGCCTTCTTAAGACTAAATTCAATTTATACTGATATAGCAGGTTACATGCTTAGTCACGTAAAAAAATTCTGATGAATACAGGGGACAGCTGTTGGGCAAGCATATCTTCCTGCCTGTCTTGTCACAGGCCTGTAACTGAGAAATACTGAAACAACTACCACTATTGTCCAAATACATATTTATTTAATAGCAGCTTTTCTGTATCACAAAATACCCCTTTCCAGGTTTGAAAAAGAGAAACAAAAGATTAGGTGGTCTAATGAATGGAAAAGCTTTTCAATTCATATTACTGTGTCATCTTGTGTTTACCTCTGACTGGAGCGAGAACTCCAAAGTTTGCAGAGCCGCAATTCCCCCTGAATGGGTGATCGGGCGCTGACTGCTCTATCCCTAATTTACAAAAGTTGCAGTGCCATTATTCTTAAGGAATACGACATTGTTGTATCTAGCCAAATTTAAGGAAGCCAGATCTGATTAACTGAGGTATCACAGGAGTGGGTTTGTATCTCAGTCCTTGTTCAAAAAATAAGGATCATCACACTGTTGAGACAAGGTCAGGCGCTTTACATTTTCCAACAATAGAGCAATCCTTAACTATGTTCTTTGCTTTTAGTCTTCACCCTTGCCCTACTTGTCCAAAATACCCCCCTTAAATTCATGTTATTCTTTTGTAGGGTGCTCCCACTGTGACGGATTTAGGCCAATCCTGAAGAATTTAAACTTAGCCAAAACCATAAACTAAAGTAATATGCTTCCAAGGCATATACCATATTGTGGCCCTAGACAAGAGTGCAGCCAGAAGAACTTTACTATTTAAGTATACAGATCCTACGTGAGAATGGAGAGGGAAAAAACATCCAATATATCAGGAAGAAAAGGAGAGAATGTTTTGGGTATTATAAAGGACAAGGAAAGGCTCAAAGTATAACCAGAAAATGCTCTACTAAGGGAAGGTCCCTTTTAAATCAAATCTAAGAAGCAACACATGGAAGTGAATACACGAATACTAACTGTGTAGGCTTTAACCTCACACTATCATTACATTCAACTGTTTGCTGACTTTGCAGGCAATTGCACCGAGATAAGCACCCAGTATTTGAAAGATTTGGTCCATGCCCAGCCCACAGAGAAGGAAGCCAGGAGAGCTGAAATGGCATCAAAGGCCTTCCAATTTGCTGAGCAGAAACACAGAATATATTTTCAGGGGACATCTACATATAGTTGCAGAGACAGATTCTGCTTAACTGTTAGAGAGATAGAAAGTCACATTTTAACATCAATACAAAAAGACCTCAGCATAGTCTAAGAGTCCTCACACATTTAAAAATTTTTGTTGATTTGATAGAATATGACAGATTTAATAGATTTTTTTAAAACACATTTAGTAGAATTCTGATGAAGTACTCCTCTAAGTGCCACTGAGAAAAGCCCAAACACAACCCAACACTCCTGCTTTACAGGATAGCTACAGACTTTGAAATTTGCTTTTGTTTCACAGCTGAATTAAACACTGCATTGCAAAGTTGCCCATGAAACAAAAATAAAAAAATCATTTCAATCAATTGAATGTTTTGTTTTGACAAAATAATTTTGTTTTGATTGTTACTTTCAGTTTTGATTTAAGTTTTATATGAGAACATAGAATACATTTTTAAAAGAAAAGTTTGAAACAAAAGATTTCTGTTCCAGAAATGCCAGAGAGCTTTACCTGGAAATATGGATAATGAAAATAAATAAGAGTCCTGGAAGTATTTTTTTTTTTTTTTTAATAAGCCAGTATTGCCACAAGAAGAGAATACCAATAGGTATTTTTTTTACTGCATCTAGTCCTGACCTTCAGTACTCTTTAGTAAGCCTCAGAAGCTTGTAATACCTCTGCAATGCTATCAATGTATCAGTGACAACCTAATTATTATTAATAATCTGGCTGGTATGTTGTTCTTGTCCAAGAACCAGTGGAGTTTACCGATGTATGAAAGGTAAGAGGCTTTTTCAGACAGTCATTTCTGTAACAACTAACGTACGTCTTATTGGGTAAAGTACCTTAACTACTGTTGCCATCTGGGGAAGTATCAGAACCAGTTCTGAGCAGGAGAAAGCAGCAGATTGAAAGTCACCGAGAGTGCTACAGAAGAATCTGGAGTGAGGAGAAGCAAGGGGAATGCTAGTTGTTGCTGCTCTGTCCCTGAAACCTGAAACTTAACTGGTAGAGAAATGTAAGAGCAGTTGAGATTAGTAAGATGTTTAACATCTAAGAATTCCTTTTTCTTTAACCGTTTGCTCCAGCCGCTAAGAAGGCTCTTGATCACTGTTCATACATTTCCAAATGAATAAAATGCAAAATACCACGAAGTTGTGTGAAGCTTGACTGAAGCTGCGAGACAAATCCTGGCCTAACACGTGAAGAATTCAGGGATTTCACCTAGATCAGGTTGCAGCACGAGTGCCAACATATGAAACTATTCACTTGGGAAGACCAGAAGGAGAGTTGAAGTACAGCTAGGCCTTTAACCGTGACAGCACATCATTCCCAGAGATTGGCAGCCCCTGGCTATTTCAGTGTTGAGATTCTTATGAGAAGTGGTTGTCTCATGCCGTTTGGCGATGGGTTTCTTGTAACATGGACAGGATTTCAGTAAAAACCAAATAATTTTTGTTTCTTATAAAGTGAGCCCAGTGCTTGGAGCAGAAGTCCAAGGATTCAAACAACTGTGCTGCTTAGTCCCCCACGAAAGCACTTTCTAACTGGAACTTGAACCTACCTACTACAACATCAGATGCCACACTTTGCAAAGCAGAGACAAGGAAAGTCTTGGGGAGAAGTGTTGGGACTACCTCAGCTGTGGGTTTTCTAAAGTATTAGATTTGGGGAGGGTTATTTGGGAAGAGATGGGGTGTCTAAACTAAAAGGAGTTTGGATTGCCTATCTTTACAACTGGGTTATTATCGTATGAGAAAAACACAAAGGCTTGTTCAAAAGCCTGAACTACAATTACCTCTAACAGAGCTTTTCCTGCTACACACCAGGCAAACTGTTGAATTTGTGTTCTGTGTACTGGGCCCACGTGCTGACACCTTCCACAACCTGAAAGCTGTTGAACGCTCTCTTGTTCACCTTGGTGTGCCTTCAGTTAAGGCTGGCTGTAACCCCTTCCGAGAAGTAAGATCTCAGAGCCTAACTGCCCGAGGAAGATGACTGACTCCCTCACTCTTCACAAAATAAAAATACAGATTTAGAGATCAGAGAAAATAGAAAATACCCAAACACACTTCCATGCCTCAGCACTAGCAATAAATGATCCTTGGGCTTAAAGCCACATTAGGCGAAAAGTTTTCCTTTCCTAAACACAGGGCCTCTTCCAAATGAGGGACTCTCAACCCTCTACCACCAGCTTCCCCCTCCCTTAGCTGGTCTTAGTTATTAAAACAAACAAACAAATGAAAAAACCACTCCCTCTGCTAAGCATCCTTCCTCTCTCAACTTCCCTTGTGTCTCCCTTTATGCCTCCCAGGGTTTGTTGCTTTTAAGCCCCTGCACTAATACCTGGCCTCTTTGTTCTTTTTTCTGTTTGCTTCTATCTCCAGCCCCCAAAAGCGAATTTGGAGAAAACCAGCTTTCTCTAGTTGCCCCATTGTTCTTCTCAGGCAAGATCTATTTCAGATGTTTCTATTTCAAATATTTAATGACAGACCTATTCATACAAAGATATGCCAACACCACTCCCCTGCCTCTTTGGCATGATGCAGAGCACAGAAAAAGATTGTCACAAGATACAAGGATTCAGTGAGTCAATAAAATCAAGTTCTAACTTATAAACAGTACGTAGCAGAGTCCACACATTGCCATGCTTCCCAGAAGCAAAAGCCTGACAAAGAGCAGTTTCAAGGGAGACCCCACGGGATAGGCACATCCAGTTAGCGCTTCCACAGTGGACCCTGGCTGGCCTCCCTTCCAACAGGACCTGAAGAGGTGCCAAAGACTGTACTGAGCCTTGGAGAGTTAACTTACTTTTGGGATCTGGTCTTCACTGCAATGTCTTTTGAAAGTACAATGCTAGTGTTGCCCCCAGCATGATTCCCACCCGCAACAGAAGCCTCTTGCTCAAACTAAGTGCTATTTTAACTTGACTCTTTGGCCTAAAAAAAGATTGTGTCAGTCCATGTATTGTAGTTCCTAGCATCAGTAACGCAGTGGGAACTCAGCAGTTCTCTGGTTATGGGTTTAAAGCATTGATCTCGGACCCTGTCTTGCAACTGGGATCTAGACTAAAAACACAGAAACCTTATCCTTGGTTATCTACATTAAGCTCATGCATATAGCAGGCGACAGTCTGACATTAACAATCTGCTGCTCCTCTCCTCCATCTCTGCAGTAAATTGCTGACACATACTCCAAATTTGCAGAAGGAACCACATGTGTACAAAACAGTTTAGGACAGAGGACCCTTACCAACATCAGTCTGTAACACTATTCCGATAAACTGATTCAACACATGTAAATCTAGACTGGTTTTAGGCATTTTTACCCACTACCTTTGCCTATGCAGGCTATCACCAGGAACAAGGGGGGCTTGCTGCAAGTACCTTAGAGTCACTGTCTGTGAGACACAGCACAGATGCACCAATAGCCAAGTCTTACACAAACATAGAGTGATCAAATTTTAGCTCCATATGAACTGCAGACCTTATACATATGGACAAAAGTCTTTTAAGGCTCATTGTGGCATGTGAGAGCAAGCTGTGGTGTCCATACAGACAGCATCTGTAGGGCAAATCCAACCTTTTGCATCTTGACTCTTACCTGCGTAAACCCTCTCTTCACTCTAATAAACTGGCATGAGATGAGCAAATCTGAGTACAGGCAACCAACACAAACCACCACAAACATGGCCACATTGTCATCTGAACATCTCATGCTCTAGTTTATTTACAGTCTCCAGGGCTGTAACCCCAGCTGGTAGTTTTAATTAGCAGTGAATGTACTTTCACAACAAATTGGACCTTCTCTTTCTTGGGCATCAGAGGTCCCTTCCACAGATGACTGTGGAATATGAAGAGACAAATTTGGGGGAGGTCAGGCAGGCAGTTTTCTCATATCTCGTATCTGAAAAACTACCATCACTCTCTGCCTCACAAGAGGACTTTGGCAGCAAGTCAGAGTATTTTGACTATCCAGAGGACTCTTCCCCCAGCACCAGAGTAGTAAGATACAGGCATCATGGAAGCTTGTAAAAAAACATAAACTAATGCTATTTAGAAGTCAATACAAAATTGTGGACTACAAGGCCAGCTGCAGGGGCTGTCTTTTGCTTATGGGTTTTAAGCCAAAGCATGGGATAACGTGGCAAGCATCATCAGAGTATGTACGCATCTACTCTTTTGCTGCTATTGTACATGGGTAGCTTTGCCCATTCTGTAGTCATTAGTAAATGCTTTACTATAAAACTGCAAGTGTAGCAGGGTTTTAACAGTCTTTTTCCTCTAGCTGCTCTGGGATTTTTCCTTTCTTGGCTGTAACCAGTTGCAACCAGTTGTGAATAAGTCGTTATCCCTCTGTGCAACTCACAGCAACTAAAAGAAACCAATGTCATTATGCAAGTCGCTTCCTCCCCCCTCCCCACCCCACCCCCCCAAAAAAAAAGTTTTGTTTTATGGTTAATTATCCATGGTCTATTTACAAAATACATCAACACATTGTGCACCACCAGGATTTGTGGCCTCATTTGAACTTTGCTTTTCATTAATCACTTTAAAAATAAAACCTAACTAGATTTTTTTTTTCCTTTTTGGTTTATTACTTGCATCTGGGTATAAATTGTAAAAATGGTGAGAGAACAAAGTATGGATTATTCACCCTCAGTTTCATGACTTACATGATCTCAGTCTTGTCTTTCTCCACGTGCCTAAACAGATGCACAGTCCAAAAATTCCAACATTCTGTAAGAAATGCAATCACAAGAAGATTGAAATATTTTTTAAACTCAAACTTTGACTTATTCCAAAAAAATAAATTGTAAAAAGCTTCCCTTATGAAACAAAAAGGTGGGCAAACATTTACAGGCATATTTAACCTACTGTAAGAGGCCAATAAAATTACTCACGTAGATACTGAAGTAATACACAAATGTTTGCGAGCTCTGAGTGCAAGGCAATTTTGTTTAGACAAAACCTACTTGCATGCAGGCTGGAGAAGGCAGAAAATGGATATCTGATTTCTTTATAGTGCTTACGATTTATACAAGAAACCAGAAGTATTTTCTTCTGAAAATGTTTTAATTATATAATATGTTTAGATCTCGTCCCCATGTGATGAGAGAGAACTACTGAATTTCTGAAAACTAGCCAATGCAGAGGCAGGCGAAGGACATTTTTTAGCTGCTCTGTTAAAAACCGAACCGTATTAACACTTATTTCACTCTGATAGGGAATAAAATATGTATTTGCATAAAACTGAATTTCTCCTCAGCTTCAATTAAGAAAGCTTGAACAATGCATTTGCTCCCACTATGGACTAGTCAAACTAAAAAATAAGAAAGGCTGATAAACCACCACAATAAAAGCGTATATAACACCAGGATATCAAATTGCCACCCCCCCTCTTTTTTTTCTTTTTCATTTACCAGTCACCCTGAAGCGTTCTTTGCCTTCCCTATGAGGAACAGAAAGTCACAGTGCTCCACGTAATCACTAGTGAAACGCTACAGAAAAAGCTGTGCTGTCAGTAGGTCAAAAAACGTGGTTCTGCTGCACTCAAGGCTGCAACTTTTTACTTCAAAGCGCCTGAGCTGGATGCAAGCATAAAGAAGACTGAACACAGCCAACAGGTATCTTTTAGAAACCGAGCTGAAGAGTTGAAGCTAAGACATTAGATCGTTAATACTACATATTATTACTAATAGGAGCTCAGGAAGGTAACTTTGTCGGTGCGAAGCAGAATCGTAGAGATTTGAAAAGTTAAAGAAACCCACTGCCTCCACTTTGCAGATGGCTGAGCTGCTTTAACTTTCATTTCCAAAAGTAAATTAGCTCCTACTTAAATGAAAGTAAAACCCCACTGCAAACACGCAGCCAGGCTGGGAGCAGAATGGATAGGTCTTCAAAGAAAATAAAAGCCTTTTTAAGCGACTCCTAATATGAACGCCTGCCCTTGCAGCAGTGAGCTGTGGCCCTGCAGCCGCTTTCCATTATAAATGCTAAATTGGGAAATGTTTAACATTCTTTGTTTAATCTTTGCAGTATAAAGAAAAAACAGCTGATTCTCAGAAACACGACAGCCCGAACAACCATTATGGATCTGCCCCTCCCTTCCTCACAGCAGAACAGATCATTTCCAGCCTCAGCGGCAACTGACACTTATTAATCAGAAATGTGTATTTAGATGGATCCATAAGACAAGACTGAAACTTTGTCTTTTTCTTTTTTTTTAAGTCAGGTAAGGGGCCTAAGGCAACTGGGATATTGAATAAAAACTGTAAGCAGAAATGTACGTAAGGAAAAGTATGGGCAAAGATGGTTTCAGTCGTTCTCTGCACTTTTCTGTTAATATCTTTCCACAGTTGTTCCATGAAGAGCATTATTATTTGTTTTGATTGAAAACATAATCAGCTGAGTGCGTTTCTCTCTTGTTCACTGCACAGTCAAAGCAGTGAGTCCATCTATTCCGCCGCAACCTGTCACAAATAAATCAGCAAAAACTCAGGAGCAAACAATCCTCTGCTGCTTATACAGGCGAGCTCTCCTTGTGTCTTGTCTCTGCAAGAACTTCCCTAAAGGGGCAAGTTTCATCATGCATCCTAAAAACCAAATAAGTCAGAGGTTTCCTCAGTCCAAATTATGAAATAATACCCCAAATCGAGTCCCCGCAGACACTGAACTGTTTACAGTTAGTTTTTTTACAGGATTTTACCCTGACACACACTTTCCAGATTATCTAGTTCTCTGCTCTCTTTTACTACAGGTATAAAGGTCACATCCTAAAGATTTTTGTTTAAGCCTCCGCATCAATAAGACGAAGAGAGCTTATCCATCCTTCCCACCCTAGCCACCAGCATTCGGCAGTTGGCCGTGACGAGACCAGATGTTCAGGAAACAAACCCCCGAGCAAATGAGGATGCGCCCCTTTCCCAAAGCGGGTGCAACAGACTGCACGGTGCATCCTCTCACAGGGCTCACGCTGAGGTAGGCGCTCCATCCAAACAGAGCCCTCTTCGTTTAGCAACCACAGGAAAATGCTAACGACTGCGCAGAAGAAAGGGTGAGGAATATCCAGGTGTCGGCCCTGCTCTAAGCACTGTGCCCACGCCGACAGCTCCTCTACGCTGCCGGACTTCAGCGATCCTTCCCTGCGGGTGTTGGGGCCCACCTGCATACATCGGACTTAACAGCAAGGACTAGAATACACAGATTCTTGTATGGGAGACGTGAACCCTCTGCTTCATTTGCTGTGACTGTGTAAAATAGTAATTTCAAAAAGGAGGAGTGCAGGAACATTCAGTGTGGCCAGGCCTGATACTTTCATTACAACTACTCTAAATGTATTGCTTCTTCCTTCATTTCTTACAGACTTCTGTAAGTCAAAAAGACCCGTCAAACTACCGAAAGGCACTAGCAATGAATTACTGATAGTGAAGGTCACAAAATTGTCATAAACTTCAACCAAAGTGTCAGAGTTGCAAAAAACACTGTCCCGAGGGAGGGAGGGAACCTTGCAGAATAATTACTAGATAAAAAAGGACTACTGTAGCTAATTCAGCACGTTGCTGCATACAGCAAAACCATTAGATAGCTATTTTTCTGATATACCCAACCCCAAGCACGTGTCAGGGGAGAGCAATAATGAAATTTAAAAATAAAAACTAATGCAGAGCTCTTTTAATTTTTCCTGTTGTTTTTAAACATTTAGGGTGCATATTTAACCTTTTCTTTAAAATAACAAACTTGAATTCAAGAAAACTAAGGCACCGATCTTCATAGTGGCAGGACTCAAACAGCTTATGTTTAAAAATAAAATACCAGAGTCTTTTAAAGTTGTGAAATGAAGTCTTATTCATTAAAACTGAATATTAACATCTCATTTCAGAAACTGTTCAAACCACCACTTTCGCCTATGAATTTAGGAAGACAGAAGTTTCACAGGTTGCATGTCTAGCATCTGGTCAAATCAAATCACCCTCTCCTCCATAAATTAAAATTAGGTTTCCATTCTGCAGAAAACACAAAATTCCATCATTCTGGTCGCTGTTCAGCTGCGTATATACCACCAGACTTTTAGCAGCAGGCATTTACAAGGTTTTTTCTTCTTGTTTAATTCGTAAATACTCTGAAAATAATTAAATCTGTGTTTGACCATTAAGGAAGGTTAGTGCCTTGTTAAAACTACGGAAGCGTACAAAGCAAAGCTGGGGACTGCAGACTCGGGAAGTTAGAGGTAACCTGGTGACACACAGAGAAACTTCTCGGTAACTGAAAAGCATGCAAATACCTTCAAAAGGGACACTTGCTTGTCTACTGTTAAAAGTTATCAGGTTTTGTACACCTATCCCAAAGCAGTCTTCCATTGTAATTAGTGCAGACAAAAAAAACTTGCAGACTAAAACTCTGAGAAGATGGGCAGAAAGTAATTTTCATTCAAAGACATATGACCGCTCTTTTGATTAAGTTCAAGGCTGGAATCATTATTTATCATGTTCTCTGTAAAGATACACAGTCTACATCTTCCAAGCATTTTATGAAGAGTTGACAGCTATTAGGGACACCATGAGAAGGGATTTTAAGGCGATTACTCTCTGCTGCATGCAACCACATCATAAACTGCTCTCAATACGTTGATTCAGCCCCATTTTACAACTACATAGGTTTCCAGGCCCTGTAATTCCTACAGGATAGTCTTCCAGAATTTAATCCTCT
Organism: Gorsachius magnificus; assembly: GCA_034008185.1. Taxonomy (NCBI): domain Eukaryota; kingdom Metazoa; phylum Chordata; class Aves; order Pelecaniformes; family Ardeidae; genus Gorsachius; species Gorsachius magnificus. The sequence goes on from CM067081.1 coordinate 126,917,899, forward strand.
GATGACTAGGGCCATCTTCTGATTTCCAGCTAACATCTATGTACAGTTGGTGCCCACAATTTGGTCTTTGTGGCAACACCAGCCTGAAGTTTAAATTATTTTTTTAACCTCTCCAAATTATTTCAACACCTTCTCCCTGTGCATTTAAATCCACTTTATAAACATTAATAAAATAGCTTTAGAATATTTCTGTAGGGCACAATAAACGAAGTATCTACTGCTATAATCCCTAAGAGATTCTGTACTGAGACAGAAATGGAGGCAGAAATTTTTGTCGCCCAGAGCCAAAGCAAAGGGCTGCATTCAGAATCAGGCAGGGAACCCAGGTGTTCTAATACGCTTTTCAATGTATATGTGCTCCCCAGCAATTTGGAGAAATATACTTGTACAGTTTAAAATATACTTATAGAGCTTAAAATATTCCACTTCCTGTTTTCACCAACCCCTCTTTCCTTTAAAGCTCGTCTCGGGGATCCCTGCTGAAAGCCGTCAGCTTTAACTATTTTTTCTATTACGCCCGAAGTGGGCATAATTCACACTCAGGCTCATTTTATGACTCCTTGCCGGTGCCAGAAAAACACTTTAAACTAAGGGAGAATCGAGCCCTATGACTTTATAATTGACCTAATAGGCTCCTGACGTCGTATCAACAGAATTAGCAGCACTACACTAGGGAAGAAGCTGTTCAAGAATGCGCACGCAGACGAGAACAGTTTGCAAAGGGCAAAAGAAAACAAACCCCGACACAATGCTCGCAACCACAAACAGGTCAGATCCTCAGAGGATACAACTAGGAATAAATTGGTTGCAGTAAGTACAGGAATATTTTCTGGCTGTGATCAAAAGGTATGAAGCTTTCTTACTATTGACCCTTTTCTTCCCTTTTTTGAACCCCCCAAATCCCTCATCTTTTATTCTTTTAGCAGGGTTATACATTTTTCACTCGCATTTGACAGAAATCAATTAAAATACCCCAACCATTCCTAATCAAAAGAATCTCTGGATCTCTGTGGATGTCGGTCACTTAAATGAAATAAAAATAAAGAAAAAAAAAGTTCAGTGCAACCTAAAATTTCACTACGCTTCTGCACTTGCTGTTGTTACAGGGACACTGACCTGCCACTGGCATTACGGTCAGGAGAGGAAAGGGAAAGAGCTTGCATTGTATACATCCAAAGTGGTTTTTGGTTGGTTTTTTTGTTGGTGTTTTTTTTTTGGGGGGGGGGGGGGGGGGGGGGGGGCGAGGGGAAGAGAGAGGAGGAGGGAGACAGAAACACTGTGCAGAAGCCAGGGATGTTCCAGAGCGCACTGTGACAGGAAAATACTCAATAAGAATTCCTCCAGCCAAAACTAGATCTTAAATAGATTCATTGTCTTCCAGCCTGAAGCCCTTAAAAAGGCTCGAAATTAAAGTCTGTGCTGTGGGCACCCGGTCGTTCTTTCCTTTCATCAGGATTTGCAGGTTTTAATACAATCTGTCGGGAGGAAAAAACAGTAGAGCTGTACAGTCCAGAGAGGTAACAAAAGCGAAAGGCAGGCGAGAGTTACATAACTGGCTTTTTACATAAATATTACATTGAGAGATATTTTGCTTTTCAGAAAGGAAAAAAAGATTAAAAAAAAAAAAAGGCACAAAACCACACCAGAGAATCCAATCCAACCTCCCTTACTCCTCGTCCCTCTTTCGCTTTGTAATACGTATCGAGTAGTTAAAGTGAGGGTTTTCTTGTCCTTTTTCCATTAAAACTAAACAAATAACCAGTTCAGCCTTAAAAACTTCATAATAATTTTTCTCGTATTACCTGAAAAGTGCACCACATCATGGAAGCTGGAAGAAAGTCTTATTTTAAAGCACAAGCAAGTCTGCCTTGCTTATCTGTAGCACAGGGCAATTAGAAATTACCATGGATGTTAAACTAACTCCCCTCTGTACAGTCTGAGAAAAGGGAAAAAAACTGCAAGTCTCCCCATCTGTTATTTCCTTTTTTTTTTTTTTTTTTTCCCCTCTTTTGGCTGTAGAAAAGCAAAATTATGCAAGAGCTTTTGAATGTAAAGCCTGTGTGTGCTTTTTCCCTTTTTGTCTCTGTGTACACGGTATGTGATATTGCGTAACTGAGTACAGAGTGGGCGGTTAGCATTTACTATTGATTTACACTACTCCATATAATGAATTCAGAGCTCAGAGAGAGAGACACAGAGGAAGAAATGCAGAGGGGTGAGATGTGGATTTAAGGTACGCATGAGGAGGGGAGCCATGGAAAGAGAGGAGCAAAGCATTTAGAAACAGAATCATGCCTTTCTGAACCAGACCTGCTTTTCCCAACCTTTTCATTTTCATGCCCTTTGCTAGAAGAGTGGATGCTTAACAAAACCCATGAACCCCTCCGTCCAAAAGCAAGGTTTCCCTCCCACACCCACTGCCCAAATTGTATTAGAGACTACAGAAAAATACGTATCAATGCTACTGTGGCGCTTCATCTGCTAGGTATAAAGATGCATAAGAAGCTCATATTCAGCTGTGAGGGTCATTAAGGTTACTAAGAGAAGTCTTTATTTAGTAATACTATATATCAACTTTTGACTTACTCCTTCAGGACCTACAGGCTTGTAGGAGGCACTGAAATCATAGGCACTATGCACCACATGTAATACAAAGCCCTGCATTTTTTGAGATGGTAGAGTGACATGGAAATATGGGAATTAGAGACTGGAAACAAGGAACACTTGACCTATTTTGCTCACTCATTAGGCCTGCCAAAATATCCTCATTGTACTCTCTTGTACACAGGCACACACCTGGAGTCTGCAATTTAGACACAGACAGTCCCCTAGCTCTGTAAAGGGAATAATTTTCAGGCAATAAGGTGAAATTTTCTCCTTCCCACAGGTGAATGCCCAGCACATTGCTGAGTCCTTTGCCTCCAAGGTGAGACGTGCTCTCCAAATTCTGCCTCCTCCCACTTGACACTAGCTCCCACAAAGCCAGGGACCACCACTGGGCTGGCAACACACTGGACTGCTGGGCATCCATTTCTTTATTTATATGGGGCTGGGGATTTTGCTAATAATGTCAATGTGATTCTAAAGTGTGTTAACATGGTTTCTAAAGCACATTGAAAGACTAAAGTCTAAAAGGAGGTTTATCACAAGCCACAGCAGACACCTCGCCCAGTATTAGAAATGAAACTGAGTGTGCTGACAACAAAAAACCCAGAATCAACTATCAGTGCTTCTAAAGCTTCTTGTGCATTATCTTTACTGGAAGACATACATTCCCCATATTGTTTCCTTCAAATTCTGTGTAATAGGCAACACGTTTTTTCTTTACAGGTCTGGCATCAGGCATTTTTACAGGTCCCAAGTTAGCAAAACAAGCAAACAAAAAACCCTGTTATAGGAAAGGCAAACCCTACTTTAAGGAAATTCCACAGACATGCAATGTTTCTGACTATCTGTTGATTTTTTTCTTTTCCCCAGAGCCACATCTACTACATTAACTGTGATACTACCAGCTAGCATACAGCTAGGATCTCTGTCAGGATGTTAAAAAAAGAGTAATTCACTGTCTTGCAGATGCTTACTTACTTGATTTACAAAAACTGGAATTGCATTGAAATGATCCAGGAAAGTTTTACACAAAAAGTCACGTGCAGCCTAACTAGTCTGATTTGTCTTAAAATGAAACTGATCCTTGAAGGAAAAGATTAAGGTCCTTGTAAAGGGGGACCTGAGCACTCCTTAATACAGACTGGGCCAACTCAAAATTGCTCAGGTACGTTTTCTTTGTTGACCAGGAGAACACAGGGGGAAAGAAATGAGACACAGAAGACACAAACTCTACATCACTGTCATGCCATCCCTAGAAATTACGCTTCACAACCAAACTTTGAGCGACACTATGCAAGGAAGACCAAGACCATCAGAGCAGTTCATCAAACAGTGAGAACCTGCACTCTTCTGAACAGACTGCATGTGAAGAGGAACGTATTTTTCAGTACCACTTATACGCTTAAAGCTAGTCTGGAAGTTTAATATGTCCTCATCTTATGGGATGCAGTGTAAAAGCTTAAAATGTATTAGTCTTTGGGATGTTATATAAAAGAGATACAGAGAGACACTAAAGAAACACCAGCTAAGGGAAGCCAAGCTCAGATATCAGTAAGAACAGCTCCAACACTGCTATGCTTGCTTTATGATCGCCCAGAGTACACATATATTTAAGCACTTGTTTGTATGCTAGATTATAAGCAACTGGCTGTGGATTGTACATATCGGGTTCAACCAGAGATCTGAATCCCCTAAAAATATGGAGAGGCCAATTAGGGGGTTCAGCTCTGATATATTTTGTATTTGAGGGGCTATCAAGTGAAGCTGACAAAACTTTCCATTATAATCAACTTACCTTCAATCAGTCAAGAATTTTGGAAACTTCACTATCTAAATTTTCTATTCTCAATGTTTACCTAATCTGAAATTTCATAAAAACTTGAGTAAACAAATGTTCATCTCTTTTGCACATAGGGAAAGTGAAAAAAAGAACATCCAGATATTTAAGAGAAAGGGGGGAAAAAGAGATTATCTATAGTAAAAATCATTAACAACTGAAAATACGAACGGACTCATAACTTATAAAGTCAATACCGGGTAGATTCATGTTTCAAGAAAAAAGTTTTCTACTATGTTGTGAATACTGAAGTTTTTAAAAGTCCACACAGCTGTGAAATCCCACCAAATATTTTATAAACAGCATCTTGGATACCTACTTAGGTCAGAAAATCCTAAAAAGAAGTTTGTGTGTGCTAACAAACTGTGGGTTTTGTACGTAACTGTATGTTACAGTCCTAACTCCTCTGATGTACGCTGTCCCTACAAGACAACATACTGGAAAAGTGGCATTATTTTTCACTATGCCAGACAGCTGGTTTGGGGCTTGGGTTTTGGTGGTGGTTGGTTGGTTGTTATTTGGTTTTTTTGATTAGCAAACCACATTAATAGTAGATGCCATTTGTATGTATCCAAGGATCTATAGTTCTGTATTTGCAGAAAAACAATGTCACTTCTCAGTAAAGACTGTATCATAAGGGAGAGACTAAGACTAACCAATAAACAAGTTATTACTCTAGAATTTCATGATTTTGCATGTAAGCTTAATGTTTCTCAATACAGTTTCTGTCTTTTTAATGACTGTGGGAGGAGATAAGCACAGCGCTAGGTTGCCATGGGCTTTTAATGGCAAAATGAATAATAAAAAAATATTAAAATGATAGAGACAAAAATAAATACATTAGAGATGATTGCCAACTCTTCTTGCTAGTTAAAGAATCAATAAACCTTTTGCAGACCTCCTGCAACATGATTTTTCTTGCAGTGAAAGTAACTCACAACAAATATGTTTTGCTTGTCAATTTACCTTTATTTTTCTCCTACCAACTTTTCACATGAACCTTTTGGACTCCACCATTTTGGAATGACCATGACACAGCAGAAATTACTAAGCTTTCCCCACCCTTCAACCAACCTATTAAACATGTGTAATGGTGTCATTTCCTAATGGTTCTTACAGACTGACATATTTCCAAGATGATTTTAGTCAAAGTGAATGGCAGCAAAATTGGCAAAGACTCAGAATGCAAAGTCCAAGGAGACTAGCGAAGAACTCAGAGTTAGAAAAAAAGGTCTCTGGATATTTTTGCCATGTCCGCCAGAACCAAAAAGAACTGAGGTTATGTCAGTGTTTCCATAATAAACCTCAGTTTTCAAGCCTATAACTCAGCTGCAATCATCTGATCCAGACTGAAATCAACACATGCAAGGTTTTAGATCAAGAGCAAGTTTGGGTGGGTTTTTTTTGTTTGGTTTTTTTTTTTTGTTGTTGTTGTTGTTGTTTTTTTTTTCAGAAAATGTATTTCCCTTACTGCAAATACAATCTAATGTTATAATTTCATCCAGTAAGGAATTATTAATTTATCAGAATGAGGAAGAGAAGGGAGCAGGGAAGCAGAAAAAATTCAGAATTCACAGTGAATGCTTTCTGGAATAGAGTAACTTCCAGACATTCCCTATGAGATTTTGAAAAAAGCCACAAATTCCTATAATAATTGGGGGCTCAGTACAGTCCCTGTCCAACAAACCTTAATAATTGTTTTGGTCCCTAAACACAAAATCTGATTTTGAAGCAAGTGCTGCTATGCAGCGGAGTCGGGAGAGACTAGGAGGGACTCAGAAGAATTGGCTGGATAGACCAGTTAATCTTTGATGTACTGTAATTTATTATATTCATTCACCTTATGCTCTTGAATATCACTCTTACACTACACAGGTTTCATCCTGCGGGAGTCCAAGTAACTCGGGGATATTCAGACAACAGGTAGCTTGCGCATTGGGGCAGTTCCCGAACTGCAGAGGGCAAGGTACTCCCGTGCAGGATGCGGGAGCCGTGCCCAGAGCTGAGCGCATCCTCCAGCCCAGAGGGGAGAGATGCTGCTCCTGCCACAGTCACCACGAGCAGCAGCACCTGAACGAAGTCTGCAGGTCCCTGTTTCACAGAGCTTTTCCACGAGCTCAAGGACAAGCAAAAGTGCCAACGCCCCCTGTAGCAGTCAGAGATTTCCCCATAGCTTCTTGCTGTTCAGATACATATGACTTCAGACTCCTCTTTGTGTTTAATTCAGGCATCTCAATAGATGTAGTAAAAAATAAGCACCTTCACAGGGTACTTCACGTGACTCGAAGATCAAATTTTTAGAAAGCACCTAGGTGTTTGGGAACTGGGGTCTAACCTGAATAACGTGTTAAAATATACCTTGAAGAGCTTATTGAAGAGTTTATCTTCATGCACCAAAATAAGAAAGCTGAGCAAAAAGTGGCTTGTGCCAAAACACGTAACAAGTTTGGGAGCAGAACCCAGATGTTCTGAGCTGCCTTTCTCTTTTTATCTGCAGAGGAAAATTAGCCCAGGCTAGATATTTTAAGAAAACTAGTGTTACACGAGCTGAATACCACAGCAAAGCTTCCACCACTTGACATTTTAATTTTCTGTCTTTGGTTACATTTTGTTGTATCGAGTACTGATGGTCTGAGTATGAATATATACATGCTGGTGTTTACCTTTCTTCTGCTTTGCTGCGAGTTCCTCAGAATACAGAAAGTTGACAATACTCATCAGCTAATGGCATATTTTGAAAACAACTAAATACATTAAAAATAAGTGAATTGTTTGTAACACAATACAGAACATCAGCAATAGTATTTTCTACTGTTGTTTCTTCGTTTTTCCTCAAGACTGTCAGAGCACTTTTTACAAAGAGACATACTCTTATTGAACACCTTGCGCTTGGAGTAGTTCCAATGAAATCATGAGACTTATTAACAAAACAAGGTATTATTCGATACTGAACTCCGTGACATAATTATTATCAATTCTACTCACAAATGGGGAAATAAGGACATAGACTTCAAACAATTTGTGCAGGATCTCTCTCTAAGCGAGTGACCAAGCTGGAAAGAGAACGCCGAACTCAGCTGCTAGCCTGTAAATGCCTCAATACTGACTTATTATACAAAAAAAATAAACCACAGTATTGACAATTTTCTGGTATTTTCCAGCAATCTTGATTTATCTGAACACCCTCATCAAAATGTTACAGAATAAGAAAAAAATTGACTTTTCAGGCCCCCCTGAATAGCTGCAATGTTTTCTTTATATCTGGTAAGATTAAGACCTTTTTGACTTTAACTGCCTCCATTACAGATATGGATTAGCCAGAGCTATATTGCTACAACAGAGAGAAAGCTGACTCTTAAAACAGGCATCAGAGATGTGCAAACAGAAGGCTAAGATACATATACGCACACACACTCACAACGTTATTTCTGAAAGTTAATTTTGTCATGAACTTAAATGTTTTTTCCCAATACTCTGCCACCCAAGCTCATTTGGAGGACCCAGAGCAAAGGAGATCTGTTGTGCAGCAGCAGCAGAAAGGCTACACACGCAGTGCATGAGGCTTACTGTAGAAAAGAAAATAGAGGTTGCACTTTCTCAGGCTGTGGGTCAGGATTTTTATTTTATTCACTTATTTGAAGGCAAAATCACAAACGTTATGTTTTGTTTCCATCCTCTGACTTCAACCCCAGAAGAAACAACACAATGACTTGTGTTAAGCAGATGCTTAGAGATAGTTAATCTTCTGTCATAATTGCTGCTCATATTGGAAAGAAGTTTTCTTACCTTTTTACTACGTTTGCTGAGAGCCAACAGTGTCATCCCCTCAGCCATTTCAGTGTCAGCTACTCTTTTATTATACAGAATGCAAGTAATAATGAAACTGTGCTGATCTGCTTGCTTTCACTCTATATAGTGCCTATATTTATAGGCTTATGCTTCTATTTGAATCTATATTTATCTGCTTTATCTGCCTACAGTGCATCTGTTTCTCATACACACAGACATATACACATACACACGCGTGCATGCACACAAATATTACAGACATATATAAACACACATACGGGCATACCCAAGAATATGCGTACTTACAGTAGGCTTCTGTTCAACAGTAAGATTTGTATAAATATAAACATATGCAGTATACACAATATAAATGAAGACACATGCACAAAGAAAATCATAAACAATTACATGAATAAGCCTCGCTGGCTTTAGGAAGGTTTATTATTCAGCGGGCTGCCTAGTCAAGAGGATTGTATATATTTAATTTCCTTTACATTACTCTGCTGCAGTAGCTTTGCAGGCAGTAGCAATTTTGCTCTTGTTTTGCCTGGAGTTTTTTCTGCGTAAGCTTACTTGGCACAGTTGTGAAATCACTGCCATCCTGTCTGCAGACTGATGCCCCATTGGTACCACTAGCAGTTTCCCTCAGGCTAGGCATTAAAAAGGCCAGAGTTAAGCCACCCTGTGCTAGTTCAGGAGATCAGCCCCTAGAGGGAAAGAACAAGGTGCAACTCCAGACTCAGGTCAATCTGGCAATTTTAAGACTAAACATTCCCTAGGCCTTAAGAATAAACAACATTTTCCCAAATTACCAGGGGATAAACAGGGTCATTCACCTTCACATGAGCAGAAACCAGCACGCCACGCTTCCCCACATCACCAGACAGAATTGCAGGTATTCTACCCCATTACTTAGATCAGACCTAGGTCTGCCTCAACCTTCCTTTTTGCTAGCTAGGCTTCTGTTAAGTCTATCAGAACTGCCAGAGGAGGCGACTCAGCTGAAGCCTGTGGCACTGAGGTCTCTATGGTGCCCTAAGGTGATAAAGCCTGCATTAGGTCAGTTGTGTAAACAGATTATAGCATGTCCCCACTGGACGATCTTCATTCATTACTTCATTCACATCCTACCATCTCAAAAGGGTGTTGGAGGAGGAGGTTCCACAAGAGGAAAGCTAAGATGGAAAGTCATTGCGGATTTCTTTCTCTGTCCCTCATTGAAGAAGCTATGTTTTGGCTTCTCATTTGCTCATAAGGCAGTGAAAATGAACTGGTGATTCAACACAGGACCTCTGGGCTCTTCTGAAAGGAGCAGGAATCCCTAAACCAAAAACTACTGGATATATAGGCTGAAGAAATAAGATACAAAGAACCTACTGGGTATCAAGGGCAGCTGAAAAAGACAGCCTTACCTATAATCTTTTTGAAGTCCTGCAAAACTTCAAATATGGCCAAGCAACGGATCTTGGCATTTTCCAGGAGTAAAAAACTATACTCAAGACCAAAAAAAAGTCTACTCTGAAATCTGGGTAATAAACGTATTAACTAGTAACTTAATGGACAAACAAATCAGTAGGGTATATTTAAAAACTCCAAAGAAGTTCTAAAATATCCTATAACTCAAAATCAGGAAAAAACCCACCTTAAGAAGACTTTTTATGTCAAGGTTGTGTTGGATAACTAAACCAGAAATACTGCTTCCTAAATCAAAGACTGCTGGATAATTCTTTCATTCACTTGATCACACTGAGGCACTGCTCCTGTAGTAATTTTATGCTTATCTGGTATTAAATGGTCCATTTGAAAGAGTTTTCAGAAAATCTACAAATAAGAAGGCATTTAAATATAACATGCATATACTTTCCATGTAGACAGATTTTCTACATACCTTCACTTAATTTCTTTTTGGTCTTAATATTCCCATTTCTGGATCATTATACTGAACTGCAGCTATTGAACAAAACTCCATTCATACTTTTCTCACTTTTACAGTTACCCCTACCCCCTGATGGCTGACACAACCATCTTAAAATTTAAAAAATAGAATTCCATCCTCTTCACTTCCTAATTTTTTTAACTGCTCAGCACAACTTAGATAGTAACATGGGATCCATGTAACTTGAAAAGTTTTGCCATCTAGAAATAAAATACCAAATTGAAAGACAGAAGAGAAAGGATTTTCGGTTAACTTCTGCATTATCTGAGCACCATCAGTCTGGTAGGGTGCATTATGAAAATACTACTATATTGCTAAAAATGACAGTTATCACAAAACTGCAATGACTCTGCATTTGTGTTATCTTTAACAGTGACCATTTAGCAACCAGTCCATTAATTTTTTTTTCTCAGCAGGGTATTTTATAGCTTTAGTGTGTATAAGAGCATTTCTAAATTGAAAAACATTATTTAATTATTCAGGTGGCAACAGATTGATTACAGAATATAGTTTCTCTTTGAGGGTGCCCTACAATGTACCTTTATACATATAAGAAACTATTTAAGCATTTCTTTGATGCACAAATGTACAAACTCCTACCTCATTTGTTCAGCATTCTTTGAAATTCTGTAGGTAGAACATAAAAGGCATCTGTTTAATGCAAACTCTCTCCTTTCTTATGACAAAGAGAGTGAATATCACTGGAGTTCAAGAAACGCATCCTTTTCTCTGTACACAATGCACGGAAAAAAATATAGGCTGGGACAAATGTCTAATACATCTTATATTGCTTGAAGGAGAACAGCTATGTTAATACATAAATACCTCTCAATTCTTGGCACATTGTCTGCCAATATATCTTAATGTCTGACATACATCTATCCCTCCTTAGAAATCCTTCTATTAGATTTGCTAACTGATATCTATGATCTTAAACATACTATATTATTTCTTGGAGAAGATTTAATGGTATGTTAAAATTCAAATTAGATAAAGTAACCCTCTATTTCCAAATAAATTAAAATATAAAAACTTAAGCTCTCTCCTTGCCTCAACAAAAGAGTCATGTCGTTTTATGCTGATGCAACTGTATGGGTTTATAACTCAATCTTATATTAGTATAACTATATCCATGCATGAAGTTGATCTAGTATAATTACTTCAGTAAAAACATCAATCGTTTCAAATAGAACAATTATATTAGTATAAAATCTGTGCACGTTCTAGGCCTTAGTAGATGTCTGAGACCCCTAAGACAAAATAGTAAAGACCACTGTCCGTTCCAATGCTCACAATTCCTGATTAATCTCAATAGCTGAAACTGCCCCAAATGTAGCTTAAATCAAGTAAACCATGTGGGCCATGCACTAGTGTGTAGAATCAGAATTTCAGAGACCAACAATGAGCATTTAAAGACTGAAAGAAAATATGTGCCCAATTTATCAACAGACAAACAATAACGGGAGATTATAAAAGCGAATTCTTGTGTTGGGTTTAGTGAGACAAATTCAAAGAATGACACAGACATGGTAAACCAAACAAGTTTGTTTAGCAGCTCTTCTTAAAACAAGCTGGAATCTCATCATCAACAACTGATCAGTGTTGCTTCCTATCAAACAGAAACTTAATGTAGATATATGAGCACGACTTGGCACCACTATCATCTCTCCACACGGCAGAAGCTTTCATATGGCCAACAACACTTAAAATTTGGAAATGGGGTAGGCAGTATGCTTTCTGAAATATGCCATTCCACCACTCTCTCAACTGTTTTACCCATAACTGTAACAAAAATGACTTAGAAAAGTTTAACAGAAACAATAGAGCTGTACTAATATTTGAATGCTGCAGGAATGCCCAGCTTAGCACAATGCACAGTTTTTCTTTCTTTTTTAAACCACCTCCCAGTAGTATAGGTGACTTAAGAACAAAACACATGCTTGAAACTGAGGTATCAACAGATGAATTTTAAAACATTATAAAGGACCTTCCCGAATAGCAATGCTCCAGGGCTTTAGCACTGAGTTTGATATACCTTCTCAGGAGCTCCTAGTTCTTTATAACCCTCAAACATTCTGTGATTCTCTGAACACAGAAAACAGCCTTATTCCTCCTTGGAAGCCAGCAGAAAAACGTTCTTGAGAAAAAGAGAAGGGAAAGAAAAAAAAAAAACCACCAAAAAAAAGTGTTCAACACTTTTTTTGACCACAATAATGAATTACCTCAACAAATAAAATGCTGGCAAAAACCTAAGGACTATCTTATTCCTATCACTGTTAACTTAAATTGATCATCCCAGCTTTCCTGGAGAACTGTTGCAAATAATTTGTCTCCCTACACAATGAAAGAATAGACCCTCCTCCCTGCAGTAAGCACTGAAAAGATACTGAGTAAGGTTTTTGCAGATAATTTTCTTGGGAAGGTATCTTGAAGGCTGAAGGAACCTAAGCAATGTGTATAAATAACTGATGTGGGGCAATAAAGAAGACTGAGCCAGCCTGTTCTCCCGTGAAAGGACAACAGAGAATGTTCACAAATGAAAATACAGGAAATTCCATTTAAACATGAGAAAAAAAATTTGATGGTGAGGGTACTCAAACATGGGAATGGTTGCTCAGAGACTGTGGAGTCTCCATCCTTGGAAATACTCAAAACCTAACTCAACTGAGCAACCTGCTCTAGGCGATGCTGCTTTGAGCTGGAGGATTAGACTAGACAATGTCCATTGACCCCTTCCAACCTCAATGATTCTGTGAAATTTACTTTTCAGATATGAATTTAAGAGCTACACCAAAACGTATTAAAATATCTTCCTGTGCATGTCTTTATTTGACTTGGTCCTGCTCAGAAATATAAAGCTTGACTGTAGGCTGTATATGATTAACAGCAAAGATGGTAGAAGTATCAGTATGCTTTTATAATGCCTTCAGGAGCAGCAAAAGGCGCATCCTTTATCATGTACTTTGTTTATGATAGCTGCTGGAGACTGATAGAAACTCAGGTCACCATAATCTGTACATTATCAGATCTCCCTATCTCTGCATGACACCTTGCTTTAGAAATAAAATCTTCATTCTGCATTTCAACAAACCCCACAGACTCTTTCATCCATCTGATTTAAATATGTCCAAGAAAGAAGTAATGATCTTCTGTACACGTTTAACCAGATATACTTTTCTAGGTTAACAGAAACTTCTGAAATTCCAACATGTGAATGAGCAGATCCAACCCAACTGATTTACATCATTATACTAATCTGTAAATTCTCTTACCTACCCTAAATTAAATTTCCGAAAAGTATGATTATTTGCAAGCCAAGATAAAATAGTGATATAATTCCTAAGGTCTTAAAAGTCTTTCCATTGTTTCTCTTTATTTGGTACAAATACGAACTAGTAAGAGTCACAGCAATTGCAGCACAGAAAGAGATGAAGCAATCATCATTCCACTGAGGTTTCAAAGCCAGAAAAACACAGGCAGACACTAACCACCTCAACTAGAAAATCTAAATCTGGAGAGCCCAACTGGATGCATATAGAGCGACCTATATTCTTAAGAATTAAAACCAATCAAACATGACAAAGCAATCTAGAAAAATACAGCAAAGGCCAGTTTCCTCTCTCACTCATGACCTATGGTCCTCTGATCTTCTCAGAAAAATGGGGAAAAGCACTAAATAATACAGATAATAACAGAGTCAGAATTCTTTGGCTTTTCTACCAGTCTAAGAAATGCTAATTTTAAAAGACAGTGTTCTCAGGCATATCAATCTTTGCAAGTTTTTACTAGAGCACGGTGCTAGTGTATTTTCAGCGGCTCAGAATTAAAATTAATTTACCTTCTTTGGATTTCTGTAAGTACCTACAAGTGAGAATCTTTTCAGATGTGATTGCTAAAAGATGTGATATGCTCTACAACAACTGATTAGAAGAAATGCTTGGACAGCAGCATAATTTAAAATGAGTTTTCATTGTTACTGTCCAATTCTATTTTAAGAAGAATTTGCATTTGGACTGTCCATCTCCTACTCTCAACTCAGAACCTTTAAATTCCTTACATGGCCAGGAGGTCATACTTTTACAATGGCTACTTCTGAAGGTTTAAAAAAGAATCATTAATAAAGGGTTCAATAAATACTTATTAGCTATTACAAAGGATTGAATGGAACAAGCCAATTGATGTTTGTAATAACCTATAGATAGATCTGTGATGTACTTGCAAAATGTGTAATACATATTATCCATCTCAAAATGTTCTTACAATATTAATAAATCATATATAAACTTCTATGAATTGTTTATAAGGTGTGTCATCAATATAAGTGTAGCTGGATAAACAATGCAAGAATGAACTTGCAAGGAGGCTATTTACCACACCTGTAAACACACATAATACTTCATTGTGCAAAGACTTGAGTAATAGTTTTCACAAGGATTAATCCTTCCCATCCCTCAGCTGGCAATCCAAATCTTATCTCCTCCTCCTGCATAGTTCCTGCAGACATCTCAAACATCCAGGAAAACTGAGCAAATTGCACCCATAGTGACATACGGACCATCAACACCCACAGCATCAGTAGGGAGCCGTATGGCTTCAGATTTTCAAAACCTTGTAGGAAATTCCATCCCTAAGGAACACCAGGGAGTATATATGTAGGGGGAATTTGTGAATCTCCTTAAGGAACTTAACCAATGAATGGATTACTCCTATGGACGCATTCAAGTTTTATCTATATAACAATTATAATATTGACAGTATTTCTCTCTTTACCCTTGTGTAGTCATAAATTATGCACTCTGCTGTTAGATCAGTAAAAATCCTTTAATGTCAGTCACATGACCGCACATTTCATTGAAAGCAGAATCTGGTCCTGAATGTCACGGCAGTGAGAACAAAAAATGGAAATCTCGTGTGAGAAGGTATTGCAGAATTTCATGGCACATTAATTAATCTTTTCTGACTGCAGTAAGGCTTTCACTTCATTGACATACACTAAATAACATAGACAACTACCAGTCCTTACTGAGTTTTTACCAAAAGAAGTTTTCTTGTGACAATGAATGCCCATCCAAGAAGTTATATACTGTCAGGAAGAAAAGAAACACATTACATATTACTTACTGAAAAGTATAAAGAATGAGGCTTGTGCCTCTAATTATGTAATTTTGCCAACATTAAGACTAGAGTGTAACTTCAATGACTCCATTCCTGGTTCACGTTTCTGCATGAACCATAGTTCTGCTTTAACAGAAGTATCATATATTGTCTGTTTTCAGTAGCAAGTGTCAAGATTATGATGATCCAACACGAAGGCTATGTTTGTAGATCTATGACGAGAACAGGATTGCCCATTTTTTTTATTATTTACCCCCTAATTCTATTATTTTAGGCACCCAAGTTAACTGTACTATCTGCAATTCAAGCACAACTTTCTATCTAACACCGCTGACTATACCAGTGTGCTGCAGTTCCACAGGTTTTCCCAGAAGCACAACTACAAAGCACAATTCTGCAGTGTGATGGTTATGCACAAGAAAATACGGATAACATATCTGGTTTGGGAAACATTGTCAGGTGAATACATTGCCCCACGTCAGCTCTGACCACGTCAGAGTAGCACATCAGAAACACATTATGGTTCTGATGGGAGAGTAACTGAATGCAGAAACATATTACATTGAGTACAGGAAAAATCTAAGGGCATCATAGAAAAGCTGGAGAGGGTGATTATATAGGCTCAGGGGGATACCAGCAATTATGAAAAGGACATTGCCAGCCACAACTGAAAAGCAAAAAACAAAGCCAACAATATGGTATTAATCACATGCCCTGTCCAGGTCTGATGCCAAGCTATTCAAAGCACAGAATGTTCTTTATTCACCTCACTTTATATTGCTGAATGAATATAGCATTTATGAAAATCAGAGATTAAAAACATTGATATTAACCAACTTTTGGGCCAAATCCTACTTATCTTATTGATGCAAGTAGTTCCACTGATTTTAATAGATGCAATTACTATTGACTTCAATAGAGCTACTCACAGAGTTAGGAGGGCAGGATGTGGCTCATTGCATAACCAAGCTTCCCTTACCACCATGAATGGTGCCAACTCATCATTTCTGATGCAACCCTCCCTGCTTTTCCGGTAATGGATCCCTTGAGCAGAAACAACTGTACGCACCAGATTCTGTGATACTTTTAATGTGATCGCAGTAATGACTTGAATGAAATGACTGATTTTATTTTTACTCACCTCTTCAGAAGCAACAGACACAACCCTCTGACACAGAGAACTTCATAGCATGGTTTTATTGTTCATTCCTCCAATTCCTTATGAATGAAACATCTGGGTGGGGCTGGAATTAAACTTCTGCAAGGACTGCCTATCCTCTGATGATTGTAATATATTTGAAAAGGATAATACAAACTTAACTGATTTACAGCAAGTCTCTTGAGTACAGGAATAGAATGGTTCCAGCAACAGGTTTCAAGCAGTGGATAGACAGACCTTCTGAATGAGACTCATCTGATTCTCCCTGCTTTCAGATTTAAATGCAGTCTCATTTATGACCACACTTGTTTCTTCTGCAGTATCCTTAGGACCATGCCAGAAAGAAGGAGGTTTGAGGGACAAAAAGACAACACAAGAAACAACGTGAGGGAGAAAAGAGAAGGGAATCACCTTGGGTTTTGACAGCTTAAGAGTGATGCTAAGGATGCTGCCTTTTAGGGGCGCAGTCCTTGTTCTTCAGCCATACTGCTTCAATGCCTCAGGGGTAGGGTCTGTTAAACGTGTGAGATGGCATGACAAAGCAGAGGAAGGCAGAAGTCTGGAACTCTTTTTTCAATGACTTCTAACTGAAGAGGCAGCAAACCAGTGCTTTATGGCAGTTGAACCCATTGGAATATACCATAAGACAAGAACGCCTGTCTTCAATCCCAGCCTTCCACAATCCACTTGCTACAGCATATTCTGAATGGCTATTTATGGCGAGGACAAATTCTAATCTGTTTCTTATTTCATTATAAAATTTAAGTTATCACCATCAATCTCAAGTTCCTTTGTGGGCAGCTGGAATAAGAACCAGTCTGAAGATGTTCTGCTGCACTGGTTCTTACTCCTCTTGGTGAGAGGCTATTCACTGCCTTCCGAAAATCCTCACTGGTTCCTGAATGCAGTTATAGATTCAAAGCTGACACAGATCTAAATATTTCAGGACACAGATTTCAGACACTTTAAAAAAAAAAAGTGATCGTTTCTTGCAGAGCAAATCTTTGCATGTAGGACATTATGAAATTCTTCCTCGTTTCGTAGAAATAATACAACTAGGCTTAGATCCTGTTATGCGCACATTTTTTAAATTATTATCTCAAGCACACAGAATAATGGTTAATATTTCAGATTTTAAAATACAGTGGAGCCTCAATTATCCAAATTCAGTGAACCCAGACAAGGTTTTGCCCCTTGTAATTTATTAATTAAATGGTAAATTGCTTCTATTACTAATTATTTCCACAGATCCATGGGCATGCAGGGCATTTTGGTTACTGGTAAACGCGATTATCGAGCTCTATTCAGTGTTCTTCCCATGTTCTTCAGATAATTGCGATTCTGATTTACTCTGAAAATCATTTAAAGTTTTTTTTACAACGTATTACTGGGAGAGCTTCCAGGTCTTGTAGGTCCTCTGGGGTAGAGGCATCCCCAGGATTGTGGAAGGAAGCACTCTTGATGAGCCAAAAGACAGGAAAGTGTGTCAGCCAATACATAAAACAAAAGCAAAACTATTCCTTGAGCACAATCTGACAATTTCTAATCCCACCAGTATATTACTTCGAATGAGTGACTGATTGTCTGAATAGGATGCTAGCAAGTCAGACATTACGTTAAATTTGCTCTTTTTTTGTGGCTGGTCTCTATTCAAGGGAAGAGAAGTTTAGCCAAAGAATCCTTTAGACGCTAGGAATCCTACGAAGGAGAAAGGGTTCCAACTAGAGCAAAAAGGATCAGACTTAAAAAGACTAAGAGATTTTAAGGCTAGAGGTACAGAATTGTACACAGGCCAGAAGGATGCATCATCTGTGGGTGAAACCATGAGAACTCTCTATCTTTGTAAAAAAGAATAGGACATAAGTTGATAAAATTCAGGTACTGAATTCAGCAAAGAGCTGCCTCAACAGACAAAGTTTGTTGTCACTTTGAGCCGAGTACCCGAACAGATAGCCGGGTCAAATGTGTAAGCACTTCAGTATAAAACCTAAAGTCTAAGAACTAAGGTAAGAGAAGTACAACGCTAGTTTTTAAAGAAAATACTTATATAAGATGCAACTGCAGGGGCCGGAGAAGATGTTGTACGTTGCAATACTAAGGTGTGTTTCATAATAATCACAGAGTAGAATAAACAGGTGAGGGACTGCTGCTGTGAATTAAAGCATATATAAATAAAAAAAATGAAGTAAAATTTAAAAGTACCATAAAATCTCCATGTTTTTTTAATTTCAGCCCTAAAAAGAAAGGGAATGGTGTTAGAATCATACTACGCAGCATCCTACCAAAATGCTGACAGCAATTATGAAATGCAAAATGGAAGACTTGAGAGGCAGAAGCTAGCCAGAAAACCTATGGCAGAAGGAGCAAGTTTGCTTTGGTGCTAAGATCACTAAACCTAATTTAATAGATGTCTATTAAAGAGCCACCTTGTAATAATGAACATAATGCACATAAATTCAGTTCTCTATAGGACTGAAAAAATAACAACAAAACCCACCACAGCAATTTCAGAAAAAAATCCTATTTAAAATAAAGGACATAGGAAAAGGAAATTAAAAAGAAGCAGCTAAGGGTAAAAGGCTTTAAGATGCTACTCTTAGAAGGTATGTTATCAGAGATTCACATCTCTTACAAGTAACAAGAAAGCCTTACCTTAGAATAGCTGTAATAATCCTGACCCCCAGTTGTCTGCCTCAATCATTTTGAGGAACATCTCAGCAGTTTGTCTGGCAGACACAGCAAATTACAGCCTGAGGTACTAAAGAAATCCCTAAACAGTTCTGATTTACCTGAATATGCTAGGTTGTAAACTGTCATAATTCGGTTGACACTTCAGATGAACATCCTTTGCAAGAGGGCAAAAATCTCCAGGAGAAAGGCATGATACAGTTCCCTTAGATGCAGGAACCTTTAAAGTTGTCCTACAGTAATTCATTCCTACTTATTACTCAGAACTCACAAAACAAATGTATAACCACAAAAAGAAAAGAATAGGATTTTTTTAAAGGTGAGCAAGTGAAGGCATTTACTAGAAGCAAAAAGAAACCATCCCAAAAGAGGAAGTCATATCTAAATGCAGAAAGCAGAAAAAGGTGTACATTTTCATTGTTTTTCTTAAGAAAGTAAATGTAGAATAAGGCAGGCCCATAAAAATGTTGAGGAACAACTTTTTAAAGCAATAAATAACCTTTCTGAACACCTTACACAGAATCTGTTTCTGCCAACAGATGAGTTGCAATAAGAGTGTTCAAAGAAAAAAAAAACACAACAAATTAATTTTTTGTGCTTGTGTTCGCTACGGAGAAGTTTAAAAGGGTTTGCAAGAGAACCCCCTTCTCTGGAACGTCAAGTCTCAGAAAATGTATAATGGAAAGAATAAATGGTTCCCATCTAACAGTTATAAAGAAACTCAGACATGAAAGAGCTTAACTAATAATTCTTGCACATAATCAGGGTAAGCAACAAAAGAATGGAAAGTGATTTAATGGCAATAGTAAAAACAGGGCTTTAGGAAGACTCACACAGTTCAGTTGGTCTATATTCCACGCCATAGAAACTGGTAGAAAACACAATAAATAATAACAGACACTTAGGTAGATAAAACAGGAAAGATTCAACATGAGTTTTTTGCAGAGGGTAATTTTGATTCACAAATTACCAGAGTTCTCTGAAGGAGTCAATGGGCATATATGTGAGAAATTCAAGTAGCACTAGTTGCTTAAAAAAAAAAAAAAATATTAAAACCCTCACCAAAGACTCTAAAAGAAAGTTATCATGACGTGAGAGAAAAGAGACTAAATATTCATACAACATAATAGGATTTAATTTAGCTATTACTACATAGGAATTACAGTGTGGAATCCTTGCGGATATACCTATGAAAGCACCAGCTCAATGCTCAGCACCAATCATAAAGGAAAAAAAAAAAAAGTTGGGAATTATTAAGAAAGAACTAGAAAATAAAACTAAACCCACAACTATATCCTTCTAATAAATCCATAGTAGACTCACATACTGAATACTATATGTAGGTTTGAAGTATCAATGTAAGAGAGGATACAAGCAGCCTAAAAAGATGCAGAAAAGGGCACAAAGATAACTTCTGTGCAAGGAGAGATTAAAAAGAGTTGGGTTCTTTGCCCTGGAAAATAAATGATTGAGAAAAATATAAAGGCGTTTTATAAAATCATAACAAACAAGGACAAGGTGAACTGTTAATAATTGCTCCCTATTTCTCATTACATATTACTAGGAAGCATCCAAAGAAGTTATCAAACACCAGGTTTAAAGCAAACAAAAGGAAGTACATTTTCACACAATATGTAATTAAATTGTGGAATTCACTAGCAGAGGATGTTTTCGATGCCAAAAGCAAAAATGGTTTCAAAAAGCAGTTGGACAAAATCAGAAAAGAAAGCTTGGGCTTTAATAGCCCCTTCTACCAAGGCTATTAAACACAATGATGCAAAAGCCGAAAACATTACCCCACACTAAGAAACGGGAGGGCTCATCTGCACGTTTCTGAAGAGCAGAATGAACGATCTGACATGTGAATCAGACAGCAGCTAAGCTTCAACATAGTTAACACATAGATCACAGATATTCTGGCTTTAAAATGAATTTATGGAGCACACGGGTTATGGCTGCAACTGATAATTTACTATTGCGCTGTCAACCTCCTGGATGTTGATTAATATCCTTCCCCAGGTACAACCATAGTTAAAGCGTATGTTAAGGACAAAGAGTTAAGAGTGAAACAGAGAAATGGTTGGAGAACAAGGTATTCTTTAAGGAGACCTGTGATGCAGAGATAGCAGCAGGTTTTCCTAACTGGCTGAGATTCCAATAGGTGATATTCGTTCCTGAGATGAAAACCATCTACCTTCTGTAGTTACCAGTGATGATACCCCGCTTTGGTTCTAATAGGTGTTCAACATTCACGCTATAGAGTGATTTCTGTGGGAGCTGCAGTTAGTCTATTGTGCATTTTACACTCAAAAATGCCTTTTAAAAAATAAGTAAAAACATTAAGGTCACAAAGCAAAGCACGCTAAAGTATGAAAATATCAAAATGAAGTCTGTCACAACAGCTGTAGTGTTACAATACAATCTTCCATGTTATGATTGTATATTTTGTGTTCTGTATAATGGATAGCATCCAGGGAATGAGACTAATTCAAATACTCTTTTTTTATCCTCTCTGTTCAGTGTGTGGCCCCAAGCCTTGTTTACTGAGTGGCATCCAAGTCTTGCATGAAATAAGATGGTGTTTTGTTTCTGGCTTTTCTGTGGTACTCATCACTGCAGCGTCTGAATATCTCAACAATCTTGGTGAATTAATCCTCACAATGTACCCTCAGATGTCTGGAATTATTTTAATTCCTCATTGAAGAAAACTGTGAGAGAAATTATGTGACTTTTTAGTGGCCACACAGGAAGCCTGTATCAAAGACCGGAAGACAATTTAGACCTTTTCATTCTAAGGGGGAGCCAAGTATCTCCTGAACCCGTCCTACAGAAGGAGCACTCCGAGGACTCGTGCTTTTCCAGCAGACCTGCAGCTCAGCTGTGGCATCAAGGTTCTCCAGCAGGGATGGGATACCATGGACAGGGACCTCAGCCCGGCCACACCGTGTCTCTCATCTGGCCAAGTGGGGAAAGCGGCTCTAAGGATTCATCGCCGCAAGATTTGCAAAGCCCTTGGAGATACTTGGATCATCAGCACAATGATGGGCAAAGTATGACGTTTTGTTGTTACAGTCTTTTGCTCAAATTTCTCCTCCTGATTTGCATTCTCCAGGATTCTTGCCAACACGAGGTATTTTATATTATATTTTTCTAAAAAGTCTCAAGCAGGGGCAGTGGTATGGGTGTAAGAAATCAACGACTGACACATGGACTGTTTCTGTAATGTTAAAGATTGCAATTTATAGTTGTGGTGTAGTTCATAACTATGAATTACAACTTTATGAAACACTCCTTATACACTGCACCTGTGCTCTAAGTGCATAAAAACACAGAAAAAATTACCCTGATGTACTGCTACTTTAAGGGTCTGTCTCACACCTACCAAATACAAGAAACTGAGAGTAAAGCTCAGTCTGTGTTCTTCTATTGTGTTTTCTATTGTGCCTACATATTGCAGCATTTGTGGTCTGTAAAATCACCCACTGTAGGAACAACTTTCAGTTCTCTGTGACAATAGGGTGAGCTGAGGACAGACTGGCAATCTTCAGAGAAGAATTTCCTGCCCTTTGTGGGTTTCAGTTAGACTCTTAGCATTATTTGAACTTCTGTGGTTTAATTTCCTTTGTTGTTGTTTTAATTCTAATGGCAGAAAACAGGAGAAGAAACAACATCCCTCTGGAGGCAGTGGAACTCAGGATCTGAAGAGTCAACGGCCATGTTTTCTCTTTCTGGCATTTTAAGATACATCAGCAAACAGAGAAAGGACCTAGTAGTTCTGCAGAATGACAAAGGGACATAGAGCTGCTTATTTCCTGGTAAAGATACCAAAAGCCTTAGGTTGATGGCTTATGGCCTTCTGAACTAATTTCTTCCTGTTAGCAGTCAACCACTACTACAGGCTCAGAAACTATTCACTACCATTCTCTTACTAAGGACCGCAAAAGAAAGGGTAGAACAAAGGCTATCGCGTGAAGGCTGTCCTGCAGTAGCAGTATTAGTTGCACAAAACATGTAGGAAAAGAAGCATCTGCCAGCCTGAAACCCAAATATTTGTTTCACTCAACTATTATGGTTTATAGTTGTGTACATGTTACTCAGAGAACAGGAGCTCTTAACTGCTCGGGGAGCAATGGAAGTCCTTGGAAAAAGCAGCCGAAAAAGTCCTGTCCCACATTCTTAAGTTTATAGAATTCTAGTAGACTGCCCTTCTCTCTCCCCACTTCCAATATCTGTGGGCCAAATCCACTACCTTTAGGATGAAAAAGTAATGAAAAAGATGTTTTCTCTGACAAAGAGAAAATATCCTAGCTGGGCAAGGATATTTTTCTACAACCGCTGGTGGCTTGATTCGAGTGACCCTTTCAAATAGCAATGAACTTTGGATGCAAAGATGAGATCAAGAACTATAGTAACTACAGGTATTAAATTCTTAATGGGGGTCAGATGTATTTGTTAGGTTCTCCCCTCGCAGTCACAAAGGATGTTATAAAAGAATATTTCTTATGTATATGCAGGGACTTTCTCTTTACGTGTTTGAAAACTAATCGTGAAATAACTCCACCGTAAAAATAAATAAGCCACTAAAACAAATAAGAAATTACTTCTCCGAGGGGGGAAAGTGTCAACTATGGGATAACAGTCACTAACTACTGCCACGAGTTTTCTCAGATTCCAGGGATCATCAGCATGAGAGAGTTTCAGATAGGTCCATCTTGCCTAACATATGCAGAAGGGAACATTTCTGTTTCTTCATTCCCTCATTCTCTTGTGTGTCACGGCTTCCTATCTTTTGCTTCTGTTTATAGTCATCTCTCACCATGTATTTCAGGAAAAGAAAAATCTAAATCCTTCCATTATGTGCCCTTCCTCTTCTTCTCCTCCTCCTTTCTTGCATTTGTGCAGTGTTGTGGCACCTATTAACTACCCATGTTTTCAGAATGACATTATACAAGGTGCAGGATGTACCACTGTGCCCTAAAAATATCAACAACTGCATTAGTCTCACAATAATTAATGGCAGGCATTATGCAAATGACAACTTTTTCACTGCAAAATAATGACATTTCTTCATTTTGAGCAGAGTTATGCAAAACAATGAATTGGGGATGATAAATCACACAGGAGAATTAAGAAAGCCATAACGTTCCTGCCCAGGCAGGCAGAAAGACAGACAGACCAACAATTTAGAACACATTGTTTGTTCTCAAACCGCTATTAAGAAATAAATAAAAGCATAGCCAGTCGGTCATTAGAACGTATGTGTAATTTAGTTTCCCCCCTTTAGGCAACTATGCATAAGGGGACGTTAAATTCTAGCAATTGGATTATTACAAGTCACAGGCAAATTTTTTTTTATTAACCTTAATAAGTCATTCACTCAGAGACTACAGTCATCAGGCAAATAAAATGTATCACATGTCATTCTTCTACACATTAACTAATTTCTTATGCAAACATCACAATGTATAGCAATTACCGCTGCTCAAAAAAACCCCAAAGTCAGTTGCAATTTATTTTATTGCTTTTGTGCGTGGCCATTTCCTGTAGCGCTTTCCTCTCTATCCCCATGTTTTAGGTGCAAAAGGAAAGAAACACAAGAAACAAGAAGCTACTTCTCTGAAACGCTCCCACACCTTTTTCTCTTTATTGTGAAAGCCGTTGGACAAAGACATAGGTAAGATCCTCTTGTAAGCCTAAAGAAGCTTCGCAAAGGTAGAAAGTTAACACCGACCAGCTGCAAGCACCCTCCCTTCCCCATCCCTTTTCCACTACATCCTTCCCACCTCCTCAAAGAGCAATCCCTGCCCAGTCCTCCCAGTGCTTCCTGCCGAGACCCTGGCGCAGGACGGTCTGGGAGCTCCCCAGAGCCACCATTCCTGCTCTGCTCCCTGAAGAGCAGGCTCGCCGGCGAGCGTGGGACTGGAGGGTAGCTTTGAACTCCCCTACATACAACACTCCTTCACTGTTCCTTACAGTGTTTCCTGCTGGAATGGAAGTATCTATAAGCTTTTTAATAGACAGCACTCCTGGATCTTTCTTTCTAGTGATTCCTGCTGGGAGAGTCTGATGTATGAAAGAATTACAGCGATTAGAGCCGGAAAGACCTATGGTATTTAATCATTTACTCCATCCTCCCACCTGAGCTGCAGTATTCCTTACACTAGTTTTTTCTGATGTTCTCTCTAGTCTACCTTTAAAGAGTGCCAAATAACTGGGCTCTCACCTCTTCCCTGGGAAGGTTATTCCACAGTGGTGTGTCATGAGACTGGAAATTTCCCAAGGTAGTCGGTGTAATTTTACTTCTTTATGTTTAGTTTTATTAAGCAGGCATTAGTTTTCAGACTCCAAATACTGCCCTAAGATTTTGTTTCTGGGAGTAGAGACTGGAACTGCACCAGTCTTCCTCACATCCGTAGCTCAGCATGGTATTTAACAACTTTGTCCACTGAAAAAAGCTGGATTTGCAGCACCTAAAGATTATCCAAAGACTGGTTTTATTCTTCACAGTGACTTCTGACAAGAACTGGTATGAACAGGGAACCAGAACAGGACCTTTGCAACCAATGCAGCATTACCTCCCTTCTAGCCACATCAGCCACTCTCCTTAGGAAGCACTGGGGGCCATTCCAAGCACACATAAAGCAGAGCATCAGCAAGGACTACACATTCCCCATGATGCCTGGAGGTTATTTGGTATAGCTCCTGTTAAGCATAGTGAGGGGGACTGGAAAATGAGCAATTCATGCATCACAGTGAAGAGTCAACTCCAGCTTTCTCGGAATCAACAGGAAGATCAACCACCACATTTTCTTCTCTCCAAATGCAAAGTACCCTTGCCTTCACCTAAAGACCACTGAGTACATCACTGATGCCGTCATACAGAGAGCCCAGGGAAGACTACAGTTGTGCTAGAAATAACTGGTGTCTTTGGAAACAAAGTGGTAGCAGTTGACCCCCCTCCCCAGGTCCCCCCTCTTACTATCTATTTCAGGACTTTTAAGATTCAGTGCAATTCACCCCCCTTGGAACACTGCAAAAAATTCTCCACCTCCCGCCTCTCATCCGGAAGTTAATAACATTTTGCAGCTCTCCTTAAATAAAATCCAGCCCATCCTGGATCAATAAGACTGATGCCTATTTCCCTAATGGCAGCCGATTGCCATTTGCTATTCAAATCAGACTAGATAAATTACAGTACATGCCAAGGAACAGGCCAGTGAATTAAGACAGGCCTCCTGAGGACCAGCGATATTATTAATCTTTTAAGACACTATCATATTTCTTCTTGACAGTGTGCGTAGACTCTCAGACATGCTGCACCCAGATTGAAATATCAGCTGCTGCAAAAAATCAATAGCGTTAGAAACACAATAATTTTCTGTCTGCAGGGCCCCCAATAAGAAACACTTGTGTTTCTCCTCCTTTCCACATCTCTGCTCCAAATGCATTTGTTTTAAAACCCAGGCCTCAAATCTGAATAATAATTGCGGTGGGCAAAGTTGCTTTTGTTGTCATCCTCTGCCACAGAAGCCACAACTGTGATTCTTGATAAGGTTGTGGTTCTCAGAGACAGCATAAGGTACTCAAGGGTCAGATACTCACCTAGTATGTTTTACCCTTCTCCCCACACCCTCCTGCTCAGTCTCTTGCTCTCTCACTGCAGGCTTTATAAAGACAGATATTGGTAGAGCTCCCACTATCCCTAAGAAAAATGAAAACAGGGACCTTGGACCTGAACTGACAAAGGGAGACCGTACATGACAAGAAAGCAAAAAGCTTAAGAGATTTCTCTTCACACTGGCAACAGAAAGGGTCAATTCAAACAATTCTGATCTCTTTAGACCTGTGGATGAATTCAATAGAGGCTCTGACAGTCAAGTAAGCTGCCTGCCTGGTTTCTCAACTACTCTTTATGCTAAAGGGGAGAAAGATTCTACAACTGATAACTATTCCAAAAAGGGTATTTTATGATTTACGAGAGCAGCGGGCTTAGGGAAAAATGTGTAGCTTATGGGCTTGGCAACAAGATGTTAAAATGAGGTTCCTCCTCACCCTTGACATGATACAGTTTAACAATTATAAAACACAACAAAATGAGAAGTCTCCACACAACTCTAAGCATGAGAATATTCTGCATATAAATGGGTAAGAAAAACATCTACAAAAATGGACCAGAGTGGATAAATCGACTCCACGTTGCCTAAGTTGCTATTCAAGTTTGCCAGGTTGCTGGCATCCCAGGTCAGCAGTGACCAGAAAGAGTTGATGAATGTCCCAATTGGGTGAGAGTAGTAAGGCGATGAAATCATTCAACTTACATCACAATTAGCAGTTGCCTTCTGCCCTTAAATTATTGTTAGCAGCATTGGGAGGACCAGAGACCAAAAATAGTAACTCTCCTCTGGTGCTTGCGGAATCTTGGGGTCTTCAATTCAATCCCTATTTAAAAAGTGGAGTGAGCATGGCCACAAGCAATACCTAGCCCTGCCTTCTAGTGAACGCGAAGGTGACCTGGCCAATGGCCACAGCATATCAGCAGGGCACTCGTTAGTGAACAGATGAGGAGTCAGCCTGTGGGGTTGTGGGGTATGCTCTACCTTCTCTGTGTTGAGCAGAGGACTTCGCTCTTCTTCTTTCTTGGGATTTTCAGCACAGCACCTCTCCCTAGTACACACTGACATGCTTAGACAAAAAGGAGAGTACACTGCCATCAGGCTTGTTGCTACGGAGGGAGTAATTTTAATCAGAGCTGGCCAGTGGATGAGAATTTTGATTCCTTCATTGGGACAGAAATAACAGGTTTTGAACACTCTAAAAAACAATACACTGGCCAAATGCCCTCAGACCTAAAAACCTGAAGTTTTCAATCTCTCTGTCACCAGAAGTGACCAGAAAGCTCTCTTCATCCAAGTTTTTGTGCTAAAGAGAAAAGGGAATATTATGATGAAATGACACCTTGTCAATAGTGTTCTGACCAGCTCTAAAATCAATACAACAGCACCATGATGCAATTTTCAATTAGAAAATGAGTTACTTCACAGTGACTTGCAAATCTGAAGGGCAGACTTGAGATTCAGCTCTTGCCCCTGACTCTCCAGGAGTTGGATTTGATTCGCGCATCTGAGCGGAACTGCTCCTGATATATACTAGTATTACTCTACTTCTGTCAGATTTTGTTTATGCCATGTGAGACCTAGGGATAAGTTGATAACACTTTGTATTATTTAATTTCATTGCTTTTTTTTTTTTTTCCCTTCTGAGTTTGTCACCTATCTAAATTAAATTCAGCTTTTGTTAATCCAGGAAAAAACTGCTCCTGAATTAGAGAGAGATGTTACAGTAGTGGGACATTAATTTGAGAAGCTGAAATCAATGTATTTGTAATGTATATGACCTTGTAGCCATATGCATGCAAGTGGAATTCGGTCTAAACTGTGGGGCTTATATGAGCATGGGTATAAGACTACAAGTGAGCAAGCCGTACGGGGGCTAAGGAATAAATACTTGAAGGACTAGCAAGGACAACAGCATGGGCTATGAAGGATGGGATTTGAGCCTACCACTTTTCTCTCCTATCCTCAAATCACTCCTCTGCTTGCTTCTCCTCTTTCTCTGATAGTCTCTTCCTATCTGTGCTACTTCCACTAACTACAGATCATTGCTGCTTTGATTTTTCCCAGCAAAAATCATTAGCTCACACAGTACTAGGGCTAGCAGCAGCATAGTTTCTTAGATGTCATGGCATCTATTCTAAGACAACTGGGACCTACAAATATCACTGAGTGCAAGAGAGAAGAGAAACTCATTTCTCCGGAGCAGGTAAGAGGCTACAACAATGTATACAGCCATGAACACTTTGAGTCAGAACAAGTTCCTATGGCAGTCCCAATAATGCAGTGGCAGTCTTAAGCTACCCCTGGAACCTGTGCCACATCTATGCAGAAAGCCCTAACCTTGTAGCTGGGCTGCAGTATAGCATCCTGGACAAAAAACTTCACACATCAAAGTATGTGACAGCCATTACATTAAGAATGCCCTGTCTTTATGTTTGTAAGCATACTGAACACCTGAAAATTAATTGAGGTCTTTAGAAAGGTGGGAACTTCACGTCACTGGACACTGTGACAAGGCTTTCTCACACTGAAACTGTATTCCACCTGCATATATCCTTTTCCTGTTGCAAAGGAACACAATTTATTCTGATCAATATATACCAATTTCTTCCTTTCTTTTTAAGTGCTATTATATGCTACCCTATGCCCTCCATTATCCTTGCATTTGGAAAAGAAAGTTTCTCTAGAAACTGGCCCTACAACTATTGTTCGGGTTGCCCTGATATTTTTCCCCTGGGAAGCAAGATCATCAGTGCAGCGGACTGGTATTAGCAAGGCCATGTAACTAGATGAAGTCCTTCATGCTGAAAAATACTCTCTCAGGATTTAAAATAAGCTGTGCACATTTTCCTTTTGACATTTCTGTTTCTAAAGCAAAGGATTAGACTGAGGGCAAAAGTACTGCACAAATAAAGCGTTAGGGCCACCGCTGCTGGTCAAAGCTGGTTCAGAGGAGATTCTCTAGACAGCCTCCTCTGGATAGATCCTGCTGGAACAGAGTCTGCAGACTGTAATGTTTAAATACCATTCAGAAGTTAAAAACACTAGCGACAAACCCAGTTAGGTTTAAAGCCAGATTTCCATTGCAAAACACCCTGCATGCCATCCCTGCTGACAGGCAATGCTAGGCACCGCTGTCAGCTACAGGGTACAAAAGGAAGAGGAAGAAAGTAAATGTACTGCAAGTTTAAGGCACAGACACATACTGCTAACAACTGCTGTCTGATATTCTTCCTCATCCCCAGTCTCTGTCCCAAGACATTGCCCTGATTTTGCAATACAGAAGAGAACTGGTCTTTGCAGAGAAATCTACCCACAGGCTGTATCTCCAGGATACCTAAAAAGTATTCGTCTTACCCTGTGCTTGGCCTCCTCTTTAGTCATAGGTGCTGAACAAACCCATTCTTTGAGGAGGAAGCAACACAGGGACCATCATCAAACTGTGGCTGTGATTCACTATGATAGTCTACCAGCTCATTCTATAAAAACAGATGGATAGAGATGGTAATTGCAAGTGCTTTTAGGGGAGAGGAGCTGGGAGAAGAATGACAGTACAAGATCTCCATGCTAGAAGGGTGGAACAGAGAGTCAAAAGTGCCACTCAGATGGTAAGGGTTGTACAGAATATATCATGTGAGAAGAAGAAAAAGGAAGATCCGGCTGGAAACGGTCAAAAGACATAAAAGATGCAAAAGGAAAAAGCAGAGAACATTGAATGATTAGAAAGTAAGATGACATAAGGATTTTGGGGGGGGGGGGTTGGGGGAAGAAAGTCTAAGCATTGATATCATGTCAGCAAATTCAACCAGACTTCACCTAATCAGCACAGGATGGAGTGCCTTCCCTAAAAGCCATAGCTAGATAAAAACTGAGTTTCCTTTTCTGGTCATTAACATCTACGTATTGCAATAACTTGAAAGCAAACCATTTTTGAGGGCTTTGTCAGCTATTCTTCTCTCCATACCACTACCACAACCTCCCTGGCATGGCCAGAAAAATACCCAAACAAAGCACATATAAGAAAATTTGGATCTTCTCACCTTGTGTTAATGATTCGGTTCAGCTGCAGTCAGAGGTGCCAGGAAGTCACTGGTATACAGTGAGCTCTGCGAAATGACCCTGGAAAAGGTAATGAACTTCTCCAGAATAAAACTCTCCATGGTACATTGAAAAGAAATTGCTGCTGATGCTCCCTGGCTGCACCCTTAATAAAGGAGGTCAGGGAGAAAAGAGGCCTGACACTGAGAGATCAGGAGCATCCTAAATCCTCCCTTTGCTTTCAGCACCTCCTGTTGCAATGAGGTCCCACAGGGCTGCAGGAACTGAGCCATGCACCTGTGGAAGACACGTTAAGCAATGTGTATCAGTAAGCCATGGCCTCTTCCTTTGTCTGCAGAAATACCCCCTCCAAATTGTGGCTAATATCTCCCAAGGGGGGTGGGAGGGAACATCTCACATGGTGGCAGCCCTGCTGCCTCTCTCACATGGGTAGAAGTACGATTTCTCGCACTCACATGACTCTATCCCTGCACTGGAACCTCTGGTGGAGACACTCCCAAATCAGTTACAGGTTTTAATTATGAGATGACAGTACCAATGGCTGGCTTTGCTTGAACCGGCATGTGTCACTGAAGCCGATGGGAAATATGTAAGGAAGAGACCCAGTTTAATTAGCCTGAATATTTTACAATTATTATTTTCTACAAGCAAACCCTCCCACATCTTATTTGTCACCTGTCAGGTTGCTGTTCTTATCCACCACGATCTCTCCTTGCCTCTTCGAGTCATAAAAAACCAATGGTGAAAATGACAGGCAGATACAAACAAGATTTTGGTAATTACAGCACTGCGGCTGGTGGTTGTTTGAACATCGTTTTATTTCTTCCAATCAAACAAGTCCTTGGACTTCACAGCCCTAGAGCTTCAGACAGGGGTGAAGCTGATTATATTATGACATTACAGTGCAGACTGGCAGATCAGACAAAGTGGATTTCACTCAGTAATTAAACTGCAGTATCTTTCGTCTAAAGTCCAGGGCAGGATTAATCGAAAGGTAGCTCTTTATCATTGCGATTAGTTCTGGGATTTGAAGAGTGAGTCCACAGATTTCTGATTTGATAGCTCGTCCTGGGTACCAGCTTATTGGTGGCTGCACATCTGTCTGACTTGTAAAAATAGCATGAGGTCAAGATACATTTGCCAAGTTGCACCATCTCCTTTATTTTATTTTTAGCTGAAGGAAATTCAGCTTGATTTAAATATTAGTGTCCTCTGTCTTGCTGTGGCAGTACGAAGATTTCTATTTAAGACCTGTTAGCATATAACTCTGCTCCCATCCTAAATTGCACTGTATCCATAGGACAGACTCACAATTTGCTCTGTAGCATCACCTTGATTCTTCAGGGTCCAAAAAAATCCACCTGATCTTGGTGGAATACAAGAACAATACAAACTTAAAGGACAATAGCTTTATAGCTGCTCTAAAATGGTCTAGCAAATCAAGTTTCAAGCAGCTCCTAAGATTTACTGGATGAAAACAGAGTCTTAACATTTTGGATTTGTGTTAACGTTGTATAAAATCCCTAACACCAAATGCCAGCTGATGCTGCCTTTTTTTTTTTTTTTTTTAAAGTTTCCAAAAAGCTTTCAATGCTCCTGCTTCTCCCCACAACTTTAATAAACACAGAGCTGGGAAAATTTGCTCTGTAGAGTCAGACAGTTTCCTTATACTGCTGGCTGGGAAACAGCACTCCTGGCACCTGCCCTGATTTACTCACTGGAAGAGATTATCTACAAGTGATAGCAAGGCAGGGAAAAGCAATGGATATCTCTTTTCACTTTCTTCTGCATGCAGCCATAGTGCTTAGGAAACAGAAAAATGAAGGAAATTGAAAGAAAAAAACTATGTCTTCCTCCCATCAGCAAAACAGAGTTAGGATCTGACTTCAAATTCCAGAGATACTATCTGAAACTTGGTGCAGACAACGCTGTTTCTGGTTAGATTCTAGGGGGAATGCCCCAGTGAGAATTCCAACTCCCCGAAAGTGCATTGAGGCTAACTTGGCA
Organism: Gorsachius magnificus; assembly: GCA_034008185.1. NCBI lineage: Eukaryota > Metazoa > Chordata > Aves > Pelecaniformes > Ardeidae > Gorsachius > Gorsachius magnificus. Next base: position 126,950,709 of record CM067081.1, read on the forward strand.
TTTGCCCTTAGGAAGTCGTATACATTTTTAGGTTCCTTTCATTACATTTTCAAGCCATGGCAGTCACAAAAACCAGTGAGCCACAGGCCACCATTACTAGGTTCCAAATTTTTCCCCAACAAAGGCTGAGAAAAAAAGAAATGTATTTGTGAAAACTTCAATATGAAATTTATTTGCAACTGAACAGGGTTTTTGCAAGACAAATGTTTTTACTGAAAATACTCAGAATTTTTGTGGAAAATTCCCAGCTGAAAATCAGAAGTATTGTTTCTGGAAGCCAATTTTCAACAGAGTCCTTTAAAATTTTTAGCCTTAAAAAAAGACACAATTTATGCTCTTTCATTTCATCCACGGAACACACAGTCCTTTGCCCACTGCATTCTGCACAATTCAAATATGATTTAGAATAGCTTGGCCCATCTCTACGGCAGGATAATCTCCAAAATGTCCTTTGACATTTTGCCTATAGCAATGTCTCCTCTCATTTGCATGAATCTTCAGTGTAGATTATGAAGATCTAAAGCAGGGGCAATCTCTTAGTTTCTATTCAAACATTTACTCAAACAGACCCTAATTCTATTTGGGGACTGGGACTGGGGTAGTACTACAATCCAAATAACAAACTAAACAATTCCTTAGGCAAACAAACTATTTTATTTGCAGTTTTATTGTTATTGTTATTTTTGTAATGGAATTTACAGAGAAAAAAACCCAAATTATTCATAACCATTCATTTTAAGTCTTGAAAGCTATTTCACAGCTCTCAAAGCCACAGAAGACCCTCAACATCATGCAGTCTGATTCCCATACAATAAAGAACTTGAATTCCACCCAGTAATTCCTAAAGCAATCCTACTGACTAGTGTTTGAACGGGCACATACCTTTTACTTACACCTAGGATCTTAACTTAAGGAGTTAAACCAGCAGAATATCACAAAATACCTTGGAAATTTATTTTAGTAACTACTTTCACTGCCCAAACACTTGTAAGTGGGGAGAGAAGAGGAAATCTAGCCAAGCAAACAAGCAGAGGCACAAAAACATCATACAGATGAATGATGAATAGTGCATTTCTTGGTCAACTAATAAAGACACAGATAAGTAACACCAGACAGAAGAATCTAAGTGATCTTTGTTTAAATGACCAGCAAAATATGCAATAAAATCTCAGTTATACTTGTTCTTTGTAGAGGTGTGAAGGCGAGAATTTTATTCCTAGTCCTGCTGCTGATACTGTAGATACGGATTCAACTCGCGTAGGGATTTCAAAGCTGGTATTCAGACCACTAAACTGTTCCTCAGACCAAACTGAAAACAAAATGCAAATGAACTACTGCTGATCCTGATCTCATGCTGTTTCCCTCCTGCCTTTCACCGTTTTCCCCCATTTTTCCTCTGAAAATTTGAACATGTTTTTAAAATATTATTAACGAATCTAGTAAGTACCAGCCTTTACATTTATATTTTTTCTCATTTCTGAGTCTTTGTATTGTGGCTTTGATCATAAATTCAGTGTCTTCCCTCCAACCACAAGGACTAGAAACTTATTTTACAAACAAAAAACAAAGATCTTGACATTATCTGTTTGCTTCAAGAGTAGAATCTTTAAGAAAAACATCAGATATTATGACACTTTCAGTAACACTGCAACCACTGCCAGCAAAGTAAAATATTAATCTAGGTGTGCACATCCCTCTGGTTTGCACATCATGAGTAAACACTGAAATTCCACAAAAAGAGCCTTGTAGTTGTGAGTTGCCCTGGAGAAAAGCTGGATGTATAACATATCCATGATTTCACAAAGTGGTCAATCAACAAGTGCTTCCTACTACATAGGAATGGGCCCTAAAATGCCAAATCCTGGCTTTGGGGACACAGTGGCAAATTTCATATTAATATAAGTCCGGGCAAGATTTGTCCCAGTGTAAATACAACCAGAATTTATATTATGTTTTACAGAGTTCCTAAAGAACTACAAATTTCTTCCACCAACCACCTGGAAAAGGGGAAAATACATGTCTTGAAGCATTATGTTGCTTTTTGAAATGAAGTCATAGCTGAAAGATTGAATAAGTCCAGCTAAGAGAGGAAGATAAATTCATCAATACCAAAAGTGACTGTATATGTTCCCCAAACTCAGAAGATGCTGTCAGCATCCAGTTCCTAGGCCATATGTTAGTCAGATGAACTAAATCGATCCATAAACCTAACCAGGAAGTTATCATGAGGGCTGAAACTGTGATGCACTGATTAAGAATCTGTTTCTCTCAATTAAAGACATAACCATAATTACTTTCAGTTGAGTCACTCACACTCTCGTAATGTACCCATCCTCAAATGATATTTAACATCGTATACTAAGTATGTCAAGCATTCGTTCCATTAATAATACTTTGTATTTCTATTCTGCTTTTTATCCCAGGAGCCCAAAGCACTTTGTGATCATGAATTAATCAATGCTACCACCACCTCTGCAATCGAAATAGTTGGCTGGAGTCCACTCAGTAACCCTGGACAATAGTTGGAGATGTGATCCTCACTCTTCTTATAGCCTCTCCCAAGTCTTAACCAGAAGACAAATCATCAAGTAATAAAACTGAGTGACAGTGGTTTCCCCAAATTCACTGAATACTGAGCACAATGAAATTAAATTTGTCAGAGCAAGCAGAATCTATAAACTTTGCCTTTACCAAGGTAGAACATATGAAAAACAGAAATATCAAAAATGAAAAAAAGAAAAAGCATAACTTAAAATTTCCTAAATTAACACCAAGTTTGCCAGGTTAACAGTATCTTATTCCACAATATCTTATCAACCAATGCATGATCATTAGAATAATAGAATGGTTTGGGTTGGAAGGGACCTTAAAGATCGTCTAGTTCCAACACTACTGCCATGGTCAGGGACATCTTACACTGTTCAGGTTGCTCAGAGCCCCACCCAACTGGGCCTTGAACACATCCAGGGATGGGGTATCCACAGCTTCTCTGGGCAACCTGTTCCAGTGCCTCACTACCCTCAGAGCAAAGAATTTCTTCCCTTCTATCTAATCTACCCTCTTTCAGTTTAGAGCCATTACCCCTTGTCCTATCACTACATGCCCTTGTAAAAAGTCCCTCTCCAGCTTTCTTGTAGGCCCCCTTCAGGTACTGGAAGGCTGCTATAAGGTCTCCCCAAAACCTCCTCTTCTCCAGGCTGAACAACCCCAACTCTCTCAGCCTGTCTTCATAGAAGAGGTGCTCCAGCCCTCTGATCATCTTTGTGGCCTTTCTCTGGACTCGCTCCAACAGGTCTATGTCCTTCTCATGTTGGGGCTCCAGAGCTGGGCGCAGTACTCCAGGTGGAGTCTCATAAGAGCAGAGGGGGAGAATCACCTCCCTCGACCCGCTGGCCATGCTTCTTTTAATGCAGCCCAAGACACGGTTGGCCTTCTCGGCTGCAAGCACACATTGCCGGGTCATGTTGAGCTTCTCATCAACCAACACCCCCAAGTCCTTCTCCTCAGGGCTCCTCTCAACCCATTCTCTGCCCAGCCTGTATTTGTGCTTGGGATTGCCCCAACCCATGTGCAGAACCTTGCACTTGGCCTTGTTGAACTTCATGAAAATCACACAGGCCTGCCTGTCAAGGTCCCTCTGGTTGGCATCCTTTCCCTCCAGCGTGTTGACCACACCACACAATTTGGTGTTTGTCTTCGGCAAACTTGCTGAGGGTGCACTCAAGCCCACTGTCCATGTCACTGACAAAGATGTTAAACAGCACTGGTCCCAATACTGACCCCACTTGCACATCGAGCCATTGACCGCAACTCTTTGAGTGCGACCACCCAGCCAATTCCTTATCCACCAAGTGGTCCATCCATCAAACTTATGTCTCTCCAATTTAGAGACAAGGATGTTGTGTGGGACAGTGTCAAATGCTTTGCACAAGTCCAGGTAGGTTACATCAATTGCTCTTCCCTTATCCATCAGTGCTGTAACCCCACCATAGAAGGCCACCAAATTTGTTAGGCACGATTTGCCCTTAGTGAAGCCATGTTGGCCATCACCAATCATCTCCTTATTTTCCATGTGCCTTAGCATAGTTTCCAGGAGGACCTGCTCCACGATCTTGCTGCACACAGAGGTGAGACTAACTGGCCTGCAGTCCCTGCGTCTTCTTTTTTTCCCATTTTAAAAATGGGGGTTATGTTTCCCCTTTTCCAGACAGTGGGAACTTTACCAGACTGCCATGACTTCTCAAATATGATAAATAGAGGCTTAGCAACTTCATCTGCCAGATCCCTCAGGACCGAGAGATGTATCTCATTATCCTATGGACTTGTGCACCCTCAGGTTCCTTAGATGGTCTTGAGCCTCATCATCTTCTACAGTGGGCAGTTCCTTCTCCCAGTCCCTGCCTTTCCCTTCTGCGACTTGGGTGGTGTGGCCTGAGCACTTGCTGGTGAGGACTGAGGCAAAAAAGTTGAGTACTTCTGCCTTCTTCATAACCCAGGTAATCAGGTCTCCCATTTCCTTTTAGAGAGGGCCCACATTTTCCCTAGTCTTCCTTTTATCACCGATATACCTATTAGAAGCTTTTCTTGTTGCCCTTGATGTCCCTGGCCAGATTTAATTCTATCAGGGCTTTAGTTTTACTCACCTGATCCCTGGCTGCTCAAACAATTACTCTGTATTCCTCCCAGGCTACCTGTCCTTGCTTCCACCCTCTGTAAGTGTTCCTTTTTGTGTTTGAATTTGTCCAGGAGCTCCTTGTTCATCCATGCAGGCCTCCTGGTATTTTTACCTGACTTCCTCTTTGTTGGGCTGCATCACTCCTGAGCTTGGATGAAGTGATCTTTGAATATTAACCAGTTCAGGTTTACAGTCTCTCTCTCCCACACTATGCTTATAGGCAACAAATGAGACTGTCCAGTGTGGAAGATTATCAAATAGGAGAATAAAATAAACAAACTGATCTTGCTTATTTCTATTCTCCAAGTTTGGTTCTAGGTGAAGTTTCATGAAACTAAACCCTTGAGCGCTGATAGTTAACAAAATATAGGTTTCTGCTGAAAGCATCTATAGATTGCTTTCTGGAAAAGGTTTAAACAGGACTAGCGATATTCAGAAGCTCCTCAGATTTCACCACCAAAGAAATCTATCCTTTCAAGTCCCTCTAAACAGAGCACAAAATCCTGAAAGACTTCGCTAACTTTTGATTTGGTTTCTACTTAGGTAAAACACTTAACTGAAGTCAATGAGAACTTTGCTGGAATAAGAGCTGAGAAGAGAGTTTGTAAAAGACATTATTCTTATTTTCATGCTAGAAAATAGCTGCAGAAGAATATCAGTGCATGAAATGGAAGAAGAAGGTTCAGACTTCACAGTGTTGCTTCTAATAAGGATTACTCAGCGGACCAGACTGATCATGTCTGATTAGTTGATACTTGACATGATATAACACCTTATACTACCAGCTTAGAAGAAATAATGCCATTAATGACATCTGTAGAATAGGACACAGTCAACACATGCTACACACTGTCTAGAATTATCATCCAACTGTTTAAAACATATGGTACACATCTTGAGTAACTTCAGATAATGCACATTTTTCCTTTGTACTCTAGAATTTAACAGACTGCAGATATTTAACACACCCTTCTCTCACCCTGCATAGATTTCAGTAACACAGACATAAATTCTGTTCTTCACTTTTGTTTGGTATGTATTACAATTAATACAGAGGTTAAATACAACAATTCAACTTTTAGTAAATTTTTCTATGATCAGTAGGCATGAATACATGGCAACCTAGAAACTCAAGTCGTACTGACACCACTCAGCGTATGTGCTGAGGGGGCTTTTATACTGTGTCAGGTATATGAACAGTTAAACTGTACACTAATTATTCTTAACTGCCCATCACACCCCCAGTATATGGTACAATTAGAATGATCATTTATAGGTAAAAATCTTGTCCCATGGGCTCATCTAAATTGCCAAAGGATCGCTGATGTAATCAAATCAGCATTAATGAAATCAGCTGGTCTATATCTTGCCTCCCTTCTTTATATGATACCCCATTTTAGCAGAGAGTCAGAAATTACATCTAATAACTGCTAGTAAAAGTATTTATCCTAAATTACTATATGGTAGGATTATGAGCAGTAAATCATACGCTAGATATAAGTACGTAAAGTTTGTTTTTCAGGACTCAAAGCATTTGCTTAAACAGAGCTTTCAAGTGCCATCAGAAAAGCTTAAGCACATCTGGACATGCCTAGCAGATAAGACTTATGCCATTTCTGAGATACCCGTCTTTCGGGAAAAGCAGTTGAAGGCCAGGAGTTGTATACTACAGCGTCTCAAATGGTACCAAATATCTGTATTTGAGCCCTTATTATACAGACAGTGCATGTATACTCTTCCATCTACTCATTGCTTTCAGACCTTCTTATCCTCAGCACAAATGTAAGAAAATCAGATTCCTTCTGTTTCTGGCCAAACACACAGTAAGATATTAATGAGAAGCTCTGCTCGCAACACTCCACTTCATGCCCTCCATGTCTTGGCTGAGGAAATTCATACTCTATCCCTGCAAATTAAACTGGCTGTAACACACAAAATTTCCTCCAACTGAGGGAAAATCTGGAATTTTAAGCAAGCACATCACTTTTACGTTTTATAAATACACTGAGCTCAATCCTGACAGGAATTCATAAAGTCCTGACTGAACAAATCGTGTTGGACTGCATTTCCCCCGACTCTTGAATTTTCCTTTCAAGATTATGAGATTGGATTTTCCAGACTAGATCCAGACTCTATGCTAGTCTTATAGCAGCCAACACACTTAATCCACTGATTTCAAATGTTTGCCCAGATGCTGCAGGACGGTATTATTTGCTCTTTTTCACCTTCCTTCTTCACGCACCATGAAAGCTACTGGGAAGACAAGCTGATGTGAAGAGACTTCTCTCAAAAACCAGGAACACTTCCCTGCAAAGCTCACCCAGCACATTGTCAAATTTCACAAATATGAATTTAAAAACTCAGAGACTTATCCATATATATTCAGGATCGCACAGAGATGGTACATACTATCAGATAGGGGGTTTAAGATATGTAGTATCACCTGCTGTCTCACCTTCACTACTCTAAAAAAAAAGAAGCCCAACACTGGTAGAAGCATTCAAACTGCAGCCTATATTCTTATGGCTCTATAGTTTCTTTTTATTTCACCCATACTTGCTTTTTTCACCATCAGTGCTGGTGCTTTTCGATGCCTGTATTTTCCCCAGTATGTCCATTAAGAACAAGACTTTTGGTTTAGAGCACTGAAAGATTTGGTAGTGCAATGTGCACCCACAAAGGAGACATGGGTTTGGACTGAAAGCAACCTCAGGGACCTCGGTCAGTGGAGCACAGACGTATTATAACCACACATTTATTGAAATGGGAGACTCACGCAGAGTGCCACTGCTGAATTCTTGAGTGTTTTTCTTTCAGAGGCAGTATACTGTCTCTGAATTCAACGAGAAATCAAATTAGGACTCCTGGGTTCCATTTCTAGCCTGCCACTTACCCATGATAAGATATTGGGCAAATCATTTAACATAAATATGCTTCAGTTTACAGAGCTGAAATACTGCACATGGGTGTAGTAAGACTGATGAAAAGTACTATAACGGTATTATTAAAGTGCTTTCTCTCAGATTTTTAAAATTCCATATCAAAGGTTCTCTTAACTCTCCTTGCTGATTTTTAAAGCCTACTCACTTTCTTAAGAATCTCCTTTTCAAAGGACAAAATTTTTCAAATGTCTAAAGATTTCCTTGCAGGCATTTGTACGAGATTTTAGAATAAGGCTATATATGGTGCCAGCAGACTAAATAATTAAAAATAATTATTGCCTTCAAGTCCGAACAGAGTGGCATAATATGCTAGGATCTCTTTACATGTCTTTATCAGACTTCAGCTTATAGTTCTGGGTACGTGTGCGAAAGGGCAGCTGTTTCCCTCTCCATCATCTCGGCCCTGCCCCAGAAGCCATTCTGTTCTGCCGGGTTTGGTCTGTGCTTGGGCTCTGTCAAGCAACTCTTGGTTTGTGTAACTTTTTCAAACCAATGAAATTATCGTAAATTCAGTCCTTTAATGCACAAATTCACCAAAACCCTGAGGATAAGATGCAAGAGACTGGAAGAAAGACCAATAATTTCATATACAGCCAAATTTAGCAATAGTGTAAGGTACTCATGCTGAGACTAACAGACATACCCACTCAGTGCTAATCTTTACTCATAGTGTACATGAAACTAAAAAGAGCTCATAAAATGTAAATGCAAACCATTTAGGAGCTAATAGGAAGTCTCATCATTATAATTATGTACCAAGTACGAGAAGTCCATCTTCTCATAACCTGCAAAGCTGCATATTGCTCCCATTTTACCCACAGAAACAGAAAAGCGAAGACTAACATTTCTAGGACAACTCCCTAATTTCAGTTATTCAGCTTGAGGCACCACGCACAGAAGAACCTCAGATAACTTTGAAACTGCTTACTCTTCGTTCAGACTTCCTTTATAGCCTGTGAACAGAAGTAAGCCCTTATGTGAGGGTCTATTTCACACCTCTAAGTGGCTAACATTCTCCAACTGACTGCAAAGAGAGTCCAAATGAGGACAGAAGTACCTGCACCCTATGCAACTAAATGCCAGCCAGAAGATCCTTTGACCCTGGTTCTCAGAAGCTCTGAGCATCTCTGGCACCTAATGAAATCCATAAAAGCTACAAGTGCTTGAACCAAAGATGCATAAAAAGGAGCTTTCCAGAATAAAGCACAATAATTGGGAGATCATGTTGTGAATTCATTAACAGTTTGTTAATTCAAAACATTAACACCATAAGCACAGGGCAGGAGCCTTACTGCTCCCACAGTCTTTTTTTTTTTTTTTTTTCTTTTTTTTAAAGATGATGTCATCTCTCCAGCTACAAGTTATACAAAGTTCAGAGTGGCCATGAGGAAGTCTAATACAGGATGTTCCACTACAGACACCATCACTTTAACCACAATCGGACCTCTGGTGCTACCCTACCAGGAAAACTTTCCGATTAGCTCTTCTGTTGCGATATCTGTATTGGTTTTCTGTGGCAAGGTCTTGGTAGTGGGGGGGCTACAGGGGTGGCTTCTGTGAGAAGCTGCTAGAAGTATTCCCTGTGTCCGCTGCTGGCCAAGGCCAAGCCAATCAGCAACAGTGGAAGCGCCTCTGTGATAACATATTTAAGAAGGGAAAAAAAATCATCTGCGGCTCAGTAGCTGGAGAGAGAAGAGAAGTGAGAGGATGCGAGAGAAAACAGCCCTGCAAACACCAAGGTCAGTGAAGAAGGAGGGGGAGGAGGTGCTCCAGGCGCCGGAGCAGAGATTCCCCTGCAGCCCGTGGTGAAGACCATGGTGGGGCAGGCTGTCCCCCTGCAGCCCATGGAGGTCCACGGTGGAGCAGATCTCCACCTGTAGCCTGTGGAGGACCCCACGCCGGAGCGGGTGGATGCCTGAAGGGAGGAGGCTGTGATCCCATGGGAAGCCTGCGCCAGATCAGGTTCCTGGCAAGCCGTCGGGACCCGTGGGGGGAGGAGCCCAAGCCGAAGCAGGTTTGCCGGCAGAACTTGTGACCCCGCAGGGGACCCAACGCTGGAGCAGTCTGCTCCTGAGGGACTGCACCCCATGGAAATTTTGGACCCACACTGGAGCAGTTCATGGAGAACTGTAGCCCATGGGAAGGACTCACGTTGGAGAAGTTCGTGGAGGACTGTCTCCCGTGAGTGGGACCCCACGCATGAGCAGGGGAAGAGCCCTCTCCCTAGGAAGAAGAAGCGGCAGAGACAATGTGTAATGAACTGACCTCAACTCCCATTCCTGTCCCCCTGCACCGCTGGGGGGAGTAGGTAGAGGAGCTGGGAGTGAAGTTGAGCCCAGAGAAGAAGGAAGGGGTGGGGGGTAAGGTTTTTAAGATCTAGCAGTTTTTCTCCTCTCCTTCTCTGATTTTGATTGATAATAATTATTTCTTTCAAGTGGAGTCTGTTTTGCCCATGATGGTAACTGATAAAATGATCTCTCCCTGTCCTTATCTCGACCCATGAGCCCTTTTGATTTACTTTTTCTCTCCTCTGTCTGGTTAGAGGGGAGTGATACAGCAGCTTTGGTGGGCCCCTGGTGTCCAGCCAGGGTTAAACCACGACAATATCACACCCTGTACCTGCTTTAAAGCAAGAGCGTTCTTCAGCAAATGGGACTGTAGAAACCAAGGGGGTTTCTACAGCTTTTGTGGAAGTTGTGCAGTTGCCTCTCTTGCTCTTTGCAAGTATTCTTTTCCTCCTTTCCTCTTCAGTGAAAAAAGAAATCTGATCTTCACAGATGGAAAATTAAGTATTGCCAGGATGGTCAATATACCCAACAGTCATTCAAACTGGTCTGATAAATGAAAGTATTTAAATAGTTGCAACCAAAATAAGCAACAGAAGGTGGGAAAAGAAACGCGTAATTATGCCAGCTTCTAGGACACTGTGTATGCTATACTAATTGGAGCATCACAAAGTACATAGAACACACACTACTACTGGTATTTTTTGCATGCCTTAATAACTGCATACTAAATCACAGGTATGTGTGGTATATGAAATTTGGAAAGAGTATAAATTAGTTTAATTTCTCCAATTGATGCGTCACGGTTGTCAGTTGGTCATTTGAACCCTACTGCCAGGAAGATTGCTCAAAAATATAAAAATGGCCAATCCCAAGCACGTCACAATGTGATCACTTTAAATGACTCCATTCCCTACATGATGTCTCCACGTTTGCAAGTGGTGCATGTTAGAAATACCAGAGATGAAGTAAAGAAGATTACATAAATTAACAGAATCGCCCTTCTCTTTCACATGGTCACCCCGACCTCCAAGGGTACAAGTAGCAAAGAAAAGGCCACAAAATAGTAGTGGCGAGAAGGTCTTCATAGCTGTCCTTTCTTTCCCCTTCACTAAGTGACTTTTCAGGGACTTTCCTGCATGTTAAGCATCTTTTTTGCATTGCTTAATATTGTTATTAATAATTCATATTTTTGTCTTTCTCCTCTCACTCTGACAACTTTTATTTTTAATCAATGGGCATGTGTCAAATTGCTTTGTTATTTATTTATAATGTAAGCTGACAAAAGAATGGGATATGTGGTATAAAGCTGAGAGAGTGTTTCTTTCCTACAGCTGATATCATCGGTAATAACTATGTGTCTTTTTCTAATCAGTAGGGTCCAAAAAACCCTAATTTTGCCACAAATAATGGAGGGCATATTTAGTAGATTCATACAACTAGATGTCTCTCCTCTGTCCCCATGTTCATGCACTGAAATAAAAGTTGAAAATGTAGGTTTATTTGCATGCATGCACATTGCCTTTGAGAAAGAAAAGGAGCAGAGCGCACAAAGGTGCTAATAACAACGTACCAAATACTGATGCACTTATTCAGGCAAATGTATTACTCAGATCAATGTGCTCGATCCCCTAATACATCAACAATTTTCACAACCTGTTTATGGCAGAAACCTGTACCACTCTTTTCAGCTAACAAAACCCAAACAGAATCACTAACTTGCACAAGACTAGAGAGGAATTCAGTAGCACAATGCCTGCTTCAACTGGCAGCCGACCTTGCCTCATAAAGCTGGGAAAACAATTAAACGTTTCCTCACTTGAACACGTGAAAAGTAAGCTGTTGATTACAATTGGCTTTCACATTACATACTTGGGATTTGACTCTTATGCCCCTTTTACGCGCACATATTTTACCTTGACTGCTACTTGACAACTCATTTAGTTACTCTCTGGATACTTTTTTTTTCAAATAGTAAAAGCATCTCATAGTTCCAGCTGAATGAAATTCAGTGTTGGGACTGTCTTGGTGTGTCCTGAGGCAGGAGACAGCCCTGTCTGGACTGTTGGAATGGTTTGGTGGAGCTTAGGATTGTGTTCGGCAGCAATGTTTGCGTGCTGGGGAGGATGTTGTCATACAGGGTGTAGTCATTGTGAAATAAATCACAAAGCTATGAAAAAAAAAGGATTAGACACTTTTTTGGGGCTAACAAGGATACTGTGCCATGCAACTTCTAGTTCAAAGGGTGGCATAGACTAAGGTTATCTACTTAGACTCCTGCCTGAAAAGCACCTACTTTCCATTTTTTCTACAGTCACCACCACGTATTGAGTGCTCAGTGGAGATGCATGAACTTTTCATTTCAAAGCCTAGTGAGAGGGTCAGTGCAATAAAGTAACATCCCTTTACATCCTGTGCCAAGCACAATGTAACATCAGCAGACACTTGGTCCAGCAGAGTTACCTGTTATAGCACTGAAAGCCAAGTTGCACAGCACATCAAAAATCTCAAAGCAACCACATGGGCTGGCCAGTGAATTTGAGAAGGTATGTCAAAAAAAGCAAGGTAGAGGATTACGTTATTAGAGCATTACGTCGTTAGAGCTATGGATTGGGGGAGGGAAGAATTTACTTTGATTTTCAGAATAAACTGCCATAGTCTACACATAGACATTTGCTTTTATTTTCAAGTTAGCTGGTGTTTCATTCTGCTTTAATTAATCCACCATGGAAGGGCGAATAAAAATTGAAGCATTTTCTTTGATGTTATCCTTGCCTTAATGCTTTCTTTCAATGCCTTCTTCATCACACACATCATGCTGAGAATAAACATGGCATTCAGAATGAGTATTGTCCCTCCTGATTTACAAATTCAGGGATACAAAGAATGCAAATGCCTATTTCTTATGAGTAAAGACCAGTTGGTAGCCAGATCTCCTCCATCTTAAGCCTGCTTTTGATACAGTTATTAGAGAATCCAGACTCCAAAATGGCCATGATAGAAGTGGACAGTTCACATATTTGTCATGAACACCACCAGTAAGTGAATTTCCCCTCGTCTACAAAATAAGGGACCATTCAGACTTTGAGTACCAGAGGAAACTACAGCCATTTAACATACTTTGAACAGAAATACAGTAGAACCAGTAATCTCTTAGGTATCATAACCAACCCCACCGCATAATCAGAGATCAGGCACATAAGGGCATCTAGACAACTTAAGAATTGGAGAGCGTTGCCCTTGCCCAGGGAGAGGAACCCAGAAGCCCAAAACTTGTGACACTGCTGGGGAATTAGTCTGTGATTTCTGACTTCAGAAGGCTAGAGAGTGCTCTCCTCACCTACCTTCATCTCCCAGAAGAACCTCACAGAATTAGCTTTTTATTTCTATTTGTGTTGCCAGTTAGGAATAGCATAAACAAGTAGAAACAGAAAAGCGTTCTTGTCTAGTATACTCAACAACTTTTACGGATTTAAAAAGGCCAGATAAAAACACTCTGGATGCACAGATGAGCTGGGCTGCAAAACAATTAAAAAACCTAAGCAATTCTGAAAGAAGGCTTGTGTGCTGGAAAGCACCAACTCTCCCTGGATAGGAAATAATGCCCCTTTTTGTTCACTGTCTTCCCTTATCTGATTCAGGAACACAAAAGCAAAGGTGGGTATGAGTTATTCAGTTGCTGTTGGTTTGTTTCTTTGGGGTATTTAATCTTAAAAGTATGGTAAACCCCACGTAGAGTTCCGTGAACATAAAATAAAGTCATTGCTGACTTTTGAAAAGCTTATCCTAAAACCCGAAAATACCGAACTGATACAAAAGTACCAAAGTCTAATGGGGGAAGTTGATTGCCACAGATTTTGCAGTTACCTGTTCAATGCATACTGGTACATACATATCCACATAATTACAATCTGCCAATAACATGATGTGAATGCCATTCAAAACATTGCTTGGTATGTGTTCAGTCTAAAATCTACTAGAGATTTAAGAAGAGGGAGGCTTCCCCTAGTGGAGAAGTGACAATACCTAGGATTACTGATTTCATGACCTGGGTCTTGGGATGAGAGAGTCAAAACAATTGGATCATCTGAGGTAACACACAGCCTGCAAGAATAAAAATCATCTTGAACTGTAAGGACATGTGCGTGCTTCCCAGGACTATGGATCTTCTGATTTAAACAGCGAAGAAAAGGTCAGGGCATCTGTTTTTTTCTTCCTCAATTGCCACTTTATTTGCTGTGTGGCCTGCTTCATTTCTCTGTGTCTCAGTTTCCAAGTCCTTAAATAGGAAATGCTAATTGTATACAACACTAATGCCCTGAGATAGTGTGGAGTATTTTGATCGAGTTTTTTTGCCATCAACTGAAGAGGTGTGCTATCTGGGGATTAGGTACTGTTTACCAAAAAAACCCAAGGTTTTCATGTAAAAAATAATGATACTATTGCTGCTGTGAAACCAAAGGAAGTTTATCTTTTGATGTAGTTACTTTCCGAAGTATTTACTTCTACTCTACAAGCCTGCCTTATACAGTATATGCATTTTGAAATTAAGCATACTAGGAGGCAAGTCTTCTGATTATATTTATACCATGAGCCAAATTTAATCGTGCCTTATACACTAGGTAGACACTTTGACCTTCAAGAGGTGCCAATCAAGACAGAATTTATCTCAGTACCTTTCTCTGCCAAAGTTTTCCACAATCTTGCTCATGTGTTTTACAGTAATACTTTTTCCCTGTTCATTAACTATTAAAATAAAATATTCACATGACAGATTTTTGCCTCAGTTTTCCCACAGCAATCATATTTCCTCACCCAAGAGGATGTCAGGAAGCTTCATTAATTGTTTCTGAAACATTTACAACTTTTCATGGGAAAGGTAAAGCGTCTGTCTCCTAAAGGAGAAAAATAATTTCCAAATGGATGAAGTATCTCAGCTCCCCTCTGAAGCACACATGTATTTTTATTCTTCTCTCAGAGATAAAGAATCTGAGACACAGACGTTATAATCAGTTTGTCAAGCTCACATGTATTATCTAAAGACCAGAACTTGGGCCTTTTTCCCTTCAGTTCCAGTCTTTCATCTGAAAGTGATGCTTCTTTGTCAAAATATCCCTGGATATGGTGACAGACAAGAGGGTATCTGAATTCAGTAAGTCATTTCACAAGTAACAGCACTGGTGAGGCTTGGCTTCCTTTGGATTTGGGTTCTCCCCCTCTACAACATCCCAGCCATGATATCCCCAGCCTTCCCTGCTATGACTGCCCTCTCCCATTCTCCCACTTCTTCCTCCCGTGCTCTTTTGCTCTTCCCTCTGGCCAATGCTCACAGCACCTCCAGCTCCCTCCTCCACACTGAGTATCTGGGCACCCAGGAGCGCTCAGGAGCAAGAAGATCAGGTGCTAACCCCAGACCTGACTGCCCCAGATGGCAGGACAACTCCTGTGTGCGTCTCTGGACAACTTCTGCCTCTGCCTTGTTTCTGGTTTTCAAAAAAACTGTCGGAATTCAGTCTCCTTGCAGCCTCCACCCTTCTGCCAAGCTTGCTTAAAATCAGATGGTTTCAAGCTAACAAGAGAGGAGGAGAGTGGTCTCCTAGAAATGAGGCATCTTCTCATATCAGTAACTTACCAGTGCGAACACCCCTGTCACTTTTACTCTTATTTTTCTGGATTCATGGACCGTTATGCAGAGTTGTTGCAGGCCATGATGGTTAGCCCATGTGAAATGCAAAGCCCACTTACAGTACAAAGAAATTACCAGGTGGCAACAGCTCACTTCAGCTAATCTTATGTAAAAGATGCTCTTTTCTAATTATTTATTTCTTAGAATTTCTTTTAAAAGCTGAATTGGAGGAATAGAAATTTCAAAAAACCCTGTGAGTTTTCTAAACAACAACAAAAAAAATCTAAGGTAAAAGCATCAGCCGTTGATGCAAATAGAGAAACATGCTAAAGAAAGAAAAACAAAAAGGAAAAAAAAGACCTTGAACTTCAAAACATATCACCAGGGACGGCCACCACTAATTTAAAGACTGTGTCGTCCCTTTCCAAAGGGTGCATTTATTTTCTTTCTTTCTACGTATCAGGACTGTAGCAGTATTTTAACACTTGGTTAAAGTATTAATATCAAAATGATAGGTTAGGAATGAGCGCCACAGGTATGCACTGAAAAAGTTCTCTGCTGCAAACTGAAAAATGGCGCTTGATGCTCAGAAGAGATTAGGGTTATCTCAGGAGTAGAGAAAGAAAAAGCGTATCAGAAAGCTATGTCTTCGGGATAGGAAGCCACAGGGAGTTTGGGACGATACTGAGCCAGTGTTTGCTGAGAACTTGAATTAATGTACTAAGGCTCTGTAACGATCAACTCCAGCGAACACATCCAGGCTGAGATCCTCTGAAGAAATGATTAGCGCCGACTCAGACTTGAAAGCAAGGCAGCATCATATGAATACTATTCTGCCTTCATGCATAATACAGGCCCTGAAGTCCTGCCTCCTACATGCAAACCAGACGAGCCCCATGCAAAATAAAGATCTGTTGGGTTTCACTTGTTCAGGCGGCTGAGATTCCCTCATCTGACTCCGGCCCTGCAGTCACCCACAGGGTGTGGGTGCGCCAGGCACAGCTCAACAGCCTGTCCTCCGGTGCGCTAAGCACACTGCACCCATTGCCCGGGACAGGGGAGAAACCACGGCCCCGTACTGCAACAGGACTGTGCTGCCCAAATGTCCCCACATTTACAGTTCATGCTGTATCAGCCTAACACTGTGGCTCCTCCGCTGCCCTGGGGGTGGTCACATGCAGACTCCTTGGCTATCCTGGCTCACAACCTAAATAACATACATTCTGGTAACCCCTCTACAATATGACCCCGATGCACAGCTCTCATGTGCTGGGCCTGAAAGCAAACAGTACATTTGGGGAGCCTTGGATTAATTTCAAAATAGATTAAATCCTTTTCCAAAAGAAACAGGAACATAAAAGCCTTTGTAATGGAAACAGTGAGACATGGGTTTCAGACTGATCAAGCTGAAGCAGTCTTCAAGGCAATCTTTTGTCACAAATGAGCAATATTTTCACTCCCCGCCCTGCAGCAGACCCCTGTGATATATTTTATTTCCTTTGCAACTGGCATCAACTCATTTTCCAAAGTCAAATACGTCTACCTTCCTTGCTTCTCTCTCTTGGGACTCTTTGAAAGAGAAGGAAAACATCAAGACTAGACTGTGTTGTGGGATTAAACATGTCAGGAGAGAAACAACAGAGAACACAATTATAGGCATGATACATAATACAAAACAAATTGGGGAAAGGGTGAGAAAAAGAAAAAGCATAGCCAAATCACCTGAGCTATAGCTGCAGACAGCATAAATCCCCCTATAATTTGCCCAATCACAATCACTTTGTTTAGGACTCTGCTGTACTCCGTTTCACCACTGTCTATCATTCACACACATAAAACCAATGCTGCTTTGAGCTACACTGCTTGATAGTAAAAAGCCTTCCTCCCCCCAAACCTGTCCTCCTGCCAGCATGAAAATCCCAGGTAAATCTGCCATGCAGTATCACCTCCTCACAGCACTTGGAGCTTCTGTGTCCAGCTACATTTTACCCACTTCACTTCAAGCATAGTTTTCTGAGGTCTGGCTCACACCACCATGTCCTTTACTTCAAAGAGGACTGGGTAATTTGCCCTTTCTAGAAACGACCATTTTGTCTGATTTCCATTCTTCTTGGGATTTCATGAGGCCACATCGATTCTGTGTCATGGGAGAGTATGTGAACTGGTGTGAGGGGGAAAATCATTATGAAGACAAATGTCTTTGTAAAAGGACACTGTCACTGCCTTACATCTATTCACATTTCAGATGTCATCACAATTTTGGATGGCAGCTCTCGTTCTGTCTCTGACATAGAATCACAGAATTATTTAAGACTGGATAAGACCTTTAAGATCATCAAGTCCAACCGTTAACCTAACACTGCCAAGTCTACCACTAAACCATGTCCCAAAGCACAACACCTGCATGTCTTTTGAATACCTCCAGGGATGGGGACTCAACCACTTCCCTGCGCAGCCTGTTCCAATGCTTGACAACCCCTTCAGTGGAGAATTTTTTCCTAATATCCAATCTAAACCTGCCCTGGCACAACTCGAGACCATTTCCTCTTGTCCTATTGCTTGTTACTTGGCAGAACAGACCGACACTGGTCGGTCTCCCTATGTGGATGTGTTGGCGGAATCTCTGCGTTTCCTGCATCATTTATACAATATTCTGAGTATAATCCTAAATGTATTCATTCTTTTGCTCCCCTTCAAAGCTCCTGCCCTGGTATACTGAAACTTCCACTACTGACCCCCTTTCACATCCCAGGTTAAAGAAGCTCTCTGGAACTTCTGTTGGTTTGAATTTTCTACTGCTTCACAATGAAGGGACTGTATAGTAACCTGAGTGATGCTTTAAATATGCAGAAAAGAAGTAACACCTTTATAATGAAAAGCTGAGCCTTCTAGCAAGAGAGGTCACATTCTAGTAGTAATGTGCAAAGAAATGCTAAAGCCTCATTACTACTCACAGCTATAGGGAGATCTCCTTCAGCTCAGTTGATAATTGTGTGGAACTGAAGGACCAGGACAACTAAGGCAATTCATCTGAAAATAGGAACCGTAGAGCAATCTGTCCTCTAACGGTATCATATATTCGCAGTATTCTCCCTGCTTAACTCTCCATCAAGACTCCATCTTTTAAACAAAAGCAGAAAAAAGTCTCCCCAGTACTTTCCTTTCTCCCATCTGCTCAAAAGGTTTTCCATCCTATTAATCTTTTTAATTTTAACTTTTCAAAATGTTTTATAGCTCTTATGGCTTGTTTTTCCAATTTTTATAAACTTTGTTCCAATCTGATGACTAATGGAAAAAAGTTTTTATAGAAAAATTGAGAGTATGATGTACCAGATTCCATAACTCCTAGAAAAACTTTTGCATAAGTTTATTGATCTATAATACCTTCTTGTTCCTGTAGTCATTGATTTTAAAATGTGATTATGGTTCTTAAGAATTTGTTTTCTAATAGGACTAAGCACACTGAAACACTTTCCTTGCAGTCTAGAATTTAAAGACTTTAATGCTTGGGCACTAAGAGCCATGTTCATTATTTGCCCTTTCTTAATTTCTCACTACTAGCTAAAATCCTGATTAGTTATCCTCTTGGTTTCCTTTACCTTTATTTTGCCCTGAAATAGAAGCCCCTGTTCTCCAGTACTCAAATTAGAAGGCTAGAGGTTAGGATCTGTTTTTTCTACCTCCAGCAATGCAAGAGAGTCACTTTGTTGCCTTGTATAAATTACTTGCTTCTGCAAGGATAACTGTTCTGATCTCTAGAAAAAGGTTACACCACTTCATAGTCCTCTGATATCCCAAGACCAAATGTGCTTAAGAGCACCAACGACAATGAAGTGCTCCCAGGCCTGTGCTATAGCCTTGATTCAGTAAGCACGGGCCAAGGATTTCAGTTGGACAGCTCAAGCTTCAGATCACAAAATTACGGCTTAATGACTTCATTAATAATGAAGCGTTTATATTCCTCAAGCATTTTCATTCTGAACTGAGATTTATGGTGGTGTGAACAAAACCCTGGATAAATTGCATCTGAAGTTATCAATAGCTCACAGAAGCCAAGCTTTATCATAATGTGAAGAACTGAAAAAGTGCAGACGTAGGTCCTTAACCACGGGAAGGCTGGCTATGTGCTTTGACTACCCCATAATAAACCTGTGAGGTAGGACAGATGCAACTAGAAAGAGGTAGCGGTAATGGTATGATTTTTCTTTCTTTGCTCATGACCTACACGTGTTGTTTTGCTTGAGGTATTGAACAATTTACGCACTTCAGAAACATGTTTTGCGAAGCCTCAGTATCTAGCGTTTCAACAGTAATACACTTTTCCTTCCTTAGCTTTTCCCATACAAAGTTCACAATGACCTGTAGAAGGATACAGTAGTTATTCCTCCGTTACTGTCCTGCTTTTGTGTGGGAAACAGACATAAAAAGAGTTGTGCAAATGACTCAGCTAGTCAATGGCTGTAACAGAATTCAGTGCATGTCTCTACCTTCCAGCACTCTGCTTTAGCCGTGAACCTTGCCTTGTTCTTAGCCATGGATGGCTACTTTCAGCGTACAAATGCTATCTCTGCATCATCTACCATAAGTGCATTTTAAAAATATATGTATTTGGACTCTTGAAGTCCATCTTTTTGCTATTTCTCCTTTTTTTTTTTTCTTTTCTCTTTTTTCTGGAAACAGGATTTCTTTGCATTGCAGAATCTGAATAGGGAGCTACACCTGTTAGCTCTGAGATACCTCAGGGCTCTCTAGTCAACCATCTGCTTTTCAAAATCTATTTGTTATCTCTTGGGAAACCAAGAAGGCATAAAATATGTTTTATCACCTTAATGCTGAAAGTGATCATTTACACTAGAAAAATATACCAGGCCAGACAGGATTTTTACTAAGGAAGAAAATTCTTGGTGGAAGGCCGGGAGGGGCAAGAAGAACAGGCAAAAGAAGGGAAAAGGGGGTTGAAGCGAGAGGAAAGGAATGGGAATAAAACTCACTTGCTTCCAGCAAAAGTCAACTCGATACGCTCTACTTCGACCCAGGGACTTCGTATTACATATTTCTATAACATGCCTCTATATATCTGCAGAAATAAAAAGATAAAATTTGACAATCTAAACCAAAAAAAAAGCTTTTCCCAGGCATTTTAATGTGACTGCTGGCCTTGAATTAGTGCCTAAAACATGCGTCTTTCAAAAGAATGAAGTATCTTAGTGCCACCCGAGGAACAGTCCTGGGCTTTGCCTGTGTTTTCCAGTAATAGAAGACCAATGACTGATTCATACTTCCATTATATCACAATTGTGCTTTTATTTGGCACCCTCTCATCTCTTGCAAGGCACTTGCAGATGGTCTAGAAGCCACAGAACAAGCTGTACTTCCTTTCCATGTCAGCCATCCCCATCTTAAGGAATCCTTCCAGTTTGCTGCACACAAGGTACAAGGATCCTTCTCCACAGATCTCTCATTTGACTTTAAAAAAAAACTTTCCCTAGGATTCTGTAGTCAGCCTTTCCCATTACCAGAAATAAAGAAATAATTTGCACCGCTTCCGTCTCTCAATGCATGCTAAGTTCACGGCACACAACTCAGGAAAAGGAAATGGAGGGATTTGGTGGGGTTGTTCACTGCCTCACGTGGACGGGGGGTCCAAAGGGAATACTTTTGAGAATAGTATAATGCAGTTACATAAGTTAGTGTTACGCCATCACTTCGGATTTTGCAGTCAGCCCCAATCACCCTGCCTCAAATAGGATAGAGAAGAAACAAAAAGGGTTCAGAGAGTAAAAAGACTCATTAAAGCCCTCAAGAGCTTTCCATATGTGAAAAGTTTAGAAAGCTTCAAACTGACAGAGAAAATGAAAAAGACTGAACATAGTGGAAGTGATATAAATGTAACTGCACAGAGAAAATAAAATAAATCTGACCTCCCAAGAAAAGAGGGGACAGTCATTAAAACTAAAAGGCAGAACATTAAAACCAATAAAAGGATTATTATTTTTCATCCACATACTATATAATTAACTTGCAGTACTCTGTACCCAAGACATCAGAAGGGACAAGATTTTATGAGTTTAAAAAGGACTAATTATTGCCATAATAATAACAACAATAATAAAAACCATTAGAATAACGACAAATATATTATAATTTTAGAAATAATTAGCATGGTACTGAATAAACAGAATAACCACAATTAAGGTACAATAAAATATGAGGACTGAAAACTGCCTGTGTTTAAAGACATAAGCCAACTAAAATTTGATACTTATTAAGGAGAAACTATCCCTGTGGGAAAGGTTAAATCACCATTACTCTTTACTAGGAACTCAGCATTTTTTCTGAAGGACTGGATCCTGGCTTCAGTGATGCTTACTGTGTGGCTTTCTAGAGGGGTGTCTGCAACACAGAAATGCCCACTGATCAAGTATTCAGCTTGGATACCCCACCTGACAGGGTCTGTACAACCAAAAGCAAATCCCTATAAAATGAAAAGAACATTTTTGCTCTTCAGGCGTATGTGCTATTTTCATTTACTTGTGAGAAGTGCGATTGTTTTGGCCATTCCTTTTACGCACATGATGAAATGGGGAGCAGAAATGAAGAACATCTTGTAGGTTTGATAAAAAGTGGTAATATTACTGTTTTGTTATTTGACGATTCAGATGTGAATAAGAGTCATATTTTAAGACAGAGTATTCTTAATCAGTTATACATCTCCACACCCTAACAGCCTTTTTTACTATGAGAAAACGAAGTTCACATGTGGAATAAAGAAAAATAAAGTTCTCCGTGAATTTGACCCAGCTCTCAGAGCTCAAAAGGAGAATCCTTTCTTATGGATTCTGTCCACCTTTGGTCTTTGATGTGTAATTTTGGGTATAATTGTGAGGCAGCCCCTTCCCCTTTAAGCAGCTCCCTACTTCCAAAAAACGTGTGAAAGCTTAGGTATCTTGGAGACTTTCACCCATAAAACTCTGCTGAAAGTGGTCAGATTCAAAAAGGAAAGGAAGAGGAGACAGGCAGGCAAACTGTATACAGGAGCAAATAGAGTGGGTTCCCAGGCATCTCCTTTCCCTGGGGAGGCACACCTAGGGGAGCCCCAGGGATGCACGCAGTCCCTTAAGAGTTGCTTAGAAAAAGTTCCTTTCCTGCAGCACCTCACAAGCATTCCTCTGGTGAAATCAGACTGCCCAGCAATGCAAGCACACAGAGGCAATATGTTCCTGCCCCATACTAAGCTGATGTGTAGCTTTTTAATTAGAGGCAACTCTATAAAAGCTGGAACCCATTTAAACTAAATAAAACTGGGCCGTATACTTTCTCCCACAAGCTTGTTTTGTTTTCTTGTACGTTGATACATCTGTGCTGACAGAAAAGCATACGCTACAGCCTAGAAGACTATCTCCACCTCCCCAACTTTCAGACGAAATATAGCTGTGAAACCAAAACATCAGTTCTCTCGGAAACAGAAAAAAGTAGCAGTCCTGTAAGGGACTGACAATCTAAAACTTCAGAAGAAATATATGCAGTAATACACACATCCTTACCTGCACAAGTCTGTACCATCAGCCTTTAAGAGTTTTTTTTACATCTACTCTGTAACGATGCATTTTTTGAAAATGGTTCTAGTGCTCAGGAATGCCAAGAATTTAGGAAGAGAGCCACAGCTTAAGAGACCAATTATTTGCCAGTAAATACTCAATTTGCTTGTCCTGTGATTTTTTCTTCTCCTAACTCGACCTCTCTATAATCCGTCTCTTGCTGCGTCATGAGCAGAAGCAGTCTTTTCTTCATAACACTTCAGTTTGCTATTTTGTTAGCATTAATTAAGAATTCCCTCTACTGGTCATTTTCTATACTGTTACAAATAGCACCTTGAGCCCCGGACATTAGAAGGCAGTGAGTCAGTGTGTGGGATTCAGCCACCGTTTATAAACACCTTCGACCACATTCACCCAGTTTACAATATTCAGGACATCTCAGCTGAATTACTGCTTTGTGTCCAGTTTGTATTCAGATGGGGGCCATATGTTCCTTCATGTATTAGAGCAGAGCTCATTAGCGCTGCTGCAGTCAAGCCACAGCAAACATTTTTTTTCTGCCTTGCCTCCATTTTAACCTGATTAAAAACATTTTCTCTGGGGTAGATTTCTGGAAGAGAACTGCTCAAATCAAAAGTACTGTTAAAATGGATATGCGTAAATTTAAAATTACTTTTAAAATTAGTAGCTGCTTTTGCTGCAAAAGCACTCAGTTGTTACTTAGGATTAAACTACTTACTAAAAGCACCTTCTAAATACATGGAAAAGCCTTCACAAAAACTCTGTTGTGGTAACCACACGGGCTAAATACTACACAACCTAGGAAAACTCACTATCTGAGCTCTCTCATAAGGATTTAGGCATTTTTTTACTGGTATTAATTGATGCAAACTATGCATCTGTGCAGGCAGCATCATACAACTAGATTAACACCTTGCAATAATGGGGAGAGTGGGTGTAGTTAGAAATCTGGATGTGCAAATTGTATTTCCTAAGAAATTTTGTGTAGGCAAGTTCCATTCTGCTCAATCAACAGTAGGCAGAGAAATACTATCTTTGGCAAAAATTAATAAAATACAGAAGGAGTGACTTGAATCACCCACATTAATTGCTAAATGAAAATCTAGGTTCTGAAATACAAAACAGGAACACCCTTATAGGGAGTAGAAGAAAAAAAAATACCCACCTGGCATTGAATGGTTCGATAAAGAAACAATTTAAATCCATTTTAGGACAGAAATGCATCATCTGTCAAAATCAGTTTGGGTCTGGCTACTTCTTACATGAGTGACAACAACTTGTGGGCCCAAAATTGAAAATTAACATCAGAGCACGGACACTTCACTGCATTTAGAAGGGCTGTGGGCATTTCATATGCTGCAGTGATATTGTAGAAAACCATAGAACTTCTGCAAATCCAAACAGGATGATAAAATGCAGTAATAACTCCTCACATACAAATATGCAATCTAAAATACCATGTTCTGAGCACAAACAGCATCAGAGGCACCAAACATCCCTAATAAAATGCATTTGTATTATGTATATCCTATATATCAGCTGCTAAAAAGCAGACAAGTTAGAAACCTGCTTAAACAACCCAGCCTTCTTTGGGATTCTTGTACACACGTATCTTACAGTGCCACGTGCCCAAACTGATCGTTAGTTCATGTTAGAAATTATTTAACTTTCCTCTCTGTCAAACAGCAACGTAACAGGAGATCCACGATCTTTGTAAGGGTACTGACTGTCTCCTCCGCACAAGACAGCACTCTCCAAAAGCCAAATAGGATGGGGAAACAAATAGCATGCGAAAGGTGAAAACCCCAATTTGAGTGCATTGCTCCCTTCTTCTCTAAACCAGGTTTTCCCCTGAAAGCTCTAAAAACAGGGCACAAAAAAATACACCTGAGGACTAATACACCCAGCTATACAAGTGCCTTCAAAACAGGAGAACTTCCAAGTGCCTGAGTAGGGCCCCTCTGGTACCCTTTGATGTAAACAACAGAGTTATCATAGGTTTCAAGAAGACAGGGATGGATCTGCTCTCCAGTGGCCATTGGCGAGGGAAAGTCTTTGGAAATACACCAAACTTGGCTTACACAGAGTTACATACTAATTGTAGGTAAGATAAACTAGTTGTTTTCCCTCAGGCTTTGACTTAAACAGACACAAAGAAAGCATTGCAGAGTGAAATCTCGCTATTATCTAGTCTATGGTATGTATAATTTAAGAAGACGGCAGAGTAGATCAGTCCTAGGAGGTACTTTTGGGTCAAATTTTCAAGAGTTAGATGAGAATCTGAAAATGAAAATTTTAAATCAACCTTAAACAAAATTAAAGCACACTAAAGAAAATGAAAGCGACAAGTATAATTCTGTTGTTAAGGCTCAGAAGTGAAAAATAAACAGTATGAACAAAAATAAATTTATTTTTTATAAACAACTGTAAGCAAGCACAGTTTGTTGTAATATTCCGTAATAAATAATTCTTTCTGAAAAAATGGATAAGGGCTTCCCAATTTTTGTTGTCTTAAATTACGTACTTTCACATTAATATCCTAATTTGTCTTTGCACAGCAGAGCTTTTGAAAGAAAAGCTGACACACTTAATAGGGACAACTGGGTTAAATGGGAATTTACTGGATAAAGTCAGAACATAACAAATTCTTACTTATCCAGTGTAATTAATGTAAAATTATACTCTTCTCAACAGGGACTGCATGGTAAAAGGGATATCTGGTTTGCTTAGGAGGTGCCCCCATTAACTGGATTTTTTTTTTTCAAATGCTCTAAGCAATCAGCTAGTAGAGCCAGACATTGTCCTCAAGTAACCTCACGCAGCTGCCTTCAGTGCAAAATGCTGTCACTTCTCAGACTTCATAGGCTGTGATCTGCTTCCTTCCTTCACATGCGTCCCCCAAGGGACGACAGTCAAGTGCAGCAGTCCCTCCTCTCCGGGCGGCCCGGGGAGCGACTGCTCACGTGGCACGATGTTTTAGCAGCAGGGCTCAACACAGCCCTGCGTCTTAACGTGCGTGTTTTGGTAGGAATCCCTTCCAAATCCAAATAACAGGAGAAGGGGTACGGGGTCACTCTAACTTTTTTAACCTCATGTTTGTTTTCTCCCTGCTTGCAGCGCCTGTTTGCTTTCACTTTCAAAGGTATTTTTATTTTCCAAAGCTGGAGAGGCACTCTGCGGTGATTTTTCTAGCAAGAAAAATCTCTCTTGGCACAACTCTCAGGGCTTTTTTTTTCCTGTGTTACAAAGGCTCCCAGTACGAACATCTCCATCCTGTCTCCCCAACGAATTAACTCTCAGTAACTACATAACGTGTACCAACACTACACGCTAGCTACAGCTGAGCATCTTTAGCTACTTGAAACCAAAGAAAGTAGAACTCCAAGCAGTAAACTCAAAGGAAACGTTAATCTTGAGGAAAAAAGAGGAAAAAAATCCAGCAAATTAAGCCCGCATTTAAGTACATTAACTAGGTAACATAAAGGATTAAACTGGCCCAGAACAGTTAAAATTCAGCTGTCCAATGTTATGACTTTATCCAGGTAAATTCCTACTGAAATCAACAGACGAGCTTCTGGACAGTAACAGCAATACAAACCTGAGCTACTTCTACTAAAATCAATACTGGTAACATAAATTTATAAAGGCATGGCTGGCCCTGCCCCAAGCCTGACCCAAGGCAGCAATGCCTTAAGGAAGACTGACAAGGTGCTTCGTAAGAAACAGCTTGCTATGGAAAGCTCTCCATCGGAAAGCTGTCTCCTGGCAGGCACCAAGGGCCACTGGAGCCGAGCACTTTTCCGCATAGGGCTCTTGGAGTAGATAAACTCTATCGCTATTTCCCATTAGCAGTGCTAGGAAGCTACGGAGGTATGTCAGTCTGAGCATAGCACATGAACATTTTTTATTTTGCTTTCCATGCCAAAGTGATTTTTTTTTTCACTAAATAAATCTTATAATCCATTTTCTGTACACATTCAACAATAGATTATTCCACAACATGACAATATGATATAACTTAGGTCAGGCATGGAGGCGTAGTTTGCACAGGCTGTTACTAAGTGACAAAGAAATTTAGGGCATCAGTGAAGAGGTTGCATTCGTTAATTGTTCATTTCCAAACAGTGGTGGCTACATGGGGGTTGTGTTTGCTTGGCTGTGTTTTGATGGGGTTTCCTGCCTACCTCTGCTGGAGGTGGCTGGAGAAGAGCTGAAAAGGTATTTTGGTGGAAGAATGATTCAGAAGAGATTTAACAAACAGTCTGGGTGCTAAGCAGACATTGCTGATGTACAGTTCCAGCCTCTGACGTTTCTCAAGGGGTTTTTTTTGTTTTGTTTTGTTTTATACATCTCCACTTAAAGTTCATGCAGCGCATTTATTTCCAGCTCAGATTTCAAAACCCACCAGGAAAAAAAACGTAATACCTTATCCTATCAGACTAATAACGCACAGCTTATGCGCCATTTAAATCAGAATTGCTTTTCCCCAGTGAACGTGGACAAAATCGTTCTAGACTGCAGCAGATGGAAGTGGAAACTTTGCCTTCCTGTTCATATCTGGGGCACATATGATCAGCCTATGCGAATAAGGCTTCAGCAAAACATTTAAAAAAGAAGTGTATCGCTAGCATTTGCAGATAATAAATCATGGAAGAACCACTACCTCGCAGCTCGAAACCAACCACTTTCACCCTATAAAGGGGATCAAAAACTCCAAAATAATGAGCCAGGCTGGGCAAGTTCACTCCCTGCATCCTGCAAGGGTGAGAGGAGCGCGCAGGAGTCTCCTCTCTGGCAACAGCCCTGCCCAACAGGGAGGCAGATGCGGAGGTTTCCCAAAGCAGCTGCTGACAAGGTGCGCTCGGGAAGGAGCGGAGAGGCCCTGCTGCGACTGCCTTGAAGCGCGGATGATTTCCTAGCGGATCTCCAGGACTGTGCGCTGGGAGAAAAAACACCCCACTCCGGGCACAGGCTGGGAACCTGACCCACATGTGTGTGTTCCGGGGCTCGCTATCAGTTTCAGAGAGCAGGTTTATCTTCAAAGGACCTCTGCATCAGGGAAATAGCATCCCCCTTCCTTTTACAGCTGGGGAACATAGGCGCAAATATATTATTGACTTTTCCAAGGTTACCAAGTCAGAGAGGAGAAGAGAAGCCGGATCTCTCTTGGTCTGTTGATCAGAGCCTTAAAAACATCAAGCAATCCTCCCTCCAGCTTCAAGGCCACGAAGTCTGTGGTTTAGTGTTTTCACAGAGGGCATAATCTGGGCATAAGTGAGGATGTGCAAGACAGAAAAAAAACCCTCTCGTTTGATCTTCACAGGAAACCTTAGCCCTGAAGTAACCTTGAGGTAACAAGAATAACGAAAAACATGATTTTTACTTGCGAGTTTAACACATGAGGTTTGAAGGTCATCAAAGTGTTTGTCTCTGAAGTGAGAACTGGTGTTTTTACACTATACTTTCAGCACGGTGGTTTTAAAATATCTCTGTAAAGATGGATACAAGCAGTTTGTTTATCAGGTTAGGAACTAAGAAAAAAAAAAAACACCAACAGATTTAAAACTCTCCTTGGCTTCATTACTCTTAACATTTTAATTCTCTTAATCAGAGGAAAGAAAAAAAAAATCGGCTTGACTTTTTTGACAGCAAAGTCAAACCAACTGGAAAATTCACCTCCTACAAGAAACGTTGAAAGGGAAAACTCCAGATAGCAACGTGTTAGTGAAATGCTTTCAGCTGCAGACACAACTGTATTGTAATGAAATCTTATATCCTCTCTGTCCCGCTACCTCTCCTTCCCTCCAAAAGACAGGGAAAACTGTTGGATTTGAGTATTGGGTTTGATCAACTCATTTCTCATAGGAAAGGGCACTGCATGGGATACAGATATAAAAAAAATAAAAAATCACATGCCTGTGAACTTACTTCGCGGACTACCTGCACACATAAAAACACGAAAGCTGTTATGTAAGGTTAGAGAGTACAAATATTTCTTCAACACTATTTTTCTCCTTCCTTAACACGTGTTAAGTCAGATAAGTACTCTTAAATTAAGTTTAGAAATAGGGATTACTGGGCACCACTCATATTTTTTCCCTATTTAGATAAGATGCCAGCAGCAACACCGGGAATGGACCAGAACTGCGAGGTCCTGATTCCATGTCTCCCTGGCTCTTCTCTGGCGCCCCAGTGATCTTCTGTAGCCACTGGGAAACAGTGATTTTTATATCTAGAGATCAAAGGGGGAGAATCTGTTCTCTGAGGACATGAAGTCCTAATAAAAGCTAAAACTAAATTCTCCTACGATGTTCACTGTAGGGAACTTGGAAAAGAGACTTTGTTTTGCACCATTTATAGTGCTCTGCCACCAAAAGTTTTTAGAGGATGCAGAAAGACATATACAGAAGTTTAGGTTTGAGAGAACTATTCTGGGCCTCATCCTAACATGATACTTTATAGAAAAATAATAAAACGGCCATAGATGATCTTTCATAACAAGCTTCCAGTTTTATTTGGTTCTATTTAATAATGTATTTTACTGTGGCCAACTGCATTCTCTCTGGTCTCTTAGACAGTGGGTTTCATGCATTCTTGCATATATTTGAACTTTTGATCATTTTCCAAAAATTCACTGCTAGTATCCTAGGCAGCCATCACTGGGTAGCGATATGGGTCATTCTAGTTCAGAATAAAAAGGAGATGAGTGTGACTGATCCTTTTTCTCAAGGCCAAATCTCATAACAAATCATCTGGAGAACTGCCAATGACTTCAATAAGACCAGAAATTGTCCCTACTGTTATCCAAAAAACTTCATCTGCCTTATGAGAAAATCAGGGTGCAAATTCTCTAGCCAGACTAGATTCATTCTCCTAACAACTAGGAAAAGGAGAATCAGACAAAAGAGCACAGGGAAGGACAGAGGTCTTTACTGTATACTATTGCTCATCGAATTCCAAAAGAGATGGAAGGAAAGCAGGGAAATGTGAGCAGTGTTGCATCCACTCTTTCTGAGCAAAAGTGGAAATACTACCTTTTTTTTTTTAAGTACAATTTAGAACAGGTTTTATTATATAAATAACGTACATAATATATATATCTCTACATAATAATATATAGATATAATCCAGGGCTGTTCTTGTCTTAATCCTTTAGACTTTGCTCCCAGCAAAGAGTAAATGGAAGAAAATAAAGCTGGAATATAAACTACTTATGAAATTCCTTTTTGTCAGAAAATGAAAGGACAAGGGAAAAAAAAAATCCCATGCTTTTGTTCCTTTTTTGAATGTCATGCTTTGGAAAAATGTCAGTATGTCTATAAGTATGTGTATGCATGTATGTATGTTGTATTTACTGGAATGGCAAGGAAGAAAATGAGTCGATCTCAAAAGAAGCCAAGAATCTGGGACTTGAATTCTCTGACTTCAATAGCGTTGCAAGGACTTGGAATGTGACAGATACTGGCATATTGTGTCTTGCTGTGAATGAGAGCTCGACTCTGAAGCTTTACAGCCTCTCTGTTCCTAAACAGCAAAACACACCGCTCACAAGGCACATCTGAAGACTGGGGATGTGCCTACCTATTCTTGACCTCTCCCTTTCTAGCGTGCAGTGCTTACCCCATCGAATGCCTGGCCTGTTACCGACCCTTATTTCATACTACGCTCATGTTGACAAATCACTTTGAAATGAGATCAACACAGAGACGTAACTCACGCTATGATACAGACAGGAGTTTTCAAAAGCTGGTGAGCACAGCAGTAGTGGCATACGTAAGGGGAGCTACATGTTCAACTGTTTGCGTGTTGGGCTATCATCTTCAAGTACTGCATCATATTACTAAAGCACCTTTTTTTTTTTCTAAAAGCCTATAAAACTGGGGGTGAGGGTTGGTTTTGATTTTGGAGGGTTTTGGTGGGTTTTTTTTTAACTAGTCCTATATTTTCACTCAGTTCTATTAGGCAGCTATGTCCAAGGCAAAAGACACAGGCAGGTATACAAGTAGGGCACAATACTGAACCACCGTGGGTGTGGGGGATTTGGGGATATTCCAAACACCATCAACCTTCCAAATCATCACAGGTACTCTTATAGGAAGAAAAAGAGCATACAGGAATTCAATTTCAGGGTGAATTACATGATCATCAATTTAAGTCCGAGAGCTACGAAAGACGGAAAGCAGAAGGGGTTTGAGAGGAGTACCGAGAAGTAAAGAATTTCAGTCTTGAGCTTCAGACCCCATAAGAAGCCCTTTTAGCCACATTACCTTGTCTCATTGCTCTTTATGTTAAGGGGTAAAGCCTTAAAGTGATAATTTAACCACAGAATGTTTGTATTAAGCAGGGGCCTCCTGCTCTCTAGTTTCTATAATTTACAACAAAGAGTTTATTAAACACAACTCTTTCTGTCTGACATTCAAATCCATCTCTGCAACACACTCTCCTCTGGATTTGCGCCACCGAATGAAATGCTTTGGAAAAACAAAATAAACCAAAACCCTGCTGTGGAAACAGGACAAATCTAGTTTCACATCCCCTGCAGAGAGAGAAACAAGACGGAAGTAAAAAGCACCAAATGGAGCTCATAAAGCTTCACTCTGATCTCAGCCTCCACATTCTGGCAGAAAGCACTACCTAAGAGATGTGCTCTGCTTCAAGTGAGAGCAGCCTCTGATTGCACTGCGAGCACAAAAATATATTGTCTGTGAACAATTATCCTGAACAAACTCTGAATAAGGGAAATCTGACTACAGAATAAGGGGAAATGTGGTGGGAGGTAGGCTAATCGCCCCCCCTCCCTCGCCAAGGCCCTATCTCACACGCCAGCCATCTGTAGTAGCTGTGCCTGCGACTACGGTTTGTGGGTTCTGCTGAACCTCCTTTCCGCAGACTGCCTGTGCTGTGCACCGCGAGGAGGTGGCCATCATCCCGCCCATCAGAAACCATCCACCACAGGAGGGAAGTAATTGAGTCCTGTAACAAAACCAGTTTCTCGCTTCAGGTCCATTTTATCCCAGGTAGTCGCTCATATTCCTTATAACATCCCATATAGCAGCGCATATGTGGAAGGAAAATCATCCTAACCCACAAGTGCCATGAGGAGTTAATAGGGCTAGTGTTAAAATTCACTAGCTCTTTCTCTTTCAATATACCTACAAATAAAATAACTTATTAGTTTGGAAGTCACTGCCCAAAACAGCCGCAGATTCAGAACGTTTTTAACTTAACACGAGAGAGAAGGACGCATGCAGACTTTCTCCATTCCTGGTTCTTGGGCATCTCCCTCTTTAGTTACATCTTTGAGGACAATCAGCAATTGGAGAGAAAACGTGTGTTGGGGCAGGAGCGTGTTTTGAAGTTTTGGGGTTTTACTTTTACACAGCATCCTTGTACAGTTTTGTACGTATATATGCGGATGGTAAAGGAAAGAAAAAGCACATAACTAGACACAGGGAGGCCACTTTCTGATCAACCAAGCTCTCCTCTTGCTGGCAAAACTACTCTTAATTTCAGGGAGGAAACAGCTTTTTCTGCAAGAGAGCACAGCAGAACGCTTTCCCCAAAAGTGGGAGATTCTGTAACATGATACATTGCTGACAGCTTTCTTGTGACCCCCAGAAGATCACATTTACTTCTGGAACTTCAAGTTTGGGTTATTAGTGTACTGGGCACTCTGTATATATTCCTCACTGGGCTTTTACAGCAAGAACGTCTTTGAATCCCACGTCATAGGATGGTCTCTCTTTTAGACTTTAGTCCTTTATTCCATTTGAAAGACAAGGTTCTGCCGTGATTTTTTTTGTTGTTAATTAATTCATTTGAGACTATTCCTTAAATTTTCATTTTAATGCATTTTTGTGTGTGGGTATATTAGTCACTTCTACAGTTGCGTACAACTGTCACAGATTTAAAGTCTTTGTTAACGTACATATGCAAATCTGTTTGTATTATTCATGCACGTCTATGTATGTGCACGTGCACATGTATGCATGTATATATTGAAAAAAAACAAACCAAAAAACCTTTCCAACAGCATCTTCCTTTCTCCTCCCTTCTCCATTCTGAGCAGGTTCCTGCTATCAACTGCTGGAGTGTGCTCACTCTACACCTAGAGCTATAATTATTTTGCTTTAATTTTACAAAACCTTTTGTTCCATTCCCACGAGCCCACCTGATCCTTATATTACACTTGCTCTATTAAAACACTCATGCAGAACAAAGCACAGTTGTACTGATTCATAAGTAACTCACCCCCCACCCCCTTCTCTTTTTCTTTCTACTAGGCTCATGCTTCTTACTGCAGTTTCATGACACTGTCCCTGATGCCAGTCCATAGTCCCATTTTTGCCTTTTTTTTTTTCTTCTTTCTTTTGAACCATTATTTTTATGTGCTTAGGGTCCAATTACACTATTGTGTGCTGTTGTTTTGAATTGCTGTTGTTCTCAGTCATTTTATGTTATGCTCTTTGGCATAACAACAGATATAGTGCAGAGGGTGTTATGGAATTTATTTGTTGTAATCAGACTCTAGGATTGTTTTTTATTATTATTATTCATAGAGTACAAGCACCAAGGCTAGCCTTACATTGTTCGGAGGCAAGCAGAAGACCATTTGTAGCCCAGCCTCTGACACCAGTATACCCTATCTACAGTAAAAGAGCCCAGCGGCCGCTTAGGTCAAGGTGATTACTATTACTTGGGCACAGCCTGCCTGAACCACTCGGCTTTAGAAAAGACCAAACACACTGACAACAGTTGCAAACGGATCTTCACAGAAGCACCAGGCATTTCAGATTTAGGAAAAAAAACCCCAAAAAACAAACCCAAAACCCAACCTCTCATAAACTATTGCTGAAAAATGGGAGGACAGAGAACAGCTCATCAGCAAAGAGGGGAACAATAGAAGGGCTGTTTCATCTATTGGTCCTGTACAACTACTTCCTTGAGCTGAGACAGCCTTCATTTTCTGGCTTATAAAGCATCAAACATGTTGTTAGGACTAAGGAACGGATAAATAATAATCAGCCAGAACAGTAAGGAGTGGGTGCATATGGAGAAAGCGCTAGCAAAGAGCAAATACAAATTGAGCTCTTGGTAGCCATCTTTTCAAGATGGGGAGTGGGACATTTTGCAGGGCCCTACACTAAACATCACTGCCGGTAGGGGAGCACAGGAGAACAGACCTGGCGAAGGTGTGAGAGAAGGCAAGAAGGGGAAGGAAACGGAGGGGGCGGCGTGTGTTTTTCTGGGTGACGTCTAACAATGGCAAATACTCATGATTTCTAGCAATGAAAGAGAATAACAGAGAAAAGGGGGAATGTGGCAAGGCACTGAACAAACACGGCTGTAAGGGGTACAAATGAAAGTTGCAATTTACCAAAGAATAACCGTGCTGCACATTTTATGTAGCATGTCAAATCTATCAGATTTTCTCTTATTAAATCATCATTCTACAGCAACAATCATTCTCTCAATCAATCCCCCGTGTTAACATCTCTTAGTAATGACTAACTTGGCAGGAACTGATGTTTACATATATTTTAAAGTCCTGAGCACTGTTCTGTATTTTTTGGATGTTAAATTTCCTTTACATTTTGTCTCTTATTTTTTAACCTGTTTTTAGAGGATGGATGCATTCAGTTGGAAAATAAAGTTTTGCAACACACACACTCAGATTATGTTAGCTCAGGAAATTGGCAGTGGGATAAGAACAAAACCATTCACCTCCTGATTGCTGATTCAAATCTAGCCCAAGTGAGACAGTCACAGAAGCTGTAAGCCTCCCATGGTGGCTTTGTGATTTGAGATTATTTTTTATGAATCTCAATCCACTTCAGGCCAAGAACCAGAATCGCAAATCCACTGCCTCAATGAGCATTAACTGGCATCACTGCACACAGCAATGGAGGAGATGCCAAAAACCAAACTGGTCCTGGAGACAGACTTCCCACCTTACCCTGGGAACTGATCATTAAAAAACAGGGTTGGTTCATGCAAACGTGGAACACAGGGAAACATGCATATATCTATCTACCAGACAGAAAACCAACGAACCCACCTGTAGTCAGCTACGTGCTGCAACATTTACCTGAAATGTGAATTTTTCTCCAAGATTTCAGCAGTCCTAACCTTCCCCAAAACCAGAAGGTGTCTTACGGTGTGCCCCTGTATCACTTCAGAGCTGAGACAGGGAGGGCAGGAGGAGAGAATAAAGCAAAGGTTTTCCATCACAACTCCTGAGGAAGCAGCAGCAAGCCTATGAATTCCTTACCCCTTAAAATCAAAAGGGGCACAGAGCAACTGCAGGCTTTGGTCATTCTTCGGTCCTGCCTAGGTAAGAGGTACAAATGAGGCATTTAATTTTGCAGAAGACCAGACCCGAGGAGGGCTGTGTTACACTTCTTATTTTATTTGGGACATGAGTGATTAACAAAGCTATTAGCAAAGCTATTTGACTAAACAAACATCCTATAGCATCACAAAATAGTGATGCTCAGGCATATTTCCCATGGCTCCTTCATTCAGGGAGCATGAATCATAAAAGTCACTTGGGAATTAGCTACTCCAGCTTCCTCCCTTAGATACATTTGTTAACCTGAGGGGGGTAAAGGTCTCAGGACCCAAGAGTAGATTTAAGTTTTTCCACCATCTGTGCTGAAGTACAGCCAATGCAAATTCCACCTTCAGATCTGCACTCCGGTGCCTCCCTGTTATGTTTCATTTCACACTTGTGATCTTTATTCCTTAGAAACAGGAAAAATGCACAGCTGATGAACCATGTTTGCATGCAATTGAAAATTGTTCCTTCAGTGGCTGTTGCTTGGACGTGCATTTGACTATTCAAAGGGAAGTGAGATGAGAGAGAGAGCTGCATTTTAAATAGTCAAGTATTCCTCACTTTACACGGGTATTTTTGGAAGCAAGTAGTTCTCTCCAAAGTTTTCAGAGACATCACTGAAAATATTCATGTATAAGACAAGGAAAAGTTGGTGGGAAGGTCAGACATTTTCCCCTCCCTTTGCTTTTCATTAATTTTTTTGCTTTTCCCCTTTCTGCCAAAAAAATAAGAGAAAAGGGAGGACACTAACAAATGAAAAATGAAAAAGTATGGCTTTGATGGTCTTTGTCCAAAATAAAAATCTGAAGAAGGGGCAGCATTTCAAGTTGCAAAGGATACTTGTAAATATGTACATGCATGCAACTTGTAAATGCTTCTATCACAGCAATTTCCAGTAAAATGTATAAAAAAAAAAATCTAAAAGTAGCTAAGTAGATAGAATAAGTACAGTTAAATTCAGTGGATAAACTGAAAGAAGAGGACAAACAACAGCTAGTAAAACTATTAAGAACTTGGAAAAAAACACATCTTTTATATAAATTTAAACTTCAGATCTGACACAGAGAATGATGATTTAATTTAGGACTCATAAGGTTAGTAATGCTGATTCCGCTGACAGAGACTTCAAATACACACTGCATCTTTCTAAACCTATGAAATTTCTTTAAGTACCTTTTAAGGAGGCTTCAGAATGAGCCAACTTGCTAAGGGAACCTGTACCTCTGTGGAAGCCAGGGTTCAGCACACATGACTCAAAATCATGAATTACAAGATGGCTTAGTCCAGCAGAACAAGGAACCACTCCTTCAGTGAAACAGGTATGGCTTCACTGAAAATAAGAAGAAATAATTTTCAGAATGCCCAGTAGACAATTTCAGTACTCATTTAACATGAATTTTTATGGACTGACTATACTTTAAGAAAACACTTTTGACCTTGCTCAGTGTTTTGGGGAGAGCTGATAACACCAGGGATCAGAGAGAACTCAAAATCTAACTATGCCTCCATTAGCCTTGCCTGTTGCAAGGAAAAAAGGAGCACTAGCCCAGCTTAGATGCAGGACCTGCACACAGGCTCACGCCGATGTGCCATGCACTGGTGTGCTTTTCACGTCGGTGTGAAATGAGTTTCACAGTTTGATCAATGAATCTGGACTCATGATTCTTGGCCTCTGTGGAAGCTCAGAGCCTTACTCGGAGCTGGTTTAACTTGCTTGATAACTGACACATTGGCTTGCAGGCACTGGCATTTAGCAATCTTCTTCAGTGACTACGCAGATGTTGAAATCTGATCGTCATTTTGCGTACCGAGTGACCCACCAGCTGAGAGTCTTTATCAACAGTCAGAGGATGCAGACGTTTACCATGACATTCACATGACAAGGTGTTCACCAGCATGGATAGTAACACAACAGTGAAAAAAAAACCTGTTCAGATATTTCCTACAGGACAAAGTCTCAGATGAAGAAAGAGCACCCAAAGCGAAGATGCCATCATATACACAAGCCAGATTTGGCCTTCTCATGATATCTCAACCTAGAGTGGGATTTGAATTTTACAATTAGCTTCACATGACCCAGTAAGTTTCTCAAGCTGCCCAGAAAGCAGAGGAAGTTCACTTTAGACATATAAAATGAGACCACAGTAAACTTTTGAAAAAACATTATAGGGAATAATTGGGCTCTGGAAGATTTATTTATTTACTAATGCAAACAGTACACACTGAGATAACATCTGGCAATGTTCATTACAATGAAACCCAATCAATACCTCTGTCTACTACAATATATGTCCACAAAATAGTTGTTCCTCCTGGCACCCACAAGAAATACTCAGCTATCTATTATAGTAGCCCTTGTCAGCAAAAAGGGAGGTGGTTACCTTAGTTCTTCAATTCAAGACCCAAGAGAAGACAAAGAATTCAATGTACCCAGACACAAGAATGATGGTGGAAAATTAGAAAGTTAGAGAAAGAGGTGCAGCTTCTAGCATTGCAAAGAACACGCAATTCATCCCCACAGACTTTCAAAAAGCAACAGAACCCCGATCTCTTTTCTTGTGCCTCAAGGAGTTTAAACTTAGGGCAATGCATTACTTTTGCTAGTGAGGTACCAGGCCTTTTGTGGCATTTTAGAGCTACATGTAAAGGCAGAAATTTTGACTTCTGATTTCCTTTCGAAGTCAGAATTCAAAAAGAAGTGATACTGAAGCTTCCCACATAATTAAAAAGCCAAAAATAAATTCGTTTTGAAAGTTTTGGTGTGTATTTGAATTTCCAAGTAAGCCCTTCTATTCTTTTCTATTTCTATATTTGCATTATTGCATGCCACTGTAGAAAAACTAGCAGAGTTTCGTGCAGTGAAAAAAGTCAGTAAGCATTAGCTCAGTACTTACTGAACCTTCACCTTTCCTAAACCCAAGTGCCTCTTGCAGCCTAACAGACAGATTGACATGCCGGAAGGCATGCATTACTACT
Organism: Gorsachius magnificus; assembly: GCA_034008185.1. Lineage (NCBI taxonomy): Eukaryota > Metazoa > Chordata > Aves > Pelecaniformes > Ardeidae > Gorsachius > Gorsachius magnificus. The sequence goes on from CM067081.1 coordinate 126,989,109, forward strand.
TACATATCACAAAATTAAGCAAAAAATAATGAAACCACACAAAACAAAAAATCATTATTTTTATTTTTCCTCCTTATATTTTTATTTGCCATAATTTTGCTTTTGTTGAAACAGACATTTCCAAAGAAAAATGATACATCTGATTAGTGTGACTATACATAAAATAAATGTACATTTGCCCCTATTTAATTTCACATTTTGCTGGCTCACTATTCGAGGCATTTCTGTTTGTACAGTGCCTAGAGGTAAAACAAGACCTTCTGTGCAACATCAAGTCCTGAGGCATGAGCTATGTTCAGAAGTTATTGTGAAGATATGTTACCTTTCTCCCATAAAAACTTCTCTTTGACAAGATAATTGGGATTGTAGTTATGAAGTGGGGAGAGTGGGGAGGTGAGGGGACCCTCACTACTTGTTTCCCTCTCTACTGGTCTAGATATACCGGGCAGAGAAGAGCACATTTTAGTTTGGACGAGTAAACTGAGCAGCCACAGTAAGCCCAGCAGCCACTAAGGAAGCCATTATACATGATGCCAATTCCTGCAATTTGTATTAGGTGAGATTTGCATTAAGATTTTTTTTGTTTAGTTTCTTACCATTCCTTGCCCTCCACACCACCAAAGTCATACTGTAACCTAAAGTTCTTAATGACGTGGCCATTAGGAACGAACTGAGGAAGAATTTTAACTGTAGTGCTATATTAGCAAAGTGGTGAAAAACACAAAACCTGACCTTCCAAGCACTGAAACTGGTGAAAATCCCACTAAAGTAAATGAAGGCGCTACTTAAAGGGCAGCAGTACCATCCATCTTTAATATTCATCCATTACCGTTAATTTAGCCACATGAATTAGTGCTAGACTTGCAAATACACAGAATATTTGACCTATAAATATTTGAATATTTAAGTGAGAAGACTGGGATTTCAAATGTGCAGAACAAGCTCTGTTATTTTTTTCTATATTTAAACAAAATACAGGCCAAATACAGACTCAGTTTTGAAAGCTCTCAACGCTGAAAAAGACCAGTGCAGGAGTTTCCATTTGCAGATCAGTGCTGCAGAGGAGTAGAAAAGCCAAACTGAGACAGAGACTGGGAATTTTACTCCTCGTTTCAGTGCAAGCAAGAGCCCAGCCCAGCAGAGGACCAGTTTGAACCAGACACTGAACCTGCCAGTTCCTCATCGACTCTGCAGAAGAAAGAGCTGGTATGCAGGCTGGTATTAAAACCAAGCTAGATAAAATGGGAGAAGGAAATCATTTCTAACCAGTATAGTGTCAGGAAGTTTCACAAAAGAGCTCTCCAAACCACCTAAAATTAGGAGATTAAAAACAAAACAAACCTTCACTCAACCACTACTGTGCAAAACCACACATACAACAACTTTTATGTCACTTTGATATTAAAACAGGGTAAATCTAGTTGTTTCAATGAAGAAAAATCTAAGGAAAGCGTGATGTATTCATTTTCCCACTAAATCCTTTTCCCCTCCATCAGCTAAGGAAAGTCCTGTGCTTTCTCCTGTCCCTGGAGGCTGACAAGATGTCAGACAGCAGTCAATGCCTGTCCCTCACCAGGGGCAGCACTGCTGGAGAGGTAGGAACAGATGTATACATATACATGCATCAGGCATACCATAACCCATGCCATGCAAAGGGGCAGCTCAAGAGCACACACTTGCAATGATCCTCTGCTGAAGGGAAAGAATCCCACTGACTTTATTGGGGCCAGGATTTCACTCTATCTGTAAAAGAAGTGATCAGAAAATGGCTGCACTCAATACAGAAATGGTGTGCAGAGTTCTGGCAGGGATTGCAGGTGATATCATGTCTGCATAGCCTCTCCGGGCACTACAAAGAAAGCTTGCTTTGTCACACCCCTTACCTGCAGTCCTGAATTTCACTGAGTTCAATAGCTCTAAGAAGCAGCGGGGGGTAGTTACAGGCAAAGTCCTATCCAGTTCGGACAGTGGGATGAAGTACTGGCAGCAGTAAAGGTGAGACTCAGTGTTGCACAATATGGGTATTTGGGCTCCCTACCACCTCATAAGAGAAAAAATAGGAGGAAAAGTCTATTACCCTTTCTAGACTTCCACCAGCACAGCCATGATTATCACAATATGGCTTTAAGAATCAGTTCAGCATTAAATAAGGAACATCTGTTTTGCTATACGGTATATTTCTTTTACAAGGTTCTCTAGGTATAAGGAAGCTTAAAGACTAACTACTGTATGGTATAGATAAATTCTAAACATTATGACAGAGACAGTGTAAGAGATTTTTAGAAATTAAGTGCTTTTAAATGTAATTAAATCATAATAAAGATATCACATCGAAAGCTGTGCCCCTGACAGTCTCACAATGCAGGGACATCAGAAATGTTTTCCACCATCATAAGGCACGCATAATCTATGCCTATCTCATGGTGCTGAAAGGAAAATTCTATAGGGGAATAGCAAATATTAAACAGCTGATAATTTCATAAAAAGCAAAAGTTTACCTGGCACATTTGGAATTCTTTGGGACACTAATAGCTGCAGCAAGGAAAAGATCCTTTATGTGTTTCTTACTGGTAAGAAATCCTGTCTGTGGAAGAATCACTGACCCTTTAGCCTCCAGAGCTTCCCTTTGGCTGCCTCTAGGTTGCACTTCACCCCACAACATTCTTCCCTTTGCCCTTAACACATCCCAAGAACTGGATAAAGACCCTAACTCTGAGTCGAGCACCTAAATTACTGTATCTAGCTTTAAAGCCCCTAAAATAGATTTGGAACTGGTAGCAAAGTGGCCTTTCGTCATCAACTTCCAGATCTTTGCAACAGTAGTCTAAGACCTCACATATCAGAAAAGAATGAAGTTTTGAGAACCCCAGAAGTTCAGGGACTATCTGAATGCAAAGTTTTGGGTTTAGTACCACTCCAAAACCATACACATTAAAGACTTCGTAATGTTATAGATTATAATCATACATACTAGTTGTGATTACCTTCCTGCATGAAGAATTCTCCTGAACTCTTGCCAGAGGACAGTTCCCTGGACAGGGCAGGAAAACACTTGAGAGGACAATGACTGGTATCCTGAGGAAACTAAATGTTTGCCAGACACCTAGGGTTGTACTAATAGCTCAAGGTTTTCTTCAGTGCAGTTCTAGACCCACGTGTGTCAGCACATCGGTGTGAGACCACTGCAGTGTAACAAAGACTGGTAAAGTGAACAGGAGTTTGTCATGGCAAACAAATGTCTTGAATGGCAAGCATTATCAGAAGGGCAGATGTAGCTGTAAAGAGCAGTATTTTCTAAACCACACACACACACAAAAAAAAAAGAAAGAGGCTGAGCAGCAGTAACATGTCAATTTGTGACACAGTAAGAAACAGCAAACAGTATCATTTCTGGGATCATTTTCACATGGCCAAGAGGCACTGGAACAAATTCAATAGCACCGAAGCCCTGACAAAATAAAAAAACTCCTGCAGGATTGAAACAATTATGAGGAATCACAACACTTACATTGAGGTGCCATCCATGAGCATCAGTACCTATAGCAACCTTGCCTACTGACTCAGGGATTTCTCACTTCTCATTGTGCTATATTTCCTGTCAGGATGATACACTAAATGCAATTCTATACCCTCTTGGTCACCTGATTTCTGGTCCCTCAACACTCTCTCTCTGCATTCCTCAGGCTCGTGTGATGCCCGACCACTGGAATTTCCTTCTAGTTGTTAACTGCATCCAGGCAAAAGCTGTCATTTACACACTAAGCCTGCCCCAAAGGGTGATCATTCTATAGTTGTTTGCTTCAGGAATCTAGTATCACTTGTTCTGGAGAAGTGACAGCCGCTCAGACATAAGAACGTTAGTTGTGTATTAAAACAGGGCAAGAAACATGACAAAACAGATTACCCTCCTCGCACAAAACCCTAATGAATGGAAAAAGAAACTGAGAAGAGGTGAAAATCCATCTGCCTCTGGCTCAGACTCTGATGTTCAGCACATTTTCCCATTGGTCTGATCTTGCAAACTTTATACACAAGAACTATGCCACTATACCCTACCTAAATGAACTTGGACTGCAGAATCATGCCCTGAACCAGTTCATATCCAGAGAGGACATGCAGTGATCTGGCACACAACTGTTGTTATCGCTGCTGGGAAATATATACCTAATTCCTTGAAAAGGTTCTGCTGCTAAGAGTCACGGGATTCTTGATTACTTATTGCCAGTCTTGGAAGAGATGAGATAACACTCAAAAGATTTTCACTATTCAAAATTTCCATGAGAACATTACATGAACGAGAATTACATTTCTAAGGAAACATTATAAAGACAAGTGAAAGAAAAAAATCTGCCAGGGAAATAAATAGGTTCAAAAAAAATTTGTTAATGCAGGTTCTGACTCAGAGGTGCCTTCAGTTATTACTGACACCAAAACATCTTGCAAAGCCAAATACTTTTCCAATGGCCATTAACAGCACAGACCGAACTGCCAAGTGCTCACTATCTCCGATCCTGCTATCTTGCTGCCAGCTCCTGCAGGCTCCTAAAGTAGAGAGGTATAAAAGAGGGGAGCAAGGAGCAAGAAGTAGGTCTTTTTAAACCAAAATGCTACAGGGTGATGATGCACACACAGAACAAAAGATGCTGGAGGAATTCTTTTGTCATGAGGAAATACAGGAATGTTAAAATACGTATTTGAAGGACAGCATTCCCTGTCAGACTTCTGAAGGCCCTGCGGAGCATACACTGGCACCAAAACCACGGACATGTTGGCAATGGAGCTCTGTAGATGATTTATTTAAAAAAAATAAATAAAATATTCTGATCTCTCTCATGCCAATGGAAACTGTTGAAAACAACAGACCAATTTTGACACAACTGAGAGTACAATCTCTTCTAATCTATTATCTAGATGCAGGGACAATGACAGGAAAGAGGGCGGTAAGAAGAACCAGATCCTCTATAGTAAAATTCAGAGCTAGACCACTTACGCTAATGAATAAAACAGACCAGAAAGTTTGGATAACTTACATTCATCAGACTGCCCTACATCAGACTCTGGAATTTGAAATGATTCAGTGAGAGTGTCCTCAGGGAGACTGATGTAAATATAGAATAACCACAATGCCTTTCTGTGGAGTCCCTCCCATTATACACTGGTTTAGCTGAAGAATTTCATTTCAGATAGGTCAAAATAAGACTACCAAAGCTTGGAAAAGGCCAGCTCTATGTTGCCTTTTTCCTTTTGTAGCTTATCTGATGGAATCTCTGGTCTAAGATAACTTTCCTTGCTCAATAATATTTAGTCTTTCTTTTATCTTGAAGCAGACCAGCAAATGCTTTGATAAATGGAGTGAAAGATTTTCCGCTTTCACCATAGCATCTTCAGGTGCTGAAATGCTGAAGTGTTTTACAACTTACTAAAGTCGTGCTACTCAGGGAATCAATGCTAATATTCCCATGCCTTTTTAATATGAGTGAATCACAACCCATACTCCTTTATATACTAAAGCAACCACACACCAGAGAGCCATTTTCCTATCTTCATCTATCGTGGCCACTATTCTGCAAAAACAAGAGCTGTCACCTATGAAAAAAGTTGGGATTCTACCCATTTGTACACTATGGCTGATGCCCCTAACATACAGACCTACAACAACAAACAAACAGAGCCCCACACAACCCCTCCGCATCCTGAAACCCCCAAACCTTAAGCATTTGCAAGAAAACAAAAATAGCACGACGGACTTAATCATCAGTCATTCCCAACTCTTTTTTTTGTGCTAAGTTGTGAACAGGACTGATTAAAACCAACCCGAGAACTATCAGAGTTTTCAGGCTGGCCAACTGCATTTTGAGATTTGCAGTTTCTTTAAGTGAAAATATCTTTCAAGGGTGTTTACATGAAAATTCAGAAAACAGAGACAATCGTAAAGCTCCCAATCTCCTGAGACATTTACACCTTTTTGTAGCAGGCTTTACTCCAGCCCCATTATATATTTGCTCTGATCATCAATCCTATTTGCAACTCGCAACTGTCTCCACGATCTGTGTCAGAGGCGTTTGTATCAGGCAATATGTGGACTGTCTCCATTCAGCCCAATTTTAAAAACCAGTAACTGAAACAAATCAGCATTTGTGCACCAACTGGAAAGAAACCACGCAGACTTACAGCGACTGAAAATCTGCCCTCGGTGTCTATACAACTCCCTCCCTTGTCCTTCTCTAAAAAAAGAAGGGTCAAAGCAAAATGCTGGCAGCCCAATGAAATCTTTGAAGAGACTGTATGGTTTCAGTTATGAGAGGATGGAAAAATGAGAACCCTGGGGATCTTTTGGGAACATTAAGCTTTATTAATCAGGAATGTATTAGCCACATACCAACATTCCCAAATGGTACGCTGAATCACAGAAACGCCAGGGAGCAACAGAACCGATCCAGGCTGGTCTTCTGCCTTATGGCAAGTTCTAGCATGCCCTGAGAGATGGTTTTCCAAGACATTCCTTACAAAAGAAACCTCCCGTGCTTCCACAGTACCTACAAGGTTGTGCGTCCCAGTGCTTTACAACCAATACAGTCAGAACATGGCTCTTAATATGTAACTTGGTAATTTTCACTGCTCGTTGAAATGATTTCTTTAGGTCTTGCTCCCAGTGGATATGAAGAACAATTAATCACTGTGCTCCTGATTAAAACTTTTCACTCACTAGAATATTTTTTTTCATATTCTCCTTAACATACAACAAAAGCAACACTTTCAGAAGCATATAATGCCACATAGGGCTCCTACATACCCTCTTGCCCATGGGCCAGATAACAATCAACCAGTTTCTGCTTCCTCAACAATTTTAACACTAGGGCAATTTCTGTCTTGACAAACATTTTTGACCTCTCCACATTTCCACTGGGGTTCCAAAGGCAGAAATCAGGGCAGAATTTATCCCCATGAGTTTCTGGATTAATGCCTTGGTATAGGAAGGGGAAAAGGCAAAATTAATTCTCTTTCTTAGTGCTAACACAATTCCTCAGTGACAGTCAGCCCCAAGACACTGATCTTTGTTCAAAGGAAGCACACTTCCATACTCATTTCATAATGCGCATGTCTTCTCCAGCATCTCCAGCATAGCTTCCACAAGCCAGTATCTTCAGCATCAAAAACACCCCCAAAAATGGCTTAATGAAATATTGAGGGTTTACATTTTGTCAGAGGAATAGGAACTGGGAATTTGCAGGGCTCAATAAAGCCCATCTTAGACAAAAAATTCTAGTTAAAACAGCAAGTTACCAGAGGGAAGGACAGATCCCATATCCATCAGGAACCACGAGGATTCTTGTGCTGTAAAGAACACAGTAGGGTAGCTTGTTTGTTGCTTCAAAACTCTTCCTTCATTTAAAAGCACCACTGTGATGGACGAAGCCCTTCTCAGCCCTGACATCCTGACGCTACATATGCAGCCTGCACTCTGGGATGCCAGCTTACTGTGTCACATTGGCTTGGGTTCTGCCTGTCCCCTTCCTTATGCCTGCAAGCTCAATTGAACTTATGAAAATTCAAACTGTCTTCTGTCTGTTTCATACATCATCAGCAAACAATCACTAGACAAAATGAATTTGCTCTCTGTAATTTGGAGGCTACACAAATGTCTCTGCTGTATAATACAAAAAAGGGGAATAAAGTTTGGTATGCAAGGTTAATTCAGCATGGAGGAAAGTAGCAGAGAAACAGACGGAGAGAGAACACGAACAATAAAATACTCAACAGTGGGGAGAGTGACATGAAAAATACTTCTGTAAATTGGAGTTGGCCTTGATACCTTTGAATGATGGAATTAAACAAAGGCACAAGTGAGTTGTGAAAGATCACCCCCATGAGTGGCTGTATCTCCATCCCTCGTGATTTGTCTACACAATATACTTATTAATAATAACAATGGTTACTATTTCTCCTCTAAAAGCTTTGCAAACACATACTCAATAATGTTCACGGAGCTGTTTCAGTTTGAACCAGATTGAAAAAGTGACCTGCTGAACAAGGCAGAGCGAGGTTAAACGACTTGTCCAATGCCACTCAATGAGCCAGCATCCGTCAAGATTAGAGCACCAGATCTCTTGGTCAGTAATCATCAGATCACAAGGCTGCATAAGGCTGAAACCTTGAAAAAATCTCTCTTTTTAACAAAAATAATGTGTTGTATACTCCTTATTTGCCTTAGGCGAATGGCAATGTGTCCAAAACCACTGCTTTGAAAGCACACCTGGTATGTCTCCTGTATAAATGTTCAGGTTGTGTGTACAGAATGTTTTTCTTTCACACACAATACGCTGTCACTGTCTCCTTCTAAAATCAAGTAGACGCTGAATGCGAGCAGAGGTAGCTCTTCATAGTAGACTTAATCCTATTTGGGGTTAGTTGCAAATAGCAAAGTATTTAACCACATCCTTAAAGTTAAGTATCTGAGTAGTCCCATGGACCTCAATGGATCTACTTGCCAATCAATCCACATAACTTTAGTGCATAGCAACACATGGCCAGAGCACCCAGCATAGCAAGAATCCAGCCCGCAGACTTTTTCCATTAAGAACATGCCTGCACTACATTTAGAAGGCTTTGTTTTTATGCAACTGCCTGCCAGATGTTCACGTGTCGTGAACCTGTATTTTCTTCTAATGCCATGTATCAAGTCAAGCATATTTTCCTATCAGTCAGAAATCTGGCCCATCTTATATTAATCAGTTGCTTTAGGGACATCCCTACCCTAAAGCAAGTTTTCCACCCTTCGATTAAAGAAATCCAATTCAAAAAAAACCAGAAAACTACCAGAGCATGGCTTGCCTTTTCTTCTTTCTGTTTTTGGGTTAGTAGAGGAAAGCCATACTGGGAAGTTCACTTTATTAAAGATCTTAAAATTAGAGACACCTGATTACAGTGGACATACGTAGGAAACAAAGGAAATCCTTAAAATGTACTTCCCTCTTTAAAGAAGGTGCCCCCATTTTTGTCGGACCAAGTTACTAGTTACATGGACACAAGGTATAGCAAGAATCACATCCTCATTTTACAGCACACCCATGCATACGTAAAAGTTCCCCATCTTGTGCTTCTGTATTCCAGAGACAGGCTGTATACCAAGGCTACAGAACTTTGGACCAGACAGAAGTTTACAGGTGGGGTATTTCTTTCAGAAAAAGCAAATGACAAGAAATTCAAAGATTAGAAACTTGGACCTTTACTTCATGAAATGGAAAGAACTGGGCAGAAAAGAACAGACCTGGGAGTTGTAACCCCACACTCCATTCCCAGTTTGACCACTGATTTACTCTGGCCTTAAGCAGGCTGCTCAACATCTCTGCCTTGATATGCTTACCACCCTTGATTTAAAAAAAAAAAGAAAAGAAAGTATTTCATATACAGGAGTTTTACACTTGTGTATTTATTTCCCCTCCAAAGCCATATAACTAAAAAAGCCCATTCCAGCCAGCACCAAGCATCAGGCCCATATATTGCTACCTGATATTTTGCCTTAGGGCTGCCCATGCAGGACTTACGGACCATCTAGATCCTAAGGATTCAAAGAATTTGCCTTAATTCACTTCTCACTCTGCTGGTGCATTTTGGAAAGAGAATCACTTCTACTTTCCAACAAAAGTTATCCTGGTTGTTCACACAAAATTGCAAGAAAACTTTGAAATTCTGTACTCACAGATTCAGATGCGTTCCCCCACTCTTCCCCCAACACCTCCCTTTAAATTGCTGCTGGACCCAGGAAATCCAAGAGTGTTTTCAACTTGGCTCACCAGTGTAATTGCAAGGTTAACCTCTGGTGGCCTGGGAGGCTGCTCATATTCAGGAATGATGAGCAGAAAACGTTAAATACCATTCACTGGCCACAGCCTGCAGTTAATACACAATATTTAAACAACACAATGGCATGGCCCTTGCCAGTAATGTAAAAACACAATGGAGTAGAGCCAGAATGGCACAATCTGCCTGCCTGAGTCATGCTTGGCGCTCCACGCTGGAAGGGGCATGCGTTAGCTGCCCACAGTGTACTGTACCCTTCAGCTAGTTTAAAAAAAAAAAAAAAAAAAAAAAAAAAATCATTAAAATACAATTTAAAAATAAAAGAAGGGGGGGGAGGGAAGGAAAAATCCCATGTAATAGTTAAAATATTTTAACACTGAAGTACAGAAGTACCACTTTGGAAGAAGGCTCTGGATTTCATTACAGACTGCACATTTTGATCTCAAACAAGAAAACAAACCAACTTTGCTTTGTAATATTCCACAGCTTTGTACTGTCCAACTAAAATCCGTTTTTTTTTACTACTATCTACAAGCTCCTGGATTTTTAGTCATGCATTATTTCATTAAATTCAGAGTATCTGAATCTACTATATTTTCCAATCCTCTTTTGCGTGCCTGTTGTTCAGCCACTGAAGTTCCAAATCTTAATTATTGTCCCAAATACATTTAATAAACAGATTCTAAATAAGGCTAGATCAGCCTGATGTACAGCCTGACTTGCATTTATGGAATAAATATGCTCTCAGAAAGAGACTCCTTTCTTGCAAGAGACGCAATAAGTTATTTTGACTGTTTTGTTGTGTCACAGCACAGATGAATAAGGCATTTCTGCCCCCATCTACACCCTAAAGCAGCTGAAGCCCCCTGTGATGTCATCAGAAAGTTTTTCAGGTTTTTTCTTGCATAAAGGAGAAAAATTCATTATGACATCATGAAAAGAGAATAAACTATATTTTATGCTATAAGGAATCTTCTGCTACTTTGTTATCTCTGCACCAAAGTGCAGAAATCCTCACTGACAAAGCCACAGGAACTGTAAGTCAACAGAGAGAGATGCACACTATTCCTAATAATATTCAAAACAAAGCAGAAAAGAATGATCTATTCAGGGGTCTGAAATTAAAGATCTGCAAGATGTAAGTTCAGGTTTAATTTTTAAATAAAACATCCTTTGAACTTCTAAATCCCATTTAAGGGGACTCTGACCTTTATCCAAGACCAGCTACTGTGCTAACGTGTTGGATGCATATAGAGGAAAAATACGGACAAAAGGTACCGGAAAAGCTTTTACTTACAGAAATGCAGTGCAGCTTAATCTTTTTGTTTTTAAGGTGCAGTGATTTCAGCATCTACAATGTAACTTCAGGCAGTCTGAAAAGAAACAGGTTAAAATCTCTTTCAGTTATAATTGGTATTTCAGATTTAATTAAAAATTAAACTTTCATAATGTTTCACCATCCAAAGCAATGCATTATCAGTCAAGCGTAGCCTTTTTTTTTTTTTTTTTTTTGTTAAAAGAAGCTCTTCCCAGAGTAGTTTGCAATGAAAGAAGAAGGGGAAAAAGGCAATTGAGAGTAGCAAAATATATTTCTTCAGCAAAAGATCTCTGAATAACTTGGAAAGAAGCCTTCTGCCACTTAATTTTAACAATCAACCTTATACTAATTAAAAAAAATAAGCATCACAATTAAAGAAGACAGAAAAACAGCATCACATACCAATGACTGTGAGGGGAAAAATGTTAATTTCAGCAAAACAAGGACATTGCTAGGACCAGAATATACGCACCGAAAGGGAAAATATGGTTTTACATAATGCCAGCCAACAACAATTTTTTAAAATTCGTTCTACAGCATGTAGCACTTTCAGAGTGTTGCACGGAAGAGAAGAGAGACAGACAAGTTCAAAAAGAGGAAAGCTGTTTTTAAAGCGTACAAGGCAAAAGGTCCCTTGCACCCTTTTGTTATGGGATATGAAATAGCTACTCCAAAAACTGCAAGGTTTCTTATTGCGTAAAAAAAAAAAAGTCATTTTACTGTGCAAACCAGATGATTAAGAAATGGTAGCTGTAGACATAGGATTTGAACAGATGCAGAAAAAAAAAAATTTTTTTTTTTTTTTTTTTTTTTTTCCAAAATGCAGTTGGAATGACAATAAAACTCCAGGGGTTGCACCATAAATATGAGTTTAAATGTTAGACTGGAGTTTAAAACCTGTGGTTTTAATTATATCTAATTATAAAGGCTCCAAAAGCAGGACAAATGAGAAAAACAAAAAATATTAATAATAAATTAAAACAATTTTGCAATAAGTTGTCAGGATTTGTCCTCATAATAACAAACCATACAGCAATATACACAAACACATACTAGGTACCAACGATTCATTAAAAGAACAAATCAAAATCTGATTAAATTTTATTTTTCAAAGGTGACAGCAGAACTTGCCTAATTTACCCCATTCAAAGTCAAAGCTATTCTCTTCGCCAGCAGCACACTGACAGAGATCGGCAAATAAATCCTAGATGCAAATCTAATACTGATTTCGACTGTCCCGCAGGCTGGGGGCAATTCCTAAGTGAATTTTTTTCTTTTTTCTCCCATGAGTAAAAAACCAGTTCTTCAGACTTAAGTGTTATATGAGCCTTCCCAATCTGTCCCCACAGATGTTTAAAAAGAATTGCACTGTACCAGATGATACACCGTCATACAAACATGCTCGTACATACATATATACCGCGAACGGGAATGGGCTCAGGAACTTATTTTTGGGTTTTAACTTTTCCACTCTGTCAAGGTCAGACATATTAAAAAACAGGAGGCAAGGCAGAGAGCACAAAAGGGGACAGCACAGCAAGAATTATCAGCTCTTACGCAGAACCAATTCTTGAGCATTCAAATGAAGGAACAAGAGCCTCCAGACAGAGGCACTAGGATGATGCTGCCACAGGATAACCTTCATAGGTTTGGATTAAATTTTACTTGAAGGAATCATTCAAGAAACACATTACTCATCCTTTAGCCAATCCTTACATCAAGTAACTATCCTTCTTTCTCCTGGCTGGCATCTAGTAGGATAGACAGAGGAACAGTGGAGAAATTCAGGCAAAAAAATCTGAAGTCTATCAGAAATAGGCAACAGCACAACTGTCAGATAAGTGACAACAGCTTCAGCCTCTGAGCTTCCATTAGTTCTTTCCTCTCCCTCCCCTTCCAAATTTACCCTTTTTTCTAACATCTTCAGGACTGTAAAGCTGGGTTGCTGGCAGGAAAGGAGAGGGGTAGTGGTATTTGCAATCCAAAGCTATTTCTTTTAATGAATGCAATGAAAAACTGACCTCAACTGAGGAAACAAAGAGCATTCACTGAGGGTGAAATGTATCCCTGTATAGAGAGCCAGCATACAGACTGCACCACTGAAGCCCTATTCTGATGACCTAAATAGGAATAAATTGGTGCATGGACTTCATCACAGTGAATTTTGTCCCAAACCCCCATTTTCTCGTAGAGAACGAATAAGCATTTAGCCCTCTCCTATCAAAGCACAAAGGTACAGCACCCCCTTCCCATGCTGGGCACTATCCTGACAACCGCTCTTCGGTGTATTTTCCTACCAGTTTTAACCTGGAGTCCTTCCTGCTCCATGCACGTTCTTCTGACTGAAAAGGAAAAGGAAGAAATGCAACATCTAGCGTTACTCTGTGAGTTAAGCAGCTAAAGCAGCCCCTTTCCTCAAGGCAAACCTAACTGGCACACGCTACGATCCATCCATTAAAAGAAATGGAGCCTCGGAAACAGCTCGCTGTGAGGGTGCGTTCACTGCCACCTTGAAAAATTTCAATTAAATAGCTGGAATTAACAGAACACCTGACACACAACACACACAGACAGAGCATCTTAAAGAGCTATTTTAGCTACAGGTTGGAGTGAAACCCAGAGTAAAACCTACAGAAAACCTCATTCAATTCAGAATACAAATCATTGCCGCTGTAGTAGTATCTTTCATTTTACAAACTGAGAAACCTGTGACCTTGAGATGAAATTACTTAGACGGGTATGTACAAGCAAGAGGTAGAAATGGAGGCAGCTTCTTAAGCAGGAGGCCTGCGCTCCCGTGCATGGTGAGTGTGCTTAGCACTGCGGGGTAGGAGACTGTTGCCCGAAAGGAGTGCCCTAATCCCCTTGAGAAAAGCAAGGGATGTGGCTCAAGAACAGCCAGTGAACTTCTGCTTGAGAGACATCCGAAAGCTGGAATTGCAAGAATGAGGAGTATGGCAGGTCAGGAATGAGGTACCTTAATAGAGCATTAACAGGAGAGAAAGTGTTAGCTCTCCATAAAGGCTTTAAAACCAAATATGAGAAGGTAAACATATTTTACTTTGCTTTCGCATGATTCTTGCTTGTCGTAAAATGTATGCAGAGCCTAAAAAATGTGAGAGCAAAGCTACTGACTGTACAACGACCGAAGTTCATTAGCAATATTCCACAACTTGTATGGCACCCGACTCACGTTTACAGTCTAGTCCCCCACTTTGGTAAGAACCACAGTCATTCCATCTAAAAATTAAAGAGAAGAAAAAAAAGTATCATTTGTTATCAGAAAACATTTCAGAAGATGCCACCCTTCTGCAATCTCGTAGCAATAAGGAAGTTCTGTATCTGTAAGGGTTTGATTTTTCTTGAATACCTGAAGTCACCTGGAGCAGGTCGATGAGAATCACATACCGTCGATTTAGTTATGGGGAAGGCTAGGAGAGAATACAGCACAACACTTACTGATATCTTTTGAATTTTCTGCATAGAATTTACAACATCAGTCGATTGATCGTTTTGAAAGTACTTGCTCCTACCATTGCTCTCACTTCTGGAACTGCGAATCAATGATGAAGCAACTGCCACAAGTAACTATTCAAAAAGTAAAATACTGATGTCCTTACTCAGGAAAAAATAATTAAATTATATTAAGAAAGCCCTCTTCAACAACCAGGGAAAGGAGAGAGAGAAAAAAAAAAAAAAAATCAAGCCCACTACTTCCAAGAAAATCTTCAAGTAAGCTCAGGGACCAGTCAAAAGACCTCATTCCAACTTCAGAATCCAAATAATGACTTAGGATATGGCCCAGATTACTTTCTGGCATATTAGGTTTGAAAATATAAGCAAGGCCATAGACTAATTGTGTCACAGAAATCAGAGAGGGAGGTCGATGCTGCACAGGCTCCTCATCTAACAAAAAATAAGCAAACTTTGGGATTGGAAGCAATATAGACACGCCAGCACAATGCTCTGTCTAGGCTCATCTGTAATACGAAAGAACAAATCTTATTAACATAGATATAGCATCACGCTATTGCTGCTTTTTTAAGGTGAATGCACTTTAGCTGCTACTAGTTCTCTATAAACAGGTTTATTTTGTGTCACCATTCTCTTGTCCTGAGGGGACAGAAGAAAAAAGAAAACAAAACGGAAGCAATGCCTGTGCTTAAAGAATCCTCCCAAAAATGATTGTTTTCCTGAATTGGAGCCCTTTGTGCACTTTTAAAAGTACACAGGAGTTTTGGTAATTTCCAGTTGTGTCTTAGAACTCATGGCCACTTGTATGGTACAGCAGTGCTGAACAGGGCTTCTTCCTAACCCAAGGACTGTGGTTCAAATGAGGGTCACAGGGCTGCAGATGGGAGAAACCTGTTTTTTTGTGATTCAATAGAACAGAAGCAGAAGACAACCTACGGCATTGTGCTGGGATTGAGGGTTCCTGCCACAGCAGTAATGGACAACTGGAGACCAAAGGTTTCTTTGTCAACATGGTAAATCTCCATCTGTTATTAGTTCACTGCAAAGCTGTGTCCCCACAGAGATTTCGTCTTCCTTATAGCACTCATCTTTTGAATTTACTTCCCCAATGAAGACTGTATCCATTACAAATTTTAATTTCCAAACCATAGCTGTTTCAGCTAGAAAAGCATTTTAATTAGGAAAAAGGTGTATTTTTGGCTACTTTTCACACCCGCCACACCACCCCCCCAATAGTGTTTGAACTATTTTCATTCAAGTATGAAAAATACTGCCTTTAGGCAAAGACTAACACTCCTTGAAATTCAGGTTTCAGAAAGTTAGAGACACTCAACTGAATAAATGCTGCGATGCATAATCAGCCTTAATGGTCACTCCGAGAAAGGCACTGGATGCAATTTCACCACAAGGGCCCTCGTACCTGTTAAACGTGTTGGATCCCTTAATAGCACAGTCCACCCCTCTCATTTATTCCTACTGCTAACAGAGTAAGCAACGAGCACTTGAGAAGCCCAGCTGTGAAAGCACATTAGAAGCTGAACTTCTCAACCCACTGAAGAGTTAGTCTCTTGCACTTAAGACCTAACCTGGACTCCTAAAGTGCAGTTTAACTGGTAGTTCTGCTATAGCCAGGTGGGACCCAGCATCCTTCTAAATACCTCTTGAAGCTTTCCTCCTACGCAGGGGTGATGATGGTAATCAAGTTGGCTGCTGAAAACTATGATATTCCCTATTCCAACTGTTTTCTTGCACAAGCTGTCCCTAGATCCTGTTTATGTTCCCAAGGAACAGGAACAGTGACAGCATGCAGCTTTCACGAGGCCTTGCCCAAACAATTCTTTCTCTACAGATACAGTTTTTTTGTGAAGCAGCTCTGAAGCTGATATTCTCTGAGCATCTCTTGGAATACAGCTTGAGGACTTCGCTTATGCCCTGTACAAGTTATTGTAGCATATAAGCTTCTCCCAATTCTTTTCAAGGTTTGTAATGTTTTGATCCTCACAGCCTCACCGCTCCTGTTGAATGGTATCATCTCCCATGGCTCAAATTATCTTTAGCGCATAAAATGATAATACCTGTTAAGAAGCAGGCTCTATCATATAATCACAGCAGAACCTTCACATTTATTCTGGTTTAACACAGAAACTTACATCAATAAATGTTTCATTGTGATGGGTATTTCAGTGCAGTGACAAACTGGGCGGATAAAGGAAATGTGGCGGATATAATTTGTTTGGATTTTAGCAAGGCCTTTGACACAGTACCACACAGGAAGCTCATAGAGAAACTAGAGAGTTACGGCCTGGATAATAATACAATAAGGTGGATAAAAACGGTCTGACAGATAGGAAGCATTGAGTTATTAATCAATGGTATTAGATAAGAATAGAAAGAAGAATCCATTCCGATGCTGAGCAATAGGTGCCAGGATTATTATCATTAAACAGATTCATTAAGGATGAGAGAAAGAATGTAAATGTTGACAGCTTAAGTAAGAAATGTATCAAATGCAAAAGGAATCAAAATTGTAAGCCAAAAAGGAGATGTGCATAAGCCAGAACAATGTGGTATTTAATATATCTTAAAATGTAAAAAATGTTATCAAATACTGATACAGAATTTGGTTTTGAACTTAGACAGACAAGGTTTTCACTGTGTGAGTATATGACTTTGTCGCGTTACTCTGCACCAATATGGTCTAGTTGTGAAACTGGTTGCTTTGTAAAGCAAACTAAAATAAAAATTGTAGCTACTGTGGTCAGGGAAGATCATCTGGCTTCCCTTCCTAGAGTAACTATATTAGTTCTAAAGACTAAAATTTTAAAATAATCACATATAAATTCTTCTTTGGAAACAGGGTCCTCCTTCAGTTGTTGTCCTGAATTTCCGCTGCCCTGCACAGTTCAAGCCTTTTCGTTGCTGATTTCTGGTACAGGAGGTGACATTGAGTTATCCCCACAGAGCCACTGTGTACACGTAATACTTGCAGTTTATGGCTCCTCCCTCTCCGCTTCCTTCACAGATCTGCCCTAAAGAAGTTCGGTCTGCCCCTTATCTATGAAAGGGCAAGATCTTGGATGAAAGGCAAAATACTGAGGTGAAATGAAAATCTACATAGCAATGCACACCCATTTCATGAGACATATGGCAGAGAAGATCAAAGTGATAAATCTTTATTTTGAATTCTAAATATCCCTAAGTGTTGAGCAACTAAACATGGCAGTTCAGTATTTCCAGGATAAACTCAGCAATACCAGCAAGACATGAAGTTCACTATATCCTGCCTCCTTCTCTCATACTAACGCTGGAATTTTCATTTTCCTTGTACAGAGAACACGCTCCCAGCACTGCAGCCTCCGCTTACTCATGCTGCTCCAAAATAAGGGCAAAATAACTTTTGTTATCCTCTTTATTGAGACAGCAAAAGCAAACTGAATATAAAGGCTGCACATTTTCAACGATAAGAAACTGCAGAAAGTTGTCCCAACTCTTACTCCTGACTTATTGTTAATGATCCATTGCCTTGCAATCTGACATCAGCAGACTAGACCTAGTAACCCAGGTCCTTTCTGAGATGTCATCTATGTTTTTGGGACCTTTGATCATCTCCCAGGACCTATAATACTCCTACCCTCTTGCAGCAGCCTTACTCCACCTCCCTGACAAGCACCTCCTTCCCTCTGCCTGCACTATGAGAATCCACCTTCCCTTGTTCACACGCAAAGCTTCCACTCCCCCTCCTTTGCTGCACAGAGAGAAGGTATTAGGATGAAGGTGCGACACTCCTCTCACAGAAGAAAAGGAAGGAAGTGGCATCAGCACAGAAGCATGAATTTGTAGTTCTAGTTGACGACAGATGAGTGGAAAGAATAAGGGGTGGAAATACCCCCAGAGCAGCAACAGCAAGTGTGGCTTCTGGAGCCCTGGAACACATTAGATAGCCAGGAGGTCCATCACTGTTTTCCTACCCTAAGCAGCCACCTACTTTGTCCACACAAAGTAGATTTAAAAGGGCCTTCTGCCCACTTGCTTTGGAACTTACCTCTACAGGCCCACCAAGGACCTTGGGATTTTGATGTGCAAGAAGGGACGCGCTACTTTTTAGTAGCAAGTATAGATAATAGAAAGCAAAGTTAGGACTGTAGGCTAAGTTTGGACTTCATATAAGCAGGTGCACCCCAAGTGCTACCAGGACTCTTCTGGATTATCCATGGACTGAGTTTATCCCACCACATGACGAAGCACAAATCAATGCACACTTTTACTTAAGCACATTATTTATTCTTCTGCCTGTAGGCCATTAACCTGAAGTCCAAAACCAGCTTCATCTTGCACAATGTCATGCACAAGCCATGCCCAGAAGTTTCACATTATTTCAGTTTATGTAACTGCCATATTAAGCTCAAGGCCCAAGGAGGATACTGAACAATGTCTTATTGTACAGGCTATTGAGATTCAATATTACAGGGACAATGCTACCAAACCCCCCAATTTCATTCATCTGAGAAATCTCTGGAAATTTAATACCAAAGGACTTTGAGACCTTTGGACTGTATTGTAAATCTGCTGCTTAAACTTTTAATGTAACGTCAATGTAAACTCTTAAATATTTCCTGGTAAAGTCCATATATATAATTCTTGTTTAATTAGACATCACCCTACAAGAAGTGAAATTCAGACCAAGCTGGAGCTATACAAGAGTTCAGGGAAGTTCAGTTCCTGCATTACGATCAGGCAAAGCTCTATCGTATTTTTTCCCCCTAGAAACAATACAGAGAAAAAGAATATATCAGCAATGACTCGAACTGATCACTGTGTCAGAACAGGAAATAATATTTGAGAAAAAAAAAAGGAGAAAAAAAAATCTTCCATTTACTTTCAATATTAGTAAAAACAACAAAAACATTTTTATACTGCCAGCCACATCCTGCAAAATCTAGCTAATAAAGCAATAGCATAATTACTAGATAAGTTTAAAATGGATTTTTAAAAAGAATGGCTCCTTTTGCTGGAGGCAAAGTATATCTAAATGTTTTGCAGGACTGGATTCAGAGACCTCAGCATCCTGCTGGCCTGGTCCAATACAAATTATGTTTGTAGTTATTCCAGGGACCTTGAGCTATAGTTGTGTACACACTTAAATCTATGCAATATTTATCTCCACTTCGAATACATAAGATGAAGAGTACACGCTAGGTATGAGCTCAGGCTAGTAGGGCTTCTGCAACAATTGAATTATTCAAAGTGCCAAGACTAAAATTCACTCTGGCTCCATTTGCACTAGAAAAAAAAAAAAACACACCACCTCTAAATAGGAAATAAAATACTAGTATTAGAAAAGTAAGGATGGGTATTCAACCTGTTCATAATCTAAGTTTAAACAAAACAGGATGAGACCAAATGCACCCCCCTGGTGGTCAACCAAACTATAGAATTGAAACTGGTATGTAATTTTTTAACAGTAAAAAAAATTCTAACAAAAACCTGCATATAGCAAAATATAAAATTAAGATCCAGCATGTTCACATAAATACTGGGGAAAGGACTACAAGACCATATGCTAATTATGTTCCAGGTAAAGAAGAGAAGTTCAGATGTGCAATTGGTAACTGGATTTCTGATAATATAACAACTTCAATCTTTTTCAAGTCTTTCCAAAATACCAGAAGTGATTAGAACACATTATGGACCAGTCACTTGCCAAGTTTCATGTTTGAAATCAAAGCTGTTTTAAAATTTCCTGAACAACAAAAAAGCATTTTAAAACTGGTAACATTCAGTCATGGTGATATAAGCAAATACCAGCCAATCTGAATCTTGGAACGTTCTTGATCTAATGCCTTTGTGTTGCCACTAAGCCCAGAAAAATATTTCAGGCCCAATTGCTAAGACAGTGAAAATAACATTCACAAATAAAAGGAGGATCATTTACATATTATACAACTAAACTTTTCATTTCTTTAATATACCTTGATGGAATTAAAAGCAGAGATCCTTTGAGACTTTTTGTCAGCATAACTGAGATGCATCTACATTTACCAAAGGTGAACCTGCCTGTAATTTGCATGGAAGATCCAAATCTCTCCTCCTTCCCTCCTCTGCACCTCCCCCAGAAAAAGCTCAGCACTCTTGAAGTGCGTTCACTACAAATACTACACAAAGGAACTGGGTCTAACATGGAGGAGCTGCTTAGTTACTTTTCATATGCTGAAGAACTCTTTTTGAAATAATGCAGGCCGACACCATCTCACTCGTCCCTTCCTCAGTACTAAGCAAAGTATAAGGAACAAAATTTGAACCTGCATCTTCCACAGGAAAGCTACTTGCAAAATAGAATAAGCCAGCCAGGAAACAAAACACCAACTGCTATTCCACTCTGTGGCTACCTTTTTGAAGACTGTTGCCCGTTTACTCTAATGCATGCAAGCAGAAAAAAGAAATATGATAAGAAGCCAAACTTCAGGGCAATAGTTTACAAGAAAAAGTACAAGATTCCAGGAGTTACATATACCTATAAATTCTCATTATGCATCTGTGTGTACTAATAGAGACTATTACATAAAATACTGTATTATTTAACGTCAGTTGAATGGAGGTTTGCTTTCAATTACATGTAGTCAAATGTCCTTATAATCAGTTGGCGCTGTAACTGGGCAGAAATTCCCAAACATATTCAGCCTTTCCTCCTTGAATTTCAAAATTCTTTTCCCTGAAGAGATACAGTGATGCCAACAACAGCTACATTATTCCCCCAGCAGATCTGGAGATGCTGGAGCAGAACGCTGAAGTCCAGCCGCCAGATCCTCCGCTGTAACTATCTGATGCAAGACTCTCCCTCATGCATTTCTCTCGTCTAGCTTAAGTTTTAACTCTTCAGCAATACCCTGCGACATGAATGGCTTTATATTTCCTAACTGTGACTGAACCTTGTATTTGGGCAAAAGAGGAACTTTCTATCTCCTGAGCTATAACTTAAACCAGCCCAGAATTTTATGTAGTCAGTGATCTCCTTTCTGTCCTCACTGTCTGGAAGCCTGCATTAATAAGAAATAACCAGTACAGCAGGGCCCTGTTGTTCACAGATACAAATAAAGATCTCCCTAATGTATTTAGAAATGCTTCTTCCACTGGTGAATTACAGGAGAAAAGTTGTTTTTTCTTTGTTCTAAGCCACATTATGTCCAAAAGAAGGAAGTCCTACACAGCAGATGTGTACAGAACTATTTCCTACCTCTGCAGGCTGCAGAAAATCCCACTGTGTTAAGTAAGATGGTACCAAGGCCACTTAAACATATTAGCCTATTAAATCTGCGTTCCCTTATTGTTCTTAAAATGCTAAAGAAACCTTCCAGGCCAGTGTTTATTTGTAGGACTTCTGAAGAGTAATGCACTACCACCATTTCTCTTAAAGCAGCATGATGGTGCACGTACCACTGGTGAGGCTCTTCCTGATGGCCTGCAGAAAACTTAGTCACATTACTCTGGCTCACCTTATTCCCAGTTGCTAAACTGCATTTAGAGGGGGAAAGACAGCTAAAAATACATTCAACATTTAACTTTGAGGGCTAACTGTGGTTGCTTCCTGTGCAAATAGAAAACTACACAATTCCAACCTGGAGGGGAGAGAAGCCTCACAGCTATGAATAAGAGGAGGACTGTCTCAGACTTCCTAAGATGCCTCCCATGTTAAGACGTGTCCATATCAGGAAAAAATTAAGAACCCTATCTTTAAGTTCCCACAAGTACAGCTCCAATTAGGAAGGGTTCTTAGCTTTGAGCTATCACCGTGCTAAAAATAGAGATGTTCAGGAAACACATTACTCTCAAAAGTGATTTCACATACAATCCGTAAACACGTTGCCCTTTTAGGTAAAATGGCAATTGTTTGAAAGCCAGAAGCCAGAAATATTAAAGTGGAAGGGATCTTTAAAGATAGTTTGCAACCCTAAAAATTGAAATCTGTGCCTTTTTTTGTTTTCTGTAAAAGAGAGGCTGAAAAGGACTAGGTACAGTGGAGACGGGGGAGGAAGGAGAGTGAAAAGAAACTTATGCACTTTTGCTTTGAAAGTTTTTTGTTTATACAGACATAGATGTATATACATATATAAAAGAAATGCAGGTGTTCTTTTCTTTTCATAACCTTGTATGCACCTCGGAGGGACATGACTTGTACTAATCCCAAATTTTGTCACGTTTTATGCAAATTTCATGTTTTCATTTTAATAGGTATGGCTTATAAAAGACAACTTAAAATTCACACAGTTCAGGTTCTAAGTACAATGCTGTCATGCTTTCCTTTACTAAAAACATCCCTCTTTTTTTTGGATTGCTTATTTTTCTTTTCTGTTGTACCTTGCCTTCGCACTTTGAATGGTACAATGCTTTTTTCTTGAAAGGTATGGTGGACAACTACTGGGTTGGTAGGTGGAGAACATTGGACGCTTATATTTAAGTTGGAGGCATTAAGCAGGAAAGTCAATTTTATTATTCCAGGTATTCAAAATACCGTTTGTTAAGTTTCTATGCAAGTTCTTAAGCAATACTTGGAAAAATACCCATCTTGCTAAAAGAACCAACAGAACTTTCAATATGGAATTGAAACTCTGTAATCTCACCTAAGGATTTCGAGAAGTCCTCTAGGTAAAGTAAAGAAAGATAATTTCTGTCATTGTCATTACTTGAAGGAAAGAGACACAGACAGATAAACCAGACTGGACAAGAATTTTGAGGAGAACAATAATCTGCTCCTTTTCTGAACTCTCTCAAAAGGAGATTAAAGTGCAAAGATCCAAAACTGAGCTTGTATCTATCCAAGAAGAATTAAACGAGTGCTACTGCCAGTGGAACACCTACAGATAACTCTGTTAGTATCACCTACCCTAGAATATCAATGTCATTAGTTGAAAATTAAAAGCTAAAACAAAACACTGCATGGTTACAGCCAAGAATGAAGGAAAGTAATAAAATGACAAAGTGAATCATCACTGCAGATCCCTTCTTGCAACCAAGTAGCATGGCTCTTCATAATGTCATGCCATGTCATACTGTGCCAACTGGATTGTACATTGAGAACCAAACCAGCAGTCTTTTCTGCTTGGCATAAAGACAGTAACTATGCAAGGATATCAGAGAAGGTCTAGGATCCTTCCTTCCAAACTAGAACATCTGTAGTTTTTATCACCTCTTCATAGTCAATACTTGATTCTGTATTTAAGAAAGGCATCACGCTATACTGACACCATGTGAGCAATGTCACGTGAACCACATAGTGATGAACTCATCTATTACACCATCAACCCCCTGGCCCTGTCTACAGAAATGGCCAGAAACGGCCTTCTATTTTTCTCCACTATAATAAGGGCTACATAGCTCAAGACTCCACACCTCATTTGTAGAGGCATCCTGATGTGGTCTTTATCACACACAGTTTCCCATCAACTTTCAACAACTGGGACAAGTTGGCCCTCTGTTAATAACTGTTGGTAAAAATAAAGCAAGGTCCTGAGTCAAAAAAAAAAATGCATTAAATATAATTTGGCATAGTCTAACGTAACTTCTGACTGATGACCCCTGAGATTTCTTGCATTATGCCTGCTGGCTGATACTCACTGAAGTCTCCCCACAGAATAGGAAAAAAGACTCAGAAACCAGAGAGTACAGAAAACCGTATGTGGCAGTAACTATGGAAAATTTGGTAGCATCACAGACCCCTGTAGAGGAAGCAGCTTGATCTCAACTTTCCATACCACAGAACAAAAAAGAAAACCCCAAACCCAAAACCACAAAACACCCTCTCCCTCTTATGAAGTGCTATAACAAATTCTGAAAACACCAACAGTTTCATTACACAATGAAGAAACATGAAATTTATGACCTATCAAATGATCAGCCTCATGCCTGATGGACAGCTCAAACTCTGTGTACACAAAATAATCAAAGTTCAAGGACCATAGGGATAGCAATCTCAGTTAATCAGAACCATTTGGGGCTTTTGGAGGTTGCATAATAGCCAACTAAAATCCAGGGATAATAAGCCGTCTTCTATGCAGAGCTGTACCTGTTATTCTCACTATCCTTCCAACCTAAGGAACATAGTAGAAGATTCCCACACCACCACAGAGAAATCAAGCAAATTCTGTGAAAGAACTTGATCCAAGCAGAAAGTTCCTTCTTTTAGGAAACCCATGGTGTAGTCAAGGCAGAGGCTGTTGCACACCTAAACTAGAAATACAGTAGGTTGGATATAATTGTTATTTCCTTGCCTTGAACCCAAACCTAAGTACACAGCAATTGGTGACCGACATGAACATAAAACATTTTGTAAGACCATAATACTATCAGTGTAACTGGACAAAACGCACAAACATTTTTTAATATAGCTAAGCACCAGTATGTAAGTAACATATAATCAAAAAGGGGCAAATGGATACTTGTGTTATTGCTGCAGAAAAGGAGGTACAGGAAAATATGTGACAGGTACTAAAAACTGCAGAATAAGAAAAAGGACACAGAACAGGCAGGAAAGGTATCTCCTGGGACCAGAATAATTCTGAAGATTAAGCGGGAAAAATGTCTGGTAGAAATAGAGCAAGTGCTTGCCTTAGAAATAAGATAAAGTTGGGAGCAGATGAGATTACTCCCCTCTCGGTGGGGGGGGAAGAGGGTTGAGAAGCATAACAACCTCAAAGAAGAGCAAATGAAAAAATGAGGAATAAAAAAGTCACTCCCCTCATGAAAGAGCTCTTGACTGATGACCTCAACCTTGGTGACTAAGACCACCTGGGACTGTAGGCCAACCACAAGGCATCAACTCTGTAGTATTGTACACTTGCAGCTGATGTAGAATGGGAACCAATTGTTTAAATACACAGTGATAATAACTAATCATGATTAAGAAGTATTGGCTATATGTATTGTTAATGAATGCCAGTCTAGTAAAGACTTGCTTTTAAACTTTAAGCTGGCCTGACTTAATAGTCTTCCAAACATTCATTCATTGTAACTGATGCCAATACCCTAGCTTCCCACTGCACGGCTCACATATTGCATCACATGAGCAAATAAGAAAAGAAGGGGATGATTGGCTCTAGCATACATTACAGACAGATGAAAGGAATGAAAAAGCAGCCTTGATGCTTTGCTTTTTACATATTTGCCAGCATATGACCAAAAAAACCCCCAAGCAAGTAAACTTACATAGTCTCTTTCTCTTATGGCAAGTTTCAATTGGCAACAAATCATAGATAGTACATGAAGAGTTAAACAAATCTCTCCTAATTTCTGGGATATCTTCTTATTAACAATAAGCTAATGTTCAGGTAAACCTCTCAAACCCATAAATGCTCTGAGGTCTCCTTTCTTCAGGGTGCACAGTCCACACTCAAACTGTCCTCAATTCAGAGAAAGATTTTCACCTGCATTATTCAATCAGCAGAACCTGCTCAAACCTTCCTGTATGAATCATTATCAAGACATATGTCAGCATATCTTCAGAAAATACTGACAGCCTGTTTACCATTACCTTCTACCTTCTCAGTATTTGGCAATAAAGAACGCTGAGATCCTCAATCAGGAATCTGAAAATGGCCCTCATCCCACATAGACATCAATTCAATCAATCGATATCTTCTTACTGCATAAAGAGACAAGTGGTTTGCCAAAGGTCATAGAGCAAATCATTGGTTAAACCTGGAATAACTAAGGATATCCTATCTCTGGATACCGGCTTTTTCTCTTGAGCTCCTTAAGGCTAAAATTGTGCTGTCTGGACACATCCTCTCCCTAATGCTCTTTTAATTTTCCAATTTCAACCAAATTTGCTAGAGAAGTATAACCCTGAATAAAAAAGCTGATTCCTACAAGCTTCATATAAAAGGGCAGGGGTAGAGAGAGACACTATTAATTCCCCCAAGACAGAACCAACAGTACAAGTTCATACCTTAAGCACCACAGAATTGGATTTATAAACATCTCAAAAACCAGAAAATACTTCAGTGAGAGGTCACACCTTCTTAGGCAGCAAGTCAATCAACCATAACACTAATCCATAGAAAATACAGATTCATGAATTCAAGTGCTCACTGAACTATTTCTTGAAAATCTTCTCCTCTACTACCTTAGCAGCCCTATAAAAATAACCCCATGGCAAGAAGTCTTCTCATTAACTTTTGGGGGAGAAAATTTACACCAAAAACACATTTTGACAAAAAAAAAAAAAAGAAAAAAAAGAAAAAAAAAAAGTATTCTGCTTTTAATTGACAGCTAAAAGAAGTCCAAAGACTAGACCTGCATTCCAGATCTATTAAGCACTTAATATCTGATTTTGGCTAAGATGAACAATTTCTATGCCCTTTGGAGATTTAACAAATGCTGCTGAAGAAAATGAGGATCTTGAACAAAACTCTTAAAATGTTATTAGAGGAATCTGCTAATATTTTGGATATCTGGTACCTTTATCTCCTAATGTATTAATATGTCCAGAACTTTCTTTCTGAATCAGGAGTAAGGGGAAAAGTTGATTTCTACTTTATTTCAGTTTTCTGCAACTTCAAACCAGTTAGCTTCCGGCTTCAGAAAACAAGTAACTGTTGTTAACGGTGCAAGGCATGTTTAGACACGACTGTCATATGTGAAAGGTTACATAAAAGATGTCAAGACTACATAAACAATCTGAAGTTGCTGAACAATCATTCATTAGTACATGCTTCAGTTGCTTGAGGTGGGAGAAAGATTCAGCATAATGTAAAAGCACTAATGAATTAGTTAGCAATGGGCTGGATATGGACAAGTGACATATTTCCATCAGCTCATCATTTTTCCCAAGGAGAAGGCAGCATAGAACAGATATTCTCCTACAACCACCACAGATGGTCACAAAAACCTAGGCTACGGCTCCTGCGTCAAGCGTTATTGCTGCTGAGATGTGGAGGAGGGATGATGCAGTCACTGTAAGAGAATGGATAAGGTACAACACAACATGGCCTGCAACACAGGAGGTGGCCCCAGGAGTGAAATGCAGCCCTGGTACCTTCCATGCTGGGGGTGGGGTTCTAGAAGAGTAGACTGGGAGTGATCTCCAGTGTCCTTGCCACGTTTTATGAGATTTTTGCTTCCTCCGGTTTGAAAAACAGGCTACATGATGTAACAGGTTGACTTCTATGTTGTCCCTTTTAGGCATCATCAACCATTCAAGGTGTTGTTATAAAAGACAAGTCTAGAAATAATTTTTTTCTTCTCTGACAGGTAGTACGATTGCTCCATTAGCCAATACCATCCCTTTTTCAGAAGCTGTCAGTAAAATGGCAACTGATACCTACATAGGAAGTAATTGCAATACCTCAGGTCACACAGTGTGACAGCGATGCGTAAATGCTGACTACTGTGTATACCAAACTTCATTTTCCACTCACATTTTTTTTTTCTTCCCAAATCACGTGACTCCAAGGATTTTAACGTAGCAACCCCCAACTTGACCCTCATTTATACCTTAATCAAACCTACAGCATGTGCTGCAAGCTGTTTAAAGAGCTGGAAAATAAAAAGAAATAACCAGTCATTTTCAGTGCTTCTGCATTTTCCACTTACACTCTGGAAGAGTACTGTGTGGACGTCCCGTATGTTTGAAGTACCTGCAGACAGTTTTCCTCTCTGCTTATTTCATTACTGAGGCCAAAATTCCGGCATGTAATCACATAGTTCCTGTTTACAGCTAAAACTGCTGCAGAGCTTAAGCACTACATCAAGGAACAAACTGGTGGCCCTCCCATGCATCCTTCAAGCGTGGAAGTGGTACATGGTTTCTGAAAGGTGTAAGCACAGAACGAGCAAGATATTCCAACTGCACTGGAGAACATGCGCAGCTCTTCAGAAGGCCCTTGATTACCTGGACAGTTTCTTTCTGCCTTTTCTGAGTTAGAATATGACCACCACCTTCGGATTAACTCTTGACAACGTGTTCTTTCTCTGGGAGGTAGTGGTTCTAGAAAGCATCTTGCTGTGCTAAAAATGTTAACAGGCTCATCATACAGGTGGCCATGACACACCCTCTTACTGTGATTTTTGTTACCCATAATTATGCTCCAGAATAATAATTTGGGTGGCACCGGTAAAAAGAATGAAGAAAAAAAAAAAAATACTACCTTCTGCACTGGCTGGATAACATAATTTAATCCTCAGGCCAAATGAAAAAACTCTGCATCTGAAGACCTCCACCTAGTAAGCAAGTTTGGTATTTTATCTGAGTGTGAAGTTGGGGGCCCACGTCCCTCTGTTTTCGTTTTCTCCTGTGCTCTACTTTATATCCCAACTATGACTGCATTCGGCAGCACACATTAGTGATTTCCAAATCATCAGCTCATATTTAGTCCCTATTTTCAACTGCACACTAGAGACCTGCACCTATTCCACAAATAGAAAGAATCCAAATGCTTTCCCCTAGGCTCCTGCTTAGGATTTCATTATTAATTATATTTGAAGGTTATACAGTTAAAATACTAACTTTTTTATTTGAACATTTATATTAAGCTGCTGAGATTTCTAGCAGCTTAGCAGCATTATTTCTGTGTAAGAGAATAAGCCTCTTAAATTCTGCACGCAGGCCTCTCATCTAAAATGAAAGATTTTAGAAAGGCACTGAAAGGTAACACTGAGTTAATGATCCTTTTTAAAGTGAGACCTCCAAGACCGATCACACAGAATATGCACCCCCTTGACTTCAAGCCCTTTCACATGCTCTGCCAACAGTTCCTGAATTCAAATAAAGTTTAGCAAAAAGTTAGTTCCAGAAGATGCACCTCAGACTCACCGCTAGTTACAATTCATTACATGGATTTACTATTTCCAGTGCAGTAAGACTTTTAAATATTTGGTAGCAAATCCCAGAAGACTCTATTTAACTATTTTCTCCAGAGATAATCAAGGTTAGGTACGAGAGTGATCCATCAAGAATAGTGGATATTAAGATAATGAAATTTGTTTTCAAGCACGGATGTTGGCGGACAGACCAGATGACCTCAGCAAGATGAGATCTACGCCAACCAAATCCTACCTCAAAACACAAACTGAAACTCCCAAATTTTACATAGCTGGCCAAATTTTGATTTTAGATATATGCTAGTTTAAATCCAGAACACTGTCACCTGTATGAAAATCCAGGGTCATTTCTGATTTATGACCGCATAAGAGAAGAGAATTTGTTTCACTGGGCCAATTTAATTTCTAGCGCTGTTCTTTAATCAATGGATATAAGCCAAGAATTAGATCCTTAATGGGTCAAGTGCTGAAAAAATCTAACCAAAATTGTATGTGCAAAGTATGGACACTTTTTTTTTTTTCAAATATGTATTTTATATTTATTAACGATAACAAGACAAGCACCATCTTTCCATATATGTCAAGGCTGATTTTTAACCCACTGATTTATTTTTTTTTTTTTACCCTTCGCCTCTTGGTGCACCTCAAATAGACTTTCTCTCTTGTAAATTTTGCCCATGCTTTTGATTCTGATGTACAGAAAGGTTCATTTTCCCAGGTCAAGTTCAGATTTCACAGCTGGACCTATCTTACGAACTGTATAATCACATGGAGAGTTACCACTATTCACTTCTTTCCTTTAAATGATTCTTGACAGTCTGAAGCACCGAAGGTGCTTCCTGATCACCATGACCAGCTACAAAATCAAAAGTAACCTGATGGCATTATTTTCAAGATGACTACCCCATAAAAGCATCCAACCAGTTTGAAAAATGAACGCCCCTTCAGAAAAACCATTGATCCTCACACCTTGATGAACTAGAGCGTACAAATACACCAAACCCTGCCCTCTTCACATGATTACAGCATGCCTTGCACCAGATGACATTGGGTCAGAGCAAAGCTTGCATTATTATAACTACCCAGCAGTTACAACTGTATTATGGCCTTGAAATCCATCTCGTGGAAAATATTACTGGAAGTATTAAATAACAATATACTTCATACACTGAGAGCATGTTATATTGCCCAAACTCTGTACAAATATTAACTAATTAATGGCAGCTAGTTAAACGGAAATGTTAAAAGGTGTTTCAACCTTAAAGCATAGCAAAACAACAGTGCATTTAATTCCCATTTAAATAAACGCACACAAAGGGCTTGATGGATTTTTCTCCATGTAAAACTAACACGGAAGAGAACAGATAAGTTACATAAAATTTAAATAACAGCCTTTCCAAATTTAAGACGTGCTCAAGAATACCGAGGGGCATCGGGGTGCTCCTTCAAAGCAAGCCAGAATCCAACTGTGGCGTCATTTTTAATGAAAGGCACAAAATGCTGGGCCCTTGTCCTTGCTCTCTCCTGTCTTTTGAAAGGAGCCGTACACACACCTTGTGTCTTTTAACACTGTCAGGAAGCTGCCTGAGGACAGCCTAAGTTTCAGCATAACTTGCAGAGACTTCATCTCGTGTGCCAAGTTTCAGCCTGGAGTGAATTTTTAACAGTCGAGTTATAAACCTGTGAAAATAGGGGCTTATAGCTGAACTGCTGACAAACCCTTAACTATAGCGGTGCACACGGCACCAATAATAGACAAAACTGCCCCATTTTATAGCACGCAGGAAGGCTGGAATTCAGCTGTTATCACAGATAATAATAAACTTCTGCTGGTGACTCAGGCTCTCAGCCTCAGATTTACATTCCCTCTGTCACTAAGGGTTTTTAAGTTAAACAATTTTACATGAAAATGCAATAAACAACATTTATATTACCAATGGCATTTGTTCCGACTGCTCTCACGCTAAAATACTGCGCCGCTTTCCTCCCGCTCTCCATCTCCTCCTCCCCACCCCGTGCTGCCGGAACTGGGCACCGACCCACTCGCTCCTTGGACTCTCGGGCAGCCGGGATGAAGCCCAGGACAGCCCGTGGCACCCTGCCCGGCCCCATGCCAGCCGCCAGATCTCACCAAGGGGAAAGGCTTTCACACTGAGCAGCTCTCCGTCCTCTTTCTCCAGAAAACAAAGGAAAAGCAGTGCACAACACCATTAACAGACTTATTTTACTTTTATATATTTTTTTTTTTTTCCCCTCCAGAATACCGCTTGCAGTACTCATCAAGCCACCTCAAGGAAAAAACAAGCTGTAGCTTAACATTGCATCCTAGCTCTTCAGTGGTCCCTCATGCTAAAGCGCCGAGGTCAGATATGGAAAAACTAGACAAAAAAAGGAGGCTTGCTTCTCATGCAACAGACACTTGAAGGAAAAAAAAAAAAAAAAATCTGGTCTAGAGGATGTAAGAGGTCTTGCAGAGTTGTCACCCAAGCTGTCCCCAGTCACTGGCACACAGAACTATTCAGAGAACTTTTACGCACTACTTACCACCCCTCTGAAGTTTCCTTTCCTCTAGAAAACTACCCTTCACTCCTCTAAGGAGTAGAATTACATCAGTGACCACCAAGTTTAAATTTATCTGCCCAACATCTATATTTTATTTTTTAATCCATCTCTCAGGAACAGCTTTTAACGCATTTGGATTTTTTTCTGTCATAAAATATTCTATTTATTTCCCAGCAGCTGGTGTCAAAAAAAGTTGTTGTTTTCTTTAAATATTACTCTTAAATAAATAAAATCTGTTTTCATATAATGTAAAATTAGTTTTGCCTGCTGTGAGTTTGTGGCATTATGAAGTGATCATTTTTCCCATGAATTATTCAAAATGAGGATAAAAAAAGGAAAAGAAAAAGATGACGGACAATAGCATGCCATTCAATTTGTATAAATGCAGCAGTCGCACTAATAGTTCACTATGTGCAGCACAGATGAAACACTTTTTCTTTGTCAAATGTAGCCACTAACCTTAATTTAGTATTTCAGAGAGAGGTAGTGAAAGAGATTTATTTCATTCCTCTGTGTCCCCCTGTGACTTATCTAGTGGGGCAGATAATAGACGTGTCTTTTTTTCCTAGCAAGATATCAATATTTTAGACAACAAGTTTTTGGTTGCTTATCCTCAGTACTATGGCCCAACTGGCCCTTGATGGCCTTCAAGTCTTTCTTTTTTATTTTAACCTATTCTTTGTTTAAACCTCTGGTTTGACAGTGTCTCTCTGTCTTTTATGAAAAACTATTAGAATTGTTAACATTTCCTCTGGAGTCTTCATATTACCCTGTCTTTCAGAACTGCCGTAACTGCACAGCTGTAATTATTCTCACTTTGAATTCTGACTGTCATATTTGGAAGGGGATGAAGGGTGGGGATTGTGATAAATCATTCAGGTTCCCCAAGGCACATTGTATCTCACCAAATCTATGATGAACTTTTAAGGTGGAGGGGCTTATAGACTGAATGTATAGATAAACTGCTAAGACATAAAGTGCCATTTTCATCAAGAAGAATGAGAAGATAATAAATTTGCAGGTGAAAAAAAATGCAGTAACTTTAAAAATGCTATTTCAAATGGTTTATCACTAATAACTTCCTTGTAAAGGAATCTTCTCTTGGAAACAGAATGCTTCCATGAATTTTCAGAATATGGCTACTAAGTAAAGTAACAGTCCAGTGCTAAAAGAGTGGGTTTGAGACTCATGAATCCTATCTGGCATTAAAACACTGAAATCACTTAAATTCTGTTGCAACTTCTCCAACCCATACATTATGGTAATTAACATATTTGTATCACAGTAATGCCTGTAGAGCCAGATCAGAAACAACAATCCTTTGCACCACGTAGAAATAAAGAGTCCCTACTCCAAATATTTTCAACAGGGATAGCATTAACCTGCCACACAACACTCACCGGAAACACTGGCCTTCGCTATGTCATGCCTTGAATGGGAAGAAGTTTAAGTATTTCAAAAGAAAGTGGGAATTTTTGAGGGAGAAAGAGACTGGGTGGGGTTGGTTGGTTTGTTTGTTTTTCAATTATGAGAGTGAATTTCCCTCAGAATATAGTGCAAATGGATTCAAATGAAAATGCTGGACCTGGACATTGCAATCTTGGACTATTTGCTCTGAACAGCATCATAAAAAGGATGAGTGTTTCATGCAGCAAAGGTATGTTGATCACAAAGTCCTTCTGTAATAAAGCACAAACACGTCTGTTGTCAATTAAAAGCAAGATTAGGACAAAGTGAAGTCACCAGTGTCCCAAATTCCATTATCCCATAGCTAAAAGCCATTACACTTTTTTCCAATTTAATTTTTTTTAAGTAGGTCATTCTTGTATACTTTTTTTTTTTTTTTTTGCCATCTATGCCAGCCCAACTTTGGCCGAGTCTCCATGCCCTAGAGACAAAATAAAATCCACACGTTTATTTTATACAAGATTAAAATATTTCTACACACAAAACTCTCACCCACATCTTGCAAATTTCTATACACTAGGCAGAGCCAAATATGGTAGTCCATGAGTCTTGCTTGCAGAGCCCTTCAACATTTTTCATTTGGAGACTAATGTAAATGGTAAATATTTCAGGCTTACTAGACAAAATAGGGTGTTTAAAGCACAAAACATCTGAAGACCTGATAGGAAAGAAAATCACATCTCAAGCTATCTGAAAGGAACACAGAGATGTTTACAGGAGTCATCAACCTCCCGCCTCCACAGCAGCACAGCTGCTTCACAGCCATCTCATCAGCACCTACAACTCTGCAGTACTTTGAGGATTTCCCCTCTAGATTCCTGTTGTGAACTTTAGAAAATGAAAGAAGAGACCAGCTGAGGAAAACCAAGCTTTACTCTGAGCTTTAGTACAAACAAGAGAAGATTGTGGGAGCACTGTGTTGATGCCCACAGAGCATATACATACGCTTTATGTAAGATAAAAGAAGAATTCAGATCCAACATTAACTTTTGTAAGAAATCCCACAAGCATTTTGGTAGATTAAAATTCCAGTTAGAGACCTTCCCCACTGTCGGCTCTGCCTATGGTCACTGGGACTACCAGTGCATTCCATCCACAGCCATGCAAGGAAGTTACCTTGGAAGGAAGAGACCGCCTCTCCAAATATTAATTAAAATACTCTTCCTTATATTGCTATACCCTGAACACTGACTTTCACTTTATTTCTTGTCTTTTTTTTTTAATAATACATGCTTATTAAAAAACACTGTAAGTGAGCAAAATGTACAATTCTACTGACACCTGTAAAGTTCCACCGATTTATGCCAAGACTGCGTTTATTGATAAAGAACCGAAGGACAGGAATATAATTAATGCTAGTCAACGTGGTTTCATGCCAAGTAGGTCTTGTCAAACAAACCTGACCTCACTCTTTGGTAAGTATGTAAAGTTTCTAAGCATAAGAGCATATACATTTACAATTTTATAAGCATTTGTCTCAGTACTACTACACAGTGTTCCAGTTCTGTCAACGAAACCATGTGTCGAACAGCTAACTAATGGAAGACCCTCACAAAAATGTTACCTGGGGGGTCTTCAAACACAGGCGTTTTTAGTAAGACACATAAAATCATTAATAACTCTAACACTATTTGGCATTTTGATCAATCACTCCAAGCTATAAAATCACTGCTGATGAAAATTTCCAGGTGACGCAAAGACTGATAAAAGATCAGGAGAACAGGGTATCAACAGATGGGGAGAATCAGGCATTTGCACAAGCTTCTGTTCTTTCATATAAAACTTTTTAGTATGACATACCTTTATGAAAAAGGAACATATGCTGTACGCACAGGGATGTGTGGGGTGTGTAACACCCTGGAAAACAGCTATTCTGAAAAGGATTTAGAGGTCACAACAAATAAACAACTGAACATGAACACCCAGTGCAATGTGGAAAAGATGGCCAATGCCAGTCCCTGGAGGCATAAAGAGGAGGTAGTGGGTAGGCTTGGGAAGGCATTTCTACTTTTCTTTGTTGCAATGTTTTCTAAAGGGATCTTCAACTGGGTGAAGAAAGGCATAACGAGAACCAAAGTCTGGAATGTGAAGCCAAGAAAGAAAGAAAGAAAAGTCAAATCGAACCAGAAGCGAATCCCACATTTTTAAACAGCAAGGGAATTAACCATTAGAACAAAACTATAAATGGAAGGGAGGAGCTTTAACTTCCTGATGGTTTCAAGATGGAGAGATGCTGTCTGTGCATAACTGGGTTCAAGAACGAGATCACTGGACAAATCTTAATAGCTGGTGACACACAGAAGGTCAAACTAGATGATATAATGGTCCTTTCTGACCTCAAACCATATGAAAGGAAATTTCTGATGTTATATTTTAAGTGACCTGCAGAATTAAATTCTTCTTTCTGAGTGACTGTAACAAGCAGTCCTCCCATAAAAGATGCACATGTATGACCAGCACAGCCTAACAGGTTTCACTGCTGAAGATTTCTGAGAAGAATTCTCAAGTGTGGAGACAGCTTGGAAAGACATTGCTCATGTCCTCTGAAAAAAACCACAAAAACACCACAAACCCAAAACATTGCTTTGTTTGTTAGTTAAGTGACTGTATTTCACCGGAGTGTAGCTCAGTAGAGAGCCATCACTGAGAGATCACTTTCAAGCACCTGCCAGCACTGGAATGTTTGCAGTCTTCTCTGGTCCTGCTTCTAGATTCAACTTTGCGTTGTGCTGGAAACCAAGTTTGGTGCTACCTGGAGGAATGCTATCCATGCAGCAGGGAAAAATCTGCCCATTTGTTGCCAAAGTGGGGGTTTCCAGTTATGACTCCTGGAATTCACAGATCCTGAAATGTGCTTCAAGCTTCAGGTTCAAGTATACATGAGATGACTCTGAAATCATTATCTTTTATCCTCTACTATATTTCCAACCCCCATGCTCCCAAAAGTTCAAATATGTATCCAAGAATGCCGCCACAGCTGACAAAAACCGTTAAGATTTTTATGGCAACAAACAGCTAGATTTTCAGGTCCTACCTGAAAGCTAGAGCAGTGGAAATAAATACCCCCTAAATATCCTGTTGGGCACAATCATCAGAGCTAGCTTCAAGGGAATAGCACCACCTACCACAAATCGCTCCCACAGCTCCCTGCAGGTCTTCCTGGCGATCTTTTGACGAACTACTGGCCAGACAACTCTCCCTGCTAAATAAATCCCACCCCAAGATGGCACAGCTGCAGGCACTGAGAGATAAGAGATGTTCCATTGCTAACTCTTGCTTTGAATTTTCCTTCTATGTGCTGTAAATGGTTCAGCTTATAAATGCAATGATTTTTTTGATGTCACTAAAACTATGTTTTAGTTACAGTTACAAGCAAATGTCACTCATCTACACACTCTACCTACTGCCTGAAAACAATATGATTTAAGGAGTATGTCAGCAGTAAGAAAAGACTCTTCCCACTGGATTAAAAATGTGCATTTTAAGAAAGGAAACACTTTTAGAAAGAAGGAGAGGGAGTCTTCTGTTTCTGTAGTTTATTTTTCTGCTTAATGAAACAAGGTTTCCAGCTTCTACAATAGCAGCTGCAAAGGCACTTCATTAATCTCCTGAGTGCACTGCCTCTCCCTGCATACCTGTAGCTGCCCTGTTCTAGCCTCCTGAAAATTATCTGTTGGCATCGCTTCAACATTCTTATGAAATATTGAAAAAAAAAGGACGTATTAAACTATGTAAATTCTACACCTTTCAGAAAGAACACGTTAACCAGAAAGTTCATTTTCTGATACGTCTCCCATATTTTGAAGACCTTCAAGAAGCACTGAGCTCCAACTTGTTCCCATTAAGAATAAATCAAAAGACCGTCTGTAGAGATCTACTCAAGGAAACGGCAAACGGGGAGAAGTCATTGCTGCAGTCTCAACACAGACTGCGTCAAATGCCAGATGCTTGTTCAGGCCAAAGCCTTCAGGGATGATTAAAAAAACACACAAGAATTTTCAGAAGTGCTCAAGTATGCTAGGAAAACAAATGCCATGGGAAGCAAAGAGTGCTGGTCTCCTAACGTCATCTGGATGGTTTGAAAATCCCATATGATGAGATTTGGCCTGAGGATTTAGACAAACTCAAGATTT
Source organism: Gorsachius magnificus (assembly GCA_034008185.1). Taxonomy (NCBI): domain Eukaryota; kingdom Metazoa; phylum Chordata; class Aves; order Pelecaniformes; family Ardeidae; genus Gorsachius; species Gorsachius magnificus. The sequence continues at coordinate 127,026,675 of CM067081.1, forward strand.
CCCACCTTATTCTGGAGTATTTAACTTGACTTGCTTACAGAAAACTGAGATACACATATATTATGCAATCAATTTTAAGAGTACCGCATCAGTGAGCCTCGGACCTCACCATCTTCTATTTATTAGTTCAAATACTAAACACTAATTATGCAAGGGCTTTAAAGGGTTCTCAGGCCCGCAACAGCAAAGTTGCGTAGAGGAAATACCAGTAGGAAAAGCTAGTGACAGGGCAGTGGTCCCAGGTCTGATTACTAATTGCATTTGCTTCCTTACATTTTCACCTACCATAATTATGATAAAGGGTGAAGTTTCAAGTAGAGTTGATAGGAAATTTGACGATAGAATTCCTCCCAGAACACTGGAAAACACCACCATTTTTAAAGTGCAATATTTGTTGAAAACATGAAGATTGTTCTTCGTATCCATGCCATGGCTAACCCACAGCTCAGGAAATTCCCTCACAAATGAACAGAAATGGTCTATACTGTGCACAGTTCAGTTGACTCCAAATATAAAACTTTTTAATTATATGGAATGGAAAAAAAACTTTGATGAAAATTCATTTCATATACAGGTTTAAAGAAAAATATCATTATCCCACCAAGTGAAAATTCTGGCTTGTGTTCCACTCAAAGTTTTAGAGAACGAAAGGGAAATTAATATGTACACTCCAGCCTATTTATGCAGTTACATTTTAACTCTGCGGTATAATCTCTTCTTCTTCACAATATCACAATATTTTTCCTAACTTATCTCCAAGCTCTTGAACTTCACTTCTGCATAAAACAGGACATACTGTTTCCCACATGTATACAGTGTACACAGCAATAAGGAAATCAAACGAAAACTACAGAAGTGGCTAAAATGGAGGTAAGAACAGAGGCTTATTTGCTGCAGTATTTTTTCCCCACTGGTGGAATGACTTCCATAATAGAGTCCCTTCATTCACTAAAAAAATTGCTCTTCATTCTAATGCCCATTCTAACCATAAACTACAGGAAAAAGGCTTGGTAATATTTGTTAATGCAATAAAACAATAAATACCATTCTGCCACCAGGAGAACAAGCCAGTTAAACATGCTACTTTATTTTTTAATTCGCAGGAAAAAAAGAGAGCTGATTAAGGAGGAAGAACCAGTCCCCCCCAAGAGCTACCCCCCCCCCCCCAAAAAAAAAAAAAAAAAAATTTGGAGGGGGGGGGGGGAAGGAAAAGACAACCTTAAAGAACAGGCAGATGAACAGAGGGAAAAAAATATCCCATGCATTAGGCAAAAGTCTGTAATATTATCTAGAACAACAGCACAGCCATTGTTAGTGCTGCCAAAGCACTGCATGTTTGCTATATCACCCCAGGTCCTAGGAGAATAATAAACTAAGCAGATTAGACAGAGACTGATGTTTCTGTGCTGCCTCTACCTCCACCGAACACGGGCGCTGGTCTGTGCTTTAGAGCACAGGCGGGCAGGTAAACCCAGAAAATGGGTACTCCATGTTGGCGGGGGCGGGGGGGCCGGGGAGCCACTGCCAACAACCAGGGCCTGTTTATTATTTAACAGTTGGTATTGCTAGAGGCCTGGCACTGCAATAGAGCAATCTCTGTTTCAGTGCGAGTAAGCCTGATTACGAGAGCACGGGAGCCAAATCATGTTTACCATCGTCGGCAAGAACCTTAATGCCCCCAACAGACATGGAAATCCTTAGCGCAGCGTCTGTCCGTCCATCCAGCTGCAGGCTGCCTCCCTGGGGCAGGGGTAAAGAAGGGATGCCGATCCCCGTGCAGGACAGGGAAGGAAGGTTTTGGACAGGATGATCCTCAAAGCTGTAGTGTACCACCTGTACTGGCACTGGCCAGTCCATGCCCTCCTCTCCATTTTTATGAGCCAGTACACCAGCCTCAATTCACCACCTGATGTCACCCAGGGCTAAAATCAGTTTCCAGCTATGGGGAGGGCAAGGGGCAACGATGGTCTTGTGCAAATAGCCTACTTTCTCCCCCAGCAAGGACAGCGTGCCATAGAGAAAGCACTTCCCAGGGTAACTCCCATGATTCGCAGAAAGGTATCACTGACAAAGAACTTGGCATTAGAAGTTTTCTTAGTTTCTGCTGGAAGTCATCCCTGTACACAAGAAAAATCTGGAACACCTCTCTACACACACATAAACTTCAACTAATCCCATTTTTAGAATTTATTTACAGGAATGCTCACAAAGATTCAGTCACACTCTAGAACAGAATTTGTGAAGTATGGAATCTATTGAGTAAATACAATTATCAAGTACCATGAATAAACAACACTGGGTCAAGCCTCAACAGCCTATTGCTATGAAAATCATAATGAAGGAAGATCAGACCATCCTGGTGATATGAAGCCTTCAGTTTTAGCGGGTTGGTTTACATGCTAGCTCATTCTGGTAACCAGAAAAAGCTAGTCACATCTGATAGCTGCTTCTCAGTCCACATTACTCAATTAATCACCTTCAACTTCCTGGCAAACAGGATGCCTTTGGCATTTCTCCAATTCTGGGGAAGTTCAGTGCAAGGGTGGGCTGTTGGAAGACATGTAGTCCACTTGCATCTCCACCACTGGCATGCTACGTGACTCAGAGCTGGTAGAAAGTGACTTTTCCCACATCCCCTTCTTAGAAAGAGCATAATGAAAAGCAATGCATGTAAAAACTAACAACCCGTTCCTTAACATTGATGAAGAACTTAGCAGTACTGACATGGTACATGTGCTTAGAAACACAAAGTTTTATTATATTCTGCATCACTACAACAGATCCTGACTGGTTTCATCAGCAGAGAGACAGCAAATGGAAAAGCCATTGGAAACTAAGGTTTAACTGTAAGTTGAAGTCACCCCCAAGTCAGGACAGTCAGGAGCACAGTAAAGCAGGATCCTTGAATCCACTAGTTATGGTCTCACCACAGGGAAGGCCCTGAGCATCGCGAAGGATCCCATATGCAGGGAAAAGTGGAGCCTGCCACAGCTTCTGGGCAGTGCAGGAAAGTGTTACTCAGACAGGTGGTTAGAAGCGCAAACCACCACCTGCTCCTGGATCTCTTCTCACTTGTTTTCCCCAGCTGACTCTGGCCCTAACTGCTTTCAGCTGGCCAAGGCAGCTGTCCTGTACCGCTGTGAGCGAGATGGCTGCAGGCTGCGAGCAGGCAGAGGGGGGGAGCAGCAGCTGTGCACCCCGTCCCTGCTGCCTACTGCACAGTCCTCTCCTCTGCCGGCCATCCATCCCCTAAGAGTGGGACCTGTCTTGGGCTTCTATTTAAATTCCCTAGTTAAGTCAAAAAAAAAAAAAATCCCTTGGCTGCAGCACAGATGACCCGCAAGAGGAGAGGGCACAGCAAGCAGCGGTCTTGCCTGCAACTAGCAAAAATACAACAGGACGCGGGAGACCCTTCAATACTAGCAGGAGCGATGGCTGCGCATGACCCTGGGGTGCAGGGGAGGGTGGGCAGAGCATATACAGCCACGGTACCTACACTATGGATACATACAGCAGACTTGAGTCTCCAGAGCTGCCAATTTGGCACTAACGTGCAATTTGTACTAAATAACGGTTCGAGAATTCAGCACAAATAATGTAATAATAGCAATTAGACCCTTTACCAAGCCTAGATGTATCAGACATGCGGTCCAGTGGTTTCACAGAAGGTAAAAAGCACTTGATGAAGGAATCCACACCTTCACAGGCACTAGAGGTGTGCAAGTATATGTAATAATTGCATTCCTTGTGTATTAATGTTTGCATATAAGAAATGCATGCTGAGCTAGCATAACACCTCCTTCCTCAAATAATAACTAAGTTTCATACTGTGCCTGAAGTGCTCTTTATATAGTACACAGAAATGGGTTATGTAAAGATTAGAGCTGTGACAGTTGTTCACAACATAACTGAAAATCTAGTAACAAAATCCAATTCTAGCCTAGGTTTTCCCAACACAAACTCAGGCCAGCTTTACAGAAAGGTCTGTGATTTTTTTTTTTATGGTTTTGATACCAAAATCATACCAGTCTTGTACCCAGAAAGGGAAAAGAGAATAGGAAGAGAATAAGAAAAAAAAATAGAATGGCATGAGAAGAGGCTGGAAAAGGGAAAAAAAAAAAAAATAAAAGCAGGAGCAGTGAGGATACTTCCCTTCTTACACCACTGCCCTTCTTTCCCATGGTAGAGAGGGGAGAAAGAGTCCCCCCAGCTTTTAGGGAATGCATCTTGTTATAGTGGAGCCACAATGCGATGCCTGCAGTTAGGGGTGCTCAGATGCTTTTGTATAGATGTGCATCGTTACTAGGAGATGACTAGATTTGATACCAGGATAATATTCCACCATTGTGTGGTGTGTTCCCATCTGATGTTGCCTTTTCCCCAGTTTAAAAAAAAAAAAAAACTAATAAAAAAGAAAATTAAAAAAGATACAATAATTGTTACTGCACACTCTAATGAATTATTGTGTTCAAGGTTCCTACAAAAAAGTAATATTATACTCGGCTTATGTTTTAATTGATTTATTAATATTTTATCACAGGAATGTAATTTAAGCTCCTCATGATTTAGATCTCATAAACCTTTAGCATTTTGCAAATTCAAATTCCAATTTAAAGCCAGGGCGAGCAATTAACTTTTCTATCATCTTGTCAGGGGAGAAGGTTCGTGTTTAATTTGAGACAAAGTGACAGAAATATATATACACTGTATGTATTACTCCAATTTAATTTATGAGTCAGCACCATCCACCTTCCAAATGTAGATTTAATGGAAGGGGAGGAGGGAGTGGGGGGAAGACCCCACTATCGTGGCACTTGCTGAGATATCTGCCCCAAATCCACTATGAAAAAATGTCCCTGGTTTATTGAGACACTGGGCTAGATTGATTACAGCTCTATTTTCAAGCCTTTTGTTTTAATTTCCATTCACTCATTGCTTTCTCATATAAAGCACATTCTCTCAAATGTCAACTAGCAGTTCCCAGCCAGCAACGGGCAGTTGATGCCACGGCAGGTTCTTCCCATAGCCTGTCCCAGCTGCTCCACTTCCTTCCCCACCGGTCCCCCAAGAAGACAGACAGCAGGCAAAGAAAGCTCCCCACAGGACTGATATGAGTTAATACCTGTGGGGCCAAATCCTGCAGTCCTCACTGATGCACCGGTCTCGCTGAAGTCTGTGTGATGCTCATTTGATTAAGGAGAAAACAGAAGAAAAGATGGCACCTGCTAAACTATCCTTGTTATTGTTTCCCACTCAAAAGGACATTTCAATCTCTTTATGTGCAACAGAGGAAACCTGCAGCCTAAATTTGCATGGGCAAAAATTTGCATGAACAAAATAAACAGTTGGTTCACATTTGCACGTGCTGCTCAAGAAAGAAAGGCAAGGGCTAGTATACGGCTACCTGCCAGAGATTTTCCGTATCTGCTGTCCCCACAACACAGCTAAGCATTGCATAAGAGTTAGCTCACGAGCTGAAAATAAGGCCACTGAGCAGTTGCCCCACATATTACCTATTAGACTTTACTGTGTCCCCAAATACATACACAAAGGAAGCTGTACTTCAGCTTTACAGGGGAGGAGAGGGTTTTTTGATGAGTGAGAACTTTACCATTACTGTCAATACTTCTGATAGTCCTATCGTATCAGAGGGGATTGTTCCAGAAAGGGATTAGGGGCTCAATTCCAACACTTCTATACACAACCAAGCTGAATCTCAAGAGTCCCAACATCTCAATACTGCAGACTGAGGCCCAGACATTCCAAGATAACCGAAATAATCAGATCTTGTTCTGACTTACAGAGCTGCGACACACATTGCAAACGCAGATCCAGCTCCACATGCAAACCTAGCTAAGTATAATTGTAACTTGCAGTGTTCAACAAGCATGTCGGATGGAGCCAAGTCAGAAACATTCTTCTTCCTCGTGAATTCAAAGTTTTGGCCTTCATCTACAAAAAATTTGAAAATCAAAACTTCTTTGAAATAATTTAAACTGATGGAGATTTTTTGTGTAAGTGAAATATTTTGTTTCAATAATTTCAGGCCACTTAACTGGAATTCTTAGGCATCTTTATTATAATTTTCTTTCCTCAGAAATAAAAAAGTATGCTTTTGTATTGAAAAACGATGATTCCTTTAAACAAACAAACAAAAAAATAATGTGTGTATATATATGTACACGGATGAAAAGTTCATCCAAAGCTTTTCTCCAAAACTCCCTATGCAGCCTTCTATCAGCTTACAGTTAAAATTTCTGTAGCAGAAACCAGACTCAAGGTACAGTCATGATGCAAAATCCAAGATGCAGAAGATCTCTGATATTCAGCCACACTTCACTGTCAACACACACTGGACTTACAGCTAAACTTGAAAATCTTGTTTCATGCCCAATTCATTTATGAAGCTTCACTCTAATTCAGAACCTTATCACTTTCTAAACTCAGGTAAAAAAGCTTTGCCGTCATGCATATTTTTAGACAAATTATAGCAGAGTGTCTTGCAATTTCCATTACTTTGTGGTGTCTGCACTGCTGATAGACACCAGCCTACATTGGCATCACTGCCAAGGTGTCCTAATACTTGTCTGAAAAATACTATTAACTGCACATCACAGGCATTTGAAGTGCATAAGAAAACCATAAACTTAATTACACTGGAGGACTAGTGTGATCTCACATGAAATTTGAGCTACTGTTATTAAAAATAGAGAGATTGCATTTACTTAATGCTTCTTACAGTAAACCAGTCAATTTTAAACTTTCAAGGTTGTATAATCAGACAAAACAATATTGGGGGGAAGAAGCTGGCTGTGGAATTTACTAGTACAAGCATTTCACATGTCAAGCAGCAAAAATTTGTTTATTCTGCTAAAAAGAATATTCCTTGAATTACTATTGTATATGAGATAAGATAGCTTTTCAGACTGCGCAGCATAAAGACTTAGACTAAAATAATTTGCAGAGAAGATTGGTTGCCACACAGCATTCTTCCTTACCCCACCCTCAAAACCCCCAACCTGTTCTGGATTTCAACCAGCTTTTAAATTCTCAGATCTGTTCTTAATGGTATGTAGCCATCGCATCTAACTCATCACCCCAGGAACATTGCCTCCCTCTTCCATGCACTACCCGCTCCTAGAAGGGAAACAACTTTTGTTCCCTTCACTTTTCTTCTGTTATCCAAGATTTACCTGTTGGCGGGGCGGGGCAGAGGGGGAGAAAGGAACAATTCCACCTCCAAAACCACAACCAGGGAAAAAATGGATTGCGCTTAAACTAACAACACGAATCCATGGCACTTAGCGACACCCAGATTTTAGACAGTGAGCTCAAGAGATGGTCTTTGGAATGAGTTACATCCAGAGACACTCACTTCCCTATGGATACCCTTGTACTTGCCAGGTCTCCATTATGAGGAATATGTGTTCTCCAGCAATGGTGGGAGGGATTTTAAAATTATCTGTCCCTTGCCCTCAGAGCAGTAGAAGAGCTATATTACACGATGCCATTAAACCATCCTTTTGACTGGAGGAAAGAAAAAACATCCCCCTTTGTTTCTCTTCCCATGCCCACCAACCCTATCCCAGCCTCTTCAGTCTCAGAACTTTGATTTAGGAAATGAGTGTACAAAACAAGCCACTTGCCAGGTAAATGCTTGCCCAGCATGCCTGTCTCACAGAAATAGAGAAGTTAGAAAACTTTTCCAAGGGAAGAGTCTTAAGTCTGTTCATAACATGAACCTGCCTTGGGATCACACCAGCTGGACTCTGAAGACAGGATGTTGAATCTTACTTCTGAACATTGCAATTTGTTTATTTAGATTAGGAAAAAAGTTTAATCGTTATATGTTTTATATCTCCCAAGAGTAGTGGCTCCTACAGGAGTCTCAAATCTTATAATCTGTGTTGTCAGAGATTTTATGCAGGAACGTTTGCTGTTCATGCTGCATTATTTCAGTCTTCCACGACTGACTTTGACTTAGTAAAAAAAATAAAATAAATCCTATCTTCCCCATTTTTGGGGAATTATCCATGCCTAAAGTAGGATAATACATTGCAAAAAAAACCCCAAAACTTTTCAGATTAAACTGACTCACACCTACAGCTCCTCCTTTCAGCAAGCAATGTGCAACCATTCCAGCTGGATAAAAGCACTGCAAGTGTAACACGCAAGGTAAAATCATCTACCGATGAGTGCATTGCTGTAATGGTATCCTACCTAGGACCAAGTTCTATCCTAGCCTGCATTATTGTAATTTGAAAAGGTGAGATAAACCTTTAGGGTGGGGAAGAAATAACCTCCTTCCAGTCTTCTTGAAAGTCTGCATGCAAAAATTATGTTGCCACATAATCCTGCAAAATGTATGCCTGAAAATCAATATCGTTTTGACTCAAAAACCAAAAACCCACCACCACCAAAAAAAACCCCAGAAAATCCCCCACAATGACACTTTTCCCAAATTGGTAACTCAAGTGGGCAATAAAAGATTAAAAACAGAATAACCCTAAAGGCAGGACCACTCCTTCTGAAAGGGCACTGCTCAAAAAGTAGCTTCAGAACCACACCTACACAATTTATACACCACTTTATTTAATGTTCCTTTTCCTGTTTGCCCAGGTTCACATCAAGAGGACAGCAACCCAAGGTGTTTCCACAAACTTCCATGTCCGCTGCAATTTTCCCTTTCAAATTCAATACAGTAAAATGAAATGAAGCAAAATGAAACAATCTTTATATACCAGTTCAGCTAGCATTCCCTAGCCCTCATTGTGCTGCATCTCTCATCAGCTCTCATTTACTCAGACAAGACAGAAAAGATTTGCAGATCCTATTACATTTTCCCACCCTATTTCCCATTCTGTGTGTAATTTTTTCCTTCAAATAATACTGATTGTGTCAACTGGAGGGAAAAAAAAAAAAAAAAAAGAGAGAAAGAAAGAAACAAGCACTCTTTGTGTTCTCTTCGTAGTAATAAAATATGGAAAGAATAATTCACGAGCAAACAGCTGAATTCCCAGTGCTTAGAAAACGGACCTGGCTACAGACAGACACATTCTACTTAAAGCAGCATCTCCAACTAAACTGTCAAAGTGTCAGGAAGAGTTGTGTGCACTTTGTCAGTGAATAACGTGGAACATAGTGCATTTCCTACCAACTGAAAGTCAAAATCCTGGAAACTGCTATTTTATGGGGAGGGAGCGGGGGGAAAAAAGAAAAAAAGAAAAAAAAAAAAAAAAAAAAAGAGAGAAAGTCTTTTGTATACCAGAAAGAAGGGAAGAGCAGGGCAGGCCGTTACTACTGGTATTGACTCCCCACCCCCACCCCTTAAAGGAAAATTAACAGTATGTTTTGAAAGGATAGAAACAGTGAAGTGTTAAAAAGAGTAAGTGAACTGGTAAGACAAAGTAGAAATACTAGCTTTCTTTGTAACCCACCTTAAGATTGATTTTACACACAACTCAATTCAAGCCCATTTTTTGCTTTAAGCACATGCATGCTCTCACCATAATCTTGAGAATAAGACCACCCTTTCTTTTTCTGGTATCTCCTGCCTCATTTATTAAACATTTTCCAGTGTTTGCAGGAAGTGAGGCAATTGATCTTATAGAAAACAGCCTCTTACTAAGGAACCTCTATTCAACCTCGGATCAGGTCCATTAGATGTACTGCAAGATGACTGGTTCCCACAAAAAACAGCATGTGATCACATAATTAAAAACTGGAAAAGCACAGGGAGGTTGAATTAAGGCTGCTCTGTCAACTTTAATTCTAGTATTCACAGATTTGACTTTATCTAAAGTATTCTTTCACCTTTTTTAGCATATTTCATTCCCAGGGTTTTCAAATAGCCAAGTGAAAAAAGGAAATCTTCTGCACACCAGCATATCAGTGCTTTATGGTCATCAACAGTATGGCAACCTTCAGGCCCACCAGAGAGACCTCTGCCTCTTGAGTTAATTAAGCAGCTGATAATGGTAGCAGGTCTCCTTATTTTGCTGGATCAGCTATTGTCAGGGTGGCGAGATGCACAAGTGTCAATAAGAAAAGGACAAAATACCTCCCTGCCACAAAGGTCATTGGACTGATTTTTTTCAAAGCATCATTCCAAACCATGAAGGCACAAGCACTCTTAGAAGATGTTATCGGGATATTTTAGCATGGGCAAATTCAAATATTTTCCTCTAGCATCAGGTTTGTAAACAGCACATTCATAGCAGAAGCAGCTCTTCCCAAAAATTATGTTTAAAGCTAATAAAACTAACTACGAATGGTTAAAATTCAGTAAAACTTATGAGCAAATGAGAGAGGTTGTTCTAACAGGAACAGCAATGCAGCGAAACCTGTCTCTAATAAACGGAGATAACGTGCATGAGGCAGCAAAAAGGAAAACACTAGGCAGGCTTCAAACAGTTTGGAACATCAGAAACGTGCAATTTTAACTTGCACAAGCACGACAGAAGCACAGGTTCAGGGAAAATTCCACCTAACAGGAGAAACAGTGACTGATCAAGCTGAACTCTTCCTACATGTAACACTACGTTCAAGCAGCTACGCCCATTCAGTCTGGTGGACGAAGCAGTGCCTGCATCAGTTCCCAAAATCTTCTACACACTCCCACTGTCCTAGAGACCGAGATGCTGACAGAGGCAGTAAGTGAAAAAGGGAAGATTTTGTTTAAAGACAAGGGAGAAAACAGCGAAACAGAAACAGAGGGGCAGGAGGGGTCTCTGCTATCAGGAATTTTGTCTTTTGTAACAATTTCAGTCACTTCCTCCCAAGAGAAAACATGCATCATCCTCATCATCACCGAACAAACTGGGAGCCCAACAGACCTGTTTCTTAATTAGATAAAAAGCTAAGCTAACTTGATTCCTACCAGACAAATGCTACATGGCTTTCCTCACCCACCTACCTGCATTACTCTGAGCACAGAAGGTCCTGCTTAACTAAAGCTCCTGCCACCGCAGCCCTCTCTTTCACTGGGAGCACAAAGGCCAATTCACTACCCTGGAAGGAGGAAAGAAAACCCACCCACTATTCATCTGGTTGCATTCGTAAAAAGCACTGCCCTGACCGTACTCCCAAAACTGCACCGCTCCTGCAAATGTATACATTACAAACATACAGGTCTGGAATTTACAGTCAACAAACAGCAATACAAACATCCACCAGAGAATGTATAATCACTCATAGGAGCAAAAATACTCAGCCTGGCTGCACCACACACAGTGTTTATTTATCTCCCCTGCAGAAGATCAATGGGAGAAGACATTCAAAACAACTTTTTAAACAAAGTGTCACTTTGTGTTAGTTTATGTCAGTGGGGCTTCTTCCAAGTACTTGTGTCACAGTAAGCTATGGATGTGTTTAGATAGTTTTCTTGTTCCTTCACGCCAGTCATGGCAGCTGGGCGTGAGTGAACAGAGGGGAGAAGGGCTGCTAGTCTGATCGAGTTACTGATTTAACATTTAGAGTCTTTGCAGCTTAAGAGAAAATTGCTGTGTATTTGTAACCTGAATGCAGGTCAGTAACTTTAAAAGGTCAGGCTGAACGTTTAAAATCTTTTTGTTATTAATTCCCCACCAGCTCCCAGTTCTGTGAATGCCAATGAGCAGACTCAGCTTCTACAGAGCTGAGGAGCAGTTAGCCTGCACCTCCGAAGACCAGGTCCTCAAGACGATGCAAAAGGAGTTTTACAGCAATTACTTTCTGCCATACAAGCAAATGAATTCTCAGTTCACTTAAGACCTGCTGCTTAAACCACAGGAGGCACAGATTTCTTTATTGGGTTTTTTCCATCTGATGCCAACCCATTACCCTAAAGCCAAGGCAACTGAGTTTTCTCCATCCACTTACTTCACTTTTTAGGAATACACAAGCTATTTTGGTGCTATCTTGCACTAATTTACACAACATCGTAAGATTTGTTGATGCTCCTTAATAACACAGATAGGTCCCCATAATACACTGCACTTCTATATCCCCTTTAATCCAGAGATAGCGAAGCACTTTGCAAACAATACATTGGCCTTACACCCCTTCCCCCACCCGCTGCGTTAGGTCTGCATCATTATCCATACTTCACTGCCAAAAAAATAAGGCAGAACAAGATAATGCAATTTAGCAGGGTTACAAAAAAAGCAGTAGAAATAGGAGCAAAATGTGAGTTTTCTGACTTTCTAGCTCCTTGGTTCATCAGAAGACCAGACATCTGAAATGGTGAAATTCAACAGAGGTTATGATTATGCCTCAGACAGATTTACATTTGTAACGTGCAAAGATTATGCTGTGTGGTTTATGCTATTGGCCTTTCAAGGGTCCTCCAACTACACAACAGCTTTTAAATTTGCACGGGATAGGGGAAATACGCTACCAACGTGAAAACTTTGGAGTTTTCTTTCCAAAGGATGAAACTCCAGTTTGAAAAGACTTTGACAATAACAAAGAACATACCTAAAGCATCACAGTAACCTTAAAACTAATTTCCTTTTGTTAAAATATGCCCAGTCTCCAAAAGATAGATAAATAGTCCAGAAGATGTGTAACTGCTGCTTTTCTGTCAGTACAGCAATCTTAGCATCCGCTTCCTGCAAGGCTGGGTGATGCCAAGGGATCACAGGAAGGAGTCACAGTTTTTCCCCGTTTTCATAGATGATACGCACTCTCCTATTGTGTCTCATCAAAGAGCTAATGAGAGAGGAGTGGAATGCACTGAAAGAGCAAGCAGGCACTGGAGCCACAGACAATAAATGAAAGCAAAATAGTAAATCTACAGAAATAGTCTGCTTGTGGAATGGACTACTTCAAGCCAAATTGAGATCTGAGGCAGAGAGAGTTCTTCTGGAGCAGCACCTAGACGTAGTGGTGACCTGATTCACCACCAGTCTTTGTGAAGCTGCGCACTAACTTCAGAGGATTCTGATCGGACAGGAAAGCATCCGAAGTCTCACAACCCCAGGGTATCTCTCTCTTGCTAGGAGTATTTGCATCACATACTCCCCTCCTCCAGCTCAAGGCACTAGACTTGATGCTGCTTGGTATGTTTAGGTTTCTAACACCAAAATGAATGTTCATGAGAACAGATGAGTATTTGTGACTTGTAGTCTTGTAGTAAACTTGTTTTGAGGGTCAATGTCTTATGGAGTAGTCACAAAGCCAAGGAGGGAATACTACTAATTTTCAGAGTCTGTTCTAAGCCTCTGTGATGGGTTGACCCTGGCTAGACATCAGGTGCCCACCAAAGCCTCTCTATCACTCCCCTCCTCAACTGGACAGGGGAGAAAAAAAAAATATATCGAAAGGCTCACAGGTCAACATAAGGACAGGGAGAGATCATTTGCCAGTTACAGTCAAGGGCAAACCAGACTCAACCTGGTGAAGTTAGTGTAATATATTACCAATCAAATCAGAGTAAGAGAGGATTAAAAAAAAAAAAAAAAACCCTGAATCTTAACACACCTTCCCCCACACCTCCCTTCTTCCAAGGTTCAACTTCAGTCCCAGTTTTCTCCACCTCCTCCCCCAAGTGGCACAGGGGGACAGGGAAAGGGGGCTGTGGTCAGTCCATCACGTGCTGTCTCTGCTGCTCCTTCCTCGTCAGGGGGAAGACTCCTCACATTCTGCTCTTGCTCCAGCCTGGGGTCCCTCCCATGGCAGACAGTCCTCCATGAACTGCTCCAGCGTGGGTCATGCCCATGGGCTGCAGTTCTTCATGAACTGCTCCAGCCTGGGCCCATCCTTCGCACAGGGTGCAGTCCCTCAGGAGCAGTCTGCTCCAGTGTGGGTCCCCTGTGGGGTCACCAGCCCTGTCAGCAAACCTGCTCCAGCCTGGGGTCCTCTCTCCACAGGGCCACGTTTCCCCCGGCCCCCGGGCCCCTGGGCAGGGGGCAGCCTGCCCCACCAGGGGGCACCAGGGGCTGCAGTGGAATCTGCTCCCATGCCTGCAGCACCTCCCCCCCTCCTGCTGCACTGACCTTGGTGTTTGCAAGGCTGTTTACTCTCACATCTTCTCACTTCTCTCCCTCCAGCTACTGTTCCATAGTAGGGTTGGGTATTTTCCTTCTTAACTATGGAGCCAACTGGCATTGGCTCTGTTGGACACATGGGAAGCTTCTGGCAGCTTCTCCCAGAAGCCACCCCTGTAGCCCCCCTGCTTCCAAAACCTTGCCATGCAAACCCAACACAGACATAAATTACCGATGCTTTACTTTACTTCCTACCTTAAATATACTTGAAAATTTGTCATGACTCCCCGTAAATAACCACCTTCAATGACTAATTTTTCAAGGAAAATTTCTCTTGCACTGTTGGTGCAGTAACCTTCTAGCACTGATGGCCTTCTACAGGAGCAGTCTTTTGTTTTAACAACTTCAAAAATCTCTTAAGATCCTTTACCCAAGATTTTTATGAGCAAGTAGCTCTCTGCTCTGGGAATGTCATCTCCATTACTAACTGAAAAAAGTAACACTTATGTATCCTGCACCAACACTGAAACATAATCAAATAAGGAATACTGGTTAGATATTAGACACTGAGCACAGTAAGAGAGACACACTGAATCTTCAGTAATTGTCAGAAGAACATAGCTTACTGAAAACAGATCCTGTTTCACAGGAACATAAAATTCTAGTTTATAATTTAGCACTAAAGAGGAAGAGGAAACACAGCCTAACGTACGTTCCACTGATAAGGCACCCTACGTTCTTACAGCTTGTAAAGGCATTACCCTGAAAGAAACATATTTTGTATGCTCATGCAGTACCTTCCGCCATGCAAACGTATGATCAGCTGCCATTCATGGTACATTATCAGCATCCTACTTACCAGTGTCTACAAGGAGACTGTACATTAGATTGAACAAACTCCCTGAATATGGGATTTTCTAGTTATGCATCCCAACTTAGCAAGTGGGAGCAACTCGTACCTCACCCATTACAAGACCCCTCTGCAACATATTTGCCCAAATCAGTGCACTCAAACTCCTACAGAAATTACCCAACAGCATGAGCCTGCCTGGAAAAAAAGTCTGCCTTGCTGTGAAAGAAGACATTACCCCACCAGAACTATCACCCTCGTGGCTTTCTTTTTTTTTTTAATTTACTTTTTAATGGAAACAAAACCCCCTGTCATCTCACCTACTCCTCTTTTAATAAGGAATGACTGCCGTGACTACCCCCATCTAGAACCACCATTCACTGCCAGCACCTCTGCTCTCCTCGTGTGCTTAGAGAACAACTGATTAGCACTTTGCATAATTAACCTGATTAGCACTGTGCATAATCAAACTGATTAGCACTTTGCATAATTAAAAAGAAATAATAATAATAACAATAATAAGCAGTAGGTAATAGCAAAAGCTGCTAGTCCCAATGCCTGTTCGTTAGCTCTAGGATTAGTTTAGTGCAGCATATTTTATTTCTCAAAACTATTTTTTTAAAGATGCAAAAGCTCCTGAGAAATACAAGTTAAAAAATTCTCATTTACTTTCAAGACCACTAGTGAAAATATTGGTTGTTCCACTATTACAACTTAGGATTCCTTGTGCCTCCCTCTGCTGCAGCTGAAGACATTTAACAGGACGATGCCTGACCAGACAGACCATGTCTGATTCCCACATCTGTCTACAATACTGCTTTTGGATTTGTTATCACAGGATACAGAAGCCTCACAACCTTTAATGCATGTATCCTCGCATCACACTTCGAGGGTAGGAAAGCTGTATTATCGTTCTTGTCAAGATGGGCGAGGTAGTAAGATGCATATCCTCAAAAGTACGTAGGCACTGAATTATCTCCTGCCCTGAACAATGACTCCAAACCACAGAAAGGCTGGAGAGGAACATGGAATTAATCAGATTCCTGCCCCTAAGCCTGCATCACTCTTTCCCCATTTAAGTGTCATCCTTGTCTCTATGTATGGTTTGCATCCTGCTCAACAATGTGAGACAGAAGATACTTCCTTTGACTGCTAGCCTGTCCCATCTCCAGTGTAAATCTCCCAATTAGGGTTTCAGGATTAACCACTACCTCCCAAAATCTGAACAATCTGTGTAACTACACCTAGCTAGATTTCAAACTGTGTGAAATCGTCAGTGTTAAATGTCTGCATCACTAGTGACTCAGGTCCCTTAGGATATTCAACGCCACCCAGCCTAGAAGAGCAGTGCCCCAGGTGAGTGGATAAACCACTAACATTTTCTGTTTACGAATGCGGCCTCATCCCTCCTAATCACTACTATATCCTGTGTTTCTCCTCACTTTATTAACCTGATCTCTCTCTAGCATCCTTATATTATAGCTCAGCTTTTCCTTGCATTCCTCACAGAGCAATCTTCACAGAACGGCAAGGGTTGGAAGGAACCTTGGGAGATCATCTAGTCGAACCCTCCTGGTAAAGCAGGTTCGCCTGGAGCGGGTTGCACAGGACATCATCCAGGCGGGCTTTGAATATCTGCAGAAAAGGAGACTCCGCAACCCCCCTGGGCAGCCTTACATCTTCTATTATACCTTCAAGAGTGCCTGAAATATTCACTGCCAACCTTCCACCATCTCCTTATAATGACCCTGCCTACATTTCCCACTGGGTAGCAGACACACGTTGTGGCTTCTCTGCTGACTGCTTAGGCCAGTATGGTTGGGACACTGGGCAACTGGGGAGTCAGTTCGTTCTGAGTGATCAGCCTGCCTGCCCTGCAGCTTCCCAGACAGGAACTGCACGCAGCCCCGATGCAGCACTTTGCATGGACCTGTCCTAGAACAACAACAAGTGTCCCCACTGTGCCAGAGTTTCTCTCATAAATGCTCTGTCATAAAATAAGCCAACAAGAAACCATGGGGGGAACAAGCCATAAAAGAGAATCTTACCATAATTAACTGGAAACGTATTACCCATGCACAGAGGCCTCTCCATCACCCCAAGCAAAAGAACCCATACGAACTGCAAAGGGTGCAGAGCTAGTCACTCGTTTCACAAGTTGTTTAGTTTCAGAAGAAAACTGTTGCTGTAGAGATTTTTCAAGTCCAAATGTTCCTGGGGAAGGTAGTTCCAGTAATTCTGGGAAGAAAGCCAATCCCTTGGCTTTATATGTAAATATTTAAACAATATTATTTTTATATACATGTATTTTATACACATATACATATACGTCTTCAGACTTCCAGACTTGCAAAACTGCAACGGTAAAAATATGCTGGTTTATGTACAGCTATCAGCCCACCTGCCTGAACCATGATAACTGACCGTCAGAAACAAAATACAAGAATGGCTTCAAAATAATTGAGCCATGTCATCTATGTATACTAATCCACCCAAACAGAGGAGCTGAAAGAGCGGGACTACAGATTCTAAAGTAGAGAGATTAAAGACTTAAATTTTATCTCCTTAGAAGTGGCAAGAATATAAAGTTCATCAATATTAAATCTTTCAGAGCCTAGATGGATGCTGAGTGCTCAATCCACAGGTGTGGAATCTCCAGCTTTGGACAATGCAAAGCTTCACATTCCTGGTATCTCAGTGCTCTGACACCTGACAGTAAAGCTGTGACTTCATCGTGTTTAGAAGGGTCACTGCTGCTTCAGGCTTAAATCAGGTACATACCTCAAAAGAGATTACCTAGTAGAAAAGGCAAGCAAAAGAATGGAAACATATCTGGCACTGAGATCTAGTGAGTAAGTAAAATGAGAAGAAAAAAAAAAAAAGCTTCAAAATTGTTGAGGAGGGGGTTGATGAAATGGAGGAGGATGATTTAGTGAGCAGAAGGTATCCAGTCAGAGCGTATGATGAATAAATCAATCCATGAAAATAAAAATTACCACATGGACTCCACCTATACATACACAGTAAGCAAAAAACACCGTCTTATACAAGGTACATGTGTGTAAATTAATAGGTATACAATTTAAAAAAATCAAATTTATGAATACAATATTTAAATGTCTGTTCAAGAATATATATATAACACAGCCAGTGTGAGTTTTAAGAAAAGATCACAGAAGTGTACATACATATACATTAAAAAAGGTGCAGAAAAAAAGGACCAAGAGTAGAGCAAGTCTTTTAGAAAATATTTTAATGGCTTTATAAAAAGCCAAAGTTTGAGGGGGTTTTGCAATCTTACATTTTTCTATTGCAAAATACACCTGCTTTCTTTTCTTTCTTTTTTTCCCCCCTAAACTAAATATTTCTTCCATCTAATGACTCTCTTTATTAGACAGCATCTAATTTGCATACATTTACATACAATTTAACTGCTAGCTTGTGAGAACAAAGAAATGGCTCTGTATTGTACTGAAGGACAATACTCAGAAAAGGAAGGTATAAAAACCAGCTAGCTCGGTGGCTGTGTATTCTCTTTGTTTCAAAAATACCAGGATTTTTAAACACACCACTTAAAGGGTGAAAAAGATTATTTCATCAAACAATGAAAAAAGATACAGTGCAGCTCCCTTTTAACACATTCTCTCTCTGGCCTGGTTAATGGGATTTAAGGGTCCAAGATTTCTTTGCTTTCTTCTGTTTCCTTTATTAGAACTGATGGATTTAATTCTGTCACATATTTTACTTCATATTTTATTCCTATAACAATCTATGCTGAAGTTCAGCTCCAACGCTAATTCAATACTATCTTCCCTTCCTTGCCATCAGCCTGGAATACAACTGAATGATCTTTGATGGGCATGAAGTACTCTGCCCTCAATGCCCAGTGCTAATGGATTTTAGAGAGAGTCTGCCAGAATTTTACCTTGTGGCAACAAGTCTAGAGATAATGCAAACTTACCATGTAGCTGACTGGGAATCAACAGGAAGGGAAGCAGGGCTGAGCTCTGCTTGTGAGAACAGGGAGGGACTGTGGTCAGAGTAAGCGCAGGATGTAAAGGATGTATCAAGCCCTCTAGTTCCCTAGAAGAAGAGAAGAAAAGGATGACATGAAGCAAAAACTTTTAGAATCAGTTGGCAAAAACTCCAGTGCGGGCCCTACCAAAAGCAGGATACAGCAGCCAAGGGTTCTTCTCCAAAGGCTTTGCAGCGGGAGTACCAGAGGACAGCTGCAAATCTAATCCATGTGGGCTTGACATAAAAATCTTGCAGGAAAAAAAAGCATGTTTTTAGGCTGCACATCCCCATGTCCCTTCAAATGTGTGAAACGCAGAGAAGCAGAGCGGTCTACCATTTGCTATCACCTGCACAGCATTGCTGCTAGCTTCACTTCCAAACTCTCCCCCTTCCCAGCACCATTGTCAATGCCTTTTGCTCAGTGGGGCAGACCAAGTAAAGCCTATTTTTGAAAAAGTAAAGTACCAAAGTTCAGCGGCTCAGGAATGAGGGAAAGAAGGTCCAATCACTCTGGCAGCACGCTATAAGGACCTGTCCTACAGAAACTTAACAAGTGAAACCTGTTCTAGTGTAAGCAGAGCTATTGCAACCTAATGGAACAGGACTATGCATAGTAAAAACCATTAGGCCAAGTTAGCTTGTGTACAAAGCCAGCGTCGCTCTTAGGATCCAGCAGTCATCTGCTCCATTCCGTTTGCCCCAGCCAGCCCCAGGGTGTGTGGTACACTGGCTTCCTCCGACCAGCAGAAGGCCAAGGGTTAATCTGATGGGCATTCTCACACCAGCATGTGTGGCACAGTAACGCTGGGACAGAAGATGCAGGAGCCACATCACAAGCTGTACATGGAAGAAAACTGCTGATACTGCCCTGACATGCCTCACTGGCACTCAAAATACATTCTAGATTATTTTCAGACACAAATTTTAATTTAAAGCTGGCTGAAATGTTAATGAAGTTTTAGCTCTTTTTCAAAGGGCAAAATTCCCTACTGCTTACAAAAATGTTTTTTTTTTTTCCCCCGTCTGATTTGCTTCTAATGACATATAGCAACCAAACCCTCATAAAAGAAATTAATCAAGCCTTCATATCATTTTCCCTTTTTCAAGGATGGTGTGTGATCTTCAGAGTTTCTGATGCGTACCAAAACGCAGGTTTTAGCAAACAGTGGAGACAGTAAATTCCAAAGCCAAAGTCCATTTAACTTTTACATCCTATGCTCACAGCTATATCTTGCTGAAACCACTGGGTTGTTATTCCCAGAACCTTAAGAGAGTGGCTGCGCTATCATGTAAGCTGATTTTAATTAGAGCTGCCACAATCCCACACCTCTTTTCTCTCCTGGCCACATGTCCTTGAGCCCATCCTTGAGCCAGGACTGGATAACTGTATGGTTCAGGGAGCTTTCAGCTGAACGAAAAACTCTTTTCCACATGTTTTCAGCCAAATCAACCCTCAGTCGCAGCTCAACATCCAGGTATGAAACGCAGGGGTTAGAGCTAAGGAGGCAGAAGAACCGTACAAATGCAGGGACAGCAACAGAGCGGCCTCAACCTCAATCACTTTAAGGTGCTGTAGACCTACATCTTGAGATGTCCAGGGCTGCTTTGGTATGTGACGTGGAAGAAAGGCTCTTATCACATAGCTGGAAGCCAAACCAAACATAGTGTTGTGGTTTAACCCAGCAGGCAGCTAAACACCACATAGCCAATAATTGCTCACTCCCCCCGCAGTGGGATGGGGGAGAGAAATGGGGGGGGACACACACCAAAAAAAAAAAAAAAAAAAAAAAATAAAACTCATGGGCTGAGATAAAGACACTTTGATAGGACAGAAACAAAAGGGAAAATAATAATAATGACAAAAGAATATACAGAACAAGTGAGGTGCAATGCAATTGCTCATCACCTGCCAAATGATACCCAGACAGTTCCTGAGCAGTGGACCCCCAGCCAGCTTTTCCCCTAGTTTATATACTGATCATATGGTCCAGAATACCCCTTTGGTCAGTTGGGGTCAGCTGTCCCAGCCGTGTCCCCTCCCAACTTCTTGTGCGCCCCCAGCCTGCTTGCTGGTGGGGCAGTGTGAAAAGCAGAAAAGGCCTCGACTCTGTACACAGCAGTAACGAAAACATCCCCG
The DNA here is from genome assembly GCA_034008185.1 of Gorsachius magnificus. NCBI lineage: Eukaryota > Metazoa > Chordata > Aves > Pelecaniformes > Ardeidae > Gorsachius > Gorsachius magnificus. The sequence continues at coordinate 127,047,646 of CM067081.1, forward strand.
TGTTACCAACAGTATTCTCATCCTATATCCAAAATGCAATGCTATACCAGCTACTATGAAGAAAATTAACTCTACCCCAGCCAAAACCAGGACGCATGGCTTTATAGGTAAAAAAGCCACCACCTCACATGCTAACCTGAAATAAACTGGCAGGCTATGCAGATCATACAGAACAAATGCAATCTGCTTCTGATGAAAAATAGCTTGAGATAATGGTGCGCTGCTACAATCTGCACCAGGGGCAATTTCCAAGTGGCAGGTTGAATTAGCCTCAAGAGACATGCATTACAGTAACACTTCCCTGAGGCAATAAGGCAGGGCCCCACATTCAAAAGGGAAGAATTGAGCTTTCTTGCCAAAGGCAAATGATAAAGTGCATGATTAAGAACTACTGTTACCAGGACATCCAGAAGCTCCTGAAAAAATCTTTCAAGGACTTCAGAAAATACATTTGGAAATAAAGAGCAGGAATTTTCTTTTACATTTCTACAGTTATAATACTAAGCATCTCTTCTGCTGCTTTCCCAGAGCACAAGCATTAATTCCATCCTGACTGGAAACTAAGCCTTCTAACCATCAGCATTTCTAAAGTCACTCTCCTCAAACAGTTGTACAGGAGGTTGTGGGATATCTATCTGGATTTCAGCTGAATACAGAAGACGCTTCCTTTAGCTTGCCTGCTCTAGGGGAAACAAAAATTGGAACATTTTAAACCCTACATGAGAGAGATCCCATGGCAGTAAGGAATCATCCAACACCATTATCTACAATTTCTTCAGGAGGAGGAGTCACTAAGGAACAGCTTCACTAGCCAGTTAGCACCCACAGATGATTCCTCATCTTTGGAAGTTACAGTAACTGAGAGAACTAAAAGAATCAGTGTGGACACGTGGTCCATTTTCATCACCTCAACAAGCAACACCAGCCTTTTCAGTATTGCAGTCAGACCTTCTGTACCCAACTTACAACCAGACCCCAAGGGCAGAATACCAGATCAGACATAAGATTTGGTGGCTTTTTTTCCTACAACAATAATGAAATAATGCTTTCATACATAGCATTGCATACCAGCATGCGTGACTCTGAAGCAACGGAATCCACACAACTACTTGTTTTCACTCCAGTCTTACATACGCTCTAAAGATGGCTACAGTTATTCCATCAACTGTGGGCAGCTGCACAGGTTGTTACACAAATCTATACATGTTCAAGTTATGTGACCCCTACACAGTAGGCTTGGCTGGTTTCCCCAACAGAAGACTCCCATTTTCTTTCAACTGCCTTTAAGCTACAGCCATTATCAATACAACCCACTCGTGCATATATTCTTGCCGTAGCATCACTGAATACTTTTCTCTGTAAAATAACTGTCCATCGGAAAACACGCATACATCCGTACCTACACACTAACATATATATACACATATACACACACATATAATATACTCTGGCAAACACCTGTTGTTAATATCCAATTATGACAGTATCATTGGCCCTCCATCACAATTGTTTGTTTAAATTAATTTTATTCTTTCCAGGTTACAACAGGTGCTTATAACAGTTCTGATGGTCTTTAAAATGAGGATAATCTAAGAATTTTAAAATTACGCCAATATTTGAATACTTTTTCAAGTACTCTTGATTGTTTTAAAAGTGTATTAAAACCTCAACCTCAAATTTCATTTTCACTTTAACAATTCTTGGAGGTAAAAGTAGGTTAAGCAAATTGTTCAACAGATTTTTCCCTTGCTTTTCTTTTGTTGTTATATACTCCACGGAAGCTGAGATATGAAAATGTAAAAGTTGGTGTAATAAGCAAAAGAATAATTCAGTGGAAAGTAGCTCCTCTTGCACCTAATTAAATTTTGGCATTTATGAAGTTCCACATTTTGTACATAGCTGTCTCATTACATTTTGTGTTAGGCATTATAGGTGGGATTACCCAAAGGAATAAGGGTGTGATTCTCTATCCACTCAAATCATGGTGGTGTAATTCAAGTCGAAGCCACCAGTACCACATTCAGGCCAGCCTCAAAAGCTTTTGAAAATCCTCCCCCTTTCCAACCTGCTCAAAAAGAGGGCAGAAACAAATAAAACTTCACCACCGTGCGTCTGGGAAGCAACATCTACAAGTTGCAGCTTGTGCAGTTCTGCCAAGATGCTGAGAATTCCCTTTTAAACACAAACAACATTTCTGAAGCTAGTAAATTCTTTCAAAAATTCACTTTGATTTGATAAATTATATTAAATACAATTTGCCTCAGCAGCCTTTTAAAACATGACAGCTAGAGCACGAGTAGGTGATTTTACATACAAAAGTAAAATCTACCCAGTTGTGTATACAGCCTAGATTATGTATGCAGGCCCACACTCCCCGAGATAACAAAATTACCCAGCTTGCACTCCAAGCCAGTCAGAAACCGTGTAGTTGCAGATAGCAAAGTCCAGCCCGAGCCAATCAGTCCTGCTAAGCAGCTGCTATCTCAGTTGCTTATTAGTTCACCAGTACACTAGCCACGACCAAAGGCTTCAGATGGGCTTACAGTATGCACAGAACAAATTGCCTCTGCTTTCAAAATACGGCAGAAATGCAACCATGAATGAATACTATCAAAGGGCGGAGGGAGGAGAGAAATCTATTTTAAATTTTCTCAAAACATTATTTTTTTAATACTGAAGAGAAAATCCTTAATCTTGAATACCATATAACAACAGAATCATGCTGTTTGTTGGCAGAATGCTAAGTTTCATCTTCAGCAGAAAAAAAAAAATTGTATAATACTTTTTCCTGATTTAGATGGGTTTTAGGTCAACCTTAGCTACATACAAATGAATGTTTTGTTCAAATTACAGGGTAATTTTAATTAGGACACCCTGTTAGACATCCTGTTGTTCTATTTAATGGACTTTCTCAATTATGAGAAGAAACGCCTCCCCACCCGACTGTGACTTAGAAGTTAAAGTAAAAATTACGCTGAATAAATATACAGTGATAAAAATTATTTATTCTGCATTAGATCTTTTTATTTCTGTTAATCTTTATTCGGCAACTTCTGTATCAAAAGGGCAGAGTTCAGAATTCCACACCCATTAAACACCTGTTTAAAAACCACTTGAAGCACTGGAACCAGCCAAATATGTCCCAATTAAGCAGAAACGTTGGCACTGCTGTCCTGAGTACGGAACACCCATTGCCATTTGCTCTCATTAGGTTAAACAGGTTTCCTGAGACATAGCTGAATTCCTGATTATGTGCATTGCAAATGGATGGGGAACACCAGAACAATAAAATTTAATTCAGCGTAGCCTTCTGTCCAGTTGTCGAGCATGGAATTTTGGGAAAAGTGAAAGCTGAACCTTCAGGAGGTGGCTGGGAGCTATGCACACCACATAAGACAAGTTACACTTCTTTCAAGAAATTGCCTGGCTGACCTCACAAAAAGAACTGGGCTGGGGCTTCTTCTTGAAAATGCTCCGAGATTAAGAGCTGATTCCCTTTTCCTTAGCATCTCCTCCTCTGTACTTTATATTAGTTTGATTCCCTTACACAGTTTTATTTGTTAGTTATAAGCACGATACGGTATCTTTTATATTCACTTTAGTGTTAAACTGGTCACCGATTTCTTGATTTTGTACATTTCTGAATTCAGTGATGGAATGAAGAGCCCAGAAAATAAAAGTTCTGTTCATAGATTAGACACAGTTCTGCAAGTTTTCCAAATATTTTTGTCAACTTATTTAAAAGCTCTTCTAGTGAGACCAACTGCATGGCAAACAGAAGAATCTCCTCTCTATTATTCATTTAACCTTTGGGCCTCTGTCAAGGATGTGGACATGCTTGCCAATAAGCAGCAAGTCAAGTGGTCTTTTTCCAAACACCCAACAATACATTTCAGAGTGGTGCCAGTAGGCAGAATCAGAGCAGAGTGGTAGTGATTAAAAAGTATGGCTGAAATAGTTGTAATATCCATGCTCAATCCTCTATAATCCCACTCCATCATCAATTCATTAACTTCCTTTGTTGTCCTTTCTGTCACCCTCCTATGCTAGTCACTAATATATCTTAGTTTGGAAAGTGCTCTACTCCACATGCACAACAAGCTAGCGTACTTCACACAAAATTGATCAGTTAACTGTAACCAAGTAAAAGATGTACAGAGTCTCTAAACTGATACCTTAAAACTGAATGTATAAAAAGAATTAAGTAAACACTACTTAATTCACAACTAAGAGAACCGGGATGTTAGTAGACTGAAAAGAACACCTATATATTTTTCTCTTCACTTATGCCACACAGACTTCTTAAGAACATAAATCCTGTTGGTTTTCTACTACCTCTTGTACTTAGTGTAGAATTCACGATTATTACGCGTCTACATCTTTAAAGTAAACTTTAGTACAAGAAAAAAAGCATTCCAGGAATAAAAGATGTCAGCTAGAAGTTGCTGCTGACCTAAAACTATATTTATTTTCAAGACAACCATAAGAGTGGCAGATGCTTTCTTGTTCTTGCTGGCTACAAATGGCACCAAGAAATCCTAAGATAGACACTTGCATACTTACTCTTTCCTTGTTCCCCACCACCACCAATAACAAGTATTTTTGCATACAAACAACACTTTCTGAATTGCTATTGCTCTTTATTTAGATCTATTCACAGTGCTATATTCACTGTGGTCTCAAGAACAGTTTGCCTTCCATATTCCTGCTAATCTCAACATGAATGCTGGGTACCCAAAACATCTGAAAAAGATAAATACTCCATATTTATTCCCCATTATTTAATTGATAAGAAACGTTGCTGCTTATAGCGAAAACACTTTACAACAATATCACTAAAAATTGAGAACCACAGACCTTGGCCATTTCTTAATTTAAGCCTTAGTAACTTCCCCTCTTAGAATTGGTGACTGACATTTTATTCAGTAGATTATATCTGTAGCTGCAGCACTTCCAGACTACAAAGAGCTGCGAATGCTATCATTACAAATGGATGGTTTTATTGGTAGCTGTTTTGAGAGACTAACCAGAAAGGAGTAGGAAAGCAGGAGCATGGGTGGAAAGAAAACAAAAACAAGCCCACAAACAAACAAAACACTACAAATCACAACAGGACAAGAGAAAAATCAAGTGGTGACATCACCTTACTGGATTAGTAAAAACAATTCCGACTTGATTGGAATTTCAGTTTTCATCTTCCTTTGCATTTCCATTAGGCAACTATAAAAACGTTTGGCTGCATCACTTTCACAGACACCGTGATAAATTATCTTTTATTACTTGTGTCTAAGTACGCTTAATGCAACTTAAAGGTAAAAACAGTAGTCTTCTGCACTGTAAAAATAAATACATAAAGGGAAGCATCTGCTCTACACTGCACTCCTTGAAAAAGCAGAAACCATTCATTCTGTACATTTTAACTGGCGTTTCACTTCCACTGAATCGAAAGTGGATTTTGGGCCCTAGAGAAGTTGCCTTCAACACCACCCTTCAAACGCCTGAGCTCAACAAAACGCAGAGAGCTTCTGACTGGCACTTTGGCTGGGGAAGCAATGGAATATTCTACGGGAGGAGAATATCTACAGGCAAATCACAATCTTTTTATATGCGATATAAATAAGAGATATAGGTTAAAAGGAGAGAAAGAAACAGCTTCCGAATCACCTGGAACTCTTTGTGGAACTGACTTCTAATTGCCTACAACAGCAGTTTTTAAAGCTTTTGCAGGAGTCAAGTAAGTCCCTGTATCTCAGCTGAGGACAAGGCCTTCTCGGCCCTGGGAGTATGTAGTAACACCCAAAAAATGAGGGGAAAGAGAAAAAAAAGAAAGAAGAAAAGAGGCACTGGAATAGGCTAATATGGAAATTTCTGCAATACAGAAACCTATCCAAATATTAAAACCAAATTTAAAAAAAAAAAATCATAATTACTGTTCTGTTATACACTCTGAAATACACTCTTCCTCTCTATCAGGATCCCACAGTGGAATGGCATCTTTCAAGACATAGTTGAAAACTGTGGTCTGTAGAACAGAAACTAAAGTAGCAAAAGAAAAGAGAAAGAAGTGAGGTATGGGGTAAACAGTGAAGATTAAAATGGCTGGAATTAAGAATCTAGATACGGCCTCTGCCTCTGGGGCAGGGAAGGACAAAAAAAGGGAGGCACATAAACTTTATGCACAAAGTAAGGGGAAGTCCATGGAGAAATTTATTAAAAAAAAAAAAAAAAAACACTTCAATATGCCATCTTGTAATATCACACTGAAAAAACCACACCACTGTGTTGTTACTGTATTTGGCCAAGTGCATCATTGTGTTTAATTTGAACTTTGATTATGATAAATCACATGATACAGGGAGGCAACCAAGTGACTCTCCGTCCCTTCTGAAATCTTACCCTATTAAAACTTAGACTGCAGTAGCAATACAGTAACAAAAAAATCTATACACATGACACGAGAGGAAGGGATCTGAATGGAACATCCCAGGATTACTTGGTCATTTGTTAGACATGAACAGTGACTTCACCGTGCCAGCAATTACCATTAGAGCAGTAGATAAAATTGGTGCACGCATCAGATACAGCAAACCATGGGCTGCCTAATTTTCTAAGGAGGGCACAGACGTTCTGCACACCTGAGCATGATTAAGTCTTACTACTTAGGAAGAAGAGAGTCAGTATTGGCAGTGCACTGGCTTGAAGAGGAGGGAGGCAGTTGGAGGAGAAGCATAAACCTGTTTCTGTTCTCTACCAACAACATTATTGCAGGCACCAGTAATGAGGTGGCTAGGCTAGAAGGGGAAAGGGATATAGGATCTGGAGTGCTTTATCAGCTCCAAGACCAATGCTGGTTTTGGCACTATTTTCACTCTAGTGAGTTACAAACAAAAAAAAACACCAACCAAGCAGGTGCTAGCAATCTGAGAGACCACATGCCAGCTACAGCTGCTTCAAACTGATTCAATTACATCTGCCTGAACAGTCCTGGGACATGGAATCCACCAAAGGGAACCACAGGTCGAAGGGAGATCCAGTACTTTGGGATTTTAATAATTAAATTAAGGTGGAAGTCCCCCAACTGAAATTACGGTCTGAAGCACGTGATCACACTCAGCTTAGAATAAGATGGAAGCTGGGAGACAGCAGATGCATGACACCGGGATTCACAGTAAAAGCCCTTTGGAAATAACGCCTCAAAAATTTCCTGAAGCAGCCTGACAGCGCTGCCTTGTTTCCCCATACACTGGGTGCAGTACATTTGCTTGAACATGCTCTTGGGATTGGGACTTCACTCCAAACCTTGTTTGTACAAAAAGGGGCCAAGCAGCTGGGAAATTCTGGAGTGTAGTGTGTCCTCATTAGCTCCCATCTGCCATCAGAACTCAGCTCATGGCAAGTTTGGCTAAGTCCTGGTGTTCTCAGGTCCAAATCTGGGTCAGTTTTAATTACACTATACAGAATTCAGTGTGCAGTTTTTAAATCCTTATTATACAGCGCAGAAGAACGGGCAGCTCTCCAACTAATCAATTTTTTAAAAGTACATATATAAAAATTTTAAACCAGGCTAGACAGACAGTGGGTGGAAGAGAAAAAAAAAAAGTATAAGCGAGTACAGGGGTTAGTTAAGAGAATTAAAATGGGTACCACAAGTTCGCTTTAAAACTTCAAAGGAGTAAATTATAAAAATACAGGGTTAACAAAGAAACCTCTTCATTTTATAAGACAGTGAAACTGATGTGCAAGATGTATACAATTCATACTGCTTTTAGCATCAGCATGGGTTACACACAACAATACTGGAGCCAGATTGCTACGAAGGGAAAGATAAGACTGTCTTGTGATTTCAGGACCATAGCAGGCACTGGCTGACCTATTCCCATACCTTTTAACAGTCTTATTGCCTGGCTTGGGAAAGTCTTTTTCCCTACAAACAAAAAAGATCGTAGCCTTTACCCCACAGGTATAGAAAAGGTGTGGTTAGAAGTACCGTTCAATGGGATTCTTGAAGGTGATAGTGAACTGCAGGATGTTAGTCTAAATCCTCACCCAATAACGTTTTTTTGGACTACTGTAGCTGATATTTATTTTCCCTGTTTCGATGCCCTCAAATAGCCATCAGCCAGGTCAGGACTTGAAAATAGTTTTGCTTGCCAGGTTGCTGGCAAACAAAATGATAGGAGGCACAGAGAACTGTATGTTTTTCATTGAACAGACACTTGGGATAGCACAGCACGCCAAATCTTATCTATGTAAATTGGGCTAAAATCTACTCTCAAAGTCAACAACCAGAATCTGCCCTGTTTAGAATCTTTGTCAGATGCAAGGGAGCAAGTGGAAGTCTTCAGTAACAGCTACCAACATAAAGGTAGCTCAGAAATGGAGAAGGATGATCAAGGAGCAGTGTAAATAGCGATGAAATGATAGACGCTTGTTAGAAGAGCGTAATATTCTGCCATCCCCTACACAAAAACTACACCTTCAAAGACTTCCAACTTTGCTTTAACCATCTCCATGAAAAATTCCCATTAAAAAAAAGATTTCCCTTCATGCACCTTGTTAATATTATCACAGCTTTCATTTCAGAGCTACAGCATAGGAGAAACACAACACAATCCTGCGCTCTCCCTTCATTTAGCAGCCAATCCATACCTCTCCAGCTGCTAGGTTAACCTAGTACATCCTGATGCAGTAAGAAATACACTACTGACTATTTCAGGATCAACAAAAGCTACAAGGCTGGAGTAACCAGACAATGCTTTTTCTTGGAAAGGAAACTCTAATGTAACACCACCCCCCCCCCAGCACCTTTCATACATGAACATCCATACACCAAACATACATTACACAGTAATGCAAGCAGAAATCAATGAAATAAGTCTTACCACAAGAGCATCACAATCTTAGGTACCACCAGCTTCTCCATTATGGTACTAGTTCTCAAACGTCAGAGGGCTCTTTGCCCATACCACCTGACTGGTCTCAAGCTTTAACTATCCCCACCTGGGCCCACTTCTATTAATTAGGACAATTAGCCTCACCATCTCTGGGATAACTGTCAATTTAGCTTGAGCTGACACCAAAAAGAATTTGGATTAAAAAAAAAAAAAAAAAAAGAAAAAAAAGAGGAAGCTGAAGCCACAAGCAAACTGGGCAAGGTAATCTCCAATTACTGAAGAAGAAAATTACCCCATGCAAATTTGTGCAAATCAGTAACAGAACAACAACTGTGCAGGAGAACAATAACAGCAAACGCTAGTAAATTTAGCCCAGACATTATCATAGTGTCATTCTTGTAACAGAAATTTCAGTGCCTAGATGTGTCTTTGGACTATGCTCTCTTTTAAAGCACTGTTAGTGCAGTTAGGCATGTTTGATGGACTTTCAAAGACGTGACCCACCAGTGATGAGGCAGAACAGCAGACAACCTGTAACTTATACACACTGAAGAATGGAGTAATAACGCTATCTAGTGCTGCACACACTCTGGAACACTGACAAAGTTCAATGGTAAAACAGGGTGGCTACTTGGGAAGCCTGGGAAGGGAGGACTGTGCAGTTCAGAAGGGAAGTGCAGCTTCTAGTTGATTTTTTTAGGTTTTTTATGATATATCAGTGTAGATTTACTAAATAATTTTACATACCTCTTTCTTTGGCCTCTCTGCTTTTCCTCTTCCTCCATTTGACATGAATTACAACAAACCATTCCAAAAGTTAAAGTCAAAGATGGCTAGCATTGTGTCCAAGCGCTAAGGTGGACTTTCACTAGGCTTTGAGTAATTTTAAGGACCACAAGTATGACATCAGGTGTCACTACCTGCTGCAAATGGTGGAACTGTACAGTAGAAGGATCACTAGCCTCAGAAGTGTCTTTACATTTCACTGGCTAGACATGTGGAAGCTGCAGTGTGGAAAACAAGCCCCCTCACCCCCGAAAAAAAAACCATACAAAAATGGGAGACACCAGAGTGAAAAGACAGGCTCCACCCATGCTTATATCCCTTGAGACAGACTTCTTTTTTTTCTTTTTCTTTCCTCTCCTCACTCTAAAATGGTGTTTGGATATGACCCAAGTTAAAGTCACTGAAACTCTTCAGGTTCTTCAGATGATAATGCAGCCACTTCAGAGTTGTGTCATCACACTAACTTGTTCAAGGTGTATCTGGTAGCCATGAATTCTGACCAGGGAGCCTATGGGAAAGGAGACTGGCTCATATTTCTGAATAATCCATGCTGTTCTTGCATAACAAGGCTCCCACAGAAGCACATCTTCCTTCTACAATTCTATTCATGGGGAAATGGTGAAAGATCTGGCATGGCACATGAATGCAGATATACGCTATAGTCACAAATCAAATATGCCATTCTGAGATAAGGGACATTTTATTTTGCAGACTGTCAGCACCTGGGGATGTTAAAAACGTGAGAGTAATTTACAGAATGAAATAAACCATGGGGGTCCCAAGCTAGAAATTAAAAAAGAGACTCTTGTCAAACATACCTCCACTAAAATCTGATGCTACTGTATTCATCTTACTGTACCTACATGCAGCAACTCACATAATCCTCTTAGTGGGGTCTGTCCTTTCAACTACATGAGCTGGAATACCCAAAACCACAGTATTGTTTATAAACAGAATGAGTCCCTCAACTTTATTATCCTTGGTTGCAAGAGTTTAAGTCATACCCTTAACATTTGAATGCCATTTTTCTATTTCACTTTATTTGTGAGTGGGTGGTTTTGGTGCTATACAGTCTACATAAAATGAATCAGTACATAAAAATGCAACACCTATTATCATGTGTTTCGTAAACATCCAGCCCATGGCTTGTGTGTGTTGTGCAGCACAGTTGTTATTACCAGCTAACAACATGTCCTAAACTAACAGAAAAAGTCCTACAGATCTCATTTTTGTGAATTTTAAAAACAGTGGAGCAGGTTTAAGAGGAGGAGGAAACCTGCAATTCTCTCGCAGCAATGAGAAGGTATTAAGAACAGCAATAAACAAGGCCAACCAAAGGGATCACAAGTACTTTCCTAAAGAATGATACCCCATGTATATTGTTCTCAAATAAAAACTGAGAGTCCTGACTAAAGTGATGTCAACTTGCAAGTTGTGTGGTCCAGTTTCCAGCCTGCATGACAGAAGACAGCAAAAAAGCACAGAGACCTACATACATATCTCAGCTTATTGCCTTCTATTATTTGATAACCAAACTACCATCAGATAACTAATTCAGAAGGCCCTCCACAGTGAGACAGAGTATAAACCGAGTTTAAGACAGAAAAGTAAGTGACAACAGATAAATATAGGGTGACAATGAAAAGGAAGTTTACAATATAGTGCTTTTATATAGCAATATGAGATACAAACACCAATTATCCCCATTTTCTAGATGAGGAAACAAAAAGTCCCGGTCTAGACCACAAAATAAGTCAGGGGACTCTTGCTGAACATACAAGATTATGTCATACTCTGGTTTCTATTAACTTTATCACATTTACCCTCAGTACCTGACAATTTGTGGTTTCTTTCATTCAGCTTAAGAAGTCAACAACAATAGGCAAGCACCGGAGCATGTATCTGGAGCATGGTTCAACTGAAAATCTACCATGCCCATACTGCAGACCATACAGACGGCTGCACAGGCTCAACAGCCAGGGCAGTTACTTACCGAATCTGTGAGTAGGGCAAATCAGGAGTCTTGTTGCCCTCCATTAAACCTTTCCAGTTGCTGACAAACCACTGGCTAGGGCTTTCCTGAGCAAGTGGTTATATTCATATCTTTGTGTTAAACAGCCCTTGATGGGCTTTTCTTTCATGAGTGTATCCTCTAATTTGCTTAGCAGGCAGATTTCCTTCTGCTTTTTCTTCATCTTGGGTTAATGACTTCTACTGTCAATATTTGCACTGTGTGTCTAAAGAAGACTTTCTGGAGCTGCAGAAAAGAGATCTCCGATACAAAGACAATGAAGAGATTGGTCTATAGATCACTCCTCTTGGGCTAAACCAGTGTAAACAGATCTTAAGACAATGGCAGATCTGTTCCTGTATCATGATGAAGATTTCAACAGATCATAACAACGCTGTAGCTTTGCAGTTTGTTTAAACAGATTTATAACATGCTAACTCCCTTTTAGAAGGGCCAAGAGATGCATAATCTGAGCCAAGAGGCATAAACTGAGTAGGTATGAAGGTGAAATGGTCTGAATTTGCCAGACTTGCCATGTGACTGCATCTGCTGCTTGGATGCTGCCTAAATAGGCCAAGATCAAGGTTGCAAAGACTGATTTGATTCTGATCCCTCAAAGTAAACAACAAGACCTAGAAATCAAAGCTCATAATAAAATCTAAAATTCTGCCATGAAGTAATCTTATATTTCCACACTGCAATGCACAGGTGTGCGTGTGCACGCATACACACACACATTCACACTCAAATCCATGTTATCCCCTGCATTTGTATGTTGCACCATTGTAAACGTACTCTGAAAGAATATAATTGCTAGAGGAAAACAGCACCTATTGGTGCAGGGAACCTATGCTACTGTTCCCCTTTTGTAATCAGAAAACACTGATTCACACCTACTTGCCTCTCGTCCCTGCCCCTTTAGCAAGGAGGAACTCACCCGACATCTCTATAAGGCTTTCCTTGGCCAAGTCTGCAACCCCAGGCAACCCAGCCTCAATTGTAGGCAGCAAAGGCAGAGAGAGCTCAGCTCAGAGTTTGCCATGCTCAGTGCATGTCACATAACACAAGCAACCTGCGAACGAGCTGCTATGTGCTCTCTCAAAGTCACAGCTGCCAGCAACAATTGAGCAAGTGCAGCCCAGCTTTTCAGGATTCCTGCCTGTTGCCCAGGAACCACACAAAGCACTGGAGATTTTAAACAGGTGCAAACAGTGCTTTTCTCCCATGCCTTGTCCTCCAGTGCGTTAGACTGCACAGCCTCTACGATGGCAATGCTAGAAGAACCAGAAAGCAGCAAATGAACTTTTAAAACACGATCAGAGTTCCTACTGATACAGCGACGCTTTTATGATGTCAGAAAAACAGCTTCTACCTAGCACTATAAGCAGATGCAGAACGGCTTGGTCAGGCTTGCCTTTGCTTTTTGCTTTTTCAGAAATATGCAACTGTATTATAATTCTGGGTTACACATTTTTCTAAATTTGTCAGTATTTTTCACCTGCAAAATATTTTGTTATTGTAAGAGGTAATGTTTCAGAACATGCAATGATTCAGAACGTGTAATGAGCACCAAAAATAAATGAAAAGGGTACCTTTTAAAGCTTACTTTCAAAATAATTCTATAGCTGTATAGGAGTTTTTAATGCTCAAAACCATCTGTCAAATAAGCGTATTTACAGGCAGAATATAAATCACACAATTATCTAATTTTGTGTATGTATAGGAATTATATATGTACCATGTATTCGCAGCCTATTGCTTAACATTCTAATCTTGTATGTACACAGCTCAGTGCATAGGTGGTACCGTAGATGGAAAGAAAAGGTATTTCCTGAACTGAAAATCTGTGAGGCAATTTTTAACAGGCTCGTTAGAAAAGACTGCAATAACTCCAGAACGGTTTGTTTTGTCAATATTGCCTACACTGTGTTAAGGTCATCAAATGAGTTTGTTATTAGCCGTTGGTAATCAGGCAAATTCCTGTTAGTTTCAGCCAGAATCTTGCCTGAATTGGAAGGGAGCAGGAACTGGTTAAGGCCATTAACCAGATGGCCATTAAGATCTGTTGCTCTGATGCTATGATCAACTACTAGTCTGGTGTCTACCCGCTACTTAAAAGCCTACTTACAAGAGCAGGCACAGGTCAAGCCTTGAGCAAGGTTCCTTCGCTGTTCGTTCAGAAAAGTTACCATGCTGACATGCATGCTAGGGGCTTCTGTCTAAAATGAAACTGTTCAGATAGGTTTTACCTTCCCTTTTGGATTCAGCTTTCTGTTTGGATGGAGGTTGAAAAGGCTAAAGGGTTCTCTTGTACAGATGCCAACAAAAACAAAGGTAAACTTAGAATTTTCATTAACTGTAAATTACAAGAGCAAACAGAAATAAGGATTGATGTGAGCAACAGGGAATGCTAAAGCTTCACCAAATGTAATGTGTAATGCCTCAACCCAAACATATTTTGGGATGACTGCCAAGAAGATGGGTATAAATGTGGGAGGCTTAGTAGAGTACAGTTTGAGCTAAAATGTGTAAAGTTTTCACTTGTGCTAAGGAAACATTCGTAGCTAGGTAAAAACAAGGCCTTATGAAAAATCCAATTTTGCATCTAATCTAAATTTCCCTGGGCAAAGCAACTGCTCTCTTCCTAAACTGATCCTCAAGATAGCTGGTGGTAGCATGTAATTATTGTGGATAGTATTGCCATGGGTTAGGCACTAGTTGAATATTGTAAAGCGTAGAGGTGTCTTACCCGGCTTTAAGTGGTATGGTGTTCTCATCTAAACCTGAATTGGAGTCAGTCATTATAGTGATTTTGTCATTTGGTGGTCCAATGACACCTGTACAACTATGAGGCAAAAATGTCAGCTCTGTCTAACAAGCTTCTTAACTTACTCTGTTATCCATTAGATCTTTTGACCCAGAATCTCCTAGTAGTGACAGATGCAGCATCCCAAATCACCAGAGCTTCTCCAGTGAAGAATAATTACAGTGTCCCGTATGTTGTTGGGGCTGTAGTGAAAAGGGCATTAAATAACCCAAATAATCTCTCTTTGCTGCTAAAAATCCCCCAGCAGAAAAAGGCCAACATCGTTGAGTTTTGGTTTATCTACTGTAAGAGCTGTGCCTCAACAGTAACAGTATGTGGTCCTCAACTAGAAGACTATTTCATGAGCTAGGACTTAAGTTTACTTTCCATCAGATAAACAATGGGCAATCCTTGTATAGGCAAGAGGCCGGAAAGTAAAAGGCTATAAATTCTATGGAAATGTTCAACACAAGCTCATTTCTCAGCTTTTTTTAGGCGACTTTCTTCTTGAGTTGGTAGACCAATTGTGGCGGTTTGACCCTGGCTAAATGCCAGGGGCCCACCAAAGCCACTCTATCACTCCCCTCTTTAATCAGACAGAGGAGAGAAAAGTAGATCAAAGGGCTCATGGGTCGAGATAAGGACAGGGAGAGATCATTTGTCAGTTACCATCATGATAAAATTAATTTAATTTTTTATCAATCAAAATCAGAGAAGGAGAGGATAAAAACTGCTGAATCTTAAAACACCTTCCCCTCATCCCTCCTTTCTTGCTCAGGCTCAACTTCACTCCCAGATTTCTCTACCTACTCCCTCCCAGTGGTGCAGGGGGATGGGAATGGGGGTTGGGGTCAGTTTATCACTCGTTGTCTCTGCTGCTGCTTCTTCCTCAGGAGAGGACTCTTTCCCTGCTCATGTGTGGGGTCCCTCTCATGGGAGACAGTCCTCCACGAACTTCCCCAACTTGAGTCCTTCCCACAGGCTACAGTTCTTCATGAACTGCTCCAGCATGGGTCCATAATTTCCACAGGGTGCAGTCCCTCAGGAGCAGACTGCTCCAGCGGTGGTCCCCCACAGGGTCACAAGTTCTGCCAGCAAACCTGCTTCGGCGTGGGCTCCTCCCCCCACGGGGCCGCAAAGTCTTGCCAGGAACCTGATCTGGCGCAGGCTTCCCACAGGGTCACAGCCTCCTTCCTTTGGGCATCCACCTGCTGCGGCATGGGGTCCTCCACAGGCTACAGGTGTATCTGCTCCACCGGGACCTCCTCACCATGGTCTTTACCACAGGCTGCAGGGGAATCCCTGCTCCGGCGCCTGGAGCACTTCCTCCCTCTCCTTCTTCACTGACCTTGGTGTCTGCAGGGCTGTTTTCTCTCAGACCTTCTCACTTCTCTTCTCTCTCCAGCTACTGAGCCGCAGCAAGTTTTTTTCCTTCTTAAATATGTTATCACAGAGGCACTGCCATCATCGCTGATTGGCTTGGCCTTGCCCAGCGGCAGAAACAGGGAAAACTTGTGGCAGCTTCTCAAAGAAGCCACCCGTGTAGCCCCCCCACTAGCAAGACCTTGCTACACAAACCCAATGCACCAGTTCTTTCAGCAAAAGTGTCAAAAGCAGTAAAGCTTCTTACATATTTTTTCTGCATAGACTTCAGAAAGCATACACAGTAACGAAGCTCCAAGAAGCCGTTTTACTGGCTACGGCTTCAGCTTTATTTGTGTGATTGGTTCCAAGATCTCGAGACAGTAACACGAGTTACTTCATGATTCTCTATGTTAAGTGCAGGTTACATCCTTCCCTCTCTGTGCCTGATGATACAGCATCTGCAGCTGACAGATACGGACAAGCTTTTGTTTCCTCCTAATGCACCTCCAGTTCTACAGATGTGGAAGTATGAAGTGCCTATTGACAACACAGTACAGGAACCATACTGACAATACCCAATGTATCCCATTACATGGCAAATAAACATGACCCTCTGGTAAAGAAATAGTGATGAGGGTAACTTATCCCATCTGAAAGAGAAATAAAATCTCAAAAGACACTGCTTATTCATTCCATTGCTCAACATGTAGATCTATTCAGCTAGGAGGACCAAAGGTGACAAGTAACCCTAGAAATATATATATGTAAAGCTACTTGTCACCAGAAGTAATCATACAGCCTCCATTGGTAGGAGACACCGTGTCTTTCCTTTTGCTGGAGAATGTCTTCCTTAAGGCTAACACTGGCACGAGAATGGTGGGAACATTTACGAAAGACTCTAATGTAAAAGCAGCTCAGATTTGTCTCCACGGTTGCCAGTGACTAAGTGGCAGGCAAAGACATTTCCTAGGTTGTCCAAGATCAGAAAGTACACAGTGTGTGATGGAGTTTAATGACAACAGTGATTCAAAAGACTCTCTTTAAACTTTAAGGATGGAACCTGGTGGAACAGGCCAGGACTCACTATTTTGGTAACAATCTTAGGGTGAAATTTACCCTCTGTCAGTTGAAACTTTCCTTCAAATTACATGAAGACTATGCACCTCAGCAAAGCTTAGAGGAGTCTGAAAGAACGTACCTTTTTCTGCAGCGGCTTCTGTAAAATAAGAAACTGGATTAACCATAGTCTTCACTGGTGCCAGCCAGACCACAAAGTGCACCATCGACACTCCACTGTAAGGTAAGAGCTATTGTAATTTTAAAAGAATATCAATTAAACATCTTGCCCCAGAAGTGCTATAACCTGACTTCAGATTTCTTATAAACTATGTCTCCTTGCACTCCTAAATAATACCAGAATAAGAAGCATCAGATTACTTTCTAGGAGATATTTACAAATCTCTGGGATATTCTAAGCAGATATTATTATACTGAATAGCACTACAAGCTGCCCTCCATCCACAGCACCATGCAGGCTGTCATTTTTGTAGTTAGGATGCATTTTGCAGTAAGACTTAACTGTTCTCTCAAGTGCACTGTACTGCTAGTTGTTGTCACAATTATTTATAACTAGGGACATCCATCTCCTACTAACCTTCTGTTCTGGCCCAATATACAGGAAACAGTATTTGGAGGGTTGAAGTACGTTTATAAGAATTTCGACTCAATATTTCTTAGCCAGATTCTGCCCTCTGTTTTTGACTACAAACCCAGGCAAGTCGAAGATGGTATTCATTCTTCCTCTCTATTGAGTGGTGTGTGTATAAAAACTTAATTTTTATAAAAGGTCAGGATGGCAAATGAAGATGTTCAGCTAAAGAAGTGCTTTTTCAAGAGACTTGTAAACATGAGACCACTAGTTGGGTTTCTTCTTTAAACTGTATCATAAAAGTATTGTGTAGCATTCTTTAATACAGAGCAGTAGTGGAATAGTGCATGAAACACTCAATGCCAGGAAATAATCTATCCCTAGCTTAGCAGTGAATTATCCTACAACCTTGAGAATGTTACTTAACTGTTCTGTGTTTCAGTTTCCCCATCTCAAATGGGGATAATGATACTTTGTAAAACCACTCTAAGGTTCTTTAAAAATATGTTATCATTTGGAAGCTTGCAAAGTGCACTGGAATTTCTAAAAAAAACCCCACCAAGAATATAGGAATAAGTATTGCTTTAAACATTTGTTGCAATATTTTAACACAAGTAATGCCTTTCTTACAAGTACTTTACAATATTCTCAAGTGTTTATATGTACTATTTAAGTGAATCAACTGCAATTACCATACCTCCCGCATACTGGATTTGAAGATACTACATACTTTAAGTTTAAACTTGCAACTGTTGGTGCAAACATGAATCTTTTCATGGACCTCAGTAAGAGATTGACTGGGTCCTGTATTTTTCCTAAGACAAGCAACAGTCCTCCAGCTGAGGCACCACTGCATTCTTTGAAACATACAATATATTAAGAAACTAAAAGAGAGAGAGGTGAACATTGTGTCCTGCCTCCCCAGCATTCTTTTCAGCACCTACGTGATACAGATGCCACAGAAGACTCAGTCTTACTTTGAAGTGCAGGAAAATGTATCATGGCAAGAGGCTGAGTCTCATTCAAAGCATCCTTTGAAACTTCTTAAAAACTTCAGCTGAGTTGTGGATCTGGAGATGTTTTAATGATTAGTTTACTTTTCTGTACTCTTAGAGCACAGAAGAGCAAATTCATTACATGTTTAAAACTCAACATACTTTGCAGGCTTTAGACATTCAAATACTTCTCAAAGTTTATCCTACTTAAATATGCACTTGTAGGGTGTAATCCAAAAGCGGCTGTCTTTGCCAATCAAATGATCCTATAATTCAAATTCCAAATCATCAATCAGCTAGTTACATTTTTTGAGAAAGGTATTCTAGTGCAGAAGAGAGCTGTTTCCTCAACTTCATATTACAAGAATGGATCACAGAGTTTCTCAAATAGTCAACACTACAGATGGGACCAAGTGTGGAAACTGCCAGGCCCAAAAGACTATTTTCTCTGGGCGTTATTAACAATCAAAACCAAGATATCAGAACTGGGGATGGCACGCATGTTTAGAGACAGCACTCATTATAAACCAAATGCTACAATAGTTATATTACTGAAGGAGAAAAAAGTTGGGGAGATTCTACAGCCAATTCATCTTTAATAAGTATTTCATTCACTAACTTTGTAATACAAAGAACAGAATTTCTATCCATCAAGTTATTCAATCATATTTATAGCAGATAAAAATTTACAAGCATTAAGTTAGCTACAGTGACCTTATCTCCAAGTAAAAAATTACCTACATATTTGAATACAAAGGCAGCAAACTGGATTTTCTTATTCTTATCAAGATTAATATAATACCTGAATGCAAATAGGACAGCTAGATAAGAGTTACAACAGCAACGTGTGAAATTTCCCCCATTTTTAGGTATGATTAAGAAAGCAACACCAGAAATACAAGCAAAAGGGAAAAAATAAGGTCATCCAAATTAAAATTATGTTAAAAAAAATGTATGGCCCTGAATCTGTGGTAGAACTTGAGGAGAGATTGCCAACTAGAAGAAGGGTAGTGAGGTGGGATGCCCTCAGATGTTTAAAAGCACAGAGTATGGAAGACAGTGCAAGAATGGGAATGTGCCCGCACAGGTTGTGTTAAAGCTTAAAATATCTCCAGCTCAAGTGAACGTGCAGAGAGACAACTACTTCAAGCAGAACTTTTTACTGATTAAGTCACTACCATAAATCTCAATATGTTCCCTGCCATATTGGCAGCCTGTCCCTTTTTTCCTTTTAACTGTGGGCCAGATCCTCAGCTGGTATAAGTTGGCATCGCATTTTGTTGCCTTCAGTGGAGCTAAGCCAATTGATGCCATCTGAGCATCTGATATTATATTTCTGTAGCAGTTAAAAAAATGATACAGTGGCATTAATTGCTACATAGCCATGTCTCATAACCTCATGGTAGGGGTGGAAAGACTTCTCATTTATAGTTACCAGTCAACATACACAGTGGAAGGGTCAATTGGCATTCCAAGCTCAGTTTGATGGCTGTAAAGCTACTAGTATCTATTTTTATTTGATTCCACAAGTCAGTGGTAGTCATTCCAAACACAGGAGACACCATTTCTCATTTTCCTATGTGATTTAAATACTTAAAATTTGTTAACTCAAAGGCATGTAGTAGCTACGCTATGTCCTTAAAGCACCATAAGCTATTGCATCAAAAATGCAATGGATCTGACATGCAGAAGAACACACAAACTGGAGCAGAAAAAAAACCCCTTTAACTGAGAATCCTGAGTCCCACTGCCAGCAGTGGATGCTAAGGGAAAGAAGGCAAGTACATGTTCACCTGTAAGCATTCTGCTACAGACCTACAGCAGGTCAGAGATGCAAACTGAAAAATCAAGTCAAAATATACCTGTACTTTTATTTGTCACTGTTAGGAAGGGCTTTACAGTGATAGCTATGTAGCATCATTCTCCACTGCAGGATGACGAGGAATCAGAAAATAGAAGGCAGTCATCTTTCCAAGGTCCAGAGGGACAGTGGTGACAGAACTCAGAACATTATCTTAGTCTTTTTGTATTCATGTTCTTGCTTTCTGCTTGGCTTTTGTTGCCGTGAGGTTTTTTTTTCTGATAAGCCACCCTACCCTGTAGAGCTAACTAGCTACATTTCAATAGCCAGGTGGAATACGGGCTTTGGATTTCTGACACCACACTGAGAACCTTGTCCCAGACACAGCCATTCTCCAATTTATGATCTTCTTATAGAGAGGGTGGTCATTTTTTGATTCAGCAAAGGGAGAAATGGAGCACAGGACTCATTATGGACAACTGCACACTGCTTTGGACCATCTCATACGACGACCTGACACTCATAGTTTATACTCTTTGTGTAAAAAGCCCATATGTTCCATCTCACTGCAGAAGGAAATAATGTCAACAAGAAAATCCTAGCACCCAAATAAAACCCTTCTTCTCGAGTGAAATAACATTTCCTGCTTGCTACCCAACACAAAAAAGTGTAGGTTGGGACTCCCAAAGAACAAGGGTGGGCTCAGACACTCAGAAGTAATGATCACTTGCATCAACATTTTAGATGCAGCAAAATGTTCATTAACTCAAGGAGGCTACTGAGGGTTTTTGTCTGTGTGTTGGAGGGAGGGGTAAATGGGGAGTTATTCTGTGGCACTGAATCTATCTTGGCCTGCCTTCATTTGCATTCCCTGCCCTTCCCAGTATTTCTTCTCATATATAATTATCTCCTCAGCTCCTAAGTTATTTTGTTTTAAGCACTTCATACCCCCTGGACACTCAACACTGAGATCTTACTGAACGTTAAACAAGCAGATTCCCATCTTTGTCTTTAAACGGGTAAAATAAAAGTACTAACCTATCAGACAAAAAAAATACTTATTCTCCACCTACTCATTAGAATTTGCATGTTATAGCAGCATGCACAGTCCTAACAATCTTCCAAATGGGGGACTGGAAGTAAGAAGACTCATTCTAGAAGTAAATGTAAAATAAATGGCCTTATGTTGGCTGAAACATATGTCCCACAATGCAGATAGTTTGCTGTGGATATAATATAACTACCTGGTAACAAGCAAAGGCCAAAACATGGGAAGATAAACCCTGGCTTGACTGACTTCAACAGAAGTTTTGCTTGCATAAGGACAGACCATGAAATTTAGGGATTTAGCCACAAAAGAGCACAGCCACTGAGAAAAAGGAAACAAAGAATGAAATCAGTGACGGAATGAAATATCAGAGAAGAGGACATATGGGGGGAAGGATAAGAGTAAGCAGGAAAATGTAAGGGGATGAATAGGGAACAGGAGAAGCAGTGGACACATATTGATTTGTTAAGGCTTTTACAGGATTGACTGCAAGTTTCTCCGCTTGACACATAGTAGTGTTTAATGTGCTAAAAGATGGGAAACTGAATCTACTTATATTAACCAGGAAAAGCTGTCCTGTTTTGGGAGAGTTTCTGTAAGTGCCTCTCTTCATCCATACCAAAATGGCAATCTGCAACTTTCTCCCACTCTTCCTCCACCTGCATTCATAGCTCAGCCCCCCCCTCTAGTTCTCATCAAAACAGTTTGCTGATGAGAAGGAGCCATTTTTTTTTTCCCTTGCTAGTAACAGAAAAAGCAGCAACAACCCGCCTCTCTCTCAGGCCTCAGCTCAGCAAGGAATTTATATCAGAAGACTGCTGAAATGACCCACTGATGAACAAAATTTGCAACCAGGAAGGACTCACATTAAAGCCAAATTTCCTTGACACTGTCTATTTATATACCAGGAAGATGCCAGGATGCTGGTGAAGTATACTCAGATTCTTTTCAAAAAATCCTGCTGTGATGAAATGTCTTCACAGCCTTGCACATTTGCTATTAGGTTCTGATACTACAAATGGAGGAAAATGATGGAAGCTCTACTACTGTCATTCTAGAGAGAGTTCCACTGGGAACAACTTCGGATGAAGAAATTACAGACTTTCTCTCAGAGCTGAATGTATCTGAATGTGGCAGATAAGATCCACACTGCAAAAAGGTTTGAAACCTATTACATACCCAGCAGAAAAGAGAGTTTTAAAAAGACACATTCTGCCTAACTCAAATAAAATTAAACCAGTTGATTAAGAATATGTCTTAAATTCACATGAAGAGTATCATCCATCTTTAAAAGATGCATGTCCCATCTTTTGTGTATTAAACTTGGCAGAAATACGTCCACATTTAGTCATTTTTGTCTTAAATGAGTCTTAGGATGCAGCTGTTCTGATAGTGATGAGAATTAAAATGTTAATCTTCAAATTCTTCATTTAACTATTATTTAAGAAATATTATTGTTTAAATGAGATGCTCCCTTCACACACCAAAAAAAAAAAATAATCATAAAAATATCTGCCTTACTTTTTTTAAAAAAAGGAATTTTCTGTGCCCGAATTTTATAACAATCCATAAACGTGTTTAGTCATCCTTACCACAGGGGAAAAACGTTAAGTAGGGAATTTCTGCCTGACAGAAATCCTGCAAGTGACAAAGCCTCTAATTTTGACTTCAGTGGAAATTTTGCTTCAGTATGGATTCACAGGATTTGGCCTACGCTTTGCAGAGATGACTGGGATTCAAGTGTGTTATTACATAGATAACTGTTTTGCTAAAATCTCAAGTGCACTCTTAGAAGAACTGGAGGCAATGAGTTTGACAAGGGATCAAAGAGATCAATTACTATTGTGTCCAGTCGACATAGAGTGTCCAGTGGACACCAGCTGGATGGGCAGAAGATAGGAATTATTCCAGTTTAGGTTTAGGGTGCTAACATACAAAGTAGAATAATTTCTTTCCTCCCCCAAAGCATGTTTGGCATTTATTTTCCCATTTCTTATGTAATGGAGCTTTCCTAATATTTATTATTTATCAAAAATACTTGTTTTCTATGTTTCCCTAGGAAGCTGAAATACCCAAATTTCAATTTCTAATTAGAAAAAGCATGCAGCTGTTACTAACAGGCCAAATGCTGAAATGCTTGCCCGGGATTTAGTCTGTCCACTGTTCCAGATGCAATGTGACTAAGATTCCCCATGACATCTAGCTGATAGGTCTGGGGAAATCTGGCCAGGCACCTTGATAACGAACAGATATATACAGGCTGTGCCGCCCCATAACTTCCATGTCTCAAGTCTGTTTCTCCATTTCCTCTCCACTGACACCTCTTTCCTCCCTTTGAAAAGATGTGGAAGGGAACCAGGAAAAAAGCAACTGCCCCTAACAGAGTTGTTCTAAATCTTCCTGAAGAAGCAGACAGAACAAATCGCTCCTCAAAAGCGAGCCCAGGTGAAAGCTCCATGCTGCAGTTCTATAGTTCTAAACGCCAAGAAGGGATGCAGATATTCTTTATGCTGGAACAACCTAGCCTCTAAACTCGTATTTACTCCAGTAAATTGCTTTTTCCTTTAACCTGTGATTTTGCTAGGTAGTTGTAATTTTGCACTGTTGCTCAGAGGACATCTCTTCGCTTTGCTAACTATCTGTTATGTGTATGTCATTGCAGAATTTGGCCATGTAAATCTTGAAAGTAATTTGCAGCTCTGAAACTCAGTTCTGATATATTTCTTCAAATCCTATGCTGTCAAAATTCAGTGAAACTGCTAAAAGCATACGAAGATAACATCTATAAACACTGCAGCTGAGTACACAAAAAGCTGCAGAGGAAGAATAAGGGTTACCAGAGCAGGAAAATACTGTTAATTACTTAGCATTGTTTCTTGAAGCATAATACCTGTACCTGGAAACTACACATTCCTACCTGTACGTCACATCAGTATTACAGGGGTAAATCTCTCTAGAAGGAAAGAGAAACCAAAAAGAGAAATGAAACAAACAAAAACCCGATACTCACTAGGTAGTATCTGCAGATGTTCAGCTAGCAACTGCACTTTGCCCACTCCTTTCGGCAGACCCCTATACTATGAGTGTTGCAAATATTAGATTTCTTCTCCTGTGTGCCAAGTGATAGAAGTTCATAAAAAGTTAAAGGATAATACTTAGTAGATGCCAATAATAGTTTTGTGTTAAAATATCCACATGGTAATAATACCACTGTGATGGTAAATTTCCACCTTGGTTGTTAAATTCTACTGTACTCAAGCTTCTCCTGTTCCTGTGGCTTAGGCACTGCTCTGCTGAGGAAGCTCGGGATAAGCCTGTCCTCCCATTATTCTGGTGTGAGCTAGCTCAGCAGAAGAGACTTTTATTCTGATATGACTCAGCCAAAAAGTACTCTGGACAGATATGCAAGGAAAACAGAAAATACCCCACAAACAGCAATCATACCATTGTTATGTATTCCAATGTAAAGTGTTTACAGGATTAAACAGTAACAGCACTGACAGGGTAACACATAGCACGGCCTCATCCTGCAAGCCTCACTCATCTGAAGAATCCTAAGTGTGTGCAGTCCCTTGCAGAGATTGTCAAGTGCAGAAAACTATGAAAATTAGGAGAAAACAAAAAAAGCAGGGCTGTGACTCACTTAAAATTGTACAGAAAACAAATAGAAATTCATAAATAAGACTGTTTCTGACTTTTGATCTTGTCTGTGGGACACAAGATCTCTCCCATGAGAATAAATATGTCAAAGCAAAAGCAACCCCTCCCTTGACATTTTATTATATTCCTATAATTGTCTCAATATACCAGATCAATTGCATTTGAAAATACAGCTATTAAGCCATAACTAGACCATCTTTGGAGCCTTTGTTTGTCAACTGCATCAAACAACAATTCTTCTGCAGACAAGAAATCAGACTGTATTTTTACAATAATTGCAAGTCATTTCTAGGAGAAAGAGGTAGCAACAATACCCAAGGAAATAAAATAACATACTTCTGTGCTTTCCCATCAAACCCGATAGTGCTATGGGTTTAAATCAGTCAGAGGCAGCTACGCATGAGAGATTGCACTCTGCAGGCTCTATCAGTCAGAAGTCAAGGATACACGTCCATGATTTATCATACTTTTCATGGTAATTAGCTAGAGTGCCATTTTGCTTCCAGTAGCATCACTCAACTTTCTTTTTTTAATTTGGTCTTTTTTTCTGCAAATGAATTTACATATTTCTCAGTCTCTCATCCCCTACTATGTTTTATTTATGAATATAGGCCTTCCTGATGGTAACTTTAATGTGAAGAAGGTAGCAATTAGTGTACCTATCTGCTAAGTTAATCCCTTTCCCACAATGTCTGCAGAGAAGTTTAAGGTAAGTAACAGTTTACAGTCAATATTAGGTTTAATTATGCTTAATGAGGGTAACTGTCTCTGTTTACTAACTGCACCTAGGTGTGTAGCTCCTATATGAGTTTTTCTCCCAGCCTCATTCCACCCTGTTAATAGTGCCACTGTGCATGGTACATGTGGTGCTTTAATCCGTAAAAACTGCTCCAGTAGAGCCAAGCAAGTGAGGCACCTGTTTCAACACAGAGTCAGAGGGAGCAGAACAGCCTTAAAATAATGACAGTTTTGTGTAAGGAGAAATTTTACTGTCTGGTATTTCAGTGTATGCAGTGCATTAGAGAAAAGAGAGGGGGAAAAAAAACCCAACCAAAATTAGACGTTCCCCAAGCCCCTCTTCCTAAAAAAAATTTTAAAAATAAAATAAAGCATTTGTTCCCAGTTTGCAGATCATTCCCAAGAATGTTACTACGTTCTTTTAGTTCATCGAAAGCTGTGTTAACAATTAATACCCTGAAGTTAAACAAAACAATGAAGACTTCTTGACTTACTCATATTTCATGTGTAGGTTATCTTCCAGAACTAGAAAGATTCTAGAGGCAACTGAAGACGTTGCCAACGTTGTCTTATAAGGTCAAAAGCAAAACCTCAGATCCCAAACCAGTTCTACTTCAACTGCTCTGTTTTCAGCCTCTGTGTAACATTGTTACTTCAGTCTGCATCTTCCTAAAAGATTTAGGAGATCTAGATTTGAGTTTACTTCATACTTCTCACCATAACATTTTCCTTTGTGATTTCATGTTATCCCCTTGGGAAATTAATGCAATGGGAATTTTTTTATACATATTTATAGCTACCCATGAAAAATGTACCTTCCTAAATCTTTGACTCCCTAGAATGCATGAATTTCAGGAGGTTTGTGTGTGTGCACGAGGGACTACGTTTGCAGAAGTGCTGAAAACAAAGCTGTTTAATTTCCAATGAGAAATGGAAGTGTAACACACAGAGAAACTGTTCTGTAAATGGAAAGGTTAGTTCGTTTGATTTTTGCAAAGCACTAAAAAGCAAGTTCTGCATTTCACTCATATCAGAGAAATGTGAAGTTTGCTCAGACATAGCTTAGAGGTTTTATTTTTTTTTGTTTTCTTTTTTGGCCTAGTGAGCACTCTGCATGAGTCCACATGTTCCCTCCTTATTTTTGCCATTGGCAAGACTTCAAGAAAAAATCTCTGGTTAGAAAATTGTTCAAAAAAGGAGGAAAACCTTCAGCTAAATCATGTTTTTTGTTTTTAAAAAACACCCTAGTATTTGATTGTCAAAATATCAGTTACTAAAGTAAGATTTTATTTAAAGACTAGACTCTCTAATTCTGGAAGCTATATCCAGATCAACATGCTTTGACTGTACAGGTTTCAAAGTCTAAGCTCAAGTCTCTTTGTTAAGGTTTATATGTATATATTCCTACAGTGTGCTAAACTAACCCTAACACCCATATTACTGGATGTTAGCAAAAAGGCTTCTAAAAGAGAAGTGAGATTTTTTAAGTGATGTCTTTCCCTCTCAACACCATGTTCCAAAAACTGTGATCTAAACATGTAAATACAAGTTTAACCACTATTTAAAACTCCTACTAGCTACATAACAAGAAAGGATACCTGTTTTCAAAGCAACAGCATAGTCTTCCATTTGCTCTTTAAGACATCAACATTCAGATAAATATGGACTCTATTATGAGATGAAAATTATTTACATGCACATATTCTTGAGAAAATTGGCAAGGTTTTGTATCCAAGAAGGGAGCAGAAGTAGAAGGGGTCACTTTACTGCTTGAATACAAAATCCAGCAGCTAGCTTAATTTAACGACTTAAAATACTACAGAATGACTCTGAGGATCTGGAAAATTTAAACAACTCATGATTTCAAGGATACTTTATGGAAAACTTAAGTGCTGTTTTCATTCTCCAGTTAATACAACTGGCCAACACCAGGAGAGGGCATATTCAAGTTACTTCTCACCTACTGCTGCCTTTCAGTTAGCGCCATAAACAAAGCTTGGGTAAGTGAATGTTAACCTATTTTACTAAAGCACAGTCCTAGAGTCAGAGACAACAGGATTACCCGCAGGCCACTGATGTTCAGTATACACACACGTGTAACTGTCTCCTCAAAAATCCACAGGCAGATCTCCAAACCATAGGAAGCAGATCTCCCTGAGACAAAGATGGATGTGGGCATTACTATGAAAATCTGTGCAGCTCCTCTCCCCAGACACATGGTTGGAAAAAACCCCCACACTTCTCTGCCGAGCCTGGGAGAAAGGTGGGCTTGCTTATTTGGATCAGTCTGGATAATAACTAGGTTTTTCCCATTACACGTATCTCTGCCCAAACTCACCAATTATAATGAAGGACCTTGGGAGGATAAAGATTCTTTTAAACTATTGCAAAATAACCAAAGAAAAGCTATTTTTCAAAATTCCAGACTTTTTTTCAGTAAAAATCACTTTTTTCCCAAGATCTAGGGAGGTTCAGTCACCCCTAAATGAATTGAATCTATGTTGCAGTATAGTGTCTCAGGAGAGAGAGAGACACTCTCCCTTAATGACCTCTGAAGTAACGATGAGAGTCTCCAGTCTTGATGGAGGAAATTACCTGAGATACATACAGCCTGATGGCCTCCAGCATCTCAAGGAGGCTTAAAGCCTATATTCAAATGGCTCATTTCATGTTTATAGACCAGCCACCAGCCAAGCGGGTGGGACTGGAACATAGATTTAGCCACATACCAATCAAACTGTTAGAACATAACTTACAAAAGAACTCTTAGCCATGGATACCAAGATCTTTGGGCAATCCCATCTCATAAAGAACATTTAAATGTGCCTATAAACATTATTGTGAAGATATTTTATTTCAGAAGAAGGAAAAAGTTTCTGATCAAAGTTCTGCAAATGACCATAATTCAGATTATTAAAAAATTAAAAGGAAAATTCCTTATGTAATTAAAATGCTCTATGGGTGACTGAGTAGCAATGTTTCTTGCTTCTTTATTGTTTTCTTCAATATTGATTTCTTGCCAGAAAAAATACAAGTCTTCAGCTGCTTGTCTCTCAGAAGAGCCTCTGCCTACTTTTGTGAATTCTCTCTGCCATCCTTAAGATATGCCTTCTGAAGGCAAAGAGACTTGTATAATCCCCAAAGCCCTATTAATATCAGTAAGAATGATACAGGTTTGAGTCAAAACAACCAGAGGGAATGGCTAAAATGGCCTCAAAGCCATTTTTCAGTCAGAATGGTCTACTTCATCTACCTGGCACTAAAATGTGCCGCTGCCATGTAAATGGTCCAGCTCACACTGCTGCTGACTTCTTTGTGTCTCTCATTTTGTTGTCGGCTAATAACGCAAGTAATGCTGGTATAGGAGAAAGAGGGGCTTGGCCTTTTAATGACCCACATTGCTGACAACACTGAGTTATGCAGTAATGCTGCTCTGCAAATCATACTACTGCTTAACGAAAAGTTGGTTTTGACTGGAAGGTTGATAAAACGAATGAGGCCCATGGAACGTGTTCAGTGGCATCACCACAATGTCACCATGCAAATCTCTGATTCAGCTCTAACAGGAAAATAGATGTCCATCAACAGGAAGAGGGGACAGGGAGAGAAAGAGGGAGATGCTGAGACAAAGAGAGAAAAGGAGAGTGATAAAGGGAGGGAAAGAAGGATGGAGTGAGGGAAGGAAAGAAGGGGAAAAGGATTTTGGAGTACTACTCAGTGGAAGATATAGCTATTGAACTTGGCAGGACACAGTAATGTTTTGAAGAAGAAAATCTTGTGCCACCAGATAGAGGATTTAACCCTCCATTTTACGAGTAGTTCCTTGTCAACCCAAGTTCTACTTGTATGGAAAACTGTGGAAGCTAAGTGCCTACTGGGTTTAAAAAAGACAACAGAACAAAAATTTGACCATGAGGAGAAGCAATAAAATTCACTGTCCTGAGCTATCCATCAAAGAAAATTAACTTTCCCAAAAAAACCACCAGAGATATTAAAGATCAGTGCTTTAATCTGTCTGGCCACCTGAATATTGACATCTGGACAGCAAAATTGCTATTTATTCTTTCCAATGAAGGTAAGCTGACTCACTGGCAAAGAAGAAAGAATTTAATACCAAATTTTGTTCCATGTGGCAAAAATGCCAGGTGTAACCTGTGCCACATCCTCCAGGTATTACAAAATTATCTGCACTTAAGACGAGGAAGAAAAACAGAATGACTGAAAGTTTCTTCTTGGCTTCCACCCTGGCAATCAATATAGGTACATACATCTGAGCAAGAACCAAGGTGGTTAAATCCCTTCCTCTGCATCTCAAAAGAATTCATGGACATCTATTCCTTGCCCATGCTCTTTTTATTCCCAGTGGACAGGGATGTTTGTCTTTTTCACAGAGGAGGTGTCAGATCATGGCTCCTGGCAAGTCAACATGAATCACTGGCCACAATTCAAATGTGTGCTCTAAGAAACAGAATTTTAGCATCCAGAAACTCCACTCTTAAAGCGCTGAATGAGGAAACCTGTTGAGCCAGTGTGTTGATTAAAGAGACCAATACTTTCACATTCATTTTCAAAAATGGTAAAGGAGGGAGAGTAAGACATTACCTTTCCCACTTTTATCTTTTATATAGAAAAATAGGCGCACTGGCCTTGCATTGTTAGTTTTACTAGAGTATCTGCTGAACACCACAATGCATGTGCATGCAGGTAAGCATAAACACACACGTACGCACAATACTGAACTTTGTGTTGGCAGCCAGACTGCGGTAACCCATGTCCCCTGGGCGGCAATCAGCTATGAAGGAACAGGAAAAAGTTAGTGTAATGATTAACTAACCCGGTGGGCTATTATTCATGACAAGTACAGCAGCAGCAGTGCAGGCTGCAATGCCGGTCACCTCTCCCTCTGGAATGCTGCTGGATGCCCGGAATCAAACTCAGCACAGAAAAAAACAGCACATGTAATGTCAACATAAGAAAGAAGCTGAATTTCCCCTCATGGAGTTTACACGTAAGGAAAACACGTGCAGAGCAGGTATTTTCTGTTAAGCTTGATTTTGAAAGAATATGACAGATTCCAGTATCACCATTTATCAAATATGCATGCATAGGTTTTGGTAAGATTAATAAGGTTATTGGCATCAGCTACGGGCAAAATTCCCTATACATCAGCAAACAAACAATTCTAATAGCAACTGGCAAGTATTGACGTTGATAGCTGCGGCCATGGTGTTTGTACTGGAGCAGACGGTTAAAGTGCATCCATGTAGCTCAAAGACTAAACCGTGAGTATCCCTATGGCCAATCAGGGAAAAATCAGTGTCATCATGGCTGTTCCCCTTCCTTTGGTGCTTTTACCCTGCAGTCCCCAGCAAGCTCCAGAAATTCTTTCCAAATTCTTTCAAATCTTTCAGATTCTTCTAAAGTAGTCCATTAAAGGTGAACATAGCGCAACACCCACTGTTTTTCTCTTGGTGCATTTTGCTGAGAGGCAATACACAACAGCCATCGCAGAAATGACAAAGATTCAGTTTTATTTTTTATTTTCCAACAAACGCATTTGCTGCTTATTTAAGAAGACCTTGAAAGAAACTATTTAGCAAAAAAAAGCAAATTTTTTCTTTCAATAAACTCACTTTCCCTCTGAAAGGCTTTGCTCTGTGTGTGGATTATTAATTTACTTCAATTATTTTGAAGTGCCTCTGTTTGAGTGGGTAGGAGTTAAGTATCCACAACACCAAAGTAGGTCCTAGAATTAGTTGTTGTACACAAAATGTTCTGCAGTGGCCTAAATCTGCATAAGTAGTAAGCCTTGAGTATTTCGGAAGTCCTTTTCCACAAAGAGTACTTCTGGGGACCCTGAAAGCTATAGGACTCAGGTCCATAAGCATATATTATGGGACTTACATTCTATGGATAGGTCATACTGTTCTGTTCATGAACACATATAATTCCTTTTTCTCATTTTGTAGGAAAACAAAAATGTTGCTCTTATTTAAATGTGGAAAGCAAAATCCCACCTGGAAGAGGCTGGTGCCAACTAAAGCCACTGACCAGAAATTGTAATCTGTTGTACATGAGGATTTCTTAGGACACAATGACCAAGTGATATAAGAGAATGCAGAGAGCCAGAACAACACACACAACTAGGCATGTAATCAAAACCAAATATCTTTCATAATCTCTCTAATCATAGCTTGCTCTCTCACACACACACGTGTACTCATGCACAGATAGAGGAATACTTAAGTTGTTACCCTTTGATAATGTTTTCAGCCCAGACATCTTTCTCGTTAATAGGTACACACACTAAAAACAACAACAAGAACAAGCCAAAAAAGCCCTAGGAAAACTTCAGATGGAAGAGTTTGGACATAGTTACGTGCACAGATTCCCAGAAAGAAGAGGAGGAACTGAATCTGGGGAGAACACACAGGATTATCACTTCACAGGCAGCGAGCGCCGACTTGAACAAGGATTCAAAAAATAAACACATTTAAATCCCAAACTGTATTTTCAGTGACACCCCTTCTCCCATGACTTTATGTACACTCAAAACAAAACCCCAGCAGCTAAACATCCACAGCCTTGAGGAATTTCAGTTCTCAGTCTCAGGAAAAACCTATTGTCCAATCTTTCCACTGTATCCACAGGCTTCTACCACCACATTCTGATTTAAGGACACAAATGCAATAAAACTAAAACCAAAGAGAGAGAAACCATTTGAAATGAAGAGTTTGCACTACCCATTCCCTCACAGATATGGAAGGTGTGATGTAGGCATCTGGAAAACCAGAAGATACCTTCTCTGGTAAATCTCATTTTGTAAGTCTCCCCACTTTCAGTTTGCATTCCTGAGCTTTGCACATACTTCCATATAAATGTATAGATTCTCTGCACTGTTGCCCATAGTTACGCCCAGTATTTACAGGTAAGCCTGCAGCCCTGTTCCTCCACAGAGGTAAATGAGCAAGGAAGGAAAATAGTATGAAGGAAAGTAGGAAAACAATTCAGCACTTACTTGTCTCTAGTTGGTGGTTATATATGAGGAATAGTTGCTTTAAAATACAAGTTGTTGTTGAGGTTTGATTTAAAAATCTCTGTCAGTTTTGACATTCAGGTGAAAGTATTGCTGCTGGCTCCAGAACAATTTGCATATCTTATCACTAAATAAAATGTCTGAGGTGTGCACCAATCTGATGAAATTATAAACAGGAGTCCACACAAGCACACATGCCTTCCTGTTTGATTTCTGTCCTATTCACTCCTCTATAATAAATTATATGATCGTCTCATTCTAGCTGGAGGTTTAACTGTGCATGTAAAAAGGAAAATGATAGCAGCCTATTCTTTTTCACACTTTACAGCTGAGAACCTGACAAAATTGTGGATTTGGGGAACAAGCAGAAAAGCTTAGTTTGTGACCATCTACCTCCTCTCCAGTTGCCACAAAATTGGTGGAAAATCCCATGTATTTATGCATTTTAAAAAATAAGTTCCCACACCAAAAATAAATAAATAAATAAATTGAACTATACCTCTTTTACTGCAAAGACTAATATACATGCTTAACTTTATGTCCTGCAATTAATCTCATCTACTTCAACGATATTACTCATAATGCTGTAAGTGAAATACATGTGTAAATCCTTGCAGAATCATGGCCTGAATTGCCAACAACGTTATATGGCACAATTAAATGCCCAGGCCTAGAATGGCTCTTCAGAAAGATTAGAGAAAAAAAAAAAACCCTTTAGGCATAATGAGTAACACAGTCTACTCCAGGGAGTGGCTATGGGAGAAATAGTATTGAGGGAGTTGTCTTCCCTTGGGAAATTCACCTGTCACCAAATCCTTCCAGTAATTCACCTTCTTCCTCTACCAGTTATCACCTTCACTTACCACTCCGTTCTCACTCATCAAATACCATTCTCCCTCTCCACACATCCTGCTACTGCTGCTATGTGACGGAGGAGACAGGAGATGCATCTTGATCCTTCTGATTCTTTTGTGCAGTGAAGTAGGATGAGAGCGCAGTCTGGCCCTTACATTCACTAGCACAGTAATAAACAGCTCACATGCTAATTAACAGAGCTGGCTGCACAACTAAATGATTTCACCAACTTTGCTTCTTAACCTGTTGCTGAACGGTTCACATGCTAGTGTCTCACTGAAAATTATTTGCCCAGTAAACTCTATGGACAATCCTTAACCTATTACTGGAGTTCGTTACAGGAAGCTGCTAGTCAAAACATACACAAATCGGATACCTAAATTGCCTAGCTCTGCCTCCTGATGAGTAGCTTACCATCTGGTTTCTTCTGCAAGTACTCACGAATGCTGTATCAGAAGTTACTCTCTCTGCATAATCTAGTTTTTGACTAAAATCCATGGCTTCCACAAACACTTCCGCTTCTAAATTAACTCAGTCAGAAATATTATCTAAAATGCCGGGAAAACAAAGTCAATCCCTTAAAAGTTCAAATGACTATTTGTCACAAACATTTCACCTCTACTAATCAACTGCAAAAATGAATGATAGAAAATGCAAAACTGTATTATGTTTAGCAGTTAACATTTTAATAAGGAGGAGATTAGCAATTTTTAATACCTCCAGTGCTTTGTTATATACAGTAGCACAATAACTGAATATTTTAATTGCTAATTATTTAGACCTCATTCAGTTCTCACTCAGGCAAAACTCCCATTGAGGGACTCTTGCCTGAGAAAAGAGCTACAGGATTTGACTTACTGTAATTTGAAAAAACTTTATATATCATAAAAACTATCAAGTTATAGTGAGACAAAAATCATTAAATCCTTAGCAATATTAAACCCTACTGCAAGTCCCACTGACTCTTAACACCAATGTTTTCATATTAAGTAAAATAGATAATTGCAGTTTACCAGTTGTAACTTACCTGTATAATTTATGCCCAGATATGCTGGAGCTCTAAAAGAGGCCTAATAATGTTCTGAGTTTTCTTACCATATCCCTGCTTTTCCCCTGTGGGAAATCTCAGTGCAGTTGTGTTAGGCAAATAGCATTTCCAAACAATTATGATATCAACACCTTCAAAAACCCAAAACGTAGCATTTGGTTTTACCTTTTGACTTCGGACTCCAAAAGGGCTAAGAGCAGCTCTCAACACTTCTTTCTTATGCTGCTGTAAAGAAAAGAAATGCTTATGTTTAGGGATTTGCACACACAACACCTTGAGTTTTCATAACAGTCAAACAGCTAGGCATTCAGTGGGGGAAGCGGGTGGAACGCTGTATATGTATAAACATATAGCTATTTGAAGGAAGACAAAACAAAGTCCCACACATTCACATTTAGTACACAGGCGATGAACAAATAAGCTAAATGTACTAGTATCCAAAATGTCACATTATACACATCCTTCAGAGAGAAAAGTTACACAACTGAACACCAAATTAAGAAGACTTCATGCTTAAAAAAATAAGTCCAATAAGTGTAGTTTCGTTCCTGTTAGAAAAGCAAATGGGTGTCACAACCAAAGTTTTGCCACTTATATTTGCCATTCAAATGCATTTGTGTAAAAAGTTACAGGTAAGTATGCTAACAGATCAAGAGAGTTTGAAGAGGTTCTTTTATTGTTTTTGAATGAAAAATGGTATATCAAGTCTTCACATCTTTCATTAAATGGCTTTAATGACTAAAATGTTCAGAAAGCCTCCCTATAGGTTGCATTTTGAAAAAAAAGAATTAAAAGCAGACTTAGTACCATATACCACTAATTACCAAAATGTTCAGAACTGGCTGCCAAACAGCTGAGGAAAGAGTAAGTATTTTGAAGTCTGAAAATAAGACTTGGGCACTTTCCTTCCACCAATTCGGAATATGTTTTAGGGACCTGATCAACATAATTTCCAAGTCCTGTTATGAGAGGTTCACTTAGACTGCAATGCCCGAACCCGCTGCAGCCAGGCTTCTCGCTTCCTCGCAGGAGCAACGAGATCCCTTCATTCCCCTCAAGGGCTGAGCTTCCACCTAAGAACCTGTGTCTAAAGCTAATACCAGCTCAAGTATGGCAGGACAGGGCTAACTGAGCCTACTGGTATTCTTTAATCCTTCACTGGTGAGGGGTTTCCAAAGCTAGCCACAAAGGCATTTTAACCACTGAGATTTTGACCCAATTATCATACTCCAGAACTGATTCAATTGCACTTATTTGCTACAGACCTGTCTCCTGAAAGCTTGGATGATTTTTTTTTTTTATTTTATTTTTTTAATGTTAGATCTGTTACCTGTTAAAAGCATTTTGTTAACAGAAAAGCACAGCTCTGTGGAGCACTGTTGCTTATTTAGCAAGAAAGGACACAAAGCGTTGCTTTCTCAAATAAAGAAGCTGTAACACCAGCAGGCTTTCAGGCTCGGCTTTCCAAGCCTGACTTCCCATCAGTTCCTGGCTACCACAGGGATGCTTCTGTTGCTTTCTCAGAGACATGCTCGCAATTTCTTTTACATCTGCAGCCTTCCTCTTGTTTTCTGGGTGCTTTCTACCACTGCTCATCACAATCAAACGATGCCCCAGCTTCAGCATTTGTGGAAATTTCCCCATAGCAATCCCCCCAGCCTACGTGGGTCAGTCCTGAGCGTACACAGCATGGCCTGTTCAATGGCAGCTTCCACTGTTTTCAGGGAAGAAGGTTTATTTTGCTCGAGCTAAGGCTGTGTAGCATGTGCTTTAGCTTTCCTAAGGTCTGCAGTTGCCTGAATAGACACGCTGGATGGCAGCTGTTAGCACTTTCCAACATTACACAACCACAGTCTGGAATAGTCTGTCAGTTCTGCACCGACAATGAATAAAGCAAAACAGAAGGCCTAAAATATTGAGTAACGACGATAGGATTTTGACCTTTAAATGTTGTTAGATGTACTGCACGAGGGTATGTTTGATTTAAATGATACTATTAGGTATGAAACTCTGTTTGCCTGATGTCTAACTCATCTGACAACTGAACCATGCTGTACTTGCTGGCACGCTATGTGCTGCAGCGCGAGATGGCTCTGCTGAGTGTGCCCAGTAAGAGAGGGTGGCACTGGGGAATCTGGGAGAGATGAAGAGAGGGGAAAAAGCATCGCAAAAACCTATCACAAGGTGAAAGAAAGTATTTTCTATTCTAAGCCCACTGATCAGTCAGACCTATGGTGGTGCTTAGACATTATCTCCTCAAGCTCTGCAAAGGATTAAATCTGAGTCAAAAGCCTCTATTTCCCTTCTCTGGCCTATTAGCTTTTGAAATTTTGTACAACTACCCCTGATGTACACAGCTATCTTTTTGTCAGATGTGATTCTTGCCAGAAAGTGCTACACAAGAGTCTGTATAACTGTTATGATTACTTTTTTTCTTATTTTCACAATCGTTAATTGATCCTTTCCAAACATTTGAATGCCTGAGTTTAATTAGTGGCAACATTTCTGCCACACAGTTCTTAAAACTATTTTTATATGTGATTTAAACTAATCATGGCTTATACTTGAGATGGTCATTTGTTGGACCAAAACAGCTACTAGAGCGTAGCATATCCAAAATTACAGGCCATTCATTTTGTTTTAAATGCCAACCTCCTTGGATCAACAGCTTGTTGGTGATTCAAATTATATCATATCAAGTAATACCCTCTAAATCTGATGCATTCACATGACATCAGTGATGTGAAAACCTATGCACGCAGCTCAGGAAACCGCTTTTGGTCCCATTGAAAGTTAAACCCCATATACTAAGCAAAGGCCAATACTTTACAGCATAGGATCACAATAGGCTTACTGACCTCAAAGTCGCAAAACGTATCACCATACTCAGAGAGGCCTGAAGCAGATCATGATAATTTCCTAGAAAAATGTGCTTTCAAGGATGAGGCAAATCAGGTACACTTACTAACTCTGCTTTTTAAAATATCTAACCAGAACAAGATCTACCACAAAAGTAAGAAATATAGAAATGGATCATTTTCACAGTGCCTTTTCTGCTATGCCAGTTGCTCATACAGTAACAACAGCATACTGTACTGCTGTTCAAATGCAAACAAGAAAGAACTATACATACTTGTTCATTTCCTTATGTTAATGCCTTATAAACCACATGGCCTTTTGACATTTGCTACTAATGAAAAAAATCCTATTCAGTGAACTGTCATCAGATTAAGTGAGACAAAGATAAATACATTCCATTCAAGAATATGTAAAGAATGTGTCAATTTTATTTACATTTTCTCTCGTGGTTATGGAGCTTTCGCTGAGGGGGAGAAAATATTATAGGATGATAACCATGAGGATCTTCCCTTTTTAAGATTATATTCAATGAACAAAATGCAAAGAATAAGATAAATTATATTAGCATCGCTCCAGTTCAATTCCTTCCAAACAGTCATCATACATACAAACTAACTCTGGTAGCAAGTGGATGAAAGGAATCACTGTTGATTAATGCGAAGAATATAGGAGCCAAAAGGGTTTCAGACAACGATTCACTGTGAGACTACCAGTAAATCTCTTGGTCTCTCTTTTGAGATTCACTCAACCTGGCATGAACATTGGGTAAAGTATGTCCTTAGTAAAATGGACAACGCATCACAGCAATGCTCTTTTTAAAAAAAGAGACTTGTGTGTGAATGTAATGCTTATGGAAAGGTCTAATCTGGCAGGCTTAGAGCTTGAAATCCTCTCATTTCCAGGACAGTACTTCTAGCAGCCGAACAGATTGTCTCACGCAGGCTCACCACTACTGCTCGGCCTTAGACCGAGGGACCATGTTGAGTTGTCAGGTTTTGTGGCTGGTTCAACCTCTTTCATTGGACTTACAACCACAGACCAATTACTATTGACTGTAGTAACGTTTTTTGTGATAGGGACTTCTGCCCACTGAGACCTAGAGTTGAGATCTCTCTAACTTCTTTCAAGAGTCAAGCTTGTCCATCTGGGGGGAAAAAAAAGGAATAAATCAAATTACTAGCATTAAACTCCACCATAAAGGCAGATTCTGAAGAATTTCCAAAGACAATTGCCCAAAGCAAAACGCTGACCTGGCTTGCAAGTATAAGATAATGAACCGGATATGAATTGGCTTTTTTTCAGGAAAGGAAGCTTCGTACATGTATGAAAAGGTTTTAAAGAAACAACAGTGTTACAATACCATTCTTAACGCACAAAAAAGTGTTTCAGAAAACAATTTAAGTTCCTCGGTGCACTTCTAAATTCTGTTTGAAAAGGACTATCTGCCCATATTCATCTCCATGGAACACTTGGATTAAGTGTGTGGGCCCAGGACAAAATTACCTTTGAAGGCAACAGTCAACAATGATGGAGAAAGGGCAACATCTGTAACACTATCTACTAGGTTAACCACCTCTTAACTTCATGTGCCATAACTTTATTTAAACAGAAATCACCACCTGGAACAAGAGAAGCAAATAGCATTTTTAATCTTAGAAGTACTAGCAACTAGTCTGTGTATTCCTTCAGAAGGAAATACCAATGCAGACAGTGAATTAAAACATGCCATGGTAACAGATGAAGACTTCAACTGTCAACAAAATCAGGCTATTAATTCTCACATAAACAGTCTTTTTAAATCTTTGATTTTTAATATACAGTCCAAAGATCACTCTCACATTTCAGCAGCTTTTGTCTTTTAATGCCAATCATTTCAACTGATTTTTCTCACTACCCTGTGCTTTCTCTCCCCTTTGGAAAAGGTGAGTGAAAATATCAAATGATATCTTACTCTGCCAAGACCAAAGGAGCAGTTCAAACGTTCAAAAAAATTAGGCAATGGCTTTGCATAAGGCAGGGAGGGGATGCGATTAGCAGTGGGGTGGATCACTGCCTGGCAGGGGAGGGAAAAAAAAAACAAACCCAAACCCAAATCTCTTCTCATTCTCTGTTTCAATCTATGCTTAGGTCTAGACTACGTAAACAGCAACCGAAAAGGAGAACACAGAATTATTTTGCTGATATTGTGTTATTTTCTCAAGTGACAAATACTGCGATTCAAGGGGAACCTGGTAAACCATTCGCCTGCTCGTTACCACCGAAAGCAAAGATACCCTGACTGATCGACCTGGACTAAACTATCACCTGCCGCAGGATGCAGTCTCACCATGGATGGATCTAACGCTGTCTGGGAAAGCAGCTCACGCTGCTGTTGGCCTCTCTCTACCTCCTCAAAAAACACAGACAACTTCAGACTTTACAGCTGTCAGCTTACAACCTTTCACCACAGTAAAACTCACTCACACAAAAAACAGATATATGATGTGTCTGTTACCTTATTTTTTCCTTCAAATTTCTGTTCTATTTCTGAAACAGAACAAGGCTGAAACTTTCCTTTGACTGAGATGAACCAAATGTCACCTCGTAACAGACTTCTCTATCCCTGGTCACTGGCATCACAAAGTGGGAATCAAAAGTGCTGCTTTTGTCCAAAAAATCATTATCACCTTTAAAATTTAATTCCGTCAAAGCACTAGGGACTAGTCTGAAGGAACACAGACAGCAAGCAAGAGATGACAATTCTCCATTCTCTCCAGAGACTATGCATCCCTCCAGATTTTGCTTCCTGTGCAACGCTTAACTCCTTGATGCCTTTTCTCTCATGATCTCTTCCTTGGTAGAAAGTTCTTCAAATTTAAAAATCAGAACATGAGCCAAGTAAATAAAAATAAATAAATAAAGCTCAATGTCTATAAAAAGTACACAGACTAACCTGCTTAATTATTAACAGGTAAACACAACAAATTCTGAATTATTTACTTAATCTTTTTCAGCTACAAACCTCAAGACTTATAGAGCATGAAATACACGCTTTATTTTAGGACACAAAAGAGATATTTTATAAGGCTGTGGCCTTTTTGGTTTTTTGAAGGTGGGGTTGTTTTGAAGAATACACATTTCTTATTAACCCCAAAATACCTTCCTCTCACTGAACCCTGGTAGATTTTTAAATACATAAGTAAAAGTTATAGTATAAAGATCCTGTATTCACATGTGAGCTAGTGAATGAGATGGCTGTTTCTAACTTGCAACTGAGCGAAAAGGAGATTCCTGTGAGGAATATGCACCCTCTCCTGCTTTTGTACATCTGCTAGGAATATGCTAGATTCAGAGGGAGAACCTGGCGAAGACAGAAATTCTGTAATGAAGAATAAAATAGTCCCAGGTACAATCCCCTTTTCTTTATTGAATAAAGCTACCCTGCTGAAGTAAACCTTGTCTGTGTCGCAAATAAAAAACAGGTCAATGCCACCAGTCCCTGATGATCCAACAAGGTGCTACTCTAGGCCTGACCAGCTAAGTCCATCTTTATGTTCTCCTTCCTTCTGACACATCGTTCTGCCTAATCCCATGCTGATCTGATGCAGCCTTCTCCAGTGATATGCTGAAAATGAGGGAAGTTCCAAGTTCCTTGCTGGATAAAACAGTGACATTTCTGTACCTGCTGAAGTTATCACATACCCTTTGAAATCTCCAGCATTCATTAGGGTAAACCAATGCCACCTCCTCCTCAGTAACCTCAGTCCATCATACAGTCGTTACCATCCAGAAAAAAAGCTACATCATTATCATCATCACCACAGAGAAATGTGGTTGTGAATCTCATACAATTTTTCTTAACTAGCTTTTCTTTGGAAATGATTCTATAATATTGCTTTTGAAGCCCTAGATTAATAAAGATATATGCATATACACTGAAGGTGCACATGTGAGACAGACCACAAAAAATCTATTCTAAAGTTTCACACACAAGCATAGCCTTCACAAGAGCATTACAATAATATTTAACAAGGTATTCACATACTACCATTCCCTCATCATATCTACAAACCTGTACAAATGTGACATCTGATAACATATTTATTAATCTACCCTTAATTGTTATAATGGTTCAATATAATTTGTGGTTTTTCCTGGGTTTAGATCTTAACAATTTTGCCACTATTTATATATACTCTACTTTTTTTGCCTACCGAAGCCTTCCAAAGGTGCAATTCAGGAGATGAGACAGTTAATCACAGAGCTAGCTTAGCCTCTAATTTAGGTGGCCTACTTATGTTAGCAACATTTTATTAGCACGTTATGCTGTATATTTCATATTTAGTACACTGTGTGAAAATGGTTTACTGTGTACTGCTCGCATAAATGACTTACAAATTCTGTTTGACACATAGAGAACAGTGTATAAGTAATACATGTATTTCTAAGTATACCTAACACTACAGAAAATAAGGACAAACAGAAGACATGTAGAGAAAACACTGAAGTGTACCTAACGATGGAGTTTAAAGCTTATAAATACTTTGGTAGACCAAAGATGCACTAATAGGGGATATATGCACAATGTCCACCCCTCCTTTCACTTTTGATTTCAAATCTTCCTCTGGAAGCCTCAGCAGACATCCAGCTGAAGGAAGAGACGACTTTCTTAATTGCTGAAGTCTCACAGTGGAGACAACTGCCACGAGGCATACAGCAAATTCCCCCAAAGCCTTTCGTATTTTACCAGACCCGAAAGACAAGTAGGATCTTTCTTTGAGTTTAGGAGTGCTTTCAGGACATTTTTCACAAGGCAGGTAAGTTAGCTACATCCTCATGAATTATGCAGCCTTTCCAGTGTGTTCTTACAGAATGCTAGCTGGAAGCCCCAGGGAAGGATGCCCTGTGCATATGAGCAGCAGGTGGTACCAAAGGAGAATCGCTCAGCCAAATGAGATCCAAGTTTTCCTGGAACAGCTGGAAAGCAGCTCTGAGCAGGGATCCCAGTTATCTAGCTATAGCTATAGCCAGTTTGGTGTAGTGCGGTTCAGAAATTACCACTGGAAAGGAGATTTTGACTTTAGCCCTTAATTATGAGGGAAAGTATACTGTTTTTCATGCTCCTCCTATTTACAAAGTGAATCAAAGCTACAGCAGCAGGCATTTGTAAGGGCCATACGAGGGAAAATCCTTCAGCCTCACCTACGTGAAAAGACCTGTAAGCAGTCCTCATGCAATTCTTACTACCTTGGAAGGAGCAGAAGAAAGGATTTGTTTCAGCAAGATCCTTCTTAACTTTCAAATTATTTGAGCCACTTTAGATCCAGGTGGCTCTTTTTACGACCTACCCTTGAAACAAGTAGGTAGAGTAACTTTCCCAGGAGGAAGAGTTTATACCTTAGCCCTAACTCTAGCCCTTGATCTCTAACAAGCAAATCCTTCACATTTATCAGAAATACATTTTTCTGAGATTGTCCAACAGGTGAATATACCAGCGTGAAGGAAGGATGATAACCTTCCAGGCCAAGGTGTCTCCAGTTGCCTCTGAAGCCCTCAATACCCCAGTTAAGAAGGAAAAGTGCATCAAAAGGGAAGGCATCTTGTTTGTAATCCATATGTTTTAGCTTTTTATATTTCTTCTGTTGTGTAATTTGTTAATATATCGATAAATCCTTTTATAATGAGGTAGCAAAGAGAGATGCTAAGACTTTAGTAAATACCAAACTTGGTTTTAGCAAAAATATATGATCACAGCAAAACCATTTTTTCTACTGGTGAAGCACTTTGAGTACTATTACAAAGGACCCTTACTGTTTATTACAGTCCCTGACAAAATATAAGTTCCAAAGCTTTTCTCAGTATCTTCAGTTGATGTTTTGTCAAGTGACATTCAAAACCATTTTTATTTTGAAAAACAAAAACAAAATAAAATTGAGCCTATTTCACATTCTTTTTATTCTTCTGCTTTACTGAATTTTTCAAAATTATTCCAATACATGTACAACACTTACATGGCATACCCTAAAATGCCTCACAATAGAGAACTTCGGTTCATATTTCCTCTAGGAAAAAACCCACAAAACAATACAATCTACAAAACCTCTTAGAAAATGTATCTTTCCACAGCTATATTCAGTAGGGGACATTAAAAATTCAATATTTGCCACTTTGCAGTGACTTCTGGACATAAAACAGTTCCTTCATGCTGCAATAGGTTCCTCTAGTAAGAATAAGGGGAACTAGAAGAAAAGTACACACTTAAACCAGCCCTAAATCTGACACCCACAATACAGCTCCAGTCCTGCCATCACTTTCTCCTTTATTTTTTCCAATCATTTCTATCATTTTCATACAGAATTTGCTTTTTATAACGATTAATATGTAAAAATCAATACATGGAAACCAAGTAACAAGAATGGGTCTAATTAAAGATTTATATTATTACAAAAATAACTATTATATTAATCAATATGAAGACCGAGATATTCACATCAGTAGGACATTTTTAGTTCTAACATTCATCCTGCTTTAAGGACATGAGGACAGTTGATTTAGTAAAAACTTTATCTGAGATACATCGATGTATAGTATTTGGATTAAAACTATGTTGGGAGCTATATTGCAAGCTAGAAGATATCTCCATGACAAGAATGCCTCATTGTTTTATAGAACAAATACAAAGTTTGTACAGATTAAGATATGGAGGAACCAATCCAAAAGGGACCCTACAATTTTAGCTGAAAATTCACCAGCAGAAGTGAACACACAGTTGTGGATCAAACTAACCTTTGCTGTAATCTTACCAAAATCAATGAGATTCAAGGATGAATTTAACTCACTGCTTATTACACAGTAGTTTTTAAATTAAGAAGACTTTAGTACAAATACTTTATGTAGCAAAATCTGTTTCTTGAGGTGATATCCCTCAAAATATGTGATCCACTTGGGATTATTATTCTAGTATGTCCTACCTGTATAACTTTCATCTATATCCTCCTCAAACTTGCACAAAATTACCTCCACTTTTCTTCCATTTCAATGGATTATCCAGGGGTTTGCCCTCATGTTAAATGAGACTA
This sequence comes from Gorsachius magnificus, assembly GCA_034008185.1. NCBI lineage: Eukaryota > Metazoa > Chordata > Aves > Pelecaniformes > Ardeidae > Gorsachius > Gorsachius magnificus. The sequence goes on from CM067081.1 coordinate 127,092,254, forward strand.
AACAAAGTTCCTGCAATACATCCTATAATACAAAACTACATTTTCAGGTAATAAATTATTTATATTGCAGTAGAGTTCAGAGATTGCAGTGAGATTGATATATTAGGCACTGCAGTGACACAGACCGGGAGACAGTCGTGACCAGAAAACACTTTTCAGACATGCCAGCCAAAGAGTGAAAGAGCAGGAACTACCTTTTCAGATGAGTTGGGACACACACATTAGAGTTACTCAGGAAACCTGTGTACAGTGCTGAACTTTTATCTCAAGTTACACTCCACTGCTTTAACAACAAAGCCTTCCTTCCTATCTATTAATTAATATAAAGCCCACTCCAAAAAAACCCAGTATTACATCAGCCCCATTAACTTACCAATTCCAAACGTCATGCTACTTTGCATTTGCGTAACTCTAACATCAAGAATCTCAAAGCACTGTAAAGCAAAACCAAATAGAACTAGATTACCCTTACTTTGCAAGGAGTAAAATAAAAACATAGAGGCATTAAGGGTAAAGTCATCTCACCTAACTTTGGCCATCTAAAAGATACTGTTGGCTAGGCTGCTCCTTTCACCATCAGAATGAGGTGAGCATCTTGAGAGGGTGATTCCTTTTCTTCTCAGATATGTGGCTAAATCAATAAACAGAAAAGGCTCTCCCTTTAGGAATAGGAAGCCTATTCCTTCCATCTAGCCTAGATGCCTAGACTAAATGCCTCACGTTTAGATGACTGAGCTATATATCCTATCACAAAGTAGACCTCTCTTCAGTGTTCCCTTGATATCTTTTCTAAGGGGCAAAATGGTGATTGGCCAAGGTCTGTACGTGCCGAGTAGTCAGCACACACATGCAGAAAGTTTGGCGCGTGCTGCTGGACCTAGTAGTGTACTGACAAATGAGGCAAACAGAACTCATTGCTTCTTAGCGTCCCGGTAGTCTAACAGTTGAATACTATTTCCTGAGCTACCGGCAGGCCAAACAAATGGCCGTTAAGTCACTAGGTCTGGCTGAGATTTGTGCTGCTCTTAGCCCAGTGTGGAAGCCCAGCAGGAATACTCAAGGTGCTGTCACAATATAGATAATAGTTATAAATAAAACTCACATCAAAATGAGATTTTTTTCTAAGAAAGGTGATAAAAGTCTGCTATCAGACTTTGATCACAAGTCCTACTATTCAGAAAAGGAAATATTTCTGAATTCCAGTGAAAATGAATCTGTCTGTGTCTGAAATAACTTTTAAAAACCAGAAATGCTTCTATCGTTTTCTCTGTCAACCCAGAGATCAGATTTGGGGATCCAAAAATCTTTGACTTTTCTATGCAGGTTCGCACACATCAGAAAAATCTGGCACTATGCTACATGATAGGATCTTGAAGCTCTGAAGTAACCGTGAAGTGGTATTTCAAATAGCTCTTCCAAGATGAAAACCGGTTAACGCAAAATTAAAGTGATGCCGCTCCCAACATTAAAACAGACAATCGGAATGAAAGATGCATTGTCTTGTCTCTCCCATGGAAGAATGACTTAGACTAACAGCTTCTATTCTATGCATAGAAAGTTAAGTAATGTATTTCAGTGTTTCTGCCAAATAAAAACTGGGAAGGATTTCTCTAAAGAAAGGATACCAATGGAGTTGCCTGAAAAAATACCAGCACTTTCATGCAATCACTTTCCAAGTCCTAAAGGGAATAAGAAAGCTGCAGTACCTCAAGAATCAGATTTTGCAAATTCAGGCTTCTCCTCTTTCTTCAGTTACTGGCAAAAAGCACCCATTAGGTACATGTGAAAGCACTAAAGTCTTGCTTTAAAACAAAGCACTGCTGTGTCGCAAATGAGCCTGAATCTTACACGCTTATCACAAGCCCAGCAGCTAGCACTGAGCCAACAGCTAGAAGCAGCGCTACCACACTCCTGCTTCTCAGTTTTAGCAAGCAGCTCTGTTTAAAATGAAAGGAATATGCTAACAGTTCCCCAACCAGTATTTGTATCACTATTATAAATGGTGATCTGTTATCAGCAGAGAAGAATCGCTACTTAATGCAGTAGCTAAAGACCAGCTCTCACTGTTTCACGGCTGAGGGGAGAGAAAGGAGAGGGACACTAAGGAGCAGGACTCCGACTGCAGAGCCTGCCACCAGGAAGCACAGCAGCAGCGAGCAGACAATCAGCTCATTTATCAAAGAGCAGAAGGATCTTCCAGGGTCAAAGTAGTGGAATGGCCTTTCTGAGGAATAAATTTGCATTGCAGACTTTACCACCTTCTTCCATACATGCACAATGTATTTATTTGACCTGCCCATTCCAAAGAGAGCTATGCTCAACAAACAAGACCTATCAAAAAACCACGGTGGCCTCAGCTCTTTCTCCAGGTAAGAGGATGAGAAAACAAATGGAAAAGCTCCTGGTTAACTCCATGATGAGTATATCCATATGCTAATAATGCTAATGCCAATAATTCGTACTTGCAGGTACTAACCTGTCAAGAACATTTTGGGACAATTTTTTTAAGGGCATGAAAGTAATTTTAATACTTTGCCAGAGTAATATCTTCACATCCATCTACTACCATTAACTTTCCAAAGCCAACATTATGCATAGGAATTAGACTGATTTGTTAATGTTTATTTTTATGGGGAAGAAAAAGAATATCTTAACTCTGAACTTTCCACTCTTGTTAATGATTAAAAAGTTATTTAAATATTAACTTCATTAAATTAATAATTTATATGACACTCCTAAAATTTACTTACAACACATACTAGCCAAATCTGTTGTTTGGGGGGCAGGTAGATGGACAAAACAAAACAAAACAGTTTCCAATAGACCATGTTCTATTTATCTGAGAATAACATCTATTATTTAGTGTGGAGCAAATATGTTCAGAGGCTAAATGGTCTCTTTCAAATGACAGAGGGATTTTTTTTCCTCTTTTTGCTTAGTACAACATGCCCCTGATATACCCAAATAGCTCTATTTAAAAGGCAATCTTTATTAGGTAATTTTTTAAAACGGGAATTACAGTATGTACTAGCAAAAACTGCTTGGCTGTTTACTTACTGATTCTTTACAGAGGCCAATTATTTTACCAACGGACAAGATGAAATCTGTTACAAAAAATGGGACTTATATGTTAAATCCCATTTATAGCAGAGTGTTATTTTGTTTCTAGGCCTGGTCACCTAAAAAAAAGGGAACAATAAATTGAAGACTGTATCATACTTCAACAATAATAACTGGTGCCCCAAACACTTTCCATCACAAATCTCACTGGCACGACTCCTACTTTACAAGTGAGAAAAACCTATCTGAAAAACAAGTTGGGGTGAGATAAAGAACAGAAGAAAATAAAAGGCTTCCTAACTTCCAGTCTTGTGCCTAGATGATTACATTACGGTTTCTGACCCAGAGACATTACATCTTCTTATTTTTAAAGAAAAAAATCCTGCATTTTTAACGTCTCTCTTGCACATCCACCTCTGCATCCGTATTTGTGTAGTCCACTATCGTGACTAACATAATCCACTAAACAGACACCGTGGCCATTCAAAGCTGAAAGTGAGTGTAAAATTTCAGTCCTTACAATACTGAGTTTATCTGTCTAAGCCCCTTAAAACATAGGGTATTTCTGTTCAGCAGAGCCCCTCCGATGCATGTGCTTACATAACCCTCCCTGGACACCACAGGCAGCGCCTTCCAGTGACGTAGGGCCCTGCCAATTAACAAAAGCCAACAGTTAACAGCAGGATGCTGTCGAGAAAAACGCTTAACTTATGAACATGTTCAGATTGCCATTGCCCAAAAATCTAAGTAGTGTTCCAGATATGTTATGTTAATCTGTTGCACAAGATTGCCTGTAATATGAATATTTTTTTAAGAGTACTGAGGGTGGTGTTGGGGGTTGGATGAAGGCAGCTGGCCAAAGTCATTACTGAATTGAAAAGGATTATTTTAATTATTATTGGACTATTAACCCTCTGCATGGTCCTATTTAGCCAGTTTCATTGTGTTTACAAATAATATGATTTATAATCAGTGTACTTGAAATTACTGTTGATCACCGAGCATTTGGGAATAAAAATAGATATGATTAGATGTGCAAAACTCATTTGAATGCAGTTTTATGCATGGACTGGGTTTCTATCCACTAAAAAATAGCCCTTAATAATAAGATATCAAGGAAAACACAGTGAGAAATTATATTTTATGTATGTGATCTGTGTATTCTAGATACACCTCATAATGAACGTGACCAAATACTGAACACGGACTGAAGAACAAACCTTTTGTGTTGATGCAAAATTTGAGTGGCAGGAAAAAAACATAACAGAAGATAAGGGGTTTCATTCACAATGCAATGTAAATTAAAAAACCATGGATACAAAAGAGTAGAAACAAGAAAGGTAATATAACAAACTTACATTTCACCCTCCATCATTACAAGGATCAAAACAGGGGCATACATCTTCATTCTAGTCAGATGGCCACTATAATAATAAATTGTAGTAGCTCATACGAGAAATAAAAATATCAAGGACTCGGTTATGTTTTAAATTGAAACAAAGCAAACCATAACAAAAAAGGAACAAAACAAACCATAAAGTCTACGGGTGTTGTTTTGGGTTTTTTTCAAACGAGGGGCAAAATATACATGGAAGAAATGTATATTTCTATTTATGTAATCACTGTGCCTTTAACTTCACTGGGAACAGCATGAAGCTCAGAGACTTTCCTGACCAAGCCTATTTTCACTCTAAATAGGTCTTGACGGTGCTGTAGCTGCAGAGCCAAAAAAATGAGGCCAAATTTTATGTGGTCATGCTAGCGTGGTGGAAAAGCTTTTGTGAGGATTTGATGTTGTAACTGCATTTGTACATCTGGCCCCTCACAGACCTTCAAAGACTTAGACATCTATAGATACTTACATGGATTATTAAATGGCCTGTTAGTAGAAGAGGTGGATTCAGGACACTGCCACATTTGAATTCGGTATCTGCAACTGGACTCTGACATTTCATTTGGAAGCATTAATGTTATTGTATCCTGTAGCCCTATATTAACAAGTTTGATGTAACAGATGGGAGCTTTTTCAAAAAAATGTAAACAGCTGATCTGAGAGCCAGCACTTCCTATAGACAGACCTTACAGTGAAATATAGCACTCTACTGTTTATTCCAAACACATCACGGCACTGTGAGTAGACCACTTTATACAGTGAAGAAATACAGTAAACGTGAAAAGAACACACATCAAGAATTTCCCTCCCCACTTTCACCAATTTTAAACAGAACATTCTCCCTCAAATTCTCTGCCTCTGACCTATTTAAAAAAAAAACAAAAAAAACCCAAAAAAAACCCCAACAAAATAAAGAACACCAAGGAAAATATTGCCCTCTATAAGCCAGGGCTGATAATTTGAACCAAATCTCACTGAGTCTTCTTTCAGGGCTTCTCATTGTGCATTCTCAACATCACCATGTTTCTGAATTTTGCTAATTTAAATATTATGCTCATTTTAATATTATCTATTACATTAGACTTTACTGATTGTCTGTAATGCAAGTAGTTTTCTAAAGACATACTTACAAACCTGCTCCTTAAAAAAACCCACAACTACTTCATAAATAGGAGAAGCATAAGAAAGCAGTGGGGCTTTTTTTGGCAATGGGGTTTTAACAATTATTCTTGGATTACCCTCTTTGGTCTTGAGTTGCATGCTTGTTCTTGCACATATATTTTAAGGGCATGCTAATAATATAAATGGTTACAAATACAGGACCATCTAGTTTCTGCATTTTTCACATTGCATATTTGCTCTAGCACAATTGAAATTACTAACAATAGCCACATCTGACTGCGGTTGCCTCTTGTATGATTTCTGCAATGCAGTAATAAAAGACACTGAAAGTTCAGTGCTCTGGAACGATAACTCTAATTATTGTAATGTTTACTACAGGAAATTACCTATTGGACAACCCTGCCCAGAATCCTTAGTAGGAAATGGGACAGGTTTCTGTTTGTGGAGAGAAACAGCCAGCCTAGTGCATCATTAGCAGCAGGGCTTGAGAACTGTCCTCCGTTACGTAGGGTGACAGATGGAAAACTGCAGCTCCTACCTGAATGCAATATGCAACAGATTCCCAGAACTGTATCTGAACATGGGTTGGGTTTTTTTCCCTTGGAAAATAAGAAAATCAAACTGTTTAAGGCAGCGCTCCCAAGCAGTTGATAGTATTATCTTAATAACTTAGTGAAGTAAATAAATAAAAAAAAAAGTAAACAACAAGAAAAAAAGATCCCTGTTCACAACAGGCAGTGAACACAGAGCAGAGCCACAGGATGGGAACTGCCTAGAAGTAGTACTGAACCCCTGCAGTCAGAGTCCAACTTCCATACCTTTATTCAGGTGTTCTTCTATGAGTCCATAACATGCTTTTATAATATGGCTAGTATGCATTAGAGAAGAAATATCCACACTAACAAGGCTTATGACAGTGTAAACACCATTAGAAATGGTTCTGGTATGTCAACCCTTATTTTGCACTTCTCTGTTTCTAACTTCCTTCGTCAATTCTTGCTCTCATCCAGTTAGCACTTCCACTTACTGTCTCAGGGCCAGATTTTCAGTATTTTCTGTTCATCTCCAGCTCTCTCTGCAGCTTTGTACGACAATCAAGCTGACTCCCCTGCTGTCACTTGGGATACTTTTAACATTAACTGGGCAAAGTCCACATTCTGTTACTTCAAATATTTCTTGAGTATCTAGTCACTCTGTGCTTTAGAGATCTCCAGACTTAGTTTACATTCTTTCAGATTTGATTTTTGCCCCAAGTCCAGTATTTTTGTAATATAACCTTTATATAAAACAAATGTTCCAGTACATGCAGAAGATTAAAGGAATGAAGGAGGTACTCAGCTGTCCTTTAATTTTACATGTGTTTAATGTTATCTTGGAGAAATGTACCCATTTTCATTTTGAATCTAATCTACAAGCTATGTTGGGTGCTTGTGCAAAGAGCCAGCATGCTAGCTGTTTAAAGAAACAAAATGGAGCCAGGAACAAGCACAGGATGTTCAGTGGCACAACCCACTGGATAATGGATAATGTGTACTTACTTTCCAATACTCAGTACCTTTGACTTTATTTATCATATCCAGAGGATTAAAATCCAGAGGCTATCAGGCCAGTGGGTTTTGTTTGGCCTCTTACACACAGAAAGCAGCTAGACATTTATGATCTGGGTTCAGCTACCGAACTCTTCTTTTAGTTGTGGGAGTGGAGATGAAAGCAGGCTGTTCCAATTAGGCTGGCTATAGAGACGATCTGGAGCTGTGAATTAATTGATTTGAAGACCAAGAGGGACAGCTCCTGCATAAGAGAGGCCGTGGAATCTCACTCTGTAATTACAGTTAAGTTCAGCTCCAAATCCAATCAAAGAAATCAAAGGTGACCGTATCAGGCCCATCTCTAATCAGAAGTGGCTCTTTCCCTCACCACTAAGTGCAAAACATTCCATGTTTCTTTCTATTTCAAAAAGACATTTAAAGGTTTAAAATGAACCTATGTGAAAGATCTTTATTCCTGCACAGACAGGAACAAACTTTCCACTGTTGCATGAAAAGACTAGAACAATGGAAGTATTGGGAAGGGAAGTGGTGGGGGGGAGGAAAGCTCTGCCTTTTTGGCAGTACTTGCAGAACATTAGTTAGGGTAGGTGGAGTCCTGCTGGGTCTAACCAACTGCTCAGATCCCCCCTAACATTTTACTGGCCCCCAGCTTTACAGTGTACATCTCAGAACACAGTGAAAAATCTCGTATATACGTATATTTTAAAAGACACAAAACTCTTGAGCACACATCCAAAGCAGATCAATTGCCTTTGCGATATTCTCAGAACAAAATGTTCCACCAGCAGATCTGATAAGAAGAGCCAAAAAATGGAAAACACTTGCTACCAATTTATCGCAGTCACCCATAAACTATTACTAGAACATTATGTATTGGGGTTCAAGCCAGAAAGCTATTAAAGCGGACTGCACTAGCGTCTTTCCACTATGCTACTGAAGCATTAATAAGTCCTTAGAGAATTGTGTTTATGTTGAAAGAATCATCTTATAATCAAATTTTCACACACAAAAAATGCAGCTCTTTTTAGAATTACTGTGCGCCTTTGCTCTCTCCCCCACATTGGTTAGTGTCTCCATAAATACCATCATTTTCTATGTTTCTGTCTGGCCCAAACCCTGGCGTACATACTTTATGTTCCAAGCTGGACAAATTTCAAGATAAATGATGCTAATTGACAGTGTTAATGGGCGCAGGATGTACCACACCCTTTCCCCTGTTGTCTCTGCCTAAGTGTCTTTCTCACTCCTTACAGTCATTCTTTGTGCAAGAAGAAAAAGAGTTAAAAGATAATGCTAAAAGGGCATCACTACTTTTTTTGACTTGGACACATAAATAATAAACATCCAGTGGTATTCTGTGGGACTGTGTTTCCAGTCCCTGTTACAGGAAAAGCTCTAATAAATCAGAAACCTCCTTTACCATTTAAGAGACAACACTGATGCCCAGCAAGATAACAATTAAACCAATGATTTAATGCTTTTATCTCAACAATTGTTGTTTTCCTTTGAAAAGGTGTATGCTTTCTTTTCAGTCACCTTCCTCTGATAGCACACAGGTGCAAACCACGTAACAGAGCTGGCCAAGTGGAATGATGGCAGTTCCTTTATCCCTGGAAGCTCTTTAAAACAGTAAGTCTTAAGAGTTTAAATGAACTAGGCCATCGCTCCAGAAAGACTTCAGATTCTACTAGAATTAAGTACAAAAAAGACCTAAAAATCCAAGAATGGAAACCAAGTTCTTCGTATGTATTTATTTGTATTATACTAAGCAACTAGTTTAGTTAAGACTCAAAATTTTTTATCTATATTATTATTATTAGGATATATACCATTATTATTATAGTGATCACCACAAAACCACTTTATGTATATCCCCACTCAAGAGTCCTAGAGAGTGTAGGCCCGAGGAACAGTAGGGAATTCTGGAAAGGGCAAGCTTATGATAACATAAGGTCTTTCCTGATTTGCCTCTTCAATCCCTGGAACATCCATACAGCTTGAGAGATAACTGGGAAAGCAGTCCTGGCTGCCGGCTGATCTGTACATAGGCTGTTTCACTGGGTAGGAAAAGTTAAACTTCCTTGCAAACAAGGAGAATCTTCAACAATAAAATACCATTGTAGTGGTTGTAACAACCAATTTTGCTATTTTGTGAATTTGCTGGACAAACGTAATTACATTTGATCGAACAGTACTGATATACTTGACTTCAAACAGTCTGACTTGAAGAAATTATAAGAACTTGCAACTCTCACTGATGTCAATGGAAATTGCAGAAACTTCATCTCTCTCCTTGACTTAGGCCTTCAGTATATCCAGAGAAAAAACAAGGATAGCAGATAAAATGTATCCCTTAAGTAACTTCACTCGATCCCACTGTGTTTTTTATCTGTTGATTAATGACTTGCTTGCTCAGGCAACACATTTATGTGTGGAGCTTTTCTATTTGTTTGTGTAATTAGTTACATTCCAATCAAACTTACAACAAAAATAATAAGCAATCATTTCTACCTGCACTAGTGCACAGGACACCGGAGAGTGATTTTGCAGTAGATAAACAGACCACATCTACAACTAAATCTGTCTCTACGGTTTGCCTCTTCACAGCAGGATTCAGGCTCTGCTGTCATCATGAGAGTCAATGAAATCTTCAACTCAAGAGGTCCTTTTTGATTCTTCAAAGGATACAGACACACGTGCTGACATAACAACGTGTCAGCGAGACATTTTAAGTGAGACCCTTAATATAATGCTGAAAAACTCCCACTATGCCAGGAAGAGGAATGAAAATACTTAAGCAGAAAAAGCCCAGAAAGGCTTGGAGTACTCAGGTCTCCGGAGGAGATTTCATCTAGAACCTCTGCAGCAACCGAGTTATTGCACCTTCTGCTCCAGCTCCATTAGTCCATACACAACAAAAAAGCTGTCCACCGCTTCACTGAAAGGTTTACATTAAGACAGAAGTCTGGTGCCCAGGAGAAATGTCCTAGATGTTTTCTCTGCTTAAAAAGGCAAGATGTGCCTAGTATGATTTTTCTGTAAAGGGCAACTGAAGTATGGTATTAATAAAAGATAAACGATGCTAACTTATGTTAAATCTTTCTCTCTTCTCCACAAATACCCAACTGAAAAAACCCTATCCCAACAGTACTAATGCACAAGCAAGTCCTCTCCATCTGCCAAATATGTAGGTCATTTCAATGAGTGACAGAGACAAAGAGGCCTGATTTTAATTCATGAAATATTCCTGCTAATAGCAAAGTTATTGAGACATCTGTTAAAAGCCTGACCTGTTATAATGGGGGGATATCTAAAATGACTGAAATTTCTATTTAAATTAATGCTACACTATTTTTATTGGGCATTTTAAAGAGGTACTACTATTAACAAAAACATTATATAAATTAGAAACAGGCCCACAATAATCCTCCAGATAAAATCTGGTGCTGCCTTCTAATGCTACGGTATGAGCTTTTATTTGTGTGCGCACTATGTGTATATATTACAATATAGCAGATATGTAAAAAAAAAAAATCTTAAGAGTCATAGCAGCCCAGTTTAAAGTTTGGCAGGGAACAGTTGGCAGACATAAGAAAAAAAGAAGAAAAAAAAAAGAAGTAAATATGTTTCATGGCCTATATATAATTGAACATTCTTCAAATTCCTGTAATGGAAATGTCAATACCATGGAAATCCTTGAAATGTGGACACAGACAGACAAAACTGACTGAAGCCAAACACCTCCACCCAGAATGAGTAACAGGCCTTCAGACAAAATAAAAAAAAAAAAATAAAAAATCTACATAATAATAATAATAAACTACCCACTCAAGAATGCTAACAAAATTAAGTTTTTGGTTTTGGGGTAGTGGTGAGGTGAGCAGAGGGAGGTGGAAGATAGGTGACAAAAGCTATCAGGAGGACTGCACTGCAGAGGTAAGGTATGGTTGGGATCTTCCCCCGCTGGCACACAGAGAAAGGCAGCTGAACGCCAGGAAGGACCCTCTGATGCTGCACACAGGGCTGGGCCCTGGGCTGTAACGAAGACAACAGCTATTCTGTTACTGACTCAAACAGGACAGGACCAATGACTAGCCACCTTCTCTTTATGTTAGAAGATGTACTAGAAGAATGCATCTCACAGGTGGCAAGTACCTCCTTCTCGGAGGCTGGATGCTGCTTCAGGAAACAGCTCTTCCATGAATGCTCTTCTTCACACTGGCTCACTCCCAAAAGCCAGTGTCAGAAAAGGAAGGCCAGGTCTTCCCAGGCCACACAGATATGAGAGAGAGTGAGGGGCATGGGCCCCAGGTCTTCATTACAACTCGACACAGCACTGGAACTCCAAACCAAAGTGAAATCTGAACATACACCAGCCTTTCTTCTCTTTCTCCCCCATGTCCTGGTTTCCTCACAAGATGCTCCATGCCCACACAGGTAGAAGTCATACGGCTTTCTGCAGTACTACCCCTGTTATGGATGCTTTGTGGACTGATGAAATAGTGAAGTATATAGCAGAAAGTACATAAACAATCAGGTATAATTGAGTAACAGCTCCTCAGAAAGCTGCCAAAAGCCTTTGAATCACATTACAGGATAAAACACAGCTCTGAAAGTTTACCGATAGACCACTTATATATGTATTTTATATTTAATTCAAGGTTTCCTTTTTCTGAATATAAAAAATGCTGGGTAGCAGATCGATACATTTTCATAAAAAATGAAATCTTGTTTCTGAGGAAGAGAATTCGAAGAGACATCATTATTTTAAAAATGTGGGTCAGCCAAGATAAACTCAATACCTATGACAAAAAATACTAGCATATGCAGAAAATATAAGGTCTAAGATATGCTCATCCACCATTAAATATTGTGCACCCCCCAAAATCCACTTAAGTCATACCATACAATCACCTGATGTACCACCCATGTGAAATCTAGTCCTTTTTTTATAAAATTAGCTAGGCAGAAATCTAGGTTTTACTGTTTCTCCTGAGATGCTCTATGAATGCTCGGTTTTACAAGCATGTCTTTATTTTTTCCCTCCACTATCTATATTTTACCACTTTTCTTATTGCTTTTTGCTTTTTCTGTTGCTGCGTGAAACATCAATATACAATGTAAAGTACATAGACCAGGGAGACAAACTGCTTCTACTGAAGGTCTATCAAATGTACAAAACACACAGATTTTTTCTTCAGCATTCAGCTATAAAAGCACTACACACAGCTAACAACAGTAAGAGAGAAGCATGATGATTTTAAGCTGCCAGTCTCCCCTTGGCAATAAAATGTTCAGTCTTGACTTCTCCAGTCCCTAAACTCTGAATACTTCTATGTGCGATTCTAATAACCCCTTAATTGTAGTTTTGAATGGATTATAAGCACACCTGAACAAAGCAAAAAAGCATCAAACAGCACCTAGATGGGTTTTCTTCTACTTCAGTAAGATCAACCAACATTTTTGTATTATTTCACATCTCTTTCCAAATTCAGGTTCTTCTGGCACAGACGGTGGTTTCAAGGAAAAATCTTAAAAGCCCTACTTCACCAGGATCAAATAAACGTCACTGAAGAACCATAACTGTGCCTTTCCTTGTAGTCATTACAAAATGGACATTATGAAGAGAAAATGGAGTAAGAGTCAGATCTGTTCTAAAGTATGAAAATGTCTCAACATTATTCAGTAATACTCCCCTCCCTTTGCACTTTCAGGTACTTCAAGATCTTACTTGACAGACCTTTCTCTTACACCGCCATTGCAAACAAACAAAAAGCACAATCCTACCATGTACTTCAGGGCAGGAATCAAGGACAGTGAATGCAAGCTATGGAAATCAAGCTTGTGGGTCAAATTCCCTATCCACACTGCCGCCCCCTCAGCACAAAGAATGCTAACAAGCAGAATGATACTTAAGAAGTTGATCATTAACATCAATGAAAACCTCTTATAAAGAAATGTCTTCCACTTGAAAAAAAAAATTGCATTTGTCTGCAGTTTTTTTGTACTTAATATAGTTAAAAGTAACAGAATAGAAATATATTAATGGGAGAAAGCATGAACCAATTTTCAGCGCATTTGCACTTCACAGCTCGTGTAACAAAAAGGTTCATGGCTCACCCATGAAGCCAGAAGGTCCCGATCCTGTGAGCAGGTCTGTCTCATCACAATTTACACTCACACACAACTCACCTGAAATTACTGCAGTTCTCTACACAGATTTCCTCTTGAGAAAATTCTGTAAGGTTGAGGGCTTAGTTATTTTCTTTCTTGTTTAGTGGGTCCTTGTAACTTAACACTGGGGGAAACAAAAGTCCTTATTTACTATGATTTTGCTTTTTAAAGAACTTTGACTATGCTCCTCATGAGCAATATAGTAGAAGTTGGGATTCTTTTTCTTGTTTTAAAATATAGCCATTTTATTAAATACCTTTTACTTCAACATTGAAGGCATTGCTTCGGCATCTTCTAGACCAGAGCAGAATTCTCCCCCCATTCCAAGAGACTTCACAGTGCCATTTTTTCTCCATTCTGCATCAGAAGAGAACCGTGTTCTCTTCAGTCTTTCAGGAAAGAATAAAGAAAGGTAAAACGGACTTCATCTGAGACATGTGAGGCTCAGGGACAAGACCTTGCTGTCTTATTCAAAACGAGGACTTTACCCAAGATGGGGAACCACTATGTTCACGTGACTCAACCATAAGGCAACCAACCATTCCAAATGGGTTCTCAAAGTTACTTTGACCAGGCTTTTTTTTTGAGGTATGCTATAAAAACCAGCAAATTATGAATAAAATCTGGAAAACCCCCTTAAAAACACTGAAACCAGATGCAATCTCCACTAATCTCAATATTACCATATATAATGATTAAATACCAGTTTCTCTGAGGTGATCACTTTCTCTGCAAGTGTATTTGCACACACTTGTTGGCAGGTCCCTTTTCTGGCTACCAAGCTTCACTGGAAAGTTGAGGAAATTTCAAGGGAAGTATATTTTTCTTTAAAATATGAAAGGGACTCTAAGTGGAAGAGAGAGATCCAAACAGACTTTCACGTGGCGCAGAAGCCTGCAAGCTTGGCCCAGCTTTCTTTGGCACCTCTGTAAATGCAAGGAGATTTAAGCAGAGGGGACACGACAGGAGAGGTGGAGGGACCAGCTGCCATAACAAACCATTGCAAGAACTTTTAGGCACCTCAGGAGTATTGTAGAGGTTTATATGCAGCCCAATGCTATTAAAGGTAATTCAGAGTTCTCACTTCTGCGGTGACAGCTGGAAAACAGGCCACGGTACCAAACTCAGCAGCTGCAGAGCCAACCCTTTACTGACTTACAATGGCTGCACAGGTAGGTTTCCACCAGATCCATTTTTTTCCACATGCATTCATTTAAAGGGATATAGTGGAGCAAATCAGAGATCAATTCCTCTGATTTAGCCTTCAAACAATACAGTTGAAATCTCAATTCCTTTTTGGCTCCTTGAAAAGAAAAGCCTGGGGATGGCAAAGGGGAGGTAGAGAAAATCAAGAGCTTATGCTTTACATTCCCATTTTGTCTCACACCTTGAAGGGTGCCTGGGTAATGGCTAGGAGGGGACTAGGGGCCTCCAGTAATCTGCATCCTGCTGTGGATTTTGCACTCATAGTTGTTGATGTCTTTCTGATTTACAGTATTTTTGTTTCATAAAAGATAATAAGAAGGGAAGTTTCAGTTTCCCATTTCCCCTCTTCTTTCACAGCCAAAAGGTGCTTCCAAGAACAGTGCCTGACTGTATCCCTAAATTGCCCTCCAGCTGTCACCAGGGCAGGAAATTACTGTTCCCAGCCTTGGTCTGTTCCCTTTTACAGTAAGTTACAAGTTTACTCAAGAAGTTATATGGTTGAAAGGGATACTGTAGAAGTACCAAAGAGACCTGTAAAGTTCAAGTCTTTGTAGAGATTAGATCTCTTCTGAAGTTCCACCATACAAACAGGTCGTGTTTTAACGTATAAACACAGAAAACTCACTTCAATGCAGACAAGACTTAAGATCTTTTTTTTCCTAAGAGTGAGAGAATAGTATGAAAGATTTCCTAAGTGGCTGTGATAGATCTCTCCACAATAGCTTGGCACATGTAGTATGTACTGATAGTTTGTCATAAAAGAAGAAAAATCAATACTCAAGGGCACCAGCCATAGGCTGTGGAGCATCAGGTTCACCCAGAGGCTCTGTACATATGCTGTTACTTTTGGCAAGTGGCAATCTCACCATGCTCCAATTCCTCATCTAAGAAATGAAAATAATAGCTCTGCCTCTCCGTCCGCATTGCACAACTAACTATGTTAAAGTTCTGTTAGTAAATATGAGGGTCAGAGGGGTATCATTCCCTGTTACTAAAGAGAGCAATTATTTTTTAAGCCTAGCTGGTAGGGCGTTTGGTGCTGAAGGCCGAGGATGGTTTTGGATGAAATTTATGGCATATTGGACAAAAGCTACAGGATACATGCACAGAAGCTATTTTTCTCATTTGTGCCTCTCTCCCAGACTTTTAGGGAACTGCAGTGAAGAGTATACATTAGTTTCAGTGTCCCAAAAGCTAGAGAACTTTGAATATTATGCTACTCATAAAATAAGCATTTAAACAGTTTCTGAAAGTAGAAAGGCTTTTAGGGAATGGAATGCAAAGAGAAAACACAGGATGCTGGAAGGCAGCATGGAGAAAACCAGCTTGAAAAGATTTAACCTGAAATATTTCTAAATTTATTTTCTTATTTGCATTTTTGAGCCCTAATTTTCAAGCTAAACCTTCTAGAAGTTTCAAATAGGACTCTGGAATACAGTCTGCTAGCCTGACTCCAGAGCTTTTGTCCTTTTCACTTGTTTTCCCACACCACTACTATGCCACACATAATACCTTAAAAAAACCCCACCTAATCCATCAAGTTGGGTTTAATTTACACAGAAAAAAAGAAATTATATATTTCTCAAACTCTAGACCAAAAATACAAAGTTAGACCTTAATGTGGGCTTAATGTAGACTTAAAACTGGCTGGTTTTGGTTAAAAGAAACTACAATGAAATTTAAGAAATAAGAAAACGTTACATGAGAGAAACCACTGGGCGTTGGATTGTGCTGGATTTTTATTCAACTTTATTAAACATTTCCCAAGAAAGAAAACATTTTTACCACTGAATGTCTTCCACAGGAACCCACTAAAGAACATTCAACCTAGTCTACGAAACCGAAATATGTCAATGAGGAAAGAAAGCAACTATGTTCACAGGATCAACTAAATTCTCTTTGCCCTTTCACAGGTAAGACAAAAAGTTGCCCAAATGCATATAAACAGCAGTGATGCACATGGACCGGCATAGAAACCTCAAATTTTACTTCAGCCTTACCAGGCAGATTCTCAGCAACCATAAATCATCACAGACAGTAGAGGCAGGCTGACAGCAAACATCTGATTATTTGGTCATCTAATTTATCCTGAGTAATGTTGAAAGGGGAGAGTCCACAGAGGAAAGTAGAGCTTCCATTTGCCCACAAGCTCACTAGCACAGTATACACTATAGGAATCAGAGAAGTCCTCAAGTCTTCATTTACTTCAGTTGAGAATCCTCAAATGGTAGCAGAGTGCCTCAATAACATCAAAATAAACGTGGTCACAGGCATCTTTCAAGTCAACGAGACCTGCTGCTGTTCTGCCTTCTTGATTAAAGAACACACCTACAAACAGTGCATGACAGAGACAGTTCCCAATTTGCCTGTGGCACAGAAAGGAACTAATTACTCTTTCACGTCAACGGGATCTTTAGTGTCATAAACCCAGTCTACCCCATTCTTAACTGAAACGAATAAAGACATTGGGACTGTCTCCCTCTTTTGCATCAGGCAATTGGTTCCTGGTCACACAATGTCTCTACAGCAACATAAAATAGTATTAAACCTGAGAGCAAGCCAAACTCCTAAGCTTATGTTGCAGAGACTAGCTCATACCCACACTTCTCAGAGCTATATGTCTCTACAGCAGACTTGTCTTGAACAGAATTACTTGTGAAAGTACAAAGTGGAGCCACAGGGGGAGCTAACACATGAACTGCATAGATGTTCAGGACTCAGGTGCTCAAACTCAACTCCTGGCCCTCTTCCATTTAGGGGAACCAATCAGCCCCAGTATACAACATCTAAACTTTGACAGAAGTTACTTGGGCATCTACAACTCATTTTCAAAAGTGACTTTGGGTATTTCTGATCCTAGGACAAATCAGGCCTCACAAAAATGCAAAGGGCATTATCTCCTAACTGGATGATCCACTACTGAAAATGGATTGTAAGAACTTCAGGCATGATTGAATCTATTATTGAAATATTGAGCTGACACTTGAAAAAAGACAAAAGAAATGTGTACAAATGGAGACCAATTCTAGAGTCAAGCTTTTGTGAAAGAAAATTTAAGGAGGTTCAAGGTGGTTTTCATACGAGATAGGTAGATATAAGTAAATAAGAACCAACTGAGAAAACCCTTTCAAATGCAAATATCTACTACCTGGCATATAATTTTGTTCTTCTGGGACTACTGAAAAAAAGCTTACTTACTGAAAATCGTAACAGTACTGAGCTTTCGGTCTCACTGGCCAGTATCATGCCATCCTCAATCTATCTGTCACATAGAAACCAGTTTCCAGTAAAGATCACCAAGAACTTCTACAACCCTTTATTGAGTACTGTGATTGTAAAATTCTGAGGGTGCCAGCAAACTCAAAGGTTGACAAAGCTGTATCCCTACTGATCATCGCTGGCAAAGCAAGCTGGAAGACAAAGCTCAGCTCCTGTCCCAAATACAACTCTACAGGAAAAAAAAAATATTAACTAACCACACGGAGAAGTTTGAAGCATCTTTTGACCTGGAGTCGTCTTTCTGTACTCAATTCTGGTTTATGTAATGCCTTCTTCCCTGCACACCCCAACTTTCACTTTATTTTTTTTTTTATCTCTCGAAAATGGACTTTAAGTATAGTTATTTATTATTCTTGCTGATCAATACCATCTGTGGCAAAAGACTAGGGAGTTATACTGGACAGATTAGACACTGAAAAGCTTTTAAAATTACCCAGAAATCAAGTGCAACATACAGTCCTGTTGACTGGTCTGGATTAACTCCCAAAATTGGCTGATAGAAAGATGTGAGAATCTTTCCAAGAAGTTAAAACCTGTAGCTAATAAAAGTAGCTGCAATATGAAAAATTAGGCTCTTCTCTCTTTAAATCACAGCCCATAGAGGCACTGAAGTAAATCCCTTAATCTCTTTTTAAGTAGCTATTTTATCCCAACTTCCTCTGTGGTTTATACCCTCAAAGCATCTACACCACAACTCAAGAACAGCCTAGGCAAGGAGCTTCAAGTTCCATTTCTTCAAAAAGCATCTATAATAAAGAAAAAAATAAAAAAAGAATAAAAAAAGGGAGAAAAAACCAAACCAACCAACCCCCCCAAACCAAGAGAACCACTAACCTGAGTTTGGCCTTCCTGATCTTTTAACCCTTTGTCCAAGACCATGTATTAAAAAGAATCACTCACCACTCTTAAAACCACCATCACATACTCGCCAAGACATGCCAGTGATTAAAACACTGTATGTTTGCATCATTTACAAGTATGTATCAGATCTTGAATCTGGTTCCATCCTTGTAACCAATTTATGGATGAGAAAAGCAGAACAGCAATTTTAAGGCCTCAAGTCTGTATTCGTGGACAAGTTTTATGCATTTTTCACCACAGCATTCAGTAGAGCACTGAGCAGATCCAAGGGAATCTGTGAAGATTCAGTGCATAGCAGCCAAATTAACTTGCTCCAGGATTTCTACCAAGTCAAGGATGGACTGAAATGCAGACCCAGAAATCTAAATTTCTTAAGTCATTTGCTGAAACTGAATGGCTCAAAAAACTTAGAAAAAACTTTCAGAAGGAAAGTTCAGTAATAAGTTTTAAATTATGATGCTGTTTCTCAGGGAAAACCAGAAAAATATATTTAAGATGTTGGACCATGCCTTCCTCAAACAAGGACAATTCCACAATGTCATAAATCCATGCCCAACTCATTGAACAACAGCATAAAAGCTGCTGGATTATGAAGGTGAAAGTGTTCACTTGGACAGTCTTCAATTTAATGGTGACACATTTTATATATATATATATATATATGTATGTATATGTTTTGGGTTTTTTTACAACACTTTGCATTTTCACAGAACTTTACAAACATTAACTAACTGTCATAATCATCACCAGGGAGGTAAGTATCATTATCTACACCTTACAAATGGGAAATTCCAGGCAAAACAGTTGGGTATGGCATCTAAGACCACAGAGGAAGTCCTATCAGCACCCCCAACCCACATTCACATCATGCCTCTCCAATTGCATACTAGATTGGTCTCTTAATTTGATAATAAAAGTCAGTCCTACCTTCTAGTTTTTATGAAAAATAACCCACCGTAGATGTTGACAGCATTTAACTTGAGATCTGGATGATTCCACTAGCTCAGCAGAGGAAACACCAGTGTAACGTTGAAGGTTACAAACTGAAGGGTAAGATCACCAGATTTTAAGGAACATGCCAGAGAGGCAGATGGTTATATAGTAATGAAAGGAGAGCATTATAAACTAAACCTGCATTCTACAATCTCCTTCCTTGTTTAGACATATGCACCCTGACTATTTACTAAACCCATGGCACATCTTTACATTTCATCATCTGCATCAGCTCTGAAATTTTTTGTGTTTGTTTTCGCTTAAATAAAAATAAACAGAAATCTTCACACCTGGTGCTCACATTTAAAGTCACAACACAGAAAAACCACTCATGAACTAGGAAAGGGATACTTGGTAGCTGAATTATGGGTTCCCATAACATTTCATTCCTTTGGTTAATGCATTTCTTTGAACTCCTCTGTCCTAAGTGCACGGGATATATGAGCATATCAACACTTTCATGACAGTCCAAATCACCCACTTTCCATAGCAGTAGATTGACATGTCACGGAGAGTGTGATTAGGAGGTCATCAGAGTACACAAAGCACCAGATTAAAGCTCAAAACCAAGACATATTTGCTCCTTTAGTTATTAAAAAAAGATCAGCAAAGGAAAAAAAGCCCTGTTGTAATTGAAAAATATGAGGCTTAATATATTGTAGAAACCGCTTCTGTGCAATGCGGTTTGGGATTTTTTTAAGCCAACAGTATGTTATCTTTTGATAAAGAAAATAGGCATTTATTATAATGCAGCCTCTACTTAGGCTGGTATCAGGTTGGCAGGCCAGCACCATTTGTTGCTTCACCAAACTCTTAAAAAAGAAAGGAAGAAAAAAAGAAAAAAGATAAGCAGAAGGATGAATACATTTTCCTAACTTTGAGATCTTCTTAATTCTATCTGTAGATCATGTTGCTGACTATGTTACAAAAAAGCTGATAATTCTTTGGATCTCTGTATTTCTCTCAGCTCTAGCCCACCATGATCCACCTTCTGCATTTTTAATACAGGAATCTGAGTCTGCCAGTTCGCTATCCTTTCTGAGAAAATCCATCAGAAAGAAGGGAAGTAGGCAAGCTATCATCATATCCCACTGATGTCCAGGAAATGCCAGCCTACCAGCTGTCACAACAAAGGAACTTCAAAGTCACAGCAAAAAACCTAACAATTGCCCTTACTAACACTATCACAATGAAAAAGCTTGATGAGAACCAGAAGAACCAGCTTAAGAAGGAGAAGGAAGAAGTAAAAAAAAAAAAAAAAAAAAAAGGGGGGGGGGTGTAGAGAGGGAGGTATTTGGTTGTTGGGGGTTTTTTTCCACTTTTTGAAGGAGAGATCCAAACACCCACATTCTCCAAAATGTCCTTGATTAAAATCTACAAGAGAGTTATCATTCATGCCACCTCTAACCTTATGTCTTCTTGCTGAAAATTTTCAAGGAAAAATGCTTCCATCACGTCCTTGGTGCAAGTACTCAAGGATGTGCCTTTCTCATGAGCTCTGAAAATCTTAAAACCCCTTGTCTCCTTGAAGGAAGTAAACGGATGTCTGCTAAACACTTAGGTTTACATAACATTTCTTCCCTCTTATTTATTGGAAAAAAAAAAGTCTTTTTAGAAAGCACTTCATATTTTGAGAACACTGAATGCTTTCTTCCATTTTTTTAGTATTTTTGGCAAAGTATGTTTTTGATTATTTAAAGATAATCTCTATTCTAAATTGCATCTGACTCACATAACCTCCATACTTTAGAAACCACAATAAAAGTGCCATATATTGGCTATAAATGAATAGGGAGTGAGTCAGTAAATAGTTAAGGGCATTCCACGGAGATGCATGAGCTGCATACTAAGTTTTTAGAAAAATATTCTATTTCATTTTTAGAATTAACAGTATAGGTTACTTGGAACAAAGAAAATACTCTTTTTTTTAATTCCCAGATGCAATGTGTTTTGTTTTCCTTATGCATCTTTGTCTACTATACAAAGAGACCCTTAGTGAAGCGACAGAAACACGGGTATTTTCAGAGAAAGAATAGTCACAACTTGTACATACTAAAGGATTTCTGTAATTAAGATTTTTTTCTTAACTCTTTCACTGGGAATACCTCATTCTTTGGCCTTTGCAAGGCCATCTTACAATACCAGCTTACAAAAATGACTTTAGGGAAATCGCATGTTTTTCTCTACTGAGTTCAAGTGTCCTTAAGTTCAGTGCTTTAAGTATTTAAAAAAAAAAAAAAAAAAGTTTATACTTTACTTGCCAAGGCAAGTATTCTCAGCAATGTCCTCATATTCAATATATGAAGAAGTTCATTAGATACTAACTGGAGTTTTCCATGCATCATCATGTTTGCAGATCCACGCTAGGGAGTCATGCCCCTTACCGCATGCATCCCATATCCAGTAAGTATGGTATAAATAACTACATAGAAATCCTAAGTAGGGGACATGAGACAAACAGAATTCTGACAGCGAAGATTATAGCTATAAAGAGAGTCACAATAACTCTCATTCTATCAAACTCATAGCTACTGTCTGAAAAACAACCTTTTCAAGATCAAAATCTGACAGAGCTAAAACATTAACTACAGATGAACCTAAGAGAAAGGTTCTCCATTCCAACTTAAAGGCAGAAAAGCTGACTGGACCATAATCCAAGCAGAAGCTTAAACGTGGTATGGAAACATAACTGGGATAGGGCCTTAGCAATCCTGGCAACTGTAATTCATTTCCAGAAAAGCCATTAACCACATAGGTGCTGAGCATGAGGACCCCAGCACAAAGCTAGGAAAAAACCCAAATAAACCCCACGGTAAGGAATTGCTCAGTGGGCCTTGGTGTACTAAAACCAAAGGCATGCAGTATTCTTTCCCACTGCCTGTCCTGACTAGGGCTGCACTGGGTGTCTGGATGGAGAATGCAGGTCAAGCTCCAACACAATCATCCAGCCACATCATAGCTATCCCCTGGAGAGTAGGGTTAGGCAGTCAAGGACCCCCCAAAATAACAGAAGATAACAGTATTGATTAATTATTAATCTCACATTGAACCGTGGGGACTGAAGAGGACAGGCTCTTGCAGCCAGTATTCTGCAGTCATAAATCAAGGTCATGCAGAGCTCTGGGTACAGACCGGTATTGACCCCAAAGCCTGGGTTGGCAGAATCTCACCTTTTTTCCACCCCTACTCTTCTGTAACTACCATGAAAGGAAAGTTCAGGGTTCAAAAGAGAGTCCACCCAACTATACCTTTGGCTCACAGCAATATTAAGCAATCCTGTCTGTTAAATGACAGCTTGGGACAGCAGCTCTTTGAGCTGAGTACCTAAATAAAGAACCCCTGGGCAGGATACTAGTAACAAATCTTAAATCAGCAGCTGTTTTCTATACATGATAAAATAAGGATTTCCTCAAATGAGACAGGTGTGGGAGATCTTAAACCCCTTCCCACTTAATTCCCATAGCAGGAAAAAAAAAAAAAGTGTCCACCCACACAACCACTGCAAATCTTTTCACCTCTTCTCAGATGGAGATGTACACTCCTCTGATATCTCTGCCAATAAAACCAGAAGGAGGAGCGAAACTTAATGAGATATAAAAATATAACTGGATTCCTTTTTGTATCATTTGCTGGTTTTATTTTTGGACTGTTTACACACTGAGGTGACATGATCTGTAGCAACACAACATAACCCTAAAACCCAGCATCCCTCTCTGCAACACTAGCTCTTGCTAAACAACGGCTGATGGTGCAGAAGCAGACCATCCACACTCAGAAAATGAAAAGCAACAGACAGAGGGATTAAAGAATTCTTATTCTTCAGGGTTAAGCTTGTAGCTGGCCACACGTGCCAGAGAGGCAAGGATGGGGAAGGCTCGTCCCAAGAGTATGGCCAGGGCAGACAGCCCAGCATTTTCAATTGGGAAGATAACTGTTCCAGTGAGTCTAAGAAAGACAGCCACTGCTTTCTATCTTGTAACTTTTGGAGGAAGTTTTTCAAGAGCAGAAGGACTAAGTAGGTCATGGTGAAACGTCACATGCCATCAGCAAAAACTGTAGTGGCTTTGCTGAAGTTGTCTCTTCTGTAATCAAAAATGGCCCATCTTGTCAGCCTTCCCTCAACAGCCTTCCTCTGTGGCCTCTCACTCTGACCAAATGGCCTCTTGTTTTGCCCAGCCACATACATTTACAAAGCAGAACAAGGTGCTCTTATCAAATCAAAAGCCCCAGTCTAGCAAACTAAATGGCATTTCAAAACATATCTGGCTCACCTGGTGCAATTTCCCCCTCTGCTTCCAGCATTTTACAGATAATGCAGGATTACCAAAGCTGGGCATGTTCCCAGCTTTATATTTGGAGTACTATAAAGAATGGCATTTGGTTTGCTTTCTCTGTACATACCAGCGAAGTAGGACCTTCTTAAACTGAGCCACTCCAGAACTGAAATATTCCAGTAACCTAATATCACCCAAGCTTAAAGGCCTATCCCCAGATGTGTGCTCAGTGAATTCAAGCCACAAATACAAAACCCTTCTATACATGGAAAACCCTTTAATACAGCTATTGCTTCCCTGTGAGCTACAGTATGTATGCAACACTGGGTACTGCTCTGAAGTTGGAAACAAGCACTATTTATACTGCAACAGAGAGCAAGTTTGGTCTTAACAGGAGGCATGCCAGCTTCCCAAGCTGGCATGCGTGATGGTTTTGCACACAAGAAAATAAAAATGAGGAACAGAGGGCAGAGGAAGGAGCAAGAACTGTAGTCCTCACTCCTTCTGTCTGTATCTATTATGAGTGCAAAACCAGCTGTAAACAGTAAAGATGTCCCTGTTAAGCAAAAATATCATCCTGATTAAACAGTGGTCACAACAGTTAAATATTTTTAGACTTAAATTAGTCCATTACAATTCTCTGGGATGATAAAGGACCTCCTAACTAAACTAAACATACGGTGTAAATCTGCAGGATTTATCAGAATGAACAAATAGGTCTTGAGGACTCTTAAGTTGTGGAGGAAAAGTCTACTGAAAAACAGGTTTTTATGTGATTGCACCAACTTAGAGAGATGAAAGAAGAGGGTAAAAGGAAACAGAAAACACCTAACATGTCATACCAATCCTCTGCCAGGATATTGTAAATTCTTCATTACATTTCCTTGAGTCTTCTGCCTATATTCTGCTGGTGACAGCTTGATTCTGCCTACGCTTATCAAACGGATGGGTGCATGTACAGCCATATGATGGAAAAGGGCTTCTCCATAAAAACAGCAGCTGAAGGCAGTTTGCTGCCACCAGAATGAACCCTCCATGCTGCAGCTCATTCTGTGGGAGCCCTCAGGAAAGCCCGATTTGGGACACAGGCCAGCCTGGCCATCCAGCCGGGCCGCACAGAGCCCAACAGCCTCTGCTGAAGCATCACTTGGTGTAGGCAGCTGCTCAGAAATGGATGGCACGAGACTGCTGTGCTTTTGTGTGCATGCACGTTTGTGATCTCTGGGCTATGTGAAACGGTAGGCTATTTACCACCTTCTTGCAGAATCCACTCCGTGACTCCAGCACATGCAGTTCTCAGGAAGTTTTTGTGATTCACACTGAAATTTTTCCTTGCTGAGTTTTACCCCTTTGAACATCTTAAAATAATTCCTTTTTTGTCTTAATATTTTACACCCTTCAAATACTTGTAGATTGTTATCATATGTCTTAGTCATCATTTAGTCCAAACTGTACATATTAAAATCTTGTAATCTTTGCTCATATTTCAATCTCTTCAGCCTCTTAACTTCTGTTGCTCTTCTCTGAATTCTCCACTAATTTCTTGACAACTTTTTGGCAACAAAGTGGCCAGAATAATAGTGTCATGGACACTTTACGGCTGTACAGAGATAACGAGGGAAACTTGTGCAACACCAAAATGACATTAGCTCTTCCCCAAAAAACAACAAATATGTCTAATCTGTTGTCCAGGATCACTTATTTTTAGTGGCTGCATCATGAAATGCTCTGAAATACAAGAACAAATATTCACCTAAAAATAATAACTTAAGAGTTTAATATACTCAAAACTTTAATTAATCTTCATGTCACCTGTGAGGAAAGTTAACATGGAGTACTATTTACCTGCAATGCTGGAGAGTAAATGGCTGAAGGGAAGTCTCAAAAGACATGACCTATCAAAAAGAGGCCACACAAAACCAAAAAATCTGAACAGTTTCTTCACCACAAACCAAACTAAGTAGCAAGTTACAAACAAAAAGCTAAGGAAACAAAGCAAGGTTTAAAAAAGGAAATCTTTTGAAGTAAATACAACTCTTCTAAACTCTGGAAAATTCTAACATACAAAATCTCTACAAAGCAAGACATGTATGGTAGCCTTCTGTGTTGTGTGTTTGGACAGTAGAAATATTCTTGAGATAAATCTGATCAGGAGTGGGACTAAGATGCATATAATCTAACTTTTATCTTCCTAAAAGTTAGATATCTAACTGAAGCCATAGTCATTTCCAGAGAGCCATTAATCCCATCCTAAAACTGTAATGGATTTAGGATGAATAGCTCTCTAGAGGTATTTCTCCTCCTCTCCACTGATAACAGAGGGAGACTAAACAGCTATCTTAACTTCAGTCATCTTAAAGTAGAATGCAGTCAAGTAACATGTATCCAAACATCATTTTAAAATGCTGGTCTCTAAAAGAATTAATGTAAGTGATTAGATTGTACAGGCACTTTAAAAATTATCTTCTCTAGAATTTTCCAATTATTTGGTAAATTAAAAAAAAACAAAAGGAAAAAAACTACAGATTCATATTCGGATGTCCTCCCATCTTTCCAAGTACTAAACCAAGGAGTACTGAATCATAGAATAGAATCACTGCTTGTGTGGAAGATTTCCTTCCAAACAAGTCTGCAAACCTTGCTGGCAACATGACAGGTTCAGTATGACAGAAATCTGTCATTACCTTAAGATCTGGGTTCTAATGCTCTGAAATGGCTGTTAACTAACTCACTAAGGTTTGGGAAAGAGCATTCAACTTTCGTCTGGTTCACAATAGGCTGAAACAGCAAATGAACATGAACAAAGTTAGTCAATAGAGAAGACTCACACAAAGCTGGGACAGAAATTGGCCAAAAAGTTTAATTTTAGAGGACAATTATAGGGAACCATATGGTTGCAATGTCACTGATCTGCAAAACTTCCAAAAATGCTACAAAAAAAATAATGTACGAGGAAAACCGAGAGAAGAACAGCAAGTCTATTAAGCCGTAACTGACATGAAAGTCTATTAAGCCATAGCACCACAAACCTTTCCTACAAGGAACTTGCAAGCTAAGAGGAAGAAATAAATTTTAAAAAGAAGATGGGGGGGGGAATTAAAAAGAAAAAAGAAATGGAAACCAGAAGTATAGGAAAAGAAATACAGTATGGTGTTACTATAAACCAATTTTTAAGTCAGTAAATTCAGATTACAGTGGAATTAAGTGGCTTTTAAGTGAGGCCCAGATAGTCTCCCGGACATTCCAGCTCTGGGAGGCAACACAGGAAGAAGCCACAACACAACACAGAGAGCATAAGGAATTAAAAAAAAAAAACAAAAAGACTACAAAAACATTTGAAGGACGTCAAGGCTCAAAAGTGAGTATAATTTTCTAGAAGCAATGCTGAAGGAATTGGTGTTCCTCCTAGTCCTCACAGCAGAGGCAGAGATCAGGCAAGGACACAAATGCTTGAGATAACTGTGTCACACATGGATGCAGATGACACCACTAAGTAGAGTTTTTACTTCTCTGACCATGGGAAATGCTATTAAGGATGAGAGGACATTCACCTCACACAAAAGGAGGAGGATGTCCAAGCACCAACCTGCTAACCTACTGGAAGGTCTCTTAACAAAGACTAAAATGGGCAGATGAAAAAAACCTAACAGCTAAGTGTAAACAACAGTAACTTGGTCCAGACCTCCAGGGCAAGGCGAGCAAGACAGAAAACTGGTTGCTGGAGGGGGAAAGAAAAAAAAAAGGATAAAATGTCTATCAGATAAGCATCTCCTGTGTCCACATAACAACGCAAGAAGTCTGGCAAACAGAAAAATAAACTAGAAATCTTAACACATGATCAGACTGTGACTTAATTAGTATGACAGAAATCTGATGGGCTCTCATGACTGCAATAGAAATGTAAAAGAGCATATAACCTTTGTGAGAAGGATATGGAAGAGGAAAAAAGGAAAGGAGTGTTGCCTCCTGCAGACTGCACGAGCATGCTCTGAGGACCGGAATGTACTGAGTGCCAAACCTACAGGTAGTGATTAAAGGCAAAAGAAACCAGCTCTTCCATGATGGCCAAAAACCACAATTAGTCAAGTAAACCAACGCATTTGCATGAAAGAATTGGTGAAGATGGGGATTTATTACACATACTCCATGGAGAAAAGGATCGCAGTTTTCCAGCACGTTCATGGAATGCACCTGAGAGTTTTTTGGGGTTTTTTTTAATTTTAATTCAGAAAGTAAAGACCATAGGGACATTTCTTCTAGACTGGACTCTAGTCTAGCCTGTATGGATGAACAGACTGAGTGGGTGGGAGTGCAAGGCAGACAGTCACAAAGTTCACAATTTTTCACAAAAGAAAGAGGGAGAAAAATCAAAATAAAATCAATGGACTTCTAGAACATAGATCTCAATGATCTTGGAGAACTAGAAGGCAAAAATCCTGGGAAGAGTCTACAGGGAAAAAGAAGTTAAAGAGACATAACCATACTTCCAAGAAATTATAATGATATCACAAGAACAAATTATCCCAATAAAGAGGAAAGGAGAACAGAAGGGTTTTAACATCACTAAATTACATGCTCTTTACTGCTACCAAGATAGGAAAAAAGCCTGAAGAAAGCAGAAGGATATCAGAATACACGAGAATAAGTAGAAAAATGGCACAAACATGTAGGGACAAAATCATAATGGTCGAAGCACAAAGTTAGCAAGGCACATCAAGAGTAACAAGAAACCATTCAATTAGTACATTTAGGTATATGAAGGAAAATGTGGATCTGTTAATCAATGGAGAGGAAGATCAACTGACAGATGATGTGAGTAGGCTGAAGTGCTTAACACCTTTTTTAGTACCACCTTTCATTCAAAATTTCAAGTGGAGAGACATGGATAATTCACTTAAGAAGAGGGAGGGGTATGGTCTTAATGCAGAAGAAAGAGCAAAGAGATTAGAGAGTACTTGGCTAAGTTAGGTATTTTTGAAGTGATTTGTGTATGAATTTCATCCCGGTATCCTTACAAGAACTGTCTGAAACAGACTTGGAGACTTTGTAGAAAGACAAGAAAAGGCTGGAAGAATGAATCTAGTACCTACCAGGAAAAGACAGAGAAAAAAAGAAAAAAGAAAGTTAATTTAAGCTTAATTCCCAGACACACTCTTGAACAATGAATCAAACTAGCTTGTAAGCACCTAAATATAAAAGATGAGTAGCCATCAACATTGGTTTAAGAACAAAACATGCCAAAACAACCTAATTTCCTTCTACAACAGGTTAAAAAGCCTTGTAGAAAGCAAATGTCACGTACCTTGACTTTATTGTGGCCTTTGACAACCTTATACAATATTCTTACAAGCAAGCTAGGAACAAAACAAGCATAGTCATGGTATCACACAGATTCAAAACTATTTGGATAAGGGAATCCACATAGTAATTATCAAAACACAAGACTACATCAACTATGTTTCTGCCCTGAGTTTTGTTCTATTTTACTTTTTCATTAATAACCTAGATCATGGAATAGAAAACAAGTTTATTGGACTTGCAGACAATGTGAACCTGAGAGGGCACTGAATAACTTAATAAAATTCAAAATGACCTTCGAAAATAAAGAAATTGTCTAGAGGCACTTGATAAGATTCAACAGGAATATGGGTAAAGTAATGTACCTGGGCAGAAATAATTAATGACACAAATATAAGATGGGGATAACTGAGCAGGTAGCTGTTTTTCAGAAAAGGACCTAGGGTTATTGTGAATTAGAAGCTTGATGTAAGTTAGCAATATCTTGGTGATGCAAGGAGTCAGTCATCATTTTGGGGTTTGTAAAAACAGACATGCAGACATGCAGCCCGAAGGACACAGGAAGTAATCTTTCAGCTCTACTCAATTTGGGGAAGTGTCAAGACGTAAACTGTCAAATTGTGGGCAGTACTTTTCAAGACGATGTGAAGCAGCTGTAGAATATCCAGAAAAAAGCATGAATGATCATAATGCAGATACCATAAACAGCGTGGAAAAACTGCCAAAAATGACTATGTTACCCAGATTTCCAGTATATAAGAGGCTATTGTAAAGGGAATGGGATTAATTGCCAAAGAAATAATGGAAATAAACTGCAGCACGAAAGATTCAGGTTAGGCAAAAGGAAAATCTTTTTAATGGCAAGAATAATGAAGTACTAGAATAGATCACTTGAAGTGGGACTCACAGCTTAACAGTCCGGACAATTACTTGTCAGGAATAACAAAAAATACAGTCTATCCTCTTTTGGACAGGGAAGAGGACTACCTGAGTTCCCCAGGCCTTTTTCTTTTTTGAAGGTTCTAGGATAGCTAAAATCACTGACAAGCATTAAAGGAAAATCCCACAAAAGAAAAAAAAGACAGTTATGAAGCACTGCAAAATGATCATATATCTTAAGAGAAAATTTCAGCCCAGAAAGGGACCGTCTTTGTGCTTGGATTTCAGCAAGGCAGGTGTTTATACAAGTAATCTACGCCAGAATTAAGTGAGAATGTCTCTTAAGATTCTTCAAGATAGCCAGGACTGTCTATCCTTTAGGTTTCAGAACGCATTAGATGCTTACAAATAAATCCATCGAGTCCAGGGACTAACAGAGAGTCTTTAGAATAGTATCCAGTACCTGCTAGGCCTTTCAACTGGTCTGATAGCAGCAACAAGTCACAGCGAAGTGGCAGCAGCAAATTTAGCAATTTTTTTCATCGGGAAAAAAACAGAATAACAGGTAGGAAACGTCTTGAAAGAAGAAGCAAAGGCAGAGTGCTGGAAATCAATTGCACCCAGGGCACAGTATTTAAGCATGATTTTGTTAAAAACTTGTTTGTCAAGACGGGACTACTGTATTAAGAGAGAAGAAAATCTAATGAGTGGGTCTCAACTACATTTATTTTTAATGTTTACATGCTTTTCCAAAAGCAACAAAGTTTCTTGTGGTACCAACACATTGCAATGACATCTCCCAGTTCTGTGACACACCCCAGACACGCACAAGTGGGGGCATATCTGTACTGTTTCTTCTTTCCCTCTAAAATAAAGACCCTCACTGTCCCATCCTTCTAACGCAGATTCTGTTTCAACCACCTATTTACACAATTCACCATCTGCACCCTTCTGTCATGGCCCGCCCCATGCACTGCTCTCTGCTTCATTCCCTCCCTGCTTTCTTCATCTCCACAAAACCAGGGTCCAACTCCATCCTCTCACCCCTCTATCCCACTCCCTGCTCACCTTCCCCATGATCCCTGCCCCATGTTGCCTTGGGCCTCTTCCCCAGTCTTGAAGAGAAAGTGCCGACATGGATGGTGTTTCGGCAGCAGCTGCTGGGAGCGGAACAGGCTGGGTTACCACCACTGACAGAAACAAGTTACCACCTGCCACATGACTTTCCTTTAGCGCCGTTCAGATGATTGGGGCAATTATCTGCGGAAGGATGTTTATCATGTGGTCAGATAAGAATCTCCACATAGGCAGGGCTGGGTGCCTCTAGCTATTTGAGTGGCTCAAGTACCTCAATCCAGTTTGTAGCAAGTATCACAAAAGAGGACTGCAGAGAAATTATTTCCCAAGTCAGATTTCATAGCTTTATGCCTGCCTAAAAGACAGGCACCTCAGCTAGCCCAATGCATAAGACTTCACATAAGACTTCACACAGCAGTTCGCATTACCTGGGCTGGCACTCCAGACAAAATGCCTACTGGCAGATCTCCTTGAGCTCAGGACCTCACTTGGAAGCAGAAAGGCCTGCAGACGCTGCTAAGCACCATGATCTCTCTCCGATTCCTAGGATCACACACAGGAGACATAGCTGGCCAGCAGGATGGTCCAATGCATCTGGAATATGGAGCCCCACAGCAGAAGAGATGCTGCTGTGCTGCATTTGCCAACGTGTGAACTGCAAACGGCATGGCTGAAAAGCGTAATGCCAAGATCGATGAAAAGAGTAAGTCCCAAACATCATAGTGCCTAGCAGATCTGAAAGGCCTTCACATAAAAGAACACAAAGGCTCTTCCCATCAATTAAATTCCACCTGCTTGACAGGGAGTTACAAAATATCAATCCTATCTTAAAGATAGGTAAATTGAAGCAATAGATACATAATACCTTGCTTCAGGAAACACAGGAAGCTTGCAATTTTTCTTAATTCACTAATACAGGCATAGGTAAAAAGGCCTACTCCTGCTAATGCCAGTGGCAGAATGGTTTGGGGAAGAAGAACAAGATTAAGTTTTCACACTTTCCAAAGAAACTGAGCCATTACCCAAAGTCATTATTCAAACACTTCTTATAGATTCAGACCCTTTCCAAATGCACTACTTGTAAACATAGGCATAAGTGTAAAAGTTGCACATATATAGACTATTTTGTATAGTTCTGTGATGACTGCAGCTAACCCTGAAGCCACTGGAATTCTAATAATGACAGGACACACATGTCCACCAGATAACAAAACTGAGATACCAGGAAGCAAACAGTGATTCATGTTTCTGACTCCATCTAGTTGCTCAGTGCTGTCTGCTTTTACATTACTTGAAACCTGAAATATCTGCACAGCTTTCCCAATATCCACACGCAAAACTTCAGAAAAATGAAGCCATTTCCTCTCATGTGTGAATCAACCAGTAGATCGCGTGATAATCTGCTGCAAAGTAACACTGAGACCAAGAGAGT
Organism: Gorsachius magnificus; assembly: GCA_034008185.1. Taxonomy (NCBI): domain Eukaryota; kingdom Metazoa; phylum Chordata; class Aves; order Pelecaniformes; family Ardeidae; genus Gorsachius; species Gorsachius magnificus. The sequence continues at coordinate 127,124,852 of CM067081.1, forward strand.
AATTAAAAAAAAAAAAGAGAACTTTCATATGGCTAGTATGAATATCCATTACTAAGTCAAACAGAACACTAATCAAGTAGAAAACCTACACCTATGTTGTTCAAAGACTTGGCCAATTATCCCATGACAGCGTAAGGTAGGAACTTCCTCCAAGGCCAGGTTTTTCCATACTTGTTCATGAGAAGGTTTTCCTTACCCACCTCGGAAGTTTTTTACACTTTCAGAAGCAGAGATGACTGAACTATGTGAACAACTTGATTTCTTCAACAGTTCCTGCCTTCTACAGATATACGTGTTTTTTGCTTTCATGTAAATGCTATATGCTGCAATCATACAACGTTTTAAAACAACATTTTTGGCAGAAATGTCACGTCAGTTATCTGGAATTTCTAAGCCCATCTAGACCTAAGAGCCTTCTAGGAGTTCTCTGCATCCAGCAGCTTCAGCAGGTGCAATAAGTGATTTGAAAAAAAGTAGCTACTTATTTAGAAACATAAATATGGAATTGGGCAAGATGAGATAACCAGTACTTTTAAAGTTTAATTCTTGACAGTTTTAGGATGTCTGTTTTCTGTCTCCAGATCATATGACAAAAACTGGCATCAGTTAGCATACTTGAAGAAACACTCCCTCTTTGAGGCTAGCAGGTGACTATCTCCAATGAAGCTTTCAAGTTGATTGCTTACTTTCTCTGCTGGCCTGGTAGAGGTAGAACCTACAGATAATTTTAAAATCCATCCTTATACAGAGAGGTTTCACTGTGCAAATCCAATGCTATTTAGCATGGAGATTCTATCAACTAACTCACAATCAGTTTGTCAATTATGAACTTTATGAATTAATAGCATCTTAACCTTATATGTATACTTAGGAACAAAGTCAAATTAAACAAGTGTGTTATGAGTAAGGCTGGCAAACGTACACTAAAACATTCTTCAGGGCACAATCTCAACATACAATTACAAGCTCCTATTTTCACAATGTGCATAGGCCTCTTTAAGAGAAAATTAGTTTCTCCCAAGGTAGCTAGTCATTACTATGCTTCCACCATATTCTGTTCTGCATCACTACCAAAAAAAAAAATACCCTAAAACCCTCTTTCTCATTTTTGAAGTAACCCTACACCAGAGTAGCCAAATGTAAGTAAAGCAGCTAGTCGACAATCAGAAAAAGAACTTGTGAATACACTTGCTTTTCATGTAACAATTCTAGAATTCTCTGCAAATGCATAGTATCTCTACCTCTGATATGTTTTATTCCCAGATACTAGACCTTATGTATGTGCAAACTGACTGTAACAGAAAGCCATCTTCAGTATCTGTGGACCCTCCAACAACTGCACAGGAAAACAATGGTGTCCAAGGAGAGGCAGGGCAACCAGTACTCTGTCAAGAACACTGCAATGGTTGGCGTTACAGTATTTTCCTCAGAGCAAAGAAGCTACTGAAGTTCGGTTTCTTCTGGATCGTCGCTACAGAATGAATTGCTTGGGACAGTTTATCTACCTCTTAAGCCAAGTCTGCATGGGGATGTTGAGAAAGTTAAGGCACATCAACTAAAGGTCTGACATCTATATGCACACATTTAATCGTCTTGGAGCTGTGAGTAAATGCTCCAATTCAACAGCAAAGCTCCCTGTAGCTCCTTACTCAGTTAAGCTACATTGGTCTAAGACTAATTTACTCCTGAATTAAAGCAGTCCCCCAAGGATTCAGCACAACTCATTTTTGCATACTGACTTCATGCATTTAGCCGATTTGCCTCAGCTCTTACTGAGTTCCTCAAGCCTTAAGGAGTTTTCAGCCTATAGCTGAAGGGACCTTGGCTACGTCACCTCTGATGTTGAGTGTTTTCTTCCATATTTTCCATCCAGAACACAGAAAAACTAAAGAGAAAGTCATTGCATTGCTTAGCTGCTTCCTGCTCCAAGGCGAAATTTCAGCAGTTTTGGAGTTTACAATTACCTTGCTCCTACTCTCACTCTTCAACTGTCTATCTATTGACACTGGTTTTGTGCATATTTTTTCATCGCAACCACTGTTATGGTACTTCAGCACTTTCTGGAAATGAATCATATTCCATTAATTCAATACTAATTAATTAAACTAATCCTAAACCGGGATTGATATTTCTCCAAAGATTCTAATAAAATTATCTACAGAAAGGATCAATGATTTTTAAAGAAATGAGTTCCTTGATCATTTAAGGTGAAATTTAAAGCACTTCTCAAACTATAAGCACTTAGGAGAAGTAAAGGTGTCCTTGTTCCATGCAGGGTCATTAAAACTTACCTGGACGCTGGCAGCAGTTGGGCAACACTTTGTTTTGGCCTTACTGCATGGGTGTTCAGGTTTCAGCGATATTTTGAGTGCACTTGCACAGACACACTTGAGCACACATACATGCAGATGATATCCTAAGGTACCTCAGAAAATGAAAGTTCCTGTATTAAGTTAATTGATTGAGCTATCTGAATGATAAACTAGGGTTAGAGGCCCTACTGTATAGCAGCTGGCTGAAAGGAACATTTAGAGGAATAAACAAATATACATAATGCCTGATGTTTCCTTTCCCCAAAATAAATTCATTCATTATAAACGAGCTGTCACATCATCATCTTTAGAGATTTCAAATCGTGTCAAAGCTGTATCTACTGACACTGGTTTTGTTCAGCACGATTTGGAAATTGCAATCTTATCACCATGCTCTACCTTTTTTCATTGCAACCACTGTTGTGGTACCTCAGCACTTTCTGGAAATGAACCATATTCCATTAATTCAAACGTAGATCTAACACTAACTAAAAACATCACTCAAGCCAGGTGCCACCAAAATAAAGAAGTGGGTAATATGTAACACAGGATGCACTGGAGCATGGACTTTTTAAACTTGCATTTTTAATTCTAGATGCTTTTAAAGCAGAATATTTAACCTCTCAGTGTCAATAAAAAAACCCCGATCCCAATCCCAAAGTAATTTGTGTAGCACTATCAAATAAGAACTTTTTAGTATTTTGATATATTTTATTACTCAAAATAACAACAATAATAAGTATGCAAATGAAAGTAAAGCCCTCTGGACAATATTTTCACTGATTTGCTGGAGAGAAGGACCCCTAGTGTCCAGCTGGATTTTAGCCAGCATCCAAGATAAAAAAACATCTTAGCTTGTAAAATGTTTCCTGCAAACACTTTCCCATCTCTCTTATTTGGAAACAGACTGATTAAAAGAAAAAATACATGTATACAGTTCTGCTTTCTTAAACTAATTATTTAAAAATATTATCAAGTTATCATGTGATCATTCAGACTCTGAGGATTCATCTTTACTGATGAACAGGAATGTGCCTTGGCACAATAGTTTCAGTGGTTGATTATGTATTGCAGACACCTATAGATAAACATCTCTATTTGTAAAAAATGAGCACTGTCTCCGAGAGCAGTTTCTGATGAGGCTTTAAAAGAAGCATCAAAAAAATGTAATGCTAGAAGGATGAGGCTGCCCAGCCCTGTCATATAGTAGCATTGCTTTCTAAGAGGAAAAAAAAAATCTGCACCATTCCTTATGATCAGGGTTTTTTCCCATTTATTTGGCTAATCATTCAAATGGCTAAACAGACCTCTAATTTGAAAATAAAAACCGATTGATGCAATCACAAACAAGTTCTGAAATTGTGATGTATAAAAAAGAGGGGAAATCTTGTTCTAAGCCAAAACACACACACAGTTACCTTTTTCTAATCAGAGCATTCATTTCTCCTCATTATGATCTCACAAGCACATTAAAATCTTATTAACATTAATTACTTCTGAGCGTCTATGCATGAGCAGTGACAGGCTTGCGTGCGCGCGCGTGTGTGTGTGTATGTGTGTGTGTCTCTGGATCATATCTACATTTATATACCTTGCTGCACTTTGCTTATAAAACATGTGAAAATATTGCTGCTAACACCAATTAGCTAATTTCACACACACAGATAGTAAGCTGCTGTCTCGCTGCACAGCTTATTATAGACCAGCAGACAGATGGACAGACAAACAGACGCAAAAAGCATCACGGCTCCTCCTAAATGCAAGATCTGAAACGCCTGGCACCCCCAGGAGTGCGAGTTTTATCCTCATAAGTCTGAGGGAACAAAATGACACAAATAAAAAAAAAATAATAAAAAAAATACAAGACAGCCAAATATCCCATTTTCTACACAGATGGGTTCAATGATGAAGTGATAGAGACAAAGAAAAAACTGGCAGGCAGACAAGCAGCAGGCGCACAGAGAGATAGACGGAGACAGATAAACAAAGCAACAGAGAAAGAGATGAAAGCGTATTCATATATGTGAATTTGGGCTAAGCAATATCAACTTTATCCCACCAATAAGGTAAGAAAAGAAATGGCAGGGCCAAGAGTCACAATAGGTCTGACTTCACAAGCAAAATAAAAGCCTGACTCTCTACAAAACTATTTATGGATTCTATTTACACTGAGCACACTACTCGCAGCACTGCTGCTGGTGAGACTCGGCTCCACCACAAACTCCAGAACAAACAGGCATTTAGACATTGCTGTCGAACTGCACCTTCCTGGTTTTTTTCACCCTTTGTTTCTATCTAATTTAGATTCACATGTATCCTGCTTCTAAATCCTGTGCTCCCGAACACTTCTCTCTGCCAGGGGTTAAGATATAAACAACACATCAGCACCACTCATCACGCCAAAGGCATGTTTCTCCATGACCAGGGGATAAGTCTCCCAACTGCAAGTCTTTCAGTCCTTTGCAGAACCCAGGTGGACACTTGCTGGTCATTTTCCTCTCTACCCAAATACCCACCTCTGCTCATCCTCTGCAACACTGAGAACTAACAGCAACCTTCAACTGGAATTAAAACGTCCACTGACATCAGTAGGGTACAAGGTTTAGAAGCATCACCCCTTGTTTCACTTCTGTATTCTTCCACTGATGACATGATCAGGCAAAACACTATAAGGAAGGAAAGGACTAAAGCTTCAGAAGACCGTTTTCTAGAGAAATTTCCAGGAAGCATGAAAGGCAACATTATTGGGAAAATTTTTGAAACGAACACATCTTCATTTCTCATGGTAACACAAATGTTCGCATTTTCTGCTCGCTCCTCTCAGATCAAGAGAGGTAAACGTGGTAATAATTGCTGTTTATCCCCAGTCTTTTTCACCTAAAGATGTCTGAGCACTTCACAAAATGTTCATTAAACTTCAAGGCCTGCAGTAGTTACTGTCATCACTCCATTTTACTGCTAAGGAACAGAAGAGCAGAGAGGTGAAGTTGAAGTACCCATGTCAGTAAGAAGGTCTGCAGCAGACACCAAAAGTCCTCTTTTTTACATTTCTCACATCATCTCTTCTCATGCATGCCCTATGTAAGGTCCTTACAAACAGGACCTGAATTTAAAAAAAATTAAAAAAAAATAAATCAGTGTTTGAGGACTGTACTAAGGATGCTTGACTTTTGTTTATCTCAATCATGACCTTGTCCTGATGATGCTCATCTGGAAGGACCTGCTCCCACACAAGCCCAGCACAGCTGCTGAGAGAACTACCATGAAAGTAGTCAAGCAATTTTGGGACTTGTCAGGAGTACTTTGAACATCCAAATTAATTATGGTGCATTCACAGTAAATCCAATGATTCTAGGAAGCTTTGGCGATCCTGGGCATGGACATTATTACAGTTGTATTGCACACAAGTGGTAAGCTTGGTGCACCTTGGCCAAATTCTGCCCAGCTCAGTTTTACTGTGCACACACAACAGATCTAGTCACACTGCAGAGAAGGAATGATGGCATATGGTCCCTTCTGCCACAAGGAGCAGGTACATGACCTGCTCAGGCAGAAAATAAGTAAGCAAACTGAACACCGCTCAGCTTATGTGCTTCTTTTGTTAAGGTTAAATATACAGGCGTTGAGAGTAAAGATAAGGAAGAGTAAAAGCTTTATAAAGTAAGCAAAGAGCAATAAAGATTTGAAGCTTTACAGTTTTATGCATATGACAAAGTAGGCTCTTGCCTGCATATTTCCCAAAAAATAGAGCATAGAACTTTAAAGTCTCTCTTGAATTCCTTCCTTCCTGGCCTTTCCCCAAAGAAGTGCTCTGAGAGGAAGTAAGATTCTCTCTGACAAGGCAGGAAGTGTCACCAATGCTGGTTAACAGCGGTTCAGCCAGAAGTTCAGCTCATTTACCCAGGCTTCCCCAAAAGCTCGGAGAAATCCCTGGCCAGTCATTCTTCCAGATTCTAAGCTCCCCACTGTGCTCCCAACGTCACTGATCTCTAGGCACATTTGAAACTTAGAAAAACAGGAGGGCCAAGGAAAATTTCCCCCTAAACACACCAGTGATCCTCATCAAAACCAAAGGAAGGGCCACAAAAATATGAGTTCAATAAAATGGTTAAAAAATAAGTATCCACTAGATTTGCTGACTTAATGCCTACATAGTTGTTAACTTTTTAATCCATCTTTCCCCCAAACCCATATAGATATACAATGGTTCACGGCACTCAGAAGGAAAAACTGTGAGTCTTATAAAGCACTCCTTTGGAGTTCTGAAGACTCCATGCGTCCTAATTATATATAGCAAGAGTTGTACCTCAGTAAATTAAAAAACAAACCCAGAAGCTCATTTATTTAAATAAATGCATAACAGTGGAGATGCCTAATGAGAGAAAAAAATTGCCAGTTTTTATTACCACAATGGCATGTAGAGGCAACTGTGTAATAGGGGACCTCTGCAGAACTTCCCTATGTCTGAGTTTAGCATGTAAAGTGAATACAAGTGTTCTAAAAAGTAAGAAGACTCAAATACAATTGACTTAAGCATTGGTCCTATGAGAGATCCTCATCAGCAGAGACAAACAAATCTCAGAGACCATTCCATCTACAGAACAGGTTATCATGTATTTATGAAAGGGGAACAGGGGAAAAATCTCTACTTAGGGGGTGTGGAAAGGGGAAAGACATTGGTTGGCTTTCCTGTACAAAGAAGCTTGACTTGCCTTTCTCAGATGGGAATTCTCCCAGTAAAAACCTGGTCTCTTCATCTGCTGTATTCATCTACTTCATGAATCTTATTGTATTGCATCTACCAAAGTTACAGCAGGCTGAGACAGTATGAGAGTGCTTAAGAGGTGCACTTGGCATCCAGACCAGCTTTGCGATCCAAACCCCTTTGTGTCCTTTTGGAGGTTAATAAGACGAGGTTTTACTGACTCCATCCTGGCTTTTGTAAACTTCTCAGGGATTACCGAAATTGGAGACTGCATATGAAAAATCTGGTTCATCCATTTCCTAGAAGGGACATTCATCCAATTTGCCCTTCGATCCTTGAAACATGAGACATGCCTGAGGGGCGTTCTTTGCTACAGTGTCTCACAAATATATACAGTGATGGTGAGTCCATATGTCTCTGATAAAGGGAAAACCTTACTGTGCATTCCAGCCTTTTCTTTTGTAAACATACTACACTAGATGAATCTGGCTCTCAAAGAAGAAAGTATTAATTGTACCAGCTAATAAAACTTTCTGTTGCTGTCCTTCCAATTTGGTCTTCTAAGCATCAACAGACATTAAAACTGGCTCTTGGGAAGTGAAAAGATATTAGAAAGCAGTACAAACCCAAAACTTCTTTGCAAGTTTTCAAGAATTGAGATCTGAATCTCATTCTCAAGTAACAGAAAGTTAAATGCAGCTACTCATTGTATAGTTTTCAGGTTGAATGTATAAACAACTCAGTTCCTCCTACTGTTCATTCTCTGACAGATGCCTCAGCAGCAATACATCTGTGCTCTGCCCAAATCCAGTACTTGCAAGCTCCCATTATTACTTGCATGTGCTTTGTCTCCACTGGCAGTTTGAACAGACATCTAAGAATTCTCTTTAAATGCTTGTGTCCAAAGAACCTTTAGGGGCTGTTTTCTCCTTTACATATTGCAGCTTTCACAGAGGTTAATAGCAATTGCACATACAAGCAGTTATACATACAAGAAGTCCAGAACACTGTAACTATTCGAAGATGCTTTTGTCTTTAAATGTGATAGGGAGCTTCACTCTTCTTTCTATGACTATTTTGTGAAGCAAGCAACAACCACTATTTATTTCAGCCAGGCATAATATTCCCCTATGATTATTATTGTACAAAAAGAGGTGACAGACTGGTCCAGTTTTCAAACATCTACTTCTCGGACAAAGCTAACATTGGAGCTCATTGGGACATATCCAGCTGTAGGAAATCCAATCGGGAAAAAAAAATATTATTGCTTACAAGTCTTTGAAGTTGTATTAACTGAGTTAAGAGAGTAATTATAAATAACAAGCAAACAAAACACCAAAAATATTATCTTTTTTTAATTCTGCTATTAAAAATAAGACTTTGTTGTCATGTTGGTATATTAAATGTGTTTTGGCCTCAATTTTCAGTTACGGTAAGGTCTTTTTATCTCATTCTGAAAGTAGAAATAAGACTTCAATGGCAAAGTAGTTGCATATGTGTTACAATACCATAATGGTGTTAAAAAAGCCTAACAGTCTTTAACATAGCCAAGAATCATCTGAGCTTCCTTTGTCCATGGAACATGGTCTTTACTTTTCCAAGTCCCATCTGCATGTATAATATACTGAGGAAGGAAGAAAGGCAACACTTCCTCTTTCTCCCTATGCCTCAATTGTTCCTGATTAAAAAATGGAAATAATAATGTTGATTCAGCTACTGGAGTTAAGCAAAACTAAATTAACTACTTTCGTTAAACACTATAAGATATTCAAATAAGTTTCTTCAGAAATGCAAAGTGCTATTTATTCATATCAGCAGCTATCTCTGGCTAAACTGTCCTGGAACCTTTTGTGAGCATTCCCTTCTCCGGCTGAATTCAGCTGATAACTGCTCTCTGTTTTGAAGTACATGTGTCACTCCATTATCTAAAAAAGCCTAGGAAAGACTTAGACAGAAATGGCATTTTTCTTTTTTGGGTAATGAGAGCAAAGCAAAACAAAACAAAAACATCACACAAGGTCTGAGGATTAAACCTTTGCAGATGAGCAGCAACAACAAAAAAAGGGGCATCTTTTTGGATGTTAAATTCTTTGCAGGCTTTGCTTGGGCATTATGAGAATAATCACCAACACCTCCTAAAAGCAAGCCTTTTCATCAACTCCATAAGCTCAGATTTCCAGGAGAGATCTGGTAAGAATCTTATTAATACACCTATGCATGCTGCCACAAGGGAGACAGTATCTAACAGAGCAAAAATGAGGTCAAACTCAGCAGCACTGTCCTAAAGAAAACTGTCTCCTGGTCACAAATCACTTGTGGAGTACCATGCATCATCTTTACTGCTTCAGACATATGCCAGCTGCAGCCAGTAGGCTAGAAATACAAAGCTAAATTCAGTTCTTGGTTCAATGTTGATTTTTTAAAATTTCACTGAATTGGTCCACTTTTGTACAAACGTAACTTAGGGCAAAATATGACCCATAAACATTGTAGGAGAGGGACACAGACATTCAGAAATTTCATGTGGAACTTCTTATCCCAAGAGCACAGTCCTCTGAAGATGATTATTGTACAATGATTATTCCATCCCACTGCTCATGAGGGAGAAGGAAAGGGCTGTGGCCTCATTCCACTCCACTCTGGTCCTGCTCATAGAGAATCCTGCTGCTAAAATTTTCTCCCTCTCCTGCCAGTGGGACCAAGTTAGCCCCTTTTTTTGCATGAAGTTCAGACTTTTTGTCCTCATTTTCTTTGAACAGCTCTGCCCCCTGCCTGCGTCTCAGCTTTTATTTCTTCTAGCTGCTCACATTCTTCCCAAACCTCCCTCCTAAATGCTCCATTTGTATCCTTCTACTACACTGAAGCCAATGTTCCATAGTAACATTACTCAACCAGATTTTAATAACTCTTTAAAACAGCTTACAGTCAACTAAACTGTGTTCCTGCACAACCAGTCTTAACCAGGAAACTCAAGAAAAGTTCAGTTTAGCTGACTTCCTTTTTGTTTTCAACTTTTTTCACCTGAAAGAGATGTGAAATGAAAATTAAATTAATTTTGGTAGCAGATTAAATTATCACAGGGCTGGTACGGATATGATCTAGACAAGAGGGCTCTCACTCCACCATAGAGACAGCTTTAACTGAGCTAGCTCTGTTATTAATAGCAAGAAAGCCTAGGGCTGAATGCAATGAAAATACGTGGCTCAAAGCACATGCAAAATTCACCTGAGATCCAGCATAATACAGCCTGCATGATCAGGGCAGAACAGTTACTGCCATCTAAGCTACCTAAGTAAATACTAGCTCTTAATCTCCATGAGGTAAAAACTTCCTCCAAAAAAAGAAAACAACACCAACCAAAAACAAGACCTCAGGTGTCAGTTCTATTCTGACACGCCAGAGAAAGACCACAAGTATTCAAAAACTTCATTGGGAGGCTAAGGCAAACCCATTAGAGTAAAGAAAGAGGTTGCAATGCACGTTTAGGGTGATATCAAGGCACAAATTTGAGAGTGAAAGATAAAAGTAGCTAATATAGCTATAACTAACACTCTCCCAACTGCTCTCAGAAACTATAATAAACATCATTATCCCCATCTTGAAGATGAGTAACTGAGACATTGAGAAATGAAGTGGCTTGTTGAAAGTTACACAGAAAACTAGAAAAAACTACAAATCCTGCTTCCCTAATCAGTGGGTGACCCTTACCAGTACCTTTGTACTTGCATACATCACAGTAGTAACTGCACTGCAATCTGATTACAACTTCTGATACTGCACTGTGGCTTTGTGCTGACAAAAATATTTAAGATCTCTGTACACAGGTTTTCAAAAAAACCAAAAAAAGTTGTCTAAAAAAGTATTAAGAAAGACTTTGAATGGGATCTGGTCCCCTGTAAAAATGGACTCAGAGATTAGTAGAAAGAATCCAGAAATACCCAGCACCAGGGAAAAATACTGAGCTTTCTCTTGCCTGGCACAAAGTTCAGCATAGCCAAATGTACTGCAAAAGCACAACTGACTTTTTACCTCATTCAGGAACAGCTGCTTTAACAGCAGTGAAATGTTTCAGGCTGAGCCTGACTTAGTGGATAAATGATTTGAAGTTGGTATAGCTCAGAAGGCACCAGCTCATTTAGGAAATGTCACTATCTTAAAAACACACTTTTTCTACCCAATTGGAGCAAGCTTTCAAGCTTTCAAAACCTGGCCATGGCTTGGAGAGGAAAATAAAAGCAAGCAGTTTTATGAAATGCTGGAAATTACAAAACACGGCTTGGACTTCAAACAGTCCACCCATGAGCCAGGATAGGCTGGGCCTTCTCCGGGAACTCGTGTCACTTCTAATCACTTGTATTAGTTTAGCACTAGCAAAAGGTGCCAGATTGGTAGCCCCAGGCGCCGAATTCTCTATTTATCCCCAAAGCAGGTACAGCAGGAAAGCAAGCTTTCATAAAGATACCACCCCCTGCTATGATTTCTCAAGTCCAGGGACCTGGGGACAGGAGGGTGAGGTGGTCTCAGTGCTACTGGTTTCTGATGTCTCTGCCATGACTGCCCACACACAGGCCAGTTCCCTGCGCTGTTTTAGGAGGACGGATTTCTAAACTGCAGGGCCTATGAAATGGAGAATCATCCTACAAGCATCCTCCAAGACTTTGAAAAAGAAGAACCAGGGATTATTTTCTTTGCGTTATATTCTAGCCATCTCAAAATGAACAAATACTAGACAGAGCAAGGAGGCCAGAGAGAGTCAATGTACTGAGTACAAATGAGATTTATATGTGGCTTGAGTCACTCCAGCCAATTAGCTACCCACCAGGCTGTTTGGTTTATTGTCCCTACTGTATAAAGATTTAATAAGAAGTCACCTAGATGGGAAGTATGAGACTTGCAGAAAGAAAACTTTTCACTACTCTACATGGAAAACTTCAGCCCAGTCCTGCAACAGCTCTGCACAGCTGATTCCCACTGATGTGTCAACGGCTGCAAGATGAGGCTCTTTATCATGACAGTCCACGTAGGTGGAAAATACGGGAAATACAGGACAATCTTTCATTATATAATCACCATGTCAGAAATCTTCCACACATTCCAAATATTCTATGGGAATTAATAAAGCTTTCTTCCGTTTTTTTCTCCGATGCTCAATCTTATCCAGGACTTTGACATTTTTCATGGTACAAAAGTACAAAATGCTGGATTTTAAAAACTTATCTACTGGGGAAATGTGCTGTGTAGGGAACATATTAAACAATTCAGTCTATGTTTGGAAAAGAAATACAGATTCATCACAACGAGGAAGGATGTTCAGGAGTATCCTGAAAAAACAGACGGTATTCAAGCCAAAGGACAGGATGAAGTGGGCACAACAGTATAAAGCTGACAAGCAGATTTAACTGACAGTGACAGAAAGAATTGGAAGCTGCCAAAGCCTAAGCTTCTTCTACAGCTTCTTCAGATACTACATGCACTAACATTGAAACTAAAAGCACCAATGAGAATATTTTTTAAAACTCTTTCAGATGGGAAAAATCCTAGAAGCAGCGGCAGCAAAATGGAAAATACAAACTTTGGGAAATGACAGAAAAAGAAATGCCTATCAAATATAAGTAAGAATGGAAACAAAGCAAAAAAGGCTGAATTACAGGATTGGACATTTCGTGACCTTTCTCAGCAGTCGTGCCTGGTATATGAGGCTTTAACATACTTTGTCAGAAGACTTCTTTTCCTGTTAATACTGCTCGTTGCAAGAGAGCTCAAAGCCATTCATTTAGACACAATTTTTGTAAAGCAGTGTCCCAGAGGGTGTGGCCCGGTCTCCTGGGAATAGCATTTGTTAGTTTTAGAGAACCAGCAGAGGGAGCACATTAGCAATTAAACATGGTTTTCTTGTGTTTCTGCCTAAACAATGAGATTTTTTGGTTGGGTTTTGTTGTTGTTTTGTTTTTATTCTCAGCATTCCCCTCTGTCACTAATGTCTGTGACTCACTTAGCTATCAAATTGCTAGGAGTTTAGGAGCCAAAGCCACGGAGAATAACAGGCTCCATGTCCACCCCACATAAAACAGTAGTGGACATAAGCTTTTACCTAGTTGCCTTTCTTCACTCTCTCCCCATATCAACCTCATCTTACCCGTTCCTGACATCCTGCCCATGAAATCTTGTGTTGCCACACGACGACTGGTCTCAAATTCCTGCACTGTGACCACTAACTTTCTAGCCAGAAAGAAAGGCATATGGATCTCTAGGGAGGAAACAGAAATCAATAATTAACTTTCAGTTGGCTGAAAGGACAACTCTGAAGTTCGTAAGGCAAATTTCCCACTCCTGCTTTTGTATCCTCAAGGGATTGATCACACTTCCAGATATTGAGATTTGAGAAGCAAGATATTGGAAAGCTTGTCTTTTAGTTGGGAAAAAAAACCACCAACAAACAAAACAAAACAACAAAAAAATCAGTAATTTCCATGCTGTATTTACCTCAAAATCAAATCGTACACTATACTTGCCTGCATTTTTAGCTTTACCACAATCCCAAGACAAATATACTATGGAAGTGTAACATTAAGAGGTCATCTACAGGTGTAACTTACAGAATGGTACCACTTCTGTCCTGCAAAGGATTTCCCATAGGTGGTCTGCAGAGGGTCGAAAGCATTGCCCATTCATTTGCTGTAGTTACCAACTGTTTTTAATACAGACTTGTATAACCACCGATTTGATACTAGCTCATTCTGGAAGACCATATGGGTTTTGGTTCACCCTTTGTACTGTCATTTACACTTGTGCGAACTGGACATAAAATGTTACCTAGGAGTTTGTGTCCACCCACTTCGAAAAAGCACACGGAAGGCTTATGGCACAAGGCATTGAAGAGTGAAGGATTGGTTTCAGTTAGAATACCTATCTTTCATAAAAGATGTTGAGGAACAGCACATGATAACATCAAGTACAGCACAGGCTGCAAATCTGCCCTCCACGGGGCTGGCAGGGCAGGTTGTCGCTGATGGGAAGAGACCACTTCTTGGCATGAAAGGATTTCAGCCTTTGTGCTCGCATAGTCCATGGCCTTTCTTCCCATAGTGCCACCTAGCGCCAACTCAGCCAGCGGCTCGCTTTTGTGCAAGGTGAACATCTGCCCCATCACAAACAGGCTGGGACCCTCCACACTCATTTCACCAAAGCCAAACCCGGGATGCCGGAGGAACAGTGTTTTTTTCTTTAAAGACAGCTTTATCCCATTAACCCGATTTCCCACACCTGTAATTTAACTACTTCAAGATACACAGTCTTCACTGCACGTGATAGAAGCTGAACTTTTTTCTTCTTGCAAACCTCTGTGATGTGTAGCAAACTGCCCTGTGGCACTGGCTGCCCTGGCTGCCCCAGCAGCTATGGAAGAAAAGAGGTGGCGCACGTCTCCGTGCCTCTGGTGACCATTTTACAAGACCTGTTGGCAAACAGAACTCCTGCCAGCGCCAGGCAGTCAAAATGCCGTCATGGTACACGATGGCGCTGAAGAATTAAGGACAAAAATGTACAAAACCATGAAAGACCTAGGCAGTAATCATTCTGAAATGCCAGTTTCCTATTAGAGGAGAACTGGATCAGTGCCGTTAGAACTAAATATTAACTTTTAAGACAAATAACAACCAAGAACACAGGCAACACTGTCAAAGCAAAAACCATTCTGGACAAAAGCCTTTGCCTTTATTCACTCCTTGCTGAAAGTTTGATGTATCTGTGAAAATCTGCTCAAGTTAAAGCTGTGCAGATATTACAAAAGTATCTCAAAATTTGGTGCACGGTCAAATAACTGCTCTTTACCAAGAGAAACCTAGATTATTGGCATAGATAGATTATTAAAAATCCAAGTTATTTTTCACAGTTGATATTGTTTGCATACTTTCTGAATTTTCTTGGACCAAACTAACATGATCAGTAAAGTCCATTTCACTTTGATTTGTCATCATTTTCCCTCTGTAGCACAGCTTGAACTGCAGACTCCACAGAGGGAACAAGCTATTCTTTAAAAATAACTATTTCCAGTGCATTGTTTAATGACAAAAATGTTTTAAATGTTAAAAAAAAAACAACCAAAAAAACCAACACATTTATAAAGGCTTTGGATTTTCTAAAAGTTTTGTTTAAAAAAAAAAAAAAATCTAAGTAACTTGAAGTTAACCTTCAGTGTTTAATCTTTCATTAACATTTATGAATCTGTTTCAGTAGAAGCTCTTCACCGTACGGATCACAGTGTAAAAAAGTCCTATAAAAAGAGACAGGAGTGAAACCAACTGAAATCTATAAGGCCACAGCATGCCATCAATTTCTAAACAGAACTCCTATTCAAATCATTCTGCTTAAAACCTCATATGGTCTGCAAAAATGAACAGGATTTTCTTGAAATTATTTAAGTAACTATTTATCTAAGACTGTAATCTCTCTTGTATGGGATCTGTAAGCCATCCCACAGAATTCTCTAGCAGGGGACACTGTTCCCTATTTACATCAAAGTTTTATATAAATAATATTACTTTTTTTTTTAATTTTCTGCAGCTGTTTTCCCTTATGAATAAGCTGGGCCTACAAAGAAAATGTGAAAATAGGAAAACTGTGAGTAATATTTATAATAATGATATATCCAACTCAGGAAATTGCTACAACTGTCTTTATCAAAATAAACAAGATTGATATTTTTTCCTCCTTTAAGAGAAAAGCAAAATCCTCTACTATTAGAATTAATTTGACTTGGTATTTGTTTGGTATTTGGATTTGACTGTCTTATATCCCATTTTTGGTCCTGTGGAAAAAAACAAAACCAAAACCACCACAGAAACACGCACACAAAAAAAACCCCTACAGCATTGCTTTTCGTCTCACAGGAGTGAAAGAAGCATATACACACGCCATTCAGCCCAAAATTACTCTAGCTACAGGGCATGGCAAAGCATGAAATAACTGCTCCAGAGCACTTCCTCATGTGGGTGTGTTAGATAACTGTCTGCTCCAACGCTAAAATAAAGCACACTGTGACCCAATCAACACCGCGAGCTCTGTTCCGCACAGCTGCCTGGGCTGCGAGCATGGGAACCCAGAGCACCCCACACTGCCCTGCGCACGCTGCTCTGCCAAACTCGGTCCTATCCCCCCGGCCAACAGGCTTGACGCTCCCCGAGTTCCAGCTACAGCATCATATGCCGGATTTAAGTTTACTTAGGCATACTTTACCCTTTGCTGTTGTATCCAGATTGCAAACGGACTTTGTGCTATGAGAAGGGCTAAGATTTTTTTTTTTTTTTTGCTAAAATGTACTTGGGATTCAAAGAAAATGAAATCCTCCCAGTAAAAAGTTTTTAAGATTAAAAAAAAAAAGAAATCTTACTGGGTAATGAAAAATGTTTCTCCTACTCCAACTCTCCTTCTCCGCTCGAATTCTTCTTGCCTGAGGTTTTCATAAAATTGGGAGGTATCTTGTAATAATTTTTAAAGTTTTTCAAAAATGTTAAGATGAGGCTGGGCTTCTGCTAAATGTACACGTAAGAATCCACAGGACAGGTCCACGTGCTTTCCTACTAAAAACCTGGGCTGTTGAGGAACGTTCACCTGCACTGGTTCAGGAGAAAATGACAGGTGCCTGAAAACCCACCCAGCCTACGAGGGGGACAGCTGCTAACGCTCCCTCTGCATCACTCCAAGCTGACCACCATCCAAAGGCATCAGCTACTCCACCTTTAAGACCCCTAGATTTTTGGCATAACTTCAGCATCCCCTCTACGCCGAAATTGGAATTTCAAAGCCTGAGATTCAAACTTTAAGCCGGGAGGAAACACCCCGCTACAGTTAACAGGTCGTTTGAAGCAATAAACACATTTAAAGTCTATCAACAAAACACTAATTTAGAGGCTTGAATAAAAAGGAGGGGGGGAAAAAATAGGAAGCGATGAATGTCATCCCCCAGCTAACAGATGAGCTACCAATTCTTGGCACACTGATGCATAAAACCTTGAAAAGTTTCGCTCAGGTTCTGGAAATAAAGCTGCTAATAAAATGGAGCAAGTAGTTTCTGTAGTTGTAGTGCCAGTGAATAGATATGCTGCTTTGGATTTCAATTAACTTAGTTTGTTCAGCGAGGAGGCACTTCTGTTGAAACTGGGGAGTCGTAAGCTAAAGGACAGCTAAGAAAAAACCCCATACAACAGCAGAAAAACCTGTTGGCAGCAGAAGTTCTCTCTGGCTGTAAAATAATGGATTTTTAAGAAACATTTCAAAGGATTTGAAGGTTTTGGAGACTCTCCTAGGCAGTCCCAGGTGGGCTAGGAATATTGCATTATGGACTTCTTTGTGCTAAGAGGAAGGCCTAATGCATGTTTTTAAGAAGTACGCCTCTTGCTATTAAATAAATAATTTTCTATTAAAAAAGGTGATTGTTATTGTTGAGAGATCTCTACTGATCAGCGTCCATTTTATATAATTACTTACGATTCTCCAGAACATTTTATGTAACTCACTTCCACTATCCCCTTTATTTTCTTTTCTTTTGGTGGTGGGTTTTTTTTTTTTTGTTACCAGCAGAGTAGCAGTTTTACTCCCCAACAGAAATGACAGGAGCTCAGATAAAAAGACCATTTCAAATGGATCAATTTAAGCAGTCTTTAGAACCCATGATAAATCTGGGCTCCAAAAACTCGACAATGCTAAAAAAGAAAAAAAAAAAAGAAAAAAACCCCACATTAGTTCAGAGAAAAGCTTCAATGTTTGAAATTACAAATAAGCAGCATATTTATGGAGTGAAAAATGGTAAATAAATAGTTACTAATTCTGGACAAAATGGCTCGATAGATTTCATAATTTGCCACCACTGTAAAAAATATCTATTCCCTTCCCCCCTCCCTTCCCCGGCAGTACACACGGAAACACAAGCATAACCATGCATAAAGTGGGAGGGTGGGGGGCAGCCAAGGATACAAACTCCCTCTTAGAAAGTTTGAATTCTTATTAACCCAGTGATGCCTCCATAACGTTACATTAGATCAGCAACATAAAAGTTGGAATATACATCTCCTTTCTCCCTAGTAAAGGAAACTGGAAAAACACTAATAATGAAAAATAGACGTTAAAAATATCCAGGAGGAAAAAGTACATGTACAATAACCAAAATTAACCCCCTCCGCCCCCACACCAAAACAGACAAACAGCAAAATCTCCAAATAAAAATCCTGTCAGGAGGAGTGGAACCTGCTTTCTTTTTTTTTTTTTTTTTTTTTTTCTTTTATTTACTGTATGCCAAGCATGGACTTTAAACTTACAGTGTGCATATATATATATTAAAAAAACAAAGAATGAGAGTCACCGTTAGCTCTGGTCACCGGCATTACAGTTAAAAGTCATTGGCAAATACTAATAAAGCCCCATTTAGCAGTAAATAAGGAGAACATGATATATGGACGGACAGATGGAACTGCATAAACAGAAAAGAAAAAGCAGAGAGACCCACAAACATACAGAGAGGGCTGTTTTAAAAGAGTGAAAGATACTGATTTACTCCGAACTAGTGTTGGAAAACAAACGTATTTGTTTCCTTCGCGATTAAAAAAAAAAGTAATTAAAGTGAATCATAAGGGGGCACACCCTTAAATAAGTAGAAGGGGGGGAAACATTTGTAGAGGGTAGGGCCTTGTAGAGATGTTCCGAATTTTAAGCTAGCAAATAGGTCTGGCAAACTTACATCTCTAAATTAAAAATCGGGGTGGGGGGGTGGGGGGGAGGGAGAATAAAGAAGTGCTGGTGGTTTAAGGAGAGCAGAGGCTTTATTCTTTTATTTTTTATAAAAGTTGACTGGCCTACCTTGTTCCCCAGTCCTCAGTTTGTCTCCTCATAGTCGCTGTCTCCCTGGAAGTACAGTGTGAGTGGTAATGACTGCCTGCCTCCCTAATGAGTCCATTTTCCTGCTCTTGATGTTGTGTATATACACACACTGCAACCTACCTTACAAACCACAGAGACGGGAAAGGGAGAGCGAGCGAGAGAGAGCGAGCGAGAGCGAGCGAGAGTGCGAGAGACAGGGAGAGAGAGGGAGAGGGAGAGAAAGGCGCACACAGACAAAGCCCTCCTACCAGACAGCAGACAACCCTCCTTCCCCTATCTAGCAAAATACAACTCGGCTAATGCAGCAACAGGTTCAGTACTGCCAGGCTGAGGCAGCGTAGAAAAGGTATACGGGGCTGAGCAGGATTGCTGGCAAATAAACAGTTTAGTGCCGGCTGGCTCCACCTTTCTTATTTATGTTACAGGATGTTGGAATGCATTGTTTCAGACAGTCCCTACAATTACCATAAATACATTTTTTTTGTGCATATTAGCACGGAACGCCGAAACCTATCAGCCATTCTGCTCCGTAACCTTATAGCTTTAACACACGCAGGGAAGGTGTAAACATATCTCTTTTGACAGGCAGACTACACAAAGCCCACTGATGATTTTAAAGTCATGAGATCTTTCAAGAAAGACGCTCCTGAAGATAGGTTTCCCCAGACAACAGGGGAGCAGGGAAAATTGATCTTGATGAGGAAGAAGTCTTCGTAAGAGACTGCTCGGTAAACAATTGAAAAGAGAGGGCTATTCTCCCCAGCATTCCCTCCCTTCAAAAATATATATTGGGAAGCTTCTACCCCTACAGCTATAATAATGTGCTGTGCTTATGTCTGAACAGGTGCAATGCATATAGTACATGGTGTTACAAGGACAGAAATAAATCTCTCAAGTAAAAAAAAAAAAAAACCCAAACATTTTCCCAGTTGCAAACAGGCCAAGGTTATTTAAAATATAGGTCTAATTTGAAGAATGTTTCCCCCGCTCCCTTTTTTTTTTTTTTTTTGCTGGGGGGGCGTGGGGAGGGCGGGCGAGAGGGAAGGTGTGAAGGGGAGGCAAAGATGGGAAAAATCAATACTCGTAACCAGTTACTAGATTTTTATTTTTACAATATTCTGTCATATCTGAGGAAGATACATGGTGCTTCTAAAACAATTTTCATTCAGCCCTGCCTCTCACCACATATAAACTTATACTGTCACAAAAATTCTGTTGATTTTAACAACAATCACAGGCATGTTAAAGTAGCAAGAGCAGGAAAACAAGATTTTGCACCTGTATTTCATCTTTGGACAAAGGTTCTCCAAGAACTTTAACTGGGTCCAAGAAAAAAAAAAAGAAAAGGTTAAGTGATATTCCCAAGGTTATGTTGTAAATCAGTGGCAACACATATATGAACCCAAATCTCCTGATGCTTAACACAGAATTTGCCTGGAGTAACTGATACCCACCTAAAAGTTAAGTGTCCTATCTAAGCCAGTTGTGTAGGCTCCCTCTATTGTCAGTGGAGAGACAGGCACCTCCCCAAAGCAATTCATCCTGGCTTTCCCTCTCTCTCTCAACCAAGGAGGGAGCCTACACAACTAGATTAGGCTAGGCAGCTAGCTTGTAGTTGGCTAAAATTAAGTAAAATGAATCTCACTTTTGATCTAAAGCTCTATTACAACATCCTGCTTCCCAAAATACATTTTTATTATCGCATTTATTATTAGGCAATATATGCCTAAATTGTAGTGATTGAAAAGGGATAGCCTGCTGACTAAAAGAGACAGGTAAACTCCCTAGATTCATGGATTTGTACCCTCAGGCCGGCTGGATATTCATGATTCACAGTCCTTATAATATTAACCAGCCTGGTGACTGGTGAATTTGATTAGTTTTGTTCACCAGTAGCTGCTACACATTTTTGTATTTCGCTTATAAACATTCTGTCTTCATCCAGATGTACAGTAAATACAGAAGGAATAAGTAATTTTTTTCAAAAGGTTAATTTTCATTAGTGTTTTCATCAAAACACAGTCTTTCTTAGGTTAGGGTAAAATATAAAGAGTAAAAAGCTTTATTAGGTGACTTAGTCCAATTCCTCCTGTAATATTTAGCTACATACACACCTGGCATATGTGAAGGCAGCTCTACAAGTTACTCCAAATACATATTGCAAAAATTTAGCCCTATTATATATTTGCTTCTTGGACTTTATGACCATATTCACCATTTTGAAGGGTATCTAAGGTCAGGAAAGCAGGAGGAGCATTTGAAGACTTTGGTAACTCAACCTGGCCGTGTATGTTCCAACTGACCACTCACTGCCTCAGTTTTTCCATCTGTAAAATAGACTCAACTGTAGTTCCATGAGCAAGTGGTACCATAAATATATGAAGTGCTTCGTCTTCCTATCTCAGCCTGGTATCTCTCGGAGTTTTATGATGGAGAATATTATGGGAAAAAATATAAATACCTGTATCAAAGCCAACTGATGGAAATCACATGATTTTATATACTTTTATTCAGTTCAAATAACATGAATAGTCTCTGAATTTAAAATTTAAAAACCAGATCTACACCAAAATGAGGGTTTCAGAAGTAGGAAGTTCTTAGTACTCTGGAACATTTAACCCCAAACTGACATTCATTCCTCAGTCCTACCTACCTTATACATAACAAATCTGAAGAGATTCGAAACATATCAAGTTTGGATAAAATACAGATTTGAACCCTTCAAATTTAACAGACATTCAGGTTGAAATTCAAGTACTAAGTCAGACACTTGAGTCCAAACAATGTTCAGATTTGCCATTGATCCAGATCCAAAAACTGTAAGTTGGGAGGCTTCTAGATACTTACTGCCTGTAACTTTCCAGAAATGTCACATATATATCTATCTGAACTTAGACTACAGGTCAAATTTCCTCATATTTTGAGGAAGCCTGAATCTGCACAAGAACACCCGAACTGAGCCCAATTCCAGTTATGCCAACACTTAGACCAGACCTCAACTGGAACCCAAAACTTCTCCTTCCAAAGTTGCATAGGATTTGTGTACACGCAGAACTGTAGAACCAAAACCAAACACCTTCAGACCTTGAGACTGTTTGAAAGCAAATATGAAGTAGATTCCAACTTAAGCTAGTTTTGGCCCTCAATCAGAATTAATCCAATTAGCCGTAATCTTTATAAAATCTAAAGTACCTGTCTGACCTGACAGATAAACCCCACAATCTGCACAACTGGTTCCTTGCCTGCGAGTCTTTCTAAATGGTTCCAAACCATCAATGGCTCAATTCTCTGTTGTCTTGTAAATCATTCAGCCTACCTAAACCATATAAAAACAGCGTAAGAAAATCCTGCATTATGAAGTTGAACGGAGAATCCTTATTTAATAATGTTTTGCCAACATAAAAATGTCTGCCTGTTTGCTTGATTCAAAATGCCTGATGAGAGCCTGCTCACCACCACATCACATTCCTGTGGGCCAGCAATTCCTCCTCTCCGTTATGGGAGCAGGTCGATGGCTACGTACTTGGTTCACTTGCAGGAAGAGGAAAGAAGACAAGTAACTGCTGATGGCTTTCAGCCCTGTCACAGGACTGGGCAGATACCTGCCATGTGATGGTGAGGGCCTGCATGGCAGTCACACAGTTGGCCTATCCTTGGCCACACAACAGAACAGCCAAGCAAATTCTTGTCAGATGCCCAGGAGCGTACCTCTTCCCTGGCAGAGACACTGAATTTTGGTTATGCCACACATGGGGTCACCCCACGAGAAAGAGGCTGGAGCAGAGGGCTCCCAGCCGTCTTAGTAAAAGGCTGTATTAACCATCCTGAAAGCAAGAACAGGCGATGCCCGTCTACTCAGTCGGTGATACTCCTGGTTTTCTTTTTCTGTAAACTTGTCTTCTCAGTTCAAAGTTAATCTCTAAAAACTGTCATTAGGGAGGCAAAGGAGCCCCAACCCGTCTAGCAAAGCCTTAAAAAGAATGATAAAATGACTAGCACCACAAGGCAGATGGAAAATTCCGGTGCTTGGCGCAGCAGGGGCCTCATCTACAGTTGTCCCAGGGAGCTGCAGAGCCCTAAGAACACCCTGATCTTCAGTAGTAATGGGGAGACAGGTCAAATCAAACTGTCCATCAAAACTCTGAAAGTCTTTGTTGCAAATGACAAGATTCTGGATGATGGACTAAGAGGGAAGGGTGGGCTTCAGTGCCAAATAACATATTCTATACTGCTCTGGTCTCTCCTTTTTATGTTGCCAGACGCACCAACATGCTGAGTTTAGACATATCTTGTTGGCAACCACAACTGGAAAAGGAGTCACAGCATTATATAACCATGTCTGAGGCTAAGAGCTACTTCCTCTGAAAAAAATTGGCCTCTTAGCAGTTATCTAAGGGCTGATTTTCAAATTCTAAAGAAATTTAAGTGGGACTGACTCCATGAACTCCCAGTGTGGTTGGGTATCCTGCTCATCCTTGTGGTGGGTTAACACACTGGTTTTGATGTACTCCACGCACCTGACCCACAACAGTTCCATCAATGCCTTCAGGGAGCTCAGCTTTACTACAATCCTAGGAATTGTTCTTAGAAGCCAGGATGGTTTAACACCATACTGGTGTTAAAAATCCCAGCCAAATTTCTGTCGCAATTCCCTTTCAGATGGTATAGGCAGAACCTAGAAATGCTCACAGCAACGTGTCTGAACTTGATTGCTTCCACTTAGTCCCCTTCACCACATACGCAGATCTCCGAGACTCCCCTGGTATATCACACCATCATGTTGCCAGCCCAACAGGATTGGTGATTCAGATGTCTCTACTGGTGTCCTGCAGTGTCTCTGCAACTTTGTTCAAATGTAATGAGAAAGATGCCAATTAAAAAAGCACAAGAGTCCTGCAGTGTGGCCGGCTGATTCAAATTAGATACCTGTATGAAGTGATTAAAAATAGGTTTTCTAAACCTGAAGATAACAGGAGGACAGTATGTTTGATTTACATCAGCAGGGGTCAACAAAAATGTAGAAGAACCACACAAAAGCTCTTTATCCCTGCAGATTTGCTAGTGAGGATGCTGAGGACAGAAGGAGAGAAATACAGCACGCTTCTGCTGTCTTTCAATATGCAAAGAATCTCAATTGTTCTCCCATTTCATCAGTCATTACTTGCTGCCAGACCTCGAAATAAGTAATACTTTCCTTTAATTTAGGAACTTTGATCCATCATTCCAGAGTTCAGTTGCACATACACACTAACAAATCAAATCTCACAACTTTCTTTGGCAAAAAGCTACTGTCATTCCCATTTTACAGATAGTAAAAACTAAATGGAAAGAGTTAATCACTCTGTTGAGAGTAGAAGCGAGATAGGGATGTCAGGCTTTCCTGATCAGAAGTTCAGGCTATGCTGCCTCTGTGGATCAGGCTCTCAGACAGCCCAATTGATTGGCAAGACTGGGGCACACTTGCTGAACCAGAACTGGCTTTTCTAATGTTGTTTGTTTGTTTTGTTTTGTTTTTTTTTTAATCCCGGAATGTCCTGAATAATAGATCAGATGCAAAGCTGATATGTCTCCAGCAGTTTCAATGGATTTGTGAAAATCTGTCTGCAAGTAGTATGTACCAAGCACCATTCTTTCCACTTTCTTTTAGGATGACACTACCAGCACTTCGGTAAAGGAACACTGCACAATGACTGTTCCCTTAGAGCCCTTAAGCCACTTTGCACAAAGACTGCAAAATGGTGTTTCCACTGCATAATAGTCAGATACAACAGCACTGCATTACTGTAATATTTGGGTAAATATTGCTCCTACACCAATAAATTGTGACAGTGACATCTAGACAATATAAGAAATTTTGTCCCAGCAAAGCCAATCCCTTGCTTTTATACCCATCAACACTGGTGTGTATCAATCATCACCTGCGGGGACTGAGAGTCTAGAAGACCAGTATCATACCAACATACTGTTTTCCAATTCAAAACCCAAACCCACACAAAAAGCCCTTGGACTCTCACATGCTTTATCTTCATCTTCTCATTGCACATACATACTCACACACTTGGGATGTTCATGTGTGAGCTTTCTGTCTTGAATGTGTAGATTATATTGTAATTATTTAACACCTAACAACCTGTAGTTACGTATGTGGCCTCGGCTACGTATGTGTTCATCCTCTCTGCTTACAGAGTGCTGGGATATTACCTTTATTTGCATCGGCAGGCCATTTGTGACCAATTTAGCTGTTGAGCTAACGTGCAAGGCCTTCATACAAGCTGTGGAGTTACAATGGAATCGGATCTCGTTACACAGCATACTGCATTGTATGGTGCAGCCTCTATTATATAACCATATGGTTCCCAAAGGTTACCTATAATTTGATTATAGAGAGTCATGTTGCAGTTCAGTCAACATTTAAAGACTAGAAATTTGATTATTTACTTAGGGAAATCCATACTGAATCCATCCCAAACTGAACAACAAATTGTAAAAAGTAGTTTCACCATCTGAAAGGAGCTACGGTAACAAACAAGTCAGGATGCACATCCATCACTCTCTTCTACCTGATCACTAGGATGACTATCAAAGATTCCTACTTTTG
Source organism: Gorsachius magnificus (assembly GCA_034008185.1). Lineage (NCBI taxonomy): Eukaryota > Metazoa > Chordata > Aves > Pelecaniformes > Ardeidae > Gorsachius > Gorsachius magnificus. The sequence continues at coordinate 127,150,338 of CM067081.1, forward strand.
TCCCAGAAGGTTAGGGAGCATGTAGGAGGATTTGACTGTGGTCATAATAATTGTAGACAGTTATGACATGAACCATAGTGAAAATGCTGAAGCTTTAGGTGGCCATCACTTCACTTTTACCCTCTTTAAATAGTAGAAAAAGAAAAGAAAAAAAAAAAAAAACACAAAACAACAAACCGAACCAGACTTCTGGAACTCTAGTGATTGTCACGTTAGTTGAGATGCACTATGTTTATCATGAATGAAAATCTGATCTAGATGGGAAAAAAGCAAGAGGCATCACTAGCAATATTTTGGAAGCTGCTATTTGACCCTCTAGGTGCAACTGAGTATTTTCACAAGCTTATGAGCATGAATCAATTCTACCTGGAAAATATTTATGTCAGCATTTTCAAAGATGCTACTCTTTCAAGAGGTAATTATCTTCTAGTTTAGAATATCACATCTGAGAATATTGCCCCTCAAATGAATAGCCACTTCTGGGAAAAAAAAAACAACAAAAACTAGAATTGCAATTTAAGTGTAACAGATGTGCAAAGACAGAAATTCCATACTTTACCTTTTATTAGATTGACTATACATAAAGTGGAGAAAAAACACCTCTAAGAAAAGAGACAAACAGTATTGAAACTTCAAACATCCAAAAATCTTGAGTAGGGTCTAAAAGTTATGCAATTCTCTTGAAAGCCAGGGAATGTTTTTTTTTAAATCTTTATTACGTTCCCAACTACTTTTTTAAGCTTTTCTATATAATTACAAAACCTTGAAATTTATTTATTTTCTTAAAGCTAAGACTATACAACCAATGCAAAAACCCCTTATATATATATATATAAATCACAGCATGTACAATTAAGTTGAAAGGAGCAATACTAAGTGCCATTATTTATCTAATGCCTCACCACGAAATCCCTTCAGTTGATATAGGATTATTTTCCTCAAATATAGGCAGTGTGTGAAAGTTCCTATACAAAATCTTCCTCCGTATATTCTAGACAAGGGGAAACCAATGCATTTACCAGGCAGACTGGAGTTGTAAGTTACTGAAAAGACTAGACTCTTTCTCAGAGTTGTGTGGCTTGTATCACACTTTTAAGCAGCTCAGCACAAAATTTCACCCTAGGACCCAGGTTCAGATTGCCCAAATTCCTGCTAAGTCCCCATGCTTAGGGTTTCTGGATATATGCCCTTAATATCCCATAGACAGATAACAGAAAATAGCAAGCACAGGCACTTGGAGGTGTTGAGGCTAACCCACTCTGACCTGGGAGTACATGCAAGTGCCTGATTCTGTTTTGGGGTAAACCAAGTATTACAGAGACCATGGAGTAAATAAATGGAAATGAGTAAAACACCAAAAAAGGTTTATCCTTGTTAGTCAGAGAAGCCCACTCCAAGAAAAAACTTAACTGGTGACCTTGTATCAAAAGCACAGGAAACACTAGTAAGGATGCAACCACTTTACTAGCACTACCACCACCGAAATGAAGTACAAAAGTTTCACTTTCACAAACCTTGATTATCTGTAGACCACCTCAGGGGGGTTATTTTTATGTGTAGGTGGGCAAGATTCATCATCTTTGAAACTTTTAGTCAAAGATGTTTCTGAAGCATAAAAAAACTAGATGTACTAGATGTAATAAAGAAAAGGAATGTCCTGGTCTGAATGTTGGGGGTTTTTTATTTTATATAAGGTAAGCTCTCTTAGAAAAACTGGGCAAGACTGGTTCCAATTAGCCCTTTAGTTTTAGCGTAGAGGAGAATATTTTTGGATAATCGGAACACAGTTTGCTCAGCTGTTTTAAAGGACACATTTAGAGGTGCATTTCTTTTCCTGAAATATTAATTGAAATTCACTTTGTAAGGAAAAGATGAAAGAGTTTATTATTTAAAGCCAAAGAAATTAAAAGCAAAAAGTTGTATTAACTTAAAATTAAGCCTCAGGACTTATTTTACACAAGAACAGAGATAAGAGCCTTTCTTTCAATCAGACCTATCAAAAATTGGAAGATCTGGTGAGGTTAGTGGTGGCGTAAGCCTGACAGAAATGAGCTTGGGTATCTTATGGACAAAAAACCCTTTTATTTTGCCTGTATTTGACAAAAAGATCTTTCATTACAGAACTAGAACATGCAGAACAAGGTGACATAATATTTTCAAAATGATATAATGGAAATGAAGTGTACCAACTTCAATGCTACTCTTCAGTCAGGTTTTGTAACGAGCCAGAGTTAGATATTATTTTATGGTCAAAGGGCTCCTTTTCTATAACTTTCTTGCAATTATTAGCTAGGACTGTAATGTTTGCTATTGCTACCAAGATGGTCTATGATTATGTAATGAGAGATCCCCTTTGCAATATCTGTGCAATTAGGTATAATTAAGTTTGTCAGGGGAACTTTAATTTCCTGATTTTTGAGTAAATAAAGAATCAATGTTAATATTGCACTAATCAGTACTAACTAACATTTAATTTGTTTTGTTTCAAAATCAGAGGTCACATTGTGAAACCATTTGATAGTATGCAATGAAAAAAACCCAACAAAATAAACAGAAGTTGGAATAAAGATAACTTTATATTAACTGGTACTTTGCTGTCCTACTGTTCCATTTGTTGAGTTGTCCTGAAGCCAACAAAATATCGGTAAGAATCAGGATACAAACATGACTTTTAAGTACTCTCTGTTGTGGTCTCAGAATGAATCGACATTTGTTTTTACCACACTATGATAACATCACAGATGTTAGAATCATAAATGCCAGTATACCTTAAAGCTTTCTGTTTCAGAAACAAAAGTACTACCACTACAGCTAAATGAAAGTCTCGACTAGCTTCAGTAGACCACTTGTGGGCCAGGCACCAAGCAAGAGATAAAAATCATGTCTGATAGAAATCCCACATAAATACCAAGCTATACATACATCATGCGTCCATCCAACTGCGTACGTAAAACTGAGTTTCAACCTGGAATTCCCAGGGATTTGTATAGTAAAGCTGTAACATACCATAAAAATTCACCGGGGATTATTCTATATGGGTTTAGGGGGAAAATTGGGAGTGCCCTGTTAATGGCTACCTGGTGCACATATCTATTCTCAGTCACAAAAGCTGGGACTGGCTTTTCAGGCGCCACATCCAGTTCATGCATGTATCTAGTGCTGATAATCATTCACGGTTTAAAAATAGGTATGAGAAAGGTAGTCACAGGGTTATAATGGAGAGAATTTATGGGACATTAGTCTCCCAAACTGCTATTTCAATCTAAACACTGCTCTGGGCTCAAGGTATCAAAATGTGACAACAATGGTCAAGGTCTCCATAACAGGATTACCTCCTATCCTGCCTCATTTCTTAAAAAAAACAACCCAGTAAAACAGTAAATAGTTTTAACATTTAGATGAATGTCAACAGTCTTCAGAGTCAACACTGCTCCAAACATCCAAGACTTCTTTGTATTAGGAGGCTGACTGCAAATAACCAAGTGTCAGCTCACATCTAGTGCAATCTTTAATTAGAACCTCACAGTCAAACAGGCTACGAGCATTTTACCTCCTAAATTAAAGCTGTAATTTTGGAGCACAAGAAGTCAACCACCAGGGGAAAAAAAGCACCAGTTTACTATACTGCTAAAAGTCAGCTCAGTCTGACCCATCTCAAAATATGAAGGACACAAATTATATCATTTTCTGGAGAAGCCAAAACTTAACAATTTCTACAAGTTTTTGGTGTTAGGTACTTAATGATGTTGGAAGTTCTTTGGGATTACTTTACAGGCTACTCCTCTGAGAAAGAAGTTATGTGCAAGACAAATGAAACCAAAAAGTTGACTTACAGGCTCTCAGCACTATTCACAGGTCTCAAAGCTCAAGGTTATCCATCCCTATCTATGGCAAGAGCTCCCTTTCAGAGGAACAAGAATATTTGCTTCACAATAGCTCAAAGGTGTTCAAATCCCTGCAAGATACTAACACTATATTCCATGCATTTTAATGGAAGAGAGATGTCCAAATTCCCAAAGACAGCCCTTTTACCATTGGGCTCAAAGAAACACATTACACGAAAATACCTTTTTATCACAAGAGAAGACAGGAAAAAAAATTCCAATTAAAATTGATGGAATTGATCAAAGAATGAAAGCCATCAAGGAACAGACAGGCAAAATGGGGAATAAAATAAGGGAAAAGTGCATAAAGTTTCCTCATACCCCTCAAGGAGTATAAAAAAAACCTCCCTACAGGAGTAAAAGAAGATATTTGCAATTTGTTTTCTAACAGCTAAAAGGAGTGTAGATTAAAGATTAGGAAGCACATTGAAAATTGTGGCAAAGGCAGACTATAAAGTTGGAAGTAAAACATTGTAACTTGACTTACTCCATTGTCACAATTAAATGGCCAGGAAGCAACCCAGTGTTTTAAGGAGTAGCTATAAGCATCCCTAACTTCATGGATTTGAGTTTAAACTGAAGTCCCTTCAGCTCCAAAAAAAATTCCTAGCCCATACTGCTTGGGCTAAAAGAACAATTTCCTATAGCTGCAGTCTTTAGGCTTACCATAGATATCTGCTTATTTGGAGCCTTAACCCTGCTCCTCCTCCCCCCTTCATACTCCAACCACATGTATACACACTCCCTCCTGCTAACTTAGCCTTTTGGTACTCAGTTGTCTAATGTGCACTCTAACCTAGATCAAGCCCTTGGAATTTTTGAGCAGAACCCTGGACCTAAGACCATCGCTGTGGGGACAAGGAGGCACTTGGTGGGTGAAAAGCAAACCGTCCCACACATTATTCCGCTGTGGCTAGGCTCTCAACCCACAGAAAGCTTCTTGGGACTTCCCACAGTACCTGGTAAGTCCTGCTTACTCTTAAAGTGGTATGTGTACCCGCATCTTTTGAGAAAATGTCAATAAACAATTTAAATGAAGCCTTACTCATGAAAATGATAATTAGATTTTCACTTCACAGCACTGTACCTAAGACCGCACAGATAGGGTAATACTGGCACATAGATGCATACTACTTAGCAGCCACAGGAGACATTGGGGGGGGGAAAAAAAAAAAAAAAAAAAGGCGGGAAAAAAAAATGCAGAAAAAAAAAGCAGTAAGTTATAGCGGACCACTAAATACACCAATGGCAAATAAGAACAAAAGCAGTACAAATTGTATGGTACTGGTAAAATAGCATATTTCTCTCTTTTCAGCAACTGAAAGCATCTGAGGAACACTGGCTTTCAGAGAGGTGCTCCTCATGTCCTCCCCTTTAAACACCAAACCAAAACTCACATACGTGATTGATGAGACAGAGCCCTGACAGACAAACCTACAAGTGGCTTCAAAAGCAGAAATGCAGGCCTGATGTCTTGGGTCAAATGTGATGCTTGAAAAATTAGGCTCTAATTTCAATCTACAAATGAAAAATTTAAACATTCTAAAATTTAATAGGGAAGTGACAAGAGTACAATGATTTCTGTCCCTCGTAAAAGACAACAAAACTGTATAATTTTGCCTATCTACTTACATGGGGAATAAGCAATGCTCTTAGGGCCTGACGAGAGAGATGCTGCTAGCTGATAAAATCATTTGTCACCAGATGCTAAAGAGAAAGTAATAAATGGAATGGGTTTTGAACATGAGCTTACAATACTTTTAGGACCTAAAAACTGCCATTAAGTAGTCTTAGTATTCTATAACAAGGGTCTAACGAAAGCTAGCTGTCCCACTCGGGTTTTCAATTTTAACTATTAAATCCAGACAGCAGATTTTTTGCTCTACTGTTAACATTAAAGATATCAGTGTTATAAACTGAGCTTAATGGTTAACACATATAAGAATACTTATTTACTTGACTGCAAGAGAAGTTGAAGAAAGCAACAGGAAACAAGCATATGCATGTACCAAAGTAATACAAAACCAAAGATAATTCTTTACCAGTATAGTGTAGGCTTTGTCAAAAATTGTTCAAGAAAAAGTTAGGATGAATTCACATCCATCTCAAAAAGTGCAGACAATTCATTTCTGCAGAGCTTTCAAGAGGAGATGTTCTTTTAAGTGAAACTACTGAAGCAGAACTCTGATGAGTTTGATGATCCTGAAAGTGAGATGTTTTTAGTGCTATCATTATCATTATTAAACAAAGCTGCAATGACAATTTAAATCTGTGTTCCAAACCTCCTAGATGCTCTTCAACATTAGGCACCTTTGTGTCTTGAAGACTCAAAAATAAGCTTACTAGTTGATTATGCTATAAAGAAAAGCTCTGCTTAACAAGACAGAGACAACCTTATTTTGTCTTAATGATATGGCCTTCAATGGAACACAAAAGGAGCAATTGACAGCAATGATTGAAACATTTCTTTCAGAGATTTGTAAATGTCCACTACAAGAATCTCCAAGTGAAGAAACAGGGGGGAAAAATAAAAGAAAAAAGTAACAGCATTGAACAGTGACATTAGTGCAGGCTGGCTAGCTGAACATGACAAATGACCTCCTAATGGCCACAAGTATACAGACAGTGAAATGTATGTCCTTGTATGCTGCTATTAATTCTGTACCAAAATAAAACCACAAATATTGGTGCAGCATTACTGAAGATACCATCCAAGAACAAAGAGAAAAACATGAGAAAGATGCCTTTACTATTTGGTTAGGCAAGAAAAACAAAATTGAAACAAGAATGTTTAAAACTATTTCTTCTGCTTCTGAAATAAGGCTGCTCAGTGCTGTATTTCAACCACATTGAGTGAAAAAGTAGCAACCAAACTTTCCCAAAACTGTACTGTAGAGCCTAAAGACAAAAATCACTCCACTATCCTTAGTAGCCTGGCTAACTCAAGTGAAAAAGGAAGACTGATGTCCCTGGCTCCCAGACATACTTCATGTTGCTCTCCGGAAAACATGCCTCTATGTTTGCATCAACAAGTGTCTTGAAATTTGCACCAAGAACAAGAAGGACTTTGATCAAAAAATAGCACACATTTTACTCTGCAAGGAACTTTACAGAGAGGTACTAAATTTACAAAAGCAGTTGAAAGTGGTTTCAGAGGGACTTGACAGATTACAGCCTGATGACACTACTGTTTCAGCCTCAGTGGAAATGTGGTTTGATCTAATTAACAACAAAGAACTAGAACCACTGAAGAACAAAATTAAAAAATTATTCAAAGATGCATGGAAGCTTTCCATTTCATAGCCACCAGGTCTGATTCCAAACACAGACGTATGGGATTAAATTCAGGATAGGATGTCGAGGTTGGGACAGGCACACAACATATTCCAGGTATCTCAAATCTTCTAAGAACTGAAGATCCATATTTTTGCCCTAAATATGTAATTACAAAATGGATTTGACTGAACACAATTAATTTAATCATGCAGGTAGAAAATACAGATGTTAAATTAGGGCAGACAAGATGGCTGAACTTAGAAATGCTGGATTTTAGAACAGATGCATTGCTGTCCAGCCAACTCAGCATCACTTTTTACACATTTTTAGTTTATTCATATCGCTTTGATTGAAACTGTGTAACAGCATAGGTGCTAAAATCAAAGAACTGGTGAAGTGCACTGGTATGCAGTTAGATGTAAAGCCTCATAGACCTAGCTTTTTTCACAGAGACCATGAGGATGTTCTTATTTTTTAATTACTGAATCACAGGCTTTACATTTTAGATAAAGTGTCTTTTTGTGTTTAAAGAATAAATATGCCCGTAAAATGAACCACATCACGTGCATGCACTGTTTCAGTAGATAAAATACTACATTTGAGTCTTTCCTCTGAGAGGCTTTTACAGAAATAACCAAAAAAGTCATGCCGGGGAGGAAAATTCAACTCTGATACATTGGCTGCTGTTTCCACACACAAATTTTCTCTCCACACCCAATAGAGAACACATACCTCAGCCGAACAATTGTGAGCATATGCTAGCTATGCCAATATCCTGTGGAAAGCAACAAAAGGCTTTAACTTATTTTTAACTGAGAAAAGTGCGTAACTAAGAAAGTTTGTGCCTTAGAATTTCAAGTCAGATTTGGGATTACTGTATTTCCCTCTTTGGGAAGTTGTATGATTACTAAACTTATAATTAAAAAAGTAAAAGTTAATGAGGAAACATGTTAACGTCAGATGATTTACGTGCCTATTAATATTACAAGTGTATTGGGAAAAAAAAGGGGGAAAAGGAAAAATCCATTGTGTAATCCAGTTCTGATGAAATGCCGGACAATTTTGAGACTGATAAAGCGAGTTGCTGCCAACTGACTCAGCATGACAACAGGAGTTCATTGTTGCCTTCAGACCAAAGGAAGCAAGCAGCCAGTTGGTTCAAACTGGATTCTTTCTTTCACTAAAATGTGATTATTTCCACCATCTTCTTGTTCTCTTTTCGTGTCTTCCATCAGACCCTCTAGTGTCTCCAGTACATACTGCATTTATTAAGCCCTGCACTATTCAGCTAGCATCGGATACAACACACATTAAGCCCTCAGATGAAGCATGTTACAAAATTAACTTAAAAGGCTGGAATACAGCCCCATTTTTAAGTCCCAGTATATTTATATTTCACATATGGTTTTCACTAGGCTATTCACAGGGGGGACTATAAAGCATCTCAACATGTGAGGTACTCTTGTAAACGCCACTATGTCCTCAGTTGCACTTACTGTCCTCAGGCATGGGGGATGTTGTACTGCAAGTATTAATACAGATATATGTGCTGCCTGTTACATCCACGTCTCCCCCTTCCCTGCTTGTAGGTTTGGCAACAGCAGGATGGCTGAATTCAGCTCAAAAACTGGAATTCCTGTTTGTCTCCAAGGCTTTCTAAAGATCGCCTTCTGCCAGTCACTGCAACTTCCCCCGGCACCCTCTGAAGCTAATAAAACAAGGAGAGCTCAGCAGCTCCCATGGGAATCTGGACCCTTCAGAGCCTGGGCAACGGAACGAAACAAAACATACTGCCCCCATCCTTGAGATCTCTCAGGACTGGAGCTATAGAGAATGTTTTGGGGTTTTTTTTAATATTGTAATAAGGTGGATTTATATTGTTAATACACAGGATTGACCAAGAGGAAGGTTCACCTGTTGCACAACATTGTATAAAGTATACAGAGTAATGTTACAGAATCTGGTTTGTGGCTCTCTTCCTTCAATGCGCTCAAATCTCAGTCTCATCATTCGTTATTTTCTGCTTTTCTCACTAAAGCGGCTTCTCCTGAAGTCTGTCAGAAATGTGAAAATCCCTTTTTTTCCCCAAAAGAGATTATTAGAGTCTTAAAAGTTTACTGATTTAACTGCAGCTTATGAGAGAATTCTGGAAATAAAATTAAATTATTTTTGAGAAGAAACAAGAGACAATGAAGGTCCACACTTGTTCAAGCAGCTAAAATATCCCCAGCCATTATAACTTTTTTAAAAGCATATTTTCCCAAAAGGTACTGTGCCACATCAAAAATTATCACACAGAAACTCCTCACAACTGAAGCACAAGATTGGTAATCAACTAATCTGGGTTATATTAATGAAAACTTGGCAGGTGACTTTGACTAAGTCAGTCAACATCTCTAAATCTGAGTTTATCCATCAGTGCAAGAGGCTACTAACGCTTCCCTATTTCAGGAGGGTGTCTTAAAGCTTAATTAATTGATGTTCATAAAGAACTCAGATTCCCAAATGAGAGGCATCAGAGAACACCAAAGTATTATTAATCTCAGTTGCCAAAAAATTATCCCTGCTCTTGCATGAAACAGCTCTGAAATATTTGTAATTTCTATGGTAGCAATATCCCCAGTTCAGTTCACAAATGATGATAGTTATCCAAATAAAATAAATGTCTGGTCATCAGAGTAAACAAAGACATCATTTTACGAGTCCAATCTAAATTGTAGAGATAATCAATATGAGAATAGCAGTGCCCACAATGAAACCTGTATTAATTATGAAGAGAGTTTATGAAAGAAATTAATCATTATTATGGAGTTCGCTGTAGGAATTTAATAGCATGAGCCAATTCTACATGACTCTTATGATGCTTGAGGTCAAATATGCTGAGTTTGAAATAAACTTTAATCTACTCTGAACTAACTTTGTATAAAAAAAGAAAGCTTCTCATAAGTTCCACAGTACTGCCCAAAATAACAAATCTACTCTACCCCATAAGTGCGTGTGGTCTGATATGCCATCCTGAAAATAGATTCTAATGTCTCTCTTCACTCTCCCTTTTTTTTTTTGTTTAAATTGGTGCTATAGGAAAATTATATACACTGATTACAGGAGAAAATTAGATATGGGAGATAACCAATATATTTTTAAGTTTGCTTTGTATTTTTTTCTTCCTTAAGTAACCACCCTTCCAAAATAAACACAGCAATGTTTATGGAAATAAAGAAACAAATTATAACAATTTTAGGTAGCATACCGCAGTCAAATAAATACCATTTTCTAATAAAACAAACTGGGAGAAACCCTAATAGAATTTAACCCATAGTAACCAAAACAAAAACTCAGAAGGCTTTCTGTTCCAAAATCAGAGCTGTTCAGGAGAGCTAAAGATGCATATCCATTGGTCAACTTCAGTAGTAATCAATTAATCCTTTTTGTAAGATTATAAATTATCTGGGGAAAGGCTATGACTGGAAGTGTTGAAAATGCTCAATGTTGGCTTAATTCCATCCTCAGTCAAGTCCAGTTGTCTTCAAAGGGAGAAGAGCTAGACTGATGCTGAGAGTTTTTGAAAAGCCTATCAGTTGTATTTATTTGCTTTTGTGAAGTACTTCTTAAACCAAATAAAAGCAGGAAGACATAAGTAATGAGCCCATCATACCTCCGAGGTCCACACATGGCAGGAACTCCATGGGTCAAAAGTGGATAGAGAATTCTTGCAGGAGGGGTGGGTGGTGGTGTTCTCTCTGAGTTACTTCTGAGGCTGTGCTCGTTTGTGAGGGGAAGGAAGGTAAGCCACTGGGATGCGGCCAAGTCAAAAAGGTTGGCTACCCCTACAAGTGCACAGAGAGGTGCAGCAGAAATAGTATCTTCTTGCTTTTGTAAAATATGGGATTAGCCATTTTGGAGGCTGCTGATAACGTATGCAAAGCTTACAATACTGTCAGTAACAATTAGGTGTGCAAAAGGAAGAATGAACCCTTAAAATTATACAAGAACAAACAGTCTCCAATTAAAATAGTCCAAGAGCTCAGTGTGAGTATTTCTCTGAGCTTCCTTTGTTGATGCCGTAGGATTTCTTTGTAGTTGTACAATTCTGCAAGCTAAAATTCTCTTGGCAACTACAGACTTCCTTACTTCTGATCTCATCACACACAGATGGCTCAGGCTTGTAAAATATTATTAGGGGACGTGTTGGAGTGGCCTGAACATGGGTCACTCCACCAGCGTAATCTGACTCTAACAATTTCTCTGGACTTGTATAACCTTGAGCTCTGCTGCCATTGTTTCCCAAACTGCAAAATGGGAAGAGAGTCTACCTCCTCACAAAGCAATGAGAACGTGCAAGTTAATATCCATAAAACTCTTTAAAAAAGGAAAAGTGTTACTGCTATTTGGGGAGAGTAAGATAGGGTCATGTGGGCTTCAGTTTTATTCTCTTCTCTGAAACAAACACCGACACAGATATAAATAGTGCCTGCAGAAAAGCAAGGGGTGAACTTTGTAAAATGAAATTTGAAGCTTTTGCATGTAAAGTCTGTTTAGAAGATATTTGAATAGCTTAATAATTAACCAAAAATCTTTAGTTCTAAAAGTATTAACATTTACCAGAGTAGATTTTTTTCAGTGGTGTCATAAATTCACAGTATTTACCCACCAGTTCTGGTTTTCATAACAAGACTGTGGTTTTTATTTTGATCACTGGTTAATTTATTGCTGCAGCACATAATTTTGCTTTTCTTTTGGAAGTTCTGAGGAAAAGTAATTCTTTACAGACACTGTTCAGATGGTATTTTTCAATTAAAAACACTTAAAGCAGAAAGGAACGGTTGTCTGGTGGGGGACTGAAGATCAGAGTTCAATGCTTGGCTCTACAATAGACTCCCTGGGGAAATTTTCAAAGGCACAAATGGCAGGTTGGCACATCACTCCCATGCTTGCTTTAGTGGGAGTTAGTTGCCTCTGAAAACCTCTCTTTCCTATCCCGATCAAGTCACTAGATCCTCCTGTGTCTTGGTCTGCAATCACTATAGTGGGAATTCTAATATTCTCACCTTTTGCCCCACTTGTCTATTTAACTGTAAGCTTCCTGAGACAGCACCTCTGTTTTACAGTATGTAAAACGTCCTGCACCAGTGGATGGGGCACTAATCTCGTCTGGGACTCTTAGTTTCTGTTAGAATACATACATGCAAATAATGTTAATACTAATTGGGAATCTGGAGAGTATGAATTTAAACCTTCTTCCCAAAGCCCAGGTTATTATGCTTCCCAGGAGCAGCACTGCATGGGTAAAAAGTGCCAGGTTACCAGCCTGAGAGAATGGCATCCACAGAACAGGTGCAGGACAGCAAGACGGGGTAAACGTCTCCGACGAGGCACCAAGAAGATGACCCATTCATTGAAAAGGGGGATTACTAACCCTCTTCATCTCAACCTCTGATTTCTGGAAACTTCACTTTAGGCCAGCCTGGACCATTTAAGTCTACATTTGCTACATTTTACTGGAGCAAAAAGCAAAGCCTAAGCAAATGTCCACGAGACCTATCAGAAAACAGATCACAAACCTGAGTATGAATTTGCACCACGAGAGTACGAGTACTTAGCCACTATGGTAACAAAACCAGTTCTGTCTTATTTATTTTGCAAGTCAGGACTAGACAATACAATTTTTCTTTTCAAACCACAAATGTAAAATTCTCAAAAATGTGACATGTGGAACCACTGAAAGGGTAAGAATGACAATATAGTGAATAATGTGTATGACAAGTAAATTCAAGGAAATATTGATCTGTATTTGTTTATTCAAAAAGTGAAATGTCCCCCTGAATTATTCAAATAAAACTGATATTTTTTTTTTCTACTCTACTGAACTTAAATGCAGTGTGACCATGAGTAAAGATAAAAAATAATTCATGTTTCACACACACTCATTAATTACCGACTACCCTACCAGGAATTACCAAGTTTGCCAAATGAGATGAGGATAGGGCTCATTATATTCCAGACCACCACCACATAGCGATGATGTCTTTCAGATACTCACTAGTAGTTCAACTAGGCTTTTTACTTTTGTCCTATTGCATAAATAATTCTCTAAGCCATTCATCTTTCTCAATGATCTCCTTATGGCTATAACCAAGAGCCTAAGTTTTGCAGGTAAAATTTTCTCCTCAGGTTAACTCAGCTAAAGCCAGCAGCAATACAGTAGGAATTATTTTTGGTATAATATATTCATAAAACTAATGCGTATCTTTATGTGCTAGGCGCATCCTCTGTTTCTTTCTCCATCATCCAGTTTGTATCATTTATGCAGTCAGCCCAATATGCAATACAAGACAGAATTCCTACAGTAGATGTAAATAATTCAAGAAAGTTTGTAACTCCTCAGGGAGATTTACTCACAGGTCGCCTGTTCACAGAGTTTAAAAGAGACGTCAGAAGAGTTCCAGGATTATTACAGACCAACCATGGGAAAGGTTATAACAAAGTATCGGTATTATTACAGCATAGAACTGAAACAGGCTTTGATTTTGGATAAATGAACAAACTTCAAAGGGATTGGTCTAAATCTGCCATTGGAGGAATGTTGTTTGATTGCATCATGTACTGGGATGCTGCTGCAGTTGGATCCAGAAAGAATTACGCATCACAGCCTGACATGGCTCTGATAATAGATAAGTAAACCGTCGGATTGCCAAATGGAGAGGTCAAAAAAAAAATCCCAACAAAAACCAAAAGAGCTGATAAAGCAAATCACACCAACAGAATTTGCAGTGCAACACGAACAAAAGAAACCCAAACAAACCCCATTCCTATTACTGATGGGATGCCCCTGTGTCCCACATGGCATCATTGCAAATGGATTCTGCAGAGTGAGAAAGACACAAGCACACGGTTCTGCAGTAACAGCAGCCCACACAGAATACCACCATTTGCCAACTGAGAAACCTTAACTTACTGGCCATGTGCCTCCATTTCTATTCTACTGATCCACTAAATCAGTCACACCTTAAGGTAGGTCCACAATCATGGGTGACAAAATCCCAACCTTTTGCAACAATCCTTGTATTTTCCTCCCAAAGGCAAAGTATCCTAAGGACATTCTTTATATGTCCAGAGGCCAACAGACTGTCACTTTCTTTACACAGTGTACCACATATATCTAGGACATAGGAGAGATTATTTAAGACTCTAAAGGAGACATTTATACCCAGTACATTTCCAAAATAAGGATGGCAAGTTGCTGAAATAACTTATTTAAAACTTCTTCTCAAGTACAGAGTGATAGAATTAGAGTAAAATCATCTAGAAGGGGTTGGAAACACTTTCTCATGAAGTCTTAAACATCACTTCTAGTGACATTAACTTGAGCTACATGTCCCATCGGAGAGCAAGCGTCAGCAAAGTAAATGCATTAGTTAAAGCTTAATAGTAGTTTGGTGTTCAATATCCTGAAATATTTAATATGTTTTTTCCCAAGTAAACTGTTATTCAGTTTTAATGAAGACATTAACCTGCTTGATTTGTAAGCTCCTGTGGGAAGTCAGTCTAAAACACTGTCACAAGAGGTAGGCAGAAGTAACAAGAGCTGTGACAGGAAATCAAGCACATTTTAAATGTTAAAAAAGCAGCCAGAAAATGAGTCTCAATATGCTCTTGTTTTCTTTTAGTTTTGTTTATTTTTTTGTAATATGATTTCTGCCCTTTAAGAGATGCCAATTAAGGCTGGTTATAACGTAGTCCGCACGTAACTGTGGGTATTGAAATCTATGTGAGTTTTCACCAACTATTTTGTAAACAAGGAGTGGTAGAATACAGACTCAAAAAAAAAAAGTTTGCGTCAGATTCTGAACTTCGAGACACTTTTCAGTTTCCAGCCATTGTAGGATGACAGCTTTAAACTGGAATCCACTGCTACACTTTTAGTCACAGTTTGAATTTTCCAGACTGACTTTAGATACAGTCTACATTTCATGGGAACAGCCGATCTTGCAAGTTTTCAGCTTGAAATGATAGTGATATAACAAGATGAGCAAAAATGGTGAGACCCCAAGCAATTAAGGTGGGTGTGTACTCTTCCTGAAATCCATATTGGTGGTTTGACAAGGGAGACAAGCTGGCTGCTTTGTTTCACAGTAGCTGCGTTTAGTTCATGCTGTCAAGCATGGATTCTGACACTTAACAGTATTAATATTGCTATTTCTATTGATATAATTAGCACTTCTATAAATAATAGCTAAAGCTGCCATAGCTAAGTATATTACTGCAATCAGCACCATCAGGCCCTTCTTCGTTACACACCCTCCTGGAAATACAAGCTGATTGATCTCAACGAGAAGACAGCCACTGAGCAACGCTGTTGATTCTAGCAGGCCAGCTAAGAGCAGCTACCACCATGTAGAAGGCTCTCCTAAACAACTAGTTTGTACGTGTGAGACTAAAGTTTCTCACCAGTCTTGCACCTGCCAACGTTTGAATGCTATAAATAGGGACTCTTCTTTTCAGCCACACGATAAAAAAACCTCGCACTGAGTTCAGTGGATGTTATATTCATACGCTACAATGGGGGAGAAGTCCTATGAATGTTGGAGAGAAACTGGACCCAGCCTTTAAATTCCAACTAAATAGCACAAAGATTTTATTTATTTACTTTACAGCTATGAAACAGGAAATTGCTTAACAAAACATATATTGCTTCTACAGAAGAATAGCAGCACCTGCTATTTCAATCCCTAGTTTCATTCAGTTACGGTTAAAAATACTGAAGAACAACATTTCTAGTGGTCCAAACGCCAACCTTCCAGCACTCCCAATCTGTTTCAAAGAACTTTGCCCTCGTTTCACTGTGCCGAAAAGCCGTAACTTGTAGGTTAGTTTTGAGGGTGTTCAGTATCTAACTTTAGGCAGTTATGCTTAACAACTGCAACTTACAATTACCATCAGTGGGAGAAGGAAATGCACAGAACTAGCAGTGCTGGTGGTGGAAATAAAGCCTCAGGGTCTCTAAAGATGCATGCAAAAATATAAGCCGTTAAAAACTGTCACAAATTTTTGAAACAGTGGTTATTTTCTGCTGTCTTCATCTTCCATAAAGTGATGTGGGCAAACACCACACAAAGATTTGCTGAAGGCCAATATTTACAGTGTCTGGAAATAGAAAGCATTACGTATAAGAAAAGCAGCCTAGATTTCTGACTGCAGTTTGTCACAAAAATTCTTCAAAAGTTTGAAGTTCTTAAGCTTTAGTCAAACGGATGTGCTAAAGGTCGTATGGGGAATTAAGTCATTTGTGTGTCTAATTAGTATTGGGTGTGAGACGTGCAGATTTTTGAATCCTTTGAGTTGTTCCGGAAACACTACTTGCTAGCTGCAGTACTTGAAAACTTAAAATGGTAAAGAGGATACTGCAATTCCAAAGCAGCTTTGAACTTCTGTACCACTAATACAGCTCACTTTGTATGAGGCCAAAGCACTCACACAGCACTATGTCTTTCAGCAGTATCAATGCCAAAATCATTCCTGTATAATTCCACTGATGTCACTTCAGTTATTTCAAAGAGGAAATTCATGTCTAAGCCACGTTCTGTTTTCTGATGCAAACCCAGAATAACTACACCAAAGTTTATAAAGCTACTGACGTTGGCATTTATTGTCAAACCAAATAGCCAATGGAATAATTGGCATTTGAAATTGTTACTTGAGATATTATATATAACCATAACAGCAGCACTGCAGAATTCTCCATGCACATACCTTTGCAAATATTTGTGATGACAGCACATGGTATTATTCCCGTTACACAGATAGGAAACAAAGACCGAGCAATTTTCCCTAAAGTCAAATATGCTATTCGTGGCAGAGCAGAGAGCTTCACCAGTCCCAAGTCTTGAGCCAGGAACCAGAACCAGTAAACAAGTACTCAGCCTTCAATACCCTGTCATGAAAATACAAGAAGCAGTAACTGGGACGGACCCCATATTTGATGAAAAAAAATAAGAAAAGATGAAGGAATAATTATTTCTTTGAATAAGAAGTGTAAGAATCAGACTCGGAACTTTCCCTGGCATTACATATATGAATTTGATTACATAGCATTGTATTTTGGTATTCCTTGAGGCGCCTTTCAGGAATACCTGGGAAAATGAGAGTAGAATTAGAGATTTAATATTGCTAAGCACAAAATAATCTACATCTGAAATGGTTTTTTGTTCTGCTCACCCTGCTCAGGCCACAAAGTATGGGACTTCACAAAGCAATACAGACCTTCCAAAATCACCTCTGGTTGTGAAAATCTGTCAGTGGCAACTATTTTCTTTTGCTTCAGAATGTCCAATGATGCATCTCAGTATATACTGCTCATGAAAATTAAAGAACTGAATTTCGTTTGTGCTGCTCTGATAGCCAAGATCAAGGGTCAGCATGACTATAGAAGGGTAAACAAAGTTTTCTAAAAGCTGCCAGTTTGAGACACTGTATTGTCTTTGTTTTGTTTTTCAATACTGTAATGATTTGTGCACACTTTCTGCAATAGTTGGCCTCTTCAGAGAGCTTAAACTGCTGCTAAGATTTCTTGGGCTACTATGTATGCAATTACAGATGAATTCTGCTTACTTAACATTAATTTGGTACTTTGAACAAATTAAAAATAATTATTTTTCCCCATAGCATCTTCTCCATTCTCTCTTCTCCATCTCTCCAGTCACTCTGGAATCTTAATGAGCTCAACTTCCTAAGTTCTGTCCATACTTGGCTAGAAGACAGCCTCTTCCTTCATGATATACATGCGATCATTTGGGAACAGTTTGCAAATCTAAAATCCCACCTCGCTTGAAGGGATTTACAGCCTCACATGACAAACTATACTGAACAACACCGAGGCCCTGTGAAAAATACACACAAAAAGAACACATTTATTTTCTAATACCAGGATGGAAATAGTAAGTCTTGAGGGCCACCTGGAATTTGACCAAGGTTACCCAGCAAGGATCAAATCCTATTTGTTTTAGGCAGGCAGTCCTGCTAAAATCAAATAAGCCTACAGCACAGATCAGTATACTAGGGCTATGGTTTATCCTCTGAGGCATGCTATAAATCCTGTGCCATAAAATAGGTCCTGTGGATTAATTTCTAATCCCAAATTATAACTCCTCATCGAAGAGCTGAAAACCCAATTCCCCTCACAGATTTAAATAACAAGTATAGAAGCATTCTGAGATCTTTTAAGACTTTACTTTTAAAATATCAAACAAAGTATTTTCCAGGATACTCAATTAGTGCAGTGACAATTAAACCACACTGTTCGAGGTAACAGAACAAATCATACACTATGACACAGCATCTTTTTTTTTTTTATTTAAATCTGCCTGCATATCTAGTCACTAATTTACCCAATAACTTAATTCCACAAGTGTCTCTCCGAGTCATCAGTTTGAATTATCAAGTTTCTGCTGTATTTCCAAAACAATGCCAGGCATGCATGTGCGTAGGAGGGATGGGACAATGAAGCCAATAGGTGCAGCTGTGGCCTGGGAGGCAGAAGGTCTGTTCAAACTCTGTCACCGACTGCTCTTTGACATTGGGAAGTCATTTCAGTGCTCTTTAATTCAGGGTCTTTCTAGCATATGATATTTTAGCACTGAAGTAACTCCCTGAACATTTGAAAGGCAAAGATGAGCCTTCATGAACTTTATGAAATCTTCTTTTCCCCTCAAAGGTGGGAGGTGGGGGGGCGGGAAGGGGCGTGTGCACGCCGGTCTGCATGGATTTGTTGCCTTTGTATCTTTCCCATGTGTAAAACAAAAAATGTCAACCTTCGCAAAGCATCTTTGTGCAAGTACAGGTGAAAGACAAGCTCTGTAAATTCAGACTTCTGAACGAGCTAGCTGGTATCTTGTACATCTGGCACTGATGCCACACGGGATCTGAACTACTCTCCTCTTTAGTTTGAACGCTAGCCACCCTGATTTTAAAGCAGGGGGCTTAGGATTCCATTCCTAACATTACAACGTAGTAACAGCAACCATGAAAACCTTGGGCAGAAGGCTAATTTTTTTTGTGCTAACACAACAAACAAGAGACATTTTAAGACTTGTACACCATTTCATTTTGGAAGACACAAACAATGCATATCTTTAACAACTGACTCGTCACAGATTCTACACACCATCAGAAAGTTTTCTTCTGCTAGAAATGAGGATTTTTTTAAAACACCTACAGATTAAATGATGAGATTTAAAATAATGCTAAAATCTTCTGTAATGTTCTTCCTGCATTACAAATGGACTATTAAATCAGTGAAGTGCCAATCAAATGCTTTTGTACTTTGAAAGAAAGGTTTAAATAACAAAAGCAGTTTTTCAGGCCTCCCTCTCCCGTGGTAGTCAGTGTCACCTATGCACTAATTACAACATATTTACTCTCTTTTCTAGTAAGATCACAATTGAATAGATTTTTCAGAACATGATTTTTAAGAAAAGTTGCAATCAGAGCCTCGTGGATTCTGGCTCTTATTAATCCAGCTTGTCGACAGGATTGAATAATAACAGCTCTGGATTCAGTCTCCAGCTTTAAAAATCAACTCACTGCATAACCTCGGGTGAACCGTTAATTAACTAGGGCCAAATCCTCTGTGGACTAAACACAATGGAACTAGCCAGTTTGTACAAGCCAAAGATTGGCCCCAAGTTTCCAGAAGTTTTGATTCAGGCTGGCCAAATACTGGAATTTTCATCCTATGAAAAAGTGTTGTGTTTCAGGATAAGAAGTAAATCTCTCACATCCTTTGTGGAATAAAAATTCCAAGCAATTCCTCGGGGGGGGGGGGTGTAAGGTAGAAGTCTCTCAGGAAAGATTTTGTTAACTGTGCTTTCTCCCTGTAAGCAGAAAGTGGATTTGACAAGTCTTCAAGGTAGGTAGCCATGAGCCATCACTTTAATTTTTTTAGTCAGAAAAATCTAACTTACTTTTTTTTTTTTTCCTCCAGTAAAACTGGAACTTCCCTGCAGAAAACTGCAACTTCACAAATACCACATTTTCCACTGGGGTGGGAAGGATCCTCCCAATCAGCTCTAATATTGTGTACTCCTAGCATCTACCACAGACAGCCCAGCTGCTGCTCTTGCCTCTGAGGTTGTTTTTTTTTTTTCATGTAAGAGAAGGATGACACAACTTCCCTATCATAATTTTTGTCTTGAGTTACTCTTTCTTGCAAAGCAGCCTCAGATTCACAGATGCTAAAAGATTCTGCACTTCTACATTAGCCCCGTAATTTCAAAGGCATCATTTCTATATGAGAGTGTATACCAGGCATTCAGAACGACCCATGGAAGTGTTCAGATTTCAGGACTGTTACACAGCTGTAAATAATCACGGGTTTTATACTTTTTCCTCCTAAATAATTACTTTGATCTGAGAACCTAGCTTCAGGCTTTGTTCATTTTACTAGACCGTGACTCTTACTTTCTTACAATTGCTCATTTGCAGTTCAGCAAAGAGGACTACAAGACAGACAAGACGGCATTTAACCTGAAAAATAAAGACTTACTCGGCTACAAAAGGAAGCGAAGTCTGGATAACATGAATGGCAGAGAGACAGCCCATTTTCTAGTTCTCTTGCTGCAACGACTACCAAATTCATTTTACCTCTGCACTTCGATTAATAAATGTGAGAACACTGCCTATTGACAGGGCTAAATAAACCTGGGTACGAGACCCTGCCATCTTGGCATAAAACAGATGTCTGGCACTGGAAGGACAAGCGACTGATTACTTTTAAAGCCACTGTTGAACCCGCGATACAAAGCACCCCGATGGCACGCGCAGGTAGAAATGCGCTGCCAACATCAGCGAAGATCAACGTGCATATTTGCTCCACGAGCCCGAAAGGACAGCATAAAAAAGCAGCTGAGCTCATCGGTGTCGGGAGGACGAGCAACTCCTCCCAAGCCCGGTTCTGCCCCGCCGCTCCATCACCCTCCCGCCCCCTCATCCCGCCGCCGACGGACGGCGCGGCCGCGCCAGGCACCTTGCGCACCCCCCCCCCCCGGGGGTTGCCGCGAGCTGCCCCCCGCCCCCGCCCGGCGGACGCGGCCCCGCCTTGCCGCCGCGCGTTCACAAAAGGGCGGTTTTCCCGGCCCGGCCAGCGGCCCTTCCGGGGGGGGGGGGGGACGGGACGGGACGAGGGGGGGGTGGTGTGATGGTGGTGCCAACTCTCCCGCCGGCCGCACGCGCCCCCAAGGGAGCGGCGCTGCGGCTACGCGGGGTGGCCCCGCCGCCTCGGAAACTTTTTCAGAATGGGAAAAAGCTCCGCGAAGCGGCGGGAGGTGTGCCTGGGGGGAGGCGGTGGGCACGGGCTCTCCCTCCCCGCCCGGTCCCGGCGGGACGCGTGAGGAGCGGAGCGGGGCGCGGCGGCCCCCCCTGGCGCGCGCCCGGCGGCGGTGGGACCCACGGCCGCGCGCGCGCGCGCGCCGGGCTAACCGTCTGCGCGCCGCGCCCGGCCCCGCGCCCCCGGGCGCCCCGAGAAACCCGGCTCGCGCGCCGTCGCCAACAACCCCACCCCCCCCATGCCGGCAGCCCGCCCGCCTCACGGTGCCGACCGGCCGGGCCGGCCCACCCCCTGGTAGGCGGCGCCCCCCGGCGGCCCCGCCCCTAACCCCCCGCTGACCCCGGAAACGCGGTACCTCTCTCATCTTCTCCCTTCCCTTCGCGCAGCAGCTCGGCACTTTCACAGGCAGCCGCCGCCGCCTCGCCGGCCCCCTCATTGGCCCCCGGCCCCACCGCCCCGCCGGCCTGCCCCCATTGGCTCACAACGCCGCCACTCCCGGGCGAGCCTCGCCCCCCGCCGCTGCCTGGGCCCGCCCCCCTCCTCGCGACTTATCACTGCTTTTCTATAGGCGAAGCCGCACCCCCGGCCCGCTACGCGCCCCTCCTATTGGAAGGCGCAAATGTTGGTCAAACGGATAGCGCCTCTCATTGGTCAAAGTTTAGAACGATAGCGGCCGCCTTCGCCACTCTAGAGCTCTCACTGGTTCTACGGAGGTGTCACTCTCTCCGGCAGCTGGGTATCGATTGGCCGCCGCCAGTGCCTCCGCCCTCAAGCAGCAAGTTCGGTTGCGCACCCTCCTCCCCCCCCCCCCGCCTTCTACGCATTTCTATTTCCCGCTTTATTTATTTATTTTCTCCATAAACTTAAATGACCCCGGAGGGGCGGGGGGAAAGGCGGGGCCCAATGGCCCAGGTGACCAATGGAAAAGAAGGAGAGGGGCGGAGCCATCAGGCGGCTGGGCCAACGGGAGCCCGGCAGACAGGCCGCCCTTGGCTCGCGGCCGGCCAATCGACCGGTACCCTCCGCCCCCGCCCGGTGCCGGGGAGCTGCCCGCGGGGCCCGGCCAACGGCCGTGGGGGGTGGCGGTGCCCCGGCGGGGCGGGGTCGCTCCCGCTGGGCCAGGGGGGGGGCCCCCGGCCGGGCGGGGGGGGGCCAGGACGTGCTTGCTCGCCTCACGCACCCACGGGGGGCCGGCGGGGGGGGGAGAAGCTCCCCCCTCGTAACCTCACTTTCTGTGGCGTTGCCTCAGCCTCGTGTGCCCGACGGAACGTTTCCCGCCGCCGCGGTCGGTTTGCTCAGCTTGCCCTGGCTTCGTAACACGGACAGTGCCCGTGGCACGTTCTTTCTGAGGCAGACCTCGGTTTTTCAGCCCAGGAAGCGAGGTGAAGTCATTTTCCCGAGAGTTCCCTAGTCTCGGCCCTGGACCAGAGAACACCTCTAGGGACATCAGCCTTTAGGACCGAGGCAAAGGCACCCCTTCAGACAGAAGTGACGGTTATTTATACAGTGAAGGAATCATTTGGATGTGTTGGTTTTGCAACCAGCTCCAAAGCAAGGCGACAATAAGCACTGTTGCCACAAGCACCATGAGGATTCTCCGGGAGTCCCAAGGTTGGCTTACGTTGCTGGTTCCTTCAGAAGGGACTTGAGGGCAGTTGGCTGTATCAGTGTCCATCCCTTCCCATCAAAGAGGCAGCCAAGTCCTTCCTTAGTTTGCTTACCATGAATACATTTATAAAGTTTTTACTGCCCTTAACACCTCTTCTGCTTTTTTCTTTTCTCTTGTCAGTGTTTCTGATTGTAATGCTGCATGCTTACACTGTTCTTTCAGAACTCTGTTCATCTGACTTACCTTCCACTTTCTGCCTGCTTCGTTTTTGTTTCAGGTCAAACAAGACTCATGCTTTATCTAAATTCATCTCTTACTGTACTTCCTTTTCCTTCCTGTATGCTAGGTTAGCTCAGATTTAGTGGTGGTGGTTCCTATGAAGAACCCTGAGCTTCCTAGCTCCTTTTTCTCTGACAGACTCCTCTTAGGTGGTTCAACATAATAATTCTCCCATTCCCTCATGCTAGCAGTCAGTTATGTTTGCTGTTCTCTGTCCTTCCCTTTGCATGGATCACCCAGCCTGAAGTTGCCACCCAAGGCCAACTCGCCTCCCACATTCATAGTAGAAGCATTTATATCTGTCTATTGAAGCCATGTGGGGAAGAGAAAGCAGCTGGAATGGGACCTCTATCTTCCAAGTCAAAGTCTGTCACCAGTATTTCCCTTGTTGGGGTCCTTTCCGCACAATTGAGTCTTCCATAGCCATCAGCTTGGGTGATTCTGCTAGCTGTTTACAGAAAGCTCCTCTGTCTCGTGGGTCGGGTTTTGTAGCAGATCCTTACCAAGAGAGTGCCCGGCTTCTTTCCTCTCATCATTCCCAGGGACTTACAGCACTTGTCGCTTCTTTAGCTTATTTGATTTCAGAACTGATGTACAATAAGCAAGGACATATTTCCACCCTCTCCCCAGCTCCTTATTATCTTATCATCCTCTCTAAACAAGGAATTACCTAGCATCCTGGCCTGTATCAGGAATAGTATGGTCAGCAGGAGTAGGGAAGTGATGGTGCCCCTGTACTCAGCACTGGTGAGGCCGCACCTCAAATACTGTGTTCAGTTTTGGGCCCCTCGCCACAAGAAGGACCTTGCGTTGCTGTAGCGTGTCCAGAGAAGGGCAATGAAGCCAGTGAGGGGTCTGGAGCACAAGTCCTATAAGGAGCAGCTGAGGTTGTTTAGCCTGGAAAAGAGAAGGCTGAGGGGAGACCTTATTGCCCTCTACAACTGCCTGACAGGAGGGTGTAGGGAGGTGGGTGTTGGTCTCTTCTCCCAAGTAACAAACGATAGCACAAGAGGAAATGGCCTTGAGTTGTGCCAGGGAAGGTTTAGATTGGATGCTAGGAAAAATTTCTCCACCAAAAGGGTTGTCAAGCAGTGGAACGGGCTGCCCAGGGAAGTCGTTGACTCACCATCCCTGGAGGTATTTAAAAGATGGGTAGAGGAGGTGCTCTGGGACATGGGTTAGTGGCAAACTTGGCAATGCTAGGTTAACAGTTGGACTTGATGGTCTTAAAGGTCTTTTCTAATATAGATGATTCCATGATTTATATATGTATTCCAGTAATGTGGGTTACCCCACTGTATCTGTGTTGCCCCCACTAGAACATGTCCTATGTAACCCCTTTTTTTTTTGAGGGGGGCTTGTTTTTTTTAATGTAATGGGAGTAGTAAGTTAGCAAATTACAAGTGGTAGTAAAAGAAGGTGAGGGCCCCCATCAAACACAGCTCAGTATTGTACCAAAGCACTTGGATTTTAAGCACTGGCATAATGTGACTGTATAGCTGCTTAAATGTAAGCGTACACTGAAGTTCTTTGCTGAATCAAAGCTTTAATTTTCTTTTCATTTTCTTGTGGCCTGTTCTGCATTTTTAAGCTGAGACTGTGTGAAGTAAAACACTCAGAAAAATAATTTCTCTAGGGCATATTCTGTTTGATAATGTCATACCTGGAACTTCATCTGTGCTGTCAAAACAATGGCGCATGACAGTAAAGCTGAGCACACTTCATATACATAAATCTTTCACAGTCTGTAGCTAGATATCAGGAATGAGCTGAAGGCTCCTCCGAGTTATTTTACTGAATGAGAAATTACATGACCCTTCAAGAGCAGATACCTCCCAGCTAGGAACTCTAGGTAACACCAGTTAGAGGTGGCAATGAATATATGGACATACATTTGAGAGACATACTGTGGGAGGACGGGGGATCCTAAAGAAATGCAGAGGGGGAGATTCCTCTCCTTGAACAGCATTTGTTGCCCACCTCAGATCATGAGGCTGCATTTCTGGTGGGAGTGAGAACTTTGCCAGGGATGCCCAGCAAGTTATTGGCAATTTCTGACACAGCAGGGAGGAGTGTTTATGGGGATTATGTGGGTCTGCTTCTATTTAGCATCATCATTAATAGTTGTGGGATAGAGAAGGTGCTTTTAAAATTAAAATAAAAATTAAAATCATGCTCAATGTTTTACAAACCTCTCTGCGGACACAGTTAGAACATGAACTGATTGTGTTAAATTGAGAAAGTGATCTAACCAACAATCTGGTATTTAGTAGAATTGCTAAGCATGGTATAGAACTGTAGAAATAGTTGAGGAATTTCCTCCCAAAAGAATAACAACTAAGGAGGCAGAAAGACTACAGAAGAGGATCTGAGAGAGCAGGCTAGATCACAAGTGAAATACAAAGCAAAGGTGAAAAGGGCAAATCTCATTCTCAGGTGTACAAACAGAGTCATACTTGAAGTAAGCCGAGGAAGAAATAGTTCTATACCTAGTGCCAAGGAGGCCTCAGCTGGAATACTGTGCTTGGTTTCAGACACTGGATTTCAAAGAGATTTAGAAGATCAGAGACTAAAAGGTTTGAAGCAGCAATGGTAAGAGTCTTAGAAAACATGGCCTACAAAAAAAAAGGGCAAAGGAACTAGGTGTGTTTAGTCTAGAAAAGGGAAGAAAGCGGGGAACCTTACAAAGTTCTTGCATTAAGTAAAATTACTGCAGGGGAAGATAAATAAATTTTTCTGCAAATCCACTGGGTCAAGACAAAGAGTAACAGCTTTCATTTGCAGCAGTGTTTTAGTTCGGATCTTGGTGAAAACTTTTTGTGGGTTCAGCACAGTAGAAAGTCCTTGGAGGCCACAGGATCCCCGATGCTTTTAGAGTTACAACAGGTTGGGGCCAAGCACCCTGTGGACAGTTGCCCAAGGCAGCAAAGCAGGAAGATCTGAGTGGCATGCTGCCCTGCTGGGACAGGCTGGGGACTGCAACACAGGGAGCAAAGCACCTGTGAGAAAACCCAGAACTCCCCAGGTCTTTCAGCCATAGCCAGCAGCTCCTGCTTTACCTGGAGACATGTTACCACCAGTCAGTTCCATGGTCACATACTGCCTCTCTAAGCAGCAGTAGTTTCCAACTTCTGCTTGGTTTTGTTGTCAGGTGTAACATCTAATTGGGGATTGAAAACAGTCAGGACAGCATTGCTGGGAGATTACCAGGCACTAGGTGTCAGATGCTGTCTGGTGTTGTCTACACTTGTCCCTGCAAGATCTTTCAGGTCTGTCCTAGCATTACATTTTCGTGAGGAGGGGTTTGACTAGAGGAGTGTTATAACAAAAGGCCACTTTGTAGCTCTACACCTCTGTCCTGTCTGAGCTGAACCCTGTAGAGTACAATTCCTTTCAAGCCAACAGTTGCAAGCAAACACCAAATATTTGTGGAGTCATTTGAAGTGGATCTTAAAAATAAGGTGTCTGGTCACACAGTAGGAAGACTGGTAAGCTTGGAATCTCATAAACAGTGATATTAAAGTGGGCTGCACTTTTGTAGTACCCTTGTGCACATGAATATCAAAATTCCATATAGTTGCTTACTGAATTCAAGTTTTGGGGCCTGAATTTCCTACCTTAATTGGCAGGAATGAAGTAGTAATCCCTCATCAGGCAGAGCTCATAGTGAAAGCATTAAAAAAAGTCTAATTTATTGCATTCTTTCAATATGACTTCATTTTTGAGCATTTTGTGACAATCTGACCTAATATTGCACCGATTCAGACAATAGAGCTCTTCTATTGTACTTTAATGACTGGAAATGTAATTTGCTTCCTGTTTAATGTTTAAGCCAGCAATAATACCAAAAAGGCTTATTGCTCCTAAGAAAAGATGAAAGGGGCATAACTCAAGGTTTTTTTGTGTTCAAAATTTGACCTACTTTAAAAATACTGGAAACTCATGGGAATGGTCCTCAGAATTAAAAATACCAATATAAGATTGTTGCCGGGGAATTTTAAGATACATCACTTCCAGCTCATTGAAAAGCAGAATTTCCCTCCCAAGGGAAATCCAGATAATTCAAAATTAATTTTTGTCCTGAAATACTGAATTAGCAGAGTTTTTCCACAGAAGGGGAAGTTTTAAAAGAAAAAAATATTCTGAACTTTAGAAATGTTTAATTTGGGCTTGATGACTTGAATTGAATGATGAATTGAAATTTTTCAGTCTGGATCAGTTGAAGATCAGTCTGTGCCTGCCCTAGCTGCCTCTAGTGACCCTTAACATCGCCAGCACTCTGCAGGCTTGCTCCATTTTTTTCCTTGGAGAGACCAACTCCATGGTGGCTTGCCCACATTGCCCATAAAGCTCTCCTGGGGTGAGCAAGGGAGGCAAATTTCAGTGTAATGTGTAAGGAAGACAGTTTGTAAACGCTGAGCGGTAGAAGATAATAGCAACATGGGTTACCTGAACTGCTACAACAATGAGATACATGGCAGCTCAGATAGGGATGCAGAGCCACAGAAATAAAGCAACTTGAACAGAGAACAATGTGACTAAAACATAATCTTCACAAGAGGTGCAGCTGTGGGCCTGCCCTACCACTTCCCCCATAAAGGCCCATTGCCTTTTCATTTAGTATTACCGCACATCCCATTGTACCATTGGACAATATTGCACACACAGCTCTACCAAACCTCTGTTCCCCTGCCCCTTACCTCCTGCATTAGACTCTTCAGGGACCACATTCCTCCTTGTTGGCCTCGTATTAGTGCTGTCCCCATTGCAGGGCTCAGCGAGTTGAGTCCCACACCTACATGGAGAAGAAACCTGAGATTCAAGGCTTCATAAAATCCCTCAGGGACAGAGCCATTTCTAATGCTTTGCATATTGCAAGTAGTTCAATGTACACTGTTAAGCCACTGTTGTACTTCCACCTGACAGTTGGATATGCTGGTCTTTGTGTAAGGTTCAGTTGTTGGGTTTTTTTAACCATCCACTTGAGATAAACACTGGGAAATATCCATAACACTCCCCCCCTCCCCCCAAACTATCACAAGTAATTGCACGCATATACCTGTATTTTGTCAGGCCCAATTAAAGCACTACTAGAACTCACTCTTCTGGAAGCATGCACAAAAATGCCAGGTATCACTGCAAGGAAGACAGAAGAAAACTACTTTTGAATGTTTTGTTTCACTTGGTTTTATAAATAAGATGCATCTCTCTCTAAGCCATGACATTTTGACAAACAATGATGCTTTGTGTTACCCTTTGGTGAGAAAAAGTGTGAACAGAATAGTTTCAGGAAATCCGAAAAGCAGCTTGGGAAGGAAGACTGTGTACTATTCACAGATCAGTCATTTACTTGCTCCATATATTTGGATAAGATACTCAGTCCTTATCTATATGCCAAGGTTGTACCACTTTAGCCATACCAGTTTAGTAAAGCTATACAAACTCCCTAGTATTAACAGAACTATATTGGTATTCAAGTACTTTTATCGGAATAATACGTTTATGTTGGGCAAAGGGAATAATCTTACCACTGTAACCTACCTTTGTACCATTATAACTGCTGGCACAGTGGGGAGTGTACTGTTATAACAAAAAGATAAAGAGATCTCAGCCCTCACCAAAATACTTATACCTGGTAGTAAAATTGTGTGTAGACCACCTTTGGTGCCTCACTTCCCCCCCCCATCTATAAAAGCCTTTTAGTTCTTACCACACAGGGCTGTCGAGCCTTAATTCCTATCTGTAACAGGGCTTTGTAAAGTCTGCATGAAAAGTGCCAAGGCTTATTTTTAACCAGTCACAGAGCTTTTTTGAGTTTCTAAAGAGTGTTTGCAAGAGGCAGCTGTGTCCCAAAACATGCCATAGCGGAGGAGTTCAGCTGGGCTTGCTTCCTTTTTCTGTGAACATTTCACATTAGCTGTCAGAAAAGTCTGAGTCAAATATATTTCATGACATCTTGACTGTGAAGTAGTCCTTGTTATCTCATATATTAATGTGAAATCCACTCCTCTATTTCTCTGGGCCTCATGAATTGGCTTCTTTCCCCCAGCACCATTAGCCTGACAAGCAAAAGTTAAATCAAGAAGGACAAAAAAAAAAAATATCTGTCTTGTTCAAGGCAAAAAGACAATAAGTGTATTATCCCTGCTACCTAAAATCTGAGAGGGAAAAAGAGGAGTCAAGAGGCTGCCATCTGTTGGGAGAAACTAGGGAGGACACCAGAGCCTCCAGCCCTGGCAGCACCTGACAGGAGTTGAGCAACATTTAGCTAATTGTTGGTGTAAATGACATCAGCATTTGGCCTACGATCAGTAGCTTCTCTCCGAATAATTTAGGAAGTACAAATATTAAAAATACTTGAAGTTAGATATTAACCAGATGAAATGTTTAGACAGTAATAGTAAAATGCATTTGATCCAGCTTTATGGACTGAAACTCAAACAGAGTTTTATTTAGTAATAATAATGGGGATGCTGATGCAATTCCTAGTTTATCAAAAGGGGAAAATTCAGAAGCAGCAGTCTTGTGAAATTAAAGAAACATCATTTCAAGGGCAACTTTGAATTTGTTCACAAAAGATTTCCTAATCCACAAATCCATTCTGGTGTCTCTTTTCCCACAGGCATTCACTCTGAGCACCAAGGCCACTGATGTTTTTTCCAGGTTCACTGTTCATCTTGAAGCCATGGAGCAGGGCACTCTGCAGCAGGCTTTCTGCTTTATCTAGCAAGCCATGCAGAAGTTCCAGCTGCTCAGCCCTGTATTAACTCAGTTGTCTGCTACACTGGATATGAGAGTCAGATCCAACATTAGCAGGAAAAGTCTGGATCTACAAAGGCCACAAAAAGATGCCTACATGGAATGGGATGCAGAGGAATGGGATCCTCTAGATTGTCAGACTCTAAAGGTTTACATACCTTTGTTTTCCAGACATCTAAGTAGAACATATCCCAACCTACATCTTGGACATAAAGCACCTCTCACCTGCTTTCTTCCAAGTAGTATGGTGTTTAAGCAAAGTGCAAAGGCATCAGAACAGCCACTATCCCTGCTGGATGCTAGCCTCGGTCCAGGAAGTCCATTAAGCTGGAGAAAAGGTGAGAGCTTAGAGGGGCCCCTGGATTTTAAGAGTTGGCACCTTCCCATCAGGCCTGCTTTCCAAGTCACCTCCAACAGCATGGAACTCCAGCCCAAAGCTGCTTGCTGGTATCTAGGGAGTGGGTCACATCTGGCTTGAATTTAGCATTTGCTATTTGTTAGCACTCTAAAGACTGTTTAGTTTATGTGCAGCCTGCGTGTATGTACGTATTAAGAGACAGCTGGTCATATGCAGGCAAGGTTGACTGTTACCCCTGAGGCAAGAGGCCCATGGAAAGCAGGGTGGCCGGTGTTGCATTATTGCCCTTTACTATTCTTTGACCTCCGCTTGATATATTTTTCCATAACCCTAGGCAGTGAGCTCTCTGTGGGTGGGAACTGTGTGTTATTGTCTGTTAAATGAGGACTCATTGTGGAATGCAGCTTCTGAACCTCACTACTAGACAAATAACACTAACAGGCAAGGTGGCCAGCATCTGTCTTAAACTGGCCCACCACCACAGGCAAGGTGGATATTGCCTGGATCCAGGGGAAGCCTGCAATGGGAAATGGGAATAAAAAGCTGCTCCCTTAGAAGTGTGCCAACACTAGCTAAACACAAAGGCCACAATTGCTAAAAGCGTGAATAATACACACACATCACAAGAAGCAATAACTAGGATAGCAACACACAAGTGACCTGTGAACTTTCCAAGAAGGACAGCAGGGATTCAACAGCAGGCATAGTCTAAAGTAATAGCTTGAGAAAATGCTGCTTCAAGGCATAGCAGAGGCACATACTAGTCACTGGAGTTGCCCTTTCAGTTGTTGTGTTTGTTGCTGAAAACTGAGTGATGCCAGCACATTAAGGGGATATCCAGGAGATTTGTACCTACATTTCTGACCCTCTAATATTTCTTTGTCATGCAGGGATGAGAACTTTTTTTACATAGTGAGAAAACTCTGTTTTTCAGTGGAATTAACATTGTGGGGCAAAAAGTAACCACAGAACAGAGGAGATTTTGCCTTGCCCACAGTATCTGATCTGCGACAATGCTCTCAGGATATTTGTACCCAGGTGCTACTGTTGTTCAAAGGAGCAGCAGTTAGACTGGATGCAATATGCACCAGTAAGGACAACTGAAACAAAGCTGTACCAGAATGAAGTTGAGAGGTCCTCAGCTCAAAGCAAGTAAGACATGAAGGGCCCAGGGTATTCCCTGATTCCCTGGGAATAGCATTTGTCTTTTGCCATGAAACTGAGCTTCAGAATGCAAGTCCTTTGGGTTATTAAGGAAGCACTGGAAGCATTAGCTGAGCATACCTGATGCAGTATTGCCTGACTGCTTCTGTGGCCTCTGAGGCTTTAGCTTGGGGGGAATTACAAGTGTTCAGTTCCTCTCCAGGGGACATTAACTCTGGAACATAATGCTAGGCATTAAATTACAAAGCATATAGTCATTTCACTGCTAATCAACTCATGCTCATGCTAGAATCCTTACTTATTCCTCACACCTTCCCAGATCCCACAAGCTCTTGTTGCCTTCTACTCAGCTGTCCAGTTTGGATTGACAGGACATGAACCCTGTCTGAGCTGTGTCAGAACAAAGATGTCTGGCATTCTGAAAACTGGAAGTAAAAAGATTAAACAAACCTGAATATAAAAATATAACACACGACCTAGTGTCCTCAAGGTTGTATTTATTGTCACATTTAGTTTCAGTAAAAACATACCACTAAGATTAGAGTCAACACAATCAATGTCTAGTCTGCTGCACTGTCAAGATAAAAATCCAAGAGGTTTTTTGAAGGGACTGTGTCTAGCTTCCTGCTAAGTTCATGGTGATGAAGGGCCCTGATAGCACAGAATATTGTTCAAGAGGCTGGAAATTAGGACATGCATAGCAAAACTGCTTGTTTGTGCTATACACTTGCTGAGAGTTTGCAGGCAACTTATTCTCTTTGTGTCTCTTTCCTCAGAGAGAAAGTAGTAATAACAACATTCCCAACTTCTACACACAAAATTAAAAGCACAAAGCAAGAGGAGTAGAGTTATTACTCATTCTATCTGCTATCATTACTCTGAGATAATGAACAAGAATTGCAGTTAGGGGCACAGTGGACATTACTTGTACTAGCAATGATGGAGTAAGTTTGTACTGAGTATTAAGGTTAGAGACCTATAAAAAATGTTAACTTCCTTACTGCTTCCAAAAATAAACTTGTCCCTCCTTTCTCTGGACAGCTAACAGTACTTGCTGCATCTAGTGACAGCACCAATGTGACAGCTCTCAGCTTCTGCTTGCCCCCTCATTTCTGTTCACATTAGGGTATGACCTAGTGGGTTGCAGGGGCATCATGTTGCCTGATTGCTGGATGATGTCAGCCGCAATCATCTATGTATCATGTCTCTGGGGCACTGAATCATTTCCTTTTTTGTGCCCTTTCTAATGGAGACGAACTGGAACTAAGCACTTTTGCCTTTCATAGCCCCTGGCTGGTAGTATCTGGCATGGGAACCAGTTCTATTGAGCAGGCTGTGCTGGAACTTCACATTTTAACCAGAAGTGCTTAGAAATTATGGTGCTGCCATCCCATCTAGTGGAGGGATCAGATTAATTCATCAGCTGCTTGTTGCTAAGTAAGCACATAGTTCTGCTGTGACTGTAGGAGCAGAGCAGTCAGCCTTGTTGGGATGCAAGCAGTCTGCACAGCATGCTCACGCATTACCAATTCACCCCGTGCAGAATGAATTGGGTGCATTTCCTTGACATAAAGTCTGAAAGCTTACACTGATGTCAGACAGCAGTACTTATATCAGAAAACCAAGTCAGAAAGACAATCTAAAGGCCAGTTTGGGAGAGCTCACCAAGGGAGAAAACCAGTTCTGCAGCAACACTTGACTGAGAACAACAGGGAAGTGAATGGTCTATTACTTGATCTACAACTTTCTAGGCCGCCACCCTTGCACTACCACCAATACAGCTGTTTTGACTTTATATCTTCCTGTCAGCCCACCAAACTGGTCACACCCCCCTTTTCCATAGCTGTGTAACCACTGGCTGAAGACACTTGCACCAGGAAGGAACAACTGGCTACCTTTAACTGCAGGCAACAGCTTTTCTGCTCCAGGGCATGAACATGAGAACCAGCTTTAATTTTTGAGTTGCTACCAACAATTAAAACTAATTAGCCATTTCAATGCTAACCTAAATACTTTGCAATTCCCTCTGAGTCCTCCTATGACCCCATAAAGGTCATGACCCACCTTGGAAGAACTTTCATCTACTTCACAGGCAGGATGGAGAAGGAGATATCCCTTCGTCCTACATGAAAGAGGCCAGAGCCAAAAACTGTTAGGTTATCCTTCCCTGAAGGAAGGAACTGTTCACTAACCAGTCAGATGAGCAGGGCACATCACAAAAAACCCTAGCACCAGTAGAGTTAACCATCCTTGTATCCATACAGATTGTTTTGACTTGCACTGAGAAAATGGAGGGGGGGATTTCTAATAGGTCTGAAAACAAATTTGGATGACTTCTTCTTGAGGACACTTTATTCTGCCAGCCCTAAGCCTCATTGCCTACTGACCCCCAGCAGCTACATAGTGCAGAGCTCCCTCCACTGCCACTGGGCAGTCTGCTGCTATATGGTGCCATATGCAGGTATTTCCCACCCTGCACCTCAGCATGTGGGAAGCTCACATGCAAGGACAAAAGAAAGTTAGTCCTGATTAGAGAGGACTGCAGACACTTTCTGCTCTGTTATTGGCTTGAATAGAGCTCATCAGGTCATCTCAAAAAAAGTGTGATCCATCTCAGTTTCATAGACAAGAGTTTTCCTTACAACCATCAGTCTTGCTGGCGCACAGAGTCTGTGGGCATGGAACAGTCCGGGTGTGAGTGGGCACACAAGATAGGTGACTGTGCCCCCGTCTCAACAGGTCATCCACTGCTAGTAAGGAATCAGACATTGCTAAGGCAATGTGTAGGACAAGCTTACATCCAGAAAGCTTGTGGAAATCCATTTTGTAGATCAAACAGATTCCAGCTAAAAGGATTACTTGTGCATAATGGGAGTGTTAGAAAGGGGCTGTTCATTTCTCCCTCTTCTTCATACTTAGAGATCACCTGCAAGTTAAAACACTTTCTTTATATAACAAAAATACACGCACAGGCCCAAATCACATTATTTTCCAAGTAGTATGAAAATGGTCTATTCAAAGTGCACTAGATGGCAGTGTTCCTTTTGAATCATTGCTGAGCCACTGCTCCGCCATGATCACCACATTCAGAAAGCAAGGCCTAAAGTGTTGACATTGTAATTCCCAGGGCGTTCTTCCAAATTTTGGGTTTCCGACTTTTGTGTCTTTCCAAGGTGGAAAACTGCACCCTGCCTCCTTGGGTCCTTTCTGCCATCACCTCTAGGAAAGCCTTCTTCATGTTCAGTCGTCCACTATTGCTTCTTGATGTTGAGCCCTCGGAGCTAGCAGTGAGCCCAAAGACCAGTTGTGTTTCTGCAGCCCAGGGGCTATGGCTCCTATCTTGCATAATCTTATTCAGACTGACCTTAACAGTAAGTTTTACAGCAATTTCTCCAGTATAAGCTTTGATTTGTTGTCTGTATCGCTCTTTGGGATTCTTTGGAAGAGAAGGTGCTTCCTTGATGTATTAATATGAATTTGGAACTTTCTGGTAACACATATGGCTTTCCAGTATGAAGCCAAGGATACCTCTACTCTGCAAGATGCTGGGGCTGCTCAGAATTTGGCACACCTTACCCAGGCAAAACTGCATCCAACTGCAAGTTGGGAGAGAAGGTTAAGTAATTTTCATAGCCTTGTCTCATATTTGAGCTTGCCGTTTCCACTCACAGGGGGTTCCTGACAGATTCATTAGCATTGCTCACATCTAGTGAGAAATTTAGCTTCAGCTGGATCTCTCAACTGTGCAGGTCTGCCCGCTTTGTCCCCAAAGTAAAGTTTCAACTCATTGAGCAACTGTTTCTTTTAGGAGAAAAAGCAAGTCTAAAGGGAACTGCACTCTTCATCTGATGTTGAAGGGATGATGAGGGCCAAGAGCAGTTCAGAGGAAGAAAAGAGGGAAAGAGCAAAGCAGTACTCAAACCATCTTGATTGACTCCTACTCCTCATAAGGCAGGGAAGTTGTAGAAGGCAATCATTTAGGAGGAAAACCTGATGGTAGTGTTAAATAGATCCCAAAGAGCTGAATGACAGACATCCTGTCACCATGGACTCTGCTGAAAAGTGGAAGGTAGAACTGCTTCCCTGGTAGTAAATCCCTGAGAAGCCCCGACACTGCACTTGCACATGTGACACAGCAATGTCTCCTGTTCACCAGAACACCTGTGCTCAGCCCATTCTTGCAGACACTGGAGGAAGGCACAGGAGAAACCAAGCCCTTGCACTGTGCAGTCAGTCTGTAAAGACAACACAAGCATTTCCAGTAGACCTGAGCAGAGTCCCAGCCCCAGTGCCCACCTACGGGAAGGAAACTGAGCTGGTGTAGCCTTCACCCTGGCTCTAGGTTCAGATTTCAGCCCACACATTTATGTACAAGTGGACAAATATGGAGAGTTTCCCCTCCCTCCCCCCAAAACACCCAAATTATAGCATTGCCTGTTTAAATGGATCTACACTGACCACTTTGGATGCAGGCACACCAAAGCGGGTACCAAACCCTGCCAGCAGCCCTACGTGACATGCCAGATGACAACTCTCAGGAGCTTGGAATCTACATCTGATGCTATGCCTCAGGCTTCCTGCAAGTCACCATCTCCTGCAGCTGGATGCTACGGTGTCCTTCCAGTGGCCAGAAGAAATACTAGCCCCTGTGGGGTAGTTTCTGGTGGCAAACATAGCCTGTCTCTGTAGCCAAGAGAGGGCAGCATTCTCCCTCAGCTGGGAAGGCAGAGTAGGGGGGGGCCCTGCCTGGCCACGCATCTCTTTCTAGGAAAAGGCGTGCTTTATCAGATGGCATTTTAGAATAGACATTAATTTTAAAGACCTTCTGCATCTGTTTATAGAGATATCAACTGATTTACACCTTGAAGTTGCTGGGGACAATTTATCACACTCTTATAAATAAAATCCAAGCCAATTCTTGGTGAGCCATTCCCAGCTGCCCATGCCTGAAGCTGTGCCAGCAAGAAGGCATGGCAGTCTCCTGGTAACCAGCATCCCTTCCCAGGTGGTGGCACAGCAGGAAAGGCAACTGCATCTCTGTTTCCAAGTATACAGCTCTACAAGGTGGTGGTGGACAGGAGGCAGAAGAGAAGAACAAGTGGGCAGGTCCTCTGCATTTTTGTTACCATTTTATATTTGTGCATAACTAAGACCAAAACTGGACTTTGGAAAGAGGAGCCAGTAAATGGAAATAGAAGGCTCCAGCATTTAGCAGTGGCTTGCATACCAAATGCAGGCCTGTGTTGCCTAGAACTGCACCTCCTCCAAACAGCTCTCTGCTTAATCCACTGAGGTGGATGCCCATGGAAGCCCACACTGGTGCTCACACTGTCTGTACAGAGGCAGCCTTCAAGCACTGAGCTCCTGATGAGCTCAATGGAGGGGTGTGGTGCAGCTGGAAAAATCCAGCTTGTGCCACAGCAAGGGAGAAAAATACACAAAACCCTTCCCCTGCCCAGGTTCTTCCTGCAATGAGTGAGAAGGCAAGAGGCAATGCCAATAGCTACTGCTGCACCACTCCCCTAAGTAAAGAAAGGGGCTGATCACAGAAGAGTTCCCCATCCAGGGAACTTGCACTTGCTTGTAGACTTGGGGAAAAAAAAAAGAAAAAGCAGCTCATGCTTGCAGAGATGTGCCACCAGCAATTCATTGCAGAGCTGCATTTCAGAGCTCCTGTGGTATGCTTCTTATTGGCCTAATTAACAAGCTTGAAAGACTAGGAGTCACAAGGTTCATATGTAAAACAGATGGTAGACAGGACATCAATAAAGCTCTTTTAGATTATGCTAGAAAAAAGCAGAAGCTTTTGCTTGAAATAATTTCAAGCAAATGGCACTCCATTTACAGTCCCAATACAGCACATTATCTATACTGTTGCAAGCCTTTAAGAATGCAAGTTGCTTGCTGAAGACAAGTTTAACTACAGCAGTAGATGAGGGTTGGTTTGATCTCGTGCTTAGAACATTGCATCACTGTGCAAGAGAATTAGGTCTTATCGCCCACTCTGCTACTGACCTGACACACACCACTTCACCCTTGCCCTTCTGCCAGCCTTATTTAAAAATGGGAATACCTCCTTTATGTAATGCTTTGAGGTCCATTTTAAGCTACTTATGATTAATTATTCTCTTAGAAGGAAATGGAGGATTGTTAGAGGTTCATATCCTTCAGTTTCTGAGTACTGCTATATTTAAGTTCGCAAGTGCTTTCACCTTTTTGATTAGAACAATTTCAAAGGGAAGTCAAGCTGAGCCACTGTGCACAGATACACTAAACACGGCACAGCTGACCAAGTAATCTCTGACTCAGTCCAGTCCTTCCATAAACTACAGGGAAGGACTTCGGCCCTGAAGATACACAGTGAAAGCCAACAAAATTGGTATTTATCAGACTGTATTGGGGATACTGTTCCCCTGCTGTCACTGGGGACAGTGTCCCCTTGATCAATTTAAGATTAGCAGAACTTACACCACCATACCCATGGTAGTAAAACCTAGACAGCTGGAGGGATCCACAGAGCAGTGCTACACTTCCACTTTTATTAAATAAAACAGACTTAGCTCTCAGGTCAAGAAAAAAAGTCTCCTCTCTGGGACAACTTCAGTCACTGTGTAACAAACCCAGCACTGAACTGGAAATCATAAAGTGGGAGCTTAGCAAAAGCTTGGTCTGATCTACTGACCAGGCCTATTGACAAGTGACTGCTGACTGAAAGGCAGCCAGGAGCATTCAGAGCTTGGTCTCACGCGAAGCTGAGTACGAGCAGAATAGTGCTATTTCTGCAGCCTGTGCCTGCTGGGGCCACAGAGGGTGCTGGACATGGTCTTTATTCCTGGGGGAGAAGAGACCCACAGTCAGCTATTTGTCTTTACCTAAAGCCCTGGTTCTGACTGATTTTAGCAGAAAGATGGAAGGGGCTCACCACACCCAATAATTAACTTTTATACTGATTGTGGCAGCAGTCAAAGCAGAGGTCATCTGATATGCTTGACCCCTGTGAAGCACCAAGAGAAACATGAGGATTTGCAGCTCTCAGACTTATTTCATTGGGAAGCAGAGATGTTTGGTGTGCTGAAAGCAAATGGAATGAGTGGTTTTCCTGCGTTTCGTAAAAAGTGCTAAAGGGACCTGGTTCATTCAAGCCACAGGAAGGCACATTAATATCCGATAAGCTTTTGGCAGAACACAGAAAGCAGTAAAACACTTGTCAGAAGGTTTGAAATGCAGAGACTCGGGACTAGGCAGATCCAGTAATAGGCTAGAGCGCCTATTGTGGCAATTAGACAGAAGCGCATAGGTCTAAAAAATGCAATTAAATACCCCTAATGTCCTTTCCCATCATACACCCACCCCCCAGTCACTGAGACTGGAGGTGTCTTCATTCCCTCCAGAAGCACATAGACGCCTTTAGCCCAGTTTCCCAAAGCCAGGATATTTGCTGTGCTGTTTGTGCAAAGCTATAGGCAAAAAACTCCAGAGACAAGTCCATGCCACTGCTTTTTCCATGGAGGGGGTGAGGAAAAAGAGCACCACACAACTGCACCCCTATATAGGTAACACTTGAACCAGAGCAACACAGATTTCCAAGCTTAGCTTTGCTTCTCTCGTACATCTGATGGGAGCACCTCTGCACTGAGCTCCTGCCTCAGCCTGACCAGAGCTAAAGTTGTAGGTTTTCTTCTTCATACACACCCTTAGAGCCTGGATTCCCCTATGTCATGCACAACTGCTGTGACCACCTGGCTATTATTCTGGTGAGAATCCCCTTTGGATGCATTAAGGGAGAAGAAAGATTGCTTGCTTCCTCCACCAACAGACACAGCAACACACCTGTGATCAGCAGAGGATCTGACAGCAATGCACATGTAAGATGGGTTCTGCCCTCTGTCACAACTTATTTGTCCCTCAGTAATAGAGGGCCTGTCTTCTGTGGGGCCACGGGTGAATTGTTTGCATTTTTTTTTTTTAAAGTCTCTCCCCAATGTCTCTGTTTCCTGACCAGAGACAAACCAGCCCAGCCTTCAAGCCAACACACCTGCAGAAGCTACATGCTCAGTATAGAGACAGCAACAACCTTCCCAAGGAGAGGCCTCCAGAACATGGTATCCCTGCTGTTATCCCCATATAATCAAATCCCACTTTCAGAGCAGCAAGTCCCAGACAAGCGGATGGGGCTTACTATGTGGAATGCCTGCGTGGGCAGGGATGAGGACTTGCTCACCCCAGCACTTCCCAATTGCCTCAGTTTTGGCAGTTGCCTGCTGACCCTGAGCTGTGCCCTTGTTTAAGGAGCAGGTTTCTGTAGGTCTCTTTCTGTGCTATTTCTCTCCCCTCAGACACTGCACAGGGAGCCTAAACCTAAGCCTGGGCTCTACAGCTGAGCACTACAGCACACACAGCCCTGCACAGCAGCAAGCCACATGATCTGGTGACTACAGCACAGGCTTGGGCATTGGTTTCTACCGCCAATTCCAATATTGACATCTTGTGTTATTACCTAATACTTGCAGGCAAAAAGGACATCAACAGCTTACTGCTTCAGCACACTTAGCACTTAAAAGAGAAGGCTATTCTCTCAGTGAGTACCCCCAGCATCTAACACATCAGCCCAATGTAGTCCCCTATTTACTAACATTTCCTTACATATTGTTTTTACTTTGGCTTGCCTTTCATTACAGTTACACAAGTTTGCATAAAATAGCATCTCTATTATTATGGAGGTTCATCAGCAATGATGAATTGCAAGCAGTAATGCCCTTCCTATTCTTCAGAAGATATTTATAGTAAATAATTGTTGTTTATACAGTGCAATCTTCCCAAAATTCTCCACAAAGTTCTAGAGGAAGCAGTGTCACTCACCTTACAGCACAGATATTTCCAAAGCAGAACACACTTACTCAACAGTGCTTAAGACTATAAAACTTAAGATAACAGCCAACAAATAACTTCATATCCGGTTGAAGTGGAAGGGAAAGCATAACTAGACATCAGATTTTGTAGTGCCAGTGCTTTACAAGAGTGCTACAGGAATCACAGTGACTATAAATGGTCAGAAACTCCATTTTAGGTTTCATGCAAGAGATGGCACTGCTAGCACCAGCAATTAATTTAGAACCAGGAGGAGGTGTGTGTGGGAGGGTAGGGGTGTATTTTTAAAGGTAGATTACAAGCATTAATATTAGAAGAGGTATTTTTGTTTCTGTTTTGATTAACAGAAGGTTATTACTTTTCACTAAAGAAAGACTCATACATTCCACTGCAAGCAGATTGATATTTCACTAGAACACAGGAAACAGAAAATAGAGTCAGCGAGGAAAGAAAACCCAGAAATTCAATGCCAACAAAGCTAGAAATGCTTCTTGTTTAAATCAAGAATTGTTTTTTTTTCCCCAGATGAAAAAACCTATGTATATATGTGTGCCAGCACCAGCATTATAAAGTGGGAAAAGGTGAAGAATTTAGATCTTCCTAGGCAGTATCTTGTGATTCTTCACTTGCTAGATACTACAGACAGCAGCCAAACCATCCAGTTTTAAAATCCCAAAATAGAGTTTAAAAAAAAACCCAAACCAAAACAACAAACAACTCAGCAGAGCAAGCCATATTCACCAAGTGGACTTTCCACGCCTGAACTCACTACCTAAGTCCCACAGATGTTTCTTTGCACTCACCTTAGTTGCACAGGCTACCAGTAAAGCACCAAACCTCCACTGCCCAGTATAGAAATTCAAACATATTGAGCTGCTCAAGGCCTCTTTTAAACCTTGGCCCTTGACTGGGATTGCAAATGATTCAGCAGAAGAGCTACCTCC
The DNA here is from genome assembly GCA_034008185.1 of Gorsachius magnificus. Taxonomy (NCBI): domain Eukaryota; kingdom Metazoa; phylum Chordata; class Aves; order Pelecaniformes; family Ardeidae; genus Gorsachius; species Gorsachius magnificus. The sequence continues at coordinate 127,191,799 of CM067081.1, forward strand.
TTGGTGGGCCCTGAGCTGGCAGCTGTGCCTAAATCACACGGAGCTAACGCAGCACAGCTGAATGAGGTGCTGCCTTTGCTCTCATAGGCAAATGTACCCAATACTTAGGATATTCACTATGAAGGGAGGCATCCGGGTTCCCCTCTTGGGTAGGGAAGGGAGCAGGGGCTACTCTGAGATGTGCTTTTAAGCATTTCATAAAAGTCCCCTTTTCCTCCTTCTGCTTTAATTGCTAAAGCCCAGTAAAAGGTCTTTAATCACAGCGTTTCCTATTAGTTCCTTTGAGTGGTTTCCCGCAGCATTTCCTATTAGTTCCTTTAGCTGGTTTGCCGTCAGGCTGCGGTTTCCTAATTCATGAGGCTGACCGAAGCGGAGGCTGGAAGCCCTCCCTCCGTTCCACTGCAGCAGCACGTTCCCAGCCCTGCCCCGTGCCAGTGCAAGTGTTCTTGCAGCCCTGCACCCACCTTTTGTGTTTGGTTGGGTTGATTTTTCATTGGGTCAACTCTCTGATCAACCTTCCTTGCGCCCCATGAACACTCGTGATGGAACAAGGGATGGAGTGGGAAAAAAAATGGCTAAGGGTGCCCCTTTTGTCAGCAGCCTGCTTTTGGGGCAACTAAAACCAATTACGGCAGTGCAGTATTGCTGCGTTGCCTTTTCTGAGGGGCGTCTGGTGCAGGGACTGAATGCGCCTTCTCATGGTGAGTCTGAAGACTCTCAGCATCTAGCTCGGTTCTTTAAAACATTTGGTCTTGAAGTCTCAGTGTAAATGTGTCCTAAACAGTGAATGTATTTATTGTGGAGGGAGGAGAATAATTCATAAGTGAGAGAAACACAAGCCAATCTTGTTGACCAATTAAGTTACTGGGAAGTGGCCGTTTCAACAGTTTGATGATGCTTCAGTGTTAGGAAGCCAGAAAAGCATGATAAGAATTGTGGTATGTGATGTACATCTGAGTCACTTTTTTTTGATAAAGGAAAGAAAGAGAGTTTGAAGTTTCTTCCTATCAACCCACTGATAGTTACACTAAACTGCTGAAATCCAGACCTGCCCAGCTCTGCTCTAAAGCAGCCTTGCTTGGGACGTTGGGCGATTTCTGAGAGTAAGAATTCCTGTAACCAGAATATCACGGGACAGCGTGATACTCACTGTGAGGCCTTTTACTGTCTTTCAGGAAAAAATCCTAAAGCTGGCATAAAACACATCCCAGCAGGTTGGTGGTGTGCTGTTTTGCTTTTTCAGCCAGAGGGCAATAGGAGAGGGGAAAACATAGGGTGCCCAGAGTCTTCCCCCAGTGCCACCCACAGCCTTTGAGGGAAGATGAGTGGGACCATCACACCCCATGTGCACCCAGATTGCCCGTTTCCCTGGCCTTCTGCTGAATCTCGGAGAGCAGGAACATTGCACACGATTTAGACAAAGCAAAATCAGAGGTTAAGGGAAATCCAGTTCCCTTCCTTTCTGTTTTGTCTTTCATCAGGGTAAGTTTTTGTTTGCCCTTCCCCAGGAATGGCCAACTCACCTGCTCCAGAGGTGAGTGAGGGATGGAAACAAGGGTGGGCCAGGCACCAGCATTAGGGTAGGAATTTGTCCTGCCTCTTGCCACAGGGACTGTGAGGTGGGAACACTAAAGAGGACAAGCCCCAAACATTGGGAATCATGTTTAACTCCTGCTTAACTACAGGACACTAAGAGGACAGGTAGTTGGACAAGACGATTAGCCACAAAGAGATGCTTGTGGCAGATTTTATGCATAGAGAGTGCCCTTCTCTGGAAAGAGTGATGCTGATGGGGCACTGTCCAACCTACATAGATATCCTGAGGGCTCATATTTGTCCAGAGGTGTCATCTGGAAGTGATAAGGCAAGCTTGGCCCCACAAAATATGGCATAGCTGTGCTGTGCTCCTTATTCATCTTTCTGAGTGTAAGGTAACTGAGAATCTGTTTAGGTATTGAAGGGTAGGGCTCTGTGCTCAACTTATGGACAGAGGGGAGCTAAATTCCACTGATTTGGCTGAAAAAAAGTCATGGGAAGATTGTGCTGCATCCCCACCAGAGAAGCTCAATTAAATAAGCTAATAAAAAAATGTTACACAGGAACCTGTTGGCTCAGTGGGCCAATGAAGTTAAGATGGGCCAGTTTCTGCAGCCAGTAACACCAAGGGACAGATGCGCCTAGTGTTAGACCTGGTTGCTTTTAAAAGTGCAGTCTGAATCATGACGTACGTATTTACTGTTGGGCACATGGGGGTGGCACTACTCTGGAGTAAGCCTCAAATATTGGTATTGGGAGCATGAAACTTAAAATGATGGCCATCACACCCCTAAGGGGCTCAGTGTTCATCACAGGCAGAGGCTGAGCAAGGAAGCTTCCAGCTGTTTGATAGCTTGTCCCGTCCCTCAGCTTAATGGAGTTCACTGAAGGGGTCTGTAGCGATGCCCTAGCATCCTGCCATATCATCTCTTTTCAAGGTTCCTGGAGAAGGAAAGTCATTGGGATTCAGGCAGAAGACTTTGTGTTGGTCCTCTAGACAAGCTGAGGCAGACCTGTAGATTGAGATGCTGGATCTCAAGCATTTTTCACCAATATACAAACCCTTACCTTGCTAAAGAATAGATATATGGTCTTTCCACTTCCATATGCTCAAGTTAGCTGTGGAGAAGAACACTGCCCTTTCCATGTCAAGGCAATGTTCTTTGCAGTATACTTTGCTTCTTCACTAGAGCGTTTCCCAAAGGACTGAGAAGAATTAGAAAGCAACCAGGGCTTGAAGCTGTGGCTTATTAAAAAAAAAAAAGAAAAAAAAAAGAAAAAAAAAAAGGTTAGCTAGAGAGCCAAATGTTTCTCCCCAAAAAGCACCATCATTTTCTGCTTCCCCAGCACAGGACCCAGATGGGACCAAGACAACAATCTTCCCGCATTGCTTCTGGTACATGTCATTAATTTAACACAAGGGATGTTGTTGATAGACACCAGTTTCTCAGCCTTCCAGTGTCATTAGCGATATGGAATCTCTCGCTGAGTCTGGTACAATGCCTTATTTGCAGTAGCTTTGCTGCATGAAAAGAGAAAGTCCAGCTACCGCAGTTACAGGCACATATAATGTTTGTTCTTTAGCATGACTCTAAATGCAGATCTTATGTTCCCCTATGCCTAAGCTTTCACAGTAAATATAAATGTAATTATGAAGCAACATTGGTTCAGCATAGTAGATTTTGTACAGCAGAGAAAATTCCATTCTTCCATGCTCCCTACTTTGCTGATGATCCCTAATGCTTTTGAGGAGCTAGGACATCACTGTATTTTGCATACAGAAGTCAGCCATCATCAAAGTGGTAAAAGAAAAAAATCTGGGACCTTCTTCCTGTGGGGCTGGTTTGAGCCAGTGACAGAAAAAATGAAAAGACCACATCACTTCTTCTCTGGGTTTGGATATGGAAGCAGACGACAAACCTAGCATGAAAGCAAGTTTGTTTCACCGATGGATAATAGACGTCCTGGCTTTCCGAGACCGAAACTCCAGTACCTGTACCTGCTTCTGACACACTGGGCTGTCACCCGCCCCACTTTGTGTACAGCAGCCTGACACTGCACCATGCACAGGCTTGCAGCAGCAGCACTACTGGGTCCGTCTGTCAGACTCCACTGCTCCTTGCCTCCTCTTTGCCTCCCAAAGCTATAGAAATGGATTGCTATCATTCGGTGCGGGTGCCCACTCTGCTAATGTTTGTTTCGTGCATGCTAATGAGAAGACCAGTAAGAACAGATTTATGTTTGGCTCAGCCCAGAGGTAACACGCATGAAAACGCTGACACAAATGCTGAATAAAAGGGATTTGAAAATCAACATCCCCTACTGTTACCAGCTACAGTGTAATCCTTTTCCAGGCCTCTTGAGAAATGTCCTTGGAGAAGCTCTGACACTGGTGCAGCTGCTTCTCTCCTCAGCAGTTCAAGCTTGCTTTCATATTTTTGATGGAGGCAAAAAGAAATGACAGAGAGTGTGCAAGCGAGAGATTATCTTAGTTTCTTAAACTTAGTTTTGTTTATATACCTGAGAATTAAATGGGCAACCAAAGAGGATAATGGATGGAAGTAGCTAACTCCTAGGCACTGTTTCTGCCTTCTTGCATAGTAGATGCCTCACAGCTGAACCTTTTGTCTAACCCATTACGGTTGTTTGTACGGTCACAACTCTGCTCTCTTGCAGTCAAATCTTTCAGTCTTTCAGGCAATGTGCAGAAATGCAGCTGGGTAGGCGTGAGGATATGCATGATCATAACTTCTTTTTCCCACCATGTCTGTTTTGAGTCCCCTAAAGTATCTATTTACGGCACTGAGCACAGAACAGGGCTCCCATCTTCCCCCTTGAGCAAAGAAGGCGTATCTGGGAATGTCAATGCTGGCCTTCGGCCGAGGAAGGCAGCGCAGCTCCCTGGGAGTCTGAATGACTTTGCATTTGCACTCCCTGAGAGACCAAATGGCAGCCCACAGGATTAGATGAGTATGGACAGAAAGCATTTAAAAATGTAAATAAGACTGGAAGAATGTGTGAAAGGCCAAGTACAGGGCTGCAGTCCTTTGTCTCGACCAGCGCAGCTTGCACGTCGGCCAGGGTGGAGCAGCGAGGCCTGGGAGCTTTAGTATCTGTGGATAAATGCCATCCTAGTAACCCATCCCTACCAGGTAGGTTTTTGGAGACCCAGTGTACTGTAGTCCTTTTGCATTTCTCTTTGCCAGGAATATCACTCAGACTGGACTATAAATGGACAAATCACAGAACCACAGAATTACTTAGATTGGACAAGACCTTTAAGATCATCAGGTCCAACCATTAACCTAACACTGCCAAGTCTACCACTAAGCCATGTCCCTAAGAGCCAAATCTACCCATCTTTTAAATACCTCCTGGGATGGGGACTCAACCACTTCCCTGGGCAGCCCATTCCAATGCTTGACAACCCTTTTGATGGAGAATTTTTTCCTAATATTCATTCTAAAATCATTCCTAAAAACCTCAGGGTAAAATAAATGAGCTGTCTAGGCTTCCCCTACAATCAACATGAAGAGATGGAAGAGCCCCCCCCCGACTAATTCACCCCATTTTTCCTAGGATGGAGTGAATTACTTGCAGAAGATGCTTTATTCATCTCTGTTGACTATAGCGGGGACCTAGGGGATAGCATAGATCTGTCTTGCTTTCAGACTGCATCCCCTCCAGGTGGGAGGAGTGCGAGTGTTGTAAGAAGCACCGTACCTCTGTTAGAGAGATGGCCAGTGGGAGCCTTGATGCTTGGAAGACCTCAGCCCACCAAGAGGGCAGATTCATTCCTTTGCCTCACTGAAGGTCTCACTAACTGTCTACATGCAGCAAGTATGTTTTGGACACTGAAAAGCAAGTGTTAGGTAATAACTCTTAGCAGATTACTTAAAATTTATAAGTGTTTATAAATAATTAATGGGTTCACTTCAGCTTTTAAAGCTATCTATGTACTCTGAAATTTAAAGCTTCCATTCAGCAAGTGTTTATTTAGTTTCAGAGAACTGCACTCTTTTTAATTTTCTCTTTTAGCTTAACAGATAATCTATTAAAAATTGAATGAATATTTTAGGAGCTGTAACAGCCCTACAGTAAATAGAAACCTGACTCTATAATATTGCACCCAATTTTTTGGGCTTGTCTATCACTGCGTATGACAGTGCTGATCGATCCTGCCTCTCTTGCCAACGTGAGGGTGAAGAGGTATTTGTGTCCATAGAGATGGCCTCTCCTGTCCATCCAATCACATATGATTCAGGTGACCTTGGAAAAGTCACCTGAAAAACAAATAAATTACTCATTGCATGTCATAGTGGACCTAGAGCCGCAATCTATAAGGCACCTCTGGAAATGCTGACTACTAGCATTTCAATGAGAATTGAGGGTACTCAAAATCAGTTAAAACTTTATGGAATTGACCTTGTGGGTCTTGATCGAAAGACCATTACAGCCCAATGGAAAGACTGACCATCTTCAGTGGGCTCTTGATCAGTTTGCTAGAAAGGAACCCATAGATACAAGGCAAAGAAACCATGCTGAAGAAAGGACCTCAGCACAGCCCTGACACTGTGAACATCCTGCACAGTGATTTCACTACATACAAATGAGAAAAAAAACCCCGAAACACGAAAAGGACCTCGCCGTCCCAACCATGTCTCTTGCCCATGTCCCCTTTTTCTGCACGTCTTTAGGTATTGCACTTCATACTGGAATTTGTTCGTACCTCCTGCTTCTGTACCAGTCACCAGTGCATGGGGATTTGCTATGATTCAGTACCGACTTCTGGTGCAAGCTGAGCCTGTGTTATCCTGGGATCAACAGGGGTTAAGTACTACCCAGGTTGTGCCTAGTGAGCCATAGCTGGAGATCAACACCCACACAGACTGAGAAGGAATGAGGATGTGTTTATATATATTGTTAGTGTGTTTTGAGGTAAATATTGATTCACTCCACTAAGTTGATAATTAGGGATTAGTTTCCTTTCTGGTGCAGCTTTTTTCCCTTTTTTTTTTTTTTTTTAAAGGAAACTTTCAGTGTTTTCTAATTCTCAGAAGAATTACTGAAGTAAAAATGAAGGTATCGCTAACTAGCTGCAATTTTCACTCCATGTCTGGCTTACTTTGCACAATAAAGGACATACGGAAGTTGCGAAGAATTTTGTCAGACCTGTAAATAATGCTGTTACATAATTGTCTCTTTCCCTCCGTCTCTAGCCGTGTCCTTAAATAGGGGGATTGGCACTACTTACATAATCTGCTCCCATTTTCCTCCTATTTTCCTCTCCCTTCTGGCTGGAGTCTCAGGACAGACCCTGCTCCCTCTACCCGGAGCAAGCTTCCTTCTTGCTTCTCCAGCCCCAGCAGTGTCCCAGCGGCAGCTAACCCTCCCTTTGGGACCTCCTGCAGGGTACAGCGTGGTGGCACCCACGCCTCGGGTGGCGAGGGGGACCAGGGCTCTCCCTGCTCAGGCAGGTGAGGTGCATCTTCCTGGACCTGGTCAGGGACAGGTCATCTACTTGACCCCACCTGGAGCCTGCGTCTTGTCTGATGAGGGCATCATTGCTGTGCTAGTTCAGGAGGAGTGCTGTGCCACTTGAGGCTGACATTGAAATCCATGAAAGTGATGGGTTTGACCAAGCTTTTATGGTAAAGCTCTTACAGTAAAGCCCAGCTCTTATGGCTGGTGTCCTTATAGTAAAGATAAAGGCTGCCCTGGATGCTGAGAGCCCAGAGCATCAACGTGTTCACTGCTCTTTCCTCAGATCAATACCACGCACAGCCATTTCCTTCCAGATCTTTTTTGATGTTAAGCTGCTTCTCCCCGCTCTTGTAAGCAAGAGAGCCGGGGGAGGAGACGCTATGGTTTGGAGGATTTTACGCTAAAAGCCCGGGCGAACCCTGTTGTGTTTCTTAATGCCACACATGGGGGCCCATGACCATTGGGCAGGCTCTGCAGCATCCCTGATCTGGCCCCAAGGACCCAGGCGGGATGCAGGAAGCTCCCACAGCCCCACTCCATTCTGGCTCAGGGGATGGTCTGCAAGGAATCCTCCAGGCTCCCCTTGTCTCTCATTGCTCCAAAAGGGAAGTCAGACATCTAGAGGGAATATGTCCAGAGGATATTACAAGCCACTCACACAGGCTCCCATAGAAGCAGAGTATTGTAGTAAAATGATCCTTTATGGTCTCAAAGGTATTAAAAAAAAATAAATCTACCAGGGAGAGTATTTTGACAAATACCTCATTAAAACCCCCAGAATCTCACATTGCAACAGTTTATGCAAATCCCAAGGACAAAGGAATATTTAACTTTTCACGTACCATAAATAAACCTGTTAAACTAATACATCTCCAAGGAATAATAAAATAGGCAAATACAGTAAATACATTAGTTCTGCTCCACTTTTATGTGAGAGGTGCTTTCTTTTGTCTGCTAGACAGGCACTTCTTTCTGGAGGGGAAAAAAAGGGAAATTGTTATTGATGAAAGGTGGCAGCCTGTTTGAATCTCAGGAGGCAAAGCTATGGCCTTCAATTGAAGGAGTAGCCAGAGCAGGCAGAGTACACAAGAGATAATGGAAGAATCAAAGGGAAAGGAGGGAAGTCTAGTGGCTGAAAAGGAGCATGAGGCGGATGCCAAGCACAGCTCTGGGAATGGCACTTGTGGTTGTTTAGAAGAAATTACAAAGTTAGTGTACAATACCTCTCTTCTCAGCAAGTGGGGAAGAAGACTTGGACCCTGCAGTTTTAAAAAGATCTCTCTTTTTGCCATTTCTGACTATAGCCATCTTTGTCAACACAGAAGAAAGTTTTGAGACTTGGGTCACAAATGAGTGGATGCAGGAACACGCAGCATTTTATACTGACCTGCTGCACATAAGTAATAGAGGAGGGGTGTTGGGTGGCCTTTGCTGCTGACGGCAGATGGTGAGAGCTGCGATGAATGGGCAGTCTCATACCCTTGGCATGCACTACAGAGTCAGCCCACTTCAGCCAAATTTAGGTCAGATGTCTCCAATTCTAGTTGGGTCAAGGCAGGGCCAACCTCCAGCACGCAGGCGGGACCTCTGTAGACACTGAGGACTTGAGGGTTTTGTGAGACAAAAGCTTGAAGTAAAGACCTTTACCTTTGATAGCACTTCACAAATTTGATAGCTTCACAGATTAATTTCTCTATTCTGAACCTTGCAAGTGCGTACAATAGAGTTACGAGTTACACCGAGACTTTTGGAAGGGATGGGGGAGCATGGGTGCCTGCTAGTTTCCTTGTTGGACAAGGGCAATAAAGGAACTGAGTGTGAAATTTGTCAGAAAAATCTGGATGCAAACCAAAACCTTTCTGTCCTGTTCTGAAGGACAAGCTCGGGACACCCACAGAAACCTAAACTTTCCCCCACCAGCATAAATCCACAAGTCCTCAAAACGTAGGTACTGCAGCGTACAGCAAGCATCTGCATTGGATGCCATCCCGGTGCCTCCGTGGTGGCACAAAGAGGCTGGATGTGTGAAATGTGTGTGTGCTCCCAGCAACACACCTCGGAAAAGACCACTGTGCCTTAGAGGTCTAGTTCGGGAGGTTTTACAGAATATCTGGTCTGCTCACAACAATAATATAAATCCTGATACCCTTACAACAAATTTACAACCAAAAGCTTACTAAAATCTTCCATGAAAGAGGACAGGGAGACAGGTCACCACCATTAATATACTGGGTTGCTGATATAGTAGGGCATTTGTTAAAAAAAACACCCAAATAACCACTAAATCAAAACAAGAACACTAAAAGAATACTTATGGGAAAAAAAATAAAACCCTCACACCAAGTGGTTCTTAGGCAGTCTGACGACTGGAAGACATCCCTTGTTCCTGAATCCAAAACACACCAGCCAGGTAGCAGAAAATTCACTGCCAGTAGGAAAGCCAACACCCCCAGCCTGCATCGAGTCACTAGTTACAGGCAGCATTAATTCTTCTTTCATCCTACAGACAATTAAGGTATCAAAAGTGGGGCAGGATTCCTATATTTGTCCCAGACAGGTCACCAGAGGAAGACAGACGCATGAAATTAATACAATGCAAATATGATGCAAACGCTATTGATCCAGTCTCCTTTCAGCCCCTTGGAAGTACCAAAACATGGGACACCCAAGAGTTTTATCACAGGCTGGCTTTCCTAGCTGCAGGGATTCTTACATCAAGCTGCAGATTTCTTTCCAAATGCTTCCAGGTCTTGGTTTCTCCCATGGAGCTGTAACTAAAGTTGCTCCAACTAAAAGCATGTGCTTTTCTGTGATATGGATGCTTATTCTCTGCCTTTCCAACAAAAACAAGATTTTTTTTTTTTTTTTAAAAAAGGCTTATAGAGGTGGAAAGTGATCTCTGCAAGGCCTTGCTTTGTGCTGCTCAGTTATGTCTCTTCCTATATGCGAGCCATATCTTAAGTGATACTTTTCGCTTCCCCACGCTGCCTTGCATTGAGCCGTGTAGAGATTCCCTTCACCCTCTTTCTGTGAATGTGAGGTGTGCGGTCCTTACCTCTTTCTCTTTAAAATGCTCTTCTGAAAATGATGCTCTTGGCTCTGTCAGGCTCTTTCTCACATCTCTTGCCTGATGCAATGAAAGGCGGTGGTGGGAGAGTGGCAGCTGCGGGTCTCCATTTAGTAGGCCCGTACATGACATAAGAATATAAGAGCAACAGTACTGGGTTAGAGCAATGTTTTAACTGGCCCAGTATGTAGTCTCTGTTGTTGGCCAAAAGCGGATGCCTGAAGCAGCATGTCGGAATAGAGAAAGTATGTATAATACTTCCAGCTCTGTTTCCAACTCCGGGACATCCAGAACCAGGACTCATTTCTGTGCACCTGAATTTTTTTTTATCCATCAGCTTGTCCAACCGCTCTCTGAATGTACCTAAGGTCATAGCACACCTTGTGGCAAGGAGTTCCACTGTTCAGCTGTGTGTTTGGAGAGAAACTCCCTCTGATTGCTTTGAACCAGCTACCTACCAGCTTCATTTGGTGCTCGATGTTTTTGTTTCAGAAAAGATGGGTAACAGTCAGCATGTGTCTACCATCTTCATGGCACTCGCTACTTGATAGTCCTATCAGATGTCTCACTTCTAGGCTGAAGAGTCCTGGACGTCTTAGTCATCTCTTGTATGTAAGCTTTTCCATACATCCTCATTATCTTTCTCTGAACCTCTCCCTGCTCTCCCTTTTGAGATGGGGAGGCCAGAGCTGTAGACAGTCTCCAAGATGTCGGCAAACTGTGGATTTCTACAGTAGCCTGCGGATAGTCTGCGTTTTCTGCTCTGTTCATCTCCTAGGAAGTCCTAACATATTCAACTACTTCAGGCTGCTGGTCTCTGGAGTAAAAACTTCCAGAAGAAAAGTGTACTAATGAATCAATTTTGAAAGGTAAGGGCCATGTCTACACATTTGGTGCAGCGTGTTTATTCACTGACTTTTGTCACATGAATCCTACTGGAAGGATCACTTGGGTGCAGCTGCTAGCTGACATGAGTAGCAGCCTGCAAATGAAGATAACGTGGTGATCTAGAAAGGTTAACGGGTACAAAAGAAGACACCAAAAATTTGTGGATTTGCTAGGGTAAGCCAACACATCCTGAGAACTAGGCATCAGAGCTCCCCTGCCTACCTTAGCCCCATAAGACCAGAGCAAGATAGTAGAAAGCACTCAGCAGAAAGCACTAAACTTGCCACTTAAGTACTTTTTTCCTACCACCATTAGAACCCTTATTTTTCAGCCATTCTGAAATATGCCATCCCTGACAAATCTAGGAGCTCTCAACTTTTCTCTCTATGCTCTCTTGAACAAGCTCTTTCATTCTTGATTCCTTGAAGAGGGAGCAGGTGCAGCCCTGCTATCCACCTGAGCCCCAGGGACACTACCCAAAGGTGTTAATCCAAAAATCACATGGTACAGCATCAGAAATCACTTGTCAGAGGCCAGGCTCCAGTTCAGTGAGCTGGGAGCTCCCATTTCTTGGGAACATGGATCAGTGTAAGTGCAGGTCAATGGAGGCTTTCATGTTGGTATTTAAATGTTAATCAATCACATTTTACTAGAAGTTTAGAGGGACAGCGTGTGTGTGTAGCAGGTGGGTAGCAAAACCTGGCAATGTCAGATCAGGCAGCAAGGGGGGCTGTCTCGCTGCTGCGCAATGGACCTTCAGTGCCACAGCAAAGCAAAACGGTGCTTTGTAGACTTACGCAGAACAGAGACAACAGGCCCCTAAGGGACAGCCAGCAAGCAGTGTCCAGCCATGCCTTTGAGCTCTGTGGCTGTGTGACAAGTACCTCCACACTGCTTACCTGAAAGATGCCTTGGACTGGCTGTGCTGGGCTGGCAGCAAGAGGGTCAGAGTTAGGGTGAGGGTCATTGGTTTAGTGGTGGGATGGCAGTGTTAGGTTAACGGTTGGACTTTATGATCTTAAAGGTCTTTTCCAACCTAAACGATTCTATGATTCTGTGATTCTATGTGCAGGTGGTGCCCTGTGCCTGGAAGCACATTTCAGCACAGTGATTCGGCTGCCCTCATCCAGCCTGGCACTGCCTAGCCTCCAGCTATCCCAGGGGCCTTGGTTGACATCAAGTGACCAACGTTGAAGTAGAGAAACAGAGTGGGATGCTTCCCAGCAGTCCCCTGTTATCATGGGCTGCAAGGGCAGACACAAGGGCAGCTCTTACCAGCAAAGCATGAACAAGAGGTCCCGGGCTGTGTGGAAGGGAGGGCTTTTGGGAGCCCCTCAGAGTCTCACGGGGTCAGCTAAGTGCAGATGTGTCCAGTGCTTTTCCATCCCAACGCTGGGCGGACAGTGCCTGAAACGATTCTTTATGACTTTGCAACTCTTCACTGAGATACAGCCTGTAGAGCCCGGGAACGTGATAAAAGCCGATCCAGATCTAAAGTGTCTGGAGGAGGGTTAGAAACCAGGACTACAAAGGGTTATTTTCCTGTCTGCCGTATTCCCTGCTACTCACTGAGGGGTGGTGCCTGACTTCTGCTCCACTGTGTTTTGAGGCAGCTGGGGCTGTAAGACCCGTCTGCTAAGTGTGATCAGTATCAAACTGGAGGGATGGGGCAGATTTTGTAGTTCCCAAATGCCTCTGCTGATCAATGCCAGGGTGAAAGCTGAAGTGGAAACGGATGAATCAAAGGAGCATTGCAGGGGGCAGAAAGCTGTGGAAGTAGGTACATGAGAGCTTGAACAAAGAAGACAGACATCTAGGAGAGGCAGAGAAGGCAGCAGAGCATAAATCCAGGGGCTGAGTGAGGGACTGGTGAATTGCGGAAAAACTCTGGAGTATATATAAAATAGGCCTTTTATTGGGGCTTCCAGTGACATCTGGAACAATGAATGGATGAACCAAACAGAGATAAAAATCTCTAGAAAGAAGAGCATGCATCCTTCCCTCTATATAGATGTAGAAGCCCTCTTGGAAACCTGTGCTGAACTCTTTTTATTGTTCTATCCTTCCTATAATAGAAGAGGGGAATTATCACTGGGAAGGGCCAAGGCACTATTTCATTTCATTTCCCAAAGAAAACGAGAGTGAAATACAACTGTGGATGTAATTTTACAGCCTTATGCAAGCAGTCAGACATATGCTTATGATTATTTTGATTGTAAAAGGATGGCTGCCTCTCTCATGTTAAGGGGAAAAGAAATTCCTTTTTCTCCTGATTGTTTGCGAGTCTGGGTTCATGTCAGTAGAAGTGCAGAGTGCTTCCAAAAATTAGGTCATACGTGCTGTGAAGGGCAGCTGGCTTGCCCACCACTTTCCCTAAGAGCTGGGGCGGCAGTTGTGGCTGAAGAGGACACTCACGTTCCCAGGAAGCCTCTTCCAGGGGCTTTAGCTGCCCCCACGGAAGGCTCACATCTTAGACCCGGCTCCTCCCAGAGATCAACCTTAAGCTTTCAACTGTCAGAGCACGGTACAGGGATCACGTCTGAAGGAAAACATCTTCCTAGTTAGGGAAAGCTGTCACGCCTTCATTTGTCATATTCTTCAGATAATTCTAGCTGTCTGCTCTCAAGGTATGTGCTGGATAAGTACAGTATCTGTGCTCATAGAGAGCGTGCTTCTGACAGCTTACAGTCAAACCATCTTTCTCGTCTTTGATGCTATCTGTAAGGAGCTCTGGATGCTACAGTGATGGGTATTTTAGGTGTACCCGTCAAAGAAGAAAAACAAATGACAGGATAATAAGGGTGAAGAATCCCTTCTTGGTGACATTCAGAATAATGTGCAGCTTGTCCTGTGTGATGTTTCGGCGGGCATTGGGACCCAGAACCCTCTGAGATTTCCTGAGCGTTTGTTCAGTCCGTAGCCTTGCTTTGAGCCTCAAAGGCGGTTAAACTCAATTATTATCATTGAATGTCCCTAAAGTATACAGGCTCACTTTAACCTGAAACTCACAGAGAAATTTGGAGATGCAAAACTTTGCAGAACTAACAGATGTAAAATGCCTGCACATCCTTTTGACTGAAAAATGGTTTTGCCTCTCAAATACAGCGCTTGAAGTCATGTTGTCCCATTCTTTTCCAATTTTCTCTCTTTACTTCTTATATAACCTTGGGGAAGATGCTGATTATCTCTACGCCTTTGGTTTCCTAAAATGTGAATTAAAATAATGGTTACCCACATTGTAGTGGGGTCCTAACTCTTCATCCATTGATGTTTTCAAAGTGCTTTGGGATCCTGTGTAGAAAGCATTAGAGAATGCCACTGTGGTTGTTTATGTGCAGGTGAAAGAGTAGGTTTTAGCTACAGTGGGAGGTGTAGGTGGAATAAGATCAGATGCAGCTGAAATGACTCAGACCTTTAGAACTGAAAAGTCATTAGTCTACCTCTCTGCCTGTGGACCGGATGTCAACTGGCGAATGTTTTGCCTGGGTTCTCATAAAGACTGTCTCTCCGACAAAGAGAAGATTCAATGACCCGCTCTGGAATGGTGTTCCCCGTGGGCTGAAGCCCTCAGAAGCCCATGATGCCATGGAGGCATCAGCGTGTCATGGGCGGGTGGCTGGATTTCATGAGTCTGTGCTGAGTTACGGGCATGCTCTCCATCACAGCCTCTGAATCCTGCTCACCAAAGAGCAGATGTAAGCAATGCAGGGATCTAACACAGAACAGCTTGGGTGGCATCAGAGTGACTGCGTGCTTCTGATGGCAAATGGTAGTATCAGGGCAGAGCAGGTGTGAGTCATCTCCCAGGAGAGACGGGCAGAAAAAAAGGAGATGGGGAGGGGAGGAGGAAAGGAAGAAACAGATTAGCTCATGCAGATATATTTCCCTTGCCTGGCTTCCCCTCTCTTTGTGCATCCCCCTCTCCCTCTACGCCATGCATACATAAGCATGGAGATTTGACTGTCACGGCTGGATTCCAAAGCCCTGTCAGACAGATCATTTTCAGCTTTGCTTTCTTCCCTTGCCCATCTCTGCCCCAAATTCAAGATCATTTAATATGTGGCCAGATAAAACTTGAGCAGTTCTTCAATACACATTTACTTTCAGCTGTGCATTAGTCCAGTTCAATACTTCCCGTGGCAGAGACTCAAGTAAAAGCGGGATGGGGATGTGGACGGAGTTGGCTGCCGAAGGATTGCTGTATTTCTTGTACGATCAGCTTTCACCGTATCCCCAGTGTGGTCCAAGTGCCTTGCTGTAATGACTTAAATCTAAAAGGTCATGATCAGAGCAGGAGGTGCTTTGAGTTTGTTAGCTGGGTTGGACAGATGAGCAGCATACGAGGTGAACGGGTGGGAGGGAGAATGTATGTGCTATCAACACAGGGGAAAGGACGCTTCGGTGCAAAACGACTCGCGCTGCAAATGTTCCTCACCACCATTAAGCCCGCAAAAAGCTAGGTGTTCTCTCTCTAACAGGCAGTGAAACACAGCTTCCAAATGATAGCACGGTCCCACTCGCCAGCCCTGCGAATCATTCTGAGGCTGTAGCACCACTGTTTAGGACAACGGAGTGAATAATCTCTCCAGAAAAGGAATGGTACTCAAAATATTTGTTACATTAAAAAGCTAAAATGGCAGAAAAGTTCCTGGGAGGAACAGATTAATAACAAACAAGACACCACAGATCCCCACAGAGTCCCTGCTCCACCAAATGACCTCACCCCCGTGTAGCGAGCCAAATTCTGCCAGACTGTTACCAAATACAGAATCAGTGTTCTTAAACTGCATTTAGAGAGGATGACTGTGCACCTGGAGTATCAATGGAGAAAAAGAAGGAGGGCAACACTTTCTCGTTCAAGTCCCAGAAGGCCGAGGAAGAGAGATGAATATTTCTTCTGATGAGGAGAGACACAAGATGTTTTGTTAAAGACAATGATGGAAAAGTGCCTAACGGGAAAGAAAGGGGCACTTCAGAGTAACCAGTAGCACAGTGTTAACAAATATATAGAATAGGTCGAACTCTAAACACATTGGAAAGTGTCTGTCAGGGTAGATGCCTGCGCTATTGTATATACCTATAACAAAGCCCAAAGGTTTTTCTCCTGCTCTGTCTTGATGACATCTTTTTCATCTGTAATGCTAGTAGAAGATTTTGCATTTAAGTGTGGCAGTAAGAATTAAGAAGTCAAATGAGAATGCCTGAAGAAATTTGACCATTCTCCCCGGTCCTGAGAGAACCCCTTTTTTTTTTCTGCAAGCATTGAATGCATTCCTTTCACACCATCTAAAATGGTGAGGTGAAGTAATTAAGACAAAAATAAAGAGAATCCAACCACCGAGAAAGTCTCATAACGCCAAGGGTTTCGTGTTCAATAACAGACCGGGATGACTCATATCTGTAAGCACTTGAAAACCCTCCTGCCTGTTGACACAACCCCATTGTCCTGCTGTTCAGTGTCTGTGTTCCAGTTGTCACAGAAAATGAAAGGACAATGGCTATTGTTATGTTGCAGCTTTCTATTGTGACTGATTCATCGTTTCCCTTTTGGGGAGGAACGCAAGCTGGTCTTACGCGTTCTCAGGCATTTGCAACACACATATGTAATTCTCACATGTCTGAAGATGGTGAATATTAGGCCCCACTCGCTGCTAATAAACCTTCATTAGCGAATAGCTGATGAAAGTTGTTGGAGAAGCGGTATGAATGTTTTGAGGTGTAAGTGAGGCAAGGTTTTTAGGCTGGAAAAACTCCTTTATTAGATGAACTGACACATTTGGAGGGAAAAACCCACAAGAGAAAAAGCCTTTGGGAATCCAAGACCTTCTCCAGGCTGAATGCTTTCCAGCAGACCCTGAAAAAAACAACTTTGTCGCCAAATGGAAATTCTGTTTTTATAACAAGTTTGCATTTGTCGTAAAAAGAAAAAAAAAAACACAAATAGCGCTTTTGTGGTTTTTCCTTTAACTGAAGCCTCGATATTTCAAAACAAACATGACATCTGTCTGTCTGCCTTTCAACTGATATTTTTTCTGGAGAAAACAATCCTTTCTAAATGA
Organism: Gorsachius magnificus; assembly: GCA_034008185.1. Taxonomy (NCBI): domain Eukaryota; kingdom Metazoa; phylum Chordata; class Aves; order Pelecaniformes; family Ardeidae; genus Gorsachius; species Gorsachius magnificus. The sequence continues at coordinate 127,208,833 of CM067081.1, forward strand.
ACTCCAGTCTGGCATAACGCTGAAGAACATGCTCTCTCTCTCTCTCATTTACATAAATACATCTTTTATTAACTGTCAGTACAAGAACAATTCATCATGTAAGACATAAGCAGCTGATAAGTAAACAAGTTGGATCCTTTACTGGCATAAGTCGGCAGAACCATGTGAGTTCAGTGGGTCTCCATCAGTTTACATCATCTCGAGGTCTAACCCAGAGACATGGGTAGGAACACAGGCCAAATCCTGACCGATTCTCCATTTTGTTTTCCTCAGCTGTTGAATGACGGACAGCGGAAAGTCAGGGGGAGTGAGCCCATACACGGAGGCAGTGCATGTGAGACTATGCATGCAGATGATGGTTTTCATTAAGCCATTAATAAACACGGATACAAATGAAACATAGGTACTTGGTGTGACAGACATATGGCCATAGACACTGCTCCTCTGACTGCCTCTCTTATTGTTCGTCTCTTGTTTGCTCGGGCGCCAACCACATGGCCGCCTTTCAATAATTCAGGATCTAGTTTGCACGCATGGCCAGTCCTGCTTGTTGCATTTTCTCACCTGATCACAAGTTCATCTCTCAGTAAATGAAGCGAAGTTTGTAAGGAGTTGCAATATCTTTCATTAGACTGGCTGCTGTACTTGGAGGGGGGCTGGGGAGGGAGGGAGGGAGGGAGGGCAGGAGGACAAGAAGAGCTTGTGTGCCTGAAAGCTTTATCGTTTTTTCTAACCATATTAACTGGTCTAACAAAAGATACTACTTCTCCCAATAGCTTGTCTTGCTGATTTCCTTAGACCGTCATGACTATCTCTTCTGTTGTTGCAGTGACTCTGTGTTAAGATTGTGTGGACCAAGAGCTGCATTCCTACTAAGCGCACACCTCCATCGACGTCTATGTGCCATTTTATTTACCTCCCATGCAGAGTTCCACCACAGTTCATAAGGTTATGGGAATAAACAAGATTTCTTAATATTTGAATAAAGATGATTTAAATAATTGCTTGTCACTTCAGGATTAGAACCACTGATTTGACCATTTATATGTGAAGATGTTAGCACCAGAACTGTTAAAAACAAAAATTAACTGAAGGGTAAAATAACTCAGCCTGAGTCTTAGGCACATTTTCCTAGTGTAATATGGAATACACCACTAACGGATACTGTTCTTTACGCTACAGAAGTAGGAGAGCTTGCATTAGAAAGCTCAATAGCTGCATCACTTTTAATTGGTTCCAAGACATTTTTGCTTAGAAAATATCATCCTTTGCTTCTTCATATGGGGTTCTGTAAATGAAAGTTTCAAAGATTTCACCTTCAGTAAGTCAAAGTATCATCTTTGCAGAAATTGCTGTAGAATTAGTATGGTATTGCATATTATGCATATAGAAGCTTCTGAAGAGTGATACAAAGTGCAATGTCACAAACACACACATATGGGTACAAGCTATTACAGAACTTTTGGGGGTATGATCTCAATTAGGCGTTGTGGAGTGCTGTGCAGAAGGCACAAGAAAATACAGAGAAGAGCCAGAACGAAGATTAAAGATACTACAAATATCACTGAGTCACCCTTGTTTAACATGACAAATGTCTCTTTCTTATGTCTGCTGCACCTCCATCTTTTCTTCTCCTTTTCTCCTTCTCACTTGGTCTAGGTGGCCTGCAGAAAGAAGCTTTCCTTTCCCCTCTTCTAAGCACCTCTTTCTCAGTCCTAAGCATTCACAACACAGGAGACAGTCCCCACAGAGATGAGTCCTGAGAGTTTAAGCTAATAACATATTTTGAAATAACAAGGTTTGAGTTCATTTCACTTACCTTTAGGGTGCAATTGCTCTGTGTTTCCAAGCTTTTATCTACAACCATGAAGGACAGATACTTTTTTTTTTTTTTTTTTTTAAGGAAAGCTGAGGGTCTTCTTTAATCTCTCAGTAGTTTAAGTAGTAGGAGGCAGCAGAGACAACTCTGATTTCTGGGGTCTTGGCTCCCACTCCTTGCTTTACTCACTTTGCTGATATTCAGCAGAAGTTAAGATGCCAGGAACAATTTATGCATCTGTCCCATTAGCAACTGAGAAATCTCTTAGATTATCCTTTAGGTTTGTTATGGTTTAGTCTTTTGTTCCAATCCCACCTTTTATCGTATACAAACATTTACATATATATTTAATCTGGTTTGCTCCCGTGTCTTGCCGTGGGTTATACTTCTGACTTGGTGCTTTCCATTTTGATTGAGGTGGTGACAAGGTGGGCCTCATTTTCCCCTTGGTCCAAAGAACAATTCATTATTTGCTTGTGTCTGGGGAATGAATGCCTCTGTATGATATGTTGGGAGACAGGGATAAACATCCCTCCTGGCTGATTGATAGCCTTATTAAAGATTGCAGCAGGTGAAATAATCCCCCATAGCTTCATAAGGGTAAGATGCCTTTCTCTCTTCCCCTCAGATTGGCTTTAGGGCATGCTTGGGACTTGGCTTACATTCTGTCCAATCTTACAGCATTACTTAATTAGCCTTTATTGAAAGCCACCAGCATTGATCAACGGCGGAACACATTTTTACTGGGGGAGATGACCAAAGTGTTTATCCACCAAAAATTGCAAATTCAGTCAGTCCAAAGCTGACTGAAAATTTGCAAATGCAAGTTGAGTTTGATAATTTGTTGCTATTCTTGCTATTGTTAGCTATTATTTATAATAGGTTTAATTGACATGCAAAGATATTGAGCCCTTAGTTGTCATCTGCGGTATGCAGGAGGAAGAAGAAACAGTGGTGACAGCTTGATTTCCCAGTTACACATTCCTTCTTTGAGTTTCGTAATTTCATTCCATATTGATCTTCTGGCCCTCCTCTTAAGGGGCTTCTTTACGCATTTTCCACCCCATGGTCCATCACCAGTTGCATCCTTGGCACTGTCAGTGCATTCAGCCTTGTTCTCTTTCTCCTGCTGCCCCCTTACCTTCACCCACCATACCCTGTCTGCAGGAGACAACCTTCTGGACTCTGTCCTTCTCGTTCCATAAATCCCTTCTTGTTCATTTTTTCCAGGCAGCTCTCAGGGACATTTATCATCCAGTCCCCTCCCTGACTGAATGTCCTTTCTAAATTAATAATTAGAGAGCAAACAAAATGTGTACATAGCCAACAATGTGTTCAGCTGTTGCGGCTTGCTGATCCATGTGAAAATCAGTGTGGACCCCTCCCTTTTTCATCAGGGTTTGCTGCTACATTCCTGATCCTTCCTATAAAATGAACTACTTTTTTTTTTGCTTGTAATGCGCTGCTGCAATCCATATAATAAATTAGATTATAATCCCCTCATGGGCAAGGACCTGTCTTTTTGATATGCCTGTGCATTGTTGATCTTGCAGCACATATGTGTGTTTGCACATTCTCACCGCCTGCTTCTAGCACGCCAGGATATAAGAACGAAATGAGAACAGAGGTGGACAATATTTTTCTAATTATTAGCATGCAGATAAGCACCTTTAATTAAAGAAATTATATACCCTACAAAAAAAAAGAAAGCTCCTCTGTCAGCCTGCAGTCTTGTAATGGCTTTGTGTTTGTGCAATTAGGACCAAATCTTGAAGCCACTGAAGCCAACGGTGGGCCTTAATGGGATTAATTCTTCATTTGTGGGGTGATGGCCTCGATGATCTAAGAGGCCTTTTGCATCTTGCGCTTCTCCAGTCTCTCTCGGGGTAAATGACAGATAATGGAAAAGACAGCTGGTTTTGAATAAACTGCATTAAGTGTCCACATATAATTCCTAATGCAGGTTAAAAAAAAACAAACCCACCCCTGTCTCTCTGCTGGCGTGCATGTCCCTCTCAGAGAGCAGGTCTCTCCTGGGCTGCAGGCACCGTATGAACTCGGCAGAACCCTGCAGGTTTCTGGGGGGTACGTGTCTCTGCGTCTCCTGAGATCCCCTGGGAAAGCTCTGCAGCTAGCGCTAATCAAATTGAACCGCTGTCAAGACTTCCTGCAAAGCTTCGAGGAATCATTTCTGAATATTGGAGGTACAGGAGAGGAGAGTAAAGGTTGGGGGAGGGAGGCAGGACAGTTTTAGAGCTTAAGTGGATTACATAGCTCCATAACCCAGTTATGGGTCTGTGGACTCGAGTGAGCTGTTTTTTCCCCTCCTCTGGCTGTCTGCCTGTCAGATAGTTCCCCTGACAGGCAGGCTTTATTAGCCTCCCCCAGCTGGCTCTCTCAGCATTGCTTATTTTCCAATGCTCGTGTCCCCTAGCAGCTCGTCTCAGCCCTTCTCGTATCTCTAAGCTCCCCGGGGTCTTTCCCATAGCTGCGCCAGCTGCCTGCACCCACTGAAGTCTCCGCACTAAGCCTGGTCTACCAGCATTTCCCAAGCTTGGTGTCAGGTCTCTGATCTCTGCCCACGCAAGTCCCAGGTAGTCAGCAAAGGGTTCGTGGTTTAGCCCAGACCAAGGGACCTATGTTTGAAAGGTAACGTGCTCTCTCTCTTCTATTTCAAATTGCGAAGAGGGCGCGCTTGAAAACAGGTGAGCACCCAAGCACCAGTGTTGGGCGGTACAAAGGAGCAGCAAGTGCCCAGCACATCTGCATGCGCTAATGTTTCCACACTTTACAGAAAAGTTGGCTGAGCATGAGTTAACCATGAGCATGGTTGTTCAGTCTGAGCCCTGACATTTCCCCTCAAGACTGAGGTCTGAGCCTGACATCTGCTGGGGACTGCACCACTGCTACAGAAAACACCAGAAATCCATCAGAGCTGCCAGGAAGGGTGGTGGCAAGGGAGGCTGCCGCCTGAGGGACCCTGCACGGGATACAGCCAGGCGGCGAGGAGGCAACATGGCGAAAGGACAGGGTGACCCAGCTGCAGCCTGGTGGGAGCTAAGGGCTGAAATCCCAATTCACTCCAGAGGGCTCCAGTCCCTCAGGAGCAGGCCAGATGCAAGAGAGCAGCCAGCCGGCACATGGATCCAGGTTTACAATGTCTGTGCAGGTGTCTGTGGCCACGTGAGAGACAGCGCTGCACATCTGCAAATAGGGTATGCCCAACAGCAAGCTGAAATCTGCTTGCCCTCTTTTCTTTCGAGGTACCTACCCCCACCACCAGGTTTCGGCTTTGCTGACATAGCTGGTTACTGTAGATTTGCCTGAGTCTTATTCAGCCCTCTGGGCTTTAGGGCCAGAAATGCTGCAGGGAGAATCACCTGCACAAGGAGGAAAGAGGGTCACTGCTTGGTGTCCACTGTCTGTGCGTCTCTGTGCCTCCTTTCTGTCCTCATCCACAGCCTCCTTCCCCCTTCCCTCCCTGCTGCTGCGGTGTGCCTGTATGGGACTTCTGTTGGGTCTTATGGGAAAAGAGGGTTTCCAGGTCTGACTGTAAGAAAACCACATTAAGAGTGGCACAGGGACATGAGGAGTGATGGGGAGTAGAAGCGAGTACCCCTTGGTCCGATTAAATACTGACCTGATGCTTTAAAACCATGCTAGAGGGTGCTGTGCTGCTGCATCGGCTCTGGCCAGAAGCGCTGTAAAAGGAAGGTACTTGGCCACCGGTGGCCAGCAGCATCCGTGGGCTTTGCTTTGTCAGTGAAGGCATCGGGTCTCCCGCTCTGACCAGATGCAGGCAGCCGGCCGGAGGCTGCCCTCCGGGGTCCTCACCTCTTCCCAGCCCCAGGCAGCGCCCGCTGCTGCCCTGCGGTGCTGCGCAGGTTGCCGCTTTGCATCTCGACGGGGATCGCCACCCTTCAGTAGGGATCTGGGAGCAGCAGATCCTGCACGGGCTGCCAGTGGCACACAACAAACCCCCGTGGTTGCTGTGGCTGGCCGGCCCCTGCCCAAAAGCGACATTATTCTCATTAATCACCCTTTGACTACAGCTAGAGAGGTGCACGCAGAGCGCGGCCTCCACCCTGCAGGGCCGAGTGTTTGCATGGCGTGGCACGGCCGGCCACACGCGATCCCCAAGCTGGTGCCGGGGGACGGGCAGGTCCACGGGGAACAACGGCAGTAGCCCCCTGGGCACATTGGTACCTGTCCCTAAAATGCGAGGGCTGTGGCGATGAGGGGCTGTGCTGCTTTCTGGGTCTGGAGACAGCTCATCCAGTATCAGCATAGGGACCGCCGGGTCAGGATCTACTGGGTCTATTAAAAAGAGGGATCCTAAGCAGTGTGCTGGCAATGTGGTAGCTTGGAATTTTGTGGATAGCAGGGTTAGCAGCAGCGTCTTTGGGCTCTCTGCCAATGCCTAAATAACTGGAAGTGTTACTTTCTCCTGAAAGTAAACCTGGCCTTTGTGCTGCTTAGTCACTGATTGTATTTGTTGCTGGCAGAAATGAACTGATAAAACGTACATCTGAAAGCCTTGAGGAGAAGAAAGAAGCTGGCAGTTCTCGGGGGTTTAGCAGGGATCTTATGACAACGTGTGCTGCATTTTTTTCATGAGGATTCATATTCTAGAGGAATGCGACTAGTCGAGGACCTCGGGGTTTTATTAATATTTTTAGAGGGAGTTTTTACAGCTTTTGGCATGGAGGAACACTAAGAACTTGATGCCAGTTTAACCTAATGATTCAGAAACCATAAAGCAAATAATAATAAGCTAACACATCTATTTTTAAACTTACAATTTAAGCCACCGTCATGATTTTGATGGGGCCTGACATGTGATTTTCCAGCACTGGGACTGGTAATAAAGCTTTTGTGTACTGATTTGAATGGAAAATCCTTTTAAAATCCTCCAGCTTGCTTGCCTTAGTCAATACTTAACAAGGACTCAGCCACAGCAGCAAAAAATATCCATCAGTCAGGACATTTTCCTTGCCCCTCTCTTTCTCTTCCCGCATAGAAAAAACCACAAGGATCGTGATTCATTGCCATCCCAGGGCCCAGTTAGCTGAACTGGTGCACTGGGTATCCCTGTACATGGGAATCCCAGAGCTGCTGACAGCCTCCCAGGAGCCCAAATGCGAGACAGGAGCATCCCTCCAGCAAAGGAGTTTCCCATGGGGCTGAGCAGGGTCTGAAGAGACAAGAGGACAGACCTGGGTCAGGTCTACACGGCCAGCTTGGGCTTGCGCTACAGTTAGTCTGGGTCCCTATAAAAGTCGCCCTGGGACTGAGCAGGGGCTGAAGGTAAGGCGAGTTTCAGAGATGCGGAGAGGGCCAAGCCGTGGCGCAGAGCCCCTGCCCAGCCTCCGTCAGTCCCTGCGTGGGCACATGAAATTGCTTGTCTAGTGGCTGTGTCCATGGAGGAGTGGGAGAATGCCAGCTGGTCCCTGCAGTATTTCATTTCTTCTCCGGAGCTGAGCGAGGCAAACATTCATGGGAAGAAACAGCTAAAAGCAGGAGAGATAAAGTGCTGTTCCCACTGCCCCCAGCCCGCTGTGCCCTCGCAGTCTGGATCCAGGTACCGATCCTGCTGCGAGGCAACAACTTTCTGCGCTCCGAGAGGCAACCCAATCATTTCCAGCTTGTCCAAAGGACCTGGGATCAGCTGAAGGAGCAGCAAGCTCTGAGCAAGCCAGACCTGTCTCAGTGCTATTTTGAGGCACTTAGCTTTCTGGCCAGCGGGTATGCTGTTATTCCTCTAATACAAGAAAATAAATACATGCGGAATGTATATGAAAAGAACAGGTGACTCATAAGTGAGAATAGCCTCATTCTGTCATTAGTGGAGGGTAATTTGCCACGTGTTTGTATCAATATTACACACGTCTGCACAAAGCTTCACTGCCTCGCCACGCGCCTTGGGCCGAGCCTGTGGCCGCAGCTGCCTGCAGCAGGGGAGCAGGAGAGGGTCCGCAGGCAGGTGCTGCTTGGCCCCGATTTCTCCTTTTTGTCTGAAGAGTGGAAGAGGGTGAATCCTGCTGCGTGGCCCTAAATCTGTCAGGAAGTGATTTGAGACTTTGAGTAGAGCTTGGCCTTTTCTTCCTCCTATTAAAAAGAAAGGAGACGGTGTTTTATAGGTGTGTGACAGCCGCCTGTATGTGCTGATCTTTAAAGAATGATGTGAACAGCCTCTTGAGCTGCTGCTGGACACAGCGCTGTCAGCAGAAAGATTACCTGAAATGAAATCTCAGAGGAAGAGTGACCCGTGAATGGCCTTGAATCAGCTTAATAGGTGCATTCAGTCTGAGAACTAATGATAACACACCTAATTCTTTAATGAAAAAAAAATAATTCTTCCTTATCTAGAAAGTGTCTCCTGCTTCTGTCTCACTGAAGGAAACATGGTTCATGAAGAAATCATTCTTTTCAAAGTGACTTAGGAGCCTCAGATCCATTTTTCATTTTCTAAATCCACATACCCATTTACCTAGAAAAATCTCATCATAAGGCTTTTCATTCTTGGCTTTTTAAGGCAGACATTTTGGCATGGGCTAGTTTAAATCAGAACTAAAACCGGGTATCTGCACATATCTGGAAAGCACCAGCTCTAATGCCAGTGGCGTGCGCGCCATCTATTAATGACAAAAATGAATGAATTAACATGAAGAAGCAGGATGGGAAAGATTGCAAACTCCTATACCAAGCCTAGATTGAGCCCTGCCAGCATGACTACAGAAATAAAAGGGATGGCGCAGTTCCCTGCTCACTCTCTGGCAGCAGGCTGACACTGCCACTGGGGGCAAGGAGAGGTCGTTATCTTTTCTTCAGGACTCTACCTCTCCCTTTCTCGTAAGAGAAAAAGAAACATCTTTGACACACACACACAAAAAAAAAGTTTATGAAAGATCAGAAAATACAAAGAACCAGGAGCTAAACTTCTTTTTGGAGACAGGAGAGCAGGACAAGCTCTACCTTGGCAATTTTTTTCAGACGAAATATCCTGCTATTTCAGACAAAAGCAGTTAGCAACTTCCACCCAGCTTGGCTTGGCCCATGGCACTGAGGAAACAGGCAGAGAAATGGTGTGGAAGATGGAAATACCCTGGTGCCCCGGCTGCTGCCACTCCTACCTTGCTTCTTCCTAAAGCCTGTCTTGAAGAAATCTGGCTGCAGTTTTCAAGGACCTTAAAGACCTTCTTCATATCCATTTTGGGAACCGTCTGTGAGTGCAATTGTTCCCTGCTCATCCATTTTCAAACTCCCAAGCAGAAGGGGAGTCTTCCTGCTTGCAGGTGAGTGTTTGCTACCGGTGTTTCCAAACCAGCGCTCTGATCCACAGCAGCTATGGCTTTGTGACTGCCCTGTTCATTTACTTACTACAGTATAAAAATATCTCAGAAGACCAGCTCACTCAAATTGCAATAGCTCCGGGAAAGAGGGCTGACAGCAGGGAGCCGTGTTACAACTCAGCTTGAAAGAGCTCGAAGTTAAAGGCGGGTTCAGTAGTGACAAACAGGGAGCAACAAGAACCTCACTCTGCCTCGTGTTTCCTGAAACCTCATGTTTTCACAAAAACAACAACAAAAAAAAGAGCATTTTTAGTGGAGCAGGTTTGTCTGGGCCTTTTAGGGGTCAATGGCGTGCTATAGCCACCAGCAGGGTGATGCACTGAAACCCAGGGAGGCAGGATGGTGCGAGGAGGAGGAGGAGGAGGAGGAGGGGGAGGAGGAGAGGGGAGAGCATCGCTGCTCTTTTCTGGTATCAGAAGAGGGAGTTCACTGAATCTGCCAGAGTTGTGTGAGGCATGGGAAAAAAGTGACACCAAGGGTTCCAGGATCACTGGTCCTGGATCACTGCCTGCTGCTCGGCGGCACAGCCTGGTCTGGGCTTTGTCCTCCTGGCTCCGGATGGGGTGAGAGATGACCTGGAGCAGTCCTGGTCATTACGAACCCACCATCAGTCACATCTGGCTCTGACACATCCAGATCAGATGGTTCCTCCTTTCTAGGGAGGTGGCAGTGGCTGAAAGACATAGGCTGTTTTTCAGCAGGCTCTGCCAGTAGGTGCCTGTCCTCTACATGGGCTGGGGGATGCGGGAACATGCAGGCACTCCTACCAGCCTAACAAGCTGGTGGGAGACCCCATACACTTGGGCAGCCCCTATCATGCAAAACTATGCCTCCTCTGCCCTGTAGGTGATCTGTTCCAGTATCAGCACATTTTCCACCAAGCACTCCCTGGTGTAAAGGTGGGTAGTTTGCGTGGAGGGTAGGGCAGAGACTGAATGCTGAGAAAGAAAGGCAGGTGAGGCAAAGTCCCAGGGCCTAGAGGTGCTTAATGCATTGCATGGGCTAAGGAACTTGAGATTCCCATGTATTTTCTGTCAGACTTGTGTTGCCAGCGTCTCAGATGGTCCTATAGCAGGAGAATGGCGAGAGTAACTTTGGACATGGCAGGGAAGAGAACTGCAGCATAGACGCCTTGGGGATGCTTTCTTTCCTCTCCTGCAGAGGCCAGAGTCTGTGCTCCCCGCACCTAACTTCCCGCTGGGAAAGATGGTGGTGCTAAAAGCTCTGCCTGCGTTTCCATAGTACCTCTATATGTTGCCTGCATGAGCCTGAACTGTCTGTGCAACAGTGACACCCACTTTGCTGTGCAAAATGCAGAGCCATTCTCTCCACGTACACGTGTGTCTGCCTTCATGGCGTGGCACGCAGGGAGGAGGTCTGGTCTGCTGCGCCATCGACCTGCTACGTGCGGTCTCAGCGGTCCTTCTAAGTGCAGGACCCAGGGCACCTGCCTTCATCGTGGCCACAACGGGCAGCTGTGCCTGGTCCCTCTCCGCAGAGAGAGGAAGGCGAGAGAGAAAGGAGCAATTCCAGACTCTGCAGCGAGCGTACGTCTAGTGCACATATTGGTAATAGCACCGTGCTGGGGTCTCGGTGTGATCTTCCTGTTGCTCATTTGCTGGCAAGTGCGAAATGCAAATCCCCCTGGGCTTCTGTCTCCTCTCAATATTCACAGGAGCATGAAGGCTCCTGTGCGGAGGGGAGGGTGAGAGCCGGCAGACAGCAGGGAGCTTTGTCTCCTCCTTTGTCTGGAGTTTATGGGTTAAAAAAAAAACCAACAAAACCAACAAAAACCCCCTTGCTTATCCCAGAGGCTTTGCAGGGAGAGTGGGCTCACCGCAACCGCCCTGAGCCCTGCCTCTGGCTCGATCTCGGGGGGCTGGCATGGGGGACGATACCCAGCAAGTGTGCGTTCAAGCGCAGAGGCCACGGCACCAATGCTGCGGCTCCATCGAACCTGGCGATGCTGGGGCGGGGGCCCGGGGCCCGGGGCCTGGGAGGAGGGTGCCCAGGGTGAGTTTGGCTTGGAGGGCTCGGGGGCAGTTGCCCCCATCCGGGACCTACCGGGGGGCTGGTTCCCACCCTGCCCCTTTCCCGTGGTGTGATGGTTCCAGTCCAAACCCCCGTCAGCTCTCTGGAAATGGCGAGTGAGACACTTGTTGCCATGGTGATCCTTAATAGTTCTGACTCAGATGTAGCGTTGCTATGGCAGCAGCATCCGCAGCCCTCGGGAGGCAGCGCCTGCACGATTTTTCTCTCAGTAGCGGCACCGGGCTCCGAAGACCCATTTTGCTTGCTCCTTGCTGCAGTGCGGTGACGAAGCTTTTGGGCTGGTTTGTTACGCTACCTAACGAGCGGCGGTCTTGATCCTTCATGCCAGAGGATCCGTCGGTCTGCAGGGTAGAGGTACTCTGCAACCCGACGTCTGTGCCGTGAGGCGAACCCAGCCTCTGTCTTTCAGTGGCTCATCAGAAAAGAAAAAAAAAAAAAAAAAAAATTATGTATAGACATGTCTACTTTTCAAAAGGAGCGGTAACATTTCTTCCTAGGTAGGAACAAGCTCCTTCCATCTCAGGAGCTAAAGGCCAGGTCCAGTTGGCGATGGGGTGTGTGTGTGTGGGAGGCCCTAGATTTAAGATGAAGTGGGTCTGCAGCCGTGAAAGGAGAGACAAAGGGAGAGCGCATGGGGGGGGAGTGGGTGTGCCCGTGAGAAAAGGGAGCGGATCTGTGCGCAGCGAGCGTGTCCGTGGGCATGGCTACCGATGTGAACGGGAGAGGAGCGGCTGCCGGGAGAGCAGGCGCCGAGCGGAGCGTGGGCGCGCCTGGTGCAGGGTGGGAGCGGGAACGCTTCCTCGCGGGCGCGGGTGCTCTCGTGCGCATGAGCCGCGCGTGCATGGGCGCGGGGCGAGCGGGTTCGCGTCACGCAGATCTGCGTGCGTATGCTCTCACTCACATGCGGTCCCCTCTCCTGTCACCTTTGGCCGGTACAAGGACAGCCGCCGAAACACGTAATGCCTGAAAGGCAGTTGAGTCCCTATGGGGTGGATAAGCTTAGGGACGGGGCAGGGGGTCTATGTTAAATTTGCTGTTGCAAACCTAGCAGCAAAGGCTTTCGCAGCACTAAATAATCCAGCCCCAATCATTTCATGATATCCTTCTCAGGCAGAGGCAGGTGGGAACGAGGGGGCATGTGAATTCTCCACGTGAGCACCCTTGGACTTACATCTCAGCCAAACCCCCTGTCCTGAGGGACCTGGGAATGGTTCCCAAGGGAACTGGTCAGTGCTTTTCCTGAGTCAAATGCCTGAGTGCTCAGGCAGGCAGGAGGAGTCACTGGAGAGATGCTTAAAGCTGCCCAGGCTTCCCCAGGGGTTTCATAAACTTTGTGGTTTTTCCAGCTTGGTGGAGAGTCACACCAGCCTCTCTCCTCCCTGACATCCTGGTTCTTCTAGCCACCATCTTGCGCTGATAGGGCACGGTGGGATGTCCTGGAGCAGACCTTCAGGCAAACTGGGATATCTGGAAGGATGGAAAAAACTACAAAGTCACCATCAAGGCAGGAGATAATTTTACTGCTAGTAACATGCTGGTGGGGCTGGGAAGGATGTAGAAGTGTCAGATGCAAGGAATAAAGGACGGTGCTAAAGAAATCAGCCCTATTCTGCAATGGGAGAGGGTCCAGGGTGACTCCTGTGTGTCCGGCTCAGATAATGTGAGGACAGAAACCTTATTAGCAAGGGTAAGTAACACAAATAGCGGAGAAGATTTTGGTGTGGAGCCTGATGAATATAAGCTGGTGTTAAAGAGGTGCTGGGGTACAAAGACATGAGAATGAAGATTGTGTAGAGGTCCTGGATGGAGAAAGATATTTCAGAGTCCCTGAAGTGGGGTCATCCGTGCACATTAAGGTCCCCTGCAGATTGAGTTAAAAGGGGAAAAAAAGGGCAGAATTAAGGTATGAGCTGTGAGGGCTCCAGCAGACAGAAGCTCTCAGGAAGTGAATGAACCTGCAGTAGCAGCAAGGTTTCATGGAGAGGAAGCCTGGGACTTGGGAAAAAGCCAGTGTGGGGTTTCTGGATGAGCAGTTCATGAGGCTGGAAGGTGATGAAAGCCAGATGGAGGGGCTCCAGGAGCGATTCTAAGGCTCTTCAGAGGTTAATATGGCTTGTCCATAGAGTTTAGGGAGGTGGGGAGGTAATTGAAGAGACTCAGTCAAAGGAAACTTTTAGACATGTACAATGGTATGCAGAGAGAAACTCATCCCCAGTGTAAGCCTAATGAAATCAGTAGCTTTGTCTTTAGCTCTGTCTGTTAATTCCACATGATGGAGGCAGGACGAGGGGAACCGTTTGTTTTTCACAAAGAAGTGTTATCAAAAGTCCCCCAATTCTCTTTTACCCATCAAAAATTGTAACCTCAAATACTAAAATGGTAAATTTTTCTCTTCCTTCCCCTGGCCCTTCTACCTGCCTCCTTAAGAGGAAACCTCTCTCTGCCCGTCATTGGGGTGGTGCTCGTGTCAGGCCACAGCCATGCCTGCACCAGACCCGTGCTGGCACATATTGGCCTTGTCACATATGGCGGGCTCTAGAGTGGTACCCGCGCCCTGTCACCATATGTGTACCCACCACAGAGATGGGACCTTGCCTGGTGGCTTGCCTTCATCTCGCAGCCACCCCCCAAGGAACAAACTGGGGCTGGACTGGGTTCTTCACCCCGCTGTGAAATCACAGCTCCCTCCTTCCCCGTGCAACCTGTGCTGGTTCCTAAATGACTGCGGTCTGTGTAGGATGCTTTGAATATGACACCTACTGGCATCAAAGTGTGAGGAGGACCACGCCAGGGGCAGCAAAGGCTGCCAGAAGAGTGCCTAAGACTAAATGAAGCCCAGGACTAAATCTTGCAGTATTTTCATCTCTGTTTTGGCATGATCAGTTACAGAATTTGCTGGATGTGATTTCCTGCCTGACACCTGTAATAAAAGTAGGGCTGAATTATTAGGGAATTTTTTACAGAAAATGAGGGGAACTGGAGAGGGCAACCCAATTAATTTATTGTTCATTTATCCGGACAGGTTCTAAACTGCTATCCTCTGCTCTCCTTGCTCACACCTAAGCAAAGTGAGGGAGCCTCTGTAAGGACGTCAATAACAATAAATACTTTCCTTGTTTGTTTGTCTTTGGGACAGCTCAGTCTCTCACACAGAGCAGCAATTTTATTAAACACAAATTAGTGTAAAGCATGAAAAAAAGAGATAATTGTTGTCGAGCCATTACACTCAGGAATTCCAGCAATTACCAGGTGCATCAAGATTATTTCAAAGAGGAAATTGTGCCTGTGCAGGGAGAGGGCTTGAGGGATGGCTGGGGAAGAGGGAAGAATAGGCTGAAATACTGCAGCTGTCTTCCTAGTTTTTTCTTACCCATAAAAGAAATAAGGTGGTTGTACGGCTGTCCAGGTTCAGCCTGACCTGAGCTGCAGAGCTTCTTAGTAGGGTTTGAAATCAGCAGGTAGGAAAAATGGCCCACAGCATGGGGGTGAGGGGACACGTGCGTGCTGGGGTGGTGGAAGGGGAGAGGAAGGTTTTAGGGTGATGAGGAATGGAGTGAGGATGCAAAAAAGAAGAGAGGATGGTCTTGTGGCTTGGATGCTAAGTAGGGTATTGGGACGATATCTGCTTGCTCTTGTTGATGAAGATTCTGTTTAACAGAACCCCTTTATTCACAATAAATCTCCCCTAGAGCAAATTAAAAAAAAAGCACAAGCAAGCGGACAGAAAACTTGATGCCTCCCGTTCCACATACATTTGGGCTTCCTCGCTTTGAGGAATCACACTCTAGTGAGAGGTCAAAGCACAAGAGCTATGAAGGTTTTGTTATTCTTTTCTTCCTGTGCTTCTTAAGAAGTGATGCCCATGAGATTAGTGTTTACCTTGATTTAATGTCTCATCAGAAGCATGACATCCCCAGCAGCCCTGCTGCAGTGCTACTAAATGAAGCATGCCCTGTTTCCTCAGCTGGGACTTAAACCTCTGCCCTTAGAGACCTGAGGGGTGGAGAAGAAGGATGGGGAGAGCGTGATAGATATTGACCCACCTAGCATGTACGCTAAATTAAATAACCAGGCTTTATTTTTTAAACCTATTTAAAACAGTTACCGTTCTCTGCACAATTGATGTTTGCGTTTGTGGAGGTTACTGAGGTGGCGGCTGCGGCAGCGTGAGCCTCCCCTGCTCTGTGCCTGTCCCGACTCCCGTCCTGTGGGTGACCTTCATCTGTAAGGACAGCCCCTGTCTTAAGGAAAGAGAGCGACAGAGAGACAGACAGGGGGGGAAAAGCATTTTCTCTGCCAGTTAACCAAACCCAGGCCTTCCCTTCAAGTTGTGCCGGAAAAGTCTTGTTTTCCTCTCGCGGTGGGGAAGCAGCTGCTCACGGAGGAGCGGAGCAGATGAAACCCTCCGAAGTCCCATTGCTAAAGATGTCAAACTAAATCTAAATCGCATCTGCTCTTAAACCAGAACTGACCATAGTCTACGGGAGAGCGCCGCTGATTTTAGTGCTGCTTTACAGTAAGCAGCAACACGGCTCGGCGACTCTCTAGCTTGATGACCAATTTTTTCAGTGTATCCTACGTTTTCCTTTTTCTTGTTCTCCTCAGCATATCTGCCCCATACTGAGTCCCTGAGAAACATCACTCATTATAGAAACCCTCCTTTGAGGGCCTGTTGTGACAACCCTTTGAACTCCTATGCTGGGAGAGCACAATGCACAGGACACAGAATTACAAGCAGTTAAATTGCCTCATTAAGAGAATATTATTAGGTCCTATTTGGTCTTTTCCTATCAAGCACTTTTGAATACTTTATCTAAGCGAGTTTTATGTCACAGGATCCATCCCCCATCCCCCCTCTCCATTTTCCCTGAGAGAATTTCCTTTACCTTCTCCTCTTCATGTCTGTGTCCTCACGAGGGCTGGATCCGGCTGCGACGTGGAGCAGGCGCAGCATCATAGCCATTCCCTTGCCACAGGATGCCCAAGACACTCTTCTTTCTGCACCAGAACTTGTAGTACCTGCATATCCCAGAAAATATCTTTGCCCTTGCAGCTGAAATTGGTTGGTTGGGGTTTTTTTGGTTTTTGTTTTGTTTTTTTTTAATTTTAAAATCCCACAAAGGTGGGTGTGTATACCAGGGTGGTTTGTTTGGTTTAGCACTGAACCTCCAGCTAAGAAATGTAGGATCTCCATAATTCTACTCCTTTGTCCTTAGTTAGAGGGATTTACCCCACTGAGCTCTTTCAGGCTGTACATTTCCTAGCACGTTTCTTTTTTACAAAGTCCTATTACACCTCTCTTTTTTACAGAGTCCCAGCTACGCAGACTTCCTAGGCACAGCGTGCCAACGCTTAACTCATATTCCAACATCTCTCGCTTTCTAACCATCTTTGGTCACCGTTCAGAATTGCTCCTGTTGTTTCAAGAGCCTTTGCCGTTCTATGCCTGGCTTTTTCTGACCCTAGGCTCTTCCTTGGCCCTTACTCATGGCCTTCTGCAGCCAGCAGTGCCATACGTGTACCCACTGCTTCATCCATTGGTTTGTCCTTTGCTGTCTCCTGTGTGATGGTCCGCCTTTTAACGTCACCTTAACCTGCAGGAGAGCAGCTTACCTCAGGCCAGGAATCTTGTGTGCTTCTGACGGCTTTCTAATTAGGAAGCCCTTCACTTACAGCCTCCCCTGTTCCCTGCAGTGCGTCCTGCAGTGCTGCTTATCATCTCTCCGCTGTGGCCAGGATCTGTGCAGGCTTGCCCTCACCAAGGGAGCTGGTAGGAAAGGTGCCTCAGCTGCTGGTGTTGGGGTAGATGACGGGGGGTGTTTACACATGAGATAACACAGGGGCTTCATTTATCCCTGGCTCTGTGTTTTTCACAGCACATTGAAATTGTGCCTGTGCCTGAATTCGGTTCTGCTGCTTCCCTCCACGCAAAGACCCACGTTCGACACCTGGTCAGCTCAAAAAATCCTGCTTTTGTGCTGTATGCTGAAACGCATGCAGTAACCGATGGCCAGGATAAGAATCAGATCCAGGGTAAATTGCTTCAGCTTCAGTGAAGTCAGTAAAGCTAATCCATTTTCTTCCAGCTGAGATTCGGGGAGCATGGATTAACTACACTCTCTGGAGTGAGCCTTGATTACAAATCCAGGCATAATGAAGGATGCGGCTCGGCTGACCCCGTTGTTCTGCAACGCCTCGAGCTTCTCCTCCACACGGCAGGGCTCGGTGGCTCCTGTCCCCTGCCGTCCTGCGGTGCGCAGGGGAGCAACCCGACTGCTCGCTCACAATGGGGACGAGGGATGCGAGGGGAAAGGACTCTCTGTTCCCGCGCCGAGACGCATGGCAAGGCAGCCCGGGTCCACAGAGACTCTCTGATTGATGTGACAGGGAGGGAGTGACAAGCCTGCCGATGTGCTAACAGCGTTTTACTCCAGCAGTTCTTGCCAAAAAAATAAAACACCTGTGACAAAACCTAAACTAGCTCACTCGCTCAGGGCAGAAATGTCCAGGACCTGAGGGTTGCCACCTGATGTGAGTTATGAAGCCCTGCCTTTCTCCAGGAAGATGAGCCTGATATCTCTTGACACATTAGGCTCAGGGTGCTCTGCACTCTGGTTTAATGCAGCGTTGGCTTGGCCTGTCTCTGGAGGGCTGCCACCCCGTGATTTGTAATTCAGTCTTAACTGCAGGTCAGGAGACAAAGGGTATGCATGTGAGCCTGCATATATATAAATGCAGCATAAAATAGCAGGGATTGGTGTTTTCCTCAGGAAATCTTAATTTTCCTTGTCAGTCTTACCAAAAAAGCATTTTACTTGGACTGGGGGTTTACACTGGGTTTTGGTGGCAGGCTGCAAAAACTGGAGGAAAGCTGGACCATTTATCCAGCTGTCGGAGAAGAATAAAGAGTTTGGTACCTAATTCCTCGTGATGTACAGCACCCTTCTCCAGCACCAGCCCACACCACCAGGGCTCATGGTATGAGGGGACAAGGTCTTATCTTTCCATACCTAGTCACTGGACCATACAGTTCTCTGTCATCATCATCTTTTCCAGGTTCCTCTGACTTTTCCTGATCATTCCCATGGTTAAACATCTTCTCCTGAGTGGTGGGACAGTCTTACCCCACCTGTGGGAGAGTCTTTGGGCAGCTGGGTTATAAAACACATTGAAGAATTTGGGGGGCTTTAAAAGCACAACTTATATTTTGCCAGGCTATTTTCAAGCCAAGGCACTACTTCCCTGCCCTGGTTGACAACGTGACGGTGCAAGGGCAAGAGCAAGCTGTGGGAAAGCAAGACTATGTAATGTTCTCGTGGCTGCCGAGGACTCTGTCACGTGAGGCCCAAGTGACAAAAATGTTTATTTTTCTCCTCCTCCGTGTGTCAGTGCAAAGTGGGACAACCACAGCCAGAAAGACTGGCGGTAGCATAGTTCAGAGTACCTTGGTCTGGCAACTAAGCCCTTCTCTTTGGGAGTGGAAATGATGTGGGTTCAGACCCCTCCTGCGCTGGGGGTTGATGCTACACCTGCACCGAGAGGATGCTCCCACTGCCGGGGAAGGAGGGCAACTGGCTGCTCCTTCTGCGACATTTTGGTGCATCCAGGCTTTCCTTCCTGTCCTTTTTATGAAACAGGCTTACAAATAAAAACTGGGAGAAACGTCCCACTTGTCTCTCTACTGACACAGTCTCTTTCCCTGCCTTAGTCTCACTTCATGTGAAATTATTTGACAAATTCAGCTTGAACCTGCTGATCATTTTGGTGTCCCAGAAAGTGTGGCTCACAGGAAATAAATGATTCAGCAAAAACAGAGGGGAAAAAAAATCACCTGTGTCACTGCTGTCACATTTGCTTTACTCGGCTCCTGATGTATCAGCAAATTCTTCTTGTCTGTGACAAGCTTAGACATAACACAAAATCTACCATCTGCCTTGGGAGTCCTGAGGTAATTTTCTTCGGGTTTTCCCTAATTCCATCAAAGTCTGAAGAGGGACTCTTGCTCATGTCATTGGGCTACAGATTAGTCTCCTGGCCTAGCAAGACACCCTCAAAATCTCTTGCATGAACTTTCCATCAGTTGGGTTGAAGACATAGTAGAGGGGTCTTTCTGTTGAAATATACATAATCTATACATTTTCCTCTTTGAAAACAGGAACAGTAGGCCCTAGAGAAAATGATCCTGTCCTAATTGCTCCAGTGACCTTTCCCTTGCTGCCCACTGACTATTTCTTGTGTCCAGTCTGGCTTCAAACGCTGCAAGTAGTGGGGCTTTCATCACTTTTTGTGGAAATTATTTGACTGCCTAATAAATCCCATTTTCTCCCAGGTTACGCTGAAATGGTATTTTCATTAATTTCATGTCAATGCATTCACTTACGACCATCTGCTTGCTGTCCTTTAATACTCTAAACCATTGCACTGTTTGTGTTTCCATCTTCGAGGCTTGTTTAAGCCTATAATCCTCTCCTGAAATTATTGCTTGATTAAATTATAGAGAATGACTTTTTAAAAAAAATTTTTCTCTCTCTTACTCCTTAATAATTTTTGTTGTCCTTCGATGAATTTCTCTTTAATGCTTTCAATTTCTCATGGATTTCAGCGTCCAAAATACAATGCAGTGTTCAAAATGCAATGTTCTAGTTGTGCCAGAAAATCGTACAAGGAAATAACTATTTAGAATCATAGAATCACAGAATCATAGAATTGTTTAGGTTGGAAAAGACCTTTAAGATCATCACGTTCAACCGTTAACCTAACCCTGCCATCCCACCACCAAACCATGATGCTGATGGTTCTCCAGTGCACCATATTTATTCCTGTTCCACTCGCTCTAGTCTTTGTCATTCTTCCCACCAATTTGATTTCCCCAGATCAAGACATAAAGTCCGCAAGCTCTGCCTTTTGTCCTACTTGGTCTCTGTATTTGTCACCCTTGCTCTTAAAGTATGAACTATTTGTCCCATTAGGAAGACCTGAAGGTCCCTATGCATATTCTGTAAATGCCACTGTCACAAAAAAGAGCAGGCTACTTGGTGGGGACAGCAGAGTAGAGGAATAAAAACATTCCGAGGTCTAGAAAACACAGCCTGTGAGGGAAGACTGAAAGATTTGTGGTTATTATGGCTACAGAAGAAAAGACCAGGTCTAGAGGGAAGCAGTAGGAAAACTTAAGCCCTCAAATATATAGGAAATTGCTACTAAGAGAAAGGGAATAAACCAGTCTTCCACTGAGGGTATGACAAGGAATACTGAAGCTTACACTGCAGTAAAGGAGACTTGGGCTAAACTCTAGGACAAGTTTTAGGCAAAAGAAAATGTATGTGAGGTCAGGGATAGATGGCCTAGGGAGACTGCACTAACTGCCAGCACTGCGGTTTTCCAGAACAGGTAGGACAATCATCTGCTAGGGAAAGTTTATACAAACACTAACCCTGCGTGGGGGCAGGGGATGCACTCGATAAGCTGTATTTTCTATGGTCCTGAGGGCAGAAAATGAGTACAGATTGGTGACCTTTTCACAATGCTCCTCTCCTTTTAAGTAGGTGCCGTGTGTGTGTGTCTGTGAGTATGTGTGGATGCTATGAGAGAAGCTGAGAGATAACACCCAGAGTATGTTGGGTTTATCCCTTTTCCAACAAACAGTTGCCTTATCCTGACTTTAACTTTAGGTTAACAGGGAAAAAGTGATAAGGGAGAATAAGCCGAGCTCCGCAGGCTAAGGTTTGTATCACTTGTTCAGGACATCTGATTGTAACTCCTTCCTGCACTGCACCTGAAATTAGGTCAGGATTATTCCAGAACGGTAGGTACTGGGTCTGTTGGGCTGATCTTTGAATAGAGACGGAGAGAGATGCTCATTGCTCAGACCTCCGCTCAGCTTTATCAGCCTCGGAGCTGGCTGAAGCATTTGCACCATCCTTCTCGTTATTTACTCATGTGGGATGTGTCTTGCTTGCCGTCTTTTCCAGCCCAGTAACATTCCTCCCTGGAAACCCTCCCTCCTTGGCTCTGAGCAAACACCCTTTACCGCAAACGAAGAGCATGTTGGAGTCGAAAGGAGACACAGGGCAAAGGGGGTCAGGTAGGGTGCCACAGTGGGTTAAAAAAAAGCAGGTGTCAATCCACAAGGACAGTCACGAATTGCAGTGAGCTAGACCAGCAATGAGGATCTATAGATATCCTGAAGGGATGTTTCTTCGAAAATGTGGTTCAGGTGTGGAGATCTTTGCTGCAGATATTGTAGGTGCTCTATGCTTGCTTCAGAGCAAGGGCTTCAGAGGGGTCTTGAGTAGTTTAGGGAAGGGGAACCTCCTGAGGGTTTTGAAGATGTCATCAATGGCTCAGGAAATCCCAGGTGCAGCCTGCTGGAGGGTACTGTCAGGGTTTTCTGGATGTTCCAGATATACATTTTATATTTGGTCTCTTAAGAACAAGCACTGCCCAAGTAGTTTCTTCCAGTCACTGCTGGACAGGCTCCTGGATAGATGGACCTTTGCTGTAACCCAGGGTAGCTGACCTTAAGTTCTTAGGTCTGCAATTATTACATCAGAAATGCCGGCATGATCTGACGCTTAGCATAAGGGTTGACACCGTCGGGTTTCTTTGGGTGAAAGCTTCAACTGGGATTTCTAAACAGGGACTGCAAGAGTCTGCTCCCAATATAAAACCCTGCATGTAAAATGCATTAAAATTCTGAGCCAGAACTCATCGAGTCTTTGGTGATTTTCATTGTTTCAGCTATTACAGGCAGCAGTTTATAAAAGGGATCTTTCACCTGACATTGTAAATCCTACAGTGGGCTATTGCAAGAGTACAGGAAAAAAATATGCTAATTCATCGTGGTAAATTCACGCTTACACAAGAAGCACGTGCTTCCTTCTGGAGGCTGCCAGTTGTACCCGGAGCTGCAAGTGACTCGCTGTGAGCCATTTTGCACCCTGCATTGTTCCCTCCCCCGGCTGACAGCGGTGTTAAAGACCTTCGCACTTGCTAGTGACAGTCAGGCGTGAACACGACTGACAGAAGACTTGGGTTGTGCCTGACCCTCTTTTGAAGTGTGATCAGACAAAACCCAAGCAAAATGTGCCATCGTTCATATCTAGAGGGCAGTTTAATTTGCGCTTGAACTCGAAAAAGCACCTTAAAGCACTATATAAAAATCTCTAGCTCTCTTAAAATTTGAGCCTGACAAATTTTGTTAACACAAAAGGCAAATGTTCTGTAAACCCTGATGCTCCACATGAAGTCATGCAGCTGTAAAAAGCGGGCAGGAGTTGTCTTCGTAGGAGGTGTGTCTTCAGATGGGGCTTTGCCCTCTTTGGGAAGGGGCTTTTCATACGCAGCTTTGTTATCTCAGCTAGATAGCTATTGCCATGCTCTGTGTCAGAAGCTGAGAATCAAGCTGTCCACTTCCCAATCTCCTCGGCTATCCCCCTTCAAGTCAAGGCTGGCAAAGGAGGTGAGCGAAGCTGCTCCCACACAGCAGTTTTGCATCAGTTGGGTCCCTGCTGTGCAATAATGCTGCAGATTAGGGCTTTTCTTCCTCTACCACTCCTAGAATTTTCATTATTTATTTCATCTTTATTCGCTACTGTTGAGCTTTTTCTTTGTATTTGACCTCCTGTACTTTAGAAATACACATAGTCAAAAGTTAGGTTAGGGCATGGATAAATGACATGTAGTCTTAAGGCATGCTCCTATAGACACAGCCATTTTGCTGTTAGTCTTGCATACAGCACTTCTGGGAATGGAAGGAGCACGCGCGTGCTTTTTAGCTGGTCTGATTGTTTGCTGTTCTGCAGGAACAGTGGATAGCTGTAATAACCTGCTTATTGTGCCGGAAGATCAAGGATCTCTCAGGGCAATGGAGGTTTCCAGAGTGATTTCCTGTAGTGGTCAGTGTCACACTATGGCTAAGGATGTCTGATTACTGGATTATTTCCCTTGTTTGTGGTGTGACACTAGCTACCTTTAGCTTTTTTGTAAAGAATGCATAAAATCCTCTGACATAATTGAGGTGGCTGACTGAAAGGGGCATCTGCATGTGCCTGCGTGCGTTGTGCTCCAAACCCTTGTTCTCCCTGAACCCTACAGGCAACACAGGTTCCCAAAATAGTTCTCAAATTCACAATGACTTTGAAACCAAAGATACCAATTTGTACCAAATTCAAGATCAGATTGAAATCTGGACATCTCAATAAGTATGTTCTCTTCATCTTCTCAGTATTTCTACGCCCCTGAAACAGTAAGGCTTAGACAAAACATTATTTTTTCCGTTTGTAACAATTTCTGCAGAAGTTCTCAATGGATTTTAAAAATATGCATGAAATCGTCCAGGTTTCCTGTGACTTGTTGTGTACTTTTCATGGATGAGACACACTTTGCCCTATATCCCAGAGCAAGTCAATAGGAAGAGCAATGTCTAGCAGTGCTGCATATCACTCTTCCACCTCCACAGCGATACATAACCTTTAGACAACGTTTTGGAACATCTCTATTTTTGATCACTTTTCCTCAATGCTAAATATGAGCATTTTCTCCAACTTTCTGGAGGAAGGACTCCATTTCCAAGGGGATTTCTCAGAACTGCACATGCCACTATCAGACTTGGATGGGTTTCTGAATGCACCAAATCTAAGCTGCTCTAAACCAGGCTGGGACCTGGGATCTGTTTTTCTCCATAATATAAGCTCCTTTTAAAGAGCAGGAAAATAAAGCCTGGAAAAAGATAAGCAGGAACATCTGATTCACAGCTTCTTTAGAGAATATGCACTTATTAAATTCTGTTCCTGTGCTTTCTTGTAACACCCTAGGAACCGGGCTGCTTTCATAAGCACTTGCTTATATCCCACCAGCGCTCATGTCCCATCAGGTAGAGAGAGAGTTTGATCTTCCGACTGATGAGGAATGAGAGCTACTTGCAAATGTACCTCTAACCAGTATTTAGAAATCTTGTTTTGTCCCTGATTTCCTGGAATATCCTGCTGCAGTTTCCTGAACCCTACCGATCAAGATTTTTCATGGCAACGTTTGCTGTGGGACAGAAAAGGAGATACAGGGGAGGAGATAGGTGTGCAACTGGTAAATGATCTGAGTTTTCAGCTATGGAAGAAAGGAGCTGTACTGATGCTGTAGAAATGAAAGGAAGAGTAGTGAAGAGTATAGTTTGAAAATTAGGGAAGTGTTCCTTTGGGTGAGATCCCAGGGGCTGGAGGACAGCCTTCCCAGGAAAGGGGTAGCAAAACAAGCCCTTGGGCTTGTGTTTCACAGCAGCTGAGCAGTTCAGACACTAGAAGGACCTGTACCCAGTGGAAGGTGGTGAAGCAGGTGGCTTTAGCAGACGTTCCTTGCATAGCTCTATTACCAGGCAACTCCAGGCTGCAGAGGATAAGCAGTGACAGGGGCAAGATGAATTGACACGTCTGCTGGTACCTGCCTATGCAAAAATGACATCCATTAAGCGATTGCACCAGGCTAGGAAAAATGCTGCTAAATCCTGCTATGTGCTGTGGGCACAATCACTGCTATGGGTTATTGAGATGCCTCCCAGAGTACAAATCTACTGAGGAGAGCTCATGCCTCTGAATGCCTTTGGGTACAGATGCAGAACAAGTTATCCCAGATAAACAGTATCCCAGGTTAAGGTGTGATCTTTACAGTGTGACAGCACTGTACCTGCCCAGGGATGTGCTTTTACCCCACAGTCAAGTGGGGTAGTTTATTTGACAAAGTAAATGGGATAAGTGACTCTACATGTGACATGGAGAAAGAATGTACACACGGGGCCGTTACACCAGAGCTGCTGATGCCCACCGCAGGGTCACACCATAGCTCGTTCTGGGCTAACTTCTCTGTGTGCTGGTATTCACAGATACCTGGGGTAGGACTGTTCAGTGTGAGTGAACACTGGATAAACATATGGAAAAGCTACATAAATGGAGAAGAAAACAGTGCCCTTACAAACCATGAAGCGGTCTCTGAAGAGAGGGGACCAGGGAGTTATATGGGGACAGCACTGAGCGAAACCACTGTTGTCTTGGAAACTCAGGGAGAAAAATTAGCATACAGAAGGATTTTATTTTTCAGAGGCAATCTATGTGCATGCACACACGCACATACACACACAATAGATAGATAGATAGATAGATATAGATAGATATTCATGCTCCTCTGTTTCTTTGCTGATGACTTTCTCACCCAAAGCCAGTCAATATAAGAATTCATTGTGTCTGATTTTAAAAGTGAGAATAGGAATGAACCTCTATACTTTCTCTTCAGTATAATGAGAACTGATCTTGTGTTAGCAATTCAGAGAAGCAGCTGTTACATATATGGATGAATTAAAGAACATATATGGATGAATTAGAGATAACTTCCCAGAGAAGAAAAGGAAGGAGACCTAGCTTGGATTATGAAGATGGAGAGCTGTGGGCATAGCTTAAAAGCTCCCTCGTGTATCACACGGAGTCTGAGGCAGCCAGGAAGACTCACTTCCCTCGAGTAGCTGCCATCACAGGGACATGGGACATCAGTGACAGGGAGCGCTTGTGACCATAGCTATCCTGGCTTCCTCGCCAGTGAGGCAATTTCCCCTCTGCAGGAGGGAGAATGGCAAGAGGGACCTGCAGAAGACTCTGGAGTCATCTTTCAGCACTTTGGGAGCACAGCCCTTGCCAGCACTGACAAATTTGTGGCTGCCCGAGGCCAGGGGTAGTAACAGCATGCGTGTACCTGAGCACGCACAAAGTGAGGGGCACCGCTCGATGTCTTTGGCTGAAGGCAGCTCAAGCTCAGATACCTCCTGTCGTCCTCTTGTGCAGCTGAAATGAGGTGCTGTCATGAAGAAGCAGTGGAGGATTTGGTCCCTCAGCCCAGGTTTATGAGTCTCTAAACCAGCCTGCCAGAGACAGGCACCGGCAGCGCGAGGGTGAAGAGACATTGTCCAAGGGAAAAGATCGCTATCTTTTCTGGTTCTGTGCCTTATTGAACAGCTAGAAAAAAACATACTGGACTCTCCCTTCCGAGGAAAAATAGGTGCGCATTTTGTCTCCTCTTGCCAGAATCTCAGGGAAATAGATTTGTAATTTCCCTCTTGCCTTGCTGTGCACTGGTTTGGGAAGTCAGCCAGCAGCACAGATCCAGGCTCTGGCATATGCGTGCACTCTAGCATGGGCAATGAAGTCCTTTCAGATAGATTTATTTCACTGCTTCCCATGCCACCTCTCTGCCTACGGCAATACATTATCACAGCACCAATAACAACTAGCTCCTTTAATCACTATCCTGTATTTATTAGCCCCGTTCCTAATGGCCTGGAGTTCACTCCCCCATCTTTCATGTTCCCAACTCTCACGATATCAGCAAGGAGCCACACTGTGGCTGAATTAAGTCTGAATTAAATCTTTTGGTACTCGGCACTGCCCTCTGTGGCAGTCTGTATCTGCCTTGGTCTATACCACACTGGTCTGTTAGGACCTGGAAATTCATGGTCTACAGCGATGGTCCACTGCAGCTCTAGCGCTTGGCACATGACTCCACTGTGGTCTCCTGTGTGGATCCACAGGACCCGCTTACTGTCTTTTTAGAGATGCAGCTATTCTCAAACTGTGGTCCTTTCATGGCTAGCTGGTTGCAACAACTTCCAGTGTTAGGTTCCCTTCTGCTCTCCATGCTCTAGGTTGTGGTTTGTTTTCCCGAGTGGTCTAGGCCTGGGAGATGACAGACACCAGCAGCCTGACATCAGGTAGCCTGCTATCGGAAGGGAACATGCAGCCCACTTGGAGTCTAATCTACCCTCAGACAATAACTTGGTGGAGACAATACAGTTGATAGTAAGGAACACATACATCAGTGCCATGAGTACTATGGTCCTTGTGGCTAAGCCTCGTCTGGGGTCTCCCACCAGGAGATCTGAATGGAGGCTACCCCACTATTAATTTAGAACAGCAGCATCCAGCTCCCCCTAAACCACTGCCAGTGTCTTTCTGACAGTCTCCTTATCTTGGGAGAAAGGCAGTGATAAAAGCCACATTAAAGCAGTCTGTCATCAGACAGAACTATCTTGCCACTGTAAGTCAAAGCCACGGATTTACTCGTGATGGTTTATGAAAGAGCATCAGCTGCCACAGACATGACCTCAGGAAGGAGCGTCTGCAATAACACTTGGGGCATGGTTAGTCCCTTTCAGGAAAGGATGCCTAAATACGTGTTCTGTGCCTTGCGGGGGGGGAAACCAGGGTGGCATTGCCTTAAGGTATCCCCTCAGTAAGGTAGCAGGGTTGAGTCTCCAAACCACTGTTCCTTCACTCTAGCTGTTGCCTCTTGAGCAGCTTAAGGAGCAGCCCTCCAACGCTCACTGCAGCGTTGAGTATGTGTAAATTAAGCAACAAATTTCATCATAGCTTACCTAACATCACACTTGGGCCATGCTCCCTTCCAGTGTAAAAGTGAGACGGAGCCATTGGCCCCGTGGTACAAGGTTGGCTTATGCTGCTGAGCGTGGCCTGTGCTGGATTCGTGTTAGCAAGTGGATCTTGCAAGCTCCACCCTGGGAAGAGGGAGCTGCAAGGCAAGGGCAGAGGAAAACCCCCAAGAGAAAACCAGAAGAAAGCGGAGCTGGAGGCTGACACATGATTTCTGCTGTGTAGTGGGGTTACCGAGTTTCCCATCATACCCTCCCTCAGGGTTGCTGGGTGCTTATCGAAAGGTGAGTCTGGGTATTGTTTCATACCCCGTGGTATGATCCCGCTTTACCATGGATCAGCACAGTGCTCAGCCCAGGCGCTCTCGCGTAAGACAGTTTGCTTGTCTGAGAATCGTTTCTTACATGATCTCCCTTCGGGTGCACTGGGGGAAGGAGGGGCTCTCGCTTCGACTAAGACAAATCCCAACTCTACTCATCTTCACAGAGCCCCCCTGGGGACCGCAGCTGGTCAGGGTTCCTGGAAACCTGCTTTGCATCCCTCTTTGCACGTGGCAGTTAGAGCCTATGTTCCAGATGCGACCTTTGTGTAGGTGACAAAAGAAGGTCTCCTTTGTAAATCTAGCGGCATCCATTATCCAGCCTGCATATTTCCAGAGTTCAAAGATGAGTCTTTGTGCATCAAGAAACAAAGAGCTGTGCTTTCTTCCTGTATACGCTTTTTTCTGTTTTGTACCTTTTTATCCCCGACTATTTTATATCAAGGGCTATTCATCATAAAGACTATAAAATGAATCCTCGCAGGAGATGGGGAAATGTCTTGGCATCAACAGTTTAGTAATGGGTTAGACAGCCTTTTCATGTGGAGTTTGCCAATATGAATCCAGCCCACACCAGCAGGGACTGCAAATTTCTATCATGTGCTGACTGGCTGTCAGCCGATAGGAAATGAACTTAGTCCCAGTCCAGTTCTTACTCGATCACTGGACGTCAGAAATACCACTGCTGCTGGAAACTGCCTTCCGCTTCCACTGGCAAGCCTGGCAGAGAGGCTAGAAAGTGAACAAGCTGCAAGCTACTCTTTCGTCTCTGGGGATAATATCTGAGACGAATTAGCATCAGGAGCTGTAAGAAAAAAAGCTTACTCAAGCATTGCTGGTACTCAACCTGTTTTGTGCTGAGGCTCACTGGCGTTAGTCTGAAACTTTGCGCCAGGCTCCTATTTAATGCAAGCGTAAAGAGATTCTCAGGAAGAAAGAGAAAAATTGCAGGTGGCGTCTCGATTGGAAAGGCACTACATGAGCAGAGTTTTAACAGGTGAATGCGTTTTCATGCAAGAGCTTGAGGGTGTCTCAAATGCAACAGTTTTGCATTCCAAAGCTGTGCCAGGGAGAGGCAGAACGGCTTAGGTCTCACAGCCAGGCCCGCCTGGGAATTTTTCAGCTGCATTGATTTTACTGAAAAAATGCCAGCTTGCTAAACACCAAAATTTCTCAGTAGCTCTGATTAAAATTAGGTTAGGAAGGATTTTTCCAGATACATGATTGAATTCCTACCCAATGTGATTTTCTGTCTTGCCCTAAGTGGTGGCCAGTAGCCAAATGCCTTCTGGTGCTAGACAACTCCACGTCAAAGAAATGCACACAAGAAGCTGCAGCAGAAAAGCAGAAAAGAGCCAGATGAGAGCATTGACGCTGTACCACCCCGCTGGCTCAAGGACAGCTTGCTTCTCTCCTCACACCGGCGCTCTCGCAGTCGCCGCAAGAAACACAAGCTCATCCTTCATCTGCGCTTTCTCACCGCATCCCACCCTCCAGGAACAGCTGTGGAAGATCCCTCCAAAGTTTCTTTCCTCATTGTTTTGACTTTTGGCTTGGGAACTCTTCAAAACAAGACAGAACAAAACCTGTCTCCGTGTAAGCACAGACCATGTGTGTGTCTGTACGTGTCACTCTGCAAAAGTGTGCGTGCGCCAGGTGCTGCCGAGGCTCTGCTCTGAACACTAGGAGCAGAGGATGCTCTCACCTGTGGTTTTGGTACCTGCTCAGTGCTTTCCCCCCCCTCCCCAAAGAAACTCTCATTGGATTCATTGCTTTGACAACTGGGAATGGCAGGACAGGTGATAGCTGGATTCATTTGCCACCAACTGGAGACTGCATTTATGTAGCATAACACTTCAGAGCACTGCTAAGCATCGCTGTGTTAATCCTATGGCCGAGGCAGCCAAGGCACAAAGTCTTGTCCAGAGCCATCAGCAACAGCAGCAGAACCGGGACCAGGATTCAGATCTCCTGGTATCCCGTTCCCTGCACTAACTGCTCAAATGCTGCTTACTCAGTCTCTGCTTATAGCCACGTACCCTGATTTCATTGCCGCTTTCACATTCTTGTTGATCTGAGCTCTCCCTTTAACTATGCCTTTCAAGTCATAGAAGCTGTAATGAATATGTATCAACATTTCAAAGCCATAGATCCTGTGGTGGAGAAACAGAAAGGCGATGGGAGAGACAGACACACATACAACCTAATTCATTTTTAAATGTCTGTAATTCATCCAAGAGCATTATCAATAATTACTAGAAGAAAGCAGTAACTCACATCACGAAAAATCAGTGCTTTGGCAAAAAAGCTGGCAGCGGGCCTTACAGATATCTTGCACATGCAAAACCTTTCTTGAGCGTGCTAATCAGCGGGGGGGATGGGGGGGGGGGGGGAAGGAGAGCTTGCTGTCTGTTCACAGCTCCGGTGGCCTCGCCAGGGAATCCTGCTGTTCTGTCAGCTCTGTGCCTGCATCAAGCACTCTGTAGCCTCCTGTAGACAAATTTGCCAGGTGCGTGCTAGATCTCGCCCCTAGCAGGAGGTGTGGGTTTTCAGAGGAGCTTTATGGGAGCTGGGTGCATTATTTCCTTAAGCCTCACTTGAAAGATCAAGCCTGGATGCTCACTGAGTATCCTCTCGGGGTCTCACCACTGCCTCCTCTCAGCTGCGGTTGTAGCTGTCCTGTGCTCATGGCAGGGCAATGGGCGTCTCCAGTAATCTCTCTTACGCCATGTTTAAGATCATTCCTCTTAAAGCTGTGACTATAGGAGATAAGCAGTGGCCTGGGACACAGCAGTGGAAATTCGTCCAGAACTGTGTCTGGTTTGCAGTGGCCGGCAGCCATCTCCCGCCTGTGGACCAGAATCCCCGCCATAGACAAAACCAAGGTAGGCGAGACAGATGGGGGAAAGGGAGAGGGGCACTTAGAGAAGGGAGCCTGCTTGTGTTAAAACTTGAATATTTTTTTCACCTGAAGCCACTCCTGGCTGCTCAGTTTCTGGACATGAAGCTACCAGGGCTGTGGCATTTAGATCCGTTCCCATCCATCCCATTTCCATGGGCTGCCAAAACCTGCTTTGAAACGTATGGCCCTGACAAGGGCTGGGGATGAGGTGTGGGGATGCCGTGTCATTTTTCAGACCTTTGAGTTAGTCTGTGGCAATGAATGACCCTCTTCCTCCTTCCCCCCACAATACCATAAACCATGTGATGAACCTCTGGTTTTGGGAGAGGGGCAGCTGGGGCCTGCGATCTCTGCTGCTGCCACCACATGCTGCCGGTCAGGCTGCTTTCCT
Source organism: Gorsachius magnificus (assembly GCA_034008185.1). NCBI lineage: Eukaryota > Metazoa > Chordata > Aves > Pelecaniformes > Ardeidae > Gorsachius > Gorsachius magnificus. The sequence goes on from CM067081.1 coordinate 127,240,092, forward strand.
GGCTGCTTTTCCCTGGGCTTACCAGCACCATGGGAGCAGAGGCACCAGCACAAGTGCCATAGGGCATCCCTGCTGTCGTGTCAGACCTCAGACAGAAACACCGCAAAGTTCTAAGCCCAGTAGTTAGATCTGCGGGGGCTCATCAGACTTGAGCCCCCTCCACAGCTAAGGCTGGCCAAAATCTCATCGCAGCACAGACAGTCACAGCCTTTGGGTCACCCCCGGTACAGTCCTCTGTGCTGGGCTACAAGTGAGGAACGTTTGGCAGTTTCAGGTAATATAACAGCAGCTGCTGACTCTGTGGTGTGTGTCTCATGAAACTGCCAAACACCTGTACTCTCCAGTTGGCATCTAGTTAATTAACGGATAAAATTCAAGAGATTAGCTTTTTCTGCACAAAGACCTGTGTGCTTCACATCCTGCAGGTGCACCCGGCACTTTAAACAGATATGGAGAAGGTACGGAGAAGACCCTTTGGTCTGGAGACACCTGCCCCAGTGGCCTGAGAGGACAAGGACTGCATATGGTCTGTAGATGGACAAGCGGCTTTCAAAGGGTGCTTAGAAAAGCTGGGATGATTCTTCTTTTTCCTCGATGCTGCTGTTGAAGTCTTTATTTAAACCCTGCCATGGTGTTAGAAGGCAGACTTCTTATACACTCGGCACGATTTCGTATCTTTATATGCACCTCACGGGCTTGATGGACACATTTTATTTCATCTCATAAATCAAATGCCGGTTTGTAGTGGCCCTTGCTGTTTCCCATGTAATGTCTGATGCTCTGTGTCACAAATGGGCTGTGCTGCACTGGCCTGTAACTGGGGAGTCCATACGCTACACAGACACTCTCTGCCTTAAGCTTCAGGGCATCAAAATGGGGCCATTTCCTCAGTGACAAATGTCCGTGTTTCCTACAGACAACAGGGTGTATTCTGGGTCTGTTAGGGGTCTGGGTTTCCCCCCCCTCCCCTTTGAATCAGGTCTAGTTTAGCACTTCAGCACTTGATCAGCTCATGCCACAGCATGATGTTTGCTGATGAGAGCGCCTAGCCCCGTGATGTCATCGCTGTGCTGGGTAACAGCAGGCGACATCACACCGGGAGGCAAGTCTGCCTCCTAGGACAGGGAACAGAAAGTGTCCAGTGCTTTGCAGACGTGCAGCTGCTCGGACAGGCTGGATGCAAAGCTCTACCCGGATGCACTGGACAGGAAAATGGAAATCAAGGGTTTGTTATTCCAGCCCTCCCCAAAGTTGTGGCACCGATGCCACAATAAAGGCAGTGAAACACTGCGTGGAAATCGGTTAGATATAGCACTCTCTAACTTTGTTATTACAGCACAGCCAGAAAGCCAGGCCAGAGCTGTGCTTTGTAAGCCTAGCGAGTAACGAGCTGAGCTATAGATTAGCCAGTAAAGGCATACTCGACTGGTATGTCATGATGCTGTCATTCCTGAACCCATTCCACACAGTAGTATATGTAAAGTTATAATATTGTCTGCATAATCAGTGGGTGGTGTCGCTATTTTTTCCCTTAAGCATATGATGGACAAACAGCTTCTCCACTGTACATTTAAACCACTTCCATCATTTCTATTCATCTGCCCAGGATAAATTACATAGGAAAAGATGTGTAGGTGATGAAATTGCCCTCCATTTTTATCTCTTGTTTTTTTAACTGACAAAGGAGAGACAACAGATGAGGTGTGTGTTGACACAGAGGTGGGTGGAAAACATAAATAACTTGTGTCTCCAGAAGCAAACCCTAAAAAGCCAGCTTGCCTGTTTGGGGAGCAGGGCTCGGGGCCGCCTGTGTGATAAGATGTTGGCGTTCTTGCCTTCTTAAAGCTTTCTATATAGCTTTGCGATCTCTCAGCTATTTTTTGTGGGTTTCTTAAAAAACAAAAACAAACTAAGATCCCATTTCACAGGGATTAGAGTTTCCATGGAGAGCTGTAGCCCTTGGCGCCTGTGGTAGGTTGTGGCATGGCTGTAATGACAGCCCTAGTCTGGTCCCGCCAGTCCTGAGACATTAGTGTACGCACAAGCGTGCGCACGGAGGGACACACACACTTCATCCCTAATGGGTTTTTCATTTTGTGCGTGTGGGAAGCGCCAGATAACAACCCTGGAAGCAGAAGTTGATTGATCACAGACCTGCTATGGGATTTGGGTGGCACCACTAAGGCGCTTGGTGCCCTTGCTGGTCTGCCAGTGACGTCCCAGCCTCCACAGCTCAGTTCGTCATCAGCCTCTTCAAGAAGATGACCTCTGAGGACCAAGAGCGCCAGTGGTTTTTCTGATGTGGAGGTTGACCACTGAAACTAGAAAACCACCCTCTTCAAAATTCCTAGTGTTTCTTTCTCTGGCCCTTCTGTGTCCTACTCTCCAAGGCTTCTGGCCAAAATCAGCCCGGAACCGAAGGGTCAGCAGCTAAACGAAATTTCAAGGCTTTTAGAGAGCCCAACTGGCTGGGCAAAGGGCCTGGCTCAAAGGAGCAGTGGAGAAAATGGGGTGAAGACCAAGGGACCGGGGGGGGGGAGACCAGGAGAGGAGTGGGGGGGCCGGAAGGGGAAGGAGGGGATCTGTTCCTTGCTCTTCTAAAACCCTGGTTTGTCACACACACAAATCAAAAAGAGCAAAGGGTTCTGGGAGCAGCACCTCCAAATCAAACATTACCTGTGCAACCATCGCCAGGCTTTGTAGCACATGCATACTAAAAGACCACGTTCGATGACGTGCTTGCTCTGATTTTGCAGCAGGCCCGGGCACACCTTGCTGCCTTTGCTGCCGGCAGCTGCCCTCTCTCAGGAAGGCGCTCAAGCCGCACCGGCGGCGAGTGCTCAGCACGGGTCGGTGGCTGGTGTCTGCTGCAGCAACTGTCCCTGCTTGCATGGGAGAGGCACCCCAGTGCGAGGAAGGCTTCCCTGCATTACTGTGCCAGCTCTATAGCTCCAGCGTGTTTTAAGGTTAAGAAAAATACTCGAGGCTCAGACATCGGTTTCTGCATTTTTTTTCACATGCGCTGGCTCCACTCTTTGGAGGGAGCCTGCATGAGCTGCTGTGGGCTGGGGGGGTTAATGTGAGCAGGCTGCAGCCTCCTTCATGTCAAGGCAGGGTGTCCAAAAACTGAACGTGGAAACATGCTTGGGTGATAGAAGAAAAATGTGATTTTACCCAGCCTAAGTTGAAATTTGCAGAACCAAGTGACTGAACCCATAAAAAACAAACCAGTGACAAAACTAGGTGTGCTGGGCTATGCTGGGCTCTACTATTCATTCCTTCTTTTCTCTGCATAGGATTTTCACAGCTGCATCCTTCACTTAATTTATTCATTTTAGAAGATATGGTTATTATCCCCCTAACACCTGTAGTCCACCGTTCTCCCACGGTGCTGGCTCCCTGCACACAGGCCTACCTAGCTCCTGGTAGGAGGCAATGGGGACAGAGGGACTAAAGCCAGCTTGAGGCTTATTTTGATGCACCCCGTGCGTATCATAAGGCATTGCTTGCAGCACAACAGTGGTATGTAACTCTCGCAGTGCAGGCAGGCAGATGTGTTTGGCAGCTGGAACAGTGGGAGAATTAAGGCTTAGATCTGTTTCCGTTGAAGGCAAACAGGATTTTAGTTGCCAACTTCAGATGGAGCAGGATTGGGACCCGAGAGCAGGGTCAGCCCAGCAGTTTGCTGTTTGCCCATATTGTCTGCGCTGCTGCAGGGGAGCGCAGGAGCCTGGTCAGAGGCGGGGGGGGGTGTGTGTGCAGGGAATAATTAGTAGTGCTTATTAAAAGCTATGGCGATTATTCATTACAGCTGCTCTTGGCCACCCTGCTTCAACAGCATGAGCCCTGAAGTCGGAGGCAGGGGGAGGGGGGAGGAGAAGTAAATGGGGGCCTCCTTCACTCTGGTGTTCCAGTGGCCATCTCTTTTCCAGAAGACGGATGTTGCACTCTAAGTACCTCTCCAGAGAGCTAATGGCCGACATGGCATTATTACCAGCCTGCGATGAGCTCCATTTTTTTTTTATGATAGTAATTTGTTACACCGGTTTGCCACATGCCCGCTGCTTCCTTGTTAATCCAATAATCTATATGAGAAAAGCAATTTGACATTCCTCCTTCCCATCTGCCACCCATCACCCAATCTATATCTTAACTATCAGTGATTTATTAATGGTGCCTGCATTAAGCACATCTCCGCTTCATTGGCGCCCTCGATTCCCTCCCTCCTAGAGACATTTAGAGAGCAGAGTCAGCATGGAGCTGAAAAGCAACAATAAAAGCAACCAACTCACGGGATTTTGGGTCAAATAATCCGTGTGCTCCCAGGTGAGGGAGTCCAACAGCCTGAAGCCCACTCAGCTGGGACCCAAGTACACGCTCAGGCCCCCCCGCTCCTTGTGAAGCACGATGCACTAGGCAATGCAGGGCTCTGTCAAGTTTATGTCTATAATCCCTTTGCCAGCATCACTTCGCATCCAGTGCGGGGCTGTGTTCAGCGGCTGTTGGAAGGGTCACCGGCTTTTGACGGGGCTTATTCCAGCAGTTGCTGGGAAATGCTTCAGCAAGGTAAAACAACCAGATCTGTGATCTGCAGAAGTAATGAAGGACAGTATGCAGTACCCTGGATCCCTTAAGGTCTGAAAAGAGTGGGTTTGTTAGCCTTTCTGTCAGTGGCAGAATGAACAGCCGCGGCCTTTACATGATCTCCGATTTCCACGACACATGTAGGAATACGGTGTCTTCGGTGCCTTCAGCAGAGTTGGTTCGAAATCATCTCAAAAGCTATTGGAGATGAAGGGCATCCAAGAGGCTAACGTACGTACACACACACACACACACAGAGGGGCACACGCAGCCCTGTGTGCTTACAAAGGCCTTGTTTCCTTAGAAACCAAGCTAAAAATCTACTGGCAATATTTCAGCCTGCTTGCCAGTATCAGTAAGGAGCTCAGGGACTATTTGAGTCCTGTGAAATGAAATTCCCTTTTCCTTTCTAAGGAATTCTCGGCTTGAAATTAGATTTAGGGAGCCACGGATTCTTGCATGGCTTGAAGCTCATGCTGCTACACCTGCGTGGGTGACAGGACTGGCGTTTGCCGGTCATTCGCCTTTCATTCTCAAAATTCAGTTGGTGTCCTTGCAGATGCTGGCTGGGCACTGCAAACAGGTTTCATTGATTCAATTACTCCCCATACAGCAATTGCGTATGCGCTTACAATACAGCGCAGCATCTTGCTGTGTTTCCGTGTACGCAAAAACACTGGTTAATGACTTTTAATTTAACTCGCATGGGAAAAACAAAAGAGAACATTTGAGTTTATAACGAAGTTCGTCATGCGCTCTTGGAGATTTAAAGATGCAGAGTCTAGCAACCGGATCTTGGGGATTACATAATTTAACACGACCAGATTTGGTCACATTAAACTCTGTTATATAGCAAGTTCATACCGCAGGTCGGATACAACACATTTAGAAAGCATGGGGTGCAGACAACATGGCAGATGATACCTTTATTTCATTTTCACCAACAGCTCTTTTTAAAGGGCCTTCATTTATTCAGAATAGCCTAGCAGAACCTTTTCTGTAATTACTACTATTTTTAAGTTCCAGAAAAAAAGTCATTAAAGAACAAAGTGCCGTGAGGAAGAGCCAGATTCCCAGGGAACCGTGACAATGTGGAAGCAAAACTGAAATGGATTTCATTGCTTTTTGAAGCCCAATGCAAAGAACAAATGCAAACAGCATCCACCTCCTCTAGACATACAGGGGTGGAGGATGATCTGTGCCGGGCAGGGGGAATGCACCGTGGGTGCTGCCAAACTGCTTTCCAAGATAGCTGGCACTACCTGGACCCTTCCCACCCAGCTTTTTTCCTGGCACGGGAAGAGTAACTGGAGAAAGTTTAGATTTGCCAGGTTCTGTGGTGACCGGCTTGGAGGTCCCACAAAGCAGCTCCCACCAAGCCCTGCTGTCCTGCTACATTGAGCAGTGTTTAGTTTACTTCTGAATTTTTGCCTCTTGTCTCTGGTGAGCTGTGGCTGAGATGCTGCTCTTCCCACTGCTCGGCTCCCCAGCCATTTTCAGTGCCTCAGGATGCCAGCCTTAATATCGTTGAAGGCTCCCAAGGTGACTTTTTTTTTTTCTTTTTTGCTGTTCCCTTTCCCTAAGGCTGAGATTTTCAGTGGAGTTTTAGAACATGAGTTCACCCAGATTTATCAAATGTTTGTATCATTAGGACTAGTAACTTTTTAGGCATTATGAAAAATCCTGCAATAAACAGACTGGGAAGAACTCAGGTATAGACTCAGTGTTAGGAACTGGGTGATCTGGTTTGGCTTTTTTTCTTCTTTAAACTTTTCCACCCTTCGATGTGTCCGTGTAGTGTCAAGAGGCCCTGATGAACTTTGGGGTTTTAGTGGGGCACTGTGCAGTGACCATACTGGATCTCAGATGTGCCATCACCGATTCAAAGAGCTTAGCATGTACTCCAGAATGAGGCTCAGCCAAATGTTTCTGGTAAATAAACTATTTCTCGATAATCATGGCCACGTGATAATTGCAACTAAATCTGCTGAATAGCCAAAAAAGGGGGGTGGTTTTGGTTTTGGTTTGGTTTGTGTGTTTTTTAAAGGAGTAAGAAGCTGAATTCCTAAACTGGAGGATGACGAGGAAGGGCCCATGTTACCCCAGCTGTCTGCTCCAGGCATTCACTCACACTAATGGAGACACGGACTAAATTGGAGAGCTATGGATTTGATGGGTGGACTGTTCGATGGATAAGGAACTGGCTGGATGGTCGCATCCAGAGGGTAGTGGTCAATGGCTCGATGTCCGGATAGAGACCGGTGACAAGTGGTGTCCCTCAGGGGTCCGTACTGGGACCGGTGCTGTTTAATATATTCATCAATGACTTAGACAGCGAGATCAAATGCACCCTCAGCAAGTTTGCGGATGACACCAAGCTGAGTGGTGCGGTTGGCACACCAGAAGGACGGGATGTCATCCAGAGAGACCTGGACAGGCTGGAGAGGTGGGCCTGTGTGAACCTCATGAGGTTGAACAAGGCCAAGTGCAAGGTCCTGCACCTGGGTCGGGATAACCCCCAGTATCAGTACAGGCTGGGAGAAGAAAGGATTGAGAGCAGCCCTGCCGAGAGGGACTTGGGCGTGCTGGTGGATGAAAAGTTGGACATGAGCCGGCAATGTGCGATGGCAGCCCAGAAGGCCAACCGTACTCTGGGCTGCATCAGGAGAAGCGTGGCCAGCAGGTCGAGGGAGGTGATTCTGCCCCTCTACTCTGCTCTGGTGAGACCTCACCTAGAGTACTGCGTCCAGCTCTGGAGCCCTCAGCACAAGAAGGACACGGAACTGTTGGAGCGGGTCCAGAGGAGGGCTACTAAAATGATCCGAGGGCTGGAGCACCTCTCTTATGAGGACAGGCTGAGGGAGTTGGGGTTGTTCAGCCTGGAGAAGAGAAGGCTGAGGGGAGACCTGATTACGGCCTTTCAGTACCTAAAGGGGGCCTATAGGAAAAATGGGGATAATCTTTTTAGTAGGGCCCGCTGTGACAGGACAAGGGGTAATGGTTTTAAACTAAACCAGGGTAGGTTTAGACTGGATATAAGGAGGAAATTCTTTACAACGAGGGTGGTGAAACACTGGAACAGGCTGCCCAGAGAGGTGGTGGAGGCCCCATCCCTGAGAACATTCAAGGCCAGGTTGGACGGGGCTCTGAGCAACCTGATCTAGTTAGCGGTGTCCCTGCTCACTGCAGGGGGGTTGGACTAGATGACCTCTAGGGGTCCCTTCCAACCCAAAACATTCTATGATTCTATGATTCTATGATTCTATGATTCTATCCCTGTCCCTGCCTCATTGGCTTGAAATCATATTCCTGCCCCAGATTTTTTAGGGTAAACCTCTTTTATTCTCTCCTGCTGGAGCCGTTCCACCTTCTATACCATATTTAAATCCTTTTTGTAGGGGGTTTATAACGAGGTTGGCTACATGCATTGCACATGTAGTATGAAGGAGAGCGATGTGAAGATTGACCTTTACTTACGTAAGAACCTCCTAGAGCAGAGGAGGTAGATCTAAAATGGGGAAACCTGAGTATCTCACTGTCCGTCAGATGGAGAAAGCTGCCCCTCTGTGCTTTGTGTGTTTTAGCACTGCACTGCTGAGTAAAGCAATGTCTGCCTCTGGTCTTTTTATTCCCATCGCTTGTTTCTGTTAAACTTACTGAAAATGGAAAGGAAACATTTCCTTTTGAATTGAATGAGAGGTTTTCTTTGAGCCAAAATAAGGAAAAAAAAAAAAAAGTTTGTTTGTTTGTTTGTTCACTGATTTGGCAAGGGAAGTCCTCTAAGCATTTCAATTTTGGCTCAGATCAGAACTACTACAATGTTTTGTCTTTTTCATGTTCATCTGTCAAACAGCAACAATAGCTCTCTACACAGGGCTACTGGAAATGAGACGCAATGGCTCAGGGTACCAAATGACTGGATAAGGGAGGGGGTGATTGCACGATAGGATGGTTTTGGCTATTCAGACCAGGCGTGTGCATGGCACAGCGATGCCACTTCAGCTGAAGAGAGCAAGGCTGAGTTGTGTGGAAACAAAGTCTACAAGCAAATCCACTCCTCTCCCTCCTCCTCCCCAGAGTCATTGCTTGTAGTCCCTACTGCACTCCCTTCTGGAAACACAAGTATTTTGAGAACTTGTTCTGGTTTCGGCTGGGATAGAGTTAATTCTCTTCCTGGCGGCTGGCATAGTGCTGTGGTTTGGGTTTAGTATGAGAATAATGTTGATAACACCCTGATGTTTTCGTTGTTGCTAAGTAGTGCTTACTGAAGCAAGGGCTTTTCAGCTCCTTGTGCTCTACTGACCGAGGAGGCTGGAGTTGCACAAGAAGCTGGGAGGGGGCACAGCCAGGACAAACTGGCCATAGGGCTATTCCATATGACGTCATGCTCAGTATATAAACTGGGGGGAGTTGGCCCGGGGGGCCTCTGCTGGGGGGACTGCCTGGGCCTCGGTTGGTGGGTGGTGAGCCATGGCATCATGCATCACTTGCTTTGTATATTCTTTTATTATTTTTATTTTTATTTTTTTAAATTTTATTTTATTATTTCAATTATCAAACTGTTCTTATCTCAACCCATGAGTTTTTCCACTTTTACTCTTCCGATTCTCTCTCCCATCCCACTGCGGGGGGGAGCAAGCGAGCAGCTGGGTCGGGCTCAGTCGCTGGCTGGGGTTAAACCATGACAGAACCGCACTATGCTGGCTTCTCCAGCTGACTTCCTCCACATGAGAAGAACAAACCCCCAGAAAAAACCCCACAGGAATACTCCTGGAAACCATTTTCATAAAGGCAAAGATAGAAACCACATCTTTGGTGTATGATCCTGCAAAACTGTGAGAAGAATCTGTATATTTGCTCTGGGCATTCCCTTAGGCTTCTCTGTCTTAATGGCACAATCTTAAAGCAAGCCAATGCTAGAAGAAGAGGAGAGAATAGGGAGTACAGGTAGGGAACTCAGGCTGAAGCCACATCATGATTTCATGTATCCCCTCGTACTCCAGCTAACACCAGTTTGCTTGACCAGTAACCCATTACAAGTTGGGGCTTTGATAAAACAGTGTTTTGGAACACAGGGTTTCCCAAGATTTCCCTCTTGCAGAATAGCTCTTTAGCAAATATTGCACAGGAATTATTTCAACCTTTATATCATTGTCTACATCTACAGCCTTATGTTAGGGAAAATTTAAAAGCTGGCATTTTGGGTTGTAAGACTGCCTGGTGCTGAGTATTTCATGAGTTGCAGAGAGGCCAGGTGATGGATTATTTGTCCTTGCTGCTGTGTATAGAAGAGCTCATTTAGCAGTACTGTAGAAGAAGGATTTCATTAATGGCTGCAGAAAAAACAAGTGAAAGCTGAGAATTATTTGGGGTGGGGGAAAAGAACAGAAGGAAGGAGGTTAATCTCATATTTGTAGCTTTGTAGGTCTCTGCAATTACCTTTTTAGATATGAAATTATTTCACCCTAATAGTCTGCTTGTGGTGTGTTTCTTCTCCCAGGGAATATTAAGTGTATGTAAAATTCCTACAATCAAATGTGAAATAGCAATGCTGGAAAGATAATGGTTTGACAACAGCCAAGCTGCCCCAGGCTGCCATCACCTTTCATATTACTCCATAAGGTGTCTGAAACTTTTTTCAGTAGAAGATTCAGGGGAAGATGTAATTATAATGATATAATTAATTTTTTCCTTTGTACTTTCTTAAAAAAATATAAAAGAAATAAATAGAAAAATTGCAAAAAGGTATTTTTTCCTGTTTGTACTGAAATCGGTTTTTTGTTTGATGAAAGCTCTTTTTTTTACACTGAGTCTTTAGGGAAAAAAAAAACAACCTAGCAGTTCATATTTTTGTAAAAACGTTTCCCAAGAAAAAAAAAAATAGTTTCTGACTAGCTTTAGTTATCATGTATTTTTTTATTAAAATCTCCATCTCTTTGCATTCCTGCTGCTTATTTGACAGTCTCTGCTTGTCTTTCCTCTACTCGCTCGTCATCGTTTCACAATCTCTCTTTGTACTCTACACTTCCTATTTTTAATTGGAATTTTCTTCTTTCCAATTTCTTCACCTTTTCTGTATCACAACTCTTATGTGGTAGATGATCCTAATAATATCTGAGTGGGAGCTGAACTTTAGACCCATGGTATATCTGAGTTGTTTTGAGCAAGCTAAAAATTATTAGAAAGAAAAAAGGTAGACATGAGACATTGTTGAATATTTTTCCCTGATTTGTATAAGTGGAAAGCAGATGCAACAACTTCAGCTAAAATAGAGTTCACATTTCTTTTCTCTAATAAGGACTAGAGTTTGTTATATGGGAGAATATATCTATTTTTAATATATTTATATGTTTATAATGAACACTTTGCATTCTGCTTCTTTTCTTGCCCAGAAATGTTTCAGTGAAACAACTTGGAAGATGACAGATCGGAGAATAAAGGAGGTGGGAAAGGACCTCTGGAGGTCTTTAGTCCCACCTCCTGCTCGAAGCAGGACCAGTCAGATCAGGTTGCTCAGGACCTCATCCAGGTGAGCTGTGATTAGCTCTGTGGGCAGAGATTTCATCGCTTCTCTCTGTGCACCTGCAGCAACCTGTTGGGACAAAGCAGAAGACAGCCTGGTTTTCAAATGTGATCTGGACAGGAGGACTGAAGCTGTATTGGGCTAAGCCTTGGCTTCTCATTTTGTTGTGCCGTGCTCATGCCCTCTCCACCCCTCAGCTTGAAGCAAATCAGAGAAGTGGTTTCTTCTCACTGCGTAAGTGTCATTCAGGTTTAAATTAAATAAATGCAGCTCACGTGATGCTGTGCAACAGTCTTCAGAAAGACAGGAGAAGAAGAAATACTCTCATTGAACCTGTCAGAGGGACTATGATGGGCTATGAGACCTCACACCCTGCCTTCGTACTAGGGGCATAAGTAGCATAAAGCAAGGGAGAAATAGTGGGGGAAAGGAGCTCCACAGGTGGGCCCGGCACTCGTGGGCACCTATGGTGACCTCCATCAAGCCATGGGCCCTCCATTCAGTATCAAGGCCCAGCTGAGACAGCTTTACCTCATGGACGTCTGTGACTTCTACTTCACATGCAACTGAAATAACCTCAGCATACTATGGAAAAAAATGGCTTTGTCAAAGTTCAGTAACGGAGGAGAGATTTAACAGTCTGGCCACCTTCTTCTCTTCTGATGCGATTTATATCTACTCTTGAAATCAGTAGTAACAACCAAATTATATACGTTGCAAATGATGAGGTCTAGAAGTGCATGAAACATGTGAAATAAAACCTGAAATGGATTGAAATTTGACTAGTTTCAGCTGCCAGTACAGGCTTAAAACTCAGGTAGGGCTCATTAAGAAGTTCATCTGACCTTTCTGACTGAACCCAGGGCTGATTTTACGTCTGGTCCACAGAGAACACCTTCTTTTTGCTTTTTTCTTTTTTTCACCTAGATGAAATCTCACTGATTATGACTGGAAGCTCCTAAGTTTGTTCAAACCCAAAGTTCAAAGCAAGTTCAAAGTACAGGAAGCATGTAGCCACGAAAATGGAAATAGTTGGGTTTTGAATCCATGAGATCAGAGCAGCTGGAATTTGCACTTTGCTGAAACTGCCTGAGCCATAATGCTCTGAAAAGATGAGAGTTAAATCCTGATGAATAGAGAAGAATGGAAGAAGCCCTGGCTTTGGCCTTGATCTTTGGCAAAGATGACAGACTTTCTTAAATGGTTTTGTAATACAGATGAATCCTATCCACTAAATATTTAGGTAGACACTGCCATGAAATATGCTAGAAATGGGTAAATCAGTGCATAGGAGAAGAGAAATAATGTCTTGCCTGCTTGGCCTTTAAGTAGAATGTATGGTAGGCCTAGGAGAGGACTAGCTCCATGGAATGACTACTTTAGTCAGGACTTGTCATCTCCGTAAAAGTCAAAGCAATGCTGTTTGCAATCTGCTGTATGAAGCTTCCAGGATCACACTATGGAGTGGTGAAGAAATCAAGAAATTGTCTTGATAAGCTCTGCAGATAAAAGCAGAAAATGTGCACCATTCTTGCTAGCGGGAGTGGGCAAAACAGGTACGTGTTTGGGTGCAAGTCTGCTCTCATCTGGGGGAATTATAAAAGCAAGCCACTGGAGAAGGACAAGTCTTATGTTTCCTTTCCTCCTTTTCTGAAAATGTTTTGTGTTTATACCTGCTCTAGCACAAAGTATTTACCATAGAAGCATTGCAGCATTCTGCAGCTCCCTCTCTTATGCCGAAGTTCAGGGTGAAGCTCCCCCTTTAGCTCCTAGGTATTCTCCTGGAATGGGCTGGTATTGGAAAATGGGAGCTGGGACATCATAGCACTGATAGGTCTGCTTCTTGTTGCCATCAGTTTGTCCTGAGAAAGACTCATGGGAAAGAGATGCACGCAATGAAGACACACAGCGCAAAGATACTGGACAGTAGCAAGTCTTGCCAGAAAAAAAAAAAAAAGAGAGGGGAATAAGGAGTGAGAAAGAAATGGACCTGTGGATGATTCAGTTCTGAAGGCTGGAAAGATCCATCCATATCATCTTGCCTGACATCCTCCCCAACAGCAGGCAAGGAGCCACATCCAGCAACCAACCCTGTCTGATCCAGACACATAGCTGAACTGAAGTGTATGACTGTGAAAGTCCTGATCATACAGCCTAGCACAGGCTTGGTGCTGACAACCTATAGCTCTGGCTCTGTCATCAGGGTTATGGGACAGGACTGCACTGCAAGCTAATGTGACATGCTGTATGAGGTAATCATGACTCCTTGTGACTATCAGTGTCTGAACTCCAGCAAGAAAGACAAATTCAAACTTCAAGGAAGAGAGCTTGCTTGCTAATAATTTTGTATATTTTGGTGGCTAAATCAGGGTGTTTTCTGCATGAGCTTTTCAGGTCCTCTTCTGTCTGTCTGGATTGCACTCGTCATCATAGTGTTGTAATTCACGCTAGCCATTAGGCAGTGCTGCCTACAGCAATACCTCATCCTCTCCAGGGATTAGAGGCAAAGGGGTAAGTGACAGTGATCTCTTTGCACACTCCAGTATGTATTTCTGGGTCTCTGCAGCCCCCTGCAACTCACACAAAAACTCAACTCTCTCTCATGCTTTGGGATAACGCACTGGCCCTGTCTTTGGCTGTAACATGGAAAGCTGTGGGTGCTTTAAATGTGATGGAAGAGAGGTGTGGACACAAGTGAAGAAGAGTTGTTTTCAGTACCCCAGGCAAAGGTTTTCTGACTGTAAGCCACTGTTCCCCTCAGGTTTGAGTCACATGTATGCCTGCTAAATGGCATGGGTGTCAGCCATCCAGCCCTTGATATTCTTCTAGTCCTGCTGGTAATTCAATCAGACAGGTGCTCTTCCTCCTACCCCAGGAGCAGAGCGTTCACTCTGGAGTGAAGAAGAATAATGTTGGCTCTACTCCTGCTTGTACCCTGCCTCCATTTCCCTCCTGCTGCTTCTGAACCTTCTGACCCTTTCAAAGGCAGCTCAGCAGCCTGCTCCATCTTTTATTGAATTGAATTGCAAATCTGGAGAGGCCGCAGTGGGAGCAAGCCATCCATTTCAATTCTGTGTCCCTGTTGTCCCTCCCATGGGACCATGGCAGACCCTGAGGAAATGCAGTCAGCATTTGTTGATTGAGCCCTCTGATGAGATTAACTTCTCGTTTAGTAAGAAGTCAGTTATATGGTCCCAGCTGTGTTTGGTCCAGCCAAGTCTCAGTCCTAAGACAGAACAAAATTTTTGTGAGCTCTGCATACCCTAAGTGACCCATGGACAGTGTCCCACCCTTCCAGCAGCATTACTGGAGAAGCAGGCTTGCAAAGATGGACTCGCCACCTCTGCCACCCATTAGGAAAAATGAGGCAACAGCAGGCAGCCAACTTAGGACAACCTACCCACCGTATGACAAGAACACTTCTGACATGAGCACCCTTCAGCAAATTGCCTTTCTGCTGAGGAACCATGGAAGATGGATGACCAACGGGAGGAGCACCATGACCTGCAGCACATGCTGCAAGGAATTACCGTGCCCTGATCCTGAGGAAGCCAGCACAGACCACAGCCCTCGGGTCTGTGTCCTTACTTAAGAGTGACTAATTCTCCACCCGACTGCCAGAGGTGAGGGGTCAGGAGGAGAGGTCAGAGTGGGTCACAGATCAGTGGAGAGAATACAAATCAAAAAGAAACCCTTGGCCTTTCAGCTTAGTTTGTATTGGCAGTTGGATCTATCTTTTTTTAGCTCCAGCCTCGCTTACCCTTTGGAGCAAACTGCTTTCCTCGGAGCACCTGCAGAAGAGCAGTTCAGAAGATGGCAGCCACACTCATGAGGTTTATGCTTGACATCTCTCTGTGGTGACCCTGTGAAAACAGGATTTCACTGCTGTGTCTCCCCGGGGCTGCTCCCACTCCCGTTGACTTCAGTGACAAAGCTCCCAGCCCTTTTAAGCCATGCAAGACTTGCAATAAATTGCAACTTGTCATTAGAGCGGGTAGCTCAGGCAACGCTCTCCTCTGTGGCGTGCTGGGTGGCACATCATCCCTTGTGTGGTCTGCTCAGCACCCTGCCTTCTTCTTACATGAGCCACCAATGCCCCCTTCAGCGCACTGTGGTTATAGTGCTACTTGAGACCATTCTTCTTCACCATTACTGCCGTCCCAAGGGTGCTTGTTACTCTCAGGGACTAGGTGTGGAAAATACAGGGAAAAGAACTGAATTCTTCACTCTTTGTCTCAGCCTTGGTGTGTATATGTGTGTTTATGTTTCTCTTTCTTTTCCCTTTCTTTCAGCGACGATAGCAAATGAACCTGCAATCTCGTTTCAAAATTAGGAGTTGGGTTTGTTTGGGGTTTTTTTATTTATTTATTTTTGGAAGGTCTTTCTCAAGCAGAATACTTTCAATCTTGGGTACTTCTGTGCCACACCTGCAGCCCTAACTGTGGCTGTCTTGAAAGAAATAGTTCAATTTTGTAGCAGATTTGGATTCTTTAAAATTGGGTTTGATTCCAAATCAGAGAATCAAAAAGAGCCTTCAGGCTATTTCTTGATAGAGAGTGCTTTTGTCTCCAGCTGACCAGTAGCCCAGGGGGACTGGCATGTCCTGATGGCATGGGAGTGCCAGGTAATGCACAATTTTACCCCGAGCCCACTCCTCCATGTGGGTGGCTGCTCCCTTGTCACAGCACTCATGGCACGCTCTGGCAGGGAGCTGCAGGACGGGAATGTGCAGACGTGCTTCACTTTTCTTGTAAGTGTCCCTTTCTGAGGAGGTGGAAGCTCTTCCTCCCCTTCCCTCCTTTCAGGTGTGTTTGATTTGATGGATTTCATAGGTGCTGCTTGGGATTTTCCCAGCCCCTTGGGTAAAGAAGTCTGGCCCTGAGGGACAAAATTGCCAGAGCACTGCACATTTGGAGACTTTGATGGGGACCGGGAGTTGCAGGGTTTGGCTTAGTAGGGAAACGTGTTCTAGCTGTGGAGAAGATAATTGGTTGTAAAAAACATATGGCATGTCTCTGGGTGAGCAAGGCAGTTGTTATGTTGACAAACTCAGCCTTGCCGACAAAATGGCTATGGAGCCTATTACTGTGTGGGGTATTCTTTATCCTGTTGTATGTTTCCCTGTAGCTACTATTAGAAGTTATAATCTTTAATATCCCTCTTGTCTCACATCTGATGAGAAATGGAAAGGTCAATAGTCCTACAAGGCATCAATGTCTCAGCGAGCCCACTCTTTTTTTTGTCTTGACAACAGCCAATAAATCTCAGAAGGCTTCCTTGAAATACAGGAGAGAGGAATCTGTTTATAGTCTCTATGTTGTTACTTAGAATATTCATAGGACCATAGAATAGTTTGGGTTGGAAGGGACCTTTAGAGGTCATCTAGCCCAACCCCCCTGCAATGAGCAGGGACATCTTCAACCTGATCATGTCGCTCAGAGCCCCATCCAACCTCACCGTAAATGTTTCCAGGGATGGGGCATCTACCACCTCTCTGGGCAAGCTGTTCCAGTGTTTCACCATGATTACCTGCTTTTGTTGTGGGCATAATCACTTCTTGTTGTGCTGGAAAAAAAGCTAGACTGTCCCACGAAAAGGTGGCCTTGTGCCCGGGAATGGTGTGGTTTCCATGGCAATAGATTAAGATGGGCTGTCTAGAGCCAAATTGGATCCCAGCAAGCTCCAAAGCTGTCTGGGGCGTTGGTGCCCACTACAGCCTGTGAGCACAGCACCATGGTTTCTGAGTCCCTTTGCTTAGCTGTGAAACAGAAGTTGACTCTACAGCTTCTTAGGGCTTTACATTCAAAAGATGCTGCAGCACTGACTCGGTCAAAATTGCTGGGGAAAAAAAAAAAACAGTGGTGAATTTAGTGGTGAGGGTTGTGCTTTCACAGGGAGGACAGGGTAAAGCAAGTCCTTGAGTCATGGAAGCTCCTCTTTATCCTCTCCTTATAGGCTGGTCATAACTCTCAGCACAGGAATGTGGGAAAAGGAGTTTTGGGATTATTCAGTCCCATACACTTTGATACAGGGATTGGAAATTTAATCCTCTTACTGCATGTAGGTTTTTGCATGAGACTAAGTGGAAACTTGAGATAGAGGCATGGGGTTGGGAATGTCAGTCTGTTTTCATTAGACATGTCTCTGCTTTGGACATCTGCAGATCGAAGAAGCTCCAATAATGGGCAGCAAGCAACAAATCATCCGTGTGCTTTTTTGAGGAGCCATAGCAGTAGGAATTGCTTATTCCGAGATATTTCAGCATGCCTGATGTAATCTATCTTCTTTTCTGATTGTAGGTTGTTGAGATGAGTGATTCCCCACATAGGAAGAAAACTATTTTTTGAGAAGAAATCTGGTTCTAGTTTGACTGCTTACTCAGTATCTAAGTGGATATTTCTTTTCTGCACAGCTTCACACAGAAAAAGGTAACAAGACTGCTGCAGTCTCTAGCATAACTCTTTCTTACTCGTGACTTTAATGAAAGTATGAGTTTTACAATCCCTTCCTAGACAGGCTGCTTTGGTTGTCGTCCAGAAAGTAACTCCAAACTATGTATTAGCAGCTTGGGCTATTTTTGAACAACAACATCTTTTTTATATTAATAATTTATGTGCCTAAAAATTTCCCTGTCATTCTTCCCTTCAGAATTGGATTTCTTTTATTAGCTCCCTGTTGAGCAGATTATGTTTTGATTTGGGGAGAGATTATAGCTATTCCTTGATGAGAGTTGAGGCAGGAATTATTGGGAACATCACTGCATTTCTTACCAGCAGTTGGATGCATTTGGCTGAGCTGATGCTGGATGACATTTTCACTCCAGTGTAAGACAGCACGCGGGGTTGAGTGCGGGTGTCCTGCTGTGTGGTAGGACATAACCTAAAAACTGACACCTCAGCACTGGTAGTAAGATTGCCTTGTTCATTTTTATGTTTTCAGCATGGCCAGTTGTAAATACCGAGGGAAGAGCAGAAGGAAGAGAGCAAGTCGTGAGCAATCTTTCCTAAGCATGCTTGCCCAACTCCCACCCATTAGGAGATAAGGAAGTTCAAAAGTCACAGACAGACCATAATGTTGCATCGTCACCAGTGGTGAAACAGTGGTCTATTCCCTTTCTGAATCTACTTCTACTCCTGACCTGAACAACCTCTTATAATAAGAAGATACAAATGTATTTAAACATCACGTGAAAGAACTATTTCTATCTAACCCTGTCAATTCCAATGATCCTTTATTGGGTGAAACAACAACTAATTGTCCCTTAAGTACCCCTGGCTTGTAAGGTTTGTGGATAGTCATGTTGGTTTATCTTTAATGACTGCAACCATAAGCTATTATTTAGGCTTTTGGTTAACACTCTGCTATTTTCCTAGACTTGTTGACAGTCCCAGTTTAGTGGGGTCAGTATTTGGCTGCAAACTCACCCCTCAGTGGAACAAACAGAGCGTAAGCCTCCAGCTCTAAAGATCTTAACTGGAGGGACCTTCACGTGCCCCTTGCTATCGATGTATCTGCACCTGTCTTTCCCATTTGCTTTCCTTTTTGTGAGGAAGCAGGAGGCCATCTCATTTCCCTTAAGAGCCAAGCATCTGTGCCGGATACCATTGCTCGTGATGGATGCAGCACACAGCTGCAATGGTGATGGAATCTCTCTGATTGACGCCAGTGTGTCTCATGGGATGGGCAGTCCACCTGAAGACCCCAGGAGGTAACATGAAATAGGAGCGTGAGACGTTTCATAAGATTCCCATAAGACACCATAATGGCACTTCAAATTCAAAAATTTTATTGTCAACCAGACCATTTTGGTTCTGGGATAAAATAGTTTGGTCTGCAATAATCAGTAAGGAAAAACTGAAACTGTTTCATTTTGAAAATTTTTATTAAATTATTTTTCCATTTTTCTCTTTTCATTGATATTTTCTATTAAAACACCTGACAGCAAATTTCTGATATTGCTGGGTTGAATCTCTAAGCAGCGTTTCTACTTTCCCATAGCAATTTCTTGTATATTGAATCAAAACTTTTGGGCAACTTCAGTTATATTGGTTTTCCTTGCTCCCTTGGCCCCACTGTCTCCCTGTCTGTCACAGCTGGAAGAAAAATACAGGCTAACAATTTCCAAAGCAGCCAAGTGCCCTGAGCCTAAGCTTTATTCAAGGCCAGCGTGATTAGTGCCAGCTTTAGGCACAGCTAAAGCAGGCAGTTGCCTAGGGCAGCAGAACAGCCACGGTTCCTCTGCCTGCTTTTCCCCGTCAGAGCCACGGAGGCTGAGCCGCCTGCTATTGCCAAGCTCGTGGGCCAAGGTGTGTGAGCCAGTGGCTACGCCTGAGTGTGCACAACCACCCTGGGAGCCGTAATTACTGCATGTCCTCCTCCCACTCCCCTGGCATCATCGGGCACCCCTGAGGATGGCAGCTCCCCCAGCTCCAGTTCTGCCCTTTGCTTGCCCTCCCCAGGCGGTGAGTGCCCGTCCTCATTGCTTCTCCGTCAGGTGGCAAAATTGAACTTCATTTGCACCAACAAAGGGCTTTGAACTGGCGCTGTGGGAGGTTCAGCCACGTAAGATCTGCCTTATTTTTACAGATGAGACTTAGGTTCTTTAGTCACTCATATTCTTTGGAAAACATTACCACAGAGAGGGTATTCCTGCCACTGGATTTTCTATAACTACACATAAGTCATTTGAATAGTTTTGAGGCATGACCCTGGTACCTTCAGAGAAGTTTGTCTCCGCACTTTTTTTCCACTTGGATCCATGTGTACATTTCTCTGTGTATGTGTGTGTGTGTGGCTGTTGGGAGGAATATATGTTTTACATGTGCATTTGTGTGCGAGCATGATTTTGACCAAGCCTGTGCTTATTTAATCATGTCTGATTGCAGTTTACATAGAAGGTTCCAAACATATGTTCTGGGTATATATTCTGAAATGTATTGGGAAAGGCCTCTCTGTAGGTGAGTTTGGCTTAGTTTCAAGAACCGAGGTGCAGCTCTGGCTCCTGCACTCCGTATTGCCTGCTCCCGCTGAATGGAGGAGCAGCCCCAATTCCCAACAGGGCATCACACGCCAGGTGAAGAGGGGCCCACTGTGGTTAAACTCAGCAGTACCTCTGGCGCATTGCCTGGGCTGGACCTAATACAGATGATGTTGGTATACAAGGCAGCTACAGCATCTTCTCCAGGTGAAGAGTCTCCCTATCCCAAGAGACACTTGAGGTGGGTAATTCCAGCCAGAGCACCATTACCCGTGGCACCCGTGTGGTGGGCAGTGGTGGCAACAGGGATGCCTGTAGTTATGTGACGGGGGCCACGAGCGTGGCCATGGTGGGAGAATGTGCACAGGGAGAGGCACAGGCCAGCTTTTTGTCTGTGTTGCTTTGCGGGGTGGGCCATACATCGTGTGCGTGCTGACAGCATGAGCGTGGACACGGTGCCTGCGAGGCACTGACCTGGACAGTGAGGGGATTACACACTCGGTGTCATTTGGGCGGCAGGCGTTGTGCAGCACGTTGGGCCTCCGCAAAGGACAGTAGCGAGTCAAATGGAAATGCTGCCCCTGCGAACACAGCAACAAGGCAGAGCTGCATCTTTGCTTCAGTCCTTCACGCTTCCTCCCAGGGCTCTTACCCTTTTGTCGTCTTCAGGGCCGGGAGGTCTTCGCTTCATCTGCCGAGTGACCTCCCCATCCCCTGCCTGCAGCGCTGGCAAGAGATTAGCACAGATGAGAAAACACAGAGGAAACCTGCTGGAGCCAATATGGGAAAGTCTGCGACAGGAGGAGCGAGCAGCAAGGTGTCTGAGCGTGGCTGGGTTGTCTCTAGGGGACAGGGACACAGGATGGTTTCAGGCCCTGGTGCCACTGCTCCAGTGGGGAATTGCATCCACTTTAATTAGGAGCTTGCTTTAGCATTTCCCCAGAGCAGCGGGGCAGGGGGAGACAAGAAGCCCCTGGAGAGGAGAGGGAAGCTGGAAACAAGGAGCAAAGAACACAAACTGGAGTAGATTTTCTAAAGGAGGTATCCCTGTTACATCCATGGATACCCCGCACCTGGAGATCTTCTAGAAGAGTGTCGAGAAAAAACGGGAGTGGTTGCAATTAATAAAAAAAAAAAAAAAAAGCTGGTGGGGAAGGTTTTTCTTGTTCCAGATATCAAGAGTTCCCAAGTCTGTGGATCATCTCATGCTTAAAGCATGGTTGCCTTTAGGCTATGAGGTCTGCTGTGGGCTACCTACCAACTACCTCACTCAGCATCTTCATTTGCAGTTCAGTGCCTCAGAAATTGCTTGAGGGCCACCCCGAGCCAGTATCAGACTGAGGGGAAAAGTAGGGCTGGGGGTGGGGGAGCTGGCATGCTGTCAGAGCCTGCAATGACTGGCAGTGAGGACTAGGACCACCATTTCTGAGGACAGAACAGGTTCTAGGCTTGCAGGATACAACAGTAGGTGTGGGGAAGAGAAATCGGACCATGCTGGGTGAGAAGGCAAAGAGGGATCTCTGGCAGAATGGGCAGGATATGACCAGCCTTCTTCCTGCAGCCAAACCTTGTCTTTCTATCACTGGACAAAACTTGCATAGAAATGGCTATTCCCTGGGCCCTAGCCCATACATTAAGGGTTAATGCACTGCATAGTGGCAATAAATTTTGCTTGTATGACAGAGGAGTGGGCCAGAAATGTTTGCTGAGGAGAAGCTGCTGTCAGCGTTGTACCTTTTATTAGTCTGTACTTTCCTTCCCTGCCTCTAATGAAATGCCCATTGACATTTATGGTCTTGTCATCTGGTGAGAAAGCCATTGTCACCTCCACACTGCCACTTCTCCCATCACAGCAGGTCCCACTCTAGCGCTTGAAAATTGTTGTCGTTTTCTTTTTAAATGGACAAACCTTCCCTGGATGGATTTTCTTGCCCTTTGAGATGGCACAGATTACCTCTGGACAGCAGCAAAGCGGACCTTTACAGTGGTGTTTTCTGTGAACTGCACCCGCACCCTTCTAGGGACACTGGAGGAGCTTGTGCTCATGGGCAGTGGCCATTTTGTTCCCTTATATGCCACAGCCTGTTCTAAAGGATCCAAATACACCCTCTCTAGGGACTTACTTTTGCTCTCCCTCATTGCTGTCTTTTGCTTGTTTTTTCTTCCAGATAGCTCTTGATCCCGCTGGCTGGTTTCGTGGGGAGCACAGGTCTCAAAGACAAGCTTTGTACACTGACCAGGCAGATGAGAAAGGCCTTCTCAATGTCTCAACAGGGAAAGGACAGCAATGTGAGCTCAACCCTTATTAGCCATCAGAAACTCTGCACGAGAGAGAGCCCATGAGGGTGTCCCAGATGTGGAAAAAGCTTCTCAGTTTCCATTCAGTTACAGGATTCAGATGGGCAGCAAACTGTGCTTTGATAGGAGTGGGGTTTATGGAGCTACTTGCTTTATTCCAAAGTAGTGGTTATTTTACACGGAAGGTACATGGCTGCTCTGCCTGTGCTGACAAACAGCTACACATTCATTTGTAATGTGTCTTGGCCAGACATGCACTCATGGGGTTTTTTAATGTAATAATCAACTTAAATCGCCTATCATTGAAAAGGTAAATAACTAGACTTTGCTCAATTGTCCTTGGTGTCTTTCATTCTCCTTTTTGTTTTAGGGTCTTTGGGTTGTTTGTTGTTTTTTGGGGGGGGGGAGGGGGGAAGATTTTTGGCTTTTTCTTCCAAGATTCCTTCAATGTTTTTAAACCCCTTAGCATAACCAAGCACCCACTGCCACAGTGGGGAGGGTGAGGTCACAGAAACCTTTCATGGTCTCTCAGAGGAACTCCCAGGTTGCTGGTAGGAGTCCATGAGCAACGGAAGCGGCTTGACGCCAGTACCATCCCCTCCTGCATGTGCAGCTCTAACTGTCAAATTTTTCACCACCATGGGGGAAGGTGTTTAATTCCTAGGTCCAAGTGTGCTGCCCAGGCAGCTGTTTTCCACCTCCTCAGAGGAGATATAGTGAGCTGGAAGGAAGGCTGGTTCTGGTCCTCAGGCTGCCAGCTGGACCTCTCTGGTATGGTGTTTACATCTTGTTAGAGCACCACTCCTGTATGTTCTCTTCTGATGCTTTATTTTTGAGTACGAAAATAAACAGGAATAACAACTCCTAAATCTGGAGGTGCATGGGTCTCCCTGCTTCACATCTGGGACCTGAAATAAAAAAACCCCAAATCTTACTCCTTCATATCACTCTTTGCATCAAAGGTGAGAAGTTTCCTATGAATTTAAAGGCATGATAGGCAAGAGAGTTGCTTCATCTTGTTTCAGTTAATAACATGCATATACTACACTTATGAAAACAGCCTTTTATTGATTTAATCTTCTGGCAGATCAGTATTTATGTTGTGGCTAAAACTGTCTGCCAGAAAGGACTGTTCCTCATCTCTATCCTGAATCTGGCTTCAACAGTAACATATTCACTTACATCTTCCTTAGGCCAGTAAAAAGCAGAATCATTTAATCATTTTCTTTCCAGTAACTCAGGCCTTTTCCCCTCTCTGAACCTTTGTCTTATAATAGCTGAACCGTGGGTCATCATTATTTTTCTTTCAGCCTTTTCTAGGTATAACACTGGCTCTATACCCTTTGACAACACCTTCTTTTCCTCCTCTTTCTCTCTTTTGTTATTCCATAACTAACTTTCTGCTCTAGACATAAAATCCTAGGAGACACGTATTGTGGTTTATTTACTCTAAAGAATTTTTTCTTCCAGCTCTTTTGATAAATCCCATACAAGTAAATCAAAATTAATCTGTAAAATGGTGGTTTAAAAATAACGTAGTCAGAGTTTTTCTGCAGGGTTGACAGCAGCAGAAACTTGTAAGATAGCACTCTTAAAAGAGGTTACTGCAAGACTACCCTTGAATGTTTGTTCCAGGGCTCTTTGATGGACTTGAACAAAACTTGCTGCCAGTCCATCTGACACTGGGTGACAAGCAGGCAGTGCACTGCTGAATTTCTCTGAAGAATAGGTGGAAGTTTCTCAGAAGCTAATGGACAGTTGCTGGCAGAGGCAACATTTTAAACCTCATCCTTATTGAAGTTCAAGGCATAATTCCATTGGCCAAAATTTTACCCAGGGTACACAGGCAGCCCATAGGCCAAAAAACATACTCCCTACAACAGCACTTCATAAAAGGGTTGTCTGGTTTTGTGCTTGGGATTTTTTTTTTTTAATAAGGTCTCTACAGCCGAATAATGAAGACAGTGTTTTACATCTACAGGAGGAAGCAATTTTTTTGCTCACAAGCTTACAGTTTTAGGGACAGAAGGGACTAATACACTATCATCTAATCTGACACATGCCAGAGACATTTATCCAGCTGTTTCAGTAATGAGTCCAATAACTTGTGTGCAGTTAAAATAATGTATCATCCAGTAAGGCATCTGATCTTGATTTGAGGATTTTAAAAATGTGCCAAAGCCAGCATATTTTTGTACCTCATTCTTATATTTGTTAAAAAAACCAGGTCTCATTTCTTGTTTGAATTTGTCTGCGTCTAGCTTAACGCTATGAGCTGTTGGCCCGTTCTGTCTCTGCCATACCAAAGGCCCTGTAAACACTGGGCACTTCTCTTAAGGTATTTACAGTCGGTAAGTTCGGCACCTCCTGGTCTCCTCTTTGATGTGGTGAAGGGACTGAGCTATTGATACGTTAAATCTCCCCGCCTATGAGATGTGTGAGCTGCCTCATGTCATGTTTTCTTCTTAGTCCAGCTTTCATCCCATGGCTGTCTACAGAAACAAGGGGGTAGCACCGAGTCCCTGTGCTTTGCCGACACCATCTTTGGTGTCTGTGCCTTCCCCAGCTGGGACTGGGCCTCCCGTCCTACCCGTAAAATGTGCTCTCTAGAGCTTTTTAATTTTGGCTTGTATTCACAGCTTTTGGGGGGGATTCCTTCATATAACTGAGCCCAGCAGTCTCTGCATGTTCACATTTCTTTATGTGAACAATCTGCAACTTTTTCCAAGGGAAGGATTCTACATTGCAGCAGGTTCTGGAAAGCTCTTTCACCCAGCTATAAATCTGAAGAGATTTTATCTTTCTCTGGAAAAAAACCCTTGAAAACAGTTGTTGTCTCCATTTGAAAGAAAAGAGCATAGATAAGCCATCTATGAAACTGTGTAAGTGTGGAAAGTTGAAATCATGTTTCCAGACATTAAGAAACAAATCAGACATTTGGACTGTGCTTGGTGTGAGGTTTTTTGAGGGATGAGAAGGTTGTTATTTTGTTCCAACCTACTGATTAGTCCAAAAATATGGCCATGGGCTAATCCAGTGTCAGAGGACGTTCCCACAGTAGCCTTCCTCTGTATTGCAACTGAAGACTACTTGAGGCTGATCTTGGATTCTGGTCCATTTAGAGGACCTTTACATACCTTTATCTGACCAAATCTCTGAAACACGCTCTGAGGCACCTCCTCTTTGCACATCCTATTGTGCAATCTCCTTCTTCACTCTGCGAGTCTCCTCATAGGAACCCCTGATCGAGTTAGTCTTCATTTTTACCAATAAGTGATGCTCTTTGTGATCCCCTGTGGAGCTGTGAAGCTCAGGGTAAGTACCTGCTAGAGAAATACAGGCATCCCTGGAGCAAAGGACATTGGGAAGAGGGCCAAGCAACTCAGATGTGATGCATTTATTATTATGGGTCTGTAGGAAAAGCCCTCTTTCCTTTACCCATCCCAATTTTCTTTTTCATTAGCCTCCTGACGCTAACCTCTGAATAACTTCTAAAGTAAACAGCCCATAAATATTGCACGAGTCTCCAATACTAAAAGCTGATAAAGTTTATAGCACTTATAAAATAAATAGAAGGAAATGCTTTTCAGTTTCCTATTTATAGGTCTCGAGAGGGATCTCAGGTATGATTTATCACTTCAATTTTAACTGTATTAGTCTCCCCCTATCACATACACACAACTCTTTTCCTTGGTCATTCCTTTTTTCTCACACACAGTTGCTTCCCCTTTTCCCTGTGGATGTGCTCCCACCCACACAGCCATTTGCCCTCCACATCCTTTGATAACAGGCAGGAGCCTGTGTGCTCCCTTATGGAGTGTTGAGTGCCATCACTTTACACCAGAGTCAGCAGGTGTGGAGGGTTCTCATCATTTAGCAAGGGGCTCTCAACCACGGGTAATCCAAAGGAAAAACTACTTTTTTTCAAGTGAATGTGGCATGAGGCCAAAGAAGGATTAAAAAAAGAGGGAGGCAACATTTTGGACGTGGGTGGATCATTAAAGCACAGAGAGTATAGTTAACATAGGGTATGTTTCTTTTTAGGGCATTCCTATATGCTTTCCAAGTGTTAATGTTTCTAAATATGCAGTGTTCATCTTCAATTGCTACTGCATTGCACTTGAGCAGATAAATGGACTGTGGCTAATAATACCCTTTTTCTTGGAGCAAATGAACATCATTTCTTCTGTTTTATAAAAGGGGCAGGCATGCTTAGGGCCACCTATCATGTGTCTAAATTAGCCTTTTATTTTGGCACAAAGGTGCACTTCTGAAGTAAATCTCCTGGTTGTCCCCATTTAGTTTATTTTCCCCATTTAAATGGAAACACTTGTTTCAGAAATTTATCTGCTAACAGGCATTCAGCCGAAGGAGCCAGACTACAGCCAGACCAAATTAAACCCCCCAAAAACACCTGAGTGTGGACATCAGATCCTTGGTGCCAGCTGTTTTGCTTTAGAGCTCCATTCCTATGACACTGCAGCATTTGCTAACATGGCAAGCCACAGCGCCACCACAGCCTTTGACACCACCACATTCCAACTGCATTTTCCTGCCCTGGTTCTGCATTAAAAAAACCAAACAAACAGCAATGCCTTTCATGACAGTGATTGAAATAAATACATTTATGTTTGAAATTCCCACAGGCTGTACTTCCAGGGTTTTCCTCCCCGAGAGCTTCAATTGATACTAGAATACAAAGAATGGTGAAAGAGAGGTCGACAAAACCAGGAGCCCACAGAGCTGGAGACTGAACTTGATCCAGGGAAATAAGGGAATTAAAACTGCTGCTTCTGATACTGCCCATCTCCTCATCACAGGAGGGAAACTGCGGTTTAGATGACATGAACCTGCTTGCTACAAGGACCCATGCTGGATGGGGTAGGTGAGGGGGAATGGATAATGGAAGAAAGGTTAAACACAGGAGGAAAAGGAAATTACAGCTGCAAACATCTGGGTGTGGGGAAGGGGGAATTCTTCAAAAGACACAGAAAAAAATGGTGTGGGGTGAAGAGGACCCTGAAGACACACAGTTTTTCTCTTCCCACGTGTCAAGAAGTGGCATTTCTGTTTGGAATTTGCGAGGCCCTTCTTACAACTTCTTCATATATCCTCTGACACCAGTCTCTGCACATGGAAAGGCAACTGAGATAACTTTACTCTCAACGAGCCATACTCAGTTGTTTTGGCTTCAGTGCTGAGGCCCAGCCTTGCTGATCCTCCCTGTTAGGAAAAACTGCTGTTCTCCAGGGCCTGTCCCCTTCCTTCGCCAGTCCCCAATGCTCTGGCTAGGACTACGCTGTTCTTGATGCATGAGCTCTCCCCTCAACCACATCTGATCGAACCGTCTGTTCTTCAGCCTATTGGGTAGCATGAACAAACCTGTCCTTGTTTACTGCTTTATACCCCACTGACCATGCTGTTGCCTCCTATTGACAGCAACTGCAGCTTCACTTTTTTATCTGCTCAGGCCAAAGGCAACTAGTCAATTAATATCAACTCAATTCCTTTCCAGTTCAAAGCTTACTCAACCTCTGTGGTCCCAGAGAACTAATTCTGGACACAAAAAGTCATATTCTGGTTTAACTCATCTTTTATCTTATTTGACAGATTTGACCTGCTGGATAATATTGAGATATATTCATTACCTTCAGGAAATATTAAAGCTGTAAGAAGGCAAGAGTAACTTCAGTGGACTTAACATTTCCACCGCTTAAATCACCCTGTTGTCATCCTCTGACTGTTAAGCATGGGGTTTGTTTCATAAGCATGAGTTCAGGCTCCCTCTATGATCATAGAATCATAGAATGTTTTGGGTTGGAAGGGACCCCTAGAGGTCATCTAGTCCAACCCCCCTGCAGTGAGCAGGGACACCACTAACTAGATCAGGATGCTCAGATCAACGGGGAGACACAAGTGGCTACACATGACGTTGCTTCCATTCATTAGGGACACCTCTTGGGATGAGGTGAATGCTGCCTACATTAGGAAGCTTGTTTGTCCATGTGGCCTATACCATTAATGAAACAGGAGGGCTCCTTCAGAGAGGTGATTCAAAGCCATATTTTGCTGCTTTGGGATGCAGGAAGAGGCTGGAGTACACATGGAGAAGGCCAGGCTGTAGTCACAGGTCTGGCACGCAGCTAGCTTTCTGTGCAAATGCTTCTCTTACTCAAAGATCCTATTGAGCCTCAGAAGGGTTGTGTCTTTTGGTTGTCGTCCAGCACCTGGTGCATGAGTTATTGAGGATCTGCGTGGCAATAAGGGAATTCCTGAGCTTCTAATGAAGTAACTGCTGGGTGATTCTTCCTTCCCAATCTTGCTGTCCATGGCTCACCCTCCATCTTTGCAAGGCCTTTGTACAGTTCATTTCTCCTACAGCAGCAAAGAGGTTAATGAAAAAGCCCCCTAATACAGTCTGCCTGGGATAACAACTGACTCAGATGTTGAACTGCCTGGCAGACACTGCAAGGCCAAGCGCAAATGAATACAGGAGCAAAGAAGAAGATGCGCCTGCTCACGGGGGGAAAAGAACAGGGCCTGGAGATGGTCGGGGTAAGCAGCCTGACAGACAGCCATCAAAAGCCAGGTGGATTTATTAGCCTGCCAGGAAGCGATAGGAGGAGGGCAATGTGGTGAAAGCAGTATGTAAAACGTAAATGTCAGTAAGAAACATGAGCTATGGAGCTCTGTGAATAGCCTCTAAAGACCAAGCCTGATGTGCCAAAGAGCCTTTATTTCCAGAGGTCAGTCCTCTTGCCTGTCACGGAGTAGGGAGGGTGGAATGAGCTTTCCAAGTCCAGAAAATGACATGGTTCCTATCCAGCCATTTTATTCCGTGCTTCCTTAGGCTGACTCATGCCTCCTGCTGACCGTATCTCTGGCCACAAAAAACCACAAGCATTACAAAAGAGCCCAGTCAAGATAACAGCTCATTTGGTCCTGCAGAGGAGATTGCTGAAGATCACAACAAATAGAATTTCCCTTCGGGACAGTTTGGGAACAAGAGACCAAGCACTGATGTAGGGCTTAAATCCTCCCTGGTTTCTGTCCTGGAAGAATAGGCTTTTGCAAGCTCAGTAACCTACCTTTGTCCCCCTTGGTCCAAAAGCTGAAAGATGCTTTCTTGCTCTGGCCTCAGAATAGATAGGAAGAGCAGGTCCCTGAGCCCTGCACTTTCCTTACTGTGCCCCAGCACGGGACTGGTGCAGCTTCTCTGCAGGAAGAAATATCAGCATGGAGGCTACTCCACGCTCTATTCAGCCGTGAGCCTCTCCACTGAGATTGCCAAGAGAGTGAATGCAGCTGGGGCCAAAAGAGCTGTGGTTTTAGTGGTATGGGCACCTGCCCACTAGGAAGTGCGCTGAAACCTCCGACGCATTTCACAGGTTCCGCCAGAGACCCATCAAACACTAATAACATTCAGTCACTGCTAACCAAGGCTGATTTTGGACCAGAAGCTTGGAAGTGAAATAGTACCTATCCCACTACCCGCCCCTGCCATAAGTCAATTATACATTCTAGTATTTGAAACCAATAAACCAGAGCCTTTTATTACATGCCATGGCTTTCTTTGGAAGGTATTGCAACCGCAGTTGAGTTTGGAAACTTCACACATAGCTTATTTTATTTTCTTTAATGACTTTATATATATGTATCTTGTTACCAACCCTTTTATCCACATGATGTTATTATTTTTTTAAATTGCAAATAATATTTTGTTTCCTTCTATTTCTGCTTGGCAATGCACTACATAATCTTATTCTTTATTTAGATGCATTTCTTCACTATTCAGACAGCATTAGTACTGCCCACAATTAGAATTCTCTTTAATTCAAACGCCATCACTTACCACACTCCAACCCACACAGTAGAGAGTGCAGTGGCAGAGACATTGAAGCATCTTCTGAGATGAACCTAGGGCCAGAGTCTGAGCCACGGCTTGAACCCACGCAGGCAGCTGTAGTAACTCCAGTGGTGTCTGTAGTCACTTTGGTGGGCAGTCAAATGCCACCAGATGCAAATGTAAGCCGCATCTCTTGCAGAGGAGCTATGGGCTAACAGTGTTTTGTATTGATGTGGACTAATGCAAAGTTAGTCTCCTGTGAGGACAACCTGCTTGCTGGCTTCAGCTGGCTTCAGCTGGCTTCGTGCACCAAGCAGATCTTGACCGGAGCTTAGGTAGCCCTGTATGGTGAATAACTGTGTAACACTGATGTTCCCCAGAGAGAGATCACCTGTCAGCACCCCATTAACTCCAGGAAGAAGGAAAATTTTGAGCAAAAAGACAAAAACCTTGTGGTTTTAGTCTCACCTGAATTTATAAAAACAGGTGCATCCACAATTTCAGTGCTACAAGTGGAAAAGAATAACAACCCCGAAGAGTGAGGGAGAGCAGAAATAAGAGTTACAATTTTTATTAGGAGAGTGATAATTAAATTAAGTACAAAGTATCCCATGAAAGCACACTAAATGAAAAAGGAGAGATCCTACCTGCCCCCCCCCCCCCCCCGCCATGTTAAAAAACCAAAATAAAACCAAGGGAAGCCGTTTTAAGAAAACGCAGTCCTGGCAAGGGTAGGGAATTGTTGCTCTGTGGCCAGACGGGTATCAATTCCCACCCCACGCTCTTCGCTCTTTCCTTTCTCCCAACCTTCTCGTCTCCCTCCCCGCGTTGCCTTCCCGTTCAGCAGCCTGGGGCCCGCCATCCTTCAGCCGCTGCTCTCCTCTCATCCTTCCCTGTCTTTTTGACTTTAGGCAGTTCCCTAGCAACAGCTGTTTTCTGCTGAGAGGAAGAAGCCCTGGACATTTTACAGGCACGGCGGT
This sequence comes from Gorsachius magnificus, assembly GCA_034008185.1. Lineage (NCBI taxonomy): Eukaryota > Metazoa > Chordata > Aves > Pelecaniformes > Ardeidae > Gorsachius > Gorsachius magnificus. The sequence goes on from CM067081.1 coordinate 127,271,300, forward strand.
GGGCAAGGCTCGGCCTTGGCTGACCGGGGGATGGCTGACCCCAGGACCGCCTGGGACACGGCGCAGCTCCAGGGCAACGATTTTGGCACCCATCCCTGGTTACAGCCTGAGACAAGGAGGCTGCACCTAACTCCTACGCTTCCCCCGTTCTTCCTGTCGGTTAACAAAAGGTTGCTCATTCTCCTTCATTTGGAAACGCTTGTTTTCCCTGACCGGACGCTGGGCCTCGCCCAGCAGAAGAGCCTCTCAGCCTCCATCAGTGTGGCAATCCTACGGCAGGGACACAGGTATTCAGACATGGCACAAGGGTCCCCATTCTTCCGGCTAAAAATAAGAGCTCTGATTTCTATCGGTCGGATGCCGTCCTGCCCGCCTCGCTCTCGGAGGCTGCTACACCCGGAGCAGAACGAGGAAAGGCGCGTTCAACACCTACACTGTGGCACTTGTTGTTGCATGGCCGCACGTGGTAGCCGGAGCCATCGTGGGCCACACACGGGGACGGCCAAGGACCCAGGCACGCGTCCCCTTCCACGCACTCTGCTTCTGGCTATTTGGCAGAGGGGAAGACGGGCAGCTGAGGGCAGCAGCAGCATCAATGCAGTAGAGTTACGGGAGCCCAGCTAGAAGAGTGCTAACCTACCATTATTATTGATGTTGTTGTTACTATTGTTATCGTTATCAAATTCCTTGTTTAATTCTCCCCAAAGAAAGCAGACCTGTGTTACTTTATACAGCAGTCATTCACTCACCACCCACAAGCACCTCCCATCATAAGCGCTGAAGTTACTCTGGAAAATATGATGCAAATTTTTAAGCCATTTTCTAGGGATTTTGAAAATTGGACCCCAAGTCATCACACTGCAATAATTCAGTTAAGTCTAGAACAGACTAGTACACTAGTTACATTTGTAAAGCGGGCACGTACTCACATAAACCTATAATGCTGAGTGATCAAAGCATCTGAGAAGACCCCACACTATAGTTATTCCAGTTTAAAACAGGAGAAGGAAAACCCCAAGGTTTTCTCCATTATCCAACAAAACAGGTGGACAATGTTTTTTATGGGGTGGCCATTGTTGTTTGGCCATTTTTGTTTGAATTCTGTGATAGTGCCTTGATCATAGTTTTTTTTCCCTCCTGTTTATTTCCAAGCTTCCTAACTATCACATTGAATAAAGGTGCAGAACTGTCTTGCATGGTGGAAATTACACATCTGGATGCACTGGGAATCTGACCTCGCTCTTGGTCTTGCCTCTTTTCAGAGCGGTGTTCTGCCTGTGCTTTGCCCACCCCTGCGGGGACAGGGGCTCGGCAGCCCTGCCAGCTGGTACGCCTTATGTACGAGACACACCAGTTACTCACTGTTTCACCCCACCTCCTGGCACAGCATCCGCATCTCCTACCTTGCCTGTTGGGCACTCCTAGCCGGTGTCCCCCTCTGGCAGGCAGCCAGCATGCCTGCTAGCCAGCTGTGTCCAGGGCTGGGGGTCCCACAGCAGGAGAGAGGTTGCAGCCCTGCACAGCTGCTATGGGGTGTATGCGTCCTCTGAGGGGATCCCACACTCACAAGTGCCCCACGAACGCAGGTTTTTGGTAGGAGCAGACCTTCCCCTGTTGCCAGCTCCCATGTGACTTGACATACTACGGTGACTTAAGACTGCTGTAAGGTAGAGAGCAGTATTAGGGTGAAGCCTCGTACAGGATAACTAGGGGCCTTGGCTCTCCCAGCCTGAAGAGGCCCAATCTGTACCCTGCCTTTGCTGTCCTCTACATCAACAGCAATCATCATTTGCACGTGTATCTATCTCCTTCTTCTTCCTCTACCATTTCCACTTTCCTAGCATTGCCCCTGTGCCTCCACCCCTCTGCTGCCCGGAGGAGCTGTTGTGCAGAGTGGGATAGGAGGCAGATGGATGATGGATGGGACAGAGGGAGTACGTGTGGGCAGAAGGCTGCTAGGGTAGAGAGAAGGGATTGGGGGGTTTAGGGAAAGGGGCAAGTTGGAAACGGAGCCCAGGGACTCCAGGGAGTAAGGAAGGAGTAAAGGGCTTCAAGGGGAGAAGTGGCAGGAGAAGTGGCAAGAGAAGTGAAGGAAAGGCGACAGACCCCATTGCCTATCTGTGGTCTCTTATACATCTGAAATCCTCCTGCCATCCTCTCTGCCCAAACCCCTCCTGAAATCTACTACCCTTTCCATCACACTGATGCCACCCAAAGTACCTTGCCACGCTCCCTCACTTTTCAGCGTTTGGAACCACCTTCCTTGCCCTTTTCTACTGTTGCAGAAACACTTTTCTTACCCCAGATGTGCTGGCAGCAGGAAAATTCCCTGAGGCTGAAAACCCTTGAACTGTGAGGGCTGTGACCTGATGCCTGGGAATTTACCTCCCAGGCAGGCTCACACCAGCCTCACCGGATCTGAGCTGCGGCTGCTCTCACACCTCTGTGAGCTGCAAATAGCATCGCCTTCCTTGGTCCTATCCCCAGCTGAGAAACCTCTCTACTGGGGTGAAAAAATGCCCATTTCCTATGGCCACACATTTTTGCCTTTTGTGTCCTTTCCAAACCTCCGTTTATTTGGTGGGTTTTTTTGGTCCCTGCTCTTCTGCATGTGTCTCCTCCTTTCACTCTTCATGCATTTCCTTCTTTTTGGCAATATTTAGTTTTAGTCTTATCTCCAGTCCTAAGCTTGTCTCTTTGTCAACCACTGGGGCTTAGCAGCAAACTAGTTAATCCTGACTAAGTAAGTGCCCTCTTTAGGCTTAAAACGAGATTAATGGTAGAATACAGGAGTTTGCACTTTGCGGGCACTGCTTTAAGCTATGCATTTTCTCAGGCAGACACCACTGCTATAGTTATACCAGCTCCTACCTGATAGGTTCTCTCCCAAATCAGAGGCAAGACTTCTTTTGTTTTCAGAGGAATGCTTATATACTTCGAACTTGAATATGCCATTTGGGCCACATAAATGTATGTTGGCCAGATGTTTAATACCCCCGTTTCAATGTGTTTTGCTGACAATAAAAGAATAATGAATGTTCCTGCAGGACAGTTTGATGTAGATTAGGATACAACAAATGCATTTTGACATTTGAGTGTGTAAGAACAGCAGAGACATGAAAAATAAATGAAATTTAAATTCTGTTCTTATTTTTCCTCTGTGAACTTGCTATTTTATCCATAGGTCTGAGTATAACCTACATTATGAGTTGACCAGCAATATACTTTAAAAACAAGACAAACAAGCACTCTGAGCCCAGTCGCAATGAATGCCACATAAATCATCCCACATAATGGGTCTATGGAATCTGCCCCTCCTGGCTATACTCAGTGGGTATCAGCAGTTGCATTCCAGCAAGACTGAATTTGGTCAAGTCAAGTAACGAGCTGGAGCGTTTATGTGTTCCACCTATTGAAAAGATGAGCATTAAAAACCCCTGACACTACAAGGGATCAAATTCTGCTGTAATTTATATATCTTACAACCCTACAGGAGTTACTGGGTGTGTGTTGGTGTAACTGAAGGCAGCATTAGGCGTACAATTTATGGAAACAGTTTAGTACAGTGATAAGCCTATCAGAGATTAACGCACACACAGAGTTTCTGCATTTTGTAAACTGCCATCAATCCCCAGTACTGCCACCAGAGAAGATAATATCTTCTCATCTACAACAAAAAATACTCTTTCTAAATTTGGTACCAGAAATGTTTATTCCTTGCACAGCTCAACCATATGAATAAAGAACTCGGAATGACTAGATCAATTCCAACACAAATCTGTTGGTATGCAGCGTATTTTATGTCATATGGAGCACTTCAAGTTACATGCTCAAATATGACACCCGCCAACATAGTGGAAACTTGGGAGTATGAAATCCTGTTTCTGCTAAAATCATGGTCTAGTCGCGATACTGCTTCCAGTAGAGTTTGTCCCTGGGCAAGCCTCGGCTGTATCAGTGCTGGAATCCTTTCACAGGGCACAGGCTACAGATGAAACTGGTGGGTGGGACATTGGCGTGCTTGAAATGTATTGTGCAGCTAGGACTGGTCCATGATGGCGTATTATCTTCTAACTCTTTGGCTCCTTTGGTCCCTAATGGCATTGCAAAAGGGAAGAAGATGGACACAGTGATACAGCGCTACAACCACCACCAAAAGCTGAGCTGTTGCCCGTTATCAGAGTGCGGTGCTTTCCACTAGAGTGAAAGGGCACTCAGCCATGAAATCAGGAAGCACTGAAGAAAATAGCAAAAAATAGTGTTCTGAGGTAGGACTGAAAACGAGCCTGGGACTGGACTAGGTGACACGGCATGTGAGGTCTGTGGGGCTTCATTTGGGAGCTAAGAGACATGAACTGTTTTTCCAGCAGTTCCAACAGGATCAACTTCTCCCCAGCTTGCGTTCCCTCTCTGTTCTGCTGGCTGTCTCTCTTCTTCTATTTACCTTCTTCTTTTGTCATCTAGTGCTTCTGAAGAACGACTCCGCTCTCTTCTTATAGGGTACCGCAGTGCATATTATAATAAAGACCCAACCTCTGTTACGACACTAAGATCATACAAAATTAAGGGTAAACAGGTGAAGATGGAAGTGCCATCTCTGCAATGAGATACAGAGACCCAGCGTTACTAAAAGCTGATGTCACTATAAGTCTTTTTAGAAAAAGCCTGTTTCCCAAAGGTGGGATTTCTCTGCCAAGCGCGTAAACCCGGAAGACTGTAGTCTCAGCCTGCATTGTATGTAAGAACATACAAAAACAGCTATAGCAGATAAAACAATTCTGTGTAGTCTAGAGTTCTGCCTCTGACAGCGGCCAACGGTGGTGCCCTGGTAAGAGTATAGAGCAGGGCCAGCATATAGCAACCCTTGCCCTCTATAGCCCTCCAGCCTCCAGCAACTTCTGCCTTAACAACTCCCTGGATAATAGAGTGGCAGAGCTGCGTCAGGTCACTTCTGATGTTTGTTTCTTCCGGGACTGTATTTGATTACTTTTGAAACTCATATGAACTTCCAGCACCCATAAAATCCTGACAAAAGGTACTCTAGGGCTTAACCGTGCATTACAAAGAGGAGCTGTTTCTGTGCTCTGCTTTGAACCTGCCACCCGCCTGCCTTGAACATGTGCTGTGCTGTGATTCCAACACAGTATTTCTGGCCTCTCCTCCAAGCTGAGGTGCAGGAAATCATGTTTGCAGACTCAGCAGTGTTATGTAGCACGCAGCAGCGTCAGAGAGACACACAGGAGATGCTGGTGTTATTTTCATACCCGCTCCTTTTGGGCTTTCAAGAACTGAAAGCCACCTTACTGACTGGATCTGGTTTTCTGTTTTTTATGGGTGGATGGACATAATGGCAAGCCTCCCTGGCGTAAGGAGTGGCCTAACTATCAAAAAGGAATTTGAAGAGAGTCTGCTATGGTTTTGTTCCTTCCTCCGATTCACAGTCGTGTTTCATTTCACCAGCTAAAAGCCCTGAAGTGACACAGGAGGTTATTCAGGGCCATTCTGTGGCAGCGCAGCTGAGTAAAAAGTATGGTTTCCAACCTTACTAGCAGCTGAGCATGCTAAATACACAGCTATCTTGCCAGCATGAAGAAGTCATGTGGCTCCACCAGCTTTTTCACTGTAAAGAGGATGGAATAAATCTTCCAAGCTGTGCACAAAACTGTGCAGTACAGCCTCCTTCCTCCCACTGTATCGCTCTGCAATGGGTGTAAAGTAACACACTAAACACCTTTATAGCCACGTTAAGGCCCTTCTGATTTTCTGATAAAGGTTCTTGGCATAAAAGAGAAAAAAAAAAAAAGCCCTTACATGCTTTTTCAGGCCTGAGTCACTGAGGTTCAGTGCTGTTTATTGCACAAGTGCAAATGCAAGCTCAGGTCTGCCGACACCGCTGCAGGGCTTAACGAAGACGAGCACATCGGGTCGTGCCCTCCTACGTCCGCTCATGCTGCCTGCCCCAGTACAGGGCAGGCCACTGCACTGACCACGACAAAACAGCTGAGAGCAGAAATACTAGCAACAACAGTGCATCCATTTAGCGCTAAACTCTTACTGGGTTTTGTTTGCCCTCTCCCCAAACCCTCTCTATTCCTCACGGAGAGAAAGAATGCCTCTTCCACTCTTCCTCCTGAATGCACTGCTCCGCGCAGTGGAGTTGTTCCTATTGCTTCTCCCTCTTCCCTCTACCTCTCGGCGTGCCACCATCCTACAGTAGGAAGGGTCGTCCCTGCACCTTGCCCCTTGTGGCTCCCGTCCTCCCCTTCCCTTTGCAGGAACGGGCTGTTTCTTTTTCCTCTCCCTCTAGTGCCTCCCTACCACGTCCTCTGCCTGAAAATCACTGACGCGGCAAGAGTGCAGCACTACCTGTGTTTAATGTCTGCTGCGTTTGCCTGCTGCTAGCACAAGCTGGATGTGGCAGGCGAAAGCCTCGTCTCTGGCTTATGGCTGAGCTTACAAGAAGAATATGACAGTGAGAGCGTGTTTTTCCCCGAATGCGCTGTCTACGCCATGCGAGGGAATGTCTCAAGATCCTTCGGCAAAATTGGATGCAAAACAGCTCTTGCCTGCACTGGGCATGGGGCAATTTCTGCAACATCCACTGCGTTGGGCTAGCCTGGCTGTTAAAACATGTCCTTCTTAACAGAAGCACAGTCCTGAGTATATTTGCATCTTACCCGCACCTCGTTATGCACAGCTCCTGGTATGCAAAGGTAAAAACATCATTTTTTTCTAGGAGTTTTGGTCAGTGGCTTTTCCTCTGGTTGTAGCCCAGAGAATATGTTCAGGAGTCAGCTGGATCTGGCTACCGGCTTTCCAGCGACCCGGAGCCAGCCACCTCTATGCAGCAACATGAAAAAGGGAGGAGCATCACCAACGGAGGAAAGGATGTGTAGTGGGAAAAAAAAGCGCTGTTCAGGGACACTTGAGGTTCTCTCCGTTCTGGACTATTTGGGAAAATATGTGAATATGGAACGAGTAAGGATGTTCTACAGGTTTCAAATATAACACACAGGATTGCTGCACAGAGAGTGAGCGAGAGAAAGAGGGTTGTATATTTGATGGCTGAAATACTGCCAGTCTCTCTTCCCCCGCCTCGAAATATGTTCATGACGCCTAGACATAAAGTTCAGTGTTTCATTCCATCTCAATAGGGATTTTATGACTGAAGTGCCGAGGATAAGAAAAGACCAATTTGTAGTTTTATTGATCAGGCTAAAGGTCAGGGGCAGACATGTAGGTCATGGTGCTTCCTCCGAACAGACGCAGGACCGAGCGCCTACCTCCTGAAAGCTGAAGAATGAGGCAGGGGAGGGGGAACTTAACGCTGATGAAACGCGACAGCTGAGATGTCAATCATGACCAAATTGGACAGGCTCAGAGACAGGAGGCCTCGCAACAACCATAACTTTGCCCCCATGCCTGCATGCTCTGGCAGAGGGGCTTGTACTATGTGCTTGCTTTCGGCTGTGATGTGGTGTATGGGCAAACGCCAGGATGCAATTTAATATAATAAAAACATCATTCACGCTGACGAAGTTTATGAGATCAAGTTTCCCAGCCCTAGCTGAACCACATAAAGCATATACTGTCGCTACGGGCACTTTGGCTGAAACGGTAGGGGCTTCTGCTGCACGGAGATAGCCTGGAAGGTATTTGTCATCATGGCCCACTCTGGGCTGGCTGCAATAGTAGAATAACACAAAACTACATTGATTCATTGTCAGGAATTTACAGTTTAGACTTAAAATGTCATGAAGTGAAATGGTTTCCACAGCGATGTCAGTTTTTCTCCCCTACATATATTAATTTTGTCCTCATTTGCCCCTGTGAATCACCACTGGAAGCGAGACTTGGTCTCCGTAGTATATTCTGTTCCTGGTCTCTCTGTGTTATGTTTGCAGTGTAAAGCTCTTTATGGCCGAGACTGTGCTTGCTGTAAAAGACAGAGGAACTAACGCAGCTTTAATTAAAGGTGGTTTAACTTAACTTCTGCTCCTGCTGATTCTGAACCATGCCAAGAAGCTGCTGGTGTAACGCTGCTGGACCCACCTTCTGTCCTTAGTTTGCTCCTGCCTCCCTTTGGGGACTGGCTCGTGTGTCCCAAAGCCCTGAACCCAACGTGATCTGCATGGCTCTGGAAGACCTCCCCCTCCTGTGAGAAGGTCCTTACTAAGCAACTTGTGGCCTTCACAGCCCCTCCACACTGTTCTGACCCCCCTGTCTTACCCCACCAAGTGTAGCAGCAATGGAAGGAGGCCTTCATACTTTCCCACTATTTAGGATACATGCAGGCCAGGAGAACATTACTGTAGGTGCCTTAATTTAGGTGTTGCTTTTCCTGACCTTACTTCTTCAGATTTAGTCTGTACAAAGCAAAAACGGGGTTTTGTTTTATGGTAAACTTAATCTTCAGGTACAAAGGAAGAAGGATTCCCAACTTGTAAACAACAGGCCAACACAGCTAAGCTCTTTGAAGGGGATCCAGAGACCTAAAACCTTCCCTTTACCTTCCCTTCCCTACACTAAGTTGAAGGCAAACTAAGCCTGAAAACAGACAAGGCTCCAAGTGCCTGAAGAAGGCTTGTCATCACGTGTACAAAACATCTCTTAAAGTATTTGTCCCATCACCCAGACTGTCAGATGGCTTGATTAGTATCTCACCATTTCACTAAAGCTGTAATGAAGGCAACCACACTGATCATTCCTTGTTGTCTGATCCTGGCTTGTGGCAGGGAAGGCAAACAACAAGGTGTATTGGCATCGCTTTTAGCAGTTTTCTCTGAATTTGGAAGTGACAGAGACCCAGTTAAAAGCCCTGGGAAGTACAATTTTAGCAATAGGTGTATGTTACACATCAGGTCTATCGGGAACTAAGATGGTCTAGCACACGCACTTGCAAAAACTGCACGTTGACATGGAGAACAGGCCTACTTTCATTTACACTCTCTTATTCCAGATCCTACATCGGCTGAATTTTTCTCTGCCTGTACCATCTTCATCTTGATGGTTTCTGAGCTCCAGACAAAATCTGGTTTTACCACACACAACACCCTCTAGCAAACTAAATCCTCGTCTTTTTTTTCGTGCTGTGTTTTTTCTTCTACTTGCTGATCAGCTGAGTAATGAAGTTTCATGGTAGGTTCGGGCAATCGTGAAACCTGAGGTCCAATGTCTTGAAGCAGTGAGCTGCTGAGCTAGTTACACAGCTAGCTGCTACGCAGCTGGGTGGCTCCTAGCTGCCTGCTGCACCAGCTGGAGCTGCTTCTGGCCACAATTTCATGACTGTGGTCAGCTGCAAGAGTCATAAAAACACAGATGTCCTGTCAAAGAGCTCATTCTAAAGAAAAAAGTGCAGTCATGCGATTAGACAAAATCAAATAATAGTTATCTATACCTCAGTAGCAATCTTTATGCCTAGCAGACTTGAGGAATCCGGTGTAACTCTTAGCACTCATCTCCCTCTGATCTATAGCTTTCCTCTGGACAATGGAGCTAGAGAACTGTCCTAACGCCACATAACGAGGACTGAGTAGCCTAGGCTCTGTGTAGATTTAAATTACAGCCTCAGTGCTCCATTAGTGTGCATTTCTATTGCCTTCACTACTTACATATTTGAATGTCAGCTAAATAGGTTGTTCTAGTAAGGAAGAAGGAAGGGTCATATATACTTAGTGTAGTAAGAAAATATGAGAGGAGCAGAAAATAGAGAGCTGCCGGTGACTATACCTAGTGTTTTGCAGCTGAGAGGGTTTGCATCTAACAGCCATGCCTATTAGACCACATCAGATCTTATAATTAGCTAACAGCAGTGGGGGAGAGATGTTCCCTGGGTGAAGCTGAACAGCAGCTGCAGTGTCTGTGCTGCATCATATTGGGGAGCGACCCCTCAGTGTGAGGGTTTGGGAGGACAATATTGAAGGAGGAGATCCTGAACTGCAAATTGTTGGGTCTAAGGAGGAGATGGGTAAGAGGCAGAGATCGTTAGAAGGAAAAGACAGGGAGGGAAAGCTGGAGGCTGATGGGCATCAGTTTGATTTAGAAGAGCAGAGACAATAGGATGGCCTCATGTACACAGGCAAAATCTTTGTCTCAGAAGCAGCTTACAGGTATGGAGAAACACTCCTGTTGATCTCCGATGTATAATTGCTGGTTAGGGACACAGTGAAATATTACAGAGAAATTGGGCTCAAAGATTTCAGCAGCCATATAATCAGGGACATAAATGAGAACAGGATGAGATCTGGGAGAGTTTAAGACAATGGTGGAAGACAGGTTTGGCGCTAGAACAAAATAGGGTTATGGTCAAGTCCAAAAGCTTTGACCTTAAAAGCAGGATAGGTGCAATGAGTCACTCAGAACCGAAACTGGAGATGATGTTTTGCTGGCCAGGAAGGTGCATTTGAGATAAGGATGGTAAAAAAGGCATGATTCACTATGGATAGTAACACAGCAAAGCTGAATTTCCTATTTTGTTTCAACCTACTTTCAGGGCATCCTTTGGCATATGTTTCCACCACCGGGCTAACTCTCCAGGCTGGCACGCAGATGAAGGCAAAGCCTGACCTGTTCTCACAGGATCTGCTGTCACCTGTGCATTTTGCAAGGGCTTCTGGAGCCATTTCCCACTTGTGCTGCATGGCACCACTCTTCCCCAGGGAGCTGTGAGCAAATTTGCCTGTGCAGGCACACATGGGAACTGTGCAAAGGGGAGCTGGGGTCTGAAGGGGCTCTGGTGGGCTAGCGCCAACTTTTGCTACTAACAGCGTGTGTTACAACCCCAAGTAAAAGCAACTTCCATGCCTGGTCTGTACCTTAGTCTAGGTCAACTCCACCTGATGGAAAAAAAAAGAGATTAGTATGTGTGAGAGGGATTTTTTTTCTGTGGGTGAAGGACAGTTGCCACACCTGAGGAAAGGCCTGGTGTATCTCCCCAGGGAAGGGAAGCCCTCACCAGAACAGAAACCTTTGCAGTGCAGAGGAAAGGGGGAGCCACAAGGACTGGCAATCACTTTTGTGTCTTTGTCGCAGGGGCTGCTGGTAGCAACGTGTGATGCTTCTGGGGAGCTTTTTCATCCGAAAAGTCCTTCTCTTGGAGATTGAGCAGAAAGGAGAAGGAAGCCCCGAGCTCGGCTCCACATCCCGCTTCTGGGCCAGCAGACCCGCAGCCTGCCCCAGGCGCGCCCACCTCACCCAAAACTCTATTTTCAGGGCTTGAACGGGGGCAACCGCACAAGGGTGGAGAACGCCGGGACACGGCCCTCCTTCCCAGCCCCGCCAAGGCAACCCGCTGCCCCGGGGGGCCCCACCGCCCTGCTCGCCCCAGCCACCGCTCCCCAGTGCGGCGGCGGGACACGTCCGGTTGCCGCTCTCCCCGGGAGGGGGGGGGGGAGGGAGAGGCCCTGGCGGAGGGGAGGGAGGAGAGATGTCTATAGGGACGCGAAGGGGGAGTGGGGGCGGGGAGAAATGGCGGGAGGGAGCGGGAGGGGAAGGCGGCGCAGGGCGGCGGCGTTGTTAACCCTTCGCTTGGGAGGGAGCGGCCTCCCCGCAAGCCCGGGCGGGCCGGCAGGAGGGAGGCCGGGCTCGCCGGGGTGGCTCCGGGTCCTCTGCGGCCCCGTCTCCCCTCAGGCAGCGCGGCGGCAGCCCTGAGGCGAGGCGCCGTCCCGCCCCCGCCCCGAGGTGAGCCGCCGCTGCGGCTGCCTTCGCCCGCTGCCCTCCCCACACACCGCCCTTGCCCGGCCTCCCTCGGACCGCCACAATCCGGGGCGGGGGGGGGGGGGGGGCACACGCAGATGAGTTGGCCCGCACCCGTAACTCAGGGCGGTGACAGGGCGCGCAGGGGAGGAGCGGGAGGATGAAGAGGGGTGGGGGTGCCACTGCGGCAGGCTGTCGGCAGCGCTGGCTGTCGTGCAGGTCTGGCCTGGTGGCTGCTGGGTACGGCTCTGCGGCTGCACCCTCTGAGGAGCTCTCCTGCATCAGGCTTGGGAAAGGCCGTTCTCCCCGTTAAAATATTTAGGAGGTCAGCCCAGCTGCATCCTCTGGTGGGAGCCCCCACGGGTGCCTGTGGTCATTTCGGAAACGCTCCGGCGCCAGGTTATCGGGTGCGGGAAAGGTGCTTGGCGAAGAGTGGAGCTTGGGGCAGTCAGCAAAGCCGCAGCGGGGCTGCACAGGCAAGACAAACTGTGTGTGTAAATACACGGACTTGGGTCTCCACACAGGAGTGAGTTCCAGAGTTCAGGGTGGTGGCTACCATATAGAAAAGTGCTCGTCACCATGGTGACCGAGCAATGCTGCATCTTCCTGGGAGTGGAAAGCGCCAGTCCCAGGGACCTGCGGCGTGAGACCAGTGGGTTAGATCACAGAATCACAGAATGGCAAGGGTTGGAAGGGACCTCGGGAGATCATCTAGTCCAACCGTGATGCAGCTGGCTTTTACCTTTTGAAGCCAGGGATCACAGTCTGTGTTACTACTGAAAGTAGTGAAAGTATATATGACCATGAAGTGAATCGGTTGGAATCAGCCCGGTGCCCACCTGGTGGCTATATGTATACAGGAGGGACACCATGAGTGCACACTGGTGTCCATTGCAGGCAGTGTCTTCCAAAAAGAGCCTTGCAAAAAGAAAGGCAGAGAGTGTGGCAGGGCAGGAAGGGCATCTATCCACCTCCAGGTGTACCAAGAGCTTTCCTGGTATTTTGGGGTTTTTTTTGTTTGGGTTGGGTTGGGTTGGGTTTTACCAGCAGCATACCTTAATCTGATAAAAGCTATTACTGCTCTGTACGAACTTTGATAGTCTTCAGGAAGTCCTAAGTATTCACCCCAGAACCTCAGGAAAAAACTCTAAAAACCCTAATCATAGATGGCTTCCAAGAAGGGTGACAATAAACCTCCTTGATTCACTGGCAAATTCCCCTATTACTGCATGCCTAGCTAAGAAGAGGGTAGCTCTAAACATGGTCTAAGAGACTCATTCACTGGTTCTCATACCTGGGTACTCAAAGGCTCTGAACCAGGGGGAGGAAAAATAAGAAAGAAACTCAGTGGATTCTCCCTTATCCAGGTCTCCTTAGCGTCACCATGAATGAAGTTTGGCTGATGGAAGTAGTGGCAGATTCCTGAAGCATTTTGAGAGGATTTTGTTGAAGATGAAAGGGGCTTTGAGTCCAAAAACTGCTTGCACTGCAAAAGACGGTGCCCATAAGGGAGGTGAAAGTGACACTCATGGATGAGCTACCCAGGGTATGTTCTGATGGGTAAGGCAGTGCTATACTGTGAATACTTGAACGTGTACCAGATGAGCTGGTATTCTTGCTTATCCGTGCAGAGGCATGAGCCCTGGGGGGAAATTAGCCATATTAGTATAGCATGACATTGAGGTTAATCTCCCCCATTTCTGAGCAGAATTTGTTGGGTCTGGAAGCACGTGTGGCTATATTGTTTCCAGCTCTAGAGTTATTTGGGGCACAACTGCCCTTGACCAACTCCAGGCAAAGCAGGCAGTACAAGGGGTACTGAAGTATCTAAGCCTACTGTCAGCTCTGCCAAAGCCAGGCTGGCAGCATCACTCAGAGAAAGTCTTGAGTTGTGTGAAACAACATTATGGCTGAGGGTACTGGCCTCTCAAGAAACATCCTTGTTGCGTCTGTTGTCTTCCTCCTGGAGTCTTGAGGGATCCCCATTCCAGTTCCTTTCTGCCATCTTTCCCTTCCCAGTTCTTTTTCTTGCTCTCTCCTCTTCTTGCACAGGAATAGTCCAGCTGAAATCCCCATATCAAACCTGAATTTTACCTACACTCCTGAGAATTCACCAGCCACCTCTGGCATTGTCTTGGGGGATCTCGGCTTGGTGTAGCCACATCCTTTGAGACCCCCCGGCTCAGATATATTCGCCATAGCTAAACCTGGCAGAAAGCCCCGCTCCCTGTCACCCCTCCTCCCTTCCCAGGACACTGTGGGAATGCCAGCAGCAGCAGAATTACCTGGCTGCTTTTCAGAAGAATGTATCCTAGAGCAAAGTAAGGCAGTGGCCTCAGCCACTCAGTGTAATTAAACACAAGCATCATTTTTGTGCAGCCCGTGCCGTGGCAACCGCAGCAGTTATTCTCATTCAGCTGGAAGGTTTAGAAGGGAGAGCCGCAGTATATCACAAAAGATCCTCCTTGCAAGCAGTGCCTTAAACCATTTCATTGAATGAAATACACTCGTGGAGCGAAGAGTGCCGGAGGGGGGAGAGGGGGTGGGAGGAAAACACACTGGATAGAACCACACCATTTCTGGCCGTGGTTCAATAACAGCTCTTGGGGCAGCACCTGATATACTATTAGGGTGAAAAAGGCTTTTTATACGTAGTGCTTTGGCACCCTGATAGCATCTCTGTTTTTTCTCACTTTCTCTCTTGAGTTCCCCAGAGAGGCAATATATTGTCTTCCCTCTAGTTAAAGGGAGAGGGGGCTATTTGCATAGACAGGTCACTCTGTTTCTGTTGAAGGTGAAATGAAAGGGCTAGCTAATTCATGCACACAGACAAGAAGATATAGCACTGTGCTGTCAGCCATTACAGGAACTGGCAGTAAGACAGGGTGAGGCAGCTCGGCACAGTGTGTGCAGCACTTGCCGGAGCAAACCCTTGGGTCAGGCTAGCAGAAGGAGGGATGCTGATAAAGAAAAGCCAGTCAGAAGGGAAGGGAAAAGCAGAATAAAAGACAAGGGGTCAGATTTTTTGGCTGCTAGAGATGACCCTAAATTCTTCTCGCACTATGGTGGGGAGAGAAAGGGTGTGGCCACAGTACTTTTGTGTCCCAGTTACTCTGGACTCTAATACACTCAACATACAGCCAGGTGGTGACATTGCCAAGGGCAGAGTAGCAAGCACAATCTGGGACATGCTAAAGGGACTGTGAGATCCGTTGCCACCTAGGATGGGCTCTTACGCTGGAGGTTCTGAGACAGCCAGCCAGAGCCTGGGTCATGATCTGCTGAAAGGATCGGTAGAATTGGAGAGCCTAGAGTTGGAACTCCTGAAATTCAGGCTTGGACTTCTTCGGAGCGTAAGGGTTGGATACTGCTGCCAATGAATGCAAAGGAGATTTGGCAATCACGCTCAGCTAGTGGAGGAGAATAATATCACCTGAGTCTTACATAGTGCTTTTCATCAAGAGATCTCACATCTGTGTCATTACTGCTATTTTTTTTCTGTCTTAGGAAACAGAGATGTGGAGAAGTTGAGTGGAGCTGTCCAAAATTGCCCAGTAAACTGGTGGTAAAACAGATAGGAAACCTGCTGCCTCACACTGCCAAACTGAATTCACTTGTCACACACAAGGGAATGAAACATAAGGCTGCTGTCTTCCTCTCAGTCCTTCTGAGATAAAGCCGAAAGCTCTCTCTGAGGTTGTGGATACTGAGGTCTCCTGTGCCAGGATAGCAGATGCCTGCGCTGTGTGGGTCCCATGCCCTATGAGGATCATTGTCCAGACAGCATGTCTCACTCTGCAACTGGTCTGAAGTATTCGTTCCTCACGTGGGATGGCAAATGGTGGGGAGGTAACTAGATTGATCTCCCTTGTAGGCCTTTGCCTGGGACTTGGTACACAAGTTCCAGATGGTACAAAGCCCCTGCTGCTTGGATCTGCACAAAACCCCTGCATCTTCCTCAACCTATTTCACAACATATTTGGCTTGCTCTCGGTTGGTTGCTATTTGTACGAATTAAGCTGAGCTGCCAGGAACGTTTGCAAACAATGAAAAGCAAAGTGAGATGCACAAAGCAAGTCAAAATAGGTCTCAAATCTGGCAAAATGCCTGCAGGTGCTTATAACATTTGACTTACTCTAGCCCATATATTACACACCCACACACTCATTCATCCAGCTTTCTCTTGCCCTCACGCCCACACACACTCACCCTTCACAGATTCATTCACCTTCTCTTCTCCCTCCCCACTTTCTCTCCCAAACACAGTCATTCCCACACACGAGTCTACCTCAGACACACTCTTTGTTCCCCATATACAAGCACACGCACATTTATGAGTGCCGAGTGCAGTGTCTGTAGGTGGTATATATACATTCGTATAGCAGACGGTGCTGTAATCTTATACCTATGCTGTGAAAAAGCCTTGGGGATTAGTGAGCTGAGAGCTCTCGTTGCTCTCACGTTCACGTAAAATACCACTGATCCAGTTTATGGGGCTGGCTGTTTCCGTCCTTCCTTGCCTCAGCCTGAACTCTGACATCTTTTTTCACAGAACCTCCTTTTCTACTCATTTTCCCCTTTCTCCCCTTGACTCTGTCTCCCTATGCTTTTCCTTTCCCACATCGCTCCCCAAGACCACAGCATCTCAGAGAGCTGGGCCATCCCTGTCTCTCTCCATGACCTAATGCTGGCCCTGATTACCTCACTGGGAGAGCGAGCAGGGGTGAGCAATGAGCCTGCCATGCAGTGGCGGGGCGGGGGGCAGGAAATCCTGCAAGGTGTGGTGAGATCAGAGGCAGAGACGGTAAAGCGGTGGAGAGGACTGAGTTGCCATCGGAGCAGCGCTCAGTCCGCCTGGCATCGAGCCTGCCTCTAATGGAATGTGACCCACCGCTGGGAATGAGCTCATCTGTAATCCACTTAATTGAGTTTTATGAGCAGGGCTCTCACATCGGGGAGCCAGCCTGCCTTCTTCCTAGTGCTCACCCTCCTTTACTTGCTGCCTGGGGAAGAGAATGGGAGCAGGGGGTGCATGCACAGCTCCACCATGCCGTTGATCATCTGGTTTCTGATTTTCTGCCAGCCCTGGAGAATGTGCAGGGAGCTGGACGAACATGCTCTTCGAGACACCCTCTGCCTCATGGTCTAACGTTGTTCGCTTTTGCTGCAGGTAGCGATGCTCAAATTCCCATGTGAATATTGGTGATGCTGTCAGGATTGCAGAGCCTGAAGTTCTCCCAGCTCTTTGGTCTCTGTGCCAGTGCTGGGTACTCAGAGAAAAGGCTTTGATGTGCCTTACGGATCTCACATACGTGTGAACCATCTTACCTGGGAGTCCAAGTGGGGTGGGGACAAAGGCGTTCTGATCTCACTCCTGCTTTCAGTGTGCAGTGATCTCAGTGGTGGAGCTGTCAGGGTCCCGTAAGTGCCTTGGTTTACACTGTAATGTCTTCCCATCTTTAGCATCTGCATCATCATTTGTTTGTACTGTGTGCATTGGTCACAGAAGGGCCAGCAAAGAGAGAAATCTGTCTGCTGTCTGCCAAGGGATTTGCAGGCTTGCCTCTTCTTGGTGAAAGATGCAGCCTTTTCTCTTGGTGAAGGAGAACAGGGGGAGAAAGAGAAAGTGAGAGAGGGAGCCGCCTTCTCAAGGGAGTGTTACTCTCCCTGGAAAGGGCTAGCAGAGACCCTCTGGCATGCGTAATTTGGGATGTATTCCCTCCAGTGCTGGCATAAATGCCTATATTTGAAATAAATGCTCGGTGCAACTCCTGCTGCTCTTCTATTGCTTCTGGGCTACCTTGTAGGAGGAAACGTTGACATGGTTTCAGATCTAATGTTGCACTCACATCGCAGAGCAGTAGCTCAGCAGTTCCAGCAATCCATAGCTTTAAGGAAAGGTTATCACATAAGGAAGGGAAAGTGTCCTGACGCATTAACACAAAGACCGTAACAGACCTCTGCTGGGAACAGCAATGTCACCACTGTGCGTTGAGTGATACTTCAGGTATTTCTTAAAATTCCTAGACACTGGAATCATGGAAATACATGATAATAAAAGATTTCATTTTTGTACATGCGTGCTTCTAGTCTTCACAGTTGCAGACAATACTAAAAAATTGGACTAGATGAAATTCGAGGACTCAAAACCCGGAGAGGAAATAAAAACAACCCATATTATATGGTTTGGGGTTTTTTGAGTGGCACGATTTTTAAGCCAATCTCACACAGAAGTGCAGTGACTTTCCACAGACACCCCGTTGCTGAGACACTGTAGTGGCTATTCAGATGGCTCATTGCAGCTGTGCTACAACTGAAGTGCCTGCTTTCTTCCCTTCAGCTTTCTGAAGTTCGGGCCTCCCTAAATCAGCTGTTGCTTTTGAGGAGGAAGTCTTTTTGTCTCATGGGCACCTAAAATGTGAATCCAGCTGGGTCAGCAATTCTCATGTCTTTTTTTCAGATTCTTGCAAAATGAGCACTGCAGGACTGCAAGGTTCTTCCAGTACCTAGCACCTCACCTTCACCTCTCTCCTCTGTCCCAGCTCCCATGTCAACGTATGTTTGAGGAAGGGTGTTTGAGCAATGGACTCTACTACTAGCAATGTAACAGACAAATCTGTTGGGAATCGAGGCTGAAAGACTGGTATTCAGTTGGACAAGCTTGGACAGAGACTGCCTTGGAGTGAACAAAGATACTTTTTTTTTTTTCCCTTTCGTACCATTTACTCTAAAATCTGAAAACAGTCATCCCAGCATTATATGAAGTCCCCAAATGGCCACGCAATCTGGATAGAGGTAACACTCTTCCAGTGAATCCCAATGCTGGAAATATCTTCTTCCAACTTAAATACATTCTTCTGCTGTGTCCTTTCACTGCGAAACTCATGACATCATGTTTGATACTATTTTATCCCTTGAGTAGTAGTTAGCTTCAAAAATGGCAGGAGACCCTTGGTATTGCCTCCGGCTCTCTCTGTTTACAGGATCCGCGCACAACATATGGTACATGGGGAAAGGAAGAGCTGTTAAAAGGATGAAAGCTGTTCCAGTACATGTGGTTGTTAGGAGCCAGTGGAGTATCTGTCATTGATGAAAGCAAAATATTTTAGGATATTTGTACTTTATGGCACAAATGTTTTTTAGGCAAGTTTTGTAAAAATTATTTTTTTGAAAAGTAAACTGTCCAGGAAATTGCTTCTGCCATATCTCAGAGCACTGAGAATGCCAAAGTTTCTGCAAAGATCTGCACAGTGTTTCACTCCACTGCTGCTTCCAACCCAAAGAGAAGCTTGTGTGCGTCTTTTCCTCCCTGTCCATAGCAGTTGGTCTAATAAAAGATACTCACCCTCTCTACAGCATTTGCCTCATGTTTAGATGCTCAGGCAGTAGCGGGGGCTGTCTTGTTTATCCAGGATGGGCAATCTTGAAGTAGCCAAGTCCAAAATAATTACTGCTCTTTCCTCTTACCTCCCCCACTACATCTCTTTGTCCCATGATGATTGCCCAGATTTGCTGGTGGGGCTGAGCTAAAAGCAGGAGACAGAGTGCTGACAGGGGCTGTGCTATGCTGTGGAGGTCCATACCGCATCAGCTATGGAAGGTCATGCATCTCTCCACTCTCAGTAATAAAAATACAGCTTGGCTTCTCAGCCTGGCCCTCCCCCACTGAGCTCTTCACATACATCTATAAAACACCCACTCACATGTATGCGTATAAACAAGCAAACAAATCACACTGCCTAAAAAACTAATTGAACAATTCCTCCTACAGCCTGGGAAGGAAAAGAAGAAAGGAGGATGTTGGTTGTTTCTATTTCTGAAATATTGAAGAGCTACTTAACTACTATTGTGACGGAAAGATAGATAATGAGGTTGATTAGATGGTAAGAAAAGAAGAGGGAAAGTGCAGAAGAGAGAGAGAGATGGGAAGAAGCCTTGTCACATGGCTCTGTCAGCTTGATTAGTGGCTTTCTCCTGAATCCTCAATGGAGTGGCCTCCGTGGGTCAATCTCATTAGAGATAAAAATGGAAGAGCTGCAGGAGTCCACACTGAGCTTTACCTACAAAGTTTGACTGCAGGGGCTCTGCTCAGGCTTGGAGGAACAACAGCAAGGTCAGGAGGCGACTGAGATGGAGATGGCAGTGACAGCAGCACTGCTGACCAAGCAACCTGTGGAAAAAACATTTGTTCAGCAGAGCACAAAAAAAGGGGGTTGTTCCCAGGGACAAACCAGCAGCCAAGACACCATGGCAAGTAGATGCTGAGCAGACAGTTTTCCAAGTGAGCTGACTAGCCCACGGGTGACATTTCCCTGCAGGTCCTCAGAGACCTGCCCAAGTGCGTCAAAGGTGATTCCAAGAAATAAATGTATCTCACAACCAGCAAGTCAGGTTTTAGGGTCAGCAGCCCTTATGGGGCAGGGCAGCATGAGGCCTAGCTACCAAATTTTCTCAAGCAGGAACGACATCTAAATAGCATTCAGAATGATCAGGTCCCCTAGCGTCAGGGTATTTGATGTCAGGGAGAAGTTGTCAGGAAGAAGGAAAAAAGTCCAGAGCTGCTGAGGGCAGCTGAACTGGTCTCCCAGTCTATTTTCTAGAGGATATTCTCCATGCAGCCGGTGACCAGGTGTCTCAGGGAAAGGGGTCAGGAAGCCCATGTGCTGTATTGGGCTTGCAGTTGCTACACGCAACTGCGCTGTGTTTCTCACTCTAGAAAGGGGCTTAGTGCTGCTTTCCTACCTCGGGGGTAGGGTGAGATTGGGTCCTGCTCGTGAAATGCTCTCTTACCCTCTAATGCAACACAGCGTGCCAGTGCTGTGAGCGGCCTTACGGATGGGATTGTGGACACTTGGCACCTGTTCCAGGGGGCAAGAGGGGAAGAGGCACATGAGGGTATGTGGTGTGTGTGGGAAGTTTGCAGTGCATCTGCTTCTGCTCTATCAATTCTGTGGATAGAAAGAGGCTGACATTAACGCTCACTGTATGGATTTTGCAAGGTCTGTGGTGATATGTGCTTCCTGCAGTAGATTAGAGTCAATTTCTGTCTTGTCAAAAGTGGTTAGAAGTAGCCTGGTTTTGTCATGTGCTTGGCCTTATGTACTTGTGTGGTAGCCAAAGGCTGGGCTGGCAGTGTCAGGAAACCACTACTTCAGACTTCCAAAGGGATTATAGCCTAACAAGGGCCAGAATACCGCTGGGCATGGGAGTTTCCCGTGACTACTTCAGTGCTGCTGACAGTGCACAGGTGTCGTAGCCAGGGGCACCACACTTCCACCCTCATACCCTCTGAGAGCAGTCCTTCAAGCCCCAGGCTTTCACGCTCCTAAGATGGGGTCCGGTGCCTCTCCTGTTTGCCTTCATCCCTCCGCTCCAGTTGCCTGTGATCCCAGTTGATCTTGGCTCCGCAGTCTTTCTGTTGGGAGCTGCGTGGCCCTGCACTGATACAGATAGCCAGACAGTGTTCTCAAAGCAAGGCATCATCAATCAGAGCAGTGTCATAGGCTGTAAAATGAAAAACTTTCTTTTAGTCCCTTCTGGTAGTGGGACAGCTGCATTTGTGTTTCCAGTCCCTCGGTGGATCAATTATTTTTGTGAGTTTGGGCTCCACAAAGGTATTCCCTTTCCCATGTCTCCAAGGAGGTGCTCTTAAAGCCATTTTGATGCTTTGGCCCAAATTCTTATGTAAAACCCCCCTTAGGACCTAAAAGTAGCATTTTCCGAAGGACTGTAGCAAGTTACTGAGTGATAGTGGCCCTAGTTGTGTTTAGCCAGGGGTGCTTACTTGGAGCTAAGACAGTACCTTTGAAGCTGGTTTATCAAGATTTTCTTAAAATAAGTTTTTCCTCTGCAGTTTTTCATTAAAATCCTTGTAGCCCAGCGTGGCCCTGCAAAAAATTGCCCTTTAGCTACTCTGTAATATCACTGATCAACTCCAGGTCCTTTGCTGCATTTTCATTTTAATTTTTGTTTCTGTTACGAGGTAATTTAGAGACTGGAAATCAGAGTGAGGATATGCAATTCACTTTTGCAGAGGTCCCCCCAAAGCTCTCAGCTAACTACCCTGGCTCCAAATCAATGACACGCAAGAGATGTGCTCTGTGCTGCGTCCTTAAATTCTTACCATTACCACTCTCCATTGTGTAAAGAAGCTCGCAGAGGCAGACATTCATCTAATATTCCAATTAGAACAATCCTGCTAATACAAGTGATTTAAGCGTAGACTTTTGTTGTAGAAATAATAGCTTAAGTGGAGGTGGAACCTCCTCTATATATCTTTCTTTTTTTCTTTTGAAATCTCAGGGCCTACAGCACATTATATGTCACAGGAAATACCGGTGTAGCTACATATTATAATTTACTTGCAGCACGTATCGTGGAACGTATCAATGAAGTGTTTGACAATGATAGCAGTACAGAAATAATCTGGTTTTATGATCTGGCAGACATTTTTTTATCATGCTATTTAAGTCTCTTATTATTTGTTGGTGGTGTAATATCATAACAAGAAGCACTAGGTGACTAATACTGCATCCAAAGTGAAAACATTGCTTATAACGTCTTCTCCCTTGTAAAACAAAGTCTTGCCAGAAAAGGCCTCTTGACCCGAGCACGTTTGCGTGATCAAGGACTTCCCTCCGCATCCTCACATCTCTTCAAGCATTTGTGTAGTTGTGAGTGATGGAGTCTACAAATGAAAATGTCAGGCAGAAAGTGTTTATGCAATTTTGAAAATAATGTAGTTAATGAGAGAGATAAGATTACACTGTATGTGTCTGTTTGTGTGTCTGTGTATATGAAAGAAAGTGAGCGCGGGAGAGATTAGACAGTATGTATTAGAGAGAGATAAAATTGTGTTTGTTTGGTGTGTGTGCACTGTGCTTATGCTAAAGAGAAGATTTGTTTGTGTGTGTGTGTTCAGAGAGGGAGATTATGGTGTCTATGCATTTCAGGGATGCAACGTGTTACAGTATGTATGCATGTGTATGCATGCATATGAATGAGGGAGCCTACACTGTATGTTAAAGAGAAGAAGGTCATAGAAGAAGGCTCATAGTTCTTGGAGAAAGATAAAGACACAATGTATGTCTAGTTCACAAAATGAAAATGTAAGTGTAGAAATAACACAGTGTGTACATTTATATGTATGCATATGCCTGTATGTATTTTAGAAAATTTGTAAACTCTGCTTCAATTTTATTTACAAACGAAACTACTGTCAGTGTTTTGGAAACATTTTTCCAAAATTCTTGAATTTCCTACAGTTTTTTATACTTTTTCACTCAAAGCACTTAGGCTTTTAGAAATTGCTGTTAAAATATTTGTTGAAGATGCAAAACCATAGCTCGGGAGATATGACTTATAAAATTCCTCCCTGAAGAAAAGAGTCAATTGGAGTAAATGTTCATTTCATTGATTAACAGCACTTGAAGCAAACAAACAAAAAAAAAAACAACAGAACTTGTATTTTGCCCAAAGCAAACTTTAATGACACTTGTTGGGTATTTCATGATAAATTCATTCAAAACAGTAAGTTACCAGAAAACCATCCATCCCGCCAGGAAACATGAATATGTACTGGTGATTCAGAGGCTGGAAGCTGTGATATAAACATGCATTTTTAAAAAGAATGCATTATATCCTTTTTCACGAGTAATTTGTGAATCTGAACTGCCTGCTAAAAGCACTCCATTTTTATTCTGAAAGTAGTCACCTGAATGGTGTTTTTATCTGTGTTGAGAAAAGGTAACATTTTGGATTGCTAGAGAAAAAGTGTGACTGAGCCATGTGACGGAGAATTAAGATACTCCTTTTTGTGTGCTGAAGAAAGAAAAAAGACTTCTACTGTCTTCTCCCTGACTCAGACCTCCCCTGCATCTTGACAGCAATGCCTCTGCTTCCCCACATCTTACCCGTATTTAGCTCTCACCACCAGGCACCCCCTGTCGTTACAGCTCTACCAGGGTGAGATGGCCCCTTCAGATGTGCCCACGCTGCGTCCTGCTTCCACGGACAAGGGCTGAGTCTGCAAGGCAGCGTGGCACTGGGACATGCAAAGCAGAGGCCACATGCCATGGCCTTCCATTTAGTCACTCTAGCTGTTGTCACCTTACTCAGGAACAAAGTGGAAGTGGACCATTGAAAACTGCTTAAAATGCTTTAATCTGACCCTTGGCTTCACCCTGTAGGTGATTTTGGCTGCTTGTGCTCCTGTGGTTTCGTACTGCTGCATACATGTGAGACGTAGTCTCCCTGTCCTCTCCCGCTTACAGTCCCTGAGGTGACTGGATACTCCAAGTTACCTCATGCGGGAAGCAGTGGAGAAGTGGATGGTCAGGACTAGCTTCTGATAATCTGAACCATCTGCACGTGGGCTGGTGTTCTCCACAACTGTGATTCATATGCCCATCACTTCCATGTCATGGCAACCTTAGGAAAAGCTGTTGGACTGCCAGGACTGTCACCACACAGGTTTGGAGAGAAGCACTTGGCATCCTCCTTCACACCTGCTCCTGGGAAAGGGAAGAAAATCTGCCTCAAAGTGGGTAGAGACTTCTCAGTCCTGCAAAGGCCTGTGCAAGGGGCAGGGAGAAGGTGGTAGGCGACTCAAAGGGATATTCTTGTTTGGCCAGCACTGGTTCTTCTCTACCTGGGATGGAGTCCAAACCTTACTGCTGGCAGCCTTTTACTATCAACAGCTGTAAATCATTAATTCCGTGGGTATTCAGCCTGGATGAACTCCTTTGGTATTAATGGGGATCCCTCAGTATCATTCTATAAGGCCTTCATTTCGATTCAGCAATAGTTAACTTCTGTCTGCAAGTTTGCCTTTTTGGCCTACAGCCCTCTCACCTCTGGCTGCAAGCTTGATGACAGGCTTGAGGTGTGAAGAAGGGTGAGACTCTGTGAATACTGAAGAGAAAAAAGTGAAGACAGAGCTCTTTCATCTGTTTCAGCTCTAACCCAAATGCAAGCCATACCACTAGCCGTGCAGGTGAGCCATTAAACATCTGTGCCACTTCGTGCTATCGTATGATGAAACCTTCCCTGTCTTCCATGCTTAAGTAAGATGATAGGAAGACACTTACTCAAACAGTTAATCTCCTCTATGCTCATTCCCCAAGATAGCTAGTGCATCTAATTCTAGACCGTGCTGGTTTCAGAGCTGGTGGAATCTGGCTCCACTATGCTTTGACAACAGCTGTACACCTTGTCTTGGTGGCCGTTGTCTCTCTGCACAGAAACGCCCAACAAATCCATCCCTTTGTACTCACTTTGTAGCAGGCGCATCTGCTGGTTCTCCTGTGTGCTCTTGCATTTATGTGCGCTGCCAGGCTTGCCAACTCTCAGCACCTTCTTGTGATTCTCCTTATATTTGCTAATTTTCTGCAAAGGCACAGCTCCTCAAGTCAGGGTTACATGAAAATGCTAGCTGCTATTTAAAAAAAAGATGCACATTTGTAGCTTTTCTGGTTGGGGAGAAAGCTTGTAAATGTAGCGATACAATGGATCAAAAGAAACAAAACAAAAAGACAACCTTTTTCTTGTTTAATTGCTTGTTTTCCTAAGTAAACTTAATGATTTGGGGGGGGGGGGGGGGCGGGTGACTCTCCAGTGTGGATTTAGGTATACCTTTGTATGCATATATGCCTTCTCAGCTGCATATATAAAAATATACATGCACTTGGGTGTAGCTATGCATGTGTACACCTACACCTGCCAACTGCACATATCCCCTTCTCATGGAAACCTTCACTCCCACCCTGCCTTTCTTCCACATGTTTCCCTTTCTGCAACTTCTGTCCACCACCTTTCTCTGAGGTATGGAATCTCCACTGTTACTTGTACCAAGTAACCTTCTCCCCCGCTCTCCTCCCTCCTCTCCTTCACTCCAGGAAAGCTTTTTCTGATTCTCTTTTCACTGATGTCTGGCATTCGTACCTCTGTAGACAGAGAATGGCAGGAAGACAGTGACGTGAGCAGACAGAATAACCGGGGAATAAAAAGGAGTTGGTTGAGAATCTGTAATTAGAAGCCCAATTTCCATTTCCTTCTCAGGCAGTTTTAAAATCCCTTTCAGGGGTTTCTTGACTGTCTCAAAATTGAATGTCATTGAGATTTTTTTCTTCTTTTTTTTTTGCATCTCCTTGTTTCCTTGGCAACAAGTTGGTGATGCAGGAGCTAGAAATGTGCTGTGTCTCCGTGGAGATGTTGGCGTGGGTGTGCCATGGTGACATCCACGATGGACGCACAGCTCTACCAATCCTACCCCACCCCTTGCAATAAGCACAATAGGCCCAACCTTGGAGGTGACGCTTTTATTTTTAGCTTTATAGGTGTTAATCTGCTCTCTTTTCATTGCACATACACCATGATGATGGGTCGTAAGATCCAGACACCTCATTAGTTACATCAGCACAAATTGACTGACTTGAGGAGGGCTTTTAGGGCCAAATCTTCAGGTTTGAATTCAGGAACTTCTTAACTTAAAAGAAAGTACACTCCTATCTTGGAGGGGCACTCATTGCAATTACTTAAGTCTTTCCCCTTCTCTTAGACAGGAAAGAGTTACCAGTCATTAATGAACAGGACTGTGAATCAGAGCTCCTATGTTTCATTTTATTCTAGATTAAGTTGTTTCTGTCTTTCATACCTCAATGGCTGCTCATCTGGAACACAAAGAAGCTGCTATTGCTCTTGGCCTGGGGCATGGGAGATTAAATTTTATTGAGATGTTTAGCTGGGAGGTTCCAAGGCAACTTACTTGTATAGTCCCATAAGACAACATGTCTCCTCCGAAGAGGCTGTTGCTCAGATTGCTCAGCCCTTGCTTGGGTCTGCCCAACACCATGCAGGTGGCCTATAGAACTGTTCGTAAAGCAATAGCAAGTTGTGAAGACATCTTAGGCTAGACCTCCCCAAACAGCTCAGTATAATGCTTTCTCTCCCTCTTGTCCCGCACATTCAATATCTTTACAATATTCGTTTTTATTCTGCATACAGCTTGTTCGACCTTGTTATTCTGTATTTTGCATTCATCAATGTTCTGGCTGTAAGCCAAGACCCAGACTCTCCTTTGACTTCGCTCTTGATACATACAATAGCAGAGTAAGGGCTAGCCATAGTCTCATCAAATATCCAGAGGTCTTGCTGCTTTTTCTGTTTCCTAGGAGGCTTTATGACATCACACAGAAACTGTGATGTCAACAAGGAACCCTCTGGGTAGGCTTCTGAGAGGTTGCTAAGAATCTTCTTTCTGCCAAATGACTGTAACTTCATCCCAATGGGATTTGCAATAGGGCTCATCCATGCAGCAATAAAGCCAAGTATCGAATTCTTCTTGCCAGAAAGACCAATTAAAGGATTAAATGTGAAAAGCTGAAACCCATAACATCCATGGTGACAGGGTTTTCTTTTCTTTTTTAGACTGTAATCATCTTTGCAGCACATTGTTCTGGGATCAGCACCCTTGGGGATACATTAGTACGGCGATTGACGGAAAGAAGCTGGAGAGGGAAACCAAAGTGAACCCAGCCAAAGCAAGATAAGCTTCTCTTCCAGCCATGCTGGCAGATTTCTTTTGCCTTCTTTCCTCCACTTCTTCAGTGATTCACGCACAGACTGAGTTCATTCAGCTTCCAAGAAGGCAAGGTGCTTGTTCAAAAGGTGTTTTATTGTGTGAAGCCAGAGGAAACATGAGGAACAATCAGACACCAGAAGCACATTAAGAAGATGTGTCATTGACACATTATGTCAATGAGAAGGAGTGAATCCAGGTTCTGTTTTTAGGGACGTTATGTTCCAAGGCAGGCACATAAATCTGACTCAAATGCTTTGCTTGTTGTATTTGAATCCAGAGTTTATTCCCGACTGCCACTGAAATCCAGGTCAGATTTTTCTTTTTATTTGCACTTGTATTAACAGATGAAAGGAGCTGACATATCTGTCTAGCTCCAGCAGTATGCTCAGCATTCTATCTAATGTTGTCTAAAGGAGGTCTCCTGCCTCAAGGAACTAGCAGCCCATAGGTGTGATTTGGTAAGATGCAGAACATGGTAAAGAGACACTTCTACTAACTTTGATGGGGAAAAGGCTGCATGTTTACTGGGAGTGCAAGTGACACAGCAGTGCCCACAGCCTAAAACCTATTATGTGATGAATTACCTGGAATCAACAGCAAAGGTAGGGGAAGCTGTTGTTGGAAGACTTGGCAGAGGGAATGTGTCTAAAATCATGTGACTAAAACTAAATATTGAGGAAGATGAGCTCAAAACTTAGGCAAAACTATTCTATGGGATTTTTTCCTTTTTTTTTTTTCTAGATGCACTAACAGAAAGTGTCTGCTCTCTGCAGAAAAATTTTAATTAAAACATTGCAGTGTTTATGTTTCCAGCCCAAGAATTGTTACTGATTTTGCAGGAAGAGTCAAAATCTTCCCTAAAAAAAAAAATCACTCTTCCCCATCTCCCATCTCTGGAGCTGTAGGAATGAACCCTACACTTATCAGGAACACTGCAAGGAAGATCCTGCCATCTCAGGTTCTTCTCCATTTTGGGAAGTCACAGGGAAATCCCGGAGCAGCTTTCCTCACACCCAACAGCAGTAGCTTTCCCCATATCATTTGAAAAGTGGGTACAACATGAAATAAAGTTCAGTCCATATTATTCTGCGCCTTCTTCTGCTGTCTACTACTTGCATTTGCTAGCACCCCTTTGTGCTAGGTGCTGTATGCACAGAATACATAAGAGACTTCACACTATCTCTTGCCCCCAGGAGATTAGACAAGCACGCACTGAGTAGGCAACTGCTTTTGATTTCTCTTCCCTTCCCCTCCTTCCCCTGACTGAGATTCAGCAGCTTCTGCAATATGACAAGTTCCTGTCAGCTGTCAGGGCACTAAAATAAACCTTTATCTCGTCTCCACAGCCCTGAACGATGGGGCTGGCAATAGGTGCACTGCAGCCAGGCAGCCATTTCTGCCATATGCTCTTTCAACCTCACTGCATGCTAACACAGCAATCTGTAGCCTGGCAGATTTGCTGTTTTTCCTTGCAAGGCCTACAAAAGGAGGCAACCCTGGTTCCTATCTCTTCCTATTGCAGGATCTTATTATGCTGGGTTATAGCATTATTTCTTTTTGCCTTCTTCCTCCAACTTTCGGTAATAGTCAGAGCCAGAATACCAGTCCAATGCTAGAGAATGAAAATCCTGCTAATTCTCTTAAATTAGAATTGGCTGCAAAAATGGCCTTGGGGCACACATCATAAATTGAGTTGAAACCATGCACCATGCAGTTGGAGGGCAAAAATCCTCTGTTTTCCTTTAGGGAGAGAAGACATTACATACTCACACTTCAAGCATGCACACCATTGCCAACTAATCCTTCTTATTCCACAAGGCTTATTTCAAAATAGCATTTATATGGCATGGTTTGCTGGGGAGGGCACTGATGAATCAGTTAGCTGCCCTTTATAATAAGCCTTGCACAACTGCTTCCTAGGCTGCTCTTTTCTACTGCCTTGTCTTCCAGTCATCTCTGTGCCACATGCTCCTTATTCAAAGGGCACCTGTTGTATAACCATACAGAAAAGTTACTGAGCAGGGGCAATAAATAAGAGGAAGCACAAATAGACAG
The DNA here is from genome assembly GCA_034008185.1 of Gorsachius magnificus. Classification (NCBI taxonomy): domain Eukaryota; kingdom Metazoa; phylum Chordata; class Aves; order Pelecaniformes; family Ardeidae; genus Gorsachius; species Gorsachius magnificus. Next base: position 127,300,629 of record CM067081.1, read on the forward strand.
TACAGTTCAAGCCACTACTTTTCTATGGTCTTGCTGTAGGGACGTGGGGATTCTGCTGAATGACTGTGCTGATGCCTGAATGAGGAATGATAAGCCTGTAATTTACTTGCATGGCTGTGCAACTGCTTCCCGCTGAGTAGGAAAGCCTAGAAGAGTGTTGTTAGCCCTAACACTGCTGCAGCTCAGAGCAGTTCTTTGGCACCACAGGCATCACACACACCAGTGGCTAAATGAGCCCTATGCTGCAGCATTTGGTTAAATATTGCTGCCCAACAACAGTTGGGAAGTCCAGATTTTTTTTTTTTGTTTGCAGCCAGCTGCTGTAGGAGTAGCTCATGATGAGTCTGAGATGCTTTATTCATTGGTTTGGAAACCTACCTGGGGAGCAAGTTATATTAGAAGAGCATTACATTAGCAAAGAAACTTACCCAATACGCTGGTGGTTCCGCTGGCTCAGTCTGTTCCTATCACAAGGAGCCTTCAACTCACTACCTCATCCCACCCATGTTTGACAAAGAGGCGGAAGATACAAAGATAGTTCAATTTCCAGAAGTTTCACAAATATCATCTCTTCGTAGAGGATAGAGAAAGATTCAAATTAGTGAAGGAGAGGCAGGGAAACCCAGGCATTACTCAGTTTGGCAGCTTGAGAATGACCATCTTTGGGTAGACCAAAGGTCCATCTAGTCCACGCTCTTTATTCAGGAGCCAAAACCAGGGACAGAGAGCAGCAATAATAGAAACAGCAAAGATGCTTCCCCCCGGACACTCTTCCAACCTATAACAGTTTGCAACTCTGATACTTTCTGAGGTAGAGGGTGTCAGCTCTGAAAGAGACATGGGAAGTTCTGTTTCTTCCCTTATGGCTAGGTCAGAAAAAGTTGTTAGGGGCTACAGGAGTCAAATGGGGGACTGTGTAGGTTCAAGAAGATGGCTGTGTCAGGGAGAGTTTACAGAAAATATAGTAGAGAGGCCATTTTAAGATCATGGGGTAGATTTGGGGATACCGTGTGCAAAGGTGTCAGAATAAGAAAGAGTTTTGCCTCATGTGACTTCAAAAGGATTGGGTTTGGGATATTTCAAAAAGTGTCATCACCTACAGTGATGTTAATTACCTTAACCATGGATATGTTCAGCAGTGACTAATAATAAAGATGAACTATGATGTATTCCAAAGGAACTAAAAGAAATACAGGTGAGGATTTTTATTCTTATTTAGGAATGTGGTAATTGGGGAACTGAAGTAAATTTATCAAGGTCCCAAAGCATGCTAGCAGCAGTAAATATCTTACTGCAGTAAAAAACAGGTATGGAACTATTTGAAATTACAGAAGAAAGGAGCAAGTGCTTTCTAAACACTGCAGCAAATGTATAGAGCTCTTAAATAGTATGAACTCTAGGCTGAGCCTTAGGAAAACAGATAATGCTGTTGCCAGTGCGTAAATGTATACACATTGAGAAAGGGTTGTTTGTTGCTCAGCTTCGTACATTTCCCTGTGAAAGAATTGTTTCCTAAAGCCTATGAAAATGTCCATTTGTTTCAGGAGGTGATGTTGCTTTACTCTGTCATCGGAAGGGGAAGCCAGCCCGGATTAAACAATGGATCTCAATATGAGTATGGTCGTTCTCCTTTATTGCGCAGCTAACAAAAGCATATATAGGCCGAAAACCATAACATACACACGTCACACTGTGAGTGGTAGAACACCATTATACACACGCCTACATCGCTACTGTGACTGGGACTGGTCATCTGTCCAGCGGAGGGGCTTCACCTTCTCTTCCGGTCATAGGTCCGCCCACATCCGCTTAAGAGCAGGGGCTGTTGAATGGGACTAAATCATGCCCATTCTCACTCAGCCACTCCTCTACATTACTCTAAGCTTTACTTAAGAGCAATTGAACACTGGGGCCAGAACAAAGCAGTGGATCTTGTTAGGTCCCTGACTGGGTGATGAAAGAGAGAGAGAAATGTGCTCAAAGTCAAGCATAGTTAACTAGACTGGGTTCAATAGGATGTTGCAAAGAAATCTGAAAAACCAAGAGGAAGAGATTCTACATCCAAATTTGAAAAAGACTTGTAAACTAATGTTTATCAAGGCATCTTCTTGGCAGTTTGAGAAATCCTGTCTTTGATCCTTCTATAGATTTAAGCTCTAGGAAGAAGGAGTAAGAATCTTAGAAAGACAGAATTCACAGCAGAACCAACAATTTACCAGTAAAACAAACAAACAAAAAAGATACGACATTATTATTAGAATGCTTGGACAGATTTTACAAAACCACAAGATTGCACTGGTTAGAATGAAAGAATTCTAAATCCTTAGTAAAGTTACTAAGCTAGGGCAATTATGCTTTTGTGGTTCAAAAAGCTGAATGTGACTACAGAGTAGAATTTCTGTTCCACTTAATGACATTGCAGGAGAGGGCAGAAAGATTTACCATATCTTATGCCTTTTAATAATATCTTTGTAAAAACTACTGTGAAATTCTCAGGATTTGGTGAAATGTCCAGCACAAACAACTTTGATATGTAGGTGACCTCACTGCTACAAGGCAGACAGAAAGGCTTGTACAATAGAAAGTTGGAGGAAGTGACAGGAAAGATAGGATTTAAGATCAGTTTTAAGATCAATGAAGGTAAAACAAATGCTTCCTGAATTTTTTGTGTGCAGAGGCATAGAGCTTTACTCTAATGCTGACCATGACTTAAGTTTTCGAAGCACAAACCCGTCCTCTAATTTTCCTAGGATGTGCGACCAGTGTACTTGCACAGAAAGGACTCGTAGATGTCCTGGGAAATAATGAGACAAATTTCAGGCCAGTGAGGTTGGACTGCGTGTGAAGAAGACCTAATAAGAGACTGCAGGAGTTTGACGACATGGTAAAAAGGCAGATGCAGCAAAGTCCCATTTTCAGTGGGCACAGTATGATCAAAATTAAGTCAGACACAGTAGCTCAGTATCCCTTGGGAGACCATTTTGACTTCTTGGATGACTAAACATACAAAGGAGGCAGTATTCACCTAAGATCTAAGAATTAATAACCTTTACTGCCTTCCAAGCAACAATACTAAATGAGCAACGTGTTTCAGTAACTTTCCTCTCCCTGTTGGGCTCAGTTTTAGACTATTAATTCCCAGTGGTTGCAGGAAATGCTGGAAGACCTTGAGGGCACCACAGTGCCTCACGCCATGGCTTGGTAGCTGTTGAGCTTAATGCAGGAACAAAAATGACCATGCTGCTCTCTATTCAACCTTAGTGGCTAACAGCTAAGCAGGGGGGTCTGGTGTGTATCATGTGTAATATCGAGGTTACCTGATACTGTAGAGTTGTTACCTCTTTGTGACTGGTGTTGCCTGAGGACTCAGTGTTTTGTTTTCTCTGATTTATTTTTTTTTTTTTTTTAGCTTTTATCCTTAAGAAGGAAATTAATGACATTTAAAGTTTCAGGCAGAACTCAGGGCTGTTCTCAAGCAGAAGGGCCATGCCAGACTTAACCTTTGTACTGAGACTACCTTTGAGGAAGCTGAACATATATAATTTGCTTTTCTAACATTACAAAGACTTATTTCCATTTTAGAAAGTACCCAGGAAAATAGCATGCAAAAAGCTACACTGAGAAAACACAGATCCCTGACTTGAAAAGAACTCTAAAATGAGGAAGCTCAGAATTACAGTTCCTGAAGCAGCTGAAATTGTATTCTCTTGTATCTATTCTTAACAATAGAACCTTTCAATATATGATCATACGATACAGATAAGATTGTCAAACTCTCCATCATTTACTATGGAACATTTTCATACTTGATCTTAGCTTTCATAACAAACAGAGAATGAACTTCTTTTTCCTCCTTTCTGGCTGAATAAATTAGGGTAACAAGGAAGAATTACCCTTCACATTTTATAGCATACAATAGTACAATAAATTTTAACTCGACCCCACTGAGATGAACACATGAGAAGACCATCAAGATCAGCATACTTGTCTTCTCTGATGGCTTTTTTCCTCCTTTCTCCCTTGAGCTGAAGGAGACCTTTCCACCTCCACTGAGCACTGCGTCTCCTGTGCCATTACCTGAGTAGGCATAAAGCTCCCTGTGCGCCTGGCTGCGGGTCCTTGTCACCTCCCTTGCTGCTTCCCGCTGCCTTCCTCAGGCTAAGAAACTCTCTGGCCTCTGCTTGTGTCAGGTTGTGCCTCATCTACTGGATAGAGGGGGCTGGCAGCTGTGGTTGGCAAGGACACCAGGAGGATGGGACAAGCTGGGTGAATTGTGTGTGCGGGTTGCAGGGCAAAGAAAGGCGTGCAGCAGGCGTGAAACAGGACTCACTTCTCTAGCATGTTGCAGAGCATGGTATGTGCCACTTGTGTTGTATAACACAGTTCTGTCAGGTGTGTGTGTGGGGGGGGGCTGTGTAAATGCCTGGAGAGATTAGGCTGCCCCTCTCCAGAAAGCTTCTCTTTCTCCTTGCCATCAGAATCACTTGGGGAAGGAGCTAATCCCCCAGATTTACACAGTAAGAAAATTCACCGTTATGCTTGGAGCGGCTTCTAAACCTCCGGAAAAACATGCTCCAGAAACATAGCTCTGTATCCTGTGGTGCTGAGCTAAAACAGGTCCTTTCGCTGTAACGCAATTTCCATGCATGGGGCAGCAGGTTTGGATTCCCGCCTGCACAGTCCTGGACTCTTAATAAAATTCCATCTGCGTTTCCTGCCCTCCGGGGTGAACTCCTTTGGCTAACGGTGGGGTCTTGGAAAAGAAATAATAATTGCTGTACCAGGGCACTATTATGAAGTCTGGGCATGGTGTTGCTCTGGCAATGTAGGAGAACTCCTTTTTTTAATGCACACACCCACCAAAACACAGCTCTGACACTGCTGGAGTGAGGTGATGATAATCAGAGCTATGGGAATCGTAACTATGAATTTCCATTCTCCAGTATTGATGGTTTTATGGGCCAAATAGAGCACTTTTTAGCTTGTAAGAGCATTGCAGTCCCTACCTGCAATTCATAAAGGTTTGATAATGGATTGCATCAAAATCACTATAGGTCTATCTCCCACTTCTAGCAGGATTCTACTTAAAGGGAACTGTAACAAGATTTTGGCCATGCTGGGACCAAACTAGAGACTCATTGTCTGCCCAAGCCCTGTGCTCTGCATTTGGGATTGGGGAGCTCTTCTGCTTTAATTGGATGTAGTGAGTTTTGTGTGGAGGATCCCACTGCAAGGGAACAAACCTCTCCATATGACAGACTGAGGGATATGGGCTTTCCTCTTTCCTCTCAATGTGTATCTTTGTGGCTAAGCTAAATGAAGCCAAGGCAAGGAGTGATGCTGTTTGGAGCCTTAAGACAGGTAGATGTTTAGTTTTCCTGCCCATTTAATTCCTGGTAGGTCTTTGCTGTTCTAACTCCCCTATGTACCACTCTGGATAAGTGGAAGGGTCCTGTCAGCTCACTCCACCACCTCACACTTCTCCAAAACAAATACTACTCCTATGTCCTTTAACCGTCTCTGTGGTTTGTGGAGTCTGATGTTCTGATCCTGACCAATGTGTGGCCTGGTCACCACATGGCTGTGTGTGAAGCATGGCCATGGTTAGAAATTCTTTGTGCCCTTTCCTGGAGGGCTGAAGGCTAGGGCAGATCCAATCTGTCAGTTGCTCTTCATCCCTGGAAACTTCAACCCATAGCTGACACTGGGCCAAGTAAGGGCATAGGAAGGTCATCTTCAGCTTTTCTTTCTTCTCACCCATTCCCTGGGTCCAGGATACTACCCCATGTACCTTCCTGCATACAGACTGGTTCTGCTCAACTCAACTGGAGAGAAGGAAGAGTCCGATCAGCTGAGGGGACCGGAAGGAAGGAGGATGAACCTGTCCCTGCTCACCCAGTGCTGGAGCATCCAGATCATCATCCCCACTCTGTCTTGAATGAGGGGCGTTGTGGGCAGATGCGGAGCCAGGCCAGGAAGTCCAAAGAAGGCTCAGGAAATTGTGCCTCAAACCATAGCTCTGTCATGTCATCATACTGGTATCACAGGGCAGCTCCCACATTCAGCACTGCAGTGTTAGGGGAATGTCAATGTATCGCTGAAGAAGCCAGGAGGGGAGTGAAACAGCACTGAGATGGACACTTCTTCTCCAATCATGCCCTGAAGATAGCGTGTAGGACTCTCACCACAGCGTTTGTCTCCGTCCCAGTCCCATCACACCCCGTGGCATGGAGCAGCGTAGACATCCCCCATGTGGCACTGTAAGGTGGCCAGCCTGGGTGCTGACAGCAACTTGCCACAGCACTGCAGGACTCGGAGTAAATGATGGATCCAGCCGGAGAAGCAGGATAAATTGGCCCATGCTGAGGGCCCCGGTTACCACTGATTCTCATTCAAAGCTTGCTTTGCTGAGCCTGTGCTACAGCGGAAGGGAAATGCTGCATATACCCAACGGCACATATTGAAGGGTCCCTGGAGAAGCAGGAAGTGGCTTCCTGGGTCATCCTGTCTCGTATTTGGTTTGGTTTGTAAAGTATCACATTCCCCCATGGCAGACTGTAACTACACTGAGAATAATAGCTGATAGGATGACTGCTTTCTGTGATGACATTTTTCTTTTTGACAGACAAGCAGATGAGATTTCATTTTATCAAAGAGTTACGGTCTTCAGCACTAAGCTGTGCTGGGATTTAACTGTTGTGTTTGCATTTTTGATGATTCTGAAGCTCAGCGATAATTAACATTGACCTGGGGCTTGTAGAGACCATTCTTTGTGCATGTTAAAAATCTTTCTACCCTTGCTCCCGCCCAGATATTCCAGTTTGTGTACACCACACAATTTACAGAAAACACATTTTTTCCTAAGAACGATGAAAACAGGGAAGTTATTGAGGCCAGTTCTTATTATGTTTCCTATTGTGTCTTCAGTGCTGTGAGCCCAGCTGTGCGGGCATGGAGAAAAAAAATGGAAATCACAGGGAATAAATGCAGAGCGCCTGTGCGTATCTCTTTGACTTAGCACGATGGCAACAGGTGCTAACGTCGTGTGTGTTCAGCATTGTGGAGGATGAGCAACCAAACAGTCATTAAAGGCACTGAATGAATTAGAACATTCCTGGACCGGCATTTTCCAAAGCCTTCTCTGCAAGAGTAAGTGGCATGGTGGCTTTTGAAAATCATGGGTTTAAAGCCACTTATTTCAGCCTGTGGCATACAGTCTTAGGTCAAAATAAGCTAGGCTCTTCTTTTCTATTATTAATAATTCAGGATTAACTGAAACCCAAGGTAAGTTGACAGAAGTGATCCTTGTACTGAAAAATGGGTAGTCCTCCCAAGGAGATTCATGACTATGTCTAAATCATTTAGAAAGGGAGTTTGGTCGTAGCGTTGCACTGCGCTATTTTGTGACATTAGGCCACAGATGACTGAAAGTGAGGCCAAATGAGACCAGAGTTGCAAAGCTACTGAGGAGACTAAAAATGCAAGTGGGCCAACAGTGGGATTTTCAGGAATGCCTATTCAAATGAGGATCCTAAAAAATCTTTATAAAATTGGCTTTTTTCCCTTCAGCATGAAAGTTGGCTAACAAAAGGCGAGGCTACCACTATATGTGGAACACATGAATAAAGAGAAAATCCAGTCTATCTCCCAATGAAAGCAAGTCGCTTGCTTCAGTGCTGTTTTTACTGAAGCTTTAAATATCCCTAGTAACGGGACTTTCACAGTACTTCTCTCGAGGAGACGCCTCTTCAGTTTAGCATGGTTACCACTGGGACAGCTCTTATAGGCAAGCTACCTTCCTTCTTCTTGGTTTTATTTAACTTTGTCTGGCCTGGGAATCAGCCTGATTACAGCCCCAGAAGCAGGTTGAAACTAGGTGGTTCTTCAAACCAGAACTGAATCTAAGCTGTTACTGTTGAACCTAAGTTAGCAGATGGACTGAAGGTGCTTTTTTCTTGAACCGGTGTGGACCTCGAGCTGCTGGGGTAAATTCAGGCACTGCTAAGCCCTGCAGCAGAACTCAACAGGGGAAAAGCGATGGGTTTTGTCTCTCAGTCCAGCCACCCTACGTTGTAGCAACCACCAATACTTCTCCTTACTTTGAAATGAACTGGACCCTTTTAAATAGAAGATACGGCTTTCAGTTAAAGGATCATCTTAATAATTACTTTACACAAACCATACCCTCCTTCAGAGTGAAGTAACATGCAGTCTACACAAACAGTGGGTTAATGTATCACTCCAAATTATTCCTTTCCCTTCTTGAGGTTTACGGCTTTTGAAAATATCACACTTCTCCACCTCCTTAGCTGTCATTTATTCAAGTCTCGCAGATGAAGCTTTTAAAATCTATGGTCATTGTCCACCCCCTCCCACCAGCCCCCTTCCCCAGCCCCCCCATTGATGTTATTCTTTGGAACTGCTCTTCCTTTTATTTGTGTAGATTCAAAAGCCAAGGTCAAAGGGGCCTTTCGGGGCATGTCTACGCTGCGCGATGCAGTGTTATCCAGAAACTCTGAAGGAGCGCAGTGGAGAGACAAAAGTGTCATTTGGACGAAAGCGTCCTATCTTGACTTGGTGACTTCAAGAAATGGAGATTCGCCTCCTCTCCCTCCCTTGAGTTTTGCTTCTGATGTTCATTAATACCCTGGCTGAAGTCTGTGCCTTTAATTCCCTCTCATTCCCTTTGGCCTTTTCATTGCCGTGGACTTGTCCTTTTTCCCTTCTGTGCTACCAGATAATTAACCTTACAGGTTGAAGTGATGACATAGCCAAAATGGCAGGGCAAGGGATGCTGGGATATGAGTTTCAGAACCATATAATTGGCTAAAGAATTTGAAGTCCAACTTTAAATATACTTAAAGGGTCCCGATTTGAAAGAAAGGGGTGTTAGGAACTGACAGGCCCTGAAAATTTGGGTGTCAGCTTATGGCTCTTCTACTTAAGAAGATTAATTCAGAGGAAACTCTGAGGTGGCTCTGCAGTGGGCTGGCCACTCAGCACTAACTCTACATGCATGGGCAACCTACTAAGGGGTTTTTGTCTGTGTGTCAAAAGTGGCTTGCAGTAAGCTAGAGCACAGAGTGCTGGTGGGGCTGGGCAGGAAGAGAGGTGGCTCTGCCTTTGGCTCTGACTTGAGGTGGTGACCAACTGCCCCAGATGTGCACGGGAAGGTGGCTCGACCCGAGCTGGCTGCACCAACACAGCCCTTCTGCTGCCAGCCTGCTCCCCCTCCAGGTGGGTGTCTGGGAAAGATGGGGGCTGGGAAGGCTTTCCTCGGCAGGGCTCCCTACAGCAGGGAGGTTCCCTAAAAAGGCCTTGTCAGTGGGAAGAAAACAAGCTTCTGAAACACTTCTGAAGCATGATTCGTCTGACCTAGTTTAGGCTCCTGCTTTAGGATGATCTGAATCACACCCTCGAAGTTCCCACTGCTCTTCATTGTCACCGAAGGGAGTCCAGGGGGATGCTCTCAGATGGGGACACACATGCTTGACCAGAGGAGTCCCATCTCCCAGGGGCGCCGGGAGCGGTCGTGTGTGTTAGCAAGTGCCCGCAAGCTCGTGACACACCAACTTCACGCACTAACTTCATCGTGGAGATGAACACCCAGCAACTCCCAGGGACGGGGCAGAGGCTCCGAAGTCCCGTAGACATATTCCCAAATGCCATTGAGCTGCTCCTCAGTGCCTTGGCATGGTGCAACGTGTTGCCAGCAGTGGTGTGTGCCACAGACACCCCTTCCTCAAACTTGATGCCCAATGTTTTCTGTTGCTCCATTTCTTACCTGTATTCTTTTATGGTTGCATAGTTTGCCTTCTTTTTCTCTGTGTGCATTTTCTGAAGCTGAATCTGATTTTTGTTATTGAATCCATTGGTCTACTTCTCTGTCAGCTGGCGTTTGCAACTCTTCCCAGTTTAGTATCTTCTCTGAATGTCATTATCATACCATTATTTCCCTTTTCTAGAGTGTAAAACCAGGACTAACACTGGTACCTGCTTGACCCTAAAAGGCATTTCCCTTAAATTACATACAGATGTAGACAGCTAGATAGATGCTCTTTGAAGTGCTGTTTACTTTCCTTAAAAAAAAAATAAAAATATGGGGTACTGGGAACTGCAATGATGTCATAGCAACAGAATATGATTATGTAGGAGTCTGCACTGAGGGGTATTCCAGAAACCGTATCTATATATGTATGCATTTATTCGTATAAGCACATACACGTGTGTGAATATTTGTGCCAATAGTGTATTTAGATCTATTTGAAGAGCAAGGGCCTTAATAATAACAACCTAAGACAATTTTTTTTTGTCTTTTGCAGGCAGTTTTACATTAAAAATAAATTAGAAGTAACTCCATGGTGTGGCAGAGAAGTTGACGTAGTGACATTAGTGCTAAAAAAGAGAACAGCGTCTGACTGTGCCTCCCAGACACAGTAAATAAAACAAGCTAAACTTGAATTTTGGTAGATGAAATCCTAAAAATCCAGCAGTCTTTTTATATTTTTAACATGCTCAACATTGTCATACTTTGATTTAACTGTTGTCTGGAATATTTTTTCACGACGACAGATATAGCTATCCTGCTGAAATATATTCCGAGAAAACAGGGTGCTGTAACTTTCAAGACGTGCTTAGGGGGGGGTGCGTGCGCATTAACGTGTGCTCAGCCTCATGCATGGCCATGATCTTCTATTTCCATGCATGCAGACCCATACATTTTGGTTCCCACACGTGCATGGGGGGGGCGGCCGTGTGTGTGTGTGCGACCGCACGCGTCTTCCCCATAACAGTTTCCAGCAGTTTGCGGGCAGAGATAAATAGGCGTAGAAATTACTCAGGCGCTGAAATTAATTGAGACCTATACAGAAGGGAAAGGCATGATTTCTGTAGGTTTTGAAGCTATTCGAAAGAAAAAATAATCTGTTGCCAGGAGTACCATTTTCTGCGCCCACAGAAGGTCGATAGGGTGGACTGAGGGAACAAGGGGGACAGTTGTCCTGCTGGGTGCTGCAGGACGTCGCCACGCTGGGTTTATGCCTGCACACGCGAAGGACGCGGCACGTACATGCGTGCTGCTGAGGGGGAGGGGGATGCTTTTGACAGCCTTTTAATCATATTTTCCGATTCCCGTTTAGCTCCCACCTAGTGTAGGTCACCTGTGCATGGCATACGCTGCCTGCCACGGCAGTGTCGTGTGTGTCATCCCCCCCCTTCTCCCCTCCGTGCCCACCCCACGCTGTCTTCACGCATAAATCCCACTCCTGGTGCTGGGGGCTTCGGCTGCTCCGGCGGGGAGTGGGGCTGGAGGCTCCCCGGCCCCCGGGCCCCTTCCTCGCCCGGTGCCTCCCAGACACACCCCACCCCACCCCACCCCAGCCCTCCGCAGCCTGCAGTGTCCCTTCTCCCCTGCCGCCTCTGTACAGTGGGAAAGTCGTTGGGTAATTGGGTCCAGATTGGAGATTTTAATTATTCATGAGGCTGGCAAGGGACTTGGGGGGGGTGTGGGGGGGGGTGCGGGTGGGGTGGGGGTGGGGTGGGGAGGTGACGAGCCAGGGAGAGAGCTGGTGAACAATTCTGGGAAGGGGCGGGCGGGAGGCAGGGAGAGGCAGCGTGTGCCTGTGCGATGAGCAATAGCTGTGGACCTTCCAGTCGCTGCTAACTGCCCTGGTGTGCGTGTGTGCGTGCGTGTGTGCGTGTGTGTGTGCGTGTGTGCGTGTGTGAGGGAGAGGGAGAGGAGAGGGAGGGGGGGGAGAGAGAGGGAGGGAGGGAGGGAGGGAGCGGAGAGGGTGGGGGGGAGAGATAAGAGAGAGAAGAGGAAAAGGAGAGAGGAGAAGGAAGGAAGAAGAAGGAAGGAAGGGGACAATACGATCATGCTGTGCTGTATGAGAAGAACAAAACAGGTAGAGATGAAGATTTTTATATTTCTTGCCGTTAAGAAATCCCCCAGGCTGCCGGGTGTCCGTGGGGTGCGTGTCTGCCTGAGTGTGTGAGGGGCTGGGGCTGGGGGGAAGGGGGGGCGGAGGGGTGGGGGGGGGTGGGGGGGGGGAAGAAATTTCAGCTGCTTTCAGCAGACGTCTCTTTTGCAATTCTTCAGCATCTTGCAACTGAAGGCTCTTTTCACACCCTTCAACATGACTGTTTTGCCTTTCCGGGGATGGTGATGTGGGGAAGGGGGGTGGCCTACGTCCACATTTGGGGAGCTACCAGCATCTCCCCTCTATTCTTCGTCTTATTTTTTAATGTGGGCAGATGCATTGCCTAGGATTTTTCTGCCCGTGGTTTGGAGGGTGTGGATGGGGAGGGGGGTGGTGGTGGTGTGCGGCTGGCGGGAGACGTGATGAGATCTGGCTCTACCTTGGAGATAAAGGAAGCAATTCTTCATCTTACGCCAAAAAAAGAAAGGATGCCCGGTGAGCCTTGATCCCTGGTCAGAACGCTCTCTATTGCTCCTGGCTCTGATGAATGGGAGATGCTTGATGTGCATGTGCTGTGAGGTGGCTCGGAGGACAGGTGCATTCATTTTTTTGTGTTACAACGATCTGAGCAAGAATTAACCTGAAGCTTTTTTTTTTTATCCTCCCACCTATGCTATAGTGAAAAATGCAATTAATTAATAACAGAAGCATTAGCCAGGGGAGGGGGAGAGTCACCCTCTTTGCAGTACCCTTCATAGTACAACCAGTTAGACAACTGTGCACCAGCTGGGAAAGAGACAGAGGACCACGCCTCTGTTAGCGCCGAACTCGGGTGGGATAAGAGAAGCTCACAGTGTGAACCTGTTGGAAACCAGTTCATTCTCCTTACTGGTACCACCTGGCTTTTCCAGTCAGGGAATCGGGATGATAAGAAGGTTTAGGTGGTGGCTAGTTTTCAGTGCCAAATTTTTTGTGTACCAATTGATAATGAAATGGAAAAAAAAGGCTACTTTGGTCATTCCCCCCCTCACCCTCCCGCCTTTTATTTCATGTGAAAGCCCAAACCTGCTCCTGACTGAGAGAGCCTATTTTGGCTGAACCTCTTGGTCTTCCTTGGGAAGATGCTGGATTTATGCAGTTGGAACTTTGAGGCAGGAACTGGCCCCAGATACCTTTGTAAGGCGTTTCGGAAACTTCCCTGAATTATGGATTTGTAGGTAGTGACAAAGAGCTTTGGTCCTTGTTCTGAGCGCAAAACTCAACTCAGTCTTAGGTACAGCACCATACTGGTTACTTTCTTTATATATGCAGACATTTATATATCTCTTACAATATAGCACTGCAGTATTCTGGAGCAATACCCTGACACACTGCTGCGAGTAACTCCAGTTACTGTAGAGCAGCTCGGTGGTGAAAGAAAACCCAGGTTAAGGTGTGTTTCTGAATGGAGATGTGTGCGTTATCAAACGAGGGAGCAATTTTATAGAATAATGGGGAGGGGCAGGTGAACGGGCTAGAAAGAGACCCTGCGTCATCCTGTGTTTTTCCCCATGCAGGTTTTTTCAGATGCTTTGCAATTAATGATACGTTCACTAAAATCTGGAGGGGGTGCTGATGGCTGGGGAGGGGGAACACGTTGCAGGCCAGCCAGCAGAGCACGTTTAGCTGGCAAATATGGGATGAAAAGAGCAGAGGAAGGAGAAGGAAGGCAGACAGGGAGGCAGAGTGACAGAGTGGTGGGCGGAGGTGCACAGCAAATTTTAAAATAAAGTCGGTAGTGCTGGGATTCTTTGGCGTCAGAAGAGAGCTATGGGGGAGGGGGTTAATTTTGCCCGTGCCATCACAGGCTGGGCATTAAAGCTCCTGAATAATATTCCGATGTATCTGTTCTTTACATCCCTATGGGTTTACTCCTGTTGTTTTGTATTCTGGCATATTTAGAACTGCATGGCATGCAGGTATCTCGATCGCACTCTGTACATTAATCCGCCGCATGGTACACACCCCTTTGCGCGTGCATGTGCGGCACACATCTCCGCTCTCCGCTCTCTCGCATCTGTACTACGCATATATGCACAAGCACACCCGCACTCGTTCGCACATGCTTTCTGATCCTTATGCAGCCCTACAACCTGAACGTGCCTGCCCGTGCATATTCGGTGGATGTTCCTGGGCTCAGAGCCCAGCGCCTGCTCCTGTACCTGAACGCACACCACAATTGCCAAACCGGCAGTATAGCAGTTCGCTCAGCGAAGCTGGGGATGCACCAGAGGAAGCTTTAATTTGGAGAAGAAAAAGCCCTCGGTTTTCAGCTTGTGCTCTCTGTCCCCACCCAGACCTTTTGCAGAGAGAAAAAGATGGAATGGGTTCCCCAGCACAGGCTGGAGTTTCCTTCCTGAAATAAAGACAGCTCTCCTCAAATTATTTTTTTGGGGAAAGCCCCTGGTGTCCCGCCTTTCTGGCAGCTAAAGAGCAAAATGTTGAAATTGCAGGCTTGGGCGTGGAAGAAATCTCTTCACATTTGTGTCTAGGTGTGCCTGTATGTGTCTGTCCTCCCACCCCTCAAAGACAAATATGTTCACACGCTCGTACCTTGCAGATTATTCTTTCCTGTGGGTGTGATGCTCAGCGTGAAGAGTGAAGTATCTGACTGACTGTGCCCGCCCATGAGAGATGTAGATAGCTTGGTGTTGTCATTTCTGCCTACAGTCGATTGCAGCTCTGAACCGTGCCCACAAAATATTGGCTAAAAGGCAGCATAACAAAGGCGGGTCAAGCAGTCTCTGAAAAAATTGAACTTAACCTTTACTGCCAGCGAGGGATGCAGTCAGTAATACGCAGAGCTGGAGGGTTGGATGGGTGGCTAGAAATGCAAGTGCTGCATGCACCGCATACTAGAACAGATGGACGTTATGGGGGTATGCGCTCAGTATTGGATTGCATGAGTGATTAAACAATAACCCGCAAGCAGGTTTCCCACTTGTGGGTGAGATGAGTCTCATTCATCACCAGCCATATCCGACGGCTTCCCTCCCATTCCGCCCTCCCCTCCTCACCCCAGTGCCGGAGAGCCAGCGGCTGCAAAGGTTTAAACCTGCCACACCCATCAAATCAAAGGAGGGAGGGGGGAAGAGGCAGTCTGCATTTCTTTCCCCTTCCACACGAGCGGCATGAATAAACAGGGCTGTACCTCTACAGATGCAGTTTAATGCAATTGGAGAAAGAGAAAGCATCAGGGAACTGTTTTAGCAATTACAGCCAGCCGGTGAGGTATCTTGTCATTCCAGGAACTGCAGATGTGTGCAGGAAAGAAGACATGGAGAAAGAGGGAGAGAGAGAGGAAGATGCACACAGAGTTAAGGTTTTCTTGCCTCGGGATATTAAAATGTCTCGGACCTCATTTAGAATAACTTAATTATGCTGCACAATCCAGATGCTTCAAAACTTGCAAGGCATGGTCTTACCTTCAAGCCCCAACATGGAGAGAGGAAAAAGGGGTATTTTAAAGGAAAGGTGTCCATCCACGCCCCTCCTCCCTCCACTTGCCAGCGTGGTGTAAAATCACCACAGACCATTGACTTCAGGGCAGAAGCACTCCATCTGCACCTGGGGAGAGTCTAGCCCCTGCCTCTGCCTTTCTGAGAGACACCGAGCAGTTTCTGTGCTTCTTCCAGTAAACAATTGCTGCATGGAAGTTTAATTACTCCAGGTCCTTGCTGTTTCTCTTCCTGGGGTGATACCCCTGGGATTTCTCCTGAGACGGGTGTCTCCAGAGAAACACCCCTCTCATCACCCTGTCCTCCTCCGCTGCCTTTGCTGACTATTAGAGACATTGATTTCTCCTAGATCGCGTAATGTAACTGTTCTTAATGGCACTGCCAAGCCCCCTCCTAGGGAACTAATTGCAGGCAGAGTTTCCAAGGGGAGAAGAACAGCAGTAATGCTTAGTGGGAAAGAAAACCAGTCTGTTGATCCAAACTGCCTATTGCCACTTGCTCCTGAGTGAGAGTCCCAGCAAAAAAACAGTCAGGCAAGTACCCACTGGTACGTAGCGGCAGCGTCCCTGATGGGAGGGCTGCCTTGAATCTTGTATCTGCCTGTGCCAGGCTGGGTACACACGTGCAGCCCGAGGAACCGACAGGTATTTTCTGAGGGCTTGACCTGGCCCAATGCTGGGGATGTCTGAAGGATCCCAGGGCTGCTCCTGCCTCAGGATAAGAAAATGGGCTGCAGCTCCAGACTCTGCCCGTGCCACGCTGAGAGGGTGGGCATCGCCTGGGGATGAGGGATGAGAGGGACCCTTCCTCCAGTTGCATGGATTTGGCTGACTAGAAGGGGAAAGTGCCAAGAGGTTTCACTTCAAGTCCACTCTCATTTCAGGCCAGCTGTCATGGATTCTGCGATGCCATCCCAGGATGTGGTAGCCACAGTGGGTTCCCCTCTCCCCATTTCCCAGAGAGCAGGAATTCCCCCCTGCTGGCAGCTGCCAAAATGCAAGGGTACCTTGTGCTAGTGGGAAGGTGAACTGGGCCCTTCGCCCACTGCAAGATGAAAGCAGGCTGATAGTCTCGCATGATGTAAATCAAGGATGTGTATACCCGCTTTTGGGTTTGCTGGCCTCATGCAGTGAGGCGTGTGCTCACCTCAGTGTCTCTCGTCTGCTCCACGTGCAGAGGACATGGGGCGTAAGCGGGCTCTGCCTAGTGTGTACCGAGCAGGCATGTGTATGCTGAGGGATCAGTGTATTAACAGGTGAAACAGCAAGCGTAGCCTGAAGATTGCCTCTGCCTTTGGCTGAGAGAGTATGACACAAAAGCACCAAGTACATACAACCCGAGACCTCTGCATGCTACCAGTAGGCTGATGGTGCATTACTGACTACCATTTGCTCGGTCCACGCGTTGCTGGCCCATGCCTCCTTCCCTCTGTGCAGCTCTCCTGTTGTTCCCTCCTCCTGCACATAAATGACTTGCATCTCTTCTGCTGCTTTGGGCTTCCTCCCTACACAGGGAGGGCTTTATTTCGATCTGGAAGTCACTATGTGATTCCCCTGTTTGCTGTGAGTCTGGCAAGTCTTGGGGATAGATTTGGCAGCAATCCATACCTGGCTGCACCCGAGTTTTGCAGGCCCAGTGTCCAGCCATAAGGCAACAACCATAGCCCAGTAACTCTACACAGGGAAATGCTGGGCTGGCAAGAGGAGGTGGTCATCCAAAAAGGCCCAGTGGAAGATGTACCATGCCTTGCTGGTGGAAGTACAAGAATACCTTGCTGTGGGAATGCCAGAGCAGGTATCCAGGTGAAACACCTTTTGACATTTGAAGTCCAAAGTCAAAGCCTGGAATCCGTCCACATTCATTTAATCTATAATTCCAAGATCCTCCTGAGCACACCGGGAGGTGACATGTAACCTCAGAGCTCTGATGGCCTCATGTGGAGAAGGTGTTTATATTTCCTTAGGGCTCTCTCTATCACCTGCTGAGTGTGTGTGTAAAACTCCATGGCTTTTCATGGTTGCAAGCACCACAGGCCAGTAGTTAGTGTATAGGAACTGGTTTCAGGAGAGCAGGTTTCTCTTCCTAGCAGTGCTATTAACCTGCTTTCTGACTTGATCTAAGCACAGTTTCTCTGCCTGTCATGGCCGTCTCCACAAGATGCTTCTTTAATTTTGAAACTAAATAATTAGTGTGTGAAAAAGAAAAAGGATTCAGATGCCCTCAGGTGAGAGGTTCTTTAGACAGGCAAAGCATTGCTTTATCCACCCTCAGTCACTCCTGCAGTGCTGGGACATTTATTAGCCACTTGAGTTCCTTTAACACAAACCATTGATTTTCTTCCCAGACCCAGGCTTTATTACTATGGGCCAGAGCCTGAGAGTAGGGCTACAACTTAAGTTTTCTCCCTGCTATTCACCAGCGTGCTAGCTCCTCCCCTACCATCATAATGATCCAGCCTGTAGCAACCTACAATAATGTGTATGGGGTGGAGGAACAGTGTAATGAAAATAGTGATTTGTTTTTAATATAACAAAAGGAATATGTGCTTTTGGAGTTACATGGATCCTGCTGTCTCCGCCTGTTACTCTTTTTGTCTCCTCTCCCCATCTGTTCTGCTCCTCGCCTTCCTCCTGCTCCCTTGACCATGCAGTCCTCCTGCTGCTGCTTCTCTCCTCCATCTGGGTACCAGCCCTCCATTAGGCTGGTGATTCTCGGGGGCTCCTGCTGGCAGCATCAGCCACTATTCCCTTCACCCTTCCTGGCACTGGTATCAGAAGGGAAGCTGGTAGGAGGGAGAACTACATGGGCTTTTCCTTTGTGCTTCCAGTTGCTTCTGCAGCTTCCCCAGTTCTCCTCCACTTGGGCAGCTGTCGCAGCTACTGCAAGTGAGCCCCTACAGGCAGAGACAGCAGCGTGGTGCATCTTCACCTATGGCATTGCTGTTAGCATAGGTAAAAGGTTGCCCACCCCCAGCAGGCGGCTCAGGAGGGGTACAGCTGCCATAGGAGCAATGCATGCAGTACAAACTAGTATCACCATTCCTGCTTTCTTGAGGGTTCATGCTTCTTCTGGGCTTGGCCCTTGGCTATTAATGCCACTGTTGGCTGGCAGGCTGTGCTCCAGCTGTCTTGTTGGCCCAAGAGAAGATGTCCTGAGCCTGCCTTCCTCCCACCAGGGTTGGTTGGCTTTGATGCCTCAAAAAGGAAGCCAGGATGTACTTACATTCTTTTAAATTATAACCAATAAATGTCAGTCCCATTCATTACTCATCTTCTGAAGTTTCTTGAATTAATTCCAGCCATAATCACAGTATATCTCTATTTATAGAAAGCTGGGACATCTCACAACATTTAAACATTCTCTCTGTAAGAGACACCTTTCTGTAAGGGCTGGTAATTAGTAAAGCTAATAGGCTCTAAAAGAATCCTACTCACTTGGTTTGAATGCCCCCAAAATTTAGGGCTGCAGGGGAGTGTGTTTGGATCTGAACCTAGCTCTGAAGCCAGTTTTATTCCACTCTTCTCGTAATTGCCTAGGATTGAAACTGTAGTCTCAGGAACTTCAGGGGGTTTTTATGAATTGGGATGATTTCCAATAATTGGTGATGTCTAGAATAATTAACAGTTTCGATTACTCTTAAAATTGTTAAGACTGTTATCAAGTGGCATCCAGTTCATCATACCATTGAATGGAGTCTAATCCATTTGTTTTATTAATAGTATCCAATGACCTTATACATCTGCAATGTTAAGTACTCCAGGGAGGGCAGGGTGGGGCATCGTGGTACCGTGCTTTGCTCTTTTGCACAAGCTGCCAGCCATTTATATTAGTTCAAATTGAAACCAACAGAATGTAAACCATAATGGTTTTGAATGGACCGTTGTTCTCCTTGTATCATTCCTTCTTCTGTCTGCCCACAGCTTTAGGAGTAAGGTGGATTCATAAATAGTTGAACAAAAATCATCTTGGTTTAGAAGGGTAGACATCAAGAAACAAGTACCACTTGCCGGTTTGCTGACAGGAAGATTTGCAGCCATTTAGTTTCATGTAAGAGCGAAGTCCACTGCTGGAAATCACCTGCTGAGAAAATGCGAGGAGGACATCGCCTGCTCGACTGTGCCTGAGCAGTGGGGGGCAGCCAGGAGGTGGTATGGGAGCAACGGGGAACTGGATCGATGGGGAACTGAGGCAAAGGGGGCTTTTAGAAGCTGTACCAAAAGTTTATCTTCAGCAGGGACACTTCACTGTAGATTGGAGAGCTGCACTGAAATGGCGCTTGTGTTCCTCAGAACTGGGGACACCTTTCTTACAGTCAAGATTTTCATTCTTAGCTTGTTATGTTGGACTAGTCAGGCTGGCAGCTTGCAAAGACCTGGATTGCACAGGCTGAATTGGAATCTGTCAGGTCAGAGACTTAGCCCAATCAAAGGTGAAAAGCAGTGGGTTTAACCCTAACCCAATTTTGAGGACAGACACCCACAACAGAAAATTGATGTTTAATTTTGACAGTTAAAATCGCAAAGGCATTAGAAGGATGCAACCAGTCCCACCTAAAGCACAGGATCTTGCAAATGGCCTTTCCCTTGTATCCTAAATTCCGGTCAGAATACCATCTAGAAGAGATTAAATCCTAAGGAAAGGACAAGGACGAGTGGAGCAAGGAAAAAAGATGTCCTCCCAAAATACCTGAAGAACTGAAGCTAACTGAAACCTCCATGAAGTAAACAGAAGTTGGATAACTTCCAGAGGATAGTTAGCATAGTTAATATGTGAATCAGTTCCTGAAGCTCCCTCTTATATGGTAAAGCTAGATATGCAGCAAAAAGAACCCTCCGTTATGATGCCAGTGTACAAGACTCTGGAAGACAAAAGAGTCGACAAATTAGTGAAAAATGAGCCCTGATGGCTTACAGGAACTTTTAGCAAATCTTCCGTTAAAGTTCAGTTAATTCTTCCTTATGTTCTTTGTTTTCTTCCTTTGAGCTGTATGATTCCACAATTCAGGAAGAGATACCATGAGACAATGCCTTATCTTGTAGAAATTCATTACTTTTTAATTAGGGTGCGGCTGACAAGAGGAGTCTGAAATGTATCACAGCATTTTACCATTGTTCTGAACTGAGAAATAAGGGACTGTTGTAAGCTGAACCACCTTCTTAGAGGTGTCTGTAGAGGCTGTAGAACTTCAGAGCTTCCTTCCTTTCTAACTGTGGAGGTGCCTAAAGTCCTAAGGTAATTGCACTTACACCTGTGAAGTCCCCCAAACATTTAAAGGTTGCTACTGGCACGCCTAGATCATCCTTAGTCTTATAAGCAATAATCAGCTTAATACATATTTAACAGCTAAGCTACCGTGGGATCTACAAACCAAGTATTCTTCAGTTGCTTTCTCTGCACAGCCAAAACGGGTAAGTTTGTCAGGGCAGACGGGTCAAGTGTACGCAAAGAATGCATCCAAAAGGAAGGGAATGTACTACCTTCCTTTTATCCAGAAACATTTTGATTAAGTATTTACCCAGAGACGTGGAAGATATACTATCTCGGCCTGAGTAGATCTGTACCCCCACCTCCCAGGAGAATGTGCTAGTTGGCTGTAGAATATAGTGGGACCAGTGTTTCCTGGAAAAGCTGATCTATTCTGCATAGACAAATAAAATATGAATGGGCCCAGAGCAAGAGAGTGAGAGAATATAATCCTGACTCTCTAACTTAGTGTTTAGGATACTCGGGGAGGGGAGGGAAAAGCTTTGGTTAAAGCTTTACGTCATACGTTGTCAGTAAGGCCAAAGCATTTTATGTCCATTTTGCATTTCTCCAGTAACATGGTCAACTGCAAGTTGGTGGCTAAAACAATTAATTGGAGCCACAAACGAGGAAGATCAGGGTCCAGGAAAAGGGCAGAACAAGTCAGGATGTACTGATGTGAGACAATTGTTTCAAATTGTCCTAGTTTACTTACAAAGCTGAGGGAAGCGATCTCTGAACCATGAGCTCTGAACGCTTTGAAGACTCATGAGGGCTGGATGAGGTGTCAGAAGGCTGAAAAAGAACAAGGAGAAGATAAGAAATTACAGACTACCCAGTTTAACTTCATTCCTGGAAAAAAAAATAGTGGAAATAATAAAATAATCTCCTTTATTTGGAGCCAGCACAGATCTGTCAAGAATAGATCATGTCAAACTAATTTAGCTTTCTTCTGTAACAAGCCTTGTGGATACAGGGGAAGTAGTTGTCATACCTTGTCATCTGTAAGGATTTTGACATTATCTCACAGGCTTTTATCATAAGTGAAGCAAAGAAACATGGTCCAAAGGAAAACATTACAGCAGAGATGCAGAACTGCTGTAGATAATCCTACTCAATGAGCAATTCTCACTGATTTCCTGTCGAAATAGAAGACTCTATTGAGCGGGTTGCCACAAGCTTGAGCTGTGGCCTGTTAGTGCTTCATGTTTTCATTAAATACATTGTACTTTATATTTTAATTTCAACCTGGATGACTGTCTGGAGGAAGTGGTTTTTACAATCTGCAGATGGCACGAACCAGGTAAAGGCCTGTGGAAGTTACTGGAATTCAAGACAATCTTGTCAGACCAAGGACCTGGTTTGAACAGCATCAGAGGAAATGTAAAGAGCTCTTCACGGGGATGATTAATAAATTGCAGCCAGCTGTCCATGGGAGCCAACAGCCCAGCTAGCTATCCTTCAGGAGGGTGGGTAGACAGGGTCTCTAGAGGACCACAAGTTCAATGTTAGTCTAGGACATCATTCTGTTGTCAAAAAGGAAAATGCCTTCTTACCAGGTTGTCCAAATGGGACTACAGGCTGTAAGACACATCTAATAAGCCTTCAGTTCTGATGAGCACATGTAAGTCTCAACTGAAATCTCATACTTTAGTCTTGCACTGCACTCTAAGAAAGTGTGGCCCAGTGAGAGAGAGTGCAGACTGGGATAGTGAGAATTGCTGGAAGTCAAGGGAAATGTAATTTGTGAGGAAAGACTGAAATAATTAGGGTTGTTTAACCTAAAAGGAGTAAGGCTGAGAGGGGTCAGAATGCTAGTCTGGTGAGCGCAAGAAAATAGGAATAATCTGTTCTTCCTGTCCAGGGTGGCTAAAACAAGGAGTAATGGTCTTTAATGGGCCATCAGAGTGATTCAGGCTAGACTTTAGGAAGAGTCCAAAAGGATTGTGATGCACTTGAATAGATTATCTGAGAAAACTATGGCAGCTCAAGTCACTGAAAGGCTGTAGGAAGTACTTCTGGACCAGAGGATGGACTAAATGGTCTCCTGGCTCTCTCATGCTCTCTCAATGCTATTTTGTGTGATTAGTATCAAATATTCACTGAAGCAGGAACTGGACCCAATCTGTCCTCTTGCAGAGGAGTGCTTAACCAGTGGACTATGAAGCTATATTTACTTCTGTGCTCTCTCTGTCTCTGGCCTCATGCTTCTTTAATTCTTCCATGAAAAAAGCCTAAGAGCTTAAGCAGGAAAAGCTAGGGGCAGCTTACACTAAACAGTCTTCTGTTGGAGGAAGGTAAGACTCGAGATCTTTTCAGGTATGGCACAGAGTTGAATCAACAGCTCCCATAATTTAGGGAAGGTAGTCTCTCCACTGAGATACTAGATATACCTATCTATTCCATGCTGTCAGAGAGGAACTATAGTTGTTGTTTCTTTCTGGGAAGGGGTTCAGGGCTTGGAATCCAAAAGAGAATCATAGAATCACAGAATCATTTAGGTTGGAAAAGACCTTGAAGATCATCAAGCCCAACTGTTAACCTAACACTGCCATCCCACCACTAAACCATGTCCCTAAGCACCTCATCTACCCATCTTTTAAATACCTCCAGGGATGCGGACTCGACCGCCTCCCTGGGCAGCCCATTCCAGAGCCTGACAACCCCTTCTGTGAAGAAATTTTTCCTAATGTCTAACTTAAACCTGCCCTGGTGCAACTTCAGACCATTCCCCTCGTCCTATCGTCCATTACCAGGGAGAAGAGGCCAACCCCCACCTCACTACAGCCTCCTTTCAGGTAGTTGTAGAGGGTGATAAGGTCTCCCTTCAGCCTCCTCTTCTGATAACCAGAGCAAGATGCCTAAACCCAGACAGTTTAGGTGTCACTCTGTCTTCAGTATTTGCTATAGGCAGATTCAAAAGGCATTTATTTGGTGTATTGTGATAGTGAGTTGCCTAGTTCTCCTCATATTTTCTAGTGGATTTAAGACTATGGTTTCTGCAAGGCATCTCACCTTCTTCCTAGACTTAGCTCCAACATCTGCCTTCTGAACACGGACATCTGCCAGAACTCCACACTGAGGTTCCCTTTTCATCATCCTCAGGAGAGCATTATTACAAGGGATTTATCAGTTGGCGGCTTCTTCTACCTGTCTGACGTGAATTGTCTCAAAGCATTTATATGGCAGTCACTGAGAAATTCCCAACTGGAGCGCTGTACTCCTACTAGCACTCACCTTCAGTGCTTAATCCCCTCTGCTCCCATTCTGATGTGTCCCAGCAGTTGCTGGGAATAACTGAATAAAACATGCTGAGATACAATATTCACCTTCGCTGGATATATTTTCATGCAGCAGTAGCTCTTTGCTGCTACCACAGCTGACCTGTGGTAGCTTACATTATCATGTGCTGAGCCCATACGACCTGCAGGAAGATATCCTTTCTTTGGTTATTCCAAAGCCTTCACACAACACAAGAGGGGGAACAAGACACCCTGCCTATAGTCAGGATTACCCAATTTTGGGGGGATGAGATAAATTGTTATCGTCAAAGGCAATCTTTTCAACTGCATCAAATTTTGCTGAGCTTTCCCTGTTTGGATAAGAATTTTCTTGGTAGGGGTCTTCTTCAAATAGACACTGTGATTTTTAAATTTGTTACTTGGCTGTATCTATTGAGATTAGAGGAATAAAGCTTTGAAAGTGTGAAGAGTTTTGCAACCGTTTAATAAGCAACAGTTGTGCCTTCATAATATAAAGACAGAGAATGCCATTATGATTTCAAATGATGAAATTTCCTATTTTCTTCCTTTTTAGTTTATGTTTTTAAAATAAGAGATTAAACACTTTTTTTAAGCTTACAGTGAGTTTTCAAAGTCAAACACTTAGAATATAGAGAATTAATTAAAAGGGTTGCCTATCCATCTTTAATTTGTCTTCTCTAACGTGTAGGCAGAGTGATGTGGTCCTTAATTATAAGATCAAATACTGGTATATTTTTTTTTCAATAGGACCTCTGTCTCATTCAGTGCACAGAATAGAATATAATTAAGGGCTGAATGAGTTTTACCATAAACGAAGCCATTTTTTATAGGTCTCCTGTTTCATTTACTGCCAGTGATGAAGGTTATGCATTGAACTGGGCAGGGGACTGTTCAAAAACAGAAGAATGGTCTCATGTTTTGGCAATTGAATACTGCCCTGAAGAATTAGGCTTTTTCCTGCCTTTTGCCACGAGTTCCTGTGTGATATGAAAAAGCCAAATAAATGAGTTTTTCCATGGGTGGCCACTAATTGGAGTGTTTCTCATTTTCTGGGTTCTCAGTCTGAGACACCTGGGGTCTGACCTGCAGAAGTGCAGAGCCGCTATTGTATGGAGTTCTGCTCTCAACACGCACAGAGCTGGGGAAATGCTAATCCAAGGCACTGCAAATTAGGGACCCAAAATTAGTGGGTGCTCTGGCCATTTTGACCTTAGCCTCTTTGTGTCTGATTTCACTGTCTGTAAAACAGAGATAACAACCCCACCTACCTCCCTGGGAGAACATCCATTAAGGCTTGTGAAGCACTGAGATATTATGGCAAAATAGCACCACAGAAGAAGACCATTAGGAAATCAGTATTCTGCATTCAGTGATGGGTTTGAATGATGTGTAGCAAATAAGGCACTTTGCCGTGCCTGAAATTAGGGTAACAGGAAAATACTGACTCACTGCCCACTCAGTGAGCTCTGCCTATCCGTTGTAGTAGCTGGGGTGGGGGAGACTTGCAAGAAGAAAAAAAAAGATGCGATAAAGAATATTAGAAGGCATACGCACAAGGGAGTCAAAGCGAGGTTTCAGAGGTAGTCTCCATTTTATATTTTCTGCTTCAGCCTTTACTGTGTGCCCAGAAAGATGCTTGTAAGACAGGCTTTTTATGTAATATATGAGTCACGCTGTTTTGTACGTGTGCCTGTGAATGATGGGTTGCAAAATAATTGGGAAAAAATGGGCCAAACATGTTATCACTGAAACTAGTACTACACTTTTCACTGGTATTGGAATACGGCAGCTTAGATCCTTAACAAACTGAGCCTGTAACGCTCTTGTTGTTACTCCCTCTGTATATGAGGAAACTGAGGCACAGAAGAAAGTGGAATTATCTGCTGAAGACATTCTGCCTGTTTTCTCTATATCAATATCAATAGCTTTTAAGCTAGTATTCTCATTGCCTTGCATGAATTAATCTAGAAATGACAGAAGAAGTATGGGTTTGTTCCTCTCTTCTTCCCCTCCCTTCTCCTCACCTGGAAGAAATAGTCTGAGTAATGCAAATCATTTGTTTGCTTTATTTGCCAGTCGCTTTAGATTTGTGTCTGTGGCAGTGGGGCGTGTGTCCGCCTACAGGACTCCATGGGAGGATCTTCTGAGGAAGGGCTGAGCTGGAGAGTTGAGGAAGGACACAGGTCTGTGGTATCACAGGTCCCATGTCCTGACCTTGGTGCTGTTCTCATGAACTTCAGGCTCTTGGTTGCTCTCCTCCCACCAGGAGAGGCAGTCTGTCTAGAATGTAAGCTCCAGACCAAGATGGGCTTAAGGAAGAGGTCAGAGCCGTCAAACTGGGCTCAACAGGGAGCCTGAGAAGAGGCAAGGACTTTGGTGGTACACAGTCAAATGCTTCCGTTAATGAGAGCCTGCCTGGGGTTTCTCTGTAGTCTGAATATGCTGTTGTTACTGTGGAGACTATGAATGTCTCTATTGCCTTCCTCAAATCTCTGGTGCATAAGATGGGACACAATTTTCTCACCAGGCACAGGTGGGCATTTTTCCCACCATTGCTACATGTTCTGGCTGCTGATGAACTGGTGTGTTGCCTCCTAGGCCTCTGTGTCCATGAATTATCTCCAGAAGAAAGTTTACTTCTCCCAGGGGAGCACATAGCAGCCTAACATGCTCAAGGGTGAGTTTTTCTTAGCAGAGACTGAAATGGAGATCCATAAATCCCAGTACAGAAATTCAGAAGTCTTGGGGAAAAAAGCAATTCATCGACACTCCATAAGCATGAAGAGGAGTTGTGCCTATGTATGTCTGTTGTCCTGAGACGTGCCAGCATGGCATGGCACTGTAAACCCGCCAAATCTAATCACTGGCTATGGCCTGAAGTCTGTGCCTTGTGAGGATACCCTGTCTCTTATTTTGAGGACCTTCTGCTGAGATTGCCCTCCGTGGCAGCTTAAGAGACCCTCTTCCTGCTCCTCTGGAGTTAAACTTCTGGCCGTTCAGGACTAATGCAGAGTTGATGGCCAAGGTGGAGTGATCCAGAGAGATACTTCATGGAGGCAGTGTAGGTGGCCAAACCTACCTGTTGGCAGGTCTGGAGGAAGGACACTCTCCCTCTGCCAGTTAAGAATGGAAGTGAGAGGCTGTCAGTGTAGGGAAGAAAGAGACCTTGTTGCAAAGTAAACGTGTGGTTGTCTCTTTGGGCCAAACCTGATGCATGTTTGCCAAGATGGCAGTGGAAATGTAGGTCCTGTGTTAGCATTTGTGAGGTGGTGGGGATTTTGCAGTCCCTACTGCTCACAAATCAGATGGGGTTTCAGCCTACCCCTGGGGCAAGCCCTGCTCCTGGCTTTGTCACAGCACAGAAACTAAGGGGGAGGCAGAAAAGGCACTGGACTAGGTCAGGAGATAATTTTGATGGAAGCATCTACAATCATGTGGCTCCACTGGCTTCTTCTCCCCATGGAAGGAGAAGTGCTGACCACAGCAGATAATAGTGCAATCTGTAGGCACCCCCTCCAGAACTGAAGGGGCTTTGCCAGGCGAAGGTCAGCCTTCCCCTCTCGCAAAGAGCAGTCGGTTGCCCCACTGGCGGAGCTTGCTTTCTTCTTCCTCTTCTGTGGTTCTGGCCTGTCCCCGCAGAGAGCAAAATGTGCTCCTCGTTGCTCTGCCTTCTCATATCCATCCCTGT
Source organism: Gorsachius magnificus (assembly GCA_034008185.1). Lineage (NCBI taxonomy): Eukaryota > Metazoa > Chordata > Aves > Pelecaniformes > Ardeidae > Gorsachius > Gorsachius magnificus. Next base: position 127,328,239 of record CM067081.1, read on the forward strand.
TCAGTTGCATCTTTTGCATATGATTCACCGCATCTCAGCTTCGCACAGTATGGTACCATCGATGCTGATATCCCCAACTTGTAATTTTTCAGCTTCTCTCTTGGGTACTTGCCTCTAAGCTTTTCCTGCTGTCAGGCGCAGCAGATGACAGAGTATGCTGAGTACCGCTGAGAGGTACCATACAGAGCGATTCTGCTGTTTGGAAATTTGTTTGTGAAAACTCTGAGCAGTGCAGAGATGCCTGGAGAAGCTAATTGGAATTGGAGATGGGCACCGATTTAAAAACCACAAGTTTCAAGTACTGTGGTGTAAGCAGGAGGTCAGGGGGCTGCCAGTGGCAGTGAAATAGCACTCAGCTACCCAGAGCACAGCAAAGTGCTGAACAGGATTTCTGTCATTCCTTTGCTCCACTTCTATCAATGCCCTGTGCTTCTGCCCTGCAGCACCCCTGCTATTCCAGCTCTGATGTTGCAGGGTAGCCGCTGAGTTGCTGAAAACTAGGCAAGGATATAACCAATCCTTTGAACAAAGTAATTCTCTGTTCAGTAGCTTTCTGTACATATTAAATGATTAAATCTTTAGGGGGCTTTTCCCTGATGCAGTAATTGTGCACTCATTAAATTGCCAGATAAGACTTACTTTCTATTAATTTATTTTTTGCTAAGAAAACCGTTTCATTTTCCACCGATAATCCTGCCTCACCTAATTCAAGGATGGCCAACTTGCGGCTTTTAAGCCACAGGCAGATACCGAGCGATTGAATTATGGCTCCCACAGTGGAGATACGTCATATTACCGACAGCACGCTGCTGATGTTAGGTCTACTTTTTTATCAGTATGTCCATGTGGGAGGAGGCTCTCAGTGAGGTCTCCGGAGGCCAACAGCTCCCTACAAGCTCTAGGACTCGGCTGGGTACCCAGCCTCACCCCATCCCACACTGGGTGCTGGGACCCCAGGGAGCCATTGCTGTTTTCTGCCTGTTTTGCTACTTGTTGAAAAATCCCTCACCTCACCTAAGGTACTGGCTAGGGGTTTGACACCTCTTGGATATTGGAAGGTTGTTGGGGTGTTTTTAAAATGATCATGAGGCCAAGAGGTCTGAGCTCCCATGAAATCTGGGTAAAAGCTGAATTATCCCACGTTACTAGGAGTGGAAATAGATTTAGGCTTCAGCTGCAACATGAGCTACTATATCTGTGAAAAAGACTGCAGAGAGACTAGGTTAGAAGAAAGTTATTAAGGCTGCTAAGTCAAGTATTAAAAACTTAGCCAATATTGGAAATGCAGTTGCCTGTGCAACCTCAGCATGGTCTCCTCTTCTGAATGTATTTCACTACACTTCTAATAACAGGAACACATCTTATTTTTCTTTCCAGGGATTCCTACCACATTCACGTCACAAAATGGACAGTGCTCACTTAATGAGCAGTTATTCAATATTTTGTTCTCTCATAATAAGTAAGTCAGCGTGTGACCTCACAGTTTTGCTCAATAAGTACTATTCAAACTCTGCTCTGAAATCAGAAATGCTAATTTTCTCCTGGGCTCTCTTGTGATTCTGAGCACATCTCTAACAGTACTGAGTAAATCTTTGCAACACCTAGGTGAGATAACTGAGTATTTTTACTCCATTTTTTGCAGATGGACAGCTGAGGCACAAACAGTTTGGTCAGCAGGACTCCCTAATTTTATGTGAATTTTGAGAAACAGAGGACCTGACTTTTATTTGTTTGGGTTTTTTTTCCAATTGCACATATTTGAAAACATCTCCCATTACTGTCAGCTGCAGCCCTGAGTGCTCAGCACTGCTCCAAATCAGACTCAAGGTGTCTGAAGCCAACTACTCAAAGACGCAGAACATGCCACTAGGAATCACCCCATGAAAAGTATGGGCCAGGATAACAGAGGAATTCAGCAGCAAAGGTAGGGCAGTGCTGTAGGACAGCCATCTGTCGGCTGCCCTAACCCTGAGATCCTCTGGTCTCCTTTTGCCAAGCCTCTGCCTCCTGCATTTTAACTTTCCAACTTCCAGCTGCAAAAAATAGGACCAAGACTTTAGTGTAATCCTTTTATACCCCTGAGTTTCCTAAGCCTGAAATATCCAGATTTCCTACTAACACTTTAAGTCTTCTTTAAGCTCCTTTGTTTTACTTCGCAATCTTTCAGCAGGTATTTACCAGCCTAGTTCCAAACAGTGGCAGGGTGGTATCAGGTAATTTACAGAACTGTCCTAACAAATAAGATCTATATAGGCAGGAGCCTAGCAGGATTTTCAAAGAGCCTTGGTGCCTAATTCGCACTGGTTTCAATAGGATTAAGGCAAGTAGGCTTTTGTCAAGATCCCACCATTCGTTCCTTAAAACCTGGCACTTTAATTCTTCTTTCAATCAAGTTTATGTTGACCCACTAGAGCTAAAGCATAGGAAAGTATACTAAAATGTTAACACACAAATATTTGTAAAGTGCTGTGAGAGTGCAATCTGGAAAGCAGGCATCTTGGTGGGATGTGTTCTGTTTTCTTCAGTCTTCAAAATAATTGCTGCTGCAACCAAAGCAAAATATGGGAGGAAACTTTTTTAGTTGTTAGTTAGCTGAAAGCCCCAATAGGTGCTCCAATTCTACACTGAGTACTCTTAGATATTACTAAGGATTAGGCAGATCCGGTTTGGAAGAGTACAGAAAGTGTTTGTGATTCTAACTCATGCTTTCTGGAAGGGATCAAACGACTCTGCATTTAATCTGTTTGAAAATATTCTGTGTCTAGGCTTCATTTCTGATTTCATTTCAGCAGGATTTAGTGAATTGGTTATGCAAACTGACTTCAGGTGGTGGATTTCTTGCAAATTACTCACTCCACTATGTTTTTGTGTGTGTGTGAGACATGCAGTTTGTGATAGTTACACAATATGATTTCCTCTCTCTGACTGGGAAGGAGGAAAGAGTTACTGAAAAAAAAAAAAAAAGCCACACTTCTGGGCTAAAATTTTCGGTAGATAATCATTAACTGTAATGGAGTCTTCTCATGGCTGAGGGACCAGTTCACCTGAAAAGTAGCATACAACAGATAACGTAGCGTGGCCACATAACGTAGATATTTGCACATAATCTTTACTTCACTTGACCAAACCAACAATTTGCTTAACTCCAGTGATGTGTCTTATGAAGGACTTAATATTGTTGTTGTCAATGGGTCAATAAATTGGACTGGCAAGAACCTGCCTTGTCCTGTGACTTCCTGAAAAAGCAGGAATTGTGTCTTTCTACCAAGAAATGGCTCTATATTTTTGATGGTGCTAGGAGAAAGCAAGCTGGTTCCTATAGTATCTGAATTGTTTTTCCTCTGTAAACCAGCGTGCTGCCTGTGCCCCTTCTTGCATTCAGCACCCTCCCATTGCCTTGACTCCTGTTGCTTGTTTCATTGCTTCCTTTCCCAGCACCACAAGGGAGATACATCCCAAGGATGTAGAAATAATAATGGTTGTCAACATCATAAATCCTCAATGCATTTGGCTCTTCTCACAGTGGGCACTTCCTCCTTCATCTGGAAGCTCACCATTAGGACAATAGCAGCCCGGATGGAAACTCTTGGAGAACCTCTGAAAAGTGTTTGACATCCTTCCACTCCATCTGACTTGTCCTAGCCTGCTCCAGCTACCCAACTTCTTGACATCCTCAGAAAACTGAACATGCTGAATAGGATTTGGGCTGACAGGCAACGGAGCAATCAGACTCAGGACTGTGTTTAATCATCTGCGTGGATTGCTATCTATCTATAGGACACTAGGCCATTCATAAATTCCCCAAAGCTTTTTTTTTTCTTCTTTTATTCCCTAAGTGCTTAGCTATTTTCAGCACCATCTATGTTCATGGCTGCAGCTTTTCCTACTGCCTTTGGGAGTCTGATCCACACATTATTTTTAGCTATACTGCTAATTATTATTTTTGTGAGTGTAGCATTTCATTATTTATTAAAGCTGGGGAGACATTTTAGTCATTTCTCAGTAGAAAAAATGTGAATTCAGTAACCAAAGTAAGATCTCTGACTAGGGCTTAAGAGGGCTACGAAGCATGTTCTGGCAAAGAAGGATGGTATGACAGGTGAGAGCTATTGATATATGAAGGAGTCTTACTAAGAAAGCAGAAACAAGCTATTCTGAACGTGGACAAGACGCAGGGGGCTGGCCGAAACTCTGGGAGGACCTCTTTAGTTTACCGAAAGAGTAAACGGCCAGAGAAACCCAGAGAACCATCTCTGGGGGAAATGTCCAAAGACTGGATAAAAATGCTGCTCTTGCAGGGTGGGTTAAAGATGAAGAAAACCAGGCCTGCTGCAGTGCACAGGGCAGGCCTAGAGGACCCTGGAGATTCCTAATTATTTGTTCCTTGGTGCGTGACAAAGCTGTGCAGTGTGAACTGGCCCTTACTAACGGAAGAGGAAACACTGCACATTTTCTGCTGTTAGATCGTCATCTGTGCACACTTCCCAGTGCTTTCTGTCTGGCTTTGCCCGGGACCCTGAGGGAAGAAAGTTCTTATTCCAGAAACTCACAGGTCCTTTTCTCAGGATAAAAACTCTCTTTCCGTATCCCCTCTTGCAGCAAAGCAGAAAGAAGTTGTAGGAGCTTTGGGCACCCTGCCTGCCCAAGTGTCCCCTCGCTGTCCCCTAAGGGTCCCTTTTCCCTTAACTTCTCTGCCGGGGGGGCTGTTGAGTAAAGCCCTCCACAGGGAGGGCTCCAGGGGTGCCTGGATGTACACTATGGTTGTGCTACAGATGCACCAGATACAGAGTGATCTCAACTGCGTGCCTGGGGAAAACACATTACAATGCACAGTGCTTTGAGGCTACTGCCATGCTTCCTGACTGAAGAATGGAAGAAAGCCAGGAGACTTTAGGACCAAGATGTTTAAAGCTTTTTGAAGCCCTTTTTTAATAACAACTTAAAGATGGGAAGCCCAGGCAGTGAAAAAATGGAAAGAAAGAACAGCTCTCCTACAGCAGGAAGCTTAGGAGAAGCTCTGGGTGACTACTTAAATGTGGCTGTGATATACTAGCCCTTGTAAGTGGTGAATCCAAACACTTGTGGCTTTTTTTCCCTAGCACATCTATTCAACATGTTCTTTTTGGCTGGAGGTCTTTATAGCTCTAACTTAACAGTGTCCACAAAGGGTCTATCACAGTGTGCACTGCAGGCTTGCCTCCTCCCTCCCCCTTTTTCAATAGGGCTGTATACAGTAGAGGAGCAAAGTGGGAAACAAAATGGCTCAAAGCCACATATGCATTTCCCATAGCTCAGTGCCAGTCTCTAGAAGAAGTGATTAAGGCCCGAGGCTACTGGGTCTTGTGTTCAGCTGCCTGTGGCCCCAAAGGATCTTTCCAATCAAAGCCATGTCTGTGCTCTGGTAACAGCCCTACCTGAAGGATGGGAGAGGGGTATGGCACAACATGACGCCTGTGGCACCATGCTGCTCAGGAGTGACAGCTGCAATCGCCGGCCCGATTCATCGGTCTTACGGACCTAGGAAAGCACGGAAGTTACACAAACCTGGGCATGGTCTCAGACAGTCGAGCCCAGGTTCTTGAGTGAAAGAAGCTGTGTCATACAGGTCCCTTCTAGAGACCTTTTCAGGTTCTGACAGACACACCTCCTTTCAGGACATTCTCATCCTGCTCTGACAGGGGGGATATATAAGAGCAGAGCTTAAATATTGCAGAGTGCTTTATCTTGCTACAGCACCATGCATTTGAGGCTCTTGCAGCTCTACAAATACTAATTCAATTAGGTTCAGAGTCCTTCTGGAACATAACAATGTCTCCGCTCACAAGTTGTTTGGAGCAGCAAACCACACAGGTCTCATAAAAATTCTCTCTAGTGAAAATGTTGCTGAAATCAATGAAATTACACTCCACTTTCACCATCTGACATTGCATTTGGCATTGATCTTCCAAGAAGATCTCAGTACAGCTGTTTGTTAATAAGCTGTACAAACTTTGGGATAGGAGGAGTGGAGAGAGATAGCCTAGGTCTTCTCACACTTTGCTGTAAGTCAGCAGTAGCTAAGAGCTCACAGTGGGACCAGTGGGACCCGTCTCCTATATTTGATATCTTAAGAGTAGATTTAACTCTTCCTGTTCTTACCTGAACTAGCGACTAAAGAGGGAGGACATATAGGATCACTCTCCTTTCTCTGCTTGTACTTCAAGCACATAAAAGGAACGAGAAAAAAATGTAGGCCAAGAGTGATTTCACAGAAGGTTTTCTATAAGGTCTCTGGCATCCAAGACATGCTGTTGCCATGAAGAATTGAGATCCATAAGAGGGGTCCATGCCTTACCCATTGATTGTGGTGAGTTCATACACGTGCTGTCGTGAGAGCCCTATCAGCCACCTTGCAGGAGGTCTGTAGAGCAAACATTAGCACCAATGGTACCACCGAAGTAGAGGTGGGTGGAGAGCATGGCCAGGGCAAGCCAGAGGAAAAAGTACATGTGGACACATGAGGGTAATCTCTGGGTCAGTCAAGCCAAGATGGGCATGAAGATCCACAACCCAAATCAACGAACTGAGCTGCTGTGAAGATCAGAGCCAGCACTCAACACCATCGTTCTCTGCCACCGGCAGCAAGGCTGATACCCTGTCCTAGTGGAGCCAGGGCCGGTGCTAGTGGGGTCAGGCAATCCCATGGAGCAAGAAGCAGAGCCAGCAGAGCTGATCCTGGCTGGTAGGGAGAGGACATGCCATTGAGACCTGTTGAACACATCAGAACCAGAAGCTGAGAAAAAGCCAGCTGCCCCAGTGAGGAGATAGGAGTTTACACCAATAGGTAGAAGCCTTTGCTATGGACTCCTGGTCTTTGGGGATACAAGGTCCTGGCACCACACAGTTCAGCTCTGCAGTGGGCATGTGGGATTGGTCTATCTGGAAGAAAAACTGAAGAGGTTATGAGAGAGGATGTCTTAGGTGGAGCTGGTTTAGAGCCAGTTTATCAAATTACGTAGACCTGCAACTCTGATTACTTGGATTTTGCTGGGGGCAGCTCTGGTGATCTGAAAGATTGTACTCTGCTCCTTGGGGAATGGGGAAGCTGTTGGCTAAAGGCAGTGCTTTGGGTTAGGCTCTCTTTCAGGAGACTGGAAAAACAAAAGACAAAGGTCTGACCAGGAGGATAACAAACAGGAAGAAAGGCAGTACTGACTTTGCTGTCCTTGCCAAGATCTTGATCAAGAATCCTGGTTACTACCTTCTTCAGGTCACCCTGTTATTTCAGGTGGGACACACTCCCCTGTCCCCCCACCCCACCTCAAAGTTCAACCGCTGTATGTGACTGTGGGCACAGGTAGCAGCTACAGGGTTTCACCCCAGCAGTAGCTGCGGTTCAGGAGGAGAGAGACCTTTTCTGCTTTGTGCAGGTGCTAGGTGTAAGGCAGTGGGGGGTGAAAGATCTTGCAGAAACATCACTGTCTGGATGCTCTGTGAGCAGTGTGGGAAGGCAGAGGAGGCTGGTGCACAGCCAAAGCATCTTCCTCATTGAAGCCCTAGTTGACACGAGCACGGCTGATGGGATGGTCTGTCATAATTGAATAGGATGTACATGAGAGCACCCTGCCTCCCCTGTAGCACCGCTGCAAAACTTCAGGTTTCAAGGGTAGAGTAAGCATCGTCCTTTACATTTTGGAAGTAGGGTGATGCAGAGCCACCAGCGAAGGGCTGAACAACCTGCATTCCCCACCGCGATTTCCCCTCTCGTATCTCCCTGCTGCCTCAGAGGGGCTGCTCCGCCTCGCTTCCCCCCTCCACTGTCCAGGATGGGGAAGGAGCAGGAAAGGCTCAGCCCAGAGCTGTCACACATTAAATCACCCACATCCAAATCAGCCCACTTACTGACAGGGCCAGCTCCCCAGCAGGGCACTGTCAAGAGGCTGACGCAGGGTCCTCGGGACCATTACTAGCCCAGTGCTCATGGAAATGACAGCCAGGGCTGTGCAGCAAGGTGGCATGGGCCAGAGAGAGCACTGCCAACACCTCTTTCAGCTGTGGCACAGTCAGCGATGCGGAGCTGCTCCAGGAGACCCTGCTCGGCTATTTAGCTGCCTGTTTTTTCCTGGTATTTCCAGCTGTCACGCCCTTCGGATGTGGATCAGTGATTTTCTCTCTCTCTTTTGCACTCTCCCTTCGCATCTCTGTCATTGTGCCTCTTATTTATTTGCCTCCCTTCCATTCAGTGCCTTGGCTTTGGACAGTTTTTTCCTCTCTCCCCGCCTTTTCTTTTCTCCTCTCCATTTAGTTCCTTTGTTCTTCCTTCTCCTCTCCTCTCCTCTCCTCTCCTCTCCTCTCCTCTCCTCTCCACCCCTAGCCTTCCGCCTTACCAGACCAGCTCCTCGCAGTTCCCCTTCTACCCCCCCTGGGTTTCAGCCCCACACCTCCCCTTCTCTGCCCACCCCTGCAGTGGCAAAGCCTGGGGCTGTGCTGAGGTGGGAGGGGGGGAAGGTTGCTGCTGCAGTAGCAGAGCCCACCCTTTAAGCAGCTTCCCAAGCCACTGGGATTTAGTCCGTACCTTGCTTTCCCTAATTGCTTGGGATGTTTGTTTGACTTTAATGAACTTGCTTTGTCAGAAGATAATTGCTCTCATTTCCAGTGACATAAATGATAATAATAATAACAACAACAATAGTGATAATAGAACAAATACAACAACAATGGTAATAGTAGAACAAATACAGCCCTGAGCTTACCACCAAGCAGGGAGTGAGCTACTTGATGCTTAGATTGCTCTCATCACTAGGTTGAGAGATTTCATGGTGTTGGCAGACACTGCCAGAATGGGGTACCAGAGGAGATTCAAAGTTAACAGGTAGGTTAAAGAGAAGGTTCAGAGACTGGATGGAATTGGGGCTTGAGCCTTTCATTGTTATTCTGCTGGCTGCAAAAACCCTGGGCAAGCCAGCAAGGAGCACAAGCGGGTGCTGAGCTAGTGACAGGGCCTCAGTCTAGTTGCCCACAGTCTGATGGTCCCAGCACGAAATTCCTCACAATTTCTAGGTGCATCCAGGGAACGTCAGGGACCAGCAGTGGAAGGGCTTATAATATCCCTGCCTTCAGTTTACTCAGGTTGGGGAGAAGTAGGGATACTTCCCATCACCAGAGCTGGGTGCAGCCCTGTGTTCCCATGGAGGGACCGGTGTAGCAGCTGCAGGACACAAGCTGCTGCTGCTTCTTGTGGAAATGGCTCTAGAGATCTTGCGTAACCCTGGACTCTGGGGAGGCTCAGCAGCTGCCTACACCAGACCTCAGGGAAGCCAGTCTGAGCTGTAAATTAGCCTCTAGCCCTTGGCTGCACCTAGAGCAGAAGCAAATGTGTCCAGCCTTCAGGGGAGCAGGCGCTCTGAGCCCCAGAGGTTAATAGCAATTCCCTGAAAATTTTTGTGGAGTCCAAAACTAAGCAAGCAAGAAAAAAAGAGAATGAGAGAGAAAAGGCGAGAGAGATCAATAATTCAAGGTTTCATTACCTGCTCATGGTCAGCAGACCACGGAATTCAGAGTCTGAAGGTGTTACTTTAAAATAACTCACATAGCAGCAACCATCCTTGCCCAAACTGCCCTAAACAGGACCACAGAAACCACATAGTTTGAGCCTGGATAAAATTTCTATTTAGTCAGGTGACATCCAAGCTTGTGTTTCTGTCTAAGCCCATCTGCAGCAGAAATCACACGATCTTTGAATGGATTTTTCTAATCAAAGCACAGTTTAAGGGAAATTTTTCACCTGGTCCTTTTGCTGAATGTCTTCAACATGGTCTGTTTTGGGAGTGGATTTACACTGTCAGCTTGGATACCTTCCTGCATCTTTTCCAGGCTTTGGTCCCTTGGTCTGAATGCCTACTGGCTGGCTCCTTCTCGAGCGACCCAAGTATTTCCCTCCCAAAAGGAGACTTTTTGTCACAGTATGTGCCAAGATCCAATCTGAAGCGAGAGCACAGGTGTTGATTGTGCCAAACACCCAAGGCCTTCAACAGAGTCCACCCAGACCTTGTGCCCTCAAGTGCCCTCACACACTTAGGCCATACCCCAGGATATACAAATGCCCTTGACATTAGCTATAAAAGCACCACCTTGGCAAGCTGCAACCCAGTCCTCTCTCTGAGACTTTGGGTGCTTTGAATCAAAAGATGAGTGAACACATCCTGTGCCCCACAGCCACTAGAGTGCTCCACAGAACCCAGATTGGACCCAAGGCAAGTGCTTTTCCCCACTGTCATCCTCGAGCCACTCTGCTCCAGAAAGCATGGGTCCAGGTCATCAGCCGTTTTGCATCAGCATCAGGGGCAAGGCTCTTCTTTCTTTCACCCAGCCTGCAAAGGCAGTATAGGCAGTACTGAATACTTTTCTCCATTTAACTGCTGGAGCTGTAGGAGCTTCAGGGTGGTAGATGACACCATGGTTGACCACCAGCTTAACAGAAACAGGGTGACCAACAGATGGGAGAGTCACAAAACAGGTGAGGAGCGTATAACGGATTTATTGAGAAGGCACACTGAAAATATCTAAATAGGTCTAGCTTAGATTATTTTCTACCTCTCTTCTCAGTCACTGTACACAAGTGAATAACATCCATCCATCTGCCTGACCATCACTAGCTTATTCCATTCCAGGCACCATAAAATAGAGGGGAAATTTCCTACATGTGAGACGATCTTGTAGAGGCAAGGGTGGAAACTCCATTGTTAGAGGATTTGAAACTGGAGAGCTGAAATCCTACTAGTTATACTCTGGGGAGCCATCCTGTGTAAGTCTTCAGAGAGATGAATTAACCTTTTCTCTCTCAAGGGTGTTTTACCCACCATCATCATAGTTGTACTGGGAAAAAAAGGAACTCTTGTTTGTTTCCTTGCCTTGCAGGCAGGTTGTGCTGAGAGGTGCCATCCTCCAGCCAGGTGTCTTCACACCATTTAACTGGGTTAAAAAAAGCTGTTCTCTGTGCTAAATTGCTTCCTCACTTCACAAGGCGTGAAAGCCTTTTCTCTCTCTCATGTGTCCAAGCTTCACTCCTTCTGGGGAGACAGCTGGTCTTTTTTTCTTAATGCATTCTGCTCCTTAAATGCCGTCTCTGAGACGAATCAGGTCATGTAGAGCCAGGCCCACAAAAGCACGGAGGTGACTCAATCCTGTGAAATCAATGGGAGTCAGGTGCCTAAATTTCTTTGTGAGTCTGGGCCCAAATGGCCTTGAATAACATCTGTAGGAACACGCATTGTGCTCTAGTCAAGGCTGGAGCATGGGCTGAGATGCACCTTAACCCCACAAGTACCGCAGGCGATTAGTTGATTCAGCACTACTTCACCAAGCTAACTGAAGGACAGATTTCCACACATACCTTAGCGTGGGTGTCATGAGAAAGGAATGACTTAGGGTGCCTGTATCTTTTCATGGAGGACACAGGTTGGTTTTTTTCCTTAATAATCGGGTGCTGTATTTCCCTTGGGTTGAGAAATGGATTATCGATAACTATCTCTGGTCCTACAGATGTCCAAGCTCTGTCCAGTTTACTGATGCCTTCTCTGGTGAAAGCTGTGTAAGTCCTAAGTCTGGACTCGTGGCACATGGGTTTCAGAATACCAGGAGACAGCAACATGAATCAAAGGGCTCTGGGATTTGGTGTCATGTTAAAAAGGAGCTCCTATCTAAGGACAGAAAGGAGCAGGATACCAGGGTGGTGACAGAGTGTATAGCAGCCTGATCCTAGGATGAACATTAAGGAGCCTGACACATGCTATATATTGGTGGGCAGAGAAACACCAGGAAAGGGAGAGCTATAGAGAGGGGCAGAGGAGACCGTATAATAATGAAAGACCTTTAAATGGAACATTAAGTTCTTTCTTGATCTCTCCATCCTGGCATCTAAAATACAAAACTATGTGATTATTTTTCCAAGGCCAGGCAATGAGGTACACCACGAGAGACAATCCTAGAATAATAGAATCGTTTAGGTTGGAAAAGACCATTAAGCAAGGACCAAAGCATTTGGTCCCTTCCTTTCTTGCTCTTTGCCTATGTGTGGTTGCAAACACATGGAACATCTGGAAAACATCTAGTTTCTCCATTTCTCCTTTCTTGACATACCAGCATGTGGGACATCTAGAAGGGCCTGGAGGATATAGTGACACTTTCTTCCTCCTTTGCCATCCTTTGACCCCTCTGTAAGCTGTTCATTTGGAAATGGAAGGTGGAAAGGTGGCCAGAGATTAGAAATCTTCTTGGGGTCATGGCTCCATGCAATTTCCACATTCCTGGTACCTAAGAACTAACCTCTGCCCTACCTGTGCCTTAAGCATTAATTTCTTATTTCCTGCTCTCTCAGCTATGTGACAGCAAGGGAAGTCTCACTTACAGGAACAGTCTGCCTGGGAAGGGATGTCCTAGAAACCTGGAGGTGTGGCAGACAAGCAGATGGAGATGGTGAGAGGATCATCCCTCTAGGACCGGAAAGATGTTGTGGGCTGTGTAGATAGAGACATAAAAGCTTGACAGTGTGTTTCATAAAGGCAAAGCTTTGCACAGTGGCTTCAGTGGATATGTGGGGATGATCCAAATAAAAAAAGAAGGACATGTTTGACTATGTATGTCCTTTTATACATCCATATAGCTATGTATCCACCAGCCTCAATGGTTTCAAGTCCTTCTGCCACTGAAGGATCTATGATTTGTTTCACCCTAAATGAAACAGAGGACATTTGCTCTGTGTAAAATGACAGTACATTGCATGCCCACTTACAATATCATGAATATGTCAATCTTAAGTACTAGTATGAGTTTGCTTTACATATAAATGTGTAGGTGAAGGGTGTGTGATGGAATACTAAGATATGAAACTTACCTTTACCAGACCTGATTCCTGGCTGGGAGCTCTAGATTCTGTACAAACACTAGTAATAATAGTCATTTTATTCCCGCCACAGTACTACGACCAAGATGTCATACACGCATGGCAGGTAGATAAGACAGACAGATTTCTTGTTTTCCACTGAGATGCTTTTGAATACATCCTGGCAAGGCTGACTCACCCTTTTAGCTTTCCAAAGAAGATAAATTGCTTTCCAGGAGCTTCACTGTATACAGGTTATTTTTGAGCAGCTTCCTTAATTAAGGTTTATCTGCTGTGTGTGTAATCCACAGATGAAAAGCCCTTGTCTTTTTTTGTGTGAACAGAAGTTTCCCTCTGAACAATCTGTTTCTCACCCAACCCATTGTTATACAACATGGCACACATACTATATGGATACCGTGTCCTACCCCAGCAGTAGCTGCAGGCCAGTAGCCTGAAAATAAGTAATTTCAAATGCCTGGGATGCTTCAGTGGGGAAGGACTGAATCAAAATGGGATTCCTGAGGGCCACAGTTGGCACAGGCAAACTATTAGTACATTTCTTTCATCCATGACCTTAAACTCCACCTCTGCCCCGAAATTATGCTGAAAGCGCCCTGTTGGAAATACATTTTGCAGTTGCAGACCTTGTGATCTGGCAAGGACTCAAACTGATGTCATCCCAACTGGGGTAAGAGGACAATGATGTCATTGGAATAGCAAAGGAGCCATTTTAGCTCTATAATGCGGTAGGTGTGGGTGAGAGGTTTCAGTCTGACCTCCCTGGAGAGAAAAAGTGCTCTCCTGTTCCCTGCCAGGTAAAGGGCTGGCTGGCAATCACCGAGCTCCACAAGGTCAATTGTATGAGGTTCCACAAGGCCAAGTGCCAGGTCCTGCACTTGGGTCACAACAACCCCATGCAACGCTACAGGCTTGGGGAAGAGTGGCTGGAAAGCTGCCTGGTGGAAAGGACCTGGGGGTACTGATTGACAGCCGGCTGAATATGAGCCAGCAGTGTGCCCAGGTGGCCAAGAAGGCCAATGGCATCCTGGCTTGTATCAGGAATAGTGTGGCCAGCAGGAGTAGGGAAGTGATCGTGCCCCTGTACTTGGCACTGGTAAGGCCACACCTCGAATACTGTGTTCAGTTTTGGGCCCCTCACTACAAGAAAGACATTGCGTTGCTGGAACATGTCCAGCGAAGTGCAACAAAGCTGATGAGGGGTCTGGAGCACAAGTCCTATGAGGAGCGGCTGAGGGAACTGGGGTTGTTTAGCCTGGAGAAGAGGAGGCTGAGGGGAGACCTTATTGTCCTCTACAACTGCCTGACAGGAGGCTGTAGTGAGGTGGGGGTCGGTCTCTTCTCCCAGGTGTGATAGAATGAGGGGAAATGGTCTCAAGTTGCGCCAGGGCAGATTTAGATTGGGCATTAGGAAAAATTTCTTCACAGAAAGGGTTGTCAGACACTGGAACAGGCTGCACATGGAAGTGGTCGAGTCCCCATCCCTGGAGGTATTTAAAAGATGGTAGATGAGGTGCTTAGGGACATGGTTTAGTGGTGGGATGGCAGTGCTAGGTTAACAGTTGGGTTTGATGATCTTCAAGGTCTTTTCCAACCTAAATGATTCTGTGATTCTAAGTTCATCTGTCAGCACAGCAGGAGAGCCAAGCCTGCGGCTCACTGCGCCCTGGCCTCCTGCTAGCAGTGGAAAGGAGATAATCCTTGGCAGGGCTGCATAGCCCAGGTAACGGGGTGCCGTCTCTGGTGTCAGAGGGTGCAGCAGGCCACCCTTCATAATGGCTGTCCTGGCTGGCGCAGGAGGTGCGTGGGATGTGAGAGCATCAAGGCCAGTGGCAAGAGAGATCAATGTTTTCAGTCAGTGGTTTTCATCTTTGTCCAGGGGTTAACAATTTTGCCACATTCATTAATGGTTTTGCAGGAATTGGGCATATGGGACTGGGCCTTTAGGGTCCTATAGTTATGTCTAAATTGTCTTTTGCAGTCTCCCAGTGCTGCTGCTGTTTTCCACAGTCCTTAGGGAGAAAGACCAAAAGCCAGGGCATCTAGGTGTTAGACAGTGCTCTGAAGGAGTACCTAGTCTATCTTCACGTTGCTGTGGCTACGGTGTCATGCAGGCATACTCAAGCTCTCCTTAAACCAGCTAGTCCATGTGTTAGTTATGTTGCCACAGCAACACAGGACTTGCTGCAAGCTGCAAAACTTGCCTAAGGAGCAGGATGGATGAGCCTGTGCAGAGCTCTGCGCTACCCGGGCTGGATTGCAGCCCTTCTGTGAACATGCTGGTTTAAAGGTACTTCAGATT
Organism: Gorsachius magnificus; assembly: GCA_034008185.1. Lineage (NCBI taxonomy): Eukaryota > Metazoa > Chordata > Aves > Pelecaniformes > Ardeidae > Gorsachius > Gorsachius magnificus. The sequence continues at coordinate 127,343,421 of CM067081.1, forward strand.
TGTTTCCATCCCCTCGTGCTGAAATAGGCCAAAAAGCTTCCCCCAGGTGCTGAATAACACAGTGCAGTTAGCTATGCAAGCAAAAGACATACGTGGATGGTTACAGCATGCTAACATCTGCATCGTTCTTACACATAACCATCACCTGCTCCTTGACAAGCTGAGACAGATGTGAAAGCCCACTTTCTGTACCACGTCACTTACTGCACATGGGGAAGCATAGACATAACTGCTCAGCTGGGCCCCTGTGATGGGTACACAGCCATTTTGCCCCAGGGCATGGTCAGAAGCATGAAAACCCCTGTGCTGAATTCTGTGTATTAGTATCAGTTGCATATTCATTCCCAGGCTTTTTCACTCACCCCCTACATAAGCATCCCAGACTTACCTCCTGCTTTACACAGACCCATCTGCACCCCTGCACCACTCTGTGGAGCAGCTCTTTGCCTGGATGATTTGGGGCTGCCTGTTCCTCGGCCACCATACCCACTCAAGCTCACCCCTCTTTACCTGGGGAGCGATCCCAGGTGGGCACCAGTGCTAGGATGGGGGATCCCATGCTCACTGGGGACCCAGGGCGGGGATAGCGGCTACCATGTCTGGCGTGCCAGTGTGGCCAAGCGTTCTGTACACTGGAGCGGCTTCACTCACACGTGTGTGCCCGTCCCTCTCTCAGGCTGTGGAAATGATCGCATCCAGTCTGTTTCCCCATGATCACTGCCAGCGTGGCCAGTCCTCTCATCCCCTCTCCACAGGCACGGTGTTTCCAGTGCCCCGTGTGCATGCTGCAGTGGCTGCTTCTCCCGTATTCCTGCTGCGCTCTTTTCAAATGTGTTTGTAGGCTGTCCCCTCTCTCCGCTCGTCTGGTCCTGGGCCTTTCCCCAGGTGGCACCTCTCTGTTGCAATGGCCTAAGGAGTGGTTTCCTCTTCCCACCCAGGGATAAACGCTTGCTGTCTTTCCCAGCCAGCTCGTTTTCTTTCTTTTGTGACCTGAACCAGTGTTGGAAACCAGGTGCAGACAGCAAAGAAGCCAGTGGCTCTGCTTCCGACTAGCTCTTCTGAATGCTTCCCAATGGGAATATTAATAGAACAGTGTCCTTTCATCAATATGCAGCTGAGCTGTCACTTGCCCAAGGGCTGCTGAATTATTGGGGGGAAGCATGGTATGTCCTGTAGATTCAGTGGGGTTTTACAAGCTGAGCATTATCTGCCTGCAGCAGACCAGCATGAGACATGGGCTCTGTTTTGGTCCCATTTAAGACTCTAATGCATGGCTTAAGTTTAAAAAAACACGGGGAATGCCCCTTCCTTGTTGCGAGGCTGAATTCCCCCCAACAGTCAGAGAAATAATCTGCTGAAATTGGAAAGGCTGATATCTATCTGCCTATTATCCCTTTGTTGAAACCATGAGCGAGCGGGGAGCAGAGGCAAAGTGCTCAGAGTGCTCGCAGGCAGGGCGCTTGCAAGGAGCATATCCTGTGCGTATCTGTGCGTGTCTGACAGCACGCATCTGTGGTGGGGCAGGCAGCAATGCCGTTCCCTGTTGGCAATCCCAAGCCAAAAAGCTATAAAGGAGAAACCACTTGGTGTCATTAGAGTCGCGCACCTGTGAAACAAGGTGTCATTAAAAGGAAACAAAGACATGAAGGCAAAGGTGGATTTGGAAGGACTGTGAAAATCCCCCTCGGGAGAGTGTTTTGAAAACGAGTAGGGGAAAAAATCTGTGTATTTCAAAATTGATGGGAAAATAAATCATGGGAATAGAGACAACCCAGCTGGTGCAAGCCTTTCCACACAGCCAAGGTGCTCTTGGCATTGCTGATGGAGGTGATGAGGTGCTTTAAATTCCTTTTACAAACACCCCATGTCTGTCCAACCCTAGGGTGAAATTAGAGCCACCTGGTTTCAAACCCATCCCAAATGGAAAGGCTGCTTTGAAACTTGTCACTGGTTAGCAGGAGGGGAAGGTGGGACATTCCCAATAAAACCAGAGCCTGAGCTGCACCTGAAGAAATCTTAACTTATCTCCCTGTTTTCTCCTCTGCCCTCCTCCCTTGTTCTTCTTCAAAGGTTGAAAAAAATGAGGACGGGGACCAAAAGATCGAGCAAGATGGCATCAAACCAGAAGATAAAGCTCATAAGGCAGCCACCAAAATCCAGGCCAGCTTCCGCGGACACATAACAAGGAAAAAGCTCAAGGGGGAGAAGAAGGGAGATGCCCCGGCATCTGAGACTGATGCCGCCGATAAGAAGGAGGAAGGTCCTGCTGGCGGAGCGGCCGAGAACAAAGAGAGTGAGGCTCCCACTGCCACAGAAGCGGCCGCCGCTGACAGTGCCCAGCTGGAGGAGGGCAGCAAAGACAGCAGCGCGCCAGCCGAGGAGAAAAAAGGGGATGGAGCCGCCGACACGGGCTCAGAGCAGCCAGCCCCACAGGCTGCCACTCCTGCTGCCTCCTCGGAGGAAAAGCCCGCTGCTGCCGCCGAAACGGAAAGTGCCACTAAAGCTTCCACTGATAACTCGCCGTCCTTGAAGGCTGATGAAGCCCAAGACAAAGAGGAGCCTAAACAAGCCGACGTGCCTGCTGCTGACACCACTGCCACCACCACCCCTGCCGCAGAGGATGCTACTGCCAAGGCAACAGCGCAACCCCAAATGGAGACAGTGGAGAGCAGCCAAACCGAAGAGAAGACAGGTGAGTGGATGCCTCGCTAGGGAACGGGCCTCTCCAGAAGTGGATACCTCCCTTGCTCTCTTGGGGATGCATCTGAGGTTGGCCAGCAAGAGCTGGTGTGGGGGTTAGACAGAGGGTCAACAAGGGAATCCCCTTGCTGGGTTTTAGGGTTGGGGGGATTCTTACTTAACACCCTCTTCCCTGCTTCCCAGCAGCTTTTGGAATATACTGCACCTCCTGTCGAGGCTCCTGTTCCTCTAGGTGGAGGTGCCATCCATCCCACGGTGGCAGGAGAGTGTCAGCCAGCTGGGAGGCTTGGAGGAGCCTGGGAGAGCTCCCCAAGCTCTGTATCTGCTAAAGAGAGCAATGAACCTTCCCAGTCACACTTGGCACAGGTGGCTCCAGTGGGGCAATAAAACAGCCCGAGCTGATACCAGCTCACTGGAGGCTGCCAGCTTGAGCTGAAAATCCCACAAGACAAAAGTGGTCTCAATAGTGCAGGAAGCCATTTAGCCTTACTGGTGGGATGGTCAAGAAGGAGTCAAAAGGGTCTTTTTTTTTTCCATCTGCTGGTGAATGGATGAGATTCCTGGTACAACCACGTCCTAGTCAGGACCATCTCGTTGTCAGCATTGCTTATAGTTTCATCCACTCCAGTACTGCTAGCCTCTGTACTTGGAGTAGCCCATGACAGCCATACTTGCATGAAGCTTTTAGGCGTGTCAGCTGGGTCAGACCCACATGGTAAGAGGATCAGGTAGGGAAAGGGAAGATTAAAGGCCCTGACAGCTCAGTGAGTGAGGACAGAGGAGAGGGTTGAATGCAAACAGTCGCTCTAGGAGGTGTTTTCGATTCTTTGCTCTTGACCGAGTGCAACTCTGCCTAACTAGTTCACCTGGACAGAGATGAAAAGTCTTGAGAGGCAAAAATAAGCATTTTTGACAGAGGCATAGTGTTTTCAAACCGTAAAGAAGAGCTGTTTTTGAATTGTGATACTGAGCTGGGTAGAAAATGCATCAAAGACCTGAGGATACTTTTGCTCTTGTTCTTTACCTTCCTTACATTATCAAAGGAAGAGAACATTAAAAAAAAAAAAAAGAGGTAACATCAGAGGTAGGCACCACATGAAACTCAATCAAGAGGTAGTGCCAAGCGTAACTGCCCTCCACATTCACGAGACATTCACTTGTTACAGGGCATTCTGCTGGTGTATCACCTTGATAATCATAAACAGCCTGATGTAAACGTTGCAGAGCCTCAGTATCCATTCTTGAGCTTACTAATGTTTCTCCATCATTTCGTTTGGTCCACTACTTCTCTTCCATAAATTACAATTCCCACACTCTACTTAGAGACTTCCAAGCTTCATAGCTAACTCAGGGCTTCAGGTGACTCTGTTGTGCTCAACAAAGTGGACAGATAGGAAAGAACAGATACCCAACAGCTACAGATAAGTACTGGGAGAGGAGCTCATGCAGAACATTTATGATTTAAGGTGTGGACAAGGGGAGTGGCCTTCAAGAGTGTGAGTCTAAACTGAATGTACACAACCAGAAAGGGTTGCTGGTTTTACCTCCTTTCATTTAAACATTTCTAGAGATAAGCCTTGAAATTGCATCATCCAAGTTGGCTTTTTGTTGTCCAGGTCTCCAGCCCTTTGTTCTTACTTTGTGTGAGGAGTTGAGTGGCAAAATAAATGTCATGTGACTTGCGAAATCTATTTTGATACGTTGCGTGCTGTACTTGTGTTGTTTTTATACTTGGGCAGAGGTATAAACATCAATGGCAAAAATAGGACAGAGCGAATCAGTGTGTTGGGGTCCTCTGTACACAGGATAATGAATGCTAATTAACTCTTATTTCAGACTTGAGATGCCTTATTCCTAAACAGGAATAGTGATTCTGCTTTGAATTAACTTTCTATTTTTATTCAGATTAATCTGCTCTAATGGATAGAGGTAGGAAATTTATAGTAGCAGGCTATTTCATTTGCTTAATTTTACCTGTTTTGAGTCACCAGTTATCAAAGAATGGCTTATTTCTATGCAGTATTCTAAATTATTTGCAGATATCTTCTCCGTGCTCTTGATGGCTTTAACATCATTTGAAGTGGCCAACCATTCATGGCCACATCATTTGAAGTGGCCATTTAAATACATGATTTAATATGCATTTGCACATGATACTGTTACTTATGTAAATATCTAGCCAACAGAGCAAGTTGGAAAATCTACAATCAAATATATATTTAAAAATGAGTTTTCAGTGATTGTTTGAGTGTTCAAGACCAGTATGTGCATCTATTTATACTTAATCAATATGCATGCAGTAATACTCAAGCTTACCAGTGTTTGCAGAAAGCAAACATGGAAGGTGTGTGGCCACAGTCAAACTGATAGTCTCTTTAAAATGTTAATGAATATAGATATTTTTTTTTCTAAATTCCTATTCCAGTATGATATCAGCCTTCCAGTCACAAACTCAAACAGCTGGGTAAGTGACCCCAGAGCCATCCAAGAAAGAAATGCAAAAAGGTTAAATAGGCCTTCTCATCCATCTCTCTGAGGATGCACGGTTGTGTCCTACAATACGCTCTATAGCACAATGTCCTTAAAGAGCATCATTACATTCTAAAAGTTGCCACGAACACAGGAAATATTTCATGACAGAAAACCTAAGTTTTCTTTTTCCTATCTTCATCCTATCACTCCCTCTCATCTCTTTAAACCTCTCTGTTTCTCTCTTGGTACTTACTCTTTCCATAGACTTAAAGACATTTGCCAGGTCTCGACCTTTCTCTCAGTCATCCCCCAGCAAACACAGCACTGGTGGTTGCTGGCATGGCTGCGATGGTCATTCATGAAAGAGGGAGGGCTACCAAACATCTGCCACTCCAGTACTCCTCCAGCCTGGGGACAGATCCTCTTTCAGCTTGATCAGTCCCCTTCTCCCAGAAGCCATCCCCTTGGCTTTCAAAGGTCATCTCTTATCGTTTCTGTGATCGAAGACTGGCACAGTAATATGTGGTGTCAGGCTGCCAAAAATAAATCAAATTGGCTCCTAGCCAGTGTCATCGGTTGGCTGGTTGCCATGGTATGCTTGGCTGCTGCTACCGTGAGGCATGCCGACCATGCTACTTTTGTGTGGATGTTCATCTGCCTTGAATTTTACTACAATGGCTGTATCATGTTGTCTGTGGATATCTTCCCTGGTGCAAACACAAGCAAAAGTCAAGGGCACTTCATTTATATCCGGAAGAGATTTTTGCCTTCATCTCAGGGCAGGACAAAAAAGGCAGGAAGAGGGGAAAGGAGTAACTAACCAGATAAAGAGAAGTGCGTGATTTTTTGATGCTTACTATTTAATGGTTCTGGAGTGGGGGAGAGTCTGGGTGATTCTTCATACCAGTTGCTAGTTCCCCTGACATCCCTCAGCTCTCCTTGTTGTTCAGTTCCACATACTCTACCTGTCTGTTGGTAATGGCTGAGGAAATGGCTTCAAACAACTGTCCTGTATCCTGTATTAGTTGATATGGAACTGGAACCCCAGGCATTCCCAGCTGTACAGTAGGGGGGTTTCTAAGCAATTCTCAATGTATCAAAAAATAGATGGAAAAAGTAGAGAGATTCCAACCTGGGTAAGGCATGAAATGAGTCAGTGGGCTTCCTTCAGCAGCAAGGAGGGATTGATGTAGGAAAGACAATCTCTTAGTTCACTTCTTTTGGTGGTTGACTTGCATGCCAAGAAGCTGTTCTCCTATCTGAGCATCCTTGCCAAGACTTATGTTTATAGGCTTTCTTGTTATGATCCAACTTTTGCCTCTGTGGTCTTGGTATGATGCTTAGAGAGGCTCCCTTAGATGCCAACAGGACAGAATTCAAAAGTGGTAGGAGGGAATTTATATATTACATATGGATGAGGAGGTGAGACTTATTCTAATCTAAGTTGCATTGGCTTAAATCCAGAGAGTCTCCATCAAAGTTACTGGAAAGAGTCTACATGAGCACAGCTTTGAAGTGAGATCAGCATCCGGCACAGCAGACTATAGAGGAAGATGGGCTACTGTGTGCCTTACGTGGAGGAGAGGAGGTGAATGTCACACTATGTTAGATTCTCTTTGTACTTTCCCAGCTTTTAGAGTCTCACCTTCGAATTTGGCTAGCTCTCACATCAAAAGCACTCTCAGATTGTCAGGTAAGAATACAACAAAGCCCAGAAATGTGAAAAGAGTAAATTGTGCCTAAGGAAACAAATGGATCTTCTTTTGTTGGGAAATGAAGAATGCTTTCTCCCGCTTGATGAAATAGCTTTACAATGGAGCAGATTCACAGCTGAAATGAAAAATCAGCTAGACGACAATTGCTTTGCATGTAAGCGGGCCAGCAGTTCCCCCGGGGCCCTGTATCCTGCAAGCAAGGAGCACTGGGAGGCACCATCTTCTCTTCACTTCCTCAGAGGGAGCAAGTCCCTATGGGTTCTTTTTCATGGTTTAGAGTTGAATCAGTTCTTTGTTTTCAGTTCAGTCAGCATACTGATGGAAGGACAATACTTGCTGCACCTAGGGAGCACTGGCTATATAAAGATTTGGAAAGGGAGACTATTGTCATGTACCAGCTTGAAGGTGCAGCCTGCGCTATGCAAGAGGATTGCAGTTTTATAACTGGAATTTTAGTCTTGGCTCTGGGTAGCTGACATGAGGCAGAACACCCTCACTGCCGTTCCTGTTTCATGGGTGCTTATCTCTGCTGCTACATCTGGCAGCTGAGGAGAGCAATGCAAATACAGTCATTTTCCCATGACCGTCCCAGAGGGAACAACTCTAAGCAAGCATGCCAGCATTTTCTTGTCTGTTGTACTACTCCAGCAACAAATTAAGAATATAAATGCAATTTAGGTTACCTTCAACATGCTGAAAGTTGTCAAAGTATGTGCCTAGTCCTCAGTTGCTCCGAAATTTTTAATCTTTTAATTCTGTCTGTGTGGATATAACCATTGCATATGTATCTCACAGCCTGCTTTGCATTGGTGAAAATAACCATGTGAGGGGCATGGTAAGGAAAGTGGAATGTCATGGTTTTCCAGAGAACAGGAAACCTACACACTACCTGCTGCACATGCAGGATTTCTTCCTCTGTTGCAGTGAAATAACTGTCTCTGGTCCCATGTGTATGCCTCAGGTCTGCTATTTTCTAATGAGATGCAGCTTGGCCCGTACAGGTGGGAGCTGTGCTAGTGGGCTAGTGGTGAAGCAGGACCTGATCTCTTTTAATGAAATCTTAGGTGGCACTAAGCGTATTTACTGATGACATGGTGTGGGCTGTCTCTGGAAACGGCCTCTTGAGCAGGTTAACCACTGTTTTGCACCAAGGAGGTACCAGTTCTTTTGGGACCTCAATAAGAAATGCATGGACACTCAAGGCTGTCCAACTGGTTTATTTTGTGAAGGATGGAACTTGCAGGAAAGGAGACAGCAATCTTTCATCCCTTTGGATGTTGGGAACCACAGCTGTTGTGGTATCGGCCAAGCCCTTCCTTGCTGATCATGGCACCCTGCACAGAGTTCCTGTTCATGGGAAAGTTGGCCAGCCTCACTCTTCTTCACATCTTTATAGTATTCTTCCAACTGAACAAAGCTATTGGTCTTGAACCTGTACAATACTGAACTTTATAGATGATTTATCAAGGTTCGCTGAGAGCATTGCGCTCTTACACATCTCCATAGGAAGGAGCTCTTATGAGCAGTACCTACAGGTGGTATGGTTTAAGGCAGCACATACTAATGTCCTCGTATGTGCTCCCATTGTATAGTGGTCGCTTACGCTAACACACGGCTCCCTACAGCCAAAGCGGATGGTTAAACTTCACCTAGATTTTGCTCAAAATCACTGTCTCCTTGTTACAATGTTTTCCACAATGGTCCATTACAAGTGCACTCAGGTCATCTGCAGAAAATGCTCCAAAGTCCCCATGTGGGAGGAAGGCTTTCTGCCATAAATGATAACCAAATTTTCTGCTGAGAAGGGCTCAGATAGCAGACCAGTGGACAGAACAGACAGACAATGAAATTTAAGCAGCAACTGTTTGCTGTAGCTGCCAGCACCAACACCAGTGTCACCTCTTTACACTAGGATCAAGTAGGCTGAACTTTTCAGGTAGATGTAAGCTTGTAGAGCATCAGCTGGGATTTACAGCTCCAGGGAGCAGTGCTTTAAAGGCAGCAGTACTGACTCTGCAGTACAGATGACTGCCATGTGCAGAGGAAAGGGATTGGAAAGGTTCGCCAGGTCAGCACGATCAGATCAGTTAGACATTCCTCGAAAGCTGTATAATAGGCACATTAATACTGGATTATCGGTGGCAGTGTGGTGACTGCTTTCAATGTCTGTGGCAGCTCCATGGACTGTGGTGAGGTGAAGCCGTACTCCCAAAGGTCCATGCAAATAACTGCTAGAGGAACATAGAAATTGCCTAACATGCAATTATTGTACTTCTCACAGTGCGAGCACCAAATACTGTTCTGGGTTCTCTGCCTCTCTACTGCTAGGACTCATCCCTGTCCTCTGCTGCCTAGGGTTTGGTTTAACTGTTAAAGCATGATGTATTGTCCCTTTTGATACTAATTATAACTGTGGCTTTATATGGCATATATATAAATGTACAATATCCCATTGACTAAGTGTCAACAACCTCCCCAGCTCCAACCAACTGTACAATGGCCAGGAACTTCAGCAATGAATTGGCCATTATGGCCTTAAATATCTTTCTGTACTTGTGTTATGTCACAGAAAGAGCAAAAGCTTCTGATAGCCTGACTTTGTACCATTAATTATTGTATATAGCATCATATAGTATGCTCATATGCACAGAGGGCATAGTACCATAGCCCTTGCTGTTCATCTCTTTCCTGAAGAAAATAGAAGCAATGCTTTCAATTGCTTTTTATATTCAACAATTACCATGCTTTTTAGCATCTTTGTTGCTTTCCTCTGTACTCCTTTTACATCTGCAAATGTCCTTTACGAGATGGGATGACGAACACTGTACACATTCGTCCAGAAAAGGCTGTACTTGTATACACATATTTCCAGGAAGGCAATAATTCTTCTGTTTTGCTCCTCATCCCAGTCCTTATGCACACCAACATCTTTGCTTTTTGAAGTCCAACGAGCACTGTTGACTGCAATGACATCCAGGTCTGTTGTGGACTTGGGAGTTCTCCTCGTTGTAAAGGCACTGCGCAAATATTTTCTTCAGCCATATGATGGTCTGTGAAATTGGGCAGTGGCCAAGAGAGCCAAAGAAAATGTAGGCAGTGACGGGAGGCTTGCAAGTCAAGCCACTGGCATCAGCTCTGTGGGATAAGTTCCACCTCCAGTTCTGGACCTCCAATAGACCTCTGAAAGACCAACTTACGCAAGCTCAATTTGAACATATCTCTAGCTACAATATACTTCTCAAGACTACGTTAATGCTGCAAGCTTCACTTAAAGGACTAGCTTTCCTCTCTTCTGGCGTTGACTTTCTTTCAGGCAGAAAATAGAGGAGACACTTAATGATAATATATGGGGGAAAACTGAATGATGGAGAGTGCTGCTATTGTGTGCTTAGCTGTTCTCTGAAGGGGAGTCTGCTCTGGTTTTGCAGGTTACACTAGGACTGTGACTTTCTTCCCAGTTCTGTATTCCCTGCTAACATCTCCCTTTGCATATTGTTTAGCTTTAATGGCCGGTACCGTATAAAGAGCCTTGGCTTTACCATCACCACATGTGAATGTGGTCTGTGGAAATGTTTTTTTTTTCCTTTCTGTGTCCTCAGCTACATCACTGTCAGCATGGGACCCTGGAACAGAGCTGAAAATCTCAGCTGAGGTCCTGGCAGCCAGGAGCCCATGTTGGACACACGCCCTTCACAGGGTTGCGGAGTAGTCAGGAAAAGAACTACGGAAACCTGGACAGGGCCCAAAGATGTAAAGGCAAATGCTCTTCTAATGACAGAAAAAGTGAGACTCAAGGCTTCATGTAGATAAGTCTTAGGTAAAGGTCATAAGGTCCCAATTATCCAGTGTTCAAAGGGCCACACGCTCTCCAGTTGTACCTTGAGGCAATAGCAAATGAGTCCTACTTTCATTATGAAGGAAAGCAGAAGGCGGAAGACACTATTCAACCTCTCTATCTTCCTTCAGCAAAACACAGTAGTTGGGAATGCTAGTAATAATAACCGGACATTACCTGTAACCTACAGGGCTTAATGAAGAAGAAAATCTCTCTGACATTTGGAAGAGCATCCAAATCCCAATGCTAACGTGGTGCAATGCTGCAGAACCGTAGCTGACAATGCATTGCACGTACAGGGAGAGGGATGGGAGGGAGGAGTGAGAACCATCTTAGCAGCTGTGGAAAATGTTTCAAAGACCTTACTGGATAACCATTTAAAGAGATGGAAGATGGAATAAAGTAAAAGTAATTTAAAGTTGGGGTGGTAGAAAGTACTTTTTAAAACCCTTTTGCTGTTCTTAAAAGCTTTGGGCACCCATTGATTTGGAAATGACGCAAGCCTCTAAGAGGGGAGGTGTGAATGCAAGCTCGAGTGGACTAAGCCCATAACTTCCTAGTTTTTAGATGAATTTGGGACTCCATCCCCTCACTGGGTGTGGGCTTAGAAATGAAAGAGTATGACTTCCAGCTTAGACACCCTCTGTTACCTATCCCCAAACTTCTCTTCCAAGCTCCTCTTCTTCCTCCCTCCTTCCTCCCGTCTTTTACAGCCTGTTTGAAGGCAGCGCTCACCAGCTGTAGCTGCAGCTACAGGGCTGAAATCTAAGCCTCACTAACTTATGTAAGGCTAGGATTTCAGCTGTGATTTCAGCATCAGTGTTGTAAGCAATTCAGAGCAATCTTCAGTCATCAGTGCTGAAACAAGGGATATGCCACAGGAGACCAAGCCCTGGGCTGGAGCCTGCCCCACTGCGCTTCAGAAAGGTGCATGAGTTGAAGCAGTCTGTGGTCTTAATCTTAAATCTGCTCACAAATGGTCCATATGATTCTTCCCCTGGGAGGGACTCGGTGCAATATTGTAATATTGGTCTTCTGCTTTCTCTTGTGGTCCAAAGGGGTGGAAATCTCCCGCATTCACAGTGTCTGATCAGAGGGCTGCTGGGAGGTTATCTTCAGTAGGGCTGCTACAATTCGTATGTGCAGCAATTCTGTCTGGCCCTTTATCTGCATTCACAGTCCATTATTCAACTGGTACACCAGGGATCCGGATGGTGAAGGCACAGCGAAAGGAAGAAACTTCTTTATTGCCAAACAGTGAGTAGGCGTGACTGCCACCTGGATCTCCTAGCCCTGTACCACACCTGCTCAGTCCTGCACCCGTCCCACGGTACAGCCCCTCATGTTCGGAATGGATATTCAGGGTGCTGCAGGTTTGCAAGTCAGTGGGACTGGTGGGTGTTTGAGAGATCCTTCAGCAGAGTGAGCAGTTTTGGAACATGCCTTTAAGCTTAGCTTTGGGGATGAAGGTATTCTTTGCACAAGCCTGTCCCTGCCCTACTGCCAAGCCTTCTTTGGGAGTCTTATCTTTGTGGCCAAACATGGTGCCAGGCACAGGGACTGAATTTGACCTCTTGTCCATGACACAACCTCTCTCAAACACACCTGAGGCCCAGCAGGAAGGCAGGGGGAAGAAATGCGCAGCACTGCTGCTGAGCAGCACCACTCCTCTGGATGAACAGCAGACCGGTCTCAGGAGATCCTAACCCAGCGCTGCTCACTGCACTCAATAAAGAGACACAAAATGAAAAAGAAAACATTTCTTTGTGCCTCAAGCTAGAAACCTTCTTATGGCTGAAGCCAAATGACTGTGAGAAAGATGGATGGAGTCACTGATTTTTACATCAGGGAACAAGGAGAAAATTGCAGCCTTTCCTAACTGATGTAGCATGCAACTACTTCTCATCCTCCTTTCTAGCAAAACACATGTGTTTTCACCAAACAGAGGAGTCGAGCCTAGTTGCAGTTCAAACCACCTCCATGCGGGGCTTCTGGGTCCTCCTGGGCTGGAATTTTTCTGTGAAACTCTTTTTTTTTTTTTTCATTAAAGAACCCTTTAATTTGTCAAAGCCAAACATGATGTACCAGTACGAGGAATTATGGGATTTGTAGATTAAAGTAGTAAGAGAAACCTTTGCCTGCATTTAGAGTAGCTGGCACGTGAGGGTCAGGTACTTGCTGAATGGGCCAGAAGACAAGATGGGCCCATGCCTTACCCTAGGAAGCTGAAATGCAGCGAGCTTTGCAAGCAAGCCATTGGGCTGCTGGGCAAAGTGTCCCCTGATCCCTCCTGCTGTGGTTGTTCCACTTTGTATAAATTATTTATTATTTGCTGGAGCCAGGATGTGGAGTTTGGTCTCCCCCATTCCAGATGAGTACCCTCACCACTGGTCTACAGAGTCAATGTTTTCCTCTGGACCAATGAATATTTAATGATTTATGGAAGTGGAACAGCTCCAGCAGGAGAGGAAGAGTGAGAGAGACGTGTTCATTCACGTGGATATCTCATGACATAGCTCTGTGACCAGCAGGCAAGACTTGAGCCAAGGACCTTTACAGCAAATAAAATCATCTGGAGGACCAGGGGAGATGACATGAGCACAAAATGGTGGGGTGCCACTTCCTACGCCTGAGTGCGATTTCAGAGCAGCTCAGACCTGGTGGGTTCACGCCTCAGATAAGGCCCTCTTTTGAGACAGCCATTGTCAAAATGATGGTGCCTAAGCCAAAAGTATGGGCTGCTCCACCTTGGCCAAAAACTTAGAAACTCTGCAAGTGGGAGCTGTGGTAACTCACAGCCTCTGTGGACCTGTGCAGAGCTGGGCTTCATAGCAGACTTTGGCTATGCTTGAGATTATGGAGGAGTGGCTGCTGCTGGGCTCCACAGCCGAGGCAGGGCCACCTCAGGCTGGCAGTGTTAGCCAAGGAACCACCACAGCAGTGCTGAGATGTCTTTCGATGAGGGAGAGAAGCATTGTCATTGTAGGCTAGCTCAGCAAAGGGCTGTCTTAGCACCCCATAAGGGTACTTTTTTCCACCATAGTGGACAGAACTGAGGAGCTTTGCCTTTTCCATTGACAACCCGGACATACCTGCAGCTCCGGGATTTTAGGTGATGCAACCTGGCCTCATGGCACCACAGCATGGCCAGCTGTGCACAGAGCATGGGGCTGCCTCACTGTGCCCCTGTGAGGTCTCCCCAGCATTTGCAGCTGCCCTGCCAGGTGCCCTCATGTCAGGGCCGAATTCATTACCCGCCTGATTGAATTGTTATTGCGAAAAGCCAATTAAACTGAGATGGCTACTATGGGACAGCTGTGCCAGTTCGCTTGGCACAGCGCTCAGAAAGTTCAGAGGCTGGAAAGTCTCTCCCAAACTGGGAGGAGGTTGGTTTTTTAAAAAACAAAACCAAAAACAAATAACAAAAGAAATCCCATATTTGAATTAAAATCAGAATTACTGATGCTACCTGCTGCCACCTTCACAGGGAAGACTGCCACTGGCAATAAGAGCTCTTGTGAAAGGTTTCCCAGGCAGCTCCCTCCTTCTTTCCCTGCCTTTCTCAGCTCAGCCCTCTGAAAACGTCCAGCACCAGGCGCAGGGCCGCCCCGCACCCTCCTTTCCCCTAGGGCCGAGCACTTACTGGGCAAGCATCACCACGCCTCTGGTCACAGAGATTTCTTGGGGCGGAAGAGGCAACTACATAGTCCGACCTCCCACACTAAGTCAAGCTGTGGCTTTCCACCTCCCAACCCTTTGGCTTCCTGATGGGCACCCAAGGGATGAGGCGGCAGACTGAGGAGGACCTGGCCTTTGCCATGTGAGCTGGGGAAAGTGCCCGGCTTCCCACCCAGTTTTGCAGGACAGGTGCTGTGCCTCCTGACCCTTCCATCCCTGGAAGGGCTGTGATTAAGCAGTCCCAGACAGGGGATTTGGGGCAGAGGAGAGGGTTGCTCTGCACCAGCAATGCTGCTTGGCATTGTCTCGAAGTGGGGATTCCCCCACAAGTGCTCATAGTTCAAAATGCCTCTTCCTATGTCTGGGCTGTTATAATGCGCGTGGTGACGTCCTCCTGTTGCAATGAAAAGCAAAGGCTCCCAGGGGCTTCAGTGGGTACGGCATTAAGCCTGAGCTGCCTCCTAGGGAGCAGCGACTGTGTTTCAGTGCCCATTCTGCAGAAAGCACATTGGGATCCCACGTGTGTGCACACCAGCTGCGCATATGGGAAATATCGGTAATGCCTTTGATGCAAAGAGCTGGTGGTGTTGATGTTGCAACTGCTGGAGACAGTTATCAACAAGATGGCTGCGGAAGGCCTGACAACAGGCGCTTAATTCATTTTAGCATCCAATTTGCAGAGCCTTGGTGTATGATGATGGACAGAAACAACCTAATGATCTCGGCATGAAATTTCTCCTTCATTTAAACACAAAATGGGAGGATGGCAGAGGGAAGAAAAAGAGACATTTTATATCCTCTCCTTGATTGTAATTCCCTGCCTTCAGCTAGATCAATATCATTTCTGCTGGAGATGGAGGCTGCCTCTGGTTTCCATGGCAATCTGGTTGTTGGAGGCTTGCAGGCTCCATGAATCCCCAATTTATCAGCCTTCTAGGCTTTAATAATGGAGACCAGCAGCCAGGCAGCTTATGAATGGCACATGTCTTTTGGGCTGGGGGAAGGGAAGCCGGAGTGTGGTTTGTAGTAAGGGCTGCAGCAATTTGTTTTCCTGCCACCGACAGCTGAAGGGGGAGGAGTACGAGGGGAGGAGCAGTGCATTAATTCTGGATGCACTGAAGGAATTTCTAGACCTTTTTGCTGCAATTAGGGGACGTTTCCTCCTGTGGCCTCTTTTCCCTGGCCAACTTTGCTGGGGCAGGGAGAAGAGTGGCCTCACAGCTGGTCCTGTGTAATGAGGTGGGAGCTGTAGATGGAGAACCCAAAGGCTCTAGCACTCTCCACGTTTCCTTCTTCTCCTTAACCCTCTTTATTTCAGGATCAGCAGCGCATGAATGCCAGCAGTCTGCCATGGTTTTGGGTTCATTTTTATCCCTCTACTGATCCTACCACAACTGCCAGGCTGATCAGCAGAGCTGTAAGATGAGCAGACCTCCGAGGATCTGATCTGTCTGTCAAATTTCTGTCACTTGCTGTGCTACCCTCTGTGCATCTGCCAGGCCTCTCCACACCCAAACCTCCATCCCCAAAGTGCTGTAAGCTTCACTTTCTGAATTTATTACTTTGCTAGAAATGACCTGGCTGTACAGGAATCGCTATCAGTCAGTACAACTGCGTTTTGCTCACTTGGCCATCACCTACTCGGGGTATTTCCATTTCTTCTTATCTTTCCTCTGATATCTCCCCTATGATCTCACAGGGCAGCCACCCTAGAGAGGCTAAAGAATAAATGGATATGTCTTATCAAGACCTTGTTCTTCTGTCCCCTCACTTGCCCTCTGTTTCTAAACCATCCTCCAGAACTTAACCCAGCAAGGGGGAAAAGATGGGTGTCACAAAAGAATACTGTTGCATGAGATGGGGACATCCTGTTTTCCAACGTGTAGGCCAAGAGCAGCTGCCAACCACTACAGTCCAACGGCTGGAAGCAAGTAAAAACCTCTATATCCAAGCCATTTGAATCACAAGGTATTTAAGAAATTTAAAAGAGTAACCTTTCTGGTCTGCAGGACCTATGTGAAATCAACAGGGGCAGGGGAAGAGAAGAGTAAAGAACAAGTTGTGAATTATTTCTTCTTAGGTTTTCCTCGTGTGAAGTAATGAATGCCTTTCTTCCACCCACCTTCCTGTGATGGTTGGGGGCATTGTTGCACCTCCAGTTTTGGCCTGAAATTAGGACTTTGTGGAATTTCAGAAATCACGGGACCAAGGCATCACACCTATGAAAGTGCAGAGCGGCTGGTTGAGATGCTGGAATGAAGATCCAAGGTGACTCAGCCTCCTAGGTACACCACAGGCTTGTGCATGACCACAGCCCAGTTCTTCCTACTTTGCTCAGTCTAAAATGCAGATAAAAGCCTTTGTTTTCTTCACTGGGATGCCTCAAGGATAAGATACCTCCACGATTGTGAGTTAGGCCATTGTTGTGGTGATAAAGACCAGATAAATACTTAACATCGCTGGCCGCCTGTAGCAATTTGGGAAGGTCACAGTGGAGACAGCTCTTGATGTTCACAAAGGTCTGGGATCATCATAAATGTATGATCCGGATATTATATCCTGCTTTATCTTATATATCTGGTACAATCTGGATATTGTATCTAAAAAGACCAGTACACTACTTTGCCGGGAAGTCAAGCAGCGGATAATGAAGAACTGTGGTCTGAGTGTCTGCAGAGGCATCTCTCACTCTGGCTTGCCCTTTTTGGGGAGATGGCGAGACTGGTAGCTTGGAACCTCTCCCGAAGGGAGCCTTTCTGCTCCAGCAGGGCAGCTGAGCAACTGATTGGGAATCAGATCAGCTCTGACCCCAGCTGATGGCTGGGGAGACCCCACACAAGTCAATTCCCATTTCTCTGCTTCAGGCTCCCTGGCTGTAAAGACCGTGGAGCCTTGGTAGGAGTCTGTTGAGGTCAGCACCTTTGATGCTGTTTGGCAGGAGACCACTCAATAGCAGTGCAAAACGTCTGCCCCCAAGGCACCCTCATCCCAAAAGGGCTCTTTTGCCTTCCCTTCAGCTGCTGTTCTACAGACACTTGCCCATCACTTTCTGGTGCAACAAAGCATCCCCACAGAAGCACTGTGACAGCTCACACTGCTGCTGGGTGGGAGCACCCTGTCCTCCCTGGAGCTACATGTGACCATGACCTGGAGCTACAGGTGGCCAAGAGAGAGGCATTGTTAAAGGAGATCTCACTGAACACCTGACCACTCTGGTAAGCTTCTTCCAGGCCTAGCTGGATTGCAATTGCCCAGTTATAGGTGCTGTATACGGGAAGTTTGGGCCAAAAGTGCTGGTAATAGGCAGGAATAAATGACCAGCCAGAAGTGGGCATGTTGTTTGTCTCAGCCTTCAGGTCTGGCTGTGCGTGGGAAGGAAATGGCAGTGGAAGAAAGGAGAGCCGCTTCTTTCCCATTCTCCAGGAAGCAAAAATATTTGCAAATGTAGCTGTAACAGGGTTAACATCTCACATTCACAAGGAACATCCTCCCTTTTCTTTCTCCACCCTTTTCTTCCACCACTCCCATTTCTCTGGAGACCTCACTGCTCCCTCCCGTCAGCCAAAGTTGGGGAGTTTCCATGGCAACCTGGCAGCTGGTGTCTAGACACTGTGAAGGATGCTTTGCAATGGATCTTCGAGCCTGACTCCCCTCAGCACCCCCTCCCCACCACCACGCACCCTGAGCATCTCTCCCATCATTCCTTCTCTTCCCATCTACTGTACACACGGATGCCAACGCAGGGTGGGATGTCTGCAGTGGTGCAGGGGAAAGAAAGGCGTGGGGTGGGAGGAGAGGGAGAGGAAAGCCTTCAGCCTGACAAAGCACAAAGGCAGCTGGGGTGACAGAACTGGGGCTGGCTGTCCTCTGAGGATTTAGCAGCATCAGAAGAAGAGGCAGCCCTCCAAGCTTGGAGCAAAGTCATCAGCCACAGGGTGGGCAGAAGTTGTTTTTTTTCTCTCTGCTAGAGCAACTGAGGTTGGCGTACATGGTGCTGAAGCAAAGATGAGGTGGCCCAGGAATAGGAGGGACAAACTACCATGTACTGTAGCCGTATTCACCTTTTTGGTTTAACCTGGACAGGCGTCTTTGCCTGCTTCTTTCCAGTAGTTACTGGGCGACTTCCCTGGACCTCCTGCCTGCTGCTTGCAGTGGGGACATCACTCCCCACCACCTCGTTTCAGGGTTCACCAAGGGGCTGCAGATCTCCCAGGTGCCGTGTGCCCACCAGGACCCCCCAGAGCTCACAGGAACCAGTGGTACCCTGGGTCCGTCTGTAGCAAGTGAGGGATTCACCAGGGGTTTGGGAGAAATCATGTAAGTCAGTCCCCCAGACCAGACACAGCTACTCACCTGAAATACCCAATTCCTTCATTTCTCCATGTTTTGCTGGGCCAGTGTAAGTCTGCCAGTTTTCAGAAGCAGTGAGTGGGGAGGGCGTAGGATTTTAGCACTGCATATGACGCATCGTAGGGCTGACTGCAATGGGCTAACTTGGATTGGGAAGAGAACTGTATAAGCAACAGCTCTAAACCTGAACTGTGTCTCATTTCAGCAGCCTCAGACCTGCCATCGTCTGCCTGGAATCAGCTTCTGGCTGGCTAGAAGGACAGATGGATCAGGACAGATGAATCAAGCTGTGAAGCCTGGATCCAAATCTGGATCCAAATGTCGTTAAAACTAGGAGAGGCTCAGGTCAGGGATTTTAAATGGGGACTTCCAGTGCTCCTTACCCTCCAAAAAATGTCTCAAAACAGAGTGATCTCTGGGGCAGACAAGATCTGCGCGTAGCAGGGCAGCAAAACCCAGATTAATATTGGGGAGCAAAGAGGAGTTCAGACAAGGCATAGGTTTTCAGTACCATCTCTCAAGCTGGAGTTGGCAGAGGACAGAGGGAGAAAGGAGTGAGCATGACAAATGCTAGAGAAAGAGCAGTGGCTGAGTAGATCTGGTCAATACTTTAACACGAAGGCTTGGGTGAGTTCTAGCTACGCAATCAATATCAGCAACAACTATGCAAATAGTGGGAAAGCAGCAAAAGCAAAATCCCTGCATCTGTAGTAGAATCCCAGAGTGTTTGTGCAATTTCTCTTCTCTTGGCATCGGCTGTGGTAATTTAAAGATCTGCAGTGGAACAGAGACAAAAAGGAAAACAAAACCCAAGCCACCAGCCACAAAAGAAATGATCAGCAGAGAGGTTGCTGCTACTATGGTCATAAGCTGATGTCTGCTCTGATTTAATTAATCTTGGCAAGTCAGACGGGAGCTGGGCAGGTCCCAAGAGACAGTGTTTTACCCGGAAATCCACTCAACCTAATTTCACTAATGTAGGACAGTGGAGAGACTTGGAGAGGAGCCTGCACGCTCAGCCATTAGAGCCCAGCGTAGGCAAAGACAGCTGGAAGCACCACCATCCAGCAAAACTGCTGCCTGTGTGCCTGCTGCAGCTTCACAGCAACCAGAGCTGCGTACATTCGAGGCATTTGCTCCCCAGCAGGGCTCGCAGGCAGGACTCTCACCCTTTCCAGGAAATAAATGGAATGCTGAGGGGCAGGGGCTCTCCAAGACCCTATTTCAGCAAGGAGCTGTGGTTCATTTCCATATTGCTTCTCTTCCGTGGGCAAGGCAGTACCCTAGCAGGTACCCATCAGAGCTGGGGGTATGAAGTGTGTCTCTGACACGGGCCCTTCGGCTGGGAAGCAAACACACCTCAGCCTCTCTACCCACCACGCCACTCTATCGCTTCAGCAATTCCGCCATCGCAGCCTAAGGTTTGTCTGGGGCTGCCCAAAAGGTTTCTTGACTTGTCTGCCCCAACCAGGGTGCTAGATTGAAGAGAGATTGATGGCAGCTCAGCTCACAGGTGCCTGTCTTTGTGGCAAACTTATACCATGCTGTAGGATGATTTGGACTGCAGCATAGATTTCCAAAGACTGAAAGAAAAGGCAAAGCTGCAAACCAAAAATCTCAAAGCTGTGTCTGGGGAAAACCACAAGGCTGGAATAACCAGGAACAGTGCAAGTGATGACTGGTGTGCATTAAAACAACTGTGAGGGTGATGATTGCAAGCATAAGCTAGGTGGGTTTTGTTGTTGGTCTTGTTTGTTTGGGTTTTTTGGTTTTTTTTAGTTTTTTGACCTAGCCATTCCTGCTTTATCCTGATTTTATTTTTGGCCCCTCCTCAAGCTTCTTTTACTTCATATGACAGCTCATCCTGCCCTCCTGTTCTGTTTCCTCCACACACGTATATGTTTGTTCCCATTTTGTGAGTTTGGGCCCTTCTTTCTGCTCTGTGGCTGGAATGCCCAATGTGGATGTCTCCACCTTGGTTTGCTAAAGATCTAGGTGTTCCCAGGCTGAAACTCCTCTTGTCCTAAAGTAGGCATCTAAATAGGTCAGGTTAATGGAGTCCTAGAAAAGTCATGTTTATTTCCACTAATTAGAAAGGGAGCAGAAGGTGAGAAGATCAGCTGGAGATGACTCTGTGTAGGTGTCTGGAGTCAGATGAGGTGTCCATCCACTCCACTTCAACTTTCCCATTTCATCGTCTCTTCATGGGCATCTCGGTGCTGCCCCAGTCCAGTTCCATCTTAAGAAATAACTGCCTCATGCTCGTCCTCACACAGGGGACTCCAATCTTGCAGGAGGACATCTCACAGTGCTGGGAAGTTCAGAAGGGAGGCAGCTTTAGGCAGGCAGAAATTTGGCCACCCAGGATGAAATACTTTTGTTCCTCGAGCAGGGGATGGAACATTTTGCCTAAATGCCCTGAATTCTCACCTGCTTTTTTGTCACCTTTTACACCTGTTCCAACAAAGTGTGAAGTGAATGTAAAATGCCCAGGCTGTGCAGTTCTGTCTGTGTCACTGCATCTGTCCACTACAAACCAACGGGTGCAACAGCCCAGAGTTCAAGGAAGTGGGAAATCAAGACTAGTGTTGGATAAAAAGCAATGTAAGAAATAGCCTCTCTGATGTACGGAATCCCCAGGATAGCTATTACTAATCTCCCCAGGGATACTTTGCCCTCCTTTGCTGGGACACTGAAAACTAGGTTGGAGAAAAACCCAGAGAACATACTGCAGAAATAGCTTGCATCAAACGAACTGGTGAAGGGTGAATCAGATGAAGTGTCTCACCTCTCCTTGTGAATCAGAAACTGCTATTAACTGGCCCCAATGTCAGTCAGGTTGTGCTGCGTTGCTCCCATTGCACGGAGAGAAGCCTCTTCTTTTCACTGCTGTGGCTTAGCAGTGCCACAACTTGAACTTTAATTTTTGTGCTGAATTTTTTATCCTTTGTGATATAACTTCTTGCTGAAGTTCATTATTTTATAATAACACCAGGTCACTTCTTTTCCCTCATCCCAGAGATCAATGAAATGCTGCTAAAGCTGCTAGGAAATAAGACATAGCTTAGCAGGGTATAGCAGCGCATAGGGTACTTCCCCTTACTGCTTCAACACCATGCAAGAAAAAAGAGGGAGAGTGGCAGGCTGAGTTTTCGGTGATAATTCCTGTTCAAAAAGGTGGACCTGGAAATGTGCTCTAGTTTGCTATGTGTCTAACATTCGGTTTGTATGATTCCTCTCTGTTGATTTGACTATGTGGTGAAGTGACTTTAAATCCTTTCTGCTGCTTCGTGACCTCGGCGTCAGTCCAGGTTATTTCAGCCGTGGCAGAAATTGGTGCAGTCTCTGGGCTGCTTCAGCAGGGAGTCATCTCCCTACCACTAACTGCTCTCCAGGGAAGGGCAAGGGGGACAGCGAGATACCCCCTGTGCAATTCCCCTGCCAGCCAGGGATCTCTGGGCGCCCCAGACACTCCCCAAAAATTAGGTTTGCGACTGTGCTGAGCCACCAGGGAACAAAACAAGGCAGAACACTGCATTTCAACTTGCCTGCTTATCCTAAGAGCAAGAACGGCATGGGAAACATCGCAAGCCACGCCACGTCACCGAGGTTGCCAGCTCCCCCACTTTGAGTGCAACCAGATTTCCTGCCCGTCTCCCCAGGACAATTGTCAAGAGCCTGCCACTGTGGGAGCTGGAACACGCTTTCAGCTGCTGATGTAAGGGGGGCGTCTGTGCGCCTTAGCCATTTGTATGTCTTGGCCAAGGCACTCAGTATCACAGCAGGTCTGCAGGACCTCCCAGTGTCCTGTGCTTGCTGCGTTACGGGCCCTTCTGTTGTGCTGTCCTGAGGAGGCTGTGGGGACTGCCGGCTAAAATCTGTGCCTGTTTTCAGTGGGAAGACACAGCAAGTTTTAAACGTAATGAGATACAGTGTCAGGGCTTGTGTTTCTGAAGCCGCGTTGCCCAGCCTTTGTTGCTCTTTCATTCATCTTGTGTTTACTTGCAGAAAAAAACAGAAATTCCTCCTTACTAGGATCTATCAGAGCCTTATAGCAAAGCATGCTTTGCAGCTGGCTAATGATAGTCTTTTGGCTCAGATTTAGGGGTAGATTGTCGTGCATTGGGATTCTACTCTTGGCTCCATAATTCAATGTGTCTCCTGCTATGCATGCCGTAGAGAAGAGCAGGATTAAAAGGACTGCCCTCCCTCCCCAGCGGAGTGTGATCAAGTCATTCAGAAAAATGAACAAAACTGGGGCAAGTTGGCCTGCTTTGCCTTCCAATGATGCTTGCATCCTATTTTAATCAGTATCCTGCATCCGATTTTAATCAGTAGCCTATTTTGTCTTTTGTTCATGGCTGTGGCTGTACCATATGTAGAAGCAGTCTTTGAGTAGTGCTCTCTTTAGCTGTTCAGTATCAAGGGAAAGCAAGTCCACAGATGTTTTTGCTGATGGGGGTTTGCAGGTGCAGGTGCTCAGGCCATGGTACTGGCCCATGGGGTTTTTCCCACAGACTTTTTCCTTTTGGAAAATCAACAGTCAGCATTTACTAAGACAAAAAGTATTTGAAGGTCCAGAAGCAGAACCTGTAATGAAGATGATTCAGGATGGGAAGTTGCACAAAACTTAAAGGTGATCCGTGTGGAAATGGTGGATGGGAAGGAATTTAAAAGAGAGGCTAAACAGCTGAGGGGGAGATAGAAGTGAGAATGCAGCACCTACTGCCAGTGTTGGAAGCAAATACAAGTCTGCCATCTGATGGCATCAAATGCATCAGGCCGAAATGCATACATGGTGTCAGTAAGGAAAGGTTCGCATCCCAATTAGCATTCTCCCCAGTGCTAAACATGGGTGTGAGGATGCTAATCCTCACAAACTAAACGTTGGCATGTGAACATCCGTATTGTTAAGCTGGCAGCATGGGCCATGGTGTGATTTTTGAATACACCAACTAGCTTTGCCCCAGACAGCTCCCAGACACAGCCACCCTGGTCTAGAGAGCAAGAGACTTTAGCCGTATGGACACGAGCTGTGCGGTGCCAGCTGGCCTCCAGGCCAGAGAGCAGTCCCTGGCCCATTTTGTTGGCTGGTGTAACATAAGCTGATAGCCCATGACAGAAGCCAGGAACTGTCCGGTTCAAAGGGACCCCACAGTCCTCTCTGAATGACCACTGGAGGAGTTACAGTCATGCTACGGAGGTATGTTAAGTGCCAGCGTGGAGGTATGTGACATACCAGTCTTGTGGTCTGTCCCACACCACCCAGCCCTTCAGCACTGTTTCTTTTCCCTGTTCTTCATCCCAAATCTGGAGCGATGCTGCCTCTCCATGGTCTGTGGGGGTTTGTGTGTGCGGGGAGTGGGGAGTCATTGAGGAATGGGGAGAGAGACAGTGATGGAGCAGACCAGCTGCTACAGCCCACTAAGACCCTTGTGCATTATTTTACACTACAGCTCTGGCACCCCTGGATGAACCATCACCTTCTCCTATAAAAAACAATCCAGACGGTGCATAGACCTTAGAGGGGCTTCTGAAAGTGGCCCAGGAACATGTTAGCGTACTCTGATCTAAAGATGATGAGAAGAACTTGGAGACAATTCATCCTGCTGCAATGAGAGGGGCACGGTGCCTCAGGCTGGATGAACCCAGCAGCAAGAGCACTCCAGCTTGAGGGGTGCTCCTTTCATTCACCTTGTCCCTCATGGCTGCTTCTGCCTTCCCCTTGGTTCTGGTCCCCTGTCTAGTTCATTGTTGTGGGATTGCTCCTAGCATTCATTTTAAATTCTCATGTGGATGGTGTGCCAGAACAAGGTGTCTGATTGACAGGCAAACCCAGCCTCCAGTTACACTCATTGCTTCCCCCTGGGGCAGCTCTGCCTTCAAAAGGAGAGCCCAGAAAACTGGAGATATGGGATAACCTCCCAGTTGAAGCCTCCCTTTCTGGAAGGCTTAGAGACATTTCTCTAGCTCTCTGTTCCGTGTAAGAGAAGTCTGAGTTACAGGTTTTAAAACTTTTCCTTCTGGGTCTTGCAAGCTTCAAGCGTATGTAGAGTTTTCTCTTCATGACCTCTTTAAGACTTGGCTGGAGGGATCTATAGGACTGCTTAGGGGGCAACAATTCAACAGTGGTTAGCACAGTCATTGCATTCAGTAAAAGGGTGTCTGATCTAGCCAGTAAGCCAAGAGCCTGATCAGTGCACCTGATTAAATGAATGATTAAATGAATGACAGTCGCCTGCCACATCAGCAGCGAGCGAGGCAGCTCCTTCCAGTTGCACATGCTTTCTGGCAGGGCTGGAGGTGTTTCGTGAGAGCTACACATGTCTTGTCTGCTGGGCTGAACCCTGGCACGTTCTTTCTGTGCTGCAGAAGTGCCAGGGACTTTGACGCCTGGGTCACTCTGGGGAGAGAGAAGCCTGAAGCCATGCAGTCCATCGTGCGATGGCTGTGTGCACATGCAGGATGCTCTAGATCATGGCTGACTAACCCTGGACCATCTCTTTCCCCACTAGATGCTGTAGAAGAAACCAAACCTACTGAAAGTGCCCAGCAGGAAGAGGTGAAAGAAGAAGAGAGCAAGGCGGACCAAGAAAATGCCTGAACATTAAGAAATGACTCCCCATTGCCCCTCCCTCCCTCCCCCTATCCTCTATCCTTCCTTCCCACCCCAATCTTGATCTCCCTCCTTCCTGCTCACATCTGTGAGCCTGTCCATCCCTCTCCCATTCCCACTTAAACCCTTTTTCTCTCTGTGTGGCAAACATTTAAAGAAAAAAAAAAAAAAGCAGGAAAAATCCCAGTCAAACAGTGTGGCTTAAACATTTCTTTGTTTCTTGGTGTTGTTATGGCGAGTTTTTTGGTAATGATGATCCAATCATTTTGGGAAAATTCTTGCACTGTATCAGAGTTCTTTGACCTGGCGCGTGCGTGTGTCTGTCTGCCCACCGCGAGCGCGCTCGTTCTCTCTCTCTCCCCCCTCTCTCTCTTCTCCAAGTGTGTGTGTGTGCAATGTTACGTTCATCCGAGGAGTCCAGACGTACCGAATGAGTTAAAACAAAAGAGGGGGAAAAAAAAAAATCCTTTTCTTCCTTTTTCAATGTGATGGAATGAACGAAAGAAAAAAAAAAAAAGACCAAACCCAAAAAACAAATGAATGAAAAATCATATTAAAACCCAGTTTGTTTTTGAGAACTAAACCAACAACAACAACGAAAATGTGCCAATTAGCGTAATGCTTGGCTCCAGGCTCCTTTTTCAAACTGAACAATAATTATAATAAATGAGAATAATGATCATTAATACCACCGTGTCGCATTTCTATGCTGCCGTACATCCTGCTGGCCTGCGGTCTTTGGCAGGCCACTTCTTGCATGGCCCTGCTGTGCTCCTCGGCCACCGGTCAGTGACCGACCACACTCCCTGGCACTGCTGAGGGGATTTTTTAAGGGAAGCAGGCTTGGATTTTGAGTGAGGCATTAGCACCGACTAACATAAGTAATGAAAGTAGCAAAGCCAGTTTTAGGAAAGAACAAAACGAGTGGCCCTCTAGGAGACCTCTAGATTTGGAGAAGCATGGTGACCTTGGAGAGATGAGCCCGGGCAGCCCTGTGGGTCCCAGCAGGGGGACCAGCTTTGGTCCACGCTGGAGGTCCGACCTCTGCCAAGGGCCACACCGAGGGCTGTGATGGGACAAGGTCCCACGTGAGCTCCCCCCGGCAGCAGGGTGAGGCTCGCCCCACTGGGCTGGGGCTGGAGAAGTGTGTGGCCCTCCAAAAATGTTCCGCTTGGCAAAATAAATTGGGGCCAATGCTTTGAGTAAACAGGCATGCGGTCTGGTAGCGTTAACGAGCCGGCTGAGAGTGCTTTGCAAAATAGCTCGTTCCCACTCCCTGGCGAAACCCAGGTTGGTTCAGCCAGCTCTAAGGAGGGCTGAGGCCCTTAGCTGCCCATCGTGGCTGTCCCCCGCAGCCAGCCCAAACCACGTGGTGCAGGCATGGTGCCGCAGGCAGGGCAACCCCCGCCTCGCTCCCCGCTGCTGCTTCCCGCGGGGCGTGGGATTTTTCCCTGGTGCATACCAACCGCACGCCCACTAGACCCAGACTGTGCCGGTGGAGGACGGACAGGCAGTCAGCCCTGAGGCCGAACGGCCATCGAGGCCTGCTGCTCTGTTTATGAGCTGCGAGAGTAAACCCTTAAAACCTATTAATTAGTGACTTGAAAGCCCAGTTATTGCTCTTTCACTGCCATGATTGTTAGCGTGCGCTTTCCCACCAGCTTCTGCATGGCCTCCTGGCCGCGTTGGCAGTGACAGCCAGCGTACCCTGCAGGATTGCCATACGATGCTGCAGGGCCACAGTTAAATTGGCCTCACGGCAGTAACGCCAAAAAAAGATGGGTCTGCCGGCAGCCCCATGTCCCATGGTGGCTGGTGCTTGGAGGGGCAGCCCCGTGACCTTCAGAGGGCTGGCTGGCCCTCCCTGCCCTACTCCTTTGTTCACCTCCATCTCTTTGTTGGAAACAGGGAGAAAAGATGAACAGTGCCTCCTCAGAGATGATCGATTTGAACTGGAAGTGCCATCAAAACGCGTCAGGATTCATTTCCATGCACTTCCTGGCATTGTGTAGGAATAAGAGAGAGAGAGAGAGTGGGAGGATTTTTCGAAAGAGAGGGAGAGAGAGAGCAGGAGAGAGATTGGACGAGCTTTTTAAAAACAGGTTAGAGGGAAAAGGGCTATAAGGTGGATGGACAGACTAAATAGGTAGAAAGATGGGCTGACTGACAGATAGGTATTGTGTCATACTTCATAAACGATATATATGCTAATATTCCCATGTCATGATGGGTGGTAAACCCTGAGACACCTTCCAGCCTGACCTCAATTCAGCAGATGTAGCACGGACATCAGGCATTGCTTGGACGGTATGTCAGGTCTCACCACCCTGCCCGCTTCTGCCATGGAAGCGGCAGGGGAGTGGGTGGCGTCTGGGGAGGGAGAACGCTCTGACGGACACGGGGGGCCGAGGCGTAGGGAGGAGAGGCGTAGAGTATTTTTGCTGTTCGTAGCACACGAGGTGCCCAGCCCAGCTCAGACACTGCAGACGCCCCGTGTCTCTAGCTCCGAGTCGAGAGAACTGAGGTTCGGATCTGTGGGAGAGGTGTTTGGGAGGAGGCAGGAAGGAGAGAGCACGGTTTTTGTTTAGCCTCATCTCCTGTCGTGACCATTTACAAGACTTTCCTTAAGGACTGTCTTGCCTGTTTCTGCAAAGACCCTGTGGTCTCCCTGCTCTTCTGACTTCAGACCCCAGACTTTTCATCTTGCCTCCGCTTCACTATTACTGGTTTTGACTTTATAAGGAAAAGAAAACTGCCTCTCATGTCTTCCTGGACATAGGCCTTCCTCCCTCCTCAAAAAACAGAAACATTTTTTCTCTCCCCAGGGATGTTTTTATCTTTGTGTTTCGCATGTTGCCTCCCCCTTGGCTGATGGTTGGGGCATTGCGTGCATTTTGTCACCGTTCGTAAGAACATACTTAGCCATGTTGCGTAGAGAACAAAGGGTTGGGTTTTGAGTTTTGGTTTTTCCCCCCACGAAGAGAACGGGGTACGTGGTTACCAACTGCAAACCTAAATACTTTAAATACTGCTTCCTCTCCCTCGGTTTGAGTTTGAAATTACTAGCTGTAACCAAGCACCCCCCTATCTTTCTTATTGTACTGTGTCCTGGTCCTGCCAGAGAGTCAGGGCAAAGAGAGCGTGAGAGAGAGCACACAGACAAACCCTGCCTTGAGCCGGCAGTGGTTTAATGTGTAATACACAAGATTTGTATAGGGAGCTGGGCTGTCTTCAGGGTACAGGAAGAGAGCAGAGAAAAGCATTTGGATTTCCCCGAGTTGCCTCTTCAGCCAGATTTTAAAAGGCTAAAAGGAAACAGTATAAAGGATGTAGCATGGGACGGAAACTGGAGGGAGAACAGGGGTATTTGAGGAACGATTTTTCTAGCAGGATATCAAGTGAGCTGAGAGCAGCACAAGAGGCAGGAGGTCCCAGAAGCAGAGAGTGGAGCAAAGAGTATCCACCAGAGGAGTAGCTGGAGCTTTTCTACTACTCCTGATGCAACAACCAACACGAATTCCCCAGGGAGTATGCATCTAATCCTCTCTCCCTGAAGAGGGTAGAGCTTTGCCTGGAGGTGTCTGTGGTTGTTACTTTCTGTATGGAGAGGGAAGGGCATGTCAGAACGACTCACACGGGGAATATGATGCCTGACCTCACATACAGTGCTGTGGAAATTCAGAGCCCAAGAGGGGCTTTTTCCACGCCTCTGTAGTAAGATATGCTGGTGATCCACATCTGTACTGAATGCTCGTACCAACTGTAGGCCAGCTCTTGACATTTCACCTCATCTAGACTAAGCCTTGGAAAAGTATAAAAAAAAATCCCAATCTAACACCTCCTGTCAATGCAGTAGATCATTTGCATGAATTTGGTCTGCAAGGCTTGTGGCATCCACAGACTGTCTGCACTGATAGCGTGTAAAAACCCACAACCCTTGCAATAGTTGCATCAGCCGAGAAGCTCCACCGTGAGCAACATTCCAAAGGGAGGGGAAGGGCATCCTGCTGAGATCCCTTCAGACCCAGTGCTTTCCAACCCTGATGCAGCCCCGTGAGAGGTCTTAGCTAGAAGGAACTCACCTATGGTGGCAACGTAAACACCATCGCTTGGGGAACGTGGGGCTCTAAATGAAAGAAAAGGCCGTGACCGGAGGAAAGGGGTTTAGAAAGAAAGGAAAGAAGAGAAAAAGAAAGAGGGAGTTCATACCAAACTCCCCATGGGAGTGATTTCTTTTTTTCTGTGGTCTCTGAATGGCAAACTAGCATGTGAGGCTTTTTGTGCTGAAGGTCTGGTGTTTATCACAGACGTCTTAGGAAGGAAGCAGAGCAGCTGTGGTTTGCAGAGGTGGAGGGAAAGGTCTGCATGAGTGTTTTTCGTGGCCCCTCTTGGTTAAGCAGTCCGTTCAGTGGTCACCTGCAGCTCAGTGATGCAGGGGGTGGGGGTGGTGGGTCCTCTTCCAGGCCAGTGCTCAGATTCCCTGCTTTTCCGCATTGCCACATTAGCACTTTCACTGGATATTTAGAGCACCTCAGGACTGGTTCTCCTCTCGCTCACACCGGGGTAACTCAGGAGTCGCTCCACTGGAACCAGTGGTGTTAATCTGGTGTGAAAATAATGCGAGAGGAGGATTCAACTCCTCGGGGGGGAATTTTCCAGGTCCCCGAGGGGGAAAAAAAAATCAATGGGAGTTACATGTCTAACTGCCACTTGTGCCTGTGAAAGTCTGCCCCTTATCTACCCATATGTATATAGGGTACAGTTTTCAGAATAACCTAAGTGACGTGGGCACTTGAGAGCACACATTCCACTGGCTTTCAAAGAGACGTAAGCTCCTAAGGCCCAGATGCTGAAGGATGTCCAAAACTCCTCTCTGCAGCGAATTTGGGGTCTCAGGCCTAAAATTCTCCAGTCATTTTCCAAAACGCAGATGAAGATCATGAGTCATTTAGGTGGTCCTGAAAGCGCTACCCTCTATCCATTTTTCAGGGTGTTGATCTCAGGTCATGTGCGAGCCTGCATTCTTACCTACAATGCTTTATTACTACATTCCTCTGTTGAGCAATACTTGGAAGAAGAGGTGAAGGTCGAGATTTGCAGAACAGGCTAGTGACCCCAGTGGCTCACGTCTGGAGTGCCCAACTTTGAGAGACACCTCGCTGGGGCCCAATCCACAGGTCCCCTGTATACTCTGAACATCAAGATTCATGTATTACACACCCAGAACCACTGGTCGCTTCCAAAAAATAAAAAAAAATAAAAAAAATCCCAGCCTGAGACCTAGACTACTCTCACAAAAGAAAATCCTAGGTGAACCGTTCATCCAATAGCTTGGTTTTTCTGCTCATGCCTGTTCCCAATGAACGAAACACATCCCTGTGCATCACCTAAGCCCTATTTCGAGGAGTTACACTGGCATACAGCTGAAGTAACACAGTAGTAAATCGGGGCCTGAAGAAGGCGGCTACAGCCTAGAGAGTATCAAGAACTGTGACGTGTCTGGAAGCTAATAAGAGCAGAACTTGATGATTAGAGCGGCCCATTTCCGATGCTCTTGTGTGAGGATCTGGAAAGAGTCTCTCACTCATTGTACTTGTGCATTATGAATGTGTCCATCTGCAGAGATCTAATGTACACATATGTCCTGAATATTGTCCTAAGGTTGCAAGCTTCAAAAATGAGCAGAAAACATTCCCGAGAAGTGAGAATAATACAGATGTCTGTATTTGAAAAATTGGTTCAAATAAAGTCTCTCACTTATAGATACGTGTAGTTGTGTGCAATTATTTGCTCCTCGAATAGACATTTCTCCCTTGTGTAGGATTTCAATGCTTTTACAAAAAATCTCATTCCATTCTCCCTCGACCTAGTCAGTCAAGTCCTATTACTGTGGAAAGAAATAATTTCTACTTTTTCTGTCTGGGTAAAAAGCTATGTTAAAATGAAAGGGTGAAGTAAAAGGCCTGGTGTGCTGTTATTGCTGCTAAATCTCTGTTGAAGATGCAGGCCTGATGCAAGATGCGGTCTCCCAGTGCAAAAATGTATTTATATAATAAGAAAGAGGAATCGCTGCAGATGCTCTTGACCCAGGGAAGGCTAGCATGTGGCTGGCTGGGCACTGCCGGAGACCAGGCTGAACCAAGGAAAGCTGTGCTTCCGTGCCACATCTCTGCAAAAGGTCCATGGCAAAAAAGCTGGGATGTTCCAAGTAAGGGAATCTGCTTGGGTGTAGAAACAGTGATGTGGGTCACCATTCAGTAAAGCACTCAGCACGTTTAAGGAAAAGTGAGTACCAAATGGAATAAATTTTTTTAGACAATTAGGCAACCCTGTTGGTGTTGGACTAGACGATCTCCCAAGGTCCCTTCCAACCCTTGCGATTCTGTGATTCTGTGAAGTGTATCCTAAGGTATCAATTTCCTCATTGGATATAAAGCTTCAGTAGTTCACTGGGCAACTCCAGGAGTTTTTGAGATAGGAATATGTATTTCAGCACCTAAGAATTCCCACCAAGTTCTTCCCCTCAGTATCAGCTCTGTGCCAAGTGCCACGAAATATGAACAGAGAGGCAATTGCTGCCTGAGCTGTGCTAGGCTGCTGACTTAATACTGCGCTGTATCTGTCAGCAGCTCAGGAGCAGAGCTGAAATCAAGCATTTTTATCACATCTATTCATCCCAGGAAGCTTTGCAACCACTATTTAGAAATCACTTGCAACTCATCTCTGAAATAGAGCAGCTGGCTTAGCAAGGGCCCAGGAAAATTCCTGATGAGGCTCCAAGGAGCTGCCTGGGAAACGGAGCAGACCTCGGCACCTCACATGGGCTCTGGACAAAGTGCCAATTTACAAATGGAAATGACACAATTAGATGTCTGTATTCTTGCATGTAATCATCAGTTGCCCCATGGCTTCTCCAAAAAAGGCGTGGACTCCAGCTTGTGTGCAAACAAATATTTAGCATTCAAAATCAAGTGGTTTCAATTAGCCACATTGCTAGATTGCAGGGCTCAACCCTGGCAGAACTGGCTTTGCTTCAGTGGGGCAAAACACCTGTCAAGGGGCAGCCAAGGACCTCCCTCCAAGTGCACGGCTGTCTTGGGGGAGCAAGGCTGCCTTCCACTCTTTGATTTTCTACGCAGCGGAGGGGTGACGGAGGGCTGAAAGCTGGTCCCATGGCACGTGCGTCAGCCAAAACACTCAGCCTAACGTGAATCTCCACCAGAGACTTTCTAACCAGGCACACAAAGCTCGCTGTGCGTGATTTCCCATGTCACGCTCTTGCACTCTGAGCTGGAAATAAACTTCCTGCCTGAATTGTCCAAAATTACCCTGGACCCATCTTGGGTGTTCGCTCCCCCATTACCTCTCTGCCCCGGTGAACAACCTTCAGATGGCTGCTTACACGCACGGGCTGCACCCACAGCCTTTCCCTTGCTTCTGTGGGACGTGAGGGAGCGATGTGTTGCCCATTCCCGTGGTGGTCTCCCCGGCTTAGCCCACACTGGTCTGGGGGAGACCTCCTCTCCTTGGGGAAACCACAACAGCAGCTTCAGATTTTCCTGGGTTTTGACAAAGCCAACAGCTTCATGGCTGACTTGCCGCCCCCATTGCTCTACTGAGGTCACCAGCAAAAGATCAGTGTCTCTCATACCATTACTCAAATTTCTGTCTGCTATCCTTTACCCAGCAGGCAGCATGAAGCACCCTGTAATAGACATTTACAGTCTCCTGATCTGCTACGCTTTGCCCTGTTTTACCACTGTATGCGGAGCTGGTATCCAGACTGACAGGGGCTGCTGCCCTCTGAAGATGAGCAGAAAAAACCAGACAAAGGAAATTACGCACTTCTGTACCTAAGATCACTTTTGTTTATTAAAAATGAAATTATTTTTCTCCGTGTAGGGCCACTTTTGTTTATTAAAGAGGAAATATTTTTCATTTAGCTTGGCGAGGAACAGTGAACATGAATAATAAGACAGGCAAGGAAGTAAAAACCCATTTCCCTCAGAGGAGCACTGCTGACTCTGTAGCTGAGACACAGGGTTTGCAGCGAGGTGGTAGCTCGTACCAGACAGACTGCCATAGCTGCAGAAACAGGCTCGGGGTGCTTCAGTCACTGTAAATGCACCAGCCTACAACCCAAACTACAAGCTGGGTACAGGTAGAAAGGCACCGCTTCGTGCTCTAATTTAATTATGGTAGTTGATTAAGCAAGTTATGAATAAAATGTAATTAGCGCTTCAGGAGCAATGGGTGGATGCTAAGCCGAGAGAGAGAGAGAAGACGCATTATCTGTAGTGGGGGAGAGGAAGGGTGGTGCAGGTCATCACTGGCTGGATAACGAGGAAGGGGTAATTGGGGTGAACTGAAAACTGCTGGTGCGGCCCATGATTATGCTTTTTTGGTCTTGAGACAGTTGTCTTCTGAAGGGTTTGGTGGCCATCCTCAGGACCCTGACCCAGAGAGGAAAAAACAGTTTCTCTCATTACAGAAGATGTCTGATGGAGAAGGCTCAGTTTTCCCTCTCTACACTGGGTGTGCCCATCCTTGGCCATTTATCTACGCGCAGTCAGTCATTCTGTGGCTTAAGGCTCGGTGAGCCTCATTCGTCTCTGTGCAGCAGCTCATGTTTAAGTGCAGGGATGATTTCACCGTGGGTGCTGTGGGGCAGAGTCTTCTTCCTTGTGTTTGCCCAGGGCCTGAGGCTTTCCTTCTTGGGTCTCTCTCATTTTGAGGCAGACCTGAGTGATTTAGGAACAACACAGCACAAGCTAGGAAACTGCCAGATTTAATGGTGGCCTAAGCGGGTGCTGGTGACTAACTGGTGGGTGTTGAGGACCAATATTCCTGGAAGCCATGGAGAAGAAATCCATGAGGAGCAGCCCCGGGAGTGATAACGGGTCACCTTCTCTAGAAGCCACTGAAAGACCAAAAGACAATTCCTGGTTGAATGCCAGCACCCAGGCAAAGGGGTGAGCAGTTTCTGAGCGCTGGCACTTCGTCTTCCTGACCTCACTCTTTCTCGGTAGCGAAGAGCGAGGAGACCTACACCCATGGGTTGCTGCCCCCAGGCTCCTCTCCACTCATGACAGCCAAGCCTGGTGCCGGGCACCCCACAGGGCATGTCTGGGAGTCGGGGCTGGAAAAGCAGAGTACGATGCAGGGTGCATAGACTTAAAAGACTTCTCACGCTGACTGCTCCCTAGGAAAAAGCTGAGGACCCTGGGGGCATTGCCACCCCATCATGTCTGAGGGGAGGCCGAGGAAGGCTTGCTCGCCACCCTGGAGCATGGGTGTGGGGGCTGCAGTGGGAGGCTGGTGGCTGGGGAGGGCTGGGTCTGCCTCGCCGCGGTGGGACAGCTGTGCCGCTGGGCTGTTGGCACTCTCTGCCTCCCAGCCCCTCGCCGGCAGAGAGCCCATTAATAAGGCTTTCCAGCCTGTCACTTCCACGCTGAATCCTTTGAAAGCCGCGCTCCTCTGGGCCCATTAGAGGGAGGAACTGTCTCTGCCGAAACATATGGGGCTGTCAGGCTCTGTCTGGCTGTTGCTCTGAAAGCTGCCGCTGGTCTAGCTGTTTGCTGACGGAGTTGGGGGGGGGGGAAGTAAAAGCCATCTCAGGGAGGTTGTGATGAGGATGGGGGCTTGGTAAGGGGCTGGGGGAAGATGGCAGGTTAGCTGGGAGGGATGCTGGTAAACAGTGTGCTGGTGGGTGATGGGCTGCTATGGGAGGACGTTGGGTTAAAAGCTCTGCTGGGCATCTCAGGGGGAGTCTGGCCATGCTATGAGGGGGTGGTGGGAAGAGGTACCTCTGCTGACAACTGCAGTAAGCGGGGTGGGTGAATATTGGGTAGGTACGTAGGGGCAAGCTGCAGCAGCAGAAGATGCAGCTGATGGCAGAGTTGTTTGGGCTTGTCTGGGGAAGGAGGGCATGGAGGCAGCGCTGGGTGGCTCAGTGAGGATGGTGCAAAAGGGAGGCTTCGGAAAGCGTCATGCGGTCACACCAGCCTAGAAGTTGCTAGGTGCATTCCTGACATCGCCTGAATGCCGCTCGAGTTTCTCATTAACCAGCGCACCCGCCCCCCAGCTCCATTTGCAGAGACTGAAGGGGATTTAATGGAGTCCCTTGACTTTTTCCTCTGAAATATTCATAGGTTTTAGCAGTCCATTTCATGCTCACCTCCTCCTCCATTAGAGAGCATCGAAGAGGGACTGGGTGGAAAGTACACTGCCGTGGAGCCAGATAGAGGGGGGCAAGATAAAGGGACCTGTGGCTCTGACCAGAGGCGGCTGGGAAGCGATCCACTCCCGGGCTGTTCCCTGTCCCTCTCGCCAGGCCCGCAAAATGACTCAAAATGAGCCCTGGGCAGCATGCACAGGGAGGTGATTAATACAGTAGGAAAGGAAGGAAACCAATTAAGCAGAGTGTGCTATCTGGAGTTGCTGCCCCCACCCCTGTCACACGCATCCACCCCACGTCTGTCTCCCTGCCTGTCTTCATCATCGGCAAGGTCAGGAGCTCTGTAAGAATTGCACAGACTGAGGAAAAATGCCTGGAGGCAATTAGTTTCCTCCTTGCCTCCACATTAATGCTGTGCTAGGATACAGGGAAAGTCCAGAGCTTGGATGAGGCAGTGCAGAAGCGTGTTGGATTTTGGATGCTCTGTCTGCAGTAGCTGTCACAGCAAGAAGCCGGTTGGGAAGTGTGGAGAAAAGGTGTAATGAATAGTGCCACTGCACTCTGCTGTATGAAATGTCCCAAAAGGTCAGGGCCAGGTGGGATCTCAGAGCGTCATCTGAATCATCCCCACCTTGCACAAAGCAAGAGCAACCGGACTTGTGGCGCATCCCACCGTGATATAAATTAGATCCTTCTCAGGTATACTCATTTCCATTTTCTTGTTTTCTTTCTCCCCATTCTGACATTTTCCAAACCTGTTAGGTACTAAACCAGGGCTCTAATAGTCCAACTAACTGATGTGTCCCCAACAAAGTCCTAGAACCAAATCTCTCTGAGGTTTTGGGGGTGGGGAGAGGTGCAACTCTCTGCTCCAGATTCAAACTTCTCTTACAGCAGCCACACTCCTAAAGCTTACATCTTAAAGTCCTAACTAAGTTTTTATCAAGGACTCCATGGACCACAGCAGGCCCTGGATAGTGCCATAAGAAAACAGACTGTTCTAACCAGTGTTATCGCAGGAAAAAGTACAAGAGGTGCTCAGCAAGGGGGTCCCAAGCCTGCTTGGCTTCGCTCTGCATTAGTACTTGGGTGAACCAAAAGAGCAAAATCTTCGTGCTAATGAGTTGTTCACTCTGGCTGACAGAGACAGAAAGCAGGATTATAAATGTACAAATTCCTGTGGTTCCTCCCCGCTGGATTAAAAACCAGAACAAAGTCACAGATGCAACAGCATCTATTTATTCTTACTCACAAAACACTTGTCAGGCTGCTTCCCCTTCTCTCCCATCCACACACACACACACTCACGTGTGTGCCCTGGGAATCAGATGTTTATGTAAGTATTTGCAGGATGTGCCATGTCTCCCTGAAATGATAATCAACGTGCCCAGAATCAGCTTAATTACTAAGCATTCATCATACACCCACAGGCTCTTCCATGGCAGCTCCACACAGCATCTCTATGAATGAGTTGGCATGTTTTTCCTCCGCCGCCAAACACCGCTCATGATCAAGAGCTCGAGCCCTTACATCTGAGCTGTTGCGTTGTCTGGTTATTTATTTATTTCCAGGCAGGGAGAGAGAGAAGTTTGTAAAGCAGCGGCAGCGCACGAGCAGACACAGAGAACGTCTCGGGGTTGAGACTTGGCTATCTATACCTTTTTGCAACACTCTCCATGTAGGATAGATACATGAATGATCCCAGGTTTAAACAAGCCAGATCAGGGTTTAAACACGCCAGGTCCAGGCAATTAACTCTCTCTAGAAAAGGCACAAATCAAGAATCTAAGTGCCGAGAAGTGTGGAACTATGAAGTTTTGCTTTCCGTGGGTTGCACCCTGACACATACAGGGGCTCCGCAGGTAGGCACTTGCAAAGGAACCAAAGAACTGCTTGGTTTAGCTGAGTCAGTCAGAAACCACACTACTGAGGTAAGAAAAGAAAGCACTCTCTGAGGCAGCAAAGTGCCTCTCCCGTAAGAAGGAGCACCACTCATGGCTCATCAGAACTTTTCTGAAGGATCTTCTGGACTGAGGCTGTGGGCATCTGCAAAGATCATGGCCATGCCTTCACTTTCTCTCAGTGCACTTTCTATCAGCCCCACAGCAAACAACCCCTCACAAAACTTCTCAGGTGATTTCACAGAGGTACCAAGCATGGGTGGAAGAAAGATTCAGGCTCCCCTTCATTGCTCTGCAGTTCCCATGCGCCCCTGTTAGCCTTGGTTTGGACTCTTCACACAACTGTAGCTGTCTTGTTTCCTTCCCTGTGGTGTTGTGCTAGCAAAACCCACATGATGATCCTATCTCAATATTCCACCAACTGGAAGCATTTAAGGCCATTAAGGTCACAATTCTCTAGTTTATTGCTTTCTTGTGGAGCTTGGGGACTACAGAGGCTGGAATCAGGGAACCCCTTTCTGTCTCTACTGTGCTTGCCACCACATGGCAAGAAGTCTCCCTTCATTCAAAATACAAATCCTGGTGTCAGATGTGCCCTGAAACAGAAATATGATCAAGCCAGCATTTTGATCTGAAGCAAGGGAAAAGCTCATGAACACAGGTGTGCTTCTCCACCCAGGCACATTTACATGCAGGAGGTGTGACTTTTCCTCTCTTTTCATACAGGAAAATTCTAAAATGGCCAGAAACCATTTTGCCAAACCTTCCACATCCCAATTTATTAGCTATTCAAGACCCTTCATATGAACAGGCCATTGCTCACACAGGCACTTGGCTGTTGGTTGCCATCACAAGTAAAGAAGATGCTCCAGCAGCGTCTGGGTGCCCAAATGGCTGGCCAGCTCTAGCCGTTCGAATTTGGTGTTAGCCATGCCGAGACTAAAGGACGGTGTCACATCGCTGGTGATGCCTCCAGACCTCAGAAGTCTGCCAGCCTCAGCATCACGGTATTTCTATCATGCTGTACCCAGGAGCTGTCAGTACTCTAACAATGTTATCCTCACCATGCCTGGAGCGCCATGCAAAGGATGGTTATTACAACACGGGGCTGCGAAGGCTTAGATCCTCAAGACATTTTGCGACACCTACCCCCTGGTGGTGACAGGGCTCTGCCACTTGCCCAGGGGAGCAAGAAGAGCGCACGGCTGAGCTTGTCTCTCGGGATTTCGTGCAGATCAGATCCATAACTACTCTGCTCCAAAGTATTTATTCTGCAGGGAAGAGGATGGGAGTAAAACATACCTTTAAGCCTTGTTAAAAATGCATGCCATGAAGACAGTTGTCTTCTAAGGGTAAAAGCGTCTCCAGGGATGATCTCTGGGGAACGCCTCTGTAAGCAAAACACCCAGCAGGGAAAAGGCTTCTTGGGACCATCTCTGTAGGCGAGCGCTCTGCTAAGTGAAGTGCCTCGGGAGAGCACGTACCCGCGCAGTGCTCTGCCTACCTCTGTCTTCCCCTGAACAGCACTTCCCATCCTGGCGCTCTGAATGAGCCTGCTGCAGTCACAGAGAAGTCTGCACATGTACACTAAAGCTTTCTTTTAATTCATCTCTATTAAGCTCATACCATCAAATTTTAAACGAGAAGCACCTTTGTAGCTCGCTTGGCTGTTCATCAGTAACTGCTCTGCGCCAGCTGAACTGGGCAGCCTTTGCCATGTGGTGACACAGTAGCTGGTGTGAGAGGGAAAGGGAATGAAGATTTTAGGAGGCCTTGGCATAAGGAAGGCAAAGCACTACTGAGACAGTGACTGGGGGTGCACCCCTGGCACCATGCTAGGGAAGAGGGGAGTCGGGGCAGCAGCACCCTGGTAGCACCGCAGGGTTTGGAGGTGGGGCAGCCAGAGAGCCATGCAGCCTGCATGGCAGCCACAGCAAAGCATCCCTGTGCTGCTCAAAACAGATCAGCCCTGCTTTCTGCTGCTGCTGAGACTGCTGGAGGGGAAAATTAGATTTGCCTGTTGTTCAGCAAGCCTCACGGAAAGCCTCTGTTCAGCGGCTGGTCAAAAAGAAGAACCCGCTCATGGTGCATGCACTTGGGTATTGGCTCTGTTGAGGGGGACCCCGGGAGTTGTACCTTCTTGTCTCTCAGCCAGCTCTGATAGCTCATGCTGGGGTAGAGGCACTGCGTCCCCACCACAGGGACATCAGCCTCCCTCGGCAGCTGTCCCCGCTGCCCTGCTCATGGTGGAGAAAGCCCTGCTTTGAAATGATGGCAGAGATCCTTGGGGTCCGTCCTTTGCTAAACCAGGCTGAAGACCATGGTGCATGCATGTGCTTCCTCGGTTGACTGCGGATGCTTCCCAGGCACGCCCTGCCCTTGTCCCATTTTTGTCCCACCAGAGGATGTCATGGCACATCCCGATGACACGCAGCTAAAGAAGGGGGCAGACTGCCCCCCCTCCTTTCCTCACATTAACCTTACTGTATTCTGGCTGGTTACCTCCAAGGCAGCTCCTGTAACATTTTCTGTCTGAAAGGCACTGAGCTGGAGCAGCATTTAAATTTATGTTCCCATAAAATATTTTTTCCATAAACCATTTTTTTCATAAGCTGTGGGACAGATTGGAATCTGACAGGTTCAGCTGTCACTGGGTGAAGGAAAGAGCAGAAGCGACAAAAAATTTTTAGAACTATATTAAACTCTGTGTAGGATTCCAACTTAGTAGTAATGGGAAAGTGAAATTTGAGCTGATATTCCATTATCCTGCTTGCAGTACATGCTAATAGCATCTCCATTCATAAAACAGCTCAGCCCCTGTCCTGTAGTGTTGATCTATTTGTTTTGCTCTAGAGCTGTTTTCAATGTGCAATGGCTTTGCCTTCCTGCGTGCTTGCATGGCTAGGAAAGGGACAACACCTTTACAGGCTGCCAGCCTTGTATTTGGGGGTTGGAGCCTGAGAATGTGTCCTCTCAACAGCGCGTGATCTCCTATGGGTGTCCCTCTGCAAACCTCTCTGTGAACACTTGGTCAGCTGTGTTTCTTTTCCCATCTTCTGGACTCGTAGAGGGCAGTGTGAGCAGATAGGCAATGAGAAGAGAGAAAATACAAAAGGCTGGGCTAGGAAAGGGCGGCGGCTGGGGAGGGAAACTCATTTTCTGTTTCCACCTGAGCAGGTTCCAGTGACCCATTACCAGTGCGTGACTTGCCTGGTTTTGCAGAATTCACGGTATGCAGTCTCACCGGAGGGTCGCAATGCCTCTCCCACTAAGCCTGACTTGAACTAGAAAATCTTTTGTTCTCTTCGGCCCTGCCCTCACTCACAGAGTCAGGCTGTACAGCCGGCACCCCGGCAACTGCGGAGCATCTGCCTGCGCACGGTGAGGGGCAAGCTTCCAGGCCATTCACAAACAGACGTGCAATGTTCTCATTGCACTCATTCCTTGAAAACATTTTGTCCCTTTTTGTTGGAAATTATAATAACGGACCTCACTCTTCACTGTTATTTTCTTAGCACCTCTGCAAGGTGAATGCGAGGTGCTACCAAATGCCGAGGGTATCATTTTAACTCTGCTTTCTAGTAGCGTAATAGATAAATCACCCTTTACGGTGGGTTCAGCCCAATTTGCCTCCCTTCTCTACTCCCTTCCTATCAGATATTGCAGCACCTCAACCGCCTTCCCTGTCTCCTGGCTCCTGCAAGACGTGCAGCTACTTCGAGACAGCCTCTTTCTGCACCGCGGCTAAGCTACTAAGCAGCCGAGATAAAAGGTTCCCACCTTCATAAATAATCAATGTGGGCCAAATGGCTCGTGCTTGCTCAACAAAATCATGCACTAGAAACAGAAATGGAAGAGACAAACACTAATGCTGCAAGGAGATTAACTGCCTAATACCAATAAGGGTTGGAAAGGAGATTCGAATGACGGAGAAGCAAGAGAATAAGAGCAGAAAACAAGGGAGCTGAGCACCCATTAAATACTTCCCTATATAGCCACACTTCTTCTATCTGTTCATAAAGTGTCTGGAGACTGGCTTCGATTTTAGCTAATTTGCTCATTACAAGGAAATTATTAGAGCAGCCTGCTACCTGCCAGCACACTCCGGACCCTGGGTGAGACGCAGCCTCTGTGTTCAGCCCCGCTCGGCAGGGTCCCAATGCACCGTGCATCTGATGGCTTTGCCCATCTTCATTTGCTGGCACTGGAAGGATGTAGATGTGCAACCAGCATCAGAGGCACCAGTGAGCCCAGCATCGGGGGTCCCGCTGTGGGCACAGGGCACTCACAGCCCAGGTCGCCCTTCTTAAGGCAGCTCAGCTAAATGGGCTCTCCCTTGAATTAAAGTTCTAGGGCAAGATTGCCATTACACGACAGCGTGACTTCAAGGCTCCAGAGCAGGTGCCCATCCATTATACCT
This sequence comes from Gorsachius magnificus, assembly GCA_034008185.1. Lineage (NCBI taxonomy): Eukaryota > Metazoa > Chordata > Aves > Pelecaniformes > Ardeidae > Gorsachius > Gorsachius magnificus. The sequence continues at coordinate 127,385,285 of CM067081.1, forward strand.
GTCCTTTGCCTCTGTGGCACCTGTCAAGCACAGAGTCCCACCACTATAAGGCATGGCTGAATCCCTCCTGTTCCATATGTTCTATCTATACAACTCTGACATTGGAGAGGAGCTCACTAACCGGCACAGCAGGCTCATGCGTGTCAGTGTATCAATGCTGATTTTTACCACGTGGCTATCTGGCCCTTAAAGAAAATGTCTGTGCCTAGAACCAAAATTGCACAGTAATCGCAGTAATCTTTTGTGGTGAGAGAGCTGTTGGGTGAGCACAAGCGGTCAGTCATTGGCATTGGTAATGAGCTTATATAAAAAGAAACCCCAAACCACTCATACCTGATTCGCCACCAGGTTCATCATACCTGATTCTCACACCAAGCTGGTGCCATCCTTTGGAAGTGAGGCTAAAGCCAGTGCAACAAACCAGGCTCAGGAGGTGTCAATAAGGACTTTAGGCAGGTACTGGTCTATCTCTGGTATGGATCCCTACTGTTTGTAAGGGTCAGACAGAAACTGCTACCACAGCAAGAGTCCCAGCAGCGTCCAATGCTATAGGCTTCCCACTCCCTAAATTTCTGTGTTGCTTCAGCTGGATGAACACACAGCCCCAGGCCTGGCTGTCAAGCCTTGTTCCTCAGTCACGGGTGGCCCTGGAGCGGGCATCAGGTGCAAAAGGATGCACAGAGTGGTGCACGGGCTCCCTCCCCATGACATGCGGCTTTCCCTACCCTAGACAAGCTTATGTCTCCTAGGGCAAGAGGGCACAAGGCTAAAAACCAACCACATGTCACAGAGACAGAGGAGGAGAACGCAATGACATTGCCAGTGTTCCAGAGACAGACAGGGACAGAGTTTGGCAATTCATTAAGTGAAATTGCCCAACAGGCCAAGGAAGGGGACTATTCCCTCTGGTATACAAGCAAAAACCACCTTGCACAGCCGCTGTCCTTGCGCCTTAAGGCAAAACTTCCCTGACCGTGATCAGGCCACCCTGGTTTCTCAGACTGTTGCATGAAGCTGAGCACAACATCAGCTTTTGGCCACCAGAGTAGTGGTGACTCCTGTTCACCCGCGCTGCAGACAGAAAAACTGTTGCAGATACAGATTTTAAAAGGTGGGAAGGAGGATAGCATCAAAGCAAATTCACCCTCCTGCCCTGAATAAATGTTTTCCCAGCTCTAGTATTTATGTAAGAGCAAGGGGGATCACTAAAGGGCAGGGAGGGAGAGCTCCGAGGGTACAGACAGGGGAGTGTGCGGGAACGCTGGATTCCTTGGCAGATAAAGTTTCATTGCCACTGAGTTAATCTCCAGAGCTTCTCATTGCAATTTTTTCTCATTCAGTGCCTTTTGAAATGAGTGGCCATTTGTCTGTCTGGTGCTAATTTTCCCTCATTTGCTTCATCGCAGCCATCATTAGAGGCACCAAGTGCCTCCATTGTCTTTTTTCCCCTTTCTTCAGTCGCTCTCCTTAATGCCTCTTGGTTTGTTAACTCCGCTATCACTCAGTTGCAGTGGGGTCCTGATAGTCTGACCTGGCTGCCTCAGGATGCCCCATGCCTCAGGATGCCCCATCCCTCCCCTGCCCAAGGACACATCACTGCCTGGGACAGCTGCCTGGGGCAGGGGGCCAGGGAGGTGCTTTATAGCAGTTTCAAACCTTTATTTGCAAGTGTTACAGGCCCTTCCTGGAGAGTTTGGTCTCTTTTCCTTATTTTCATTTCAATTAGCTAATGGGGGTAATAAGAGCAGAGCAGGAAGGCTTTGGACAGCATGGCAAATGCCCTCTGAGCCTGTGGTTCTTGCCCCCATGCTGATGCAGGGTTCACTTGGAGCCAGGAGCTGGCTCTCGGCTGCCGGATCCTTACAAAGAGGGACTCAGTCGTGCCCCCCAGGAAGTAAATCCTTCTCAGCCAGCAGCGCAAATCCCCATGTCCTCTCCGCAGCCCTTGGGTCCCCAAGTACACCAAGAGGTGCAGCTCCCTAGAGAGATGTCCCCCTACGTCCTCCTCAAGGAGACAGCAGCCCGAGGCCACGCTTGCGCACCCATCCCTTCCTGCAGCCACTTGCTGCCAGAACACTTGGCAGGAAAAAGCCTGACGGAGCTCAGGCATATGATCGCATTTCTGTCCCACGAGCAGAGCAAACAGCACAGCTTATGCTGACGGGTACCCGGGCCGTGTCAGCTGGAGCCCCATCCCGCAGCGTGGGAGGCTTGCCCTGATGCCTGTCAGCAGCTCTGCTGTGCCAGCCGCCGCCCCGGAAAAACCTTGCAGAAGAGCAATGCGCCGCAACCAGCAAGAGCAACTTGCTTCAAGAGCAGGGCACCATGTTTGTCCCCACTGTGTGCCGTGGATGGAAACGGCAGCGCTGCTCCCTGCTCTGCCTCAGCCCCAGTGAGAGAGGTGGCACGCCGGGTTGGGGTACCGGAGGCGCAGCTAGGGCTGTTGCCAGCATCTGCCTTCAGCAATGAACCTCTGAACACCATCGTTTCTGTGCCATGGAGAAGAGCTTTGGTCAGTGACAGGAGGCTGTGCTGAAGGCGTGCAAGGCTCTGTGGTGGAAGGAAGACCTCCGGCTCGGTAAAGTAATATTCGTGGAAAGATGTGGTGAGCCCACCCCTCCCTTCTCCAGGCAGACAACCAACACACAAGCACTGGTACTGGGAAGGGGGTTGTCTTGGCTCTGCTAAGCAAACCATTAAAGTCAGAAACAAGTGAGATGATGTGGGAGAGGTTATCGACAGCTGGAGAAGTTCTCAGGCCACTCTACAAATGGGTGATGAGCCCACAGGCAGGCACAGCAGCCTTTAATTGAGCAGCCTTCCCAAACTACATTGCAGAGAAGATGCACAGTCTTACCGCAAGCTCACCATCAGCTCGTGGGTGCTCTGGCTGATGCACAGTGCCCGTGTTTTCCACACCTTGTGCCAACTGAAGCCACTTCAAGTGAGCAGTACGTCCCTGAGGCAGAGCTCCTCCAGTAACTATGGTTGTGCCACCCTTATATCCAGAGACCCATCTGCCTCCTTCTATGACCTGGCTTATGCTGTTACCTGCGGCAAGCTCTGGCACCTCTTAAGAGCTTTTCGTGGGCTGCCTGCTGGGTGGCTGACAGCCAGGTAGAGGCAGGGCTCCCACCATCAGTCCCAAAGAGGACCTCCTGCTTCTCTGCCAGGATCCCTGGAGGTTCCTGTGCCCCTGAGTGACATGGAAAGAATGAGGGTTCAGAGGTGGCATATGGGGGTGGGAGCCCAGATGGAGTCAGCTTCTCCCTGTGTCCGTTTCAGCTTGTTCACTTGCTCAAGGAATGGGGAGGGATGGGTTGCAGGGAGTACTCCTGGTGCAATATCCTTGCTTTCTGTGCTGCCATATCCCTCAGCCTGAAAGCAAAATAACTCCTCTCATAATAGCATGCATCTTTTGATCCTGACTCTGCCACTTGCCTGCAGTGGGGACTAGACCATTACTCCCCATGAAAATTTCGATGCTGGACAAAGTGCATGGCTCCAGTGCTGGGAGGGGAACCCAGCAGAGCAACAGGGCAAAAATAAGACCTGACTCAAATCATGTATCTACAGAGAACAAGCCTGCACATCTATTAGAGCTACAGGTGGTCACGTAGGGCTGAGCGCAGGGCCAGGGCTGGAAGCTAGATGCACTGTGAGGGACCAAAGCGCTGCTGGATTCCTGCACTCGTGTCAAGTGCCTCATGTGTCCCCACTGACCCTCTGTCTGGGTGGCATCTTCGAGGAGCTCCGGCCCTGGAGAGGCTCCAGCTGGGAGGACTGGGTTACAAAATGGGTTGCAAGCTGAAGAAACAATCTTGGGGGCTGGGCTTCCGGAGATGGAGAACCCAGATCCACGTGCTGAGCTGGCAGAAGAAGGTGGGACCGTCCCCTTCTACCAATGACTTCTACAACCTCTCCCATTGCTAGTACTGCAGCCTGTCACTGTGGGCATCAGGGAACAGCAACCCTCAAGTCCCAGTCACAGAGCTGGATAAAAAAATCAGCACCCAAGGAAGGGGCAACAGGAGATCAGTGCAGAAGGGTGATTTCTAAACCAAGCCTTGCTGCCCTCTAGCCCTGTAACAATTTTGGAGCAGCTCTCATCTGGCAGAGCAGCATTACTGCTGCTCAGTGCTTTGCATTTTAGTTGCAATATTTTAAAAGACCTACAATCAGGTTTATCACTGAGGTTATTGGAATGTACAACCACTCTATTTTGCCGTTCCATTAGCACCTTCCTCTCTTGTGAAAAATGGTTCGTTGGCCAATTTCTGGTCATTGCACCATTTTTAAGCTAAACTGGAAAGGCAGCACTTTTGAAGAGCTAGTAGTAAATATTCTACAAACCACACACTATGAAAGTATTAATCATCAGAAAGCATTGTGTCAAGCTCATACTCCCCAGCATGTTCCCAACTTTTTACAGACACCACACCTGCCACATGTGGACAAAGTTTGTAACACAGGCGACAGACCAGTAACAAGGTGTTAGGTACAGGTTTCTCTCCAGAAGCAAGTCATTGCAATTTCCAGCTCCCATAGGTATCCCACGTCAGAGCCACTCAAAGACACCACCAAGCTTCCAGGGTGCTTGGGTCTGGATTTTGTGACAAGTTGTGACATTTGCATCCTGATTTATTACCCAGCCTGAAGTGTCACATCTTGAGAAATCTTATGAAAAAAAAAAAAAATAAAAAATCCCTGTTTCACATCCCAAGCATCAAAATATGGTGTCTCTAAGACAAACGTGCCACCTTGGGATTCCAGCTGCTGATGGGCACAAGTGACAAGTACTGTCAATCTGAAGAGTGCCAAGCAGTGCACAGTTGTGGCAAATCTGATCAGGTGTTCTATCCATTGCAGTTTCTCTCTCTAAACCCAGCACTTTGCCCCTTCTGACAATGTCTGCTTTGGCTAGCAAAAGCCAGTCTTGGCTGAATTGCAAGATACTTTTATGGATGCACATTTTCCTGTGGCCTTTGAGCACCAAAACCCTTAAACTCATTTCCAATTGCAATTTAGCTGTGTTTGAACATAGTTCTCCAGTGAGGAAAGATGAAGAACACAGTCCCCAGAACATCTCATCACTTTTCTTACTCTTCTGGAAGCTCTGAGTTACGGTAAGTGCCAAGGATTTAGATCCTGGTTTACCTGTAGGTCTGCATCACTACTAATAATTTCCTATGTACCTTTTCCAGTGAGAAAGGAGTACCTCTAATAACTGCTGTTACAGATACAGAAAGCTCTTTGTGGTAGTAAAGGCGGCAATTAATGCTAATGAGTCTGCTGTTAGCAAGTAATACTATTGGTGTTACGCTCACGCCTCACCAAATGCAAAGCTTCAGTTTGTTAAGCAGATGCCAGTGTTAACAGCCAAATTCTCCTCCCATGGATAAGTTAGCGTTAGTTAAATGTACCATTAAAAATAACCATTTAAAATGTTAATAAAAAGAGGGGTTGTGCTTGCCAGGGCTTTGCTTGTCTGTCTCAGGTGTAAGGAGGTGGAGGTGAAAAGGCACAGACAGCTTTCCCAGGTGTGCTCAGAGCAGACGCTGAGGTGGAGCCCCGGTAGCCCTGGTGACACCCTTGTATCGCACCAGCAGTGTGGCTTGTGTCCACCTCCACAACTGGCCAATACAACTCAGTACAGACCTTCATGCCCATACAGCACCCTGAGACCCCAGCCCGGGGCTCCCCCCAACGGCTCTGCCTGTGCCCCCCCCCACCCCGCACCCCCATTGGCTGCCCAGCACCATGGAAGAGAACAATGGCAACACGGAAGGGTCCGTAATCCATTGCTTCTTCATGGTCTCGAAGCAAAGGTGTGGTGGCAAGTGCTAGCCACGTTCGTGCTGGCAGTCCTGCTTACGCCTGGTGCTCCCTGATGCACCCCCGCATAGCGCGCTGGTCCTGCTGACCTTCTGGCAGCAGGTTTTACTTCATTTCATGCTGTGTAAGAAGCAAGTCTGTCCTCTACTGCGAAACGAGGCTTTCATTGTCCTATGCGTTATGTTCCAGAAACAAAATTAGATAAACATTTTCATAGAATATGCCCCTGTTTTTTATGTAGGTCTCGAGTACTCTGCCCCAGCGAACTGTAAATAGGCATCAGAGGAGAAGGTGGAAGGTAGAACAGAGGCAGTGAAGGCACCACACAGATGCTTGGCAGAGCAGACCCAGAAATAAGAAGCCCATTTTTTCACACTCCAGCAGTGTGGGAGGCTGAGACCACCTCGCTCTCTGAGCTGCAGCCAGGCTCTCCCACGCTGTGATCCAGGCCCGGCCACGTGCAGCCTCGTGCTGCTGCTCCGGCGCTGGGGCTGCCTTCCCCGGGACACACTGCTCCGTGTCCCCCCCCCCCCAGGCTGCAACCCTGGGCTGCCCTGGATCCCCGCCGCACGGCTGCCTTGTGCGGTAGCACATCTAGCTGTGTCCCCAGGGCCCGCCAGAAAATGCAGGTTCTCCCACTGGGCCAAGGAAGGTGTCGCAAGGCTGTGACATCGAGGTGGCACGCACGTGCTGCACAGGTCCCACCGTGGAGTGATTTGGCTGTCGATGTCCTGGGCTCTCCATCCCTCATACTTACCATGCTGAGATATCCCAGGTGCTGCTTTCTCAGACTCCCCGGATCATGCTTTTTGGTTTCTTTGCCCCTTTGGTTTCGTGTCAGCTTGCCCTGGCTACTCTGCTGTCCCTCCCTTCTGCTCTCTTTCTTCTATTCTTTTCATGCTTGCTTGTGCCTGTGATACAAGACCCCTGCCCCTCTCCCCCTTGTCCTGGCTGCCCTCACTCCAAGCACCAGACCCTCTCCATTCCCCTCTCTCCCCTCTGCCTTCTCAATGTAAGACCTGGCCTCTCCGGTGCTGTGTCCTGCTCTGTTTTCTTGGCCAGCAGTTCCTGCCCCCTTCCCCACTGGCCCCCTTCTCCTTCTCCATCATCATGCTCTGTCTTCTGGTGCTCCTCTCCTCTGCTCACCTGTGCCACTCAGCCTCAGCCCATCCCTTCCATCTGCTTCCTTGCTCTTCCCTTCCTGGGACTGCAGCCCTGATCCCGATCTGTACCTGCATGTACGCACGCTCACAATTATGCTATTTAAATTTAAAAAACCCCCCATGATTATTTGCAAGACCCAAAGGCAAGCGCTGGCTTCAGGGATGGGCATTGCAGTTTCGCCCACGCCGGCCGGCTGCGGACAGCCTCCGTGCTCCTCCTCTCCTTGTGGCAGCCCCAACTCACACCTATTTACAGCCAGCCTGCTCCCTTCACCCCCGGGCACTGCACCCCAGGGCCCAGTCTGCTAGGGGCGACCCGGCACCCTCAGCCCCAAGCCACTTGCCCCTGCTTGCAGCCTGGCACCACCTTGCCCCGCCAGGGAAGGTGAGGGAAGGGGCAGCCTGGCCCGTGTCCCCCGGCTGGGCTGGGAAGCCAGCACTAGACATGATCCGAGAGGAGACAAGGAAGGGAGGAGGAAATGAAGAAACATTACCTCCTTTTTATGTTTATTTAATTTTTGTATTTTTTTGTATTTTTTTAAGATCACAGAAGAGCAGAGCATTCATACATGTAAAGAAACAGAAACGAGAGAACAGAAGTTAAATACATTGAGAAAAGAAAAAATAAAAAGCTGCTTCTTTTTTTTTTTCCATCGCTGGGTTTTGTTCATTCATTTGTTGGGTTGTTTTTTTTTTTTCATCGATTCTTTTACACACACACTTGCGCTTTTAAAATTTTCTTCCACAGAGCTAGTTCCAAAAACAAACCAATGGCAAAAATTAAAATGGCCGTTTTCTCGTTTCGTTAAAGAGAAGTTCAGCTCATGTCTACAGTGCTGGGGAAAAATATATATAAAGATATAGATATATATATATATTTATATGTATATAACACTGTTAATGAGGAGAGTTCTAACCACCCCACCATGTAGCAAGAAGAAGGGACTGGCCTTCATTCTCAAGGTCTAGAGGATGAAACTTGGCTCCAGCTGGGAAAATTGAAAGATTTTTGGGAGGTGATGGTGGCATCACCGAGGCAGGTTCCTGCTCTTTGCCCCCTCCTCCCTTTCCTGGCAGACTCAGGTGGTCCTGCAGGCACAGGCGCAGGCACACCCGCGTGTTCTCCTGGCGTCCTCGGGAGGTCACCACGTGGCTGTGGGGGCAAAGCCACGGCCGGGAGCGAGCGGAGGAGTGCCCGTCTGGCTGCCTCTGCGATGGGGGGTGTGGGAAAGGAGGGCGCCCGTATGGTAGCCATGAGGACTACTGTAGCGTGTGCGCGGTGGAGGTCACAGGGGTCTGCATGTGTGCCTGTGCGTGGCCAAAATGGGGAGCAAACGTCCTCGTTTTTGGAGAAGGGCAGCCCCACTTGGGAGGTGCTCTCCTCACTGGCTGGCTCCTAGGTGGTCTTGCTCCTTGTCTCCATCCGTGGCCTGTATGTTACATACGGAAACATCCACACGCCTGTTCCCAGGGCATGGCCAGAGCCACCGCGGTCTCACACTGCATCACCCACGGAGTCCGGTCGCAGCACGGTGTGCACGCCCCAGCGGGGCAGGAGATGAGTGCCCGGTGCCCCGGCAGCACAGGCAGGGAAGGAAGGTCCTGTCCTACCTGGGAACAGCCCTTCTTGGGTGTGATCTCTGCCCCTTCCCCAGCCGTGCTTCCCAAGGACCCTGCTGTGCGGGCAGCCCTGCCACCCGCGCTGCCACCAGGTCCTCCTGGCTTGCACTGCCCCTTCCTCCTCCTCCTCCGCCGCCTGGGCGCTTCTGCAAGGCTCGCAGGGCAGGCTGAGTTGCTGCGGCACCAGCTAACCTGAGCCTGCAACCAGTGAAGGACCCTTTGCTTGCCGCCTGTCTGGGCTAGTTAGGAGAGCTGCTTCTCTTTCCCAAGCCCTGCCTTGGCTGGTCTTGCCTCACACACATTGCCCCAAGCCACAGAGGTGCAGACAACCATACCAAAATACCCTCACCAAGCTGACTTCTGCTTTCCTGCTCTGGTGAGTGAATCAACAAGCCAACACTACGTATTGCCCTAATGGGAGCCAACCATCAAGCAAAACCTGGGGGGCCTGTGGGAGCTGCCTGAACATTGTTCTAGCAAGTTACAAGAAGGACAAGAGAAAGAGGTTTTAATTGGTGTGACACAGCTCTTAGTCAGCAGGAGTCATGCAGTTAAAAAACCCCCAAACTTCTGGGCATCCCACTGGAAATGAAGCTGCTCTAAGACTAGCGTTGAGAGGCCACGGTCTCCTCGCTGGTGAACCTGGGAGTTCTGCGCATGGATGATGGATAGCACTCATCCCTACCCTTTTCCACTGGCACCACATCTCATAAATCACCATCCAGTTTCTCCATCACTTCGCTGCCTGAGGTTCTGCTCTTTCCAAGGGACAGTTTGCTCTCGGCATCCCTAACTCAAAAAGTTTTGTGTACTTGACTCAGAGAAGCAGTAAGATTGTGCACCATCAGAACTGAGAGAGTGAGAGAACTGCTGACACCACTGCCCCCCAACATGTCCTCTGTCTTGGTTAGCCATCCTCGGTGTTGGCTGCTACATCACATCAAGCACCATGATGATGATTTGGGCTGGGGCTCAGTGTGCTTGGAGGAGAGGAAGCAGAGGTGTGAGGTTGGGAGGAGAAGAGCTGTTTCCCTGTGCCCATAGATTCCCTCATCAGGGAGGGGAAAAGTGGCAAAGCACTGCACAAAGATTGAGCTGAAACATCACCTGGTGGCGGACCTGTGAAGGACTCCAAAGTAGCTCCTCTGACTTCCCAGATCCTCTTCCTCAAATGCTCTTGAATCATCAGGACTTGCTTTTGCTCCCTCAAATTCCTTCTGGATGTGCAGCTTCCTACTCAGCCTGGAGACCGTGTGGCCACTGACGGTGACTTCGTCCATGCAGTGAGCTTGGCCTTTCAAAATGGGGTTGCTCAGACAGGTGGCTTGGGGGCATGGTCTGAATGCACCTGGAGCTAAGAAGAGTTGGTGGGGCTTGGATGGACTTTGACCAAAAGTGGGGCAAGCAGCAGTACATGAGAGACCTGCCCAAGCGGTGAACAGTCAGTGGCGTGAGAAAGGTGAGCAGACAAAGACTAACTCTCGACACAATGCATGTCACCAATGAAATCTTCATGAATGGCACGTTAACATGCACTTGGTGCTAGCATGGGGCGACACAACTTCACTGGTGAAGAAAGCGTGGAGGGGGGAGGAGGGGAGTGCATCACCGAAAAACACACCCGCAAGCTGCGGGGCTGCAAACAAACAAAAATGAGCACAACTGCCAAGATACGGGTGTCGGCTGGAGCGTCCCACGTCGCCCTTCCCAGCCGTTCAGAGACAGGCATCTGCTTCGTCTTCCATCTGGCCACGCGCCCGCCCCAAGCTACAGTCATGCAGGGAGCCCCTGTGGCTCGGCGTGGCTGTGTTTCCCCCTGTCCAGTTCCTTTCCAAAAGACTTGCCTTCGCCCTTCCTCTCGGTCATCTGAAAAGGGTTAGAAATCTGCTAGCGAGTATGGGGCCATATCTCAAATCCAAGTCTTTGTTCCTCTGCTTGGACATTACCAGACATCTCATGTAGCTCTTGTAATATTTACAAACCAGTAGAAGAAATACAATTTTTTTTTCTTTTTTTCTTTTTTTTCTTCCATTTTGTTCATTTCTTTTTATAACACTAAATGTTAAATCTCCATCAATCAAACACAATTACACTGACAAGCTCAAGGAACTGGTGTCCCATTCCAAACTCCCGTCTCCCCCAGTCCCTAACCAGCTGAGAGGCAGCAGGAAGCAAGAGCACAGCTTTTTGGGAGGGGATGGGGAAGATAGCAACATGAATGCAAAGTAGAGGCGAGGTGGTGAAAGAGCTTCAGAGAAAAGGGCCTGAGACATGAGAAAAACCCTTTGCAACATCTCCATCAAAGGGCAGAGGGGAGAAAGAGAATGGGGGGAAAAGCAGTTGGCCTTGCCTGTGTTCCCCGTGCTCACCTGGGCTCTCCTCGCAACAGGTGCTTTGAGCAGTCCCTGCTCAAGTTTGGGAGAAACAGTGGGATGTTCACAGCATCCCGTGACGCACACGGCAGCTCGCGGGATTAGCTTCTCAGAGTAAATCAAGCTCCAGCGTACCCACAACTCCCCCAGCCCTGCTAGGAACAGACATTGCCAGGAGTTGGGCTGCCAGCATGGCTGCAGGTAACATGCATGCTTGGTATCTGTGGCTTTTCTCAGACAGGTCTGCAAATAACTGGCTTCAACGCTGTTCCACAGCCACACGATGGAGGCACAGATCTGCCCAGGTCCTGCAGGCAAGACTAGATACCAGCACCGGGGTTGTGGCTGCTTCCTCTAGCTAACAGGCAGATGGCTTCAAGAGAACGGGTGTCCTGGTTTTATTAATATATCCCCCTTTAACCGTAAGCCTCTGTGCCTTCACATCTAAAAAAAAACCTCCTTCAAACCAAAAAAGATGTGAGACAATGGAGGTGCCAGGACTTGTGACCACCGCCACCACCGCCACGGGGCTCTGATGTGAGCTGTGAACCCAGTGCCTAGGAGTGACCCCCACAGCGACAAACACGCAGGACAGACCTTACAATAGCAACCAGGCTGACATCAAAGAGAAGCCTCAGCTCAAAGAAAACGGTGGGCTTGACCCAGCCCTTAGGAACTGCCTGGGACAGCCAGTCACTGCAGGCTGCCCACCTTCTTGCAACAAGCCTGTGGCAATAAATCCAGGTGTACTTGCTCCAAAAATGGGAAATGCCGGCGATGCGGTGTTTTTCCTCCTGCCTGCATGCTGGTGAGGGTGCAGCTCCCAGCCCTGGCTTCTGGGAGCAGCATCAACTCACGGCTGCACCGGGGAGATGAGGAGCCCCCTTGCAGCAGGAAATCTGGAGTTGTTACTAAGACACCGAATGACATGACCCTCCCGAGAGGTAGGCATGAGGACTGGGATGTCTGAGTGCTCTCAAGGACACAGGGCATTTTTTTTTCCTGGGCTGCAGCACACTGGTCTCCAAAGGAGACGTACAAGTCCCGTCAATGACCGCCCTATCTCAGAAAGGGGGAGCTGTCCCTGGATGCCTTGAGCGGATTTCAAGCACCAGTTGCCCAGCTCTCCTTACACCAAGGTACAAAGACGCCCAGGTAAGGCTTTGGGACCTGGAGGAGCGGGGGAGAGCATAATTTACCACCACCCACATCCACAGCAGATCTACAGCAGGTCTGCCCTCACCCAAACTTCAGCCTCTCATGTCTGTAATGCTTCCTGGCTCACTCTGGCTGCCTGCAAGGAGCCCTCGACTGCCTGCTTAACCCCCTGCCCGTCGCTGCCCAGAACAGAGGGGCAGCAGGCGCTGGCAGCGCCGCAGCCCAAGGTGAAAGCGCCGTGCTGGGCGGTGGGGAGAGGCCTTGGCCAGGTGTGCCCCGGCCCTGTAAAGATGGGGATGGGCTCGTCGACAGCAATTCCCACTTCCCTCCCCGGCAAGGGACCGGCCAGTGGGTATCCCCTCCTGCACGCCGCAGGGCTGCAAGCCCAAACTCTTTCCCCCTTGCCTTCAAGGGAGTGCAAGCGTGGCTGCCGAGCGCGCAGCTACTGTGCCGATCCACAGGGCAAAGGCAGGAAAGCAAGCTTGCTGGTGCTTGAAAGCTCAGTGGTGCCAAGCACCTGTAAAACACTACTGTTGTGGGATGGCCACTCGACTTGCGTGGGCTAACGCAGGTTCCTCCCTACGCATCCCTCCCCACCCCCCCAGAACCAAGGGGGACTACCTGATAAACCCTGTGCTTCATCATCTTTGCTGCTGTGGATGCTAGGGCTCAACACTGGCCAGGAAACACAGAAGTCTTCCCCCCACTGCCCCTGCCTGCCCACCCGCACTGCTGCCACTGGAGCGTACAACTGCTGGCTTCCCCTCTCCCACGGCTCGCCCTGGCTCCTGCAGCAGACCTGTTGCTGGCGTGGCAATTTCCAGCCACCGCCCAGCATTTTCTTAACCCTGTTTCTCACAGCCTGTTGCCTTCCTCTCTTCCTCACTCAGGAGCCACTGGAGCATCTCCTGTTGGCACCTCTGTGTGTGATCCTGCCACAGGAGGGGTGAAGGCAAGCGATAGCCCTCTCCAGCAAGACCAGCACCCTTCAGATGAGAAAAGAGAAGAGCAAGGGGAATTGTGCTGCCTACTTCTCTGCTGCACCACTTCAAGCTCCTTCTTTCTAAGCCTAGGATTTTGGACCTGACATTTGTTTTTCTTCTTACATTCACAGGTCCTGGGCATTTTCTCACCCAATTTGTTTCAAACGTGGAATTTGCAAAGTGAGCTTTGCAGTAGCAGCGGTGTACAATACACACACACCCACACGCGTGCACACACACACACACCCTTACATAGCATACATTTCCTTTTATAACAGGGAGGACAGTAAGAGCAACAACAAAAAAGGGTATTGGCTCTGTTTTTGCATGACTACCAGAATGGTTAGGAATGACCAGATTGTGGTTCTCACCTTGAGGCATCGTTCCTACGCAAACGCTATACCTACAGGAATGGCTGCTGGGCAATGTCCAAGGTCTCCTCACTCACATCCCACCAGTCCAGCCTCCCCTCCCCAGGAGGAGTGGGAGGCTGCGCTCCGCACCCCGTAGTGCTGCGGGCCAGCACTGGTTTCTTCTGCTTATTTGGACAAACGCACGCGTGTGCACACCCCCATGCACGTGTGCAAGCACCCACATGGAGCAGGGGCTGCTGTGCTGGTACTTGAAGGCTGAGAGCCAGGCAGCTTGCAGGTGGGAGACGAAAAAAAGGCTAAACAAGGGTGCAGACTGACTCTTGCAAGAAAGGCGGCCAGGAGTCAAAAAGCCAGCGAGGATGCCGGAGAGGGGACACCATGGGAACCAGTGCTGCGGCTGCCCCTCTCTCCTCACCCCTCTTCTCTGCCTGAGTGATCTCTCAGCATCTTGTCTCACACTTGCAAGGCAGGACATTATCTACAGCAGAATGAGCGTATGTACACGTGGACTGTTCCTTTTGCATGCTTGGAGAGAGCAAGAGCAAGAGAGGGGGAGAGAGGAGATGGAGCGAGAGCCACATATACACGCATGCACATACGCACACAGGCATACACGGGAGAAAGAGAAGGACACCTGGTCGAATTGAGGGGGGAGAGGAAGAGAATTAAAAAGGAAAGGAAAGTATGGTTTCAGTGGAGTTGACACAGCTTTAGTTCAGGCCAGGGAGCGCGATGTTGCATGAAGGAGGGGACAGGAAAGGTGGTGTTTAGCAAGGGCTTGGGGGCACAGGAGTGAAGAGAGAAAGGAGTTCTTCACGGGACACCAGTGTGCAGAGAGCTTCAGGTGACTTCCTCTGGTTTGAGGCTTTTTCTTTTTTTGTGTGGTTTTTTTTTTTGTTTGTTTGTTTTCAAAAGTATGAACTGGCTGAGCATCGGCTCACAAAAATGACCCAGGGCATTCAAAAAGTTGTGGCTATAGACACCGAAGCAAAGACCTCTTTCCGCAAACAAAAGAAAGAGGAAGGAAGGAAGGAAGGAAGGTGAGGGAGTATGGAAAAGAGGAAGGAGGAGAGAAAAGAAAAGGGATCTTCTGTTCCATTGGCTTTGCAGGTTTTGTTGGATCGTTCACATTGCAGCGTCCTCCGGTGACATGATCCTGGCTGGTGCCCCATTCTCTCCCTCACTTTGTGTTGCCTCCTAGATGGTAGGTGACTTGACAGCCGGCTTTTCAGGTTTCGGATTAAATGTTGCTGAGTCTCCTTTGCTGTAATTTTTCCTCTCCCCCCTCTTCACTCCTGAACACACAAAAGTTGTGAAAGAAACAGTCCTCTCTCCCCCCCCTCCTTTTTTCTCTCTCCCCTCTCTTCGCTCTGTCTCCTGTATAACGTGTTTTGTTTTGTGTGTTGTTGTTGTTGTTGTCGTCGTGGGTTTTTTTTTTTAATTATTATTATTATTATTTTTAATTCTGATTTGTATTAACATTTGCTGAGTAGGCAGAGCAGGGACGCTGCCAGCAGCCACAGTGGGACGGCCAAACTCATGGAGCCGTTGTCTACTCTCCCTGTGCCGGGTCCTGCAGGGTGCGAGAAGGGAGAGAAAAAGAGGACAAGATTACACACGGCTGGGCGAGACGGGGGGAGCAGAGGAACGCGGCGCTTCGCCCCCAGGCTGCTCCTGCGGCAGGGGGACGGATCCGCAGGGCACAGCCGCGTTCCCGCTCAGGGGAGCCTCCATCCAGCCCAACGGCGGGCTCCTGCCCTCCAGCTCCTCAGCATCCTCCCCTCCTGCCCCGTGCTCCGACGGCACGCGGCTCTCCCCGAGCAGTGCCCAGGGTGGAGAAACAGGGCCCAGAGCAAGCGGGAAGGCTCAGCCCCGGCTGCCAACCCCATCCCGTCCCTCGCCATACCTCCGGCGGGGAGCCGCTGGCCGCCTGGCGTGGGGGCACGGCTCCCCCCCCCGCTCCGCCACCTTCCCGGCGGTGGCCCTGGGATGCCAGGGCTCGTTGTAATTCTGCCTGGTGGCCAGTGCCTGTCTGCAGCCAGACGCCGGCTCCACGGGGGCCGATTCATCACAGCGGCCCGATCAATAAAACACGGGCCCCACCAGCCGACGCCTCTCCTCCCAGGGGCTGCGCCGCAATTGTCTGTTTCTTAACCGGGGTGGAGGGAGGCTTCGCTGTCGTGTTTATGGCCCTGTGGCAAGACACCTGTGGGGTGCAGGGTGCAGGGTATGCCGGGAAGGTTGATTTTTTTTCTTTTGTAAGGGTGGGAAACGCACTTGCATGCGTGTGTGTGCACGCAGGCACGGGGGTCTGTCAGAGCGGGCAGGGAGGAGCCCTCTGCTGCAGCAACAAATGGTGCAGCCTCGCCCCAGGAATATTAAGCACTAACACTCCTGACATCTTCTCATTCATCCTCTCGCTTATGGGTTTCCTTTCCTGGATGGCTTCAGAGGCAGCGATGCTGTTTTAAATTCACCCTGCAATACCAAGCCTTGGCAGCCTTTTCTTTACAGTGGGGCAGGGCGGCGTACATGGCTGTGGTTCCACCAACGCATGCTCCCCATGCATATGTGCACATCAGTGTACGCGTATATGTACATGTACACATGCATCTACATGTACACATATATGTATAGGTACATAGATATGCACACATATAAGTATATGCACATGTACGTGGACACATATAGGGGTATATGTGTAAATGTATGCAGTGCTTTATGCAGAAAGGGCACAGGAAGATGCTGAAGTGTGGAGATGAAAATGAGTCTATAGGTTGGGACTGGCCCTGCTGTGGAAGAAGGAAGACATGCCTGCTACCAAGAAAAGCCATGTCTAATGGCAAGGAGGAGCCGGAAAAGAAAAAAAGAAGAAAAAAAAAAAAAAAGCCCCTTCTTCAGGAGAGCCTGATGGGACCGAAGTGCAATTTCTCTCTCTCACAACCTGCAGAGATTACCGGGCGAGGAGCCCCTCGCTGCCGGGCGGAGCTGGGGTGCCACAGGCTTGCTCAGCAGCACAGTCGCTACTAAACTCTAGCTGGCAATGAAAAAACCGCAAATCCAAGAAGGGTGTCCCCAGAGCCCCTGAAATTCTGTAGCACTTTCGTTTGTGTGGTTTCTTCCTAAAGCAGCCTGGCACTTACTAGATCAGCTGTTTGTGCCCCAGTTCTATTCCTCCATTATTAAGCATGTGCTGAATTGAATGGAAATTTTATATTCCATCTATGGCTTCTTTTTTTCAGTTATTCCCTGCTTGTCTTTTGTGGCTTGTCACATGAATCCTACAATACTGGCTTCTCACGCTTTGTTCGGGTGGCAGGAATGTATTTTTCACCTCTGAGCTCAGGCACAAGTTCAAGTTTACCTGCTACACCTACCTGACCTGTGTGTCAGAGGAGAAAGCATCTTTCATGGCCAAATGATTGTGGTGGGGGATGTCTGGGACCATTTGCATCCCATGTTGGCAGCAAAAAAGTCCCAACACATGGCTCCTCCAGCCCAGCAAATAATCCAGAACACACCAGGCAGGGTGTAATTGCCCACAAGAAGTTTTCAGCCATCATGTTTGTACTATTCAGCTAAAATGCTATTTGTCCAACACATACACGGACATGTATCTAACATACATGTGGCAGCCAGCCCCCTGTAGGGTATGGTATCATAGAATCATTTGGTTGCAAAAGACCTTTAAGATCATCCAGTCCAACTGTACCTGTCTACTACGAAACCATGTCCCTAAGCACCTCATTTACCCGTCTTTTAAATACCTCCAGGGATGGGGACTCAACCACTTCCATGTGCAGCCTGTTCCAGGGCTTGACAACCCTTCTGGTGAAGAAATTTTTCCTGATGTACAGTCTAAACCTGCCCTAGCACAACTTGAGGCCGTTTCCTCTTGTCCTATCACCCGTTACCACGGAGAAGAGACCGACCCCCACCTCACTACAGCCTCCTGTCAGGCAGTTGTAGAGGGCGATCAGGTCTCCCCTCAGCCTCCTCTTCTCCAGGCTGAACACCCCCAGTTCCCTCAGCCGCTCCTCATCAGACTTGTGCTCCAGACCCCTCACCAGCTTCACTGCCCTTCTCTGGACACGCTCCAGCACCTCAATGTCCTTCTTGTAGTGAGGGGCCCAAAACTGAACCCAGTATTCGAGGTGCAGCCTCACCAGTGCCAAGTACAGGGGCACCATCACTTTCCTGCTCCTGCTGGTCACACTATTCCTGATAAAAGCCAGGATGCTGTTGGCTGCCTTGGCCACCTGGGCACACTCCTGGCTCATAGTCAGCCGGCTGTCAACCAACATCCCCAGGTCCTTTTCTGCCAGGCAGCTTCCCAGCCACTCTTCCCCAAGCCTGTAGCGTTGCATGGGGTTGTTGTGACTGAAATGCAGGACCCAGCACTTGGCCTTGTTGAACCTCATACAGTTGGCCTCAGCCCACCGATCCAGCCTGTCCAGGTCCCTCTGTAGAGCCCTCCTACCCTCCAGCAGATCAACACTCCCACACAGCTTGGCATTGTCTGCAAACGTACTGAGGGCACACTCAAAGCCCTCGTCCAGGTCCTTGATAAAGACATTAAACAGAACTGGCCCTAAAACTGAGCCCTGGGGGACACCGCTTGTTACCGGCTGCCAACTGGATTTAACTCCATTCACCACAACTCTTTGGGCCCGGACATCCAGCCAGTTTTTTATCCAGAGAAAGAGTATGCCCATTCAAAACACAAGCAGCCAGTTTCTCTGGGAGAATGCTGTGGGGAACAGTGTCAAAGGCTTTACTAAAGTCCAGGTAGACAACATCCACAGCCTTTCCCTCATCCACTAAGCAGGTTGCCTTGTCATAGAAGGAGATCAGGTCAGTCAAGCAGGACCGGCCTTTCATAAACCCATGTTGACTGAGCATGATCTTTGGGTTGTCCTGGACGTGCTCTGTGACAGCACTCAGGATGATCAGTACAGTACAGTATGGTATGGTATGGTATGGTCAAGAGATGAACTTCTGCAATATGTAGGTATAAGGGAGGACACACAAGGCATGGTGTGATGAAAGACTTGGGAGAGGGTCACACCAGCTTCTGCTCTGCTTGAGCTTGCATGCGTAAGCTTGAGGGTATCTGACAAGCCAAGACTCCTATCTCCAGCAGAAAAATGGCACAAGCCCCCCTCCCTGCACGTGCCAGTGAGGTGATGGGGCTGCCCGCAGAAGCCCCTCCACGTGCAGGCCTGATCATCTGCACACCACCACATGCCCATGGCTTGGGGGGGGAACGACACAAGACTAATTGCTGAAACTTTAAAAAAAAAAAAAAAAAAGCGAAAATGTCAGAAGAAAATAAAATATTCAACTTTGAGGGCGATTTTGTGCAGGAAGCCGTATCTGTTGTCACTCACTCTCTCACTTGCGCACACCTCGGTGTTGCCACGCTGCGGCCCGACTGGCTGTGACAGCCCGGGTGTGCACGGTGGCGTCTGTGCCTGTGTGCGAAGGGTGGATGCCCACGCTGAGGGGGGTGGGGGTGGCGGTGCAGGGGAGAGCACCAGCCCCCCCCGCCCCCCCCCCCCATCCCCACGCGTGCCGGACGCACACACATGCGGGCGCACCGCCACAGCCCGCACCTCCACGCTCGCCAGACGCCCCGCCGCACCCGCAAGCACACCCACCCGGCCCCACGGGTGCAGGCGTGCACAGGTACGGGCACAGCTGGGCACCCACGTCCGCACACCCCACGCCACGCACACGCGGCGTGCGGGCGCGCACACAGAGACTGCACACACACGCACTCTCACACACACACACTCCCACTCAACCCACCCGGCCCCACGGGTGCAGGCGTGCACAGGTACGGGCCCTGCTGGGCACCCACGTCCGCGGGTGACCGCCCCCCTCCCCCCGCCTCCGGCCGCGGCAGCGCCACGCCGCGGTCTCCGGCGCCCCCTGGCGGCCGCCCTAAGGAGCTGCCCCCCCTCCCCGCCGCCACTGGAGCGCGCGCCCGCGGGGACCCCGGCGCGCGCCCCCCCCCCCCCCGCCCCCCCGCCCGGTACGACCGGGCCGCGCCCCCCCCCCTCCCCCCCCCCGGCTCCGCCTGGGCCTCGGCTCACGAAGACCTCGGCCGCCTCTGCGCTGGGCACAGCCCGCGCCCCCGGTGCTAAAAAGAGCGACCCTCTCGGCGGGCGCAGGGGGCTTCGGCGAAGGAGTGGTGGTTCCCCCCCCGCCTCCCCCCCCCCCCCCCCACGCCCCAGTCCCCCCCTTATCATAAGCCTGAGCCTGTGCTCTGGGAGGCTGCTCCTCCGCAAGCTTATCTCCCGGGCTAGCGCTCCCCTCCGCAGTTTGGCAGCGCGGCGGGGGGGCGCGACCAGGCAATAGCTTTGGAGGGGGGTGGGTGCGTGGGGGTGTTCTTCCACCGCAGCCAGGGAAGGAAATGGGGTTTCTGATGATGGCGATTTACTATGGGTATCCGGCAGCATTTCACAAAATAAACCCTTAAGGGACCCCAGACGGCTGACCAAGTGAGATCACGCGAATCAAACCAAGGAGGAAGAGACAAAAATTGGCAAGGGCAAAACAACTGCACCTCTCTTCCTCGCTCCAAATGGCGAGACGTTCGGATACCCAGCGCAGGTGCAGGTGGACCCCTGCCACGGTGCCTAACCGTCCTGCAACAGCCTCACGGGACACTGCACCCCGTGTTTCCGAGGGTTTGTCCGTGCCACGCATGCAGCCTGGGTGATCCACGCTGGTGGTATGGCACAAGGTGGCCTTGGCCAAGATTGAGAGAGCTGTAGCTCTCTCAAGGCTGAAGGAGACCACATCCCACCCCTCTCCCCAAGGCAGGGTAACCCAAGCCATGTCCTTAAATTCAGCTGTGGGAAAAACAGAACCGTGCCACCATGACCTGTGACAGGACAAGGGGTAATGGTTTTAAACTAAACCAGGGTAGGTTTAGACTGGATATAAGAAAGAAGTTCTTTACAACGAGGGTGGTGAAACACTGGAACGGGTTGCCAGAGAGGTGGTGGAGGCCCCATCCCTGGGAACATTCAAGGCCAGGTTGGACGGGGCTCTGAGCAACCTGATCTAGTTAGCGGTGTCCCTGCTCACTGCAGGGGGGTTGGACTAGATGACCTCTAGGGGTCCCTTCCAACCCAAAACATTCTACGATTCTATGATTCTATGACCTCCCTGCTCCTGCCCACCTGCGTCTTACGGCTCCATGCACCAGCCTCACACACGAGAAGCTCCAAGGGGTCTTTTCTTGACACTTTTGGGAGAACATCTCCATACTTTCGTGTGGGGATGTAGAAGGGCCAGTGAGGCCACACGGGACTTCAGCAATTTCACCTGGTGCCTCACCCTGCTGCAAGCAAACCCTTCCACCCAGCGGGAAGCAGAAGAGCTGGTGCACACTCTCGTGCGCAGCATGGCACCTAGGAGGTGCTGCGAGAGCTTTACCAGCCTCGTAGGCAGAGCCAGCGGCACCTGCTACTGCTAAGGTCGCCTGACCTTTCCCGTTATAAGGCCCTGTTTGCATAGCACTTTACAAGCATCAACAGGGCAGGTGGAACCATCCCAGGTGCTGGGTGTTTGCCTCAAGTCGATTTTGTTCTTTTTAAGTGGAAGAGCAACAGCCAAAATGTTTCTGCTGTGTCTGAGAGCAAGGCTTGAGGAGGAAAAAAAAAAAAAGTTTATTTTAATCATTAAAAAAACCCTAAAGCCAGTGACTGTCCCTCAGAACATTTTTCTGCTCTGATGCTTTGGCTCAGAGCCTCGCAACAGTGCAGAGATTTGGTCTTCCAGAAAAAGGTAAATAGCTCAACAAAACCATCTGCCTTCAGCATCCTTGGGGAGGGCCTCCCCACACAGTTCACACATCTTGAATGACTCTTCTGGGACCACTGTAACCCGTGGGTCAGTGCTTTGCCCCTTCACAGGTTTTAGCTCCCCCCCCCCGCCCGGTACCACTAGCACAGCACAACCTGCTCTGAGGCCTGACCTTGCTCCTCCCCGGAGGGCTGCAAGCTAAGGCAGCCCCAGGTCTCACTACAGAGGGCATAGGTATCTAGATTGCATGGTATAGCTGTAATACTTTTTTTTTTTTTCTGGTCTGTCATGGCTCATGAACTGCTCCCACTCCTGGGAAGGGTGTAGGAAAAGACAGAGCAAGAAGGGCAGTGAGGCTTGGGTGAGATGGTGGAGGGCGAGGGGAGAAGCAGGATGCTGCATACATTCACAGCAAATCACAGCAAGACTGCAAAGCCAAGAACTGCTCTCTTCCCCAAAAGCAGCCAAGAGGAGCATACCACCTGAGAAGCCCAGCTCTACTGGGTCAGCTCAAGGGTCTTGTTTAACCTTCAGTTCTGTCCCCTGCGGGGACTGGGTGGGGGCTGGCTGGGAGCACATGGCTGGCACGGCATCATTTTGGCCTTCCTCAGCTGCTTCAGTCAGCCACAGCCAGCGGTAGCTGCACTCAATATTCCTTGATAGATTAATTTTTTTTTTTCTTCCATGAGCTTGTCCAGTCACTTCTGGACAGCCTGACGACTTCCATACCCAAAACTTCCCTCAACAGGAGCACCGCAGCAGTCGGCTGCCAGCAGTGACGTTATGGCCACACATTAAATTTGGGTGTTATGTTCTCCTGTGACTTTAGGACCTTGGTATTAAGAGAAAGCCTGGCATGCTGCCGATTACTAATTGCTACCTGCACTGGCTAGATTAAAAACTGTCTCAGTCACTCCTTGCTCCGCAGTCTCCTCTGCTGACTGCAGGAGAACCAGGCTAAGGAAGGCACTCAGGGTGGGAAGAATTAGTGGGGGTGTGTTCAGATCTCCCTAGGAAGGAGAGAGATGAGCTTTTTGTCAAGGAAACTATTAAGAAAAAAGCTACCCAGTGTCAAGAGATTGGTGGCCAGGGAACACTCAAGTCCTGAATCGCAGAGCTGCAAGTCCCCCACCAAGCCTGGGGCACAGTTGCTACTGAGCCCTCAGTGGATGCCACCCAGAAGGCTGAAGGGAGCACAGTTTTGTCATGAGAGGACTTGGTATGATGCCCCCCAAGGCTTAAGCGACTGAGACTCTAGTGGTGCATCCTCCGTGGCACAGGCTCACCCTCCAGAGACGAGGCCAGCTGCAGAAATCACCGAGAGGGGAGCAGACTTCTGAGGTCTGACCTTTGTGAGATGAATAAAAGGGCCCTTTTTCTCCCTGCCTTCAAGGCTTGAATTTATTGGGCTACGAGGCACTGCAGCACACAGCCTCGGCAGCCATGGCCAAGGACAGAAGGCTGCTTGGTAGCCCCTGTACGTGCCCTGCTCAGGGCCGGCGTTAGCCCCTCAAAGCCTGTAGTGCCCATTCGGGGTTGGGAGCTGCACGAGGAGATGATAAACATGGGAGGAAGATTGTATCAGGTCAGAGGCACAGGGAAAGGCCACCACGATGAAGGATATAAGAAAGGGGTAATATGGACCGAGGCGATACAATGAGGTTTACACTTGTACCAATGCAGAGCTACAGCACAGGAAACGGTATTAGGGAAGGTCTTCAACTGAAATGGCAATATGGGCATGCCCGGCTTGGGACACTGAAGAGGGCAAGAGGAGGAGATGTCAGCCAGGGTGAGGATGGGGAAATGCAGGAGCTGATGTGAGCATGCAGGTTGGACAGGCAATGAGAACAGGTCTGGGGGAGATGAAGAGAGGAAATTAAACCCAGATCGAGGCATAGGGGAGGAGGGATGGTAGGAGAGAGGCAGGTATAGGGGAACAATGGTGTTTATGGGAAGAGGGAGTTAGTACCAGGAATGCAACGGGAAGAACAAGGAGTCGGTACCAGCCCGGCTCAGAACTACAGCGGAAAAAGCGGGGATTCCTACAGAGCTGTTTAGGCATGGATGTGGTGCCAGGTGAAGCTCAAATGCCAAAAAAAGGGCATGAGGGGAAGCACGACCAGTATGCCAAGGGGTGCTGGGATCAATGCTCGCCCTCCAGCTGCACCCCGCTGGCCCCCGCACCCCTCGGGGCTCCGCACCCCGCTGGCCCCCGCCACCCCTCGGGGCCCCGCACCCCGCGGCCGGGCCGGGCCGTTTGCTGCGATTCCCTCCCGCTTCGCTTGGCCACAAAACCCGCGGCAGGGGCTGGGGCCGGGGGCGGGGGAGCCGCCGCCGCCGCCGCCGCCTCCTCCCCGCGAGGTGGCAGCCTAAGGCCAAGAAAACCCGAAATCTCCGGTCGCCCAATCCGGCCGCCTCTCAGCCCCCCGCAAGTCCCCGGGCTGGGAACAGCCCCGGTTGGCCCGGACGCTCGGGGTTACCGGCTACGGGCACCCGCGGGAAACCCCTGGGGCCCTTGCACGGCAAAGCCCCCGCGGGACCCTGCCAAAAAAGGGGTGCCAGCTCTGCACGCTCGGAGCCGCTTTTGCCCAAGGCGGCCTAAAGCGGCCACTACGTTTTTGTGGCCCAGACGCTGGTCCCCCTCGTCGGTCTGCATCTCTCCGCAGCCACAACGCAGCAGTATCCCTGGTAAAATGCTCTGGGGGGGGGGGTGGGGGAGGGGGGCAGATCTGGGCTGCTGGCTGGGCATCCCCTCAAAAGCAAGACATCCACCCACATCCACCCACTACCGTAGCAAGCAGCAGAGGTTGCAGGGAGCGGTGGTGAAGTTCCTAGCCTGTTCTGCTTCCTCCACACAGATATTCCCCTTTCTCTCCCCTCACTCCCTCTGACTCCCTTCTGGGACAGGACCCCTGAAGGGACCCGTAATCAAGGGGGACAGAGGCTGCGCTACCCCACATAACCCTTGCTGACCAGGCAAACCAGGTCGGACTTGTAAGCAAATCCACAAGCCCTCCTGGCTGCACAGAGGCTGTGAGCAGCATGATCACCGCCTGCAGAAACTGAACCTGTGCCTTCCAAGATTCCCAACGCAGACCTTGAAAAAGGGTCACTTGAGATGCAAGTAGAAAGCAGATGTATTTCTGGTCCATACCCAGAGGGAAAAAAAAAATCACCCACCCTCCTACACGTTTCACACCCATTCACCATCTAGAGTATTCTGCTGGGTCCTGGGTCCCATCATCTGAGTAAACCAAAATGGAGATAGGAAAAGAGACAGCAGGTGCCAGTTTTTCTCCTATTTACATTAACAAGACTCTAGAGCTTGGCATATCTGCAGTGCTGATGGAGGAGAGCCACACAGAAAAGTTCCAAAGCACACCAGAGAGCTACAGGCTCCTTATTTGCTTTGGGGAATCTGCCCTTGGGATCCCGCCAAAGAATGCGAGGTAAAACCTGGTGTAAGAGGACAATCAGCCCCCAGGAGTTTCTACATGGAAATGAGGCCAGGAGGTGGTGTGGGGCAGGCGAGGAGGACTGGTCTGTGATGGGAAGGAAGGATGGGTGGCAAACCAAGTAGACCTGGCCTACTGTTTTTCCAAGTGCTCTCCACCCTGAGCGGGTCAGGGCTCCATGCTTTTGCCAGGCTTACTCGCAGTGAAGGCTGGGGTCCTGCTTCCTGAGCGAAACAGAGGACCAAAAATGAGGGAGGAAGAAAAAAAACAAAACCCCAAACCTCTAAAGGAGAAGGTGCGAGGGAAAGGGGATGTGCACAAAACAGGTCTCTCTCTGTCATCTTGCTCCCTGGGGCCCGGAGGGGTCTTAGATTTTACACTTGCCAGCTCCTCTGCAGAAAGTAATTTTTCTAGTCTGTTGACTCTCTTGCCAGGGCTTCAGAAGATGAAATCTTTATTATCATGAAGGCTTAAAAGGGAGGAATACTGTTAATTCCATTTTCAAGGTCATACTTTGAAAGTTATTAATTTCTTTCTTCCAGGGCTTTGCACTCTACTCGGAGGCTTTAGGGATTAGCAGCTTCTACTTACTAGGGTTCATCTGGGGCTTTTTTTCTTGCTACTTTCCTGTGTCGCCTTTGCGCCCCCCCCTCCCCCCTTTGAGAAGAAGACATGATTTTTCACTCCCCGTTCTTAACGTTGAAGCTATTTAGTTCATTACCTGCTTGTACCCCGTTCTCACTACCAGTTCTGCTCCTGTAATTAAAACTTGACTGTGACTGCAGTGGCAATAGGCTGGCTTTTCTAGAGGTGGGAGTACCACTGTGTAAACTAGGGAGGATGCCCTCCAGCAACTCTCCGACAAGATTAAGGAAATGTCTCTGGTGTCTATCAATCTTAGCATGTGGTTTAATGTATTTCAGAATTTGCTCATGCTTTTCTAGCAGTGAACAGTTCTTCCCCATGTTTCGGAGCTCATTCATGGTGTACTAAGTACTCATCTGTCATACCTCATGTCTTAGTGAAGATTCATTCTGTAATGCAGCGCACCCATCCTTCCCTGAGATCTAAAGAATACCCTTCAAATTGTATTTCTCAGTCTCTTTCTGAGAAGGTCGTGGTGTTCACGAGCTGGCTGCTTACACCATTTATCCCAGAGCTGGTTTTACAGTACTCCTAGGCTAGAGTTGAAGGGTTATCCTGGCCAGTGAGTCTGATCTTGGCTAGAAGACCACCTATGCTGCAAGGTTGCACAGATCTTTCATCACCAGATCTGTCCTGTAGATATCAAAAAGTTCCAAGGCTTTCTCACAGGTGAAAAATAGTTCTCTCACCCTTTCCATTCCCCTAGCAGCTGAAGGACATTTTTTTTAAAAAAAACACTTAGCGAACTACTGATACAAAATCAGTTACTTAAAACTGCTTTGCTTCAAACCATTCATTGAAGCCTCTCATCCCACAAGCAAAACATCCAAAAAATATACAGCACAGACTTCTTCAGGGTCTATCACATGGGATATCTGAGCTTTTTCTGCTTTTCCCTTTCCTACGCTACAGCAATCCCTCCCCTGCTCACGTGTAGGGCACAGCAGACCAAAGGTGATGCCAGCACACAGCCTGGCGTCTCACTAGGGAACAAACAGCATCGCCCCCCTCACCCAGAGCACATACAGACCTGGGAAGCAGGTTTGCTAATTGGAGGCTCTGGAACCTCCTGAAAAATTAATATTTTCATCAGCTTTATATCTGTCTGTTTACCCACTTCATCCCTGCTACGGTTTTCCACAAGCTTTACTGGATATTTGGCATGAGAACGATTTGCGTGGCTGCGAGCAGAAATGAAGAGGGAGGGACACGCCGAGGGGTGACTGGAAAGGAGACTGGAGCAGAAGGAGAACTAAATTGGGGTGGAGCGTGACCAGCATGCTTGAGGTTGCTTTGGTACTGGAATCCAGTCGTATCGCTGACTCTGCCCTTCCCATCCTTCTCCTCTAGTACCTGCAGCACGGTGTTGTCATCCTGTTCCCCCTGCCCCCAGCCTGTCCTTGAGGTCTTCTCAGGGCCACAACTCTTCTGTGGGGACTCCCTTGCAGTGAGTTTAGCGGAAACCAACCCTTGTCCCCACCCCATCCCTCCTTGCCCAGGAGCGGAACAAGCCAGGAGGAGGTCTCAGCTACCCTCCCCCAAGGGCTGCTTGTGAACAAGAAGTATGGGACCCATATCACGGGAACACGATGAACAAGCCCATGCGCTTCTCTCAGTGTTCCAGTGAATTAAGAGATTTCATGGGAGTCGAGCTGGTCCCACAGACTGGTGTATGTCTCTAAAGTGTGTGGTCTAAGTAAATATTACTTTGTGTCACCTGTAGGTCTCCCCCAAGTACAGACGCGTGTGTGGGTGTGTGCGATCCCAGAGTGAGACTCCTGGTCACCGTAACGCCCCAGCAGTGCAAGCATGGCTTTAATGCCTGGCCAGGGCAGGGGGAAAGCTGGAGCAGAAAGCCACAGTGGTTTCCCACAGCCCATTCTCAGACCAGTAATTAAAAAGGGAAAGTTAACCGCAGCTTACACCGGCAGCTGAGCTGGCCTGCAGCTGGATGAGTTGGGGCAACAGAAAAGATGCCTGCAGCCACTTCAGTTCACCCTTGAGATGCTCTAGGGTGCCTGGAAAATTGCTCAGTGACTGTGGGAGGTGCCTCCGAGCACGGGGGGTGCATGTGTACAGTGCACAAGGTGACCTGGCTTGGGAGCGTACCCGTTCATCAATGAGAACGCACATCTTCTTAATGCCTGCCGTGGAGGCTGCCTGGCCAGACCTCACTGAAGCTACACTGGTTATAGCCCATCCCTCCCCATGGCCTGACCCCTCGCTCCCATCCATGCACTCGTCCCCCAGACTGCAGAGGGACGCACAGGCAATGGTGGAGAAGGGCCAAGAGCATTTCTCCTTTGCTTGCCTTGCCACCAGGCCTCTCCCATTTGCAGGGGAGCTCTGCTGACAGACCTGCTCGCTCATGGGAGGGAAGGCCTGCCAGGAGTGCTCTGCTTTTCTGCAAGCCTGATTTTTTTTGGAATGGTTGGCTTTTTCCCTGTGCACACACACACACACCCACCCACCCCCAAATCCCACACCTCCCTTCTCCCAGTTGTTTTTGTTTTTAGAGAGAGCGCTTAGACAGCTGTATTAATCATGCAAGCCCAGCCATGTGTAATGTGCTTTATCAACAGCAGAGCAGACACTGAATGGCAACCGGTTCATGAGCGGGCCCGGTGCAGTGCCTGAGCCGGGAAGATAAACCTGCCGCTTCCCGAACTGACTTACCGTCATGGGTTAGTGAATGGAGAGACTGTTCACTTGGGACAATAACCAGAGGGGAGGCCAATTTGTTAGGCAAATTCTTGAGTGGTTTACACTGGAAATGGAAGGGGGAGGAGGAGGAGGAGGAGGAAGGTGGTAGGAATTACTCTTTGGTCATTTTCTCTCAGGGGTGGGAGGAATAAACCAAGACAACAGTGGCTGTTCTTCATCCTCCTCCTTGCTGCCCTCCACACTCCGGTCCCAGTCAGCCCAGCTGGCAGCTCAGCGCGGGAAGCAAGGAGAGCAAGAAGGGAGAGAGCAAGGATTTAGGTACACCTGCTGTGGAGTGGGTGTAGGTTGCCTTCATCGTCTCTAAGGAGGAAGGTTCAGTTGACGGCCTCAGAAACTCATCTAACACAGTGATGGTATCAGGCTGTGAGTATCCTCCGGGCTGGGGATATCTGTCTCAGGAGGGTTATAGCCTGCCCGAGCTCCGCTCTGCAGGGTAATCTGTCCACGCTACACCGCTGACACTATCAGTGTCCCTACCGGACAACTGATTTTCCATGGCAGTTGCTCTTCCATGGGTTTGTTTCTAATCTCTGCAGTGCAGTTGTGTGTTTTCTCCTCCACTGCTTTCACTCAATCTCCACTCTCCCAACCTGACTGCTGTGCCCTGATCTCTGGTTTGCGTTTGCAGGGCTGGTCTGCATGCATGCAAAGCCACACCGGTGACTAAACAGCCCTTGAAATGCCTTCCCCATCCCAGTGCAAGGGCCCAGCTCGGGGGAATATCCTTCTGGGACTTCCAGTCTCAGTTCCTACTCTCTGCTGCTGCTCTTCCTCACTTGCTGGATTCTCCACAGCATTGGTACTGGAGAGGGTTATGCAAATATATGCAACCCAGGGCTCATTTTGGAATAAATCAATCTAAATTAAAATTAATGAACAAAAAGTACAGAAACAGATCAAGCAATAAAGCCATTTCTCTCTTCCCTCCCCCCCCCCCCCAATCTCTCTCTCTTTTCTTTAAGAAAGCAGGTTTCTTTTCTTTATGCTTTTTGGGGGGAAGAAGCAGACCGGTTGGTTTGGGCTTTTTTTAAGCAATCTCAGCAAACAGAAACTCTCTGTTGCTATCCAGAAAAACCCATCAAGCAACGCTAGTAGCTGTAGTAGAAATAATTCTTGGCATTTCTCTTTTCCCTAAGATGCTGCTTCCAGCTACATCCCTACTACCCCTTTTGGAAGACACCACCCTCACCTCTGATTTTATTCACTTTTAACCACATGGTCAAAGTAAGACACAATGTTGACCCTTGCCTGGTACCCATGAAATAGCAAGAAACAGTTAATGTGATGTTGGCCTTCTACCTTCTCCCTGCCTTGTCCTTCGTGTTCCCTCAGTCTGAAACTCCCACAGGCTTGACACCCAGTCCCAGACTTCAGCACCTGCAGACCTGGCAGGGATGGATGGACGGACACTGACCCCGAGCAGCAAGAGAAGCTTGGCCTGCCTGAGCATCCACCCTGCAGAGCCACCCCCTTCTGCACTCACCAAATGGAGAATGAGCTCGCTCTTTGGAAAATCTGGCTGGATACCACCAGTGGGAGGCAAGGAGAGCCCCGAGTTGTGCTTCCTGCCCAGGGTCACGGGTGTTATCAGGTGCCGATGCCCGAGGCTCAGCCAGCTTGCAGGGAGGAGAGAGGCATGCCCCAAGTAGTCAGGCGCACATCGCTGCAGAGTGACGAGTACAGCTGAACTACGGTCCCCGAATGCCTGAGAACTTATGGAAATACCAGACATGCAGATGGCTCCCAAACATGCCCTCCTGTGCTTGGTCCCTTGTGGCCATTATTTTTCTCTGCTGGTAGTTTCTATGTCAGGATCGCGATAGGACAAGGTTGGCTACTGTGGCCTGTTCATGCCACGGTTTCCGCAACTCTGCCAACGGGTTTGTTTCAAAGGCTGCGAAGGCTTGGGTTTTCACTGACCCCTTCTTGGAGCCCAGCTGAGAAAGCACCCGCTAGCCTCAGTGAAGAGGACTCCAGGGACCTCTGTTCTTTAGCTGGCCACACCGTACTTACTGGGAGGACTGGTTTCTGTGGACTGCTCCCATACCACTGTCTAGTCAGAAAAACCCCCATAACGTGTTAACCCTTTACAGTCTGGACTCACTGATGTGTTCCCCCACACTTCTCTCCTTAGCTTCCAAATATTCAGATGTTCATCCTTTTGCCAGAGCAGACACCGCTGACATGAGAGGTGCCTGCTGAGCAGGACTGACAGGGCCATGCCCTAGAGAAAGTGAAAGGGAAGCAGGGATGGGTGGAGGTGACCACTGCAACAGATGAGCTCTCTTCTCCACAGCTAGGACTTCCACGAGGAGGGAAGAGGACTGAGAGGGTATTAGAAAGAAAAATGCTCTCTGTTTCCCACTCTGGTCATCAGACTCAAATGAACATCTCTTTTCTCCCTTTCCCCAGCTCCCACCCACCTGATGAAGGCATTAGTGACAGTACAGGCTACGTGGGCTACAGCTAAATGGAGACTAGCTACAATCTACAGTCATACAGGGTCATTCTCCGATCAGTGCGCGTTTTGGCAGAAAGACAGGACTGCTCACTCTCCCTTTCCCTCCCCCTCCTCCAATTCCTAACACACTATTGCTACTATAAATCTTTTGCCACCCTGTTGATGGCCATGACCGGACTTTCTCTGATCAGGCCCCAAGGACTGGCATGCTTGATGCCCCCATGGGCAGTTCTGGATGTGCTGCTCTCTGGGAAACACAGCATCTCCCTTGCAGAGCTCCCAGGGCATCCAAGCTAGCCATGCTGAGAAAGCCCCTGGTTAATCTGTGGTAAGCCCTCATCACAAATCCCCTGGGAAGACTCATGGGTTTTGAAGCCCATCAGTCTGGCTAAGTCATTCCGGTGGGGACACAGATGCTAACCACAGGGGAGGGAGTCTGTGTTGAAAGGGCTGAGGGCAAGGCACAACGGAGGACAGAGATGGAGCTGGCATCGTAATTGTGACAGACACCTTTGGGGTTCAACAACAATCTCACCTGCCCTGTCGTTGGCAGGTGTGGTGTGGAATGAGCAAATTCTCCTTTTCCAGAAGAAAATTCTTTTGAAAAGCCACCTGATGATGCAATTAGGCCTCCTTTGTTACAGCCAGGTCTCGTGTCATCCAATTATAATGCAATATTACAATGCAGACAGGAAGAAGTGATGATGTAGCATCATCCCAGAAGACATTGCGGGGCATTTTGAGCACCTGGCTGCAAAATCAGGAGGGCTGGAAAATTTACCAGGGATGATTGTGTTGAGAGCTGAATCAGCTGGGCTCCACCAGCCTTTTAGGAAACTGCCTCATAAAATTCAAGTCCCTTGTGTTTAGTTGAATGGGCTGCTTCTGAGTCTCCAGCCTGCCTGAAAGCAAGATGTTTCTACAGCAGCTAGCTAATGATAGCAATGCCTAGCATGACTACAGTGCTCTTCATCTCAAAACACCTTCCTTTTAAATTAATTCTCAAAACCCCACAGAGCAGGGAAGTGCTACCGAGGCTTAAGAGAAATGGAAATTGAAGGAGAAAGAGGGAGGAGGCTGTGATTCTGGTCACTGAGGAGAGGCTTATTTGAGAGCTGAGGACTGCATCTCAGAACATCAACTCATAGGGAGAAAAAGGTCTAACAAGAAAATTTTATGCCTAAGGTTTCTTTGAAGGCAAGCAGCGAAGTCGAAGCAAATGTTGAGATAAGCACCAATATCTGTGCTGACCACCCACATTGGAGAAGCTGGCAGGGGCTTTCAGAAAACACATGAGGTCCAGAGTATTTGAACTCTACTTTCTCCCTTTGCAAAATCCTCTTTGCATGTCTTGGGCCACTGGAGATATCCCAGTGTTTGGCACCACAAATTCCTGGAGCCTTCTCACAGGAGTGATGTCACACCAAGACATCCTTCGAGATGATCTCAGGAGACTGGGGAGCAGTAAAAGCAAAAAGAAAAAACAAAACCCCAAACCACAACTTCAAAGACAGAGGGGGAAGTGTTCTGAAGGATTGACTAAAGCTGTACAGGATGGCCTTGGCAGCTTGATTTGGAGGGGTATTTGGTATGGAAATCCTGGCCTTGCTCACTTGCAGTTTTTGCTTTATCATTTAGCTTAATGGGCTACTAATTCAAAACCCGCTGTAAACAGGGCTGGCTATGAAAAAAATTAACACTGCCTGCCTGTGGGATTTAAGGATGTATAATAAAAATAATCATAAAAAGAAAGAGCCCTGGGTTTTCCATCAGACAAAAATATTTGTCATTGAAAATTCTGCTTAAAAAAAAGAGCACCCAAAATTGGAAAGCTCCTCAAAACCTTACATCCCAAATAGCCTCACCAACTTTAATTTCATATCCAAGCACAAGTTTCATTTGCAATACATATGATAATGGTGTTTAATTGGATTTATTTTTCCACACTAGGTTCCCAATGGCCTACTTCACTCCTTTTCTCAGCTCCTTGAATGTTATTTACAAATCACTCTCTGGGATTTAACTTTAATGGTAGCTTTGATTTCTCCCGGCCCTCCCCTCCTTTTTTTTGTAGGTATTTTTCTTTAATTGTACTTATGGATTTGCCTTTTAAATAGGCAATTGTGACTACATCCTGAGCCTGAATAAGTTGCCAAACGCAGAGCTTAATTTGAAACCAGCAGAGTAGTTAGAGGGAGCTGGTGGAACACCCAGCATTTATTGTTCTTTTCATGGGAGTACCTGCAGGTGCTTTACTTGGGCAGGTGCCCTTCTGCAAAACAACGAGGTTCGTAATAACACTCTACCCCAGAGCTCTGCACAGACATTAACTGTGCAGGCCTCTGAACATCCCATGAGTTGAGTGCATCATCATCGTATGGCAATAAAACAAAGATACTAAGGAGCCCTAGGCCAAGATTTTTTGAAGTGACTATGGGGACTGGCTGCCTTACTGTAGCTGTAAGCTGCTTTCTGGAAGTGCCCAGTCTCTGCGCTTTTCCAGAATCTCAAGGTTGTATCCACACCCCAAGTCTCGTGTGGATGTCGGGGCGGCGCTGCCTGGACCTGAGGCGTGCTTGGGCAGCACACAGACAGGAAAAATACTCAGACTCTGCTTTGCCTTCATACCTTCTTCCCTCGGAATAAAGCAGACAGCAACACCTCCCTGTGAGCCTCTTTCCATGCTCTCTGCCTCAAATGCAGCAGTATGGGACTGGCAGACTTGGAGGGTGGGGGTGTGTGTGTGTGTGACAGAGGAACGAGAAAATGAAGTGTTTCACCGGGAATAGTTTTGCACAACTAGAGTGAAAAAACCTCCTGGCAGCAATTTCATTTCTAGCTTCTCACTTTTCCCTTCCACCATCTCTGAAAAATTTTAGGTCTGCTTATGCTTTTGAACCAAATCCGAAACCTGTGGACAAAGACAGCTTTGGACTGGAATATATATTAGCAGTAGGCCTGCCGAAAAATTGAACCTCACTTGAAAACTGTCCAGACCTGGATGAGGATGCAGTGTCATGGCTCAAAGCTTGGGTAAAGGTTGTTGCTGTTTAGTTGATTGGTTTTCTGAAAAGGGAGGGGGGAAGGGGAAGGATGAAGAAGCTGAACAGAAGGGAGCAAATGACATGTAGACGAGAAGAGAAAGCCCCTATTTTCCTGCATTTCTGAACTGTTTTGCCCATCCCTAGCTCTCAGTGTTTATCAGGATGATGGAGAATGACCCAGCTAAAGAGCTACTTCAACACAAAACATATACTGACCTGGAAAAGG
Organism: Gorsachius magnificus; assembly: GCA_034008185.1. Taxonomy (NCBI): domain Eukaryota; kingdom Metazoa; phylum Chordata; class Aves; order Pelecaniformes; family Ardeidae; genus Gorsachius; species Gorsachius magnificus. The sequence continues at coordinate 127,419,166 of CM067081.1, forward strand.
ATTGGGGAGTGTGGGTAAAACTCGTTCTAAGGGGGGAAAAAAAACAATAAGCAACATGCAGGAGAAAAGGACAAGCCACTTTTCACACCAAGCAAGCAGCAGATACAAACCTGACGGAGTTATCCATCCCCAAATTATGAAGTCGGTTTAAAAGAGCATTTTGCTAGCGACCACCAATACAACAATATCCCCAGGGACTGGGAGTCAGAGAGAAGTCATTTGAAAAACTAAACAAATAATATCCACACAGCAAGAGGGATTAAGCACTTGCAGTGAAGGTAATTGGAGCTGATGGGCCACATCTCCCCCCTGACTTTCAAGACCACTCAACGTCATCCCACTACAGCTCCTCTTAGCTACACCTCTGGCTGGAAGCTGGTCTTGGCAGAGAGGCGAGTTGTGGCAGTGCTCCGCGGGTAGCTGCTGCCTCCCCAGAACCTTCTCTGCAATGGATTTCTTGCCAGTGACCAGGTCCGCTGAGGATCTGAGCATGGGAGCAGTCACCCTGGCGAATCCTCAAGGGCACTCTGTTTCTTTTGAGCCTTTGTCTTCTGATGGGAACAGAGTTTTTGCAGACTCATCAACCTCTAGCTGTACGCGGAGCCTGCTGTTTTGGTTATAGGGGGTTTATAATGCATCCTCATTATACGCCACAGCAGGGCTTTGCTGTATGCCACTGCTGGCTTCACGCTTTGCTTCTTCCACACAAGGATCTCAAAGAGTTGCACAGATACTGAGGGAAACCGGTGTCAGAGGCCTCAGTCTGAGGCTAACAAACAGAAGCGTTAATTCCATTTTAGAGATTGTGCGGTTGATGCACAGAGCAAGGAAGCAATTTTCCCAAGGTCAAATGCTGAACTGTTGGCAGAGCCACGAGCAGAACCAAGAATACAAGCCCCCCTCTAGCCTGACTCTGATCATTGTGTCTCCCTTCGATACCTTCAGAGCTTGCTGGATGCAGCGTGCTGGCTGACCCAAGTTCCTACTCGGGGACCAATCGGTAAGTGGGCTTTTAGCTGTAGAGATACGACGCTATGCAATAGCTGATAGGCCTGGGGCAACAACTTGTCTTCCGGCTTACCTGGGAAGGAGGGTGCTAAGGTCCGTGCTGGCGGACATGGAGCTTGGCAGGATACGTGGGCAGTCCGCTATTATCCTCTGATCAACCCAGGCCCGGCTATTTGGAGGCCAACGCTCTTTATACAGCATCCTTGGAGCAAGGAGCTAGTTTCTGACTCACTGGAGCCCGTGAGGATGTAGCAGGTCAGGCCCATCCCTATGACACTGGTAGATCTCCAGCCCTGGTTGTGCTAATGGAGCTGTTGGGAGCCCACAGCGGGCACAGGGGAGATTGTCTCTGGCTTAGGAAATACACGGCTCGCCTGGATCTCTGTGTTTACGTAGCAACAGGGGACTGTTGTTCTGCGAAAGCTGGCTGTTGCGCTGACACGACTTCCTTGTTATTTAGTTTGGTTAAATAACTCAACTCCCCTTTACCTTCTTCCTGCGCAGCAGGCTGCAGGCTGCACAGCATAAGCAGCTGAAGCAAAGCGCCACGGCCTCATTACCATGCTGCTTTCTGTTCAAGGACTCTACCTCCCTTCCCCTCGCCCGCTGTGTGCTGCCTTTATCGCTCCACCCTGGCTTGTTAGCAGTGCCTCAGCCTTGCCCCATCTGGCTGCCACCCGAACCACTTTCCTCCTCTCACGAGCCTCCCCGTCACTGTCAGCCCCTGGGAAAACATGGGGCTTGCACTAAGAGCCACTAAGAGAGATTTCGGCCACAGTTATAATCCCCAAACCCCAGCTCAGGTGCAACAAAGCGTGGGCAGAGAGTTGGGAGAAGGAAAGGGTGTAAGACTGTGCGCGTAGCCAGCACTTGTGCCGGGGTGCTAGCAAATACTGACAAGTTAGAGACAAGCACCAGCTCTTCTTAGGATCCTGCCTCTTGCTGGGATCAAAACTGCTGGACTGAAATGATAACTCTACCTGAAGCCTCTCGAGGAGGCAGGGGTGGGATCCTGTCTGCGGCTGCTGCTTCTAATTGGCACGGGCCTCGCCAGCTGCTGCTTCACCTCCGCGTTTCCTCGCTCCCCAAAGGGTGCAGAGGATGCCAGCCACAGAGGATGCAGCAGGGGACCTGCTGAGGTGGCAGTCTCCTATAATTGAGACAACTTAGCCAGTGGGACTGCATAGGGATGTGCAGCACTGCCCTGCTGTCTCCTGTTTTATCCTCTGGGATGGGCCTAGCTCCGCGGGAGGCAGAAGTCAACTAATTTGGAAGAGCTTTCAGTTCTTTTCTCTGCCTTGCTAGAATGCACCAGGTGCTGCGCCTGCTTCTGTGTGCCTGTGGGGATGTGTGTGCTTGCTTATACATCGCACAGGTGTGTACAGATGTATACAAACTCACGTACACGTAAATCTATGTATCTATATGCTTGTATAGCAGATGTGTACCTGGTATATATATGCACGTATTTACATTTCTGTGTAGCATAGGTTAAGATACAAGTTGTGACTTTTACTCGTAATGCTTTTCGTAGCACTCTTAGCTGAGTGGAATGAAAAGAAAACATGATCCCTCCCTCCTAAAACACTTAGGAAAAAATCCCTTTCCCTTCTATTGCGGCGCTGCTTTTCACCTCTGTTGCTCTGTGGTGGCAGCCCTGGCTTGGCCTCTCTGTGTTATTGCCCCTTTCCCAGGTCTCACAGTATTTTGTGCTTGGGGCTTACAAACCCCCTTCCTAGGCTCTGTGGAGTTGAATCCACCTACTGGCTCGTTAATGCTGCAAAACATGGTCCTGCCTCCCAGCTCCTCATCTCCACAGATGCATGATACGGCTTCCCCTCTTGCACGGGCTCTGGTGCTTGTTGAGCCTTTCTGTGAACTAATTCAGCTCAGTACAACAGAAGAAAACATTCAGGGGTGTCTTGGGGGGTAAAGCTCATTACTTTTTCACTGGTTTAGCAGGTTGAACTGGCTCAGTGGGCTCTCCCCTGAGTGCCAGAATGAGGGAAACAACAAAAACGGGGGGCAGAGAGCAGGGTGAGCAAAAGGAGTGGGGAGCAAGGGATGGCAGCAAGCCATTAGATCAGTTGTATCATCAAACTGTACCTGAGTACCCTCTCTGCAAACATGCTCTATATTGCTGTTGGAGACAGGTTCCTGGGTAAGACTGACCTTTGGTATGGCCATTTTTATGTTGCTGTAACCTCACTCTCCAGGAGTGAGGGGTATAAATCTCTCCACCTACAGCAGGCAATCCTGCTGCTACATCCTTTAAGGAAGATCACTAGCTATCTATTCATACAGCTCAAGGGAGCTGCTTTTGTATTTTAATGCATCTTCTACCTATGGCATTGACATCTAAGGCACTCGGTCTCTCCAAGAGTCTTTCAATGCTGGCTGAGATTTCCTGGAATGGTAGACACCTGTTTTCTCTGTTGCTAAACTGTTCTTTCACATCATTTTGCTAGCTCCTCTTCTGCCCTCCACCTCAGGCAAAGCTGCCAAGTACCTGATGATTAACTCTCTGGTTGTTTCTTCACTCCTGGCTGCCGTTCTTTTTTGCGCTGCAATGGGACACTGAGGAACCACCGCTGTATCTGCCTCCCTAGTGGGATGTTGCCCTACAGTGAGATTGTTCTCTATTTAAAAAGGAAATAAACTCTCTGATTCTAGGGATGAAAAATATTCCCAAGTATTTGAATATCTCCTGTACCTTGCAAAAACTTGGCACTGCTTTATTTTTCTGCCTAAGCATGTGGCTGGGAGCGCACATTACCTGTTATTTCAGTACTGTGTGATCATTAGAGCATTTTTTTTCATCTGCACTTGTAGGTTTTTTCAGCTGCTTTCTTCATCTTTATGAGGTTGGCTTCCCTTCACTCATTTCCCCCCTGATTTCTTAACCTTAGAAATACCAGCTGTAGTCCGCCTGAATTTATTTTTTCTCTCTCCCTTTCTCTCTTCCACACTAAATAGAACAGAGATTTTCTGAAACAATATGAAGCGATTGCACACTGAAGAAATAGGGATTGACTAAGCAACAAAAATAAAAGTTAGAAACGGTCCAATGAAAATCATCAAATCTCTCTCAGCTCCTGCACCTCCATTCTTCTGGCTCTTGTGAAGTTCTCTAGTGTTTTCCAGCACAAATAGGCCTTGAACTTCTAAGGTAAAAATGATAAACAAAATCCAACAACTTGAAAGAAGGGAAGTTTTCTTCATACACACCAAAAGGAGGCTACAATAGGACCCTGGATGTTGCAAGTCATCTTTAATAGTTGACACATTTCCTCCTGGAATAGTGAACGGCAGCTTCACCAGATCTCCCTGGGCGTCTTACAGGTTCTGCCACTCATTTTATGACCATGGGTAAACCACTTCTTCACTCTGTACCTCGAGTTTCCTACTGCGAAATGGTGCTAATAACACTCTCCCATTTCTAAATAACTTGTGATGTTAAAATATTCATTGCTAGCAAATCCTTTGAGATCCTTTGAGGTGAAGTTCTGAAGTCATGCAAAATGCTTTTCTAGCAAAACCAACCCCCCAGCTAAAATCACGTGTGCATACATACATTATTGAATTTCATCTTATATTTTGTTTCAGTGATGCATTTCAGCTCATCTGTGTAACAGGAACCAACAGAGAGGGCCAAATTTAGAATACAGCCACAAATAATGGATTCTAAACTTAGCATTATATTAATATCAGCAAGAACAAATCTGGAGTATTTGAAAATTGTGTTCCAGATTGCTGCCTGAGGATTTTATTTGAATCTCATGACAGTCACAAGACCAGGGTGAAAAGACTTTCAAAGTAGAAATTTGCTTTGTGCGCTGCAATGCTACAGGAGATCAAATGTATGTTCTTTTAGGATAATATCTGTTCTTTAGAAAAAAAACTTCCACAGAATACACCCAAATTTTGCAACAATTCAAACTGCCATGAAATAAATCCAGAGGTGGTAAACAAAGAATGCCGATGGATTTATCCCTTTGCATTATATCTGTTAAAAAATAACCAACCCAAACCATTGTTTTTCTGTTGGTTGAATTAATCTGGCCACACACAGCAGAAACTAGACTAAACTGCGTCCCATACTAAGACTGCTTTACACACAGCTTATCCTTTCCTTTTTCTGTTTAAAAGGACATGCAGGTCATGGCCCAAGTGTTTTAATTCAGTTTGGGACTGTCAGAGGAATACAGCCCTAAGTCACTTCTGTGTCTACATGTCCATTCATGTGAGTCATTCTGCTGCAGTCTATTTCTGGTGGCTCAAGTCGAGCCCAAGTTTTGGACCTGGAATTGGGAACTGTGTTCTGAGTACTCCACAGCTAGTACGTGCGCGTGGGTGGTAGGTGAGGGGCAGGTGCTCTGTTTAGGGTCAGGTTTGAATCAACTGCAAAATTCAAGACCAGCAGATAAAACTCTGCTCTCGAGTTTGGTCTAGTCCCAAGTTCTGTCTGTTTACATTTGCTATGACAAACTCAGAAATTGAAAGGTAGCAGAATGAGAGCCAAGGAATTTTATTCCGTATTTCATCTGCTGATTACCTTTCCCCCCATGTTCCCTATGGTACGCCCCTTTAAATCATTCTGTCTTTGCCCACTTCTTCCCATTCAATTTTCAAACTAATTTATCTTTTCTTGACCCTCTCTTGTTCTCCTCAGGCTTGGTGTCTCGTTCCCTCCATTTCTCAGATGTCATGGACCCTCTGAGCCCTGGCCTTCTGTTTCTGTATTAAAGGGGCTACCATGCTAAATGTTTTTTTTTGTTTTCAGCTTTAAAACAAACATGTTTTTATTATTTTAACAAAATCTGAGTTCAGCAAAGAAAGTCAATCAAAGGGCTTGACTGTAAGCCTTTTAATTTGGCTGTGTGTGTGTTTCACGGCAAGTATGAACATGCAGGTATCTGAAGCTGAGCACTGAAAGCTAGTTCATGGCTGGAAGTTTGGGGGGTGGGGGTGGCAAGTGGATGCTTTCCTGAGTCACCGGGTGCTTCCTACACAGCCTGGTCTTTGCAAGAGTTGATCTGGACCTCCCTTTGCCCTCTCCCATACTTACTGTAAAGGTATAGGCTGGCATTTGTGACTCCCAGCTTGTTGGCAGCCACACAGGTGTAGTTCCCATAGTGTTCCTCGGTGACGTTGGCCACCATCAGCAGAGACTGGCTCCCCGTGCTCTTTATCTCCAGACCGTTGGCGCTGTTTATCCTGGGAAGACAGGAGAAGAGGTGTGTAGTGCAACGGCAGTTGTGTATTGGGAAGGAAATCACTGCCTGGCAGGCAGTAAACCCAAGTCATTCAGCCCAGCTGGCAGGTGAGGACGGAGGGAGGCAGGAAGGAGACATGAGAAGAAAGAGACCAAAGGCGGCATTGATGGAAGGCAGGAGGAGGGAACGAAAGGAAGAAGGAGCGCAGTGGGGTGAAATGCCACTGGTAAAGCAGCAGAGAAGCAAGAAAAGCTGAGGGAAAGGGAGGAAGCCTTTACCCAGCACCGGGTAACACTTGGAAATGAACACACCATGGCCCCGTGAGGGCTAGTCCATACTTGAACAAAAGGTTTTTAGTGAAACACACCAATTCATGTGTTCCAATATGTGCATATACCAAAGCTGAGCCATCCCTGAGCTTCTGCACATGGGTCAGGTTAAAAACTAGGACAATAACACAACCTTCTTAATGCCAGGTAAATGCTCAGGAGTAAGGGACAGATCCCTTTTATCTTCTCATTTTCTCTCATATGCAAATCTGGGTGGCTCACGTCACAAAGACGAGGGAATCTTACACCTCAGCAGCTCCTTCCCCTAGGTGAAGGCACCTAGAGTGGCATTACCTACTTGGAGACTAACACTGCCTCTTTTTTTGTCTGTATCATGAGCTATTTAATGCATGAACATGATCAGGTGGAGAGCAATACTGATGTCTTAATTATGTATTGGCCCAGAACTAACTTAAAGGCAAGAGCTCCATCCTCTGCACGTCCTTCAGCATCCCCAGCGCAGAGAGGGATTGCCTCCTCCAGCTCTGACCATGCTGGCTCTGCCAAGTCTGATGGGACCATGGTGACTTACGTGGTTTGTGAAGAGTCATTTGTCTGAGAAGAGTTGGGGAGGACGATGGGTGATTCTCTAAGGATCCTCTATTGAGTGGATTGAAAAGGAGAGAAGGGTGAGGTAAAGGTCTTACCTGGTATCATCTCTGTACCACTCGAAATCAGGCGTGGGCACTGCTGATGCCTCGCACCGGAGTAAGGCTTGTCGTCCTGTGGCCGCTTCATTGCTCTTGGACTCTGTGATGGTGGGAGGGTCTGCAGGAAGGAAACAAGCGGTCACTTCACACACTTCCAGGTGGAACGAAACAGTGAAACTTATGTCAGGGCTGGCTTCCTCACACAAACCACTTGGGCTGGTGGAGGCCCCTGGCTGCTGCTTGCTGTGGCACATGCTCCCCCCTGCTCCTCTGGAGAATACCTGCCCTCTGAACTCTCCCTGATATATTGTGTTAGCATCACTCCTTACGCGTGCTTCTCCTCAGCAATACTGAATAAAGTTCTGTCATAAATGCATAGGCATACATGGGCAGAGTTAAGGTTAATGATGGACTTCTGTAGTTTATGAATATTTACCTGTGGATATCTAGTTCACACGGGCCCATCAGAGAGAAGAAGATGAGAGAAAGACTTCATCAAGCGTAAAGGAAGACAGCGAAGTAAAAGGAATGAAGTAGGAATTTAACACTAGCATGAAAATGATTTTCCATACAGCCTCTGTGTCTAACATCAAAACTATAATAAGAAAGGAAAGGACTGTGGCAACACGTATGGGACAGAAATACGTTCATGGCTTAAAAGGGAAGAGCTTCAGCAGGAGCTGCAGGTGCAACTTTGAGAGCCAGACCACTTGTTGAGACACTTCCCGGTTACAAACCCTGCCCAAACCTTCCTGGACAACACGTTTTGTCACAGGCTCCAAGAGGGCTTGCTCGTGATTGCTCTGTGTGAAGCTCGCCCTCAGCCCAGCATGGTGCTCCCACCGCTGCTTAATTTGAAGCCTGAGAGTTGTGCCATGGGCAAACAAAACTTGGGAAACGTATCAGCATGCTCCGCTGGAGCTCGGTCTCAGTGCTGGCTGGGTGACGGGCAGGGGTAGGCACCGGTATCTTCAATCCCAGCCCCATGTTCAAAATGTTAAGCGACAAGCTTTACATGTTAAAAGGCAGAATTATTTCCACCTGGCTGCTGAGAGGGATTAGGGAATAAGTGCCTTGTCTCTCATCACTAATACTTGCATACCCTGAGATTAACAGGGCTGCAACTCAGACAGCTACTTTGCTGAGACTCAAGTTACCATAAAGCACACTCTGCATGTACAGGGTACAGCTCTGCCGTCTGTATCGGTCCCAGCGCTGAAAGGCCAAAAAAAAGAATCAAAATGGATTGTGTCAGTCAAAGAAAAAAAAATAATTCTGTCTGGAAAATGTATGGAAAGAAGTTTGTTTGTGAACACATTAGCCGTCTCAATGTGATCCCTTTCCTGACCTTAATCGGGATTTTATGCAGGGCTTTAGGGATATTGCAGTGCGCCCTCTAACATCATAAATATTAATAAGTGTACATAAATAGGATCCTACATTCAAAGGCTATGGGTTCACGTAAATATTTTAATTTGGAAAGGAGGAGGGGTAATAAAAGGATAGTGAAGGTGATTTTTTAAGCATCCTCCTTCGATTTTTTGGTTCAAGCCGTATATCTTCTCACCATCTGTGGCGAGACAAACCTTTGCCATTTCACTGAATCCAGCGCAAGAGGTGAGTCACAAAATGAACAAGCACCTTTCCACCGGCCTCGAACATGACCCCGGCAGGCGTGTGCTCCCCGGGCTGCTGCCAGGGTGCCCACCCAGCCCCTTGCTCTGAGCAGTCCCTGCCTCAGCCACCCTCCTGGGCTTTTTAAAGGACAGAGCCCGGAGGGGTGGACAGGCTGCATACGCCAGCTGCCACCGCTTTTGGCTAAGGCTCAGCCCGGGGCAGTCTGCATGCTGCAGTGCTCTCCCAGCAGAAGTGGCAGGTGGTGGCCCTGAACAAACCATCCCACTGTACTCAGAAAGCAGCCACTCTGTGTTCAGCTGTTTGCTGCCGGGGAAGCAGGAGTGGGTTCCCTTCAGCAGTTTCCCCCCAGTCTTCCCCAGGCCTCAGTTTCCCTGTCTGTGGTATGCAAGGGCCATTACTCGGGAAGCCTGAAGGTGGTAGTGTGAGACCAAAGCAAAGAGAGGATGCGCTCTCCTCCAGTCCAGGCTGACAAGCGACGTGCTCCGCGGCCTCAGCGGATGATAAGAGATGGGCAGGAAGCTCCTGAGGTTGGGCAGGTCCCATTTTTCAAACTTACTGTATTTTTCCCACTTTCTGCTGCCCATGGTGTAGTTGTAGGGAGCAAGATAAGGAAAGATGCATGCAAATGTCTGGCTTTCACCACCCAAACAGGACTGCCTTATTTTTCCTGTGCATGGCCCTCATGACCTCTTAGATTTTTTCCCTTTGTTTTGAAAGAAAAGAGCTGCCCTGAAGGATTTTATAAGTTGCTTACGTTCCAAATTAGGCCAGGTAATAATATTACAATACTCACATTGTATTTTCATATATTCCAACTGTAGAAATGTTTAAGATCTTACTGTAGTACAGTTATTATGAGTTGAAACTAAGTCAAAATCAAACATTCTGACTTTATACAAACAATCTGTTTCAACCATGTTAAAGGCGTTGTTGAAATTATGTTTCATAGAAATATTTGAAAATATTAATTGGTTCTCATGGAATGTCTCGTGTTTATAAACTCAGCTGTTTTTGACAGGAAAAAACCCTCAACGGTTTTTAGAGCAGAAAATCTGCTACTACAGTTTCACATTAATGCCAGATTTGGCCCATGAAGCAGCTGGTATTAAACCACTGCCACCCAATTTCTAAAAGAATTATTAAAAAACTCAGTGGACTCGGAAGATGCTTCAGGGAGCCTATAACCTTGACTTCTAAGCAAGGCAGACAAGTTGATCTGATGTGATGGCCCAAAGGGAAAGAAAGAGACAAAGAGCAAGAAAGGTATTAAAAGGTGCTAAAATCACCTGTGGTGGCAAATTAGACTGGGATGGGCTGAAACACTTGCTGTTGTCAGCTTTCTGCCCCAACCCACTCCCCGAGAGCGCTACTCGTGAATCAAGGCCATGCATGTACACCCTGAAACATGCCTGTAACCACTTCCAATTTCAGTTTAAACTAATATTCTGGTGTATAAGCTGAAGAAGGCCAGGGGAGGATATACCTCCCATTCATCTGTCCCTGCTGCAGAGGTATTAGCCTCCAAGCAAGGAAACAGAGGAGGTAGATGGGGATATTCACTTTAAATCACGCCAGTGCCAAATATGAGCCATACAAATATTGAGGTGGACATATACACATGCAGGATTATAAGAGTAACATATCTTGGGTCACCGTGAGAGGAGCACGCCAACAGAGTGAAGTGGACACGTGTCTAAACACGTATGGGTGATAGGATCCAGGCCCCACGCATTCAGGTGTGGATGTCAGCCACACAGCTAATTGCGCCTCTTGGTGGTTTTTGGAGGACTGCTGTATCCTTTGGTCAAGCCTCTTTCTGTATCGCATTGGTGCATGGAGGGTCTCTTGGAGAGGGCCTTATGCTAATGACCCGGAACCAGCATAAAAGTCAAGTTTTTGCACCCTCTCATTAGCGCGTGCTGCTACTGCACGTTCCCCCGGGCCCCTGGGCTGTGATACCCATGTAGGCACTGCTGGGATGGCTGGGTGCAGGCAGGCGTGTGTTCGCTCTGAGCCAGCTGAACCCTCCCTTATCTCTCCTTGCTGCCTTGCTGAAGCTTCTCTTCACGCTACTATGCTCCCGAATATCAATGAGTGAAAACAAGGCATCGCCAGAGTTTCTGAGGGGAGGGACGGGGGCAACTCACAGTGCCTCTTTTTTTCCCTCTCTCTGTCGTTCTTTTCTTATATATTACCAGGTTTAAAGCACAAACTATACCCTGCGATAAGTGGTTGCACATAGTTTCCTCAGCACACCCCCCCAGCCCTGCCATTTCAGGTCATATAATACAAACTCAGAAAGGCTTCTCTATTTATCCTAAAGTCACCCGTGCCCATGGACAAAGCTCCCCCCACTGACCCACCCCAGCTGCGATGTACTCACAGTTCACAGTGACCCGGACTTGCTTGACATCTGCTGAAGCAACCTCGTTGGCAGCTTTGCATTCGTACTTGCCCGATTGTTCTCGCGTGATCCCTAGGATCTCCAGATACTCTTCCTCACCTTCAAATTCTCTGCCTGGTAGGACAGAAAAATACAGATGGTGGCTCTGTTAGGCATTCAGATTTGGGAAGCCTTCTCCTTAATTGCTATGGAGGAACAATCACAACAGGGTTTCTGCAAATAAACAACAGTCATGAGCGATTTTAAAGAAGCCATATCAGCAAGATACTAGCATTTTATTCAGTTATGGGAAACCTGAGTTCTGGAAATCTGGAAGGCAGCATACAAGTGGTACTAAAGCACTGCATCCCAGGGGCTGCCCAGGGCAAGAAGCAAAATCTCCACCACATGAGAGCGGTGGTGCGATAGCTGAGTACCAGGGGAGGTTAGTCAGCCTGTGGCCGATGGGCTGGGTCAGGGCTAGCTGGGTCCTCGGATGCGGTGGTGTACTGTCAGCCCCCTTTTCTCCGCTGCAAAACTGTGAAAAATGTCTTTCTGTCTCTCAGAGCAACCGCCACCCTGAAGTGCCATCGATCAGATTGAGCTGCCGTTAAACACAGCCAAACCGAGAGAAACAAAGTGTAATTTGATCCACGGAGACCAATAATCATCACGAATCCCTGATCTACTGTACATACGAAATGGCATATTTAAGCTGCGCTGCCTCGCTAACACAGTTTTGAAAGCAGTGACTTGAGCGTCGGGGTTGCAGCCAGGGGCAGGAATCTGGGGAGGTCTGTGGCCTCGCTTTTAATTCACTGTATGACCTTGGGTGAGTCGCTCCCTTGCTCTCCCTCCGTGAACTGCGGCTAATAGCCCCCCTCTCTCATCACCTCCTGGTCAGAGGAGGGCTGTGAGGTTAACCCATGTGAAAACACATTAGAATCGTTGGATGAAAGGTGCCAGGGAAGCATGAAATACTAGGATTGGTCTGTCTACCCCGTTACTTCAGAAAGCAAAGTAAGGCTTCTCCTGGAAAGAATCTGAACCACATTGGCAGCAGTGTGAAGGGAGATGCTTCCCTCCTCTGAGAGGGCTGCAAGCACTAGTCTGCAACGTGCAAAGCCACAAGCCCCAGTTCTGTGCCTGTGTATGTTTAGCGAAAGTGTCCCCCAACCCTCAAAGGGTAAAAGCCAGATTTAAAAAAAAAAAAAAGTAGTTGTCAGCTCACAAGGGCTCCCATTCAGGTTCCTCAGAGAGCGGTCAGATTTTTCTAAAGCAACCCTCTGCCCAGACATTTTCTGCTCGATAGGTGCCGACCACTTCCAAACCCTGCCCACTTCATGTAAGTGCTTAGCATTGTCTGATGGAGTTCAAATAGTGCCTGCGAGGATGGGGCTGTTGTCCTTGGCTCTGCAGCACTGCAAGAAAGCAGTGGGTAAGCCCCGTCTCTGGAGCTAAAGTTCCCATGGAGCCACATGAAAGGAACCCCACCACACAGGCACAGGCATGGGGCCAGCTCAGGCTGGGGATAGCAGCTGCATGCATTTCCCTTCTGCATCAGAGGTAGGGACTTCAGCAACTTCAAAATCTGCTCGGAACTCTGTCCCTTACACAATTATTTTTTGCCTTTTTAATTCCCCTCCACCCCCCCACCCCTGCCAATTTTCAGAACTGTTCTAGGGGAAAACTGTCCCCCATCATGGAGACTCAGCATGAAAACAGCAGTGTTCCTATTAAACTCATGCAAAGACAAGGGTTCCCCTCTCTTTCAGCAGGACTAACCAGCAGACCCTTTCCCAGCTCCTACCAGATGTTCAGGTGAGCGGAAATCTCATTGCTATGTCTAAAACTTACAATTGCTTTGATGCAGGCTTTTGCATCCCCTAACAGACGGCTGAAGGGCCTTACTGCATGGCAGCGGTGTATTTTACAAGGTAGGGAGGCAATGTTGGCTCCTGCTGCCCAGCCAGTGCTCTGGGACACAGCTCTCGGTCCTCTGCTGCGCACTGGAGCTGATGCTCTGGAGAGTCAGCAGAGAAGGAAGAAGGGTGGGATTTTCACGGGTGCTTTTTATCACTGTAACTCATGAATATGTTAGGGAATCTCAACTCCTGAAGGACCAGAGGTAGGTGAGTCACAGTACTGGAAGAGCCTTCACTCACCATCTAGCCCATTCCCCAACCTCAATGCAGGACACATGGGTCCTGTCCAGGAGGCTGCCATCCTCCACCCTCCAGCGGCAGAGCCTCTGCAGCCGCTCCAGGCGACCTGTTCCTGTGCTTCGTGGTCCCTACCACTGGAGCAGTTTCCCTGAAGTTTGACCTGAGTCTCCCTTGCTGCAATTTAAAGCTATCATTTTTGTCTTAGCCACTACAGATGAAAAGAACAAATCATTCCCTCCTTCTCTGCAATAGCCTTTTATCAACTTTTAAATCACTTATGTTCCTCCCTCAGTTGTCATCTTTTTCAGGTTTTTTTTTCTGAATATTGCCAGGTCTGTCAACCTTCCTCTGCAGGTGAGGTTTTTCAGACCCTTGATCATTCTTGTTCTTTCCTTTTAGACCTCCCTGACAAGTTCACATTTTTCTGGAAGTGCAACGCCCCAAACCAAACACAGCATTTCAGACGAGGTGTTACCATGGCTGAACACAGATGAAGGATTGCATCGCAACTTCTGTGCTGTACTGCTGCCTGTACAGCCAATACGTTGTTTGTGTTTTCGCCATAGCATGGTTCATTTTTCAGGACAAGGGGCAATGGGCACAAACTGAAGCATAAGAGGTTTCAGTTGAATATGAGGAAGAACTTCCTTTCTTTGAGGGTGACAGAGCACTGGAACAGGCTGCCCAGGGGGGTTGTGGAGTCTCCTTCTCTGGAGATATTCAAAGCCCACTTGGATGATGTCCTGTGCAACCTGCTCTGGGTGAACCTGCTTTAGCAGGGGGGTTGGACTGGATGATCTCCGGAGGTCCCTTCCAGCCCCTGCCACTCCGTGATTTTTGGTTGGGAATTCTTTTAATTCCCAGATCTTCTTATCACATACTGCTACCTGCTAATAATGCTCTTTGAAAATCCCACCCCCAATTTTTGCTGACAACCAACACTCCCCTCCTTTCCCAGCAGCACTCCCAGTTGGTAGGTCAGCCAGTTGACTGGAAAGTTAATCAGAAATAAGGGGAAGACTCAGAAAGAAAAGGTTAAAATGTAATTTGCCTCTGCTTTGCAAATCATTTGCTCTGCAATTCTGCCTTGTTTATACACAGGGTTCATTCCAATTGGGACTTGCTTCTCCTGCAATTTGCCCTTGTCACAAGACTGTCACCGTAATGAAAAGAGGGCTGAGGGTGACTTAACCAGCTCTAATGGAGTGGCACCCTCATTAAGGGTGCTGTTAGGTCTGTCTGTCAGAGAACCACATCAATGGAGCTCCGAAGTATCCTAAAAGGGTACATACTTTCCTACAGGAAGATGTTCTTCAGCCTCTCCCCTGCGTACATACATGCACTTGCAGTGTCAACCGTGTACCGTGTCCAGCAGGTAGAGCTTTTGCTGCTACACATACACTTCCCAGGGGATGATGAGCTGCTGGTTTGCCCAGTGGAGCTGGGAATGAGTGAAAGGGAGGACTGCTGTTCTAAAGGGCATGCCAAAGACATCAATAGGCCTATTCAGCTCCTCATTCCCCAGCTCCAGGGCACAGATATGAGCAGAACTCTTCAGAGAAAGTTTCTGTGATGGTCTCTTGCTAAAATAGTGGTAGCACTGTTCCTGTCCCCGCACTGGTGACCTGTTTCAACCCTGGGCATCAACATTTTGCTACCAGAGCTTAGCCACTCTCACTTGTGAGACAGACCCTTTTGTTTGCAGCCCCGTCCCCCTCCTCTAAGAGTACGTTAACCACCTCTAACAAAAAGCATTTATATAAAATTGAGGTGTCATAGTACAGGGAGAGGAAAGATGTATCACAGTGTGTTAGAAAAATGCCGGGTTGTGATATCTTGCACAGAGCTGTAGAGATGTTTTCACTAATTCACCTTGGCAGCCATATTAGGTGAGTCAGGTAACTCTACCCTCTAAGGCAACGGGGGGAGCAGGGGGGAGCAGGAACAGAGCTTTATACACCCAGCAAATTTACAAATGTTTCCATGCAGGAGCCAGCTTTGGCAGGGAGCTGATGGTTGTCACCGTGCAGTTTATCAAAGCGGGGAGGGAGAAGGCTTGGACAATGTTCTTTGGTACCGATAACAAAGAACATATTCTATTAGGTGAAGAGACGGACTGCCAGCTCCTGGCAAGCGAGTCACTCCGTTCCCGTTAAGAGAAGACATTCGCCTTGAGCATGTTATCCAGGGACAGAATCCTGACCCCACTGCCAAATCCTTCCCCACTGCTGTTCCCTGCGCTGTTTTGTCCAGTTCAGTACAACCCCTTCCCAGTGAAGGGCTTTCCAGGTTTCTCTGGGGGGGATGACTCCTCATGCAGTGCAGCTCTTCTCATGCCAAAGCATCCCTTCCCATGACTCCAGGCCACCTTCTTCCCCGCAGGTTTTTTTGCCTTTCGCATGTTCATAGTTAGCTTGGTTTGTTGCTGCAGCCCCATTAAGCGCTGTCTTGCCAAGCTGTAGCTCCTTAACTCTGTCCCAGTAAATCAGAAAGAGGAGCTTTCTGCTCTGGAGGCTGGAGATAGAGAGTACAAGCCTGGGAGGCTTGACAATCAAACCAACAGGGAACGACCCCGAGCAGAGTGAGCCAGGCGCCTGCCGCTGCTCGGAGCTGGCAGAGCCCTTTTTGCAGAGGGATGTGCGGCAGAGGGCTTTGATGTGTGCAGGAGGAAGGCTTTGAAGGCCCGCTTGCCTCAGCCACATTTCCTATCCCCTGGCTTCCTAATTGGACCCAGCAAAGTAAATAATGAACCCAAACAGCAAACCTGCTCAGCAATGCTTGCATGCTGGCAAGAAGCCCTCCTCTCCCCCCACCCTTTGGAGACAGCCTTGTACAAACCCATGGCCTCTGCATATCATCCCCTGCTGACATGCACACCTGCCTATGCTCTCGTATATATATGATATATATATTTTAAAATACGTATTACATATTTTATATATTTTATGTATTTTTACATATACAAATCCCACTGTGTGTGCAGAAACGCAGGCTTACACCCTCCCCATGTATTTATGGGTCCTTCCCTCCCCTGCCCAAACGTCCCCTTGCACTGCCATACACCACCTCTCTTTCCTCAAAGGCTAAACTCTTCCTTTCTAGAAATGATGCACACACGGACGAAACCCCACTTGTACTGTGTGCGGACAGCTCTTTCAGGTAGCCAAGGGACCAGCGATGATTTCGGCCATGTGTTCTACCAGACAGGCTTTTCCTTTCATGCCCTACTTCACTGCACCTCCAAGTGGGAAGCACCCACATTTTGCTCCGTCCTCTCCTGTTTGTGCATCTAACACTGCGCTCCTTCTTGTGCAGAAATTACTTTCGTTCTCTTTTTTTTTTTTTTTTTTAAAATACTGTTGTGGTCTTCAACTAAACTGAAGTTCAGACCCACTGAAATTATCTGCTTGCATGTGGTATGGGGAGAAAGAGATCAGATACCCTGCTTCTGTGTTTGTTTTCCTTCCAAGCCTCTTTGTAGTTGTGAAGAGGGGAGAGCAGAAGGGGTTATGCATCTTTGTTGGGCCCTTCTCTGCCTAAAACAAGATGCAAGGGGATAAAAAGGATTGCAAATCAATAAATGCCATTTGAAGGTTTTTTGTGTGTAGCAACTTCCAATGCTGAACCGCAGTTTTTGTTCTCTCTGTGCTCTCTATTTATTGTTTAAGGTTTTGCTCACCTAACTTTCCTCCTTCCCTCTGCACCTCACATTCCCTAGGAACACGCTTCTGAAAGATAAAAATAGCTAAGGGAGCCTTTGACATAATTTTTTTTTTGTTTTACCTCCAGCTGGGATTTTTTTTTTTAATTCAAAACTTTGAAGTTTTCATTTATCAGTTTCTGTCTCCTCAGCCATCACGATTCCAATGAGCTTGGCATTTTTTTTCTCTCCCTTAGTTGAAGAGGCTTGTTTTTAGCAAAGAGATCAGTGGAGAGCGGCAGATGGTGGCTGAGCAAAGGGACAGCTACTGCTACAATGCTACAGTGAGGAAGGATGGCAGAAAAACTAGCGTGGCTTGGGAAGCAGTGAAAATGGGGAAAGGCTGAGAGTGAGAGGAAAAGAGATGGAGAAAAAATAGAGGGGGGATTAGGAGAGGGACAGGGAGAAATGCAAACAAAGTGAGATTGTTCAGTGACTGGGAAAAAGAGAAAATGGTAGTCAGCAACCAACAAAGAGAAACGCGCTGAGCCAGAGCGCGTGAGAAAGGCGGGAGGCGAGACGGCGGCAAAGAGAGAGATGTACGGCACGGGGAGAGGCAGGGGCGTCCCCTGTGTAAAGGGAGCCGTGAAATAACAACTGCCAGAGGGACAGGAACAGGGGTCACATGTAGTAAGGCAGTAATTACTCTGTTTAAGCAGCAAGGCACAGCAGGGTATTTATTGTTGAAGCTGGCCTCGTGCCTCCTATGCCCTTAGGTCTGTAGCTATTACACATAAACCAAAAAACTAGTGCGGTGCCAGGGAGGACTCTGGCCTGGCTCTGGCTTCATGAATGAGAATGAGTCAGATCAGGAGGAAACACCCTGGCATGGTTTCCCCTGGCGTTCACGGGACCTTGCTCATCAGCAATCGCATTTTCTCCTTACGTGCAAAGCTGGCTGCCGTGCCTCCCGAGCCAAGGACTGCACCCAAGGAGCTCCCCGGCCTGGAATAAGAAAGCCTGCAATTTTCATGGGGACTTTCTCCACAAACCCCATGCAGCTAGCATGCAAATAAAACCTTCCAGGTCCAGAGCAGCCTCCTGGGACTGAACGATGTCTCTGTGCTCTCTCTGGGGAGACAGCGCTGATCAAACCCAGTGGGAGAGACCACTCAGGACAACTCGCCGTCACCGATGTCTCTGCCCAGGAGCTGGAAGCCAAGAGCTGACAGCTCAGACGCAGCTTGCATCCCAGCTGTGGATGCACGCCGGTGGGAGCTGCCTGCTTGAAGCAGCCACAGCAGGTCTGCCGCGGCTCTACATTTCCACTCCCTCTTCACTCACATTCAGAAATGACCACGGAAAGTCATCACGCTCTCTCAGGCACAGCCCTGAGTGTGGGCATGGAGCAGGTGTGTGACAGACCACTGCATCTCAGCAACTGGTCAGATCTTCCCTTCAAAATCCACATGGAACACATGAAAGAAAGGGAACCAGTCCCTGAAAACAAAATCCAACCCTGCTTCAGGTCAAAGCCTTCTGTTTGACCAGTGGTTTTCTTCTTCTCTTTGCTGAACCAGAAGAAGGAATTAATGTTCTGCCGCAACTTGAGATACAATTTCAAAAAAATTATTTCATGCCAAAGAAAAAGCCTTTTCTTACTCTTTTTTTTTTCATTCAAAATTACTTACTGAATTTAACCCAAATTTGCTAACACTTTTTTTTTAACGAACACAAACAGCATTTTTTGGATAGATTAATTGCTCTTGAACAAAACTTGGCTGTGATGCCAATGTGTAAAGTAAATTATGAACCATGAGGTAAATTAAGTCATCTAGTGTCACAGCTACAATATTATACTCCCTAAATGTTCCATGCTGCAATGTGAGTTGTCATGACTGCGCTACCAAACATCAAGCCTTAATTCTACTGCCAAGAAAATGAGATATAAGCATGAACAAACCAATAGTTGCAATGTTTCTGTATCCCCAAATTCCTGCCCGCTGCCTGTTGGAGGTTACTTTACAACAGCGTGAGGTAGAAGGCATCAGCAGCTAGATGAATCACTGAGATGACACCAGATCTTTTGAGCATCCTAAGAAGGGAGAGGTTGGTAAGTCCTCAGGGCTGAGGGGACCATGCTGGAGCAGCTAATAAAACCGAGGTTGAAAACAGGAGGTCTGACAAAGAATCACAGCCCAGGCACAGGGGTTATTCGACGTGCACACATTGATGGCAGCACACCGATCTCTGGCTCCTGGCAGTGTGGTCAGCTCTGCAGGGAGCTGGGCCCTCTTCCTCCACCATCTACGCAAAGAGTATGGGCCAGTGGTTGCCCCTGGCAAGATGAACAGCAGGACTGGGAGGGGGGAATCAATTGGTGTTTGTTTCCCACTGTGTTAAGCACAGGAAGGTAATGCAAACCAAGAGCTGATGCAGGGGACTGGGTTTTCTTGCACGTCATGGAAACCTATGAAAGGCAATTAAAATACAACAGCAAGCAGTCAATCGTTACAGTCTCCGGTGACTCTGTCAGCTGCTTTCCTCTCATTTGGCTTCATGTAGTCCTTTCTCTGCAAGTTCTCCTATTTTGGACAAAGCACTCATGCTATCATCATTATACAGTTTGAAGACAAGTTCTTCCTTACCAAGACCAAAGAGAAGATCAACAGCAACAAGTCCCATTTGGGGCAAGTTTCACAAGAAGCCTGATGGAACCATATCGTTTCTGTCCTGCCAGTAGAGAGCAGGGATGGACTGCAATGTAGTTCCTAGTTTAATTCCACAAATCCTTCTGTCAGTCCCAGACCTTAGGGAAACCTCATGTGATGACGCTCAGTGGTACTGACTGTGCCAGTCTGCCAATCTAGGAACTATAGGGTTTATCTGTGCTTGGGGGCATCTTTAAAAATCCTTGTTATGTTCCTTACAAGAGTCTTGTGTCTCCCGTAGAGCAAGACATGCTCAATATACTATTGTGCAAGAATCAAGTGGCTCGCTTTGGCAGGCATCTGTGAAACTGCTCCCTTGTTTTTAAATATAATGGGTTTGTTCCCTTCTGTCTTATGTCCACTCATACTTCTTGGGATTGGGGGGGTAAGAATGAACCGGAACTTCAACCTAACTTAAAAATTACAAAAAAAATAAAACCCCACAGAGATTCAACTTAGCCGACAGAATTCCATCCTTTTATGTTTGAAACTTGGAAGAAGGCTTGAGAAATTACAAATTGGCCCAAATGTACTTGAAATGGGAAAGAGCATTACTTTAGAAGCTTACACATTGCTGTGGCTCTTTCTCTGCAAGCTGGAGCCAAACATTTCACAGCTGGATCACACAGCCCCTGAATATCCTGTGCGTTTGCAAGATGGCAATTCCTGTAGCTCATCCCTGTTTTGAGTGAGGCTACTCTGAACACCGAGCTCACAAAACCAAAAGACCAGGATTTCTGTATCAACCTGGATCTTGCCACTCATCTTTTACACAGCTATAGTTTTCAACTGAGGAAATGAGGTCAAAGAGTTAAGCCACCCCTCAGCAAGATTTACCCTTTCAAAAACATGTCAGTGTGTTGTGATGCCTGGCGCCAATATTTGTATAGGTGGATTAGCGCCTTTAAAAATCATTTTGTTTGCTTTTCTGTTGACCACTCTCCCTGCTGCAATGTTTCTCAATTAGATCCAGCACAGTGACTGCCCAACGCCCACACCTTCCCCCCCCCGCTGCCCCATCTGCTTCTGGTGGAAGGAGCAAAGGGGATATTCTCTAGGGAGCACAACAAGGGGATGAGGAGATGAGGCTAAATGGCTGGATTTAGGTTTGAACAGGCGTGAAGCACTGCCAGGTATCAAGGCAAGGATCACAGAGGTTTTGAGCAGGGTGGGGTGTGCTGGGAAGATACTGTCTGCGCTCACACGCTGCAGGGACTTTTGATCAATTGGGCTGGCTCTGGTGATATTATCATCTGAGGTATCTGCTGTTGATTCATAGTGATAGTGATCCAGGTAAATGATTGCTTCGGTCCAGGATGTTTAATTCCTATGCTGTTAGCCACTCCCTTGCTTTCCAAAGAATAAGGAGTCTCTCAAACTTGCACTGACTGCAAAGGAGGAGGAAGGCATTTTGCTCAGTGACTAATACTGCAGCTTGTACAGTCCTGGAGGGGAGGCAAGCAGAGAGGAAACACAGGCCCTGATTTTGAGCTCTTTTAGCTCCCAGCTGCAAACCTTACCATTGCAAGCGCAGCTGCTGGTCCTCGGCACTATTGCAGCAAATCATGGCTGTGAGGCAGGGTCTTTCCACCAGGGATATGGGAAAAAGAAGGGGTTCACCAGAAAGGGAGGAGGCAGAAAACGAGGAGTAGAAGGAACAGTTTCAAACCAACTCCTTTTGGACTTCTTCCAGGCTACCCCATAAGTTTAGGAGGGGGTCTGAGGACAAACCAAAAAGATACTTCATTGCCGTTGTCCCAGTTCCCTAATACCCTTTCTTGTCGTGACACTTACAGAAAACATCCAACAACTGTAACACAGCTGGCATGAGAAGACCATGGCCAACCACGTCGACCAAAAGTGTCTCACTGGGCTTCACTTCTCTGTATCTACCTGTGACCGTCATGAACTGGAATCCACTCACCTCTCCCTTCCCTGTCCCTCCTCCCTCCCCAAACACATTTGTCTCCTCTTGGGAGAGAAACATCTTTGCTCTGACACGAGCCCCCAGCTCCGACAGGAGCCAGAGGCAGCCCAAAAACCCGGGAAAGCATGAAGAGCCATCCTTTTTATGTTGAGGACTGATTGGCTCCTTTCCTGAAAGCTCCTGAAGAGGCAGGGGTTTCATTAGGCAGCCTTTGCAACTGCACACCGGTGAGAGTTTTACTGTAAGTGAAACAGCAGTTGTTCTAATTAAACCAACACAGAGCAGGCCACCTTAATCACCGTCGTGATTTCATCTTCCTTGAGGAGAGAGGGGAAGAGGAATCAAAACTGATAAGAGAGAGGGAAGAAGGGGAAATGTGCTGAGTCCATTTGCTCCTGGTTCCTCAATTTAGAGCACTAAGGGATGTCTCTCATCTCTGTAAAGATTAATGTGAGCTTCTGATGGCATGTTTTATTAAATGGTTATATAATAATTAATGCTTGAAAGCAGGGCTTCCAAAAGCCACTAAATGCTTTAACAGGACAAGACCCAGTGGCTTTCAATGGCATTTGTGCTTGCAAGTCGCTCAGGTGCACTGGAAAATGTCACCTCTACTCCCTTATTCAAATCAGTGCCTCATTTACTCCATCAGCATGACCTTGCCAGGCTACATGGAAGAAACTAGGGGCAGGGGTGAAACCCATGAGCCCTCTAGGGAGAGGGTCCGTGTTCCCTCAACCTTGGGTGGAGGGAGGAGGTGCCGGCAGCACATGGCCTGAGCGAGAAATCCATCAGCTGATGAGCAAGTACCCAGACACCAAGGACACCTGAGGAAATAACAGCATGATAATTCCCATCCTGACTCTCCCAAAGCCTGCAACAGGGAGGCACATCCGTCCCTGAGACGATGCAAGCCGGCAGACCAGGTAGAACTGCTGCTGGCAAGCTAGGAGGCCAGTGGGCCAAAGCTTAATAGGAAAACAGCAGTGATTTGTCTCCACCACTATTTATGTTTCAAGCACATGACAGGCTGTCAGTGGAAGTGAGTGCTGCTAAATTTACTGCTTCTCAGATCTCCGCCACAGTTGCATACTTGACAAGTCACTTCATTTGAAGGGCTAGGTGTTGGGCTAGACTTTCCTCCCCCACACTCTCCTTCAGTAAAAGTCACTAACCAGCTGTCTTTTTTCTGCAAACTCTTCCCCTTGGGGGCTATATTATCAGGGTGTGAGTTTAGAGAAGAGGGACGCTCCCGGCATATTTGGGTTTAACCCCGATACGTGCCGGTCTTGTTCTGGGCCACTTGACTGCAGATGTGCGTCTGACAGGACACAGACGAGACTGAACCGAACTAATAACAGCTGGGTTACCGGGCTGGGCATTTGGAGACGGAGAATGCGAGAGCGTGGTGAGCACAGGTGAGTGCCAGCTGGGCATGTGGGCAAGAGCTGCCGAGCATCCTAAGGAAAGCAGCGCGAAAACTCGTGGGGATGTGAGAGGAAATGCAGGTGGGTGAGAGAGTATGCGGGAATTAGACTGCACGCGTATGTGCATGTGTATGGGCTTCAGGAAAAACGCACGTGGAAGCGCTGGTGTGGGACTGAAAGTACGATGGAGCATTAACGTGAGGACATGCATGGGGGAAGGCTGGCAGACAGGGAAGGAGGGGTGAGAGGACGAGCGCAGTCTCGTGAGCAGGCAGCAGAGCTGCACATCACCTGGGAGGGGGTACTCCTCCGTTTCCTCTCTTTTTTGGAGGACTGCAGTTCAGAGTATCATTTGCCTCCGCTGTTCCAAGTGTTGCAGGGTGCCTGCATCCACGTAGCCCCATGCGGGCTTGTGACAAGGCAGGTCTTGACAGGTGGGACAAGAGAAGAGGCCTCATTTCTGGCTAAAAACTTCTAATGGCAGGTTTCAAACACTCCTGAAAAGCAGCAGAAGGGGAGTGAGGCTGCCGTTCGATGATAGTGGGCTCTAAGAACCTCCAGACCTTCCCTCCCTGAACCTGGGCACACTCCCTGTGCTTGTCAGGCTCTACTCTGCACCAGAGAAGGGAACTGATCCAGTTCAAAACCCAACCAACCAAAAGAGGGTGAATGTTCCCCTTCCAGGGTAACAGCGCTAAGTTCTTTCCCTTCACTCCTAGCTGGGACCAGCACACAGGTCAGGGATCCTGCAACATAGCTGGCTGGCAAGAGATAACCAGGTGTCACAGTGACAGCCAGCGAAGTCCTTCCTGCTGCCTCAGCCCTTCTGTCTCATCCTTTCATCTGCTCCTGCTACTCCTGACCTCCCCTCCTTCCCCATGGCTTTGGCCCAGGTGGTGAGGGGGCAGAGCTGAGAGGTGGGAAACCCCTTTCAGGGCTAGTGCTGCCTTCAGGACAAGCCGGTGCCTGGACCCGGGTGGACACCACTCCCATGTGTGACGTGGCCTCCTGCCCATGCAAAGGAGAAAGGCTAGCATGTTTCCTCCTAAATTTTTTTTCTCTAGCTTGTCCTCATTGAGTACAAACCCTTGTTGAAGGGTTCTGGTCTTAGTGGCACGGAAGCTGATCCCCACTGCTGGACAGCAGCACATCTTCTCAAATGCCCTGAGCCTCCTTTTGGCTGCAGATATCAAGACGCAGTTGTCAGGAATAAGGTGTTATGAAAGACAGCCAGAGGGGACTGGGCACATCCTCCTGCCCCAGCCACTCCTTTCCTTTCTTCTGTATTCAGTGGAGCTCTGCTTTCTCCCCCACACACTGGATCTCATGCTCAAGATCCTTTCATTTTGTTCTCTCATGCACGCTCAGTAGATTACACACATGTATGCACATAAACACATACCCCTACAGGGAATGCCATGCAGAAGCGGGACACATCCTCTTTTTTCCCATCACAAAGGTGCAGGACAATTGCAATTCTCCGCCAGCCCTTTAGGAATCCGCTCCACTTGCTTTTCCAGTGGTGCAGGCCAGAGGCCCTTGTTCTGCAATTGCGCCGCATAGTTTGTATGATTAAAGGTAGCATCTGCAGCTATATTAGCCGGGCTAATAGTGACAAGTGCTATCAATCCTCATACTTCAGCGAATAAACTGATCACCAGCTGGGGACAGAAAGCTCCCCTTGTCTCTCATCACCATTAACGTACAAACTGCATGCTTTACGCAGGTTTCACACCACCACACGCACGAATCGCGGTTGCAAATGGGCCCCTTCTCCTCCTCCTGGCAGATTAGAGGCTTGTAACGCTGGACAATGCATTGAGAGCAGGCATATTGACTGGCACCACAGTACCTGGTGTCCAGCCACCCCTCCTTTACTGCAGCACCTTCTCTTTATCAGCTTTGCCCCTGGAAGCATCTGCAATGGCTTGTCAATCCTTCGTCCTGACCCTGTGGATGCCAGTCACAGGCTGACAAAGATTGCCTCTTTAGAAACCCACGAGCGGACGGAGGGAAACAGAGAGAGGTGGAGTTTGTGAGTTAGAGACTGACAAATAGTTTTGGGTACCTTCTATTCTTTCTTTGGTTCACTGCTTTCCATGCGACGTAGCAGACATTTTTATGAGAGGCTCATCCAAGGCTGCTCTAAATTTTACTGGGGGTGGGGGGGAACCACGACAATCGTGCCCTCCCACCTGGCCTCCAAGGACCAGGAATTCATCCACAATAATCGTCCATGCCCTGTGGATTGAGGTTCTCTGACACTTTTACTGGATAATAGCCCCTCTTAATAATCCAGCCATCTAATCGAATTCCTTTTTATCACCTCTCCAATACCAATACTCTGTCTGAGCGCTCTGTGTAGGCTCAGTGGAAAAAAAAAAATCCTGCAATTTCTAAGCATAAGGTATTGAAATAATACAGAAAAAAAAAATAGTTTTCAACCCCCCTCTCCCCAAACACTTATTTCCTTATTTCTCAGCTGCTCTCAAATCTGCTGTCCTTGTATTTCTAAGTCCGGTGTTCCAAATGGGATGCTGGGTTTGATTAAAACAACTTCCTGGCTTATAGGTTATGTCAATATCCTGGTGGGATTTTATGCCACTAATCTCAGCAGTCTGCAAGTGCAGAACAGTTGAAGGAGGGGAGGGATGTTAACTACATTAAAATGCCAGATTCACCTGCAGACTGTATTTTTTCACTGCTTCAGGAGCAGAAAGTCCTGAGATGATTTTCAGGCAGTAGGAGCTTGCATATACAGGCGGATGTCACAAGCAGGAAGGAAAGGGAAGAAGCGAGAAGGAAGGAGAATGGAGAATAGGGGAAGAACTAGCAAGACAAAAAAAAAAAAATTAAAAAAGCATAAAGAAGATAGTTTGTGAGACACAAGTCTTCAGGAGAAGGACAGAAAAGGAAACAGATAAGGAAATGAGACCCAGAGCACGAGAGAGAGATTAAAGGTTGATTTAAAAAAAAGCAAGGGGGTGCAGAGGGTTAGGGCAAGCAGGCGGAGCTCTGAGCGAGGTGAGTCGCCGTGGGAAAGCAGTGGGGAACGTAGTCAGCATTGGCTGGGAATACAACGTACAAGGGGTTACTAAGGCCCGAGTCTTTAAGCTGTGTTACACTTCCACTGATCCACAGTAAACAATTTCACTGCTCACAGGCAATATGAGGCTACTGGCAGTATCACTGAAGGTCCCAGCACTCGGATGGTGTGTATACGTGCACGGGACATACAAGTAGGAAAAGAGGTACGTTCCCACAACCTTCAATAGTGAGGGCTTGGGACATTGTGGGAACATTTGGTGCCGACTACTCCTCCTTACCTTCTGCCTGCTTCATCTCAATAAAAGCAGATAAAATACACCATTAGCTACCATCCCATTTCTCGACAAACAAGTGCTCTCATTGCTACCTTCTCAAATACAGAGAAGTCCTCTAGAAGTTCTCAGTTACTAAAACGCTCCATGTTATGAGACAGTCTGCGATTCATCGATCAAGAAGACAAGGAAGAAGCCATAGTGCCAAACTCCAAACAATCCCAGCTGCAGGAAATCTAGAAGATCTTCTCCAACACTTTCCATGCAGCCCTGGAAGAGCTCCCATGCATTTCTTTTCGTCCTCTTCCCCTAGGCTCTTGCTGTGAACAAGTCCTGGTTTGCATGGAGGCCAGTGTGGCTGCCAAGAGGCTCCTGGAGGAAAGAAATGCTGCCAGCCCTCCAGTTGCTTGTCACTGGGGTCATTTGCGGTTTCGGTGCCCTCACTTGCAAATCTGTTTTGGCGGGAAAAGGCTCCTCGCATCTCCCAGCTGCATCAGCTTGTCACGCAGTGGAGCTGGGCCGCCTGATCCGTGCATGGGAGGGAGCGCACAGGCTGGGATGCGGCAGGAAGCTGCTGCAAGAGCGGATGGAGATGAAGCTCAATCTGCTGGAGACCATGGATCTGCTCCTAACGCAACACGACAAATGGCCTTGCTGCTCTGTGATCTCCTGAACATGCGGCTTGCCCAAAGGGGCTCTCATCTGTCATAGGCAGTGGGAAAGCTGAGGTCTGCGATGAGGGGGAAGAGCTCTCCATGGAGATCTGAAAAATCCTGGCTTTTTCTACATCCCTCTCCTCTTCCAGCTGGAGGCAGTTGTAGAGAGTCATGGGAGAGAGCTGGAGGAATGAGGAACTGAGATACCTGTTCAGGTCTTTCTTCACTTAACCCAAAAGCCTTCCTGAGCTCTTTCCGAACAGAAATTGGCTGAAGGTGACATATAACCCTCTGAATTTGAACCTCCTTGGGCCATTTGTGTGTGCTGCTCCTGCCAGCATGCTACGTTAACTCATATATCACTTGCTTATGATTCAGGGATCTGACCACCTTAACTTGGAGCAGACAGTGAGTTGGAGGCAGGAATGTTTGACTCCCCATCTATGTTTCTCTACACTCAGTCATCCACAAAAGTGGTTGATTTCTGCAGTAGCCCAAAGGCAAGCGTGGCTCTTTCAACTAGGAAGAAAGAAAGAAGAGACATTTAGGAGTCCTCAGAGAGACAGAGTTGGTTTGATTCTGGCAAAGAGTACCTAGCACTGCTTGAAGTCCTAAGGAAGGAGATGGTCTCACTTCCCTTTCTAGGCGGGAATACTACTCCCCACCTGCCTGGCGGTGCCCATCACCAGCCCTGTGCAGGAGCAGATGCCTTAAGAGCTGGGGCAGGAACATAGGCTGCCAAGATGCTAACCTATATTCTCTTATCTGCTTTCTGCATGGCGACTATGGAGGTGCTAGCAGCCTTTCCAGTTCTAAGACTGGAGTCTAAGTGATAGATTAAACCTCATTTTAGGCAAGAGTCTTTCTAGGGAATGAGGCTGCAGAAATTTCTACTGAGTTTTCTCAGGAGAAATGCAGTCTAAGTTAGATTCAGACTAATAGCCTAACACTTGTTCCTCTCTAAAAGCAGAAAATGCCCAAGGCATTTTTCTTGTGCTTGTGCAAAGACACTGATCACAAACCTGTATACAGCACCACATTCTGGGGCCTTTCTTCAGGGAAAAATCATTAAGCAAAATCACACGCACACACCCAGCAAGGAAGGCAAAAGACGAAAAGAAATTGTGTGCAGAGGGAACAGTCGCAGCAGTTTCAATTTATGAGACAAGAAATTGTATTTCAAAGAGAATACAGGAGCTGTCCCCTTCAAGAATGTTATTAACCAGAATTTGCAATAAACCCCACTCCATTTATATGCCCCTAAACTGAAGGGCCCTGATAGAGATTATACTGCATTCTGCAGGGCTCTGCCAGGAAGAGCTCACAAGCTTCAGACCTTGCTATCCCAGGGGTGTGAATCACCTCTCCTGCTTTCTGACCCATCACCCCCCTGCTTCCAGTTTCTCACCCTTTTTTTCCCTTCTTCGGTTCACATACCTCTTTTTGTCTTTTCACTTATTCTTCTTCCCCTCTCTCCCTCCTCCTCTTCCACTATTATTCTCCTTTTTATCTTCCAACCCTTTTTATCCTTCTACTCATATATCTTTCTAAAAGACCAAAACCTGACTGTAACTCAGTTGAGCTACTGCAATGACAAAAAAAACATTCATGGAGGAATAGTGTATTGGAGAAACATCTAAGAGAAGAGTTCCTATGCTTGCAGCTTTGTTTTGCTTTTATAGTTGTCTGTTACATGGCAAACCCATGTGGTGATTGCTCCAAGCGAGACGATGCCGTATCACACCACATGGCTGGAAAAGACTTCATTCTACTTCAAAGCTGTAGGGAATTGAACCAAAGGCAGGGGGTGGAGGAGAAGAATAAGAAAAAAAAACACCCTACAACTGATGGAGTATGCTACAGCTGAAGAGAAATCACTGGGAGGTGTTGGCAGCAAAGAACTTCATTTATAGAAGCTGGGCTGCTGGAAATTTCCTTGAAGATGACCCACTGAAGATCTGTTTGGTTTGAATTGATAAGGGCGTCTGTCTATTTGTACTTGAGGACTCTGGTGGAAAGCTCAAGGCTAATTAAAAATCTTTTGCATATACTAGCTTTGATGGTTAGGACATTTATCAAGAAGGCAAGAAAACAACAGAAGATGTCATGGTGGTGTAAAAGAGGGAATAAAAAGTAGAGAGAGAAGGTCAATCCAGCAATCCCATGCATACCTGCTCTTAAAAATGGAGAATTTAGTGTGGAATATACATCCATATTTCACTCTCACTTGTTAACAAGGCAGCAAGTAATTTAAGGAGGTGATAGGTTACCCATGAAGGGAAAACAATATATCAAGCAGTTATAAAAATAAAGGATGCTATCTTCTTCTTAAACCCCTCTCATTGCTGGAGGAAAGATAGTGGCCTGGGTAGACCACTGCCCTTTTTCTGGCAAGGCTGCTCTTAGACATGTCCTCTGTGTCCCATTGCTTTCTGCTTCTATCTCACAGTGTCTCAACACACTTTTCTGTACATATATATTTGCATGTGGTCAACTTCATATAACACAGTTTGTATGCAGCAGCCTGGAAATGAAAGTATAACAAGCACAGCAAAACTGATATTCTCATTAAAAAGAGAAAAGTCCTCCTTCACCAAATATGACCCAGTATCTGTGTCTCCCTTTTGGACAATATATACTGTGCTGTATGAACAATGGAAGCAATAAATAAGCCATTATGTAAAAGAAGAAGAGGCTTCCTAATAGGGCAGTGAGTGTTTGGCATGCAGTCATTGATTTAAACATCAGACAAACAGGTAATGATTAGAGGATGAGAAAATGCCTGGTCTCACTCAAGGGCCCAATCAACACATTACAAAAAACCTTTCACAGTTTTTGCACAATAACGCTCTGGACAACGGGAGTGTTGAGAAGGGTCCAAGGCGCAGGAGTGGGAAGTG
Source organism: Gorsachius magnificus (assembly GCA_034008185.1). Taxonomy (NCBI): domain Eukaryota; kingdom Metazoa; phylum Chordata; class Aves; order Pelecaniformes; family Ardeidae; genus Gorsachius; species Gorsachius magnificus. The sequence goes on from CM067081.1 coordinate 127,449,136, forward strand.
TTTGACCCTACTGCCCAAAACCTCTCTGTTTGGAAGACAAGTAACTTCATCTTCCAGTATTTTCAGTCTTGTGCTTTCCCTAGCACAAGAGTCATGGTGTAAATTAAGCAAGAGCTCGGTCTTCTCCAGCAAGCAATGGTCAGTACCCACACCAGTAGAGAGAAGGTCTTGTCTAGGATGAGAACAGCAGCAAAAGGAGCTGCTATTTAGTACTATAAAAGCAGCCTTTTTCTAGTTTCCATTCCATGATCCTACCTCCACTGGTCAAGGAAGCCTCCTTTGCATCCCGAGACACCTACACGTGCTCATAAGCCTCTCCTGTAGCTAGCCTGCAACCCACTGTCAAACAGGCTTATGCCGAACCACTCAGGGGTTTGAGGTTGAACAAAAACAAATGGGAAAAAATACAGCGTACTGGAGACAGTCTTTGGAGTGAGCAGTATATGAGCCTGACATGGAAGTAACTGAGCATCTTACTGATTTGTACAATGCTGCTTCTCTTTCAATTCACCTGCTTTTAACCAGCTGGCTGAACTGTCTCAGGAGACTCCCTGGTTCGGGGTTCGCCTCCACGCAGCTCTTCCTGTCCATCTCCTCCTAGTAACCAGCCTTTCTTTTCCAATTCCCTCAGTATGAATAAGAATATCTCTGCAGGAAAAAGTCGTCTGTCTCTGCAATCCCCAGTTTAATACTCTGACATGGCATCAATATCCTGCTGCTACCTTTTCCTTTTAATTAAGTTCTACTCCTGACTCTTATGCCCCTTCTCCTTAAGTCGTTCAGTTTTCCTCTTCTCTCTGCCCTGCTTCACCCTTCCTGGCGGGGTTTGTTTTTTTTTCCCTTCCCTTTCCTCCTAACCTGGAAACTTGCCAGCAATACTGCAGAAGGGAGCACACCGAGAAAGGTTAGGCAAACACAACATTATTACCAGAATCAGCAACATATTGCTCATTAAACATTTAAAATCAACAGTTGCTGGCTTGATCTGCCAGTATTGTCAGGAATGCCAGTTTTTGCTCAAGGTGCCTCTTGTTTCCAAAACGGCTTTATTTATGATGTGGGAGCTGGTGGCTGCGAGAACAAAACCCTACCTCCAGCAGCCAGCAACACCCAAGCTACAGGCGGCTCCACGGAAAGTTCCCCAGCGAGCACCAATCACTTCTGCCTCCCCGTCGCCCCCGCTGCTTTCCAGAAACAAATGGATGTGTAAGAGCACAGAAATGTGTTTCCAGGAGATAAATTATTTATCTGAAATTTACTGTTGTGAAGTCAGCGTAATTCTCAAATCCGCAGACATATTTTATGCACTGATAGGACGTTTCAAACAGGGGCATTTGGACTCGTTTCTTCCCTCCTCCTGCAAGCATTAACACAATAATGCCTCACCTGGAAAAGAAAAGAGCTGGTGCTGGAGCTGGAAAGGCAGGAGGATAATAAGCTTGTAGTTTCGTATTGTGTCCCAGTAAAGTTCTGCTTCTCGATAAACCAAACAGCATAACACTCCTTCTTCCCCTCCCTCCGATCTCTGTGATATTGGCCTGTATTTTTTCTCTCTAGTCTACAATGTTGATGCATTTGGTAGTTGGAAAAGACAAGCTTTATCCCACATCAGGTACAAACATTGCTACTGTGGGGAAATCCAGAGCCCTCCAGCTCTGTCAGCGTCCTCCCTCCTGCCCTGCAGCAGTCCTTGCTCTCCCAAACCAGGTCAGAGACAGATCGCTCCTGTACCCATGCACATACCCACTTGCCTACCCCCACATGGGCACTCTCCTTTCTTCTGCTGGCTCCTGGGACACTTCTGCATTGGTCAAAGCCTGCCAAATGTCACCTTCTTTCAGGAGCGCCTTGGATAGTACAGGGTATCTAAACTCGTGCTACTGACAGTCTTATGAGTAGGCATCCAAACTGAGATTCCTTCTTCCCAGAAAATAGTTTTCAGGCATTTTTGCCAATTATTCTGACAGGAACAGAGCTGGGTCTTAGGTCTCGGTGTGAAGATTTATTCATTCTGAATGGTACTTATTTGAAGCACAAAAAATAAGACTGTCCTCTGCTAAGGCAGGAGTAAAGAGGTCCACACATAAGCCACACAGTTCACAAGGCAGATAATGAGCCCCACATTTCTGAGAAGCTCCTGCCCACTGAGCAATAACAAGTCCTGCAGATGCTTGCAGGCACCCTTCACTTTAAGTTAGTCAGAATGGAAATGAATGTGGCCCGGACATGTCTTTCCCTTTGTTCTGCATGGGTGTATTTAAACCAGTACATGCTCAAAGAGAAGCCAATGGCTTGCTCAAGGCTCTAGTAAATCCAAAAGGCAGCAGTAAAGACTGCGGTTTTCCAGGCTATAAGCGAGCATTTTTGAGAAATCAGATGGAATGCTTCCAACAATCCAGCAGAGAAGTCCCAAAAGCTCCTCATTTTAACAATAACTCCGTAAGTGGATGCACTCCCCCACCTGCCGCTTAAGAAGCCTGATCACATACCAGATCCTCCGTTAGAGTTGGCCACTGCACAGCAAAGGAAAAGTTGGCAGCCATTTTCACTGAAACATAGCCTAAGCATCTTGAAACGCTGCCACGAAGAGTTTTCAGAGGGAAAAGAAAAAAATAAAGAGTCCTTTTGATTTAAAAACAGTTACTCTCCTCCTTGCATCTGGCGTCCCTTTTGTTTGTTAATCCAAACAAACACCTGACCTATGGTCAGATAAAACATGCTGGATTTTCACTGATAGGAGCAAATCTTCACTGCGGCTGCAAACAGCTATTTTTGTGTGCTGTTTGATATTCAGCGGGAAAGATGGAGCCCCTCTTCCCACCCTTCCCGAGCTAATTACCAGCCACTGCTGCCGACAGCACTGCAGAGCCCTGCTCAGGTCAGCCTGAAAGACCATACTCTCACACTTACAGTCCGTGACAGCAACTGAGGGTGAAAAACTGCTGCTGCATTAACCCAGATACTAGCCAGCCACCAGAGACCCCAGACCACAGCCCCATTAGGGTACGGTACCATGGAGCCAGACAGACCTGGGCCATGCCTGGCAAGTGATCCTCAAAGACTGGGCCAGGCCGTGACCCACCTACTCATCTTAAATGGAAATGAAAGTGCCAAGGTTAACCCAGGTAAGGAGAGTGTCCATGGGCCACACTCCAGCTTTCTGAGCCAGGGAGTATTCACCAGGGGCATTAAAACAGACAAAGCAGCAGCAGGTTTTGTTAACCAGACAATGACTTGACTGACCAATGCCTGTAAAGACATGATAGCACACGAGTTATCTCCTGGATCTGAAAAAAGCACAAGTTGCAAAACGACCACCTAAACCCAAAAGATAGCCAAGCCCTTCTGTAATGCGAGCACAGGTGATCTAAGCTCTAGGTATGCCAGATAATTTAAACAGAAGCAAAGTAAGTCTGAATTTCTACGTGTGGTACCCGTGACCTGAGGACTGAAGAGAGAGCAGCCCCACAGACCAGCGGTACGCCCTTGCTAGAAACCCAGCAGTGGTGAAATGGTTTGCTCAACTTGCAATATAGTTGTAGCTTTAGGCAGTCCAATGATTCAATCACTTAACTGTCCAGAATCATCGGCTTAAAATGAGCTTTCAATAAATCTGTCCCTTTATTAGGCCAGGAAGCTCCCTCAAGCCCCCGCGGGTTATGGCAGCTGGCAGACCCTTGTGCTCCGAAGCGATGCTGCACTGCCGAACCGTATCAGTGTCAGAACCATCTCACAACCTCCTCCTGAGAGGGTTTCCTGAGGGCTTGATCCTTCAGGCCACGGGTCTCCGTAAACGCCGCCTTTATCTGAACAAGGTGAGATAGTTGCAAAGGGGCAACTTTTCATTGATTTAGTTAAAGTGATGCTACCCATCCTCTGGTCAGCATTCTTGTATCATTTCAAGTTGCGTTTCTGTCAGTGTAGGCAGATTCATAGTAAAGTAAAAATCCAAATAAGCCAGCCATGTGCACCTCCATAACAGGGTCAATTTAAAAATTACACCTTTGGTTAAATGGGTGCAACTTCCTCACGTAGCAAAGCCCCGAGCTCCCTTTTTAAGAATAGGTAGCACACCGAAAGCTATTTTCTTACGAGAAACCCCAGAAATAAGTTTCAGGCCTCAGAGAGAAGGATTAATTTGCTAGTAATGAAAGTGACACACAGGGAAAATGTAAAATCAATCTTGTGTTTAAAGGCAGAACAACACTGGCTCCACTTCCATTTTTTTTTTCTTCTCTCTCCCTCACTTTCCTCCCCTCTCCCCACAGTGGCTTGTTACCACCGAGCATACATTATGCACGTTACCCACAAGCCTCTGCTCTGTTTAAATTAAAAAAAGAAACAGCGTTTTTAATCAATCTATTTGCACTCTTCTGCCACAACTCACAAAAGCAGTTTGATTTCTTTTCATTGCTCTCAAGAGAGCTGAACACAGATGACTAAAAAAACTCACTGCAAACTAGTAATAATAACAGCAATAGTAGTAATAATAATAGTGACCCCCCCGAAGAAAAAGAAATGAAAAGGAGAAGCACAGTTAGCCAACTCTTGAGCAAAACACAGACTACATTAAAAAATAACGGGTCAAACTTGACCCAAACCTCAGTGATCTGGCTTGTTCTGACCTTGGACATCCCTCCCTCGCACCACCAACAGCTGAGATTAACTGCAAAACAACAGAGGGACCTTTCAGTCCTTTAAAAACTGGACTGCCTGCCTGCACATTTTCTCCAATTCCTGGCAATTCTCCTACATGCACATTTGGAAATGAAGTTGTTCCCAGGAATTCAGACCCTATCTTGGGTTTCGTATACTCTGCGATTCAGATGCAAAATTAAAAATAACAAGAGAAGTGTTTAGCTGGTTTTGCCCATAATGAATCACAGCCATAATTAATTCTACCCTTCAGATCTAGCGAGTGCTAATTCTTTCCTTCTTTCTCCAGTAAGGCAACAGGAGGAAAAGCAGACCATCACTTAACGAGACTATATCATGATGAGAACTCCCGCTCACTTTTCTAGCCATAAACCATTTTACACAGTGAAAACCTTTTTCTCTCTCTTTCTTCCACAGATGAAGAGAAAAAAAAGAATAATCTACCCAAGAAGGAACCTCAAAACAGAACCAGGATCTCCCCATTGCCGGACCCCTGAAGGGAGGAGACCTTGTAGCTGCAGAAAACGGCTCCTCGCTGCCAACGCTATTCTGCCTCCTCCACCACCCTAAGGCAGCACCCCACTTCCACATCTGAAACACCTCCCCTGATCTCCGTACCAATCTAGGACAACCACCACTAGATGTATGTACATACCTTATGCTTCCAGACCTAATTATTCGCCAAGTCTCCCGTGTTTTAGATTTCTGGACTTACCGTTCAAGCAGTAAAGATCCTGCCAACGCAGTGATATGTCTTTCCGCTTCAACCCAGATACATAACTTGTCCCTTTTGGCCATATCAAAGACATACACGGTATATTAATGCTAAATTATATTCACAGTTCAAACTGTGAAAAAGATTTACTATTCAAAGAAGTAAAGCCAGGGACCATATCCAAGATACAAATCTAGATGCTAGTTCAAAACTGAAACAGGCAAGTATTTTGGGTTGTCAACACCTTAGGGTTTGGTTTATACTTATCTTTAACCAAAATGCTGCCATTTTTGCCTGCAGCTTTAAAAATGGAAGAGAGGAAGGGAAGATACTGGTTATCTTCCTAATTGCTTCTTTGTAGCAGTCATCTGCATAGGAAATAATGCTGCGATTTGCCATGGGCTTTAAGAGAATTAGATGCTCTCTATGCACAGAAAGTCACTGGCTCTGGATGGCTAACTCCATCAGGCTATCTGGAAAATCCCAGCTAAGTAGCAACTCTCAGCAGTGTTGCGAAAAGGAAATGAGAAAGAGTATGACAGTCTAATGGTACTGCTAAAAAGTAGTGGCTGCCTCAGTGTTTGCAGGTACTCTTGGAACTAGGGGATGCACCGTTTTAGAAGCAGCAAGGGAATGGACAGGCAGGGTGGGTGCAACACACATAAGTGCGTTGCAGGGTATGTCATGATTCCTGCTGTCAGCATGTGGCGTTAGAGGCCAAACCCCCACAATTTCTGGCAGACGCAGAGAAGAAAAGGCCACGCCTGGGGAGCTTTCAAGCCTGGGCTGTTTGGATGTGGGGATGAGTGACCGTGACCACACAACGAGGGCTGCCGTGTTTTCCAGCCAGGGGAGCAGAAGGTGCCATGCCGCAGAGCTCTCCTGCTGAAGAGCCCTAGACGGAAGGACTCCCTGCAGGTGATCAGGAAAAGCATCAGCCTCGCTGTGTTTGGAGCACGCTGTAAGAGGGGTCTCATCACATCACTTTTTCTCACCTAATAGAGCTAAAGCACCGGGCTCTGCCAGCGTGCTTTGGGGAAAGAGCAACTATCAGCTGATGTAAGGGAGATGGGGGAACTGCGGGTCTGGGCTCAACATTAAGGACTGTTGACCTGACCAGCGTAAACCCAGGCAGTCAATGGCTGGTAAGTCTAGACCATAGCGCAAAACACAGGCAGGTCCGAACAATATGAACTTGGCAATGGTGGGGGAAACTATCAGATGAAATGATTGTGTGGGCAAGTTCATATATTTCAAGGTGGCTAAAACTGTGCCAAAAAGTACTTGGTTTTAAAAGGCTCAGTCCTTGAGCCCCGAGGGCCCAGCCCAACCAGCCACTGCGTCTATGCTACCCACACTGCAGTGCAAAAGGAGCAGATTTGTAGAGCGAAAAGGCGCTGGACACCTGCTGTTTGCACTACATACGCTGCAGAGGCTTACTTGGGACTTGCTCTGTTCAGGCCCCATGGGCTGGACACCATTAGCAGCTGGTAAGTCTGTGCATCTCCTGGTTTAGCTTCCCAGAGACCTTCCTGCACGAGAACCACAGCAGAGGGGTGCCCTTGTTGCCAAGAAGGCCAATGGTATCCTGGGGTGCATTAAAAGGAGTGTGGCTAGCAGGTTGAGGGAGGTTATCCTCCCCCTCTACTCTGCCCTGGGGAGACCCCACCTGGAGTACTGTGTCCAGTTCTGGGTTCCCTGGTTCAAGAAAGATGAGGAACTCCTAGAGAGAGTTCAGAGTAGAGAAACAAGGATAATAAGAGGACTGGAGCATCTCCCCTATGAGGAGAGGCTGAAGGAGCTGGGCTGGTTTAGTCTGAAGAAGAGAAGACTGAGAGGGGACCTAATCAACATGTACAAATATCTCAAGGGTGGATGTCACAAGGATGGAGCCAGACTCTTCTTGGTGGTGCCCAGCGACAGGACAAGGGGCAATGGGTACAAACTGAAACATAAGAGGTTTCAGTTGAATATGAGGAAAAACTTCTTATACTTTGAGTGTGACAGAGCACTGGAACAGGCTGCCCAGGGGGGTTGTGGAGTCTCCTTCTCTGGAGATATTCAAAGCCCGCCTGGACGATGTCCTGTGCAACATGGTCTAGGTGAACCTGCCTTAGCAGAAGGGTTGGACTGGATGATCTCCCAAGGTCCCTTCCAACCCTTGCCATTCTGTGATTCTGTGACTGCGAGATACGCTTCCAAAGCACGGTTGGGATTCAAACTCAAACACTAACATAGACACGCTCCATACCATATGTTGCACTGCACTTAATAAGCGGTGTGTTTCTACATATAAAATATGATTCAAAATCAATTCCCTTTGCAATTATTTATGCCCAGGGTGGAGAGTTCATGAGAACTGTCAATACTTCACTGTGCCAAGTGCAAAAAGAAACCTTACCGCCTCTACTTATGTGCAGCAAAATCAGATTGGTTTCCAAGATCCTGATTTTCTTCTGATTCTGGACATCCTCAGTATGACCTCCCTCACTGACTCACACTTCATATGCCCACTACATTCCAGTGATTGCTGTTAAAGTCTATTCAACAAGAATAAATATTGAGCACTGCAACTCCATTATTTGTGATCTCCATGTCCAAAAATTTATCAGAGTAGATATTTCCATCATCCTCTGCCTCAGAAACTTCATTCCCTCGCCTTTAAAAAACCCTGATTATAGACAGAACACTGGCTGTAAAAGTGAGATGGTAGAAGAGATTCCCTGTGTGATTCACTCATTTTTCAAGGCAAAGGATGCTTTTCTCAAATGCCAGAAACACAGGAGGTTCATCAGAAAAGAGTCCATCTGCTTCATTCACCATTCCCAGTAGAAACAATCCTGCCACTGGAAACAGGGATATTTCTGCTGATGAAGCACAAGGTGAAAGAAAATCTCATACGCCTTTTGTTCCACTGGGTCTGTGAGGCTATGAGAAATAAACATTTGTTTACATCTGTAAGGTAAGGAGATGGGACTCAAACACAGAGAGATGTATGCTGCTGTGTGAGTGTGCACTCGCATTGTAAAACAGGGATTAATGGATAAAAATCAGACCAACTACTATTAGGGTTTCCTATAAAATAGAAATCCTTTAGGATCTCCTAAGCAGACACAGAACTCCCACCTCCCACGCAACTTAGGTTTATCACTGACTCGCTGCGGTGCCAGACAACCCCAGGCCAGCAGGCCCCTGTCTCAGCAGCCTTAATCCACCCCAACGTGCACACCAGGGACCAGAGGTAGCTGGGAATTTGCCTGCTCTCCTAGGAGCAGAAAGTAGCCTGGATGCTCCTCTTATCTAGCTCCTGGAATGTTTGGAAGAAAGTCTTTAGCAGCAAAGAGCTTCAGCTGTCTCCTCAAGATTTTTGAGCAGCAGGTAGTTCAGACTGCTCAAGTCTGAGGCATCAATGGTGTCAGGGTTGAACAAGAGAAGGAGAAGAAATGCTCTTTAGTGCATGGACATGTGAAGACTTTTGAAATCTACACAGAATATTTTCTCCCCTGCTGGGTTTCATTTCCTAGTGAAGAGCTATCATTACATAGATATATAAATACCAGCTCACTTTTTCACCCATCGTTCACATTTTTAAATTCCCATGCCTACTGCACAAATGCTTTCTGGTGGGACATTTCCCTCCCAAAGTTTTGCTATCCAATCACCATCATAAACAGATTGAGAGCGTGCTGCTGATATATGATGCACAGAATGGGCAAAAGCCTTCCCAGGCGTTACTGTTAACCTTTTCTGCACCCCCATCAATGCAGTGCAGCTGATGGAGCCTTGCCGACATGCTCTGGAGGGGCAGCCAAGAACTAGGCTTAGGAACAGGACCCAGTATATAAGGAGTTTCAGAGTGGGGCTCTCTGATGCTCCTGAAGCTCTTCTGAGTACCACAAGAGCTCTGCGTGCGTGTATGCACGTATGCATGTGCGTGTGTCTATGCATGTGATGGAGGACTTTGGTCTACATGGGAAGGTGAGAAATATGCCCTCCTTCCTCTTCCACTCAGAACAATTTAAATAGTTGCATTTGATCTTCTCTTACATTTCTTCTTAATTTCCTTGGTTTGTGAAGTCTGCAGGGCAACATCCAGAGCTCTAGAGCAAAGCAAAGCCCATGGCACTGGGCAGAATGTCTTGGGCAGCCGGCACATTGTACACAATACGGCTCAGTCTTGAACTGTATCAGCCTCCGTTATCTCAATCCTCAGCTTCGTACAGCCTTGGCAGTTCTCCTCTTCCTTCTGTTTACATCTTTGTTCCTAAAGTTGTATCAAAGCACCTGGGCCTTCACCTACAGCTCCCCTGCTCCCTGAGCCCTGGGCTCCCCACCCCCAGCTCTGCCAATACCCCTAGCAAGCACTAAGGAGGCAGAGAATGGAGAAAATCCTGATTTTATTTTACTTTTCTTTTTCTGTTGGTGGGAGTCTTCTCTTTTCTCTTTCCTTCCCTTTTCCTTCCCTTTTCCTTCCCTTTTCCTTCCCTTTTTCTTTCCCTTTTCTTTTCTTTTCTTTTCTTTTCTTTTCTTTTCTTTTCTTCCCTTTTCCCTTCCTTTATCCTCTCCTGGATGAGTGGCTAACTGCCTGGAGCAGCTCTAACTCCTCCACAGCAGCACACCACGCTGCCGAGCATTATTCACAGAGGACAGAAACATGACGGGGAAAACGTAGAGGGAAGGCACATGAAGAAAAATTAAAAAAAAGACTTAGCAAATGACTGCAAGCCAACGGGTGCCAACAGACAGGAGAGGAGAGGAGAGAAGAGCAGGGAGGGCTCCGAGTGAGGTGCAGTCGCAGTTACCCTTAGTGCGGCTGCAGTCACCATGCAACTGGGATCAGCGGAGCGACTAGGGGGGGTGCTCCCCCCCCAGGAAAGCTGTGAGCAGCACTCAGCTGGGCAGCTTCAGGGACAGCACACTGCCCCTGCCACCTACCCAAACTCCCAGGGCGGGCCAACCCACTCCTCCATCTGCCCAGGCACCGGGATGTGCTGAGACACCTCCTGCCTCGGCTGGCACCCGGGCTGCGTGGGCACGCCTCTGCCAGAGCCCTGCAGAGCTGCCAGGGCTGAGGGCAGGGAAGCAGAGCCCTTTTGAAGTTTTGTAAGTGCCGCTGTTCCGTGGCACCCCAGACAGAGAAAGAAACCATCAGCTGGGATGGAGGCGGTGGGCTGGTTTTGTTTTCTTCTTTAATAGGCTGCTCCCAGACTGTAATGGGCTGCAGCTCTGCGGAGGTGGGAGGCTCTCCATCGAGGGCCGTCAGCCCCATGCTGGAGGAGGACGAGCGCATCTCAGCTAGGCATTGTGTGGCTGCTGGGCTGCAGGACTGCTGCCGGGGGATGCAGGCTGCTCCGCACTGGGCTCCCCCAGGCTGATGTCTGGGTCCAGCAGGCCAGGGCGGAGGGAAATCCCCATGGCACAGCGGGGTTCAGCTAAGTGATGCCATTTGCAGAGATGAGGCTGAAGAAATGGCTCCCTCTGCAGCGCCAGGCAGCCAGCTGCTGGCCTGACGCAGGCCATCGTCGCAGCAGCAAGACGCCTGGAGAGGCTAAGCCTGCAGTGCTGCTGTGAATGCCCCTTTCCCTGTGTTCCGCAGGGAGGTGGGCTGACACCACCTCCAGTTTACAGGTGCCGTGCGGGGCAGGATGGCTTGCCCTACATCCACCCATCCAGGCAGCCCCTCAGGTTTACCCCGGCATCTCTCTGGCACTGGGTGCTGCGCTCAAAGCCCTTTTCCCTTCACGGGATGGGCTTCCAGGCATCCACCTGATTTTCCTGTCCCCAGGAGATGGGGCAGGAGAGGGGGGATGCCGGCGGTAACGTGCTCATGCTCCTGACAGCCATACCTCCGTAAGGCTGCCCTGAGCCTGGGTTCATTGGTGCTGTGGGGCATGCTGGCTGGTGCGTGCCTCACCTGGTGCTCTGGTCTCCCCCCACCCCGGGGCTGACAGACAATCCGTGCCGAGCCCGAAGAGGTGCTCCAGCTGAAAAAATCTAGGACACAGCAGGGGGCTGACAGGCAGGTGGAAGAAGAAACAGATGTGGAGGCGATGTGGTGTGAGGACTGTGTTTGACCTGCAATATAGCTAACATCAAAATCAATCTACCCACTGTAGCTGGTCCTCCACCCTTTTGCTACCTCCCCCCTCAGACACCTACAACAATGTATTCTTCCTTCCTTCCTCTGCCGGACTCATCCACCTGATGTTTACCCATCCTCCTCACCCGTATCTCTCTCCCCCCTTCATCTTTTTTACCCTATCTTTCTCTCCCCACTGTGCATTATGGTTTCACTATTTTATTTCTTCCACCCCCTCTACTCCCCCATCTTTCAGCTGCCTCTGCTGTCCCTCTCTTCTTTCATCATACTGGTCTAGCTTTCCGAGCTGGCTAAATATCTACCTGTCCTTCCACCCTTTCACTGTGGCGTGTATCTATGTGGCATATCTATTTATTAATTTCCTTAAGCAAACACCGTCAGTTTTGTTGGCTTGCTTCTCCCTCCCTCTCCTCATCATTATGAGAAAATAATGAGCTGGTTGGTCTGCATTACTGGTTGGGGGGAGGCGGGGAGAGAAAGGAAGGGTATGTGGGAGTCGCAAGCCAGGTGCCCTGGATCGTTTGCCTGGGAAGTTCTCTCCTCTTTCTTCCTTGCCCACTGTGGCCTCATTTATCTAAGGATGTGGCTGCTTTTACTGTATATTATTAAAAAGCCTAAGAAAGCAATCATTCTGCAGAAGAGGAGGCAAGAGAAACCATTAGGAACACAAGGGCTCTCTGCTAATCATTACCTGAGACTTGCCCAGGGCTGGCAGCTAGGAAGCAGGCTTATGACTGTCTCCCATGGCCCACAGTGTCTTTTGCATGGGGATTTTTCAAATGCTTCCCTGGTTCTGGACGTTCAGAGGAAAATAAAACGTTAAGTTAAGGGTTGAAGTAGGCCATTAAAAAAAAAAAAAAAAAGTTCTGACTTGGTGAAAAAGCCCCTACCACCTCTCCCAGCCTCGTGGTCCCACTGCATCCATCACCGGTTTATTACTGCTGCCATCTGCTTGCCATCCTCGTTGGTAGCCTCAGACCCTCTCCTACAGGTCGGCACCACCGCTGCCTCCTGCCCAGCCGCAGACGTTGTCCCTGATCTCATATCCTTTTCCTTCAGCCTGTTATGGCTTCGCTGCCTTCCTAATGCCCTTCCTATCTCCATTCCCAAAGTGATGTCTATCACGGCAGTCACCGAGAGCCCGCTTCAAGCTCGCCCGTGCCATCTGTGCTTTGACAGTCTCCTTTAACCCTCTGCAAGTGCTGGTGTGCACCTGGCAAGGGGAGAAGTGACCAACATACCTCCTTACTCAGTGGTAGCTCAGCAGTTAACTTAAAGTTGACCAGACAAAAACTTAAGACGTTAAGCAAAATATTTTTATTCCCTCCCCTTAAAATTGGCCTGAAATATCATGACAAGCATTATTTATCTTATTAAGTACACTACATTAACCTTGCAAATATGCTAATGCACAAAAGGCGCTGCCTTAGCAGCTTTTTAGAATAGGAAATTAACCATGTTCATCAGAAAGCTTTTAATTATTATTATTTCTTAAATGCTGGCGTAATGCAACAGTGCTCCTTCTGCCAGGGGCGCCAGAGGAGAATGATGAGGGACATATGCCATCTTCCTCACAGCTGCCCCTGAAAAGGCAGTGCCTGTATTCCCTACCTGAACACATTAGGGAGCTGCTCTGTCCCCGGGCTGCACCGCTGGCACATGGGAGGGAAGAGCTGGAAGATCAGGCAGGCAGAGGAGGGAAGACTAAGCTGAGTGCCTTCCCTCGGGTAGCTCTAGCTCTGAAGAGGCTGTAGTCAGAAGTGCCACATGCTGGGAAAGGGCTGCAGACAGCAGAAGAAGGGGCTGTGTCCTCTGTCCAGGGTGAGCTTCCAGTAGCTCCCCAAAGAACTGGTGCAAGCCCTGGTCTAGGAGAGCACAGAGAGCCTGATGGCCATCTCACTTTCAAAAAAACCATGCTTGGCCTGAGCAAGGTGTCTTTCCCTCCCTGTGCAGCCAGTAGAGAGGGAGACATGCCCCAGGGGGCCACTTGTTCCAGTCTCAGGCCAGTACGATGGCTCCCCTCTGCCAGTGCCCCAAGCTGAGAGCCCAGCTTGGATGATGGAGCTGGGGCAATGGCAGCATGTGGTGGTCAGGGTGACAGCAAGATGCGCTCCCGCACCCTTCTCAGCTGCCATCACCATTTCTTGTCCCAAGGGCATGGCCACGCTACTTGCCCAGTCTGGAACAGGCTGAGCGCATCCCCTCTCTGCCTAATGGCACTGAGTTGCCATCATGAGCAGCGTGGCTGAGCAATGGGAGAGCATCACCACTGAATACCCTCCTGCGTCTCAGTGCACGTACACTGTGGATTCAAAGCCCTTCACCGGGGCTTGCCCTCAGCATGGTGCTACTGGTCCCCTTTCCCATAGTGACAAACTCTGCTTCTCTGGCTGCCTATGCCTCCTCCCTGGTGAGAAACAATGACAACAACATTTGCAAGCGAGGCCGGACAAAACCTGCCCCCCAAAACTACGAACAGGAAAGCTGTGATTCTCCCAGCTCATCCTGCCCAGGGCCTGATCCAGAGCGAGTGGCCGCCTCGGCTGGCTGAGCCCACCCTGCTGCAATAAGGGCTGTGCTGCTTCGTCCTCCACCCAGGCAGCCCTTGCTGATGGGTTTCCAGCGAGACTTTGGTTCTGCATCCCTTATCGTGCGCTGGCCGCCATTGCTGCCTGTGGCTCCTTGCAGGGCAAGCTCAGCTCAGCTGGCACAGGCAGTGCAGTCACAAACATAATTTCTGGCATTTCTGGGGTTTTTTTGGATTTTTTAATGGTGGTGTTACTGTTGCGGGCTGAGGGCAGCTGCTCCCACAGCTGCTGCAGCTTGCTGGTACGCTGCAGCCAGCAGCACTCAGGAGATGAGACCAAGGAGCACAGCTCTGCACTGTCTTGCCTACTATCTCTCTAAGCTTTTTAAAAGCTTTTACATTTTGGGGTTTTTTTTCCCCCTAAGTAAAATCTTAAGAGGGCAGATTTAGCCCAGTATCCAATGCCTTTCTGGAGTGTGCCCTGATAAAGGGGAAAAAAAAATAATTCATCCCCCAAGCAGCGTAGAGGTAAGGGAGCTTATCCCATGCCACCGCGTGGGAAGTGTCACAGCAGGATAAGCCAAGGGAAATCAAAAGCTCAGAGATTTACCCAGACGCAGAGAAAGGGATGATATTATCCAATATGACATTACATGTTCTTTCAGTAACACAAATCAGCTTCCATCGGTCAAACACTGCTCTCCTCCGACATGATAGCCTTCCTGAACAGACTGTGCAGTGCTGCAGGAGCTCTGAGCGGCTCTTTCGGTTTGTTTGTTTTCCCGTTATAATTATTTTCTCTGTAGTCATCACTCCTAGGCTGTCTTTCTGCGTGGAGAGGCTGAGGCAGCACTAACTGGGTGCAGACCCACAGATGGCTCTCCGATAGCGCCTTGGACTGGCATATGGCAAATAAGGAGTTGCGTGCCCTTTTCTCAGTCAGCAACAACGTGCCGCTCCCTACGGTGCTTTCTGATGGGCGCTGCTTGGACAGCATGGCTCTGCTGGCCTTCTCAAAGCCGGCGTCGGCATACTGCCTCGACTTGGACTGGATCTGCATTACAGCGAGTATCTGCTTGGCTTTGGCCAGCTTGAAACACAGCTCCAACAACTCCTGTGATGGAAAGCTTTAGAGAACAACTATTCAGCGACAGCCTGGGACACACTGCTTAGACATCTGCCCAGTCCTGGGGTTTCAAAGGCAAAAATCAAACCAGCAATCAGGAACAATCCCGACTAGAGCTAAAGGAAGTCTGAATCCACCCCATGCTGATTTTTTACCTGCTGTCCTTTGCATACTTGCCCTTTCCCATGGCCCTTGGACCCCTCTGCCAGTGACCTTGCTGCCCCACGGCCATGGTTAGCAGGAGGTGAAGGAGAGGCTGCCTCCTCCTTCTCAGCGCTCCCGTGCCTCTGACAGGCAGCCCCAAAGTGACCCCCTGCACCCAGACACATGCGCGCACACACTCCTGGAGCTACATGAATTACACCCTCAAGGCAACCATTTTCCTCAGTCCCCAAGTGACGTCTATGTCCCAGCACACTGGCTTATTTGAGACCAAACTGCAGTTGGTTGCATTCAGCTGACCACAGCCTTGGAGAGGAGCAGTTGCACCACCAGGAGTGCCATGCTAGGAGAAGCATCCCTGGGGGGTGTAGGGAGGGAAGAGAAGATTTGCATGGGGAGCATACAGAGATGGAGACTAAAGACAGAGGCCCATATGTATAAGGTAAGTTTCTTGTTCGCAAAGAAAGCACAAAAGGTGACGGCAAGGCCATCTTGGCCCACAACAGTGTCTTGCTCTCCTCTTGGAAACCTTGCCAGAATTGCCATCATGGGAGAGTGAGGGGTGCTGGAGGTAGAGCTGCTGGCATGTCCCCTTTCTGGACAGGATGGCATAGGCCACTCAAGGGAGTGGGTCTGATCTCTGGCCTTTCAAGTAATGAGCCACAGATGACAGCCATATGCTGCTCAGTACGCTCAGGCGATGCTACGTAACGGAGCGTCAGGCAAACATGGAAGAGGTTTCAGGAGAGATGGATGGAGACGGAGGGGGAGGCATCTGTGGTGGGGGCAGAGGGGAGGAGGGCGCTGTGGTTGCAGAAAAAGGTAATTTGCTGACAAGAATGCAGCAATTTATTTCGAGCTACTATGACTGACCGGTGCATTCCCTTTCATCTCTGACTTATCTCTTCCTTTCTAGTACAAACTGTGGCAGAACAGGGCCTGCCTCTCTCCTTCCCCAATTCAGTGGATAGTGCTGACTTGGGAGGCTAAGACAGGCCACTGTTACCAGCAGGGCCTTCGTCTCGGCTCCCTTTTCCCCTGACGAGCCCAGCAGCCTCCCAGCTTGCCGGTGGAGAGAGCACAATGCAAACCCTCTATCTATAGCCCAGCTTTCCACGGGAGGTGTGAGGTAGGGAGGTCTCTCTTTTTATCCTGGGGCTCAGTAGCAACAGTTTCCTTTCATCCCAGTCCAGTGACAGTAAATAGGGGCTTTTCTTCATTCTTATTTACTGGCCTCAGATTTTGTGGGGGCTTTTCTCTTTTTTCCTACGATTCCTGGCATTCATGGTTAGTACTGCAAGAACATATTTGCCAGGCAGACCTCTGTGCAGTGCCATGCCCACTCACGTATGGTTATGTACCCCACCCTCATCCTGTTAAGAAAACTGCCCTAGAGGTGAACACCAGCAGTGCTAAAGGAAATGAATGAATAAATTAACAGAACTGGCTCAGCCCCCCTGTTCCTTACTTAATACCCCCTTTGCCTGCTCTGGGGAGGGACTGCTCCGGTCGCAGGCCAAAGAGCAGAAAGGCTGCAGAGAGGCTGTGGGAGCTCCGTCACTTTTTGATTTTTCTACTACTTGATTAAAAGGGAGGCCTGAAAACGTTTTAAAGTAGACCTAAGTGCTCAGGGTGAAGGGACTGGCAAAGGACTATGACAGGAGCTGGACAGCAACATTGGAAATGGGCGAAAAGAAAAAAAATAGAATTTTGATAAATAAAATATTGCACATTTCATTTTTTAAGCAGGAGCGTAGAGCACACTGGCCTACTCTTTCCTGACGGTACAGCACGTCAGCTGGCACAGCTTCCCGGGGGGATGCAGTGTGTGCAGTACCTACCACTTTCCTGCAAGCAGAAGCCATTTGGCTGAGGAAGGGTAATGAAAGAGCATGATGGGGAGGAAGGCAAGGGGGAGGCAAAAAACCCACCCTCAAATCTTAGGAACTCTTCAGACAATATGCCATCCAGAATGCCTCCGCCTTCAGCCTCAGCAAGGGGGTTCCCAGAAGAAGACAACTCCATGGTAGCAAGCAGACAAGGGATGGGGTAAGACTGAGGTGAGAAACCAGCCTGTTGGAGAAGGAGGGGCCCCAGTGGGAATGACCTGCAGGCAGGCTGCAGCTGCTACCTCCCCACACAGTGGAAGAAGAACGGCCAGAAAAAATGTTTAATGCTTGAGAAACTGCTGCTGCCTGTCTGCCCGTCTCTCCATCTCCTAAGCACCTTTTCTGCAGCCCAAGAGAAATTATTTCCTCTCTATTGTTGGTTGATTGGACACTTATCTAGCTGTTTGTCTCCATTTTAGACAAAGAAACTGGTTTTTATTTTGGCTTCCTCTCTCCTAGACATTTCTGCACAGCCTATTTCTGGAGGACGCAGGCACACACTGGTGGTCCTGCTCTCAGACTCCCTTCTTCAACTCACTGCCGTGACCCTAGGCCAGAGGCACGCATGTAACAGCACAGACAATAATTACTCTCCTCAAAATACTGAGGACTATCGTAGTTATTGTAGTCCTCCTCCCAGTGAGAGGCAATGGCTGGCTGGAGCGCAGGCTGGCTCCCCCTTGCTATTCAGTGCTTTGCAGCAGCACGCTGAAGACCAGCAGACTGCTCTGGGTTGCGGTACAGTTCCCTGGGATGACTCTGTTTCTTCAATCCCACCACCTGGTTTGGTGGCAGGGGCAGGGAGGAGGTTTCGGACAGCCCAGTTCACACAGGAGGGCACCTTCTCAAGAGCAGCCCACTCTCTTGAGTCGCCGCTGTGGTTGGGCCAGAAGGTCAAAAAGGGCAGCGCACCTTGGGCTAGAAAAACTATTCCTTCCTTTGGAGCCTGAAAGGAAAAGGAGATGCTCAGGAAATCCTGAGCCCCAGCACCTCAGCTCCTTTTATAAAATATGTTCAGACTGACTAGCTGCTTCTGGGTTTCAATCTAAGTCCTGAGAAAGAGTTAGTATGGTACCACTAATTTGCTGTACTGCTGAAATCTTAAAAAAATCTCCAAAAGCAAAATTTTCATTCAGTCTAATTTTTTTTTTTAAATGGCACATCAGTGCCTGTGCCAAACATCAGCAGTCAATACAGGACTTAGATGATAACAAATGTAATGTTAATTACATGGTTATTGTTACTCATTTTTAATTAGCTCTTTATATGCAATCGAGTAATAAAGCAAAACTGAGGCTCTTTGCAAAGCATACTGTTCCCAAGGAAGCACACAAGAAGCCAGAAAAATCTCCAGAAAGGGCTGCAGACACTGGGTGAGGTTCCTAACATTGATCCCTGGGTCTTCTGACACTGCAGCCACAGTAGCTAATCTTAGCAGCCTGGCAAAAGATACTGGCAGAGACAGTTACTGGCAAAGAGTAGAGCTATACATAAGGACACCCAGACTCTCTCCATCTGTAATACCCCAGCCCCACGCTCATAACCAGTCTCAAACCACTAAGGAGAAGCAAAGCAGCTATCTAGAGAAATATCTCTTTGCCTCCTCACCAAACTCCCATTGCTCATGGCAGGATTTGTAGTTCTCTTTCTGTTAAATAGTTACCCTGCAGTATTTCAGACCTCTGCAGGAGCAGAAGCCTTACCCATTAGGAAAGGGAAAGAATTCCTGCTCCCCTTTTTGTATCAGCCTTGGAAGAGTCTAAGATAAAACACATCAAAAAGCGCTGATGTTTTTATATGCAGGAGGATGACATTATTTTAGAGGATTCCCCCTGCCCTGTAAAGCTGGACTTGAGATTAGTAAGGTGCCTGGATTTGTTGCTGAAGGCATGCAGACAATGCGACTGGTACAGTGAGCTAAAATGTCCTAAAACATTTGTAAAATACTACATAATGCCAGACACAATCATATCTTTAATAGTAACACACAACAGCACAAAGGGTTTACCGACACGAATTGCAATATGTTGCCTTATTCCTGCCTGACAGGGTTACTGTATGGAGCTTGTTCCCAACAACAAAGCTGATGAAGCCTGATGCCATCCCTGCCAGCACGCTTTGTATATCTGGGGCAACTTAGGGACCCGCTGATTGAAGGAAATCCTCCTCCTACTAAACACAGACTGGCAGCAGAAATGCTTCACGGCAGTTTCTTTTCGGTCTTAACGACTGTAACAGCTTCTGCAATCTTTGTAAGGGAAGCGGACGAAAAGGAGCAGGCTGATTGTCACTCCCCCCCTTGCCATGCTATGAAAGGAACCGCACAGTCAGGATGCGCGGGAAGCCTCCCGGAAGGGAGATAAGGGAACGGAGGGGAGGAACGTGGGCTTTAGAGATATACCCCACCACCACCACACACACATTCTGGTTCGCCTACGGGAGTCTGAAAAAAAGTATCTGAATGCTAATCTTTCTTAATAGGCCTGAGCGTTAGAAAAGTTTGGCTTTCTGTCCGAGTCTTGAGAAGGTGAACCCGCTCCCGGTCAGCAGGCGGTACTCGTAACCAAGCCCCTTCTCCTGGACTGAAACTGGCTGCCAGCCGGGAGCTCAACAGGGATGGCGCAGCTGTGGCTGCTCTGGGGTGCAGACATCAGTTACTGTTGGTGGTGGGGAGGGGTCGGGGAACCCTCCTGGCCCTGGTCACTTCAAACCTGCCTGGTTTAAGGACCTGACCTGAAAGGTCTCACTTAATACTTCTGGAGAAGCATTTTGGTGGAGTCCAACTGCAGGTGCAATCTGTAGGGCTGCCTGCCAGGAGCAGAAATGCTGCCTGGGGAAGGAGACACAACATCTGTCCCAAACTTCCCTTATATAGGGCTTTCCCCCTCCATTTTTTTAAGCATCTATTTGGTATTTACCTCAAAACCAGAGCCTTTGTGCTCTGCAAACACAGGCTCATGAAGTGACTGAGGCAGTTCTGGAACAAGACATCCAGAATATGATGAGAAGGGGAAGGGAAAAAAATTAAAGGGAAGAAAAAAACAGCCAGCCCAGCAAACGGCATTTAAGTCTCTCCCTCCTTCTCATTCCCTTGTTCAGTCATTTCTGTCCTGCTTTGAGTGTGCTGTTTTTATCTTCCTCGCTCTCATATAAAAGCCTAGCTCCCCTAGCGAGTGTGCAGATGATGATTTGGCATTGTCCAGGACCATTATGCTGTCAGCTCTCAAAGAAAAAAAGGCTTGTAAAAATCCTGTAGTCAGACAAAGGCAGAGCGTGCGGCTCAGGACAGTTTGTACTGCTGCCTGCTAATAACCTTTCTGAACAATGGCTTACATGGAAAGATCTTCCGCAGAACATGAAATTCCTCTTTCAGCTTCACCTTCACTTACTCCTAATTACTGTTCCACTCCCAGCTATACGCATGCAACATATGCAAATCCTCCTTCAACCTCTTCTGCACAGAAAGAGAGGTGCATCTCCCTCCCCCTCGTCCTGTTCTAGTGCCATCCAACACTGCCCTTGCACAATCCACTGCAGGCTCGCTACTACTCCCAGTTCAGCCTAGCTACATGCCAATTCATTCACATACATGGTCTCCACCACTCCCAGCAATTTGGCTCCTGCTCTGCTCTCAGGTACATGGAGCTCAGCTTAACACGTGCTATTTTTCTTTCTTCACTTATTTAGGAACAGAAATTTGAAAGAAAATGAAGAAGATGCCCAAGAATGCCATTTCTGTTAAAGACCTAAAATAAGATCAATGGCTTTTTCCAAAGAATAGAAAATCAGCAAGTTTTCTTGAGGCAATTTAAAGAGGGAAGAACTGCCATGTCCATCAGTGGCGTGAGCAGATAAATGACCCAACATCCCCTGAGCCCCAGCAGTGTTGGCTCCATTGCAGCCCAAGGTATACAGGCTGATTCTTCTGCTCGGCTTGTAGAGACTCGGGCCCCGACAGAAGAACTGAGGTAACCTATCTGTCGCAGACAATTTATGACATTGTGATCTCCAGCGTTTGTTCTGGTGCAGATTACTAGCTCCATGACAGCGCCAAGAGGAATATGCACATTATGTGCCAGTGCATCAGCTGGCCCTGTTTACAGCATTGGACCGCTCCTGAGAGCAGGTTTGGGCTAAGATGCTGGACAGTCAAACTAAGCTGAAGTGCAGTCATGTCTGTCTGTCTGGCAGCTCAGCTATAGCAAAAATTGCTCACTCCTGTCATGTACACAGCCAGCTACCAGCATCTCTGCTTTCATAGAATACTAAAATAATTTAGGTTGGAAAAAACCTTTAAGATCATCAAGTCCAACTGTAAACCTAGCACTGCCAAGTCCACCGCTAAACCATGTCCCTAAGCACCACGTCTACCCGTCTTTTAAACACCTCCAGGGATGGGGACTCAATCACTTCCCTGGGCAGCCCATTCCAATGCTTGACAACCCTTTCGGTGGAGAATTTTTTCCTAACATCCAGTCTAAATCTTCCCTGGTGCAACTTGAGGCCATTTCCTCTCATTCTATCACTTGTTACTTGGGAGAAGAGACTGACCCCCACCTCACTACAACCTCCTTTCTTGCTAGAGGAGCCTGCAACACCGTACAGACAGTTCTGGGGATACCCTCGTTTACAGGAAAGATCGAAATGGCTAAATCTGACAATTGCAGGCTGCCCCCTCTTTGAGATAATCCTCAAATGAGTGCAAGGATTTGGCAGTATGTAAATGGGGCTGTGAGGCTGGTACATGAACAAAACAGCACAGCAGAACCTGGAAAGGAGATTGGAAATGGACTTGGAAGTGACCCTTGCTCTGTGCATGCTCAAGCCAAGGTCGACTCTAAACACAAGAAGTAACTCCAAACGCAAAAGCACAGGTGGGCTCTGATCTCTGCTACACCTGCCTAATGCCAGATGTACACTACCACAATTGATGGTGTTAACTCTGGACTTACACTCATCTCCAAAAGGCCAGGATGTGGCCCAAAAGGTTTACAGTGGGGTGAGCAAGAGCAATCTCTGGGCTCGTGGGTTTTCGGCAGTGTATTTGCTGCGCTGGGACAAGTTCTTGCTCACCGTCTGTCTACTTTAATGAAAGTCACGTTTCTAAAGCTAGGAACAGGAAAGCTGTGTGGAATCCAAGGTTTTGCAAGTGTACTGAACAATAACAACATGCACTAGGGATGCACTAGGGATGAAATCCACCCTGAAAACTAGGGCTGTCAGGAGAAGCAGCCATCTCTAAGCTCCGAGCTCTTTTCTGAGCAGGGCCGTATCCTGCTGTCTGTTACCAGGATGCTTATTCCAAATAATGCTGCATTTATCTTAGCTGACAAACATTTACCAGAGCTGGTGACATAAAGGCTCATGACCTATTGAGACAAGAACCTAATTCCAGCAACAAAATAAGCTGTATCTAAGATGCAGGTCAGGCACAAACTGGCTGAAAAAAAGGCCACACGAGATGAAAACATGGATCTGTAGGACGAGTTTGGTGTCCTTTGGGTGCACCGAAGGAATATAACTTACATGTGGAGCTCCAGTTGCAGGCAATGCTTCAACCCTTTTACCACTGCAAACAGTTTGACCAGCCCTCAGAAACACCCCGAGTGCACGCAGCCCTTACAGGGAGCGGACATGGTGTCAGACCCCTTCATAACCAGCTCACTGTGGGGTGGAGTGGGAAGGGACAGGGTAAAAGCTCTCTGGGCTGGAGCTGGTCAGAGGGGTTAACACCGGTCCTTCAGGGCATGTTAGCAGCCAGGGCAGGTGGCCAAAATCCCCAAGCAGCCTGTACAGCTCTGGACATGGCCCAATGGCAGAGAGAAGCAGGGAACTGCAGCAGCTGATATATTTCCCTTTCCCCTACAACTTCCTCAGACCTATTCCTGCCAGACTCAGAAGTTAAGCACCACTCACCATGCACGCTCACCAAGTCCTGCTTTAGCGAAACACCTCCTCATCACTTTCGGAGCCCTCACATATGCCTGTGTCAAGGTCACCACTGTATATGTAGCTTCTGGCTTAGATTCTCTCTTTATTAATGTTTTTCTTTTTCTCTCTCCTTTTCCACTTTCTTCTTGTGCTAAGGGATCACGAGCAGAATGAAATCCTGACATACTTTCTAGCCCAAGATAGCTAGTGGTTTTACCCTCCCTAGATAAATCATCCCACACTTCTTTGGAAAACACGAATGCATTTCCCTGTAGTCCACCACATCCGAAGTATCCTGTCATTATCATTAAGTACAGGAGAGCCTTACAAGGCTGTGGTGTCCCCAGGTACTTCAGCATGCGGTGTTAGGAGCAGGGCCTAGATCAGCAGCATGTTTTGCTCACTGTTAACGCCAGACATTCAGGTCTCTTTAATTTCCAGCACAGCAGAGCCCACTCAAAGAAGTTCATGGTCTTACCCAGCAGTGCAAGAAATGGGCTCTTTATGGAGTATGAAATCCATTTTCCCCAAGCCTTCATTTGGACTGTGCTTTATGACATGAGAAGATGCAGTAAGTGAATAAAGCACTACATTCTTGCTGACTGATGGACAGATGATCCCAACAGACTGTATCTCCCCTTCCCACTGCTGTATATTTGCTGGGCTGTCAGTCTTAAAGCCAAAATTACTCGGGAACCTAGACTTTCCCAAGATTTTTTCCCCCACTCATTCCAGAGAAGGAACTGGAAGTTAACATAGGAGTGTGGGCAAGGAGAGGGAGAGAGATCAGCTTTGGCACCTGTAAAGCTTAGATAAGAGGAAAAGTGATGAGTGAAGAACTTGGACTCAGCTGAAGGGCAAACGCAGCACTGCAGCCAACGCAGAGTGGCTGCAAGAGAGCATGGACTAACTTCACAGCAATACCAGAGAGTAGGGGCGGGAAAGTGCTTACAGAATTAATTCTCTTGACATCCAGGAACACAGAGGAAGGGAAAATGAGGCAAGCAGGGACTAAGGTCGCTTGCCAGAGCCAGAGCCAACCAAGAATAAGACCACACTAAAGCTGTTCCCTCAGTCCCCTGCTCCTAAGCAGAACATCAAGGTTTTCTTCATGCAGGACAGAAACAATCATGTAAGAGACAGAAAACCCGTGAGTTACTCAGTTACTGGAGCTATTGCAAGCAATTCTGGGAACAGCTGCATTTTTTCCCTTTCACTCAAAATAGAAGTTAAAACAAAGGCGCTTTTTTTTTTTTTTTTTTTAAAAGGGAGGAAAATCTGCTCCGAGAGAGGGAGATCATCTGTATGGAGCACCCCTGTTTCAAAGAAAGTCTAAGGAGGGCAATGTGGTCCCTTCTGATTTTAAGATAACTTTCCTCTCATGGTCATGCTCCCAGCTGGTGTCACCCTGCTTGCTTTGAAGACAGCCAGAGCAATTCACACCAGCTGGGAACCTTACCTGCTGTATTAATGGGTTTCCCTGGAGATGCTGCTTGGTACGTGATCCCCTGGCCCTGCTGCTCTGCTCTGCTCTGCTCTGCTCTGCTCTGGTCTGCGCTGCCCTGCCCTGCTCTGCCCAGCATGGGCTCCCAACAGCCCAGAAATTCCCTCTGTGCTGGTGAATGAGCCAAGGCTCCTGCTCTGCCCGAGCATCCTGGCTAATCCCGCAGATCGCTTTGGGCTCATATTTGCTCACCGTGCCCCTGAGCCACCAGCTGAAATGGGCTGCTTACATCTCCTAGCCTTTCAGCTGACTGTTCTGCCTGCGCTTGTGCTTCCCAGCCACCCCTCTCCTGCATCCAGCATCGCTTGCTGCCTGGACAGTACAGCAGCACAGACAGGCTCTCGCCCTTTATCTCCAGCCCCAGCTTCTCTCAGCTGCTTTCACCTCTGAGCCTTCCTGTGCTGTGAGATCCCACAGATGGGAAGAAATTGGCTTGCCAGACCCTCTTGCTAGACAGGGAATGGATGCTTCTTCCTTCTCTCCCCAAGACACAAAAATGACCTATTCTCCAACAGCATCATATATGGGTTCAAACAGTCAATACTTACCCAGAAAAAAATGCAAGAAAGGAGGATGAAATGCAAGAGGAAAGAAAAGAAATTAGGGATATGAAAGGCTGCTTCTAAAAGCAAAGCCCCTGGTCTAGCATCTCAATGGTGCAATCTCAAAGGCCATTAAAATCAGGCTACAGTGAAGTAGCAGCAGGGGAAATGGTATAAAACCCTCTCTCTCTCTGGAAATAAGAGACAATATTTGGCCAAAGTTCAAGGAAGCAAGGTCAGGGGGGAGCTGGAAAGGGAGGGGGAGAACAAGAGAATGTGCATGTGAACAAACTGCAGGCAGTTTGTCAGACCTTGGGTCTTTTTTTGCCAGCTTAACCTTCGGTCTGCAGGCACGCTGGCTGGGTTGTAGATGGCTCAGTATCAGCGTTGTGTGCAGCACAGGCAGCAGGGCCAGATCAGTCCCTTGTATAACTCTGCCAATTTGAGCAGGAACCGACGAGATGCCCTGACTTCAGTGCAGCTATGTCATGGTGAACTTCTGAGGTAAGTGCACGTGTGAAGGTTACGATCTGTTTTCCCATGGGAGAGAGCACAAGGGAGTGAGATTTTTTTTTTCCTCTCTTCTCTTCTTGCTTCTCCAAGAATATCCTTGAAATAGATGGAGATTTTTTGTAATAAAAAGAGGATAACTGGGTTTGCCATAAATCTCTGTGATGTATTTTCAACAATCCCTGCACCCTGGGTGGCTCAGCTTGGGAGGCACTTTCTAAGTAGTAGTGGTGGTGTATACTATTGGTGAAATGATATTTGGAGCACCATACAGCAAAGGTAAAACTAGGGCACCACACAGAATAATTGTCCCAGTCTCAAACAGTCACCACTTGTCGCCTAATGGCTCAGCTATCGAGTAGCAGCCAGGAATGACTTCCATAGCTGCTGAGGATGATGGGGGCAAATGGGAACTGCACTGGCAGTAGCACAAATCCACCTGTGGACTGGCCAAAAGGCAGACAGCTGGTTTCATACCTGTTTCCCTTCTCCAGCTGAGAACAACTGGCTGCCAGGCCAGTTCCAGGTTCAAGCCCAAGGGTGGGAAATCAGCAGACAATCAGCTGACATCTGTTGATTTGATGGGATCATGAATGCTTTCCCGTATTTGCATTACCTACAGTCAGACTGTGACTTGTAATCAACAGATCGCTAACGTGTTTATCTGACAAACTGGAAATCCACTGGGAAAGCCAGAGCAGGACAAGAACAGAGGAGTAAGGGCAAGAAGGATATGGACAAACTGGAGTCCAGAAAAGAGCAGGAGAATGACCAGATATCTAGGACACATGAGCTACAAGGAAAGACAAAACCAGTGGGACCTGCTTAGCTTAAAAAAGACTGAAAGTGGGCACAATAAAAGTGATGAAACCATGGCCAAGGCTCCAACAAACTAAAGTAACAGATGATTGCATCTGATTCATGAGGACAAGAAGGTATGGTCTCAAACTGAAGACTCAGTTAGACCTCAGGAAGAACCACAAGGATAATGAAGCGTGAGCATAAATGGCCCTGGGAGGGTGTGGAGTCCTTCAATACAAGCTAGAGAAACAGTTGTCAGGAATGACTTGGGAAGAGCTGACCCTGCCATTATGCAGGGCTATGGATTAGCCAGCTTGTGAGATCCCTTCCAGACCCTTGTTCCATTCATCCACTGTAAGATGAGCATCGTGCACCCACGATGTATTGACAACAGGAGAGTCTAGCCAGTAGCCACCAGCAGCCATGTTTGACTCAACGGAAGGGAACATCAGGGAGGAGGAAAGGAGGGAAACAGCACACGGGACTTCCTACAATTAAAATTGCAATGATACATCGATGCACCCGATCAATCTAACTCACACATGAAGGATTTCCTCATTACCGTGTTGGCTGCAGCTTAGCACCCATTCACGCTAAGCTGCTATGAAGCTGCATCGGTACTTTCCTCACCCGTGGCTCCTCAAGCCCAGCCGAGCCAGGCAGGGGGACTGCTGCCGTGATGGAGTGCTATGGGACTGCCTCCAGCACCATCCGCGCTAAGTCACAGGACATCACCCCAGCTGGCCAGAGACTTTGCAAATATGTGGGAACCCTCCTTCCCAGATGGCATTTTACAGGCAGGGAAAGGGAGGAGGAATAACACCATTAGAGTTCGTTGTAACTGGGGTTGTGCGTGACACCTCCAGCTAAAAGCGGAATGGGATCTTACCAAGGAAAAGGGCCAGGATGGGCCCTCCCTGCTTTGTCTAGTAGCTTATTGTCCGATTGTCAGCTGCCACAGGTCAAAGTCTTCTCTTGGATCCCAACCAAGCAGACGTACCCATTTATACCTGTGTTGTGAGCTGAACTTGATGATCAAGCAATCTCTGATGCATTGTGCACGAAAACAGGGGTGACTTTCAAAGAAAAAAAACCCTCTGCCCTTGAAGAACAGGGTGCTATTTATGAGAGCAGCACCTTTTTTCAGAGCTAGCTGAAGGCTTCTCACTCTTCAACACAGCATTAAAAAGTGAAGCTGCTGTCTCTGAGGTGAAAAACTCTGCATTTTCTGATCACCTGCAAATAAAAGTCACTGCAGTCCAAGTCTTTTCTTTTAAAAGCAAAAGGGCTTTAACTGCAACGTGATGGCCAGGTTGCCAGGTAGGGGTGTCATTATTTCCTGCCGCTGTTAAATTTACCTCAGCAGTTTTAAGATGGGGCACGGCGCACATCACTGAAGACAAACGTCCGCCATGTCACGCCGTGGAAATGGGCAAAGCAAGCCCTGCGCAAGCAGCTTCTTTAGTGCCCTGCCACAGCACCAGCCAGATGCCAGGGCCTAGATTGGAAATTATGAGTCAGATCCCCAAAAGGAGCAAAATGACTGTGCTCCAAGTCAGCGCTGATTTATATCAGCTAAAATCTGGCCTGCTGATCTCAAACTGGATCAAATTATTGGAATTTCTGGACTCTCTAACACCCGCCCTGATCTGTGTATGTGAATGAGAAACGGCATGCTCACAAATATGTCAGCTCATGGATACACACAGATTGCAGGGACATCTGGCTGACGGAAACTTTAGGGGATGTAGAACTTGTGGCAACAGGAAGAAATCCATTATCTGATTAAAAGGTTAGATACTGTAGGAGGAAAAGTACTTGCAATGAGCCTGTTGAACAGAGGCCTCCATGGGGATGGTGCAAAAAGCTCACCATTAGCCAGTTTCTGTTAATAAGTTTTGATATAATTCCGCCTGAGTGTGCCTAATTCTTGCTACAGCAGCTTGAGCCATTCAAAACATGAGCAGGTGCCATGAAAGCTTCTCTAAAGACTCCACTAACGCTACTCCCTCCTGCCCTGCAGCCCCCTGGCTCCCTACACCAGCTCTGCCCTTGCCCCTCAGCCTTATTCCATTGCTATCTAACCACCCATCAGGCATTGGATGCTCTACTTGCAGCTGGCACATCTACACCAAACCAAGAACACATTTTCGGAGCCACAGATGGAGAGGCTGCATCCAACTCCAGTGGCCTAAACTTTCCCAAGGGATTTTTCACTTTGCACAGTTACACCTTTCTGGTTGGCCTGGCTGCCCGCTTAGTCCTTGGTGCTTATATGCAGTTGGTGCGTATAAGCGAGCAGCTGCTGAAAGAGAAGGAGTTAAGAATCATTTAAATCATTAGGTTTTCATCAGATCTCATTCTGCTGCTGGAGTGCCCTGGAAGCATCTGTTAATAAAGGGGGGGGGGAGGAATAAAACCCCTCTCCCTTGTGTTGAAATATCTTTTTCTATCCAGCTGCACCCAGAATGAAAGAGCTATCAAAGAAAGCTCCCCCATTAGCCATCAATTCAGAGCAACTTCAATCAGTCAGTTCTGCTGGAGCCTGCGGGAATATCTCCCCAGCAGCGTCCTACATGCTGCACTTGAGTGCTCAGAAAGAGCCACATTAAACCTGCCTGCCATCAATCCGGGGGCCTCCTTCTCTGTAACTTAATGAGGTGAGCCTGTTGGCATCACTGACAGGGAGCTGAGGAGTTAAAATGAAAGCGGGAGTGCCAGCCACCCTGGCTGGAAAGGTGTGCAGGTGCAGGGGAAGCAGCTAAGCCCCCAGCCCTCCTTTAAGGGCCTCTGCAGGACTGGGGGCTGTTTCTGAGCTGCAGCAGGTCCAGGGGACATTGAGAGGGATGGGGGCAGCAGCTAGCCATGACAAGCTGCCCACCTCTCCCCTCACCAGGCTGACAATCCCTGCTGGCATGGGCTGTCCTCCTTATCCCTGCCTGGACAGTCTGGGTGGGGAGAGGTGACGTTCTCCCTCATCCCCATGACGTGACCTCCTCTCAAGCCCGTCCCTTTTGCTACTGACACGTGGCACGCCTGGTGATTGAGGCTGGCATGGAGAGGCCATTCCCGTTTATCTGCTGCACTAACGAGGGGGCAGGTGGCTGTCTCTTCACATATGCTGCTTCCCCAGCCGGCACAAATCCTCCCTGTTTGTCATGCAGCTGGAGGATGGCTGAGCCATACAAAACCAAACACAGAAACTGTGTCTTTCCCAGCTATTTTTAAAGACCAGAAAAATACATGGCTGGAGACATAGGGCTTCTATAGGGCCTTGCCTCCAACGAGATTTGGGAGGGACAAAACTAAAGCATCCAATACCCAACTATCATTTGATCTAGGTCCAATCCATAAATTGGACTGCCCATCATCTATCCTGGTGACTCCTAAGGCACCTTTCTCCTAAGGCACCTCAGGTGCTCCTGGCAACAGCCAGGTCCTCAAGAGCAACTTCACTGCTGAGTTAGTTTTTTGTTCTCTTCCTTGCCACCTACTAGACAATTTTATTTCCTCTTCCTTTTCTGGGGAGGAGTTGCTATTGCTCAAGGGAGCTTTTCCAAAGGAAGAGTACCTCCCCTTTTGAATGCTACTTGAAAGTTGCTCTTCCCACACACCAGGGGCTATACTACTAAGTGGGAATAATGTTCTGATGTGAAGATAATAGTTACAGATTGAGTACCGACCAACAAGGTTGCCCAGACCTACTTTGTGGAGTAGGCCTACTGCTTCAACAACACAGAAAAGGACATGAATTATCAGGAAGTCACAAAGCAACATTTGACGCACTACATATTCCTTGCTTGGATCATAAGGTTTTCACCGTCAAGATAAGTTGTTGAAGGCAAGAAGCACTCTATGGCCACCTCTACAGGTATAGCAGTAGACTTTCCTTGACGCTTTTGTGATCTGAGTGCTCAAGAGGAGTTAGCAGTTCAGCGTGACCAGCAGGTGAGAGCCTGCTTTGATGACTGGCAGTCTGATGCCTCAAATGATGGTGAGATATGTTGTATAGTGAGTATGCCTCTCCTGTCACAAACACTTCCATCATCTTTGTGCTTGGTTGGAAGTAGTATCCCTTCTTCAATCTGCTTCTTTCCTCCAGGCAGGGAAACATCTTGGTGAGGCTCAGTGGGGAAGGGCATGCAGAACTAAGCTATGTCAATGTGTTGTTGGCAAAGAACCACATTGTGTTTCACATCTCTCAGTGCTCTGGGCTTGTGTGTGCACAGAAAAGAGGAAAAGGGAGGGGATAATACTGACCCTGCAATCTGTCCAGTGAACACAAATGGAGCCACCTCCTCCTGCTGGGTCCTTGACACTGCTCAAAGAGTTCTTTGATCATAGAATCATAGAATAGAATTGTTTAGGTTGGAAAAGACCTTTAAGATCGTCAAGTCCAACCGCTAACCTAACACATCAATAATACCAAAGGATACCAAAATATGAAGGAGCACCAGAATGGAGCCTTGACCTCCATCCACGCCCAGAAACAGGTCACCCACCTTGGCCATGCCCATGTCCCAAGCTTGATCATGCAGGGGTACAGACTGTGGAGGAGGTTAAGCGCTGCTTTACATAGCTCATTGCTCACATTTCTCTAGGCACTTGCTCTGGAAGGTCACAGTGGGAATAGGGTGATATTTAATAAAGGAGCAGGCTGACAGCTGGAAAAATCCAAGGCCTTGAGCTCAGGCACTGACAAGAAGCTCTGCTCTTTCATCTTACATCTTGTGCAGGTGGGGCAGGAATACCATTTAGCTCTGGCCTCCCTAACCAAGAGGTGGGGAAATCAGCAGGACTGCTTCATGTGCTGGCTGGAAGTTGCAGCTGAATATGCGTCCTTTCACCATCCAGAAAGGAAGGACACTCCACAAACGTGCATGTAAGGCCCCTTCTGGAAGGTACTATTTGTAGCAGTAGTCCCAAACAAGCCAACACGGCTAGCGCATAAGCAGTTTGGTGGGCCAGAGCATGACTTACCATGGATACAGCAACATGAGAGCGTTTAAGGTACTTGCGCAGAATCCGCTCTGTTCTGCAGCTGGTTCCTGCCTTAGAAAAGTGCCCTGAAACTCTTGCTAAGCCTCTGCTTGGGGGAACTCCTCCCCAGTACCACATCTTGGGGACAACAGAGCAGGTATGCCTCTACAAAAGTGCTGGCCAGGAGCCTCAGAGACTGTCCCTGACTCTTCTAGCCCTTCTTCTGACTTCACGTTCCAACCCCCTTACCCTGCCAAATCAGGGACTGCGAGGGGTATATTAACCCTATTCACACTGCTCCTCTTGCCCTGTTCCCACTGTATCCCTACAGGTGGCAGACTGAAAAGAGGCAAAAAAATTAAAACGGGAACAATTAGCAGGGAGGCCCCAGTACACAAGTGCAGACATCTTTGCTTGTAAATGGTATATTCTACAGAAGACATTTCCACTCCTCCCTGGTGGCAGCTTCACCCCGCTGCTTGCAAAAGGGGTTTTATCACTCAAAATGTATCAGATGAGTAAGAAGAAAAGGTTAAAAAGCAATTTCACTACTGCCAAAGTCCACAAAGAGAAAATAACAGAATTTCCCCCCTCCACTAAACATCTTTCACTGTCCATGGGATCTTCAAGGTCTGGTAGTTATGAAAATGATTATACCACTGCTACCACCACCAATGCCTTGCCAGTGCGTTTCACTTGGCATGCACGTGGATGCCTGTCAGGGGAATATCTTCATGCTGACACATTCATTTACATGCAAGAGTCTGTTTTGTTCGCAGTTCAAGTGCCCATTTGTGCACAGGCCTTTCAGTGTGTATAGCGTGTTCTGTTCAGGATGTATAATATGACTCTTTCAAATGCGCAATAAGAGACAGCTTACGCTACTGTCAGGCTGGATAGATATACTCATTGATTCCTCTATCATTTGTATTGTTTTTCTTGCATTCAAATGATTCTATTAGGGGTATTAGGCCTGCCCTACAACTAATTTGGGTACCTATATAGTAATAGTCTGATCAGAATTAGGAGGCTGTGGCCAGACAGCTCTCACTCCACGCCTCATGTCTGAAAAGACGATCCCTTCCCCGTGCTTACTCTTACCTCTTAGCTGGAGATTATTGTTCCTACTGATCATGGCAGCACCTCTTACTCCACTTGAGGCAAAAATCCAAAAGCAACCTCAGCAACCTCACACCCAAGCAGAGAAGTTTGATACTACCTCCTCCTCCGCCTATACAGAATTGCAATCTTCAGCAGGGAGATGGTTAAAAAAGTAAAAGAAAAAAAAAAAGACAGGTGAAAGAGGGGGCAGTACTCTTGGATCTGATGTTTATGAAGTTAATGTCTGGAACGTGTATGTGTATATACTGCAGTAGTGTATTCCCGCTCCCGTTCAGCTGTGCTGCTAATGCTGCTTTAGTACAATGTGAATTAGGTGGTGTTGCACGGCTTTAACGACACCTAGGCAGTTAAAGTGGCGCAACTTTATGTGTTCATAAGGCCCCAACTAATGAGGGCATTAATGACAGCTGTAAAGACTAGGTCCATACTGCTTTTTCTCTCCATAGTAACTTTTACCCCGTGATCTCAAAGCACAAGACAAATGCAACAAATAAACCTTCCCAACATGCACCAATGCACGTGAGCTATTAGAGCGGCTTTAATTTTCACGGCAAAGATCTTACATGAATAATGAATCCTTTTATTATGCTCATGAATTATCTGTGAGCGGGCTGTGAGCTTTATGAACATGTCTGCAGCTCAAAATTTTGTAATGAATAGTTAAAAAAATGTCACTGTACTGGATTACACTGAAACTCTTTGCCCCAGCAATTTGAAGTTAGTGACTGGTGACCTGGGTCACAGGACAGCATTTAGCCTCCCTGGTGGAAGAATGGGAACCTCATTAATGAGGACGATTACGAATGGACCGTATTTGTTCACACTTGCACCCTGGCTTCCACTTGAATAGGTGAACAAAGAGCAATCACACACACGCCTTAACATGAGCAAAACCTTATATACCATAAGTACTGAGAATGGGGAATGAAAAAGGTCATGAAGACAAGCCATTAGTTGTTTGAGATGCTCTCAACTGTCTTTGGAAACCAGTCCAACTGCTATTCCTAACCTTTAGTCGGTATTTTACAGCTGGAGTAAGTGGCACACAACAGGGAACGGGAGGAACTTTCCAGGGTTCAGGCAAACTGTTTAACTCCCTACCTACTCTATATCATGTCGCCACCAAAAGGGCGGGGGGCCTCAGTTTGCAAAATGGAGCTAGAAATCTCAGTTGAATGAGCTCTCTAAGGGGA
Source organism: Gorsachius magnificus (assembly GCA_034008185.1). Classification (NCBI taxonomy): domain Eukaryota; kingdom Metazoa; phylum Chordata; class Aves; order Pelecaniformes; family Ardeidae; genus Gorsachius; species Gorsachius magnificus. Next base: position 127,482,894 of record CM067081.1, read on the forward strand.
TTTCTTACTTGAGATGATGAAAAAATAGCTTGAGGTTGGTCTGTTTCCTTCTAGTCAGGCACTTCCTTCCCCTGCTGAATCTGAAATCAGGAAGCATCTAGGCATGTAAAAAGCAGTGATCAGTGTAAGAGAACCTAGCCCCCAAGCTTTCAAATCTCCAAGAAAATTTGTGCTTGAAATCACCAGCTGTGTCCAAGTTCTGAGTCAGTTCTTATGTCCGCATCTGCTCACCGTATCCAAGGTAAGGATTAAATACATTAGCCGACTGAAACCCAGGAAGAGAAAAAATAGCCATACGATTCTCAACTGAAACGCAATGCTGAGTTCAGGAATAACAAGATCAGCTCCCCTGAAAGCTGGATTTTACCTTGGACAAACAATACCTGCGTAGCCTCAGATGTGCTCGCTGAAAAGGAGGAAGAGGGCCAGCAGAACAGAGCTAATTAGAACTATCTTGGTAGAATGGGCTGGAGCCATTTTCTTTAAATCTAGGTCCTTATCTATCTCTGTGTCCTTATCTATCTCTGTGTCCTTACGCCATGCCTTCTTGCCGATTCATCTGTTGTTAAACCCATCCACCCTCCTCTCGCTCCACTGCAATTAGAACTAAGCATTTCTTTTGAATTATAACATCAACACTCCCTTGCCCCAACTAGAAACAGTTTTGCCTCAGGGCACTGAAAAATATTCATTGGCAGCAATGCTCTCTGCCGTAGGCATTACCTTGCTATTTCATCCTCATCACACAGCTCTAGTTTTCCCAGGGCAGTAGGCAGGCGCAATGGAAACCAGAGTTCTCCATTACCAGGGAAGCCTGGCTTTCCGGATGTTTGGGGGTAGGCTCCCCATGCAAAGTCAGCCTTACGTGTAGACAGAAAACAAGAGATGCTATGTCACTTGCGTCTTTTCTTTGGTCCCTGGTGTCCAGTTTTTAATTTTTGCTCACACCGAGAATACAAAGGCTCATTCGTGTAAACAGTCTGCACTGCACATTCCTTGAAACTCCAGTTTCTCTGGGGTCTCCACCCAGAACTGTGAGGCTGTGCTGAACCTGGGCACTCCTGCACCACGCCAGACTGCTGGTGGGAACCCACATGGATGTAAAACTCCCAGGGCAAAATTTCCGCCATAAGAAATCCTGATGCTGGCATGCCCTAATGCAACTTCAGACTGTGCTTTGCCTGCAGTTCCTTAATTATTAGCTCACAGTGGATCAAGTCATCATTGATTTTTATGAAAAAGAAACTAATCTACCAAATCAAATGAATGTGAAAACAATCATTCAAACAACTCCTCCCACACCCCAACCCCAAGGACAGAAGCGAGTACTAAAAATCTCACTGTGTGAAGTACAACTTACATTCACAACATTCACATGCTACCATAGTGTTTCTGCCTGTAAATAATCTGACAGCGTGGACTACCAAGGGTGTTTCAGCGTGGACCAGACTTAGATGGGGAATCTGAAAGATAGGTTTGTTTAATACTTAACACAGGAGCACCTCCTTAGTTTAAAGGAAGTGCACTTTATCACAGTATTTCATCCAAATGCATACCCTCAGTCTTGCTACCTCATCTGTCCTTGGATGACCTTGAAATTGCTTTTTCCCAAATCAAGCTCTGATTGAACTTCCAGGTCTCCAAGCTTTCATCCTCACTAAACGAGCACATTCTCAAATGGAACAAGAGCATGAGCAATTTCCCTTGAACACCGAGACTAAGCACATGGAAAATGAATCTCTTCTGTTCTTCACTAAATTAATCACAGGACCTTTTATTTTCCAGTCTAACCATTTACTCTGCGAGGAATAACTCAAAGCCCTTGCATTCGGCAGCTATGCAAGGCTATTAGGAACCTGGTTTGATTCAGCACATAGTTATGCCAATGTCAGGATACTGTAATTCCAGCGTCAGGACTCCTGGTGAGTGAGTCCCGTAACTAATTAAAAAAATGAAAGGATACCTGCTCCTCTGCTTCCTACGCCCTGCTGTCTCTAAGCAATTACTTATGTGCCAGCATCATTGTAAATCTGTGCTTTAGTATACTGTGAAAAGCAATTGAAGTTATACAGCAACTTAAACATAGAAACACTTATTAGTACCTGCACTTACAGTGAAGGGACTTGGTCTGCTTTGTTCAAGTGATGAGATCATTTGCAGAGCTTTCTAGTCAACGTGAACCTGACTGACAGGTCACTTAGGCTTTCAATTCATCCCAGCAGACTACTGATGTGTCTCAACTGTTCTTTGGAACATCGCCGTCCTCTGCCATGCGAAAAGGCAGTAGCTAACGTTTTATTCTTGCCTTTGTAAGGCTGCTGTTTAGACATGGAGATAAGGCCTTCTCCCTAAAACTCCTGCCAGCTGAAAGATGACTTTCACATGAGTTATGCTGGACTTTGGAGAAGATCTGAGATGGACCTTGTATTTCTATTTACCCCTTCTAACCGATGTGCAGCAGCAAGCTCACACATTGGAAGAAGTCAGAGCACCAGGTAAACTCATCCTTGGGCACACTGATAAATATTTTTAGTGTCTTGCTGATCTACCTCATATGGCTGTGTGGTTCTTTTTCTGTTGTGCAAGGACACACTCACCATCTATACCAAACATTGTTTCACAATAAAGTAAGGAGGCGCTTTTATAACATTTTGTGGATGAGGAATGGAGGCAGAAGAAGATGTAAAACTATGTTCTGACCAGCTACCAGGACAGCTGACGTGGGCTTGAGGATGTGCTGGGCATCCATGTTCAGGAAAGCAGTGAGCAAACCAGAAGTCCCGTCCTCCAGGGCTGTCACACCTGGCTGTGACACACAGTCAATGGGAAATGCCGCTGCCATGGCACACACAAAGCCAGAGTGTGCTGCACGGACAGTGATTTAACAACACACAGCCAGAGGAATGGAGCAAGGAGCTTGTTTTTTTAAGTGACTCATATTTCCTAACAGGTAGAAGCCTCTTCGTGACACAAAACACTGTTCCACCTTCCCAAGTTAGTACAATGCTTTCCAAAGTGCTTTATTTTATTATAATATTGACAGTGTCCTGCTTTGAAAAGCCTTATATGCTCTGGGGAAAAGTGACACAGAAGCTGTAGGAACATAGTTATCACCAGTGTATTTGGCCCTTTCCCTCGATAGTACCTGGTCAGTTAACCCCCCATCACGATAAGTGCAATTGGAGTTATCTGCTGATAGATACTCTGCTGTCAGGACTCTTGGAGCAATGGGTTAAAGATTCAAAAGGATCTCTCTGAAATGTAAACTTGTAATGGCTGCAGTACAGTGCAGTGATGTAAAATCAATGCAGATGCGAGCTTTAACGCAAAGGTAATGGGGAGGCAAAGACATAAATAAGGAAAACTACGAGTGAAGAAAGGGCTGGTAATAGCAGAAAGCGCAAAGCGAACACGGGGTGCTGTCATTTAGGATAAATAATGCTTAGCTCTTGCACAAGGCTTTTCAGACATGCAGCCCAAAGTGCTCTAAAGATGAACTAATACCATTCCATGGCTGAGGAAACTGAGGCACAAAGAAGGGGAGCTGTTTACATGGGACCACATATTCCATGCCAGATGCAAAAGCAGACCTCAGGTTTGCCAGCTTCCTATTCCAAGCCCCACCATGCTACGCTAAAATGATTTGTTCTGTCATTTCTGCAGTCTTTCTCCAGATACACTTCACCGGCTAACAATAAACCCAGCTTGCTGCTACGGTGTGGGTTTCCTTAGTCAGGAGGGTTATGTCCGTATCAATTTACTCCTTTTCTACACTCCACTTTCTCTTTATTTTCAACATTTACACAGGTACAAAAGGGTATGTACCCAGTTCAATACCAGGTACCTTTGCATAAGGCACACGTCACAGCTGAATGCACACTGGAAGGGCTTAGATATGTATTCTAAAGAAGGACCATACAGAAGTAAACCATAATGTCTATTGCTGTCCTTTTACATTTTCAAAGCCATTCTGTTCCCAGAATTGCTGCAGCCTCTCAAGCAGGAAGGCCACACACAGTGCTCCACTGCCCTTGTTGTCCTCCTCTACAGCCAGACAAAATATTCAAGCTGAAGGGTACTCCTGAAAAAACTGCTTTTTGCAGCTGATGTGTATCCAAGTGATCTTTTTCCAGAAGGAAAAATGTTTCAGTAGAAAACTTTTTTACAAGTTCAAATGTGCTTTTAAAAATACTCATTAAAAAAAAAGGAAACATCTCAGTTTTATATTTCTCTCTTGCCCTTTGTCCATCTCCCCATTCTATTCGATGCTGAATCCACATTTATCTATTTTTTTCACCTTTGCTTTTCCCTATGGCTCACTTTTTCTGTTCTAGCTTTCTAACCATCATAACTTCTGAAGTTGTTCTGTAATAAAGCTGACAGTTATTAGCTCATTCAAAAATGAAGATGTTCCAAAAAATTAGAAAGTGGAAAGTGTAAATATACACACACACACAGAGTACATATGGCATTATCATTTCACCACATTCACTGATGAGGAATAAAAAAGATGTATCAGAATATAAATTCTTCAAAGACCCTTTTTAAGGTATAATAAAACCAAAGAATCCGCTCAATTTTTAATTTTGCAAACCAGAAATAGCTTCCCAGAAAAGAAATTAATCCTCTTTTTATAAAAAAAAATAAATCACCTCTACTCTTTCTCTTAACCTAAAATAAACATAAGCACCACTTATCTTTCATCATGCTTTGTTTCTGTTTGCAGCTCGCTGGCAGCCTTCTACAAGTCCCTCTTGGGATTTTCCTTCTCTCTCAAAGCTAGGCAAGTGTTACTCTCCTGCTTCTCTCGGTATCTAATCCATTATTTCTGTATTGAAGAATTTCTGCTTTTCTCTCAACACATGTCAAAGGCATTTCCTTCTCCAAAGGCACCATCCTCTCTTTTCCAATTAATCACTTTCATTCATTACCTAATCAATCCACAAATACATGCTGATGGCTTTCCTAGGGAGGCAGTGGTAGAAGTCCAAGTGGTAAGAAAAAAGTAATCTATCTGAATACAAAATTCCGTATCAAATACTAAAACCCCCATTTGCTCAGACTCTCTAGGGTTCAGGGGCCTGCCTAAATAAAGATCGGTTTTCCAGGGATGGTACTGACACTTGTCAGAGTTTATAGTCTGCCCACGGCTTCAGAAAGTTATTGCTAGTACCTGAAGGGAAGGTGACCATTTAAAAGAAATGCTCTGCTTCAAAGACCCAAAGGGTCTTTCTAATGCTGTCCTATCTTTCCAACAGCTCGTGGTGCCATGGTTAGGTTTTGATTGATCACTCACTTACCTAATTCTCACACGGTGACTCTGCTAACGCTGAGGATACTTTTAAACCATCAATTTCTTCCACGGTTCTTGGGACAGGTCCCTGCTGGATACTCCTGAATAGTCGGGAGACTTGTGCAAATGGACTTGTAGGTCTGTTCAAAATGCTTTTGCTGGAATAACTCTGGCCATGAAGCAGGGAAAACGTCCTCAGGTGGAAATACTGGCAGGCTTCTCCTATCCAAGCTGTTGAGCATTCTCCATCACTATTCAGTTATAGAAAACCATTTGTAGGATGCAGATTTTATACTAGTACAAATATTCCTGAGCAACCTGCTCTAGGTGAATCTGCAAGGGGGTTGGACTAGGTGAACTCCGGAGGTCCCTTCCAACCCCTGCCATTCTGTGATTCCGTGATTCTACTCCAAATCCGGGCATATGCCTCGGCTATTTCCTCACATTTTATGTGAACTGTGTAGTAAGATTATCTATGGTCCACAAATAATTTATCATATTTTTTACCACTCAGACATCTCCCTCAAAGTCAGAAGAAGGTCTGGGAGACAGGGAATATACACATTCAACAGCTGCTCTCTGGGTTGTTGGTATGGTAACATGCATCTCTCCTTTGATCACCCTTTTCTACTTCTGACTTGCAAGATCATTTGTCTAACATGTGACAAGCCTATCCTAAATCCCAAAATTTAATAAGCTCAGTCTTCAAAATACATGAATTCCCAAATTTGCCAATACCCCTTAAAGATCCAAATGAGATAATAGCTTGGTATTAAGTCTATCCACTAAATCGCATTGTCATACAGTGGAAAATTTTTCAAAATAAGACCTGAGATTTGAATCTGCTTAAGCCAACACAGCTTATGTATTAAACGTGCCCGTGTACAGTTGGGCCTACCCAGAATCATTTGCTCCAGCGTCTTTGTTCTTTGCCCTGTCAGGCTGCTCCAGGGCTTAAACTGCTTGCATGAACTCCAGCTTCGCTCCCTCCCATGAGGTCCACAGCACTCCCCAAACCCAGGGAACAACTGTAAGCCTGAGCATACCTCTGTGCTGGCTATGGGGAGATCATTCACATTCTTTAAGTGCAGCAGATCCTTTGGAGCATCTCAGGCTCCAAAAGACTGCCATAAGCTTCCACTCATTTCTTTTCAGCTGTTCATACTGCTTCCAAGGCAGCTGTATTTACATATGGGGAATACACGGAATAGGTGGGGCTTTTAGAAGAGCACAGTTTCCAGCTCCTCCTTGCTCTGTACCAGCTGTGCTAGATAGTAGGGGCATGTCCTGTCTCGAAGGACTTGGTGGGCTGTAGACAGATGCAAGAGCACAGTCCCTGTTTGCAGAGGTACTGACAAGGGAAGAGGCTTGTTGGACAGACACTCCAATTTTGGATAGAGCTGGAAATAGAATCAGAAATAATGACTCCCTGTCTCACGGGTTAACTGCCAGACAGCACACTATTGTAGTACACTGTGAGATCCTTGGATGACAAATCAATGGGTAGGCACAAAATATCAGCAGTAAACCCTGACAATAGCAATTTCTATCCAGTGAGATGATAGAAATCCCAGCCAAGCGATTTGCTCTGCCTTCTAGTGTTGATCCTCCCAAAGATTCAGCAGGAAATCTGTGGAGGTTTTCAGAAGTCACTACAGTCTACAAAGAAGTGTTTGTTCCCTTTTACAGGTTACTGTGAGATAGGGAGATCCATCAGACCTTTCTGCATGTGGGAGGATGCACCTTGCCCTCCACCATCCCACAACAAAAACAAATGGTTATGGCTCAGAGAGGGCAAACAGTTGGGCAGCTCTTACAGATAAAGCCAAGAATGGCAACCTAGTCCCACTTTTGACTTGACAGCATCAAATGCCTTTCAGTTGCCCCATTTCTTTAAGCAAGTCAGAGCAGGTATCAGTTGCATCTATTTGCACAAAAAGGCAAGAACCTCTCTCCAGAAGATCTAGCATATCAAATTTCTCCGTCACTTATACAAAGTCCTCTTTGCCCTGTCCCCTTCTTGATGGGGGTCTTGATTTTTTCTGCCTGATAAGATTTTCCTGTGAACTGCCTGATCACTGGCTCCTGAGGGCACAACACACATCCACATGCGTTTTCTTTTCCAATGTCTATTTTATTGTTTGTAGCAGATCCCATTGCTCCAAAGTTAGCATACATCAAAATATAAAGTCAGACCCTTAAAAAATGCCCACATGTTAATGCAGTGAAACAGCCCAAAATGCAACCAGATGCCACAACCCTGTGAAGTGTTCCCTTTCTGGCTCCATTTAGTGTTCACGTGAACGGCCTATGTAACTTGCAAACATTACACAAAGTTTTCCGTTTGTTCCATGGGACGCTCCTCAGGGCTAGGATCTCCTGTCCGCACCTATGTGCCCTGCTTTGTCCTCTCTCTCCAGAGTTACATCAGAAATGGTAAAAACGAGCAGCTTCCCCATCAGGGGGTTTGCAGTGGGACAGAAAGCTGTGCATTCCTGGGAACCACCTGCTCATTTCTCCCCTCCTTACACTTTGTTCACATTCTCAAATTCAAACCATTTCCCTGAGCAGGCAAAATGCAAGAGGGTGCTTCGCTCCCCCGCCCCCTTCCTCGAGTGAAGCAGCTCCTCCCCAATCCTTCAATTTGACAATGACGTCCTAAGTGGGGCAACGTTGTTATGCTTCTCTCACCTAAGGCACTCAAACCATGAGTATTTTGGTGGGGGAAAGGTGAGCCAGTCTGAACCAGTTTGGAAGAAAGACAAATGACAGCCCATTGCCAGAACCTGATCTGAGCAGCCTGTGGGGTTGAAGGAGCCCCATGATTATATTTTACCTCATTAGCTTTCATTCCCCTGCTTCTCCACATACCCCACAGGCTGTGTGAAGCTCTCTGTGGGAAGGAAACTTGGTTCAGAAAGGGGAGGAGGCCATGCCCCCAGGACGCCAGGTTTAGTGGAGCCTCTTGAGAGGGGACGTAGTGCTCGGGCGCTCTGGAGGAGCATGCACAGGCTTTGGGAAGGGCCACAGCGGTGCCACCCGCACCCTGGCGAAAGGTGGGCTGCCGTTCCCATGGATGTTATGGACTTGACACAGAAATTGCTGTGCCGGATTCACTGGACTGCGCTATGCGTGAAATCAAACTAGATGATCCCTTCTGGCCTTAAAATTTAGCTGCAGTAAAATCTTATCATACTTCCTTTTTTCACTTCATGTAAGGAATATTTCTTCGCAAAGCCTAGCTATGTGGTTTTTTTTTTTCCAGTTCAAGAGAGCCAGCTTTTTTTTCTGAGAAAATTCAGAGGTCATTTCTCTTCTCTGAGATTTACTACTTTTTGTTACTTGCTCTTTGAGCCATGAGAAAAGAAAGTGTCTGTCTTAAAAGCTGCTCTCACTGACTAGAGCACAGCTATTCTGGGTGACTTGCAAGAATGGCTCCCAGCTTATCTTGGGCAGCTATATCCATTTACAAACCAGAAACCCCTCCATCTCTGTCTGTTGTCTCCCTCTTTTTGAATTTGGTGGTTTGACATGAGTGAGGTTTTGAGCAACCTAAACAATGCTACCGGTGAGATCACGCAGATGATCTTTGAGACAGGGATTGGCATCATAGGCTATTCCTCATACCGGAGATCAGCAGCAGCGGCGCAAATGCCTGGGAACCCATTTTATAGGTTGATGTTAATGATTTATAGCGTTACCACAGCTGTAGTCTCGAAGGAGCAAACAATTGAGTGTGTTTTGCTAAAACTTTAAACACCACAACTTCAGCTAGTCTTAGTAACAGTCTCCAGTCTCATCCTCCCAAATGCGAGGGAGTCAGGTCATCCAGTCAAAGGCCAGGTAAAGGCTGACTCTTGAAAAAATGTGCATTACTCTGTGAGGCAAGGGTGATTTGACTCACAGCTTTGGCAGGCTGGTAAGGAAAGAGCACGTAGATGCCCATCAGGAAACCTTCCCTGGGCATGCTAGTGACAGGAGCCAGGACTGACGGATAGGCTGTATCTTGCCTCCACCCCTGGGAGTCCAAACACAGTGACCGCCAACTAAGACTATCTTGTGGTCTCAGTAAGGGAGGCCACCACCTCAAAGGGCTGAGAAAAACACTAGGCTTGAACCACACACAGAATTCCTCTACGCTCCTCAACAGGAGAACGGCAAAGGGGCCAGAACCTCGCTTTTGGTTCATATGTGCAAACACAACCCAGACCAAATATGACCACGGGTGTCCACACACCCACCAGTTTCCCTGGGAGCCAGTTGGTCAGCTAGGGAGAAATGGGAGCCATGTTACATGACATCTATTTATTTCATGTATTTATTTATTCATTTTATATTGAGAACACACTAATCTTCAAAAATCCATCCTCTCAGAAGCTGTGAAATACATTTTCCAGTCTTGTTGACCCTTTGGCTTTGAGGAATGGCAATCTGATATATTATCTGGTAATCATATTACATACCTGAACGCTGCCTTTCATCCATTCCCTGGCGTGGGTTGGTTACAAGTCACACGGAATGAATACCGATTGGGTGGCATTTACACGCCATGCATCCTGACTGGCTACATACGTGAGAGCATGAAGGTCACCCGCTGAATTGTTTTGTGCTTTAGTCAATATTGTCCCATGTGCTCCGGCAGCCCTGTTTTCAGAGAGCATTACCGAATTGAAAACCAAATCTCTGCATCAGAATGCCAGCCAGGAGGCTCACCCAGGTCCCTCCCTTTCTCTAGACCACAACCACTTGTATCTGATACTAACGACTCTCATCTTCACCAGGAAAAAAATAGAACAAGAGCTTATTTGAACACTCTACACGAGAGAGGTGGAAGCTGAAATGGCAACGATGGGAGGGGTAAGCGTGGTTTCTAAGGAGTTCGAAAAAAGCTGGGGAAAAGGGTAGCAATAAAAAACAGTTCCATGAATATTGATGCAGATCTTTAAAAAATATGGTTTTGTGTTTGTGCTCTTTTTGCAGTTGCTTTTTAGACTTATTCTTGTGCCTTGCCCTGAAGGACCCTCAATGACTCCATTTGACAAATGCTGTAGAATATCTGAAGTAAGTAAGCTCTGTATTTGTACATATATTTTTGCAACTCAACCCTAAAACATTTTTGTCCTTACCATAAATGCATGTCTGTTCTGTCCCATCAAAAAGACCAAAAGTGCCTTAGGAGTGCATCAAATCTAAAATTCTCATGGTTGGTGTCATGGAGACATTTTTTGGGAAAAAAATGGGGGCATAGAAAGATCCTTGGCTTACACACTGTTACACAGGAGGGCAGGGACAGAACTGAGCACAGAACCCAGGACGTGAGTGCTAGCCTTTTGGTGAAGGACCACTGAGGACCACTTGCAAAACGGCCTTCAATTACTGAGCATGTGAGCAGCTAAGAGGGGCGAATGCTGACGAAGATGAGCCCACACACCTCTGCCTGGGCAGGCATGGCTCACCCCTGCGCTTTGGCTAACCTCCCCGCAGCACAGCGAAAGCAGTCCCATTCCAACAACTGCCACTACAGCCAAGGGACAGAAATTACAGAGAGGAAATCCAACTGTCTTCTCTGATTTCTTCCGTGTAGGGGTAAAAAACAGTGAGCCAGAAAACGCAGATGATCACATAATTGGTTATTGATGAGCACCGAGGGCAGCAGCAACTGTTTGCACTGATACAAAAATCTCTGACAGTGCATGATGTCAGCATTGATCCGCATTACCAACAGAAGGAAACATCCTTCCCGCGCAGGGCCAGGCACTAGAGACAATTACCCAGGGAAGTGGCTGATCTGCCTGACCAGGAGATGGCTGCTGCTTTCCTTGCTAGTGCCATTCCATTGCTATGGAGTATGTGGGTATGCTATACCCACAACAAACCTGCCTGCTATATGCTGTGGGTGGTGGGGTTGCAGTGCAGGGCCAAAAGCTTTTCCATCAAATCAAACTCCACTTCTTCAAAAATGAAAAGCAGTTCCCTGGCATTTACACTCCGAATCCAAGCAGCTGATGGGGACTGGTGAAGCCCTGAAGAAGCAGGTGCCATCAGGTATTCCGTGTTTCCAAACCCCATTCTTGTGTCTCCTTGGTGAACTTTAATGGCACAGACCCAGGGCTCTTCAACTTGTTCCTTCTTTAACTCCTTATCTCCCTGCTTTGTTCTTTCCTCCCTCTTTTGAATCCCAAATACCTCGTTTTCTCTCCTTTCTCTACCCTGGCTCAGTACACCTCGGCTTTTCCTCCTCTGCCACTGCATGGGTCTCTTCCCTTCCATGCTTCCCTACCTCCTGCTCTGCATCAGTTTTCTTCGGTTAGCTCCATGTATACCAATTCCCCCCCACCTTTTCCTTTCACTCTCTACATCCATGTCGTCCTTCTTCCATGCTCTCTCCTTCTGTCTTTCATCCTTTTTCTTTGCCACCTGCCAATTCCGAGCCTGTCTTTCCCTCTGTGCTTTCCAGTTCTTTTCTTCCCTGATGCCATTTAAATTATTGGCCGATTCTCTGCTCGCTCCCCTCCCTTTCTCTTTTCCCCTCTTCCCTCCCTCAGGGACTCAAGCTTGTCTCTCCCCATTTGTTTCAGGGATGCCGTTGCTGTGGGTTTTCAGACATTTGCAGGTTTGTTTGTTTTTATCATCACACCCCTCTGTTGCTGTTTAGCTGCTTGTCACTTCACTTTCCTCTTTCTGCCTACCCCAGCCAGAGCATCATTATGTCCTCTCTCTGTCTCAGCTCATCATTTCCCACAGAGGCCATTATTATTAACCATGCCGGGAGATGTATGAGCAGCGGTCAGTAGGGCTCCGTTTCAAATTGATGGGAATCAGAAATGGAAGTGGCACAGCAGGCAAGGGGAAGCGCCAAGTGGAAAGGAAGCAACGGCACCTCGCAGGCCAGCGCTGCAGAGGGAGAGCTGGCAGCCAAGCCAGAGGGGTCTCCAGCACCCGCACCCTGACAGCCGCACCTTAATTAATGTCCCCGTCGAAAAGCTGGCTGCAGCCAGCAAGTGTGAAGGATTCTCAGTGATCCAGACACTGCCTGTTGCACTGTAGATCAAGCCTCATTTTACAGAAACACATCTCCGTCAGCCTCCTGACATCTCCAGGCCAGACAGAAATTCCTTTCAATTAAAGAGCTTGCAGGAGGATCCCATTACTGCGGCAGGTGTCTCAACTGCAGGAAGGGGGTGGAAGAGCGGCTGCCAGCGCCGAGCGGGGGAAAGGAGGGAAGAGGCTATGAATATCGTTTTCTGACACTGGTATGGGGAGAAGAGTCAATTCGCAGCACAATTGGGTGGTAGGAAGAGGGGAGAGCATCTCTGACAACTGCATTGTGGCATGGTGGGGATATGGCCCGTGACAGCCTCTAAAATCAGTGGAAATGTTTTGTGTTTGCAGAGAGAGGAGGGGCTTGCTTATCCCTGCTTTGGAAAGTGGAGGAGGGCAAAGTGCAGAAGACATCCAGTGGCTGGAAGGCTCAGTCTTCAGGCCTGATCAGCCTTGAGTCCCACATCAGTGCTTATTTAATAAGCTAAAGAAGAAGCAGCCAGCGGAGCCTCGGTCTTGGTGTCCTCAAGGATGCTGTTTGCAAAACACCAGTATGCTGGGCTCCTGCTTATGACAGGGATCATGTAGGGCAGCCTTCTTCCCCCCATGGGCGTCCGCTCCAAGCTCTCTGCCAACTACCGCTCTTTCACTCTCATAACCCCTGAACTTCCAGCTCCTGGCATGAGGAGGGGCTCCAGCGACACCCCTGACCCAAGCACCACATTTATAGGGCGAACACCTTGGAGACTGCCATACCTCTCTAGAGAACAGCACCTCGAGACAGCAAATGTTCCCATCTTCTTGCGCAATACCCTAGTACAAGCTGCACTCTCTTTCCGACACCTACAGGGGGCTGCATGGTTTTAATAACCCTGCTCCTTCACACTTTTGCAAGTCCGGGGATTTTAAGTAAAGTTGCCATTTAAAATGGCCTTTCAGAACAATGAAAAATGCATATGGGAAAGGATCGCTTAGAATTGCTCAACCAGCCCTGTCTCTGCTGCCTTTCCCCACAGGCATCATTTAGTTATTGCCTGCATATAAATTAGGCAGGCTTTGACGGAAGAGCTATTGACAAGGGTACTTCACTCCATTTTCTTTACTTGACCTGGGGAATTCTGGAAAGAACCTATGTTACAAATGGAGAGAAAAAGGACAGTCAAGTAACAGAGGGCTTGCTTTGGTACATGGTTATTTGCCACCTCCTCACCTCTACTAGGCTGGATGTTTAGTAAACAACAGCTGTAGATGGTCTGGTCTTTGGGTTTGCAGGCTAGCCAGCCAAAAACAAGGAGCCTTTGCTAATGTTAGTATTTTGGCAGTACGTCTATATTTAAAGTCACACTCAGAAAATCTGTTCTGGACAACCCTCCTGAACGATGCTGTCTCCTTGTGAACCTATTTCCAGCATCTTAAAGACAATGCACACCATTTGCCATAGTAATGTGAAGTCGGGTCCAAGTGGATTCTGTTTACAACCTTAAATTTGAATTTCCAAGCTAGGATTTGAGAGAGTGAAATGGGGAATTCATAACATTCCCTCCTAGGTTTATTGACCCTGTATAACCACTAGATTAAAAAAAGAATTGGCAAAGGGAGAGGCAACATACAAGGCAAAATGGAGTGATGTGACAGAGATCAGCAAAACAAGTAAGACCACAGTCAGTCACAAGGCAACGTTTGCCACTAGTGTATTCATTTTTAGGCTAGAAACATGCAACCTCCTTGTTTAGGTACAATTCCCTATACAATTTCCAGACACTGACAAGCTGGCCATGAAGGCTGTAAACTTTGAGAAAGTCTTTAGGCCTTTCCAAACTATATGAAAACAACTTTGATTATATGACTGAGTTTCCTCCCCCTGCCCCCACCGCACTTTTTGTCATCGAAGTTATCCTTGGCAAGAGCAACTGATTAAAATGCAGTTGGAGCTTATAGACCAAATTATAAGATGAGAAATTACTGGGAAAACGTTCCACACGTGAAACCCAGCTCAGTTTTTGGCTCATTCTCTCCTCCAAGCTCTGTAATACATACTTTCCTGAAAAACTGTTCCCTGAACACAAATTAAGGACTTTCAGCCATCTGGGCTAATTTTTTTTCCTGCAGGGAAATGTTTTGAGTGATCAGGCTTAATCCGCAAGTGATCTGGGTCCTGTTACACACACCCATGGTGTCAAGTCCACAGATAATGGCAACCAAAACCCTATTATATTTTACCATAAGCTAGGCCAATAATATGGGAGGTCTTAGACAAATTTATTCATAATTTTGGAAGAATTTTAAATGTAGACATTTTTTAAATGCCTACAAGTTACTGTGTGGGCAAGCAACGTCATGGTGGTCACAGTGTTTTCTGGAAGACAGCTGCAATAACGAAATATTTCTGCATCCCTATAACCAGAACTCGTGAAAAAATGTTCACCTTTACAGAGAATAATCTTTTCCAGTACAGCTGGGGATTTAAGCCAACAACTATGTGCAAATTACAAGAAGACATGAAAAAAGTTAGAAAAACGCCTAAGGAATTAAATCAATCCATTTTCACAAGATGTCCTCTGCTCAACAACTCAAGAGTGGTCTGAAACTTATCAGGATGCTTCTAACTCGGTTTAAATTAACATAAGTAGTTTTTGAGACAGATCAAGTTTGGCTGAGCAGCCTAGATTTGGAGGCACGGGTAGGTGCCAAGAGGTGTGCTACAACTTCATGCCTGTGAAGAGCACAGTCTCTTCAAAAGGCAGAGATACTTGGCTTTCCATTTAAGACACAGCACATTTTATTTTGACTACAGCCACAGGAATACTGGGGAAAAGACAATTTTATATGGCAAATCAGCCAAGATGGCTCACACACTCTCACACACGTATGCAGATGACATTACTTGTCTTCTGGGATACAAATAATGCCATAAATGACACATGCACATGGAGTATTTTCTTAAAAGTGACTAATGACTTAAATGACATACTCTGATACCAAGCAATGTCCTATCATTTTTTAAAGGCATTTGATTTACAAACAAATCAAGTTCCTGAGAGATACTCAATATCAGCTGTCACGTGAGGAAGGAAGGAGAGCAGAGACAGACAGATAGATGTGGGAGATGAATGGTCAGAGGAGTTTCGGGTAGGATCTGCTAGTACATAACATATCAGACACAGGAATAAGGGAACGTAAATGCCAGCATATCCCTTGTGACCACTTACTTTCAACAAGAGAAACAAGGACTTGGACTCAGTGACTCAGCTAGAGCCTACCTAGAGAGAAGCACAGCAAACCAAGGAGAGCAGAGGGCCCCAGAGGCTGTGCATAACTCAGCACCACTATTACTCTTTCTAAGGAGGTTATAAAGCTCTACTAGGGCTGGGGTGGCACCAAAGAGGGAGAGAACTAAAAAGCAAGTAAAATGAATAAATAAATAATCTATTTCTGCTGAAGGTCTGTGCAAACTGGGAACATTAGAGCTTTAGGAAGTCTGGGTTGACTGAGCTGCGCTGGAGAACCACCATGCATGTATTCTGCTCTGTGCCTGGTGCTATTCCAGCCTTTTAATGGGAGAACAACATTTGAGGGGTGCTCCAAAGCAGCAGGTACTGGCCCAGCTGGGAGGCAGCTCTGGGAGAGCAGGAAGGGTGCAAAGCAGTGGTCTCTTCCTCAGAGTTGCCCAACAACAGGAAAGTGAGCTGCTATCAAGGCAAAAAGGCCTCCCGTTTGTCACCAGCAGAACTGCACAACCCCCTTCCCCAACACCCCTACAACACCCTAAGCTCAGCGATGCCTAACAGCTCTGCAAATCTGTATTCAAACCCCTCACCCATCCGCAGAGAGTTCCATGGATTCTCAGTGTCCCCCGCCCTTTTGCACACAGTGACAACCAGAAGACCTGGCGCTTCATTTTTGCCATCGACCTTTGTTAAACTGCCTCATAGAAAGCCTCTCTCCATGGCACGCAGAGGAGCCCTTGGGAACAGCTGAGGGTTTCCTAGGAGGAGAAAATGTACCTGTGCCCGTGCCTGCGGTGCTGACTGAGCTTGACATTCTGAAGACATAAATCCTTCCCTCCCAGATAAGGCAGGAGTGCCTGATGTGCCAGGGGAAAGTCATGCACTGGACCTCACCTTAGCAAACCCGAGGCAGAGACAGGCAGAGCTGAGTTTGCTTGGCACTGGTAGCATCCTAAGGCCTCCCACAGCAGGTCCCTGCTGAAAACCCCTCAATACTTAGTTCTAACCCCCCCCCGGTCTGCTAAAAATGCCAATTACTGCTTTAACGCTCATGGATTTGCTGGAGCTGCCCCTGCCTGTCGTAACCTCCCTTGCCCAGCCACGCTGCCATACACTGCTCTGCTGTGGCTTCGGTAGGGCTGGCTGTGTTCTCCCCCTTGACAGGACCCAACATGTTCACACCTCATTGCTCCATATGGCTGTGTGTATCCCGTGGCACACTAGCAAGAAAAGACAACTTCCCTCTGAGTACAAGACCAAGTGAGGGATAGCAGGGAATCAAAGCCTCCCTGACACGGGAGAAACACAATCTTATGCGAGAGGGGGACTTGGGACATTCGGTCTCCAGCTCATATATCAACTTAGAGACTGGAGAAACACCCTCGCTTCCAAACACATTCATGATTCCCAGACTGTCAGGAGAAAACCAGACAAGGGGCAACCCTTGGCTGCTTTTAAAACATTTCTACATTGATTCCTCCTTGAGATACAAAGCAGTGAGTGAGATGAAATCTCCTCTTAGTCAAGCCTTATTTTTCATAATTATGCATCTTTAGTGTTTCATAACGACCAATTTAATCACTTTTGCCGTTTAGAGGGCTATAACAGCCAATCATGGTAATGGGCTTGGTATTTGGTAGGAACCATTTAATGCCCAAGAGCCCTTGTTCTGAGCCACTTGATGCCACTTAAGTTTGACAGACAGACTCTCATTAGCACAAGTTGCAAAACCTCTCAGATGAAGCTCATTTCTTTTAAACAAACTCTGCTCAGTGATCCCCAAAGTCTCTGAGTGAGGAAATTTTTAGCTCACTTCAGATCCATACAGATCTGTGGCAATTAATCGGCATATTTCCCTGTGCTGGGGGCTTTCTATGAAATTTTCTACCTTTCCTCCTCACAGTTGTTCTCTTGTACATGCATGTAAGCTCTGATCCCCTGTGGCCAGCCGGTGCCTGTCTCCTGGAGGGCCACCTGGGGGTTATGTGACCTTTCCTTTTCACACGTAACCATCTTGATGAGCTTCTGCTCCATGCTGACCAGCCTGCACCTACCTCTAAGGGACAGCTCTCACAATGCAATTGTTTCTTGCTGGGAACAACCGAATACACATTTGGAAACCTTTAAAAATATCTACAGATCTCTGGCTGCTGCTAAAACTGCTGCCCTTGCCTTTGCTGTTTCTGCTACCCCATCCGCTCGTTGGATGGTGATCCACAATGCAAAAAAATAAAGCTCAGGGCATCCAAACTGCTGTAGATGCTCTCAGACACACATGAAAGTCTGCACCCCAACTCACACCATGCCCAGCAGATTTGATGACACTTGTTGTCCAACAATGCTGAATATTTGCTTCAAATGCAACCAAAGCAGGCCTCTCTACATAGCTACACGGACGAGCAGTGGGATAGCTGCAGGTCGTGTTTGCCAGACACGTGGATGGCGGTTTTGTGAGACATCTAAGACTACTGTGGTAAGGGTATGCAGAGAAGGACAGAGATTTTTACTCAAGGACTTACTAAGCAGAAAGGATGGTTTCCCCTCAAAGGACTTTGTGTTCAATGGGCAGGGTAATGGCTCAGCATTACTATCAAGGAAGGATGTCAGATCTATGATGTGCGGTTTAAACCCATTGAATCTGTTCACTTCTGCAATGTTCCCCAAGAATTTGCCCTTTACATTTTCTCTCTTTCCCATTATATCACAACTATTGTACAAGCAATGAGACTGAAAGTTGTAAATATAGGACTGCTAGAAGGAAAATACATTGATACGTGAACAGTTACCTCCTGGGTGACAGAAGAAAGGCATATTTTGTGGCACAGTCTGATGGGACAGAGTAACATCTCACCCTGTGAACAGTATGAATGCTTCAGCAAGGCAACTAGGTAAAAAACACAGTATGTTGAGCTAAAGGAGTCAGTATCAGTCCTTAGGAAAACCCCATATTCAACACTACTTGCAGCTAATGTCAACATCTTCCATGCCTACTGCTTTCTGACACATGAAACAGTCACCTGAGAGAATGGATGATGGGCTGCCCTGTATCTAAACAGTCTAAACGGACCCTGTGCCTAAACCACCGTGTTTGATTCAAGTCCAACTAACGCAGTATTCTCAGTGCCATAATTAAAATGGACTCTGTGTTTCACCAGGCACGCACAAACAAAACCACAATATTACAAGACACTGTGTGCACCTGTCCAAAGCTGAAGAGAGCATTAACCAATGTTATGATATATTACTTTAGAAATAGTCTGATGCCCCTTAATTAGAGGCTGCCTGCTAAGGTACACTCAGCAGGAGAAGAGTTAAGGTTGCATTTGTAACCTTAAATCTCACCTTACCTGGCTTATGAGTGCTTAACTGTGCAACTTTAATGTGTTCTTATCAGAGCATTTTTATTGAGCCATTATTAACATCAGTTAGATACAATCTAGCATTTCCCAGATCATCCTCCTCCCCAGCCCTTACCTGAGCCACATATAACCCAAGATTCAAAGGAAGCATTTTACTCAACCCCTGCTATCGTTCTCCAGACACCCAGCGCCACTAATTCCCTGGCAGCTTCCTTAAATGGGACTAGAGTTTTGGTTGCTATCTTGCATGCCCTTGGCCAGCCTGCACATTGAAGGAAATCCTCTACTGATAATTAATAAGTTCCCCTGACACTGGTTGCTCATTAATCTATTATTTTACTCCTCTAATTACTTTTGTCTGTTCGAGTTAACAGTCTCCTTCCCTCATCTTCCCTGGGTCTCATACAGGAGACGCCGCATGGCAAATACGACTTTTCTTTGTCCGCAAGTCCCTTACAGACTCTGCTCTGTGCAGACTCCGAGACCCATCCTGGCATTTCCTGAGGCACATGCTGGCCTCTCACAAGGAGTGACTTGCCTCTCCACGTGCCTGTACTTCACGCAAGCTATGGTGCATGCAGCTCCAGGCTTCTGAGCTGAGGCTTGCTGAAGGAACATCTAGGGAACCCCTCTCCATCTGTGTTGTCCCCTGGAAAGCTCCCAGGAACTACAAGGAATCCTCCTCACAGCAGTCAAGTGGTTGTAGGTCTCTCCGCAGGAAATGAGGGCACTCACAATTTCGCAGTGCAAGGCCCACCTATCTATATATGCCTTGACTTCCTTTTACAATAGCAGCTTCTGCCCAAAGACTAACAGTCAGCACAAATTAACTTTAAGTCCCTTGGGCAGGAGGGGAGACAGAAGCAGGAACCAATTATTTATTTGCTTGGAAGATGCCCAAGTACAGCAGAGATAAATGCAGTAGATACAAGTGAGTATGTCAGAGAGAGAGAGGCTGGAGTTGCAAAGTTTGGAACCTGATCGGAGCTTCTGCAGTTCAGGGCATTTCTGAAATTTTGTCTCTTATCTTGATTGACACTAAAAATACTTCTTCTCTGTCCCTTTCTTGCAGCTGTAGTTTAGGCAGTACAGACAGGCTTTGGACAGCTGTACAGATCCATGCCCCACAGTCAAAGGATGGCAGGTACAATATGAGTAAGGATACTCTTTGTCTTCTCCTCTGCTTTTATTTATCATGCTTACTGCTGCGTTTCACCATTCTACCTCTAAGGAAATGCAAGCCTTTGAGGTTGGTGCAGAAGGCTGGTAAACATCAAAAAGCTTACCTGTGCAGCAAAATGCACGCACAGACACCAGCATGGTAAACATACAAATGAACACATAGTAAAATGCTCACAAATAATGCATACAAGGAGTGTGCACCAGAATACTCATGTGGCTTTTACAGATCTACAAGCTGCACAGCAGGTAAGGATGGTGGTAGGCACATATGCTGGCCATGCCTTTCCTGGGACACAAGCTGGGACAAGGTGTGGGCTCTATGAGCTGCCCAGTAAAGCGTGCCATGGATACAGCCCTGTCCTCACTTCATGACCCTTCCACTCTGCCACGGCCCCCCGTCGATATGACAACTGAAATCTCTCATGATCGATGCCTTTCCCAGGCCATCATTACCTGCGTTACACTTTTCTTGCTGGCAGCCTGTATTGATCCTTTGGCAGGAGATGCTCATCCTTCAAATGGCTCGAGTCACCCCGAACTGGGTGTGAACTTCAAAGGCTGCATCAGACAGCAGCTCATGCTTCCCTGGATGGGCTTGCACTCACCATCCCCTCCCAGCCTCCCTGCTGCTGCCTGCTTTGCTCCTGTGCCGCAGTAACATTGTGGTGGGCACTCACTGTGAGTTTATGAGAAAGGATGATTTGTTCAGCCAGTGCATGAAAAAAATATTGAGTACTTGAGAAGAGTCATATTTTTCTGGTGCTGTTCAGAGAGAAGGAATAAGTAACTGAAGAAGAAATAACAACACTTTTGAACATGTACCTCCTAAAAAAAAAAAATATCCCTGAATCATGTTTTCAGCCTCTCATGTTTTCCTTTAGACAGGGAAGAAAGGTATATTCTGCAGGAACATTTCTCAAATGCTCAGAAAGGAGGCTGAGGAAGGAAAAACAGCACAAGTGTTCACAACACCATGGCCTGGTGCAGCCTTGCATTATCAGAATAGCTCACTACCTTCAGCTGGGAGACTCCCGCTTCCACTACGACTGTGTTCAGACCTGGGAGAAAAGCTCCACACTGCAGGAGGCTGAATGACACCTGACCTTGCTGTGGTTGTCATGGCAAGCAGGTTCGGGATGTCTTGCCCTGAAAGATGGCTTTTTTTTTTTTTTGCCTTGGGTCTACCTCTGTACAGGAGATTCTTGCAAATCATGTTTTCCTTCCTGCTTCTCCCTGCATCTCTCCATTCTCTCTCTCTCTCCCCCCCCTCCCCCCCCCCATTTTCCTGCTATTGGTAGAGCTGGGATATATAAGCCAAGCAGCTTTATATGTCTAAGTGGGATTCGTGTGAGGCTGGAGGCAGAGGCAACAGACAGTCAGACAATTGTGTGGGAGAAGCCAGAAGGGGTGAGGGCTTTGGGGCTGTCCTAGCAGAACCTGTGTGCTGCAGCAGAAGCTGTCATCCACGCTCGCTGGGGTCCTCAGACAAGAGGAGACTGTAGCTCTGGCTCCAGTGCAGAATATATCAGGCACTGAAGTCACTGAAGCCATTGAGATCAGTTGAAGCCACATAACAGCATAACAAAAAAAAAAAAAAAAAAAAAAAAAAAAAAGTGAAGTCTCTCTCTTTAAATGAAAAAAAAAATGCAGGGAACAGCTATAAGCTACTACCTTAACTTTCCCCTTTTATTAGCATGTCTCTCTCCTACTGTGAAGGGAGAGTGAGAAATATGCTTGCCCAAAGTGAAAGTACTTATAGATTACAGCTACAAGGGAAAAAAAGTGCAGCCTCTCCATTTTCTTCTTAAGGATAGCTTTCTTAAGGATGTTTGAATTGAAACTATTAAATTTAAAATCCTGTGAATTTTTTTTCCGCTTTAATTCACACCCAACCTCTCTGTATCTTTACAAACACATCTAAATTTTCAGATGTGAGCTACAGCTGTGAACACAGAGCTGCCAGTGGGGAATATGACCTCCAGATGGCAGGAGAAATGGGACCCAGTCCTAAAATACCAGCCTTTTGCCCCTGTGAACCCAGAGATGCTCTGTCTCCAAATAAGTAGCTCCAAGCACGAAAGACCCAAAGCAGACTTGTTAGTTCAGATCACTAGAGGGAGACACGATAACACACACAGTCAGTGTCTTGCACTCAATAACATTCTCTCCAGACAATTTGTTTTGTTGTAGTTGACTACTTATAGGTAGGATACAAGAGTGCTTGATGGCAGGTTTGGAGCACAAGGAGGGCTGGTAGGGAAGGAGGGCAAGATGGACAGCATCTACCACGCTAGGCAGGTTATCCCAGCAGACCTTTCCTCTTTTTGTCCTATTCATGACAGGCAAGTCCCCTGATTTCAATGGGTTTGTGCTGGTGGGAATAATGGAGAATTTGGTAAGGTTCATCAACCTGCTGCTGAGATCCTATTTATGGTAGTGGTATGGCAATGCCTTTTCCTGTCATCATTAATTATGGAAGATTTTGAACTCTCATCTTCTTGGGTGCTCAGTTTTCACTCCCACCTCCAGCCTTCTGGGATCCTTCAAGACTGGCTCATGGAAAAAGGGGAGAGAAAGCAGCAGCTATTTATTCCTGAATGTCCCTACTAATCAGGAACGTCTCCATTGAGAAGCACTAGCCTTGAGGGTACAGGTAGTGATTGTACAGCGCTGCACAGACAGCAACATTACAGCATGCAACAAACTAGAAAAACGCTGCTCTTCTGTAGGTGGATGAAAGTTTTCATATGGACACAAACCAGCTCAGCCTTTGAAATGACGTGGAAAAGACTCTTAACACCATGGCTGACTATAAGTGGTACCCATCTGGGAGAAGGAAAAATGGAGGCAACTCTAGCAGACTCCAACTCACTGTAAAGAACAGCATTTCTCTATGGCAGGAAAGCCACTAACTGGGCATGCAACTGCCACATCTTCCTAGCAACAGTACAGAAAATCTTGTCAGAGGTGGAGCAGCCAAGCGCTGACAAGAAGACTCCAGATGTTCTCCTCCAACTACTGCTGAAGGCAGCAGGGCAAATTCCCTCCTTACAGCAGACTTATTCACCTGTTCCCCAGAAATGCCAAAATACTTATGAGGCCTTGTTCTCCCTCTCTGGTGTGGGACAGGAGAGGGGAATCAAAGCTGTTAAGAAAACAAATGTTTCATGCATCAACAGTGTTTGTACTGAAACAGCATTGCGGACCAGAGGAACTGAACGGGGCACTATTCCAATAGGAGGGATCTCTGTGCAGTGTACATGTCTCTCTGGGAGCAGAAGGAAGAAATCAAAGTTCTCCAGTGTGTTGGGGAGAAAGCACATTCAGGACTTAAGTTTATTATAGGTGAGGAAGGGGGCTGCTGCTTCTTGGCCATGCACTAATAAGAGGGGACTTCTAAAGAAGTAAAAAATGTGGAGCCAGCGGAAGTGGGAAGCAAATAGAGGCTGAAACAACTTTGGATGCCTTCTGGAGAAGCCCTGAAAAAGTTCAAGCTTTGGCTTGTTTCCCAGGCTCTCTGTGAGCCAGCATCCTTTTCTTTTTTTTTTCCCCTGTAATGCTGGATAAGATGAAGACTAGACCAGGAGAGAAAAAGACATCTTAGAAAGAGTCCTAAACCAAACAGGGAGTGTGTAAGAGGCAAAGTGAGAGGTCTCTGTGGAATACGAGACCACATATTTGCCAGAGAGTATTTTGAAGATGCAAGGAAAAAAAAAAAAAAAGGAGGAAAAAGAGACCTGGTTAAAAATCATCAGTTGCCCCCCAACATCCTAAAATGCAGAGTCAAACAAGTACCTTGTAAATCTTAAATTTCCTGATCAGGCAAAAACAGTTAGAGGGGGATGAGGATGTGACAAGAGAAGAGCTGGCACAGTAACAACACAACCGCCCCCACCAAACTCAAACAACAACAATAGAACCCCAAATTCCCAAATTCCTCCTTCTCGTCACAACTGATTTACTGAGCTTTTAAGAGTGCAGCACAGAAGTGGGCTAAATCCAAATGGTTTAGATAAGCAGAAAACCCCCTTCCTGCTCATCACTACCTAGTGCCTACAGGGTTGACTTGTGGTGACTCTGGCTGAGGGTCTTCTGTTTGTTGTCTTCTTTGGGCATAAACTGGCTTCTCCTGTGCAACACAAGGTGCAGTAGTAGTAAGGCTTTGGGCTTAGACAGGAGTGAGAGGCAAATAAACACAGGACATAAAGATCAAAGGTGCCCATGTGAACTATACGGTCATCTTGAATCTCATGCCTTCAGAGAGCTCTCTGCTTCCCTCATGTTCAGTGTTCAGCCCTATGAGGAGACTGGCATGTGCTGAAGGAAGATATATGAGTGAGCGGGGGTGTGAGATAATCTGCCTCTTTCAGTTTATGTCTCATCCTAATGTCTAGTAATTGAGCCCCAAAGCATGAAGTTTAACATCCTTTTCAGTATTTTTGTTGTGAATAACAAGAATATCCAGATTTGTTCACATTATCCTCAGGAACACACAAACTGTTTGAGTCTTGCCAAGTTCTCATCTTTAAATAACTTTCCATGGCAATGAGTTCTACAGCTGTTTATAAACATATTATATGTATACCATCTCAATTACACAGAGTATGCAAGGCACTCTTCTGTATTCTCTACCCCTTCTAAACTTCCCAGGCTATGGTAAATTCTCTAAGACTCAATGAGAATTTCTAGTACCCTCTAGGGAGAATCAGACTGGCATATTTGACAAGCCTTCCCATCTCCTTTCATTTTATGCTGTGACATGAAACTTGGGTGTTGCAATCAATACTTATCTGCTTTGCCCTAGACTGGTTTTTATGCTGTGATTACCACTGTAATAACTAAGCTCCTTTTTGAGCCAAAGTGGGTATCTTTAGACTGCCAGGTGGAATTTGGGAGAATCCAGACTGTTCTTTTCTCTATCAAACGGCCTTGCTGGGCTGAGGCCGGGGATGTTGGATCAGGAATGAGATACCTGGCACTTTTATACAAGGTTCACACTCTAACTACTCTAGGAAAACGGAATTGTTTGCTCCTCAGCTGCTTATGCACAACCAGTAAAAGCCTCAATTATTTGACCTTGAGCTGAGCCCCATAGGGTTCATAGGTTGCTATCGCAGACAGATAAGGATCTCATGGCACTTACCACAGTGCCCACAAGCAAGGCCCCTGGGGAGGTTTCAACCATCAATGCCTTGTGGGAAAGGAGCAGAAACATGAACATGTCTGCTTCTGTTAACTTGAGTACAAGCTCGTCAGGACTGCCTTTTTCTTCTGTGTTTGTCTGCCCATCTAGGACAACAGGCTTGGCAGCAAGATCTCTGGTAATGCAAAGACCTTGCAACAACTGTCCATGTTCATATTGCTGCTAACCCAATTCACAGGAGGCTGCTCTTTAGGGTTTACATTGAGAGGGACTTTATTGATAAGAATATGAACATACATGAATCTTTATTTTTCCCAGGAAGCTCTTTTTCAGTCAACCAGGCATTTAGCATGGCTCTGAATAAGAAGGAGAGATGAGGAATGATAAATGTTAAAGCCTCTGGACTGTGATCTCAGAAGCTTATGGATAGGGACAAGTCACATTAACCTGAATAAATGTAAGTCAAGAAAGACGCGAAGTAAAACCAAGATGAGCTCAAAAGCAGGCATTGCCTACCATCTGTAAACTATCCTACTGGATTCTTCTTTTGGCTGTGTTAGTTGTTATCTTCGCACATGGTACAGGGAAAACAGGGCATCTCCTAACATAACTAGCCTAGATGGGTAGGCTGCCTGCAGTAGCCCACACAGAACATGTCAGTGTGATAAATGATACATGGCCCTGTGCTGGGACCTTGTCCAGGCTGTGGTGCAACTACTGGAAATTTGATTGGACTGCATTCAGTAAGGAAAAAATAATCTATACCTTTGTGGGCCATGGATCATGTAGGTTATGAGTCAATATTAAGGAGAAGAAAACAATTGGCTAACACCCACTCTTTGCACAAAGTCACAGAGGGAAGAATATGGGGTTTGTCCCTTCCAAGAGATGAGAGACTATAGCATATCCCCTAGTGAAATATTTCGAATGCTGACAAGCGCTAACTCATGTAGTCTGTGTAGGAAATCATCAATACTCGTCCCCACTCTAACTGAACAAATCACAGTTTCCTGACAAATCCAGTTCAGAGGGCTGCTACAGTCTTTTCCATGGTTTACCATCACAAACTGGGATGGCAAAAGTCATAGGGCATGGCAGGCTCAATAAGCCCGCAGCTATGACCTGAATCACAGGAAAGGGATTGGACTATGAGCAGGGAGGTTCTGGCCTGTTGTTGAAAGCTGCAGGTCGGCAATCCCAGAAGAGAGCTCTGCTGGCTGGAGGAGAAGAGCTAATGGAGCTGTTTGTGCTCCCAGGCAATGCCTATTAAACTATCCACAACTAGTTAGACCAGGCTGCCAATGTCCTACAGCATAATAGCTTGTCGGATAAGGAAGAAAAGGGTCTGGCTGACTTTGTCCACCCGCTCTGTCAAAACCCAATCAATCATCTGAAGAGGAACAGAAGTGGAGAGCAAGGACTCGCATCGTTCCAAGGAACGTCATTCCTGCTTTCATTAAATTAAAGCTGATCTGTATTGTCATTTGACATAGGAATTATATTCAAGTATTTTTCCCCTTACCTGCCTTCCTCCCAGGTATTAGTGCTACAGTCAATGACCACAGCCACACTTCAGCTATTTCACAGGGTAAGGAGAGAGTTTTTCCCTGTGGGTTGCTTCAAGGCTTGGGGACTTACACTTGATTTGAGAAAAACGCCTAGTTCAACTGTTCACTGAAGGAGCAGCAAAAGAAGTGATACGGCATTTTATAAAGCAATTTTTTTAACTTCCCAGGTAGGCAGATGAGTAGGCTATGGTCACTCCTGAGGCCCAGCAGCATTTGAATGAACTATCATGCAAAGAAGGCAGGGATGCATATAAGTAGCAATACTGCTTTTCCTTTGCATTTGTATCTCCCACCTCACAACCAACAAGAAATAAATAATTTCTGTGGTCCTAACTGAGGCAATTAGCCAACACACACTATTGATGAAGTCAATGAATGAAAGAAACAGCAGACAAATTCGCTAATGAACTCCTTGAGGAGAGTGCACAAAGAAAAAGTAATTTGGCCCTCTCACCCCCCAATGCTGGTTTAATTTCACAACCTGTCCATTCAAAACCTCCTACACAAGCTCAATAACGCTCATTCTTCCAGTTCTGCAGTCACGAGTTTAACCGCGAAAAAATCCAAGGAGGGAGATATATTTTAGAAACCTTTACAATGATCTAAAATAGCTCTTTGATGCATAGCAGATGTCTTCAAAACTAGCATAAATGGAGCCAAAATGCCTTACAGTTCTGGAAAAGGGAGATTCCAAGATAAGATGTGTTTCTAACTGCAGCAGCTCTGGAACAGATTTGGAATTTATATTAATTGTCAACTTCAAGGAAAACATTTAAAAGAAGCCCTTCTGTCCCCCATTTTGGGGCAAGTGCCTCTTTGGGCTACATGCTGCTGAAAGACCTGTTGTCTGCCTGAAAGCAGTTCCTTTGTATAAAAGATAACAGACGGGTTGGGATGGGGAAAAAAGAGAGAGAACAACAAGCAGTGAGACATGGGGGTGACAGACTGGGGCCTGCCCTTCATCCCTGGCTCTAGTTGGTTAGGAAGGGGGTGCTTGGCAGGCTTCACTGTAGAGGGGAGGACTGAGGATGGATTGGAAGGGGGTCAGCAAGACGGCACTGAGGGATGCTAACAAGGCAACCCCTCTGAGACGCACAGCACGGGAGAAAAAGTGTGAAGGGGCATGCTGGAAAACTGAGCGACAGACCCAGGAAAACTGAGCCTGGAATCAAAGTAGGGATGGGATTCCCCAGTCCTGTTGCTCACCAGAGGGGAT
Organism: Gorsachius magnificus; assembly: GCA_034008185.1. Taxonomy (NCBI): domain Eukaryota; kingdom Metazoa; phylum Chordata; class Aves; order Pelecaniformes; family Ardeidae; genus Gorsachius; species Gorsachius magnificus. The sequence goes on from CM067081.1 coordinate 127,510,923, forward strand.
AGCCAGAATGAAAATTTACTCTGAGGAGCCTTTTTAAAAAAGGAGAAAAGAAGTCTGTGTCTGATACAATGGAGTAGGCGGTACAACTGGAAAAAAACCACAAAGCATGAACATGCAGCCAAAGTGATGAGTCAGGACAAGAATCTTCTTATTACTGCTCTGAACAACATACCCCATGCGTACCAGGCCTTAGTTTTCATGAAGATTTAAGCTAGCATCCTTGTAACACCCTTAACTTGGACAATGTTAGGCTGTGCTCATCGAATAGTTAGGTAGTGTCTCCTACTTGAATACAAGAAAGAGTTAGATGGAGGACTGAAAGACTGATGCAGCAGTAAGATGGAAGATTTGATATGAAATAAATTTTAAAAGCAGAAACGCCAGAGCTAGAAGATTCTATACACACAATTAAAGGTGAAAAAATAGGTTCTATTTCCCTATATATGCTAATGGCACAGTCATAATACTGAAAATAGCAGAAGAGGAGAGTCCGGTAGTGACGATGATACCACAGAGGAGTAGTGTTCCCCTCATCAGCTCTGCTCCTCCCACCTCTTCCTGGCAGTCTTTCCCCATCTTCCTTCTTTTGGAATTCCAAGAAGTGGGCCAGAAATACAAAATACATATCTGGCTTTCATATACAAGAAAGCTCAGGAGGACTTTGGTTTGGCTGAAGGGATGAGACAGGAAATCTGAGTAACCCCAATTTGAACCGCAGGCCCCAAAACCAGGGGCTTCTGGACGCAGCCCTTGGATTGAGCTTGGTTCCAATGTGTCATTCTACCTTTCTCTCTCCAACCTTCTTTCTGCAATGCTCTCCCCTTTTCTGGCTGCTGAATTGCAGTAGATAGCTTGACTGTCTGTGGCACATGCAGAAAGCTTGTACTCTGTCTACCTTAAACCCTCTTTAACCCTTTAAATATATGGGAATATCACAGAAGACTATTCTTATGGAGCTAATCAATGCTTTGCCCATGCATTTTAGATGAAAAAAAAAAAAAAAGAAAATCAGGTAAAGAGTTCTCTTTTCCTCAAAGGACATGATACAGAGGAAGACAAACCTACCTCTTGTTCCCATCCAACTGCAATATCTTTAGGGGGTGAAGGTTTCCTTGCAACCCAAGCTGCTAACTTCATGGAGTCTGACTACTGAAAGGATATTCTCCTTCCAAACTTGCCACATCCTCGAACACGGAAGGCACAGTTAGACAGCAGAACAAAGCTGCTGAGTTCTCCTTTATTCTGTCTCCACCCTGCTCTTCGCCCATCTTGATGATAAAACGCCTTCTTTACTCACCTCCAAGACAAAGGAAGACTGTCTGCCAAAGTGGAGAGCAATATGAAATTATCTGTGCCACTGTTTGCCTCTCCCTTTTAAGGCAAATCAGTGGGAAGTAAATTCCATGTTTTTTTGGAAAGAACCTCTTCTATGTAATATCTAAACAGAAATCCTTTCCCCTCTCTCTGGCACCAGCAGTGTTTTGTCTCTACCACCGTGCTGTGCATTATCAGCAGAAAAAATTAGGACGACTAGTCAAAGACCAAAGCTAGAATAACAGGTCCGATTCTGTAGATCACCTACTGAAGTAATTTCATTTGTTCCCTTGGACAACCCGGTTACCGTGCCTGGGAAATCACACTTCAAAACAAGCTTGCAGTGCATTTAAGATTCTTGACACTTTTTTTTACAGCTGCCTCTATTGCTACTGAAATTTTCAATTGATGTTGGAAGAGAAGGAAACTAGTGTGCAGTTCACAAGTCACCATCACAGTCGAGTCCAGTTGGGTCCCTTACCTGTTGGGGTGAGGTGCCTCCAGGTGATGACAGGCTCAGGACGCCCATTTGCCATGCAAACCAGGGTCACGTTGCTGCCCTCATTCACGGTGATGTCTGAGGAGATATTGGAGATCTTTGGTGGAACTGTGAAAACAAAAGGAAGTTGGACCTCGTTACCCAGACTTCTGAAGGGCAGCCTGACTCATTAACCTACCCACCTATTAACCAGAGGCAGCCACAGACTCCTCTCACAGGCTGCACTCCTCATTACTACCTGGGTTTCTGAAATTATGTCAGACTAATACGTACCGCTGCTTCAAGGATCTGCAGGTAGAAATGGCCTTTGCTGCAACTGTGATGCTTTGTGTTTGGACAGGTTTGGGGGCCTTCATAAAACAACCTCTAAGAACTTGTCTGACTGCCCCAAGGCTGCATAGAAGGAGTCAGGCTCCAAGCACTGCCCCAGCTAATTTTTACACTCCAAACAGTCCCAGATGCAGTTCTACATCCTCCTGCAGGGTGTCAGACCTCAAGGCACAGACTCAGCAGGTATATTACTTATTGCTACCTCCCATGGGCAGATAGAGCCCATGCTGCTAGTGAGGACCCTGCTCTGCTGCTCATGTAACCAAATGCTCACCGGGATTTGAACTGTTAAGCTCATTTCTGTGGTGACTGCCGTGACGAAGTGAGAAGCAGGGACGCACACTGTGGCTAATGGGAATTTGCTGAGGGAAGGCGCAATGGCAACAGCAGAAAGGTTTCTGCAACATCTTTCAGCCAAGACGGATCCCCCACGGGCTGCCTCTGGTAGCTTCTGGCTGACTGTACCTCACACAGCACAGTGCCAAAAGCGTGGTAGGGTCTTTAAAGATTCACAAGACCAGCTATGGCTCAAGCATTCAGGATCCTTAAAGACCTTCCAAGCTAAGTGAGTTTGCGTCATGGGACCAAAGTGACCACACTGGGACCTGAACAGGTACCTCCAGGTATGGAGCATGCTGGTATATCGGCCTCTGAGCAGACCAGGCTGTTGCAGTCTCTCCTCTCTCACATCCATGTATCGTTTCCACGCTTCACACTCTGGAGGTGGTGTGGGAGTTTGACTAAAAAGGAATCTTCTAATTTATTTTTTTTTTTAGTATTTTCAGCTTCTGAATTTGTGTGTAGTGAGGAATGAAACAACATCATTTTCTGCTTTGCTTACCAGAGAGTAAACAGACAGTAGCCTCTCCTTCCCCTCCTTGGCAGGAGTGGCTGATGGTCCTTTCGAGGCAAAGCTGCCTATGAGCTAGGTGGAGAAAAGGAAATGAAGCCTGAAGAGAGCAACTCACCACTTCCAGCTGTGTGCCTGGATTCATAGGAATATTGTTTACAACCCACAGCTCGTTAGCCCCTCTCTGTAGGGCCCCAAACTCATGGACAATGCTTCAGCATCTATGACCATGGGATCCCCTTGGAGGAACAGGGGCTCCTGAGCAGGAACAGAACCTGTCGAACTAAGTGAGGCAGACTTGTCATTGCCGATAGGCTCGCTCACCTAGGCAAGGAGGGGTTTAAGCTGGGCACGTTGGGGAAGGATTGCCATAATAATCCGTGACAGCACAGAAGGCAGTGAGGAAGCAGCTGGGGGCCAGCACAAGAGGGAAAGCTTTTGCACTCCCCTTGTGAAAGCAGGACAGCTGGGGGCCCATCTCAGAATGCCTGTCCACCAATGCAAGTATCATGGTGAAAAAACAGGAGGAATTAGATGTTCACACAGATTCGCAGGGCTATAAACCCGCCGGGATGACAGAGCCATGGTGGGACAGCTCTCAGGACTGTCAGTGCTGTGGGGATACAGGCTTTTTAGGAAAGGAAGGCTGGAAAGGCGAGGAAATGAGGTGTACTGTCTGCAAAGGAGTGGCTGGAGTGTAACCTGGTTTTGGGTGGTGAACTAGCTGGGAGATTAGGTGTAAGGATTGGAGGATATCACAGTGTCACCCCTGTCTGCTACCAACCATTTGATTAAGAAGAGGCAGTGGACAAAGACTGCTTTAGACGGATAGAAGAAGCCTCACAATCACAGTCCCTGGTGAGGGACTTCAATCACCCTGATATTTGCTGGAAGGGTGAAAGTGCTGGGCTCAAGCAGTCCAGGAGATGTGGGGGCCCAACAGGTTCAGCATGAGTTAGCAGTATGCCCTTGCAGCAAAGACCAAGCGTCCTGGGTTGTATTAGCAAGACTGTAGCCCTGTAAGTGGAGGGAAGTGATTATATCTCTTTGTATGGTGCTTGTTATACAGCATCTGAAGCACTACATAAATTTTGGGCTCCCCACTACAAGAAGGACATTGACATACTAGAGCAAGTCCACTGAAGGGCTCCCAAGATGGTCAGAGGGCTATAGCACTTGACGTACAAGGAGAACCTAAGAGAGCTGGGTTTGTTCAGCCTGAAAAAGAAAAGGCTGAAGGGAGATCTTATTGCTGTCTACAAATAGCTAGTGGGAAGGTGAAGAGGAGACAGAGGCAGGCTTTTCTCAGAGTTGCACAGTAAACAGCGAAAAGCAGCAGACATGAGCTACAACATGGGGAAAAATCTGACTCAAAATGAGGAAAAAGCTTTTTACTTTGGGGAGGTCAAAGACAGGAACAGTTTCCCCAGAGAGGTGGTGGAAACTCCATCCCTGGAGATATGCAAAACTTGCCTGGATGAGGTCCTCAGCAACCTGCTCTAACTGGCACCACTAAGGAAGGAGAAGGGACCTTAGAAGCTGGTTTGCTGCTCAAGAGCTAGAATTGATGGCTGATCAGCTCTTGGTGAAGCAACCAAAGAAGGCATGTTGGGGGAATGGTGGACTGCACTGGGGTCCCCTTCCCTGGATAGAAGGAATTTCAGAGCAGGGAGACCTCCCTAGCAGCACAACACTGCGTAAAGCAAAGCACAGCAGAAAGTCAACCCCTTCCTCGCAAAGCAAAATCCCCTGACAAACACAGGCCCTGCAACATTTTGCATTGGTGACTCACTGCGAGCCATCGGTAGTGTGTCTGCGCACATAGGAAGAGGTAGGAGGTAACAGAACAAAACAAAATAAACACTGTTGGAGAACCCTGATGTTGTCAAAGAATTTGATCCCGCCATATCAAGGGGTACCTGAGAGTTTCACTGACTGTAGATCCATTTTGTGCCTCCTCCGCCTTTATCATGCACCCATTCTGCACAGCAAATGCCTGGCAGTACAAAACAACCACCACGCAGCAGTCTTGGAAAGCGAGCACCTACCTTTGCCAATGAATACCCCAAGACTGCATAAAGGGCAGCAGAAAGGAAATACCCCAGCTGGGAAATTAAATGCCCTGCCTCCTCCAAGAGAAGCTTGTGGCTTCGTGTGTCACGGCACACCAAAGCAGAGAAGCAGCTTGCAGCACCATACTGAGATCTGGCACAGCACTGGGTCGGCAGGGCTCAGGAGCACTCTCCTTTTCCTTTCTGTCCCCCTGGATGAGGGGAGTCCCCTACGTCATGGCTCAGGACAGACAGACCCATCACTCCAGCCAGCAGAGCTGCAGGCCAGGAAGGCCCTGCCAAGTTCTGGTGCAGAAATCCAAACTGCTACTCTTACTACAGGGAACAAAGCAATTCGGAGGGCTGCTGCAGTCCTGTAGCAGTGCAGCTACCTGTAGTACATGCTGGGTTTCAGGTCTGAGACCAACATGCACTGGAGGGGATGGAGGGGCTTAGTCTGGGAAAGAACAACAGAGGCTGCTATTTTTGCAAGAGTTGTGCCCTAGCTGCTCTGTCAGGGGACATAAGGACGGTGACTTTGGAGTGTCCTCAGCACAGCTTCTCTGGTGTGCTGGCAAACATAGGTAAGCAGAGCCCAGGAGTAGAAACACTGGCTAGACCATGTTTTGGGGGTTTTATTGTAACCTCAAGGGGTTAACATTTGCATCAGGGAAAAAAGCCACGCAACAAACCAAGAAGGACTAAGCCCCAGCAGGACTAGCAGATGGAGCTGTAGGCCAGTCCGAGGTCCTAGCAGAATGGTGTGATGACAGCCAAAACAGTCAAGGAGAGAGCAGTGAAAGCCACTACAGGGCACCAGCAGCAGAGCTGCAGTTAGGACACGCGCACCTTGCCATTTTCCAAAGCCGTCAAGTCGTTTTAGTTTGCAGAGGATCAAGTAAACTCAGCAAATACAGACAGATCTGACCATACAAACCAAATGCCCAAGAGGAGGAGGATGTGTCCAGATGGTCATATCTGGCTCACCACTTTTTCAGATGAGGGAGGAAAGTGCATCCAAGGATGAAATCCTGTTAGAAGTATAAGTGTCGGTTCCTTTCAGCGCCACCTTGGTCAGAGGGCAAGGAAATGCTGAGACGAGGGGGAATAGGGCAGGAAATAATTCCACTGTGAACTTAAAACCTGGGTTGGTTTTGCCTGCTTAGAATCCAAAGCCAGCTAGCATTAAAAATGACTGGATCTTAGTGGACAGTAATTTCACTCAGATAAAAAGTCAGAGACTTTTAATTTTCAGGGTGTCAAGCCAGTGTGTTAAAATGCCAAAACTGTCAGCACCAGCAACAGTTAGCATTGCCTCCTTGGCACTTGTCATTACTCTGCACACACCTTTTTAGGACAGTCTTCAAATGAGAAGCTTTGGCCTTATTATTTTTTCCCATGTGTGGGTTGTGTTATGTTTTCACAGTTCCCAGACTGCTGGAAGGATTGCTGAGAATAAAACCTCCTGGGACCAGGATCTTCTGGGTGTCACAGCCTCCTTTTGCCCAGCCATCTCTTCTTGACCCTCAACTGGAAAACCCTTTTGTGTCTGGCCTCTCTGAAGCATTAGCACAGGCAAAACCACAGCCCGCATAGCCACAGTAGGGGAAGCACTACAGTTAAACAGAGCTTTCAGATGTTTTCATATTCAGCCTAACAACTTGTCCCTCCAGGGGAGACCAGGCTGCTGCTGGACCCTTCTGGCTCCAGGGACCATGGGAAAGTACTGCCAAGCTCTCTGGTAATGCTGAAAAAGATAGAATCGCCAGAATTTTTTCCTCCCTTTCAGCGTAAATGTAATATGGGGTATCCATTACCCTGCGCTTAGGATCCCCCTGGATGGGATGGGGATCAAAGGCCGACGTGAAAGGAAGCACAGTGTAGTACCCCACTGTCCATCCCTGGAGAAGCAGGATGCCCTACCCATGCCAGGGACAGGTTCTGGAGAGCTGGAAACAAGCTCTGAGAAGAATGGCTTGAAACTCACATATTTGTTTCTTCTACATTTCACATCTACCGGACAAACCTGGTGCCAGCTCAGCATCTCATCTTGCATGCTACTGATGGTAAATAACAACCCCCAACTAACCAGTAGCCATTCTTCTTGAGAAGCTCACATTGGAAAAGTGGGTAGCCTGCAAGGCAGGAGCAGGACAAGGGCAGAGATGCTGCAGGGCACCCTGGGCTGGGAGAGCTGGGGCGGGGGGTGCTGCAGGGCAGGAGGTGTGCAAGGGCAGAGCTGGTGCGGGAATTCAAGTCCCAGGCAAGGCACAGTGACAGAGCTAGGTAGGACAGGCTTGCGCAGAACCTGCTTGCACCAAGCCCGTTCTAGTTAATTGCCGTCAATCCTTCACTTTCGTGACAACTGCAACTCACATTAATTTAAATAATAAGAAAGACTGAGACATGAAAAATAGAGCATACTCCCCCAGCGCAATCACTGTTGCTCTCGAGATGAAAGCAAGTGATTTGTTTCCACAAAACATTACCGTGTCTCAAAAACACCCTCTATAGCAGTTATTACAAACCAGGGGCCGCATATGGGAGGCAGCAAGGAAACCACAAACAAGAGAACACGCAAACATCTGCTGTTGTTATCCTTGCCTTTTATGATCAAAACCCTTCGGAGCTCAAAACTCCTCCTGAGATATTACCTGGGATCATGTGAGTGGGCTGGATCAGCTTTATCATTCAAGGCTATGGAATGGTGCTACACCCCTAACCTCCTAGTAAATGAATCAGCCCAATGGTTAAGAGATGTGAGTTCACGTCCAGGAGGCCAGCTCCCGAGCACCCTTCCAGGAGTGTAGTGGGGGATGGAATAAGAAAGCATCGAGGCCACCCTTGCTGATGGGTATAACCAGCAATGCTTCTAGAGGTCTTTTCCTAACTTATACTGGAACTGGCCACACCATAGCTCACAAACAGTTCAAATATCAGTCTTTTGATCAGAGCATCTAGACGTAGCACAGGCACAAAGAGGCAGGAACCGGAACCACCGCTCAGCCTAAGTGGTACGTACATGCAAGGAATACTTCTAGGCATGGAGTAGAGGTTTCTGGCTCCTGTGTTGGTTGCACTCTGCAGACCTCAGTGCAGGAGGAGGGTGGGTTTGCGAGACAAGGGCAGGAAGCACGGGACTGGGAACTCAAATGGGGTATGGCAGGATGAAAAACATGGAGAGAGAGCCCTGTAAACACACTCACACCAAGTTCACAGTCAGATGGTCTGACTGCTCCCTTTGGGCAAACAGAGCTTTGCATAAGACCCTTAGATGCAGTCTTACACTGTGGGCAGCTACTTCCCAATCTGAAATTACAAGACTGCTTAACAGTCAGGCATTTTGTCAATAAGTCACAAAATACATTTAAAAAGATAGAGCTCTTACTCCCACTCTACAGACCTCAGATACAGCAAAAGCTGTTTAATCCCTCCAAGACACAGAAACAAATAGTACTGAAAATAAGAAAGCCCATAAGCTCCATTTAAGTGCTCTAACTGCTTGTCCCAAGAAGGGCACCTTGGATACAAATGGAGAAAGTCACCACAACCCTTTCCATATATCCTCATTAGTTAGTTGCTTCCTCCAGCCTAGCTACCTTTCTCTCTATTGGCAAGTAGGACCCCCATCTGTTGGAGAAAATTAAGACTCCCACCCACTAATCCACAGGAGCCCCTGCCTTTCAGGGCAAAAAGAAAACATCAGGACTTCTCTCCAAAGTCAAAAGAACTTTGCAGCCACTAAAGCCCTCCGCAGGTGCCTATCAATTAGCCTCGAGAGTTCTCATTTCCTTGTCCCCAGCTCCCAATTAACAGCACTTTGCAACAAACAGAAAGATGCTAATAAGCCCCAAGGCAGAGGTAGGGGGGACGCTGACCATCATAGGGCCCTTGAATGCTTTAGAGCTGCCACCTTCCTCACCACAATTAGGGGTCCTGTCCTGGGGCAATTAATTGACAGCAAATTGGCCTCATTAGTCATTGTTTAGTTAAAGTGTTTAGTGGGGAGAGAGGGCCTGAAGAAGGGGCTGAGCTGCTAAACACAACTAAATGGTTTAATTTCCCTCTTATGTGTGCAGCAGGCTAATCACAGCTCTTTACAGCCATAACAAGAAACAGCTTGTTGCTGCTTAGGTCTGCAGCGGGAGCAAGCTGAGGGCTGGAAAGTAAAACCCAGACACCCTTTGGGATGCGGGATGCTAATGTTTCTGAAGCACTTTGCAGATGAAATGCGACATGAGACCCAAGATGTGTTTTTTACGGTCTGATTCATGCTGCAGCCTCAGCCAGAGGGAGACGACGCTGTCACCAGGGCAGGAGGGCAGAGAGTGAAGTTGTTGAACTTCATTAAAGCAAGTGGACTCTGAAACATCCATCTGACCTTCCGCTCTGCTAGGCTTGTTTCACCCTGCCAGTGCCTCTCTTGGTGTTAAAGCTTCTGGTGAAGTAGAGGCAAATGTTGAAGGCTTGGTGTTGCTTTTTAATCCCCTGGCAACCAAAAACCTCTCAAAATACACTACAGTGTTTTTTACAAGGTGTAAAAATGGCTTCTTTCTATTGTCTGAAAGGGGGTGACTTGCCACATCCATCCCTGGTGGCCTTTAGGGAAGGGTCTATCCCAGCCAGGACATGGAAACCACTTAAGAGATCCGCAGTTCCCAACCTATGTGTGCCCCCACACCATGCTGCCCCAGCGTGGCAGATCTCCATCTGAGCATCGCTGCTGATGCCAAGTGAGGCCGGGCCGAAGGAGGCACAGGGGCTGCTAGCTTGGGCCTTTTGTCTCCCCCCATTGTGCAGCTAAGCCTCAGCCACAGCCTCCTGCCATCCAGGAAATTATTTAAATCCAGATGGGGACTGAGCATATTGCACTGACTGGGAGCAGAGAAGCAGACAGGATGCTGTAAATCAAAGCCATGTGGAAAGCCCTCCCAGTCTGCTGAGCTGGGTAGGGTGTCAGAGCTCACCACATTTGAGAGTAAAAGCTGACAAGCCAAACCAAAGGAAAGCTCTACCTCATCCAATATACAGTTAAGTGTCTGGAGCACTTTTCACATAAAATTGCATGGGAAGCACTTCCAGCACATTGTTTCTTAACAGAGAGCAGCATGGGGTGTAAAACTGTTAGACTGTCCCATCCATGAGTGGAAAAGTCAGCACAGAACTGGGCTCTATTGCTTATATTCTGATTTTTTTTTTTTAACTTGTGTCCATTAAATTGTCAAGAGAGAAATTATTTCACTTCCTAGCTGAGAGAGAAACAGCGAATAAAAAATAGCTTAAGTCTGAAGCCAACCTTGTTTTCAGTGCATGGATGTGACGTCATGGGATAGGGCTAAAAGCGTCATTCCTGCTCCTAACCCAGCACAACAGCTTTAAACCCAGACCTGACTTTTACCCTAAAGCGGTCCCAGCTCCAAGCCTGAGTCCCAGCCTGGGCCCAATGCTGACAGCATTTCATGCACATCTGGCTTTTTGGTGTCCCCCCACCAAGCACAAGGTCACGAACCCGCATTTGTGGACCCTGATGCAGCCCAGGAGAGCAGGTTCTCAGTTGCATGCTTAGCATGTAAATGAAAGCACACAGCACAAGCCGTATGCACGCCTGAAAGCCCCTTATCAGCAGATTTAAACCTCTGGATATGAAGTATCGGTTCCTCGCCACAAAACTTCTTTTTCTTTTCTTTTAACATATCAAATTTATGCCGGGACTGCAGTGGTCCACTTATCTGTGATTCATCTCTTTAAAGGACAGCTCTATGCATTTGCCACTCATGTTGCTCCGGTTCTTTCTGTTTTGAGCACTTTATGGCTAACCCTCTGAGAGAGGCCTGCTGTGAAAACACAGCCTTCTTCACAGGACACATGTAAACAACAACAGAAGTGCTTGCCATGCTAATCCCCAGGGATTAACCCTTGGAATGCTGCCTAATCCCAAACAGTTTAAGGACTACAGATGTACACAGATTTTGGTCTTTGTTTCAAGTGTGTTTATATATTCCCCTAGACCATTTTTTAAAAGCTGGCCAGTATTTCCTTACAGGACGGAAACAATACAAAATCTTTTCTTCTGCAGATAGAATCAGCCATCCTGGAAGAGAAATTCTGTGAGAAAAGTTGCCTTTACTGTCCAGGTCCTCCAAAGACATCTCTGAGAATTTTGTTAAGAAAAACTGTTTCACAGAAGCATTAAGCATGTTGGATGTACATGATCTGCAGCTGAGTCCTAATATGCAGTCTTTGTAGGGCTTGACTCAGAGCCCAGGGAGCTCCTCTTTTGATGTTAATGGCCTTTGGACAAATTCGTATACAGCAAGAACCGGGTGATGGCTTCAAGGAAGCGACGCAGCCGGAACAGGGATGCTTTATTAGCCAGTTGAGAGAAAAAAGCAAGATTGTGGGTTTTTTTAACTGAGTCCCAGCAGCCCTTGGCTCCTGCCTGTTAACTCTTTCTTTGTGAAGTAGACTAGGGAGCACAAGCCGGGTATGGGAAGAAAACACATAGAAAAGCCTATGCCATTCCAGGGCAAGAGGTACATGTTCAGAGAGGGTTTCTATGTGTTAGGAAGATGACTGGGATTTTCCTGATGAGGCAAGCAGGGGAGGAAGTGAATTTCAGCCAACACCGCACTCTGGATGAAGACGAGGTGGTCCATCATAGCTTTACATGCAGGAGAAACAAAGCCAAAGTTTTTGTTTGTTTCTTTTCAAATGTTATGCTGTTGCTTATGTTCAGCTCATTAGGGACAGACGTACAACCAACAGAACTGCCTTCATGACCCACCTGATGGACATCCACACACAGGCTGAAAAGAAAAGATAGCTCTCTCCAAACCCTGTTATCAGATTCCTTTGGCTGCCCATGGTTTATCCCACAGCCTCGGCGATAAGCCACAGGGTGGTGAATACAATGCTCTAAGTGTCTTGGGCATACCACATACCAAAGGATCTGGCTTAGTTTCAACTGAGACAGACAGCTTCTCAGTGACAAGCCTCTCACTCAAATCAAATGCATGTGGTACATGTAAAACATCTTTGATTAGTAGGCTTTCCTTCCTTATGCATTAAAATGAGCAAAACGGAGTGGGACAGCTTGCTGTAACCACCTTTTAAGATTGCTTTTGGGCTTCTAGGGGAGCAGAAAGCTAGCGTAGCACTTTGGAAAGGCTGGTTTTGCTTCCAGACAAAAGTATAAAGAAAAAAGCTAATAATCCCAAATTTGCACCTTTACATGCTTTGGACAAAATTCACTCTTGTGTTAAGTGCATAGATTTGGAGAGGAGTGTAGAGTACTGTACACTGTCCTTGATCTGTAACTCTCCGACTCATGGCCTAGGACAGCAGTCTGGTAAGAAAACACTGCTGTTTCCCCAGCAAGAGGATTCACTTTGTCCAGTTCAGCAAGTGATGGACAATCTATAACACGAGTCACCATAGGTGCTTCACCGAGTAGTCAGATCAGCAATCAGAAGTCTTATGTCTTAGCAGAGAGCAGCTGCCTCTTCTGATGCCGAAAGCCCCACCAAAACCATTTCAAGCAAAAATGAACCCGAAACAAACCTTCATCTCCAAAAAAATCACAAATTTTGAACGTGAAAAAGACTGAAAGTGCAACTCCACATTTTTTCAGCTTGAGCTGCTCAGCACATTCCTGCATTGTCACTATTGCTGGATCCACAGATGGTGGCCTTCCCCAGCACACACCGTTATGAAATGCCAGCTGTGAGACCTTCAATTGTTAGCTATTGTTGAGCTTGGTGATAGCTGCAGCAGTGTATTTTCAAAAGGCCAGGGTGTTACCATCAGCCATCTGAGAAGGGAAAGCCAAAGAGTTCAAGGCAAAGAATCCCTTCTGTCAGAAATGTTCATCTACACAAGCCCAACCCAGCAGAAAAGAGGAAGAAACAAATATAGTACCCCTGAAGTAAAGGCGTCTTCAACCAAAGTCAGCAGCTGGCAAGAGCTGAGATGTGACTGTGGCGATCTCCTTCCCACAAACCAACCGAGGGCCAAAGCTTTTTAGGGAGGAGAGTTTCTGCTGTCTGAGGTTCCCTGCCAAAAGAGAGCGCTCTGTTTCGGTTCAGCCACGTGCAGCAGCACCTTGATGTCTTGGAAGTTTCCCACTGTTTCCTTTTCCAAGCTTTGCCATGTGGTAGAGATGTGCTGTATGCATGCAGACAACAGCAAGTGAGGAGAGGGATGGATTCCAAGAGCTTTGCTCTGTAAACATGTTACCAGTGCCCTTTCAATTAAAGGAGAATCTCTCCCAGGCTGCCAGGCATGAAGCTTATTCCTTGTAGCCTGCAGCTTTATCAAGACACATAAAAACATTGGCTGTCCCTCTTCCCCCAGGTGGGGTTCAAGTCTGCCCTCTTCAAAATTGACAGAAATTTTTTGCTGGTCTCCCAGTGTTAGCAAACGGAGGTAATTAGCACATTATATGCTAGGATTGCAGAGAAATGCAGGGGACAAGAGCCTCGGGTACTCAATTTCCACCGGAGCTGAGCAGGATTACCCACTCAAATTGTTCTGAGAGGCCTGGAGGAGGCTGGCTGTCAGATGCCCAGGGTTAGCTATAAATGGGGGTGCCTACAAGAAAGAAGCAGCAAAATTTTGTAAGATGTTTCGGAATACTGAGTATCAAACTGAGAAGAAATAGGTAGACATTGTCCTTTCAGGAGGATGAGGTTACACCCAGAAAAGGTCACCAGCACCTTTAGGTTGAGTGGGACAAGAGCTTTACAGTCCACTCTCGCCCAAGGTTCTGCAAGCAAATACTACCGCCCCCAAAATCCAGTGCTACTGTCTGGAGAGCAGGAATGAAGTGTTCTCCCCTGCTGATCAACAAAGAACACTAATAAAAAAAAAATGCAAATACTTCCACCGCAGCAGGGGATCAAAAACTAAGTCCAATGGAAAACATAAGCCATGTCTGCTCTAACAGCACATCCACATCTGAGCACCTGTAGTATCACAGTTAGCAGGGTAAGTAACACTACCAAAAAATGAAGGGAGGAATGACTTTGTGAAGGACTCGGTAGGTCTGGTACTCCAGGCACAGTGAATGTTTTGCTTGAGCTCACTTGAGCAGACTTCTTACTCACACTTGAGTAAGTCACTCCACCCTTTCTAAGGCTCAGTTCCCCTTCTCACTCTTAGGGAGTGCAAGGTGTATGGCATCCCCAGTGACGGGTACCCAACTAGTGTCATGAGAGGTACGATGCCTTACCATCGGCAGCTCCAGCTGGTGAGTAGGAGGAGCAGGGGAGGAATATCTGCAAAGCCTCAGACTGTTGAAGGGAGTTCCTTATGAGGAATTATCGTGCTGCAAAATTCCTTGGCACAGCGAACCCAAGGCAGACCTTTCCACAGGCAGACAAAACAGGCCTGATTCTTCACTACTGGCATAAATAAAGACAAAATACTCTTTTACATAAAGAGAATTAAAAGGAGGAGAGAATCAGTCCTGCAGTTCATAAACGCAAGGGAACAAGCAGGACCCACTAAACACTGTGCAAACTGAAAAAGGAATAGAAGCATAATCAATATACTTAGGGATACTGATGGATGATAGGGATACACTCATACGCTCTCTGTTCTGATGGTTATGATATACTGGAGCCTGCAAAAATTATTTCCTTAAAGTACAAAGAGTGATAAAAAAATAAAGAAACTTTGCATCAGAACGCAGTGATGAAAACTCTGCCAAAGCCCGAGGAAAAGCAGAGATATAACCAAGATGGCATCACACTATGGATCAACCTGCCACTGGATCGGGCGCAGACACTCATGACAAATAGGCACAAGGGATGCAGCACAAATACAGTGTGACACTATATCCTGGGCATACGCTTGATGTATGGAGGATTAAATGCCACACACGCACTGTCCTGGGTAGATTGTATCTAGTGCTGACAGATACCTGAGGGATCTGTCTCTTTCTTTATACACTTTGGCAATTGCCATGCCAACAAAGGATTATGGGATGGGGGGGACGAGAAGGAGAGATCATTTGCTACTCTGTTTAACAGAGACTTTATCCTCTGGGGGGATTTTGTCAAGATGTTGGATTTCTTCTTAAATGATATTTCTACCTGCCTCTACACATTTGGGGTTGATGGGCTCCTTTCCTCCATCCCTGTGACACAACAGCTCACTCTTCTGGAGTCCCAACCTGGCCTTAAAGTAAACATGGCTTCTCTAAGTCAGTTTGAAGACCACTGCCCTCTCTCCTGCCCCCCCATGCATGCTGCAAAGGCAAGAAAATAGCCAACGTGCTGTAAAGACCAATTCCTTTCCCTTTCTGGTGAGCCCCCTGATTGACGGCTCCGTTTGTCAAGAGAGACAGACTGTCTCGAGTATGAGATAGCTAACTATCACCTGGGGAGATTATTAGAGGGAGAAGGAGGGAGAGAGGGAGAGACAGACAGAAAGATAAAGATGGACAGACAGAAAGAAAGGAGAGCTGAGGAGGGGGAAAGAGGAAAGGAGCGACAGAAGAGTGTAGACAAGAGAAAGACAGTAGCACTTGATGAATTAAGTTGTCAACTTTGGCATCACCTGTGTACCTTGTCATGACAATAAATTCATTGAAGCTGAAGCTGCACTGCAAGTCAAGAGTGAGAGAGTGCTGATGGAAGGAAGAAATAACAGCCCATTTAAAGACTCAGAGCAATTTATTAGTTACCTCGGGAGGGAAGTAGTGACAACAGGGAAGGAGAGGTGCTTCCCCATCACGCTGAGCAGGAAAGCTCATTTTGGATTCAAGCTGTCCACCCAGTCATGCTGCAGAATGTAAAGAGATTGACAGAGACGGAGACCTGGTTCAAGAAGAGAAACGCAGGGGAGAGGCTTGCCAGAGTCCAAGGGGACCAGGGCAGATGCATGCCTTTGTGTAGTGCTGCAAGCCTCGGGCCACCCCTTGACGTGTTGAGGGAGGACGTTGAGAACGAGCAGCCAAATACCCCCAGTGTGAGAGGAGGCAAAGGGCACATCACAGGGCCAAGGGAACGTGAAGGAAAGCAGAGACGGAAACCGCAGCTCTGGCACAGAGGGGTGCTGTGGTAGAAAGCTGGGAGGGAGATAAAGACCTCTGCTGACTTTGAAGTCGGAAGCACGGCACAGAGATGCAAACAGCTTTGGCTGGCTGTACCAGGGAAGCACTGCGCTAAGGCGCTTTCCTGCAGAGCTAAGGCGATTGTCACTAACTCACTAACTGCACTTTTCTTACAAGAGGAGCTCACAGGCTCCTGCCATCCCCCAGAACTCCAGTGCAGCCTGTTGGATGTGACTGAGGAACAGAAAAACTAAAGGTACGATGCCCTTGCCTGCTGCCCAGGCAGCAAAACACAGAGCCTGGAGCCACACAGACAAGGAGTAAGTGCACGCTTTCTCCCCCCTACTATTCAAACTTCCAAAACTGGACAACACCTGTCCCAGCTGTTTGAGAAATGCATCTACCTCTTCACTCCCTTCCCTTCTTTCCCCCCCAACTCACGATTCCCCGTGCAGGAGCTTGTGCAACCCCTGTGCTCATGGAAGATGGTCAGCTCCTGCCCCAAACTCTCTCCTATCAGCAATGGAGACTGGGAGTTGCAGAGGTTGATTTACAAAGCAACCCAAGACCCCGTGTGGCCTCATTTGTAACCATCCAAAGATGTTTACGATTTATGTGATGAGACATATCCACTGACCCTTCCTTGCAATGAGCTGATCTCAACAAACTGCCAGACATCACACCAAGAAAGAGAAGGATGCTGCCTGCTCCAGGATTCCTTCCTCCCATGGCTTCTGCTGCTGTGTGCTCCACTGATGCCCCAAGCTTGGACAGAGGGGAGGGAAGGAAGGAAGAAGGAAAAAAACCCCAGATTCATCCCTTGGGCAGAAGTACCAGAGGTATTTCCTTTGAACAGGGAGAAATTCTGACTCAGCCACGCAAGTGGAGAAGCTACTCTTTTCAGCTTGAGTGAAACACTGAAGACTTACAACTGTCCAGGGTATTTAGAGAGTTTGGGTAGAAGCGTGTGTACACATGCATAGCATTTGACAACTCCATGCAGAGAAATAACTCGTACGGCATAAAACTATCATATGTATCATTTCATATCATCTGGCTCTATCATATCTCTGTGTGTGTTTATATACATATAAAATATATACATACTTAGAATGTGTACATATGTATAGGTACACACATACTAATACATACATACATGCTAATATATGCACATATACACATACTGCCATTTGCTCCTGAAACTCCTTGCCTCTCTCGGAGCTCTCATTCGGCTTGTGGCTTGTAAGCTGCCAAACAGCTACGACAAAGCTGTCCTGACTGGGGTCCCCTGAGCTGTGCGGTGTAGCTCTGTTGGCTGCCTTCAATTTGATACCAAATGAGAACAGGGATCTCACTGATCCGAGCTCCATTCTGATCTGACTGGTCCCCAGATCAGTACCCTCAGGCTGTGGCACTGTATTAAAGTTGAGGGCAGCTTTAATATGCTTCACCGTTTGCACAGTGGAAGCTGTGCTTGGCCTACTGGGAAATTACTGGTATGTCCCTCATTCAAGTAAAGTGGACATTTCTTTTCCAGGAGTTGTGATCTTTGGGTTTGTGTAACTTGGTTTAAATGACCTAAACTGGTGGCTTCCAACCTTTCTGAGGGCACTTTGCAATTTCCTGGGAGAGGTACATGCACCATATAGTGAATGTAACTCTCCTGACAATAGGTTTGGTTTTCCTGAAGTCCACAGAATTCCTGGGAAAGGAATGCACCCAGAGGAGGGCAACAAAGCTGGTGGCAGGGCTGGAATGCCTGTCCTGTGAGGAGCAGGTAAGGACTCTGGGCTTGTCTGGTTTGGAGAAAAGGAGGCCGAGGGGCGACCTCGTTGCTCTCCACAGCTTCCTGAGGAGGGGACGTGGAGAGGGAGGTGCTGAGCTCTTCTCCCTGGTATCCAGTGATAGGACTCATGGGAATTGTTCAAAGCTGCGCCAGGGGAGCTTCAGACTGGACATTAGGAAGCATTTCTTTACTGAGAGGGTGGTCAAACACTGGAACAGGCTTCCTAGAGAAGTGGTTTATGTCCCAAGTCCGTCAGCATTTAAGATGCATTTGGACAATGCCCTTAATAACATGCTTGAACTTGGCAGTTGGACTACATGATCATTGTAGGTCCCTTCCAACTGAAATAGTCTATTCTATTCTATCAGGATGCCAGAGCAGGTACAACAGCACCTACACCATTAGTAGTGTCCCAGCACCTGGGCATTGGCCCTGGTGACAGTGCTGACAGCTGTAAGAGGGCTGTGCCACTTGCTAGCTAAGCAGGACTTTGGGGAGTGGCAAGGTGGGAAGCAAGCAGGAAAATTTCACTTCAGACAGCCTCTTTTGTCCAGCTGAAGAGGTACATGTATATGGATGGTACACCCGTTAATGATTTCTGCTCAAGCCCGCCAGGCAGAGGAAGCACTGACCTCAGGACTGTGCCCAGAGACTCTCTTTCTCAGGGAATGCGGGATCCTCTGTCACACATTAAAAGTGTGAAGGGCTGGTGTCATGATCCCAGTGTGACAGTAAAGGACCATGAAGCACCTTAGAGGTGATGTGACTTGCCCATGGAAACAGAGGGGACCACAGCTGAAGCAGGTGGCTGTGAGGTCCATCGGTGGGATGCTGGGTTGGGGGTGAGGAAGGCTAGCTTCTTACTCTGCCATGAGCATGGTGTGGCTCTGAGCCACTTGTTCTACCCCTCTTTACTCTCTTTCTTCCTCCCTCTCCTGCCCCTTCTTTTCTCCAGGTCTTTACCAAGGACTGACCCAGCTCTGTGTGTGTGTGAGTGTGTGTGTGTGTGTGTGTGCGCGTGCATACACAACAGTAGCCTAGGTCCCACTTGAGCCTTTTGGTTATTGTCACAATACAAATGCAACAGCCCAGAATTTCAGACTCACCTCCCTGCAGTTTAAGCAGGTTTATGCTTTTGCAAAGACCAGTCCTGTATGCTAGGCCTATTTTTAGAAAATCTAATTTGTAGACATGATACCATGCAGAGGAAACAGTATTAGCCAGAAAAATTCCCTTCCTCAAAAAGCCATTTAAAACCAGCCATGACCAACTTGCTCTCCTGGAACTGCTCAGGAGCCCAGGACACCTCAAAGGTGGCTTGCCTTTATCTGTGTCTAGCCGAGGAACAGATAAAAGTATTGTAAAGCAGTGATGGGATCATGCTAGAGGCTACAGAAAGGAAGGACGACTTTTATTTGGAAAGACCGTTCAATAGTGGGTATGCCGATTAATAAATAAATGAAAAGAGGTGACATTCATGATGACATTTAAATGACTGAGGTGCCAAGTGCTTGTTAAAATACCACATGGTCCAGAAGGAGGCAAACAAAGAAACAGGGCTTGGACAAGCAGTGAGTAATGGTGACCCAATCAATTTAACTATTGATAAAACACAGGTGAGGAAATGTACAGGAGAAAAATCTCTGCAAATCATCAGCTAATGGATTAAATGCATCTGAGTGTGAGATGGAAATTAACTGATCAATTCACTGAACAGCTGCTAATTATATGTGACAAGGCACGTAGAACTCCAAAAGTATATGGAGCTCAGACGAAAGCAAAGTGCTTGTAGAAACATTTGAAGGCTGCCTCTTGCTGCTATGGGGTAGGACATTTGCCCCAGTGAGAGACTCTCACTGTCACTCATTAAAATTTAACTCTGCAAATATCTGAAGTCTGTATTTCAAAAGTATGGAAAGGAGGGTTCTGTCCCACTGCTTTGTAACAACTTGCAACATAAGGTATAAATATATGGTATCAAAATTAACGTGCCAATCTAAACAAAACTAAATGTAATGGTACAGTCAAAATGAAACCTTTTTGCCTCAATGCAGTTAAACATTTTGACATTAGTGAAATGAAACTAGAAAGTTAAAATGATTTGTTGTGACACTCGTCTGTCAAAAAAATTTGTTGCATCACCACGCTCCTGCAAAACACTTTGATGCCAACAGAACTGATCTTCCAATAGGAAGCTATCTCACATTTTCTGACCACTACTTTCACAGTTTCATTTTGAATCATCATTCACAGTAATATACTCCCGACCACTTCCATTTTGGCTTGCACCAGTTAGGAAATGGTCATAGGAATATCGACTAGCTCGTCTCTCCCCTTAGGCTTACTCTTCTCATATATTGAGCCCTTGGGACTCCTTCAAAGTCATGCCCTTGGAGAGTCAGCAGATTGTAGGAAATATAGAAAATAAATAAATAGTAATGATGAATTAATTGATCACCAGGGAAAGATTAGTACCAAAGTGTGATTTTTCCCTGAACAAGATCAGAACGGGAACCTCGCTGGTGCAATTCTCACCCTGCACTGTAGCACTGAGTTTGGAATCCAATTTTGGAGCAAGAATAAGTGCTAAGCATGTATTTAACTTACTGCTTATACTAGCGATTAAGTTATTAATTCAAAGGGGAAAAGCAGTGTGGCTTATAAACCAGATGAAACTTCCAAATCAGGTACCTCAGGCCTGACATTACGACAGAAGCAATGTCAATTCTGGAGATGATGAGACCCGAGCCAGGGCAATCTTCCAGATTCATCATGCTAACAATATTTATTATCTATTCTCAAACCCCAACTCTATAACTTGTGAGGGTCCAGCATGTTCTATGCATGGCCTACAATGCTATTTTTAGACTGTTTTTAAAATTCATGGTTGAAGGGAATTCAGAGGATGCAACGCTTAATACAGTGCTTCATGAACTCCTGCTAGCAAATTTAATTCAATCTGTCTTGGGTTAGGAGCACTGTCATGGATTGGCAATTGCCTGAAGAACCATAAACAAGGGATAATGACAAGGGGCATGTTAAGAGCAAAGTTGTAAGCAGGTGTGTAAGTGAGGTGCTGTAGGAATCCGTGTGAAGGTCTGCTTTCGTTTAACATCTTCATTAATGAGCCTGAAGAAGTAGCTTACTAACGAAAGTGGTGGATGATGCTCAACTGGGAGGAGCTGCAAGCATCCATCAGGGCAGATAAACATAAAGGGTATGCAGAGATTAGGCATAGGAGCAGAAAGAAAAGAATGAAACAAGTTAATTAGCTCTACTGGAGAAAAAAGCTCCTGGTTAGGCAAGATCACGGAGAGTGAAGAGACCTGCACATCTTTTCAGACAGAATGGGTGTGCAACTTTGGATCAGATTTCGCAAAGCACTGAAGAATGTAAAACTGTGGATTGTCTAAACTCAAGACAAGAGTAAATGGTAAAGCAGCCTGGCATGCTATTAACTAGAAGAAAATGTCATTTAGGCCCAATCTAGAATACAGCTGTAGTGGGGATGACACATCAGCCCATATGTATCTTCATAGCTGGGTTAAAGTATATCAACTCAAGTAATGCTTCCCTCATTTGAGGCCCAATAAACCACACTGAAGAAGAGGGAAGGACAACACTGGACTGCATATGTTCAATATGCTTAACAGTAATGCTGAAGAAGTAAAAGGTGACAGCAAATTCCCTACAACCTAGACAAATTGCATGGCAGAAGAGTAAAGTTTCAGACAAATTATGAAGGCACCATGTGGTGGAAGAACAGGCCTCCTTAATGTCACTAAGATTATATATTCAACGGAACAAGTAATTCAGGTCTGCTACAGCACCCAAAAGATGTGGAAAAAAGCAGGAAAGGCATTCCTCAGCTTGCTAAATCTAAACATAAAAGAGGACAATACAGCAGCTCCTGCACAACATCTCACTTCAACACGAAGACCAGACTAGCAGAATGCTCATTCTACAGTATTCCACAATATGGCTAAGCCTTCATCTGAGCCTGACCTGAACCACTTGCTGTTAGCTGGAGAACAGCTTGATACTTAACGCCACAACTAACCCAGTGCTGAAGTGTCCCCACTGCGCTCCTGAAAACTTGGCCAGAATTGGGCTTCCTTACTGTAAATGCAGAAGGCTGTAGGGCTGCATTTGAAAGCGTTAACTGTTTCATGGTTGTGAATCCTTGCAACTATGCATTCCATTACAAGACTACAATACTTGAAAGACTACCTCATCCCCTATGGCAGCTGTGCTCCCTTATATTCAGTACTTGTATTTTCAAAAAATATTTAAGGGAAGACAAAATAGAATAAGCAACCCAAAGAGAATAACTTATCAGGAATGAAAAGAAGAAAGTAATTTTGTCTGTCCCTTCTTCCCATCACCTGTGGTCCATTGGTGCCTACTCCAACTCCTTAATTTAAGGTATTAAAAACTTAACTGGCCAAAAAGAAGCAGAAAATGTATGTACGTTAAAAAATGTATGCTTATGTATGCTAAAAAATTCTGAATGGTTGAGGGTGTCAAGGGACAGAGAAGACAAGGAAGTTATCAAAAATAGAATATTCTACTGATTACAGCAGTTCAGAGCCAGGCCCTGCCACTCATTTGCTCTTATTTTGGGCAAGCTTCCATATGCCTCAGCTCACTGGGAGCAGCAATGCTTTTTTTGTACCACTCCTTTTTTATCTGGTCCATTTTAACTGTAGACTCTGCAGGGCAGAGACTCTCTCTCAGCCTTTGTTTGCAACCTTACCTTTTAAAGACTTATTATAGCTCACGGGCAGTACATGAGGTTTAATTGGAATAAGCAAAATGAAATTATGTTCCTTAGTCTGTACCATACAAATGCCAAATGTAAAGTTAAAAAAAAGTCTGTTTTTCAGTTAGCTAAGACCAAAATAAGGAATCTGAAGTATTAGTTCACTCACAAAAGTGTGGTTTTAATTCTGCATAGTGTTCAATACAGAATGGCAAAATTAAATATTAAACCCTTACCAAAAAAAATTGCAACTGGGCTTCAATAAAACATGGCAACTCAGCCTGAAATGTATTTTTTTTCTCTCAGAAAATGATAAGCAGGATGCTTAAAATAATGCTATTCGAAGTAGGTTAGTATAGTTCCCTTTTTAAAAGCAATGAGGTGAAGAAGGGAGAAGCAATGGGGCCCAGAGAATTTAAGGGGCTTGCTGAAAACCACAAAGGACATGAGTGCTTTTGTCAAGAGGCCTCATGTTTTCAATTTTGGGCTTAGATCCCAGGGTCACAGGGTCTGAGAAGAAGTACTTTTTGCACATTAAAAGTGTGATGCTGTGAATCAAGTGCTCTAACACACGCACACACAGAATAACCAATAACAAATTCAGAACCTGACCCGAGAGGCCAGATTTCAGGTACATCAGCACTCCACAGGGCACCCGGCTGCAGTAGGTGGACCGCAAGTTTTGATACTTAAGGTTTCCTTTGCCTCCTTCTCAAGCTAGATTTCCAATTTAGCAGAACAGCTCTCCTTGTCCTGACAGGTGAATGGGTATTGTCCCCCTTTCCATCACTAGCTGAGGGTGGGAGGAGGCGAGAGAGGGTTCAGATGACTTCCTGGACAAAGGAGGTTTGTAGCTGCAGCCTGATGAACATCGGAGATAAGAGCAGCAACAGCAAATTGGCCCCAGCGGGAATGGCAGCAGCACTCTTTTCACCTAAAGGCAAGCCAGCAATTACGCTTGCAGCGCCCAGCGTCCATCTGTCTGTTCCTCCCCTGCCCTACCACGGCTGCCCCCTGTGCCCCCCACTCACAGACCAGGTGTGCTCAAGGCTACTGCTACGTTATGTGCAGCTTGAAAAAATCTTCCAGTCCTTTCTTTCTCTTGCTCAGGTATCTGAAGACGGAGCCCTGAGCCTTATCACACAGGATAACAAAAAGGAGAGGGGGGCTTTGGGGATAGAGGAAGGAAAAAGCACGTACTGCTATGTGCATGATTTTGTTCCACCTGGGTAGGCATAGCCCACGGAAGAAGGCTGTCTCAGTCCTCAGGCATCTCAGGGAATGCTCTCATGTCTCCCCAGACCAAGAGCAGAGCCGCTGGAAATCCCATCCTAGAGGACAGCACCTGCCACCAATATTACAACTGCTCCAGAACCATGTTGGATTGACTGTGCGTGGGCATGCAGAGGGCTGGAAGCACTGCACAGGTCTCCAGAGCCAACAGGAGCACGGGCATCTCTCCAGCCTAAGGAGTTCAGCTTCCATCAGCCATGGGGAACTGGGAGGAAGAAAATGGGAAGGATGGTGTCATTCTGAAAGCCCAGCTTCCCTGTCCGCAACTGACCTGGGGAAGAGCAATGGGCATTACCTGTCTTCCCAAGGAGCAGTGCAACCACCCAAGATTTCTGACAGCAAAGCTACAGCAGAATTAGCCGGGGAGCACTCTCCCCTCAAGGCAGCAGGACTGCAGAGTTTGATGACAGAAGGCTCTGAGATACTCAAGTCCCAGCATCCCGCATCAGTGCCAAGGCTGGCTGAATGCCTGCAGTGTCTCCTCCTGGCACACAACAAGTCAATAAGGGGCTTCTCAAAGTGCTCTGCATGCTGTGAACCTCCTCTCTGAGCTCCTTCTTTTGTCCCAGCTCCCTTCCTTATCCTGAGTCGGCATGGCTCGTAGCACCCAGCCACAGGAAAAAGGCTTAACAGGATAGCTGGACAAAATTAAAGGGGCGTTATTAATTTGACCAGTGCTGCTGCCTGGTGTCATGTCCCAAGTTTGTCCTATAGCTCTGCTGATTATTTTCTCTCCTTGGATCAGGGACATTTCATTTATTAGCACTGAACTTCCCCCTCACTGCCTGCAGCCACTGCTGCTCTGATCTCC
This sequence comes from Gorsachius magnificus, assembly GCA_034008185.1. Lineage (NCBI taxonomy): Eukaryota > Metazoa > Chordata > Aves > Pelecaniformes > Ardeidae > Gorsachius > Gorsachius magnificus. The sequence continues at coordinate 127,535,675 of CM067081.1, forward strand.
CCAATTCACTTTGCAATTAAATTTTGTCCTCTTGTGGAACGACTGTGCAGGAAAGGTCTTGTGTTTTGTTTTGTTTGTCGTTCCCCCCGCCCAAGTTCTACTTGGTCAAAACAGCCTCTGGAAATCCTAGCAGAACCCCAAACAGGGTAAAACTGGCTGGAAACAGTATTAGATGAAAAGGAGTCTAAAAGCCATAACTTTATGTACATAAGACACTTATCTCAACAGGGAAGAGGGAGCAGGGGCATTGGAGGCCACTAAGTCTTAGCTGTAGAGGTATAAATCTGATGTAACCATGGAGTTGATGGAGATTTACATGAAGGTGTCTTGGAAGGAGACACAAGGGGGTTTGTGTTGGGAAAGCTTGAAATGAGCATCAAAATCATCACGTCCATCCTTTTACAAACACTGGCAGTCCAACCAACTGATGGGCAGGAAGACTGGGGAGCACGACTGCTCCCATGTAAGTGATTTACTTTATTGTCACTGCTGCTAAGACCCTTCTCTTTTTTTCCCCAGGAACCACATTAACAGCTATAAAACCACACATTTAAATGAACTCTGCTTGGGATCTGGTTTTGCTCCATAAAGCTCCAGAAGTCACAAAGCTTTTTGTTTGTTTCTTTTCATCCCTCTCCTCCTCTGCATACACATCCCCAGAAACCTTTATATCAGTAATAAATGATCACTTTTGCTGTTTCCCCTTGTGAAGGCTAATCTTCATGCCTCTTTTCTCTTCCTCTTGTTTCCCCCAGAAATAAATACCATCTTTCCCTGGACAACACATGCCAACCCTTTTATTCATTCATTCATTCCTAGGACTACCCACTAGCACATATTGGTCTGACATTCCTGGTTTCGTGGGACTGGACAACCTCTCATAAACCCTGGCTGTCTCACAATTTTTAATTAAATGCAAACACTTTTCTCTAGGCTTCCTTGGCATTCCCTAAGTCCCCATTCCCTTTCTTATTGCTGAATATGTCAAAGGCTGGAGATAGCAGAAGTGATGTTACCCTTCCCTAAGAATGAACACTTTTTTCCAGGAGTGAGCTGGCCGGCATCGATGCCAATTACACCGGCTTTTTTATGACTTCATTACTGCTAGAGCCCTGAAAGGCTGGACCAGCCTTTTTAATTGCACAGAGGTACTGATCATTTGTGCTTTTATGTACTTGAGATGTTCTTTCTTATCCTCCACTTCCCCAAGCCAGGGATGGCTCCCCAGGCCAGGCAGAACAGAATGAGGAAAACCAGCTGGCATAAGTTGCCTCTCTCCGGAGATCTCCATGTGAGAACCACAAAGCACTTTGGGCTGTTTTAAGCATGACAGCTGGCCGAGCAGCAAAGGTCAATACAGGAAGGAAAAAAGGGAGGAGAGAGCTCAGTGTGAAGGATTCGTGGAGCACCACAGGATCTCTCTCCAGCACAGCGATCTGGCCATTCCCAAAAGGCAGGGGGTCAAACTCTGCTCTTATCCATAGCAGTGTGAACGGAGTTAAGTTCTCTGACTGCTGCATATCACATACTAAATAAATGCTCAGGTGCTGCATTTGGAGACGCACCAAAGGAACAGTAGTGGATTGCTTTATCAACAGGTTGAGCATTGTTGATCTCTAGACAAGGGAAGGTAAGTGAAAAAATCCAGGGTGGCTGACATCAGCTTCCTTGGAGAAGATAAGGGCACTAAAGGCCTGAGATGTTTCTCAAACTGGGGCGGAGGGGGGTATCCCTAGGACACAAGGATATGTGTCCTCCTGCATTGGGAGGGCACGTGAGAAGCAGTTGCATCCTAGAAGTCATAGGAGATGCTGCTGCTTCTTCAAGTGACTGGGGCTGCTGTAGCTGAGTTTGGCGAACCATAGCGGAGGTCTGAGTGAGCTGCATTGCTGAAAACAAACTCTCACAGGGAGTGAAGAGCAGCCTGGTCTGTGACATGGGATGTTGGGACAGAAAGCAGTGCTGGATGAACTCTCACTGGCATGGGCTGTTCTCAGTACTGCCACTGCTCTTTCCAATCTCTCTCGCCCCCACTGCAGGGTGCTAATGGCTGCCTGCTGTCCGCTCCTCTGCTGTGGGTGGCAAGATAATGCAGTAGCTCTCAGTCTGATGGCAGCGTGGTACATACCTTCAGGAACTTGTGAAGAGCGTGTTAAGTCTTTTCCAGCACAGTTTGCGATCCTGGGTACTTTGCCTATTACAAACCCATTGGAAGTTCAGTTTTGATTTGAGCATGGGAAATGAGGTGGGGTGTCTGGAAAGAGCCTGTTCTGGCTGCTGGGCTAGGGTGATGAACATTGGGATGTAGGGTCTGACACATCGGAACTTGCAACCAGAAAAGGAGGAGGATTTCGGTACCTTTGTGGCTGGCCTTGTGAGTGGGGAATGGCAAAAAGTTGTAGTAGCTCTGAATAAAGAGAGACCTTCTGACAAAGGGGTGAAGGGCACGGGGGCATCTTTTTGCTCTTGTACCCTGCCTAACTAACCTTCCAGCTTCCCTTCTCATCCCCATCTTGAGTTCACCTCCAGTTTTCTCCCCTCACCCTTTCTAGCAAAGGGAGCACCAGGTTTCCCCCAGCTTTGAAGCAGAGCTGCATCAGATCTGCAGAACCATGCAGCCTTGGCACCAGAAGGGCGCTCTGCCAGCCTTGCCACCAGGTCTGGGGGAAGCGACTGGGGCGCTTGGCACACGTGTGTCCTGCTGCCTCTCTTCTGTGGCCCCTCTGTCAACAATTTCACTTGCCTTATTATCTATTCCCAACAGCCCCACTTTCTGTGTGTGTGCTTGTTTGGGTAATTCTTGTTTCCTCCCATTTAGTGCATAGGGAAAAAAGCATTAGCAACACTCGTGGTTTTAAATGAACCCTATTAATATTCGACGCTGCAAGGAACTGTGGGATAATTTTGATAAATGTGGCTGGGAAACCTAGCTGACAGACCCAAGCGCAACGCTGGTGTGTGTTCACAGCCCATTGCTGCACACACAGAAGGGGGCAAGAGGTGGGCACAGCATGGGGCTGGGGGTGAGGCAGGCAGGAGGGAGAGCAGAGGCAGGGGGTCTGTTGAACAGGAGAGATACAGTGCTGTAGGACAGACTTGAGAGCAAAATGGGCTTAGCGAGATATGAATGGGAAGAGGAAAACAGAAGCAAGATGCAGTTTGGAAAAAGCAGGCTAGAATGACTAGAGAAACTTCATTTGAAACACAGACACTTAACTGTGCAGGCGAGAGAGGGAAGGAGAAGCCAGGGAACTGTGATAGCAAAATGGAGTTAAAGGTGGCAGTAGGTAGGAAATCAGACACGAGCTTGCGGAGAAATCAGAAAGGGGCTTGAGTGGGACTAAATGCACCTAGGCCACAGTTCAGCAAAGCACACAAATGATTTGAAGCCACTTCCTTTGGTCGATGTACTTGCTCACTTAAAGTAAATGCTTCTGTGGTTCACTGATTGGCAACCTCATGCAGCACCATCTTACAAGAAATGTACTGAAAAACTAGAGGCAGGTGTGAACAGAAATGTACTATCAGCAGCTGAGATGAAGAATTACCTGTGCCAAAACTAGGCGGACTGAGATGGCGTATTTTGCTGAAGACCCTTAAGGACTATTTGTTCTCAAAAGGTAGGTGCAGCTAAAGGAAAGGTGGCTGAAACCAGAAACAAGTTCAGAAGGACTTCTGTGAAGTTTTTGTTAAGTATATAATTATTCTTTGTGTATTATTTGTATAATTTGTATTATTACCTGTGCTTTTAGACAAATCTCCCAAAGGGAAGAGCTGGAGTCCGCTGTTTATTTCTATAGGCGATGGCAAGTCATGCATTTGAACTTCATGCATGAAAAAGACTGCTGAGCACCCTCATAAATGCAGTTTAGTCTTCAGGAGCACACAGCAGCAGCTGGAATTACCCACAGCCTTTGGAGCAGTGCAAGAATATACACACTGCTAGTGAACTGCCTTCAAATGAATACAAGTAGCTTCTTTTCTTTTTCTTTTCCCAGACACATTCCTTTTTTTCAGTCCTATGGAATTAGAAATTTACACCCGGAAGATTTAACTTGTATGGAAATTAGACTTTCCTGGCCAACTCTATGCATTATGGCTAGATCTGGTCTTCAAAACTGCGTCCAGCACCCAGGGTAGATGAATTCAGAAATAGTTACTAGGAAGATGGTCCAGATGGGACAGTGAATGCTGGGAAAGACCAACAGTCATCCTACACACCCCTAAACTAACCTCTGTGAGCACCTCAGTATTTCACTTGCAAACAACGTTGCTGATTTTGGACCTGCGACTCTGAATTTCTTTGACAAGCAACATGAGAAACCTGTTTAATTAAAAACAAAGGTAAAATTTCTATGGGCCATCTGTAACAGCCTATCACAAGCTTTATTGCGAGGTCCTTGAAAAGAAAGCCTTCTATCACAAAACACAATAAATCTATGAACAAGCATGCCTCTCGGCAGTAGATCTTCTGTTGCCGAAGAAGTGTGGGAACTACCTTTTGGAATTCATGTCCTCTGCTTCCCAACCTCTTTGAGAACCTTTCCTACACTGTCTGAGTCCTAGCCATGGTTTCAGGCACTTCTGAGCCAACACGTCTATGTGAGCCATAGCCTGTTTTGAACTCTCTGCAAGATGCTGCTCCACAAGTGGTTGATCCTGTAAAACTAATTTGCTTTTCCTGCGAAGCAGACAAACACATGAAAAATGCCAGGATCGTTTAGCTGCCTCTGACGTGCCGGCTGTACCCATGCTGCGAGGTTCTGGAGAAGCATGTACCTCTCCTTTCGGAGAGCAGCTGCTGTTCGCCTGCAGCTGGTGGAGCCAGCTCCATCTGGAGACCAGATCAGAACCCATTAAGCACAGAGGTAGACTGCTTGGAAGTGGAGTTTGCAAGGCAGGGAGGCAGGCAAAGGCTTGGCTACAAAATTTCACCTCTTGTAAAGAAAGGAAAGGGAACGGGGCGGGAAGGAGGGGGGAAAGCAACCCACACAGCCTATTGAGCAATTGTTTCTGCATAGCCTCTCTGGTCTAATTGATTTGGACACCACAGCTAATTTTCGCTCAGACATCTGTTAGCACACATTAGCACATGTCATTAGACAGGGAAGCACAGATTAGATGGAGGGGCAGAGCTCAAAGGCCCTAGTTTGGGATGCTGGAACAAGTGAGAGGAAGGATGAGAGGCAGAAGATGTTTGTGCAGGGCTGGAATAGTTGGAAGGAGCTTGGAGTAAAGGGGAAGGATTTGGCTGGCTCAGAGCATTCCCACCGAAGAGTTACGTATGTTCCACCCGCTTACCCATGCTACAAGCACGCCCCTTTCATTTACAGGCATACCACAGAGGTCCTGGTCCTCACCAGCACAGAGGCAATAAAGTCAGAGCTCCCACGAGGAACCCTAAAGTGTATTCCTCCATGTTCCTGCAGTTTGCAGCCACTTTGGTTATGATTAGAGGTCTCAGAGATAAAAGAAAGGGACAAGAGATAAAAAAAATGACCTTTCTCCCTTCACCTCACACCAGCACGGTGGTGGATTGCTCTGGAAATATTCTATATTTAAAGCTTTACAGATATGATGAGTCTTTCCTCTGGAGAAGCAGAACTATATGAAAGGTACTGGCTAAGAGCATGGGGCAGAGGGAGATAGTAGGACTTCAGCAAACCCAATAACCAAGTCACAACCTTCCTCGGGGCTGTTTTGCAGCCTATGAGTGGGTGCAGTTCATTTTTACCACCCCTGACACTGGTAGGTCAGGGAGTTGATAATTTCAGTCCTGCTAGGACTGGGTGCACATCAGAACCACCACCTGATAGGGCCTAATTTCTCTGCTGGTGAGAAAAACATCTTTTCCTCCTGCCCAACTATTTCTTTTTCAAGAACAATGTAAGCCCACTCCTTACAGGCAGTGCAGCAGTATGGAGGCATGTGCTCAAATCCAAATCCAGCCTGCATAAGCAATTCCCCAGCTGAAATCCTACAACGCAATATTCCCATCAGGAGTGGCTGCCACTGTAGTCAACATGGGTTCTGCAGTGTACAAGGTGCTGCGACTCTGCTGGCAGCACGCCCTGGCTACACCAGGGCTCTATGCAATTTGGAAAGGAGTTATTTGGAGTTTTATCTGTTCACGTACGTGGAACCAAAGGTAAAGATGAAGAGCATAAAGCAAGTTTCTCTGAGCATATTTCTCGTTTCCCACAGTTTTCCTGTGAAAGGTGGAGTTGCCGTATTGATTTGCTGATGTCTGAAAAAGGGTTGAGCTCATTCTTTCATGTTTTTCCTCCATGAAGGTAATAAAAGAGCCTTTCTTTCCTTTTGGGTCATACTTTGCACAAAACACATGGGAGCCCTAATAGCCTTGAGGCTTTTAGTCCTCCACCAATTGTGGCGGAAATCAGCCAACAGACTTCTGGGTTCAGAAGACTGACAGTCACCACAACCATGCAATATTAATTTCCTTTGAAACAACAAGCCAAAAGTTGATGAAATGGCCTTGTTTTGCTCTAACAGAGTGCCTGGGAAGGAAGGAGAGGCAGGATTTGTCAACTGAAACTCCATTGCTGGAGTGAAGAGGTCAACATCTATTATAGGGATGATAGAGATGAAGGTAAGCTTGTCAGTCACAGGGTGAAAAATGAAGCCCCCGCCTCCCTCCTAGTGTGTAGTACCTCAGCTTGGTCACAGTGGGTCTCATCCTCTGTTCCCTTGCACTGTTTTTGGTTCTGCATAGCTCAGCTGACTTTAGCAGAGTTGCTCCCACACCTTCCCAAGGATCATGCTCCACTCAACTTTGACAGGCATGTCACTTCCAATTTAGAGAAGGACTGACGCATAAACATCTGCACAGCCCTCTGCAAAATCACCCCTCTCATGCAAGCATCTGCCAGCTGAGAAACTCCAGCCCACTAACAGAGCACTGATCAGGGTGGTGACAAGAAAGGAAAGTAAAAGCAGATATCCCACCCCAAAGGGGTGACTCCCTGGAAAACACCAGGCAAACAGCTCTCAGGCCAGCAAACTGCTGCAAAAGCACCCTGGGTGTGATCCTCTGATAAGACAGAAAGCACATGGGAAGAGCTGAAAGAGGAATCACAAAACTGAGCAATTACCCAGTGACCAGCTCAGATTTGCTTTGCTTGCCCGGCAGCTGCACAGCGCACACAGACACCTGCACCATCATCAAGGGGGTAGCACTGAGCTGGCACCTTGCAGGATTGCCCCTCTTTTTGCTGTAGACCCCTTTTTGGGCATAACTGTCAGGCTTTGATTGGGGAGGGGGGCATAGAGTGCCCTATGTAGAAGATGTCAAGGGCCGCCCCATGCTGGTCCCAGTCAGTCCCGTCGGCTCTACAACAGCCGGCACTGACCCGCTGCACCCTGCCAGAGGAGCTCCAGCCCCTCCAGCAGGGTTAGGGGAGCACAGAACTGCTGGGGCAGGGAGCTCCAGAAGGGACATGTGGGGAAATGTGAGAAGAGAAACAAGAGGAGACGTGGCAGAAGGTGTGAGGACACACAAAAGGAGACAGAGGAGAGGGCAGAGAAGCAGATAGAGGAGGATACATGAGGAAGGGGACATTGCTGGGGACAGGGCTGGGAATGGCTCTTGGAGGGAGGCACACTGTGCTGGGGGGTTCCTTGGAGGGACTGTGGCTGTGAGGGACCCACACTGGAGCAGGGACACCCCCAAAGGGACTGTGGCCTATGGAGGACCCAGGCTGGAGCACGAAACAAGTGATAAGGAAATTGCAGAGGAAGCAAAGAGTAAGAAACCAGGAGTAGCAGCAGGAAACCATCACGTACTGACCCAGCCTCCTGTGCTGCCCCTCGCCTCACTTAAGGGACTGGCAGGGACTGAGTGTAGCGTGTGGTCAAAACAGAGGAATAGGGGATTTGTGCGGCAGAGGTGTTGGAGCGAGGCTGAGCTGGGGACGGGCTAGAAGGGTGTTTCTCTCAGCGTTTGTTTCATTGTTTTTCTTCTTTGTTTCTGAATAGCCAAATAACTAATTAAAAATTTGTGTTAATTGGCAGTAAATTAAATTAAGTGAATTTCCTGAGCCTAGACAGTTTTGCCCATGCGAACCCTCCAGCCTGGTCTCCAAGAGCCAGTTGGTACTGACGAGAGGAAGCTTTCTGTGGCTTCTTGAAGAACAGTAAGGAGAGGAAAAGTCCGGGGTTTGTTCCTCCGCCTTACGTTATCTACTTGGACACCATGGCTACCAAAGTCTATGAAGTCCATCATGAAAGGGAACTGAAAATGGGGTTTGTTTTAGTCTGTGCCAGGGGCAGCCTTTATTCTGCTGTGTGTCTTCCCACAGCCTGACTGCATGGGCTTCATTATCAGTGTGTATCAAGGACCTCAAAGCATGCTGCAAACATCATCTGTTCAAGCCCTGTGATTCCTGCAGTGGTGAAACACCTAATTATCATCCTAAATATATCCATGGAGAAATTGAGGCTTTAATGAGGAAGGGTGGGGGAAGTGACTTACCACGGGCAATACGAATGAGTGACACGCTAGGAAGGGTACCCAGCAGCAACCCCCCCACCCCAGCTTGTACTGCAGCAGAAAGGGGAAAAGGAGAAGAAAAGAAAAAAAAAAAAAGATGGACAACAGGAAGAGAAGGAAAAGGAAGAAATAAATGCAAGGCAGAGAAGGAGAGAGCACACAGAGTGAGGAAAGCTGTCAATGAAAAAAAGGGTTGCTTCAGTGTATGCCAAGCAAGAAATGGAAGTGACAGCCTAAGCTGCAGAGCGAAAATGCCCCAAACTAAATGGGAAATAGCCAGAGTGGCCTACCATGACTTCCACAGTAGAAAACATTTTGCATTTGGAATGCCTGTAGAGGAGGCAGGATTCCCTCTGACATGTCCATGCCTCAGGGCTTCCCTGAAGGGCGTGTTTCCATTGGCAAGGAGAGTGTTTGGGACAGTTGGATAAGACGCTGTGAACAAGGCTTCCAGCATTTAACCTCCATTAGGAAGCAACAATTTACTCACTCGCTACCAGTTACCAGGTGCCAGGGCTCAATTACACAGGAGACTTTAAGGGAAAGAGCGTCCATACATTATCACAGCAAACAAGTCAGTGTGACTTCGTTCAAGGGTATCATCCACCCTGGAACCTATTTCACATCTCGTTGGCTAGCTGAGTGAGAACTGATTGCACACGCTCCCTTGTTTCTCATCTGGGTGTACGGTGGAGGAAGACCCCAATTCATTAAAGGAAACAGAGCGAGGTAAAGAGCTGAGCCTCTCCTTGTTAACCTCCCCCAGAAAAGCAGATTCCTGCAAGGCCAGGAGTCTTCTAGGGAGCGTTTGTATCAGCAGGAGAGGGAAAAGCACTCTCCCAAACTGCTCGCTTTTCCTCAGTCTCTCCAGCGTTGCGGCACACCAGTGACATCATAGGACCTCTTATGTAATCCCCCTACTGCTTAATTAAACACTGCGAAATGCAGAGGATTCCTCCTCTGCCCTGCTGCGTGCAAGGTGATTCTTCTGCCTCTTCCTCCCATGCCTTCCCTGTGACAGGGACTCTGGTTGGGTTCTCCTCGTGCACAAAGCAGACTAGCCCCCTGCCGCTGCCTTTAGCTACACCATCACGCAGTCCCTCCTTCCCTGTCCCCACCATCCACCTCACAGCCTTAGTACCACTAGCATGGCTTCCCTGGGACATTCCTCCAACGAGATTCTCTCTGGAGATAAAGGAAAGGATGGGTCAAGAAGAAGAGCTTGGTATTTAGGCTGAAATCAGGAGGAGACTGGCCATCAGAAGCCTTGGTTTCTGCTACGGCCTTCCAGTTAGGGAAGAAAACCCCACTGGCTTGTGCACTGGAGCTTTGTTATGTTCATTACAGTTGCCTGGGATAACATGGGATCACTTCCAAGAACCTGCAAGGCCCACACCCCAAGTCCACAAGTCTTCTGCCCACAGCCTTAGAAGTAGATTTGAGGCTAGGAAAAAACACCCCCAAAGCTACTTGGGAAGCCTGATGCACAGCAGGCGATTGGACCTAGCTACCCCCAGTAGGTACCAAACACTGGAGCACCCTTCCTTTCTACTACAAAGGAGAGCAAAGCCTCCTTTCCCTACTGCCTCCTTCTCACTGCTCGGTCAGGCCTGCCTTGGCTTTCCTGATGCCTTGTCCCAAGAATGGCCACCACAGGTCCCAATTTTAGCGGGAAGTGTACTGCCTGTTTGCACGCTGCCCAACATGCATTTCATTTGCTCTGCTCCTGTACTCCAGCTGGTGCAGTAGGATGAGCCAGGGACAGCCCGGCTGCTAGAGGAGCCCTACCTCACCTTCACACCCAAGGAGAAGGCAGCGCCAGGTAACAGGGACACAACGGCAGCTGGGAGCCAGCTGTGTGTGCTGCTCTCCTGGCCAGCCTGGTTTGCTCTGCTCCAAATCCCACAGCTCACAGCGGGTGGTGTGCAGCCATTATGAGACACGTTATATTGTGATGCCTTCAGGCACAGATACTCTGCCAACAACTAGCTACTTGCTCTGGAGGAACTGGGAAATGCAACTTTTTTTCCTTTTTTTTTTTTTTTTTTTTGCCCTGTGGATGAGGTGCAACCTATTTTTTTAACCTATTTAAAGGCTTTGAATCTACTGTCTGTCATAGTATTTGACTATCTTTAACAACAGTCAACAGTAATGGGGAAGTCTCCAACAGTCTTCTTAGGGCCTTAGACAGACCAAGGCAAGCCTAACACAGGGAGAGATTTACTTCCTTCCTTCTTTTGTTTTTATTGGTGGTCAGTCTGCAATGGTTATGAAACCAAACCCAAACATGTGTGTGCCCTTTGCACCCCAAACAAAGAAGTCAAGCCTCTCAGGCAGTTTGGCTCCAAAGAATAAGGAAATGGGACCAGGAGCCTCATATTGTCAAACCGCAGAAGATCTGGCCTTACCAAAACCAAGTCTCCTAGGGAAGTGGAAACATGCAGTAGGAGCTGCTCAGGAAGCTATCTTCCTGATTGTTCCTGAGACTTACTGCCGACACTATACTACTGTATGCAGGGGGCTCCAGTTAAGGGTTTGGCTGAACATTTGAGATGCATCTCTTCTTCTGGCCATGAGCTGCTGAGCTCTATTGGCTCAAGCAAGGGGATCCTTCTTATCTAATGAGCCCAAACCCTATTAAACTCAAAAGACAGAATCACAAGCCGAACTTCCACCCTGGCTTTCATCAATGTAATGGTCAAACATTGAGTTAAGTCCCAACGGTATGCTAGATTCCCTTCCCTGTGGTGAATATGCAGTGGGAGAGTGGGGAAACCCTTGAGGACAGACAGCAAGACAGAGGAAAATGCTTCTAATAATTCCTAATAAAACATGATGCAAGCTGCATCTCTACACAAGGTTCCCTCTGATGCATAAACCAGAACAGGTATTTTTAGTGTTCAGCCACAAAAGGACCGGGAGGCCCACAGGCACCTCATTAGTGATAGACTGTAATGAGGAAGAAGCTGTTTTGTCTCAGGTTATTGGGAACCTTTAATGCTGATCCAGTTCTCCTCCTGCTTACACAAACATAACTCAATTTGCTCTCCTAGAGACAATCAGAATCAGGTTGTTGGTAGAGGCGTAAACACAATTTTCTTAAGAAAACAAACTGGAGTGCAACTTACATATCAAATTTAAGCTGGTAAGGGTGATGGTGGTATAATTCACCCCAGTTAATTTACTGTCCTAAAATAAGACATCTAGGGTAAGCACATTTTTTAAGGTAACCCTACAGTCAATGAAGAGAGTGGGATTTTGAGAGGTCCATTCCTTCCAAGCATTTCCAAGACTATCTTAAGTTAGATACTCATTAGGATACAGTTCAGTGAGCTATGTCCCACACAAAATTTGCAGTGCCACATAGCTTGCACTGACAATGTGCCGAGGGTGACCATGGCAGTGTCCTCACCAGTTGGGCATAGTCCCATAGGATCTGAACAGAGCGGGCAAAGCCAGGTGCTGGTATCACAGTTCATCAACAGTTCCAGACATGGTGAGATGGTGAACCAGATCCAGGGTCCATGCAGGAAGACAAAGCCAGAGACAAGACTAGAGATAAGCTACCCACCACACAGGTTCAAGGTCCATCCAAGAGGTGATACCAGAGACACAGGTACACCTAACACGTAGATCCAGGCCTGAGCTTACCTGGAGTCCCCAGTCAGAGGGTAGGTGGATACCCCTGGGGAGACTGGTCAAGATCTAATTAGCGCACTTGGGGCCCTGGCAGACAATGGATTTCCTGAAGAAGTAAAAGCAGCTCCCAGTAGGGAGGATGATGATGGAGCTGTCCAGAAAACAAATGGGGCACATGGCATCTCCAACACTAACCCAGCATCAACTTCTGTGTTAATAAAAATATCCAGTGGGGATGTATTTAGTTATACTAATGTCTTTCCCCACTAAAAATAGAGTCACTGTGAGCAAAATGACTAATTGGAGTAAGCTGTGCAATTTTCAGCTTAAACCAGCTCCTTTATGCTCAGCATCCACCCAACATCTAATGACACAGTTTGTATTTTCATTGAGGATTCAGCATCCGGGCAAAAAAGAGAAAACTTTACGAGTCATCACTCTAAGTCAATTAGAATTTAAATGTAGGTCGAATGCCAGGGAGAAGAATGGGACCTGCAGCAATTCAGATCTCAGATGTTCACATACTCCAGAGACAGAAGAATCATTTACACACTTATTCTATCTTCCAGAGCTGGGGGCATTCGGAAAGGCACGTTTGTTCTCTGCTGCATATCTAATAGTGTTTTGGCCAACTAGTCTTTAAAGTTTCTGGGAAATGACTCTTCTACCTTTGCCCTTGGGAGGCTATTTCACAGCTGAATACATCCCATTCCTGATCTGCCCTTGTTAGTCCTAGCTATGACCTCCATAGAGAAGTACACAACTTCTTCAAAATACTTGGTGAGGCTTATAGTTGTTTGCAGGGTGGTTTTGCACCTAGATCCAATCCAGCACACCTCAGCACTAGCCTGGAATACATCAGGAGCAACTTCTGTGAAGTCAGTGAAGCTGCATTGATATAAACCAGCTCTCAAATACTATGTCTTCCACTACATTATCATTTAACCAGGATTTGCAGATCTCCCTCTTTTAAATGTTAGCCTACTTGTCTTTGCAGTTCACTACAATTCTACTTGTATTGACTGATGTTGCTGGAGAACAGACAGGAGGAAGCCACTGAAGAAAGAAGAGTCAGGATGCAATCACTTGCGTGACAAAGTTCCTGGGAAGGCCTGGCAAGACACGCAGTTATTGCTCACTTTGTTTTGATACTTCTGGACACTAGGGTGGACGCATGCATGCACACACATATCTATGTCATCCACTACCAAAAGCATCACCTCTAGTCTAAACTACTTACTTTTTTTTTTCCCCTCTCCACTCCCTCTGCTGCTCATTAAAACTCATCTCGACTACCTGGAATGGTGAAGAGTCAGCAGGCTGCCCAGGTAGCATTAGCTAATGGGAACTGACAGCCTGCCACCATTTTCCGAAGGCTTATGTTTTTGATATCTGCCTGTTTTCCAGCCTGACTAATTCTGCAGAAGGCTTTTATCACAGGGAGATTGACCTCAGGCGGGAGACATTTTGTGTCACTGTGAACAAGTGAAATGAAGACACAATGGGGATGGCAAGAATGCACTAGCAGCAGAAGGAAAGGAGAAGAAAACTGATGTATGACAAGTTGAGAATGCCCCATCCCTGGAAGTGTTCAAGGCCTGGTTGGATGGGGCTTTGAGCAACCTCGTACTAGTGGAAGGTGTCCCTGCCCATGGGGCAGAGAGGTTGGAACTAGATGATCTTTAAGGTCCCTTCCAACCCAAACTATTTTATAATTCTATGAATACCTGCTTTACCATGGCAGTGATTGGTCCTCTAATGAGCGAATTCACTGAAGAACCTGAATTGTGGCATACTTTGAGACCCTGTAAGAGGCAACCTTAATTCATGATGAACTAAAATACCAGTCAAGTTACAAGAAACGTTTTCCCACTGATCTACAGCACCTTGGATCCAATTAAAGAGTTCCTCCTTCCCTCTGCCAGCTAGTGCCTCATGAAGTTCGTAGGCTGCCTCACAATGATTTACGCGGACACAGTCTGCAATACCTCTGTACCTTGGTTTTGGCACAGTAATTTTTACTACATTTTATCGCAGAGATGTGGAAGTAAAAAAAGCAAAAATGTCCACAGCGTGGATACCTGTTCATATTTACAGAAAGCATGCAATGCTGTTATTGTATTTTCCTGCTGAGGTGCTGTGTCCCAGAGGAGCTTTAGTCTGGAGGACTCGCTATCCTCTTTATTTCCTAAGCTCAACATCCCTGGCTGAACTATGTTCCTCAAGACCCACTTCAGCCTGCTTTCCAACTGAATGGCAGATCCATCCCAAGAATCACAATTTCTTCCCATTCAAGGCTTCTGAGGCTGCCATGAAAAGAAAAAGCTATTAATCAAAAAAAACTACATTCCTTCGCTCCCTGCATGGTGTTGAGTGTGCCCCAGTTATGCCTTTCACAAAAATCAGGTCACTCTGCTGTTTGCTCTATAGCACTGGGTTGGAAAGCTCTTGAGAAGGCATGACTGTACATCTCCTAAGAGCTCAGGACAGCTCTTCCCATCAGTGGTCTGAGCTTCCCCTTCCAGAACAGGCCAATGGCTGAGTGTACCAGACCAAGGAGGAACAGAAACTACAAAAAACTGGGAGGATTAGCACCCACGACAATTGCCTATTTCACATGTTCCCTTCATGTCAGGCACCACGGGTGCATTTTGCCTCTGAGTCCCCTCTAGATCCTAAAGAAATCTTCATGCACCTAATGCTTATGTGTAGCCAAGCAAGTGCCCCTTGCGGGGAGCTCCAGATCAAAAATTTTTATGAGAATGGATACAAAACTTCTAACTCCCCTGAATTCTCCACAGACAGATGAACACTACCACCGCTTCCCTCCTGCCTGCACTGTACTTAACTCTTCTGTTCTGAGATCCTTCTCTACATCAATGATTCTGCTTTGGCCTATCTGCTAGATTTACTGCATTCCCAAGGAGACATGATGCCTCTTAGACAGGCTTCTGGCAGATACATACAAGACATTCACCCTTATAGATCCTTTCCCTCAGGTTGGGTGGCACAGTCAGCAGTCTCAGTTTGCCCTCATTAGCAGCTACTGTGCAACAGAAACCATCTGAGTTTGCAACCTTTCGTCAAGATTAGGTGTTCAGTATTTCATTACTGGGCCAGCAGACACATAGGAACATATATGGTGCATCAAAAGGTGGGATTTGCTTCCTTAAAGAGGGTTATCACTCAGAATGGGCTCTAACAGTCTTTGAAGAGGCCAAGGGGCCTGCAGAAGTGATGAATAAGGAATAACCAAGTGGTTGGGTAGAGCTGCAAAGCCACAATTCAAATTCATACAATGCTGAGGGAGGCCTATCTCTGGAACAGTGGTTTAAGCTCATCTTGAGATAGGGGAATTAGGGCTAGAGTAGAAGAGAAATACTATTTTTTTGTATATTACCCAACACTGTTCACTCATCTCTGCAATCATCCAACATGCCCTAATTACTCTGGTATGTCCCTGCAAAACAGAAACTGAGAGTGACTTGGTGAGAGGCATACAAAGACACAGATCTAAGATGTACACAGAAGCAGTCGTCCAATAATGATGACCAGCTGTCACAGGCAGCAAAAACCTCCTGGCAGTTGGCACCGGCAAATTTTCAAATACCCGCTGGTCACTGCTACCCCATTAATCGTGGGCACTTTGCCCAGTCTACATTCCTGAACAGCTTTTTTCTTTCTCTTCCCCCTCTCTCTTCCTCACAGACTTCCAACACAGTTAATAAAAAATTTATCAGGGCAATGAAATAAACAGCAATTTGATTTGATCTGGGAGCCAAAAAGAGGAGAGTTTCTGCTGTTCAGGTGTAGACTCAGGAGTTTCTGCAACTGCTGGCAGAAACGTGACCACAAAACCAAAAAGATTAGAAAAATGGACATGCAGAGGGTTTGGGTTTTTTTGGGGGGGGGCGTTGTGGGGTTTTTTTAAGGGAATGGAAAGGGCTGGCAGGGACACCAGTCAGCAGTGTGCTCTTGAACCCCCGGAAGATGAGGGTAACACTGTGAAATCCATAGGGAGTAATGGACTTCACAGCACCAGAGATGGAAGCAAGCATGGCAGCACCCAGCACTGATACACAACAGTCACTGCAGCTCCCGAGAACTGCAGATGCAAGTGCCTAAATATCTGGAGTGTCTTTTTGAAATCTTATATAGGTGATGTCTCAAAGGATTTCAAGGACTAGAGAGAGAGGGGCAGCATGAAATCCAGGAGAAAAATGGAGTACCCTGGAATAGTTTGGGCTAGAATAGCATTACTCATCTAGTGAAAAATTTAGCTGGTGCCTCAGGGCTTTGCTGGGCTGGTGGCTCTGGGAGCAAGAAGCGCAAAATTTTTTTAAGGGGAGTCCCTTACCCTTTGGCTCAGTGGGAAACAGCAGGCAAAAGTACCCAGAAAAGGAGATAGCAACCTTCAACTGGGAGAGCTTGCACAAACTTATGTCAGGCTTAAAGCAAGAGATTTGGAGGGGGATGCAGCTGCCCATTGCAAGGACAGGTAAATGTATCAGGGATTATAACCGAAAGCATTACCCAGGGTAGAACAGATTACAGACTAAAAGAAAAGATATTGTTATACTATTTAAAGTCACACAGTCCAGGTTATGTCAAGAGGAAGAGCCAAGGCCAGTCAGTGCTGCTGAGGAGACAGAATTAGATTGTGGGGAATGCAGGAGTCTCTAGAACTAGTCTCTTATATAGTTTCATTTTTCCTCCATAGACAGACAAGGTGGATTCATGTCACCGAATTTTAGACATTGAAAAGTCTGCTGTGTAAATCTAAGCTAGCTATTCATGTTCCTCGTGTATTCCAAACAGAGAAACAGAGACTTCTGGAGGATGATCCATCACATTATCTTGAGGCAGACAGCAGAAAGAGTAAGATGCCAACTCCTCCAAACAGACTATAGATGAGGCCCAGATGACTAGCTTAGATTTGTGCTAATAACACTTAGAAGTCTAAGATTAAGTGTGATGAATCTCACCTGTAGTATACCACTTCTGTTTGCATGACTAAGTAAGTGTCCATACAGACAAGAGATGCAACACCTTAAGAGAGTTACACTTAAAAGACTAAGCAACAAGAGATGTGTATCTCTGGACTAGGATTTTAGTCCTGCCTCTGAGAGGACACCTGTGCAATTTAACTAGCAGAACCGTGTACACACCCGGGATTTGTTAAAATGAGGTGAACCTTTTATGACCTTGGATGGCTATGTCTATGCTGTCAGTGTGGTTTGTTCTCTCCTGCTCCAGAGAGTAAACCACAGACTCTCAGTTTTGCTCCAGTCCTTTGGACAGCCACACACACAAACATGAGATTACTCCCAGGCTCTTTCCTGGAATGAGCTAGTGCATCCCCTCTCAGAGGAGGAGCAGGACAGCCCACTCCAGACATGCAGACAATGCCAAGTTTGGCTTCCTCAACCCGCGAAAGTCCTCCAACACCAACTCCAAGGGCCCTGGGCTTTCAAACTCCTCCACGTGCTCTTGTGCCATGTCACACACGTTCTTGGCATCAGGTTATAAAAACACCAGTTTGCCAGATTGTGTCCCAGCCTTCTCATTATTTCAGGCACTGTTAACCAGAAAACATAACAAATCGATCAACCCAAAAAGAAGCATGTCTCAGGACCACAGGGGCACCACAGGGAGCATGGAGGAGATCAGCCCCTCCCCACCAGTGCCCAATGCAGTGTGGACATGGTCTATCCATTCCAAAAGGTAGTATCATCAAGTTCTCATGAACGTGAGCCAGTCTATGCCATCTGGCCTGGAGTCCAGGGCTTTCTCTGATACTATCCACAGAGGGAATTTAGGCATAACCAAGGTGTCAACCTCAACTGCAGAGATAGTCCACAGGCTTTGCACAGCTGTAATATTCTCTTGGAACACAGTCGTGCCATGAATTACGTGAAACGTATTCATAATAGTTAAAAACACAGTAGGAGAAGCAGTTGCTGCCACCCTGTTAATACTCCCCTCAAACAGGTTAATGAACTTTTGTTCTTCACTTCTTTCCTGTAGGTCAACAAGTGGATTAATCTTTCAGGTAAAATCGTTAATTGGGAGCTCTATGCATTCATAATCCCTAAGATCATCATTGGATTTGTGTAGTCAAGGTCATAAGGCTTCTACCTTGCAAAGTCTTTTCTGTGGTTATTTGGGGAGATTTATCCTACTTCTTCACACAGAATTTTTTTTTTTTGCATTCAAAACAGGAACATACCCAAAAGTCACATTCCCATCAGTTTAACAAGGGGACAATCAATCATTTTGAAGAGACTCTCCAGACTACAGCTGCTGCTGCGGCACCTGCGTGAGGGCCATGTGGAATTCAGGTTTAGGATCTTGCTTCTTGGCTTCTCTCCCTTCAAAAGCCTCTTTGCTCTCTGTGTTTTACTTCACCTGTCTGCTCTTAACACATTAATGGATATACTTGCTGCGTACCAAAGGTGAGAGCTGAACCTCCCTGTTATCAAAACACGAGTAGATGCCCCACTCGCCCACTAACTCAGAGTACAGTTTACAGTGCTCTAGTCCTAACATATGACTTCTTCTGGCGACACAGTTCTGGTCTCCTTGCAGACAATTTTGTCAATGCATCCAGCAGCCAGCTCGTGACTGCCCTTCCAGGCAGAGTGCTACTAACCTCTCTTATGCCCAAGTCAACCATAGCCAGATGCCCCAGGCCCACCACATCACCCATACCCTGTGCATAGCTGGGTATCCATATTCCAGGATGCTGTGAAAACAAACTCACTGGTCTTGCAGCCTGAGTGGCTCATAACCTACAGACACCCAAAGATGAGATGCCATTAGGTTAAAATCACTGCACCATGTCCCTTCCCCACACATTCAAAGGGAGTGTCTCCTTACCTTATTAAAGGGAAAAGGCTTTTCTTATACTGCTGACAGAGAAGACTCAGAAAGGAATAAAGAAGATAATAGGCTGCCAGAGGCCCAATTTACGCACCCCAAAATTAATGAGTCATTCCAATTAAATTATTTGCCCTAAATTAAAACTTATCACCAAAATCCAATTCTCATTTCATTAAGGAGGCCCTCCCTAGTTATCAGTTTTTTTTCTCCACAGATTTTTCTTTAAAGGTAACCTTCATGGAATGGGAAGAAAAAACATAGTTGTAGTCTACTTCTCTGTTTGAGGAGCCCCAGAAGTTTTATTTTTTAAGAATTGTTCCTCATTCCTGTATGTGTCCATGTAATAAATTAAGATGTTCCTAGAAGATTCTATGGAAGAGTGGAGAAGTACAAGATCATGCCATCAAAGAGACGACATTAGGGGAATCTGATGCATGAAGAAGGAGGGTATTTTAAAAGTAGTGTTGCCCAAGCCTCAGCAGCCTCAGCTTTTTGATCTCAGAACTGAGAAAGCTCGCAACCCCCCTTTGGGAATCTCCAAAAGGTCTTTCAGCAAAAGGCAGGCAGACAAATGACAGCACTCCCAATGTGTCTTTGAGAAACAAACCAACCTTTTGATAGTATTTTCAGACTTTCACATACCACCACGACTTCTCAAGCAGGGCTTGGTTCCTCCTACCACAGGTCTGCTCACCGACAGCCAGTGCTGGCGATGAGAGTGGCCATGTGCTCCCGTTCCCTTAGACTGCCCATGCCAACCTTTGTTTCCTTCCCAGGAACAACCTTTCTCCTGTTTTCTGTTGGAGATGAACACTTTTTAACCTAATATTTGTTTTTTAAAAGACATTTTCAAAAGCTGTTGTTGGGTTTTGAGAAAGTGCTCCCTGTCTGAATACTCTGTAAATGGAAGCCATATGTCTAAGTATCTGTTTCTTTTTTGTCTATTTTGTTGTGCGCACATTTGGCAAGTTATTTTTTCCCCTTAACTATCACATCTCAGGCTTTATTAAACCAAGCTGCTATTCTGTTATTTTGGAGGGTTTTTTTTCCCAAGCAACCGACTACTGACATTATCGCATACAGGAAATGTGATATTAAGTCATTATTTTCTCAGAATGTTTCTTCACTTTCTGGTGAGTAAGGAGCTGCTACTGGGGGAGCAATTCCAATGTTTCTAAAGATAAAAAGAAGAGCTGGAGCTCTGAAAAAGCCATCAAAATCCAAACCCTGAAAACCTATTACTTAATACAATTTATCATTCGTCATTTTTGTGGAAAGCAGCTGGAGGCTTATCCTACATGGCATAGCATGCATACGCACCAGAAAGTCAAGACTACACACCCATTCAGGAGTGATGAGGGTCAGCAACTGGACTGAGACACATGGTAGGAGCACACAGTTACACGGGGGTTGGCAGGGGTCAATACACACCATGCAGACACTAGGATGCAGTAGGAAGGCACAGCACAGGGACCATGCCTACCTGCCTTTCCCCACTCTTCAAATCCTCAGGTCACTGTTAAAAGGACAGTCTCATTTTAGAAACACTACCTCCTTGTTCCCTTTCCTGAAATGCCAATTTCTTTCTTTCTGTAATTAATTCGTATTAAATAGTAAAATGGAAAGCTTTTGAAGTAGGAAATAAATTTGCTTCTTTCTACAAGTCTTGATGTTTTTGAACTGCTGGCTCAATTTAGGTTTATTTTACAATCTGTTTCTAGCCAATTCCAATTTCAGATTAAATCTTGGCTCCAGTGAAGCAAAATTCCCTTTAATTTCAGTGGAATCAAGATTTCGATCCAGGTTCCCATCCACTAACACAGAGCTACGATGAGTGTAGACAGCAACTCAGCAGCCAAAAACACAGAACACGAGCTGGTGGACCCCAGGAATCTGGAATTTCATCCCATATGGAGTTTTGAACATGGCAGATTTGCAGTATCGACTCCACTGGCACCAGTGAAATAAGAAAAACAGACGAAAGGAACACACTGTTCCATGAACACCAGAATTAGCAAGGCCTGGTTTACCGCAGCTACATGCCCTAGGTCCTGATGCCTCATGCCTTGGAAAACCTTCTGTGATCTTGACCAGTTTTAGTCACCCGCCAGCTGGCATGCACATGGCTCCAAACCAACCTGCAGCCATACAGCCTTTTACGCATCCCTTTGGTTGGATGCAGGAGGACACTGGCATCCACTAATGAGAATTTGAGGGGCAAAGGCTCTTGCTGGGGCAAGGTCACGGCAGGTACAAGGGGTGCTGGAGTGAGCTGAGCAAAGGACTGCCAAGCAGAAGGGCAGGCAAACAGCATAACCGTACAAATAAACCCATACACACTTTTTTTCCTCAGGAAGCCAAGCTACTCGCAGTATCTCTAAGGGTCTGGATATAATAAAAGCTCAACTGAGCGAACCACAAATCTGGCTAACCTCAACCTGACAGTATTTCTTTCAAATGAAAGGAAGAAAATAAAATGGACAGTAAAGCTACGGAGAAAGTTGATCTGAGACAGAGAAATGTGGAGCATGATTAACCTTAGCTTTCATCCGGATTGCAAGTAAAAAGACAAGCTGATCCTGAAGTTTCTAGTGGAGACTAGCTATATATCTTTTCTCATTATTTTGGGTTAGAAATTCAAAGCTTCAGATCAGATCTTTTTGGGAATTCTTTTAAAACATGTTTTTGTTCATTTTCAAGTTACTAAGCAGTTACAGGCCTACTATGTAACATGAATAAGATATTTATTTTTGGTTATAGTAGCACTTTTTTCCTGAAAAAAGACCTCACGAGGATGTGGCAAAAAAATTGTTCACTCACTACTGGCCATCACAGAGGGAGCAAGCAATGGGAATCTATGACTTAGGATGTCCAAGGTGCTATATACTTTTGTGGGAAAATCAGGTCAAATTTCAAGGCTCGCAACAGGTCAAGGCAACTCTGTTGTGGTACTGTGGCCTCTGCTTTTTCAGCAGTGGGAGCAGAAGCACACTTGGCTGCACAATTAATGGTTATTTGCACTCTCTCCAGGCTTAGTGGAACTTGGTGGTGGGACTAGGTTCTTGCTGTGTTTGGAGTTGAGAGCAAAATATTGTCCCTACTCCACTGTCTTACAGTGCAGGCTAAGACTTGGGACAGTAGACTGAGACAATCAGACTGAGAAATAACAAGGCAAAACCTTTCACAGCACTAGTCTGAATCTAGAATCAGCCGATCAGACAAAATCACACAAAATCAGCTGATACTGCTCTAAAGAGACCACTCAAGCTAAGCTGATTTATATCACTAAGGAGCTGGATTATCATATCAAGATCCTTCCTCCCAGCCATAGGAAAGCATTCCATGTATTTTATGCAATACTTCTTCCTCAAAAATAAGTAAGCATTTTTTGAAGTATTCTGTTTTTGTCTCCTGCCTGCACCTGCAAAACAAGCACCAAAACATTTCCAGAAGAACCTCCTGATTTATGCACTAAGAAGTGCTGAGATCCAACCTATATAACAAAGCCAAACTCTATGCTGCATAGCAACATTCCAGCCATGCCTGCAGATAGGAAAGCAGAAGTTAAGAGGCATCAGGACACTGTGGGAATGCCATAAAAATACTAGATAGAGAGCAGCAGGACGTTCCTTGGTAACCTATGAAACACCAGGTGCCGTATCTTGCAATTTATGAGTTTGGGCAAAACAAACCAGCACAGAAAACCTAGAAAGATTACCACCAATACTACTGTGTGCTTGAAATTCTAGAATTATTTTGCTGGTAGGAAATTACGGTCCATGGTAACAGTGGAAGGGGGGGCAGCAAGATCTACCGTGCTTCAGTTCTCCAAGATGATTCTCTGCTCTCAGCTTATTTTCCCCATCAAACTGATCCGCTGTCACTTCCTTCTGAGCACACTGGTTCTGTCTCTCCCAGTCCCCGTAGTAATCTGAATTTATCTCCTCCCCCCAATCTTTTCTTCTCCCCCACCGCTCCCAGTAAAATGATCTTTTTTCTTCCAGAAAATTCATACTCCCATGTTATCTCATTATTCTTTGCAACAGCATACCAAATTCGCTGTCATTTTGCCACTGGGGCTACGTCCTGAAAAAGACAAAGTGGTCTGTGCTTGTTCTTACCTACTGCAGACTCCCTGGAATTGAAAATGCTACAGTGCTAGCTCTCAGAAAGATCCCTCTGAATTCTGGGCTCTGCGCCCACAAAGCAGGGAAGCAAACATCTCTCGGAGTACAGCATCTGACTCCAACATCCTTATTGTCTGGCTAGCAAAGGAAAAATAACTTCAGCTCTCTTCAAACCACTCTGCTTCCAGCGCTGGCCAAAAAGGTGGGAAGGCCAGGCATGCCAGCAGAAAACAGGCTCCCTCCACAGCTCTGCTGAGCTCAAAACCAGCCCGGCTCTGGTCTCCCAGTGACCCGCCGCAAGCACTGACAGCCACCAACCCTGTATTCTGGCAGGGAATAAACTCCCATGGAGAATGACAGAAAGGAGTCTGGAAAGACTGAAAGGATGCATGGCACTGTATGGACTGCTCAGCCTGAGCTCCCCTCTACAGCCAGTGGAGGGACACTGACATTTCCACTGGTCAATTCATCTGATGAATTTTGGATGGCTACTTTAGGATGAGCAGGATGGTCTCTGAGAAGAGCCTGCTTCTCCTCACTAATGGCAAAGGGAGTCCAAGGTGACCTACTCCAGTGGTAACATCTACATGTGGTCAGATGAACCCCACTCTGGCTCATCGGCTCAGGTCCCAGGCTGGTGACCAGCAGATGTTACCTCCACCTGATATCTGACTTCAGGGCTCCTATAAAACACACTCATGTGCCTTGCTCCAGTTCTGCTCAGAAACCCTTCTCACAGTCCCGAAGTCTGAAGCATAACCTTTCCCGATCGCTGTCCTCAGCAATGAGGGCAAGGGCTGAGTGGATGGATGGTGGACAACACCCTCCCTCCTCAGCCCTAGACCCAGCTCTTGCTGAGGGGCTCGCTGGGAGAGCAATGCTTACATGGGGGAAGCCTGGATGGCTTCAGCTGCCTTCCTGGAGAAAGGATTTCTCTCTGCAGTGCTCTACCAGTCACCCGGACAAAGTCCTTTAATTTCAGGGGAGTGGACCGAGAAGGGGCACAGCTAATCTATCACACAGAGTTAACAAATTTTCTATGGTTAAATCCCAGCAACAACAAATGCATCTTTATACCACTTTGAAACAATGAACGGTCAGCAAGCAAGGATCTCTACAAAGGCAATGCATAATGGAGAAAGGCTACACCCTGTGGTTCTTTTCACACATTAATGCCTATCGGTTTGAAAGAAAGCTGTAGGATTTGTCCTTTAGCCGCTATACATTTGACTTTGAGTTTGTGATTAGGGCTGGGCAGTAAACAAGAATTCCTCTTTGTGAAAATTTGCTGCTGACGTTTCCAAATTTGTTTTTGTTTTGCCAAAATGACAAAGCCCTTTTGATTTTTTTTTCATTAAGTAAACATTAAAACAAGGGAGAACCCGCACTCTTTGAACAGCCAATAACTAGGAATCACAAGAAATGTTAGTGAGCCTGCAGGAGTCCCAGGCGCTGAGCAAAAATGCGAATGTGAGTTTTCCATATCTCAGCTGAACGCTCCAGTTTTAAGGCAGGCTGTGGCAATGCTATACCTCTTTCTCTTCTCACTTTTGACCAGAAAAAGCACCTCAGGCCTGTAAAACCTTCCTGATTAAATTTGAATCAAAGCCAAAACCAGTGAAAAGTTTTAGGTTTTTTTTTTTTTTTCAGTTCCCAGCCATCTCCATTCACAATGATGCCTTGCTGTAAAGGCTCTGGACAGCAAATACAGCAACCATCTGCTTGCTCCTAGTTGAAAGAGTTATTCCTTTAGCCTGACTTGGACAGGCCTAAGTATTTATTGCAGAAACTTTTAAACATCATGCCTGCTAAGATCTCTGTGCCTTTGCGCCTGTGACCCTGATGAGACAAGTAAGGACTACAGGGATTTCTCCACTCGTGTTTAATGCCTTAGAAGGGCTTGAAGATATAGCCCTAAAAGAAAAGGAACCCAAGGTAACGCTGGGAAGGGAGCAGCCACCATGTCTCCATTACAACTCATTCTCCTGGAACAAGTCACTCAAACATACTGGAACAAACGATTAAACATCCCATTTGTAAGCACCTAGAGGAAAATAATACAGTAAAGGAAAAAAATAAGCAATGTACTTTTGGCAAGCACATACCATGTCACCCCAGCCTCATTCCCTTTTTTTGTATGATATCTGGCATGGCAGATAATGCAGGAGCAGTTATGTGTGATGATGTGATATATCTTGACTTCAGAAGGCCCGACAGTCTCTTGAACAAGCTAAAAGAATATGGCAGATGTTAAATCACCATCAGGATACTTCAAAGAGCTGCAATCAACAGACCACTACCCACCAGGAATGGAGGCTTTAGTGGATTGCTACCACAGTCCGCTTTTGTGCCCTGATCTCTTCAATACTTTAATTAACACCTTCATGATGGAAAAGAAAGAAGGCACCTGACTTTTGTTGATGGCACCAAGTTGAGGGCAGCTGCAAGTGCTTTGGAGACCAGGATCATAAGTAAACTGAAGAAGTGGTCTCCATGGAGAAAGCAATCAGATGGCATCCAACAACAGTGAGTACAAAGCACTATGCTCAGGAAGGGGGGGGGGGGAAACAATTAATGCTCAAATACAGAAGTGGGCAAAGAGCTGCAGACTGTGCTGCAGACCAGTAACAGAGGGTTAGAAAGCAGCAGAGACTGAATAAACTGAAAGCAACAAGGCGCTCTTATAAAAAAAGGTAAATCCCATCTCATTCTGGGGTTAGGTAAGCAAAGCATGAGATGCAAAACATGGCTGGTATTTTTAGCTGCACGACTGAGTCCTAAACTGGAACTCTTGCTTTAGTTTTGGGCAGTACACTTAAGGAAACATGTACGCAAATCAGACAGTAGTGAAAAACATATGACATACGGGTTGGAAAATATGACCTGTGAGAAGTAGTAAGCCTGTTAAGCTGGACTAGAGAGGTCCAAGACACAGGGACTAATGGGCTTCTAGCAGATAAATGGTAGTTTTGAGGAAGAAGAGGAGAAATCACCACCACGTATCTTGGAAGGAACAGAAATAATTGTCAGCAAAATTGATTTGGATCATATGTTAATAAGAGCTTTCCAAGTGCAAGGAGGGTGAAATAATGGGCATACACTGGCTATGAAGGCACAGAGTGTCTTCAAAAAATATGTGTTAGGGGCAGCTGCTGTATAGATAACCTTGTCTCACTGCATGGGGAAGGCCCAGACCACCTCCTGTGGGTCCTTCCAGCTCTTTGCTCCTCTGATAAGACACCAACAGAAATATCTGGGGTAGTAAACAGAAAGATTTGCTAGTAGGCATTACACCCTAATTTACACAGCATGAAGTGCTTTGAGTGAGGTGCTGGTTCAGAGCAGTCTCTTCATGCGTTCACCCCAGTGCAGAGAGCACAGTACCAGCATCTGGTAGCCACTGAGCTGGGCAGAGACAGCTGCCAGCAGTCCAGCCCACCCTGCAAGCAGTGCTGCCCCCCTGGGTCAGAAAGACAGGGGCCACAGTTACACTAACGAATCTTTTGGTAGTGAACGCCTACTTCTACCAGCAGAGCTGGCTTGCAGTTTGCATAGGAGGAAAGAGTTATGAAGAGGACTTTTTCTACTTTTAGCTGCAGGTTTTTTTCTTAAGTGTCGCTTCATCACCTCCCTTTTAGACCTCTGCAGTATGCCCCAGCTGAAAGCGATCCCATCAGCGGACATACACACTTCAGAGAGGAAAGGAGCAGTCCGAGTAGGCTGTCTATGCAGGGACCGGCGCTGGCTGGCAAGGCAGAATTGTCTCTTCCCTTGGAAATGCTACAGGACATGGGCACACACAAGAGAGAGGTGATGTCCCTCTTTCTGTGATATACTCCTGCAGCTCTGGCCAGTATGGTTCAGTGAGCAGACCTCACCCCAGGGAAAGGATTTTCTCAAGGGATGAAAGGACCTGCTCCTAGAACACAACTCCATTAGCCTGCAGTGATCTGAACGCAGTGAATACTTAGGGCACACCAAAGCCCACCTATTTCAGCTGGCGTGGTGGACATGGAAGTGGTCCTTCTCTAGTTATAAGGGCTACGCACAACTCCAGTATCTGCCTACCTGTTTATCAGTCTCTGATACAGTTGTCAAATTTGTTTCCAGGGGTAATAGGAGCTGGGTTTTCACAGTGGCCGTACAGGATGAGGGAGTTGAACAGGGGGACATTAAGGACTTGTCTTTGGCATGCAGCACGGTGGGGAGCAGAAACACCCACACGAGCGCTAACTGAGCAGAACGGGAAGCCGGGGCACAGCCCTAAGGCAGCCTATGGCTTCCAGGGCACAAGCAGCTTTCCTTGCAGGATCTTTCACTGACAAATCCAGCCATCACCAATGTGTGCAAAGCTAGCAAGGAGTCTCTGACCCTGGCTTGTTTCGCTTTCCCCAGGCTTGTTTGAAGGGAATCACTGACTGTCATTCCAGAAATCCTCCTGCCAGATTACCAGGCAGATCAGTTGACCACCCTGTTATTTAATTTTTCAGGAGCTGTCTTTTCTTCTATTTATTTATTTTTACATTTGGGGTGCCCAGAGCTTCACATAGCCGACGTTTTTAAATTTATGAGCACAAACGCAAGAGAAGTAAGTAAACTACATAAAATAAATAAAACTAAAAAGTTTAGCATGACTTAATATCCAAACTCCCTTCATTTGTGCTAGCGGCAGACTATTTTTCAGGCAGAAAACCTGCAAATCTGAGAATAATAATAATCAATATGAGAAAATGATACTCAGAGAGGAAAGGGATTATTTTCCAACATATACTATTTTCTAATAAAATAGTTTTATTAGCTAAGATTATTTTAAATTAATTATTTATTAGTTTTCAACTAATTAAAACATGGTTTAAAATGATGAGGCTAACTCTTCCAAATTGTAAAGGATTTTGCATTTATATTTTGCTTGGGGTTTTTTTTTTACCAGATGAAATTTAGTTTTAGAAAAATCAAAGCTATGAGTTTCACCTAATTACAGGATTACAGGACCTGGGGCTTTAAAAGTAAGCATGGTGTCACAATGGGTCTTTTGCTAAATCTGTGGTGGGCGTTAAACAAAGATTATCCACAGATAATCCACAGTTTACAGGCCACCGGAGTTGAGGTGTGCCAAAACCTTAATTTTCTCATCCTCAGAAAGGTGGCAGTAGTTCAGAGCTGGACACCCACACATTTAGGTGAAAGCTAAGCTAGAGAACTCAATTTCGCTGCTTAGGCCCGTATCTAATAGGCACAAATAAAATTAATAATACATGCGTGTGGCTCTAAAATTCATCTGTACCTGTATTTTTCTTGACAGGTAAATGGAAATTGTATGCTGTGAGATTTTACCAGCAATAAAGCACCTACAGGCGGTTAGCTACGCACCGCCGTAGCGAGCTGCGAGGCAGGATACACCTCCAGGGCTGGGGAGTGCGTTTCACACCGGGCGCACTCCAGCGAACACTCAGCCAAGCCGGGAGAGCTGCTGGCACCTGCCTCTCTTCATGCTGCTGGGGGAGGATTTTGCGCAAGAAGACAAACCAGGAGCCTTCTGTCTCACTGCACTCACGTGTAAAGCATCACCTCTGACCATACGTCCGGACTTCACCTTGCAAACAAACACTCAGGATGCTTGTTAGCCCCCAGCTTGCCAAGTAATTCCAGCAAAAGGAAGAGTCCCTTCATGCGTGCATTTATATCCAGAGCGATTCAAACACTTGCCAGGGGAAATAAAATCTGCAGCCTTTTGGTTTACTAGACAAATTAGGAGAAATAACAAACTCCTGCCCGAATGATAACGTAGAAACTGAACATATCTGTACTATGTATCGAACACATTCATACATACCTATCTATCTAAGCTGTTCTATAAATATTTTAGATAAATAGGCAGATAGACAGAATGGCATGAAGATTAAAAGCAAAACAAAACAAAACTGAGTAAACTTGCTTGTTTGGTATTCTGGTCTGGACAGGATGGAACAAGTAAACTCCATAATGCCCTTACCAGTAATTGATGAACTCCTTAATTCGTTTACTCTCTGTTATACCATGAATGCAGGCAGACAGATAGGACAATACTGGTTCAGATCGCCAAATTTCCAGTTCCCTACAACACACACAGGAGGAAGGTAGCTAAAAAAGGAGAGGGCAGCATAAGGGACGTGGCAGCTACCTCAGGTACCAGGTTTCACACATGCCTAGCGACAGCGCACCCTGCAAACCAATGACCCAGCACAGAAAAACACCCAGGAAAATTAATTCCCCAGCCTTGCAAAGAGTTGACAACGGAAGGCCAAAAAACACAGCACAGTAGCTTGTTGACACAAGAAAAAAGAAAGGCAATCTGAGGAAGGAGGAGGCGAAGAAACCAGAGGGCTGTCTGGGAAGAGACGAGGCAAGCATGATGTTCTGACAAGTGCCATTATAAACAAATGCTTTCCCCTCAGCGCCAGAACAACCGGAGCCAGGAGCCACGTTTGCATTATACTAGAATATGTCTTGGCATCATTGGCATCCCCTGCTCTGTCACCGCTTTTGAAAGGACAAACTGACAGCAGAGTAAAGCCATGCTGCGCTGCAGTGGAAGGGGACAGTCCTGCTGGCTCCTGTTGTAAACTGAAGGGATGCACAGGCTACTGACACTGGGGTTTCTCTAAGACAGATACAGATCCCTCCACTCACTGTGTCTTTTGCTTTTTGCTCTTTGCTCTCTTCTCAGGTATGCCGCTTACCTTGCACGATCAAGTAAACCTGGGAAGTCTTGGGGTGATGCTGTGTCTGCACTGAACATGTATAGGACCCTTCATCGTAGACATCCACTTTCTGGATCCGCAGGCTGTATTCCAGGGGGTTTCTCTTCTCCAGCTCTACTCGAGGGTCCAGGGACCACTTGTCCTCTCCAGCAAAAATGATACCGGAACGGTTTAACCAGGCCACCTTGGAGCTTCTGTCTTCTACATAACACCTGCAGAGGATGAGAAAGGTGAGGGGGAGATTAACAAACCTCTCCATAATCTCCATTTTGTCTCTTCCCTTTACTACTTTGCTCAGAAACCATAGCACGCTCCTGCCTTGCCAGTGAACCACAGCATCTCCTCACCATCGCTGCCCCATGACCATGTATTTCACAATGATTTTTTGAAGAGTTTCAGGAACCCTTTGGTTCATGAAACCATGGGATTTGGGGTGGCCATGCCTCCTGTTCTCTCTTCCTTTTGTCTGCGGCCTACACCTGCACCAAAAATGACTTTGGAAGGCCACAAGAGATCCTGATAACCAAATGTCTTCTAGCCCTGCCAATGGGAAAGGTCAGAAGGAGTTCTTCCCACGCTTCTCCCTCACCGTCAAAAGTTAAGTATACAAGAGAGTTACGTTCCCAGCCCCCTGCCAGCCTGGAGGGCAAAGGTTCAGCTTTGTCAGCTCAGGGCACAGCTGCTCCATCCTTCAGTTTCAGCAGCATGAGGGAAGGGAGCTATAGAGTATCTCCTCCCTCCATCCCCTTGACAAAGAATGGCTTTATGGAAAGAGATTCACCCTGCAAACGCCATCCCCCTAACAAACACACACATCCCTCTGCTGATGCACATTTGCCTGCTTGTGTAGGTTTCAGGCTGAAAAGGAAAGGCCATGGGGGTGTCACTGCCATCGCGGTGACACACTCGGCATGTCCTGTGAACATCCCAGGTGAGGCAGGAGAGGAGGACTGACGGCTAGGGGAGGCAGGCAGAGGAGCGGCCGCAGGACCAGCAGCTGCCACATCCCCCATTGCCAACCGTTGCAAGGCAGAGGACAAACTAACACTACTGCAACTCCATGGCAAGCATTTTGTTCCTTGCCAGAGAACAGTGAAGGTGCCGCAAAGACAAATGCATTTTGGCCAAGGCACCTGCTCTGTACCACTTCCCACCTCCAGAAAGTGGTTTCGCAGAAGAGGTGAGGAGGTGCCAAAAAGGAGGCACATCCTGCTCGCTCTCAGCTGTGTCTCATTTGAGAGGTCCAGGGCTGAAGAAGACATAGGGACATAACTCCTCTTTCACCCTGGCAGCCGTACCCTCCAGGCCAGGCTCGGACAGGCTGAGAGGGTCTGCCCTGCAGCAGCTCGCACCATGTTTGCTCTGCGGATAAACAGGGAAGCTCAGTCTCCCGCGCTGTTGCTCCTTCACTTCTCAGAGCTCTGCCCACAGCCTCCCGGCATCCAAAAAACCCAGCACCTCTCCCCACCACTATTCATGCATGTGTTGTGTTTGAAAGAGCAAAGAGAGAGGATAAAGATTATAGCTTCAAGATAAGACAAATATTTGACAGTAGGCTTTCATGCAGCCTCTTAGCACGGGTCAGACATTTTCCACGTTCCTCTCTTTGAATGCATTTCATTCACGCTGCACTGCAGCTGCTGTCCCTTGCGATGTGACCCTACAATTACGGCCAGCACCTCTCACTCCCTCCCTTTCAGCACGCCCATGGATGCTCCCCGAGTTGTTCTGCGGTTACTTGTGGGCAGGAGGAAAGCCAGGCTGTGTGGGTCTCGGTGAGAGGCACACCACGCTGCTGGCCAAGCTGGAAAAAGCTCTATCTGATCTGACAAACATTTGCTTTAGCGAGGAGCCCAACAGGCCTCGGCCGGCACCACCGCCATCCAGCCAAGGGAGAGGAGCGATGCTTCCCCCCTCAGCCCAGAGCCCACCTTCCCGGCCAGGCAGACACTTGACCTGAGGTGAGCTCTCATCTGTGACCCGTGTTCTATTTTTAAAAAGCTGCTTTTTGCAAAAAAGAAAGGGGCAGGGGAATCCATAAGCAGTCACTTACATGCAGAAACCAGCACCACGGTGACATGGAGGTGCCCCAGTTCAGTTGGCCACCCCGGGCTGTAATCACCAGTGATGGGAGCTGGAAGCAAGGACCCAGGGAGGCCTCTGTGCTCCAGGGCTGGGAGAAGTGGCTCCATGGGGACACCCAGACTGCCTCCAGAGCCAGCTGCCGTAGGGTCACCCGCCTTCTCGTGCACACCTTTCTGCATAGAGTTGTAACAGCACTGAGAATCGGGGGGTAGGTCTTTTTTCAAGGTGTTCAAAGTCCCTCTCTGCACATTTTGGATTTGTGAAAATCCCAAGGGGGATGCCGGCGAGAAGCCAAGCAGCTTAACCACCGAAGCTGAAGTCAGTGGGAGCTGAAGTTTCTGAGTCACTTCTGAAAATCCCCCAGCACCCCATCAGTCTGCTGGGCACAAGCAGATCCAGCACACCGCACCAGCCTTGCCGGGCTGCTTTCTGGACCTACGCCACGGCACTACGTGATACAGCACGGCACCCTGGGGCTCTGCCCCGCACCCAGTCATTACACGCCTCTGCTTCTAGCAAAGCTACAAAGGTAGCAAAGATGCCCCTGCGATGTCCCTCAGGTCAGCAGCACGGTCAGGGCAAAGCCTCGTCCTCTTGCTCCTGAGGGGACACTCACCCGAGGACCCTCCCTCCCCTCTGCCAAAGAGAAAACGTGTGTCACAACCTGTCCTGCAGCCCCCAAGCTCAGCCCTAGCATGGTAGCCAGTAGCTACAACCAGACAACCGTGTAAGTGCCCCTGAAATAAGTTAGCAGGTGCTACCGAAATAAGGCGAGGAGGAGAGAGGAAAGGGAAAGGAGGAAAACAGGAAGAATAAGTGGAATGGATCCGAGCTGCTCTGTTCAGCATACCTGTTCCTCTCAAACCGTCAGGGAAAATCAAATGTGGAAATTCCAAGTCCTGGCACGCTCCGAACATGCATCCGCGTGGATGATGCATCTCAGTATGTCCGTCTGCACACACGCACCCTCTTAGTCTGCCAGAGATGCCACCCAGCTGTATGGATCACGCTTTAATAAGGATTTATGGTGATGATTTTCACAGTGTAATAAGTGCTAATTCAATACTAATAGAATATTAAATGGCATGTTAACTGACATTTTAACTGCAACTCTATAGGCGCATGGCATCAGCAAGATATCAAATGGCTCTTATCGTTCACTAATAATCAATAATCAAGTTCACAGAGACAGTCAAACGCTTTTCATTAGGCTTATTGAAAGCATTACCATCAGTGCCAGCGAACGCTAATAAATGATTCGCAATCCATCCATTTTGCTTTTCCTTACGGTTCCAGGTTTAATTTCTTGACATCGGCTGATGCGGCTAATGATAAGACCAGCTAGCGGCGATGGTCACGCCTCGCACTGTTACTGCAGGGACGCAGGAGCTATTGATCTGGGCACCAATTCCAACCATAGACACAGGAGGACAAAAAAATCTTGCTGCCATGCCCCTTTGGCCCCCCCCTACCCCGTGTCCTCTCGTAAACACGCACAGCGAAGTCTGGCACCTGAGGTCTTTTAGCGACCGCGCCATTTTTAGCTGCTACGGACGTGTTCCCAGCTCTCACACGGCAGCTGACAACCGTGCAACAACCAGCCAGGAGAGGACGGCTGGAAACTGGACGTGGAGAAAGGGCCCTGGGCCATCCTTCCATGCCTCCCT
This sequence comes from Gorsachius magnificus, assembly GCA_034008185.1. NCBI lineage: Eukaryota > Metazoa > Chordata > Aves > Pelecaniformes > Ardeidae > Gorsachius > Gorsachius magnificus. The sequence continues at coordinate 127,569,324 of CM067081.1, forward strand.
CAGCCTTGGTCTCCCCATGCGCAACACGCAGACGATGGCACCGAGCTGTGCCGCAAGAGGGAGGGGAGGAGGTGACGCTTTTGCAGCAGGGGTACGCTTTGGGACCTTCAGCAGGAGCCATCGCCTGGAACGCAAGGGAGGGCTGCCCACCCCCTGTTCCCGGCCCTTGGCTTTCAGGCCAGGGAGGGGACACCAGGCAAGACGCAGGCAGGGGGAGGGCAGGCGCTGGGAGCGGGCCTTGCTGCTTGCCCTCTCTCCTCCCACACCTGCTGGCCTAACACGCGGCGCTGGCCAAAGCAGCGCTCCTGCAGACCTGCCTTCACAGGCTCCCAGGTGAACCCCGGCTGGCTAGGGGAGATGTCTCCTGTCTCCTCCCCCCCCTGCTTCTTGAAAGCATTTGGCCTTATTCCCATGGATAATCACAGAATCATAGAACCATAGAATGTTTTGGGTTGGAAGGGACCCCTAGAGGTCATTTAGTCCAACCCCCCTGCAGTGAGCAGGGACACCGCTAACTAGATCAGGTTGCCCAGAGCCCCGTCCAACCTGGCCTTGAATGTTTCCAGGGATGGGGCCTCCACTGCCTCTCTGGGCAGCCTGTTCCAGTGTTTCACCACCCTCACTGTAGAGAATTTCTTCCTTATATCCAGTCTAAACCTACCCTGGTCTAGTTTAAAACCATTACCCCTTGTCCTGTCACAGCTGGCCCTACTAAAAAGACTTTCCCCATCTTTCCTATAGGCCCCCTTTAGGTACTGAAAGGCCGCAATCAGGTCTCCTCGCAGCCTAAGTGGGAAAGGGAGCTAAGAAAAGGAGAGGGAGGCTTAGGCATCCACATCTCCTCTCCCAGCAGACACCAAGGCCGGAGGCCTCACTGCCCGCTCTGCCTCGCTCCCTCCTCGGCGCTTGGCTCCCAGCCCCGGTGGCGCCCGCTCCTCCTCCCTCCGAGGCACCGCCGCGCCTTCATCTCCCAGCACGGTGCTGCGACACTCGCCGCAGTTGATGTTGTGGCTGTCACTCCCGCGGCTCTCGCCCGTAAGCTTTCCGCCCTCCCTTCCCTCCGGCGACAGACGGGCTCGCTGCTGCACGGCGGCGTTTGATGGGAAAGCCCTAGCACAGGCTCCCTGGGCGGGATGTGCCCACTGCCCGGGTGGGGGCTGCAGGGGGTGAGGAGGAGGAGGGTGCACGAGAGCTGGGGGCTCACCAGAGCGCTTCCCATTCTGCCTCGGGCAAAGCGGCTTAGCAGCTATGCTCCTGGGCTATGGAGAGGGAGCGGGGGGGATTTTATTGCCTTCGGGGGGGTCTCTTCGGGGTAAGTTCAATGGCGTTTGGAAGGGGTGGATGGTATTTAGAGCCTACAGTGATGAAGAGGCAGGAAGGAATCCCTGTAGGACCTGGTGAAGCTGCTGTTTAAATGATTACTTTAACACAGTGGGGATTTTACAGCATTATCGATGATGTATTGGGTTGCCTTGAACCCGGGATAATTGTTTGGGAATTTTTTATTGTTGTTGTAATTCCAAATAAATAAATTCTTTTACAGCAGACCCAATCCCACAGTTCTCTGCCTGAGTCCTGCTAGTGAGAAGAGGCGAGCTGCTAGTTTTAAATGAAATATGGCATGCTGCTTCGCCAGCAAGCCACAGCTCTTACCTCATTTGGGGGAAAAAAAAAATAAATAGTGTGGTTTTGGACTGCATCTTCTGCCCTCTTTCTCCAACGCACATTGAGGCAACAGCTTTGTGTCATAATTCCCACACTCCTCTTTAATCATTTTTTCTCCGTTAACCCTTTGATCATCTCTTCTGTAAGACAATCTCTGTGCAGCAGTCCAAAACTCAGCGGCCTGCTGCACAAGCAGTTAAGCACCTGGAACCCACCCCATTGCAACCCGCTGAGGAACAGGACCCCCTTTCGCCACAGGATGTCACAACCCGCCCTGGAGCAGATCTCCTGCCTTCCCCTCAACTCCGTGATGAGCCTGCTCTAATCTTCTCACTTCACACACACTCACGGGATCCAGCTAACAACTTCCCCTGCTGCCCTCTACCCCCGGCAGCAAAATGGCAAGAGGGAAAAGAGAGAGGGATCAAACACGGCTCGTGCGGCACAAAGCAACGTCAACTCCCAGCTGCCAGCTCTGAACGTGCAAGACAAATTCTCCGTTGTGTTGCAAAGTATGATCCTGGAAAGCTAATGCGGTGGTTAAACACAGTACCGCTTGCAAGCTCAAGGGTAACTCATGCCAGTGCTGGTTTGTCTCGTCTCTCATGCTCTTTAGCCCTTCCCTGCATGGCATGCAAGGACTCGAATGCCGTGACGGTCAGCTGAGGGAACAGCAAGAGCCCAACCCCTCTGCTACACCCCAGCAGGGACGTGGGCAGCAAGGGCTAAGGCATGTCAGCCCTGACCTTCCCAGGCAGGGTGCTCAGGGGAAGAGTCCTGCCAGGCCTCACAACACCACTGCAGTGCAGGACCCTGCCAGCATTTCAAGAGCAACGCTGTGCTGCCACTGCAGCAGCCAGCTCCCTTTCCCTGGTGTACAGTCCCCACCAGAGGAGCACGTTGGCAGAGCACATAGGAGCACAGTTCAGAGGAGTAATGTAGGAGCTGTTGGCCCTGGGTGTTTCCCACTGCTCCGGATCAGGCTCTCCTCAGCAGGAGATGCTACAGCTGAACATATTTTCATCTCTGCAAAGGCAAGGGCCCCCTAAGTGGATGGCGGAGGCAAACTGCATCAACCAAGTGTCTGAAACCTCTTGCAGCCAAGCACCAAAAGCCTCATTTTACCAAATTTGAATACACATGGATGTGAGGTGTTGCTCAAATTTTTCCTCCTCCTTCCTGCCACTGCTCCTCTTTTTCCCCAGCCTGGTCCAGCTGCTGCTGCTCTTCTGATGAGCCACAAACCACAGCAGGGTCACTGTTTAAGAACGAATGCTGTGCCGAAGCAGGATGGATTCCCAAAATGTGGCATAAATAGCTCCTGAGCCACCACTGCCAGCATGATAACACAGGCCCTCGGAGGGATTTAGAAAACCACGGCTTAAAGCCAGTCCTGTGCTGGGAAACTCGCAGGAGGGGGAACCGGCCGCATCTGTTCAACCCACACTTTCTTTCAGCCATATAATGCTGTGACCTTGCTCATCACACCTGTCTGCAGCTCCCTGGGTATCTCAGCACTTAGGTGACAATTTCGGGCCATCCCCCTGTTGGAGCAGTGCAGGGCTGAGAGGATGCCTGCACTTCTGCTCATCTTCTTTAGTAAATTGCCACTTTGGGAGCGCAAGGGTAGGATGGGTTTCCCAGGTCAGGGAGCCCCGGCCTCTGCCGGCACAGCCAGCTGTACCTTATCTTTTTCAGAGCCATACTTCATTCCTACTTAAGCCTAGTGCGTTTTGCAGGGGGTACCCTCCCCCTGCTTCGTACGGCAGGCTGTTCAAAGTCTTTCTGCTCTGCTGATTAGAAACTTTTTTCCTAATTCTAAGCCTAGATTTATTCATGGCTGGTTTATATCCATTCCCTCTCACGCCAACACCATCCTTTAGCTTAAATAGCTCTTCTCTCTCCCGGGTGCTTATCTTCCAACGTGTTCACAGAGAGCAATCATATTCCCTCTCAGCCTTCATTTTGCTGGGCTCAACAAGCCAAACTCTCCTAGTTTCTTCTTGTATGATAGACTCTCCATTGCCCTAAACATCCCAGTAGCCCTTCTCAGCACCTGCTCCAGCCTGAATTCTGCTTTCGTGACCAGAATTCATACCCAGCTTTCTAGATGAGGACTCCCCAGTGCCTTGTACAGAAACGTTCCTATCTCACTCTCTCTCCCATCAACTCTTTTTAATGAAAGCAAAAAGAATTGCAACCAGTGAATATGACTATCAGTGCAGAACTGCTCATGTGCTGTGAGCATCCTCGTCTCTCAGTCCATGTGATGTGCATGGAAAATGAAACCCAAGGGAATTCACCAAAAATACGCCAGCCTAAAAAGACAGCTAGCTGCATGGGCTCTTACTAGCAGACACACAGCTGGTCTCACATGGGCTTTCTTTCAGTTAAAATGAGTATTTAAGAGTATAGGTTCCTGTTTGTAGAGAAAAAAAAACAAACCCAAAAATCAAGCCCAAAATTATAGTAATTGTTGTGCCAGTACTCTCCCGGGGTGCATGCAACTATATCAGAATAAAAGAACTTACACTGGCATGATTTATTGTTCTTCCCGTCTTCTGGGGATCAGTATACTTGCAAAAACAACTTCAGCCCACATCCATTCCAGCAGAGGTACCTTCTTATCATTATCAATATGAGCTGCTATGAACAACAAAGTTAACTCCACCCCAGCCACATCCCAGCAAAGTTTAAAACTTCAAAATACAGAAAAAGCCTCAGACTGAGGTCTACCACCACAGTGTTTTCCTATATCCCACCAGACCTAGGAATAACCCTCCATTTCTTTACACCATAGTCAGGAAACCCTTGGGTGGCTCTTTGCCCACTCCGAGGTGTGTATCTGAAGTGACCATGTCCAGTTACAGGGCTCCTGCCAGAGGCTACTTGCTCCCCACATGTGCCCAGAGGGGCTGAACTGCTCTCTGGCTGATGCTTGCAGAAATGCCAAATGCTCTGACAGCTTGCATCAGGGTCTCGCACCGAGATCGGATGGAAGGATGAGACTGCTGAGGAAACAGGCCGTGAGCTCCCTCTTTCCCTTTCGGGTTAGCTGAGGACTCGTCAGTGTCCCTTTTCGGTCCAGCCAGAAACCTGGCTCTGATCTTGATCCAGCATGATTAGGTGATGCTAATCAGCTATTGATCCCACAGCCTTAGTGAAATGTCCAACCAGGAGCGTATGCCTCACCCTGCTGTCCGCAGCTTTCCGTAGCGTCACAGGGCTCCTGCACCATCAAAAGGGGAAACCAGGGAACAGCAGAGATGATGCAGAATGGCAATGGGGAACACTGCCAGACGATTTGCCTTTTGGTTGCACTGCACTTATACTAAGGACCCTGTGCTTTTGCCATCACTTGGACAGGGGCTGACATTTTAGAAGTACCTATGGTCACTTAGGAAATAAAGGTCACTGACAGACAATAGTAATTGGTCCCTTATCTGGACTGGATATTGGCTTTTACACCAAATTTGTAAAAGGACCAGAAACCAGCTACTGATGAGCCTCTGCACTATTAGAACTTTTTTTCTAGTTGAGGGATACACCAAGAATAGGAATGGAAGCACTAATAAGGTGCCCATACAGACTACCATCCCCTTTATTTTCCTTCACAAACTTCAGTACTGGAAATCACCTATTTCTTCTACCTGATTACCCAGTGCCTTGTAGGTAACTTTCATGTGGTCACCACTAGGTAACTCCAGAAAAGCTACTTCCAAACTTTTCCCTTGGATTTCTTTAAAAAAAGAAAAAAAGTGCATTTCAGAGATCTGCTCTCCTCCTGTGACAGGAGGGGAGGGAGGGTTTGGCTGGGAAGTCCACGTGACTCTGTATCTGGTAATTATCCAGCCGCAGAGGCAATCTGAAATGTTCTGTGCTGTCGCGGAGAATGACAGCACCTGGAGCTCCAGCACCCAGATAAAAAGGGGAGAGACAATCGGGCAGATGGAGAAAGGCAATGCTACATCATGGGGTGGCAAGCGGGGGGGAGAGAAAGGGTGGGGAGGGGGGGAAAGGCAAAAGCTGTCGAGAAATATCAACGCAGCCGGCACAGCTACTGGAGAATAAGATAATGCCACAGATTAGTAATGCAAAGGGCAGCTCTGAAAGAGGGGGGAACGGAGAGAGAAATGGAGTGAGGGCGGTCAGGATGGGAGCGGCTACAGAAGGAGGACAGTGTGAACACAAGAGGGAATGGGAGAGTGATGCTAGAGGGAGCTTCAAAGCATTTTGTGTGGGTTTGGGTCCCTTCCTCCCACCCCAGTCACAGGCTAAAAATGCAGGAGGTATCGCCAGACGCTGTCACAGAGCAAGGGGGAGATTTGCAAATCTACTCCTCGCAGGTGAAGAGAGATGTGGCACTGCAAATAGCACTTTCCAGCTTGTGGATTCCAGTGGTTTACTCAGGGAAGGAGACTACAAAACTTAAGATCGAAATAATTGAGACTGGAGCTTTGGGGCATCACCTTGTGTATTTTGTATGGAGAAGAGGCGAGAAGGAGGTTCACTGACTCTCCTGCTCACAGTCTCACACGCAGAGGCATGTGTAAGCCTGCAAAACAGTCCATGTGATTGACGCTGTGGTGCCATGGCCCAATTCCAAAAGGCAAGGCACCACATGTGCCATCCCATGCAGCCACATGACAGCATCAGCATGTGCCCCCGGGTCTGCTGCAAACGAGGGGCATGCCCACAGGACGGGCAGCAGCCTTCCATGGGTCAGGAAGAGCTGACCACTAGGTGGCTTGAAGCCACATACTGCCTCTGGGAAGGTTTCTGACATGGGAAAACACACACAAACCGACAATCAGATTAGGGCCAAAGGCTTGTCAGGGACTGATGTTGGCCACCAGCCTCGACACCTGCTGGGGCAGTGACCGAGGTACTGGAGTGACCAATGGATCTGCCGTGGCAGCACCTCTCCACGGAGGCAGGAGGAACTGGGTGCCCAGATGTCCCCACCTGAATGTTTGGGGAAGTAAATGGGAACAAGAAGCAGCAGCGAACAGGTATCACAAGGTCTGAGCACTGGGCCGCATGGTCCAGTGACCACCCCTCCCATGATTAGTGACAGATGTTTCAAAGAAAGGTGGAATACCTTCTAAAAGGACAATGTAAATCACCATCTACATAATTTCATGATCCTTCCCAGCCATAAGAGCCTATTAATGCAGCCCCAAGCAAATGTAAGTTGGCCTCTTCTCCAATGACAGCTTGCATTCCACCTTGTAAGTTTGTACTCTGCCTTTCTTATCCCCAGGCATTTCTCAACCCCCTGCCCCCTTTTTCTTTTTTTAAACTCATTAACATCCTCATCTTGGTGATACTTTCTGGCTGAAAATTTCAGAAGTTAACCCTTAATTGGTATAAGGTAGTGAAAGGATATCACATTCAAGTGTTATGCGAAACTGGCAGGTGTCTCCTGTGTTTTGCACTATATGAAATAGTTCCTTACAATAGCTGAGGAGCACACTACCTGAAACCCAGGAATGCGCTTTCTATTTTGTGGACCCTAATGTCCATTGAATCTCATACTGGTCCTTCTCCAAAAGGGAAAGGAGAATACAGCATCTGAATAGCATTAGCCCCTGTTCTGGGCAAGCAGGAGGGAAGGACCTGCGCCAAGGAGGAATCAGTCATGAAATTCTTTGGAGAGGCAGATGTGCAGAGTGGGAATGGGAGCAATCTTAGGAAAATAAGACTTAACCTCCCCTTCTTTTCTGAGGTCATGAGAGTATCAAAGGTGGCTCAACTAAGTTATCACCCTCCCTTTCAAGCGCTGCCCTCGGACCGCCAGCAGCTGACTGCGAAGGGTGGTATTTCACGATGAACGAGAAAGTGAGCCCATCCTGCCTGCTCACTCCCAGCTCCTGCATTTCAAGGAGGGACACCTCCTTGATGTGCAAACACTCTAGTTATTATTTACAGCTGACCTTTTCCCCCTCCAGCTCCCGCTGCTGCAGCACCACTGGTGGAGTCAGGGCTTGTAGAAGATTGCGGAGACGATGTGTAGTGAAACATGTTAGCTTCCCTGCCTGTGCCAGAGCTGTCATCAGCACCACTATGGATTGAGCTGCACCCGTGCAAGCAACAGTGGGAAATAGGAAGAAAAAAGCCTAATGTAGATAAAGACTTTGAGGAGCTTAACCCCTCTTCCCCTTTTCCATCTCTCTCCCACTTGAAAGCAGAGAACAGCTTCTGAGCAAGACACACGCTCTCATTTCCATATCTAAAGCCAGTCCCAAAATACCATCGTGAAATAATGCTCTCAGAGAGGAGACCATGAAGCAGATTCCCTTTGAGAGATCCTGCTCCTTCTCTTTTTAATTCCACCCAAACCCAACCGCCACCAAATACTGAGCACACCTGGACCAGTGCAGTCAATCCCAGGCACCTTGTTACCAGAATGATATGTGGAAATTGGAGGGAATTCAGAGGCAAGCAACAACAAAATCCATCAAGGGCTGGAAAGGGATCAGCATCTAAGGGAAGCTTAAAAACATTAAATATGTATAACTTGACTAAGAGAGGACTTAAAAGGGACATGTTGACAAGCTATACCTCTTTGAAAGCTGAAAGCACCGAGGAAAGAGAGGAATTATTTAGCAAGATGCGTAGGGGTCTAGAAAGGAGTAACGGGTCAGAAAAAGAAGAGAAATAAGTCTGTTCAAACTTGAGGGAAAACTTTTTGTCATCGTGAAGAGTCTCCCAAGGAAAGCAAGGAAGCCCCCATTGTTTCAGATGATTAAAACAAAGTTGGGTGAAGGACCAGAGGATGTTTAAGCTGTGCAGGGAACGGCTTCACAGTGGCTGCAGGGAGAAAAAACTACAGTGACCTGGTCTTATTACTTTTACCACCTACCTGGCAGAGTTCAGCAATATGTCAGGAGAAGACAACTCCTCTCGCAAGTCTCTTTCAGACAAAGCAGTGGGTTTTAGCTATTTTCACTTCACATACCGCTAAATATTTCTCGGCAAGACCTTAGACCTCTATATATGGTACTGGAATTAACTGGCACAGGTATGGTTTTGTTTTCATAAACTGGATCTATTAGAAGTCATCCACAGACAGGTTAAAAACTACTGAAAAAAAGATTAAAAGCATGATTATTTGCAAAAGCCATTGGCATATGGTCGTATCCCAAATGGCTGCACTTAAAGCTGCCAGGCACTTAGAAGTTGCAAGTCAAGCCGTATTTCTCAAAGTGCTTAGCATTGAAGTTAAGAGCAGATTTGTCATACTGCTTTTGGGCCTACCAGCTCCCACAGTAACACACAAGAACCAAATTTTCAAAACAGGTTTGGCACAGCGAGCTCCTTTACCAAAATAACCACTTCTCTTGCTGCCTAAAATGACATACTTTTGAAAATCTGTCCCACAGGTGTTTTAAAATCATAGAACAAAGTGCTACAAACTTCGGACTCACATGCTGTATTTATCTTGTGTGTCGAAGAACTCTTTTAAGTGGAAACCACAGCAAAGCTGTAACAGCTAGGCAATGCTCAACTCCACTTTCTTTCCATTATTTACAGCTTTGCTAAATTCTGCCTTTCCCTAATACACCACTTTCGTCCACCATCAGGCCTTGCGCAAGGAGGCATTTGAAAAAGACTTGCAGGGAACGTAGAGAAGAGAAGGTGCTGGGAGGGAGAAGTCTCAAGACCTCTGACCTGAGCTTACCTTTATCCCGCACATGCAATATGCCTTGCAGAGGAGGACATGTTTATAAATAAATAAACAGCAGAGGAGAGGGGGAAGAGTGGTAAAAAAGAAATGTCAAGATATACTTGATGGAGTTTCTGCTCTTGGCATGAAAGCCAGGAGCTGGCTTAAAACCTCACGTTCGCAAACAGAAGGGGAGGAAGGTACAACTCATTGAGAAAGGGGGGCAGGAATAATTTCCTCAGCTTCCTCTCCATGCCATCCTACTAACCATAATAATATCTTGTGCCGTCTTTCCTCTGAGACCCTTGCAGGACTTGGTCTTGCAAGGCAACTCAGTACATGCTGAACATCGATGTTTTTGTCAAAGGGACTGAGCACTGTGGAACTGGAGCTCTTGCACTTTGTGGGAGACAAGTATAATGATGCCTGTTTTACACACACAGAGACACTGGAGAAGGAAAGAAATAGGTTGTGCAGAGTCATACAATGAAATAATTTTACAGCCAGAAACAAAACCTGACAGACCTGACCTGTCTCATATGGAACTTTGTTTGGTGTGTATTGGCTGCATGGGGGTAGCGAGAGGGGGGGCAGTGATGGCTGCAAAACAGCCTTCACAAACCCAGGCGCCACCTCCAGGCATGCACTACTGCACGAGACGATGCTTTTCTTTCTCTCTAATTGGGATCTGCCCAGGGACATGCAACCAGCGGAGAAAGGACTGGCTGAAGCACAAGCTCTTCCTCCCCATGATTTGAAGGCAACCGGCTTGGGTCACTTGGCTCTGTGCCTCTGGAGCCTGAACTCCAGCCCAGCTACCGATGGCAGCACAGGCATAACCACGGGGACGGCTCTGACTGCTTCTGGACCTTCTGACCTGCAGTCTCCTGGCATCGGCAAAACAGGCTGCGCAAATTGGCTGGAACACAGAACATAACCCTTTTTCATTTCTTAGCGAAGACAACATTGCTTAATCCTACTGGAAGCGTTTACCCAGGGATATCTTATCTGGATCCACCGACATCTCTGCCTCTTCTCCGAAGAGCCTGCTACGAAATGAAACCTCTCCCCCACGCACAGCTTATCCGCAGTATAGATAAACCATTTCACCCCAGAGTTCCCTCCTGTACAGCTGTCTAACTGGTAGTTCAGTTTCTGACACAGCTGGGTCTAAGGCTGCTCATGTGGGCCATGGCTGGTCTGAGGCTGGATTCCTACTTCTGTTCTTCTGGCAGGTCACTTGCTCTAAATAATTTCCAGAAATCCAGTACTGAAAGGGGGAGAAGCCAAACTGTGGCTACAGCTGGCCTAAATGAAGGGTCAACAAGGCACTGCTACAGTAAATGGGAAAGCCTGGATTTACACTAGATGAGGATCAGCCCTGCTTCCTTGCACCAGATTCTAAATGAATTCATTAAATACAGTACTTCAGTCTGCTCAGCTAAAAGCAGCTCCAGCTGGCAGGAGGTTTCACATCCAGGGAATGTTTAAAAGATGAGATTTGTAGCCTGCTCTGAGTTTACACTTGGCTAGAGGTAGGCTCTCGTCAGCCATGCAGGGGTGGTGACATCATGCCCACCTGATGGGTGTCTGTTCATCCCCCGCATCTGACGGCATGACATTTACACAAGACCTCACAGCCTTGGGGGGACAATCTAGACCTAAGTTCTGTGAAGATGCTCAATTTACAGGGCTCCAAGGCAGCAGAAGAGAGGTGCTACTGTACCTCCACCAGACTGAAGGACTTTTTTGGGGGTTTTGTTCTTTTAAATTTTCACTTTGGGGTGGGGTGGGAGTCTGCCCTGAATTTGAATCTGCAGTAGGGTAAGCACCAGAACTGGGGGCAGTGACAGCACTTTGGTATTTGTGAGACAGAAGTGAAACGTTAGTTAATTTTGACATTAAACCCTAAATGAGAGGATGTTAAAGTTATTCTTAGCTTACAAAAAAAGAAGCTGTGCTGTGATCGTCTGGCCTGCTCTCATGTATTGTACAGATCTTGTGATTCCTGTAGTTTAATCCCTTATCTGCTCACTAAAACAGATGGTGTTGCAGGCTCTTTGCAGACTCTGACAAATACGACTGCACTGGGAACACTGTTCATATATATCCATGCTTGCCGTACAACCCTCAGGACAAGGCACACTGGCTTGAGATGAAAGTTCACATCCAAAGCACTATCTGCAGCAATGAATAGATCCTACTCCCTTTCAGCATTGCTGCTGAGGTCCCTAATACGCACTGTCCCACAAAAAGCATCTTCCTATAGACACATATAAAGGTCGAAACAATGGGACCCTCTAAAACCTTCATCCTGAGTTCTCTCAGTCAAGCCCTCTCTCTCCAGCCAGGATGAGGGTGCACGCTGTTTTTCCCCAAGGAACAGATCTGCCCACTGAACAACATCTCCTCCAATAAGCTGGAAAATAAGAGACCCTGAACTCAAACGGACCCGGCGCCAACCCCTCCCTGACTTTACACTTCATTCCTTTCCTAGGCTGGGAAACGAGGGTCAGTCCTGGCCAGCCACTGGGAGGTAGGGAGAGCACCCAAAATTATTCATTCACGCCAGGCTATTACAGGTCTATGATGCTATCTCCTCTCTGTGTGTGTGCGTGTGTGATCAGCCAGTACTCAGAAAGACAAGTGAGGTTAACCGAGCTACATGCATTGCTCCCCCTAGAGCAGTATAAAATAGTGATAAACCACAACTGGAACCGCTCTGCAGTAAGTATCTGGCCAGAGGTGAAGCATGAGGTTACGGCAGCAGCTCCACTCCCCTGTCCCCCTCCGCCTGATGGATCCTTGGTAATAAACCACCCTTCAGCCTTTCTTGTCTTAAACCCAAACTGCTGGGATTCAGGGAAGATAAAGATTTCAACCACCTTTCAGAGGAGCCTTCGCAAGAACTAAAAGCCCCTGTTGGCATAAAAGCAGCCACGTAATGGGCTTTCTCTGTCCCTGAAAGTAGTTTAGCACTGCAGGAACTTGCAGTCCTTTTATCTCTTTTCTTTATTTAACTGGAGTCGTTAAAATAAACTGATTTCCCAGCCAATTAATTATCAAATATCTGTAACAGCTTTCAAGCCCTGCCATTACTCAGTCTCAGAGGCCCCCACAGGCAATGTGAAGCTACACCCTCCTTACCTGAGTCACCACTGCTCCTGCAGGTCTGCTCCCATGTGCCGAGCGGACAGCAGAAAAGGCAGCACAGGGGCCGGCAAAACCCTGCAGGAGAGCTGCAAAAACATCGCCCCGCCTAAGCAGCGACTCCAGCTACGCACGAGCCCTGAGCCAGGAAGCTTTGCCATGCTGCTTGACCAAGCCCTCGGTCACCAGTGCTCAGCCACCTGCACACAGACCCCAGCCCCGCTGCGAGAGCAGATACACCCTGTCAGGACACCTGATGCTGCCAGCGGAATCAGCTGGTACCCGATGGCAGACACCGCAGATTCTGAGTGCACCAAGCGCAGCTCAGCGCAGGGTGTAAGCTTCAGGTGAAAGCACGTGCCAGGAGCCAGCTCCTCGCCCAGATGTGGAAAGGGGCAGCTCCTGCCCCAGCCACGTTACCCACTGAAAAACCAGTCTTTTACCTCTCTGTTAACTAGAAGGTTGTACTCACCATAGGTGCATTAGCAATGCCTCTGCCATCTATTTTATAAGCAGTAAACGGCACTTCATATGTGGTTTCAATTAGGAGATTTCAAATGAGATTGAAGATAATGCATCCCATAATTACTCACCCTTCTCCTTTCTAGAAACTCAAGCAGAATCATTTCCAGGCCAAAATGCAGTCTCTCTTGATTGATGACGCTAATAAAATGACTTTATTGTGATATAAATAGCCTTAAAAACGTCCTGGAGAGTCAATATCGGTGCTTGATGGCCTTACGCAAGCAAGGTCCTTATCTTACGGTGTACTAAAGCTTAACGAGTTATGCTTCTGAGAAGTTGGCCATTGGATTTGGGCACTGGTTTGGGGAACTACAGAAGGGTAGCTCCCGAATTAGACATGCAAAGCGGGAACTGTTTAAACACCTTTCCTCTTCCTTGCGTTCCCTATTAATAATCTCTTTGCTTCCTAGCTTGCCTGGTGCCAGTTCAAACACAAGCACTGGCTGAGCCCAGCAGGAGCCACAGGAACACTGTGCTCCAGCGTCTCTTTGCTGGAAGGCTACCAGCTTCTGCTATGGTAATTGGAAAAACCTGAAATTTCTTCCAAATCGCGCACTCTCCGAGTCACTCGCAGCCCCTATGGAGGCACACAGCCATTTCCCAGACAAAGGGCCTAAACCAGCTTGCTCTGAAGCACATCCATGGCCCCCGTCGTGGTGGCCGATATGTTTTCATGATGCCCTTGTCAGAAGAGGCCACGCGGCCGTCCCCGCCATGCAGCTGGGAATGAAGCGCTCAGCGCCTCAGGCTGCACTGGAAGCTTGGGGGTGGCAGAAAACTGAAGTCATTTTTGAAATTGGCACCCTCCGTGCAGTAGCCCGCTCCAGGAGGCCAAATACAGAGCCTGCCTCAGAAGAAGCAAGAGAAGACCTTTGGGCATTCATGAGAGAAATGCCCAGAGCATTCTTCCCTTTTCTGGACAGCGGCGAACCTCGGTCCTCATAAAGACAAAATGCTGGTTCTAAGGCCTTATTTGAAAGTGGTATATCCTGAAAACACGCAGTCAGCTCTAGTGGACTGTAATCTTCTGCGTTCAGAAATAGGAGATACTGTTGAGTGTGCTTTCCAGTAGTGCTACCTCGGCTAAGATCCGGAGGCAGACTGGGTGCTAAAGAGCTTTGCTGGAAGTGACAGAAGCATATACACCTGTCAGAAAACGCTGGTATCATAGCAGCCATGACAGTGATGTGATCAGGACCTGACAGACAGGCAAAAAGGAGAGGGAAGGATGCACAAGGAAGGGCAGCGGAGAAACTTTAAGGGAGAGCGGTAAGAGTCTGCACATGAGGGGATGCGAATGAGCAATGCTCAGTGTTTGTCTGTGCATGGCAGAGGGGATGAGGACTCGGAGACCATGTTCTCCCCTCCACCTTAGTAGTGCTTCATGCCTCCAAAGGGCAAAAAGACCATACAATGTCCCAGCCCTTTCTCGCTCCCCTCTCTCCCCATCACCACCGCAGTTATATTCAGTCCCAGTATATTTGAAAGCAATTTTCCTCTTGGTAATAAAGCCTTTGCGAGCGCGTAGGTGGCTGCGTGTGTGCGCATATAGCGTCTGCGAGAGTGTGCAGGAGCCAGGGTCTGCTGAGATGAGAAGGTGGTTCTGTGTACACGGCAGAGCAGGAGTGCGGATGAGACTATCGAACATGCGTGCAAGGATACGAGAGAGCCTGTGCTTCGCAGAGAATCAGGCAGCGAGAGTGAAAATGAGAAGGTGCTCGTATGAGACAAGGTGTGCATGTCAGAGAGGAAGAAAGAGAAAGGTCTTGTTCACAGCCTTCCCGTATGTGTTTGATGAGTATCACAAGTTTTAACCAAGAAAAATATGTATGTATTCAAATCAAACACAAAACACCCCTTTTGCCTGGAGCGCTCCTGCCTTGCTTGTTTGTTCTGTTGCAAGCTGCTTGTTAGAGGAACACAGGAAACAGAAGAGGGAAAAAAAAACAGGTTGACATATTTAAACACAGCCAGCTACCGAGGCGGCAGCAAACAGCGAGAAGGGGAAAAGCAGGTGGGGATAGTTGGAGAACTGCTGCGATGGCGCTAGAATGAGAGATGCCTGTGGGAGCTTCTGAAGACCATTCCTCAAGACGATGATGATCATTTTGACTGTACACATACCGAGTTGATTGAGCAGCTACCTACAAGGAAATGCACTCGAAAGCCTATTCCTTATAGCCATTTTGCAGCAGAGTCAAAAGACAGTGCAAGGAGCGCTGGTGTCCTGGCTCAATCCCTTGCAAAGCTCTCTACACAGAGTCTAGACAGCCCCGGCTGTCAAAATGTGAACGGAGGGACAAAAGGACTTGAGCTGGATTTATCAACAGGAAGAAAAATAGTAACAGCAGACTGAGTCCCAAACCTCCTGGGGCTAAAGGGCTTTCTAGGACTCCAGGTCAGACAAACATGGGTGTAGAGACAGGGATGGATTTGAAAATATTTTTCCCTGTTCTGTTACACTTTGTTCTTGCTGGTAAATTTAAACACCTTTACACGCTTAAGGCTCTTCAACGCTATCGTAATCCACAAGCCTATGCTGCCCACAGGGAAAATCCACCAATGCCCACATCCAGTCAGACTTGCTAAGTAGCTTAAGGTACCATAGGCAATGTACAGGAAGAGCAGGAGCGTGCCAAGAGCTGGCTGTAGGAGTGGCGAAGCCGTCAGACTGGAGACATCGTGTTCAAGAGACCCAGGAAAAGGGTCAGAAGCGCAGGTGAGGCTGTACCCCAGGGCAGCTCGCCCGAGCTTCACCAGGAGCACCGCGGATCACTGTAAGACAATTCCAGATAAAGGCAGCTAGGGGCTTTCTGCCCCTCCCTCCCTCTTTTAAAATCAGAGTGAATGGCTCTGATTTACAGCTGGAAAGCCAAGCTCTCATGACACCAAGGGAAGGGAAACGCTATCTTGATGCTGAAGTTATAGAGGTGGTGCAGGAGAAGGAAAACCAAAATGCGGTACAGAGGGCTTGAGCTCGAGTGCAGCTCTTTCATCGTCACCCCTTGGGCATCTTCCCAAACCAACACCAGCTTTCTCTGGCTACTGAGACTAAAGCAACCGGGGCCCACGCCAAGTCCTGCTTTGGGCAGGCACCGCGCTACGTGGAGTGGGTCCCTCCTGACTGGGGGTGCCCAGGGTGCTACTGCATCCTCAGCAATAATAGTTACTATTGTTCAAAAAATTACCCAGAAACTTCACAAATCCTTCTGTAGCATTTGACTCTCTGACCTCCGGAGGCAGTGTGGATTTCACAGACTGACTACCTGCTGTGTGAAAAAGTGTCTCCTTTCATGTGATCTAAATTAAGCCACCATTAGCATCTCCAAGTGACCTCTTGTTCTAGTATTACAGGAGGACAGAAAAAGGAGGGACTGATCAGTTTTCACTGCACCCTTCATTAGTGTAAATAACTCAATTATAAGCCTTTAGTGTGTCTCTTTGGGGAGGCTGCGGATGGCCGGTGCTTGCCATCTCCTGTCGGAGCGGGCCATGAGTGAGCAGAAGGCAGTGCGTGCTCAGGGACGGTAGAGGGCACGGCGGCAAGACACGAGACGGGAGAGCTGCGGGAGGGAAATGGCGCTTTTACGTTTTTGCGAGCTCACTACAGTGAAAAAAAAAAAACAAACCAACCAGCCCTGTTCAGTCCAACAGACTGCCTCCTTGTAGGTAAATCTCGCAAGATTACTAGCCATGCTTCACGGCCCTCTGGTAATTCTACACGCTGTCTTAAATGAGGGTGTAGCCAGTGTTCAAGATAATGTCATTTTTTATAACATATTCCCTATTGTTTTCCTGTCCCTTAAAGGCAACCAAGCATCCTCTACACTTTTGGAAATGACGCTACCCACTGAAGAAGCTTTTATCGAGTTACTCACCATGACTCCCAATCTCTTCCCTCCAAGGAGCCCAGGAGCACGGCGCTCATCACTGTACAGCTGAAGTGGAGACTATTTTTGCAGTCTGCATTACCATACGCTCATCCATGTTATAGCTCATCTGTCATCCTGCTGCCCTGTCCCCATGGTGCCTTTAAATTCTGCTGACTCATGGCGGCAGCAGCCTGTGCCCGCCTTTGGTCGGCAAGATGGGGGGGGGTAAGCTCCCACGGAGGCGAGGGGCACTGGGGCAGGGAAAGGACCTGGCCCCAAGGCGAAGACCTCGGAGCAGCCAGGCCAAGCCCTGGGAGCAGGTCCTGACGCCTCTCCATGGCCCGTGCTGCAAGCCCGCAGAGGATGTGATGGGGTTGGCCTGCTCTCAACATCTGGTGGAGTCCCTGTCCCTGGAGGTATTTAAAAGACGGGCAGACGAGGTCCTTATAGACATGGTTTAGTAGTGGACAGGTATGGTTGGACTCGATGATCTTAAAGGTCTTTTCCAACCAAATGATTCTATGATTCTATGATCTTCTACGGCTTTTGACAACCCTGCTGCATTTCTCACCAGTCAAACCTGGAGTTGTTGACAAAGTACCAACATGCCAGCCACATAACACAGGGCAGACTAAACACTGCCATGGTGCATACTGACTCCCACTATCTCTCCAGGTGAAGGAGCAATTATTCTCTGCTTACAAATGCTCGACTGGGTTTTAATCCATGACAAGACCTTGCCCCTTCTCTGATGGCTATTTATTTCCCTTCATAATTTTGTGTGAAAGACCTTATCAAAGGCTTTATGAAAATCAAAGTACATTATGTCTGCTGGGGATCACCTTTATCTTATTTTATTAAACTTTAAAAAAAAGGAAAAAAAACCACTTGCAGCTCAAAAAGACACAATTTTCTTTTCCAGAAGCCATACTGGATTGACCCTGTCATGTTATACTTACCCGAACGTTGTACTAGTCTGTCTTTAATTAGCCTCACAATCAGTTTGGCTGGAACTGAAAGAGAGCTCATAGATGTGTAATTCCCAGGATGCCTTTCGATTATTAAAAAAATAATAATAGTACTTAGCATGCCTGGAGCGCTCCCGCTCCGAAGATCTCAAAGCACTCCGTGCCAGGGTGAAGGCAGAGCAGGCTAGAGACAGCCCTTCACCACCTTCCACCTTGCAAGGAGGGGAGAAGGGAAAGCAACCTGCCCATGAAGCCCACATTACAGCTGGATATGGAGCTGCCACCCCTGTTCTTGATCCACTCAACTGCCATCCCTCTCCTAAAATCACTCGCTGGTCCTCGGGGGCGAGGAAGGGGCGGTGTTCGCCCATCTGCATCATCTCGCCTGAGCACGGAGAGATTTCAGCATTTTTCTCCCCGAATCCGGCCCTGCTATTAGCAGCTCTGCACTCGTTAGAGAGATGCTGTTTATAAGGATCCGTCAGACACTGCTGTCAGTATATTTCATGCATTATTTACTTCAGAGCCCTGAGACTAATGCTACCCCAGTCCCAGTGATTTACTGCATTTGAGTTTCTCAAGCTGATCCATAACTTCGGGTAATAATAACAATAACAAAATACTTTGTATGCATATATCGTACCCGTCAGCAAAAACCCACGCAGAGACAAGCGTACGATGCCAGAAGAGCTGCTGCTCCGAGGTACCACAGCGTCAGCCATTTGCAGGTACAGCTCCCTCCTTACATAGATGCGTCCCCCATGCCCCAATTTTAGGATACTTTGCCTCAAGACCAGTACATGTGGACCCTTCAAAAAGAGGGTCTGTATCCAGGGGGTTTCCCCCTTGCCAGTGAAAGCTCGGTGAGCCCTGTGGCACATCCACTGGCAAGGACAGCCCTTCTCGGGCAGAGGAGCCTCACGAGACCGTCCCAGCCCACAGATGGGGTCCCTCTGCCTTGGTGAATTAAAAGTCCAGGAGGGATGCTCAGCATCCCCCTTGGGCTGGGGACTCTGCAAGCAGCTCGGCGCAAGCTGGAAACACAGCTCGTTGGCTTTGGCTCAGCTCTTTAATTGTGCCCCCCACCTGTGGCTCCCCTTGTCCTGCTCCTGGCACTGCATGGCCACAGCCCCCTCGCCATTACCTCTTGCTCCCCCCACCTTCCTTCTCGTTTACACCTTGCCCACTGTTTCATCTGACCTCTGGTAGTTTGGCCATTCATTAAAAGGTGCTTGATGAGATCTAATAATAGCCATGTGGCTGGGGATCTTCCCCATCCCCTTTCCACACCGTGCTCCTACGTCCTCTTTGCATGCCGAGGCAGGGATGACCTCCAAACTGAGTCCAGTGCTTTTAAGGATTGTTTTTCTCATTCACTTGCTTTAATTTATTTTGCCCCTTAGCCTAGCATTCACCGTCATCCTTCTCCACAAGAGTTTTCCTGCTGCCCTGTTTGAAGCTCACCCGTCCTGCGCACGCCTTGCAGGGGGGGCACCCCTAACGAGGAGCAAACTACCCCCTGCCCTCGCCCATGTGATGTTGCCGAGTCCTTGGCACTCACGCCTCCACGCCTTGCTGCACCCTACCCACTCCCCGATGTCACCCCTAACACAACTGAAGCCTCAAGAAAGGGAGTGCTGTGTCCTGAAGGGCTCTTAGTATGCCGCAGGCCCTATAATAATAATGATATTAATAAAACCCACTGAGAGATGTCCACTCGCCCAGGCAAGGCTCTAGCGCAGAGGCCAACTCCTACCTCTGCGCTGACACAAAATCACTGAGATCAATGAGAACGTCAACTAAGTGCCATGAAGGGTGCTCTTCTCCCTTTCACATTTCACCCCTGCAAAACCAGCTTGTTCCTAGGAGTGGGAGTAACCCTTCCCAATGGTTTGACAGCTTTGGCCAGATCTGAGCCAGGGCCTGATGCCCTCCTGCTGCCAGGGTGGGAGAGAGGGAGGGCTGCGGAGCCGTGCGGCTGCCTTTGGGAGGCACCAGCCCCGGCATCAAAGCAGGAGGGATGCTTCCCTTGACCCGCACGCCTTTCATGGCATGGGCACAGGGACAGTATGGGGACTGGCAAGCCAGGGGACACCATGCAGCCTTGTCTGTACACCCCGTGCCTCGTCAAGGTATGGGCTCGCAGCAGCCCAGCCCCAGCTCTTCTCTGCCATGAGGGATGCCCCAAGAGTCCCACCTGGAGCGTAAGTACTGCTGAACAGAGCCCTAAATCAGGAGTTACATCTTCCTGCATAGGCACCAAAACAAGCTGCTTGAAAAAGCCGTCATTTATGGCGTCGATAAATCGCCTCTCCAAATCATGCCCAGATGTGCATTTTAGGGCCAAGTCACCTTGCCTTTTTAATCTTGCCTGCAAAGTGCTCTGCTCTCCTACAGCACTCCCTGCCTAATAAATCATGCCAAAATACATTAAAAGCACCCATTATTGTTATTAATTACTATTATTGCATTAGCAGATTTTACGACTTCCTTAATCTCTCTAACAGCTGAAACCCTGTGCTCACCGAGGAGGGGGCTGGTGGGTCAGGATGGGGAGCATCTCGGGACGGGCCCTGCCTTCAGGGCTGCCTCCCCTCAGGGCAGCTCTCAGCCCTGCACCACGCCATGCACTAACACATGTAACCAACCCCTCCGCGCAGCAGGGTTGACGGTGGCTGACAAACCCCCACCCTGGCCATTTTCCTAGCACGCGTATTTGGGGCTAGTGCTTTCTGGGTCCAAAAAGCCAGGTGAGAGGAGAGGGAGAAAAGTAAGCTCCCCAGCTTATCTGCAGGCTGGATAATATCATAGCCCAGTGAGCTGGGCAGCCCAGGTCATGTTTATCATGTTGTCCTAATACTCAGCAAACACACTTCTACTCTCAGCACTAGAACTGCCTGAAATGTCAGCTCAGGCAGGCCAAAACATCCCTCGGTCTCAATTTTTTTTCCTGCCCTTTCTCTGCTGTGCCTATTTAACCTATATCCTCTTCGAGGTAGAAGAAGCCTCATACTGTTTTCACACCTCAGAGGCTGGAGAGGGCCTCTGGCTTTCCACACCATAAATCACAGTAAAAGAAGCATCATGAAGTCTTCTGCTTCTTCAGCACAATTGACCAGAAACAAGGGTACACTTGATCATCAGTAACCTAGATGATGGGACAGAAGACACTCTCATCAACTTCAGGAATGAAACCAAATTCAGGAGAGTGGCTGACCCGCTGGAGGGCAGGGCTGCTATTCAAAGGCCCTCAAGGACCTGGAGAAATTGGATGACAGGAACCTCATGAAGTTCAACGAGGACAAGTGCAAAGTCTTCCACATGTTGAAATGACTCCATGCAACATTACAGGGTGACAACTGACTGGCTGGGGAGCAGCTCTGAAGATGACAACCAGAGATTCCCAGTGAACAAAAGTTGAACATCAGTCTGCCAGCATGCCCTTGCAGCAGGCAAGGCTAAATGCATAGCTGGCTGCAATGATGAGACCAGCAGGCCAAAGTAAATTATTATTCCCCTCTACTCAGCACTTCTGAGGCTGTATCTGGCGCAATTTTGGGCTCCCAGAATGTTTGGGTGGACATAAAAGGAAAATATTTTCATAACGAGGGTGGATCAGCAATGGAACAGGTGCCAAGACAGGTTGAAGAATCACTGTCCTGGGAGATTTCCAAAATTTGACTGAGCAAGGTCCTGAACAACCTGACCTAACATTGAAGGTAGCCCTGCTTTGAGCAGGGAGTTGGATGAGGGACCTCCAAAGATGCTTTCCCACTGAAATTATTACGTGATTTTTACGGAGGATGCTGTAGTTTCTAATTCTGTCTGGGGTGGCTGTGGTTTGAAAGCTGAATTCAGAAGGGTTCAATGGTAGATTCACCACATCAGTCCCCAAAAGCCTCTGGGCAGAGCTCTGCCATCTGGCAGCACCGAGCGTGCAGGGGGCCAACGCGCAGTCCAAGCGGAGCTGGCTCTTTCCACCCTGCTGCTTGCCTTCTCCTCCGCCACCCGATCTTACCAAGGAATGGGCTGAGAATGGGCTGGAAACTCCCGGGCACACATCTGTTTATGCAGCCAGAGGATTTCTGAGTATCTCCAAAGGTACATGTTGTTCTCAGAATGTGGAGGGATCCCCCTCTAACACGCAGAGAATTTTCCCAGGAAGGAACTGGGATGGGCATATAGAAACGGGCAGCTGTACCCATACCCAAACACCCATAGAGGCCTGTGTTACGGTCGTTTCACTTAGCACAGAGAAGAAGCCACTCCTGGGTTAGATCACAGCAGCCATTTAACACATTTCGGTTCAGCAAGCGAGACCCTAAAGCCACCAGATTGACAAGTAGGTCAGCTGCAATTAGCCACTCTGAATATAGACCTGACTCCTGGGATAACAATCTGGGATTTTAAACAAACTCAAAGAGATATTTAATAGCTGAGAGAGGCGAGAATGTTGATTTTACATCTCCTTCAAAACACAGCTGCCTGTTATTTCTTCCTTCAAGTCATCACTCTCCTTTTATTCCCTTTCTCTTCCATTCACAAACCTGAACTCCTCCTCCCTCCTCAATTTCCTCTGTACTGTCCCCTCTTCCAGCTGATTTCCGCAAGTTGCTTCCTCATCGCTTCATCCCTTGCCAACTTTTCAGCGCTACCCTCACATTATCGGCAACGCGTGCAAACGACCACAAAGCTGCTTGCAGAGGGACAGATTAGGAGGACCACTCGACAGGAGCAGGGCCAGCACTTTCCCCTGGCTGCAGGAGGGACATGTGGCTGGACTCTCTAATGTGATGAATAACATATGAAGTGTGGAGCGTCGGCCATATGTTGTAGTAATTCCTTTATAGACAACGCCCTCTGCAGAACAAACAGCCATGGTGGAGGGCATCGACAGAAGTGCAGGCTCATGGAGGGCTTGCACATGGGCACCCACCCTAGAGGTAGATAGTAAAGGAGGAGGAGGAGTAGACAGTAGAGAAGGAGGAAGGGTAAAATCAGCTCTTGGAAGTGATTTACAATCACCTCTTGTTAGGTCAGACTGCAGATGCATATGCTTAGTAAAGAAAGAAGAGTAACTTCCAGGGAACATCCACTGATAGGGTCAGATAGGAAAGACCTGGTGTCCCTCCAAAATTCCTGAACAACCACATCGCATGACATTTCAAGGGCTCCTGAAAGCTCCCAGGCCCATGCCCACATTTTGGCACAAGTGCTGTGAGTGACAATTACCTCTGCTGCTATTGGCTTGTGAATGACTGGCAGGGACCCAAAATTCTTCTGAGTCACCTTCCCCAGCAATTCAACAAGCCAAGGACCAGAATAAGCACTTGATGTAGCTGGGATTTCTCTGGTGACAGCAGGCAAGGAGAGGAAAATTGAGATTCTAGGCAGATTTCATGGGCTGGACCAGCTCCAGTTCTGCTTGGAAGTGAAGGGTATTAGGGTACATTTTCTGTGCTGCACAAAAGAGAAGAGTCAGCACTTCCATCCAGATGCTCAGACCCCTGGGCCAGGCGGAGAGAAGACAGCTGCTCTGCTTCATACTAGGGCTTGCGCAGAGAAGGAGAAAGGTAGAAAAATCCCTTGCTGAAGAACAGGCAAGGAAGGAGGGGAAGATGTGTCATATGTAAGAGAAAAGTGCAGACTGAGTGACTAATGGCACCGTAGCTTACTTATCTCATGTTAGAGTCTTAAATTGCCCACAGTGGGCGGAAAGTCACTTTAACCTCTCAATATGGCAAGTAAAACTACTGTTGGAAAAAAAAAAAGCACAGTGTTGAAGGAGTGATGGAAATGAGATTGTTACAAAGCTGACTGTACCAAGCTGGGGGTTGGAACTATATGATCTTTAAGGTCCCTTCCAACCCGAACCATTTTGTGATTCTATGATTCTAAGTTGGAGTCTTCTGGTGAGAGCTAGGTGAGAGCCTCTACATTGGCTGGTATACTGGGGTGGGGACTGAGGACCCCAGAGCTGAAAAGCACCCACCACTGTAGCATGAATGATTCACCAAGGATTGAAAGCAGCTCACATCCTCTATGGAGAGAAGACACAGGAGTGCATGCCCTAACATGGTCCTTCGCCAGCTCTAGAAGAGATATTGCAAGGCAGCAGAGCACACAGAGCCCAGCTGGGTGGGTTGTATTTGATCAGGTAGTTTTTGATGGCCCTAGGAAGCCCACAATACCAAAGAAGGAGGGAGAATGGGCAGGCAGGTTCTCACAGAATCAAGAAAACAGGAATGGAAAGGACTGTAGGATCCCACCAAATGCACTCCACAACTCTACAGCAGAATCAAATGATCCCAGGGAAGAGCTTTTCCTAACCTGTTCGTAAACATCACCACTAAAGGACTCCACACCCACAGGAGCACCACACCTCCACTACATGACCCGGTATGTAAAGAGCTGACGTGCTCACTTCATGAGGTCTGGGGTAGGTGAGGCTTCTGCAGCAGCAGGTAATCTTAGTAAGATGTTACAGAGTGTATGAGACCATTCTGAAAATGAACAGGAGAGACTGTGCAAATAGTGATATCTTCAAGTTGAAAAATGTTTTCTGCCTTCTCATTTTACGTGCTAGTAAGGATTCTGTGGTGAGTTGGCAAGGAGCAGATGAAGTTGTTGACAACAAAGCCTTCAGCTCAAAATTAAAGCTAATTCTGTAGTTGTAAAAAAAAGGAAAAATGTAAAATAAAAAGATGGCAGGTTAATTGTGATAACATCATTAAATTCATACCCAGCCCTCAAAGCACATCATAGTTATTTAGAGGCAAGTGATTTGGGGAATCAGAAATGCGAGCGATTACGGCATTTCACCTCTTGGGGTCTGTTTTGCAATGAGACACAAATAAACTGAGTTTGGCAGTCAGAAATATTCTCTGAGAAAAATATTGCCCTACATCCCCAAGCTGATTAAAGGAATGAGCTGGATGAGAGGGGTCAGTGGGTAGGCACACAGTTAAGCGATAGATAAGATGAGAGAAGACAGTGCTAGAGTGTATGCAGTCAATATCCTGGCGCTAATAAAAGTTCCTCGCTGCGAACAGCTTCCTCTGCATGGGTTTTCACATCAGATCTCAGCAGCCAGTGCTTATCTTTGGCCACTTGTTAGATTAGGTCCCATAGCAGGTAGTTTGCAGAATCTCACATCTGATTCTCCACGTGGACCCAGACAGATTCCCTACAGCTCAGAGAAAGCACAGATAGGCAAGGAAAGACTTCTCCACCCAGATCTTTCCACCCTTCTGGCAGCTGTCAGAGAGCAGTGAGAAGATTTCTGGTGTAGAGAGGTGCCGAAACCCCCATGCTGTCTGGACAATGTACAGGTTTTAGCCCTTGTCAGCAGCTGTATTAGTCTTGCCAGGGTACACCTTAACCAGAGCTGTCCCTGGAAAAGAATGGGAAGAGCAGCCTTTGATCCTCTCATGCAGGCTGGGGATATGAGCAACCCACTCAAGGTGCACCTACGCTAATATAACAACTTGCTCCTGACAATAGATTTCAACAGTGACTGCATCTAGGTCCAATTAACTGGTAATGAGAACTGGCTGCCAGCACAGTAGGGACTAAATTCTTCTCTAACATCATTAAACATGCAATACATGACGTTTCACCAAGCATCAAGTTCACGTTTGGCCCCATGCCTGCTCCTGCCGTTCGAACCATTCCCAGGAGCAGTGGAGGGGCACAGCATGGGGTCCGCTGTTGACAACCACTATCATGAGTAGGATGTTTCTCTTGTGTGAATGGACTATATGTCTCTTCCTGGCGTCCTACCACAGGAGTGCTTCCAGCCTAGTTGAGATGATATGAAAAGGGAGGAGGGCACAGAGCCAAATGCTGTGCTTTAGCCACCTGCTAGTTGCTAGGGCTCACTCTAGCTGAGCACTACAAAGACACTCTTTGGTTTGGTAGAGTTTCCAGACATTAGCTCTGCTCTTCGGCATAGCATACAGCGGCTAAGCATGGACACCAAGCTCAATGGGCAGTGTCTAGAATCCCTTCCTTCCCTTGTTACTGGGAGGGGGGTGCCCACATGGGGTCCCTAAAGAGGCCCTCATTGTGCTAGGCTTTGCATGTATGGGAAGAGCGATCCCTCCCACAAGCAAACAAGGAGATGAGGAAAAAGTAGGAAGGTTAACAGGGGCAAAATACCATGTCCAACATGGCAAAGGAAGCCTAGGCAGAGCTGCAGTGGTACTCAAAACATCTGAAGATGTCACTTCTAAAACCCCTAAAATGGTCAGGGAAAGTTGAGCGTGGACAATGTGTGGGATAAGGAAAGGTAGGTTTTGAATGTGGTCCCTGTCCACAGAATACAGTGGTGCCAAAGGGAGGTCTATAAGATCTAGAGCCAAGAAGACAGCCCTAAATAACCCACCCACAGACCTACCAAACCAGCTACACCCAACCTTCTCTCTGCCTTCCCATTGCCCTGAACCTCCCCTGGGGGGACCAGCCACTCCCTGACAGCAAGCCACACACGGACTGGCAGCAAGCATGCCTGGCAGAACCCAGGGATGACAACGCAAGATAGCCAATATGCTGGCTCTACTGCTGCGTTCCCTCTTCTTTTAAATCAATAGTTTATGACATCTACAAGGGGAAACTGTAAATTTAATTTTGTCTCCTGCAGTGCGATTCATATCTTGTTTGCCGGTAACATAATGAATGTGTTTGCCCTCCAGACCCCCTGCCCAGTAGACCAATTTAAGGATAAAGGGAGAGAAAATAGCAAAGTACAATTAGGGAGGTCGATTAATGCTGGATTAATCAGTAGCTCAGCTAAAGATAGCTTTACAACATTTATACATAAGGGGCAAGGGAGAGAGGGAGACAACAAGCCTGCAGAAGGAATAGAGAATCAGATCATTTTTCTTAGCAATAAAAACCTTACAGATGACTTGAAGGTGCGCACTGCTTGCTAAACGACTGATAGAGCCTTGCATCACCTGCCAGCATAAAGCCACAAGACTGCGGATGCCTTGCCCTACGTGATGCTCATCAGGGGTGATCTAGAGTATGAACCCAAACTGCTCCAAAGGCTGGAGACACACAAATTAAACCGTGCTGAAACTCGTGGGCTTATTTTTTCCTGCAAAAGCTACTTGAGATTGTCACCGTAGCAGCTAGAGTGAGCATGAGCTTGGAATTGCTAAGGCAACCTTGCTGCATATGCAAATGGGAACCAAACAGCGAGGGTAGAAAACGTGACAGCACACTGAAGCTAACGGAGAGGGGAGCACTCAAGAGCAATGAAGATGACCCAGCAGATGGGAGCCCATGGAGATGGTGTCTTGCATCAGGGTGCTCACTGCGACCAAGCTGGAGCAGGGGACGAGGAAACCAGCTCTGACTGTCTGCTCCCTGCTGCAAAACAGAAAGCAAGACCTGATATGTTCTTGTGAACAGACTTTGCCAAAGAAACACGACTTTATTGCCAATTTCTTTTTCCAGCTGGCATAGCCAACAAAACTCCAAATGAGTTTGGCTAGGTAGATAGGGCAAAAAGAATAACAATATTTTTGGCCAAATTCTAGTGCCAAACTTCGCAGATAGTTCTTAGCTTACAAAGAGTTGAAGCAAAAGAGAGGAAAAAAAAAACCAAAACAACAAACAACCCAAAACCAAAAGAAACCGAAAAAGCACCAACCCATTAACCTGCAAACAGGAGATCCAAATCCCTTGGCATTTGGATCTGTAAAGGCATAGGCTAGAGCTTTCAGTTCATGCCTCTCTACTTCGTGGTCACAAAGGAGCTGCTAATACAGGGTGTCTAGCAGGACTTTAGTGATTCTGCTCTTCGAGTTAAAACCAAGGAGTGCAAAAACATATGGGAATGAAAAAAAAAAAAATAATCAAACTCTCAGCTCTCAGAGAAGGCTTAGGTGAGGGGCTGAGGACAGCCTTGCTGTTTCTGAATTGATCTGCCCCTCTCCACTTTAGAACAGCTTCTTTTCCTGCTTTAGCTACCTCTAAAACACTCTCCTACATTCAGCTTCAGAGGCAGCTCCCTATGGATAGGCATTTTTAGATGGATACAGCGTGATCTTTACCAGTTGCTGCAAATTGGCTCTGAGGGCACCTTTACATGTCAGTTCTGCCTATTTTCTCTACAAACAGAGAGACGGGGATGGAGAGGATGGGGGAAAAGGGCTTTACAAATAAAACAAACAATAGGAGAGCAGCAAGGAAAGTCACAGCAGAGGCATGCATTCAGACCTGAAACCAGGGCTCCTCATCCCAGCACCACAAACAATCCACAAACAATCTCCCTGACATCAATTACGGATGCTGGTCAGACACGCGTGCGGGGAGCTACATTCATACACAAATTTGCAGTTTGCACTGTTTGGGAGTGACTGGTTTGTGATGCTCCCCCCAGATCATAACCCACAGCTAACAGGCTGCAGGGAGACAGCACATAACCGAGAGTGAAAAAAACACAGGCACCAGTTGGTTTTACTTGCATGTAAACTGGCCGTGGGCAAAGCAGCTCCTCCCCTTCAATTCATCCCAGGATCCTCAAATTCACCAAACTTTAAAGACATCATATAAAACCGGGCAGAATGAGGGAAAACCACATCCACGTTCAGACCTCATAACAACATGATATTCTGGTTGCAGGTATCTTAACCTGTGCTCTACTCTCTACTACATTGCTTGAGGCAAGACTGATGGGAAACATTAGGGTTAGGGTCAGAAAGAATACAGATGGGAAAACCTTATCACAGAATCACAGAATGGCAGGGGCTGGAAGGGACCTCCGGAGATCACCCAGTCCAACACCCTTGCTAAAGCAGGGTCACCTGGAGCAGGGTGCACAGGACACTGTCCAGGTGGGTTTTGAATATCTCCAGAGAAGGAGACTCTGCAACCCCCCTGGGCAGCCTGTCACCCACAAAGTAAAGAAGTTATAGTTATAGTCATATTCAACTGAAACCTCTTATGCTTCAGTTTGTGCCCATTGCCCCTTGTCCTGTCGCTGGGCACCACTGACAAGAGTCTGGCTCCATCCTCGTGACATCCACCATTAAGATATTTGTAAGTATTTATAAGCGCATAGGGTTGGTAATAGCAAAACATAGCTCATTCAGAGAAACTGCTTGGTTTCAGCTCACTGAAAATGTTGCCCATCGCGCTGGACTGGGGACTCTCTGGGACTGGAGCAAACAGCATTGGCAAAGGCGGTGCTACAGTAAAGCCTGGATGAACGATACAGCTGCAGCCCGTGCAGGGGTACTGCTGGGATCAGCGACAAGAAGAAGGAAGCAAAGGCCCCAAATTCTACGTTCAATAACAACGCAGAGTCAGGGCGTATGTTAGTACTGAAGTAAGGACAGAGAGCTAACGGGTTGCCTGTGTGAGGAAATTTAACAGTGCAATGCTGCTGCGGCCCTCGCACCCCACGTTGGTGCTCGTTCCCTTGGCCTCACAAGGAGCTACGTGACTGTGCGTCCACAGTGCCGGCACCATGTTCTTAACGTTGCCCAAATTGGCAGCTTCTCCTCTGTCCCTGAAGTTATGGATTCAGTTTAAGGACAATTGTATGGAGAGGATTTAGGGGGAGCATGACTTTTCTCTCCTGCATACATTCCTAGGTGGAAAAAACAAACTCTTTTTTTCTCCACTGCCTTCCACCTGCCCGTCCAACTCTTGTCCTTCATGCACCCACCTTCCCCTGTCCTTACACTGCAATTATGTTTTGTAGAGTTTTGTCCTTCCAGGGCAATCTGTTTCCTGCCCCTTTCGAGAATGAGCCTAACACACTGATTAAACACTTCTTGGTCTTCACAGTCCCATACTTTCCAGCACTGACAGTTTAATTTCCAGACTCCAAGTTTTTTTGATTCAAAAAATGCCAGATTGTGCATTGTCATGGCTAAAATCAAATTGTTCCCATTTATTTCCCAGAGTTGGACAGCTGTCTGAAGACTTTTTTTTATTAAGACCCAAAAGATTATTTCCTAGTATCTGAGGTTGCAGTTTGTAACTACACTTGACATCAACAGATTCTCCAGAATTAGCTATTAAAAAAATAAAAATTATTAATTTTTTTTTGTTTAGTTTTTTTTTTCCCTGTTAAGAAGTATTCAAAATTGCTTCCAAATGTATCCACCTCACATTCGACTGATATGCAGGCACTTCTTCTGCAGAACGTGACCATCAGCCAAACAGCACATAATTACCAGCGTAATTACCAACGGTGATTAGGGTTAAGAACCCAAAGTACCAAAGAGAAGACACAAAGAGAACATAAGCAAAAGACAAACATTACTCTGACGCCCTTTTTGGGAGGTTTCTGAGATCTGGTAACAACCACAGTTGGCAAGGGCTCCTATTTTACTTCTTTGGTGGATAAGACTGTTATCTGCTAGCATTAGGTAAACAGACCAGTAAAAGAAAATGCGCCTGATTTGTTAGCAGTTTCAAAAATAGAAGAGCTGGGTTTGAATGGCTGTGATTCATGCACTCGCGGCACTTGTTACTTGTGAGCATTTGACTACTTGCTGGGTGTCAGTGAAAATTTGCGAATTGCCAAGGCTTCGTGCTTTGTAACATGAAGGCTGATTCATACCAGACAGCAAGCTATTTGTTATTCATAGGACTGGCCAAACAAATTAAAATAAATTAATTCCATTGCGTGCTAAATTTTGAAGTCCTGGAATTTGTTCCCATGTTTTAGCACGGTCTTTTAAGCTTTCTCTTTTTTTTTTGCAAGAAAGACCCACTCCTGAGCAGATAATAGTCTTGTCATTATTAAGTTGTTTGGGACATGCAAGATGCAGGCACAAGTCCCTCCCTGTTTTCCATACAAGGGTTTGGCCACAGTTTTCTACAGCCCAAACAAGCTCCCCAGCCATTAAGTTACTGGCCGTTTTGACCGTGTCTCTCTCTTGTCTTTTGCCCAGAGTGCAAATGCCGAGCCTGAAAAGCTGAAGGTAACTGCATGTAAAAACCATACATTTCTGTAAAAATGTGTCCATTTTGATGCATGAGTATTTCAAGATGGAAAAAAAATCTCCCATCAACTTAATTTAAAAAAAAAATATCTGACCAGTATTTTAGTTACCCAGTTGAGAAAGACAACAATTAGCAAGATACTCGGTTAACCAATAAAGAGTGCAAATAATGAGCACGTAATGATTCACTGAAGCAAACCTTTTGTAAAGAACAGCCGGAGGCCTAAAAATTACTCTTTTTAGTGAGCACTTATCAAGCAGTAAAACACTGGAAGAAAATCTTGAAGCCGCTTACAAACCAATTGCTTATTATACAGCGACGACGCTCTAACAGCCCTCTCCCGTTCTCATATCCTTATTCTTCCCACTGCCACCTCTGAGTTAAAACTTCCCCAGATCAGGTGCTGCACGCTGTAAGAACAGCAGAACCCAGCCTTGACAAATCAGATTTGTAACCAATATTTCAGGCTTCTTTAACACTGGGCTAGGGGGGTCAGCAGCAGCTTGTAAGGCCACGGTGACGCTGCTGAAGCAGTCCCTGGGTTACCCTGACTCCGCCGATGGAGTCTCACAATGAGCATCGCTCCTGCCGGAGTTTACCACAACAAACGTCCCCAATCTTTGAAGAGAAGGAGACAGGGGGGCACACGCTCAGACGGAGCCACCAGCGAGCCTGTGGGCATGGGCCAGGGTGTTTTATCACCCTCCTGAGAGCAGGCCCTGCTTGCAAAGCTGGGAGGTCTCACTTTCGGAGCGCGTACTGAAAGAGCGTGCCTCATGCCATAAACCCCCCACCCCCAGCCCAAACAAGACAGAACTCTGTCCGTCAGATGCCAGGAAGGGTTTCTAGCACTTTGCACCTGAATTGTAGAAAGCAAAACCAGCAAACTACAGAACAGTGGGTAATTAATTAATGCTCGCACAGCACGTTGGAAGGACGTGAAAGGCTCTCGCTGCACTAAGAGGCTGCTCCGGGGTGCCGAAGCGAAGAGAGACTGCGGCTGTGCTTGGCCCCCTCCTGCCTGCACACACCAGGCTTTGCCGCCTGCTATTTCATCCCAGCTGAAGGGACCCAAGTCTGGCATCTAAGGCTGGCAAAGCTTGATCCGTTACCGAGCCAGAGGAAAGAAGAGGCTGTCCCCAGCGCGCAGTGAGCAGGCCTAAGAGAAACACCTAACTCTCTGCAATGACTGGAGGAAGGTATAAATCCTTCCCTGGATAAATCTGTCTCAGATGCCTGGGCAGGTGGGCAGCTGAGCGAGACCCCAGCTCACAGGGGTTGCTTGTAAGAGCATGGAAAAGCATTCAGATGTCCCAGGTCTCAGGCTAGCGATATAATCACCACCCCAAGAACGTCTTCTCAAGGATCTTTGTTCTGTACTGCAAGGCACAAACCAGGTTTTGGGACACATCATCTGCTCTCTAACTTCAAAAACTGCTTTGGAAGCTCAGTCTTCTCCATACAGTTTGAGCTGGTCAATAGCCCTGCTACCAAGAGGCCGAACCACCCCTATGGCACCCTACAGGCAAGTACAGGCTCTCTAGAGGGACCCTGACAGAGAAGAACTACAGTGGTCTCAAGCCTGGATGGCTGAGGCTCCAGTGACCGTGTGAGACCTGCCTACCGACTCGGAGGAAATACCTGGAGAGTATAAGGCAGTGCCTAAAGGGAGAAGCGCCCATCCTGGAGACGCAGGAACCTGCTAGACAGGCAGTTTCAGTGGGGAAGCCAGGAGTTGGACAGGCTATAAAGGCTGGACCCTCTTCTCATGTCAAAGCAGAGTTGTTTAGGCAGAGAGTAGCACAGGGAAGATGCCGGCTGGCTGCTGTCTTCATGGATCATGAAACGAACTCTGTCTTTGGCATCGCTGATCTATTTCTGATGAGGATGAAACGCATTTAAATGTGATGTGGGGACTGCTGAGCAAGCCACTTGGAGTTAGGCATGCCAGTGCTGCCTCAGGCTGATACTTCATCTCCTCTCCAGGCAGAGGTCTGAGAAACAAATGATCGGTGCTCAGGAGCCACCCTCCAACAGCAGGGGAAATGAGAAAGACCGCAGCCCTCAGTGCAGAAGCTGCAGGAAGACAACAATTTGCTGTGTTTTCCACAGCCAGAAGAATTCAAGAGAAGAATCTTATTCTTAAGTTTGCCTGTGGTTCCTCCTTGAGTCGGCGATTTATAGCACTCTGCCAGCACATCTGTCTTACTCTCTATTCCTCCTTTGCTTTCCTGGTGTTTCACTGCTCTTCTCTGGCCTTGGAGGCTATTAAGCTTCACCTGCTCTGTTCGGCAAATGAGTCAGGAGCACATCTCTGCACTTCCACAGCTAGTGACTGAGCCTGGTGCTCCGAGGGCCCAGTTTGGGGAAGAGAAGAGCAGCGTGGGAGGGGGACAAGACCACACTCCACTTCAGAAGAAGGAAATGCCATTGAAGGCAATAATCCTGGGGTAGTAAACACATGAGATTAGCTCCTCTTACTGTGGGTTCAGGGCAATTTTGGTGTCAAGCCCAAGAACAACTGGCATTCCTCTCTCAGAGCCTTTCTCCCTGTTTAAGCCTGTGTCCTAGCCAACTAGCTCATCATCCCCACTGCCTGGATAAACCGGGATGGGAGCTGGCTGGCTTTAATCTCCTGAGGCTCTGAACACAAGCCCTTGCTCAGCATCTCCAATACTGGAGCGGACCAGCAAGTTCTCATGTGTTAACAAAAGCTCTGCCCAGGTGGCAGCCCCCTCCTGTTTCCTGCAGCACAACCTTTGCGAATGGCTCGCAGCTCCGTGTGTCTCCTCGGGGGGCTCTTCAGAAAGGTGACAGAGAGGACATCAGAACCACTTCTCTCTGAGGCTGCAGCCATGCAGAGCCTTGTAGGAACAGCTCGTTTCAATAGCTGCAGGTTAATATTTGTCATATCTTCCTCAATTTGCCTGTGATCACTGAAAAGGCAAATGCAGAAGCAAGTCCCCAGGGATGTCCACCTTCTGTGCACAGAAATAAATACTGGGGAAGGGGAGAGGACAGCACGCATAACTTTGCATGGCAGCATGCTTGTGAGCAAATGCTGGCAGGGATGTGGGGGAATGGCAGCGATACTGAGCGAGGGCAGCTGGGTGTGCTCAGGGGTAGTGCTGGGACGATGCACATCAACAGGTCCAGAGGGTCCCTAAATTCAGGTAAGGGTGTTCCCATGACTGGCAACAGGAGTGAGAGCAGATGAGGGTAATGTGTGGAGTGTGGTGGCTGCGTGGGGTAAGATGAACAGAGTGAGGAGTGACAAGTGCTTGTGGTGGTGTGACAAGGGAAAGCATGAACATGCTACAGGATTTTGTTCCGATACTTCCCCCGTAAAATGCTGCAGGGATGCACAGGTTAACCTGTCTGCTTGTGGGCAGAAGTCCTGAAAATGTCCTTTCCCTTGAATATTTCCAGCATGCAAAAGCTGATTCTTTCTAGCCTGTGTGAGAGGAAGAGGAAACAGGATGGGGAAGAGTGACAGAGCTCCAAAACATGCAAATTCTGAGAGCAATGCAGAACATCAGGACTAAATTGTTATCTGCAGAATGGTACCCAGAATGCTTTGCTCTGCAACTTTGCTCTTAAACGCTATACTTTTAGAGGTCACCCTAACCTAATTAAGTCTCTGTATCTGGTTAAGGCAACAGCTGCACAGTACATGAGAATTCTGGGATGACTGAAACCAAGAGACGTGTCCTAGGTTTGTTTCTCTAGCCACAGCAGAGCTGACCACGGGGACACTCAGTTTGGACAATTGCTGGGAAACGAGATTTGTGGTTTGGTACAGTTGTGCAGCCAGTGTTACTGGGAACGTAACATTTGTTGTTAACTCCCAGCGTGCCAAATGGATACATAGACCTTGCTTCTCCTGTTGGCTGGAAAAGGCAACACATGGTGGAGAGCCACAGGCAGCTGCACTTGCATCATTCAGTTCTGGCCCTTCAGAACATGGCCTTGAATACATGAATATGCATCTTGTCTTTGAGTTCCTGTTGTAAGACATCACAGGCTTGGAGCCCCTCTCATGTCAACACACTTGCTGAGGTAAGAGGTCCTGGCAAGAGGAATTTCGTTGTACTCAAAAGAGGAGGACCAAGAGCATGAGACATAGTTGACTGTAATATGATATGTGATATGCTTAGCATTTGTAGGACATGCACAGAGCCTTTTGCATGGAGCACAACAGTCACACCAGCGTGTCCCATATGTCTCATTTGCACCAGTTAGCTTGGAGCAGATCTTGATATCCCTTTTGTCTCAGCTGGTGCTGCCTTCTGCCCAGGACAAACAAGAAACCACCAGTACTATAATACAGGGTTTTATGTGACGGCATAGCTCAAGAAACCCTCTCAGCAACATTGCATAGCAACTGTGGGGCAGTCTTGCTGAGAAAACAATGATATGACCACAGCTGTAAGTGGCTCCGCATTAGGATGTACCAAAATTGTCCTGTCAGAAACATACAGATGATGCACTGAACCATCCTGGAGAAAGGAAATGGAGGGAATGGACAATTTCATGTAATCAGCTTCCTTGCAGCAGTTTCCTTCTCCTTATTTATAGCCGCTCTGTGATTCAGTCAGGCTGGAACTGAGAGTGCAAACACGTTTTCTTTGCTTCAGGCTCTCCTTGGACTTCGTTTGCACAGCAAAGCATCACCCAATGCCAGAGATTTATGATACGCTCAGAGCCCAAACAAGGCTGGATCTGAACAGCCACATATCCTCCAATTTCATGGTGGGAAATGTGCCCTTAGTGGGTTCCCAAACTGTCCCTGTCAGGTTCACTGATCCTGACTGCAGTGATGCATGTGGAGCTGCAGCTCAGTCTGCTTCGAAGAGGCAAAGACTCAGCAAACTTGAGTTTAACTTCAAGCCTAGGAAAAGCTCCTGGATGGATATAACCTTTTGTCAGCAAAATTCCTGGGCCTAGAGACTTCTGAACTTGCGTAGACTCAGATCCAGTGGCAAATTTTGTAAATAACTCCTCATGCCTCATGCTTGTAACAGTGGGTTGAGCCAAAAATCATTGGGGCCATCCTGCCTCCTCCTGAAGACCTGTGAAATTCTTGTCTTGGACTCAAAGCTTCACAGCTCAGGATGCTCTCCATCAGGATGATCCCAGTCTTCACTGTCACTATACGGTAACACCCTCTAAGCTTCAGCAGACCATGAAGTTTTCTCCTGGGGCTTGTATGAACAACTCAGCCAAAGGACATTTCCTGCCCAGAACTAGATTTGGTACTACCTTGCTCTAAGCTTACAGGCATTCACAGTTCCCCATACTGAAGACACAAGTCTCTCTTTCCTCAATTTCTCCCCACACCTACCATAGCCCACAAATGAAAAATGAATTTATAAGAAGAGGAGTCTGTCCATCTCTTTTTTTTCAAAGCTGGAGAGAAAAGTAATGATCTTGTTCTGGAAGAAAATCAAAGGCTGCCGACAACAGCATGAAATGTCAGCTCTTTTAATTTCATTTATTTATTTATTTAATCCAGTTGCTTTAATCCTTGGAGTTTAAAGGCAAAGAATGAATGCAACGTGCTGGAAAATGAAGAACATGTGACAGTATCAAAGAAGGAAACCAAAGGAAAGGGGGTGCGTGTGTTGGGGGAGCCTTGTTAGGAGACACATTAAGGCAATCCAGCTGATAGATGAAGCCTTTTATAAATAAAGAGTAAAGTCTTCATGTCACTCTCTATCTTTTTTCTTTTCTTTTTTTTTTTTTTTTTTTTTAAACTGTTGTCTGTCTGTCTCTTTCACCTCCTGCTGCTTTCCTATCATCCCCTTCCTGTTGTGGTCTCCTCCCACAGTTCCCACCTCACGTTTGAACTGGAGGGCTGCTGTGGCCATAGCATTACGAAGTCTCCCTCCGCCCCGCCGAGGACAGCAGAGTCCGTGCTGCAGGAAGCCATGGCAGTACCCGCCACTGTGAGACCATCCGAAGAGACGAAAATCACAGAATCACAGAATCGCAAGGGTTGGAAGGGACCTCGGGAGATCATCTAGTCCAACCTATTCCAGTCAGGCTGGGATGCTGGTTCATCTCGGCCTCTCGCATCTATAAACAAGACATGCAAACTCAATCACAGGCAACGGGAGCCTGGCCTCTAGAGGATTTTGGCACCAGGGCGCGATAAATGCAGCACAGAAAAGTTGCTGTGCTGTATGTAGAAGTTGCACTAGAGAAGCAGGTAGAGGGAAAGCAACCCAGAACTGCCTTTTATCCTTGAGAGAGGAGCAGAAAGACAAGGAAATCAAATCACCACATTCTTCTCTTTCTGTCATAGTTTTGACAACCCCAGGAAACAACTGCAGTGGAGAAACTGCTGTTGGGTACTGTTTGTGATGAGATTCAGGAGTGACTCAGTTCTCATTGTCTCTCACACACACACACAGAGCTTATTAACTGTGATCTTTCTACCCAGTGCATGTAAATGTCAAGCCTGCCTCCTTTGAAGCCTCTTGGACTCGGTCAAACAGGAGAGTTTTACACAGACCCAATTTCCACCAGGAGCCTTCATGCCTCGCTGCGGCTGCTCCCTCCTAGCAGAAGACGCACAGCACAGCCCCACACACCAGCACATACTTCTGCCTCTGGTGGCGCCCAAACGAGGAGTTCAGACCCCAGCAGAAGCCAAGCCGTGGCATCTTGCTGCTGGTTGGCAAGCAGAGCTGGAGGGGAGCTACCTTCTCCCCTGCTTCCAGACATCACAACTTCAAGAGCACAAGACTAAGTCCAAATTTCACCCTCTGCCAGCCTGAGACTTGGTTGACCCCTATCCTCAGCAACGTTCCTTTGAGGTCTCAAGGCCACAGACCCCATTGTACGGAGGGAGTTAGGGACCTGAGCCTGTTGAGTGACCGAGCAAGTGCATGGAATCATAGAATCATTAAGGCTGGAAAGGACCTCTAAGATCATCAAGTCAAACTGTCAACCCAACACCACCATGCCTACCAAACCACGTCTGGAATTTGTCCCACTGGTTCTGCTTTGGTTTTACTTTTGTGTATGATGCGTGACTGGTGGTGGCCGAGGTGGACATGTTGCAATGAGACCACGGGCAACTCCAGTTCCTCCCTCTCCAGAGGAGCTCTTGTGATGGGGACTGGTGAAGGCAAGAGGGTTGGCACACACACAGCAGATACTTTACTTCTGTCAACATCAGGCCTCCGGGTGAGCCGCTTTTAACCACACCTCTGACTCTCGGATAGCATGGGGAAACATGACTTTCTAGTAGCACAGATGGAAATGACTGGGGTGCTGTCAATGGATATGCGCAGATTCTGTGATGAGGCTACTGGGCTCTGACCAATCTCTCTGGTTGTCTAGTTCCTGGGCTGTGTTGCTTAGGATCTGTATGCAAGGTCTCCTAGTCCTAAAGTAGACTAAGTAGACTTCAAAGAGACTGCTAATTTCACTACAACGATAATAAAACTGGTCAGCCTCACAGAGGGAGAGCAAGTCTTACATTATTAATTCTTGCAAGGTGCGAGAGATATGAGATCTTTGGATGAAAGAAGGTGTAAGAAAGGCCCAGAATGTTTATTCTTCCAAGGTGCAGTTTGCCCTTCTTTCCCCCAGTCCTAAAGGAACAGGAAAAAAGAAAAAGGAGAGACCGGACTACAAACGCCACAGAGCAGGCACAAGTCAGGACCGACTTAAGATGACGGAAAGGGCTGCTGGAAGCAGAACAGAGGGAGGGACTTGTCCGCCCCTCAAGATTGGAGCAGAAATGCAGAGCGCACCAGAGGCAGGCAAATGCATGCTGGCAGGACCCAGGTACCGGTCTTGGATCACAGGTCACTCCAAGGCGCAGAGGGAGACACGGGAAGAACACCATATAGGTCAGACATTTTTTATCTTTTCAATTCCGATTTAAAAAAAAAAAAAAAAGAGGGGGAGACAAAATTTTCAAAACTCGGCGACTGTCAAGCAGGAGTCTGGAAAAATTAAATGTGATACTTAATTAAACATCTATACTCTCGTGGAATGCAAGATTTACCTCCTTTCTCCTTTTTAGTACAGGAAGCCCAGAGATAAAACCTTCAAGTTATGAGTAATTATACCCTGCTGAGAAAAGTGATGGAGTGCTACGCTCCAGAGAACTTAACCAGGCCCCAGAAAATGTGGAGTTGACACTTAGGGGGTTTTCTTATTATTATTGTTGTTGTTGTTATTATTATTATTACTACTATTACTATTTTCCCTGACACCAAAACTCTTCTCAGCTTGTTCCCAGAGGGAGATAAACAGCGTGTGCCTGCATTTTAATGGAAATAAATGGGGCCACTCTACCTTCCTGATGCATGGGTTCAAATGCGTTGTGCTAGAGGAACTGTTGAAAGCAGGCGTACTTCAGCCGAGGCTGGGGAAGGCTGTAGGACCCATGGATTTTGTTCCGGAGAGGAACACGAATGTAGGCCTTGGGGCCACATGATCAGGGCTCGCCTCCGCTGATGACTTTGTATGCAAGCTTGGACGTGTTACTTCGGTTCCTGTGCTCTGGTTGCTTCCTTGCAAAACAGGAGTAATATAGCATGACCCATGCTATTCCAGGGACATGGTAAGAACAAAGGCCTAAAAGTTTTCAGGCATGGTGATAAAATGGATCAGAGGGCGATACAAATAGTTTATACAAGGTGAGAAATGGGCTGGAGAGAAGATTGCCTATGTTGCCTCGTTAGATGAAGCTGCAGTCAGAGACTAGGTGCAAAAATCAAAGGTGAGGAACCAAAATCTTAAGTCTTTCAGTTAGTATCATCATTTACCATGGCCAAGTGAAAAAGGCTGCCAAAAGAGTATGACAAAGCTATGCTTTCCTCATCAGTATTTTACTGATAATGATAAATGATTGTGCACGGAACAGGATACTGGAGGGGAGAAAGACGTCAGGCATGGCCCAGGTCATGAAAGAGCCAAAACTCAGGTTGTGGATTTCAAACTTCAGTGGTTTCAAATGTGATTGGAAGTTACTTTATCCTTGGAAAAAAAAAAAAAAAAAAAAGGCATTGATGACATCCCCGTTGATGTGAACAGGGATCAAAGATCCATTTGCTTCCCAGGGCGCCATGGAGACAAAGCCTAAGACAGCACAGAACAGACAAGCTGTTGGACAGGTTAAACAAATGGTCTGTGTAGGCTTGTGTCTTGCCTCCCACAATGACCAAAAGCTAATGCCAAGGGAAGCCTAGGAGAAAAGGGGAAGAGTGCATGACACGTTCCTTGAGTATTCAACAACACCTGCCAGCTACTTTCAAGCTCAATGAGATTTAGATGCATTTAGTTGTAGATAGATTATATTGCCTGCTCGAGGGATTTTGGTGGGCACGCTCCAGACAGACAGCAGTGTAAACAGAGTCTCCTCCTTCTTGTAGCAGGGGGCAAGTGCTCAATGGTTTTGGGCAATTGTGATAAAACACAATTTCTTCAAGTTGTAGGGCAAGGTCTGTTCTCAACTTGCTTTGAGCTGAGGTTTATTACGAAGGTAGCATGAAGTGCCCTTCTCATCTTACGGTGCTTCCCTTGTGTTTTCAGTACCATCTTCTTTACTGAAGACGTTTCTTGTAACTTAACTGACTTCCCTGCCACTCCAGCCCTTTCCAACACACAGGATTTTGTAAAACATCTTGCACAGGAAATACCTCTGTACATGCACCTTAGCTTTATCGCAGACCTCAAGCCCCTGTGAGTTCTCGGAAAGCACTGCCCGTGACATACAAAAAAAGCAGAGGATAAACTTGGTAGGCTTTGTTCCCCTCCTCCCCTCAGCTACTTGATTTTCTGCCACTCTGCAGGCTGCGGCAGCCATAAGCCACAGGTTCAGCTGTGGGACTTGGGGAATGGAGAGAGGGAGAAGAAATCTCCTTCTGGACTGCAGTGCAACACCTTCATCATTCTCTGCTCTTCAGAAGTCAGAGGGACCATTGGGCTCGTCCTTGGACCTTGCCAAGGCCCAGATGCTGTGGCTGTGGAAGCTGCAGAAAGACTGGATTGAGTTTCCCTGTTCTCCAAGACAGAAGAAGTCCCACCCGTTGACCAGGCTCCCCGTCACATCCCATCATACACACTGACTCATCTTCAGTTGTGAAAAGAGAGCGCTCCCCCTCCTCTTGGAGACCTGCTCCGCTACCAGGACTCGAGCCAATCTCATCATCAGGGCACTTTAGCATATCTTCTTTCTGTAATGACACCTCATGTCTTCCAATTACACAGCCTGGCACCCCCCATAAGAAACTCATGTCCTTCATGGTGTATACCCTTTGAATGCTTACAGTCCACGATAGGAAGCACAGCACTCAGAGAAGGTCTGCCAGGCATACAGAAAATGGAAAAATGCTTTTCAGGAGAGAACAAAATGCAACTTTTGTTAGATAAATATATTAATAAGGGAGGGGGAATACCTAGCAAACCAGCAGAAACAACAAGAACAACAAAAAAGCCTTCAGGGACTGCAACTGGGGTCACATTCTTCCCAGCACGCTTGTCTAATCTCTGCTGATGCTAGTTCAAAACACACAGAAGGCACCATCCTCAGTGGTGCTGAGCGGACCCTGAGAGCATCCTTTGCTCCCAAGGAACACAAAAGGTACTCAGCTCTTAATAGAAATTGCTCCTAATGACTAAGCCTCTGAAGCACACAAGCTGCTCCGATGGGAGGCAAAGCCATTTTCTTGCTGAGTTTGAAACTAAAAGCTCTGTCTGTTTGGCAGCTGCCATTCAAGTCACGATCAGATCTGGCCTTTCACGAAAATGCAAGCTCATTAAAACATCCGGCAGAGTGTCCGGAGCTTCTCTGAGGAAGGAGGGAGAGAGGGAGGGAGGGAAGAGAATGTGGTGCAACCCTCAGCTAGCAGGACGAAAAGAGCAACCACAATCAAACCCGGGGCTTGGTAAGCTGGTTAAATGGCAAATCAATGTGGAATAGCCACTAAGTGTGGCTGCAGGGAGAAGTTAAAGGCAAGCAAGGGGAAGGGATGAAGAGGACCAAGGCTAGATAGCAGCCATGAAATATTTCCTGTAGCTGTCCTGAATGAAAGCGGAGACGGGCATTTACCTTTAGTTGTTCTGGGATTTTTTTTTCCTTTCGTTTGTTTTTCCTGCCTCCACAAACACAGCTTGGCTGCTGAACTCCACAGCAGACAAATGATGTAGAGCTGGCAGGAACTTCTGGCCTTATTTAAACAAAGGCTAGATAGAGTTATCTGGATCGATTGAGCCAATGCTTCCTTGAGCACTAATTCAGGCCAAACAACTGCCACTGAGAATAAGCTCGGCTGACCTCGCTGGGAAGTGACCGGGCGAGATGGAGACTTAAAGAGCAGCTCTGGACACGGGTGCCAACAGGGACAACTTTGCTTCCACACGAATGCTACTCCACATAAGCAAAGAGTGGTCTCAGACCGGCAGCATTACCTCATTACAGCCCTACCCAGCAACTTAGCTTAAGATCAGCCGCGCTGGCTTGGAACAAGGGCCTCCCTAATCCTTCTGAAAATGGGCAGTGAAGTATGCTTAGGGTAACGGGGTTATCCATCCCCACAACATCCTCTCAGCTTCCAGCAATCTGCTCTGAGCGGGCCTGCCTTCAATTTTAGCTCATACAACTTGGGAAAGGGTTTAAGCCGAACCGAATCCTCCCATGCACTCCCATATATCAGTGTACGAGACTGCCCTGTTACACAGCCAGATCACCCAATTATCTCTGCCCAGTAACGCCTTGCGTGCACCCGTGTGAGCTGAGGAACGCACCCCATTAAGCCATGCACTTTCTTAACTCCCTTTCAGTCATTAGTGCCACTTGGGACGTGGCTTGCCACTTCTGCTGACTATTTAGAGCACCGGAGCCTGAGTCACCGCCTCTGATTCACCGGTTTATGCCACTGCGACTCTCTGGGTGTAATGGAGCAGTGGTGAAACAGGTCCTCTGTGTCTCGGCTGGCAACATCTCAGTAACTCCCCATCCTCTGCTCCTTTCCCTCCTAGGGCCTGTAGGAAATGCAGAAAATGCTAAGCTTGTCTCAAGAGCTAAGCAAGTTCAAAGCAGGGGTGACCAACCACAACTTGTGAAAAAACACAGGGTGAAGCTTATTTCAAATGATGCCCTTTTGCAGGATCCCACATTTCTACCCTAGGGTCCCATCCTTAGCATAATTACTGGTTCAAAGCAAATTTTACATCTTATCAACAGCTTTCAAAGGCGAACTACCTCACTTGCCGAACGGAGGGAAAGTGCAGAGGCACCACCAGCATGAATCTCCAGAGGTCAGCCCAGCTTGCCGGCACCTTGGTTTCCAAGACAATTGAGATCTGCAGTCTCAGTTCAGCCCACCTTTGATTGTGATGTAAAAATCACTGCCATGGCAAAACGGTTCAACAGCGTAACCCTCTCCTCTTGCACAAACCCACTGCAAGTCTAAACGAGGGAAGACTGGAAAGTCCTCTTTTAGAACAAGAGGACCTTTAACTGTGGACGAGATGGGAAGAACTCACACAAGATGCCGGCAAAGTCACGAAGTCAAAAAACTCGGAACATAGAGCAGCTCTGAACTTTTGTCTCCCAGCGACTGTCAGCAACTTCACCCCTCCTCACCCAACCCTCCCTCCCCCCCCGCCCCCCGCCAGTGTTGCAAAGCTGTGAAAGTGCAATCGCTGGGTGGGTGACAAAAGCCCTGCTTCCTAAGCACAGTGCAGCGCTGGGCTACACCTTGACACAGCTGTTTAAGATGCAAATTCAATACTGGGCTGCAGCAGCCCTTTCCTCTGAGTCCTCTGTGCTGAGGGAGGCAAGCGAGCAGCCCCTCTGCCCCATGACCTGAGCTGCGTTCTGGGACAAGTAGGAAGGAGGGATGGATGGGGAAGGAAGGGTGGTTTGGTCACAGAGCTGGGGAGGGGGGATGGAGTGTGTGTGTGCACGGCTGTCCATCTCCTCCTTGCTTTTGTTTTTAGGTAAATATGCAACCAAACGCTTGTCTGAAAAGCAGTCTGTGTTCCTTCTGCCTTGTCAAACTCTTCAAGGGAAACATTATCGCCTTAATTGCTTAATTCCAATTTGCATAATACGGCGCTCTGACAACTGCAAAAACAGGGATGCAAAAAGAAGATTAAGAGCGACATATGCACGCTGCCAGCCTTTCGCAGTTAGGAAAGCAAAGCTGAGGACCCGTGCTGGGACGAGCAACCCTGCAGGCTCGCCCGCTCCCACTCCCACCACCCCACCCCCCCCCGGGGAGCCTTTCCCACCCCTGCGGCCCCCAGACACCCTCACACGCAGGGTTTTCACTGCCCTCTGTTGGGGTTTCCAACCGTACTTCTCCACCCTGGAGATTTTT
Organism: Gorsachius magnificus; assembly: GCA_034008185.1. NCBI lineage: Eukaryota > Metazoa > Chordata > Aves > Pelecaniformes > Ardeidae > Gorsachius > Gorsachius magnificus. The sequence continues at coordinate 127,613,491 of CM067081.1, forward strand.
TTACCCAGGGACTGTCTGGTCCAGAACCTTTCAGAGGATCCTGGTGGGACAAGCTGTCCCTCAAAAACCAAGAAAGCAAACAGGCACGATATGCTGCATACCTTGGGCATAGAGACTTGCCCTTCTTGCCTTGCATTGCAACCGATTGAGGGGAGAGCACAGCAAAATCTGTGCCTGGACAAACCAAATCCTCTTGGATCTCCCATTCTACAGATCAGTCCTGAGATTTTCAAGATTGGATTAATTTTTTACTTCACACGTCAGTGCCTTTCTGAATCCATGAGTCAGCATTAGATGCTGGACTTCCTAGATACTCTCAAGAAAGTCTGCTCTCCCAGTGCTTCTATCTTGTAGTGAATGAGATGGCAGAGCAACCTATTTCAGGAGACCTCCAGAACCACAAGGTTCCCACAATTACAAGCACAGGACATGTCCTGTGAGCCAAACTCACTCCCACTTCCAAAAGAAAAGAAGTGCTTCACCTGTGGAAGGCAATACAACTATTTTCCTTCTTCAAAAAGCCAATAGTCCCAGAGACTTCCAAACCCAACTATGGCAAACACGCAGCAGACCGACAGTGAGGTCTGAATTTTCAGCTTTGATTCTGGCCATTTCTTGTTTTACCCACTAACGTCCTCACACCTTGTTCGAAAACACAGCGCAACCTTACAGAAGTTCTGTGCAGATCACAAGCCGTGTTTTGAGTCTCGTAGTTTTATTATTCTCTCTCTTCCCCCAAACAGCAGGCTCAGTCAAAGCTGAAGATTTATGTTGAAGTTAACAGAAATGGCACAGATTTCATGGAAAAGAAATGTGGGACCAATACCTCTGTGGATACAAATGGGATAAAAAACCTAAGTTGGCCTTTGGCTGTGGGCGTGCATGCCCATACCAGAGGTTGGATTTCATAGCACTTAGGTTTACAGGCTAACTATGGAGGCAGCCTTCTTCTAGATTTGGTACTACTAAAGCAGCTTTGAATGGTACTTAATAACCCTCAAATGTGGGCACAGCGATACTGCTGCAAAGGTATTTGTCGCTTATCCCTCATATGTTTATATAGTTGTCGTGGTACAAAAAAGAAAAAAAAATCAAGGCAGCCAAGCCCTTGGGATACAAACATCCATGAATTTCTGATCTGAATTTGCAGCATGTGCCTGCCTCTACATAATTGAGACACTAACCAAGATTGCAACAATACAGAATAAAACTAAGAAAGGGAACATGTTCCCGGAGGCAGGATTTTGCTGCTTCTTGACACAGTTTGTTGAAAAGCTATGTAACAGCCAGAGGCTATTCCTGGTCTGGGGCACCTGGGAAAAAAATGAGCCATGTATCCTGACTGATAAATTGGGCTCGAAGTTAGGGCAACATCTCTAGTAAGAGTCAGCAGTGGTGCGACCTCTCGACTGAAATAAAACAACCAGCACACAAGCAGAAGTAAGAAAAATCGGAAGCCTGCTGGCTTTGCTGTTTGTAATGAGAAGCTACACTGTTTTAGTTGGAGTACAGAGGAATTTGCAGTAGCAAAGCAGAAGATGCTGGTGGAAGAGGTGCAAACAGTGCTCATTTAGCAGCTGGGTATGAAAAAATCAATGAACGGAGACGTGAACCAAGCAGATAAGTCAAGATATACAGAGCAGGTAAGCGGAGGAGTTTTAACAACAGCCAGTCTCAGAGGAAGGGAGAGGATCAGCAGACACTTGAGAATGAGCAGAAACAAATGGGAGGGAGATAATGAAAAGACCAAGCAGATAAATGTGAATGTCAAATGGCAGCAATCACTCTGCATCATAGCAAGGAGACTTCTTTTCTCTCTTTCACTCTAAAAGGCATGAGAAATAGAAGGGAAAATTGGACCCTTAATATCTGTGGGCAGAGGGGGAGAGCTACCCTTGGTGGGTTATGAAAGCTGTCGCCGTCAGTCCCTGCCATGCCAGAGTAGGAAGGAGCCATCTGTCTTTGCTGCTAAGGCCCTTCTGGGAGATATCTTTGAGGATTCAGACAGCGTGCAGGTGAGTCGGGATAGGGAACTTGGGTGGGATGGCTCTTTAGGACGAAAGCTTTTCCAGGCACCATTCAAACTGCTGCCCATGAGGTACAAACCTCACCAGCTGCCTCCCGCGCCCTCCTCCCCTCTTCCAGCCAAGGCCCAGCAGTGCAGGAGCAGCACTGAAATGGTGCCTCCTGTGGACACTGCAACGCACATGCCAGCAGCCAAAGCAAGAAAAGGAGGAGTTGGGGTTTGCTGCAGCTTGGAGAGAAAGCTCCCCGCTCCCTGCAGCAGGCAGCAATGGCCCTGAGAAAGATCTGCTAGGCACATGCCCTTCCAGCCTGGGCCTGCAGCTGATACAACACTGGTTTAAAAATTAAATTCGTGAGGTGTCCCACAGGCTCTGAGTAATGAAGAAGCTTTGGCAGGCTGGAACCAAGGTAGGGCACAAGTGGGGATGTGGTCTTTCAAAGGCTGTGTTTAATTACAAAAGCAGGCTGCCAAGAAATGATTCCCACGTTGGAGTGAGAGCAGCACGGAGAAGATGCACTGGAAAAACACTGCTCCGAAGTGAGGGCCCCCTAATATACACATTCTCACACCCCCCTCCCCCCAAAACTATTGCTGGTCCTGATGCTGTTGCAGCATGTCTATGGGGAAGATGGGTTTTACACTTGAAGGACCTGTGCGCAGTCTGAGGGAGCTCTCTTATTTTTGGAAGCTGCTAGAATACCCTGTGAACATCCAGGGGTCAATCAGAAGCGGGCCCTAGCCAGATCGCTGTGGCCCAAATGCGCCTCTAAGGCTGGGTAACTTCAACTCCCTCCCCAAGCTTTGCTTTCACCCTGGCGTCTTTAATAAGCTGAAGCACAACTCCACAGCCCAACAACCTCTCCTCCTCATTCACCCAGACACAGACACCTATGGCTTTGATGAAGCTCAGAACCGATGACCGCACATCCTGCATAAAGCATGAGCCTATTTTATCTGTTCCTTTCCCTCTCCTTCCCACCCTCCAGAATTACTGCCCTCTCCGGGGGTACAGCAGATCTACTGGTGCAAACCAGACTGGGATGAGGTGGATGGCTCTCCCCCACCCCTCTGTCCTTCCCGGCCTCTTTTCTTTTCAGCTCTCATCTACAAGGTGCCCTCTCCAGATTGCTCTTCAGAGTAAAACACTTTCCTCCCTGCCTCTCTTCTGATGCAAAGTGTCTGGAACCCGGCTACAGACCTCGCATGCAGTGCCAGCTCGGCTGTAACTCACGGTGAAAAATGCCCCATCTCCAGCAAGAGTCTCCCTGAGCCTTTTACCTATCTCAATATGCTGCATCTCCACCACCCCCTCCCTGCTTTCATTTTCAATTGCATGTAATCAGTTTTCAGCTCTTTAACCTTATTCTGAGTGCTCTCTTTTTTAACAATTTGCTATTCCACCCTAAAGCACTCGAAGGGAAAGAAACACACACGTTTTAATTAAATTTCTCTCCGTTTTTTCCCTTTCATTTGCATATTTATTTTTATTTTTTCCCCATTTCCAACCCTGGGGAAGACAAATAAATAAATAAATGCAAAAGGGAGAAGGACATGGAACAGAAGTGGGAAGGTGACTGGGATGCAGATCACAGGCATGGGCTGGAGGCAGAGGGGAGAGAGGGGAGGGACAAGCTAGCAACTAAGCTGAAGGTAAGGTCAGGTATGGCAGAAATCCAGGGTGCTCATGAAAATATTTTTAGGAAAGGAAGGAACAGGTAGAGAAGAAAGACCTGTTTTGAAATGTTGGTAGAGAAGAAAGACCTGTTTTGAAATGTTGAGAGTAATATGTTGATGCGATATGAACCAACTCTTCAGACTCTGATCTCTAATGTGTATTCCTGGCCCATTTCTGCTCCTCCACTGGACTTGCAACCCGCACACCCAGTGGTGTGCACTTTGGGATGCTGGGCAGAAGCCATGCCAGGCTCCTGGACTAGAGGATGACAGAGCAATGCCCCTCATTTTGGAAATGACAAAAGAAAAAAAACACAAAAACTAATCAGCCCAAAGTCGAATGCGAGTGACAAAAAATGGATGTTTCAGAGTGGAAAGAACTAAAAAGTGATTAAGATACTACAAATGAAGACTTGATCATTAACCAAAAAAAACCCCAACCAAAAAAGAATAGGGCACTCCATGCCCCTGGGATGATTTTTTTTAATTTTCCTTTTTCCTTCTGTCTTTTTTTTTTTTTTAATGTGAATAAACCCATGCAGTTTGGCATTTAACTGCATTTGTTCCTATTTCCTTTTCGTTTCCAGGTTGTAATTTTAATTTTAATCTGGGAATATGGTACGACCTCCTGTGAATCCAATAAGGGATGTCTTCTTGTAGCAGTCTCCCTGCTGGTTCTATGGGGTCTCATTTCATACCTGCTCTTTTCAGGTTGCTTCTTCCCCAAGAATATATGGTCATGCCGGGGTGAGGTTGAGAGAATACGAATTCCCCTATGGAGAGCTGCAACTCAAATTTGGGACCTGCCAACACAGAATCCCTTTGCAATAACCTGGAGATCTGTTTTGCACACAGTTTTGTTATTACTCACATATTACCCGAGGACAGTGTCATCTTCTTTTCACCACAAAATACATGCAGGGGCATTCAGGGTTCTCTTCTCCTCTCTAGTAATGACCAAGTCTTTTCTGCAATCTCTATCCGTCCTGATTACCTCCTTAACTGACTCTCCCTGGGGCTGCCTACTCTTGGTATGTAAAGAATTTATTATTATTGGTTGTGTTATCTTTGGCTGTTTGTTCTTCAATTTTTTTTTTAATCTCTATTTTACATCTCAGTGCTGCATTTTATGTTCCATCCTATTAGCATCACTTGGACGGAATATCCAATTTTTAAAGGATTCTTTCTCTGACTTGAATAAATCCACATAACTTGGTATTTAAGTGTACCAGTTTTTCTTACCTTTTTGCTTCGGGTTTTTATTTTGATTTTCATTTGGGGGTATGGTGCTACCTCCTGTGACTCTAATAAGGGATTTTTTTTAAAGCGCTTTCCCTGCTGGTTCTTTGGGTTTTAATTTCATAACTTTTTCCCTTCAGGTTGTTTCTGACTAAGTTCCTTTTTTTTTTTTTTTAAAAAGTCCTTTTTTGATGTTCTGTGCCACAGAATTTCTGATTGGGGAAAGAATATGATAGACATCGCTTTATTAGGGTCATTTTCATTCCTTCCTACTGTCCTTCCACAGCCAGGCTCTGACTGTAGGCTACCAAAAGGCAAGGCCGTACAAACACATCTCTTCCCATCCTTTCAGAGAGGGTTAGGATAAGACATCTTTTACAACTTAGTGGAGGGGGTTTCACCATGGCAGGAACAGACAAGGTTTTAGCCAGAAACAGGCCAAAGCAAAATGTGGCTCAGGAAGCCCATCTAAGAACTTCAGTTTGGGGCCCACCCCCCTGCCTGCTCCTCAGCACTTGCTGTTTTATCCCTAACACAATGGAAATAACAGAAGAACAGAATCAATCCTCCTTACGCACTGCATCATCTCCCCTGGCCTCGATCAGCTATGGAGATGCCTTCCCTCTTACCATCCTTCCTTTCCTCCAAAGGTTGCACATTGCCTGGCGAAGGCGAAGCCCCCCCCTTTATGTTCCAGGTACCGCTGCAACAGGGGCACATCCAAGCTTTCCTCTCCCTTCCTCTCAACTGATTCTGCATCTCCCTCTCGGACCACTCAGAAGGAAATAAAAGGTACCAGGCCAGATGCCTCCTAATGGCCTAAGACGGACAACAAAGAGCTCTTCTCCTGCTGCTGCCCGTGCTGTTCATACCTCATTCTCTGAGCCTGGTTCTCTCAGAAAGCACGTTCCCTTGGCACCTGTTTTCTGAGCCAGAATCCTTGTGTCTGCACACAACTGACACAAGCACAGCTATTTCTTCTTTTGACTGCCTTCCCCCATCAATAAGGACTCCTTCATATGGTAGGACATGTACAAAAAGCTCAGGAATATTTTTTAACCCTTTTTTGAGAAGTGAACATACTTTTCAGGGGGAAAAAAAATCCATGGAATGATGTGGTTCCTACTTAGTGGGGACATCTCCCACATTCTCCTCCCAGACTTGACATTTTAGTTCCTTTCTTTAGTCAGAGGGTCTCAGTTTCTGAGTTTTCAGTATGGGAACACTGAATCCGATCTTGATTTCCTCCCCCCTTCCTTAATTTCACATCAGACGCAACAGGTTTTTACATCTCATCATCTGAGTCAAACTCCATGCACTACCATACCTTGCTTCATCTCAGTAGTGGGCTGAACCACAGTTTATCAGCTAGAACCAAACTTTGAAGCTGAGGCCCATTTCCAACACAAAAGCTCTCAGACAAAAGAAGTAAGGTGAGGTGAAAACTTCAGGGGCTTGCAAGCATTTAATCAACCATCACAGCCTCACATGACCTGCGCATCTCACCCCACACACCTCTGCAAGGATACTGAGGCAACCCATACCTCATCCTTACAAGGAAACTTTTGCCCAAGCCCATTATCACAGCCCTGATATGCCTCTCCTGTGCCACCAAGAATCTCAGAAGAAAATGCAACCCTTGTAGAATCACCCACCCCTTCTGTTTAAACTTGGTTTTTTTAAGTTTTTTGGGCTGTCCTCAGGGTCCAGGGCATTCAGAGCTGGAGCAAAGGGTCACCTTCGCCTCCTGGAGGTGGGTCCATGTGCCCTGGCTGGACAGAGGTTAGCTCCCTATGGTCCTGTCCTAACTCATCTCCCCTTTTCAGCTCATCAAAGTGCTGCAAATATTCCATCCACAAGGATTCATTTTAGGAAACGAGGGTGAAATTAGGGTGAACTAGCCAAACACTTAGACTTAAGACTTTCTGTGCATATTGGGAGGGAGGGAACATTCCCTAGCAAAAAAATGTACATTTCTTTAAGTCTTTCAAAGTGGATTAACAAACATCCATCAAGATTGAAACAGGTCTAGTAGCACCTGCCTTGGGGCAAGGGATGGACTAAATGGTCTCTTCCTCTCCCTTCCAGCCCTATCGTTTAAGGATTCTCTGTTGCATCCCTTCCAGATGCCACACCCCAGTGGGTGGCTGGAGCTGACTTGTGGTTCAGAAAATCTCAGGCTGTTTTTTTCCAAATTGAGGCTCTTCTGTGGCGAGGCTGTTAAACAGAAAAGGAAAAAAAAAAAAAAAAGAAAAAAAAAGAAAAAACCCAACCCAAACCCCTTTGCAGCTGTCACGGCCGCTCGCTGCCTCAGTGCCTCCGAACGCCACTTGGTTCCCGTGCGTTGATGCATTTACTGTACTGGTAATTAATGCCGTTAGCTTTGTAATTAAAAAAAACAACTTTTTGCCTTTATACTTGGGGTGATAATGCTGCAAGTAAAAATTAATTAAAACGAGATGAATTGCCTTCAGTTAAACGAAACGGAAAGAGAGGGAAAGGAGGGGGCATGGAGGGGAGGGGGTTGTGGCGGTAGCGAAGAGAGAAGGAGGCACGCAGGAGCCCTGCTAATGAAGCAAAATGATGCTGTCGGCATTTTTAAAGATTCTCCCCTTGGCTATGGTACCTTCTGTTGGGTTCTGGGTTAATGGAGCCTAAAGCTATACGTCTGGCAGGGAAACTCTGTGAGTCACCGTCGCCCCATCTCTTTCATGAGGTCCACAAACACACCCGCCCATGTTTGTTCAAGTCCCTCCTCCTCCTCACCTTCCTACCCCCCACCTGGCTATAAGGGGTAATGGGCTGTGAAATTGGCTTTTCTATTATTATTAATTAGATCTGATGTCAGGCTTTTTGTTTTGGTTTGCGTCTGGGTTGGGTTTGTTGTTTTTTTTTCCCCTAGCTCAAGTAAGGAAAATATCCAGATCCCTGAAAGAGGGCAGACTCCTCACAAAGTTGACTCAAGGAGCCAGTCCGAGCAACTGCAGGGCACTGTGGGTGGAGGATCAGAGCCCCTCTCCCTCCTTTGCTATGCAGGTGACTTCTCTGTTCGCCACTTAACTCTGTGTGCCCCTTAAAAGAGTCCCATCTCTGTAGACAGAACTTGAGTGAGAGCTGTTAGAAAGGATGAGAAGTAAGCCTGCATAAGAGATGGAGGAAGTCCCTGGCAGCAGAGGAAGCAGCCAGCCTTGGCATGAGGCAGCAGAAACCAAAGTGTTTCAGAAAGTCTTGAACAAGAGAGAGAGAACTTCCTTTGGGTAGACCCAAATGGTTCAGATCTAAACCAAATCCATGTTTGGAAATTATTTTGAATTTTACCAATCTTATGGACATCTCAATTCCTAGCTCCTAATACGTAGGGGTTTAGCAGTTAAGGGAATAGGAAATGGACAATCTGCATTTCTCTGATCTTGAACTGCTGTCCAAAAATGGGGTTAAGAGCACCTACCTACCCACCCACCTATCCTGTAGCACCCATTGCTTTCCAACCACTTCAGTTTGGGAACTTCAGAAGTTTCCCATGTACAGACTGCAGACAGCAACCTACTTTTCCATCCATCACAGCTCCCTGAGAGTAATACACGGACGCCCATGGGGACTGCTGACTCTAGATAGCAAATAATAAATCTTCTTCTCTAGATGAGCTATCTCTCTACAAACACTTGTCTATTCTGGAGTTAATATTATAGTATTTAAGTGCCCTGGGTCAGGACAAAATGCTGCTGCTGCTATGAGAAAGAGCAGCAGTACCCAGGAAGTTCTCCTAAGACCTGAAACAACTAAGACCCAATATAACTTTAATGTTACTATGGCCTGAATGTAAAAATCCTGATCTGTAAAAGCCTCTGCAGCTTTCCACAGGAGCACTGCTCCCCCATTCTCCCGTTTGCCCTCCGGAGCACCTCATCACTGTGATGACCTGCTTCAGACTTTTTGCAAACCCACTAAGAACCCCATTCCTTAGGACCAGCCCTCCCATCCAGCCTCTGTAAGGTCAAAGTGATGTGGTTTCACGGCGAAAGACAGGCCCTGTGGTGAATCTCAGGAGAGAAGTCCTGACTTTTTTTTTCCCAGAAAAGCCTCTGCTGTCTCCAGTTTGAAATTCAGATGGATTTTGAGCAGCGGGACCCACCTATCTCCTGTGGCAGGAGAAGGACTCTGTTCCCACATAATCTCCACCTCTTCATTCTGGGGCTGTGCTGGCAAGACCCACCGCAAAGATGCTACAGATTGTGCCATGGCTGATGAGCACATAGGGCTGCGCGTGCCTGTTCGTGACAGGAATGCACTCCTGTGCTGGTTTGGGCTGGGATAGAGTTAATTTTCTTCATAGTAGCTACTATGAGGCTGTGGTTTGGATTTGTGTTGGAAACAGTGTTGGTAATATAGGGTTGTTTTAGTTACTGCTCACCCCACCCTACCATCAAGCAGGCTGGGGGTGCAGAAGAAGCTGGGAGGGGGCACGGCTGGGACAGCTGACCCCAACTGACCACAGGGATGTCCCATGCCATATGACGTCATGCTCAGCATGTAAAGCTGGGGGAAGAAGAAGGAAGGAGGGGATGTTCAGAGTGATGGCGTTCGTCTTCCCAGATTGCCGTCCTGCATGATGGAGCCCTGCTTTCCTGGGGATGGCTGAACCCCTGCCTGCCCATGGCAAGGAGGGAATGAATTCCTTGTTTTGCTTTGCTTGCGTGCATGGCTTTTGCTTTACCTATTAAACTGTCTTCATCTCAACCCATGAGATTTCTCACTTTACTCTCCCAATTCTCTCCCCTATCCCACTGCGGGGTGGGGTGGGGGGGAGCGAGCGAGCGGCTGGGTGGTGCTTAATTGCCGGCTGGGGGTCAAACCATGACAAATCCCTTCAAAATGGCAGCCACACTTGCCCCACGCACAGGGGAGAGACGAATGAACACAGGCATGCTGTCCCCACTTTTGAGAGGGATGCTAGAGCTGCCATGTGCTGTACAGGGCTGCTGGGACTGAGGAAGAGCGAGACCACCTCCCCTCTGTGAAAACTTTCCCTCTCTTCTGTTTCATGTTCACTTACGTATCTGTAAGGGCGGTGCAGCCACTGCCATAGTGCAAAGGGACAGACAGCTGACCTGTCCTCCCTGCAGGGTTTCAGAGCTAGAGAGTACTACAGCCTCAGCCTAATGCCTGCTGGGTCCGGCTCCTGGGGGCATCAGGGCAGCTCTGGAGGACACACTGTGCTGCCCTGGCAACTCCTTCCCAACTGAGTTCAACATGGCTCCATTTTTACAACTGTAAAATGGGGATAATGATACTTGCTTCTTTTGTAGGATACCAGGAGCTCTGCAGGCGAAAAGCAACATATCAGAGCGAGTTTTAGGCATCCTGGAGAGCTCAATGCAAACTCTGCTCCTGCTCTGGACTCCCTGCCTCAGTTTCCCTGCCTACGAAAGTAGGATGGTAGCACGCACCCTCTTTGCAAAGGTGAGGCTGGGTTACTGACTGGGAAGGTGGAGTCACAACCTTAAGGCAAATTCATCCTGCTGTAACGTTATCAAATCAACTGAGTGAAACCACAAGTGACTTTGGCCCTTCACCAGAACCAAGGCATTGCCTTGACCTTTGCAGTCTATGCAGGCTGTTCACTTCGGGTTATTTCAGAGTTTCAGGCAAGACCTTAGCTGGGCTGACAGCTTTGAAAAAACAGTCAAGCAAGCAGAGCAGATCCATGGCAGGGGGATGGTGGGTAGTGGTGGAAAGCAAGAGCTGAGAACATTGTTCCTGACCTTTTAAATGAGACTTTGCAGCTATGGCTTGGCTGAACACATACCTCAGGCCTGACTGCTGCAGTGCCACAAACTTCTGTCGTGTTACTTCTGAGGTGCCCTGGTATAAACAAGAGCCAACACCAGCAGACCCCTCTCTCCTCCATCCCCCCAATACATACAACCGCATCTACCGACAGCCCCAGCACGAGGGCTCAGGGAAGACAGGCACGTGCAGCACAGCAAGGGATTTACAGGCACTGTGTGAGAAGGCAGGGAAGGAGGATGGTGGAGCAAAGGGTAGGTTTTGGAGTACAAAGAGTCTGTGCGAAAACGCAGCTCTTTTCAGCGGAGTCAGTCTCTCACGTGACTGTGGCAGTCTTCAGCTCAGATGGGTTTCATTTTACAGCGCTAAAGGAAATAAATAAACTAAGAGCGATGCTTTTCTGACTATCGTGGTAAAGCAGGCATCACTTCATTACAATCAATGGACTTCCACCAGTGGATAGTTGATGTGAAAGAGATGACCATTAGCCCCAGTGTATCTAACCTGCCAGCTATCTCAAATCCCTCCCGGATCTGGAAGTCAGCTATTCTTTTCTGACTCTTAGAGGAACCCCAGGAAGAAAGAGCCTGCAGTCAGACTATAGCTGCTGAGGCATGACGCAAATTAGACGCCAATCTCAGTTCTCCATAGCTGTGTCATCTCCTGCAGGGCTAAGCATAAGACACTGAAAAAGCATGGGAAGCAGCGATATTGAGCCAAACCTGGTTCTAGCTCCGATCCTTACACTTTGCTCCAGGAGCAAAAAGGTGCTATAATGCCAAATGACCCCGCCTGCTGGAGACTCCTCCCACGTGAACTGGAATCACTCCAACCCTTTTGCAGCCTCGGTACAGAGGGAATGAGATGGAAACGAGATGGAAACGGGGACAAGGGAAAGGTCTGCTCTCTCCTAGTGTTCCTGTGATGGGTTACAGGTCCCTGCCAGCCAGCCCTGAGTTTGCTTAGACAAAAACTTATGTCTACCCCATCCCTGCAAGCAGAGCCTTTAACCCCCTCCTCATTAGTGGCACCAAGTGGCATTCCAAGTGGATGGAGCTCCTTAAATGAAGAAACCAGATTTTTGCTGACTGCAGCCATCTGCCGTATTTCACAGGTGAACCATGGAAATTTTCCTTAGGAAAGCAAGCAGTTGATGGAATAGTTCAAGGTCCACCACCATTTCACAGCACGGGAAGATATTAGCAGTGAATAGACTTCTAAACAACACTGTCTGGAGAAATCTCCTCCTCCTCCACCCAGCGGTGAACTGGGTCCACGCAGGCAAGCAAGTTCAAGTTCCCCTCTTCCTGAGCACCAGCAGGGCTCCGGGGAGTAACCTGTCCACCCCACAGCCATGAACTCCTACTCAACAAGCTGGCTACAGGGCAAGACTGATGCGGGGCAGCTTAAACACCATTTCTCCCCTCGTTTTTTCAATCACCAATAGTGAGGAGGTGTTGAGTACGATTTGTAGGGCCCTCCAGTTCTGCCGCAAGATTCCAGAGCACCCCTGGGTGGGAGTCCTCAGTGGGCTCGCAAATGCAGCCACTTCAGGGATAAACACGGCAGCTGCTTAGAAACGGGTGGCGCTGAGGGAAGGAATGAGGGAGGCTGCTTTATTTAAGTAAGACCATTGGGGGACACTAAGGCAGATGGAAAATAGTTCTTTGCGCTGCAATTTTCCAAGAGTACTGAGGCTGCATATACCTGCTGGGAGCCACCACACCTCTGTGTGGTGGGGACCTCCGCAGCTCGCCGTGAAAGCTGCCCTCCCCGCAACACAGCGGCCGCTGACCCCTCGCCGGGACCTTGGCTTACTGCTGAATGAGAGGAAAAGCACCACCTGCTGCACAGCCACCAGCACCCCTGCGTTCACACGACAGGTCTGTCGCCCAAACACGCCACCGGCCTGAGGCTGCTTAGTCCAGAGGAGATCACTGCCCCAGGAGGTGCATCTCCCACCAACCCGGGAGCCGACACGCCACTGCACTGCTCCCAAGCCAGCAGCGATAAACAGAAGACGATGCTTTAAGGAACAACAAATGCATCCTGGTTTTCATCTTGCGCTAAATACCTAAGCCTCCACCTGCTTGAATCCTCTGCTACCCTTGCCAGGAAGCTGCTGGAGAGGAAACTAGAAAAAGGAAGATGCAGGCAAAATAAAGCAAACTGCCAGGGAAAAATGTCCAAAAAGCTAGCCCAGAGGACAGGGGAGAATCGAGGTCTCCACAGATGAGTGCTTTTAATTAGGAAGAGGGCTGAACGGCAAGGAGCTTATGCTAATACGTAGTCTCTTTTAATCAGCTTATTTTTTAAAAAAAGCATTTTTTAACAGTCAAAATAGTTCTGAAAAATGGCAATTATCAGAAACGCGCTAACATGGAGCAGGTGGGCCAGCAAGCCGAAATGGTGGAGGCTCCTGCCTGACAGAAGGGGACAGCATTGTCACGCAGGGCACTGCGGGGATGTGGTGGGAGGGCCCTGGGGGCCGCCACCCTGGAACGGCTCCCGCCCCTGACATCCCTGAGCTGCGGATCTTCCCTTTCCCCCCTGGCCTAATTAATCCTTTCTCTCCCCCACGTGGTTCATCAGCCTCTCCCATCAGACTCTCAATGAGTCCCCCTTCGCAGACTGAGACGTCCTCACTCTTTGCCTCTCTGTCTATGTCCCCACCTTTCCTCCTGCCTGCTCCTCCAAGGACTACTCTACAGGCCGGCGGTGCAGGGGCCTTCTCCAGCTCCTGCTACAAACCTGCCATGTTGTAGGCTCCTGGAGAGAACATTTACTGTGTGTTTCCACCCCTCAACACCCTAAAGAGAAGCTAAGCCTTTGCGGTTCATGCCTGAGGTGTCTGAGCTCAGTCCAGGTGCGACTCCTCCCAAATAGAGAGTCCCTCTATTCTTGGCCACCCTTGCTGGAGATGGGCACGCATTTGCATGCAGTGGGGTGCAGAGAAATCCCCCTCTCCTTACGACTTCTTTCTTTTGGCATTCTGTCCTCTCCCCTGAAAAGTGATACTCTACCAGAAACGCGCAGGATTCCCATCACCTACATGCCCTCAACTATAGCCGGCCCACGTCAGCCTTTGTCAACAGCCAGCCTGCTTCTCCAAATGGTACAGCACGCACCGGTATTTCAAGTAGATGTTACCAAGTGAAGTGAACACCAGTTTGCAGCATCCTACTTTGTCTGAGGAAACAAATCCAGGCATGTAATGCCATCTGCTCCTGTAGGGCTGCCATCCTCATATTTCTCAGTACCATGTGCAATAAAGAGCGCTACCAGACATCACTCTCAAGCTCACAACAACCTTGGGGCAGAAAACAGGAGGGGGAGGCAGCACATCCAACGTGCCACATATGGTGGGGTGAAAGGAGAGAGACAGAGAAAATATCCACCAAAGGATGGATAGAGCGACAGGCTGCCTGACGCACGCGCGCGCAGCAAAAGATGCTGTGATTCTCCTGTCTGAAGGCTGGTTTAATGCTAAACGGTTTTCCAAGATTTCCGCAACAAAGCAGAAAACTGGTTCAGCCACATCTTCTCCTCTCCAGTCTTGACACCAGAATACTGACTGGAGCCTCTACAGCTGTCCCTGTCTCATAAGGGAAGGGTGTTGAGCCACCACTTACAACTGTGCAAAGCCTCCTTGGTGCCACCAGGTTCAGCTTATGCCCAAGGACCAGAGCCATGTGGCAAGTCTCTTTCTGACTGAGCAAATGCCACTTGCTGGCGGGGCAGCTTCAGCACCGCTCAGCGTAGCTTCAGTACCAGGGTCTCGGCTCTGCTCACCCTCTCCAGTTTCTCAGATGCAGGCTCCCAAATGATGGGACCTAAGGACACCTGATCAACCAACGTGGTTGTGCTTCAGGGAGCTCCCATCTCTCTGGGAATCAAGGTTATCAGCTACAAATCTCATGGCAGTGAAGTATCAGGCTAGGCTTATAACTCTAGTTTTACAGCATGAGCCCTATGAGAAAACCATCAAATACATTTTTGACCCACTCCTAAAAGACACTGCCTTTCCAAACAGTCACTGTACCAATGTGCATGGCATTAGCATAATAATTTGGTGCCAAAGCCTGAGGCCGTCGATGTACATTTGTGCATGGCATATCATCTCCCCATGTAATCCTTTGCTCTACTTTCTCTCCTCTGTGTTAGAGGACAGGCATTTCTTTGGTGAAAGGAAGGAACTACAAAGCTGATTATTTTAAAGCTGCATCTGTAAATTCTGGTGTCCAAGGCTAGATGACAAAAACCAACACCTTGGGGTATGACCTGGTCAGATCTCAAAGGCAAGTTCATACAGACCCACACTAGCAACTTGAGTCAGGAGACATCCAAAGAAAATGGCATTTTGTACCATCGGACCATGTTCTTCCACTGAGGCCACGACACTGCTGATCCCACTTCTGATGAGAGGACCGTGTGATTTAAGGACATGAGGAGCTGGAGAAGTGAGGAAGATAACTGCGATGTAAAACCAATACCATGATCTCGGTGACCATTAAAGATCCCATCTCACGTTCCATTTTCTCCTTCACAACATTTTTAAACTCCTATCAATTTCCCATACTGTATTAGATGCATTAGTAGTAATGGCTATTTATATAGCTGTAGGTTTGGATCAGGCTGCTGAAGAAAAGAAGACCCTCGTGCTGAAAGGCTACAATCTAAAGAGTGAACTAAATGCCAGAGCATATAAGGTTAAACATCCTAAATAGCTGCCTCCCATTGATAGGTGATGAGATTGCTATTAATCGAGTGTAGAGATAGAAAGCATTAAAATAAATGTTAAAATAAATTACATGCTAAAATAAACTACACCAACTGAGCACATTAATATGCACTAATAGAGACTGTTGCTAAAACAGGATTCTTTGTTCTGGAGCAAAATGCTTCAGTATTATAGGCAGGCCAAAACAAAAGTCCCCGCTGCTGTAGTGAAAGCTGGACTGAGATTATAAACAGGATTTTCGAAGCAGAGAAAGTTGTGCCTTTCCAACAGAACCGTGCTGCCGAGACCAGTTGGACTGGTGTCCCAAGGCTGAGCTCCACTTTGAATGGATGGACGGAAGCATCATGTCGAGATACTGTCTCCTGCGCTATCTGATGGGCGTGCGTGCGCCTGCTGTCTGCCTCGGGCAACGGTGCAGGCTGAGCGTAAAGCAGCACCATCTGTTTTGGGCTGCCAGCTTGTGCCCCAGCACTGGAACGGGGGGTCCGCGTGCGCCAGAGAGAGAAAGGCAACCTCATTGCTTCCTACAGTATGGGGAATCAGCAGCTGTGCTCTAAGCCAGCAGCAAAGAAACATCCCCCGAAAGCAAATTAAGCTGCGGTATTTCGTTGGCATTAAGCTGCGGTACTTGGTTGGCAGTGGCAGCGCACCCTCGTCCCTGCCACCGCCTCAGCTCTGGGCTCCAATCTGCACAGGCCGTGTGCAGGGGTCAGGGAGCACCCCGTGCCTGCGGGTCCGTCCGGCCTTGGGCCTCTCTGGTGAGGCACTGGCAAGTGTCCCACTCGGGCTCTGGGTGGGGAGGTGGGCTGGGGGATGGCACAGCTCCCACCGGTAGCTCAACCAAAAGCTACCTATCAAGAGCCAAGAAGACAGACATCGGGAAGACCAAAGGGTCCGAGGAGCCACATCAGTGCTAATGCTTAATGTCTAAGTCCAAGAGAGTCAGAGGCGAATCCAGCCTCCTACCACTCCAGCCACCAACCCCAGGTCCCCGCAGTCCATAGAGAGGAAGAGCTGCAAAGTCTAAATTTGATGCTGCTTCTTGGCACCATAGAAACTGGTGGACTGAATCAAGTGGGAGTACAGCAACATAACAGCGGGCCTGTAAAGTTTTATTTCTGAACACTTAAAGTGTGTAAACATGTCTATCTCTTTTTTCTTTCTTCTTCTAGAGTGAAGGGAAGTGATCTTGCATAATCTAAACCAAAGATGACACCAGTGCAGGTAACCACGCGTCCCCAGGCAAAGGTCTCGCTGTCTTCTCAGCAGCCTCCCCTTCCTCCGATTCCCAATTAGCCAACCTTACAAGGTCTGCTCTGTTCCCTAATGGTTCCCTTCTCATTACTCCGCCCCGCACGCTTGCGAGAGATCTAAGCGAAGAATTAACAAGGTGCCTGCTGCAAAACAAGCGGGGATTCTGGCCCTGCTGCTGTACCGCTGAACAAATAGTTTCAGTGATAAATAAATAAAGCTATTCACGGAGGATCCTCACTTCAGTTTAGTTGGGCTTTCACCATGCCTACAAACCTGCCATTTTTCCAGACACTTGGAAAAACAGCTAGTAGCTCTCCTCTCTATTTCTCCATTCTAAGATAAGTAGGAAATGCCATTTATTTGTTAAAATTTTATTAACTCAGAGCTCACTTCTCCTTCTTCTGCCTTTAAAAGCACCCAGCCCGTGGTAAGAAATGACCAGCTGCAGGCAGTGCGAACAGGCCAATGTTCATTAAACGTCTTATTCAACCCCAAACCTCATGAATTGTTTAATGTACGACGGAGACAAAAGCCTTATTTCTTCATGTGTCAGCTCTTGTTAAGTGGCTCCCTGCCCATCTTGCTGCTGGCTATAAACAGGATTAACAATCCCCACCGCCGGACGCAGGGAATGGGCGCATATCCCACACGCTGGCACACAGGCGCAGAGGAGGGAGCAGCGCTCCTCCCCCTTACACAGCCCCACACGCATGTGCCCAAGCAGGCGTGCACACCCCCCCGCACACCCCCCCGCACACCCCCCCGCCCTGCCGAGCTGATTTGGGGAAGGCAGACGGGCAAAGCCAGGCATGCCAGCACGGAGAGCCTCAGGTACCTGCACGCCGCAGGTGACAAACGCGCCCTTCCCAACTTCGGCGCGATGCTCGTCTGCGTGGATCACTTCCCTTCCAGCTTGTATATACAAGGGAGGAAAGAGCACGAGCTCTCCTAGAGAGGAAGATGAGCTCTCTGGGTGACTGACGGCTTTCCCCAGCCCCTCGTGCCCGATGTCCAGCGTCAGATGGCTTGAACCTGACTTCTGTAAGGAAGTCTACAAGGAGCTGGGCACCACATCGCAGGTGGGAGCCCTCAAGAGACGGCGCAAGCACACAGCGGGGCGGGGGTTGCTTCTGGAAAAAGAGCCAACACCTCCCACTCCTCCTCTCCTCCCCTGCCCAAGCACACGTGCCAAGCCTGCGAGTTCGCAGGCACGTGGGGCAGGGAGGCAAGCACACAGGCGAGCCCAGCACCCGTCTTCCTGCGAGATCCCTTCGGGGCCCACGTCCCCAGCCAGGGAATATCAACCCTGGGCCACCAGCTCACAGGACGCTGCGGCCACCGCGGCCGGCAGCCCAGGAGGCTGCCAACCACCTCGGCCGATGGGGGGAAAGAGGGAGGAAGATTTGGCAGCTGGGGGTTGGCTAGATGAACGTCCAGCTTTCGGTGGGGCTCCTGTGGTTTCCTCGCCATCCCCAGCGGCAGCGGGGCCTGGGAGCGCTTCCAACGCAAATGATGCTGCCGGCTTCAAAACGCCAACCAGCTGGTGGGGTGACGTCACGGCCCCGGCCCAGCGGAGAGCCGGGCAGCACGGAGGGGAGGGGGAGTGGGGGGGATGGGAGGACGTCCTTGGGGCGTGAAAATCTCACTAGGGACAGGGCAGGGGCAGCCCCTGGAGGCACGGCACAGGAGGGGGGGACCTGTCTTTAATGCAGCGTTCTGCCAGGGAAGGGGAGATGCCAAGTGGTCCTTCCTCCCTGCCTGACCCCCATAGAGGCAGAAATCACATCTATGGCGAGCAGATGCCATCCTCTGGAAAATGCCATCTGGAGAACATTACTGGGCTGCCTGGACAGACATCACAGGACTCTGCAAAACCTGGAGCTAAACAACACTTGAAACTCATGTCAAATGGTTCTTTAAGAGGCAATAGCTTGCAGGGCAAGCCTCGATCCAGGTTTTTTTTTCCTCATTAAAATCAGGAGGAAGCTGTACTGCTGACCAAACCCACTTATGAGTTACAAAGTGAGTGGGAAAATAGAAGTGTCTGATGAAAGCTAGCATTTTTGTGATAGCAAAGGAAATACCCAGCTCTCATGCTCATTTATTATTCGGGATTATTGATGTATTTTCTGGCAGCAAATAATCTTTTCCTGACACATTACACATATTGTGAATATTACAGTCAGCTGTAAAATCCCCCGCTCCCTCCTGCATACCACCGGACTGTAACATCCGCATCACCAACAAAATCAGCGCAACGCAAATTTGGTACACAACGGAAATGCTGGAAAATGTGCAAGGGGTGTGTACGGATCAAGGCTGAGTTTAGGTGAGGAGCTGTGGGAAGCAGACCAGCCCCACCAGCGCTTCCCAGTGCAGCTCATGGCCTGGGCGATGCACTGAGTGGCTGGGGAAGCCACACGGGTCAGACTGAGATGGCACCTACTTGTGGGTGGGCCACTCAAGGATTCAGGTAGGTGAATCAGTGTGTGATTTATCCAACTTGACTCAGCTAATTAAGGGCTGGGGGGAAAAAAACCCCAAACTTATGACTCGGACGATAGCTGGCAGCTCAAAAATGCAAATTTCCCCATCCAACAGACCATTTCAAATTCGCCTTTGACGGAAATATTCATAGCAGCAATTTCCTCTTCATGAGTATTTGTTCTACCCAAGCTGCCGTGCTTGCAGAGAGGGATGGCAGAAGGGCTGCGAACAACATCAGCTCAAGATTTGCTTTTGAATCAGAACAAAATATTTGTGGATCTCCCCCTCACCCCACTTTGGCGGTGCCTCAGCCGCCTGCGGGACCTTCGGCCATGGTCTCCACGCTGCCCACGGCTGTGCCTCTCAGCCACCCTTCCCCACAGCCCCTTCTCCACCTCTCACGCATGTTTCCTCAGCTCCACGAGTCTGATTATTTTCCTGGCCTTCTCCCTGCCCAAACAGCCCCGATCTATACCAGCCCCACTCCCATGTCATTTTTGGCTGCCTTCGACATACTTCAGCGCCGTGCAAATCAAATGGCTACCTATACCCCCCACCCCCCAAGTGACAGGAACCACGTCCCGGTGAGCGCAATAAATACATTCCCAGGGCCGTATGCATCTCCCTCATGCTCTACAGTAATGTCGCAGCTCCATACATTCCCACCACCCCTTACAGCTGTGTCTCACAAAGCCTCGCTCACGCAAGTAATCCCATTAAACTCAATGGGCTAGTTGCCTAAGCACAGATTTACAGGATCACGCTCTTAAAGGCTAAGCTCTTCAGTGAAGGGACCTGAAGAATCCACTGTAAATTGCCCGCAAAGCCCTACACCCACTGCTGGCCTGCAGAACCCTGGTGTTATTTTCAGGAGATCAGAGTCCTGCCAGGTCACGTTGACTTCTATTAGTGGAAGCTGAGGTGCTCAGCTGCACTTCCAGACGTCAGGCCTGTAAATAATGAACTCGTACTGATGTGTTTCACCTGGTGGGTTTTTCAGGGAGCTGTCACTTGACACAGATCAGAATTCAAAATAAAGCCCAATTTGCCCAACACCCTGAGGACACCAAGTTTTTCTGTTTTGCCCAGCTACAACCGCAGCATCCGCACAGGCTGAGCTCTCAGGACAAAGGTCTTCTGAGTACGCTGGGGCTGGGATACACATATTGGAAGGTGTTTGCCTGGCTATGCTTCCTTCTCTTCTAAAAAGTTTTTGCACCGACACACTCCAGGAACAAAATGGACACGCTATTCGTGCTGAAGAAGGCCCGGTATAATAGTATAATAAATAAACCTTAGCAGACCTCTATTAATAGCTCCTGGAACCTGAGCAAGAACCACGGGGGTGGTTTTGCAGGGCTCGCTCTGCAAGGGCGAAAATTTTTTGCCTACTGTTTTCCCATTCGCCATCAGATGTTGCCATGCTCCATCAAGCTTAGTGCTGTAAGGGCAGGAAAGGAAAGCAGGGGACCAGGGGAGAGAGGAGATGGGGAAATCCTGGCCTGTGGCTGAAGGTGTTTTGACGGCTTTACAAGCACAAAGGCCGGATGAAGTCGTGCTGCAAAATTACTTGTCCATTCATGCATAGGGCTGAGAAGGAATCCTATACAACTAAATTAAATTTAAATTATCATATGCCAAATTTACATTAATATTCAGGGCAAAGGATCATTTTTTCAGGCAGTTCATTGATTTAGTTTTAAATACTAATAAATTGCCTCACTGGACACCGATGGCATATTCCCCTTAGCTCCTACCTTGAGTAATGCCCCAAACATAGGGCTTGGCTTTGCAAGCCGTGGGTAAGCATCTCAGGAAGGGCACATCCAGCCTTGAAAGCAGCACAGACCCCCACAGACGGGAGGGCTCGTTGAGTCAGATGCATTTCTCCTCTCCCCATTTTTTGCAGGTATCCCTTCCCTAAACCTCTCCTCCTCACCGAGAGGGTCCCCAGGGCTGTGCAGGGACCCGGACCAGCAGCCTGGGGCTGCGCAGCCTCGGGGAGGGTGGGCTGGGAGGCTGCCGCCAGGCTCCTGGCCCTCTCAGTTCTGTCCCCCTCCCCAGCATTCCCTATAGGTTTCATTGCTGAATGCCTCAGCCCCTGGAGTAACACAGTAATTTGGCACTGATGCCTTAGTCACTTAATTATTCTTTTCAAAGGCGCCTTTGAATTTCTTTTTCCCCACCTTGCCTCTTTCCCCTCCCTCCCTTTCCCTCTACACATTTTGACTCAATAGTTTTCCTTGAAATTGTCTAAACTTGCTGTTTATTTCTTGCCATCTAGCACACTGTGATCTATCTTTTATTGTTAATATTTTTTTCTCTGCAGCGTTCCTGTTGCCTGTCTCTGAGTTCATTCTGTTGCCTCTTTCAGCAGCACTATATTTTTCCTCTCAGTATTTTTGCTTAGCTCTATTAACTTTTATTTATTTTTCTTTCACTCCTTCACCATGTTTCTTCTCTTAGTTGCCGTGCACCATCTGTATATCTGTTTCTGCTTCCCTCACGCTCCCGCAACTAGCTTACGCTCTGCCTGCCTCTCATCACCACAGCCCCTTGACTCCCCTCCCTAATAAAAGCTATCTAGGACTGGCTGTGCCCCTTCTTGGGTTCCCCTTTCTGGTTCCCAGCTGTTGCCTGGGAAAAATACCTGGGGAGGAGCATTGACACCATGTGCTCCGGCAAACCAAAGCGGCTGAGAGAGCCTGAGTCAAGAAGACCCAAGATGCAACATGAGATGATGAACTCAATGTACGGTTTTTCCAAATCATGAATATTTTTAATTCTGCATTTTCTGAGAGAAAAAAAAACAAAAAAAAAAAAGAAAAAATCCCTCCTCCCCTTGATATCCCTTACCTGGTTTTGAACATCTCACTATGCAAACAAATTAGTTTCTCCTAATAAAGGCTAGAAAGCGAAAAATAAGCCGAAAATGGAAGTATAAACTTAGCCTTAACTGAAGAATTAGAATTGATGCCTCCAAAGTAAAGGAAATTTGCCATCTAAAGAGAGGTGTTCACTAAGGAGGCACAAATCACCTCCCCGTTCCCATGCTCCTCCATTCCCCGGCGCCTTGGCCATCTCCCTGCACCTCCACATCTCTCGCTTCCCGCGACATGGGGAGCGGCACTATCCGAGCCCCCAGCTGCTGTCTTCGCAAAGCGCTGTGAAAACAGATGCCAGAAGAGCATCGTGTGACCGGTGCTCCAGAGCTCTGGCCACCAGCTGCAGATGGTGTGTGCCAGAGTGGGAGGGAGGGACGGAGGCAGCGGCAGAGGAGGACGGAGACGATGTGACTGCAGAGCCCAGTGTGGCCGAGGCTGCTGCTGGGGAATAAAAAGGGCCAAGATCCAGGCTGGAGCAGGCTGCTTTTTACAACAAGCAGCTGCAGTGGCGCAGACAGGTCGGTCACTGCTTCCCCATGGGAGCGGGGCTTTTCCTGGGCAGCCTGGCCATGGCCATCCCTGCCTGCATCCCTCTCCTGGGGCTGTGCCTGGGCTCTCTGGGGACATAAAGGGAGGGTTTAAGCTGGCCTGAAGCATCTCTATTTCTGGTGCATGGGCTTCGCTGCCCATCACCTGTGTCCTCTTCCTGCGGATGGAGCCCGCGGGGAGGAGGCAGGAGCTGCCCCAGAGCACGCAAGCGACCTGGTCCATGCACACCCTGACCCAGAGAGAAGGCTACCCAGCTGACAGGGCTTGTTATAGGCATCCACGTTTACCCGGCCCACGAACAGAAAATGAGGCAGCAGCCAAGAAATGAAGTTCATTTTCTCTTCCTTGCCTTTTCCAGATTCAGATTGAAACTCATCAGGGTCACAACTGTATGGATTACAGCCAAGGAGAAAGGTTATTGATGTGCCTCTAAGAAATAAAAACAAAGCCGAGAAAAAAACAAACCAACGCAGCACACAGGCAGCAAGGCTGGAAGTAAGGAGAAATGCCATCCTTGCATTCCAGGTTAACAGGAATGAACCCAAATCTCCTTCCAAATGTCAGCAAGGTTCAAAACAGGACCCGGAATGAAAACCACATTGCAAACCCAGACGCTCACTAATGCAATTCTGAATCATAATATCCTTAAATCTCACTGGGGACAGGTATGGTATATTAGGATGGTAGGTAAAACTTACATGCCATTTTGGTTTCTTTTCTTTCCTATTTTTTTAGACTATCTTCATCAAACCACGACTGGTTTCTGAATTTCATGCCAGGGAATATGAGAACGTATTTGTATCTACATATACATGCATGTGTGTGCATGTATCTACACAGGCTTTATATACATCCTCATCTAAATCTATGCACATACATACATAAAAAACCCAGAGGTTCTCTTGTCAGGTGTACATACTATGTACTGGACTTGCCCTTGTCCCAGCCTGCCCATTTATGCTCCACACCACTTCACTGGTTCCGCACCTCTCAGTGCGTTCAGACATCCCACATCCTCATTATCCTCAGACTCACAGAGCCTGGCTATCCCCCCTGGAGGCTGTTCAGCACAGAAATTTGTGCTTAGCTGAATTTTCACCATAGCTTTGCAATTCACCTTTACAAAAATAAACTCTCCTACGTGGAACTTTTGCAATCAGCAAAGAGACCAGAACAAACAAACGGGAAAACAGTCCCGTCAGCGATTCTCAGGCCATGTACACTGCACGTTCGGAGCCCGTGGAAAAAACAGCCACCATCCCAACAGTGGGCCCTGTGCTGATGCTCCTCTCTTGCTCAGCCGGCACTCCCCTGTTTATCGGATCTAATGCAATAAAATGCGTAATTAATTTCTAAACGCTTCCGTTGAACGGTGCAATTTGTCAAGTCGAGTTGTTAATAGAATTAAGCTTTTTATCAGCGATTAGCAAAAGAAGGTAAAAAAAAAATTAATTACGGAACTGTATGCCTCCCTGCTTCAAAGCCAGGTTTGGGATTAAATGTTTGATAAAGGTTCCCTGGCACGTTATAAAACATTTAGCAAAAGCCGCTTTCCCCATGGTGTTTTCTGCAAAACAGCCTCTGTGCAAAAAGGGGGGGGGGGGCAGAGGGTGGAAGGGGGACGGTGCAGGCAGTATACTTGATCACGTGGAGGGGGGGACTGGCTTTAAATCATGCAGAACTTATTGTACGGGAACCCCCCCCCCCCCATACTGTATTGTGCTGGCACTGCACCCTGCCTGCCTCGACCTCTCAAGCATCTCTCTCTTGCTTATATAGATAATCTATAGTGACAGGGAATTACAGGCAATACAGGCTATTTGCGTGTGCGTGTCAAGAGGTGCACCAAGGCCTGACCTCAGCGGAAGGGCTCTACCGCACCACGCAAGACAGGCGCACGTACAACACGGGCTGGTTATGTGGTGAAAGTTCCCTTACAGCCCTTCTGATTCCAGTAAATCCATACCTTGTGGAGGGTTGACTCTGTAGACCCACAGATTACACCAAGAGATCGAGCCAGCACTGTCCCCTGCGACATGGCTGGTGCCGGGCCGCCACTGCAGGGGAGGGACATGCCTGCATCCGCACCCCTTGCACCGCAGCGAGAGGCAACGGGGCTGAAGAAGCCCCATCGCCACAGCACAGGAAGGACTCGGCATTGTCCTCTCCAACAAGCCTGCCCGCAGAGAGAGGGGCGAGGGGAGGACTGCTAACCCAAGCATAACCCAGGGAACGCCACCTCCTCTGGGCCCTGTGCCACCTATTACTGATGACAGAAATACTGCAATCTCCCTTTTTCTTTGCAAGCAATACTTTGGCTGTTTACACCCGACTCCCACAGACGCTCGCGAAAGCTGCGCCTGCGGACCTTGTTTTGGAACGCAGTCCAGCCCAGGCGTTTCCCTGCCAAGGCCCAGCTCCCTGGCACTCTTCCAAAACATACGGATGCAGTTTCTCCATGGACCCACCTCGGGTTTGCCAGCGGCAAAGGAAGGGACCCATCTGGGAGACAGGTTTGTCATCCTTGCAAGGACAGGCTGGGAAATGTCATCGTGGGACATCTGGAGGCTTTGCTGAGCAAGAGGGGCGCAGAGCCCCCCGATGATGTGCTAGGGGGCTTTTTGGGGGGAAGCCCACATACACAGGAGGATGAAATGCAGCGGTGGTGGGGGCCAAGGGTGCAGGCAGGGCTGGCAAGGGAAGTGCTGGGCACTGGGAGAGCTGAGGGGCTGCAGGACAGGAGGAGAGAGCTACATCAACAGAGCTTTAAGGTGCAGTACAGAATTAAATACTGACAACAGTTATGTTTCCATGCACACCAGCTTAATTAGCAGCACGAAGCTTTCTGACACCTCCATTTCACACTGTCTTTATAGTAAGTTTCTCAGCGTGCAGAATTTCTGGCAGCTCAGCACACGCGCTGTGCAATGGCTGTGCAGCTTGCAGGAAGGAAATGAGGAGATGAGATCTTTAACCCGATTCCTGATCCTACCGGCAAGATAAAGTTACAAAGATAATTCCACATTTACGTACTTCAGATCCCCAAAATGAGACAGGAAGGGAACGTGAAGGGCTCTTCAGCAGCCCCCCCCACCCCGAGTCATCAGCTCAGCCTCCCCTTTTTCCACTCCTGATAGATCTGGCCTCAGCAAGGATGGATGCGGAGTGCCCAGCAGAGACTTCTCACGCCAACGCTTACATGTGCTAGCAGCCACGACCTGAGGAGGAGCAATTACTGACAGACCTAGAAAGGACTGCAGCGCTGATGGACTACTGCCAAGACACAGGAGACTCCTCAAACACAGGGCTCAGCTCCTACCATACGTGTCTATTTACATGCAACTCACAGTTCAGTGCCTATTATTTCCTTTAAGAGACCCATCCCATCTGGGATTTTGGTTGGGTTTTTTTGTTTGTTTGTTTGTTATTCGACCTAAATTATCATATGCTCAGTCAGTTACTGTTCACCCCTTGAACCAGACTTGTCAGTTCCTCTCTTCTGCTCTCTCTTTCCTAGCTGTTCGCATCCTTCAAAAGCCGGTGGATTGTTGTCATTCATATCCTGTCTTAAGTTGCCACTTAGCCAACCCAGACATATTTAGTTCCTTTAATCTTCTTCCCTAATAAGTCAATCCTTCAGCCCTTTAATCATCCCAGCTGCTGTTCTCTCCGATTTGTCTGCACCATCCCAGTGTTGAGGTGCCCAGAAGGCAAAGCAGAGTTGTGAGCTGCGCCCGAGCAAGCCGTTTCCTATGGACATGAGGGCACGAGGGCGCTGCCCAAACTCCTTAGGGTTTGTTTCTTCTCCCCCCATGGCTGTGCCTATTGCATTATCCCATAGCTCCTTGAGGAAAGCTCTCCTTGAGGAAAGCTCTCCTTGACGTAGCTGCAGCTACTGCATGCTGGTTGTTAAAGCCTCATTTTCCTTTCACCTGCTCCAATGCTGTCAGTGGATTGTAGCTGATTTGATGTGTTTTCCATGAGAAAACCAGCCAGAAAACCCTGTCTGGTCCTGCATCGTTCCATTTGGAAGAGCTCCATCAAGGGCTGCGAAAGGGTTGTGCGAGGAAAAAAGCAGGCCCGTCATTCTCCCCTCCAATTCCATGTGCTCTCCCCAGTTGGGCTTTTCTTTCATATGGCATGAGCGTCACACTGAAATTTCACCAGTTTGGGGTCTTGATATGGAAACGCATGAATGTTGTGACAAGGAGGAAACAGAGAAAGAATTGGGAGCCTCAAGCTGGACTTTGGAGCCAGCTTGTGAAAATCCTTCCCTTCCTCTGCATTCCTGTTCCATGGAACTGGAGTGGTGCTTACTTCCTTTCAAACACTTGAAGAAATCAAGTATTGAGAAACGTATTCAGCTTTTGCTTAATAGCTACACATACAAGAATAATTTGATTCACAGATTTCTGCCAAATGTAGCCAGCATTTTGATTCAAAGCTGCTAAGTGGTTTTATTTCATTTCTGCTTCCATCAAAAGAACCCCACAACCAAGTTCAAGTATCCTCAACAATCCTGAGTTCCCTCGCTTAAACTGACATTGTTCTCAAGGAGATATCACAGACAATACCTTACTTTGCTTTCCTTTAAGCCTCTATCTAAATTCTTTCACAGCAGTAAACACGTTGCAAGTGTCTCTACATGAAAGCTTATTATTCTCATTAGTAAAAGAAAAAGTGCTTGCAGAGGCAATAGACAATTTGGGAAGCGAATGCAGAAGTGCGTTCCCTCAGGGAAGTTTCACTGTCAGGCCCCCAGAGCCCTCTCTGCCAAGCAGACGGATATGCCAGCCTGTACACATAAAAAGGACAGAACTATATTTTGTTGTTGATTTATACTGGAAAACATACTAGTGTGTGTCACATTGATTTAAACTAAATTATCAAAAAGAGAATAAATAAATAACTACACGCTACCCTGACAGCTCTGTGTGGGAGGTCTCTGCCCATCGTCGTTTCAGCTTGGTAGTACGCTCACATAGGTGCACAGCTTAGCAAAACGTGACTCACTTACTCACATAGGTTGGGCGCTCCTCAGCCCAGAGCTCACTCTGGAATGGGGAAAGGGCAGGACAGGATGCGAAAACCTGTGTGGGGTTCATTTCCCTGCCCTGCTAATGACCTCCTCTGGGGGACGGGGCAACTCTCGTTGTCCTGCTACAGCGTGCCTGAAAGCCCAGCAAAGAGACTCCCCAAGGGAGTCTTCTCCATGGAAAGAAGGGCCTGCTGGATCCGTACGTCACGGTGACATGCCACGGTGAAGACACTAGCGTTGCCTCCTGGTGCTCAAGCTAGCAAGCGCCATGCCTCAGCTCACAGGTGCCTGTGTGATGCCTGGATGGGGGATACAACAAAATTCTGTGACTTCCTCCAATGTCAGTGTCAGAAACCAGATGAAAAAAAAAATAAAGCCCAAAAAAATACACATCCTCTTCTTCGGCAGATGAACTGTTGGCACTTCTGTCATTTTATTTTGGGCAAGCAATTTTTATGCCTTGGCTATTGAACACTCAATCATTTTGCAAGGCAGTTCTAGTAGCCGGTTTCAGCACTACAGAAAAAGATGTGGCTGTTCAATTCATGTTGCTTCAAATATTTAGGACACGATTTCAGCTTGAATCACGTAAGGTTTTCTCACACAAAAGCCCTTTCCCTAGCAGCTGGGGAGGGCCAAGGGTGACTGAAAGAAGCTCTAATCAAATGTTTCAAGAGAAGCTGGCTGATAGGCACCATGGTACAATTTATAGCTGTCTGGATGCAGGTACTGTAGTTTTGCAATCATGCCAGCTATCAATCAAGCTCTATTCTATTGGTCTTTTATGTCCTGTACTCCAAACTCCAAGCCTAGCTTCGTCAATGGAAAAAGTATTCTGGTAATTGTGGATGATTCTCCCACTGGACACTTTCATATATCATAACGTATTTGGGCAGGACTGATAGTCGTGGGGTAAAATAGGTCCAGGGCTGGGAGAGCAGGGCAGCAGTGGGGGGTACTGGCCCAGCTGGGAGGCAGCTCTGGGAGCACTGGTCTCATCCTCAGAGTTGCCCAACAACAGGAAAGCGAGCTGCTATCAAGGCAAAAGGCCTCCCGTTTGTCACCAGCAGAACTGCACAACCCCCTTCCCCAACACCCCTACAACACCCTAAGCTCAGCAATGCCTAACAGCTCTGCAAATCTATATTCCACTCCCTTGCCCATATGCAGAGAGTTTCGTGGATACTCAGTGTCCCCTGGACTTTCACGCACAGTGACAGAAGACCTGACACCTTGTTTTTGCCATCAACCTGTGTAAAACTGCCTCCTAGGAAGCCCCTCTCCATGGCATGGAGGAGATCCCTCTGGAGCTGTTGGCCATTGCCACGGTCAGACGGGTTTTCCCCCTGGCAGCAAAGACACAGCCATCAAAACTGTGCTGTTTACGACAAACATCCCACTCCCATTTCAAGCTGCCCCAGAGAAGATGTCCCCTCGCCTGTTTAGGAACAGACTGGAGTGAAAATGAGAAATTTAGCAACACTCAGTGACAGGGCACACACCGCTCTCTGCTGAAAGGGTTTCCTAGGAGGAGAAAACGTACCTGTGCCTCAGCACCCCCTGAGCTCGACATTTTGAGGACATAAATTCCTCCCTCCCGGATAAGGCAGGAGTACCTGATGTGCCAGGGCGAGCGAGGAAAGTCATGAGCTGGACCTCACCTTAGCAGATGAAAGCCCAAGGGCACGGTTTGGCAGTGATCTCCTAATAGGCCTACAAGCGATTTATGTTGCCTCGTCGGTCTGAGGACTGCTGGATAATTTTCCAAAGGTTTTTCTGAAGCTTATTTCAAAGACGTATCGCAATCTTTGCTTCTGCGTATCTTAAGAGCAGGTAAGCCCACCGTATTTTAGCATTCATTTTCATTTGAGTTTCCGATTGGGAAGTGGGGAGATGTTTAATGGCGACAGTTCTGAATTGATTAAGGAACGGTATGGTTGCCGAGTTCATCATGAAGCCGTATTTGATTTCATATCCTAACAAACTTGCATCTGCCTCTTCCACGATGCAGTAACTCTTTGAGTCTACCCGTGTGCCAGGGCGCGCGGGGCTGGCAGAACTGCCATCTGCTTCCCTGTCATAAGCGGCCCAACGGCGTGCACACTGCTGAAACAACAGGCTGCTTTGGTAACAGGCTTTACGTTATTTCTGCCACTGCTCTGCATGGATCAATTATACCTGTTCTGCTCTCCGATAAGAGATTCCCTGCTGAGGAGGCAGGCCACACTTGCCCGGCTGCAGCTGGGCACGGGCCCTTGCTGTTTGTGACAGTAGGAAAGCTGGTTTCCCCTCCCATGGATGTTGGAGAGCCAAACACGACACAGACTTGATGGTGCAGGACTTCCCCCCCCAGCTCTTGCCCTGCCCTGAGCTCCCCACGCCCCACTCTGCCAGGGTCCTTTTCTGTTCACCCTGTCACCATAAAACACCTTTTTTTTTTATTATTCCGCCTCTGCTCTGTGCACAGCTCCCAAGCTACGGAAAAGCCTGCAATTCTCCAGATCCTGAGCTTCCTCCTTCAACCTCTTCCCCTCTTCCTAAACAGTCCCGTACATACAATCAGCTGTCAATCCAGGCAGGGGGCCAGCTCTTCTTTGGCCCACCAGGACCTGAAGGCGCATACATTCAGCTCCCGGGGAGATGTTATTACCCACCGAGTGCATTTCTGGGGGAAGGAGGGGAAGCCCGCGCCGGTGGGAGTGAGAGGGGAGAGAGGAGAGAGCCCAACATGGGGCTTCTGCCGCTCTCCCCGGGAGAGCTCGCGTTTCACTTCTGCTTCTCCTCGGGGTCGCAATTACTCACAACGTTAAAACAACCTCAACCCCCATCCCCAACAGGCGCCGCCTGCTCCACACAAGAGGAAAATTGTGGAGAAACGCTACTTAATTATCACACCACGTAACTAATTAAAAGCTGAATGCTTGTGTGTGGTATGCTAATGGGGCATTAGAGAACCAGCCTGCTTTGGTAAAGAGACACGAGCCCCCTCTTTCCCCCTTCACCTTACTGCTGGAGCTTCAGGCTGACAGGCACCTGGGATGAGGTGGGAATTTATTATGCTGCCTTCGAGTTCACAACTTCACAGAGGGCACCAAGGTCGAGCAACTTGATCAGCATGAAGGGAGAAATCACCTAGGCGCATGCCAGGAGCAAGCTATAGAGTGTGGGTGGCTTGCTATGGAAATTACATACAGAGCGGGGCTCCACGTGCACCCTAAAGCCCATGTTTTCCTTTATGGGTTCTTGGTCGGAAACAGGAGAGCCTCTGGAAGAAGATGTGTATGTCGAGTATCGCCCTCATAGAGAAGCACACTCCACCTTCCCTTCTCCCACCACGTCAATACACCACCTGGCACCATGCGCCAGCCCTCTCCTTTCAGCTGACACCGTGCTACAAGTCCATACTTGCTTGCCCATTCACAGCCTGGACCATGGAACGTGTTCGGTAAGGAGGGAGCTATTTGGTTTTGTTGGGTATTTCTTAACTAGCATGGGACTTGTGCATCCACCCAGAGATTTGTCCTCGCACCTGTGCACACTGAGAAGAGCCTGGGTGATCTGGGGTGGCCAGAAAGCCGTTCTACCATGGTTTGGGAACAGAGAGGGACCCTACAGGGTAGCTACAGCAGCACACTGGTACCAGTTCACCCAATTGACTGTGGGGCTCCTCATTCAGTCTATGAGGGCACTGGGGCTGAGCCAAGATCTTCCCCCTGCCTATCCCTAGTTACAGGTGGGTAGGCTGGGCTTGCTGTGGGGTGTTTCCCTGATACCACCTGCCAGACAGAGGTACTCCCAGTGACCTCCCACCTTCACCCACAGACAGCTCCTGTGAGAGAAGGCAGGTATCTTGGAAGTACGTAGGGTTTTCTGTGGCTTGTCCTTCTTGAAAGGCGTTGGGTGGGGACTTGGATAAATCTACAGCCCTAGAAGGAAAAGAAATTGTCACCAGTGTCAGCAAGGAGGGGCGTGGATTTACCACGGGTTAAGGGGACTGTTGTCTCCCTCTTAACCACCGCCTGCTAAACTGCTCATGAGCCTCTTGCGATATGTCCCATGACCTGCGGACCCCTTCACGAGGGTCGTGACTGCTCGAGGCATGGGCAGCACTGCAATAGCCCAGCACATGGCCAGCACTGCCAGGGGACCTGAGGCCCAGCCGTCAGCACAGGCCTGCCGCCGGGATGCATTTTTATCCCATCTGCCCCACTTCCCAGAGCCACAGGGGAGCAGGTGAGGCTGCCCAGCTGAAGGAAGCCAGAGATGATCTGCCTGTGTTTTCCTCCTGCAGGCTTCCTGTTGCCCGCTCATCCTTCAGGTGCCTGCCAGCTGTGTTTGCCAAGTCCAGGGGTGCCCAGATGCTCCCCTTCCCTCTTGGGATTTGTGTGATGAGCCAGGTTCCTCCACCAGATACCTCCTAGTCCACTGTTTACCAAAGTTTTTGGCAACCATCTTCTGCGAAGGCAGCGTAACCCCCCTGCCGAGCAACCACAAATCATTTCTTCCTGGCTATAATTTGATCACAAACTTGGTTCCTTTTCCTCTCCCATCTTCATTTGGAAGAGGATTCTTTTCCAGCCACCAGCCCAACACCAGGCTGATGTGATGCTGTGTTGGGCACCCATGGCCCCTGCATGGCAGGATGGTGCTCCTGCCTTGTGTGTTGGCTCTGCTACTGGTACATCAATGCCAAAGCCACATGGATGCCCCATCCCAGCCGAGATGGGGGAATGGGGGACAGCCGCTGCTGGTGAGGAAGGTGAGAGCTCAGCCACGGCGCTCAAAAGCGAAGGAGCTGGGGCTGAGTGCTTCCCACCAAATAACAAGGTTGAATGTCAGGGAGAGGCTGAGACCTCTTAAGGAAGACCTCTTAAAAAGATACCTTTTCCTCTGCTCTGAGATTCAAGTTCATGGCAAAGTACTTCTTGGTGCCTTGTGCTCTGAAGATGAGCACAGCATTCCTCATGGTTGGCCTGTCCTTGCCCATTAGCTCCTCTCCCGGAAAGGATCTTCTCCTCCCTGCCTCCATGTAGTCCCAGCAGCTCCCTTTGGCTAGCTCTCTCCAGCCACCTGCGCTCCCACTGTGCCCGGCACGGAGCGATGTGCTCATTCCCTCGCTGTTACTCTGCCATCTCTACCATTTCAGAGCTGATTCGTGACCATTCAGGCTTGGCACAGCAATGCTCACAGCATGCCTCAGCTGATGCTTGACCCTCTCTCCTACACCACCCAATTTGGTCCCAAACCATCAGCCTTACTTTATGGATCACCCCAAAGCCCCAGACTGTCAGAACAACTTCAATTACAGCAGCGATGGGCCCCGTGCCACCAGCAGCATCCGCGGCCTTCCAGCGGCTGACAAGGACTAATTAGGAAATGAAACATTAGTTAAGTCGCTCTCAATTAGGGCCAGGATAACGTTTTCCTGGCAGCACTGGGGCGCTTTAACTGCTGGTCCCATGATGACTGTGAGCACATCAGACTTGCTGAAGGAGCTTTAATGTTTAACATATGTTGGAGGATTACAGAAACCCTCTCAGCTGTGACATTCCTGTGTGCTCCCTGCTTTTTCTTTCCCCTGTAGCAAACAACAGTGAATGCCAGCACAGGAAAGCAAGAAAGAGGCTCAGAGCAATTAGCAGCAAGACACGTATACATGCACACACACACACACGTATGTGCACAGAAGGCATGCATGCCTCTGAAAATATACATTACGCGTGTTGATTAAACAATCACCACACTCCATCCTCATTCTTCCCCGCCTCTGAAAACACAGCCAGAGACGACAGACCATCATCCCATGCCAAAAGGCATCAGAGAAGCCCAAGAGCTTCCCAGCTATGAAAAACACAACACAAAAACAAACCAAAAAAGAGAACCCAGAGAGGTCAGGAGAGAGGCAAACCTGGACTTTCTTCAAATAAAAGCCAGATGCAGCTAAGTCTTGTATGGGAACCTCAGAGGGACAGAAAGCAATAAACAAAAACGTAACCTACCCAAACAAAATGAAAACCTAAAATTAAAAAGGCTGATGTGCCCTTGGAGGAGAGCATGGAAGGAAGAGGAGGGTGTGAGAGGGTATTAAAGAAAATATTATATTAAGGAAGCATACAGTATATCAGTGTATTTTGTGCATAGTTGGTTTACGCGGTGCAGCAATCTCCAGGGACCAGCTGCAGCACACACAGCTTTGCTGGGATTAAGGAACAGGACTGGACTCTCAGGTGCTCTCTCCTGGGGGGAGACGTAGGGTAGAGAGGCTGGGAAGCCAACTGCAACTGTAAATGAGTGTGTGCCACGGTCTTTGGATTCAAGAAAGAATGGATCTGCATCTGCTTGAAAACTGCCTTTTGAAACACTTTTTTGATGGAAATTTTGGTTTCTGAATACATGAAGAATCTGGTTTTTTCCTCAAAAGAAAAGACTTTTCACATGGACAAAAGTCTTCCAGCTAAAAAACGGAGAACCTTTTGAGTATTTGAAATTTGCTACTAGAAAATTTTAGCAAGATCATCACTTTACCATTTGGGGAAAAATACCCACTTTTCCAACTGGTTTGAATGTAGCCTTTTCTGTGAGCCCCGCTCTTCGAAGCCCGCTGGGAAACTTTCCACTGAATGCGCTCGGTCAGAGCTTTGCTGCCCAGCAAAAATATTAAGTCCTGTACAGTAACAGAATATCTGACAGCTCTTGTGGCCCCTGTAACTGGGATCCTTACACAACTGCACCAAACCCCAACTATCAGTTAAGACTTTTGCATCACCGTTTGATGAAATACACCCTTGGCAGGGCAGCTCTTGCTAGAGCTCACCATATGCTCCCCAATGCATCACAATTTCAGCTCACACAGGCACATGTGGAAAGCCTGAGGAGAATTTAAATGGACCTGTGTCTATTACAGTTGCACCAAAACATCAATCCTGAACGAGAATAAGATATTACCAAGGTATCACAAGGAACTGCTCTCTGCCAATCCACACACTGCTGCAAAACCCATGCCTGTGTCAGTATGCATGGACCCTCCAGCAGAAGACCAGAGCCTGTCTGAGATAAGCCAGTGGTAAACTCAGAAGCTACAATAAGCTACTCTCACGTCAGTTTTATGCCAGTGATACTGAGACCATAACCTGGCTTTTTGGCTTGCTTGCCGTCTTAGTTCTCCACCAGCTTTTACCTTGTGTTGTCATTTACAGCTTCGCTGCACAAGAACTCCCGAAGAAGCGTAACGGCAGGGTTCCTCTCAGTGCGCCCACACACGAGTGATGACACACATCGCTAAGCTGTTACCGAATCTCATCGGCAGGCATGCCGTGGGAGGCCCTGGAAGAAGGCGACTTACACCTTCCTGATCAGGCTACTATGTGATTTTGCCTAATTTGGTTACAGCTACTCTCATGCTGTTTAAACAAAGCCCTCTTAGAAAGCCTAGCAGAATAAAAGGAAAGCACAGGGACGCTCTCTTTTTTGATCCTATAAAATCAAAACTGTGTTTTTACCGATCCTCCCTTTTTGAGGTGGTAACATCTGAACGTAAACACATGTCCTGCTGTGCCCCTGTTCTGGCTGAAACCAATGACTCTAGGGGGTGATTACTTTTGATGGAAACACCTTACAGTAAAGTGTAAAGACACATACATGCAGCTTGCCGATCTGTATTGACAGAGGCTTTGAAGGCCCATGGCTCATTTTTTCATGCAACAATAGCTAAATGCTTCTAGTTTTGAGCATGCCCCCTTGACCATTATGTTAGCCAAACTGGTGGGTACCTCTAGGAACCTCCTTTCGCGCATACAGTACCATGCAATTAGAAATCCAATCAAAAAGAGCTTTTGCAACTTCATAAGGATGTTAGCATGCACTAGAAAGTATAACTGAGGAGGAGATAAGAAGGGACTGACAGCAGGAATGAAGAAAGCAAAGGACACGTCCAGTACAGCAATCTTCACTCTTATAGAGTCTCCCTTGATATCACGAGAAAGCCAAGTCATTACGTCAGTCAAATTTGGGGTCGTCATTTCAATACAGTCATCTGTGGGAATTGTCAGCAACTGCTGCAAGACTATTCGCAGCACAGAAAATTAAATAGGTGCTTACGTGTTTGTAGGATTGAGGCTTGTGTGTCATTTGCTACGTGGAACTGGCCCTCCTTACAGTGACGACAATCTCAACTATTAGCCTGCTTGAAAAATTACGGGAAAGCAATTCAGAAGTGTGACCCAACCTTTGCCCAGAGGCTGACGTTGCCTTAGGCAAGCATCTATCTAGTCATCTATCTATCTAAACTCATTTGTGTTGGCAAAGGAAAAAAAAGCCAGAGAGACATGAAAATGATGGTATTTGATACCCACACGCAGGAAAATTTAGCAGCTCTACTAGGCAGTTTTCCTTAGAAACAAATTTCAGACCCCTGAAACCTTGAGATAGTCTTTTCATGTGCAAATATTTAACTGAGTTTGTTCCATAATAAAATTTCTAGGGGACAACCTTGCCACCCGTGCCAGCCGAGGAATACATTACCTGCTGGGGTTAACAGGGTTCCCTGCTGCAGAAATAAATACATGAGGAGATGAGACACAAAAGGTTTCACAGCTCCTGATTTTCCTTTAATAATATTCCATTAAAAATGACTGAAAGGCAACTCTCCTCCTATAAATCAGGTACCTCACTGATGCCTTTTAGTCCTGAGATGGGCCTTCCTTGGTTTTAATAGCTTCCCTTCCTTCCCTCTCTGTCTGTCTCCAGATATGGCTGATTTACCTGGATTAGCAGAGACATTGGCTCCACATTCTTTGGTAAGTGCTGATCAGGCTGAGCTGGCAAAAGATTAAAAATCGCACAAATTGCTTCTATCACTGAGAGAGTCTAATTGATTTTTTTGGGGAAAAAAATCTAAATCATGATTTGCTCTCTGCCGGTTAGAGCTTATCTAGAGGAGGGGCATTGCTCCTCAATGGGTCGGAAGAGGAATATCTCCCTGGACCCCAGCAGTTCCCTGCCACTGCACGGGAGAGGCGTCTCTTCTCCTTTCCTTTGCATACTTTCTTTCTTTATACCCCGCTGTGTAAGGCAGGTGGTCCTGCTGAACTGGGGACAAAACCGGGAACGAAAGCACCTTTAAGTCCAGTCCTGATGAAAACTCTCCCTCAGTTTCTCTACCTGGAAATAGGGGAGTTAGCTCCTCAGTCAGTTTATGGTGGGTACGAAGAGGGCAGCACAAATCAATAGAACAGCAATCTGCCCTCCCTGGCCCTAGAGCAGGGGGGGCAGAGAGGCTGAAGATGCCCTAAGAAGGCAAGCTAGCAGAGCTAGCTCCGGCAGTAAAGGTTCTTGCTTCTAGGATCAGAGAGTCGATGCTCAACTCCTGACGCGAACAACCAAGCACGGGCTGTGCTGGTACCTGAGGATTAATTGATATTTGTAAAGCACTTAGGAAATATAAAGTACCAACCAAGTGCTAGCTAGGATTATTTCCTAGTAAGGAGATGACTAAACATTCCCCTATCACTTGGGGCAGATTTCAACCACAACCATTTACTCAAATACTTAAATTGTTTTTTAGGCCAAGCTGGCCTGATGGGAATTGTAGATGTGCGCTCCATAGCAGCCACAGACCCCGCCAGATGGGACACCAGGGAGCGAGAGGAACATGCACTCACAGAAACATGTGTGTCATCATGTAGAGAAATCACAGCTGCAGTGAAAAACAAAGGGTTGTATGTATTTGTGCATCCTGGCACAGTATTTTGGGGTAGAGGTGCCTAGATTTCAGGTATGCAGTTGATGCTTTCCTCTCCTTATTCTGCTAAAGGAGTGAATTCTGTGTAAGTCTCACATGAGAAAAAACCCAAACCAAACATATGTGTTTGCTTCTAAGCAAAAAAAAATAGAAGAATCAAAGAAAAATAAGTCCAATATTTCTGAATCTATTCCCAAATCATGAATTACAAGACAGGAGCTGAATTTGACTCAGTACTTGACAGAAGACAGGAGAAGATGGGGTTCATCTTAGAACATATGTACCAAGAAACTGTCCTAGACTGAGACTAACGCAGGCAGGAAAGGCAAGGCAGCGCTGCAGGTGCAGGAATAGGTTTGAGCATGGTTGGTACAAGTAGTTATCAACAGTGATTTGGGAGAAGAAGGATATTGGCACATAGGCAACGGGAAGCTAGCGCCAATAGAGTGGACAGGGGAAGACATCACATTTTTAATCTGTGTTTTTATAAAGTCTTGCAAAGGGAATCCTGACCTACCAGCGGGTTCCTGAGCACTATGGGTATGACCATGGGACCACAGGGTGGCACAAGGCAGGGGAATGCATGCCTGGGGGGAGATGTGACTGCCTCTTTCAAGAGCCAGCCACATCTAAAATAGCGCAGGAACGCCGTGACTCGGCAGCCTATTGTACATACCACTGAGGCTTTTTCACTGAGCAGGTATCGATAGCACACTTCATCTCGGCACATTCAGGTGACTCACAAACAGGAATTGATTAAGCCTCAGAAGTCTCCTAAGCCACAAGGCCGCACCAATGCATCTGCCCTATGTTCAGATAGGAAAACTGAAGCAGAAGAGAGGATGTGAAACACCCAAAAACGAGTCAGCGGCAGAATCAGAACTGGACACCAGCTGCCTTACTGCCAAACTCTTCAGATACCATAATTCAAAAGACAGATGCTACTGCAGTAACAACTTGCCTCTTCAACGCCCCATCTCTCTGCAAAAGGCTTCTACTAGGAGAAGTTACCAAAATACCCCATCCTGGCCACACGTACCGCAATGTGTTGCAAAGGAAGATTGCGTCCTACTGGCAAGCCACTTGGTGATTTTTTTTTTTCTTTTTTGTTAACCTGGAACAGGAAGATTCAAGACCCCTTGCATCCTCATATCTTAGTTAGTACCTCCTCCAATATTTCATACCTTCACAGCTTCCTTATTTTATCTGTGAATCTTACCAGTATCCAAATAGGAGTCTGTTCTGAATCTTATTGAGCTCAGTTTCTGATTTCACAGGTATCTGGTGGCAGCAAGTTCCATATGTTAATCAGGCATTTTGTAAAAGAGTATTTCCTCGTCACGGGTTTAAAGTGTTTCTTTTTCATGTAATTGCTTCCCCTATTGTTCTTCTAATAAAATGAAAAGTAAATAGGAATGGCTGAGTGAACTTCTCTGTGGTGACTGTTTCTGTGCCTTTGCCACAATGCTTCTTATTTGTCTTTTCTGAAGAAAACAGTGTTGCTCTTTTTAATCATTCTTTATGAAGAAGCTATTAAAAGACTCCAGTCATTTTTGTTCCCTTTCTCCGGTCATTCTTCTATTTCTGTTATTTCCTTTTGTGAGATGCGGCAAGCAAACTGAATAGAGTGTACAAGGAGAGCACGTACCATCAATTTATATAATGGTACTGTATTATTTTATCTATTATTCTCTACTCCTTTCTTAATGCACTCTCTCATCTTGCATGCTTTTATTTCACCATCACTACAGACGGAACAAATGTTTTCACTGAGTTGCTCGCAGCCGTGCCTTTTTTTTTTTTTCTTTTCTTTTGAGTGGTTACAATTATTTTAGAACCCAGAAACGAGCATGACTAATTCTAATGTGTTGTTTCCTGAGTGCATCACCTTGCCTTTGCCATACTGCATTTCATTTACTCTCATGATGCTTGTAAACTGCCTCAGCGAGCTCATTGCCAGACCTCCTTGGTGTCTTTTTTAGGCTTGGGTAACCTAAACATTGCTGTATTATCTACACATTTTTCCTTCTAAGTATTCTTCCCTTTTTTAGGTTATTAATCCATATTAAACACCAGACATAATACTGCGCAGTGACACATCCACTGAGCTGAGGCATCTTTTCATGCTGAGAAGCAGCTATATATTCCCTCTCTGTTTAGTCGGTAAATTTTGGTTTTCTTATTACTTTATTTATGATACAGCTTTATCTCCTATCCAATGACAAGTTTGTTCCTTAATAATCTCCTAAAACAGACTGAGTAAAAATACAAACCCAACAAGCATTTAGAAAAGTTTGCTTACGTGAAATTTACTCCTTTCCTGTTATCTCATCTCTTTCAGACTCAGGTAATTTTAGCAGGGTGAAAAAAAGACACCCGGCTCACATGGAAGTCAGATGGGTTTGACTGCGTCAAATCACAGAAATCGCAGCAAGGTGGAACGAGAAGGGACCTCACCAACATCATTTGGTCTAGCCCACTGCACAGAGACAAGTTCAAATATACCTTCGAGTCCATTCCTGGAGAATAGCTGCCTACACGGCTTGAAGAAGCTCCGGTGAAAAAGGCTCCACGCCCTCCCACCTACGCTAACACCTTCCAGTACTTTGCTAGTCCCAGAGTTAGAAAGCAGTCTTAGTACCTAACCCACCACTTCTGTCTTGGGGATTTGCAGCACAACAGATCAGTATCACCTTTAAAAGAACAATTTATAGGAGCAAAGACTCGTACATTTCTCTCTGCCTTCCCCATTTAGGGCAAGGAGACTTTTGTGACTCTAGTTCTTTCAACATTCCTGCGCAGGTCCTGTTTGCTCAGCCTCTTGGAAAGTCTGCTGCTCCCCTCTGGGCTCTCTCCTGCTTGGATACATCTGCGTTAAAGCCTCTTGCCCCAAACTGTAGGCTGCAGGTCTGGAGAGCCTGCGCTGGGGCTGGGCATGGCTCAGCAATGACCCAGCACGTAACATGCCTGTCCACGTGACTGGGAATGGTACGGAGAGACTTTTTTGTTCATCTTCAGCTTGACGCTTTCAGAATTATCGGTGGGTTTTGAACTACTTCTAATTCATATTTCATCCAGCTTGCCCGTTACAAAAAAAAGAAAACCCCTGGTCTTTAATTCCCAGAATATGACCTTGCATCTTTACAATTTTCCAAAACTCTTACCTCGATTTGAGTGATTGTCCAACAATATTTGCCAGCAACTGATCAGCCCCTTCAAAAACCCTTGCTCATCATGGTGATATACAGCAATCGAGGGGTCTGGCTCTCTACGCTTCGGTGTAGATCTGCTCAAACTGACTAAAAATTATCAGACTTTTTTTTTTTTTCTACTCACTCGAGAAAGCACAGAAGGTCTGAGAGTCATTTGCTCAGACACAGCTAACCACACACAGTGAGGGAAGATTAAAATGAGTCCACTTGTGACCCGTTTGTTCTAATACCTTTGCTCTTGACACTGCTTGGAAAGTGTCAAAGAAGCTGGGACAGGTAAGGCACCCCCCCAAACATCCACTGTAGCAATGATAAATGAAGCGGAGTTGCTTAGCCTTCCCACCATGCCCTTAACCTTCTGTCATCTATATCCATATTTATGATTAATCTATGGAGCGAGGCAGATACAAGCTCGCAGACAAGAGACAGAGATACATGGATATATTTAGAAGGAGGAGAAGGGGAAAAAACCAATGCAGGATTATCAATCTAGCGTTTAGTTTATCAAATTAAGAGCAATAGCCTGATGTGCATTACACGGGTCAAAGCTGCTTAGTGTGTGACATGAGATTCTTTGACCTGCCCCACTTACAAGATGACCCTCTTACATAAAAAGATGCACCCCCCACGCCTGAGTCTTAATTTAGTGTACACAAACCCGTGCGTCAAACAAAAGGCATGGAGAGCATCCTAAGGACTCCTCTTGCTGCTCGCTCTGCATGTGTGCCCACACGCTATTATGAAGGGAAAGGTTCCAGGTCGCAGCAGGGATGTTTATTTCTGAGTCTCTGTGCGTGTGTACAAAGGATATCTGGCACCATCAGCCTGCTCAGCTTAGTGCCCTAACATTTTCCAAAGACAAAGAGAGAGAGAGAGAGAGCAAAAAGGAGATGTGTTTGAAATGGAGCGAAACACAAATGATACCTTCAGACAGCTGCAGGAGACACAGCGAGCACAGGAGCTTTCAGAGCAAAGGGATTCGCGCGTGTGTGTGGCTCCTCTTAATAGTTTCATCCCGGACGGAATGAAAGCTCACAGCAAGCAGTCCTATCATCATCTGCGAAAATGAAAAAGCATTCCCAGCCCTTTTCTTTGTTATACTCTCAAGTTATTCCAAAAGCGAGTTTCCACATGACTCTTATAGCTGATATCCACCTGCTGACTGTGCTCTCCAAATGCAGGAAAAAAGTCTAAAAATGTTATCATTTTCCTACCCAAAGGGAATTCCCTCCTTGCTTCAGCTAGGCTTGATTAATCCCTTGGGGACAAGGGGGCTTTACAGTAAAGGAGGAGTTCCTCAGTGGCCATACAATCGAAATTGAGGCTTATAGAAATCATCCTAAACTCATTTGGCCCCTGCACCTCAAGTCTTTAACCCTGAGCTTAACAAACACTTGTGGCTGGTCCCGACAGGAGATGGTAGTTGGTTGAATTTCAACTCCAGCCCTTCCCAAAGGGGATCCCTGCAGGTTCTGCGGACGAGGCCTGATCTGTGGACGAAGGGCGTTTCATTCACAGGCTAGCGCTAGGGCTCTGCAGGCCAGCGGCAAGGAGAAGCACTCTCGAAAGGAAAAACCCAACTCGTCCACAGCCCTCAATGGGAGGGGAGATGCCTCCTGACAGTGCAAAATAGAGAGCAGGTCTCAGCATCCCGAACTTTCACAGCTCCAGGGAGCAAAGCGGCAGGAAGAGTTTGCACAGGCTGAGGAAATATGGAGATGAAAGTACATTGCTCATCTGGAGTTCGTCCTTTCTGCCACTGGAGGCTTTTTCAACGGCAAAAATACATCCCCATCAAGTGTTTTATGGAGACCAAGATAATCCATTACAAGGATAAGAATGACACAACACAGTATAAGATGCTGGGCAAGGAAACTAGTAAACAATCTTTTAAATTATGTATTTAGCTCACTCTAGCCATGTCCCTTGCTGGAACTATTCCACTAAATAAGTTCACCGGCCAGAACATTTACAGAAACAGTCAATGTTAAGTGAACAGTAGAGAATATTTGCTGAAATCACCTTCTAAACCTAGAAACTAGAATAGATGCCCTAGAAAACCAACTCCGAGTTTGTAAATGTACATTAAGATGTCCCTGTGCTGCTCTGCTAATCTCCTAGATGAAAGTTGCCCTCAAACAGGCAACATACAGCAGGCTTTCCTCAAAGCGAATGTGCCGTTACATGCCCAGAAATTTGCAGCCCTGCTTAGGAATAAAAACCAGAGATGTAGTCAGAGCTGTTTAGCAGCAGTTCGCTTGGAAACAGCACAACCTATTGATCCTAGGT
Organism: Gorsachius magnificus; assembly: GCA_034008185.1. Classification (NCBI taxonomy): domain Eukaryota; kingdom Metazoa; phylum Chordata; class Aves; order Pelecaniformes; family Ardeidae; genus Gorsachius; species Gorsachius magnificus. The sequence goes on from CM067081.1 coordinate 127,656,411, forward strand.
CACAAAAAAAAACCCAAACCCAGCCCAGACATTGCACGGACTCCTAAGAACAGCTCGGGAAGCTGGGAAGCATCTTCTCTGATATGCCAAAATGCTGCACACAGGGCAAGAGCAGCCAGCCACAGAAGGCAATAAAAGCCCAAGCCAAATTATGGTGATCATAGTTCCTGCCTACCCCACTGTTAGAAATCACGTTGAGTCCAAAGGCCCCACACAGGAGAAAAAAAAAAATCAATTCTAGAACAACTGATACAAAATAGTTGTTCGGGTGTCAGCCCTAAAGCTTGAGATGGAAGGACACTGCACTGAGTCAGGGCTCTCCAGCCTGCCCCAGGACATGCACAGGGTGGCTTTGCAGAGCCCACCTTGGCCAGAAGCGTGGAAGGCAAGTGGATCGTACTGGACTTAGCAGCTGACACCTTTTCCTTCAGGATTTTTGAGGCTAAGCAGCCCCATCCCTGCTGCGTTTGTTAACGCTACAAGGAGAGGTGACCCCCAGAACACCTACATACAGGCACATCTGTGGGGAGGACATGTCTGTTTGCAGGGCAGGCTGCAGAAGCTGTACTAATCCCCAGTTCTTTTTGGGAAATGAAAGTCCTTGACTCAAGCATGAATGATGCTGGCAAAGATCCCATTACTGTAAAGCTCCCTGCCAGCCAGCCACCTCTCCCCCTCCCCCTTTTTATCTCTCTAAGGTCACTAAACTGCAATTTAGTCATCATTCCTTATAGAGCATGAGCAGATATGAAACATCTGGAAACTGTTGTAGTCACGCTTTGAGATACACATCCCGAGGGAATTTAACTGCATAGGAATGGGACAAAGTACTTTTTTACCTGGAGGTCAGCACAGCTTGAATGCGCCCTCGGTAGCTAGTTACCAGCTACTAACACCTCTTAGATGACCAGCTATGAAATGAGTTAGAAGGTCTCGGTACAATTCCCAGCGAGATGAAAAGCTCAACCCAAAGATCACCTCAAAAAAGTCCATTAGACATCCTTCTTTCTGGCACTACCACTGAGGGAAAGTGGGCCATAAAAATTTCACTCCTTGTTTAATTCCAAATGTGGTCCCTCTAGAGATGAACTGTGGCCTGCTGGTAGGAAAGAAATTCGCCCTGCTGCTACTTGTGCTTTGTAAGTAGGTAACAGCAGTCCCCAAACACATAAAGAAGTATTCCCAACCTGATATAAAAATGTATTTATGTAAAAAAAGGAGCAGAAGATTTTTTTTTTCCAAACCCCCGCAGAAGCCAGCACCAGCGTCAGTCAATTACAGGAGACAGCATTTTCTTACCTGACCCACACTATAGAAAGTTAATTTAAACTTTATCTTCAATAATCTCACTCCTTTTTATTTATTTCATTCAGAGGGTGTGGAGGGTTAAACACAAGGTGTTTTAGAATAATTAAATGAAGGAGGAAGCACTATCTTACTGACAAAGCTCCTAATCTTCCTTATTTATTAATAGGACCTGCGTTAAGACTGCCTGTCCTTAATCCCAGCTCTCACCATGCAAATTCAGAGCATTAGAAATAGAAGAGGCTAATTGAGGCCCTAATGCCAGGAAGAGAGACCATGACAGCGTCAAAAGCTAAAAAGGGCCAGATCCGATCAGCACCTGGATGTGGAGCCGCCAAGGGAAGCCTGGCTGGCCGGGGAAGGGAGGCCACCCATTTGGCTCTCTGGGATTCAAGCCTTGCCCTGTGGGATTTGCCCTCTACAACTGCCTGACAGGAGGCTGTAGCGAGGTGGGGGTCGGTCTCTTCTCCCTGGTAAAAGGTGATAGGACGAGGGGAAATGGCCTCAAGTTGCACCAGGGCAGGTTTAGGTTGGACATTAGGAAAAATTTCTTCACTGAAAGGGTTGTCAAGCATTGGAATGGGCTGCCCAGAGAACTGGTCGAGTCCCATCCCTGAAGGTATTTAAAAGACAGGCAGACGAGGTGCTTAGGGGCATGGTTTAGTGGTGGGATGGCAGGGTTAGGTTAATGGTTGGACCTGATGATCTTAAAGGTCTTTTCCAACCAAAAAGATTCTATGATTCTATTCGGACAAGCCTCGTTCAGTTGGTCTGGTCTGGTCCCTGAGATGCTGCATTCAGCATCACATTGCCTTCAAGGGCAGGCATTTCATTTGGTTTTGAGGAGCTCCAGTGCACCTTCTGAAGCACTCGCTGCCCGTACCCGGAGCCACCAACATTTGGCACTGAGCAACTGCCCCTGCGACGGGCCAGGACAGGCTTCCCAAACGTGCCGCTGTGCGGGGGCTGAGCTGCTGGGCAGCCTGCTCACCCGCCAGGCTTGTGCGTGGGTCCCGACTGCCCTGCGAATCCAGCCGCAGGTATGGGCAAGTTGGAGGCTTTGCTATTAAAGAGCCTAAGCCCTTCCCTCTTCCTTGACATCCTCCCCAAAGACCCGGCCGCCTAATCAAATTCTTTGGCTCAGCTTATGAGCTCTGACAAGATCGCAGCCCAAGGAGGCTTGACTACAGACTCAGCAATCCTTACTACATCCAACCCAATTTAGCCATGCTCTCAGTGCATCGTGCACACAGAAAAGCCCTAATCTAAAGGTAATCATTGATTTGTTACTGCCACAAGGATACGGCAATCAGCAACAGGATGCTGATTGTTTGGGGGATCAAGTAAATTGGTCATTCATAATGGATTTCTTTGGTTTTTAAACAATAGCCATCCTTGCCAGCTGTAACCTCTTTAGGGACATACTGTAGAGCTAATGACAAAAGTGGTCACGAAGTCTTTTTGCCCAAAGACAATGCTTTTTTCACATTATGTAAAATTAATTTTTAGAACTTACTGTTGCATATTAAAAAAAAAAAAGATTTAAAAATAGGAGAAAATTTGAGCAAAGTATTTATAGCAACAACAGAGTCATCATCTATGTTTGATAAAGGACTATAAACCCTCATGCTGGCAGGCATAAGATGGTCATTAATCTCATTCAGTCAGAAAGAAAATGTCTCCTGTGAACAAGTAATTCAGTCATGGTGTGGTACAGGCTTTCTTGCACCTTTCTGAATTATTTGGCAATTCCCGGAGACCAGATACTACATCTGTCTAGCCCAGACTAGCAACTCGGGTGCTCCTGTGTGCAGCAAATGACAGAGAAGTTGGATCAAGGATTGAGCAGTGCCACTGGTTCTGCCACTACCTCTGCTGAAGCTCTGGTGCGAAGCCCTGCCCACGCACCCTCCCAAACAGTGCATGCGCAGAACCAGATGTGCTTCCTGGGAGTATAAAAAGGGGATAGGAGAAAGAAACCTCTATTAAACTGGCCTTCTGCATTCCCTCCTGATTCACAGGACTGTAAACTGCAGAGTTTACTCTGAGGATTAGCACGGTTTAGCCCATGCAGAAGATGACCTCAAAAAGCAAAGCTATTGAAGATGCAGAGCAGGAAACGTCAGGTACTGGTCCCTTCTCTTCACCTCCACCACACCAGAAAAGAAGCACAAGCCTGTGACTCCTCTGCTAGGAACAAATTTTCCTCTCTACTCCTGTCTCTCAGGTTAGCATTTCACCTGGAGCTGCATTTTCCCTTCCATGGTAGCCTTTCTTCAGTGTACTGAGCCAGAGCTGCGGAAGAGAAATGCTGCTTCAGGAAACAGAAATGATATGCGTGGAAATGTTTACCCCAGCTGAATCGCCCTGAAATTTTCAGCTACCCCCTTGCCTACCGTCAGCCCACATGGGAAGCCAGTACAATGCAGCAGCAGGCCCTCTCTGACTGTGAACAAAAAAGTAGTCCCCAAACCATGCCCTCCATTTCTCTCCTCCTTTAGGACAGGACTGATCTAGTATTTGCTCTGTTTTAACCAGGTCCTCCCCAGGGCTAACTGGTTAAGCCCAGCATTGCCCTCTGGCAGCTGATCTGTGTTCCTAGGATTGGCGAGCACCACAAGCATCACTGGCTGCATTTGGGAAAGGGCTGAAAAAAATGTAAATCTCATTGTGGACTATCTCAAACTTCAGCTCTGGCCATCTTGAGCAATAAATTCTTAGGAGATTGCGTTTCCTTCTGGGCTGTAAATACCTGCGGAGCAGTCCCTCGTGGTGTATTCTGGCACGTTTGCTTCTGATACTGCTTTTTTTTTTTTTTTAACCAGATGATCTATCAACACGGTTATGATGGGGAGGACAGGCAGGGGAGACTAAATAGGTGGTAATCCCCCATATAGGCCAACACAAGAGAGAGAAGTAGGTATCTGCAGAGCCAAAGCCATGAGCAGCAAGAGCTTAAGACAGAGAGCCGGGACTCCCTGTAGAAGGCTGCAGCACGCTTGGATCCCTGTGGACCAGGCACCATGCGGGACTGATGAGACCTAGTTGCCACCAGGCTCTCTAAAACTGCTGACAGGTGAGATGGATACCTTCTCAGGCATCGGTCGTCCCTCCAGAGACAAGCATAGAGCACAGAGAGACATGGCAATACAAGTCTTGGGGAGGATATCGGCTACGTTACCTCCCTGCTGACCTCCAAATTTTGCTCACTGGCAGGGTAGGATAAGACAGCAATTTGGATCTGCTTTTTTTTTCTCCCAGGAAGGGATCCCTGAGGGCTGTTACTGATACAGTCTCCCTTGCTCCCCTCTCAGCCCTGCACCACCACATCCCCCAGCCAAATACAGCAGCAAGAAGCCGGCAGGCTGCTGCAGTCACAGCCTCCTCTCTCCAGCGAGAGCTGGGGCCTGACAGCCCAGCAAAATGACCCACTTCTTGCCAACTCAGACAAAAAAGCTCCACTTAGGCCCCAGGAAAGTGTCTCTAATAAGGCCATCCGTTAGCTGTGTCGCCCGGACCCCTCTCAGCTATCCTTCATCCCTGCCCTCCCTCCCTGCAGCCAGCCATTAATGCAGCCGGCACGGAGGAGAATGAAGCCGTCGGGCTCAGTAAATATTACCGAGCTCCACACGGGGAGCACAAGACCATTATTTAGACTCCCAGGTCCTGGGTATGTTTTGATCACACCAATTTAGCAAAGAGAGGTAAAAGAAAACAACTGCCTGGTGGCTGGCTGCCACACCTCTGTCTGTCCCCTGCCCTGAGAAATCCCAAATCCCACGGGATCGGCCAGTTGCACACCTGAGAAACTGGGAGCGCTGCTGACAAACCCCAGCACGAGTGGCCCAGCATGGGACAACCTTGGATTCGTTTTTATATCTCACGGCCGTGGGGAGGAAATGTCATTTCTTCCCCTGAAACTCAGCTCTCCAGGCTCCCTCCTGTAGGTCTGCATGGGTCTCCTTATGTCTCTCCGTATCAGAAATCATACAATGCTGCTCTGCAGCTTGAGCTGTTCCAACAACCCCAACTCTGCAACAATGTGCGCTTCTCAAAACCCCCCGCCCCCTGCTTTTAAATCTTTCCTGCATTTGTCCCAGATGACTTCCCTGCCATCTTTTCTTGCCCTTGCCCCACACCAAGCTCTTCTTTCTCCCTCCATGCAATGACACGTCTTGGCTCGGGAGTCGGCTCCTCCTCATCTCCCGCTGCGTACGACAGCCCTGCTGCTAGCTCAGCCGTATCTGCTGCTTCCCAGCTCAGCTCAGACCCCATCCTCCCCCTGGCTCTGGGCTGTTCATGGTCCCCTCTCCCAGTTGCTCTGCTCTTGGCTCTTTGGAGGCTTTAATATACTCATTTACCCACTGTCAGGAATTGTTTTGCTCCATAAGCACTTGAGGTACAATTTAAGGGGGGGGGGGGGGGCCGGAATCCCAAGAAAATAAAGTTGTGCTACATGGTATTTTGAGAGAAAGAGAGGCAAGCAGGTCTCATGAGAACTGGGTATGAATTTACCTTGCACATCCCCATAGGCGCAGGCACAAAAAAGTGCAGGCTGATAAATCCCTTTTATTACCTACACTGGTATCTGAAGGCAGGAGAGGATTTTTAAAGTCTGGCCAGTCCCCAAAGTGTCAAATCCAAGGGCGACATTTGAAATTCAGTGGTGACAGTGTAAGACAGAGACAGAGAACAGTGACCATGTGTCATCAGCCCAGAGTATGTGCCAAAGCCAGAGAGACAACACATCAAAATAGCCCATGAAGCTCCCGATATAATTAAAGAGTCACTAACATCGCATGGAGCACTCTGGGAAGACAAAATAAAAAAGAAAGGAAAAAAAAAAAAAAAAAGAAAAAACCAACCCTGCTCGGCACAAACGGATGGCACGAATGCTGAGGCAGCAGCATGAAGCTTAGTTCCTCCCACGCCGAGCAGAGCTCTGCATCCTCAAAATGCAGCTCTGCTCAGAAAAGTGACTATGCAAGAATGCTGGGTTTTCTGCACACTCAATCTGTCCCCTGGGCTGCTCAAGGATAGCACTGTTCACTTTCTTGACTAAAATAAGCACTTGCTACTTTTTTCTCCTGACACTCCTGAAGGAGCCAGCACAGCCCTAGAAGTGGGAGCTGTTTTGCCAGCAGCACCAGCATTAGGCAAGCTCCATTTAAGCACAGGTTGGGTAGGCTGCGGCAGCATCGCAAAGAGCCCAGCCCATCTCTCAGATTTAATTATTTCCAACTGGGCTTTGGTTGGCAGAAAGGGCTGATGGGTAGGCTGGATGGAGGCAAAACCCAAAACCAGGCACTCCCTTGGAGATGACTCCCAGAGACGAGGTAAGACCACGCTAAGGTGCATCACTATGAACTCACCCCATCAGCCAGGCTGCTGTCTCTGTCCCTTAACCAGTGATCTTTCAACATGACCTCAGCACTCTCCCCTTTACTTGTTCTTTTCACTCATATGGACGCTGTCGCAGGGCGCTGAGAAGAATTCGGGTCATTTCAAAGCAGCTTCCCCCCCAGGGTCCAGGGAAAGGGAGCAAGGCAGTGACTGAATAGCAGACCCGAGCCCAACTCCTGCATCACGCTAATGGGCTGTGCTGTCCCATACCGTGGAGAAAGGGTTGGGACGCAGCCCCTCTCCTCCTTGCTAGGGCAAGCAGCACCTTCTTTTCTATTGCCCTACCCCCTAGCCTACTGCCTTGTCCTCAGGGATTAGCCTGTCTCCTTGGCTGATAACCAGATCTTCCTTTTATCGCCAGGGGACCCAAGGAAAAAGGGCAGCAGGGACAGAGCATTTAATGTAACCCTCTGATAAGGGAAAAGAAAACCCTTAGTCCGTCTAGAAGCACCTGCTCTTTCCTCAGATGCACCGGCAACAACATCTTAAGGTCAAACTGTAAATCATGTAAAACATCTTTATACCCTCAAAACTGGTCTTTCTCCCTTTTCTTTCCTTCTTTCATTTTTAGAAGCCAGGCTATCTGAGGACATTGAACTCCAGCGTTGCAGGTTTCCTACCTCAGCAGGAAGATGCTTCTCCTACTGAGGTGAAACTTGGGCATCGTACAGTGGGCTCATTCCTTGCGGGGAGCTGTGAGTGCACCAGCCTGTCTGAGGCTCATGGCCTGCAGGTCTCCTTTCCTGGGAAGGTGAATTTCATCGTCATCAATCAGCAGGGGAGGATTTGCATTAAACACGTACGGTGTGAGCAGGAAGGACTAAGGAAACAGTTGGGCCAACATATCTCAAATTCAGTTTTGCAAAACTGCCTGCCGGTCTGACTCAGCTTAGCTACCCTTTACCACACCATCAGCTAGGTACTTTCCATGTTAACTTACTGGGGCTCAAATTCCTGCACTGGAAAGTCTTTGCAATATCTCTGCAGTCTCACCCGCTCTAGAAACACACAACTATGCCGAAACCAGTGCCGACCATGCGGTGAACTGTTTTTGCAGTAAGCAGCTAGGGAGAGACATTAGGGATTCCTTGCAGTGAAGCAAAACTGAAGACTATTTCTCAGCTAATTTAAACTGCAGTAGCCAAGACATGAGAGATCAGAGCAATCCGATCCAAGCAGGTTCATGAGTGCATACCCACATCATGCCGGCATATTGATGTCCGCCTATGCCCTGCAATCCTCCTACAGGTAAGAAAAAAAACCCCACTCTTGGCATAACACCTGGACAGGATCTAGCAGGATTTTGGCTGAAGCGACCCAGTTTCTCTTGCTGCTGTTACTTGGGATGTGAGGTAGCGGGATGGGAAACTGTCAACAGACTCCGTTGATAACCTGTAGAAAGCCTCTCTGCTGCTCTCATCCGACATGGTTTAATTTTTAATTCAGCAAAGCAGTGACAAGGACGTAGGCTGCCGAGGCCAGTCAGCAGCGCAAATTGGCCAGGACAGGCTGAATTGATCTACAGGGAGGAAATGAAGACACAGCAGAAAATTTGGGCTATAGGTAGCAATGGGGCAAGCTGCGGAGGGGGAGCGGAGGGGGAAGAGTGATGAGCAAAACTGATAAAGGGAGCAAGGACGACACCACAGGAGGGAAATTATTGGCATTTGGACAGCCACGGAAGCTTAGTGCCCAGAACTGTCTACCCTATGAAAACCGGCTGTATGGTACGGCTGGCCTGGGCTGTATGGTACATGGACTGTATGGATTTTATTGCCAGCATCGGACATCCACCATCCCTGTGCCAGAAGCCGTAGCACAGGAGGCTGCCTGAAGGTGGCCTGTCCCTGCGCTTTAGTCGGTCCACAGAGGGTAGCAGGGGATCCTCAACCCCAAGCTCTGGCTTTTTTAGTCAGAGGTAGAAACGTCATCACCCATCCGATTCCCTGGCATACTTCTATCCCTCCCAAGCCAAACGCAAGGAGTGAAAGCACAGCTATGTTACTCATGTCCAACTACAAATAAAAGCGAGACCGTCAGCACGATTAGTTGGAGGGGTTTGCTATCGCTGCTAGCATTGGCGTTTACTATCTTAGCACTACGCTTAAGACTTAAACCCAGAAGGAGATGAGGAAAGTGGCCCCGGCCTATCTGCACGCCTTGCTCACACACACAGGCTGAGAGCGCGTTTGCCCCAGAGACAAGAGCAGATTTTTCAGAACAACGGTTTAGACCTTATAAACCTTGTGAGCAAGCACAAAAAGTGCCCCGACACCTAACACAACCACTTGGGCTGACTGCTGAGGACACTTAATGAGTGTGCTGTCTGACACTTTAATTGTTCAACAAGTAGCATGCTGCTTAATTGGCATTTTTCAGTGGTAGCTGTAAATACAGCCCTTGCGGCCTATTCACATCAGACAGACAAGAAGCTTCAATGCTGTTCTATAGACTGCCGAAAATTTCCAAAATTTGCCAAATCATTTCTAGCAAATCGCTCCAGAGAACCTTGAAAGTTTCCAAAACTGCGGGGAAAAAAATATTGTTTTAATATGGATCTTTTGCCAACAGTTTGTTCCTCATTTTGACCACTTTTGTCTAGCATCAAGGACTAGCAGAACTTTGTTATCGCCATGTTTAATGCTTGCAGCAAAAAAAAATGCAAAACCAGGCATAAGCTGACTGTATTCAGTCATCCGTCTGTCACTGGGCTGAAACTCTGCTCAGATTCATTAGGCGGCTTTCAACAGTTTTGAATGAATCTGATCCCCAGTTTGAAGCAAAACGGTATCAATAATGCTTCTATGTTATGACTTGATGAAAATGTTTGTACAATCTGGGAATCAGAATATAATCATGTAATAAGCAGAATGCAATCCTTGAAGACAAATGCCGTCGAGCAAAGTGAAAGCCACACCATTTAGAAACAACAACAAACCAGTAATACAGTAGTAAGACTGAAATAATTCAAAAATTGCTCTGGAAATGCCCTTTTCTCTGTATTCTGTGGCGAGAAATAATAATACTCTGAAGGCAAGGCGGCAGAATCTGTGGTATTCTCCGTGCCCAGTACTGAATGGAGGCAGCAGTTATTGTACTCTACACTATAAGAAATAATTTATTTTACCACGCGCACGGCTCTTAACAGAGAGGGGAAGCCTCCGTTTGGAAAGTGAAGCATAAACTCTTATTGAGCGTTAGCAATATCAAAGCTCACAGTCATTCACCACAATAAATAAATAAACCCTCTCATCTGTACAAATAGACCACAAGACCATAATTATGAAGCACCTTGCTATGTTTGGTCTCTGCTTTTTCTTGCTTCCCTTGCAGAATCCAAGGATTCATATAAGCAGCATGTACACGCTGCAACGGGAGACACAACTACAATTTATCTGACATGGCTACAAAGGTATTAAACTGGCTGGAGTAATTTCCAATAGCGGCACTAAAGGCATGATGGCACAGACTTCAATGAAAATGAGCCATTCTGGATGCTTCACAGTCTTGTTCACAGCCCATGCCAACATCCTCCGTGCTGACGCCTCACTGCTATCTGTATTGCCAAAGTTAAAATTAGGGCAGGTGGGGCTACCCAGGCTTCAGTCACGCAGGCAATTCCTCTATAGACAAAGCCTCCTCAACCACTCACATGCTTTTGGCAATTCCACCCACCATATATAATAGACCCAACGCAGTCTGCTTTTGATATGCAAAACTGGTATGGGTGAAAACTTTGCATGGGTGGAAACAAAGGGGTAGAAACATCAGCAGAACACGAGCAACATCAGCAGAATTTTCTCTCTCTATAATGGAAGCAAGAACACAGTTTAGTCAGAAGATAATACAAACTTCACTTGTAGTCTAGAAAACACTGCAAGCCTTAGATTAGTCAGAGGAAGGCTTCCTTACTGCTCCCTCATAGCACCAGGGCAGGTTTAGATTAGACATTAGGAAAAATTTCTTCACCAAAAGGGTTGTTAAGCACTAGAATGGGCTTGCCCAGGGAAGTGGTCAAGTCCTCATCCCTAGAGGCATTTAAAAGACAGGTAGATCTGGTGCTTAGGTTTAGTGGTGGGATGGCAGGGTTAGGTTAGCGGTTGGACTTGGTGCTCTTAAATGTCTTTTCTAACCTAAACAATTCTATGATTCTAAGTCAGAGAGACGTTGAGGATAACAAAATAGAGCATAAAGGCTCTGACTTCACCTTCAGTTACCCCAGTCGAAATCTGCTGTTACTTCCCTATCTTTGGTGAATTTACATCGGGCTAAACTGGGCTTAATGGCAGCTGAGCCACATGGAAAGGGAGCCTGTCCTCCAGGCCATGCCCAGTTCTGCTGGCCTTCACAGAAACCGATGCCGTGCCGCACAGGGCCATAGTCTGTAAGGAAACATCCCACTCCACGCCCGCTCTGACATCCATAGGAATTGAGGCCATGCCGAGCAAAAAGGCCCTACTTTATGTTTTGCTCCTGGAAGAGCTGTTTAAATATTTTTGTTAGAGGCAGAGTAGTTTGGGATGATAAAGATAATTAAGTGCTGAAAGTGTAGCGATCCATTTGACACCAAGAATAAGAGATATGAAGTATTTCTAATAAAAACAGAACCCCTGGTGGGATTTGAACTCGCTGTGTGTCGTTACAATTTGAGGCAAGTGCAACATCCACGACAAGGCTAACACCGTCTCTTTGCCGGGTCTGCAATTTACTGCTCTTATATTGCCTACATTGGGTCTCCCCTGTTGTTCCCCAAATGCAAAAATTATATACTACTGAATGCTGCACACAAACATAAATTAATTTGTTTAAATGAACACAAGGGTTATAAAGTTGGGGAAAACCTGTTTCCTAGTTGGTGCCAACATCTATAACCTGTTCCTGAATTCATTATCCCTGCTCTCAATTTCCTGCATGTTTTGCTTCATCAGGGAGTTAAAAAAAAAGCAGCTAGACAATCACGATGATGATGAAGGTGAAGAAAGCGGCTCCTGCTCTTTAGATGTCTGCTCCCCCATACGTAATGTCAGAATGATTAGAGCGTCTGATGTGATGAGAGTGATTAGATCTGTGCAAACACACACAGAGGAGGAAAGAGGTTGGCTTTGACAGAGCACTCAATTACCCAGGTTCTCCCACCACCGCTGGTCCTATCACAGTGGGAACAAAGCTCCCTCTGTTCTCCTGGGAGGGAATCGCTGCCGTGCCTTTCCGCACCACCCCTGTAAATCATGCCATGCCGTCCTGTGCCATACAGCTATAATTTGATAAATACCAGAATGAGTCAAGGCAGTAAATCTGCTGGGTTTTAATTATAAGTGTGCTTTTACATGGGGAGGGGGCTAGGCTGTTTTTCAGCTTCTGCCAATACAAATAATGTACATCTGCTCCTTCGGCCCCGCCTGTGTTATTTTTCCTTGGGAAATCCTCCACTACTGCCATACTACCAGGACTGCACTGGCCCAGTGATAGCTGTCCCAGGAGCATGAATATTCAGTGAAAAGGGAGAGGTTTTCTTCCTCTTCTCACTTGTGGGTCAGGAACCTCTACCCTAGGCAGGGATAGAAAATGCAATGGGAAGAACTTCAGCATGGGGAGTCCCTGGCCACCTTTCCTGTAATCTCAGTTTCCATTGATATTGCCTACGTTTGCAGTTTCATCAGTGCTCTGTGAGTACACAGGTAGGGTTTTTTCCCAAAAGTCCCAACTTCTAAAGTTGGATGATCAACTAGAGGCCTTTCAGCTTTTCTTTCAAATACAAAGTTTCTAGCTGTTGTGGTTTCAAATGCAAGTTTGTAAATGCACGCTAACAAAACAAGGAACAAAAAGAGAGGCCTCAAACATATTCTTCCTTTTAATATTTTAACAGCCACTTCTGCAGATAGTGTTCCTGCTTCTGAATAGTTGAGTACAACTCTGCAGATTGTATTAAGAGAACATCTGCTATAAAAAAAGGGCGATTGGAGGTATGTGCATGTAACACAGAGGGGAAGAAAAATGAACGTAACAGCCACACATGCATCTTCATATAGGGTCGCCTGTGAGAAACCATGTGTGCAAGAGCATATGGCACTGCAGGCGTGTATGTGCAGCTCTGCATGTACGCGGAGCAGCGCGTGCCTCAGCAAAAGGAGCGGGCAACAGCAAGACCGAGGGAATCTCTGTGTGTGAATGTGCCTGCGCTCCCAAAGGTCAACCTGCTCTCCTCAGATTTAATTCCCTTTCTCACTGCTACTGTTCAGAAGTAAATGTTCGCTTTTTATTAAAAATCAAAAGCAGAGGGGCTCGTAATCCTCCTGACTTGAGTTTTTCTCATATAAATGGAAAGTTTAGCTTAGAGCAATAGCAGGTAAAATCAGACTGAAAGCAGCAGCTAATTCCCAGGAGATACAGAAAAGCTAAACAGCATTTAAGGATTGTTTTGTTCATATGTCTACATTTCTCATTAGCTAAATACTTCAGTCTTTGTATTATTATTTTTTTTTTTTTTAAATGGGGAATTTGGTAAATCCCCACACAATGCAGCACACTTTTGGAAACAATTTTTCAGTGATATTGCAAACCAACTGTATTCTCCCCCTGTAAAACTGATTTTGTTCTAATCATTGCAAAGAGATGGCGCTGCACTGGTTTCACACATCTCATTTATTAACTATGTTCCCTCCTTACTCGATGCCCCACACAGCCCTCTCCCCTCCTCATTCTTAGCGCTAATACCGAAAATCTTTCCCTTGAAGCACTACCTTTAATGATATGTCCCTTATTTAACATAACCTTCAGAGCAGGGACCATGTTAAAAAATGCTATCAGCAATACTGCCAGCTTGAACAACCAAAAAATGTAAGTGGGAAAGATGGGAAGAAGGAGGAGAGAGAAACAAAGAGAGAGAGGTTTCTGAGACTTTCGGTTATTTTTTCTTAATATTCCAAGCTTTCTTCGGCAAACACAGACAACAGAAACTTAAAGAAGGAGAGAGAAATTCCTTCTTAAGGACAGGAAATTCCTTCCTCCTTATGCTCAGACTTCAATTAAAACATCAAAGAATAAGATCCAGTATAGTGCTGACAGTAGGCAACACTGCCCTACTCTTCCTCATTTGTTTTCCCCCTTTTCCTTCCCTGCCCATGTCAGCCACAGCAGACTGAGACCCTACCCCAAATTTCCATGTGTCAGCCAAACCATGAGCGCAGGCTGGATGGCACCAAGGAGCAAAGCTCAATCTGTCTTGAAGTTTGTTTTTCTAACCCCATAGTTTGGAGTGTTCCTACTTTGGGGTCAAAATACAGAGGAAGAAGTATGCAGAGAAGAGTTTACTTCCAAAGTTGGAGAGGTCCAGGTGTGAGTCTGGAGTGATAGCTGGCTGCCCTATCCCTGTACAGCAGATCTCTTGCTCCCAGTAGCCAAGTCCTCACCGTAATGAGGTTAGTAGGGTAGAGCCTGAGATCAGGTGGGTACCCTTCTCGCAGAGGCTCCCACACATGGAAGGTTAACGTATTTGTTTCTTTCCACCCAACATTTGGATATCTGTCAGAGCTACAGTAAACACAGCACCAGAAAGGGGAATAAATGATTAAGTGCCACCATACAACTTCTAGCATCCTCTGGTTTTCAGGCAAACTTTGTGGCCATTCACACTTGGTCCCAGTGCCTGTTTCACCAGGTATAAGTGGGTAGAGGGCAGCTCCTCCCTGGGGTTATGCCCTCTATGCTTTGGGCCAGCAAAAGGGCTTGGGAGCTTCAAGGTGCTACGCGAACACCAGGCATTTCCCTCACAGGGCAACTCCAAGGTGTGTGGCTGCATGGGCTCTCTGCCGCCTTTGCCCTGCAGAGAGAAGGGGGCACAAGCCTGCGGTGAGGATTTCACGGTCTTTTTTTTTTATCAGCTGCGTCTATGCGTAAAGCCCAAGGATGTAGACCTGCAGAGGTATTCGCTCGCTAAAGGGAAGCAATGTGTGGCAAACTGAGAGCAGACCTGGGATTTCAACGGCTGGTTAGTGACTGCAGGGGCCTCAAATTTCTCAGCTGGTTCTTCCTCTGTTCCCAGCAAAGTGTTTCAAAAGATAGGCAGAGGCAATCCCAGGGCAGGTTTCTGGCGTGGGATGTGGCACACATTTATAAAGCATCAGGAGAAATCATTTGTTCTATTTCACGCAGCAAATGCGATTCACCTGCAAATTCATTACAGAGCAATGTCGAGCCCCTTCCCTGGGCCTCAGTCTCTCTGTGACTTTGAGCCTGTTTGCCCCTGTTCTGGAGGGGCACTGGGAAGATCAGATTTTCGACTCCGAAAATACCACTTAAAGAATTAAAATCCACAGTCTCTATCATGCAGCACTTTAACTAGAGTTGTGGCAAGGACTTCACGTTCCCTCTCCAGCTTTACCCAGCTTGAAACACCAGAGGCAATTCTACCTGTGCTATACCTTTACCTCCATAGGTGTAGGCCAGAAAGTTCCTAGCTCGTAACCTGATCATCTGCTTGATGCTAGACCATCCGTCTCCTCTATCTACCCCGACATTCAGGGTTCCCTGTTCCTTTTGGGAACTCTTCTTTCTCCATCGGCCACCTGTAGGTTTTGTGTGAATAAGCCCTGCCAGAGAAGCTGAGCTGAACCCATTTGCAGCTGCCTGCCCTCTCCCTGAGCCGGTCTGTGAACAGGAACATGCCTTGGCATTATCTATACCATTTAGGATTTTACACTCAATTAAATCCCCTCTTAACAGCTTCTCCTTCTTCTTCTTCATCTTCTTCATAGGCTATAAAGACCTCGCTTTTATTTTTAGCTGGTCCTGTTAGCTCAGGAGTCGCAGCCTCTCACATCGTATTTTCTGCCCTTCTTCTCTACACCTTTTTGAGTTCTCTGATGTTGAGGGAGCCAAAGAGATAGAGTGGAGGGAATGATAATCAGCTATGCTACGGTATCGTCCCTGTCATGTGACACTGATCTGCCTCAATTATCAACCATTAAAACTACAAACTGCTTCACCATTTTTCCCATAGCCTCCTAAACTGTGAACCCACTCTTGCTACCTGCTGACTTACCTGCCCGAGTAGAGTCAGTCTCTGGACATCACCTCTTCTGAAGGAGCTCTGCAGCAGCTACTCTATTACGTGACTAGGAAAGGATGCTGCAGAGGTGTTAATGAAGGAAATGGGGTGGGGTACATAAAGAGGAACACTGCCTGTATCAGCCTGGTAAAACCCACCTGTCTCTTTGGCTGAAACACTTATGAAAATAAATCTGCCCTCTCCTGGAACAATCAGAAAAGAAGATGAAGAAAGTAGTTGCTGCCAGTCCCCTTTTCACATATTATAGCTCAGCCAGCTCAAAAACTCAGAAATGAATCATAGAATCACTTAGTTGGAAAAGACCTTTAAGTTCATCGAGTCCAACCATACCTGTCCACTACTAAACCATGTCCCTATGCACCTCCTCTACCCATCTGTTAGATACCTCCAGGGATGGGGACTCGACCACTTCCCTGGGCAGCCCGTTCCAGTGTCTGATAACTCTTTCAGTGAAAAAAAATTTCCTAACATCCGATCTAAACCTGCCCTGGAGCAACTTGAGGCCATTTCCCCTCGCCCTATCGACCATTACCTGGCAGAAGAGACCAACCCCCACCTCGCTACAGCCTCCTGTCAGGCAGTTGTAGAGGGCAATCAGGTCTCTCCTCAGCCTCCTCTTCTCCAGGCTAAACAACCCCAGTTCCCTCAGCTGCTCCTCATAAGACTTGTGCTCCAGACCCTTCACCGGCTGCCTTGCCCTTCTCTGGACATGCTCCAGGAACTCAATGTCCTTCTTGTAGTGAGGGGCCCAAAACCGGACACAAATGAGGTAGGTCTAATTCTGTTTTCTATCTGAGAAGGTTCAGTTCATCCTCTTCCACTTCCCAGAGAAATGCCTACAATCTCCACTACTGTTCAGAAGATACTAGGCTCTTCCCGTTGAAGCTGCCATGCACTTATAACAATTAACGGGGCCAGAGACAGGAAGGCCCCTGCACAGCCTGCTGGGGAAGGCACTCCCAACCTCTGCCTCCCAGCCTCAGAAGGAGCAAGGCTCTTCTGGGCTTGGACAAAAGCACAACTGCAAGCACGTGGTTAGAAATGCTGGTAAACAACAGAAATGTATGTGTATTTCTCTGTATAGAAATGGGCATCAGTGAAGAAGTGGACCTGGATTGAAGAGCCAAGAGTGGTAGTTGGGCAGGATTTGGTACCTATATCCTTCTGAGAGTTTAACCATCAATTTCTCTGTCCCCCATCTGTGAAATAGAGTAATTATACTTCCTTGCACGCCTGAGGTGCTCTGACAATGCATTAAAAAGATTGAGAGGTACTCATATACTAGGGCAACGAAGGCCACACATCTGCTTAAGATAGCTCACTGACTAACAACTACCAGAAAAGAGATCCCTACATCTAGTACGTGAGACCACCACCCACACATCAACTTCCTTGGAAAATACAGATCAGGCAAGGGCCCATTGAAGATTCCCCACCACATAACAAGTCTACCTCCTCTCAGCGTAGGCTGATCTGACCCAAGTTTAGTTCAAAATGAGAATCATCCTGCCTAAGGCAGATTTTAACAAGCTAATGTGCTGGTTCCTCTACTCAACACAGTACAGTTGTTGGAGCTGGGTAATCCCATCCCAAGTTTCTTGCACCGGGGAAGCAAATAAATAGGTCTTCATTGCCACAGTGCAGAAATCCTAGCTTCACTGAGGTGTGGCTAATGTTCCACCAGTAAGACACCCAGCATCTGTGGTTGGAGTAACTGAGGACATCACAAGTTACTCTCTATCTGCAAAGATCATAATTTCCCACAAATAACTGAGGTTAAGGCCTTAGAAGCTTCCAAAGAATTAAATAATGTCATAATGAATTCATAATAACGGAGAGAAGCATCACCTCACTTCCAGCTCTCAACACCAGGACCATTTCCCCATCGACTCATTTGAGAGCTGGGCCCCTAAGGCAGGTTACCACACAGTACAGGAATATCACTCATTTTCTTCATGCGAATGAGCAGTACTCGGCAGTCTGCTAGCCAGAGACATGGCGAGAATTGAATTTATTCACCTGTTCTTCACGAGATGCTACAACAGGATTCAGTCACCAGCCTTTGTGGCAACAGTCCATTAACTCATTCTTACAACTCTCGGCAGCCATAACGGCACTGCTCACCAGCCCCGAAACATCTGCCTGCCTTTACTAGTGTTTATGACAAATTTCAGGTTTTGCCTGTCTGCCACTGCATACAGAAACCTGATGGATTTAAGCAAGGAGTAGATCTAACAAGATCAATGTGCTGTTCGGCAGGTGCAGAAAAACACAGCAATTGCTTTTACGGATGAAAGCTAAGCATGAGGGCCTGACCACTTCTTCCCACTAAAGGTCCTGCAAGAATTTTGCAAGAGCCAGTGTCTCAGAGCTGCTGGTACCCGGCACCTTCCAGCGGTATAACTGCACTCTGCTGCCAGGGGCTCACCCCCTCATTGCTACAGGGCAGCAGTTGCGTATACGCTTCTCTGGTGTAAGGCAATCATCTGTTGTGAAACAGCTGTCCCTTTCTACCCCAGCTGTGAGCCTGGACATTTTTTCAATCCTTGCATTCTCTTTAAAAAGTGGGGTATTAGTGCACATTTATCAGGCAATCAGTGATACGCAATTTCTTAAAGGAAGGATTCTGTCCACCGACTCCACCAGCTAAATTAGTTTAGCTCCAGCCTAATAGCATTTGTGCAGTGTATTTCCTGTATGTGTAAGCAAGAAAGGTGTCACTTAAGGGTGCTGAGGGATTCAATTATATGTAACAAGACAGCTTTCTCTCAGTTTCGCTCACTCTGTTACTCAGAGGATTGTCTTTGTGTGTGGTTTTTTTGTAAGGTATTCTTACAGACAGGATCTGTGTTCCTCTGTGGTGCCAAGAGCTGTCCACGTAGGGATCAACCCTTGATTTGAAGGGACAACTACGGAAAGGAGAGGAGTGCACGCCTACATGCATACGTGCGTTTGGGTGTGTGTTTGAGGAAGATGAGGCAGAGGAGGAGGAATGCAAAAGTGGGTAAAGTGAAAAGGGGGGACGGCTTTTCATCTCATTCTGGAAGCCTCTTCTCCAACAACATGTATTTCCAGTTTTTTACCAACACCGTGGTGCATGACCTGCACAAAGATGATGGAGGTGGAATAGGGTGCAAGAGAAATGCGAGCCAGAGGGCCGCCTCATTCCACGTCCCCAGGATGCGCTCTTGTCTCCATCTGCCTTAACTGATGCACAGTATCTGGCTATGTCCTTCTACGAGCGGCTACTCAGGCTCATGCGTGACTTTGGAAAACACATTTTGTTCTTCTGAAGCCCTCAAGGACAATAATAAATAGAATGAGAACAAAACCACCCCAACAACTCTTTAGCGGGTGTCCTTCACAGGCTTACCGGTGTCAGCTGCCCTGGGATTTCACCTTCACCTGAAGGGAGGCCTGTTTAATCATGCAACACTAAAGTAGAAGCAGCAAAAAAATGTTCCTTGAAGGAACAAAGGAAGGCCAACTTGCCCCTGTCCTCATAGTTTTGCTAAGCCTGACCGCAAATAACATACTGCTTGAAATCTGCCTCGTGCTAGAACATCGCTGTGACAACAAGCCTTGAGGCCGGCATCACTGAAAAACAATAACTGATAATAATTCTCCCTGCCCTTTACCGCTGCAGAGATGTGCAGAATGCTCATTACCATGGTCCTCTTTCGGGAAGAGAAAAAGTCAGTGGGTCAACTGGACTGCTGGAGTACGTGAGGTTCGGCTAAGGTCATCGCAGAAGAGCTGCCCAGGTTGTTCTGTTTTGGTTTTGCGGTCTTTGTCACAGGGTTTTGTTAGAGGTATTTACGCTCCAACTGAGCCCCATCTTTTAACAGTTCTGTATACAACTGGTTTCTTTTCATTACTTTCTGTGTGTTTTTCATTTCTGAGTTATATCCCCAAGCAAAAGATGGGCATACAGAGATATTCTTATAAATTGCCTTTCAAGAAGTCTCTGACCAAGTATTTCATAAAAAACCTGTTACAAAATCAAAGGACTCCTGGGTTGGAAATGTAAAGTTCTCTCATGGAGAACATGTCTCTACAAGACAAAAAGCAGAAAAGAAAGAATAATGGATCTTTTCTTAATATGGTGAAAACTTAACAGCAGGGGTGCTGCTGAGAATTTTGCCATGACCTGCGTATGCAATACATCAGCTAATGCACTGAGGAGGAGAATGAAATTGTGAGAGAGCAACATCTACTGCTAATGCAAAACGATCAGATCTGGACTACGAGGACCAGAGGATCCTCAGAGAGCTGAGCTGATACACAGCAGCTCAACAGACCGCAGAAAGTGTTCAACCTTGACACAGGCAATATGCATTGGAAAAGAAAACCCTATCCTCAGATATCTTCCTGGGCTGTAAAATTAAGTATGGCCAGACAAGAAAAAAAACCCCAAACTATACTTACTGTAGGCAGATCGATGAAGACCTTTCTCTGAGGTGTCTCAATAGTAGGCCAAAAAGTAAATGGAACGTTAAGATGTAAAAATAATACTTGGTGAAAAATCACTCCTGTGCAGAGGCTCAGTGAGAGGCCAAAGCTCCAGCAAAATCTCATCTAAGCCAACAGAATGCAGCTTACGTTGGATTTAAGTGGCGCCTAGACCTTGTGTGAGTCATTTCTCTCCAGGATGCGTGAATCTCACCCACTGAGAAAAGTATTAATGCCACTGGGTACGCTAAGGCATGCCTTCAGCTGGAATACTGTGACTGGTCAGCTCTGGAGCTTTTCTTAAAAATAAGAGTGAGGGAAGCACACACAGGCAATGCAAATGATTATAGAGTCCTGCAGAGACTTTGGGATGGGAAGGATCTTAGAAAACATAAACTGTTTAAAGAAGGAACGAGTGACAAAGCACTTGAAAAACACTAAAGCAGCAGAAACGATGAGACTGGGCTTTCTATGTACGCGCATGTTGAGAGGGGGCCCCTGTGTATATTCTCTGACGGCTACTAAAGGGTGACAATGCACTGCATTAAAGGACATTAATCAGCTGTGTTCTTTGTAGAAGAATCAGAGATATTAATTGGTACCATAATTCTCAGTTTACAGGCCTAAACGAACTTGTAAAAAAGGCAGTGGATTGGACAAGGCTAAGCAACATCCGTGCACTGAGCCTTACCCCCAGAACCGTGCCTACCTCACAAAACATCCATGTGACTGCCTTGGGGAAAATCTGGTGTCGCAACAGCAGAAGAGGATGAGACCTGCTCTCTCAAACCCAACCCAGCCAGCAGCAAGCGTAACGCTCGTCTCCGAGGGGCACCAGCAGCAAACGTGCTTACAAAGAGTGGCAACCCATGGTCCTTGTCCTCCAGCAATTTTTAGAAGTCCTTTTGAACCTGGTTCTGTTTGCTACCCCCTGTTAAGAAGGAGATCTACACCGTAACTATCCCATGTTTGAAAAAGTAACTCCTCTTCAGTTCTTTCTGAACCCGTTATTAGCTCTTGCACTACGGGTACTCAGTGAAACCTTCTCCATAACATTCACGATTCTGTAAATGCCTTTCATATCCCTCCCTCTTACAGTCTCTTTTCAAAGCCATGGAGTTTAGCCTATTCCATCTCTCCCTGTTGGGAGACCCAGAAGTAAAGGAAGCAGCATGTCAAACTTCCATACTCATAGATAGGAGCGAGTAAATTATGGGAGGGGATGAGCAGCAGAGAGAAAGCCGCTTTCTAATCTCTCATCCGAATGAGTGCCTGCAAGGCCTGTAATTGGAAACACATTTCTGAGGGGAAAGCTATGCTGATCCCCATGCTGCCCAGTATGTCTAAACGGGTACGGGAGGGAGCAGGAGAAGGGGGATAGGCAGGGACACTGATCCATAAACAGATGAGACATATAGCTATGCCCTCCAGCTTACGCATTTCAGTACTAAATCCAAGCTGCCTAATCTTGTACCAGAGTATTTTTCTATTTGTTGTGCTTTCTTTTTTCATATTGTTATTCGAGCCACTCGCACAGGAGGAACATGGGTACTTGTTTTTCTTCACTCTGGAAACACGGAAGGAACACAGCTCAGTAAACTAACATCCTCTAAAAGGGTTAGAACAAAACACAGAGGGTTTCAGAGGGGTGAAACAGAAGCAATATCTCCATCTTTTGCAACAACTCTTTCCTGGAAAAAATACGGACAAAATGTGTCCCCAGGCCAGATTCACAGACTTGAGCCAAGTGATACCAAAATAAATGTGAGTCAGCTCTGGGTCGCTTACAGGAGGGAATGCCTTTTAGAAACAGACATGCTGGCTATTGCCACGGTACGTTCGGGCAGGATTTATCCAAATCTCAGTAGATATACATTCTGCATTTGCTTCCGAAGTACAAAAGCACCCGTACTTTACAAAAGTGATACAGCAAGTAAACACGAAGAAGGCTGAAGATCAGAGCAAGTCATTCTCAAGAGCCAGGCTGGGTCAGAGAAGGGGAAAATAGAATCACAGCTGTCAATCTTAAGCTGTAGCGACACCTTCTCCAAGTCTCTAGGGGACGGCCAAGTTGTTGTTGTGGAAGCAAATGGAGATAACCGGCGATGCCATTGCTCAGGAGGGGAGTGGTGCCGCTAGGACAGAGACCCAACCTGACGCAGAGCCTTGCTCCGCTTCCTCATTAGAAGCAGGCAATACCTTTTGGGTTTTCCAACGGTGAAGGAGCCAAGAATTGACTTTGTGTAACCTTTTTAGAGGGCACGTGGGTGTGAGAGGTGGAGTTTTTCAGACTGAACGTAGACAAGGGCCCTGGCCTGTCATTAAGAAGTTGCCAAGCACAGGCCATGCTTGCTTCAGCTCGGTACTAGCTGCACCCTTAGCCCACTGAGCTGAGGTCCAGCGTGTCCCGTGACAGAAAGGATTTTCAAACCCTGTCCTAAACATTCACTGCACAGGAATGCCAGTGCAAGAATAGTGACTTTATTCCACCTCAGAGCTGGTCGCGTTTCAGCGGTGAGCTGAGTGGTTTGGGATCCTCCTGGATGGCACTAAGAAGTGCTATATAAGTGTCAGCTATGAGTGAAAGCTTCTCTAGAACTCTACAGCCATCCTATAGCCATATGCTCCTCTCGAGGGTTCCCGGTGACTGGGTTTCCCCTTTTGAAAAGCTGTGTAAACAGATGCAAAACTGGGCCTTTACATAATACGATGGGCGTATCGTTCATTAACGTGCAAATAGGTCGCTCTCCACTTGCCCTCCCACTCACTTCCTTTCCAGCTAGCTGCAAGCTTATGTAGCAAGAGCTTAAATACAAGTCGCCAATATTCCTGATTTAGCACAGCAGGGAAAAGACATGACTTTCAAAGGCAAGAGGGATAAGCAGAGCACAACGTATTCTTTCCTCTCTCTAAGCTCCCCCCCCAGTTACGTTAAGGAGAAACGCACCCGAAGTCAACAACCCACGGGCAAGTAGAACAGGATCAACGGTCCAACATCACCCATTAACTGTGGAGCGTTTGAAGAGCGAAAGCACATCCACGCAATTTACAGGAACCCCAGCAAGGGTCCATCCTGTCTGCAGCGCATTAGGCCTAAATTACGCACCAAGAGTTTCAGATTAATGCAGCATCGATTTCAGATTTACGTGTACCGAGTGGTGGGGGACTGCAGTGGGACAGCAGACCAAAGTCAGGAATAGGGGAAAGCATGTGCCCTAGGGTAGTGTCAGGGATAAAGAAAATGGGGGGGGGGGGGGGGGCGGAATTGCACTGGGGATTCTCTAGTCTCAACCATGACCTCACCAGCGTTCTATGACATCACAGAACACACATGGTCCTCAGCCACATCGGAACAGCAAGAAAAAAAGACAGAAGCAAAGGAGGAATAACAAAGAGCATTGAATTAGCGCTTTACATGTTCAAAGTGTTGTACAAACATTAACTAATCAATCAACTAATTACCTAATTAAAAGAGTGACCATAAAAGGAAGATGGCAGAAGAGAAGTGGGAAGAAGTGGGAAGAGCAGCAGGGCACGGAGATGCAGACTAGCAATATGTGCTCCTGTTTACTCAGGCCACATTATCCCAGGCAAACCTGTGCCAAATTGCCATGACAATAATTAGCCAGAGTTCCCTGACAGATCATTATGAGAACATTAACAGGGCATTAGCAAGAATTACCCATTTTTCACACATTGATTAGGTGCCATTGCTGCTTCATTAGAGTATTGGCTTTTAATAGCCCCACTCCAACTAGCAGCAGCCTTTCCTTTGCTCCCCTGGCCCCTCAGCAGAGATCCAAACCTCTTTAACTCTGAGCAGGCAGCCGACCTGGCCTGTGCGGAATCGCACAAGCGCATGGCCATATGCCGTGTAGAGGAAGCACCTCATTAATCTGGCCGGCTTAGGTAGAGCGAAGCGGCATCTGTACACCATAGGCAGCCTTTAATCTTCCTCCTGAATCTATACTGCTAACAGGAAGTGGCATGGGGAATAACCCACTCCCTGCCCAGAGCCATCACTCCGCTATGCCACCAGGGGCCAGCTCTGGGCCTCTTCCTCCCCTCTAGGTCCTCCTCAAGCTCCACACCAGGAGGGATGTTTCCCTGTCTGTCATCCCCAAGACCTTTTTGCTGTACCCGCTGACGATTCTCTTCGTTATTAGGAAGCCCGCGGTCCCTGCTTCCCCAACTGCTACCTTTCACTCCATGCTTTGCTTCTACTGATAGGCAAGGGTATGCAATAGGGAAAGTGGTCCAAAACGTGCTCCAGGGGAGCCACAGGGGAAGGCCAGGTCAAGAGGATCATTTCTGCTGCAGAAGTCAGGTGCTGCACTGTGTTTCTGGCAATAAGAATAAGACTAAAAAAAAAAAAAAAAAAAAAAAAAGACTTAGGACTGACGAATCTGTCCCTTCCCTTTCCTCTTGGGACACATCACCTGTCCACCTACATCCAAAATACGTTTCAGTTGAGTCATGTCTGGGAAGATAGAGCAATCCTCTTAGTGCTGTTATACAACTCATTACGTCTCCCTAACCCCACCACGTCCAGCACAAACACCCCACCCAGACCAGGGGCACTCCCCCCTACCCTGCGGCGAAACGAGGCGGGCTGCAGTATGCAAGACAGGTTACGGAGGTGTCAGGAGCTACACCTTTTGCAGGGATGGCTGGATTACGGGACAGCTGAGGGGGTGTGTAAGTCACTGAGTGCAGCCCAGCAAAGCTGAGGGCAAAGCAAGCACCCTTCAATGACAAAAGGAACGGATGCAGTAAGGCATAGAGCAAAGAAGGCAGGAAGGTTCACTCACCTGACACAGAGAAAGCAAAGGAGAAAGAAAACACTTTAGAGGGTTAGAAAGACAGGAGAAAATACAAAGAGCAGCCTCAGAAGGGGGTTGCGTTACTAGAAGCATCTGAGAAATACTGCTGGGAGATGAGTGGGACAATGCAGTTTGCAGAAATGTAGGGAATTGGAGGGAATGTGAAAGCTGGATTAGAAACATCAGCAGGACTGTATAAGGTCACAAAGGCAAGGATGAGGAACTTCAAGTCCAAAGGGGAACAGACGGAGCAATGTAAACAGAAAGGCAATGCGTTCTGCATGGCAGAGGAAGAGGGGCATTTTTAGCATGCCCGTTTCTCTGGCCAGAGAAAGGGAGCAGGCTTTCTAGCAAGTAAGAGAGGCAGAAGGTGTTACAATAATCAAGACTAAGGAGAGCAAAGACATGAACAAAGGGTCTAGGTGAAGAGAAGAGGAGATGGATTTTCTATATCTGGTAGAGGAAGAAACAGGATGGGGAGAATAAAGGGAAAAAATGACTGGGAGGATTTTTTCATCATTAGGAGAGATAAAAAGACCAAAGTGAAGAGAATTCAAAGGAAAAGACAAGCAGTTTTTTAACACTATTCAGCCTGAGCTGCGAGCATTTGTCGACTGAGAGTTGCGGAGACGGTGTGTGACAGGTCAGGGTGCAGTATGTCTAGAAGTTGCTTTAGGTAGGTTGTAGTCGGATATGGCAATGCGATCACCTAGAAAGCAGACATCAAGGACAAAGCCCTTTGAGATCCAGGGTACTCATGAGGACGGGGCACTGACAGACGGAACACTATGTGTGACTCAAAGGTGGAAGAAGAAAGCGGAGTATGGGAATGTGCTACATAAAAAAGGGAGCACCAGATGAGCCCTGCCATTTGCCACAAAGAAGCTGAGCAAGGCACAGGGCTGCCCATAAAACATAGAGGGCAAATTAAAGAGGGTCTGAGGTGGAACAAGAGAAGAGAAGAATCCAGCAGCGACTGACTACACCGTCAGTTCAGAAGTAAAGGAAAGGTGGCGATCGATGCACCGGGTTCCCATTTAGTCTCAATCACAGCCCCATGGTTCATGTGAATCTATGCTGCCAAACTTGGGAAGTCAGGAGAAGACAACTTCGAGCTCAGGGGAAGGAAGCAGCATACTAAACACAAGAGGTCCATCACTGGGGAGTCTTACGCTGTCTTAGAGGGACAGCTCTACGGCCCGAATTAGCCACAGAGCTGCTGAACAAGTGACTGCAGGCTGTCCTGAGGCCAAGGGTAGGCCTGCCAGATGCTCTGTTCCCCCTCTCTGATGAATATTAATCAGGAATTCACCTGCTATTCATCATGATCCTGATACTACTGGACCCTGGCAAACAAAAGCACTGGCTCCATTTTTTCATACAGGATATGGCTCATGCCTGTGTGGAGTACAGCAGTGCAGTACCACTGCAAATCCTTCCCTGCTTCTGCCACTTAGGAAAATGTAGGATGGGGGGGACAGACACCCTAACTCCCAGCACCTCCTCCTCATCCCTCACAACGAGTCAGCCACAAAACAGTTCGCAGAGCAGGATCCGAATGTCCCTCGGAAGTCACCAAAGCAATGTGGCGAGAAGCGCTCCTCCGAGCGGGGCTGATGAATGCCGAGGCCGGTGTGCTGACAGGTCTGAGCACAGTGTGTCGCTGAAGGTAAATCAAGGCTGACAGCCAGTACTTTTACCTTCTCCCCCCTTTCCTTGGCCTTTAAACCGAGCCAAATAGAGTGCGCGCAGGAGGACAAAGGACAGGCGGACGGGTGGGAGCGAGGGGGTGAGCGTGGTGTGGGAGGAAGGGGCTGAGCATCCCTCCGCGGTATCAGGTGGGAGTTTCAGGGAAAGCAGCAGACGAGTGGCGAGCTCTCTGTGTCGAGTGTAAATCTGTGGGAGGCGGGCAGGGCACCGGAGCTGCGATCCTGACCTTGGGCCAA
Source organism: Gorsachius magnificus (assembly GCA_034008185.1). Classification (NCBI taxonomy): domain Eukaryota; kingdom Metazoa; phylum Chordata; class Aves; order Pelecaniformes; family Ardeidae; genus Gorsachius; species Gorsachius magnificus. The sequence continues at coordinate 127,683,407 of CM067081.1, forward strand.
GGCAATCTGCTTTTTAACTGGCAGCAACTGTAATCCAGTCTGCAAACAGATGGTGCGGAGAGGAAAAAATACGGGATACAAACGTAGGCTCTCCAGTGTTTGTTCCAAAACCAGCCAACCTTCAGCAGGAAGGTGATTAAAGCAGCAAAGAAGTAAGGAAAAGCCAGGCGGACTTCCTCTGTTAGGAACAACTGGTGAAGTCGGATGCCACAGTCCTGGTCCCAAAGGACTCGATGGCTTGGGGCTCTTCGGCTGAAATGCAGATGCTGTCTCTCAGCCACTCACTGTTTCTAAGGGAATGGCAAACAGGGAGGGTTTGGTTGCTATTCCGGCCAATCCTTAGCTCCTGTACTGGCATCCCGAAACTCTTCACTCTCACTGTTGCTTCCTGTCCTAAGGCACTGTCAAGAGTCTTTTGCTATAACAGCTCCACACATAAAGACATCAAATATCAGCAGAGAAGTGACATCAAGCCTTAGCATGCAGAACAAAATTTGCAAGGTACCAGCATTCTCTAAGCAGCAACAGAGACGAGAAATCCTGTGTTCAAATACTCAGAAATGTGCCAGAAAAGTTCATACCTGGCACTGAATTTTACTGTGAACCCTCTCTTGAGGTGAATTCACACAAACCTTTTGGTCCCTGCCTTCTCACTAACTTACTGGCATAAATCTGTGCTGTCCAGGGTCACTGCACCTGGTATCCCTGCTTACTGGCCTAGGTCACATAGCCACTGGTCATCAGACACGAGACAAAACTGATGTAACTCAAACTGCTTCACGCGTTTGGCTCAGATTTCAATCCTGCAATCCATAGTTTTGACAGTCTGAAATATATTTCAGAAATAGATAATCAACTAATAAAAGATGGACACGAACTATTGTAGTTGCTGGTATTAAAACACTGACACTGCTATACATTTGGGGACCATTACCAAGTACCAAAGGAAGTACTCAGCAGGAAATATACAAAATCTACCTACTGTGAACACTTAAACAATTTGTACATCATCAGTACCCAACAGCACTGTGATACGTGAAGCCCCAAACCCATGATTCTTTATAATGCTAATAAATCTACTGGTTTCTAATGAGTTTACCTGGTGTCCCTTCCCCATTCACTGCAGTGAGTCATCCTTGCTGAAATGCCCAACATGCTCTGCAGGCTCATGCTGACAGACCACAGGCTCTTAAGTAAGGTGGGGTTTTTTGTAGCTTTCTGAATTTATGATGCTTCAGTGCTTGAGACAAATTGGGATGAAAAATATAGATATATTTTCCCATGTAGTTTCATGACCTGAAGCTCAGCAAGTTCCTTCAACCTTCCTCACTGCTTGGAAGAGGCTTGGGTTTTGACCATAACAATTCACTGCCTGCCCTGGTCTGCAAGTGTACCTTCACTTAGAAGTAGTATCTCTCAAAGTACAGAGACTTGTTCTAAAGATAAAGCTTTTCTGTGATATTTTCCTTACACAGATGTTCACTAACGTGCATGCCCATGAGTGAGCCTTTTTGTGAAACAGAGACACCCTGCTGCCTTCCTATTGCTGCGGGGGAAACTAAGGCAGGGAGAAAGCACATGGCCATGTAGCTGGGAACTTGGAGGACAGCACCAAAAGACAGTTAATCCCTGGCATAACTCCTCTGAACTCAGAACAGGATGCAACCCTTGGCAGGAACGAAAGCAGGTCTTGCCTTGCTCAGAGAGAGACGTCTCCACGCTGTGCTCCAGGCATGGCAGAGTGGGCACCACCATCTCAGATGGGAAAAAAAAAAGCAGAATTTGCATGTCCCATAAAGGAAAACTGTGGTTGCGTAGGAATGCTTAGGAACAATGGCACGAGTGGGGGAAGGTATTTGGTATGCTTTAACACAGTCCTGCCAGCGCCGGAGCCCTGCAGCACCCCTACTCTCCCAGCCCCAGGTTTCCCAAACCCAGCTCTGCCAAAACCCCCCGTTCCTGCCCTGTGGCTCCTGGAGATGCCAACCTTGGGTTGCCACTAGAAAGCTCTGCCAGCACAAGACTGGGCAGTGCTCTGACAGTGTTCCCTCATGAAAAATGACACTTCCAAAACAAATGCTTCAGCTTAATGGATGTCAGGCTGCTGTAATTTTGAGTCATTAAACTCACAACTCTGACAAACACACTCAGTATGTTCTTTCTAATTACCAGGACCAAGCAGATTCAGACAGGGCAAATACAGCATTTCCTTACTACAGCCTGACTTCTCATTCTTTCCCCTTTCCTCCCTCCACTCTTGCCCTAGCTCTGCTTATTTATTGCACTAGCGTGTGCTGTTTTGCCTTGCAAATCCTTTTGCACAGAGACATCCTCTCTCAGCCAGAGTTTTAACAGAGAAATTCTCCTTCCCCCGTTCCTCATTCTTTCCCTGCTCATTAGCTTTGCTAAGCCCCTTTGGCTGTGAATGTACAGCGGCATTTATACTGACTGACAGTGACCCGGCAAGAGGACATTGACATTACTGCCTCTCAACTTGCTGGGATCTAGATGTCTATCCTTCTGCTGTTACCTGGTGGTCTGTCCATCTTAATTCCCTCTGACTTTATTGCAGCCTGTTTGCGATTTGCGTCTCTCCTCTTTTTCTGTATTTTCTTCCTCTCTGTCTGCTTTTATTCTCCCTTCTCCATCCCTCACCTCTCCTGAACCTTGTCCTCCAAACTCTCTGAAAACACCCCCTCAAAGAAGCTGTTATTTGACAACTGCTTCTGCCAGTACCTCGATGCAAATGCATATGTGCTTGAAGCTTGTTGGAGCAAGGACCATCACTTGTTCTCCCTGCAAAGTGCCTGCCTCAGTGGGGTCACATTAGACCCCTCCTCAAAACACACAAGTGGAGGGACCACCAAGATCAATGCATGTATGTGATAACAAGCAAGAACATGGCAATGTTTAACGCAGAGCAGTCCCTGACAAGAAAAGATGTACAATTAACACTTAGGCTATTCTGCTTTTCCTCCCTACTTACTCCTCATTCTCCCTCATTTCCAACATGCTTTTTATTTTAATATCCTCCTTCTCTCTTTCTTTCCTTCATCTCCTCTTGCTTTGTTCTCTTGCTCTTGGAATCTACCTTTCTCCCCCTTGGCCAAGCATACATTGAATTTCACTGTCAGAAAATAAAATAAAGACCTCAAGGGTTATGAATTATCTGTCCTATTTTAATAATTAAAGATGAATACACAGAGCCAAGGCAGCTTAGGCATTCGTCTGAACAATCACATTATATCAGAAATGTCTTGTGTTGCCCCTAGTGAAATACATCAAAGAAATTCCCACCCCTGTATATACGGCAGTTGTCCTACTCCTGCCCTGGGACCATTTGGCAGCCAGTCAACCTGGACTTGATTGGGGACTATATATTTAGTTTCAATGGATAGGGCTTGATGGGTTTTGATAATTTGCAACTTACAGCTAAAGAAAAGCAGCTTATTATTAAGTGCAGCTGTCTGGATGCAGATAGAAATTACATAAAGCCCACGAGGCCCTCCAGAGATCTTAACTTGTCATGAGAACATGGTCTGAGAGAGCAAAAACCTCTGCTTCAGAGGAGCTGCAGCCAGCAGTATCTCAAAAAGAGTGATACAGATTATAGGGGTGACTTCAGGAAGCATGGGCACAAATGAAGGGAGGACTGGGAGAGCTGAGAGATAAGAGGGAAAGGGATGGTCATAAGGTTTGTAACTTGAAGAAAAGACCTGTCTAGTTTTTTAAGAGCATCCCAACTTCAGCTGACAGCAAGCATCTCGCCCTGCTCCTCAGAGTGACTGGGTTATATCAGAGAGGTAGGACAGCGCAGGACTCGCTGCCTCCAGCTTCTCAAAGAGTGAGTGGAAGAAGAAGGAGGGAAGGAAAAAAAGTTACAATGAACTTTCACTCCTTTAGAGGAGGGAGAGAAGCAGCGATGACATGCCCTGACAGGAGCAGAAGCGCTTTCAGAAAAAAGAAATGCAAAGGAAATGAGAAATACTCCTTCCAACCTTCCAAATACACATGGACCAGCCAGAATCTATCTTTACCCATGGAGAGGGCCGAAGGAGACCTTCGGAGGAGACTCTGCAGGTAGAGATAAGTGCCACATGTCCCAGTGGTGCCAAACAACGGTGTATCTAAATCACTTGACTCTAAGGGCTACAGGCTGCAGCCTATTGTGAAATGCAATGAATCTAAAGCGGAGGAAGCGGTGCGCTCGTTCTTCCTAATCCCTGCTCCCAGAAAGGCATTCACACCTGCTGCAAAACTCAGGCTAACACAGGAGCAGAGCCGCACTGCTTGGGAAACCACGCGGGTATGCAAGTCAGGCTCAGGTCCCCCCCTTGCTCCCTCTCACTGTCTCCCTCTCTGACAACGGATAGGAAGCCATTTCACAGCCTCCACACCTTTTCGTTACGTGACACGTACCGAGAGGAGGAACGCTTACGTTACGCTAGCATTGCGGGAGGTGAGAAGGCTTTGGACACAGAGCTGAGTTCACGCTGAGCGAGGGAGACTTTAGTTTTGCCCTGACTCCAACAGCTCTGTTACCAAGCCCTGATGCCGAATTCTTGTTAGCTTTTCCCGGGTCATTATTTTTTACAGGAGAAGCAGCAGATCGGGCATTTGACCTGTTTGGTTTAATTAATCCAAATATATTAAAGGTTTGCAATGGTCTGGGTCACTTCCTTCTCAGTCCAAACACGCTTTACCCATTCTTTCCTTTTCAAGACACAAACCAAAAGCAGGACCGAAACTGCCCCGACGTTCAAAGCCTCAAATCTGAACCTGCCTCGCAAGCTGTTCCCTGAACACCAGGCAGAGGAGTTCAAGGAAACAGGGACTCGCACCTTGTTCTCTTTTTCTGTCACCCTCAGCAGGAGGCAGCGGAAAAGTAGGGCACCGAGCGGCAGGACCACAAGGGAGTGGGCGCGGTTGTCGGTGTCGAGCAACAACCTGCCCACTACCAGCTCCTCCGCCTGCGTGGCTGTGGTGGCTTCTGCACCCTTCTTGACAGACCCAGCCGCCACATTTCCCACCCACCATACCTTCCTCTCCAAGCGGGGCTGCCGGGGTAATGGAGTGTGTGTGCATCCCTTCATTCAGCCCTCGTAGACCCCATCCCCAGACTGATGAAGGGGGGAAAAAAAAAAGTTTTCATGGGGTGACATGGAACAAATGAATTTTTGTTCAATAAATCATTTTAGAGAGACCATTGACTCTAGGACCTTTGAATGCATCGACCCATTCATAAAAGTCTCATCTTCTCTGGTACCCTGTACTCTTGCCTTCCTTTCCACTGTCACAACCACTACACTTCATTTTCTTTCCCTTTCTTTTGCCATTTCTTTTCTCTCTCTTTTTTTCCCATTTTGACCCCATAATCCTATCTTAACCTTCTAATCCTCTCTGCAGTTCCCCCTTCTTCCCCCGATCTCGGCTCCCTATCATTCACAGGCTGCCACACTGACAGGAGAGAAAGAACAGCAGATATTTACCAAAGTATTACCATAAAGATTAAAGCTAGCAAATACCACGGCTCGCTCCTTCCCTCCAGCCCCTGGCCTAATGAAAACACTCTGCACTCCTTCCCTTTTCTTGGAGGCGAAGTGACAAAGCCCTATAATCTCTAAGGTGGAAGAAAAAGAAGACCCAAAAGTGATTAAAAGGATTGAAAAGAGAGCAGAAAGGGAAACAGAAGCGGGAATAATATTATTTAGCACTCCTGTAGGAACTGACTGCTGATACTACGCCAACCAGCAGTATCTTGTGCTTTCCGTGTGCTCGCTTTCTGTCTGTACGCACCTCTTATCCCCGTCGCATAAGCTCCCTGAAGGAGGATTCTCCTTTTTGTTCTCTGTGTGCTCAGAGCCCAGCAAAAAGGGATACGGATTCATAGCCCTGGCTGGCAGGCATGGCCACGGCGGGAATAAGTAGACCTCAAGGCACTTTACAAGGGAGATGGCTATCACCAACCCCAGGATTTGAGAAGGAAAAGTAAAACCCAGCAAAGACGGGCTGACTCATGTGCAGACATGATTAGAGAAGCAGCACTACCAGGAGGAGAGCTGGGACAACCCGACGGCTGTCTGCCCCGCTGCCTCGCTGCAGCCAGGACATCAACAGACGTGGATGAGGGGAGACAACCAGAGTGAGAGAGGCAAACTAGACAGAGAAGTAGGGTAAATGAGAGGACAGACACAGAGAAAGAGGTTAAAAAAAAAAGTAAAAGCAAAGGAAATAGAAGATGAAAGGGAAAGTGAGAAAGACAGGCAAAAAGTAGAAAAGAGCCAAGCTATGTGGGGTCAGAGAGTAGGGAAGGGCTTCTCCAGCGCATGGGAACAGACTGCTTGGAGCAGGGCAAGGGGAGGATTTCTGTGGCAGCAGGAGCGAAATGCATTGTCCTCTTTGGGGCCTCTTGGGGCCTCATTGAGCCTCTTCGGGGCTCAACCTCTTTGAAATACGACTCTGAAAGAACATGGCACTGTAAACCAGGTAACTGTATGTCCAGGCAGGGGAGACATTTGTATGACATTCAGACTTCTCCCTCGCTCTGACACGCTATTTTCTACTCGCTTCACCATCCATCCACACAGGCAGAGATGAGGGGCACCACGCTGAGGCCAGGATTTACTGGCAGAGCAGATGCACTTGGGTCCCACTACGCACAGAGCTTTACTACAGAGGTAAAATGACAAGGACTGCACAGAAGGCAACTGTGCACACAAAAGCTCAGCTCTGACAAACTCAGAGCAACAGATTCTGACCAGTTGGGAAAAGCGGTATTTTCTGTGTTATCAGGCTGACAACAACAACTACGGTGGTGGCAAACAAGCAATCCTCACTTCAAAAAAACCCCAACAAAACCAAAACCCCAAAGCCAACCTGCCTGTCTTTTCCACAGATCTAGCCAATTCAAATAATTAGAAAGAGGAGCTTGACATAAGTAAAACTTTGTCTTTCTTCACATGTAAAGTCTGCAACAGTGTTTTTTGCTGCTGGACTCCCCCATCCAAAGAAAGGGGCTATTCACTGCAGATAAAGCTGATCAGTAAATGGGTGGATGTCACCCTCTCTCTATGCAGCGAGAATCATGCACTTGCCTGGACCGCTTCCATCAAAAGATCTCAAAGCACTTGATGAATAGTTCATTAAAGCCTGGCAGCACCTTTGGGAGATGGGGAAGGAACAATGAATGATCACTTCAGTCATCACAGAAGGGCATCTCCCTTTAGACCTGAAAAGCAGGAGCTTGTTAGCAGTGTACAGATGTACCACAAGACAGTTTTAGGAAGCTCTGAAGAATACCTCTTCCAATTGAAAGTACAGAGGCAATTAAGTAGCTAACCAAAGTGAAATTTGGCCAGGAGACAATAAAGCAATCCTGCTTTTCCCTAGCACTATTTAACACCTTTCATTCACAGAGCTCACAGCACTTTTCGAAGGCGTTAAGTATCTTTATCCCTGTCATATAGTAGATAAGGAAAGGGAAATCTAGGAAGGGGAAGCGGTGTGCCAAAAGCCACACACAATGAGTCAGGAGCAGAGCAGAGAACAAACCCTGGGTTTCCCAGGCTTGCTATCCCACGTGTCATGCCCTCTCCCATGTGATCTCCGTGCTCACTGCACCTGGACACATCTGTATTTAAAACTTTTCCCTGAGGAGGTGAGAGTCCTGCATCCAGCTGGCCAATATCCATATCCCAGGTTATAAATCCACAGATGAAACTTTCAGCACGTTCTCACTGCAAACCACAGATTCCCCCATCAATCGTCATCTTCCCCTGTATCTCCTTGTAAGGCACGGTATACGCTTAACAAACATCTGTTACCAACACGCCAGCATTTCCGCTCGCAAAGCTCTTGGCTGAAGAATATTGTGAAAGAGCAAAACCTGAGCCAAGAGCCGCTCAGGCTCTGCTCCGCAGGATGCTCCGAGGCAAACTGCAGAGGTGCTCGGGGGGCAGCAGCAGAAACCAACCTCCTCAGCTTATAAAGCCTCGGTTTCTGGAAACAGGGTGGGAGCACTGCTAGGAGGACCTGTAGCCCTCCTAGGACGTACCGCTTTTCTAGAGATGAGGAGGATCCCAACACCTTTGATGGTGGTGGCGCAGAGGGGATCCTGCTGCAGCAGACAAAGTTGGAGTGCATCTGGGGTCATGAAAATCTGTTTTCCCATGATGCCCATGCCAGAGAGTCAGATGAAAAAGGGCTGCCTGGCAAGAGCTGCACTTTGTGTCAGACAGACTTGGTTGGGCAGGCTCCAAGGTGCTCCTCCTCCTTACTATTTAATTACTGTGAACAGAGGTTTTAACAGAGAGAGATGCTATTTGAGACAAGACTGGTTAGAGAGATAGCCAGGTCCTTGGAGTTAATAATTAATTACCAGGCATTCTCAGTCTTACGACATTAACTGCTTACCCTTTTAAATAGTAGTAAATTGGAGATACGTGTCTAATTAGGGAGTTGTAAAATGTTTTGGAGGATTGAACAGAGAGAGAGAGAGAGAGAGAACTTACAGAGATGGAGTGGGAGGCGAACTGCTCTCTGGGAGGAAAGGAGATGTGGGAAGGGGATGATGTTGTTACTATGAAGGGCTGTTTTATTTTGTAATGCACCGGAGCCCTGGTTATCTGAAAGGACGCCCAGCAGCTGCACACTCCCAGAAGAGGGGAAGAAGGTAGTGTGCTGGACACACACGGGATTGATTTCTTCCTAGAAGGTCAAAGAGAGACCTTGAAGTCTGCCACTATTAGCAGTCGAGCAGATTTTATATTTCATGTCCTACGAGCAGGCATATCCCCATCCACTCAAAAGATTTTTGGAAATTATATCCCAACAGGCTGTACTAAACACACACCAGGTTAGAATTACTGCTAGAAGGAGATCAAAAACACTAGGGGCTCTTACTGCAGAGACAAACCTGGATTTTCTGTTCTTCAGAAACACGGATTTAGAATGCCAACTTTTTTTTTTTCCCTAATTTAATTAGGGGAAAAATAATAGCAAATAAACTATTCATTGCTAGATTCATGTTGAGTATCATGCAATCTGAGTCTTTGCTACCAGCACCTTACTAGAGCGTATTTTGGGTCAAAACCACACCAACCAATTTTCCTGTATTCTGTACAAATGCTTTTCATTTGCACATTTATACTCTCCAGTGGGCTCCCCTGGGAATTGAGGTCAGTCACATGGTTAAAGAAGTTTGTTACAAGGCAAAAGGATTTCTTGTTCCATATGAAATAACACAGCTCAAATAAAGTTCAGCTGAAATAATTACAATGATCTAGTAAGTAACTGGCAAGCCCAAAAGAGTTTGCTCTAAGGGAGCGCACGTTAACACTCCTCCTTTTCTAACCCTGATTTCTATGGCTACATCTCATTCACCATTTCTTCCCATCTGAATAATTTTCCTCCTACTTCCTCACCTGTAAAAAATAATGTAATGACCTTTGAAAGATGCTGAAGAGTTTCATGCGAACGGTGTGCAGAGCGGCAGACTTCTGGGGATGTTACCGTGTTCTGGTGCAGGAGGAGGATGGGCTTTGCAAAGGTTTTCGAGTGATGAGCAGAACACAGCGACCCCTCCGTGGGTGCGTTCTTGCATCATTACCAGATGCGATGCCTCACCTCAAAGACTTCCAGGGAAGGCAATAAGACCACTTCAAGAAACAATGAATTTTAAGGAAAAAAAGAGTGCAAATGAGCAGCGCATCGACTCAGTTTATGAATGACTGAGAAAAAGGCATTCTGCTGGGCTATCCGCTCTCTTAAGCGGGAGCACTGACCAGGCACATGATGCCAGGTGGTGCACGTTCTAGAAGGAATCATGTGAGTTACCTTGTTCGCTCCTAAATTAACTGTAATCATTCAGAAATCAAGATTCATGTACGGCAAGCTCGTTAAAATCGTCTGTTCGAAACGGGCAAAACCCCAAACAAAGACAGGATGCACTGAGACAAAGAGGAAGAAACGAGGCCAAGCGCAGTACTGCGCTGCAACGCGATGCCCCACATCAAGTCACCCCATCTGCAAAAGACGCAACAGAAATGAAAGGGGTTCAGGGACAGGTGAAAGCAATGAGTTAGAGGCCTGGCAAAATTTCTGTTAAGACAGGAGATTGAAAACACTTAACCTTTTTGTTTTAGAGAGGAAACAAATCAGGGTAGATAGTGTAGGGATATAGGAAATAATGGAGAGTTCTGCAAACACCACGATAAAGCTAGGGAGCATCCTGTAGAACCGAAACGCTACCCATCTGCGGCTGCGTAGGATTTGCTGCTTTCCTACTACGCGCAATAACGTGTGGAACTCACTGCCACAAGGTATTATCCAGGCCAAACACTACCCCTAAAAGGAGTGCCATACAGTTAGGTGAACTGCAAGAATATCAATGGCCAGTTTATACACGATGGGAAAACCCCTCCTCACAACCTCTTGCTCCCCAACACCGGTGTTACCGATCCTCTTGTTTCTGACCACAAGCAGGAAATAATCTGTCCAGGACACAGACATTTCTCCTATCAGCAAGTTATTTTGCATATTTGCCCACTTCGGAGGGTTTTATATTTTCTTATATAATTAAAATTAAAAAATGCAAGATACTTATGTAAAAGGGTTCTGCTATCATCTGCTGTTTCCTAAATTCTTCTGTTTGTGAGGAAATTCATATATGCTAAGCGAGAGTCTGTTTGAAAAGCACTCTCTCTTAAGGGTTTTTAAGTGTTCAGGCGAGAGAGAAAAGCGATCATCCTGCCCGTTTTAACGAACTCATGGAGGACCTGAAAAGAAATTTCCCTTTCAGATGGCTTGTGTCCCAGCAGCTAAAAATTTCCCCCCCCATATCATGTCACCCCTAGTGACTCTGAGTGATCTCCACAAAATGCTGGATCTGACATTGACCCATTTAGGGAACACACTCATTCTCAGTAAACTTGTAGGGAACGGAGAGCTTGTTTCAATAGATTTACAGTATCAGTCCCTGAAAGGACCTGCCACAGACATAGCTCCAAGAATTACAGGTCTGTCATTTCCTGTGATCCCATTTAGATCCTCCCAACAGAGCCCAGTGAGCTGTTACACGCTTTGTAACCACTGTTTTGGACGCCCTGCTTCACTCCTTTCCAGAAAAGCAAATAAGCACATCCAAACCCAGCAAAACGCTTTGCACTGCTATCTGCAGGCTTTTCTTCTCAACCTCCTTGCCTCCTTTACAGAGATGCGTGAAGGTAGGTTCCTCCTTTACCAGGATACTCATTGTCTGGATGGGAATCTCCATTCCACAGAGAGCGAAACTAAGGTACGAGCGCCGATTTTCTCAGGAATACAAAAGAAGCTGAGTGTTCCCTGCCCACAGCTTCATTTCCACTGGGCTGGAACTGCCAGCTCTGGCCTTTCTGACCACAGCTGAGACGAGATGATCTCCTGCTTTTACATTTCGTTAGGGGACATTCATGCGATATCCGAGTTGTGCCAGGGCAGGTTTAGATTGGACATTAGGAAAAATTTTTTCACCAAAAGAGTTGTCAAGCACTGGAACGGGCTCTGCCCAGGGAAGTGGTCGAGTCCCCATCCCTGGAGGTATTTAAAAGACGGGTAGAGGAGGTGCTTAGGGACATGGTTTAGTGGTGGAATGGTGGTGCTAGGTTAACTGTTGGACTTGGTGATTTAGGTCTTTTCCAACCTAAACGATTCTATGGTTCTATGATCCTACTCCAGCAGCCCGTTAGGTAGCACAGCTCTGAACAGGACCTATAAACGGGGGTTCCAGCTTGCAATGATTTTGATCGCCTGTGTCCAGCCACTAATTTTCTGAGACAAATCTCCTTTTTGAGCCTCAGTTTCTCACACTGCAAAATAGGAAGACTAATAGTAACTCGTCTCAAAGGGGATATTAATTAAAATACTTTGAGATTCAGAAATAGCAAGGACTACTGAGCTAAACAATCTCAAAGTAATTCCACGTGCTCCGGCATAGATCTGACAACAACTTATCTATGTATGCTTTTAATAGAGGTTAACATTTTCATTTTCTCAGAACATATTTTATGTTCCATCACATAAAAGCAAAGTCTACACGAGGCACCGCCAAGCAGAATGCACAATCATTAATTTCTGCAAAGCAGCCTTGGTGTCTGCGAAAACACTCCAGGTAACTCAATAAATTAGAATAATAAACACAAAGGAAACCAGGGAACAAGCAAGGACAGGGCAGAAATCACAAATGGAGGCCGACAACATAATATATGGCGCGACGGCAGTCCAAACTGGGCCTCTGCGAGGCACTGGGGAGCCGCTGAGAGGCACGCGTGAGGTGGAGGATATCCAAGTCTTGGTACTGTTTCCCTATTACTCCTTGAATCTCGTATGAACAATTTTAATTTAAGTATCACTGTGCGTATGCCACCAGAGCCTCTCCCTGCAATGCCTGCGGGGAGATCTTCAGCTGGCAAGCACAGCGCAGCCCCTGTAGCCACAAACCCTCAGCGAAGGAACATTTGCTGATGCAAACACGAGCCCCAGCAGCAGCAGGCAGTGCCTAAGGCTGAAATGCTGCTGCAGCAGGGGACGTCCGGCTGCTGTCAGCGAGGGAGATGGAAAGGGCTTCATCTGCCCACAGGTGTTACAGGCTGCTTTCCGCCTGTGGGCAGGGAGCAGGGGAAGGGGGTGTGTGTGTGAACAACTGCACCTGTAAACAGGTTGCTTTTAGCTCCTCTATGCAGTATGTATTCCTGCGGAAGCAAATCAGCCCCAGAGGGGAGCAGGAGAAGGAACCTTTCATCCTGGAAAAACATATTACTTTCTTGTAGGAATGTGTGCTCGCTCTTAACACGCTTGTCCCATGTGATAGTAATGGCAGCCACCCACCCCCCAGCTCTCCCAAGCTGGGGCTCCTCACACCAGCTCTGCTCCTGCACCCCCACACCCCTTCTGCTGCTCCTATTTCTTTCCCCAGCACATCAGGCTCATGCATCTTCAGCGCTCGCTTCTGCAGGTTCTCCTATTTCAGTCCCAAGCCTCTTCTGAACAGAAAGTACCGTTCACGTAATAATGACAAGGACAGGCAGAAAGAATTAGGCTGCGAGGAAAGACTCAGCAAACTTGTTCCACTTTCCATTTAGATCAAGACCTGAACCCACAGGAAGCCTCCAGAGGTACTATCTGCTGCAAACGTACTCTGACATTTAAGACACCTCCCGGCGAGTCCTGGGAGCAGAGGGATGGACTTCTAGGGGAAAGTTTTCTCTTTGCCATGCAAGGAACTGATGCTATTTATAACAATTCCCGCTGTCCCCAACTGGGCATGAAGACAATCAGCATCTGTCCAGGCCCTCGGGGAGGCTGCAGAAGCGGAGATGTTGTGTACGTAGCTGTAGCAGTGCCTGCCGCTACAGCGGGAAAGCGGTGGGGTGGGTAGAGAGGAGCTCTGAAGGGCTCAGCCAGGGCTGGGGAGATGAGGGGCTGGGGAAGGGGGCTGAGGGGAAGGGGACGGTGCCAAAAGGGATGGGTTTTGCATGCGAGTGTCTGTTACTTGAGATCATACAGATGGTTTCTCTTTAGCTGCGGTTTTGAAAAGACCCCTGCCTACTCTGCTGGAGACCCTTTCCTGCCGGAGCCAAACCTGGAGCTCCCAGACGCAGGAGGAGAGCTCAAAGGTCTTCGAAAACAGAGAGCGCATTATGCTGGAGAACTGGAACCCCATACGGGTAGCATCACACACCTTCGGCTGCTTGCCAGCAAAGCCCGGGAGCAGCACTCTGACCCGGTCCTCCTGCCTGGTAAGCGGTTCCCCCCCAGCCTGCCTCCACCACCACCAGCCCTCTGTCTGCAAGCAGCCCCCCCTGCCTCCTACCCTGTCCTGCACAGCAATCCCCTGGCCATAACTCCCCTGACTTGAAGAGGGGCCCTGCCCACCTCTCCGACTCCTGCTGTGCCCCCCTGCTCACACAGAAGTTTTGTGTCCCTTCATTTCCCCCTCTGACACATCCAGGTGCCCCACCAAGGGAAGCCCCCATGCTGCAAGCCCTCATGGAGCATCGGTCCCCTGCTCCCTCTCCCCTGCCCCAGCAGCAGCACCGACAACTGTTTTCTTGCTCCATTAAGCCAGTAAATGAGGCTGGCTTAGCTCAGCACCATGAGCCAGCGCTCCGAGCCCAGGATCTGTCTCGGCACAAGAAGTAACACCGATGTGAAGGCAGGAGCGAAGGAGGGATTTGTGAGTTTGGCACCACGCTCTTCTACCCCCAGACACTGAGGAGAGCATCTTCTTGAGACCAAATCAAGCAAGCTAATGTAGCCTGCAAATGTTTTGGGGCTTGGCCAGGTGACCGTGCTGCCTTCTTTGAGGCCATCCACCCTGCTCCAGGAGAAGATAAATCAATGCAAGGCAACATCTGCCAAGATATTGACTTTGGCTCTGCTCACAGACTGCCTGCACTTCAGAGATGGGTAATATTCAGCTTGATTATCTCTCACCGCCAAGAGGAAGTTTCTCTCTATGCTTAAAATCACTGGGATGAGCCAAGGAGGAATCGATCTGTGGGAGAGAAATGCTGACAAGAAAACATGAGTTGGAGACAGGATGAGAGTGGACGAAGTGTGAGCAATGGAGACAGCCTCTGGCAGCTTGCCTGGCCAGGTTAGCAACGGCCTGGGTCACTACAACCGGAGAAAGATTAAGACCAAACACATTCATCCAAACTTTACAGCAGGCTCCTGTGCTCTCCTTCCCCATCCCTCCCCTGAACAGCTTTTCCTCTCTTAACTTGCTCCTCACCCTCCTAAAACAACCTTTCTCTACCCTCCCCTGCATCTTCGCTGCACTGGAGTTTTCTGGTTGCTGCAGATGTACCTGTAAGTCACCCAATTCACTGCCTAAGGCATGACACTCTGTGGTTGTAAGGCTCGCTGCCGGCCCTGCTTTGTGTCTTATGTTGCACGCCACCACCTCCCCGGTGGTGAAAAGCCCCAACAGCACTCGTACGCTGTACCACATCCGCCTCCCAGGCAGACCCCCAGTCTCATGCGCTCATATGCCAATGCACAAGAGGATGTCACACCACGGAAAGGTGACATTTCATTAGCAAAACGTGCTGACAAAGCCTTATGAGGCGAGCATTCAGCAACATCATCAAACTTTCCCAGGATAAACCACTGAGCCTTCAACTTGTTTTTCCTATCACACTTGTGGGAGAATATCCTCTACCTCCTGTAGCCTTCCAAAAGCAGCAGATGAGAAAAAGATCCGAACGAAAATCCATTTTAGGGATAGTCTTGACACGTATTCCTATGTCTGTTTGCCAGACAGGTTAAGTGTCACATGCTTGGACTAGAGTGGCACTGACTACAGACTCCTCAGAGCACACCATGCTCCTGGGATGGAAGAGAGAAGGGCAGCCACAGCAGAAGAAATGGATAAGGACCTCCTGGCCAGGCTCACTTGGCTCCTTGCTGAGGCACTTCACTGGACCCGTCAGCTGTGTTTCTGCCCATGCTCCTGCCCATTCTCTGAGCCTGAAGGCTGCAGAGAATCAAGAAGCAGAGATGGAGTACACCCAAAGGAGCCATCTAGTCTGTTCTTCTCTGTGAAGGATGGATCCGCTCTACTTCGTCATTTGTGGCATCTGTCACTCCTCGTACATGTCTAGTCTGTCCTTAAAGTCCTCCAGTGATGGAGCTACGCAGCCTCCCAAGGCAATTTGATTCAATGTTTTGCTATCTTCGCTGTTGCAGAGTTCTTACTGGCATTCAGTCTTTCTCTCTTGCTGTAATCTTAAACCATTCCTCCTCATCTTCTCTTGCAGAAGGGATCATTCCTTTCTTTTGTATCTTATGTACCTGCATGCTGTTATTCATCTCTCATGCTTAGTCCTCTCTTCTTTACGCCTAACAGCCCCACTTCCATCCATCTCTCCTCACTGACTACGCTGTCTAGACTTCTGATCATTCCCACTGCTCTCTTCTGGACTACATCCAAATGGTCCACATCTCCCTAGAAACATAAAGTGCCCCAAATAGACACAGGACTCTACCTCAGCGTATACAGTGATCAGGAAGCAGGCAACACTACCCTCGGTGCAGAGACACAGCTGGAGCAGAACACAATGTGGCATCCAGTAAGACACTGGATGATGCTGTAAAATCTGCTTGCACGCCCTTCTTTTCTCTCTTCTCTGGGAGTTGGACACTGTTCCCACTTTGAGCTCCAGGTGGGGGGGGGGGGGGGAAGGGCATTTAAAAGGCTAACTGATCTGACTACTTCCAAGGTCCTTGACCCACCTGGCCTGCATTTAAACACCGCTTCCCAGCTCAGGTAAGAAGCAAGCTGCACGTGTTTCTCCACCTTGGGACACACTTTTCAAATGGATAGACCTGCATGCCTCTGACTCATCGCCAGTACTGGAGATCAGCCAGGAGAATAGGAAGGGAAGAAATGCCACTCTAAAGGCCAATGAATACGCATGAAGCACGTTACGCAAGAACCCCTGTGGACCCCCTTGTCCGGGTAGAAGTCCTACAGATGGCCCATCACTAAGCACAGCTGATGCAGTGGGGAGGATGTGTAGGTGGACAGATAATTTGATATTTAGCTGAAAGAACTAAAATGGGTTTAATGCAGTGCTATGAACACAGATTGCCTGCAGCACCTTCTGCTCCTGATTATGGATGCCAATCTCAGGTTTCCCTTAGGTGTAAAAGCAGCCAGGATGCGTGCATTTTCACAAAGGCTTCAGAGGCCCAGTCTCACAAAAAGGAAGCACCACAGGTGCTTATCATAAAGGGTGACCAGCACTGAGAAACATCCCTGCTACAGCACCAGCAGCTGGCTTTAGTTTTCTGTAGCATCTTACGATTCCACGCCAAACATGTGGGGCTGTCTCCAGAGCTCCTGAAAAGCCTCTCCCGCAATGGACAAATCTGGCTGAAACTATCCTAACTCACAAGCTAAAGACCTACTGTTTCTCTTCAAGGTCAGAGAGGTCTTGCACTTTGAACACCGAGGACTTTCCACAACATTGCACCACCACTGTCTTTTAAATGCATCTGCCACCTGCACAAGAAGAAAAATCTCAGGTCTGCACCCCACCACTGATCTGTGTCACCCCACGTCAGCAACATGCAGTAATGTCAAGCTTCTCACCCAAGAAAGAGCTACAACAGAGGGGGAAAAAAAGCCCCCAGTTGCTGCCTTCCAACTTCCAGCAGTAGAATCACAACACACCGAGGAAGCAATGCAGCGTGTTCCTCTGCTGACAGAAGCAAGGTGGCTTTTGCACCAGCCTGCAGCCTCAGCTCTTGCTTGTCAACCATCAATGAATGGGCTCTCCTTCCACTCTACTTCCAGCTTCGGCTGCAACTGAAAGCAGGAGAACCAGATCACTGGGAGGCAACAGGCATCCAACTACACTCCTGATAGGAAGAGAAAGAGCTTTCCTGGTGATGCAGCCCTCGCTCCTTACTAGCCCTCCCACACACCCCCCTTCCGATGAGCTCTCAGGACAAACAGGCACCGGGCATTCTGTGTAGGGACAGAAAATAAATACGCTGGGAACGCTCTGCAGGGCCAGCCTGAATACAAAGCGCTGATTGAGTAGCCATGCCCAAGAAGAGAGCTCACAGCCTGCTCTGTCATCTACAGCAGAAGAGCCAGGGCACTGCAGTCACTGCGGTGTTCCCCCATCCTTCTCTGCTTTTCTCCCAGGCCCCCATTCTTGCTCCCAGGTCCAGAATGGAGGGAAATTCAAAAGAGATCAGAGTTGAGAAAAGAGAGAGAAAGAAAAGGAAGAGGGGGAAAGGGCTGGAGTCAGGAGTAAGGACACGTGCGGGGGGTGTGTGAAGAGTGAGGAGGAGATGGATTGAGACAGAGAGAGAAAGCGAGGGAGGGAGGAAGGAAAGGGAGGAGGCAAGGAAGAGATGTGACAGACAGCTTCATCGAGCAAGGTGGCAGGCTGGATGCAGGAATGTGCCAAGCAGAGGGAGCTGGGTGCAATTTGCAAGAGGGGAGACGAGAGATATGAAATATATCTCTCTGATAAACTTATTCATCCTTTCTCTCTCTGTGGACAAATCTCTGCAAACACACTCTCCCCTTCCCTTGCCGGCAAGAGATGGCCAAGGATGGCAGTAGAGGGGAGGCAGATGAGGTACAGCATGTGCACAACTTGAAGGCTTTGGGCATGCTCCAAGTCTCAGCAGTAGGTATAATAACAACAGGCCATAAGGAGCAGGTCACACTGGTGAAGGAGGTAACTACTTTTCTGTTCCTCATTAGGATGGGATCTCCTATTACTGCTGCCCACATTTAGCAGATTTGAAGGGTTACTGCCCCCGTGTGCTGCCCTGAGCTATTTACTGCCCAAAACCACAGCTGCTTTATGTAGCACACAGGTGAGAAAGGCAATGTGACTATGCATACTTCTTTATGCTTTCTGTCTTCTTGTAGACTTTTGGTTTGTTTGTTGTTTTTTTTAATTAAACATGAGGCCAGTACTACCCAGAGCCTGCCCCTATCCATATCCCCCCTTCAACAAGCCAATCCATTTCATAAAACTGCCATTAGTGGGAAAACTGAGGGCGAAAGTCACTACAAGGGGGCTGCGCTGGCCTCCCTTCTGATCGCAAGGTCCGTGGTTCACAGGACCCAGAGTCAGCTGCTCACGAGGCACTCGCGTGTGTGTGTAAGCCCTCTCTGAACATGCAGCCAGCACCTCAACCTCAGCCCCGCCACGCTCAGGACTGATCTCGATTAAATCGCAGCATAATCCAAGAAACAGGCACATAATGCCCGTGCGTGCCAGCAACCGTGCAGATGTGTGCGTCATTTTCCCACGGCGTCCCGAAGGGCTCTGGAAAGCAGCTTACTCCCTCACCTTCCCTCCAGCCCTGACTGCCTCTGCAGTGCTGCCAGACACCCCAGTGCTCGGCGGCACGGGATAACTGGATGGTGACAGCAGTGACTGGCTAGGGAAAGTTAGCCAGTGCATCCCAAAGGGGTTACTTAAAAACAAGAGGAGTGATCATCTGCTGTGGCCGGGGTTGAATGCTCTGGTCGCGAGGTCCCTGGGGGTTCTGCTGCTCAGGGAGCAAAGAGGTGGCGGTAGGAGATGTCCCCATGGCAGGGGAGAAGGGTGTGGGTGCCCAGGAAGCTGTGGGGCTCCGAGGTCCTCACCCCGCCGTTGTGAACAAGAGCCTGGCTAAGCGGGGGCAGCCAGGATGAGTCTGCGGGGCCAGCCTGAGGAGCCTGCCTGAGAAATAGGAGGCGGCTGTGGAAGGACCATCCCATCCCTGTTTAACCAGCACGCTGAAGGCTAAAGGCAGCGGCAGAGGGCAAAAGGGGGAGGATGGGCTGCAGCGGTCCCTCCCCATCTTCTTCCCCCAGCTTGAAACCTCCCCTGTCCTTTTGACTCGAGGGGACTGCTAATAAACCTGCCTGCTCCGAAGGGACAAACAGGCTCTGCTGAATCACGGCTCACATGTGCCCCTGCTTATATGGGGAGGGGGGCTCAAGCGCCCCTTCCCCACAAAGCCCCAATAAACAGCTGCCTCATCTGGCGTGGGCTCCCTGCTGCGGGGAGGGAGACCACAGATCATATTATATTGCATTTGGCAGAGAGGAGACAGTAATTTTTCAGGGAGTAATCACTCCCTGAATCCCACTTTTCTCCGAGCTCAGAGGACACCCCAGAACAGATGGGAGTTTCCTAACATCCCTGTGCTACCTGCAGCACTTAGAATGGTTGCTACCTTGCAGCAGTGGCGTCTTTCTCCCCTCTTGAGCATTTTCCAATACCAGCATGCTTATTTATGCCTGGTCCCCACTGTCACATGCTCTCCTTTCTGTTCCCTGACCAGATAAACAGGTGGCCTGACCATGGACAAATTCCTGCTGACTCCTGTTGGGAATCTAGGCTGGGGGCGGGAATGGAGCTCACTACGAAGGAGCTGGTGTGAAGGAGTCAGCCAGGCTTTGTCACTGTGGCTCCTCTCCTCCAAAGGAAAAGAAAGAGATAATGATGTTAGAACATTTTAACCTTTCTTTTTCTGAGCTTGATAGGCTTGGCCTGAGGCACCTTTCCTAGCAAAAACAGGTTGCTGTAAGATTGATTGGTTGGGTGCAGAGTTTAAAGGTAATTTTCTCTTGTCACATGGACATAAATTATTGTGGCTTGAGCTGCGATCAGCTCCATGTCTCACTTGTTCGACTGCTTTTATGCCCGGGCTCTGATGAGGGGTTGTAAGAACCATGTCCAGTGCTCCCCAAGCAGCATCCTATATAAATATATAGATCAAGAGCACCACAGGTGTACGCACAAAGTTAGGGTCTGGGCCAGGGAGGAAAAGGCACATGCCTGCAAATCTGTACAGCCAGGGATTTTCAGCTGCAGAAGTTCCAGCTAGAGCCTTGTTTGCTCAGCTAAGAAACTGCTTAAAATGTTCTGTCCATGAACGCCAGGGCAAGGAAAACTCATCCACTTGGATTATTCACAAGGGGGAGAGGAAAAAAGATGCACATGCACACACACAAAGGAAGCACAGCTGCAGCCAAAGTGAATTCATTTTTAACATTCATGAAAATATTCACAGAACACTTCAGTGCTATTTGCCTAAATTTTGCTGTTTGGAGTAAACACTTGAGCCAGCACAGGCTATATATTCAAGGCACAATACTGCGTCAGGGATTAGGGGTACCTCTTAGCTCCAAATCACAGATTCACACTACGTCCCCCAGTACACGTGGCCCCCTTGCTTTAAGGCACAGCCTCACAATCTGCCGCTGCGTAGTTCCCGACTCTTGGCCCTGTCACAGCCAAAGAGACTTCCCAAGCACTCACGGCCATCACATTCCCCACCCACCGCAACCTTATGCAACAAAAGCACGTGCACTCTGCCAAATTTAAACACAAAACCACTGGCAAACAATGGCAAACGACGACAGCTCTGGCGTGCGCCTGGTCTGGGGGAGTGGACCCTTTTCCTCCCCTCCGCTTCTCCTTCCCTTTCCTCAACTCATCCCCTTCACTGGTTTCTTTCCCTAAGTGTCCTAAGCAGCTCACACAAGGGAAAATGCTCCAGCACACAGGGGAGGCTCAGCTGAAGCCCTGAAGACAAGAGCTGTGTGCGTTGTCTCTTCCTCCTCCATAAATACAGCTGAGACGACGACTGGATAATTGGCTAAGTGCCTGTCAGCTTAATAACAGAGAGAGACACACAGAGAGGGAGAGATTTGTATTTACTATTCAAAGTCATGGATGCTGCCTGCCAGTGGATTTCAACATGGGGTTTGTTTGCACAGCGAGGTACGAAAAGTGAAGGGATGTGCAGCCCTGAGTCATGGTCTCCCTTGCCCAGCCTCATGTGAGCTTGGACAAACAGCCTGGGATGGAGGGACGGAGGAAGCAGAGAGCCGAGGTAGCTACCATGCAGGTATGAACGGGTTCCCAGTCAGAGTAACCCTGGGTTCCTAGCCTGGGAAAGCACCATCACCACCCCCGACGAGACACTGTTGTCACTGATGCACTAAGGCACACTACGACAGGGCGATGAGAGTGCTGCATCTCCAACACGGTCACCCTGACGTCCCTGAGAGGGGCAGCTGCAGCGGCTCCGGGAGCGGTGGCTGCACAGCTGTATGACCACCTCGATTTCGTTTCACAGCTGCACAGCACAGGGGGTTGGTGCTTGGGCGGCTGGAGCCCTCTTTGGCCTTTCCTTCCCCCTTGTAAATCCAGGTGTAGGAACCCACCTACAGAAAGCACCTGTGAAGAGAAACCACTCGGGCTTGTCTCGCCTCTCGCAGGAGGGTGGGAGGTTACGTGTGAAGGACAAGCCTCCCTGCTTTTCGGAAGCTTTCACTACTTCCCTCTGCCACAGAAATGCCAATTCCAGCGCCAAAAGTGGCTCAGGCTGCTACTGGAAAGGGACAGTACTGGCCAGATCCACCACGGTGTTAACCACTGAGCCTCAGAAGAGGAAGATGCGATACTCTGGTCGCTTGCTGCTTTTTTCCTTCACAGCTGTCACAACCGAGGCACAGTGAAGCGAAGGACGTCTCCAGCCCTAGTGATGGCCGCCGAGAGGCCCAGGAGTCAGAAGTCGTCACACAGATCTCCAAGCAAGCGAGCAGCCTGTCCGTCGGGCAGCGCCGCCTCTCACCAAAACAGCGCTTGCAACCATACAACGTGTGGGAATGTCTGCACAACCGCAGACAAGAGAACACCGGATGGTCTTAAGTGGGAACAAATGTAGGGCAAGATGCATTTGCGCGCCCCGCCCCCCCCCCCGCCAAACCTCATGCTCATGTTATTGCAAAGTATCTGTTAAACTCCAGCCCAGCCTGAGCGTGCTCAATTCCATCGTTAGCTCTGGCCAAAAATCCCCAACCCCAGTGAAATTAATGGCTCAGTGGCGGGGCTATTTCTCCTCTCTTTACACCAGGCTGAGCACAGTAGGGGTAGTCGGGGGTCACAGCTGCCCTTCTCCCACACAACTGAGTTGCTCCTAATAAAAATCTGCAGATATATACATGCGCGGGGGAGATTGGCTGTTCAGATTATTTTGAAATAGTTGTTTTCTAGGCAGAGGTGAAACTCATCGTTATTAGTTCCCATTACTTACCATAAACCCAGCCACGTTAGATGTGCCTGAAGCCTGAAGCAAATGCTTTGGAGTCAGATTCAGCTGAAAATCACATTCGTTTCTTCTTCAGCGGGAGAAGAGTAAAAGAAAACTCAGTAAATTCCTGACTTCACCTTTGCGCCCTCCATTGCGCTTACTCCAGCAGAGCACGAGTTCACGCAAGCCAGAGTGAATTTTGATGGACAACAAAACTAGGTGCCTTCAATGAAAATGGCTATATAAGCCCGCTGAAGCTCCGCCGCTGCATCAGCAGTGAGCTGTGGCCCAGCAGCCCTGTCAGCATCAGATGCCCGTGGGTCTGGATAGAAAGGGCAGGTACGCGTAATATATATTTTGAACGCTTATAGTTATGAGATGGCAAATTCCAGTAACTATGCGCTATTTTAAGACCAGGTCTTTCCTCATGACCTGCTGGGGAGGGGAGCAGAGTGGAAGAGGTACCGACTCTGAGACACTCCAGGTAACACGTACTACTATATAAATTTTAATGCCATCTAAATAGGAGAACATATGGTACTTAGCTGCAAACTGAAGTGTGTGTGCAGACTCAGGGGAGGAGGTTAAAGCCATACAGTCTGATACCACCTCTCCTCCTCCATCTTTCCGAATGCAAATTATACACACGGTGTTATTAAACATACATACTTTCACCAAAGACACACACTTTCCTTTTCTAATTTCCACTCCACTTTTGCTTGCGATGGGGTAGTCCCACTTTGCAGACAACGCAGCATCACCACTGGGCACACCATATATAAATATTGCGTGTATACACATGTGTGTCTAAGGAGAGATGCTAACCACCAGCCTCTGACCATATACGTATCGCCATTTCCTTTATCGTATGTGTGCATGCACGCTCACACATCTATGTGTGCATGTGTGCCTTCATATAATGGCACCATCTGCTGCCAGACCTGGAAGTTTTGCAACATCATCTGTTACTACGTTTATACATTTCTTTTTAGATTTCTTTTTTTTTTTTTTAAAGGAAAGTATCATCAGAGTACAGCCCCTTTTGCACAGATCCCAACGTACCCTCTCGACACACATATGCTAGATTTGATAACGAAGGCCTTGCATATACCGGAGAAAAAGAAGAGCGCTTGGGTCTTGCAGTCAACACCAGCGTGGATGAGGACTGTGCTACGGAAACCTCTTTTCCTCGCATTTGCTGGGCTGTTGCGTGGCTGAGCCGAGAGGCAACCCAAGCTAATGGGTAGGTCGTTAGGCTGGGTGCGCCTGAGCCCTGCTGTGCAACCCTGGGCGAGTCCCCTCACCTCCGGGGGCCTCCTGCCCACCCCCAGCCCCTGCCCAGCCCAGCTAATGGCCCACACGCCCTGCGGAAGAGGGGCTCCCTCTTACTCTCTGCTCGCCTGGCACTTAGTACAAAGGGTGCCTCAACTTAGTGGTGGCCTTTAAGTGCCACAACAACGCTGATAATAATCAAGGTTACAATTTTACTGCCAAGGCTGTATTATTATGTAGCATTATACCTTTGAACATGCCTATTCTCATTTCTAGCAAAGGGCTCAGCTCAGTGCCCCCTGTTATAAATCATATGCTAATTACAAATGTAATCTGAACAGCTTTTACTTTTCTTTTAAAATGACTGTACAGGGCACAAACTTTGTTGTGATGCTGTGTTGCTACTTTGCCTGAGGTGCCTTTGTCCTCTAGCATAGCTCCACACATAGAAGAGTATCAGCAAAATACTGGGAGGCCAAGAACAGAGTTTGCATAAATTGCATATATTGCAGGATTACACCAGCAGTGCTACCATTACTGCTGGTAATTTGATTCTAGCCCATCCTCTGACACATGTAACTCGAAGAAACTAAGTACCCATTAGGATGGAAGTTCCTAAACGTGCTATCATCCTGAAACTTCATATTATTTAAAAATATCTGGTAAAAATGGAAATTGCACTCTCAGTTAAATGTTGGTTTTCATCAGTGCATCAGCACCAGATTGATTTAATTCTTGATGAGATGATGATGCTTGGAAAAACTCAAGAACAACGAGCCAAGTCCTGGCCTTGGCAAGAACCCAGTTCTCCAACAGGCTGAGCATCATCTGAGCAGCACTCGGCAGCTTAAGACCTCTATGAGTCACTTGTACCTCTTTATTAGCAGTCCCCGGGAAACTGCCCCAAAGACAAATGCAGTATTTCTGGCAGTGCCCTTGGGCTTTGGTGGATTTGTACCGGTATAACTGAGAGGATGGGAACAGCCATGTGCCCTGTTTTGTTCCCAGCTAGTGATGAGCTCCACTTCAGAAGTCATTAAAGGCCAAATCTGCCCTTGTGCCAGGACTACCAAAAGCCCTGGGCAACTTGCAAGTCCCAGCGACGCCCTCAGAATAGTGCTTTAAAGGCACTTTGGGGCGAGCTACTGTGGTGGTTCCTTGAGAGAGGCGATCCTTCCCCCTGACATGCGGCACAGGTACCTGATCCCACAGCACGGACTCCATTGCCATTTTGCTTCTAAGCCATCTTAAGGGCCACACGCGACACAGAGGCACAGTTCCCTCCCTCCCCAGTTTGCAGCAGGTGCCCTTCGCTACTGCACATGTCCCGGTTAGCACACGTCCTCCTATTTCTCATCCCCCCCGAGGCCGAAAGTACGTAACAAAGCACAGGGTCCCTGCCTTCGCACACCCAACACTTGCAGAGAAGATGAGGTGAGAGGGGATGCTGGGGGCAGGTAAACAGAAAGAAGGTTTGGGGTTGGGGCTTGGTTTTCTCTTCCCATTTTAATTAGTTTTGGAGGATATTTTGTGTGTTTGTTGTTTGGAGATTTTTTTTTTTTTTTTTTTCCTAACATCAAGCAGAGAAGTTGCACATAAAACCTGACAACCTCATGACTGTGATCTTGCAAGCAAAACATTGGCAGGAATTGTAGCACACAGTTTCCTCTCAATACTCAAAATAAGGTTCAGTGTTGTCCTTCACTTGCTGAAGACAGAGTTAAAAAATGAAACCTTAGTGAGTCTGACAGGCTTTCTGATATACAGCGTCATCTTTGAAACACCCTGCGCTCTTTCCTTGGTTGTAGCTGGCCGAACACCAGAAGCTCTGCTCAGCCCTTCTCACCTGTTGCAGCGTTCAGACCCCTCCTCCCTTTTCAGCCTCGCTCTAAGGAGCGGATCATTACCCTTCTCCCTGTGGATAGTCTATCATGAGCTATTTTTATTCTCTCTCTCTCTCTCTCCCCCTCCAATTCCCTAACTTCCCCATGCCAAATACTCACTAAAAGTCATCAACCTTCAGCAAGGCCAACAAATGAATCCAATCTGCTGCCAGGTCATTTAAGGAGATAAGCCAGCATAGAGTTAGGAACATTTTTTAAAAATCCATAGCAAGGGAATATTTTAAATGCCATAGCTTTAGAAGTCATATCCAAACTCCCCAGAATAATTCTATTCCAAGTAGCAAGCTGTAGATAAAGCTCCAGAGGAGTGGCTTCCTTTAGGAACATTAGGGCTTACAATAAACTATTTTTCTCCACTTCACAGAACAGTCCACCCACCCATTCTTCCACCTACAAGTGTAACACCATATACAAATGTATAAAGTCCCAAAGGAGAAGAATCATTCAGAATACCCTGTACTTGGTGCTTTGCTGAATGATTTGCACCGTAGTTTACATGAACAAAACATTTTTAGTTATGTTATCACTATGCACATTGCTTTTAATTCTCTCTAACCGCGTATCGTTTTTTCTCCCTCCTACATCTTCATTTCCCTTCAAGCTACAGGATGGAGCTACCGGGCACTGGTAAACCACTGCTGCACGCTCCCTCTTCCCTCTGAAGTAGATGCATAGCGAAGATCGGCGATATGATCTCTGTATAGAAATCTCTTACCTATCTCTCTGTGGAGGTAAAGATCTGCTCTGAGCACAGTGAGTGTAGATCATCTAACGGGTTTTCCCCATCTACCTCTTCCCCTTGCATTGTCACTAGCGGACCTGTAGGCAAGGAGAGCGAGATGCTGGGAGCTTTTCAAACACAAGGCTGCCTTAAAGCGAGTTGTGTTTTGGAGGGGCAGGGAAAACAGCGAGGGGGAAGCTAGCAAACCAACCCTGGCTTTAAAACTGAGAGAATGAAATGTTGTCCTGGAGGACCGAAAGCATACGGGACAGAGGGAAATCTCACCCCTTCCAGCCTCAAGTGGCAGTCCTGTCTCCCAGCAGAGCCTGGCTTCTGCCTCCCCTCTGAAGGAGGGACTGAGACGTCCCAGAAACCCGGGGCTGGTCCCAGGGAAAGGGAGGGGAGATGGCTGCTCTTCCTAGAAAACACGAAAAGCATATAGCTGGCCAGATCTGCTTAAAGAGCTTAGGAAGGCAGCGGAGGGAGGGAAAGCCTGTGCACCGGCCGCGGTCGCTCCTGACAGGAACACAGCCTGCCAGGAACACCGTATTGCTCGGGGCAAGCAGTTACACGGCCGGGTGGCGTGCTGCTCCCGCGAACTGTGTCACTTGGCACACATCTGGCTGACACAGCTGGATCACCTCACTGAGGTGTTTTATTTTAGCGCCTGACATAACACCGGCGAGCCCCCCCCCCCCCCCGCACAAACAGTGAAACCGCTCTCCCGTGCAGCCCCGTTGAGCTTGCTGACGAACGCGTTACACGCAGCACATGCAGGCACCATCTCCACCATCCGCTCAGCCCTCCTCTCTGCTGCAAATGCAGCTTCAGCACACAGCGCCTAGATAAACTCAAAAGCTCCAAGGTTAAGTGGGAAATAGAAATCCAGTGACCCCTGGCTGGGCAAGTGAGCTTAATGACTTGTCTGCTGCCGTACGTACCAAACATATGCCGGCAAACATCTGCCTGAACGGCCCCTCCAAAATAAATGATTGATGGCAGTGATTTGCCTTTAAAAATGGGATAAGCCAGCTGGGAGTCCCGCTAGAAAAGGGTTAATGGGATATATGAATTGCTAGTGAGTGGAAGGGAGAGGAGCTGGGAGTCAGAGGCAACACCCCTTGTTAGGTGTTTACCACGTCGCATCTAAACCCCTTCCATCGCATATGCAAGGCAGCTGAATTACTCTGTAAATCCTATTACTCCGTGTGGATAAATCTTACATGTGAGTTAACAAGTCTGGAGAGCTGGGGAATGGAAGCTGCTGAACGGATATTCCAGGATCAAAACAACCCAGCACACGGGAGCTGAGAGAAGCGATACGCGTGTGTACACACACGCACACACACACACATCCCTCTTCTAGCATCCTTCTTCCCTGATCCCATCTTGCTAGCTCACATACCCCTCTGTCATTAAACGGGAGGGATGCAGGACACAGGGGATCATGTAGCAGACCATTTGGTGACATCTAGCAGGATTTATTTCAGAGAAAGAAAACTTTGCTGCTGCTGTTAGCTTTGCTGGGGAATTGCTCCCTTGATGCTTCAGGGTTTGTGCACTATCAGCTCCTCATACAGATTACAGACTTATTTTAAATTACGTCCAGTAGTTTTATAGCCGTAATACACAGTGTGTGTGCGCACACTCACACGCACAGAATTTTCCTTCAGTAGGGAAGTTGCTGCAGGTAAGTTGAGCGAGGCAGAATTTGAAAAAGAAACCCACAGGAAAAAAAGATGACTGCGTTTCAGCTACTTGGGACGCTCCTAACTGAAAGCCCAAGTAGCCTCAGAACTACCTTTAGAAAACCTGCCCGACGAATTACAGAAATAAAACCCTCGACACTGCCTGCAAACAAGGCTTCGTGTGCGAAGATACCCTCATCACGACCACTCAGGCACGAAGGCACAGCATACACCCAGGTACTTAGCCCTGCAAAGAAACCAACACAGCAAACGAGACACAAGCTTCATAAATGTTGGAGCTCTTACACCATTTCTTCACCAGCCTTTTCAGCTACTGTATCCACCCTCCCCCCCACTTCAGGGCAGAAAAATAAATAAATAAAATTAAAAGCCAGAGTTTCCCAAAAGAACTTGCCCAAGAGTTCTGGCAGCATCAGGGATAAAGTTTTTGCATAGGTACAAAAAGAAGTATGGGAAGATCAGTGGAACATCTGGCAAGCACAGCTGGATCCCTTTTTGATTTCTCTATTGATACTGCAGGGCTGGTGGAAAATGTACGTTCACGAGAGCTGGCTAACACAAACAGATCTTTCCCCACTGAAATTCTTTTGATCCAGAGCACTACACAGAGGAGAGTGGTAGCAAGAGGTTTTCAAAAGCTTTGCAATTTTTTTTTTATATATATTAAAGCGCAAACACACACGCAGAGCTTGTTTGTAGCAGCTGCTGCTCCTGCAGTTCGAGAGGTAAAATAACACACGCTCTCGCAGAGACACACGCGCAAGCCTGCATCGCATCACATGTATATGTTGCATACATCGAAACACGGATACGCACATAGGAAAGGAAAAGTTGGCAAAACGCCCTACCTGAGGATGGCTGTGTCCCCCTGCCTCACGGTGATGTTATCGGTACCTCGGGTAAAATCCACGCTGCGGACTGGCAGCCCTGTAGGGAGAAGGCAAAGCAATCTCAGTAGGACCAGCGGTAATTGTTTCCGATCAGGCTGAGCCCTTGCTACCATGGCTGGTCTCGTCGAGTTTCACTGTCTGTACTTGTCTCTCTCTCTCTCTCTCTCTCCCCCTCTGCGTGTGTGTGTGGACAGACAGATGTTGAAAGAAAAACAGTAATAATAATAATAATAATGTACAACTCTCGCTCTGATCGACAGCCCCGGAAAAGGGAGGTGATTTCACAGTCCTCCTTAGCTGCCACTTTCTCTCGCTTTTTTCAGTCTCTTGCTGGCTTCTTCCCCCCCCTTTTCTTTTTTTAAGGCTTTCCAAAAAAAAAAAAAAAAAAAAAAAGTCTTAGCACAACCTTCAATTAAAAAAGGAAAAACAGAAAAGGAAAAAAAAAAAAACAACCCACAAGTGGAAAAAGTCAGGTAACAAAATAATTAAAAACCAATAATAATTAAATCGACCCGTTTGGAGTGATGGAGAGAGGTGGGGGGGGAGGAGATTTAAAAAAAAAAAAAAAAAAAAAAAAAAAAAAAAGAGGAAAAGGAACAAGACGAGTCCCGGGCAGCGCGAGTGGATGGATGGTCCTGCTCCAGTGCGCGGCTGTGCAGCCTCCAGCCCCGAGCTCCCTTCCTAACCCACTTTCCCAGGCGGAGCGAGGGAGGGAGGGAGGGAGGGAGCGGGGAGGGAGGCGGGAAGGAGGGAGGGAGGCAGGCTCACTCGGGAGGCGGCAGCTCGGCGGCACCGCGCCGGCGGGCGGGGAGCTGCGAGCGGCGCTTCCCGGCCCTCTCCCGGGGTCGCAGCCGCCCCGCGGGCCCCCCGCCCCGCCACACCCCCCGCCCCGCCACACACCCCCCGCCCTCGCCGGCGAGCGGGGCCGGGAAACGGCGGCGGCCGGGTCTTCGAGAACCGGAGCGGGTCTGGGAAGGGGAGGGAGGGGGCACTGCAGCAGGGAGGGGGAAGGGAAGGGGGGGGAGGGAGGGGAGGAGGCAGAGCGGGAAGCAGGGAGGAAGAGGCAGGAGCTGGGAGGGAGGCACCACTTTCCGCCAGATAAACCCAAAGCCACAAGCTGGCTGGCTTACAGAGCAGCAATCCTGGCAACTGCCTCAGCAGCCTCAAACCTTGCTCCCCCCCACAACTTTCCCCCAGATAAACAGTTGTACATCCCTCCCCCCTCCGCTCAGCCCTTCCCGCCCCCCCCCCCCCTTTCCCAGCCTCCGAGGGATGCCCCCCCGCCCCCCCCCCCCTTTCCCAGCCTCCGAGGGATGGACCGGAGACAAAGCCGGTATTGAGCCGCCCGCGGTGTGAATGCCGGGCCTGTCCTCCCCGGCTGCCAGCGCCCGCAGCTGAGCCCCGCGCCCCGGCAGCAAGCGCTGCCCGCCCGGGAGCGCTCCCACAGCTCGCACACCCTCACCGCCGCCCCCGCCAAGAGAAGGGAGGTGAAATTAACGGCGAGGAACGAGCCCTGGGTTTTTAGCGCTGCTGCTCCTTCCTCCGCCTGCGGGAGGGATGGGGGGCGGGGGGAGAGAGCAGCTCCGAGGGGCGGCGGGCTCGGGTAACCCTGCCGCGGCCACGGCCAGAGCACGGCGGGGCTGGGAGGGGGAAGCGAAGAGGGAAGAGGTGGTTTGGGGGGGGGGGAGCTTGTCCGGAGTGGGTGCAAGAAAAGCGGAGGGGCAGGCCGCTGTGAGTTGCTGCCCTGCACGGTCACAGCGCTGCTGCGTGCCTGCGCAGGAGGGGACACAGCCCCGGGTCTTGTACGCTGCCGGCTTCGCCTCTGCTCCTGGAGCCTTGCCGGGATACAGCGGACCCAGACTGGAGAGACACGAGGAATGGCTCTGGGTCATACAAATGGGATCGGATCAAAGGACCCTCTCGCCCCACGTCCTGTCTCTGGGCGCAGCCTAAAGCCCATGCCTAGGGCAGAGCACGAGCACAAGGCAAGCGTGCAGTGGCACTGCCCCGGAGCACTTCTCTAATTTCCTGTGATTTGTGGCTAAGGCATGTCCCCAGCCAGTGGCAGTGTCTTTGTAGTTAATGGCCCTCGATTGATTTTCTTCTTCCAGGAACGCGTCCAGTTGCTTTCCGAACCCCTAGGAACTGGCCCCTGCAGCCTTGGTATGGAAAGGCCGTGGTGTCTACGAGGACTTGAACAATCCCTGCGTGTGTTAAAGGCCCACAGATTAAGGGCTAAGGTCACGATACCACTGCTCCAGTGCCACGCATGCAGCGGCAAAAGAGATGACTGCTTTGTATTCAAGCCAAGGGGCGAGCCGATTCAGACATTTCCCCTGCAGAACACTTGACGCAGATGGCACCAGAGAAGGGGAGCAGCGAGAAGGAGCTAGGGGGTTAATCCACACGCTGGATGTTCCCAAGCTACTGCAGAGAGAGATTTCGCCTGACAAGGGTATTGCTCTGAAGCACATCAGCTTCATACCATGCTGCTAATAGACTAGCAGCCACTGCTCCAGGGGGATGGACAACACGAGGGACAGAGAGATGCCATCAGGCTGCTGGCATCCCTGGCGATGGGCACCACCAAGAGGAAACCTCTGCACTCTTGTGACAGAGTCTGAGTACAGCTAGAAGACCCAGTCCCCTATGAAGTTACTGATGATAGAAGCGCACCCCTCTTGCAAGCCAGAGTGGTGCGTGGATCCTTTTTACAAGGGTCTCCCACATATGTTTCATCTACGTTTGATAAGAGCTATTGTACATTAATTAAATGCCAGTGGAGTAAGGAAAACATATTTGTCAAAGATTAACTATTATGCAATGCAAGAAGCATCTGCCACCCAACTGCTAGAGCTCACTAAATATTTCCTTATCTCGGAGTATTTACTTAGGAGGCAATAACTATCCAGTTAAATCTAAATTTAATGCTTAGTTAAATATACTTCATGGAAAGTGGCACCAGTATGTTTTACACAAAGAACGACAGAGGGTGGTTTCAGGCAGGGAAAAGGAAGGAATCCTGTCCTCAGACTTCGGTAACGTCCTGACTCAAGATGGGACTGCACGTGGCCATGCCTCCCTACAAAGTGGAGTGCGTCCCAGCAGACTCGGAGGCCCCTCTCTGCTGAGATGGAAGTACAGGGGAAGTCTTCGTCTTCTTACGCATTTATAGAGTCCCCATTAGAACCACCATAGCATAACTATTTAATAATAATAATCATAATAAAGAGAGAGATGAGGAAGAAATTCCCTTGAGGCTCTCATAAACCTTGGGAAAAAATAAAACCAAAACAAAACCTAAAGCTGATAGGTCTTATTTGCTTTTAGAAGCGTACAGAAGCAAAAGGACAGGGTTGCCCAGGTATAAAAGGCCAAACAAGCAGAAATCACACAAATCCTAGGAAAGCACCTCATGAGTAAAATAAATAGTGTTATTTTTGTACGTGTTCCCAGAAGAAATAACTCTCTGGACCCATCTCCCCCTGCTGGAAGCAGATAATGAAACAGCAGGTCTGCTTTCTAACTTTCCTGCCTTCTAAAAAAATGAGGAAAAATTCAGGGAAACAATTAGAATGCAGACATCACAAATCAATGCTGCCATCTTTAACGCCATTTCCCAATACTCACAGTAGGTGCAGGACTAGCAAGGCCAGCCTAACCGAACAAATTTTGTCACTCCGCAGTTCAGGAATGGATAGGGAAGCAGGACCCCAGCCCTACAGGTACCACATCACCCTCCTCCAATGCAAAACACTTACACCCTGTTCAAAGGGAACGTGGCCTAGAGCAACACCCTTTGATGAGCGTAGGCTGTATGGCACCACCAAAGACAGGGCAGAAACGCTTGGACGACAGGTTTAGGAAGGTGTCTGTGTTTCCACACTGTGGGTACAGCATGGCTCTGTGTGCAAGCTTGAAGGAAAACAGCAGCATGAGCAGATGCAGCCTGGCTCACCTTACTTTCCCTGGCGTTGAGGGAAATGTGCTGAAGATATCACAGCCTAGGAATCTCAGCTGGCCAAAGGAGAGACCCTCCATGCTGGCCCTGGGTAGAACCATAGAATCATGTAGGTTGGAAAGGACCTTTAAGGTCATCAAGTCCAACCGTTAACCTAACGCTGCCATTCCACCACTAAATCGTGTCCCTAAGCACCTCGTCTACCCATCTTTTAAATACCTCCAGGGATGGGGACTCGACAAGGGTAGGCAGCCTCCACTGAAAGATGCGGGGCTGAGATGCTCTGGGACTGGTACTTGGATGACCTCTGCCTACCTGTGGGGCAGCTCAGTTTTAGAGATACTCAGGGACTATCATTGTGAAAGCCTGAAGTGCCATCACCTTTCACGCAGAGCCAACAGAAGCTTAGGTCACAAATAGGGATGGGTTGGGTTTTTCTTGCACCTGAGGTGGCTAAAAGCAAAGAGCAATCCATGGAAACTTCAAGCAATGCCAACTGCAACACCCATCTGTATGTTATCAGCTCACACCACAATCTGGCAGCTGTTGTCACTTGACTTTCATTCACTACCAAAACTGGCGACTTGTTTCCCAAATCTCGTTGGAAGCAGAGTAAAAGACATTGCTGAAAAATACAAGAGAACTCCTCACACAAGTCTCCAGACCTTTTCATGACCCACGTGATTGTTTTAAGGGTGATTGTATACCTGCTCTGCCAGCAGAGCCCGAGCGTCTAGGGACTTTATTCAGGCTATCTGCAGCAATGAGTGAAAACGTATGATGTTTTGTGAGCTATAACGGGTTTAGTAAAGATACACTGCTGTACTCAGCAGCAGAGCCTGCTCAAAGCTCAGCCATGCAGAGAAAATGCAGTTTTGTTGCACTGGCAGAGGAGTTATGGAGAGGAACAGGGAAGAGCCAAAGGGGTTTCAGCACAGGGGGAGGAAGATTAAGGGACTGTGGTGCTCTCTCCTTCCTCTCTTCCTCCTGTTCCTGCAGCTCTTACATGCACACATTTCTACCCTGCTGCGCAAGGGCACCATCCCACTCCATTTTATTAAGGAGCTACATTTCACTCTCCTTTGGTTCCCGAGATCCAGGGAGTCATGGGAGAAGAGAGGGAGGAAAGGCAGGAAGGTGGAAAATCCTTTGGATGCAGCAGGTACCTCTAGAGGCAAATTGAAGAGGAGGTGGGCTTCCAGTGGAAAATGGCCTTCTCAGACTCAAAGAGAGAAATCACATAGGCCATACGCCCTCAGCTACACCTGCCTGATTAAGTGGCCTCCATCTATACCAGGCCAGAGTCTGTTGGAAAAAGTGGAGAAATCATTTCCATGAGACAACTGAAAAGAAGAAAGCCTACTAAGGACAGGATGCTGTCTACCAAACTTGATCCTGTGCTGACTGGAACATCGATGCCACTTATTCATATCCCCAAGGCGCTTAAGGAGGACAGGTTATGGGGAAAAATTTTGCAGTTTGAGAAAGATACACATGCATGATGGCTTTAATACTACACATAGCCACTCCAGCATGTGCTTTATTCTAAGAAAGACATGGTTTTAATTACTATTTTGCAAATCTATAAATTAAACTGGCTTTTGATGCTGAAAACCAGAGCCAGCTTAGGCCTGAGAGTCACATCCAGGCATGTACTGCAACAAGACCAAGCTTCCTCTCAAGAAAGGACCTCATTAGGTAGAAGGATTTACTGCATTAAGAGCACTCAGATAGGTCACAACCATGGATGATAACATGCATGCGCAACACCTCTTCATAAGCGCAGTCATTGAGCTGTAACAGAACTTCCCTCCTGTACAAGAACGATCGCTGATTTTCACCAATTTGTAACCTTGTTACTATGCAATCGATCTGGCTTCACAATTGATCACCTTGGTGTGGACAATTTAGAGGCCAAGGGCCAG
The DNA here is from genome assembly GCA_034008185.1 of Gorsachius magnificus. Classification (NCBI taxonomy): domain Eukaryota; kingdom Metazoa; phylum Chordata; class Aves; order Pelecaniformes; family Ardeidae; genus Gorsachius; species Gorsachius magnificus. The sequence goes on from CM067081.1 coordinate 127,718,394, forward strand.
GTTCTCAATTGCTGCAAGCTGACATATCACCACCACCGTCAAAAGAGCTAAAAGATTTCCACCAGCTAAATATGAGGCCTTGAGTTTTGAAGTTCATCTACTTCTGTGATGCATAGAGAACTCCTTGAAAGAGAAAACCTTGTTCGACCGGATAAAGAGATTTTGTGCTTAGACTTTTCAGCAAGGTTCACCTTCAGTTAAACACCAAATCTGAAGCTTGGGCAAGAATAAAATGGCAGCCTGAAGATGCCTTTTTGCATCACGATTTGACCAAGTGGGATTAAAGAATTAGCAGTGCAATTGGTTTGTGCCCTTAATTACCAATTGCCACCATAGCAAGTGCTTGTAGAACTACAAAGTCATTGGCAACAGGTCCTTCAGAGGAACAAGAAAGAGAGCGCGCTTCCCTTTTAGTTAAAACAAAAGTTGCCCTTCCAGCCTTACAGATGCAACAAGCATAAAAGCAATCAGTAGCACCGAGAGCGTGGCGCTGCCTTTTCCCTGAAATATCATTAATGACTTCCTTACCCACACCTCAGGACCTGGGTTCTGCAGCTGCTGTTTATCAGAGGGTGTCAAAAAATTACTCGGAAACCACGGGAGGCCACGCTGCTCGGCGGCGGTGGCCGCTGCGTGGCAGGAAGCCAAGCTGCCTGCCACCTCCCAGCTGAGTCAGCGGTCCCGGTGGGAAACTGCACGAGACCCGCTCTCCCAAGGAAGGCCGGCTCACGGCATCGGCAGCAGGGAAAAGAGCTGATCCCAGTTCCGACGTTTCTCATTGAGGGGGGCAAGGAATTACATTGACCTGTATTTTCAAACATGGCTATAGGAGATAGGCATGCAAACCTTGATGAGCAGTTCCTACCTCCCACAGAGGACAGCTTCAAGATCTCTTTTCTTTTTGTATTTGGGAGCGAAATCGTTGCTTCGCCAAAGTCAAACTAACACTCAATGAGTCAGGCAGAGCCAGGGTTCAACCCTACAGGTCTTTACATAATTCACTTCCCATAGGAAGGCAATAGCTCTATCTGCTCAGGTCTACTCTCTGCCAAAAAACTTTCCTCCCAGTGCTGGTGAATATTTACATCCCTCAGCACAAGTAATTAGGATCAACTTCACAGAAAGAGGCTGTTAACAAACTGTGAGCAGTCCCTCCCAATCACAAGCAGAAGGATGACCCAGAGGTTGGGGTGTTCTAGGAGGACTTGGGATATATCCAGTCCCAATTTCCTCAGTGAATTTGGGCAAATCACTTAACGAGGCATTCACAAAGGTGTAAAAAGCTTATCTCCCCAGGCTCCCCCTGCCCTCAGAGAGATAATCTCCTCTTGAGGGCACTTCAGAGCAGATGCCTAATTTAACTGTTTAAAATTGTCCTGCCTCTCAGGGCATGTCAAAGTTCCCAGCTACATAGCAGAGACCCTAACATACCTTTAGCTTCCCACCAAGCTTTGGTTGAAGCACCAAAGACTGCAAGGTGATCTGACACTACAGTACAGAAAGCCCCGGCAAGACACAATCTACAGAACATGCCAGGTGTGATCTATTTCCAACATAGTCATTAGCAGGCCCCAAAATGACCGTCTAGCAGTTGCAAGGGATGCTGTGATCACTGCAGACAGGAATCCTATACAACTAAGGGATGGTCAAATCCCTTCTCTTGAGCCCTGCTCTGTATTTGATGACCTCCTCTGGCATGGAGTTCTCAACACAGTGCTAATGGATGAGAATAATCATTCTGACAGTGATGATTCGGAAGAGAGCACCGAAGTCTTGCTGAAATGATACATGCTACACATTCATCATCACCAGAGAATTAATTTTATTGTGAGGAATAGAGTGCGGCAGGCTGTTGCACTGTGCATTTTCTTGTCCGTTACAGAAGCTCCCACATAGATTTTATGAAACTTAAACTGAGGCCTTCAGCAAGACAAGAAAAGATTCTCAAGATTTGTGATGCTATCAGGAGACCAGGCACTGTCAGAAAGCCTCACGCACAACAACCTGAGAGAGAAATTTGCATGCAGAAATTTGGAGAAGGGTCCCTTTGAAACTATGACCTGCCTGAATTCAAGCTTCTGAAAACACTTCCAATCATTTCACTGCGTTCAGGTCTGAAAATGAGGAAAACTCATCTTTAACATGTCCAGATTTTCAAGGTGACAAGCCAGAAGAACTGTCTCATAGACACGGGCTCAGTTAATACCATTCTTACAGGCTACGGGTCAGGGACGTCTCTGCATCAGTGTTTGGAGTTAGTGCCTGCCTCCTCTTTCAACATATACTTTCTAATGTTTCAGCTTTTCTTTTCCCCTTTCCCACACTACTGTGCTCCTTTCTCCAGTCTCCTCACCCTAGAATCACAGAATCATTTAGGTTGGAAAAGCCCTTTAAGATCATCAAGTCCAACCATTAACCTAACCCTGCCATCCCACCAATAAACCATGTCCCTAAGCACCTTGTCTACCCATCTTTTAAATACCTCCAAGGATGGGGACTTGACCACCTCCCCGGGCAGCCTGTTACAATGCTTGACAACCCTTTCATTGAAAAAATTTCTCCTAATGTCCAAGCTAAACCTGCCCTGGTGCAACTTGAGGCCACTTCCCCTCGTCCTATCCCCCATTAACAAGGAGAAGAGACCAACACCCACCTGGCTACAGCCCCCTGTCAGGCAGTTGCAGAGGGTGATAAGGTCTCCCTTCAGCCTCCTCTTCTCCAGACTAAACAATCCCAGTTCCCTCAGCTGCCCCTCATCAGACTTGTGCTCCAGACCCCTCAACAGTTTCGTTGGACACATTCCAGCAACGCAATGTCTTTCTTGTAGTGAGGACCCTGGTATTTTCAAGTTTCTCTCCCTTTCCTAGGTTGCTCCCATGCCCAGTTTCTGTCAGGCCCAGTCACATTCATACATTTTAAAGCTAGGAGGGACTTCTCAGATCATCCTGTCCAGCTGCCTGGCCTAAGCCACAGGAACTCACCCACTGCTTCTGGCAAGAAGCCACAACCAGTGGCTCAGCCAGAGCACCTTGTTAAAGAAAGGCTCCTGGCTTTGGTTTAAGCACCCCCACCTGCAGAAATCTACCCTATGTCCGTGGGTTTAATGATTAATTACCACCTCAGATTAAGAATTTTTCATGTTGTTTTAAGCACAAATGTTATTTCCTTTATCATCCAGCCACCAAATCGAATCATGCTTTTGTCTGCTTAGATTAAATGGTCATCTGTTGTTAGATACCATATCTCCTTGAAAAATTATGTTGTACCTGTTTGAGTCTCACTTTGTACTGCTTTTGTTTCTCAGCCACAAATGCCCAACACCCAGTGCCAGAGAGAGAAACAGGGTATTTTCAGCAGCCTCTGAGAGAGCTGGTAGATGCCAGATTAATAGCACTGTCCTGGGGAAGAGGTCAGGTAGGAGAGAAGTAGAGCCAGGAATGGGAACTTCAGGTCCAAGCCTAAGCAGGAGGAAGGGGAAAGTAGGAGCTGGGAGGGAAGGATGGAGGACCTGCCCACCAAGAGGTGCAGGAATAAGGTGGCTCCTCAGAGAGAGGAGGGATTGTGCTGGAGGTGATTCCAGGAGCTTGCTCTGTTAGACAGGACCAAGGAGTCTCCAGCACAGTCCCGCACTCAGATGTGGCAGCAGTGCTGCTGCATGGCCTGTGGGCTTCGCTGCTTGCGGCACCAGCAGAACCCTGTCTCAGAACCCCCTTGGTTCAGTCCCATCCCAACTCACGTTTAAATCAACCTGGATAAGGTGAGACAAACTTGAGTGTGGACATAACTGCAAACTGCTCAGATGAAGCAACACCGATCAGACAAAGCAATAACTCTTGAGGAACACAAATTTGTCTCTGAACCCCTGGCTTACAACATTGCTAATGCTGGGCTGGATGAGCGATGCACACATCCTGAAACAGCTACCTAAAGCAGAGGTCTGGAGAGCATTTATGAAAACTTCCAGGCAAGAGTGAGAATAGGCATGTGCTCTCCTGGAGGGGCGTAAAACCTCTGTGGGAACTTGACCTGTCAGAGCCAGGCTCAGCCCCTGAAGTGCCAGCAAGCATATCCCCGCTACTGACAATTTATGCAGCTCCAGGAACCTGTTAGATCCAGCAGCTTGCGTGGCTTTATGAAACAAGGAGCCAACAACCCAAACCGGAACGGAAGCATTCCTTCTTGTGAAACCCCTGGGGATTTGTGCGTAGTCCTGGTCTTCAGCGACACCTTCCTAATTTATACAACACACCAGTATTTTTTTTGAATGCTGTAATGAGCCTGCTAGCTTCTTCCAGCAGGCAAAGATGAGGGAAGGACAAAGAGCAGGGTGGTCAGAGCACCCTGGCAGATGGCTTAACAAAAGCAGGGGATGCAGGGAAAAAAAAAAAAATTACTACAATTGGATCAGACCGGAGCAGGGTAACAAAAAAAAGTCCAAAGAAAACCTGTGATGATGAGATGGAGCTATGAGTAAGGCACTTCCATGCTTCATTACTTGCCATCTGATATAGGAATGGACTGGAAGATGTACCTCAGATACCAGACCTGTAGCACTCATAGGCGAGGCTACTTTAAGTGTCCTTAGGGAATATCTATCACTGATTACTTTTTAGTGAAAGTCATTGTCTGTAAGACCTTTTCACCCTATTGTTTTTCCTGTCTGCAAGGAATCGTCCTGTATTTGCCAGACATAAGTGGGAATCTGGAGAGGGCCTGAATTTGTGAAATTGAGGGCTTTGAGTCACTCGAGCATCTGCATTTGTAGGACAACCACTTTCACATAGTCATGAGAAAGAATAGTAAAAATGGTTTACCAGAGGTGCTTTTCAGCTGATGAGCGCATAGCATGAAGGAGCTGTCAGGAAAGCTTTTTACAGGCTTCGGATGGTAAAACACTGCTGCCAAATGCAGGGAGGTACCTGCTTAAGTAAGCCCTTGCAACCTACTGATCTGAATGGGGGTCTGAGGAAGAAGGAGCCTGAAGCTCAAAGAATTTTCCCACTGAAGTCGTCTATCGGTGCCTGAGGTGTCAAAAGCAATGTTGACAGGTAGAGGCCCCTTGGATGAATCCTGGTCCTGATATAATCATGTGGAGCTTTGCCACCTCTTTCAGTGGAGCTATGATTTCACCTCCCAAGTCTGCCTCTTGGCTGGAGAATGAGTGCCACACAAAGGACAAAGCAAACATGGAAATTAAGGCATGCCTTCAAATTCACATCCATTTAACTTAACGACAACAATTTTCCAGTAAGTTCATCGCCCATCAAAGTGAGGAGCAAACAGTGAATCTGACTGGCCTCAGACAGATCCAGCATAAGCAAATTAAGTGCAAACTTCTCCTACTCCCAAATCCGTCAGGACACCCTTTTTCTGTCCATCAACATGCCCTGGTATTCCTGCCCACTCTCCCCATCTGCTGATGTGGCTAAGTCCTGAAAAGAAGCAGCTGCTATTGCCCATGAATTTTTAATGTAGCAAGGAAAGACTGAAGGAAGAAGACTATTTGGTGGCATTTACTCCCTGTGATCAAAGCCATTTCATGTCTCTTGTGTGATATTATTAGAACACAATGTGAAGTGAAAGCAGTGGTCAGATTAAGGTCCCTATTAATGAAACACTTTCTGCAGAGGAGAACGCAAGAACCAATGCCAGCAGGAAGCCCGTCTTCTTACAGCATCTCTCTGCCCATGTGTATCAGCAGGGAATTACACGACAGAAAGAGCCGAGCAGGTACCTTAAGCCAGTCCCCTCTTACCACACGCACGTTGTTCATTGGGACATCTCCACTCACCTCTGAATGCTTCCCAACACCCAAAAGCACTTGTATGGCCAGCAGTAAGAGACACAAGTCTAAAGGGATAACATACCACAGAAAGGTCTGTATTTTAGGTCTCTGCTATCACTGGTATTTGTTAAATAACAATCCCAGGGGGTGACAGGGAAAAGACAAGGTAACAAAAGCAAAAGTCAGCTGCTAGTAGGAGTAGGGTGCAGCTAGCTCTGAGTTCTCATGTTCCCAAACCCAACAATTATTTCTGTACTGCCTGTGTGTTTCAGACATACCAGGCAACCGTCTGAGAGAACATAATGCCAGACAGCAAGCTGACGTGCCCCATCTTTGTCCTGTCTCTATCTGCTCCGGTGCCGAGAAGCAGACGAAGACCTTACAGGAAGATCTGTTAAGCACCCAGTGAGGAGAAAGGGAATTTCTAGCTAGCAGGGGAGAGGATACTGGGGTTCAATCAGATTTGGCTCTCTGGACGTTCGGATTAATTTCAGACCTTTCCCTTCCTCCCCTCTACTAAAGGACAAAATAGACTATATACACTAATGTAAGCTTTTGAAAAGCTTCTTCCTCTGACTTCAGACAAACTCTCTGCATATCCCTGACTAACAGGGACACACGAAAATATTTCCCTGGGAAATATCTGCACTAGCTGGATATGCTCCAATTCCAAATTGCTCCGTCTTATCGCCAGCATTCAATCAACAATAAAACTCAAACACCAACAGGCCAAACTGATCAAACTCCTAGCCACAAGCAATGTATCCCATATGCAGATCACCCCCACCATCGCTCAAGAACTTCTGAAACAAGTATCTTCACTGTTGGCAAGCGTTTGATGAGTGCTTCATGAAAAGCTGATGCCTTGTTCACATCATACCTCTGATGATGCTGAAGATGCATTGCTCATATCGACTGAAATTTTCAGCCTCTGTTCCATGGCTGAAAGACCAAGATATGTGTGAGCAAGGGCCAAGGTTCAGCAAGTAGCACGGATACCCGTCAAAAAAAATATTTGCCCATTGAGTCCCACTGCTGATAATACAGGACTCATGGCTACTCATTGGAAACCACCATGCCAACAAATTTGCACTAATATCACAAAAGCAAAGTCAAGGGAACCGCACCTGAAGTTGAAGCGAAATTTAAGCATTTTGGTAAACATAATGTCTGTAAATGAATGCTGACAGCAGTCATGCAGATGTTTACAGAGGTTACAGAAAGCCTCCGAATGGCCCCTGCTGGTTTTACATTCTTCTGAGCTGGACTCTGATGAGGGCTCTGATGGGCAGCTCTTTCTATGCCACTGTGCAAATGAAGCACTGTTGACTGAAGCAGAGAAAGACCACAAGCACTCAAAAATGTCTAAAGGAAGCTGCAAAAAAGATCAACGCTTTATATATAAAGTGGTTGCAGTCCCTCAAAGCTTTGCAATAAGAAAGCTCCATGAAGCAGAAGTTCTGTTTATACACAGGAAAGCGGGAACATGTTACAGCTTAAATCTTTGGGCCGAAAAGTTGGTTTGCTCTTGCTGGCACAGAGAACTGCACAAAGGATTTAAGGTTTCATACAGGGTGAACTCTCCCCACTCCACTGACACAGCACAACAGAGCTGCGGGTGATGCACCAGGCACTGCAAGTCCGTAAGGAAAGAAACTCTGGTGAGGGAGAGGCAGGGTACAGTCCTTCGTGGAAAGGGGCGCCTGACACCATCATGCTCTGCAAGAGCGTGTGCGTGTAAGCGAGCGAGGTGGGACTGGCATATGTGATATTCCAACCTACTGGGATGACTGCATAAGAAAAGGATCAAGTTTTAAGCTCTGTGGTCTTTTTGTCAGTGAATAGTGCTTACAGCAAGAGAGCAAAATACATCAGCCCAGACAGAAAGGACAGAAACCCCCTGTTTCATCTAGAGATCAAGTCTTCCTTGTAATTTCCACTATGGTTCTCAAGCTTTCTAAAGATCTCCTCTCTCCCAGAAGCCAACCTTAAAACACACTGTGAGCACTTTGGCCAGGATATAGTCAATGTTTTGGTGACTGGGGAACACGCAATGTACTTTGAGTTTCCTAGGTGTATTCAACTCCCAACAGAAAGATTCAAGATGTCACTAAAACTGGACAGATGACCCTCAGCTTAGCTGCACACCCAAGAGCTTTTACAAAGTGAAGCCAGAGTCCCTTGTTTCTAGCTCCTGTAATATCTTTCCGTAAAGCTGCCACATGTTTGGATAGCTGTATGGGGTTGGGTATATATAGAGAAATATTGTGTGATTGGAACATGATTGATGAAGCTCTAATGGCAAACCCAAAAAGGACGTGCAAGCTGTTCAACTTCATCCGATTCCCTGAATCCAGCAGTTCAGGACAACTTTCCCCAGCAGGTTATAGCTCTCATCTCGCCTGAATATTTTGCCAGCATGGAAAAGAACGCCAAATACAAGCATCCCCTGAAAGATGCAAAGCTGTTGTGATGACTCATCTGGCAACCACAGCAACTAAGTCACATTAATACTAAGTTTGAATAGAAAACTTTGGAAAATTGAGGTAAAGGGAAATAAAGTTTAAGACCAGGAAGTGTTTCAGAAAATAAAAAAAAACCCTGAAACATACAGTATTATTTGTAGATTCTCTCCTTTTGTCTTCAACCAGCCAGACAAGTGACTAATGCTTTCTGATTATTTGCTTATATTCCAAGTGTTATTAAGAATGAGAAATAAAGAAGAAAAAACAATGTAAAAAAAAAAATTATTATTCCCTCACCAGACCTTCTCAAAAGGTAATAGAGTAAGCCCACAATACGACTTACATTCTTCAAAAGAAAGGAAAACTCCAGTCAGGAACTGCATTTAGGATTTTAACTTGGTATAGATGTTCTTTTAAGAAAATTACTCTTACTTGCCCTGTCCATAGTGGGATTTAAGAAGCGCAAATAACATGTATTTAACCAGCTAATATGTTATTAACAGCCTAGCACAAATAAGGTAGTATGCTTCCATGATGTATTTAAAAAAAAAAAAAAAAAAAAAGAGTTAAACCTTAGGGTACTTCTTGCCATTAGGCTTAACATATGTTAAAATCATACTGCCTTGTTTTCCTTAGGCTATTAATATATGCCCCCAAAGACAGCTTCACCTTAAAGCTCCCATGAGAAAGATCTAAAGGTTTAACTATGTTGGCAAACCCATCTGAAGTTGACATACTGCTGATGCGGCTGTAACGTACTTCTTATCTCTTCATTCCCCCAGTAAACACTCTCGGCAAAAGAGATTACAAGGCCAGAGAGCTGCACCTGCACTTCGGCTCCCGTAGAGTCACATTCAGCATCAGGTTTCTTCGTGCCTATGATTAGAGTAGCAGAAGTGCATAGCATGGACCTGATCCCAGACATAGGAAAGGAAAAATTTCTTCACAGAAAGGGTTGTCAAGCACTGGAACGGGCTCTGCCCAGGGAAGTGGTTGAGTCCCCATCCCTGGAGATATTTAAAAGACGGGCAGACAAGGTGTTTAGGGACATGGTTTGATGGTGGGATGGCAGGGTTAGGTTAACGGTTGGACTTGATGATCTTAAAGGTCTTTTCCAACCTAAATGATTCTATGATTGATTCTATTCTATGAAAAGGAGGCTTTGCCGGCAGGCTGGTGGAATTTCAACTGCTGCCTGTCAATTCACACAGTCAAACCGAGGCTCATCCTGAAATTGCCTTGCTTTGGTTCCTGACTTCTGATCACAGGGTAGGAAATAAAACATTACCTGCCCCAGTACCTTCATGAATCCAGTCTGTTTTTTTCTTGCCTAAATGAAAGCATTTGGTAGAATTTCCCCAAATCTGCAAGCTGCTGGTACATGACTCAAAATATGGTTTTCATCGTTGATTCCAAAATAAAAGTTCTCACCTCTACTGAACGATAACACTTTAAATATACCCACTGCCCCTTCAGAGTATGGACTGGTCCCCATATATTCTCCGCTTCCCTTGTGCTGTTTCTCTGTGCAACACACTGAAGAAGAAATTGTTTTTTCTTCCTTCTGCCCTTTTCCTTGCTCAGGCAGGACAGTCACCTGGATGTCACCAGGCCACAGATCTAGCTGTCAGGCACCAAATCACCACCACAGAGTCTAAAAGAGGCTCTCGAGACCCTGCTGACACATTCGCTCTGTGTGCTTCCTCTGCTTTACAGCTGACTCACACGGAGAACCACCAGGCTCTCTCCAGGACAAGAAAAATAACTGTATATTATCTGTTTAAAAGCCTCCTAATCCTTAGGCAACAACTGAGCAGTAACTGCAGTGACAGGGCAAATCTTTCTGCTTCATATTAATAAAACCTGATGCAATATTACCGCTTGCTGCATCAAAGGCTTTTACATAAATACCACCACCACCACCACCCCCCCTTTAAAACAAAGAAATCATTTGTGGAAGGACTTGGATGTTGTTTAAGACTTTGCTTCGGTTTCCACTTGCCGCATCATGTTGGCATTGAGGAACTAGACTACGTCACTGGAAATAAACAGAAAGCAAGCAAAGAGTGCAAATGAGGAAAAAGCAAATCACCTCTGTGTTTTAACAATCTGGCACACCATTTTCCAGACCAGAAGGGAAAGTCTCTTCTCCAAAGGAGTATGGCCATTATCTTTCTAAGGAGACCAACTGCCCGGTGTCAGTCTTGAAGAGTCACCGCTTGCCCTAGACAACCGTTGGCAGACACAAAGCCACGACAGCGAGGGAGTGACCTGGCTAGTGCCAGTTGTGTCTTCTGCAAGTATGTTTTCTCAGGAAGCCCTAATGCAATTGTGAAGGATTCTGCATGGCTCCATCTTGTTCCCATAAACTGCACAGTCAGAAAGTGCCTGCACCAGAATGCAGCACCTCTGGAGCAGAGTTACCCACTCATTCCCACTGATGTCCTTTCTGCGTGGCAGCTTCTTATCTTATGGGGGATGGCTGTGAAACAGGAATAACTATAGCCCACTTCCATAGATGTCCTGGTTCATACTTAGTTAACAGCTCAGGTCGCTAAGAGTTGGTAATTTCTGGTCCTATATGGTTCCTTTCCTTCAGTGAAATCATGGCACTGATATTTCCACCATGAGAACAGAACACCCTAGATAAGCTCTTGTATATTGTTTGCCTCGTCCTAAATCTTCCCTTAGGACATGCTTTAAGCTCCAGCCAGCGCTTTTGCTGCTCTGGCCATGTCTCGCCAGGTACTCTGTTCTTTGCTGGAGTACCTTCGGTAAACCACCCAGATTTTTTGCTGGGTAGTTTTGTAGGGATAAACACATACCTCTAGTGTAGCCATGGGACTGCACTGACACAGCACTGGCCCTGGACAAGGCAGTGATGCCTGCTGTGGTTTAACGCCCTGGGGGGTTGTAGCACAGCCAGGCAGAATGGCTGAAAAGAAAGAGAGCGCAGAAGCCTTTATAAACTACAGCTCCCGTGAGAAACGGGGATACTGCCAGGTAAACAAACTTTATCTGTGAACTGGTTGAATTAAAACAGTTCAGCTGAGTCGGTTTGAGCTGACTGGAAATTCAGTACTTCATTTACACCTTCCCAGAGAAAGAATAAAATGTACTGCAAATAAATAACAAGAACAACAATAATAAAAGAAGTGGTGGTGGGGAAATCACACCTTTCCTAAATGTTTGGAAGCCACATTTTTCCATTTAAAATTATTCTACACAGCAAATTTCAGAGTGTCTCACCCTTGCTAGCAATTCCCACTGTTTTCTCCCTAACGTGTAGCAATTGCAGCTTTCCATCCCCTCTCTTCATTACTGTCCTGATACTCACATCCTGTAAAAATGCAGGCAGATTTGAACTTCCATTAGAGAACTGTAGCAGCTGCTGAGCATGAAGAGGATTTTCTTTTTTCTTTCCTTTAAAACAATTAAAAAGAAGTATCTGACTGTTTCTACAAAAACTGTGGACTGGACAACAACTTGTACAAAAATATTGCTGGCTGAAAACTGGCAGTCGCTCTGTCAGTATGACAGAATAATTAAAACCAGTATGACAATAATTAGCACTTATATAGTTCTTTTCATCCATGGATATCAAAGCACTTCACAGAAACTAGTGCAGCTACCTCAATTTTTAAAGCTGAGCTCAGAAAAAAACAAACCAGAATTTTTTCCTTGTGGAAAATTCCAACAACTTCATTTAGGTTTTCATCCTAAATTAGAGTCAAGAGTTGAAATATTTTTTAAAAATTTCCAAAATGAAGAGTGCTTTAAAAAAAACAAAAGCCAAGGTTGATTAGGAAATTTCAGCATTTTCAATGGAACCAAAACGTTTTGCCATGCTGAATTTAGTGCATTTTGTTTTGAGCCTCTCAACAATACACTGCATCCGCCTCTGGGAAGGGAATGCCTCCTGGGAGCCGTAGTTCAGGTTTTCCCCCCTGAACTTGATAACTCTATTAGTTACAGGCACCGCCTGTCCCCATCCTCCCCTAAGACTGGGCTTGCCTGTCCTACTGCTCTGCAGAAAACCATCGTCAAACTATTCCTTACTGCCTCTCCTGAGCTCATCAATGGGAAGCACTGACTGTAGCAAGGAGGGCTGGACAATTTAGCGGGGAAGTAAAGATAAAACCCAACAGCCCCAATGGACAATTTCATGCTTTAAAAGCCAGCCCGGCTCTCCTCCTATGAGTCAGTAAAGCATCCTACAGTAGATTTGACTTTTTTGGATTACTGTTCTTTTGGAATGAGTTCTTTCAGGTCAAGCCTGCATCCAGGGAACTGAAGGAGCAAGTTTCTGCTGCCGCTGCTGTCTTGGGTTTATGCCTGCGACTAATATGGTCATCGTGTCCACTTGTTTGCAGCTTTCAGATTTGTTCTTTCAAGGACCTGCCTGCCTAGAATTGGTGGGGAAGAGGAGGACAAGTCATGATTGCTCTACAGATGCCTCGCCTCAAACCAAAGCTGCTAATGTAACTTGACAGAAGCTTGTGGTGGGTTACATACCCAGATCCTTACTGTAGGCACCCTTCCCTGTAGATCGCATAGTTTTAATACTGGCAATGGCACAGGACTCCTCTCCTCTATCATGTCAGGTACCATGAAGAGCTTCCTCTCCAGAGGTGGGAAACGTGCACGGGACCAGAGTGAGCCTGAACAAGCTGGTGCTTTTCTAGGAAATCCCATTTCCCAAACTGGCACAGGTGATTCAACGCTTCACTTGCGCTCCTCCTACACACACACTGGGGCAATTTCTCTCGATGGTCCCACCTACAAGGATACTGAAGGGGGGACTTCGTTGACTAATCAAACAAGACTGAGCTGATAAAACTTTTGTTGGTTTCTCTGACTGTTCCTTTAATAATTTCAGAGCAACAAACCGCAGGGAGACTGCAGGTTCATGAGGGAGAAATCAAGGGGAAGCAGTTAACGTTGCTACCGATTTAGCTAATGTTACTAAAACCAGAGTAGATGCTTGCAGGCACAGAGCATGAGGCAATTGAACAGTATCAGGTTCAGCCTGTTATTCACGATGACACATACAGCCCAGTTAACTCTTTAAACCTGACCTGGTAAAACAAGATGGCCAGATGCAAACAAACATCACCCTAGGGAAAATCAGGTCCAAAGTCCACCACGAACATGCCTTTTACCTGTACTTCAGTGTGCTTTACAGATTTGTTTTTTTCCCAGATGCTTCCAATACTGTGTCTGACTGTAAAACCTGACAGACATTATGGTACCCTCATTCCCAGATGCTTATCATATTGGCCATTTACACATATGCCAGATCTACACCAGTACTTACTAACTCAACACCCGAGTTACAGGCATAACACAGCTTAACCTTACTCAGTGTTACCATCCAAAAACAACTCCAGCAAACAATCAAAGCATTCTTTTATTTAAAAAAAAATAATATATATATATACATATATATTTTTCTTTTACCTAGCACATAAGGGTACTGGAGTTTTCTGGGTAAAAGCCTAGCTCATAATAGTCCTCTCAGGCCTGTATTTCCCCACTTACATATTTACACAACTGATGAAAGAAACAGCCCTCTCCCCAGCTTTACCTGTGAGCAACATACTCTTACCGCCTCAAATGCTGATCGCAGCAAAGGAACGAAAGAGAAAGACAAAACTTCTCTGATGACTTGGGACAGTAACGGAGACCGGTGTGGCATTTTTCAGTTGTAGGACAAAGTTCTCAGCCAACTTTGTAAGCAGGGGAGGATTGTCACTCTTTAAGGCTATATATTCTGTGAAAAGGCAGTGCTTACATGTATTGAAGGTAATCTGAATTCTCCTTAATTTCTAGATTTAACATGTGCACGATGCCAGGCTCAGACCCTTAATTCTCAGTTAAGAAACAGGGAATGGATGCTGATGCACAGAACCATCTTTTATGCAAAATGTACTAATATACGTTCCGCTGTCAAAACATAAATAATGTACTGGGACAGTGTCACCTTGTGGTTGTTTGCTGACATAGCGGCCAACTGAGAGGGGAATACTCCCTGTACCTAGGCCCCCTTGCCCCCAAAAGCCTTCACTCAGAAATGTCAACCTTAAAAACTTCCTTTGGGGTGGAACGGGACCTCCATGATCTGCCCAGTGCGCATCCTCCACGCAGGTGTTGGTGGCTTTTGCATTAAGGCATCCTAAAAGCCACACAGAGCTATGAAGGCATTAAACACCTGAGCCAACTCCACAACTTGCACTGGCTACAAAAGCCTGGAAGGCAGAGACATGTGAGGAAGGAAGCTGCTAAGTTCCTAGACTATAGGAGCTGTAAGGCTGAGCAATAAAATTCCACTTGTCCGTTTGCGAATCTCCTGCCTTGCGAGGTAAATTCCAAGAACTGGCACATCTTTTTGCTCCTAGCGCTCCAACCCTACAGAGAAAGCGGATTTTGAAAACTCTGTTGCGTAGAAAGAAGGAAAAATACAGTCCTAATTCAAAGTTAGTACTAAGCAAGGAAATTCAGACACCAAACTGTGCTCTTAATGGAGAACTAATGGCTCTTAATTAACCACCAATTGACAAAGAACATATTTACTGTAGTTTAACAGCTCTGCAAATAGACACAAACTCATTTACACATGTTTAAACCTTAATAAATACATTTGCAGTCATTGGCCGCTTAAGTTGATGTTCAAACTGTCCCCCATAGTAAATCTAAAGGGATACATTTGGTTGCAAAAGTTATTGCACATTAATTAAACATTAGCTCATTGCAGAAAACCAAATAAGTTGATGGTAAATGACCTCTTTCATCAATACTGGTTTATTACATGGCTATTAAAAAGCCGTATGTAAAAATGAAGAAAAACACCATGCCAAAGAGCTTTCTCTCCGGCCCGTCATCCACACCTTTGCAGAGTAAACACGTGCACAGGGTCTGCTGCTAAGGGGGAGCTCCCCGGGCATCGCACGGAGGTGAGGAGGGCCAGGGTACCACGCAGTAACGCTACTGCAGGCAGTGCTCCAAGCAGCGGGTTGCTGAGAGCGACTTGACTGTGGTGAGCCTGCAACAGGATTTAGAGAAGTCGATCTGAGCAGGAGGCGTGGGATAGAAGACCGCGTGGTGACACTTATGAGGAAAGGAGGAGGGAAGAATACTTGCAGAGTTTTCACTCTGTAAACTTATTTCAGTCAAGCCTGTGAGCCTTTCATTCGATTCCTTTCCCAGCTTTATCCACTTGGACAATATCATCTTCCCTTCTGCTACTACATTTGCCGTCCATTCAAAATGGTGCGAGAACCTTCTCCCTCTGCAGCTCTCACCATGATCCTGCATCCCTCCTCCTCCTCCCATCCCATTCCTCAGTACATCCCTTAAGGTTGCTTCTTAACATATCTTTTGCTCTGAAAGCGCTCCACTTGCTTCCCAAAGGTCTGTGGTAAGGGTTAAGCCCTTAGCGTCTGTCGAATGCTTTAAGATCCCCTCACAGAAAATGCTAGGCTTAGACAACAGATAACCACCACCTCCCTTTCGGATACTTCTCATAGGAATGCACAGCATAAAACCAAGTCAAATTGTGTTTATCCCAGGTTGCTTCATTCTCCAATGCTGTTGCAGAAGCCTCCAGCGGAGGGAGCTTAAAATAACTAAAAAAAAGCTTTACTTTCAAGAGGCAGCCTGAGTTAATTAAGTCATCGTTTTGTACTTTATACAAAAAAGAAAAAAACTCAGGAAAGGAGAAAAGGAAATAATCAGCATTCATCAAATGGGAAAAGTCCAGCTCAAATGGTGAAGAAGTGTTTTCAGACTTTGAGAGAATACAAATAGTGGGAAACAGAAAACACAAATTAAATTAAGAATCATAAAATTTTCTCTGTTCACACAGCTCAGGCAACACTGTCTGGGGCCAATTTATTACCAGGCTCAACAACAAATAAGCTCACACGATTCCCACGCTGAAATAACCGTTACTTGCTTCACAATAAAACTACCATAGGGGTCTGGTAAGCAAAGATGCATTATAGCTGCCTGTCAGAAATAATGATGATAATCCTTTCCACTCCCACAACATCTGGGCATTACAACCACCTTTGCAGACAACACAGCAATCTCAAATACACAACATAACATAGCAGAAGTGTGGCATCAACAAGTCCACAGGTGGAGAAACTGAGGCAGAATCAGAGGAAGTGAATTGGTCAGCAGTCACAGCGTAACTTTGGTCCCTGTTCTCACCTTGGCCTGCATCTCATCAGAGTGGAAACAACCCCACCGACTTCGGCGGGCTTCTTTCATTTTACACTTCGCTGTCATCCTCTCAACAGATGGACTGCAGCAGCACGGGGGCTCTGTGATTAGGGGCCACGGTGCTACACAAAACAAACTGGAAGAGCTGAACAAAAAGGAATTTCCCTGTCCCCAAGTCTGCAATGGAGATGAGCCTGCATCCCTTTGTATTTGACAGGGTAATTGTGCCTGGAGAGCACGGATCTCTTACTATCTCGCATAAGATGCACAGATTTGAGGACCTTGATGGCCGGGGTAAGCTTTCTCTAATGTTGAGGGCATATGTAGCATTCTAGTAACTGAACCTAGGGAAGAGCACACAGGCTGAGCTACCTCCTCCAAGCTGAGCAATTTCCCCTTCAGCTTAAAGGGGGCGAGACCCATAGTTGTGGGAACTGAAGGCAGCACAAAATACAGCAGAAGCCTATTTTTAAGCCCTTGCACTCATGTATGTGGAGGGCTTTGGCTCTGGTAGACCCTTAGCACAACAAAATCCTGGCTAGTCCACACCGAGGACTTCCAGGCAGCCACAGGCTTGGCTGCAAACACTTCTCTTGCATAACCAGCATGCCCAACCCAAACCTTTCCTAACCGTGGCCCTATCTCACATCCAGCTTCCCTGCTGAGGCTGTAACACTAGTAACAAGAAGGAAGCAGAACAATAGCACCGCATCCAAGAGAGAGATACCTCTGGATCTGGTGTACTTTGAAGGCACCAAGCTGTTCTGCCTTCACGAGGCACAACTCAGATGGTATCTGTCAGCCAAAGGCATCCAAGTCAGTTGTGCCAAGATGCCTTTCTCTTCTCAAGTTACAGGCAACCATGAAGTCCCTCTCTTTCCCCAGATGTTCTTGCATGCTCCATTGCAAAAAAATAAATGCCTGTCAAAACTGTCTGTGCCTTCTTCCCAGGGAAATGGTAGCCAGGGGCAAGGTGTGTGGTGGGGTCCTTTTTAGAATCTGCAGCTTCATTAAAGTAATTGGCATCTGGACGCAATTTTGGAAACTCAATGCCAAAGTGGCTGTTGGGGCAACTAATGCTGTGGAGTCAGAGCCAGAAACTGCATAGCAGGCTTCTGAATGTGGTCTCTGGCAAGATCTATGCAACAAAATGACATTATGGCTTTGCCATACATTACATGCAAATTAGAAGAGGCTGCCAGCCATGCACCTGGCATAGCACTGCAGCAATCATCCTTACAAGACATGGAAGGCAAGACTATCCATCCTCAGCCTGGCACAGGGTGACAAAGGGAAGGACAATGCTCCCGCAGTACAACTGCTTGCCTCCTTTCCCTCCGAGCGATCTAATGGGGAGGAAGACTCTTCCCACTACCCAGTCCCTGCTGTTCCTACCTCATTTTTCAGCTTTGCCAGAAGGTGTGATTTTTTTCCTGTGCCTATCCAAAATTTTCTTCAAGTGTCTGCTGTTCTCTGTCTCTCCTCCTCCCCACGCATCCTCGCCTTAGTGCTGGAGAGCTGTAGGAGATGCACAACAAAATGTCTGTCTGCAGGTGCTGGGCAGTGATAGATGCAGACAGCTGGCTGGCCAGCTGGGACTTCACCTGCTTTGCTGTTGATGAACTACTCTTTCTGTACATTAATTGCTTTTAATGTTTTCCCCCCACTTAGGCAGCCATCTCCTCCTCTTTAACCTTTTGGATTTTCCCTGAACTGTTTGATCTACAGAATCTACAGCAAAAAACTCCTCAAGACCACATCGCGCAATCTGATGACAGAGGACAGATATCAATCTCCTGGCCCCCTATTTTCAAAATGACAATAACTAATAATTTGGGGAGATATTAGCAAAAGGAGCGTTCATCCTCGCTATAATTTATTGTTCTACTGGCATCCCCGAGACAGCAGGGACGTACAATTTCTATGGTGCAGAGACGTAAACTAAGGCAAGAGTACGCAGAAATGTAAGTCAGAGCTCTTGCTACTGGCTTACAACAGACTCCCCCAAAGCCAAACGGCATCTTGGTGTCAGCAATGAGGTCAGAGTGATGGTATTCATCATACACATCCCATACTTATACTATTGTTCGATCAGGCCGCTAAGCATGCCAGAGTGTCTCTTTCAAACAAACAAGGTAGGTAGCATTAATAAAAGACTTCAATGTGGGTATTGTAGGTTTGATACTTCCAGATATCCAGCCTGCTACCCAGCAAACATGCCCTGACGCATCATTACTTACACCGCAGAGCTTCGCAACGCAAGAGTCAGGAATGGTCCCACAGGTTTGATCACAGCCAGACACTACCACATGCCGGCACTCAAGTTTGCCATTTGCAAGACAACGCAATGGCCTTTTCAAACTCCCTGCTCCCCACAAGACACCACTGGGGAGTCTCAAGGCAGAGAGGAGGCAGGAGGCAGTAGTAAGCAGTCCGAAAAGAACACTTATCTTGGCTGTTCAACGCGAACATTGCCCTGCGTCTTGGATTAATGCAGCTAATCTGTCGAGTCTGACACAGCTACATATTTTTTTCTACTGATTGCAGTGTTGCTGGCTATGCTAGAAAGCAATGTCTTAGTAGTCTGAACCAGTTTTGGTCTTTAAGGAACCTCTGGATCAAGTCTAGCTTCTTGCTACTGCAGACAATTTCATCACAGACATTTTCAAAACCCATGATGGGTAGCAAACCAGGGGACTGAGCAGAGCTAGAGGAAACAAATCCTGCTCCTTTCTCATGCACTGTTGCCTTCTGGTGGAACAGCCAACAGAATAGGCACGTTGGGATGCTATTAATCAGAAACAGCTTTTGAAGCAACACCAAGGATTCCTCCCTGTGTCCTAGTCTGCTCTTCTCAACCCCTGCTTCCAACCTGAGGGATGTCTCTCTACAGCACCAACAGGGGCTGTGGCCACCTAACAAAAAACAACCAAACTAACAAAAAGCAAAGTTCCTTACATAACATCCTCCATTTCCAATAGTGCTGGTGCCTAGACATTGGTGGAAGGAAAATGGCCCCCAAAAGGGAGCAACAATCAAAGTAAGCTTAAGAGTTACGTTGCACTAGTCACACTGATAGAGCCAGACACGACACAGCGCTTCGCTAATTAAAAGCGGTGGCTGTTTCCCAGATGAGATATAAAATGGTTGTGCTGATGAAGTCTATAAAAAGAAGTATGAAGTGCCTAAGTATTTTACCTTGCAACATTCATATGGCTAGAGAAGGGAACATCAAGAAGACACGTCAAGCAAAGGCTGAAGGAGTTACGGCCCAGTTAAGCTGGTTGAATAGCATTTAAGGGCTAAGTAATTTTACAAGGATTAAAGGTTTGCCCAGTGGTCAAGAGGAAATTCTGAATCAGTCTACATTTTGTGCAAAAGTTACACTCCTGTTGGAGTCAAGAAGGCCCTTACCCCAACCTGGGGGATGGGGTGGGTGCGTGGGTGTGATGTAGGAGTGGAAAAGGGGCACTTTGACCATTCCAGGCAGCAGGTAAACTGGGCCATGGCAGATGTGATGTTCTGGAATCATACAAGATTCAGAGACTTTTATATTGATATGTGACAGAAGTTATGGAAGCACGGAATATTCGAAGACCAGTGCATTGACTTTGTAAATATTACATGCATCCTTATGGATTTTTTTTTTTTAGTGATTATATCTTTGGTTCTATAGGTAAACCAAAGAAAGTTTTCTACACACCGTAAGAGATCCTCCGCAGGGGACTTAATGCAAACCTTCCCACGCAGAAAAAAACCAAAAGTAAAAAAGTCATTTAGCTTTTGACCAATATCAAAGGAACCAACAATTCCAAAGTCAGGAAACAACATGAGCTCCTGGCCTGACTCAAACACATCTGACTTGCACTACCTGCTAGAGTCTCTTTAGGGACACAAGCTCTACCCGCACTGTGGAACCCGAGAGTTTTCCCTAAGATCCAGGTGCGTGCTCAAGTTGTGACAATGTACCCACATACCATTTTGCTTTCCTCTGTTTTTTTTTGTTAGTTCAAGCTTTACTTTTTTTTCATTGAAAGGACAGCCAGGCAAGCAGGTAGATGAGACCCATGGTGTGCCTGGACAAGCAGAGGGCCACAGAATGCATGTGCCCTGAAATATAAATTACACTTTGACAGCCACACCTATGGCACTTTACAGGTTATTATTTCAAGTTAAGGAGCTGATAATGATGGAGAAGACGGTATGGAACACCTTGCACAGCATCAGCTTTCAGTAGATTTAGGCAGCAGTCAAGGTCTTCCCAAGATCTGAAAAGCCATTCCTGCTGGCAGCACCTGGGGGTCTCCCCTCCAATTACTGGCCGTGGCTGAATCCATGGGTCTGACACGGCTCTAGCAGGGCTGAGCATGTGGCATAGGAAATACTCTGCGAGGCTCCAACCTTCTCATGGCCTGCCCGCGTGCCGTGCGTTGTGCCAGCGGCTGAGTCATCATTTACAAGCGTTATCATTTCCACAGGCTGCTGTTTTCCGACTGACCTCACCCTGACTCCTACTGCTGCACCAGATACCCATGCAAACAAAAGCTTTGTTGGCCACGCAGAACCTACCTTCCTTATTGCCCACATATTAATTGTGTAATGTAATGTAATATTAATTACACACCCACATCAGCTAAAGAGATGTAATTGCAGCCAAGTTCCTCCTCCGATCCAAAGATTCCCCTGAAGTTCATTAACATTTCTACTGTAACTACTGTTGAGCTTGCCACATTTCCAGTCAAGATTTCATACCAAATGAGGTTACCAAATAATGACTTAATAGCAAACGTGGGGCAATTTATATATTGAAATTAAAGATTAAACCTTAATCTTAATTAAATCTCACAAAAGTTCAGTAAAGCTGCCCAAATTATAAAAAAATAAAAAGATGTATCGATTATTTGAGAAATGGAAATCACATTTAATAAATACAGGAGTGAGCCATTAAGGGAATGGGGAGACCAGAAAAAGCACTAACTGGTGATTAAAAGAAGATAAATATTTATTAAATGTTGCTGTGATTTATTAAGCTGTGTTGGGCTAAACAAATGTAATTTGATATCTGAATCATATCTCATTCTGATACAGCCTTCATTAAATCTGAAGTCTTGGCTTTAAATGGATATCATATGTTCCCTTCAGTTCTTAATCTCTTTGAAATATCAGTTTGATGCTGTGGAAGACACTGAAAGTCACAGAGCCTGAAGTCTCCTGCGTATCAATGAGGTTGTTTTGTGCTACCTGTAAGTAGTCAACTCTCCATTCCTTGGTGCTTTCTTATCCAGGACCTGCTGCAACCTTGCATCGTCCCTTGGTGACAGGGCAACATTCAGATTTTAAAGCCGTTCTGTCAGCAGGCCAGACAGAAAGAGCACAACTTCAGATTTAAATCAGTCCTCCAGCAACCAGCCTGCAGGTCTGAGGCAGAACACCCTTCGCCAGTTTTAAAGTGGGAAAGCTGACCACCACGCTAATGCAGCCGCTGCCCAGCAAAACATCAGCGGAGGTCGAGTATGCGAAAATATCTACCCCCTTGTCCGTACCTGGTAATTAGCCCAGCACCTTCCACTTCCATGCAACTTCCCACTGAGATGCTAATCA
Organism: Gorsachius magnificus; assembly: GCA_034008185.1. Classification (NCBI taxonomy): domain Eukaryota; kingdom Metazoa; phylum Chordata; class Aves; order Pelecaniformes; family Ardeidae; genus Gorsachius; species Gorsachius magnificus. Next base: position 127,740,471 of record CM067081.1, read on the forward strand.
TGCAGGAGCTGAGAAATTCATTCTTCCCAGGTTCAAAAAGCAACCTTATCTCAGGGCCCTTTGTAGAGGGAGGTGAGGGTCTGCTAGAGCACGACGCTCCACACACGTGAGGTGTTTGAACACAACCAATTCTTGGGGTTAGACAGCAAGTTGTCTCCATCTTAAATGCATTCTCACGCTCCCTTTTCAGACTCTATTTGGAAGAGGAGCTTCTTGTTGAAAATTACTGGCATAAATGAATTGCTGCTGATAATTAAATTTGCACAGAGTTAAAATTAAGTTACAGTGCTCTTTCCCAGTGCTACAAGACTGATTTATAGACTGCTGGTGAGAATCACTGCCTGTTACACTGCGAACCTGAAAAAAGGTTGTATGGAGAAGTAGTGTTCAACTTCCCCAAGTTGGCTTGAATCTGAATGCTGACAGATAACTTCCCTCCCAACTCCCTTGCCCCCCTTCCCGCTCCAAAAAAAAAAAAAAAAGCAACAAACCCAAACAAACAAAAAAAAAACAACAAAAAAAAAAAGGATGGATGTGAAGGCTCCACAAATCATAGTGGGGAAGAGACAAATGTATGCTATTCCTTTTGTCTTTGCAGGAAATGAGGAACAGTATCAGACCGGGCTGGGCCGTGCTATCAATCATACTGAAATCCAAGTTCCACCTCTCTCTTTTCTTCTTTTCTGCAGTCACGTGAGTGCAGAGAAGTGTGGCAGCGGGACAGAAGGGAGTAGAGAGTTGCCAAAACCACTTCAGATCCGAGAGGACTTGGTGTTTTGAAGGTAAAACCCAATCATTTCTTTTGGAAGCGGTCCTTACTCTTTACTGACACAGGCACCCTAGTGAAAGCCAGGGTCCAGCCTCAAGGGCCAAGGAGATTCATTAAGCCAGCTTAAACATCTAATGTTATTAAAGAGCAGCTGTGAGAGATGCCTTTGCATTGTATGCAGCTTTCCCATAGGAATTTCATGATAGCAAACTCCTGGCACTTCCTCTCCCTTGCGCAAGCAGGAGTCGATCTAGCACAAAGTAATTATTTTCAGTGTGTTTAGCCAGGAAAAAAAAAAAAAAAGGCATGACTTTAAAATCCTCACTACCAACACAGCCAAGCAGATTCTTCTTCTGGAACTCACTCTTGGGTTGAAAATACGAGCAAAAAAGTTCAAGCCCCTGAAGCAATTGTCTCTGAAAATTTTAAGCTACTGAAGATAGCAGGTTTAGGACCATAACTACAATAAACACAGCAAATGAATAAGAGTGTCCTGGCAAGAATAAACCAGAATTGCAGAGGCTGATGTTGCCAGTGAAAAGAACAGGAAGGTAACCAAGTGAAGAAACAGCATGAGGAGGATTATCCTTATTTGGAAGCAATCCATTCCAGCAATAAATTAAGCCAAGGATCTCTGCATCAGAAAACAGCAGGGCAACCTATTAAGCTAAAGGACAATCTGCTTTTTCTGTCACCTTTGAGCCCTGACTGAACGGCGAGAGAAACAAACATGCCAGAGATCAAAACATACGTTATTTCAAGAGCAGTAATGGTCAGCTGGACGTTAGAGAGACGGTGAAATTCTTTCCCCGCGCATTCCTAGCACAAGCCCCTGATCCTCAGCGACAATATTGCTGGATTGCAATGGTCATAACGATCAAGTCACAGAAGAGGGCTTGGATAGAAGAAAATGGTAATTTGTATTTTATGTCAAAAATGCAGCGTGTCTCACCCCAGCTGCTGTGATGCGATGGGATCAGGTGAAATACTCACCCAGTGCAGACCGGTGAAGCATTTTTCACAGTGGTATTAGAAGACATAGAGGCAAAAGAGAAAACAAAAATAACTCTATACACTTTTAGCTCAAAGGGGTCTCTGGATCTGCGAGCTGCAGGACACGACACTGTGTGCACGCTGGTGTGTTCCAGGGCCACATTTATGGCAGGGAAGTGGCATCCACAGGTAAGGGATTTCTGAGGGGCAAACACAGGCTCTGTTTCACAGGGGTTTAAATTACGGAGAAGCTGTCTGCAAAGTAAATACACTGTACAGAGCAGGGAGGATACAGTTGAAAGAAGAGTACTAGCAAGCTTTAAATGCATATGGGCCACATGCATGATGTGATCAAATAGACACAGATTATTTAGATTATGGATAGTTGTGTCCCTCTACACTTTTGGGTACCTGCTCCAGCTATCAGCAACAGGACTTCTGTGATGCCTCTCACTCCCTTCTGAGTAACAGCCCAGCTTGTGCATTTTCATCTTCACCTCCACTTCTCATCTAGTCAGAAGGCCCCAAGAGCTGCCCTGATGTACCCGAGAGCTGACACGTCGCTCCCTCTAGTCTCCCAGTCATGGGCTTTCCCAAAGAAAGAAGAGGTACTCACCCAATCATATCAAACCATGCACACTCCATTTGGTGATGAGCGCAAACAACCTTTACCTAACAGATACTCAAGCATCTCTTCCTCTAGCTTCCTCCAGCTCCCACTGTGCTACCCATGCTCCTTTTTTTTTTTTTAAGTTCAAATAGGGCTGACAAACACAAATGGACTGGGAAAAGGGCAGAGCGTCAAAAAAGGTTTCTGTCTTTTAAACACCATTGATGAAAAAGGTAAAATAATTCCTCACTGCAGCATTATCTCTAAATAAGCTCTTGGTTACATAGTATCATAGAATCATAGAATGTTTTGGGTTGGAAGGGAAGGGACCCCTAGAGGTCAAAATTTTGACTATGATACCTTCTTTTCCCAGTTCACTGTAAAGTCCAGCTGGCACTAGAAAGAAGTTCCAGAGATGTTGCTGGTTGCTCCTTCTCTTGTCAGTAAGAGGAAGCCAGTCCCAGCTCGTGCTCTGCTGACCAGGGCAAAACACGTTGCCAGTCTGTGTTGTGTCACTCACAGAAACTATTTTGAAGGGGAGATGCTGGTATGTGGTGACCAAGTCATGCATGATCCCTGGCTACGTTATCAGGCCCCCTCGTGGAATATTTCTACCAATGATAAAATGTTATTGCTGCCATTATCAGGCACTTGCTCTTTATCTGTCTACCCATGACAGACCTTGTTATTCAGGCAGGTCTTGGGACACCTTCAAGGGGAGATGTTCTCATCCCATGTCAAATATATTGTCTTTCCTGACTTTTCTGATCCTCCTTTTTCTTTCAGCCCCTCCTAAACTGGCTCACAAAGCAGACGCATGCAGCCCTTCCCCAACAAATCTCAGGGGGAAAGTTGAAGGGACCCTGTGTCATATCACATCTATGACCCTGGGCTACCACAGGACCCCCCCTTGCCTGCCAAAGTGTTCAGTCTAGATTTTACAGAGCAAAGGCAAGTTCCTGATCTTTAAATACTGGTATTGATAGCGACACAGAAGACACCACTCAAAAGTTACAGAGGCTGGGCAAAACTGCAAAGCAAAATGGCTGAAGGAGCTGCCCTAGATTGAGACTTCTACAGCCCGACCACATCCACATTCTTTCAAAACAGCACAGCCTCTACGCTTGTCTTCTCCATCTTACTCCAACATGTTTGAAATCCTTGGCACCTCAACACAACTGGCATGTGATGACTAGTAACCATATCTGACTTAGTATGGGCTATCCCTCTTTCCTTTTAATGAGGACGTCTCACCTTCCCTCCAGTGAGCACAGGGGCATCAGTCTCAGGGCTTTGGTAGCAGGGGGTGCAGGATGCCCAGCATGGGAGAGTACAGGGACTGACCCAGGCTGGTCCCCATCAGTACCAACCCACGATGCCACCATGCCATGGATGGTCAGAGGGGCCCCGGCCCCACTGCCCTGGCAATGGTAGGGAAGGGTGGCAGCGTGGGGCTCTGAAGGGGACACGTGAGGAAGCGCAGGTGGACGCACAAAAGGAGATTTTATAAGAGGAGGTACACCTCTGAGGCAACTGCAACTATGGGGGGGACCAACACCAAAGCAGGGACACCCCTGAGGGACCACAGCTGTGGAGAACCAAGGCAAGCAGGAAATGAGTGAGGAGGAAGGAGCAGGGGACGGGGGAAAAAAAGCGAGAAAGCAGGAGCAGCATCAAGAAACCATCATGCACCAACCCAACTTCCTGTGTCGTCCGTTGCCTTACCCAAGGGACTGGCAGGGACTGACAGTAACATGTGGCAAAAACAAGGAACAAGGTGAGGGGGAAAAGGGAGGTGTGTTAGGACTGTCACTGAGCCTGGGAAAGGGGTTTCCACCAGTGCTTGTTTCATTGTTTCCTTTCTTTGTTTCTCCATACACAAATCAGAAATTAAAAGTCTATGTTAACTGGCAATAAAAGTAAAATTCAGTTAAATTCCCCAAGCTGAAACTGTTCTGCCCATGACAACGGAGGTAAGGGAAACTATTTTCCTCGAGTGGGCTAAAAGAGCCCAAGTAAACATGGGGGCAGTTGCCAATGATTGAAGGCAGCAATATCGTGGGAGCGTGGCCTCTGGCGGCACAGCTGCCTCCTTGCTCAAGCTTAGCCCCAGCCAGAGGCTTCACTCCAAGTGCTGATTGCTCACAAAGGTTTGAAGAACACTTATGGTGTTGCTTTCAGTAAGCAGAAGGATCAGCTACAGTTGGTTGTTACCCACCTTACATAGGGTTTTTTTTTTCCACTCTCGTCTCAAAATTTCTCTTGAGAGCTCATCTAATTTCAATAGTTTGGAAGGACAAGGTGCACCTGATTAAACTCTTTAGGTAAGAACTAGAGAGCAGTATCTGCCATTTTTTCCATGTTTGACCCACACAAATATGGTAAAGCCCCTACTATGCGTTTCTCCTAAGTCCTGTTCTGCTTGATAGCCATGCTATGACTTTGAAGATCAAATGATGGAACCAATCAAACTCCTTGCAGATGGAAAAATGCATGCCAATGTCATGCTTTTTAATAGCAACATAAGAACCCTGAAAGGGAACTAACATATCTAAATCCCCAAATGACAACAGGCCTTCTTGGGAGGAACTTCAATATGGAACAGATGAGTGGCAAAATGCAGTCAAGGAGGCACGAGGTGGGGTGCAATACAGAAATCATGCCTCTGCCCATTAAGATGCTTTTATTGCATATACTGGAGTTAGTAACGTACAAGTCATGTGAGTTACAGAGGCATCTGATCCTCTCCACTCCATTCTAGAAAAGCCCACTGACATTCTTCAACCTTGCTACAACTATCTAAACAGAAAGCACCCGAAATAAAACAGAGAGTTGGCAGATATTGAATAAGATTACTCTTCTACCTTCTACCTGGCAAATTCTAAAAAGTTGTCAGCACGGGAAGGGCTATAACATTTGTTTGAGATAGTGGATGTCTGGCACCAGTGTTTGCAAAAATTGAAGTGTGGTATACGGGAACTCTACTAATCACAGTTTAGGGTGAAAACTAGAAAATCCCTAGAGGAATCTGAGAAGGATACTGAGAGAAACCTCATATAATAACCATTCTTTACTTCAGCATCCAACATGTCCTTCTTCCCACAACTGCCAGCATCACACCTGAAGACTCTCGCTACTCTAACTCCTGCTCTAGGTAAGCTTAGACTTTATTATTATGCTCATTTTACAAGTGGAGAAACAGGCAGTGATAGATGAAACAAATAACAGCTATTAAGAGAGAGGGAGAACCCAGAGGACAGCCCCAAATCCCTTGCATGTTGCCTGCTGGACTCTACCAGAACTTACTGGGTACAAACATCTCCACTGGACTGGCCTACTGAAGGTCCCAGTCAAAACCAGACACTCTCAGATTAGGTTAGCAATGTCTTGAGAGTTAAAGTGACAAAGAGGGCTGTAGGGAAGAAATAAAAGAAACCTTACCCTAGCAACATCACTCATAGCCGGGAGGGAACAAAAAAAAGATCAGAAACAAGCAGAGAAAGGGAAGCTATTAAAGGTCAAGTCCTAACTGGGGGAGGGATGGATCCTGGGAGTATAGCACCTTGGTTTGTGTGCAAAGACAGATGCTGGATTTAACTAATACATTTCTGAAAATCTGGGCTGTGCTTTCAAGGAAGGTGCCTCTCACAACACAACTACACAGACAGTTCTAGGTCTCCCAGCTACGGCCGAAACATCACATCTTTCCCCACACCCCACTGCCTCAATCGGGAAAGATCCAATCCAACCCTCACGGAAGCCAACTGGGACCTACCAACAAACACATTTTTCAGATGCTTTTCAGAGAAGAACTACATTATAAATAATACATTAATTGTCTTTATACATTTCACTAATTATTATTCTCATTTCCTGATAGGTCCATTAATCTCTCCTTTACACCCATTGCCAAAAACCTCTGGCACATGCTATTGACATTGCTGATGCACTTAGTTTACGATTGCCCTTGATCCATCTTGTCTTTCTCCCCCTTTTTTCACAAAACCACAACCTGCAAGATTTGGTTCTGGGTTTTGAGACCGTTTAAAATTTGTGGGTGTTGTGGCTAGTCTGTTCTCCTGCCACCTCTTTTATATCCATGCAGTTTCATGTTCTTATGTTTATTCACAGACAGAGAAAATACTCTGCAGGCTCTTGATAGCAGGCTGTTAACACACTTTCAAGGCTTTGCTGTTTAGAACATGCTGAATTTGGGACAGAAACTGTATTTCACCTCTAGGCGTTATCCTAACACTATAAATAATATACAAAGCATTGTAGGGATTTCAATATCCTTACTTTTCCCTCTAGACTCTTAAAACTATCATCCGAGTTTTTAATAATCTACTTACTTGAAGTTTTGTGTCATGTCACTCTTCGAGTGATTCCCCTGGGAAGACAACAGACTTGGTCTATTCGAGTCACTCGTAATGACTGAGCCACAATAAGCAACAGTGGTTGGAAAAACCTCTTTTGGAAAAGCTCTGTACAAATGCCAGTTTGTGGAAATCAAAGTGTTTTGCAGCTACAGGTCAATCTCATCAAAGCTTTGGACTGTATCACACTCTATTTCCTCAGAAATTCTCCTAGAAATTAATTTCCTATCATGTTTGCCTTTCCAACCTTCCATCCTGATTTGTGACTAATTTTTATTTTTATAACTTTAAAAAAAAACAAAACAAAACAAAACAAAAAAACAACAACCACAAACCCAAACCACAGTGGACTGGGTTTTTTCCTAGGGGAAAGAAAAAAAAATATTACTCCAACGAGTACAATATTCTGTTTCAGAACTAAGATCCAGAGTGCCTAAAATGGGAGCCAGTACTCCTTATTGTGCATTCAAGAAATTAGCTGCTACAAACAACATTTGCTTGAGCCTGATAAAATGCTTCTCCAGTCCATGTGCCGCTGCTGTGTGTGTGTTCAATTTCAGTTTGGATAATTCAGAGTAATCCTATTACAGAAAGGAATAAGCCACAAAGTTCTGTTCCAGATGACATGTCAAAGTTCAGCGGCACTCGCAATCGGGACTCCTAACTTTGGTCCAATTCTGAATTAGTACAGATTTTGGTTCTTTCCTAAAGTATCAAAAGCACGGCTTTTGAGTGTCTCCTCGCCGTGCTATTTCAGAGACTGACAAACAGTTAACATGTTTATGCCTATGTCTTCAAGACCCGAAATCAGTCTCACTAAAGGCTCTATCAGAACTGGTATTTTGATAGAGCCCACACAAATCTACGCAGAATGCTCATCTATGACCTTACCACATCTTTTCCACCACACAGAGACAAAATTTATGGTATCCCATTGATTTTTCCCAGTCCATTTTGATTCAGAATCACCATTTATTCTTTTGTGTATTTATCCTTTTTCCCCCCCAATTCTGCCTCACGTATTTCTTTAAAAGATACTTAGCCCTGGGAGCGTATCCTAGCAGTCTCAGTAGAAAGGAGAAAAAATAACGTTTTCTTCTGCTTTGATTTAGTATGGGCGCAACAAGAATACCAGGGTCATCGGTGGGTACACAAACAGGCTGAGCAAATACACATGGTGGGTAAGGGAGCATAACTGTTACCCATATATTATATTTCCATGAATATAACTAGGGGCCCCGGCTCTCCGTTCTGCAATTTAACAGGAGGGCAGATAAAATCTATGTGAACTAATGTGGGGAAAAAAACCCCAAACCCTCAGACTCGTTTTCTGAGCCCCCACAGCTTGGCCCTCTCCTTCAGTTTTCCACTGTCTCCCATGTTTTGCAGGTTTCTGACAACTTATTTCCACCAGCATTTCTAAAAGGCAGTATGTAATTTAAGGCAAGGGTTACATGTGTGATAACGTAGTGGGTTTATCCTACAAGCCCAGAGCAGATGTACCTGCAATGATACAAAAGCAGGTTATAATAGTACAGATCATTTCCACTCCTGCACAAAAGGAAGGCGTTCCAATACAAACATACCCCAGATGGCTCAGACGTGCTCACATGGAGGCTTGTAACACTTCAGCAGCGTGTGTGTAGACTAGGTCTTATTTGGATTTCCCCAGGTGGTATCAAGTCACTTGATAAAGCCACTCATAATTTCATTTTGCCAAAATTTTGCTCCTGCTCTGAGCATTACTCCTTGACTATTCCTGCCTTTCCAAGCTGTGGTCCTGTTTAGGCACCCATACATTTTTTGGAAATTTTTTTTTTTCCCCTTGGATTTTATCGCGTGGTCTGAAGGCTCCTCTGAATTTACTAGCTTTCCCACAGCTCCACAACAGATTTTTTTTTTGTTCTTTTGCTTCTAACTGCATGTAAGTAGGAGTTTCCTAGAAACCAACTCTTCTGCCTTCCTGCAGAAATTCTTTGCTATTCATCAAGTAGCAGTTGCAACCAGCTAGAGGGAGAAACTAAGCCAAAAATCTATGCATTGGCTAGAGAGAACATCTGCCGGGGAACCCCCTAAGCTCCCATGGTTTGTAGCCTGCAGCTTATACCCAAAGAAGAGAGCGGAGGTATCTAGATGCTCAGCATGAAATCCACCTGTTAACACGATGAGTGCAGATGTGAGAGTGACTCCAGGCATATCTAGAGGCGGCTCACTCCTGACTACGAGAGGTGAAGTAGCTTTAGTGCCTTGAGCACTAGCCAGGGTGGACGCAGCCTTTGCTCCAACCCTACAGCAGCTCCAGAGGAAATCAGCCATTAAAAGCTAAATAAAGATGACTTTGACCCAGGAAACTATTCACTTTACCACATCAGCATTTTCTAACAGTTAGATATCTACCCAAACAGACACTGCCTTTTCCTCCGGCTCTGCATAATGGGCCCCTCTGCAGCAGCCTGTGAAGTCCCAGTGAGACCTGTCCCATTGCTGGTGTGGAACCACGAGTTTCACTGGAGCTACCCTGGCCTAAATAAATCCCTCTTGTCCTAATCCAGCCTGAGAAAACAGCAAGAAAAGAAAAAGTAAGGGAAGGGAAAAACAAGGAGGAATAAAGGAGGAAAGACTGAAAGGTTCTGGAAATAGCTGGGATTGTTCATGCTGAGCCATCAGGCCCCGAGATTTGAATAATGCATGTTCCATAAATCTAAGTGTCCCTGCTTGCCACGTTTTAGAACAGGGAGCAAAAATAATAGCTACTGTCCACACTTATCACCAATAATAAATTACAGGGCTCTTGTGTGTGGCAGCGATTAATGCAAAACGCAACCCAAAACACATAACTAAATAAATAGATAGTTTGACTTTCCTGGGGGTTATCTCTTTCCTTTTCTACACCTCTCTCTGAGTCTCCTTCCAGCTAAAAACTATACTGGGAAAGACCCTTCCTTACACTGTATCCCCTTCAGACAGACAGGCAGACTCACTCATGGTTAACTTCAGAATATACACCAAGGCAGTCAACGGAGCATACGCACCTGTGAAAACAGGAGACAGCAATGCACTGCACAGCTTTTGGTTCTTCTGGAAGACTACAGGCTTCCCAAAGCACCATCTCCCCCTTAAAACAGGGCACACGCTCGTGGATGCGCCTCTCCAAACAAAGTCCACACTGCTTCCCTGAGATCACATTCTGATCTACAGCTGATGCGCACATATACGAGGGACAGAGCATCCTTTCGGCAGCATTCCCCCTCCTTCAACTTCAAACAGTTCACTTAGGGAATGCCTGGGTGCTCCTTGGCCCCAAAGCAGCAGTATGGTACCAGGGAAATTACTTGAAAACGATGCAAGGATAGGGTGTGGGGAGCAAAAGGGGCTACAGAAAGTCCATTACAGAACTAGCCTTTCTGGTATAAGGACTCCACTGTGCCCTCATTTTCACCTGGTCTGGGAATTACAAGCTCAAGCAAAGCATTACTCTTCATTACCCATATCTGCTCAGTAACGATGGGTCACCTTCACAGGGATAAGTGGAAGAAATAAAACTCAACAGGCAATACAGAAACCCAAAACTAATTGGTAATTCAAAGGGAATGTGTGTGCAACTACACAGGCTAAGTATTCACCTTAACAATACAAAAAAAACCCCAAATCCAAAACCAAAACCACCAAACCCCATCCACTAAAGAAATTTCTCTCCCTCAAATTTAAAGAGTTAGATAAAAATTAAAGGGATAGATAATCGAGACAGTGCTGGAATAGGCAGCCATTAGAAGCAACCAAGCACTTAAACAGAGCTGTAATCAGTCCTAGACCATGGCAGCTCACAGGTAACTAACTGTACCCTATTCACTCTCTTAACATTTTAATTCTCACATACACCATTTTGGTGGAAAGTTGTTTTTCCTTTTACATAGGCTGCCTTCTGTGCTTTGCCAGTCTTTTCCCTCAGAGGGAAGGGTGACCTGTCTCTAGAGAAATCTCTTTTCGTAGAGACAATTTCCCCTTAGAGAAGCCATCTCTGTTTTTAGCATGGGCTTCTACATAGAGCTGCCCTTGGCATCCTCCCTTTGTAACTGTGAAGCCAGAAACAGAGCTGGAAAGGTCACAAGAATCAGAATAAACCGCAGGAGAGATGCTACCACAACATCTATAAAGGCAACTCGGATGGAGCTTGAGACCCAAAGTACAACACTATTATTCGACCTGACCAAATGTCTACGCTACCTGTTACATGCCCTCTTCTTCCCGTAAGGGCCCTGTGCTCTTCCCCAGCACATCAGCGTAAGTCTGCTTGCTAGACTGGAGACACTCCCAATTTACAAAAGCAAAATAAGAAAAGAAATTGTGGGCTCAAGCCACTGAGGGTGAGATAACTCCCAAGAATGAGAGCAGAGGGGGGAAAAAAAAAGGAGACACAAAGCAGACACTATTATTATTATTAGCTATTCATTACTCATGTGCTGATATTATAGTAGGATCCAAAAGCCCCATTCAGTATCAGGGCTCCATTGTGCAAGTCTCAATGCAAATACAAAGCGAGCCAGGAAGAGCTTGCAGTCTAATTTAAGACAAGACCTGGCAGGTGAATATAACAAAAATTGGAGGAAGGGAGGGTAAAGAAGACCATGTGATTCCACAGGCTAATGGTGCATTGCTGAATGCTCGTTCCTGGGAGATCTGAAAGGTTATGGCTTAATAACCCTCAGGGATGCTTCTTACGGCTTTATACTGTGAAATCTCTGACCCCCTGGGTAACCGCAGCACAATAATATTTCCTTTAGTTAAGTGAATGTCAAAAACGTGCTTAATCAGTAGTCCATTAGCTCTCCATGTGCCTCATTAACATGTCTGTGGAGCAGGTAGCGCTGTCCCACCCCCACCATGATTTTTTTTTTTTACATTTTGGTTTCAAATGCTGCCATGCAAGGTGTAATGCCTCGGAGTGGCCTCCCTCCAGAAGCATGTTATTTCATCAGTCCATGTGTTTTGAACATATGGCACTGTCCCACTACAGGTTTTCTTGGAATTAAGAGGTCTTCTCTGCTGGCTGCTTGAGTATTACCCATTAACAATTATTTTTTTATTATTATTATTTTATTTTTTTTTTTAATGACAGACAATTTTTAATTTTTTTTAAGTTTAGAAATGGTGGAAAGAGGCCAAGGATATTACTGAGTAAAATACCAGCACTGGTGCTTTTGGCAGGCTAAGACTTCCCAGGCCCCTCTTCAGAGACTACCTACAGCATGGATCTCATTTGTACAGCCTCTGTGATGGGTTACGTGCGGTCAGTTAGACTAACAAAACTATGATCTTGGCAACCAATAAAAGATAGCCTTTACATCCGATTCACCTGTGCTCCATTTAAGATTTCAAAAAAAGGGCCGTCCAACTAGTCCAAACGGAAGGCTTACCTACTCCTCCTACCGCTTTCAGCAAGTCATGTCAGCCCTAGTCTTCCTCAAATATGAAGTGAGGATTATATTCACTCATCTTTCACAGCCATTAAAAATTAATTCAAAGGTGCATGTGAAGAAGTTTGAAACTGAAAAGCACTCGATGTTCTTAAACACGGCATGAAGTTCAAAGCAACCCTGATGATGAAAATAGTTTGATACACCTTTTTTATTTTTTTTAGCCAGTATTTTGTCTTCTGCATCAAAAAAACTGCTTACCCTCTAGGTCTGTGGCATACAGAGTGCAGCTCATAAGCACTCGATATCTAAAATGTAAATATGCTTTAGCTGAAAAGTATTCAGTGCTGTTTCTGTGCTGGTTCTTCTCTACCCTTTCACTGGGAAAATCAAAGCAACTTCCAGTAGTGAGGCAATGATGCAACTAACATCTGTCACGGATCGTTTTTTCTTCTCCTCATTTGTTCCCCTAGATCAACTGCGGTACATTTGATGGGGGGAAAGGAGGGTTGCTTTTTTTTTTCATGCTAGCAGGTCTTTTATGTGTTTCACTGATTGTATACATGCAAATAATACGCAGAGAAGGAAAAGCAGAAGTGCGTATTACACTTGGAGTAGCAGCTTGCGAGATTTGCAATGGCCATTCATCCCATGGCTGTTGACTAATTAACAGAAACCAGCTATCTACCCCAACCAACTCTAAACTTGCAAGAGAACCCTCTGCTTTGCCTGAGAATCAGAGAGGCAAGACGTGGCTTGCACCTTACAGGAGTCATATTGGTTCATCTGTCAGGACAAATATCCAAACCTTGATTGTGACTTGATATTGTGCAGGAAAAGCAAACCTGATTTGGTTGCCTCTACCTTTTCAGTCCTAAGTGGGCAGATGTAGCTTTGGTCTGGCCCCTTGCCCATGTTCACCTCCCAGCCATCTGTTTTCACCCGTGCAGTCATCTCATCCAAGAGCTAAAAACTTGTGTCTTAACTGCAGGATAGCGGAGTGGGTTACCCATCACCTGAGTTCATTTAACGATCATACAAAGATGCCAAACAGAGACATTAAGCTGGTGTATACTCTCCTATGCAAGTACCTGGTCGAGTCCTCCAGTAACATCCCTGGATGTGGACTAGGCATCCCTAAGAGGTCTAGTTCAATCGACCATGACATTCAGATAACCTCAAGTAAACCACAGCTCTAGACACATCAATTTTACGCTAATTTGAGAACACACTCTTTCCCTGCAAGTCAACAGCATGAGGGATGTCCATCATTTATGCCCAGGCTCACTTCAGCTGAGAGGCGTAAGCTAAGAGTCTAGGCACCTTAGATGACTCAAAAATGAAGAGGGAGACAGACCTGCAGGATGAATCTGTCACAGTTACCATTGACCATCCTCCTAAATTAGGTACTTTATGCCTGAATTTTGTATAAGATAGCTTATACAAAGTTATAACTTAGTTTCAGATAAGTCTCTGAAGCTCAGACATAGAGTATGGTGGGGAGGAAGCCATATTTCATCTCAAGGTCAGGGCTTTGCTCACTATTTGGTCTGCAGCAAATTTGAGCAGCTCCTCCCAGTCTAGCCACCATGAGCCTTCACCTTTTTTAAACTTCTTTTAAAAACCTTTTTTTTCCTTTTTAATTTTGGACTAGCAAAACAGATCTACCCACATAGAACAACAGGCAGGACAGAGGCTTAAAATACTCTCTGTCTTCATGAGCATGCAGTAATGAATGGTTTCTCTTCGCTAGGCCCTTTATCCACTATTTTCTTTGAAAGCCAGCCAGCCCCTTTAGTCTATGAATTGGGTTTGCTAATTTGCGAGAGGTTGGAGTCATTTCTCATGTTAAGAAACTCAAGATAAACATGCTGTGCTCTCTTTCCCTTTTTCTTTTCCTTGATGATTTATTTAGTCTACATTAAATGCCATTTCGGACTGAAAGTCCTTGTTTTGAGCACAGACACACGAGGGGCTGGAGTGCAGAAGTGGACTTGCAGAGTCCACACTTGCTAGTTAGACACATGGCAAGTAGCCTCGAAGTGGAAGCTGGCCCACGGGAACTGGGCGCTGAGGCTCAGAGCCGGCATTCTGCGAAAGGGCGTCTTTGTAAGGGGGAAGGAAGTTTCAAGCTTCCCTCTCTTCTAGGCAGGCTGCCTGAGGCAACGGAGATCGCTGTAGTCCAGAGCAGCCTTAGGGAAGCTGAATACTACATTTTTATCATTCCCTTACTGCTTTTCTCCTCCTCATTCACTAACTTTTTATTCTAGCTTTTTCTTTTGTAAGGAAAAGGGAGAAAATAAAGTTTTATAGGTTGGGTGGAGTTTGGGTGGGGGTTTTTTTGGTTGGGTTTTTTTTTTTTTTTTTTTTTTTGGAAGAACCTAAGCCAACCACAAGGGCTTGGATCCAAGCAACCTGGAACTACAGGAAGAGGCAAAACCAAACCATACCCCCTGGCTCTTGACTTCAGGGCAGCTCCCAACATAAGTACCCTTTGGTATCTTTTGTCCTTGGAGAGTACTGAATTTTTTTTTAACTTCTGCAACCCAAGCCCTTTTCAATGTTTTCAAACAGTGGTCCTCGAGGAAAGAGCCTGGATCTATGGTGTGCCTTGCACTATAGGCCTTCAGACTTCTGTGGCTGACTTGGGGGATTCACTAGGTATTGTAAAGACTGCAGCACTTCTTTTTTGCTTGCAAAAGGGCAAATGCCAGCTTGAAAGACACAAATTCCTATAAAAGCCCTATTGCTTCTGGATATACTACGCCCTAGCTCCAGCACTACTAAAAAATAAAACAAAATAAACACATTAAACAGGCTTCCTTGTCAGGAAACCAATAACACAGAGCCAGTGTTCCAGGAAAACGTGAAGTACTCCAATTATGTAGGTCTGGTTTAAGAGCATTTTGGCATCTTCCATGTGCAACACTGTCTGCATCTCAACTTCTACCTCCGGTAGCCTACAATGGAGGTAGAGAGCTTCGTCTTCTGCACTGTTCTACAATTGCTGCACAGGAACAAAAACCCCTTCAAGCACCTCTGCTAGTACCAGGCTGCTCAGGGCTGTTTCCAAGTAAACCAGCAAAGCAGTTATAGAGTTTGTTACAAAAATTTTTCCTTTTCCTCTGTAACTCACGTTACTGTTCTAGTTAGTGTATGGTAAACAAAGCTACCACTCAGTTGTCCTACATGTGTAAGGAATAACACAATAACACCCAACATGTGCACGCTACAAGAGCAGAGGAAGGCACAAATGGACACCATTGCAGATTTCACACAAGAAGGTGCAGAACCACGTGCCTGGACCTAAAGTTTGGCATCACAAGAAGCTAGGATGTGTAACAAAGGGAAAGAGTTGCAACACGATTTGCAAAAGAGAACAAGAAGGAATAAAGCAAAGCCAGGTGGGCAATACGTCAAAACCATGCAGCAATTAAAACCATGAGGCTACACAGAAAATATTTCAGAAAGAAGGAGAAGGGTCAGATGGCATAAGCAGCTAACAGTGCACTGGAGCACATCTTCTAGCGGCACCCAGCAGAGACTACAGGATTCTTCAGCTCTCCAGTTAGCGAAATGATAACCCTTGTGGTTACAAACCAGTTTTTTTTTGGCTTTTTTTTTTTTTTTTTCTTTCTCTTCCTTTTTTTTTTTTTTTATTATACCCCAGTGCAGCTCCACCTTATCCCTTTGCAAAAGAACTGAAACAACAGCTATAATAAATACGAGCTCCTCTCACAGGTCTCGGTAGGTATTGACTCTGAAGCCTAATTATGTCAATTTAAGTGTCGGCATTGTTAACTTGTTTTCAGCCATTCATTGCAACAAAAACAGCTGTCTTCCCTAGAATAATGGGCAGAGTTTCAGATTGCGGACAGAGCACAAATAGAATAATTGACAGCGTCCTCCCACTCCAGCTCTGGGGAGAAGCCAAGACAGGTGGGAGCATGAATAAGGAAACCTAACGGTAAGCACATTGGTATGGAAACCTCTGCTATTCGGTTGTCACGAAGCATTACAGGCACCGCGATTGTTCTGCCATTGTGCATGTGCTGCACGCTGATGGCTGGGTCTCAAGGGAGAATATGGTGCCTGTTCTTACTAACGTCTAATAAGGCTTTCCTTCCTGTCCAAGTGCTGGAGGTCACCCTTGGTGGTCCAAAGTTCCCGTGCATCTATTCGGATGCCGCATGCTGCCTGGCAAGTTTGTTGACTAGACGGCAAGCAGGCATTTAATAAATCCTATCATACACCTTACCACTGCCGAAACTTGCTGCCAAGTATCCTCACACGTTAAGCCCCAACACTCTCTTATATCCAGTCTCCCAGCAGCGCAAGACACAAATAATGAAGAGAGTCAGGCATCACTTCTTACATTCAAACTGGTCAGGCCTGAATGCTCGCTGGCCTTTATGAAGACCAAGCCATAGATCAGGTCAGGCCTTTGTCCCTTCCCAGAGAGGAAGAAAAAAGAAAACAAACAAACAAACACCCAACACCCAAACCAAACAGTGCAATAGACTTTACCAGAGGAACAGTCCTGAAGTTCTGCAAGACGGTGGGCTATCTTTCTTGTGCTGTACCTGCACGCTGCCTAGCAGACAGTGGTCCTGGCACCTGCCTGGCCTCCTTCCCACAGTAGTAATACAAACATGCTAATACATGATGCTGCTAAAGGCCAGGCAGCCACATCTGGTGCGCTCTCCTACAGGGCACAGGCTACAGAAAGCACATCACTTTCTGTTCTGTATCAAGGTTCAGATGTCAAGCAATGTACATCAGATAAGCCAAAACTGCAGCAGAAGGAACGGTGCCTACCTCAGCCCTGATGCAGTAGGAGAGCTCACTCTCCTCCTCCCAGCACCAGTCCAGGCAATTCACAGGGCGGCTAGCACTAGGACACTCTCCTCCAACTTCACACACGTTTTACGTGCCTTTTAAGAGGCTGTTATAGCCAAAGGCCCTGGTAATATCCTTTACAGTAGGACTGCATCCTCCACTAGATTGGGGATTGGAGGTGCAGTGACCCATCCAAGCCAACACGATTCCATCCAGCAAAGGGCGCACCCCTGCATTTTGTAACGGGCTTTGCAATTCTGGGGGTGGAGTAGTCCCAGTGTCTGCATCTGAACTGCTTTGCTCTGCGTGCAGTTCTGACAGGGGAGGAGGCTTAGCTGCCATTCTTTTTCACCTGGATTTGCTGTGTCCTAATTTTTCTACAGCATACACGGGGTTTGTTCCAAATTAATTGCATCTGCAAAACACATTCTTTAAGCTTGCAGATGCGATGGAAATAACTTTTGTGCGTCAACAGTTCTGTTAGGTAGAGTCATCCATTGTCAGTGACAGACAACTCTTGTATTAAATCAGAGCACACCGTTTTACAGGGGACCACGCAGAACAGAGATCAAGCACTTTCTTTACTGATTTATAAAAATGTACATTTAGGACTTACAAAAAATAATCTTCCCTGAAATTCAAATGGAGATGATTTTTTCAGGAGACAATAATATTTACAAAAACAAAACAGAAACTACTTTAAGAACAAACCCCAATATTTTCTTTGTGGCATTGACTTGAAAAATTAATCTGAAATAATATCCATACTCTCATTTCTCTATCTAAAGCTCTTCTTGAAAAAAAATAGGCCACGCTGGCAGTGCAACGAGTTGCCAAATGTCTTCAGATGAAGAAGACCCTCATTACAGGGATGCTTCCAGCTGGTGCAGAGCTGAATCTGATGTCAAGTGGATTCCCTCTGCAGTCCGCAGGGTAAAGGGAGCATGGGAGGTGAGAGAGGGTGCAGCTGGGACGCTGCCGCTCTTTAGCTCAGCTCATTTGTCACCAGGGGCCCTGGGGTCCTGGCCAGATGGCAGAGTTTAAAGGAACTCCTGGGCTAGTATTTCCTCAAGCTTCTTTTAAATCATACATGGAGGTTAGTGTACAATTGACTCCTTAGCCAAGGAGCACACCGCTACCTTCTTTGTCAACACCATTCTCAGCGGCAGACTCTAGCCACTGTGGAAAATCTGTACCAGTGAGCATACTGGTGCAGCACGCCTGCTAGTCAGGCTCAAACAGAGGGGAAAAATCCAAGTTTTCGTAACTTGACTAATATCCCTCACCAAGTCAGAAGCAGACTTGTGCCTCATCTCTCTTAATTCCCTGTTATATTTTCAGCTGCAGAGTCTTTTCCTTACACAGCTACTGAAGCCACTGCACCTGCTGGAACAAACCAAACCCTTTCAGAGCTGCAGTCACAGAAGGATGGATTTTATTTCCTTTCAGTCATGGAAAAATATTCAGGATCATCACAGCCAACTCTAAAAACAGACAAAAAAGTGAGAGTCACCTTTGCAGTGAGGCGGTTTGGGTTTATTTGGCTTATTTTGAGGATTAGAGAAAGCAAATAATTTCCAATTCAAACATGCTGCAGTTATTGCCACAGAATGTTAATACTCGTATCAGCATGTCTCCTTAATATTTTTTTTTTTTAAACTGGGGTCTTGAGCTTAAGTCTTCCAAAGATGGAAGCTAACTGGAATTTTTATTTAGACATTTTAGTGGCTGTTATAGCACTGAGGACACAGAGAGTGAGTTGAGGTAAGGGAAAAAGAGAGGCTCTCTTATCCTAACGGACAATGTTGTCTCCTGGGGTGGGATGCAGAAATGCATGCTCATAACTGGCTGGGCAAACAGGAAAAGGGTCCTGGCCCCCATCACTTGGGCTGAAGAGTTAGCGATGGCAGTGTTGGGTCTGGGTTAAGTGGGAAGAACCACTGTGGAACTGCTGTGAATTTCAGTTTTGCCTACAGAGCAAAAGAGAGGGGTCTCTGTGTGGATGCGAAGTCTCAAATCACCTTTGTGGCCTAAGATTTTCTCATTTAATCTCAACATCGTCCCTTTGCATGATTTTGCTTTCTTTAAGAAGAGACAGGAAACAGAGAACCTGTTTGCTTGGTGCCCACTGAGGACTGTTACGGAGGGATCCATTGGCTCCTTACAAGAAGAGAGGTTGCATGAAATGGGCCCTCGCTGCAGCAGGAAGAAGTGCCAGGCCGTGCATGCTTCCAGCAGGACATGCTGGGTGGCCAGCTACAGGTAATCACATTTGACTATGACCAACCTGGGCTGGAGCTGTACTAGTGATGTATAGGATCCAAGTACCACGAATGTCGTTTTTATTCTGCAGTGGCATTGCTCGCTGTACAGCAGCAGACACACAGATCCACAGGGCTTCTCCGCAAACAAATGAAAATCCCACCACCACCAGGTCACCTTCATGTACAGTGCCTCACGCTTTATGCTTGATCCCTTCTCTCACCTTGAAGATTTCAGCTAGCAGAGATGACATATTTGCCCTTCTTTCTATGCAGCAGCCTGGGAATACAGCTCATTCTCAGCACTGCATTGAATCAGAAGGAAACATGGGCAGAGGGGACAAGTATCCCAGAAGACAGAGAAGGGACTGACACTCTCCATCAGTGGAGAAAACATCTTGGTCAAATTTTCAGAAAGAGCTTTCTGCAGGCTCTCCTTCCCTGCAGGGGGCAGGAAGGGGCACTCGTGTCTTTTAGGAAACATGAGGGATGCCCCATGGACACACTCTCTCTCAACAGAGAACGAAGAGCAAGGGGTAGAGGAGACCTATAAAACACATTCAGGTGGGACTGATGGGGGGGCATTTATTCCTCAGAGTGATATTTACTGCCCTCCCACAATGTTTGCACTGATGGGCAGCTCTGGCTAGCTAGACCGCTGTGTCAACATCTGCAGGTGTGAGCATGCGGCTATGTGAAAGGAAAGGGAAACAGGAGAGAGAATAAAATTAGAGGGACAAATGTTGCCTTTTTTCTGTACATTTTTTGCCTTCTGCAGAGTAGAAACCTTTCTGTGCTGATATCAGGAGAAGATTCCTAATGATTAATTGATTTTGCTGTCATAGGAAGTATGTGTGCAAGCCGTGCACGTGTGGGGGGTGCTGGCTACTTTTTCCTAACACTAAAACTTCCTCCCTGCCCCTTGATTCCCAATAACCTGCAAAAAACATGTGCACAAACAAGGAAAGGAAGAGAAGCAAACACAAACGTGTAAAAACCCCAAGACGCCAGGAACACAGCGTTCCACATAATTCTGGGGAAGTACAGAATTTGCCTTGACCTTTACAGGTTTTTCAGGCTTGAGTGAAATTCAAAGGCTAAGAGAATCTTGCAAAGCTTCGCTGCTGCCAGATTACAGCTTCTCCTGTTGCACTTCTCCCAGGAGTGTTTCTAGTCTCACGCTGCTTCACGTGTGTCCTAAACAAGAAGCACCCTATTTCTTCATCTGGGACTGCAGAACATGCTTCAGGGTCAAAAACCTACTTCGTTGCCTCCAGCCACGCCATGAACAACGTCCCCTTCTTCATCACATGAACTCAAATGCACTATTCAGGCCAGCAACAGCCTACCACAAAGAACAAACAGGATTTCTGCTCTGTTTTCCTTCAGAAAAATGAGGTTCCAGTCTCACCTTTGCAGGCAGCCTTGAGGAGTCAACCTCATCTCATTTTTGTAGGTACTCACAAGCACCTTCAACCTCTGGCATCCCAGCAGTTGCGCACTGATCCTCATGACATCTCTGGCAGGCAGGGCAGAGCTAAGCAATTATTCCTGGAGAGCTAACTGCTAGATCCCTAAACAGACCTTGAACGTGTAGGTGCTACTGGTGCTCATAAAACCTCCACCTGGCTTCTGCTTCAAACCCAGTTGGCACCTAAGGTAATTCAATTGGTAATCTTTATGCTCATACATTATTAAGGCACCTATATTTTTGCAGTTAAGCACATGTATAGCCATTTAGAACTGGCAGATGTTCAGAACTTCCTTCACAGCCATACTCTGGCTGAATTTGCATGCGAGATATTCCCTCTCTGCCTCATTTTCTGGGTCTTACACAGTGTTTCTTGTTTCTTAACACATCCCTTCTTTCTTCCTCATCCCTTCCTCCCTCCTCAGCAAAGGAGGTAAGGAGAACCCCGTCTCCAACACAGCAGCAGTCTTATAGCTATAATCTAGGACAGAATAGGCCCAGTTTCAAATCCCTCCTTCGCTCGATTAGCAGTAAAGATTTAAAATCAAACCTACCTCCTGAAGAATAAGTGGTCTCCTAGCTATTCAGCAAGTGGAAGGAGTAGAGTACTGTTGTCCTCCACTCTCCCACCCTGCACCCTTCCCCTTGTGGAAATAAAAAAAAAAAAAAAAAAAAAAAAAGGGGAAAGAACAGACCTTGCTTAAGGACCCATATTGGCTTGGCAACCTAAGAAACAACCATGAACTGTGAGGGACAACACGCAACCTTTAAAATGGATTTTACAATGTCCATGTCCCCCTTAGTGGCTTACCCAAGTACACCTAGGAAGCCTCCAGCAAAACATGGAACCAAAGGCTACTCCTGAGTGCTAGACTAGCCTAGCGTGCTCACACAAAGGTGGTGTTCTAATAGTGGGAATAAGAGGATGGCTTCAGAGAATATCTGATGGATATATAGTTAAGAACATTAATAAGCTGTCATGGCACGAACAGAAATTGTATATATTTGGGTCTTTTTCCACCCTCCACAGCAGGCTTCTACTAGTAGTATCCTACTTTTCTAAGTTATTTAGCATAGCGAGATCCTGATTCCCCTTCTGCCCTCTAAACCTTTCCATATTCTTTATGCGAAACCATCACTCCTACCCTCTCTTGACCAGACAATCTGAGTGTTCAAAAGTATGGTCATTAAGAAATAGCTGGATGTTATATGCACTCACATTTTGATCCTGCATCCAAGACTTTTAAATTGGTATAAATAAAAGTTGCTCCATCATCTCAAGAAAGTTGAAGCTGTTTTACTTTAAATGAGGACATATCTATTTTCAAGGGTAGAAACACGGATAAAGCAAAAGAGAATGAAAGAAAATTAAGACCTTCTTCCACTAAGAACTCCGGTTTCTACATTTAGATTTATCATTCACTAATGGGAAAGAAGCATTTCACATGACACTTGTGTAATGTTGGATTTGTTAAAAAGAAAATTTTATAATAGAGCTAACCCTAAGTAGATGGGGTTTTGTCACAAAAAGAGGAGAGGGGGGAAGACTCAGGAAATTGTCCTATTTCCTTTAATGGCATTGAAAAAAAAAATCTGGATTCCTATAGAAATAGCAGACAAAGATTAAATAACCTCAGCTCTGTTAAAAATCAACATATGCTGAGTTCCTAGGCATACATTATAGATTATATGTTCTGCTTCCCTAGAAATGGGAAGGAATTGGAAGTCAGATTCCAGCAGGCTCATTTCAACTTCTTACGGGCAAGGTTTGGAGGAGTAGGAATCCAGAACAGAACTGACTCCCCAACTACCTTCCACACCCTTCAACCAGAGCCTCCCTGGGTCATTTTAATGGTTGAAACTCTTATGCAGTTATACAGTCCCCAAAATCTTAGACTCAATAACATGTATATGCTAGCAATGCCTCTTCCGATTTAAGAATGTTACAATCCCCATTTTACAGCAGCAACCTAAAGCACCAAAAAAGTAATCACAGAATGGCAGGGGTTGGAAGGGACCTCCGGACAACACCTAGTCCAACGCCCCTGCTAAAGCAGGTTCCTCTAAAGCACGTTACACAGGGCACCATCCAGGTGGGTTTTGAATATCTCCAGAGAAGGAGACTCCACAACCGCCCTGGGCAGCCTGTTCCAGTGCTCTGTCACCCTCAAAGTAAAGAAGTTCTTCCTCATAATTCAACTGAAACCTCTTATGTTTCAGTTTGTGCCCATTGCCCCTTGTCCTGTCACTGGGCACCACTGAGAAGAATCTGCTCCATCCTCATAACATCCACTCCAAAGATATTTGCAAGTATTTATGAGATCTCCTCTCAGTCTGCTCTTCTTCAAGTTAAACAAGTCCAGCTACCTCAGCCTTTCCTCACAGAACAGATGCTCCAGTCCCCTCATCATCTTTGTAGCCCTCCTCTGGGCTCTCTCTAGGAGTTCCTCATCTTTCTTGAGCTGGGGAGCCCAGAACTGGACACAGTACTCCAGATGCGGTCTCACCAGGGCAGAGTAGAGAGGGAGGATAACCTCCCTCAACCTGCTGGCCACGCTCCTCATAATGCGCCCTATGATGCCATTGGCCTTCTCGGCAACAAGGGCACACTGCTGGCTCATGGCCAACTTGTCATCCATCAGGACTCTCAGGTCTTTCTTTGCAGAGCTGCTTTCCTACCTTTCCACAAGATGTGCAATCACAGCAGCTGTCTAAACATTTAGTATATCCCCTCTTTAGCTCCTTTCTCGTTTGACAAATGGGTGTTAAACTTTAATCCAATCCAAATATGAGGGGCAGGTGGAAGAGGAAGGAAGAGCCTCCCTGTCTTAAGATTTTATATGACAAGAGTCATAACCCAGAGGCAATGGATCAGGCTAGGGAGGAACAGGTAAGGTTTTCATTGAAGAAAGATGTCTAAAGACAGGAGTGCTTTGGGGTTCCAGTGCTGTAGGGTTTGGACTTTTTGGCCTTTCATGCAAATAAACTGTCTAATGGAGACAGATTTCCCTTGAGGAAAACCTTTAAGGAACTATCAGAGTGGATAATTCCCCTTAGGGGAAAAAAAGAGGGGGGAGATGGAAAACAAGCCATCCTCTCTGCTCAAACATCAGCTGAGAGCTTCTAAGCATTTGCACTTGAAAGTCTTTGGGCACCTTTGAAGTTAGATGCGATAGATTTTCAGACTGCTTTCTCTACTGATGGCTCTGAGGACCCCAATTTTTACCAGGTGGTTTCTAAAACAAATTCCTCTCCATAGCATCCTCAGTTCACCCCACTGAAGTATATAAACACCCAATCCCTACAATCCCCCCCGCCATACTCCTCTCCCAACAACTCCTGGGTATCCAACTTCACGGATCCATGTATTCTATGCAGAAAGTCCCTTTCAATCTAGAAGCTAGCGGAGGTAAATAAGCATTACCCTGCACTTAAGAAGTTTTTAATTTGGTCTTTGTGATAAACTTTTCTCTCTCTAACGAGTTATGAAAATACATGGACCATGATGTTTGGCTACAGAATGGTGGACATTAAATCAGTATGAGTAGTATTCAAAGAACAAAACTCATCAAGATCTAGACTTGGCCACATACATAGATAGTTCTGATATACGTTTAAAACACCTCACAATATGGAATAGCTTTTCTATGGCCATGTGGCATTCAACACAGCGAGTCACCGAATTGCCAAGTCCATCCAATGAACAGTCCCACAGCAGCCTGTGCCCACTGCTCCCTCACATGAAGGTTCTTCTTTCCCTACAACAGCGTAACACACCAGCCTGGTTACGCAACGCAAGCCTGCCTTTCCCAACGCCTTCCCTAATAATCATCCCTGTCCCTGTAACACTGCACACAAATCCCTACCTAGTTTGCGCCACAGTCATAGAGCAAAACAAACAAGCGAGCAAAAATGATGGGACATCTATAAAATTATCCCAGAGCCATGAAAATTTTAGCCACGGTCTTTTGAGTCGCTGGCCTCCTGCAGCAGAGAAAATTCCACATGCCCTCTGAGAGCTGCAGGGAGGAGTATTAGCGTATTGGCAGGTATAGCCCACAGTTTCTTTTGCAGAACCCAGCTGTGCCGAATAAATAAATCACCTGTGGCCATTTATGTGCAAATAACCTGTGCCAAGGGGCCTTTTGGAAGGAAAGCTTCGATCTGTGTTCACAGCAGCAGTGTCGTAATGGGAGCAAATAAACATGCGTGCTCTCCTCCCGCTTCTCTCCCCTCCCACAGCGCTTTTGTAACACAGCACTTTGCCTTGCTGAGTTAAAGCTGAGAAGCAGCATTTTGCATTAAGTAGTCGGCTGTTACAGAGGAGAAAGAGCCACAAAGTGCACTTAACCCACCCTCTACTCCAGTGTTGGGAGGTTAAAACCAGAGATGAGTGAACATGTCTCATTTCCCCATCTGTAGCCAATTCCCCTGACAGGCCCCATTAAAAAGCCAACCAATTCTGGCACTCCAGCTCCCAGAGGAGCCCCACGACACAGTTATTAAATAAAGTACATTGGCTTTCACTGTGAATGGGGATTGCTTAACACAAGTGCAGCACTTAGAGAATAAGGGGAAGTGGAGACCCAGAGGGTTTGAGCCTCTGGATTCTTTCACGACAGACACACTCCTCCGACGCTGAAGTTAAAGCCCTTCCTCCTCTACCATCATGGCTCCAGGCTTTCCTCATTTTCTTTCGAGCCTTAACACTGAACAAGCTAAATTCAAAATAATTACACCTCCAGTCTCAGGATTCTCACTTCCTGCATGTCTTAACAAGTGCGCTCACACTAGCCACTATAAATACCGTGGTCCTATGCATACACACACACGCTCCCATCCAGTCTTCTTGCCAAAAGCTGAGTGGATAGTAAAAAAAAAAACAAAAACCAACAAAAACCCCCAAACCAAACCCCCATACGTTCCATAAATAGTTTTTTTAAGTTTTAAAACCAACCGTGCTTTGGCTGTGCTCATGCCCCTGATGTGTCTGCTCTCCATGAATATTCTGGTGAGCAAACCCTTAACAAGTTCATTCCTGGAAACATCAATTACCAGAGGACACACAACAGAAAGCTAATTCCACACAGCCCACAGGTAGCTGCTCTGGCAGTTTGCTCCTCCGATTTTATTCCCTGAGTGGGATGGCAGGAAAGGCACCCTGAGGCCTTGAGCTGCTTTCGTATCCTTGTAACAAATTGTTACTGGACCAAGAGTTATGCAGACATTGCCCAGTGAGTTTCAAATCAAAGGAATCATCTGGGCAGATTTCAATCCATTCGTGACTATTTCCAACTGGGTATTTGTCAGGCTCACCGATATCCACTCTCCCCACAATGGACCTGACCACAACCACCTTTTGGCAGTGCCAAAGCTTTCTCACGGACCTGGATCCTTTCCCTAAATGGGAAATTCAGAGCTTGCTCCGAGTTGCTCTGCATGTTCTCCTGTTGAGGCTGTGCTGCTGTACACACGGCATCAAACTTCACCCTGCCTGAACAGCGACCCAGCCGCCCCTAACTTGGACTGCTGCTTGCTCATCCAGTGCAGACCACTCCCCCTCCACACATGGCTGTAAGAGGTAGAAGAAAAAAGTAGGTAAAAGAACTTTATTTGCAAAAGCTGAAGGATCTGCATCTGCCCTACCCTCAAACACAGCCTGCCAAACCAGACCACCAGCATGACAGCCTGTTCAAATCTACAGTTCCCCCACTGCCGTAAGAGTGTATGCGTGGGGCTGGGGCTCTCTCCACAAAGGCAGGCTTAGCAAATTTGGCAGGGGCCAGACAGAGGGAGATGGGTTTCCCTTCCTCCCTCCCCCAAGGAGCATACCCCATTCCACTGGCACTCACAGATTTATCAGGGTGCTCAAAAAACCCTGCAGGATGAACAGGGAAAAAGGACAAGGGTACCTCTGGAATCTTTTCCCCAGCTGATGCCATATCCCTACCTGTATTCCTCCAGGCAGAGAACTTTCCAATGCAAAATGAGTATGGTCAAAGAAAAACAGTACATAGAGGTAAAAAAAAAATCCACCTTTTAACAAAGTACTTTCAAGCCTTATCATTGTCAGAGTTGACATTTATCACAACTTTTTTTTTTTGCCTTTTTTTTTTTTTTCTCTTTAATGCACAACAACAAATAGAGTAGACTGAAAAAAAAAAAAAAATAGATGCCCCAATGCTGCATGGCATTAACTAGCAACAAACCCCTGGAGGGCAGCATGAGATCCAGTTGGGCTCCACTGACTCACTCCCAGCCTAAGGAAACACTGCAGAAGCCACGACAAATCGGATTCTGCTCCCAGTCACAGAGGGAGCTGCATGACTTCCTCAGCTCCCAGAAGCTGCTAAAATTCTGCCAAGAGAGTGTCTTCCTAATTTGCATTATCTTGGTCATTTACAATTCATCCAAACAGAGCTTGTAATTAGTGGCTGTTGGTAAACTCTGCTGTGAGCTCCAATCAGTGCTTTGCTGCTCTGCCTCTCTCTATTTACAAATTCTTGCAGTTACGGGCATATTAGAGAAACAATTTTTACAGTTTCTGTCCCATGAAGTTAGTGTTTTCCCCAATTACAGCAGATAATGAGAAGACCATGCTCACTAAAACATGCAGCCTTGTGACCTGAGGACTCCTATGCCCAATTTGTGTGTGTCGTGGTTTAACCCGGCAGGCAGCTAAGCACCACGCAGCCGTTCGCTCACTCCCCCACAGTGGGATGGGGAAGAGAATAGGGAAAAAAGGTAAACTCGTGGGCTGAGACAAAGGTGGTTTAATAGGACAGAACAGGAAGGGAAAATAATGATAAAAGAATATACAAAACAAGCAATGCACAATGCAATTGCTCACCACCTGCTGACCAATGCCCAGCCAGTTTGCGAGCAGCAGCTGCCCCCCCCCCTTCAATTCTCCATTTTTTTGTTCAGCATGACATCATATGGTGTGAAATAGCCCTTTGGTCAGTTGGGGTCAGCTGTCCTGGCTGTGCCCCCTCCCAGCTTCTTGCGCACCCCCAGCCTCCTTGCTGGCAGGGGAGTATGAGAAGCTGAAAAGTCCTTTGATTTAGTGTAAGCCCCACTCAGCAACAACTAAAACATCAGGGTTTTATCAACATTCTCCTCCTCCTAAATCCAAAACAGAGCACTATACCAGCTACTAGGAAGAAAGTTATCTATCTATCCCAGCCAAAACCAGGACAGTGGGAGAACATCAAACATCATGATACGCACACTGACTGAAGATGTGCAGAGCCACCAAGCTGACTGAGCTGAGGGGAGGAGAGGATGCAGTGTTTCTTAGGAAAACCTAAAACTGCCTCTTTACTATAGGTGCAGAAACACCTGTCTTGAAGCATCATGAGATCATCTAATCCTAATCTGGAATAACCTACAACATCTGAAGAGGTTTATCAATAGCTTCTCTTCCCAGCCCCGAAGCTTGAGGAGTTGTAAGGAAGCAGTGCATGGTAATGGGGGGGGGGGGGGAGGGACAGGGGGAGGGAGGATGGGAACATCAGTTGTGAAGGGAGGGATCTGATGGATGTCAAGGCATAAACCTAAATAGACAGACTCCTTACATTATCTAACCACTGCTCTCCTCACTATGCACTGTCTTGCATGGTAGCCCTTTCACTGTTGTTGCTCTGAAAGCCTCTCCTCTATGTGTCCTGCCTTTTGAACAGCCTTCTTGCATCTATCTGCCTCATTTACTCCCCTTCTCAGTTCAGTTTCTCTCCTGACATCATCTCTTATTCTCCTTTGCCAACCATCCTGCAGTTTTTTTCCTTTTGATCTCATTTCTCTCCATCAAGTATTTAGGATTCCCATTGGTAAGAGACGGACAATGTAACACTACAAAACAGCATCTTGGAGCATCGGATTTACCAGTCCAGAGCATTACTGACTGAAGCACTTAAGGGACTCTCGCATACGGTTGCGCAGACATTTGCGGTCTTCTAGCTTGCATAAGATGGAGAAATACTAATTCCGTCTTCCTTTACTCGACAGAGAGTTCTTTCGCTTTGTTTGTTGCCCCAGAATACTGGTTAGCATTGCTGCGTACAGGTCACCACCACATCCATCCCCAGAAGTGGCAGATTCCCCAGAGTAGCTGCATACCCGCAGTCTCTTTCAGTTGCAAATGACTAAAAATAAAGCATTTTGATAAAACCTTTGACTGGCTTTATTTTATTCATCCATGCTGTATCTGAGACACCTTGCATTTTGGTCTCTGACTACCTGAAAACAAAGAAGTTAAAAAGACCAAGGAAGGAAACCAGTTTGTCTAACAGTGACTGAAACTGGACACAGCTGAAATCACAGTTTTATATAGAAAGCTGATGAGAAAACTGCCCAAGGAACTGCACAAACTGGAGTGGCTGCTGGCAAGAACATCACTTACTTCATAGTCACAAATGGTTTGAGGGACCTACACAGACTGTTGCCTCTGAGGCCACAATTCATTATTTGGTGAAACGTTTCATCCATTTTCACCATGTTGGGAAATGAATGGAGCAGAGAGGCATGGATCACAACGGAGCCACAGAACGAGAAATTCCTTATATTAACTCCCCTTCTCAACCTCCCTTGACCTGGCTTCCCCCATCCAATGCACATCTTGAAGATGAGCCAACACGAGCACTACAGCTGAAGCCTGGAACAAAAATGAGAAGACTCCTTTCTCATCCAAAATCCAATGCAACAATTCACCAAGAGACACCATTTCTAAAAATGCTGCCTAGAGGCCAGGCAATGCAGCAGCTGCCCTGGTTGCACCACTGTGGCCAGAAAACAGACGACCCATGGCTGCGATGCTATCCTGCTGTCTACATTCTGCAGCCCCTGTGACCAGGAATTCACCCATGAGCTTTATTTGCAACAGAAAGTCCAGGGCACCCAGTACTGCTCCCATCACCCCACACCAACTCCTGGTTTACTACTGGACCCATCTCCTCTTACCCTTCCCCAGAAACAAGGCACAAAGAAGCAGGCCAAAATCTAGCAGCTTTCAACCTGCCAGATGAGATCAGAAGGTTAAGGGCCTTCAGTCTTCTGTGCTCAGCAGCAATTAATTTAAAGTGGTCCAGAGGAAGGCGAAAACTCCACCCTAATGGTCAACTAGCGCATGAGACATAAAATGATCCATTTCATGGTCCCTGTGGTTATCATCTACCACAAAGCATAAGATTTGATTACCCCTATCTTAACACATAATTACAAATGGTCATAAAATTATCCAGGCCCTTTTTGAAATCCTTTTACATTAATTGACTTGATGACCTCCTGGGGCAACGAAGGCTGTGTGCAGTGAAGAACAAGTTTATCATACGTTAACATACCTGTGCCTTGTAATGTCCTACAAAGAGACTGCTATAGGGATATCCTCTTTGGAGTAACATCAAAGGCTGGAAGAATCCCAAGCAAGCTGTGTAAAATCACCTGTGCGCAAGATGGCTCTGCACAGCTTGGTGGACAGTAAGTCATGGCAGCAACAGTGTACAGCAAGGATTGCTGGAAAAGGATCAGGCACATTCATTTCCACAGGAAAAGTGCCAGCCCAGACCCCCCACAGCTCACCATCCTACCAGTAAAATACAACCTCAATTTTATGATCTAGAATATTAAGTGTCCAGGCACTACATGAACGCATTGTAGATCCCAGGATAAGTGCCGTAATTCTGGCTAAATTGCAGACTCAGTTCCACCTGCCCATTCCTCATCTCATCTATAAAATGGGGATTAGGGGAATTCCACTCCTCTGGAGCAGGGGAGTTGAAAAACAGCCTACAAGCTAAGTGCTAGGGATAGAGCTGTTCATACTGTACAGATGCAACGTGATTTGAGTTCAAGTCACAGGGACTTTCACTGTATCTGGTAGTGTCTGTAGCTAAAACATCCATTTGTTAATTCTGTGACCATAGACCTATGCGTTCCTGCCTCAGCATTGCTTTCCATGCGGGTTCTAGAGATGGGATCAGCATTTGCAGGGAGAGCTAAGGCTGAGTCACTGTTCATGGGAAGACTGAGCAAGGATTTGCTGGGCTTTTTGTACTTATCTCCCTCCTCCCTTTCTCACAGCTTCCCAAAGCAGCAAGGGGCCTATTTAGCTTTCTTCTATTAGCCTGAACTGGCCAGACTGTCCCTTCCCATGAAGCGGGCTGCTGCCTGTGGCAAGGCAGCAAACAGGGAGAATCCAAGCCAAAAGTCAAATTCCTAAGGAACTCAGCAAGACAGGGTTGTCCTCAACACTACTTCAAGCAGAAGGTATCAGGTCCATAGATCTATAGATCTACAGGCCTAACAGCACAACGGCAGTAGCTGTAGCCACAGTTGTGAGGTGTTATTTGCCCAGCCAAAAGACAGAGCAACACATTCTCAATAACTGAGCAGAAGATCAGCAGCAGCAGCACATAAAGCTACAGGGAGAAAATAAGAGAAAGAAAAGTCTGAAGTGACAGCGCAGTTATGAAAAGCTGTGATCAGACTTTCTAGAAACCAAATGCAATGTAAGTGCCTTCTTGCTTCCCTTACCTGCCCCTCTCCACCTCCATGAGACATTGGTCTTACTAGGCAACCAACAGCACTGCATAATGAAAGAAAGAAATACAGCAGCCTTCCAGCATCACGTTTTGAGTCAAGACCACAGGCAAAACCACAGCCCTCCAAGCTGGGAACAGAGAAGAGGCAAAACCGTTCCTGCACAAGTGACAAAGGATGATCATGCACGTCTGGCTTGACCTGAATAAATCAGTGACTTTATGAAATTCTGAGGGATCTAGGAAAAAGAGCGAGTTCCTGGTTCCCCAGCCTGCACTTGAACCACAGTGGAGAAACAAAACAGCTTCACCCTCCCCTTCAATTTGTGCTCCCAAGGAATCAGCTGTCACAGGGCCAGTACAAAGTGTCCGGGTTTCACCTGACACCAGATTCTCCCAGTTAACCAAAGCCCTCCAGGTTATGAAACAGCCCAAGAGAGGTCACAACATAATCGAATCATGCAGATGGATCGATCATAGACATCCATGATAGGTGGGAAAAGAGAGAAAGGGTAGACTTGAGGCAAGAAGCATAATGTAAGGAATCAGAAAGGTACTGAGCAGCCTCTGCCAGCTGGTTAACCCTATCCCAAGCTGCCCGCAGGGGTGCCAGCATAAAGTACGGCAGCAGAAACAAAGGATGGGTGCCCTGCATGACTGCAGGGACCCCAGAGTGACTGAAGGGGAAAGGCAGAGCTCGTTTTTCTTTCCAGAGGGAAGCAAGAGAGGGAGAAAGAAAAAAAGTTTGACGATAATAATTTTCTATGGTTATGAAGAGCTGAGAAACTTTGTCTGCTCACCAGGCATTTCCCACTGAGCTGTCTCCCCACTGAGGTTTCTATCTCATGCCTGACTGACTCTTCTCTTGATTTCTAGTAATTAGGAGCCTTCCAGCCTGCCCAGAAGAAAACCTCTGCTTGCAGCATCCTTCTTTTCAGGGACCTATTGGATGCTATTGTCTCACTGATTTTTAAAAACCTGTGGCTGTACATCAGAGCCCCAGCTGGTGGGCCCACAGTACTTGCTTGTCTTACCTCCCTACATTTTCCCTCCAAATTCAGCCCTTGCAAAGAAACGGAATAGTAATAAAATCCAGAGGGAAACAGAGATATCCGAGCACTTGATTAAAACGCTGAGACAGGATATTTCTTTAATAAAAAAAAAAAAAAAAAAAAAGAGGATTCACCTGCTCTCAGCAATGAGAATCATTTGCTGAGAATCACTACAAGCACCCCCAGGAAGCCTTTGCCTTTAAAACAGTCTGTATTTTACCCACGTGTGTCCATGTGTCCATGTAATAAAAATAATTTCTACTTGTCATCATTAGAGATGAGCAAGGCAAAGTCTGTGCTTTTAATAAGCTGATATGGATTTCACGTTCTGCTTGCTGTCTGAGCAACAGCAATTGCTACTTCCTTTGGAGACTGATTTTGCCTTAGGCTTGGTCTTAAGAGGTTATCTGATGAATTTTGGTTGGGAAAAGGGGACAGGCCTCCCTTGGAAGCGAAGATAAAAATGCCTACATGTATATCCCTTTTGCACTTTTTTTTGGCTTTGTTTTCCTTGAGCCTTCAAAACAACAACTTGAAAGGAGGAGGGAGCTAGAGTCAGACAAGATGGGCTCACAAAAGCCACAAAAAGAAACAATTCTCCCTCTACAGACCCTATTCTCCCAACAGGTCCATCCACGTGTGCGTGCTGGAAAAGAAGTGATGTTATAAGAGCTGAGGTCACCTGTGGGGAGCCCTCCTGAGGTGTCCTGAACAGTGAATTCTGAAAATCCGAGTCCTGCCAGTCTTAAAAGCTAAGCAGAGAGCAAGGCACCCAATAGTATAGGCCACTTCAGGCACGCCCCTCTTCTGCAATGCTGTCGAGTCTCTTTCCCTCATGGCTGTGGTGACCTCCTAAAGCAAAGGTGACCACCCCCAGGGCTTTTCTTGGGGCAGGACAGTGTCCAGAATACTGAACCCATGGAAATTACCTAGAGCAGTAGAGCAGCACATGGGAAGGTTGCTATGAGGAAGAGCAGCTGTACAGCTGTTCCTACTCATCCAAAAATACGCGCTTACTCTCAGTTGGGTCCAGAAATATTGGTGTTTTCAAGGTTTGGCATGTTGCCCAAATTTCCTCTCCTCCTCCACTCTCTCATATTACTCCTGGCTTCTACCTTCCCGTGCCCTACTGAATCGCAAGTATTTTTATATCTCCCCCTCAATACGTGCAACAGAGAAAATTAATGACTATGAGGAAGAAAAGACGGCAGGCAAGAAAAGGGTGGGGGGTGGGAAAATCAAAGAGTTTAGATGACAGTTTGTGTATGTTTTTGTTTGAATGAGTGACAGAGAGTGCGTGAGCATGTCTGGAAAGAGGTACCGAGGAAGTATGTAAGAAAGGCAGACAGGTTATCCGTCATTCAGCCTGTCCTCCATTAATTTCCAGCTCTCATCTTTCTCTTCTCTTTTGCACTAAACTCTTTTCTTTCTCCCCTTCCCCAAAAGATCAATGCAACAGTTCTCTCTTTGTAGAGAAGGGGGTAAAAAAAGGAAGGGGGAACCCCAAAATCTCATTTACCCACTGGAGCAAGGAAGTGAGGAATTCCCTAGAGTTCACCCCCTAGAGCTAAAAGCAAATGCTAGAGAAACAAACAACCCTACCTGTAAGATGCAGTTTCTGTGTCCCAAATATGATGTGCAAGTGTGAACTGTTTTCACTTGCCTTGTGAACTGTTTCCTCTCACCTGCAAAAGCAGAAGGGAAAAGGACTCTGGCCGGTGGTTTGACTTTTACCACATGACAAAGAGCACCGGCTTTGGCGATGGAATTGATAACAAAGGCACTACAGATGACAAACACTGCGGCAGCTCAAGCTTCTGCTATGATGAATAATCCCCTTGCAGAGTTTCAGCTCATTTATTTTGCCAAATCCCGTTAGCAGGAAGAACTGCTGTGAGTTTGCTGACACTGCACATGCTGAAAACTGGAAGACACTGGAAGGTGACTGGAAAAACCGGCTGTGGGTACTAGTGGTTTTCTACAGCTCCTGACAGCACCTTCTCCTGGAAGCAGCTGGGATGGGGAAGAGCTGTGCTCCTGGCTCTAAGGCAGAAGATGACTGTGAATGCAATAGTTATAAATAGCAGAGCTTTGATCACTTCCCTAGCGACACGGCTTTCATACCATGGCATATGTGCTCCATCCATCTGGGACCGGAGCATCCTACAGCTGCTGGTTTTGCCTGCTCCCTGCTGCAAGAGACTATGAGAGGAGTAGCTGTGAGCTCCCCACCGAAGAAAACAAAATGAGTGCCACGTTACATCCTGGATGCTATAAGAGATTTTTTTTAAAAAAAAATAGTTTTGCTAGTAAGTGTACAATAATTAATCTGCATGTTTTTCAAACTAATACTGATGCAATGGCTTGTTTATGCAAAATAGCCAAGTGTACAAAATTAAATGCATCCCTAACCTACCTCTTTTCCTCTTGCTGACAGCTGGTATGGTTTAGGATTATCTCGTCGGTACTTTGCAGTGGACATGACACCCGTGTGATGTAATTAAGATAATATATTCAGTAATAATCTTGCACTTGCAGTTCAGCCAATGATGGCTTGCTTCTACTGCAAGGCAACTCACCTTATAAAAATAAAGCAGCCAACAAGGCAGCAATGTCTCCAGCTACACTATTTAATTTGTACCACTGATCTGAAGTGGACCAAGTTTTGAGTCTGAAGCAACTAAGTGAAGCTAGTGAAACACACCCAGGCTGCTACAGAACTGTATCACAAAGCGGACAATGACCTGCAAACTCTGATCTCAGCCTTTCGCCGCTGTTAAACAGGCTGTCACCAAGTACCAGGAGCAGGGCAGCTTACCCAGGCGAGGGGCATGGGTTAAAGAAACACAGTCCAGACTCAGCAGAGCTCCTATGTGAAGAGGACAGGTGCTGAGGTTTATGATGTGCTTAAGATTCTACTTGTGTTGCATACATAAGGGCATTCTCGCTTAGGAAGGGTCATTGCACTGTTACTACTTGGTGAAGGAAGCAAGAAAAAAGGAAAAAGAAAGTGTGGAAGTGGGAGGGGGAGAGGAGAGGAAAAGATATAATCTTTCTTGCTTTCCAGACCCCAAGGGAACAAGCTTTCCTATAACAATGATGAAGTAAGCAGGCATCCCTGAAGAAAACACACATCCTTGAAACATTCATTTATATTTAATACTGGAGTGTTTACAAAAATAGAGGTGAAGGGCAGCATCCTGCAACGACTTTGTTATTCGCTAAGCGTTACACGCTGTGTAGTCTTCATGGAACCACCCCCTCCCCATGCACGCCTTCTGGGCAGAAGCAAACGTAAGGACACCGCAGCAAGTGGAGAGGAGCAAGCCTACCACCTGAACAACAGCCGGCTGCTCCGGGCACACAGGCACCTCACGCGTGTGCGGAATAGCACTGGTGTGCGCACACAGCCTCGGTGCACTGGAAAGAAACCAGGCAGAGTTTCTGAAGGGCCTAGATCTCCTCGGAGAAAATTAATAAATAAATAATAAGGAAATAGCACTGTCTGTCAGAAATGAGTTCAGTGACATCCCTGAGGAAAAGGCATCTGTTTGATGATTATTTGGCCTAACTGTATCATGAAGGGAAAAAAAAAGTAGGGTTGATGCCAGAAATAAAGGCACAAAGAACACACGCTGGAATGTTAGCAAAGGTAAGAAGGTGCTGCTTTGTCTGGCGAAGGACAAGAATACTATCTAGATTAGACAAGGAGATGCCAAGAACACTCCTTTGAAAAACCACAACTCTCTTCATTACCGTACCTACATCAGGTGAAAGTATCACTGTTTCAAAGGCCCGAGATCAGGTCTCCATGCTTTTATGATCCACTGTAGCCACCACTACCACACTTTTTCCAGTACGGCCCCATCTGGGTATGCTGGGAGCTGCCAGTAGGTGAGAACCTCATCAACCTCTCCTGACCTTTGCTGGGACACAGAGAAGTAGGTAATGTTTCTACAGGCTAGGGTGCATATAGCTCCAATTGACTTCTGTGACTAGAACCAGGGCTGCAGCTTGTTCCCTCCACAGAAATCTGAGCAACAAAGCTGGTGAGGGGTCTGGAGCACAAGTCTGATGAGGAGTAGCTGAGGGAACTGGCGTTGTTTAGCCTGGAAAAAAGGAGGCTGAGGGGAGACCTTATCGCCCTCTGCAACTGCCTGATAGGAGGCTGTAGAGAGGTGGGGGTCGGTCTGTTCTCCCAGGTAACAGGCGATAGGACGAGGGGAAACAGCCTCAAGTTGCACCAGGGCAGGTTTAGCTTGGACATTAGGAAAAATTTCTTCACCGAAAGGGTTGTCAAGCATTGGAACAGGCTGCCCAGGGAGGTGGTCGAGTCCCCATCCCTGGAGGTATCTGAAAGATGGGCAGATGAGATGCTTAGGGACATGGTTTAGTGGTGGGATGGCAGTGTTAGGTTAATGGTTGGACTTGATGATCTTAAAGGGCTTTTCCAACCTAAATGATTCTATGATTCTATGTTCCTTGTATGACTGCAGTCGCTGTATACCAACACAGCACCTGTTGGAAAGCCACATCCTGCCCCAGCATCTCCTGTGCACTCTCACTGGCAGAAGCTGCCCTCATCAGTCGATGCCAACTCTCAGTCCACATCAGAAAATACCAAGTCACATAGCAAATGGCCAGCAGTCATTAGCTTAGACCAGGGGGAACACATCTCAGAGGCTGCCTGGATCACTGCTGGCCTCTAGAGAAGAGCCCAAGGCTCCAAGGAGTGTCATTTCCTCACAGTCCATACCAGAAGCCTACACTGGAAGTCAAACCTCCTGTCTAAGAGGCCACAGTCAATGAAAATGGCCGTGAGGAAAAAGTATGCAAGATCAGGGGAAACTACCTATGTCCCAGCACTGGTAGGAATCTCATTAAATCAAGATGCTCAGGCTATCCCATTATGTTTCAAACTGGTATTTTATTTCTTTGCATAAGCACGAAGGGAAACTGACTCCAAAACACCATTTGCAGAATCCCTCATTTGCATCTTAAAAGGGACAAGTCTGTCTGTTCTGCTTATTCTGTTCTTTAATTATCCTAATGAAAGCAAATGTGAATCCCTAAGGGTTTGGTCCCTTTCTGACTGACTGCTTTTAAACTCAGAGACAAGGGAGATAAGCGGCCAACAAAACCCTTAGTTCTTAACTTGCATAGCTGGGGAAGATTCCCCTGGTACCTCATGCAAGGTGGACAATATGTTGTAGCAAGAAGAGAAGCTAAGCGAGAGCTCCGATTTTCTGCCATGTGGAACACACATGAAAAACCAGCTTAGGCTTCAGAAAAATTGAGAGGCCATTGGCTTCAGGCAATGCAGTCCTCTTCAGATGAGCAGTATATTACAGGAAGACCTTCCTTCCATCCAAACAGAGAGCTAGTCGTTTGATACATTTTAAGACTCCCATTCAGCATCAGTTTAAGTTAAAGACTTCACGCAAAGCGAGAGCAATAGCTTTGTTTCATATAGCCATTTGTGAGGGGCACTGGTTGAGTCAAGAAGCCAGGACTCGAGAGAGCCAGGTCCTTTTCCAAGTTCTGCAACTGATGGCTGCTTCCTTTGAACACACTCCCACCTCTCAGGCAGAGTGTTAGGAGGCAAACTTTCCTCCTACAAAGAATCTGTATGACACCTAGCAGAAAGAGGCCTCTAGCTGTTACTGTAATATAAATAATAAATGAGTGAAATAATAAATAGAAATAAGGCATTCTGTTGCAAACAAAGCCAACATATTAGTGAACGTGTTCAGTTTTTTAAAGCATATCCAAACACCAGCCTAAGCTCCAATGCTAACACACAGGGTCTCTTTTAAAGCTCCAGAGAAAGCAACAGTAGTCCGTGGGCAGCTCTGTTCAACCCTGAACCCTTCCAAGGGTTCATACTGATAAGCAACTTGAATCATTCATGTAACGGTACAATATCATCCTTAATTGCTTCAAATTCCACTTCCGCTGCTTAGACCTAGGACAACTCAGCCTGCTCTCAGCATCACCCATAAAAACTCAGTGGGTTTCATTACAGCTGTGGTGAATTCAACCATCAGAATTTGCCTCATGCTGCTCTGAACAAGAGCACCACCTGCATCCGTGAAGCAGATGGCCTAGTTATTAACCGCCCTTTCCAGAATCTGGCTTGTATTAGTATCCGAGAGAAGGAATGG
Organism: Gorsachius magnificus; assembly: GCA_034008185.1. Taxonomy (NCBI): domain Eukaryota; kingdom Metazoa; phylum Chordata; class Aves; order Pelecaniformes; family Ardeidae; genus Gorsachius; species Gorsachius magnificus. The sequence continues at coordinate 127,778,955 of CM067081.1, forward strand.
GGTTCACTAGATGGGACAGCACTGCAAGACTCAGGGTGCCTGGGTTCTCCTGCCAGATACCCGCTGCACTGATGCACAAATAAATATAAACAACCTGCTTTATTTCTTCCACACCCTCATTTTCTGCTGTTTTACTCAGATGACCTCTCACTGCGTGTACATGAACAACACACAGCGTAACAGGAATCTCACCTTGGTGGAATGCTCTGGGTGCTGTTGCGCTACATAATCGCAGCCAAAAAAAAAAAAAAAAGCACCTCTGTTCTGTTTGAGGCAATGGGATATAAGGAAACCTGCCTGAACCTTTGTGTACACACTGCTGTCCCACATGATACCAGAGAAACGTCCAATATTCTGACAACACCAATGAAAACTCATTTTACCAGTGGCTGGATGAAAAACAAGCACGAAAAATTCCTGTACCTATCCCCTTGCCCCCTCCACCAGGGCTCTGTTGAGTCAGGATAAACCAGCAGCCATTCAAAGAAGCAACTTGAATTTCGCTTGCTGGAAAAGAGGGGATGAGAAGAGTGATTTCTCAAGTGTAAGTAAGCCAAGGATGAGACAGAGAGAAGACGACCAATAGGATTTATTTGTAATGACAAGTGACAAGTGACCACCATAAAGATATTCTTGGAACAGAATCCTGCTAATCTCTGCTATAATTCTAGTCCCAAATGGTTTGGCTCTGGCAGCGCTCTTAGAAATGATATATGTGAAAGCACTGGGGATTGTCAAGAACGGAATTTTGTCCTGACAGTTACATTTTGGGCTTATTTGGTTTGTTTGTGCTTCCCCTGCCCCCCCCCCCCCCCTTTTTTTTTTTTAAAGCTAAGGTCAGCTGCAATTAGTATTTAGAAAAAGTGTTTATAACCTCTTGCTTTTATCATCATTAATAATGCAACAAAAGTATCGAATGTGGGCAGACTTTTCAGCAATCCATAGTGCTCTCTCCCTCTGGCTCAGAAAATATGCACCTCTTGAGAGAAAATCTATTTCATTAGAGACCTGATAAAATGCCTAGAAATGACAACATAAATAAGCATTTAAGTGCTGCTCCTTCTTTCACTCTGAAGTCTTTTCCAGCTGAGAGAAGCGAGAAAGAAGCTGTAGCGAGATGGAGGGAGAGTTGATGAATATTTGATCACAATTGTCTTAAATAAACACTTCTCCCAGACATAACCTCTTGACGTACCGACTGCACTGTTATCCTCGCCTTTCTCACACTGTCTTAAAGGCAAGTCTATGGCAAAGGTATTTTGAGTTGACAAGTCAAACCGATCATCCTCTTTCCTTTTGCTTCTCCAGCGTTCTGTGGCGTGTTTTTTTTACATAGCTGCCATTCCTTTTCCCTCTTCCCACTGCTCGCTCCCCAGAATGCTTTGATACGTAAACTAGAGTCCCTTCTCCAGAGCTACTCTCTGCTGTGAAGGTGTTTTGAAGTGTAGGTTATGGTAGTGGTCAGAGCGCTTGATCTGGCATGGCTGTGCTGAGCTTCTTTATAAGGGAGTCTCTCAGGCTCGGAGATGCCAGGGTTGGAGGTGGAGAAGGAGGGAGGCAGCAACCAACAGATTAAGGTCCTTACCTCAGACCTCCACAGTCCCTCTGTGTCTCAGCTCTGCCCAGCAATGGCTCACAGAGTACATTGAAATGTTAAGCAAAATTAGGCACCAACACAAACCACATTTATTCCTGATGTTTTCTCACTAAGCCCTTCCTTCAGGACCAGAAGAACCAACCAAGAGGAGAAAATAAGTGACTTTACCCTGGGCTGAGATTCCTTCCACCTGCTGAAGCGCCTATCAAGGAGGAGATATGAAACGAGCCCTCAGATGAAAACAGAAAACAAGAAAACCCTCCCCACAACAGCAACAAACAAAACCAACCCTCACAGGTACCTGTGCAGGGGTAGGGAATCCCTGTAACACTCATCTGTGGAGTGCCTGTCTCCCCCTCTTCCCAGGCACCACACCAGCCAAACATAGACTTCACATGTTTACCTGTGCGAAGCAGGGCACCACTGTTAGCTGCAACACAGAAGCCAGGTGAAATAAGGTAATCATGAAGACCAAAAAGCAAAGTTCACCAAGAGACTTTGCATTTTTCTAGTGCCTAAGTGGCAGTAAAAGACTCACAAAGGGTACAACTAGCTCCTTCAGGATTTCAAGTGTTCTTGAGAAGCCCATACATTTTTTTTTCAAGCTAATATATTAGTTTTTCAAATGCCTTCTCTGCATAAGCACAAGCTGGCAGGCCAGATCCCTATGGATCTGGTTTCATTAAGCAACCACCAAATTCCTTGTTACACCTCCCACTTGACTAAAGTCACACAGGAAATCTGTCTAAAGCAAGGAACCTATTACAGACTTCTAAACTGAACACCACAGGGTTTGGGGCACTCTTCCTTTATCACAGATGCCTCACACTGTAGCCACACAGACACAATTTTCTAAGTTGAAGAATTCAAGCAAAGGAAGGAAGAACAACATCTAAAAAGAGCTGAGACCAAGAAATAAGGGTCTTGTGCAAATGATATCTTTGGAGAAGGGAGTCCATGTTGTACGTCAAGGCCATGCCACTCCATAAATCTGTTTGAAGGTGGTAGGTTTGGCTGGGTTATTCAGCTCTTAATAGCGGGAACCCTGTGAGGAACAGCAGGTTAGGGAGGTCAGCTAGAAGGTTACTGAGGTCTACCTGGCAAAGCTGCATTGTGGAAATTAATCAGAGGGGTCATGATGGTATTGCAGAGGATATTCAGAGGCAGTAGGAAAATTTATAGGTTTTTCATATCAGTAAGACAGACAAGTCTCCTAGTTAACAGCAGGCTATGCAAAGGCCTCAGCTATTATGCAGCACAGAGAGTCACAGTCCAAAGCGAAAAGCTGTCAGGAGATACCAAGTAGAAACTCATCCAGAGCAAGAACTGTAAGAACAGGTTCAAATCCAGAAAAAAGCATCCCATTTGAAATGCTGATGGTAGCCCAGGTGCCCTTGAAGCACAGAAATAAACAAGGAAGCAAGAACTCCATAATGGTATTGACCAACTTGTCCTCTGACCTCCCAGCTCTCATCTGTACCCCATTCTCAGACAGGCTTCTAACAAATTTGGTCCCGACTGCATCCTCTTTAAAGGAGGTAAAGGAGTTTCAGTAAAGTTTAAACTAAACATTTAAAGGATGTTATGAAAGTTACGCCCCTGGGCATGGTACCAGAAGCTCTTCTTCTCAAAGTATCCCTATATGAGTAATTGGCACTTATTCACGGAAGGCAAGACCTTTCTCTTCCGCTTTTACCAGATGCAATAGCTTCACACTGTCACCTAACTATTTAATCTAAAGAGGAAGAAGGGAGCAGGAAAAGCTTGGAAGGAATCACAGTGGGGGGTGGAGGGGAGCAGGGACTAGAACAGCTCCACAGCCCAGCCTGAACCAAGGTTGGAAAGACAGAGGCTCCAGCACAAGCCAGAGGAAGCCACACTGCAGAAAATGGCACCTGAACAGCTGCAAGAGGGAGCAGGCTTTGACTGACACGGCCCTAGCACAGGCTAAGGTAAGATGGACAGCAAGAGGTGGTGATGCGATGCCTTCCGGTCAGCAGGTAGAGATGCTACGTTTCCACGAAGGGCGCACACTTTAACTTCTATTCTGGCTTTTCTTCCTCAGGTGGCCTTTGCCTGGGACTCACGTGCACTATCCTAGCAGAATTTCCTGGCCTGACCCTACCTCCCTCTAGTGTCTTTCCATTTGCTTAGCAAGGCAAGGATTTACTGGTCCTAAAGCACAGGGACAAATCCTGGAAGGAACTGGGGGGAGGGGGGGGAAGAAAGCAAAAATGTGACTGGTGTAAATCAAATTGGACCAGAGAGCTTATCTGGCCTGTGTTGAGCAAAAGGGAATGATTTTTTTTCTTCCTGTAATGCTGGAAAACTTCTTAGTGATTTCTTTGTAGGACATAAACTAACATGTTTTTTCTTTTTGTTTTCTTCCCCAAACAACCCCAACGGTGCTTGTTTCGGAAACAGTGCCACTAAACTCCTACGCTGTTCACGTCCCCGTCAAGAAAAATCACTTAGAGCCAAAGGTGTCTGTGGTAAAACTCCAGCCATGTCAACAGATGGAAAAGCCCAGATGAACCTGGCCCATTATGTCTGCTCTAAAGAGAGAGAGAGAGGAGAAAAGACAAGAAAAAAAACAAACCAAAAAATCTCCTGACACAGCTTGATCCTAGGGGTCAGAGCTGCACATTAACATTTCCACCTCAATAAAAGCCATAATCAAATCCTCAGTATTTCATGCCTAGATTCCACTTGGCACAAAATTAAAAAAAAAAAAGGGGGGGGGGGGCAAGGTGAAAAAGGAAAAGCAAAAAGGAACGGTATTTTCTTGATATATTCAGGACATCTTTTCTCCAGCAGATTCATGGGTTTTTTTCTTCTTTCCTCTCTTCCCTGTAAAACAGGATTAAGCAGCGCCACAGCATCTACTGTCGGCTTGAATTCCCTGCCTCCCAGAATGGGTACTTGTAGTTAAAAGCTTAGCTCACCTTATCCCTCCAGCTTCCCAGGTGAAAAGTCAAAGCCTGCATTTAATTGCATATATATGCGTGCATGTTTAAAGCCAAAGCTCTGAAGAGATGAGATTTGGGAGAGGGGAGGGGAACAGGCACAGAGGTATTTGACACCATCTCAAACAGGGAAAAATGGGAAATGGAAAGAGAAGGAGAGCAGAAAATGAAAGCACGGTTTCTCCTTCTTTTTCCTAACTCCCCCATTTTTATTTTTATTTTTTTGTAGGATACAAGCTGTCATTTTACTCCTGACTTGCTCCATTACATCCCTTTGGTTCCCCAATGGGAACAAGTGAGCCACAGAAAGGTTTGTCCTGTGCTTGCATAGACTCTGGGTTTTATGACATGGTTTATTTAGTCCATTCACTAGGGCTTGGCTGTGGGAAAAGACTGAAACAACTTTTGCTCATGCACAGCACGGAAAGCATGGACTGCTACCAAGGTGCATCAAGTTTATCCCTAGCTGTTCTGCTTGCCTAGTGCTGTCAATCCCAGGCCCTCCTGCTTTGGCTTTAAGGTGAAGGTGATTAGTCACCGGTGCTAGGGGGACCCACTGGGCCAGGTCCTGTGCCAGCAGCAAATGCTAGACAATGGTTTTAGACAAGGTACAATGGAATTGTAAACTCTCCAGAAAATAAAGGCATCTCCGCCAAAGTGGACGTGAGTACTGGGCTAAAATCTTTAGAATGCAAGTAGCAAGCAATGCATTTCAGCTCCTAAGCAAATAGATTTGATTCAGAGATCACCACTGCACATTGTATTTCCAGCACTTTGGACCCTCTGTGCCCAATGCTGATCTTCAAAGAATCAAGTCAGCTGTTGAGGATACTTTTGCATTCCTCCAAAGCCACCAGACCACGCAGCCACTTCTGCCCTCAGAAAGGGCTGAAGCATTCCTAAAGATTTTGCCAAGCAGGCCATACACAGAATTTTACAGAGCAACAATAATGTGACTACAAGAAGTAACTGAACTTGGAAAATAATTTGCACAAAGGAATTTTGTAAGAGGGCTGGCTGGGCTGCTTCAGCACAGGGTTTACATATCTGATCCAGGCTCCCAAGCCCTGAAGGAGGAAGATGTCTTTTGCAAAAGCAATACTTCCTCCAACCCTTCCAGCTAGCACCAGGAGAAAAAGTCTTTATTTCTGTAATGCTACCAATCCAGTGCTCCACTGAGAAGTCTAATCTGATCTATCACTGTTAATGCCTTCCAAGTAATTCAACCATGTCTCAGCAGCACATACTCTTAAAAAGCACCCCACAGAAGCATCAGTAAAAGAGGCAATACACATATAGGTGTATTTCCCTCTGATATCCTTGAGACACCTCAGTATGGCAGCCTTCACCATTTGATAGCAAAGGATACCAAGTTTGTACAGATCTGTGCTGTCAGGATGCTCCTTGGATCTCCCACAAGCACTGTGGCCATGCCTCACACCATGGCTTTAATAAAGCTGGAGCAGTTTCAGGTCCACAGTTAGTGCCTGCAGTTGCTGCTCCCCCACAGGTATAATTTGTTGTTAGGCCAGGAACAAAGGCCAGGTTTCTAGGCAGAGCTACCTGCCTTAGAGCACCCTCCAGCACCGTCCAGGCTATGCAACCCCTTACCTGTGGTTACACACTCTTGAGAAGGTTTCTTCCTCCCCCTGAGGATACCTCACCCCTTTTTATCATCCCAGTACACCCGGCCTACCAGTCAGTTTACCACATACTGTGTCCTCCTCTGCAGAGCATAACCGCCTGGGCCTGAGAAAACTTTAACATCTCTTAAACTTTGCAATTCAGAGGTACCAAGCTGCTCCCCAGTCGGCACGGATGCCTCCTCAGAGGAGTTCTGAGTTTAATTGTCTCCTTCCTAGGTTTCTGCTGAGGAGGAGAGTCTTGAAATAGTAACTGGCCTCCCCAAAAACTGCTTTACTCTCCCTGGTGGCAGCCCTTCATCCCAGCTGTAACTGGTTACCTGCTTAGTGCAGCTACAGAGGATCTTCCCTCCATTAACCCCTGCTTCCCTCCACTTTCTTTTTTTCCCCAGAGCTTATTCTATCACTTACCTCAGAGTTTCCTTCTTTCATCTCCTGTTGCTGGCACCCTAAGAGAGCATCAGTAGCTGCGGACTAAGCCCCCCCCAAAACACAAAGCAGCTCAAAGTTCCTCCCCGAAGCCCCTGGCAGGAGACACAAGTATGCGGCACACACCGGGGTTTGCCGCTCTATCTGTGTGCTCACTGCAGTTGCTCGGAGGTGGCTGGGTTTCCCTGCATGGCTGTTGGGAATCTGTAAGCGTGGGTACATCAAGTAACAAGGCACCTTGAGGAAATGGATGCCATAACCTAACTGAGCCAGCTTAAGAGGCTTCATCCCTTTCCTCATCCACCTTCCTCACTATTTCCATGCGACGCAATGCAAGGAAATGAAATACTAACGAAAGCGGGGATCCAGGCAAAGCCTTCCAAGCTCCAAGTTTGTAGCTGTCCTGAGCACCTGTCTGTCATGGGCGCCTAGGTCTCTGCTGTAGGGTTTAGCCTACACGTTAATGGGCATCTGCTCAGCCCAGCACGGCGTCTTGCTTGACTTGGAAGCAATGAATCTTGAAAAATCTCTATGCAGCTGGGGGTAGAGGGGAAAACAGAAGAGCAGGATTGAAACATCAAAAGTTAATTGTAGGAAAACTACAAAGACTCATTATAGTAGGTAAGGAACTACACTGTTTATTATAAACAATATCAGCATATTTGCTAGATATGATACTCCTGTCATTAAGACTGCTGTTCACACAGTTATATTTATAGTATTGGCTCATCTCTCTTTACACACAGGCTGATAGAACTATTAGCATAACCATCATATTATCACTATGTAATCACTATTAATTATTACTGCAGAACTTCCTATGGGAGTACAGACATGCTATTTAATAGTTAAGCAACCAGGTAGACAGCTACTGCTGCCAATATCTTACCAAGTGTGACTGCTTCACAGATTCCACCTCCTTCTGACCACTTGTTGGAAGTCTCTCACCACTCTCATTCCTCACACAGCAACAACAATTCAGAAGAAGGCCTGGAGGCTGTACTAGAAATACATGCACGGCACAGATGGCCACAACCCCCTGACTACTCAGGAGTGCCTTAGCCTCTGCTGCACCTCTGATACCTTATGCAACATGCAAAGACAGACAGACAACCCAAAATGTAATTACATGGTGTCCAGGCAGAGAAGGCCAGGCTGGAGATGCTCCTCCAACCCATCTCCTTAGGGTGGGAGCAGGTGCTAGATTGGTTGATGCGATTCAGCTGATGGGTGCTCGCTGCTGCGGCTGAAGCCACCAGCCCTTCCCCGCTGCTCCCTGCCCCAGCACAAGCCCACTGCACATGTCCTGCCCAGAGGAAAGCACAGGCTGAAGGGGGAGTTGGAAAACAGGACACACTTTGGTACTTCAAATCAAGGAGATGTCTAAGGAAGTACAGGGTGAGCAAGGCTAATTGCTTTGCTATTGCTCTAAAAGCCACTACTTCCTCTGCTACTTTCATACACTCAGCTGTATCTCCTGTGCCTCAGACTGCCAAAATGTCAGCCTCCTTTCAGCATATTCCTTACTCTTCTGTGTTGTAAACAGGGTGATTCACTTAATTTACAAGCGGTTTTTCCTCCTTTGCAATTAAACATCTTCATTGGAATAGTTTTTACAATGACTATGCCCTTTTTTTTCAGCAAACTAATTTCCTCACGGAGCGCAGAAAGGCAGAAGCCTTTAGGGAGTTGATAGGTCTGAAAGGAAGAACGAGGCCGCTATGATGCAGCCTGGCCTCTGGGGTTTGGGGGCCACCCCTGCCCCTGCGGAGAATGAGAGGCTGCAGGGAAGACAGGAGAGAGAATGAATCTCCCAAGGAAAGGCTTTCAGATTGAAGTCCCTTGGGATGAAGACAGCTCTGCAACAGAACCAGCACCCAAGCCCTTCTATTTTGTCCTGACAGCTGGGAGACACGCCTGGCCGCTCATTACTGCTCACTTCCGTGCCACGCAACTTCTCCCCGGCTTCTCCGACACACAAAGCATACACAATATAGCCATTAGCATTCTTGGTCCTTTCCCTGAAATTCCATCGTAGCGCATCCATCCCGCTTCATCCCTCCTTTGGTTCTGAAGTGTTCACTGGATTGACTTTCAGTTTCTTCTTCTCGCTTTCAAACACCTACACAATTTCAGCCTGCCTGTCCTTTTACCTTCCTCACCTCCTAGGAGCTCATCCTCCTCCTTTCCTCTCAACCACACTTGAGCTTTCCCCATGCTTCCCATTCAGTCATGTCCCACTGCCTCTTTCCCTGCCTCCTCCAGTGTGTGGGCTCATCTCCTAAAGCTGTACTGCCAGAGCCACTCCCTTCTTCTTACATGGCTTAAATATGCTGAAAGACCAGCATGTCAAAAAAAACCCCAAACCCTGGAACACTGTGATACTTGAACACCAAACTCCCAGTGACACAAGAAAGAAATGCCCTTAAAAATTTCCCCTCTGCACTATGAAAATAGAGCTACCAACACTCAGTTGCCCTCCCAGTCCTCCCACAGTATTCCGCAAGCTCGAGGCCTTTCGAGTTTGTGATTGTGCCTTTTCCGCTTATGTACAACCGGGCGTGTTACCCATACAAAAGAAGGAATACCAAATGATGCGCTGCTGCCTCAACTGAGGGAAGCCGTGGCAGGCAAATGGACAGCAAGACTTTCTAAGCCAAGGAGGTGAGCCATCACTATCACCAGATGCGTAAAAGCCAAGCTCCCTAAGTCAACGCTCAAGCTAGCTTTCATAACGTCTTCCCATGGGAAAAGGCCCATCACGATCCTTTAAGGGATCTAAAGAAGCCTTTACTCAATCACTCATCCTTCCTGACAACCGAAAGTGCCCGCCGTCCCTCCAGGTGATGGTTGCAACACAGGCTTGCTCCCCATGACCCGAGGACATGCGCAGTGCAAGATGGAACTGGGGAACCGGGGCCACCTGCCCCTTGAAATGCTCCCACATCAAACAGCCACACACACAGAGAACATCAAGACTTCTCTGTTTCTAAAGGAGTTTAGATGTCCAATATAAATTCTCTTTGATAAAAGAATAAAGTGCTTCGATCCCAGTGGCACGTAGCTGAGGGGCCCCCAAGGCCTTCACAGCAGGTGACGGCTCTACACCTCTCCTCCCACGGCCAGCCCCAGCACACTGACGTCCTCTGCCAAGCAGCCAGGGTCCAGCAGTAGAAAAATGGGTAGCTTTTCTCTGTTTGCCTTCCCCAGGTGAAACCAGGTCCCCTGAGGTAGGTTGCCCCTACTCCTGTTCGTAAGGGGAGGGTGGCGGTGGGGATGGTGGATCCCGGGGATGGCAGATCCCAGGATGGTCCCTCTGCTGCCGTGGTGACAGGCAGGCAACAAAGGGGCAGTACCTCCCTCTGTAGCGACAGCCCCCGTTGGTAGCAAGGGGAGAGCGGCTGCTCTGCCATATGCCATGGGGAACTGGCATGGTTGCCCTCAGTTTTTGTGACGCTTTCAGGCTTTTTCATGTTAGTTTAATTAAAAAGTTTTTTCACGTTTAATTGATCACATTCCAGGTCTGAGGAAGCTTGGAAACCTCCCTTGCTCACTACACTGTGACCTGAACATCTCCACAGCAAATTCCCAGCCTCCATGCTTGGTTGGTTTTAGGCTCGCAGGCCCCAGTAGTGGCGAGGCCGCAGTGCAAGCACCTGGGGGAAAGAGACTCTTGTAGTTACTCAGAGACTCCCATCCAAACATGCAATACAGCAAAAAGGTATGACGAGATAGAACTTGCCAAAAAGCCAGACAGCATAGTCGGGAGCAGAACAGCCTGCGGCCACCTAGAAAGATGGGGTGCTCCTTCCTAAAAAACATCTTTTTTTAACCTCTGTTACAGAATGACTTTGTGAGCAACCCAACAGGGATCCTTCCCGGTGTCCCTCTCCGCTGGGTGATGGCACGGAGGCATCATGTCCCCCCGTATGAGGACGGCTGCCTACCCTTCAGCCCAACAGTGATCATCCCACCATTTTACTGTTCGACAGATCTGCTTGGATCTATGTGAGCCCTAGAGAACCCCACCTTCCCAACTGCCTGCATTAAAGGAAGCCAAGGGCCTGGTGTTCGCACTGGAGATGCAAACCTGAGAACAAATAATTTGCCTTTCTTACAGGAAAGTCATTGAACCCTGAACAGGCTGCTCCAAACAGAAATCCTCCGGACGGCGGATCAGGAAGGGAAAGAACTATACTAGCATACACCCTCCTTTTCTAGGTAAAAAACTAGCAAGAACAGTGGGGTCAGGAGCTGCTTTGAAAAGGCATTTTCACTCCACAGTTCCTTAACGATGAAAGGGTGTATCCTGGAAGGCCGTATGCCATGTACGCTGTTCACTCAGGAAAGAACTCCTGGTCTTCACTCCTTCTGCATTCACAGAGCTGCAGGAGCCATGGGCTGAGAGAGAGCTCCCGAAGGAAGAGCTGGGAAGGCAGCGAGACTGTCACATAGATAATTGACAGGCCATTTTACTGTCTCATTTTGCATAACTCTTGTTTCCAATAGTGCAGCCCACTGTTTTAATTTTCACTTTATCAGAGTAAACTAGATCTGTTCTCACTCTCAAACCTTGTCTGGGAATAAACGTGCCACTTACTTACACCAGTCATCAAAACCAAAGTGCTCTATGGGAGCAGTGGATAACAATTAGTGAACAGACACTGGAGAAGACTACAGAGGTTGGTCTGGCAAACGCCTGCTACGTCTCTGAGACAGAAGACTTTAAAGGGGTCCCTGCTGCTAGGATGCATGTTGTCACTGAGCCTCATGGGTTTTTTGAGGAGTGGCAACTCCAGACACCGAGGCACAGGGTATTGCCCTCACTTAATGTACCAAGGAAGCGAGGGGGGGCTAAAAGGCAGAATCAGACTGACATGGGCAAGCCAAAGGCAACTTTATAACGATACAGCTTAAAGTGCAGATGGATACGCTCTGGGCTGTCTTTGGCACTGCCACAGAAGGCAGGCTAGTTTCTGTCTCTGAGCAAAGTACCACCAGCACAAACCAGGTCACTGGTCTGGCAGAAACCCTCCTCCCCTGCTCCACGGGCACCTTCACTGGATTCTCAGCAACATTTTGTTGCTGCTGTTGTTGGAGAACCCAGCCTTAGCCGCTACTAAAGCTAAACTAAAAAAGGGACCACAGAGTTCCTTGGCTCTGTGCAGCAATGCCAGTTTGTATTATTATGTGGTGTTTTCCAGTACAAACCACATCAATGATTAAATGCAGCTAAATTTATTTGTGGTGTTATAGCGTCACTCAGCTGCTTCCTTACAGGTTCCCAGTTGGGGGAAAAATGCAAACCACTGTTCCATGATTGGATCCACCTCTTGAGGAGAACTTGCACTGATTTTCCCTGTGATGCAGAGTTTCCTCTTTCTGCTGTGTGTCCTCCATCTTTGTACTACTTTGCTTTTTCTGTTTGAGTTCTTGATCTTATACATTTGTAGTTTTTCTTTCCCTTTTTCTACTTCATCGCTATGCCAGGTATTCCAGCAGGAAAATCATGATGTACCCTTTATAATTTGTGACATGGACTCTCCAGCCAGTTGGGTTGGTGGTCATGATGGACTGACTGGAAGAATAAGAGGTTATCATGCTTCCTAACTATCCAGAGTCTCTCTTCTTTCTCCCAGTAGCCTGCACACCTTCCACCGTAGGGTCTTTACACAGAGAGAGAGAAATCCCCACTGTATAGTGCTTTGGGCCTGTTTCTTTCCTTCTGTGGCAGTTGTCCCCAATGGCTGAAGGAGGTTTCACTCATTAGTCACAAGCATGTTACAGGTGAACAGAAAAGCCCTTGGTGAATAAGCTTATCTGAATTCACACAGGCTCTGCAACATACTACCTTGTGTACCTCTGGAACTGAGATTTGGACAGACAGCCAAGGCTGTCCGGGTTTTGGCAGAGTGGCAAGGAGGCAGTGGCAGCCACGAGACAGGGAAAGTTGTGAGAAGAGGAAACAAACCCACTGGGATGTAGCCCTTTAGATCCTGACACACTGGTTCCCGGGAGATGTCTGGCTTCAAGCAGGAGCTTGGACTGGAGACCAGAGGCCCAACAAGTGGTCCCCTCCAACCAATGCTTCTGTGATCCTACATGTGACCATCAAACCAGCTCTTTCATGTCAGTGCCCAGGCAGCTGGCTGAATTGGATTGCACAGATGGGCTGGATCTCCACCACCAACCCCATTACCAATACCAGAAGTGCAATTGCAGCAAGCTACCTTCAACCTGGTTGTCCTATTTGCCAACAGCTCCAAAGCTGCAAGGGCGTAAGTTTTACTTGTTAAAGGCACACAGCTCTGCATAGATGCATGTGGCCAACACAGAAGCCTAGGCCACTGCAGTTTCACTCCTCTTAGTCCTTGAGATAGCTACAGCAATGATAGTGTGGACACACGTGGTTATATCTTAGCAACACTTTCAGATCAGAGACAAGATGAGTTAGTGGTCTTTTCTGACATTAACATCTACTAGCACATAGATCCAGATCACAAATTTCCCAAACTTAAGGGTATTTTGAGGAGATGTTTGGGTCTGGGTCCTAATATATTTTAAACCAGCAAAGTGCTACTGTTTTCTTTTCCTTTTTGAAAGAGAACATCTGTCCTGGTTTTGGCTGGGATAGAGTTAAATTTCTTTCTAGTAGCTGATATAGTGCTGTGTTTTGGATTTAGGATGAGAATAATATTGATAACGCAAGACAAAAGGACTGTTGCGGTTTAACCTGGCAGGGGCAGGCAGCTAAACACCACACAGCCGTTCGCTCACTCCCCCCACCCCAGTGGGATAGGGGAGAGAATCAGGGGAAAAAAAGTAAAAACAAAATTAAAATTCATGGGTTGAGGTAAATGAAGTTTAACAGGACAGAAAAGGAAGGGATAATAATAATAATAATAATAATAATAATAATAATAGAATATACAAAGTAAGTGATGAGCAATGTAATTGCTCACCACCCACCAATCGATGCCCAGCCAGTTCCCAGCAGTGGTCACCACCTCCTGGCCAACTCCCCCCCAGTTTCTGTACTGAGCATGATGTCACAAGGTATGGAATATCCCTTTGGCCAGTTGGGGTCAGCTGTCCTGGCTGTGCCCTCTCCCAGCTTCTCGCTGGCAGGGCATGGGAAGCTGAAAAGTCCTTGACTATGGTAAGCACCACTTAGCAGCAACTAAACCATCAGTGTGTTATCACATTAGTCTCATCCTAAATCCAAACCACAGCGCTATACCAGCTACTAGGAACAAATTTAACTCTATCCCAGCTGCAACCAGGACAACATCCCATTCCTGCTCCCACTGGGTAAGAAGCTGCTCTTCTGTACCAATTCCTATCTAGGGCTGACTAATGGAAGCCATGAGGGTTGAGATGCTGCAATTTGCAGTCTGCTAGCAACCAGAACATTCCTCAAGGGTCTGGAGACATCAGCAGTTTCTGGAATCAGTGCCTGGGGTTAAGTGCACATTTGTGGGCAAAGTCTGCTTTTATCTTTGGATTCTAGTCCAGTCTTTTTCCTGGACATCTGTGCGCATTCTCAGCCTGTCCTTTCAATTTAAATAACATCTTTTGCATATTTACCCATCTTAACAGGGAAAAGCCTCTTCTTTGCACCTAATCATCAGCAAACAGCAGCCACTGTGGCTTTTATCAATAAGCCAATTTTTAGTTTAGTCCATAAAAATAAATAAATATAGACAGCAAGAGAGACACAAAGAGAAGCAACACAGACGGTATCATTTTCAAAGAGATTTTTTAAAACACATTAAAGAGCTTTTCTTCACTTTTTTTTTCTTTTTTAATTTAGTGACAGTCTAGGAAGGAGGAGATGAAGATAAAGAAAAAAATAAAAAGAAGATTTAATGAGGATGAGAGAGAGAGTCTGAAAGGATGTTTCCTAATCTGAAAGAGCAGTTAAGGAGAATCAGGATGGAAGGAAAGGATGAATCTGAGAGATAATTATTTGGGATGGGTTGGAGCAGTAAGGGTAAGAGGAGAACAAATGCAAGCCTACGTTCAGAAATGCAGCCAAACCTGAAAAAAACCTGGCACCTTCTGCTATCTCATCTCAGGGCAGGCCAGTGTGCCTTCCCGGAGCTGGGGGCACCCGGTGTGGAATGCCAAGATACCACCAGAAAGACAGCTGCTCTTGTCTTCCCTGAAAACAATCTTCCGTAAAGCGGGAAGCAGTGGGAAACTCCTGAGAAAGACTGTTCCTTTGGTGCCTGTGAGCAAATCTGGAGTTTCTGATAAAGCCATTCAATTGAATCCCTAGCTGTATAGCCCAAATTTCATGCTGCTGGCCACAAGTAGGGGAAACTTGCTGCTACTTGCAGAAAGGAGGATTGTTCTGCAGTCAAAGCAACCGATGAAGATTCCCTCTCTCTGTCTCTAGTTTGCTGCGTGATGCTGGACATACCACTTAGTCTTTCCGTGTCTGCATTTTCCTGCCTCTCAAATACAGAGCATTTATAATGCATTTGCATTTAATCCAGTTACCTTTCTTAAAAAGGGTCAGATCTTTTAATCTCTTTCAGAGGCCTTCTGCTCCTAATGGGAACTCTCCTCTCCACCTCCAACTGAAACAGGTAGAAGATAATTTCCTGCAGCAGGAAGAAATGACTTCTATCCCTGCAGTGGCTGAGCAATTCCAACAGCTGCACGTGCTTCATAAAGACCAGTGCTGGCTGACACAGATTTGTGACAAGACTTCCCAGCCTCACGGGGGACACGGTGACCCTTAATTCACTCCTGTTTGCAAAGTACATTGAGATCCTTAGATGGAAGGGGTTATAAAATAGCAAGTATTATTTGCTACCACTCAGTCCCTCCCCTGCTCCTCTCCCTCCCTCCAAAAGACATTTCAGGCTTCTTCCTATTGTGAGCTCTATTTTATTTTTTAATTTCCAGACGGCTGAGCTAGATAAGGGCCTGGAGGGATTGATTTATGAGGGGAGATTAAAAATGCTAGATATGTACAGTTTAGTTGAATGATGGACATGATAACTCCTTACAGAATTTTTTTTAAAAGGGGATAGCTTAAGTTTTTTTTTTATAATTTTTTTATTTGCACTCAGTAGGAGAGGACAATGGCTGCCCCGGGTGAAGGAAAAGAACCCGCAGGAAGAGGTACGCCAGGTTAATACGAAGCAGTTAAATTGCTGTATGAAGACAGTTAGCTGGAGAGGGATTAACACAGACTCTAACACAGCTAATGACAATGGAGAATGAAAATTTGGGGCCCAGATCCTGCAGAGTGCCCACACATAGTAATTTGCAAGATCCAGGACTTAAAGTGAAAACCAATTAGCCTTACGACAGGCTTAAGAAAATTAATTGTGGCAACAGCTGCAATATATCATTGATTAGTAGTTTACAAAGGAGGAGTGGAGAAAGGAAACAACATCACATTAAGTCTGGCAGAGACTTGTGGAGAAATACCGTCAGGAGCCCTTTGCACAGGAAAAAGAAACTGGCAAGTTATATTCCAGTTGTTTATTCGTACAGGAGCTCTGCTAAGGGGATCAGGGAAAAAATGTAAGAACCCCAGATCATCTGCAGAACCACCAGTATCTTGCCTATATTGATGGCTAACATACTGCGGCTGAAAAACAGTGCTGATCTCTCTAGCTGCAGGCTCCCAGGACTGCAGAAGTACAGGGGCTGCTGACCAGCCAAGCCAGCAAGGGGCACAAAGGGAATAAAACTGCTTTTTGGTAGCAGTCCCAAGCAAAACAGGTAAGAGGTTCCAAGACAGAGACGGCTGTTTTGAGACATCTAAATGGCAATGCAAGGTGCGTCTGTAGGGCTTCTGGGAGGAATACTGGGAAGAGAGAAAGTCTCCTGGGAAAGAGGGAAGAGGATGCTGGACTTCTGGACACAAAGCTGAAGAGGGAGGCTTTTGTGATCCCTGCTAGGAGTGCAAGCTATTAGGTATGTCCTTGGATGACTACTAATCACACTGCAGCACCATATCAAGTCCTGAGCATTCATCACTGCAGTGATAAATTCCTCATATCCTCTCCTACTTCTGTCACCACGCAGATCTGCTGCAAAATGAGACCTGATGCAGGGCATGCGGAGGTCTCTCCAAAATACCCCCAAAACTTTGACAACTTCAGTAAAGCGACATTGGGGAGCCATTCTCAAAATGAGAACCCCCCTCTGGAAGAGGGAGAGGGGTCAGTTTAATGCAGAGCAAAAGGGTGGCATCAGGATGAAGAGCAACAAAGCAAGGCAAGTCCAGGTCTGGTCTGAGTGCCTGTCTGCACCGTGACCGAGCACCATACTGGTGTTCTTCTCACAAAAGCACAGGAAGCAGCTTTGCAGAAAGATGGCATCTTCACTAGGGCCAAGCCCTATAGGGCCCGTGCCATGAGAAACCCTATAGAGAGTCAAACATCCTTTTGCCTAGTCAGGCCCAGATGAACAGGCCCTGGTATTGTCGGCAGAACACTAGGTCGCAGCGGAGTCTATGGTTCCTGCAGATGCAGCCCTGCATATGCCCAGGTCTCTGCCATTTCTGTAGTCACCTACCATGGGGACACCTCCACTGCTTGATAATCCATCCTTATTGGGGGATGCACCTGAAACCCTTGAAACAGGACCCAGGGGTGCACAGTACCCAAAAGCCATACCTTGCTGGTTCTTTGCACCAAACAGAGCCAGCTCAACAGCTGGCACAACCCAACATTGCAACAGCATCTACTTCACCTCTTCCCTGAGCAAAACCTGTTGTGCACTGTGAGTTGGATGTTTTTCCAGACGCCCCCCACACAACCGATCCCGTAACTGCATGAGTCTCCAAGAAGCAGAGATGTTTTTTGAAGAAGGGGTAGGCAGCTGGCGGGTAGAAACGATCACTGCGTGGCGGATGAGATTCCACAGCACGTTGGAGATGGAAATATCACCTTAACAAGCATGGACAGCCCCCAATGGACTATAAAATTCATTTGGTGACTGAGATAATTCAAAAGAGCCAAGTGGCACAGCAATAAAAGCCGGAACACATAAATTTAAACTCAGAGAGCTCTGCAGTGCCCTGGTAATAAGTGACAAAACAACCCACACCCACACAGACTTAACCAAACCTGTCTGAAAGTCACAGTCCAGAGACCAGGCAAAGATGCACAGAAATTGCCTTTTTTAAGGGGGGAGGAGGGCCAAGGGGAATACATAGAAGAAAAGTTGCTTACACATTCAGAGTCTATTCATCCACAAGTCCAGAACAGGTACACGTGCCACGGCAGCTGTGCTGGGTATTGGGCAAGCAGCCTTTTATTAATCACATTACCCTGTTCCAAACTAGCACGTATAAAAGGCTAAATATTGTTCTCCATTATACCAGGGCGGGCCAGTTCAAGACAACAATTTCACACTACTTGAGTGTAGCTGAGGGTGGATTACGGCAAACCGCCTTTATTCTGCTTTTATGAACAACACAAATTCTCCTGTCATTCTGCTCTTTTGTCCCCGCCAGGATTCTTCCCCAAACTGCTCAGAGAGTCATTCCCAAAGCACTTCCCTCCCAAGGAGTTAGTTTGCCACTCATAAGATGAACAGCCTAAAATTGCAATAATAAAAACTTTATAGCTCTCCATCATGTACATTCATGCTAATGTTCTATCTCACTGTGGATACAGCAAAAATTTCAGTGCTGGAGAAGAAACAGGAGGCTTCTGAAGGCATCACAGGCATGTTTTTTCAGTGCTGTAAAAACATGGCAGTACGATACACTTTTACAGTGGAAGGTGTCCATCAAGGTCATTAATGACTGAGAGAAGAGACACAAGAGCAGAACATTGCTGATCGATGACGTGTCATAGTTTGGAGATGGAAACTGTGGTAGACATGATCCATACATCTCCATGTCCCCACAGGGAACTGTCCTAATCTAGTAAGACAGGTGTCTTCATGGAGAAGTCCCAAGGGCGAAAAGGAGGTAGAGGTCTGGCAAGTGACATCACTTGTAACACAGAAAATTGGAGGGTCTGGGGATAGAGCGGATCTCCTCATAGCACCTCAGTGCAAAGGTGAGGACTCCTGCGGCTTGAGGGACCGGGGTGGTACAGAATGCTAATTACCCTTGATGAGGGAGGGAAGGGACGCTGGCTCAGCTAGCTAATTCATTATAGCTAGTCCACCAGTCAAGTGAGTCCTTTGTCAGGGTGAGGCAGCTGCTCTCACTGACATAACAGGCACAAGCATTTTGATTTCCAAGCTCTGAGTGATGGCAGATGCCACACCTGTCCCCAGAGCTTAAAAGCCAAGATCTTCAGCACCAGCAGAAGCAGCCTTCACCCTAAAGGAGTCATTTTACTTTTCGATAAGTAGCAAGAGCAGACACTGAAAGGAGACGGTGACTTTAAGAGTGTACAGGAACATCTATGATTTGGGCTTAACAACCACTATTCTTTTCCTCTCCCACACAACTGGTCTTCCCAGAATCAGACCTGACTGTGATTTATTATTATCTCTAATTTTTTGTACAGATGCAGCACACAGGAGCTGTATTTGCAGAAGAGAAATCCACTACGATAAATATTACACACACAAACACCAAAGATACAGCCCCTGCTCCAAGCACATTACAAATCAAGTACAGATTAGAGACCAAGATAAATACTGCAGTGTGATTCACCTGGATTCACTGATGTTTTTAAAACCTGCCTTTACTAAGGAATAAAAAACACTTGTGAGGATAGGGTTAAATGTACGTTTAAAGGAACCACAATCCCTTTTAGGAGCAGCTGAAGCTGGTGTGGAAACAGCTGAAAACATCTTTTCTAGGCATTTTTCTGCCTTGTACTTTCTGCCTTTTTTTTTTTTTTTTTTTTGTTCCTACCTTTTTCCATCCTAATAAGGGCATTTGCAATGGAAACCAGGCTTTTTGCTGCCTCTGAGGTCATTTGCTCTTGCTGCTTATTTCCCTCCCCACACATCATCAGGCACTCTGTGAACCGAAGGTGCTGTGGAGCAGAGAAAATGCCACCTCCCAGGAATGGAAATGGCACTGCATCACCATTCCTTTGCTTATGAAGAACAGTTCTTTCCTTTTTTTTTTTTTCTTCAGGGTTTGGACTTTTAAACTGGTCCTCTGTGTGTGACAGCTACCACTGAGATCAGATTTCAGAGTGTAGGTCAAGCTGGTCAACTCAATACTTTGTACAGGTCTGACTATTTGAGTCAGTGAAATCTTAACCAGACATTTCAATCAAAACAACTGTTAGACCTGTATTAGGTCCTTTTACCATTAAAGCTTAATTCCCTAAACTGAGCAGAACAAACCACACTGGTTAAAGGCAATCTTTATACCCATACCTGTTACAGACCCAGAGGCTGCACCAGTTTAACCTTACAGAGTTCAGGTAATATAACTAAAGCTGTAGAAAACCTGTGATCCTACGTGCACCTGTATGTCCCTGCTGCATCCCCCTCACTTAAGATCAGTCCCAGTCCTACTCTGCCCTGGAGGATGAAGTAAAGAAAGCTATTTCATGCACAACCCGTACTATTCCTCCCCTGTTGGTGGCGGTGAATTGTGTCAGAGGACACAACTAAAAGGGTCGTGAACTCAAGCAAATCCTCCTCAGCCTGCAGCCCCAGTGAGCCTCAGCAGGCAATAAGCCATTCGAGGGCTGTCGCAGGAGGAATGCAAGCTGCTAGCACAGAGGGCTTCCACACGCTGCCTCCTCAAAGGGTGCCGGCACCCTCCCCAGGTTGTGGCTCAGCCCGCTGCCATCACCCTGCGATGAAAGCTTGCCACTGCCAAAGCCAAGCGTCTCTCTACTAGACAGCTCCTCTTGGAAAGTGTCCCTTGAGTGCTTCCACAGAAGGATTTAGGGCTGAGTCAGCCCCGCAGTTCCTGAAGACAAGGCCATGTCCCTGCCCTCGTGTATGAGTGAAATGGGCACCTAAGGTGGCCAGCGAAGAGCAGGATGTGCTCCGAGCATCTTTTGCCTTCCACATCAGTGAAGGAATCCCTCCACCATTCCCTCTGGCAGGAAATTTTGACGGAGGTGTTTCTGCAGTGCCCACTCTGGGACTGTGCATTATGACAAAGCTTAATGGGATTCCACAGTCAATTACTCCCTACCCATTTTTCTGCAACACCACCATTGCACAACCGCTAATAAGGGAATTACAGGAGAGAAAGGCCTTTGCTTCCTATAGGCAGGAGATGTGTCATTTGGCTCTTTGAGTGTATGGGAACAGAAAAGATTTAATTTTTCAGCCCTTCCCTTCCCCAGCTCTCCATCTACCACAAGATGAAATAAAGAGAAGGAAGATGGGCTTTTTGCATAAATTGGGGATATATGATTGATAACGTGTTATCTTGTCAGCTGAGGACACCTGCATGGCAGGTATTTATGCTATCAGAAGGGTTCTAGCTGGTGAAATACAGTTTGGCGCCGATAAGGGGACCCAGGGACTCATGGCGCCAGCCCCATGAGGACAAGGGGATTAATGCTGATATTTTGCAGCTTGCTCTTATTAAATTCTGATTCCTTTTGTGAACTGAAAAAAGAAGAGGGGAAGAGTGATTGGTTTTAAGCAGATAAAAGACACATGAGGGGTGGGGGTGGCTGGTAGAAAAGGGGCTGATGAATGGGAACACGGAAGGCCAGGAGATCTCTGGGGAATAAAAGGAAAAGTATTAAACAATTTTCTGATTGACTAGGTCTTGTCTGTCAGGCAGGGAATCAGAGTAGGGGGAATGGGTTTGGGGAGTTCCTGAGAGCACAAAGACACACTTATATTAAAAGCAGAGCTAAATTATACAGGTGGGGGAGGGAAAAAGAGCCAATTTCCTTCTTTTGCTGGCATTTTTAAACATGCAGCACGACTGACGTTCAGACACCCAGCTCACAGCCCAGCCTATTGCCATTGACTTCTGCTTGTTGCCCCTGGCAGGGACTCCTGCTACACACAGTGACCGAGCCCTCAAAACACTCCCACTTCGGATAAGGCTTCCCCTAAGCGGGCAGCATAGATTTGGAAAAGACCTTTAAGATCATCAAGTCCAACTGTTAAACAACCCTGCCATCCCACCACTAAACCATGTCCCCACCTCTGCTTCCCCTAAGCGGGCAGCATAGAATCATAGAATCATTTAGGTTGGAAAAGACCTTTAAGATCATCAAGTCCAACTGTTAAACTAACCCTGCCATCCCACCACTAAACCATGTCCCTAAGCACCTCATCTGCCCATCTGTTAAATACCTCCAGGGATGGGGACTTGAGGCCTTCCCTGGGCAGAGCCCTTTCCAGTGCTTAACAACCCTTTCGGTGAAAAAATTTTTCCTAATGTCCAACCTAAACCTGGCCTGGCGCAACCAGAGGCCGTTTCCCTTTGTCCTATCATCCGTTACCTAGAAGAAAAGACTGACGCCCACCTCACTACACCCTCCTGTCAGGCGGTTGTACAGAGCATACACCAGGACATGGCAGACCTACGGGCAGGGAATCCCAAACTGGCACTGGGGCAGGAGCGGGGGTGGGGACTGGCAGAGCTGGTGTGGGGAGCCCCGGGCTGGGGGAGCCAGTGTGGTTCCCACTCTAAAGCATTTTCAGGATTAAATCCTTAGGTCTTTGCTCGTACCTGTATCTTAGAAAAAAATAATTTGCGACACTCATGAAAGAAAAGCCTTAACAACTTCAGATAAGCCGAGGTAATACTTTGCATATTCCCCAGGAATCCTCCTAGGGCTGGAAAAGCAGCAACAGAAAATTGGGGAAGGAACAATCCTGTGCACCACAAGCATCAGTGGAGAAAGCTACCGCACTCACCACAACACACTGTGCGCAAAGAGGGGTTTTATCAGCTGCAACCAGAATCAACATTCAAACACAAAAAAGATACTGAGAAATGTTGGTAACAGCAACACCCTGTTAGAGGATGGGAAGGTCTGC
Source organism: Gorsachius magnificus (assembly GCA_034008185.1). Classification (NCBI taxonomy): domain Eukaryota; kingdom Metazoa; phylum Chordata; class Aves; order Pelecaniformes; family Ardeidae; genus Gorsachius; species Gorsachius magnificus. Next base: position 127,801,508 of record CM067081.1, read on the forward strand.
GATGCAGACGCAGATGGGTCCTTTTGGTTATATGATTCTGTTTGTGGTTCTCTGGGCATGTATTATTAATACCCTACAGAGTTTTAATTAGAGCTGAGAGATTCATTCATTGTGAATAATTTATCTGATTAATTTTGCCTTGCTTCTCTCCATGAATTGTCCACAAGCAGTTTGTAATTTTCTCAAATTTATTTGTCATTTGCAATTATTTGCTGACTTGTCTTGGTAAATAATTCTCAGCATATTGTTTGTCCAAAAACTGTCCCCAGATAGTCGATATTCAAAATCGGAACTGGGCTAGATATGCTTTTGTTAAATATATGCAGTAAATCTCATTGAATGTTCCTGTTTTCTGAGTAACCTTTAGGATCAGGCTTCCACAGAGAATACAACTTTTTATGAGTTCAAATTTTGCTTCCTGCAAATAGTCTCTAATATTTACATAAAATTCACTGTTCCCATGAACATTCCTGCCAGTCAATATATTCACTACAATACACACAGAAGGGACCACAAAAGGAGTGTTTTATACTAGAAGCAAATAGTTCTTTTGTTACACAGTGCCCCAGTCTGTTCCTAGGGGACCTGTCTGAAGGTTTGTTTAGGTTTTTTTTTTTCCGGTTTGTTTTGCTTTTCCAACTCTCCCCATGAGGGGTGATGTTCTCCATAAGTCACTCTCTCATGCAAGCAGGGCTGCCCACTGAATATGTCGTCTGTGTGTGCTGCCTTTGCCAGCCTGTCTCAGAAGTCTCCACCGAGCACGGGGCACTGGGGTAAGCACCATCCAAGCAGAAAGAGTTACCGTCACTGCTGAGCATGCCAAGTGGCACGATCGAATGCCCTGCCAAGCAAATCACTTCTTGCTCCTACGTCTGCTGCCGTGAAAAACTTGAGGAATAGAAAGTGCCATACAGCCAGGCTCACTCACTCACGGGAACGAACCCCGCTCTGTGGCAACAGAAGAAGCTTGCCTGCTCTCCTAAGACTAGGCCAAACTTGTATGGCATCTTTCCTTCAGTGCAACTTAATATGTTGTTTGTCACTGACGAGAGAAGTTTCTCTGCTTGCAGTGCTCAGGAACCAGTGTGAAGAGTAAAGGACATCTTTCCATAATTACCAAGTAACCTCCACTTGGTAGGTTTGAATTATTAGCTTCTGGCAGGGAACTGCAGAAACACATCATTGTCATCCAACAAATGCTGCAGAGTTGCTTATTTTTAAATCAAGTTCAGAGATGAAGACTCACGTATTTCAGTATCCCAGAGCAACTAGAAGGTAAATATTACTGTGAAACTTCTGCAGTTGCTTGTTAACCAGCACGCACTCTTGCTAGGATTTGTAAGCCTAATGCAGTCATGACATAACCAGGGACAGCACAGGCAGAAGTAACCATTTATGTCACCTAGTCCAGCACCAGTGGAGGCAGGCCCATATCATTCATAAAATCATAGAATGGTTTAAGTTGGAAGGGACCTTATAGATCATCTAGTTCCAGCCCCCCCTGCCATGGTCAGGGACATCTTCCACTAGGCCAGGTTGCTCAAAGCCCCATCCAACCTGGCCTTGAACGCTTCCAGGGATGGGGCATCCACAGCTTCTCTGGGCAACCTGTTCCAGTGCCTCACCACCCTCATAGCAAAGAATTTCTTCCCTTCTATCTAATCTGTATCTACCCTCTTTCAGTTTAGAGCCATTACCCCTTGTCCTATCACTACATGCCCCTGTAAAAGATCCCTCTCCAGCTTTCTTGTAGGTCCCCTTCAGGTACTAGAAAGCTGCTATAAGGTCTCCCCAGAGCCTCTTCCAGGCTGAACAACCCCAACTCTCTCAGCCTGTCTTCACAGGAGAGGTGCTCCAGCCCTCTGATCATCTTTGTGGCCCTCCTCTTGGACTCGCTCCAACAGGTCTATGTCCTTCTCACGTTGGGGGGCCCAGAGCTGAATGCAGTACTTCAGATGGGGTCTCATGAGAGCAGAGCACAGGGGGAGAATCACCTCACTTGACCTGCTGGCCATGCTTCTTTTGATGCAGCCCAGGATACGGTTGGCTTTCTGGGCTGCAAGCCCAGAAATTCCCTTCAGTGTTTTTTCTACAGCCTAGTCCAGACTGGTTTTAACTATTGCCAGCAACGAGACTCCAAGTTTATCTTTTCAGGACTCACTTCACATATTTCAGATCTCAGTATGTAAGTTCTTCCAGATAGCTTCCATCTTTCCTTTCTCAGTGCAATTTTGTTGCTTTTAGTTATTACATCCAGGGAGGGAAATACCCTGGCATACTTGTGTTTTGCAGGTACGTCGAGTGTTTCATACCACCTTCTAGCTCAGCATACCAATGCCTTCCACGTTTCCATTTTCATCTCTGCTTAGACCCATGTGTCCCCTATAAATACTCACGCTCTCCAATCCAAATCCCACTGAGGTCAGTGCCAAAACCCTCTGGTACTTAATGGGTCTCAAACATAACTTCTGATGGTTACCGCTCACACATCTTAGACCTCAACAAGCCAAACACGGCTGTTTCCCTTGTCCCTCAAATCAACCTCCTGAGCATCTGGCTGCTCCTGCTGCTCAAATCTGAACTTTTGTCAAGCCTTCCTATGACGTTCTGCTGCCTGGAGCAGATGCAGTACTGGGGACTAGAATGGACAATTTCCTTGCTCAGGATTCACTATTTGCATTTCCTAGGGCCTTGTGGGTGTATATTAGCATCGTATAGAGCTTTGTGGGTACATGCAGTATTAACATCCTATAAGGTTTTGTAGACATTCATTATTAACACACAATAGAATCTGTGTAGATGCATTATTAATACCCTCTTAGCTGGCAAGAGAATGGTGATATTTTCATATGAGAAATGTAATTGTTTAATATCAAACAGTATTATTTCAAAGATTTAATTGTGTAATTGGGGTCAGTAATCGCTTGGTCGTTCTCAGAGCAAGATGAACTTGCAGGGTAAAAGATTTATTGTCCTGACAATAGAGAGCAAATTTTAATATTTCTGAAAAATTGAGAACTATTAATCCTGGCATGTGTTACTCTCAAACACAGGGAACTGATAAAACTTTGATCTAATTTTCTCTTTGAAGGGGCGTTGGTGGGGTGTGGGGAAGACTGTTAACTGTATGCGGCCTGCCACCGAAAGCACGGCGAAGCACAAAGGCTCGCCACATTCGGCTTCACGGGAGCTCTCAGATTGTGCACAAGACAGCTACTGCAAGAACAAACTGTTCCAGTCCCACCGTGCTGGAAGGGGAGGGAGGACAGAAGCAGTTTCCATGACCACAGGCAGCTTCACGGTCATTTCTCCAAGGGATGCGCTTTGCATCTGCACCCACTGTGCATACACTTTCCTGTTTCTGGGAGTGCCAACTAATATTTGCATTCCAGATCAAGTCATACATGAGTCAGTGGATGATGAGGCGCGTACATGCCAGTTGCAGCAACCATTTGGGTAATTTGTCTGTTAGAAGCTTATGAACTCTGTTTGATACTGGGGGCTCCAGTATTAGCGGAAAACTTCAAGCTTTGTTTTAATGAGAGGCTCTGATACAGTCTCTGGTTTGTTTGTTTGTTCTGTATTTTCCCTTTTGTTTTTTTCTGCATCTAAGTTGAACTAAAATTCACAGAAGGTGACAACGATAACAAAAGAGGACCGTTAAACTTCGATGGTGGCCTCTCAAATGGAGCAAAAAAGAAAACCAACTGGCTGCTGCCTAGGGCAAGCAGGTTTTCCATGTCAAAAATAAGGCTGGAAGTGGGAAGCAAGAAACAAACAGAACACCTGACTTCGTGAGGCAGCAGTGGGGACATGGTGCAGAGGTAACCAGTTATTATAAAGTCAAGAGTATTTCCTTGGTCATTTGGAGAGGAAGCTGGTGAGGAAGATGAAAAGAGAAAGGCTGCACAACTTCTGTGGCTTCTGCGACGGGCACAGGATCACAGTGTCCTTGGCTGGCAGCAGGGAAAGGTAGTGGGGCATGTATTGTTTTGCCATGCCCTGCACCTACCGGTGCTAGCAAAGGGGAAGAGTTCCTAGGATTTCTGAATCTTTACAGTATCTCTGTGTACAGCTTTGCTCGAAGTCTCATGGGTCCCTGAGGAAGGGGACTCACCCTGCCTACAAAGCCAGAGCTCTGGTAAAAGGTGGGCTTTGGCTACAGAGCAGTGAGGGCTGGCTCCAGGGTTTGCAGCAACCAGAGCATAAGGCCCAGCTTCTGTGGCAAGAGCAAAAAGTACACCAAATGGGGCGGGGGAGGGAAAATAAATGAGACAAACAGCCTGTGCAGGCCAAGAGAAGCTTACAAATACGTGAACCCAGGATGCCTGGACACAGCTGCAGCAGTCTGGCATGGAACCACCTATGGAAACCATATCAAGGCTATGCAACAGAGATGAAACAGCAGATACCAGCTTGCAAATACAGATGGGCTACTTAGCTTTTTGCAGATGTGAGCGGTACATTTGCAGCTGACCCCTGGGATCTACTAATGAAAAAGACTATCTGAGAGGTAGAACATAATGAATTTATGATAACAATCACCAGGCACTATGTGTTTTTCAGACATTCAAAAAAAAGAGCTGTCCCTGTTAACACTATCTTAGCATCTCCTTGGTTTTGGAGTATTCTCCAAACTTTTTGAAAAAAACGTAGGAACAGAAACAGCTGCTTTCTCTCACTCTAACCTTCCCTTTCCCAGTTACTTTGGCCAGGTGTGTAGAGATAGCCAAGATTCAGACCTGTACCTGCAGTGGTCTTGATACCCAAAATTCAGTGACTGGAAGCCAAATTTGAATGATCTCAATTCAACCTAAGAGCCCTTGCTAACCACTGCTGGATATGAACTTTTGAAAGGCTAGAGCCAGATATGGAGAAACACAAGACTTTAGGCAGAATTTAAGCCATCTGTATCTGCTCAATGTATCTAGCCAAGCTGGCTAGACATGAGAGCCTTATCTTATTCTGAAAGACAGAAGTGCAGTTTTGCCCAGCTTGAATGACAGAAAAACATTAGACTTTGCAGCCAAGATATTCTGATGGGGGGGGAAGACATTTAGGTCATATAAAAAAGGGGTTTTTTTCCCACTCCCTGTGCAACATACATAACATTTACTTTTGCTTCCCAAAGGTTACAGGTAGAGGATATTCCATGAGAAAGAAACTAACACTTGCACAGCAGGTCTTTGGAGCCCAGAACAGACATGCTCACTAAGCCAGGCTCCATGATGCCGGATTCAGTTTCTTCTGTGTACAATCTGCCCTGTGGCCCATTAAGTCAAAAGCTGAGACTGGCTGCTAAAAAAGAGCAGATCCTGCAAAACACTACTCTGTCAGTTCAGCCTGGAGGTCTCGCTGCTCTTTCTTCAAGCAATACTGCAATTTACTGCTTTCCTTGCATACAGTGACTGCTGTTCCCTGCTTTACTGAAATAGCTTCCTCTGGCCAGTGCCAAAGACAGTGTTATTAGACTAGTAACTCACTCTTGAACACAGTGATCCAGGTATGGCAATCCCCCAGTGCCTGCCTCTTACAGAAAAGAGCAGCAGTGAAACTGGAAAATTACTTCTTCCCTCATTCCTTTCCAAACGGTGTAAACGACGGATCCAAATCAGGGCCAGCAACAGAGAACATGGAGGAAATTTCCTTTTGCTATACTATCTGAAAGCAAAACAACATCTAGCAAGCTATGCCAAGGGGATTAAATGAAAAATCACTACAAATTCAGTGTGGATGCTGATGCTGTTAAAAACGCACATTACATTAGGACAGATGGTGGCTTTATGCAGTGTCCTGCATTGAGGAGAGAGGTTCATGGTGCAGCAGGGATTCTTTGATCAACTCAGGCTGACTTAGCCCCAGCAGAGCTCTGGTTTCAATGAAAGCTGCTCCACCATCATTGACAGCATGTGGCTCCCACCTCCCCTCTCTCCTCCCAACCACATCAGCAACGCGGGCGGGCACAAGAGACTTGCTTTGTTCTTCACCTTACCTCTACAGCCCCCATTAGGACCAGGGAATTCTCCTTCACCCATTTCTCCCCACTTTGCCTGTGAATAGAGGGTTAATTGTTTCTGTGTCCATAACTGGTGTGTGCACGTGTGTATGAATCCATCGTTGGCCACCTGTGCACACAGAGAGACACATGCCCATGACGTATACAGCAATTTAACTCCCTTATTCAGAAGGATTAAGTGTGCAAACCCTAGGAAGCAAAACATTTCTGGCCTCTTTCAGGTAGATTCTCAGACACCTAGGGGACAGATGGGCTGTGAAATCATATCCCCAGAGTCTTCTGAAGAGGCAGAAGAGTTAATAGGACACTAGGCTGAAATATTTTCGCTAGGACTCCAAACCCATCAGTATGGCCTACTTCTCAGATTCTAGGAAAAAAAAAAGCCATTACAAATTGTTAGCAACATAAAGGTGCCAGCATCTCCTGTGCCCAAACTGTGGAGGATTCTCCATAACACTCCCCTCGTCCCAGCCATTAATCTGGCCCTCCTTTCGTTGTTCCCCGCAGGCCAGCATGAGGGCATTTCACCTCGCTTGTAGGAGCTCAGAAAGATGCAAAATATGACAAGCTGGTAGAAAAGAGAAATAGACACATATTTCATCCCTGAAAGGGAAACAAGAAGAGGGCTGTAGCAAAGCTGGGTAATAAATAGGTTTAAAATGCTTCCGTCTAGTCCTGTTGTTCCCTTTTGTGCCTGCACAAGCACCTTAACATGAGGTGGGAGGTAAGGAGGAAAGGAAAGGCAACATGTCCACCCTTATGGCAGGACCAGAACTCGAGCATGGTAATCAAACTGCTCAGGCAACCAAGGAAAAAGGGAAGGAAAAAAGGGAAAAAAAAGTCAGGACTAATGGCAACTTTGAAGCAGAGAAGTGAAGAAAAGAGATGAGAAACATCACAGGAGAGAAATGACTAGCTGAGGACTAAATGTATTAAAGGAGCAGATTTATAGTCTAAGTGGTCACGCAAGTCTCTTTTTTGATAGTAGAGTAAACCTGTCATGGATACAGACTGGCTCTGTAGCAAGACAATCCGTGGGAAAAAGCTTTGCTAATCCGTCCAGCCAGTCCCCCTACGCGATCGCCAGGATGCTCTCCCAGCGCCAGCCCACCACAAAGCGGAGCAATGGGGTCAGTGAGGGCCCCCCTGGGCTTGAAGAAGCAATGGAGCTGGGAAAGCTACCTGGAGAGACACGAGGAGCACGTGTGTGCTGCCTCGCTTGCCAGGCAGGGCTACATGTTCATCAGCTTGGGAGGGGGGTGCGCGTGCGCACAAGCGTGTGAACGTGGCTGGATGCAGCAGCCAGAATTCACAAGGCGGGTGTCATTCAATCCCACCCCAAACTCTTTCCTCTTCTTCCTGCTGTGTTTTGTTGCTGCTGCTCCTAACAACCGGGTGCCAAACATTTAGAATTATGTCCCCGCTTGCAGCCACTGGAACACGATTTATTCAGCACACCAGTAATCCTGAAGCTGGCCTAGCTTGTAGTTTGATTTGCACAAAGCCCAGGACATATAGTTCCCAGTAAATTCTTAATCCACAAGCCAGTTTAAAACTCAGCAGGGTAACTAATCAGGGCTACCACCAGCCCTCCTCACTTCCTCCACAAACCCACCAGAGTCGGCTGATATTCCCAGGTTAGTTTTAGTTCGGTCCATTTCCTTACTCAGCGCAATGCATCAACGTGCTCTCCGAAAGCTGGCATCTCAGGCATGGAAACCAATTCTCCATGCTATCTCCAGAGGTTTGGTCATGGGATATTGAAAGCTTGAATTCAAAACCCATTGAAGCTATTATATGTATAAAGAGGGAAGGGGGGAGAGCTAGGGAGAAAACGACAGACACAGAGGTCTATTTCTGACTGTAGGCACATAACAGGGAAGCAGCCTTAAATACCCTGACGCCTGAGAAGGGAATACTGTCCCTCTCTATTGCTAAGGTGCTGGGGACATGCTATTTGATCTTTGCCATTTGAAAACCAGGACTACCTCTCGCACCTCAAGTGTGAATCACGTGCTTCTGTTCAATGAGCCAAAACAGAGGAATGGGAAAGCACTCAACATAGTTGTATTAATTGCACTTGTATGTCAGTGCGCGTACTTACTAACATGGGGAACTCACTGTTGCTTGGTAGTAGTAGAGCAAAGACCAAACCCCTTTTTCTTTTATGCTGCATATGAGAACTTTCAAGATAGGAATAAAAAAAAAACTTCTACAAGTGACTGTTGGGGAGATAAAAGAACCAGGGAAATTCACCTTCTTATTTGTCCCAAAAGGTTCCCTGTCAGATCTCTGCATGCTAACAGGGATTTAAAATTCTCTGCCCTGACCATCTAGCAGCATCACCAGCTCCTACCCTGCAGCACTGTCTTGGCTTGCTCGTCCAGAACTCAAACCAGAGAGTACAATGATGACAGCACAATTTTTTTTGTGAGTGTGCATATTCCCATGCTGGACGTGAAGACAGATCTCTGCACCACCTCATACTGAATCCATGTTCATGTGACAGATCGGTCCTACGATGCAGGACTTCAAAGGGAAATGGGTAGGAGATTCAACACACATGCATACCAGTGGCAGCATCACAGTAAGAAAGCACAGGGGACACGGGTTGAGGGAGCAGGGGGACATGGGTTGAGGGAACACTACACATTCTTGCCTCTCCGTGACCGTGTCAGGCTAGTAAATCATGAGGTAGCACCACGTGGCCTCGAAAGGTGCAGGGAGCTGCCATACATCCCCAGCTGTGCCCACATCATGGGCTGCTGTAATAAAGCAGTTGCTGCTGGCCAGGAGGCAACTTTCTACTGACTTGCCCATCACGCATCCCCCTCCTGCTGAGCTCACTGGGAGCCATGATGCAGAAGGTGAGTTACAGAAGCACGATGGGGCCAACCAGCTGATGGGTTGTATTGAGCTTTCCAGAGAAGAAACAGCTCCTAAATCAGCAGGTGCTTGCAGAAACGCAGCCGTAGTGGCAGCACTTGCTGAGATCATCAGAGCTCTCTGAACGGAGCTGTTTTTTCCAACAAGAGAAAACATAGTTATCTCCACAATAAAAAAGTAGCATGGTGACATACCACCTCGTTCCAGCTTCAAGCAGCAGCTTCACCAATAAACAAGTGTGAATTCCTTAACTCTGTGTATGAGCGTACACAGAATTTGTGCTCCATTGCACCTGTAAGGGGCACATCTTGGTGTATGCTTAACTGTGCCCTTGCAGCAGAAGCAGAAATAGAGAAATCTAAGCTCATTCACTTTTATCGGAGGAATTTCTGTGGATGATTATTTAGAATATGGTAACAGCTAGGAACGAAACAAGAACAGTCTGTAATTTGCTAGGCTTGTCAAAGCACTGAGCAAGAAACAGCTCCTGTCTAACTGTCCACACTCTAGTAGCTAGACCATCAGCTGGTCTCTGACACTATTGGGGTGAGTTACATGGACATATTTCATTTTAGGTACCTGAGTTTTCTTGCTTGCTTTCTGTGACATCTCAGTGCCTCATGGTAAAGTATTTGCGTTCTTAATGCTTCTGTAAGCGATACTGCCATATCACAATGGTGAATTTGGGCAGTAGGGGACTAAATGACCTGTCCCACATCACATAGGCTGTGCTTGACAGCAGGAAACTGAACCTTCATCTCTCTAATGCCAAACAGCCTCCTAATTGCCACCTCTTCATTCTTGTACCTCCCATCTAGTTTATACATAACAATCAGGCAGTTCATTTCCTTTGTGAAACGTGGAAGCTTTTCCCCTGCAATCTCCATTCTTCCCAGCACATCCAGTATTTACCTTAAAGATCCAAGCCCCTCTGAACACACATACTCTAGACAATGTTGGAGGCCTCCTTTGATGCCTTTCCTTCCTCTTGTTGTCCAGATGAAGGAAATGCGAGAACAGAGAGATAAAAATGCAACCAAGCAATAACCTATATAGTCATTTGGGGAGAAGAATAGGTCCTTCAAAGCAGATGCTTCTTCCAGGGCAGCTCCATAAAGCTCAGGGAACTGTTCCTTATATCACTAGTCACTTTTCCCCCACACCCACCCCCCCTGTGGATTTTTTTCTGCCTTCTACCCAGCACTGGGGCTGAGCTGACTGCTATGCACTGCTGTGTGCCACTGCCTGAGCTTGCTGGGCATAAGCAGGTGCTGCCATGAGCTGGAGAGGCCACCTGCCTGCTGGCCTCCATGGCTTTGGGCCACTGACATGCAGGTGGCACGCACTGCCTGTCACAGAGGGTAGGCAACCTTTGGTATGCAACAGTGCCCAAATACTTCACATCTTACGCACACATGATTTCACAGGTACCAGTTTCCCAGGGCCTGTGTGCACCAGCATGTTTGGAGGGCTCACCAGGACACCCTGCCCAGCTGTCTGCTACTTGCACAAGGACAAGGTGAGGCATCTACGCTCTCATCCTTTTAGTAGCTTAGATATTCAGGCCCCGGTAGCCCATTTGAGGCTTGGGTTATGAATGAGCAGCGTGGCTGGAGGCAGGTTTCTGGCTGCTGTTTGTTACCCTGCTGCCCTGAACACTCTGGAGAAGGGCATTTCAAGGGGGTGCTGGCATCTTTTGTTCCTAGGCTGGGACCACTCAGCCTACATGAGAGAAAAATGGCCTTGTCCCACAACAGGAGACTGTCCAGGGTACATCCCACAAGAAGGTGAGGCAGCAGAAAGCCCAGAACAGGCCCAGCTAACTTTTTTAAGCAAGCAACCACCGACATTTTTCATAAAAGGCATTAGAGCTCAGCTTTCCCTCATGAATGATGAGGGAGTGAGGGGGAGTTATGCCATCAACCTCAATTCCCAGTGAAGTGGATTTACCCAGGTAGCCCAAGACATCTGTTCACATCTTTAATGAAGCCATTCCCATCTACCTGCCTGAAAAACATTCTTCCCAATAGTCCCTTTGGTCAAAGGTCTCAGCTGATGCTATTGGCTCTTTTAAACATGCACCTCGCAGTTAGGCTACTTTGCGTTCCTTCGCACCATGCAATGCAATGGTTACTGACACACAAAGGTCTCCAGAATGACGCCTCCCTCCCTCCTTCCCTGATGCTAAAAGTCAGAGATGGAACATAAAAGTCACAAGGAATGATCAGCCGTTAGCATAGCCTGCGTCTTTGCCCAATGTTATCTTAATCTCATGCAGGACCACACTGCAGTGGGTGGGTACCCGCTACCCACACACGCGCCCTAGCTCTCAGAAGCACAGGCATTTTTGCATGAACTTCCTGGCCTCCCAAGACAAGACCAGGACTCGTGCAGTCTCTCCCCCCCATAGCCTCAAATTTACACACCCATTCCATGCCTGTATCACTCACACCTACTTCCACACAGCTGCCCAGTCACACACACTCATATACCATCCCATGCACGCAGCCTTTCACAAGCCCACACGTGCTGTCATGTCGTCATACACTCATTTTGCTCTCCTGTTCTTCCTACATGTATGTCTCTCCACCGCCACCACTTGCACTGGTCTCCGGGAGGCACGCTAATACCATCATGCTGGCTGAAGACTCAGTCTCGCCCTTGAGCCTGAATACTCCATTTACCCTCACCACCTTCTAGTGCCTTACAGCATTGCTCAAGCCTGGACTGTGCTGTGCTGTGACAGAGAGAGAGGGAAACAGTCTGGGTTGGGAGGAGAAGAGGGATGGTTCAAGCCCAAACCCCGCCCAGACAGTCGGGGAAAGCTGATGGCCATGTCTGAGCTCATGCTGAGGCACAAAGCGCAAAGACAAGGACTGATGGAACGAAAATGTCTCACTCGCACATCTCTCGTATGCTGCTATTCCTCCTTTGCTAGTAAATATGAATTTACTGAGGCTCCTGCTGAATGTCACTTGCCTTTAAATGTCTCTTGCCAGTACTCAATCTCCCATCTCTCACAGTTAGGTAGGAGTGATGAACAAGGAGACACTCATCTCTGTTCCAGCCCTACAGTGTACTGCAAAAGGGAAACAGATGGTTTAATATATTCTCTGTCTTCCTCTTTTCAACAAATCCTGGTGCTTGCAGAAGTGTTAATTTGCCAGAGCCCTAGGGGGTAACTTTTTGCCCTGCCCAGGTAAACAGTTCCCATCCTGTATTTTCCACTATCCTCACACTGCTCATCCTCATCAACCCTCCCCTGGAGGGACCAGTTCTGGGGGTACAGAGAGGAATCTGCCTCTGCTACCTTTTTCGTGTTTGGGATCTCTGATGAACCAGTCAGAAAGGCAAACAGTGATCAGTCCCCTCGCATAGGTCCACCCTGACTAATAATAAACCCAAGCAAGCAGACTCCCCTATCACACGTACCAACTCCTGCCATGCAACGTGGCTGTACAACACACAGTCCGTCACGGCAAACGGCACATGTGTTGACACAGTTCTTCCCAGCCAAATCCACAGAGCCACGGTGACAACAAAATTACAGAACAGCCTGGTCACTAAATTACCCAGCAGCTATGAGACGAGCCTTCTGAATTGCCTTGTTATTATTTCCCTAATACAGTCTGTTATAGCATCTGGCAGTACGGGGTGTTTCATGGCTAAGCATGCAATAAAACTGTGTGATTAGATAGTTAACTGTCTTGTGATAACAGGGTAGGGATTTGCAACCAGTTAAAGAAGGAGGGATTCTCTCTAATGGAGCAAAATCCACCCACGAAAGCTCAAAACTCCAGGCTGAAAGACACATGATCACCCACTTAAATAGAAAATCTCCATGTGAGATTACACTGGTGGGTGGGAAGGGTGGCATAAGGGTTTTTCTTTTCTGTCCCTTTTTTTTCTTTTCTAGTGCTAATCCTCCCGTACTAGCTGGTCAGAAGAGCAGTGATTACCTCTGCAAGGCAGAGCGGGGAGGGCAGCTTAATGTGGTGGATCCTTCAGGTAGAATGGCGGGGGCCTGAGCAGCTCTAAGCCAAATTCCTGGGGACCACAGCCATTAGGGAGCCTTGTATCGGACTCCTGTGGTTGTGGCAGCATCACGCGTTTATCTGCTGGGGACTGGGCACATGTGGGTTGACTACAGATAAAAGCCTACCCAGCCCTGGCTGCCTTCTCTGCCCTGATCCACAGAGATGTCAAATCCCTCCCAAGGGTGAAGAGGAACAGACGGAAGAGCACAAGTCCCGTATGTGAAAATGGAAGTCCTGGGCACGGGGCAGGCAGAGGGGGTGTGATCAGTCTCACATAAATTAACCTTTACAAAACACTTTCAGATTCTAATTACCCAGCAGCATGAAGGACCAGGTAATCACCATGTAGTTACAAGAAATTTGCCATGTAATTCGCTGTGTGGGCAGATACTTGGGATACTTGTCAGGTAATTACTCTGTGGGTGAAGGGGGACATGCGAAGGTTTACCCTAGGTGAGCGATGACTTTTACAGAATGAGAGTAGGGGGCAACCTGAGATCTCACGTGCCTTCTCCACCCACCAGGAGGCACATACGATGTCCCCACAACTGTCCTGTTCATTGCTTCTATGATGGGGCATAGCTGGAGAATGGGGGGCTTTTCTGATAGTATCTGTGCAAACAAACAACAAAAATGATGGTTCCTACCCCGCGGTATACAGCTCTCATCTAGCCCGTGTTTAATAGTCCAGGCTGTCTCATAGACTTCCTAAGAGCCAGATGCTCCACAGATGGGCCCCAGCACAGTCTGATATGAGACTGGACTGGGCATGAGACCTTTTCACTCATAACCATCTCCAATCACAGCTTAGTACCCTTTGCCCAGTATTTCTCTCCTAACGACTGTGGATTTTAGTTTTCACATTTTACAGAAACAGCCCTTTGATTTCTCTCCCCCTCCCCTTCCCCTGGCCCTGTTAACCAAACAGGTAGGCAGAGCACACGCAGTCATTTGCAGTTATTTCATATGCAGTGCTGGGACAGCTCTGACCTTTTTCTGTTTGTATACAGTCTGTTTGCATGTTGTCCAGCAATAAGCATTCCCTTGCACCTCACACACACGCTACACTTTTAATGTTGTCCTCCCTCTGCATCGCCCTCCCAGGACAGGTGAAACCGAACACATCCTTTGTATTGGGAGGAGTTTTGTAAACCTTGGTGGGCTGGACAGGTGGCTGCTATTGCTCTTAGGTGGAAACGGGGTTGAATCTTCTTCAAATCTAGTGATTTTCTCCAGCTCACATGTTCAGACAACTCTCAGACTCTGTTACATCTATCACAAGCTACGTCCCAACCTTGGACACCCCGCTCCCTTAAGGCTGGGGCAGCTCGGTGTCTTTGTCTACTCCAAGCAGCCCTATTTCACATCCCTCCCAGAAGAGAGATGCTCATGCCAGATCTCCACAGCAGACCTACCATGGGAGAGCTCAAAACTAGCAGTGGACAGATTACTCATTACGCACAGTTTATTCAGCAGATTCTGTCCTTTTTTTCCTCCCTGCTGATAGATGGTCTATGAACAATTTTTTATGCATTTATTATTGTTTATTATTTATTTATGCAAAATTGTTCAATGAATATTTTACATGAGCAAATTTCAGTCTGGGTGTTTGTAATGAGCTTTCCTTTGACTAGAGAATTCTGAATATTCATGATGTCTAATTGGCCATCTCAGTCACATGGCATTTTTTTCTGTCCCTTTACTGGATGACTTAACTTTTATTAACTACTTCTGCCCCAAGGAAATTTCCTCTCTGGATTGAAAGGATCAGAGTGACTGGCCTGAAGCTGTCTTTCTGAAACACAAATTGTTGCAAAAGGCAGCACCATCCACCAAAGGCATGAGTTTTAGAACACACCACAATACAAGTGGATGATCCTATCTCTGCTTAAACAGCTAAAACAATTCCCTAAAGGAAATCAGTCAGCTGTTGCCACAGGTAGCCCCTTGCACAAGCAGAGTTACTGCTATGCAACATCTTAAACCTGGATCTTAAACTGGGATCCATGTTGTCTTCCTGCATGAAAGGACCACTACCATTCGTACCCCACTTGCTTTGATTGACGTTATTAGCCAAGAGAGGCCAGGCAAGTCTTGAAGATTGGCTGCTACTCACGCAGAGAGGCTTGATTTGCTATTTTCCATAGCTCCCAAGTAGATCGATATGGGACACCAGCTCCAGGTTGTTCTTTTCCACATCTATTCCCAAATTTGCATGTCCCTTTCCAACAGCACTAACAAACCAGACGAATTGATATTTTTGCTAGTTACTCCATCAGCCAAGTCCAGCTTTCGCTAAACTCATATTCATGATAAAATGTCACGTGCGGATTCAAAATGGTTGAAAATATGCCAAACAGTGCAAACCATATCCCGTAAAAGAGGTGGTCCTGAGGCTATGTCTCTGTGGCATAAAGCAGACCTTTGCCAAGATCTGCGAGCCAGTTTTGGTACCAGAAACAATATCTTCGTAGCAAAACAGCACTTCAGCCAGGCTCATGGAGGCTTTTTTCTCTGCAGCGTTAAGTAGCCAAGCAGTACGCTAGGCTAGCCTATAGCTGGGTTGTTAATGTCTTGGCTGGGTGTCTTTGCATACTATTGCTATCTACTTGTGGATATATGAGGGCTAAATTTGGTCATGTTTAATGCAGAAGGCTCCTCTTGACTTAGACCACACTCCTGGAGGTCAGTATTGGACTTCCGAAGCTTGAATCATACCATCCTATTGGGGACATCAGGCGGAAAGATCAGATAAACTGCTTCCTAACCATGGCTATCTCTCCACTGACTATAAAGAGCCTGCAGCCAACATGCATTTGTGCTCTAAGTTGTAGATAATTAGCAACAGGCGATTTCCCTCATTCTGAATAAGAGGTGGAAATGATCTAGCTGTCTGATACTCAGGAGCAGGCATAGTAGAAAACGACATATTTGAACTGCAAAAAGCACGGTGAAATCTCAAACCAGCGTCCCATTCACTTGGTGATAGGCACAGAGTATCGGAACGTGTCAAGAAGGAAGGAGAAGTGTGGGGAGGGGGCAGAACTAGGAGAATTTGTGGTATTGCCCAGCATATGGTTTGGTCATTTCAGCCTTTTCTCGTGCAACCCTATGCATCTGGAAGGGTCATATCACACACCAGGGAAAATGGCTCGCCTAAGGTACTAAATCCCAGACCCCCTCTTTCTGCCCCGCGGTTCCCTGCTGCATGACAGGATGCACGCGTGTGTGCCACTGTCACAGGGCATACACAAGCACCTGGAGAGCAGCACACGATGGAAAAAAGCCTTCAAGTCTGTGGATTGCGGTGGCACTCAGAGCTGTTGCTCTTTTCTAAAAGCAAGCTCCAGCTCTGCTGCTCTAATTCTTTAGTGTGGGGCTAGGAATCGAACTTGTTTTGGTTGAACATACAATTGAATGCAGGAACACAGACAATAAAATACTCCAACACTCTTTCTTCAATCAAGGAAATTACATGATATTAATGCAAGGTAGCTTGGGGTTGACTTTACGTGCGTAAAAGTCAGGAAATTTAAAAAATGATGGTTCCCACAGCAACCTTAACTCACCCATGTTGCACATATCTAATAAGGCAGAGTTAACAGCATACACATGAATATAAAATACTACTCAAGCAAATCTCAGCCATCAGATTGCATTAATATTGATTTGTTTCATTTAATAATAGATTGTCCCATCATTGCTTTCAAGAGAGATTTTTATGAAACTATTTTTTTTGAGTTAAGATTAAAAAAAAAAGAAAAACCCAACATATTTTATTCACGTTTGATATTTTAAAGAACCGACATTGTTTCTTCATATGAAGAAACTGACAAGCAGCCAGGTAGAATTCAGTCCTCGCTTTTACAATATTACAGAAATTTCAGCTATGGGGTTTTTAATTAAAAATGTGAAATCTAAGTGCAATGACAGCCAGAAGGGACATGAACAATTTTATCGAAAAAGAACTTAAGTATGAGATATTAGTCTCCCCCTTCACACCCTCTGTTCCCTTTATTTCTATCACTGTGCTGAAGCCCTGTGCTGGGGGTAAGTCACCTTCATTGACGCATACCAGCCTAGGATACAGATAATTCAGGGCTAAGCTAGACTCATCCCCAGAACAGCAGGCTCACAAAACTCTAGGATCATAAAATAAAGTCAAAAAGGACCTCAGGATGTCACCTGATCCAACATCCAACTCAAAACAGGGCCAACTGACGTTAGTTCAGGTTGCTCAAGATGTGGGATCTGTGTTAAAAGTGGCTTTTTGGTACAGCTACGTGAAGATCAGCTACAAGGTGTCCTGCAAGATGCCCCTGGAATGCAACAGTAAAGCTGTCTGGGGATTCTTACCCTAAATAACTGCAGATGTTGGAGGTCAGGATGCTAGCTGTGATATAACCTGAGAACATTGGCAGCTGGTATAAATGATCTGCTTTCAGAACTTGGCTTACAATGGGTCTAAACTGAGGGGAAACGAAAGCAAGTTCTACCCAGAGATTAGGACTTGGCAGCCGTGGCCACCTGGGATTGATCCTGTGGGGCTGCGGAGCTGGTGTGGGCAACCCATGGCAGGGGAGCCACGGGGGGCTGCAGGGGTGCACCGACTGTGCGGTGCAAAACCAGGCAGTTTGTGTGGCTCCCTGGAAGCCCTGGTAGTCCTCCCTGGAGGTGTCAGTGCATGTAGCTGGCACCCAGGTGACCACCAATTTTAGCAGCTCTCTGTCCAAGAGCCACGATGCTCATAACCCCGTCACCAGATCACACCGCACTCCATGGCAGCCCTCCGGAGTCACTGCAGCACCAAGCTCTGAAAAGACACCCTCGGGCACAAAGAGAAATGAATGAGCTCCAGGAATTCAGCTGGTTCCTTGGGTTTCATTCAGTCAAGGAAAAAAATAACCTCCTCCTTCCTAGACCCTGACACCTGACTCAGAAATGAATCATCACAAAAAAAAAAAACCCAAACCAAGCCAAACAACATCCTAGACTGTCTGTCTCATTTTGCCTTTTTTAGATAAATGAACCCCTTAATTTGATTCCAAAGTCCTTGTAAAACAAGCTCCCCCAGCCTCCTGTTTAAACTTTATAGCTCCTCATTTAAATTAACTTGCTAAGTGTTTGAGTCCCTGCCTGGTTTGAGGCACTATCTGGTCCATCGGAGGAGCGTGGCTGGTCACGTGGCAGCTCTCATTAGCGAGTGGCAGGGACTCAGCTGCGCCGGCTTTGATAAGCCCAGCTCCACTCTCACAAGTACGCTGCAAAGCAATTAAAACAGCAAAGGGCCCTTTTTTCCCCACCGTCCTTTTTCTTCCTCCTCCAAAGTTGAATAAAAATGATTTGATAAATTATTCTTTTCAGAGCTAAACACTCAGGCGAAGGAAGGGGGAGGAGGGAAAGACTACACAGGGGAGGAAAGTCGCTCCTGAGGACCCGTTATTAGCCTGTATCCCCAGCTCGCTGGCAATCAGGACAAATTCTGGTGTTTGGGGTGGGGCAGTGCCTCAGCAACGCTCCTTGCCATCCACCTTAGGCCGCTCTCAGGCCTGCTGGACCCGCGCCATACGCGCGCCCAACGGATGGGAGTTGGAGCAGGCATTTAGGACGGTTTCAGCCTGGTGCCATGATGCTGCCTATAGACGCAATGCAGGCACAGCTCAGTCCCGGGTCGCTCAGCACCACCTGGGCTACTCAGACTTACAGCTTGGGAAGGAAGCCCTCAAGAAGCTGACAGCAGACACAGTTTGGAGGTGCCTGGCCACGCTACCATTGCCACCACACCAGGAGCCAGAATCGCATGCTTGAAACAGCCCCGGGGTTTTGCTCTCTGTATGCAGCATACCAGCGCGACTGTGCGTTTTGGGGATTCCTGTATACCGAAAAAAACTCCTTTGTTTGTTTCTCCCAGAAAAGATGGGAAAGCTTGGGTACCACCTAGATTAGACGAAGCGAAGCACTGAAGTGAACTGCCTACTGATTAATGTGGAACTAACACAAGACCTCCTGCAGGAAGCAAAAACAAAGATGGGACTCAGGGATTCAGAAAGAAAGGAAGGGTTGGCATGGCAATAACACAGCTCGCAGTCAGAGACCTGCTTCTGCAAACTGGGCTTGGCAGTCACAGAAGGGAGCGCCTGATGGCTGGGGGATTGAACGGGAAGGTTTAATTGAGACTGCACCATCCAAGAATAGGCACGCTAGAACACTGGCCAGTACCTAGGCTCTATCCAAATGTATCTGGAAAATTACTTTTATTAAATGAGGTCCTGACAAGTGCTTGAATTTAGGGGCTGCTCAGCAAACATGTACTGTCGGGGGATTGGCCAGCCACCTCTGAAACGCTCTGTCCCTGTCCATAATCTGGTTTGGGGGCCAGGGCTTTCCAGTGCCCATTGTGGTCATTTTCTGCCATTTCCGATGGCATTAGCACCTGCAGTTTATAGTGAGAAGAGAGATGCAGAGAAAGAGGGTATTTGGGAAAAGAAACCCAAAACCAACAAACAAACCCCAACCAAAATACTGCACACCAGGGTTTCGGATTGGCAGCGCATACCCACTACAACCCAAAATAAAATAACTGCAAAATCCTGCTCCTTTTCCCCTGTGCCACAAACCCCTCTGATTCACACCAGGATGCTCACTGAGTAAACAAGGGTTAACATGCAAGATGTTCTATACAGTGTGTCCAGAGAAGAATTCTCTCACTGTCACCTACAGAAAAACACACAGTTCATCCATTTAGGTGATGACATCTCTGACTTTGAAAAGCCATTTCGGAGAAGGGGAAGTATGGCAGAACATCTTGGAAGTTAAGAGGGAGAGAAGCTGGGAACTGGGAGTTTCCTGGCAGCCGCAGGTGGATGCTACTGCAATGATGCATGATAAAGAGGCATGGAGAGGGAGGCGGAGGGTGCAGAGGACGCAGTGCAGTTTCCAAGTGATCATCCATCACCGATGGCTCTGCCTTCTCCTCTTCATGCCAACAGGTGATGGAGCCTCATCCATAAAACATTTCCTGGGTGTCACTAACTGGAAGACGCATTGGAGGGTTACACTCACTCTGCATAAGAAATAACTTCCCAGATGAAGGAGAGAGCTGCCACTTTTAAACTCCCTGTGCTTTCCTCCTCCCCACCCGTCCCTGCATGCTGCACCCAGAAATCATCTGTCTCTCTCCGCCAGCATCTCCTCTCTTCACCAGCTGCCACTATTCCTCTTCCATGGGTACTTATTTTATATAACTACTTCATATATGTATTTATGTGGGGTTTTATACAGGCTACCCCATGTAGGTAGACCTGTGGAGTCTTCTAATGATCTTAGGAGGAAAATCACATTTCCAACACATGCAACAGCCCCTCCAACTCCTAGCTCCTCCCAACTCCTCACTCTCTTCTCACATGCTTCTAATCCCATTCCTGCCCTAATTTATACTCTCTACATTTTAACCTGTCTTTCAACAAAAAGCTCCCAAACACACACACATTCAGTAAAACACAGCAACAGCATAACCTCCCTGCTTAGCTTAGATGACAGTACCCTACTAACTTCAAAAGTCAGGGCTACAAGATCTCTGAAGGTTCTGCTCCCCAGATAATTCAAACAGGAAGATCTGGGAAGGAAAAAAAAAGTGTTCAAGCAGCGCAGAGCCACTAATTAAATGATTTTCATTTATATTTACAAACAAAAAATGGCTGGGTGATTCCTTAAGTACTCTGGACTTAGGATCTGAAATATGACTCAGGTTACACCTGATGGGAATCAGCAGGTTTTCCTGTAATGTTCTGGAATTGAATGATTGTTTTGACAAACCGCTGCATGCATCAGCAACATTGGCAGCCTCCACAAAAAGGAATTAAGTCCTTAAATAGCAGGGAGAGGATAGGGAGCTGCAGGGCAGCCGGGGGGGGGGGGGGGGGGCGCACTGCAGAGCTGGTGCGGGAAGCCCAAGGTTGGGAGAGCTGCGGCGGGGGGGCTGCATGGCAGGAGGGGGCACTGGCAGAGCTGGGTATAATAAATGATGTGCAGCAGCTGTTTGCAGCCAGCTCTATCACTCCATATTTTTTCACTAGAATTACAATTCAACCATTCTTAATACCAACTCCTGTGCCATTTACTGCCTGACTTACCAAACCCAAATCACTTCTGCACTTGTGTTCCTACATAAGCAAATTGATTGTTCAGAATGCCAACCTCAGCTGTCAGCCGGCCAAGTGCTTCTAGAAATGTACTGCATTCGGTGTTAGATACTTACTTGTCTCCTGAATGAGAGGTGGAGTATCTGGAGAGTAGATGAATCTCACCTGTAATTAAATGCTTCTAAGAAATAAAGTGGCTACAGAATTAGGGTGGGCATATGTCTTGGAGATGGATATATACTCTCTGAGAAAGCTGGCTGTGTCTTGGAGGATTAAACAGCGTAAAGCCATGGGAAGATAAGGATGCAAATGGGCATGATGATGAGAGAGAAAAAACAGAGGAGGAAGAAGATCTAGAGACAGCAAAGTCTGTGAGGCAGAGGAGACCACCTGAAGAAAGAAAAGCAGCTGGAATCACTGAACAAAGAAATGGAAGAAAGAAAGGAAAGCTCTACAGATAGCCACTGAACACAATACCCCACCTCCAATCCCCTCCAGAGGAATAAATGCTGACCCTACTTCTTGCCTGGCTTGTCAGGGGCTGTTTGGCTGAATAAGTCCAGCCCAGCAGCTCTCTCCCGCTCTCTGAGCATTAATATATTCATTTCATTATTCAATTATTTAAAACATTTCTTATGTTCCATCTATTTCACACAGATGGAGGTGGGGTGGGCTGCTCCCTTTCTCTCTCAAACCTGCACCACAGGAGCCTCGGGAAATGTAGGGCACAAAGCGCTCCTTGGCTCTCCCTCCTCCACCAGCTTCACCCTGGCTCCAGCACCAAATACTCCCTTACCCGCACCTCAAACACCTTGTTTGAAAGGAAACCCTGTGAGTGATTTTGCCACCACTGCAGTGGCCCCTGCGAGGTGCAGAGTGCTCTGTGCCACCGCAGGAGACCGACTGTGTGTCAGAGGGAAGCAGATGCACTGAAATTCGCTCTCCTGTCAAACTCTGCTGGCCCCTGCAGGCAGGCTGCCTTCTCACGATGTGTAAAATGTAAGGCTGCGGGTTAGACAGATACTCTTTTCCTCTCCATTTGTCTACCAGCTTTTGAGGGGCTAATTAGCTTGTTAGTCATGGTGTCTCTCTCAGGCTTGCAAACCACCATAAATCTCCTCCTTCTCTCTCTCCCTGTTCCAGGGGAGCATTAATTCAGAATCTTGGATGGGAGACCTCCAAAGACAACTTAAGGTGCTGAAGGCAGCAGGGTTCATGAGTGAGTGACTGTCATCCCTCCTACATCATTAGTCCCCATGTCCCAAAGTGACGCTGAGAAGGGCCACCAGTAAAGCAGAGTTCTTGACCATTTGCAATCACAGGAGAGTCAATGGCACCTTGGGTATTACATAGCCCTGCTCCACAAATCACGCTACTAGAATCACATGAAGTAAAGCTGGAAGACCCCTGCTGAATCACCTAGCCATCCCCTACCCCCCAAAAGCATCAACTACATTAAAATAATTCCTGAAAGCCATTTGTCCAACCTATTCTTCTAAATCCCCAGTGGTGGAGAGTCCATGTCTGTCTCCTCCAGTATGTCACAGCAGCTTCCGAAAATAATTTCACTATCACTTCAAACAGAAGTGGGAGTTTTCCTCCTTCCCCCATGCACCTCCAAGAAACTCTTATAAGTGTTGCTGTATACACACAACTCATAATGTTGACTCGCATCAGACTTTCTCCTATGTCACCGTCAGATGAACCGATTCTCAAGGGAGGCCACCTAATTAAAGGTATCTCATCCACCAAGAGATTACTCTGCCCTCTGTTTGGCTAGCAGTCCCTGTTTGCTATAGCTTACAAAACAGCCAGGCCTGTCTTCTGCTCTGCTGTGTCTCCATGCTGCCTGGCGTGGGTTGCTTGTTAAGTGGTATTGAGGAACAGCAAATTCAGCTGTCTTGAGTGGTACCATCATCGCGGGGTTTGCCTTGGGCTTCCTGCTGCTTGTCACTAGAACTGGTGGGCGGATCCAGCTCCAAAATCCTCATTTGAGGCAGAGCTGGGTAAAGATTTTTCAGGGAATCAGCCAGGTATTTTTAGTTTAGCTTAGCTATTCCTTCTGCAAGAAAGAGTTAGCCATTTGACAAGGATTTTGCTGTACCTTTATTAGCAACCCTTATTGTGTTCAACTCTTATGGGAGAGTTCCCTCAGTGCAATTTCATTCAGGCAATTCTACTAGTAATCTGCATGGTTACCAACACTAAAGCATCGTAGCAGATAAGGAAAGAGCACCTGGGGAATCCAGCCCGCCGCTCTGCCGTGAGGATTTCCTGCAGTGCATTCTCATACCTTTGTCCAATTCTGTGATAAATGTTCTCCAGTGATGGAGTGTTCAACCCTTCCCTTTGTAGGAAGAGTTCCCGAGCCAAGAACAACTCACTGACACAAAGTGAATCTGGATAATCAGCCCCATTTGCATTCTTTCCCTCCTGATGCTAGCTAAAGCTGGGTAAACAATTCTGAATGAATCATTTATTAGCTTAATTCTACCTCCTCCAATTCATGAACTGTCCACTAGCGCTTCCCAGTTTTGTTTCCTCCAGCCTATTTTCTCTTCCGAATCATTTGGATGTGAGCATAACACAATCCACTGAAGTCAGCAGTATGATTTCTTTGCATAAAAGTAAGCTTGTGCTTTAAAGCTTTTGCTGAACAGGGCTTGTCTTGATGGATCTTGGGTTGTTGGTTTGGTTTTTTTCTTTACGAACTATCTTTTCTTTTCAACTTGTTAGCAGTGAGCTGGAATTTTACAACTATCTTTCTTGAATACAAGAGTCATGTGGTAAAGTTTGCATATTCTTGAATGCATGAAAGCATTTCCTGGAGAATTTAACTTCCCAGAAAACCACCGCAATTCACAATGTGTTTTCTCAGTGCCACATTGCCAATATCATAGTACAAGAAAGTCAGGATTTGGGCCCTCAAAACTAAAAATCACAAGGTTATGGTTTTTTCTGAGTAATAAATGTTGGGTTCTTTTCATTAGTCCCCTTGCTTCCTAACCTTTCAGGTCCATTCTCTTCATCAAAAGCACAAGGGCCAGAAACATGCTGCTTCAACGAAAGGAAAAAATATCTTGACTTCAACAGCAATGCTTTCAGAAACATAGTGAATACGACAAGCCTCACAACGAAACATGAGCACTGGCAACACCTAACTAAGCAATTATGGGCTAATAATACAAACCAAACATTAGTTTGCAATGCTGAATTAACTGCCATGGTTTCTACAACAGTTCCAGCCAGAGGACTTCTTTCCTGAGATAATCACACAAATCAAACTCAAAGGGGGGAGAACAGAATCAGGGCCAAAACGAACATTCAAGCCAGTGCCGGAGGAAGGATTTGGCCTCCTAAGCTCTATTTACTCCCTATACAGGGTTGCCCTAAACAATAACTTTTTGTCCTGGGTGTCCTTCCAATATATGATTGGTAGCTACTGTCCTTCTCTCTATGCCAACTATGCAAACATCTCTCTTATCTTTCATTTGGAGGGTGGTCCCTTTGCGTGCCATGGCAATGTCCTGCCTCTGTCAGCTGAGTTTAATACATGAGCATCTCAGGGACTGATCGAGGACTGGACTACTTTTTCCAGGAATCTCTAATACTTCCCCATAGCAGCTCTCTCTCCCTTATACCCGTTTGGAAGGAGAAGCAGTCATGTCCCTTCTCCAAGAGCGATGTGAGCACTCCCTCTGCCGTTGAACGAGGGCTTCAGGCAGGTGTGGCCATACCGACACTCCGCAGCTATTTGCAGCTGATGCCTTCCCACAGCTAATAGCTATTTGGCTGGCATTTGTCTCACAGTGGAAGGGTTACCACAACACATGCTGAGAACGTCTGGCCACGGGAAACTCGAGCGATGGAGTTGTTTCCAGTGCTCTTGCCCCCATCAGGCACACTGATTTCTAAACCGGGTGCATACATGTGCTGCCTGCGCTCTGCAAGATTCAATTTATACCAGTAGACAAGAAGTCAAGTTCATGATCCCCAGGACAGGAGAGCAGATGGCCTTGTGCTTTTGATTTTTTCAAGTGAAACCATCTGGCTAATTTTCTTTGGCTTGTGCATGTGCGTGTGTTAGCAGAGAGAGAGACAGCCTGCTTCCCTGTCGAGGCTGTGCCTGCAGTCACAAGGGAAGAACTTGCTATTTTGGAAGTGGGTCCTGCCCATCCTAACCTCTTCAGGTAGGGAAGAGGTACCATCATGGCTTTAGCTGCTAATACCAGCCGATGAGATGTGGCACAAGCATATATCTGCAAAGTTGTGGCCCTCAGTTACACAGATGTTGACTTTCCTTATTTCCCCTCAAAACCAAAGCCTGCTATGGCAATTCCCACACATCACCTAACAGGTCATGAGCCAGGAGATCTGACCCCATTTACCACCAAGGCTGGCAAAGAACGTACTGCCCTCCACTCAGCACTCTTTCCCTTCCTCCTTTAAGCTGTTGAGCTTCCCCACCTTCCAGGCACTCTAGCCTGGAAGTACCCATGCTCCAACCTCCTCATCCACACAATGCTCTTGAGAGGTAGGGAAGTGCTGCCACCCCCATCTGACAAATGGGCTAGAAGCCCAGACAGACTTCTCTGTATCAGATGGGAAATACACAGCAGAGCATAGCAATGAACCCAAGCCTCGCACTACCTAGCTTAGCTCCCTAATACAAGAGGTGGTAAACATTTTGAGAGTCTGCTGCCAAATTTGTTTAAAACAATCCGACAAACAAGCTTAGAGGCTTATTATCATTGCTTCCAGCCCAAGTCTTAGCGAGAGCCCAACTTGGAACTGGTGACAACAGTCTGCCAATGCTGCTATACCCACTGGACCAACATCGCCGTCATGACAGAGAGGTGCTGAGCCCTCTTCCCACTTGAGGCAGGATGGTGCAGTGGCTGACACCCAGCCTCTCAAAGTCTCCTGTCAGTGTGACCAGACTCAGGATATATTCCCCCACCAAGCACCTGTAATAACATCGCATCTCCCCATCACAACCACATCACCCTGCCACCCCAGGAGGAAATGTGCAGATGCTGCCCAAATGCAGGGCCTGTGTTTCCAGCCCATCAATCCATCTTGTGGGACTGATCCTCTTGTATTTACATTCAGACACTGTGGGGCTTGGGAATCCTGCTTCCCATTGCAGGCAGGCTCAGGCTTATCCTACCCATCCCTTATACAGCTTCCTGCCAGCAGAAGGAAAGTCTCTTGGATGATCAGATGGGTCTACTCAGGGAATGCCAACAACAGTATCCCCAAGTGGCTACTCACTGAGCCACTAGTAAGATTAACCTGCCTGATGAGCGATATACCCTGCGCCAAGAACAGAAAAATGTCTCCTTCACTTCATTTTACTTTACTAATTTTGAAGCAGTCAAATCCCCCGTTTGCAGCAGAGCTTCCCACAGCAAATGTGCACTGGCAGCCCAGAAGGCTAACCGTACTCTGGGCTGCATCAGGAGAAGCATGGCCAGCAGGTCGAGGGAGGTGATTCTGCCCCTCTACTCTGCTCTGGTGAGACCTCACCTAGAGTCCTGCGTCCAGCTCTGGAGCCCTCAGCACAAGAAGGACATGGAACTGTTGGAGCGGGTCCAGAGGAGGGCTACTAAAATGATCCGAGGGCTGGAGCACCTCTCTTATGAGGACAGGCTGAGAGAGTGGGGGTTGTTCAGCCTGGAGAAGAGAAGGCTGTGGGGAGACCTGATTACGGCCTTTCAGTACCTAAAGGGGGCCTATAGGAAAGATGGGGAAAATCTTTTTAGTAGGGCCAGCTGTGACAGGACAAGGGGTAATGGTTTTAAACTAAAACAGGGTAGGTTTAGACTGGATATAAGGAAGAAATTCTTTATAATGAGGGTGGTAAAACACGGGAACGGGTTGCCCAGAGAGGTGGTGGAGGCCCCATCCCTGAGAACATTCAAGGCCAGGTTGGACGGGGCTCTGAGCAACCTGATCTAGTTAGGGGTGTCCCTGCTCACTGCAGGGGGGTTGGACTAGATGACCTCTAGGGGTCCCTTCCAACCCAAAACATTCTATGATTCTATGATTCTAAATAGGCAGTTGGCTGCCCATGCAGGATTCCTCTCTGGGAGATGCCTGTGCCTGGGGCTAGCACGTCACTCTAGCACAGAGGGGATGGTGGGTGCAGAACTTGGGGCTCACTCTGGCACCCACAGCCCAAACATGGCAGGGGAAACCAGTACCAGGTGGATAAGCAGTCACAGGGAAGGACTGTGCACTGGATGGGGTTGAGGAGAGTGCATGCATGTGTGTAACTATGCTGCTCTCTGTTGGCTGCAGCAAAGGGAACAGATACGGTTTCAAACGGGTATTGGGGAAGTGTTTTGCAGCTTCCTATATTGTAATGTGAAGCTGTCAAGACTGAAAGTGCACAATTTTTATCCTCTGTGCTGGGCAAAGAAAATTCATCTGTTGCCAACTATGAAACCACTACCTTCACAATCAAATGCAAACCAGGAAAAAGACATCCAGACCACAAGGCTTCCATTCTCCTACCCTACTCACCTGTTCTGCCCCATCCCTTTATCATCTTCCCTTTTCCATTTTCTAGCAACTTCCACATCTTGCTCTTCAGCTCTCATTGCCAGTGCTTGCAGCACAGCATCTCTGCTTAGCAGTGCTCTGCCTGAAGCATGTGAGTAGCGCAAGGGATGGGGAACTGATTGGGAATGTGCTGCATTTCTTAATGAACTAACGATGGTCAGAGCCCAGGATGGAAACAACAGAAGAGGATGCAGTCCCTCAGTGCCAGAAGCCATTAAAAATAGTGGCTCAGTCTTTCTCTACCTACAGGGGAGTTAGTTTCTCACAAAGAAGCCACCATCTCCTTCAGAAAACTCTGACCTATGGGGCCTGTGCACTTGCAGCTGTGACTCGCCAGCTCCAGGTGCCATCCCACACACGTGCTGCTCTGGCCTGCTCTGCTCAGCTGGGTGTGGATGTTCCCTGATGCTTCTGGCTCCTTCTCCATGTCCTTCCCTCCCAAACTCCTTCTCACCTACAGCTATTTGTCCCAAGTTGCTCTGTCACTAGAGAGGGCTGTCACATGTTGTACAGCTGGGTTGCTCTCTGCCCGCTGTCCTCTGAAGGCAGGGATGGCTTCCAATGGGAGAAAACATACCTGGAAGCAGGTTGTAGGTCTATAGTCTTGGCTGGCTGGTGATAGCTAGAAATAGCCAGAAAGCAAGAATTCTGTATCAGGGAAAGAGGGAGTTTTTGAGATGTGTTATAAAGTGAAGATTATCAGAAAAAGGCTGTGAAAAACAGCATGAAAAAGATGAGAGCATACGCAGAGACACAGATGCCACTTTTTGTTTTCAGGACACCATTCAGCCTGCTGTTTCCTTGTCTTCCCTACGCCAGAAATTCCCTCTGGGATCTGACAAAGTTTTCTCAGCAAAGTTTAATCAAGTTTTCACTAGTGGTCTTGACAAAGAACATTTTCCATGAAAGTAAACAATCCTTTCCCTTCATCATTTCACCTCTCCCTCCCACCGTGACCATTTCTGAAGCTCTAAAGGACTAGTCCGCATGCACCCCCACATGCCTTGTGGACCCTATTATTTCAAGTCCAGGATCAAATACCTGCCTTCAGCGTAATCATCCACAGTCAATACAAAGGGCTTGTAAGAGAAGGTATAGAGATCCTGGTGCCCTCAGCTTTCACTGACTAAAGCCTGCATCTATTTGAGTAAGAGGGCCCATGAGAAAAGATGGCTTAGAGTTATACTTCTGGCTGTACAGAAGAATTGCTGTGCCATGCTGGGTACTCCCCTTACCTCCGCTTCCCCTTCAAAGATGAAGATGGAGACTGACAGGTGATTGTGAGAAAGGACATCAACTATACCTTCATTTTTCTGGGGTTAGAAGAGCGAGGCTTGATCCTTTCTCACCTTCTGCAACTGGTGCAGTGAGGAAGGGCCAGCACTCTTGGGAGCACTACAGAGACAGCAGAGCACCAGCGTACTGCTCTTCTGCAAGAGCAAAGACAAATAACCCTGTGGCTGGGTAAAGAAAACCTTTAATCCAACACTGTGTATAGTGGATGAGTCCTGCTCAGTTCTTTAAGGACAGGGATGCACATGAGCTTTTCAGAGGGATCCTTCTAATGCACACAACCCCAACTCTTCTTTCTACGGAAGAGTACAATCCCTCCTGCAATATTTTACATGAGGTTGCAAAGCTCATTTTCCCGAAGCATTACAGGGCTACATCTTCTGTCCCATCTGGACATAGTGGTGCCTATGGGATCCCTGAGAAGGACCTTCAGTATCCCATGCAGTGGGAACAACTATGCCAATGCCAGGCCAGGGCTGCATCCCTACCCCTGCTTGAGAATCCAAGGCAATAAGACCTCTATGTACAAACAAGCCATCCAAATTAGAAACCCCACGCCATGTACACTCCACCACTCAAACACCTGAGATGGAGCAGTTCACAGCGTTTCAGCTGTTTTCAAGACAGGGGAAAAAAAAAAAGGGAAAAACCCTCAAAACCCACCAAAAGGCAACCTCCCCCTTTGCCAGAAGATGGCAATGGTGCTCCACTTGTTCATCTCTGATCCCGTTCCTGGAAAAGAACACATCGATGCCATCTACAGAGCACTTGGGAGAAGCAAACTCTTTTAAAAAAATGCTTCAACTCTGTGCAAGGAAAACACTTTAGAAAAGCGTGGGAGAGTAAATAAGGCCATTTCATGTGCAAACCCACCACCTAGAAGCCTGGATGTGATGGCAGATTCTCGCTGCACAGGAGAAACTGTGTGATTTTCTCATTCTCCTCCTTTCATTTTCCCTTCATAGAGATTCAGTCTAGAATATTAAGAGAACAGGCTTATTTATTTATCTATGCCTTTTTAACTCGCCTGATTAAAAGATTTCCCCCCTCCCCTGCACGTTCCAGTCTGTGCGGAGGGGAAGCAGTATGAATCCAGCAAAGATCAGACAATCTCAAGCAACAGCATGATGGCAGCTCCTCCTCCTTCCTCTCTGTTTTGATTGAGTCCTTGAAATGCCCTTGAGCTATAGTGCATAATAAACTAACATTTAGGCAGACATGGGCTCAGCAGTTCAACCCATTCATGTGGAACCTGCAACTCTCCCCAGATAAGGGTAAGCAGAGAGCTAAACCCCAATATAGCCCCCTTCTTCTGCCTTCTGCCCCGTGAAAGACTGAGCACCTCACACTGTAGGGCTGCTAACCTTCCACTGATGGGTGATTGGGCCAAAGACAGGCCCTCTGGGGATTCAAAATCTCCCATTGAACTAAAGGAATAACTTGAAATCTGCCTCCCGGCTGTGGGCTCTCACCCAAGAACTCCTCAGTGCTGCTGCAGGCAGAAGGGGAAGGAGACCTCAGCATGGCACAAAGGACTGCAGGCAGAAGGCAGCTTAAATGACAGCCAGGCAGGAGAGCCTGGGGGCAAGTCCCACCCGCAGGAGGTTGGACCTGGCACCACCTGAGAAAAGGTACTGGAACCTGCGAATACAGGGGATGAAGGCATCCTCATTTGGCCGTATGAGCACAGCGTCTCTGAAGTAATTATGCTTGTCCGGACACTGCAGGTCCTCTAGCAGCCGTCACGGCATAGGGTCACTTAAAGATTAGGCTGTTTAATTAAAACAGGGTGTGGAGCAGATTCTGGGGAAGGGCAACTTGCCCAATGACAGCATGGACTGTGCAATTTCTCTGGGAGAGGAGCTGATTAGAGAATAAGAGTCATCCCTGCCACAGGGAAGGGGACTCATCTCTGAAACTCCTCAAACAGGTACTTCATGGTGACCTGTCTCGTTAGCAGGAATAAAAGTCCCATCACAGGGCTTGGCTGAGCTGGACATGTTTCAGGCTTCTCTCCATCTGCCTGAATGATTCCAAAGTGGGAGGAGAGATGTCCTTGAGATATGACTTCTCTCTCAGATATTTCCACCAGAGGCAGAAGTAAGTAAAACCACACCAACACACCACCCCTTTTCACTTCAGGTAACAACACCCCCCTCTCTACAGTGCAATGACTCCCCCAGCAGGGAGGGCTGCCCCCTCTATGGGGGCTATTGGAAGACACAGGGCTCCAGGTGTCTTAACATGTTGACAAGTTCAAGGCACCCTGAAAGAGGAGAGAGCAAGGGAGCAAGAAACAAAACAAAACAAAACCAGAGGTAAGACAGATTCCTCAACTGCAGCTTGCTGTCTACCTCCACCATGTCCACGGGAAAAAATGGAGCAATCCTTTCTCACTCGCCTTCTGCTTCTGAGGATCACAAAACGAGAAGAGAAACATGGATATAGTGAATTATTACCAAATGGTGAAGACCGGTGCTGTGGTTCAAAAGGGGAAAAGCCAATAGATCTCTAAATGCTAGCAGGTTGTGAGCCTTTCAGCCTTTACAGAAATGGTTATCTTAGATCATAAAAAGGCCCATTTCCCGGATCACAGATAGGTCGTTTCTTGGCAGGCCAGCGAAGGAAGGGAGAGAGAGGGAAGGGGAGGGGGTTTATCCCCAGACACACTGGTGCTCACAGGGCTTACCTCATCTCACTGCTTTATCTGTCAGCAGGATGTTCTAACTACGGGATGGGTGGAGTTACTGCTCCACAAAAAAGAAGACCAGAATAAACTAAAAGGGCATTTTTCCACAACAGCTTTGCCTGTGCTTCCCTGCTACCCTGCAGCCTCCCTGCCTGCCCCCAGCTCTCCCAGCCCTGAGCTCCCCACCAGCTCTGCCAGTGCCCGCCTCGGCTCTGCTGCAGCCCCCTGGCTCTCACAGCCCTGAGCGCTCCTCTACACCAAACTCCACCAGTGGTGCCTCCAGGCATTAAATACTGCTCTTGCTGCTCACTTTTCTCAGTTGCCTCTTCAGCAGGGGAGCTGATGGTGCTGTAGGAAGTCTAACACCATGACTTTTTATGCAACGGAAGGGACAGTCACCAAATACATTTTTGTTAAGGTGATCTCACTCAGGATTTCATACTCGGCATCACAGGTTAACAGGCGTGACTCCAGGTAAGCGCAAAAAAGAGCGCCTGTCACCTTGCACAATGCTGCTTTGCATGCATTCAGCTTCAAATCTGTGCACCCAAAAGGAGAGCTTGTCATAGTAAAGTACATCAGAAAAGTTAATCCCATGTGACAGATAGTCCACACGACGTTATGAGCCAGCAGTTGGCTGGCGTCCTGTTCTGAGAGGGTGCTACAGTCACAGGGCAGGAAAGCCATGCACACATACACACACAGAGCACTGAGATGGCAGCGTGTGAAAGACAGCAAAATCCTCAGAGCCTATTGCAAACACCACATGGGCACGCATTTGAGGCAACGTATGCATACACTTCTTACATGCTTTGGCAAACACAACTGAACATCGTGTACGGGCCTGCTCACAGACAGAGAATTGAACAGTACAAACTGTAGCCAGACAGATAAACACCCAGCGACCTCAGCTAACGCAACTGCAAATCACAAAAGCACTAGAAGAAATTCCTTCATATACTAGCAAAAATGTGCAAATTTAGCCATACACTTTGCCAGACGGGATTGAAGGGCAATGCACGTGTCCCGTGGCAGACACAGATGCACAAATGCTTTTGTGCACCAGCACGGAGCCTCATACAGCCCCTGAAACGTGCATTGCCATGCAGGAGCATAAACGTGAAACATGGGGGGTTACACAAAAGCAACCCCCAACTAGAACTATAGAAAGAATTGTTTAAGGTGGTCACCTGGCCTGGACACTCCTGAAAGCAGGAACTCCCAGTATAACCGAAATGCACTGGCTACTGTAGCAGCAGACAGACCTGGAAGCAGCTGTAAGGAACACATGGAGATGTCTAGGAATGAAAGAAGCGAGGGAGGTAAGTGCTGCACTGGGGAAAAGGGTGCACTCACAGCATCCTGGGGCAGCATGGACAGACGCCGGCCATCCTCAGCTGCTTGCTGCACAGAGTTGCCCGTGTATGGCAAGGATGAGAAAAGCAGGTGCTCTTTCTTTCCACCATTTCCGGACAGCAGGGGCTCCCGCCTCCTGCAGAGTCCTTTGAACTGTCCAACAGCACAGTGGCTGTTCTCAGCATTTTCCAAATTATATTATCGCACTGTCAGCCCTCACAAAGCCGATGGGAAAGGGCCATGCAATCAGGTGATGCAAATCAGTTTAGCTTTGCTGAAGCCATCAGAACAATGCCATTTCCCGCTACTCGATGCTGGGGCTTTCATGCCAGGTGAGTCCAGGAGCAGAGCTGAGCTCACAGTGGCCCCATTGTGACTCCTGCTCAATATTCTCTTAAGTAAGTTTTATGCAACTTATTATGTCATATAGTTACATACACACCCTTGACACTACTCGCAGCACCATGTAATCCTCACATCATGCAGTTTTCCTGCAAGAATGTAAACAGAAGCCACTGATTTCCTCAGAACGTTTTGGTAGGAAAAAGAAATTATTTTCAAGGGGAGCACTCATTCCGCTGAGGCCAACATGTGCTATGCGCCCTATGCAGTAACACGGCCCACTACAAGTCACGATCATACACTCACTGTCATTTTTATTCTTTGGGACCAAACCTCTGTGCCCCACTCAGAGGGATAGAATGAGACGATGACCGGAAGTGACCATCCTTATTTTTATCACGGGGGACTTCACGCTTACGTTGCAAGAGTTGCCCCAGAAGAAGACAGAAATATTTGTACACAGACAGTCTTAAACCCCCTGAAATTAACTGCAAGAGACCACACCGAAGCCAAAGTCTGCAGGTTACTACTATCTTAGCAGGTTTCTACTATGGCAAGTGAAGGCAATAGCTGTTGCACAGAGAAGCCAAAAACATAGACAGACAGACACAGCGGTGAGCGTGGATGCGCATAAATGAACAAAGACAGAGGAGAAAGTCCGATTAGTGAAAAGGCTCCTGCACCATCAGAGCAAATGGGAGTTTTAATTTGCCACGTTAAATGGATGCTGAGACATCACCCACCAAAAGGAATGTGTCTGCAGCACGGGATTTGACCTGCTGCTTTCCTCCTCTGTCTGCAGAGCACAGAAGCTCTGGTTCCCTCATGCTCCTCTACAGAACAAAAGGAGGAAGAAGAAAAAAAGCACTGCCAAAGAGGCCCTAACTCATCTCTTACTCTTGGATAAGTCCAAATTTATCGCTCTGTCTGCCTTTGAGTCTTTATTATCTCCTTAAGTGGCTAGCTTTGTACACAATTTATTATAAAAGCCTGGAATCTACAGTCAAATTACAGATCAATTGAAAACTACACAGAAAACAATTAACATCTGGCAGCGGTTTCATCTATAAAGCTGTCACAGGCTTTGCCAACCCTGAATTCCTCTTCTGACACCCGTATTTCCTCTCCCCGAACCCAGTCTCCTCTTTGACACCTCATGGGTCTGCGGGAGAGCTGAATCTCCTCTCCCCAACCCTGTGGTGGCATATGACTGGCTCTGTACCAGCAGGCCACCATGTGAGGTTATGACAAACAGGCTGAATATGGCATAACACCTCTCTGTCTCCTCTAAAGATGGGACTTCCCTCAGGTGCTACAGAGGGAAGCTGAAGCTGGGACTGTCCCACTGTGCCAGAGCTTCCACCTCCTCCTGAGCAGGTGGAAGGCAGGAGAACTGTGTTTTGCCTCCATCACTGCTTATTGACCTGCTTCTCCTCATTGTGAGAAGCCTACTACCTTCACAGGCATCTCTGTCCACTTCCAGCAGCAGCAGTCCTCTGCCAGGCACCTATCATTGCTGGGAAAGATCAAACGTGGGTGTGACAGACGTAACACCAACTTCTAAGGAGAAGCCTACCTTTCACAAGGTTGCTCAAAGCATTTCCACTGACAGTCAGCTTCTCCCTTCCCCTCAGCTTTCCCGTGTTTTGTGTCAGTGAGAGGAGAACAGTACGAAACGGAGATGGCCACAGGCAGCTCTCAGTTTTCTGTGGGAGAGTCTGGCCTTCTCCGGGGTCAGAGCTTTGGTGGCTGAAACCTGCTCTGATGAGACCTTCAAATAAAGTAGAAAACAAATGGAAAAGCAGCATAACATTTGCAGATACCCCATCCTTCTAAAAACCTTTCAATCATTCATTCCTGAGAATAAAAGCTGTCTCCAGCAGCATGTGCCACCAACCTTGTGGCCAACATGTCATCTCCTCACCATACAGAGTTTCACTATTTGGCAAGGCTCTTCCATTTACTGGGAGAACATGAGGGAGTTGGAGTTCAATGATCCTGAAAACCTCTTTGTCCATTCTCTCATTGTCTCTCTCTCTCTCTCCACAGCCCTTCTACAGCTGATTCCTACTTCTCCATCTCATCTGCACAACACAAAGACTCTGCTAGTAGAAGGCACTTCAATAGACACCAAGGCAGGAGCATTGAATAAGCAGGTAATACTGGTTTTAGCAAAGAACATCTAGCTTGGCTTTCCATTATGTGATGTGATGGGAGTGCCAGAAAAAAAGGGTATCTGCTGAGTTCATGCACACTTCACATTGTAGAGTTACTAGCAACTTTTGAGGCATAAGTTCATGGACACTGTCTCCCACCCCATGGGCCAAGCGCTGCTTATAACGGGGTTAAAAGGAACAAAGGTGAGGTGGGGACTGACTGAAACATCTCCAGCCATTACTTTTTAACAGTACTGCTGTAGAAGTAATTAATTTTTCTGGTGTGCATTTACCATAGTTTTCATCCCAGCTGAAATACTACAGCTGATATAAACATAAAAAACACTGCAGTCAACATGAACCTGCACTCATCATGTTTGGAGCGTTGGGGCAAAACACACTTTGGACATTTCACCCATCCTTCACCTTGCACCACCCCCAGACACATATCCTTCCTTAGCGAAATGGCAGTATCTTGCTGCAGAAGTGAACTCCCTGTTTGGACAGCGGGAACACTGAGCTGAGAGTGACTGGCAGGAATGGTCGCACAGGAGTAGCTCTGGAGATGCTTGTCTCACGGAAAGCTGGGGAGAGGAAATGGATGAGTGGACGGTGCAAGGCAAGCCTCCGCCCTTCAGTGAGCTAAGAACAGCTGTTGTTGATGATGATTGCTTCCTAATTAGCTTGCTCTTGTATAAGCTTGATAATTTTATGTACCTCCAGAGGAGTGGATTAGCTCTGAATTCACATTGTATCCATTTGTGAAGAGTACCCTATAAATTATTTACCTAACTCTCAGAAATATTAGATCAAGAAGACTCTAAGTATGTCTAATTATATGGCAAGAATAACATTGCACAGAAAGACTTGCTGCATTTACAAGTGCATAGAAGTGACAAACTACTTTTCAAAGTTACCGTGCATACCCCATGACGCTACAGGTTTACAGTTACGTTCTTATTACTAATATTTCTCCAAAGTGTTTTTTGTATGGCAGGAGCACATAGAAACCTCAGCCACAGATTTGTCCTTTGAGAGGGAAAAAAAAAAACCAGACCCAAACCAAACTAAAAACCAGTCACTATCCCCAAACACATAAGGTTATCACGGCCATAATGAAACTAAATGAATTTGAGTGTATACTGGTAAATGGCTCTAAACTTCATAAAGACTCTATCAACTTCTCCCAAGTTGCTGGCTCTGATTCACTACTGGTTTAAGTAGAATAACACAGTGATGAATCAGCTATGCTATAATTTTCACTCCATTTTTTGCTCTGTTAGTACATTGTTACTTCATTACTATTGAACCACTATATTTTTTCTGTGCTTTGCAACCAGCATTCTGTTAACCCGCAGTGAGCCTGCAGCCATTCTAACAGAGCTAATACTAAGTCTCATGGCAGTAGCACCCCAGTTCTTACTTGAAGATGAAAGGAGACTTGGCACTCTGCAGTATTTACAGGTCCACTGACCTTATTTCAGGGTGAAGATGACATTCAGATGAGAGAAAACAGAATAGTATCAATTAATGCCAGCTCCAATTAGGAGAAAGAACATGTAACAGAACAGGAAATTGATATAGGAGAAAAGGAACCAGAGAGAAACAAATACACAGAGGGGGCACTATGAAGTGCAATGGGGACATCCTTCCCCATCGCTGCATGGAGGACTTTCCAGCTTACATTGCCAGTGGGCAGTAGACCCTGGTTCACATATACCTGGTCCCTTGGGCTTCTTTTCCCTCTTTTGGCATTAGAAAAATATTTTGGCTTTTGCTGGACTGAAGCTACTGAAGGCAACAGATACTGTGGCTGGTTCAGTATCACATTAATGAACAAATGTGCAACTCAGAGCAGCCACACTTCAATCAGCGTCTCCAATCTGTGAATATCCTCTGAACATTTATATCCCTGCCAGGTATTGATAAAGCTATATAGCACCCCCAGCAACATAGACAGGTGTGGGAATGAGTTTGATTAGGAACATGGAACCAAGAAAACAACAAGACTTTACAGATGTAAGCAGAATACCCAAGGCACGCTATTTACATATTCCACTTCTGCAAGAACAGTGCTGGCATCAGGCTCTGTGAGGCAAAGGCCATAAGGTATGAAAAGCCCACCTCTCTCTCACCTCATGAGTAATTTCAAATTGAAGTCCCCCAACTTTGCCCTCACTTTGCCCAAAACTTTTCTCCCCACCTTGCTTATCTTGACGCTTCTCTTTTGAGCAAGCACTACTTACACTCCCTTTAATTTAGATATAATAAGGAAAAGCTTCCCTAAATGTACCAGCAGCATCACATCAATGTTCTACGAGGATGCACCATTACCTATGAACAGATAGTGACTGCCTGTCAGGTGTGGGAAGACAACTCAGCGCTTTACAGAACCTCTTCCAGGTTGAGTCCATCACAGACCAGTATCTCCCCAACCCTCTATCTGGGAAGAGGCATGAGATTGCTGTTGAAATGGACTTAGGGATCTTTACAAGACAAGGCAAGAGCGAACGTAAAAGTCCAGTGCCACTAACGGTGTACTCTTTGCCTCATGTTTTTGCAGCAGAGTGATTAACAGGGGACACACGTAGCATAGCAAAGGAATGTTTCATGGTTGAAAGGTTAATTCTTGATTTGATTTGTTTCAGAAGTATTGGAGATTTGATGGAGGAGGGTGATGGGGTGGAGGATTAAGAGGGCTCCTGATCGAGGAAGAGAATGATTACCGAGATAGGCACTAATGTGCAGGGAGAATCATGCGGTTCCTCCTGAAAATGTATCTGTTTGATTTTCTTGTAATGCTTTTCTGTTGCTGGCTCCAATCAGTAATCCTCACACTCCTAACACGTGCGGCTTGCAGCTGTATTGCCCCCTTTTTCCTGCCCACACACCCTTCCTGGGCCAGAAGTCAGCTAAAGGCAGTGTGGCTGGATTTGATTTGGGAAGGTGATAAAGATGGGGGGAAAAAAAAGGAGGAGGGGGTTTGAGAGCGAGGGAGAGCAATTGAAACCAAAATCCAGAAGTTGAATCTCTCGCACTGAATGTTAACTTACAGAAAAGTAACCCAACAACCTTGAAATAGAGCAAAGCCCAATTTAAATTCATTACATTTAAATTAAATTTAAAGCCCATGTAAATGATTGACTTAGTTAAGAATATGTCATGTGGAAGAGAAAAAGTGCAGCAGCGACATGCCAGGCAGCTTCGGCTAATTTTACAATTCACAGCAAAATCTTTATACTCTGATTGCGATTTTAAAAAATATGCACACAACTTATTAGCACCAATATTAGAGCCAGTATTTATACATCTTCCCAAGAAATCACTGAATGTTTTGCAAACTCCACACACTTCATCTACTGAAATGCGGCTACTTTGTGGGGGTAAGAAGGGCAGGGACCTCCACAGGGGGTACAGAATGGAAAAAAAAAAAAAAGAAAAAGAACATAGGAAGAATAAATGCAATTATTCCTAAGTGGAATTTTGCCTCTCTCTCAGGGCTCGTGCTCTGAATAAATGCAATTATTCCTAAGTGGAATTTTGCCTCTCTCTCAGGGCTCGTGCTCTGAAGTGGGTAAAAATGCTCCAGGATCTTTAACTACCATGACCTTAATTCCAATGCAAAAGAACATTCCACTTCTATTCAATCGAGAGAAGAGTTACTGCATTTTTGAATCTTTTTTTTAAATAGTTAATCTACTGACAGTTACTACTGACACCAGTGGGCACTAGGTTTGCAGTCTGAAGGATTATGTCACTGGAACTTTACAAAACTAGGTGATTTGTAAGAATATTAATGATAACATTAATAAATTAATTCAAAACACGCTCTGTGCCTATCTATCCCCTCCCTGCTACCTCACACAATGATTTTATTGGGTTGGTTTTGGTCTACTGCACCAAAATTGCTTTTGTTTATTTTTTTACAGGAAAAATGGCCGTGTACAGACATTCATAATCTTTGATGTATTTCCAGCATGCTCACTAAAATTTAGAAATAACAAAATTATGACACTGTGGAGCCGAACTTTTAATCTATTAATAATATAATATGTGGTCAGAATAGGCTAGTTAAGCAGAGACTGCTGCAGAGAAGCAGGTCAGATAACTCGCTTTCAAAGACTTCACTTCAAAGATAACTTTTATTTTCCCATGTGAAGTGCAGATGAGCACCTTGGTGGAGTGAGGAGTCCTACAGCAAGTATGACCCCAATTTGATAAATAAGAGATTGCCCCAGTGAAGTGCCTTGAAGACATACTTCCCCATAAAAGTGGAAACAGCTGGGGATCAGAAAAATATAGGTGTTTGGAAGGGAATGGGTTAATACGCAGACAGAAAGGCAACTGTTGCTGCTGGGAGCCATACATTATTTTTTTTCAGCAGCCACTCCAAAAGTGTTATTACCTGTGTATGGCTTTGTTGCTTTTCTTGTCATCGTTTTTTCCAAGATGAACAGGAGCTGGGTATATCTTGTAAATAGAATAGAGTAAAAGAGAACTGTACATGCTTCTCCCTAAATGCCATAAGAAGAGACATGCTTTATAAATACAATTGTTTTGCTTCATTTCATCTTCTTATTGGTGCTGGTTCCAAGCAAGTAGGACTTCAGGAGTTGGTCAATTTAGTGCAAGAGGAATGAATGACGCAGAAGCTCATGAGCACTGAATCTAATCTAAGCTGTGCTGCTGGGAATCAGGGGTAACACTGCTGAAAGAAAAGGACTAGGCCCTTCCATGAAAACAGCGTGAAATCAGAAGGGGCCCCTGTAAGTCCCAGTGTTGCTCCCTTCACAAGAAGCCAATCCACCCCTGAGGCTGCAAATGCTCCTAAGCAGTATTAAATAACCAAAAAGAAAAAAAAATCATTTACTTGTAAACCATGTGTCCTTTTCCAGCAATACAACGGCTGCTTTTCCTTTCCTTTTCTTTCTTTTTTTTTTTTTTTTTTTTTTTTTTTTTTCCCACATAGCGTGTAGCGAATCTGTTGCCATAGGAGGCTGCAGGGGCAGATTGTATCAGCAGGTTAAACAATAGGACAAACTCATGGACAACAAGGCCATAAAGAGATATGAAAGCAAATAGGTAGGAATGCATCTGCTAATGTCCCCAGTCCAATGACTCTGTATGCTGGAGGAATACGAGTGGAACACGAGGATACGAGGGAAACAAACTGCAGCAATTGCCCAGATGCTTTTCTGAAAATGCATCTGGTTTTGGGGTTTTTTTGCACAGGTTGCAAACAAAATACTGGCCTAGACCACTGTTCTCACCCTTGAGGACATTGCTTATACTTATGGATAATACCTCATCCTACTGAAGAGGAGAGTTGCATCACGGGCTGCTACAGGACAAGAGGAGTCCAAGCTGAGGCAGCCATCCTTCCTTACCCAAGGGGTGGCATTTGCAAATCCTAGCAGCACAACCACGCATCCACTATCTTGGGAAGTCGGTGGATGAAAGGGCTTGTGGAAGAGGTCACAAACAGGAAGCAACTTTGTCTCCCCTGGGTCTCCGTAGCTACAGCACAGGATGGGGCTGCGGATGCAACTGCTTTCCAGCATGACCCAGCAGTGGCATAGCATCCGCTGCTGAGGTGTTTCCTCCTGCAGCCAGGAATCTGGATTATCCAGCAGCCTTCACCAGCAGCACTCTGTTGCTGGTTAAGTGATACAGCCCCAGCCTGCAAGTTGAACGTGATGCACAGCCAAGCAGTAGGTTGTCCATGAAGAACGGATTCAGGCAAACAAAGAGTTCAGATCTCTTCTCCTTACTCCCTGTGGCTCAAACCC
This sequence comes from Gorsachius magnificus, assembly GCA_034008185.1. NCBI lineage: Eukaryota > Metazoa > Chordata > Aves > Pelecaniformes > Ardeidae > Gorsachius > Gorsachius magnificus. The sequence goes on from CM067081.1 coordinate 127,842,780, forward strand.
ATGAAGTCTCATGGCTGAGGTGCAGCACAGAACCCCTTTAAAAGACAGTAGTGCCCTACTGCTTGAAAAATTGCTCTCAAAAGTAATCAAGCGTCTCACAGAAAGGGGTCTTGAAAGCTAGGCACACCAATTTAAAGATTTAGCTGGAAGATTTTGACAAAGCTCCTTTAAACGGAGCAGATATTTGTCTCAGTGAATGGAAAAATACAGTACGAATTAAGTCTGCAGAATGAGAACATTGGAGGAAGCGACCTGCATTGACTGGTAGCCGATACTGCACCCCTCATGATGTGTAACTAATAACAGCATGCCAGACATTCAGCTTGCACATTAAATATTAATAACATTTTTCTTCTGACTCATCATTAAGCTAGAGCCTTGCTGCACAGCACAAACTGATTTACAGACCATCCGCGGCGGGCTCCCATGCTGCCCGTGTCACTCAGCTCAACACCTGCTATCTGGAGGTTTGCTGAGGGACCGGCAAGCTGGCGAGGTCAGAAACAGGAGGTTTTCAAGCAGAGGAAAACAACAACCCGGGCAGGTAGACAGACAAACAACCGATCCTTCTGACTGCACCTCTGTCCACAGGTAACGTACAGCATATGAAACAAATCTCTGCAGGGAGACAGAGCTTCAGTCTGACTGTTCAAGCTCTGAGGATGCTGCAGATGCAACCGGTGTGCAGCGTCCCCCTCCCCATTTGCTTCTCGGATAAATGTCGTGGCACCTCTAGCCCTTCTGGGAAAGCCTTCCACAAGCAAGGTATTTACAGACCCTCCCAGAACAAGACTATGACTGGCACTATTTAGATAGTGAGGAATAGGATGTACCATTCTCAAGAAAAAATGGTAGGCTCAGCCATGTTTGTACTAAAAGAGAGTCCGGCTGCTCCTTTGTACCTCTTCTCTTCTCAGACAAGGTGGTTTCCAGTTCAGAAGCTTACACTGCCTACAGCTAGAAAGGCACTGGTTGCCTGACCCATGGAGAGCATTTTGCAGGCAGATTTAGACAAACCGTTTTTGAAATATGGGACTCGGCAAAATATAGATCATGTATAACAATTGGAAAATGCTTTCAGTGACTCTTAGCAACGCCCTACCGCAAAAACAGCTTGTCTTAGAAGCTTCAAATGTTTCTTTGAAAGAACCTGGTGAGTTCCAGGAGTACGGGACCGATTTTGAAAAGGTGAAAAGAAAACCTGAGAAGTGAGTCATTGATGAGTTTGAAACATCAGAAGAGGGTGTCAGATTTTTAAAGAAGGTGCCAAACATCTCCTGAAGAACTGTGCTTTCATTTAGAAGCCTAATAAATAAAAAAGTAGCATCTCTCTAATCCTTTTTCCCTGTGAAGTTTTCAGAAAATAGATAGATCACTAGAGGTTTTTTTACACACAGTGAATTTTTTAGAGGAGGAGATGAGATTTATTTCATTCTGGGGCCTTTGGGGGCCAGGGGGTGTGGTGGGAGAGAGGTAGTGTGAGAATCAGAGACAAACGTTTCATACTTTCCTCACGCTAGCTGGGAGTACTCTTCTCTCACTTGCTGGTATGCAGAGATCCTAGATCAGCTGGCAGTATTTCTCAGTGGATATTGTGTTGGGCAAGGATTCAAAACGCCAGAGTCCTATTCACCTGCTTGGGTGATCTTTGACAAATGACTTTAGAACTAGTTATGCCCAGCTTTCTGGATCTATAAAGCAGAAGGGGTAAGCTATGCAGGCCTCCCCCTTCCTCATCCCTCTAAGGTCTCTTGCCATAGAATGACCCAGACACCGATACGTGCTTGTGTACACATATATGAGCTTGCAAGTATTAGGCATATCTATGCGTATGCATGCAGCCATGAACATTTATGATTGCCCCCCTTACATTTCATTCTTTCTTTCCCCAAGTCACAGTGGAAAAACTGCACGCATGCACATCCTCCACCATTTTCCACAGCCCACATTTCCTTCCAAACCTAATGCTCTGTTCTGCTGCACATAGCAACTTTGTCATTGGAATAAACTTCCAGCGTTCCTCCCTCCCCTCTTTTTATATGTAAAAGACTCGTTAATACATTCTACATAAAGATGCCTACCTACAATAATATTGCTGCGCTGTTCAGCAGAGATTGACGCTTACAGGGGAGAGGTGCCACCTTACCAAAGGTTTATTACTCTTATGAAATCTGCTCCAAAGCATTATAAAGGTATAGACAATTAGCAATTTTCAAAATAAGTGAATAAAGTGCATTTTGTGATTCACTGTCTTTGCCCTTTTTTATTACTATTGTTATTATCATCCCTTTTTGCTAATCTGCAGAACTGTGAGCGGGTGTCACTGTCACACAAGAATTTGCCAGATTTTCTCACATTTATCTTGCGCGTTGCCCTTTATTGCTCAATTGTTTTGATGCACAGCGATGAGACAGCTCTCTAAAAAGTGGTACTTTTTTAATTGCTTTCTGCTCAGGAGCGGGGGATAGGTCCTGTACCTGTTGACACAACTGCTGAATCAAAGCCTGCCAGCTATACAGCCCTCTCCCAACCTCTTATTCCCTATCAAAGCACCACGCGCTTATATAAAAGCACTGCAGAGGTTTGGATCATTACCCAGAAACAGTTGTCAATAAAACAGCATTAGAAACAAATCAAAGCACCAATAAAAGACATTCGTTTCCAGATGAGGTTTGTGTGCCGATAAAAATACTTCAAGATCTGTGTAAGAAGAGATCACTTGACCATTCAAAGTACGTAAGAAAGAAAACCAGGACAGAGGGGGAAAAAAAAAAAAAGGAGTGTCAAGGGAAAACTGATCTCTGCATGGGACTGCTGTTCAGAGGAACCAATTTGTGTTGATGAGTTGGACATTTAAGAGCTGATAGCACGCTGTGCTGTCTGATATGACATTGGTGGCTAGGGGATTTCTTCAGCAGCAACTTTATTCACTAAGATCCAAGTACCAGATAATGAACTGCATAGATAGGTAGCATTTCTCTGTGTCAGCGTTGGAGGCAGCAGGTTGTCAGCTGAGTGTTCTCTGTTCCCAAGGCTGAAGGCTGTAAGGGAACTGAGCTGGTCGGCTCCTTCAGGAGCCTTCTCTAGACTACGTACTCTTTTGGCAGATACTGGGGTTCACAGAACATCCAAGCCCTCATGGGATTTTTTTTTTTCTGAGATAATCTGGCCTGTGAAGGCATGATGACCGATGGGTTAGGAGTCTCTGCTCCCCAGGAAGCTAATGGAGCAAGTATCTCCTTCCCACCATCACGCAGCGCTAGGGGAGTATACACCTCCCATTGCTTCCATGAGCCCTCTCTGCTCTGTCCCAGCAAAAAAGTGCCAGGCTTTGACCTCAGTTTCTTGTGAGACACAGGCCTCCTCACAACTGCTTACTTTATGCACACCAAAAAAATAAAAAAAAAAGAAAATCACATCAGGGAGACGAAGGTCCTGTATCTTCCAGACGCCTTTTTTTGTCATTACTCTCCTGCCCCCTCATCACCATTTTCTTGGGTTTTGTTTATTTCACAGAGTTTGCTTACCTCTAATGGCTAAGCCAGAGGGAAAAACACATAATCTTGTTAAATCATTTCAATCTATCTACCTGCCTCCTACTCTTCTGGTGTACAGCTAGCATTTCAAATCACACAAAGGCTGGGAAAGCGTAACCAATAATGCCACTTATCAGGAGAAGAAAGCTTCAAGAAATAAAACCCAACCCCCAGCACATCAGGACGAGAAAGTTGAGCCATCTAATTGCCTACACTGAGTAAACTGTGAAGCAAGACCAGTGGTGGTAATTTCTCAAAGGTTTAGGTTTAAAATATTAGTAATACAGATAAGGGATTAACACTAATACTGTAGGTGACTAATCTTGACTGTGCCTTTTTAACAACAGCGTTGCTACCACCATCATAAAGGAAATTAGCACTGATAATTAGATCAAATCCTTTATGTCAGTAATCCCACTTGAAGATATTTTCGGAAGGTTGGAGGTTTAAGGCAATTTCCTGTATGCGTCCAAGACTCATTAATTAATATTGATATTTAATGTGTTCCAGACTTTCATTTCTTGGTACTACTCAGAGCTGTGTCCAACTAAGTCATTTGAGACAATAGTTTAGTCACACCAGAAAATAATTGCCCATTCAGCACCAAAGACTATCAAGCAACAAATCAGAGACCTTTAAAACTGTCTTACATATCAGGGAATTGAGGTTCTCTGTATTTGAACACTTCAGTGTTAGTTTTTTCCTTCCCATGGCAATACCCTCAAACCCCTGCGTTTAAAGTAAAATCAGTCTCATGGTGAGTCAATATCCTCCCCAATGACTGATATTGCTTATGTCATCAAGATTTCTTCCCTAAAGACCCATCTCTACATTCCTGAAAATAAATACAGTGTCATTTTTCATAATTTTAAACACCTTCATGCTACAGAAGAGGAAAAAAAGAAAGAAAGAAAGAACAAAATAAAATGCTCCAGATTCCCAATTAAAAAAACCCAACCAAGCAAAACCCCACCAAAAACCAAACAACCAAAAGTATACGACTTTAAAACTTCACAACTATTAAAGTAAATTCTATGGTTCTGGGGGCCTAAGCAGCTATTTTCACATGGTCCTGGTTGGCAGTATTGAGCAATGCCTCCTCCCCAAAGGAAGCAGCAGCAGAAGACACAGTCAGATGTTTGCTGGTAGCAATCAGCCCTGCCAAATTTAGAAATGTGTACAAACCATTTTGAACACTTTAGCTCCGGTGCATACATATGTCTCCATAGTGTTCCTCTAGCAGGCATCCATTGAGAATAATGTAAAAGGAATCAGAATATTCAACAGGCAGTGTGCCTGTAGAAGCTGGCCCTATGTTTGGAAGAGCTTTGCACAGCCTGCCTCCCACTGTGCTAACAGCCTTTCATGTTTTTGTTCCTAGCGGTTGAAGATCCATGAACAATCTCTCCCGCCACTGTACCTTTAGCTCCTTATTTCTCGGCACCTCAGTAAGGCTAGACTAAACTGCAGAAATCAAAGAGGAGAAATTATTGTTTGGTTAAGGTTAAATCCCAGTTCATCTAACTCAAACCGCCTGCTGAGGTGCTATACAAACGCGGATGAGGAAAATACTTCAAGGTGCTTAGAAAGAAACCATACCACAAAGAGTATCTTTGAGAGCTGAGGCTTGCTGATTGTTCACCAGTCTTATAAAAACAGGAATGGCCACTTACCTGAAAAGAAACAGAGAAGAAGTATCAATGATTATTCATTTTTTTAAAAGAGAACTACACTTCGTATGAAACGAGAAAGAATAAAATGACTGCGGTGCACCAGCAGGATGGGTGTGGGATGCCCAGGGCTACAAAAGCAGGGAATCAGCCTGAACATATGAGGGCAGAACTGTAGGATGAAGGCAGGACTGAAATAGGAAAGGATATGGCTGGAAACAATTAGGGTACATTTCTAAACCAGAAGCAGAACATGTGGACGTTTTTCTGCCCACAGAGGATGTCCCAAATAAGGGCAGCAGTCACGTTCTCTGGGGTTTCCTTCCCTATTTTCTGCCCTTCTCCCATTTCTGCTGTGAATTAGTACAGAAAATTTTCTTCCAATGTGCAAGTCAAATGTGTCCCTTTCTGCAGATTGAAGGACTCATTCTCTGCAATAAACGTTGAGTTCAGTTAAGCAATTTCTGAATCCTCCCCACAACATTCCTCTCCTGCGCCCTTCTCCATGGAGAAAACCAAACAAAAAAGTCTGAGGAACCCACAAATGAATTCCTTTCTGTGCAACATGTGTGTACAGTCCCATTAGCAGCAACACAGCAGGTCATTGATTGGGGAGGGGAAAATGGCTTTGTTTATGGTAATGGATTTTGAGACTCCTGGTGATAATTTATTTAGTAGGAATTTCTGCAGAGCTGGCTATTACGCTGATGGAAACCCTCAGAATGGGCCGATTTTAAAAGGGGTGTGGTGAAAACAAGTGGCATTGCTTATTTTTTGAAAAATATTGTTATTAAATAATTTCAAACACATTGATAAAAGGTGTCTGAGAGTTATGCTGCTGTAAGTTATAAAACAAATTACATTGCTATTGACAAATGGCAATTTAATCCAGCGATTAACTTCAACAATGTGAACTCCTCTGTTGCTTTGGGTTTGGTTTTTTTTAAGACATAGTATATAGCACATGAAGCAGGATACGTGCTGGGATCACCAGATGCTCTGTTGTTGCTGGCCTCAGACTTATTTTCTGCCTCATCTCCCCAAAGGATACACAACTGGGAGTAACCTAACCAACTCCCTTATCATCTTTAAGTATGGATCAACCCTGGGAAGTATCCACGGGGATATTCATTCTGCATAAACACTTGGTTTCAAGTTAAGCAGTCTCTTTTGCATACAGAAGTCCTCCTGTCTAGTCCCATCCCAAGAAAATCCCCATAGGGGATAAAACCCAAAACAAATGCACAACTTGCTTGAAATTAATTCACCTAGATGATTTAAAATAGAAGAGAGATCATGATCTTGTCCTTGACATATCCTGAAGGAACAAACACTTGGTCTGAAGGATCAAGCCACCCACTGTGCTGTCTATCCTTTTGCAAATACATGCCGAGACAGATGCACCCATCAACTCAGAGATGCCAAGCCCTTTGCAATAACATTGCAGAGCTACCAGCTGTAATGGGATACTGGGAAATCAGATCATCCTACATTTAAACTGATTTCTACCACTGATACTCTTTGCAGTACAGAAGTAGCGTTAAATGCAATAACGTGCTGTTGCATGGTCACTTAATTCTAGAAGTAAATTCAGTATTTGCTGGCATCCCCTATCCAGAGATACGAAGTATCGGAGCTGTTAGTTAGAATTACCTTTGCAATGCCTCCCGGGGAAAACCAGAACAGCTTAGGCATCTGCCTGGGAAGAAAGGGTTGTCACCCTGTACAAAATTGTTTACAAATTCCTCTGCCTCTTGCTTTGCATTACCATTATGGCCCTATTGCTGTCTTGGACACATAAGGGTTTTGCTACCAGGAATAAAAGGGACCTGTTTTCATTGCTTTTAATATTTTCCAAGAAGGAGCTGGGGTAGAACAATGGAAACAAACACAATGTCATTGTGAGACCACTTGCATGTAAGTTAGGAGCAGGTAAGGAACAATGCAACGTTCTTCAATGAGTCAAGTGGAAAAAGGTGTTAGGAGAGCTGTTTCCTAAGTCCACTTTACAGAACCCCATTAAGAACTCTGAAGTTCTTCCTTTAAGATGCAGTTTGACCGTTGTATTTTGAGCCTCCTTTGCTGGCTGAAGGAAGTAAGGGCAGGGAAATATGAATACAAAAAATACTGCAGACATATGAATTTGGCTTTAAACCTCTAAATGGGTTCAGTCAAGTAAAGGATAGGATAATTGTGGACGGAGATTGTCTGACAGGTGAATGCTAAAAAGCATGCCCGGGTGGCTGAACACCTGTAAGCTGGGTTCAACTCTTGCATTAGTTCATTTTATGACCTTAGCTAAGCCATAACCATTTCGTGCCCTTTCCCGTTAAATGATACTCATCAAGATAGTTCCACCATTTGTTAAGTCGGTTAAGATGTTTCAATAGATAAAAGGTATTTTTTTTTAGTGCACCGGAAGACCGATTAGCAAAACTCTACTGCTGTAACAGGACACAGTAGACCCATGACAAAATCCACTTTCTGACTCAAAGTAAGGACACCAACTTTGGTTGTATTTGTTCCAAGAAGAATCTCCCTCAATCTCTCCTAAGGAAGCTGTTCCACTTCAGTTAAACAAATATCTGCCCAGAGCAAGACTGAGTGTTACTCTGTTGTAATTAAGGCTTCCAGATCTGGTTTCAAGGAAATGAGCAGGATTTTGCATCTCCAGTTACTCCCCCCATGCCTTCAATGAAAGTTTCCTTCATTCAATTCAAGCTTGCAAACATCTGCAGGGTAAGCGACATGAATGACATTGCATTTTGCAGCAAATACATGTCTTGTCAAAAATACTTCCTCCAACACTTGTTCGGACACCGTCTGTGGGAGAAACTTGACTGGGTTCACTGAGCCTTTACAGAAATACCCGTGGCTGAGCACGACCACGGCTGAGAGAGGCAGTGACGCAGACTGGACCCCAACACCCCTTCTGCCAGGGCCAGGCTTTCCTTGAGGTTTCCTTTCCGCAAGCTGACCTATCCTTTCCCCTGCTTAGCTTGAGAATCTTGATGAGAAGAGAGCCTGCGGTGGGATGGCTGCAAATGTAATGCAATCAGAAGATAATGACTTCAGAAGGAGAGGGGAGGGAGGGGATAATCAGCAGAGGCAGATGAACTCCCAAGATATAAAAAAAAAAAAAGACTCTGTTTTCATGCAGATGTCCCTAGCAATGAAGAATGAGGGAAGAGGAATACTGAGAAAGAGGTGAAATGGAAGCCGATTTGTTTCTAAATAGCACTATTTCAGCGTTTTCCATGGGGTGTAAGTAGCTTCTTAAACTAAGAGTGTCTGGAAATACCCCAGACAAATTCAGACCTCTCAGCCGTCTTTCCCTCTCTCCTTATTATACGCATATCCATGCCACAATTTAGAGTTAGCTTTGGTGGGAATTGAGGACGGGAATATAAAATATGCAGGGAACATCCCTGTCTCCCTCCAGGCTCAGGTTGAGCTCGGTGCCTATGAAAATATTATGCAAATGTGACAGTGTTTTCTTTGGGCGAGCCATTTAACTGGAGCTTTCAACACCTCAGAAGCCTGGAGACAAAGGGTGCAGGTAATGATAAATGCAATTTATTTACAATGGGCATAAAAGGGAAGGTGTAGGCGGCTGCTCCTACAGGTGATCTCCCCTGCTCTCTCTCAATCACAGGCTTCAGCCTTCCCTCATGATGCCTGCCTGTTTCCTGGGGTGAGGGGTTTCCAGGCATCGTTCCGCTCAAAGGTTTCTCTCTCCCTGCTCAGATTCTGCATTTCATATTCAGGTATGCGACTTCCACAGGCAAGAAGTTTGAACTTCTAAAATCAAAACAGTAAATGACCTGACCTTGGCAAGCCTCGCTACGAATAACGACCCAGGGTTCAGACCTGGAAGAACCCGTGAAGATTTTCAGCCCCTTTGAGGAGAAACAAGACACGGCTACAGCACTACACTGCTCTCCTGGAAATCCTCCCTAGCCTAACAGTATCAATACTTAATGGCAACAGCTCTGAGCACTACACACGCGTTATGGGATGTGAAGCTACCGAACCTAATAAGAGACCGAAACACACCGCTGGGGTACCAGAGGGGGCTGCTGTGCAAAAAAACACTGAGCCATCTTCTAGTGCACATTGCTGAAGTCCGCATCATGGCTAGGACAAAATCGGAGGCCTTGACTTCTCAGGTGGTTCTTTACCTCTCCCTTCATCCCTCCCATATATTTAAGCGTAGGTGTTAGCATCAGCATCCCGAAAAAATCCCAACAAGCGTCGGTATGCTCTGCCTCTTTCCATTTCCTCACCAGATTAAGGGGCTAAGCTCTTCTCCTCTTCCCACCCTAAATGCCTGCTCTGTTAGAAAGCACTGCCGCGCTCGTGTCAGCAAATTAAGTTGGGATGGCTGAGGGCATTATGGCCTGCAGCTCTCCATCAAACCTCTCTCCCAGAGATTGCAGCTCCCACATAAGGGACAACCAAACAGCTCTGGGTCAGCTGCTGCACTTTACAGCTCACTCGATTAGCATGAATCAAATTGATGCCGGCTTCCTTTACCAGGCTGGCTGTAAAACTGCACTAGGGAAGGGGCTGCTTCATGAGCCATTCAGCTGTCCCTGCTGTGGGGTGGTAACATCTGGCAGAAGCTTGAAGCTGAAACCACTTGCACCCCACAAACTTCATTAGTTGCTGAGCAAATGTGAAAAAAAAAAAAAAACCAAAACAATATGTGGCATGTTCTACCCCAGAAATGGCTGCTCTACGGGAAGAACAGCAGGTGAGGTGACCTCTATAAAACCACACTTCCAAAGGATGATCGAACATAGGAAAGGTGTAACGAAGTAAGTTATTCTTTATTATTATTACCCCTGAGACCTGATACCCTCTTAAAAAAATCTAATCCTTTTTAATTTGTTCGAAGTAAAACCATTACTTATAAGTATGACAACTGTATTACTAATTATGTAATAATTTTATGCTGAAGCACTAGTAAAAATGGCTTGGAGTCTAAATTAGGCCTAATAAAGAATTAATTTAATAAATCACTTGGTCTCAAAAAAATTATTTACTTAAAATTAGAGTTTTCTGAAAAATCTCACGTTACTTTTTATTAATGCCACATAAAGTAATTGTGTAATTAGAAATTAACTTACAAGGTGACACGATTTACTCGATAATGATGCACTGCACTCATATAGCACTTAGCAGGCAGAAAGATCCCAAAATACCGTGTTAAAAAAAAGCACCAGCGTCCGAGTGCCACTCCACTCATCCCAAAACTGCAGCCACCTCTGGGCTGGAAGCGGGCAACTGCTTATTAGAGTATGTCAACACTCTGCAGCAATTTGGGAAGGAGCCTGAAGAATGCAGCGCTCAACTAAATGGGGGAAAGGAAAAATAACATCATTCCTTGGAAATATGTTTGGGACACAGGGATTCGTCTCGTTTTGTTCACAATAAATGATCGCGGGACCGTACAAGGCTGCAGAATATCGCTACTTGCAGCCTGGGCCCTGTCAGTGATGTGACCCAGCCCATCCTAAATGCTTGCTCCAGCGCCGCTCAGGGCAGGGTTTCGTCATGTGGATTTCTTTGTGGAGTTCCTTACGGCAGCGCGGGGTTCCTTTGAAAGGACCTGTTCCCACTCTGGCTAGACTGGATCTTGTCTAGTTTACAGAGTCTGATTAAATCAGAATCAGCGATAATGAAGTTAGAAGTAAGAGTGAGTCATGCCCCTCACAGAGGGTACACTTACTTCCCTGCACAGGGAAAGTGCTAGTGCAAAAAAAAAGTAGTGCTTTTATGGGATTTGGGGTCCCTTTCTTCCCTTTTACCTTGAAGTGCTTCACATACTGTCATTTATTAAGCCTGTGCAATGAGTAAATTTAACAACTCCCTATTTCGGCATTGGAGCATATTTTGGCTCCATTTTACAGAAGAGACAGACACACACACACAAAAAAAAATATCAGTCAGTTTGGGACAGAACGGGCAAAAGCACCTCATTCTTGCATGCATTTTAACCCGTAGCTCATCTTCACACTTGAAAATAAGGAAATTTGCAGTGGAATAAATCTTCCTTGGGACAAAGCACATCTTTAAAGGGAAGCAAAACAGGCAGATCACTGAAATCTACCCTGGACAAGTGATGCTCTGGACAGTGAAGAAGCTGGCATTGGGATTTGCCCGGAAGTATCTGTGTCTGCGTGGCTGAAGGGTAGAGCTAGGAAACGATTTCTTGTGGATTCTACTGAAGAGAGCTGTTGCTGTGAATGATGCCCCTGCGTTGCTTCCCTGTGTTGGAAGGATCACAGGTCATGTCTAAACCACATTCGTAAGAAAGCAGGAAGGAGAAGGTTGCAATGGCTTTGGGGGAAAAAAAAAAAAAAGAAAAAAAGAAAAAAAGAAAAAAAGAAAAAAAGAAGAAAAAAAGACTTACAATTACTTAGCCCTGAGATGAGCACCATGGGCAAAGAGTGGAGAGGCTGAACGGACTTACAGCTGCAAACAATTCCACAATACTTTAGGGTTTTTCAAAAACTCATTTCCATTCCTTTTTAAAGGCACAAAATGAAAGAAACAAATATATGTCATCAAATACTTCCGCTCACAAACTGGAAACAGATTATGCTAGCTAAAATTAGTCCAGATTGAAACTTATTTGCCTATGATCTCCGTCAGTAGTTTCAAGTGCGCCGTTTAAATGCAAGAACTGCCCAGCAAGATGTACGTTGTAAAAGCTTGAGCGGTTCGGACAGGACTCCTGGGTCACCTGGCCTGTCTGTTCCCTCCCTTGCCTGAAGGAATCTTTAGCTCCTCCAAGCTAATTTTGAGTGCAGATATTGCCAATTGTGAATTCAAAATTTGTTGTCAGTGAGCTTTACCTGAAGTCTACTTTTCCCACAAACCTGCCTCATCATAAATGTGCTCACTGGAATAATCACAGGATGTGGATGCCAAGAGAGTGTCAATGCAATCAAGACAAATTGGTGAAAGAATTGAGAAAACTACTTGACAGCACTCATCCAGCCTGGATGAAGACTACTTAAACATTCCCTCTGCTTTCCTGCACGACGGGAGGCCCTTTGACACCAGCGCGCTTGTGCTCTGCAACATGCTGCCGGTTGCGATGGGCCCCCATGCCTCCACCACCAACCGCGCAGGACTCGGCTACCTGAGCTAAAACATCTGCTAGCTGTCTGCAGCTGGAGGCTTTTATCACAGCTGCGCACCAGCCACGAGAGAGGGACGTGGTACACGCTTATCCAACGTGTCACACCTTTCCGCTGCCATCCCCAGCGCACGGGGGTTCAACTCCCCCTACCATCTTCCGCCCTGCCATGACATCACCCATGGGTCAATCAGAGCCGAACGAACACAGGAAGCCTTTAAGAAAGGTTGAAAACTGTATTAAGGGCATTACCGTGAATCAGCTTAGGATTGATTAAACATTCTGTCATTTTGGGATGCCTCAGCCTTTGGGACACAGACTGCCAAAACGAGAAATACGGACTAAACCCCTAAAATTGGTTTTAAGCTGAAGCTGAATACAGTTGTGAAAGAAATTGTATGATAAAACTGCCCAAACCAGCACGGGTTTCAAAACAGACACCTAGGGCATTTTAAACCTTATATAAGAAGTCCTCAGGCATCTGGCACATCTTTTACTTGTGAGAAAGCTAAGTTACAGTGTTAAGTCTTTCTCTTGAAAGCCTGTCTTCTGTCCATTTTTTGACCACCCGACACACTTCCCCTACGCCGGAACACTGCGATATCAGTGCTGAAATTTGAGGATCTTAAGAGGAACCCAACATTTCCTCTCACATCTCTGAGCATAGCAGCTGCTAACTGTAAACTAATTTAGAAAGTATCATTTTTAAATGACCTGGAAGAGGCCGACTGTTGTATCTGGCGCGGTGTGAAAGACCAATGGCTAACCAACAATCATGATGCTCAGGATGTGCGTGGCTAAGGCTTCTGCACACAAAAGCTACAACAGCGAACCAGCGACGTGTGCATGTAGCCAAATAGGCCCGGTATGGTTTGGCAAGGGATTACTTGGGTCATCCCATTGCTTTGGTCAGCAACAGGACCCCATGGTCATCCACTGTGGGATGAGCAGCAGCAGCAGAAGCCACACTCAGCATCTATTTGCTCACTTGTTTCAATGTAAAGTGGAGGTTGCGATAAGTATCATCTATTTAACAATGAGATGCGTCACAAGCTCTACTACTATAGCAGAGGAATTTCAAGTAGAGTTGGTGGAACATTTTCAAGGAAATAATTACTGGCCAAAATGTGATGTTTAGTGGAAGCCAAAACATTTCAAGTCTAGGGCAGACTATCTGAGTGCTTCCAAGGGGTGACAGAGAGACCCAAATCAAAATACTTAACATTTTCATTCCAGAAGCAGAGCAGACATTTTAACACAGTTGTGCTTCATTAAAATGCTTGAAAAGTTTTGGGTGTAATCCAACATGGATAAAAACAAAATTCAGAAACTTGGAAGTTGTCATGATACAGAATTATCATTCTCCAGCCTGCTCAAATTTTGAAAAAGGCTGGGGAAGGGGGGGGGGAGAGGGGGTTGTTGCTTTTTAAAATCAGCATTAGAAATGGATTGATGCCACAAAAACGAGATTCAAAATTCAAATGTGACAGAGTTCAGAGGTGCGTGGGCCTAAGTTTGTAGTCTGGGCTGTTAAAGAGATAACACACAGGCTTGAAGCCGCTTCTAAAATTATCCATAAAAATCAGGATGTCTCCTTCAGAGACAGGGTGCAAGTGTGATCTCTGCTGACAACAGCTCTGCATCCAGCTAGTTAGGGACCATCTCTATGGATTCCCAGATATGCTGAGGAGCTGGCAGTTGACAATGTGTGTGTCAGGGATAACATTTTGTTATATGTATCAATGATGGCATTTAATTTCTGCGTGAAATTTCTGCATTTATTTTCTGGATGAAAACTGTCCAGTCCCCTAAAGAAATGAAATGCTTGTTAAAAGAAAGGGGCTGTTTGATCTTCTCTTTGTGGAATTTCAAGCCTCTGACTTGCAAATCTTGTTCGACTATCATCTTTGAACTATAGCGCTAGCCTTCTGTTTGCACAGAGGCTTATCCTAAGTTGACGGATTCCAGTGGCCCAAATAGGCTGCCTTCTCACTGACGGCACTTTCTTAATGGTACAAGGAATGAGAATTAGATCTTTGAATTTTTAAGTGGCTTCACGTTGAGAGAGAGGCTCTCAAGTCCTGAAGATATGATAAGCTGTACAGCAATGCCAAGAGGAGAGATACATGCACTGATCTGATTTCCTGTCCCCAGCCCCCAAAACTTGGCTAAGTATCACCTGTTTTGCACCTGGCTTCACGTTTAAGTGTAGAAACGTCCTCTGGTACTCAGTGTACACAGAACATACTACAGATAGGCTTTTTAAGTGCAATGTTAACCTAGGCTAGCTCACATACTCTGAAAGTACAGTGAGAACAAGACACATGGACTTTAGCTTCCCTCTTCTAGTTCCTCTCAAGGCTTAAACTTGCTGAGTTCAACAGAAGCTCAAGACAACTTGCCATGCCTTGACTAAAGGTTTGGAAGATGTGTGCTAGCTTGAGGTGCCACATGTGATCCACTATTTACTTTTACATCTTCAATTTGAGACTCTTTTCTCAGCAGCGAAGATTATCACCCAGGGCACATATGATTTCTACTCTTGCTTTTCTGGTAATAGCGACCAATACATCAGAATAAACAAATTCCTTCCTCAAAATGGTTCTGTTCCCAGTTGTTGAAACATCATCAGTTTTGTTTGGTTGTTTTTTTGTTTTTCTAAATCAGCATTCATGGGAAGGGGTAAGGAGAAAGGCAGCAGTGAGATAGAGGAAGACAGATGTGAAGAAATTTCAGATCCATCTAATGCCGTTCTTTGCCTCTCTCTTTGCTCGACATATGTAGCAGTGTCTGTACAACACAGCTCTATGATAGAAATATGATGGCAGAAGAGAAATGCAAGGAATAAGCAAAGCATTTCCAAGGGAGACCAGGTTTGGTAGATTCATATGCTTTAAGGTCAGAAGAGAGATTTAAACAATCCCTCCTGGCCTTCTGTATGTCACAGGGCTTTAATCTTCACCCAGCTATCCTTGTACTCAGCTCAGTGACTTTTCCCTGGCTAATACATCCTTTTTTAGCAAGGTATCCAGTCTTGATTTGAAGGTGATGAAGAGTTAGCATGTCCTAAGGGAGTTTGTTCCAGTGTTTGATCACCTTCACTGTTGAAAGGTTGGGACTAATTTGAATTTGTCTGACATCAATTTCCATTTCTTGGTCCTTGCTATGCCTTTCTCCACTAGATTAAAGCATTTTGTAACACCCATATTTTTTTTTTTTTTAACGAAGATACTTATGCTCTGTAATCAAGTCCCCCCTCAATCTTTTCAGATAAATTAGACTGATCTTGAAGTCTCACTGCAAGTAATTTTCTCCAACCATCAAAGTCACACTGATGACTCTTCTGCAACCAGTGTGGCAACATGCTCTGAAAATGTAGATACTAGCAAAAGACACAATATTTCCAAACGGAACTCAGCAATGCCATATGAGAGAGAAAACCAGTTCACGTTACATTTCATTGCTGCTGTGTTCATAAAACTATGGTCTTTAAGTACCTTTTTACTGCTGCACCAGTTGGAAATCAGAGATCCACTTGTACAACACCTTATTTTTCCTTTCCAGATATAGTCCTGCCATCTGAAAGCATGACATGCTGTTCTATCTCCCTAAATATCCAAATTAATTTTGGGTGTGCTAAATACCTTTGTTTAAGGGATGCAGCCTTTTTGAGCAACCCATGCATTAGATTTTTATTGACATTATTCTTTGTATCCTTCTACTAATCTTTGTGTCATCCACCCTTTTTATCAGCATACTTATTCCCAGATCATCGATGAAAATGCTGAATAAAATGGGGCTTTGTACTGACTTCTCAGAAGCCAGTCTGGAATGCTCCCATTTGATGATAATTCCCCATTGACAAGTGCTTTTTGAGATCTATCATTTAGCTTTCTCTCAACTCATTTAATCTCTGCTTTATTGGTATTGCACAGTGTTAACATTTTATCAGAATGCCACGAGGTATTATATCATGTTAAAAGTCCAAATATGAAGTCATCTTTATGAACTAGTCTTGTAATTCCACAGAAAAAAAAGCCGATTTGTTTGAAAAACCTATTTTCCTTAAATCTGTGTTGACTACTGCTAATGACATTCTTACTGTCTTATTCTTTAGCTGCTGGATTCTATATAATCATTCTCATTCTTTTATTCTGGAACAATGTCAAAATAACTGCCCTACTGTCATTCAAGTCATCCTAGCTGTTTTGTTTTGAACCCAGCACAACATTAACACTCTTCTAATACTTCTGTTACTCTCTTAAAGTTAAGATCTGTGAGCTGGAGCTCCCCTCAATCAAATCTCATGAAAAACTTGGTGCAAGTCAACAGGGCCTATAGATTTCAAATGTCTACCCTTAGTAAGCGTTGCTTAATATCCATCATAGTTTTACTAAGAAACTGGAAAATACCTCGCCATCCTCACAGTGGAGGAGCAGTTACCATGTTCCAGACTAAACCACCTGCAACAAGCTCCTAAAAACTCTTCTACATTTGGGACTTCAGCGTGCTCCACTAAATTCCCTACCCACCCTGGAAACACTCTAGTAACTTCCCTTCACACCACGGAAATGCCCCATATGGAACATCTAGGAAGAAGCTGGCTTTACATGAACATGATGCAAGTTTTTTCGCACTTCATCAAAAGACATGCAAATGAATGCATTGCTGAGCTTGAAACTAGTAGTGATGGTACAACATGGGCAAGAAGAAATCCTCCCTCTGAAACACCAAAATGCTTTTTCCATCGCTGTAGACTATACCATCAGCCTGGCCAGCCATCCTTCTGACCTATAACCTGTGCATTATCTTCCAGTCAGACCTCTTTCTGGGTCCTCACACTTGGGCTTTGTATAAATCTCAAAGACTTTTGCTAGAAAACATGTCTAAGGCATGAATTCCTGATCCATTTTCATTGCAGCTGAAATGGTTGCCCAGGCTCACATCAGCCTACCCTTTCATTACTACATCCTTTTCCTGGCCCTAACACTGCAAACCTGCCTGGCCTAAATCAGTGCAGAAAGACAAAGGTCACAGTTCCTTCCCATTGTTTGGAGTATGTTGTACCTTTCCCTGAATGTTTCTTTTGGCCTCCCCTCTTCTACTTCATGAAACACAAGCTGTTTGTCTTCACTGTCAAGACTTCTATAGCTTACCCTCCTCCAAGCGTCACCTCTGAATCCGTACTGAAAGGTTAGCTCCCACGTCTGATGGACAGTGTTGCCAGACACCATCAGACCTGAAATGTTTTCAGCAGCACCTTTGAGCTTTCTCTGCTAAACTTTTGCAGAGCTGCTTCATTGTCCTCCTTAAAACTCTCTTTATACTAAAACTGCAATGCTCACAAAGGAATAATGATGACAGCTAGTCTTCAGGTGCTCAGGCACCTCTGTCTCTCAGGCTGAGCCATAATACTACCTCTCTTTTTCTTTTCACCCGCTCATCTCTTCATCTGTGTCTGCCTTTGTCTCTTACCTTATATTTAGTTAAAATATAGAATCTGGGCTTTTTTTTTAGAAATGATAATAGTGATTGTGTAAGACTTTCAGCCAATGTTCGACACCGATATCCTTCCTAACACCCCGACTGCTTTGCGTGCATTCAGAGAGGTATGTTGGGGAGTAACATTGTTTTCTGGTATGACTGGATAGGCTGTCAGGGTCCATCTATATTCAAAAGTTAAACAGTGCCTGGAGGTGGGCTGGGAATGAAGAAATAATCAACCGTACTGTTAAACAGTTGGCATGGCCCCAGCACAGCTCTGTAAACACCCTCCCAAATAACTCCCAGGCGCAGCTTGGGAAGTAGAACATTCCTGGGGCCAATCTTGACTCACAGGCTGCATCCAGCTACCCTGGTTTAAATATGGTAAGAGCATTCATCAGCATAGGAATGGCTATTCTGGGCCAGCTGTCCTCAGTACACAGGAATATTCCTGAACACTTTCAGTTTATTTCTACAGACGTGTTCTCACAGGTTGCCCTCCTCCTAGGCTTCAGCACTTGACTGTTTCCATGCATGACCCTCCAGTTTTGACTTATCAATAACTGTGAAAGGCTAAGAGCGGCTTTATGCAGAGTACCATTTCAGCCCTGTTATTCATTCTCTCATTCCTTAATGGCCAGAGACACATTTTAAACATTATAATCAAGTGCTTTATTCCACCAGGTTTTAATCAAGTCAGTTATGCCAAAATTATTCTCATCAATGAGTGTGTCCCGTGCCTCCTCCTCACTGCCCACAGTCTTAAGGGAGTGGTGTTCATCACAGCAAAAAAAGTCTTTTCTACACATTATTTGCTGTATTGGTTCAATTTGTTTGATGCATCCCAAACCTGAATCCACACGATGGCTGCCACCTTAGCAGCATGGTAATATGCCCAGCCTAGGAGCTGCTGGGTACAGAAAGAAGCCCAGAGCAATCGTTTGTTGTTCCTGACTCTGGAAGCAGTTATATGCCAACTCCATTGTACACCAGAGCTGAGTACAACCTCAGGACTGCCCTGAATTTTGTTACTTTATAATGAGCTCTCAAGGCTATTGCGTGGGAAGGATATGGCTGGAGATAAATGCACTCTAGAGTTTTTTTCCGATGCCCTAATACACTGCCAGCTGCACGAAACTGGTACTAAACTAATAAAAGATCATCCTAGGCCAGTTTCTCCTAAAAATTTAGCTTTAAAAATACCACAGATGAAATTTTATAAGGGAAGGAGGAGCACAGTGTCCCACTGCAATGTGCTGCCACCTCTCAATTTGATTACTGCTGGGGTAAAGCTGGGGGTGTTCAGGGGAGACAGACCGAAAAACCACAGCGATGTGAGACATGATTAAAGCACGGTGTCATCCTACCCACACAGGCAACGCCAAACTTGACAAGTCAAAAACCTCCCTTGATGTGGTAAGAGCCCTCAGCAGGAGCAATTCTGCCAAAAAGACTTTTCTGTTGAGACAAATTCTGAACCCAAGGCTTCAGGTCAAGGTGACCCACAGTACCTGACACCTGTAAAGGGCAATTTGTCCTCCCCCTGCCAGAAACCCTGGAATCACTAAATCCCTGGAGCACACTGACAGCTCCACCTCGTCTCTTAACCATCACTTCACTAAAAGCTGCTCTCATTGCCTCACAGAGAAAAATATTCTTCTTTAACAGCCTCAAGCACACAAATAAAGCGCACTTTTGTTTTTGTCTCTCAAAAAGCCCTTTCAGGAGCTCAGGCCTGTGATTCCTTGAAGTAAGTGTACTTTCAGAAAGGAAATCTCTAGTCCAAGACCAACAGGGGAAGGATCAGGAGACTGGAAAATAAAATCAGCCCTTAGCCTGAGGAGAGTGCACTCAGTGAAAGAACCTGACTGGATTTAATAGGGGAACATGGGCATTAATGGCTTTCAAAAGATCACCATTTCTGGTTTCAATGAAGGAAGCTTTTGACCTTTGGTACATTAGGCAACCCCTTGATGTTCTCTAGTTAGTCTTTTCCATGGACAGCAGCACCTGAATTGGCACACTACTTACTCCCAATCAGAAAAAGACTCCTTCAGAGAATAAGCCCTAGATTTGGGATTGACTCAGACAGCCCAGTCAGGGTCATGGATGAAGGAGTTCAGAGTACCGCTGAAAAAGCCCAAACTTCCCTTCAAACAACAGTGCAGATATTTTTCCTGCAAAGAAAAGAGGATTTCTGTCAAGACATGTGTCTGACAGGTAGTGACAGAGTGGGCCCAAGACCGGCACACTGCGAGCAAGGGCCATGCAAATGATCACCAGATGATCTGTCAATGTACCTCAAATCTCACCGGGGGAGCCACGGACGGGTATTCTCATCATGTTTTCCATCACTACCCTGCCTGAAGTGAAGCAACCGAATTCACTTAACCGTGTTCTCTCCAGAGAGTATTGACCCATGCAATCCTGTCCTATTGCAATTTGCTGTGCACAGGTCTCCTACTGTATCTCAGTTCAGGACACTGAGGTTCCAGCTTTTATCACTGCAGCCTGCATACACCTCTCCATCTGACTGACAACCACTCTCGTCAGCATAGCAACTTGGATGTAGAAATCACTAATTATAACAAAACGTGTGGTTCTTCTTGACATAAAACTATAAAATAGCTAATGGGCTACGTATGACAGGTTAAGAAACCTGCCACCAGAGTTGTCCGTGGAAAAAGAGATGTCAGCCCAGTTTTGCAAACCTGCATCTCTGACAGCCCACATCAGGTGTGGAGAATGCAAAGATGAAGGGAGATTTAGAGAAGTGATCACAGATAGCTGAAGAGAGGAAAAACAAAATCTTGAAATTTCTTTACCTAAGAGCTAATTTCCTCTTCTGTGCAGAACAGAAAAGGCTGAGCTAGTGCTTTTGGGTTTGATTTTTTTTTTTCACCTTTAATTATGCATCGTCAGTGACAAGCTCATGTGGAGCTAAAAGCTGGATCTGGGCATGAAGCTAATTTTTGGAGCTACTGGCTGTTCACTACCAGGAATAAAAATGATTCCTTGTCTTCCTAGATTTGGTTTAAGGAGCAAAACCTCTTTGTCTCTTCCTCCATATTAGCTGCCTACAGACAGCTCCATTTTCCATTTGTGCATTTAATTATCCCTTCCTATGTGAACTACTTTACATTTGTGCTTATTGAATCTCAGCTTATTGATTTCAGCTCACTTCTTGAATTCATCATAGTCGGACTCTGGGCTAATCCTATTCTCCAATGCATTGGCGATTGCTTCCAGCTTTGTGTTGCATATGAATTTGATTAGCATACTCTCCACTCCGGTCTCCGGTGAAAATGTTAATGAAAACATTGAACAGTATCAGATCTAGAGCACATACACATAGGACTCCATGCACCACTGCCTAACCTGGCTCTAAACCTTTAATAATACCCAATACTTCTGGGGTACAGATGGACGACCAACCAACACTTGGCTAAGTGATTTACAGTAATTCAATTCAGTTTATATTCTGCAAGAACAACTCACAAACCCGGATGAAATGTAGGGAGAGGTCAAGGAAACAGCATTTGAATTGTGAAGGTGTATGAGTTTGATGTTCAATCAGAGTTAAGAGTTCAAATTCAAGGATACTGCATCAGTCCCTGAAAATTCAGCTTCAAAAAACAGAAACCTCAAAAGGCACACTTAGATTTTTGGCAAGTTTACTGCTATCTCAGGCTTAATTTCACTGGTGTGGCTCTTCTCACATATTTTAAAAGGATGCTAAATGGCAAAGTAGGCCAGTTCTGGTGTGGATCTAGCTCTCAAAATATAAAAGGGTTTAGGATTTAAGGGTTAGTTCATGCTCATCTCTAATCAAATGCTTCCTTGTGGCCAAGATATATTTGAATGCACATAACTGTTTTCATATTTTAGCATACCTAAAAGAAAATATAATTTCCCACTTTTACCAGCAGAATTGAGCTAGTTACAACCATGTTCATTTCTTAGCCATAAGGCTTGGGAGTTTTGTCTTTTTCTTTTGGGGGCGTGTGTGTGAAGAATCCACATTATGTTACACCTTAGTTCCCTCCAGAAAGCTTCACAGGGGTTGGTTATTGAGCCAGGCATTCACCCATGTTGAAGTTTAATATACCAGTGCTCAATTCCCATGTTCCCTCTTGTTTGCAAGTTTAATGCTGCTGTTTGTTCCCCTCCCCTCTCTCTCCTCCCTTGGGAGACACTGCTTTACAATGTACTTTACTTTGTCTCTACCACAGTAGAACCTCAGCACTCCTCAGAAGACCCCCAAACACTAATTCCTGATAGCATTAAGGAAGCAAGACACAGAGAGGGCAAAATGACTCTGTTTATGGTGAGACTAATCTCTTTCTGAAAACCAACAGACAACCCCTGGAAGGGTTGGCTTATTCCTGACTCAAAAAGATGCATCCAAAGAGCTCATCTTTGGCCTCTGGAATGTACCAGATGGCACAGATTTTAAAAAAAGTTTCCTAACTCTTCCAATCCTGCTCTCATATTTCGGTGTGCGTAACAACTGTTTCTTCCAGAATTGTGTTGATGCAGGACTTCATCACTCTTACAGTACCTCTTACAACAGCTCTTTGGACCGTGCAGCAATGTCCAGGAAAGAACACTGATCATTCATTTCCAAAGCCACATGCACCTAGTCGGGTTAATTTTCATTATCAGCAGTGTGTGTTAGGGGCTGTGATATTGTAAATCGATGATTTCTTTCTGAGGGAGGCTCACAAGTGGCTGTAAGTAAGCATAACTAGAGTGAAGGTGCTATAAAGTTTGTTCTACTTGAGCCAAGGGTCCTTCTGACCTAAAACGTGAAAGACAGCTACTCCAGCTTTTGAAAAGTTGCCCTGGAAACCAGATGTAGATGGTGCCACCAAGTATGATGTATCCCTGCATCAATCGTTCTGTTCCTATCATTCTTTCCAGCAAAGTTAGAACTGCAACCTGTTCTTGGTCTTCTCTTATTTGCTCTCCCCCTCTGTTGAAAATTCCATATATTTTACTTATAAATCTAATATTAAATCTATCATATATCTATATATAAATAATGAGTATTTATAGAACATATGCTAGTTAAAAGCACTGCTCAAATATCAACTAGCACTCCTTTTGCAACCTCATGTGATGAAAATCTTTCATTTGGGCAACTCTATTGACAGTGGTAATAGCCTCTTCAGTCTGCAGAGGGCCATTGCAGTTAAAGCTGGTTAGATATCACTGTGTTAGAGCAGCAGGAGGTTTGCTCAAACACCACCACATTCAGGTAGCATGTGCGAGGTCAACTGGTTCCTCCTCCTTACTTGCAGCTGAAGTGAGGGAAAAATGCATTAAGTGCTTGCTTAATTTTAATATCTCAATATAACCAGAAACAGCATCCAGGATGTCACTCGGTCAAAAATCATGGAAGATGTGTTTAGCATCGTGTTGAGTAGACAAGAGCAGGTGTTAACCTGTACAAGCTCCATTCTCCAAAGGAACAGATGGCCTGGAATATGCTTGTCCTTTCTCATTTTTCAGCTGCCCCATCCAGTACTATCGACTACTTTCCTCTTCCACTCTGCAATGCCCTTAAGCCCAGTAGGCAATTCTCATAGCTGCTACAGAGAGGCTTTTATTGCGCTTTCATTTAAGGGACTTTATATGACCCTGTTTATAACATACCAATGTTCTGAATAGTGTAGCAAGGGAAAGAAAAGCTATTGTCTGAATTGCACAGAAGGAAATGGAAGCACAGACAAAGCTTCTGAAAAGACTTAAATGATGCCTAATGATGGGGGTAATCACAAAGCAGCGTTCTCAAAGGCATATGAATATCTAATCCTTATTGGTTTAACTGAAAGGTGAGCAACCTAATAGGGTTTTTTTTAGCGTTTCACTACCTATCTACCTGCATCACGAAATGCCTGAATACTTTCGAAAATCTGGCCCTTGGCCTCTATCCCATTTCAAGAAAGAGAAGGAAGCAACTAGAAACATAAATCAAAGGAATTTGGACTCCTCAGTGTACAAATCTTTCCTGAAAAACAGGTGTAAATTCTGTCTTTATTAGAAAATAGTAACATAAGAAGTTTACCTGAAATTCCAGAGCTGCTCTACCTCACCGGCCCACTCACAAATTCATCCTTCTCATTCCCTACAGACTCATGAGTTGGGTACTATTGGCACTGTTTAGCTTATGCTTTAACAAGTGCTGAAAGCTTTGCATTTTCTTAATGAGAATTGAAGGGAAATTGAAAACTACAGGCTTTGTTTAAACAAGAACAATGTGAGTCTGGCAGAATCCAAACCAAACTACAACTGAAATATTGACCTATGTAACAGCCAAGAATGGAATAAGAACACGACTTAAAGGGATTCCAGCAAGATACAACTGGCTTTAACTGAATGGTGTCGCATACAGAAACAGTAGCTACGTATTTGCAAATATTACACACTTAGTAGTGCACAGAATTCACCTCTTACTGTTTTACAATAAGCAAAATAAATATCAATTTAAATTTGTAACAAAAGGTGTAAGGAAATCAAACAGCTTAACACAGGTGGAACTGTAGATAACTGAAAATCTAGATGTGTAACTCTTCAGTTATGCTTCCATGAAGAAATGAGCTGGAGAAAGAATAGAAGAGACTGAACAGGGACTAATTCATTGTTACGGAATTAAAGTAACACTGCCTGGCATCTCATCAGATGAGCTTGGGAATCCAGGGCAATCCTTTGCCATCACTTGGCTTCTCCTATCCTTTTGTGCTATTCCAAGCTCTGCTGGACTATGCATCTTCTAGTGGAATGAACAAGCTGGTGAGACTGAGGGCAGAAAGGGAGTAAGGTACATTACAAAGCAGAAGCTCCCAAAATTTAAGACAACTCTCCCTGCTTGTTCACTTCTCCAATGCTGTGTGGCTCCACACTGACCGGGCTGATAAGTTTATGCCCCTTCTCTTCTTGCAACCCTCTTTACCCTTCAGTGGAAAGGATACCACCGTCTCCATTCACAGCTTCCCATCATATGAGTTGTTTTGTAGTTCTCCATTTCCACCTCTCCCAATCTGCCTACCTCTCTCTGTCACAATCTATCTGTACCCCAGCGTTAACCACAGGCCTCACAAGGTAACAGAACATAATCACTTTTATGTGCTTGTCTGCCTTAATCTCTGGAAGTGTTCCCTGCAATTGCTCTCTGGGGGGTTCATTTGTTAGATCGTTCCCCATCTGGGTGAGCTGTATTTAATGTTTATACTAAGAAAAAGATCACTAGCGGGTCTTCCCAAGCCCCACTCTAGTTGGTGGAATCTGCGTACATGGTGGAAAGGAGCTGGCTGCACTTTTTTCACTGGGGAAAATAAAGCAGCATTGCTTTTTCAATGATTTCTTTGTTGCTTTAACATGAAAAGAATAAACTAGAATGGGTCAATTTCAAGATTACTGCTGTATAGAGGGAAAGTTTTTAAACAGATCTGTTCTGGCGTCGAGTGACGCGAGTAATTTTCAGCTTATTGATCTCTTCCCAGCATAATTTCTTTGTGATTATTTTCCCTCTCCATTCTTGCCTCATCACTCCTCCATAAGGACCCTCCAAAGGAGTGGTGATCTATTCCCCTTTTCCATCACATGTACTCCAGCCTACCTTCCGTAATTGCAGAAACAATGCTCGGTGAGTACCAGAGGTTCAGAGGCAGACTTCAGGAAGGAATAAAAGAAGTTTTTATGTGCACTGTTCATTTTCTACTTTCCCAGCCATAAGGGAAACAACCATCCCAAATTCATGCTGATAAAATTTTTAGATCCCACTACGAGTGTATTCGATAACAGCATGTGACATGACCTTCACACAGTACCAATCTGTTCTAATCTTTCCCAACAACCACACTAAACCAGCAATGGCAGTTCCACCCCCACAAATGCTCACAGCAATACTGCTCTCAAGACATACTGTCCAATAAAGACAGAGCTGCCTAGGAAAAAAAAGGAAGGGGAAAATTCACAAAGACCTAAAATAAGCTTCCTGTCATTAAAAAAACCCTTTTAGAACAAGTCTCAAGGCTACACCTTCTACTAAGTTCAGTCCCTACTCACTACAAAGATGACCAATGAGTTTATTTGGCTGTTCCCATGCAAGCTCACGTAAGATGGCCCTGAAAGCCCCTGAGTAGAAGACACCACAACTCACAGGATGCCTCTGCCAGTGCTGCACCACCCTCCCAATGAAAAGCTTTTCCTAACGTCCCATCTGAACTTCCCAAGCCACTGCTTGTTGACAGTGTGCTACTGTCTGCTGCTATTCAGAAGAGTTTCGTTCTGTTGTCTTTGCAATTGTACTTCAGGCGCTGTAAGCTTGTAGCTCTCCTCTTAGCCTCCTATTCACTACACTAAACAAGCCTAGGTCCTTCAACCTTTTTTCGTAATACATGTACCGTAGGCCCTGATCATCCTAGTAGTTGTCTCTACTACACCCTCCCCAGTTTCTCAAGATCTTTCTTGAATTGTTGAGCCTAAAACTGGACATAGAGTCCCAGGTCACTGGGCTGAGGGAGGTGATGAGTTCAACGTGAGTCAGCTCTCATCATGAAAACATTAAACTGGCGTACTAGGCTACAACAGGAAGAGTGTGGCCAGCAGATTAAGGGAAGCTCTTACTTCCAACAACTATGTGAAACTGAACACACGTGTGGCCCACTTTTCCATAAGATTTTGTGCTTGGCAGGGAACCTTTCCTACTGTCCGAGAGTTTCCCACTATGGCTCACCTTGTGAACTCCAGAGGCAGGACACTGAACCCAAAGGACAGTGTAGCTTTGTGAGTAGCTTGCTATTATTGGAGGTAAGGATTGGGTTCAACACCCTGAAGCAGAGGAAGGCCTGAAGCTTGAAGTTCCCATATCCATGGTGGATGTTATCTCTGTTAGGCCCTTAAGCCAAGGGAGAGAAGGCTGTCTTACCTACTGACTTAAGTGAGCTGCACTTAAACATGGGTGTTGGATCAGGCGATGCAAGGAAGAGAAGATGGTTCACAGCTGTCAGTACAAAAGAGTTGTACGTGTGCCGTTCTTCTGACAGGCTATACAGAGAAGACTCCACATCCTTATGATTACT
The DNA here is from genome assembly GCA_034008185.1 of Gorsachius magnificus. Lineage (NCBI taxonomy): Eukaryota > Metazoa > Chordata > Aves > Pelecaniformes > Ardeidae > Gorsachius > Gorsachius magnificus. The sequence continues at coordinate 127,869,706 of CM067081.1, forward strand.
AGTGAGATGGGGGTGGTAGGTTGCAATTGGAAGTTTCAGCTGCTGGCAGTTTGGGGACCAACTTTTCCATTTATGTATCCAGTCTGCTGTCACAAAGGAAGATGGCCAGCACTCTGTTGTGGCATGTGAAAATAAACAGCTTCATGGATTTAGTTCAACATGATGGGCTTGCAGTATGAAGGGCAGGTAAGCATATTGGGTAAGTTCATTTTCTTATTGCGTCCCTACCTCACAGGTTAAGTCACTGTCAAATAGAAGCCTTTCTCCTTCTGTTGCTCTGAAGGAAACTATGAGAGATGCAGACTGCTTTGAGATTCACACTGGGAAGTGATATTAAAGCAGAGCAAACATACAAGATGCATATGTTACTGTGTACATTAAAGTCTGATGATCTCCACAAGCATGTCTGTTTATGAGGGGTGACTTTCCCTGAAAGAACCATGAAACTAGATTGTGTTTTGTAAAGCTCTGCCTTAGACAGATGAACCCCATTTTGCAGACATGGAACAGCACTCAAGAAAATCTCTCCTACTCTCCTGGAAAAGACCAGCCCCCAACTATCCTACAAGAATTCAGCAATCTATAAAGCTCAAAAGAAAGGTTTATTTTATAGCATAATACCCCCCCACACACACACTTATGCACCTCTACAGTGCCTGGCTATGCTCAGCTCAGGAGAATACTGCCTTCAATGACAGGTACAAAGATAGCCTGAAAAGGGCTTCTGGCTTTGGATGGAAGGTAAGTCAGAAAGCAGATTTGCATCATCTTGGGGATCTGGTACTGCCAATTTCAAGAAGTCATACAAACTTTTAAATTTGCAGTGATTAAATAATACTCCGCTCTTGTGGGTTCTGAATACTTTGGCATTTCTCCCTGAGGATGAATATGTTGCCTGGGATTCTCTGCAACATGAAATGAGTGGGCCACAGACTTACAAGGTTTGGCTAAGATCGTACCAGCGGCTTTTCATTTGTTTTCAGAAAGTTGCTTTCTCAGGCAAGTCTCATGACAGCATGCACATAGCAAGCCCCTGACCTACAATATGCTTTTGTGGCAGTCATTTTATGCTACAGGTGTATAGAGTAGACAGTAAAGAGCAATTCTGCCCACTGAAGTTGAGGAGGGTCAACCCTGAAATTGCATAGATCTGGTATAAAGTCAGCGGTGGTGAATCTGAAAGACTGCTACAGTGTTGACAGTTCTTAGGAAATAACACAGACCAGCTCAGAGACTGCCCAGCATGCTACTACTTTGTACCCTCAGGTATTTCCAAAGCCAAAAAGGAACAACTAAGAAGGACACTGGGCCAGATGTCTCCAGAGAATCCCTCCAAACAGCATTTCTATGATGCTGTAACAGTTCAAGTTCAAAACCAGGAATGACGAACAGGAATAGCTAAGTCCCTAAGAGGTTTTAGGGTCATGGCCAGGCTCCTTCACTTAGCATTTCCCAGCAACTACTTCAGGTGGCTTTCTCCTCTGTATTCTGACTTTCCTGAGACACATTTCTGTACATTTAACTTTTCCTATACAGTGGAGGAAAAGCATGCGACTATTTCACTCAGGACTGTGGCATCTCCAGGTGGAAGCCATCACGTAGCATGCCACTGGGTAGCCTTTCAGTGCCCAAGCCATCCTCCAAACTGAGCCATTACAGCACTGTGCATTGCAAAAGATCTATGTAGTTTGCCAGTTGTACCTCCACAGAGGAAATTCTTGTCCACAGTGGGTCATCGATAATGCCAGGAACAAAACAGTTTCCCTCAGTACTGTCCCTTTAAAAACACAGAGTCTACATTGCTGTGTACTAAACACCAAGTATTTGGTGCTGCAAAGGCCACAGATATTGAACTGATGATGACAGGGAACCTTCCACCTCAGTAACCTCACTCCCTCGCAGTGGAAATGATGGTGCCAGCAGCACTTTGCCAGGTCAGTCACTTCTCAGATAGAGCTGAAAGGAGGAAGAGCAAAGAGAGTGGAGTTAAAGCACAAAGTACAAGTTCAAGTCTCATTTCACTCTTCACCAAAGTTTGGCGGAAAAGAATTGGCTAAGGGCCCATTTTCAGTTCAAACACCAAATTGCTTTGATAATTAGCAAGTCTATTGGAACATGTGCAGAGCCTAGGCATAATAGACAAAGCAGATGATAGCATGTCAAGAAATCATATTTGCTATAGATTAAAATTACTGAAATATAGGGAATTATGGAAAAATACAATCATTTTGCAATTAAGATTAGGACTAAAAAAGGATTTGCATTCATTGTAACAAGCAAGACCAGTAACAACTAACAACCACCTACAGAGATGGAGCTATTAACATGTAAATGATCATTATTCTGACCGAGGTATTTCTACAGAAAACGTGGCATTTATGCAGATTTCAAAGAAGTTTCTTGAAACAAGGTATGTATGGATAAAGAGATGGGAATGGGAGCATGGTCTGTTTACTCAGGAAAACAGTTCTGCCTGATACAGAAGAAAACCAAGAAACACAATTACTGAGTTAGGGCTGGAACAGACATGGTGTGGGATTCCAGCAAACCTCCCTGACAACATGATTACAAAGAAGAAAGAGCTTCGGGGCCAGAATGTTAATGTAAGAAACGCAAACCTTTATTTAACGACTTAGAGGAATATAAACCAGGGAGGAAAGAGGATGTTACTGACTTGAAGGTAGGAAATAGGAAGAGAGAGGAAATTCTTGTGGAAATGGTACAAACCCCTTAGCTCTTCGGGTGCAATCAAATATGAGTTTATACCTGTAATCACACGACTGCATCATATGAGGAGAAAGCATTACCTGAAGTTACCCTAAACGTGACTTCCTCTGCTATCAACATTGTGTACTCTAATTTCAGTGGACCTTTGGTTCCTTCATACTGTCTTGACAAATTCATTGCGGCCCATTCTTACAGACAGGAAAAAAAGGACCACTGAGCTCTAGTGGGAGGCAAAAATGAGCATAGAGCTCATTCAGGGTGCTCACTGAATGGCAGGGAGCACAAGACTCTTCATCTTGCCAGTGTGTTGTCAAGACCTTGGCAGAGGTCAGTAAAGAAGCACAAAAGACAAGTACAGGAGCCACTAAAACTGATGGGGGAGAATGAGCCGTACGTTACTGTGGGAAAATTCTACCTTCAAACAAGACATAGGAGAATGTTATTCTGCACACTATGGTGGCATCTTTGAGAAAAAGGATATTTACAACTGAATTTCACTGCAGCTCCCTTTAACATTCATAGAATTTCAGATCTGTAAGTTTTCAAGCATCAGGGAAATTGGCTGCTTTCTAGGAGCCTGGTTTACAGAATTTCCGAAGGTCCTGGAAGTCTCTTTTGTGACTTGGGTAACAGCACTGTATTTTAAAATCGCATTGTATGGCTTTACCAAACAGCCTTTCAAAGGTACTGTAATGTATGGTTTTGATCTATGTGGTAGAAATGGAGTGAGGGTGACAGCCAGGAAGTGCAGGAGCTGGGGAAGGGTTACATGAATTTCCCATTTAGCAGGCTGCACTGATCTTGCAGTCCTACGTAATCCAGAAGAAGGGAATCTTAGGAGGAGCTGACTTTGCAAATGTCAAGTTATAATTCCATATTACAAAGCGCACATTAACATACTTTCAGCTCTGCAAATGATGTTTCTCAAAAAACGCTAGGGCAAAGAGCATCACTGCAAAAAAAAAAGCCATCCACCCGCTGATGAGACCAAAATAAAATAAACAGGCTCAGTTGGTGGGTCTAAAACCAACTGTGCCAAAGCCAGTGAACGGGCATTTTACCCTATTCCCTTTTTGCTGGGAACTCTAGCTGTTTCGTTTGTCTATTCTAATGTGAACACCACCAGACAAATGCTGAAAATCCTGAACACTGTGCTCCCACAGGGAGCTTGTAAGAGATGAGAATGACTGGCACATTAGGGTTTTTTGCCCCACGGTGAATGTATGAGCAGCTGTTGGAAGAAGAATTTGAAGAAACTTGTTTGGCCTGGTCAGTAGTAAGGCAGGATCCAAGTATTTTAAGGTCTTGAAGATCTCCTAGATCCTTGGATTACACCTACTTCTTGCTTTTCTACAGCTGTCAGAAGTATCATACAATCCCTACCAATGATCAAGGCATAGAAATTGTCATGGGGGATCAGTGAACAGTTCATCTGGCCACCATCCAAGCTGGTATTAGCTTGGATGAAGCAAAGACATGGATCTCCTACCTCCTATTACTTTGTAGGTTGGAGAACTCGCAGTAAGAGAAAGACACCATGTACTGTTTAGAATAACCTGCTCATATGGGATGATTCCACAAACCCAGGAGCAATTTAAGGAAAAAAGGACAGTGCTTGGCTAACAGAGCATTTAATATTTCTTTTTAGCCTCAACAGTTAGCATGCTGCCTTAGATCATAGAATATAATCATAGAATCACTTTGGTTGGAAAAGACCTTTAAGATCATCAAGTCCAACCTTTAACCTAACCCTGACATCCCACCACTAAACCATGTCTCTAAAATATTTTCTAAGTCAGGAAATTCCATTATCTTCATTTTATATATACAGGAAAGAGTAGTGCACTGTGGTTTGCCAAGCTGTCCTGGTCCCTTGACTGTCCTGGTCTAAGTGAGGGACCTGGCTGGAGTGCCCACAGCTCCCTTCAGGCCATATAACTAAGGCTCCTTCCCATCAAAACAAAGGACCGTGAAAGGGAAGAGGAAGTGGCAAAGTTCCACTTCTTGCCCAGTAGGACCTTGAATGTTCTCCCAGACCGTCAGCTGAGACAGGACTACAGCATCCAAGGCTGTGCTGTACAAATAAATTCAAATGTGCCCAGGAATGTTCCCAGATGCAGTAACATTAATAAACTGCAAGCAAGTTTGCTGGCATAAGTTTTGGCCTGTTAAAATTTGCACTTACCCCAAACAATTCCCAGCACGGATGACCCAGGGACCATTAGTAAGTAGGAAGTGCTGCATGAAGCTATACTCTTTTGGGGATTACAGTGGTTTACTACCATAGATCTGGCCCATTCCATGCCAGGTGGTTTTACTGCCTGGAAATGCTGCAAAGGTACATTTAATTTATTAGTACAGACATAACTTAAGATGCTTGCTGGAAGTCACCCAGAAAGTCTATGGCAGAGCTGTGACTACAGCCCGAGTTGTCAGAGCCCCAGTCCTGGTCTGGTTCATACTCCCTAAGCCACATTCCCTGTATCAGCACCCTCTCTTGTTCAGCACAGGCTTTTCAACCCGCACAATGATGAAGTGGGGGAGGTAGATAAACAAGTTGCTTGGACCAACACTTGTCAGCTTAAGTCTGAATGAGTCTGTGCTCCTAAATCTTGCTTAGTACTACACACAAACTTCTCAGCCCACGGATTCCAAATGCTGTGAAAATCTAGAAAGTATTCTGCAATGTACACTTAGCCTTCACAATATAAATACATTCCACGTTTCCTCATCGTATGCTTCCTCTATACTACACCTAAAAGCATGGTCAGTTTAGAATCCTAGAATCATAGAATCACTTCGGTTGGAAAAGACCTTTAAGATCATCGAGTCCAACCTTTAACTTAACCCTGCCATCCCACCACTAAACCATGTCCCTAAGTACCTCATCTATCCTTCTTTTAAAGACCTCCAGGGATGGGGACTCAACCACCTCCCTGGGCAGCCCATTCCAGAGCCTGACAACCCTTTCGGTGAAGAAGTTTTTCCTAATGTCTAGCCTAAACCTGCCCTGGTGCAACTTCAAACCATTCCCCCTCGTCCTAGCATCTGTTACCAGGGAGAAGAGGCCGACCCCCACCTCACTACAGCCTCCTTTCAGGCAGTTGTAGAGGGCGATCAGGTCTCCCCTCAGCCTCCTCTTCTCCAGGCTAAACAACCCCAGTTCCCTCAGCCGCTTCCCAGCAGACTTGTGGTCTAGACCCCTCACCAGCTTTGTGGCTCTCCTCTGGACATGTTCCAGCAATGCAACATCTTTCTTGTAGTGAGGGGCCCAAAACTGAACACAGTATTCGAGGTGCGGCCTCACCAGCACCGAGTACAGGGGGATGATCACTTCCCTACTCCTGCTGGTCACACTATTCCTGATACAAGCTTAAATCACGTAACCTGAGCCCAAGACACTGACTCAAGCTCTTACAGGTTTCTTAAAATTGTAGGTGTCTGGTCCTAAATTCAGAACAGAGACTCCTGCCAACTGATCCTCAGTATAGACCAGTATGGAAATATATCACCTGTTCTTCTTCACTAGCACAGGACTGTACATACGTCCAGAGATGTGATGCCACACAGGTACAATATGAAGACCTAAAAGGACAAGTAGCGAAAGATTCTGCCTCCTTTTACCAGGACGTAGTGCAATTATGTGGTAGTAGAAAACCAGTCAGCCCATTATCCCTCTTTAGTTCTCTCCACTATAGGACAGTGAAAATGAAGAGAGCGTGGATTACTACTGCAAGGTGAGGACGTTTGGGACATACAATCTTTTAAAGTGGTTCCTGCCTCTCAGTCAGTTTTTATAACCAGATAAGGCCCGGAATCCTAAATCTCAGTTCTCTTGAACTCTGAGAATCTGATCATATGTTTTTATTTGGTCTCACTGGGTATTATTTCATTCAACGCTGTCTGGTCAGCCAGGGTCTTCTTCACTATAGCAGACACTTAGAAACCTACTCTAATGCATCTTTCTACTGTACAAAACAGCCTCTACATGTCTGAGCCCACATGCTCAGCTTTTACCAGGTAAATAAACTTAAGCCCACTTTGAGTGATCTAGGATACCTGACAACCCTTAATGGTTAACAAATTTTCTTTAGGACTGTGAAAAATTGCATGGTCCTAGTCACTATAGCCACATGTCAGATAAACTGTAATAAATAAATAGGAATAAATGTAATAAGCTACCTTTTCAAATGTGAGCATTGAAAGCAACCCTTATGTAACCCATAGAGAAACAGGTGGGGTAATGGAGAATAAGGAACTATTTAGGTGGAAGGACCAAATTGTGGAGTGAAAGGAACAACGAAGAAAAAAAAGGGCTATAAAAGCAGCTTTCCTTCATACATTTCCTTACATTGCACACACATGCAATCCATGCTGCTGCAGAATTACGTATTTACTTCTGCAGAGTTCCTGAGCTCTTGAAAATTTGCCCACTCTGAAAGTTGAATTTCAGTAAACTGAGCTCTCTTCAGCAAAGCCAAGCAGTTATGAAGACCTATCTAGTTGACACTACATCCTTGCACCGAAGCTTAATACAACCCTTGGGAGAATTTATCTAAAGGAAGGAACCCCGGGACACATCTGTGAAGACATGTGAACAGTGACGACATGGGCAAGCGACACTTATGAGCGCCTAATGCTCTTTGCACTTGTTCTCTTAAAAATTCACTGAGCCCAATTCGACATCTGTAAGGATCTCAATAGCTTGAAAACAGCTTTTTGTCCAATCACTTTCAAATAATTTTGTGTGAAGAACATTTTGAGAAGTGGCCAAAGAGATGCATGAGCTTGTTGAAAATGTTATAGATAGGCACCAAACACAGATCTAAGCCTCCTGAGAGTTCATGGAGGTTTGGATGCAGCAACTGAGCTGTGCCTCCACTGTCCACTGGATAGAAAGGTTGTACTCAAATGCAGGAAGCCTTATCTATTCACAGCCAGAACTTCAATTTTCTTTTTGATGTTGGTAATTTTAATACCCTCTATAATATGATGGGAGACAAATGCCTAGAAAGCAGCATTGCAATGACCTCCTTGATGAGCAGGCAGTTCACTTTCTAAACAAAATGAGTTAAGGAACGGAGGAGGGATCAGCTGTTTGCAGGACTGACAGTGTCTTCACTCAAAGCATACCAAACCCGTAAGGTTTGGTACTCTCAAGAGGATTTCTTAGACTGCAGCAAATTCAAGTTCAGCTCAAAGGTTCAAAAACCCCTAATGTGGGAATGGGTTATGGAAGCTGAAGATCTGGCTCCTTAAAGATAAAGGGTGTTTCATATTGCTTTCCTAATTGTTCTGGGGGAAGAAAGCCATTTGCAGCATGCTCTGTTCAACATTGGGACTAATGGGAGGCAGGAAGGAGTCTTGTTAAAAAACAAAGAGGCTTCGGAGCTTTGTAAATGGAGAAATTCTGCCTACAAAGCTGAGTTTTACAGAGAGTTGGTTATTTTTCATCTGACAAGTGTGTGAGACAAACAGCAAGACCACTAAAATACTGAAAATACACAAGTATTGTTTTTCACTTTATGTTTTGAACCTTTTTTTTTTTTTAAAAAAAAAGACACACACCCCTCCTGCCCCCCAAATTCCCCAGTAAAAGTTTCCCATCACAGAGAGGAAAGCAGGAGAAGGAGGCGCAAAGGGATTTGGTAAGCTAACAGAAAGTCAGTGGCAAAGCACTATTTCCCATTGATCCATACTTTAGGACTTTTCTGCATGTGCTCGTAGGGTGAGAGGGAGATGGACCAACTGTTCCAAGAGGGATTTAGAACTCCCTCTTCCCCTCTTACACAGGAAACTGTGCAGAAACCTAAATTTATTTTTGACAGAGGAAGACTGCTCAAAAGATCCTGAAGGCTTTCTGCCAAGGTTTAGCTTTCCTAGCATTTCAGTTGCATTTGGGGCTGAAACTCTATTGCAAACCTTGTCCACCAATCCTTCCCACTAGCAAAAAGCAATGTATCTTGTGAATTCCATATGGCAATACAATTCTACCACGGAATGGAAATTTCTTCCCTGTTATGACCTAATTTCCAAAATCCTTGAGGCAATTTTCAGCCTGATAGTGGCAGATGTTGCATATTAGATGACCGTGTTTTGAAGTTGGGATATTTACCTGGATCATAGTATTTACACTGTTCTTTAGTTTCCTGTGCAATACCCATCATCATGCTATTCAAGCACTCTTGGTACCACTGTATTGGTATAAACAGGCCTGATCACACTCATTACAGATTATAAACCACTGTCACACCTTTTTGCAGAAGGTAACAAAAAATAAAGTCAGCGATAGTTCCTTCTCTAGCTCTCAAAATTCAGCAGTTTTGCAGTACCAGCTTAGAATATAGTAAATAATCTTACCAGAAAATAGCAGACTGTTACTAAACATGGAGTGAGGTATTTCCATTAAGTACAGCTCTTCTAAAGTTCTTCTACAGATACTGACAGAAGGAGAAAGCATCATATATTTTTTGACATTATCTACAGCCCTTGGCCTTCCTCCAAAAGGGTTAGCTGGTTGATTGAGCTTTGAACATAGCTAGGCCAGCAAACAGTAAATGAGATAAAAGAGAAAGGCTTACATACGGCTAGAGATGTGGCAAGGTTAGATGCTCCCATGCTGGGTTCCTTTTCCTGGTTTATAAGGCAGGAAGGTGATCCTGGCCTTAGCCAAAATCACAGGAAAGTGGAAGCTTTTGCCTCAAACTCCGCAGAGCGTATACCATCCCTGGTTCCCCGAAGAGCCACCCCAGCTTCCTCGGGCTCCTTTTAAGCTGATGACCCACCTATTAAGCAGCTGATCAGAGCCAACAGCATGGGCAGCACCTGGGCTGAGAGGGCAGGCAGGAAAGAAAAGTAGCTCTGTTCCAAAACGAAGAGATGAGTCCCACCGTGCCAACTTTTTGTCCCCATTTTCACATGCCACCAGCCACTGTATGTGGGAAGCTTAATGCTGAGAGGGAGGATGGTGAGAACGCTCATCAGCCTTTCATCTCTCCCCCTCACAAGCACCATCCCCGCTGCTGTTTATGCCACCAAACCCCAGGGACCAAAGCGCCTATTAGACTCATCCTCCTCCCTCTGCGGATGTTCCCCCTCAGAGGTTCATTAGGCCTTGCTGCCTGACAGCAGGCAGCCAGAGAACCAGGTGGCCACCTTCTTTTGCAATGCCAGTGTTATTTCCAAGGGGTTAGACTTGCTGGGAAAAAGCTTTTAAATTCCCTATTTCCCAGACGCAGGGAGGGCTCCATAAAACCCTCCCCACGCAGATGGATTGAAGAAAGGCATTACGCTTGGTACATTCTCTGCGGGAGTTCATTACCAGAGAGAGAAGAGAACTGTGAATCCCTTGGTGTCTGCCAACAAGCTTAGAAAAGCAGTTTGTACTTCCCTAGCCCCTCCTCTCCCAGGTTCACAAAGCACTTTATGTGCATCACTCCGATATACTTCGCAGCCATCACGTAACAGTATGACAGTGCTGTAGATCAGGAGATGAGGCTGGTGTCCATTCACCCCTGAAAGAGGCACAGTAAAAATGGAAGCTAGAAAGACTAGCTCAAACATCACTGCCGCTACCCTTCATTCTTCCTACCCACCCTGTAACTCTCAGTGTAATATCGTCTTACCTTCTTTTCAAAATTCAACTATATTTTATAACCATAACTAGACATCACGAGCTGCTAGGGTGTTTGGACGTGGTATAGAAAGGAAGGAAAATGGCTGGCAGAAAAGGCGTCAATATTTTAGGAAATAGTGGAAGGAAGCCTGAAGGGAAGGACTTCAACAGACACCTCGACACGCAACTTAAAATAGTGAGCCTACCCCTGCTCAGCCCTACGTTTTCCTGCTCTCACACGGATGTCAGACTTCTTGTTCTTCTCAGAGCCACTTCCTCATATGTCTGCTTCCATGTCTCCCACAGGGGAGATATCTTCACCAGGTAAAGAAAAATTTCCACCCTGTATTGAAGGAGTCTCCAAGAGGATTAGCTCCGTGATTGCTCTCTGCACTTTCTTGTTTGTACCAGTATGTTTAATTTGCCTCTTGTTAGGCATAAGTGCTCTTCCTTTCTAGAGCATAAAGAGAGGAATGGGTAAGGTAGCTGACTTTTAGGGGTCATTCTCTGTGATGAATTAAAAACCTCACAATTAAAAAAAATAATGTAGTAGCATTTTTCTAATGTACCATTTTCGATAGAAACTTTATTTATAGAGCAGCATTTAACAGAGAAGTGTGGGAGTCACAGCAACATTTCAACTGCATGTCAGCAGGAAAACTGGCCCTGTAGTTGATATAAGTGACAAGAAGAGAAGAGCTGGATGTTAGGCTGAGAAACAAGATGACCTCGGGCAAGTCATTATACCTCTCTCTGCCTCACTTTCCCATTCTGTTAAACTGAGATTTTTAAAGATTACCTGGCCTGACAAGTGTAATCGGTATGTAAAGAGCTCTGAAGTGGACACGCACTCAGCTGATCCTCACACAACCGGGAGTACTGTTGGGAAGAGGCAAGAGGGAGGCAGCAAGGCTCCAGCAGCAGTCTGTCTACCGCTGCAGGCACTGGATGTGCTTGGGAATCTTAAAGACTCTGTGCCTAGACACATCCACGGCTCGCTTATGCTCAGGGAAGACCCACTGGATCAGGACTAAGATGATGACGTGGAACAGCTAACTGCAGACAGCTGTAGGAATTGGAAAGATCACAAGGCCAAAATCAGGACATGAGAAGCAGAGAACCACGGGAACTACCGTTTCAATTAGAAAAAATGCAGTTCAGAAACATGCAGCCTGGAAAAAACGCAGTTCAGAAACATGCAGCCTGGAAAAAGCAGACTGAGAATCCAGCGCCAGTTTGAACTGAGTGGGAACAAGGCCACCCCATATTGGGTAACCATGCTGCACTGGCTGGTATTAATATGGGAGATTACAGAACCTTTCAGCTTCCCTTACGCATTCATCTGGGCAACGCAAACAGGGGAAGAGTACGGATGCACTAACAGTGCATCGCTCATGCACATACTCAGATCTGCAGCACATACAGTAAACATGACACACCATTTGGGGAGTCAAGGAGTTTTGGGGACAGAGTGCAGCCAGCACATAAAGAGCTTCTAGAAAAAAGCGTTAGACCTGGGCACAGAGAAGATATGCATACTTCCAGGGAATCCCTCCTGCTTCCACAGAGAAATGTGCTATCGACATTACTTTTGCTCTTTGGAGTAATGAAAGCCAGCAGGACCATGAGAGAGAGAGAATATGGGCTGGTTGGAGGCAGCTATTTGTCCTAGTGCAAAAGGTCCTAGCACGTAGGATCCAGGTGAGTTGTGAAGATCAGGAAGGAAGAAATGTGGAATATGAGCACGTAAAGGCATGATTTGGCTGTAGTCTGGCTAAATGACATGCCACTGACTTGGGAGTGGGGTACGTTATAGACAACTTGGGATAGTGAATTTTAGAGGCATGAGCTGTAGGGCAGAACCCCAGGGAGAAGTTCTTTATAGCTATACCGGATAGATTACTTGGAAAGAAGCATACTCTGAATTCAAAGGAAATTGAGATAATATCAGTAACTCAAGGCCTGTGCATGCAGAATTCTGTATAAAGTGAGTTTCTTTCATTATTTTCCTACAGAAATAAATTTGCAGGCACTTCTGGTTGCTGAAAGAGACTTAAAAACATACAGATAAGATGAGGTACAACAGAACTGTGTCTATGATTGGAAAGACTGTGCAATCAACGTATAATTAACCTGTGAAACTTGTTGCCAGAGGATATTATAGAGGAAAACAGATTAGCAAGATTCAGAAAAGGATTAGACCTTACAAGAATAGCATCTGCAGCTAGGCTTGCTAGAATAAAAACCATATGGGTTATTAGTCTTCCCACTTCAGGGTATAAAACGATCGCAAGTTGGGGTCAGAAAGCAATGTCTCCCTATTATGTAGCATTGTAAAACTGGGCACACCAGGGGGTTGTTACAAGTCTATCTAAAGCATCCAGCACTGGCAATGGTTAGGACAGAATACTGGACTGGATGGGCCATTAGTCTGATATAGACGAGCAATTTCTTATACCATTCTGCCCTCATTTCCTGGGAGAATTCCACTCCCCAAACAGATATGCACTCCAAGCAATTGAAATTCAAGTGTAAACATGTTATTGCTTGAGCAATTTGTGGGCATACAGAGGTACAGAATAGCAGTTAGACCCCAAATAGAGGCGCCTTGTAGAGTAAGAGATTTTTCTGTTATAGCTTTGTGATCACCACCTACAAATTTCATGGTTGTCATTCAGCTGGTCAGCTTCAGTGGAAGTGCAACCAAAATCCCTCTTGCACAGGCTCTCAGGGTGGAAGCAGTAGAAAAATCTCCTCAAAGTAGGATGGAGACTGTACCGCTTGCATCTGCATAGTCCGTCCATCCGGCAGAAGGAAGAACCAGGCTGCAGCAAAACAAGGCAAAGGACAGACCAGCATTCCCTTTCCTCTGATGTTGCAGAGGTTTTTCTTTTCCACTTCTCACCATGGGTAGCAGCCACACTCTTCCCCTGGCTCCCTGCTGCATAGCAGGTTAGGCAAAGAGTGTCCCTCTGCGCTACTGCATCGGATAGGAGCAAAAGCGGGGAGGGGGAAAGGGAAGAGGTGGAAGGTGTGGTGAGGCAAGAGCAGAAGGTATGCTGAGAGGCGGTAGGGTCGGCGTCAGGAGGTAAGGCAAAAGAGCAGGACTATGAACACATGGCACAAGTGTGAGAAGCAGAGGGGGAGGCTGCTGGGGGTGGGGATATGCAGCGAAAGAAGCAGGAGGAGTTGCTAAAGAGGCAGAGGGTGCAGGTAGATGCCTGCACGATCGCCCACAAGGTTGCACAGCCCAGCAGCAGAGGCTGACATCCATGGGGCACAGATGGACAGGCAGGCAAACACACACAGAAGGGGAAGGTTCAGTGGGAAGGATGGAAAACCAAAAATCCAAGGGGGGACAGGTTTGTTAACTCCATCTCCTACACAAACCACAGCCAAAAGCAAAGCAAAAAGGCAGTAACTACACAGGTGAAAGTGTATGATACATAGGTGGGGACAGTGTGCCAGTGATGCTGAGAAAGTGCATTGCTACAGGCACCTGCTTAAAAGTGGGTAGTGTTGCTGTCACACCTCTTGGAATTTGGGCAGCACGGGGTAAGCGCTTCACCTCTAGCAGCAGTGCAAGGGGCAGACAGGACATGAATCTACTCGGTCTCCCTCTCCTTCCCCAGAACCAACCATTTCAGAATTAAAATGGGATATAAGACTAGCAGACTAAGAACAAAGACAACTTGGGGCAACGCACTGTTCATACTATCCTTGACGTATGTGAGTATGCACACACATTTTAATGGGATAGGGGCTGCCTTTCCCATGACCTGGTAGCTCCTGAATTTCACTTTCTGACTCTACTCCCAGTCACTCAAAATGCATTTCTGAAGAATTTAGAGCCCTTTACCTCCTGTCTCCTTGAACACTGGCCATAGCCTTTTACAGCAGAGACCATAGTTTTAGGATGTACCTAGTACAACAGGGACTGGACCCTTGTAGAGATCATTCAGTTTTCTGAAAAATAGAGTTGAACATGTTCCACCTGCACCACCAACATCTCTCAGCCCCTGGCTCGAAGGTCAAGTGTCCGCTCAGCATCAGATAGCCTGCATTTACTCTTCTAAAGGTCAAACTAGTAACACAGCCATTTCCCCTCAGAATTTTCTGTGATCCTGTGTTACCTCTGCAAATCGAGAAATCAGCTCTCTTTCTTTTTTGAACTCCGGCCTATTGGACTGGGCAGCCGTCTTGTACCTTACGGTGACCAGCTCCTGAAAGGGTTCTCTCGTTCCTGGAAAGGTCGGGTGCACATAAACCCTCACGAAGGCACACACAAACACATGTTCATACAAACACACACAGATGCCAGGATCCACAGATGCACGCACAGCTTCCTAGCTTCTCACTGCTGTTTTCAGCAAGGACCACTCAAAGTGTTTAGCCCAACATGCTGTGATGATGATGTAAACGGAAAAAGAAAAGCCCTTCACCTGTGAAACTAATTAATAGTCAACAAACTCGCTTCAAGGTAGGAGACCTGGCACTGGAGGCGAGAAGCTGTTGCGGAGACCGGCAGGAGCCCATCTCAGCTGCTAGGTGGCAGCATCCATTCACTCACCCGCACTAATAGCATGGCTGGGGCTCGCTAAGGTGCCTGTTGGTTTTAATTCTGCGAGAATCTGATGCTCATCAAACTGAGCAACTGCTCTAGTCCCCCCCCACTACAGCCAAAATGCTCAAGGCTGTTGCTGTCGCTGCCCGTGATGGGAGCATACATAAACATGAAAAGAAAGGCAGCCTAGCTTTTGAGGCGTACCACAGTTGGGGTTGCAGCTTCTTAAGGGGATGTAGCTGGACAGACACCTTGCGATGATGATGACAAAATCATGCCTTATCAGTAGGCAAAGAGGCGGTGTCCTCCTTCACAGCTATTTCAGGGCCCTTTATCGCAGATCAAGGCGAATACTTATCTTCCAAGGGCTTTTCAAACACCAGTTAATTAGTCCCCCCAAACCTATGAGCAAAGCAAGGGAGCTCGAGCCTTGTGTTATCTGTAGCAAACGAGACTGAAACACTGTGAAGGGCCCCAAGTTAAAGCAACCTCCAGTGCAGCACGTGGTAACAGCTGCAGCAGATTTAGGGGCACTTTTAAGGATTCCAGTTGAATATTATATCCTCATTACTCATATAATTAATACTGCAACTACTATTCAACTCCCTGTGTTATTTATATAAGCATTATATTCCAGTTGTTTTCTGCAGCTCTTGTCTTTTTGACATGCAATAGATCTTCTTAGGGAGACCGTGGGCCTGCATCACTGAGGACCCATGGGAAAAGCTGATTTCCAGCAGCGTATGGTTAAATATTCTGATCCCAGGATCCTATTTCACAATGAGGTGCTGTTGAACACAGCTTGAAAATTGAAGGACGGAGGTTTAAACTCCTCCATGTCAGAAAGCCTCCACAATGTCTATTTGCTTGCTGCCAGCCACCACAGCCAGCAGTTATGGATAAACCTTGACCCTGCATGCTTTTTACTGGCATGAAGAGCAGGGAAACAGTAAACAACATTGACATTAAAATCAAGTTATTAGGTTTCAGGGTTAAGATCACATCCAAAGGACTGAAGGTATATCAACCCTCCCTCAGTGAAACTGATTCAGGCAGATATTACGTTGACTGGGCTTAGCTCATGCTTGGAAAGTTTTCTTTGCAACTACAACAAGGAAAAGAGGGTGTTTTTCAGGAAAAAATGCTACCCTTCTTTCTCTGCAGATAGGGAAGAAGCGCTCTTGGCCTCTGCAGGCAATTTAGCAAGCTCAGTAAGAAGGTGACGTAAGTGTTGTTGGTGTCTGCTCTGCTTGACAAGAATGAGCATACTTTGAACTTCCAAATCTTCAAATAACCATACATAGTGAAAACAGGAAGGTTGGGTGTTGCCCTTCTTTCCTGGCCTAGAAGCAGGAGATGTTCACCTGAGCCCTCTTGATGCAGGGAAAAAACCGGACCAAAGTGATGTCTCATGTTGCTAAGCAAAACCAGGGCAAGGACTGATATCAAGCTCTGGGCCCTGCCTCTCCGCAGTATCTCCCTCTCACTGAGTTTTGCACTGCCCCAGCTAGTACCTTCAGAAACCAACTTCCCACAGAGAGGGCTAATCTGACACCTAAGACGGTGCGGATGCAAGCCGGTCCGAGCCGTGTGGCCTGATCCCTGTCTCTCTCCTGTTTGGCAGTACAAGACACAAAGACTCCTTTTCTGAGTGTTTGCTTTAATCGCTACACTAGTGGAGGCTGCCCCCTGCCACTTCAAAGGCCCTACAGAAAAAGGGCCTTTAAAGAAAAGGCATTTGCTTTCAGGAGCGTGTAACCTACACCAGGGAAAAACACTTGCAAAGCCCTAAGACAGGATTGAGTCTTAAGACTCTCTTATCCTTGCTGCTAACCCCAGTAGATCCCTCCATGCACTCCTTTGGGTGAATGTCATTTTGAGCTCCTTAACTTCCTCCGTGCAACACATGGGAAAACTTGTATGGGGCTTCAGGTTTATGCAAGACTAGGGCAGGAGGGAATGTTTATTCTCAGCTGTTTGACTTTTGCAGAGGGACACGAGTCCCTGCTCGCCGGAGGGAATTCCCTTGCAAAAAGCCATCAGTCTGCTCCTTTGCAGAGTGATGGAAACCACTCCCTGTCCCCGTGCTCATTAAAGATATTGTGAGGTGCCATTTCTTGAGGACTGGCTGCATGTAATTGGTTTATTCTGACTCACTGCCTCCAAGGAGGCTGCTCACTGTAACTTTGTCTGTTTTACCCCACTCACTGCTCTCCCGTCTTTTCAGCACAGGATAAACTTAATATTCAGGTCAACCCAAAAGTTCACTTAGCAGCAGTTAATATGTCAGGCTTTCAAGTTACAGGTCGGAGGCGAAAAAAAAAAAAAAGGCTATGGGTAAAAAAAGTATTAAACACAACTTAGGATCATGGTTCCCATCTAGCTGTAGAGATCTTGCCTAGGTCTCCTCTGAAACAGCCGAGCTATGACCATCACAATCCCGGGTCCATGCAAGCATGCTGGCTTCCCCCATGGTAGCTCTCTTCTCACCAACCTGTCAGCAACTCACAGCCCTGCAGGTGTAAGACACAGCACAGTTCCAGCCTTGTCCTCCCCATCGGGGACTTTGCTAGTTACTGCTTTCTCAACCAGAAATATCTGTCATCTCAGCCACCAGATTTGATGATGCTAAGATCGCAGCTACTCTGTCATCTCTTTGACTGCTACCCTCATCTCTGAATCCTCAAAATCAGTCTGGAAAACCGATGCCTGACCCTCTGTGTGTCTGTTCCAATCTGGGCAGACAAAGCTCTTTCACTGGGTTTTGTGGTTTGTTTTTTTTGTTGGGTTTTTTTTTTCCAACAGCTCCCAAAACCAGCCCTCTGAGGTTTGCTCCCAATTCAACAGGTTGATGAGTTATGAGAACTGATAACTCTGCAATGTGGAAGAGTATTCCTCCACTTCATTCCTGCCTAGTTAGCTAAACAGCACATGATTCCTGTAAATACAGTTTCTGTTTGTTCCTAAGACCCACAGTTTGTTCCTAGTGAGCCTGCTGGTTAGTTTTCTCCACCCAGTCTGGACTGTTTAATTTATAAATTACATTAAATACAACTAAAATCCTGTTGGGGATACTAATATATCATTCATTAAATATTATGTAAAACAGCAGAGATACATATTTTCTGTTAAGCCCAGACACGTTACTAACTCCCTGTAGAGATCATGTGTGATATCTCTGGATGCAGGCATGCTGCCTAGATCCCCCCTGAGGACAACTCATCCGTCCTCCCACCATCTGTCGACATGCTGGGGTTCCTCAGTCACACCTAGGCAGCTAGCTCAGGGCTGTGGATTCTGCTCCGTGGGCCTGACGCTCGAAGTTAAATGCGCCTTAGTGCCCTCCCTGACACGCTGGAGAGGAGCTCACACCCCTGAATTTCTATGTTTCAGACTTCTTCATGCCACAAACTTGATACAAAAGTTCCTGGAGTGTTATTAAACCCACACTCTCAACAGATTAGGGATGCACCTCCATTTGTCCTTCCTCCTTCTCTGTATTCTCCTGCAGGGGAACTTTCATGAAAAGCCAGAAACTTTACAAAGTGAAGTGGAGCTCGTCTCCATCTATTCCAGGTAACCTCTCCCATCCTGTCAAACAGCTTAGCTGTCACAGAAGAACAAACGGAGCAATGCAAGAGCACGGGAGAGCAGAGAAATAAAACAGGAAAGTATCTAAACTCTGGGCAGGAAGTTTCTGTTGTTATTTCTGAAGTGCGTTTAGCATGGAGACATATCGTACATTTAGCGCAAGTCCCCGGGACCCTAATGAGCTCCTAATGTACCCCATACTTCAAGGGTTTTCCAAAGAGGCCAGTAACTTAGCAACAGCAGCAAATCCTTGACACGAATAATCAGTATTTGTGCTGCAGCTTTAAGCTTCCCCTCTTCTCTCCCACTAAGTGGAAGGTGGTTTTGGCTGGGATTTCTTCTCTGCTTCGTCATTGTTCTTATTCCTCTTACGGGTTTCTTCGGTGTTTTCTTCCTTTACCCCTTCTGTTCAGTGAAGCAAAACCCACCATCAGTGGTTTGCAGGGAGCAGAGCTCTTGGAGCGTGGAGTTAGCAAGATTCTCCCGTGAAGAGTTTTGTCGCGCTGTGGAGGTACAGCGGTGGCTCTCTGAGGATGCCACAGGCAAGCCAGGGCTGGCAAAAGGAGAGCAAACTAGACAGGCACCAGGGCCAGTGGTGGCTCCTCAGGGGTACCAGGCTCCTGCAAAGAGCTAGAAGGAGGCAAGCGATGACACTTCTCCGCTGCGTTCATGGCTCTCAGCTATGAGAAACTGAACTCCAAACACATTCTCTTAAAACCAGAAAGCAAATATTGCCAGCTAACTGTACTTCCTGCAACCATATGAGACAGCAGGCTCCAGAGGAACATGAGGTCCTTCTCCAAGCAGGCTCTGTGCTATTCCCAGTGGGGTGCCATTTAGTGCCACCACGTACAAAGCATATGCCTCCCCTGCCCACATCTCCTGTCTTTTTGCTAATTGTAGGCGTATCACTGGGTTTGGAAGGAGTCTGCTTTCCACCTTAAGCAAGGAACACGGTCGACTGATTCACATGTTAAGAGAGGGTCTGAGAGAACAAGACATATTTGGGCAACTCCCTGGCATCAGAACTTCAGCATATCAGATGTTTAAGAGAAAACCCATTTTAATATCACTAAGAAGTCTCCAAAATGGTAACCCGATGTGCAAAAGTGAAATGAGATGTCCAGTATCACTGGAGGCCTGAGAGCAGGTGACAACCCACCTTGAAATAATTTCCATATACCCTGTGAACATTCCTTAGTAACTACACTGTAAAAATGCACAGGATGAACAGCCAGTTTTGAAATAAAAATCACTGAACAGCCGTTCTGGACCTTGGCTAGCATACTTCCAGCAACCAAAGGGACGAACCCACCATTTCTGTAGGTCCAAGTGTAACTGAAATTTTACAGAGACACATTATCAATGCTTTTTTCCCTGAATGTTGAAAGAATGGAAGGTTGATGATCGTGAGAAATAGAATTTAACATGGACTTGTTGACCCAGCAGTGGCCTTTGAAATGTTTAAGAATGGCGAACTCAGGCGAGGAAAGCCTCTGATATATAAAAACCATGGCATCATACCCGCATCTCTTGCATTTATAGCAAGAGAGGCAGACTAGGCTTATACATTCACCTTGTGAATTTTAGAGAAGTCAGAGGAATAAATAAAATTCCAACTACTTAGAGCCAACCAATCTTATTTACAAAATATCAATAGACTGAGCATGGCAAAGGAATGCAGAAACCTTTTCCAGGAGGAGGCAAAGACTTTCTTTTAGGTGGCTGTCCAGGCAGTAAATTGGAAGAATATTGTGGGCTAACTCAGCTGAAACACTCCTGAAAAAAACAAACATCCAAAGCATGCTCACCACCATGCAGCAAAGCGCCCACCCAGAGGCACACAAGCAGGCTCCACACCACATAGACCTGAAACTCGGCACGCTATAGACACACCAGTGTGCGGCTGCACTCAGCTAACAGGATCTTCTGCACCCTGTTGCACAAACCCACCCCAAGACTGAATCATAGAATCATAGAATCATAGAATCACTTCGGTTGGAAAAGACCTTTAAGATCATCGAGTCCAACCTTTAACCTAGCACTGCCATCCCACCACTAAACCATGTCTCTGAGCACCTCATCTATCCTTCTTTTAAAGACCTCAAGGGATGAGGACTCCACCACCTCCCTGGACAGCCCATTCCAGAGCCTGACAACCCTCTCGGTGAAGAAGTTTTTCCTAATGTCTAGCCTAAACCTGCCCTGGCGCAGCTTCAAGCCATTCCCCCTCGTCCTATCATCTGTTACCAGGGAGAAGAGGCCGACCCCCACCTCACTACAGCCTCCTTTCAGGTAGTTGTAGAGGGCGATCAGGTCTCCCCTCAGCCTCCTCTTCTCCAGACTAAACAACCCCAGTTCCCTCAGCCGCTCCTCGTATGACTTGTGGTCCAGACCCCTCACCAGCTTGGTTGCTCTCCTCTGGACCTGTTCCAGCAAGGCAACATCTTTCTTGTAGTGAGGGGCCCAAAACTGAACACAGTATTCGAGGTGCGGCCTCACCAGCACCGAGTACAGGGGCACGATCACTTCCCTGCTCCTGCTGGTCACACTATTCCTGATACAAGCCAGGATGCCATTGGCCTTCTTGGCCACCTGGGCACACTGCTGGCTCATATTCAGCCGGCTGTCAATCAGTACCCCCAGGTCTTTTTCCACCAGGCAGCTTTCCAGCCACTCTTCCCCAAGCCTGTAGCGCTGCATGGGGTTGTTGTGACCAAAGTGCAGGACCTGGCACTTGGCCTTGTTGAACCTCATACAATTGGCCTCGGCCCATCGATCCAGCCTGTCCAGGTCCCTCTGCAGAGCCCTCCTCCCCTCCAGCAGATCAACACTCCCACCCAGTTTGGTGTCATCTGCAAATTTACTGAGGGCACACTCAATCCCCTCATCCAGGTCATTGATAAAGATATTAAACAAGACTGGCCCTAGAACTGAGCCCTGGGGGACACCGCTTGTGACCGGCCGCCAACTGGATTTAGCTCCATTCACCACGACTGTCTGGGCTCGGCCACCCAGCCAGTTTTTAACCCAGCGAAGAGTACATCCATCTAGGCCATGAAATGCCAGCTTCTCCACAAGAATGCTATGGGAGACGGTGTCGAAGGCTTTGCTGAAGTCCAGGTAGACAACATCCACAGCCTTTCCCTCATCTACCAGGCGGGTCACCTGGTCATAGAAGGAAATCAGGTTGGTTAGGCAAGACTTGCCTTTCGTGAACCCATGCTGACTGGGCCTGATCCCCTGATTGTCCTCCATGTGCCTGGTGAGCACACTCAAGATAAACCGCTCCATAATCTTCCCCGGTACCGAGGTTAGGCTGACTGGTCTGTAGTTCCCCGGATCCTCCTTCCGGCCCTTCTTGAAGATAGGCGTCACATTTGCCAACCTCCAGTCATCTGGGACCTCCCCTGTTCTCCAGGACTGCTGATAAATGATAGAGAGTGGCTTGGCAAGCTCCTCTGCCAGCTCCTTCAGCACTCTTGGGTGGATCCCATCCGGCCCCATAGACTTGTGGATGTCCAGGTGGCATAGCAGGTCAAAGACTGCTTCCTCCTGGATTAAGGGGGGTTCATTCCACTCTCTGTCCCCATCTTCCAGCTCAGGAGGCTGGGTACCCTGGCGATAACTTGTCGGGCCATTAAAGACCGAGGCAAAGAAGGCGTTGAGTATCTCAGCCTTTTCCTCATCCTTAGTGGCAATGTTCCCCCTTGCATCCACTAGTGGATGGAGGTTCTCCCTGGCTCTCTTTTTGCTGTTAACATATTTATAAAAACTCTTCTTATTATCCCTTATAACAGTGGCCAGGTTAAATTCCAGCTGGGCTTTTGCCTTTCTAATCTCCTCTCTGCATGACCTGACAAGATCCCTGTACTCTTCTTGGGTTGCCTGCCCCTTCTTCCAGAGCTGGTAAGCTCTCCTTTTTTCCCTTAGTCGCACTAGTAGTCCTCTGTCCAGCCAGGCCGGTCGTCTTCCCCGCCGATTTGTCTTACGGCACATGGGGACAGCCTGGTCCTGTGCCTTTAAGACTTCTTCCTTGAAAAACACCCAGCCTTCCTGGACCCCTTTGCCCTTCAGGACTATCTCCCAAGGGACTCTCCCAACCAGCGTTCTGAGCAGGTCAAAGTCTGCCCTCCGGAAATCCATGGTGGCGGTCTTGCTGACCCCCTTCCTAACCTCACCAAAGATCGAAAACTCTACCATTTCATGATCACTAAGGCCTAGATGGTTTCCAACCACCACCTCTCCCACCAGTCCTTCTCTGTTAGTGAACAGGAGGTCAAGCAGGGCACCTCCCTGTGGCTCACTTACCAGCTGTGTCAGGAAGTTATCTTCCACACACTGCAGGAACCTTCTGGACTGTTTCCTTTCTGCTGTATTGTATTTCCAGCAGATGTCTGGGAAGTTGAAGTCCCCCACAAGAACAAGAGCTCGCGACTGAGAGACTCCTGCCAGCCGCTTGTAGAATTCTTCGTCAACGTCCTCATCCTGGTTGGGTGGTCTGTAACAGACTCCCAACAGGATATCTTTCTTGTTGGCCTTCCCCCTCATCCTCACCCATAAGCATTCTGCCTCACCACAAGGGTCAAGCTCTGTACAATCTAAACACTCCCTAACATACAGAGCCACCCCACCGCCTCTCCTTCCTTGCCTGTCCCTTCTGAAGAGTTTGTAGCCATCCATCGCAGCACTCCAGTCATGGGAGGCATCCCACCACGTTTCTGTGATGGCGACTACATCATAACCATCCTAGAATCATAGAATCATAGAATGTTTTGGGTTGGAAGGGAACCCTAATCCTGCCTTACAATGGCTTCCAGCTCCTCCCGTTTGTTGCCCATGCTGCGTGCATTAGTGTAGATGCACTTGAGCTGGGCTATCGGTTTCCCCCCCAGCAATGGGGTGACCCCCCCAGGCTCCTCTCTAGTGAGCCTGCTTATATCCCCTCCCCCCTTCAGGCCTAGTTTAAAGCCCTCTCTACAAGCCCTGCCAGTTCCTGAGCAAGGATCCTATTTCCCTTCCGAGGGAGCTGGGCACCATCTGTTCTCGACAGGCCCGGTGCCATGAAAACCTCTCCATGGTCAAAGAAGCCCAAGCCCTTCCAATGGCACCAACCTTTGAGCTACACGTTAACCGCTCTAGCTTTCCTATTCCTTTCCGTGTTCCCTCCTGACACTAATGGGATCGAGGAGAGCACTACCTGCGCTCCTGATCCTTCAACCATTTTCCCTAGTGCCCTGAAATCCCTTTTGATCAATTTGGGGCTTCTCTTTGGCAATTCATCGCTGCCTGCCTGTATAATCAAGAGCGGATAGTAGTCAGAGGGTCGTACCAGACCAGGGAGTCTCTTGGCAATGTCCCTGATCCGGGCCCCAGGGAGGCAGCAGACTTCCCTAAGGGATGGGTCCGGGCGGCATATCGGGCCCTCTGTTCCCTTCAGAAGGGAATCGCCCACAACAATTACCCTTCTTTTTTTCTTTGTACAGTCGGTCTTGATAGGTAGGGGTGACCGTCTCTCCCTAGCCAACCCCCTGGTTGGGCCTTCATCCCCATCCTCAGTTGCCTGGCCCTCAACTTCCAGAGCCCCATAGCTGTTACGCAAGGGCAGCTGGGGAAGGTGAAGGAGCCCGGGAGGGGACTCTCCTCCTGCCCCGAGCAGAAACCTTTTTCCATCCCTCACCATCTCTTGGGTCTCTAGCTTCTGCCTGCCGGCCAGAGGACAGAGGATCCTCTGCTACCTGCGGAGCCTCTGTCTGTTGCCGTGGCCTGAGGGACGGTAGAGTGCGGCTCCACCAGTCTATCTCCATCTCGCATTCTCTAATACTCCTTAATCTCTCCACCTCTTCTTTCAGCTCTGCCACCAGGCAGAGCAGATCATCCACCTGCTCACACCTGAGACAGCCCCTGTCCTTACCAATCTCTGGTACAGCTGACAGGCTGAGGCACTCCCTGCAGCCAGCGACCTGGACAGACGCATGTTTCTGTTTAGGTGGGGACTCCGTCTGAGTCGCCATGTTCCGTCTGGCAACAGCTTTCGGACGAGTAGAAACCATTGCGCTCTCCTCGTTTGGGTGTCTATGGGTGCCTGTCGAGTGAGCCTCCGAGCCAGGAGGGGAGCACGCACCCTGCCCGCGCGCACTGCCTGCGCAAACTGCCGCGCACGCCCTTCTGACGCGCCCTCCAAGCCCGCCTCGCCGCCCTGCCCCTCGTCAGGAGCCCGCTCTTTCGCGCCCTGGGAGGGGGGGAGGGGGCTTGGGGTCCCCTCTCTCTCCCTGTGCTTTTTTCGCCTTTTTGGCCTCCGCGGGTTTTGCCGCGGTTTTGCCGCTTCAGAAAGGGTCCCTCGGCGCGATCCTCTGCTCCCGAACCCTTCGCCTCAGTGACTTCCATGAAGCAACAAGACAGGTCCAAGGCAGGCTATAAGGATTAAATCTGCTATCCTAAGCAAAGTGGGTGGTCCAAATCCACCACATTATTTCAGTTACCCCAAACTGTCATCACAGACTCAAAGACCAAGGAGGGGCATGTGGAAACTCTTGACCCCTGGGAGAAACCTACTGGAATTGCATGAAAATATCAGAGTGATTTGTCCTTTCTTGTTTTTCATTACACATACGGCAAGGCAAGGCAAGCCCCAGACCTGCCCACGCTGTAGCTTGGCCTACAGCATCAGTCAGTTAGGTCTCCACGAAGCATGAGAGAATCATTAACAGCGTCACTTTCTCTCACAGCCATCCTGGCTTTACCCAACCAGAAATGTCTGCAGGAAAAATCTGAAAAATCCATTAATGGGGATAATGATGCTTACCTCCTGTACAAAGTGCTTGGAGACTCATGGAGGGAAAATTTTGTTAAGAGGTAGGTATTTATTAAATCCTTGCAGTTTCTTGTATCGAGGATCCATACTACAGCCCTACACTTGGACATAACTCCCACTGCCATTAGAGGCTAGCCTCTATGGGCTGTAGAAAACAACTCTATACCGTATGGTTTAAGATCTATGGCTGTCATGTCTATCCTACAGACAAGATGCAGGTCTCCCAGCTAGTCCATG
Source organism: Gorsachius magnificus (assembly GCA_034008185.1). Taxonomy (NCBI): domain Eukaryota; kingdom Metazoa; phylum Chordata; class Aves; order Pelecaniformes; family Ardeidae; genus Gorsachius; species Gorsachius magnificus. The sequence goes on from CM067081.1 coordinate 127,895,254, forward strand.
CCCACACCTTAATGAGCAGCGATCTTTTCTCACTTGCCTTTCAGAATGTGTCACTTTACATTATGGAATGAGACAGACAAATCATAGTTCTCAGGTGAAATCCAGGCCCCCTTGAAGTCAACTGCTAGGTCTTTCTGATGTAAATAGGGCCAGGATTTCATTCTCTGCCTGAAATTCTCTTTGATATGAAAAAGCGCGGTTTTGTTTTTTTTATGTCTGACTTAGAGAGCTGAAGGAATCTTAAAGCTAAGTGATGAAACACTGCTAAGAAGTTCTGGGTCTGTTGTCACCTGGGACCAGCTGTCCCAATTCTGGTAACCGGATAATCTGCTTATTTGACATTTCTGGCACCTCGGTACACTCTCTCATGATAGATCTCTTCCTCCTCCTTGAATAAAGCTGGGGAAAACACCTGACCTTTTCCAGCCTTTAGAGTTTCATTGTGTTTTTAAAAAGGAAAGCAAAGCATGGAAAAACATCTGCTGAAGAGGGAATTTTCTCATTTGGATAACACACTCCATTTAGTGTAAAGAAAACAGGCTCAGAGAGGCCTATGCCTATGATTTCCAGTTCAGGACAGAGTGCTGTAAAAGTGACTTCATGCCTAAATGTACGAGCATGTCCCCAGAGGAAGACCCTAAATCAGGAAGGACCATAGGGGATCAGTTGGCAAATCATTACCTCATATGGAAACTAAAGTTCACTGTCTGGTTTCTATCAAAAGTGACAATGAATTCAGAAGGTTTCACCCTAGACACTTCACAAAACCTGCTGCGCAGCTTAGCATAAGTTTCAGTCACTAATCAGGGGGCACCCCAGCCTGCAATATTACAAGAAAAGCTGAAGTCACAACTGAAATGCCAAGGAAGAAGTGGTGAGGGGATTGGAGGGGACTGGGGGAGGAAGAATTATTTGAGCAGGACACGCCGCAGGGTCAGCGTTAAGGTGTATTTAGCAGAGCAGTATGCATGCATGGGACTTGCACCATGCTTGCCTGCAGCCTGCAGTAGCTGTCTCTCACTTTTTACGGGCACTAGAATTCACTAAGCCCAGAGAGATAAAACTGGTGAATTAAAAAGCAGTTCTCTTTGTTTGGTTTTGAGGCAGGACATAAAACACAGGTCTTGCAGGAGCTTCTTGCTGCTTGGGAGGCAGCCACGTTAGCTTCAGTGCCTTTCTGATATGTCATCAAACTAATTACCTGCCTAACGGGAACGGAAATAGATTTCCGTTCTCTTGATGTGTAGGGAGATGAGGAGGCGTGTGCAACATGGAGGAGGGCACAGGGGAGAGCCCTAGAAAAGAGCCCTAAGTGCAAGAACCTTTAGGGGCAACATGGGAGGCCTGAACCCAAAATAGACACCTGACAGCTCTGCTGGTTTGGCAGCAATTAAAGACTTAAGAGTAAGATGTGAAGTTCTGCTTGAGTTCTCAAGTATCACGCTGCCTGAATCCAAGATTTTGCTCAAGGACCATCTTTAATGTTAATCCTGTATTTAGCTACATAACTAAATTCCTTAGATTCTAATGCTCTTACAGTAGGACACTTCTGGAAACAGGAGTTATATCAATAAAGTGGATCATTATTGCAATTAATTTCACTGAAAGACAATTGAAACAGAATGTAACATCAAATCCCCATCTGCTCACTGCAAACAGCTAACCCAGTCCTAAAACAAAACTAAAAATAAATACCTGCTTATAGGCTGAGGTAGCCTTGATTACAAAGAGGGTGGAGGGGAGGTTGGGAAAAAGGGAGAGCAGAACATATTCTTGAAATGCCATGAGCTTCTCTCTTCATCCTGGCTTGTTTTTCAAAGCATATTCTTGAGATGAGAAGGGCTATTTTCCATTTTGCTGCTTCGTGATTAAGTGGAACAAGTGCCTTTGCTCTCATTGGTTAATTAGAAATACCTGCTACGTAGATGTATCTTTTTCCAGTCCCTTGCTTCTTAGCAAATAAAAAAATCTATTTTGGCTTCCCTGCACTGACCCTTTAATTGAAGTAACATGGGTTTTGTTGCTGTTCTTTGTTTTTAAATAAGCAATTTTGTACTTGCAGATTTTAATTTCCCACATGGCAAAACACTTCTGAATATTGCCAAATCCCCGGCACTGAGGCTAGAGAAAGTACATCTCTGCTTTCCCACACCCAATAAAAAAAAAAAAAAGTTATCATCAAGCATCCCTGCTGACCAGCCCTTTGCCATGACATTCTGTCGGTTTCACGTGAGAGATCATCTTGATGTGCTATGCTAATCCTGTCATTAATTCCATTATTAAAGTTACAGAGACATGAGATTAGGAACCTGTTACCTGCATAAAGCCCAGCAGATTTCTCTCTGTGTCCCAAAAAAGAGAGAAGAATCTTATTATATGTATGTAGGCTATTTACACTAAGCTTGTGGAATTCAGCTCAACACTCACTGCAAGAATAGTACTTTATTGATAGAGTATTAGATGGGGGATTTTTGGCTGTCTATTATCTTCACCATCATGGTGCAGAGGGAGAAATCTCCGAGACCTAAACTGGCAATTTTTTTAACGACAGTTTTATGTGTTTATTACTCCTGTTTTTTTGCCAGGTTTGTTAGGCAGGGAGTAGGTAACAACTTGCAATCTTGTCCACTGGCATGTATATACACATTAATGGGCCAGATGGAGCTGCAGTGATTTTAGCAGCTGAGGGTCTGGACTATTATGTTTATACAGATCAGGGGAGAGGGGGAAACAGACAACTCATTTAATACAACTTTAGAGCCACTGTCTTCACTAAATTTGACATAGGATTCAAAGTAAAGAAGAAAGAGAAAATCTGGCTCCTTTTCTTGGCGCTGCCAATGATCTAGTTTGTAATTGTAAGCAATTCTATGTACCCCATCTGCAACAAGATCGTAATGTTTCTCCCTGTCTCTATATAGATTTCCAAGATGGAGATGCATAAATCAGACGGACATGTGCATAGTCAAGTTAAAAAAAAAAAAACAAAACAACAACCCAAGGAATGCCAGTTAAAACTGGGCAACGTTGCCTTAATTCTCTACTTGTGCATGCCTTTTGTTATTGCCTTAAACAACCAGTAGGAATGATTTCTCAAATTTATCTGACATTTTTTCCTAAAACTTCATATGTGTAAGCTGCCCCTTCCATGGGTTGCTTTTTTATGTTTGACAGTTCTGCTTATTTTATTACTCTTGCAGGCTTGCCTGTAATAATTGACAGATTTTAACAGTAAATTACATTCTCTTTAAGGTATGTATTGTAATAATTTTGCCTGCATTATATTTTAAACAAAAGATTTAGGTTTCTTTATTTTTCCCTTGAGATTATAAACACTTCTGAACAGTAATTTATTACTGTAGGATTTCACAATAGTAATTTATTACTGTAGAATTTCACCAGCTATTTGCTAGAGTAACAGACACACAGAGTTGTATTAAGCGTGCATGGTTTGTGACATCTTGCCAACCTTTTTGCGTGGAGGCATAAACTAATTGAGGCTTACAAGTAATTTGTTATCAAACTGTACCACTAAACTGTAGTTAGTTTCTCTATGCGTGTCCAAACCAAAGCAAAACAGCATCAGCTATTTCTGTTTAAATTGCCAGCGATATTCTGTTTCTTTGTTTCTCCTGGATCATAGATTTCACCCCTGTTACTCATACATATTGCCCAAGTCATCTGCATTCACAGGGTTCCAAAATCTTTTACCTTTCCCTTATTGCTACTTTCAATAAATCAATAAAATTTCATCCAAAACTTGTCCTTGCTTCTGTCCCCTGTCCCCAGTCCGCTTGACATTGCGGCGGTAGAAGGAGAGAGAGAGAGAGGTGGTCCTTCTGTACTATGGGTTGCAACCAATAAGCCTATGACAAATTTGAAGTCGCCTGAAATAATATGTGCACATTGTATGAAAAACTGATTATTTTTATGACAATTTTCTGAGTGTGTATGTTGATTTACCTCCAAGACTGCCATTTCCAGGAAGGGAAAGGTAATACAGCAGATGAGGTGACTTAACCTCAAATACTAAAGGATTATGCAAGGACCGTTATGCTTGGTCCTGGCTGACCCCAACTCATGCCAGTCCTAGTGAATTTATTTAAGAATGATAAAATCTTTAGCACCAGCAGATCCATCACAGCAAAAGCAAAATGCAGCTCACCAAAAAGAGGAAGACAATTTTCTTGATAAAAGGAACAGACTCCAGAATCTGTCAAGAAACAGGCCTTCCTAAGTCCCCTTTTACAAGACGTGTGACCTCAGGTTAGGCAGATGTACATATAAGCAGCTCATAAATTACAGTTTTTTAATCAAAATATTTTGTTCACATGTATAAACACACAGCATTTTTGCTTGAAGAGGCTATGACATAACTATGAACAGAAAGGAGTCCTGAAACTCCCCAGGCTTTCGAAATAATCATTATTAATAGGAATGCAGGCTGTTAATATAGCCCAGGGCCTGGTTTAATAGTGGTAAAATCAGCAGTTCTGGCATTAAGAGGTTGATTCATGAAATTTTAGGACTGAACAAGTGCCAGAGAGATCAGAAACAGAGCAGAAACACAACAAGTCTTAGGAGAAGGCCAGCCATACCCAGACAGCTTTCCAGCCTCTTGATCAGCAGTCTCATCTGTCATGAAGTGCTGTGCTAATGCAGGGAAGTCCAATGCATTTAACTGTATTAAATGCCGACAGCAAAATTACAGCAGAATACATATATGAGGAACAACGCCAAGTTACAGGTCCATACTTTTTGAAACCAAAGGCCAAGAGTGATATGGACAGCAACGGGAGAAAGACTTTACCTACGTCTGTAATGAGCTCATTTTGGAATTTATCCACAAAACGCCATGTGCGTTAGCACACACAGAGTTTTGACTATAATGGCCATTTTAATATCTCTTCATCTATGATGCATTGTTCAGACACTTTTCTCAAAAGCAACCTTCATTAAGCTCTGTTTGTCTGAAATAACCAGAATACTGAACAGCTGCAAGATCCTACACGTTTGTCAAAACTCATAGAAAAATATGAATATCTTACGTTGTGTTATTTGAGAATTGATATGTTATTATACTGTCTTTAAGGGTTTTATTATAATGCATGTGTACAGGAAAGGAGACTTAAAACTAAATATTCATTCTTAATTTGGGGATTTCATCTAAACTAAGCAGTAAAATACTAAAGATGGGCAAATACTGCCATTTCTTTCAGTGATCATTTACGTGGATGTAATTTATATACTTGTGGTTTTAGGTGCAGGAATGGTGGGTGACATGAGCTCTCTAGCAGGAAAACAAGAACTAAACAAAACCCGAGAAGGCGATAAGGTTAAAAAAAAACAAACAAACAAAACCCCCAAAACATTCCCCTGATTTATTTTTTACCCTCTTGATACTTTTTTAGCTGCCTCCCTTGTTGTGCAAACTGCATTCATTCTGCGTCCTTATCAGATGCCAGATTCATTATATTGCCACTTATAACTGTTTCCTGACCAAGTTAAAACAACATATCAGCAGTAAATGGGGTTTCAGCAAAAAAATCTCATACAAACAAGTTATTCTGACCTCCAAAGGTGCCCTTCAAACTGCTAGACTTCTAGCCCTTGGTACCACATCACTCAGAGCCTCACACTTGGAAAACCAAGGCAGATTTTCTCATGTTACTGCCATGCTGTGCAGCAGAAAGTATGAAGTGGAAAAGTCTTCCACAAATCTGATGGTCTTAGTCACCCTAGCACTTGCCATATTTCTGCTAGTATAGCTTTGGAGCAACGGACTCAGTTCACACGTCTCTCTTGAATCTTCATTATTTATTTTGATTCTTTATGTTAATAAATAAATAAAATCCAGAGTCTTAGTTGCGGTATAAAACAGCACAATTCACTGCTGGAGTATAGAATTGATATACTAGATATTTCTCATTTATTAGCTTCATTCCTTTGCCTAGTCTCCTACAGTAACATTATTATTTCCCACGAGGGTCACATGAGATTTTTCTCTCGCTTGCTTTGTACGTGTCTTTGTGTGCGTGCTTATTTATTTAATAGGCATTTTCCCCCTTTATCTGCTGCTTATTTAAAGCTTTCACTATACCCATTTGATCTGAATACATCGGCTACACGAGGCCTGTTTGCAACCAGGTCTGCTCTTAATGGTGTATTTACACCAGGTTTTCACACAATACCAAAGAGATCCATAACCAAAGTGATTTAGAAGATCATTTCAATGCTCCTTTCCCCAGAACCACTCTCCCTTTCTCAACAAGTAGGAAATGACACTGAAGGGAAAGGATTTGCTTGCAACTCTGCTGTAAAAGCACTTTTCTCTTCTTCAAAGCAATCTCCCCAAGGGGCAAAAATTAAACCAGGTTCTCAGAACAGGTACTTATTTTAAGAATAGGCCTTTCTGGCTCCTGTCAGAAACACAGCAGTACTTCACGGACTGTCTTCACGACGTACAGCCCCCTCCCTCACCTAGTCTACTCTCAGGAAACACGGATGCCCTGCGAGTAGCAGCTCTCCTCTCTCCTGGCCCTGTCCTGGAGGGCACTGGGGTAAGCTGAGCATGGCGAACTTCCAGCCATCTCACAACCCTGCTCCCACTGTGGGGGACTGGGACGCAGACCCAGAGGCACAGCAAACTCGACCAAAACCTGGTGTTGCCGATACTGCGATGCCACCACCCTCTGCAAATTCGGCTTTGCGATACGACTGTGGTGACAGGCAATCACTGGCAGATCTGGTTAGGGACACCACTGATTAGGAGACTGCCCATTCGGCATGTCATGTGCTGAGGGGCAGCATTTCAAGGAGTCCAAGTCAAGACCCCGGTGTTCCCTCTATTAGCAAAACTTCCTCACCTTCTGCCCCCTGCACTGCACCACTATCAACATGAGAACAACGGGCAACACTGAAATTATTTAAGTCTTCATTTAGTTTTGTTTGATGTAAGGGCCGTGGGGTGCAAATGGGTTTATAGGTTTTTACAGAACTGACACTTCCTCACGCAGTTCTGTAATCTGGTACATAAATGGGGCGAAGGCCTCTCAGACCCAGTCAACTCAGCCATCATGGCAAAACACCTGCTAAGATAGCACTCTGCCTTATGTGGCTGAAGACTCAGTTTTGACAGGACTTCAAGCAGTGCTGTCTGGAAAGCTTTTATAGCAGAATCTTTGCTCCAACACTGCTGAAAAGGTCAAGCACTTCACCTCCTTGCCTTTCAGAGGCGTGCAGGTCTAAACCAGAGAGATCTCCATTTTGACTTTCTACGTGCCTCATTTAGTAACATCACACCTTTTGTCAGCTCAGGAAATTCTTTGGTTTTCAGTAATGAAGGAAGACTTAAAAACAAAAGCTAGTCTCAGCCCTGAGTGCAACCAAGATATTCTCAAGGGAGTCTTCTATCCCTTTTAATCTAAGAAAAGAAATGAAAATATCATAGATACCAGCCTAATGATTTTTTAAAAGAAATAACCAGTCTAAATAACATTTTGCCCTCTTTCCTACTTCACAGGAAGCATTCAGTCAGTCAAAAATAACATTTAGCATTTACGCACAATCCCAGCAAGAACTCCAAACTCACCCCTCCTCCTCCTGAGAGCCACCAGCCAAAGTCAGCTGCCCTAGGAAGAGCAGGCAGTCAGTCACCCCATCGCAGCTGGAAATTGTGGCAAACCTGCCCGGATAGAGCCGCTACCCACTATTCACAGCTCTCCTCAGGATGTGGCAATCAAGACTGCCTTTTTCTGGTTACGCTCCTCAAATTCAAAAAAGAGTGACCACCAGCCAGGCATCACACCACAGCCTCACAGGTCAGGAGGAAGAGAAGTGTTTAGACCATGGAAAATGTATGGGCACCCAACTTCTACTTAGGTGCCTGACATCCATTAGCATCACCCAGCATCTTTGCAGGTGGTAGGAATCTAGAGAGCCTGCTTCTGAGGGACTTTATCAGTAACTGTCAATATAGTCTGAAAGGAAAAGTAAGCTCACTTCTGAGAGTCACCCCTGACAAATTTTTCCCCACTCCAGGTTTGAACAAGTCCTCTGCAGAAAAATCTAAGCAGGCTATTAGCAATCTCCTGACACACGTAGCTCTTCACCTGTTTCTTCTACCAACAGGTTATATTATAGCTTTTATGTATCTTTAAGTCCTTTAGAAATAATGGAAAGGAAACACAAGTTAGACCCATCTTGCCAGGCTTGTAGGCAAAGATTTCCATCGCTGCTATTCCTGTAATAAATTTTGTTTTCTGCAAGAACACTGCTGTTGAGCACTATTTCTCAATGTGGCCAGGGGCTCTTGCTAATTACAAAGCTGCTCTTCAGCTCCTCAAAGCTCTCCCTTTCCACCCCTAGGAAGGGATTATCAGCAACGCACAGAGAGAAAACGCACCCCATATATCCCCACTATTTACTTAGCTCTTCACCAACCCACATATCAAACCTTGTATGTAACACGCTAGATAACAGCAGCAACCCAGAAGGGAAGAGCACACAGAGTATTTGCTAGCGTGTTGTCTTTTATTTCCTTTAGCCAAAAATCTTGTGAGGCAGCTGTATGGCCCATTAGAGAGCGCTTTACACAAAGGGCCTTTCTTTCAGAGGGGCTTTCTTTGAGCCTGTCTTACAGTTCACATTGCAGACCAGATCAAAAGATGTTTTCCTCCATTTTAATAGAGAAATCTAAGACAGATTGTATCAGGGAAGAAAGGGAGTAAAAGAAAGACCGAGAGGTTACTTGGCAATTAGGCAATCTTGATTATTTCCTTCTTGTCTTGCTAAATCTTTCAGCTGGCTATTGGGTGGAAATGATTTTCTATTCTATTTGACACTGGCTTCACAGCTAATTTGGTTTCCATCTATCTGCCTAATCCATTTTATCTATCAGTTCTAATTTGGCCCTATCCCCATTTTTATTTGCGTGCTTCCCATAAGCGTAAACAACCACAATGATCTTTTTTTCTTATAAGGGGGGAAAGTGTTTTATAAGTGGTTTTCAGGTGAGAGACATAAGAGTAAGACCAAAGGTCCCACTGTGGGGAGGTCACACAAAGATGTAGGTGCCACCTTTGGTGGAGCAAGGATTTAGTCACCTTTTCTTCATAGAATCAGAGAATCATAGAATGTTTTGGGTTGGAAGGGACCCCTAAAGGTCATCTAGTCCAACCCCCCCTGCAGTGAGCAGGGACACCCCTAACTAGATCAGGTTGCTCAGAGCCCCGTCCAACCTGGTCTTGAATGTTTCCAGGGATGGGGCCTCCACTACCTCTCTGGGCAACCCATTCCAGTGTTTCAGACACCAGAGAACTCCAGTGTACAGATCCATGTCACTGGGACCGCTGTGTCACCTGTGTCACTCTACCTGATGAAGCATATAACGCAGCTACACATGGAAATGATACAGTCTCACAGAGAAGTTAGTAGTTCTCTCAGGATTCTGAACATCAGATCAAAGCCTTTGAAATGGGCCATGTGTCCAAGGGACAGCTGGAGAAGAGAGTGGCAGATAATGGTAACGTGTCCCTCAGCAGCTGTTTTCCTCAGCAGGTTTGCTGCCAAGTTCTCAAGCAATGGGTGCTTCTTCAGTTGTGAGGGCTCACTACCAGATAGGGAAACTGCAGTCCCCACGGAGTACCCGTGACAAAACCATGAATCACAATGTGGGCAGTGCAGGCATATGGACAAGTATTTCTCACCATCACAAGGAAAGTATTCTTACCAACACACTCACTGGACTTATCTGGCTTCTTCACAGAAGCCGTCTCTATACTATCTTGGTCTATACCTTAAAAAAAGCATTGAGCTTCAGGGCAGAAAAGTTTCAAGTGCTTTGTCAAAACTCTGCTGTAACTAACAGCTTGCTTTTCCATGGCCTTGGAAACCCTGTGGCTCACAATGTGCATGGGAGCCAGCATCGCAAGGCTCTTCCTTCACATCTGCTCCTGCTGCAGTGCATCTGCCATTCACAACCAACTGCATATGAATCACTTCCTCCCTTTGCTGTGAGAAGCAACCTGAGGTCCTCAGTCTGAAAGGGGTAGAAGCACAAGGTATTACATTAAGGCTTTGATTCATAATTAAGTAAGCCTTGAGACTCATCTGGGAATTTTGCCAGACAACTTTATACATTAGAACAGGGACTTTGAGAAACACATTTATGGTGTCACCCTGATAACTAGAGGTATCTCCAAGATGCAAGTGACCAGAGCAGGAGTTTTTCTTCTGTATAATGACCTCTTTCTTATAATAGCGGCCAGCCAGTGGTAGAGACAGGTGGATCAGATCACAGAAAAAGCAAGAAGACTGATATCATTCCTATCTATCTCTATATTGGCTTCAGTGCATTCCCAAGAACCTCAGGAAGGGAAACGCTGTGGCCATTCTTTCCCCATCCCCTGATAACTTGTTTTTTGAGATCTTCTCCTTTCTTGTTCAGACCCCCGACTCCTTAAATGCTCGCGCTCTGTTTTGCTGGGCTGCTGCCTTTGTTAGAAAGATTTTCAGCTTTGATTAATTATTGAGCCTGTACTGCTGAGGGTTTTCTATTCTCCAGTTCTCATTACTGATGCCTTGCAGCCTGTGTGCTTCACTGGTCCCATTGCAGGATTTGATGGATGCACCCGTGAAGTTTTCCTGCCTGCAAAGCCAGTCTTGCCTTTTGCTGATTTTGTTTGGTGGGCAGGGAATTTCGCTCTTGGCTACAGTGAGCAGTAAAGCATACACACTGGGCAAAGTATTATTATTATTATGGTGGAAGCAGCATGAAGTTTTTGCTTCTTTGCTTTCTGCATATTTCCCCTTTAAATCTGTTTCAGAAATTCTCCCCAACGGCCATTTTATTCTCAAAGTTGCATCTTCTTACAGAAGATTCACCAATACATTGCTCTCTCATGGGAGACCAATATTCTTTCTGGTTGTTTGCTTTAATCTAGAATGAAAAGCTATGCATAGTGAAAATATGTTTTGTTTTGTTTATACTCCTTGTGCTTGGCTGCATAATCATCACTAAGGTTGACTGAAACATTTTTCTTTGTTTTGATGAAATAACACTGTTCTCTGTGATAGCTCAGACTTCAGGTAAGGATCTAATGCACTACAGAAGAGATAGTGTGGTGGAGTGCAGAGGCCGTAAGAGAGAACAAGCATGTGGTAGGTCCTGTATCACAGCTTCCATGAGGCCCTGAAGAGGCTGAGGGATTTAGAAACTGAACCTGAAGCAAGTGAAATTCACATTTTTGAGAGTCTGTCTTCTTATTTATTTCACAGGACTAAAGGTCCAGGTGACAGTGGCTTGTGCTCCTAATGGTTTTATCCAGTTGGGTATCAACCCTCTGTCTAGCCATAAGAATAGTCTATTGTACATTACCTTACTTAACCCTTCGCAAGCAACACAGACTGCTCATCATCAGCCTGGCTCTTGTTTGTAAGACAAATCAGCCAAAATATCTCAACACCTCTCTCACACAGTCCTGAACCCAGCAAGGTACCAGACAGACAGCTATGTTTAGAGATCGGGGCTGTGAGTTTGCCTCAGCATACTGATGATCATGTATGTAATCGGCCCCCCCCCCCCCCCCATTCCAGCATCAATGTGCATCTTACGCCCTGATAGCTCTGTGTTCAGGCATCGTGAAGAAAGAAGTGGTAGTCAGGATCTGGCCTGGTGGGGGTACCCAGGGCCAGACACAGCACTGGGATGGCCAGACAAGGCCCTGGGAAAGGGGTTGGGATGGGTTGAGGCCAGGCCAGCCCATCAGCCTGCAGGTTGGGGGTCCGGATTAACAGCGTGCGTGGGCAGGCATGGCTGTGGCTGAACTGGAGACTGGCTCTTGTAGTGTGCTGTAGCTCAGGCAGGGGCTGAACTGAAGAGGTTCAGTTTAAAAGCAGTTCCCACAGGAAGGGAGACTGGTCCTGGGACGCTCTGCCCAAGGCCACCAAAAGAAGGGCGGCCACCCTCAGCTGCACAGTCTCAAAGCTGGATCTGAGCCTCAGCAGCCAAACCTCCGTGAGGAGGGATGCTATCAGCATCCCTTTCAATCTCCTCCTGCTTCTACTCTTTGTTAGAAAGGTCCTGGAGCAACTGTCTATGGTCAGCTTGAAAAACTCATACATTTTTCACTTTGCAGCACAATGGGAACAAGAAAAGAACTAGATAAAAGACTAAAATAAATAGCTTTTACTGTGCTTCACCATCAGCTGAAGTTGTGTAACTCTGTGGGCGTGATCTCAGCAAATACAAGGGACTAAAGCCCAATTTAACTACCACTGTGGATCAAGTCATTACCCCAAGGGCAGGAAAATGCACACAGACAGGTAGTGCAGGGTGACTTCTTAAGCCACAGAAACTCATTAGCCCAAGCAGATGACACATGGACAGTCAGAAAGAGCAGTGGCCACTCACATCCTCTCACAAAGACATGTAGGCATCCCACGTGCACACGAACTCTGTTCTTTCCTTACTGTTTCTCAATTCAAGCATTCCCACACCATAATTACCTTGCCTGCTTTTAACCCATCCTGGACTCTGAAAACAGTTTATCAGAAACATATGTCTTGAACCTAGAGTACAGTCAGAGAGGGTGATTAGGTTGTGCTTTGTTTCCAAGGCAGAAAAGGAGTATTATTGAAACATTGCAAATGCCAAAAATCAGGCTTAGATCCTTCTGATACAGCACATCTCTAGTCTCCCTCCCAGCACTCGCTAGGAGTGTACATGAGGAGAGTGATAAAACTACAACCAATCACGACCATTTAATGATCCATGATCATTTAATCATGGGCCTGAGCCCTCCACAAAATTTGCATCAATGCCTTCTACTTCAACACTCCAGCACACGGCATGCTCAGCAAAAGCCCAGTGCAACACACACGCTGCCGAGCTGCAAAAGCCAAAACCACAGACTTGTGCCACTCATCCCGTAAGTGCAGCCTGACCCCCGTGGAGAACCACAGCTGCTGGAACCCATGGGGACAAGGCTAAAAAAGCAGCTCCCGTGTGACAGAAAACTCTCTGTCATCACAGCGACAACCTTCATTTCCTCGTTTGTACCTTGACAGGTTCAGAGCAAGGCAAGCCGGCGCGGCTGACCATAAACGTGCACCTGACACCATCCTTTGCACAGGCTCAGAGGTTTGCACACAAATGGCTCCTCTCCTCTTGAGGAGGGGTTGGAGCCCTGAGGACGCTCTGCCAGAGTAAAAGGCTTGTAAGTCCCCTGCCACCACCATTTCTGTGCTAGAGTTGGATGCCTGTGCCCTGCAACTGTGAGCTGACAAGGCTCAGCATCTTTCTTTATTTTAAAGGCACATGGTAGCTTTCATCTGCAAGTCAATATTGGTGAGAAGGTCTGCTGGGATCCGAAATAAGTACCATAGCTTTTCAGACACAGCAGCATTCTGATGGCATATTAAAAACCTGTGTGAATCATAAATCCCATTTCTTTAGGAATTGAGTCCCATCAGGGCATAAGGGCTGAGGGGAAAATGGGCTATTCTGCATATAGCTAGGAGATGATGATGATCTATGTAGGTAAGCAGCAGACATTCTGTTGTGAGTTTTTTGTGACAGTTGTTGCTTTTTAAATAAAAATTTAAAATAATGGCTCAGGCTTCCCTGTCACACACCAGAGACAAAATTCTGCTCACTATTAATAAAGGTGCAAACAAATTTTTGCAAGCTCTGCATCAAACTGCCTTCCTCTGACCGAAGAAGAAAAATGAAGAGAAAATTTCTTACACATGGGATAATCGCATTGCTGAAGCAAACACCTCTCTCTCTTAATGTTGTGAGCAGTGCAACAAACAAAAGGTATTGAGCTGAAGTGTGTGTGTGTGTGTGTGTGTGCATGAGAGAGTGTGTGAGTACGACAGAGACTGAGTCAGTATGTGCTGAAAAGCGGGACAGGAGAACAGTTGATCCGATCCTCCTGAAAGCAAGGTACAAAAGCTTGAGGGAGTCAGACTGCTGGCATGCGGGAGTGGGGAAGTTAATCCCAGAGTGTAGGCAGTGATGGACGGCAGGTAAGCAGATGGGGAGGCAGGATCTGAGTGCAAAGATGACGGTGTGGAATGGGCTCTGTCTGAGCTCTGTGCAAACACAGCTCGGCAGAATAGGGGCAGCAGTACCTAGGGACTCGGCCCACAATAGCTCACCCGGCTCACTTTCAACGTAGCAAGTTACCCAGCATTTCTGCGTGCCAACAATCTCACCCTCTTCCATCTCACAGCTTTGTCTTCTGCTCTCCTCAAAACAAAAGGTTTCCAGTTTTATGCATAAGCTGGGACATCTGATCAGCTCAGAAACTTGGATTTCCTTCAGCTTGAAATCTGCTGGGAGGAGGACAGCCCCACTCTGAAGGCACCTGGATGCCACGATTCTCAGGCTGAAGTCCTTCTCCTTATTTCCCTGTGCACCGTCCTCTCTCTCTCCCGCCTCACAGTTGGTTTGGAGAGGGTTACCTGCCTAGCTCTTGGACCCTGATCAGAAGCTGAGCTGGGGCCTGGCCTTTACCATCTGTCCAGGTGGCTCCTTTGCAGCAAGATACTGTCCCACATGTCCTATACGCATCCATCAGATTCAGTCCTTTGCCAGCTTGGCTCTGGGAATGAATCACTGCACTCTCCTTATCTGAAAGGCAAGCTCGCGCCAACCACTCCATGATCCCCTAGACACGTGCTCTCCCTGGGCGCCCGGTGCTTTCACAGTCGCCAAAGCACTTGCGCCACTGCACTTGTCTGCCTGAGATCCTCAGGACTCCACCCATCCCAGTTCCCACTGCAGAGGATTTTAGAGTAGCAAACAAGGAAAATATTTTCTCTGTGTCCAAAACCTGTATTTTTTACTCTTTTTCCTACAATCTGTTGCAGTAAACTTTCAAGGGACCAACAGAAAAAGAAGAAAAAAGCTTCCACTTTTCTTCCACACACAAATAAAGGAAGTCTCACAATTTTTAATGTGACAGAAACATTCCACTGTTGGAATGGGGAAGCCCTTCTCTTTGGAAGGAACATGCAGGCCAGCCCTCTACCTCACCATATCTCAGGGAAAGAAAACAGAAACAGAGAAATCTCTTTTTTTCCTTGCCAAGTCCCTAGATGGGGACAACTTGCTGCATATTTTCTGGGAGGAGAAAGATAAAAATCTCAGCTATTTAAGTCTGCATGCATTTGTCTTCCACACAAAGCTGATAGCACTTTAGCACGCATGCCGCGTACAACTGTATCCGCAATTAATGAATACTTGCATCACAAGTACATTCAATAGGAAAAAGGGATCCTCTTCTCCACTTTAGAGACTTGGGGGAGGTGGGGCGGCGGGGGGGGGGGGGGCGGAGGGGGCAGGGAAGAGAACATGCAGTGTGCAACATTAACTGATTTGCTTGAGACTACCAGGATGGTGGAGAGGCACAGCAAAGATTTTAACTTGTGCAGTACTTGTGCCTTCACCCAGCTCCAGCTGTGACCCATGCTGAGCAGAAATGGCCAGGAGACTGCTGAAGCTTCTTGTACACCCTGGCCAGGGAGCAGGGATGCTCTGCTCCAGGATGGGGCTGGATGCTTCCCCGGCCTTGCCTGTAAGGGACAGTGCCCCAGCAGGCAGTCATCCTAGTCTAAAAAAACCCAGCGGATCTGCATGGAGAGCGAATCTAATTGCTCTCACAGTTCCTCGTGGTGTACCTTGACTCTCCTTGCCGGTCTCCTGCCTGCCTCGCATGCCGTTTGCTCATTCACTTGCTTGCACTCGCTCCTTCTTTTCTTCCCTCCCTCCAGCAGTGTCAGGGAGACAAGTGAAGGTTACTGTTTGGCATGTTTGTTTTTGCATTATTTATGTTGTAGAGGACAGAGTCAGACATCTAGAGGACAGTCTTAGGTCACATGTGAATCCTTCCAAATGGGACTCAATAGCACAACCAGCCAAGTAGAAAACAGACTTGGACAGCCCCATGGAGGGAGGCAGCATTTGGAAAGGGATGTTGCGCATCTATCCGGCCAAGGTACCTGGCAACACCACGGGTCTGCTTGTGCCTCCACCTTCCCTCATTTCTTTCCCTTCTTTTTCAGACACCCCATAAGGTGGGTACAATCCTTTTTTCCCCCAGAACTAAGGAGTGATTCAATATCGTACATGCTTCACATCCCCAGACCTGCAAGGAACTGAGATTTCCCCACCACCCCAATTCCTGCCCCTTTCCCTGCAACACCTCCTGCTGAGAGCGGCTGCACCTGGGTTGGTCACACACATCTCGGAGTAGCCGTAAGCATCTCCTCCATGTAGCTCCCCTGCCTGTTTCCTATGGGGCTCCCCATTGGAAAGGCTGGTGCTGGAGCACCTCTGAGCACCCCACAAGCAGTGGTCCTGTGTGGCCCCCTCCCCCCTGCTCCCTGCCAGGGGAGCCTGGCACTCACATTAAGAATTCTTTGCTCACACTTCTTCCAGCTTTGTTTCTCTCTGACCCCTAAAGTATTTAATAATAAATAGCTATGCCATACCCCAACAGAACAGAGATTTTATGCTACTTATTTTCCCCACATTTTCCAGCAAAGCCAAGTCTCCCTCAATTTCTTATTGAAAATGAAATGGGGACAGTACTGCTTATACAGCTGGAGATAGTGATCACCAGTGTACAGAGACTGACTTATCAAGCAGATTCTTAATGCCATAAAATCAATGGGTTTAGAAATTCTATTATCTTGCCTCTGATAGAACACGCCAAACTAAAGAAACTTCTTGCCCTTTTTCTTTTTTTAAAAGCTTACTTAAATATAACATTACTGCTGTCCCAAAACAAGCTTTCCCCATGGTCCTCTAGTGGATGCTACAGCAGAGAAAAGGAACAGGCAGGCTGCATGGCAAAACAGAAAGGCCAGTTTCTTTCTGGGTTCTACCAGTTGTTTTGTTACAGTGATCAGAGGCTGCTGGATCTCCAGATTTGACAGCAATAATCATTCCATGCTATTTATGGTGCAGGACTCTAAGAAAATTACTTTTGCAAGAACAAAATGCAAGAAAACAAAATATATGGCTAGTGCAAACCAGAAAAAAAAAGCCTGCATGAATGCCTGAAAGGACACTACAGTAGGTCCAGGTGAGTGGAGCAGGTGTGGTATGCGTGTTCATAGGTCCAAACATCCAAGCAAGCAAAAAGAACATGGAAAGGGACGTGTGCGTATAGAAGAGAGGTCACAGAGATCATGACACTGGCAAATGATGGGAAATGGTTGATGCCAAGTGAAAATCAAGCAGTACATAAGTAAGCCAGGTGAGAAGACATAAGGAGGGAATCAGATGGGACAAAAAGTAAACAGCTGCAGCAGCTGGATGGGATGCTAAGGACAAATCAGACGTGAAATAAAATGATACTTGGGTGAGATCCATTCAGTGGAACACAAAAGGCTTGATTTTCCCTTAGATTCAGCCTCCAACTATTGACTAGGCAAATCTTAAAAATTTGTATGACGTCCCTTAAATTCCCCAAAGTCTTGTAAACAGATACTAATGTAAAATGAAGTCTCTCCCTTCAATCCTCTTTTTTCATCTCCCCCTACTCCTTCCCCCCACTCACCCCCACCCCCCAAAAAAAAATTCCATCAGAAAAGGTAGGTGGTGGCTTAGAATTTGGACAGCAAACACGCAATTCTGGAAATCAGTTTTTTTCTAGTTTGGCAACAAATACGAGAACCAGAAGAAATCTTTTCCACTCACTGTGATCCAGTATTGTCATTTGTGACATGGGGCTGCTGAAGCCCTACCTATCTATAACGGTGAGTGAGATGTGCTGAAGGTCAGGTGTAATGTAAGTGCTATCATCCTCCACATCACCTGAAAGCAAACAGACTCCAGAAGAGTAAATGGTTTGCTGTGGGTCACATCAGTGGAGCCCCATCATGCATGCTCTGAACGAGCGCCATGTAATCATGGAATAGATCCAGAAGGAAGCATTGTTTTGACCCGATTAGCCCATCACAGTAGCGCACCGCTCTATAAATTGTTCTCAGGCAATAAGCAGCAATGACTTATATTGAAACACTGGCTACTTTTAGCTAACAAAGGAGGTGCGTGGATTCGAAGACCGTGGCGTTTCATAGAACAACCAAGCAATCAGCCAAGGAAGAAGACAGCAACAGACTGATCAGGATGCATTTTCTGTAGCCTCACAATCAATACATATAGAGGCAGCTTCTGCAGACGGCTTGTGGAGTACCACTTGTATGTTATTTAGCTTTGATGTGTCTTGCTGCATCTACATTAAAAATGCTTTGTGATCATGAGACCCGATTTCCACTTCCCATCCAGCCATGCAAATGTTTATACAGGAAAGCTTTCATTGCTAGATTGCTCTATACAGGAGCACCTGATTTCACTCAGAAGACAGGCAGTTTGTGTGTGGGTAGACCAAGATAGAATTCCATGCGCAACCAGAATAAAAATCAGAATGCCTCTCGAGACTTAGGTTTGTTCGACCAAACTGAATAATGAAAATTTAGATCTTGACACCTCCTGGGCTTTGTAGAGACTCAGGCCCATGTCCTCTGTGATTAAATCCATCCCCTACTTCTTCCTGGAGATGTCTTCTGAGCTGAGATCTGAGCGAGAAACCATTCCCCTTGCATGAAAAACACACAAGTTAAAAAAGGATCTTTGAAGAAGAGAATTTAAAGTGATGGACAACTTCTAAAGCAGAAGCAGTCAAACAGCAAGATCATTTGTTCTGGATATAACGCCTTGCCTTCCTCTCTTATCATCAAAAGCTTCTGTGTTTGTGGGAGAAAAATCTCTCCCCCACCACCAGCCCAGTCCTTCCTGCCGTGAGGTCACAGCCCTGTCTTTGTGACACAGCTGTCTGTTGCCATGGAAGTGTTTGTGCTTTCACAAAGTCAGCACAGCGATGACTTCACAAGCAAGGTCATGGAGGAGCAGATGGGCTTGGGAGGAGGGAGGGAGACAGACCCCTTGTTTAAACACAAATAGCGGTGATAATTAATTAACCAAAGTAGCAGGGGAAATTATGAAAAACATGTGAAAGGTAAATGGATTTCTGTTTAGCTGTCTTTCCCAAGAGGCTAAATGTCTCAATTGCTGAGGGGAGATCTTTACAATGAACTCATGAAACAAGGACATTTTCTCTGGTTTCTTCAAGTGGACACTCTTGGAAAAAAATGTGAACAGAGCTTACGCTTTGCCATCCTTCTGCCTTCCCTTCTCATCACCACTTGTTGACCTCAACCAAAAGATCAATATTTTCCGTCAGAACCTCCAGTCCCTGTATCTTTTCAGCACACAAGGGCTGTGGTGGACACAGACAATTATTTAGACAGGAAGTTTATTGTTCTGCAGTGGCTTAACAACAAACATGCTCTGTTTATAAAGGAAACTGTTACAATGTTTATTCTTCTGACTGCCAAAGCCAAAAGCTTGTCTTTGGAGTAGACCAAGGTGGCCTTTCTCTTTCTTTGAATATAGAACATTTGCATGATAAGGAATCTGCAGCCCAACTGTGCCCTTACTTCCACCTCAGCTTTTACCTTCTGCCATAGCAGTGGTGGCTCTGCTATACACTTTCATATTGTTGCCCGAGCCGGCAGATTTCATTCCAAAATATGAAAGAGCAAGTTACCCAGGTAAGACCAGAGGGTTCATCTCAATATGCAAGATGAATTGAATTGAATACTTCTGAAGAACCTGGATGGCATTAAGCACAAGAATTATTCCTTCTCTGGACTGCTTTGGCATCACACATATGGGTGGTTAATATACATTCATCCATCTAAGATTTAAGGGGAAAGTAAGCATCTAGTGCATATTCTTTTCATTGTTTATTCTGCGAACACACAATTCTGCCTGTCTACCTTTCAAGTGGGAGCCGAGATACTTAAAAAATGAAATTCTACGCTTACAAAACAAGTAAGAAACCTTACCAGAAGGCAAGGTGGTTTTGTGACTGGCAGTTCTTTCATGCCAAAGAAGTCTGGAAAAGCAAACAGCCCAGAGATGCTATTCGGATACTTTTAAATGAGTTCAAGAGAACTTCTAAAATAAACGTGAGGGTCTCATTAGATTTTCTTCTACCTACAGGACTCTGTCCATCCAGCAGCTCTACCCTTGTTCTCCACTTAGAGCTGTGAACCTACCACAGACATTGCTATGTCAAACATAAGCACCTGGAGATTGCCTCTGGAGATTGTCTAAGTCCAGTCCTGCTGCTCAGAGCAAAGTTAACTAGAAAGGTTGCTCAGAGCTATGTCCAATTTTTAATGTCTCCACGGTTGAAGATTTTCTAACTCTCTGGGCAACCTGTTCCAGTGTTTGGGCACTCTTGCAGTAAAAAAGAGGGGGGTTCTTACATTTAAATGGAATTTCCCAGATTGCAAATTGTGCCCATTGCCTCTTGTACCTTTGCTGGCTGTCATTGAAAAGAGCATCTCCAATTTTCAACCCACTTTGCTGTCCACTAGTCCATACTTCATCAGTTTGTCATGGAGGATCTTATGGGAGACTGTCAAAAGGCGAGACAGTGTCAAAGGGCTTTCTAAAGTAAAAAAAAAATAATATGGCCTGTCAAGATCTCCAATATACACTCATTCACTGAACTAGTTATTGCATTGTAAATCCATGCTGTCTACACCCAGTCACGTTCTTGTCATTCAAGGGTCTGGAAATGGTTTCCAGGATTATTTGCTCCATCATCTTCCCAGGGACTAAGGTGTGGTTGAACTTCCTGTAGTTCCCTAGATCTTCCTTCTTGCTCTTCTTGAAGCCAGGTGTGACATTTGCTGTCTTCCAGTCTTCAGGAACTTCCCCCAGTTGCCAAGACCTTACAGAAGTAATCTACAGTAGTTTCGCAATGACATCAGCCAGCTCCCTCAGCGTTCATGGATACATCCTGTCAGGCCTCATGGACTTGTTTGTGTCCAGTTTGTTTAAATAACCTGGTCCTGCTCTAGCAGGGGTAAGTCTATATTGTGCCAGTTTCCCACTGCTCTCAGAGGCCTGGAATTCCTGAAGCCAAATCTTTCTAGTAAAAATCAAGGTGAAAGAGGCATTAAGTACCTCAGTCATTTCCAAATCTTTTGACACCAGTTCCCTCCCCATTCAAGCAGTGGCCCCACACTTTCCTACATCAAACACACAGAGAGTTTTTAAAGAAACCTTGCTGTCTGCAGGGTTAAATTAGCTGATACTATTGTTTCAAAAGGAGCCCCATCTTCTACATATCATAGTGAGGCACCCTGGTTACAGCTGTCTTTTTTATCAACATTGCTAATACATGGTCTGAGGGTAAGTTACTGCTGCCTCCTATCAGATAATTAGTCAGTAAATCATTCAACCAACTACAAGGTATAGAGCAAGGACAATGTTTCCAAACCACATTATCATCAGACATTTATATTGCACTTTATCGCAATGGATTTGGAAGATTTACATATACCCTGTAGAATACTGGCCTTTTTTCACACCTGCTGCTAAAGTGCAGCCATCTTTGCAGTGGGATGTCTGTGGTTTTTTAAGAACCATGTTATGGAATAAGCTTATCTTAGGAAATTGTGCCAATGGCTTCTGGATCTACTTGAAATTTTTACAAGAGTTCAAGGAGAATAATGGTCTTAGGGTGGAATATTGCAAGGAGACTGCAGCTAAAAAACGATGCTTCCAGTTGTAAGGTAGTTATCCCAAGTTACAGTAACATGACTTTTTACAGGCTTTTGCAATTAGAGTGGTAGAAAATACAGTGTAGAAGACCAGGATTGCAATTTATTCATGTTTTAAACTGAATTTTACTCCATCTCTTTGGTAGACTTATCTGCCATCCAAGCACTATTGAACACCTTCTCCAATTTAAGCCTGATAGGACAGCTCCAGTGAAAACCACCAAGAACTAAGAGCGTGAGTCCTTTTGTGTTTTCGTTAGCTTTGGTCATAAAAGAGAGAGAGCAAAATCTTTGTGTGGCTCTGGTGCCTCTGTCAGCTGGACTTAAACCAGCAATACTGAGGGTGCAGCCCAGTGACGAAGTGGGAACAAAGCTAACATCTAATGCTTGCAAACAGGCACCATCCATGACCAGATCTCACTTTTATGTGAAATGCATGCTGCCTTATGTCCCATTATTTTGTGATATTACACAGAACTGCCTCACTAAACCACAGTATGACTCCCTTTCACCACACCATGGTATGTTGTGCATCACGATCTCAGAAAAAAAAGCATCCCTGTTTATTGAGCCATCACAGCACCACTTTCTGCAATGACCAACGTTTTTTATGGTAGTGGCTCATCCAAGCCACGAGAAGATACAGTGCTAGCCCAGGAGAACTCCCAGTGAATACTTTATGAAGAAATGCACTGACCTAGGTTCACACTCAAAAGCTCAGAGAACAAAAGCTTCCAAAATCTGACAGTTCTTTATTCAAACCCTAAAAAATACTTCTAAATTTCACAGGCATTTAGATTTGAGGTTCCAGTCTGGATCACTGCAGATGAATCGAATTTAGGTAGAGTTCTGCAACAGTGTCTACATCAAACTTAGTTCCAAATAGATAAGTCATGAACAAGAACTGATCATTAAACTGACGACTGAAACCCAGAAGGACCATTATTTTCAAGTACTATGACTTCTCCACAACCCAAGAAACGTGGTCATCGTCACTAGAAATCTCTACTTAAATTTATAAAGCCTAGAAGAAAGCTGTTTACCTAGTACCCTGATGGGCAGGAATGGCAATGTGGGAATGACAATACGACAATATTGCTGCAGGATCTCCCCTTCCCAGTAGCCACCTCTCATCTAAGTCTAAATTCCAACTCTTTTTGAAGGGAAAGATCTCCCAGGATGCAAAGGAGCTCCGTTTTGCTGCTTTCCTACAGAATTCCTGGGCTTTGTTCAGTTGCCCGCACAGCAGTAATTTCATTTGCCCTACTGTATGTGAAGTATCTGCACAAGGCTGGCAAATGTGACATGAAATCTGTGGGAGACCTCCTCTATTTTGAAGCAGGCAGGGCATCTCAAAAGGTAGCAGATGATTTCTGGTGTGTCCACGTTAGTGTTATGGTTCAGAGTGTAAATGTGCTATTGAAGTGAATCGCCGGGTCATCCCCACTCCCTGAGTCTGCACTGTGGAGCTGTCTAGAAGTGCACAGACTGGATTTCTTCCTGCTGAAAATAAGATGCACATCGTAGGTACTCCACCTCTTAATACATACTCAATTCACAGCTAGATCTAGTTCAAAGCAACCCCCCTTGAAATTTTTGCAGTCAGGTCCTCAGTCCTGATGTTTCAATTCTATAAATCTACTCCTACAGGTCTGCATTATTCCTAATGCAGACATAGGCAAATCACTAGTCTCTAACTCCTTAACCAGTCATACAAACTGGGATAACTCTTCTGGTCAAACTGTAGGGTATCGTGTGGATAAGCAAATTCAAGAGTACAGGGTGCTCTGATACTGCTGGAATCAGAGATGTATGTGTAAGAGAACAGGAATTGGAAGAACTGTCATGTAAAGAAATGCAGTCAAACCAGAGATTCAAATTTCCATTTATGCCTGAACAGGTCCTTACCAAGGGCAAACATATTAACAGTGGCAGTCCCACTGCTGACATCAGCATCGTGACTGGGCTGCTCTCCCCATACCCTTTCATCCTTCCAATAATCCTTCACTGAAAATTACATTCTTGATGTTAAAAAGAACAATATGTATTGAGAGGAGGATAGGTATTTTTTACCTTCCTCTTACAGAAACGATGCTTCCTCCACTGGCTTCCCTCCTCTGATCCTTGCCCACTTTCCCCCTGGGATATAACTAAACATATGCACATTTCCTTCTCTTTGAAGAAAACCTGCTACTCCCTCAAGCCTTTTGCTAGCCTAAATTTAAGATTGCCAAGAAGAACTAATACCACCTACTTGTAGACCAGTCCCACCTCCCTCATGCCACTTTATGAGGGAAGGCAGGAGAAAGAATGGCCAACTAAATAGGACTTCCAGAGCTTCTTCAGCTAAAGAGAAGTCCCACTTTCTGTTGTCATGATGTTATTCTTTATCCTCATCCTCTTCTGTCCTTCCCTTTCTTATGGCAAGTCCACTGAACCACAGCTTGGAAGATCCATTTTTTACTTTTTCTAGGGCTATAAAATTATTTTCAAGTTGAGTCATAGGACAGTCTAGACCTATTTGTCTTAAAGAATTACTATGAAATGACCAGTATATTGGGGTTGAATCAGGACCTCCTGTAATAAAGAGAGCGCTACAGAACCATGGTTTCCCAGCTGGGGGTACAGTATACACAAACCTTCTTTAGAAACAGGCAATGAAAGAACACTTGTTCACGCCACCATGCACACAACGCACACCCTGCTGGCAGTGAGCAGAAGCAATAGCGACCACAGGAAAAGTGCTTTTAAGAGATACAGTACAAGCTCTAACGAAAAAACTACAAGAAAACAACACTCTATAGACCTGAATTCCATTCTCCATCAGAAACTATGTAGTGGAAGGGATGCCAGTCTTTTTTGGAGGACACCCCAGGAACAGGTTTGTTGTACCTAAATGGAACCTTTTTTCTTCAACAAGGAGCACTTCTCAGAGATGCTATACAGTGGTTCCCATATTAGGTGGGGTGTGATAGCTCAACTCCCCCTGTAGCCTGTTGCTCCCATTCAAAAAGCCCTGGTGGTGACTTTTTGCATGGGCTGGTGCCATGCAAAAGCAAAGCAAGCTGATGTCAGCCAATGCATCTAGTCCTTGAATTCTCATTCCCAAAACTGCCAGAAGACATTCAAACAATTTCATGCATATGTGCATAAACTTCCTGCAAACTCCTCAAAATGTGCTAATATCAAGAAGTGATGAACTTATCACTGCTACACCAAGGGGCAGCTGAAAAATTCCCCTATTACAGTTTCTTACAAGCACACACACACAGTGCCTCTGAGGTCAAGAATAAAACCCCTCAAAATGGGTGGCAAAGCAAATAAACTGGCACTGAAGCTTGAGACAATGAAATAGCATTGCTATAAAGCCCCGACATGCTCAAATCAGGAAGATACAAAACCTGGTCAAAATAATAGCTATATGTGCAGTTTTTTCCTCTGCTGTTAAAAGGTGTAGAGAGTAAAAACAAAAGAGAAGGGGAAAATGCATTTAGATAATTAGCCTTCGAGTCCTGTCTGTTTGGGTGGCTTTTATTGCAGTTATAGGTCTGCCTCTGTGCAAGCATAAATATTGGCTATGAACCCTATAAAGCATTTTTCATTGCTGCGCACTCAGGTTTTGTTGAGATCCAATACTAAACTGTTATACTACCTTCCAGTGAATCAAATAGGCTGTGATTCAGTTTCCTAAATATAGGCAGCTGATGCCATTTTAGGGACCATAGGGTATCCTGCTTGTATTCCTGAAGAGCGCAGGCATATCTTACATGTGCTGGCCTTCAATGGATCTCTCCACTACCCCAGAGAGTGTAACCAGTACTAGATAGCTGTACATAGGTAGCCCAACCACTCATATACTGACCCATTTGGTACACAAGCTCCAGAATACACCTTTTTATCACCAATATCCTACACTAATCATTCACTACCTAAGGAGAAAAGAGGGGAATAGTTACCATTGAACTTAGTATAGCAGGAGGGTTTGGGCTCAGGGAGGGGGGACAGAAGAAACTCGTGTGCCTAGCGGGGTTCAAATCACTCTGCACAAAACTATGTAGGTATTTTTTCAGACTACAGCTTAAACCTCAGATAACCCACACTGGTTGAAAAGGCACAGCTCTCTAGCTAACCCTGTGCCCCCAAGTAACCCACAGCCTCAAGTTCCTAGAGTCCAAGGGGTACTGAGGTAACAGCAGGCTAATAGTAGGCTATGAAGAATTACAGAAAGGAAGACGACCTGGGCCAGAAGAGGTGCAAGGGTCACATCTGCAATATACACCCTGTATTGCTGCTAAATCAGTTTTCTGTTCTTGGGATATTCTTTTGGTTTTTAAATTGGTAGCCCATAGACTGTGTGAAAATACAGTTATACTGCTTAGGGGTTTTGGTTTTTTTATTCCTCAAGGGTGTCTGTATGAATGCTTCCACAGACATGACTGTGTGCAGGCAATAGCTGCAGGTACTGTGGTAGCTATGTGCTCTTCTATTAAATTCAGTGTTTGTGGACACCGTAACGTTTGTATACAACTACATGTGCCCTACTTTCACTGTTAGGACAGATGCATGCATTTATACTGGGGAAAAAAATACACACCCCCCCTTGTCTATTGGAGTGTTGCACGATGCAAATCCAGGCGGCAGCAGCAGCAGGAGGATGCAGATTCCCCCTGCCTCTCCTCCCCCTCATCTCTTTCCCTCCTGTCACTCAGACGATAATGATCTGTGTTGCAGGCATTTGCTGGAAAGCTTTAACGTAACCATTATTTTTTAGGTTGCTGGAATTGAGGTGGGCATCAAGGACTCCAATGAATACAAATAAGCTCAGATCCAAGCAAACTCCATCTTGTCTAATCTTCACCGAGCAGTAATCTGGGAGGCACCTTGCTTGCTCTCATTTTGTATGGAGGGAGAGCGAGCGCACCACAGTGCCAGTATTACTGAAGTCTGGATTGATCTCACCTGTTCACATCCCAAGGTCTCCCGATCCTTCTCTACCTCAATAGCTATAATCTGTCCCATGAAGTGTTATTCACAATGAGGCAACTCCTCCCACCCATTACTGGAGCAGCAGAGGCAAAATTTATTTCTACCTTATCAAATCCACAAACGTGTGCTCAAAATAGACACAAATCCAAGCTGCAAAGTTGGGAATTTTGCTGGAAGGTTCCCCAAGTTTCAGGTGCAGAGGCTGCATCTGAACCCATGGTTTAAGCTTGCTTATTTAAATACAGAAGTTTACGGCCTCTTTTTAAAACAGATGAGCTGGAGGAAATGAAAGTTGATGGGAAGTTGGTTTTGTTTGGTTGGGTTTTTTAATGCACTCAGGTATTGACTGTGAAACCTTGCATGTTGTCTCTCACCACATGATGACACCCTCAAATGATAGCACTCAGTTCTCTTCCAGTTTCTGTATCCCAAGCAAGGAACAAAAAAATCCCTGTAAAAACGATATTTGCGCAACAGGAGAATCCATCAGGAACAGAAGACAGAACTGAGCTACGAGGAATGTATTCTCTCCATGGTCCAGAAGCATACAAATAGAGTGATACTTGTCAAAAGTCAAGATATGCCAGACCTTGCAGAGGATACTTACTATCAAAAGTAGTAGAAAGACTCTTTGGTCATATTAATAAAAGGACAGCTAAGAAAAAGTAAGCAAGAATGCTATAGAGTGGGCATGCAGCAGAGACTGAAGATAATCTGTGCGCATGCCAAAAAGTAAATGAAGACTTGGTTTAATTTTTTAATAGTGATGGTGATATTGAGTGTAGGACAAAGTCAGTATAGCTAATGGGAATGAGAAAATGGAAATGATAATTCCTGGAGTGGAGTAAACTCTGAGATCATACCGAACTCAAGGAGGTGGAACAAGAGAACTTTCACCCCAGAACG
The DNA here is from genome assembly GCA_034008185.1 of Gorsachius magnificus. NCBI lineage: Eukaryota > Metazoa > Chordata > Aves > Pelecaniformes > Ardeidae > Gorsachius > Gorsachius magnificus. Next base: position 127,922,803 of record CM067081.1, read on the forward strand.
TTTAAAGAACTGATAAGGGATATTGCAGGATAAGCTGCAAGGATCTCAGTACACCTATCAATATAGAAGGGTATTATATGACTGCAGAATACCCAACTTAAAACATAGAAGTAAGAAGAAAAAAAAGAGAAAGTGATCTGGGCAACTACAGATTTAGTTATATGACCCTGGCAGTATGCAAAGCTTTGCAAAAGTAATTAAAGACATCAAGGTAATTGGAAAATAGGACAAAATGCAGTATGGCTTTTCCAAAAGCTCCAAACAAACAGACTGCCTTTTCTGATAACTGATTTTTTTTTTAAACAAAAGAAATGCAGAAAAGACTAATCTATCACCATTTTAAGTGAAACATTCTATACAGTGTCTTATACAGCATTATTAGTTAGGATGTAGATGATAGCATTAATAAAGAATTTTAAGGCAAGTAAGGAATTGATGAAAGAGATGACAACTGGTCAGGCTGAAAGGGGAATTTATTAATAGAGCTCCTCAAGGACTGAAACCAATTTTATTTAATATTTTCGTGATTGATCTTAGCATAAAAGTAAGAGTGCGCTATTGAAGTGAACCAATGATACATAGTTGGAAAACACTGTCAGTGCGGAGGGAGATGGAAACGTATAAACAAAAAACCTGCCTGACCTTGAGGACTGGACAAACAGAAATGAGAAAAACACAAAGTGCAAGGTCAGGCACTACAGCAGAAGTTTCTCATGCAAGTGGGGAGCTCATTAGTTGGAAAGAACAGTGGAGCAGACAGACTTTGGAGCACTAACACCTCATGGGGTGACTATGTCTATTGACAAAGAAATGGAGATGTCATTATAAAAAGCACTGGTGAGATCTCATCTGAAAGAGGGTATAATTCTGGTTACCGACTTTGAAGAGAGCTTGCTCTGGTTTTGTTCTGGTTTGAACTGCTCTGCTTGGATGAGCCAAGGCACAGAAGGTTCTTGTTAGAAGGTGGCTAAAAGAGCTGGTTTTATTTTTCATTTTCTAAACTGTTCCTAAGATCAGTATGAGATGTGTCTGGGTCTGGAGAAATGCTTAATTATGCAGAGATTAACTGCTTCGCTCTCTTTTTCTCCATTTGTGTGAAAGTTTCAAATGGCAAGAAGCAACACGGCATCACAGCCTCCACTGGATCTGTACCCATTCATCCTGACCAGGCATCTGATCCTTCTGCCTTTCCTCCTGATGAGAAAATCTGACCCTTTTGCCTTTTCACCCACCCCAGTAATGCAGACCTTTCATTTACCCTACCACCCTAACACTTGTTGCTAAAGATGAAGAGATAAACTCTACAAAAGCAGCACTGGAAGAGAAACCCTTGATAAACAAATCTTCTTGCATGAATAGGAGAACATGTAATTCTCATAAAAATGGTAATTAGAGCCCAGCATGAGGAGGCTGATTTTTTCATAATAATAATAATAAAAAAAATTCTCCAAGAGCATTCAATTCATGAGGAAGTTATATTTGCTAGTGTTATTACTATTATTATTGTATTACCACTAATAACAATGATAAGGCTCTTGGCTAAGGCACAGGACCTTCTATGTAACTAAGTAAACATGCCTAAAAAGGGCTTCCCTTAAGGCATGTCTTCAATTAATAAAGACGACTGACAGATCTGCTTATAGCCCACTGCAAGGTACCAACTGATTGCCTCTCTCTAATAGCTGTTTAATTTGCTTTTCCCTTACCAGTTACACTGGGCAAAATCATTGGCCTCTGCCATGCAATGACAAAGCAGCTGGCATTTGCGTAGGTAGACCTTTGCTGGTCCAGTCCTACCTTCTCACATACCCTGCCTTCCTACCCCCACCTCCTCCATCAATTTATTTGTCCCCTCCCTCCCCCCTCAACACAATGCCTGCACAAGGCACTGCTGTTAATTTAGCCAGGAAATGGTTTGATGGTGATAGGGAAATAAATTGATCAGACCTTCTGAATGGCAGCCATGGGAAGAAAGAGACACCCCTAGCTGTTTCTCAGTGACCTCTCCCTGTGCTTAAAGAAAACTCGTAAGCTCTCAGCACGAATTAGCATGGCCTCATTATAAAACCAGAATTGGGGTCAGAAGAAACTAAGATGGGTAAGGGAAAAAAAAATCCCATCAAAAGCAACATCTGAGACAGAAATGCCCGAACTGGGGAGGGCAAAAAAAAGTGAAGCTTCAGAGGAAAGGGAGAGGCTAGAGGCAGAAGGGAAGGCAGCAAAGCTTTCTTAAAAAAGCAGAAAAGGCAAAGCCCGCCCCCCGAGCTTGAGCAGCCTCAATGTCAACCTGGACAGTCCTGTGGAAAAGAGTTTACATACTCGCATCCTCCACGAATCGCCATTTCCAAACTATGTGCAGTCATTGCTGCCAAGTGGCCCGGCCAGTTGCTGTTTGATGGCCTGTGGAAAAGAGGGGGCTCTGAAAAGACCAGAGTTGCAGAGTCTGGTTTCTAAGGGAGCAAAATGTGAATGACAACTGCAGCGCTGGCATTCAGTGTAGAAATGACCAGTCACTCCTAATAGCGCCATATTTATTTCAAAAGCATGACAACGGTCTGCACTGTAATGGTGCTGATCCCCAGCTACACTGGAACTGCTTTGTAGGGAAACAAAGCATCCCGGTGCTGGCATCAGTCACCAGCAACAAAACAAGCAGCTGACTCTACAAAAACGTGTCTCATTACGCCGCCCTGTCCGCACGCTTCGCTGCAAAAAAAAAGAAGCACTAGAGGGTCCTGCCGTCAGTTTGCTCTTCAGCTTTGCCATGGAGAAGGGATGACCCAGCTGAGGTCACTCTCCACACATTCTGGGGCTCTATGACCCATCCTCAAAGAGGCAGTGCCAATTTGGCAACTGCTCATAAATTCTCCCTCCCACCTTCTCCCATGGTTGGCACAGCCAGGCTTTGTGCCTGTCCCCAGGGGCCATTTGGGAGCAGATCACGGCGACTGTGTAGGCAGGAGAACGAGGCACAACGTGCCTTGCTCAGCATCACAGGCAAAGCATGGGGGCAGTGTCACTGTCTCCTCAGCCGCAGCTGGAAACTTAAAAGACTAGCTCGAACTTATTTACAGAAAGAGGTAATAGCAGTAGTCACGAAAGCTCCCACCACGAGAATAAAGCCCAGGATCAGCCCTGATCGTTCAATTTCCTGAGAATGAAACACAACAGATAGGCTTTGGCATTTTTTTCCCACCTCTGCCACAGGCTTGCGAGCCCCTCTCCCCAACCCTTCCACCATCCAGCCTCTTCCCCTCTATGCAGAGACGGGCTGTGGCTTGCTGCCATTCGGATAGCACAGCTCTATTCGCACCGGGCTTTGTTGCATTGCCTTCGTCCTGACAGGTGGCAGGAAGGATAAAAAGAAGCCGGCAAGGCAGGAAATGTTACAAACTAATTGAGTCAGCGGCTTAGAGAATCTGCCGATTCACTTTTTTCTCTTTTAAATTATTTTATTTTATTAATTCTGCCTTGACCAAAAAAAAAAAAAGTGCTAGATGAAAGAAAAAAATAAATTGGACCTTGAATTTATTTACTCCGATACTATCCCTGATCACTCCCACCCTTAAATCACCCTGCTGCTGTGCAGCAGGGCCTTCCAACATCAATATTAATGCTCCTCGCTCCTGGCAGTGGCTAGCGGAGGTGGCATTTCATAATTCAGATGCAAAAATTAAAAGGCAAATGTGAGGGAGAAGGAGTAGAGCAGCTCTATTTGCCCAGCCCACTGACTACAGACCCCTCGGTGACTTCTGTAACTGTCTCCCATTAGCAGAGGGTCGGGACTCAGGTGCGATTTGAGAATTGCCTCCTGCACAGAAGAAGAGTACGGGCTTGAGAACTAAAAGTCAGGCCAGTCAAATACCTGAACCAGAGTCAAGCAAGGACTAAATACAACAACGTCCGTGTTTTTGGTGGTGGTTGCTGCAGGACACAGCCAGCACGAAAGAAATTACTATTGTAGGGTATGATAGAAGTGGCAAATCTACCTCAATAAAAGTGGCCTTAAATATTTAAAAAAAAAAAAAAACCTATCACATTCCTCCAAATGCAGGATTCTTGCCTAAAAAAGCATGACTTAAAAAAAAAAATCATATTGTAATTTTTCTTTTCCTCCCTTTCCCTTCCTTTTCATATAAATCTCCTCTGTCCACCTTTTCATCCAGAAGGACTAGAAACTTCCTTTGAAAAGAAAATAACAGTAGGTTGAATTTTCATGTAATAGCATGTCACCATGAGCTGCAGCTTTAAGAAATATACCAACTATAACAACACTCTCGAAAAAAAAGCCCTAAAATTGGCAACATTACTAGGTCTATGAGTCACAGGGGCAGACACATCAGAAGCACCAACTCCAGCAAGTATTTCCGCACCCTGTCCCACAAAGCCCCCCCCCCGTTATTTGGAGGGAAAAGCGAATCCAGTTCTGAAAGCAGCACGATGGCGTTCGCATGGCACTGCCCTAGCACGGCCCTCCGGTGCCTGCTTCAGAGGCCAGTGCTGCCCGAGAGCCCGGCGGGGCAGACCCGTGGGGTTGGGGCTGAGCTCTGGTGGTGGGGAGCCTTGGGCTGGGAGGGCAGAGGGGTTGGGGAACCTGCACAGCAGATGAGCATCAGCTAGGTTGCACATGCGAGCCAAGGCAAAGCACCAGAGCACTCTGCAGCTCACAATCAAGGGGTGCTGCCAGAGAGATACAGAGGGGGCAAGGATGCTGCCAGGAGGTATGATAATGTCTTGCAGAGGAAGTTCTGCAAAACATCATTTCACAGGGAGTAATGTTTGGATACCTGAGTCTAATCGTGGAGTTAACAGCTCTTATTTGCACAACCTCACACACACACACAGTGGTGCACAGGATACAAATCAAACCTCTGTCTACTTACAACCAGGATCCAGGCTATTAGGACACAGCAAGCAGCAGACCAGCCAGGATCATACAAAGGAAAACATTTCATCTTCCAGCTCTCTATATAGTACCAAGAGACATGTTTTGCACCAAAAGACTTCCTCCCCTTTCATCATTTTCTGTTTCTGCCCTTGCTGTCAGTGCAGTCTGGCCCAAGAGAAGTGACTTTTAGTACTTGCTGATGCTTTGTTGTTTAATCAGATGGCCACTGGAATCAAGGTTTGCTGGTTGAAGAGGCAGCTGAGCAGGGACTTTCAGAGAGTGGAAATGTCAGCCGACCTCTTGGGAGACATCCCTAATCCATCTGGAGCTTCTTCAGACACTCTTAATTATTGTTTTGTATTTTAAATTGCCAGGGAAAAACAGGGTGCCTTTAAAATAAATAAATAAATGGAAGCATTGGAATGAGATGAATGTATCTGTTAGGCTGCTGACAACCCATCTGTCTGAATTCCACCTAGCACTTAGCACACAGACCTTGTTTTCCCAGAAAAGCTTCCAGGATTCAGGCAGAGAAACATCTCCAGATTGTATATTCTGCTCATGGCTTCTTGCTTTTTGAAGGAAAAGGGAAGCAGGGCTAAATGCATTTAAAATTTGGCACAGATGTGAGTGAGTACATGTAGATACTGAGTGAGAAATAGCAGAGATCACTCCTCTTCCTTACTAGCCATATTTCCAGAAAGTACACAGTGCTCCTGACTTAATGGCATACACTTTTCTTCCAGCCCTCAGTTGTCCCCAACTGTTTCAGTGCACCTCTGCCTGGCTTCAAAGCATCCCTGTTATCTCAGTCCTTACCAAGCCTCTTCTCTGCTGCCACTTCTGGTGCAATGGTTGTACAAAATGGGAAAAATGCCTCACTAAAAACCAAACGCACACCAGAAAGACCTTCCAGGTCTTGCTTAGAACAATATCAATGTAAGGCAAAAAACAAGCCAATATAACCCAAAGGATCCCTCGCTAAAACTTCTGAGTTGTAATTTCAGTTTCATTGAAAGCAAAGAACATAGCAACTGACTTCCCTAGCTACTAGCAACTTACCACTTAGGTTTCTGTGGTAGCATAAACCTACACTGGAATCTCATTTGGTCGGGCCAGTAAATAAGACGTGGCACTGGTCATGCAATCTGAGGCACTTCTCTCGCTAAAGCAATTCTGGGCTTAGTTCTCAATCTACTTATCATCTACATTAAAGAGACCCTACTGCCCTAATAAGCTAATCATCCTATCTTCTACACAAAGCTGATAGTCCCCTTCAACGCTGCTTTCGAGCCACATTTCCCCTGCTAATTATGCAAATGCAAGGAGTTTGCTTTTAAGAAAGTAAGTGAAAACAGTACTGCAAAAATTATTCAGAGTGGCTCTGTGAGACAGACAGGCAGGTTGATTCCTGGGCTACAAAGGGAAACTGAGGCACGGAGACTCCACTATTTTCCAAGGGATGTACGAAAACTCTGTGGCTGCACCGGCCTCGTCTCAGCTACTGAAATGCATGTTCCCCTCTTTTGGCTTTCTGTCACCGGACATGTTGTCTCCTGAATGAAACACAGAGGCAGAAGCCTCTGCTTCCTCACTTACTAGAGAGCTCTGACCATTTTCTCGAAGATCGGAGTTGTGAGATGGGTCTTGTGGCCTAGTTCTAACTCACTGAATTACACATTTACCTCTTTGTTTTCTTTGACCCCATTCCCCTTCCCCGCTCGCGGGAAGATGTGGTTTCAAAGGGACCTTTCTTTCTGCTGCTCGCTAGCAAGGAAGAGCAGTGAAGAATATCACTTCAGATAGCAGACAGGACCAAGCAAAACGCCATGCAAAATGGTACCCACTTGAAAGCACGGCCAGGAGGACTTAATTAACAAGATGTGAATTCAGCCTTTTAGCTCTGACCAATGGGTATCAGGGACATGAATTTCAATGCAAAAAAACTCCATGCCTAGTTTTACATAGCGCTACCCTCTGCAAAATAGCAATCACAGGAAGAGCTGGGCTCAATTGTGGTCCATGCAAAGAATCCCCCATGAACAGCCAGGCTCCTGAAAAGCTTTGAGAGAGGACAGCCAGCGAGTTCATCTCTTTACAACCCAGTGGCTCAAAGAGACATCTTTGCCTTCAGTCCGCACTCAGATGTACCACAACGTTTCCCTTTGTGAAACAGAATAGATGCCTCCAAAGACAGCGAGCATTGTCCATGCAGGCATAAAGCAATATTTGGACATGCTGAATGGCTTCCTCAGATGAGAAAAAGTGCTGAAGAAACACTAAATTATGACAGATGGGAGCCCTAGAAATGCAAGTACCCCCAAACTGGAAAATGAAAAGCCGGCACAAAGGGCAGGCATAACAATAGAATTTAGGCATAACGAAATACACGCCATTTAATGCGGAGTGCACTGAAGCTTCGATCCATAAGTCAAAATCCTAGCCATTAAATAGCCTCATTTAAAAAGTTTTAAAGCAATTAAAATAAATTAGAAACTTCACAGGAGGACGAAATCACTGAAAAGGATAAGAAGCGCTTTATGCCAGGCACCGCTTCTGACAGTGTCGTGCCCATGAGGCCAGATTTTTATTTGAGAAGAGCTTGGGGCCAGATTTTCAAGGGCTCTGCACCAATAATTAGGGACAGATTTTTCCAAACTGCTCAGCTCCCATTATCCAAATAAAGGCCAGATATACCAAAGTGCTCAGGGCCCAGCAATTCCTACCGAGACAGTTACAGCCACAACATGGCCAGCTTTTTCAGAAACGTGACCATTTATTTCACCGTCTGCCTAAGGAAGAAGCAGCCTGTTTAAAGGCCATCTTCTAGGTTTTTCACTGGCATGTTGGAAGTGGTTGATTTTTAAGTCCCACTAACAGTGAGAGGGCCCCAACTTTGCCAAGTCTGAGACAGCATGGTCTTAAAACGCAAGTGGAACAAGCCCTGCTGATTTTACTCTATTTTCCCTAATTTCTGCTCAAGAGACATCTATCATTGACCTCCATATGAAGCACTTCAGAGTTGACTGCAAAGGCAAACTTGTGAAATTATAACGCTGCCTCCAGCCATTTTGCAGAGCTATATACATCATTTGTGGCACACCAGAATAGGAGCCTTTCTCAGAAACTGAAAAATCCCTTAGCAGTGATGCTAACCAAGAAGGGAGAGCATGTCAGGACTTTTTTCAGCTTTTAAGCTGGTAATAGCTCAACTTGGAAGTGAAACAAACTGATGTGACCCTACAGTCAGACCACAGCCTCCAGGCTTGAAAACTGCAAGGAATTTATTTCCTCTCAGATCGTCCTGCAATGAATGTTGCAATACTTCCTAGTGCCAAAGTCTTCTGGATCAGGGCTGCTGTACATACAGGAGGTGGCGCAGAGGAGCAATACTTTACGAAACTAAAACCTGTCACTCAGCAATGCTTATTTGCCTCCCATTCCAACAGAGATTGTGGGCTTTCAGAGAGAAACTTTCAACAGAAACATGTGGGATTTCTTCCCTCTAAAGTAACTATTCTTCTTTCTGGAAGCAGACATTGGCGCACTTCTTCAGTGGCTTATATCTCTGTCTTTGCACTCTCAAACAGCTGAAAGACAGAAGAAGCCAATACTGTAACGCCTGCTGATACTTAACAGCATACCTGCCCAAAAGAGTGAGTGACCAGTGCCTCAATACAGACCACTCCACTGTAATGATGCTGTGGTGAAGGACTAAAAGAGAGGTTTTAGCACTGAGGAAGCTCAGGGCACCTTTCAAGCAGTGAAAGTACCCAGCAGTTTGTTGCCAAGCTCTTGAACCCTCAACGGAGATGCTATGGGAGCAGGGAGGTGCCTCGAGCTCGTTCCAACCAGGAGAGAGAAGCGGCTGGAATACACCACTGAGCACATGGACCAGGAGACTTTCATGACAACACCACAGTTCCAGGCAGGATTATGGAAAAAGTTCAGGCTGAGGCCCATTGCACGGTTGTTAAGATGCATACAAAAGCCAACACTACTGAAAAGGTCAACTTTGGACAATATGTAGTGTTCAGAGCTATGTTTTCTTAGCCAAATACGTGAGCTACGGGAATTATTCTCACTAGCATCCAAACAGCTTAGGAGCCTTCATCACACTTACCTTCAATTAGACCTGAGGTCCTGTGTACCTAAAACAGGGTAATGAGACAGGAACATCTAAGTTACTTAAATGCTCTCTGATATCTCAGATTTTCTTTTGTGTCTGTCTTCTAACACTCATTTAAAACAACCAGAAAGAATGGGGAGCAAAAAGTGCTCTGTTTTTTCCTGATCCTTACTCCCTCCATGACCATTTTTAACAATGGGAAATTAAAATCAACTGCCAGTACAGCACCATTGAAACATTTCACAGTTACAGTCGGACAAGGCAAGATGGGTCACTCAGGGCATAGGAGGGCAAGAACATACCCAGTGCTCCTGCCTCACCAGCGGTTCAGTGATAGCTAGACGTCATTGCTGTCTAGCAATCACACATGTGATGACCTGTACCAGCTGGATTTGATAGCGACCCATTTAGTGCCTTACAGAGAGAAGCACACAGCACCGAAGAAATTGCCGCAAAAAATCCCAGAAGAGACAAAGCTGGAGTTCTAAGTGCGTTTTTACTTGTAGAACTGGCTCCAGCAGTTTTGTCTTGAGTGACGTCAAGTGGGGCAGTAAAGAGGAGCGCGCACCATTGCTGCTCCTCATGATACAAAGTCCCCGAAAGGTTTGCAATTGCATACTTAGAGGGTATACCATAGACATTACGTCATAGAAAGCACTGGGCATTCCCTTTAACCCAGGTTTAAAAAAAAAAAAAAAAAAAAAAAAAAGAAAAAAAGCCAATTTATTTGGCCAGGCTTGAAAGGAAATCTTTTCTCCTGCATTCCCACCTTCAGCCACTGTAACTGTGCTAGGAGCCCCTAATTTCCTTCGCTGCAGAGCAGCAAGCAGGTGCATAGCAGAATGTCTATGAGACCACACCCTCCCTCCTTTATGCTGCCTGTTCCCTGTGGGGGCAAGATAATTACATCCACCCTAAGAAAACATCAATATTTTATTTTTAATGAGCTGGGCAGACCCAATTATCTCAGTAGGCTGTTAATAAGTGAAATTGTGAAGTACGGCTGCAGCTTTGATGGAAACAGAGTCATCTCCGAAATGGGAATTTCTGACACACAGAGTATTAAATAGATGCCAGACTGCTGGAATGGGAAGTTAAGTCAGAGAAAAAGTGTTTAAGAAAGAAAATTTGCCTTAGTAGCATCTTTCGGTATTTAAAGATAAGCCGTCAAACCCCCAAGACTCATCACATTGGCTTAAAAATCATAACTCCTGAAATAATAATAAGTCTTGGGTTTTTCAGTGCCATTCTGAATCTTGATGTTTTGTGTTTCAGATCACCAAGTTTTTCTCCCCTCAAATAGTTATAAGAAATGCCTTTTTTTTTTTTTTAATAGAAGTAAACACTCTCATGAAAACACCACTGAAAAAAAGCTTTAAGGGAAAAAAAAAAAGTATGACAAGACTTGCCACCATTGCATGGTGGACTGAACCACATATTGGCAGGGAAAGGACACTTTTCCCTTTACTGTCACAAGGAGACTGGTTCAGGAAGCAAATTAATCTCTTGTTCTTCCCTCCCCTCTCTTCCTGTCCCCTCAGAATATGCCCTTTTCATTCACAGTCTAAAAAGCAGTCAGAATAGGAACAAATCTCAAAAGATCAATGGATGAATTTTCAAGAATACTCAGGACTTACTAACCACATTGATAACAATGGCAACCGCAGAGATAATTCAAAATCTGATGGAAAAAATACAAATGTGCCTCCTCCCTCAGCTTTTGCACACAACTGAACTCTCAGTGCAGAAAGCTTAGTGACAGACTCATAATTCAAATTTTATTCCTATTTAAGCTGAAATCCAGTTCCAAAATAGAAGGGAGAAAGTTTATCCTCTAAGATATATATTATATATTAAACATCAAATGAAATCTACAACCATTTTGTTTCCTCCCAAATCTCAACAACTATGTTCTTTTCAAAAACCAGAGAACCGGATTTACAAATCCAGCTTAGGTCTCAGATTACCATTCGATTATTTGGTTGTTCAGATCTCAGATGATTTAGGGCTTTTTTTTGGCAGATGGGATAATCATAAATGTACAAACAGTTTTGTGCCCTACCCTCCAGTAAAGCCAGTGTCCACCACGGAAAAACACCAATTACAAGTGTATTTGGCAGGTGCACTAGCGAGCTCAAGGGTATTTGTTGTCTAGTCCACAAATGAAGAGAATACAAATATGGTTACAAGTACCAGTCGAGGCACACATGATCCTCAAGCTCTCATCCATGCAACGTGGTTCCTCCGAATCTTCCAGTCATTTCACTGGGATCAGTGGCGCTGCTGGTGGAACAAAGCTAGTTTTTGGGAATCAGGGTACTCAGTTCAACCTCCAGACAAACAGCTGCACCTAAGAGAAAGCCAGCCCCTGGTTCTATATCTAACACACTAGCTCTGGGTTTCATCATTCCTTTTTTCCTTTAATAGTTCTGACAAACGTGGAGCAATTCTAAATCTGGTTCTGTAGCTATGGCCCTCATCAAATGAAATGCATGTATTAGTGTAATCATTTTTACTGACATCCCAGACACTCAGCCGTATGACCTTGCAGTTCATTTTAAAGGGCAAGAGCAGAATTAGCATCCTCAGCCAGCTCAATGAAATAAACATAAACCATATGATAAAAAAGAAAAGGGGAAAAAAAAAGTTTTCAAACTTTGAACTCCCCTAATCAGTTGTGTTCCACTAAAAGCTGTCCTTCTTAAGACTTCTTTCTGCCGTGGCTGCCCATCCTAATCATAGCAAATCAGACATTTAATTCCAGAAAGATGTAAAGGCACAATACAGACTTTGATCCCAAGCTGTTTCTTCTTGTTGGACTCCAAAAACAGTTTATAGGCTTCCAAAGACTCTTTGCCAGCTCTGATTAGAAGCCACACTGGCTGACACAGTAATTGCTCTATAATCATATCTTCAGTACCCTGACCTGGTTTATGCATACAATCTATATTCTAATAGCAGTCAACAGGTCACCAGTTAATAAAAATACCATTAACGTCCCCCTGTGACTAAGAAATGGAGATATTCATCTCACTAGGCCAGTGGTGGGCCAATATAATTTCTGCGGCTGTTAGTGTAATTAACTCTGCCGGAATGTGGATCTCCCTGGAGGACAATGCAAGCACAGAATGACCTTGCTGTGAGTTCTCACTGGTGGTATTGTGGTGGGCACAAAGATTTGCAGGGGCTCAGGTCAGGGAAGAGTGGGTACCTCCCACAGCCTGACCTCTCAAAAAAAGAAGCTCGTCATTTCTAGGATGCTGTGGAGCATATCTGGCTTTGTCTGTAAAACGGAGGCAGGGATGGCCACGGCTCCGGCAGCCAGGACTGGCATCCTGCGCTATGCTGTTTAGCAGCATCCAAAGGGCAGGATATGAGGGAGAAAGTGAGCGGCAAGGGGAGTCAAGCAGGCAGGCAGGGAAGTGGTGGGGAAAGAGAGAGGATTAATTTATGAATGGAGAGGCAGTATTTCCATTCGGCCTAAAATGTCATCCCACGTAAATGCAGTTTGTGCGGCACATGTTACAGCCATGATATGTAGGTCAGAGGAGTACTGGGAAATTTCACAGGTTTCCTAGAAACAGTCTTAGAGGTCTGTGTTACCATCTAAATACTTAACCGAGGCATATATTGTATCTGTGAGCAGAAAGCTCTGTGTATACCAGGAGGCACAAGATGCCTGAAGTAGAAGGGGTTTTATGAAATAGGTTTGCGGCAGGATATACCACCTCCTCCCATCCCAGAAACCAGTGTAAGGATACATGCCAAAGAAACCAGGGGATGCAAGACTGCAAAAAATAAATTCCTGAGAGAAACTTGGCCTTGCAAGTCAAAGCAGCAGATCCTGTCCCCGTACAGTGAGTTATGCATATCCTCAGTCTCTAGGTTTGTTCCAAAATTCTTTACGCTATTTCACAGTTTCGCTGTCTGCCACAGCCTGAGTCCCAGGAAAATCCACCCCAAAGAGAGGACCCAGGCTGACATCCACCCACCTGCAAAGCAGGCTGGACTCCAGCCTCACTCATCCTGGCACGCAGGAGTCGCTCAGCCACAAACAGACCAAGACCTAGCAGAACTCATTTCACACAGAAGTCTTGTTCCAAGATCAAAGTCAGCTCCCAGCAAATAAATGTCCTGTGTTTAACTACTGTAACACGCCTCCTCCAAATCATCTCAGATCCAGATCATTGCCCTGCCCGCAGACACATTTACATCCTGCTCCACCTACGCATGTTAACCTGGACCCATGCCCAGGAGACACAAACGACCCTCCCCCTCCTCAGTTTAGCCTTTTCTTATCAAAGGTCCTCTGGTTCCTTTTCCCCTTTACTTGAGCAGCACCATGGTGGGCATTTGGAGACTTCAACTTATCGCCAGATGAAAGGACGGCGCCAAGACAGAGCTGCTGGCTGGATTTGTTCCACCGGCTGACACAGACCGCTGCAGACAGGCACTTTAAAGACAGCATGTCATTGTCAGATGAGACTTGCCAGTGTTTCAAAACATCTCAGTCTCTAGGGGCCCGTAAAAGCTCTGATGCTGTGCCACAGCCTAGATTCTTTTTGACCGATGTTGAGCCCGTTATACTGGTAACGTTGACAGTGCTGGACAAAACTGACTGCTATGTAGCGAGAAGCCCAAAACTCTTTCTCTTTTCCTCCCGAGCTCTTCATATGACCTGGGAGCTTAGTGAGTTAGTGTATCAAACCCTAAGCAAGTTCACTACCAGGTTCACGTGACAATTTGCAAATATTAAGGATCCAGTTTGATTGTAACTGCCAAACAAAGTTAAGTTCAGAGGTGTTAAAAGAGGGCCCTGCTGCTACAATTTGGGGTGAAACACAGAGCATACTGCACTCGGTCATGAGTGCTTGGACACTACCTGCCAGTGCAAGCAGTCCTTCCCTCCCAGGAACACTGCACTCAGCTTAGTGACTTGGTGAGGATCCATGCAATTAAATTCCCACAGCAGTAGGTTCAACTGCAACACTGATCTACAGAAGAGCAGCACTAGGAACCAGAAAGGAACATGAGGAGAAAGAGGGCCAGGCACTCAAGAGAAAACAGCAACCGCAAAAGCCACTGGATCAGGATGAAATTTTTCACGTCAGTTCCCGGAACAGCAGACAAGAAATGGAAATTCTATGCAGCATAGTTTATAACTGCATTATCCACTGACTGCATGCAATATGTCTTTATATACCAAATAGCTAACAAGATTACGGAAATGCAATCTACATAGCTGATAAATAACCCAGCTAGAATCCACTTTCAAAGACAATCAGGCACTGGCTTTATTATAAATTAAGAAAAATTGCAAACATACAGAAGAAGTATGTGGGACATAGAGGAATCACTTAGCATTCGAGGCAGAAGATCAGAGAAAGAACAGAACGTGAAAGCAAAGAAGAATGCTGGAGAAGGAGGAGGAAAAAATAAATGAATTGGTGGAGAACATGGGAAGCAAGGGAATGAAAAGGTAAGGCTCAGTAGCCTGCATGCGCTCATTCTTTTTGTAACCAAATTCAGAAGCATTTTCAAACATGGCTGCAGCCTTAGGGTCTTACTAGAGTATATAAATGTTCACATTTTTCCAAGCCATTTCATGACTTTCTTATCTGACCTCTCAGCATGGCAATTAAAATCTGCCCACACTACTGCTTTTTCACAGCCCTGCCTCCTGTTTGCTTTGCTTGCAGGGTACAGCATCATTAGATATAAGAATCACCATCCACTAGGCTACCTAATGATGTTCGTTTCAGTGCATTTGGGAGAATCTGGCAGGTCTCTTCTATAGCCTCAGCAAGAGACTGGAGAGCCCAGAGGATGTGCAATCTGGGATGGTACAGTGCAGAATTTGAAAGGGGAAAAAACCCAAGCAAAATAGGATACATGAACACCGTATGTCAGCTCAGTTCACTAAAAAGGGTCACTATCAGAGATAATGTCAGCTGACTATGCCGTGTATGGATACAAACTATTATTCCAACTACCTTCCTGCAGGTTACAGATCAGGATAAAGGGCTTCCTGCAGGCCCTAGGATCCCCCCCAAACCTGGTAATTAGAGTCTTTGGGGAGCTGAGTTCAGAAATGGCAAACCAAACCACAGATCCAATTCAGAAAGACCACAACAGAAGTAGAAAAGGTCTGGCTGAAAAGGATAAAAATAAAAACAAAAAACCAACAAACACCCTATGGTTAATGTAACTAAAAGAGATGAAAGACAAGCATGAGATAATATGTCAAACAGGATGCCATTAATAAGGGTAATCTACCTCTATGGGAGAAAATAATGCACCCGAAAAGCATTTCTTCCCTATGAATTTGAGTTATTTGGTTTGTTGATAGACATGGTCCAAGTGCAGGAGACCATAGCTGCATTTTATCTGGCTAAGCCAGATAAGCCCAGCTGCAACCCGGGCTAAGACCCACTGAAGCCTATCTGTGAGGCTAGGACAACTAGAAAAACCTAATGAACCTAGAAAAATGGTGGACACCAGTGAAGATTAAAAAGCTGAAGACAAGAAGTAAGTCAGGACAAGAAGCAACAGACTTGCCAAGAAGGGAGGCACTCAACTGCAAGAGAAAATCTCTTACATTATTTGACATTATTATCTAATGTAAGTATCATTTGCATTTCAGGAAGCACTTCAGACACATACTGCCCAAAACCACATATGAGCGTTTACCACAGTATTGCAGCTCTCAGGTGACATATACAGGTACATATATCTGCAGTCTTTCTAGGGCACAGAAATCAAATTGTAGCTTCCCTTCCCTCCCAACCGGATTTTCTCTGCCCTCTGAACATGCCAAATTTTCCCTCCTCTCTCTTTACTAGAGGAGGGGCTTTTCATATACAAAAACATGCTTAATGATAGCCATGTCCTTGAATGTTGAATTGCTTTGCTGACCATAAGGCATTAAACCCTTTGACAGAGTAGATCCAAAATGTCTCCCAGCTTGGGGGAGCTGTTCCAACTCAGAACAATGAAGGAAAGACATGGCCCATGTTTTCAGCTTACTGTGTTGTCTCTACTCTAGTTCTTAAAAAAAAAGAGAGAGAGATATCTCTCCTTCAGCAAGCAGAGATGAGCCAGGATCTATTACACTGACTGTATAAAAGAAAAGTGGCGAACTCTTTCTCCTTTGCAGCTTTGTAGCTGTCTTTGTAAAAAAACAGGAGTAAGGATGCAAATATACTTTCGGATTTGCTGTCTGCCTTTAGAAAGATGTTTGTTTTCCAGCAGAATCTGCTCTACTTCAAAACCACTCTAAATAAAAGTAATAGATGAGAAATTTGTCATAAATATATTTAATGTATGTGCTTATATCACCTTGCTCCACTGGGAAACAAACAAGCACCACATCAGCACAAAAGCATATCATTTAGTGCCACGCTTATTATGGACTGTATAGTATATACAGCAAAACTGAACTAGAGGTGAAGTCAACGATCTGAAGCTAATAAAAGAATAAATAATACTAATAAATAAAAGCTGTCAGAGGGGAGAAAGACCCATCATCTCCACCCGTATGTCCATTTGCCAGCACAGGACTGCTCCCCACAATTTCCGACCTAGAGAGTTTTAAACATCTCAAACAATAGCATTCCCAGCACCTCCCCTGAGAAGCTCAATTCATCTCACTGCCAAGGAGCTTTGCCCCAAGTGTCATTCTGAATTTTCTTTTGCTCAGTTGTCACTATGTTCTCAAAATGATCCCCACCGGGTGAATCAGAAGTCAGCCAGAGGAAGAAGAATTTAGAAAACCTCATCCAGGGAGCTCCCTGCACTTGATGTGGCGAGCTATGAAGTCTGACTGGATTTCTACAGTGACCAAATATCCAAAAATGTCTGAATGCAAAAAGAACAACAAAGGTCACAATACTTTTGGGCTGATATTTAAGCTGTTCTTCTAGAAAGTACACCAACCCTCTGGGGACACCCGCAGAAGGACTGGAAACAACAAGAACCAGGGGTGGCAGACAACGGGGCGCAGGACATGGCAGGCAAGCTGCACTGTGGCATCAAGGGGACTGTTGTCACCTGGGATTGGGGATGGTAGCCCCGGGCTGAGGCAGACAGTGGGTCTATTTCTGGCTGGCTGGGGTTTATTGCTAAATGCAAATAGCAGGTTCACAGATGGGAAGTACAGGGGGACTCCTCAGTAACCACCGGCACACCTGCTTCACAAGATGTGATGTTACCATTTCAGAGTGTGCTGTGTTTTCCTCCTCTTTGGAGAAGCCAGAGAGATCCCACTACAGCACCTGCCAGCGCGCCTTAGAACCTTTCACAAGCACTTTATGCACTTACCTAGAAGAGAAGAAAATAACACACAAACATAAGCATGTTACAGGAGACAGAGCTCCCACCAGCAGCTACGCCACCTTCACTCAGCCCCCCACCTCCCTGTCACTCTGCAGGTTGGGAAGGACCCTTCGTGCTTGGGCTGCCAGGGTGGCAGCCTAGACAGGGCCATCCTTTCTGGGCTCTGCACAAAGCAGTTACACTGAATATGCAGCGACTTATCTTCTCCCCTGAGGGTTTTGCTCTCCATGGTTCACTGCTGATGCAAGCAGCAGCCAAAGAAGAAATGACAGGCGCCTGACATTCACCACTTCCTTCTGCTGCTCCCTCTTCCTTCCAGTGCTTTCTATTTTGATCTGCTACCTCTCACGGCTTCCTCTCCCCTGTATCCACACCTGGTTCACAGCGAGGTTTCATCCCTACCCAACACTACCCCTCTGAGAAAACGCCATTCAGATGTAACTTCTAGCTCAATTTCCTTGTACGCTTTCGCAGAGCTTGGCACTCCTCTCTCACCTGCCAGCACCCAACGACCTGTCCCCAGTTGCGACCGGCAGCAGCTCTGCGACAAGGCACTGCTCCTCTCTTCCAGTCTTTTCAGGTCATTTAAACGGAAGAGACTTTTCCAAAGCTGGCTCCTCAGCTGACTAAGCCCTTGCAAGCCACCAAACAGCTGACTAGAAAGGAGTCCCTGAAAACATTTTTCATTTCTCCAAACCTAATTGCCAGATACTCAGATCTGTTCCCCGGTCTTTCTCTCTAGAGCTAGATTTCCAGTACAGACAGAATGCAGATGGTGGGGAATTAATCCAACACTTAAAGGTTTTCTTCTAGGTAATATTATGTCTCATGCTGCCAGCCACACAAGTGTTACAGCAACAGTTCCGCATGCCAGGAAAAAACATGGCCTAGCTCTCATTTCTCCTCCCTGCCATCATACACGCACACACGCCGCAGGGCTGGAAATGAGTTAATCAGATGATGCTCCATAAAGTATGCCAGTTTCTGTATAAACAATATTAAATATGATAATTTCCTTCCTTCTTTTTAAGCTGTTGCATTCGCATTCCATCTCAGTCACATCAACTTTAGAAGGGAAAACAACTGCAAGAAATCTTGGATAATGTAGTTATGCTAATTTACTGAAAATCTATAAAAGTCAAAGAATACTCACGGATGTGGGAGCCCTGCAAATAATGTGGTTCATTTTCCTTTCCCACGTGCCCTATTCTTTGTTGATCAGAAAAAAGTGACCTACCGCCAAACTCTTTCTGAAAACTAGAGCTGATCGTATCTCTCATATATATAAAAGATTTGGGAATAAGATCAGTAAGTTCACTCTCCTGTTATTTGTGAAGCTCTTATTATTCATGAAAATGTTCACAAATCCCCAAAGCCTCATGCATTTTAGCACAGATCAAGTGTCTGAAGATTAGTTCTGGAAAGTGCATAATTCACTTTCTATTTTTTTAAAGTTTCTGCCATCCACTCACACTGCAGAGATCATGGCACGCTACTTAGGCAGCGAGTGCCACGGCACAAAGGTAAGGAGTTGCAAAACGCTCTGAGAAAGCAAAGAAACAGTCAAAGCTAAAAGGCCTCAAAACAGCCAATGGGCCGAGAACTGAAGTTAGTGTTACTTGGAAAACAAAATCTAGTGACAAATGTTTGCTGAATAGGAAGCATATAAATTTTGTAATAAATTTTAGACCACCGGGTCTGCCAGTATAAGTCACTGTACCTGTGTCAACAGTATTTTGATTTATGCCAGATGAGGGGCTGAGCCTTTCACTGCATTTTCAGCTTCATGGAGAATCTCCACCTACAGTGATATTCAGCGTAAATGGGCTGTTGCTCTTGTTTCTCTGGATGCCAAGGCAAAGGAAAAGCTGGATCGAAGGTCTTTAGGCTCTGCAAACCATGGAGGGCTTTGGGCTCCCCCCCGCTTCAACACCGAAGCTACTCACAGAACTCAGATTGTCCTTTTGAACAAGGAGTGGAGAAGAATATAGAGCCTGTTCTCATTCCCACATCAGTCCACCTACAGCGCAAAAGGCAGTGCTGTCCTGCTGCTGAGATGAACCTCAGTGTGCTGTGATTACTAGTGATGAACCTCACAAGCCTCGACTCTGATGATAAACTGGAATTTCAGCGAGATCAATACCCATCTTCACTGAGTTAGCAAAACCAAGCTAGCAACCTGGTCTTCTTCCCAGTCTTCCAGAGCTGCTTGTTGGGCTAGAAAACATGATGAGAAGTAAAACCTTGACTCACAAAAGCACAAACAGGTTAAATCTTCCTAAATGCTTTGTCTGATGTGGGCCAGAATCTCCAAATGTTGAAAAGAACCACCACACTGGAGTCATGATGGTTTGGGATTAAACCCCTTTTGTCATTTCCAGGCGAGCAGTCTGCTTTTGCCTAGTGGCGGACATGAAAACACTTGTGCTCCCTCTGTTGCTTATCTGCACTCTTTTACAGGCCCAGATAGCTGAGGAAACCTGGCTGCTTGAAACCAAGACCCCCCCCAGGTCCCACACGACCTTGATCCACAGCTACAGTAAGTCACATAGGCGCACAGAATTGATCCTCCAAGCAGTGTCTTATCCATTTGTATAATTCACATCTCCTTCTGTTTGTCATAGAAAAACAGATTTCTTCTTGGGCTTTAATAGACTTGCGCTATAGGATCCTGTTCTGCCTAATGCCTACTGATGAAAGAAGTGTTGATGGAGAATTGCTCTTCAGGAAGCTTCAGACAGACACACAATGTCAATCACATGGGAATCATTCAGACACTATGGAGCCATTGTGACTGCATTATTGCAAGTCAGCTCTCTATTATCTTGGATAATAGGGAGGGAAGATAACAGGGATGCCCTACAGGACAAGGAAAAAATGGATAATTTGAGTTAAGTGGATCATCCTAGGGACTGCGGAGCAGACACACTCCAGTGCCTCCACAAAGAACTATCTGAGACCGAGTTTATTAACTAGGTTGCAGAGCCAGGTGTGCTACTGCATCTTGTATCTAGCGATTGCGTGCGATTGCCTGGTTGTCAGAAGTGCCCACACAGCAGGGTGACTATACACGCTGGCTGGCTGTCACTGTCACAAGCTCACCATTCTTGCTCTGCCTTGTGATGAAAATACCTTCCCCTGTAACAGGTGAAATGGAGGAGATGACTTGCAGGTTGTCGTACCTGGGAGGAACTAAATAAAAACACACAAGCTAGCGGTTTGAGGCAACTGTAGGTAGCAGACTCCCCAACATTAGTGCTATTACCCTGTAAGATCTTTCTGCTGGTCCTCACCGTCCTGCTCAGGCAGTGCACATGTGCGCTACAGGTGCTCTTCTCTGGTCTGGCTACAGAGCAAGGCCAGGATGCAGCAGGCA
Source organism: Gorsachius magnificus (assembly GCA_034008185.1). NCBI lineage: Eukaryota > Metazoa > Chordata > Aves > Pelecaniformes > Ardeidae > Gorsachius > Gorsachius magnificus. The sequence continues at coordinate 127,943,530 of CM067081.1, forward strand.
TCTGCACCTTGCAGCAAGCAAGGTGGGAGTCGAAATGCCATTCTCCTGGCAAAGTTGATAGCTATAGAACAAGCCCCAGGGGTTCAGTCCAGTCAGTGTCTACTGCATCGAGAAAGCAAACAGTTAAAAGAAACAGAAAGGCAAACTGCACTGCACGTGGAGTGAAGACAGCATCCCTGTCCCTTGTAAAAGCTTCCATGCTCTGGCCTGAAATGACAGCAGCTGCTTAGTTTTTAGTCTCCTGATTGGCAGAAAAGTCTCTCCCGGCCTAGTTAATGCAGGTTCAGCAAAGAACCCAGCTGCTTCCCCTCGGTCTCCTAGAGCTGAAGAAGAAACTCCATCCCACAGGGACATGCCGGGATCTGAGGACTGAGAATGTAGTCCTTATTCTAACAGCTGGTTTGGCTGTTGCAATTAGCTTTTTAGATCCTTCTGGAGGCTTACAGCAACAGCTGCAATGGTTTCCCAGATCAGTGGGTCTTGTCTGCGTATGGGGAGAATGAGCGGCAAATGATCAAAGCCAAGGGAATGCATTCAGAAGCCTTGAAACGTGGGCTGGCTCTGTTGTAGTCTCTCTCCACCGACACAGAGCATCACACTATCTGCTGCGCCCGGTATCCAGCACGCTGACTCCTCACAGCGGTTCTCACACTCTGCATCTATGTGCATTATCACACAGGCAATCTCCCCGCTAGCTCTGAGGACAGGCTCGAACATACCAGGCTGGTTATCACCACCTCACCACTCCACACTAGGCGTGCAAGGTCACGTAGCCTTTCTCTGCTATCATCCTCTTGCTTTCCCAGCACCGTGCAATCTGTGCAGAGTGCTACAAACACTCCCTTCGCTATCACAGGTCTTACCAGCTCGCACAGTTCTGCCCGTAGTAACTCAGGTGCTCTCCATTAACACTCCCTCAGTAAAAAAAAAGGCTGTGTACAATGCCACCGTTCCTCTGCCTCTCCATGGAGCCCTATAATAGTGTTTCATTATTCTACTCACAGGCATTCTCTGGATAGCATACTAGGCAACCAGCAAAGAAGGCAGGGAACATGCTGCAAGTGCCGGCACACAATCCATGCACAGTATATCTTTCTGCAAGTCTTCCTTCCTTCGTATATGATAGAAAATGCATATCCCTCCGTTATACAGTCCTCACATGGGTGAAATTACCCCTGCGTACTGTGAGATGTCTAGCTCAGTAAGAACTGAAGAATCAGGGCCAATTTTTGTGAGATGATCCATTAGCTGCTTGCCTCACTCTCGCTTTTCTTTTGAGCTGTCATGAAAGACAGACTAGCTGAACAGACTGAAGTGACAAGAGTTACAAAACAGGAGCCAGCAGAGTTTTTAAAAAATACAGTTCATTTCAGAATAACCTCTATTTTTTGCAGGGGAACCTGCGATCTCACTGGCTAAAGGAATTCACAGAAGGGCTACGATCCCAGGATAGTAGTCCATCTGAAATTAATTTGACAGGTCTCTCATAAGCCAATTCCCAAATGCCCAAAGGGCACACCATCTACAACCACAGTCCGATTTCACTCGCCTCCCAGGTTGACAGTCCCAGGAGAGACTGAGAAGCAAATGAGCCACAGATACTGGTCTCACCTCCTGGTGGTGAGGCTTCCAGTGTGCCCACGTGGCACTGGGCAAGAGCTACTACAATGAAGGTTGTCTATGCAAAGCATACTTTACTTGGAGGAGGATTCACGTAGATGTGTCTGACAGCTGGCATCTTTTCCCAGTACATCTGCCCAGCCCATCTCTGAGGAGACTGAGTTGGTAAACATGGAGAGAAGACCAGGGTCTAGGGGCCCATGGAAAGAGATATAGGGGTTATTCATAGGCTGCGACGTTCATGGTAGTTGCTGGAAAAGGATACACACAGTTTCCCACTCCCTGCTCTCCCTTACCCCTCCCCTCCACTGACTACAGTAATGAGCTCCAGGGGGACTTCTACGCTCACCTTTGAAGTAGCATGTTTCTCTGAACATATTTTGAATTTTGTTTCGTGTGTTGTTTGTTTTCTGGTTGCTCTGCCCATCTCTCTGTTGAGGGAGCGGACAGCTGTTAGTGGAGCCACTACCAAAACTCAGGAACACAGACTACAGAAAAACAACTAACTGGAACCTGAGCCATCCTTAAATCAAGGATGTTCCCTAGACAAGAGGAGATAAGACTTGAGCTTTCTTAAAGAACAAGTTAATTCTTTAACTGCTAATTGCCTAAGGACCTGTGGACACAAAACCTTCCTCAACAGATCATGGAGCAATGACTCAAGGCAAAGGATGCTCAACAGGGCGTGTCCCTTCCCTTCCAAACCATACAAAGTAGACCTTGAAGCACAACAGGAAGTATAGAAACCAGAAGAGTGACTGGACTAACAACTGGAGATGTTGCCTCCAGAGCCTAATTCAGTAAGGGGAAAGAGTAAGCAATTTTGTTTTCTCCTTAGTTTTACCTGTACTTAAAACAGAAATGGAACATGGGTACAGCAAAGGTAACACAGCTTTTCTTTTTTTCCCCTCACTTGAAAATACTAGACCCCTCCTGCCATTCTTCAGAAGCTTGGAGGCTCTGTGTTCCTTCCTTCCTTCATTTTAATGTGGCTACCATGATTTCGGGGTTTTCTTTTTCTTTTTTCTGTTTGCTTGTTTCAGCTACAGATACTGGCAAAATACCATTGACAACAATGGATCCTATAGGCTTGGTTCCCATCCCTTTTGGAGAGCATTATTTTTTATACCTTCTCTACCTTCACCAGATATCTGCATCCAACCCTGCCTTCTTATTCCTTCTCTCCTCCTTTAGTTTGACACTGAACCCCCATCTTTCCTACCTGGGCTTCCCACGGCTTCTTTTCCCCCTCCTTCCCTTTGCAACTGCAACCCAAGGAGCTGGTGAGGGAGACTCAGATATTACTGGGACCGCTGGAGGGGGTTCACTAGCAGCAGTGGGGGCTGAAATCATGGGAAGGACAGTGCAGGAATGATTATGGGAGCTGTGGTCTCTTGGAAGGCATTAGAAGGCAAGTGTCTGTGACAGCACCAGAGAGTTGTCTTGCTCATTGGTGAATGAGAAGAAATGACTGCTTAGGAGAAGAAACAAGGTGCCCTGGTCGGCCTGCCTGCTCTCTCCTCCTTTTTGACTCTTCTGCCCTTGGGACTTGCTTGAGAGAAGAAGCAACAGCAGCAAAAAGCATATCCAGGGTGCGCAGAGCTCCATGGAGCTGGGACCCAGCACTGAAACCCAGTAGAAGGGAGAAGGGGCAGCTGCTCCAGGCCTTGCAGCCACTGTTTTCTTCTCCAGAAAAGGAGAGGGCAGAGGAAGGGAATCCATGAAGCTGCTGCTCCCAGTCCCACACTTCATCACCAAGGCAAACCTCACTGGTTAAAAACTAGTGCTTTACAAAATGTCTTTTACTATAACTATCAGCAGGGTGATGTCTACCCAAGAGTTTTAAGTCAGGTAGGTGGCTGGATAATTCATTCGCTTGAAAATCAGTAAACAAACAAACCTCTTTCTGATTTCCAGAAGTGCTTGAGAGCACACAAGCAAGGTTTTACTCAGATCTCCAGCCACAAAGCATGTCAGAATATACTGATGCATTACGAGCCTTTTTTCCACTGGAGCACATTAAGCACCAGACTTCCCAAATGACATGCAGGCAGAGCAGAGGAGCAGTATAAAAATACACATGCGTGTATAAAAGCAGATCCCTGAAGTCAGGTGGCACAACCAAAAAATGTGAGGTTTTCTAATGTGCTAAGCACCCATCACCCTTCACTGAAATCACTGCATAAAATACTCAGGATCTGGCCTCATTATAAATAGTAGTAAAATCATTTGAGTAGCGATTTGATACCAAAGGAGGTCATCGAGGTGATAATTAACTGCCTTTCACTGCAAAACCCGTGAGCTGTGACGCTTCCTGCCTGCATCCCAGAAACAGGTATGAATGTCCTGCCTTCTACAGAGTGCCACTGAACCTCCTTTTAACTGCTCTGAAATCAGGGTACCTGGGAAGCTGGAGGAATTTTGATAACAGGTCAGATGCATGGGTCAGCTTTGCCTGCTGGCCTGTCATGGAGCCAGAGAGCCCAGCCACCCCTGTCCATTATATGGAGAGAAAAGTCTGTGTTATTCCTCTTGGGGTCATAAAATCAAAACTCCCTGGTGTTCCTTGAAAATCTGCAGTCCTCTTGCAGAATGGCGTGAATTATCATTTGATATTTATCTTGTAGTGGTTCCTAGAGGTCTCAAATCAAGATAGGGACCCTGCTGTGCTAGCTGCTCTGCAAACATAAAGCTAGACTCAGTGCTTGTCCCTCAGAGCATAATTTTTGTCTTGACAGGCTATATATTTCTACCCAGACACAGGACTATTTCTTAGTGTCCTAGAACATCTAATCATCAGGGGACTTAACGGGAAGCAGATTTAGGACCAAATATTAAGTAGGTACACAGTTTTAAATGGTGAGCTTTAGGGAACTCAAAGCTATTTGTCAGGCTAAATAAATGGTAACCTTTTCACAGCAGAATCACTCCCCAACAAAAAAAAATAGCTCAGAATATTTGGGGCAATTTACATTTCTGGCAATGTAAGAAACATGGCTGGGGATATCTCTTTCTAAAGGCAGCAATCTTAGCAGTCGGTTCTCTGCCGTTTAAAGTTCCTAATCCTCGGTGCCATGGAGGTGCTAGGTACCGTACCAAAGCAAAGGTAGAACCGTGATAGGGGAACATTTCTCGCCCGTGCTGAAAAGCTTAAGCACCAGCTGCTCCGGAACAATGCTGGATCTAAAATACACACATAATTTAGAAAGGTGGCACATTTAGAAGGTTTTACTGGTTATGCAGGCTCATCAGAAAGCTAGGCAGGCAGCACCGGAAATCCCACAAGCTAACCTGTTCTCTTGAGACTTCCAGCCCAATTTTGCAGACTCAAGAGGTTTGGATTAGGTTTGAATAATTAATCCAAATTTGTCGGTGCTTCGTAGATGAATCAAACCTCCAACCCTTTTAAGGTTCGCCCTCAGTGCTAATAACCCTCTTTACTAAGCATTAGCATAGAGTAGAACAGTTTAATGATATAAGAAAATGCAAAAATTAGATTTACGCTGTCAAAACTTTTGTAACTGAAAATATTGTGGATTTTAATCAGTTGGATTCTTTAAAAAATGAAATATGAAGATTTAAATAAATCTCAAGTAGGTTAAAAAATCCTTTGTCACTCCCACTAATATATTACCAAGGGTCTCTCTACGGAAGAAAAATTACAGTCTCACATGGGTGGGGACATATTCGACTTCCTAAAATAAATAAACTGTCTCCTTCTATACATGCTACACAGCTAGTGACTTTGGCTTAGATAAAGCATAAAATTTTCTGGATGCTGCAAGCAAGAAATTGCTGACAGGTGGCAAAATCACCAAGAAGAGAGCAGCGCTGCACTCATCTGGGGCTACCTGGCTGTGCAACGTGCAGGCTGCTTTGTGGTGCTGGTAACCCATGGTTGGCACCAAGGAAGAGGAGCCAGCTGAGCCACCCCAATGGAATGCGAAAGGGCTGCCAATACAAAAGATGGGAACAACCATCTCGAGATGACTAGAGCTAGTCATGGCGACTGGGCTCTGCTGGCCAGCATGGGTTGCAGAATTATTAACTGGAGAAGGGAATAGGGCACAGGAGCAGAGACAGCCTAGGCTGAAGCAGCTTTGTGAGAGGGAATAGAAGTGGAAAGGAAATGTATTCACGAAAAAGAGAGAGAAATACTGCAATCATCAAGGAAGGCTTGGAAGAGAGCATCACTTTGCACAAGGGGAGACTAGTCGCAAGGCAAGAGGTGAGTCAGATAGACTGCTCAGGTCCCATGAACATCAAAGTGACTGATAGGTGTCACATAATTCTCAATAATTTGGTAGATATTGAATGTTAGTGCTATAACATTTCTCAGGAGGTTCATAAGGTTCAAAGATATGCTAATATTTGCCCCTTGGCTGTGATTCCCAATCCCAGAACAATCTAAAAGACACTATGAATATTTTGCGGGTACAGACACCCTAAGCATTTCATTTAAATCTGTTTTTAAAAAGATATGACTCCCCAATGAAGTGAAGAAAATATCAGACATATAATAATAATAACATGAACATCATCACCGCAACCCTTACTTCAGCTACTGTAGCATGCATACACAAAGCTGAACGGGAACAATGGAAGCAGGCAGGCCTTCAGCATTCACCTACTGAATCATCATACCCAAACAGTCAAAAATAATGAGCTACACCTAAAAAATAGTCCCGAGATTGGCTTAAAGACTGTAAGATTTGAAAACATACGTGTTGGCTTTCTAATTTGAAATTTAGGTTTTGAGCCTTTGTGAGTCATGCTTTCAAAGTTATTTTTCAGAACTACAAGAAGAAAAATAATATTTTCCATTCAAACATAAGAAACCTGCGATTATACCATAATCACAGGACTTCTAAGGAGGGAGTACGAAAAATATCAGTTATTGTGAAAATTGGAAATTTATGAAATGCAGTAGAAGTATGTTTATATGTTGTATAAATACCACTTCTAAGGGTGCTATTTTCTGGTGTTGGATGAACTGTGCAATGCAAAACATTCTTATCAGTTGCACTGGTTTGTAAACTGCACAGAAAAAGACAAGGACTTAGGTTTCTCTTTGGACTTATCAGAAAGTGTCATATGACCTTTGGATGAAACGATCAAGGTCATCTACTCAGCTCCTTAAACTACACTCCCTAATTTTGTTTTTGTGCCTTCCATATGACCTCTTCAGACGAGGCAGAAGTAGTGTTTTTCTCCAGCGTAGCTGAAACATCGCCCCTGTGCCTTCCTAGAGCTAGTGGCAGTAAACATCAATTTAACTATTCAATATTTGGAGTGATTTGCAATGTTAACCTGAGTCACATAGCACAGCTTCTGTCTCCTAACTGGCTGATCTAAAATACATGAAATACCGCTTCTTTTGAACTCTATTTCCTCATGCAAGTAAATACTTTTACATTAATCAGAACTTGACAGTAGCATGCAAATACTTAACTTTAATCACCTGAATGCTCAGCAGCAGTAAAGAACATGGGAACTGATGCGAAACCTTGACTACTACTCAGGAGAATTTTAGTTGCTTGCTTACAACTCTGTCACCTCAGGATGTGAACTCTACACAACACATTCATCCTCAGAAACCCATCGCCCCATTTTATGGACGGAGAACTGAGGCAGGGAAAAATTAGCATGCATGTGATTTGCTGTTAAAAAACCCAACTGTGTGCACTGGGGATTTGAGTGTAGACCTCACAAAGTTAAGCTGCTGCCCAGAATACTGGACTAGCTTTCCATGCTATCAACTGTGTGCAGGGTTTTTATCTCTGCTTGAAAGGGTCTTGTATTTCCTTCAGATTACTAAATACCAGAGGACTGGTTTTAAAAAGCAAGACTACTGTAGTGGAATATAGAGCATGGTCCCCAGGAGAATTCAGAACTTTGAAGACATGTTTGGTATTTGTACTTAAAGGGCTTGACAGCATCCTCTTAAACAAAAGCTATAACTGCAGCTTCTGTTTCACGCTGTTTTTTCTCCTGCGGGAACTTGACATGAATGAAGGTGACTTGAGAGTTTGCCTTGTAAGCCTTCTAAAACAAAGCCATGAGGGGACTTGCTCACCCTTCCTGAAACAGTCCTGAATAAGTCCCAGCAAAGAGCCATTCAGTACCAATGAATATAGCATTTCTAGTACCCCAGGACCTAGGTGTTACCATGGGGAAGCTGAGCAAACCTTGTTTTGCACCCAAGGGGCACAGCTTTTATTCTTCGTCAAGCTCATTTCTATTTACCTTGGCAACTGTAGCCAGTTTGTTGTCTACAAGGACACAGACACATCTGGAGAGCTGGGATTAGGATATTGAGCCATCAGCTGTGAAACCACAGGTCCTTGCCAACTAAGCAAGCAGTTGACGAGCAACTATTCAGTTCATTATTTCATATTTAATAGCTGGAGTAGATTCTCACCTGCTCTGTGGGGCCAGCCACTAGTAGGTGCCATTATTTATTCATGTATGTCTACAACCCTGATGATTGGCATGTCCAAGGGACTGCAGAGAGAGATTCTTTTCTCTACCTTGATGAACTTTTCTCTACCCTGATGAACACATACAGCTCTTTCAATAAAGGGTAAAACACCTCAAAGAGCAGGCTTGAACAAATTCAGGAGACCTTTTCAATGTCTCTGGAGCTCCCAGGTGAGTAGAACCCAACCAGCTACACTGTATGCCATCAGGCAAAGAAAATCAACATCATCTCCAGCGTAATGATAAAAGATTTAGATTACAACCTCAATATAGGAAGCACACGTAACAAGTTGTCTTCCTGACAGCAGAAGAAAGTACTTCTGTCGCCACTTTGCCTTCCATCAATAGCCGTTTGATCTGGAGAAGGCTTCCAACTATTTTTATGGCTGATACTTCAGTGCTTTAGGATCTGCAATTTGAGGGACTGAGAATCAACAGTTCACTGGAGGCATACTGGAACTGAACCACATGAGCACATAGTCTACTGGTTCAGATCCTAAGCCAGTGCAGGTGTTGTCATTAGCCAAGATGTGGATAGTCATCACCCATCTCCTCAAACATTGAGCACAGACATAATTGGAACGAGCCAAATATTGTGCATGGGGAGCTTCTAGAGCAAAACATATACTTGGACTAATAACATAATGTAGTCTCATCTCTTCTGTCTGCATAAAAAGAAAACAAATTATTTCCAAGAGACTGACCTTTAACACTGAAGGAACAAAAATTACAGAAGAATAAAGTCACGCACCACAATGGAAATCAAGAACAGGGAGCGCATCTCAGAAAGCAGTGAACTCAAAGCAGAAGGAGTCTCTGAAACACCTCACAGTGCAACAAACTGCAAAATTTAGCAGACAAGACTGAGGCAAAGTGGGAAAAACATGCAAGTGCAAGTGTTTCACGTCTGTGTACCTCAGAGTCGGTCTGGGGTACAGCAAAGAAAGCAAATCACAGAGGGCGCACACGGTTGCATTACAGTTACAGTGCTGCCCAACATATACTCTGGCGCGGTAGCAAATTCCACCACCTTTTAAGTTCTGTTCATGTTGGTGTTGCAGAAGTAGTCAGCAGAGGGAGTGAAACTGCAGAAACACCTTCCTCAATAATTTCATTGACTGCAGCAATGGGTGTCACCGTAAATAGTGAGACACCACAGAAGAGGTGTTGGCACAGCCTAACAAGGGTGGGGAGGAACCTTTTTTGGAGGAAAAAGGAAACCAAAAAAACTCTACTGTTAAATTGGACTTGAAAGCAAACTGAGAAATGCAAACAATCTAACCTGCTAGCATCTCTTTAAAGAGCAAATGGCTTTTTTTTTTTTTTGGTTAATAACTACTTCAATCCACATCTAATACGCATTTGTATAATGACATGATTTGCCCCTTGCTCCTTCAGCCCACTGTTCAGAGGTTTGCACACAGAGTCTCTGCAGGTTTGATTCTGTCCTGCACTGAGACAGCCACATGAGTCCCTGGGCACACACAGACTTCAGTCTTAGAGCCCTGAGCACCCAGCAGCATGATGATCTTCCCAAGGGCAAAGAGTACACTTAATGGGAATGACTGGATAAGTTATTCGTGCTTCCTCCATCAAACTTTCCAAAAGTAATTTCCTCCTTAAATCCAGGTGCTATGTCCACATATATGAGATTAGAGGGACGGCCGGTACGCTGGCTGCAGATACTTACAGCACGTTAACATTTAATTAGGAATGTTTGCTTTAATCATTTAAGGGATATTAAATGTAAATAGAGAGCGTGAGCAAATGGAGTTGGCTTTGTGTCTGAAAGTGGTCACGGAGCTGCATGATACAGGCGCAGGAGGCAGCAGCAGGAAAGATGATGACTGTTCCCAAGGACAGACCAAGCCCCAGAGGCATGTTCTGGCCAGAGTGTGGCAGGCTGGCAGGATGGAATGAGAGGAAATTTAGGAAAGGAAGATGACAGATAACTCTTATACAATTGACAAAGTGATGGGATCAGCGCCTCAGTAGTAAGGACAGCAGGGTCTCACCAGCCCACAGTCCTGCTGCTGCAGGAAGTGATGGGCTTCAGCTAGGTCTGTCCTAAAGAAGTTCTGCTCTTCTGTGAGCCACCTGAGCAAGTGTGTGCTTGTTTGCTGCTCATGTGGAAATCCTGCAGTGCAGCACATGAGTAGCATACTGCCTATCAAACATGAGATCAGTCATTTGAGAAAATAGCTTATTTTGGGGAGTGGGAACACAGCCCTCACAGATATGTTGCAAACCTCCGGCTATTACAATTTCACAGCATATTGCCAGTCCACAATCTGGCCATACATCACAGCTTTCGATGGCTCTCTAGGCACACAATCAGACACCACAATGATAATGGTAGCAGAAGACACATACAATAAAATACAGTGTGAATTCAGTGCAACATGGAACAGATCTTTCAACTGGTCACATACCAGTTGCTTTTAAAACTGCAGGGTTTAGAACATCAGCTGAAGTATCAGATATTTGGGTAAAATTATGAGCACACTCAAACACTCGCAGAAGTCCCAAAGACTTCTAAAGACTCTGGCAACATCTCTGATGCTATGTGGTGGTATGTGAGAATCATCCAAGGGGTGACCCACACCCCTTGGCACACAGGACTTGGCGTGTGGTTTCCTCTGGTCTTTACTTCTTCCAGACATCCTTTTACTCACAGCTCTGCCCTAGAAAGCTGGCTCAAGGCTTGACATGTTGGGATCAGCCAAATGAAACACTGCTGCCCCAGGGATGGGGACTGGACCAGCGGGGAAAAAGCTTTTCTTTTCACAGAAATGAGAGGGGTAGGGACAGGGCTGGGCTAGAGACCCAAGTGGCCACCCAGCTTGCTGCCTCTGTTGGAGTAGTTTCTTGCCCATCACCATCATCTGCTCTACACCCCAACCCTCCCTCAGCCGTGGTGGGGCGGTGGCAGGACGTGCAGCCAGCCTGGCTTGCAGAGGCTGTGCCGCAGGACAAGCTGGCAGCTGAGTGGCAGCAGGGCCACAGCTGCCCCCTGTCCCTGCAGCCTGCTGCCCCCAGTGACAGGCTTGCTCTGCCCAGGCCTGGAACGAGCTCTTACCTCCCTGCTGATTTTTCACTTGCCTCCTTTGCTGGTCTGCATTACAAATCACACAAGTACAGACTGATGGTGGAAATGCACAGAGCATCCCCTAATGAAAGTGACCCATGCTGCACTGTAAGAAAGAATACAGATTAAATAAGGAAGAAATAGGAGAGCAAAGATATGTAACAAGGAGGCTGTCGGAAAGAGGTGAGTGCTATATGGATAGCAGCACAGAGAGAGAACAGGGCACCCTCTCACTTAATGAATATTTATTGCAAACTGCCGCCTATTATCTTTCAAAGAATTTTTATACAGTTCCCATGTCTTTCATCTGTTTCATGTTATGGTTTATCTAACTGTGGAAATTGCACGCGTCAGGTAAACATTGATTTACATGCAAATTGCCTTCACTAAACTCGCCTTTAAGTAAAATAAGATTCGGAAATAATTTTTTCTCATTAATTTGCAGTTTCAAAGAAACCCAAAAACACAACAAATGCAAATAATCTAATTCATTTGTAAATATAAAACAATTTGTTGGGATTTAACTTTGCCATATTTTTTCTCTCTTCCATGTGCTTTAAATAAATTGCAGTGTTTACCAAAGACAAACACAAGAGAGATGCTGGGCTGTTCCAATTCAATGCCTTCCTGTTCCTTTTCTTTTAAAGGGCTACTGTCAAGATAAAAATCTCTGCAACATTCACTCCTGGGGTAACTGCTGAATGATATAGATTTATATTACACATTCAACTGGCCCCATAAACGTAAACCCAAATGTTACTTCCCTGGATGACACTTTAAATTATTAGAAGTGAATTTTAAAAACCCTATGCCTACATTTGCAAAAATGGCTAGTGATTTAGGGACTGCATTTTTCAGGCATCTTGCTAAAGGTGTTTTGAACTGCTACTCAAAAAATGCAAGCCCCAGAAGCTGACGATCACTTTGGAGCATTTCAGCTGTAGTTCACACAACACCATGATCGTCTGCATTTTGTACTTTATTCGCTTGAAAAATGACACTGTATTTGATAAAACGTAATTCTTCAAAAGGTTATCCCTGGTTTAGTGTGTGATGCTGGTTAAATAACAGCCCTATTATGTCCCTACTTTCCTGTATACTAACTGGAGATAATACGAAACAATATTCCTACTTGCTCTGGTTTTGTGAGCCAGTGGTTTAATATTTGCAAAGTTGTAAAAAGTACAATGTCCTTCTCATTAGGTGCTCTCTTTGGTTTTTAGCATCAATACACTGCTCTTTTATTTGGGTTTTTGGACTGACAGCTTAAGAATATCTTCGTGCCTGCTAGAATGACTGAGGATGACTAATGTGACAGATTCAAGTCTTGCCTGAAAAATATGTTTATAGATGGTAACCAAAATAAAACATGGTTTTAGAGCTGAATATTGGGCTAAGATTCCCAAAAGAGGTCTAAGTTTTCAGTTTTCCCAACAGGTCTTTGAGCAACTGTGGGCAAGACAGATCCTACAAAGAGGGATGAAAAGAATTGCTTCTTGCCATCCTTTGTCTTGCCTAGGTATTTGTATTACAAGTCCTTCGGTTTGCATACAGTCATTCTTCTCTAGCCTCTCCTTATCTGTGCGATGACATCCCATTAACTCTGCCACACTGATAGTAATAGCAAACAATTAGAAAAAAATCTGCTTCTGCTTTAAACTACAAAATATTCCTTTCCGGGTTTAAGCTGATCAGGCTCTTTACCAGACCTCATATGGCTTGGAAGCTGCTCAACCATTTCACCCTTCTAATACACACGTTTAAATATGTTTCATTACTTGAAGAAATTTCTCCCAATTTTAATGGGCAATTTGTTGCACTTATTGTTCAATCCTCTAATGCAATCCCTGCTGGCATCACCAAAAGTCATCCCTAACTTACATGTGAACTGCATAAAATGTCTTGATGTAATCTTATTTTACTGCAGACAGGTGTCCTCATTATTAAAACTATTACTACCACACTTGACACTATATTCACTGACGGTTTCTCAGCAGAGAGGCCAAGAACTAAATAGACCATAAAGAACAAAACCTCCTCTCAGCCCAAAAGGTGATCCCTTTGTGCCAGTCCTCGGGGGTACGGAAGGAGCATCTCTCCTGTAAACAGGCAGAAAACTTTCAATGCCAGCACTGTCAATTCAGAAGCAATACTAAAATTCCCTACTCAGAGGAATTGGAATTGAAGCAACAAATCCATAGCCCTTGAAAGGAGAAGCCAAACTGGAGGCAACCAGGACTATCTGGGGCCCTGAGCCCTTCTTATCTCTCAGGGCTGCTTCAAGGAGCCAGGAGAGGGAGCCCGTCAATTAGCAAAGCCAAGCCCTCGGTGAGGCCCGAAGCAAGCTGGCGTGGGTGGCAATTTGCAATACAACAGCAAAGAAGTAAACAAGGCAAAGCTATCTCTGCCTCCCTGGCAAGCAAGCAGTGGGGAGGGAAGCAGTGTTTGCCACTGTAATATTTGCACGTAATGAGAAGAAACATTTGCAATTAACGGTGAGAAAACTCCTTACACAGGCTGTTGAACAGAGACCAAAAAAGTGTTGGTCTTTTGGATCTCCAGTTAAGGCAGCCTGAATTGCTTGGCCTGCTACGCAACTTCTTCTCAAGTCCTGGCTCCTTGACCACCCTGCCACCCAAGAGAAGGGATGAAACAAGGGAGGAAAAAAATGCCCTTGTCAGACTGCAAAGGGAACGTTACCAGGCACTGAGTGGAGCAGAGATGAAGAATGATTTCAAAAAAGATAATTGAACATGTTGTAATTTGCTCTCTTCTGTGTTTCAATTTTTATCTGCTTGTAGCTCATTTTGCCAGTCATGCAAGCAAGTGCGAAAGGGAGAGAGAATGCACATGGATGTGTGCGTACAGGGTTAGCACGCATGCATGCAAATAAATTAATAATAATAATAATAATAAACCCACAAAGCCTGCGCTTCCCTGTGAGGGATCTTCTGCCAGTGGCTGAGCTCCACTGAGCTCAGGTTAGGGAAGATGCACTACAGCAGTTGAAGCTGCTGGAGGGAGCGCGCTCTGCCATGAAGCTGTACTGATAAAGCCCTCGGCTCCACCCACATCCTCTGTGTGTGCAGTCCACTGGAGATGGTGACTACAGCCCAGTTCCTGGGAAATCCCAGGCCAAGCAAAAGGAGTTTCTCAACTCAGATGCAATCAAAGGCCCAGGTCTCACAGCTGAGACTCTATGAAATAGGAGCCTTTTTGAAGTGTTAACACTACTCTTATGCTAATGAATATTTATGCTGCTGACTCTTTAAAGGCAAGGGAAAGAACAAACCCGTGTTCACAGCCCTCTAACCAACAGGACTCTGTTACGCGAATCAATCAAGGTGAAGTCAGCAATCACTCACTCATTTACCTCTGCTGTCCACATTTGCTGCCAGCCTAATACTGAGTTATTCACAGCTGTCTTACACGGTGGGATTAAGATGGAGAATGGCACATTGGGGCCCCAAGTCACACAGGATCATGCCCCACTCTGAGTCATGTCCCTTTGACAAATTTGGCTCCCTGGGTCCCAGGAAACAGCCACTGCAGATCTCTGCTTTGAAAGGGGTAGACAGCTCTTTTCACTTACCAGAGATTTTGCATGGCTAGCTAGCCTTCCCTGTTACGTGCCCATAGCCTTGGCCTTCTCATATCCACTGGCACACATGTGCATACCACACGGATGGAGAGAAAGCGTTCATGTGCTCCATCCTCTGCTCTCCATCCCCTCTTTCCCAGTGTTTAGGGTAATAGCATTATGGCCCATGACAACTAATCAATTCACATTACAGTCTCCAGAAATTTATTGTACCTGGAGAGAAGCAGGAAGATCAGTAAAGGCACGTTCCTGCAAATACCCACTGGACTTACTAAGCCTGGCTGCACTTGGGATCAAATCAGGTTTCGTTTAACCACAGGCCGGAGCACTTGTGATTTGCATGAGTAATTAGAACTGATTAATAGAATGACTTGCTTAATTAAGTTTATCTCAAAAGGTGCCCCTTGAAGACTCACGAATCTGAAAAATCCAGAGGCAGTTTCTCTTCAAAATCCTTTTTGGGCTGGAACGCTTTCAGCTTGGACCGCTGGATGCACGTGTGCCTCTGCTGCCTGGATTAATCAAAGCGATGGAATGGACGCACACAGGTCTCCGGCCTGATGACAGGCTAGGATTCCTCGGCAAACTCAAAGGGACTCTCATAATCCTGAATGAAGTAGTGCTGGCAACAGAGGTAATGGCTTCTCTGCCAAAAGCAAATGAGCATCTCTTGTCTGGCAATTTATGGCTTTGCTGAGCTTTGCTTTATTTTAGATCTTTCACCTTTGCCTAATTTTGGTTGAGCCCAGCTCCAATAGTCTGACATGCTGACAGACCAATTCCTGATATTTTGCCTACACAACAGATTTAGACAATACTTTTGTGATAGGGAACCCTGGTACCCCAATGTGCTGGTAAATCTACCACTTCCATGACCAGCAAAGATATGTGTACTATGGTGGAGTTTGGGAGCAAATCCCAACACAGACAAGAATACTCATTTTCCTACAGCAGGTAAGAGACCTGGAGATTGACAGCTTTTGTTTTTTCTTTTCTTTCCCCCCCTACTGGAAATAACATCAAGATTTTATTTTATTCTAAGTCAGAACAAAGTCAAACAACTTTGACATTTTCTGGGAAATAAAATTTTAACACACATGCAAACATTTGGTTTAGAGCATTGGAAACATTGCATTTAGATGAAATCAAGACATTTTTACAGTTTTTTGATTCACAAATGATAAAACAACATTGCGAATGAACAGTGCAAAAGCAAAAGACACTTTCCAATGAAAAAAATGTTCTGTCAGGAAAGTCAATGGCCTTTGCAAGCACTAGCCTTGCTGAAAGGGCGATGGAACCAATTGCTGGGGCTTGTGAACTGTTTTATCGGGTGGTGGATGGAGGATCCAGCGATGGTGTGCAGTCCCATAAACCAGGGAGCACTGTAATCTGAGGGACTCTGTGCTCTTACAGGTGCACGAGAGCTTTATGGTCACTCCCTGCTGTGATCTGAAAAAGGTACAGATGTTTACGCAACATGCTTTATTCAAGGGTGGTGATGGGGTGGGAGACCTGCACATTTTACTCCTCTGTCAGCACCCAATGAATCCTCCTTCTGCATATGCAGGAGGTGAGGCTGGGAGGAGAGTTGAAAGTGCTGGCAGCAGAGCATGGAGGCATGGGTACCTTATGAGCAAGGTGGGATGCAGAGCCCAGAGTAATAAACCCTGCTGGGTCTGTGCTGGCTCTGTGTGACCGAGTGAGGCACTGACCTGCCATCCTTCTCAGGTGAGGCTTGGCTGCGGCAAGAAAGGTCAGGACCAAGCAGTCCACTGCCTTGCTCAAAAAGGCTATTTAATGAGAGTTTGGGGCTTTTTTCTTACATAAGGGTCCTGGGGGTAGGGATGCGCCAAGTCCACAGAGCGGTCAGGCAGCAGTTAAATATGGAGAGGCACCTGGAGAGGGGGAGGGTCATTCGTAGATGAATTAAAATGAAGTGCCAAGAGAAAAAAAGGATGATGAAAAGGGAAAAAGTCAACCAGATCAATCAAGGAAACAGGCATCTGGAAGAAGCACTTATTGATCCAGCTGTTAAAGAAACCTTCTGAACCAGATTACCCAGCAGCCACAGACTCCTCTCTCTGTGAGATACTGGCAGTGGTTAATCAGAAAAAGAGGTGACAGGAGACAAAGGAATCAAGCCCAGTTTTTCCAGGCTAAGGCTTTATTCCCTTAGAAATCCTCAAGAGGATGAAACAGTTGGGACCTCAAATGATACAGTCAGGGCAGAAGATACAAGATTTAAGGATTAATTATGTATCTGCGGAAATCGTACACAAAAGGGAAGCAAGCCTTCTCTGCCTTTGCACCTTTACCCATCTCAAGATTTTTGGGGAGTGGGGAATTAGCAAGGAAAGATTTTCATGCTCTCCTAGTACCATACTGTGAGCAGTATTAGAAAGTTGTCAGGGGATGTTAAATTGGATTTTTTTCTCTGTTCAGCCTAATATAGTTGCTTCGGCTCAATTTTTTTTTTTTTTCCCCCTCTCTTTTCTTGCTTCTGGGAGCTCCAGACTCTCTTGAGTACTCTTGAGTGTCATCCCCTTTTCTACTCCAGCTTTATTCCATTTGGGTATGGCGAGAAGATGCACCTGGTGTCAAGAAGGTGTCAGGAAGCAGTAGGCAGCGATTTGGATTTCTCATTGTTCTTTAAATGTCAAGTCTGGCACTTCTGAAGTTCTTTGGAAAATCTAACTGGTGCATCCTGAGTCACTGTTAATTCTTAATATGATAAAGCATGGCCAAACCAAAGCTCCTGATTTCTAATATATGCTCAGCTTTGTCACCAGGGCCATCTTTATAGGAAAGGGCAATAGGAGGAATTAATCAAGAAATGCCTTTACTCCGGTAAATGTAGAGCACATAAAAGCAACAGGATTGTGATGCTGCAAAAACTACTCACATGTTTGAAGGGACTGATAATAATATCCTGCAACTGAGCAACCATCAGAACCTTAGATCAAAAAACCCCACATTATTCCCTGGTTAGGAACACAGTAAGGCCAAAAGCAAGGGACGGTGACTGTGTTTAATCAAAGATCTCCTTAATGCCACCACAAAAACCAAACTGAAGTCAAAACCTCATCTTGCTTCCAGTTCAAAGACATCCTGTTTACATGCCTCTCTGTGTCCATCGCTGTCATGCTTGTCTCAGGATTTGTTGATCCTGGTCAAGCTCACAGGAAGAAGTACGAGGGTAGTTTCTAAAGGAGTGGGGGACAGAAGCAGCATATAGCAGTAACCTCCTAAGAAAGTCAGCTTTGAAAACCTAAATGCACAAGTGGTCAGCGTTCAGATTTAAAGTATACCCATTTTGGTGTTCTTAACTGAAGCTCTGAAGAATAGGAGAATCTGGGAATAAAAGTTTCAGGCCCTGTGTAACTTCTGGAAAGATATGAATACAGGTTTGACATGACTCAATCAAAATACGTGTCTTCCACTTCTCTATTGCTTCCCATTTAAGCACACTAGTCCCCTTCTGTCCCTCTGTTTTTCTGTTTCAGCTCAGGAGATGCTCCTTCTTCAGATCACTGTTGGGCATTATGAGAAGGAAAAGGGTAAATAACATGAATTTTGCCTGACTGAAAGAAACAAGACAGACAAAGAACAGCAGAAGCAAGATTGAAAAGGTTACCAAAGCTAATTGGCACACTGGCCCGCAAGACTCTTACAGACTTTTCTGTTCTGGCTATGAATTATTCCCCCATGCGCAGAGCTTATCACAATCCTCAAAATCACCCGTCCTCCAGTGATCTGAAAGGGATATGCCATCCCTTCCGTGTGCAGCCCACAAGCACAGATGGAGCATTAGGCAGAACTGCTGTGAAAATATTCCGAATTACCTCAAATCTATCCACGATGCCTTTTTTGTCTTCCATCCCCACACCCAAGCCCACCTGTTCCGCGGTACCTTCAGTTTTATACGCTAATCAAGCAGCTTTCGGAGCCTCGACATCTGCACCTTCTTACTCACTCCTAAGCCCATTAGCCCACAATCTGTAGGTATTAATACACAATCCATGTGCCTAGTTCGAAACTGCACATGAAGACAATGAAGCGTTAAGTTGCATTTGAACCACGGCTTTAAAGAGATGATGGCAATTCTCCAACCGCATCGTGCATTTGCAGTGGTTCCCATTTATCCTGTGCATGTTCCCCTGTACATGTGAGAGAGCAATGCAAGAACCAACATAAAAACACAGAGATGCCAGGATGTGAAGCGATCTTGTGAACATCCCAGTTTTGCATAATGTATCACGCATCTTGCAGCTATCCCCGCAGAAATTTGTGCTACAGTGATCAGCACTGAGGAACGTTTCATGGGCCTTTCCAACATGGAGTGATACATTCCCACAGCCTTTTTTAAAAAACAAGATTTTGAAAGCAAGTGTTTTGGAGTATGCTTATTTAATTCTCCATCCTCTGCTGGCATATGTACCCACACTAGAAATGGCAGGGGATGCTGCCAGCCAGGCATGATACAAGTTGGCAGTCAGGCACAAGATGAAGGACTATAACAGAAGCAGGAGATGGATCTGCTGATCCAGGCAGGGCTCATCCTGGCTTTTAAACAGTGATATGCTCGAGTCAGTAACAGGAGGCATTTGCAAAGCTTCTGGATGCGTGTGTACAAAGGAACTGAAGTGGACAAACCTGGAACTGTAGGAAGTGATACAGGACAAAGTCAGCAGAGCTGGGTATAGAGAGCACAGGGTTGGAAGAACAAGGAGTGCAGCAGGGAACAAGGAGTTTTTTCAAGACTACAAAACATTTGGCTATGGAAAGCTTGTCTTTTCCTTATTGACATAAACCCTGAGTGAACTATTTACTGGAACTAAAATAAACATATAGGAAAACATAAAACAAATAAACTTTTCAGCAAACCCATCCTGTAGTGTCATTTTAGAGCAAGTACGTGCTCTGTACACTACCCCTTACTGCTCTTTAAACAGCAGTTTAGGGAAAATACAATTAATATGCTTATGAAAATAAACATATCCTGCTGCTGTAAATCTCCACTAACACCACCAAGGTCAATAGACTTATTTTATTTATACCAATGAAACACTGAGGAACGTGGCCCATGATCTCTGCCAGAAAGAGTTACACTTACATTCTTTAGAGAACTGAAAATGGATAACAATAGCTAAGAAACAGCAAGGACTGGAAGAGACAGAAGAACTGGAGCTAGATAAGAGAGGGAGCAGAAGCTGTGTTCCAGGAAAGATGATCAGCAGAAGTTGAAGAGAAGAAGAAAGTGGAAACTGCCGAAGTGAGGGAAAACAGAAAAGTCAGCAAGGAATGAAGGAGACATCAAGTACCAGGTAAGTCAGACAGTAACACAGTAAGGGTCATTACTGAGACAGTCTGCAAAGATGGGCTTCCACTACAGCAGATCACACCGACTTGCACTGAGATGTCAGAGACAGAGGGAGAGAGCACAGCCCTTGAGTAAAAATAAGGTCAAGTAAGTGACCATCACAGCCAATGAAGGATGCAGTTGAAAACTGAAGGTCAAATTGGGACAAGGAGGGAAAGAAGCTGAGTGACAGAGGGGAAGGATGAAGCTGGCAAGGATGAGATGAAGCCTTAAAAGCACTGAGATGCAATAATGGCAAGGCAGCATGATGCCACCTTGGACATTCAGAAGAGAGGACACAAGCTTCACAGTAACAGAGAGAGATCCAGAGCAGAAAAATAAAACAAATAATCTCTGCCTCCTCGGGGGTTTCCTGTTGCATCATTTCCATTTTAAATGACATAAAAATACTTCTAATAACCAGAGAAACACTTAAAAATTAAGGAACACTTGTTCCTGTTAATGTGTCTGAACAGTGCAAGCATGCACACACACACACACATGCAAAAACCACCCCCCAAAAAAAGTTTCCCCTGGGAGGTCGTTATTATGCAAAAATTACTCTAATTAGGTCATGAATATATTAGGCCATATTCACTGCCAACAACAGCGGGGGAGGGAAGAGAGAGAGAACTGGAAATGTGACATGCATACACTCCCAGTGTGGTTAGGGCGACTGGATTCCAAAATGCCATTACGAGATAAAAAGGTCACCCTGTAGGGAGGTAATTGGTACAGCACTCTAGCAGCTGATTAAAGGGACCTTCTTTTTCGGGGGCGGGAGGAGGAGGCGGGGGTTAATGTAGGATCTCCCCTGACAAAGTATATGATCTTGATCAAACATCTGCTTTTAGGACAATCACAAAGAGAAAGGAAGAGGCCGACACCCTTGACATCCTATTGAACCAGATGCATTTGTTTAATAACACCTTGACATGCATGTTTTAAGACAACATTAAAGGCAGAGGGTATTTTCCCTCCTGCAGGTTACTCTCTGTTCAAACACATGAGCCTTCGTTTTCCTCGCTCCCATCACAGCTACTGCTCAGACACTGGCCACGTTGCATTAACAAGAAGTAAATGCTTTTAATGAGTCCGTAATGGCTGGGGGAACAGCACAGGGGAAAGCTGCTTCTTCACTCTCTCTTCTCCTCACCAAATACCAAATAATGACAGGCAGACTGAACTAAAACAACTCCTGGTTTGGCAGGCAAGAGGGAACTGCAGAAGAGCTTAGAAACACCAATCGCACACACTCCCCCATAGAGAAATATGAAGAAGCTGGTCCTGGAGGGATCATAAACATCTCTTAAAAGCTGTGTTAAATAAGATGTCATTTCAGCTCTCAAAATTATTGGTGGCACATGTAAAGGGTCACTATTGTGTTTGAAAAGACAGATAGCCTGGCCCAACATTTGGGGCCAGGACCATAGACAACATACCATGGATAAGCAAAGAAAAAAAGAAGAGAAGCCGGCAGGAACACGGGCAGCACTGCTCTGGGGAGAGAGGACAGCAATAGCAGGGAGCAGGGCGCACTGATTTTACAGCTGGCTTAGGAACCAGTTCAGCTTTATCGCCTCTTCTGCCTCCCCAGACTGAAGTACTCCTTGCACTGTCCAACTGAGTTTTGCTCTGGCGTGAGCTCCAGTTTTGCTCCTGCTGGCCACTGGCCTTTTCCCCAGCTTAGAACGATGAGCAGTTACATGTTACACTGAGCATTCCCAAATACCATCAGAAATGGAGAAATGCCTGGCACAGAAAGTGACTTGGACCAGCTTAGCATGGACCACCCTCCCCTGCCAGGAACGCCTGGGCAAAATTTAGAAACAATGATTCTGCAACACAGTTTTGTCTGTGAAGAAGAGATTTTAAGTCACAAAGCATGGGCTTGAGCTTTAAGATGCTGCTTAAAGGTACTACGCTTTAAATGTCACAGGTTTAAGTCTCCTTTTTGATTTACAACTGACTAAGGAAGATAAGTTAGATTGACTTGCTTCCTTCACCACCAGCAAAAGCAGCATATGCTGAAAATAGCCTCAGAATTAGCAGTTTCGTTTTGTGATACCCAAAGAAGAATTTTTCAACTACACTTTGAGTACAGCTGGGTAACATTCCCATCCAGTGAGAAATACTGACATTTCAACATTCATTCTGGTCCCCCAGCAAACTGAAAAGTTGAAATTAAACATGTATTGAACTGAGTCAAAATAAAACATTTGGCTCACTTCTATAAAATTAAATTTTATGATTTAGGTTGAACTGCCAATAAAATGAAGTCTTTCATTTTGATTTCCCAAAAGAAAGTTTCAATTTTGTAAAAATTCTTTTCCAAGAAAATCATTCCCATGGAACATTCCTAACCACCTGTAATTTTCAATGATACAGAAAACAGCCATCGCAACTCCCTACATTATAGTACTGATCACTGGAGTCCATGTAACCCTTAAAATCGCAATGCCTTACAGCTAAAATACTAGTAAAGAAAAAAAAAAAATACAATCCCCCTTCCCCCCTCCCCTAGACTCTCCTGATGTCTAGGACCAGAACTTAGTAGCTTAAACTACAACTTTCAGACACTACAAAATTCTGCAAACAGAATGGCTCATCAAATGCAACAGATTTAAAATATGATGTCCAGTCACTGCTGAAGCTTTCATTTCTTCTTAAAAATAATTTTCTTTCATTTTCCCTTGTAGAGTTCACAGAATAAACAAATCCAGAGAGTGGTTTGTCAATGGAAGGCCTTTTAATTTCTCTCAAAATCAATACAGGCAAGCAGTTTGTAAATTTAGGCCACTTTGAAAGAAAAAAAGGAAAGAACATGGCATGCATCACTACATCACTGTTAGACAATTCATACGCTTTCATTACCGTACCTAAACTTAGATGGTTTTATAACTTCTGTACCTATCACCACATCATTTTAGGTTTTCAAAATCTTATTTATACATTGCCTTAGAAAATCCTTACGAGGGAAAAAACATTACTATCACCCTATACAGGTAGGTAACGCAGAGAAACAAAGTGACTTGCATCACAGCCACACTGAAAGTCTGTGGCAAAGAAAGCAAGCGAGCCCTTGTCTTTTTTCTTTTTTTTTTTTCTTTCTTTCTTTCTTTTTCTTTTCCCTGAGAATAGAAATTAGGAGGAAATTAAAATGGGAGGCATATGCCTAAACCCTTTGGAATGGAGGTGTCTCCCACAGCTGCTTCCTGCGCCTTTAACATCTCCACAGAGGCTTCAATCAACCTCCTCCTCTTGCATCTGCAAGCCAGAAGTACTGTGTAGGAAATGGGGGGTACACAGGCAGGCACAACAACCCTGAAGACAGATACAGGTGCTAAGGGGATGCTGACAGTGTTTCAGAGCTGTGGGGCAGGCAGAAGGACCAAGAAGTCTACGGCAGAAGCAGAAGAAATGACACTGGCTCCTTCCTGTGTGCTTAGACTTGGTTACTTACACACTGACTCCTGAAGGAGCTGGTAAGAGTGTGGGGAGGAAACTTCTGTTAAAAGATAGTTTGTTTAGGTACAAATTTAGACTCTTCTAATTTCTATTTCAAACTTGATTTGTAGCCAACGTTTAACACAGCAGTTGTTAAAATATTTGGCAATCTATTTTTCTAACTGAGAAACTGGCCATACCATCCATCACTTGCAACCACTTTTATTTGAACAAGAATCTGAATCTACACCACCCTGAAGTAGCTGTGCCAAAACTTGTATGCAGACCGCAGGAGCGATAGAGGGGGAAAAATCCTATGTCTGTCTGTCTCTGATGAGAGAAACAATGCTATCTGAAGGGCCAATTCCTTGCTGCTTGCACGACGCCTGGTGCCTTGTGTCCCAAAGGTCACTCAGCACCTTGCAGCATGTGCTGCGGAGTAGTGCTGAACAAAATCCTGGGCACAAGCAAGCACTTCTAAACCCATTCATAGAATCATGGAATCGTTTAGGTTGGAAAAGACCTTTAAGATCATCAAGTTCAACTGCTAACCTAACCCTGCCATCCCACCACTAAAGCATGTCAGCACAAAGGAAGGCAGGCATGGAAACGGCTCCATACATCCATACTGTGCAGTTCATGCCTTCGATATCCCAATTACAACAGCTGTTCAGACTTGTATCGCACAGCACCGATTTCTCCAAGTTTTTACAAAAAAGAACGAATTACGATCCCCAAGACCACCGAGACAGCATGAAGAATCCCTACAGTGTTCAGCATCCCTGTATCACTTCCTTAAAAAATAGTTATTCCATAAGTACAAAAGGAAACAAACTGGGCAGGCCTGCGGACCACTAGAGTGTAGTGGGACCGCTACCTCGTGCCTTGCGCTACCTTGTCTGTCTAGCTGTCTGTCTTCAGTATCATCTGTTGTTTGCTGACTTAGGCTAGATAGAGACGCTCTGAGACAGCGAATACTTTTTGTTCCCTCCTGTCCATTTGAGTTTCTGTGAGCACTAATATTGACAGCTTTTGAAAGTGCACATACAAGGGAGCATTTGTTCTCTATTAACAATGTTGTTACGAGACTGCCTGTGCAGTGCCATTCCCCACCACCTGGGATTTCATATTACTGACATGTAATTTACATAATTAAAATATACAAAGAACATAGATGCAGGAGCTATACTGAATACCCCAGGAGTGGACATTTTGGACTGAAATAATGAAAATTGGCGGGCTTTCTACAAAGATCTAATAGGTATATTCCACGCTAATTCCAAGCTAATAACTGATAGAGCTGTCCCCTTCCCAGAAATGAAGGTCTGAATTTATGCGATTCCCTATTTTGTTCTGTCAATAAACTGCAGGCTATAAACATGTTAGCATGTTTCTACTGCTCATCTGCAGCTACAGAAGCTTTTGCAACCTGCCTGCATGGGTGCTACACTTGATACTTCTCCATTTCTGCAATGCAGAGGTGTCTGATAACTTGTGTGGCACTGTCCACCTGTGATAAAACCCTGGGTGAAACAGCTACAACGCAGCGTGCTTGTGCAACTCCTTTTATGAACACCATTCTGAACAGCTTTCCAGAGTTTAAAAACAAAACACAATCCCAGAAGAGTAATAAATAATAAATTGCTATTAAAAGGGAAAAACAAAGTAGCACAGGCAGGAAAGAATCGAGAGAGATAATCTGAGATAAGACCTGAAATGAGACTGTAAGTTGACAAGTGAGAAAAGTATAAAATGGCTAATCTAGATAAGATCAGGAGCAGATTTACAGTGGGCAGAGAGCTAAAGGACTGAACTTCGTCGCCCTGCAATGGCCAACACAGCAGAGGTGTGATACAGCGTCCCCAACGATGGCTGCCTCAGCCCTGAGTGTTTTTTGAAAAGGGCAAGGCTCTAGATGAAAGAGCCAGTGGCATTTCATTGGCGCTGGTCTCAAAATTCTGTATTTTGTGCACTCATGGAGGCTAAAAAAAAAAGCCACAAGTGCAGAAAAATGTATGAAAACGCCCACAACAAATCACACACAAAGATTTTCTCCAACATTTTCCAACTCCTTGCCTGTATCTGGTACTCCTTAGTGTTCCTTTACATGCTTAATGAAATCACATTTCACAGCAAAAGTAAAAACAGATGTAGATCATCACTGTACTTCTACTAGAGCTGGCCTTCAACATCATAAGCAGTGTTAGAGAAATCCTTGGGGTTTGAAAATGAAATATAATTTCCAATCTATTAATCCAATTCTGAAAATTAACAAACAAAAACTTCTCACCAGACTCATGAGTTGTATCTCTACTGCTGACTTAATCACGCCTATATATCCAGAAGTTAAGTGGAACTCCAAAATCTGATTAAGTTTTGCCCTCAGGCCACTCCACCTCCAAAGTCCTTCTTCCACTACACAGATGCACATTTGCTCCATTAAAAAGTCTTAATAGCATTTCCACCCCAGGCCTGAAGCTAACAGAAAAGTGCCTGCAAGTAATGCCCTGAGATCACATCCAACTTGTAAAAATAATGGGGGTTAGAACATTTTTGAGGATCAGGGTCACAGCGAATATTCACGTTGCCACACTAGATGAACATACCATATGTTTTCCTCTGTTTTGCAAGTGGGGAGCAATACATTTCACAACCGTAATCAATTTACCATTTTCAGAATCTATCACACACGCTATTTCCAGCAAAAATTGATTTGACATGTGCAAACACCTGTTTGGCTATAGCATCCTCATATAAGTTTTCAAAAGGAACTGGTATATTTTTCTGCAAATCTATGCCTCTCTTGCTCAAGGACAACTTTTTCCTGTGCTGCCAACCTGGTCTCTTTTAGTGCATTGACCTCTATTTCTGACACTTTGGCAGTTTTCTCGGTATCACTGTTCATTTGAGGAACAGTGGAAAATACCTCCAACCTCTCTCAGAGTTTTCAAGCCCTAAATGACCTTCATGTATCATTTTAATCATATTTCCTTGTAACATGTTTCAGATCATCATCCTGGTGCCCTTAAACAAAATCCTTTGCAGTATCGAGAACTTCTCCTTAATCCTAAAAGGGACTGGGCACATAAACTTCTGGCCAATAGTTTCACTGATTTTCTAAAAGGTCTATTCCTTAATTATATTATCAGGACAACTCTTCACACTTTCTTGAGATTAGGAAGGTTGGGTTGGTTGTTTTTTTTTTCTTTAATCAAAGTGACATATCCCTGGTTGTTTGTGTGCTTGCCTATAAATCTTTCTTACAAATGCTCGAGAGCCTAAGAGCAGCCACCAGACCTCTTCCTCTACTATTTAGTTTGCAAATCATACGTTTGTAGTTGGACAGAAAAAAATAATTCCTCTACACCTGGCAGGTCTCTGCCCAGTGCTTCCTGGAAAACTGCAATGGATGGCTTGCAGTCAGTTTCAGCTAATGGCAGCCTCCAACAAATACATCCTGGGAAATTTTTCATAACCATGAGCTAAGCTAGGACATCTTTCTCCACTTGTATATTCCGAGATTCAGGTTTTGCTGCAGCTATGATACATAACTCATTGGCCTCCACTTTTGAACATGTTATATAGATAAATGCTCTAGTACCTGCTCTGGTAGCTTCATCTTTAACATTACCTACCATCCCTCTGTTAAGACCTTGGTCATTAGTTACATGTATTTCTCAAACTCTTCATGAGAATGTGTATCCTATCTCTACTGGGCATCTTTGCATGAACGTGATCTCAGGTTGCTTATCTGGACAGCCAAACAAAGCTATGTATTTGCCAAGCTGCACGCTTCCTTGGTCCATTAAGGTAGGCATATTATTGATAGCCCGAATCTTCTTCAGATCTGTCTGTCTGTACATGTTCCCAGTTACTGTCTATCCCAAGGCATTTACATACTCCCTCACTGTGGCAAGCATCCATATTAGCTTCTCCAGCATCACCCCAAAATACAATTTTTCAACAGATGCCAAACACAACACAAATTGGTACTGTTTCTTCAAACTGCCAAGGAGATGGTTGACGGCATATACACACTTTCTTTTCTCAAGAGTACCAGCCAGCATTTTGCTGACGCTTTAATCACAGACAGATACTTGGAATTAGACAATAACTCCTGTAAGGTAATGGAAATTTCTGCTCTTTGCATATTGCTTTAGTTATGTGGGCCCTAGACGCAGGTGTAGGGAGCATCTGCCGCTCTGTTGGTTCTTCCAGTCCCTGCATGACTCCCAGAGCCTACTCAGCTCCCTCTTTATAGCTGTTCTTTAAGGGGAAAGAAACTTTTCTCAAAGAGCTATGCGCCTTTGCCACCTCCATCGATGGGGGCCTTCTTTAATTCCAAAAGGGCATCCTCAAGCTTATCCTTTATTTTTTTTATATATATATATGTAAAATATATATACCCTCCAATAGATCCATCAACTTGATGCAACCAATAGCCTGACAAAATTTTACTCAACAGTGATGAGCTTTCCTCTATCACTATGAGAACTTTTATCTTTTCCTCAGTGTTATTTACCCACAAGGATTGATATCCCTATATTTTAAGTGTTGGCTGATTTCTCTCGTCTCTTCTTGTGTGTTTCAACTAGGTATGGAGCCTAAGTAGCTGAGGGTAAAGGTATAGAACAGTTTTGTAGTAAAAAAAAAAAGCTCTGGAAAAAAAAAAAATGGAGTTCTTAGCTTCACAGAAAGGTACGAGAGGTATGTGACATCAATTGTATCATTTACACATGGTATACAGCTACTAGAGTCTCCCAAATTATTCAGGAGAGGTACAATGCTTAAAAGATTTTCCAAACAATTCTTAAATTACAAACTGATTCCAGTAGAAGGGCAAAATTTTGGTTTCTGAGGTGAGGGGAGCACGGCTGAGTCATTAGCTGACAGTCTCTTCTCCCATATTGCAGGCTTTGTACTTTGTTGAGCCAAATGTGCTGCTGGACCTCTGAGAGGTCATGCAACTTGCCTTTGGAAGCAGCATATTTAGTGGAAGTCTTGAAAATCAAAGAACCTGTTTTCTGAAGCCACTGTTTAACCTCTTGCCATATTTTTTTTTTAATACTAATGTTGTTCATACTCAGACATACTGATGAGGGGAAAATGGAACAGGACAGGGAGAGGTTTCCCTCTCCTGAAGTGTCATTCTAGTGGCAAAGCCCATTATAGGCTGATTACAAACCCACCTCTCATCATCATACAAGCAAGTAAAAAACCCTTATTCTTTTGCATGTCAAGGTTTAAGTTGCATTGACAACTAGAATTTGTTCTCAAATTTTTCAATACTTTAATCTCTTTTTGAATTAAAAAATACGAACAGCTCTACTTTGAATTTTTTGTGAAGTTTCTGATGTTTCTTTGTGTCCCTCTGTCAACCCAGTGAAATCACATTATATCACAAAATCCAAAACTTAAGTAGATTTTACTGACTATCCTCCAGGCGGCTTCACTGTTCATTTTTAATCCATGTAGAGTGCTTAAATACCACAGTGATATGTGTTTTATACAGGCATATAGATAGATTTTGACATTGGTTCATGAAACAGGCAGTCTTCAAGGGCAGCAATTGTAGAATCTCTAAGAAATTGCCATCATTCAGGAAACAAGACATGATTGTCCATCATTGTAGCTGATGGAGAAAATAAAAACCTGTGGAATAAATATATTCTGTGACAGCACCTGTCATTGGTGAATTCTTTTGCCCACCACATCAAAGATAGTGGATGATATATGGAAGACAGTGGATTTTTTGCTGACAGACAGTTTTCCACAATTTCCAAGCTGCTAATGGAGTACAGATACTGTTCTTTAGCTCTCTCTAGCCTGGCCAACACTTTAATTTAGTATCGATATTTAATTTGTTCCTTTAATTTAGCAATCTGGTGACCCTTCAATCCCACTTACTAAGAATTTAAAAATTATGTCTTCACTTATTAATCGAAGAGCAAAAAGTGAAAGTGAAATAAACTGGGAAGTTCCATAATCAAAAACTTTTTTTTAGAGCTCGTTAAAGTTGCTAAGAGATATAAGTACCTCCTGTTCCCTTTGTTTACAAGCACCGAGAAGCCTCAAAGTAAACAATTTAGGGTGCCATAAATTTTATACTATCCACAGTATAAACACTGCATTATGCCAAGGAGAAAGAAATACGTATTTCATCACTGCATAAAGAATTTAGCCACTGCTCACAACAAATGCTCTAATGCAATGTCAAAACATTAGTAAATAATGTCAAAAATAAAACCAGGGAGACCCAAACCAATTCTTAGACTTTCTTGACAAAGAAAGGAGGAAAGAAGAAAGGAAAGAAGGAAGATATGGAAATACCAATTGGCACGTTGAGATTTCATGCAGCTTAAGACCTGGAATCTGCACTTTCACTTCTAGAAAGTGTGTTTCTCACCCTTCTATCTTTCAAAAGAAAAAGCGAACAAAGTGCAGGCCTGTCCATTGAGGTGGTTCTGATCATCTGTTTTGATATTTCCAAAAATAACAAACATCTCTAACCCGAAAGTTACGTTAACCACCAAAGTTAACTATGATGATTTAAATGCCCATTTTACCAGCTATTTCACTGTTGGGTTACTTTAGTGGTGTCAGCTTCTTTTGTAGTCCCAGACCATCAATTATGAAATTGCACAGCAAAATAAACAACATAAGCAAAGGTGCTGCCCATAATACATTAATTTTATATCTAGTTCATAAAACTTCTCATTTAAATTAAGCTGAAGCATAGTTTCCTCTGTCAAAAGATATTTTCACAACACGAATGGACCAGGACTGAGTCCTGGACAACCTGCAATCGCTGTACAGAGACACCTTTATTTCTGCTTCGGAAGGTTCATTTTTCCATAATAGCAGACCTTTGGTTTGATGGTCATTTTATATGTTGGTAACTTCAACTTAAAAAGGTTTCGTTTTTCTTTATATCAAAGTGAACAATTTCAACAGACAGAACGACAGATATGCTTGTTGAAAGGGAACCATGGAGATCATTTAGTCTAATCTCCCACTCAAAATGAGATCAAGTCAGCTGTGGATTTGTCCAGCCAAGTCTTAAAAATCTCTAAGGACAGAGATATTGCAGTAATCTGGGTATCTTTTCCTATGCAACGCTTCCCTCCCAGTGAATAAGCTTTTCCTAACGTCTCGCCCAAACCCTACAACTTGTGTCCATTGTGCCTTGGTTTATCATCTGCCATCACGGGGAAGAGTCTTGCTCTGTTGTCTTTGCCACTCACCAAGTAGCTGCCGGCTACTGTTTGCTCACTCCACTGTCTCCTCTTCACCAGACTAAATGAACAACATTCCTTCACATTTTCCTCATAATCCATGCTCTCTCAGTTCCAGACCATCTCTCCACTGCACCCTCCCCAGTTTCCCAACATCCCTGTAGAACTAGGAAGCCTAAACTGGATACAACCACCTCAGCATGGCTGCACAGCGGAAAATAAGAGCATCCCTTAGTCTAGTTAGCCACACTTCACGTACTGGGCTACATTAAGATGATTGCCTTATTCTGCTGGCTTGTATTCAGCTTTGGTTACCTTAACTCCCAGGTCCTTCCCAGATGGGCTGCCACACCAAAAGATGGTTCGTGGCCTGTACTGACAATAGATTATTCTGCCCCAGATGCAGAATGATTTCTTGCTGAATTTCATGACATTCCTGTTAGCCCAGTTCTCAAGTTTCTCAGGGTCTCTCAATGGAAGCTCTCCCATCTTAGAACCGTGCATACATGTGCCCAGTGCCCTTCAAGGCAATGTTTTTCAGACGAAACCAGAAGATCCCTTCTTGCTAATCAGGAAACCAAGTGTTAGGGAGAGCAGTACAAGGTGGAAGGTAGATGTGACCACTGCAGAAGGAGTCACTGCCAGGGAAAAAAAAGTGGCAAAGCTAGACAAATGCTGCTCTAGATGGACTCTCCTCCTTATAAAAGGCAAAGCAATCAGGAGCAGAACACCAGGATGCAAGAGCCTTCCCACCTCACTTTTAATCACAGTATTTCCATGCTGTGAAGGGTTGTTTGTGGAGGAGATGGAACTAGTTGATGTCACCTCAATCTCCTGGGGTGAACATGGTGTTACATGACACCTTAACCCCTTTGCTCTTTCTATCAGCTTCTCTCTTGGAAAGGGCTGTCGCTTAGAAGATGAAATATATTTACAAATTAATTAACTTTGGCCAGTGACTGAAGAATTAGATTTCCACTAACAGGGATTCTGTCTGAGTGATGGATACACAGAACACTGGAGGAATAAAATACTAGCCCTTCTTGCCTCCCAAATCTGAATGCTCAGCAATCACACAACCTTTCCCTTCATCAGCCTTTTTTTCTACACTGTCAACCCTTCTTTTCTCAAAGCCAATAGAATTTGCTTTAGTAGATGAAGGTACGTGTGTACTGAAGAGAGTATTTGATCTCTGAAAACAGCTCATCAACTTATTAAGTAGACAGAGGCCCATTACACTGCAGAACTGTGAAACGCAAAGCAGAGCTGGTGGTGGGGACAGAAGCATAGGATTAGCCAAGAGTAAGACTGCGGCCCCTGATGCATAAAACAGTTTCTGATTTCAGGACCTGAAGCAGGGGCAAGGCTATGATAAAGAGATCATGGCGCAGGCTGTGTATTATGTGGGTTGGAAGTTTCATCTTGTTCTTTCTCATGTAAAACAAGCTGTTTGTCAGAAGGTTTGTATTTGCACAGCTAGGGGGATGCTACAGAATATAGGCTTGCACACAACAGAGTGGGAAGAAGAAGAGACTGTTCTGACAGTGTTGACAAATCTGGACATAAGTTACTGGTGTAATGAAGTACTCACAGAGCAAGGGTTACCATTTATTCCTGGAAACAACATTGCTGCAGAACTCAGATAGTCTCAGCAGAAAGGTAGAGGGGAGGCTCATGGCCTCAGTTCTTAGTCAGTCATGCAATAAAGCTTCAGGTGGAGAGCAATGCTAAACAGGCCTTCATCATGCTGCTGCTTTTTCATGCTTCCTCTCTGGAGTGGGAAACCTTAATGAGCCACTTGCAACTCCTGTTGTATTAATTCTACTCTGCAACTCATTAAAGCAGCAAACCAGAGGCCCAGACAATTTAAAGCTATCAGCAGTTCATTTAGAGCAGACCTTACAGATTAGTGACACTCCAAGGATATAAGAGATTACAAATAAAATAAGCTTTGCTTGCCTCAAAGAACTAAATCGAACAAAAAAAAAAAATCCAAATTCATTTGTCAAAGAGAATGTTCATTATTTAGTGGAACAAAATTAATCTTCAAAGTCATCAAGTGTTGGTCTAACAATACATCTGATGTTTGTGAGGGTTTGCTTGTATCAGCTACAGAACTAATAAATTGAGACACTTTTTGCAAGAGTTGTGGTTGCTTGCCATAATGTCCTGACCAGAATTAAATGTTGATAATTAGGTTTTTCCCTCTGTGAGATCTCTCCATGATTTGAAATGGTAACAATGATTTTTCTTTATTTCCTGTTCTATATTGTTAGCAGAACTCAAAATGTGCTATAAAATAGCTGCTGTGTTCTACTTCAGAGCTAGGTAATGAGACTTCTTTTATCTAATATCTCTACTTTCTTATTTAGCAGAAGATATTTATGTGTTAGTCTTTTTACATTTAGAAAGGTCATTTAAACAGCAGTTGGGTAGCCAGCATCTGACAAATAATAACGCTGAATTGGAAACGGGGTGGACAGAAGAAGTCGACCAAATGCCAACGTTCAGCACGCTGTAATAAGTGAAGCAGCACAGTAGGTAAGGGTGACCTCAGAGATCCATAGCTGATTATAGGTAGGGGATGTGATTCCCAGGGCATGAAGATTAGAAATACAAACTTCAGTAAATCTAGTCTCCTATTGTCCAGCCTTCCTCTCTGCTGGCAACAACCAACTAGCATGGCAAGGGGTGAGTGCCACAATGCCACATGCCCTTCAGCAGAGTCACTTGGCAATTTAAATAGCTGTGAAACATTGCACTGCAGTCTGTCAGAAGTGCTCGTGTGGCAAGACCCCTGTATCAAAGATGGGCAGTACAGTGTTTTATATTAATGACTTAAACTTATAGCTAGAGCTTATTCCCAGGCATCTCGCAAGCGCAGCCGTTCTCTTCTGTCAATTGAAAACAAGATGCATTAGCACCAAAGCCCAACACAGGAAGAAAAGGCATGGAACGAACAAAGAGATTTTCTGCAGGTCGTGCCACTAGGACAGTAAAAACCTTGATGCTTCAAGCCCTTGCACAGGCAAATCTTCAGCAGGTTCCAAATATTTTTACTACAATGTAGGAACCATATTTACCTAACATGAACTGAAAGCTATTAGGCACTGTCCTTTATTAGCCACACTGCTGGTACGACAGAGTTATTTTTACTATTTGTAGGAATATTCACCTACTTTTCTCCAGAGTACCAGAGGCCATGCAGTAAGACTAACAGAAATGAGACTCTTGACCTGAAGAGTGGTAAAAACGTACTGAGAAACATGAGATCCAGTGCTCAGTCAGTGGTAGAAGTACAGGAAAAAAGAAGGGATTTACCAGGCCTTTGCTGTAAAGGCTGGTAAGGTAGCTAATGCGTCAGCGCCTGCGTTGAGAAGCAAAGGAAACACAACTATACTTTCTGGAGTAACATCGAGCAATAACAATCTCCACGTTGACGGACTGAGCCATCACATGCAGAGGCTTTTGAGGCGGGAAGGAAGGAGGAGGTGGTAGTCTGGTAGGCTGTCAGTGGTAGCTCATTATGTATTTTTGACCATCAACCCCTTGCAGGGAGGGAAGAGCAGCCACCCAGCCAGGGCAGGTATATAATCTGATTGATGCTTCATAAGTGGCTTTCAAAAACTTGACTGAGCATGAAATCTCATCATTAAAGTTTATGTCCTGAGTGAGTGGGGAAAAGAGAAAAAGGAGGAAAGAGACCAAACCGAAGGGAACCACAGCTGACAGAATGATGGCAAATTTACAGCCAGGCATCTACTTAAGCATGATTCCCAGAGCTGATCAGCCAACACCAAAACAGGTTCCTGGTTCTGAAGGAAATTAATGAAGAGGCTCACCCTCTCTCCCTGTGCAGAAACATAAAAAAAAGAACCCCAAGAACAATAAAATCAAAACCTGTGGGATCCTTGAAATATAAGTATCTGCTCTGTCTGTTTTACCAAAGTCTTAAAGTACTGTGGAACAATCAGGCACAAATAATCTAGGGGAACTATATTCATTAATTCCACGTAACTCTGCTTTTCTCTGGTTATACAGAAAACATACACTGCTTAAACAACTTCTAAGTCCTCAATTCTGTCTTTCTATCTGCTTAATATGAGATGGGGCAGGGGGAGACAGACACAACACCAGGGACATGGCAACACTTCCTGCCAGAGACAGGGGTTGTTAAAACTTCAGGAATAAAAATGCCTATCAAGATCACAAAATACTCTTACATATCTAAGTCTCAAAGGACTGGGGAAGAGTGGAATATTTCAGCAATATTCATTCTGATTCGAAAACAAATTGGTCTGCCTCGCTTTGCTCCCCCTTTTGTGTTCTTTTTGTGCAATTATTCTAGCTAATGAGCTTACTGGCAGAAATGTTCACAGAAACAGCAAATTTTAGTGGCCATTGGAGATTATTTGTGAAGAGTGAATTTAAAATTCTTAATCATAAGCATTCACTGTGTAAGTGTGCTTCAAAGGCCTAGGCTCATCCCATCAGGGACTAGCACTGCCCTAGGTAACCAATGTGTGCAATCAGAACTAATCAGTCAGATCTGGTTTCAAATATTCGCAATAAACAGATCATGGACAAGCTGCAAGTCAAAATTATTCATAGAAATTATTTGACAAATGATTTTGAATGCTGAATAATTCAAGAAGATCACACATTGTTCACAGACAATTCCCAGAGAGAAAGGAGGGTGAAATTTGTTTTATAAGTTCATGATAGATTCTTCATCTAAGGCTCCTCAAAACACCCTGGTGAATAAGGTTAGCTTCAGCCTCTCACAGTTATTTCTAAAACATGAGCATTTGAATGGACATTCTTCAGGAAGAGGCACTGTTTTTGAGGTGTTCCATTTGCAACTAGCCAAGCAAACATCCTCCTGCAGCACTGTTTCAAGGAGCAAGAGGAACATGGATCCGTGAAGGACACCAGCTAGAATTAATGGCATTGCTATCTGTGCAAATAATCTGTGACACTGAACAACTCTTCAGTGACCCAGAGTAATTTCTGCTGGTGTCTGGCTTTAGCTACTAGTTTGGCAGAGACTGGAAAGGTTATTTTACTCACTTCCCAAACTTCTGCCCATGTGTTACTGATCCTTCCAAGAAGGCAAAAAAAGATCTAGTTGCCCCACTCACCATTAATAAGCATTCACTTCTCAGAAGAAACTTGGCTGCTAGTCCCCCTGAACAGCACAGCAATGTTGTGGATTTGTTTTTTATTTATGAAGAAATGAAAAATAATCTGTCTGGCTAATACAGTGGGGCATTCAGGGAAGCAGACTACATACCAAGATGTGGGTTTAAACCCTCTACTGGCTGTCAGGAATGCTATGCCAAATGAGTTACATGTGCCGAAAACTCTCATTTCATGTTTATTACCATATTATTTCTTTGAAAACATATTGCCCCTAGCATTGCACCACAGCTGTAGCCAAATCTTTGAGCAGTACCTGTCCAGTACTTGGCTCTGCACTTGAAAACTTGGATGAAGAGGAGTCATAAGCACAGCACTGAGAAAAGTAAAAAGTTTAAGAAATGGGACATAAGAATACAGGAGAAAAAAAAAAGAACAAGAATTACTTGTTTAGTCTAGGAAAACCTGAGGTATGACACAATAACAGTCTCTCATTATGTAAAACGCAGCAAAGACTATGGTGATCAATTGTTCTCTGCGTCTGCTGAGGATAGAACAGGAGGTAATTAATTTAATTTGCAACAGAACAGAATTAGATTAGATGTCCAAAAGAAATTTCTGTCTGTAAGAGTAAGAACTAGAAGTTCTCTACCTCAGGCAGTTATACAGTCTCTCCACCAGGAGGTTTTTCTTTTAATAACAGGTTTGATGAATTTCTGTCAGAATGGCCCAAGCAACTTGACCCTCCCCTAAGCTGCAGGATGGACTAGAAAACTTTGAGAGCTCTCCACTCTCATGATCGCTTTCAGCATTGATCTCATGAAAGTCTCAGCCTGCCTTCCAGCAGACCCATTGAAGTGCCCAAAACTACACCTCCCCTGAAGCATGGGGAGTGCTCCACAGTGGGTACAGAGGTTAGTATCACACTCTAAACCAGAATATTTTAGTGTCGTCCCCCCCAGCCCAAATCATGCCATCTCTGTTGTCTTTGTCTTACTATAAGGAGTGCAGTTTTCAGAGGCAGTGCAAAGGGTCGCCTTGCCACCCAAAAAAAAAAAAAAAAAAAAAAAGCCCAACACAGAATTTGAAGATGAATTAGATTTATCCGCAGGATGCTTTAAATGTAAATTTTGCATGACTGGAGATAAAAGGATGTTTTATAGAAGCACCCATTCCTTCCTCCCCAAATCAATGAAAAGAAGTACCTTAAACCCCAGGAAGAAAGAAGATTAAAATAAAGAGAATGAAAGATTACAACTCACATGTACCTTTGCAATTTTATTTTTTTTGCACAGATTTAATTGCCGACACACAGAAGAGACTCCAGAAATACTGCAGCTGCCGTTCAAAGTCTTATCACGCCTGCATGCAGGTGACTGCTGCTCTGAAGAGCCATTCACCAACACGCCAGCTCTGGTGAAGACTTTTCTCCAACTTTTAAAAACTCTCCTTGTCTCTCTTTAAACACAGAGCATCTCAGGTTGCCAAGGTAACAACATATGCTGCTTTTCTACAACCAGAAAACTGGTTTTAAATCTTGTCACTTTTGCAAGTCTGGGTAAGTCAATGCTCCCAAGTCCAGAAGGCCAGAGCTTCAAGTTCCCAGGTTTTGTCTCTCCCATGCTCTGGTATTTTTGAGCCGACTTGCATACCCATGAAGAAAAGCACCATGTCTACCTTTCCTGCATTCTGAATCCCTTCTGTTCCTCCAAGACACAGTGAAACATTTTATACATTCTAGACAACACAACCCACAAGGATTTATTCATGTTTGCAACTTTTCTTCATTTTGATCATATCTCAACCTCTTCTTAATTGTTATTTGTGCACATATAAGTGGTTAGTGTTTACAGATTTGGGGGATGACAGCTCTAAGACCACAGGGCTGCTAAGCTAAAATAAAGCACAATCAACCAAAACATTACATTAAAATATTTACATAGAACAAAAGAGGAAATGTTTCCAGGCCTGAAACTCTATGCTACCCTGTAATCCTTGCACAAAAACAACTTCCTTCTCGTAACCAGCTACTCCTCTAGTCGTTGCCCATAATGCTTTAAGTGCAAGCAAACAGGTGTCATCACCACGCCTCTTGCAGGATGCTCTCTGAAAATTTCCCCCCCTCACATGCAAACAAGTGTGTCTTGATATACAAGTAGTGTTAAGAGCGATATCCCACAGCCTGTGAGGGCTCACAGATCAGCAATATACTTCTGATCAACTTGGTTTTGCCTTGGGTCAGAGGTGTTCTGCCTCCGTGTGAAACAGCTGCTCTTGCCAAGTTCCCACAGATGGGAGAGTTCCTGCCTTGTTTCTGCACAAGTCAGATGCTCTTTCTGCAAAATTGGAAGTGGACACTCACAGAAACAAAGCACTTGCTCTTCTCTGCCTCTCTTGTTGCACCCTCTGTCACCCCACTAACCAATTTCAGGTGGTGAATCAAGCAAAAAAGTCCATATGAGGCAAGTGGAAAGATATAAGGGTGGAGAGAGAGATTACCTCCACAAACTAATTCCTCTATTCCTCAGGCTTCTAACTTTAGTTTTTTATTTTCAGACCTAGTTCAAGTCAATTATTTTTCATTTATCATGTAAGCAAGAAGCTAATTAGACCAACTCTACCATACCACCATATCAGTCAGATACAGCGCAGCTGACTGCACTCTGAAAAGCAAAAGTGTCCTATTCTCAATTGGGCTAAGGATTTCACCCTGCCATTTTTCCTTACATTTGTTGAACCAATACTGTACAAACCCTATGAAATGGTTGTAAAAACCAAGTCTGGCTACCGTGACCTTGTCTGCTCAGTCTCCCACCTGCATCAATATCAAGTTAAATTGAATTAGTAGCAATTTTCCTGTAAAAGTTGACAGCGCTGTAGACAATGCTTCTAAGTGTTTGCAGGCCTAACAGGTAAAACGTTATATGCAATAATTACAGGTTCTGTAGTACTTTGAGGAAAATTGCTGTGGACAATACAAACTCTTCAATGCTGCGATCACATGATGACTGGTGCAATGACTTTTGGGTGAAAAGGTTCAATGCCACAATAGTTATGGAACAGCTGATAAAATTTGCATGCTTTTCTACCAATCTTGTACACTACTGTGAGGTTACAGGAAGCTGGAAGGAACTAACATTCCTAAAATAACCTTCATAACTAATTAATTGTGCTGCAGAACCAAAAGCCAGAAGCAGTCCTTCCCTGTGGCTGTCTGACTGTCCGAGTCTACAGACAAACTGGTACATGGGGGAGAGAGGGGAGGAAGGAGGTCATGATTTATATGCAAGATCTTAGGAAAGCTTCAGTGATATTAATACCTGACAAGTCAGGCACTTCTGCTCTTAGCATGTCTGTAAGGCTCAGGTATGTTGCAGCCAACTCAGAGTTGACTGGAATGCTCCTATCAGCAGCATGCCAAAATCTTCAAATGGCCTCAAGCTAAAGGTTTGGGGAAGAAACGATGCTCTGTAGGTGATGAAGATGTGGGATATGCAACTGACACACAGGGAACCTCAGTGGCCCGCTGTGGCTGGACTGGGACTGGGCTGAGCGTGCCCCTGTGGTGTCTACCCACTGTGAGACTCATCTACCCATCCTGAACCAGGTAGAGATAGGGATTGCTCTGCCGTCAGTCCTGGGAAGTATACCTAACCTTGCTGGCAACCACCTCTGAACTGTTCCACAGTCATCAACCTCTGCTAAATGAAATGCAAAGTTGTTAAATGCCTGGACATTAAGAAGCTGCATGCATTGCAGCAAATTCAGTTACTCTGCTGAAAACTCTCTCCAGGTTTACCTTGGCGGATAAAAATCCAAGACATTAGTTAGGATAAGAGGGGTTGAGGAAATAAACTGTGTATAATGAAAAGATATAATCTATTAGAAATTATGTCTCTAATTTTGGCTTTCAGTACGGAACTTGGGTCAATGTATTTATCATTTTGAAGATAGCACACACCAAATATCTAGCTAAAAGTGACAGCTTACAGGCGTTTGCACTCTTTACTCCAGGTACCTGAAGCTTGCTTCTACTCCCATTAGTTTGCTCAGCCAGTGGCTCCTCTTTGGGACTAAAAAGGGCCACACCATGGACATTTTTCACTTTGAATTTCCAATCTTCAGTACTGCTGGGTTCCTCTCTCAAAATCTTCTTATTTCCAGCACTGTTCATCTTCTCAAGCCCTCCTGAATCTTGTAAAATTCCCCAGAGCTTTCTCATTCTATGAATTGGCTTTTTTAAAACACTTGAAGAACAACAACAAAAATATCTGCTGAAGTGAACTATTACCATGTAAATCCCCTTTGGCTCAAACATGGATTTTTTTCAAGTTGAATAGAGAATACAGAGGGAGAGGGGGAAGTGAAGCAGGATTGTTCAGAGATGTAAAGCAAACAAGCACGTCTCTGACACCCAATGAGTTTATAAAGATTTTCTTCCCCTTCTCCTTAAAACCTCTGGGATTGCACAAATCCAATACAAATGCTTGCTGTTGCTGTAGCCAAATGACCACTTTGGAAAGACAGAAAGGACAGAAAAGGATGGTAAATCTTATTAAGAGGCTGAGATCTTGGAGTCATTTGGCATTCCCCCACATCATGGGAAGAGGAGACAAAACCAACTTGAGTTCGGTCCCTTAATGTTCAGGAGAATTTACAGTGCCTAGTAGCTCCTAGAGAGCTTGAGGGGAGAGCAGGTTGTGGTCCTTCCTCTCCCACCTCTGTTTTTTGCCCACTGAAAGATTTATCGAACTTCTATTGCCCCAATTTATTCTTATTTGTTCTGACATGTAGCAGCAACAGAAAGAAAAAGAAGAAACTGCTAGTAAGCTAGAATAAGTAATAACCCCTCCTTCCAGTTATTTCCCTTGAATTATTATGCAATATCATTCACACCATCTGAGGAATCAAATGAGACCAAGAATTTTCAAGAGCTGTGATCACTTCTTCCATAGCTGACTGCGGTCCCCAAACTATGTACTGTTGCTTATTTTGCATACCCATCAGTGATAATGCTAATACCACAATATCACATTTTGCTGCTTACATTCAAAGGGAAGGCCCTGTCACTCACAGAACACGCCTGGCTTCTTGCATGTTAAACAGCTGATTTCTGGATCCAGCCCTTGTTTGCTGGGAGGTGGAGTGATCCATCACCTTTGCATTTTGAGCTAAGGTAGTGCTTGGACTCACAGAGGTTAAATACTTTCTTAGTTCTGCTTTAACTTCTCATTTGCTTGCTCTAGAAACACCCTCATAGGAAGGCAAATGAAAATGTAGTATTGCTGCAAACTACCATCAAAAAGGACCAATTTTCCTCCCACCTCATCCTGCTTTATAGAAATATAATTGCACTTATTTGAGTGGAGCTATTCCAGATTCTCTGAGTACCTGTGCGTGTGCACGTGAGACAAAATATATGCGTAGGATCAGCTTTCAGACCTCTCCAGCTGCAGCATTTAACAGCATATAAAATGTCCCACATGTACCTCATGTTTGGTGTCTTCTAAAAGTAAGCAAACCTTTCACCCCCAGCTTCCTCCGGCCCTGCCTTCTTCACCCTTCCATGAAGCACAACTCCCTTAACTGTCAGGTCCTTATACTTTAGACACAATCCTCTCTTGATGAAAGCAGATAAGCCCCAGGGCTGCTGGATAGCTGGAAGATTAGTAATTACATTGGCCTCTCCTTTAGCATCTCCTCTCTTGTAGCTGAGAGGGAGGTGTGAACCTCAACAAATCACAGAGTTGCATGATCACCATGGAAACGAGGTATGAGCACCTCTTGTGATGAAGACAAACGACTGGTGAGAGGGTTCTGTCCCCCTCATTGTTTTGCTTAAATATCTGAAACTTTGGAATCTGAAACAAGTCAGGAATGTTAAACAGATGTAATAGCAGCAGCTCAGAGCAGTTGCGTAAAGAACAGTTTACATCCCCTCACCAAAGATGTTCACAAGTACCATCAAAATCTCATACTGGCTTGAAGAGGCATGGGATACTTTTGGTTCACAGGACAGCCCCAGGCTGGGAGAGCAGAGAGGGCTGCAAGGCAGTGATACTTTTGATACATTTGAGCTGATTCTGTTCCAAATGAATTTCATGTTCTCAGTATGGTGCAGCATAAGGTGCAAGCAGGTGTTTGCAACCCACATGTTGGTAAGAGATCTCATGTGGGGGTAGGCAGCACTGTCATGTTACTTCACTGGAAAAATCTTTGAGTAACAAATAGTATTGGGAAATTAGAAAGGCACAATGGCTTGTGTGGGTTTTTTGTGCCCTGATACTCCACACATTTCCTCCCCTTCTCTCACCCAATAATGGGAATTTTCCACTTCTTTCTCACCAGAATCCATAGACATGTTCAACGTGCAGACAGATTGTCTTCATTATTACTGACAACCGAAGCTGTGTACTTCTACAGATAATGCCTAGTGCTGTAGCTCCCCTGTCCTAGATATTGTAATGTGACCACAGTAAGAAGGGCTGCCTCAAAAAGCTTTAATCTAAGATGACAAGACAATGGAATGATGGAAGGGAAGAATAATTATTTTTACTTTACAAAGTTGTACCTTCCTTATCCGAGGCAACTCAATCGTTTCCCAAGGTCTCAGGTAAAGTATGTGCCTGCAGCTGAAACTGAACCCGTAAGTCCTGGCTTCTATTGTCTTAATTACATAATTAGTATCCTTCTGTAATGCAGCTATCTCTGACACATCATTCAAAACACAATACCTAAATGAATGGAAGTACCACATGCTACCACACTAGAAGGTGCATGCTCTTCAGCATCCATCAAAACTAGCTTGTTACCAGGAATGGTGTCATTTCAGGAGTACAAACCCCTGCGTTTAATAAATCAACTCAACAGAAAGCAAATGAAATTTCCCATGAGGATACCATTCTTCCATGAATAGGCTTTATCTTGTCTTTGGCTTTGCTTGTATGAAGACATATCCTAAATCCTGTC
Organism: Gorsachius magnificus; assembly: GCA_034008185.1. NCBI lineage: Eukaryota > Metazoa > Chordata > Aves > Pelecaniformes > Ardeidae > Gorsachius > Gorsachius magnificus. The sequence continues at coordinate 127,986,471 of CM067081.1, forward strand.
TGCAGGAAAGGCTCCTACACCTCACCTTCTCCGAGCTCCCTGTATCAACTGATTTCCATCTAACTTGCCTGGACACTAGGCCTCAGAGAACTCATTTGGTCCTTTCTCATCAAGATCTGCAGATCAGCCTGTGCATTCAAAAGTCTTCCATTTCCCCCGTGTTGTATTTCCCCCCCCCCCCCAGTGTAGCTTTCAAATACATCATGATACCTGAACAGTACCTAGAACACAAACTTTCCAGGTTGCTTGAGGTGAATACATACTATTGTTAGCTAAAGAATAAATACTCATAAGTTGAAGTTGCTATACAAATGAAATGCTATACAAGCATCTTAAAATCCATCACAGAACCACAAAACAGGTGTTATGGTGTATCAGTAAGTAGCAGGTGTACATATAGAACACAAAGCTCACAGTGCCATAGGTACTGACCTGTTCTACTTAGATACATATCACCTGAAGATGCAAACAATTCCTAAGGTGAAAGAAAACCTTTGGTGGAGTAAAGGCTACATGTGAGATATTTCATTTTTACATTTCAATGCTTTCAGAAGAATGAGGATATCTTGTTTTTATCACGCAACACAGTTGCTAATTTACTGGTGCTTATTTTTGCCTCTCAAAAGTCCGACACATCTGCAGGGATGGAACTCAAGTTTGATTTCTTTGAAAACATATGCCTCTGCACTTGTACTGAAGCATAAGCTCTAATAGCTCTTAACATTACACAGCTTGGATGCTCAGCTTAGCAATGCTACTTCTGTACACACACAAAGCTATGTAATTACAATATATTAGGTAGATGCTTCTGACATGCAGAACTGACATAACTATGCAAGGAAGCTAACGCATTTAATTGATTAGGGCAAAAAGCTTTATTCCACAAATGTGTGCATCTTATATAAAACAACTTAATTCATCTATTCACTTTCAGCAAACTCACTAGCTAGTGAATTTCCTGCCAAGAGTCTTCATATAAAAAATTACTTTAGGAGAATACAGGAAATTTTTTAATTCATTAAGAAACGTATTAGAGAAATGCAATATCGCCTGCTAAGATCAGGGTTGTGGGGTGACCTAGGACTCCAATCATGGCTAGCTGGTGTAATAAGACACATAGTGAACTGATAGAAAACACACTATTAGTTAAAGATTATTCAAAAGCCAGAAATGTCCTCATGGATGTTAGCTAGCAAGTAACTGTGAATGACAACTAACTCTGAGGAAATCTTAAACTTGTCAAATCAATTCTCCTCCTTCAGTGGTTCGCACAACTCCAAAATGGAACAGGCAACAATGATAGACAGGGAGAGGTCATCATAAAACCAGTTGTCTCTCTCTAAAAGGCAGATCCCCACAAGCCTTCCCAGCCTTCTGAAATGAAGTAATAACAACAAAATCATATTTAGGAGCATATTGAAGGTCCACTGAAAGATATCAGGATTTGTCTCAGCTCAAATAGGCTTAAAACTAGGCCACTGATTAACTTTCAAGCTGTCAGAACTCTGGAACAGACAGGTATTTTCTCTGGCATGTGTCTGGATCATCAGTATGGGAACAGCTTTTGTCATACCACTGCTTAAACTGATTTAAATGTAATAGCATGGTACAGTGGTAGAAGGAGGAGCAAAATAATCCAAGGAATAACTCCTGAAAGAATAGCAGGGACTTTGCCCTACCTCATACTGCCATATTCACAAAGAGGAAAGAAGAAAAAAATCAACAGGAGAAAGCCAATTTCATCCCAATCCTATGAACAGTTTGCAGCTGATAACTTTATAAGGTAGCTCATTCACCTTCTGGGACCTGCCTGTGCTGTTCTTAAGACACATGGACGGAGCTGTGCCAGCGCCCCAAAGAGTTTCTACAAGAAAGCAGATATATTGTACCTTTGCATAGGAAGACTGCTCAAGCTCACATATTACTCAAGGCAAAGTCTTAACAGCCTGCAGAAAACAAGACAATTACTAAAGCATTCATGCCATCAGCGGCCTCCCATCTCACTGATGGTCAAGTGTCAGTTCAGAAATGAGTGATGAAGGATCTATTCCAGTGTGACCCAGACAGGATCAAATCCCTTATTCCTAGATATTCCATTTAGGAGCCCCCCATGACCTCTCCATTCTGGAGACCTTGAGCTTCTTCTCCATAGTTACCCATCCAGCAACGACAGAAGGACACAAAGCATTAAGGTGGAGGGACCCGGGTACTCCAGAAATCACTAATCCACATGATTTGGTTTGCCCTATGCTAACTGACTGCATCTACTTCTGCCATACAAGAACAACTGGGTTCAGTACAAATGCCTAATGTTATTGTTTCTTTGTTTTACCTTAGGGTAAAATACTCATTTTCTGTGGAAAGAGTCAGCAGTAATATTGTAACGTGCACTTGCACTAACAATCATCACATTGTTCTAATAGGAATTTCTAGTAACCTGAAAAATTAGAGAGTCCCAAAGCACTAGAGTTACACCAGCATCCTCAACCACCCATCAGGGAGCTTTGTCACAGAGTGCTACGTGGCTCGACAAATTCGAAAAGGACAACTGGGGGAGCTGATGCACAATCCAGGTCTCCTAACGTTACAATCCTTTGGTGCCTTAACGACTATACAACGCTGAAGTCTGGAAAAATGCCAGCAAGACCCATTAAGGACCCGCTAAAAAGAAAGGGTAGGGATGGCAGCAAGTCCAAAACCACCTGCCACCTAGCCCTGCTCAGTATACTTGGAGCCTGGATGCTTTTTTGGCTTGGATCAGTTTTCTTTAGAGAAGTAAAACATACTTCTCTAATGCACACCACCTTATGCCACATGTAGTGGAGAAAACTGATGTGGATCATACCTAGGCCCTTTTCTCTCTATTTTTGCCTGTGAGTTGTTTTAATATGCACTAAGCAGCCGCTCTCTTTGCAATTCGTTTTCCTGCTTGCTCCCAGCAATGCCCCGTTGTTCAGACACTTTGATGCACTAGTGTCTACGAACAGCTTGCCAGCAGCACCCACACAAGCAGAAACATTTCCAGACCTCAAAAGACTGACCTAGAGACATATTTTTTTTCTTAAAATTGACATTTTAACAGAGCATGAGAAGCAGGAGTCCTGCTTGGAGTGCCTTATTTCCATCTTCGTGTAGCATGTGGATTTAAAGGGACAAGGGAACATTTAAAGCATCCCCTTGCAGGCTAATCTCATCACTTACATTTTCTGATTGTCATTTGCTAGCTCAGGTTGAGCTGCTTCCATTTATTCAGTCCTTCTCACTGGACTTAATTAAGCTGTGGAAGTTATAAATAACCAGACGGCAGGATCAGTCTCATTAAAAATTAAAGTCCATTAAAAAAATCTGGACTGTTCATATTATCACATGAAAATCCACTATATGTTTTTCTTTTTTAATGAGAAAATATGCAGATTAAGCCACTTGAGAGTCTTCTTTCTCTACAGCTTTGATTTTAATTTTAAAAGAGCAAAACTAAAAAAAAAGTTTTGAAGCCAGGGAACTTCACTGCTACCACCAAAACTGCTTTTGATTCCCTTTGGGAAAAAAGACAGCTTCTGAACTATTTTTCCCCTAATCTCTTCATCACAAAAATAATGATCTTTTCTTGGATTTAAACATTACTTTGTAGTATTTTCAACCTACACAGTTCTCAGTTGTGCTACTGCATGAAGTCTAGTAACAGGAGAGAAAATAGCTTGCTACAGTGAAACAAATTAATCTACTTCTACTACCCTAGTTGAGTACCTTAACAAAAACTATACTGACAGCACAAGCTTAGAGAGAACATCACATTTCAGTTCCCATAATGATCTTAGGGGAACACGTACCATAATCTGGGGTTTATATTTTGAAGCAACTCTTCCGAATCTCCATTAATGCGACCAACTATTGTTAAGACAGTAACATTATGAACCATCCCCTAAAAATAATCAGTATTAATAATATTAACTTTCTAAAAAATTTTCCCTCTGAATTTTGACATTCAGGATTGAGGCTATAGATGTATTATATTTCCAGATATTTTTTTGACACCAGAACAGCAGAAAACTCTTTCTTATTTTGCATATTTAAAAAAAAGAAAGCAAGCAAGCAGAAGTACTCACAAATACATTTCAGCTGTTGGGGTCTTCCAGGGCAGAAGGACACTCACAAGGCTTATCATAAATTCATGGGTTGGCAACACGACGCCAACAGAAAGCATGCTGCTTGATAGACACTGCTTCCCAGGAAAATGGAGAACTATATTTGGCATCATCGGAGATGCTTCAGAGACACCCCTTAGGGTAGAAAACTGCCTCTAAGGGGGTGGTGCAAACACAGGCATCTGGACACTACATTTTTTTTGGTAAGCTATTTTTCACCCTCTAGGTCTGAAGCCAATGCAGAAAGAGCAGCAGTTACACCGCCAGAGAACAGCAGGCCCAGATTTTGCCAGAAGCAAAAAACAATTCAGTGAGGAAGAAAATTATCCCCTCTCTTCCATCTTCCCCTGGGCTTCCTTACCACTTCTCTCAACCACTTAGAGGAACCAGGCTCCCAAGGACAGAAATACCAATATGATCTTCAATCCTTTAAGTGTAAAGACTATCTACCCAAGTGTCAGGGGGAGAAAGAGCATTACAGCCGTTTCAAGAGTTGGTGATAATTCTTGCTCCCAGGCCATTTGTAATGATGCCTCATTTTCTTCCTATGCCATATAACTTCTCTATTATCTACTGGTATTACAGCTGTTGATTTCTTGTTTTCTCTGATGGGACTGTGCAGGGACTTTTTAAATCCAGTGCCCGACAAGAGTTTCAGGGGGGAATGCCAGAAAAATGACCATAGATTATTCTTAAATTGGAGCGGCAAAGTCCTACCCAGTGGTTTTGTAACTGCCATCAGAAAAGTATTAATGGTAATAGAAGAGATATCTGCAATTGGCCCCCTCAGACAAGCTATGTGTAACATATTCCCTATAATAAGGAGCTCTGCTTTGAACCAAGCCATCAACCTTAATAAGCTATGCTACTCCTACTGCTGCTAAGAGGTTGTTCGGACAGTTCATTAAACACCATTTTTTTTCTGGGGCTTGAAATCTAGCAGTGCTAAATGTATTTGCTGTGAAAACGACAGGATCAGCACCACATCTGGGGAAGAACTGTTGGAGAGAGGATTTAATTTTATTAAAATTTGTTTTTTATCGTTTGGGTTTTTTTGTTGATTTTTTTTTTTTTTTTAATAGTGCGCCTAGTTGGATAAGGCAGTCCTGTCAAAGCAGCCCACAAAACTGCTTACTGCACAATGATGTTGCAATGCAGTCGCTTCCACGGTAGCAACCAGTTAGCAGGGAAAGCAATGAACTGTTTGGCCAAAGAGAAAAAAAGGAAGCTCCGGGCAACGTAACAGAATCTACCACTCTTTCCACGTGGATTGCAACAGTATGATTATTTTTATGCCCATGCTGTGGGCCCTGTTAGGCTTTCAGGTCTTTTCAGAACGAACAGCCTGAACCTGTACCATAGGAGCCTGACTGGAATGGGGTGATGATACCTGTGCTAGATGGAACTTAAAGCGGGCGCCCTGCAGAGAGCATTTCAGTCTCCCTAAAAATGGCCCAGGAACGATCTGCAAACTACACATGGCTGGGCTGAAATTCCAGAGGAGTGAAAAAGCTCCTGGATGGACACACTGGGCAGAAGACAGGTAGACAGAGGATGATGACAGGTAGGGAAATAAAGGAAGAGACCAGGCTACTCTGATCAGGGCTTACGTGTGTCACCCCAAGAGCGATCCTAAGGCAAAAGTGCGGACCACTATGTCATTCTCTCCTGATCCCATTTACCCTTCAGAAAGAAAGAGGGGGATGGATGATTCAGTAACTCTCACAATCTGTTTCAGGCTCTGAAGAGAAGCAGATGCTGTTTCCTTTCCCTTTTCAAAACAGGGAGTCCTGCAAAATCACTCTCTCCACACAGAACAAATAGTTCATTAGTGTTTGCCTTTATGAGAGTGGGCAAGTAGATTTTGCACCTTGTCTGATCAACGCTTGTGCCAATTTTTCAAGGCTGCCTTACTGAAGCAGATGCAATAACATTTTATTATACAACACAGAATCCAACGGGATACTTAGCGTGCACTGAATCAGCGTCAGCACAAATCCCCTGGCTAGTTGCACTGAAGGCTGCACTGGCTCTGCAACAGCCCTTGCAATCTCTTTAGTCAAGAAACGGATGAGGGCTGATCTAGTGGCGAGGGAGAGCGTAACCAAAGACATAAATATATTATGTCCAGCTTGAATCCTGACAACTTCAGTTTCCTTTGATTTAGCTTCCCCACCCACAAAGAGAGAATGGAAACAGCAGCAGCAGCTCCTGGACTTCCCTGGCAGTTTGCAAGTACATACAATTTCTCAGAGGGGAATGCTAGAGAAATGGATAGGACTGCCTTAGTACAAGCTTTAAGTAATCAACATATTATGACTGTACAGGCAGGCTCTAAAATGGCTCCAATGGGAAACGAATGGGAAGACTGAAGAGGAGGAAAGAAACAGAGATGTGAAACAGAGCCGAAGACAGGGAGGTGAAGTAAGAGGAAAACGAAAGCAAAAGTTTTGCAACATTGGCTATACCAGCTCTTTGGCAGGGGTTCTACGAACCCCGATGCACTGCTCAGGCTGGCCATTTCCAAAGATGGATTAGCAAATTAATGTAAGCAGAGCATAAAGTTGCTGACTGTGGTGGCGTTGAGTCACCTTGGGCCTCATCAGCATTGCTAAACATTGCCCGTAACCTTTCCATTATCACTGAGGGTCTGCACAGCACCAGGACCCAACTGCTCCAATAATTTCAATTACTTTCCCTGACAAATTTTATGTTTCATGTATTTTACTGGCCTGATAATTATGATTTCTCTCATTTCTCGCTATCGAGCTTAATGGGTTCCAGCACGAGTGTACGGTTTCAGAAATGAAGTTCCACTTGAATTCACAAGTTATTATCTACTTTCGCTAATGGAATTGGAAAAAAGAGAAAGAGTGGGAAAGAGATAAAGGATGAGTAGGGAAGGGAGAGCAGAGAGGAAGACACAGACGCATGCACAAAAGAAGACTAAAGGAAAACACACTGACAAAGGAAAAAACAAGAGAGAAAGAATAGAGACTGAGTTAAGACAAAGATGAAGTGCAAGGAGGACGAAAACCAAAAAGGATGTATGGGAGAATGAGATAAAGACCAAGGCAGAGAGAGACAGGCACAGAAAAATGGGTATACAGACAAATGAGAAAGAGCTGTGTAAGGATCAGCACAAATGAGAGTGGGAAAACCAGCAACATTAAGAGCATTAAAAATGCTTTTTTGCATCATGACTGAGGAGTTGATAGGTTATCTCAAACCTCTGGCAGGCAGCAGAGATGTCAGCTCTGCACCTTTTCCTACTGACCACAGAAGAAATGATTAATACCCCCAAAATAATCTTGCTGGCAATGGTAGATCTCCCAATTAGAGCGAGCTGGGAATTAATCTTTTAAAGTGTATTAAAGATCCTAAAAAAAAAAAAAGAGTGCAAAAATTTTCTCCTTTTTCTATGATGGAGCTGTCCTTCAAGAAGATTTAGTCAGATTTGCTGCCTCTGCTTACCAAAGTTGTCACTGCTCCTTCTTTTGATCTGCCCTGGAGCGTCAGAAGTGGTATAGAGTGAGCTGGAGCTATCATTATTTGCACGTCATCATCGGAATTGTTTAAAAAAAAAAAAAGAATAAAACCTTAAAGTAGCAATTAAGTACCAAACCCAGGCACAGCCATCCAGCAGTAACTGGTGTGCATTTCCATTTATACCTCTGAAAACATCTACCCATATTCAAATAAAAGGAATGCATCCCCTCCTTCCCCACTTGTACACAAGCACTCAGCATGAAAATGTTGCCCTAATGTCAGCGAAGAAAGAATTTACAGCAGTGATGTTACAGAGGTAAAGGCAGGACTTGTCTTTCCAACCTTTTAGTGTTGCCTAAAGTGGGCAAGTACATCTATCGGGAAAACTTTTGAAGCTGAAAGCCAGAAAAAGAAAGATTTTGCTGTTAGCTGCAGGAAGTCACTAAAAGAAAACAAACATACCTTAATGTTGCTGTTTTGACAGAAAAACATTTTAAAGAATTAATGACCCACTTTACAAAAGATGTTTATGGAGACAAGGTTGAACTCCCAAGCCCAAACGCAAAAGGCACAGGGACACAAATAACCTGGTTTGGGATACAGCACTTATGCAGGTTGCAGACCATCTGCAACAGGGTTAATATCACTAGACCACTGAGATGAAGAACATACATCCAGGATGCCATCATACACTGTCGTTGTCATGGTTCACCAGTGGAAAGGTGTTGCTCTGAAAATCACTTACAAGCAAACCTTGAATGTCATGAGCTTATATATGGCCTTGAGTAGGACAGAAAAGTGAATAAAATCAGCAGAGCTATAACCAGTAATAGATGTCCTAATCTACAGATTTTTTTTTCCTAGATCTTCAGGCAGGTGTATGAGATAATCATTGAAAACAGAACATCGAGATGTCAAAATAAACATTCTAGAAATCCACTTTAGGTCAGTCTTCATTTTCCCCCAAGATTTACATCACTCAATAAAGTTCTCACGATAAAAAGTCACTCTAAACAAGAACAACCATCAAAGCTGTATTCAAAAACATCTCAAAGGGAATTCCCAATTATCCTTCAAAATCAATTTTAAAGGAAAAAATGGAAGAAGTTTTAGAGAAAGTTTTTCTGACCACTTTGAATGTTGCTATGAGTTAATTATCTCTGTTCTGTTGACAATACTTGACAGTAATTCTGTTCAATTTCTGTTCTTGTTGACGATAGCTGTTTTTAGTAAACCTGCAGATTTCCCTACATGTGTGATGGCACTTGGTCAGGCACTAGAAGAATATCCACAGCTTTACAACTTCTCTCTTGAACGCCTCTAAAAGGAGCAAAGAACAAAATTTAAATCCTTGCAAAATCCTCAAGACTAGCACCAGTAACAAAGGAATGGAAAATAAAAAAAAAAAAAAAAAAGATAAGGTCTCTGCTGCTTGCAACATTTTTTCATACGTTTCTGGTATTTATCTCTTGAAGGGTGCAAACTACTTCACAAGGTTTTAATCAGTGCTGTATATCTAAAAAGCAAAAATACCCTCCTGCATCTAAAGTGAATCCGTGGCCATTACACATGCATAACTCATTGATAAGCCAAGGAGGGGTTCCTCCTTGGAACCTCCTTGGTAGTGAACAGTGATACACCAAGGAGGGTACATCAAAGAGGGACATCAAGTCTCTTGATGTACCACCAAAAAGTTACATCACTAGGGTGATATTTCTGCTTTCACCATTTCTCCCAATGTCATACAAACGTTCCTGCTACCAGCAACATATGACTGGCCCTCCCCAAAAGCTTGAGAAACATCACTTTAATTCTGTTTCTGAACTTTACAATGGACCAGCTTCTTATACATAGGGGTTTAGTTCCATCAACGATTCTACTTTATCCAGCACCAAAAAAGAGCCAGTGATGCAACTTTTTTCTCATTACTCTTAATTTGTTCTGTGAAGGCCTGTAGAAAGGAATGGTCCCATCAATGCTGGTAGTCTTTCAGGGGTTTTTCTCTCACATTCTACACACTGATGTTAAATAGAGGCTAGAACAACCAAAAGAGGGCTCCTCATTCTTCGTTTTCTTTGTCCTGATCTATGTCCTGTCCTCCTCTGACAATTCAAGAATGAGCAACAGTCAGAAAGGAAGGATTCTAGCTAAATAAGACTTCAAATGTGGAAGAAGATGAAGAGATTACACAAGAGTTTACAATGCTGGAGACATGGTGAGGTCACCATACGTACAAGGAGTAAAGCGCACAGTTTCTTATTCCACAATGCAAAGATCGAAGATATGCAACTCCAATGTTGTGTAGCAACACAGGCTCAGCCAGGACTCTGTAAATGCTCACAAGTAGGCTTATTTGGTGACAGTGACTTGAAAGCTGAACACATTAGGACTAACATAGCTACCCAGTGATAGCTTCTCAGGAGAGTTAATGATTTAGTGAAGTCCACACCAAATACCTTGTTGCAGCATACATGGTACCCCAGAAACTCACATCATTCCCGTGAGCAGAATCATTAGCTCCGAGTTTCTCAGCACCATAGGGGAAACTGAAGGTTGCCATCCAATGGATGATGGCTGAGACCTTGCCGTTCCTGTCCCAGGAAGGGAAAGAGATCCCTTTAGAGTCAGGCTCGCAGCATCTGCGGGGAAGATGAGGAAGACAGGGGCAACCATGGCTCCAACCACCAAGGTAATCACTGCCACACACATCCTTTCTCAGTGCTGGTAGCGGCCATGCTCTGCAAATGAGGCAGTTGGGGTTGTGGCTGTTTGAATGCCCCTGGCAATCTGCTGTGCTTGGCAATTCTGTTTAGCTTATGCCTTTGGCTATCAGTAAAGACATTCTGCCTGGATAAGTACAGAGGAGGCTGGAACCACTTCCCAGACCTCAAAACAAACTCCACAACTTCTCTGAGATTCACAGAACTGCATGATTTTAATTTCCCTGAGCTTGATTAATCATTGCTGTTTATCTCCCTCCACCAGTGTAGCCAACGTAGTTGTTAATTTAGGTTCCTAGCCCAAGAGATTTACCTAAGCAGGTGAACTTCTACGGCTGTCTACATAAGAGGAGAAAACTTTAAAATATTTATGAGGGTTGTCAGTAGCACCTGTAAAAACAGCGTAAAGAAAATGCATGCTTTATTCCTCCTATTCTTGTCCTTATACGAAAACCTCTGCGTGGACTCCTGTGAAAAGGTAAGTTTCTTAGCATTGTAGTAGGAGTCTGAATTTGGATTCTGCTTCCTATTTGGTCAGAAGTTTTGTGAATAACTGGAGCACTGCCTCAGTTTCCCTGCCTATGGAAGAAAATTATCTTTTTAGTAAAGATCAACTGGAAAAAAAAAAAAAATAATGCTCTCGAGCCTTACGTTTCCCCTTGTGTATACTGGAGAAAATAATTTCTACCCTTAATGTAAGGCTGCTCATGAAGACTTGCCTAAATAATACAAACATGCCTTCCAGCTCCTCTGTTTTTCCACACTCCAGGATCTCACTTTGCTGCAACTTCTTAAGGTGCAAGTGTTCAAAAGTACTTAGCTATTTCTCATCAACTTCAGCAAGGACTTAGTTTGTACCTATTTGCTTTAAGGGCTGTATAACTAACTTCAGGACACAGAGCCTATGTACGTTGTCCTTTGGATGCATTTGTGATAGACTTTGATTCAGAAAAACTTATTAACAGAGTGCATATACATTTGCAGAAACTTTCTTCATTTCTCTAGCCACTTGAGTAAAGTACTGGATTTACCTGGCAAGGTTTTGGTAGTGGGGGGAGGAGCTACAGGGGTGGCTTCTGTGAGAAGCTGCTAGAAGCTTTCCCTGTGTCTGATAGAGCCAATGCCAGTTGGCCCCAGGGAGGACCCGCCACTAGCCAAGGCTTTTACAATTAAGCAATGTAAAGCAAAACCATAATTTTAGAAGACGGGAAGAAGCTTCATCCCTGTAGCCCTCAGGTTGCACTTAACCTGAAAGATAAGGACACCGACTAGTGTAGAGCTCCTAGGATAAAGGCCTTCTCAGAGGACAGGTGGACATTTCACAGTCTTTAACTTCACAAACACTGTCACAGCAGTGCTGCCTGTATTGCTGTAGCCTCAAATTTGTAGTAATTCAAAGGCTTACAACTATTTCACTTCACCTTCTGTTTTGAGAATCTAGGGGATTCTTGATGAGGCTACTTCACTGGCACCTAAAACTGTTGTTCAGAGGACCAAACAGGAGAAACCTTCTTTGTTGCAGTATTTTTCATAGCCCTTCAGTACACATTAGCTACCTGGGGGATGGCCTTTAATTATGGAGTCTGACTCTTCTCAGGATTCTTACTTGACCTTGTCAAAAAGTAATTGATGATATGCGACCTGCAGATTCAAAAAGGGTGTGTGACTTCTTGTGTCCCTGCTTCTCCAACTGGTCTTGACAGAGGGAGGTATATATGAGACAGTAAGAACACTAGTGCAGGAACAACACACAACTGTTCCTCATAACTCTGAAAAAATGTGAGAACAAGCTGTATCAGAGAAGCTCTCGTGCCCTACTTCTTCTGGCCTCTAAACATTACTCCAGAAATCTGTATGTTCTGGATGAAGTTGGAAGGACACAGTTTTAGCCAAACAGATATCTGAAGGGAAAAAAGCTAATCAAAACATGCCAAATTTCAGAAGCAGCAACATCAGAAGCAAATTAATAATAAAAGTTCATGTGTGCACACCAGTGTACATGCATGAGTGGGTGTGAAACAGGATAAGACATTCTGATGGGCAGAGCAGGAGGATGAGTATCATCCTTTACTTTCTTTCCCTTTGTTCCACTTATGTGGAACACTTATGTCACCTCCTTCCAATTCGTTGCATTCAGCCCCAAATGCTGATGAAGCTCTTGTTCATCATGCTGGGACTGGCACAGCAACCTGCCATATACAACAGCTCCAAAGCAGAGATGGTGGGAACAACGGGCACACTGTACACAGAGCTGTGAGAAGACAAAAATTCAGCAATCACTCACCACTGACCGGCCAGAGAAGTAACAAGGAAGAAAACAAGGCAGGAAAAACAAAGCTCTCGCCAAGTATTTCTGAAGACAGTCTCATCTTTCCACTAAAAACAAAGTCTTTACAAGACACCTGGCTGACAAAACTTTGTCTCATCAGCTCAGACTTGTCCCCTAGAGCTGTCACATTAAGAGGCTCTGTGCTTTCATATAGAGTCTGTGATCATGAGCTGAAGAACAGACTTGAAGCCACTTGGGAGTGGAAGACAGTATGATCATTCACACATGTCCTGGGTACTCTTGTGAAAAAGGGGGGGCTGTAGAAAAAAGACTAACAGCCCCTTGGGAATTGTGGGTGTTGGATCCTGAAACTTGCTTTTTCTAGTCTTCATTGTTTCCTGCCTCTGCCTGCATAGAAAATAAGAACAGGAGAGGAATCTTTTACCATCAAGTCTTGATCTGATGACAGTTTTCTCCACTTGATGGTTGAAAGTGCATTTGAGTTTCAGGTTTTCTTTCATCTTGTTTGCAAACAGAATGACGTTTCTGTCATTTCAGCCATTTGCCCTCATCAGCAAGATGGTGATGACAGCCGTTTCCCAAAACTATGGGGCTAAGAGACAGGAGGGGAATGACAAACTCGAGAAGATGGCAGCGTATGTAAAAGTTTAATCAATATAGAAACAAAGCGCTACAGTGTTCAGGAATGCTGCTTAATCTCCCTAAAACATCCAGAAACTGGGAGCAGGAAGCTTCAAGCCACCATAAGGCCTTTTCCATGTCACAGAACCAGCAAGAGAGTTCTAACCTGTGCTTCGTTACATAGATGTAACACACAGTTGTTGTGTTGCCCTATACTGGATAGACCCACAGAGAGGTATAAATAAGTCATTAACTGCTAGCACTACAGAAAGCTAATAAAGACGTCCTTTAATTCAAGTTTCAGAAGTCTGCTTTAGGCAGCTGAAGGACAAGAGTATAATTCCAGCTCCCAGTTTTTGCCTGTATGAACAGGATTCATCAGATATGCTGAGAGCCAGAGAACAGTTCTGAGCAGTTTTTTCAGCAGGGGGGACAGAGCCCTCACCATGCAGAAAAAGGACAATGATGCATTAGAGCATGACCTTAGGTGAAGCACTTAACCTGTTTGTGCCTCATTTCCCCCCATCTGTGGAAACAGAAATGGCATTTACCTAACTAGCAGGGGTACTGTGCAGCTTAGTTCATTACTGCTTCACAGTGACTTTGAAAACCTTGGATAAAAGGTGCTAAGAATCAGCAGGGAGAGGAATGACACACAGGGACATTATACTACATATATATATATTATGCTGGTGCAACAAACTGTGTGACTTCAGATAGGCACTATTTACATGGGTACTTATAATAAAGGGTATTTTTGTTGGTTGTGGTTTTGATTGGGGGGGTGAAGGGGGGAGGGTTTTGGCTTTAAAGTGCTGTATTAACACTACCAGGAAATTCTCTATTAATCCACAGGGCAGGGAACAACATTTAGCTTTCCACACCCTGTTCCAAAGACATGTCCAAATGCTGATACAGAGGGACTGTCTCCAGGCCAGAGATCAGACCTCAGGCTTGGCCCTTCTGTCAGGACTCTATATTCTAGAGAGAGTTTACAGGCTGGGGATATGCCGTCTACAAGAGCTGCCCATTAGGTTACCCAAAGCTCACGGAAGCCAACAAAACCTGCGGAAGGATTTCTGTTTGGCTCAACATTCCTTGATTCAAGAACAAGGAACTGATGTGAAGCCTATGTATTCTCCCGAGACAGCACCATGACACAGCTAGCAGCTTTCATTTCCTGGGCTGCATTCAAATCTGTGACACAGAAGTCAAAAGCCATCATACCAAGCCCTCTGTATTTTTAACATTGTCCCACTGCCTCTTTTTTGCTTGTGGAAAATACCCTCCCCCATGCCTGGGTGACAGAATGCTGTGTGAGTGGCGAGTGAGCAAGCAGCTCATTACATTGTCCCAAATTCTAGCAGCAGCATTTTATAAATCCAGAGCTAGGCAGGACAGTCCTTAAAAACATGTTCTCACCTTCCTTTATTTTTCTGACAGGAATGGGATGTCAAATAAGGCATGCTAGTAAAAGGTTCTGCAGAACAGAGGACTGTCTGATACATCGGGAGCAACTGAGGGATATGACTGCACTTTGGATAAACACATTTTATACCACAGATATTTGGGTAAATAATGTCTGGCTGTATTAAGTAATGAATAATTACATTAAAAGTAAATTAAATGTACCAAAGAGGCAAGAAGGAATTGCAAATTGAACATTTCATCCCCTTGCTATTTATGCTTTAATGAAGTGTCCTAAAGGCAGTCATCATGCCAGTCTCTGCACAAGTCTTCTTACAAGCAATTTTTTTTTTATTTTTTTTTTTTACTTCTAAATCACTAGTTTCTAAAGCTGAGAACCACACCCCTGGGTTTGTTTTTTTTTTTCTTTCTATCTTTGGCTGATTTTTTAAAGAAAAGAAAAAAAAGAAATAATCTTTAACATTTTTAAAAAGCTAAACCAACGTGAACCAAGTGCATCCTAATGGCTTAGGAATCAAATAGATAAGCCTTCAGCTTATTGTGGTTTAAAACCACATGATCTCAAAAAGCTCATTATCTTGGTGCCCTGGATGCCCAACATTTCAATGGCCTGAACTTCTGCTTGTGCATGTGCTGCTTTTCTGCATCCTTCCTGCTATGGCTGGAATCTCACAGAAGGACGAGATGGAAATCTCATTATTTAGCTATTTAAGTTTATTTAGTTTTGTCAATATAACTATTCCTAATAACTATTTATTTAGTTACTTAGTTTCCTTGCTTTTTTATTTGATAGGAGGACAAGGGAGACACACTTATGGAAAGTTAAAGATGTTTGCTTACCAGATACAGACTCTGTCTGAAAATGTTTGCACTTCTGTGTGTCTTGAAGGGCCTGTGTAGTGAAAGCAGCCTTCCTAATTTGCATGTGAAGAGCATATGAAGCTAAGCAGCATCTCTGGCTGTGCATTGCAAAGTGCTCTCCTCTCCGTCTCTTTATGGGATTATGAAGTGCTCTCATAAACTGTCAGACTGACACCTGCAGCGAGCAGCACTTGGGAGCGTCCAAGCAGCAAGTGAGAGCACTTTACCATTCCAGAAAGACAGGGAGGAAAGCAGGGGAGCCCTTAAAAAGTAACAAAATTCATACTGAGACAGAGAGGTGCAATTAAGAGTGGCTGCCACTGATGGAGACTCTTTTTCTCCATTTTAATTTCTGAAGTGCTGAGGAAGCAGAAAGAGCACCTGCATTTGCATATCTGAAGCACAAGGTACACTTTCCTCTTTAAGGAAAGGGGTGCCAGGGATTCCAGTGTGCCCTCTTGCTGCTCCTGCCATAGTGTGCTGTCTAGCATTATATTTTCAAATAGAATTCAATATTCAACAGTAGGAGCTTTCATTGTAACCTTTGCAATCCTAATACGGCAGAATTTACCCCCTCCCTTTCTTTTTTACATGAAGAAGCAGTGCTATGTTCTAGCTGCTTTCCAGATACTTGGAAAGACGTGATCCTTGACCTGGGGAACTTTTAAAGACTTAAAATGCAAGCAGAGGTTATCAGCAGCAGAGTACACACAGGCCGTTTTTATACCAAACCCAGTAAATCTCTCAGAAATTGATACAAGAGAAAACAGATTTACACTCGCAACATACAGTGATAAAGGGTATAAAGTTCAATAGTTTTACATAACATTTTACAGGCACAAATGAAGAGGCAAGTGGTGGGTACCACATTCCACATAGTGTATGATAGACACTTCTGCTCTGTAGTGGAACCCTCAGCCTGGAGAAAACCAGTTCAGATGTGCCTGGCTTACAGGAATATATGGGGGAAGGTGAGGGCTACAGCTCCCAGTGCTACATGACAGCACCAATTCTTCAGTGGGGAAAAAGCATTTGGGTCTCTAACATAGTTCATTTATTCATTTTGGTTAGTGACAGACTTAACTTCAGCTGCTCGAGAAAAGCAAAGGGAATAGTGGAAAACAATAGAAGAGGTGGTAAAAGTAATTGTCAAGCTCAAAAGTAGAAGACTAAGTCTTATGTTCAGTTGTCATGAAAGATACCAAGGAAAGTTACCATCACATGGTAAAAAATATCAGAAAAGAGTGAATCTCTGGTGTAGAGAGCAAGCCAAAGTAGGAGGAGCGATAAAATCAGTACAGTTCAGTGGGGATCATACAGTCTGTGTCTGAATGGCTGTTCTGTTGAAAGCTAGGTGAAAACACAACTGTTTTAGGAAAAATAACAAAGGAAACTGAAATGCAGGAAAAGCAGAAACTCCAGAAAGGTGAGAAAAAAATGGAGATATGCTTCTCCCAATTTGTCAGACCAATTCATAGACATGCATCTTCCCTCTTCCTCTTAGAAGCCCATCTGTATTACCTGGATTCAGGCCTAACATGGGAGGACACGAATCGGTGCACACCAGGGCATAAACGAGGACATGGGTGAGAACAGAGAACTGTGCCTACGGCCAAGTTCATGTGTGTGAGAGCTGGGGCAGGTAACACACGCATAAGCTGTAACAAGCGATATGCGTGCTGTTTCAAGTGCTTCACTTAGCAAATGAACTCCATAATATTCCCCCTGAAAATTCGTTGCTCCCGGGTGTTTAACGAATGGTTGGTCATTCAATGGCCCGAGGCAAAGCCAAGGAAGGTTAACACACTGACAAAGCGGACATTAACTACAATAACAACTGTTTTCATGGAGGATTATTGCTATTATAAACCTTATTCAACATCATAATGCCAACAATCATTCCCTACTTTTTCCTCGTCTTTCAAATAAAGTTAATGTTTTCTGTGATGCAGCAGAGCAAACAGCACAGCCAAAATCTGAGGCTTTCAACAATCACCTGTCTGTTCTAGTACAAGAAGTATTGGACTTTGGCTGGAAGATAGACCAGTGTATAGAAAGCCTCAAGTAAACAGTACTCCAGGAGCACCTTTTATCCTTGAGTAAGCAAAGGGAGGGAATTGTGTCCACCGAGCAATTTGGTTGGCACAGAGAGAACAGAGCTTTTCATGAGAAGGGGGTGTGACATCCACCAGCTACAGATGCCTACTGAAGCATTTGTTGAGGGAGTACAGAAACTGGAGGCCACCATATAATAGTGCTGATCCACCTCTAACTGAAACTGCAAAGAAAAAAAAAAAGAGTTCAAGAGAAACAGTGCTGTCACCTGTCATACATCAGACCAAGGCACTGCTGTTAACGCATCATATCTGATGCACTGCAAAGAATACATTCAGAAAGGTGCAAAGAATTTGGCTTAGTACCTCATTCAGACAAAGCTCCCTTGTTTCAGACTGGCACCACCACTAGCTATGGAAACAGAACACTGGGACTTTCTAAAGCATTGGTTTTCAACTTTCTCTCCATGTACAGATCCCTCCAAATTTTCCAGTGCGAGTGTGGATCCTGGCACAGCAAACATACCTTCTGTTAATGCTCACCTTCTGAGTTACGTTTCATTTGCATTGTAGAAATCACTGATGCGTCTATGCAGGGGGACTGTGTTTCAGGGTTACCAAGTACTGTCCACTTAAACATTAGTTTGCTTAGGAGACATCTAAAATACATTGCCTCAAGTAAAAGATGCATAGCTTTTTTTCTTTTTTTCCAGCATCTCCTCATGCATAAGGTATGCTTGGCACTTGAAACAGAAAGTTTTGCTAGGAAAAAAACTCACTGCCTGGTATTTGCTTTGGAGGGTGCAGGGAAGACATCCAACCACAGTGGTCATTAAAGATGGAAACCAAGAGGCAAAAGTTGCAGATGCTGATGAGGTGCCATTATGGGATCATTTTACGGTATTCAGAAACTACAACAAAAGGTATGATTTTTCTTTAGCAGCAAAGATAAAGTGTTAGAAGCATTACCCTGCAAAGATTGCAACCCAGTCTCTCAAGAAGATTCAAGAGCCCCAGCAACAATTAGGCCACTGAGGGCTCAAGAAGATAAGTCTAATTAAAATCCTCAATGCAGAGATTAGTGACCTAACAACGCTTGATCTTGTCAGCTCTGCCACATTGGCCTCCATCTACTGGTGAAGGCCCACGAGGGAAGTGCAATGGATAGAGGCTGGCCATAGATTTGCTTTACACGGTTGTGGGAAGGGAAAGGAGGATGTACAGTATCATCCACACACTGGAAATGAAGCAATCGGTGAAACTTACAGAATCTAAATCTCAATTAGGCTTTGAAGCTTAAAAATGAAAAAGACCGAGATCAGATGGCTGAAACGTTTGTATCCAACCCATATGATAAATGTGTTTAATAATAGTTGTACTTTAAAGTGGAAGGAGATAGCAAAGTTTAAGATCTCAAAAGGCTTTGCAAGCTTTAAAAATAAAGCTTCATAATACCTCTGCAAAGTCAGCACTATTATTCTCATTTGTAAAAATGAAATAACTTGGCCAAGGTCACATACAGAGAGTCAGTAGCAGAGCTGGGAATAAAACCTATCTTTTTTGGCTTGTAGATATGTATGTTTAAGGTGAACTGCAAAGGAAAAGTACTTGGGTATGTGTCCATTTTTTTGTATCATTTTTATAATGAATAAAGAACGTCTAAATTTTTTTCTAAGAGTTTGTATAAACTGGCCTGAAGGACAACAGTGGTACTTCAAACAGGAATCATGATACAGATTTAATTTTCAAGCACTTTGAAATCTACAGCAAAAAAAAGTGCTAAATTAAATGCTGGTTAATAAACAACAACAATAATAATAATAACTATCTGCTGTAGCACTAGCAGAATAACTCCCCTATGTGAGCACTGTATTTCAGAATAAATGTAAGATGCTTCTGATACAATTACTCTATGTCATTTATGGCTATGCCACAGTGGTATAATTATAATTATTCCACTGTAGTTCTACCAGTTCATTTCCCTGTATAAAATAAGCCCTAAGGGATTCTTTTCCTGCTTCCATTCAACATTTGAAATTTATATTCTTTTTACCCTAGACATCTTCTGATGAGTGGAAAATTCAGAAAACTACTGCATTCCAGGGGACCCAGGGGCACATCTACAGATAACATTAAGTTGTAACTCTGACTCTGTAAATCACCTGAGGATCTGCTTTTAAAAAGGTGAAGAGGAAGAATCTGCAAGAACACTTAGGTTTTTTTTAAACCACACTCAACTGAAATGAATGGGAAGCCATCAGGAGAACAGTTTTCCTGGAAAACAAACATAAAATCCTCAAAACCCCCAAAACCCTTCCTGTCCCCTCCAATTGAGTGGACTACGTGAACGACAGCGGCTCAGGTGGTCAGCCGCTCTAAAAGAACAGGGTTAAGTAGTCTTCGACATTCTGAATGTGTCTGTTCAGACTGTCACTGAAACACCAACAAAGCACCACAAACTCAGTAGTCTCCAACACATTTTTCTTTTCCACGCTAGATGAAAAGCCAAAGTATACCCATTTAAACAGGTGTCATATTTCATGCCAGACACCTAAATTGGAGCACCAGTTTTAGCACTCAAGAGGAAAAATCCTACCTTGCAAATCTGTAATGTCATTCACAGAACAGCCACCTTTTCACCCAGAAATTTTTACTTACTAGAGTGTTCTGACCATAGTCAGTGTAGGAAATCTAACAAAGTTGTATGATATACCTCTATCCCTACCTTTGGCTTCTATTTCATGGCTGACTTTTCGCTAGTACATCTGGCCTTAGGTCACTATTAAGAGGTACAGCCACTAGACTGCATGAACCACAGCTGCTCAGGCGATTAACTGCATTCCCATAGTAGTGAAAGAAGCCTCCTCGACTGCGGCTTTATTTTTGCACAAGGGAAAACTGAAGATTGGTGGGAAGGCAGCTAAATAACAACTCTGGCAAAACAGTACAGCTTAGATCTTTGTAGTCCTGTGTTCAGACTTCAGCAGTCACACTTCTAGTGTACAATTCTGCATCTGTAATTGCACAGTGTTCTTTCCATGTGATTTGCAGAGCTTTGCATTGTTAATGCTCACCTAATAATAAAAAATGGCTACAAAATCCCCTGAGAAGCCTTGTTACAGGAGCTTGCTAAGACAGCTAGCAAAACACTTCCCATGAATTTCTGAGGCAAGACAGAGGCACGTACGTGTTTTCTGAAATGAAGGCAAAAAAAGACTAGGATATCCACGTTGTGCCAGTGATTTCCACTAGCTCACTGCATTTTAAGCACATAGTTGAGGCAGCAGGAATTAGATACAGTAAAAAAAAAAGTTGACATACTTGAAACACAAGCAAAAAAGGGCAAGGCACATCCAGTTTACAGATGCTGCCTGGGAAAGATCTCTGGCACCATTAGCAGAAGTTGTATCCTGGCAGCTCTGGCACCACCACCATGACAGCACAAGACCCACAAATGCCTTCCATGCCAGAAAGCTTTGTGGGCAGCTGGCCTTTGAAGGGCTAGATGCTCCCTATGTTCCAGTGCCACATGTTTTTATACTATTGGCACAGGACACATAGGGAGTGCAGACCCACAAGCAAACAATTGCAGGTGAATGGAATGGAAATGTGTGAACGAGTCAATATATGAGGGAACTTGCTAATGATGGAAAACGTGGTGGCCAAATGCTGCTACCTGCACAGTCGGAGTATCTGTACTACTGCTACTTGAGGGGCTACTAACTGGACCACTCTCCCTCTATTATTAGCTCAATCTCCAGGAGTGGAGGAAAAATACCAGACTTTTGAAGGTCATTACATAGACATCTCTCTGATAGTAGCAGAGCCATTAATGGTGCCACATTTCTGTCTTACTGTGATCAGTGGTACAGCACTGTACACTCAAGTGTGCATTTTCCCAACCCGCTGCACACAACAGATCTAGCACTAAGAAATCAGCTCATCAAAAGTCTCGGGCCTTTTTCAGCAACCCACCACACATGCTGCAAAGCACTAGCATTAATCTAACAGAAGTAGGAGAAGGAAGGGGCTCATCCATTCAACATGCATGAAGCACCAAGTGGCCGTCAGAGAAAAAAAAGACTTCTACGGTCTTAACTAACCTGCAGTGGATTTGAGCTAATGAGGGAGAACTAAATTCATACTCTGTATCTGGCACCGATCCCTTTGCCAAGACAGCAATTCTTTCTCAGGCATGCATTTGATTTGGAAGGCCTCTGGATGATAAAGATGATGGTATTACTAAACCAAAAGCAGTGATGTGCTGATTCCCACTTGCTGTGGGGGTCAGGTGGTGAATGAGCAAGAACAGAGACAGAAACATCCTTGTGATGGAAGGAGTTCCCTAGGAGGAGTGTGATCTGGGTATCAAAGAAGGGGGAGGGAAGATAAAAGAGGTCCAAGCAGCTGCTATGTTAACCAAGCTTCTTTTCAGTACACCCCTACGGAGGGAAGTCTCTCTCTTAAGAGGACAAGGTGAACCAAAAGATGACATTTAGTGAATCGAATCATAGCATGTACTTTAACAAAGCCGTCTGAGCACAAATAGTTTGCAACACGACCCGCTTAAAAAGAGCATGGAGGGAAGAAACAGCAACAAGCCAGTTCATTTCAGGAAAAACCCAAGGTAAGAACCCAGATGAATAACATTTCCTTTGCCAAGTGCTCTGCTGGCTGGGCAGGGTGCTCCTCACTGCAGTTTCAAAGACCATGAGCTCACCAGTAAATCAAAGGGTTGACACTGTTTCATCTTTCTTCTAAACGTCTCCTCGAAGATGCAGCTCTTCCCAACATGGAAACATGGTCTTTCACCTCTACATCAGGACAGACAATGTGCAGATGATATTGGAGAATAGCCTTCCCTACAGCTTTGATCCCAAAGCAACACAACTGCCCCACACCATGTGTGCTGTTCCTTTTAATCCTCCAGGGCCATCATTATGCCTCTGTTAGGACAGCAAGAAGAAAGGGCTTTGCCTGTGTTCATCTAGACTTTTATACGGTGGGCACCATCCCCGTGAAAGCAATGCAGATGCACTGTCTGCTACACTGAAACCAACACCCTCTCTCTCTGGTCCCAGGGTCTTCGCTCAAGTCTGGCAGCACACGAATGTGGTGCTATTACCTGTGCCAGCGTTTCCTGACACAGAACCAGAGCCATGTAGGGAGCCACCCCTTCAGCTAGAAATTTTGATTTCAGATGTCAGGGAATTGGAAGTGTTTTACTCAGCAGAAGTAGTTTCCACCTAAAGCTGCTGCAATATGCATGCTCGGCTCGCTCTATCCCCACAGCACCCCTAGGGAAAAAGTGTTGAGATTTTTAGAAAGGGGAAAAGGACAACCAGAGATGGGGTGGAAAAGCAGGCTAACTGGTAAGGGGGTATTCGTAACCAGCAGGAAAGGAAAGCTGCAGCTAAACTTTGTCAGAAAATAAGAGAGATTCAAACAGTTTAATCCTGCAGCATCTGTAAACACGCATTTAATTTGCCCATTTATTTTTAGTCTTTCCTGGAGAAAAGGAAACATTGTGAGAGAGGAAGGAAAGAAATTTTTGCTTCTATAACTGTGAAGGCTTTCTAAATTTTGAAAAGTGATTGCAATGTAGGCAGGATTTTGGCTCCATTCATTGCCTTGAGGACTGAATTCCTCCTTAAAGACACAGAGCGAATAATCAAAGTAGAGACCTGCTCCCAGACATTACCCCTAAACCCTGCTTCATCTCTCATTTGAAGGAATTGTTTCTGGCAGAGTCAGTGCATCTACGTGTCTTATTCTGTTCAGTTCCTGGCCACTGTGCTTGGACACCAAGTGATGGCGTTAAATTGGCAGTAGGAACCAAAGTATTGTGAGAAATATGGAAATGGTTACTAGCAATGTGGACTAAACCTTAGCAAGACTCATTTCCACTTGCTCAATTAAACTCCAAAATAGGTGAAAAGTATCAAACTAGAAAATTTTAAAAAAATAAAGAAGAAGAAAATACCCAGGAAGCCAAGACAATGGGATGTACATTCTATAATTAATCTTCAGAGCACCTGTTTCCTCACATGGATTTTTTTTGGGGGGGTGGGTTGGGTGATGTTCTTAGAGAACCACTGCTCAGGAAACATCAGAGATGTCACTGAGGTGTTGATGTTTTAACCAACATAATATCCAGCCCTGCATAAACAATCATTGTCACAGCAACATTGGCTTGAAGCACCTTTTCCTTTCACACGTCATTTCCCTCTGGCAGTATGCATTGCCCCACCTTACTTCAGAGCTTGAGGTTTCCACAGTCCCCTTGATTTCTTATCAGCATGTGGTGAGACAGAGGCCTGATTTGAAGGAGCACAAGGCAGACCTGCCACATCCGCTTCTGTCTCCTCCTCTCCCCTCTGTGGAATTAGGTTTGTGTGGATGACTTCATGCTGTTTGAAGGTTCCCCTAGGGAGGACAACTCCTCAGCCAGCTGCTGAAGCTAGTCTCCTGAGAGCACAAACAAGGAGGAGTAAGGCAGGGGATCCAGCCCAGCAGACCGCATGAGATACCATATGAAATCTATTTTATGCTTACTGTCTGGGTAGACACTTCATAGGGGATACAGGCATCCAGTCTAATCTTCAGTAGATGTACTAGCCTATTTTGCCCTTAGAAGCAATGAAGAATGGAAACACAGCTATTGAACAGGCAGCTTGGGTTTATCCACAGGTTACAGAAGAGAAAACCCGAGTAATTTTTTTCTTTCTTGCAATGGTCTGTGATTTGACCAATACAGTGTAACTGCAATATCTAAATTAAATTCTTATTGAAGGCAACCTTACTTCAAGCTAGACTTCTTCTTCCCTTCTCTCTCTTCTAATTTCCAGAGCAGATAGAAAGAACGCTGATGATCAATGCAGTTCAGCTGAAGTTCAGCACAGAGGCAGTTCCACATAGGAGACTAACTAAGCAAATCTGAAAGACCACCGTGTAAAACACTTTGCAAGGAGATAGCTGAAAAGGCAGCCCTGGAGTTCAGTGTACAGGCTATTCCCTCAGATAATGTAAATATGTCTGTAGTGTTGTACCTTTTGCCCTTTCCAGATTAAAGCCAGGACAATGTTCCCACCTTTCTTGCCCTTCTCCCCATTTACTATTTCCTAAAATGAAATGAGCAAAACAAGGACTACCATAAATTAACAGTGAAAAAAGAAACAGAGCAGAACATGGTAGACTCATACAGCAAGAAGGTATAGCAAAAACAGAGGACAGCACACGCTTTTACCCACCTATGAAACTGCTTCTCAGTTTTACAGGGAACCATGGTGTAATAGCATCATTCACCTCTACTCTACACAAATCACTGCACCATAACCATTTTTATACCTGCTGCTGAGCCCCTACTAGTTGTTCTTTTGGGGAAAGCTCCTGAAAGTCTTTCTGGTTTTTGGTTTCCCATTAGGGACATGCACAAAGCCCTTGAAGTCAGTGTTTCATCATGCTGCTTCTAGCATTGCTTCTAGCATCAGATCTTACCACAGAGTAAACTAAGAGGCAGGAAACTTCAACTGACTAGACGGAGACCTTACTGTGTCTGTGGCAATGCTAGAAATACTTCACATATGTTCTGACGATGATGGCTTTTTGCTACACGGCCAGGACAACATAAGAGCAGGGTAAGCTTTCATACATCACCTATCTAAACACTTCCAACATGTGGTATCTTTATAGTCACTGAAAAAACTACAGCGGTAATTTGGAACATAGTCCTAAAGATGAAGGATCTGGATTTAATATGTAGTAGTGACTCCCTGAGGCACAGGATGGTTATATGGTGTAAATGAACCATGATAGATAGATCTTGTTCCAAAAATCACTGATGCTGGGACAACAGTGAACAAACAGCTGCAGAGTAATCATGAATCAAAGAAAGAATTTTCTTTTTTTTTTTTTTTTTCCCCCAGAAACCAGAAGGGCTTCCATTTCAGTCCTAAGGTGTTCTGGGAAAGAGAAAAGACAGTCATGATGCCTCCTTCATGAAATCAAAGATTGAATTTAGAGGAAAGCGAGGAAATTGTTTATGATTTGAAACACTTGTAAGAAAAATGGAGGCGTCCCCAAAGTTCATTAGCTTCTCAAGCAGTGTACATACCAGGCCTAGCTTTGCTAGTGAACCATCCCACAGTAATGGGGGGTGCTTCAGGTGTGCATCCTACACTGTCTCCTCTGAACTGCAAGGAGACCACCAGCTCCAATCTCTGCTTCCCTCTTTCAGAAAGCCTACAGTATAAGGAAATACCACCCTGGTCAGTTATGATCAACAGACCTTTCTCTTTAGATCTCTTTTTTTTCTCTCCTTCCATTTGAGATTTTTTTTTTCTTTCTTTCTTTTAATACACGAAGGCAATATTTACAGCCAAGGCAGTGCTGAGTAAGATGCAGTGATTATGGCTGATTTTATCACAGCCATATTACTTAGCTGCAAGGTGAAGCGCTGTGCTAAAATGGATCATGAATCCCTGAAATTGACTATCCGTCACCTTTATAATCCTGATGGAAAGGCAGGTCAGATCAGGCCTGACAACTTCCCATGCAAACGAGACTACAACAGTGACGTCTGCTTGCCTCAAGGCATTTATTTGTCTGGAGAGGAAGGCAATGCCTTAGGGAACTGGACTAGAGAAAGAGGGAGAGGAGAAACCAACTACTCCAACTGCGTCTGCAGGAATCAAGTGTAAACAGGAGCCTAAATGTGTGTATGGAAAGACTGTTGGGATATTGCATGAAAGAATATTACAAGCAACTAAGAATCAGGATTGCAGCACCTAGGCTGAAGAACAGATTTCATTTTGAAAGTTAGAAAAATAACACCTCCTCAGTGGGAATTTGTGGCATGAGATGAAATCTACAAATGGAGAAAATTTTCAAATGCCTGAAGAGCCTAGTCACACCTCCTTCAAATTCAGTGCCAGAGCCATTCTCACAACGTCAGATTTTAAAAGTGTCTGCAAGTTTGGAGACCAAATTAATCAGGGTGTTATCACTGGCCATTATTACATGTGGCATCTCTGCAACAAAACCCACAGAGCAATGGCAGCGTCGAATCTCAAAGGGGGTGTTCATTTGGAGACAACCAGCACAGTTGATCAGAAAATTGGAAGCTATCCCAGTGAATCTTCTTGACTCACAAAGAGCCACGTGCAAGAGGGACTCCCTAGGAGAAGAGACTAACGCACATATTATCTTTTCTGATGAGACTGACCTGCTGCTTCTGGTAAACCTGGAACAACCATCTTCTTAAGGCAAGACTTGTTCTGAAGTATAAGCACAAGTTGTCTCATTCACACACCTTCCAGGTTTGGGGTGTGTCTCAGTACCATGGAACACTAAGGAGAGTGCTTGTTCTCGGTGTCCATGTTCTTCTATTCCCAGCATAGTTTCTTACACATCAGGCAGCCTAGCCATAGCCAGCAACATTACTGTACCTTATTCCTTCCTATGCAAAAAGAGGATAATACTATGTCACAGAGCTGCTACACACTTGTTGTCAAAAGTGGGGTAGACTCTTTGAGATCCACAGATAGCATTAAAGAAGGGCAAAGACTACTTATATCTTGCTCTTCTCACCTGTCCTTTCTTCCCCTTTCCTCTAGTGCCTCTCCTGGGTAAGTCACATCCCAGCTAAACCTCTTAGTGAGTGATTACATTAGAGATAGCGCTAATTACCAAATATCATCTGTGTGGTACAATCTTATCAACACCCCACACTTCCTCCCCTGAGGTGAGGGGGCTTGATCCACTTCATAAAAGTATCGTAGTTATCTGCTCTAACAAGCTCCATTCCCTCAGGCTTGAAGGTGGCTGGTTTCTTTCCCCCCCCCCCCCCCAACCTAAGTACAGATTCAAAGCTTTTCTGCTTGTACCTCTTGGAAGGAGGAGGGTTTACCTCAGCAACAGACTGGTGGATATTATCCTTTGCGTATATAAGGAGCCAGTCGGATCCCAAGGTGCTGTGTTTCAGCTAACACACTCACATGTTCTTCCCCTCACACACCATGCAGCAAGCAGTGCAGTTCTATCACCTACCATAGGGCAGGGGAACTCAATACCTGCCCTGCAGCTGTGAACACTGAGTTTTGAACATGAGGTAAGACAGGAAGATAGAAATAGGTGCAAGAAGGCCCATAAATGCCTTGGTAAGGCAACTAAACCACAACTGTAGTATGGCCTGGTATTTTATTTCTAGAACTTCTGTCTGACCAAATTCTGCCAATGCCGTGCGGCTCTTCTGCCCTGAAGCACTACCTGCTGGCCTGGTTTGGTGCTCACCCCACAGTTCTGGCAAAGCAGTTGACGCGCAGTGCCTCCATCTCACGCGCTTTGGAGCTGATGTGCACACTGCACAGATGTTCATAGCAACTACCAAAGCAAATGGCTACAAATACCCTGAAAGAAATAAAGGTAATGATCCTTTTGACAGGCTTTCCAGTTGGACTTGGGTCTCTGGAGGATTAACAACATAACATGGGGTAGGCACAGCGACCCTGTGGTTTTGGTTACAGCACCACTAGTTCCCAAGGTTTTAACAGGCTAATTCCATCCTGCACCGTTATCCAGAAGGCAGTTTGCTCCCTTATTAGTAGATGCCTCGGTTGTATTCTTTCTGGGGGTTTGGTTATTTTTGTGTTTGAAGGTTGTTAGTGGGTTTTTTTTTTTTATATAATTTGTGTGCATATTACTCACTGTCCCTGGAATTCATTTTGTTCCCTGCTAATGAAACCTCTGCGTTGCTAACAAAGCAGAAAATAAAAAAGGTAAATAGCACTCTCCAGAAACAATTTGTTTCTTGTTCCGTAAATTCTTGCTGAACAGCATCTCAGGGAATTTTCACCCCAATAAGAGAAGAGAGAAGCAGAAGGTGATTGAGAAGGAGGTGGACAAAGGGGCTACAAATGCAGTTAGCTGATCTGGAAAGGAAATAATAATTTTTATCATGCTGTAGACAAATAGATGCCCAGACAGCTGCGCCTGTGAAACTCCAGAAAGCGCATGAGCACAGGCAAGCCATTCGATCCAGTAGAAACCATTGGTTACAGAGAGATTTGAAGGGGAGATTAGTTTTCTCATGTTTAACCCTCTGGAGTTATGCCAAGAGTCAGCTGCCCTCACCAGAGTCCAGACTCTGAAAACAGAACAGGACACGGAAAATTAATGAGTAATCCTGTTCTGCAAAAACACAGTGACATAAGGTAGGTACAGACAGCATCTGATGGCACTGCCATCAGTGAACATGAAACAAGGAGGAGGAAACTTAGGAAGAGGTGATGCTGTTTTTTTCCTAACACGCATGCCTCTACTACCTGCTAGAGAAAAGGAAAAGATGTTCTACAAAATGTAGTTTCTTTCTTACATAGGAGAGCCACTATGTTCATTTTCATACATCTGAATATGAGTCACAAGGCTGAAATTTTCCAAAAAATGAGACTGCCGAAGAGATTTTCAAGATCATATTGAAGCTCCTAAATTAATGGCTTGCAACTGAAAAGAGCTGAACTTCCAGCTGCTTCCACTGATTTTACTGTCTGACATTCAGATCTTAAACTCTCTAATCCAAGCAGAGAGGTAAAAACAGTATCACAGGGCAGGAAAGGAGAAGACCTTCCATCCTTCCACCTGTATAGTCAAGTAATAATGCCATCTTGGTGCCTTATTGCTTGGGCACCAATAACAGAAATTAATACCCTTCCTGGAAAAACAAACCAACCAACCTCATGTTCAGCCAGAGAGAAATGCATTGAAAAATAGGGCTCATTTCTAAGATGGCTGGATTGTTAACAGTAGCTAATGGAATTAGATGGCCAAAAGCCATGGGGCCCCAAGTCCCTCAGCCATCATCAAACATGCAGGCATAGTGCTCCACATGAACACACCTTTGCACTATCACTCGCTGGATTACTGGACCAGCCCTTGTATGGAAGATTAAATACAAACTGCTCTACTGCTAAACCATATTTATTGAGCTTTAACCACCACGTAATTTATACATCTCTTCTTGCAGAGTTGGAAAAACTCCATCAACAATAATAATGGCAACACTCAAATTCAATTGGTACATTTTTAACCTACAATAAGCAACCTGTTATATTTATAAAGAGCTTTTTAGAAGCTATGCAAGGTATTAATTGAGACCATGCAGGTTGGTTTTGTAGTAACTCCGCAGTAAAAAAGAATGCAGCGACCAGAAAAATCCTGGCAAGATAGCAGCATCATCTCAGGAGATGATTGCTGCAGCTGTACTTGTTATTTACATGAAGTCAATTCCAAGTGATTATTAAGAACATGAGGTTTATCGTGTAATATAAAAGGCCAGTTTATTATGTCCGCACAAGCTACAGCTTAAATGGCAAACCTCAATAATTCAGTTTTTCTAACAGCAGTTTGGGATTTAATCGCTGCACAATAACTGCATTAATTCTGAATTAATTTCTTAATGGAGATGTAATTGTCTTGGGCTTCATCTAAGGGGCCAAAATCTGCTCTCAGCAGCATAAATCCAGTGGAACTTCATGAAAGAGAGCGGGATGATTTCAACATAGAGAAACTTGAAGTCTACAGGCAGACGAGTTTTACACTGGTATTGGAGAAAACAGTATGGCCCAACCATCATTTATACTTTTTCACTTTCTGTCCCAAATGGCCCCTCATTTGCCTGGGCAAAGTCCATACAAGTACTAAGCACAGAAATGATATCACGTCTATTTACTACTATTATTATAATCACTCATTTGTAAGACACACTTCATCCCAAAGGTCCTCAAAGCCTTTTACTGCAGGGAAAACTTTTCATTTAATACCAAAATACTTTCAGGTCTGGTGTGAAGAAACCAGCTTATACAGAAGAGGGAGCTAAAAAGGCAGCCAGACACATTTTCATTTAGCAACGACATTCAAGCTGACACCTCCAAGTACTGTAACAAGCCCTATATGAGCAATTTAAGGAAAATGGCTTCAGAAGGTATTCACAAGAACTCAGACACTACTGTGGCAGGTGCCCTGGAAATCCGTAAGATAGAACTGAAATCACTGGGAAGAAAAAAGGTGATCACTGCTACAGTTTGTAGAAAGAAACTGATGTTGTAAGAAGAATGCCTAGATAGCATGAACAGCGACAGATGAAACAAATATATTTCAGATCTTCCAGTTGCCCATTCCAGCTGATGAACCCTAAGCGGTAAGAAGAAAGTTAAGAACACAAAAAGCAGCAAGGCAAGAAATCATCTGGAGTAATCAGTGAAGCAGCGAGAAGTTACAGTGACAACACTGCAAGTCACACCGGAGACTTGGGTCTGCTGAGTGCCAGAGGTTGAATTCTAGCCCTGGAAGTCCTGCAGCTGCAAGGAAGTCATTGAGGCTCATCCCTTTCAAGGCCACACCAAGGAAGAATAGCAGAGTGGTAACACCTTTACAATCCTAGCTGGCCAGGTAAGTTGCAAATTCAACATGTGACAGTAAGTAAAACTGACTGAGAATACACAAGCAAATACACAATGCCATTACTTCAGTTTAAGACATACCATCTACCACTGTATACAAATACACTTTTTTCCTGTTGCAAGCAGGCAGAGAGAAGAGAGAATTTTCAGGTGTACACGTTAAGCATTTTTCTGCCAACACCACAGCAACTGCATGTGAATTTTCCATCCATTTTACATCTATTCACACCACTGATGATACAGAACCACCAACAGACTCTCTAACATTTGGTTTAATATTTATCAAATGAGAAGAGCAGCCACAAACTGCATCCTGCTAAAACGTCATGCATCTGCTTGCCTGCTCCTTGAGGACCTCCCCTACAAACACTACCCTGACACAACCTTGCAGGTGTCGCGGACAACTGTGTGATGCTAGGAACTGTCATGCCACAAGAGTGCAAGTGGCACAAGTTGTACTATACCAGGAGCCGGCGTTTTAAACAAATCCAGCAACACCCACTTAGCCAGCTCCAGTTTCTCTTCAAGTCTATATGCAATGTTTACCCTCTTCCTGTAAACATGACAGAGTTTCCAACCACTGAAAACATGCCAGTAGACTCAAGAGCTCTGTTCAGACTTGAGGGATGGGGATGGTTAATAGGAAGTGGTACAAGCAGAAGTCATTCTCTTCATATTAAGAGAAAAACAATACACAGACAGAAGAACTGTTTTTAAAAGTTTTTCCCTTGCCTTTCACATTTTGATACAAGAAAGAGCTAAGCAGCTTGTTTTGAGGCCTACTACTCATACATGAATACATCAGCAACGTACTCCTTTGCATCTCGGTAATACAAGGCATGTACAAGCAAATATATATTCACTACCCTTTTTGTGAAGTGGAAAAAAAAAAAGCAGCCACAATGACTATTCCTCCTCCAGTGACAGAAAGGCCTCAGTAGAAAACGTACATGACGTAAGCAAGGCAGACAGCATCAGCTGTATTAAGAGATAGGAGTCCCTGGCTCTTTGCATGCCTAAAAAGGACATTGTCTTTCGGGTCAGTGAGCTGACCCTCCTTATGGATAGAGGTCATCATGAAATTTAGCACATCAATCATCAAAACTGTCAAAGGAAAAAAACTGCCAGAACAGTTTTGATTCCATTTTTTATCAAAATCAGACCTCTCTATGGAAATTGTCAGCTTCAGTGAAATGCTTGATGGCTAAACATTCAAGTGTTTCATCGTAATAATCTCAGAACATTTTATTTAGATCCATCCTTTTGATTTTTACATCGTACTAATATTTCATTTAATCTATTGCTCCCTATCAGATGTATGTGGATTAGTATTGTATAAACTTACTAGTTTAATACAATAAAAAAGTCAACATAAAGAAAACAAATAAAAACAAAATACTGTGAGAGTTTAAATAAAAAAACAAATCCTATTGTCCCTAACAAAAAAGGCTCCACAGAAGCAGTGTTGACCTGCTCTGAGAGAGCTGGAGATGACCGTGTCCTCTATATTCAGTAGAGTATGGAACAGAGATTTTGACTATAGCGTGACAGAGCTGTTGTTTTGCCTGTTTACTTGGATGCCAAAGTCTGTGCAGTGCGTTCTAAACATTGAAAAAAATGTTGGTTGTCCTGTGACTCTACAGTAGAAAACAGCTTCATTGCATGCCTTTGAGATCGAAAAACTTCTCCACTGTGAGAAAGCTGAGCTCTAAATTCAGAATTCATCTCCCAATTTATCTACATAGGCTCAAATTCTAGCATCCACAGTGTAACTGCCCTGGCAGTCTAGTCATTACAAGCTCTTCTGGACATTGCATAATCTGTGCCAGGCCAAATGGGGAAAGAAAAAGCTTAGAGAAGGATAGGAAGATGTAACTTTGCTATACCTTAGAAAGAAAGGGAATTTGTTAAGAGAATTTGCTGCTATAGCCTCTGGCATTTCGTGGTATCACAGACATTTGCCTGTGGTATCCTAATGCCCTGGCATACAAGATACAGTGTAATTCACATGTTAGGGCAGATTTTCTAAAAGAGGGTGACAGACTGAAGACTCATCCGTGGTTCAGTATGTCACTGGATTCAGTAATTTTTCTGTCGTCTTTAGATCCTTATATCATATCCATCACTACAGTGTCTCAGCAGCTGGTGATGTTTATCAGACACAAAATCAATGAGCAGCCGAGATGACATAAAACAGTGGCCAAAATTGGGTTCTTAAATTCACACTTTGGCAGAGGAACAAATAGCATGATCCTCCATGCTGAAAGACCAAAAACGATCAGGCAAAATCCAATGAACATGCCATGCCAAACCTCCACAATAACTTACGAATGCACCTATCCGTAACTACAAATCTAAGACAAAGTATTGGGTTCAGAAACAGTAAAATTCCCCGATCCCTGAAACTACTGGTGGTGGGTCGGGGTGGTACAACAGCCTTTTCTGGACTTCAGACCTATGAATCCATGAATTTACCAAAAAAAAAAAAAAAAAAAAAAAAAAAGTAGTGCATTCTTCAACCAAAATCACCCTGCATGTTTCAAACGAGTAATGTACAGATACATCCTAAGCAACACCCACATGTTGGCAGCAGAACACCCGAAGCACTTCACTTCTGCACATTGAGGCAGAGGATGAAGCAGAAGAGCCTTCAGGATCCCTCTAAACTATTTTCTCTGTGATCGTATGAAACCTGCACAAATGAGCAACAAGGGATCTTTCATGCAGCTTGCCTGGCAGGACCAAACTGATGCAAAGTGCCATCATTCACAGGAAAACGTTCTACAGAAAATGTTCTTTTTGCAAACATATATTAATAAATGAAAGCCGGTACAAATCTCTCACTCTCCCCCAACTTTGCACATAAGGAGCGCTGGGGTTATTACCGGCTCATCAAATATTCCATTAAGACTGACAGTCCGAAAAGAGAAGTGCCATTTGCACAAGTTCTCTCTGAGCTCCAGCAGCCCTCTCTGTCAGTGTCATGGCTAGACTAAGATTCTGTAGTGAGCAAAAATGAAGTCAGAACCTCTTTAATATATAATTAGCAATAAGAGGAGTGTAAGGGCATTTGAATAATATATCTCATGGTCAGACAAAGCAGTAGGAGCCAAAAAAAAAAGAGCATATGAAGTCAAAGGGGCAAAAATCAGAGAAAAATGAGACTTATGTACCTATGTGAAGGAAGAGGTCCAGTTATAAGCTGATAAACAGTAAAAATAGTGCTTTGCATTTATAGAATGCTTTGCTTCCAAAATTTACAACATGGAGCTCAAAAGCTGGTGAGAATAATTGTTCCCTTATTATACCAGAGGAAATAGAAATCCAAAGGCAGAACATGACATTTCCAAGGGCGCTTCAGGGTGTCAGTGGCAAAGCTGCGAATACAGCCCATTCTCTTAACAGCTGGAGCAATTGGCCTCTCCCATCCTATCCCTGACAGAGAATGCTCAGGGACTGGGAGATAATGCACAATACTGCTGAGTTTCCCCATAAACCAGATTAAAGACTGGCGCTTGGTGTTTATGCCAAGTTTACTGGTGCCAAGTTAGCCTAGGGCTACACTGGCAAATATTATACTCACCATGCCTGAGAAATGCAGAGAAAAATGAGAACATGGAAATGATTTAGCACTAATACTGAGCTCTGCATCCCCACTTCCAGCACCTCAAAATACACATTTGTTTTTCTCTTGCATTTTGGTTCATATTCCTCATTATAATCACTGTGTTGCTTTTTTTTAATTTTACAGAAGTACCTAGGGCTGCAGATCAAGGTTCATTTAGAGACATGAGCTTAGTATCTATGGCATCTGCAAACAATGGCATAGATATAACTTCTCATTTTTCAGCAGAGTAGCTCTTCGGACCTTGACACATTTGCAGTCAATTTTTATCTGGGTGTAAAGTGCCTATCCCACCAATGCATCCAGTCTTATCTGCTTCCCTTGGGCTTTCCCATCCCCGTGCAACAACCCTTTTCAGTTCCTGCAGCAATAGCACATGGAAATGATCATGGTGCCTTACAGGAAATTGCCAGCTGAGAACCACTGCAGAAAAAGCAAAAAAGTTTTGCACCGAAGAGGCATTGGAGGTGGAACACGAAGAGGGTGCTCTACTGCTTCCCCCAAAATAAAGCCTTCATAGAATCCTAGTTTGGAAGCGACCTCAAGGATCATCTAGGTAACCTGTCCAGGTAAGAGCACAGTCTAGACAAGATGGCCCAGCACCCTGTCCAGCTGAGTCTTAAAAGTGTCCAATGTGGTGGAGTCAACCACTCCCCTGGGGAAATTATTCCAATGGTTACTGGTCTCATTGTGGAAAATTTCCCTCTATTGTCCAAACTGAATCTCCCCAAGAGCAACTTGTGTCTGTTCCCCTTGTCTTCTCCATGCAAAAAGGGAGTCTCCGTCTTCCTTGTAGCTACCCCTTAGGTACTGGTACCTGGTGACGAGATCCCCTCTAAGGCTCCTTTTCTCAAGGCTGAACAAACCCAGTTCTCTCAGCCTGTCCTTGCATGGCAGGCTTCCCAGTCCTTTGGTCATCTTGGTGGCCCTTCTCTGGACCCCCTCCAGCCTGTCCACATCTTTTTTGTATAGCAGGGACCAGAACTGCACACACTATTCCAGGTGTGGCCTGACAAGCGCCGAGTAGAGTGGGATAATACTCAATAAAGTAAAAAAGACATGCACAAAAACCCCTTCAGCTCCTCATTTAAACGTAAAGCAGCACTGGTCTGCAGCTGAAGCAGAGGACTAAGCTACGGACCTGCGCGGGTAGAAAGTCCTTAGAGAAAGGACTGCCTTGCCCTTTAAGAGCACAAAACGCATGAGGTAATGGTTTCATTTGACAGCTTCTGAATGATAAATTATTATTATTATTATTATTGTGCTTGCATGGGGGTGCAGGTGCCCCGGTGCTGGCTGTGGGGAGCTGCAGGGGCAGCCTCTGTGAGGCCAGGCCCCATACTGGTTCTGACCGGTTCCAGCTGGTTCCAGCAGCCCCACAGCAGGACACAGCCGAGGTCCCCAGCCAAGCTGGTGGCATCTCGGGGAAAGCGTGTGTACAACAGGGCAGGGAAAAACCTTGGACAGGGAGAAGAGGGAGGAACAGTGTGAGAAACCGCAGTGGGGATACAGTAGTGGGAGAAGGGAGCAGCGGGCAGAAACCGCCACGCACTGACAAACTCCCCGTAACTGTAGGTAAAGACAATGGCGGGAGAGGGGAACGACACCTCTCCCCCCCAAAAAAAAACCAAAACCAACCAAACAAAAAGCCCACAAAAACTCACAGGGACAGGAACAAGTTTGACAGCCAGTTTCTCAAAGTGATCTCCAAATTTCTGGCTGCCTCCATGCCTTTCAGTACCTCACAGCCTTCAAAAGCAAAGGGGGACTGCAAGGATGAACTGTAGGTGGGAGGGCCCAGAGCAGAGGGAGGGGTGCAGCCATCACCTCCCACCCTCTCTGGAAACACCATGGGATCAGGCTTCAAGCAAGGAATAAAAGCACTTCAAATGGATGCTTTCAGTCACGGAATCGTTGTTCCTAATTTTCTTCTTCCACCCTTCTGAAGAAAAGCACTTCTTCAAAAACTTTCCAGCTGTAAGATGCAGAGAGGCTGCAGTGCCAGGAGAATCTGACCCAGCTCCAGGCGACGACTAAGGGCACCAACAAGCACCTTGCTTAGTGGGAGCAGAAGTCATAGTGCCCTGCAAGCATCTTGACCAACATGCAAGGAGTGCAGATGAGACGTCCTTCATCATGGCGCATACTTGTGAAAGTAACAGGCAGTCGTGTAAGAGAGACCCTAGAAAATTACACTGAAAATACACTTAAGTCTCTACAACACGTTTCTTTGAAATATTTCACAGGGACCATATTACCTTGCACAGACAGCTGGAATTACAGGGACTCTGTAGGGAGGAAAAGTTCAAATAGAGAGGAAGGGTATAAACATTATTAGGAATGCAGGGATTTCAGGCAAACACACTGTGTTTGCAGACAGGGTGGGCTCAGGATGGGTTCCATCTTAACCACAGCAGACCCCAACTGTGCTTCTGAAAATTAATATGGTTTGGAGGGGATTTTCTTAAATTCCGAGCTAAGGAAAGCTGGCAGGTGCTAAGGAGCGCTCAAGTCAGACAAAGACATCTGCTAGGGATGTCAGTAATAGAGAGATAACTGTTATCTGGGAGCAGGGGATAGGACAGAAGCTTCAGCTAAAGCAAAGCTGAGAAATGTTACAACTGCAGAAATAAATTCTGAAAAATAAAAGGGCTTCCGACACAGAATTTCAATAAAACTAGGCTCCGGGCCAAGACTAAAAGTGATCATGTGTGTACACATTGCTGCGGAAGCTACTGAGTGATAATGGGTAAACGAGAATGCTGCATAACGGCAGAAAACCTTGCTATAATAAGGACTAATGGAATGACAAAGATCAATGGAAGAAGATGATCTTTGGTTTCAAACTGTATGTGAAGGACATACTAGGCTGCAGAGGTGAGGGTGCTGCACCCCCAGAGAATCCAGTGAGGTAATGTTTTGAGATGATCATAAAGTAAGCTCCCAAAGCCCCAAATATAAGAATATCAGTATACCAGCAGGGTTACATCATCACCCTCTTGATCAAGAGGACACAAAAATACTAAATGCATAACGTTGATGAACATCAAAGCAGTAATCAGTCTAATAAAGCAGAAAAAAGTGGATGACACTGGTTATCTGCTTACAAAAATGAGTCAGGTGTCATGTTGGGTGACAGTTTAGAAAAATAATTTCTTGATGTGTTAAATAAATTATCACTTAGAACAGCTGACTCCAGAGCTCACAGAGACAGGAGACTATTTTCAGTGCAATTTGACATGAAAGACAAAAGTCTGTTTGCAAAGCAACTGTTGTTGATGCACTGAAAAACAATGACCGCTTCACAAACAGGCTCATTTTCCTTCAGGAATTCCACGCAGATACAAAGAACCAAAACCAAAAACAAACAAAAAAAGCCCCCACAAGACAGAAGTGAGGTACTAAATTTTTTGAAATCGGATTGTAAAACTAATGAGGAAGCTGGTTGAGAAAGAAGTAATATCAAAAGCGATACGGATTAAATCCCTATCCTAGTAGATAAACACAAGGGGAAAAAAAATTGTCCAGGAGTCAAAAAGGCATCTCCAAATGAGAAAGGTAAACATGAATCTAGGAAATGAAGTGAGGAAACCCTTAAAACAAAACAGTAGATGGACAGGCTGAAGAAATTATTTGAGCTACAAAAAAAAAAAAAAATCCAGTCTCAGAGAGGCCAGCCCAGAGAAACATAAGGAAAATACAAAATTGTCTTGGTTCCCTTTTGGAATATCTCCTACCTATTCTTTATGACAATGGCTTTACTAGTGTAAGGTGTTTGGGGGAACAAGAAGATCAAGGTCACGCTGCTGTTACTCAGTGGTTCTCTGCACATATACACCTGGTGCGAGACACTGAGCTGAGAGAGGTTATTCGTATTCTCACTCAGGAGAATAGGAACCAAGTTCAAAGTGATCTTGGGAAATGGGAGAAGTGGTCCAAAACAAGCAAGGTGAAATCTGACAGAAAGGTACCAAGTGCTACATCTAAAAGGGGAATTATGTCACATACAGAATGCCCACTCACCAATTCGTTAGCGAGTAGCCCCACAATAATAACCTGAAGCATATAGCATTTCACACACTAAACAGGAGGCAGCAGAGCAATGTTGTAAAGAAAACATGAGCTGTGTTAGGAGGAGAATAATGTGTAAGATTCAGAAGGTGTCATTTGAAAGATGCATAGAGAAGCCTCAGCTGGAGAACTGCTGTCCAGTTTTAGGCACCAGACTTCAGGAAAGAGACAGATCAGCTGGGATAAATCCAGAGCCAGGCAGGTAGGTGTGTGGGGAATCTTTAGAAAAGATCACCCATGAAGAAAGGCTGGCAAAAATGCATTTGTTTAATCTAGAAAAGAGAAGACTGCAGAACTAACAGACCTTAAATACGTGGAAAATTATTACAAAGAGGACACTCTCTGTGTCCACAGCAATCAGGGGGAGAAAAAAAAATCAGCCTGGCATACAAAACGAAAGATTTGATCTGGAAATTAGGAAAAAGTTTTCAGTTCTTAGGATAGCACAGCATTACCACATGCTACCTAGGCAGATGGC
This sequence comes from Gorsachius magnificus, assembly GCA_034008185.1. Classification (NCBI taxonomy): domain Eukaryota; kingdom Metazoa; phylum Chordata; class Aves; order Pelecaniformes; family Ardeidae; genus Gorsachius; species Gorsachius magnificus. Next base: position 128,025,707 of record CM067081.1, read on the forward strand.
TGAGTCTCTTTCATTGGAAGTTTCTAGAAATAAGGTAAATACTCAGAGTAGTCAGTCAGGTCCCTTTTATCCCTGCATGTTATGATTTTTACATGATCTTGGCAGAGATCTTAATATCGTGCTTTTGCTGGGGCAAGGTTTCCATTCCACTGACATGAATAATCTAGAGCCCCCCAAAATCCACTGGGTTAGCAGAGGACATATGTGAGGTCCAGTAATCAAAGGATCTGTGATAACACCAAGATTCAGATTACAGAGAGAGAGCTTTGAAAACTGGTGTTAGGGAAAAGCAAATTAAAAAAAGGAACAAACAAATTAAGGATTAGATTAGCACGGGGCGGGGGGACGGGGACATAGGCCAAGACTGAAGGACACTTGGGTGCAGGGAGCCCAGGGCTGGGACAGCAAACCATGATAGGTAAGACTTCAGGCTGAACGTACTGCATTTCCATACATTTCACCAGGAAACAACAAAAACACTATGAAGCCCATGGGTAAGGCAGAAGGCATTTCAAACCCTCTGTGGGAAGATTTTGAAGAATTTGTGGCTGTAAAAGGCATAGATGAATCAAGAGCCCATACAACACAAAGAGTCTCCCCAAATATCATAATGAAATAGCACTGAAAACCCTAATTTCTTTATAAGAAAGAAAGGAATAATAATAATTAAAAAAAAAAAAGTCAGGAGTAAAGCAGTAAGAGCAATGTACTCACAGTATTTGATTCTTTACAGCTGCCCAATATATTCCACACAGATAGTATAGGAGGGAATTGGGGGATATGGATGCCTTTAGCCATGATGCACGGGATGAAGGGAAGAGGCAAGGGGAAAGCTCACTTTCTAAATGCAAGCAGAACCGATAAATCACAGCCTGGCTGGCATGGCAAACACCAGTCCCTCTGGCAGCTTTGTAATTACTCCCTAAATGTGGTCTCAACCCTCTTGATGTGGAGATAAATAACTTTATGTGCAAAGCAATTAAAGCCTCGGGCAACACTGCCGGCAAAGCTTGGTCACTGTGTGTCACTATCCATTTGCCAGAGAGGTGTACAAGTGGTACTGAGTTTATTAAACCAGAGCACTGGCTTCCACACATCAACCTGCCAGAGGGCCTTCTTTGGATGGCCCTCAAACAATTGTTTCTACTCTCCAAAGCAATGAAACATCCTGGTTCAAGGGCTGAACCTGAAGCGAGTTGAGAGACCCTCTGAGCAGCGTGCTAGGCGTTTTGCTCCTATCTGCTCTCCCAGAAGAGAGCAGTTTTCCGCATCGTAAGTCTGATACCTACTGGGGAACCTCTGAAGGAATTATCAATCATCGTGATTAGATTCCTCCTCTTCTCAGGAGAGATCATGCTCAGTTGAAACAAGAGCTATTGCTGGGATGGTAACAAATCACTCTGAAGCAGAGCCCTGCTTGCTGCATTCTTCTTTCCTTTATACACTGGCATTTCTCTGCCCTTCTCCTGAATGGTCATATTTTCTCTACACCTCCTGTCTATCCAAAGTAGTATGTGCGTCCAAGGCTTGTCTCACACCTGCTGCCTACTCATATCAACAGCTCTGGAGAGCGAACTTAGGGAAGTCCGCCTGCAATCACATACGGCTGAGCAAAATGGTGCTATGCATATATACACCTAAATCCTATCCTTCTCTAAAGGAGCTACTGGCCTACTCAGAAGTACCGTATACTGCAGCATCCACACCAAACAAACAAACAAAACTCTAGAAAAAGCACCATGCGGGGTGCAAGTTAGAGCATTAGACGTGCTGCAACTTGCTTGCACAGCCCCAAAGCAGCCATTGTACGCCAGGCAAATCACCTGGTGGGGATTCTGCTAGCCTGCAAGGAAGGCATGGATCAGCTGTGTCTGTCACAGCAAGTCAAGCCATCTTTCTGGCTGACTCCTAACATAAGGCACATGGCTGGAGGGACACTGGTCCAGGCCAGACTGCTCTTTAAACCTCTCAGACTGTACAGCTCCAAGTAATGTGGAAAAGTGGGATAGCTTCTGATTTCAAGAAAAATTAACAAACCCCAAATATTTCAGCTTTGAAAAACTGGAGTTTTTCTCTCTTCTGGTTTCAAACCACCACCAAAAGAAAATAAATCGCCGCAACAGCCATTTCATTCAACATTCTTCCTGGCAAGCAGATTTATTTTTCTTTTAACCTGGTTTGTTGAAGACAGAACTTGAAACAGTGTCAGTGTTTTGACAAAAACCTGTAAAGCCAGTGCTGATTAGCAATCAGTAATGCTACTAGGGGGCACTGCGACATTCAAAGGAGGCACAACTCCACTACCCATTGCTTGTTACTGTGTCCATGACATTTTTCACAATAGCTTAGGTACAAATACAGCTAAATTCCAGATTGGGTCATTTCACTCTTTCTAGTAAAGTACCTCTTAAACTTTAAAAGGCATACAATGTGTTTTCTGTCCCGTCCCCCCCGCCCCCACTTCCTTAGCACAAAGCTATTCAACAAATGCTGGCTCCTTCTTCAGAGATGACTGTACTTCAGTGATTGGAGGAAATGAAACTTGTTTGTAAACCAGTTTGAAATCATTCAGGACAATCAGGACAATGGAATGTAAGAGTTAAGAATGATAATACTAATCATAATAATAATGATAATGAACATTTCTCTTCCCGCTGCAATGAACCCATCTGGAAGTCCTCAGTGTGAGGCTTCAGAAGTATCCAAAACCGTGATGAGAGAGAAATTCATTTCGGCAGGAAGGTGGAAGCTCAGAATGCCAAAGAAAGAAAAAAGGAAGAGAAAAATCCTTTCTAGTTTTGGCCAACAGACCTAATCGGAAATTCTTTTGAAATGTTATTCTCTGGAAGAGAGCTCAGTTAGCAATATTCTGCAAATGCTCAGCCCACTTCATCCATCTGCCAAGCTGAGAATGAATATTCATAGCAAGTTATTTTAATCATTGTGTTTTTCTTGATGTGACATAATTCTATATAATTTTTCCCCCCGGAAAAAAACCCTCTTTTTATGCTGTCAAGTCAGAAAGTTTTTTCTCCATCTGCAAGAAAAAAGGGACATTGGGTGGCTCACGCGTGGGTTGCAGCAACATCCTCGTCAATGCTTCTCAAATCCCAGCACTAACAACCTAGCTAATGTCACCAGTGAAAACAGCATGTGCCGGTTTCTACTTATCCTCTTGAACAGAGGGGATTAATATCTCACACAAGGGATGATCGGGGTGAGAGTGCCAGACTAACGTAGGCTAAGAATGGGATACATGGGCAGCCCATGCATGGGGGAGCGATGGAGGCTGCACCGGCAGAGCTGGGTTTGGGGGGCTCAGGGCTGGGAGAGCATGGGTGCTGCAGTTTGAGGATGAGGGGAACAGGCAGAGCACTACTGCAAGCATGTCCAGTGGGTGCTGCTTGAAGTCACACACCTTCATAAGCACAGACTACATAAAAATGCTTTCACAGTTTTTGAGAGGATCTTAAAATAGTTCTTGTTTGACACTTAGCAGAAGTGCACATTTTTGGCAAAACTGTCCAAGCAGAGACAGATTATAAATATTTTAAAGTCCGCAGAAGCACCTCAGGAACAAATGGGGTCTTTCCCTGGTTCTAACTGGTGCTCTCAGTTCCCAGTACATCAACATGACATTTTATCGCAGTTGAAAATCCTGAGGAAAATGTTGTTCCTGCAAGTATCAAGAGTCTAAAATATTCAATACTTAACTGATGCAAGCATTTCCCAGGTGCCCTACATTAACTGCTGGGACAGGCAAGCTGGGTCACAGATTTCTGCTCAGTGGAAAGACAGACAACACAACCAGGTTTTCTTAAAAGCCAGGCATGTGTTTTACAGATCACTCCTGCCTCCTTCCTTGTTCTCTGGGTTGTTGCACCTTGGTGGCCACCCTGCTCCTTGTTCCCTGGTATGCCGCACCGCAGCAACCTCCCTGCTCCCGAGGAGTTTGTGCCCAATAACTAGTTTGTTACCTCCTGCCCCAGAGCACCCCAGGGACCTCACGGGGTGCTCCCCAAAGTGCTGAGCCCAGTTGATTCCCGGGTGGGATCAACATGAGGAGAAGGTTATTAGAAGCTTGTTCCCAGAAGCTGTGGCTTGTTCCCAGTTGTGACTCAAGCGCAGTCCCTTTCCTTTGATATGGTTCTTTGAGCAGTATGAAGGGCAGGCAACAAGTGCCATACAAAGGTGGATTACAAGAAGCTAAGTAAGTTGAGACTTCTTTCTTGCTGCTTCTGCTTCGTGTTCCCTAGACAGATCTGCATCTAGCTAAGAACACTGCAGTCAGTTCAAATCACTTCTTCTAATCAGTGTAGCAATCCGAGACCTTTAGTTCACGGTGGGGTGGGGGAAGAGGAGGAGGAGGAGGAGGAAGGAAAAACAGAGCAGAAGAGGTGGTGATCTGCATTTAGCTTTAATTAACTAGTAGATGTTTTCCAAAAGAGAGTAATATACACCAGCAACAGGCCTACACAAGCATCCAGAAATCCCTAATTGCATCCTGTTGGCGGACTGCTGCTGCTTCTCTTACTTTCCTGACATTCTGGCTCCCCTCTTTGGCCACGCTCTGCCAAGCACTTTGCAGAAAACCAAAGCATTCTCCTCTGCTAGTGCTGGAGGCTGCTGCTTGCAAAATGCAGGACACTTGTAAGGCTACTTATGGTTGGCAAGAGTAGAAAGAGGTTGAAGTCCAATTGTCCCTGTTTGCATTTGTCTGTTTCCATGCAGAGATTGGTAAACAAGAGTTAGCTTCCCTACTGGTGGATGGCACAGGAGAGACACCACAGACACAAATTGACTGGGCCAGATCCACCACCCTTATAAACAGGCCTTATGGAGATCACGGGAGCTTTGCTGATCAGCACCAGCTTTGAATCTGACCTACCAGGAACAAAAAATTACTTGGCTGGCTTAAGAGAAGAGGAATCTGTCTCAGAAGACAGGTTACAATCTAGCCCTTTCAGAACAACCCTATGGATTGCAGTGGAGAAAACCTCCACAGGGTTTGTCAGAAATTTAATAGGCAGTCTACGCAACAGCTTTCTAAAAGTACAGAACTGAAAAAGAAAGAGATTCTCCTAGGAAGGCTCGAATTCTCTATTAAATACTAAGCAAGATTCCATAAAAGCTCTCTAAATGTTAGCAATTTCCATTAGGGAAATCTTTAATGATGGAAGGTCATTACCAGCTGAAGGCCTAGCAATGAGTTCCTGGCTCCCAATCCAAATCCTGGTGGACAATGTCTGTATGTACAGCTGAGCAACTAACTCATGCCAGATAAGACAGCCAACAAATTCAGCTTCTGCCCATGACCAGAGGGCCATTGCTTTGAATTTGGTTTTGTTTATTTTTGTTTCCCAATTATGTTTGTTAAATTGTTTGCATTTTTTTCATAAATGGCTTCAACACACACTCCATATTCCAAATTCAAACGGTACTGCTTAATTGCAATTGGTCAGATAAGTAATATTCGTACTGCCTGAGCACTGAACCGCTTCTGGAGTGCTATGATAGCTTGCAGTGCATAAATTAGCTAAGGGAAGTACACACAATACATCTGAACGTCCCTAAGATTTTCAAATGAGAACAAGAGAGGAAATGTGTGTACATGCGGGTCCTGTAGGAAGAGAAATGGGATAAAAGCAAAATCAGGCCTATCTTCTCATCCCTGACACCACGTTTTGAAGTGTGCTTCCCTATCATCTTCCTAGTACTTTGTTTTTTGAGTCTAAACGCTAACTATTTGAAATTCATGACAAATACCTTCCAGCCAGTTCCCTATTCTGATTCCAAAGACCATAATATCTGATATTCTCAACACAGTCTGGCAAGGGAGTACTTTTGGAAGGGGTGAATGCCTTTCCGGAGAGTATTTTTTTATTAACTTTTTCAGTTCCAGACACACGCCAAACAAAAACCACTACCATGTAACAGTAGAAATTTGCAGGAAATCTGAATCAATTTAATTGTCACTTTTACCATGAATCATTAAACATTTAATTTTATAGTCAGGTAAGAATATGTACCAGTTTGTGTTCCATTTTAAAAGCTGAAATATTTTGAGTCATTTAGCAGTTGAGATGATAAAGAAGAAACGCGATGTTTCAGAATCTCTGAAATTAAACATCTCTATGTCAAAAGAAAACCTTTCCATATGCCTAAATATTTCTTTCATAAAAAAATATAGGGATTTCATCTTTTTTTCCATCTGCTTTTGGGAAAAGAAAAAAAAAAAAACATATTTGTAACTCTTAACACTTCCAAGTGGGATGAAACTCTGTTTTGACAAACTCCTGAAAACAGGCCTATAAATGTAGTTCAGACATTCCCTCCTGTTGCAGCAATTACTGACAAGACAACTTCAAAGAATCTGTCTCATAGAAACACGTGTATAATCTACTCTATCAAAGTATATTCCTTGTTAAGGTGCCACTGTATTGCTTTATACACAATGTCTGAGCATCCAGTGGACCAAGGGAGTCACACCTTAGTAATGTAATATACAGATCATTGTCCTGAAATTATTTAGAAATGCGAACAGCTCCGCAACCCCATCATGAAGGGGGACAGGAAAACCATATCCATTTTGCCTCAAGGAAACTGAATGCAAAGACGTTATGCAAAATATTTCCAAATTAGTCTGTGGTTTTGGTTGCCTCAATTTTGGATTCTCTGGCCAGGGATGTCCAAGATCCAAGGCACAGAAAGACGCATTCCCCTTGCGGTTGTAGTTTATTATATGCCATATGGTGTCTGCTCCTCAAACTCCAGACCAATCATGATGAACATCCTAGCAGTCACTAGGACACAGTGGATTGGAGCTACGTACAGGGCAAGGGAGATGTCAAGGAGGAAAGCGGGGAAACGGTATTACAACAGAAACAGTGCAGAAAACAGTGAGCATGCACAGGTATGGTAAACTGATAGACTGTTTTCAGCTCTTTTTTCCCCAGAAATCCTATATTGAACCCAAAGATGGTGAGACCCCACCTTTCCTATTTATTGCTATGCTTAGGCTGAGTTATTAAACCTTTGACCTCTTTAACCAAGCTTCCTCCCAAGAACTAAGGAATGAAATCGACCCTTGCTTGGCTCTCCAGAGAATAAACAGCAGGAGCTCCTTCGAGGCATCTGACATTCAGCTTTTGCTTCTCTTCCTGTAGGAGGGAAGAAGTTTAATCTATTCCTCTCCACCACACGCTCCCGCTTCCCCACTACCGCTGTCTGTGGTTCAAGTGTGTGTGCGACATTGCAGGGACCGCTAATGAAAACAGCTGCCGCCCTTCACCACTGCTTCCCCAAGCTCTGCTCTGAGCAGAGGAAGACACCACATATGGCCCGCTGCCATACACTCACAGCAGGGCACTGCTGGCAAGTCCAGTCTAGCACTGAAGTGGCATCTTTTGCTACTGACAGCAGCCTAACCGCATGGCAAAGCTCAGCAAGGCCCGCAAAGCACAACAGAGGAGCAGGGTGATTTAATTCCCAGTGTTTTCCTCCTGCTGCAGCCAAAATGCAAACAAGGTGATTTAAATAGGGACTGGGTATCTCTGCATTGCGGCCATCACTGCTAGAAATGTCAGTGGAGACCTGCTCATACAGTAAACTTGGTGCTTTTGAGGGGGTCATATTCATCTCAGCACTCTGTGCTCTACAGTCATAGTGGTAACAGCACCGGCAGGAAGTTTAGAAGCAAGAGCATGACCATCAGGAGAACCTAAATGGACAGTGGAGACCCAGCTGTCCTCCATCACCAAGTGGAGATATGTCAACAGCAAGAGAGTGGTGCAACTTGCCTCATAATTTTTCCTCGCCATGAGACAAGAGAGAATGTCAGCTCCTACACTGCCAAGATAGTACTTTTGACCAGTGCTACCTTTGCAAGGAAAACCTCAGAACTGCCGTTAGCTGATCTGTGGGAGAGACAAGGGCATCAAAGCATGGAAACCCACCAGGCTGGGAGTCACATTTCAAAGTGGTATCAGAGGGAGAAGTCTCTTCCTCCTGGGCTCAGACACTGACAATAACTTTATGGGTACCCCAAGCCTGTCTGACAGAGTCTATCTGCCCAAAGATGTGGAGGGCGATGCCACCCCTTTGCCTCACCCCTTGGTAGCTGGTACATTCTGATAACAGAGCCTCAGCTGTCAGAAAACAAACTATAAGCGACAGATCGAACATGCGACTGTGCAAAAGCCTGTCTCAGGAGGGACAATTAAAAACACACACAGAAAAACAAATGGGTTTTCCTTTTCAACCCCTTCTCCTCTTCAACAAGTAACAAGACAGGAGCGAGTGCCTGTATGCTAGAATGCCCAGAAAATCGGCAATTAACAAGTGTTCCGCTCTAGCCTGTCTGCGATTTCCTCCCTGCAACTGTGGCTAAATGTTTAAATACATCGCTCCCCCAGCCTTCTGTGTGCTTGCTGTGGCTCTGGCACACCTCAGCCCTCCTGGCATTCCATATCGTGCAGTCTTCCCTTTCTCAACATGTTTATTTGAAGTCTACTCCAAGCTAAATATCGGGAGAGGGGCATGGTGTCCACCCAACTGCCTTCAGGAGCACGCACCGTCAGATGAACTACCTACCCCAAATGCACAAAAGCCAAAATGCACTTAGCCCTATGTACCGCAGAGGTGTTTTATAAGCCATCTAGTCAGCAGCATCCTCAAGAAAGATGCATTACCGTATCTGGCCAACAATAACATAATCCAGAGAATTCAAATGGGATTCTTCCCTAGGAAACTAAGTGCTAACCACATTACCGTGCAGATGCTCATTAACAAGCCTGTATCAGACAAAAGCTGCAAAGGTATTTTTCTGAGGCATAGGCTTCAATAAAGGCTTTTGACTCAGGTTGGCACTCAGAATTAAACTGACAGAAAAAACACAGTCTCATTAAATTCATACAGCAATTCAAAGATGAAGGCTAAAACTAAAATCTATGCAAACAAGCACAGGGAGTAAAACCCTCTGGTAGGCTCAGAGGAACACTCTGCTCCACGGACACCTGCGACCTACTGCCCTCCCTGGACACTCTTCAAGCCCTGAGTTTCAACGAATCAACTCAGAAAAAGGTGCCGACATTGTATGCCGATGTTCCTATCATGCAATTATCCGTACAGGATGGTTTTCATAGTCCACTGCCTAGAAGCTGCAGATCAAACTTGGAAAAAATGAACCCAAACTACCAAAACAGAGTTAAATTTTATTACAGAGAATAGACATTGAATATCCTTTAAATTATATATAGAGAGGCCTCATAATTAATGAATGACTGAGCTTCAATCTAAAAATGAAAGAATTACAAAGGAAAAAACCCTTTGCTGTATGACAAAGAATCCACTAGGTAGACACAACCCTCCAAAAGTAAATCCTCCAAAAATAATTGATAACATAACCCTTTCTGGCCAACTATATGGAAGCAAAGGCTAGGGACCAACTTTGACAGATGAATGAGCTAATTATAATAAAACCCAACATAGAACCACCCCATCTCAAGTTTTGCAAACAAATGGCATACATGCAATGAGCTTCAGCAACAACAGCTGCAGAACAGAACTGGCCTGATCTCCCTTGCCAAAAGATCTACAGAAAACAGCAGTCAGTCCTGATGCCAGTTCAACCAACCGAGAGAATACAAACACCACCACAAAGCGCTAGAGGATCCGAAATTGAATCCAGATGAAAACATGACCTATTTCTATACCTTCCCATCTATTCATTTTATGTTGCTGCTCATCACTGAAATACCCTTTCACATACGATCAGTAGCAGTAACAAAGTTCCAAGCTGGCTTCCTCGGCTATGCCCCTACTAGTAAATTAAACGGAACCTGGATACGTTCCCCAACACTGGAGCCACCAACATTGCTGAACTGCTAGAGTCGTTCGTGACACAGTTTTGGCCTATACCAACCAACACTTACGCCAAACGGTTCCTGGTCATGTCTATGGGTTAGTACTCCCAAGGGACCCATTCCCAACAGGCAATTCAGACACGGTCAATCTGGTTTGGAGAGTAAGAGATTTTAACAGCCTGAATGTGGGCTATTCCATGACAGTTGGCCTCAGTGTCAGGTTACAGTCCAGGGTGCATTTAATTTTTATTATAGATATAGGTACAGAACTACTGGCATTTATCCTTTCCTGAATACATAATTATCGCTGGGGTTGGTTAGCTTCCTCGGATGCTAGATGCTTGTTTAATCAAAGAGTTCCTTGGAAACTCTGTATGGTAGTTGAAGGTCTTGCTACAATGATGCAGGTACAGCTGGTGGAACAGTAGGAATGAAGACATGAATTTCTAAGATCTGTTGATGGGTGACTTCGTATTCAATAGCAAGAATTTCAGGTTGGAATTTTATTTACTGCTGTCCTCATTCAAGTGTGCAACTTTGGGATTTATCCTTTCAGGTGTCATTCTTCAAGGGAACTTATTACCGTCAATCCCAGGAGAGCTCTGGACCAGCACTCAACGGCCTGATGTTTCCTTCCTCCAGATTCTGAGTCTAACCATGTTGTCCTAAGCTGAACATCAGCTCAGAAGATTTTTGTGATTGCCCCTAAGTGAGTAGCACTTATAAAATACGGCACTGAAAAAAAAAAAGATGATAGCATAAGGAGAAAATGAGCAATTCTTCTCTTTTCATTTTATCCTCTTCTTGGTTACCACCAAGGGGGCCTCATGTTCTGTCAAGGCAGATGAGATAGAGCTGAAAGAGCTAAAGGAACCAAAAGCTACTTAAATTTTGTGGATGATGCTTTTACATTTATTTTTACACTTAATAACAGGAGGGAGAATCACCTGCAGAAGTAGAGTGGGAGTCTTCCAAAAGTCCCATGACATTGTCACCCAAGTAATCTGCAAAGCTCTTCACAATTAGAGGCAGTTAAAATGGCTCCAAATACCTACATTTAGGCAACTGAATCAACCCCTGGTCTATACCAGCAGCAGAGTCTGAAGAGCAGTTTTGCTGACCAAATGCAGCTGTCTAGTCTATCTTTGCAAGTGGACTCGACTGAACACACAGGCAGTAATGAACCAGTAAGGTATGAGAGGTGTAGATACCTGCCTGACAGACAGATATCTGCATTTAGGTGTCTACGGTCTGAAGCTGAACCCCCACCCTTGATTGTAGGCAAGTAGAACGAACTTACTTAGAGAGGTCAGAGCGACACTTAAAGCATGGGTATGAGAGTCACTGCAATATGCAGCGTATACTTAGGTGTAGGGCATTTCCATTTCAACCTCCCTCCAAAAAAAGCCACCTTCTTTGAGGGAAGTTCTGTGAATTAATTGTTTTCATTTCAAATCAAGCAGAAAAATGAAGTTTTGGAAGTTCCCACAGAACAATAGCTCTACAAAATCAAGATTAGAATTAAATGAAATATTTTCTTCGGATGATGATGGATTGTTTCATTTTGACAATAATGCCATGGTATATGTGGATAACATCAAAGCATTACAACATGAAATACAAAATATAATATATAATATTTACTAGAAAACTCAAACGAAAATCTATCAAAGCATTTTAATAAAAATATTTTTATGCTACTCTGAAGAAATATATCTGCATTATTGAAACAAATTGAGAAAGTTGAATCCACTATTTGGACATATACTTGTCAAAATTTTCATCCAAATCTACTGCTTTCCACGAAAGCCTTCAACCTCCAACAAAACAACACTTTTGAATGTTTTTTTCTAACAAGCTCCAACAATAAAATAATTGGACACATAGGCTTTACCTGTACTCCATAACCAAGGAGGCAAAGGCACTGGTCAGCTGTCTGTGCTGTTAAACTATTAATCACAAACCCATCCAAGGGGAAAATAAACCCTATTTTTTTTGTTCAAAACACAAACAGGATGAGAAATACTTTTGGTAATTTATGTAAGAATGCTAAAAGACCTAAGGAGGAAAAAAAAAAAGGGGAGGGGAGGTGGGCAGCACACTACCCAACAGTTAAGAAAATACAGATTATAGTACTAGAAGGAAAAGTGAACTTCTTTTCCAACCTCCTGAACAACGCAGCTTATAGGACTACTCTGAATTAATTCATGCTTGGATAGAACATATGTTCTGAAGAAACAGCTAGTATTGATTTTAAAATTGCCAGTGATAGAGAATCCACCACATTCCCATGGTAAATTGTTCCAATGTTTAATTACTTTCACTGTTGAAAAAACTTGTGCCTCATTTCTAGTGTGAAATTGCCTGGCTTCAGGTTCCAGCCACTAGATCTTTTTATACATTGTTTGCTAGCTTGAAGTGCCCTCTTATTAAAGTTTGGTTCTCTAAGTAGGTATTTACAAACTGCAACCCCTTAGGCTTCCCACGGATAAACTAAAGAGGCTCTTCTCCAGGAATCTCAGCCTGTGAAGCATGGCCCACGCATTACCATCATTTCCATGTCTAGGTTCTAAGACGCCTCTTCAGTTTAGCAGTAGCTTTCTTTAACTGTGGACACCAAAACAGAAGGTAGTATTACAGTAGCTGAGCACCTGTCAAGTACAGGCATCATATATTACTTCCCTAGCTCCCACCTGAGATATCCCAGCCTCCAAACTGTGTCTTCTGGCATAGCTTTGCACAAGGATTCACTTCCAGCTGACTGCTAGCATATTTTTTTCACAATTGCTGCTTCCCAGAATAGAATCCTTTAGGTTAAAAAGCATGGTGAACTACTACTATCCTTTTATAGGCCTTTATATAGTGCTTCATAATTGACCATATTAAAATACTTACTATTTCCTTATGCTTTAACAAGGAACCTGCAGTTGCCCTGCATCTGTGACCTCATACTTTTTCATTGTTTGTCTGTGGAGTTTTATCATTCGCATCACCAAACAAAACTTTCCTTCGGGTGGTTTTACATCCTATTCCCTGGTCTTGATAAAAATTCGAGAGGAGCAAGAATCAGTCTGTGCAGAATTCTGGTACTACACATTTGTGGCAATGACTCCCTGTTTGCGGCTGTATTTTCAGTGTGCCATTTAACCAGTTTTTAATCCACTTAATACACAAGTTATTTTATACTATCCTAACTTCTTTGTCAAGATGCTATGAGGTACAACAACAAACGCTTTAAAAAGTCTAACTGCATCTGCAGTACTACCTTTACCAACAAATTTTATATAATCTCATCAAAAAGATATCAGATTAGTTTGACAGGATTTATTTCCCGTAAATCCATTTTGATTGGCATTAATTATATTTCTCTTCTTTAATTTTTTATTAATCAAATCCCATATCAGTTTTTCTATCATTTCGCCTGAAAACCGTATCAGAGTGACAGAGCTATAATTACTTAGGTTGTCCCATTCACACCTTTTAAATTTGAAAGCATATTTAAACACAAGCATTTTTTCCCAGGCTTCTGGCACTTCAAAACAAGTGTCAAGCTCTGTGGAAGGCACACAGGTAACGTCTGAAACTTTTGTAGACGTATTACCTGCATTTTCTAGCTGGCCATAAGAATGGCTGCATTGATTCAGGAACCATCTGGTTTGGTGTCCTGCCTCCAGCAGCAGACACTGAAGAAGGCAGGGGAAGAAACCTGTGCCCAAGGGACCTTGCCCAGTCTGATCTCCCAGCTCACAGTAATTTGGGGCTCTGGGACCTCCTCAGGCAGGCACTGCACCTGTATCCTTTTGTGAGCAGCCCCAGGGTTTGTCAAATGACTTGCTAAAATAATTTTGATTTCTAATCACCTTACCATTCTACAGCAATGAGTTCCCTGCAATAACCGCATATTGCATACTTTATTATTTTAAACCTACTGCCTGAACATATCTTTTGAATCCCTGTTCTCACACTATAAGAAGCAGGTAACAGCCACTCTGTGTTCACCTTCTCCATTCCAGTGGTGGTTTTGCAGCCCTATTTCATGTTCCTCCTGGGCCATCTCTCAAGAGCGACAGGCAACTCAATCCCTTTTCTCAGGGAACCCTCTTTGTGCCTACCGGTGCCTGTGCCTCCTGCCTTGGACCCCCTCTAATTCTACTGATCTCTTTTAGAGGTGGGCGCCAAAACTGTATTTGGTTTGTAAGATGCAGACAGATCACAGATTTGCAGTGACACAGACATACACGTCGTTTTGTGTTTGGTTGTCCCATTTCCTAATTAATCGTTAGATCTTTGTCTTTTGCACCACCTCTGAACGCTAATCTGACATCTTGACAGAGGTAGTCATGTGTTTTCTCAATTTACTGTTTTGGAAGCAGCTCTTTATCTTCCCCAGCTATTCCTGCGTTGCACTGTTTAGCTGACTGTCTCTACATCTGGAATTGACACTGCTGCCAACTCAAATTACAGTCATCATGCTTAAGATATGACTCAAAACTTCAAACCCATTACCAAGCCCTTCCCTGGGCAAACTGTACCTGCCTCTAATACAGCCTTGAGATGAGCTGTATTTATTCACTTCGGTCAACAATGGTTAAACTTGCCATAGCAACAAAAACAGAGTTGAATTGGAGTTGTGTGTGACTCTGCCATCGTTGGGAAGATGGATGTCCTTGTGTGCTTCCCTCTGTTTTCAGAGCAGCATGTCCTTAAGGACCTGCACAGCCAGGGCCGTGGAGGCCACAGCCATTCCAGTAATAAATTTTAAACCAGACTTTTTCATCCAGTGAGCACCCTTACTGGAACAGATGTTTCCAGCTGCACTCAGATACACATGCCTATACAACGGCCTTCTGGGGCTTGCATATACTGACTAGGGCCTTTATGCCTGGATGAGTGCAAAACTACCCATGCGCACAAATGATCCGTGTGCAGTTTTATCCCTGTGGACCTGCGTCATTGCTGTTCTCTGTTTGCCTCTGTCTGTAATGCAACGGGAAGAGTGGCTGCAGCACTGACTTAACTGAGCTAATTTTGGTGCTAAATGTTAAGCTGGAGGCCAGAGGCTGGGGAAGCTGAACGTGGGCTGAGGGGTAGATCTTAGCTGATCACCCGGCTGCTGCCATCCATCACATTTGCTCCTACTGGAAAGGATATGAGCAGATCTTTGTTCACGAACAGCTCTTTTTTAAATCTCTGGCAATTAGGAAGAGTGCATCAGGCAGTGGATGTGCAGTAATGGAGAGAGAAGAACCTTCTGTTTTTCTCTGTCTTAATTGCCTGTGTATTTATTGGCTTTGGTAATGGTAGTGAAAATCTCCCTGGCACCACGTGAATGCTTTTGCTTTCCTTCTCTGAATGACTGGTTTGTTCTTTCTATGCTGTTTCCTTCCTCTGTGAAGGCACTTTGCTCTCTGTGACCAGACAACTGCCCTCCCTTGCTGCACAAACTCTCACTGCCACCTGGTATGTCATTCTGCAGAAGCTCAAAGGAAACAAGCCCTATTAACTTTGTATTTCCTTAGAAAAACTCCCCGAGAGAGGGGAAAGGATCCAGTTCTACTTCCTGAGGGAACATCTTTGCCGCAGGGGCAAAAAGTAAGTCCCAAGGCACAGGGACTCCCATTAAATGACAAGGCACCACTCAAAGTCATCCCCATTTACAGCTGTTGCTGCCTCCAGCAGATTTCCCCAAGGGTCTTCATTTAGCTGCAGTTCATCGAAAGGGTCAGGTAGTGATGGCTGCACGACTGGCACAACGCTTGCTTCTTGACCAGTCTGTAACGCAATTAGACTCAGCCCTGATGGAGGCTGAAGAAAAGAGGAGCTGGACTCAGCACAACGCAATACCAAGCTACATAAACTACGGGCAGGATCCAGGCAAGGCACTGGCAAAACCCCCACAAATTCAAATACCATCAGGATTTGGCTCTTGCTCTTAGCCCCTCACACGTCAGGCTCATAAGCACATTTGTTTGCAGTAAGGTCAGAGGAACCCTTTTGTCCTACTCAATAGGAGGCTGTGACATTTGGATAAATAGCCAAAGACTTCTACCAACTGATCCCTTAAATCCTGCCTGATAAACAAAAGTAACAGCAGGATCTTAATACCGCAGCAGTTACAAAAGCTCCAAGGTAAGAGGTACTTCCCTGGACAGAATTCAGTTAACAGTCTTAATACTGGTTTTAATTACCTCAACCTAACTGCTCCATGGCACAATGGGTCAGCAACTTGCTGCTGAAGGCACTCAGCATAGAGACAACTTGCTCTCTTTTTTAGTGAGTTTGTAGAGACTTCAACTATATCAAATATATGCTTTGCCTCACCTGACGCATCACTAGTCCCCAATGGCATCTATACATCCTATCATGCAAACGGTTCCAAAGCTATCAGCAAGAAGTTTTCAGGAACTTTTCCTGAAATTACATCACAGAGTACAAGGAAAAAAAACCCAGATTAATAATAAATAAAGTTTTTTTTTTTCTGCTCATCATTTTTTATCAAGTCAAGATGTATTTTCTTTGGCACATATAATCCTCAAATGTCTTGATTTTTAAAATGGAAGTTGTTTGGTTTTGTCAATCTCTCACTAAGAGCACACATCACTGAAAAGCTATTAAAACTTTTTTTTTTTAAATAAAAATTTCAATCAGTTTTAGGTTTAGAGCTCTTCTATGGTAAGTACTTCACTCAGTGCGAGAAATAAGTATATTTAGGAACCAGAAGGCTGTCTCCTAACCTGCTGTTTCCAAAAGAGAAGCCTCAGCTCAGTGCTGCTTACCTTCTCAGACCTACGGTCATACAATATGGATTTGTTTGCTAAAGACAGCTTAGGAAAGGTAACTTCATTCCCTTGCACTGAAGGTTTGAGCTAAGTGCAGCACAACACCTTAGCCATGAACATCATCTACTACACTGCTTATCCGCAGCCACCCCGTCATTTGCCACCACTGCATCTGAGGAATGGGTTTGGTTATGTACACGCCCTGCATACCGTGACTGTTTGTAGCCTCTACAACCATCCAAAGTGAAAAACATGTGAAGTAAGATGCACTCTTTTCACAAAACCATGACAGGCTTCTCATCATCCACCCAGTTACCATGCTGGCCTGTTCCCTGAAACCGGCAGTTTTGATGGGTCTGCCACATTTAATTTCTTCCTCGTGGGCAATACGCGTTGGCAGGTTGTCCGTCCCAGGAGGAGACAAAAGCACTGTCTAGGGTGCTTGGAAGATTTCTAGGAATTACAAAGAATGAGGAATGGAGTGTTATGACTGCTCTGACTTTTAATATCCTTGCTTTTGAAGTTGTATGTATTCTCTTATAGGCATGCTATACTCAACTGACAGACATTAGAGAAATTCCTTGTATGAAATCCCTAAGTTAAGAGAAGCCCGCAGGCATAACAATAGCGATTTTTATAACATAATCATCAGGAAATTGTTCAGCTTTTCTAAGGTAATGTGTTCTCTAAGATCCTGCAGTCCCTAAAAGTAGCTCTTGCTTTGTCTCTTGTTTCCCTGGAAGAAAAAAAAAAATATGTACGCTGACAAGAAAAACAATCAAAGCTTTTCTTTTCCCTCCCCTCTCAACTATTAACTATCAAGCTTAAATAAGGGAACATAAGTATTTCACAACCCATTTCCCTCCAACAGCTGTCCATAATCTTAATGCTCACTGCGCAACTGAACAATAACCGTGTTTTCCTAATATCCCGTAGTTGGGAATAGTAAGTGAAGGAGGTAGATTTGATGACTTGTAGCAAAACTTTGTGCTAATTTTAAAAGACATTTACCTTGATCCTCTACCATTTCTCAAAGGAGCGTGAATTTACTTTCATGTGGGCAAGGTACTGAGTCTTTTCTAGCAATGGCAGACACCACTTTGAGTCTTGTGGAAATCAGCCGATGTATCAGTCTCAACGCTGCTGTGGCTGAACCAGCAACACAGGAGCCTGCATATATAATTGTTCACCTAAGAGCCAGCATCTCGTCAAGAGAAAGCGTTCTGAATCACAGTGAGCCCAGATAAGTTTAGAAATGTTACACCGGGAACAACAATAGCACAGGGGCGAACCACTGCCAGACCTCCTCCACTGGCTTCTACAGGTAATGAAAGCAGGCTTGGGCTGGAACACCAACCCAGGGCCCTGAACATCACCGCCCGGATGGAGAGTATGTCTCCAGCAGTCAATGAATTGCCATTGTCGTTTTCAAGTTAAGACCAAAATGGCTCCAAGCTTCTCTAACGCTGATCTATCCCAAATGCCTCTAGAATACTGAATGGTGAACACTGGACCCCTACAGGAAATTAGGGTGGGGTTTCTTTTTTAATCAAGACAACTAGAACTGGGGTTTTGAGCCAATGTGAAACGCCCTCCCTCTAAAATAGTCATGTTAGGTATCACCCCTTGAAAAGCTGCAGAGAAGGTCACTGTCCAAGATGACCCTGGAGGCTCACACAGAGGACAAACATACTTTGCAAAGTTTTTGAAAGAGTTTCCTGCACTGGTGTCAGAAGGATGGGTGATTCTCTGGATTTTCGGTTTGTCATCCCACTTTTGTCCCCTGTGTAACAAAGACCTACCAACATCCTCACCCAACCCTGCTACTGCAGCCGCAATGGGGCTACACCCTCTCAACTTCCTACCCACCTAGGAAACCCAAAGAGACCCAAACTCACCTCATCTCCCCCACAACCCTTCAAAATTTGGAAGGGGCACAAAAGGTTTTATTTCGTAACCGTAACTGACTTCCTTTGTAACATATGCCTTGAAGTCTCAAGGTACTTCTCAGTCTTTGGGAGAGGAGGAACAGGCACAGAGGTATGGAAGCTAAGATTAGAGGCAACCTCTGACAGCTGCGACTCACCCAACATCCCTGAAAAAAATCTAGGAAAGCTAATGATGTAAACAAGTTTCTAAGTGTTGGACTGCCCTGTTTCACTCGTAAGGTCATGTTTTTTGAAGCTGAGCTGGGGAAAGAAAGAAGACAGTTGCTTTTCTCATGAGTTACACCAGAAAGGTAGTGCCCGGCTACTTCTACTAGACTGGCTCATACACGCTTCATAAAAGCAGGTTTGCAGAAGTAGCCCTTTATGCGAAGCCCCACACATCTGTACTACTTTTCCAAAAGAGTAACGTCCACAATGTGAACCTGAACAGGCCCTGCAGCATGGGAGAGACAGCAAGTTATCAACCAGTTACGTCTTTCCAATATTCTGGGACAGGTTCCCAAGCGGAAACAAGGTTTGAGTCGAACAGAAAGCGATCTGCAGCCTTAAAAAACCCGTATCTGCCAAGTTGGACAGCAACCCCAATATTAGTGACACGGCAGCAGGGTTTGATCACAGGCTTTTAAATCCAGACCCCAGGCAGATATTTTAAGCTCCATTACGCACTTACTTGTTAGCACAGGAGGCTGGGAATGAGCATTTCGGATGGGAGAGAGGAGGAAGAAGGGGCTGCTGGCTGTGAGGTTAGCAGGAGTACTGAAAAGGGCACATGGAGAAGAGCTGAACCTTGCTGTGGGCTCTGCAAGCAGCACTCTGCCTTAAACTTCCCGGTCTGGAAGAGAGAGGCAGCGGCGTGCTCTCTTTGGGAACCGCGAGGCGAGGTCTCAGGTAATAACCGGCATTACGAAAGGCGCAAGAACAGCAACGTGAATTTCGTGGAAGAAGGAATGCCTAGAATTGCTTGTCCTTTGGCTCATAGCCCAGTGCATTTCCTCAGAAACCAGGAGGGTTTTGGGGCCCGGCGCTCGCTGTCTGGCCGACAGACCGATGAGCAAGCTCTGCCGCATCCCGCTCCAGCTCCCCAAATTAAGTCTAACAATTTTCTGCATTTCAGATGTGTGACCATCTGTTTCCAGCCTTGTGCTAGACCTCACTGAGGGCATCCTAGAGATACCATTTTCAGAAGCTGTGTGTCTTCTGTTTTCCTCTCTGTTTATTAAACAAGCATTTAAAAGGTTTTCAAAGTATTTGTGCCAAAAGAGGCAAGAGGCTTATGCGGGTTACTTCCCGCTCACAGCCACCTTAAGTTACATCTTACACACTCTTAATACATCAATTTGAAAATCTGTCTACGTACCATAAAGCAAGTAACACATCTTTTCCAGAGTCCGCCTCACCGACTAGAAATTTTCACACCCAGCCTGTTGGCCAGCCTTACCCTCACAGCCTCTCCACATAGGCGTGAATATTAAAATAGAAGTAAACTGTAATAACACATTACATAAAACACCTTATATTGCAAATAAGTACACTATTCAAAACTTGTGAGTCTTGAATTTACAAGTCAGCTCATGCCTATGTTTTTATTCTCCAACAGCACACATTTAGCCTTAAAAAAATCCACAGGTGATGTGAAGTGAGAATTCAATGCTGAGTGGGGAATGGGATTTGCTTTTTGAGTGTTCATACTTCCCCGCTTGCCTGTGCAGCTTTAAGGACTACAAAATTATTTCATTTGCAAAAGAAAGTAAAAATTCATTTTCCTCCAGAAACCGGAAAGTTAAGTAAAACACCAAATGGTATGAGAATTACAAATAATTCAGCAGTTGGCAAGACTGGATGGAGCATGACTGATACAGATGGAAGATTTAGTGGCCAAACTCTAACAAGTCTCTGCTGAGTACGTACGGACTGAGATTTTTTCAGAAGCTTGCAATTTGGCCACATCTAGGTGGATATGAACTGAGATGGCAAAAGGTAAATCCCTGACACCAATGCTACCTTACCTGCCAAATTCCAGTCTCTCCTCCAAACCACATAAATGCTGAATTTTCATTCAAAGCAGAAACAGGAACTTTTTTTTAAATGAGTAATACAACATATGTTTTCCTAATCTCTGGATTTTTAGCTGAAATTTTCACAAATATTCAGCCCTGGGCTAATACTACTTCAAACCAAATGGATGCAGTTTGGCAAACTGATAAGCAATGGAAAATTACGTTGGATAATGAAAAACGTTAGGCACTTTAGTGATAAGCAATTGTATCAGCTTTGCATAGGATGCGCCTGTCTCCAGCTGTCTCTCTTCAGACCAAATTCAAACACACAGAGACAGGTACAGTTCATCTGAAACAATTTTTTTTTTTTTTTTTTCCCCAGTCATTTGCACCAGATGGGAACGCAACTCACTGCCTGTGTGGACTGCATGGGTGTAGCATGCACGGGTGTTTTGTAGGAAAGGCACGCAGAAAGCTATAGCATTTATTCTTGCTGCTGCTGCCCCTGCTTTGTACGCTGTATTTCTGCAGAGGAGTGAAAGGTAATGGGAAAGGTACGGAAGAGAGGATCGCGACAGCTGGGCAGTGCAGTCTCCTGGCCTATTTTGGCTGCTTCTATTTTAGGTTCCTGGCCATGGGAATTTCTCTTCCTCCTCTGACAGAGCAGCAGCAGACTCCCAGGCTCCCTCACTTCATTCTGACAAGCGACTGCTGACGCTGCGACTCGCCTCCCAGGATGCTGTCTGCGAGGGGGATGAGCAGCAGGGAAAAGAGGAGTTGAGAGAGGTAGAGGTCATCATGCAAAAAAAGAGGGAGACTGAGGCCAGTCTTCCCGAGGAGGATAGTGACAAGGTCCTCAAAGGAAGCGGCTTTGCCGGAGAGCTACTGGAGAGAATCAGGAGCTGGGAGAGCCGATTCCCCTTTACTGCTTAGCCACTGATGCGCTGCGTGACAAGGTATAACTGCACTGCCCACAGATAAAAGTGGGAATAGGAGCAACCCACAGAATGAACATGCATGCCTACGTGTGCAAGAGGGGGCCGAATTTACTGAACACCCATAAGTGCGCTTATTTCTTCCCAAGGGGATCTCCAGAAGAAGAGCAATACTACTGGTATATTCTGTCTGCTCTACCTACTGCCCTGCAGAAAACGTACGTTCAAACATTTTCCACCTTGCACGCTTTTCAATTCACAGAGCACATCTGTTCCCTGCAATCCCTCTGCTGGTCCCCAAGTGCCAATCTCCCTGCAATCCCTGCCTCCTACATGGAGTCGGGACCCTGCCTTCTGTGCATGCCCAGCATCGCACTCCCGCTCGCCCCTTCTCCCCAGCGCTCTCCATGTGCTGCAGTCCTGCTGTCCCTTTTCCCTTCCACACGCCTGCCGCCCTCCCTCCCGCCACCTTCACAGTCGCCCGCATGTACAAAGCGCCTTCTGCCTATTAAGCACTTCCATTCTGCAAAACCTCACAATTAAAACTAATCCTTATCCTGCAAATAAGCTGAAAACGAAAGCAGTGCCTTAGAAAGCTCTCCATTTAATGAGCAGCTTTGCCGTGGCCCTCGCCATTCCCCATCTTCTCCGCTCTCTTCTCCCAGCCAGATGAAGATCAGCCCCCCTGCAGCTCCTTACTGTAAACATTAATTCAGCAGGTCACTTACATATTAATGCTGACCCGGTTTCTGGCACCTTTGCCGATAGAGAGCAGTCCCCCAGCAGTCCCACTAGCAGCAAGTGTTTTAAAAGAAGCTGATTCTTAATGTGGGTATGGGTGCTGGAAGCTGACCTCCATCACTTCTCCCTCCTTCCTAGCCTATTCTCTGAATGCGATCAGCGCTTGCAAGAACCAAATTACTGCATGACACGTGTGTGCCCGGGACACGCTTCTGTTTGTTTTCTCCCCCATGCAAATGCATGCCTGTGGCCAAGAGAAGCACCGTGCTCACACAAATAAGAGCCAGCCTCACAAAGCAGCAAATGGCTGAAAGCTGCTGTTTTAAAAATCATTCAGGTATCGCGATCACTGACAGAAAGACAAAACACCAGATAGACAGACCCCTTACAAGTACACTTGCACGATGCTTACGACCCCCATGTACAGACAGATATCCCCACTCCCAGAGGAACACAAATACACCCTTCTCCGTGCCCCCTCCTATGCATTTACTCATCCCTCACACTAGGTTGCACTTGCCCATTTGAATGCTGTCAAGACTGACAAGCGGCCATCACCACCAGCAGCCCTGTCCTCTTCCCTGCAGTGCCCCAGCAAGGCACCGGAGCCCTGACCAGAGCACTGCAGCAGAGATTTCCCGAAAACGAGTCCAAAATGTCAGCAGCCCTTGGTACCTAAGGCATCCTGGGCAAACTAATGGGACATCGTGCCAGAGAGGGAAACAGCGAGCAGCGAGCTTGGAAAAACGATGCCTGGGAAGATCCATGGGGGGATGCACTTTACCTGCGGTGCTGAACATTGCCTCCTGCACCATCGTCTTTAGAAAGCTGGCAGTTGGAAAAGCAAAGCTTTTTCCCACCAATGGAGAGTGCAGGGAAAACTCACCTGAAGATTACGCGCTCCACAACTCTGAATTCACTTTTAAGACTTCAGGAAATACTCTCTCTTGTACCCAAGACAAAAAAAAAACACCCTCTCAGCACCGTCCACCTAATTGCATCACCACTGAGGCATGCACACCCTGGCTGCCGATAAAGTACTCACACGTCACCCTGGGCCACGATGGGGCTGGCAGGTGACTTAGCAAAGCACCCGTAGAACCAGAGCTGGTGGGTGTGGGTCCCAGCCCTGGACAGGTGGGAATGCACGCTGCCGGCTGGGGGAGCAAGGCTCGTGTGAGTCAGCTTGCGGGGCTGGGGGGCATGACTCTGCAGAGGTCTGTTGCCAAAAACAGTGTTTGCGGGCAATGCGCACCTGCCTTTTACTCTGGCAGGCTCATGGTTGTTCTTTTACTGTTCCCTGAGTCTCAGGCAGAAATCAGGCAGATGGAAGCTGGGCGGTTTTGTGCTCGCTACAGGGAAAACGTTAACACGATGCAACTTGGGGTCACAGCAGAACGTGTAACACAAGGAGTGCCGCTACCTGGGCCCACAGAGGACACCCCTGATGTTTTCTTCAAAAAACTTCCAGGGCAAGGAGAAGTCTCGCCTGCTATCATCGAGGCTGCATATTTTCCAGGGCTTTCGCTTTGAATTGAAGAGTTTGGACTTGCTGGTTAAATATACACATGCATACATTACACAGTAATAGGATTCTTTCTCAAATTTTAGCTGGTTTTTTATAGTATAAAATGAGGATTAAACACGGAGCAGTTGAGATCCATGCCTGTTTCCCCTCCGAGCAACTCCGTTCACCTTCCCATTCCCCCAACGCGACACCAAAGCAGTTTATTCTCCACACACCATTACAAATCCCAGATTGGTCACCAGCTCCTGCCCTGCAGCCCCCCCAGCTCAGGGCTCCCGCAACAGCTTTGCTCCCGCCCCACAGTTTTATCCCACAGTTTGTCCTCGGGACCCCACAGAGCTCTGTCAATACGCTACCCGTTGTTACAGTCCCTTCGGCTTTTCCTCAATTAAGACAGCCAATCATGCCTAATTGTTCCCAGTTCTGTGATGGTTTAGTGATGTGAATAAATGTCCCCTCAGGACGATGCTGCATCCACTCAAATCATTCACTTGTGATCTAAATACAAAGGGCATCTAGGTCCTCTGATATGAAAGGCTGCTACGCACAACAGATAATGATATTTATCTGGAAAAAAAAGGCAGAAGATTTACTTTAGCGAGACAGTTACATTTATAACTATGATGTACCAAAAGCTCAGTGTTTTTTACCAGGGGCGTTCATGAAACAGTGCCTCCCACGGCCCCCACCAACCAGCTGGATGCAGTGGAAACTGTGAACAGGCTCAGAAAAACGAATAGGACCAACTAGGTCTCTGTCCCTCAGTGTTTGTCATTCAAAAATATACTTGCTTTCACAGATTTACCTGGAATTTAGTCCCAGTTCTCGCACCCCCACTCTGAGCATACCATGGAGACCTGGCTGAGCAGGGCCTCTCCATCAACAGAAGGGCAAGCCCCACCGCTGCCCCGAAAGCCCACATTTCTCACGCTCTGATAGCGGCCTGACCCCGGGGAAGCCATCCAAGCCGCAGCCGCTGTAGCAGCACAGGCTGCCTTCCCAGAACAGGCTGGCTGGAGCAAAGACCTGGCTTAATGAACCAAGCCGGGCTTGGGGCAGTAGCAGTAGATGCAAGCTTGCCTTCCTAGGTCACGGTGCCCCACTCGGCCGCTGAGCTCTGTGGGCAAGGGCAGCTCCATGCTCAGCACCCACAAAGCCCCCTCTCCACATCTCCGTTTCCTCCACTTCCCACTCACAGCAAAGACGTCTGAGGGACTTTACCCCTGTCCTCAGCCAAACCGGCGTCTCTGAAGGACAATGCAGCCACTTTCTCCAGGGCTGATCCGCACAGGCTTCTATCCTCTGTTGATTTCCGGCAACACAGGTACCACCTCACTCCAGTCTTTCCAGCCTTGATCCTCTTGCACCCACTCATGAGCAATGTTCATTAAAAAAAAAACAAAATCCTTTTCTCCCCTCACAAACCAGCATACGTGAGCTCACAGGGGGGTTGCCTGCAGTAACACCACCCACGAGGCCCGCAGGAAGCAAAGCGCGATGGCTCTGCCTCGCTTGCCCCGTCTCTCCTTCCACCTCCTCCACCACCCAGCAATTGTGAGCGGCTTTGTGAGGTTACAAGTAGTGAGAAGCACTTCGGCTTTCATATACTTTGATCAATATTTACTAGGGCATTAAAAGAGTTCAGAAACTGCAGCGCTGGCATGATAGAGAAGCTGGAGAGAGGAAAATGGCATTTAAAGTCTTCAGAGGGACATGACAACCAGCTAATGATTACTCAGGGACTATCAGATTTCTTTCTTCATTTATTTTGCCAGAGCGGTATAGTAGTTAAAACACAGAATAACAAGGCAGGAAGCTGAGTCTGGCCCTAGTCTGGGGAAGCAACTGAGTTTGTAACAAACACCTCTCTTTTCCATACCCAGGTTTGGAAGGAGAGCATCACTTGTTAAGGCGAACAGGAGCATATCTCCTGGTTCCCAGCTCCTCTGCTGATGTGACACGCTGGGCAATGCACTTTGCCCTGTGGGACTTCCACAAATGAATGCTTTGTCATATATTCTCCTGATCATAGGGTCTTGTTGCCAGTAACTTGCTTTCTCAAGGTTTTTTTGAGTCAGTTCATCAGCTAGCAAGCCTCTGGTGTTGCCCTACAGTAGGGTAAACCTTGGGCTCTTTCAGACTCGATCTCAGTCTGCAAGCCACAGCACCTCAGCTGCACTCCAACAGCCTCTCCAAAACACTGTGAGGGGCCTCCAGGCAAAGATGTTGCCCATAGTACAAT
Source organism: Gorsachius magnificus (assembly GCA_034008185.1). Taxonomy (NCBI): domain Eukaryota; kingdom Metazoa; phylum Chordata; class Aves; order Pelecaniformes; family Ardeidae; genus Gorsachius; species Gorsachius magnificus. Next base: position 128,051,741 of record CM067081.1, read on the forward strand.
CCAGACTTCAGCAGATAAAAAAAAAAGCCAAACACCACCACCACCAGGCAGGCCAACTCCTCAATGAACAATCCCTTTTGTTATCCATCATCGGGTAACAACGAATTCTCACAGTGGTCCTGAAAGCATAGATAGATAGATTTTGGGGTGTAAATAACAGAAAGGGCAAGGTAGCTGAAGTTGCTAGGAGAGGAGAAGGCATAGGGACAGGAGAGGCGAAGGATTTGCACAGTCCCATTCAAAGAATGCTCATCGCTCCTCATAGTGCATGACGATCCCTCTCATCAGAACACAGGATTAAGAATTGACATTTCCACATTTCTGGGATAACCTCAAAGCTCCCATGATAGTTTAGCCCTCAGAAAACAAACCAAATGCGTTAAGGATCTTTGCAAGGTCCTCTGACTTACACATCATCTGCTCCCTCCTACATAGTATTTAGTATTGCTCAGTGAAGAGCATGAAACAAATTGAGCCTCTAGCCACTTCCAATAGATAAGGGTAGTTAACCCCTATGTTCTAAACCGCATGCACAGCTTCTGTGACGAAAATGAGATTCTTGGAACTCATCTGGGAGCCAGGGCCTCCCACGGATCACATTTTCACTCTCCTATCTGTCAGACCTTCAGCTGGGGCCAGCCATTGCTGCGGGCAGTGGGGGAACCCTGGGAAAGAAGCTGGGCGCACAAAAATGTTGGAAAGGGTAAAGTCAAAGAGTCCTTAGAGGCCAATCAACATATTACAAGAAAAAATAAAACACTCTGGCTTCTTTACATAACGACAGTGTTCTGGGGAATAGGAAAAGACAAGAGATGTTGTCCCCAACTCCCATTCCTGCCGTGGACCATCTGAGCTCACAGTGGAGCAAAGCTAACAACCAGCACGCTGGCCTAGGAGGTAGGTGGGGAGTGAAAATCAGATGCTTGTCCTCCAGGGTATGCCTTTTCGGAGGAGCGCTCCAAAAAGAAAAATACTTGGACTAGGATGATCCAAGAAAGATGCTGCCACACGAGAAAGAACTGAGAGCCACTGGTGGGAACGATACGGTATTGAGAATGAAAACAATCAGAGCAGAAGAAGAGACAGAGGCAAGAAAGGCTCTTGCACTAATCCCCCTTTTCTCCCCTGCATTCTCTGTCTTATTGCTGGGGATGAAATCCCAGCACAGTGGCAAAAAAATATTGCTTAGATCTGCAGATACAGAAGAGAGCACACAGGCACTGGCTTCTCCAGTGTCTTAAGAAACAGGCTGCATGTAATCCCCCTGCAGTTACAACCCCCCCAACACACCCCCCAGAGACACACCGTGTCCTCTCCCTTGCTGCACACATGAAGCCAACATATGTGGCTTTTCAGTGCCCCTTTTCCCCACCAAAAGCTGCAGCTGCCCCAAGCTGGGCACCCCTCTTTCCCGCCCCCCACCCCCCATACTCCTCCATCCCTTTCTCATTACACTCTTAACATCATCTTTGCTCCCTTCCATGCATCCATCTATTTCCACCTGATTTCCTGGTCTCCTCTCTCCATCCAAGCTCCCTCTGGTATCTTTCTCTGCTCCTCACAGGATCGGGTGTGCATGTATCTGGCCACCATTGTGACCCCAAAAGACTGGATGGAGTGGGGAAGTAACCAAGGTAAAATCGCTGCCTTGCCCACGTTAACCACTGGAACAGTGTGGAAAACCAACACTGATCAGGTTTGCTGCCAGATGCGGGGCTTAGGACACAGGATGCAGGAGTTCCAGCTTGCTCACCGATTCAGAGCAACTGAGTCGATTTTGCTGATCCCTGCCTCAGTCTCCCCATCTGTAAAAGGCAGGGATTAGCTAATCCTAGCTACGCTAACAACAGGAAAGGAGATGGAAGAGTAGTAGTGCGCCTTGTGAGCATCACCCACTCCCAGATGGAAGGGGATGTGGAAGGGGATGCTGACCCAACCAATTCGCAGCCCCAAATCCTCCCAGAGCACATATCTAACCTAACCTCTAACACACAAACTTCTCATAGTCTGTGTCCTGAGCTCCCCCAACAAGGTCACTGCTCGCGTCCTTCCAGCTCCGCCCTACGCAGCCCACTGCCAAGCTGCTCCCTCCTGCGCAAAAGCTGCCAGCAAGAGTCAGCGAGAGAAGGCGGCTGCGGGTTCCCAGGGGGCAGATGGTAATGCCATGCTGAAGATAGTAGGAGCGGGAACTTATATCCAAGTCAATTAGGATTAATGCAATGTGGGAAAGTATTAGTTCTGGAGCTGTAGGTTTCTCCATTAGAGATTGAAGGCAGATTGGGAAGCGGGGGGGAGGGAAGTGAAGACAAGCTAGCAAAGCCAGTGTCTTGGTTCCCCAACCCTTTTCCTCCTTTCTCTGTTTTTTTGGGAAGTGATGAGGTGTGTATCTAAGACATTACACTCTGGAGATTGTTAGTGGCTCCAAACCCCATTAAGGCAGCAGTTTTCTTGCTCTCCTTTCCATCTCTTTTGCTCAATGCCGTTACGCGCTGATGGTGGCTTGGCCTGTTATCAATGGAAAACTAAAAGACATTCTCCAAAATGAAACATCACAGCATCAAAACCTTTGCATTCAACTTCTTTGGGCTGAGGAGAGCTCATTTTTAATGCTGTGGATGACAAGAATGACAGTGAGGTTAAGTGCCAGCCCTGTGAGAAAGGCAAGCAAGCAGGCAGGAGGGGCAGGTAAACTAGATACACTCAGTAAGCTGAGCAGTATAGAAGCAACCAACAAGAGAGCGTGTGCTTAGGGGTTTAGAGAGAACATGGTTAGAAACAACATGGGCATTGCCTGAGCATGCACACCCCCCCCCCCCCTACATTTTGCAAGGTCACAGGAACCAACCTGGGAGCAATTTTAGGAGAGAAACTGCATGAGGCCCCTTCTGAGGGCACCTGCAAGGTAGAAGCCACCTCCAAATCCTTTGCAGTCATCATCTGCCCTCCTTCATCTGCTGTAGATACCCAGACCGCAAGCTCTTTAGGACACAGCTTGCTCCCTCCCCGGTGAGCACCTCTGCAGTGGGGATCTGCTCTCAGCTGCGTCTCCACCACATTATAACCAACTTCCAGGGTATGCAAAGAGTAGTAGAGACAAAGGAATTGGGTGCCACAACCATGCCATCAGCTTCTCTTCAAACAAGCGTAATCTAAATGGTAGAGCTGGGGGAAGTAGTCCTAAAGCTGAGAAGCGGAAGGGCTCTGCCTTTCCTTTCGGTGCTGACCCCTGTCGGTACAGAAGCAGATCTATTTTCCCTCTTTTCAGCATTTGCTCACACACCCGTGCTAAGAGGTTCCAAAAATCCATCGTGCCTTCCCGAGGCAATGTCCCTGCTAGGTCAGTGCATCGTGGGGCTGCTGCACTGCAGGCCAGTATGAAATAGGCGCAACGGAGCGCTCAGCCTGCAGGAGAGAAGGACTTGTCAATATTATTTGCCTGTAAAGTGCCACACATGCCTGAGGTGCTTTATAAATAAGTCAGAAAACAAACAGCATCAAATTACAAAGAGGAATGAATGATGAACCCTCTTTCCTCTTTCTAAAGAAATAAATAAGGGACAGAAATATAAATTAAACTTATTTAAAAATCCACTAGGAAGCTGTATTTTGACAATCTGGTGATGCAGAGGAGGTCTCAAAGCAGCCCTCTCCCTCTGAATAACAGTGGATGGCAGAGCACATTGAGGACGCAAATTCGTAATTTTAAGAATCCGGTAATATTTACAGTAGCTGTGTTGATTGCTAAAGCACCCAGTTACGTACACGTGTACCTAATACGCTGGCAGACCCCTCCTTATCCCAGCTTCAAACTGCTGCAGTTGGCAATACCTTCAGACCCGTACCCTGCTCTGTTTAAGCACAACAGGTAATCCCATGGAAGGAAATGGGACAATTCAACTCCTTAAGACTAGGCAGATGCTGACGTGTTTCCCTGGACCGGGGCCTCAAAGAGAAGCAAAAAACCCGGAGCTCTGCATGGCTTTGTAAGCACCAGGCAACACAGCGTGCCGCTGTTAAAACGGCAGCCCCGTCTTCTGAATCAAGGGCTGAGCCCCCAAGCAAAACCAGGGATGTCACGGGCTCTAAATCTTCAACCAACAGCAGTACTTCAACTCGGCACTAAAGAGGGCGAGGCAAAGGATGGCAAGGCGCAACAGGTTTAGAAAATTCCCTCTTTTTTTTGTGATTATTATTTTAATGGAAAAAAACATTGTGGTTTGAAATCCATTATTTCCCTGCAGTGTTTGCAACTCGAATATAGCAGCCCCAGCTGTTATCTTATTGCTTATATAGAAACTACAGGTGCACCTGAACATAAACAAAACAGGAAAAGGATGGAAAGCTAAATAGCAACAGGGAAAAGAACAGGGACAAGCAGCCTGCATTCACAACATTCAGGGACTTTGGACATTCTGCAGTGCTCAGCCCTGGCTGTGAGCGGCCACAGCACTGCCCCCCGCCTCGCAAAACCCGGGGCTGCGAGGGGGCGCAGGCAACTTCTGAATCCTGCTAGAGCTCCTCTCCTGGGCCAGGCTGCCTCCCTGGTGAAGCCACCATCAGCACCCACCTTCCATTCTGGCACCGGCTCCTGGGAGGGAGGCATCGCCAGCAGAGCCTTCTCTGTGCTTGGTTTAGGAACTGCTGTACTGTTTTCTTTTAAGTCTGCTTCGGGGGGGGGTTCTAGAATCCACCATTAACTTTCACCAAGGATGCTCTGTTGAGCTGGGGTCTTTTGCAGCTTTAAAAAGCCACCAAAACTTTAAAAAGCTGCAAAAGACCCCAGCTCAACAGAGCATCCTCGGGGAAGCGGTACTTACTACTGCGAAAAATGCCAGGAAGCTCAGACTGCCCGTGTAAGGGATCGGTCTCTGAATTAAGATAAGACCATTGGAGATGTGCCTACGAGGGAAGCACAGGAAGGATACCACTACATGGCCAGCTATAAAGCTGAAGCGTGACTGCCCTGAATTCTGCTTCAAGGGAATGAAAAGCGGAAGTGCCGTGCCTAGCTTTATGGTGCACACCCTGCAAAACGCACGTTGTAAACCTCCCCACCAAGAGTATTAACCAGGGAAAATACTGGAGATTTACACAGTACCTTCATCACTTTGTAAAATCTAAGAGACCAGCAGCAGATAAAGGAATCTTAAAACATAAGCGTATAGCTTGGTGGTGCTACACAAAATCACAGAGGCCACAGAGGCGTGAATGAAATCAGATTCCTACCAGCAGACCAGATAGTGCGCATTACACAAAAGAAAATAACGCTGTCTCTTCTCATTCTATTATTTATGTACATGTTTATGTAGTTAAATTGCAAAAGCTTTCCTTTAAGGAAAATGACACACTGAGGATGTTTACTCTGTTTTTGTTATTACTTTAAATGCATTTCTATTTGATTTCATTATTCAATATATATTTTCTTTTTCCAGTTACACTTGGGAGACAGGTACAACGTACACACATTCGTACTTCAGTATTGTGACAACCGGCATTGGAGTTGTTGAAATATCCATTTCAATACCTGCCTTAGTGCAATCAATCAAATCCTCTGCTGCAATACAGGGAAAATAAACAAGGCTATCGGACTGCAACTCCTGGTCAGGCGGATGGAGTGCAGAGCACGGGAGACAAAGGGGGAGGGAATAGAGAAAGAGGGATGCCAGAAAGAAAGGTTTTTTGCAACGTCTCAAAGACCTTAAAGAGTCTTAGAGGGAGATTAAAGAATAAAACAATATATTAAAATTTCGAGGAAGCAAAACTAGAAACTCAACTGTCTTGGCAACCACAAGAATGCACGGGCCATGTAGCATTAAAGCCTTGAGAGTCATACTTATGAGGAAAGATCGAGACAGCAGGAAAACTACTGAATATTATTGCAAAGGCAAAGTCCCTCTGACCCTGAGAAGTTTGTATGCTCAGGCCCCTCTACCTCTGCCCCCCATCTCAGCCGTCAGATTGCCACCAACAAAACAGTTCGTGCTCAGAGGCAGCCCTTCCTCTTGGGACGCGCTTATTCCCAGCAAGGTTTCATAACTCCACAGAGGTCATTGCACAGAGCGGTCGATTCCTACTCAGGTAGGAGAGGTGCTCCAAAACTTTTGCTTTCAAGCCCTTGATTTTCCCAGTAAAGCATTTTCAGGTAGCAACCTGTCCTGACTTTCAAAGGACCCTCATGCAGAGGGTGCGTGTTCGTGTGCGTGCAATGTCTGCGTGAGGAGGGGGGGAACTGTGTTCTGCATATGCTGCCACCAGCTGTATTCTTCAAGCGCGTATATGTTCATAGTTAGCCAGAAACAAACCCCAAATCCCTCTAAGCAAGACTCAGCGAGAGCATATGTTCAGGAGCACACTGACAATTAAATGAGAATTTTATGTCATCTCAGTACAACAGAAGCAACTGAAAACTATTTGCCTGGTTCAAGAAACTGAAAACTAGCACCACCAAAACTACATAAAACTCTATCACTGGAATTTTGACAAAACTTCCCATTACGGTAGCACTGTGCATGTGTATTTTATATACACGTTTCTTTACTTCAAGCATGAAAAATGTCAGCCCAGAGGGAACTGTCTGAGAAAGTTACAAGCAGGCATTGAGCTTGGTACTCGTTTGCTTACTGTGTTCAGGTTTTTATTATTTTTTTCTAATATTTTTTGATGGAAGTGTTGCAGCTTTTTGCTTTCATTTAGAAAGAAAATGTGAAGGAGACATATTTGACATATCAGTGCTTGCCTGAGTTTTCAAGGGAGACACAAACAATACCTAAAGAGACAAATCGTCCTGTTCTACCCGTTCCTTGCTTACCACTCCAACTCTTTCACCAACTCCTTTCCTCCTTTCATGCCGAAGCTTATCGCCTGTGCTGCTTATGAGAGCTGCTGGGATTTCTTTTCTCTCTTTTTCACCCCAGACCTCCTTGGCTACAGCTTGCAGCTCTTGAAGTCACTGTAAACAACCCTGCCAGATCATGACTGTGTTTAAGAAATTGTGGCAAAAAGAAAGAGGCTATAAGAACTAGCTGGAGAAGGGGGTTGAGGAGGCAGAATGTGTGTTTCTTTTCTGAGACAAAGGGAATCATGTGGCTCTTTCACAACAGAAGGACCGACACCAAAAAGCTAGGTGGGACCATCATAGACCCAGCTACAGCGTTACTACTAGACCCTGGCAATACAAATGCAGCACGAAAGCAAAGGACTTTACCATGGCATTTAGAAATAGGCTTTAAAATTAACGTGTCTTACCATATATGTATTTCGCCACAGAATTCTGCAATTCTGTAACCTTCTAAATGCATTTTCTATATTACAAAAATCAGATCAAGCACTGGAGATAATAAATACATGAAAAGTATCTTATTCCATCTCCCCCTCCCCCTCTTCTCTACTTTCTTTTCCTCTTTTTTTCCAAGCAAGCTGGCTGCTAGACTCTTGCCCTGGCATTCTCACCCAGAAGGGATCCAGACAGCTGGGCGAGCTAGTCGTTCCAAACACTTGCTTAAGGGGATATAGTAATGAAACTTCAATCTTGTTCTCGCTGTGCCCTACAGCCCCTATACATTAATATAGAAAACAGGTTTACAAAGCAGAAGACATGAGTGCATCGATATCATTAAACCAGCTGTTATTTCTCCAGTGAGTGCCAGAAGAGGGTAGAGAGACGGGTGGGCAAAAAAGAAGGGACAATTTGTTTTACGGCTGAAACACAAATCCCTCCGTCTCATGCCCTGCATGTGTCAATTTGTTTCCTTTTTTTCATTTTTCTCCCCCCCAGCTTTCTCCTCATGGATGTCAAATGCAGATCTGGGTTTTATTTGCCTTTGTTATAGCATGAAAGAGAGATGCGAGTAGTCCTGTTTTGTAGAGGACAATATGGCCTCTCCAATTCATACAAGAGATGGTTCTCCAAGACTCCTTGGTCCCCAGTCTGATTCCCTGGCTGGAAGCTCTTCTTTGGGATTACCTCCCATCTCCTTAAAATTCCTTCTGCAGAGCATTTAGCAAAGTCATAGACATAGGTGCACTGTAAAGGGGATGCCGGCTGAGGTGGAATTCAGTCCGAGATTGAATCTCCCACGGGTAGGTGGTGCGTGGTCTCACTTCCCACTGCAGTTAATGGAGACTCAGTCCTTACAGGCAGTGAAGTCAAAAGGTTAATTCAGCTGATCAGGAGATGTCCGCTCTAGGATGAGTTGAATTAAGTTCCTAGCCTCAACTGACTGCACTGAATCTCTATCAGCTGTAATAGGTGTTTAGACACCAACTCACATGTAGATACCTTCAGGAAGACCCCTAAATTTAGACATTTTAATCTGGAGTTGAACCTCATTCTAGGAGTCAAGGGAATCTGTCTCTTCCAGCTTCCTCTTGACAATAAAGAGATTTATATCCCTGTTCCTCAAACCCTCCCTTTTTGTAAACAGGACTAAGAGCTTTCACGTACTGCGTGCACTGAGAAATACGGAAGAACTCAGCAATAGCTGCATCCAGGTAACAGTGGGCTATTGCAGAAGGCAGGATATAGCACACCTGGAAGGGGACAGCTGCCAAACCATGATACCAGGCAAAACAGCTCTGCTCCTAGCAGAGCTCCAAGGACACACTCCGGGTGGACAAATGGAGTCTGGTACAAATGCCGTTTCCCAGCACCATGTGAGCCAGCTGTGATGTGCAAGGGTTACAGAGTTAAGATAGGCCTGTGCTCAAGCTCAAGCCCTGCTGAGAGGCAGGGTTTATCAGCTTAGGTACAGTGCCTTGTTATCACAGCACTGCCTGGTTTCCAAGACAGATCAAGCCTCCCTGTGTGGTGGCATCTTTGCATCCTGTTGATCTGCTGTACAACGTAGCCGTGCACTGGTTGAGAAGTCTCATTTTGGAGCTCCTTCTTCAGTGCTTGCATGAGGCTTTGATGATCTTGCATTCCTGGCTTTTTCAGCTCAACTGAGCTGGTTAAAGAGCCTGTGGACCACACTCAAATAAAATCCCAGAATTTTTTTTTTTTTTTTTTTTTTTAAATGCACTACTCCGTCAAATCTGGAAACTCAGGGAGTGGGCTTTCTAGCACTCCTACCTGAGAGCCCAGATAGAACTGTGAAGCTCAAAGGCACATTAAAATGAAATAACAACATACAACACTTGCCTCTTTTTCCTCTCTAAAGCACTTCACAAGCTTTTATTAAATTAAGTCTCATCACACCCTTGGGACATAGGTGCAGTAAATACCTTCATGAGAGGTGGGCGAGTAAGACACTGAAAACTCTCCACAAATACTCCTCTGACTGACTGCAAGAATTGACTCATTTCAGTTGCACCCTTGTGCTGTCATTTCCCATGGAGTTTCAAGCAATCAATTTTACTGCCACAAAGGGTTTGTAGGAAATGAACTGCAACGCTGTACACAAGAGAATTTGCTGATGAAAGGCAGGCGAGCAGACCCCAGCAAAGAACGGGAACAGCAGCTCTATAAGCTCGGTGCTTGGGCTAGCAATCCAAATGTTGAGCTATCATCGTCAGCACAAGCCTGACCTACACTTTTTTCATCTATTTATTTATTTTAATTAAACAGCTAAAATGAAGGGGGAAACTCAAGCAAGTAGCTCCGCTTTCAGGTTGTAAGATGGTTTGCTTTCTACCACGCGAGTAAATCCCCTTTCTACGTGCGTGCTGACCAGCGTCTCGAGGACACGTGGAGTTAACGGGAGGACTTGACAGTCACAGATCAGACAAAATGATGCTGGCAACTTGCTAATCGGTGCTTTCTGTTTGGTGCCTAAGAAAATTCATTTCCTGGCAGGAACAGTCAGAGGCAGAGATACACCTCACCACCTCATTTTAATTCAGAATGTCTTAATGCAAACACGTACAAAGCAAACATGTACCCACAGAAAAAGCAGGTTGGAAGAAAAACGTTCCTCCAGGGAAGTGAAACATTACAGGTCTTTAAAGGCAGCAGTGGGGAAAAAGCAAAAAGCAAAAGCAGTCAAAACCCCCAAAGCCAAAACTCCACAACAAACAACAGGAGCAGCACTAACTTGTACCCGGGGCAAACTGAGATCTAGCTAGATTTCTCTCTTCTGTGAGCCTGGGAAACTCAAAGAGTATCTTGGAAGTAAACTTACAGCCCAAGAATTGTTTGCAGAAATGATTCAGTTTTGAATCATTTGACTTGAATAATTGCAAGTAGCAAATACATTTGAAAAATCCAAAATCCTCTCGGAGTTGTTTTGCAAACAGAAGCAGCTACGGTTTTTAAATTAATTGTACAACCCAAATGACTCTATTAGCTCTAATTATCAACTGTACTTTACAGACAGGAAAACTGAGGCAGAGAGAAGCTAAAAGCAGTACCCCCTTGAACGCGCGGGTAATTTTTTTTTTAAGTTTTGTTTTAGATCTGAGGCGTTTTTGTCTTCTTTCCACCTCCCATGCTCTACAGCTCCCCAGGTCCATTCCTGGCTATGACTTCACAGGTATGACCACATCAAAGTCCCTGTTAACTTGGAAGACCTCATGCTCTGAGCTGGGTCAAAAGGAAGCAAGTTCTCAAGCTCATCTGGTAATTTTCAAGACAAAAAAAAATTGATTGAAGTTACCATTGAAATTTATATTCACGGCTGCAAAGTTGTCCTCTCTCTGATGCCTGTATTGAAATATTTACATTTTTAAAGGACAGTAGAGAAAAAAGCAAAGACAGTTAATGAATTTTTTTTTTCCCAAAAGAAGTTAAGGTTTTTTTGGTCAAAACTTTTTTTCAATGAAATTTGGAGACTGACTCATCAGATGTCAGCCTAACCTCGGTACCGGGGAAGATTATGGAGAGGTTCATCTTGAGTGTGCTCACCAGGCACATGGAGGACAATCAGGGGATCAGGCCCAGTCAGCATGGGTTCACGAAAGGCAGGTCTTGCCTAACCAACCTGATTTCCTTCTATGACCAGGTGACCCGCCTGGTAGATGAGGGAAGGGCTGTGGATGTTGTCTACCTGGACTTCAGCAAAGCCTTTGACACAGTCTCCCATAGCATTCTCCTGGAGAAGCTGGCAGTTCATGGCCTAGATGGATGTACTCTTCGCTGGGTTAAAAACTGGCTGGGTGGCCGAGCCCAGACAGTCGTGGTGAATGGAGCTAAATCCAGTTGGTGGCCGGTCACAAGCGGTGTCCCCCAGGGCTCAGTTTTAGGGCCGGTCTTGTTTAATATCTTTATCAATGACCTGGATGAGGGGATTGAGTGTGCCCTCAGTAAATTTGCAGATGACACCAAACTGGGTGGGAGTGTTGATCTGCTGGAGGGGAGGAGGGCTCTGCAAAGGGACCTGGACAGGCTGGATCGATGGGCCGAGGCCAACTGTATGAGGTTCAACAAGGCCAAGTGCCAGGTCCTGCACTTTGGTCACAACAACCCCATGCAGCGCTACAGGCTTGGGGAAGAGTGGCTGGAAAGCTGCCTGGTGGAAAAAGACCTGGGGGTACTGATTGACAGCCGGCTGAATATGAGCCAGCAGTGTGCCCAGGTGGCCAAGAAGGCCAATGGCATCCTGGCCTGTATCAGAAATAGTGTGACCAGCAGGAGCAGGGAAGTGATCGTCCCCCTGTACTCGGTGCTGGTGAGGCCGCACCTCGAATACTGTGTTCAGTTTTGGGCCCCTCACTACAAGAAAGATGTTGCCTTGCTGGAACAGGTCCAGAGGAGAGCAACCAAGCTGGTGAGGGGTCTGGACCACAAGTCATACGAGGAGCAGCTGAGGGAACTGGGGTTGTTTAGTCTGGAGAAGAGGAGGCTGAGGGGAGACCTGATCGCCCTCTACAACTACCTGAAAGGAGGCTGTAGTGAGGTGGGGGTCGGTCTCTTCTCCCAGGTGTGATAGAATGAGGGGAAATGGTCTCAAGTTGCACCAGGGCAGATTTAGATTGGGCATTAGGAAAAATTTCTTCACAGAAAGGGTTGTCAGACACTGGAATGGGCTGCCCAGGGAAGTGGTCGAGTCCCCATCCCTGGAGGTATTTAAAAGATGGTAGATGAGGTGCTTAGGGACATGGTTTAGTGGTGGGATGGCAGTCCTAGGTTAACGGTTGGACTCGATGATCTTAAAGGTCTTTTCCAACCAAGGTGATTCTATGATATGTTCCACAAAAAAATATCGGTATTTAAATTGAAAACAATCAAATACCTAGAAGCATGTAGTCATACTCCAACCTCCGTAATCTATTTCATCATCACTATGTACAAGGTGACTTCCATTCTTTACTTCCAGACAAAATATTTTAGAAGTGGGAAAGCCTTTATTTGGCTGAAAAGGAAAATTTGAATAAAAGATTGTAATCACAGGGAAAGGAATAAAAGTCTTTTTCCCTTACTTTGAAATTCTCTTTAGGAAAACAAAACAAACCAAAACACCAGAAGTTCATCAACAGTGACGAGAAAAAAGCCCATCTTTTGGCCAACTCCAGACAATATAGCTTTTGTATAGATACATCCATCAGCAGATTCAGAGGGTGTTGCCCCTGGGAACTTGGATCAGGTAAGTTATGGGCTTTTTTTTTTCCCCTCCAGCCTCAGGGCCCTGGGTTATTATTTTAACAAACCTATTTCCATTGTCACGTCTCCTTATTTGCTAGAAAAGATTAAAGAGCTTCGAAGTGCATAGGAAAAGGGTACAATTCTTAAGAACATTGCAAGGTTACAGGGGACTGTCTGCTAATAATGTGTGTTGGTTTGGTAACAAGCCGAAGGAGAGAGCAGCGGGGGCACTGCTTCGTGGCTGCAGCTTTTTCAAAAGGGTCTGTTAAAAGTATTTCAGGAGGAGAGACATGTGAGTGAAATCTTTAAACGTGTCAACAGGGAGGCCAGACACTGAACTTCTGCCCACTCCAGAGCTGACACCATCCTTCAAAGCAGAGAAGATTGACCTTTGCAGTTGAGAATCACTGAGTGGCAGCAGGGGGGTTCCTGTATTTGTTTCTAAGATTTTTTTTTTTTTTCCCCTTTCTCTTGCTATAGAGAAACAGGGAGTCGTCATTTGAAGCCACGGTTCGGTGGAAAAAAAAAATATTCTTCTTCCCTGGAAACCAGGCTGGAAAAAGAAGGTGGCAGGTCATTGATTAACTAAGTTGTCAAATCAGTCCATAATGAAGTCAAAAAGTGCTCAGAAGAGGACAAGCACAGTTCATTCTCTTCTCCTTCTGCTTTATAAGGAGTGCGAGATCTGTTTAGCCTGCTCGAGTGCAAAGCAATAGGTTCTGGCAAGGCCTGCAGAAGGTACTGGACATCCACCATACTGCATACCCTCCTCTTCCTCCCTCAAGCCACATTAACTGTGAGCATCATGTCCTGCTCCGTTTCCTAAATAGTGCTCTGCCACCCAGGTATGGAAAATCATGACAATACAGCCTCTTCCCCTCTGCTTCAACCAATTTTCCCATGTGAAAACACAAACCAACTGCTGAAGGAAGAAAAAAAAAAAGAGCAGTACTCGCATTGACAAGACCTGCTAGCAGTGAAATGAAAAAAGCCAGGAGGCTTAAAATAACGGGGCTAAGTTTGAGACTGCCCTGTACAACCCACCAATGAACCCAAACATCAAGGCACAGCCTCTTCTAGGAAGCAAGCACTAGCCTCTCTCTTGCTATCATCCTGCCAAAACAGACTCCTCTTCCGTGCAGGATGTGCAAGAGAAACCTTTCACTCCCAGTGCCTGGACCAGCACCACACAACTGCACGCTGAGCTCCAAGGGTGAGTACTCCAGATGGGGCTATGTGCTCTTCAAATCATCATAGAGTCATAGAATGTTTTGGGTTGGAAGGGACCCCTAGAGGTCATCTAGTCCAACCCCCCTGCAGTGAGCAGGGGCACCCCTAACTAGATCAGGTTGCTCAGAGCCCCATCCAACCTGGCCTTGAATGTTCCCAGGGATGGGGCCTCCACTGCCTCTCTGGGCAACCGGTTCCAGTGTTTTACCACCCTCACTGTAAAGAATTTCTTCCTTATATCTAGTCTAAACCTACCCTGTTTTAGTTTAAAACCATTACCCCTTGTCCTGTCACAGCTGGCCCTACTAAAAAGATTTTCCCCATCTTTCCTATAGGCCCCCTTTAGGTACTGAAAGGCCATACATCAGGTCTCCCCTCAGCCTTCTCTTCTCCAGGCTGAACAACCCCAACTCTCTCAGCCTGTCCTCATAGGAGCGGTGCTCCAGCCCTCAGATCCTTGTTCTAGCCCTCCTCTGGACCTGCTCCAACAGTTCCGTGTCCTTCTTGTGCTGAGGGCTCAGAGCTGGACACAGTACTCTAGGTGAGGTCTCACCAGAGCAGAGTAGAGGGGTAGATTCACCTCCCTCGACCTGCTGGCCACACTTCTCCCAATGCAGCCCAGAGTACGGTTGGCCTTCTGGGCTGCCAGCGCACATTGCCAGCTCATGTCCAGTTTTTCATCCACCAGCACCCCCAAGTCCCTCTTGGCAGGGCTGCTCTCGATCCTTTCTTCCCCCAGCCTGTATTGATACTGGGGGTTACCCTGACCCAGATGCAGGACCTTGCACTTGGCCTTGTTGAACCTCATGAGGTTCACACAGGCCCACCTCTCCAGCCTGTCCAGATCTCTCTGGATGACATCCCATCCTTCTGGTGTGTCAACCGCACCACTCAGCTTGGTGTCATCCGCAAACTTGCTCAGGGTGCATTTGATCTCGCTGTTTAAGTCATTGATGAAAACATTAAACAGCACCGGTCCCAGTACAGACCCCTGAGGGACACCACTTGTCACCAGTCTCCATCCGGACATCGAGCCATTGACCACTACCCTCTGGATGCAACTATCTAGCCAGTTCCTTATCCACCAAACAGTCCACCCATCAAATCCATAGCTCTCCAATTTAGAGAGAAGGATGTTGTGGGGGACCGTGTCAAAGGCTTTGCAGAAGTCCAGATAGATGACATCCATTGGTTTTCCCTTGTCCACTGATGCTGTCACACCATCATAGAAAGACACTAGGTTTGTCAGGCAGGACTTGCCCTTGGTGAAGCCATGCTGGCTATCTCAAATTATCTCCCTGGCCTCCATGTGCCTTAGCATAGCTTCTAGGAGGATCTGTTCCATGATCTTCCCAGGCACAGAGGTGAGGCTGACAGGTCAGTAGTTCCCAGGGTCTTCCTTTCTATCCTTTTTGAAAATGGGCACAATGTTTCCCTTCTTCCAGTCACCAGGGACTTCACCTGACTGCCATGACTTTTCAAGTATCATGGAGAGTGGCTTGGCAACTACATCAGCCAATTCCCTCAGGACTCTGGGATGCATTTCATCAGGTCCCATGGACTTATGTGCATTCAGGTTCCTCAGGTGGTCACGAACCTGATCTTCTACAGCGGGAGGGGTTTTGCCCTCCTGGTCCCCCTCATGCCATCCATCAACTCAGGAGGGGTGAGGAGAGAGGTTGCCAGTGAAGACTGAGGCAAAATAGTTGTTGAGTACCTCAGCCTTCTCCTCATCTGCTGTTACCAGCTTGCCAGTCTCGCTCAACAGCGGGGGTATGCTTTCTTTAACCATCCTTTTCTGGCTGATATACCTGTAGAAACCCTTCTTACTATTCTCTGCATCCCTAGCCAAGTTTAGCTCCAGCTGCGCCTTGGCCTTCCTGACTCCATTCCTACACAACCAGACCATGTCCCTATACTCTTCCAAGGGTGCCTGTCCCTGCTTCCACTGCCTGTGCAGTTCCATCTTCCTCCTTAGTTTGACCAGCATCTCTCGTCTCAGCCATGCTGGTCTCTTCCCTTCTTTGCCTGATTTCTTACACCTAGGGATCGAGAGCTCTTGCGCTCTGTGGATCACATCCTTAAAGATCTGCCAGCTCTGTTCTCTTCCCCTGTCCCTGAGGACTGTTTCTTCCCAAGGAGTCCTTCTAACTATCTCTTTGAGGAGCTGGAAGTTTGCTTTTCTAAAATTCAGGGTCCTGACTATACTCTTTGTTCTTCCCATTTCCCTCAGGAGCGTGAGCTCTATCAGTGCATGATCACTGCAGCCCAGGCTGCCTCCGATCTTGACATCTCCAACGAGCTCGCTTGCATTGGTGACCACCAGGTCCAGTATCACATCCCCTCGGGTAGGGGTGTCTTACCTGGCTTAAGAAGTTGTCCTCAATGCATTCGAGAAACCTGCTGGATTGCCTACAGCTTGCCGTGTTGGTTTTCCAGCAGATGTCAGGGTGGTTGAAGTCCCCCAGGAGGACGAGAGCCTGTGAGCACGAAGCCTCCTGGAGTTGGAGGAAGAACGCTTCGTCAGTCAGCTCCTCTTGATCTGGCAGCCTGTAGTAGACATCAACCACCAGGCTCCCTTTGTTGCCTCTCTCTCTGATTCTTATCCATAAGCTTTCAACCTGCTCGTGGCTATTCTTCAGGGCCAGCTCTTCACACTGTAATGATTTCTTGATGTAAAGGGCAACGCCTCCACCCCTCCTTCCTCGCCTGTCCCTTCTGAACAGCCTGTAGCCATCAATAGCTACATTCCAGTCATGGGATTCATCCCACCAAGTTTCCGTAATGGCAATCAGGTCAAAGCTAAAGCGTGACCTCAGCTGCTTGGCTGGATCTGAACATTAAAAGTGGGAAGACCAACCCCCAAAACTCATGCCCTCAGCATGTACCAAAACAGAGGGAAAAGCTTGCACAGATGGAGAAAAATATGAAATTAAAGTAATTCCTGACTGTCACTGCGTGACTTTGGACAGGTTGCATCACTTCTTTGTATTTTGTTCTTCCTTCCTCTTTCCCCTCTAAGCACACACCCATATCTACTTCTGTAAAATTCAGATTAATGCACCTATGCCATAATGATTGCACAAGCATTAATTGAATGGATGTTTGCCAAGTGTACAGCAACTCTCAGGTGGAAGAACGCTACATGATATAGGCTGGCTGGCCAGCTTCGCCAAGTAAGCATCATGCTATGGTCACAGAGAAAAACACCGCCAAGGAAAGGAGAAGAATTTGTGGCCAAGCTCTCAGCAAACACATGCTGAAGAGGAGCCCATGCCAGCACCCGAAACCTGAGCACACAGCAGAGCATGAGGCTAGCTAACAAGGAGATTCAGCTGATAACAGCTTAGATAAAACACCTACAGATGAACCAGGTGGCACAGGAATCTAAGTGTGTTCAGTAAAACTGGTAGGAAAAAGGGTTTTTTTCATGCCATATGTAAAATTTCAAAATCTTCTCTAAAACTTCACACTGAAAGAAAATTTATTTGGGCCAGTTTAAGTGTCCCATCTTCATAAATGAAAACAAAGTTAAGTTTTTGAGTGAGAATAAGGTACTTTCTACCACAAATGTATAATCAAGCAATAACCTCTCCACCCTTTAGAAAATATCAGTTTTCTACTCTGTTCCAACATGAACTTTGTCAACAACTTGACTTCAAAAGTCACTGATTCTACTGATACAGTATCTCCCAACAGGAAAATTTTTTATGATTTCTGGTATTTTCTAATCAGCACTTCCAGTTTAGAGCTGTGGGATCGAATTTTTACCACCCTAAGACCATTCTCCCTCCCTCTGAAGATGATAAATTCCCTTCTATGTATTCAGAGTACACCGAGAGCGCCTTAGCATGAGGTTTAAATCCAGAACATTCTCTGTGCTGCTAACCTTAGTAAAAAAAATGGAGCTTGTGTCTCTTTTGCTGGGAACAAGTACATACCTCGTGATGCCCTCTGAATCATCTGGTCAGTATCTTGCAAATCCTGCCCCAAGCATCCTCCCTTCTCACAGCGCTATCCAGCATGCTCTGTGCCAGTAAGCTGCTGCCATCCACCCACCCATCCCAGAGGAGGCAGTTTACCATCAGTGTTGTTTCAAGATATGATTTCTTTTTTTTTTAGCTATAGAAATGAGAACCCCATGATTATCCCAACATTTTGTATTACTACGTATTAATCACTCTCCTCTCCAGAGATGCCATTGCTGATTGGAGAGACTAGATTTTCTTTTCTTTAAAGGTATCTCCAGACCATCTTAAAGTGCTGAGCGGGCTTGAAGAGATAAGAATGGAAATATGCCTCTAAAGACACTTAATGCTCAATTCTGAGTGCTTAGAGATGCTGACAAACTCTAAGCCCTGCAAAGGACTGAGAGGTTCAGTTCCATTCAGTGTGGATATATTTACCCTTATTAACAGCGTTACTGAGCTACTGTCCTTCCAAAAGAGATTCAGGACGGAGGAAAGCTTTCTGTGACTGAGAGCTCTGGTGCAGTCATCCAGCAGTTCAGCAAAATGCTGCAGAGATGGAGTCTGCAGCTAAAGAAAACAGAGCCATCATTTAAAAGCTCCAACATCAAATAGGTGTTCTGCAAACTCCATCACGCTGAAGGCGAAGGGAGAATGAGGAGGGAAAGGGGAATAAAAGGGGAATAGAACAGCGTGAGGCCAGGGAACTGGCTGAGATTCAAACAATAGCTACAGTATTGGAAGACAGCCGTGGGAGCGTTAATTTGAGGTATTCCCTAGCAGCGGAGGAGGACATCGCGACAGTGACCCTAAGGAAGGGTCACAGTGACTCTCCCCGATAGCTGCCAGAGTTGCTGAACTCCTTGCTGCCCACCTTTGCCCTGTCATTACTGCAGCAAAATCCGCGGGGTACTCCTAGCTATGCTGCGGCCACAGCTCCGCATGCAGGGCCACCGTCATCCCCTTTCCCATGGAAATGCAGCTTCAGGAACGGGAGCCTCTGGATGAGGTAGCAGAGCTGCTCTCCCCCCAGCCCCAAGTGCAAATGGAGGAACGCGAGTGCATCGACAGAGTTGGTAATAAATGCAGGTGCATGCGAGGAGGCTTTACCAGCCCTGCTTTTAACATAGCCGAAATGCAACATTTACTCCGGAGCCCATGCGGCTCTCCTCGCTGCGCTGCTTGCTGCCCATACTAACACCGTGCTAATTAACCCTAGCGCCGCTGAAGGCATAGCCACCCCCAAAGCGGGGAGGGGAGAGCAAACGGAACGAGGGATTAGTAACGCCGCTGTGCAAAGGGAAGAGCAGCTTGCGGCAGCCGAAAATTTAATCAGCTATGACTTAGATACATAATGTATAGCGTTGTGGAAAGAATTATGCATAGTCTTGTGGAAAGATCCCTCCCTGCCCCGCATTCCTCTTGGATTGGACAAGAAAGCCAGTAAATGATGGTACTGAGCCATTTGGGACCTCAGGTTAGATTCTGGCAGCTGATGCCTAATATGTCCAGAAAAATTGTTAACTTTTTATTACGTTTGGCACTGTTGGAGACTACTCCCCCGCCGCCCCCGCCAAATGCCCAGGAGAAGGCCCTGGTCTTCCCACTTAGTTGTATTTTCAAGTATTTATCTAATATGATTAGCTACTCCCTCCCCCTGCCTGATTTATTCTCCTCCTTTTTTCTTTTTTGACACTCCCAGCCCTGCACATGCCCAGTCACTGCTGGGATCCTTCCAACCCAATCCATTTCTATAGGCAGAGGCCCAATAAAGCCCCTGTGGAAATGCTTAAGCTTATTGCCCGTAAATCAATGCATCCCTTCGGCTGACAGTTTCTGCAGAGAACAAGCGTGTAGTAATAGTAAATGTTTCTTCAAACTTCCCAGACTGATAGCGGGCTCCTGTGAGCAATGCCCCACGGAGACAACTGCCTCTTCTCCCCCCATCCCTGTCTCCTTTCAGCAGGATACGAGGCTGCGATCAGGATGCAGACCCAAACCCATTAGCCGGAGTCCCTGCGGGGCTGCTACCTCGCACCCAGGTAAATCGACCACTGTGAGTGTTTCCAGGATTACAGGGCAGCAGGCAACTTGAAAAGGACTATCACAAACTAATGTTTACATTATGAACCCCACGTTCCCACCTTCTTAAGGCTCCCTACCATCTCCCTGTTTGTAAAGCAACTAGAATTTGGGTTTCTTTGAACTGAGCTAACAGAACTCATGCATAGTCGTACCGGCAGCAGAATACATAACAAATACCATCAGTGACAACAGTAGAACAAGCAAAGGAAACAATTGAATTAATGGCTGATATTTTTGTGTCCCTGTAATCTTCCTCCCTCCTTCCCCACGGAGGCCTCTGAAGGGAGCTGCCAGAGCCCTGACTGCAAAGGAGAAGTTACACGGATGAGGAGCCACTTCAAAATGACACAAACCTGTTTTATCTGTCAATCAAGAGGGGGGATGAACAGTCGTTTAGCAACAGTGTCACTGAAATTATATTGCTTTGCTTTTGAAGTACATAAATATTTGATTCTCTCTTCCTCAACTTTCTGCTTCTTCCCTTGTTTTAAAACAGAATCTCACAGATTTAAAAACAGATCCGTAGGTTTGGGTGGGTTTTTTTCTCAGTCTCATTCAGCTGGTTTGAAAAATATCTGAGTGTCTCTCTGTGTAAGAGAATTGGCATATATCCTGCCCATAGCTGATAAGAATTAAAAAAATTCAGCGGAAGACACTGAGTATATTGGTACTGGAATACGGCAGGTTTCTATCCCAAACCAGCTGTGGAGTTTTTCCTTTTAAATCTGATGAGACCAACTTTGGGGAAAGGCCTGCAAACCCCAGGCTCCCACCACTTGCCATACGGCTACTTGCCCAAAGCCCCGTGCAACACTGGCAAGTAGCCGAGCGCCTGCTCTGCCTGACCCACAGGTGGGTGCCCTGGACTTGAGCTTCATGCATGGGGGCTGCACCTCTGAAGTACAAGGGCTCTTCACAGCAAGGGCTCTGCTCCTTCAGAGGTCCCAGGGGCTGGGGCCAGGCTGCCCCGGGGGGTTTAGCAGGCCAGCCTGGGGAGGAACACCCCAGTGACACAAACCATATTAACTGAGCCAGTTAACGAGCAGTCTCCTGTGGACCTTTGCAGCAGGAAGATGGACAAGTCCCTCAAAACTTGTCCCAAACGGAGCACAAAAGCACGTTTTGTTTTAAAATCTTATCCAAGTTACATGCAGAAAACACTGCTGGATGTGCTTGTCTTATCCAGACTAGGGGAAGAGATCAGCTATTTACACAGTGCTCCGCATTTTACATCTCAGAGGCTGGCTAAATACAAAACACCCTTTTGTGTCCACAGCCTACCTGGCAGATAGCAGTAGCCTCTTGCTCTGAATTGAAACAGCTGCTGCCTTAGCTCAGGTGCTAAAGACAAATTCTTTTGCTACCAAGAGTTGCATGTAGCTTGTGCACCCAAACTGGCAAGGGGGAGTGCACATTATGCAGGTTATTTTTGTACACGAGCAAATCCTGACTATTGCCTGAGCTGCATCCTTAGGGATATCATAACATTCTCATGCTCCATAAGCAGAACCTCACATCTATGTAAAGGATTTATGAACATTAACCCAGGATTGTGAGGGCTTCTGAAAAAATGGATGCAAGATGGTATCCATGGTCACACTAACAGTGAGGCAGGGTTTATCACTTAGAGTTTGCCCTCAAGGGTACACAACTGTTTAATGCTTTAGAGAAAGAAAAAAAGAACACAAGCACAGCCTTAAACTGGGTAAACCTGAGGATTTCTGTTTTGTGGGAATCTCTATTGTAGGAACATTGCAGAAATTTCCAGCTGATGTATTTGGGGAATTTGCTGCCGAGCAAGAAGGACGCAGGGCACAAACGCGCAACAAGGCTGCTTCAGGCTGCAGTTCCACCATAGTTTTAACCACTGCTCCAGCATCGCCTTTGCCCCATCTCTACCCATACAGTCTTACCCGCTCCCTTCTCAAACCCTCTCCTGGGCCTGAATGGGAATTCCTTGGCCCTGACTTACATCAGTTAAACCTATTGTCGAGCTGCATCCTTGGAGATCATGGTGCTCAGAAAAATGCACTTCTGAACAGCTCGCCCCGTGAGTGGGTTTCTGGCAGCCCCTGTATGGTGGAGGATGATAGGTTTGCTGAAACCAGTAAGTTTCTGCAAAGTGTTTTGATTTCAACAAAATGGTATTTGCTAATGAGAACCCATTTCAGTGGAAAACTCCCAACCGCTCTTCTCTCTGGCAGAAAACTGGGGGACAGAGAAGAAAAAACCCACTAATACTCTTGTATACAAAAAGATGTTTCTAGCTAAGGGGAGAAAAAAAAATCAAATATTTGTTCTTTTAACAGAGGAGACTTGGAGCAGAGAGGAACAAGGTAATTTCACATGTTCCTGTGAACAAGCTGCTGCAAATAGCTTCCCTAGATAATAAGTAGAAATGAGTGAGAAGAAATGGATAGGGGAAGATCTATAATGGTGCAAAGAAATGTGTGATCAGCTAGGGAATTCCTCTTAGGAGCCTTGTGGAGAATATTGTATTTGCCAGACCAGATCAGACCACTGGGCCAATCAAGTGCGATTTAAGCATTAAGTGTAACAGCTTGATAAATCTAGGTCAATGCACCTACACACAGGTACAAGTTTAATACCACTTCATTAGCAGGACTGCAGCACCTAACACGTAGTGCATCTACGAGTCCTGGAAGATAGGAACTATTGGCATTTATGGGATTGCACAATTAAATCAATGAATTTCTCTTAACGAGCGGCCAGAAATTGGTCCCACTTTACAATTTCTAGTCTGCAGCAGCAGACGGTGCTGAAGCTTCAAATATAAGTGGAAAACAGTACTGCAACGCTCCTCTGGCCAGCGTGCAATACCCTGCAGGAGGAGGCTGTAGAGAGAAGAGTTCTGCCTTTTTGAGCCCTTGCATTCAATCAGCCTTCACTGGAAATGTATTACCTTAGCATGCAGCAGACCTGCAATTATTAAATGTTCTCAAAACCCAGAGATGACCTGTTTAAATCCATCTTGGCACCTTGTGGCTCTGCCACAACCTGACACAAAGGGGAATTTTATCTCTGCAATTGCTTCAGGTTACTACACAAGGACTTTGCTTCTGGGACTTACTCAACGAGCAGAGAAATCCCAGGATTTTTAAGTGTGCTTGTAGGATCTTGTCTTTGCGGGGGGGCTGAAGATGACCAGGGCATCCTTGTCTGCTCTGTCTGGCAGCCGAGAGAGGGAGATTGATGGGACAGGTCTCTGCTCTCCTGAGACTACAGAGAGATGACAAGGCTTTTTATTATTAAAAAAATAATAAAATTAGCAGTGCTAGATCAACAGCATTCAATCCCCAGTTCCTTCCCCCACAAATGCGAAGAGCTCAGTTTTCTTCTGCTCCTTCTCTGACCACCATCTGTAACTCCAAGACTGGTCCAGGCTTCCCACTGCACTGGTCCCAGAGCCACGCAGCTGTTTCGGTAGAGACCCCTCTCTGTACCATGGTCACTGGTGTCTGAGTAAAGCTTAGAGTTACTCATATCAGCTGCGAGCCAGCTCGCCACAGCAACCTCTCCCAGGGCTGCAGTACAGCCATACATCAGACCAAGACTAACAGAAGCCCGTTAGATACCTCCACAGCAGAAAGTTGTACACCACCTCCCAGATGAGCCACCACGCTTGCAGAATTGCAGTACGCTTATATTTTGGCAGCCACCCAAGGCACACAGAGAACAGTAAGAAATACAGGTGCAGAAAAGATGTTAACATGTCGTCGGACCCTAGCAAGGTCAGGGCAAAACCTACTTGCAGTCAAGATGCAAGCCAAAATCTGCCTCTCTACTTGCCCTGATGTAGACCTACCCGTTCTTTCCTCAGAAATAACTTTCAAGGGCTGCTAACACAAACCCAGACTTAATATAAGTGCAAAAAGCTCCATAGGCACGTAATATGTCTTCTGGAAATGAAAAGTGGCCCGAGAGATCTAATCAGCTGAAAGGCAATTCTCTACCGAGGCTGCCAGATGCAGATGAACTCTGCAGGGCTCGCTGGCTCCCAAGATGCCCGTCTAGTCTACCCAACCTGCACTGACAGTCATCCTAAAATCCTGGCTAGCAGCCCTTCCACCTCTTCCCTAAGTGCTTCACTCCAGGTTTTTGTGATCTGACCATTATTATCCAAAATTCACCTGAATTAGCCCATAATCCTTGGAAGAGGGCTTTGTCTATGCAATTGCCCTTTTTTGGACAATATCTGTCTATAGAAAATGAAGTCCAAAAGTCTCCATGTGCTTTTCTCTAACACACATAATGACATTCTGGAAATTCATCCGTGTTGGAAGAGTATCTGACTCCGAAATGGGAACAGTGGATAAAGGGACAGAATGCTTCCTACTTCTCCTATAATAATAATGGCAGCACTAAACCCAGGGAAATACTAGAGTAGATAAAGATGGCCTTGGCAATAATAAGAACAACAATTTGCAGGCTAAAATTCTTATCATCCACACACTTTTTCCAGAGAATTTTGCAGAGTGAACACGAGACACAGGGTGGGGGAAAGACCATGGAAGGAGCTGTAGCAGGAGTAATGGTAGGTGCAGGAATACAAGCAAGGATGGACCCCAAGTACAAACACTCCTGTTCTCAACTCTCTCTCCCCCCCAACAGAATATCCCTCCCAGTGCCCTCATCAGCCAGGTTTCTTACATAGGTCAGATATCCTGGAGCCCATAGCAGGAAGGCTTTCACATGCACATATGTCTGTGCACGCATGGGCTGGGAGCGGGACACACTAGGCAGCAGCCAGAAGCAGCACTGGGCTTTGAGTCTGGGGAACAGCAGCAAGAGCACAACAGTGTGGCAAGTGTGAGGCTAGCATGAACTTGAGTAGCGCAGGCATCCTGGGAGCAGGATGGGGAGACAGAGAAGGGACCGAAGGTAGGGTTGGACATGGGGAGAAGGTTGTGGTTTGTTTTCAACTTGGCTTCATCCCCATCCTTATTCTTTTTTCCCTTTTTCTTACTGTGTTTTCTGCTTTCACCTTGCATCTCTCCTCAAGCTGCATCCCCACGCCTGTGCTCCACTCCCTTAATTCATAGCCCATCTTCATCACATTGCTGTGCCGAACGCTGACAGGCCCTGAAAGGCACAGATCCTTCGACTCTCGTGTGGATGTCGCCTAATGAAGACATCTATAAATATGGGCACATTAGAACTCACCATCTGGCTGCGCCTCTTGGACGGCTCCGCTCCCCACAGATCAGTGGGCACGGAGACCGCTGCGGCCAACCAATTATTCCTCCATCCCCTGCTCCAGCGCTCGTGGGCACGGATGCCCCCAGCAACACCTCTAGCGGCTGCCGGCCGAGCCCACAGGCCAAGCAGCGTGCCCTTCAACGCGGAGCAGGCAACCGAGCCCACGTCACGATGCCCCTCCCGCACACCACTCCCGGGGCTGGCAGCACCAGCACACTCACCAGCCTCTTTTTTCCTGAAGGTCTGGATCTCGTTCACGCACCCCAGCAGCACTGCAAGGGCAATGGGCCTTTCTGACTGCCCCCCCCCCCGCCCCCCTTCTTTCCTTGCCTGGGTGTCAGCGGCTTCAGCCTTTCTATCAATCTCAGCCACATTTTTCTCTTTTCTCGTCTGCCTCTGACACACCTTCTCTTCAGCACCAGGCACTATTTTTCTGTCCACTGGTCAAAATGATAAATTGAAAATATTTCTTTCCAGGAAGACTCAAGACCTATCATTTAATTTTTGCTTGTTTGTTTGGTTGGTTTCTTTACAAAAAACCCAATCTTTTCAGATTGGCTGAAAGATTTTATTTGAGCTATATGAAAAAGCCCCTGCCTTTTCTTTCTGAAATTCTTTTTTTTTTTTAGAGGAAGTTTGTCACTGCAAAATGAAAAACTAAAATAGTTCACCTTCTCCAAATGTTTTCTCCATTTTTCCCTCCCCAAAACCAAGGATGACACACAAAAAGCGTAAACCCTCCCCAGACTGCGCGTTTAGGAAGGCAAAATAGCACTCCTGCTGACATTTTTCCACAGTCCTACTTTTTTTCCCTTATTTTTCCACCTTCCTACTTTTTTCCCCCCCCTATTTTTCCCTGCAATCCTCTGCCTGTTTCCAAATGCCATCACAATCGCCCGGTGCCTGTGCATGGAAAAGTTCACTGAACTGCCGCAGTACATTTTGCTCCCTGAATAGTCTGTAGCCACAGGACACCTAAGAAGATTGTATTTTCTCTGAAGTACATGAATATTTGATATCCTCCCACCCTTCCTCCTTGCCTTAATTATTCTCTTATTTTGAAACACCAGCTTGCACGCAGTATTTAAATAAAGCTGTTTTCAGAGCCACAAGCAGCTTGAAACAGTCAAGCCTCTCAAAATACATTGCAAGTGCTATATGTCCTCCTGTTCAGCACATAAATGGCAGAGAGCAAGGCACAACCTGGGGAATCCATACAGGACGGGGTGTTATGGGGGCAGCCTTTCCCTTCTGAGAGCTTGGGTTCCCTCACCAGATATATCCGTGCACATGAGACGAGACACAGGGTCTCTCAGCCTGTTCCCCAGCTGTCCTGTGCAAAAATCACTGAAGGGCCTGGCACAGTGAGCTTTGCTCACAAAGCAAAATGCAGGGGATGCAGCGGGTTGGAACTGAAGAGGGCAATGAGGGGAAAATATTGAAAGTCGCAATTTGGAAAAACAATAGCTGCTGCAGGGCAAGAGAGAATGATAACACATACGGAATTTTCTATACATAGAGCTACATATAGATAATTATGTGTTTATATACATGTATATGCATATAATATGTATAAAAGGGTTCAGAGGGTTTGGGTGGCTGAGCAGATCTACATACACACATGATCAGATCACATGCATCTTTGCTGAGGTCCACCAGCTGCCAGGACTTACCCAATTTCGACAAGCCTGTTTCATGGGACATCTTTGAGACAATGTCCAGGATGCCATTTGCTTTGAGTTGTGCCATTTCAACACCTTAGGTGATCCAAAGAACCACTGGACACCTGTACGCGTAGAGACCCGAGTGGCTCTGCGGGCAGCTCAGGAGGTCGGATGCTGCCTGCCTCAAGCAAGCAGCCATGCCGTTTCAGGTTCACAGCCATGACATGATGCCCAGGGCTGGGTTGCTTTCCCTGAGAAGCTGCCTGTGGATTACGTGGGGGAATGGACATTAATGGGGATAGCCACACTTGCACCAGGTGAGGGTGCTACAGACCTGGCAGCTGTTCCAGCTGCTTGAGCAATGCATCATGGATCATTTGGAGGTGCTTCCCTGAACAGCCGAGAGAAAAGGAAACGAAGCATGCCTCTGCACAGGTCAGGGGAGGCCACACGCCATAAACGTTTGTGCAGGTGGATGAATAGCTGTGCCCACAGACAGTCACAAGTAGGGCAAGGAATAAACATGCATGTTTGAAAACTCATCCATCTCCATTACAAAAATGAGTCATCTCATCCTAATACCACTTTCAACTTTGCAGAGGCTTATATCAGTCGCAGCAGGTAGCTGGGAGGTTGTAAAAGGACGGACTGCCAATCTCATGACCTGAGGTTTGAATGAGGCTTCCCAAATGAGGTGGAGTAATCCCCAAAGTACTCTGCTGGAAACTTGCACATGACCAATAACAGGGGCATATAATGGTTTCCCAAATCTGCCTGGGGGAGAAAGTCATGCTCCTCAGCTCTTGCCTGGTGGTGCATCTCTGAATCAGCCGTTCATTATCATCTGCAGTAGATTTTGTGCTCTTACTACCTTGTAAAAATCTCCCTGCTCTGTCCACATCCCTTGCCTATAGAAAACCTCAGCAAAGGTGAAAGCTGCTGTGAGGAGGAAGCTTTAACCTAACAGAAAGTTCCTTATGGAAGGCTGGAAAAATTACTAGTGTGTCTCTGCACTTGAATATATTTTCTTTTTTGCAATGAAGGTTTCTAACACCATATTCCCAAGCCAATACTGCTCAAGTAATTCTGGGTGAGAAGAAGTGGAATTTTAACCGGGTCCTACGCAAGGGCCAGAGGAATACATTTTTAAATGAACTGAAGGAGATAGCCAAGTGCAAACCTTTCAAAGGCAAGAAGAGATTGACCCCTAAACAAGTTCCATATGCAGAAAAGCCCACCCTACAAACAGCTTTACATTGCAAGGACACATCACACTCCAGTTGCCCCGTGAGGCACAGGGGTTGCAAGTTTTGTGCTTTAACTTTGTACAGCCAAGGTGACCCTCTCCTCCCTCCCATGCATTAACCAAGAGACAGGACTAACGCGATACGTGTGCCAGCAGCTACAGAAAGACAAGCAAAGACTACAGCACGATGAGTACTCTTGACAGAAGCACGGAGCGCAATATTTATTTACTGCCTGTCAATGTCTAGCCTAGATGGGATGCTGCATCTCCATAGCCATTATGAACTGCTCATTAGATATTAACAGGACAGGGCCCCATTGCCATCAGGTCATTCGAGCTGATAGGAAAAGAGGCAGCAAGCAGCAGCGGAGAAATCCAAAGTGAAAGGGAAGGAACGACAATCAGCTGCTGCAGTGGTTACAGTCAGTAACAAGTTGGCCAGCTAGCGTGCATTGCTACTGCTTTCTAGTAAGTGGAATTAGGAGCAGAGCCATATGTCAGGGGCTCCATACTGTCAGCTGTTAGCAGGGAGATTGATTTAACACAAGTGTCAATGGCACAAGCTTTGGCAAAGGAGAAATTCCCCTCTGAGCTGCCAGGCAACCACAGCATAGAACAGAGTGGTGCCAGCCACCAGCATGGCTGGTGACCTCTTGGCAAGACCCACATCAAAATGCAGCTTCGTTAAACGTAATGGGCTTAAGGCTGTTGAAGATTGTGAAACTGTCGTGCACGCAATGCAGGTGGAAAAAGATTCAGAAATAACCCCCTACCACTGAGGAGGTGAAGTGGAGCATTCCCAGCCACACTGTAACCCTGCCTAGGAGCACTGGCAAAAGCATGGCTCCTAATAAGCCCTTCTGCCCTGTTTGTTTCACCCCTGTACTGGGGGGGGGGGGGGGGGGGGGAAGGGAGAGAAAACTGGGAGTGTGCTGGTCCCCCTCCCAGGAAACACTGCCTGTAGGAGAGGAAAGAGATCATCTCTCTGACAGTCCTGAATGAGGATAGCATAGAAAACCTTCAGGGAAAATTGCAGTGTTTCCTCCCGGAATGAGCCTGGGCTCCGAAATCAGCACACAATACATGAGATTGAACATTTGCAGGCCTGGGCCTGTTATTGAAGTAATCTTGGGTAGAAAACAAAAACCAAATTGTGAACTTCTTGTTTACCTTAAGAAATAGATTACTGTTATTCTCCTACTTAGTTGACTGGAATTACCTAGAGAAGTTCAGCCACAAAAATCTTTTCTGAGAAGTGTAAAAGCTGCAAAGTATCTTTCTTCGAAGTTTGTTCCTCTCTGCATCCATCCAGTCTACTCATCAGAGCAATTAACATGACCATTCACCACATTTTAGCAAAGCTAAAAGACACACTGGTTTTTAACTAAGAGCTTTTTTGCTGCATCTTCCCTTTTGGGTACATATGATTTACAAAGCAGCCAGCTTGGCTTCCAGGTCCCAAGACTGGTCTGGAAGCAAAGCAGGAAGAAAAACTCAACCTCCCCATCTTCCAGATATGCAAAATGACAGGAGTTTTCCTGGAGTCAGTGATGAACAAGCAACCAGTCCCAAGGGGCTCTGCTTACTCAGCCTCTATACAAAACTGAATTATATTTAAAAAAATCTGCAACTTTCATTTTGAGATGCCTCCTGGCCATCATTGGGAACCGAAGCTGGAGAGAGAGAGACTGGGACTGGAATTATATTTAGGGAACATGGCAAAAAAACACCAATGAGGACAAAGGGAAGAGTTTTCCCAAAATGGGTCACTTTTTTTTCCCCAGGAGTATGTTTCCTCAGATTTCCTCGGCTCAAAGCACCAGCCTAATTCACACCAAGAAAGAGTAGAGCAGAAGGCAGCTATAAGAAACTGAAGCATGGTTGCAGAGGTGGGTGTTAAAACACATACAACCACGTGCCAAACTCACATTTGTGATCTTGCCAGACTTGTGTGGCACAAAGCTCCGTCAGAGGAGGGAAAGAAAAAAAAACAAGACAGACCGACCGACCAGGCTTCTTGCAGGATGTGCTTCATTCAGCATTTCAACAAGGGGGCTCAGGGGTGAGATTTTGGGCTTCTTTGCCTCTCTCGGTGAAAAGGGTCAGGATTTTTTTCCACGGGGGGCGACATGTACAGCATCTCAGGGAAAGGGGGCAGCAGCCAGCTTATCCTTCTGCCTGTTGTCAAACAGATAATTGTTCTAAAACAGCTGGGCCAGACAATAGCATCTTTAATGGCCCAGCTTAAACGCGGTCGTGACAGAAATCATAATATTTTTTAATCTCCCTTTCCCCAGCCTTCCTGGAAATTCATTTTTAATGACTGCAGTTGGCTTTCATTTTTGCTCTTGTTTTTAATTCAGATAACTTCTTGTGTCATGTGACTTCCCTCTCCCACCCCCAACACTCCCTGTAAATGAAAGGCTTCAATATTTCAAATGCAAAACTAACACCAGATGCAAGCAGAACCAATGGCATAGTCTGGTTCACCAGTTCTTGCTACCTTGTTCTGGGACTGACCAAAGACCCCACATGCCCAACAGGTAAGGACTGGGTTTGATCCATCCCAAAGGCACTTAATATAAATTCTCCCTTACCACCAAGACCCAAGCAGCACATGTCTCCCCCATCACCCTCCCCATACAACTCATCTCTAAATGTTTCGATCCAAAGTAGTAAAAGGAGATAACTGCAACCTTTGACACTCGAGGTCAGCAGGTTGTTCCTGCATGGTATCACACCTGCATGGTTATTTTGGCTATTTTCTGTTGCTGCACATTTAAACAAAGGTAGGGGGAAAAAATCCCCTCTATTTTCTCTACCATTTCAAAAGTGCATAATGTAATTTTTCTTTCACAGAGAACCATTTTAGAAAGTTCTTATGTATGTGTTAGAAAACATTTCTCATTGAAGTTTCTATGCATTAAAATAACTACTACTTTTCATAGGAGAATTTAATTTACAATAAAGCTCCCCCCAATGCTCCCCTTCCTCTGCCCTGCGGCACCCCATGATCTCCCAGCTCGGAGTCCCCCTCATGCATGTCATTCTGGATTCTTATCACAGAAACATGATGTGGCCACCACCACAGTCCCCTGGTCTTAATTTGTCCATTTTTTTCAACCCTCACTTTTGTTTGTGTCTGTGACTTCACACCTCAGAATAAAAATGTTGTAAAGCCTACTTTATTGTCATTGCCCCATACATGGCTAAATTTGCCTCTTGGGTCCAATGCCTCCTTTTTTTTGTTACGTATTTCACATGGAAGAAAGCAAAATTCATACCTTCTCAATGAAATTTTCATGAACTATGCATGGCCCAGTGCTATATATTCAGCAATATTAACTACTGCAGCTGTTTACGTTCAGGATTCCCCTCAGTCCCAGGAAAGACAAGATTTATTTTTATATACTAAAGGAATTTAAGTTTCTAGAAAATGCTATGGTCACCTCAGAATATGATTCAGTAACCCAGCTGGAGGTCATGATCCTAGAGCAGAGGAACATATCCATCATGCATTAATCAACCGTGTCACCTGGCACTTATGTAAATCGTCCCCTCAGAAACCGAACTCCTTATTGCTAAACACAGAAATGGTTGGCCTTATAGATTCAGTGCAAATACCTGATTGGCAGTTGCTGGGGCTACAAGATGAAGGATCCCACCCTCACGCATCCATCCAGTGCTCAGCATCCCACTTGCGTGAGTGGGACTTTACAACTGCATCTTCAACATGAATTTACTCAGAGGGTGAATGGCTGGGGGAGAGATAAGCAGCAGGGATGAACTTAAAACATGACTGGGCTGTAAAAGATGGGCTGGAGCCTGGGGTGCTGAGCATCATCCTATACGTCTGGGGATAATTCAGGATCCAAGACAAATGTGGACAAATGAAACGTCAAATTCAGCAATGAAGGGAAAAAAAAGGCAAGGAATTGAGTTTCCCAAAGATAGCCTGGCTTGTTACTATTGGGTTCATCTAGGTACTACCTAAAAATAGTTATCTATTACAAAGCCTCTGATTTCAGTGATTTAGGTCAGGTTTAGCATGAGTTCAGGGGCATATCCATATACCACATTGTTGGATTAGGGTTAAGTCAAAACGGTATCACCTGAAAATGGGTAGCATTAGAGAGACAGTACCTGCTAAAAATCTCATTCCAAAATTCACATCATCTGAACTGCCACTTTGTCAGGAATAACAGGAAGAGAAGGTTTAAAAAAACCCACCAAAACCAACAATCCATTATCAGCCCAATGCTGCAAACTAATCAACACATATTATGGTTTAAAAGCCTCTCTTCCATCAAGTCATGAAAGAGAGAAAAAAGAAGCCAGGTCCAGTGAACCTTAGAAAAGGAACAGGGTTTGTAGTTGATGCTCTTCAAGGAAGGGGGCTCTCTTTGGCACTGAAGCAGCCAACCCACTTAGAGAGACACAAAACGTCTTCAGCTCATCTGCATCCAGGACTTGGATGTTGGCGTTTCCTTTTAGAGGACCTCGGGGTGGAAGTTTTACTAGTCCTGGAGCACGGGGAACCCAGGATATGATTTATGTTTGCTCTTCTGTTAGCACCCAGGAGGCTTCTAGTGAGAGCTCCTTGTTGCACTTCACCCACACACAGCCAGGTACAGCCCATCTGAAACACAAGTAGCTTAGATGGGCAAAAACTGCCGGGAAGGGGAAAAAGAACAACACAACTCCCCACTTTACAGACAGGAAAACAAGGCATGAAAAGACTCGTTGCCCTCTACAGGATCCCACTGGAAATCTGAGGCACAGCTCACAACTACAGATGGCAAATTCTGAGCCTGTGCTAGGATACCCATCTAAGGCACTGAATCCACAGGGTGCTAAACAGGGAGAGAGCCCAAATGATGGCAAGAGCTTCGCAAAGGCAGCTCTTCTGAAGAGACACAACCATATTTGATTCACAGAAATGCATGACACATTGGGCAAGCTATGGCCATCAACAGAAGTGCAAGCATGAAACTTAAAGGGGGCCCAGAGATGATGAAATTAAGAGGCAGTCGATTTGGAAAAAAAAAATGCAGCTCACTCACTCTCTGTGGTGGAGACCTGTGGGATCCGTGGCTGTGGGAGGCTGTCAGCTCAGATACCACGACTGGATAATTTTGGGAGAAATAACAACATTGAAAGCTACGTTGAACAAATGTGAAGGGGAATTCAGGGCATCAGGGCCTGGAAAGGGAAGGAAAGAAACGCTTTCCCTATTCTTGTATGGTGTTGTACAATTAGGCAGATGAACATGTTCTCCTCTGAAGCATGCAGGATGGGCTGCAGCATGCATTGCTGTGGGGCTGCGCAAGGCAGGGAGGGACAGCTGGGCCAAATGGACCTGATCCAAAAAAGGGAAATTCTACCTTCCTCTCATCAAGAGAGTAAATGAGAAGGGAGGTAAAGGAAGGAGAAGAGCAGGAGGAGGAAGAGAAAGTGAGAGTGGGGGGGGGAGAAATAAAAGAAGAGAGACTAGGGAGCTAGGATAAACAGAGGGAAAAGGCAGAGACCTAAAGGATTTGATTTTAAAAGCCATACTGTTTTTCTTCACTCAGCAGCGACACCACAGACCGCATCTCTGCATCCAAACGACTGAAAGCAAATGGCAGGTCATGCAGCAAACGCCTGTGCCTGTTGAGGGGCACTGCCTGCCCCCTTCCTCCCTTGCAGACACACAGGATCGCAGCTCTCCGCCGTCGCTTGCCCTAGCAGGCAAGGCAGGGACTAGCATTTGGTGCCACTGAGGTGGCCTCCCGTCCATCAGGACTGCACCTCCTGCACCCCGGGGGCTCCAGCCCATCCATTACAGCCAGCAGCACAGCTCCCTCTGCTCCCAG
This sequence comes from Gorsachius magnificus, assembly GCA_034008185.1. Lineage (NCBI taxonomy): Eukaryota > Metazoa > Chordata > Aves > Pelecaniformes > Ardeidae > Gorsachius > Gorsachius magnificus. The sequence goes on from CM067081.1 coordinate 128,085,526, forward strand.
CCACCCCACAACTGACAGGGACCATGGCACGAGGGGGGAGATGGCAAGGAAAAAAAAAAGATGGAAGAGGAAGCTGGTGATTTCATATGGCAGCACCCACAGGATTTGTGGGGTGGATCCAAATCGCTGCAGGCAGGCAATAAGCAAGGTAAGGGAAGGAGCAAGAGATTAAAGCAGCACAGCTACACACAAGTGAGCTGCTTGCATGGTCAAATGAAACCAGGCAGAATTAAGACCAGCTTACCCCAGTCCTGGAAAGGCTGACAGGCTTACACACGTGGAGAGAGCAGCAGCTGAGTTAGCCACAACTCTGCCCTGCATTGCTCACAAAAACCAAAGCTTGATTCCCTGTGTTATACAGAAAACCTCAAACTATGGATATGGGACCCACTTCACTCACCCTGAGGAATGCAGGAATGCCCTTAAACAGCACGGGAAAAGGGCTGGAGAGGAAGATCGTCCTCCAACAGAGAACACAGACAGAATTCAGCTTTGCACCATGAAAATTCAATTGCCTCGTTTAGACCTTGGAAAGCCTGGAGACTTAACATAACCTGTATTTACTGAAAGCATCACAGGAACCGGTATTTATGGTTTGAAATGAGTCTGTATGGGAAAATGCTCCCAACACCTATGAAATCCTTTTGCTACACAGGAACATCATTACAGGACTAGCTAAAAAGGAGAAGTGCAACCTGCTGTATCACCACTTCTTTGCAATTCTGGCTTTTCTTACAATTTTGCCTCTGCTGAGGCCCAACTGCACTTGCATAGTGGAAAAAAAAAATGCGATCACACAAAAGTGTGAGATGCTTGCAAGCATCTCCCACAGCCAGCCCTTTCCTTAAAGTCATTTCTGTTTAGAGATAGCATATCTCTTTACAGCTCTGCAGCTCTCTCCCTAGCAGGCCTTTCATATACATGAAAAGAAATATCTGATCAAATATATTCCTCTATCATGGCTTTGGAAATATTAGCAAGATTTAATTAATATATAATCATATCAGCAGAAAAGAGTTAATTGAAATATTGAATAACTACAACTTTAACAGGATTGGAACATAATGCTTCAGACGTACTAAGCAGATGATTTATCCGCCATGCTATACAATTTTTAGTTAACAGTTGGGCAAAGACTTTGGAGCTATTATTTTTAGCAATAGAAGGGTATTCCCTAGGTTGTGCCAAGGCCTGTGTGCTGAAAAGCATTGTGAAAAATCAGCTTATTGTGCATTTTCTTCTCCTGTTAGAAGAAAAGGAGAAAAATGTGTCTGACATTGTTAATTGGGATCTTGTGGTAACGCAGCAATATGTGCACAGAGACAAACGAAATTTCAGTGCAAATTCACTGACCTTAGCCAAGATATATCCAGGGAAGAAAATGGCTAAATGAATTGAATTCTGTGACATAAAGCATGTATTACATTCCCGGGTGTCATATTAATTGTGCATGGTACCGGCAGGACAGTTGTAAGACAGGTACAATATGCCTACAGTCGCTGTTGAGGTTAACTACATAGCAAAGAGAGGTTAGCAACGAAACAGGCCTGAACTACAAGCCACCATCTCTACCTTCAGATTCCAAGGAAATTTGTCTACTGAGCTGAATTCTGCTTACAGAGTTTCCTCCCTGCAGCCATGGGCCGAAGTCTCAAATGTCAATAAAAACCATGAAAGTTGGAAAAAAGTTGACTCTGACTAAGATGATCCAGATGTGGAAAAATCTCCAGTCAACCAAATCAGCAACTTTGCTAAGATGCACTTATGTTAAATCATGGACTAGGCTGGCAGAGGCTGGTGTTTATCACCAGCTTGCAAGTAGAAAACAAACTGATGAATCTCAGATTATATCCCAGGGAGTGGGATTCACATTGCAAAATCAGCCACTCGGTAAGATAGCACTCAGTACCAAACCCGCATTTCCTGCAGTTTTCCCTAGACGCTGCTTTCAATTAATTCCCCTGGGACCTTGCATTAGTCACGTAGTTGCACGGTGTCTTTCTCCCCTTCTGTGAAATGGGAAGAATAACACTTCCTTTCCACGAGGGACAGCCACAGATAATCATCTCAACAGTTGTGATTAGATACAGTGATAATAGGGGCGAAAGTACTGGAGAGACAGAGGAAGACTGAACCACTCTCTGCAAAAGGAGAAAATTGATCTAGCTAAAGTAAGCTATGTGGCTGGCTTGGTATCCTGGAGTGAATTTCAAGCCCCTGCAAAAGCAAGGATGAAAAAAAACAACTCTGCTGCAGAGTCACATATGCAGAATTCATGGGACTGTGCAAATGTCCAACACTTGTCATATCTTCCATTCAAGGTTGGTTGGGTACAAACATTTACTTTGAAATTACCACTGGTACATCCAGGTACACAAAGACAGAATAAAGATATCTGGCTACACTCATCCCAGATACTCTTTTTTCGGTCAGCTTTTGCAGTCAGTTCTCTTGGATCATGGGCTCCCAATTAGTAGAAGAATGAATCAAAGTCCTGTTAACATAAGGATGACCTAAACTTCCAAATAAAAGTTAAAATCAAACCCAGGACCTTCCTCCCCAATATCTTTGCTATTAAGCAAAAAAGGTTTCACAGGACTCTTACTTCCCTGCTTATTGCAAGGGGGTTGGACTAGATGACCTTTAACAGTCCCTTCCAACCCAAACCACTCTATGATTCTACTTATTTGGTATTTGCTACTAGAATCTTTCTACCTCAGGTGTGAAAAATATACAAGAGGATATCCCACTTACATTCAATTCGTGGTTGGTTTTTTTTTTCCTAGCTCACAAAATTTGGTTGCAAAGTCTAGAAAGGTTGCTGTATTTTATATGCTGATTCAAACCAGCCTTCCATGTTCTTGAAGGATTTTTGGGAAGGGCAAGCGGGTAGGAGGTATGAAATCACCCAAGAGCATACAAAGTCCTGAAACGATAAGGCAGAGCCATAGGATACCAGGATTGTTCCACATTACTGAAGCTTTATCTATCCTCTTTTGGCCTGAACAGACAGGCCAAAGCAAGCAAAAGACCAGACATATCTGTGCAGCTTTTCCTGGGATGGTTACAAAAACGCAGCATGGCAAGGCTCTTGTCAGGGAAATTTCTGCAACATCCAAATGCCAGCTCATGAAACGCTCCTTTGCTTCCCCAGTGCACTTTCTGTGCCAGTGGGGATCCTGACCCCCAATGCAGGTAGGGCTGGCAAGATGGTACCCTCAAAACGATGGTATGGCGCAGTACTCAGAACGGACTATCTGCCTGTAAGGAAGGGAGGCAGCACCTCAGATGAAGAATAATTTGATTTTTATTGAGAGATATTAAAGAAAAAAACAGCAGAAAGATTCCTGTGTAACTTAAGATACCAAAGAGATGTAATAGACCACTGGAGTTAGCAGAGTACCAGCAGAGGTGCAGATATGGGAACGAGAGGCATTTCAGAGCTAATTTCTCCCAACTGGGAACATTGATGAAAGCAGGAGCAGAACACAGAGGGTACAAAAAGCTGATCCCTTTCTCCAGCAGGAAACAGTGTAACAGTATGAGAAGAGTTGTATCTTTAAATACTACATAATAATTGAATAATAACTACTTATTATTTACCTAATTACTTATCTCTGCTCCATAATGTATCATCTTACTATTTATTAATAGGCAGCTAGACTTTAGAAGAAGTGAACGGTCAGTGCCTCCCTTGGGCTACTGTTAAGGGCTGCTTTCATTTATATCTGTGAAGACCATTCATAAATAAACCATCAAACCATCTACTGGGAGATGAAAAATATCTGTTATGGATCCAAGTTTCCCGAGCCGATCCCATGTGCTGTCACCGGCAATAGGATAGGAGAGAGGATCAGACTTCAAGTCCTGGGCAAGAATTGTTCCAGACCGAAATCTGGTGGTTTTTTGCTAAATGGATTCAGAGTAGCCCCAGCCTTTAAGATGACTGCACAAAGACTTTGCACCAGCCTGCTCTGCTTGAGCAGGCACAACCAGGAGAATGGCTACCAACTTGGGAGCATCTGTCCCACCAGCCTTCCCAGCTTTTAGTCATGAAGGTGAAAACCAAAACCATTTAGTTTCACAACTGCAACCAACACTGGAGCTTCTACCAGTATTCCTGCATTAGCCAGGTCTCCTTACCTCTACTATGTCAGCATTAATAGATTAATTACTCCCAGTAATACTTTCTGCCACTGATGACAATTTCCAGGGAACAAACTGAAACAGTCTTTTTCCCAAGTCATGCAAAGTGCAGCACCTTTAGCAGAAAAGGAACAACCACAAATCCCAAGATGAACGCTACAGGACATCTGTATTCAGAATATAGAGAGACATATATGTATTCAGATCACTGTAAAAAAGCATGAAGCCATACCTTTCTTGCCCTCAAACCCTGGAGGTCCATTAAGTCTAAGCCTAGCTGTATTTACATTTGGCATGTTAACATGGCAAAGCCTTCCAGGAACGGGCAGGATAGAGATCTGGGGAGGTGAGACAGGCAGCCAATGTTCCTGCTTTATTGAATGAGATCCCAAGAAGCTGGTGTGCTCTTAGGGGTTTTTTTTGTCCCCTCTTTTCTCTCACATAGTTGATCCTTCCTGCCAGGAAGGTCCTAGGAATGATGTTGTGCAGCATCTGAAACCAGCAGTTGCACCTAGCATTAAAATGCCTTTAAAACACTTTCCCTCCCCCAGAGCTTCTTCCTAGTCCTCCAGCCATAAATCTCACACCCAGGAGCTGTTGGGGAAGCTGGCTTTGGCTACAGAGCACGGATGCAGGCTGGGAACAGAAGTTATGGGACTCAGCTCTCTGTGGGGCAATACCCCAGGCTGAACGATCCCTCACCTCGCAATTCTTCATGGATCAACCACACTGGCTGTATCAGAGAGCCAGTGTGTTGCAGTTGGGTCTGCAGATAGGTCCGGCTTTAGGATACAGAACACCAGGTTCCTCTAAGTTCTCCAGATTCATACTAGTAAAGACATCACCTCATCAAGTGCCTCCCCACAGTCTCTGCCCTGTCCTCATCTCCTCCCATCCCAAGGAGAGAAACCTCCCCAGCCCTGCTCTCCTGGCAATAGCTCCACAAAGGAAAAAGCCCCTGGGACTGAAGTGTTGCAGATTCCGAGGACATGATTAATTATTTAAATCGACAAAATTACATTCCACTGGTGACATTCAATGCTGTGTCTACTCTGCCTCTCGCTCTCCCCTTCCCCTCCCTGCCAGCCCCTGGCAGCTCTTCTCCCCATGGACATGTGCCAGCCAGGGATCGGTTCCTTCCACTCTGCTCTCTGCTAAATGTTTTTTATTCTCAACCACCTGCCCCAGGCCCTCTCATCAATTATTAATCAAGTGATCCATGAATATGCAAATCAACCCACGCACTCATTTTATTAAATTAACTAAAAAAGAAGAGAGAGACATGGCATGTACAGCAGCAGAATAGATGATGGGGTGGACTGCTCCAGGGAAGCAGGGTTAGGTGCTTTCCAACAGAGAAGGAAGGAGTAGGATGAGAGGGAACATGCACTGTATACAACTAGCAAGAGGATTACTTTTAGAGCCATTTGCATGTTTATTTTAAAGTGATGCTCTGCAGGAACACGGGGGTTGGAAGATGAGTACGTACACATATAGGGGGGCTTTATCCTGCAGTAAATGAATGGGTGGAGACCCCTGTTCCCTTCTCCTAAACCCCATCAATAGGGGCACTGTGGAGCAGGGAGGGCATTTCTGAGATCGGGGTGGTCCAGCTGGCCATGCAGAAAGCATTTCCATCTGGCCCACAGCATCCACCTCAGCAAAAACGCAGCTGTGCTGCATCCATGTGAACAGATAAGGGTAAGCCAAGGACACTGCCTCTGTATAGATCTTCTGAGTGGGAACCACTGCTGCCACCTGCCTGGCTCACACAGGAGAGGAACGAAGGAGGGTTTCCTCAAAAATTATCTCTTCTCCCAGCTGCTAACATGCTGACCCACTCTGTGCTAGGTGCTGAAATGAACTATCCCTCCATCAAGTTTTCTATTTGTGTAGCACCCTGCCTCGCCCCCACCCTCCCAATACTCTCTTCCCCACCTTTGCGCACTAGCTGCTGGTCTTTCTGGATCTCCTCAAGTCAACAGCTTTCCCTGGTGGAGAGGGTCTGATCCACAATGAGATGGATCTGTCATTTCCATCAACTGCAAGGCTGTCTGAGTGCTAATGCCAGATCAGAAAAAGCAAGAACCAAAGGCCTGAAATCAGAAGTTTCCCCTCCAAGACAGGGTGTTGCCACCCCTGTACTAAGGCCCCTTTCACCTGTAGAATTTTCTGGAAAAGACACTCAAAGGGAAGGGGAAGATAACAGTCTGGTCTGCTTTCCCTGTCACTGGTGGTGTGGCAAGCAGAGCTGAACAGTCTTGGGATGACAGTCATTCCCAGTACCTAACACTTGCACACAAGCATCCCCTTGGATGTAGTCAAGACTGTCCTCACCCCACACATATGCTATACTCCCTTCCACCTAAATAAATTGACTTTCTTCCCTTTCTGCCAGCTTCACTGAGCTCCATATCACTGGTTGACTAATGGCAAGTGCTGACCTTCACGAGGGTTTGAGGGAGTTCAGTGCTGGCAGGCAGAAGGGGACTGACTGCACTCCGATGCCAGGATCCCCTCCTTACCCAGGAAAGAGGTAGAACATGGGCAATGGGGGAGAAAGCGCATGTCCTGCCAACAGAAAGGGCCCATTACAAGCGCAAGATCAGTAAGTTATTCCTACTGGATGCTGATATTGGGGGGCACATCTCTCCTGGTCCAGCAAATGATCAAGAAAGCACTGGTAGCACAGGTGATACAACTCTTTCAAGGCAGCCAACTTGTCACTCCTGAGCCATGTGCTGTTTCTGAGACTGTCACACCAAGCTCCTCTGCCAGGGCTGTGCCACATGCTGGGCCCTGGGCCAGACTATGGCTGCAGAAGCCAAACAGATGCTGGACCTGGCAGGAAGCCCACCCTATCCCATATTGGGGCTTCAAGGGAGATGCCACGGTCACTGGGCTGGAAGACTCCCATGGAGCAGCCACCTCCCCAAAGGGCTATGAGGTCTGGGAGATGAGTTTTCTATCTCCTAACCATACAATGATTTTGAAATACAATTTGCAGAATCAGGAAAGTCTGTCACCTCCAGTACAGCCCAGTCACACACACATGCGCATTATGGCATTGCTGAACAGAGGACAGGAAAGGGGATTGCATCAGCAGCTGGAAATTATGTGCTCACATGATTCCTTGCCACTGGTGTGCTTATGGGGGTACCAGAGATGGATGGGAGGAACAGCTTTTTCACCCACTGATCCAAGACTGTTGATTCACATGGAGGAATAATTCTGGTTATAACCTCCTTCTCCATAAAACAGCTAACAAGCCTGCTGACAAAAACTCAGGGCTCAAAAAGATTAAGGACAATGCCAAGTGGTACTAATTTCTCAGTCATACGTGTACTACACAGATGTGAAAAGATGGTGCGAGATCAGAGTCACGATATCAAAACTGGTGCAAATGGTGAGCCCCTATCACGGAGTCAGGGGCCAGAGCTGCTCTACAGCTGCTAGCTCTGGTGTTTGCCTCCCTCAGTGGGAGACATAGCCCTCGAGATCCAGCCTGCACTCCAAGACCTGGAGTGAAACCCCTACAGGTGACTCTGGTATCAGGCTTTCTGATATTTCAGAGCAATGCCTGCACCTCAAGGGAAGTGCACCAGGACCAAGGTGGTGGGGCCAAGTTCAAACATGCCCCACCTCTCTGCACACACAGCTGCAGCTCCCCACAGCAGCCCTCATACTGGGCCACCTGAGGTGCCAACATGCCAAGTGGGAAAGACAACCTGTGCTAAGGACACATGCTTGACATGCACATGTAGGGCTCAGCACCTACAAGTGTCTTGCACAGTTTATCTTTTTTATTCCTTCAGGGCACCCCACACCGCTCTTCTGTGTGCAGCATGCTCCTCTGACGCATTCAGGGAGCAGGAATGCTCCTGCTTCTTAACTTCTGAATGGGAGGGAAAAGGAGAAAAAAAAAGAATTCTCCTAATGTCACCAGCTAAATGTTAATTTGGAATGGGATTTTCTAAATTGCTCTTAACTATGTGCCAGCACACAGGTAAATTGCTCTTGGCTGAGAAAATGGCCTGTCTCTCTTCTCAGAGATTAACATAGAGGACAGTGAATGGAGCAGCAAACAAGAAAACCATGCTCCTTTTACAAATCATTCAATAGTTTCCTGTCTTCTTTTCTATATATTTTTCAGCTGTAAATGAGTTTCTACTACTCACTCTAGCTGAAGGCCTTGCTTGCCATTGTTACTCCCCATTTTCTTTTTAAAGAAGGTGGGGGAAGGAAGGAGAAGTAATTTGCTGCCATGGTGACTCCAAGGAAAATTAAATTGCTGTATTTCCCTCCTACCCCTCCAAAAGCTTCCCCTGACCGCCTTCCCCAAGAACTCTGCTTATTTGGCATAGGAATACCCATGCTGACATTTCTCTGGCTCAAAGGCAGCCTGGCTCCTCAAATGACATCCTGGCCATTTCCATCATAGGAAAGAATTAAGGATACCTCACTTGGTCTTCTGGCTAGAAGAAAAAGCTCAAAGCAGCCTACAAGAAGGTCTAATCACCCCCTCCAAAACTTTCAGTGTAGAAGTAGTGCCAGAAATGTAACCAGGGAGAACAAGCCTGTATATCACTACACTTTTGTCCATCTGCACCTAAAAACATTGGCAGCATAGGTCAGAGGATGTATCTGTGGTCCAGACACTTGCACATTCTTCTCCTGCAAAGAAATGCCAAGAAAAAACTTGGAATACAGCTAGTGCCTAAGACTACAAACCCTGCTTCTTTCCCCAGACAGGAATGTCACAAGCTACCAGTGTCCATCTCTTACATGGGGCAACTATTTCCCTAAAACCCATTTCATATACTCCTCTTGCTGAACGAGCCTTTCCCAGAAGCCTGCAGTCCAGGCCTTGGTTTCAGCTTTGAGTAGCGGTACCTGTTCACTCATAGCTGGGTTGTTCCAGCTACCTAACAAGCCTACTGAATTTTTCTCAAGTCTTCCCTTTACAAAAAAACCCCCATGGGATTGAGTATTAAAAAAAAAAAGAGAACAGAAAAAGATTTTGCCTTCTTAGTTGCATGGATTTTCATATTCCCTTTTCACAAAGAGAAAGGGGAAGGCCTATCAACTCTTTATCAGCTATTGCTCCTCTGCCCCCATAAAGCATCCTTCTCCCTCTTCCACTTAAATACCTTGCTCAACTATTCAGCATACCTTCTCCATGCTGCTTCCTTCTTTCCCAGTCTTAGGGAGTATTTCCGTGTTACCGTGCCCATAGGTGAAAGGAAATCCTAAATGTAATGCTGTAGAAACAGAGCCCTTGCACACCAAGTTAGATTGGGAATGGCCTCCCTTTATCTCAAAAATCGCTGGAAGATCTTGTGCTGGTAGAGAATTTAACACCCATTGGCATTTTGAAGATTATTCCTCATGCTGTAAGGAGTGCAAACATGATTCTTTCTTCTGGAATTAACACAACCTGTCATGTTCTCTTAAATATACAAAGGTTTCACCTGCAGTGCAGGGTAATCTACTGATACAATTAATAATCATGTGATAGATGAAAATGCCTATTTGTTTGATTCATGGATCTTGAGTGAGTATGAGGAATGTGAGACTTACACCTGCCTTCTTTGCATTGGAATTATAATTTATTGCCTCTATGGAGAAAGATCACTCGTTTCTCCCTCCTCCCCCAGATTCTTGCAGCTTGTTATGAAGGAGGTGCACACAGTCCCTTATGGAGACAGATTCAAGTCAGCAGTGACTTGAAAGCACGGGTGCTTCTCCAGATGCCCGACTTGAAAACACACTGAAAGAGCCTAAGCCTTAGAAAGCACAGCGAGAATTGCTGAAAACAAGCACTGCTTGCTTAGCTTTTAGGCGTGGGGCTCTAAAAAATGGGGGCATCAATAACAACCAGCACTGGAAATCCCAGCCTCTCCCCAGCCTTTAGTTGTTTGATGGTCCATCTCCCCCCCATAGGAAGTATCACTGATGCATAGTCTAAAACAACTGTTTTGCATTTTAGAATAATTAACTATACTGTCACTTGCACATGTAAACATCTAACAGCTCAAAACAAGACATGTGACTGATGCATGCTCTAACTAGAGTAGGAACCCCAGCATAAGGCATGGCTGTAGGAAACCCTTATGTGTAGGCACCTCATTATTGCACTGTAACAATCCACATTTCTCCCATGAGCAAGCTAAAAAAGGTGAAAGGAATTAATTCAGGAAACCTAGTCACAGATAATTTTAAAATTCAGCTAGCACGATGGGGAAAGAGTGGTCAGTAAGACCACCACTGTTTGAGGCACTCAGGACAGATGAGGGAAGTCCCTGCAGGAAGGATCTCTGAACTGGGCGGGAATGGTCTGCTGGAACAGGTCCTGAGGATAGGCTTTCAAATGGGGAGTGGAGCTTCTGGTTTGCTACCTATCCCTTCACATCATACTGGCACATCAGGGATCTCAGCTGGAATCCCCATATACCTTCTGGAATAGAATCCAGAGGCAGAGCCTTCAAAGTAACCCAGGAACACATCCCAGGTGCCAGATGTACTCACACATCCCTTTTCCATCTCTGATTTCTAGGACATGAAGAACCCGAATTGGATTTTCATGTCCATGGAACAGGTGCAATACAAAAACCTTTCCAAGAAAAGATTTGGTTTAGGCGCAACTTTCTGAAAGATTCTTTTTCATTTTTTTTATTTTCACTTCCTTCAGTCCTGAAAGTAATTAACTTTCAATGGCAGCTAATTATAAGCAAAGAGAAATCAGAGGCTGCATGGCTGTCTGTTTAGTGCAAGCTCGGCAAAGTGGTTTTTAATTGGAAACCCTCTTTGTCGTGTGCATTTCAATCCATTTTGCACCGTATTTATCGTTCCAGATTCATATTATATCCATGACCTTTCATCTAATGACAGAAGCTCATGCAGAGAAAAAAATTATTATTTTAACAAACAGACATTAAAGCTATGAAAGAGAAAGAAAAAAACAGGCAAGAGGAGAAAGCAGGAATGGCACGACATGAGAATAAAGCACATGCTAGATGGTAGATGCTGATCTCTCCCTCCTTTTCCTCTGGCACATGACCTCTGCAGGAGCCCTCCAGCCCACAGCTATTGCTACACCATCACTTGGCCGATGCCAAACACTAATGAATAGCAGTCACTGAAGGCCTTACAAAACCAAGCTTTCTATTCCCATGATCACACACTGGGGAAGAGACATCTCAGAGGTGCATCCTGAACAGAGCTCTTTTGTGCAGCCAGCAGCATGTTAGAAGTGGTGGGCCAAGTCTTCTGCAATTCTGCAGTTTACCATGATTGCAAGTCAGAGTTTAGTACGTCTTCCACGTGTGAGAGTTTAGAAACACAAAGCTGAAAATCATTGCAGACAACACACAGCCTGAACTGCGGGGCATGCGTTGGAGATAACTGAGAAAACAGATCCTAATTCCACACATGTAATGATGCCATCCCAAATACCTGCAAGTTCACCCACCGTACTTCATCTGAGTAGAAGATGTAGAATACAACAAAATCCTTTTTATTCCTTGCTCTTTGGCCAAAGCATCAGCCCCAGGCTGAACCCTCAGCCACACTCCCTGACACTGCCTGTGTTTTCTTAGCAAGATCTCACCACTGCATATAGTTGCCAAAAAATAATCTGTGGCCTTGAGTGGCAACGAAATGGCTCAGAGACCTTAGGTCCCTGTGGTGGTAGAACAGCATCTCAATGCAGATAGCAGCAGTGGCTCTTTCAGCACCGGGGTGGTTGGTAGGTTGCATGTGATCCGATCTGAACTGGCATTTCCCACTGTTAACGAGCAGTTCTTGCCAACTGCCCACCTGGCTTCTGCAAGAAACAGCTTAGCAGGCACTAGATGTTTGGCAAAAGACTCTGTAGATTAATTGCAGTAAATTTATATGATACACTGAGCACCAACTGCCTAATCTACGTTTACCAGCAGCAGGGATGGACCAGTAGCAAAGGGCCAGGGATATCCAGCAGCTCTTCCTAGAAATATGTGTGACTGGAATAGCTAATAACACATCCTTACCTCCACCCTTACTTAAGTTAGCCGGCATGCATCCCAGTGCCTCCCATAAGGAGAGCTCTCTGAGGGGTAATTTATCCAGCAAACCAGCGTTTTACTTACTACCTAACACCATGCTATTTCTGCTCAGGACTGTATCACTTCACATTAACTTTCAGAAAGAACAGATTTTTTTGCGAACCCTGTGCTGAAATTTATTTTTCTGCTTGTGAAGTCATTCCTCTACAGGTTCACACACATTCCGTGGAAAAGAGTGCAAGAAACAAATAAGAGACCAAAGCAGAATGGAAGGATACTGGTACTACATCTGGATACCAATGTCACCTGTAAACCTACAAAGGAAATACAGGAAGTGTAAAACAAAAACTACTAAAATTGTATGTAAATAAGGCAATAACCAAAGGTATTACAGCAGCCATTTGTTGAACTTGATGGCCAGGAAGTAGTTGCCTTGAGCCTTGGGAATATAACCGACTATGCAGAACTCAATGATATTTTCAGAAGTGCCAAAGTGCAGTGGTGCCCAAGACACACTGAAATTCAGTGAAACTCAGACTCCTAACTCAGGCCTTGCATAACATCTGTTTAGAAAACTTTACTCAAAGGTACAACATAGGCCAGAGCTCCAATGCTAAAGATTCATAAGCTCTTTAAAAGCACAGCCAGGTACCACGCTTTGCATATCATTTGGAATCCATCTTCACATCAGATGCCGATATATGGTCATAAAGTGACTGACAGGCTCTGGACAGGCATCTACAGAACCCTCCAAACAAAACTCACCCCTGAAAGGTTGACTGAGAACTGCTTTATGGGGTAGATTTTCAGAAGTGCAAATGGCCCTTGGGCACACCACTTCCACCAACTTGCAATCCCTGAAATACTAAGCAGGTAATTTAGAAGCCAAAGAGAAAAAAAAATATTTGCAGAGCAATCACTTATAACTATACATCCACTCCCAGTGCCTCTTTGTGATTCATTAATAAAGGAAACTCGCAGACTAGCAGCTGTGTTCAAGAAACATTGCAGCAAAGTCCATCTGAGCACCAGCACTAAATATGCCATCAGATGTCACTGTGCAGATTTGGGAGTCCTTATATTGCTAGGTTGACATCCATCTGGCCACTTTAGCACTGTTGAAGCAGCAAAGGGTTGCAATTTTTATAGCCCTGCTCTCCCACGTAAACTCGATACATCAGGCTGTTTGAGGTGAAGATTTGTTCAGCTGCGTCATGGCTGCCCAATATCTTGTCAAGACAGCATTGCATGTGCTCAGGAGATCTCCTGAAGACCCTTCCCTCTGTTCCCTTCGTGAACACACGGGAAGACAGCTGAAAAAGTAGCAAGAGATGAAGGGGTATGTGATTACAGACTATAAATTCATCAGATGGGTAAGCACCAGGGAGGAAAAAGAGCTCTTTAAACGAAGAGATCATGTTGACATAAGAGCATATGGATGTTAACTGGCCATGAATACACTTACACTGGGAATTAAAAAGATGCTTTTAAACCTTCAGCGTGGTGAGATTAGCCAGGGACCTCCAACTTCAGTATTAGGGGAAAGCCATCCCAATCACGTTGCAAGTTTTCATTATGAAAAGAATATTATACAACCAGGAGCTGGATCAGATAATCCAGAGGTTTCCATGTATCCCACGCTGTAGTAAGAACCACCCACAACACTTTGCTATGTGGCAAAGTCACCCCATCCAGTTGCCCGGAAGGTTTTTCCCTTGATCAGTGGACTATGTACAAGTACTAACAAACCACAGTACCCTGAACATCAGAGCAACCAAAATTGTTTTTGTAAGCCTGTTCAATAAGTCTAGAATGAACAAGTTTTTAAATGCAAAGGATATGTTTTCAAAAGTAGCTTTCAAAAAACAAGTCCCATTTTCAAAAAGAACTCAAATCCCCAAGTCCTTTGATTTTCAGGAAGACAAGCTTCTGAGCAGCTAAGGTGCTTTTGAGAGTTTTGTCCCTAGTCTTTAATGTAATTTTAGGCACTTTGATTTACTCTCCCTTTGCTGTCACACAACATAGTTTTGTCCTATGCCATATTGAAAACAGTGTCTCTAACCTTTTGATTCTAATGGAGCTTGAAATACTAGGATAGATGACAAACTTTACTCAGTTTTGATTACTCCCTTCCGTACGCATGAGGATTGTGGACCACATAACAATGCTGAAAGATACAGATAAAAAAAGATATGGATAAAAAAAGAAAGATTTGCTGTTGACTTCAGCACCAGACCTAACCCAGACTTTATGTATATTATACACTTCACAAAAAACCCAAAACCACAACAGGTCTTTGTACAGGATCTGGATAACCAGAGTTCCCATCTATTCTCTCCTCAGCCACTAGAAGTGCCTACCTGAGTAGAAGTTTTGGGCTTTTTTTAGAAGGCTTTTTTAAAAAAAAATTATTACAAGGCTATAGCCCTGTTGCCAGATTGTGCCTGGACTATAAACATCTTGCCATTGCCAACATGCCAGGTAACAACTCTTTGCTGCCAAGTTAAAGATTTGAACTAGACACTTCAACTGATACAAGTGGAACTGATGGTGAGGACCAAAGAGGCTCCAGCTGAGTAGCTGACCATGAAAAGTAATCTCTTAATTCTACAAATTTAATGTTTTTTTTTATTTAATCTGAGATTGCAGAAACACTTTAGACATACTTCATTTGTATGTTTTATCACGTAAGGCAGACAGTGAAAGGCAAGCTATGAATTTTACTTCTTAAATGAAGACCTTTACTCAAAAAAATAGCAAGCAATTCTGAAAATGCACCACACTGGTTATTTTAGTCTGAACAAATCTCAAGATACAGATCAAAAATTTCTTCTCAAGAAACATCCTGCTTACCTATTTCAACAGACCATGTATCTCAGGCACTATAGCCAAGATGCCTGTGCCCTGCCTTTCATCACCCATGTGAGGTCAATAGGCTGACCTGAGCATGATGCATGTTTGCAGTCCAGTCTGGACTGCATTTTGGTCCTGACTTTTTACTCTGACTTACCAGACCTTCAGCAGAACTCTGTTGACACAGTAAAGCAAAGGACAGCTGCCATAGGGAACATATTAAGTTTCCGATGAACACAAAACTTTCTTTGGAGACCTAAGGGCTCTTCTAATATCCTACCCCATACGAACATACCATCTTCCTTGCCACCCAACAACAGTTTCTTAATGTTTTGCAATCTATACATTCCACCACAACTATAACAAAAAGCATTGCCATGCATCTTATTAATACAACCCTCCCCCCCCACCGACAAATAACCACTCCAACTCCAGAAAACACTGCTCGCTGTCTCCAGAACACGTATTGCTTGCTGTCTCCTCTAGTAGTCATAAAAGCTGTAGCCAATACTGTTTGGATTACAAAATGCTCCAATATTTGGGCATAACTTGATGGATGCTAATCAGTTACAGTGAGATATTGTTATTTACCACAGCTACTATTAAGATGTTTAACAATGACTAGGACTCAGAACAAGCTGTGCATGCCTAGTCATCTCTTTTTTTATCCCCCTCCCAACTTTATCACAGGCAGGCACACAACTGGCAGTTTTATTGCCAGTCCAAGTTACCTAGTCACGTCATTGTGAGAGTATTCAAATCAAATTAAATAACTTACCGTTACTTTAAGGACAGTCAAGAGGATTAGAAAGCAGAAAGACTTACCTATGAAGAAAAAAAGAAGCAAAATTATGGAATGAGCCAACACAAGAACAGAAGGTCTCCAACAATTCAAGTTCAGAGATATGACAAAAAATGCCAAGAAAAGCAGATCTAGTTCCACACAGTGACAGCCCCCCCACATCAGAGAGGACCATCCTACAAGATGACACTGAGAACAAGGGTTATTTTAATCACACTTACAGATAGGCTCAAAACAAAAGTTTAATTTCCTGCCCCAAGGAACTTACGTTCTCATTTAAGATGAGCGCATCAGACTATGATCACCTGGGGAGCAGGAAAATAATACTACACTCATATTTGGCTGTGAGAGCATCAGACAAGTCTTAAGGATTATGTGAAATACTTGTGCTAGCTGTCATAAGGGAGCAATTAAAAAATAAATACAATAAATTAGTTCTGAATTGGCTCTAAAATGTGAAGGGGGCTTATTTCCTATGGTTATTTTGCATGCAGAAAAAAAGTAAGATTTTTGCAAGGTACATCTCTTCATCGTTATTAACCATGCAGGTCTTTGTGGTACACAGGAACTGCTGTTATAGGCCAAGGCTCCACGGTGCTAGGTTACTATACAAACAGAAAAGCAAAGATGGCTTTGTTCATAGGGGTTTCAAGGTGCTTCCACTGAGTTTCTCATGAGTTTTCATGAGAAAATGGTGAAGCTTGACGATGGTGAAACTACAAGTATCACTGAAAACCGCTGGAAATCCCATACTCATTGGGCTTCCCACTCAGGCAGTCTCCTGTCCTGCCACTGTAACCTGTCTTTTGATTCTTACGCAGTGAATTTGACTCCACACACACCCCAGGCCCAGCCTCCCATTCAGAGAATTGCCACTGCCGTCCTTCAGGCAATCGTGCCTCTCTGTGCTGGGAAGAGCTGCGCTGAGCATGGCTATCAGCTGCTGTGCAGAACGCCTACAAATACTAACTCCATTCCATAAGGATGGATATTTTGCACATTATCATTGCTTCACTATTATTTCTGAGCAGAAGGTAAAAAATAAAAGCTCGTATCACTGAGTATAATGAAGCATTCCTATAATAAGTGTATTTATTTTGCTTCAAAAATATTTTCAGGGGACCCCAATCCAAAAATCCATTTATGTCAATAGCCCAGAGCAGAAGGGAGCAACAGGGTACAGTCAAGAGATTAATCAGAAAGGGAACATCACTTCTGTGGGATATAGACCCATATCAGCAAGCTTTTATCCCTGCTTGAACGCAACTCAGACTCAGTTTACTGACATCAGAGCAAGCTCATCAATACGAGGATTTCTGGCTATACAAGTCCCTGTTCATTTGCACAGGGGGTACCGCACCACATTGTACCAGCTGTTTTGCCTACAGTTCAAACCATATGGATATGATCACCACTAGTAGGGTCAACAAGGTGGTGGTTCCCGAATAATATTCACCCACAACTCTTGCAGTCTTCCTGGTGTCTCCATTAGTCATCAACACAACTTAATTCTACAGCATGTCCCTCCACGCAGCCAGCACCACCCACCTCAACTGGATGTAACTCATTTAATGGAAGGAAAACACAAGTGTCTTGGCAAGAAGCAGCAAGATTGGATGGTTCATTTCAAGATGGCAGGCTTCAGATAATTTTTTCCAGTGAATTGTATGCAAAGACAGAAAGGATAAAGATGGTTATCCAGAGATGGAAAAGCAGATAACACTAAAATATTTGTTAACAGCCTGAACCCAGTCATATCTCAATGTACACACTCTCTTCAGAAATGGCGTTGCAGATGTTTTGAACAGTCCTTGGTGCTCAATGCATACCAGAGTCACTGAATACTTATAAATAAATATTCATGGACAATTTGTGAACAGGCTAAAGGCTCATTTCTTGTAGTGAGCTTAGACTCACTGATGTAAGAACAGGAACCATGTCACATGGCATCAATGATCCATCAAATAGCATGGGAAATTAGGAGTAGATACTCAGAAAAAGACAGTCTCAAATAAACCAGAGGCTAACATTCAGTCACACAAACTATTTATCTAACAACCGAGAATAATGAACAAATTAGTATAAAATCAGACTGCTACCAGATAACTTACTGAACAGAGGGGTGAGAATACATTTTGATAACACATTGCTGCCTGCCAACAGTTCACCCTGCTCTAACTCTTACAAATAGAGTGCACTGACAATAACTGGGAGTAGTGATAGAAAAAAAAGAGGGAGAATGATGAGCAGTAGAGAATAAAACATGAACAGTGATGGAAAAACACCAGTTCCCCCTTTGCAGGAAAAGGAAATGAGACGGACAAAGCCCTCCTCTGCTTACACTGCTTGAGATCCTACCCATTCCGGACAGGTTGCAGCAGATTTGGCCCCCACTGGGCAAAACCTAAGAGCACAACCACCTACAAAGAACAACACTGGGTATAATGAACAAAAATCCCAAAGCACAACCTCCACCACTTTCTCCTCCTTATCACCAGAGGACACCAAGTCCTCTTCCCCACCACTACCCCTTGCTCCTGCTAAACTCTTCTGCCTTGCAGATAGCTCTACCCGTCAGTCACTCAAGACACTTGGTCCGGCTCATCTTAAGGACACACAACAATAGGGAAATAGAAGAGCAGCTTAGCCAGCTCTGCAAGGGAGATTATTCAAAAGATTAATTACTGAACATAACAGAAATAGGAAATGGAGGGTGCAACGGGAAAGGGGATGGAGGAGGAAGGGAGGGAGCCAATGACTTTCAGCTGCTAAATCTGGCTTTCCAAATCCTTAAAGTCCTTTACAATTTAGGCTGAACAGGGAGGGGACAGGAGGGGGATGGGCTGTGTTGTTCACTTGCATGTTTGATAAAACCTCAATTATGTTCCTCTCCTAATCCTGTGTCATTAGGAGCAAAATGGTACATTGGGAGGCCATTTAGATATGAACGCCTGCAACCTCACCATCCGACCTGCTGACTTCTTTCTTCCTTCTGCTCTCTCTCTTTTTGTTGCTGGAGCCAATTATATTTAGAGATGTGATTTTTTTGGCTAGGCAGTTGGCCTCCAGCACCAGGGGTCCCAAAATGGCCTGGCTGGAGACTCTTATGGCCATTATTATTATTTTTTTGGTGTAAAGGTCATTATTACTATAATAGCTGGGAATGAATCTGTCTATTCAGAGCTTTTTAAAAGAAAAACAAAGCCTCCAAAACAAAACAAAGGAGAATTTTCTGTGGTGCCTCCAAACCCTGTTCTCATTGGAGCAGGAGGAGCCTGGCTGCCAACTTCAATGGAAGAGAAGGATTGAACCCAACTGGAGAGTTTTACAATGCTAAAACAAAAGCCTCAGAAAGCAACCAAGTGAATTTATATATAAAGCCTGTATCTCTCTGGTCCTTGCTGATGGAAGGAAACAAAATTCAAAGGAGCAACTGTCTGTATAATCCTCCCTTCATCCTTTGCTTAATATCAAACCCAGGTCTGGCCCTGAGCACGAGTCAGACATGATGGAAAACCTTGGGTCAGGAGCATTCAATGCCATACAGAAGAGCCCCGAGTACAGCGGCACTGTCACTTTGTCACCTCTGTATTCTTCGTTACCCCAAATCTGCACCTGTGTCAGTAGTTCACCAGAGATGGCTGCATTTCAGTGACGTGAAACAATCCATACATCATTTATATGGTTTGTTGTGCTTTCTCTGCTGAGAGATCGATACAGGTATCTCTTCTCATTATACTATAATGCATGATGAGTGCAGTCACTATCTTAAAGTCACTTGCCAGTGCATGACATAATGAGCCCTGCTTTTTGTCCTTTGGACACTGTTGCATAAAGGCATTATGAGAGTTCACGGGCAATCAAGTTAGTATTTTATTTAGATAAGCACCAAAGTGAAGGAGGCCAATAAACCTTTTCTCAGCTCTTCCCCAGCACTAGCTTTGAAGGCTGATTTGGATGCCACCAGGGGAAAAAAAACCCAAACCAATAATCAAAGCATGTTTGGAGCCTCCACAACATTCTAGAGAGGCATAATGTTATATACCCTTCCAAAAATGAAGAATCTATCTTATTGCTTATTAAAATTTAGGCAAATCATGAGGGTAAAGGGGATAATAAATAACCTTGAGGGAGAGACAAGAGTCTTGGCAAAAGTTCCAAAGCATCACAGGCAAAACAGTCTTGACTTTGGGAATTTCACTTAATTTAATTTATTGCCAATTAACATTAACTTTTATTTACTGATTCAGGCATTGGAAAACAAACATGACAAACAATTAAACAAACACTTAGGTAAACCCCTTTCTTCCTAGTTCCCCAGGCTCTACCTCAGTACAACATATCTTCCCTGCCCCCAAGCCAGCAGATCTCCCCCTCCCTCATTTTGAGCACACATTAGACGCACTCCCTGCAAGCCCCATGGGTGAGGTGACAGGCAGTGAAGGAAATTGGGTCACTATGTGATGCTTTCTTGCTACTGCTTCTTCTTTCTTACTGTTTCCTTTCTCTGCTCCTTCCTTTTTGCTTGTTTCCTCTTCTCTAGCTCAGGTCCTCCACAGGCTGCAGTCCCTTAGGGTGTCCCTGCTCCAGTGTGGGTCACCCATGGGCTGCAGCACCTCCTGTACTAAAGCACCTCCCAGCACAGAGTGCCTCCCTCCAAGACACATCTTCATCCCCATCCCCAACAGTGTCCCCTTCCACTTGCCGCCTCCTGTATCTGCTTCTGCATCCCCTCTTGTGTCTCATGTCATGCATCCTCACATCTCCTCCTCTGCCTTCTTTGTTTTCCCCTCTCATGTCTCCCCACACAGCCCCCACAGAGAAGCTGGAACCCCTCTGACTGTCCACCTTCCAACCTAAGGAAAAACATCCATCAAGGATTATGCTGGAGTTGGCAGAAAGCTTGCCCTCCAGCTACCCAGGCTGTTGCTGTCTATCTGCACGGAGTTATCTGCCTTTACGGTGGTCACTCCAGCACCTTGCATCAGCACAAAAATATCATTTTAGGGAGAGCAAAACCAACAAGGTATGCTGTATTGGGAGTGACCAGTACAGCTAACCACATCTTTTCCTCACCACCTTCCAACCAAGGTTCTCTAGCCACTGGAGCCATTTCATGCTGAGACAGTGGAAAATGTATTTTCAGACTGGGTGATGCTCAATCCTTCCTCCTTGTTTATCCTCCCTCCCTACCAAATATTCAGTCTGCAAGTGAAGTAGTAGACAGCCATATCCCTCAGCACAGCTTCCCTGAGTCAGAGTCCACCTCCACAAACTGAAGCTCTTTTAATAGCACTGTTGATGAGAGATTGCATATCTAGTTAAGTGCTATTCAGATGCACCCACAGACGTTCACTGCTTCAGAAACACATCTCTTTCTAATAATATAGTTGGCTACATTATCTTATTTGACACTAAAAACTTGAGATGATTGATGGTAGTTTAAATTCTGAGTAGACAAAAATTATAGAGCAGCTTTATAATCTTTTGCATTAGTGCCCTGGGGAAACGGCTTTATCGCATTCAAAGGACAGCATGACTGATGCTAAACCTCTACCCTCCCAGCCAGACCAGCTTTCCATGAAGGTCTCAAGCAGCCTGGTCAGGTGTCTACCTACAAGAGTGGCTCCGAGGGCCAGGCATTTGATCATTAGGTGCCATGCTTTTTATCTTCCCTAACTACTGCTTTGCAGTATCTCTAACTTACTTGCAAGTAAGTCAGGATCAAGGAACAAAGAGAGAGGAAGGATGATGAAGGGAAAAGAGGCACTTTCCCTTAGGTCTAAATAGCTATCCTGCTGAGAAGCAATGTAGTGTTTGCTTCCTGGACACACAAATTCTATAGAAGAGCTGAGAAACTATCCTATTCAAGAACCTGCCCCAAGAGAAAGAGCAAATATAATGGCAGCCATAAGGGGGTGGGTTCAGGGAGGATTGGGCTTTTTTAATGTGACTGGAGTGAGTGACATTCATTACTTTGAGAATCATAGTGTTTATTTCAATACCCAAATAAAGGGAGTAGGAACTTACACTCACTCTCTCCCCAATATCTTTTCCCAATTTGAAAAAGCAGTCCAAATCAGAGCTCTCTTTATTAAGAAAAAAGAAAGAGAGGTGCAGAGCAAGAGGACTCTCTCATCAGGAGAAACACAAGGGAAAATGAAGGCTCAAAACCTCTCAAACAGCTCATATGACTTTAATAAAAGCACAGATGACCATATAGAGTCCACGTGAGTGTAGAAGACAGGAACAGAGATGGACACCAAATTGGAAGCCTCCTTAAGTTTGCTGCCAGAGGATAGTGTCCTCACTGGTCCTTCCCCTCAACTCATTACCAGAAATCACCCTTTGCCTCAGCCCCCAAACCCCTGCAAATTCTTATGGCTATAAACATCCTTACAGAAGACAACTCTCCTTTTCCTCCCTGAGGACTTACAACACACAACAGTTAGTGAGGAAAGAGCACGACATGGAAAGTAGATATCGCTAGAGCAATGTTCCCTTCTATTTCAATGAATATCACTGTTTTATCAACTCCTTTTCTTGTCCTCCACTGCTTATGCATCAAGCCTGATTCTATTAACCCACACAGAAATCTCTTTAGGCTGGGTTTCTATCGACAAAATGAGGGGAAAGAATTTCTCCAGTCTTTTCTGAGCATTGCAAGCCTCCTTCCTAGGTCCAAGCCCATCCCAGGACAGAGGTATCAGGAAAATTCCACATAGTAAATGCTAGTCTTCATGCTAAGCTCACTAAACAAGCTAGCAATACAGGCAAAAATTTCACAACAGTTCATTTGAGTCTGTTCAGCTGAAGACTGGCGTCCCCAGGTTTCGCCAGACAAGAAGCTGCCCAGCATTTTGGGGGCAGGTGGTGGGATTTTTTGCACCATGGTTTCACAGTACTGCTGCATGCCCATCCCAGAGTATACTCAACAAAGTAAACAAACTCTGATTGGCACAGCCATGAATTACAAACCTAGCAATGTCCCCAACAAAAACAAAGTGATGTTAAAATGAAAACACAGGAATCTATTCTGTATCAGAACTGCCATACTCTGGTACAACCACCTGCAGTTTCTCCAGCTCAGAGCAGCAGTAGCTGATGGTGTCGGGTGAGGTCACCACACAGTCCCTCCTACCTCACAGCCTGAACAATGTCATCACAAGAGGGACCAGAGCCTGCTAACCTAGTCAGTCCCCTGAGAAAGACACACAACCCGAGGAGTAAGTATTTAGAAAGCTTCCTTACTACGTGCTAGCCAGTGGGCAGCGTTCAGCTGGGGAAGAGTAAACCTCATCGCCACAGGAAGTAATGTTCTTAAAGCAGCATCACCAACAGCAAAGAAAATACAAGATACACCACCTGCCTGCATAGGTTTCAGCAAGCTTGACAGGGAGAGGAACATTTTTCCTCCCATATTCAGAGGAAAATATCATCTCCTTGCCTGTCTTTATCCATCTTTTGTATCTCACCTTTTAATTAGCCTATAAACATTTTGGAGGAGAGAACTGCCATTCTGATTCTGCATTCATGCAGGGCAGAGTGTCTTGGTTAATGGCAAGGCCACCTTAATGTTGCTGAGATAAGAGCCATCATCAGCCAGCCCCAGCTCAGCAGCTTCGCAGTTACTTTCGCCGTGCCGGCCTGCAGCTCCCTCGCCTTTGCAGGCAGGCTGTGTGGCTTCCACATGCGTTCTCCACACATGCTGGGGCTTGCAGAGTGCCTCTGTACGGCACAGCATCATTCCCCACCCCGACTGGCTGCCCCCCTGCCCCAGCACATACCTCTTCTACCACCCTCACCCCCCTCCCCACTTCCCCTGCTATCTCACTCCCGATTAGTTGCATGCTTGTGATTAAGTCCCTTTTAATAAATGACTCCTATTAAACTGGATTCCTCTGTCACTGAGAGAGACATAAAATTAAAAACTGTCTGTCTTTAATCATGCCAGGCTTCATCTCCGTCTCTCAGGCTCCATTTATCAATAATTAATATAAGGAAGACTGAAATCCATTTCAATTTCAAAGACCCAAATGTTACATTTTTTAATAAAAAAGGAAAGAAAAGAAAGGAAGAAACTACCATTACTCCCAGAAACAGAGACAGCCAGACTCACACACGGGAAAAGAGAATCTGGCAGCGCTGTAGCAGCCTCTAAAAGGAGCGAGGGGCTTGGATGTGACAGGCAGCTTTCTCCTCGTGGTTTTGCAACTGGGGATTTTTCTTCTCAAATACTCCCACACAGAGGAAGGACCCCAGGGGTCCCAAGGCCTACAGGGATCTGCACTGCAGCTTGGGGCCGTATTTCCCTTGGTTTCACTGAGTCCCCAGAGCTACGACAAACCAGCAGACTGCACTACCCAGTCTGCTGATCATCTTTTCAAAAATTGCCAGATCTCAGATGCTCCAAGGGAAAGTCACAACCAGCATTTCCCTGCAAACACACTAGCAACTCATGGCAGGATTTACTGGGATGAGCAAGGATGTGGGGAGGCAAGTCACCAGCCTGGTTCTCATTACATTGCTCCATGAAGGACTAGGATTAAAATCCTTCTTCCTTTATTCAACTGGTGTGCTGCTGTTTATTATGGCTTTCTGTCACACCACTGCACTCAGCTTTTCAGCCGATCCTACTCTTGTTACATAGGAAGTACAAGAAAGTCCAACACAAATATTGACAAACACCACCAAAATTTTTCTTTTGGCTTTCACCCCAAGAATGGGGCTCACTGTTTGGTGTGAAGATACTTGGAAGAAGAAAACTGTTGGACATATCTACCTCTGAAGTGAAGAGCAATCACAATTTGAGTAGATATCCCTGCATTTGGGTACCACACGTAGCACATCTGGTCACATAATCAAGATTGCCTTGAGCTCTGACTGTGACCAGCTTTAGATCAGGTTGGGTATCTCTGAGTACAACTCTGTAGTATGGTCCTTTGCCAGCAATGCAACTTGAGGAAAGCCCCCTGTGACCGTGGTGATGTTGTGCCCCAAGTCCCTTGCCCTGCGAGGGCTGTCTAGCTCAACTCAGACCACACTGAAGATATCCACGCAGCTTTCTGTCAGTTCAGAGCACAGACAGACAAACCAACATCTTCAAGAAAAACAAACCACAAAACTCTGTCATGCAGGTGTATCTGACATGAGCTCAAGTCAGATTGCATGGACACACTGCCTTAGTGGACTGGATGGCTGCACCAGCCACAGACCTGTGTGCCATTACATAGGTAAATATCTAAGTAAAAGTGAAATAGAGCACAAAATGCAGGAGTTATCCTTTTGGGAAGAATCTTGCACATGAAAAAACCACCAAAAACTACACCCACAAAACTTTCCAAACCCAGGTTACTGGTCAACACCCAAATGACATTGATCAGATAAACACACAGCACCACTCCAGAAATACAGGTGAACCTCTGAGTTGGAAGCTACGCAGGGTAATACCCAAGTCTCACAATTCCCAGCATACTCACCAGCCAAATACTTGGCCCAACATGTCCAGAGCCTCAGCAGCTACCCAGACCCCCCAGTCTGTGGATCTCCGCACATAACCACCCGCCCATAAGCACCATGGATGGAGGGAGTCCTACACAACTAAATCCCACAGCTGGAGGTAGCAACAATTAGGACATTACCCTCCCATTAAGAACCGTATGCAGGGGAACACGATAAGCAGCCTGGTGTAACACCATAACACTATCAGTCATTACGCAGTAATTACCGTGCAACTACGCAGGGACACACACACACCCCCCCATGGTTACAGTGGAGAAATATAATTCAGTAGCCTTTAATTACTGCAGAACCACACGGCAACAAACGATGACCTGCCCACTGGTATAAAGTGGCTCTATCACTCATTGCTCATTCCCTGGTAGTTACTAAGGGAACCCTTTGGTAATGCCACAGCGACTGTGGTGCACTGTGGCTACGAGGTTTTTCCGTCCGAGCATATTGCGCATTTTCAAGACTGTTGGAGGGAGAGGGAGGGGGCAGTATGGAGGGATTAAAAAAAAAACAAACCCCACACATTTGCTGAACTACTGTTGTCTTCCGAATAAGCTCCCTGTTCCATGCCACTGAATTGTGGCAACATTGTGGTAATGCTTTCACTGAAACTTAGACGTGAGGGGGATAATTGCACCTTTGCCCTGCAGATCTTGTGGTACTTGTAATTATATCCCGTTACCAAGGAACACAGCAATTTCGAACCTATTACCCACAGGTATCGTTTATTTCAGAGTTAAATTTATTACTTCAATGCCAGCCTCGCTCGTGGTTCTCCTTTATGCATTCAAGCTTCCCTGGTGACAAACATTGAAAATCGAGTGAACTGAAAAAGATGGGATGTAGGAACAATAGATGGGAGCAGAAGACACGGATGCCTTTCTGGCCCTTGCTCTAGCCCGCGCATTGCTTTTGCACTAAGCCCAGGGGATCTTCTTAAGGGAGGAGGAACATCAACAGGAAAGGGGAACAACTCTTCTGCACACGGAGAGGGGCCGCAAAATGAAGCTGCTCCCAGGGCCACCCCTCATCTGCGATGGGGCTGCGGTGCTGGCTCTCAGCCCACACAGAGACAACAGTTGTCACAGCTATCCACAATTTCCAGGCTGCTGTGCTTTGTAAAGCTTCCCTCCAAGAGCCTCTGTGCCTTCTAACAACTTTGTCTGCAAAATTAGGGAAGGAACAGCAGAGGTGTGCTCTAGTGCACAGCTGAACTCTGATACAAAGGACTGCCAACTGGTCTGTAACTACATAACGTGCTATAGAAACATAAATGCTGTTTACTTCTGACTATTCCATTCCTAACAAGTGGGAAGTCACAGGAGGAAAGAAGAAATTGATATTTTCCCCAAGCTATACCAACATTTTAAAAGGAAACAAGCAGTCAAGAATATAGATCTTTGCCAAATACAGTATGTAACATCACCAGCAGCGGAAAGGAAAAACATGTGCATCCAGTTCTGCAGTTTCCCCTTTCCCAGGTAGCAAAGATGCTCACGCTCATCACCACCACTGAGCTCCTCACAAGTTTTGTGGCATTTCTGCACACAAGCCAGTGCAATCTCTGGACTACCGCAACCTATGACAGTTTTTAACAGCTCTTTAAAGGATATTCCAGCAACCAGGTACTGCACCTTGACCACTACTGACACTCTCCTACTCCAGAAGGGCAGCCTGGTACTCTTCATCTTGCCTTGGGAACCCCTAGCTTGTCCAGAGGGGAAGGATTTAATAGAGGATGCTGGAATGTAGTGATTCAGTCCTGACTATCCTGTGTGGAAGGGCAGGACAGGGCTGAAAGCAAGGAGGACAGGGCAGCGGGAGGCAGTCAGGACCACAGGGTCAGTCCCCCTCCAAGTAACCACTCTCAGAGCATGGGCGTGCACAGCGAGCATCCCAGGTTACACACAGTTTAGCTAATGACAGCGGGTCTCCATTTTCGGAAGATCAAACAATATCAAATACAAAAAAGGCTAGGAAGAGTAGATAGAGATACTGCAGATGTGTGTCCCATTTCCTGCATTATCTTTGCGACGAAGAAGTTGCCTCCTCAGAAAACAATAGGTGCTCCAGCTCCCGGAGAGGAGCTCGCTGCTGTTCAAATGCATCGCGCTGTTACGGCAAGTCAAGCTCTAGAAGCAACACAAAAAGATAACGCTCGAACATGAAGAGAAGACCTGAAGTGAGTTGTTATGGAAACCAGATTCTCACAAGCTCACACCACTGAATGAGGTCTCTCCCCTTACGTCCATTTGTCAAAAAGCCTGAAATGCACAGGAGTTGCTAATGACCACGGCTCTGTTGTCTCACCTTGCGTTCACTCGCAGGCATCACTGCCATTTTCTCTCCATTAATCTAACCTGGCCCAAGCACCTCCAATGGTGGGAAGGGACTCGGGACTCCGGCAATGCCACAGGACAGAACAGGCTGGTCCCTTTGGCATTCCTTGCTTGGAAGGACCGGTGCGGGTAGTAGCAGATTTTAATCAAAAGAAACAATGCCCACTTCAATACCAACTACTTCACTGTCAAACTTTAAAGTTGCAGAAAAATCAAAATAGCACCAAAAGGTGGCAAGACCATATGTTAACATGCTCAAGACCATGATTGGCAGTGTAAACGTAGGGGATGGGGAGCAGCTACTTTACCTGAGCTATGTAGTGCCATTCTACATGCCCTGGGTTCTCTCATCTGACTTCTGCTGGCCTTTCCAGCAGCACATATATCTTCTACAATTGACATTTGCCACTATTGCCTCATATTACATTGACTATACAGAACAGGCAAATCCTTGTGTATGCTTATACAGAAACAAAAAGTCTGTATGGCAGTGTTCTGATAACAGCAATGGGTAAACATCATTTTCCCACAGAAGCAAAGCAGGGAGCTGGCTACAACAGACTGCTAAGCAGCAGAGATGCTGCCTTTCCCCATCACTGCGAAATTTCGGTTACATCGGTGGAAGAAGAGGTTGGGGTAGACCTGGCACTTACTTCCTGCTGAGACCCCCTGCTTCCTAGGGCTCAGTGCTAGCAAGACCAGCGAGATGTTTTTCCCAGGGCTTCCCCCATGCAAGCTCTCACCCTTTAAACTCTGCGACAGGGTAGGAAGAAGAATTCACCTTGGCTGCCAAAATGCTTTAGGTTGACCGATGAGATACTACGTTTATCTTGTACTGGATATCAGTTCAGCTCTGACAGTGTCTTGTGCCTGAACCTTCTTCCAGAAAGGCTGCAACCTGTCCAATCTGCATTTCAGGACCTGTCACTACCAGAATACTAAGGATCAGATGCACTTCCAGACCCACGTCTTGGGATGCAGCTTATGATTTGACCCAGCGTCACCCCGAGTCCCTGCACACAGGGTTCCCATTCCCCTGAGCAACTCGTTATATTCTTCCTACTCCACAGCTCCCAACACCAGGCTAAGGCAGGAGTAGGGAGGTACACGCATACGTGGGAGGACATAAGAGTGCTTGAGAACATGCTTGGTGCCACCAAGAAACCACTGCCAGGAAGTAAAGTTTAGAAGACATTCTGTGCTTTCCTAACCTGTCTGAGGGCAGCAAGAAGAAAGGCAGTGGTAACAGGTCTCGTGCCAGCACAGCAGCCCCTGCTTCTGCCGCTTGCTGCCTGGCTTGCAGGGCAATAGCAGCAACATCTGCTACAGTTAAGAATGCAAATGAGCTTCTCTGCTGTTTTCAGTCACTCATAACTTGCCAAAATTTTCATCTTCAGAGCTGAAATTTTCTAGACTTGGCCAGTATCCAAGGGCGATTATTTTTTGAAAGAAAGTGGCAGAAGTGACTTAACCACTACAGAGCACTTGGAACAGCATTCATCGCTATTAATCAAAAGTCCTGACAGACAGAATTAAGCAGCTTTAAAGTCCACAAAGTTTAGGTCTGAGAGTTAAAAAACCAGAAGCATCTGCCAAGGGATTTCAAACGTGCACCTTTTAGCAAGTGTTTGTACACCATTCAGTGGCACCAGGGCTCCAAATTAGCACTAAACCTCAAGGATCCACTAAGATGAAGTTGGGGGAAGGACTAACGATCCTGTAACCAGCTACTATCTGGTAAAAATAGTATGCAGGGCATTGTGCCAACTCACTGCTAAATTAAATTTCACAGGCAAGTAGCGTAAGAACTTGTGAAAACTTTAACAAATGTGAGTACAAGTTTCAGTAATGGCTCTGCAAGACCTTTCCTCTGAAGGCATTAGTCCCTGAGCAGCCGAGCAAATCCAACAGGTTACCAAGCCCAGAGGGAAGACTTGCTCCCCACTTCTCTCCTCATCCCTGTTCTTAGCTGCACAGCTCTGCCCCTTCCTTGGACCAGCTCCAGGGTTTGCTGGACCCACCCTTCAATCAGCCAATTTGGCTCACTAACCAACCTGAAAACTAGGTGCTTTTAGCTGCTGGGTTATAACTTGAATGAACTTGGGGAGGGACCTACCAAGCACCAGGGCAAGAAGGTAAATGGCAGGAACATGCACCTGGAAGAGGCACACTGTTCTCAGTCTACTGGTGGTAGCAGGCTATTAGAGTGCTTCTACCACCTGGAGCATCTTCACTCCAAGTCTCTCTGCAAGCTGGAAATTTGTAAAGCACTCAAAAGCCCCACTGCAGCTAAAAAATCCACTCAACATACAAGAACGCAAACCCCTTTCTAGTAACCTGCATCAGAAAGACAGGTCTTGTCTTTGATGGGTCTAACTCACAGTATGTAAACACCTCTGCAACAAAAGATGATATAATGGCACTACAGAAAAAGCTGCACAGGTAAGTATAAAGCTGTGGCATTTGGAGCCTGCAGGTGAAGCTTCCAGACTCAGAGATGTGAATACAGAGCCTCTTCGCATTCAATCAATGCTGTCATGGGTCTGACCATTTTGTCAGTAGTATTCTTTTGCTATCTAGAAGAGGAGGGACAGAAAGAATTGGTTTTAATTAAGT
Organism: Gorsachius magnificus; assembly: GCA_034008185.1. NCBI lineage: Eukaryota > Metazoa > Chordata > Aves > Pelecaniformes > Ardeidae > Gorsachius > Gorsachius magnificus. The sequence goes on from CM067081.1 coordinate 128,115,840, forward strand.
CACAGGAAAAATAATCAGTTTTTCATCCTGGAAGACAGAAGAGGTGGGAAAGGGATATGTGCTGAAGGTTTTGCAAATTTCCCTTGCATAAGGTTGCTGACTCCACACTCTGAAGCAAGCTATTTATTAATTGCAGGCAATGCATTCCAGAGGTTACAGAAAGTACAGGATGGGTGAGCAATGACTACTGGTTGATTTGCATGCTCTTTCAAAGAGTCCTGCAGTTTTTTCTATACAGTGCATAAGATTGTATGGGTATAAACCACAAGAGAAAACGTAACACAGCTGATAAAGAAACTACAGCATAGATGCTGTAAAGCTGGACATTCCTTACTGACTCAAAACTTCAATTTTTTTTTTTGGCTGTTAGTCCCATTCTACAGTGGTCAAACCATACTTTGTACACAGAGGTAGCGATCCCCATACGTAAGCACCAAGTTAGCCATCTTTCCAAGGTAACTTTGACAAATACAGAGAAGGGGGAAAGGCTGATAAATGTGTGCTCTCTGTCCCGGATCTATGGAGTTGTACTCAATAGATACGAACCCAGGCAATGTCAGGCAGACCAGACGCACTCTGAAGGATATTCCATGCCCACTGTTGCATGCACCTCCACTAGCGGACAGCCTGTCCTGGCATCTGCCTAAGCATACCATAACGCTATACCGTAGCGTTACACCGGGACTCCAGTAAGCCCCAAGTCTGGGCTGCACAGCACCCCAAGATCAAACTGAAAACACACCTTGCATTTTAGTGAAACGCTGCCAAGTGCTACGCTGCTTTTCTTTCTGCTACCAAGTTACTGGGAAACAGTAGCGTTACTCAGCACAGGAGTCCTCGGAGATTTGTCGTCTTGCTTTATAGGACTGCTCTGTAACACTCTTCAAAAGAAGGCATCAAGAAACCTAGCGCAGTTCTTGCAGAGGCTGTAAGCCTGGCAAACGGTGTTGAAGGCAGCCTGCGATGTCTGGCATGTGCTCCGGCAAATCTGCCCATTTGTTCTGTGCACGCAGCTACCTGTGACCACACGGAGCCTTCGCTGACTTCCACGGCTTTCCCACATGGAGCAACTGGAGAGATCGTGACCTTGTTTTGCATAATGGCTTGATTCAGATAATCCCTAGGGTGCTCACAAGTCATTTAAATCCGTTGTAATATGAATATGAGGAATTTCAGATTGATTTTGATTTTTAAAAGTTAATATGCAGAGTGAAGGACAGTCAGAAAAATGCCAGTATAACACCTCCCCTCATGCTCTTATCCACACCCTCCTGCACATACACATTTTGATGCCTTTTTTTTAGACACACACACCCCTTCCCTCCCCCACCCCTCAACCCCAAGACCCTACCACATTCAGCTCACAGGATGGCTGGGACCTGCTGAATGAGCACCTATTCAATATTTCTTTTTCCCTTCATTATTGTGCTGCCTTACATCTTATTCATCATACACTAAGACCCTCATTGAACAAGGCAGAAATCCTGCAATAAGAACAGCCTGGGAGCATTTAAAGACTGTATTGTAATTCTGGTTTTTCCTGACTTCTGTGCATTTTGTTTCACTGTTACTTTAATCCATGTCTTTTGTGTTGAATTTCATTGCCTCTTTAAAAAAAGAAAAGTGGATAAACAAAGAAATTCCTTCATGAGCAACACATTGACAAGACAGCAATAGAGCATTTGTCTTTTATAAATGTGCAATTTAGAGCTGTAGAAATAATTGATTTTTTGGTTTGCTAGCAAATCAAAATAAAAGTTATTTTTGGGTTGCCCTAAAAGGCATACAGAAAAAGTTTAGTCTATGTTAAAAAGCAAAAAGAATCAGATGAAGCCCCCAAACTAATTTGTTTGGATGAACTGAAGTGTTGTATTGGGAATAGATTGCTCTGGTTTAGGATTTCTAACACTTTCAAAAATAAAGTATTCATTCCTTAGATTTTTTTTTTTAAATAAACCCCCAAAATTTTACTTTGATAATCTTTATATTTTCTTGAAGTTAGCTTACTTTTCTTCTCCGTGCCCGCCCCCAAAGATCTTGTCAGAATTCCAACTGGACTTTGTGATCATTACAAGTGACTTAAAGCTGTATTTTTGTAAGAAGCTCTTCAGGAAGAGGGAGAAGGGAGGGTTGGTTGGCCCACCTCCTGCTTTAAAGCAATTGACTGGGCAGAATCCCCCACTGCTTCTGCTCTCACCTCTTCATCATTATTTATAAACTAAGTGCATGAGTGTGGCTATACCTCACACAGAGTTAATAGCCTAAAGGCCATGTGATGCAATGAATTAATGTGATTACACAGTGGGGTAGGGCTGGTGGCAGATAGGCAGCAAATCCACAAGATTCAGCCAGTTCTGAGGGTGTGCGGTTGGTGGCTCTTTTGCAGGATCAGGGCCTGAAGTACACAATTACTCAGCAAAACAGAACATTGTTGTTTATGTTGTCGTAACCCATTAGCCACAGCCGAGGTCCCGCTGCGCCAGCCACTCCACATGAAGAGACCCCCAGCCTGGAAACATCCTACAAGCTACTCAAGGCAGATCAAGGGCAAGAGGGACTCAGAAGCACAGAAGATGCTGTGTGACCAGAAGGACACGGTATTCATTAACAGGTCCAGGCCCTTCTGCAGAGGAGCCGCTACCCAACTCTTTGAGCCACCTTGAGTGTAGAGAGATTTGACAAAAATAGGAAAAAACACCTTTGCTTTCTTGCATGAGAGAAGTACACACAACTCCCATTTCACCTGAGCATGATTACTTTTGTGATCTACTAAAATGCTGAACAAACAGCCTTGGAGAAGGTTCACCACAGCTTTGGTAAGCAAGTGCCCAGGAATAGCCACAGTTCTACTGTTGTTTACACTGGGCACTGCCTCACCAAGATTTTCACAAGCACATTTGTTCCCAGCAGCTTAAGTTACAGGCAAATTATAATTTCTGTACACCTTAAAAAAGTTAAAAACTAAAGCCACTTGCAAACAGCAAATGACATGTTCTCACAACTGTAAAAGCAGACGTGATAGCCACTTTTAGATGTGATGTGGGGAGAGTGCTTATCAGTTCCTTCCTCCCCCCCCAAAAAACCCTGTTCAGAAGCAGACAAGGACATTCAGTTTCCCTCCTAAAAATTGCCACCACCTTAAAATAGAAATGTGTAAACGCAATCAGTTCTCTACTGGGCACAGCAATAGGAAACTAGATCCTGGGGAGAAGACAACGCCAGCAGCATTACTACTTCCATGCCTAAGTTGACATGTGTGATAGCTTGGGGTTTTCTGCATCCTTTGTCTCCTGTCCCAGGAAGGTTTATTAGCCTGGCCAGAGCGCTGCGTGAATGCCTGGGACCAGCTCAGGCCTGGAGCCAGCCTAGCTGCTGCATTCGTATGGCATTGGAGGTATTAAGCTCTGTCAAACCTAAGCTGATCTGTGCAGATCCCATGTGGTTGCTCTTGCACCTGAGCAACCTGTTTTATCTACACTCTTGTCTGGGAATGAATTATTCAGCATTAATCGATTTCCTTTTTTTTGCCAAAGAGAAGTATGTTTTATTTACAGTTTATCTGAAACACTGAATTTTCTTGCCAAAATGTGTCACCACAGATACCTACAAATGCTTTTAGTCAATGTCGTTTCATCCCTGTTCCTCGCTGTTGTCTTGAAATAATTAAAAGAATGAGGTGTTAATAAAAATGGCAAAATATTTTGAGGTAAAAGTACTCTTTTCTGAAAAAGCTAAAGCAGAAAATTCTGATTCGTCAGTTTGAGGAGCGGTATGGGGGCTAAAATTCTTCACAAATCACTTGGGTCAAACAGAATACTCATTTTTGCCAAGTGAAGTACACAACCAAAAATCTTATCCAGCTCCATTGGAAATTTAGCATTTAGAGTGAAAATGCATGCACAACTTCAGCTTTATGCATAGGTGCATGCTTCACCAACAATAAATTGAACAGAACAGGGCACAAAGACACTGTACTAAATTGCATACTGCAGCCTCCAATTTTGTACTTTCAGATATTTATGGGTAGCAGCAGAGTTGTGGGTGTGCTCATTTTTCATATGCAAATGGTCATTTGCACATCCAGATACGCCTGAAAAATTAAAGACTTGTTTGAGCACTGATGAAATACAACAATTCCATGTACTGAATAAAAGCATTAAGGCATCCTATCAAAGGGAAGGAGGAAATACAGAAGCATTATGGGAGATGCAAGAAATATTTAAGAGAAACTGAAGAGATGAAAATTTGCAAAAGCATCCCCCCAATGGGTCTGGAATTTTTCCTTTACTTAGGAATAGCCTCAGAAATAGAGACAATCAAGATAGTATAACCCAAGTGAAAATCTGCCCTTGGCAGACTCACATGGTCTCTTAAGATGAGGATGAACGCATGTGGTTGATTGAATGAACACCCTTAAAACACACTGTACTTTCATATTAATGAAGCTACTGAAAGTAAAACACTTGGAGGAAACATTTCAGTGCACCAGCACGCATGCAGGCTGGTTTAAGGAAAGGGCAATAGGCTCTCCTCATTGTCAGTGAAGCTACACTGATTTGTATCTGCTGGACTTCTGGCCATAGATTTTGGCACTTGTCTCCTCTCTCACACCCCACAGTTTGTGGAGAAGTGTGTGTCAGGCTCCTTGAAACAAAGGTACTAGCATCCAAAAAAGCAGGTAGTACTCCTCTTGCAGTTTTGTCAAGGAGGAGTGAAGGACCAACTGAAATTTGGGGCCCCTTCCCTCCCCACCTCATTCACGCATACTCCCTCAAAATGCAAACACACACACAGACACCACCTTAGCTCCTTCCACAGGCAACATGACATCAAATTGACAGAGCTGTGACTATTTGACATCCAAGCTGATAATAGAATGGCACTTTTGAGCAACACTTGAACAATAGGCAAGAAATGTGGCTTCCATAAATGGGTGAATTTACAGCTTGCTGTTCAAGAAATAAACAAACCATTACCCACACAGCATCGTTTCTCTTTGAAGTATGTCACCTGTCACTAAAGGTTAAATAACTGTCAACTGCTCATGCAAGGCTGGCAGGGGTGGGTTGTAGCTTTGCAACTTCTTATGGCTTTAATGGGGACTGCGCAGTTATAACCCTCCTGGCTTTAAGGAACAAGACATCACTGACTGTCGGTAGTGGGAAATGGATCACCTACTACATGCCCGTTATCAGCTCATTGTCCATTATTATTTCATGGAGGAAACGGGTCAAAATACAGTAGGCAGCACGTGGCATGAAATAATGGGCCAGCCGCTATGACTGACAGGACAAGACGCAGGAGACATGGGCTCCAGGTTTTGGAGCCAACTCATATAGAAAAAGCTAAATGTGTCCCCCTCTCTCCCCCCAAGACACAGGCATGCTATTAGCCTGTGCCTTTGTTCCCCATCCATGATCCAGGGACAATGGGCACCCCTCATTTTGATGCCCACAATGCCCCAGGGAACTAGGACAAAAGATTCATAGCCCAGACCATCTAGTAAAGGAAGCAGGGGCAGGTGAATGCAAGCACACAAAGAGCTGTAGGGAGACCACCAGTGAAGACTGAAATCCTGAGTCTGTTCACAAACCACTGAAGGAAGAGATGGCATCTTCTCTTTTTTTTCCCCTAGCCAGTAAAAAAAAACCTGCCCACCCCTAAAGTTTCAGATGAGGTCACTTTTTTCCCCTTCCTGCCAGTTCTGGAAGGAAGAGATCAGCTTAAACCCCTGAACCACATAGAGATGACAGCAGGGCAGAGAGTTTACTGATAGAATGGGAGACATCAGAAAACATGCCAGGCATTCAGACAGTGAGCTGAAAAAGTACATGCTTCTAGACATAAGAGACAGCATGTGGACTTGGTAGGCTGCCACTTCCCACAGAGCCTGGTAAGGACAGGGAACTGGGCAGGAATCACTTGCAAAGTCCCTCAAGCATCAGTGAGAAGCGACAGCAACCTTGTCAGACAGGCAATACTGCTTGCTTCTCCCTTCTATAGGGAGCACACATGCATTTTCAAAATGAGAAGTCATTATTACAAAAGGGAAGATAATTTATATACTTGATATGGGCAGGGATTTGTGCCTACACAGACACACAAGTCTCTTAAGGCACAAGTACACATACGTACTTTAGAAGTTCCCTCGCCCTGTAGTGGGCTGCTCAGACTCTCAAGGCTCAGTTGCCCACACCCCCAAAAATCCTCCCAGGAAATAAAAGACATGCAGGAAAAGTTAAAGCCTCATCTCTCAGCTGGGTAGTCATTAGTCCTACAAACACAGCAGAGCGGTCTGTTACTGCTCTTCTGTAGTACCTGTGATATTACCCTCTCAGGCTGAGACATGTTCAGAAGTGGTTTTCCTGCCAAAACTCAACTGCATTCCAGTTTTTGCCCTGCAAAGCAGTGTCTCAGCATGAGCTCCCTTCCCTCTCTGGAGGACTGCTGCACATCCCAGAGAACCACCGGCCGTGCTTTGCCTCCATTCGAGGGAGTTACTGCAGTTGAGAGCCTGACCTACAGATAACCACAGAGTGACAACAGACAAGACAAGAATATTGAGAAACAAAACTTTTCAAACCTCTTCACTCAGCTGTTTTTCAAATTCAAAGTGTCCATATGGCTAATCAGCATGAAGGGCTTGCTGTGAGAGTAAAAGGATTGCCGGCATCCCAGAAGCAGACAGACATTCAATAACAGGAATAGCATGGTGATATCGAGCAACTTCTAATTCCATTTCCATCTCTAAACTATCTCCTCCTCCTCTCCACCAAAACTGGAAGGAATGAAAGCTGAATTCCTGATGATACCAGGAGAAGGGAAGAAGAGTTTGTCCCAGTTTGTGGAAAGCACAAATGCCATTTGCATGTTGCATTTAGAGTTTTACATTGGTTCTGAAACTCCATGCCTACTCCAGACCCTTCTGCCCTTCCCCAGTAATCTAGGTCTGACGAAGCTGAATGAAAGCTGTCAGTGAAGAGGAGCACGATGCAAGAGGAAGCACGGGTTGTGTAAATGTTGTGTTACCCTTTCTTACCCAGTAAAGCCACCCCCAGGGTGGCTTTGCAACCTGCTAAGAGCCCTCCACTGGGCTGGCTGCAAGAACTACAGATGAACACTGTCACACAGGTTTGCCATCCTCTCCATCCCCTATTTTACCTAGGAAGATTTCTAGCTGTGCGTAGACAGTTGGAGCGTAGCATCATGAAGAGTAGCACTGTATCTCTCCGAAGCCTCCCGTTCTTAACAGGAAGATTAGTAGGTAATATACCTTCCCCTGAGGAGCCATCTATGAAGCTTTTAAGGAACCAGATAGAGGACCTGACACGAGAGGGGGCTCACAGACTGATTCTGTGTCTTAAAACCTTTATCAAAGTTTGCAGTGCTCTCAAGTTCAGACAAATTTAGACAGGACCCAAGTAATTTGCCCTTAAAGAGGCCAAGTAATAAATTATCCAAGCCACAGGCACCACCACCCAAATGCAGAGTTCCAAGAATATTCTGTTCTCAATCACTTTTCATGGGCCAGTGGATGAAGCAGCACAAAGGCATGTCTTTCAGTGCAACAAGCTCTGTATTCTCAAAGAGATTTGTTCTCTTCCTTCGGAAATCCTTACAGTACCACCCAGCCAGAGAGAAACGTGCATGCAAGTATTTGGCACCTTTCCTCCCACTTGACAGCCAAAAGAAATCCAGAGGCCAGTTTCCGCAGTGCCCTGACAACCCTACAGGGATGGGATATTCATTTCCATTCCCATGCCAGATGACAAGCAAGTTATAAATTGTGCTCAATCCTACCATCCCTTGTTTATCTACCATGACAATCTTCTCTGGCTCTTGTGTGGCTAGGAGCCCAGAGGGCATGCATGACCTTTTTCAAGCTGTTCTAAGTTGTCATAAGCTCTTCTGCCCACCTTTCTATTTTCCATCATTTTATTCATACCCTGCCCTTCTCCCTTTCCCACTCCAACATCCCTTTATTGCAGTCCTCCTAGAACTTTATCTTCTCCTGTCTCCCTGCCTGTGAATTACAGCCTCTCTTACTTTCTTCTCTTTTCCTCTCCTTGTTCCTTTTGATGGTTTCTCTTTTATTTCCCTCCTCCATTTGTTGAGCAGGCCAAACTTTCACCCAGACACTCCATTAACCCAAGCCTCCTCAGACTTGCTGCAGTGCTGAAAACAGATGAAAACTGGGCTCTTCTCACTACCTCCTCCCTCCTTGCTTTCATTTATCTTTGCTCGCTCATGCTTTTTACCTCTTCCCCCCTTCTCCCTCTCTCCCCCTTCTCTCTTCAGGCACATCACTGTACCTGGTCCTGTCTTGATTTGCTGTCATTTTTTGAGCTCCCTGTTTTACTCATTTTCCAATCCCCCATCACCGCACTCTGAAAATTAAGGTCAGAGATCAGTCCTTTGCAGCTGCCCTAGTGCTGAGTCAAATCAAACATCACTTACATCCAGAAATTTCCTTTCAGGGCCACCTGGCAGGGTAAACCAAGACATTTTGCATTTCTTGCCAAGGCCCAAGTTGCTGAACTAGTAGAGACAGAATTATTTATAGAGACAGCTTATGGGGATGTTATTGAGACAACGGCTCAACACCTCAGAGCCTGCCCCTCCAATATTCCAGGTGGTAATGAATAAAAAATAGGGGGAGATGGGAGACATGACAAATCCTTTAGCTGGGATTTGGTTTCCCACAGTGAGATTTGGCTAATTTTCCCTCTCACACAGATAAAAGAAAAAAAGGGTGTCAGAATCTTTGATCTTCAGAACTATGGGAAGCTGTATTTATGGTAAACATGAAAAACATTTGATTCTGACTTCCTAGTGTCAGAGCTTTCAATTTTTCCACAACACTTAGGCAACTCACTAGTGAGTGCTGCAACACGCAGGTTTGTAATTAGTTGTCTCATTACAGAGCAAGACAGAAGAGAAAATAGACTAATGCAAAAGACTCAGAAAAAGAGTTTGGCATTACCATGCCATTGATAACCCTCATTGTACATCTGGAGCAGGACCATTTTTGTAGTAAGGTACAGATGACAAAAAAAGGCCTTCACAGGTGTAAGAAAAACAATGACCAACTCTGCAGGCAGGTGGTGTTCAGGCTGGAATAAGGCAATTCCACCTTTTGGTAAAGCAGCACCAACACCCACCACAAGAATACACCAGGGTTAGGGAGCTTATTGCAGCTATGTGGTGTGAGGAAAGTGTGAGATGCTGTGGGCATTCATGGCAGACAGGAATCCGAGAGCCATGGATGAAGAGAGCCCTTCATCCTATACAGGGTATGACAGCAAATACATCTCAGCAGCAGGAAGAAGATAGTGAGCTTCATGGATGTAATTTCCAGAAGAGTTACAGGACTATGCATTAAGAACTTTAAACTGTGGGCAAGAGAACGGAATCAAGCCCAGCTTCTTAGAAGTCTCTTTGGTCCTGGGTAAGGGTACTGACTGAAGCTGTCACCAGGGTTGGGTTCTCTCCTGCAAGAACTATGGCACCCAAACCAGCAGAGCTCACTTTGCAGCTTCTCTTTATGGCACCTTTTCAAATAGCTACCTATTTAGTTATCTTCATAGGAGAGGCTAAAAGCTCTTTTAATCACCTAATTTTGACACTTCTGGTTGAAATCAGCCAATGTGTTCAAACAGCAAATGAGGCAAAACAAACAGGAACAGACACGTACAAATTGATTTCCTAAGTTTCCTTTTGTTAAGGGACTAAAAGGCACAGTGCCAGAAATAAGACACATGGAAGGGTAGCTATCATACCAAATTGAGAAGCAGCACAGAATTCCTAGCAGGAGAATGGGATCATAACTCAACGGGCATTTCTGATGGCAAAACGTGGACAAATGACAAAAAAGGGAAATCAATGCGGTACTGTATTACCTGGCTATAAACTATTCAAGAAGGATAGATTGGAGCCAAGTTTTCTTCTAGCGTAACTCCAGTGACTTCAGCAGAGTTATGGCAGTAGAGACACTGGCCCTTTAATGCAGGGACCATCAGAGTAGGGATGGACTCAACTCCCACAGTATCCAGTGACATGACACCACTGCAGGAACAGTCTGAGTTTAGCATCTGTCTTCAAAATGTTTACAGCTTGGTATTTTTGTCAAGTTATAATACAAGTGCTCAGAAAAAAAGGTACACGTTCCACAGTGATGAAGGAAATCAAAGAGGAAAGAAAGTCTAACGTAACAGCTACCTGACCAGCCACAGCAAGACAAAAGTTTAAAAGAAGTAATTTTGGTTTAAGTGCTTCTTGAAACTGCCAGTTCTAGGTTACAAGGAGAATTGAAAATTATTTTTCCATTAATTCAGACAAGTTAAAATAAAGGTACTTGTTGATAAGCTAATGTATACCAGTGACCAGAATATCATCCAGTTCACATTCTTAAAATAGCAATCAGAAAAAAAAAAATCTAAGAGTCTTTTAGATGCACAAGGTACTATCACTTACTCAGAAATCAGCAAGAGAGAGTATACACCAAACACTTCCATTACATCTGAAGTGTGGTGTAGTGCATAACTCTTCCGAGGTCTCTGATCAAGCTGGGTGCACCCACAGCATAATAGCAGGTCAGTCCCCTGTTGACAAGTGGAAGGTAACACACAGTAGAAGACACAGTTTGAACTGTCCACACACTGACAGCCGCAGCCGATATTAATTGTGACCACTCAAAGAAGAGGCCTGGTGTCACTAGGACAGCTCAATGACAGCCTGATCAATATGCACAGGCAGTAGAGAAGGGTGAGGGGAAGCAAAGGAAATGCATGGGTGATGAATGTACCCAAGTACTTTTGAGTACCACCATATCAATTAGGGGTATGCTCTCATTTACAACCCTGCATTTGCTTCCAGCCAACAATCCCCCACACCCCCTGTGGCACCATACAGCTAAGCCATCAGGGATCAAAACAACAGACAAATACAATTACTGCCTGCATGAGGCCACAGATGCTTCCAAGGACAAAGTTAACTTTCATCCTAGTGGGGCAGATGTCTTTGCTATGGAAGATGACTTAGGGTCTCCCTAAGGCCTCATCTTCAAAGGCAAGCTGAATCCTGAGTTATAACATCCCTAAAAAAACCCAACTAAGTTCCTACTCAAAGATGACCAAACAAAAGAAGCCAAGCAATTCCAGCATTCATTAACAGGACTTCAAGCACAGGAGTCAGCTGAGGTCTGATCACTGGCAGCGGGGTTACAGTCTGCCTTAACTCAGAGGCAGGAAACCACCCTGGTGCAACACGTGCCTCACCCCCATTTCTGAGACAGCAAGCATGCCCTCATACTAACTGCATGGGAGATGGCCTCTGCCTGGTTCAGAAGAGCAAAATCTGTCCAGCGTGAGCCTAGGTTTTGCCAAAGCAGGTGACAGCAGTACAGCTTGGACAGCGCGTGTGAAAAAAATACCTTGGCATCTCCCACCCAGCCAACTGCCCACGCTTGTCCCCGTCCTTCACAGTTTCATATACAAAACTAGAGCACCAGTAGCTTGCCCAAGGCCCACCATCCACCCAGCCAGCTCATCTTGTTAACTGTGAAGGAGGCTAGAGGAGCAAAGGAGGGGTAATGCAACATGCAGAGCTTGGCTGTATCCCACTAAGATCTGAGGGTCACAATGAGCCTGGACAGGCCATGAAATAAAGCTCTTCCTGTTCTTTAGATAAAGTTACTCCTCTCCACTCATCTCTGATAAGACCGGAAAGAAGGGGAAGAAAACATCCTTCTCAGGACTTAAAATGATCTTTTGACCTCCCCCAAGTGTGACACCTGTTTTCAGCACTACTGCATCTTTTTTGCTTAGCGATATCCTCGGAAGCAAGTTTGCTGCCATAAAAGAAATTGCTGCAGCTGTAAATAGTGATGAACATTGAATATTCTTTGCAATTTCTGGAAATCTCTTGTGTCACGCCCATGACTGCACTCTAATTACCCAATTAGGAAGCAGGAAGAAGAGCACATGGCTTATTGTGTCCAGCCAGATCTTACACGCATCACTCAAACTGTGACTATCAAACAAATTGTTCACAAATTAGCGAGACTGAAATTATTCACAGAAATTCTTTGAATAATCTCAAATAGCCAATAAATTGAGGGAGGGCAAGGAACGATGATGAACTGCTTATCAGCAATTCAGGAACATGAACGGGAAGCTGAGTTTGCCAGGCTTCTCCTAAAAAAAGTTGTTTGAATTTTCACCATAATGAGTATGCGAATTTGACTGAGCACTGAAGATTACCTTTGAAGTTTAGTGAATAACAACAGGCTCAAATATGGTCAAATTTAAATAAAGACAGAATGCTTCCAAAGCTGTCATGATTTTTCACCCCTCCATTATCTAGAAATTGTTTACCCAGCACTCCACACACGCGATCCCTGCTGACAATGTAGTTAAGTGCACAATACCAAGGAAAAAAAACAGCTTGCATAAGAACAGACATTGTGATTGCACAGAACTTTAAAAAGTTGGGTTTACTTTCTCTTCTTCCTCTGACAAATCCACTGACCCATGAGTTTCCTCAACCAATTTTTGTAAGCCCTTGAAGTTTCTGGTTTTCTATTTTTGTCTTAACATTTTCAAGCCATTTTTAAAAATTCAGTATTTTTGAGAGAGGAGACCGAATATGCATTGAAGCCTTCAGTTTTTTGAGGCTCTTGTATTAGATCAGCATTGAACACAAAGTTCCGGGGAACCGTTCTAAGTTTATGCACTCTTTTCACAGTTTGTCAGGAATCTCTTAGCAGTATTCCCCCCTACCTCTTATTCAATTCTGAAAAGAGGAAAAGTTATTTCTGCAGGAATTTTACTGGAAGAAGGAGATATAAGGGAAAGCAATAATAAAAAGCTGTTTCTCTACTTTTTCTGGGATACGAGACAGACAAACAGACGCTCATGACAAAGCCCTCTGATGACTAAATTCCTTTTGTTGCAATAAATGCTGACAGCTCTCCACCCCCACGAAGATACACACTTGATTTCATTAGATACTGCTCAGATGCGTATTCTGAGTATTTCAGAAGAGACGTACACCCTGGTTGAAAGGCAGTAACAGGAGAAAGCAGAGTATTTTGCTGGCATCAGACACACAAAGCCACTTTCCTGTAGTAAGGACAAAGTATGAGATACCATGACTGTTCTCAATACAATTTTGTTACCACTAATTGCTTGGCCAGCTCCTTCTGACTATTAAAAAAATGCATGGATACCACTTGCTAATGCTGCTTTTCTCTGCATGCATGTACTCACCCAGACTATGACAGCACATTCCCCATTTACTCAAACTTCTCATATCTCGCACGTCAAAACACACACCTCACAAATCACAGCATAACACTTATTCTGTCCTAGTGATTAAAACACAGCCTGCTACCTTAAACAGATATGCAATTTTTATAGATGACCAGGTCATTTGTGATTTTTGTCTCCTTTCTCCCCACCCTCATATGTATATTTTTCAAAGTCTGCCTTGAAACAGCTAAAAGGGATCATATCTTTAAAGAATGAGGGCTCAACACCTTCTGGTAATTAAGCTTCTTTAAGGGGTCTCAAGGTGGGCAAGCAGCCTTGCGGAATGGCCCATAATCACTAGTCACCACTAAAAACCTTGCCTATATTATATGAAACATGAAAAAGCTAGGAATACAAGGCATACAACTAGGAATTCAACCCATAAAGCCTTCTTTGTGCAACTGAGAAGCCTCAGAAGTGCTTTGAAAGGCTTGAAGGAAGAGGAATGATTTTAACAAAAGAACAAAAAAAGAAAACTTGAAAGAGAACAGAAGTTCTGAAGTGTGTGGGGGTGGGAGAATTCTTCAGTGTTAGGAACACTAAAGAGATCTCTAACTCAAAGCTACCAGAATAGCTTAAACAAGCTGAGGTGGCTGTGGCTTGATATTCTTACTTTGGCAGAGACTGTAGCTTGTTGCCCAGGGGACTGCACTGTGGATCTAAGTGGACTGCGGTTTAATTTGCAGAGGACCTAGAGGATGGTTGCTCCCTAAATCCCGACAAGAGCGGTTCAGCTTCCAGGAGGCAACGGAGCTGTGCTTTTGTGCCAAGGCAAGGAAACCACAGCCTACCTCTTCTGATGAGCACCAAGCACAGGCGAAGGGACACAGACAAGAGGAAGAGGGCTCATGTTTGCTACACATGCGCTGCCGCCCTCTGCCAGAAGAGCAGCTCCCCAATGACCACTGACAGAAGGGCTGAGATGAGAAAGGGGCCAGCAGCCCCTTCACTGCACCAGCACCATGGCTCGAAGTTCCGATCTCCCCCCTGCTCCACTGAGGTAGTTTATGAGCCATTTTGGTTAGTGAACATTGGCTCCTAAAATTAATGAGCATGTCTGTTTTCAACATACAGTCAATTGCTGATTGTTCTGATGTGGTGAGCTAGGCTGATGAATGCATACCACCCACAGATAAAGAAAGAGCTGGGCTTTCCTGCCCTGTGTTAAGAAAAGGGAAGAGGGGAAAATGAAACAGCAGCAAAAAAACAAGCCAAACACCAAAGTTACATCAGGGTGACTCTGCAGCCAAAAATGCCCTTAATGGGGCCCTGAACTATGAAAAGCTGTCTTCTCCTGCAGCTAAGGTTTTACTGAACACTTAGATCTCATAATTTCTCTTTTTTCTGTAGCCAGCAATAGGCCCCGGGTCACAGAATCACAGAATGGCAGGGGTTGGAATGGACTTCCAGAGATCATCCAGTCCGACCCTCCTGCTAAAGCAGGGTTACCTAGAGCAGGTTGCACAGGACATCATCCAGGTGAGCTTTGAATATCTCCAGAGAAGGAGACTCCACAACCCCCCTGGGCAGCCTGTTCCAGTGCTCTGTCACCCTCAAAGAAAGGAAGTTCTTCCTCATAATTCAACTGAAGCCTCTTATGCTTCAGTTTGCGTCCATTGCCCCTTGTCCGGTCGCTGGGCACCACTGAGAAGAGTCTGGCTCCGTCCTCATGACATCCACCTCTATTTAGAGCCCTGGCCTTAATTGAATGCCAAATCACAGCCATAAGAAGGCACCTCCTCCTCACTCCGCTCAACTCATGGGGATAGGTAATAACGTCAAATTCTCATAGACTGGTCAACTTGTCCTCTCTTACAGTAACACCTAGCCACAGCTCCTGCGTCATGGTGTCACCTCATGCCAATGAACAATCACTGAGCTACGCGATTCCCCAGGGCAGTGGCTCAGCACAGCTGGAGGCACACATGCACATGGCCATTTCAAAGTGACCGCAAGCACTACCTGCACAATCATGTTAGACAGCAGGTGCAGCTAGTCAACCCAAAATGTCAAGTAATAAAAGTTCTGATTAAGAATAAAATAAAAGAAAAAGGCCAAACACCCCTTGCCAGTCATGACACGCTGCCCACCAGTAAATTAAAATTTTTATGCCACTGCATACATTGCATGTGCCTGCTATCTACAGCCATGTGTTCACCTCATGAAAAATACATGAAGATCTAAGTGGCATTAATAGTGTTTATGAGCCCATCACCTGGACAGATATTCCCTTTATGGTTCTAATGAAATAAAACAGAGGAAGACACACACAGAGACCATAACCTTGTTGAAAGAAAAAAAACCCTAATCTATTCCTGACCCCCCCGACCTGCATTCTTGATGTCCCAAAATGAAAAGAAAATACACTCTGCCAGAGCATACATATTAAAGAGCCCCCTTCATTTAACAACAAAGCATCTGCCAACCTTGTTATACATCTGTCATGTATACATCAGGCTGGGCTCGCAGGAGAGGAGATGAGCAGGAACTGGGAGCAGGAGGCAGCTGGTAAAAGGAGAGGGAAAGGAAAAGCAGATAGCACGTGAGGGTGGTGGAGCAGAGGACAAACAGGAGAGATGGAAAAAGCAGAGAGCAAGAGGGAAAGTTAAAGGGAGGTAAGGGAAAGCGTGTTTGATCGATTGCCAAGTCTGTATTAACTCAGTCACAGGGCTCTGATGATCTCTAAATGGACTGAGCTCTGCTCTCATGGTTTATGATACCAGCAGAACCATTTGATTGAATTACGGTTCTTCAATTGATCGCTCCGTATCAGTAATCTTTGACTTCTCTACTCACCAGCCAGCTCCTCTTACAAAGGCAAGCTTTGATGGCAAGGAATGCTTTCCTGACATTTTTTAGCTGGAGCAAATCAGTATAAGAGTTGAATTGCTTTCATTGACATTTCACAGGGAGAGCAACACGGCAGGTACCACTGCCAGTCCTTGATAGCAATGAAAGGGCAGCTAAGAAGAGGCAAACACACTTGGGTATACAACGTGCAACCCTTTGAACTAGGCAGAGATGAAGGTTACTTCCAGATAAAACATGCCCGCATCCTCACGCCATCCATCCATTCTTTTCAAGCTGTCCTGCTCACATTCACCTTTATTAAGTGAGCATTGGCCTTGCCAAAGGCCGCTGCCTTTTTGCATTTTTCTGAGGGGCAAGGACACGCCTGCCTTACCGTTTGCTGACAACAGAACAGAGTGCATTAGTGCAGAGTGCAAGAAGCCGTCACAGGCAGGACCCCATTGTATTAGGTGCTGCACAAAGACAAAGAGGAACAGTTTCTGCCAGAAGAATTAATATCCATATGCAAAACCAGAGCTAAAAGATGGAGATAGAGATAGTAAGCTACGCAGCAACAAAAAGAACATGTTCAGCCGTTTGAGATGCATTGGTCTGGATGAAATGCCAACCTAAACCAATCCAACCTTACACTCACTCTCAAACAGGAACCAAATCTGAACTGTTACTTTGAGTTTTAAGCTCAAAGCTCAAAATATTTTAACTTTCTTGTGTTTCTGCCTAGCATACTTGTTGCCTCACTTCTGAGGATTCAGGTTTGGTGCTTCGCTTTTGATAGCACCATAATACGAGAAAATTTCAGAAGAGATTCGAAGGGAAAAAACAGCATCACTCTCCCTGCTTTTATAGGGAACTCTAACTTCTCCTCTTTCCAGAGGAGAGGATCAAAGCACAAGGAAAAACATTAAGCAGTCGTATATCAACACCACAAATGCAGAATGAAACAAGAGAGACTGCTTTACCTGCAGCAGGGACTTCAAACTGCCTGAAGTCAGCAGCTCTGAATTGATGGAGCGGGGACTGTGGGGAAGGTGAGCAAAGTATACGAGACATCAGTAACTCTTCACCTTATACACTGACCTTTGGTGGTTACCAGGTAGCAGAAGCTGGAACAACCTCATCATTGTTCTGAGTCAATCTAAGCCAAGCTAACCCTAGGCTACTTCCAACTACTTTAGGCCCACTATGTTCCCGTCCTTCCAAGTCTAATAAACATAATTTTTTATCAGGCTGGAACATTGGCCTTGCTGTGTCTGTCTCCATTCTTAATAATCCACAAGTGGGCAGACAAAAAGATAACTTAAAAACCTGAAGCTTATAATGACAATTCTCAAAACCAGGGTCAAATCTTGAGCAACAACAGGTATCAGAGGGCAGTTCAGGCACAGGGCACTTGTTTAGACTTGGATCTGTAGCAAAGAAACTGTATCCCGAGGCAAAGATACAGTTTCACTAGAAGTCTGCAGCACCTTGAGAAAGAGAGACACACCCACAACTAATATATCTCTAACTTCAGTAACTATCTCCTTTTTGGAACTGCCAAGACAAGTGATGCATTGATTTTCCTACAGCTCACCCTGCATGATTGGTATCAAGGCTGTGTAGGTGTCTGGTGAAGTGTTCACAAATTTCTCTGAAAAAAGTAAAGACAAAGAAATCCACAACTGTAAACAAATTTGAGGTGCCGAGACCAGTACGAAAACTTCTCTGTAAGCCAGGCTCATTCCATGCAGCCAGAATTTAAACTGAGCCATTACTGAAGTCTCATCTGAAGACCTTTGCAGAAAGCACCTGCAGTATTACCTACGCATACTTGGAAAATAACCTTTGCAGAGGCAGCAATGCCAGGGCAAGGGAAATTTGCATTTCAGAACTAGATAGAGGACCAGGCTGCAGAGACATGATGAAAAGGGGGGGAAAAAAAGCTACAGCTGTCCACTGAAATCCCTGCTGCAGCACAGGACAGGCATCACTTAGTGGGGCTCATCAATGACTGACATTTTCTGTCAAGCCTTTAGGCTGCAACTGCATCCGATTTGGCTGATCAATTGCTATCAGCTCCTGCCTTCTCAATCACATCTGTATTTTGCTCACTGGATTTAAAAACATACATGACAGACATAGCTCTGAAGATAAAGATGAGACACAGGAGTCCCACCACAGGCTCACATTAGGCTCCTGCTCCAACCACCACCCCATTCCCCCCTCCTCTTCCCCAGGGAAACCTGCCTCTTATGTATGGAGTGAGCTGCCCAAGGGGAAAACCACAAATTTAGAAACTGCCACCCACATATATTAACTAGTTAATCTCCCAGAGGTAGAACTGCTCTTTATAGGACATTTGGCGAATGCCATTGGCAATGGAGAAAATCCAGGCCCAGGGGGAACTGCTTACAACCACAGCACAAATCTGTATGAGCAGAACCCAGGTCCTCTATCTTCTAGATCAGAGCTGTTTCTTCTACCTTACTGGCACAGCCTCCCAACATATTCCTCCTCCCCTCCAATGTTAAGATATAGCAGTTTTATAGTTTGTGCAGATGCTGAATTTTTTGCATATAAAGTTTATCATCTAATCACTCACTCGTGGAATAAAGTGCCAAGCAGCATTTGAGTAATCAGGCTGAATACATAAATACCCTATAGTTACACAGTTGTTACAGCATATCATTTCTTAGTTTTCTGCTTTTACAGCCATCATCAGTAGTGACTTCAGTCCCCTCCTAAACATTAAATGATCTCTACAGAAATGATCTCAGGTGGGGGAGGAAGAGGGAAACATTGTTCTGGCCACTAGCAAGGAGAACAGCAGGCAGGGATGAGAGTGATGAGCAACCATTACTTCCTTGGACCCCTTGGGATGCAAATTCCCCATGACCTGGTCATGGCCCCAAAGACACAGACCCCAACCTCTTGCACACCTGCTACATGGCCTTCTCCCCTTCACATTTTGGAAGGCAGCCCACTTTAACAACCAGCACCTACCCCTCTCTGTGGTGCAATTAGCCTTTGCAGAAGCCCTGTTTCCAGGCCCTGCTTCCCTGGCATGGGTCACATTTAGGAAATTTATGAGTCTTGCCACTAGAAGGGCAAGGCTGTTGCCTTCAGTGAGGTCTGGTGCAGTCTTAAGTTTCTGTGTACAGCCGCTCAGAGTGTTACAGCACACCTGTAAAATTATTCCCTCTCTCACACAGAATAAAACTAGTCTAAGCCTAAGAACAAACAAACAGTAAAGAAGATTTCCTACCAAATGCCACTATTTTAGTACCTACTTCCCTTCCCAATTCTGATGGAAACTCAGAATTTGGGCTTGTATTAAAGGGAACATTTTGAAAATTTTGAATCAGCACGATAAATTCTTTAACACTTTTGAAAATAAAACTTAAATGTTTACACTTTCTTGAATCAAGTGCTTTGTTTCAATTTGTTGAACCAGTTGCCCTTTCCTACCCCCAAAACAGCCATGGTCCAAGAAAGCAGTATGTTTTCCTCAAGGGGGATTTCATAAGTTTATCTCACTTTCTCATTGTCCTCTATACACCAGATTATCAGCTCCAGTTTGTGTCTCCTGATGTAACATGGCTGTTTAACCACCATCATTTCAACCAGAAGAGACCATAGCATGTCTTGGGAAACACAAGCCCCGGGAATCCTGCCTGCCGTGTAGGGGTGGGTGCAACAGGAACACATTTTCAATGGAAACTTCCTTGTCAGCTCCATCAGTAATTCCAAAGGAAGACAAAATACAAACATTTGTTGTTTATCAAGGAAAAATCCCCCATGCATGAGAGGAATACTGACGACAGCTCCTTGACCAGTAAGACAAATTTAACAGAGCAAGACAACTTGAACACCAGAGACATCATTATGGAGGTGGTGCTCATATTGAGGTGAACAGAGACACTCCAAATACTTTGATCAATGGACCTGGCTCATTTCTGATAGGGCATGAACGTCCAATAATCTGATGGTTTAGAGATCATTCATACTCCAGTTGCTTTCTAGGGTACCAGCCTGACACACACATATTCTGAATCAACTTTTTGCCTGGTAAAGACCCTGTTAGCGCATCATACTTTTCCTGGCAGTCAAAAGACCAATCAATGGACAGATGAACAACAGCATGGGCAAGACAGATGCAAGAAAATAGGATAGATGAGGACTACAACAGCCGCAGTCACTTTGGACATCTTCAGGCTTCCAATACTGAGAACTAAGTAGATCACAAGGAGCCATGAACCAGGGAGAAGGTGGTTTCATAGTGTCCAACGTTAGAAACACTTGCTAGCAAGCTCTGTCAGGTGCAGGCAGACCTAGCATATCTAGCAGCACTAGCAAGAGGCCCCGGAACAGCCATTGGCATCTGCCACCTACCACCGCAAGCACTTTCTCATGTGAATCATAAGCAGCACTACCAGTGAACTCCCACTGGGACTAGAAATCATGCTGTCCCCGATGGGGAAAATGCACTCTGATAAATTGGCTAAAAACACTGAGATATGCTCTTTCCATGGAAAACACTGAAATACAAGCCACCTGCAAAATTTAAATAGGCCACGTAACTAGGTCCTCACATCTCGGGTACAGGAGACACAAATGACTTCCAATCCTAGCAGCCAGGCAGGGGCACGGCTACTGCTCTCCTCTTCCCCTTGTCCAGAAGGAGCGCAAAACAAGCACAAATATTATAACTCATGGCAGTTCTGCAAAGCTAGCATCAAGGGAGAGGGCAGCAGGCCTGAGGTACCCTCCATTCGCACCAGGCTGTGCTGAGGGGGCCTGGCAGGAGCTGACTGCAATCACAGCCTCCTGCTGAGGTAGATGGATACTACAGAAGGCAGCCTCCAGCTGGACTGGGGTAAGATACAGGAACTTTGGCCAGAACAAATGAAGGCTCAGAAAGAGATGAATTCTGGGACAGCAGAATGATGAATGGACCATGTATCTGTGTTCAAATCAAAATTTAGACTACATCCCAAGGCACTATATTCATACACAGATGGGCCTAAGCAGGTGTGCCCTCCAAGCAGCTCTTATATGAATAAGGCACAGCAATCAAGACCTTCAGCTCAGGCTTAGAAAAAACATTATTTTTTTTAATTTTAAAAGCCCCTTCATCTCCCATTCAATTCATATCAGGAGAGAAACAGAGTAAGTCACCATCAGTTTTAGGTGTTCACTCTTACTGGAAACATCTTATTTCTGTAATGACTGAACATTTATCTGCTTAAGTGCCTCAGGGCTCAGACCTCCAGTCATGTTTAGTTGGGCACAAGGTGGGGGGGAGAAACTGCATCACTGTTCCAAATTCAGACGAGGCCAAGATCAACCATGACTTTTTCAGGAGGCCTCTGCAGACCTTCCTACTGCTCCCTTGCTGCTGTAGGACCAGAAAAAAGTAAGCAAACACTAACCAACTCCTTATAATCAGAGTGGCTTTTAGGAAGCAAGAATATTTCAGAAAAAGTAGATATAGAAGGAAAGAAATACACATACTTCTATCTTATTAAATATTCAGTACTATTTCCATACAGTGTTTCATCTGCAGCAATGGATTTAAAGTTCCTTACAGAAGGCCTCAGCCTACTTACCCACTGGTGGGGTGGCATGAGAAGCAGAAAAGGCCTTGACCTTTTCTGAGCGAGTAAGCACTGCTCAGTAGCAACAAAAACATCCCTGCATTACCAACACTGTTTTCAGAACAAATCCAAAACATAGCCCTAGTACTAGCTACTACGAAGAAAATCAACTATCTCAGCCAAAACCTGCACACCAGCCTGGCAAAACAAACGCGACATCTTTCGGATAGCCCCATCTTCATTTGGCAGGGCCCTTGAAGGCAGCAGGCAAAGGCCTGAGCCAAGGGGCCTGTATCCCTCATGTCCTTCCTAGTTGGTCTCCCCACACCTCCCCAATAAGTTCGATCAAAGTATCCCCATGGGGACAACCCTCATTAAAAAACAACTCCTTTCCTTGACCTGGTCACCAGCTGCGTTACACAAGGCTGCAAGTTCCTGTCCATCAGACAATGCTGCTAAATAGCAGAGGGACAGTACTGCCCCTCCATTTTTAGTAACAACTGCACAAATCTCACTTAAGTGACTCCAGAAGGATGTGAAGGGAGGAAGGCTGTCCCTCTTCTTTAGACATACCTGACCACATTAAGAACAAGCAGCTCAAAGACATGTAATCTAACATTAAAGGGGAAAAAAAAGACACCACCAACAAAACCCCACAGGAGTGCTCTGAGCGGCAGAACTAATGAAGCCTCACTTTTTACAGATTTGCATCTCATGATTGATTGACTTCAGTGCATAAGGAAAAGAAAGCACCAGCTGAAACTTTGCCTGCCCTTCGGGCATTTATAACAACTCACTCCTGTGGATTTTTGCATCTATTAAGGTTTGAGTTCATGCTGTAGAGTCTCTTGCACTGGGGAATTCAGAAGGCCCTACAGGACGCAATTTCACTCAGCCCTCACTGCAAAGGGAGGCCATACAAGCACAGTGGCAGACACCAAAAGGTGCCATTAACTTGCTGACATGTGGTAAGCTTGAGAGCACCTGAGTCCATAGACAACTTCATCTTCCCTAGGCTGGACTGAATTGGAGCCCAGAGGAAATTATGATTTTGTTTTGTGATGAGGCATGGAAATAGAAACATTTATGACCAAACAGGTTTGTCAGGTGCCCATAGGCACTATTTACACAGAAGCTTTTGCCTGAGCATTTGGGGTTGAAATAGCACTTTACACCCGCGACAGAGCACTGACAATCCCCACATTTTCTTAGCCATATGTTCAGAGCAGCCTGGGTGGTAGGAGAAACATCGAGTCCTACATTCTCTCAAGCCGCATGGCTGCAAGAATGGAGACACCTCAAACTAGAGGCCAGACGCTGAAAGCAGAGGCCCTATCAAGCTCCCAAAAGCTTCCAGAAAGAATTGGCAACACAGGCTTAAGCAGAGCTACAGCTGCTGCTTCTGACAAGTGCACAAAAGCCCTGCCAGCGCTGGTCATTCATAACCACTGCAAGCGCAGGGCTGCTGGGACTGCAGCGAGCACCAGCAGCTCGATGGAGTGTCATCTCTTCAGGCTGAGCAGCCACTACCCTGGCACACAGGAGTCCCGGGCATTCATTGTGCCTGAAGCAATTTTACATGAGACGGCGACAAAGTAATTAAACTCTGAATCCTCTAGAAATAGAAGGCTGCACTTGTCACTGCCAAGTCCCTCCTGCTAACAGGGAACACTTTCATGACAAGCGATATCACACAGGCTCCAGGTGACAAACTGGCCTTTCCTCCCAAATTAAGTCCTGTTTCACCATTCTGGAGAGACCTCCCTTTTATTCTTTAAGCACTGTGCTTAAGCACTAGGTAATTAAGTGCCTTATTCCGAATCTTAAGCCAACATTGCAGCTGGACAAGAGATGAGTAATGATGCTTACATGTTAGACTCCCCAAACAATGAATGCCACTAAACATTTGCACCCTGTAAAAAGATCAGCTAGGTAATCAAAATACTGTATGTAAAGAGGAAGGTTTACAAGTGCTAAGCTTCCATGTCTGTGAAATCCTTCAAAATCCTGGCAGTTGTGCTTCACAGTTAAAGGAATCCTGTCTACTTAAAACCACTCCTGTCCTACTCTTGCCTTTTGATATGGCTGTCTCACACCACTTATCAACCCATCAGTCCCCAACATTGAGAGGTTGCTCCATGTCACGCTACAAAACCCATCACCATTCGTTTTACCATAGCTATGAGCTTCACCAAGATTAGCGCCTGATTTTATGCCAAGCTGTACAAACACACAGTGGATGCTTCCTGCCCGGATCACATAACCATATAAATACACATGATAAGGGATGGTGGTATTACATGCCTCTGCAGAAGGCAAATGAGAGAAATCCCGTAAACTACCCACAATCACTCAGTCTGTGGGACAGCTTAAAATCGCTCTCTTGAGTTCCAGCCCAGTGCCTTGAACATTAATCCTTGTTTAGCCTGCCCTTTTGGTTCACAAAAGAGTACCTCTACTACCAAGAGTATCTGTACTACTACAAAAGAGCATCTCTACTACCAAGCCAGCTAGTCAGCAATATCATCCCTTTTACACTTTATTTCCCAGCCCCTTTACATGCATATGTAGTAAGATTTCATGCGAGACTTTCCTACTGCCAAATGTTATGTGCAATATGGAACTACGTAAAACAAATACTGTTCATACTCATAAGAAAAGAGATTGATAGACAGGCAACCCTCAAAAGCTGAACAGGTTAAATGGAGCCACTACATTCTGTAAGCGGAGGGCAAGACCAGCATGAATACAACAGTCAGGCAAAAATTTATGAAATAATTCAGAGCTTATGTCGCAATTACTTATGCAGAAACAAACAGTAAAAGAATAAATATACGTGATTCAATATAATGCATGTGAGAGAAGAGGAATGTTAAGGGATTGATATATACATATTTTTAAATCATAAATGTGAAATTAAACCAGTAGCTCTGTGAGCCATCAAGCTAATGAAAACCTTTTTCCTACAGCTGCGCACCTCATGGCTGGGCAGCTTCAATGGCTGAGAAGGTGCAAAAGCCAAGTAAAGCTTCCCCCACAGTAGAGACATTCCCAGGGCTTTCTCCTGGATAAACTCTGTGGGGTTTAAAAAAGAGGTGGCCTCACACTACACTTTCTCCACCAGATCAAACCAAGTGCTCTCATCTCCTATACTCAGATACTTAACTTCAGAGCTCACTTTTTCTTAAAGGCCCCGCTGTCTGAAATAGCTGGCAGGACCTAGAGCTACGATGGGCAGGGAAAGAACATAAAGGAGCACACACAAGGACTGCAAACCATTCTTGGTTTCTCTCCTTCCCGTACTTCAACAGTGAGGCGACTGTTCTACCAGCACACGGCAGGTAGTAGCGACAAGAACCACTACAGATGACAACCTAAACCTTGCTTGCTCCGGTTACGCAAGCAGCATACCAATCAGTATTTAAGCACAGCCCTTGCACTCTCACAGTGCGTTAGCGGGGAACAGGAGCAGCTGGTCAGTTTACAGCAGGCAGAAAGCAGTACTAGAAGGACCCATGACTGTTAGCTAGGCAGAGAAGAGCAGGATGAGCATGCTTTCTCCTCTTCCCCAGCCTGCCAGACTGCACAACTGTGCGATTAACCTTTAGTCCAGCGATCATCAGGTCTTTCAGCATCAGAACTAACAGAAAAACCTGTTTCCAGCTGTTACTGTGGTAAGCACAATGTGCATGTACTGGGATTAGCTAGAGAAAGTCGCAAGGAATAGTTGCCGCGTTTCCTTTATCATCTGCTTTGTAAGACATAAAAAGCAAAAATAACAGATTCCATAACCTTAAAAACTTCCATAAAGTGACACGCTTATGTCTCAGAATTGCCAGAAAGCCTGCAGCCCACCAGGTTTCAGCAGAGAGGCTTGCTAGCCAGACCTTCTGCACAGGAGCGGGAGTATAAACCGGCAGATGCAGCCGGCGCTGAGCATTCGGGGTGCTAGTCCCGATCCTACTGTGAGCACATTAACCAAGTCATTTTACCTTTCTGTCTCAATTTCTTTATCTCTGAAATAGAAATGCTGATACTTCAGTAGAAGAATTCAAATGAAGCAGTACATTCAGGCAGGCTCTAAAATGCAACAGCACTGATTGTCAGAGACCTGAGGCAACCCAAAATAGCTGCAAGAATATTTCACCTATATCCTTATTAGACTCTAGTTGTTCCCAGAGGGGAGAGATACTAACAACCCAGTATCTCTCGCAGGTTTAGTCCAACATCTTAGAGGGAACTGAAGTCAGCCAAGGCCAAGCTGTCACCATCAGTGACCCAAGTCATTCCCCTTGCAATTTAATATTCATTTTAAGAATGACTTGGAGTATTTGCCCCAAGCAATTTTAGCAAGCATGCTTCTTCAGAAGCTCTCTATTCTAACAGTAAGAAAACTTCTTAATTCACAATCTTATTCTAGTTGTAAACTAGTTCATCCCCTGCTTTTCTTGTGCCAACACTGTTCTTCAGCTTAAATAGCCCTTTTCCCTTCCTGCTCCGTTTTGGCTCAGTGTATTTACAGAAGTCAGCTGCACCCGTGTCTTTATTTTAGCAGGCCAAACAAAGCTAGCCTCTGCTGAGTCCCTGCTCCTACCGAGGGCTTGCTCTGAATCCCGAGAGACAGAGCTGTAGCAGAACTGGCCCTGCCTTTCCCTGGTTAGAATCCTGGATTTATTTTTTTCAGGAGCACATGGTGGGTGGGTGCCTCAATTGTCAGAAAGAGTAAAACAGCACATGAAACAGGTCACAGAAGTGGGATGTTCTTTATAGAGTACTACTGTGTGTTATTTCCATTGCACAAGAGGCAGCCAGAACACAGAGAACATTTCTCCTTCATAAAACCACCACGATAGACGACTTGGGTGCACAGGAGCTGCAAAACCCCAGCCAGGCCAAGGAACCTGCAGGAGCTACATCCTACGGAAACAGAGGCAAACTCACCAACTCTCCAGCCTTTGCATTCAAACACTGGGTGAGAAGCCTAGATGATCTTCACAGCTACCTCAAGTCCCCAAGATAGATAAATTTCTTAGGACAGATTATCTTTAGAAATTAAAATGGGGGGAGGGCGAGGGGGAGAAGAAACAGTAAACATGGAGTTTAGTAATTACATCATGGACAAAAGGAGGGGAGACACACAAAGCACACACCTGCCTTCTGCATACGCCTGAAGGTACTACTGCATTTACAGCCAGGGCCAAATCCAGAGTTCTCGGCTCCAAGTTTGCCCTCTCCCCTGCGGCTACGCCAGGCACATCCCACAACATCTGCCACTGTGCTAATGACAGTAGCCACAGCACATAACGAGCCCCCACACACCCTGAGCAGCAGCTCTGGGAAAGCAGCTGGCAAGTTCCCTCACCCACCCACAAGCTCTGCATCTGCATGCATCCATCCATTCCTCCAGCAAGGGCTTGGCCCCAGCCACAGTACCACCACTCCTCCAGATTTTCAGCTCCTCCTTTTCTACCCTCTTTAGATGGAACTCAAGGTGCAGCACTCACTGCCTCTCTGCTCCCAATTCGAGCTTCATTGCATCGTGTCTTGTTAACAACCATGGCACACAGGAACTGCACAACACAAGTGCTTTCTGCACAGAGGTCTTGCCACACCAGCTGACTCTCTCAGGTAGCCGGCTTCCCTAGGATATCAGAAAAGGATGCGTGAGCATCCCAGGCAAGCAATTACAGGATGACTAGTCCACGTTAAAAAAGTTTCTTCCTAATCCTGTCAGGTGCTGCTTGCCTTAAGCTCTGAAGCTCTAAGATATATCGATCACCATCTCCTTTTATCCTGCACAACAGAGCCGCATTTATTCTCAAATTCTTTGGCCATCCCTAATCCCGCTCACTTGACAACGTGCGCGATCTCTGGTGGCACCAACTTCTGCTGGCCTAGTTAGGAGGAGTGTGCATAGGGATTCCTCCATTTCAGGCAACCGCTGGCTTGTCAAGAAAAAATGGACAGAACATTTCACCCAGCAGCCTCTGCTCCATGCCAGTTTCTGATGCCTGTGGGTGCACAAGCCAGCAAACCTTGCAAGAGGTAAGTCTTTGCCGACCCTCAGAATTACTAGAAAAATCCCATTCAAGTTTCTTGAGGTATGCCAGATGCTACTGAAGGGACTGTCAGGGACAGCAGCAGGGCTGATCTTAACAAGCAGAGGCCACTCTGCTTGTTACATGTTTTTGGGTACACTTTTGTGTGTGTTTACACTTCTTTCTCCTGTGCTAACTTCACTTAGAATCATAGAATCATTACGGTTGGAAGAGACCTCCAAGATGATCAAGTCCAACCGTGCTTATTTATAAAACTCAGAGAAGTGATCTAGGAGGACCCCAGCTCATACCTTCTCCAAGAGGTTAGAAACCACCAGAATACATTGCATGCTACCACCCTGAGCCTCGCATTTTCCACCCTGAGCAAGGCACCCAAGCCAAAATAATATCCTTCTGAATAACATAACCCCAACCCTTTTACAACCTAAATACATATGTTCGGGTTTCAATTTCCAACCCTTTTTTCAGCAAGTCAAAGTAAGGTAATTACTACCTCCCATGCACACATAATTATTCACACAGTACTGTTCTGTACGAGTCACCATTTTCCTTACCTTTGGTACGCTCTTCCACATATCGCGGCATCAGGCTGGAAGTATCCCGTTGGAAGTCTTTCCTCTAACTTCAGGGCTTCAGTTGGGTTCATTGCTTAACCCAGATATTCACATTCAAGCCATTTTGACACTCTTGCCTGACCCCTTGCATAACACAAACTGTGGGATTTCACGTGTCTGGGCATCTTTTCAAAAAGGTCAGTCTCAAAGTTTCAAATCCCACCTCAATCTACTGGAACTTTCACAGGATGCAGCAATCAGTATTATTCCAGTCAAGTGCATGCTATTGATTTATACAGTAGTAGGATAAGATTGTCAATGTTTTCTATTCCAATCTTCATACAACCTCACGCTTTTTAATTTTTTGCGGGGGAGAAGGAAAAAAACCAAAAATTGCTGCTAGGTATTGAGCAGAAGGTTCCAGTACAAAGACCTCCACTCTCTTCCCCTTTGCTGACTGCAGTTAATCAGGAAGCCAGCAGGGTGAAGAGCCAGTCCAAAATGTTTCCACCAAGCTGTAACCTCACATAAGCGATGGGACATACCACAGGGCTGGAGTCTTACCCTAGCAAGGGGACATCACAGGCACGGCCCCTCCATCCTATGGATGCTCTGCTTGGCCTTCATGGGGCAGGTCCAAGGCCGCTGGTCCCATAGCAGTGGCTGAGGAAACCCCTCCTTGTTTTGCCAGGTTGAAAACTGATGGTTTAACTCCAGTCTTTATGGTCTGCCCTTCAAGCCAGCTCTAGAACCGCACGCTCCTGCTAACCTGGGAGCTGCCCTGCTCCCCTCACAGGCTCCTGCAAGGGCTTTTGCAACCACATTTGCCTCAGTAGGTAGGAACCTCCTGCAAAGCATCTTCCCATTCTGCGCCATCTTCTGAGGAAGTAGACCATCTTCACCTATGGCTTGGTTGTTGAACACAGACCTCACAGGTTACAGCACATACTCACAGGAGGTACAGGCCAAGAAAAGGAAAAGCCCTCTAAGGTGGCAGGTCCTGGCTTTTTGTTGCTGTGCTTGGGGCATGCCTCTTCCCTCCCCTCCTTCTTTTTGTTATCCCCTAAGTGCCTCCACCTGCCACCCCACCCTAAGGACAAGTGGGTCTCTTGATATCAGTTGCCTAACACCACTGCCCGCAGCTTCCACCTCCACCTCCACCAAGCCCCCAGCGGGGCAATCAGGCCTGCAGCTGTGATGTCCCTCCACAGCTGAAGGGGGGGGGGGGGGGGGGGGAAGGCAGAGAGAGTTGCTTTGCTTGCTGTGACAACCAAGGGACCCAGAGAAGATGAGGGTCTCCGCCAAAGTCCCTCTTCAAGTGCTTTATGAAGTAGGCCACCTTGCTTTGCTAAGCAGACCTTCAGTCTCCCTGACTGCTGCCCATTTGTACACACTTTGCCGTCCCCTTTAGACTCTGCTGCCTCTTTGATGTCTGTTTAGACCACAGGGGTGGGAAAAGGCCATCTCTTGGCATGGGAGCATGCAGCAGCCAACGCGAAGGAGCCTCGATCTTAGCGTGGCTGTGACCTGCAGCCAGAGCAGGACAGAGCCACCATGTCCTTGGTGGAGGTCTCTCAGAGCTGAAGACCCCTGAGCACAATATAGAGGCCAATGCAGCTGAAAGGGGGCAGATACTTTGGACTTGTTGATCTTAAAGGTCTTTTCCAACCTAAACGATTCTATGATTCTATGAGATACATGCACCGGACTCAGAACATGCACCTCTTCAGAGTCAGCAGTGAAAAGTACCCTCAGAGAGCAATTTCGAGCACCTGTCTCTGCATTGACTGTACGGTGAATTAAGACACCCTGTCCTTTTAGCACAGGCTAACCTAGCTTTGATACTTCGAGTTGGGCAGTGTGCATGTAGCTCCCTCTTTGTTTCCCTCCCTCAGTGATTTCCTAACGTCGCTTAAATGCTACAGAAATCACACGGAAAGTTGGGTACAGAGAGTGCATCGGAGTTACTGCCATCTGCCCGAATATACAGCTGGGGATATTAATAATCATTTCTTCCATTGGAGCTTGAGGGGGAAAAAAAAAAAAAAAGAAGAAGAAAAAAAATCCCCAAGTGTTTTGTGGCTTCCTGTTTGAATTAATCTCCTCTGACAACTGCTGATTTGGGTTTGTGATTCGATCCTCCATATGTCTAGCTCTATTGGTCAATTAAGTGCAGGGGGCGATTGGGAGAAGCAGCGATGCTCAGCCTGATTATAAGAGGAAGCATCAGGCAGTACTTAGGACATGCAAAGCTGGCTGGCGTGCTCAACGTTCACACGGCCAAGCTGAGCATGAGGTTGCTGCTGCTGCTTTTCAGGTCAAGGAGATTCTCCCTGGCTCCTACGGAGACAAGGCACAGCTGTCCGGCTCTTGACCATTTTGTGAGCAAGGGGCAGGGTTGCAGGGAGGGAGGGAGCAAACAAGCAGAAGGAATTGGGGGGAGCAGAGGATCCAAAAATAAGTAAAGGACTACAGAAACACAAATAGCTTCTTCCATTACCCGCTGCTGCAGACAGACAAACACAATATAAGCCAGAAAGGTTAGGACCAGCAGAGAAAATGAGAATCAGCTTAGAATAACCCAGGTTAGTACGTATGAGGGAAAATAAATGGAAAGCAGGACATTAAAAGACAGGTAGATTCAGAAAATGGTAATGATGAAATAAGGGCTGTGGGAGATAGTGGACAGCAAGTTAAGTTACAGATCTGCAGTGCTCTAGAGCAGCAGCAAAAAAAAAAAAAGAAAGTTAACATAATGCTGTGCTTCATCTGCAGAGAAATCATGTCAGAAAGCAAGGAGGAACTGGCCCTCTGTACAGATCTGGCAGGCCAGCACCTGGAATACTGCCCTCAATTCTGGGCAACACGCATTTACAGAAGATGTTGATGAGCACAGGGAATACAGAAAAGAGCAGCAGAAAAAAAAAATGATTAAGGGTCTGAAAGCACTGACATATGGGAAGAGATTAAAATAATTAAATATGTATTGCTTGGCAAGGGGTAAGATTAACCGTCTACAAGTGTGTAAATACCAAGAAGGTAGAGGAATTGTATTAAGGGGTATAAATATAAGTGTAATAGAGCAAAAGTAAATACAGACTCAATATTAAATAAAAAAAAAAAATCCTTAGCCCTGAGATTTTTTTAAACTCTCCTTGAGAAGGTGAGGCTTATTGCTTGCAGCAGCTGTAGCGGCACGAAGAGAACAGGGTCGCAGTCATGCCTCAGTGGCAAGTCTCCACAGAAATAGACCTACCGAAGAAGGTAACACCTCAGGAGTCGCCAGTGATTAGGAACAGCCCAAATTAGCCTGCAGTCAGCTCAGCAGAAGCCAGGGCTGTGGCACACCTATGGGCCAGCTGCTGCAGCAAAAGGTGGCATGGAAAGGGAATGGAGATGGAGCTCTGTCTTCAAAGGGCACCTGAGAACCACCTTTCTTGGGCGCAGGAATCGGGGTTAGCTTCCAACCGTCTCCTCCTTCCATCTTTACACCCGCTTCTTCCATTTTCACCAGTTAAAGCAGGAACATGCTGGGATGCCGCCTCCTGGCCGGCCTCCTCTGCAAGGGCATCTCCCCGGCTTGGCTCGCCCTGGTGCCGGAGCCCAGCGGAAAGGCCCCACATCAGGGAGCCATCAGCAGAGGGTGCCTTCTGCGGCGCCGTGAAAAGCGCTGCTGGCGAAGCTGCAGCAAGCTTGCCAAAATTGGCCTTGTCACTTTAAATACATTAGACAATAAATCATCCCTCCGAGACATCCCCAAAGGAAAAACAGGGGGAAAAAATAGCACTTAAAAGCCCTTTCTATTACAAAGCCTCTGGGGAGCTTTTAAACTCGGAGAGTTTTTTAAGTGAATTTTATGCTTTTTTTTTCCCCTTTGCCTGCCTTTATTATCAGTTGCTAACATTAGCCTTGCCTTCCCATGACCAAACTCTCATTCAGACTCCTTTTTTTTTGCTTCCCTCCCTCTCTCCACCTCCAGCGCCTTACATGTATACACACAAGTGCCCGTAATGTCCATATTACAGTCTCTTTCCCATTCAGCATCTCCTCTTAAATTGGAATTACTCTTTGCCAATATTCCATTCCTCCACATCACTCTCCCTTTCCCTGCATTTTGCTTCACTTTTTCCCTTTCCTCTGACTGTACTCCCCTCTCTCATCTGTCATTCTTCATGTCTGGTTGTACTGGAACAACTTCAAAACCCTTTTCCCACTTTTAGGGGGACTGTGTAAATTTTGCAGCTTGAACCTGTTTTTACAAAGTGCTTTGGTGGGTTTCCTTCCTTACTGAGCTTCCTTATTTCCTTCCTTCACCTGAGGACCTGAGGAGTCCCCCTGGAACAGCTCTCCAGTACCAGCTTTTCCCAACTGGACTAACACTGCCTCCATTTTCCAGCTCTCGGGAAGTCAAGCATGGCTATGCAACCAGATCTCCCATGCAATGCTTAAAGTGTTCTCCTGCCTATTGGCTTTTTTTTTTTTTTGGCCTAAAACCTTTATTATTAAAACCCTGAGGAATAAGCCTGGCTTGGGTGTATGCCTTTCTAGAACTGTGGGGAAGACATGGGTAGCGTTTTCCAGTTAAACACAAGTTTACATCTTCAGTCACATATGTAGGTTGCATGTTGGGGCAGAAAGAAGGGATGTAAGGTAAATGAGGGCAAATTTCAGAGAGTTGCAACTCTGTGAAAAAAACAGATGATTTTCCACAGGAACCATGCTGGGAACCAAAATACACCCGTCGGCATCCAGCTATCATAAAGCAACTCTTATGCCACGGCTGACCTAGCAGAGTCCTGCACAGGCGCTATGAGTTAATCTTGTTGCGTTGCACCTAGGACTGTTACCCAACCAATTTCCCACCAAGCTGGCCCACTATACCATACCATGTGAGAGTACCTGTCAGAGGTCAGTGCAAAGCACATTGGCATGGGCAGCAGCAGCTATTCCAACTGACTTCTGTTCTTTATTTTGTTTTATTTTTGTTCCTACAGGTGCAAGCCCAAGGTGACCTACAGTTACTCATTGCTGCCTCCTGAGCACCTACATTGCCACTGTCAGAAATGTGGCTTCTAGAGAAGTACAACATAACCCAGTAGAAGACAGCAGGCTGACTAAAACTGAAGTCAACCGCCTTTATCATTGGCAATCATCCCGCTAAGACACCTCTCTAAACAGCACAAAATAATGGTATTTTCTACCACTAAGGATAGCGAGGTGGTCGGGGCAGCAGAAGCAAACACACTTGATAGCTCTGTCCTTTGCGTAGAGTGTGTTGGGTTTGTCCCGGATGAGGGATGAATTAAAAAAGGAGCAGGAATCACAGCACTTAGTTGGCACCACATGATAAATTGGACAGGCTGAAGCATGGAGCAGAGGCAAAGAAAAAGGAGATCGCAAGAGAAATAAAACCCATTACTTTGACACCTTGTGGCTTCCTTGAGTCCTCAGCGGTCAATACTTGTGCTTAGAGGCCGATGGGCATCCTCCTCATCTCTAGCCTGTGCCGTCCCCTCCCCCCCAATCCCTTCCCCAGCTGTGAGTGACCAAATATCAGCCCCAGGGTGGCCAGGGAAAGGGTGTGGGACACACAGAGGCGGAGGACGAAAGCCTGCATGAAAGCAAATGCTGTGTTCCGGGCGTTCGTCCAGGGAAGTGGGAGGTGGGGACGGAAATGAAAGGTCTATGTTCTTCCTAATCATTTCCGCCACAATAAGGGAGAGAGTGCGACATACACCAGTGGATCGCAGCCATTAGAAATGAACCACTGGCGGTTGGCAAATTGTAAATTAGAGAGCCAGAGTGAGAAGAAAGAAAATCAAAGGGGGGACGAGGTCGTGTTTTATTTCACTTGTAGCGCTTTTCA
This sequence comes from Gorsachius magnificus, assembly GCA_034008185.1. NCBI lineage: Eukaryota > Metazoa > Chordata > Aves > Pelecaniformes > Ardeidae > Gorsachius > Gorsachius magnificus. The sequence continues at coordinate 128,150,016 of CM067081.1, forward strand.
AATTCAGCCCTAACCAAACCTGATTAAAGTAAATCCCTTTTTTACGGCCTGTGGAGTCTATAAGATTATGGTGTTAATGGAAGTGTGATTCGATCCGTCAGTAATGGTGCATGTCGGGGCCCAGGCGCCTCAGACAAGTCCATTTTTTAAGACGTATTTATTGTTTTTTCCCCCCCTCTCCTTTCGGTTCTCTGCATTGCGGGGTTTAATTGAACAGTTTAAAGTGATTCTTCTTCAAGGCCCATTAATTGATTTTATTTGTGTATTCTCCAGGGGTCAAGGGGAAAATATATAATAAAACATAAGCCCCAGGTCTGAGTTTGTCACAGTTCCCACCTTTCCACAAATATAAAGCACATTTCATCTTTAGCATTTCAGATTTCTTCTCTTCCCGCCCTTATTTCCTGCCACTAGTTCTCTCAGATGTTAAGTCTCTCTGCTTTCCCTTTTCCACTGTTTATCTCTAAAATTTGCCACCGTTATTGGGAGCACAAGGCAGCAATCTCCGTCTCTTTCTTTTCCGATGGAACAAATGCCGCGTCGTTTTTTAAATGCCACTTTGCTTTTAGGGACTCCGAACGACTTCCTCTGCCCCAAGCTGAGTGGAGGGGAGGGCACTGGGTTACACGTATTTGCAAACCTCAAAGCCCAGGTCATTTCCTCTACAACTGGGGGCGATTTGCACGAGCTTCTTAGAAAACACATCCCTAGCAGTCTGCCTCTTGCACACCGCTAGCCCAGCAGGGCACATGAGCCTCTATGTGACAGCCAAAAGCTGCTTCTTTCTGCCACTGGGTCTGCAAGGGGATGCCGTTTCCTTCTCAGCCTCCCCCGACACTCAGCATAAGGTAACTGGCTGCTCCAAATAAATATATATCGAGCTGGCTTCGTTTACTTCAGCTACTGCAGTGCCATTTGTTTCCTTCAGCTCCCAGCTCCACTCCCTAAAGCCAGCCCCAAAGACAATTTTTTTTTGTGATTCACCTTGCTGAAGCCCTTACTCTCCTCTTTCATGCTGTTCTTCTGCAGAAGTACATTTCTTTTAATAGAGTTTTCAAAACACAAGGGGTTTCTTTTTATTATTATTTTTAAATCACAAAATGCACCAGGGAAGTTTTCGTCCTCCCACTCACCTCACTCCGATCCTGTCCACAAACTCTCTCTAAATTAACGCAAGGCAAAAGACACTTTTCTTTCCATCCTCTGATTGACATGGTCTGGGTGAGAGATCATTGCCACAGCTGGGGCAGTTCTTTGGCCATGCAGCCTTCCCAATCGGTTGCACGCAATCCTGAGTTTGTTCTGAAATTCGGCATCACATAACGTACTGAATGGGACCAAATCCAACACAAACCCTTTACCGGTAGATATCTTCTCCTGCCTGCTCCTGGCTGCAGGAAAAAAAAAAAAAAATCCGTTCTATACTACAGCTGTTGGGGAAGTTACGGAGGCAGAATGTAATTACCCAAGAGTGGAAGTTTGCTTTACTCCCTTTACTCTTATGACAAGTACTATGGCATCTTTAAGCAGGCAGAATTTCAGATTTATGCCTGAAATCAGAGCAAAGGAGAATTCATGAACATTGTGCAGGGGAAGAGGTTATGGTAAAGGCAAAAGAAGAGCTCCTCCTGCTAACTCATCAGCCACCTTCTAAGCTTTCCACCAAAGGTTGAAAGTATGAATCCTGAGCAAGCCATGGCTATACTGAGCTCCTAAGCTCTGGCCGGAACAAAACCTAGTACCTGGAGATGCACTCAGACCTGTGGCATTGCTCCCCATTGCCACTGGAACAGAGTTTCCCAGGCTGACATTTCACTGATGAGCATGTACTTGCTCTTTTGGCGAGACATAGGGACATGAGTATGCTCACCTGGTTACTCCTAGGAAACACGTCACTGCATTTTCTCCAGTTATCCTCGTCTTCTGGCTCCAGTTTTGCAAGTGCATTTGGAACCACCACCTTGTCCTTTTGCAGTTTTTCCACCACTTTCTTCCTTGCTCTGCTGAGATATCTCTGATGTCTCTGCTGAGATATTCTCCATAACATATCTGCCTGGGGATTTGCCTCTCCTACAGCAAACAGGGCCATCTCATTTTCTTAAAGGTTAGCAAGACAGTACCCTTGTAATAGGAGCTCCCTACTTTTGTAAGTATGATGATTTTTGGAATAAGGAAAAGAAGTTCTCCTGAGAAGCCTGACCAGCTGTGATCTAGACCTACATCATTACCTAGCATTTCTACTCTAAAAGCTGAATTTCCAGGTCGCTCTCTGCAGAGACCTGTGCCCACTGTACAGAGCTCCACACTGTAGCTCTCGACCCTGGACAGTCGTCTTCTAAACTTTCAGTTACAGTCACACTCTGTCAAACAAGATTAAAATTTCCTCTGTGCATACCCATGCAAATATACAATGCCATTCTCCCCACGTTCTCGTGTCAAGGTTGAACACCCTACAAGTCCATTATCACCTGAATTCAAAGAATCCATCTCCTCCTCAAGAGCTTTCATCCTGATGCATCTTGGTGTCTCTTAGCACGGTTTTTACCCTTTGTGTTTCAGCTATAATTTCATTTCAGAATAACCTTGACCTGCCTATGCTACCGGAGCAAAAGATCTCCTCCATCTAATTGTTCACCCTCCCCCATATACATATGAAACTCAGTGTCCTCCCTTAGCTAATATAATACAAAGGAATCAATCTGCCAGGCACACATACCTGCGCAGCCTCAGCAAATTAACCTTGCAGAGTAATTAGGGCAAGCACCATGGTGTTGGTATCATGGCCTCATTTTGCTGCTCTAAGCATTAAAATACTACCACACCACAGCTACCAGTTAAAATCAATAGCCCACTGTATTAATAAGAAGAAAGCTAACTAAGTTCTTCCTTGCTCCTGTGTTGGGCCATTGGAGGAGTCTGGAGGACCCTGTTGTTACAGCTTCGATGGAGACCAGGCTTGAGGAGCGGCTGCTCTTCAGTGGAGGCAAGAGGCTCTCAGAGGCTCAAGCAGAGGAGAGATTTACTGGAGAAGATCATAAGAAGTTGCCAAACAGCCTTTCCAGTCCTGTCATGGCCTAGGAGCCGTGGAAGTCAGACAGTTTCTATTTGCATCGCATAATTGGCGGAGCCTGTCACAACATTGCAAAAGCCAGCTGCTGCTTTCTGCTCAGAGCTAATTCTACCTGATTTATTTAATATTATAATGAATATAATCCTTTCTTGCCACCCCCCCTTCCCACACACTCAGCCAACAGTTGGAGAGAGCAGACGCTGCAGGCAGACCTGCCCAAGCAGGCGGTGTGGAGTGCCTTGGCTCTTCGCGTGACGGAGCAGCTCAGCGATGTGCTCCCACAGGGAGAAGCAGGATGCGTGCCAGGGGAGCGCAGCCCTGCACACAGTTGCCTCACACCTAAGAGTGGCTTGCAGATCTGCAGAGATGGCAAATGCGTGGAAGACCAGGTGTGACCATGAGTGAAGGACTGAGCATAGTGCTGGAAGAACCTACCCTGAACTCAGATTTCAGAGAGACCAGGAGAGATTTAAAGACGTGTTGCAAGCACTTGGAGAGGTGCAAGGGGGTGAAAATGGAAGATACTCAAGAGCTAGGATAAAATCAAGCCAATTGACATGACTTAAGGAAAAATGCTGGCAGAGGTGGTGGGTGGGAGGACACAGTATCTAGGGGGAGAGCTGCTGAAGAGCATCAGGAAGATCTGCTGGCAGGCCTGTAACTTCTTCCCACTGTGAAAAAATAAAAGCCAAGCCCACTGTTACCCAACAGTGGCCAAGCCAAGGGTAGCAGCATGTGAACATCAAAAAGCCCTGGAAGGACAGTAACTTCTGACAAAATTTAGCTTTGAGGCTTCTGGCCTACCAAAGTGCATGCAGGTACAACCTGAAAGGGAATGAGTTCTGCAGGACAAAGATGGCTTCAAGAGCTGGACCAAAGATGGAGCTTTTGGCAGGATAAATCAGACTGTGGCAAATGAGCAACAGCACCAACCACAGCTATGGGAAGAAGCAAACGTGAAGGGAATGGGAAATACTGCTCCCCTCCACACAGCATCCAGGGATTGCAGCTTAGAGGGGGGAAAGGGAAAGGGAAAGGGAAAGGGAAAGGGAAAGGGAAAGGGAAAGGGAAAGGGAAAGGGAAAGGAAAGGAAAGGAAAGGAAAGGAAAGGAAAGGAAGAAAGGAAAGGATGATACTCCTAGTCTCCCTTGCTGGGGCAAGACCAAAAGAAGACATGAAGCCTAGCCTTTCATTCAACAGCAGAATCAACACTGGTTTCAAATTGGGCTTTAGAGTCATGTTCACTGATACTCCGACAGGATGCTCGAAGAATGAGCATTCGGGAGAGCTGCTTTAGTGTCACAGCTGTAGGGAAAAGATACAAAAGATGAGAAAGGAGTCTGGGAACTGCTGAGAGACAGTGATGTTTATCTAACAAAGGATAGGCCAGACGGAGAGAACCAAGAAGTCTTAGATACGGAAGGAGAATGTTCCTTGGAAAACAAGCGTTACAAGTATTTGCTGGCTCTGGCTCATTTCATTTGCTGTTCCCACCATGGAAACATCTGGTTACCCCAGACAATTTGTGCCCTTATGTTTTCTGCCAAATTCTGCTAACTGCCCTGATTTCAGGGCCCGAGTCAATCCAGAAGTTGCAGAAGGTGGCTGCAGCTGGTCAGACAGTCTGCCATGTAATACGCAACCATCATTTTCACTTTGTAAAGTGCTCAGAGAGATAATTTCATGAAATCAATCTGTACCCAAAAGTGCACAAAAAAATTTCTCTTGTTTTAGAGAGTGTCAAATACCGTTAGAGTTGTTAAGTAGTTGGTCAAATCCAAACATTTATTTTCCTGCTGTGCTGGTTTTGGCTGGGATAGAGTTAATCTTCTACACAGTAGCTAGTACGAGGTTATGTTTTGGATTTGTGCTGAAAACAGTGTTGATAATACAGGGGTGTTTTAGTTACTGCTGAGCAGAGTCAGGGTCTTTTCTGCCAGTAGGCTGGGGGTGCACAAGAAGTTGGGAGGGAGCACAGCTGACCCAAACTGACCAAAGGGCTATTCCAGACCATATGATGTAAGTATGAAGGAGGAAGGGGGGGACGTTCAGAGTGATGGCGTTTGTCTTCCCAAGTAACCATTACACATGATAGAGCCCTGCTTTCCTGGAGATGACTGGGCACCTGCCTGCCCAGGGGAAGTGGCAAATTAACTCCTTTTGCCTTGCTTATGTGCGTGGCTTTTGCTTTCCCTGTTAAACTGTGTTTATCTCAACCTGTGAGTTTTCACACTTTTACCCTTCTGATTCTCTCCCCCATCCCACCGGAGGGGAGTGAGCGAGCAGCTGCGTGGGTGCTGAGCTGCTGGCCGGGGTTAAACCATGACACCTGCCCATCTTAACTGGGTGTTTTCCAAAACTCAGGATAATTAATCTGCAACACATCCAACAGAAGCTGTGCATAGGAACTATCACTGAAGCAAGAGCCATGATACTGAAGGTACACTATCATCCAGATGAGCTGCCACCTGGAGCGGACAGATGGAGATGAAGGGGAGGAGGGAGAAAAGCCAGTTGAGTGAATGGTTTCATTAAGCTGCAAGGAAGAAGGAAAGTATGTAGAAACGGGAATCAAGAGCCTTTAGACAGTAGCAACAAGTCGGTGTGTTTGCATCGCTCAGTGGAAACAAGGACCTTTGCCCCGTTATGATGAAAAGTTTTGCTGGTCTCCTACCAAGAAAGAAATGATGGTGTAGTAGCATCCTGACTTGACTTTTCTCCCTGATCCTTCAGAAAGGCTTAGGGAAAGATATGCTCCTCCCCCCCCGCCCCGCCCCATCCATCCCTGACAAAAGACACAGAGCACTCTGGGGCAAGTCTTCAGAGAATTAGTTACTTTAGATCCCCGGCCAGGATGGAGAGGCTCAATAAAACTGCTAGTCTCTCATATTAATACCACGTCTTCGGGTATTAATCCCAGGCTCTCAGTGACCTGGAACACCAGCTATGCTAACAACAAACTTAAAGTCACAAAGACGACTAAGTGTGAAACCAGATTTAAAGATTTAGCAGCTATTCTCAGCAGTCTCCTGTTCAGGCAAAATGCGTCAAAGGCATTTGGAAACTACTGAGAGGTGCTCTGAAATGGTAGCTGATTTCATGGCTGACAATGAAATGCGGAGCAAGGGGCTTATCTCCGAGATAGAAGTGAGCAGAAGGAAAACTGCCACCAGCTACAAGAAAGAGCTGATCCGACTTCCGCAGAGAAAACACTGCTCCCTCCGCCGGTGGCACCTGCCCCATCCTCCTCCAGAAAATGCAGTTTCAGAGGAAGGAGGGAAGGGCTTTGAAGGGGTGAAGAAAGCAGAGCTAGAGGACCGTAATTGGGAATCCCAATGTTTGCAGGAGCTCTGGCCACCCACCCTCCTCCTCTGTCCATTAGAGCCCAGTGACACTCCAATCTGCTCGGGTAATGACCAGAGGAAGCGGACTTCCTATCGGATTTGCTGCCACTCTGAGTTTGCAGCAGACATCTTGTAATCAGAGAGCCTGTCAAGAGAGACAAGAGCCTTTAGCTGAGAAAAAGAGTTAATTGCGTAACAAGGGATTTAAAACCTTTGCAACAGGGGACAATAAAAGAAACATTTACGGAGTTTAACCGCTGCTGCTGGCACGATGTTGAACGTCATTTGTCCTTAGCTACACTGATACAGTTAAACAGTGCGCACTCATGGCTGATGTTTCGGTTTGCTGGTGATTTTGGAATGTCAGCAGAAGTTTTGTTTCAAACCAAACCAAATAATTTTTTCTATTTTTAATTAAAAATTAGAGGTTTTATTTTAAAGAGAAGTTGCTTCCAATTGACACAAACCCAAGAATTACATTTTTTTTTTTGAAAATGGGAAAATGGAACATTTTGATTTTGGAGGAACTTAGGGATACTACTTTGAGAGCTGTCGAAATAGACACAAAAGCTGCCATGTAGTCAGCATTTATTACCCTACTTTATTCTGGATGCATTCAGATACAAACCCAGCTGAGACCGTAACAGTCCATTTTCACAAAGCAGATTTAAGGCCGGTGTTTATTTTGCCTTTCATGCACATTTTTAAAGGCGTATTTGATAAGCAGAAGCGTGAGAAACAACTTCTTGACCTGAAGCACCTACAGCTGGCTGGAGGAGGCAGACTTTCTCCTGCTCTTGCTCCAAACAGTTACTCATGGTTCGGCATTACAAGGATTAAATGGTAGCATTTCTGCTATAACCTGCTACGGGGAGCAACTCAGGGCCACTCTGCCTCCCCAAGTGGCATTAGGGAAACACAGCCAGAGTGCTGTGCCTTTCACAGAGGGAACTGGCAATCTGTTTCATGTATTGATATATGGCAGAAACCATCTCAAGCAGTTTGGGACTTCATCTACACACAGAGCTGTAATTGCTTTGTCCCTTGGCGAAGCTCTGCAGAGGAAGGGCAGCAGAGATTTATTCACTGACTGAACTCCAACATTACATGTACACATCTGGCTGTAACTTTCTTGCAGTTTTATTTTACTCCCCCAAAAGAGAAATTCAAGCAGAAATTACATGAATTCCAGGCTAAGGCATTTGCTCAGAGGAGGCTGTTCCTCGAAATGCCTTGCAAGCGCTGTTATCCAACCTGAGTCCAAACAAAAAGGGCCATGGTTTGAAAAGAGTTCACCTGAAATTAGGCACATGATAAAGAGAGACGAATTTCAGAAGCATCGAGTACTCACAGCTGCTGCCCCTTATAGTATCGTTCTGGCATAAATGCAATAGGAATAACGAGGCAGACTTTAATATACGTATAATATAAAATCCATAATATACTTCATGGAAAATAGAGATGCCTTAGTAAGATAATATGGGATGAGTTTTGAATCAGCCAGTGTTGGCACCTGGGAAATTCAGAATAACTAAATTTTTTATTACAGTTTGGTCGGTCTTTGTAAAACCAAACAACCTAACCAGAACACATCAATTTTTAGAGCTTAAAACCACCTTCATGTAAGGAGAATTTTTTTGTCATTTTATTTTTTTACAGGAACTGCTAAAGAAGGGCAGGGAAAGTAATTTGGTTAAAGCTTCGCCAGCAGATTTACAGAGACTACTGAAAACGAAACATCCTGTTTTCAGCGACCAAAGCAGCACGGTCTGGGGGGGCCAGATCCACCCTATGGCTCAGCTCCTTCTGGCCAGCCACTGCTGAGGAAAGGGCAAACGATGACTAGTACGGCATGCTCCATCCCAAGAGCTGAGTGCCACACACCCTGCGTGGGCACAGCCAAGCTCCTGCCACCAAAAATCCCTCTTGCTGGTACCTCCATGAGAGCTGCAAAGCAGGACCTGAAACCTTGCTGTCTTACCTTGAGCTCGTAAGAAGCAGAAGCAGCTAGCAACTCAGACTGTAAGCCAAATGATGCCCATTCGGAGACCGAAAAACTTCACTGATGAGTTAAGAGCTCACTTCTTACTGCATAGTTTGGGGGCTAGACTGCCCAAAGGAGGATATTGGGCTAGACAGCTTCTGATTCCAACACATTCGGCAACACCTGTGTTTGGCAGGGAAAAGCATCCTTTTGACGGATATGTTTGCTTTTGCCCCATTCTTCTTTGTTTGAAGATGAACTCTCTGTAAATAGCTTAAGCGCATCCCTGACTGGCTGTTATCATCCCAAGGTCTTCCTCCCATCAGTATTCTCCAAGAGGGAGCGTGCTTCTTCCCTCCCATAATGTACTAACTTTTTCATTGCTTCTTTATGCTCACTTCTTACCAATCTAAATAATGGATCAATTGAGGTTTTATTCTTTGCTTTAATTAGGTCTTGAATTTTAAGAGTATTTCACTGTAATTACTTCATTAAACGTGAACTGAAAAGCAAAAAACCGTCCAAAACACACAAAGTTGTGCTTGTGCTCTTTTCATCAGTTTTCTTTATGATACATAAAGGCAGACTCAAAATTTTAAACAGAGATGGAGTTTTTCTCTCCGTTCCATGTACAGGGAAGTACTGATGGCCTGGGCTCACTGTTTCAAATCCGCAGAGAGAGAGCAAGAAAGAGAGGGACAGAAGGGCAAAATACAGCTATGGACCACCCCATTCAGTCAGTCTTTGACTTACAGTGCCTTCAGGATACCAATACCGCTGTTATTACACACACACCTGACTTGCATGCAATTGCCTGTGCCCTTGAATGCTGCAGTTTGGGTCAAAGCAATAGGTTATGGAGGTACCTAAGATACAACTTCCTTTTATTTGAATATGACCAAGGCAGCGTAAAAACAGTAGCACACCTTCATACCTACTCCATGCCACACCAGGGTAATTCCTTGCTAACTGACTCCCCAGATTTTTAACCCAACAGCTGGCAACTGCGTGATACCCAAGGCAAAACGGAGCATCAGATCATGAAGCCTGTATTCACAGGGAGGCGAGGCGGAGAGAGAGGGTGCAGGGAGGTGGGCAATAGGCCGAAACTGGAGCAATAGCTTCTTCCAGCTTGGGAAGTCCAGGGTCAAAATCTGGTTAAGTCAGCAGAAGTTTTAATGTCAATTTGAGAGGTCCCAAATAGAGAAAGACTGGTTCCTCATACTTTGTTAAATGCTCCTTGAATTTTTTTTTTTAACTGGGGGAGGGAGGAGGGGGAAGAGGGCACGATGGAGGGGGGAGATTGAGTCTGCTTTTCCTACACTAAAATGTGACTCAAATTCCGAAACGGAAGGCTTTAAAATGTCAATGCCTCTAATGGTAAAAAACAAAGCAGAAATATGCATCTTCAACAGATTCCATATAAAACAAGTCAAGAGCATGAGAAGGAAGAGGACTGCTATACAGTGCATTTTAAGACCATAAACATCCCCTTCACAATCGTTCCTTCTTCCCATTCCCCTGAGATTTCTAACTTGGATAACAGCTCAGATGCAACCAGGAGAACATACAGCTAACACATGCAGATTGTTTTAGTTCTGGATTTGTACAGCCCCTAGCATGAAAAGACATTGCTTGAAGATTAATTGTTTGAAGCATGTATGCCAAACCAGTAAGAAGAATAATTGCAATCTGCAAAATCAAGAAGATCTGTAGAGAAGTCCAGGAAGACTCTACAATGCTGTAAATCTCAAGGTGCAGATCTCAGAGTTATATTGTGTAATAATTGTAACAATAGAGCAAGGTGTTTTATCTATAATTTGATAAACCATCCCATCCCAAACTTCTTATGAATAGTGGTGTTAGGTCAAAAGCTCCTGCTAGCTCCCAGTCCATCTGGCCACAAGCAAATGCCTGTCCTGGTTTCAGCTGGGATAGAGTTAACTTTCTTCCTAGTAGCTGGTATAGCGCTGTGGTTTGGATTTAGTGTAAGAATGTTGGTAACACACTCATGTTTTTGTTGTTGCTAAGTGGTGCTTACACTAAATCAAGGACTTCTCAGCTTCCCATGCCCTGCCAGGTGCACAAGAAGCTGAGAAGGGGCACAGCCAGGACAGCTGACCCCAGCTGGCCAAAGGGCTATTCCAGACCATATGATGTCATGCTCAGTATGTAAGATGAGGGAAGAAGAAAGAAGGGGGGGACGTTCAGAGTGATGGTGTTTGTCTTCCCAAGTAACCATTACACGTGATGGAGCCCTGCTTCCCTGGGGGTGGCTGAGCAACTGCCCACCCATGGGAAGCAGGGAATGAATTCCTCGCTTTGCTTTGCTTGTGTGTGTGTCTTTTGCTTTCCCTATTCAACTGTCTTTATCTCAACCCGTGAGTTTTCACACTTTTACCCTTCCTATTCGCTCCCCCATCCCACCATGGGAGAGTGAGCGAGTGGCTGGGTGGTGCAATGCCCTGTGAAAGGGGTATAAAAAACATGATTAAAAAATACAGCAGTGTTTCTCCCTACTATATTGTCCCAGCTTACAGCAATGTATAGCTTAGGGACTTCCCGAGCCAATGCTTACATAAATATCTGAGTTTAATAGCCCTTGATGGACTATTCCATGCACTCCCTAATCCTTTTTTGAACCCATTCATACTTCTGGCCTCCCAGATATCCTGTGGTGACAATTTCCCTACTTAATTGTATAGAGAATGTATAATACAATGCGAATATTGCAACTAAATGAAGGCTAAAGGGGAAAATGATACGTCTACAAGCATGATGAAAGAGAGAAGGGGAGGAAATATTTTGCATGATTAAAGGGGATATGATAAGGAGTGACAGGCTGAAATTATATTCAGCTCAAAGAACAGAAAAGATCTCGGTCTATCTGGTAGTTATGTATGCTCCCAGTGAATGTGTTGATAACTCCACCTTAAACTGGACAGGATAATTCATTCATCTGGGAGCAATACCTGAGGCTATCCTGTTCTGGAAGGAACAGCAAACACTCTGGATATAACAGCTATTTTTCAAGCCTAGCATTTTTTATTTATTTATTTTTTTTTTAAAGGCAAACCCAAATTTTTAAAGGAGGGAAGTTTTCTAAAGAGGAGGCTTGGACACAGTTCCTGTCTACTGCTGTGGAGCAGGAAGAAAGCCATTACGTTTAATGTTGTGGAAGGGCTGCAGGCTGGGAAAGGCTGTCTCTGGCCTTACAGAGAAGAGGCGTATGGTACAGATTGTTGTGGGATGAATGATGCCAATGGCTCTTCGCAAGGCTGCATTCAGTGCTGTTTTTCTTAATATGTTTGCTTCGCTCTGTTGTTTGGTTGGTAAATTTTTGTTAGTCAAACTGGCCAAGAGGGAGCTGGACTGGTACAGAGGGAGGATTGATACGGCTGCCCTAGCTGTCACCAGAAACACGCATGCGCATATGCACGCGCTCACACACACACACTTTTAAAGCGTATAAATCCCTTGGGCATCCAGTCTATTAAGGAAGGAGGAGAATAAGAAATTTAAGATTACTGCTTATTGAAGGGTTCTTCATCTGTCTCTGGCAAATGCCAAGTTATTAAAAAAAAAAAAAAAGAAAAAGGAACAGACCTCAATGTTTCTAAAATATCAGTATTGGAGCCAATGAACTCTTGAAATTTTTCACAGCTTCCATATATTCTGAAAACCAAGACCCACAGACAGTGCTGGGAGCAGATGTTCCCAAGGCATATCATGATCCTTACAAATGTTCAACCTTGTGCTCAACTTCACTGAATCTCCTGGATCCCATCCTGGAGATACTCTGTTCTAGAGGCAACAGGTTAAGGCACTCTCGATGTCCCATTCAGGCCATGGCCTCTCAGCAGAATCTGCCAACAAGGAGGTCAGTTCGAATTGCTGGGTTTTCTGATGTGAACGCATGCCCACCAAAACTGGGCGGAATCGACCAACTCATTTTGTATCCCATAGGTTGCCGTGTGGTAGCAGCTTCCAAGAATACTGAGCTGGGCTGGATTCAAACTGGCAAGCTATGCTGCTATACAGTGGCTTTCCATTTCACCTTTGAAGGAAAAATTATCTAAAGTGATTCTGCTTAAATCAGAGCTCGCCTCCCCCCTTCTCTGCCATATTTCAGGTCCGAGCGTGACATCTGGCATGACACATGGGCAACCTGCAATCTAGAGAACTCATCCATCTTCATAAGTGAAGGACATCCACATATTTCAACATAGCCTAGGAAAGACTTGCAGCGGGAGAATCCAGTAACCTGGCCAGGCACTCTGCATATTTTATGAATGACAGCACTCAGACTAGCTCAGCCAGTGGAAAAACAAACCCCACCAAAGTGGTCTTGAGGTCACAGACATGGGCAGCAGAGGCAAGTATTTCTGGGAGAGGAGACTATCACTGTGTTTCATTTTTCTGCACTCCCCCATGCTTCCTGGTATCTCCACAACTGCATTTGTGCCTTCAGTCATGGAAAGGAGGCCAATGTTCATACACTGGGCAAGGTGAGCCACCAGCCAGCATGCTCCTCACGTGAACGTGCTGCACACACAGGGCTCAGTGAAACCTGCCTTGAAGCCGTGCACTCTGCAGCTCTGTGGTCCATCGCTGCCTCGCTCCTCATTTCCCTTTGCGACGCATGTCCATATCCACCTGCAGTGCCAAGTCCCTGCTCTTCTGTCCCGCTCTGGACCTCGTCCTGCTTGCTGCGGTTACAGGCTGCTGTGCCAAAGCTATCTCTTCCTCTGTGGTTACACATTGAAGCTCTGGGAGGACACAGAATCCTTAAAGCCCAGGAAAGCCTCAGTAGCCCGGGAAAGCTGAAAACGGTAGCATGCTGTATTTTGCAGTTGAACAAATAAGACACATGGGAAAGTATCACTATCTTCTTTGAAACGTTTAGAAGTCTGACTAAGCGTAAAGAATGTCAACCTGGAGCAAGCCACGCCAGCCTACTTCCAGCTGAACAGCAACACACACAGCTTATGGCTCCAGAGAGCAGCTGTGGCAAAGGCCAAGAGAAATCCACTGTCTCCTTCTCCTTACATTCAAAACCAGAAAAAATAAAGGTCCATTTTTCTCGAAACAAACCCTCTCTGGCCGAGACATGGGGAGGACAAGATGAGTTAATATCCCACCGGTCAGTAAACTTGGAGGTGTCGTTTCTCCATGAAGGGCCATAATTTGACGTTCCTCTGAAGCTCTTAAGATTCTGTGGCTGTGGGAGCCATTTGGTCAGGAGCGCAAACTATTTATGTAACACACACTCCAGGCTTGCATCCAAAATGCTGGCCTTTGATCAGAAAAAGACATTATCTAAAGCCAACCTTGCAAACACCAGCAAGAGTGCCAGAGTGGCCAGATGGTGCTCGGGTACCACTGCAGCCCCCTGGACCGATTCCCTTGCAAACACTGGCAACCGTGATGGGCAAGGATGCACCCTCCCTCTCCACTGCTCCCTTCATAAATCCAGCAAGGTGTGCCAACTTTCCCCAGCAGCATCAGGCACTTCTGCAGCTCCCTACTGCTCCTCTCACAAGCAAGGCTGAGCTGCCAGCAGGCCCACGCAGTGCCAAATATTGCTGCATCTTCCAAACCTCTTCCCTGTCAAGCATTGGCAAAGGTGCTACGACAGCATCACTAGCGATGTGCTCCTCCATACCCTTTACATTGCAAGTAAAGGCAGTGATGCCAACATACCAAAATTGTGCCAGGCATTGATAAAGACCCTTTGTAATAATCCCCTCTTGCAAGAAATGGCAAAAAGACCTAAGTACCCAGATGGTGCTCTAATAACCTTCCCTCGCCCTTTATGGCTTGTAAACACCAGCAAGGACACCAGGCTGCCCAGAGCAACCTTACAAATCTTTGAGGGATTCCCTAATCACAGGAAAAAAGTTCAGTGCTGCTGGTAGGTAGTTTCCCTTACTCATATGTAATTCACAATTATCTACAAGTTTATAAACAACTACTCTTACAATAACTACCACTTCTCCTGCCTTCACCACCCACAGAGCTGCCCTAAGGAAAAACCCAGATATGCACAGGCAGCATCCCTAAAGACTCTGACACACACCAGTGCTGCTACATTGAGCTTCTTCACCTGCCTGTTTACTATGATGGGTTTCAGTGGCACAGTGCACCCACTAGCAGGTCATCAATGGCAAATGTCCAGTATAGGTTGAGCCCAAGAGTTTGGTACATGTCAAAAGAAGGAAAAATAAATCACACCCTAAGTGATGTCTTAGAGAGCTTATGCTAATTTAAAACTTACGCTGTTCCCACTCTCCGCCTACCATTGCTGTATATTTGTCATGGACCCACAAACCAGAGTCAAGCTTTGGTAGACTAAGAGTAGAGAAGCAGATTTCTTCAGATACCACCTGAAAGCATCATCTCTGTTTTCCTTCACAGATACCACTTGGCCTCTTTGGCCAGCTACAAACCTAGGCCTCTTCTGCATGTAAAAGAAAACATTGACAGAAGATGAAAGGTTGCTTCTGTGCTCTAAATGCCTCATATTTTGATTAAAAACGTTTTTGTCAATTAGAGATTGATTTTTGCTGTTCATTAAAGTGATGGATGTCGGTGCTGACGAAGGTGATATTTTACCCTGTGATGGTCTGCTGTATAGATGGGTAGGTGAAGCCAGAGGCTCCAGTTTGCTAGGATGGAGTTGATGACCAGGACTGGGATGAAGTACGCTGGTCAAAGGATGGAGAAATAAGTGCCACAGTCCTCGGGGAGGAGCAGGGGGAAGCTCATGTGGCAGCGGTTTGCAGACAGTCCTTACCACTTCATCTTTCTGCCAGCACAGTGGATTCTGAAGACAGATTTTAAGTAGAGCTGGGGATGTGGTTTTTTTGGAGGGCTGCACAGTGGGAAGAAAGAAAGATACAGATTACACAGATGCCACAAGCTGGTAAGTTTTTATGTGCGGGCCATGCAAATTTCCCCCAGTTCAAGCTGAGCTTCTCCTCCACGAACTCACGTTGAGTCCTGCCCTGACACTGCCAACCAAAGGCCATTTCCCAAGAGGAAGGAAGGGCTGTCCTTAAGCCGCATGCGATAGGTTCAACCTAAGGTACCATTTGCATGAGAAAATCCAAGAGCTGCAGACACATAATCAAATGTTGCAACACAGCTTTCCAAAAATTAACCTACTTTCGCCATTTGCTTTCTGCAGGGTGGGGGCTACACGTTACTGGGTTGCTACTAGGGAGGCTATGACAGGGAGTTCCTAGTTGACAGCCGGCTGAATATGAGCCAGCAGTGTGCCCAGGTGGCCAAGAAGGCCAATGGCATCCTGGCCTGTATCAGGAATAGTGTGACCAGCAGGAGCAGGGAAGTGATCGTCCCCCTGTACTCGGTGCTGGTGAGGCCGCACCTCGAATACGGTGTTCAGTTTTGGGCCCCTCACTACAAGAAAGATGTTGCATTGCTGGAACATGTCCAGAGGAGAGCAACCAAGCTGGTGCGGGGTCTGGACCACAAGTCATACGAGGAGCGGCTGAGGGAACTGGGGCTGTTCAGCCTGGAGAAGAGGAGGCTGAGGGGAGACCTGATCGCCCTCTACAACTGCCTGACAGGAGGCTGTAGTGAGGTGGGGGTCGGTCTCTTCTCCCTGGTAACAGATGCTAGGATGAGGGGGAATGGTTTGAAGCTGTGCCAGGGCAGGTTTAGGCTAGACATTAAGAAAAACTTCTTCACTGAAAGGGTTGTCAGGTTCTGGAATGGGCTGCCCAGGGAGGTGGTCAAGTCCCCATCCCTGGAGGTATTTAAAAGAAGGGTAGATGAGGTACTTAGGGACATGGTTTAGTGGTGGGATGGCAGGGTTAGGTTAAAGGTTGGACTCGATGATCTTAAAGGTCTTTTCCAACCGAAGTGATTCTAGGATTCTATGATTGTATGATCCTCAGATTTTGCCAATGCTGTATCCATCTTGCTTTTGGCATTACTAGCCCAAGCTATATGGAGTAGAAAAATCAGGAGTCGCTGCACAAGCAGCCCTACATGAAATAACAGAGGAGCCAGACCATCTCCTCCAAGCAGAGAAGCACACATGTATACGATGTCCCCCTGGGGCTGGACCTCCCCAGAACTGCCCATACCTGTAAAAGAGTTTGGGGCATCCACACAACTTCTGAACTAAGATACAGCGCCCTGACACCCCAGCTGGCTTTTGCAGATTTTAGCAATTTACTGCATGCCCATGCGTTTGCAGGCATGGAAAGAGAAAGAAACGGGACTCTTCTTTGCCCCAGCAGAGGGTCCCGATACAGCAGAAATTCAAGGGCACAGTTCAGTGGCCTGACAACAGCCTCCATATAAAATGCCCTAGAGTCTCCAAGAAACCCGTGTGGGGCTAGCAGGTACATCAGACCTTACAGCAGCTTCTCTCTCTGCTGGGGCAGCAGCAGGAGGATTCTGGTGTACAAAATGGGACGCTATGATCACATTAAAAGGACTGAATGGCACCCCTCACGTTGGGCTGCCCCCTCGCCTCCCAAAGGGACGTGGGGCAGCCCCATGGCAGTCCTTAATGCTCAGCGAGGGGCTTTCAGCTTCTCAGCAGCTCTGCGAAAATGAACCTGCCCCCTTTCACCGTTCTAAAACTTACCTCTAAGTCCCCCATCTCCCTCAAGTTCCAGCCTGAGATACAAACCCTCTTTGCGTTCGCATAAAAACACACAGACACATATATTTATATGCTGATGAGATCGTTAAATTTATCAGCTCTCCAATTCATTTGAGGTTCGTTATGGAGCTGCAGCGCTGCTCCTTTCATCTGGAAATGGAAAGGAAACAGCCTTTACCCCTTTCTCGAAATTAAAGCGAAATGGGTACCACTTTATTTTAAGTGCCCATTAACTAAAGCGTAACTGAAACCAAGCTACAATGGGCGCCTCGGGGGAATGTACATAGGAGACACACACATACACACACACACACACACATGCGCGCGCACGCACGCATCCGCACACACCGGCAGCAAATGGCGTCAGGCACAAAAATCAGGCCTTGTGGAATAAACATCAAAGCACTTCATAGTGCAGCGATAGTTAAAAGCCTATTTTACACCCAGGAATGGGGAGAGATGCAGGTCCAACAGCTCTCCCATCCTTTGAAAGACTCATTTAAGTCTTATTAAAATATTACCTGCTTTTTTTTGCCTTTTACTGGATTTAAACTCTTAATTCATCTTCTGTAATTTTTTCTGCACTCAGCTATTGTGAGGGGGAAAAAGACTCAATACTGTTAGTAAAAGGATCTAATTGGTAACTTCTTTTCATCTCAGAAGCCCCCTCTCCCTCCTCCTCCTCTCATT
Source organism: Gorsachius magnificus (assembly GCA_034008185.1). Classification (NCBI taxonomy): domain Eukaryota; kingdom Metazoa; phylum Chordata; class Aves; order Pelecaniformes; family Ardeidae; genus Gorsachius; species Gorsachius magnificus. Next base: position 128,167,745 of record CM067081.1, read on the forward strand.
CCTTACAGGTTGGGTCACTGCAGCTTTCTTAATCTTTGGAGATTATTCTTCTGTGGTTTGATGAGACTTCACTAGACTCTTAAATCTTTTCATTTCACCTCATTTAAATATTTTGGCCAATTGCTGAAGTTAATGATGATGAATAGGATTAAGATTAAAGGCTTAAAAGGGTTAGGAGGAGGAAAAAATATATTTCATTTCCAACAACGCATACAGAAGTCTCCTTTACTCTGAGTTGCATGCTCTCTCCCTTCAGGGCTGTAGCTTGTAGCTCTCAGCAGGTCTCTGACGTGGCTGCATCTGTCTGTCTCTCTGCAACCTCCCTCTTTGGCACCAAGTCCAGTAGCAAAAGATCAGGACCTTTGCACTCTCTTTGCATGTGCTCTCACTCGCTCTCTGTGCCGTCTGCCTCTGCTTGTGCTCTGTCTGTGCTTCCCTGACTTATTCTAAATCCACGTATCCGAGTATAACCTTTTAAAGATGTCATTCTGGAAAAAAAAAGTCCACATTTATATAGCCAAAATTATCCTCATCATTTTGCACAGCAATTTAGGAGACAACCAGCCTGAAATTGTTGTCTATGCACAGTACAACCCTTTCCTGAAGAAAAGCACCTTCCTCTTTATCATTCTTTCACTCCTTTCCATCCACTGGTTTCCTCTGGCAGAAAGTTGAAAATCCATCCTCACAGCCTTTGAAGCCACAGAAATCAGCCCGAACTGGAAATCTAGCTGCAACTAAGTCAGTCCTATTTCCCCATCAGTCTTTTTCTTAAACAAGTAAAAGTAATTTCACAGAAATCATGCAATGCTAGGAAGTCTTAGGTCGGTTCGGACAGACTCAAATCCCTCTGGCTCCTGTTTCAAAATCAGTGGAGGAGAGAGCTCGCGGAGTGGCTTGGATGGGTGATGCAAGTTGTCAAACGCAACCAAGGCAATTCTTTCTCGACCCCAGCTCTGCTAGGTAAATTGTGAGCTGGTGGTACTATACCCCGACAAACCTCTCCTCTGCGGCGGCTGAAGCAACACGGAGAAGGTGAGTAGGGAGGGGCAGCAGCCGGTTCCTGGCACCGTACAAGACGCGGTCACCTTGCCTGGTGCAGCGCAAGACCCCTGCTCTGACAGGGCATTCTCCACCTCTATCTAGACACCCATCTTTTGTTGCAAATCTAGATCTTCTCCAACGCAAACTTTTTAAATAGGGGGGGGGGGGAGGGTGAATACATTTTCTAGACTTTGGTGAGAAAGCTGCATGAGAGGGACTGACATTTATAACGCTAAGGATTAAAAATGGCCTACTGTGGGGAACAAAGCGAGCTATGGGTCTGCTGCAGATTTCTGGCGTATTGAACAAACTGTACTAAAGCTCCAACCTTAAATATTTATAACTGTATTTACCAGAGTTCATGTTAGCTTGGTTGGGACAGAGCTTGTATTAAGGCATTGAGGTCCTCCACAAAGGAGGAATGTGCACAGCCCCAAAGTCAGTCTGGGCTCAATAAAAGATGAGCAAGGAGGGGGATGAGAGCTGAATAGGGGGAGCTGAAAGATCATCTGGTGTTGCCTTAGGCAAAGCACCAGCAAGTCCACAAGAGAAGCAGCTCTGCTAACAAAGAGTCTAAGGATCAAGTATGACTGACACCAAACTTGAAGGGGAAAAGCTAATGGGATGTAAACACAGACAAGCACAAGGATTTGTCACTCCAGACTGAGGGAAATGTATGTACAATTAGCAGGCCTATTTAAGATCATGCTTGTACAACGCTCTTACCACCTCTGTGCCTTGGCCAGTAGGAGACCTGGAGAGGAAGCCCCAGGCATGTTTGCAGTCCAGGGAAATGTGGCACTAGCAATGGAAGGACAGAGCTTGCCTCCTGAAGGACAGGCCAAGTAGGGGTGCCATTCCCTAAATAAGGGGTGACATTTTCTCATTGCTGAAATGAGAGACTTTTTGAAAAATTCTAGACATTGCAGGCACTGTATAGTCATCGTCCTGGCACAACAGAAAGGTGATTCTCCCAGTAGAGGCTGCAGATCTTAAACATGTCCAGGAACATGTTCAGTTCTTTACACTTATTAAAAGTCTCTGTAGCGCCTTCCCTAACTGCAGGGTGGGAAAATCCTAGTGTGCTCAACACATTTGAAATCAAGTGTTTTGACTGACACGATGTGCTTGAACCAGAGGCTTCCAGTGATAAAAGCAGAAGGTAAAGAATCAAGGGGTTGTTCATCAGCAGACTGCAGAGCAGCCTGATAACTGTGCGGGATTTTACTGATATGCAGAGGCAGATTTTGAGGGGCACATGGACTAAGGGGATTGTCACTCCTTAAAACTACTCCTCAAAAGTCCTCACTCCACTGCCAAGTGGAGAGGCTGCTAGAAGAACAGCTGGGATGGGTATGGGGAGTGTGCAATGGGCCATCACAGCTACAGTTGTTCCCAGAGCATTTTCCATCTTCATTTGCTGCCCTAAGCACTTGTACAGATTTGCTAAATAGTACACAGATATCATATTCTATGGCGAAGCAGACAATCTCTTTGCAAAATGTGCTTGGGTTATAAAGGCTTCATCTGACGTAATGGATGAAAGAACGGAAAAAGAAAAATGTGGTTTCCATTCTTTTCTTTTTTCAAGCTTGAAATTTTTTGTTGTTGTTAAATTGTATCCAATATCAGCATTTGGAAACTGCCAACAGCATCCATGTATTGTTACTGAAAGAAAATTCAAATTAAAAGCAAATTTAAAAGGGAAGAGAAGCAAGGTTTAATAAAGATTTAATAGATCTTTTTCATCTCTTGTTTCTAGAATCCAAGCCTTGAAAACCTTCAATTTGGTAAAAAGGAGAAAGGACCTAAGGATATTGCTCCAGGATTCAGGAACTTCAAAAGAGAGCTATAAAGAAACATCAAAGGCAGGTGTGTGCACGCATGTGTGTGCTGCCCATGTGTCTGCGCGTGTCTCTCCTTCTCAGGGGCACAGCCGCAGACCGGCCCCCTGCCTCGGCTCCGTAATGAGTCACTGTTCCCTCTGAGCTCGCTTCTCTTCAGCCTTGGCAAAACAGTCGTGTCACTGAGGTGGGGCCTTCACCCACCCACCGCTGTAAACCTGCCCGCTTTTCTGAGACCTCTTGGGATGCTCTTAACCTAGGCTGCAGTGCTACTTCCCCATAGCCTTCCCTTTAATGACCACTTACCGATTCAGCTTTTTAGCAAATAACTTGTCATAAAGAAATTCTATGGTCGGTGGAAAAAAAACCCCACCAACATTTCTGTCCTTTACATGTGCAAAAAAATTAACATTTCAGAACTATTTCACGCCCGGACAAACACAAGTACCTGATGAAGCTCCATGGGAAACTAAAAAGTGAGGCCAATGCCAGGACAGAGAGGTGGTTCTTACGCCTATCTGGGTATGGGAAAGCCAAATCTGCATCCCTGCTATGACTTGTGGCAGTACAGGAACAGAATCATGTCTCCCGCATCTCGGGTAGGTACTAACTGCTTGATATGCAATATTCCTAACAACTAGAATGAAAAATTTTCCAGTGACGGTATGCTTGCATAAATACAGCCTCAGCTTTAATAAATTAACATCTTCCAGCCAAAATAAAATAAAATAAAATAAAAGTCATCAACTCAAGCATTCCCAGCCAGCTCTTCCAACAAAAAATTCTATTATTGCCCAGGCATTAGTTACTATGACACAAAAATTCCTGTTCATAACACCTAAAAAAGGCCTGTCTGAGCAGCAGCTGCTGGTAGATCTGTCTGTCTGCCCATGGCCTTATCATTCAGCTATGCCTGCTTTACTTCTTTTGGTTGTGATTAATGAATAGCCATTCACCAGGTAAACCTCACTTCAGCCGAGATTCTTTTGACAGCTATTAAATCCCATGTATTTTTTTATTTTACCACTCATTTGTTACAGTGCTGTGCACACAGAAGTGGAGTGGCAGCTATGAATTCAGCAATCATCAAGTCTTTGATCAAGCATTGATCAAGGTGAGTATTTTCATTCAAGCATTCTTAAGGCTCTTGTCAGTACACAGCTGCTTCCTTGCAGGCTCCCAATAATCTCAGCGCGATTTCTTTTGAATGAGATAAAAATAGTCTTTATTGATAAAGACTACTGAAAACAAAACAGTAGGTTTTGCCTAGAGAATTAGGTCAGTCCAATAGTGGGAAGTGCAGTTGGGTTTATAATACCAACATGGAGGCTACTCTATGCAATCTGATCGAGCTGCTGCTAAGCATCAGAGAACAAGAATGGACTGAGCCATGAGGGAGAGGTTGAAAGGGAGAGGTGGACAGACGAAGCAGAAAGCATTCCCAGCTTTAAACCCCAGACATAGAGATTTACAGGGGAACAAGCCAAAGGAAAAGATTCAAATGATTTCCATTAGCGGAGACAGTCTCCCAGCCCCAATATATCTATCACATAGTAGGAGCAAGGACGCTGTAAGTAGACATGTGGAAAGAACGAAGATGATGTTAAGCTCTGCATAAAGATGTAGGTGGGGGCCCACAATTAGAAATTCAGAGCTATGCCACGCGCTACCATTTAGATCTGAAGTTCTAGTTGGATCCTGTTCGAAGGAAAGGTCAACCCCAAAGTCACATCTGGCTTTAGAGCCAAAAAAACCCCAAGAGTGGATACGCTGAGTCCCAACACTAAAGTCAATGTTAGGAATGCAAATAAGAAGAGTGCTCCTAAAAGGCATATTTGGAGAATGGCCAAAGCAAAAGAGTCTGATTCCCTCCAGCCCACCATGATATAAATCAGTCATGCTGCTGAGAAATGGCAGTGCCAGTGGGATATGGGCCCAGGTTGGATGACAGGGGGAACGTGCAGGCTACTCTCAGTTTTGCTCATAGGCTCCTAGCAGCCCTGGAGTTTGCAGGTTAAAGGACAAAAGAGATTACTAGCAGAAGTGGAAAGAATTTCACACAAGTCAGAGCGGTAACGCTCTCTGTGCCTGCTCTGAATTTCTCCCTGAGCGCAAGAACTTTGAGACTAATTTCACCACGGCTCATGGGATGAATGTTGTCTCTTTTTCTGCGTAGAAATTATCTGGAAATGGTGGGTTGCTAGTTTAGTTTTATGAGCTACTAAAACTATTCTTTGAATAATAATTGGCCTGAAGTTCATCTGTTGTGAAAGAGCTCAATATTCAGCATTCAGCTCAGGGCAACAGCACATTGGCTCTGGAAGGGGAGGGCTTGGGGAGAATTACTCCCTCCAGAGTCACGGCCACACCACATGTGGCAAACCAAGTTTAAAATAGCTGCAGACGGAGAGGAGATATGTCATTTGGAAATTACTTGTGCGCTGTTTGAAGCAGCCGTTAGCCGTGCAGCAAACAGCCTCTGCAAATAGAATTGCTGTGTGCAACACAACCTGGGACTAATGTAACCTCCTGTTTCCGATTACCGGGACAAGCTCTGAAGCCTGCCATCCACAGAAACTAATACCAAGGGCTAGGGAACGGTGAAAGTTTTATGGAAGACGGGGCGACAGAAGACAGTCCGGATGATTAAAATTAAATCTCCAAAAGGAATTGATTGTCTCTCCTTGATGCAGAGCGCTAACTCTAATAAGATCTTTCATCATAAGGAGGTCTCCGCAAGCCTGGCATTGGAGGAGAAAGTAATACTGTGAATTTCTAACCATGAGAGTGTGAATTTAAATAAAACTGGATATGCATTTGCCTAGCTTTCGGGCAGCAACCAAAAAGATGGGAAAAAGAAATCTCGGCTGATAATGCAGCTTAGTGAAACGGTTCCACATGGTAAGTTAAACCAGACAAAAACAATGCTGATATGCAACGAGTCTGTTTTGCTTTGATTTCCTTCTAAATTAGCCATTCAGTTCCATTAAAAGCAGAAATTGCAGCCTACGCTGGACGAATACTCTTGTTGCCAGCTGAGAAAGAAGCTCAGTTCAGCCCAGTATATATTCCTTCCAAGGATACTTTCCTTTAAAATGGTAGGACCGGCTAAAGGGCTCAACCATGGCATGCTCCTTTTCCAGCTCTGTGGGGAAGTCACTCTGTCTTTCTCCCCTACAGACATAAAAATATTTCCTTGCACTTTAATTCTTATACCTCTCCCAAGGCCAGCAGCGCTGGACTCGCGATCTCTGGGTAGGCAGGATATTGGCAGCTCAGTCCACTGACAGCAAGGTGAATACCCTTAGGAGGTGTTGTATTGCTGGTGGTACTGCCTTTTACATTTGCAGCAATAAGAGGCGAAGCTAGCCTTCCCTGGCTTTTTCTCACAACTTGCTGCTCTGAAAGGTTTTGCTTTGGGCCAAACGAAATAATTTGTGTCAAGCGAAATGATGTTTTCCATCTTTTTTTTTTTTTTTCCCTCCTATATGAAAAAGGAGAGCAACCGAACAAGAGGCAAACTAACCAACGCAAACAGAATTTGGTTCGACACAAGCCAATTTTTCTATCTATCTCCAAATGCTTTGTTTTAGAAGCTGGAGAGAAAAATACTTGCACAGCCTTAACCCTAACCAGAAGAGTTCATTAACGAACCGGTGGCAGTTTGCACACTGTATAGGTGTTAACTTAAACTACACACATTTTAATTTGAGCCATTATGTTCTCTGGGCCTAATTCCCACAGGTTTAATCTGGATATTTTCTGTCATCACTTGTTGTACCCAACAGTTGTAAAATGTTACCATGCACTATTAAACAGCTGCTGCCTTCCACAGGTGGCTGCCTTTCCGAATGAGGTGAGGATGTCTCCGGTACTGCACAGAGGAGTTGTGAGCTTTAATCCATTTGTGTTTGGGAACAGCTCTGAAAGCTTCATTTAAAACCTGCCCTATTCTTTGCAGGCTACATTTCCCAACAGAAAGGAGTGCAAAGTAGAAGCATAGAATCATAGAATGTTTTGGGTTGGAAGGGTCCCCTAGAGGCCATCTAGCCCAACCCCCCTGCAGTGAGCAGGGACACCCCTAACTAGATCAGGTTGCTCAGAGCCCCGTCCAACCTGGCCTTGAATGCTTCCAGGGATGGGGCCTCCACCACCTCTCTGGGCAACCCATTCCAGTGTTTCACCACCCTCATTGTAAAGAATTTCCTCCTTATATCCAGTCTAAACCTACCCTGTTTTAGTTTAAAACCATTACCCCTTGTCCTGTCACAGCTGGCCTTAAAATGGCAGCTTCCACCCAGAGGACAGCGGAGACGTCTGCGGCTGGACGGATCGTAAAGGGATACTCCCATCCAAGGCACCAGTAAGCCCTGCTACGCTGCATATTCTGCATACACGCTTTTCAATACATACTCTGCATACTGTACACACATTTCAATACAAACATACATCACATTTCAGTAAATTCACTACTGTGGCCCAATAGCTTTGACCCATGTGTATTCCCATCAGCTTCAGTAGGATTATAAACACAAGAAAAAAATGCAGTATTGGACACCTCTGAAGGCTTTATCTACAGTAAATATGAAATAAGAGCTATGTGGAGAATTCAGTCAGGTTTTTGTTGCTTCTCTGTTGTTCAACCCCACTACAACCACAAACACTTTCCAGGTATACGGTGAAACTTGTTCGATACAACTGTGGTACTGAATCAACAAATCTATATCCTGACCTGGATTTACTGCTATCTTGTAAGCTGAGTACACGTGAGCACTCCTTCTCCCGGGCCTAACCATTCAGCCATACCAATCTGATCAAGCATTTTGCCCCTGTACTTGAAAGAGTAAGGCAGAGAAGATCCCATTCCACTGGTCCAGCCTTGCCCACAAACCAGAGCTATTACACAGCAAGTCACTTCAGCACTGGTGTCCATCCTCATCCTTAAAGTGTGTAAGACAACAAAGCAACTTCAACCTAGTCTTCCTCTGTGATATGGCCGAAGGATGAAGAAGCAAGCATCGGGATCTTGCCAGGTAGGGAAGGAGGCAGGGAGGGAGAGGAAGGCAGAGAGGGAGAAAGGGAGGCAGGGAGAGGCAGGCAGGTCTCCCCTACTTGAAAACAGCTCCCCTAGACCTTGAAAACAGACTTTTTGCAAAAAGGATACCTTGTATCTCCACAATATAGTAACTGATTGCAATGTTTCTTACAAGGGTCCTCTCAGAAGGATTCAAAGAGTATGAGCTGTTTACGGGAGAGTTCATTTCCAGGGAGCTATCACACAGGTTGATCCATTGCCACGGTCCAGGGTAGCTCCCTTTTAGTCCAGATATCATTTGCTAGTTAGAAAGGTACACGAATGCACAACTACGCAGCATGGTCTGTCTGCTTATGCCCCTCAGGCACGCAGGGCTGCACCCCTGTGCCCTAGCTATCAGCTTCAGCTATGCTGAAAGCCAGGCTGCTTTCAATGACGTGCATTAAAATTTCACGTTACCTTCTTGCTCTTTCACCCCTCTTCACAAGCAGAAAATTCTGGATAGGCCAGTCAGGCGCTACGCCCTGGTAGCTGCCTGCTTTTCCTATCCCAGGAAAGAAATGTAGCTACTTCACAATTAGCTTGGGTAACGACAGAAATTAATTAGGTTCTGGACTTTCTATAAAACCGGCAGAGAAGTTCAGTCATACTCTCCAGAGAGGGCAAGCGGGAGTCAAAGGCTCAGCAAGGCGAGAGAAAAGGAAGGAGGAGGAAGAGAAGTTTGGGGAAGAAATCAGAAAAAGGAAAATGCCCCATATGGCCCGTAAAAAGACAATTCATCCACTGAGACCCAGAGGCCAATGCAAGGCTTTGGGAAAGGAAGACTGCAAGAAGGGTGTGGTATGAGGAAAAACATTTCTGTTTAAGCAACTGGTGGTAAAAGTTAACTTGTCCCTGTAACAACAGAGGCCACCTCTGCATTATAGCCTCTGTGCTAATGTTATTCTTGTCCTGGAGGGCAACAGACCTTGACCTCAGAAACAAGTTGTGTGTTGTTCTGTTTTTTTAAGGAGTGGGAGCAGGGTGGCTTGGGGTTTTTTTTCCTTTTTTTTTTTAACACTTTAAACAGCAACCACAACCAGAACAGTGGGGCACTGAGGGAACGGGCCATGCAGCGTAAGCTGGAGTATGTCAGAGCCTCTGACCTTCCCCAGCTCTGCTCTGACACCTTCGACTTGCACCACTGCAGCTCTGCCTGGTGCTCTGCTCTTTGGTGCTGTAGAGACAGACCTCCCAGTCCGACTAATTAGCATGGCTGCACCTGTAATAAGCCGTGCTGAAAAAGAGAGACAATACTGACAGGAGGCAGCAGTGGGATTTCAGCTCATGGCTGCCTGCTGCAGGAGCAACCGAGAGAAGAAAAGAAGCAACCATGCTCCTTCAGCAGAGGGGCGATGCTGCACATGAGCTACCTGCACGTCCCCCCTGAGCAAGTGGGGGGCACATGCACACCCCAATCCAAGGGGAAGCCCACAGGAGAGACTGGTTTTCCTTCTCCTGCTTCAGAGTCCCTTTTTGGGCTCGGGTGGGAGGCCACAAGCCGATTGCAAGAGAGCAGCCTGGAGCTCCCACTCCCTGTCCTCACCCAAGCACTCTTCAGTGCTCGCCCTCTTGGTGCTAGCACTGAGGTGGCCCACCATGAGCAGAGGTCTACATGCCCTACTGCATCCCAACAGCAGAAGGGCATCATTCAAATGTACCTAAGATGAGTAGGAGGTTGGGGTAGGTAACCTCCTGCCGTCGCCTCCAACTTGAATCCTACGACCCCACTCAATAGGCTGGGGGCAGGGCTCTGGAGGTGGGCACACATGGGCCCTTCAACAGCAGTAGCCCCAGCAGGCAATACGCCCGAGGTCCTTGCCTCAGCTGTCTTTCGGTTACACAGACAGACAGACAGACATGCTCACATTGTACTGATGAAAGGCACTGTGAAATGCTAATCTCCATCAATGGAGTCTCCTCAGGCTCTTTCTCCAACCCCCAGCACCTCATCTCCAGTGCTCACGCTGCCTTTGGTGACTTGATATTTCTTGCACAGCTCACCATCAAGAGCTCCTGTCTCCTGCCTCGCAATCCTTTTTTTTTTTTTTTAGGGGGCCTTTGTGCTGCACAGGAAGGAGACGTGCTGCGAAGAACAAGAGAAAAGAAAGGAAGGAGGCAAGGCGGGAGAAGTGGACAGCAGCTCATTTAGGTGTGCGCTGGAGACAAAGTGAAAAAGGAGAGGAGCGAGAAAGACAATGAGTGGCAAGGAAAGGGCCACTGAGAAAAAAAAAAAAAGGAGAAAGAAGGCCAGACAGCGAGAAAAGCGGTTTTGACAGAACAGCCAACTTAGGAGAGAGCTGTCTGCATAAGTGATCAGCTCAAAGTACACCAACAGCTCACACAGTCTAACCTTCCCTCTGATCCCAACTCTCTGGTCCTGGCTTTACTGGCTGGAGTAACTGGGTCAACACTGCCACACCAAGGTGGCTATTTTGATTTTTCAGACTCAAACTACCACAGCATCAACCTAGGTTATGGAGATACAGCAGCCCTTTCAGTGCAAGCGTAGGGCTTGCTAACCTGGCTGGCATGGCAATTTCCTTGATAGACATGGCCCAGGTTTGTTTTGGGGTTTGTTTAACTTAATAGCTTTACCCTTGAAAGACTGGAGGAGAAGAGGTGGTCTTAAATTGAGAGGAGGGAGTCAATAAGCCTTATTTCAAGCCCCTTCCATGAAGTAAAATAGTTTGGTTTGGCTCCATGTGTGTGTACGTTAAAGGAAGAAGTAGATCAAATTCAAGAAAGTGCTGAACATTCCTGCCCTTTGCTTTGTTGGTTATTTGTCCTCACTGGCAACTGGCCTCCCTCGGAGAATGCCGGCTTGCGGATGAAATGAAATACAATACAACTGTATTTTGTATAGCATCTCTCAAGTAAACAGGATCACAATTGCTCTGCGAGCTAAGTGATAAAAAACAGCACAGAGAGAAGGAAATTAAGAGGCAGAAATGACAGAAGAAAACCAGCTGCTTCCAGAGGAAGGAAGCATGGCTCTGTAGCTAAGGCTCTGGGTTGGGTGCAGGCTTAGCTCTTCGGTCTGCCACAGACTTCATGCTTTGACCTTGAACAACCTGCCTGACCTTACCAGGGCTCACTTTCCAGCGCAGGACTCCTGGTTATTAACTCTTCCCTGCCTTGGGAAATCAGAGATGTCTGCATTCATGTCTGCAGGGTGCTTTGACACTACCCAGGGCACAGACTTAAATGTTTGGGTGGGTAGAAGCATGCTGGAAAGTAATGGCACGCAAAGTGATTTGAAACTTTCAGGATACCAGTACCTAAAAAAGAATCACAATACCTCACTGAGCGTGATGATGCCACAGAAAAAAATTAGCACGTGGTATCGAGACAAGGAGGTGAGAAGCGAATTTCACTGCAATAGGACAGCCTTGCCTCATACCCAGTGCGACAGGAGGAGATGGCAGCCATCATATTCCTTAAAAGCAGTTTCACTCTGGGGACAGCTATTAAGGAATGAAGTAGCTGCCAGTGACAGAACTGTCTGAGCATGTTAAATTTGGATAGCATGTGGTATGGTGGTCATTTATAACTATGATACTAACAGTACACAACATATTGCTTATCACTATCAGAGGGTCGGGAAGGATGGCTAGAAAAATGCCTTGCAATCTGCTGCTGAGCGGCTCAAACATGGAAAAGCATGAGAAGTGATGACCCAAATGGCTAATGAACGTGTTTCATTACATGTTGACTGTGAACAGCAGGCTGACATAATACTTTTCAAAATAAGACATGATTTTGAAAGCACTTCCCATTTTTTTGAGCAATCTACCGGATCAAGTTGTCTGTTTCAGTGAAGAAGGGGCTGGTGCGCTCCCGTCTGGCTGTTGAGAGGGAACGCTACAAGACAGCGCAGGATACCTGCTAAATACTGAATTCTAGGGGTCTGAGCATTTCCCTCCCTGTCGCAAGCTTTGAGCCCCTGTTCCCCTTTAAGGTCCTTAACAAGCAATGGAGGGACTGAAAACAAGAAGGCATAGGCAAATGGTTGGCTAGGACACACATCCCTTTGACAGGACAGATGAGGGAAAAACGTAGGTATTAGAAGTTAGTTCCTTGCTATAAGGGACTTGAGGAGCTTTGCCTCTTCTCCCCTCTCCTCCTTAATTCTCCTTCCATTTCCAGGTCCATTATCCCATTCCCTCACAGCTAGTTTGGGCAGAGCCATGAATTAGGGTGGGTAGAATTTGGGAGAGGGCCCTTGGAGAGATCACATGGGAAGCTGCTGGTCCAGGTTGCTGCTACCCCTGGAAGCAACAGGCCATGTGTTGACCCACCCAAAGCCTCCAAGCTACACGGAGGCTGACTGCTGCCTCCCTGCTTGCCTGCCACCTTGTTCACTGCCCATCAGCCAAGGGATTCCTATAGAGTAAGCAATGCCGAATGGGTTCCGGATCCCAAAGAGCACAGAACTCGTTCCAAGGTAAGTGACTGCTGAAAGCGGACACTTCCAAAGCACCTTGCTGCCTACCCCTGCCTATCTGCATGGTGCCAAGGCCCCGGAGGAGGCACGGTTGCAGACCCAGCCGCATCCGCCTGCTAGAAGGACTTGTGTGCCTTCGCCATCTCCACTTAAGTGGCCTTTGCAGGGAAGCGTGACTCGGTGTGTGAATATCAATAGGATCTTTAAATCTCCTAGAGATATTTTCTATCCTGTGAGAGTTTCCTGGGGCTGGGCACGCTTCAAATTGATGGCTCGGCAGGTATCGTACCGATCTTGCAATTGCTTTAGTGCCAGCTGTGGGAACCAAGGACTCATCTCCTACAGATCTCTCTCCTTACATAGGACGCCTTTCCTCCTCTCCTCCCCACGTCCCGAGTCAGACCGAAGCTGTGGACAGCAGCATTGTTTTTCTCAGGCTTCAGAAGCAGCGTTCATCAAGCCAGACGCATCTCCTGTGCGTCACCATAGCAACAAGATCAGGCCCGGTGTGGAAAATGAGGGGCAAGGGGAAAAATTAAGGAAGATAAGGGGTGGTTGCTTCTCCCTCGGCCGGTGGCAGGTGGTGCAGACCGAGAGGAGTCTGCAGGGGTGATGTCCGTCTGCACCACTGCCGGGGCAGGGAGAGGCCGCCCGGGAGCTGCAACTCACAGACATATTCAGGACCAAGAGGAAAAGCAGAGGACACGGGACAGGCATTGACTGTCTGTATATATTGAGCCCCTTGAGCCCGCCAGACATTCGCATCTTTGTCATTGAATTGCAGCAGCGCGTCGGTCCGAGAGCCCAAATCACAGCTGCACTGAGGTCTTTATTCTTTACACCGGTATTTAAGCCTCGCTGCAGAAACCTTTCACTGCCATAGTGCTTCTAACAGCACTAAGTCCAACCAGTAACATAAACCACAGTGGACCAGCTGCCTCGTGCCCAAGTTATTGAGAGCCGCCCCGGTGGCCTGGTGGGGAAATCTGGTCATGATGGTAACTGGGGGAAGCCTATGCAACCGGTTTGGGCACAGCTCAGCAGCTTTCCTGCACACTTTGCATGAGCTCCTGCCCTGGCATCCTCACGTATGACGCCAGTCCTTGTGCTCTGTCAGGGCTTGAGTTACCTTCTTCTGTCAGGGTGTCCCAGGCTGCGACTGAGCCTGAGATACATCCTCTTGGGACCCTCCCCTACCCCATCTCCCTTGTTCAGACTGGGGCAAAAAGTTCAGAGCAGCTGCTGTGCCTAAGAAGTAGCTCCTGTCATCTTCTCCTCGAGTGTCCCCAAAGCGGATAGCTGGCAAGAATCCCTACAAAGCCAAAATATTGACACTTTTGGGAAACCCTTCCTTCAGGGATGTGTGCACTACTGGGACCACCTCACATGTCTTGACCTAGTAGTACACATAGCCCTGATATTCATGCTGACTTCTGTTGACTGAAGCTCTACAGAAATGATGAAGAAACTGCTACCAGTTGTCGCTAAGGGGAAACAGCTTCTTTAAAGGACAGCAGAAAGTTTTGGAGCTGACAGATCAAGTTTGATCTAGCCCCTCCAGGTGAACGTAAATGGTTCTTTTTAATGCATCTCTCATTATCTTTCTTAGTAAAGGCAAGTTAAACCACAATCAAATGCTGTGGTCACCCTGCCTTCTCTTCTGCCACCCTCCCAGACAGGGCCCTCCATACAGTTTGTGCCCTGGAAAAGCCACGTCTTGGCAGAAAGGCCTAATGCCATCCCTCTCCGGAGTCTGGCTTTGACATCCAGGATTTCAGCCTTTCTCAGCAACATCTGGGCTTCATCCCTCCTTGGCTGTACTCGTGCTACTGCCTCTTGCAGTAAGGCAATCAGAGTATAAGCTCTTTTTCCAGATCCCCCGCTTAACCTCAGGCAGACCTATATAGCTTTAAGTAGCGTATTACAGTAATGAGGGGCCATGACTATTTCTGAGAATATGCCCTCCTTCCCATTAGTAACCCTCCATGATAAGCAGCTCTATCTTCTCTGCTGCCACCAGTCACTTGCAGGCCACTGGAGCTGCAAAGAAGGACAGAGCAGCCTGTCATAAAGAAAAAGTGATAGGAGTGCATAAACTGGGAGAGAGGGTGGGGGGAAGGAATAAGCATTGACAGTCAAAATGTGAAAAAGATGAAATGCAATTTTTCTTCAAATGCCTGGAGACAAGACAGATCTCCCGGCTTCCTTCCCCTCCCTTGCCCTCCTGCCTGAAAAGAGAAGAGGTAGTTAACATAGGAAAGCCCCTCCAATAAGCCCTGACAGCCACATATTCAGAAACTGATGGCATTTCCCTAAACACTGTTTGTAAAATGGTAATTATCCAGCAGGCAGTGACAGCTGGCACTTAGCACTGAGAGAGAACACGAACGGACAAGAAGAAAGGGATCCTGCCGTAATTGAACAAAGGGTAAAGAAATATATAAAACATAATCAGAAAAATACAAAGATTGCTGGCTGTGCTAATAGGTCACTTCAGATTCTTGGTTCATCTTGAAGTGATTGAGTTTGAATGCAGAATCAGACTGACATCCTCCAAATCGTTCAGCTGGGAGCAGCAGCTCTGAGGGGAGCATCGGCAGCAGCAAACCCGGGGGGCTGAGCAGCCAGCAGTGAGCACATGGGTGCCAAACTGGTGGCCAGCTTTTTCAGAAAGTGTCTGGAGCACCTGCTCTCCGACTTGTGTCACAAGATCAGCTCCTAGGAACGAGAGCTTCTGGGTAGACATTTCCTCCCTACCTCAGACCACCCCAGCATCTCAGCTGTGCCACAACATGGCAAAATGGAGTCCTTCATTGGAAGCATCTAAGCTGGACAAAGCACCAGGCAACGCGCTTTAGGGAAACCTCTTGAGTTGGACAGGGAGATGGCTTGGCTGATCTTCTACTCCTCTGGTATTAAACAAAATATCCACTTCTGGGATATTTTTTTTTTTTAGGGCAATGGAGCAGCCTGTCAGTTCAGATATCAGTTCTGACAGATCTCCTGTATGGCCTTGGGTTAGGGCTCTTCTTTCTGGGCCTTGATTCTTCCCTTACAAAAGGGGCTGCGAGTTGTTTTAGCTTTGCCATACGTTCAAAGCAAGGCCTGTTTCCTATTATGTTGACCCAAAATCCAGGAGGACAGGGTCTTGAACTGCACTGGAGTCCTTTAAGCATGATCAGTAATACAAGTCAAGATATCTCCCTTCATATGAGAGTCATACTCAAAGAGAATAAAAGCAGCAGAATGAAAATAAACTCATATTAAGGAGCAGGGTGGTATCTCTGAGCTTGGGGGTTTCCAAACTCATATTCTGTGGCCATTTGATTTGCTCCTTGTTACTTTAATTAGGACATTATCTCCCTCCAGCCTTCAGCAGAGAATGCTCTGATCTCTCCAGAATGCTCCGTGACTTGCTTTTGCCCGGATCCTGCCCAGAAAGGTTACTGCCGGGATCCAGCAGCATGTACGTTTGATCACAACCCACGATACGCCCCCGAGTCACTCAGCGAGTAACGGGCTAGCAGTCCTAAACAAATGATGCTCAGATGAGTGTGGTCAGACAAGGACACGTAACAGAGCACTAGAAGATGGGAAGGAGGTCTGCTTCTCTCCTTTGTACCAGGAATCAGCTTGACACTGAGTCCATGCCTGGGATGAGACAGAAATGGCATCCCAGTTTCTTGTCATTCCTTGCCATTCTTCTTTGCCACTGCTTCTCCTTTATCAAAAGACATTATTCATGAGAAAGACATGATTGTCCTAATTGACCCATACGATTTTAGCAATTAAGGGCAAAAATCCTTAAAGCTTCTGAACTCCTGCTAAACACACCTTCCTCCTCTACCTCTGCCTTAACTCTCTTTTACTGGGTGTTGCTAGTACTTGGTCCTCGCAGCAAATGACCTTTAAGGTTTTTTCGTGCTGTATTCTCCTTGGTGCCAGGTCTGTATGTTAATAATTTTCTCAGCACCCATACACATTTAAAATAAGATAGATTTCCTCTGCTGCAGACAGATACACCTCTGCACAGTAATTCATTACGCTACTATCTCCAAAGTGGTTTCTTTGAGAAATATGCATACAGAGTTGTATTAACAGCGTATAGTTTTTATGACGATAACTGATGATTTGTTTGACTAGGTCTCTTATGTATCAATCTAACTATTTTGTAGTTTGTATGTGATTTATTTTTGACTGTCTTAATAAAGTTCAAATATTACTTTCTCTCGGTAATCAATCTGCTTTCTTTAAACTACTGTTAAATTCTTTTTTTAATGAGCGAGAGTTTTAGTAAAGAATTTGTCCTACAAAACTACTGATCTGAAAGTTATCAATATATTTCTAAATGGACGAGTAGAAGTAAATTGAAAAGTGAGATTCTTCTCTATCAGATGACATTAAAATATATGCATGTTTTCAAGTTCAAAGTAATTACTTTAAGCAGTAATAGAGCATTGCTCATAAGACATATTAAAGAAACACCAACAATGAAATTGCTAATGTTACCATTTAATTATAAACCCTTCTATATGCCAGCACATCTTCACTGTTGCTTTTGTTGCCGTTCTTGATCTGTAGCATGTTGTCTAACACAATTTACTATGCTTTTTTTGGGTACAAATTACTTTCGTAGCTTCTGTTTATCTGCCACATATGGAAAAGCAAAGATGCGCAAAAGATGCTGCACAACAGCAATTAAGGTTAAGTAAAAAATAATGAGTAACAATGTTTTATGTGAAAACTTCTATGTAGCCACGTAATGAAAGGGGGTAACACATACCTGCACGGAGACTAGCAGTAAACCCAAAAGTTCAGCTGTAATTCTGGGAAGTAAATTCAGCGTAGCCATTATAAGGTAACACCAGATGACTTCTGAGTAAACATGTATATTCATTATCATTATTAATGTATTTACCACAGAGTCCTTTGTTTCCTTGCAAGGTTCCACACCCAATCTGACTTAAGCATGCTGAAGTTGAACAGTTTCTGATACAATGCATCACTTCACTGATATTTAAGATCAGAAAGGAAGAGCTTAGATCACCTAGGGCTTCTCCCTGAGTGATGCAGGCCTTCCATTTCACCCATAGTTTCCCCATTTCTAACCCAAAAACTTGTGAGTGAAGCCACGGAAGTCTTTTAGAAAGACATCTGATGATGATTTGAAAACTGCAAGTGATGTAGAGCTGAACACATCCTTGGGTAATCTAATTTATTTTACAAAATAAATTCAGACAATACACAGATTCTTGTACACAAATGCACACACACTCATAGACTCAAAAGCACCTTAATGATCCTTTCTGTCAGAATAACAGCTAGTACACGTCACTTGGCTTTGGTGACTGACTACGCCAGCATACTTGCTGCTGCTGGAGGAAACCTTCCCTGGTTTTGTCCTCTAAAATCCACCTGCACTCAGCATGAGTACTTAACAGATATTAATTTAATGAGGCACTCCTAACGTTGCCACAAGTTTGGGAAGATTCAAGGGTTTTGCCACTATCGGCGAGTTATTTTTATTTGTGTTGTCTCTGTCAGATGGTCGTGATGGCTTGTTCAGCCTTGCCTGGGGCTTGCAGAGAAGTGGGGTGCAAGCTAAGCCACAAGGAGAGGTGCAGGCCAACTCAAGCTCATCCTGTGCACGGACCTAGGTTATCAGATATGAAGCAGATCTGGAAACCGTATGGCGGTGTTAATGCCCCACCTCCTGCCCAGCATCATGTGCCCATCAGCCCAGTGTATTACCAAAGGCACAAACCGATGCGAGTACATCTCTAAGCTTTCAAACCTGAACTGGGCGATTCTCAGCAGTTCTGATTACAGAAAGAAAAATCCTCCTCCTGGCTGCACTTCTCTATCTGCAGCTCTCACTGCAGGACAGGCAGGAGGAGGAGAGTGCAGGGAGCATGGAGGGGGGGGGGTGTGTGTGCACATTAGCACGAAAGCACACAGAAATCTATGTGAAATGAAGACAAGAAGAGACAAGAGGTCACGTAGAAATATAGGGTCAGCAAAGAAGAAATAAATGTAGACATGTAAGAGAAACAGAGCAAGGGGGAGCACATGGGCAAGAAAGAGAGAGAGAGAAAGCGTTTGGACTAACTGGCGGCACAGGCCGGTAGACATCCAAGCTGCAGATGTGCACGGAAACATTAGGAATTGAGTGCAAACACTCACGCACACAGTACCACATACTGAATTAGGCACAAATGACAAATCACAGACTCATTTGGGTGAGAAAAGACCTCTGGTGCATCATCCAGGCCATTGCTGCACGTTGTGGCAGGTCTGATTACACCTAAACCATCCCTGACAGATGGGTGACTCATCTCTGCCTTGAATATCTCCAGTGCTGTTGCCTCTACAGCCTGCCTTGGCAGCCTGCTCTGTCACCAAACTGTTCCTAGAGTTATAAAGTTTTCCCTCATATTTTTTAACTAACTGTTCCCTGCTGCACCTCAGGACCATTATGTCTTAGGCCTGTTTGTACCAACCACTGAGAAAAATGGATCCCCATCCTCTCAGTAGCGTCTCTTTATGGATTTGCAGACAGTGATTACATCTCCCTTCACACATCTTTCCTCCTCGATGCATGTATACCAGCCTCCTTAATCTTCTCACTTACGCTATACTTTCCAAACCTATCAGCATTTTTGTCACTCTTCCTGGAGCTTCCTCCAATACACTGTGGCTTTGGGACCTGGAGGAGACAGCATTAATTCAGCTTCCTGCCCCCTACCTGTGCCATGTCCAGTCACGAAAGGTTGAGGACTGGCTTTATTTTCTTTCCTGAATACCATTTGCTTCCTAAATACCTCCTGCTTTACCCTCCTGAAAGATTCTGTTACATGCAGAGAAAGACAAACACACCCGCGCACACACACACTCACCCATTTATTTTATATATTGTATAGATAAATATAAGGGCCTTGCCTAGTAGGGATTCCAACATCAAAAGTTGCCTTAAAAGGTAAGCTGGATGAAAATTATCTGAAGGAGTGGAGAATAAGGAAGCTGATGGTGTTGCTTTGCACACTGGAAGAAGTTCCATTTGATGGTGGACTGAACACTGTGAAAATTAGGACATCCTCTTGCTGTCCCCAAACCCAAATATTATTCAAATCTGCGCAGCCCATATCCATTTCATCATGCTCATTTATTTTCTGGGCCCCTGTATACCGCATCTATCACACCTTCCTCCTCATTTAAAGCCTCCACTTAGGACAATGGTTAGGCTAGTTCTTGACAGGTCTGCCCCCCTGTTGTTAAAGTGATGTGCATGAATGGTTTCTACACAATGAAAAAATGCCTTTGGCACTATGATTTTAGTTGCAAATGGATAACCTACATGGGGGAAAAAAAAAAAATCAAGAAAGGAAGGACTGAGTAGGTCATTTGAGATATTATGCAGCTGCCTCCAATTGCTCCCTTTAGTTTCTGAAAAGCCCCTCCGAGGGTTGAATTAGAAGATGGACCTTTAAAAACATCTGGAGACAATATCCAGTAGAGAACCCAAGAATGCCCCAGCATTTCCTTTATGGATTTCACAGAAAGAGCAAGTCCCAAGTGAAATGCATAACAAACACAACACACCACGTCTTGGTGAAAAGACATTATGACAATGAAGGGGCAATCATTTCAAAGGGTCCCCAATTTACATCTGCAATCAGATAGCAGCACAAAAGCACCCCATTGTTATACCTAAGAGCCTGACCTGAAGGCAGGCACCATGACCTACTCTGCCACGGGACCACTGGCCACTCATTTGCCCCATGCTACATTGGAACTAGAGGGCAGGATGAACCAACAGGACTTCAACTCTAGGGATTGTGAGATTAGTGGACAGGCTCCGAGAAAGTAATCTGTAACCCGTTATAGCTACAGGCTTATTGCCCATGACAGCAACTTACAGATGCGTCTGTGTGGCAGACTAATGGTCAATAATATTTCTTTTCAATACCCTACTGCAACATCGAGCCAAGCATGGTATTTATTAAGTCTCATGGAATTTTCTGTCTGTTCTGGAAAATGCAGGTTTTTACCCTGATTGCACCAGTCTTAAAAGAAAATCTGAAAAATCAGTTAAGAAATGGAGAAGCATCTCATTCCTCACAACAAAAAGAATATGAGATGTAAAATGTCATTGCTTTGATGTGCTGGCAAACTTCCTGGAATCAGTCGACCAAGATAACTATGTTTATAAATATTTGGGATATGAAGATACTGTATATAAATTGCATTTTTATTATTATTATAAAAGTGTGGTGTGGTGTGTTTTTTTTTAAAAAAAAAAGGGAAAGAAATAGCTCTGCAGTGTATTCTAAATACATACATTAGGGTGTTTTGTGCTGTGCATAGCATGTTGTTAATAATGAAGAAACTGAATTCTACTTTCTCCCAATCCCTTGAGCAGAGCAAAGTGGCTATTCCCTCCTCAATTTTGCCCAGCAAGAAGTGCTAAGAGGCTGGCAGAACATCGCTGGAGTTGCCCACAGCTATGGCAGCACAGGCGAGAAGCACTCTGTAGATCCCTCTATCGAAAGGTTTTGTGCTGCCGACCCATTACCCCAGTATCTAAGAATCTCCCATGTGAAATCAATAGCAATAACAAAATTCCTTGGAGACTTCATGGAGTCTCTCGGACAATACAGCCAGGGCCGTGCTGGAGGAATAGCTGAGGATGACTACTGCTTGTTCCAGCTTCTCCTGGCAGGTTTTATTGCAGGGAGAGGCTCAGAACTGCTGCCCGTGGAACTCTCACAATCCAGATAATTGCTTTTCTCTTCTCTTTACAACTGATATTTCGTTCTCGTTAAGACAGGAGAATTGCTGAAATATGATAGAAGCGGCTCCCACACCCACGTACATTCTGTTCCTGACCAGCTGGCCTCCACGCTATGCCAGTCCGGGACTCTCCCCACCCAGTGCTGGCAACCCCTCTGCAGCACCCCCTCCTGTTCCTGTCCTCCCTTGCACAGCTCTGCTCAGGGACCAAAGCCGCCCCATACAACCTTGCTCTGTCCGAAGCCTGGCCCCTCCGCAGGCCCACTAACGCACCCCGATCCTGCGCAAAAGCCCCTCCTGCTATTCCTGTTCCTGTGCAAATCTATTCCTGTTTAATTGCCGTCTCTCCCATCTTGCCGCTCTATCAATATCTATGCCTTCATTTGTCATCTTTTCTTGATTCCCAGCCTTTTTCCCCGTTATTCCCTGCAATAGCAGACAGCATGTCACAAGCGATTCCATTCTGCTTTCTTAATGATGGCTGAAAAACAAGTATTACCCCACTAGTAAACCTACCTGAAATCTATTGAGCTGACTGTCAGCTGGCTCCATGAAACAAGAGGTAAGCGATTAAGGCACAATGTTTGCAGTAAGCACCCCGCAGAGCATTAACTCCCCATCATTTGAGTCCTGGGTTGGCGTGTCAAGTGGTCTCAGCCCTGGCTGGCAGGTCAGGCCATTCCCACCCACTGGGAGGGTCTCTCCAGGCACCCAGAGGCTCTCCCCTGCCTCTCTTATCATGGCTTTGCACCTTCTGCTTCCTTGACAAATAACCATTCACTCTACAGCCTGGGGCTACAGGGACCTGACTTTCATCCCAGTCCGCAACCAGCTTGCGACAAACACCAGTGAAAGCCCCAGCATTTAGCCCCTTTCAGTCCAGATGTAAGACGTAAGACGCATTGGATAGATATCGCAATAGATACTCAAACGGCTCCCAAAGCAAGGGCAGAGCACCATATGCGGAAACGGCTGGAGGGAGACCTTACATCATTCCTGTGTGCTAAAACACGACTTGCGTTGCATTCTTTAAGCGCAGGAAGAAAAATTCTGCTCACATTCATATACAGGCTTATTCGTGTTTGGGGGAAAACAGGATTGCCAGCATTCAAGATCAATCAGCCCTCAACGGGGTTCAAGGTTTGGAGAATCATGCCTCGTTTGCTTTCCCATTGTAAATGTTAACTAAACGTAGCTCTGGTGAGAGGTGCCAGCTCAATAGCCCTGGAGATTAACCTGCCAAATTCTTTTCTCAGTTGCAGCACTGTAAACCCTGAGTAATTCTGACTGTAATCAGGAGAGCTACTCCAGAATTGCAGCCAGGGGTGGATTTCGGTACTGGGACTTTCTGTTCTCACCCACAGCAGGAAGAGACATAGTTTAACTCCACAGCAGCACTCCCAGCAAAACCCCGGTTTGGTCCCACAACAGATACAGAGCTGGCAGCAACCTTATTTGCTTTACCAAAGTGAAAGCCACTCACGTGTCCCCCACTCCACACTAACATGCCTCACGCTTTACCTCAATCCCTGCTGGAAAGACCAACCCTGCTTCATAGCTTGCATACAGCAAACTCACTATTAGCACCAAGGATGAGTTTTCAGAGAAAGCTGACTTTTGCCTAATCACGCCCATTCAAACCATTTTGACGGAAGGATAATTGCAGCAAAATGAAGCACTCTGAACGAAAATACTAAGGCCAGCAGAAAGAACCGGGGTACCTGGATGTGCCCGTGGATGGCCCCATGCAGTCGTCATCAATATGAGCCTGCTACATGCTATACCGAGAAGGACGATGGCATTCCCTACCTCTCCAGTCCCCACCCCAGAACCTATGCTGTGAAGTTACTAAACTGCATCTGTAGCTGGGGCTTGACTTGGCTCTGCTCAAGGCATGAGGATACCTGAAGAGCTCCAAGGTAGATGTGGTTTTCCCCAGACCTCTCCGTGTCACAGCCAAGACTCCACAAGTCCAATGTAGCGTATTACCTTCATTTCCCAATTTTCCTTTTCATTGGAAATGCTGATATTTGACCAGATCAGATTTCTCTAAAGAGAGAGAGTCTGACTTTGAACCAGTGGGAATCCAATTTGAAATGAAGGAGTGAGCTAATTCACTGAACAATTCTCTCTCTTCCTCCATGCCTTCATCTCTGTGGACTTTCTATATTGCACATGCGATGATTTAGGATGTTGACATCATTGTGAAGCTCTCTCACTGTTTCACAGAAGGCCTTAAAAAGAGCGTGTTTTGGCTAAGAAGTGTTGGATAAGGGTCAGTATTAAAGTACCATGTGTTTGAAGGGGCTGCAGTCCACAAAACCTCCAAACCTTTGGAGATTCAGCCATCATTTAGCATAAAGGACTGTCATGTTTTGCCACCTTTCACCACAGTGAAGAGCAGGACTTGAAAATTTCTACCAAGAACAGATGCCCATCACAGCTCTCTTTGGTCTCCCATCTTGTGCCTCTGAGTGTCCAGAGGCTTTTTAATCATCTTGTAACCTTCCCTCAGTCCTTTTTTTGGTGTATGTGGAATTGCCTGGAGCAGGGAGGGAATCACTTTTTTCTGTGTGGAGCTCTCACTTGAGCACATGCAGGACACTCTCTTCACTCCAGAGCACCTCATTATGCAAAATATATTGACAAAAATGAACAAGAGCGGAGCAGAGCAACAAAACAGTCAGATAATTAGAGCCATCAAAGAATGAAAGGGTCAAATATGCCTGTTGTGGTTGTGAATAGGAAGACAGGGTATCACTACGAATATGACAAAGGGAAAAAAGCAAATGTAGACCAAACCTGAGAAAAACTTCCTGACAGCAAGGTTCAGAAGCAGGCTGTGGAATGTCTCCCAAAGCATGTAACTGGGTCCTCGCTGCTAGAAAATATATCAGAAGAAACCATGCTGGTACATGGCTCAGTGCCCAAGAGGCACGCTTGCCCTGCAGTAATGGCCACCTACGGTTATCGCTCCTTGCACTTTCAACTGGGTGTTTTCACTTGTGTTGCATGTCTCGAGCTCATGGGCAGCCTGCCGCTGTGCAGATGTTAAGCAGATGTCATCTCCCTCCCTTCTGGTGGTTAAAGTGATTTTGGGATGAGATGATAATTAGTCCCTGAAAGGCTGTGTGCAGAATGCAGCAGGGTGCAGTAGGTTGCACTCCAGTGCAATTGAGAGCTGGGGCTTGCCACAGGTAAAATGTTAAGCCATGGTCATAACGCAAGCTGGTTTCTCAAGGCATTTGTGCACACCCACTCCTTGACTCGCTGCTGAGGAAGCTAGAGAAAAGGCTCCACTGAGCAGCATGGTAAGGGCCAGGCGGTATTGGCCACAGTGTTCATCCGGTCCCCTACCGTGTCTGCAACAGGAGTCAGTACCAGATGCTTCAGAGAAGGCAACAAGTACACCATGCAGACAGATGTGGAATAGCTTGTCCCTCTATATTAGGCCTCGTCCTGGGTTTTGAGACCTAGAGGAGCCTTAAACCCACTGCATATGGCTAGCTCCCCTTCCCAGAATGTTTTCTCCTTGATAAAGACAACTCTGGATACTCTCAGTGAATACTGGATCTTTTTTACTTTCGAGCCCTGCCGAAAGCTAGCTATTGATGATGTTACATGACAATGATTTCTACAGCCAACCTGCCTGTTACAGGGGAAAAAAATACTCCCCTGTTTTCATCTTGCAGTGCCATCAAACATCTCCTTGTTCTCTCCTCTGAAAGCTGAGCCGCTCTCTCACGAACATGCAGACTTTTACATATCCCTTCTTCTTAGCAACACACAAGCTCTGTTGGTTCCAAACTTTCAAGGAACTTTCCTTTGCATGAGAATCCTCCCAGGCACATCATTATTCCCATCGCCCAGCTCCCAGCCACCTCTCTTTCAAGACAGTGTGGCCAGTCCTGCACGCATTTTTTTGTGGCTGAGGTTGCAGCACTGAGAACATGGGATCGATCCACGTGTCGTCACATTAACATGCTGCAAAGCTGACCCCACTCCCCACAGTCCCCGATCCTCCCTGTTTTGCAGGTAGGCTCTCACAGTAACGCAGCAGTGCTCTGGCAGTTTAGGTCTTCCCTGTTGCCTCCTCAACCTTTTTAAGGCTTGCATTCCTATGCCCCATGCTTGGTGCTAATGTTGTCTACATTAAAGAACTGTATAAACAAAGGATGTAATTACTACTCCTCCAGTTTGGGGAGGGATATATAAATGAGTGGCCTTCTAAGGGCATTCCAGTAGAAAAAAAAAAAAGTGTTGTGTCTTCACTAAATCCATCTGCTAGTCTTTTCCATTATAATCAATAAATCAGTTCCCTTTTTATATGGTGATGTTGGCTCAGCTGTGATTTTTTGATGGCAAAATTCATTACTCAATTGTCTCATCGCTTCCTTTCTAAGTTCAAAAACATCCATTAGCACCACTATGTGAAGCCCCATTAATCTACTTTCGTTATAATAATGTTCTTATTCTTTCTTAGCATCTTTATTGCATCCCACTCATCCTTGTTGTCTCATAGGAGCTTTTAATTAATGCACTAGGAACTGAAATAAAGAACCAGCATATTTTATTTTTTATTTTTTTTTTTTAAGATCTAGCATTTTTGGTTACTGGACAGAAATTAACCAAATTTACTCAGGTGATCCTGTTCTAGAATGGGAAGAGTTGGCATGCGATGCAGGCTGGATGCTTTCAGAGCTACCTGGTTTCCACAGGGAAAAGTACAGTCAAAATAATCTTTTACTGGCTCCAAGTACTCGTTTAGTTTTGTTCTACTACTGTCTACTGCAAAATGTTTTTCAAAATGGGAAGGATCTATCACACCTATCCCATGCTGGCTTTGGACTTTGATTTGCTTCTTAATGCTAATCAAAAAAACGTACCCTGCAGCAAAAGAAACTCCTGAAGAAGGGCTCCAAACTAAGGTGAGAAGGGCTTCTCAGCTACTGAAGGCATCAAAAGTGATGTCTTACTCCCCTCCTTTACCTGTGAACTTGAACTCTGCCTTGTCACCTTAGATCCGTTCAATGACAAAAGAAAATAGGGTGCAAAGCGACACTGATTTAGCGCCCTTTTTCTATTTCCCATTCTCTTAGTTTCTTCCTGCCCGTAAGAGTTAAGAAAAGGAAACAAACACTTGCTACTTCTACAGCAGACACGTACGGTGACTCAGAGACAGGCTGCGGTAGTTGTAAGGCCCCTGGACCTCGAGTCAAAAGATGTATTTCTTAGTCCTACATCCAGTGGATGACTCTGGAGAAACCCTTTCACTGGCCCCTTTCTGTCTTCTGCTCAGGTCACCAGTGCCACCAACAAGGGCCGTTCCATGCCCTTGTCCCACGCAGTGCCAAGCGTGATGGGTCCCTGGTCACCACTGGGGTCTCTGGCTGCTGCAGCAGCACAGCTGAGCTCCAGGGCTCTTGAAAGCAGAGGGCTGCTGCTGCCCTAAAGATCTTCCCTACAGGTAGAGGATGCTTTGTCATTCCATATGTAGCACACTGATCTCCTCCAATGCAATGCTAGTTAGGGAACACCATTTGCATCAATCCTTGCAGGGCTCAGCTCTGCCACCCTTATCCAAGGGTGTTAAGTCCTCACATGCAGCTCAAGCAACTGGGAAGGAGTCCCAGCACACATTTCAGAAGAGCCAAAACCAAGGTGCTTGGGAGCGAGGGCTTGGAGCTAGTTGCTGGCAATTTGGCTGTGTATATCCTACTTGAGAATTCCTTTCCATGAAGAAAAGTGGCGTGCATTTGGGCAAAGGAGCAAGTACGGGTCCTCTGGGGAGAGCTGGAGCAAAACACCACATGAAAACTATTTGCCTTGTCCTTCCAGCATGTGTTAGTATAGGATAGAAGAAACAACAAATGAGGAATAGTAAATTCCCTTCCTTTGTCCCCCACAAAGGGACAAACAAAGTTGGTGAACAATGGTTTTCTGGACCCCTCTAATGAAGTCACCCCTTCTGAAACATTGCTAGTCAATGGAAAATTGGCGTGTTTACTTCCTTCTAGGAGACCAAATGTAGAACTGCCTAGAAAAACAGGCAAACAAAGGGATATGTTGTGAGCTGATATCTCTGACAAGTCAGAGGGAAGGAAAAAAAAAAAACAAAACTGTTCACGGATTATAGAATTTATCGTTTAAAAAAAAAGAAAACCCAAACCCAAGAACTTTGCATGATACTTCAAAAGAAAAGAAGGAAAGGGGAGGTGGAAGGGGGGGAACAAAAAAGAAAAGAATATCTGTCAAGAATTTTCTCACTGCATCCAAAATGCCTCAGTGAGCAGAGATACAGAAACAAGCTAATTACTGTCTTTCTTTTACTCTCCCTGTTCTGAACTCCACACACAACATTTTTCACAATTACTAATAAAGGAACACTTTTATCTCCGCCTTATTAAGAGTTCTGGGGGTAGGAGTATAGTATCTGACAGATACCATATGGGATAGGGTGGAAACAGTAGGGAATGAAGGAAAGGAAGATAGAAGCAAGGAGGCAACTTAGAAATCCCTCCATAGTTCCTAGGATACACATCCAGACTACTGGAGTTTTCAATATAATTGGAGCCATTTCTGCTCTGCAATATTTATTTCCAAGGCTTTGAGGCTTAGGGTGCCACGTAATGGGGTGTGGAGTCTGTAGTCAACTGCACAGAGAAAGGGTCATCTCCAGGAATCCCTGAAAAGGAAGTCCAACCCTTGAAAAGCCAGGGAAGCCGTGAGACAGATGTGAGAGGCATGGGCAGAGCACAGCAGCAAACCCAGGAATCCAGCAGTCAGAGGTGCCACGCTGGGGGAGACGGTGAGGGGAGCCCTGGGCTGGGGGACCAGGCACCACAGGGCAGGAGGGGGCATTGGCAGAGCTGGTGTGGGGGATGGATGCTGGTCAAGACAGAGATCCACTGGTTTGAAGGGGCTCCATGTAGCTCCTGACTACACATTATCTGACTCTAGCCTTCGCTTTCAGCTCCTTGCTTCGATAAACATCACAACGCTAGAGTTAGAAAAACAACAGAAATTCTTACAGCGCAGCCCCCACTCCCTTTGGGTACTGAATATTTTCCAAGTTCCAAAGAGCAGCTTAGACCAGCTGCTTTTTTGAATAAGTCAAGGCAGACGGCAGAAGCCAGGAGGCACAGAGGAAAAGCACCAGCTCACTGTCTGAATTCTGCCTGTACTACACATGACCAGTTTAAGTGCCTGCCTAACTCTTCACAAACATGAAACCACTGTCTGTCTCTTCACAGTACCGTTGCCTGCCTTACCTGTAGCCTTTGCATCCTGTCTTACTCATAGCAAGACAAACCTTCTTTCTTATCATCCGTGGGGCACGACCAAACGATACGGTGGGGAGAGATACAGAATCTGCCAAGCATTTCTACCTGTGGTCCTAAGGTAAATACTCAAACTCCCTCCAGGTTAAAAATCCTCTTCAGTAAATGGACATCCATTAAATATTATATTGTATATTCCCCCAGGCAGCAAGGAATTTCTATAGCCTGCACCATTCTGCAGACCAGAGCTCTGTAGCTAAAAGCCACTGCTTGTTCAAATCAAGCCTTCATCTGCTGGGTTTCACCATTACACTTGCCCACAGCCAAAAGCAGGTAATGCTCCATCATTTACCTGGCAGATAGTCCAACATCTTTAAAGTAATTCTTCATTACAGAACAGAACTTACTAACCATTGTTTTGCATAGAAGGAAAAAAAAACCCACACCTAAACAAAATCTGCCCTTCCTATGGGGCACTACGGGGTTTTAAGAAGCATTTTGTGGTCTAAGCATAAGGATCTTTGGATAATTTGTTTGAATTTTTTCGTGGATCTTTCTAAACTAAAGATACTGCATGATTTAGAGACTAGACTTGATGATGCAGCTGCTCCCTTCAAATCTGTTGCAATCAGTGAGATTCAGCTCTGATCCTGGCAATCTGCTCTGTAGCTGCGAGCGCGCCACAAGGAGAACCTGTCCTACGGCAGATCTCAGGCAGCTCTGTAGTGCCTCTCCTCATTGCCCTGCCAGAAAGATGTTGGCTGGATAGGGAAAAGGGCTGGTAAGTGCAAAAAAAGGGAGTTGTCAGAGCATTTCATTGCCATGCCGATGTTTTGTTGCAGGACAGTTCATGCAAAGCCAGTCAGGAGGCTGCCATAATTTAAGCATCCCTAGCTCTCCTAGTAGAGGATGTGGAGAGGACTCCTTAGAAGCACTACTCCAGAACCTGGGCTGGTTTAAAGCACTCTCTTCCTCTGACTAGATCGGTTTGTAGCTTGCACCCCAAAACCAACAGCAGAGACAGGGGGTAATCAACCAGTCATGAAGCCATTTTCTTCTGTAGCAAGCTGTGTAAGCAAATAAAACAAAAAAAACACATTCCAAGCGTCAGTCACAGGTACCCCTCTGCCTTCTTATAAACCTCTTCAGACTGAGTCTCTAGCATTAAAGGTGAACGCCATAGTTTTTAAAAAAAGATAAAAAATCTGGGCTACTCTGCCACCGCCACCATCAGGGCAGCAAATACTCAAAGGAATCTGTGTAAAAAAACCTCCTTCCTAGGCATCCTGAAAAATGACTGTTTATATTCTCTTTGGATTATGAGGGGCTAATAGGTGGCAGAACACCTCTTCCCAGAGTACAGAGCAATCACTGCTTTTACATAAAACAAGAGTTAATGATTCTGCTGATTTACAACCTATTTTCCACTAATACATCCAGCAGTGAATTCTCAAGAGGCTTTCACCGTACGCAAATCTGGAACACAGGACAGTGATAAAGCTATGTTTAGCTAGAAGATGAGAAAACAAATGATAGGTAGGAGCCAAAATTTCAAATCTGGGTTAATTTGTTAAAGCCTTGTAACTCAAAAAACCACTTTGACTAATTTTCTTCGAGCTATATGGAAAAAAAAAATCCCTTTTGCTTGAAAGTAAACCCAATAGGGATCATGGCACATCAATTTTGCTAATGGAACCTGGTTGCAGCCTTAATTATTATTATCTCTTTGTGACAGATTAGCCATTTACCCAGATTATATAGACATAGTGAGATTAGATTAGATAGCCCAGGCTTTTTCTATCTCCCTGTGCAATATAGCAGTCGACTCACTGAATCCCTGCCTGTACTTCTGGTAATGAGATATCTTAGTACGTTTACTTTAAGCTCTGCTTTCAAGGAAAATTGACCAAGGTTCAGGAAGAGGAGGTAGTAAGAGAGGTATTTAGATTTTAGGGGTACCCTGATTTAAAGGCCTAACAGTGGTAGGACACAGGACCATACAGTGCTCTTCAAGGTCAGCTGTTATTTTCATAGCAAGCGAGTAGAGGTGAAAAGAAATACCCACAAACACAAGAGAGACATTCCAGGTCCCCTACAAAGGGTTCAACTACTGCCAGGCTGCTACAGGAAAATGGGGCCACTTCAGTTAGCAAGCTGTACAGGATACAATTTCTTTGTATGAACAAACGCTGGGATTAAAAGAACAGGCTTGGATAAACCTTGTGGGATTTCGAATGTATTTAACAAGGTGCAGCCAAGTTTTCCTAACTGAAAGGGCAAAAGAAGAAAATCTCTATGTCCCTATTGGGCTTGCAAGGTTACCTCAACCCCCCAGCAGGCTTTATCATCATGGGATGAAATAATAGCTAGGTAAGAAAAGAAGAAAAGTTTTCTTCCTTCCTAACAAGTTGAAGCTCAGAAAGTTGGAAAGCAGCACGGATGGAAATGTTGCACAGATTTGGAATGGATACCCCCATGCAATGGTCTGCTTTGCAGTCAGCCTGTCCAGGCAAATGTTTTTGACAAATGTTTTGACCTGTTGTTCTGAAACATTAGAGATTTCAAGACATTTTTAAAAGAGAGGACTTCCCCTCCAGAGCCTTTGTCCAACAGCCCTTTCTACCCCATTTTGTGTCAAATTGCACACCTGGATAGAGCCCTGCACAGAGAAAGCTGCATTCTGAATGCTCTGTACCAGGAGAGGTTATAAAGCAATTTGGCATCAAAGGCAGGGAAGAAATATAAATCCCTTCATGGCATTTGCAAGGTCTTGATTCTGCTCTGAAACCCCTTCAATAAAAAAAAATCAGGAGTAGTAAACAGCAAGGACGGCACATATCACCTCCCCATTCCCAAAACACCTGATTTAACACTAAGAGCACCGGTGCTCCAAATTTTTTTCATCCTGATTATGAAAGCCGTGAGAATCTGGCCATGTAAAATAGCTTTTATAGATGAAAACACCCACGCATGCTTTTATCCAGAAGCTATTCCAGATTTTCCTTCAAAAATTCTGGTTAACAAGTTTCTTCAGATGCATTCTGCTAACTCTCATGGATTCTCTGTTTGCCTTTTATGCACCCCATGTTTTGCTTCATCATGTGCTTAAAGAAATGAAATTCATTTCCCCAGGTACTTTGCAGAGAGAAATAAACTTCAGCACGTTATTCTCTCAGGAAAAGTTGCCAAACATTTGGAGAAATGCTTAAAAATGGCATTTATTCAGCATAGCTCATCAAGCTGCAGTGAAAAACATAAGTACTAAGGACAGCTAGAGAAAGGTTAGAAAAGCAAGTTACACTGACATTGCTCCCTCACTCTTTCTTCCAGGAGTCCCACATTTGATGCTATGCTGAGCTCCATATTTGAGTCAGCTTGCTCCCTTACTCCATCCTGCCTTACTCCCCCGCTTGCACACATACATACGCCAGCTTAATTCCTTCAAAGAAGAAAAAGAACAACATGGTTCCTTCTCCCTGCCCTGTAATAATGAAAAACTGCACAAGATGACAGAGCAGTACATACAGGGACCTCTCTTACCCTCCTTCCCACCATGCCTCCAGCATGCTGAGCTGGGGGCTGGCACCTGCTCACTTGATTAAAGGGCTTCCTGCTTTGGAGATTGCTTCCTCCCCCCCCCCCTTTTTTTTTTTCCTTCCTCCCCCCTCCTCCAAGAGGTTGGGTGGAGCTCTGCTTTATTTCTTCCCCTCTTCGGGGCTTGCTTGTTTATATTTGCCCATTCTGAAAGCCATGAGTCACACTTTGATTTACAGCCTGTCCCAGGAGAGACAGGAGACCCTAATGAAAGAGCAGACAGCAAGGGTAATTAATACCCACCAGACATTCAACTGTACTATTAGCGAGCAATATGTGCATACAGGTGTGCGTGAGCACCGTCAACCGGAGCGGGACAGAGATGATATTGGTACAGCCCAGAGCACCTTGCGAACCCACAGCCATAGCTATTAACAAAAAGGAGAGGCGCCCAACCAAAATCTCTGTTGTGGGGAGCAAACCTGGAAGGGGGTCGGGATCATGGTAAGAGGAAGTAACTGCGGGGAGCCAGGGACTGCGTTGCTAGTGAGGGATACAGGAGGGAGGCTGGCGCAGTGCATTGATTGGGGATGCTGCGATGGAGAGAAGTCAGGAGGGTGATGGATCACCCTTGCTTAAAACAAACAAAAACCAGGCAGCTTGCCAGGAACGGCTTAGGCCGGTTTCATTAAAACTCTTCATTCATCATGCTGAAACGAGGCAGTGTTTGTTATTGCAGTGGTGGTGTGCTGGTGCAGTAGCTGTTATGAGAGTGGGTGGCAATACAGGGAAGGGGCAGTGGGAGGAGATGAGAGGGTAATGAAGGATGGAGGCAACTGGGAGGCGACAGGGCTCAAGTATCACTTACCATCCACTGAAGGGACTAAAAATCACCCCCCATCTCCTGCATGGAACTGGGCTGATCAGGCTTCACATCCATCCAACCAAATCCCCAGTATGAGAGAGGATTCCCTACTTCCAGGTGTATTTATTCCCCTCATTAGACCAAATAATGGCACCACAACGTGCTGGGGCTTGCTGTGGTGTCAGGCTCAGCTGTGGCCATGAATCGACTTAAAGTCACCTCAGGAAATCCTAACAGCGTGATGCTCAAATAAAAGCACTGCACCTGCCTGGAGAGGGACTGGATGGGTCTCCTAGGCTTTTTCCATCTCTGCAGCCTGTGTTAGACCCTGCTCTCACCACCCGTGCACCCAGGGAAAGCAGAAACCAGCAGGGGTGGAAACTGGCTCGCTACATAGCTGACATTCCCTCACTCCTGTGTTTGCTTCCACTTTCCACTTCATCGCATCTCCCGGGCGGCGCGGGGAACACAGCACTGTCAACACGAAGCGCACCACCGTGCCCTAGCACAAACTAATGAGGGCACGATGCTACCTGCCAAGTGGCTTTTTAAGTGACCTTCCTGCCAGGGTCAAACCCCCTCGAAAGATGTAGGCTTCCTGTGTCCAAACAAATCTCTCTCTGAACTTTTTCATCAGGCTCCCAGTGAGTGACCCATGCGCCCTGCAGTCGCATGGCTGGCATTAAGGCCAGCCTTTGATTTTAAAGCTTGGTGACAGCAATTCCTCCGGAGAAATCAGATTCCATACAAGTATACCTATTAAATGACGTCCGTGTTGGCCCATTCACAGGGCTTGCAGCTGTGTGGTGTCTATGTGCTTGTACGTGTGAGGGAGGGGGAGAGAAGGTGAGAGCTCATTTTGTTCTGATGTGTTTTATTGAGCAGCAAGAGACACTGCTTGTATGCTCATAATAAAAATCCAGGAACACAACTATCTAAGGGGTTGAGATGGTGGAAAAATACGTGCCTGTGTGTTATGACGGGGAATGTTTACACCATTTACTTCATGCACACCCAACACAAGAAAGCCTCGAGGTGTGCACATGCGCGTGTCTAAGCTGTGTCGTCGGCCTGGCTTGAAATCACAGACCTCAGGTTGCCCAGTCTGAGCTCCTGCTAAAGCGCAAGAGCTGGTATTCGTTTCCATAGTGGGCTACTCTTCCAAGAAAAATAGCTTGGTATGTATGACCGAAACCACAAGCAACCTCAACAGTAAGAGAGCTGACTCTGGGGAGACATCTGATGCACAGAAATCGGTACCCACAGGGCCCTCAAAGGAAACCCTAGCATCCCTCTCTGCCACGGTGCTGGAGAGAGGCTGGTAAGCCTGCCTGCGCATCGTGGTGCTCGTCCTCCTCACATCCTAGTTATGGGAACAGGTATAGTCTCACCGTGAGAGCAAGAGATAAGGCTGCACTCGTTACAGCTGCCAGGGGGGGAAATGCAATATCCCCAAGCCCATCTCGGTTGCAGCTACAGGGTGTTTCTGCTGTGTCCTTTGGTGTTGTGAAGTACAGGCTATGAACTGGCTATGTTTTAAAGTGTCTACTGCAGCAACAGAAGCTGTGCAATGGCAATTAGTATTGGCCCAAGATTTTTGCAATGAACATTTTCTGGGAGAAAATTCAGGTTGAAGAGGAACGGCATGTTTTGCAGGAAAATATCAGTTGTGCTGAAATCTTCAAGGGAAATTTTCATGACAGCATCTCATTTAGATAAGACTGAAAAAAAGTGGCTTCTGAGTTATATGAATATAACACAAAGGGGAAGTTAAATGCCTCGGTAAGGTTGCAGTGAAACATTTTTAGACTCTTTATGAATGCTTCCAATATTGTAACTTTCCCCACCATCTTTTCTCAGGTCAGGTCACATAAATTTTGAAATCTTAGATTTTCCACAGATGAAAAACTGGGTTTCAATCACTTAGAATGTTCCTAAGGATGTATTTTGGGGGCATTTTTACAAATTTCCATCTAGTTTTTGGTGAGCAGAGAAATAAATGCCTTCTCCCCAGCAACGCAGATGACACACATATTCCTCCAGTGGAGGCAACCCCAAATCTGGGCAGGTGTACCTGACCCAGCAGTTTTGCGAGCCAATGACTGAGTAGCTACCAACATTCATGTTGCTCATGTCTTTACAGGTCGATGTCTGTTATTTGGGAGTGGACCTATTTAGACTATAGATAGCTTAGATTTGCCTGCAGGCACTGCAAATCACAACCTTCCACAAGACTGCTATGACTCAGTGCCAGGGACTGGACTTAAGCCTCACACCCATCCCAACATTCCCAATTCCCTGCTCTTCCAGACAAACAACGCTCATTTGTTTCCCAGCCTACAAGTGCAGGGGGCTCGTTTTCCAATGTCCGCCTCACCTGAGCTGATTAATAACTCATCCACTAGAAAGTTTCTCCTAAAACTTGACCTAAATATTCTCCGCACTTCCCCTGTTGGCTAGTGAGAGTAATTGGTCTCTCTCCTCTTTGCAACATTTCCCTTCATGTATCAGCAGGCAGGTCTCACAGCTCCCTTCTGCCTTCTCGTCTCCAGACTTCAATGGCATTACACCAGGGGTCAGGGTGTAATTTGGCCCATTCACGCCTGGCTCTCTCAGTCTTCCCTTCAGAGGTCTTTCTGTGCGTGAAGAATTTTTCTGGTTTTCTCCGCTTTAATGGTGCACAGGGGTGTTTGTCCCTGCTTCCGCGATGTGTGTCCAGCACAGCTGTGCCTCAGGAAACTGGATTTAAAGAGAATGATATTTGCCCATTTACATTGATTGTGGGACTGAAAGGTCCTAACAAACCCTATTCTAAAATCAATTTTTCTGACTTAAAGGGCCCCTGCTGTATTCCGGTAATGAGAATAAAATACCGCATTTCACCAAAATCCTATTATACTGTCATGAATATCCCATCAGACTGTCAAGAACGAGGCGGTGGTTCTCTATGGTGTCTTCCTTATTGATGGGCAATCATCCTGCTTAGAGGTTCAGTTTGAACAAGGTCTCAAGAGGCCTGGATTCTTCCCTGCAGTGCACCAAAGCCCAGCGGTTCCTCCTGAGCAGCACCCACCCCCGGTGAACCCCGCCAGTGTGGATCCCCCTCCACACCACACTGAGTGGCAACTGAGGATCCTCATCTCTTTCAAGAAGCACCTATCAACCCACAGCATTAGGCTCTGAGCTGTGAAACCTCAGGAGAGAGGAGACATCCGTGGCTCCTTGCCTGCAGATGCCACTGTGCATGTTCAGGAATCAGGGCTGAAGCAGTTTTTCTCAAGCACCAGCTCTTTGGGTCATCTTGGGCCACCATCTCATTTTGATCCATGTCCTCAATCTGGCAGTTTTTACCAGCAGCCCCAGGAAGCTGAGGAACACTGATTTATTGCTTGGTGTAACACCCTAGGGCATACAGGGACGTGACAGTCCTAAGAGGTATGCACATTCACTCTCTCCTTCCCGGATTTCCACAGACCCCAAATCAAGGGTCAGACATTTCATCTTGGCCAGAGAAGGAAAGGGGAAAACCAGAAAAAAAATCTGGATCAAAAATTCTGAAAAGTTGTGGAGGATAAAAACTCTGAGTCCAGATCCAGGAATAAATTTTACAGCTGGCACCTGTTTGTCTTCGTTACAAATGAATTGCAAAGCTCTGATTACACCACAAGCTTTAAGACACTCAAAAGCTAACTGTGGATCAAACTTTTTCAGATTAAGCCATGTTCTATCCGTTCAAAATAGTTCCTGCTTTCTCCAGATGGTCTCTCCCATCACTTTTCTAAGCTAAAATAAGTGTGTAAAGGAATCCTTCTGGGTTGTCTTCCCACCTTTCATTTCAAGGGTAGTGCTATTTCTTCCACTCCTCTCACAAGGAACCAGGAAGGTGGGGCCCTGCAGCAGTGCCTCCTTCATTAAAAACACAAACTAAACCCCAAGAAATTCCACCTGAACATAGGAAAATACTTTTTAACTCTGAGGGTGCTCAAACACTGGAACAGGTTGTCCGGACAGGTTGTGGAGCCTCCATCTGTG
Organism: Gorsachius magnificus; assembly: GCA_034008185.1. Taxonomy (NCBI): domain Eukaryota; kingdom Metazoa; phylum Chordata; class Aves; order Pelecaniformes; family Ardeidae; genus Gorsachius; species Gorsachius magnificus. The sequence goes on from CM067081.1 coordinate 128,204,655, forward strand.
GAGATACTCAAAACCCAACTGGACATGGTCCTGGGCAACCTGCTCCAGCTGACTCTGCTTGAGCAATGAGCATCTGACTATATGGTCTCAGCAGGTCCCTTCCAACCCCAGCTGTTCTGCAATTCATTCATCATCTCAGGGCTCTACTTTGCTGAAAGCAGGGATTATGGAGCAGTTTTCACGAAAAGTTATGGAATACATAAAATCTTTTCTAATAAAGGACCCACCCTACAAAATCCATCAAAGAAGAAGAAAAAAAACCCCACTAAATGGTACACTGAAAATATGATAGCTGCACAAGTATGCTAATGCAAGGAAATGCTAGAACTATATTGTACCAGACAGCATGGCACAGCCTTCATCTTATTCCTTAAATAACAAGATATATTATGTCACTCACTGTTCTTCATAACTTCTGCAGCACGCAGAACAAGTGAGGCAAGGTTCCTCGACTCCACGACTTACTTGTACCTTATCAAACCTTAATATTCTCCTAGTGTGGTCTGCTCTTTCCTTCCTTCCTCTTTCTTCCACCCTTCCTTCTCCCTCCTTTCTTTCCTTCTTTCCTTTTTCCTCCTTCCTTCCCTCCCTCCCTCCTTCCTTCCTCTTTTCTTTTTACCTTTGCTTCCTTCTTTTTTTCTTTCTTTAAAAAAAAATAACAAACCCACAATTATAGATGCTGTCAAAAAGAATATATTGACATCTTTGTACCTATAGCTGAGATTTCCAAGGCTGCCTGAGGACAACTCCCATTTATTTACTTGGCAATTTCAACAAAAAGCCCTCTGACTCTATGGACAAAGCACAGGAGGAGTGGCTTTCTTGCTCCTTACCCACATAAAAACCTTCTGGTCTTCTTTGGGTAAGTGAAGCTCCAACCTGCTTTTCCGTTTACTGATGTTTTCTTGTGTGTTGCGGGTATAATCATTTCTGTGGGGAGAGGCAACTGTGCTAAGACCAGACCTGAAGCAGACTGACCACTTCTCCACTTGGAAAGGTGTTATTCCATGCTAGTGACAGAGGAGATATTTAGCAACCAGAATAGCCTGCAACATGGGGAAGTGGCTGTGACTCACCGAGCCCCTTTGAGAGTCAAGTAACAATCGACAATTACCCCAGAACTAGTGCTAACTGCCCCCCCACAGATAAATATCCTCCCCTTGCTTGCTCCTCACTAACAGGGGTTTCCAAGTGTCCCCTGCCGAACAAGCAGAGCTGTGGTTTCTGTTCAGGTGTACCACCCTGACGCACCGAGCATCCTGCTCCACACTCACAGACCTCCTGAAGGGCTTCCACAAATCTGTCAGGAGCAGCGAATAAGGGGAGGGAAGAACAACCCGTGGCTGCCATTTCTGGCAGGTAACCAGCAACCTGAGTGCCGCTCCACACAAAACAGGACTTTTTTGGGGACTTGCCGGACGCTGCCAGACCCCACTCTATCTATCTCGCACGTTCGGTTAATTCGTTCTGCCTACTACTGCCATCTCATGGGACCCACCCCTGCTTGGCAGCCAGACCCCCAAGGCTCAAGAGGGCCAACGGACCAAATTACAACCGCGAGTTCGTAGGTAGAGGGTTTCAGGTGGAATTGGCTGGAGCCAGGCAAGGAGAGAAGAGAGCCGCAGCAAGCGGCATGCTGGTAACAGATAACCTGGGCTTGCCGGCCTGGCTGCCGCTGCCTGCCCTCGGTGGAGGAGATGAGCGCGTTATCTTCCAGCTGCACGCGCCCAGCAGCCGCTTACAGTGATCCGAGGGGAGATTTAGGCGCACGCATGCAAACACAAAATACTTCCCGTCGTTTCAAAATTTTAAATCAAATGAGTTTATCTGCTCCCAAGAAGAGAAATAAAATGGGAGGCATTCACCGTGCTGCTACACGTTTCCCTCTCGAAGATGTCCCAGCTGTGGCCAGGGTACTGCATGGGGCTGTTCTCAGGTGGCTTTTCTTCAGCAGGGATAGCAAATGCATCTTCCCAGGGCTTTTTCCCAAAATGCAAAGGAAGAAAAGAGAGAGGGGGATTCTTCTTGGATACAAGACCCCTTTGAATCCTCCCGGGCGCAAATATATGCCTGTATCTCTCACAGTTTTTCATATTTTTCACACGCCTGATAGCACAATATTGGCTTCTCAGAGCACCAAGCACCACCAAAAAACCCAAGGACTCTTCTCTTGCCTCCAGACGCGTCGCCCTCCAGAGGCCAGCACACCTCTCACCTCCGCTGACCCATGCTTCACGGATCCAGCATAGAACACTAAAACCTTTATTTCTCCCCTCGCCTCCTCCCTCACACTCACACCCCACCCTCAACCTGACATAAACACCCAGCCTCAAAAGGCGCAAGAGCACAGGACATTTTGATTGAATGCGGAGCCCTCGCTCCACATTCCTCCCTTCCCTGAAGCCTCACCTAAAAAAGCAGGAGATATCCCAGCTCCTCACCTCTTGCTTCCTGCTCTCATTACATCACGGACTGCAAGGATATGGCTTCTAATAACGTATTTAACATCTGCTTTAAACTAAAAAGCAGCAAGAAGCATCACGCATTGCTGGCTTTTAGACAGAACTTATCTGCAAATAAAACAGACAATGTGCCTGTGTGCTCATTTGGGGTCTTTTGTTTCACGGCTGATTATTTAATTTCAAGTGCCCTGAGTGTCTTAGGCATTTACCACAAATGAATGAAGATGCAGCTCCTGTGTGTCAGGAATATACAAGCTCAATTCAACAGGATACAATGAGTGAAGGTCATGAACAAGCAGGGGGATAAGCAGAGGCACGAGTGGGTGGTTAAAGGCAGATCATTATTACTCAGCAAGGCCTAGACATAAAATAATGGCTACCGTTCAGTTTGTTTTGGAGGGGCTTTATGAGCTCTTTCTCTTCCCATAGGCAAAAGAGGGAGGAAAAGTTCGCCCAGTTGATCTGACTGAGCCTTAGCAAGTGGTTTCCTGAACAAGCTTGGGGATGGTGCAGCAGGCGGTAAAGAGGGGCCCCAGGAGTGATGAAAAAGTTAAGGAGAACATCCAGCCTGTCACATACTACCCTGAGGCACCCAAGGTCCAAGCTCAGTTGCCTCTGACTCTACCTACCACCCAGGGACAGAGAGAGGACAAGTCAGAAGCACAGACCAGCTAAACCCAGACCCTAGCCTTCACTGCAAAATGGGGTGCTGCAGAGCGGGGGGGACTGGGCGAAGGTTGCAGGACTTGCAAACTGAGGGCAAGGGGTCGGAGCTGGAGTTGCTGAATTTGATTTGGTCCAGCTGTCAAAATCCATACATGACAATGGAAATCCTTCCACCGTTTCCATAGGTGCTGGGGGAGTCCTCCATCAGCCCCGAGGCTCAGTCTCAATTTCCTTTATCATTTGATCTTGCACAAGGCTCCAGCTGAGCCAGCCGTGTCCAGCTCCTTTCCTATGGAGTGGCACAGCCCATGCTTTTGGAATAAACCATGGTCTGCAACCACAAGTGCTTGCTAAGCAAACAGGTTTCCTACTTATCTGTGTTTACCTTTTCTGAATCTCTGTGGTTATTTTGCTGTGAATGTTACAGCTTTCAGCAGTACATTTTGGTCCTTATCAGATAAAAAAAGAAAAGAGAAAAAAATAATTCCAAAACATTTTTTGTCTAAATTTGCCTGCCAGTCACAATTTTCAACTCAAAAAGCTCTCTGGCACAGCACTGGAAAAGCTATAAGCTGCAGAGCTGCATTATTCAGTTTCCTCCATCTCTAGATGTATTATTTAACTTCTTGGCAATAATGTCAGGGATGTAATCCAACAGAAATGCAGGGAAACAAAGGAACCCAAAATTTCAGAACAGCTCAAATCGGTTTTCAGTGCTTACTTTATAGAAACTGAAAAAAAAAGAAAAAAAAAAGAAAGAAGAAAAGAAAAAAGAACAGGAGGCATAACATTATCAGTGTAGAGGTGACACAGCAGGCACATGCTTATAGAGGCAAACCTAGAACCCCCTTCCTTTGGCTTCTAGTAGGAAATCTTTAGCTACTGGAGCCAAAGGAAAACTCCCCTGGCTGCTGCTTGTCCTCGCCAGGATCCAACAACACTCACCCACTCACCTCCTTGTCAGGTTAAAAGCTACATTTCTCAAAGAGAAATTTATTGAGTGACCAATCTCATTTACACGCCCCACTACTCAGCTTCCCCAGGGCAGGATAAATTTCTTTTTCTCAGGTGTCCATGAGGCTGACTTACCCAGAATGCACGTCCCCATGGGTGAGATATCATGAACATAAACCACCCGTTCCCAGCACACTCCCCGGTTCTGTTCGCCACTGGAATCTGGCTTGTGCTTAGCCTCAGTTCTCTCTAATATTTGTTTGTTCTTGCTGCAAGATCATCAGGGTAGGAACCTTACTCTATTTTATAGCAGTAAAATGCCCACAAGGAATAACAAGAAGGAGAATCAATGTTTACAATTTACAAGGTGCCTTGAAATTCTGAGATTAAAGGTCCTTTTTGCTATTATTCTAAAGTATGCTCTTAAACAAATACCTGCTGTTCTCAGATACCAGACAGAATACATCCCTTTCCCTCCATTATTATTATTATTACTCTAAAAATGTTAAATGGCCCTTCATTTTCTTCAAGGATCAAAAGAGCTTACGACAAATACCAATTTGTTCCTGACACCGAGGAGCAAGCTGAAGCACAGAGAAACCAAGTACACACGAGTCCGTGGCTGAGACGTGAAAATAGATGCCCCTGATCCCATCCGCACTGCCTTCGCTCCCAAGGCGCGCTTTATCACTGCACAAGGAGCACACATTAAAGGTGGGGTGGCAAAGACTTTGAAAGTGCAAAGAACAAGACTGATTGGAGAAGGGGTGAGAGGATTTGCTGCAAGGGTGAAGCATTGCAGAGCAGATGATGCCACCAAGCAAAGATTTCTCTGACAGGGAGCGTGTCTGCATTCTCCCAGTCACGCCGAAGGGGAGGGGGAACATCTCCCCAGCTGATGCTCACTAGCTCAGAGGTTATATATTTATAACACTTTTTATATTCTCAGACCTTTAGGATCATAAAATATGCTCAGTACTGCACGACATTACAGTTAGATGTCTTGGGTTTTAGAGGGAGGGGTTTAGGAATAAAAAAACACCCTCCCCACACGCTGAGCAAGTCTAAAGCAACCTGGCTACTCAACAATAAAAGCTCTTAAAAATCCAGCACAGTTGTTTGATACAGGAAGGTTCAAAGAGACAGCAGTAGACCAAATATAACTTTAATACAACAATCTCCAGCCACCAGCTTCTTGTGAAACTTTTAACAACTATGGGGCTACGGGGCAGTGCCTGGCAAAGCCCCCAGCCCAGCCCAACCAGCGAGTCTCCTGCAGATGTTTGCCAGGGCAGAGCTTCTCACATGTTTAGTCCCCAGGCTGCACAGTAGTGGGGCGAAGAGAGCACCGCAAAGGAGAAATTGTATTACAAAACCCAAACTGTCAGGGACCCTCCTGGGCTTACTTTTGGATGCCAAAATGCAATTTGGATTCATGGGGGTTTATCATTTGAACACATGGGCAGAGTGTTTCAAACCACCTCTTTCTCACCGGTGCTGGTGGGATGGTGGAAGATAATTTATTTGGCGAAAAATCTTAGCAAAATCTCAGGCTGGTGAGAAACCTCCTCAGCAGGATCCTAAAGCTTTAGCAGTCTGGTCTACTAGATTGCTCTCCAGACACTGGACTTGTCCAGCTCAAACCCTATGAACAGAAAGTAGAAACAGATCCCTAGCCCTAATATGTAGCCACCAATCTAGCCAGAGCTTTCCAGAGCATCCATGCAGGTCAAGGCCGGCACTCTGGTTCAAGCCTTCTGCCTGTTAGATGCCAGAAGAACAACGGAGGAAAATAGAAGTGATCAGGCTTCTCGTCAGCTCGCAGGCTGCTCATCAGCTCGCAGTCTGCAGGCACGCAGCAAATCCGGGGAGCTGCTGCCCTCCAGGCACTGCGGGACGGTACCCGCGCCCATGCAACATGCTGCCCCACGACACGGGAGCTCGACCACAGGTGCCGAAGACCGGGAGGTCACGGAACTGCAGGGTGTGAAATGGGACACGACCACGGCACTCCTTCCTCCCTGGCAGCACAACAAGCACCCACACGTATTAATTAATTCCTGCAGCTGAAGAGGGGAGCCGGTGGCTGAAGCAAAGCTATTGCCTGACAATGCCTGGCAGGGTATGGACCCAGGCTTGACACCTGGTAAGAGCATGTGCTGTGTCAGGGGTGTGGGGTACCGGCCCCCTAAAACTCAGGGAGGACTGCAGCGGGGAGCAGGAGCCTTTGCGTGGGGAGCAAGCTTGCTGAAGGGTAGGGTGGCAGCAAAAGCTGCAGGTGGATAAAGAGCTAAAAAGCCCTGGCCCACTTGCCTCTCCCTCTGGGGGCTCAGCCTCAAAATGGGGAGCAGGGGACTGGCGCAGCACCGGGTCCGGGGACACAGTCCCCAGCCCTGTGGCTCCCACCCCCGGGGGCTGGTGCAGGTCAGCCTGGCAGGCAGCCACGGGCTCCCCGCAGCCCAGCCCCAGGGAGGCGAGGGGATGCCGCTCCCAGCCCTCGCTCCGGCGAGCCAAATGCCAGGGGAAGCGATGTGGTGCGTCCCCATTTGTCACTGGGGCCAGCATTAACAGAATGTTTAAAAGTCATGATGTCATCGCTATTAATCAGGGCCCCGCTGGGCCACGCTCCGGCACTGCATATTAATCACCAGCGGCCCCGGGACTCGCTTATCTGGAGAGGCTAAGTTTAGATCCATAAAACATGATTTATTTTTAAAAGTAGCATTATTAAAGATGAGCTACAGCCTCGTTCGCACTCCCGCTGGAGTCTCCTTTAGGAAAAGGTTAGTATTTTGGAGTTGGTACGGAAACTGTCCTTATTATTTTGAGCTTGAGAAAGCTGTCAGGTGTGATACCGGCCTTTGAATGTCTTGGATCTTGCCCCTACAAAGGAGAATCATCCCAATGCCCCAGCAGAGTCAACAGCCAGGGGAAAAAAATTCCCATTTGAATCGCTTTCATCTAGAGGTGGGAGAGGCCTAACACCTCAGCAAGGAGAGCGGATGATGTTGAAAGACACAGACCTGAGTGCCCCCGCGATGGTAGCCAGTGGCAACGTCCCACCCCACGTGCCTGGATATGGCCTTTACCAACAGGTGAGCCCTTCAAATACCAGCCCATAAGCAATGTCTAACATATTAACTTACTGTCTGTGCTCTGCAAAGTGCTTCTGTTGCATCAACAGTATGATTGATCCACACAAATGAATTCGTAAAAGCCTGCCTGCGCTCAAATTGATATGAGTTTAACTACACTGACTTTAACAATCACTTTAGCTCTGGTCCAATCCACACACAGGAACTGTACCGGTTTAATAAAATCATTTTCTAAATCAGTCTGCTAAATTTGATTTGACTTCTTGCTCATCTGCTCGTACTTTGGATTAAAGAGGTCCTGGTGCCAGTCTGGTGTGCACAGGCGACATCTACGTGGGGTCCCCCAACCCAAACCAAGAGACTCCACCAACTTGTTCCAGCAGTTCAATTAACTCTGTTCCTAAGCCAACCCATTTAAAACTGGTGCAAAACCCGGGTGCGGGGCCAACCCAAGAGACTTGGCAGACAGAGCAGGAGAGAAGAAAGCCTCGCTGGCACAAGACGCACTACATTCAATCCATTGGGAAAGAAGACTTGCTCCTTTATTGCCTGCAACAGCCGTCAGCAACGATTGTGGTCTCCTCTCATGGGAACCACGGGTTGATACCTGGTCCCCACCTGGCTGTAGGAATCGTACTGGGACCTGTGTCACTGCCATGCCACCTGGGCCTACGGGGTTAGTTGCCATCGAGGGAGAAGGGTCAAGAGCAGCCCTACTCTTCTTTGGTGACAACTGCCTGAACCCTGATGCCCCACTGGCACTGTCCTCCTGCTCTTGCCACCATGGGGGGCGAGGGCTGAGTCATTTGACAGCTTCACTGCTCCCAGGCTAGTGACTCTTCTTCTCAGCTTGCCTTCCCAGCCATCACCTCAGGCGGGGCTGCACGGTGAAGCTCATCCAAATGAGCATGGGACCCCTTACTCATATGCAGAGAGAGAGACATAACGCTGCGATCAGTCATGTTGACAAGCCTTGGGATCCCATCTGACAGCAGCAAGGGGACTCCGCAGACCAGCATATTCATCAAAGTACTTAAATGTGAAACTGGCTGGCTATTCACTGTCATCTCAAAGGATCCAAAGTTTGGCCTGCCAGTCTATAGTCAGTGGAAAAACAACCCCTTATGGCCAAGCTGCTCATTCAACCTATACCTCTCCCTTCAGGTCAGGCTTTTGATAAACATGATCTCACACACAGCTCTTTCCCATCACCTGGCAGTGAATTCCCTGAGTCTGGATACCTTGACTGACCACGTCGCATTTCAGAACAGACCCTCTGAAACCCAAGAGCCAGAGGTGAGCAGGGCTCACACAGCCCTACTGCAGAAAGCTCCTGCAGCCACGTGTGCTGATAGCAGGGCCAGAGAAGGGGGGGGGGGGGGGGGGGGGAGAAGACTCGCAGAGCGTCCTAAATGACAAGGTTAAGTTCCAGCTGCCTGTTACCTGTACCTAATGTAATGAATCAACACGCTGCAGGTAACAAACACAATTACCACACAATTTACCAGCATGTCCCTTTGGGAGGCAGGACCATAATGTGGTCCCTCCACCTCAGAGTTTCCAGAGCTGAGCTCACCTTGGATGGCTTACTCTGACTGACACAGCTATGATTTTCTGCAGAGTCTTTATAAGGTTCAAATTAAGGGGGTGGGAGCATTAAATTTACACCGCTATGGTGGGATTTTTGGGTTTTGCTTTTTTTATTTTTGGCTCACTATCTTTTGTGACCCAAAGCAAAGGATGGAGAACACAGGGAAAAGTCTGCAAGGAGACTAGTCCAAGCCTCCAAAACTCTGCTTTTCCTTCTAGTAGGAATAGGCTTAAATGTCCATCCCAGACAAGCTGGCTCTGGCAGAATAAGATAAATAGAAAAAAATGACAGCTCTGGAGCTGCTGTTCAGACAAAAGAAACAGGACCAGTGCCTTCCCCAGTGGGTTTGATTAGGCAGCTCTCAAATGGGGCAAGCACAGGGCTTTGGCTCAGCTTTGCTTACAGAAACCACCAAATTAACATCACCGCTTACCTCCCCTTCCACACGTTCATGGCACTGATGCCCTCTATGGGGAAAGCTGTACAGAGGGCTTACCCAAAAAGAAGGCACCCTTTCTGCCATCCACTCCTGCACATCTCCTCTTCCCCATTCAAATCCCCTGTGAACCATGCTATTTAAGTCCCTATTCTACTGTAGTTGGCTCGTCATGTTCCTCTGCTCATTAGGCTGGCAGCACAGGCTCAGCAGCGTTTGCACTTCAGCATCAGAATTTCTGCTGTGAAGTACGACTGTCATCCACTTGCTTGGACATGACGTTCCTAAAAATAGCCTCATCCTTGTTTTCTTACTCTCTAACAAAACAGGCAGTCTCTCTTCCTGAACCTTGATCGCCAAACTCCCTTCTCAGATCCTCACAACCACTCCCTCAGTCTCCTCCTCTCTCCATAAATTATTACTGCTAAAACTATTTCTTGCCAAGCCACCAGCCCACCTCAAACCTTCCACTGAGTCCCTTCTTCCTCAGGTCCCTGAAGGTCAGAGGACCGGCACCCACTTACCCCAGAGCATACTGGGTCTCCTGTGATGAACAGCTTAGCCACAGCCTGTCAGTGACAGTGAATGGCCACGGCTGGCTGGGGAACCAAATGAGGACACATAAGCTGGGTGTGATGAACCCCCAGCAGTATGCCCTACTCGCAACAAGAGCATGCCTTCAAGGGAAAATCCCACTTCTGACAGAGCCTGTCTGGAGCAGACTCATCCTGCAACCTGGAGGGAGAGGAAGCAATTTACAGCTCCTCATATTCAGGGGTTTCAGCGTAAGACGTAGGACCTGGGGCTGGTTGTGTGCCTACGCCAATGGTACAGAGAAGCCACGCCAAGGAATGCAGAACTGCAGCAGTATGGATGTCACCTTCCTGCCCTCCTCACCTCGCCCTTCTTCTAGGTTCCACCATGTCGCACACCCACAGTGCCTCAGACACCTCTACCACACAAAAAAAGGCAGAGGAAGATGAGCGGCAGTCCTCCCCTCAGCATGGGGGAGAAGCTTTTTGGGACAGGGTTGCCTCTGGTGGTTGTGCCCTACTGCCAATGCCCTCCATCTCTTGGACTCTCCAAGCAAACCAGAAAGATTGCATGTCCTCAGACTGCTATAAGGGGGAATTGAGACTTCATTATCTTGTGGAATTGGTGATGAAAAGCAGTATCTCTGCATATCCCAGGGCTCCAGAGCACAGTACATACCAAAGCCTTGCTAACTGTTTATTATTAAGATCTAAAAATCAGTTGTGTGTCTTTGTAACTCCTGCTCTTGATTGATGAGAAGAGGGCCCCAAGGGAAGGCAAAACATTTTCCAGGGAAGAAGCTTTTAACATCAGAAGGCAGGAAACCAAACAGAGCTCCTTGTGCCTCTGCCTTACATGCTGGCTGCAGCACTTGCCCTGTGCAAGCACAGTGGAAGGAGCAAACTGCTGTGTCCTGCCAGGGGAAAGGATGTTCCTGTCCCTCCAGATGCATAATCCACGAGACAAGAGCAGACAAGATCTTTCCCGACTGCTTTGGGCACTGTCTTTTATCACCTGGCATCCTGAACTATAATTTCTAAATCTGGGCGAAGCAGCTACCGAACAATCTCTTTCTTATCTGGTAATGACTTAAACATTCAATACAAGCACAAATAGCTACAGCTAGCATAAGTGAACTGAAAGTCTTGCTTGTGTGAACGCATCAAGAACCTTCAACTTCTAGTGGCTCCAAAACCAGCTTCAATTTACACACCACGCCCTTCTTTCCTCTCTTCAACACTTGTATTTTCTCAAAATCAAAAAGGTCAGGCCAGGAGTGTCTGTGCTGTACCCAAAAGGTACAGTCACTGCATGAGTTGGAATATCTGTCCACGTCACCACTCTTAATATCTGACCACGTCACCGCTCTTAAGCTGGCTCCTGCTGGCATCCATTGTGGATCCAGCGCCCTCTCAGCTCTACCACGGCACATCTGCACATCTTGCAGAGTGGGCACAGAGCAATGCAGAAGCACCAGCAAAGTGCTGCAGTGGGTGAAGGGATCTGAATATGTAAAGTATTGCACTACATTTTGATGGATTCTCTTGCTAAAATATATGTTTAAAGTTTCTCCAGCTCAGCTCCAGAACCTGGATTCACAGACTAGCACCAGCTGTGCTGTCCCGTGTCACCACACAGGGTGCACTGGAGTTGTAATTAAGATTTAACCACAAGGAAATGCACTGCTCTGCTGCAAAGTCCTTCCAAGAGCCAGGTCCCTATCTGGGTGAAAATATGCTTCCGTTCTATGACAGTATCCAGTCAGGGTTGCTTTGAAATGTGAGACTGAATGATGGCAAACGTGTATAATCTGCACTTGCCCCCTTGCTGAGAGACATATCACGAAAACATGTCTGTGACAGATCCAGCAGAAAGACCAGGTCAGAGGGGACCATGAGAGCTGGAAGGATTCTTTCCCAATCCTCACCTCACCCCACAAGCGAAAGAAGTCAAATCTCTTCTCTGAATATTTTCCTTTGGTTCCTGGTTGCATCTTTTTAGAAGGCAGATCTAATGAAAACACAGGAGAGTCTGTTCTTTGTGGCCATGAGGTTAATAAGCGTGGAACACGAGAGCAGCAGGAGCTGCAGGAAGAATAATTCCTTTTAAAGCTGGAGATAGGAAGTCTATAGGTGGTAAGTGTGACATTTCCGCACGGAGGAGTCCAGCTTAATTACCTACAATTCAAAGGTAGGAAGTTATGCATTAAGGCAGGCAAAAAGAAAGTGGTAGGAGAGGAGAGACTTTGGCCGCTCATGAAGATTTAACATCATTAACTCTCCGGCTTCCAAGAATGTTACTGTATTTCCGCTGGCCAAATACCAATACAGCTAATTGCATTTGTGTTACCTGCAGTTCAATGAGAAATTGTCTCTTTCTCATTGCCTGCACTGCTGTATAGTAGAGGAACACAACAGCAATACCAAGCAGAGTGGCTCTACTTCATTTGTAGCTAAAACAATTCCTGTGTGCATTAAGCTTGGCTCAGCAAGACACACAAGCAACACCAAGGGGCTGGAGCTGCTGTTATTCAGATGGCAGTCAGTTCTGGCATGCTGACAGGGACAGCATCCACAGGTGCTAAGTGCCTGAAAGTTATTTGGCAGAAGCTGCATGACTGGGTAGGGCTGGTAATCATAATATCTGGCCAACTGAATATCTGAGTCACCTATTCACCTACTCAGTATTTGTGTATGCTACAGACAGGCATATGGTTTACAGCAAACGAGGGAGCAGACATTGCCGCACACTCATTTCTTCATCCTTCCCAGGATTCGCTGATGCATTCTCCGTTGAGACGGACACAGGCCAAACTTCCTTTCCAATATACCACTAAAAAGGCTATATTCTGACAGCTGTTGTTATTGCCTTAATCTCTTCTCTGTTGCTCATGCCTGATAAATTGACGAAACAGTGGCCACCTCTGAGTTACCAGGCTCCCGGAGTCAGACGTACTGAAAGGACCAAGGTCTTGGTTCCCAGGTACATTTTCTTGTGCTGTGGAGTGAGTGTAAGAGTCTCCCATCACCCTCATCCTCATGTCTGAACGCTATTCGCATCTCTTCAGCTGCACCAATACAAGTGACTGTGAGGCCACACAAAATACAATAGGTACAAATAGTTAAAAAAAAAAAAACACACTAAAACACTGTAGCAAAATAGCATCATTCCCCCAAGATGACTGATGGGAGCTTCCCCACCCAGCACTGCAGCTGACACAGCAGAAAGCCTTCCCCTGGGTCTGCTCCCGACTGGACAAGAGCAGGGAACCATTGCCCAACCTGGCCTTGATCCACAAAGTAGTTTTGGTTCTATTACAGATTGCAAGAAAGAAGGCAAAAGGAGAGAATCAACATCCACGCGTGGATGCCAGAGAAAGCAAAGCATTACATGGAGTCATCCAATGCTTTCTCTCCAGGGCACCAGTTGGCTGAATTCCCTCTGAGATGGGTCCCCTGATGGGCAGAGGACAGCCAACAGACCCACTCCTCTGGTGCTCCTGCTGCTGGACACAAGGAACCTGCAGGATGAGACACTGTATACCCACTATGTTCACCACGTGCAGCTCCTCAGCTGCACCAGGACAGTCATCACCTTCAAGCTGCCAAGAGTCGAATCTGATTAAATGTGTTTCCTTTGCCCTGCAACGCAACAGTAAACGCTGGTTTTTTTTGCATTTGCTCCGAGTGTCTCCCTCCAACACCACCTCCCAGCTGCTGTGAGACCAGGGCTGGGGGATCAGCCCGAGATGCTAAGGACTGAGGTCCTAGCGTAGAAGTGCCTCACATGTGTGTTCAGGAGCACCCAGGAGAGACCCTTTCCCTTTAGAGCTGAAGCAAGAAGCCACATCCACAGCATTAACGGCAGGAAGGTCCAGAAGGGTTCCAGCTTTTTTGCCTTTAAATAATCCCTCAGCCAAGAAAGCCATTCTACCCCTTTCTCTTTGCCCTTAAGAGAGATGATTTAAGGAAAATTCAAAGGTGAAATTTTCAGAAGTTGACATCTCTGAGGCAACTGAGGATGGAGACCTCTGATTTCTGAAGACCCTTCCTCTACCTCATCCTGCACACATTGGTTAAGGGTGGCTGAAGTGGCAGATGGAAGATCTGGCAGGGCAAAAAACTTCAGGAGGGTTCCTGTTGCAGTTTTATTATAGAGGGGCTGAAGCGTCTTCGTAGCTGTGGTTGTAATCAGTTTCCACTCTAAGCTCTGACTTAAATAACTCTTCATATGCATTCCTCTAACTTCAGCTCATAATTGCAGGGTTTGGTATTGAAGCTAAAAAGACTGTTTTTTCCCCCCTTCCCTCCCCCTCACTGCAGTCTGAAGAATTTGGACCTGTAATTCAAAGAGTTAGGCAATGCCAGACCGAACCTTTGCCATTACCGAATGTTTCCTTAGCTTCTCTCACTTGAGAAAACAAAGCAAAACAACCCCACACTCAAAAAAGTTGGGGTTTTTTCTATCTCCAAAAATGACTCAAAATACAAATACCTTTGAAAACATATGCATAGGCAGCAGTTGCAGAAAATAAGGTGCAAGTCAGAAAGTCATAAACAACCAATGCATTTGGCTGTAATAAAAGAAGCATATACGTAGTTGGTATTCTGGTAGACAATGCTAGCTGGAAAACCTCCCAAAAGCTGAAATCATACAACTGAGGAGTTATTCTGGTTTTAGACAAACCCAACATCTCCTAAAAAGCAGACTCTTTCCCAGGGAAGACATGGAAAATTATCACAACACTTTCCACTTGCTCTGGATGTAGCAAACTGCTGCATACAAAACCCACAGAATCCCTCCTATGCTGTACTAAAGCAGATTAGACTTTTCATTACTTTGGCTATGTTTTTTATTTCTAGAGGTTAAAGTTTTGGCCCCAATTATATGTGGAACCTAGTATTTTTGCTATTTGCATAAACCTCATGTTTGCACTGGATTCAATATAAAATACAATCCAGCCACTTAGTTTTTTTCCTTCAGAAGCACTCCTCCCTCCAAAAGAAAAAAGAATCCATCTTTACAAATTGTAAATCTCTCATTTTTTTCACATTGATTGCTGTTTTCAAATGCCTGCACGTGGCCAATTAACAGATCTTTAAAAAAAAATAATTAGAAAGATAGAAACCAAGTGCATTTACTGTAGCACAGAACATCACGTGGCAAAGAGCTGCGTATCTCCCGTCTGTCCCTGACGGGCACTCTGTGAGCCTTGCAGACCCTCTGTTTTTAGGCAGTTTGCTCCCCTATGCAGGGAAGATTCCTATGAGAAATAACGGAACTACTCAGGCTGCCCAAGCTGCAAGCTTGCAGGGTAGGGCAAGGGAGCAGCGCAGTCAATGGGCAGGAATCCAAAGGTACCCAGAGCCGGAGAGATGACAGGGGCAAACAAGCTGCTCATGAATTAGCCTGTTCAGAGTACCAGCAGAAATATGGGCCCCACATAAAGAAATTAAACCTTGCACAGGCTTCATTAATTTGGATTTAACGACTACTGTGACTTGCATCTGTAAATAGTTATGCATGCGTGCAGCTTGAGTCACACGTAGCTCTTCTGATGCCAGTAAGAATTCACAAATTTTAGACAACTGAGGTATGTATTCGGGTACACAAACCTCGGGCTGCTGCACTTAAACCTCCCTTTTAGGCATCTAGTAGCCAATACATAAATTAGGGGAAGGGAAAGCAAATACAATGTTGTATGAGGTCTGGCAAAGTGAGAGCTGACTTCCTAAACAACCTGCTGCATGTTCCAAAATACGCTGAATCCTGCCTGCCTGGTGGGCAAGGACTACGCGTTTCCAAAAGACGCACTTCTAACAACAGCAACCAGGCATTTGAAAAATCATTGTCCACAGGAAAACAAATCCATGGAAGGCACAACATTTTGACATCCTTCCCTCCTCTGGACAATTTAATCTGGCGTGTAAGTAATGTACTGGTCTGGTTTGATGAAATGGACGCTCTGACCCTTTCTTTACCTTGAAGATTGATTGATTGTTTGTACCTGAACAATTATGCCTCAGCAAACAGTCAAAAAGAGAAACAAACCTTTGGCCACAACATTCAATTTCTGCTAGCAACATTTCACAGCTGTTACTTCCCTGTTTACTCAAAGGAACTTGCATCTTGCTTTGTAAAATGCTTTACGTTCCCACCCTCATTTCCATACTCTGCTGTAGGTAAAAACCTATTTCCTTTGAGTTCCTTAATTGAAATACATCTAATTCCACAGGCGCTTTCCAAGATTTGTTTACAGCAGAACTAGCCACTTAAAAAGCAACAATGTTTTTTTAAAGGAACACAGCCCGTTATTCATATTGCAAACAACTCCTCAGATTACTGTCAGGAGGCGTATTTGCAAATAGGTCTCGTCTTCTACCCTTGCCCTGTTAGCTTTTTGCACTCCTCTCAGCTTGGACAATAAAAATCAATGCAGCCGCTTTCGCTTTGCTCTCCAGTGAGTTTGGGTATCAGGTGACAGGGGAGCAGTTTTTGTTTTAAGACAACCCTATGCACGGGAACTTTTACAAAAATGAACCACTTAATGGGAATTATTTGCTTTTGGTTTGTGTGGGGAAAAAAAAAACCAACCGCCACCTTTTCCTTTTTTTTTTTTTTTTTCCCCCTTTTTAAACAAAGCAAAAATTTGTCAGCCAAATAGGAATTGACAGCATTCCTTTAAAAAGCAAAATAAAGCTCGCCCCAGCTGGGCACTCACCAGGCTGCTATATTTGTGTCTCACGTGCTGGGCCCATGTGCAATTCAGCTTCCCTTGATCTGAACAGGCTTGCTGTCCTGCACCTTCCCTGGTCCCCCCCGGCACACTTCAGCTTTTTCTCTGCCTCCCGCTCCGTGTCACCCCTGCGCCCTGGTAGAGTACAGCTGATCCAAGCCCGCAGGAGCAGCTCAGGCTCCAGTGCTGGCTCCAGCCCCAAACTCTGAGAAAGCCCAAGCCTATCCTCCCCCCAGACCTCCAGAACTGCAAGTGAAGGCTGGGAATTGTCGCTCACCCTTCCAGAAATGTATCCTAGAGAAAAATACAGGCTCTACTGAGGCTTCCCCAATCAATCGTTCTTTACTTTGTCTGGTGTGAAAAACCGAAAAATCTGTAAGAATACTAAAAAGCATTTTCAATTCTATTCTGACTCTGTTCCCTCACCACTTGGAGACATTTTTGGGATAAGCCTGCTAGGTAGCCAAGGGTCCTAGCTCATAAACACGAAACACAACTGCTTTTTTCTTTTGGGCAGCTAAATTTGCTCCCCCTACCTGGTTTCACAATTGAAACAGACCCCTCCGCTATTAAAACATGCATTTTTGCTCCTCCCTGTGACCAGGCTTCTTCTGGTTCTTCATTCTCCCTGAAGGCTCCGGCTCACAAGTAAGGATGACAGCCATCGTGTTGACTTAAAATGTCCTGCCTCTGTCCTAATGCAGAGAGACTTGAGATGCTCGTAAGAAGCTCCTACAGCTCTGCACTTTGCAGCCTGGGATTTTAAGACGAATAGTCATGAATTTCAATGTGCCTTAAAACACCGAACCACAAACTGCAGCTGTTCAGGATCTGCTTCTTAGCTCAGCTGTCCAGGGATGGGACAGGCATGATCTGCAATGTGAACCTTTCAGGTTGTGCAGCATGACTTGGTATTAATACCTGACATTTGTGCTCTTCTGGTAGAAGATATTTCAACTTTCCCTCTTCCTTCTCTGAAGAAAACATTCATCAATTGTGTGTGCGCTGCCTGTATGCCCTCCTCTTGCCCCCCCCTTCTCGGGTTGTTCCCATTTGAAGGAGACTTGATGAGCTTCCCTTATTACACCAATGCATTCGTAACAGCTTCTGAACACTCCGCAATTCACGACTGGTTCTCCAAATCAGCACAGAGTGTTTCCATTTGCTTTTTTACTACAGAAAACTTGTTTTAACGAAATCCAAACCAAGCAATCACCTACAAACTAAGGGCATGCTTCTGAAACAGAAAATGAAACAATGGGTCTCCTTGGTTTGTCTGTATCAACACAGAGCATTTCTGACAGACTTAATTCTTATCAGCATCAGACAAGAAATTCATCACGATTAAATTGTGCCTACTAAAAGCACTGTCCTGAACAAAGGATGATGCAATTCAAAGGGAAGGGAGAGAACTGGTGGTGGAGTTCGTTTTCTTTCTTGGGGCTTAGTTCAGCTCCTCCTGAGGAGGGATTTTGTCTGCTTGTTGCATTACCATTTACGTGCAGGTCCCATTTATATGCAGGTCATCTGAGGGGGCGGGGGGAATTTCTGCTAATAAATCCTCTTTGACGACTGCTTTGTAGCTTCAGTGTTTGCAAACTGCTAAACAAATTAAGAATAGAAACAGAAAGAAGAATTAGGTCTTCAGCAGTCATCTGACATCCTATTTTAAGCCTGTTTCAGATGACATGCCCTCTGACATTTTTTATAATGTCAGTGACTTTTAAAATTAGAGTTCAATCAACTAATTTTCGGTGTTCTTGTGCATTAGATTTCAACAAGACAACTCTTCTAAAGTAGTTTTAATCTCTATTTTGTTTTTGGCTTTTTTTTTTTTGTTCTTGTGCTGTAAAGTGGCAAAGTGAATGAAAAGACATTTTGCCATCTGAAAAACTCCACCTTCAGGTCGCTATAGCCAGGAACCCAGTGAATCCCACTCATTTCATACTAGGTAAAAATCTCTTAGTCAAGGCTTCACATGGTCTGTCTTTTGGGGAGGGTTTTATTCCTTTGTTTATCTACCTCATAAGGCAAACATCTGTTCAAAATCAGGTAAACTCCAGTTGAAACTTTAACTACAGAACAGCTACAGTCAATGCAGAATAACTTCAGCTAGAAGAATTCATTCACCAGAGCCCTTGCACAAATTATTCACCATATGCAGAAAACTACAAACAACAAATTATTTTAAAGAAGTAAACACATTAAAATTTGCATTGTAACACAAGTATCTTTAAGACTGGAATGTAAAAAGAGTTTCCATACAAAACAGCATGGAAATGCAAATAGGCATTGGTTATCTTTTGTGCATTTGCAATTTACTCCTTCTGCACAGTTGTGGCAATGGAACTCGATATTCAAAAAAGAAACCAGAAGAAAAATGTAAAAGTGAAGACATTTGAGAAGCCACTTGTGTTAGAGAAGAGATCTTGCATCAACTGTAGGAGTGACCGGATTTGACACCAGAAGATAACACAATCAGGTTGTTGCTGGTACTGACACGTAAATCAAAGCAGAGCTGCAAGAAGTGGGCTGTTCAACTTCAATGAGCATTAAACGAGAAAAAACAAACGCAAAGCATCCATGAAGTTCATGCAATGTGAGGCAAGCCCAAAGGAATTCAAAAGCCCAAGTAAACAAAACTGCTAACCAGTGACCCAGTGGGAGAAGGGCAGTTATGCAGCAGCTCCGATCCTCTGCCTCTGCAGCTCAGCCAATGCTTACAAGTGTTGCTGTTGTACATACATTGACTAGGGGAGAGACAAGGAGAAGGAAGGAGTGAAAGGGAGACACCGTTATGGCATCAAAAGCTCGGGAGGAGAAAGAGCTGCAGTCGCAAAGGCAGAGTATCTTTGGTGATGCAAATTTGCTTAACACCAGGACCCAAGGTAAACTGGCATTATTGAAAGCAGAAGGCAACTTTGGTGAGTGTGAAGAAGGAATGACAGAGTTCAAAACCCATGCAAAGAGTAAGCAGTAAAACAGCCATATAAAACCAAGGCGCTTCAATGAAGCAGACTGCAGCGCACACAGAAAAGATAGGTAGGCTCTCATGGGAAGTGAGGCTAAAGGAGAAAGGAGGCACAGAAAGATGGCAGTGCCTCAAAGAAACAATACTGAGAGGCCCAGTGCAAAGCATGCTATTGCAGCAGATAGGAAGGCAGGACAGAATGAAGCAGGAAACCCACCCAACAAAATCACGAGCACTTTCCTGAGCTCGTACAAAGGGAGCACACACATAGTAGGCCAGGCTACTGCAGTGGGGGTAAAAGGATGCAGGGATGCAGTCAAAAAGGGTTTAAGGGTTGTTAAGCGTTGGAACGAGTCCCCATCCCTGGAGGTATTTAAAAGACGGGTAGACAAGGTGCTTAGGGACACGGTTTAGTGGTGGGATGGCAGGGTTAGGTTAATGGTTGGACCTGATGATCTTAAAGGTCTTTTCCAACCTAAATGATTCTATGATTCTATAAAAAGTAACAAAGAAAGCATCCCCTTCGCTCACTAGCAGTGAGAAGAACAAAAGGAAAAGTGTTAATGGAAAGGGACAGATGACAGTCTAAAGGCTGAATAATTTTTGGAGGCCAGTTCATTAAGAAGGTCAAGTGCAAGTGTCTAACACTATGCCAGTAATGTCAACGGCATGAAAGCTCAGGCCGTGAAAGTCTAGAAAAAAACCAGAAGAATAGGTTTTCAAGCTGGCTGGTCCTGATGAACTTCCGCCTTTGAATACTTAGAGAACCAGCTGAAGCAATTTCAGCTCATGGAGAACATGAATCATAAAGAATAGAAAAGATTCGAGAAGTCTGGGAAGGGGAAACATGGTGTCTAACTTTAAAAAATTATCCTAGGGAATTACAGACCACTCAGTTTAACTTCCGTCCCAAGAAAAAATATTGAAGCAAATAATCGAACTATATGTAAGAAGCTAAAAGGATAAGTACGAAGAGATGAGTAACAGACCCTGTTGAATTGTCAGAAAGAAATTGTGTCAAGCCAATTTAATTTCTTTGTGTGACAGGTAATGGGCCTTGGGCAAAGGTGACAAGCAATAGATGCCATACATCTTGACTCTTAGTAGGATTTGTGACACCAGTGCCTGTGATATTCTCCTCAGCAATCTCAGAAAACATGGACTAGTAACTACTCAAGGGTAGGTGTAAAAACAATGGCACAGCCTTACTCAAGAGGACAGCTCTCAGTGGTTTCTGTCAGAAAGGGAAGCTTCGTGGAGTGAGGTTCCCCAGGGTTCTCTCCCAGGACAAATATGCTGAACATTGTCCTCAACCTGAATGATGGTGTAGAGTGGAGATCTGGCTTATAAATCATGTAGATGATACCTTGCTAGGAAGACTGCAAGAATGGTGAAAGCTAACATTAGAATTTAAAAGCATGTTTACAATGTGGAGAAGTGCTCACAAAGATCAATTTAACAAGAATAAACAAGTGCATGGACACAAGGCAACAATGAATTCGTCAGAAGTTCTTCAGAAGGAAAATAATCTGAGGTGGGCAGAATGTAGTGATTTGCCAGCTGGCCTTATGTCAGCAGCCTTATAACATTGTGAAAAAGGCACATTATCACGTAGACATAGGAATCTGGACACATGATATGATCTTTCCACTCTATCAAGCATTGAGTGGCTTCAGCTGGAATACTGTGTCCTGTTTTGGGCATGACACTTTAAGAAAGATGTAGACCCAAGAAAAGAAAGCCTGGAGGAGAACAAACGAGAACAGTTACAACTCTAGAAAACACCTCTTTCAGGGGTAAATTGAAAGGAATTGGACTAATCAGTCAGCAGAAGGGAAGACTGGGGGAGGCACGATAAGAATCTTCATGTATATAAAAGATTGTTTAGAAAAACGGAAAGGAATAAATTGTGGTTCATGTCCACTACAGACAGAGCAAAGAGTAATTGGCTTAAATTTCAGAAAGAAAGATACATGCTAGCTAGCAAGCAGAATGAAAGCTCTATTGGTAAAGTATTAGAAAGTCTGCTTGGGGAGGGCGTGGAGTTCCCATTACTGGACAGCTTTCAAAACAAATCATATGGCAGGAGTGACAGATGTACAGGTGACTCTGCTTCAATGTAGAGAGATGGGCTTGCAATACTTTTAGGACCCTTTCAGTTCTATTTTTAAGACTCTGAAAATTTTCAGGTAAAAGCACTTTGAATGCTGGCATCAACCTTGCTTTCCACTAAAAATGATGTTTGAGAGATGCAATCAAAAAAAGGAAGAAATGCTTTAGGTGTATTTCCTGAAATGTGTGTTCACTGCCACTGCTCTGCAGGATGAAATCACCAGAACTTCGCCTTCTGAGCGTCGGTGAGTGTCATAGCAAGGGTTATAGTGGCATCAATTCAAATATACTATTTATCAGAGAAAAAAAAAATTTATTGTGACTTAAAGCCTGCTAACACTTGCTCTTATAAAGCCCCAAGCATCTGGGCAACATATTTCTAGAGAGAAGGCATAAGCTGATTTAGGTAAAACAAGAGAGACTGTGTGGGATTTAACTTGAATGTGAGATCTCAGATTGCCATTGTGCAGACTGACTTCGAGTATGTTGGTGGGTTAAGAGATGTGCTGAGATCTTAAGGGAATACTTTTAAGCACAGTCTTAAAGTAATTGAATTAAATCACTCCTCCACACACCAAGTTTTCACAGGGAGAGCTAACAATAAATACACAAATATCTATGTAAGGGCTTCATTAAGATCACTTACATTTGGAGTTAGATTTTTTTCAGTAATCTCCAAATGCCACTGATTTTCTATAACAAGCCTTTCCAACTTCTTGACAACCAGGACAGCAAATTCTGCTAAGGCAGTTTACTTGGGAGCCTGAATGGTAAATAAACCTTAGAGTATTACATACTGGTAGTAAAACTACTTTGGTGGTAGCAGGGATCATCCCTGTGACCACAATTCAGCCTGGAGGCTACCAGGAGAACAGCCCAGAGTTGTAAGACAGAGCCATGGACTCCGTTTTTACTGGTGGGGAACTGCAACAGAAATACGACAGATGACGTATTGCAGTTACATGAGAAGGCAGCGCATAGCTGGACCCACTGTTGCCTGAGACACCAGGTAGGAGACAATTTCAATTAGTTCTGACACAGAAACAGTGGTGTCTCAACTACTACATCCCTGCAGACTTCAGAAACATAGTGAAAAGAAAGACAGAGGTCCACTTGTGGCCTCCCCTTCCCAAAAAGGAAAAACTACGACTTATTAGACATCAGAGAAGCCCCAAGGACTGGTGTCATTATGACTGTCCTAGCCAAATGGGACACTGGGGAATCCAACCACAGAACAAATGAGAGGGCATCACATTCACTGCTCAGGGAAGCATATGCAGTTTTAGCTTGGTTGAAAAACAATTTTAGGCCATTATTACTGCCAAATTTGAAGAGGTTCTGGTCTCCAAAGGAAACCAAACCACTGCCAAGTGGTCTGAAAACATAATGGGAGCCATGAGTAAGATCCAGCCTGGATGTGAGGCTGTCCCCTGTTCCTCCCCTCAGCCCACCCTGAAGGGCAAGGAAGGCAAGGCAGGAGGGAAGGGGCAGCTCCCGGCCCTCTCCACATCCCCCCACACCATAAGCTGGGAGGGCCAGGGCTGAGATCGCTGGCTTGTGATTAGGGCTGGCAGCTGAGGTGGGGATTCAATGGAAGGAGTTTTAAGCCTGTAAGGAGCAAAGCCCTGACGTGCCTCGTGTGATCCTCCCTGCATTTTAGTAAGGCCAGCTGTGTCAGGACAAGGGGTAATGGCTTTAAACTAAAACAGGGTAGGTTTAGACTGGCTATAAGGAAGAAATTCTTTACAATGAGGATGGTAAAACACTGGAACAGGTTGCCCAGAGAGGTAGTGGAGGCCCCATCCCTGGAAACATTCAAGGACAGGTTGGATGGGGCTCTGAGCAACCTGATCTAGTTAGCAGTGTCCCTGCTCACTGCAGGGGGGTTGGGCTAGATGACCTCTAGGGGTCCCTTCCAACCCAAAACATTCTATGATTCTCTGATTCCATGATTTTCTGACAGCCCCTTGTAGAAAGGGGAGCACCTGGGATGGTATATGCCCAACTCCTTCCTATCAGCAAAAGCATCTCTGAGGGCTTCCTGCACCCACTTGCAAGCCTCCTTGAGTACCCGAAGTGCAACTGTTCCCCAACATTTCTCCTCAGTGCTCCAGTACATTTCCAGTATGTCTATGTACCAGTGTGTTAGGGCCATTTGATCAGGATGGACATAGCTGGCTTCATGGTTTCACAGCCCCCAAGAATAGGCCATGGTGATCTTCAGCACCTAAATCATGTGTTTGGTGGGAAAGAGCTACAGCACCTGGTCTGTGCAACAGCTAGTCTTCAGAGACTGGAGACCAGACCAGAGAAGAAACAGGGGGTCAGAGACTTACAGAATTGTGCAGGTGGGAAGGGATCTCCTGGCATCTCTAGTCCAAACCCCTGCTCAAGGCATGGCCAGCTATACCAGTATTGTCCTGGACTTCCCTCAGAAAGCTAAGATGCTTCTTGGCTTTAATCCTCTGTACCTGTGCATTTCTGCTGTGCTCAGAGCACTTATTTTTCTGCTTGCTTGTGATGTGAGTGCTATTATGTCTGGGCTGTGAGCTAGCTTGCATCAGCACATAGGTATTTTGGAATCTGTAAGAGGGAAGGACGGCTGAAATGGCACAGAAGAAAGAAGGTCCCGTGATTTGCTGTGGATCCCTGAAGCAGTTTAATTTCCTTGCTCTGTCAGAGATTTCCTGCATAGCCATGGACACCCACCACACAGAGTGGGATTCATCTAGCCTAACATCTTACCTACGAGATGGACTTTGGTAATAAGCTCCCATTATAGCCTACAGAGAAAGATCACAGGTCCAGACAGCACTGCATCCCATTCTAAACCAGGTATTTAAATTTGGGTGGTTTTACCCCTTGCCTTTAGGTATTACATGCATCAATACAGTAAATATCTTCAGGCCTGCAGATACTAACCATGATCAAGACCACGGAAGAAACAGAGACAGAAACCTACTGCGAGAACTTTCGCTCCTTCTTATTCATCCTGATCACCAGAACTGGACGAATTATTTGCAGCAAAAATTTGGCAATGTTTCTTCATGAAATTTTGGCACACAGACTTTTTTGATTAATTTGTTCCTTAAGCAAAAGTATTCAAAACAAAATTGATGAGAACATATTTCAGCCCATGGACTAAACATAAAACTTTTCCCCATGACTAGAGCAAATTAAAAATTTCAAATCTGAAGTGAAATGTATTTATTTTGGCAAAGAAAGGGACAAAACGACAGCATCCTCACACATTTCTATTTGAATAAGTCAAACCACAATGTCCAACCATAATTCTTTCAAGAATTCACATGCTCTCCAAAAGCTGGCTAGCAAATCACTTGGTATGACAAAGCAATGTCAAATAATACCGGTAATTCTCCCTGATTGGATGAGTTCAAGCTGACAGGACTTTTATAAGCACACACATTTTTTCATTGCTTATTTCTGTGATTCCATAATCGTAAACAAAATTCACCCGAGAAATGTTTCTAGAAAGAAAAGGAAGCAGAGCACTGAAAATAAGCCTTGCCAACATGCAGGGAAGAGGGAAGGTCATGAGATCCCACACGAGAGCAAGAAGACCTCTAAAATCCTGCAAGCTGAAGGTGCACAAGGTGCTCGGTGGGGATAGGAGCGCCAGGGATGACCAGCTGGGTAGCAATGGTGGCCTGTCAGGTTTGTGACTGAGATTTAGAGGCAGCATGGTAAGCCCTGTACAAAGAAACACCTCCTTGCCCACTGCAGCAAGAATTACTCAGGCTCTGGGTTTCAGCTCGGGGCTTCTGTAGAAGGTGCTGAACTAAACCAGCTCTGAGCATCATCCTGCTGGGAGAGCTTGGTGCAGGAGCTGCAGCTACCCTATTGCACTGTTGTTCCTGGGGAAACAAACACTAGCAAATGCTTTTTTATGGAATTCATTTACCATAGCTCTTTCGGATGACAGGCTGCTGGGGAGCAGAGTTATGACATCCAGAAACTGACAACAAGAGCAATAAAACCTGACATATATCATGAAAGCCAAGCTATGGTACTATGTGTAATTAACAGAGAGTGTAATTATTCACCTCAAGAAGGACTTTGATGGATGCTTCACAGTTAATTCTTTTTTCCTGTGTTTCATCTTTTCTCTTTCAGGGCAGCCAGGAAGGCTCGCTCGCAACTTTCAGCTTTTTGCCATGTTTCTCATCCAAAGAGGTTGTATCTTTATGGCCTGTAGCCAGCCTTGGACCAACCCCAGGCTCGATGCTTCGTCTAACCCCAGAGGTGTTTAATTTCAGGCCTAGAATTTGGAGCTGAGGGGGCATTATATTAGCACGGGACGGACCAGATAGGTATGGGTATTAAAACTGCAAGCGTGCCCAGTATCACTCAGATGTTTCCAGGATCCTGAGTATAATCGTATGCATAAGAGCAATCTTCCTTTTCATAACAACACCGTGCCCCCTAAACCCTGACACAAGTTACAGCTAGAAGAGTGTTTATTTCCCCCAAATTCTTTGAATTGTCAGGAAATCGGAGCAGAAAAGAGAGCATCAGGAAGAGTTTGAATGGTTGCCCAGACCCAATAAGCTGCAGAGGAGGCACTTAAAAAGCCGCAGTACCATCCACACAGTGGACCTGGTGGTGTTTATTGGCGTGCATCGCTTTTGCAAGGGAGGAGAAGCAACTGGGGAGGATTTGGCTCAAGCTCTGAAAATCAGAGGGAGAAGCTGCTACTACACAAAATGTGATCATTTAAAAACATTGCAACCATGGGTAATGTGATCTAGCTGATGCACTGGGGACTGGATAGAAATTTAAGCTCAGTCACATGAATTTGAAGAGCTCCACAAGCCTTAAATGAAAGAGAAATTCATAGCCTTGGGACAAAATGACCGAAGCCTTATCTAAAACCCATTGAAGGCAACTAGGATGATTCCACAGGCTTTTGGGGGCGTTGGATCAGACCCCAGATGGATGCAAACCTCTGAAGAAGAGGCTATATAATCTTAACACAGGAACAGAGACATTTTAAAAGGCAGTGAAAGGCACAGTTGGGCTCTGTATGACTCAGTGATGAATGAGTGTCCATGTTGCATCATTTCAAAAAGAGAAAGCTGTAGATGAAGAGAATCCGAAAAAGAACCCAGAAGAGAAATAAAAGTTCCTCTGATAATCACAACCCCCTAGCCACACAACAGGTTTGCGTACACAAGCTAAGACAGACCCCAGAATTTGGTCAAACACCCTATAAATGCAAAGACAAAAAAAAAAAAATCATTTTCAAAGCTGCGGCACATATATTAAAACCGAGAGAGTCTGCACATTTAGAGAACAGAAAGGCAACGGCATATATATTTTTGTAGGCACAGAGAGTGCAAAATAAATGGCTCAGACAGGCAAACACAGATAAACGTTAATGGCATGGCTGTATTCTTTTAAATTGGGTAACTGCAACATGTTCCAGGGAAAATACTGGGACTTGAAAATGACATAGCCCAAGTTAGTAAAAAGTGATGTGTGCTGTAAGCACTACGGAATCCTAAACAGACTACACAAATACCTCTCCAAATACCACTTTGATAAATTAGTCATTCCCATGTGATGCCCACCCAGAAAAAGGTACCGTTCAGCCTAATGAGTAGGAAAACTGAATCTGATCATAGGAAAAAAGCAAGCACTTATTGGTAAGAAAAACAGTTTATAGTCTGAAAGAATTACGTGGTTGTAACTGAGAAGTCAAATATGCTATGGATGTGTATTGATTCACATAACCGAAATGAAGCCGTAAAGTCTGTATAGCATCTGATCAAAATCACTAAAGAAAGGAGAGCTAAGATCGTAGCAGAAAAACCAAAATATTCTAAATGTTAGATATAACACAGGTATTTCTGGAAGAAAAAAAATTAGCTCAGACTCTAAGCTAGTGATTTTTAATACAACATTTAGATATTATACAGTGAATTTAAGCAAAGGCCATTTGGTACAAGTTCTGCTCCCAAGGTATTACAAAGAGTAATTGCACAGATCTTTGAGGGATTACGAGGTGTCAGACTTTTAATGGATGATGTTTTAATTTGGGTACAGGGAAGTTAACACAAAGAAAGATTTTGGCAGGTATTGCAGGAAGCCAGAAAGAGATGCCGATCCAGTACATAAAATGCCTCTGGTCTAAAGCACAACATCGTGGCCAGAGGTTGGGTGAAGACGGCTTAACTGGGGTTCCAGATAAAATAAATGCAACAGCAGGATGTCCATCTTAGAATGTAAATTAGATCTACAGAGATTTAAGAAGATGATACACTGTATTCCATTATTCATTCCAATTCTAACTACGGTCAATGTATGTCCTTAAGGAATCACTGGAAAAGTAAGCTACCTGGTATTGAGGAGATTACTATGAACAAGGAAATAAACAGTTAAAAACAGTGACACTAATCCACCAGCTTAAAAAATATCATAATGACATTTGCTGAAAAGCCGTAATACGTGCATACCTAGCAGTTTGGACTGCGATTTCTAAGCAGAACAGACAAGAAACTATTGCCAGGTTGACAAAGAAGTGCTAGTAATTTTATTTGCTCCTCTAAACTTCCTTCAATCTAGATAAATATGAAAGATACCGAGAAAAGAGACTACAAAGCACTTCGAAGTGGTTGTAAAAAATCTTTTGCCTAATTTTCACAGATACTAAGCATTAGCTTGAGTTGGAAATGCAGACAGTAAGCACCTTGCAAAATCAGTCCATTTGTCTTTGGCATCATCTACAACTTCATAGATAAAGCTGATGTTCTTTTACCAGGGAAGAAGATTTCAAAGGCACAAATTGCTGTTTGATGCCCAGTGTCTAATGCACAGCTATGTTCCTAGCTGAAAGTTGAAGGTTTAAAAATTTCCCTTCTCTTCCTTTGGATTGTAATTGGATTAAAAAGTGCATGCCAAACATTGCTATCATGGCAATGAAAAGTGGATAGCATTTACACACCAAACCAGTTTTCTGATATATTCAAAACACATACAGGAAAGATCGTATCAGTAAAAAATGAAATGCGGCTATCTGTGGTTTGGGATGCAGCAATTGTTTTGCAGTGCTGAAGCAGTCCAAAAAAAAACCAGAACGGGGAAGAGGAGGAAATTTTAATTGCAAAGAGGAGGAATTCAGAAAGTAGCACGTAATCATTTGTATTTGAATTTAGGTAAGACACTGATGTTGACATCCCTGCTTTTATGGGAAATATCATATGATCTCTAATGGCAACAAATGATCCGCACCTTATTTTGATACGCTATCACAGAATCATCATAGAATCATAGAATGTTTTGGGTTGGAAGGGACCCCTAGAGGTCATCTAGCCCAACCCCCCTGCAGTGAGCAGGGACACCGCTAACTAGATCAGGCTGCTCAGAGCCCCGTCCAACCAGGTCCGAAGGATTACTCCTCCATCGGCATGGGGAGCTGCATGATGCAGCAGAGCACCTGATCAATCCTGGCTCACAGAGTTTGCCTCCATGTTGTTCCCATCAGGAGGTGCTTGAGCTTCTCGTTTTCAGGCAGCTGACCCCACCTTACACTCTTTGGGTTGGAGATATCTATCGCCATCCCGATATTAGGTGATATATCAGGCCATAACATATTGTGCCTCTAGAGGCAAGTGAGAGGAAGCAGCAACCAAGGTTTAAAGTTGGCAGCGTTCACAAGAAACAAGAATTTAGCAGCTTTCAACAAATGTCCGTAACACAGAAGACAGAAAACGTGGTATCTATTTGTCAGACTACCAGGACTGTGATAACAAGATGTGCAATAAGTCAAGACTGAGTGGATTTAACCACTCTCTATGTGAAGCCCAGCACTGGTATGTCCATGGAATTAACAGGACGGGACAAAATTAGCAGACCTGTAGGAAACCTGTAAGGACATACAGGGTACCAATCATTAGGACTGAAACACACTGGCAGAGGTGGTGTGGGGAGCCCTGGGCTGGGAAAGCTGGGGTTGGGGTGTGCAGGGCAGGAGGGGGCCCCGGCAGAGCTTTTCAGAGTGTGGTTGTTTCTAATCTGCTCTATCCACCCTTACGTTTTATATGCTGTGCAGCTTTTGTGTGCAGCTTATGCTGTGCCCTTCTGTGGCATCTAGAAGAGCAGACATGAGCCCTACAGCCCCAATTACTTTGCTTTGGTATCTGTGGGGCTTTTAAGGAAGTCCCTTCCACACGTCATCCTATAGGACTGGAATGCATGAAGCACGCTGAGCTGCTTGCCGTGGCCAAATGAGTGAAGGGGTGAGTGGCTGCTGGCAGCAAGGATGAGTAGCAAGCCCTGTGCTGGAGACAGAGGTGGGCAGATCCTGCGGCAAAAGCCCACAGCCCCACACTTCCTCCTGTGCCACTGGGTTTTTAGTATTTCATTTCTCTCGCCCACTCATTCCCAGCTACTGAGTCATGGGTTCCTGAGGCTTTTTGTGATCCGCATGGAAATGCTATTGCAAGAGCACACAGGTTCAAACGCTCTGCTTCGTGGCCTCCTTCTCACAGCTTTGTTTCCCTTTCTGCACCCCTCTCCCCATCTTTTTTCTCTCTCTCCCTTTCCTCATTATTGTGGCAAGGGAAGGAAAGAAAACGCTTCAGAAATGAAAGATTAGTTCGCTGTATCATAAAGATGAGCTTTGTAATCACTTTCCTTTAAGCAAAGAATTAAAAGATAATAAAAGCCCTAATTAAGGACCTCGTTAGCTTAACTAGATTTTCATATGCAAAGTGATGTTCGCCACGTGCTGCTGCCGTCTGAAAATGCCGCCTGGCCCTACATGGAAAGCACCTGTGCCAACTCCCAACTGCATTTTCCTCCTTCATTTCACTTATCTTTTTTTGCTTTCCCCCTGGTGCCAGGGTTCAGCAGGCTCGGGCCGATGCGAGGCTGCGTTGCGCTGGGCGCACATGAGGCAGACTTGGCGTACCTTATGAACCACCTGGAAGAAAGGCGCACGAAACAAAAGGGCTTGGAAGATGGAGGAGAGCAGAAAGGACCGACAAGAGCTGGGAGCACACAGGCTCGGCCCAGGAGAATGGCAGAGGGAGCGCACAGGAATCCCTCCGGCCAAGCTGGTCTGATGGCAGGTGGAGACCATCTGGGTGGAGGATACATCTGGGCCCCACTGAGCACAAGAACGCTTTGGCTGGGGCTGGACTGCCACGGGGCAGAGCTGGAGGGAGGACATGCTGGCTGGGGCTAGCCCCGGTCTTGCCCCCGTACAGAACCTAGCTAAGATTTGGGCAAAGACTTGCATTAAGGGTTTGGCTTGTCCTTGACCAGAAACAAAAGCTGGATCCTTGGAGACACTGTCCAAGGGGCTTTCCAGACCAGTTCTTGGTCCCACAAGACCTGTGGTACAGTCTGGCAGGTGAACAGGTAGCTGTTTGGGGACATGCTTAATAGAAGCAATTAGGAACTCATTATACCATGGTAATGCGAGCAGGTGAGTGAACAAAATGACTGCTCACTGCCCTGTGAGAAAGCCGCCTGGCCCGGCTGAGCCAGAGCACTCGGTTATCTGCAGCACAGCCAGCAGGCGCTGCCCAGCAGAGGCCACGGCAGAGCCAGGAGCAGGCATCCACCCGGCTTGTAACAACCTGATAAATTCCTACAGCTGGGAACTCAGCACGAGATGGGAATCGGGATTTTCATCCTCGTTAAAACTGTAATCGGAGCCTCATTCTACTTCGTTTAGACCCTGCTGTGAACGTGAGCAAAAACCGCAGGGCACTGAGCAGGGAGGTCACCCCGGGGCGACAGCGAGCGGCACGCCGGCCAGAAGCAGCGGGAGGCTGGAGGGAGGGCACCGAGGCAGAGACCAGCGTGGCCTGCATGCATCTCATGTAGGTATGCAAAGACCCCTGTTGTGAGCTCCCCAGCTTTCAATTATTTCTTTTTTTAATTTAGAGAATAAAAAAGAAAACATTCCAGTGCTGAGTAGAGTTGGGTTTGAAACGGAGCCTCAGAGCTCAGCCTTCCACTTGAGCCGTTCAGCGTGAGCAGCTGGGCATGTTCACCCCAAACCTGGTGGACCTCAGTTGCCTGTCTGAACCCCTGGTGATACAATCAATAGCCCCCAGCTCAACTTTTAGTCCAAGGCAAGGAGACCTGACATGGCACTACTAGATTGGAGACTGGGTCAATCTGTTTATTAGCTGAGAATTTTCTTTGTTTAATATAATTGATTCTTGCCTTTCCTCTGCAAAACATGGGAGTGGCTCAACGCAGGGGGGTTCATTTAGTTTGAGAAGAGAGGTGAAGAGCTATAAACCAGATCCAGATGTTGCATCCAGCACTCAAGACACCAGACTCCTGGCTGGGCCCACCTCCAATCATTATACGCACTCATGCAGAAGAGGAAATTGCCGATGTGCCTTAAATATAGTTTAAAACAATCAGCAACAATCAAAGTACTTCCACCACACTACAGGTTGAGGGTGAGGCAATTTGTTAGTGAGGGTCAGGCAAGCTACCTTAATTTGGCCTTGCACTACTTCCCACCTCGTGGACCAACAAGTGTATCATAACTATTAGAACGACGTCACCGAATGTTACAATTACTCATGTCAAATGAAAATGTAATGCAGTTAACGCGCATGCTGGCTCCCTGCTGCTACTGCTGATGATTATTGCTATTAGAGCATGACCAAACAGTCATTCAAATATAAGCAGCAGATTTGTTTTGATGGTGTGCGTGGCCCATTTTATTCGCTTTCTGCGAACATTAACACAAATGGCTTTGGTTTGCAAGACTGTCCCAGGGGAGAGAGACAAAGTCAGGAGTACCGTTGTGCTGACTACCTACCAGCCGAAGTATCTGCACTGGAAGATTTTGCGCGCCTCTCCGGAAAACTTGACAGCCACCTCATCAGAGAGAAAAAGCAGAATTATGCAAGTCCGAGGGCTGGTTGCACAAGATGAGCACACAAAAAAGCTGAACGAAAAATCACGCAATCCTCTGACAGGCATCTCGCACAGCAGCGCATTCCTGCCAGCCGTTCAGGAGAAGCTTAGGAACGACGGCTATGTTTAAATGCGGTACCCAGCTCATTTGTAAGAGTTTCTGATCCAAAGGCTAGTAAAGGAAAAGGTGTCTTTCCATTGACTTAAGTGGTTTGTGCGTTACAGAGTAACACATGGGGCTAAATTCACTAAAAGCTCTGCTTGCTGTGAAAAGATTACCTGATTAAGAAGATTAATTATTATTATTATTGCTCTCACTTCTATGTCGCTCTTTAGTAGAATTCTTTATCTCTGCATCAGTTTCCAAGATGGGAGCTCTGTTGCTCTCTCCATCTTGTCTGAGCTGCTTACTGCAAGTAGGCTTTGCCTCGTAAAGATGAGAGCTAATCCTAATGGCCACTGATGCGATTACACTGTGCGGCTGACTGCAGAACCTCTCCTTTGCAAAAGGACGGATGCAGAAGGTGGCAATCCCAGGATGCCAGGGATCCAACTAATTACCTAACCGCACCAAGGCCATGACTCTTGCCACACGCTTTGATAACAGCTCCCATTTATCTCTTCCACAGAAACACACACTCAGGAATATACACACTGAGGGAAGGCTAAGACTCTTGCACGTCACAGGACTGCCTTTGAGGCCAGGCCACAGCCTCCCAGCTTGCATTAATTTGGACAGGTTTGTGTCCTGATTTCGGCTGGGACAGAGTTAATTTGCTTCCTAGTAGCTGGTATGGTGCTGTGGTTTGGATTTAATACTAGAAGAATGTTGATAACGCCCTGATGTTTTAGTTGTTGCTGGGTAGTGCTTAGACTGGCCAAGGACTCCTTGGCTCTCAGCTCTGCCAGGTGCACAAGAAGCTGGGAGGGGACACAGACAGGACAACTGACCCAAACTTACCAAAGGGCTATCCCATACCATATGATGTCCCGCTCAGTGTATAAGCTGGGGGAAGAAGAAGGAAGGGGGGGATGTTTGGAGTGATGGCGTTTGTCTTCCCAAGTAGCCATTACGCGTGATGAAGCCCTGCTTCCCTGGCGATGGCTGAGCACCTGCCTGCCCATGGGAAGCAGGGAATGAATTCCTCTCTTTGCTTTTGTGCACAGCTTTTCCTTTACCTATTAAACTGTCTTTACCTCAACCCACGAGTTTTCTCACTTTTACTCTTCTGATTCTGTCCCCCATCCCACTGTGGGGGAGTGAGCAAGTGGCTGCGTGGTGCTGAGTTGCCAGCCGGGGTTAAACCACGACAGTTTGTGAGAAGTGTCAGCCTCCTCTGAGGAGCACGGTGCTCTGTGGAGAGCTGCTGGCTGGTGCAGAGAGGACAGACCAAGGGCCTGAGACAGAAAAATGAGTAAGGATGCAGGAAATGCAGTCAGCACATGTTCTTTGAAAGCTTTTTTGGTGGAAGGTTAGATACAGGATAGTAGTATCTCTGGTATATAGAAGTCAGATGAACTACAGAAGAGTGCTGGTTTGATCATCAATATGGAGCTTTGAGAAGTCATTCCCAGGTTGATTTCTAGTACCAGTTCAAAGGAAATGTTACTAGCTGTGCAACATGCCAAGAGCAAAGGATGTTTGGAGTGTCCCTTCATGCTTACTCTTGTTTGGGTGTTTCTTCACACTGCAGAAAGATTAGGTTTCTTCAGGCTAGAGCACAGGTGATGGAGAAGAAATGTGACACGTGAATACAAAATCATGAGCATCATGTATCAAGTGAATAAGAAAGATCTTTCACCATCTCTTCCAGTAGAAGAAATGGGAACTCAATGAAGCAGACAGGTGATGAGCAAATGCAAAATAGAGCAGGTGGGGTAGAGTTCAGCTGTGGAACTCACTGCCACAGGACACTGCAGGACCTCAAAGAGCTGACAGGCAAATTCACAAGGAACTGCTGAGCCCAAAGTGAACGCTAACGGTTCAGGAGGTCCGTGTGCTGCAAATCACTGGAGGCTCAGAGAGTGTAACAGAGCAGTATCATTATATACTTACACCACTCTTACATTTTTCTCTTGGCATCTGCTATAGGTCACTGCTGGAGACATATGGGGGAAAGGCAGCTAGACAGATCCTTGGTTCTGTCTGCTATGGCAGTTCTTATGCTACTGACTAATTGGGTGAGCGGCACGGCTCAGATCCTTAAGCAGGAAGTTAGGCATGTCTGTGCTTAGAGAGCTATGAAATGACGTGTTTCTTTTTCATTCTCTTTTTTTTTTTTCTTTTTCATTGCGTTTCCTATTCCAGAGAACCCATAGACCGCCCCAAAGAATGGAATGTGAATTCCTGGCAAAGTCTGGGAAGAAACAGAGTATCACATCTACATATGACCGGGATGGGGTATGATGAGGGGACATCATCATCACACACATCTACTCCCACTCACTGATTACCAGCAGGAGAGGTATGTGAGCAGCAATCCTGTTCTACGTAAATCTGGGAGCTGAAAGTGCCAGCACAGCATGGCAAGGTACTCTGAGGATGATCTTCCTATATGTCAATGTGAGTGTAAGATAGTACAGGCATGCACAGCAAGTGCAAACGTGAGATAAAAATATGGAGGTGCACAAAACGAAGAGGGAAAAGAGAGGAGTACGCCTGCAAACATTTTTTACAGTGCACGTATTTATAGTGTTTATCAGAATCCATCCATCCGTGCAGCCTGGAAGGCAGTGGTTTGTCTGAAATCAGGTGTGTGTGAGTATCTTCTCGGACTGTGCTAAGGTATAGGTACACCAACATACCAAATAAACAAGCAGCAGAGAGCAGCGTAAGGGTAAAAGGGCATTTCACAGGGAGACATGGGGGTGAGGTGCAGGGTCACTCCCCAGGTGGAGCAGAGGAGGATCTGGGAAGCAATCCTCAACGAGGCTTTTCCTATGCAGGCAGAGTGAAATTCATTGCAATCGCAATGTTTCTATGAGCAAAGAGAGGTATTTCAGGCATGCAGAAGAGGAAGGCATCTGTCCCACTCAGAGAGCAAAGAGCTGAGCAGCTGAAAATACTTGTGTCAAATCCCCACTTAGGCATCTCTTCCCCCTCCAGCCCTTGTTCTCCCCCCCTGCTCTCCCCCCTTCCCCATTCATTTCTCATTCTGCAGCTCTCCAGTGCTAGGCCCTTCTCCTGATTAACATTTCAAACCCATTGATAGTTTGTGCTGGCTTAGACAAACTAATCATCATTAGCACTTCAAAAACCTGTCCAGCTTTCCCTCCCAGAGTCACAGGTGCCACCCTCAGCTGCTTGGGGAAAAAATACGGGCAGCCACAACATGCTCTCTCTCTCGGCCAGGCCATCAGGAGGTACCAGCTCACCGCCCTGGCAGGCAGGGAAGCTGCAGTCCCTGGGCTCTGGGCTTCCCCGGATCCAGGCAGCAGATAAAGCATGAGGCCATCTAGCAGGAGGGCAGGGGACTGCAGATGCCTTCTCCTCTCCTAGGTCTTACAGCAATGAGCTCTAGCACACTGGAGTCTGTGCTGGAAGCACGTCTCGCTTTCCAGGGAAGAGCAGAGCCAATGTGCTAGAGTGGCTGTTTTCTTCCAGCCTGGCCAAGCTGGAGAGATGTTCATTGCTGGGGTTTGACTGGGATTCGCTGGGCCTCATGTGGATGCAATCTGCATACAGAAGGCCAGGTGCTTTTCCCAGTGACCTGCATCTCTTGTGTTTACAAAGCAGCAAGAGGCGGAAAGTAAATAAATAACCCGGAGAGACCTGGAATGATACAAGAACAGGTGTCTTGGTGAGCTGCCCATGCCTGGCCTCAGCTGCAGCCAAGAGATACAAAGGCCACAGATAAATGCAGACTAACAGGAGGAAAAGAGTGATGAGCTGGAAGATGCTCCCTGTGACACTGCCAGGAAGGCTGGGGTGTGCTTCATTATCTTTTTCCTGGAGGTACCCAAATCCTCCCCATCAGGCAGGGTCATCCCCCACACCACCCGCTTTCAAAGAACGACATTGTGTTTTCTGCAGTGGGGATCAGGTGGTATTCGACGTTGCCCTGGGGATGAAGGCTGTAAAGGTGCCTATGAGATTTCCACCTCACTTCAGCTAATGCCAGCTGGGCCCTGGAGCGAGCTCAGGACGGCTCCAGAGACAAAACCTTCCTGACAGCAGCTGAAAAGAGGCGGGTTTGCCCAGCAGACCTGCTTTTCAACTGGGATCCAAGCAAAGGGGCCAACATGACTCTGAAGCACACATCCTCCTAGATCTGTCTTGGAAGCATAGAATCATAGAATATCTCAAGTTGGAAGGGACTCATGAGGATCATCAAGTCCAACTCCCTGCTCCTCGCAGGACTACCTAAAACTAAACCATATGACTAAGAGTGTTGTCCAGACGCTCCTTGAACTCTGAAATGGATTCAAAATTGGATTGAAAATTTCATTTTGGTCAGACTGTCATTAAAATAATGACTGGGCAATCACCAGGGGAAAAAAAAGACTGCTGGAATTGTTGTACCTTGGGCTGTTCTCTGGGTCCTCATATGTTGTATCTGTGGACTGCACGTCCATGAGGAGGCTCTGAAACGCCGCTGAGCCTGTGCACATCAGAGTTGCTGTGGAAAAGCAACCACCTCTCATGTAGCTGCTTAGGAGCACACACCGAGCCCGCACAGAGGTCACGCTGGAGAGAAAGGGATTATTTGTAAGGCGACTAAAACCTTCATACTGAAGCCCAGAACTAATGCTGAACAGCAAAATGATAGAAGAAAGAGGTCTCACGTGCCTCTGGAACCGAGGCCTGAGGAATGCAATTCCCTAAGCAAGAGCCATCCAGGCAGGCTGGTGGGGAGATGCCACACACCTACAAAACTGCCAAGCACCGAGGTCCATCCCAGGCTCCCTCTTCTCCCAGTGCTCTTCTTCAGCTACACCCTGGTGCTCCAGAGCCCTCTTCCATCAAGCACCCAAAGCAATCTGCCCAGTCACAGCATCTGTATCTATCCTGTTCCAAATAAACCTGTGCAGAAAGCAGGAGTGCAACACGCTCTACCATGTTTGGAGGAAGCCTGTACAGGCCTATTCAGACATTCTGCTGCTGGGTTGGCCCCCCGCATGCTCTGGAAGGCCCATGTGGCTGTCATGAGCCTGCCTCCATGGCTTGAGAAATCGGTCATGAGGGCAGAGCAGGCAGTATAAAATTCCCAGTTCTTTTGCACAAGCTCATCTCACGAAGGATATGTGACACCACTGGTTCCCACCAGAAGAAAAAAAAAAACGATCGCCTGCACAGCTCCCCATCCTCTGCTGCACAGGACATATGTGAGTATCCCTAAGGCACACCTCCTTCTCCCCTACCTGCTCTCCTGAGATCCTCCCCATCTAACACTTACTTCAGTGAACGCACTAGGATAAAGCTTAGCTCATCATTTTGCATGGCCATCACTTGGCAGCAACTGCAAGCTTTGCTTGCCTGTGAGATACAGGGAATGGGGTAGGGTAGGGTAGGGTAGGAGGTCAGTGCAATCACAGGTGATACTTTAGAGGCTCCACACTCTTTCCTGCTGTCCACTGGAAGACTGCGCCTTTGGGAGCATCCTGCCTCCATGTTCCTGTGAGGCCAATATCCAGGTACTGACAGCGTTTAGGACAGCAGCAGAGTTTCACAAAGGAATCTGCGGGCAAAAAATATGCCATCTTCCAAGACCTGTTCAGCTACTGACAGTCACCCTTCAGCTATATGACTCCCTTGTTCCTGCGAATATTCGTTCCCTCCCACCCCCCCCACCAGCTTCCCTGCCCCCTGCCTGCTATCTTCTGACCTGAAAATAAAATACCCTTGTTTATGGCCCAATCGTCTGGTTTTAAAGCTGAGCTCCCTGGAGGCTTCAGTCATAATTTCTGGCCTCCCTGCCTGTAACCAGCAAGAGGCTGGGGCTAGGGTGCCAGCGGCTGCGGTAGCATCTGTACAGCCAAACGCGCTGAGCCGGCCCGAGGCAGCAGCTCGGGTATGTTGCAGGATGCTGACAGAAGGGGGCAAAATCCATCTGCAGTCAGAGCTTGTTCCCTGCTTTTGCTTTGCTTGCTCTCTCTCTCACCCTCCCATCCCTTAAGCCCTGACCACTTTCACAGCCTCCGGCCACGCTGGCTGCCCTTGGGGAGGGGCTGTGGGAGGAGGGCATTTTCACCCCCCTGGGAAGGGGTGGCTGCCAGGACAGCCTGCAGCCTGGCCTGGGGTGCTCCCCTGATATGCACCCCAGCACACAACAGCCTCGCAGCCTGGGGCAGCGACCAGCTCACATCATCTCACCCATCCCACCTGCCTCCATGGGACTTGTACTGGCCCCAGGACAAGAGGGCCACTGGCCGACAGGCACACAGATGAGGAGCTTGCAGGTGGGTGCTGTGGGCAATGCCAAGCTGAGCCTGAATATGAAGTTGTTGCATCCCTACTGTTGAGATGTCTGTTGGTGCTGAGAGCAGCAGAAAAGCTGATGGAGTTGCAAGCAGGGTCCCCAGCAATAGGTAAGAGAAACATGGCAATGCAGATGACCAGCTTCCTTTCATGCAGTGCACATTTGGGGTCAGAGTCTCCTTCACCTTGCACCTTCTGTGGCTCAAGGGAGGGTGGGTGCAAAACACAGCAGAGGCCGGATGGCAGGGTCTTGCTGCACCCAGCATCAGGCAGTGGGCACGCAGGGCCCACCCATCTCCATGATTCTGGGCAGCAAACAGCAAAAGTGTTCTGGGATACAGGCAGCATGGCAAGTTTCCAAATTTCAGGGTGTTGCTTTAAATCCTTCTCTACACTACCTCTGGAGTCAGCTTTCACCTTTAGAAAAGCCCCCAGTGTAGTGGACACCATCACATCTCAGGGCATTGGGAGTTTCGATTCCCTATGAGCCGGTAATCTACGCATGCTTGCCTAGGGTCACCTAGGGTGACTTCTGCCAATTAAGAAAGCCCAGAAAAATGGGAATAGGAAAGGAATAGGAAAGCAGGCAATTCCTCTCAAACAGTATTACGCACACCACACCACCACCCTTTTTTTTTTTCCTATGAGTAAGCAACATTTTCCCCTCTCCTCCTCAGCTGGCTTGGTGACTTCTATTTCTGTATACATCAGTGAGTCCCTTCTCCTTACATCATCTGACATGCCTACAGCCAACTCCTGTGAATTTCCTGCATGTCTTACCATAGCTGGCAGCTGCCCTTAAAGCCCCTCAGCTAGCAGACTTACACAGTTCACTGGGAAAGAGCTTTTGCTTCCCTTCTCCCTGCTTTCTAGACTTTGTGTTTGAGGAGGGCAGGGGGAGGAAGGAATGGAAAATGGGGAGTTCCCTAAGGCCCAGCATGGCTTTACTATTTCTTCTACACCTGTGGCATGGCAGGGAAGGAGAGAAATTATTACCTTCATCTCCAGTTCCTGAGCTGCAGCACAGACCCCGTGCGACACAGGATGTTATGGGGCTGCTACCCATATGGGCAGTGGGATTGCTTTCCTTCACTTGCCAGCAAGGCGCAGCCACCTGCAGGGAGCCCTGGCAGCAGCCGGGCAGCAGCCACACCACCGCCTAGGAGAGGAGGGGAGGAACTGCTCTGTATGTAACAGAGCTGGCAAAGGTAGGCAGGATGAACCGATAAACCCACCTTGCACCAGGGTCATCACATCTAGCATAGTAGACCTGCTGTGGGGTCTTGAGCGTCCGCTGGTGGGCAAGCTCTCATCCAAGATTTCCAGCCTGCAGTGCCCACCTGACCTCGGCCCCCAGGGGCCGACCAGACACCAGCCCATGAGAAACCTGGCTGTGATCTCTCCTTCTCTCTCAAGCCGCTCTGAGGCTCTGATCAGGGTGACAGAGGGCATATTTCTGCCCGTCCCTCGGGACAACCCCCTCTTGAAGTTCTCAGGCTGAGCAAGAGAGATGTTAGCAGAGATGCTGCTAGATGAAAGAACCTACACAGCAAGCCAGGAAGGCCCTAAGTGTCCCCAGCCATGAAGCCTTCTGCTTCAAAAGGCTGGGCTGTGGTTGGGATCCTTGCATTAAGGTACCTTAGCAAGCCTGCACAGCAGAGCTGAAGGGAGGGACGAGAGGGAAGCACAGAGCAAGAGCAATCTCTTTTGCTGGGAATGAAGGACTTTCACATCCAAATCCTGAGGGCACCCCCCCAACACTCCCACCCACCCCCCTGTATTCAGATGTGTGCACAAGAGATGTGTGTGTTCAAGTTTAACAGAGAGCTGACCTGAGGGCTTTTTTGTTTCTTGCACGTGGGATGGGCCGGGGCAGGGAGATTTTGCACACTTCGTTAATGTAGTCTGCAGCCCATTGCTGATGATCTGAATTCTTCCTCTCTTTAAAAAGGCTTCTTGAGCAGACAGCAGCCCCTGTGTAAAACATCCGTTCGCAGCAATTACAGCAGCCAGAGAAGGAGAAACATTTTATGCCTTTAAACTGAAAAACGCTACAGGGGAAGAGCTGTATTCTCCCCGAAGCAGACCTAAAGAGGGGAAGAAAAGGTGCTGGGCTGTGGCAAGCAGAAAATCAAAAAGCCTGGCATTATTTTCTTTGCCCCACAGACCAGCCTACATGCTGCCATTATAGGGACAGGCAGTATGTGACAGGGGATTTTTTCCCCTTATTCCCAAGAACAACCCCAGGTTTTCGTTTAGACCTTAGTTAGCTACCCTGCTGAGAAACTGCAGGTCTCTCTCCTGGAGCTCTGTGGCAAACAGGAGAAAGACATGGCAAAACCTTTTTTTTTCTGTCTGCGAGTGAGCAAAACTGACCTGGAGTCACACAAGAATTAGAGCAACAGAGGAGGAAGAGGCTATTTTTATCGAGTCACTTTTTCTGAGGCGAGAGCCACATTTTAAGCTGTTAGTCCCCATTTCTCTCTCAATTCTCCGAGGAGCTGGCAACGGATGGCAGGGCCTGACCTCCAAAAAGAAGTACGAACAATTAAGAGGGGAACGAATCCAGGGTCATCCAGGAATTTCGCAGCTGTCGCCATGCAGCATGCCAAGGCTTCCCTGAACCTCAGAGGAGGGGTGAGGACAGGACCCTTGTTGCCCTGTTCGCAGCTCCCTTGCCACCTGGATGGAAGGAGATGCTCCACCAGCCATCGGCTGTAGCGGAGCTGTAACAGAGGCTTGGCCCGCCATAGCCGCATCCAGGGGAGAGGGAGGGAGAGATGAAGGATATTAGGTGATGAAAGACTGGTTAAGTTAGGATGGCTGTCTAAAACATTTCAAAGAAATTAAAGAAAGGAGAAATTAACAAAGATGTTGAACTGTAAGCCTAATTAGAGTAGCAGTGTAGTTATAGTCATGATAGCCTAAGGATACAATTAGATGTGTCTAGAGAGGAAGGCTGATCTTATTGTTAAAGCATAAAGGTAGGGGACAGGATAATATGGGTTGCAGTCTGGTGCTGCTTCCCGGATGACTCTGATGTGTTGCAGTGACT
Organism: Gorsachius magnificus; assembly: GCA_034008185.1. Lineage (NCBI taxonomy): Eukaryota > Metazoa > Chordata > Aves > Pelecaniformes > Ardeidae > Gorsachius > Gorsachius magnificus. Next base: position 128,246,596 of record CM067081.1, read on the forward strand.
CCTGGTGACTCCAGCGGGAAACTTGCAGTCTCTTGACATCTCGGTTTCAATGTGTCCAAATAGTCTGAGGAATTCCCAAGACCAAGCTGAGGCAGGATCCCCTTTACTACACCTTGGAGTTGCAACTGGAGATCTTACAGCAAAAGCCGCTAGGGGAAAGCAAAGCTGTTTGCCAAAAAGAGCCGGGAGCTAAAAAGCAGCCAAGGGAGGTGCCCTAAATTAGCATGAAACACTCAAACCAGTTGTTTTCTAGTCTCACATAATCACATCTCAGTTTTGCGGAAGAGATGCTGAAAGAGACACAGGCCTTCGCTTTGCTATTACAGACTGATATTCCTAAGCAAACTGACTTTGGTGACCCTTGGTCCAGCCTCAGTAAAACAAGCAAACATGTCACGGCATGCAGGCATCATTCACAACACAGCTCTGAGGCCCCAGCTGTTTGTCAGTCCCTCTTTGCCCAACGTTACTGCCCTCTTCACTGTGCATTCGCAGGAAAGAGTTGTGACAGCGGGAACAAGAGGAGATAAATAGGAGATTGAGGCTGACACAAGCTATGTCTCTAGAAACCTTAGCAGGCAGGCACAGGCGGCTCAGCCCACCCTGCACGCAGCATTTACCCGGGGTGCAGTGTCAGCCCCAGACCAGAAGCAGCGAGCCCCATCCAGCAAACCCCAGCAGCCCACCTCAGCCTGCTCTTGGCACTGACCTAGGAAAGCCCTCCGTGCCTCCATCAGCAACTAGCCAGGGGGAGATCATGCTTTTTTCTCCCCAAAACACATCACTGGCATGCTTCTAGCATGTGGAAGTGAGCGCTTGAGGGATGCAAGGGAAGACGCTGGCAGAGCCCCGTTGCAGAGGGTGCTAGGAGAGATGTCTGAGCCAGCGACACCTGAGGAAAATGAAGTTCTGTGGCTTACATGGACATGAGCCCAAGACTTCTCAGGGAAACACATCACAAAGACACCTTGACAGAGCACCTGCCTTGAATGGCAGATGCCACCCAGGGATCCAGGCAGGTAACGGGATGTGGATCAGCTACGTGGGCAGGGGCAGAGATCCCACAGAAGCCCTGGACTTTGATTCACCCCTGAGGGGCCTTGGTGAGAGGCTGTATTTACCATGCCACTTCAGTGCCAGCTCTACATTGTCCATGGCATGAAATGACTGACATGCTGGCGCACAAAGGTAAAAAAGGACAGATTGATTTATTGATCAAGGAAAGACACAGTCTCCTTGACAGAGATGCGCTGTCAAACGATGGCAGGACGTGCTGCTAAAAGCCCTCCAGATTGATTACTTTACCTGTCACCTGATCCTTCATCGCCCTGGGCTCTGGCAGGTGAAGAGCAGGGGGAGATTTACAGGTGGCTGGGAGTCAGGACTGGAAAGCACAGAGGAATGAAAGCTCCAGGGGTCTGGCTAGGACACAAAGGCCCCCCTCTCCACCGCCTGCCAGGGGGCTGGAAGGTCCCTCAGCCCACAGGCCAGCCAAGGTGGCAGGAGGACCAGCGAACCTTTGCCGTGCAGCCAACCGAAAGCAGCACTGTGGCAGGTAACACCTGCACGTCCTGAAACGCTGCCATTTCCCTTCCCCATCTGTTCCTGTCTCTAGGATTAAACCACTCCTGTCCGTACGATTATTTGGCCTGCCCCGGGGACGGTTGAGAGCGCAGCCAGGCGCCTGGCCCAGCTCTGCTGTCAAACCCCAGCAGGTTGCAGCCCCAGCCCCAGGGGCACTCGGCCCACGGCAGGAGGCAACGCTGCAGCCCGCACCCCCAGCGCAGGACATCAAGCCGGGGTGCCCCTGGAAAGCGGCCACCTCACCACCAGCTGCAGCAGGGTGGTGCCAGCCCAGGAGGGAGCTGTGTCCCAGTGGCTGCTCTCCTCCACCACTGCCAGCATGCCCCTGGGCACCCAGAGCTGCGCTCTCTTAGTATGGGCTCATGGCAATAAACTGATGGAGAATTGCTCCTTACCAAGGGAGAGGAGAACATGGGAATGGTCATTTCCTTGAACTCCTAGGCCCCGATTTACTACTTCTGCACTGGTTCCCTCTGAAGATGCGCTCTCAGTTAAACAGGATCCTCCCCAAGAAGAGAAGTGTGACCCAGCCTGCTCAGGGTCCAGCCTGAGAGGTGCTAGGCAAGAGGCAGGGCCCCACCATGGCAGTGATTCAAGGCAGCCAGGTTATGACACGACATGGATGCGCCCGCTCAGCACCACATCGAAGCCCAAAGTTACTCTGGTGGCTGGCCGAGTCCTGACTTCGCTGTGCAGACACGTTGAGCCAAGCACGTCACAAATTTGTAATGAGCTTGTTTAGAGAGCGGTAGCATGAGACAGGCAGTAGAGGATAGACATAACAAAGAGAATCCTTTAAATGCTTCAGTGCTGCCCAATTTACCAGGCACAGTATGTTGGGAAAATGCCACTCCAGAGCTGTTCTCATACCTGTTAAAGTGCTTGATATTCCCAATACGTGGCAGCTCTGTCTTAATTCTGTGGGCAATCTGACCAGCTTTGGCTGCACACCAGATCCAGATGGCTCATCACCTCTCTTGTGAAAAGTGTAAATAATACAGCCGACCAACCACAGGAAAAACAGTGATCCCAAAAAGGCAGAGATGCGAGAGGATAATTTGACTTTTGAACAAGCATCTACATTAACATCCTCCTAACAGCCTCTTTTCTGGACTGCCACAAACGCCATGCATCATCAAAGAACACCCAACCCAGACACACTGACTATGGGAAAGGCAGGAGTGAGACAGGAGGAGGCATAAGGAGCAGCTGTGCACTAGGAAAGGCAGGTGAAGTGGGCACATACTACTGCACGCAGGATAACCCTTCGATGGGCGCAACTGCTGTCATCTATCTTGACTTCTGTAATGCCTTTGACATGGTCCAACCCAACATCCTCATTGCTAAACTGGAGCAGTATGGGTTTGATGGATGCAGAATTGGAATTGGCTGGATGGCTACATCCAAAGAGTTGCAGTCAATGGCTCAATGTCCAAATGGAGACGAGTAACAAATGGTGTCCCTCAGGGTCCATATTGGGACTGTTACTGTTCAATATCTTTATTCATGACATAGTGGGATCAAGTGCACTCTCAGCAAGTTTGTAGATGACACCAAGCTGAGGGATGGCATCCAGAAGGACCCTGACACGCTTGAGGAGTGGGCCCATGTGAACCTCATGAAGTTCAACAAGGCCAAGTATGAGGTCCTGCACCTGGATTGGGCAATCCCCAATTAGGTATGAGCCAGCATTGTGTGCTTGCAGCCCAGAAAGCCAACCGTATCCTGAGCTGCATCAAAAGAAGTGCAACCAGCAGGTCGAGAAAGGTGATTCTTCCCCTGTTCTCTCTTGAGACCTTACCTGGACTACTGCATCCAGTTTTGGGATCCTCAGAACAAGGAGGATGCAGATCCATTACAGTGGGTCCAGAGGAGGGCCACAAAAATGACTGGAGGGCTGGAGCACCTTTCCTATAAAGAAAGGCTGAGATGGTGGTTGTTCAGCCTGGAGAAAACAAGGCTCTGAGGAGGGAGACCTTACTATGGCCTTTCTATATATAAAGGGGGCTTATAGGAAAGATGAAGAGGAACTTTTTATCAGGCCCTGTACTGACCCTCTCCACAGCAGGAAGGTTGGAACGAGATGATCTTTGAAGGTCCCATCTGACCCAAACCATTCTGTGATTCTGTGGAGCTCTCTCTAACCCCTTACACTGGAGCTCGGTTTGGCCCTGAGGTGTCAGCAGATCTCCCAGCCCTGGGAGTGAGCAAAGCAGCAATGAGAGAACAGTATCAATAAGAGCAATCATAATTCTGTTTCCTCTTTCACTGGCACTTCTATTCAAAGATCTTAAAACCTTTTTAAAATAGTGTGAGATTAATCTCATTCATCACCTCAACTCATTCCCTCCACATGTCACAACCCAATTTCACCCTGAATTCATACATATGTACAACTGAGCAGCGACCGATTCTACTGAAGGGAGACAGTGATTTGAGAGTTTCTGGGTTTGGAGGGTGTCTGGATATTCGGAGGAGCTGCTGCATCCCAAAGGTAGGGGCCACATTTGAAATACAGTGTCTCAGCATTTCATAGCAGAAAGAAGTGTGATTTCCTGCCTGAGCCAAAGAAACTGGGCCGACAGCTTCTCTCTCAAAAAGTTCTAGTCAAATGTATTTTGGGTCTTGCAACCCCTTGCCTTTAGAGCTGGAGGAAGAGATAACAAGAGGAACCCAAGAAATCTACCTACACTCACAAGAGCAACAGAAGGGGGAAAAAAAAAAATCACAGGTAAAATTTCAGCGCAACAAAGTAATGTTTTGGCTGTGCAAGGAATTCCACTGATAATCTTGGGGATGGGAGAGGAGGAACAGAGGGAGACATCTGTCATCATATTTTATGGTTCTTTTTGTTGTACAGTTTTAATAATTAAAGAAGATTCACCCAAGTAGAAAGGCAGACAGGATTGAGAAAGAAAAAAAAAAAAAGGAAAATGGAAAAAAAGATCCTAGGCAGTTGCGTAACTGTTTTTCCCCTGGGCCTGGGAAATGTTTCCACTAAGTAATCCACGATGCTGCTTAAGATTCAAACTATTGCTTGCTGGGGAAAGGGAGGAGGGCAGAGGGGGAATACTGCAACAGCATTTGACTACATCTGCTACCCACTCATTATAGTAATAGAGAGAGGTAGGGATAAATCTGACGACACATGTGAGGGCAGCAATTGGTTGTTAGGTTTTAAAGATGCTATTACATCCTGGAGGAGCAGGGATATACACAGGTGACATTCACCAATTTCAATGGGGCGGAGGGAAATCACACACTGGAATGAAGTTAATAGCAACCCAGAGGGCAGGGTCCATGATTGCCAACCTGATTTCTATAATTGGTGTGATTACTACTATTGTAACTTAAACACAACAGCAAATCACTTGCTTAATTGAATTTTCTTTCTGTGTGTGGCTGGGAAGGGGGAGGAACAGAGGAGGATGCAAATTTCTGCTACAGCTGTGTGAGCCTTCTCAGACATGAAGCCAGCAGAGGGGTGATGGGGTTTGGGGGGTGGCCCTGGGGGCCGAGGGGGAAGGTTGGGTAGGGCTTAAGGCAAGGCAGGGCAGCTTTTCTTGTGTGATTTTCCTGGAGGGTGACGCTCTGGGTTTCTAAACAGCGCCCAATACCTTTGCCATGTTGAAAGTGAAAATTTTGCACAGTAAATGCTTCACAGCGCACGAGATGATAAAGCTTCTCTCTGAACTTGTGGGGAGTCAGGCAGATGGCTATGCTGCATCCAGTGCCCTCGCCCTCAAATATATCCCCCTTCTACCATCAGCAAAAGCCAGAAAGGAGTATCTTTTAGATCAGCCTGTAGGATTGGTTTATTTTCCACGGCTTTTTTTCTAAAAGGCATTTGCAGCAGCCAGGAGACTCTCCAGAAGAAAAAAGACATTGGCTTCTGAAATGCCAGAAACAAACATGACCTAAACATATGGGTTATCTCTGGGTCACAGCGTTAAATCTCTGCTACATCTTATTTGGAGATTCACAAAGAGATGACAGAAAAAGGCTGCTCGTGCCCTCCTGTACCTGGTCTGGAGGGGGCACCTACTTGCTCCATTAAAACTCACCTGTTCTCAAATGCTATTTTGAACCTGAAATTACGGACAGACTCATCAGCACCTTCACGCTTTGGCAGGCTGAGGAGTGCTTCGAAGTAGTGGTTTTTAACAGGACTGGTCAGTATCCTGTATTTGGAGATTCTGACCAGATTTTGTGCAGGGTGTCCTGTCTACAGAATCTAGGTGTGGATCCAAAACTTCTAGCGTCACCCTGTCTTCCCTCTGAAACTGAAACCAGGAAAATCTCTGCTGAATCAATTTGAATTCAGTGCATCTGAAATCTTCCTAATTCCTTGGATAAGAAACCCTCAGGTCTGTTCCAGAAAAAAAACACCCACAACCTAACAGCAAATTTTGCTATGCCCAGGACTGCAATACTACAATATGCTTCTTTCCTTACAGCTTTTCACACATGCATTTTACAGCATGCTATACAAACAGGGAAGCATTGCTTTTCGACAGAGAACCTGAGACGTACGCAGATGCAACACCCAAAATTTCAGGTGGGGCTGCAAGCAAGATACCATTCTTCTGACTACACTCAGACCTTGGGCATCTCTGTAACTTATTAAGAGCCAAACTTGATGTACTTGTCTCATGGGAGACTTACTGGTGGCCTTACTGAGTATCCCAGTAAGACAAGTAGGACCTGAGGCATAAATGTAACCTTGCAGAGGGCCCTTCTGCAAGTATTTGGGTGGAACTTTTGGTACTGCCGTGACTCCAACCCTAAGAGTCATTGTTTATTTTTCTTTTTAAGCCTGCCTTTATCTGGCATAGAAATCCAGGGAATGGGGAGGGACTCTGGGAAAACACGATCCCTTCAATAATATATGTCTCCCCTACAGCTGCACAAAAAATAAAATATTAATTTATCTGATTTGAAAGGGAAAGAAGGAAGAAGGGGAAAAATTGGCTGGGGCTATGGGATGTTTTCCATCATATATTTATGTTTATGCTCATACATAATGCTTCTATGTATCATCTGTTACCTTCCGCTCTTGTATATGCTTGTCACACTGCGTTTCCTTCCTTAAGGAAGGAGAAAACAAAAACTGAGCTGTGGTCATCGCACTGGGAAAGGGCACTAGTGGTAAAAAAGATTTTTCACTGAGAGCCTTTGGCTGTATTTTCATAGACTTCATTTGAGTCCTTACCTATTCAACCATCACATCAAGCCTCCTTCACACCCTGAGCTTCTAAGAGCACTGAAAGTGAGGATATATGGGACTTCTTTGTTACCAGAAGAAGGCATGATGAGTTTTGGAAAATAAGCCACTTTCAGACCATCCCGGCTCAAGGAAAAATGTTAATATGTCTTGATGGGATACTAAAGTCTTTATGATGGTATAAAAGCACTAGGAAGAGACATAAGTATGAAGCATGTCTTTCAGATCAGATTTGGGAAATGGGCCTCCAGTAATGCTAGCATTTCAGTTGGGAAATGTGCAAATACAGGCCATTTATCATCTTCAGGTTTTTCACTCTGTCCAAATAGATATCTGTCTAAAATAACACGTTCTAAACCCCAGCACTCCCCACTCCACAGGAGAAAATCTCTGTCATTCTACAGAGTCAGCCTGGTTTATCCCCAAGGTTACGTGGAAAAAATATGCATTTTTCGTTATTTATCTCAATTTTGAAACAGGAAAAGAGCTTCAAGGAAGTCCAGCTATTAACAAACAGGGCAACAAAAAAGGTAACCAAAACTAATGCAGAAACATTTTTCTTCCCCCCACAGACCCAGCTCTCCTGTATAAAAATTATCAGCCTGTCCATCTATTCCCATCAGAGAGAAACCCGCTCCAGCTGCAGCAGCACTCGACAAATGTCCTGTCAAACAGATGGGCTTTGCAACAAGCTCATTAGGTCTTTCTTGTTAAAGACATGCCACTACTACATGGCTGAGTTTGGCTTCTGTTTCACCTCATTCTTCAGAAGGGCATGTGCATACAAATATATCTACAGTACAAAAAATTCAGCACTGCTAAAACATTAAGACTGAGAAATCAAGCACTTAGAAGTCAAGCCATTCCATATGTTAAAGTTTCTCCTGCACCATTGATTCTAGCCCATTGTACATCCTATTTATCACACATTATATATGAAATTGTACATTTCACAGGTAAAATAAGAACAGAGAACCTATATATATTCTGGTGTGCAATGAGATCAAGTTAATGGTGCAGAAAAAAACCAAGCTCTTGGAATATTCTCAATTCTATTTTAGATTTATATTCTTAATATTACATTACATTGTTACCTTATGCTTCCACCTATATCTTTGTTGTATCTATTTCTTATCTTTTCCTCTATTTTATGCATAGTGTCTGCAAAGCCTTACACAGGCACTGAATTTCTATGCACTGTAAGAAATCCAACAGAGGGTCAATGCTCAACATTTTGACTATAAACTTGTTGGTTCTGGAACTGTCTTTATCATGTATCATTAGAGGGCCCAGTAGCCTGGGTTCCTGACTGATATTTGGGAACTTTACGTTCCATAATAGCAATTATTATCAGTAGTAATTGCAAAATACTGCTAAAAATATACTTAAGGCTTTGCAGGATCTGGACTTCAGATCACAAGCTTTCTGAGGATAAGACCAGTTCTTTGATATATCTTTGTACATTGCTAATAATGACATCAGGGCTTCTAAGTGTTATTACACGACATGCAGTAAGTCAGTGCTTCAGCTAGGGACGGGGAACAGACTGCATTTAGATTCTACTTCTCTTTTTAATGACAAGAAAGAAAAAGAGAGTCAAAACTATTTGGTTTATGCTGTTTCCATAACCTGCAGCCTTCATCATCAGAGCTTTGAAACTTGCTGTACAGTGTTTACCACAATTTTCTATCCCAGTTAGTCCAACCTCTTGATTATCTGTAAGCCAGGGGTGAAGCTCAAGTTAAAAGTGAAGGTCAAGTCCTGTAGAGTGTCCAAGATCTGCAAGAGTGGAGCAGCTGAGCACTTTGGCCTTGAAGACTTGTCATTATACTCCAATCCCATCGTCCACAGCTAATTGCCCTGAGCTTCCAGAGTACATCAGCTCCATACAGAGCAATTTAGTCTCTGTAGGTAACAAATCCTGGTAGATTCAGCAGTGGAGTTCTCCATCTGACTGTATGGCTAATAGCTTGGCAGTTAAAAGGTCAAGATGTTCACCTGTACATGTGCTTTGGTGTCCAAGTCAGTCACTTTTCCACATGCTGGGACGGCTCCTTTAATACTTCTGAATAATGAAAACACTGGCATATTTCTTAATCACAACTAAGATGTTCGAATTGGGAAGCTCTGCAAGTCAGGATTCTGACAAGCTGCCAGTATCATAAGTATTTGCAAAAGTGAGCTGTCCCGTGCCATCAGGAAACAGGGATGCACTGCAAGTCATGCTTGTATCTTCCAGCAGCAAGGCTAAATGTCTCAACCTGCCTGACTTTTATTTTACATTCAGGAAAAGCTACAAAGAGAAAGGAGGAAAAAAAAAACCAACAGTCTCCATGAAAGAGACATAGCAAGCCTCTACCTGAACCGAGACACAAAAGAGCAAATGCCCACAACGGAGAGGGAATTTTCTGCCGAGAAAGATGCGGAATGCAGAGAGCAGGTGGCAAGTAAGACAGATGCTGAAACCCCATGTTAACGGGTGCCTTAAGAAACCTAATGCTGATGGATGGGTAGACAGATGCTAAATATGTAATCTCCTTGCAGATGGACAGTAACATGCAACAGAAACGCTATCAAGAAGGAAACAAGCTTTGAGCATATATCTGCAAGCACAGAGAATCGATGAATGGCTCTATCTTTGGCTTTTTACATTTGTGTCATGTCTAGCCTGAAACAGATACCTGGGTTGAGTTACCCAGTTCACTCTCGGTTTCAGCCATCCCACTGCCACAACCTTTCCTGTCTGTGTCTGATAGTAAAGCACCAAAGAGGATGTCTCTGTAGTTGTCGAAACATTTCCAGATTACTGGAGTGATTCAGGTGAAAAAAATAAGCAACCACCTGTGAACCTTCTTGCTCCAAACATGAGGCCAAAAATGAACCTGCTTACTTCTTATGCCTTTCATGATCCACTCATTCTCAAACATCTCCACAGTTTTAAGCCACACTGAGAAGTTGTTTTTCTGACTAATACAAGACCTACTGGAAATCTCCCAAGAAAGTGTGTCCTCTGCTGATTTCCAGACCCAAGAGATGTCTTGATAAATGCTGAAAACTCCCTGATACTTGGCAGTGCCTCACCAACCTCTGAACTTCGAGGGCAGCTGTCACCACCAATACGTTCCTTCAGCCACAGAGAGCCCAGACCTATGTCTGCAAACCATCAAGACTATCTAACACATCCTTTTGAGAAGATGGCAGATGCTACCAATCCAGCACGCAGCATCCCCTCGGAGCTTTCCTTCTGACATGCTGAGAAGCTAGATGCGTGACAGAGGAAAAGCATGTGCAGCAGCCAGCCTAGCAGAAAGAGAAACCAAACAGCAGCTGAAGGACCATTTGTACTCCTGGGAGTTAAAATACGTGGCTCATTGCTATCCACAAGCAAAACTCATCAACGTCATTAGCAAGCACAGCTCTGTTCAGTCAGGTCGTGCTCATTACAGCGGATTTTTCAGTCACTTCTTTTGTACACAATTATGTAGCCAGCAGAGCCTAAACTTCCCGGCATACGTGGCTTCATCTTAGCACGAGCCTTTGTCTGCACACTCCACTGCGATCAGAGCTCAGGACGAGGGCAGCTATGATCTGTTCCTCTCTTGGAAGCGATGTGACAGATTATCAGCCACTGCCTCTACCAGCTGGTGAAAGCCTGTGTGTGCCCAGGGCCGACAGCAGAGCTGAGCCTGCTTGAGCTGTAATGGCTTCTAAAAAAAGAGATGGTTCCCGGACGGAGCCCCTGCACTGGTGGTGCCAGTGCCCTGCAGCACACCCTGCCGCTGCCCGGTATGCGCCAAGCTATCGACTGTCACAGGGCTGAGAAAAAATGAAACAGCCAGGGAGTCACTGATGTGCCCATGCTGTACCATGTATCACCTCTTTCCCTAATGGGTGGCCTTCTCCAAATGACCCCCCATAGGACAGGCAGTTAATCAATGCAGCTGCAGGAGGCAGAGACCACTTTCAGTCCTCCCAGCGCCACGATCCCAAACTGTAAAACAGCAAAAAGAGCAGTTCAGTTCAGATCCCTTATTGCCTTTTTTCCCCGGGACATCCTCTGATGTAGCCTAAGAAAGAGAAGGGGGGTGGGCATGACCTACTGGGGCTGTCCCCCTACTTTAGAAATGGAAGAAACCTCTTGCAGCCCTTCCAGACCTAAGACTGGGGGAGGAAGGGATTAAAGAAAACTCCCAAAGGCACAGAGGAAAGACAGTGATTGAGGCAAAAAAAAAAAAAAAATAGTAAGATAGTGGGGAAATGCAGGAGAAGGCTAGGGACTGGATAATACAGAATTAGCTGTGTGACAAGGATATTGGCAGACACAACAGTAAAGACGGCACTTATTTTTTCAGGTATTTTAAAAGACTGCAGACTGCAGTGTGGGGGCTTAAAAAGCCTTTCATACATATCTTAACCAGTTTCTTTTTCCGCCTCTTTCTCTTCCTTCTCCCTTTCCTCTTTTTGTAGGCTTTAGAGAATTTTTACTTTCTTATTTTTAGTGCATCTTTCCCCTCTCCTTCCTTCTCCTCCCTTATCCAACCCCCCCCAAGCACGTGCTTCCCATTGCCTCATCCTCCCTGCCCATCAGAGGGGCACTTGTAGGAAGGCAGAGGACCACATCTGAGCTGAACTTGTCAGACAGACGAAATATGATAAATGTCATCAGAATGAAAGACGATAGAAATTAAAGAGGTTTCTCCTTCCCTCTCTTCAGTAACTGTGCCCAAACAGCCATACCACCCCGCAACAGATCTGACAAGCGAAGCAGAGATGAGAAACGAAGTGTCACTATTTGGGTGGGAGAAACTGCAAGTAACGGTGCTAGTGACTTGGAAATGCATTGCTGCAGCCGCAGAGTCCCAGGAGGCACCGGAGGGGGATGTGCTGGGTGCAGCTCCAAAGTGTCTCCTCCACAAGCTACCGACCCCTACAGTATGTTTTAAAAAGCAACAGGCACTTGATAACCTTGATTTATTTCACTGAGTAGGTCTTTGGGTTTGCCTGCACAGGTAAGATTTACCGCTCATATGTAAGGTGTGATTTCGAGAAAATATACCTGCACCCATTAACAGCCCTGTATCACTCACCCTCTCTCTCGTGAATGGCCTCATTCACTTGAGCTCCTTCTGGAGTGGTTTTCCTAACACCAATCTGCCACCGCAACGACAGCAGCTCAAAGCCACGTCTCTGACTACACCTGCACAACCTGCCCACCTGGACTAACCCTTAGGCTCTAAGGTTGCTCTCAAAGACAGGATTTAATACCCACCTAAGCAAAGAAATTTGCTAGCGCCGTGGCATAATCCCACTGCTGTACATCACATTTGTACAGCAACATGTCGAGCCATTCCTGTTGGAAGCAGCAGCAGCCGTATGTTGGTTTAGCTGATGTGGTGGGAGGAAACCCTCACTCTGTTAAACACCTGTTATATTCCAGCGCAGAGGAGGCTGCGCTTCGGTACCGGTACGAATATCACGCGCGTCTTCTGTAAGGAACTTTGGGATCAATGAAATTAAATGAGCTACTGAAATATATGCTAATATTCCAACTAGATACATAAACCAGAAGACTGGGTGGTTTGAAATGCGGTTTATGAATATGCAACACTCAATTTAAAATAATTGTGCAGTTCAAAAAATACAAAAAGGGAAATTTTGGGGACAGACTCTGTCTGGTAGTCTTGTTTAATTGGCTATAATTTCTACTTCACAGCAGTATGGATTTTAAAATGTGTCATAACCAGAGTTTGGAAAGTTATAGAATCTGTATTACACAAGAATTTTCCCCAGTTAAAAGATGGTTGCTCTGACCATCAAAACCCCCTCTCTTTTGCATTTGCTTTCTGCACACACGTTCAGCAATTGGGAGCTGCTCCCATTAAACGCTGGCGGAAAGCCACTTCCAGCTTGCCAACCCACGTACTGGTAATGGCAGAGAACAAAGAAGCAGCTCAAATACATCCACATATTCGCCTCGGAAGTTGTACTTTAAAATGGACCAGACGCTGCTTGTCACAGGGAAGAGGAGGAGCTCCCAAAATCTCTTGCTGCAACTCTGGCTCCAAAGGAAAGAAGCCAGTTGCACACACCTAACTCTGGGTAAAATGTTCTGAGCACACAATTACTGTATGCAATTGTGCATGCACAGATTACCTTTAAACTCCCAGCCAGCCAAAAAGCTGTGGAGCTGCCTGCATTTCCTAGGAGTGATGCTTCAGGACAAGCTTGGGTGGAGAAAAAGCTTTAAACATGTTCCAAGTGGTCTAGTTGTTGTCTGTTCCCTTTTCATAAATTGATTCCTCTTCCAGAGAGAGTGAAGGCGACTGGTTTCTTCATAGCTCCCTCAGCGAATCAGGAAAACAAGGCAAGAGAATGTGATCTGTCACAGCTAAAGCAGATCCAAGAGCAAACCTCTGATCCTTACTGCTCAACTGATTTACTAAAAAAAAAAAATAAAAAGAGGAAAAAAAAAATTAAAAAGGAGAAGGGGGAAAAAAAAGGAAAGCACAAACACAAAAAGAGCTATACAAGTAAGCAAACAATCATTCCTTGAGTAAAGTCAAGGCAACTGCCCTCAGCTCACAGGCGTTTGTAACAGACGACGCAAAACTACAGAGCGTGAGTGAATCATTGTGAATTATCCTTCTTCCAGGTCTAACAACCAACCCGATGCCTTTCAGAAAACAGACACCACCTTGTTTGCAAGAAAATAGGACGTGGCAAGTGGGGGAGTGAAGGTAGATGGCGAGGGGAGGTGGTGATGGGCGTACTACTTTCAACCCCTTGAGCACTAGGAATTGGGCTTTCATCTGTGCTGCCTCAGCAGGACTTGGGCAGGTAAATGCAGTGGCCGCTGTGCTGGGGACGCTCTCATCCATTGCTGATGGAGCAGCCGCCCCTGCAGTGTCACCGTGCTTCAGCGGGGTGTTTGTACAGCATGTTGGTTGATCTGCTGTCTTCCACCTGATTCTTCCACCTGTTTAGCTCCCGCTTTCCCCGATACCACAGGCGTGCTGGTGGCACTGGGGTTCCCCACCTCACGAGTTGACACAAAACTAGGCAGGGAGCAAGGAGAAGACTTGGGAGTCCCTGATGCGCCCCAGAATCACCACAGCTGACCTTCTATAACTCACTGTCACCTATCTGTGTCCGTGATTGTCTGGCTAGAGCAGAGACTCAGGTCCAGACTCCAAAGATGCTAGGGAGGTGGGCCAGGAGGTGTTGCCCAATGTCCTGGATGCTGTAGGGGAAAGGGTGAGAATAATTAAATAAATACATCTATGCTCCAGCTTAGCACCTTCTGAGTTCACACAGTAAGTCCAGCATGTTCTTCCACAGGATTGCTCGCCAACCTGCCACTCCCTGGCCCATACACGCACCACTTCATTATCCCTGACAAAGTGCAGCCCCCTGCACACATTATTCCTGAATTTCAGGCATAACTTTTTCAGGTGGTTCATGCGTCTAGCCCTGTCCACAAGCATGCCTGCCATCCTACAAACTTTAAAAATAAAAGCTTCTTTGCTATCCTATCATCCAGCTCATGAAAGAAAATACTGAGCAATAACCGACGTAGGGCTGACCACTGCCACTCCATGCATCTTCTACTTTGACAGGTAAGTGTCAGTAGCTCCTGTCTGAGCACAACAAATGTTGCAACCACCCTTTGGTATTTCAGCTGACCTTCTCTAATGTGCTTATGGGGATGCCGTAAGAGTATCAGAAGCCTTAATAAAGTGAAAGTATAGGATATCTGCTATCCCATTGGTAAGGCCAGTTATCTGGAAGGAGGAGGAGATGAGGTTGGTTAGAATGGCATCAGTTTAGCTGGCTCTGCCTTGGGGCACGAGGATGGACTCCTCTTGGAGTCACTTCCACCCTCTGAGCTGAGAGAGCAGCACGAAGATTTTGGGGTAGCAGTGCCTCAGTGCAGCCCTGTACTAGATAACATGGACAACTTTGCCTGAGGCATGGCAGCCTGGGGAGGAAGGGGTGCCTCTGACATGCACTGAGAGCCAGGGTATCTGTGAGATAGGTACTGCAATGGCTTTTGGGAAACAGAGTCAGCTGCCGTGGGTTTAAGACTTCCAGAAAGATTTGAAGTGCTGAAAGTGCAATTTCTCATTGTACACGTTATTTGCCAGGAGAAGAATTTATATTGCCACTAACACCAAAGCCTCCGGTGATCTCCACAGGCCTCCACCACCACACATCAGTAATTATAGAGGTATTTGCTTCAGACTGCTCTCTCTCCCAGCCCACCTACCCTTTCTGTTGGAGGATCCCATCTTTGCCTGGCTTACGTACCACCATCTGTTTACTTGAGAAGGAGAGTAAGGTCGGAGACGAAATTCCTATCCATTACTGAGCTGTTAAAGCATCAGTGAATATGTGTTATTAGCCTATTTTAACTTAATTTATTGTTGAACATGCAATAACTGTCAGAATAAATCACTTGTAAAGGCCAACAAAACTCCCCTGTATCTTAGAGAACAATGTTGCTGAAAAATACAGGCAGCCTTGTGCATTGCTGGCATTAATTTTAAGGCCCCTTCCCAAAAATTCCCAGACAAACTGGAATCCTCCCTTGCAAATGCATCTTCTTCTGAACTTCCTGCTACTGGGTGTCAAAATCATCTGTGCTGCTTAGTTTATACAGCCCGATTGTGGTTTGCCAGTTATGATGCGCAAAAGGATTTTGAGTGTCTACCCAGTTACCTGTACACTCACGAAGCCCATAACTTCTACACACTCCCCTTCCCATAGCCATTCCCAAACCAAAGCTGAGCAGTCCCATACACCCCGCTGAAACCTTTCATAGAATCATAGAATGTTTCGGGTTGGAAGGGACCCCTAGAGGTCATCTAGTCCAACCCCCCTGCAGTGAGCAGGGACACCGCTAACTAGATCAGGTTGCTCAGAGCCCGATCACTCCAGACACTCCAACCTGAGGACACAGGACCGCTGTCGATACACCTCCTAAGCATGTCCTCTGAGACTCATCTCCTCTGGGTCTCTTCCTTCAGCTGCTCCCCAGCCTCACTTTCTGCTTAACCTCTCTTGGACCAACATCTCCAGTTCCTGCCACCATCCCTAATATGACACAGCCACTTGATCTGGACCATGCTCCAGGCAACCTCTCGCTGGGAGAAGCACCAGCCCCCGAAAAGGGCGGGTTAAGCATCCATCCTGCCTCCCGCACGTGCAGCTGCTGCCGGAGCGGCGCCCGTTCGCTGGGGTTGCTCACCCCACCACCACTCAGCGCATTTCCACAGCCTTGCCCGGGCAAACCTGTGGCAGGGCAACAGGGACAGGCACACCAGGGTCAGGATGAGGAACAAAGAATCCACAACAGCTAGAGTCAAAGAGGAAAAACGTTTGGACTGAAGCCAGGCAAAGCAGATGATTAAAGAGAAAAGTTTTTTCCTAAGGGGAAAAAAAAAAAAAGTCCCTAATCTTTCTTTTGCTGGGCTTTTTAGTTTGTTTGGGTTTTTTTTTGTTTTTAATCTTGTGTGTTTTCAATTTCAATCTCTCTTTCTCTCTCTCTCCTTCTCCTTTTTTTTGAATATATATTTGCATCAGTGCCACAAGACACAGTAGAGATTTCTAGCAGAGTAAACTGTTCAGCACAGCAACCTGGTAGCTGAGGCCATCAGCAGATGGGAAATGCCACTGATTTGAATATTCTAACCTTAGTTCCTGAAATCTGGGCCACAGTTTTAAAAAGGTAGCAAGCATTCAAAACAGGAGTATTGCTTTATCAATAGGAAACCTTACTTCTTTTCTGGGTGCAATTTGGGACAGCAGCATTTTTGTCCACGGCTTAATGGTGGAACATTTTGTGCCTGCAATTTAATTGCAGGCATAAAATTGATGACCAGCCCAGCAGTGATCAAGGGGCATAAAAATTGCATCTGAAAGTAAGTAGGGTTCTGCTTTTCTTTTTTTTTTTTTTTTTTCCTTAAACATGGAAGAAATAGGAACAAAATTTTGTAGAGTAAATCGTGTCCCCACATGAGAGCTTCTGCCTCCCTTGTTTCTGGAAATGTATCGGTGAATAATTGCATTCCTGGGTGAAGGTGTCAGGGCTTTCTGGTGCAACACCCCCATAAAGTCAGAACTAAACATCTCATATGAGGCAACACAAATCCTGCAGTGGGTTGCCAAGATCAGCAGCCGTACAAGGATGTCTGCACACCTTAGTGCTGCTGCTGGTCCAAATGCAGCAGTAGCTAAAGGAGCCAGGATGCATGCATGGCGCTGAGTAAACATATGGAAAAATGCTCTGCTTGGCCCAAACGTTTTCATTCTAAGGTCAGGCACCTAGGACCTTATACTGGAGGAGACTACAACTGATATAAAGTGTAAGTCATAGCATACTTTTATTTCCTTTGGTTTCCTAATACAAACAACTTACCTGACTGCCCTTCAGCCAATATTCAATCAGGGGCTTAATTAGTTGCTAGGTGTAACTCAGTTGGGACAAAAAAAAAAAAACTGGAAGGAAGAGAGAATAGCTCCTTTATTGCTGTGCTTTCCAACTGAGCAATGGAGCTGGGGGCCGTGGATGACCAGCTCTCACCTCCCTTCTGCTGACTCCTCAGATCTAACCACTCTACCCAGAGCTGCCCAGCTCTCCCAGCTCCCCAAACATCCTTGCTCCGCAAAAGCTTGCAAACCACAGAGCAGATCATAAATTGCTATTGCCTTGGACCATGTTCAGATCCCCGCTGCAGTCCTATGGCACAAGTGAAGCCACAGAAACCAACACAGGCAGGAGCTTGAGCCCAGGCATGCGGTGGCTTCCCACGAGCTCTGCTAAGGATGCTCCCAAACCCTCCTGTTCCTGTATTGCCTGCTCGAATTCTCTCTTCTCCCATCCTCTCCTCCCCAGTCTGACAGTGCAAGTAAACCTTCACCTGTAGTCATCCAAGTTTATTAAGCTCCTTTTCAGTAAAATCAATCCATCTAGTTTAGTTCCCGCAAAAAGCCAAGTGCAGGCGAACAGGTACCCCAGAAGAACTGCTCAAGATGTGTGTTTTCTCTAGCTGTGGCGCAAACCCCCTCTGTGTCAGGTGCTGTCTTGATACAGATAGAACAGATGCAGTCTCCCTTTCTGCATTTTTCACATTTGTATTTCTAAAATAGTCTGGTCACCTAGAACACCTACCATTTTATAAGACACAGTGAAATGGTACTTTACAGACACACGCTATTTTCTCTTCTGAGAACTTTGCTTTTGTTCTTTCTTGTTCTGTTGCTTTGCTTTGATTAAATAAAGGCATCCAGAATAGAAGTGCAGGTCTGCACTTTGTGCTCGAACACTAAGACAAACAGCAATGTTGCCATGGATTTTTTTAAACTCCAAATAAAAATAAACAAACACATCTTGGCAGTGTTTGGAATAGAAGCTAGTGAATAATTCACAATGAATAATTGATTTGTTGAATTTAGCTTGGTGGGGTTTTTTTTTTTTGTTCTGCTGGTGGAATGCGCACTACCAGATGGTGAGTTCAATAAATGTATTTGTTTTTCCAATTTATTTGATGGATTTCCCCCCCCAGTTTTTCCCCCCTCTAAGGTGAAATCTGAAATTCCAGATGGTTTGACTAGTGTCCAGATAAGTCACGATGTATTGTTTCAGCTTCCTCTTTAGAAAGGTGGCAAGAATGATAACAGGAGTGGAAAAATGCATACATGAAGCAGGAATGAAAGGTGGGGGGCTGTTTGTACCAAAGAGAGACAAACAAGAGGAGGTGTGATAACAGTCTATAAAATAGTGAATAATACAGAGAATGGAAGTGAAGAGCTACTCTTTTCTCTTTTTTTATAATGCAAGAAAAAATGAGCAGTTAATGAAGCTGAAAGGTGGTGATTACAAATTTACTAGAGAAATATTTTTTTTTTAACAGAACACTGAACTTGGGCAAGGGAACTCACTGCCACTTTATATTAAAGCCAAGAGTTTAGCAAAATGAAATAAGGAATTACACATTTACATGTGGAACCAAACCATCCAAATACAAAGCACCGGTGCTGATGACATGGACTATATTACCTCATGCCTTAGGGAATAAACTAATCATTAATATTGATAAATATGTGATATTATCTGCCAACTGCAGCAGTTCCCTTACCTTCTAACTAAAAACCTGATGCTGCTTATTCTGATAGGTCAAATCAGGGCTCAAGGGACTTCAAGACTGATTCTCTTCGACAATTGCTAAGGCTGGACGAATGCACAAATCCTTCCAAGCTGAATATTCTCAGTGGAATTTCTAAAATTCAATTTCTAGAAATATTTCCACAATGCTGAACTTCTCTTTTTTCTTTTTTTTTTTTTTTTTTTTGGCTGTAAAGTGAAATTGGCCAAATACGTGCAGAGAGAAGATGTTATAAGTGGCATTAAGTGCAGCCAAAGCATATTCACTGACAAATTTGATCTAATGTTCATAAAAATACAGTTTGCATTATTTACCAGCAAATGCTTCATGCAGGGGGAGAGCGGGTAGTGAGTGAAATCACAGAGTGAAATCTCACTAATTATATTGATGCTGATGGTAGGAGGGTGTTCTTTGACTTCAGGGAGAGCTCCTTCAGGGAACAGAACTTAATTCCGCAAATGTTTATCCACAAGAGCCCTTGGTGCAGAGCCCAAACCTGCAGCAAGATGCTAGCACTGAGAATCTGAAAGTGAGAGCTGTCTAGAAACAGAAAAGGCAAACTGAAGAATCTATGCTAACTGCAAAAAAAGGCAAATCACAACAAATCAGGGAAAGGTACATAACACTTTCAAGATCATTTTGTTCACTAAAGGTCCTGATTCCGATCCATCTGAAGTTCATGGAAACTTCACTACTACCGAGAGTGAACACAGCACCAGGTTTGAATTATTCCCAGAAGAAAACACCAGCACATCAGGTACTAAAAGCATTTCAAAAATCATGTTGCAACTTGGCTTAAGTCTGCAAAGAAGCGACTGAATTAAACTGTATTATTCATCCCCACAAGCTCACAAATCACCGTCTTCAACAAGGCAGTATCAAGGCCTGCATAAACCTCTGCCGTCCTGCTTCTGCTGACTCAAGCTTCTCCAACTCTCCTCCTGTGGAAGCTCCATTTGCTCACTTTTTCTATATTTCATTTATATCAGAACAAAGAAATACAGGCTTATAAAAAAATATATATTTATTTTTACCTCGGCAATTTCTATGTAAACCTAGAGTGATCTAATGAGCACGCAGTTTAAAAACTGCATGGATGAGGGACATGGGGATATTATTATAGAGACTATACCCATCCCACCCAACGCTATTTGCTCCAAACCCAGCTTCTCAATGGCCTGTAAATAAGCTTGCCGTCTTCTCCCCCCAGGTCCTGCAGCAACAAAACGCAGCGAACACGCTGCGGCCACTGGGCAGCTGAGGAGCCAGGTAAATGAGCCAGCACCATGAGCCAGTTGGAAGAGGCAGAGGTGGAGCGCCTGGGGGATCGGTGATGTGGTAAAAAATTTACAGCCCTCCTCTCCAAGACAAATTTTGCAGTGCGGAAAGCCCGCTCCCCAGCGCTCCCTCCCAGCCTCGCCGACTTCCCTTTACACCGTTCCTCCACCGCTGGTCTTGCTTTCATCCCCATTCCCTGCTCCGGTTTGTAAAAGCTAACACCGCAGACCTGGCTGCATGTGAGGGCACCAAAGATGGGACAGCTTTAATGGAGATTTATTCCTTGCTGGTTTATGTGCCTTGAGCTCAGACTTTAACTGCCTCTTATAATGAGATCCTCCTCATGCTTCCAAACCTGGGGTCCACCAGGGTTCTGTTTAGCCTGACCTGAGGGGCATGGGCGCTGCATCCTGGGCAGCAGCTCCACACTGGAGTGCAGGGGTGCTACCCATTGCACCCAGCAACCCTTCACTGCTTCCCCTCCAGAATCTGGAGACCCCTGGAAATGCACCACACCTCCTGGCCTGCCAGACTCCTTGCCAAAAAAAAGGACCAGCGGGGAAAGGCACGCACACAGGCCCCTCCTGAAAAGCTCATTGAGGACCCAGCCAGGGGTATGCTGCGGCAACCAGCCCTGTTAGGCACAAGACCTACTTTCATGCAGACAAGCTACAGACGACCAATGCACCAATCTTTCTTCTGAGGAGATCTGAACTCCAGGAAACACTCAGTTCACAGATGAAATGAGTTTTCTTTGCTCAGTCATCTGGAAGGGGTGCTGCTACAGGGCAGAAGTGGAGAGCACGGGCAGAGCCACGTGTCCGGAGGCTGGAAATAAGAGACTGCACCTTCTAGCTTCAGCCAGGTCAAGAAGGTCAAGGCATTGAGGCCCTTGTTTTCCCAGCTCCTTCAAGCTGGCACCGCTCTCGTGAGCTGGCAGACTGTCATCGCTCAGCTCCCACAGCAGATTTACACACCGAGTTCTAAGAAAAAGCTGTTGGTGTGCTCTGCTGTCACCCTCCCAGGTCCCCAAAGCACTCTGGCTGCCTTGGATAAAAATTAAATAAATAGGAGACGCACAGAAGAGAAGCCCTTCAAAGACAGGCACGCGAGCCGCCGAGTTGTCAGGGGACTCCCTGTGCTGGTGCCCTCCCTCGCTCCCCCTCCGTCCTCATTATTTCCCTCAGCCTATGCGGATGGCATGGCGGGACTGGAAGAAACCTGGCAAGGTCATGCTGTTTGATTCCAATGCCAGTTTCAATTACATCCTGGCTTTTATAACCAAATCAAAAAACAAAAGGCTAAGAAGAAAAAAAAAAAAAAGAGGGAGGGAGAGAGAGAGAGGAGAGGCAGCAGAGTCCAGCTGCAGGCTGGGAAATTACATTTCAATTTGTCAATTGATCCAGTCCCCCATCTTTCCCCCCCCCATCCCCTCCCCCCTTTTTTTTTTTCTCTTTCTGCCCTGTAAATTAATTAGCCCGTTTATCATGTGGAAAGACTGCAAACGGGGCAGCCCAGATACGAGCTGAGCCAGAACAAACCTGCTTTCTGTTTGGGTGTAGGCACCCAAAGATGTGGCCACAAAGCATCGACAATCAGGTGGAAGAAATATCCCCATGTGTTTAATTCTCAGGTTCCAGGATGTCCCGGAGAGATCACAGATACGCTTTCCACTGAGTCTCCAAAGCACCTATGGACATGAAAAGTAAGTAGCTACCTTTCTTCGTCAGCTTAGACTTTTGTCCAAGCTTGGGAAACAAGGACTCAGGCAGCATTCAGCCAAATGAAAAGCTGAATTCAAAGGTGCTGGAATACCTTTTTTCTGCATTTTTCCCCCTCCACACGTTATATTATTAGACTGTCGGACTGGAAGCTACCGGAAATAATTGAAAGGAAGACTCTCACCGTATTCCAGAAGGGGCAGAATGGAGACACATCGCAACATCCAGAATTATGACAATGAATGACAGCAATATTTTTGAAAATGCATCAAAGCTTCAGAAAGTAGGTCCTTACTCTCATGGCTAGGGATGAGACTTAGCATGGGGTCAGCTGTACCCAAATGTACCGCCTTGCTCCCTTTCTCTGATGTATCTGCTACCAACCATCATGAAAGCTGGGCTTCTGAATCAAATGAGTATCAGATCCAGCCCAAATCTCCACATCCAGACCTCCCAGCCTATGTAGTACCAGCTTAAACATGGAAGAAGTGAAATGCCCTGAAGAAAAAGTCTTCTCAAGATCTTTTCAGCTTCTAACAAAGTCTTGAATCCTTGATCCAGGCTTGTGGCTCAGTCCCTCCAGAGATGAGGACGACTTCAAAACTGAGGACCCTGGGGATTTCCTACCATTTGTCTGCAGCCCAGGCAATTTCATGACGCTGTGACTGCTTCTCAGGGCTTCCTCAAATTCTAATTGTCACGGGCAATGGGTGTTTTCCTTGTCCAAAGTCTCTAGGAGAGTATTGCCCTGCCATCATCCTGCTAAGCACCATGGGATCTCTGCAGTAGGGAAGTGCCTATAGGACAGCGAACACTAATTCTCTCACGCCCTAATGAGAAAGAACATCCTCAAATGCGACACCTAGGGAGTTAGACAAAATAAGTAATACGATTTAAAAGCGAAACAAGGGGCTAAACACAGAGTTGGTGCCAGTGAATACAACTCCACTGAAGTCCAGAGTGTTTTACCAGGCGTACATTTGGCTCCATACATTTTCAGTTACTCAGTATTCAAGCATTCTTCTCCCAATCTCCTCTTCTTTTTATCCATCCATATCTATGCAAATCTCATTTCTTCAACCCAGCTCACCACAATAAGTATCTCTCTCACACACATAAAGCCTAAATTTTATCAAGCATTTTATTTACTTCTGTCCCAGAGGAGAGGAGGAAAAATGGAGAGAGAGAGAAAAAGAGAAAGATAGAGGAGATTACGGCTGCCTCTTTTTTTTTTTTTTTTCATAATTGGCAGGTACTAAGACATTTCCATTATCAGCACAAACAAACAAACAAAAAAAAACCACGGCGGATCAACCCAGCAGCAGCAGCTCCAGGTGAGGACTCCAGGTGACAACGCTGGCTACAGGCAGCAGTGCCTTGGTATGCGGCTGGTGACACGCCACCGCAGCCCCGCAGGCTCGGCAGAGATGGAGGCAGAAACCGTCATTATCCACTCAGATCCTAACAGGGGGCAGGCCCTCGCTCTGCTGTGCCGGCTACGCACGCTAAGTGAAAGAAAGACCCCAAAGAACTCATCAGCAGTGTGCAAGGAAAGGACAAAACTGGCAGGGAGAGGAGGAGGGAAGAGAGGAAGGCAGAGCGCCTGCCAGCTGCCTCACTGTGCTCCAGTGTTTGCTCTGCCTGGAAGCGGGAGAGGGGCAGGTTGGGATGAAGGGCTGTGAAGGGGCAGCATTGTGGCCTTAGGAAGAAGTACAGACCGCAAAAAAACTCGACTGCGTTTGAAATAGTCCCTGCATACTTTCTGATTCTGTATTCATTGCATGGCTGGTTACTACGTCTCTCCTGCTGGTCGTAGCCAGGCGATGGGGAGCTGTGACCCTCCTCTCCCTCCCCGCGCAGCCTTCGCACTGCAGCGATGGACGGGATGCTGTTACTTACCCTCCTCCACCCTGCACAGTCACGAGCTGAGCACCAGGACTGCTAGCTTACTGGGACAGGTAGCTTGGCACCCGTCTCTGCTGCTGCTGCTACTCAGTGCTCCTACAGGGACGTATTTTTTTTTCCCAAAAGCACAATACAAAACACCCCGCTTCTTTCATTCTTCATTAAACGCTGTCTGGTGTTGCCCAAGACAAGCAGTGTTTAAAACCTCTCTAGTGGAAATGACGCCGCCAGTGAGCCCAAGTTACAAATCCACACCGGGAAGCTCAGCGACTCCTGTGGGGCCAGCACACCGGGGCCCCCTCCCAAAGCTGCAGTTATCCCCACCTACGACGGAAGAAGTACTTCACGCCCCAAGCCCTAACAAAAGTGCCACTACTGCAATGCACAGCTGGGTTTGTTACACAGATACGTGTCCCCTGGTATGCCGCCGAGACGAGCTCCAAAAGGGCTATTACCAGCATGCTGTAGCTGTCTGAAAGCAAGGCGGGAGCCATTCATTTCTCATGTTTCATCCCAATGTCTCCCCCCAGATCTTGCCACCGCACACAGCCCTTCCATGACACAGTTTCCCAGGGGTGCAATGAGGATGATGGTGTTCCTGGCCTCAGCTGGGGGCTACAAGACTCTTTGATTTGCTAAACAGAAGACTGACAATGTAAATACAGATTACCCAGCCTCCAGAAGACAGGAATGAATGTTTACCACAGCAGTTTCTCAAAACCTTGGCTCAGCCCTGCCTACAGCCCCGATGACCATTTCCCTGCAGCATTTCACAGATTTTTGACTAGGTTTATCCTCACAACATCACTGATACATTAGTTGTCCCCTCTTCAACTCACAAACAGGGAAATCCAAGTGCAGAAATGCCATGCACCTTCCCCAAGGTCACAGAAGCATCTAGGCCTCCTGCATCTCAGATGTGCAGCTGCCTCTCTCCTCTTCCTTGCGACTGAAATTTTGTGTCTGTCCCTGGAGTCAGCCAGTGCTTTGAGAAAATACGATGTGCTCCAAAGCTATTGCAAAGAAAGTCGGCACTAGTAAGCAATTCTCAATAAAATGGAAAGTCAGAATTTCTTTATCTTTGACTTGATCAAAAAATGATACATACTTAAATCTTTTTTTCCCTTAAATATTCTCCTCACAGATGTGAAATCCTGCTGAAAGACATTTTCAGACCAAAATAGACTGGTTAGCATAAAAAGATGGCTCCCTCCACCCCCCCACCCCCCCCGCCATTCTACTGCAAATTTTTGTATTTAATGCCAAAACACCTAGTTTGCCCAAGGTCACAGACAAGCAACAAGAAAACCAACTAAATAAATTCTCAAAGTAAGAGGATGAACATTTGGACGTACGCTCACTCTGAACGTAACTCTTGTTGTCTGGACATGATTATACACCTGAGTCCTGCTACTTCTTTCAAAAACAAGGACAGAAAAGGCAGTAAGAAGGATGTTTTTTTTTTTCTTGCACCGCAGCATTCAATAATTAAAGGACGCTCCTGGCCCAAGAGCTCTGATCTCACCGAGGCACTTTCAACACTCCTTGTCATCTCAGGCGACTCGCTTGCAGGAGCACTGATCATTCAGAAGAGATCAACAGGAGGTGACTGGTCTCAGGACCCACTGGACTTTGATTTCCTCTATATTTCAACCCTCCAGTTTTCCAACTCCTTCCTTCTTTCCACCTTCCCAAGGAGACGTAGGGAAGATGAAGGAACTGCACTTGCCCCTAAAGCTGAATCCTGACATTGCTTCCCCAAAAGGTTTTCCCCTCCTTGGGATGGGAGAAGGAAGGAGACTATCAAGACATCCACAGAATTTCATATACTTGATTTCCTCACACTTGCTTGGACCCTCGTCAATCCTCCTGGTACCACTCAACCTGTAGGCAAGGAGATCTAGGAGGATCTACACTACACTACATATCCTAATGGCAGAACCACCTCCAAACTTGATGCTCATCCACATGGTCTAACTGCCAACTTAGACCCATTGACGCAAATGGAGAATGGCTTGAGGGAAAGTGGTTACACAGGTGGCTACAACCTCTGAATGTGGTCCAAGAAGCACAAAAGACCTGCAAATCACAGAATCACAAAAACTCCTGGTTGCTTGCAGGAATTTAAAAATCTTTTGAGGTTTCTCTCAGACTGGCAATATCAGACCTACTTAACCACCCTGACAAACATCAACAGGCTCCTTAGCCCTTCTATTTTTTGCAATAAAAGAGAATTATTTTCTTTCTTCATTCTTTTTAATTAAATTTTTGTCTTGTCTTATTACCCTGGGCTGCTGCTTTGTGTCTAGAGTGGTTATGTTCCACACCAGAGAAACAATAGAAGAGTATGTTCTCTATGCCCATGCAAGGATCTTGAACTGTCAGCGCTGTGCTAATAAAACATAAAAAAAAAAAACCTGAGCGGAGATCAACCTGCTTTTACTTCAGACTTTGAGAGACAGTCCAGTTCACTATAAAAGGAGTGGAGAGGGAAAAACAACTCAGAGGACAGTAGTGGCTTATCTGTCTTTTGGAGACCTCAAAGCATTTTCTAATACTAATGGATGAGCCTTTCTAGTTCCTTCTGAGGTGAATCAGGACTGTTATCGCTCCAGAAGGGCTGAGGAAACCGAGGCATGGGACGGGGATGTGATCCATGTACCGCCTTGGCTGTGGCACGGTGCAGAGCTGGAGCCAAAAACCTGCCTTTAGCCACAGGCCATCCCCCTTCCCTAAAAGGGACACGATGAAACTGTAAAAAGTTGCTACCACCTATAGTAGACCAGCACAACACACAGCCTGTGAAGCAATATATTTAGCCAGTTAACCAGCATGCATGATTAGAGCCTCCAGGAAATGGGTACACGGGGTAGAGGCTTGAAGGGAGGATAAGTGCAATCCAATGCAGAAGACTTCAGAGGTCCAGCTTGTCTGTAGGCGCCTGACTAAGTAAGGTCTCAGTCAAATTCTCATTGAGCAGGGGCCACATACATACTTCTACTCCACCTCTGGAATTAGTGAAAGCATTCACATCCTCAGCCTGCTTCCACAGGGACACCAAGGGTTTATTAGGGCCAAGGGAAAGAGAGGGAGATTTCCAGGACAAATGTTAATGAGAGGGTGGCAAAGTTTGTTTTACAGCCTTGGAGTACACGCTGCTCTAAACGTAAAAAATTACCCTTCCAAATGGTTGATTTGACCCTTTTCAGTAGCATGATAATAAGAAGGAAAAAAAAGGAAGAAAAGGCCACAAAATATATGCATCAAATGCTCTAGAGCAGTGGTCATGGCTCCAGCACATAAAACATTTGTTCTGCCACTGGACAAAGTGTAAATCCTATTTTTCTTTCCTAAAAAAAAAAGAAGAAAAGATGAAAAGCCCCTAAATGATTCAATATTTTATACGCACTCTGTATACTGCAGCCTTGAAAAAGATGCCGCAGCATGACGGGCTTTGGAGACTTTATCTTGCTGCAGCAACAGAAGAAGAGCAATTTTAATGCTGACATAATAGTCAGGCATGTGTTTGTTCGGTGGTTAGCCGCCGCTAGTATTAGGGTGCTGGTGAATGTGTTCTTGGCAGTTTTGCATATGCACAGGTTTCAATTTTAATGGACCGCACTCCACATACACATATGTTTCAGCCTGTGTCTATGTATAATTTGTTAATGCTGTACAAACGGAGGTGCCAGGACTGTGCAGATGCTCCTGGCATGTACTGTGTGTGCATGCACGTATGGACATGCATTCTGGGCTGTAAAGTTTTGTTTCTTGCTATGCATTGGAGTTAGGCGTGCACTGCGAGAGCATGTGATTTTGCAGGGTTTCCTAAGGCATGTTATCGTTCTTTTCTCCAGTTGACCCTGGTGGTAATCACTAAAACATACCATCCACTCCTGTTCCAAAGGGTTCATCCCTTTCTTCTGCTGCAAGCACTCTTAGTGGTGCTGTTTTATGTGATAGGTGTCCCCCACCATAGGAAGACTGCCCCTAACCTCACACAGAGCAAGTCCAACAGCCCCCCAAAGAGCACCAACCCAGAGCTAACTTCAGGTGCCTGACTGCCACAAGGAAGCACGTGTCCCAGTCCCAGAAGCAAGCCTCACTCCTGGAACCACCTTCACGGGCAGTGGCCCCTGCCCTTCTGCTGATGTTGAGCCGGGGCTTCGTGCCCTTGGGCACACAGGTAGTTTTCCAGTTCTGCCTGGGAGAGACAGCATTGACCAAGGGATGACAAGGTGGAAAATCCACAGAAGAGTCTACCCTGGGCCATGCTGAACATGGATGCTGTTAGATGGAAACTGCCATAAGCTGTTCACAAGCTATGCTAGATGCCTCTGCCTCACTGAAGGACTTGTAACTTGGCATCTCCTGTATTCCCACGTGGACCGGTTCCCTACTACAACTTAAGGGGAGCTGTGGACCTCCCCCCGTGGTCACGACTAGCAAGATGAAGCTCCTGCCAAGGGAAGCAGATAGGAGACCTCCCTTGGATTATCAGCTCTGGTAAAACAGTGGTACAATCAACCTAAGCTTTGATATGGTGATATGGGGTCTAGCCTTGAGGCAGGCAAAATATTCGAACTGTAACATAAAACGCCATCAGAGTAGTTTCTGATGCACAACTCTGTCTTTTGTATTCTTTCTTTTGTACTCCCTCCTCTAGTCTAAATCAGGTTATGACTCTTACATATCACAGTAGCTGTTAAATTGAACTGGGATCAGGGGAAATACCTCCCACTCCCAGCCATCCAGTCAATCCTATCAAGCCCATCATCAACATCACAACACAGAGCAAAAGGTCAGCATTTGGTGTGGAAAAAAGAAACGGGGTGCTTTCCTACAGAGAAGAACCAAGCCTTCTGTAACACACTCTATTGGATTACAGTGGCAAGGTTGGGGGGAAGGGGGGCTGCAGAGGTGGCTTCTGTGAGAAGACACCGTGAGCTGACGCCATATTGGACAGAGCCAGGTCCAGCCAACTCCAAGACAGACCTGCTACTGGCCAAAGCTGAGCCCGTCAGTGATGTTGGTAGCACCTCTGTGATAACATATTTAAGAATGGGTAAAAAATGCTGTTCAGCAGCTGTGAGAGAGGAGTGAGAAAATGTGAGAGAAACAACTCTGCAGACACCAAGGTCAGAGGAGGAGGAAGGGGAGGGGGCAGGAGGTGCTCCAGGTGCCAGAGCAGTGATTCCCTGCAGCCCTTAGAGAAGACCATGGTGAGGCAGGCTGTCCCCCTGCAGCTCATGGAGGACCACGGTGGAGCAGATATCCACATGTGCCCTGAAGGAAGCTGCAGCCCACACTGCAGCAGGCTCCTGGCAGGAGCTACAGCCATGGAGAAGAGCCCACATAGGAGCAAATTTTCTGACAAGGGCTGCGACCAGTGGAGATCCATGCTGGAGCAGTTCATGAAGAACTGCAGCCCATGGGAAGGACCCACATTCGACCAGTTCATGAAGAACTGTCTCCTGTGGGAGGGACCCCACGCTGGAGCAGGGGAAGAGCATGAGGAGGACAGAATGGCAGAGATCATATAATCATTTGGTTGAAAAAGACCTTTAAGAACATCAAGTCCAACCATACCTGTCCACTACTAAACCAGGTCACTAAGCACCTCTTCCACCCATCTTTTAAATACCTCCAGGGATGGGGACTCAGCCATGTCTCTGGGTAGCCCATTCCAGTGCCTGCAACCCCCGTTCCCCGTCCCCCTGTGCTGCTTGGGCGGGGGGGGGGAGGTAGAAGGCTTGGGAGTGAAGTTGTGCCTGGGAAGAAGGGAGGGATGGGGGAAGGTGATTTTAGTTTTGTTCTTATTTCTCACTATCTTACTCTGTTATTAATCGGCAATAAATTAATGTAATTTTCCCAAGTTTAGTCTGTTTTGCCCATCACAGGAATTGCTAAGTGATCTTCCCCTGTGCTGCTGAGGAGGGGGAGCGACAGAACAGCTTGGTGGGCACCTGGCGGCCAGCCAGGGTCAACCCACCACACACACACACAAATAGGTAACGCCACCAAGGGAAACCTTAGAGAGGAGCATCCCTAAGCAAC
Source organism: Gorsachius magnificus (assembly GCA_034008185.1). Taxonomy (NCBI): domain Eukaryota; kingdom Metazoa; phylum Chordata; class Aves; order Pelecaniformes; family Ardeidae; genus Gorsachius; species Gorsachius magnificus. Next base: position 128,276,529 of record CM067081.1, read on the forward strand.
CGGTGCTTACCAGTTAGCTTACCTGCTACCATTGCAGGTGAGGTAGACAGTTGCGTTACAGCTGTGTGTAGCTTGTCTGCCCCGTCCTTGGGGACTGGTTAGAGAAAGAACTAAGAACCACAGTTTCCAGGATGATGAACATAACTGCTCCCAGGGACTTCAGAGAGAAGGGAAGAGGTAGACTGCACTTATGAAAAATCAAACCCTCGCTCCTGAGACAAATGAACAATAATGGAAGTTCATGCTCCAACCAAAGCCTGGGACCCGAGAAGCTGCCTCCTCTTGCCCGGGCCGCAGAGTGAAGGCAGGGGCTGGGACTCCCTCTCCAGAGAGATTCCCAGCACTAAAGTGTCATCAGCAGAAAGAGCGATCCAGTTTCTTGGCAGCACAAACTGCCACGGGCTCACGAGCCACTTCCTTCCCTAGGACACGATGCCCTGGATGGCTCCGCTCTTGCTGCCTGCCAGTGTCTGCTTGCCTTCCCCACTCCTCCATGAGCCCCCCTTCCTCCCTACACTACTCATTCCTTTGCTACACGAGGCTGGCATTTAAGAAACACTTATTCCAATCCATTTCTACCCTTGTACAGCAATTGGGTGTCATTTAGTTTGATTTAACCAATTTAGTCCTATGAATTAATTGGTTAATAAGCCATCTGTATGCATCAGGTGACAGAGTCGCGCTCTCACACACAGACATAGACAAGCTACCCACTTGTCCTTGTTTAATAACAGGCTGTAGGGAGTAGGAGCGGGAGAGGCGTGCAGGCTAATATCACTCCCCACAGGGAACTGCCAACAAAAGGGACTTGGCGATCATTGCACTGACCTTGACCCCTGAGTGGGGGAACTGTCTGTTTAGGGTAATTCAGAAACAACCTACACCGTAGCTGGAGAGGAGTGCCAGCTACAGAACAGACGCGAGAACCATGGAAATGCTTCACATTGTGGGCTGCTTTTTTTACAAGAGGGAGGAAAAGAGGTTTAGTTCATGCTTACTAGAGAGTAGGAAATTCTCAGCTGCGTTCCCAAACAGCTGAACTTTGCATGTGTGTAGGACGGGGAGAGGGGTGAGAAGTGGGGGGAATAGGAGGAGACTGAGGTCTAAAGCGCTTGATTTAGGTGTGATCTTCAATTATGAGAAAAATATCTCATCTATTTTGATTTTTTTTTAATGCTGAGAAAAAAAGCACCCCTCGCAGGCCCCAGCCATTTCAACGTTATATACAACCTGCAGAGCCATTCAACAAACAACAATGCAGCAAACCAAAAGCAAATCCAGCAACACATCCCAACCCACACAACAGAAAAAACATTAACTGGTTAGACAGAAAAACAACTCCCTCCCCTGGCTGCCCATCCATCTCAGCCAGCCCTGGATGTCCCAGCAAGAAGACAAGTTTCTCTGCATACCCTGAAGGTCGACACAGGGAGGACTTTCAGACTGAGGGGGAACTGAATTACAGGGCTATGGGGCCCTTGGGAAAAAGCTCTGCCAGCAGCTCCTTCTCTTGGCTTCCCTGAGAGCTACCGCCTGTCTCAGCCACAGCAACTGCAGCAACATTACGTGGGGAAGGGGACGCTCACGGGGGTGGGAGGGTCCCAAGTGATACGAGATTAAATGCCAGCACGGGAGCCAGAATCGACAAAACTCAACCCAAACGGCAGTGCTTTGGTGTGAAGTGCTGGGCAAGGTGCTCTCATTTAAGAAATTAACTGCAAGCTTCTGGACTGGGTGGTTTCCAGTCGAACGCAAGGTGCAGCCCACTGCAGGCTGCTGCATGGTCCCACTGTCATAGAGCAAGTAATGAACACCAGGGAGAGCCTTGGCCGAGGCCACCCCAGGGAGAGGAGATGGGGCTTAGGCTGCATTGGGTGGTGCAGAGCAGCAGTGCATCCGCAAGGGCTCCTCCAGGGCCACCCCAGCTCCCAGCATTTTCCAGTGATCTGGGACAGAAATTAGCGTGCTGTAGACTCTGCGAGAGAGATGCAAAGTGAGTAGCAGGGATGTAGCTCCGAGGAGAAAGTACTTTCCCTCCCTCTCCCTAAGGAAAATGAAATTACAGTGGAGTTTGCTTTAAACGGATCCCATTAGCACAACAGGCACCACTGGAAGAATAACATCCTCTGTGCACTGAAGTGAGACACTGACAGCCGGAGCGGAGCAAGCTGAAATAGTCCCTTCCAGACAGGAAAAGGAGAGACCTGTTTACCCAGGACACTCAGTAGGAGACTACATGAAGAATTTTTTTTAAAAAAAAAAAGAGTGAGGGAACCTGCCAGAGTTCCTGGTGTGAGCGAGCCCTGCCAGCCCGCACAGAGCGGGCAGGACGGAGCCTTCTCACAGCACGTGTGGGGAGCCCCCGAGTGCCTCGCTGGGTGTTAATCCCTGAGAAACACTTACTTTTCTGCTCTCCCTAGCACGGGAGTGCCCGCTCCTGGACACGGTAAAACTATCACAACGCAGAGTTAAGCTGCCCCGCTTGAACAACAGGAAGCCCGAGCCTAACCGCCTCCGCTCGGTCCACAGCAGCAATGCCTGTGAAACGAATGAATGAAATCAAGAACACACACCAACCTGTCCATAACAAACAATTACACTTGATCAGTGACCACAAAAACCAGATTGCCCTGGCCTGAATTGAGCAAACAGTAACGCGGCTTTACAGCTTGTTTAATGGCCGCGTGTAGCATATGTAGCCGACTGCTACACCTTCCCAGTTAGGCAGCTCACATGCAAAAGGCAGTCGCATCACAGTTCACAAGAAGTCTTTATCTTTACCAATTGCTAAGGACTCCGGCCCCCAAATGGGTAAAAGTACTTAAGAGACTGAAGGGGCAGAAAGATTTCCCACCCACCCCCCACCCAGAAATGCCTCACCAGGCTCAGATCCTTTGCATCCACTCCTTTCAAAGAGAAAGTCGCCTACGCTGCTTGGGAGGACTTGAAGAATCTCACCGGCTGCCTCGTGGCAGCTCCCAAGCACTGAAACACCTTCAAATCCGTCTGGCATCCCCTTACCCAAATATCATCAGTCACAGAGCCAGCGCATCTCCCCATGCAAGCCTCGTACATCCAGATGGAGCCGCGCAGACACTGACAGCAGCAAAGCACAGGGCAACAGGGCAGCAAGAGAGATTGCTGCTGCTGGAGGCGTGCGTGGCACAGGACAGGGCTGTTAATCCCTAAATTACTGCCTAAGGAGTATGGGACATGTTACAGGATGCAGAGGAAGAGCATTTGGGGATTGTACAGGACCTACGGGATATTTCAGGGGAAGACCAAAAGCAGAGAAAGGGAGGGACCAGGGTGGTTTGTGGAGGAAAAAGCATGGTAAAATAGAGAGATAAGGGGACAGAAGGGACCGGTCGTGTGTCACAGGTTGCTGGTCGATGCACTCGCCTGGCCACACCCTGAGCCTGATGGGCACAGTCTGTCCTGTCCTCTCATTAAACTCCACTTCTCACTATTTTCCTGGGTGAGAGGACTCTTGCTCTGTGTGCAAGGGTAAGTGGGATCACAGGGCAGAGGCCCACGTGTCGGTGGTGCCAGAACAGGAGCAGGTGAGGATGTGCGTGTCAGTCAGTGTGGACTTGCTAGTGATTACAAAGATGGACTCGCTGGTGAGTATCTCAAGTGGCTTAGGAACCCAGTGAGCATGTCTCTCTTTGGGAACGAGACAACTGGAAGAGCTGTCTGGTGGAGGGACCAGAGAGGCCAGCTGTTCAGCAGGACAACTGCTAGAGAGACCAGCCAAGCTGAGCCCCTTGGTCCTGCCTCTTGCTGTCCTCATCCTCCACATCCTCCCCAGCCTAAGAACCAACTCCCATAGTTTCCTCCTCTCTCGCCCTCTTTTTTTAATCCCCCTGACAAAACTTTAAATGGCCTAAAAGCATCCCCAACAAGGATGAGGGAACGCAAATGTCTGAGCAAATGTGCATTTGAGCTGCACATGCTCCCAGGGATGGCATAGTAATAAAAACCAATTAGATAACGCTCAGCAGCTACAGTGAGAGGGAGTGGTACAATCTTACCACGACTAATAGGGTTTTTAATAATAGATGAGTCTCTCTGTGCAGTACTGGAGCGGGGAAGCCGAAGTGGTTTCAGTTACAGTGCATCCCTTTGCCCAGTGAATTTCAGTGAGTGGAAGATTAATATTCTATGAAAGTGGGGATTAATTCGCCCTCCACACTTACTACTTCTACCAGGGAGATCCCTGCAGGGTCAGGACAGGGCTCCCTCTGATGGTGGAGGACGGGGGAGTCCCACGGAGCAGCAAGGTGAGCTCACTCCCGCACCGCCTTGTGAAAGGACACATTACTTAGTCCTACAGGTGCCAACTTTTGAGCAGCTTGGTAATGAAGAACCTGGAAAAGCAAATGCCTTTGCTCTCTTGCTTTCTCTCATGTCCCAGGAAAAGTCCAAAAGCAAATTTGCAACTGACTGCTGAAACAAGCCTGAAGAAAGCCCAACACACCAGGAGAAGCCACATGTGCCCCAGGAGGGCCAGCATCATGGGCAGGGCACCACAAAGCCCCCTGCTTGCATCTCTTCCCGCTTCCTTCTGTTTACGAACCTTCACTTCTTGCCTCCCTGCTCAAAACACAAACAGAAGCCATGGAGGGCATTTTCTTGTTGCCATAGAAACAGTAATTATAATCTCAAACTGTCCTTAATGCATCACTCTTCCCCCTCTAGCACCTTGCAAGAGCTTGCTGTTCAATGGGAAGGCTGTGCTGCGAGAGGTGGAAGAGTGCAGGCGAAAGAGCCCTGACAGCTCACGTCCTGCGCTCGAGACCCAGGATCTCTGCAGCTGCCCGTAATCTCCTTTCCATCAGTTCACAGGCTCTTTCTTTCTTTTCTTCTCTCTTTCTGCCTTGTTTTTCTGTTCTTTGGAGTGTCACATAATTTACATTTATGAAAGGAATTTTCCTGGGGGTGCAAAGATAGTTCAAATTGTCTGTGATCAGATCAACCTTGTGCATAATACATTTGTACGAAAATAAACTCCCTGGGGCCCACAATCCTGACTGAAAGTCTCTGTAATGAAGTATTTTACTCTAACTTAGTTAAAGACGATGGAGATAGGAATGAGTGCGTGCCTGCATGCATATAGAGGAGGGGAAGAAAGACAGGATACTATACACACTCAAAAGCCAGTAATTGTAAGATTACATGCTAGCTGGGAACACTACTGAAGTATCTCATTATTATGAGAAGTTAACTTCTCATCTTTTCCTTTTGAAAATCAGTCCTGCCCCATAAGGCTTCTTGAAGATCAGACCTGGACAACCTGAATGCTTGTCCTCAGAAGGTGTAGGGCAGAAAACTACTCTTCCATCCCTCATCACTTCTCTTAAGAAACCATTCCCATACCACATCCAGACTGAACCAAGACCACATTGAGATAATGACCTTCCCTGCTCCCCATTCTTCTCCAAATGCAAAAGCAAAACATCACCCTCAATTAGAATCACTCCACTGGAACATCAGCCTTTTGTTTTCCAGCCTCTGCTCTATTTGATTCAGAAGGATGACTTCCCCATAGGGCTGTTTCCCCATACCCCCAGTCGCAGCTGAATAACTTGGCTCCCAGGTTCCTGACTAATCCTGTGTGGCCTCTCGGGCTTGGCGAGGCACTTAAACCTGGAAATGTGAAACTTTTCCTGGCAAAACCTTGTTGAAATGAGGACAATTCCATCCAAGGCTTCTGTTTCAATTAATTGGTATTTTCTGAGGATAACAACTTTGCCCATGCACAAAAATATCAACCAGATCTGACTCTTAGCAAAGGTTAAATGATTTCAGTGAACCTTGGGTCAAGTCTGAAGTATAACCGCAGATAGTTAAGTTCTAGTACACTCTGCCATTGACTCACTATGATGCCTTGCGTCAACCTCTGCCCTCTGTTTTCCTTCCCCATCTTTTCCATAGAGGACACACTTACCTCTCTGCTCAACAAGAAACCATGAGATTTCATACATCAGTCTCCCAGGGTTCCAGCCATAGACCGAGGGAACCCAGGGACATCCTCGAGATGTATCAGGCATGGTCAACATAGGAAAGGAATACCACTTGATTGCCACTGCTTTCAATTCAAGAGGATGGCGTCCTCCAGGCTTCTTTACTGTCAATAATAAAATATTGGGATTTTTTTACTCTGTTATTGCAGGCCTAGTACTTCCTCATCCTAGGGGGATGTGGGAAAAATGCAAATAAAAACTATTAAGGAGAGGGAAAGAAGTGGGGAGATAGAAAGCTAGGAGCCCCTGATAAGGGGCGAAGTAAATGGGATGATTCAAGACGCACAAGGAGAACAGGAAAAAGTGATTTGGCAGACAGTACTCCTAGCTAGGATTTGTTGTGTTTGTGCATTTTCCTAATAGCTTTGCTGAGAGGATCTGCTTTGGATAATGCTAGTGCTCTGCAAGAGCCTTACATGTTTAGACCCAGGATGGCTGCCCCACTTTTTTTCAAAGGCTGTGTCACATGGGACACAAAAGAAGAAAATATTCTAGGATGTGGATGTACACACACATGTACTATAGAAATACCTATTTTATCCAAGTCTTTTGGTTTTCTTCCCATTCCCATAACCCAAGAAAAAAAGATACAATCAGCTCTTGTGCCTAGACAGGCCTGGAAAAATTCTTACATCCCAGTAAAGACTTGATTTTCCACACAGTAGGGGAAGTGATCAACTCTTCTGAAAGAGAAACTACACAAAGTACACCTTGAAAATGAAAGCAGAGGACTAAATCCATTCCTGGCAAGAGGAAGGTGCAACTCCCTTTGAAGCAAGAGAAATCAGTGCCGCTGAATTTGTCTTAGGGAGATAAATACTAATAACCAGTCCTTCCCAGAGGACAATCTGATAACACTGAAGTTGACACCCACAAACGTCAGGCAGGATATATTTCGTCCTCTGTGCCAGTATCTAAGCTTATCACCCTATTTGCTTCTTCTCTCCCAAGTCATTTTGCAGGGTCAAAGGCTATCGTGGGGCTTTAATTAGAATGCCATCGTAATGAGCTGACACTTAAATCAGCCTGCCAGTGGCTAAAGAAAATTAACCTTAGAGTCAAATGAGCTCCAGTCTGGGAGTTCATGTCACAAGGGGGCAACAGACGCTTGCAGAGCTGATGTCTATGGTGGAGGGATAGAGAGCTAAACCTTGCATTCCTTTGAACCAAGAGATCTACACTGGGGATCTCACCTATCCTGGCTGCTTCTGATGCACAAATAAAAGCAAACAGTCTCTTATGAGCTTTACACCATGTGTTTGCTGTGCCAAGTCAGGGAGAAATCACCTGGGGATTGAAATTTCTTTTGGGCTCCTTGAGAAAGGATGCTACTTGACTCATATACACCTACAAACATATCATGTGTGATAAACCGTATCCATTGCTATGAATGACTTTGTCATCATAGTTGATTGACTTAGTTGATTACTTCATTATTATGCAAGAGTCTAGGCTGTAAATAAGGGAATGTGCTTCACCCAGCTCAGACCATGCAAACCTTAGGGACCAAATAAACAGTACAAGGCTATCGTCCCCTGCTGGCTAACAAATTGGAGGGGCATTCACAAGGACAAACACACACAGAGGATTAACCTCCCCACTGACCCTGCACCTTCTCTTTATCACTCAACTGTACTGCCCCTTCCCATGTGCATTCTGCACCAGTTTCTCCCCGCACCATCTTTTGGCACAAGTCACAATGCTGCTATATTGCCAGTGAGTTTTGAGTAAGTTCTAGGCAGTCAGCAGCAGTTTTTCCCAGTGAACCCAGATATTCCCTTTAGTACCATTTTTCTTTGCATCCTAAAGGCACCCAGTAGCCTAGAGAAGAAATCCAACGTGCGTTACTCACAGGTACCAGAGAATCCATAAAGGCTTACTGCCTTCTTCAGTGCTGAACTGCCAGTGCTATCATTTTCCACGACATCTCTTTTATGCCGCTGCACTTGACAAATACCTTATGCCTCTCCACAGGTATTTAGGAAATCCTGCCAATGCAGGCATAGAGAACACACAAATGGACCTAACATCTCCATCTATTCAAGACAGAGCTGTGCAGCAAAAGTCAAGAGATTTTTGCTAACCAAACCTGGCCACGGAGCTGCCTGTGTATAGCAGATTCAGCCCTATGCTCCCTGCCATGAGAGGACACATTTTCCTTTCATTAAGATCAGTACACTTCAGAGGCTACTTTAAACAACCCTCGAATCATTCTCAGTGTGTTTCTACTACAACCACAATCAACCTCTCTCTCAATTGAGAACCTTGGGAGATGACTCTACTTATTGTATCATAAAGTTTAAAACTGGAGCAACTCTGCTAGAGTAAATGCAGCAATAATAAATTTACAAAAGGATGCTAAGCAGTAGAATTTACTGCAGAAACATCTTTTTAAAGAAAAGCTGAAACCTTCTGCTTTTGCAAAAGTATGCTATGAAACGCTTGCTTCCTATGTTGCCAATGACATCTTCAACTAATTGTTTCTGAAAGACTGTTGAACACTTCAGTTGGTTCTTCCCTAGTTACAGTCTTTGTTTACTTTTGGGATTTGATTTCACTACAGAGGTCAACTTGTTTCCTTCTTAAGATCAGTGAAGCTCCAATGGGCTCAGTGTTAGTGATCCCAAATTAACGTGCTAGGAACTAAAAAAAGTCAAACCCATGTTCCACCTCCTGTAAGGTTCACTCACAGGATATCATGCAGTAGAGGCTGTGATACAGGAGGAATGAACACATCAGAGTAGAACAGTTATGGGCATTTTTAGACTTAGCATTATTTGCATCAGGGTATTTTAAAAGGGTATAACTTTTAGTTTATGTTAAGCTTGAAGTATAATTTTATTGTTTTGAAAGTACTCCTAAATTGCAAGATTTGGACACGAGTCATTCAATTTGTGACACTTGCTTAAAGGTTCAGCTCCCATAAGGCTTCAAGAGAATTTCAGTTTTCTTTTAAAAAAAGAATGTTATTAATCCCTGGGGGGGGTATATTCAAAAGCATGAAATTGTAACCTTTGGCTTGACCCAAATGTCTTAAACCTAGAGGCAAGTAATAACAAGTGCAGGTATTTGGGAATTGTTCCCATGGGGCGTACATTGGGGAGGACAGTGTTGATCATTTCTGAGGTACATGGCACTTTGGAAGTCAGCCTCATGTTTTGGGGCAGCCAGACACCTGATACTGATAACGGACATCTCTGAACACCAGCTTTGAAAGGGAAGTAATCTCAGGGCTTCTTTTTTTTTTCTCGTAGTTTTCTTCTCCTCTCACCAAATCTTGTAATATATGGACTCAACAGATGGTGTGATCTCTTTCTCCCTCTTTCCCCTCAAGTCAAAAAGTAAAATAGTAAATACCACTGTAAGCACTTAATGCAGAAATAAACCACTGCAGTACAAGAAAGAGGAGCTTCAGACACTTCAAAATAAACAAGGTGTAAGAAAAGACAGGTCCTCATCCAAGTCATACAGTTCCACACAGAAAAATGGCATCTCCTTGTCTTTCTTTTGACAAGAAGAAACAGTTTCCCCCCCTACTCCCAAACAGACCTCAGGCTACTGGAACATCACCAACATTTTCTTTAAAGAGTTGTTAATTAAAATAACATTAAGTATGCCATGTTCAGTATTTGTCAGGCATCAGGAAAGGCTACTAAAATTATCACTGAGGGGCCTATTAAATATCATCATATGCTCCCAGAGTAACTAATTACATACATTTTTAAAGGTTCTGACTCCCCATCCTGCAAAAATCTTTCACTTTTTTTTATTTCTTTATTTACTTGCATCAAATAACCAAACTTTACCAATGTGCTATTCAGCACCTGTCCTGAAGAATGGGCAGGCATTGCCCCGCTGCCCTTGATGGCACTGAACAGCCCGCTGGCATCTTGAAGCTGGGGAGCAAACCTGATGAGGTTTCAATTCCGTTTTTCATTTTCCTCCTGCCTGCTGAACTTTATGTTCCCTGTTTGCATCATTTCAACATTTGGGCAAAAGCCATAGAAAACACTGGAGCTTGGAAATAAAACAGGTACTCTCAGCAATCGAAACCCAAAAGCTTGAGGAGCTTAGAAAACTGTGAGCCCTTTGAGAAAACCCCAGCCTTCCTGACCTGTACCTGCACACGCACCCCATGTAGCAGGATCATGTTGCGTGGCTACAGTGACCAAGGTACATAACACTATAAAGGGCTTGGAGCTGAATTTTTCCTTCTGCATGGGATGGTATCAGAACAAAAACAGTGACAGTGGTTTACTGCAGGGACGGGGTTATAACAAAACCTCTATGCTGTTCTTAATGAACCTGCTTTTCAGAGCAAAGGGAAGACACCTACTCCTAGATCCGTGCCTAATGCCACACCACACCAGGACGTCCAGGCACAGAGGGTATGTCCAGAGGCACGCTTTTAGTCTTGATAACTGCAAGGTCAGAGAGACTGGTCTTGAAGCTCTCTGGGGAGGACTCAAAATTCAACAGAGACGTACCCAGACACAAGTGGTTGCTCCCCCTGGCCTTCCATCTCCCAGAGCAAGCACCTGTGTGTTGCTCAGCAGTGCCAGACCAGGTGAGAGGGCTGACCGCGAGGAGCGCAGCCCTTCTGCTGACTCCGTCCAAAGAGGGCCTTCCAGCAGGAATTTGGAGCAATCAGCGTTCATGATCTTGCCACTTGCTTTGTGCATGAGGTAGACCAGTCTCCTTGCTGACCTTCGCATTGCTTTTGAGGAGGGCAAGCATTTCAGCACCTATGCCATCTGCAAATTTGGTCTTCCCCTCAAGGATACAAAAATTAGGTCAGTCTCTTTTCTCTTCCCCTTCCATTCCTGCAAAGCACATTAGAGCTCAAATCCTCAAGACAAAGCATTATTATTATTGTTGTTATTTTTTTATGGTGGAAGAAAATATTAATGTTACAAATAGCTGCCATTAGCACAAGCAGAGCTGCATATTAATATGCACACGGGTGTCTCCACTGTCAGGAAGCAGAGAGGCCCCAGAGGCCCTGCTTTCACTGGGGAAAATGATGATGGCATTAGCTCTAATGATAATGATAAGGAGGCTGCCATAAACGATATGACAATTTCTTTTGTAATCCTGTTCGGGCAAAGACTTCTTCCTTACTCTCCAGTGTCCGTAAAAGGATGCTGTTTGAACAAATGGCAGCTTGACTGATTTATTTAATTTCACCACAGCTTTATGGTTTTCTTAAAAGTGCCAGCTCTTTGAGTCATGTGACTAAGAAAGAAAGTCAGTTAAGCCTTTCAGATAAATTCCTAACCACCAAGATTTTGGAGAACAAGATACTAAATAAAAAAAAAGAATCCCACATCTATTTATGTTTTTAAAACCTTGTGATGTTTGAGTCTTTTTGGACTAATGATACGATTATATCCAAGGACAGCAGAAGCTATGAAGGAAAAGAAAAATGGATATGAAGAAAATAACCAGTGATTAAAGTTGTCTCTGACATAAGATGTTCCCAACCCTATCACAGTCTTTCTCCCCCATCACTTATCATCATGCTCCTATGCGTGTTACTTCTAGGATGCCACAAAACATCTTTGTGAGACTATGCTATGAATCGGGTGAGAGAACTGACCTGGCTGAAAAGTGACAAAGCAAAAGAGAGCAAAGAGAGGTATTTCCTACAGAAAGGTTTTGGATGTGCTCAACAGCGCAGACCTGCAGACAGGCGTTCTGGTTCAGCTGGGAGGGCAGGAAGAGGGTGGTCTGTGCTGTTCCTGTTACTGAGAAAATGCATGATGGTCTGGGGGAAGAGATGCAGAGGGAAGATCTGGGTTCCTAGGGCCCACGTGTCAAGAGCCTGTCAAACCCTGTTTTGGCTCTTCCAGCTGCGGAATGAACATGAGTTTCCTTTTTTTTTTTTTTTTAGACCAGAAGCAAAGCAGAAATTGTTATCCCCAGTTGTGATGTCAAGGCCTCGGTTTTGCAATAGGACTTGGCTGCAACAAATGCAAAAAAAATTTCTTCACTGAATTCTGCACCTGGACACAGGCAGATGATGATTCTCACTGGCTCTGTGGCTGCTGAGCTAATTACACAGCTTTTCAGCAGTGTCGCTGCACAGGGTGTCTCTGGCCTGGAATCGTCTGTCACGGCTACAATGTGCAACAGGGATCTGAATACATTAAAGTGTCAGGGAGGTGGGGATGCTAGGTTTTGGTCTGTCAGCTTCTGGGCTGAAAACCCTATTGAGCTCAGCTAAAATACTACACTATCTGCTCTTCACATTTGTTCTTGTGATGTACATCCTGAAGCTCATCAGAGGGAAATGTAAGCTTTATACCAGCAATAACGTTCTTCGCAGTAAACTCAACCCAAAGGGACTAGCCAAGACCGCAAAGAGCCCTTCAGATGACTGCTTCAGATAAGGTGGCCAGGTAAAAATTCTTGGTACAGCAACATGTCCACAAACTTGGCACACACAGACCAGTAACACAGGTATTACAGAAAGACGGCTTCCTCCACCCACACAGCCTGGAGGATGCAGGGGATAAGGCACAAGCCTTACAATCTGACTCCTGGGTAATATCTGCCCCGATAGTATAACAGCAAAAAGAACCATCCTTGTAGTACAAAACAGCCATATTAAAGCTGCAGAACTGATGGAAAACATCAGGGTAGTCAAAAATATGAATCCTATTTGTTCTCCTCTTGCACTTCTTACTCTCTTTCCCTCTGACTTTGTTGAGTGGTTCAAGCCTGCATCTCAAACTCACTCAGTCCCCACACAGCTTCCCAAACCCTTATTATTCCAGCTGGCCTGCACAGAGAAATGTTTTCTCTTTTATTTTCTTGTTTTGGAACAGAACCTCAGTTCTCCAACAGAATTCCTTTGCAAAGGCAGCAGGAATGCTAAGCAATGACGACCATGCTTGGGAAATGCCACATTATCATAAATCTACTGTTTCGGACACATCCAGAACCAATAGCAGATCTTCTTTCCCAGCTAAACCCACTAAAATAGTGCAGATAATCTGGAGAACTTCTCTAAATAACCAGGACCACAACACTGCAATGGTAAGCAGAAGCACATACACACACCCAACAAATGACGTATATTAATATCAGCTGTTCAATACTGTCTCCCACTGTGAAAAGTTGAGAGAAAAGAATTAAACTAATATGTGAAGCCTGTTTGATGTTTCTGTATGACTAGAACTTATACCTACACACAGAAGTCTCTTGTTCACTCGTACTTGGATTTCCAACCATGCTGTTTGCTGGTCTCCCAGAACAGCATTATGTGGTCTACCACATAATATCTGCAGATTTAGAAAGAGAAGGAGCAACTCTGAATCATACAGTACTCATACGATCCTGGAAGCCAAATGCACAAACCCAAAGCTATTCCCTGGACAGCTGTATGGGCTCAGTACATAACCAGCTATATGGCACAGATGCAACCATAAGGTGCTTGAAAAGTGGAAAGATGAACTACAGCCTGCTGTATGCTAAGTCCATACAGACATAAATCTTGATTTCAAATGTGGCCATCAGGACTTCAGTACTAAGTGGAAATAAGAGCAATAAAAACATACTTTCAAAAATACTGTACCAGACTTAGGTCATGCACCACAAGAACATAGTGTCTGAAAGGGAAATCAGCGTGGCAGATAGGAACACACTTGCTTGAGGCTGCTGTTCCCACGCACCATGCACTGTGGCTGTACAGGGGGGCACTACAGTCACCACGAGACAGAAATTGCACCAGTGCAACTGGCACGGCCCTCTTGACACCCAGGCTAAAGAAAGGATGCAGTGATAGGGCTTAATAATCTCATTATAAACCAACCTGGGGGAGGGGAGAAGTGACAAAAAACAGATTATTCTCGCTTTTGATCACAGATGATACTCCATTAGCCCAGGACAATGATACACGCATGTATTCTATCAGCACCCTGGCACAGGCAATGACTTACTGACAGGGTATAAGGCAATGCAGGTTAGTCATCCCGATCGCTGGATCACACAGTCACAAGACATTTGTTTTTTCCAACAAGTTTTTCTAGTAAAGACTTACGAACAAACAGGAGAGCCATGAACACCTGAGACTGGACACTCCCCACTGCGGCATTTGAGCCAAGGAACGCAACACCTTCTCAGTTCATCACAGCCCAGTCAACTGGTACTTTTTGCATAGCAAAACCAAAGCTTCACTTACCTAGAACGGAAGACAAAAAGAGAGAGAGAAAATATGGTTAGTGGATTTCCCTGAAACATACAGATGCTGCTTATCTTTATTTCCCAGGTGATTCCCACATCCCAGCACCTCGTTAGGAGATTCCTGACATGTTCAGGAACAGTAGTGATCTATGATAGCTCTCTTAGCACATGGCCACCATCTCCCCTGCTGTAATTGGTCTGTGCTGCCATTTAATGTTATTCAGATTACTCATTAAGAAAAACAAAACTGAGCAGGTGTTTTCATAAACATCTTGTTCTATTTTTAAAAAAAAAAAAAAAAAAGAGAGAGAAAGAGGCTCCACAACAACACTGACCACACAGACAGGCACAAATTATTCTGACTGTGGACAGCAGGGTGCAGAAGGTCTTGAAGACTACCAAAAGAAACTGCAGCAGGAAAGGGAAGGATCTCCTTGTTAAGGGAAGGATGGATTGAGTCACTGTGCCTCATGGTTCTATCATATATTATCTGAACTACAGCTGCAATGAAAGGCCTTGATAATCCTGGCTTAGGTAAAGAAGGCTCTGCCATGGGATGGAAGGAGGGAACAGATGATCCTGAGGTCCATGCCATCCCTGCATTTCAAGTTTTTCATGAAGACACCACACCTTTGTGTGCAATACAACACAGACTTAAGAAAAAAGATGTGACTGTCTCGCAAAGAGCTACCACCTGAATAAACCAGAGGGAGGACATAAAAAGGGGATGTTAGACAGGATGAGAGGAAGCTAAGCAGGTCTGAAGCAGTACCATGCCTTTCTTTCGAACCAGTTGCATCTTCACTCAGAGCGTGGCTTGGATGTGCTGCTTTCTCAAATGCTGATTTAGAGGTCTGGAGCCAGGACCAGCAATCAATCAACAAGGACTCAATCTTCGTGAGCAATAAATAACTAAATAAAGATTGCTTGTTTATTCTCAAGAGTTAACCTGCCTCTGAAAGGTAACTTGAATTTCCAGAGAAGGG
This sequence comes from Gorsachius magnificus, assembly GCA_034008185.1. NCBI lineage: Eukaryota > Metazoa > Chordata > Aves > Pelecaniformes > Ardeidae > Gorsachius > Gorsachius magnificus. Next base: position 128,291,728 of record CM067081.1, read on the forward strand.
GGTAAGGCAACTATACCAAGGTTCAGTCCTGAGAAAGGAAGAGCCTCCCTCCAGCTCAGTTTTGAACAAAGCCAAATCAGCATTTTCATGTTTGGAAACTGTGCGTTGCATTTACTCCTGCTCGGTTCTACCAGTCCTGGATAGCACAGAGCAGCACTTAAATATCCTGCACCAGCTTTGCCTACCACCACGGGCTGCCTTATTTGAACTGTAATGGAATATAGCTACTATCACAGAATCCCCTAGAGGAGATGCAGCCAGGCTTGCACACTATGGGGAAAGAAAGAAATAGATTAATATACATTCACAGCACATTTGCAAAGAGATTGCTTTGCTCATAGCGAGATTTGCACCTGTATAATTGTATCAGTTTCAAATTAATCATCATCATACTCTCAACCAATATATGATCTACAGAGTATGCTTCATCCTCGGACTCTCATAATCGGGATAAAAATAGCTGGCTCTAAATGCACCAAGATTTCTGCTGGTATGCAGGAGACAATAAATCCCAGCTGACCCACTAAGCCTTGGTATTTTGTTTCTGCAAAGCCCTAGCATGGCACATATCTTTGCGTAAGTAAAACTTGGTCTGCACAACGGCAGCACCGTAACATTTACCGATACGTTCCCTTTGCAAAACATTGTAAAAGTAGCACAAGCCTTACTTTTCCAAGGAAAACTTAAGCTCAGAGAGGTTAAGCGATTTTCCAAGAGATATATAGTGCCTCTGTCACACGGAGGGATGCAGGACCTATAACTTGTGGCTTCCCCGACATACACATCTAATTACTGGATAACTCTGCGCAGGAGCAGCGACCCACAAGTGCAGTGTAGCATCAGCCCAAAGCCTCCCTAGTGCCGTGCCTGCCCCTCCCCTGCCGTCTCCTCCAAATGGCTCCCAGCAAAAGGAGGGTTCCTTAATTGTGTTATTAGTTGAATTATTAATTGATATGAAAACAGCATTTTACTGGGCATAAAAAGTCATTTGGAAATGAGATAAAATGTTCTCGGCGCTGCCTGCCTCCGAGCAGAGCCGGAGCGAGAGCTCTGACAGCTTGATTATTAAGCACATTAGTGCAATCTGGTGAGCTCCCAACGTGGGGAGAGCGGAGTCCCCCAGTACCGTATCCATCAGGCCACATCCCTCTCCTTTTCCCTTTTTTCTCACCCCATCACTGCCTGCTTTGCATTTATGTGGGAGACCTAAGGAGTAATTTTTTCTTTCTGATCAATCACAGCTGTCATCACCGCAGAGCCGCTAATGATAGCGGCAGTGGGCAAATGTATTTTCCCTTCAGCCCCACAACAGGTAAGACTGTCTTTGTGCCTCTTTTCCAAACCCTCCCGCACCCCAAAAGGGAAGAGATTATTTCCCAAGATGCTGCTCGCTGGAAAGGAGTCGCTTGCATTTCTCTGTCTCCAAGTCTTTCGCGTCCCACCGTGGAAACAGCAGTCTGTGTATATACACCTTCCTCCGCAAAACATTCCACGATTTCACGACAGGGTGAGGGTGCGTGTGCGTGTCTTGATGCCCTTTCAGCCTTTTCTCCAAACCCTGTCTTTGGACACAATACGCTTTCACTCCCAACAGACCCTTTTCCCCTGGTGCTGAGAGGGGACACCACTACGGATGCCCACCGTGTCATCCATACCCTTCTCTGTCCTGCTCCCTGGGCCTGCCCCCCTCTCTCACCCCCTTGTCAGCCTCCCAAGGCTTTGCAGAGCCATGGCAGGAGCAGAGCTGCCTGGAAGGTGGTATCAATTAATTCTGAACCTCTGTTAAACAGGCAAATTGCGCATGCTTGCACAAGGAGGGGGATAAACCCCAGGCAGCCCCCTCCCCTACCTTTCAAAGGGGGTCACCCTTTGCAGTCCCCTCATCAGTGGGAACCCACCCCCACTGACCCACACCTCCAACACGCAGCCAGAGGAGCCGGCAGACACCAGTGATCAATCCCGTCTCTTACATGCAAACCTTGTAATTTAGCAATAACTACTCAACCACCATTGACCTGCTAATTAATCCATGGATTTTTTTGTTGCGGCTTTAATCGTTGGCCCCGATATCTGAGTCACTTTAGACTGCTCACTCTGCGCGGAGCCTAACCAACTAAATGCTACTTCAGCTCTGTAGTAATAAAACACTGAAATATATTGACTCCCTGCCAGCTCTCGCGCTCACTCTCTGCCTCTCCGCTCGCCGGCTGAGTGCTGGCGTGTGAAGGGAATATAGAGAGGGGAAAGCATCGGCCATGAGAGATGAAGTTTGGGACACAGGTGAGAGAAAGCAAGAATCAGTCACCGGTGACAGGCCACCCAGGGCAGCCTCTGATCCCTGCTACAGCCTTGCTCTGACAAACTCAAACCTGCATCCTGAAACGGGCTTGATGGTGCTAACAATTCACAGGCGTTCCTGGATCCTGCCTCCTTTCTGCCTCCCGCCCCTTAAGCAGGAAATCCTTGTCCTCTTGACTATCGCTGTTACACTTGCTATATACACGTTAGAGATAAAACGCCAGATGGTATAGGCAAAAAATGAATCCATGAAGTGGAAAGACGGGAGATCTGGGTTGGTTTTTTTTTTTGCTAGCGCTGTCAGAGGATCTCCACGTAAACATGGATGAATCACCATGAATGCAGTTTTCTGAAGTGACTCGCACCTCGTGACGCCTTGCTAAGTTTTGGGAGATGGGGAGATGGCAGTTTGAAACCCTGACGTGGCAGGAGCTGTGGACGCTCGGCCCGCTTGGACGCTGAGTGACTGTGAACCAGGCCCTCGCAACAGCCGTTTGGTTAATGGGGGTGACACTGATGATGGGGGTGGGACGGAGATGAAGGGACTAATGGGCGACAGTTTAGCGCTGAGAGCAGAGAAGTAGGAGGACGCTGTTAACCCGGTCAAGAAAATTCTCCATTAAAAAGTATTCATTTTCATTTGGTTAAACTCAAAATGGAAGCCCTGTCAGCGGCAGCTGATATTTACCCTCCTACATGGAAATAAAGTGGAAAGCGATAAGCCCTTCCAATTACTGACGCAGCTCGCTGCCATCGCTTTCACTGCAGCTGATCCGTAGTCCCGAGCCGTTCCCGATGCCCACCCTGTGGCCTGCTGCAAAGAGCCACACCACGCAACTGCCCAAAGAGCTCACGGGCTCCCTCCCGCTGAGCCCCACGAGCGAGTGGTGGGGAAAAAACACAGGCAACAGGAATAAAAGGGCATCTAGGGGGCTGGTGAGGACGAGGCAACTCCACGAGCAAGCTCTCTTGTGCCTTCCCCACGTCGGTCCATCACCGAGCAAACAGAGTAGCGGTGCCCTTGAAGAGCGTGGGCTCGGCACGGCTGGAAAGACCAGCACACTCCAGCCACAGGGTGATGCACTGGCCCGCTCAGAAAAACCCACCGTGCCCCTACACCAACAGCGCAGTGACACTGTGACCACAATCCAATACCACAAAAAAATATTCCGCTAGCACACCTGAGGTGCTGGAACTGGGGGCAGTGGCAGGACAAAGGCACTTACTGTCGGAGAAGGCTATTAGGAAAGCAGCCGTATGGTGGCCCTATACTTCCTGATCCTAACACCGCTGTCTCGGTGTAAATAGCCAGTGTTTCCAAGCCCGCTGCGTCCCCCCATCCTTTTCTGTTTGTCTCTGTAAATAGCCATGCCAGAGCATGTCCGGGGTACAAAGAGTGGCCAGAACAAGGCTTCCCAGCAACAACGGGTCACACTGGCAACTCTGAGGGGGTTTGGCAGCAGCATTTCTGAAAGTTTCCTTGAGGACTTCCTGGGATCTTATTGTCCTGATGTGCCCTCTCTTTTTTAATACTGCAAATAATGTTTCTGAAATGCAGGTCATTTGGGGTAATTTATGATCTCTTTCATTGCCAAGAGAGTCTATCAGCAGCGGACGTCCTGCTGATCAACACTTCAGGACTTTTGAACAAAAAGGATTTTTCTGTGCTTCCCCCCAAACTGTCTAGAGGCAGCACGGTTGGCTGGGAGGAAGCTGAGAATTGCTTGGTCAAGTGCCGGCGCACACTGGGTTTGGAGATGCTGCACAGAACATGCAAAATATCTCAGTGAAAGGTTGTCATTTTGCTGAATAGCTTTGTCACTGAATTGCTTGATCAAAGATACCAAAATGAACTGAGTCGCCATAGGCATGAGAAGAAATGCTTTCTCTCTGTTATATCCTACCTAGATCTTTTCTAGAGCAATTACCACCGAGCGAAACATTTCCATTTTTACAAAAAGCTATGCATTACAAATAGCATTTTTGAACAGGAGGGACATTCAACAGACCTCGTGTGCTTTGGTGGAGAACTGTAAACTGACTTCATTTTGTGTATGTGCTGCTTTACAACATTCTTCCCGCCATACATATAGGTCCAGTCTAATGGCTGAACGATCGAGACCTCAGAGTTCAAACCTACTTCACCAGGGTGTTTTCAGTCTGTGCTATTAAGCCTTTTAAGTGACCTACCTTTTCCAAGGTGGAAGGACAGCGCCCTTGCACCTGATGGCTGTCTGACGCCAACCTCGGGCAGGATTATAAGGATCATGGGGTATCTTTAAGACATAGTTTTATTCGCTACCCTCAAAAAATGTATAGGTGGCTTCTCCTCCCTATTCACAGACACGGGGAAGTCAGGAGTTGCTCTACTGCTGTATCTGCCTGCACGCCCATGTCCAAAACAAGTCCTTAACAACAAGTGACTATGATTTATGTAGTTAAAGAGCTTTTACGCTCTTACGCTCCTGCTTTGCTGATTAAAGTGCTGCTTTAGTGGTGTAGACTGCAGTGGAATGCTTTAACCCCTGGCGGCAAAAGCAGATCTTTGCTTAAATTAAACCTCAGCTCTTCCACACAGAGACAAAGGAACCAGCACCTACACTAGTTCTACTGGAAGAAAATTGCACTGAGGAACAGATACACCACATCCAACCAGCTAAATAGTGGTGACCATGCTAACTTAGTTCCAGGTGAACACCTTCCCAGAAAGGAGGGTGGGGTTTAAATTAGTTTCAGCCCCTACCAGTTTTCTGATATGTCTTTGGGGTCAGTCCCATGAAGATGCTGCCTCCACTACACCCCAGAAGGACATCTTCCCCTCAACGCTTGACTACCTTACACAGCCCAGTAGCCACTTTGCATTTACATCAGGTTTTCCTTGGAGAAACATGGATGGATAAGAACTAGAAAGTAAGAGAGATGGTAAATTAGTTCAGGACTGAGGCACAATGCTCTGCCTGATGTGTGATCTTCTCCTCTACTCCAGCGAGATCAACTAAGACTATTAAAAGAAATCTTACTGCTTGGGACATATACAGGGAATAACAGCGTGTGGGAAACAACCTTGTAAGGAGAGGGAGCAGTCAGATGAGAAGTGAGAGAGCTTTTCCACCTGTGGTTGTCCTCCAGGAAATCTGACCTGACATTTACAAGACCACCATCAGAAACATCCTATCTGGGCACCTTGCACACGAATTTCTGCTCACCAGCCTTCCTGGGAGGCTAGGAAGAACTACCGTGCCCATTTGAAAGAGGGAAACAACAAGATTCAACAAATTCCTCAAACTCAAACTTGCAGCCCCTAGCAGTGATGAGAACCAAACACAGATTTTCCAAGTCTGGCAGCCTAACTGCCTTTTCCCATCCAGTTTTCTGTACTGGAAAGCAGAACAAAAAGTTGGGGTTTCTGCTTTCTTCTAAAAGCAGCATTCTCCGTACCTGATTGAGTCTCTACAGCCAACCATAGAGAATGAGTTGGACCCTTCTCATCTCAGCCAGCCCCAGACAGGTGCCCCACCCTGTCCACCATCCCACCATAAAGTTTGCCTCATACTCTGACCATGACAGCAGCGCAGGAGCACTTTCCAAGCCTCGACACCTCTGTCTGCCCGAGGGAGCTTGCAGCACGGCAGGGGGAATCTGCCAAAGCCGGCTTCAGTGGGAGGGATCTGCCCAGTTTGAATTGAACCCCAGCTACCACTTCTGTACAAGCAGGTCCCCACCTTGCCGATGCCGGATTGGCACAGCAAGCTCAGGATTAGTTTTGAAATTCCTGGCTCCTAAAGCAGCAGCAAGCTGCCTGCAGCCTATCCAGCTATTTCACCATGCTCTTGCAGCACAGGGAAAAATTCATCTCAGTTGAAAGACTGGGGTATAGGAAGTAGAGTGGCATTTCCCAAGTGCCCTCCCCTCAACTCACTGTGGCAGGAGGAGGGGATGGTCCTGTTCAGAGAGAAACAGCCAGAATGACTGATTGCATCCATGCCACTGAAAGATGCTGATGAGAAAAACCCAGGCTCCTGCCTGTCATATTTTGAAAACCCCCAGACGCTGGCTCAGAGCCTTGCCTGTCGCTTTCCTTAAGCCTCTGTTGAGGAAGAAGAGTGAAGATCTCGGAGACAGTGTTTAGTGTCATAGACAGTTCAGCAAGAGACAATTTTTCACCCCGTTAAATCCCTCTGCAGAATATTATCTGCTGGTTTTCCCTCTTTTTTATGATTTTCTTATGATTATCTCCTGCTGTTTCTGTACTCGGCAGCCAAATAAATAAATAGCAGTATAGCTGTCAGCAGCTTTAGCTGAGCAAGAAGGCCCTGCAGACAGCCTTGGTGGGCTACATCCCTCCTCGCCCTCAGCACTGCTGCCCTCCAGGCAGTATCAGGGTGCGGAGACCCTCAGTATCCGGGTGCGGAGACCCTCGGTTCTAATGGCAAGAGGGGAGTGGGAAGGGGCAGAGAGCAACAGCCTCTTGCTTCTCTGCCTGTCTTTTGCTCTGTGGGCAGGGACACGTCACTGTCTCACCTGTGAAAGATGATGATGATGGTAACATTAACAGCAACTTGATGGGGGAGGTGGGCTGTGAATATTTAACCCCCTCACCGGTGTTTGGAGCATGTCTTTATCATCATCCCACAGCACAAATGAACAAAACAGTGTCAGAGAGGTGAAGGGACTTCCATGGGGTCACAAAGACAGCCTGTGGCAGAGCCAGGAATAAAACCCAGCCAATCTGATAGCAAGGCACTGGTGTCTTCTCCATAAAACCATTCTGCCCTTTTAAAAAAGAAATGCACTTCTTTCCCTTCTGTATGTCTGCCCTTTACTCCCTACCTTACCTACTTTGTCCTTTTTTCTGCCTAGTTTATTTGGACGGCAGTTGCACAGGTGTGCAGAGCACTTTACAGACAAATGCAAAGACAAGGCACCCGCACAGGAGAACTTAAGAGTCTGGCCACTGCTTTCACTCATAGTTTGGGAATTCTTTTGCAGACTCATTTTTTTATGCTGCTCAGGGATTCCGGTCCCTCTGAGCCATGTTTAATTCATCTCCTATGACTCTCTGAGATCCTTTGCAGATTCTGGCTTTCTCATGAGCTTGGGGCTCCGATGTTGGACTTTTTTTTTCCATATATAATTTTCTTCTCCTCCTTCCTACTCAGATAAAGCTCTTCCTCTACTCCAGCTTTCGTCTTTGGTCTTGCTCTCTCATTGTCTTTTTCTCCTCTGCTTTAAGCTTATCTTCCTCATTTTTTTCTCTCTGACCTCTCTTCTCGTTACCTTGATATAACCCATTCTCTTTTATAACAAGTTTTCTTATACCCTGCTTCAAATACCCTCCCTAGCCCCCATGTCTACCTCTGCCCGTGGCTCCTCTCCTTCCAATCAGCACTGTTTGTTGGTCAGGTGCTGGATCTTATCAAATAGGCACCTTTCCAGGGATACACAGTATATTAATAAGACGATGAACTTCTTACTGCAAACTATGATGAGATATACAAAATTGGCTCATTTTTAACACAACCATTGGAAGCTAAGTCTCAGGACAGTGCACTAGCAGCATCAGAAGCTGCAACAGAGCAGGGCTGGCTAGTTTTTCACAGTGTGAGGTATCTTAACCCAGCAGTTGCTTATTTGATTAGCATGACCACTTTTACTTCCATTTTTTAAGAAAAAAACAAAACAAAACATCTACTTCCTTCCTACTTCTCCCAACCCCATCTAACACAGAGGTCAAAGCAGCAGAGGAAGGGGCAGAAACCCATGCCTAGATATCTATCATGCCACGAACACGTCTCACACTTCCAGCTCTTCTCTCAATATCTTCCAGACTTCAAACTACAGTGCTGATGGGAACAAAAGCAAATCTGCTTGGGGAAGGATAAATTTCTTACCCATTTTTATTTGGATGGTGTGACTTCAGTGAGCAAAGAAGTGTCAGCCCACTCCCAGCTGTCACAGGAACTGGCTTTTATCTGACAATGCTTTGAGAACCCAAAGTTTTTGAAGACATGAAAACAAGAGCTTCATGCCTTATCCTGCTTTCTGATTGTGATCACTTTCCTAGCACCAGAAAGTGCAAAGGTCAAGTCAGTTACTTTGCACCTATTTCCACAAATTTTTAGGAGCTCCATCCACTTGATGAAATGTTCTTCAACCACTGCCTTCCCTCTATTAGCCATCATACCTACTCTCAAGGATTTTCTTGTGATTAGGTAAAAACCGAAGATGTGATTGTCAGAAGACTGAGACAAAGCCAGTCCTCGTGAAACTGGAGATCACAACACTGTCACACTTCCTACACCCATTGAATGGGTTAATACAGGAACTTCACAGCTCCTCTAAGCTGTGCCCAGAGGACCTGAAACTCAAGATGCTGGGAACCACTGGAATACAGGCAGTCTACTGGGTTTGTGCAAGAACAGACAATCATGACCTTAGGTTTAAAACAAAACTAAAAAAACCCCCACAAACGAATGCAACGAAGTTTTCATGGTTACTTGCCTGGTTTTGAATGCTTTAATCTCCCTTGCCTATTGCTAGTATAATATCTAAGAATATTATAACAATACCTGCTGTCCTGAAATTGCAGAGCTGAGGTGATTTGGACCCTGCTGTAGGGACTTAGAATCATAGAATGTTTTGGGTTGGAAGGGACCCCTAGAGGTCACCTAGTCCAACCCCCCTGCAGTGAGCAGGGACACCGCTAACTAGATCAGGTTGCTCAGAGCCCCGTCCAACCTGGCCGAGAATGTTTCCAGGGATGGGGCCTCCACCACCTCTTTGGGCAACCCGTTCCAGTGTTCCACTACCCTAGTGAACTTCCCCAGGCACTCTCTGGTGCACAGTCCCATGCTCCTCTTCAGTCCCTCCTTAACCTGTGGAGCCCCCAGCTATCCCTCCAAGCCCCCCACCTATCCCACCGAGCCCCCACCTATGCCTCCGAGCCCCCCACCGCTGCTGTTCCTGGCCCTACCCACCTCAGCTCTGCTTCTCCCGTGGCTGTGAAAGAAGGCACCCTCCCCCCAGACAGAGGCCAGTTCAGGCGAGTCCCGTGCTCTTCTCCAAAAGCTGGAGTAAAAGCAAGCAAGGAGGGAAGACAGAAAGCAAACAGGCCAGGGGGCTGAGCTCTCTCCATGCTGATAACTGCTGGCTGCTCCTCTCTCTCCCCCACCCAACAACTTCTCCCCTTAGCTGAGGAGAGACCGTGAGCCCCAACAACATCCGTGCTGCCTCCCCATGCGGCAGGCAGAGGCGAGGGCAGCCAAGTGGAGAGCTCTCTCCTCGGGCTATAACAAGCAGGAGCTTCTGGAGCTACAGACAGGCAAAAGTACTTTTGGCAGGAATTAAATCAAGAATACTTAGGGAATGGTCTGGCTAGCCAGAGAAAATGCAGCCGTGATTGGTAGCTCAGCCTGCCACGCCTTCCTCTTGCACCCCGCAAGGACAATCAAAATGAAATTATTACTGCAATCTCAATACCTGGGTCTGGGCAAACATGCCCTAGGATCAAAACCACAAGGCGTATCACCTCATGGGAGCTGTGCAGCTTTCCCTCAGCCCTTCCTGTGCTTTACAGTCTGGACCGATACTACTTTATGCTGACCTCTCAAGAGGCAACCCCCTCCTCCCCACCAAAAGCCGTTGTACCTTGGGTGAGCAAAGGGAGATGAAAAAGCAGCAAAGCAGGAACACTGCTGCAGGGACGGAGATGGACTGGGAAGGACAGGGTGTCGAGTTTGCCAGAAACCATTAATGAGTCGAGGAGGCCCCATTGCTACATCAAGGCCAGCCTCAAAGCTCCCCCTTAATGCTCCAAGCTACAGTGGGCTCTTGGCTGGGAAGAAAGAGGCCGATGACCCAAATTTCAGAGCTTGTTGCAGGAGATTGGTTGGCCTAAACCCCCCTGTGATGCCATGGGCAGGGGTCTCAGGATGGCAGGAGGCCCTGCAGAGTCAGGCCAGCCCACGAGGGCATCCAGGCATTAAACGTGGCTAGGTGGGCCAGGGAAAGCAGGGGAGCAGCAGCCATCAGAGAGCTAAGGCTAATAAAATACTGCCAGTGCCCTGCTTGCTGGCAGGCGGAGCCAGCGCCGCCAGGAAGCACGGGTAGAGCCCGGAGCCACACAAGCATTGGTGCCATGGGCAGCAGAGCATGGCGAGAGCTCCACGAGTAGCAGCCGGTGCCGAACTAACAGCCCGCCTGCTGGCACAAAGCTGGGAGAGCTGGGCAGGAGCCCGGGAAGCAGAGAGGAACCGTGCTCCTGGGTGAGCCGGGCGATGGAGGCGGGGGGGGGGGGGGGAAGGCAGCTGCTTCATGCAAACCTCCGCTTCCCAGACCTTTAATGCTCAGCAGTCCTTCGCCGACCCAGGGGAGCTGGCAGTCCAGCAGAAGGATCTCCCCAGGCAGAAGACAGAGGGATAAAGCAGCAAGAGCACACTGTGCTGAGCATTGGTACGAGTACAGATCTGCTGGGGCACCGCACAGTTTGCTAAAGGAAATAGAGAATACGTGGTGGGAGCAAGAAGCTGTTGTGCTTGGTCTCATGTGAAGTCAGAGGAAAACTGCAGTCCCTGCTGCAGTTATTACACACGGTACAAGGCAAGGGGCAGTTGCTGAACCCCAGAAAGGAGGGAAAGGAATTATTAGGCTAGAGCAAAGCTGCTGGCACTACGGAGTAGTAGCAAAACCACCAGTCCCTTTTCTGCAGTGACCATCAGGCGTGTGCATTGCGTTCGCATGTTGCTAGTTTTGCTGATCCACACTTCCCAATTACCAAGAAACTCAGATGGGGAAGTTTTGCACGCATCTGTGCTGCTTCTTACCCTGTTTCTGCCACCAAGCAGCTCAGGAATGGGTTTTACCCCTGATGTTCTCCAAGAAGCTTTCACAGTGAAAGAGTACTGCTGAGCATCTCTCGCTACAGGAAAAACAGCATTGAGCCACTGATGAAGAGCTTGACTGTGCCTTGTTCACATAACACCTTAACTGGCATCAGTGGAAGCGTTGCAGGAGGGCAGTGAGCAGCCTCCGTCCCTACATGTCGAAATACAACTGCCACACTCATGAAGCTACTACAGCTAGAGGGGAATTGAGTTGTTCCCTTCCACTGCACTGTCGAATGTAATTTACTCCCTGGCATTGTGTGATCAAGCAAAGGATGGGCAATAACACACACAGCAGCTTGTCCTGGAGAATGGCAACTTCACCTCTTCAGCTTTTAACTGAGCCTGACTGCAACTTCAGTCAGGTATTCATACTTCTGCTGCAGTGTTCCTATCCCTCGCATTCGTGGTGGGGAGACAAGAGAAGGCAGCAAGGGTCGCTGGTATAAACTGGGGAAATCAGCATGCCAGTAAAGGCAAAATCCCCAGGCTTTCCCCTGGAGGAGTAAAAGCTGTTTAGAGCAGCGTGTAAATTCACGGCAAGAAGCAATAAAGGTGAGTTTTATACATTCCCATTATTGCTTGTACGTCTTTGCAATAATGTTTATTGACATGTTTGAATGGAGCACAAGCTGCAGTTCGGTTCAACTGCCTGTGAAAATGGGACATTTGTCAAGAAACAAACCTTACAGGTCTTAGTGGCTCCTCTCTTCCCAGGTATTAGTTGGGCAATACTGGAAAGGGTATGGAGCACCAGGGAAAAGGCATCCGTTGAGATGCCCAGGGTGCCTTGGCTAGCAATCCCTGAGGTGCAGAGAGGGAGGGGAAAAGCTCAGCAGGTTAATGGGGAGCGTTTTACTTTGCATTGACACTCATGCACAGCCTAAAAGTATGCATGCACATCAATTACAGAATCCCTATGAGGCACAATAAAATTAACCTTGCATGGCCAGAGAGATATACTATAAACGTGTCTTGTTGAAGGCGCTTGGCATGGCTTTACCCAAGGTACCCTATAAGAACTTGGCCATGACTTCCCTTGGCACGCAGAAATGCCCTTGCTTCTCCTGTCCACCAGGCCCTATTCCGTGAGGTGAGGAGCCTCCTCTAACTCCTCTGAATTTGGAAGATCCCTGAAGACACGCAGCGCATTTAAAATTCATTAAATGCAAAAGACATTCTTCTTCAGGAGTTACCATGTCAGAACTGAATGCCCCAGATTTCGACAAGGCTTGGACTGGACTCTTAGTTTGGTCTGCTACAGACACAGAAATGACATCAGTCATGCCATGCCAAAACTTTTGGATTTGAATCCCTGTGCTGAGCTTTAAACAGCCGATGGTTCCAAACATATCATGCTCTGTGGTTCTGCTTCAGGCATGCTTCACCTCTCATCACCCTTTTTACACTAAAAACTCATGGTATGGGGCTACCTCTGTTTCCATAAAAAGCAAGCCTACCACGCAGTTCATGCACTTTAGTCCCTGTTCTGTAGCCAACGCTCTCCCGCCCTGTCCCACCATGGGCTCTGCCAATCCCGCGTGGCGATTATTCCAGTCATATGTCCTCTCCACATGTGGCACTCATTACAGGACAAACTAGACCTCACCTGGTGGACCCCTCCCTCCCCAGCATCCTGCAATGTCACTTCTCATTAAGCGTCATAAACCTTTCAAGTGACAATTCTCTCTGTGTACATTGCTGCACCAGCTCAGGGAATAGGAACGGCCTCTGGTTAATATCACATCACTGCTGTGGCGCTTTTTTTGGTGCATGTTGATCAAAAATTACCTGGCTTAGAGAAAGCAATTTAGTGATAAATGACGGCCCATTCAGAGGTAGCTAGTTTCAGCCATAGGTGCCAGGTAGTAATCTATTTGTCAGTCCTTTCAGGTCTTCCGCGCTGACGAGCAGTGGCACAGCTGAGGCACAAGAGCAGCTCCCAACTCTGGAAAGTGAAGCCCCCTCTTCGGAGGGCAGAGAAGAGGGCAAAGAACTTAATTCCACACCTTTTCAGCTGCATTTGCAAGGTGCTCTCGAAGCAAGGAGGACCAACTGGGAGGGATTAGTGAGGTCCAGGGTTCCAGCTTTGACCTTCAAAGGGGCTTTTGAACAGACCTCAAAAGCAGAAAGAGCACAGATTTCAGTTTCAAAAGTGCCTGAAAGCGACTGGATGAAACACTGAGTGGGGGGACGCACCAATTCATACAAAAAAGCCAAAATTTTTCATTGTTATCAGCTTTCCCTGAACTTTCAACAGGAGCATTCCCACAATGAAATTTTTGGACATAAAGGGACAAAAAAGTAAGTAGAGTAGCCAGACTCCTCACCTAGGATATGCAGCTCTCAAGATCCAATTCCTCTTCTGCAACAGGATTTCAAAGCTCGGGCCTCCCACCCTTTCTAAGAGCTACCACCTCTCTTTGGCACAAAACTAACTGCTTACAAAGAGCAGGAGGTTTACACCTCTTCTATGCCCTGCTCCTGATTCTGCCTGAGGGTCAGGAACACAGAAAAACAACAGCAGCTTTCCAACACCAGGACAAAGAATGTAACCCATGGTTTGTTTTGGCCATGGCATAAAAACAGAGTAATTCATCCAAGCCTGCTTGTTCACAGAATACATAAGGTTTAGATAAGGATTGGCACACACAGCTCACAGGACAAGTTGCACCTCTCCAGCTAAGAGAGGAGCTCTCAGTAACCTTCAGGATGAGTCTGAACTCTACATGCAAATACTTCTGAAATTCTACCACGCATCATTTGATATATATTCACATTTGCGGTTCCCAGTCATGGAGAGGTCACAACATACCCCAAAATTTGAAATTTACAGCCTATTTTCACCTTGCCAGCCAGAACTCAAATTCCAGAAACAATTCTTCAGTCTTTTTCTAGATTTAGTATGCTGTTATGGGACATTAGAAAAACTCCTGACTTTAAATGATTGTCCTATGGAGAAGTTTGAAGAGCAGAGCCATTACCAGAGTCCTGACAGGGAACCGCATTCACACGATGGCCTTGGTGCAAGCTCCTCTTTAAAAAAAATCAGAATAATTTGATGGTGCTTCCTGATGCCCCGTATTTAGGGTCCCTGGAGAAAAATGCTTCTTTTTTGTGACAGGAAACTACTCTTCTCCCTTTGGTTGGTGCAAAAGGTCTGCACCTTCCCTTTCCATCTACCCCTTGCTGGGCTGCAGTATGGTTTTCTTGAGTCATTCAAGTTGGGAAGCTGCAGCGGTGAGCCAGTGACAGATCATGTCTAAGCCCTGCAGGTACCAGGGCAGCATGCACTTGCTGTCTTGAAAGCAGATGCGCAAGGCAGCTGGGACCCTTCCACCAAACCTCTCCTCCTTTTTCCTGCCCTGCATAGCTCCATGCTCCACTTGTTCCTTCTGTTCCTCTCCCATAAGCCAGGGAGAGCTGATATTTGGAAACAATTCCCTCCCTCTCCAACTTGGCCCCCAAGTCCCCTCTTCCTTGTGACCGTGCCTCAGGCAGAGCCATGATGGCTGCCGGATGCAGCAGCCTGGGGAGGAGCGGGGCTGCCCCACCACTTGCAGCTGGGACCGCTTCCCCCTCTGCTCAAATGAGGGATAGCTGACGAGGAGGGAGAATCCTCACCGCCTCCAGACCTCAGCCACGGCACCCCACCATGGGCACAGGCTTCCCGCCCGCGGCCGGCCGGGACTCGTGCAGGTGCGATGGCGTCGGCGGGAGCTCAGGCAGATTCCCACGCCTCGGGAGTGCCGCCGAGAGCCGTTCCCCCCGCCTTCGAGCCGGCAGGTTTACAAGCCTCTAATTCCCAGCTACAAGCGCTGCTCTCCGTGCCAAGGAAGCAGCGGCGCATGCTGTCATTCACGCGGCTGGAAGGCCGCTCCTGCCAGCGTTTGCGGCTATCGTACCAGCTGCTCGATGCTGGGAGCAGATGGCGGGATGGCACACCTGACAGGGAGCAGACCTTCCAAGGACGAAGGGGGAGGAAGATTTTGCAAGGCGGCATGGCCAGCCCCTATCCCCAGCCATGCACAGATGAAGCAAATGTAACCCACCCGTCCCTCTCTCCCACCCCCCCCAGGTCACAAGAAGAGATTTCCACGCTAGGGTAAACCTGGACAGGTGTCATTGATACCTCTAAATTTGTACAATTCTCCTGCCTCAGCTGAAACGACCTTTGTTTGAGCTAATTACCAAGCACATTGAGCTAATTATCAAGCAAAATCCCAGCTCAGCCTTTCCCGTGAGAGCATTTTCTTCGGGAGGGCTCACCTACTTTAAGCCCACTCCACCTCCTAGAAACAGCAGCGCTGGAAAAGGTGAGAGCTCTGGCTGAGGGTGAGCGTACTTCTTCTCCAGCCTTAGTCCATCCCAAAATGAGATGACAACAGAGCAAGGGCTATGGAAGTAAACCCAGTTCCAGCTCCTCATTTTCCCCAGATGAAGTTACCGAAAGGAATGGATACAGGAGAACATCACAGAGCACAAGAGATATAAAACAGTGATTACGTCACATACAATCCATCCTGAAGAACTGATATGTGAGCGCACATACATTTAAATATTTGAAAAGCATCTTTTACAATGAATATCAAAATGACTTACAATCCAAGTCAGAGAAAAATGCCCTTACTTCTCCCTATCTCCCTTTTCTCATTACAGAGATAAATCCCGGGTGCATCTCTCAGCTACAGAGAGAGACTGAAGAATACATATATATAAAAACATCTATATGTGTGTGTGTGCGCGCGCGTGCGTGTGTGTGTATGTATAAAATATACAGCAGTAATAATCTCAACGATTTTAAGAGAACTTCACTGCAGAATACAGCCAGCCTGGGAGATGAGAAACTCTGGGTAATAGCCGAAGCCTCCCTCTTTCCATCTGTGAAGTGGGTGGGAAAAGATGCCAGGTAGCAAGCGCGTGGGCTTGCATTGTGTGCCAGAAAGTGAGGGAAAGGTAGGAGGGAAGGAGCGGGAAGGATGGTCACACCTGTGTAGCCATAGTGTTTGCGGTCCGGCAGCCATGGACAGTCGGCACCGTCAACACCAAGCAGGCAAGCAATGTAAGTGCTGCACCTATCCCAAGATTTTAAATCATGCCAGTTACAGAGTGGCTCCCTTTCCGCTGCTTTCTTGTTTTATAAGGAAAACTGAAACGAACCGTGGCTTCAGAAGCTCAGTCTTGTTTTGTTTTTTTTCCTGTCAACCCCCCCCGCCCCAGCTACAGTGGAACTCAATCAGGAGCCTTGGCAGCGCTGCTGCCGCTGCAACTGTGCTGCTCCGCACGTCGCAGGGGATGCTCTGGCTCAGGGGGGAGCAATTCACACTCGCGTACACTGAGATGGAGAGATGTTGCTCTTTTAATTAGAGGCCTTCACCTCTATTCCCAACCCTGGTCACACTTGAAAGCGTATGCAACAGCACAACTATGTCTCAATGTACTTTTCCCTCTCTTCTCTGAGATTCCTACTCAAATTCACGGGCAGTTTATTTGAACACATTTTGTGCCTGAACCTCTCAGTTTCTAAGTGCTTTTCTCTAAGTAAACACATACACATTCGTAGGTTTTGAGCTGTGTGGCTTCACTATGGATCTGGGAGCATTACCGTATGCGTAGCCCTGCAACAGCCTCCTTGTACAATGCAACAGCCTGCAAAGCTGTAACACCTTTCACCGGAGCAGCACACGGTGTTCTACCTACGCAAGCCTGAAGAATCCTGTCAGTACTCCAATAAACATTCACAACCCTGAATCATGCAAACATCATTAATCAGTTTTCTAGAAAATAGAGAGGCTTTCCAAACAATAAGAAAAGCTCATTTTCCCCCTTCTTTCTGTCATTATATGAGCCTCAAGGGTGGATGCAAGCCATATTTTCAAGCCCTGCTCTGACACCAAAACCACAAAAGGTTGAGAACAATTAACTTTCAGAAGCAGAGGCATCTGGTAAAGCACAAATTATCATTGAGACACATGACAAAAATCTCCAGAATTGGTAGCACTACGATTGCCTTCAGTGTAGAAACCAGAAAAAGAGAGAGATTATCTGTGAAGTGGCATGTACGAAGCATCACGACAAATAACAACAGTGAGAAATGCAGCGTAAGCCTCCTGACCCACAAAAATGCTTTTCCAACCAGACCAGGCTGTCACCATAATGTGTGTTCTCAGGACCCTGTGCACCCAAATGAACAGTTCTCTGTTGTACTTTTAACTATACACGCACTGGATGCCAGGATTTTATAGTTGTGTTTGCCACGTAGGAAGAGCACAGCCTTCTACTCTTGCAGATGCACTGCTATATTTACACAGCTGTACATACGTGTCCATACAAGTATCCAGTGGTAAGGCGCAGTGCTTGTGCACATGCTGAGGCTCCTACATGTGCAGGATGCCAGAGTCCAGTATATATGTGCCCCAGATAACTAATCAGAGCCCTTTGCCCTGGCTGTCTCTCTTACTGTTGGAGCTTTGTAAAAAGTGACAGGCGGATGCAATTCTCCTCAGCTTTGACTCCTGGATGTAGCAGTGCTTGCATGGACCTAGGTGTTGAACAAATGATCAGCCAGCTGTAATGTTACTTTAAATGCAAGTTTGTGTATGGGCTCTGGGAACAAGCTTGAGAGATGCAGCTGAAACGAACGCAGTCACTCTGAGAACAGGATCTGCATAAATCACTGTCCGGTGTATTCATTCCTATTGACAGATTAATTCCTTTCTCAGGTTTTGCTTAAAAGTGTACCACTGAATACTAATAACAGTCCCCAGAGCTGCAGTAATGTCACTCAAGGCAGGGTGAAAGATGTCAGAGGGAATGATCTACGGCCTTCTTGATGGGGGAAGCTCCCGGCTGCTCCGGCTCCCCAGGCTGGCAGCTGGGAGCAGCGGGTGGAAGGAGCCACCTCCTCACCTTGCGAGAGGATGGGATTACTTGAATCTCTAATTCTGGCAGGAGGCAGCACTGTAAGGAACACCACAGTGACACTAGACCTGGGAGAAAACCTCTCAAAGTCTGCCAGAGTAAAGTTGGAAGTAGCATGGTAAATCCTCATCTCCCCATAAAACTACCTGGGTATGCAACACAGCAAGGGCACTGGCCTGAGAGGCAGGGCAGGCAGCAGAGCAGGGAAATGCTGTAATGTTTCCCAGCCCCAGCTGATTCCCTAGCTGCATTTTATTCTCTGCACCCGAAAAAAAATGAATGCAAAGATATTTTCACTTAATCAAGTCTCCCAGCCGAGGTGTCAGGCACAGAGAAATCACTTGTCACTCCAATGCTTCCCAGCATGCGCTCGCTGCACCAAGGAATGGAGGGCAAAGGGATTACAGAATTAAGCGATACCGGTACAGCTGCCGGAGAGTGGCCAAGATTTACCTGTCACTTGGAAGAAAACTCCATTTCATTTCGTGATTTACTAAGAGTGAAAGTTAAAGTGGTGGGGCCTGGCCAAGTCCTGGGATCTATAAGTAGGCGACGTCAAACCGTCAGCCCGTGACAGCCTGCACCAGGCAACTTAACCTTTCCCTGGGCAAGGCAAGAGCAGCTGCACGGTAATCCCTTGGTTCAGGCTTAGGTGCAGACTCCTAGACTCCTATCAGACTTCATCACTGCCTGTCAGTTACCTGGAGGACCGCCTTCATCCTTCCTCAGAGGACCAGAAGCAGTGTTGCGCTGGCGTCATGCAAACGCCATGGAGATGGGAAGCTGCTTTTCCAGACCTGCAGGGCTAACGCCAGCAAGTCTGAAGAGAAACGGTTGTTGGCACTGTGAGGTGCCCACTTGATTTTTGTTGAGGACAACACCAGCACTAGCCTGGCAAGGTCCTGCATGGATCAGGATGAAGTGCAGGAGCAGAGAAAAAGGCCCAGCTAGCACAGTTCCTCTTCCCCACCTCTCCCGTACAAGGCAGGCTGCTTGCACCGGGCTGTCTCCAGCAGAAGAACTGGCAAGACTGTGGGAGTCCATGATGCTGTGTCTGCCTCTGCTGATGACAAATGACCCTTAAGACAAAATCTGTCCCTGCACATACCCTTTCTTTAGCGAAAACACTCTTCTTTTTTCCCCAAAAAAAAGTCTTGGCCTTTATCACTCCTAACTCTCTTCTCCACTTGCTCATGTGGAGATATGACTAAGAGCCCTTGGGACAAAACCCTCAGAAATAACATCTTGCTCTTCTATTTTTAGTGCACACCTCTGTTCTATTTCACTCCATCAGACTTCCCATCTTTCCCCAAGATTCCACCAGCCTCCTTCTACGCCTGCTTGTCTTCCTCCTCCAAACTATCCTCCCGGCTTATGCTGGCTGGGAATGAATTCTCATTATGCCTTCTTCGCAAGCAATCACTGCCCCTTTGTTACATTTTAGTTTGGCTTTCTGCCCACATTTTGGGTCGTGGTGCCTCCCCCATCATTCTGCCATTCCACCAGAACTGAGCAGCTCAGAAGGGCAAGCGACAAGCTCCTGCAAAAAGGCACAAAGCAGCAACTTCAAAGATATGGAGGGGAGCACTTGGGTGAAAATCAGGCATTTGCAGCTTGGCTGGCTGTTTCTCCTTAGCTGGCTGAACCAAACTCCAGAGCTGGACGTCTCTCAACTTGGAGAAAAATCTAGTTCACTTGACTGTATTTTAGGTTGTAAAAAGTGTAAATAGAGTACTTCTAAAAGTCAGGTGTACCTGAAGGCAGATTAATCCCAAAGTGTCATGAATCAATGCAACACGGTTTCATACTGCAACGATAACGATAATTCTCAGGCTCTTTATCTGTCATCCAGCTTTGTTCCTATTGATTGCGTCCCATCATAAACTCAACTGCACCTTAATGCCAGCGGGGGCCTTTTTCCTGCCCTATTTCAGTGCCGAGAGCACACTGCCTTCCAGCTTGGTGCAAGTCCCAGCCCTGCACAGCTCAGAATCCTCGAGCTTCTGCTTGTTGTCCGTACCATAAATGGACCCAAGGATTACACAAACAGTGTTGGTCCCCGCAGGTGCTGGCTAGCTCTTAGCTAGAAAGACATCAGCACACGTGATGCTGGAATTAAAAGGCAATACCTCTGCTAAAGGGTTGTCTGCCTCCTCCTCCTGCTCTGCCAAAGGAACACGTGCTGGCTACGCTCATGTCCTAGACAGTGTCACCCTTACCATGCAAACTGCATCTTGCTCCTCATTAAGAGTTTATATGCTGAGCAGCACCCTGCTTACACAGGAGCCGCAGACCGTAAATACCCCACGAGATGTACATATTCTGCCACTAAGCAAAGACTTCCCAGGTAGTTTTGATCCTCTGCTAGCTCCCCATCTTTTCTCATTCCTCCCCTCCATACCAGCCTCGGTGTTTTCTTCTATTTAGACTAAGCCCTTGAAAACCCTGAAATCCATCGACGCACGATTACCTTTGCTGAATTTCTGCTTTTCAGTTTCTTCCACTTTCCTCTTCCTTCTCTTCCTCATTCACCTGCACCTCTGCCTGTGCTCATTCCATATGTTTTGCCCCCCCGATACCTCTCTCCTCTGCCTTTCTCTGCTTCCAAGCTCCTCTATCAGTCTTTTGCTTTTCCATTTCTCTAATCTACCTTGACTTGTCTTTTCTTTGCCATTTTAAAGCAAAATTAAGACTGCCCATGAATATAAGTGAAACGTACCTCCCTGGATATTTTTAAATCTTCCAAAACAAGCCTCAAGGCTCAGTCAAAGCCTATTTGCCCAGAAATAACTACAGAAAAAGGCTTGCGCCAGTTACAGGCACAGTTCTTCACACACACACCAGGAGGTTCTTGTCTGTTCTACTTTATCTCCAAACAGTGGCACTGAAATACCATTCAGATTCCCTTCCATGTCCTTCCTTGGGTCAGAGCTAGGCAGAGCTGAAGGGGAAATGCAGATTAACTGGTTTACTGCACTTCTGATTTGGCCAGTAGTCTTTTCTACATATATCCGCTGTTCTGATACACCCCATATGGCATGATTTATCTTACCTACACTGCAGGTAAACTCCTGAGACCTCCCATTTTAGACACAGATTTGTAATATTGCTTCTCCAGAAGTGAGGCAAGGCCACAGTGCTGGTGGGGGGCGGTGGTGGTATGGCCGATCACCTTATTTAGGTGCAAAATTACTCAATCAAGCATGCCTGGACTTGACATTTTCGCCTCAGCCTTCACCCACAAGCAGCTGGAAAATCAAGGAGATAAGCCTGGCTCCACTAAAGAAAAAAGATGGCCAAATGTGGCATGTATTTTGAAAAATGGGAGGACCAGGGGATTATAAAGCAGAGAGCTTAGCTTTGGTTCCCAGGAACCGACTGGGACAAATAACCAGACTACTTTTAAGCACCTGCAAGATAACAAGGAGATGAGTAACAGGCAACATGCACTTGTCAAGGAAACTCATGTCAAACCAAACTAATTTTCTTCAGTGAAAGGGTAACAGGTCTTGTGGACAGCAGAGAAGCTGTTCAGTCATACATCTTGACCTTAGTAAGCCTTCTGATGCCCTTCCTCCTGACATTCCTACAGGCAAGCTCAGAAAATATGGTCTAGATGAACGCACTATACCATGGCTACAAAACCTGCTGGAAAACAGTACTCAGAAAGTAGTTACCAATGGTTCACTGTCAAAATGCAAGGATACACCAGTGGGGTTTCTGCAGGGATCTGTTCACAGCCTGGTGATACTCAGTATTTTCATTAATGACCAGGATAAAGTCTGTTTATTGAATTTGCAGATGACAGCAAGCTGAGAAGGCGTGCACATGGAAGACAGGCATGGAATTCAAAATTATCTCATCATATTTACAACACAAACTGATAAAAAGTAGAATAAAATACTGTATTGGCATGTGCACTTTGGTAGGAATAACAGCCTCCATGGATACAGGATGAACAACCAGGCAGTCAGCAGCCTAGCAGAAAATGGGGTTAAAGCAGAAAAGGCAATGGTAGGCCAAAAGCGTAACATGAATCACTATTGCCTTGGTAGTAAGAAAAAAAGCAAAAACCATGGAAGTATACCAGGGTGCAAATAACAAAGCACAGAAACTAATCTGCTTTGGCTAACGCTGGTGAGAGTCAGCCAGAGTACTGTGTCCACCCTGGGAGAACGAACCCCAAGGGAAGTGCGGCCCCGCTGGAGAGAGACCCGGGGAACGCAATAATAACCAGAAGTTGAGAAAGCACCATTTCTAAGGGAGCTTTAATGCATTGGGGCTGTTTACTTTAGATAAGATAAATGAAAAGAGAAGACATTAAAACAGTTTTTTAAAACTTCAAATGTTTCACCAAAAAAAAAACGTTGACAACAGTTTGTTCTGCATACCCATGGTGAATAAGACAAGGAAAGTGGGGTTTAAATTGCAGAACGGTTGGAAGTCACCTCTGAGATCTAGTGGCAAGGACATTTAAGCACCAGAAGAGATTTCCTTGGGCTGCAGAGACCCCACTGTTGGAAGGTGTTTCAGAGTCAGCTAGAAAAACGTGCCAGGAAACACCTGAATATAGCTCATCTGGTCTTCTGGCAGTGTGATGAACGAGATCCCCTTGCCAGCTTACTTCTAGCCATCTCATCATTAAAAGCTTCTCTCTCACATGAAATACTAATCCACGTACAATCCTGTCCTCACAGGCACTGCTCACAGAAATACGTGAGTTACGAAAAGTACATGAAACTGCTGGTCCCTCTGCTGCCATGCCACGTAGTGCTGCCAGTGCTTTGCATGGCCACAGCAAACGCTCCACAGCGTATCTCTCTAACCGTGCAGTGGCACAGGCTAAAACTTTTCTTTCCATCTGATTAAAAAGAGCAGCTTATGACGCAGCCCATAAGGGATTTACTTTTTTGGCATCACTGGGGATGACCCCACCAATGTAAGAAGCTAAGGCAGTAGATCCCAAAATAGGGGTCTTGACTCCCAACAACAAAGTCTGAAATCTAGCAGGAAAGATCACTGCCCCTGAAAATGGGGCACCAAGAAGAAAATTTGGAAACTGCTGAGCTACGGGCTTTTTCTCCAAGAATCTGACAACTTTCCTTCTCAACTGAAAGCTGTTCTTGCGATGCAAATCCTATATCGAGGTAGTGGCCTTTGTAACTCTATATTCCTCTACAGTATAAGGAGCAGCAGGACAAACACAAGCTCCTGTAGCAGTGACCTGGGTTATCAGGCAGGTCTGTGATTAGAGCTGCACAGAAAATGGAATTTTGTCCACAGGGAAACCATGGTGTCCAACACTTCCCAAGCAAAAGCACTCTGACTGTACATTCCCATCCTCCTCTTTGCCCGTGAGTGGTTACAACGGCCTCTACTGACTGGGGACCAATTCCCGGGGACAGTCCAGGCACCAATCCCTAGATATTTCCTCAGCGCATGTCCCATGCTTATCCATATGGGATCTAGGCAGTCTGGACTTTGAAGGTAAATCACGGGATGAGAGCAGAACGCCAGAGCATTTTTCACAACCTTCCTAATGCAGATATTCAGGTCTCAAAACGTTACTAGCTGAAAGGACACTCGTGCCTGTGGTGGGAATATAAATGACTGCAGCACCGCATAAAAGGTATAAATACCAAGGGAAGAGAAGAATGGCTTGGGTCAGCTCAAACTCATCTAACTGAGGAAGAAATGACACCAAGAAAAACAAAATGAAGGCTCGGGGTGAAGGACTACTTAGCTCAGAGTGTGACACCCCATATTTAATTCTCACCAAGAAAATGCAAGATGCCAACTCCTGCATGCCTTTGCATCGACCTGCAAAACTGCAAGATTAGAAACCTGCAAACCTACCTGCTTGTGCATATGCATGCCTCTCAGTGAAAAGAGCTGCTGATTTGTGAGGCCGCTTTCCTTTCTGCGATTTTCTGAACCTCTGCTGATCTCCTCTTGTGGAGTCTCCAGATGGTGTCTTTACCGAAATGGAGGCTCAGTGCTCCCCTGGACCCTCACATGGGTTAAGCACTTAGCCATTGCCACAATGAGAAACACCTTTTACAATTCCATTTGATCTTTCTCAAGGATTACTAGAAGCACCTACTCTGGCTGTAGTGAAATGTTAGGCTGCAATAAATGATTTCACCGTAAGAGGTTTTAACTGTCATAGGCATCAAAATGGCTTTGCAATGGTTATGAGTAGATTTAACACAGAAGTTTGACAGTCCCATGTGCTCAACATCACACTGAATGATTCAGTAATGATAGTGTACATATCTCCCCAGGGGACCCCAGTGTGAAGATGAACAGACACTTAGAGCTCCCAGTCCTGTCCCCAGAAACAACGAGGCATCTCACTTCCTTGGCTGCATTTGGGCAGGAAACCAGCTTTTCTTTCAGATCACATTGTTAGCATCAGTGAGTAAAGGCACTGGGGATGATTAGGCTTCACTTCTGGAGGCATGTGACAAGTCTCCCCCCCATTCATTCACCTGATGTTGCATTAACTACCTGCAAGGGGATTTCTATGCCACTTGCAAAACTGGCAGTAGAGCATAAGAAGCAAGGTGTGGCAGGAAACGTTATCAGAGGAGGAGATACATAGCTCACAGCCCATACCAGACTGGGGCACGAAGTAGCTGGCTCATGCCTGTGCTGCAAAAGGCAACACCTCATACAGCACAGCACCCGTAAGGCCATGCTGGGGCCTTCAAATGGGTCCAGAAAGGAAGGCGTTTCCAGCACACCACCCCCCTTTGCATAATGCCTGGGGCATGGAAAAGGAAAACCCTCTGCTCTCCGCAAGGTAAAAAGCTTATGTTTGAAAGAGGGTTACTCCAAGCTTGGTATCTGGAGCAGGTGCGGACATCTGGCTGGCTTTCTCGGAGAGTGCAGCATTCACAACCGGAGACAGATTTTTTCAAAAGAAGCTGAGATTCGGACAACGAACCCAGTGTCCAGGTTTTCAAAACAGAGCTCCTCACACTGGGAGCAAGCTACGTTTGAGAAATGGGACCTGTAATGACAGTCTTACGAGACACCACTTACACATGCTCAGACCCTGTGGTGGGGGTGGCAGCACATCTAAAACGCTCCTGCGCGGGTGCTTAAGCGCATACTTAAGCTAAGCAAATACTTAAACTACAAATCTGTCGTTCCAAATCAGTTTCAAATAAATTTTTCACTCAGCAGCAGAACATCATTTTCTCCTGCATATGGACCTATGACCAATCCCTCTGCCCTTCCCAAATGCCCTCCTAAAACTGCTAACGTGGGGAAATCTGAAGAGCTCCAGCCGCCAAGAGGAATCACATGTACGCTTGTACAAAAGCCGCGCAACACAATTCCACTTCTGAGATTGTGAGAAATACTGTTTCACTAGTAATTCTTCTGATACAGGTTAAGAAACTGTAACAAATAGAACATACACCAGCCAGCAAGGAAGGAGATGCCTGAGAAAGTGCCCATGCAATTAACTTCCCTCTTGATGAGAATAAGCGCAACGAAAGGAATCAGACAAATACAGGGCTGATGCATTTTAGAAGACAACATGAATATTGAGAACTAAAAATAATTTCACAGGCTTCTAGAAGCAATGTGACCAGCTCCTGTAAAAATGCTGAGGAAGAAGGAAAAAGGTATGTGTGAGCCCAGGAAAGTCAGTTACAAAACAGAGGATGTCCCAAACTTAGTTTGGATGATCCATATAAAAGGAGAATGCAGAGAAACAGTACCCCTTCTGCCCTGGACCATTACCTCTGCAAGGTGAGGTGTGGTTTGAGTACAAAGTGCCAAAAAATTTCCACCAGTGACAGCTAAAACTGCAGACAGATTCGATACACGGTTGCATTGCTTGTTTTAGTAACTACATTTCCAATTTTAGAATAGGGAATGCAAAACTTCTGCTTGACTAGAATAAAACACGTTTCTTTCCTAGGAAACCAGTTTACTTTTCAAAGCTGCCTCCGTTAGAGCTGACAAGTGCTTTAAACCACGAGCATCCCAAAGCAGTGAACTTAAATCAGCAGCACAGGTGAACACACTGGATGCCTGCAACCCACGACAGGAGTGTAATCCCAGACATGTTTCCGACTAGATGGCACCAGTCAGTTTGACAGCTGATACCGCCTTCAGAATGACTGTACCTGCAACAGGCACCGCTTGGGCTCTGACAATAAGCAGATTTCTCTTGGACAACTCCCAAGTGCAGAAAAAAAGTCCTGTTTTTCATGCCTTCCTAATTATTCCCAGTCATTATCAACATCTCATACTTAACGTTGCCTTCCACCAAAAAAATCCCAGGATCTTTGGCAAAAACTGTCGAGTTGGTGAGAGGGTCCCCCCTAACTTCAAAGAGACTTCAACAAAACCAGTTGTTAATGCGATTCCAAAAGCTTGTAAGGACTACAAATTCTGCACTGGACATATGGAGGAGAGAAAGACTCAGAATGAATGCATGTAAAACATTTCCAAAACGTTCCAAGTTTTGGAATGCTAAAATATGTTGGAACATTAAAACATTTCCAAAATGTTTTAACATTTTTATGCATACAGAAGCGTTACTCGGAGTATGATAATACAGGACCTCGAAGTGAATCTTGCATGCCCCAGCAGGGGACTGCCAGTCTCCCTTTCCAAATGAGAAAATCTTCATAATTATTAACTTCCAGTCCTGTGCTGCCATAAGATACCAGAAATTTAAATCTCTCACTATCTCACAACTAAATCTTGCTAGGAAACTTTTGGGGAAAAAATACACATTTAGAGAAAAAGAGCATTAATTTGGCAGGCAGATCTGACCTTGTTCTGCACATGTATGACTATTTGAAGCAGATCATGAGTTTGCAATTGGTATTTTTGATCCTGTCTGCAAGGAAGAAAATGGACTCCCGAGATCTCTTCCAACCTTTCATTTTTGCTATTCTAATATTGGATTGATTCCCAGGCAAATGAATTACTGGATGCAATGCAGGTTAGACACTCCAGGGTACATAATGAATGGGGGGTTTATTATTATTTATATGTGTGCGTGTGGCTTTGCAATTAGCTCATGGGTTTAACTTCCAGACATGTGTGCGCAATAGGGGGGAGAGAGAGAAAGAAAGAGAACAAGCAAGGTTTGTGTCTACGCTCATAAATCCTTTACCACCTAAGCGTTATCTCCTCTCACTCTGCCCTTGACGAGCTTTTACTGCCCACAGTCCCAAGAAGGCCCTGAGTACCTGCCTCCTAGAAAGCCACAGGTTTATTTGGGGAATTACTCCTACCCTGCTGTGGTAGAACAAGCCCTATAGTTGTGATTTGCAATGTCAGAGGGTTAGGACGTATTAAGAGGAAAAGAAAGGGAAAGCCAAGAGCCTGCAGTACAAGTCCTCCCCCTGGTACATACACACACACCTGCAACATGCTTCCGTGATAGCTTGGTGGACACCCACCTCCAAAAAGCTCCTCGGGAGCACATACTACATCACGGTTGAGTGGGTCTGCCAAGCGAGCTGGCGCTCTGGCAAAGCCCAGATCCTGGCCCAAACTCTACTTTCGAGGCATAATCCCCAAAGCATTTATCCACCGAAGGAAAAAGTGGTTCCACAGGAGCTGAGGGGGGCCAGGGAAGCCATGTACAGCGCTGCTAAAATAGCAGCAGCTGCTGCTCAGCGTGGGCAATTTCCCTTTATTTTCCCACTGGGAAACCTTCTCTAAAGGCAACATTCGTGACAGATTCGAGCGTGAGGCTGTATGTTGGTATTCCTGATCCCCCTCCGTCCCAGCGCTTCCCCGTGGCATGACCACCCTGCCTCCCTCCCAGCTGGCGGGAGAGGGGATTGGAGCTGCTGGGAGGTGGGCACCTCTGGAGGCCCCAGGGTGGGCAGGCTGAGGGGCACCCCCAGGCGCACAGGATGCTGCCGGGGAAAGCAGGCCTGCTGGGACCTCACCATGCTCTGCCTCCCGCGCCGTCCCCCTCTGGGCACCGATGGGACGAGGCTGTGCAGCGCTGCCATAGCACTGGCTTCTGCCAGCCACGGCTGCCCACCTGCCTTGGCCACTGAGGTAACAGTGCTGACATCACAGTGCCCGCCCTTGTTGGTTGGCTGCCTGCCCGGCAACCGTGCTGATGTCACTGTGCCTTGCCCTGCCACTCAGGCTCCTCGCCGGTGATGGCACTGACATCACAGCTCCCACGGGCAGAAGCTCCGTCAGGCCGATGACCCCAAGCACGGCTGAGGGACAGGAGGGTGGAATCACAGAATTGTTTAGGTTGGAAAAGACCTTTAAGATCATCAGTCTGACCGCAGGTCTGGCTCCACAGCGACCCACTCTGCCCTCCCAGGGCTCTGTCCCCAGGCGCTCCCACCCTGCTCCTCAGCTGGCCTGCAGGGCCCCGACTGTCCCCCTGTAGAAGCAGAGGAAAGGCACAGCCGCCATCAGCCAGGCGGCAGAGGGGCAGCATTATTTAGGACAGCAAAGAGCATAATCTAAGCGTAACTACGAGAGTCATTTTCCTTCCATCAGCTTGACCCTTGCAGGAGGAGAATTAACTGCAGTTACACCTGGTGGGCAGGTGGAAAGGCTGTAGCAGGCACTCGCAGGCGCAGCACAGGCACAGGAAAAAGCGCAAGGGGGGCAGGAGCCCGCAGAAGGCCCTGGGCGTAGAGGAACGGCCTAGGCAAAGCCAACGGCATGGCAGAGCAAGCGGAACAGCAGGCAGCACTCCCCAAGGAGTACGATTTCTGCGCAGCCAACGCGGGGAGCGCAGGGCACGCGCTGCTTGGTGAAGCAGGCTGCCGGGAGGGCTCATGGCCCTTGCTTTTCTGCTTTTCCCCCTTCCCTTAGAGGGAGAAGCATGCCTCCTTAGGCTACCATCCAAGCCTCTCCACTGTTTCCCTAGTGGGATAAAGGCAGAGATAGGAAGAGGCACACAAGGGAAGGCACGCTCCGGCTTTGTCTAGACTTCCTAGCGTTTTAACTCATGTTAATTGCTCCCCAATTAGCTGGAGTTAGCTAACACATTTGTAAACACCAGTCTAGACACTCCACAAACATTTGTTCTAAGACACATATGTAAAATAGTTAAGTGGATGCTAAGGCAATTAAGGTATAATCTTATTACTTCCCTCTCTCGCATCTCCTTTTCACCCTTTGCTGGAGCGAAGACCAGAGCTCTGTACTTGCGGACTTTTTTTCAAAAGACACTACAAAGGTAAACCTTAGGGCTATCGCATGCAAAACCCTGATAAGGTGCTATTAGTTCCCAGTCAACTTTCAAAGACAGAGTACGGTAGGGTTTTATAGCAGCATACATTCAATGCACACAGAATCCACTAAGTAGGCGTAAAATCCTTCCGAGTTTCTCAATATTCTCTTTAAAAAAATCATTAGGCGGTAGATTTTCTGGTGTTCTTTATACAGACAGACCCCTCATCCCCTTTGTTACAGCTGTATATATATCAAAATGTAAGGTTTGAACGTGACATTCACACTTCTGCGACTTTAGCACGCGTGGCAACATGTTCCCCTCTGATTTTTCTTTCAAAGATGCCTTATCTGTCTTTATATATGATCATAATGTAGAGCATATATCAACGGGATTCTTCAGAGCTGGAGAAGAATTGCAGTCTCTGAGCGCTTTCACAATCCCATGAGCAAAAAAGCAGGTTAGGGGTTTCCAAATCTAGCAGCATTCCCAGCCCAACCCCACCCCCCACCCCGAGTTAGCAGAAATCCATCGCTTGTATCCAAAGCAGAACAGAAACTGGCGTCGGGGTGTAAACCGTCCATTTCTGGAAGGTTCTTGGGATACAAGGCAATAGATTTTTCTTCTCAGCACAGGCCAAAATAGACAACGCAGCCCCTAAATGAGCCACCCTCTGTCTGCTCTTCTTTAGGGTTGGCAAGCCAGGGGCAGGCAGGTGGCAAAGGGCTCACCATCCACGTCGTCCCAAGTTGTGCCTCCTTTAAGGCTTAGACCAAGCACCACCGTCTTCTGCAAGCATGCCATTTGGCATGCTTTGAGTGACTAAACCTCATCCTAGTGAAGTATTTCTTTAACAGGTCAGCTCTCATCTGAATTCAGTTTTGGACCTAACCCTCACAGCACAACCAGATTTCAAAATTATTCACAGAAATGTTATAACATTTTCCTTCTGGGTGGGAAACAAAGATAGATTTTTAATATTCATCATCCAATGTTTTGGTCTTATTTCTTGAAATGCCCCGAATTGCTTAATTTCAAGCTGTTCTAGCGTTAAGATGCTTTTGTCTTAGAAAAGCCAGAGAAAAGTTACAACACCTCCATTCTTTGCTACAGGCTGTGCTATGTAGATCCTATCTCCCATGATTTAACTCTGCTTTGTCAGAAGGGTGCCACCATCATGTAGCATTTTGCTCTTTTCTCTCAGTTAAGCTCTCTAGAGAAGATGGCAAAAATGACAAATCCCCCAACCTAATAAAGGAAAAGAAAATTAACTTCATGGTTTTTGGAACTAATTAGAAACAAAACGGTTCAAGCCTACTAAAAACGAATATGTGCTTGGGTCAAAATCTGACTCAAATCCCTCCACTTTAATTGTCCTGATAACAGCAAGGGGAGAAAAAGAAAAGTTGGGAAATGGGTTTTTGCATTAAAAAATTCCAAACCTACTTTAGTTTTAGCCATCTCCAAGTGCCTGGCAAAGCAGTTCACCTGCGTTTCAAGCAAATGGTCTTCAGCCCAGACATGCTCTGCTGGACACACCAGTTTTAGCAGTCAGAAATCCCTTAATTCATTTGCAGTTATTTGGTGCTGAGGGAAGATGGCAGTCAAAGTACCTCGAAGAGGCCAGGCTTCTGCTTGCCACGCAGCAGGTTAGCTGTGGATGTTGGTAGCCAGCGCTGCCTTGCTTTGCTGCTGCTGAGGGTGCTGGGCAGTGCCAGTCCTGAGGGGACTCTGCTACCCACAGCATTCAAGCAAATGCAAGTCATAGGCAAAGTCTGCTCTCAAAAGGAAAAAAAAAAAAAAAAAAAAAAAAAAAAAAAAGAAAAACAAAAAGAAAAAAAGGTGTGTTTTTAACCTCATGGCAACTGTCAGAAGTTATCTCAAGTGGAAAAACATCGCACTGATAGCATACTTTGGTTTTACCACAAGATAAACTTGGTGATGTCAGCCCCAGGCTCAGCTAAGTCTGATTGACCTGACCTAGATTACTTTAAAAAAAAAAAACTTCATAAAACCCTGATTTTTCTGTGGGTTTTTTGCCTCCGTTAACCACATTACTCAAAAGTAAAAAAGCAAAAAAGACAACTTAAAATGCACCGAAGTCATTTCCAAAGCAAATAAAATTCCCTTCATATGATAACAAGTGGCTCCCTTCCCAACATCAAATTAAAGCAATACATTGCCTGGACCAAATCCCCAACCACCACGATCTACTCTGCTAGTTTCTTTGCCAGATCACCAGGATGCATGATACTGCCCTGGGGCAGCATGCAGGTGACATATACTGACCCCATCCATGCACATGGGGGGCCACGATGCTGTGCTCCATATGGATGCATGTTTGAAGAAAGGCTACATTTAGCCATGTGATCTTAGAAAAGGGCAAGGGCCAACTTGGGGATGAAAGAGGGGTGAAAACTGTAGTCTGTGTGTATCCCGAGACACGCTGCCTTTGGGCCGGGCATCAGGTTCCGGTGTGGGAAATGGAAGGTTGCTTTTGGGAACGAGCAGCAGCTCTTCCATTTACATACATTAATCCATGGAAGTACAGGAGGCATTATCATTTGCCAGACTTGTTTGCATAATGAGGAACTCTCAAGAGAAATTTCTTGGAGAAGTGTTGCCATTAATGCACGGTGTTACCACGGCATTTCTATTCAGCCCCCATCCCCTCCTCCCTCCACGTACACCCACTCATTGAAAACATGAAGTCCCTGCAAGAGCTCCTTGGAGCAGCCCTGCTGGAAGGAGCCCACGTGCCATGTTCTCAGAGGGTTTTCAGACCCCCCGATAACCCTCACATCCAGCCCTGCTCACTCAGCCCAAGGGGTTATGCCATGCCATTGACTTACTGACTCCCTAAGCAAGGCGCTGGGGCGGGCAGGACTTTTGCCTGGCTATTTCGTTGTTGGGTGGATAGCTATCAACCTTCTCAATCCTTTCTCACTGGAAGGGTGCAGAAGGGGATTGAGCCACATAGGGGTGAGAAGGACTGGGATTAAGTAGAAATTAAACAAGACACGGAGACCCTCATTTTGTGAATGAGATGATCTGCACCCTCCTAAAGAAAAACAGGGAAGGAAAGTAGCAGGGAGAGGGCAGAGAAAAAGCAAAAAGGGTTCCAAAACAGCAGTCAATATTTCTGAACCACCACTGGTGTCCCTTTGAACCTAAGCAGTGGCAGCAGAAGAGCTGCCACGGTACTGGGAATTTCCAGTGGGGAGCTCCTAGCATCACCCTGACTGACGGACCTCAGCTCTCCCCTCTTTCTGCAGGGACGCAGTGGCCCAGAGCCCTCAGAGTCTCAACAGAAGATGAGAGCCCATATTGTCAGGCAGCCTAAATAATGGCCTCTAATGGGTTCAGCAGTGTCGAAAGAGCCTGAAAAATGGTCCAGAAAGCTACCCCCTCCTCCTCCTCCCCTGACACCACCCCTTCCACTGACTCAGATGTATCATCGGGGCTGGGAGTGCCAGCAAGCCTCTCCTCTCCCTCGGGGGCTGGCAGCACCAGGGAAGGGAACCTCCGCCAGCCAGTCTCCTCGGCTTCCCCATTTGTTTTCATTTTGTCACCAGACGTTTCTATTTAAGCTGCTTGGAAGGATATCTCAATAACAGCCCTACTGGGCTCAAGGAGACAGAAGCTGACAATGAGCACGCCTCCCTCCTTTCTCCTGAACATCAGGCTCTGTGTCAAAACATCCAGTGATGCCGTGTAGGAGACGGGGAGAGGCAGGCACGCCCAGGCGCTCTCTTCCCACCTTCCTCCACCCCCTCTACCACCTCACCCATTGATGGAAATGGAGCTGTTTGTGAATCACAGGTGCTACCCTAACAACCAGCTCAGCAGCGATGGTGCTAAACCCACATCAGTAAGGTCTGAAGGGATGACCTACTCCTCTCACATGGTTTAGACTGCAGAGCAAAGACATTTACACTAATGGACAGGTTCCCATACAAAATACCTTCAGACTCATTGCTGCAGATCCTTTGGGGGACTGCATGGTTTTAGCGCAGGGTCCGTCCTGCCCACTCAAGAGAAGTCAAACTTTTTACATGGAAGGTGAGCACCCATCCTCCAAAAAGCAAATGCCAACAGGGTGTAGGCGGCTGAGGGTACCTCTACACCACACATTGCCTGAACTGGCTAGCTCAGATAGCATCCCTGCGTGACGCTGCATTGCACAAAGGACAGGCGTACCTGAGCTGCCCTTACTGATGGCCACCACAAGACAGTTTTGAGCCAACCTTCAGATACCACAGCCAAAGGCCAGAGAGGCAAATAAATAGCCCTTCCTTACTATTACACTGCCAAGGAAAAAAGTACTGTCATTTCCAAGGATGTTACATGGCTACAGGTAGGAGTGGGAAGTTTTCCCTGTGGGAATTGGGAACAGGAACTCAGGATCCCTACACACGAAATCCAGATTTTACTCCCAGTTCTGCTGTCGACAGCTATGTGGACCTGGGTACTTCATCTATCCACTCTTTGCTTTCCCTTGCATACAATTGCAGATGACGATTGTCTTCGCAAACCCTTCTGCCGTCCTTGAGCAGAACGCAGCACGCAAGTGCTTGTTACTGTCATTGGTGTCACGCTGATGTCCTGTGTGCACGGCTGTACAGAGGCAGGCTGTATGGGGTCCGTGGTCCCCTGCATCCGTGTTTGTGCCAGGCTGTGCCTGCTAGGCAATGCCTGCCTGCGCTCCCCCAGTGCAGCCTGTGCACAGCTGTACGCAGCTGTCACATCATCTCTGGAGGAGATTGCATCTTCTGTCACATTCCCCTGCATGCTCGGCGATACATATGCACACTCTGGGTGTGGAGGACTGTAAGTAGGATGCATATTTAGATCTGACTACCTCTGTGTGCATCTCTGTGTACGCACACACATGAGAATTGGGTCAGGAGAATCTTCTTCCCCTTCCATGTTACTCGCAAAATCCCTTTACCCAAAGTCACCTTTGCAGGTTGTTTTGCAAGCCCCTGATTGAAACATCTGCTTCTCTTCCTGCTTTGCTGAGTGAGGAGAGCATCCACAGAAAGAAATGGAAGAAGCCATTAGCTTACTCTCCAAGGGGGAACCCTTGAACAGCTCAGAAAAGCCTGTGCCAAGAGGAGGACACTGGAAAGCAAGAGCAAGCCAAGGAAAGAGACAGATGGGGCCAGCTCCACTCCAGTTCTCGGCTGCCTTTGCTGCACTGTGCACTTAATATTCGTACACGGTCTAATTTATAAACCCAGCTCGTGTTTATAAACTCCGCTGTCCTAATGGAAATGAAAACATTAATACAACCCGAGGATTCTTCACTTTCCAGGTTTTAATTAAAATCATAGGCGTTAAGAAGCAAGAGTGTCTTCGTGGAATACAAGTCTAATGAAGTATTCCCTCACACAGCACAAATCTCTGTGTGCAGTCCCAGCTCGCTGGCACCGGGTGCCCGAAATGCCGACCCCCCTGGAACCAGGAGTTCGCGTCTTGAAAATTAGAAAAACAAATTATCCTGCAATTTGTTTCAAATAAATGTAGGTGCCAAGATGGAGCTGGAAAAATAATATTAAGTAGGGAAAAGAAACCCTAACAACCTAGCACAGCCATGAAACATGATCTCTTAATTGACTAACTTGAGGCAATAGTGACTCCATTGCACATCAGCAAGGGGGGATTGCACGGGGGAAAGGAGAGGACGTGAATGGGGGGGGGCAGTGCGTGAAGGCAGAGGAGGGGCGATGGGGAAGAAGTAGCAAAGTGAGAAAAGGCAGCACAGGAGGTTGGAGCAAGGGGAATTAAGGACACTGGTGAGGCAGGTGAAAATGTAAACACATGAAAATTGCAAGACCAGATCACACGGACTTGTTCCCTCTGTCTCCCGCGGGACCAAAGGAAGGAAGGAAAGGAACCAGTGCATGGATTGACCTACATGTGTAGACACAGATGAAGGGACTGATCTTTGGCAGGTGTAAAGCCAGCTGGAGGTCGAGGCTGATGGCACAGCACCAGTTACTGCAAAATGAGGCCCAACAGAAGCAGCGATTCCCCTTCACTGTCATCCTCTAGGGAAAAATGTGTCTAGCCTGTTCGCTCCAGGACTGCTTTCTACCCCACTGCATAATGGTGCCAGCCTTGTCATAGGAGGCACACACAAAGAAGAGAAGAAGGATGCCCTGAAAGACAAAGCCAGCATGGAAGTAGCATAAAGCAGTGTAGAGATGTGAGGGCTCTGAATGGAGAGAAAAGGTGGCTTTGCCTCCCCCCAGTCCCAGGCCCACCTCAGGGAAGAGTGCTGGCATCTCTCAAGCAGCTTAACAACAAACTTTTGTGGATTTGGTTTAATTTTAAATGCCTCTGTCTAAATGTAGGGGAGCTAGAGGTGGACTTCAGTTGGAGAAGTGCGGGTGTGGTCCTGGGTTTCTTTCAGGACTCTGAAAGTTTCCACTAGCCAAACTTTGGTTTGACCTTATTTCTAAAAGGAACACAGTTTGCATCATATTGCAACCAGTAGGTCACTTGTCCCATGGTCTTTTCAGTTTAGGCCAAGTCCATTTGCTTAACAGTTTCCTATATGCTTGGTTAATTCTGTATCATGGTGAGATTTAAAAAAGCAAAAGGCTTCTTTTTGCCTATTGTTCCTTTCCTTTAGTACTTGTCACCTTGGGAAACAATGGAAATGCAGAAACACATTGGCCAGAAGAATATGACTCACAGTTGAGGGAGCTGGAGCAATTGTGTCCTTGGCCTTACATTCCGGGGTTGCTGTGAGGCAGGAGCAATGGAGAAGAGATGCATCATTTCCCCACCAAATGTTGCTCGGGACCTGAATATGCTGCTTTCTGTCCCCGATCTAGCCAATAAAGCACATCTACAAGGCAAAGACAGCTCTTGCTTCAGACTCCGGTGCTTACAGAAACAGCAACACTCATAGCCAGCAACTGAGGAGATGCTGCAGACAGGACTTGAAGAAAATGGGAGAAGTCCTATCAGCCTCAGATGAAGCTGCAAGCAAGTGCCTTCCCTGTCAGGAGGGAAGCAGCTTGCTGGTTAAATCCCCCAACTACAGAATGCTAGGCTACCATACGTACTGTACGTCCACCCATGAACACCAATACTGTGAGCTGCAATACCTTCAACTAAAAAAAACCCCACCCTTGGCTCAGATGAACCTGTTCAGGGCGCAAGGGCTAAGGCATTTGGGAGGTGAGGGGAGCAAAGGAAGCAGCTATGTTTAAGAGGGAAGCATGCTTTCTGACCCTTGTAGGCGGCTACACGCAGTGCTAATGAGGCCAAAAAAAGGAACTGAAAGCATCACTGAGCTTTGCAAATTGCTTCCTAGTTACTGGCCTGGTGTGGGCAACTTGCAGTTTTATTGGGCTACTCCTTTGGTCAAGGTCTGCTCGGTTTGTATTATTTTTATCCTGGCAATAAAGGGGAGGCTTTAGCATCATTTAAAAATGCAACGCTGCAGAAGCAAATGGAGATGACCTTGCAAATCTGGGGGTTATAAATCAGCCAATGGAAAGGAACGCTGTGCAGTACTAAGAGAAACAGGGCAAATACGTGCACTTACATATACTTGACTAATGGTTTGTAATATTTAATAGCACCTTCCCTTAGAAGACCTCAAAGAGCTTTACAGTAAATAGAAAAAGCAAAAAGAAAATAGAAAAAAGACTTTGGATGTCTGATCCTGTGTTCACAAGCCCCACTCCCAGCTGGTTACACCAGTTGACACCATCTGGAGAGCAGGACTGTCACTTTCCTGTGCCCAAAGCAGAGATAAAACACAAAGAAACCGAAATTCTCTGCTCATGACATCACTCCCTTGAAGTGATACAAGGATCTGGTACTGGCTTTGTACAGTCCCAGACAACCCCCCTGGGAAAACAGTGGAGCCGGTCTCCACTGCCTCAGTACAAACCTTATGTCCTACTTTAGGTTCTTCTCTGGGACGGTGCCATTAACATCAGGATGGTGAAGGACAGGCACTTCTGAAGAAAGGTCTTCTGAATTTGGTCCGTTCCATTTGCAAACAAGTTCTCACTTGCAGATCTAGCTAGCAGATAAATATTCTACCCCAGTCATTGCTGTCATACCTGAACACCCATTGACACTGTCCTTGCTCCCCTTGGGTTAGTGACAGATAAACAGAAATACTTTAAGGCTAAGGTCAAGTTCAGAATCATAAAAGCTCACAGAAAATTCACAGGCTTTGCAGGCTGGTCCAAAAAGAGATGCCAGCAAGTGACTGACTCAGCCAAGATCACTGGTACAAGAAGGTAGCAGTACTGGGGACTGCACTTCATCCCCTGAGAATTTAACACAGACCCAAAATAAACTGCTAATGCTGACACCATGGTAGTTTATCTCAAGACAGTGACTGATTTGACAATGTTTTTATACCTAAGAGTAGAGATCTCCCTAGTAATCTGATATATCTGACTGATACATATTTTTTTTAACAGCCCTGGACTCCCTCTTCTATATGTACCTATGAAAAGGCGAACATATGCATCTTGGTTTTTCCAGTGGTAAGTTAGGAAAAAAAGAAAAGGTACAGAACGAAGACGTTTGATTTTGACAGTATCTATCCTGGCATCTCATGCCACTACTTGAGAGAGCTAATGGAGAGTGATCACAATGCCAAAGGAACACTAGCAGACAGAAAGAGCTGTTAAGGAATCAGAATAAGTTGCAAATGCATCTAGACAAGCGATTAGGAATCTTGCCTCCTACCTACTCGCAGTCAGTGGCTGTGTTCCTCCTACTGCACTCGAGGAGGGTCGGGCCAGACCTTGCCTGTGTTCAAGCTCCCAGAGAAACCTGGGTGCTTATTTGCAAGCAAAGCTGCATTTTGATTTTGCATGCACCCGTTTTGGCTCAGGGGGCCATACTGGGATTCCCCCCAAATTCTGGCCAAACTGAAATGCCTAGAAAGACAAACTTAAAACCCGGCTGTGGCATTTTCATGAGTAGCTCTCTGTGGGTGTGTACATGTAAAAGGGGTAAAAAGAACAGCCCCAAATGGGAAGGCTAGTACTAAAGGCTCCAGGAAAATAGTTTTTTGATTTTTCTATTTCACAGTTGGTTGATTTCAAGCATTCTAGTGGCTGCTTCCTACCCCAGTGCCCATCTGTCTATTTTAATAAATGTTCTTGGTAGCACCTACCTGGCAAGCATTTGAACACCCAAGCAGCACAACCAAATTTCACCCTAAATTGGGGGGCTGGAACAGCAAGCTCTATGGAGGTAATGCAATCATCCT
Organism: Gorsachius magnificus; assembly: GCA_034008185.1. Taxonomy (NCBI): domain Eukaryota; kingdom Metazoa; phylum Chordata; class Aves; order Pelecaniformes; family Ardeidae; genus Gorsachius; species Gorsachius magnificus. Next base: position 128,330,279 of record CM067081.1, read on the forward strand.
TCTCCCACAACACAGGCACTGGCAGCAGCAGATAGACAGATGGGTAAAGCAAGCAGACAAGAAAACACGATGGGCCTGGCCCCATCTCTCCTTCTCCCTTTCATTTTTTTCTGTTAAAGTCTGGATGAGCAAAGGACAGATTGCTGTAACACTCGAGTGCCCTGTGCAGCCACGGAGGTCTTCTGGGTGGCAGTTAGAAAGAGGCAAAGGTTCACCAGCTACCTTGGAGATGCTATGAGATAACTGATGCACTGAAGGCACCAGGTGACAACGGTGCCTCTCTTTAAGACCCATTCATTATCTTTGATCTGTCTGTGTCTCTCTCCGCATCTAATCAGTGGTGATGGATGCTAACCCTTGCTCCGTCCTCTGGGCATCCAACTGTGCTCCATCTCATTTGTCACAGGGTCCCCATCCATTCCCCAGCAAATCCTCCATCCCACATGCAGGTGTGAGGACAGGGAGGGGATCAGTTTCCTGCAGACCAGCTTGTGCCACAGTTGAATTCAGAAGGATAGGCACAGGGCAGGTGTGTCATCTCCCAGTGCTAGGGAAGCTAGACAGTGATCTGCTGTGTTCATACCTCAACTCTTTGTCTAGTCCCTCTAAACAGATCTGTTCTCTAGAATTACCTTGCTACTGTGAAACACAAGCTGGGTCGGGATGCGAGGGTAAAAAACCCTGTGTTTCACAGTGCAAGCAAGTGGGCTTTGCTGCCTGTTACTGCTCCTCGCCTCCTCTCATACAGAAGGACGAACCTGGACCAAACCCTCTCAAGGTTGTCTCAATGGTGTTCATCTCTATTACAACGCATAGGAATTCCTCCCTGCACCTTTCCTCTCTCCAGTGGCCTTTTCATCAAATGCATATCAAAACTGCAGGAGATACCAATAATTTACATCAGAGATGAGGCCCAGGTAGAGACTGAAGCAGGCCGTTCAGCAGGGGCTTTGTCATGGGCAAGGAAATGCTGCTTTTTGGTGTAAGCCTTTGACCTGCCTTCCCCTCAAGTGTCAGATCGTAGAAGAGTGTGGAGAGCAACTCATGACACAGGCAAAATTCAACACCAGGTAAATAGTTGTCATGCTAGGAGAGCTGCATTCATGACGTACTTTTCTCTCCCTTTGGCTTCACTCTCTACCCCAAGAGGTAACATCCCCATGTGGTTGCTCTTAAAATGGTGGCATAAGAAGCCTGTGTGAATGCTGATATTCTGTCACTGCCTCAAGGACACGAGCATGTGGTTAAGGCTTGGCATTTCACCCTTCATCAATACTAAAATTTAGCAAGAAATGTGTACAATGAAGGCTTATGTCTTAGGCCTTTTTCTTATTAATCCTATTACACTTGTCTTTATGAGCTCTCCAAGTTCCTTTTACTCCCTCCGGGGCTTTGCTGCAAATGAGATTTTGCATCTCGGTGTAAAATAACCCGAACATTTTTCTATAAAATTAAATAAAAATCCTCCATCCTGGCAGTACATGCCCAGAATCCAATTTCTGGAGTCTACATCTTTCCAAGTGCTTCATTGTCTTCTCAACTTCCCTTAGCTTTGGGAACATGCTTTCATTCTGTCCTGATCAATATCGTGAAGAAAAAGCAAGGAGCAAACTTTAAACAGCTCAGATGAACAAGAGGCAGAAAATGTGAGACTAAGCTGCAGAAGTCTGTGACGTTTGGCAAATCTCCTCTCATTATACATGCCTCAATTTTCTGATGTGTAAAGTGGTAGCAGTGATAGTCCTAGTCTGCAATGCAGATGGGTTGGCTCAGCTCATGGATGTTCAAGAGTACGGCAAGATTCTGTTACAACTAATAGTATCTAATAGTAGTTATTGTTGTAGTTACATACCATTCAGGTAAGTGTTTCGATTTCTGAACCTCACCAAATCTTCCTAGCTTTGCAAAACTGGACTGCGATTTGTGCAGTTTCCAGAAATTCCTAGCATCTTCTGTTTCCTATCAGGAAAACAACTTATTTATTTATTTATTTATTTTTTACAAGAGGGCCTCAAGAGCTAAATCCTGGTGCCAGGTTTGCGTATATGTTCAATAAGGAAGCCATGCCTGCTCCCAAAAAGCTTACCATAATGACAAGAAAAAGCAAAATGAAAAGTGTATTAGAATTCTTAATGCCATCTAGAGTTAGTAAGGCAGAGTGGAATGGCCAGAAATGAAAAATAATGGGTGAGGAAAGTTAATAGCATCCCTTCCCAGAGCTCTGACTGCTTTGAATTTAATCTTTCGGAGAAAGGTGAGTATTGTGTGGAAAGTAATTCCTACCCTATTAAGGGAGGGGGATTTTTACTGTACCATGTTTGAACAGGTTTGATGCTCTAACATTGTCATTTACCTTTGATCTGTAAAATCTGGACGGGTGTTAGCAATTCACCAATACTACTCATAATCTGAAGCCTTTAATACCTGATATGGCAGGATGACTTGGGATGCAAGAAGAAAACAAAATCAAGCACAACTTGCAGTGCCTTAAAGAAACATTGACCTCAAACAGCTGAGCTCCTGTTCAACCCAGTCTCAGAACCTCCCCCAGCAGATTTCCACCTGCACAAGCGTATTCCTGCTCAGCCTCTGCAGCACACCACTGTTTACCATAAAAGTTGACATTTAGATATGAAAAAATCAGGAAGGAAAGGGGATGATTTAAAAATAAAATGTAATTTACACTAATTATGTTGTTACATAGGATGCTCTGCAAAAAACATTAGCAAGTGAGATCATGTCAGCAAAGCGCAAGATGAACTGTATGGAAGACTTACACGTTCCTAAGTCAGAAAGCTGTGGCTTCCTGCTGCTTGTCATTTCTTGGCCAATCAATGCTTCATAAAGACTTTTAGGATACAGTCAAAGTACCTCTGCAGTCCTAATGTCTGCAGTATTGAAATAGGAAATCAGTGGTAATACACTGATACGCACAACATCCCGGTGCAGAAAAGCATATGAGCATTCCTGTTACGACGCTAGGGAACAGACAAAGCGAGGCAATCCTGAGTCACCTGTGGCAAAATAGTCGAACCAAAGACTTGCGAAGCCCAGCATCACACCACAACTACTGACCACCCTTCATTTCGCCTCCAGAAAATCTCTGAAAAGGAGATGACCACCAACTCACAGCGTAGGACATGCACTATTACGCCGTTTGATGTCTCCCAGATCAGAATCAAGGACTCTTTGCCAGTCCTCTCTTTTTCCCAGTACTCACCCTGTACAGAACTGGGAAGGGTGCATGTCGTCTGGCAGCTATCAAAGGCCACCAGTAGCAATTAAAAAAAGAGCACAGTAAATTCACAGATATCTGGGTAGGTTTGGAAAAAGAGTTCTTCAAATGGCATCATAAGACTTGATATGATTTTAACACATCTCTCAATCGCCTTCAGCTCAGATCATCGCAATTAACATGTCAATACCTTTCAGTTTGCTCTGCTGTAGCCTGGAGGGGTAAGGGGAGAATGTGCCTTTGTCACTATCCCCAGCTGATCCAGCTCAAGTATTTCAGGGGGTTGTACACAGACCACCTTACCATTTAAAACTTGCATGTAATCCATACCATGCCTCCCACCTGCACACACATTCCTATCCTATAGCAGGCTTCAACTTATGCAAAGTGGGACAAGATTAAAGCAATCTTGAAGACAACCATTTCAGTAATCCTGTAGTGAATGTAAAGATACATAATTTAAGGCTGAATATTTTGGAGGCACGCAAACTTGTCTCGGGAATGTCAGATACAGCAAACAGCTTCTGCCACATATTTTCAACTGTGTTTTCTCCAATGCCTGTGCTCAAATTCAGGTGGCAAGTTGATGGCCTCAGAGTTTCTGCCATCCAAGAAATGATCAGCTAACAAACAGAGTTGACACTTATATTTTACGTTTCACAGTGTACAAAATCTCAAAAAATGGGCTTCAGTTAGACTCTTTTGGCTTTTTCCTTTCCTCCCTTGTTTTGCTTTACAAAACTGTTCACCATCAATCTATCTAAACCACTTCACTGACCACAGGGGCCAGGCAGCGAAGGACCGTGATTATTTGTCAAAGCTTTTCTTTTGAAAAAAAAAAACCCAAACCCAAAAAAAACCCTGACAAAAGTAATTCAACAAATTTTTTGACAAATACATTTGAAAATTGTTAGGCTACCTCAGTTAACCAGATGAATAATGCGAAATGATACGAGGTGAATAATTTATTACAAAATATGGGGAAAAAAACACTATATAAATTATTGAATTAATATTATTTGACAAGTGCTTGCCCTTCCCTGAAGTGCAGCTTTCTCTGTGATGGAACATAGCAGCTGTTTAAAAGCAACAATAGTTTAAGGCAGCAAATGAAGAAGAATTGCAAGTGCTGAGAGAGTATGAGATTAGGCAGAATGTAATTATCCAGATTGGAAGCTGGTTAAAATCAGGAAATAAGGCAAAGGTTCTCTTATAAAATATATCATACAATAACAACCACAAGTGGTGCAGATATCTTCTCTGGGTTTTCACCCAAAATGTTTATTATTAACCAAGGAACAGAATAGAATAGTTCAGTTGGAAGGGACCTACAATGATCATCTAGTCCAACTGCCTGACCAATTTGGGGCTGACCAAAAGTTCGAGCACGTTATTAAGGGCATTGTCCAAGTGCCTCTTAAACACTGGTGGACTTGGGGCAACGACCACCTCTCTGGGAAGCCTGTTCCAGTGTCTGACCACCCTCTCGCTAAAGAAAGGCTTCCTAATGTCCAGTCTAAACCTCCCCTGGCGCAGCCTTGAGCCATGCCCACGTGTCCTATCGCTAGATGCCAGGGAGAAGAGCTCAGCACCTCCCTCTCCACGTCCCCTCCTCAGGAAGCTGTGGAGAGCAACGAGGTCACCCCTCGGCCTCCTTTTTTCCAAACCAGACAAGCCCAGAGTCCTTACCCGCTCCTCACAGGACCTTAAATGGCTCCTCACAGGACCTTAAATGGCTCCTCACAGGACCTTAAATGGCTCCTCTCGAACTTGCTGGTGGGGTTTCTTCCCTTTCCTACACCATGAGGCTACTTCCTGCGTCCCAGCACCCTGGGCTGGATCCAAAGCTGCGTCGCGCCTAACAACCTACGTGAACCATAAGCTGACGGAGGCAGCCCGGCTTGGCGAAAGCCTGAGCCTAACCAAACCCCACCCTTCCGCCCAGGTTGGGCCCCAGCTCGGCCTCGCCTTCACCCAAGGCCCAGCCCCGCCGGGCCCGGCGCCTCAGCGCGGCGCGACACCTAGCGGCGGGAGCGCGGCCGCCGCGAGGCCGCCCCCCCCCCGCCTCCTGGGGACGAGCCCTTCCGAGCCACCGGTGGCCAGCACGGTGGCCAGCACGGTGGCCAACGCGGGCGGCGTGGCGAGGAGACGCAAAAACCCCGCGCACCTTGCGGGCCGTTTGGAAGGACTGCTGAAAAACTCCCCAGCATCGGTAGCTGCAGACCAAACGTCTCTCGTGAGGCGGCTTGGTGCCCCCCTGGCTGGGTGGAGGGGAGTGAAAAATCGCCAACGCGCGGGCAACGTTAAGGGCTGGGCCATACGTGCGTTGGCGCCAGGTTTTTATGTCGGCCACGATGAGTTAGGGAGGAGGGAGGGTCTGCTTTTCTTCAGGTATATTTCCTTCGTTAGCCCTCCAGCCCGCGGGACGCCCCTAACTCAACGCCATGGAATATCACCCTGTACGGCTATTAGCGCGCCTCCAGGAGCTGTTACTTTAAAGAGACTACCAGTCCCTTCTGAAAAGGCAAATCATAACTGTGGCACCTTGGAAAGATTTGTTTCTAGCACCTAAGAGCGGGAGCTGACCTCACCCTAAGTATTGCAAGAATTACTGGGGGAATTTATGCTCTCGGGTCCTGGTTCCCGGTCACTGGCAGGGAAACGCAGGACTGCACAGAAAACAAAATTTACAAATCTCTGTCACCCTATGGGAACGTTGCGATACTCCCAATTTACACACACATTTCGGCTGTGTAAATATTTCAGAGCTGCAGTTTAAGGGCACCAGTGATTTGCACAGCACTATATATCACTGCTTCCCAGGGAACACAGCGCTACTGAAAAGTAACACTCAAGCCAGAGGTGGATTTAACGTTAGCATCTCAGCACTGCACTACAAGTTTGATTGTTTATGTACATCATGTCAACTGATTTAAAATCTATATTTACACACACGGAGATGGCCTCCACTCATTAATAAATTAAAGACACTTGTAAACCACTGGATCTGCAAGCTGGCTTTCTAATTTACTACCATCTGAGTATCAGGTTGCCCATCCTTCCTAGGCAAAAGATGCTGGGAGGAACAAAGCTAAATGCTCCACATGGCCCTCTAGACTGTGGTTGTCCACGTGCCACTGCCATTCATGCTCCTCATACTATACACCTCTCTGCAGGCTAAAGCCTCTTCTGTCCCAAGGGTTGTTAGCCTTGGATCTTTTGCCAGCATTGAATTCAATCATTTAGATCAGTTTAATGACAAAGGTTAGTTTTTCCAAAAGGAAGCTGAAAACCTACAGCAGTACGTGCGGTCTTGGGCTCCAAAAGCTACGCAGTGAGCAAGCTGCCATCACAACCACTCACGAGGGCCCCTTCTGCCATCAGCTCTCCAAGCTCATAACTCCCGTCCTCCCCTGAGCACGAATGATGAAATATAAGAGGCCTTGATCTCTGCCTCATTAAATAGAGAATATTCTCACTCTGTCCTGACCTGTGCTAGGGCCAGTTTAAGGAGCAATCCGTCATGAGATCATTAATACAAAGACTTGCTCAGAGGGCAAGGATGTTCATCCAAAATTAATTTCTTAACCTTTTCAGGAAGGACTTCGGAAAGGATATTTTACCTTTCCTAACTGGAGGGATCTGTTATATATTTCTGCACTGCAACGATGATGGAATCAGAGCCAAGAGGCCAGCACCATGCTGAGACTTTGCCTCCCCAACTCTTACAGTGATGCCCAGCACTGTGTGAGCAGAAGCCCCGGAGATCAGGAAGAAGAGCAACGGTCAGGGAGCAAACCAAGGTCAGGAAAAAACTGAAATGAATACAGTTCAAATAGGCCAAAGGCACAGGCCCCATAACAGCAGCCTGGCAAGGGATAATACGAGGACACTGTAGAAAATGATGCCTGGACATAGAGAGATGCTGTAAAAACATTAAAGAGTCTTTGCCATCCTTTCCAGACACAGATCCAAATGTCAGACACCATAAACTCACAAGTCATATGAGTGACAAAGGAAGGGGACTCTGGGTTTGCTTGCAGTGTTGTTCATAAACATTCTGGGAGAAAGTCTGTCCTCTAATATATGGATTTACTGTGCTTGGTATCTGAGTGGTTCCCTGGTCTTCCTCCCACCCCTCTCTCCACTATTCTACAAAGGGTTTTAATGCCAAGAGATATCCATAGCCTGATGATGAGAGCAAGCTATAAGGATGGATGCAGATGGGGGGGGGAGAGAGAGAGAGAAAGGAAACCTCCAAAACATACGTTTTCTCCTAATAGTATACAATCTACACAGACTGCTGCAGAAATGGGATGAATAATAGAATCACAGAATTTTCTCATCCCCTGTCGCTGTCAGATCCTATTAAACTCACTCCAGGTAAAAGGTGCATTATCGACATTGCTAAAACTACACTACGCATCGGGGTTACCATAAACAAATGAAAGAAGATGGGTGTGAGAGAGGATAAAGACAAATCACAAATCATCATCTTCCCAGTGAAGCATCAAGAGTATACGTAGTTGGGGTGAGGTACTATTCCTGAGGACATATAAAAGCTATATCAGGTTACAACTGGAGCTTGATATTAACCCTCTCGCTACTGATTTTTTTTTTTCTACTGGCTCTACTGCTTCTTTTGAGGCTAATGTGCTTTTATACCAAAGAAGATACAGACAACTGGATTAGTATGGGATTTAGGGAGCAGGCTGTGTACTGGGTGATGTGACAGTGAACAACTAAATTTAATATGGCAGCTTGATCCATTATGTATTTTATTCCGAGCAAAGTCTACACGGGCACATGAAACCTGGACTGGATCTTGCGTCTACCTGGACTGGGATCCAGAAGGTCAGGTCTGGGCCATACAATGATTGCAGTTTAACAACCATTTTACATGGCTTAAGCTTATAAAGGCACAGAATCCTCATTAGAAATCATCCTGACCCTAAACTTTAAATAAAGATCCATAATATTTAACACCTTTCTGGCATTTTTACTCGTGAAGCTTCAAGATCTTTAATCAATCGATACAGTTACACTCATTTCCACAGAGACACTGAGCAGGGAGGCTGACACATGCAAGGTTGCCCAGTGAATCAAGAAGAGAGCCAGGGACCGCACCTAGAGCTCCCGTCTTGCTCAAACACTCCCGCAACATTTGCACAGCTCAGCACTGGAACAGAGGCTTTATCCACGTTCACCGTATGGGCCTGAAAACTGCACACATAACCAAAATCCTACTTCTGTGAGTCTCAGGAGGGTTTCAGAGCAGTACAGGTCCCACCAAAGACCCAGTCTGTTGATTATTGTTCTTCCATAAGAAATTACTGGATGAAATCAAAGACATGCACAGATAACCACCTGCAAGTACTCTGAAACACCTCTCTCCTCTACTCGATCTCACACAGGTTTAACTTTGTACCTGCCCATACATACGCAGAGTACATGGCATGCTAAATATTTGTCAGCTGATAACCCCGATTGCACCAAGGCCTGCCCCCAGCTTGGCAGCACAGGACAAGCTTGCTCACTAGAGATGAAGCAGCTTCTGCTGCCCCATCCTCAGAGTAACTGTAGCGACTAAGGAACGTAAAGCCCCTCGTATGTTTCATTAAAAAAAATATTAATATGGAGAGTGGCATACTTAATTTGAGACTAAGCTGTCTTTTGCATATCACTGGCCCATCACTTAGAAAACACCATCTTCCCAAAGCTTTATCATCTCTGAGAGGAACACAGCATGCGGCCATTCCAAGAAGCAAGGAGAAGCCTTTACAGAAACAGGATTTGTAATCATTCGCAATTCATTTAGCATACGGAGCAACATTCTGGGTGTCATGTCTCCCAGCTGGTGGCCAGACGCTGCAGTCGATGCGACCAACTGGCCACAGTCCTTCAGCCTGGCAGACCAGGCTTCTGTGTGTGCATGGCCTGTGTGTTTCCATGGCTGAGGCTCAGAGCACCATGTCCAAGTCCTGCAAGCAGACGCCAAGCCAGCTGAACCACAGAGGAAATTATCCCCTGGCCAAGTCGGGCAGGGGGATGCCAAAGTTTGGAAAAGAGCACCAGCCAGCCAAGAGGATCTTACATTGAGAGTAGTCATCTTTCCCTAACGGTCTTATTTCTTAGTGAGAGGGGAGGAAGAACAGATGGCTTTTGCATTCAAAGCCCAGACCAAGGGTTCAAGGGGATGTGCAATGTCTTTTCTGCAGCCCCTCTAAAATCCTCACACCTACCTGGAGCAATACAGCCAGCGTGGCGTCAGAGGTCCCAGACCTGGCTCCACACAGGCTGGAGTCCCTGCTGCATGGAGAGCCGTGAGCTCACCTGCCAAAGCAACATAGCCAGCTTGGTACAGCACTGGGCCCAGGCTGATGTGCTCAGGTCCTGGTTGAAAAACAACCTTTGTTTACCCATAGCTTGGAGATTTCTCCAGTGTTTTGATCAAATGCTTCCCAGTGCCACTTTTTCTCCTGTTAACAAGAGGTAGGGTCCTGATCTCCTCTCAAACATTGCTTTAAGAGCTTGGAAAGAGCTGGGTGGATACTACTTTGCCTAAGAAAAATTGCCCGTGGATGCTGAGGAAGAGGACAGAGCGGTTGTTAACACGCATTTGGGCTGGAGAGCTCCACAGGTGGATGTGTCTCCTTCAGTGACAAGCACTAAGGCCCATGCAGCCTGGAGGATGGGCTGCACTTAATTGCTTTGCCCATTTGCAATTGTATGGTTAATTTGCAGCTACTTTCTGCCCAAAGTATGACTCTGCTATCACTCCCGTAGCATTATAGCTAAAGACATGATTGCATTCCAGACAGGCTTGTCACTTAGAAAACACTAATGCCCCACTTTTGCAAGGTGATTATTAAGGGGTACTTTGACTTTATAATATACCAAATGTCTGCATGGCTACAGACTGATAACATGGAACCAGCAGCGGCATTGATTAAGTGCTGCTGGCAATCTCACTTCTGGAATTCTACAGGTCACCAGCAGCCATAATACAGGAATAATTAATAATAATGCTTAATCTTGCTCTATAATGAACAAGAGAAAAACCTCTCTCTCACCCTGGCCCATCCTCCTCCTCTCCATGAACCCTAAGAGGAAACAAAACTGCTAGAGCCAATGCCTTTGGGAGCACGAAGGCCAGTCTGCTTCCCCAACCCCACCACGACGACATCACCGCAGGCTGCACTCAGGCCAGCAAGAGGCGGGGAGGCCACCTTAGACCTGAGCGTTGAAAGCCCGGGGGTGTAGCGGTCACAGCTTTAAGACCAAGGGGCTGAACATGGAGTAGCAGGCAAGCGTCTGTCCTACAGCGTGCTGATAGCTGCACAGGTGCTAGCAGCCTATGAAGGGACATACATCCAGCCTTCGCTAGCAGTGAGAAACACGCTTGCCATAATTCTTTGAGGGAACAGTGAAAAGCAAGTACTGTCTTATTTCTATTGTGTAAACCAGCTCCAAAATCAAGGTACCTTTGTTTCTAAATACTCTATCTTTGTTTCCCTGTACTGGCAGTTCAAGCAATCAGAAATCCTCAGTCTAGCCTCCCAACCCCATGGAAATGAGTTTTCTAGATTTGTTGGTTTTGAATCATCAGGTTACATTTAGGTTGTATTTTCAGGCTTTTCATCACAACATTACAGTAAAAAACCTTCTTCAACCCCTCCTCGCTTCCCTTCCCAAAAAAAAGCCGATGGAAGAGGAAAGTTCATCATCTTGTTCACATACCTACAAGACGGCTGAGCTTGAAATTAAATATGGAAGGACTAAGAAGGACTAAGGACTTCTGCTAAAATTGTGAGAGTCAACAGTGCAAAATTTCCAAAATCCCTGTCCGAATGTTGAGGCAATGCTGTATTTGAAATAGATAATGCTTTATATTGTGCTATACTTGAATTCTCTCACTCTGCTCTCCTCTCCTCGTTAAAGGCATTCACGGGGAAAACCTCTGGATGCTCTTTGTATATGACGGAACAAAGTGTCCGCTCCCATGGAAGCAGAATACACTGTTACTGAAGCTAAAAGTGCCTTCTAATGCTAAAATAACAGGGAGTTTTACCTCTACTTATCTCTCATAATCCTGAGCTATTTGTCCTTCAGATAAAATGAAAGATATATCCCATCACCTCTACTGCACGTAAATATCATAGCCTGTAAAATTACATATTAGCAGCTCGGGAGATTCCCTCCCACAGGATGGGATCAAGCCAGGTGAACAGTGAGTAAGAATTTTGGGGTTTTTTTTCCCCAAAAGTCCATCTTACGCCTGAAATATGTAATGCCCGCTAATGACGTGTGTAACTGTGGGAGCCACAATAATTACTGAGGCACACAGATCTCATGCCTCAGGAAGCAGAGTGCTTTCCATGGGGGTCATGAAGGGAATCCCCCAGCTGCAGCGGTACCCTGAGACACGCTGAGCCTACGACCTGCCTCCTTGCAGTGGCTCTCACCCCACCTCTTGCCCATCAGGCAGCTCAATCCAAAACACTTGGCAGGAGGCTGTGCCAATAAATATATTTTCTATTGGCAGGATATTGCTCTCCTCTGAAATATCACATATTTGGCTATTAGGGAAGGCAGAGTCTGATCTCGTACGTCAAATCCTATACTCCCATGAAAAATGAAGGAGCCACTTTGCTCTGCTCTTCTCTTCTCCCAGCTTACCAGCCAAGGATGCTGTCACAAGTAAAATGCGGTGTGCAGGGCTTGCTTTGCCCTGGCAACAGCTGTACCAGAAAGTAACATAGAGGAGTGGATTGGAGAACAGAAAAGGGGCAGGAGATACGTGTGCCTACTTGCCCACTGAAACTGCTGAGAATTTTAATTTTAGGCCTCTCATCAGCCCTGACACAAAAATTGTAGCATCAGTTAAGTCGTGATGAGTTAGTGGCGCATTTGATGTTTACAGACTGCAGATTAGGAGCAAAAGTGCAAGACTTTGCAGCAGCCTCGCTATGCGTAGATGCAGGGTTTGGACCCAAGGCTTAAGTTCAGGAGTTTCAACAAGAAATTGAAATGCTCAGGGAATTCATAATAGGATACAAAGCTTTTCTTCTGTACAATAAGTTAGCTTTTACCAACCTCCACCAAAGGTGACCAGAAGCTCTTAACATGCAACACCATATTTTGGACGGGCATTAGGTGGCCCATGGGTAGTCGATTTCAGCATAGATACAAGCCCTCAAGCCCTGATATTGCGATCATTAATTGACTTCCTCACTGTGAGGATAAATTTAAGACTTCTGCTAAAAGACAGGGAAAAAGCACAGGGGGGTAAAAAAACCCAAAAAACAAAAAGAGGAAAGACTCACGGAACTTGGTCAGCACACTTGATTCTGGATTTTGACCACTCTGGGGGCCTGATTTTCCCTTAGGATGTGTCAAATCCTAGCCAGCTACAACACATTAGCAGAAGAGCCTGCAAACATTTCAAAAGCAGACCTGATCTTCTGGATTAACCCCATACAAACACCGCTCAGCATGCCGTAACATTGGCCTCAGGATAGACGCAGGGCATGTGAGTCAGCCTTGCTTCCAAGTGGTTTGCAAAATGAACCGGGACCCTAGCCCTCTTTCTCCGGTGGGTTTGACTGCCCAGAGAACCAGGGCTCCTACTGCTGGAAACGCCACCACCACCGGTACCAGGAATGCCAATGGCAAGTGGCAAGCTGTAGGGATGCTGAGCTCTGCAGCACGGGGCGCTTGTGAATCTACAGGCAGGGAGACGGGTGCACGGGGGAGAGGATTAGTTTAGCTCACATTGATAAATGTTCTGTGTGCTCTGATACTCCAAGAATCCTCTTTTTCCTCCCCCCTTCCCTCCTCCTTCCCCCTCAAGTCTCAGCCTCCTCCCTCCTGCCTGGTTTCATCACAACTCCAGATTGCTTGAGCAAGCTGCCTGATAAGCCCACAGATGCCAACAGGAAGCAATGATGTTACAATAAGTGTCACAGGGAAAATGTCAACTGTATCATTATAATGAAGGTCATGTCTCCCTCACAGAGAGCTCAGGGCTCTGCACAATTCACATGTTGTTATTAGGTAGATGTTGACATGTGTAACTTCTACCTTACAAGAGTCACTGCACAGGGAAGAGTGGCGTAGAAAGTGCAGAAGGAAACAATTAACAAGCATTGCACAAGTGGGAATTCACAAATATCTCGGCTCCAGCTCCTCATGACAGACAGGATGCACGCAGGATAACAGGACAGACGCACAGCACATAAGCAGCCTCAGACGACACCAAAGCAAAGCACAAAGTGGTACTAAGAGCGAGTCAGGCACGAAAGCAACCAGCCTCCATCCCAAAGTTGATGCTAGTAAATGGCACTTGGATACTCCATGTAAAACAGCTCGCTGCCTCCCTAATGTAGGGAATCTCCTCCTTTTAAACCTAGCGATAAAAATGATAAAAAGGGGACTATAAAAAATAAAAGCCTTGAATTAATACTCTAATGAAGTTTTATTATTTTTCTAAAAAAGATTTTGTTCCATGATGAGGAAATATATACTCTCCTTGGCTCTGGCTCTCTACAAGGAAGTGGTTGTAGAGGTGGCGGGGGGTGTCTGTGCACGCATGCGTGCATGAGATGGAGCAAGGCGCTGAATGCAGAAAGCAGAGGCCTTGTAATTCTCCAGAAAGACACAATGTTCTTTCCTGTCTTCTCTCCATCTCCAAACCTGTCAATATTTTGCTCAATAAGGGATGACACGTTGGCAAGGATTTTCACATGCACACACACGCATGCATGCACACATACCCTGCTAGAGCTGGTGGAAGAATATTAAAATCCGAGAGATTTGACTAATACATTGCATGACAAAGTGCTTTCAGTGATCCACATGACTGCCCATCACTCATTTGTCAAGGGAGAGGGTTAGAGCAGTGCTCACAGATCCCCCAGGACATCAAAACAATATTCATGCAAAGACAGAGAAGAGGAAAGGAGCATGGTAGAAGAGTGATCACCTGAAGAACTGGAGGTTCACGTGTACAGTTCTTGAGGGACAAGAGCTAAGGTCGGGCTGGTGAACCAGCACACTTATGGGTGACTGAGCACCATTTTAACTCTTCCTCCAGTCCAGAAAGCCAAGGGAGAGGTAAGGCAGCAGGATCAGCAGGTTGCAGCTCAAGGATAATTACACTGCTCTCTGATGCTGCGTTGTAATTTATCTGCTCCCTCCCATTCCCACAGTGCCATGGTATATCCCCTCCCATCAATTTGTTCCCATATGCATTACTGTGAGGCAAAATTGCTGGTTGGGCTCCGGCTGGCATTTTTTATGGCAGACTGCATCCACTCAGTTGCTTGGGGAAAGGCTGCCTGGGGACTGAAAGTACAGGAGGATACACACCTCCTGGAGCTTCTGTCTGTATTTTATTTTAGTAAGAGCAGAAGGAAAGAGCCATTTTATTTTTCTATCCATAGGGCCATGTTCTTATGCCTCTAAGAATTAAAACAGTCAATGCGGGCCATTAACAAGCAACAGGTGAACACGGCGGATATGCTCTGAGAAGAATCTAGAATGATTTGGCTTCAATCCTCTACCCCCTGGCAGGTAAACTGCAGGAAGACAGGAGCATAAGAAAAAGGCTTTTTACCCTTAGTTCTATTTTCTTATTCTAGGATCATCCACGTTCCCTCTCTTTGCCCAGTGCTTTAGAAAAAAAACATCTGAAACTCACAAGACAGCCCTTGAAAAGTCCCTCCCAGGCTGCACCTGAAGCCCAGCACAAGGACAGGCACTACATGATCTCTGCAGAGAACACTTACAAACAGATGTCACATCATTGGACTTGATGCTCTTAGAGGTCTTTTCCAACCTAAATGATTCTATGATCTTAGCCCAAAAGGGACTGTACTTCGGAGCAGTGCCTGCTGAAAGAATCTCCAAAAATGGTTAAGTTTGGTTCGAAAGATCAAGTGGTCACCATCTTCCTCACCATTGCACCATCTTGTTATATCTCCATGGTCCATATACAGAACAAAAAACCTATTCCCTGGCTTGAGATGGCCCAGGCTCAGGGAAGCTAGTGAAGCATATTCAAGAGATAAAGGAAGAGTTGAGGCTTTCCCTTGTCATGGGGAGAAAGGTGAAAAGAGGAAGGAGTGGTTTGGGGGGTTGCCAGCAACCACATTCAGCAAAATGGATTTCTGAATCTAAGTCAAAGAAGGGATTCAACAGGTAAGCGTAGTGAGCCTTCCCCCGTAGGAAGTCACCAGGCGGCTGGGCCCACTGTCATTGGAAGCAACCCCTTTAGGTCCTGCTGTTGCAAGTAAGTTAATCTCAGTGGCTCGCAGATTTCTCACTTGGTTCCTGATCTGCAAAGTAATCTGAACTGGACTGCTCCCTGCATTTCTGCCTCTGCTTATTTACTTGCTTATTTTAATTTGAAAGAGGATTTAGCGATTTGTGAAAGTCAGGGATCGATAACCCAGGCACAAGCCAAGAAAAGCTTTGAGCAAGATTGGTCGCGTGATTCCGCGACTGACAGTGTACCTCAGTCCTGACCTCAGCCCGGACCCCGCTGAGCCAGGGGCTGGCTTTCCTGCTACCCCTCAGCCAGTGCCCCCTCCTCCACCGCAGCCCCCCTGGCTCTCCCCGCACCTCGCTCTGCCAGCTCCTCTCTCGCCTGCCCTCAGCCTTCCTTGCATCGAGACTATAAAATACAAGCCAGAAGGTGAAACTATGATTTTGAGATGATAAAATTAAGATGAGATCCACCAAATTCATTTTTATTTGCAATCATAAACCAAGCTTCACTTTACAAGACAGAGAAATTAAAAAGGAAAATGAGAAAGAGTTCAAGTGCATCAGTCACAGGGTGTTAATAGAACCAAAGTATTTTGTACTATTTTTATTTTATGAAGCTCTATTGCTGTGTTTTGTACAACAGAGTATCGCAATAAATGATTTACCAACTCAGTAAAGGATCCAGAAAACTGACCTCAGCTCATCCTTTAGAAGGCCAAAGATCCTGATCTGTGTATGTTACAACCCCCCCCAAATATGCTGATGCATTTAAGAACTGTAAAAAAAAAAATCCTTATCAGTCCTGACTTTTGTTTTTTTAAAACTTTTCTACTGGATTTTTTTCAATTGTTATAGGATAGTGTCTTGCCAGAAATGAAGCCATTTTTCCAAACATGACCGAGAACATTTGAGAAGCCCATAAAAGAAATTACAACTTTATAATGAAAAATAATTCTTTAACATCACACATATTTGATTTTCATATTTCTGACAGAAGAAATAATTATTAAAAAGAATTAGAATTATTATTACTTTTCTTAGAACTCTTTTGCAGCCTTAGAGGTTTCCTCTGGAAGCCCTCAGCTAATCCTACTCCCTTCAAAACACACCTGAGCTAGGATTTGCAGGACTGTTGATAGGTCAAACACACTAAGTAGGTGGTAGGGAGAGGACAGGCAGTTTTCTAAACATGCAAATCTGGCTCTGCAAACCTCTCTGGTTTGGGTTTTATATAATACTAGGCAAGCATAACACTTCGGATCTACTGGCACTGGACTATGACAGTGTATCAGGTGGCCCAACATCCACTTTAGATGAGGCAAAAGCGGCACTTGTGAGTGAGCAAGGCAAGAGGCGTGAGGTGACCCTGCAGCGCCCAGGTGGATGAGGACAGGTAGCACCAGGAGGGGAGACTTCTCTTCCTGCTCAGCGATTGGGATGAGGCACAAGTACAGCTGACCACATCCCTGGCAAAGCAAGGGGCTGTGTGGGTGGCACATAAAAGGATGACATGTCATTCTTGCAGGCACACCAGAAAGTTTGACACCTGGCCCTGTATCCTATTATGCTAATCCACTGCTCTGACCAAGCTTTGCCTGGATCGGGAAAGCAGCTATAGCAATGGCCAGCAATGTTTTTTATGAGAGCTTCTATCTTCTCACTGTCTGGGAAACATTAGCCTCTCAGTTTGTCTTAGACCTGCTTTAATGTACTCTTGGATGAGTCATGGCAAACAACAGGAGCTCTGCCGATGCAGTGGCACACTTGAGCAGAAAAGGCCTGCCATCAGGAGTGAGAGTCAGTCAGTTGTGCTTTGCTCCTCTGCCCATCCAGAGCATCTCCAGATGCAGGAAAGTCCATTATTTCCCAGACCCAACACCCCTGCCCATGAGCAGCTGCAGACCAAGCCAGAAGAGAAACAAGCAAGGGTCTTATCTGAGCTCAGTGAGGAAGCACTAGCACTATCCTGGCCAAAGCAGTGAGCTTCAGAGCCCTGCCATGAAGTGGGCTCACTCCCCACCCACAATGGTCTTGGTGCATTTCAAGTGCAGTTATAGACTGGTTTAGTTGCATGAGTGCAGAACTCTGCACGGACCCTTATTTTTGTGTCAGGTGGGTCTAGGGTTAGCACAAGATCTCAAGGGTGCTGGGGAATGAACATGCTGCTGTGGGATACACCTGATCTGGGACTGACTCTGCAGACATCTGCTTCAGCCTTGCTCCCAGAAACAGGCTTGCGTTTGGTGAAAATAAGGATAGCTACAGGCCCCTGTGCACCAGTTTAGTAAGAGTAGCGCAGTCAAGACCACAGGATCTTGAAATCCCAGGGACAAAATGCCTCCTGTCAGCAGGCCTGGAGGTGGCCGTCACTTTAGGCAGAGTCATCAGAAAACCACTGTGTCTTGAGGTCTGAAGGGAGGGGTAGAAGCCCGAGACAGATATTGAAGGGAAGCCGAAGAGGCAGCAAGCAAAGGACAAGGGCTGGGATTTGAGGAGAGTGCATTTACTACTGGCTGAGCTTGTTACTGTTTTGGTGCAGTTACCTCCTGTCTGTCACTCTCAATAAAAGTGTTATTGATTAGCATGTGACTTTATTGTAGAGAGCTGGCAGGGAGCCAAGGTAGAAGGACTCCAGAGGGAAAAGAAGACTACTTGCCTGGCAGGGAGGGGAAGGGGGGGATGGAGGAGGAGGAAAAGGGAAGCTTGGAAACATAAAATCTTGAAAAGAGTAATTAATTCTTATTGTTACAGCAATCTATTCAGATTTTCAAGAATATTATAAATCAGCTGCCTGTACCCTTCCTATTAGCATTCACGCTGGGGAGGGATCCTGGGGAGAACTGGTCAGCTGAGAGCGCCAGTGCCCTGGAGAAGGACCTTGGCTCAGGGAGAGGAAGGTTGTTTTGGCTGCTCATTTCAGACCTCTCCTGTACCCAGGCCCATGGAAAACCAAGCTGGCTGGAAGCACAGCCTTTCAGGAGACACGTGGTCCCTCAACCCACCTCCACTGCTATCCCCTTGAGGCTGTGCCAAAGGAAAGGGCAGATGGCCTGCAAATCTTCCTGAAAGTGAGAAAGTGTTACTATCTCTTGCAGCTTAATTGGAAAAGGAAAAAAATAATCCCCACAGAAAAATAAAGGGCAGAAATGGAAGGGCAGAAAATGTATACTTCCTACAGAAATTTAGAAATAAGCTTTATTTTAGAAAAAAATTAACATTTTATTTGCAATGTTTCATTCTAATTGTTTTCTTATGGAAAAATGTCTTTAAAACCTGCTTCATTAACCACAGAATCCCATTTTTCATGAACATGTTTAACTTTATTTTTTTTCCCCTCCTCTAAACTACTTCCTCACTCATGGAGGCTTTGAAAAGTCATCTGGAGCCCTTAGGAAGAACAGAAACGTGGAATAAGAAGAGTAGTGAAAGATTATTCATTGAAATACATGGCAAAAGGAAGTCCACCATCATCAAATAATGCTTGCTTTACTATTTAGAGAGAGGGGAAAAAAAACCCATCTTGATTAGATATCCGATGGATTTCCTATTTATGTACTTGGAAGATAGGCTTCCAGTAGGGAATGCCCCCAGTTCCCATCTTGAAGCTGGCCCACCTCTCCACAAGCTGGGCACTGCCTCTTTGGGGTCCCATGGGATAGAGAAGCTGTGGAGCTACAATGAAAGGCGCTGGCAGAGCTCTGTGCAGGGAGCTCAGCACAGGACAGCAGACAGTGTTGAAGGCTGGAGCCAGAGATGCTAACAGGGCTACAGGACCAGGCTTGTCCACTGTAGACTCAGAATTTAAAAACATGCTTGTGGTCTGGTCATCTCCTTTCCAAAGAACAAAAGTAAGAATGCTCCTGATGTTTATGAGACATGTTTTGGCAATGCAAATCCAGATACCAAAAACCTAACAGGACAAAAAAACCCAACTACCAGCAAAGCACAGGCCTCCACTTGGCCCTTTCCAACACTCAGCACTTGGATTTAAAGGCATCTTGTTGCCGCACACTAATTTCATGACAATCAATGTCCTGACCTTCTGTTTCTCTCCATTTCCTCAGCTCTTTTATGGAAAACTCTCCTGACACGCCTCTTTCCTTACACACATGTTTTTATATCCTAGCTGTCTAGCCACTGCTACAGGACATGGATATGACAGCAGGCTGTTTCAGTAATGACCATTTTGTAGTGCCAATTATTCTGGAATGCTGTGAAGATGACACCATTAGCTGTGCTCCACACCAGGACTATGAAGACGTAGCCAGGCAGCTTGCATCCTGAACTGAGGTAGCCTTGGCTGTGTTACATGGCAGTGCATGGGAGCTTTCAGGCAGAGTTAAGAGCGCATTAACTTTGCTATAGCATCAACACAATCCTTGGAAGCCTGTATCATCTCAATCCTCGAGCAATACCATTGCCACGGGAAACTCAGTTGTCACATCTGTCCCTTCCCTCCTCCCCAGCACACCTTCCCATCAGACCTCTGCCACCTCTCCATACCAGCAGCAATATCCTGAAAGGGGCCTCATTAAACCACCAGCCCAGATGGTTTTGCTCCTTTTCCTGAGAGCATCTGTGGCCACACTCTGCCAAGGAGGACATTTCCCTGAGGCTCTCTTCACTTGCGTAAACATAGGTGTCTGGTACCATTTGGGACGCCCTGGGGTGCCCAAGGCATCTGCACAGAAATAGCAGATACAACACAGGTCTACAAGAAACCTGTGCCCATCTGCACCAGTGGCAAGAAGCCAGGCAGGACACCAAAAAGCTACTCTAAAGCAAGTGACTGGAGCACCTAACACTGCTTCCAAACTGCAAGCTGGGGGAGTGACACAGGGGATTCTTAGACATTGTTGGGAGCAAGGACAAGAGAGTCCTTTCTTCCTTCTGCTGACACCTGCTGGACCCTTGTGTCCTTCCTGGCAGCAGGCTCGGGAGGGAGTTTCTAGAATATTTTTCCACCAAAGGAGAGGTAAAGAACTGGCACTGTGCTCAGAGAATGGAAGGCAAGATGCAGTTGTTATTTAGGTAAGGAAAGAAGTCTACAGATTCCCCCACATGCTCTCCGCTTCCTTCTCTTTGCACCACCCAGACATGATTACTGGAAAAAGGGCACTGGATGGAGGGGAAGAATTTTTGCGGGAAGTCCCAAATGATAATATGAATAACTCACTTGAATACCTTTTTCTGCTTCTCATTCCTTCCACAGTGCTTCCCTCTCCAATACCTGCTTTTCAGATTCATATTTTATTTTCTATTCCCTGCTTCCCCCACTGCTGCCAGCTCTTGCTTCATTTACTAGTTTTGATTGCATGTTATTTACTTAGCACCCGTTGATTTGTCCCCTCAGGACTTCTCCGTTTTAAGCAAAGAGAATGCGTATGATTTTAAATGGACGTAATTTTATAGAAGAAAAGAAACAATCGCTGTAGCTTCCTTCTCACTAGAAAAAAAAAACACCAAAAGCCGGTCCATCTGAGAGATGTTTCAGCAGTTGGTCACACTGAGCTGATCACAAAATGGTGACTGCAGAAAGGGTCGGGGTAGGGGTGACATGAAGTCACAATGTACGCAAAGCAGCATTTTAGTGGGTTTAGAGCTACTCAACTCGCATTATCTTTTAAAATGTGCATGACTCGACAAACAAAAACCAGGTCTTTAATATAAGGTATACTCCTAGCCCTCCTCTCAGCATGGCCACAAAGCATACCAAGGTGTACTCTGGAAATAAAACACAGGCTCTGTAAAACAGAAGGCCAACAGACTCACGCAGATACCCCAAGATGCTGAGCTAACCAGAGTTCCTAACATGTTCCCTGCAAAACTCAACACAGAAAGTACTAATTTTCAAGAAGATAGGGGCAACTACATGTGAAAAGGGTGCTCCCACCTTAGCTTTACTTCCCTACCAATATTTCTCTGCCTGACAGCTTCAGTGTGCCTCCTCCATCAGCACAGAGACTTCCCAACCACTCTGCCTGCAGCCACCACTGCCTTCACCCTGATGCCCGCCTTAGGAAAACATCCTACAGCCAGCTGAAAGTGAGACAGCCTAATTTCTCCGCTGCCCCAGTGCAGGAGTCTGCCAAACCATCATCAGAAAAGGTGAGAAGAACCCTAGCCATTTCCTCATTTTTATGCTACTTGCAAATAATAACGTATTTCTCAAAGAATCACACAATCATTTATTTACCAAGTAGCCTACTGTGAACATATTTCAGCCTATAGCATGCATAAGGACAGCTTGCTTCTATTATGGTTGGGGTTTTTTTTTTTGTATAGGCAAAAAAAAAAAATCTGCCAGGCTTTTAGATTTTTTTTTTTAATTATAAAGGTAAAACATCACAGGAAGTAAAATCCCCACAACCACAGCAGCCTTTCTCTGTCCCTCTCTCTCACTTGCCCACTCCCTCTGCAACAGCCTGAGCTGTTCACAAAATGGCAGGCTGACTCAGCGCCATGGCCAGACTAGTCTAAACCTTGACATCCTTTGAAGCCTACCATTTTTATGATGACATCTTATGTAGTAGCTCATTAGTCACTCAAGTCACATGGTATTTGCACTGCCCCCTTACTGAAAGACCAATGTTTTAAACAAACCAGCAAATACCAGGTCATTTCGTTATAAGGCTGTGGGTGTTTTTTTTAATGAGCAAGCAGTTCGGCCAAGTACGTGTATTAGCTTTTAGGACTCATTTTCATAGGCAGTCAAGCACCTTTCCGTACTTACCAACAGCAAATGAAGGGTCATTTCCCCTGCTCGTATCAAAATGCAACATCCAAATGTAACTGAGTAGCACTGCACAAACTCTTTTTGGACCAGCTTCTCCACTTGAGTGGAAACAAGAATTGCAGAGGCACTAAAAATGGAACCAAGTTCAAAGAACAGGACGTGTGTGCTTCCGACAGCACAAGTTAATTCTCAGCACTGGGTCAGCATGTCAGCCCCTTGGTGTCACTTGAAATCCTCTCTTTTTAATCCATGCTCTCTTTCCTTTCCTGAGATGCAGAGTTTTACAGGTAGGGTATTCAAGAGCACACAGCACTGGCTTATCTTTGGCCTCAGTGTGAGCACACGTAGGCCAGTTGCAAATGTTTTTAAAAAAGCTTTCCCAATGTTCATCATCACCATATATCCTCTCTTTCTCCTTGAGTTTCTCACCACACTAAATCCTTCCCCACCACCCTACAGGTTAGTTTACTTCAGAACTTTCTTACTCAAACTCGACTATAATTTAATTCACACCAAAAGAAAATGCTGCAAAAAGACAGACATGAAGCAGCTATGCAGGGTACAAGGAAGTACTTATGTTTCTGAAGCAAGTGGAATACATTTCTTAGTTCTCGGCTGACAAGAACTGCTTGAAATACCAATACATGCTCCATTCACCACTGGACCAGAAGATGCTCCACAGAGGAACAGTGGCTCGCTGACACCAGGAAAAAGACAAGAAAAATTGCTCTGTTTTGAGAGAGGGAAGGGAGGAGCTGCATGGAATAAAGTGTCCTCTGCCACCTTGTAGGTGGAGCATTCAGAGCAGAACTAAAGAAAAGCCTGCAGTGAGCAGACAGCCATGCATGCGCTGGCTGGTTGGCTGTCTAGCAAGGTGAAATGATATTGAAGAGGCATTTCCGTCGTGAAGACTTTCTGAAAGGTCTGCTGAAGCTGATGGGAAGAACATTTTTCAAAGAGATCCAGACAACAAACTGCACTTTCCACAATAAAAATGCCCATTAAGCTCCATTATGGTTATTTTTATTGAAGCTAGTCTAGACATTCAAGTACTGTTTTTATTCATCTCCAGATAAATAGAGATCTAGATAAAGATGGAACCACTGCCTTTGTGTAGGGTCAGACTACATAACGGCCCAGTCATTATCCTATCTTTGACAGGGACCAGAACAGAATTAGCATTTGAGCTTCCCTCATTCCCAAATGCCCCCTCAGTCTATGGGTGTACCTCTGACTCATACTCTGCATCGCTGTGTTAAACAGTTCGTCAGGAATTTTTTTTTCATGAAATGCATTAATATTTTGAAATTAAAAAAGGAAATTTGTCTTATTCTTCCTTCTGTTGATAATCGAACCTCACTTGAAAGCTTGTTTTATTCTAAATTCAGATCTGCCTGAGATCTTTCAAGTCTACCTAATCCTAAAATACCAAACACTTTAAGAATCCTTTTTAAATGGTTTTGAGAAATTGGGAACGCTCAGCAGTTTCTCCCAAGGCTAATACGAGCTTGAAGATGTCCTGGGCTTTTAAACAAATACAAATTGTAGGTTTTAGGCTTCAAATAAGTGCTGCCAGCTACCTTTGGATCCTTTCAGGTTTGGAAATTATAGCCTCTAGCTGCTTTCTTGGCAGAGAAAGAACGTGAAACCACGATCCTTGTCTGGACTGTAGTACCTCATCTTGTGCTGTCGGTGTCCTGGTACAGTGCAAAGGGCATCTCTGAAACAGACGGATCCATGAGATGGAAGCTTCTGGCTCTAGAAACAGCTGGAAACTTTTGAGGTTACCTCAGCCTGGCTGTTTCAGGAGGAACTAGACAAGCTCATCTGGGATTGATGCTGAGGTTAAGAAATCTATCATATTTTATTGTTCCTGCTCATGCCATCCTTCATCTCTTTGTAATGCAGAGTGCCTGAACGTTGGCTCACATTAGACTGTCAGCTCCACTTTTCCTCCCTCCTCCCCCAATTCCATTTGGTCTGTTCATGCTAAAAATAACATCAAGATTCATGTCTATGAAAGAGATGGGCGCCAGAAAGAGGAAAACTTGCTGACTGAAAGACTACTTATCACCTTCTACTGCAAGCCTGGATTGTCTCTATTCAAGGAACTTCATTCCCAACTCTGGAAAGTAGGGGAAAAAGTTCCAAAGTTGAGGAGATTGTCCAATACCTATATGAAAGTCTTTTCAGCAATGCAGGTCAAGAGACAGATGGGAAACCTTTCGGGCATTCCAGGCTCCTATCTTCTCTGTGGCACCAGCAAAGGCCGATGAGAGGGTTTAATGGGTGGCTTATTCAAGAAAGGACAGAAAGGCCCAAATAAAGATTCTACACCTTGATTTTATGGCCTCATGAAGTCTGTACCAGGTCTCAGACATCCCTGATGTGCATGGTCCATCTCAGTTTCAAAGCCTGACTGGCAGCTCTTCCTTTCCAGACAGTAAGCACACGCTTGCAGGGGAGAAAGGAGCTTTAGCAAAAGTACGTACAAGGAACTTGTTCTGCTGAATCAAGTGGCAGATGTCTGCTCTCTGAGCTTATAAGAAAGCTTGCCCCTTCATGGTACTGAGGGGCTTCAGGCCACGGGAGATATGCCTTTTCAGCAAGATTTCTAATGCTGCTCATCTTTAGTCATTTAAGAGCCTGGGGTTTTTCTTTTTGGTTATTGTTCTTCTCTAAAATCAGAGGTCTTTTCTTTCTTAAAGCAGAGCTACAATGTCACGACATCCTAATTTGTATAATTGCTGTCTATCCTAAAGTTTCCCCTCCAGTTTCAATTACATGTCTCACTTCAATTAAACTCCTTAATTCTTGTCCCAAACTGGCATATGGCACAGCTAACAGTCACAGTTATCCTGCTCTACCCCAAAGCTGGCTACACTGGCCTAGTAGGATGGCTGAATAGAAAGCAGTTTGAAGCCACCTGGGATAAAATGCATCTGTAGAAATGTCAAACATTGATCGTGAGCTACTCTTGCCTTCCTTTTGCATCTGGAGGAACATGGTTTGAACCAGGGAAGCTCCCAGAGAGTTAAAGGTGCAGAGATGAAATGAAAAGCCCTGCCCGCCTTCCTGGGTAAAGGAATGGAAGAGGCAAAGAACCGGCTTGAGCAGGCTGAAGACCCTCCAGAGGGTCTCCAGCAGATGAAAACATGCACTTCGAGCTCTGCAAGAGGGAGAAGGAAGTGAAGGCTGGGGTGGGGTTTGCCATGCAGGCAGTAGGGCCACTTCCATAAAACAGCTTGTCATGTAAACAAGATGTACCTTTGACATCTTCCCCTTCGGGGCACCAAGGCATGAAGCAGGCAATGTATTTCAAGCCAAACAGGTGATTTGTAGGTGTTAAATGTTCATAAAGACAAGATTAAAGAGCTCTCTGATAGCAGGGCAGTAAATCATTCCCCACCTGCAGAGTCAAGTGCTGGGCACGGATGCTCCTCCAACCCTGATTAAATAAAGAATGGCTCAGCAAGACGGGGGCTAAAGTTAGCTGACAGCTCTTGAGTGAACTGGTGTCTTGCCTGCTGCCGTTGTAGCTGATGGCTAATTTTCTCCCAGAGGAACCTTTGCAAAGGCTGATAATTAAAACCAGTGGAAGGCAATCAGGCTCACGGGAAGGCAGGCCCGTCTGTCCACTTTCCCCCAACCAGGAGCCTCCTGTGACTGAAAGCCTGCATGGGTCAAAGCTGCTCTGTTCCAGGCTGCTTTAAGGACTGCAACATGGCTGGGTAAATAAAATCGCAAGGCCTGGTGCTTTCACTCGCTCCAGTGAAAGAAAGCTAAAAATAAATATCTAACAACTTTACATCCAGCATGCAACAAACCCTGACAATCTCTGAGTGTCCTGTGTATGTTTTGAGGGTCAAATACATATATGTGTGCACATAAAGATATATATATGTATGCATATGGTACATGTCCCCAAAACACCCTTATGTTTTCATAGCATCCCAAGTTCTCCCCTGGGAATCATGCTTTCCCCTATCCCAGTCAGATGCATGAAAATAATTATCTGAGTGTTACATCCTGTGAAGTGATGACCCAGAGGAAGGAGGTGTTGCAGTCAAAGGCTGAGAGTTCAATGGCAGAGCAGGTAACAGAACCCAGGCTGCATCAACTCCCAAGTCTCCTTCTTAACCAAGCGCATGTTTAGACTAAAGAAGCAGGTTTTGTTTTAAATTACTTATTTTACTAGCCTAGATAGGACTCAAAAGAACTCAATGGAAGGGAAACTTAATGGGACCTCATTAGATTGTTATAACATTTTTTCTGCACTGTGCTATTAGCTCTTTAAAATAGATTATCAGAAAGCACACACACTTCACAGATTTAAATTACCTGTGGCTTTTGCCTTACCTGAGTTATTTCTTTTACTTTTTATTCATCTGGGGTTTTCAGACTAGATTGGTCAGACTTTTTTCCATTTCTAGATTTACAGATACCTTTACAAAGCTGGTACAGTTGGATTGTTAGACCTTTAGTGACACTGTGCAATCCTAAACAGGAAAATCTTTTCAATTGATGGATCCTGATTTTGGAATATTTTGCTGTAAATCTAGGCAACAGAGGATTTTTTAAAATTGGTTTTTAAAGGGGCAACATAGTAACAAGGGTTTTTTGGGGGTTCCCCCCTTTGTGACCGTATTGAAGCTAGAAATACTCAAAGATGATCCAAGTCCCAGAGTTGGATTTACAATGGCAACATTCCCTAACTTTGGGTGTGCTCAGACTTGCCCCGCTATAAGGAGGGAGAGGCAGAGAGAAAGAAGGATCTGAAGCATTGGATAGTCCTGATCAGGTGCTTTACTTCCAGCCAAGCTCTAAAATTTGCCATGTAGAATTGTTACAAAAGCTTTGGCTCTGAGCTTGGGGCCAAGAATGGAAGTAGCTCCTCTTTGACTGGAAAAGCCAGTTTCTCTTTCACATGTTCCAGGAACAGCTCAAAGATACAATTAATGGAAAACTGAAAATAGGAAGAATAAGGAGATAGGGAGACCTAAAAGCTGAGAAGTCCCATGCGGTTGCTTTTCCTGAAAGATGTCTGCTTGTTTTGATGCTCTTCCAACTACTTAATTATCTGCACTGAAAAAAACAATAAAGGCAGCTGCTGCTTCACAGTTCATGACGTCTTATGTTTAGCATCCTGTGTCCACACTTTCCTGAAGCAGATCAAGAGCACATGCAGAAGAACTAAGAGCATTTTCTTCCCACTGGTATCTCCTGCTCCTCACAGTACCATGAAACTGAATTTCCCCCTATGGGAAAAGTAATGTTTTATAAACTTTTCAAGCCAGCTTACTTCAACTGTTCATTCAGTTCAGAACGCTGCCTCACTTTCTGCTGAGGGAAAAAGGGTTCAGTCGCCTCAAGCCCGTTCGCTTCTGCCTCTTCGTTGGTCCAGTACCCCAAGACTCTGCTGTTACACTGTGATGTACTCCAGAATGGCTTCAAGTTTCACTAATCCTGGGATTTCACTCGTTGTACCCACTTAATATATACAGGCACAAACATACACTTGTATGTACAGCTCTGTCAAACAGACCTTGGCTGTGGAGTTACTTTGCAGAAGAAAACTGCAGGACTCTTTCTATCCCCACCTCTCCAAGATACTATTCCATCACACCAACCTTTCCATGCTCATCCCCTGCTTGAAACTGAAGACCTGCATTAAGTTATCAATCTACATTTTAACATTAGACCATCAGCTGACTGCTTCCTTGCACCTCAGATGTAGACCTTGGTAGACACTACACAATTTGATATCGAGTCAGTATTTGCCACTTTCCAGTCCTCTTTGAAGAGGACTTCTCCTCCTTGCCCAGGGTCAGGATGAGTTGGAGCACCTAGGCTAGATTCCTGCCCTGCTCTAATCAACTCTTTGTTTCATTTTACCCAAATATGTAAAAATGTTGGTGTATAGACACTACCCAGATGTTTGCTCCCCAGTGTATGTATTGGTGGTATCCTGATCTTTGGGCCTGAATCCTAAAAGTCCTTGGATAGGTTTGAACCAATACCTACGGATGCATTCACTGACTCAGAGCTAACTGTTAGCTGTTTATATTCCTCCTCCTGTTTTCACATGAGTTAATTGTTGGACTTCATGACCTTAAAGGTCTTTTCCAACCTAAATGATTCTATAATCTACATGTATCAAGAAAGGACAGGGAAAAGCAGGGATATAACTAAGCAACACCAAGGGTACAGAGTGAAGGACATAACAATGAGACAGCCAAACACAGGCAAACTCAGGACATGAGTCCCTTGGGACAGACTCCACGCAAAGGTACCCAAGACATATCAGGTGCCTCCCACTGGGCACCCACCCCAGAGCTGTCGCAGCTAAAGGGAACAACCTTGTGTTCAGTGGTAGAAGAGCGTGTCCCAGGGAGCTGCTATACAGATGTCTTCTGAAAAATGGATTCCCTTCTAATCTGGAGGAAAGAGAGAGTGCAGGGATTAAGCCACCAGCCTGAAACTGGGAAGGAGCAGGGAGAGGAGGCGGCAGCTGGGTTCAGCGCCCTTCCTTGCCAAACCCTTGGCCTCCCCGCATCTTGCCTGTGCAGCAGGGAGGAGAGCAATCCCTCCTTTTCTATGGGCGCCAGGCAGATGAATGCCTCAGAGACTACAAAGAGGTTTTTGCTTGCCGTATTAGCAGGGACCACCTACGTATCTTGGACGGTTCCCTGGAAAGCCGTGACGAGGGCCGGAGCAGCACGCCTGCCCCTCTGTTCCAGCGCCTCTCGGTGCCACCCCCTGTGCCTGCCACCCCCTGTGCCTGCCACCCTCGCCAGCTGCCGCTGCCGAACGTGGCACTGCCGGTGCCAAGAACAACAAGGCTCCGAACGGAGCTGCCCGAGTGGTGCCAGTCCTTCAGCCCTGCTTGGCTCCCTGTGTCTTTCCCGTTGATTTACGTATCTCCGCAATGTTATTTATCAACTGCTCCATAATTAATCAGACGCAGAGCTTGGCAGCACTAAATGAGCAGCCTGTCTCCAGCGCTCCCACCACCACCAGCCCCCTCCCCTCCCAGCTACCATGCTTTATTGCACGCCACAACACTGGAGCCTGCATTCAGTCGCTCCTCATAATAGCAGCCAGGGGGGCTTTTCAAATGATCTCATCTCACCGGGAGAGCAGGCACTCATCCTGCCAGACTGGCAGGAAGAGAGGAATTAGCATCCAGGTAAATGCCAGCTTCCTGCCAGTTATCCCACCAGCCACCTGGCTAAAGAGCTACAGCCACTCTGAGATTAAATATCTTGCTGTTCTTTGCTTCCTGACCTGTTCCTGCCCCCGCCACCCTGGCCTCTAACCTCTCCCCTTTACATCAGATTGCTTTCTCTCACTTTCTCCCCTTGCCTCTCACCCCAGCACGCTGCCTTCCAGACTCTGCTCTGCTTTCCAATGCCTTTTGCTCATGCTGCCTTCTTTTGCTCATCTACTCTTGCTGCTGCTCCCTTTTTCCCCCAGCCCCCTTCTCACACAAGCCCCAGATCAAGGACATTGTATGCAAATAAAATTGCATTGTGTTGTTTTCATGAGCAAGGACATAAGAGGAACCTGGAGTCCAAAAGTCCTTCAGCTCAAATCTGTCAGATATAAAGACCATAGATCTTAATCCGCTAATAAAGTTTTGGCTCAGAGTCAGATTAAAAAGCAAGGCTCGGGAGACATGGCTTATCTTCCTAGATATGGTATGCATGGACTTAACATGCTATTAGCAAGACATGCTGCACCTCAATTTACCTGTCATTAAAATATAGAGGACACAGATGCTAACTGACCCAAACTGATATAGTGTCCATGCTTGTAAAAGCACTCACAAGCTCAAGGTTAAAGTGGAAGTCTTTAGAGATTGGCTAGAAACTTAAAATCTCTCTCCCTTTTTCTCCATATTGAGGCTGGTATTGAACACCCACTTTTCTGAATCAACCTGTGGGAAACAAAGGTGGGGACTGTAGCATTAGGAAAACGTGATTTCATCACACTAGCTGTATTCCTGCTCTTTTCATGCTAAGGTCCCCGCCTGTGGGAGCCATGCCTTAAAAAGGCTTTTGCAAGAGTGAGCTGTGTTGCAGCACAGACACAGTGCAGCCTTCTCTGAGAGCCTGGGCGCTGGGCAAAGCCCTCCACTAGCAGAGGCATCGCCTCTGAGTGACGACTGAGCCGCACATCTTGGCTTGCCACATCCTCCTACCCCAAAAGCATAGGAAATGTGGGTGTTTTCCTGGACCTCTGCTGAGGTCCCCAGCCTCCTTAATGCTCCAGCCACTAGCATGCTATCTAGCTAGCATATAACAAACACCGAACCCTTCTGAAATAAATCACCTTTTGTGCTTAAGTTGAGGTAAAGTCTTCAGATAAACAGTCTAGTTTAGGCAGGACTAAGGAAGAGAAGCATAAACTTTGTCACAGTGCAAAATGACAACATAAAACTGTCAGCCTCTGCCACACAACAGCCTTGCAAGAAAGCTGTAGGGGAAGAGACCTGAGCAAGGGATCCTAACACAGCATCACCAACTAATACTAGCACCCTCTGTTGGCCCACTGCACATAAGTAAAACAGGGCTTGTGTTAGTGAGGTTTATACCTAGATACTGAACACGAAGGTAAGGAGAGGAACCAGAGGGGTAGTAAGAATTTTGTTGCATTCACTTGCCCATGCTTTTCAGGCTAGAAAGCATTGCTTTTATCCTGCCCAAAGAATGGAGGTAGGAAGCAAGAAATAAGAGAAAAAAAACCTGGAAAAAATCTAGTGCAAAATATTATTTATTTATTCAAAGGCAGATGGGGGGTTATAACAGGGAAAACAAGAAGAGAGATTGGAATTGGAGGAAAAAGTAGTGGGGAAGGCAAGCTGTAGAAAATTGAGCTAGTAGGAAATGAGGCAGAGAAATGTAGAAAGCGCTGTTCAAAAAGCTTTGATTTTAGCTCTACTCTGCGGATGCTCAGCAGAATTTTTGCTGCCAATGATGCGATGTTTTTGTTTCTCATGGATTTCTAGCTAACTATCCTGTACTTTCCCTTTTGCTGAGGGCATGGAGCACGTGTAAATTGCCAGCATTGCACCTCCTTGGAGCCTTCTCTCTCTTTCTCTGTAGGGTTTCTACTCTCTTGGGGAACTTTTGGAAAGGGTGCAAACAGCAGTTCAAAAAGCATTTGAGAAATATAGTTGAGCCTAAAAGTCTCAGGTGGAAGGAATATTATCCAAAACGGGAACTAATTACTTGGTGGATTAAGGCCACTGGCTGGGTCTGCAGAGTTAGCAGATGGACAAGAATATGGTAGAGTCCTTTTTCAGGATGGATGGCATGGTGTGAACATCTGTCTGCTGCAAGCAGGAATATGTTCCAGGTCTACTTGGTCTCAAAAGCAGGAGTGCAACCTCCTACTTGGACGCAACTCACAGAAACCAAAACTGCAGTGAGGGGCTTTTTCATGTGGTGAGATCAAAGGGCTAGGCCTTGGCTTTGCATAAGAGGTTTGGATGAGCCTCGCAGCGCTGAAAAAGAAGGCTGGCTTAGATAGAGCTATAAAAGTCATTACTATAAAGACATTACTTTACAAAACCTTTTGCCACTAGGTTATATGAGATTGAATACCATGCATTCTGGCAGCACGTTAAAATCATTACGATTGCCATCTGACCACTCTGCGGTGGTCTCTGTGTGAAGTAAGTTTTGTGGCCTTTAGCCAAATCCTAGTGAGCACATTTAAATCACTAGTAGCACCGAGTGTAAGTATAGCTGATCCAGTCCTACCAGGCTAAAGTCAAAGCAAATTGACAGAAAGAGGAGATCCAACCTACAAGGAATCACAGGAGCTGGGATAGATCCATCAACAGAAAAAGTAAAGTCCATAGTAGGAATGTGTTTTAACCTATGCAAAGATTAGAACTAAATTAGACAGCCCTAAATGCACACACTCTCTTAGTTGAAGTCTGCCATGTAAACTAGAAAAACACATTATATTCCACCATAGCTCAGCAACTGGAGCTTCAAGTATTCCCAGAAGGGCCATCCTGCAGTTGGCACATGATAAATATGTGGCAGTTTGTAAAGATATGCAACAGATTATCAGTAAAAGTATCACACATTTTTCAGCAGCAAATACATAGGCTAATGGAGTTGCTCCTCATGCGTGGTTGCTGGGGACAGCTGCCATAGGAAGATAAAATCACTGGTGCATTCCTTGGAGCAGAGAGGCTCCTTGGAAAGGCCTGCAAGAACTGCAGCAGGGCTTGGCCAAAGAGGCAGGAGGAAACCAGTGGAAAACTGATTTCTCTCCCCCTCCTCCTACATAAACGCACAGTTTCTGATAGCGGCCAGTGCAGGGTACCACCAGCTCTGCCCTGGTGCTACACAGAGATCACTGCTGTACTGAGTGGAGATGTATGCAGATCCGCTGTAAATGAGCTAGCTCAAATACTGGAAGCAGCCTAACCCCAGCAGCACAGCGCTTAGGCAGGGCCAGTTTACCCTGCTGGGACACAGCACTAGAAAACCATGATCTCTAGGTGAACCTGCTTTAGCAGGAGGGTTGGACTAGATGATCTCCCAAGGTCCCTTCCAACCCTTGCCATTCTGTGATATGCCCACAAGGTTTTGAACTCCATTGATCTTCAAAGTAATGAGTAAGAAGTAAGAGGAAAAGGGCAAGGGTAGCAGGGGAAGGCACACGCACAGCGCTGAGGGGCCATGGCAGACCTTCCCAAGTGGCTGCCCATGTCCTGTTTCCAGCACCTCCCACCACCTCCCACCACCAAGGCCGTCCTCTGCCTTGGAACACATCTCTGTCCCTCACAAGCCTACAACAGCCATTTCCCCAGCGGGCCCAGACACATCACAGATTTTTAGCAGCCCAAACAACAAGGCAGAGGAGGGCTGTCTGAAAATGACAAACAGAATTATCCTGGTGTTATGCAGGGCGGCAGCCGGAGCCAGCACTGCTATTTACAAGGGACACGGCTTGCAAAAAGCAAACATCTCCCCATGGCCCATGGGGGCTCTGCTCTAACTAACATGCCGTGTGACACTGAAGGCAGATAATTAATCTCCCATCACACCACCTGTCTGCACCACCCTTTCCCCTTATCCAAGATCTTCCTCCCTGTCCCTCCATCTACACACACTATTTACAGAAAAGGGGAGTGAAGTTTATCACTGCCACCTATTGGCACCTGCCCTGCCATGAGGACATGGTAATGCTATGCCCAAAACCAACACCACTTCTCCATGCTATGGCTCCATGTAAAACTGTAGACCCTTTGATGCTCAGCGTATAAACACACAGCATGCAATTCTGGATGGATCCGTAAACTAGTTAGAAGCAAAGCTGCATTAGCAACAGTACCGTACACTGGTAGGCCCCTTGCTGACAGTATTGGTGGTGGTGATTTGTTTTGTGGTTTCCCCCCCCCCCTTTTTTTTTTTCTTTTTCACTTCTAGGGCCTAAGACCAGTACTGCATTCTGCCATGCTGATATTGCAACTCACTTAGAACCAGCTAAGGGATCTTTGATATCATGTGACATCATGTGTTTTGGACATACCCTGCAGATCCTCGTAATCAGTGCAGAGCTCTCTCCCTGAGTACTGGAAGCCAGTCTTAATAGGGCACTCTGGGGGCATCCGTAGTGAACTAAATTTGGGATAGCTGGCACAGTTGTGTATTAAGGTCAACTTTACTTAGCTCTAGCCATCCGGGCAAAAGGTCTGTTTTCCTGCTGTGCTCTGTAACACACATACAAGCTCAATGCAGAAAGTGTTCTAAGTTTCCAAGCAAATCTACCTCCTGCTTTGAAGCTCAAAAGGTTAGGCTTGAGGTGGGGTTTGACACCAACAGTGGAATAGAGAAGAGGCGAGAGGAACGTTGCTGGTCAAAAGTTGGGGGCACTGACAGAGCTGTGTTGGGGGAGCTCTGAACTGAAACACCAGGAGGGCTGCAGGGCAGATGGGGGGGGACACACTGGCAGACTTGTCCAGATGGGCAAAGCTGTCTGCACATCCTTTACACAGAACATGCCTGGATGCAGTCACTGATGCAAGTCCCTACTTTAATAAAAATCAAACCTCTGCTCTAATAAAGCAGCCGAAGAGAAAGCCATCCCTTGTTCTTTAAAGTCGAACTTTCCCTTTCCCCAGAATAGTTAGATCCCTTACAAGATTTGGTGTGTTCAAGAAGAATTTTTTAAAAACATTTTTACAAACACGTTCTGCATGACCGCTTCCACTAATCGTGCCGACAGGGGCGATCAATGCCTTTAAAGGAGATTTGTGGAAACCACAAAGAGTCAAATGCTGCCACTATGGAGATAAATGCCCCTTCAGTTCCTCAGCTGCCGCTCACCACAACACACCTCCTCAGGGGAAGGTTTTACTCCAGACCCAGCTTATTATTAAGATGGGGCAGAAGTTCAGGACTGACTCACAAGGAACCACTTCCCACCTGGCTTTATTTCTCAATAGAAAGTACTGTGCTTAAAGCACTGCTGCAGCACCCTCCTCTTACACTACACTAGATTATTAATTCAACATCGATCCAGAGGAAGCATGCGCGCCACTTCCACAGCACCCTGCTTTTGAAGGTCTCCCATTCTCTTTATCGACCAGGCTGAAGGCTGCTTCAGTTAGCAAGAAGAAACAAATTCTCAACTCCACTGAATGGCAAAGGCATCTGAAAAAATGTTCCATTTCTTCATTTTTTACCCAAGATCAGGATTTCAGTACATTCTCCCTGATTAGCTCTTTACATTTGAAACGCTGTCACCCATCTCTTTTTGTGAATCAATCCAGGCAGTGAATAATCTGGACAGAGGCTCCTGTGCTCACACCAGATAACAAATCAAGCTATTCAAGATTAAATGTGCTACCCTGCTTCCCTCTATTTTAAAGGCCAGAGTTCTATAAAGTAGTACCAGATGTTTTAATTAGCAGAAAGCAACAGCATATTCCCGCACAGCATGTTCCAGAAGAGATACTGAAGCAACAAAGTAAAAAATCTCAACACAGAACAAATGCATGTTTCATTATACATCTTTGACTACTTCCCCTGCACTCTGCCCACGAGCCTGCCTTTCCTAGGACTCGTTCCAAAATATTACTTCAAGTAGATTTTGTTTTGTTCTTTACTGTTCCCTGGAAACCTTTATAAATATATTCCACTGGTGTTTCTCGACTTCCCCTACTCAATCAATCTTTATCCCAACCCAAATCTATTTCACTTCATTTGAAGAAACTAACGCTGCCTTCTGAACTAAAAGACACTCCATTAGAGATGCAGCCACTGCACATGTTGCAGTCTGTTTGAACCCATGGACATAGCAAGGAAAAAATTAATACTCCACCTAAAACATTTATAAAATAGTGTTTCTTACGTGGGCCACATAGAAACCACAGGGGGATGATGCAAGATGATATAATGGCAGCTCCACTGCTTCTTCACTGGTGAGGATCATCATCTAAAATTTTGCAGAAGACCTGTGTGCACGGGCAAGCTTATAACACAACCGGGATTTCAGGGAACATCATACAAAACAGGAACAGTATGGGCTACTTCTTATCAAGATGATACTACTAAGAAGAGACAGCTTAGGCATTACGTGTTGGAAAAGAGAAGAAGTGACCATTACCTCATAAAAGACCTTATACCTTTTTTCCTAACGTTCCCCATTTTGCCCTCTGCATGAGTTGCCACATGCCTGTCTCTGCAAAATTGGGGACAGGCACTGAAATTCCCCCAGTGGCTACTGGACAGGCGCAGTGTGCTTTCTGTGGTGCCACGCTTGGTGATAGCATTCACACTGTCCACACTTAGCACAAGAGGGAAATATGTCTGAAGATTTTGCTGAAGGTTATGAAGTTCTATAGGGGATGGCTACCCCCAAGGCAAGAGCTGTCCCTGATACCAAGATTATATTGGTTTTTCCACCATCTGCAGAGTTCTGGCCATGTTGTTCTCTTCCTTATAAAACCTTCATAGTTGAGCAGGCAGTTTTGAAAAGCTTGGGCTGACAAAAAGGGGAAGATACAGCAAAATAATGCCACCAAAAGCGTATCTGTACTGGAAGAAATACACATCCAAGAATTCATTCTCTTCTTTGCAGTGATAAGAGTAATAAGAAAACAAAAGCCAACACATCTAAAACATTTACCACTTGAAAATATTCCAGTCGAAAGTTGAAAATTGAGAAGGACAAAGAAAACACTTATAAGATCTGGTTAATGAAACCCATTTGCTTTCTGAAATAAGTTTAGAGTAAAATCCAATAGTCAATTCTCACATTATGTTCTTGGAAATCCAGTAATTTTGCACTGCTGCATCTTTCCAGGAATGCAGTGAGCTGGGACAATCTGCATGCTTGTTTCTCTCCTGCTCTTGCCCCTTGTTTATTCCTCCCTCCATCTGCTTCAGTGGCTTATTTCTGATTTCTCCTGTCCTTTGGAGTTATCAGGAGTAAGACACAAGATTGATTCTCCAGGTCAAACTGTTCCTCATCAATTATAGTAAACAAACCAGGAACGTGTTTTCAAGCCAGTCAGTCTCCTTTCCCTCTCTCACACACACGCACCCAGATGTCCTTCTACTTCCAAGGAAAACAGGAGCTGAAATGGGTCATTTGTTATTTTTTCTTTAAAGACAACCATGGTCACATTTCTCCAGTTTAGTAACTCCTACAGAAGGTGGAATCTCTTGACGAGAAACAATACCAGGTATTGATACAGATAGGATTACAGATACAAAATCTAAATCCACCCATTTCTGGAAACTCATGTTTATTTAGTTCAGAAGTTTTGGTTCACTTCAAAAGAAAGTATTAGGGGGGCAGGGAAAGAATAGCAAATCAAGTTGATGAAAACTTTTAAATCAGAAATCCAATGGCACAGAGACTGGCTTCCAAAATGGCTATGAGGAAATAGCTGAAAGAAGGGGTGGAGCAGAAAGAGAGAACAAGAAAGAGAAAATGGCATTAATCTCTAACTTACTTTCATCTTTCTTTCCTCAGCTGCTTACAGCACATCCTTTTCCCTCAGCAACTCCCAACAGCTCCAGCCATCTCCACGTGAAAATTTTCCACCAGTAGTCCCCAGCCTGTTCGGCAGAGGAATCATTACCCTTCCTCTTCAGACAGAGCTGCACTGGTGCATGAATCACTGCAGATGGGTGGCACAAGGCACCCAGTGCTGCAATCATGCTGCCAGTGGCACCAACAATGGCTTGGTTTTGCCCAGGGCTAATGGTGTGGGCACAGGGTGTTCCTCACTTGGGAGCCCTCAGTTGATTATGGCCCCAGGGGAGCCAAAGGTGGGCCCATCCTGTCCCTCCTTCCTGCCAACAGACACATCTATCTCCAGGGGAAGGTGTCTCCTCTCACCTTCTCAAAGGACCAGAAAATGACTTGCAATCACAGCAAGCTGTTGCATCTCTGACAGTTTCTCTGCTGCAGCGCAATAACGTATTCTATTTCTGCGCTATCAGCTTCTAGAGGAAACACCACTATAAGCACCTTTTTCTGGGTCAAGCCAGCTTCTACCTTCTCCCTGACCACAAGGCAAAGCCACTGCCCAATTGTATTTAGGACAAACCCTCTGCACAGCCCTGGGAATGCTGGCACCATCGCAAGTGAAGCATTACAACATCCCATCACGGCAGAGCTGAGACCTTAGATCTTCAGCCCTAAAAAGGCTGCTAAAGATGATGGCAAATTTTTTTTTTTTTTTTTTTTTTTTTAGATGTAACTCACATGCAGGATCTAGACACTTTTCTGACAAGGCAGTAAGGACAAGACAGGACTGCTCCACAGCCTAATTTGCTTCTGGAATAACAAATGCCAGCAGGGAGCCAAGATCAAAACCTCGCTGATCAGCAGTAAGCTACAAAAACACTTTGGAAAATGCACCTCCTTTGACCATCCAGAGCAGTGGGAAAGGGACAACCCAAGAAACAACCACCAAATCCCACCTATCTCCACCATTGCACCACAACCCAGGTGCCAATGATCAGCGCAGGTTTCCCTTAGCAGGCAGTGCTGTCATCATCATCACCACTACCAAAATGCTCTTCCCCAACACTTTTGCTCTACCCTTTTAGTCTTTTCTACGAATCATGTATTTTCACCTCTAGCACTAAAGACTAGATCTTGCTATGGGCTGTCTCATCTTGTAGTGCCTCTGAGTTTTTCAACCGTACAAATACCTGCCGAACTGGCATATGTACTTTCCATGACAATCAAGCATGTGAATTTGAGGGATCCTTAACAGACAGTAGTGATACTCAAATAAGCTTTGGCTGTTCTTACAAGCATTAAGCTAGTGTGCTATTGAACACATGCCAAAAGTGAAAGAGATCCATGAGGCTCCATATCCTCTCTAAATGGAGAAACTCGTTATAAAACTGCAGAGAAGTCTGGAAGAGCAAAACCCTAAAAACTAAACAAGTCCTGACTCCAGACTTTTCATGAGTTTTATGTCTTTTTTCCCCTTTCTTCCTTTCATTTAATAATAAAAAAATTAACAATTGGAATGTTCTGTAGTAACTTTGAAAGAAGTAATTTAATAAAAAAAATTCAGAGTGCCTCAAGTTAATTTAATTCAATCCTAGGCTCATGCGGCTGCCAAATTACACATTTCAAAACTGCATAGCCAAAGAACTTTAGGTGCCCTCTGAGAATGCCTGAAGTGAAAGAAAAGGCAGGGGAAAAAAAAGACCCATGAAAGTAAATGAAGGTAAAAACCTTGTTGGGGGTTGGAGGGAAAAGAGAAGGAAGTTTCAATTAATGTGAGTGATTTAGTACTTAAGAACAATAGTTAGGTATCACTGGCATTTATTTAATTATTTAACACCCTTTGAAGGGAAGAAAGGGTAGGTCAGGCCACTCAAGTTGAGGAAAGCTCATCAGTAAAGAACCACTAGCTTGCAAAATGAAAGTACAGCATAGCAATAGAGTCCTGAGGGTCAGGGCTTCAAGCAAGAGAAATCAAGGCACAGTGGACTAAATCCTTCCCCAAGATAACAGAATCATAGAATCATTTAGGTTGGAGCGATCATGTAAGATCAAGTCCAACCGTTAACCTAGCAGCGCCAAGTCCACCACTTAAACGACATCCCTAAGCACCACATCTTTTAAATACCTCCAGGGTATTTACATCTCTGAATACAGAGATACATTCAACATGGGTCTGTGGACTTCAGTGGGAGCCCTGCAGACATATATCCTGAGACATGATCCAGTGTGGAGATGGTGAACACACTGCTCCCACTGAAGCGAAACCACTGTGAAAGCAGGACTGATTATGGTATGTTGTTAGCTGGCATCTGAGATAGCTAAGAGGCCATAGTGGACAGATAGTAGGCAAGAAAACATCTTAGAAATCTTCAACTATAATTCAATGCTGTAACGTTCTAATGTCCTACGCCAGACAGAGTCTGGGAATTAAGAGGTAGGTTGCAACTTTGGTCTCATAATTTTGCTCTGCAAAAAGCAATGCACAATGCATCACCAAGCCAAGGTGGTTTTCACTAGTCCCTGTCTGTCTGTAGAATTCCATGGATCACACTGTCACCATAATGTCCTTCTAGTTCATTTGCTAAAACCTGCACTCGGAAACCTGCCACATGAGACAATATATAGGTTATGAATAATGTTGCTAGCAAGTAACTTCCTCCATCTCACAATTACCACAGCTAAGCAGAACTACCTATCATCACTTCTGTCCTGTCTAGCCCCTGGGCCCCTCTTGGTGTCATCCATCTGTTTACAACAGGGGGGTTTAGGTGTTAAGCCCTTCAAAGCAGGGAGTGTTGATTATTATAAACGTGTGCCAATATTCCTCCATGGTCTCAAAGCTTGTGCAAAGGATTACAACATGTCTGCCAGTAATACCAGAGGACTGGATTTGATGACCCAAAGAGGTCCTTTGGAACCCTATACTCCTAATCACTCATTGCTTGTACTATTACTATTGGTCCTAACCTTTTTGTTTGCTTCTTTGAGCAGGTGAAGGTAAATTCTATTAGCTTGCTTTAAGTTCAAGGTTACGACAGCTCTGATGGCAAAAGTATTACATCCTAAATAAGCAACACAGTTTTGACCAAAGGCCTTAGACTGTCTGCTACAATTTCCTCTTAAGGGGGATACAGGTTTAGCTGGATGTCATTGGAAAGTCAGTACTTTCAACAGGATTTTTGATAAAGCCATATAATTAACAAACGACCTTGATGTTATCATACTAACTGGGCACATTTTCCATTGTAACAAATACCTTAGGTAGTATCAGAAGATTGTCCAGCATTCTTTTATATATGTATAAATACATGAACATAGAGAAATATAAAATTGGTTTTTATACATATATATAAACCCCTTTATATATAAATATGTATGTATACATCTGATATATATATTAGTATATAGACTAGGTGCTTCCCAGCTCATACCATTTCTCTTTTACTTTACTTTTTTATCCACTTGCTCCGTGTTTTGGGTCTTCCACAGTCTACTTCTCCCATATCCTAGCTGCTTCATTAGAAAAGCCACCTACAAGAGATGATGACCCAAATTCTTCAAATGATAGGCTTAGATAGGAAACAGTTTCCAGCTACAACAACCAAAAAAAAAAAAACGGGTGCAAACTTGGTCCCAGCTTTGCCCCATTTTATGCAGTCTTTGCATCCCCCACACTCAACAAGCTGATCCCTTGATTGTAACTTAGAACTACCTCTGAACTATAAAGAACTTAACGATTTCCATGGACAATCAATATTATGGCAACAGATCGAGTTCCAGTAAAATAGATTTATCATATACACATTACTATTTACTGGCTTTTCTAATATTTACTGTAGTATCTTATCCCCCCATTTGGCATCTAGGGAACAGAAGTCCATATCCTCGAAGATAATTAGATACTTAATGATCTACGTGTCTATTTACTTTTTGAGGATCTCTGCTGTAGAGAATATTAAGCGACTTACCCAAATGTCACACAAGAAGGTTGTGGTAGTGCCTTAAAAAAAACAGAACCAGAAACCAATCTCCTAAATCCATATACTTTGTCTTAACTACTATCCTTGTGAATTACACTGTTATATAATGTAATTAGGAGAAAATAGCAAGTTCTATTCTAGGAACTTCTAATCAGCGACAAGCACTGCACTCCTAACGATCTCATTAGAAAAGAAATGCATAATTGCATGGTAGCACCATCTAGCAAACTACACCTCCAGCCACAGGGGCAGCCCTTTCCCAGGTAGACAGCACAACTTTGAATGAGACCACTTCTGCTATAGGCAACACCAGGAACACTCACAAGTAAGAAGTGATATGGACCTTGT
The DNA here is from genome assembly GCA_034008185.1 of Gorsachius magnificus. NCBI lineage: Eukaryota > Metazoa > Chordata > Aves > Pelecaniformes > Ardeidae > Gorsachius > Gorsachius magnificus. The sequence continues at coordinate 128,371,857 of CM067081.1, forward strand.
CTTTCCTAAACACAAGGTAAAGGCTGTAAAAAATAAGAGGAGGAAAAGAAAACTTTATTACCAAGGTATTGTTTGTTGAGAATAAATACTAAGCTGGTGCTTTGCTGCTGTCCTCAAGTGCAGCAGTTTTATAAGCAAAGCCTACTTCCAATAGAAGTAGACCTAGAGACCACAGACTTACAGGCACCTTGGATTTTGATCTAATCTTTGCAAATACATTAATATCCAGTAGTCGCTACATACATTTTATTTATACCTGCCTATTCTTAACTTACATATTTCAAAGCAAGCACCTCACTGCAACACCATACATGAAAAAGCCCAACCTTTCTGCCTCAGGCCACCCACCACATGCTTGAGGCTACAGTGAATGCTATGACCCAGTCCTATCAGGGGATGAAAGGGCAGGTCGCTGGCCCAAACTCCCAGAGTCAGAGCAGACATCTGGCATCATCAACAGAAGCCATCATAGACCATGGCTGAGCTATAAAACCTGACTTAGGTTTGAAGTCCCCCAAAACGTGAGAGTAGTGTGGTCTAGATTTTGTAGTATTTGAAGTCATCACTGGATGGAAGGTGGTACTCTCCTCAGAAGGTCCTGCTTGAGCAGGAAAGAGCGAGCTCCAGGGGTAGGGATCACAGCTACAGCTATGGGGAGAGAGGAAGGTCCTGTGAGATCTCTATGCAGTAACGCTTAATACCTTGTGGCACGTGGGAGACAGCTTAAGGTTCTCAAAACAGGTGTAGTAGCCACTGATCGGTATTTGTGGCTCTTCCACAGCTCCCTCTGCTAGCATCAGCAAACTCCTACTTGAGTGTGCCGCTCTGTACAATGGGAATTTTATAGCTCCACAGGGAAGACATGAAGGGGTAAAGCACCAAAGTGAGGAGTTAGGCATCTAAAACCTTTATTGATTTGGGTCTAAGTATACCGTATTATTGGGCTCCATGTTAGGTCATATCTGGGAGCCTAAGAAAAGCACCGGTAAGAGACAGCAACAGGATTGAACGCTAAAGTAAGGAAAGAATGTAAGAAAAATCATGAACCAAAACGGTTTAACCTATGAAGGCAAGGACAAGAAGTGGTTAAGCAGGGATTTTGCTTAAGCACAGAGAAGAAAATCTTCAGAGATACAAATCACGACTGCTGATGATTCTGTTTTCCTCCTGACACAGATAATGGGATAAGTGGGCATGCATGGAAATCACAGAAAGGAGAATTTCTGAGGAGATGAAAGCCTTTCACAAAGCCAGCTCCATTATACCATTTTCCCCTGTGCCTCCTGCTGGGAAAGGATGGGAGTACAGCTACCCTCAGCTCCTCCACCGCCTGGCAGGAGCAGCTGGGAGCTCTCCTGTGCCTGGGAACATGCCGCCCTAAGCCCTGATCCACCTGACAGTGCCTACAGCTGGACCTAAAGCAGCTCCCAGATGTCCCACCGCTGCGTCTCCCACCTCATTTCCTAATGCACCCTTCACAGGGAGAGGCAGGGACTGGAGTAACTGGAAGGTCTCACCCTGCTCCATCCTGGCTGGGATGCTAGGGCCCCAAAATGGGAGTGTGCTGGAGGACACCATTGCCCTGGCCCTGTCTTTGCTGCCTAAAGGGAAGTGCTGAGGCTGGAACAGGTTCTGAGGGAGTTTCCCACAGGACAAAACACAAAGTGAATAAAGTGGCATCCTCCTGCACCGGGCAAACCGTCGTCAAATCTCACTCATTGATGTGTGAAACCTACATCTCTGTGAGGCTCCTCCTTTTTTTTTTTTTAATTTTTTTTTCTTTTTTAAACTCTCCCCACCCCCAGTCACTCTCCCTCTTTTTTGGACGTTGCCATGGAAACTGCATCTGGTTTCCATTCTCTCCCTTTCCGTCATGTCCCTGCTCAGAGGCAGCATCAGAGAGACATTGATCAGTGATGCAATGAGCCGGCCCTGCAGGAGCCAGGCTGGCCTGCAGCACGGAGTACGTAACCCCAGGGCTCCTGATCACCACCTTCCTCACAGAGAAGGTCCAATTTTACTATTCTCTGGGCAAGCTTAATTAAAAATCAGGTTGGACTAGGCCCTTGAAGGCACCATCCTTTGGAGGCTCTGCAGAAATGCCCCCATACGCACACGCCTCAAGCCCTTACGTAGCTCTGTCAGGAGATGCTGAGGTTATTCCCATGTCCCTGTACATATTGAAGCCTACCACCAGCTGGCTACAGAGAAGCCTGTGAGTCACCGACGTGCTATTTCTCATTGAAAGGTAACCTGTACCCCACCACCTGCCTCATCCCCTTCTAAGGCTGCTAGAGCAGCGGTGCTCTTTTTTGAGCCTTGCATCAAACGACATACACCGGCAAGCTGTAGGATACACAAGTTCCCTCATAGCAAATACACCTACACCCCGCTCTTCCATGCCTTACGGCTGCCGTCCGATTTCTCATCAGCTTTCTTACTGGAAGAGAGTGCGAGTGGAGTAAGTAACCCAAACCAGAAACAGCTGCACCAACACATGAAGTCAGCAGAGCAACGTTTCCATTAGGAGGGGAAGTGAAGTTTTCAGATGGCAAACAACAACAAAAGGCCAAAAAAGGGAAGGTGCATCAGTAAAGACAAAGCAATCCCAAAGGAAGGAAGGATGAAAAAACGTTGAAACAGGGCCAAGACTGGCCTGCCTTTTTATTTTCAACTTGCTTCTAGCTGAATCCCTTTGCCTGCAGCCTCCTCCCACCACCTCCCCGAAGGGTACCATTGCCTCCTAACACACTGATGTGCCAAGGAGCCCTCTGACAGCTCTCTATTAATTAACTTCATGCCGATACAAATTTTATTTAAAGTTAAAAAAATCCAATTCACATTGATCCACCTTCATTGCTCCATGTGGCTGCCAATCAATGGCTGCTCAGCTTTACCTGACTGTGGAATAGATCTCTCAGCTCCATGCAGAAGGGAATGCTTGGAAAGTGGGAAATTAAAGTGCTGCCTTTGGGTCTCTGCCCCATCCTACACCCATTCTGGAGGGAGCTATATCAGCATCTCTTCTCCTTCCCCGATTTTTCTGCATCCTTTGATTTCTCTGCAGACCTCCCACTCCTGACAGTGTGAGGTGCTCTCTGTACCCATTGCTCAGGGTCCCATTGTCCCAGCCCAGGAAGGGGCTTTTCTCAGATGGCAGACCAGGCTAAAAGCTCATACAATGCACTGGGCTTGGAGACAAGAGAAGGACAAATTGGCTCCCTGTGTTCAGACTTCTGACAAGATTTGCTGGATTTCTCAATGGCAATTATCATTTCACTCTCAGAGGGAAAAGCTTTGTCTCTTCCCCTTCCCTCTGCCCCAGGAATCGATATGGCTTCTACAGAGAACAACCTTTCCCAAACAATGCTTGGTCCCTTAGGCCTTGTCTGCACTAAAAAAATTGGTAAGCATTTTTTTTTTTCTGCTCTGCAAGTAGCAAAATAAGATGCTGGAGAGGAGACATAACATGCACATCGTTACCTAAGGATCAGAGCAGGGCTGCTGATCCCATGTTGTCTACACAGTAGCTTTTACGTTCAGTATTACTGGCTGTTGACAGTCAGGGCAAACTAGGTCTAGCTCTGGTTGAGTTTGGCTGGCATATGCTAACACAGACTCAAGCTGGCCTTTCTCCTAATGTTTAAAGTTAGTTCACTCATCTGTGACCCAGTAATAAGCTGAAGACACATTACCTTGCATTTTTAAGCTATGCAAAGGTCATTTTACGAGCAGTTTTAGTTAGCGCACTCTTTCTAAACACCTCCTTGAAAAATAATCTTATTTCTCTACTATAGGCAAAGCTTTCAGCTTGCCAGTATGGCACTGAAGGGGCTCAACAAGTTTATTGTTTTGTTACTGAGATTCTAAAATCTCACAGCTCAGGGGCTCCGGTGTTAGCAAGCACGGGCAGCACAGAAACAGAGACTATTTAGCAAAAATAGCCAACTCTAGCCATCACATGAAACATGTAGAGAGAAGAAGATAATAGGCTACCCCTAGGTAGTGCCCTTGAAGCCATCATTAAAATTCCACCATTGAACTACCTGCTGATATGCCCATCTCTGGTGGAGTCATACCATTTCTACCAACCAACAAATCTGGCTGGCCTGAGAGGTCACTTATACAGGGTTTCTTTCGAAGAACACATTCATCCATTTTGCCATGGATCAAACAGGGCAGTAAGATCTGGCCATTCTCTACAACATACATTGTTCTTGCTCACTGAGCCAAGGCAGTTGCTTGTCTGCTCACAGTAAGTGGGGCCATCCAGCCTACAGGCTTAATGTCTCATTGCGCACTAGTCTTTGCATGCACCCACACGTGTATTTCAATGTCTTAAAAGGACAATAATGTACTGGCTTACATACAGCAGCTTTTATCTGTGGGAGAGCAGTAAACAGAAGGATAAATCCTCCACCCCTGCCAAAGCAAAACAGTATGACCCAAGCACATACATCAGATTGCTTCTCTAATTTAGGTGGTGTTTATACGCTGGGGCACATTGGTGGTTATGCCTATAAATCTAATACCAGCTGCCACAGAGGTGGCTGGACACCCCTGAAATGAAGTTCAAGTGCCTACTAGATACTATAACAGAATACCTGCCTTGTGTGACTTCACCATCAATACTTGCAGTCCCTAAGCATGAATAAATGCAATATGGGCTTGAACCACAGAGAGCACAAATGATCAGGCAGGAGCGGAACAGGACTTGGAAGCAGCTCCAGAAAAGATTTTGGAGGAAGAAGAAGGAGCTTTGTAACAGAAGTTGTTGGAAAACTTTGGTGGGTTCTCAAGTAAGTAACTATGCCCACATCCAGCCCAAGCGGGTGTTCCTCTGTCTTTTTCTTTGCTTGATAGCACAAGCAGTTAGTTTTGAAGCCCTATCCAGCCACAGCAAGCCTCTGGGTCACAGGCTTCCCCTGCTTGGTGAAAGTATCTTTAACATCTAAGATCAGCAGGATCTCATGTTCCACCTGGTGGCCATCTCACTCCAACAACATGAGGGTTGATATCTGAAGATAAGAGGGTCCGCAGACCTCAGCCCTACAGGGATACCATAGTATTTTATACCCTGAAGTGTTTAGCCTTCTGACACAACCTTCTAGCTCATCATTTTCATTGCATGAGGGGGGGATTAAAGCACAGCAAAATTAAGGAATTCCCTCAAGATAACATGAAAAGACCTGTGGAAGAGCAGGAAGCTCAACCCCCAGCTCTCAAGTCACAGGCTAGTGCTTCATCCTTCCTCCTTCATGGTCTGAGTGTGGCTCCTATATCCCAGCTTTCTGAGAGACCTGCAAGGTAGTTGCGGATCAAACTGCTACAGCAATGAGCCAACATATTACCCACAACCCTTCTCATGCCCATCCTCCAGTCTCTCTGCTGACCCCTCTTCCTTTTGCTTATTTGCTCTTTGTCCACTTTCCCAGGGTCTTTTTTTGCCTCTCTCTCATCTTGCAAGGACAGAGATACACACCATCCATGCAGAACTAGAAAAGAAATATCCACAGGCTGCTGAACTCGCTGATTGGAAGCAAACAGCCACAGCAAAGCAAACAGCCCTGGCCCCCGCAAACCTGGCTTCAGACAATGAATCAAAAGCACTTAAGCTGGCATTAAACCACCTTGGGCTTTTGGAGCTTGCTGGCAGAAAAAAGAAAAGTTGGAAGAGAAAAGGAAAAAAAGGAAAGGAGTGAGGTAAAGGGGGGGAAAAAAATCCCCAGATGCCACAAGTAAGCTAAAGAAATAAGTCGGGGGACAACTCAGCTATACCTTTGGTGTTTGCTTTGATAAATATCACTCCTCATATAGCCCCAGAGGGACCACCTTCCGGTCCCTCCCACCCCACTTTGGTCCCCTTCAGCCATTCCCTCAGGCGCATGCAGCACCATGCCTCCATGCCTTTACCACACTCTTTCAAACACACACTTTCCTCTTTTTCTTCGTCAACCCTTACCCCTTAACTCCATCCCTGCCTCAGGCTCTTTTCTTGCACAGGCCTTGATAGAACGAAGCAGGTTTGAAATTAGCTGTTATTCAATCCCAAATTGCTGAACCCTGGGGGCAGGGACTGCTGTATGCGCTTATAATGTCCCGATCATCACTTAAGGCCTTTTGATATTGCTACAGGAACCACAACTAAAGTCAGAAGGGGTCATTTGGGCTAATGCAACCTCCAAGATAACATGGCCTGAAAAGAAACTCACTCAGCAATTTCAGCACTTGGTGGAAAAAGTTGTTTCATAGAATCAAAGAAAGCTTTGGGTTGGAGGGGACCTTTAGAGGTCATCTAGCCCAACCCCCTAGCAGTGAGCAGGGACATCTTTAACTGGACCTGGTTGCTCAGAGCCCCAACCAACCTGGCCTTGAATGTTTCCAGGGATGGGGCCTCCACTACCTCTCTGGGCAACCTGTTCCAGTGTTTTGCCACCCTCATTGTAAAGAATTTCTTCCTTATATCTATGGTAAATCCTTGCATTACATCATCTCTTAGAAAGGTACCCAGTTTTGACTATAGACTCCAGCTGAAGAACTGTCTACCATAAACCTAGTCAGACCAGCTGGTATCATCCTTGTTAACTTCTACCTCATTTCTAGTACAAATTCATCTGCCTTCAGCTTCTGATTGGTATGTACCATTATGCTTATGCCTAAAATCATCATATTGTCAGAGCTTGTCAAAACCTTTTTTTCTCCTCAGGAAAAATTTCACAAGTTCACAGTTTTTGCCAGGAAATAAACATACTCAGATGAGAGGCTTTCCTGTGAAGTAAAAATATTGGGAAAAAACACTTTGTTTAGGAGCTGTGAGAATGTTTTGCTTCAATGAGGCTGAAGACCCCTGCTTTGATAAGGACAAAGAACTTTCTCTGTTAACACTCAGAGTTTTTGTTTTAAATGTGGGGATTCAGACTGGACATAGAGAAAAATTTCTTTACCAGGGAGGCTGTGGGACCTGCAACCTTATCAAGACTCCGCTAGATAAAGCCATGGTGACCTGTTCGGGTGTTGGTGGCAGTCCTATTTGAAGAGGCAGCCATGCTTTGTGACTTCCAGTGGTCCCTTCCAGCCAGCATGTCTGCAGTTCTGTGAAATGCAAGTCAAAATAAAATGCTCCAGCCTACCTGAAACTAAGCATTTCACCAAGCCTTCTTCACAAATGGTTGTAGCTTCAAGGATATGGTGCTTTCCAAGGGAAAACTTGGACAATGTTTCAGCAGAAGTTATGAATTTGCTCTTGAATTCAACCCTTGAGCTTTCTTTAGCATGGGAAAAGCACATTTAGCTCTCTTGGCTTTTGCTTCCTTGCCTTCCAGTGCCAGGGATGGGTGATGGCAGCAGCCCATCCCTATATATGTAGGGCTGTAGAATATTTTAGTAGTAGTACCATGGTGCACACCACCTTTTCTTTGTGAGTGACTGGCAGAAAAGCTGATCTTCAGAAGAATATTGTATTAAAGAACTTCAGAGAAGTCCCTATACCACACCCAATTCCCAAGCTGCAATGCCTCCTTTTTCCAGAAACTCTTCGGGAAAAATCAACATTTTCTTTCACAAAATTTCAGCTGAAAACTCTTTTGAGATAGTCTTTTCTATCAAAAAGCTGTCAGTTTTCCCACTGAAGTTTGGAACAGATTCAAAGTGACATTTTTTTCTTCTGTTTTGCTTTAAAATGTCACATTCCTACCTTTTTTTTTTTGGAATGGAATAAAAGCATACGTGACAGTGACATTTCCACTCGAGCTATCATTCCGTTTCTCCTTTTCTTAAGCTGAGAAACAGAAATGGAATATTTTCAGTCAAAATGTTGATTTTCGAACTAAAGTGTTTGTTTTAAATTTCCCTTTGGAAAACTCATCTTTTTTTTCCCCAGCAGAACCGGTGTTGTTCTCCCTCCCAGAAAAGTTCATTTTCAACATACCTGTATTTCTTTTGCCCTGCAGGAATACTTGCTGCACACAAAAACTTCAGCCTATATGAATTAATTTCTCTGCCTTGGAAGTTAATTGGGCAGACATGGGCTGCAGGAAGGGTACTGAGAATACCCCTCTCCAGTTTGTGTCTAGACCCTGAAGAAGGGCTGCTGTCTCTCCACAGTTGACAAGAATGGGACCCATTGCCTCTGAGGACATTTTCCTTCTGCCACTGTGTATATCAAGGGACTAGGGAGGCTGCAAAATTTATTGGGAGTGTCAGTAACTGCATACAAGTTGGGTCCCAGCTCTTAGTTGGTGGCTGAGAACAAAACTTTTTTCTTCCAGAGTTTGTAATCAAACACACGTGGCTTTGATAGCCCTTACAGTTCTCTAGAAAACTGTACTTTCATAAATAAATTAAATGCTTGGGGCACAGTGAGAGAACCGGCTGACTGAGTGCATCCTTCTCCTCCCTGCCTCAGACCTGAGGAGCTGGTTACCAAATTTTTTTACCCTAATGTCATTTTGCATATGAGGGGTAAAAGTCCTATTTGGTCAAGAGTGAAGATCCACACCCCAACTTAATACATTTTACTTTGATGTCAGGCCAATGCAAATATTAGTGCCTCTGCCCAGGCTTTCTCTGTTTTGGGACTTGGGGAAACATGTAACTACCAAACTTTTCTAAGTTTACTCAGCTGCACAATCCTTCTTTATATTAAATCCACACAGCAACAATAATGTGGCCAGAAATATTTGCCAGCAGGGGAACTGAGTGGGTGGAAAACAGGGGTTTGCTGAATTATTGCTAGACTATTTAATTTTGACTTTAGATACATATGCTTCTTTCTGCTTCTACACATTGCTCACTTTGTTGCTCCACTCTTCACACCTTACCTAGAACAGTCCTGGTCAAGCATGGCTTTCCAGTTTGTTTCATCTAGTCAGTGTACAACACTGTTTGGGTTCATTAAGTGTTGTCTCTTGAAGGACATTTCCAAAATCCATGCCCTGATTGCACATCCACCACTGAACAGCACTCTATCCATCTCCACTGAGAAAAATTGATCAGTCCTTAGCTCCTTTTCCCTGGAAGGCATGTGGAAGCAGCGCATAGTAAATCAAGCACTAATACTTCTGTTAGCAGAACTTTACCAAGGAAATGCCTTGCATAACAACTTAGCTAAAAGACTGCATATGCAACATGCAAAGCATTAGAAAATGCCTACTGGGGTGTCCCTGGGAACTTCAAGATTGCCTAATGGTCCAAACAAGTTGGCAACTTTCCTCATTGCGATTTACATTGCACCTTCATTTTTATGTTTTAAAACAAAAAGAGCTTCTGACATTAAAAGTGGCACCTACGATGCTGAACTCAAGTATGCAATAGGGAGAAGCTAGTAAATGTTACTGTGGGGATGCTGCTGCTGCTGGATCCACTGCAGATCCACACAAGAGGCATTTTCTTCTTTAACCTCATGCTTGTTCATCCAGGTAGCCATTTTAGCAAAAGGAGAGGTTAGACCTCCTACTGGCCACCTAGTTTACTACAGTGCTTAGCCCTTTCCCTCTAGTTTAGCATTAACTTCTTGCTAAATCTCATTTCTTTCCCATCTGTCAGCATGATCCTCCAGCCCGTAACACAGAACCTGGCTGAAAGGAGAGACTGCTTCATTAAGTGTTAGACAATGTTGTGCAGGAAATCTAATTCAGGAGTCCAGGCCCTCACGCCTAAAGCAAAGCTCTGTGTGTGCGGGCAAAATGGAACACAGAAGTCAGAGGACACCAGGTACAAGATAAGAAGCCTCTGTAGTTGCGCTCTTTCTTCAAAGCAAGAGGGGAGTGTATCTCTCACTGATGTCAATGTGAAATATTTTGTATCCTGTGAAATGTGGGGGAGCTTAGAGTCCCTTCTAGCACCTTCCTCATGAACTGAGAAATCGAGGTGTTTAGAATCTACCCCAGGTGTCATAAAAAGCCCCTAAATGCACATGGATCAACTGCCATGCTGAGACAGGAAGAAGGTCTAGAGCATCTTGAACAGATGGTGGCTTAGACAATGAATTGTAGCAGTATCTGGGCAAAACAACTGCCCTAACAAGCACGGTACATGTTTTTAAATGTGGAAGTGCTACCAGACAGAGCTGTAACATAGAATCATAGAATCGTCTAGATTGGAAAAGCCCTTTAAGATCATCAAGTCCAACCATTAACCTACCCCTGCCATCCCACCACTAAACCATGTCCCTAAGCACCTCATCTACCCATCTTTTAAATACCTCCAGGGATGGGGACTCTACCACCTCCCTGGGCAGACCATTCCAGAGCCTGACATCTTTAGATAATTTTAAACTCAGCTCTGCTGCAGTGACACAGTCTGTGACCATTTGCCCAATCACCAGGGATGGAGGAAACAGCACGCAGGACCCACCTCAGCTGGTCCCTTCTCCTGCCTCCCTCCCTCATGCTTCAGAGCCATCTACCAAAGCTCCTGCAAGGCAAGCATGCCTTCACTTCAAGAGGGGTCAAGAAACATAGCATTTTAGGAAATGACGGCTCTGATGTTTTCAAGGCTAGATGTGAATAGATACTGTAGCAGAACCATAATGGAAAATGCTCCCCAGTTAGGGGTTACATATTGCCCTCGCTCAGAATCCATGCTCTCCATGGGGTGGGTGACTAATAATCCACTGGTCTTCCAAGTTATCTCATGTGCCAATGCACACACAAGCAACCTGCTGTAAAAGAATACATAGATCATCTCGCCTGCTTGGTGTTTCCACAATACTGATAAACTCTGTTACCCCAGATGATAACTAGCTAAACTGCTTTTACTTGTATTTATACTCAACACCTTCCCAGCAGTGGGGACTCTGAGCTAGTTGGGCCCAAGGTATGTGTGTAGTAATCAGGTCAAATGGGGGCACCATTCTCATATACAACTGAGCTCAGTGGGCCTTGGTAGCTACACCTAGGTGCATTATACTGTCTAAGAGCCAAAAACACCCAGGTGGGGCAAAAGTCCTCAGCATAAACAAAAATGTGGCCTCTCCAAGAGACCTCCCCACCTCCGAGGCAGGAGAAAAGTCATACAAGCAGGGTGACATCCACACGCTTGCTTATGGTGGGCTGCAGTTTTCCTCTTATGTCCCTGACAAAATAAATACATAATAAGGTAGTCTTTTAGTAGAGACTTACGTTTAGAGGTTAGACTAAACCAAACCAAACTAGTTTAGCAGTGTACCATAGTGAAACAGAGATATCAGCCTTTGAGGATAACTCTGCAGGGGTTACACAGGATGCAGCAGTAAGAATGGCGTGCCATGGGTGACACCAAATTAGTCTGGCAGCGGAGCCTATTAGTACACTGCTACGCTAACTGTACACTAGCACGTATTAGTACAATAGGGAGTCTGAGTCACATTCACAAGCCAGATGGAAGAAGATAATCACAGTGCCAAGTCATAGTGGAAGAGACTGGAATAAGCAAACGTCACCCAGACCTCCCAAGCCAAACAGCACCCACAAGAGGGCAAGGGAAGCAGATTGCAAAATGGTGGAAAGCTGTATTTTGCAAATCTGAGGAAGGGCACACCATCACAAATAATTTTGCTACATATCGGTTGGACTTGATGATCTCAGAGGTCTTTTCCAACCTTAATGATTCTATAATGTTTCCATATCTATTAAAGACAGATCAGCTACTGCTAGAGTGCAGGCTAGCAGAGGAAGAGGAGGACAAGGGCCCTGAAACAATAATGTGTATCCAAAACCAGTAGAAGCACAGAAATGGTGCAGCCCTGCTGCTGCATGTGACTCCGTACTCCATGCAACACCTAGGAATGGAATACCTTCCCATCAAAACATGGGCTTGATAGAAAAGTGTTACAGAAAGCTACAGTAGGACATCTGTTACGGTTTCATCAAATCAAAAATACAAGTCTGGAAGACAACAGGATAGCCAAGTTTTTCAAGCCATAGAGATAACCATGAGTGGAAGTCCAGGCTCATATATGTTGGGTATGCTACTTAGTACACTGGAAGCGTGGTTGACAGTGTTTTAGCTCTACCCTGTCCTGGTTGTGGGTTTTTTTGTGTGTGGTTTTTTTTTTTTTTTTTTTTTTTTTTTTACCTGTTTTATTTGTACTGCCATTTCCACATGACTTCACCACATAGTCAAGCCTATTTAGTTCAGTTAAAAAAAAACCCCCACCACCTAACAAAAACAAATGCCACACACAACACAAAACAAGGTGTACATATTCGCAATTCATTCTGGATGCGAAGGTAGGGTCTACACAGGCATGCCACCCCCTCAACCCTTGCAGAAATTAGATTAATCTGTCAAGTCTCGCATGCCCAAGGTACAATTTGTGTAATTGTCCCTTTCTCTTTGCTCGCCTGTGGCTGGCCTTGGGCCTCTGTCTTTGCAATGCAACATCCCAGCTTCTCTCCTATTCTATAACCCCTGTCCCAAATACAGTGGGCTAAGGAGGTCTGTGAACTGGTGCAAGGAATTACAGGATATGAGGGAAGCCCTGAGGCCATGCTACATTCAGGATTGTGCTGCCAGGGAGGGCCTGCTACACCGCATAAACCCCACAACTGTAATTCCCTTTCGTTGGATCCTGATTCTCCTCTGTTGCATTTCTTAATTGGGACCAAGCTCTGGTGTTGGAAAGGATCTGTATACATAATTTTGCTGCCTGCAAGACAGTCAAGTTGAGAAGGTATCTGAGATCGTACTTCTGGTGCAGAGAGAGCTCCAGGGCTTATGCAAATCTGCTCCTCACCCTTGGCAAGACAGAAGACTCAAATATAACAAGCACAAAAAAGCTGATTCTTTATGAGGCTGTTGGACAAGAGGAAATCAGAGAACTGAAGAACCTCAGACTGTGGTAGCAATTCAATGTCATCTGGCCAGGTCTTTCCACCTAGCCTGGATTCAGGGGACACAAAGGGTGGACGGTGCATGGCTTGGCCTCTATCCTCATTCCTTCCTTTTGTCTAGGTGCGCAACAGGAGGAGCAGGATGGCAAGTTGGGCTCATCATTAGAAAACACTTTTAATCAGACCTTCATGAAGATCACAAAGTCATCAGCTCATGGTGACGGATTGCCAGGGACTCCATGATGAATGCATTTGCAAATATTGCTGCAGAATAATTTCCTTCCGTCGCCAGAGCACTCCAAACAAATTAGATTCTCTCTAATCACATCTCCTGTCTGTGGATGAGGAAAGATGGGCCCGTCAGCACAAATGCATTTAGGGGGTGGGCAGCAGAGGGGAGAGAGCGGGAGGTAAGGGGCTAGGTGCAGCAGGCAGGCAGATGAGGCGCTGGAAAGTTGCCCAGCTTTGAGGAGAGTCTCTGAGCAGTGGTGTGGATACACAGTAATCCCAAGCATGTTAACAGCTCTCCCCCTGCTTGCACACACACAACATGAATGCAAGAGGATGGAGGCAGAAAAGTGAGACATTCACCTGGAATTTCACAATGGTGCAGAACAAGAGAAAGGAGAATAATGCCAGCATCATTTACCCCAGAGGGTGCAGCCCTTGCTGAGCTTACACATACGAGCTAAAAAGGAATTTCTGTGATGAGGTAAAGCCTATGCTGCTTTCCACACACCCTACACCTAGCTGGGATACTTGAATCAGTGAAGCAGAAGCAACAGCTTCCCAGATAATCCAGTACAGGTGACTCTCAAGATGCAGTACTAGGATGGAGACACAGTTGGGAATTGTTAATTAGCACCAGGTGGCCATTATGCCATGCTGGAGGTATTCAACAAAGCTGGTAGCTCATTTAATTCTTACTAAGTCTAAGCATATTAGTTTAAGGCTCTTTGAGATCAGGGACACAACAGGCCTTAAGTTTAAAGACAAACCAAGAGTGAACTGCACTTTGGCTTTTTAAAAATGGAAAATACTGTACCAAGAAGGATGGTCTAAGTAAGATGTCTGAAGGCTACTATTCTCCTCTACACTACATTTAGAATAAATTCTGGAAGCTGGCCAGCAGAATTATTGCAGAGTATCACGCTCATACCAATATCATGTCCATCATCTACAATTTTCCTCAAGGCATGAATTAACCCAACAATAGCTTCCTCCTCCCTTGCCTAAAAAAAAAAAAAATAAAAAAAAAAAATCAAGTGTCATCACTTAAGCAACACATCACTTAGTGACTGACCTGGCAAGTCACAGGTTATAGTTTCTGTTCCAGGACTGGAAAAGTGCAATCCATGGAGGTAAGTTTGTGACACAGCAAGTCCAACATTTACTTTATCCAACTATTCCCCGGCATGGGCTTGAGATGCACTGTACCCATTTTTGCTAGGAAATTGGAGGAACCAGATATTCTTAGAAAACAGACCTTGCCATGTTTTCCCATGTGGGGTGTAAGAGTGCAAGGTGATGGAGACGACAAGGATCACAGGCACATTCTGTGACTACAAAACAGTAGGAAGGGGCTGAAAGAGTTAAGGGCTATGCAAAGTTTGAGCAAAGTAGGTAAGGAAGGACTGAGACACCTACTGTGCTTGCATGCCTGTGCGTTATCTGTTGAAGGGCTTATGGTTGTGCTTTATTCCTTTCCTTGTTCAGAGGAGCTAGGGTAGTTTTTTTTGCTTCCCACTCCCTAGTTGGTACCAGCTCGCTTTTCACAGTCCTCGCTTCTGGCAGCTCAGAAACTCTGCCAACAGCTCACTACTGAAGGAAAAAAAAAAAACCCCACGTAAGCCCAGTCCGTGCCCCTTTTAATTAGCTTTGAGATCTGGCACCAAGCAAGCTGACACAGAAGAGACAAAGTAAAGAAAAAGTCTTGTTTAAGATACGGTGGGGAGCTAGCTGTAGAATGGCGAGTGGGGCGAGAACGGGGGGAGCAGAGGAAGGAGAAGGGAGCTGCTGCAAGAGCAATTGGCCTTGCTTGCTCTCCTGGAAGCCTCTGTGTGCTTCTCCTCCAACGTGCGCTGGATTTATATAGGGGCAAACCCTTACGGGCCAGCAGGGTTTGGGCCAGGAAGCAGGCGGGCTGCTGCCAGCTTCCCCTCCTCTTGCTCCCTCTGCGTCTGCTCCCACTCTCTTTCACACCCTTGTGCAGCAGGACCTTCTTATCAGGTATGATAAGCAGCACTCCTGAGCACGGCTGGCAGGCTTCCAGCTCACGTTCCAGGAGCGCGGCCGGGCGCTGCTGCTGTGTGAGCACACTTTAATAAAACGCTGATTTTTATCTGAACATTTTATTAATCCAGACTCCGCCGTTTGCCAAAAAAGCCAACGCATTGAATATGCCAACGTGTGTTCTCTCTAACTTCTAATGCCAATGTATCTCTGCCCACAGAGTCTCCTCTGCTTCACACTGGGATGCATTTTCTATGCAGAGTTCCTCCTAGTTTATTGCTTGCTCCTCCACCATGCTAGGGAGATGGCAGGGGCTCTCTGCAACTCATTTGCCCTCCCTTCTTTTGCACAGTGATTTTGAAGGGGGGAAAAAAGAAGATTCTTTTCCTTAATGTGTTCCTAGTGCCAAAATTACTGTTTTCCCTACACACGGAGCACATGGAAAAACACTGGAGAGCTGCAAGCTATTCCTTAAAAAAAAACCCACCAACCAAAAAACCAAAACCAACAACAACAAAAAAATATCAAACTTTCCTTTCTTATCATTCCATTGCTGTCCTGCTGTCATTTATGACTTCTCATGATACACCCATTTCAATCCTCTCACAGGGTGGGCTGAAATGTAAACATCACTTGGTGCTAGAAGTCAGCCTGCTGCAACATGGCCAGAGGAAAGGAAGAGGAAAGATGGAGAGGTTTGTGTGGGACCAGCCTTAAAAGATGAGATGAATGTTCTAAGAGCATCCATAGTCAGTACAGTTTTTCCACGCCCTAGCTGATTGATTGACGTGATTTGCTCGAATAAGACAGCCTGTCCTGCTGCTCTTCCTATTCTTATTGTGCTAGTTTGAGTATGGGACCCAAGGGCTTTCAGCTTGAGAAGGGACTATACTGCTGGGCCATCTTCTCAGCCAACGGAATAGCCCCCTGCTATCCATAAGACTGATGGCATTCAGTGCAAAGGCCTTTCTGTGAGCTCTAATAGACTACGATAGTGATCCACAGTCTTTCCCCATTTCCAAACTGAGAACTGTATTTCAGCCCTGGAGGGAGTCACACATTTTCCCATTCCATTTCTCCATGATCCTTCCATAGAGGCAGTTCTCATTTGCCCACTGCTCTTTTATATGCTTAATACATATCCCCCACAAGCTTCAGATCAAACTCTCCCACTCTGTATTCCAAACCCTGCTCATCTCCTGCTGCAAGCACGGTTTGTCTTCCATCCCACTTAAGCCAGGCTAAATCCTAACCTACTCCTGTACAAGCTCAGAACTTCCTGTCATTCCTTTGAGAAAAGTTCATTGTGTTTTTAAGCTTATCGTCACAAACCTTCTGACTCTTTGGGATTCTCCTTCAATCCAGTTAATGGCCCCCTTTTCGGCTGTCTGATCCGCCATAACAAATGCTCAGGGGAAACCATGAGAAAGACCAGGTGCTGGCCAACTGGGACTGCACCTTACTAGGCAAGATGGCATGGAAATGCAAGACAGCTGGATGTTACTTCCCAAGCCACAGAAGCAAAAGATTTGACAAACGGCTCAAACAGCAATCAGTAGACAGGGTCTTTGAAAGCAAGGACAAGGATGTACACCTAGTTTTTTCTTCTCTATTTGTTTGGGCAGTCATATTTCAGAGGGAGGTATAGATTTAATGTTGTCAATCTATTAAAACTGAAATGAAAGAGCAAGGGAAGATGGAGTTCTGCCTGACAACTCAGGAGATACTTATGAGACTGAGGTTCAGCTATTAGCGCTGCTGGAGACATCACGTGTGATCTTGGTCAAATCACTATGCCTTAGCTCCTTCTTTGTATAGTTAGGATGCCTAAAATAGTCCAGCCCTGACTTCAGCAGGGATCGTGAGATAACGTATAGCAAATAATGATTGAAAATTAGAGCTGGTGTTCTTCTAAAGACTCTGAACAACAAGGAGGTAGGAAAAACTGCTGTGGGTATAACAGATAGAGAGGTGAAATAATGAGCTTAACAGTGCCATGGGAATAAAATGTCCCCAAGTCCTATTCCTGTTAGGGTTTTACATAAAGTCTGTATGCTCCCTGTCTCTCTCTGTTTCCTCAGGCAAAAGACAGGCAGGCTGCTTACGCCAGCCAAATGTTACAGTCAATTCCTTCAGCCCCAATCTTTGGGTCTGTCTCCTTCTGCATTAGTCAACTAAGTCATGAAAAAAATATCCAGTGAACCTAACAACTCTCTGCCCCCTGCCAAACAACCAAATTGCCTCCTGCACAGAGCCACTGAAGGTTTCAAAGGATGCTGCGGTTTGTCTGCTATAGGTTTAGGAACATAATGGTAAGTATTATTTCTGTATACGGGCTGGAGCTCAAACCAGGTTCATTAACATTTGTAGTCTGCATTGTCTAAAGGCAAGAGCTGCTTGGCCCTAGGCTCTGGACAGCAAATAAGATGTCTGTGCCATGCAGAATAATTTAACTTAGGTCCTAGAAAAAGCACAGACACATTAGTACAGCACGCTGATCAAGCTACTGTGCTCTACTTCTCCAGGCAGCTAAGTAATCTGACGGGACGTCTTCCCCCACACGGTTATTCTACTCCCAAAATAGCTGGGGTGATCTTGCACAGCACTGCAAGGCATGTGCAAAGAGAGGCGATCTTACCCTTTGGGAGCTTACAGCCATACTGGCATTCAGTCTTTCCACAAGAGTGGTTGCTTAGATCTAGCCACACACAAATTATTCACTTAAAAAAAAAAAACAAACCACAAAACAACATGGCTGTAATAATTAATTAACAGCTCCCCCAAAACTCATTTACTTCATAGCTTGATCAGTGATAAGGATTAGCTTCTCTCTTCAACCAGGTGTATGATCTCAAAGTGGAGGTGCGAGCATCTTTCACACAGCTAAAATATCCCTTCAAAGTGTCAGACACAGGCAGTTGGACGAGATGGGACTTGGGCTTAAATATTTCTGCACTTCTGACATTAAAGACTCTGTGCTACAGGATAGTGAAGAAGCCAGGAGGGTCCCCTCCAGTCAAAGTTTAGCATTAAGAAGGTCAAAGCCTTAATGAATACAGAGTAGGGAATAAGACTGCTAATTTTGCCTTGTGAGCATAGTTTTTAAAGGACTAGGGAAGGAACAAAGCAGAGTAGAACTTTTTTTTTTTTTAATAACTATGATTCCAAGCACAATATTTGGAGACAGAAACCTCCAAAAACTGAGGCAATGGTAGGGAAAGAGTAAGAAGCTATGGGTGATGGCTCCTCATGATCTTGAAATATTAGTACAAATAGAAGCTTGTTACCGTTTTTGAAGATGCAGTAATTGATCACCTGCTCACTAGATCGTTCCTGGTAAAGATTATTTGCCCTAGGCAAAATTTAACACTGACCATTAGACAGCACCGGGCAAGGCTCTGGGAAACATGCGAGTGCAACTGCACAACCACCCTGCCTCCGCCATGCTGCTTTGCCAAGGGCAACTCTAGAGTGATCCCAGGTGGGAGACTGCCTTGCTTCACAAGAGAATGATTAAATGCTGCGATCCTCCCCTAGAGAAGGCTTGTCACTCCAAGGATCTCTCTGCAAGGCAAGTGCTTGCCCCTGGGAGCGGGGAAAGCAGCATGGCACACAGAAGGAATCCAAGCCTCTTGCTTGCCAGCCCCTGCCTGACATGGTGAGGGGTGCTCCTATATGTCCCAGCTACACAGATGACAGCTGCTGTTCAAAACATCTCTCTTTGCAGGCTCATGCAATATTTGTACAGAGCAATATTATCCTAAATGTCTTCTAATTATTCCTCTGGATTAATGAAAACATGTTATATTATTGACGGGTCTTTTGCAATATTTATAAAACATGGATCGGATTAAGGAGGAATAAATAAATATGTAGAGGATGCCTAACATGTAAATAATAAATATTCAGTCATCTATTTTTTTGCAAGATGGTTTAAATATATGGCGCTTTCAATAAATCTTTAATAACTCTGCAAATATTTATTTATTTGCTCTGAAGCATAAGGGAATAGCAAGCAAGCTCTGCAGACTTCAGAAAGGGCAGGCAGATGGAACGCATGCCCTACCACGGAGCCTTCAACCATCTTTTGGCAAGGAAAGAAAACACATCCTGAGCTGCTCCAGGCCTGGGAGCAAAGAGAGCGGTGGGAGGGGACTTGCAGGAATTGAATGGAGAATCATCCCCCTTTGCAACCAGCCATGCACACCAGCCGTCACTGCTGCACAACACCTGTGCTCAGCCAACCACCACCTACTGCAAAGCTCATAATTACATTACAGAGAAGGACCAAGCCTCTATAGGATTCTCTGCCCCAGCTATTTGAACAGTAAGGGGACTACTGAGGGCTAATTTGCTGGAGCTCCTGAGGCTGCAATGAAAAAGGAAGAAAGGAAGACAAGGGGAGACAGTTTGGTTGCGAATTGCTCCCAGTTCTCCTAAGTAGTCTAGATTTTCTAGGGGCTAATATAACATCAAGAGAATTGTCCCTCTTAACACTCTACCTGTGGCATTAAACGTCCCGAGACCTGTGGTAAAGAGCAGATCTGCTTTCCCACAGATCTGCTTATAGGAAAGCTCAGTTAAGGAACCCTCAACATCCCATGTCCCAGGAGATTTGGACATCAGTTGGCCTGTTCAACCTCTCAGAGGACACAAGGTCCTACAGGAGTTTTAAAATTCAAACACCACTACATTACTGAAAAGTTCTGCTTTACTCGAGGCACCACAATGGTTTGTCTATCATGACCCAGAGTAACATCATGGCAGGTTATCAAAATGTGACTCTTCTGAAATATGTTTGTATAGCATCAAATGCCTGCTAAGACAATAGCTTTTTGTAATTACTTGATATTATGGTAAGAAAAGCTTTAAAATTAAATGCCCAAAACACAGTTAACACATTTAGTTTTAATGGGATAGGATGGTCATTGCATGTTAAATAAATACTCACTGTAAAAAGCAAGTCAAGTTGCTGAGTTTTAATAGCTGTGCAGTAAATAACTGTTTATGCATCATTACGTGGATTTGGAAGCATCAGCAAATATGCTTTTAATAATCAATTGATACTTAACATATAATATCTGTCTGATTAAATCAAAGGAGACGGATGCAGCCACAGTAATTACTGCATATTGTTACAATGCCATTGGATTAGGGAAACATATTTATTGAGGTGGAAAAAAGTCAGAGGTAGATACATATCTCCTGGCCTGTCTTCTTACTGCAGTACCTTGGGCTGTCATCTCATTGATTTCCCAAGATAAGCAATGTTCACCCTAGTCAATACTTGGACGGGATACCACCGATGGAAACCTGGAGTGCTGAGGGAAGCGGTGCTGTTAATGCAACTGAGATTGCTCTTTCATATTCCAGAAGGAAAGCGTGGTGCTGCAAGCCCTCTGAAATGCATTGCCCCAGAGGGGCCATTGCACCCGTCTCCCCTGCAGGCAGCAATCCACAGCTCCCACTGCCAGCGGCAGAGCCACCGATCACCCTGTCCAAGCAGACTCGGCAGCAGGTAATCGCATTCCAGCTCTCCAAACTGAAGTTTCTAGATGCAGCATTGCTCTCCATTTCATGTCAGAAATGTCTGTCCAGGACAAGCTGAAGCAAGGAAGATGATGAATGCCTTATTTCCACCTGCCGAGTATCCTTTTCTCACTTCAGAAGTCTGCAGAGCAAGTCCTCTACCTGTCTACTCCCTCACACCTTTAGAGGGGCAGGACCAGTGGCTGGAATAACAGCAGTTTGCTTTACAGACACTGCAATTCCTCTAACCGCAGCCTAGTTTGTGACACAGCAAAAGGCAAGGTGGCTTAAAGCATCTGGGCTTCCCTTCCTCTGGCCGTACCCAACATGGCATATCATGAGCTGAAGACGTAGCTCAGATCTAGTTCAAAACTTTGGTCACTGGGAACAGAAACATGCTCCTATTCACTGATAGCTGGAATAAAACCACCCTTAGGCCACAGATTTAAAGCCAAGGAAAGAAAATTTTGGCATAGGCTTTAAGTTCTTAAACAACACACGCTTATTAAAAATGCAGGGTGTATGAAAACGTAGCCTGTACTGAAGAAAGCTGGGGAAAATCCTCAATTGTGTACATTGCTGTAGGCTACCCAAAAGCAAACAGGACTGTGGCACTTCAGTGAACACTGGGGGTGTGCTCCTTTAATCATATATATAAAAACCAGAGAAACAACAATTCCATCCAACCCAGGCCCCAGCTTTACCACATGTATTTATCCTCCCTCACACCAAACCCTCTGCAGGACAGGGAGGCATCTAGAACCAGAGACATGAGTGTTACCAGGCACTTAATTCCACTGACACCAATGACAGCCCAGAGGCCTGAACAAATGAGTCACATAAACCTTTCTTTGAATCTGGCCCCCAGTTACTGAGCTTGAAAGTACTATATTCAAATAGGTGTACCTCAAAAGGTTCAGGAAAACATCTCAAAACTTTCAGGCAGTAGCAGAAACATGTTTTTAATTCCCTGCATGTTAGTGAGCCTGCAAGGGTAGGAGTTTCTCAGAGATTTGCCAGAAAAATCATTGCTTCTGGTCATACCAAAACCAACATTGCAGAAAGACCAAAAAACATCCCCTCAAAAAACACCAAAGCCTCTCACCCTCTATTTCCCCAACCATATGCCTGCACTACGGCAGCAAAATAGATGGTGAATGTGAACCAAAGCAGGAGAGCACACAAATCCACCAGTTAAATTGACACTGACAAAAAAAAAAAGCACACATCATGACTGATGTCCTTACAAAGGAACAGAAAACACTATGCCCGCTAATGTTATTAATAAAGCATTAGTAACAACACCACTACTTTGGTTTCCTAGAGCACCTTTTATGCTGGGGTCTCAAAGCACTTTATTAAAAGCTGACTAAGCATCACCCTGCCTCATTTACTATTAAAAAAAAAAGCAGCACAGTTTCAGTGTCACTGTCTGCCTGAAATACTTAAGAGCCCTGACTTTTGTGATTCTGTGTGACCCCCTTGCCTTAACAAGACCTTGCTTGCTTGCCTATTGATTGGCAGAGTGGGTTAATAGTAACCATCAAAGCCTAAGGTTTCAGAAATCTCAATGGATTTTCAAATCAAATTCATTCAGTCATTGTCAAAAATGCAGAGAACACCACAGGTCCTGGTGGATCAGTGGCCCAACATGGTAAATGGCATTTTGGCAAGAAGCGGAGTGCAGCCCAACTGTACTAGCAAGTTCTTCTGTAAGCACTAGAATTAGAAACACCCATTTTTCAGAGAGTTGGTCTGTACTGCATGGGGGTTATTTGGGGTGGGGTTTTTTTTTGTGGGGATGGGGTTTTGGGTTTTTTAGGAACTTGTGGGGGGGGGGGAAAAAAAGTTTGAGTGAGGCTTTTCCCACTACCTGGGCATTGCTAGCATTTCTTCTGGATGGAGTCCCTGTTGTCCAAACATATGGCTAAGTTCATGCAACTACAGAACTCACTCAATCCTGTTTACATAAAAACTATAAGGAGTGAATACCTTTGAGACTGCAATATAACACAGAGCACTTTTTATCTGAATAGTCCTGTGTAAATCGATGGAGCTACTCAGCAAACAAGGACTGCAGCATCAGGCCTGGAGAAGGGCTTCCTCCGCTCGCCTTCTGTTGAGATGTGAAACCAACTCTGTATCGACTCCAAGGCCATCACCAGTAATAAGATCAAGCCAGTACAAAGGAGGCGTCGAGAAAACGGCTTGCCACAGCCACAGCATCAGGGAATAATCCAGCTGCAGGCCCCATTGCAGACAATCCATTGATAGCAGAGGGAGGAGGTAAACCTCCTTCTTCCCAGAGACCCAATCTCAGCTATCCCGCTCTTCATCCCCAGGCCAAGCCTTGCCAGCTGCACAGCACTGCAACCACACATAAGAGCTCACAGAGGAGCAGCTGGGAAGCGGACTGGTTTATTTTATTGTTTTGCAACTTCTTATTTATGAAAATGCTCCGAGAGCCTGGATACGGATCAAGTTTCGCTGCTCAATATTTATTAGAGCCTCACCTGCCTCACCGGAATGGGAACTGCAGGTACTTTGATTAATGGATTGGAAAAAAGAAATGTATAGTTCCCCTGTCGCCTCAGTAAGCACCTCCCTGTATCTTGTGCCGAGAGGCTATTTTACAACATCGCAGTCCTCGGTGAATCTCTGCTGATTGCTTGCTGCCTCCCTACAGCAGCACTCTGCTCGGAGGTGTGGGGTGGCATGGTGTTTTATCCTGTAGCTGGAGGTGGAAGAGCACTGCGGTGCTATGTCAAGTAGAAATAGGCCCTCTCGGAACAGCAATAAAAGCACCGACTTAAAATATCACCCCGATGGCAGCTGCAGGTTGGGGAATAAAGTAAGTTCTTCTCGGTGCTCGGAGAGCACCCACCAGTGCCAAAGAGGGATTTCTGGCTGTGGCCCGACTGCTCTCCCAAGCAGCATCGCCTTGGAGGCAGAGGGGTATTAGCAGCAGTCTGCAGACCCAGGCAGCTCCAGCAGCTGCACCCTGTAAAGTACAAGTATTAGCCAGGCCCTGTCCCTCCGCCTTTCTTCATCAGCCACCTCTGATTGTGAAATAACTAAGCTTAGGCCCACATTTATGCCAGCCCACTGCTTTTGAGCTAAACAGAGTTTGCACTTTGCTGTAGTACAAGGCTGCAGGATGCCACTTGCTGGCCAAGAGGCACTGCTGAAGCTCAGACCCATGGATCACCCAGCAGCAGACCCTACAGAGTCTATTTTGCAGCAGGAATCCTTCCTATCCCAGCAGCAGCCTGTTCCCAGAGCTCAGCTTCCCCCCAGCATTTTGAGGTACAGCACAGCACTACCACCAGTAACTGCCATCCCACAGCTCTCGGCCACGCAACGATTCTGGCATATGGTGCATTGGGTCAAGACTGCTCCTGCCGCAATACCCAGAGACCACCGATTCAATCTATACGAAGATGACACAAAGCTTTTCCTCAGTGCAGAGGGTTGACAGGGTCCCAAAAGATTTTTTTTTTTTTTTTTTTTTTAAAAAGCCTCCTGCACACACTGCCCCGTGTCAGATACCTGGGCACACACTGCATTGCACTCTCACCAACAGAGCAAGCAGCGCAGGGCTGAAGAAGCCAAAAAGGGAGGAAAAGGAGAGCAGAGCATATTTCCTCCAGGAGAGGGCAGCCCCATATATAAGCATACCGGTAACTCAGTGCACACGCTAGAGGTGAATCACGGTCATCTGTAATGAAAAAGCCCCATTACCCCTACACCCTCAGCCAGTCCACCTTCCCTTGAGTGGTGCAGGACTGTTCCCTACAGCTGCCTGGAATCTACACAGTTATTTAAACCTGCACATTGTAATCTTTTATCTTTACATTTTGGCTAATAACTTTCTGCTCCAGTGGAAATGAGTACCAGTGAGGGCTAGCGCCAGGCATGGAGGGGGCTGATGCTGCGAGGGTCTTGCAGACACACCGTGGCACACCTCAGGCTTTGCCTTCAGATACCCACCTCACACCTGCCTGGAGAAGCCTAACTCATCACTCCTGCCCTGGAAACCTGTCACATAAAACATGTCTGTGTTCACATACAGAGATTATTCCAGCTGCAGGCTCCCCATGCCAGCTCTGTCACTTCCCCCTCCTTGCTGCCCTGTCACACCCCAGTCGGAGCTCCCCGCGCCCAGTTCTGCCAAACCTCTTTTAGTCTCCACTTCCTATTTCCATGTCTGCCAAGAGACCTCAGACCCATCCTCCAACCCACCTCCTTCTCCCAAGCTTGTGATTTTGTCAAGGGAAGTTCACAAGCGAGGCACAGTACATGACACAAGACACCTCCCTGGGACTGATGCAGCATCACCCAACTCTCCTCATGCCCAGGCTTTCAGAGAACATGGTTCCTGAACCAGGCAATCCTCATGGGCCATCCTCACCCCTTCCTCAGGATGTGTAGGAATCGAGTACATACAATCCCAAAGGACTTCGAGAAGATTCGGCTGGACTTCAGTTAATTACTACTGCAAATTAGGTCTAAACCCTTTGTCCCAACCGCGTGATGGATGAGGCTGTACATTACAGCTGCTTCTAAAGTCTACGTTTTTATCAAAAGATTGGCAGTCCCTGTGGGTCCCGCTGAGATAAAAGGGGCCTTCTGCTTCCCAAGCCCCTTTTTCCTGCTCGTGCCTTCTCCCTGTTTTTTTTGTATTCATCTTAGGGCCTCCAGGAGCGTCTGGAGGAATTCATTTCCTTTGCAGCCCACCCCTCCTTCTCCCGAATGAAAACTAGAGCTGGTTTTCCAAGTTGGATTCGCAGGAGAAATATGAAAGCTAAAAGCACACGGTATAAATAAACATGCAATGGGAACACAAGAGGCAAAACACAGAGGCCCGACGCAGACGAGAGAGACAATACAGCATAACAAATAGCGAGCTGCGCTTCGCCTGTGGCATTTTCCAGCTACATCAATAATTATATAATACAACGGTCACCGATTTCTCAGGCGCGGATCAATGCTGACTGCGGTGCCACCCCGCTCCGTGGCGGGCTGTGGACCGAGGGGCCCTTCGGCAGACCCCCACTTTGCCTGTGCCAGGGATTGAGGATTGCATTTTTTTGCAGGCAGTGCCAAGGCCTAGGGAAGTGGCAAGTGTATTGTCCAGGCTAAAGACACAGGGGTCTGCTCACAGCGCATGATGCTGCCGGCTTTGGCGGGAAATGGCTTACTATTTTTTCAACTACCTGCAGAAGATCCAACCTAGGCTCTGCTTTGCATAGGTGCTGTTGGTTGGCAAGAGCTTGAAAGAGGACTCATCCCATGAGCGTCTTGCATGCTGTGAACTTAACTCAGCAGGAAGCAATTCAGCTGTCAAGTGTAAAGGTATGAACGTACCCACTTGTCAGGCCTTCCAGCACAGCAATTAGGGGGACACGGTACCATTAGAGACATCCATATTCTTCATAACAAAATATAGTTCTCTAAACGCTGCAGCAGGGATGCTGAAAATAAAATAATTTGAAAAAACAGAACAACTTTGTGGACAGAACAAGCATCTTTGCTTTGAAGAGCAGAGTTCTGCAATCCCTCCCCCAAATTCCCATTTTTAAGTGTACAATCACTAAATGTTGTGCTGGAGGGAGGAAAAAGAATGGGAAATCTAATGAAAAAAACCGCAGAGAACAACCACCACCAACACCCTCCTCTTCTCTGTTGTTAGCTGTTTTGAGATTCCTATAAAGAGCAAGCCTGAAATATAGATTTCAAACCATTAATACTATTATTTAAATGCTAGCCTGAGAGAAGTAGCAGAAGCTACTGACCCATGCAACTTCCCATAAATGGCAATTACCTCCAAAAGCTTCCCATGCCATTTCTAATTAAACTGAAAGAGATGCTTGGAAACACAAACTGATTTGGTTTCTTCAGGAAAGTGGACCTTCAAGGCTAGAACTGACCAATGAAAAAAAAAGCCCAGAACCCAACCCCCCAAACCAACAGCCAGAAGATGTGGATGGTGCATTCTTGCTCTGTGCAATTTAACAGTAAAGTAATTGGCTTGCAGTGTATGTTATTATTTTATTGGGTTGCAAGCTGTCTCTGGTCAGGCTTTGTCTTGTATTTGTTAGACAAGCATCCTGATACCACTATGTAAAATGTCAAGTAATATAATTGGGCCCCAGTCCTACAAGGCCTTCCTTCAGACAGAACTCGCATGTCATTGGGAATTTCAACTGATTTCCCTGCTGGAAGGCTGGATTAAAGGTCTCCCTACTGCAAAAATTGAAAAACTCATAACACTGACACACTCATCTTGCCAATCAAAGAGTAATAAAAAATAGAAGTGACTCCAAAAGAGATAGTCTTAAACAGCAAGAAATCACTAAATTAATAAAAAGTAACACTTGCATCCACTGGCCTGTGAAAGCTAATGGCACATTTCACTACCACTACAGTCACACAGATAAGTGTCTGAGTACCACCATGGATAGGCTATAGTATAAAATCACCAGGGTGGAGGAGGGTACTATCCTTAGAACTCCAATTAGAGCCAGAAACAGAGGTTTGCTCATCCATGGTTTGGTGGGGGGGGAAGTGCAAATCTGTGACTAGGTATCTCGGCTGAACTGTTATACATACACCTAGTAAGATCCAGCTGCTCCATCAGGAGCCATAATTTACAAAGACATAGAGGCACAGCAAGATAAAAAATGGGTGATCTTGTAATTGAGGGGAAAATTTTTATAGCCATACCATCTATGTCTAATGCATTGCCTTTGCTGCAATTGGGTGCTCCCAACTGAGTTTTGATCACGCAAATGGATCAGAAAGCGTGCTTCCAGTTTGTGTAAGGACTAGTCAAAACACAAAGGACTGTTGATCTTCCCTTCATTAACAGTTGTTAATAGGTACAATAAATTTACAGAAATCACATGAGATATAAAGAGTCTAGCATTTGTGGAACAAGTGCTTGAGTATTATCTTCCCATTACTGATGAAGGACGGAGGTCAGGAAAAAGCAAAGCAACCTACCCAAGATTGCAAGGAAGCCTGTGGTAGATTAAGGAGGTGGAACTGAACCTTTTGACTCCTAGTCAAATACCCTTCCTCTCTGGCATACATATCAGGACAGTGATGGAATGGGTTAAAAGTAGGGAGTTACTGCAACCCAGCTGATCAGCAGTAGCATGCTAAGCCTATCTGACTTCCAAATCTGTGTCTGTACACTGGAGTGGCTGCTCTTTTTCCATTTTCTACCACTATCAATTCAATGCAGTTCAGAGCTGCTAGATTCAAACCAAACCAAAATAACCCGCTTGGGCCCAGGGCATACATATGTGTATTTACAGAAGTTTTACTAGTGAAAACATGTGGGTAGAGAGAACCCAAATATTTGTTGGACAGAGAAACAAGCAGATTAACACAACCTGTACTGGCATGGTGTTCTGGGTTTGCTGTTTGCCTCTCCCTGCTGTCTAATCAAGTCTCTTTGGAAGACTCTTTCCTGTGAGGACTTTGCATGCTGATGACTGATAATGCAGTCAGCATATTGTAAATGGGAGCTGCTTTCCACTGTGAAGGGACGAACCCTAATTTGCCATAGCCCTGGGTCAGATGCAAGTTAAATGAGCCGGAGCAGGACACAGCCACACCCTCCATTGCCCAGCTATGCAAGCTGCAGGCTTACACATGAAATCAATTACTTCGGGCTCTTCTGAACGCGACAGGAGAAAATTACATCCGAGCTCTGGCCTCAGCCAATCAATCCTACAGTAGCCTGATTTTTCTAGGAATGACGCTGCAGGCAAGGCTTGCGTGACCTACAGAGAGAAAGGTCTCAGTTCAGTGAGCTCTCTAGCTCTCCTTTTCTGTTCCCTCCCAGTCTTGCTACTGTCCCCATCCACGGGGCTGTTTCATCACGTTCTCACTACAAGAGCTATCTTTACCCAGTCGGGGCATCAAATAGCATGTGACTCATGCCACCAATTGCAAGAAGTCATTGAAGCTCAAACGCCAAATCTTCAGTTTCATTTCCAGCAAATCGCTTATGATCAACCTACAGAACAAAACGCACCTTCCTCATTCATGTAGTAGCCACTTCCCAGGACTTATCTGCTTCCAGACGTTACAGACCAAGAGAGGCAGGCAAAGTGAGTTGCAGTATTTAAGACTGCTTCACATGCAGTAGAAGCCAAGCATTAAAATAAGCAGGACCCCACTTATTCCCTTCCAGAGCTTGTCAGGCCTCACAAATTCACAAGTTTCTTGAGCATCCCACCTTGTGTGGGAGAACACACAGGATGTGTGAAAGAGCTGGGAAATTCCCTTGGAGGGAGGGGAAGAAAAAAAAAAAAAATCAGGTCCTTGCAGAAGAAAAGGCCCTGTAGAAGCATGCATAATTATTACCTCCATTTATGCCTTTAACAAGTACCAAAAAGGTCAGTATGTGAGGTTTTCCGTCTTAGTAATGGAAGACGACACGCCCAGCCTTGCAAATTGTAAGTTCTGTTGGTTTACTTGAACTATAATTATGGACTCATGAACAGAAGACAAAGATTACCAGGAAAGCCATAACCATGTTAAATCTGTCACTACAGCTTTGTTGCTATATCTATCCATGGTCGTCGCAGGGATGCTGCAGGCAAGCAAGGTTACTAGCAATGAGCTCCCCTGAAGCTAGGATGCTATAGACAAAGATGTTTTTTCTGGATTGTTTTCTAGGAAAGTTCAGACCAAGACTCAAGCCAGGGTACTGACAGTCAGTGGTTCCACCATCTTGTCATCTCTCTCCTTTGCCTTGGATTCCCATCTTTCACCTCAGTGGTCTCTGCAAGCTTGTTCTCACTGCATGCAGAATGGCCTATGCGTTTCACAGATTGATAACTCATTTTCAGAAATTACTTAGATGCATCAGGGCTCAAATCTCATTGACAGCTGATGGGCTCTGTCCTCCCGAGTGACCAAAGCCCAGATTTCTAAAGGCTATTTAAATGCTTGAGTAGTAGCTTACAAATCTATCGCACAAAAAGCCAAGTTTAAAGCAATATAAATAAATATCCACAAGTGAAGCTAAACAGATACATAAAAATTGAATCTCATTATATTTGCATCTATGTATACCTAAATCACTTTGGAAGATGAAGTCTTCAATCCTTCACTCACCGGAATGCCTTCTGCCCTGCCTAAATAGAGTGTCTCTTCTAAAGATAATCTCGGTATTAGTCAATATGATTCAATCTGCATAACAGGATGTTCTCTGTAGAAGACTAAGGGTTTAAAAGCCTGGGACTATAGCACAGAAAACAAAAGACTACATGCTTGGTGATTTCCATGAGTATGTCAGACTGCAGCAAATTATACCCTATAAGCTCTGTGCAACCATTGACATAGTGTTTGCATTAGTATGTCCTCCTCCTCCTCATGAGTCAGGGTGCCTGTGCCTCAGATGTCTACCTAAAACAATAAGAACTTGCTGTGGGTGCCAGACTGGGGTAGAGATTAAGCAGTATAGGATCAGAGGATTGTTCCAGGACTTTTATAGCTGGAGAACAAACAGTGAAATTTGGCTTCATGTTTATCAGGATATAAAATGGGTCTCATTAAGAAATCAATGTTTATCACAGCACCTCACAGCAATATCTGATTTAAAACAAGTTGATCATCTCCTCTGTACTACATGGAGTATAGAGGAGGATGTCATTTGCTGCATAGATGGTGCCTTTTTAATAACGGCATGCCAACAAATAAAATAAAACCACAAAAGCAGCATATCAACAGTCAGAGCAACACAAAGCTAACCACAAAACTTTACAAGAGCTGAGGCTATTCCTGGGCATAGTAGAAACATTAATATGGCACAAACCCCCTCAAACACAGTTTACGATAGGTATTCACTGAAGATGCCCAGACGCAAAATGGCAGAGCATTATTGATGCACTTGACTGTTAGGCTGTCGATTACATTTTTCCTCAGCTCCCTAGATCCAAACCACATGATAAACCAACCAGTGAGACCATCAACAGAATGAATACTTGGAAGACAGGAGATGCCAGGAAAACAGACATGCTGAGAAGGGGTTGAACTAAAAACCTCCTTACCTGTGAATTCTGGGAAAAAAGTTCAAGCCCATAGATATGGAACCAACGCACTAGGTGCTCTGCTGAGGTTGCAGCACGGTTTTTTTGTACTTGCACTTTGGTGGGTCTTGTATTTGAGGTGACATTCCTCCAGCTGACAGTGGCATCTGAACAATGCCTGGACCTTTTAAGCTGAGGTTCTATTGTTAAGCACTGAAAATGCATCTATTAGTGTTCAAGAAAACATTGGCTTTCTCATGAAAGCAAAAAAATGAAAATACATGCTCTCATTAGCCTCTGACATACTGTTCATGATGCGTATAAAAATTGGCTCTGCTATTTCTAATAAACAGAAGAGAGCCCATGCAGATTTAAGTACTTAGACAACTGTAGTGCGTTGTATTAAGGAAATGCAGAACTACGTTACAAGAAATATAGAGGGAATTCTTTACTGAATTTGCTGAATACAGCTCTCCTCCATTAATGCATTCCTGGCCGTCAATACCAACGGCCTTCCTAACTCCTGGCCAGGAGTAACTAGTCACCAAATTGGGAGCTCACTGCAGCTCTATCTAGGAACGTAGAGTTGAAAGAAACATGGGTCAATTCACAGAAAAGACTTCTTTCTTCATCACGCAAGAGTGGGATGAATAAGAACAGAATCCATTTATCAACAGTACATTAAAACTCCAGGGCTCCAAAGGTTTATTTCATTTCAAATCATGGCCTGCCTGCTCATTTTAATGTGACTTCATGAAAAGCTCTCTGCATTAAAAAGGGATCTCAGGGCTTGGCTTTCCTCCTCCCCACCCTTCAACTGCTTTTCTCACATTCTCTCAGTTCAGCCACATTGCACAGAGATGAGAGTCCCGTACTCACTGCCTGCCTGCGTGACCCAGTGAGCAGCTAAGACAGTAGGCTGGAAGAGAAGATCTTCAGCAATGGAGAACATCAGTTCTCAGTATGGCTTCCAAAAAAGATGTCTAATAGCAGTTATATCAGATGGGCTGTCCTATCTCATTTAATAATATTGGGAAGAGTAAAAGGTTTCTTCCGCAGCTGTAGGACCAAGGTTTCCTCTCAGAAAGACAAGAGAATCCAAACAAGAGACCGTGGACACAGATCCCCAACTTCATACAGAGAGGATCTGCATATGGATACACAGCAGCCAGGCATTGGTGCTGATCACAGCAAATCTCAGGCTGGATTCTACAGGCAGCTTGTGATGGGCTTCCATGGGGATATTGCTTATCCTTTCTGTGCTTCCATTTCACTGTAGGGAAGAGTTAAATCTCCAGGAATAAAAAAAAAAAAATAAAAAATGAAGTACAGCCCTTCCCACATTATACCAATTAAGGAAAAATATTTTCTAAAAATACGCTTTCACTAGCCTTCTGCACTAGCTACACCAGGGATTCAGAGGAGGGAAAAGCATGAAAGGATGAAATTCCCACTGAGTTTCAGAGTGTTAAAATGGATAGTTATGACAACTTTCACATTTGCGCAGTGCAATGTCCAGGAATGCCAAGAGAACATTTGCCCTCTTCTTAGGGAAATAACATACTGGACTTTAACTATGGATTGCAGGAGAATTGATGTTCACACTTTCACCCAGAATTAAAGTGGCTTTAATTTGATTTAGTTTAATTCTCTTTAAAGGAAAATTAAATGAAATCAAATGAAGGCCGCTTTTAATTCTAAACGACTCTGTGTGCACGTGCCAGTTTAACACAGTTTACATAATCCATGCACTTGAAACCCACCTTGTTACCTAATTCAGATCAACTTTCCCGTGTGCTCCTGCCTAGACAAGCCCTTAGAGATAACGTTACCCGTCCTCAAGGAACAGCCGCATTTCATTATCGACACCTAACTCTAGAGAGAGCTACTCTGGAAGGGACAATGTAGTTGCACACAATTTATATGTCTGTCACAGAGAACAATGCTCTGTATACAGCTACAACAGCAATTAATATACTGGGGGTTGTTGTTCCATTAGTCACTAATTACACACTAGACCAGTAATACAGAAGCCTTGTTCTTGGCAAAGAAACCATAGCTCCAGAACTATTGAATTGATAATTCGGAGCCTGCCTTTTATTTCCCTAGGGATACCCCACACCTTTGCCATCAGTTAGCTGAAAACATGACAGATGACATAGATCCAGAGGGAACGACTGTGTATTGCAGACCACTGTTTAAGAACTTCTGAATTATGGCATTTGCATGAGATGAGTCAAGGTGAGTTCAGTGACTGAGCGGAATTGCTTCCAGTCTTTGTCACAACATATAAGAAGAATAGTTTGTCACTAAAGATTTTTGCTTCCTCTTACAAAATACAGGAGAAGCGTGGCAACCTCACTCCTGCATTGTCTCATCAGGCTATTGCAAACACAAGAAAATGCCAACTCTGTTTGAGGGTGGGTTTGAAGGACCTTTGTTTCACCAAGACATCTTGCAAAAGCTAAAAATGGTAAAAGGTGAGGGAAGAGGGAATAGAGCAAAAGAAAGGTTTTAAAAGGGTGTTGCAGTAAACTCCAATGTATTCAGTAAGCCATGCATGTGGCCCTGCCTAGCCAGGGAAGAGGCACCAATGGACCCTTCCTCATGATCTTCTCACCGGATGCTTTTCCTCCATTGTTCACTGCATGGCCTCACTCAAAGTGCATCACAATCTGTGCTTTCAGGAACCAGCCTGTCTGGAGGTTGTAAATGTTTGAGGAGAGCCATAAAGAATGGTCCAGCCATGCTCTTTGATGACAGAAGAGCAAAACAAGGCAAGTGACCTTCCTTGCTATTCCCCTGGCCATAGCAAGTTAGAATGGAAAGATAATTGTCCCACCTTTCCCCACCCCCAAGCAGGGACCCAGGACTTGAGAGCCATTGAAAAATGATAATTTACAAAAGTGGCAATTTCCAATCAGCTTCTCTAATTAGCATTTAGTGGAAACTTTTCACCTTTCACCAATGACAGATCTCTCCAGGGATCTGTGATTAGAGCAAGCTCCCTCTTGATATGGGAAAAGGGGTAGAAACAGTGTTACAGAGACAGCATTACATGGGTTTTTAATGAAAGCCTACACCTCCAGAAGTTGCTCACTGGAACAAGTCAATGAACCATTTTGATCTCATTATTTAGAATCCTAACTTTGAAAATTAAAGCCTAGTCGACTCATCTTTAGTTCAACTGTGTTGATCTTGAGTCAACAATTCCAGGAAAACAAAATGCCTCTCCTTCCCTCTGCTTTTTCATGTTATTACTACAAGTAGAGGAGGCAAAGAGATTCTTTATACTTTCATCAATACTTTACAGTTAAAATCACGCGTGGCATATGTATTTTTTTTACACATAAAAGTCAGGAAAATATCATCCAGTTGACTTGAAGTTCAATACAAAAATGCTAAGTCATCCCCCAAACTGACCAGTTCTTTAACATCTATGATGAATATCAAGGAACAAAGATTAGCCTCATAATGAAAATTCAATCGCATCCTTAACTATTCACAGACTACCACTCTGCTCCACAAGGTACAAGTGAGGATAATTGACGAGATGGATTGAATGATCCAATAGATTTAACTTCTGCAAGTTTTTATGGCAAAGACTTTGTCTCAGATAAAATCAGTACAGTAGGAGCTAGAGAAACACTGAAAAAAGAAGCCCTGGATCAGCTGAACCTGCCTTCTAGAAGGAAGGCATTTTTATACCGAACAATAATAAAGAGGCAGAGAGAAGATTGGGACCCATTGCAGAGGGAGCATCTTTTATGCATGGGGGAAGATGGGGCTGGAACTTCCTTTGCAATTTTCATTGCACAGGCAGGTAAGCTAAGGCATAAACTGATTAATGGACTGACTTAAAGAAAGCCTGTGGCAAAGGCAGGAATTAAGCTCAGCTCCCCCGAGGATCAGTCCAGTATCTTAACAAACCCATATCTTTCCGTTCTGAAATACTGTGGCTTTCCTTTGTAATTAAACAGCATGGATTTGAGGGGGCTGATTTTAACTGTCACTGTACTGAAAGAGCTTGCACTGGTCAAGTGGGGAGGAATTACCTTGCCAACCTAAAAAGACTTTTCCTTTACTTAATTCCAGGCTTCTAAGCTTTCAGAAATAGAAAATATTGCACAAGCAACAGTACTGAACAATTTTGAAGGCATACTGAAAGAGCTTTTTATACTCTCTTTTTAATAGCTGGTGCTTTTATTGTAGATAGTATATGGTTACAGAATAATGTGTATGGGTTTAATGTCTGGTATGATAATATCCAAGGTGAAGATATTGAAAATTCAATTAAAATATAGTTTAGGATATTGGCTTATTTTAATTTCCAGCCTCTTTGCCCCCCCATCTGCCTCCTTTGCATCCAGGAGCTCTTCCTGAGATCTGAAGCTAGAAGTTACAGGCTGAATCTTTCTCCTGTAACTCATAATCTGGAGTTCTTTGTACTTCAGCATCTGACTATCTGAAACATCTTCTTAAAATTCTCTAAAATCCCTATGCTGCTTTGACAGAAGAGGACACTGAAGTGCTGAGACAGGAATAGTTCTTATCAAGGACAAAACTAGACGATGGCCCCCAAAGTCTCGTCTCCTAGCACTAAGCCCTGGGTCACTCATACTCACAAGAGCTTTTTTAAACTGTGGTTGCCTTTTTGAGCAGGTCTAGAGAGGGAACAAAATATTTCATCACAGCAAAGCAACTCCCTCCTCTGCAGTTCTCAGTTACCTTTAATTGACACAGCTTTTGCCATCATTTATGCTCCTTTTGCTTGTTTCATCAATGAAATTTCCTCACCGTCACTGTGCTACCTTACATGGTAGAGAGAAGAAAATAGAAGTCCTACTGGAACACGATCAGAGAAACAGCAATAATTTCAAGAGGCCAGCAAAGAACCAGCATCTCTCAGGAAAACTCCAACTGTTGTCCAGAGCTTTTCCCTGATCCTTTATAAAATATATGGGAGAGCACACTGTAGGGTTAGTCACTTTGGTTGCCTGCTAAACTGAAGAGAAGCGTTGAGCATCACTGCACGTAACAAGACCTCCTCCAGACAAGCACTGATAGGACAGAAAATAGATCCTTGTTCTATTTTTCTCTCTCAGACAATGCTCAGGAACACCCAGTCCTGGAAACTGAACATGAATTTGCTTGTGTCAGATTTGAGAGAACATGTACCTGAAGCATTTACGTGGCCTGTCTAAATGTTACCCTGACTACAGTAATGGCAGGTGTTATCGTTGTCACATGAAATATTATCACTAGACTACTTGCTTCTGAAACTCCTCCAAACTTCCCAAATTTTTTTTTTTTTTTATAATAAATAGCACATCTAAAGCATTATACATATGGTACGCCTTTATTTCAGTGAGACCCCATGGTCTCCATAATAAGGGGAAGTAGCACATCAGGTTCCAGGACATTTCATAATCAAACCTACCCTCAACACAGCTTATACAGACTTAAAGATTTAGGTTGAGAACCATGGTCACCAGTCCCAAATAAACTGACAAAGGGGGCTCTTCAAGGTATCAGAAGAGTCGCTGACCTATTTATCATAGAATCATTTAGGTTGGAAAAGACCTTTAAGATCATCAAGTCCAACTGTTAACCTAACACTGCCATCCCACCACTGAACCGTGTCCGTAATCGCCACATCTACACATCTTTTAAACACCCCAAGGGATGGTGACTCAACCACTTCCCTGGGCAGCCTGTTCCACTGCACGACAACCCTTTTGGTGAAGAAACTTTTCCTAATATCCAATCTAAACCTCCCCTGAAGCAACTTGAGGCCATTTCCTCTTGTTCCATTGCTTCTTACTTGGGAGAAGAGACCAACACCCACCTCGCTACACCCTCCTGTCAGGCAGTTGTAGAGAGCAACAAGGTCTCCCCTCAGCCTCCTCTTCTCCAGGCTAAACATTCTCAGTTATAACTATCATGAGCCACATACAACCACCCAACAAAAGTTGATCACATGGCTGTTTTACAGAGAGGGAAGACAAAGAATGAGTCTCATAATTAAGCAATGAAATAATCTAAATAAAAGAAGTGCACCAGTCCTTGGCTCAGCACATAGTCCTAACTCTCAGCATTGGCTGCAAAGAGATCCTTAGTCCCTGCATTTGGGTCCATATGGGCTATAGTGTATTCAGGTAACCATCCATCTAGAAACAGATGAGCTATTTCTACCCATCTGGTTCTCATGAGGCCCCCCTGAACACCACCACTAGCGATCATCTTTTTCAGTAATTGCCTTCATATGGTTTGCAGGTAAAGTAGCAAGTGAGTCTCCTGGAGAGCTGACTCATGCCAGCTACGTCAGTCAGATTTTGTGATCTCCGGTGTTTCTGTCTGACTGGAAGGGAGGCCTTGGCCAAGGTACACATGCAATGTCTGCATGGCAGCTGAGGTAAAGATGCACCCCTCTACCACAGGGAGGTGAAGGAGACAAACAGAAACCTATAGCGATGCTGTCCTCCTGCAGCATGCACTTTGAAGTCCGCCTGGCTGTAAATGTACTGGAAGGCCAGCTGGCAGCAAATGCAAAAAAGCCAGCATATTAATACTGGATAATAATGGGAAAAATCCAGCCTGCATTGTTTCCTTCTGAGTCCTTTGAGGGTGTTGCCTTGTTTGCCAGCTCCCGAGACATGCTCTTTCCAGAGGGGATAGCTGTGTGTGCCCTGCTTCCCACACCGCTGCAGATTTAAATATGCAGGCATTGCTGCTAGGTGAGTGCCATTTGAATTGACAAACTGGGATTTCTGCTGTGCTCTTCACACTTAATGCAGCCCTGCCTAGGCTTTGAAGGCAACGGCTTGTTGCCTTAGGGTCTGAAACTAACAAAGCCGAGCAGAACAAGCCCAGGGCTCCCATCGGATTGCTCAATCAAAGACAATATTAAACAGCACTGTTTTCATAACTACTATTCTGGGGCACTTGGATAGCAAGACAAAGGAAATGAAGTTAATTTCTGTTATCATAGCCTGGTGCAGCTGCAAGGGCCCTGGGAGAAGCCATCTTCTCTTGATGGCTTACGCAGCCCGTGCCTTTGCAGGAGCTCCCATTAAGCAAACAGGGCTTCAAAAGCTTGTCAGATGAACTCCCATTTCCCTCCTCTCCACACTGCTGTCAAACGTGGGCCTGTTCCTTCCCTCAGACATCTTCCACATATCTCATTACAGACAGCAGGGAGCCTCCCTCTCCTTGACCACTTTCCTCTGCATCACAGCTCTCTGCGTCACCTTTTCTGTCGCCACCACTGCCCATATCAGTGCCCAAGAATACCCGGACTATGGAAGTGCTGCCCTTGGTGCAGGAGCGCTGGTGCAAGGGGACCAGACAGAGAATGAGTCCTCCAGGTTCTGCTCTGTCAGTACCTAGCTCATCACCTTAGGCAAATAACTTAGCCTTTGGTTTGTACATGGTTAGCTGGGATTAACAAGGCCCAGCCTGTTTCTGTTAAGGTGCTGGCAGATAAAGGTATAGCATGTACCATTTTTTTTTTTTATACCCTTACATGTGACTGGTGATGGAGGTCACTGAGCAGTCTTGCAGGAAGAAGCGGAAGCTATCTCTTGATGAAAAGCAGAGCTCTGAAGCAATTTTAAGATGATGCTTCTCTTATAAACCATCATGGTCATGGCCAGCAGATCACCTTAAGAATGGGTGCTTTTCTGCAGCAGTGCTGTCCCAGGACTGCCATAGGTACCTTGGGCTCCATTTTTAACTCCTTACTGTTCATCCATCGTTGAGCATAGAGATCATTTATGGAACAGCAGGAGTGTGGTAGAACATGCTTACACCCTCAGCTTGGTTGCAGTAAGGAGAAGAAGGATGAGAAGACTGGGTGACCATGAAAAAACTTTGAAATGAGATTACTAAAAGGGAAGAAAGAGCTCCAGAGAGCTTTGTTTAAAGTCTCCCCTTTCACATTGTGGGTTATTTCCTTGAGGTCAGTCAGATAAAGGCAAGACTCGATGTTTATGAAATTGGGGTTGGGGCATGGAAATAGTATGCTGCTTAAGATGAGTAGGGTACTGCAGGAACTCATCTGCATCAATGGCCTGAACATCCCATATTTTCAACCTCTCAAGCTAGGAGCTCACCTTGGGTCTTTCACATCTAGGAAGACATTCCCAGCAACTTGACTACTCCTGTACAGGAAGCACTCTGTGCTAACAACTTCCATCCTGGATTTCAGAAACTGGTTTCATTCAAGCTTACTCTGCCCTCAGGTTCCCCAATAGATGAAAAGATACTAAAATACAGAAAAATTTTGCTGGGAAAAATCTGAATAGTTCCAATGTTGATGCCCATGAAACAAACAAGGGTGCAACATCAAGCTCAAACAAAAGGGATACTGTTATGTCCAGATATATGCTGATACCTCACATCTTCCTGATGTCAGGGTTTTGCTACTAAGGGGTCAGTACACATCTCCACCAGTTTCAGCAGAATAAGTGTGTCCATTCTAGTTGGTGAAGGCATAAAAAGAAAGAGCTGTTCTCAATCCAGAAGAGAAGTAGCCAGTCTTCAGTTTTAAAACAAACCTTCTAGATGTAAATTGCTGCATTATTTAAGTTTATTGAACATCTAACACCAGGAAATGTGCAATTCATGAAATTTTCAGTGAAGATATACGAATGAGGCTTTCCGATACATTTTTAAAATGTGAAATTATCAAAGTTTTATGCAGTGTCGACTTTGGCCATATATGGTAGAGTTAATTGAAAGTGCAGTTCTAGTTTTAAAAGGATCCCCATGAATGTGGCAATGTGTGTTTTATTGTCTCTTAGTCATTTGCAACTCAAAGGTGCCCAAGTTTATACATGAAAAAGTGCTGCTTCTAACTGCCAGCCTGCGCTGCAAGACACTATTGAATCAAGAATCCAGTTAGAAGCTATGATTCTTCCGCTCATATCATCAGTTCTATAGTTTCTACAAGCTAAATAATGTGCCTAGCTACCCAGATGCAAACCTTAAGCCCCAAATCAGACCCCATAAGAAATTTGCTATCATTGTGGGGAAGATTGAAGATCCTTCATTTGGAGTATCCTGGACAAAAGAAAGAAACCAGACAAGAACAAACTGCATTTCACAGTGCCAGCAGAAAGGACCACGATAAAGGTACCCTCACTCAGGAGGGCAGAACTGTCTTGGATCAAGAGACATGCACACTAGAACTCATTCCCTTTTTTCTTCCCCTCGCAGAAAGATGCTGGGTTAGAATTTTCTTAGCCTCAAGTTAGAATAGGGACTGCAGAGGACAACTACTTCAAACGACAGATCTTTAACCTCCTAGAGAAAGACAGTGTAAATCTAGCCTGAAGCCTCTGCTCCCTGAAATTGGATTAGGGACTCCACATTGGGTCTACCTAAAACAGCCCTTACAGCTATTTTTTCTTCCTTGTTTTTCATTAACAACACATACAAAAACACCCAAAAAGCAAACTACCTTCAAGATGTGTTAGGCAGCCTTCTACCCCACAAGAAGTAAGGCCACAGACCAGAATGTTAATGTCAATGCAGAATACATGGTTTCCAACAAACATTAGGTCATATCTTCTGGGTATGACCCTGGTGCAGGAGGTAGACCTCACAGAAGCTGTTGGGCTACCTTGCTTTGCTACAAGCAAAGCTACATCTTCGGTCCCCTGTTTTGGTCATAAAGCTGCAGCAAACAGATAAACTGGAATATTTTATTAAAGTTTAACGCAGGGGTATGAAAGACCCAGGCCTCCTCCTCGCTTGCAGCTCCAAGTGAGCCAACATTAGGAACAAAAAAGAATTGGCTACACTGACTGGAGGCTGCAGGGCAGACACCGCACTGCACATTTTACAAATGCAAGAGCTGCCCACTCCAAAGCCACCAAGGGCAATACACAGGGATTTGGAGCGCTCTGTTTTATGGCCACAGCACCATCCCCACTGTGTTGTCTGCTAGAATACCTGCAAGGACCACTGCCATCTCAGCCCACAGAGCCAACAAGCACTTCCCAGCCATCCACTGCAACAGCCAGGGGCTCTCCCACAGCCTGCCCTTCAGGACAGCACAGAGACGTGGAATTCATGTGCCTTTGGCAGCGTGAGATTTTTTTTCTTGTGTCAGTGTGGCAGGTGCAGACCTTTTTGCTCACCTCCTATCTAGCAATTATTGCAAGCCCCACATCAAGTCCTAGAAGTCACAGAGCTCCAACTCTTAACATAGATGGTGGCTAAAAATGTGACTTGGAGAAAAAAGAAAAAAGAAAAAAGAGACTTCTCCAAAACAGGTCAGAGCCCAGGGATTAATATGCTTTTTAAACTGTGGGGTAACCAGATTCCAGATCCTGCTCTGTTTTGGAGCAGAAACATAGACATGGATGTCTTACATTGCACTGGCTTAGAATCAGTATCCGCTTCTTTCAGAAAGGCCATCCCAGCCATGAGAAATCCTTCCTTGTAGCAACTTCTGTTAAACACCCACATTTTCCCAAGAAGTATCTGTTTTAATGTATTTGCACGATCATTTTTACAGCACCAATTCTGACTACTAACAGAAGTAGTTACTAAATAACATCATTCCACATTTTTCACTTCATTCAACCATATGTATAACGGTAAACCAAAATAATTTTCCACTTGAGGATTCTCCCTTCCCATGAACATTACTACTAAATAATACTGCTGTTGGATATCTAGACCAGGAATTTTGGAGAACGGATGCCTAGGTTATTTTAGATTTTGAATTTGAAGTCCTAGATTTTTCTTCCAAAACTTAGCGCATAGCAATACAACCACAAATTTGCCACCAACTGCCCTCTTCCTTATTGCATTCTGGGTCTCTCTCTCTTCCTTTCAGATTTACAGCTCATGCAACCCACAGAGCAACCCCACAGCTCTATCCTCTACAACCAGTTGCAGGAATCTGTTTCGAGGCCTCCTGCTGTTAGGACACTGCACCAATATCTAAAGGAGGCGGCAGCATTGTGCTCTGACTCAACAGCTGGGTGCGAAGCAACAAATGTTCTGCCGGGGTTAGAATGAGATTAGCAAAATCCCACGGAACAATGATTAAAGGTGCTGTAACGAATCCATTTGCTGCATGCAACAGACGCAATTACTAGACAAATTATCTCTCTCTCACCCCACTCCTCTCTCTGCAGTGAGCCAGGACTGAGAACCCTCATCCTTAGGGCTGCAGATATACAGACCAGCTTTTTAAGAGATACTGCCTGTGATTAATGGCAGCAGCAGTAGCTCTTCATCTCCCTCCGTGAGTTACGCCACTAGAGGGCACACAGATTGCCTAAATAATACCTAGCAAACAGTAGGTCCAGTGGTCTTTGGGCCTGTATTTCAAACTCTCCATCTTCATGAGCATGCATCTTACCATCCAACAGCAACTCATCTCTGCCAATACAGATTCTCACCTTGGGATTCTCCAATCTTCTCCCTTTCTTCATCCTTTGCTGAGTTTCTCACATCCCCAGTTTTCCCATTCTGGCACAAATGCAGCCAACTAATTCTACCTAAACCTAAAGGGAGATTTTGTGTTCTTTCCAGAGGAAAGAATATTTGTGTTCCTAAAGAGGAAATTGTAACACAAAAAAATCTGGAAGTTCAGTGCAGACAACTCAAGTCTGCAGCATTCCTTGTCCCTGGTTCAGAGCCAGAGCCCAACTGCACTCCCATTGCACTAAATCTAAGCTAATGAGCAATCCCTCCCAGTCTGCTAGGGAGCATGGGGTAAAGATGTCATTACCACCAGCCACCTTGCACATACCAAGGCTAGTCCAAGCTAAGATGCATCTATTTCCAACCAGAGTCAGCTGTCTCTACGCCTTGTTCCCTGGCACTGCTGGGCTGGGCTGCTGAGACCCTCAAACTGGCCCTGCATAGGCTGGGAAATATCCAGCAGCACTTAACCAGTCTGGACTGCATGCAATCCAAAATAGTGCTCCTTGCTTCCTGCCCAGGAAGCAGATTGTGATTTGCATAGTCCTGTACCTGAGCTAATAAACTATGATGAACTCTCTCTGGGTCTGCATCCATGGCACAAATAATCTTCAGTCTGGATAATCCCCATTATGTATCCTGGCTCTTTCATTCAAGCTACAATAACTTTTACCTCTGGAAGTCCACAGTGCCAGCCGGCACAGCAACGACTACAAAAGTTGCTATCAACAGCCTGTTCTCTTCCTCAGAAAAAAAAAAAAAAGTGTTAAACTGAGCAGCCAATACCACCATTTAGCTCTCGCTATGCAGTTTCTGTTGTAAGCGAGGTAAGAGCAAACCAGCTGGCCGATCCCCCCCTGCCACCAATCAGTTTAGTCATCTCCTACCATCTTGTTCCACCTCTGTCTCCCCCATGGGCCCACCTCCCTCCAGTTCACAGATGGCCCTGGGAGGGCTCAGCTCTTGTGACATGCCAGGAATACTACAAGCTCAACTGCATCTCTTCTGAGCCCAAGGGACTGAGTCCACTGTTAGTTACCATTTTGAAAGTGTGCCAGGTAAAAGAAAGCAGAGGATATGTTGGGATCATACATGGCAATGGGAAACCTGTCAAAGCCTAGCACAACTGATAGGACAAAGTTACAGATATTGGGACTTCATCTTAGTGGGTGTCCAGCAGGCTGCTGTTGCCCATCTATTGGGCAAAACTGAACAAACACCCCAATAAATGAAAGCAGAAAAAAAAAGTCTGAGTTAAGCAGTCAATAACCAGGGTTGCATTTGTTAATATAGAGCAGAAGACTTCCTCACGAGCGTCTTGCACCACTATCTGCATCAGAGCAGAAATGATACAAGGCAAGAAAGAAAAATGCTTTAAAGAATATGGTTCTTTGTCAGCCTGGAAGTATTAGCTGTGACTCAGAAATTAATGACAGCATAAAAATCTATTAAGGCATCTAGACTGTCTCTCAAGGGACCTTTTCAAGCTTGTAGTGCATGGATTATTCTCCAGGGCTCTGCCCAGCCAAACTTCAGATATCCCAAATGACAGCAATTCCACCACAATTCTTAACAAAGCTATTTCACCACCTAATCTGTTTCTTCCATTAAGTATTTTTCTCCCCTGCCAATTTTTTTTCTCTGCCCTCCTCCAAATTTTCTACCATGAGAGACACTTCTAGCTCTCAGTCCACACTAGACAATTCTTCATGCCTCCCCAGTATGCCTAGATCATTAGCATAGCTCCTCTTTAGTCATTTAGCCAAAACAGCTATATATTTAGCTCTCACAAGCATTCCTCATAAGTCAGTCCCTCCAGCCCCTTAATCATTCTCCTTGCAATCGTCTGAATTCCCTCTAATTTTGTTTACATCTTTATGGAATTGAAGTGCCCGGAACCAGGCGCTGTAAACAACAACAGCTCGTTATCTGGCTAGACTGTAATTCGGGCGATCACAGCACAGTCCCCACACATGCCACGCACACAGAGACACACACGTGCTCACCCTCTGGTTCAGACATGGCATTACTATGGGATGAGAGTCCCACACCATGGACATTCCCCTCCTCCCCAGCGACACCAACTGGGCCTCTTTCAAAGAAATCTAATTCCAAACAAAAGTGGGGGTAGGTCTTCTGTAGAGCCTTTAAAACTTGTTTGAATGAGTCTTCTTGTGAATTTGCTTCACTGTTTCCTCCAGTTTTACAATTCCCAGTCTGTCCAGGAATGGTCACCAGCCAAAATGAACAAGTGTTCCCATTATCCAACAGAATCCACAACAAAACACTTCCAACATGATGCATGCTTCTCAGGTTCCAGTCCCATCAAAAGGGGCCACTTTTACTTTTGAGCCACTGAGGCAAGCATGGCAACAGTGGTTTCCCTGAGCATTTTTCCTCAGGGAAACTGTATCTAACCTTTGGTCACATGGGACAGGACTACCAAACTCCTTATTGGCTGTATTGAAAACCCTTTCCCAAAGAGGTATTAGCAGGAGAAGGTCAGACCTAACACCCCAGGGAAATAAATATATCCCCGAGGATGATCTTTCAGCTGTCTGCAGACTCAAGACAGACACCTGCTACTGGCTGCACTCAGGTTATATTTTCAAGGTTGGGTTTGGTTGGTTTGTTTTTTTTTTTTGAAGGCCACAATTTTCAGAACTTTTTTGTTTTAGATAATAGTTGAGACTTTGATGTAATCTTATGACAGAAGATAACACATCGCAGAAAAGCCTTTAAGCACTTGTGCCGTAATCTGTTCTTGAAACTCGAGTTGGAATTTTTCCAACAAAACAC
Organism: Gorsachius magnificus; assembly: GCA_034008185.1. Lineage (NCBI taxonomy): Eukaryota > Metazoa > Chordata > Aves > Pelecaniformes > Ardeidae > Gorsachius > Gorsachius magnificus. Next base: position 128,416,723 of record CM067081.1, read on the forward strand.
CTTTTTTTCCTTATTAGAAAAATGCCAATCCAGTGAAGCAGAAATATTCTGTGAAACTTCTTTGTTTTCTCCAACAAGCTTCTGGTAAACTTCAGGCAGGGTTCAGCAAGATACCTTCCAAGGTTACTGCCAGCTCCTGCGACATCTGTGGGGTAGCCAAGGCATGAAGGAAAGGTGGCAACTCCACAAGAAGGGTTCTTCAAGATCAAGGTCCTCCTAAACCTCCCCTTGTAACAATTTCAAAGCCTCTTTTCATATAGCATCCCTAGGTCTGCATGAACCTCCACGGCTGGCACTCTAAGAATCCCTGCTATGTGGCAAAGAAAGCAGGGGCTTGAAATCTCCCGTCTCCACAATACCTTTCACATGGTCATTCCTCCTTCACATCAGGTCAAGCAATGCTTCAGCGCCAAGAACAGCTTGGGCTGTCTTCTTTCGCTTTTTGTGGTCATTTGGATTGTTTTGGGCAGCAGGAGGAGGGAGAGAAAGAGATCAGGAACTCTTCAGGTTGACCAGAGCCTACAAGAAGGGGTCTTGTCCAGTCCCTTGAAGTCTGAAGAAATGCTTGCTGCTACAAAGCTTTACATCAGGGCAGACAGAGCAAAGCCAGCCAGAACAGCCTTTTCTCCCTTTCCTCTATGCACACAGCAGACCAGAAGAGAAGGAAGACTCTGTACTGCTGACCTTAGCTCTAGGTCCCTCTGGGGCAATGCCACAGCTCGTTTACCTCATGCTGCTGCCTGACTTTTTTTTTTTATTAGCAGCCCAATCTGTTGTAGCGCTGTGGCTGCTGGGTAGTACACAAACCAGTAGGCACCTAGGATAGATGGAAATGGAGGAGAGGTTCTGTACCCTCGCTTTAGCTCTTGCTGTTTCCTACCTTCCCTCTCTTAGCTGGCCTAGACTGCAGGCAGCTATTACACCACTTTAGCTAGTGTAATTAAGATTTATTTTTTTTTCCACTGAATCACTGAGAGATTATTGTTAGTAAAATCTCTAGCCCTAGTACAGCAAAGACTCTTCCAGACAAACAGTGTCTTTCCCTCTACTGAAGATCTAGAAGAAGTGCAGAAGGCCTCACAGGGGCAGGCCTGCAGTCAAGTCTACCCTGCTTTTGCTCATCTAGCTAAACCTGAGACTTGACAGAACACAGGTACACTGGACAGAATCCGTGCTGAGACAGTTAAACCAGGCAGGCTGTGTTAATGTGGGTAACAGACAAAGTGCAGACTTGCTGGTTTACTGGTTCAGGTTGCATCCAGCCCAGAAATCCGTTGCTTATACAGTACACAATAGCATAGCTACATAAGAAAGGTTGGCTCAGTCAAGTTGTACTACTTTCAACTAAGTCAGTCTAATTAAAAGAGCATGGCCTGCATGTGTAAAAAAGCCTCCTTTTATCCTTTTCCTTCTTCTACTCCCAGAAACTCTCCCATGAAAGTGTAGGAGTCAAACATGCCCTTTCCACTCTACGCTGTATTTCATGCCCAGAAGACTGAAGAGTGACTAAGTTGCCGCCTTACACTGAGGCTATCAGAAAGATGAGGAGGGGTAGCCAAGCCATGGTAACAATTCTGTTTTACTGCAACAATCGCTTGCCACGTCAAGATAGGATGCAAATCTGCTATGAATAATGGTCACTCCAAAAGCATACGCAGCTACACAGATATCCCTATCAGTAATCATGCTGCATTCACATACTGGACTAACATTTCCTAACATCTCCCTTGCACAAAACACAACTCTGAACTAGATTTGTTAATATGGCACAAGCATCTTTACCACATGACTTCCACGTTTTGTCACATGCAGACATATGCACACGCATATGTATCTCCATCATTACCTTCTGTTCTGCACATAAGTCTTCTCAAAAGCCACAAAAGAGATATTAAAAGGCCTTTGGTCATACCTTCATGCACAGACCACACATACAGGCACAAATAAAACTGAACAGCTTTATGAGACAAAGAGTAGGTACTCATACAAGCAGATGGACCCACAATGGCATAAACCTAAACACATTTACACATCAAAACCCCCATGTATGCCCCTCAAAATAACCCCTCCTTCTGGCAGGCAAATCCTCACCTGCAAGACTCTCTTTTGTCAGACTCTCCAGCATACATCCACAAGGTCAGCTTCACCAAAACCCATGCAAGTGGAAGGCAGGTAATGCAGTACGTTGGCTGCAAGGCTCACAGTCAGGAAGACCCTTGCTCTCCCTCTTGATGTAGCTTTGGGTCAACTGCTGAGGGCCAAGCACAGCCAGGCTCCATGCAGGTGCAGCAGCCAGAGGGCATGCAGAAGAATATTAATAGTTATTGTCCTAGCAGGTTGTAAGGATTAATTGGTTCCAGCCTGCAACTCACCATCAATATAAGTGCTAAGGGGCAGAGGGGAGGGAGCTGTGATTACACACTTACATTGCATACTCATATCCCGGTCGCTGCGTGCTGATATGCTATTGATTTCCTGGCTGGAAAACTCCACAGCCTTCCATTTGTTTCCTTGCTTGCTCCCTCCCTCATTCCACTGCTCATGACTTGCCTGACACACATTCCCCCTCCCTATAGCCAAGAACACATCGCCAGAAAAGGGACAGGACTACCCTCTTTGTGGGAGAGCTCTGCCAAACCTGAAAGAAATGAAGAAACCTGCATCCATGAGGTCACACAGAGGCAGACCCTAGGGAAGGGAGTAGGTTTCAAGAACAAGCCATCTTCAAAGGAGTTTCCTTTGGATGTTTTATATAACCTAGGAGCTGCAAAAGCCCAGACTGTGAGCCCACAGCTCCGATTATACTCACCTTTGCTTTCAGCCTTTCTCTGATGTTATCTTTTTTAAAAACCACACACCTCAGAAAATGACAACACACCAGCCTGCCTTAATTTTATATGGATATCCTTGCATTGCCCCCAAAACGATCTCCTCCCAGAGATGCCATTCAACAAAGTCCAGTACCTCTACAGCTGATAAGCAGGGCATAATCCTATTCTGTGCCTGTGGATGACCAGTAAGCAGGTATAGCGTAAAAGGCCCTTTTCCCCAAGCGAGTAGTCATCCAGAATTTTTTCCATGAACTTTAAGAGAACAGATACAGCGAGCAAGGCGCTTCACTGTGAGGGTCCGCAAGCCTTCACCAGAGAGAATACTCCTTTGGCTCAGACAAATTAAAGCAGCAGCCCACTGCAGTGCTATTCCCTCTCCTTCCACACAGGTGAGCAGGGCAGCGCTGCCCCACTGGCAGGCAGCCTGCTGGAGGGAGCTCCCAGGGAAATGCCTTGGCTCCCAGGATATCCAGCATCAGCCAAAGCACCACAGTGCAATGGCATAGCCCAGGATCATGCCTGGATTTCTCTTTTCCCCCCACCCATTTCTGTAAGAATAATGAATTTCCAGCATTTCTTCTTCCTTGCCATGCTGCCTGCAGGGATTTCTGCCCTTTCGTGACACCAGGAGAAGGCTGTGTCTCACGTGTTCATCCACACAAATCTCCATCTTGCCCTTATCTACTCCTTCTCAGAGTAGGACAAGATGGTCTGTGCTGTGCTTGATATTTTTGATTTTATCCTGGATAAAATGACAGCAGGAAGAGCACATTAGCTGTCAAAGCCATTGCTGAAGGAGCCTGGACGGCACATAAAACTATGGCACACACTTCTTTAAGGAAAAGGGGATAGTGAAGAGGCAAAGATTCATGCTGCCTACAGGGGCTGCAGACAGCAAAACTCTGCATCTTCCCAGCAACCCCCCTGCATGCGAAGGAGATGATCTTTTGCAAAGCACATACCCCCATATTCAAAAGCACATGTGGAAGATTTTCCCCAGACTCTTCCAGGATGCCTTTGTCTGGTACCACTAATGGCTTTCACACAGATTATTCAGTCCTTTAACAACCTTTATCAAACAAGGACCTCAGCTGATCCTCTTCCACGAGAAAGCCCATCAGGTTATTCAGATCTGCTGGGAAAAGGAGGCTTCCCTTGCATTCACTCTTATCACCTTTTGCCACCTGTTTTCACTTTACAGCATACAGGTCAGCGAGCAGCACCTCAGCTCTTCAGCACCAGCCCTGCCCAGCCACACCAGCCTCTCCGGGTCACCGCACAGTGTACCCTGCTGCTGCCAAGGCTACATCATATTTGGACCCAGCTATTAACATCCCTACTTTAACCCGTTCCTAAGCAAATCCCTCTTGCACAGGGTAAATCTGTTGAGGGAAGGGGACAGTCCCCAGCAGCAAGGCCAGGGCCTTGGGGTACACAAAGGGAGGCACAGCCAGCACACGGTAAGGATATGAACTTCTGTAGCATTGGCTCTGCCATCAACCTAGGATGAGAGCAACCATATTCCTCACCCTGTTTGGAAGGAACTGTTGCTTGCAGGTGAAAAAGAAGGTGGAAAGAATAACTCATCTCCTCCTCAGACCGTGTGCATGGGTACTCATAGGCTGAAAAGGAGCACCCACAAACACAGAGACCAGGGTATGTGTTACAAGACTAGTAAAACTCTTGTGTGAGAGGAGATCTCTGAGACTAAAAGGTGAAACAAATTTCTACTTACCATAATAAAGCCCTCTGAGTAGGTAGCCGAGTGCTGAGATTTATAACAGCTAGGGGAAATGGATCCTTACTGGTGTGGTAATTACTGCCTCAAATGGTCTGCAAGTACTGGGGTAGGACTAGAAGAAACACTTGGGATATCTTTTTAGTGGTCCCTGTTTGAAGATAAAAAGCTTTCTCTGCCTCTTCCCTGTCTTAAGCCTACAAGAAAAGTGTTTTGGTTTAGGTATTGAACCTCTTCATCATTTAAGGGAATACAAGGCAGCTGAGCTAGTCGTTACCTCATCAATACAGTCCAGCCGGTGAGAGCTTCCCCTGCTTCATTCGACAGAGAGAGTTGAAAACAGATAGTAAGAGAAGTATATTCAGGACAGCAGGAAAAGTCTTTTTTTTTCCTCCAGTTGGCAATATCTAAATGTTATCCAACTACATCACAATCACCCCCCGCCGTTACCCATACGCCACAATGTCACCACTCGCACACACGTACGTTCCTGCTCCTCCCTCTCTGCTCCCCATCCATTACGCTTTATCAGCACAGAAACACTTGGGTACGCGCTTCCATCCATATAGATTGCACAAACCTTGCGCATTAACAAACACATCATTTTTCACACCCGCTTTGCCCAGTAACGTTATAAAACATGAGACTTTACAGATAATGTTTGTACTGAGAACCAACCTAAAGCATCCTACTCCACTTACCCGAGTGCTTCTGCAATTTCTGTCATCAGACTCCTTCCCCATTTACAAACACCCTTGAGCAGCTCAAAAAATACATTCTAAATAAATGCTGCCAGTACCATGCAGGCCAGTTCTGCATGTCCTTTCCTAAAGCAGCTACTTCACTAAATTGGTGCTGGAGGTATCTTAATTTTTTTTTTTTTTAAAGCACAAAATCTCCTGCAATTAACAAATGAGGTGGTGTTGTAGGGGAGGTTCATTAAAACAAGCTGGGATCTTTTAGCAAATTGCTGATTTGAAACAGCTGTTATTTTTCATGGGAAAGAGTTTGTTTAGAAGAATTTTCAATGTAAAGCAATGCTGAAGAAAATGTTGTATAATTTGTCAAGGCATTCATTTTTTAAGTAAAATGCTCGGGGGGGGAATCAAAATTACTTTTCATATTGACAGCTAAGTTAGAGTAATAGTAGGTAAAAGCAAAAACATCAACACAAAATTCTTTGAAATGATCAAAAAGCAATTCTTGACAGACCCAAATCATTCGCTTCTCCTCCCCATCTTCATGCACCCCATTTTTGGCTTGGGGGGGGCAAAAAGAGGAAAAGAAATATTCCTCTTTTGAGTCCAAGTCAAGAATCCGATATTTATCAGAAGCTATGAAGCAGACCACGCTGAGAGATGAAGCTATTTGAGGGAAAAGCTGCAGCATGCCACTAGAAAATCCCACCCACCAGCAGCACTGGGGTGTGTAGGTACTTTTATTCCTCCAGCTCCCCCAGGGCAGGAAGGCCAGCGCACCATGCAGGAGGAACAACCATCCCGCCTCCCAGCCACCTGCCTCTGAAGGAGGACTGGAAGCCCAGCAGCGGGGAAACGTAAGAATTCTGAACTATGAAATTAAGGAAAAATAGCGATTGGGGGGAAAAAAAAAAAAAAAAAAAATTCTCTGTGCAGGACTCAGAGCCTCTAACCTAGGGGAGAAGGAGCAAAGCCTGACCCTGTGGCCAAAGCCCCCGAGCCCATGCGGGTGGGGGACAGGCAACCCATGCGTGTCCCCTGGCAGAGGCAGCCTGCGGTGGCCACTTGGCACTGCGGGGCCCTGAGGTCTCCTGCCAGCCTCGGCTGCGCTTCCTCCCCTGCACCCCCATTGCCTGCTCCTCAGCCTCAGCCCGGCCATGCCCAGCAGCGCCAGCATCGCTCCCCTGCACCCCCACATTTGGTGGCCTTGGGAGAACAGAAGAAGATGAGGAGCTGCTTTTGCATTCACCGGTACACCCCCAAGTGGACAGCGAGGAAAAGGGGGAGAGAAAGCAGGGACAAGTTTTGGATAGCTTGCAGGGGTGCAGTCTCAGCTGGCTGGCTCTGGAGGGATGTGCTCAGAAGGCGCTTGGAAGCGGTCCGACTGGGGTGACTGCCTGTCAGAGCCACTGCTGCAGTTTCCTAGGGTAAGAGCTCCACAGAGCCGTGCTCAGCAGGGCTACAGAAGTGCTCAAGGCTTGTTACCACAGTTTTCAGTGAATAACAATTAATTTTAAATAAGCCTGGAGTTCTTTTGGTTTTGGGTTTTTTTTTTTTGTTTTTTGTGTTTTGTTTTTTTTTTTAAGGGCACAGTACTTTCCCACCCCCTTTTAACTCCTTCAAATATCTTCGGGCTTGCTTGTGAGGTGCCCTGCTCCTCTCATCCAACCCCAATATTCCTGCTTCCCCATCCTCTCACCCTCCAGACCAGAGAAAGGAAATCACTGCTGGCTATGAAACCAGATCCAGCAGTGGACTGGGTCTGGTTTATATCACGTCTGAAGTTTGTGAGCAGTAGAAAAAGCGGCTCCATGTTTGCAACCCCCACACCCATCACATCCCCAAACCCAAGGAGGGCAACTGTGTTGCCTCTGCCTTCTCAGAGGGTACATGGTAAGACAGCCTGATGCCTTCAAAATCAGAATAGATGTGGCTGATACAACTGTGGCGATAGTAACTCACTAAAAGAGAAGGTAAAAGCCTGTAAATGCCTGTAGCCTGGCATAAGCTACAGCTATGAGAAAGGACTAAACCAGCTCCTGGGTGTGCTAGCATTGGGATGCTCTGGTCGCAACTCGGGGAAGGCTTGTGACTTGGAAACACTGCGCGGAGCAAGTGCCATGGACTACAGGCTAGAGAAGTATGCATCAGAGCGAGCAGCAATGTTCAGAGTCAGTGTGATTTGCCAGTGTCCATCTTGCTTGACAGGTCTGTGCCTATTCCTCCAGAGCAGAGGGAAGTTCACCTAAAGCTATGCAACTTCATTGCTGATGTTAGCTACTTATGTTACACAAGTCCTGGTTCTCCTCTCGCCCCAGGTACATCCTATGTGCTGGAAAAAATCCTCTCCCCTTGTCAGAAATAGCCACTCCACAGCGAGGAAGTCAGCTTGAAGGTGCTGGTGCTGGATTCACAATCCAGAGTTCAGAGAATGCAGGTTTGAGAGAAAATATGTGACAGTGAAAAGCATGTGTATGCAACCCAGAGACAGAAGAAGTGAGACTGTATGGGAAGGGGCACTCGGTAAATGTGAGCAAGTGGCAAAACCCGAGGGATTTTGCAGCAAATGCATGCAGTACTGACAGGTAAGTGTGTGACAGGGACCATGCCTGTATGGGAATTTCCTTATCAGATGCAAAACAGAAGAGGCCAGTACCTGCAGGAGTGTGTGGAAAAGTAGGAGCAAAGGGGAAGTGAGGATGCTGTGACTGGGCATATCTCTGCGCATGGCGCTCATGCACTACTGTATGCACAAGAGAGTGAGAGAAAAGCACTGTGTGTGTGTGTGCGTGCGTGGTGAAGGCAGAGCAAGATACCCTCTAAACATGCAGCTCACTGCGAATGCAAGACGGTGAGGCACAGAGTAGGCCAGATAGGGTACATACATATTCTGTATTTATATATTCACCTATGAGTGTGTATATGTGTGCACGCACACAGGCTTGCAAGGCTGGTGCAGCAGGATAGGCAAGGGATTTTTACGTGCAAGCAACCACGAACACTAGTGTGCAGGATGGAGAGAGAGCACAAGAAAAGGCTTGGAGGGGGGGGGGGGGAGAGGAAGAAGAACGTGAGCGTGCGAGAGGCAGACTGGCACTCCAGGAATTGCATGTGCTAGCGAGCTAAAACTGTGTGTGCCAGAGTGAGTTTATTCATCTTCCCTGCTGTATTCCTGAGTGTGTGTGTGTGTGTGTGTGTGTGTAGGACCATTGGTGTGTGTAAGTGAGTGTGGATCATGTACAAACTGCGATTTGGAGGGCTGTGATTATATGTACGTGTGTGACATGTATTTATACATACAGCATGGGATGCATTAACCCTTAACTCCTGTTTACAGAAAGCATCTCAAAAACAGCTAGCATGCCTGTCATCACTTCAAACTAAATTCCATACTCACACTTGGCTCTTAAAGCAAGAAACCCAGCTGGCAATTCTCCACTGAACAAAACCCCATACCCAACAAATTTCTTTCTCCTGTCTTTCCTCTGTCACTCTCCTTTTTTTTCCCCGGTGGAGGGGAAGGACATAGTGTTTTCGCAGGCAAACCGGAGGCATAGAGGTTCCTCTAGCCTCCCCTTCTCTGGGCAAAACCAAAATAAAAATAAAACAGAAAAAAAAAACCAAACCACCAAAAGAAACTTAACACTGATCTCCTCAGGAAGGTGAAGAATCCAGGAGCATCAGTACTTGTGACCCAATGTGCTGAGAGACAGTGACTGTGGATGGAGGGGATGCCCACCTTCACCCACCCCTCTTTTCCTTTGCAAACCTTACTGTGCCCCCCCCCCCCCCCCCCCAAACCCCCTCTGCAAAAGCAGAAACACAGCAGCAAAGTCAGTCACATGCAGTGCCCTCTAACCATAGGATTCACCAGCAGCAATCTCTCCTTGGCTTCTTTCCTGGGGCGGGGGGGGGGGGGGGGGGGGGCGATGTTTGGAGGGGAAGGAGGTGGGGGGGAGGAAGCTCCAGCTTCCAGCTCCATGTTTCAGGCCATCCTCAGTCCATCAGCCTCAATTCAAGCGGAGGGGTTTGAGGAGGTTGCAAGAAAGAACTCATCACATACCTTGCAAGGAGAAGAGGGACAGGAAGAATCCCAGCACCCAGATACTGTGCAGCCAGTAGGTCCTCATGCTTCTCTCTCACTCGCTCTGCTTCCTCTGCCTTTTTCTCCGTCTCTTCGCTTCTCTCTCAATTTATCTTTTTTTTTTTTTTTCTCCCCCTCCTTCTCTCCTCTCAAATGAAATGGGATTCGTGTCTCCCTTCAGTCCCCCTGGGCTCTGCTTTACCAGCTCTGACAATCCAGGCGCAGTGCAAGCTGACCCAGGGTGGCCAGATTCCCAAATAACCACTCACTCTCCCCTTCAAGTGCTGGAGAAAGGGGGGGCCCAGGTTAGATGCTCGCCGTAGCCTGCGCTGGCTGTAAACACAGAGAATCTCTCTGTCTCTCTCCTGCAGCTCCAACTAAATGCGACTGTACTTAAACAAGCAATGCCTTATAGGACAGTGCTCAGAGCAGAAAAGATCCCACCTCTGCCACCTAGTGTTGCAAGCCAGCTCATTTATTTTATTTTTTTATATATAAATATATATGTGTTATGCTATAGAAATATGGTTCTCGCGTTCCTCTGCAAATGTATCTCTTGGATCACAGGTCCATGAGCCATGCTGGGCTCAGAAGTCCCTAAGACTCCAGTTCCAGCTGACAAGGGGAGGGAATTCAGGGAAGGAATATTTCTCATCGCCACAACAAGAAATGCAGCGGGGCAGCTTTGATTTCTCAGCAGAGTTCTGCTTGACAAATTCTGAAGCGAGGGTGTCTCTGATGCTGGTGGCACTGCTGGGCAGTACACAGGGGCCAGAGGGAAATTCAGATCCACTGGCTGTAATTACAGAGCTGCCAAGGCCTCCAGGAAAAACAGCGAGCATCAGGCTGCATTAATCTTTGCTGGGATCTCCCGTGACTTCTGTGCAATTTCAGAGGGACCAGGAGGAATCCTCCTCTGTAGGAAATCCAGCTTGCAAAGCCACCGTTTGCTCACAGAAGGCTTTTTCCTCTACCCGTCTCCTTTCAAATACGGGTTCCTCCCTACCATACGTAGCATGAACTTCTTTTCCCAAGGAGTAATTAGCTCCTGTAGCTCTATTGCCCCCTAAAATCATTGCCTCTGGTGAGAGGAACAGCAGGAATGAAGTACTACTTAACATTCACACAGGGCTTTTCATCAGTCCCTCTCCAAGCATTTCACAAAAGGGTGTCCTTTCGCAGCTGGGGACATGAAGGCAGTGCAACTGCACAACTTTTGTCCCTGGGATGCAGTGTGGCAGCCCAGGTGGGTGGCTCAGCCAGCCCAGTGGCCCCTCCTTGGGCCATATTGGTCACCATGGCAGCCCATGAGGATGCCACCCCGAGAGGATACCAATCTCCAATTAACATGGCAGATGCGGGATGCTAAGGAGAGTGTGCACGTGTACGAAAGGTGTGTAGGATTGTCATCATTAACAATGCCGCTCCAGAAGTATATTTTATTAGACCGCTGCAGAGCAAGCTGTTCTGTGAGCAGAATGCAAGAAGCTTGCCTTCCCATGGGTTCTTGTCTGCTGTCTCCAAATTCCCCCTCACCCTGCTGTAATGAAAGCCAGATCTCATCATATCCCCTGTGACATCACCTGTCAGAAAAAGCAATGGCACGCTCTGGCTAGCCCAGAGACACATGCTTGTTTCCTAGTGGACCAAAATGCACACTGCAATGCAACGCAAAATGCAGTCACTATCTGGCCTGGCTGGCTGCTGCCAGATGCCCCGTGTGTTATTCATGCATTTTCCTCTGTGGAGGGAGTTGGACATTACCTAATCACCAGTTTTTAAGAGACATACAGGAACAGAATTACTTTTCAGCCTTCCTCCCTCTTTTAAATGTAGTTGAAATTGGTTGCACTGAAAAATTATTGGGAGGAAGAACATATGGACAAACAGATACACATGTACTATCAGCTAGGCTTCATTTCCCAAGGAAACCATACTAAAAATATTAGAGTGGGTTAAAGTCAACTGACTCCAGTCAGCTGGAGGAGCGTGCTTCTTTTTCATGGTTTCACTTTTAAATGGTTTTCATCCTCTGATGCCAACAGAGCATGGTCTGAAAGAGAGCACAGGCAAAAATAAACTTGCCACTCAAGATGCGTTTGGAAGTTAGCGTGCCAAAATCAAGTGGTGACAATCAGTTTGTAGGCTTGGAGTGGGAGACAGTTTCCGATTTTCGTTGCAGGAATCCCCACCAAGGTCTAGCACAGGTTCAGGGACCAGCTAAGCCAGCACCTTAATACCACACCAGCTTTATACATTTGTGACTCCTATGACTGCCCATATGCTCAATATCCCTCCTTTCATTCATCCTATACCTTCATCATCCGTTACCTCAGTGCCCAACATCTACATCTGATACATTATGCACCATTATACCCGTTTGTACCCTTTCACAAATCTTCTCCTAATCCCCATAAATGGCCCTGAAGCTCATCTGCTATCAAACATCTGCCCCAACATCCCAGCTACCCACAGTTGCATGCATACCCTCATCTCTCGCCTACCTTACACACAGTCCTACAAGGCCCCACAACCTTACCACTTTCACCAGATCATTATGCAACCATTGAAAGTTTACTTTAGGTAAAGACTTCTGCTCACAACCCTACGCATGATTCCATAATATACAGCTCTCAACTGCATGACCACCTCACACTTTGGATGTGAGTATCACATGACCTGTTGGGTCCAGTCCTCTTTGGAGTCTTTAAGCATTTATGTAATAGAAATTGTATTGAAATAATAATAAATAATAATAAAACCGGATCTCTGCTCCATAAATTGTATAGTGATAAAACTTGTGTGAGATGATGCTGAATACGGTATTGTTCCCATCCAGAATGGGCAGTGGTAGTTAAAGGTCCAGAGAGAAGAGGCAAAGGAAGAAGCACTCTCTCAGTTAGCAGCATCTTATGCTTCCTTGGAGAAGCCAGCATGACTGAAAGGAGAAACAGCTATTTCTTACAACCTATTTGACATACTCCTAACCTTCAGAAACATTCAGGGCTGGATTTTGGCTCCCTTGCTCATGCTGAGTCATACCAACAGGGTTACTCAGGACATTAGGCTACTAAATATGAGCAGGAGTATCAGATTCTGTGGGCTGAAATTCTCTGGGATTGGTCTCCTGCCAAAGGTGAGTCCACTTTTCATGTGGCCAAATCCCTCAGCCACCCGTTTATCGTGAGGGCAAAAACTGAAGTAAGAATTACACCCAACTCTTCTTAAACCTCCCAAACATTAAAAAAGATATCAACAAAACAAAAACAACCAAACAAAATCGAATACACACAGTAGTCCTTGTTCTTCAGTCCTTTCTTTTTAAATTACTGCAGTTCTTCCACTTACTCCAGTATTCAAAAGCCAGACAAACCATAGAAATAGCAGCTATTGAAGAGCACATCTACAATTGTGTGTGTGTGTGTATATATATATATATAAAGGTTGGATTACAGAGCCCTGAATGATTGAAAGCTGGCTATTTTTAATGATAGTAAAAGTATTTCATTAAGGCTGAGTGGATGCATTTAGATGCACTGTGCATGGATGCTTGTCCATTTTTTAATAAATAAATGTGCTTTTCAATTAACTGTTTAAGCACTCACACTTCAGTCACTTCAAAAGGGCCTGAATGATTGAAAGCTGGCTATTTTTAATGCGAAATACTTCTCAAGCAGGCACGTTAAAGTTGATGGAGTAACTTTTAACTTTTCCATTACACATTTTTTCAAATTACTGTTATTTAACTGTGCAAATGTCATGTTGCATTAGCAAAAGGCTTCGTGGTTTTTTTTACTTTAATAGAAATAGTATTGAAAACACAGTTGGCCATGCAAATTTTGCAGGGTTTACATAAGAGAATGAGTGGTCCTGAAATTTAAAGCTGAGCGAGCTTGGTAAAGTGAGCAGGAGACAAGAGCCATAGATTACCCAGGAGTGTTTTTTTCTGGATGTTTTAGTGTCCTGTCCTGCATGTCTGTCTCTGACATATGTGTATTACTGCTTGTTTTATTGAGTGTTGTATCTGTGGGTTTCATGGCATGTCTTTGGGACTAGTGCATCCATGATGAATAGCACATTTTAGTGTGATTTAGAAGAGTGTGGTGGCATGTGCTGCATGTGATCTTGGGAAAGGGAGTGGAAGGAGATGTTCTCTCAGCAAGCAATACTCATTTGTCATGTGGTTCTGTGAAACCCACCACTGTCCAAGGTCAAGGACTGCACAGTGTCCAGAAATGTGAGTTCTCATAGAAGGGATGCACAGTGCCTCAAGACCATGACAAATAGTCTCACACCTGATTAGGCTCCTTTATGTAGACTGGGAAAACAGCATTCATGCTTCTCATTTGCCTTCAGCCTGCTATTCAAGAGAAGCCAACCCTGCTCAAACCAGACTTCCCACCTGCCCTTTCCTTTCTGCCACTTTACACTCCTCATCTATATTCCCCCTTTTTCCATCTCTCAGCTTCTCCCCCCGCCTCCACCTCTCTTCCTCTCCACTATCTTGCTGTGAAACCCATCATAGATGGCAGAGTGGTTTTTTGAGGCTTCTTCAAGAGAAGGATTTTTCACCAGGGTTTCTACAAGACTCCAAGCTGAAAGTAGTTTTTTTGAACAAATAAATGCCAGGCCAGCAACTAAGGAAGGTAGCATGTGGCTATGTAGCAATTTCATAAGATAAAAATCCACAGAAATAGCCAGCTAATGAGATAGCAGCAACACTCGAGGAGAGGTGGAAGGAGGGAAGGGATGGAAAGAATCCTCATTTAGTTTCAACAACCGTGCGATGACGCAGCGGGGACTGCACCAAGAACCCTTGGAGACGAATGTGTTGCATGAACTGGTACAGCGTGAACAACTGAGAGAGTTTCTCTAGCATTAGCCATAGCAGACCCACATCCTCTGCAAGTTGGGTCACATAAAGCGTATCTCACAAAAAGCATTTGCCAGCAGTATACGCACACACGTTGACATTGTTGCATAATCAGAATATAAAATAACTGGCATAACAGATCCTATCAGCATGTCTACCATGCTGTATCCATGGTGCCAACTCCTTCTCCAAGGGGAGCCTCAGTCAGGCCATGCTGAGAAAGCTTGAAACACAGGCGTGCAGAACCCAGCCTCTGGGGAAACACGCACACAAAGTTCTGCAGAAAGGGCCTCCGCTCTTTGAACATTTGCAAGATTTTCTTGGAAATCTGCAAGTGTGAACGACAACAAGAAAAAGAAAATTGGCTAGCACCCAAAAAAAAAATTTGGCAGATAATTTTTTGAGTTGTCATGTTTTCTGTGGGAAAAGTCAGCTCTTTCAAGCTGGGGAAAAAAAAAAAAATCTGATCAGCCTTTATGAACAGCAGGGAATTCACAATCCAGAGGGAGAGGTGTTTACACTGCAAACCCCTTGCCACATCCAGCATTAAGTGGCCTCTGCAGAGGTACAAGCAATCCCTCAACACTACAGAGCACTTTTTAAGACAGTGTTTTTACAGCCTCCTGGTCTTTAAATCTCCACCAGAACTTGGCAGTGCAGACCTTTCTCACCTCCTCCTGGGATTCAGGGCTTGTTCCCCCAGGCAGCACTATGCCAAAGATGTTTCCTTGAAACAGCACCCAGATCCCCCGGCACCTACCTTGCCCTACCCAGGAGCCGCCTTTTGTCCCAGCTGTTGCTTTTCAGGTCTTTAGCCACAGCTGAGGGCCCTGCGCTTCCCTCCATTAACTCTCAGCGCTTGCTATGGAGGAGCTGCTGCCCGCTGCAGCCCGGCTTCCTGACCCATAATCCCAGCGAGTCAAGTGTCATGCTCCCCAGGTGGTACTTCCACCTTTAGGCTAAGGCTTGTTGGCTTGGCTAGATATATGGTAGGTTGACTTTAGCAATAGGACTCCTGTCCGCTCCCCTGTATGTGTCCTTTGTTCTTTAGGCAAAGGAGGAAAGGGAAATGTGGCCGTGTGCCTGCTGTGCCTGGCTGAGTGAGCTCCAGCTGGCCTGCGTGACACAAGAAAGTCCCAAAGAAATGACTGCAGAGTCTGTACTTATCACCCAAACAAGATATGGGTGGCAAATGACATCAGTCTCACCGTCCAAAATGAGAGCAGAACTGCACATACGTGGATAACCTGACATTTCCTGGACAGAAGCACAGAAGAGCAGGCAAGCTCTCCACAGATACTTTTTGCGTTGCGTGTTCATACTTAGCAGTCTGGAAGGCAGCTGGAGCTTGGGCTGCGTGACTGTTCCCATTGCAAGAGCCCCCTTGCAGTGGCTCACAACATCCTGAAATTATGAGCTCCCAGGCTGATGTTTTTCAGACCTAGTCTCTTACCCAAGGATGGATTTTTATGATTTCTGTTTTAATTTTTGAAAGCTTGAGCAAGCAAGGGTTTGGCTGTTTAAGGTACTTGGGATGGGTGTGTGTGTGTGTTTTATGGTTTGTGGAAGAAACAATTTGTGCCTTTTTTAACAGTTCCAGTGCAGAAATTACTGTGGATAGAGAGCTGAAAGGCAAATAATGTGAGGCAAGATTTGTAGGAAGAGGCAGTATTTTTTATTAAACTAAAGAATATAGCTGAAAGAACAAAGCAAAACAGGCTTTCCAGGCATATGGGCTTGCATGCCCAAAAGTGTATCCAGACTTTTAACTATATGATGTCTAATAACTGATAGTACTTCTCCCTTCAAATCTGCCCTCATTTATATCTTTAGCCCATCTTAGCAACAATATCACTGCATCTTAGAAGGGAAGTCGAGCCTATGGTGGTGAGGACAACATTTCCCAGAGGAGTAGAAAACATGCAAATATGGTTGACATTGAGTTGGCCTTCACTTAGCCAAATCACAGATCCTGGAAAATAATACTTGGTTTGTGTGGCGTGAAATCGCTTGGGTTTCAATACTGTGCAGAGAGCAATCTTGGTGCAGGCGGGTTCCATACATTCCTGTGCATCACTGAAGACCAATAAAGGATCTCAAGCCCAATAATAGCTGAAAGACTCTCACCAAACTTAGTGGCCTCTGATCCAGGTCCCCTCAACAGGAAATTCACTAAGGTGGCCCTTTCTCTTACCTGCACTCTGTGAGTCTGCGTGTACCTTCCCCTGCCGCTGTTCATTCGTTGTGCTGCAGGCACGTATGGAGCCCTCACTGAGACCAAGGCTTGTTGTGCTGGATGCTCTACACAAGGATGGTGAGAAATTATTTCAAGCCACTGGCACCAGGTGCTAAGACAGACGAACACTCAGCACGCTGACCAGAGAAGAGCCTGCAGCCCACCTACTAGTTGAAAAAAATAAGACTGTGATGCATGTGCAGACTCTCATTTAGGGAAAAACACAAGGAGACAGCTTTAAGTTTGGCACTGCATGACTTCTGCTAGCCTTTGCAATGCTAATAGTTTCTGCCAGTAGCTTCTTTTTCAAAGTACTATTTCTCTCCTTTAGCTATTTTATCAGACAGAGGATAATCAGGAGGTTAAAAACCACATTATTAGCATTAATGACTATTATTATTTATACCCTTGTACAAGGTGCACAAGTATAGGAGAAGAGACAGTCCATTTCCCCAAAGAGCTCACAAATCTTACTTATGTTAAGGAATCACAGACCATGTATCAATAGGAGGAGAGGAGAATAGGGAAGAAGGAGGACAACTGTATTAAACACAAACCTCTTCTACAGCTTGGGCAAGAGACAGTCTCCTGGGGCCTGCTTCCTCAGCCAGAAAATACGGATAGAGGGGTTTTCTCTACACCACCACTTTCCACCATATCAAAGGGTTCTGTGGTGTTTCTGTTTGCCATGCCCCCTTCCCAGAAACATATTAATCTATGGCCCAAAGCCCATGGCAATAGTGTGCAAGTGGCAGCATCCAGAATGACAGAAATAACCAAGTTCTGTACAGTTCTGTCCACCTGTCAATCAAGAGCTCATTGCATGACTATTTTACAGATGGGGAAACTGAGGCATGTGATGGTGCAATAGCTCTCCCTAAGATCACCTACTTCTATATCTACAAAGAACCAAAACATAGATCCTTCAGGTGTGCTTCTCCCAAAGTGGTTCCATTTATTCTCCAAGCAGTGTCCTCCACCAGCAGAAGCACTTTATTGCCAAAAGAACAGCATCCGTGCTACAGTTTTACCCACCAACAGTAAAGCCAACAAACACTGTGAGCTAATTAGACTAGCAGATGTTTCTATTGTAGGTAACCTCAGAGGTTAACATCTTAGAGCAGGAGGGCAATCCAGCGGTAAATGCAACTTTCACTCACTTCCACATATTGCTTGGCCTAAACATTCAAAACACTATTACATCTGATGTGGAAATCCCATGAGGTCCTAGAAATTCTGAAAAGTAGATTCCAAGTCCTTTCTCTGACACAAACTTGATGGGTCAGTTTAGACGTTAAGGGAGCTTGGATCAAGCTTTATTTTCTCATTGGCTAAAATGGGGAAAATAGAGCACACTGATGAGGGTATCCTGAAAAAACACTAAGATGTTCATGGTAACTAAGGAAATGGAAAGTATATAATTAAATATGCATTTAATCTGTACAACTTCTCCTTCTCAGGGCAGAATCTTATTTCAATATCTGCCTTGGAGAGGTTATGCCTTGCAAGTATCTGGTAAAACCGAGACTGCTGCATCGCATCCCCAATGGATCCTGGAGCAAATACAAGGCTGAACTCTGTATCTGGCTGTGCATGATTCTACCTTCACAACAGCTGCACCTGAGAAATGAATGAAGAAAAACATGGCATATTTTCGGTCTGTATGGGAAGCAAGTTGCTTGTCCTTCTTTGACACTGAGAATACAAAAAGCTAAAAGGACCATCCTTCAACTTAAGCAGAAAAGATTTACTACTAAAGGCAAAAGGTCTCTATCTCTATGGTTGCCACGAAGTTGTCAGTGGTCACAATCATAAGATCATAGCGGAGATGTTCGTAGTTAGCTACTAAATTTATTCAATACCCTTAGGCTCTGTTTAGGTAGACTGAAGTTACCCCAAGGTCGAACTTCTCTACGGTGCAGACTGTAAGCTTATAAATACAAGGTCAGGTGTTGACCAGGCACATATTTCAGAGTCCCCAGCACTCTGTTTGCCTGAACACGCTTGGTGAGTCACTGGGTCAACAAGCATCTTTCTGCAGGCATCCAGTTGGCTCGCTGAATGGCAGCCGCAGGGACAGGATGCAAATGTCATGCATGGTCTTAGGTCTAAAGACAAGTTTCATGGCAGCGCAGGCATAGCTTCAGTTTAACTTGTGAATCTCTCCTGCTCTCAGAATGCTTGTTTCCCACTCCTAACAATACACATGTTCTTTATCAGGCTACTGTCAGAAAAGTGGGTCTGGATATTGCATCATCCTGGACCTTGCTTCAGTATCAGTTGAGCGTAGCTTGAATTAAAAAAGAGAAAAGACTGCTCTGAGTTACATCAGAAACAGATTTAGACACTCTTTTTGCTCCTTCCCAGATGCTTTTCTTTTGCCAAACAGAGCCTGTATGAACTGGGAAGTCTGACCCTTCAGAGACAGCTCCTGGATAAAGTTACGCAGTTAGCGTATACCTCTGCAAATGAAGACTCGTGTTGTTTTTCACAGAAAGGATCCAGACTAGGACTGTAATCAATATAATAGAGATTCTAATGGAGATGCTAAGAAAAAAAACCGAACCTTATAAGGTTTCCCTAGCCCTCCAGAGCCTAGGTGGCACACACAGACTTTGCAGCCCAACATCAGTGTATGAAGGATGCTATGTCCTAGAATAGGCACTAACGTGTCTCACAGCATCTTTGCTACACTACCAGGTGCAGGTCAAGGGGAACTGATCCTCTGAGGCTAGAAAAAAAGATATTCAGAAGATATGCTCAGCATTTCTTCTACGCTCTACTCTGAGCATCTTGGTTTGTTTCTGTGTTCACAGGTATCTCAGCAAAGACAGCAGTACATCAGCCTCTTCTGTGGCTTTCTCCTTTACATTTTGCAGGAGTGTTATCTGAAAACAGTCTTAATAGAGTAAGGCAGGGAAAAGAGGCCATCTGCAGCTTCAGCTGTCAGGCTGGTGAAGACAGGGGCAGGGAAGGCGTAGATTTGGACGACAGCTGCCCAGAGAAGTGGCAGGTGAGTGGGGAACTTGGTGATGGAAAATAGTACAATGGAAATAGAAGAAATTAGAAAACAGGCCATAACTTCAAAGGGAAAGGGATCTGAGTGACCAGTCCCAGTGCTCTCTTATGTTACATTTACCTTTGGTCTCTAAGGTTGTGCTTCAAATGGATTCTGACCTTAGGGAGGACTCCCCCATTTCCTTTCCTCTGGTTTCTTTCTAGGGGTCAGCAGCTGCAACCTCCCTCATGTCTTTCTGGTGACCTCTGCAGGGCTTTGGTCTGGGATTTCCCCATGCTGCTCTGCCTGTCCCAGCTGAATGAGTAGCTCCTCTTGTCCCACATCTCTGCTGAGGCTGGCTGATTCCCACACTCATGGCATTCCCATGCTGGTTGTTCCAACCACTTTGCATTCCCAGGGTGCTAGATCCTCCATGAAAGTCAGCCTCACTTGCTTTGAGTGACTGGGAGCTCCCAGCTTATGGGTGACTCCCTTCTCATCTGAACTCCATAAAACCAAGTGGCAAGAACAGGATTAGGCTTATTCAGAAATGCTGTCAGGAGCAAGCCCTATGACCTCGCACACCAGCGAGCAGTGATCTTACACTACGGGATGTGTTGATTAATTGTAGATGGTTGAAGTCACTTGTAAGCTATTTATCACAGTCATCATTAGGAGTCATGAGGGACCTGTTAGAGGTCTGGTTAAGAGGGATCGCTCCCATTTTTCTTCAGCTTTTATCATACCCTAGTGCCAGCAAGAACCCATGGCTGGATTAACCTCTTATTTACTAAGGCTGAAATAAAGAGGTAACCAAACCCAAGGTCTAGGTACAAGCAAACAGAGCATCTTGCCCATGGTTATTGCCAGAGTCAGCTGCAGAACCCATGCCATCTGAGCCCTGGTAGCAAGCCAGCAAGGGCAATACTGATGCCTGCTCTCATGAGCCAAACCCTCAAAATGAGGAGAAAGTGTCAGAGACCCAACAATCAAATGAGCAAGACAAGGACATCTGCACATCTACTTTGTCACTCCTGACTTTTGGATGCTGCCATTTGTGCATTGTTGGCATGGGCTTTGGACCATAGAATAGTATGTTGCAGGGACAAGTGGAGGGCAAAGAAAAACACACAGAATCGTACTGAGCTCTCTTGCAAACCCATCCATAGTTGACTGCTGTAGGAGTCATGATGCCCAAGAGTCATAAAAGCTACAGCTTCTTACGAGGACAAACAAAAACACTTTATCAGGTCAGGACTCCAAGTACTAGGGCATGAGTGCTATTGCCTTCTTGGTATAGGAAACAATACCTAAGTATCTGCCCAGAAAGAAGCAAAGTGATTTCTCTAGACATTTGCTGGATGGGTGCCTCCACCTGCAACTGAGACAGCTTGCAGCTGTTGAGCTTGCACCTGGCACAGTTTCGTTCTCCACAAAGGAAAGAAAATCAGAGAGGGCTGTGGCCTGAATTATCCTAGTATCCTTCATCTAAAACTGCTCTACGTACTTAAATGGCCTCTGTGTCTTCACTGGGCTGGTTAGGTGAAGGGTTTGAACCAGTTCTTGGAATAAACAATCCTAACTATTCCCTGGGACTGTCTGCATAAAGTTTCTTCTGATGGACACCTGACTAACGATGCCACTGTTCGCAGTTACTTCTATAGGCATAAGAGATTCTTCACCCCATGAATAGTATAATCTATATAGGAAGAATAATCTATAAGAGGAAGAATTCAAGGGGTGGTATCCATTGTAGTCCAGGAGCTTGCAACTTGCTTGATACGCTTGTTTGACTTTTGTCTTGACTGTGGCAAACAACAATAGTGAATGGACAAATATCTGTCTTATCCAGAAGTTGACAGATAGGGATGCTGTGCTGCAGTCCCTTGAGGAGAGCAAAAAATATCTGTGTCTCATCTTGGGGAAAGAGGTTTCTTTTTCCCCGAAAAAAAAAATAAATATTGCATATTTATGGAAATCTGTAAAGCTCCATAAGATTTGGGATTTTGTAAGGAGACCTGTAAAACTGAGGAGTAAAAAGGAGGGAGGAATGAGAAAGGAGAAGATAAAGTAATTGCCTAATGTATGCCTTTAATGATCTAAAACATATTCTCCCCACAAAGGGCTCATAAGGGAAAAAATAGGATTCTTCATATACGCCTTCCATCTAACAATGAACTATCTGTGGCAATTGGACCTGCAGCATCAAATGAGAGGGTCTTATAAATAGGAAAGGATATTGTAAGACTACTGTATGCAAACACACCCAATTAATTCAAAAGCATCATTGTTATTTCATTTATATAGCACCATAGGGGTATGCAATGCTTTACAGACAATTAGGGGCTATAAAAGTTTAGAGAAAAGATGAAGCAGAATGCAAGGAGCTGGCAACCAACTGGAGTATGAGCCCTGACTAAAAGCTCTCACCATGGTGTTTATGGTTTGTTTGTTTGTTGTGGTTGTTTGGGTTTGTTTTGTTTTGTTTTAAGGTTCAAGGAGTGGTTTTTGGCACTAATCCCTTTTACAGGAAGGGAGAGACCATTTAACATGATTGCTGGGCCTGTTCCAATGATGCAAAGTTAGAAAACATACTCATTAAAACAGGTCTGAAGAAACAAAACACAAACATGCACGACAAGGAGCAGGGAGATAAATTTGAGATAAACTGTAAGTCATTTCCGGAGAGTTCAATGCTTCAGCAAACTGGCAAAGTAAACAGAGCCTGCATATGCCCAGAATTGACTGGCTGAGGCTCCAATTAGATGGGTGTTCTGCTCCTGGGTTCAGACACACACGCATAAAGCCCATCCTGTCCCTTCTGTCCTGCATTTGCAGCTTGGGGATACTCTTGGATCCTCAGCTGTTTTTTCAGTGGCATGAGAGCAGCCAAGACCAAGGAAGCATCTTTCCACCAGTGAAAAAGCGTGCAAGTCAAGCTTCAAGATAGAGATTTTATTAATGGGATCTAGACAGGCTTTTGCGCTGCAGCACTAAAATATTTCAGGAACAGCTGGACCTTAAATCTACCCAGAAGTTATACAATGAGAACATAGCAGCTTTCTCAAGAAACATGTGCTTTTCTGATAGCAGAGTATGACACCTGTGCTCTGGAAATGGCATTAAGCCAGAATTTTAAGGATTAGTTTTACTGTATCAGTTGTGATCTCAAAGTTGGTAGATCTTTAAAGTCTTTTACCAAAAAAAAAAAAAAAAAGGAAAACCCGTGGGATAGCTTTTTTATTTGTTAGTTTCATTTTAAACAGGAAAGGCCTTTGAAAAATCTGTCGTTTTTTTATCCTTCCTCTAATATTTTCCATCTACCACTTCTATGAAAATGGACACTGAGAAATTTTAAACAAAAAGTAAAAATAAAAAAAGTATTAAAAGCCTTTTTTTTTTTGCTAACTAGGAAATTCTACATCAATAAAATTTTTTCTTAAAAATCCTGACTGCAAAATGACAAATTTGGCACAGTGAAGTGGTGGATTCCTCAGCATTGGACACTTTTAAGATTTGGCTGGACAGAGTGCTGGGCCATCTTGTCTAGACTGTGCTTTTGGAAGAAAGGTTGGACCAGATGATCCTTGAGGTCCCTTCCAACCCGGTATTCTATGATTCTTTGAATTTTTTTTGGTAGGGTGGAGAAGGAGAAACAGGTTCTTTCTCCATGCTTTGAAGCAGTTTTGACTTTCAAAGTTTCAGAATTCTGTGCTCAGCTCCTGCTTTTTCCATCAGCTCTGGAGTAATTATTGAAATGTTTTTTACATTATTTCCCAAGAAGATACGCTTTTTACTCCTATTGTCCTACAGTTACCGCTACTGATGCTCGGTCACCTAAAGCTTAGGGACTAGTATTAGCACATTTTACAAGATGGCCTCTGGACTGAAATTTGCTGAATTTAAAAAAAAAAAAAAGAAAAGAAAAATCCTACCAGTATCTCTGACCTTCAGGGAACTATCCTCTAAACCAGTTTTATTTATAGAAAATTATGCATGGATCATCTCTATCTTTCTATTGAGATGCTAATGCCTGTTTAAATGTATCTTATACTACTACAGTTTATTCCTTGTTCCTGTACAATATAAAGTACCTTTCTACTGATTTTGCTGCATCTACGCTATACTGCAGTAACTATTCCAATATGTTGTAGGACAGATTGAAAGATTTCTGATTGAAGCTACTGGTAAAGCCATTAATTTTGTGGGGGAAGAGGAAGGAATTGAGAAAATGCTACATTTTTGCTTAGAACAGTACTTTTGTGTTTGCGCGTGTGTTTGTGTTATTCAAATAATAAAAAAATCAGCAGCAACAAACACCCTGCCTAACCTTTTCCCAGCCTTCCCTTAAACAATGCTAAATGCTGTCCTTCAGTAGCCCACGCAGTCAAATATACAGCTAAATCAGCTTTTCATTCTCTTGGCCAGGATCCACAAACAGTGCTGCTGAGTACCACCCTCCACAGAGGCCGTACGCCCAGCTCGCAGGAGCAGCATCTCCAGCTGCCTCTGTACTGATGGCAGCAGCCTCCCGTGAATCTCCACTCTTCTCAAGTGACCTGCATCACTTCCTGCATCACATTCCTGCTCCAGAAAATTGAGGGGCCATAACTTAACTATTTCTAGTTTGGGCTACAAATATCTGTTTGCATTTCACAGCTTGGCCCAAAGCACCACATACGTAACGTTTCCCGCTTAGTTATTTACCCCTACGTCCCTGCTTTTAGGTGATGCACGGAGGTCTTCAGCTGAGTCATGAATCTAAGCTGGGACTTTCCTTCTGACAGAGACAGTCTGTAGCTTTGTTGTTCTCCACAAAGAGCTTCTAGAAACTCCATCCTGAGTTTCCTTGGAAACAGCGTATGATCAGCATAAAGCTCCATGGCACTTGACCATTCATCTCCATGGTGGTTATAAAAATCCCATCAAAAAAAGCCTTCAAGCTTTTTTTACCCCATTAAAAAAAGAATCCAGATACCAATCCTTTGATTCAACAGTAAAACAAACAATAAAATTCTTCATTAGACTAATTGGCCAATACATGTTGAAAAACATGATGGGTCTAAATCTAAATTCTAGCTCCAAACCCAGGAAGATGAGATCTGAGGCAATATCCATTGGGCCTGTGAGCCTTGTCTACTTGGTAATTGCTATCAATTATGAGAAAGTGGTTTTCAACCTTTTCAGTTTTGTGGCACCTTAAAGTTTCCTACATGTTTCACACACTAGAGGTGTGGGCCCTAGTAGAGTGAATCTAAGCTTCCTGAAATAAGCTTTTCTTAATCACTTTTTCTGGGCACACTTGGATCTGCACAGTGCAGGTTGGAGAATGTGGAAGTACTCTTCTGCAGGGGAAATATGGGACAGCTCATAAATAAATAGAGTTCCTTTTCCAACAACAGCCCCTACTGTGGTTAAGGCTATTTTCCTCCTCCTTAACCTCTTGAGTCAGGCATGGAGAAAATGTGTGTTACAAAGCCATTAGACAAAACAGTGAGTCTTGGAAATAAGTGATTTTTTTCCTCATCTTTTGTTTGTCATTAACGGTCTTCTCAGTAACTACCATCATGGCAATAGCAGCCCACGTGACAGAAGGTAATGAAAACTAAGAGGAGAGGGGAAAGTTATTGTACTAGAACAAACTCTGTTATATTGCAGATTATATTACAAGTGAAAGGCACATGCTTGCCTTGCCTAAGACTGTGGTGATGCTATGGGAGCCTTTCTCAGTCCTGAGCTGTTCATTAGCAAGGAGAGATTTTGATTTAATAACTGTGATCAAAATCCAACTGAATACACTGGTCATTATGTACCCAAACTGAAGACGTTCACCAAGGTTTATGATCTTTGAGTAAATTTAAGTATTCATTAAAAGGACCAGCTGGTATATCAGTTACATAAGGAAAGCATCCAAATGATACTGTTGTCTGAAAAAACCCTGACCTTTCAGAAAGCAGTTGGTATTGCTGTGCCAATGAAAATAGCAGCTAAAGATGTCAGGGGGAATCTGAGCGTAATAGATTAAGTAGTGACCATACTTAATGAGTAATGAGGTAAATCATTATAAAAGAGACCTCATTCTGCTTGAAGGGCTCGTATAAACACAAGGGCAACATCAAAAGGTATGTGAACATCATGACTTCATCTATTTGAATAAATAACGGTGTCAGGAAACATTTCCAGGCGCTTGAACCTCATAACCTGCATTTTTCAATTGTTAGAGCAATTCCTGGCATGGTTTGGACCCAGCCCAAGTAGCATTCTCCTAAACAATCCTTGGGCATAGGGTGGGAACTCACAGGGTCCAGGGACTATTCCCAGTTGGCCGTTTGGATGTAACTCCCTGTTTTGGAGGTTAAGAAAACTTAATACTACGGAAATCAGCTATTCCATGCCAGCTGTGACCAGCACCAGAGAGAGGTCATGGCATATATAAGATCACTAGCTATATAGTGAGTGCTTGGCAAATTTCCTCGAGCTGGGTTCATAGAAGAATCATGGCAAACGGGACGGGAAAGAAACTGAAGAGATCATCATCTTGCATCCATCTCCTGTGACAGGAACTCTTTTTGTTATATAGATTTTATACTGCAGCAGCCTACATGCATTCTGGTGAAAATGTACCACAGAGTTGGACAAATGGGGTAAAGACACGTGCTAACAGAGAATAGAATGACAAGCCCAGAAGTTCCTCAGAATTTATAACAAGCTCCAACGCCTCTGCTGCCATTCAAGGCCTTTATTCAAGCCTTCCAAAGCAAATGCAAATTGACCAGGCATAGACTTGTAATAGTGGCTATAGACAAAAGAGAAACTCTAGGGCACCGTCAAAATAAGAGTGATGTTAAAGGGCATATGGTAACTAACTGTGTGGAATATGGAGGAACTCCTCCCCTTGGACATCATATCCAACTGGACTGAGGCAAAGTCAAGGGCACTGTAAGCCAGGTTTTCAGAGGAACTTGGCATCCAGCTAAGCTTCAAAATAAGCAGGTAATTCTTTCAAAGATGCTGATCCCTATTCAATTTTTAACCCTAAATAGGAGCTTCTTGATGCTGACTGGTCATGTATGAGGGTATGTCCTAAGCTGAAGAAGCCAAGCACTTGAAAAGGCTGCAATGTATTTGCCAAATCTAGTATTTACAAACTGTACATAACATGTCTTCTATATATTAGTGCTGACAGATATTCTAGTGCATTTTAAATGAAAGTTACCAGTAGGAATGACCTGTGATGTCAGCACATGTAAGACTGATACGGTTATCCTTTTTACAATGACTGATGGCAATTAATTGCCTGTTGTTTATGAATGAAAGAAGCTTTGTGCAAGAGGAAACTCTTCCCTGCCTGGGAAGCACTGAAGCTGGCGTACCAAAGCATGACCTTTACACATAAGACCATGAAGGATAAAAGAGTACAAGCCAACCACCCTCTTCCTACTTCCAAAGCAAGATATCTCATGGCAACAGATAAAATTCTGGAAACAAGGTCCTTGTCAGCACTCTATCAGCATAGTATCACAGACTTATCACCTGGCATAATACTGATGACTGGTTTTCCAGCCTGCCATGGCTCACACAGGACAGTTTACACTAAATAAGAGGAGTAAGAGTATTCGGTCTATGCCAGGCTTGGCATCCTAACAAATGCACAATTAGCAATGCAAAGCTGCAAAGAGTCACTTTAAATTAGCCACATTTCTCAGGGCAAAGGTAATTGCTCTAGTGATGTTAAACCTTTCTTTCAGTGCTCACATAGACTGAGCATTGATGAGGGCTGTCTCATGCGTTGGATCCAGGTTGTAATTCCCAAAAGGTTGTGACAAACTCTTTAAGAGGGATTATGTGACACTCATCTTCAAGTGGTTGGGATGAAATCAATGTCTGGAAGCCATCTTTGGCATCCTAATATTGAGCACTAAAGGTCCAACTCTGGATGTGGCTAATTGGGCCCATTTCTAACTACAAGGAGGTGAAAACTAAGGTTCAG
Organism: Gorsachius magnificus; assembly: GCA_034008185.1. NCBI lineage: Eukaryota > Metazoa > Chordata > Aves > Pelecaniformes > Ardeidae > Gorsachius > Gorsachius magnificus. The sequence goes on from CM067081.1 coordinate 128,444,171, forward strand.
CAATCAATGTAAGTTATTAAGAATATGCAATGCTGGTAGATAAACTGTGGGCTAAAATTAATTCCAAGGCGACTCTATTGAAAAGCATCATTCAAGTAGATATCCTCCAGCAAATGGTTGCCAAATGGATCTTGGGTGATTTCTTGTGCTGCTCTGCATATATAATGCAAGATTGAATGGGACAAACCCAACATTTTCTAGTGAGACAAACATTTATTTCAGAATTAAACACCAAATAGATTCTACCACAAGCCTGTTGAAGATTCAGTGCACTTGCAGGTTATTAGCCTTTTTATGCCACCTGGACACTGTCCAGCAAGTGGCCACAGAAAACACTCCATTGAGAAATACTGGAGACACAAATGGCTGCTCTAAACTAAGTAGATGAGGAAAACCATTACAACATCCTGTTATTTAGATGGCTTTAGAAGACTTCAGTTTCTACAGTGCTGGCATGATTTTAAAGAACACCTAGTCCAGAGTGACCCAAGTATGGTCAACAATTACTTGCAAGACTTGACTGACGAAAACACCTTCAGCTAAGATTGGTTAAGGTCAGTTCTTCTAATGCGAACAGGAAGGCAAAGAATTGTTGTACCAACCTGGCAGTCACTTCAGACTGACGCAAAGGACCTTAACCCAGAAGATAGTCACAATCCTACCCCACTGTGCCCTGCTCTTAAAACAGGCTAGGCATGCTACAAGATCCAGCATGCGCTGGTACAAGGTGAACTTATTCTAAAACGGTCAGAGGCTGAGCGCTATCATAAGAGGAAGAGGCCATTTCAGGCTCTCCATGACAGCTTTCTTGTTCAATGTAGACGCATTTAATTAAACTGGAAACCAAAAAGAGAGGCTTGACTTTGTAGGCAGGATAACAGCAAAGACTTCAAAGCAAAGGCATTATGTTCTCCATTGTGCAAGATACAAGGGGAGGAAAAAAACATTATTTCACTCTATCAAACATAATAAAAGGCTGAGTTAAGAAGCACAGAAAAAATGTCTGGTTAATTTAAGGTGAAATCAGAAAAGAAAAAATACAAGGGCCTGCCTGGTTCTCAGAGCGTCATCACTCTTGCTGATTTTAGATGGTACACTGGATACTCAGCATCTCTGAAATTGAGATCCAAAAATTGAATGGGGATGTATTGTTCCTTCTCACCACATTAGAAGCACCATACTGAATCTCAAATAATCTGCAATTACAGTGAGTTTGGTTCAAGGGGTTACAGGGAACAACACTATGGGCACACCTTGTGTTGCATACATTCTCATGGGCACATGTACTAAGCAGCAAATTCAAATGCATTTAGAGATTACAAGGCTATCCATGAGTCTTGTTGCCTTTTTTTTTTTCCTTCTCTTTAATCTGTGTGCCAGAAAGACAGTAATGTGAATAAAGAGGGCTCTGACCCTTTCCTTCACTGGAGTAATTCATGGGAGAGTCAGGGCTAAGGCAAGATCACATCAGGACCCTGCAGCACTCCAGAGGTTGGGTCAGGCTGGTACAGGCAGAGAGAACACAGATCTGGGAATACATGGAACTGATAAGATAGTTTAAAAGCATCTCTCTGTGTTTATCCACAATTCCCTTTCTCCATTCAGTCCAACTGGTAAGTCCAGTCAGACGCACAACAGCAGTGTGCCTTCCTGGACTCAATGATCTTAAGGGTCTTTTCCAATCTAAATGATTGATTCTATGATTCTATCCTGCCTGTGGATGCAGATGTTATATATGTTGGTGAGTGTGAAAACTGAAAAAACCCCCATTCTCTGCTCAAAGGTGAAGAAAGTTTCTTGGGGAATTAGCAGTTATTATAATCCTGAAGAGCTGGTACTCCACCTTCCCTGTGCTGGATTTCTAAGGAGCCCAGACAAACCTGTTTCATACGGAAGGAGGTCTCTCTACTGATAGAAACAGGGGAGGAAAGCATATACCAGTGATGCATTTTTTTCAGTATCCAGCTCCAAAACAATACCACAGCCTGTCCTTTCAATTTTTTTCCTGAATTGTGGAGTTGTCAAATGGTCTTTCAATTACATTTTGGTCAACTTCCTATAACAATGCCTTGTTTTGAGTAGAATTTAAAGAAGAGTGGAAGGCATAAAAAGAAAAAAAAAATAAAGAGAAGCGAAGAGGTAAAGAGATTCTGACAAGAGATATGATTGATGCTGTGTGTGCTTTATCTTTCACAGCTTATGTAATATATATATGAGAAATAGTTAGTTTGATAGTTAAAGAAACTAAATCCCTGTCGAGGATAAAATACATCAGGGACACAGAACAATTCTTCATCTGGTTTGGCTATCATTCACTTTCCAGCCTAGTGGCTGTCTCCCAGGAGAATTCATAATAGATCAGAGGCAATGATCCTCTCTCCTCAGGCCCCCACTGTTTCTTCCGTCTTTCCCCATTTCCCCCTCCCCTCCTGCTGCCACGATCTTCCTGTCCCATCCGGCCAACTCCCTGCCAGGGGCTGTGTAAACGGAGCATGCGAAAGCAACAAACCTCTGGAGAAAGCACGCAGTGTGGCTGCCAGGAGCAGGGATGAAGGAGAAGAGGCTGGTCCATGCGGAGAGCCCGAGGCGCTGTGCCGTTCTCGCATGCACACCGCTCACAGTCCCTCACAGGCTGTTTTACAGGGAGTGGCAGGAGGAATGGAGGAGGCAGAAAAAAGAGTCTCTCTGGACACATGAGAAGGAAAGTCAGGGATTCAAAGCAATGATGAGGCTGGAGCAATGCGACTGAAATCAGAACTCACGCTTCCCACCCAGCACTCTCCCTTCTCCTAAATGCTGTGTTTTCCCTCTCCCTCTCAGTATCTCACCTCCCCATCACTGCAGGGAGACACGCTTCTGTGGGCCAGGAGGATCACAAAGGGTTGGTTTAGGACAGAAGCTGTCCCACCACAGCCTCTTGTAAAAGCACATGCTCAAAACAAAGTCATTATTAATCTTAATTTTTACAGGCGGGCCTGTATATATAGCGTTTCTTTACTTCCTTAGAACTTTCTGAGACTTGATTTGTAGGACTGGATATCTACAGTGAACATTGTTGGGGGTTGTTGTGTTGGGTGGTGGGTTTTTTTTCCCTCTTCAATTTCATCTGTAAGAGTTTAGCTACTGTTTGAGAGACACAGTAAGGAAATAGAGGGAAAGATGGTATCTTGCAACTTCTGGGAAAGGTCTAGTGGTCTCAAATGGGGAGCAGGAACATGAAATTTGGCAGGATACGGGCTTCATGCCAGAAATATGCCATTGATACAGCCAAGAAAAATACAGATAAATTTACTGCGACAGAATCCTAAGAAATAAAAATCCACAGGTTGCACATGAAGATCACATTAGATCCAGTGGCAATACACTTTGGAGGTTTCAGCTGCACTGAGACTGCTCAGTAGAAACACTGGTGTTCTCCTCAGGTTGCTGAGAGACAGACAGGTCTGGTTCCTTCAGTGACACCTGTATACTGAATAATCAGCAGCCAGATCTGGGCAGCGGCAGGAGAGTGCCTCAATAGATGAGACACAATGAATCAGTAGGTGGCAAAAGGCACAGATTTGTCTCCTAAGATCCGTTACAGTGATGGTTTCAAGAAACGGGTCCAAGATCTAGAAGCTCAGCTTGGATGTAGCATGTGCTGGGATACTGAGGCTGTGAACCAGTGTGGAGGAAGTGCGTGAGACTGGAGGCTGGATGGAGGAAAAGGAAAAGATGAATAAATAATCAGAAGAGAGAAATGGAAATAGCTGGGCAAGAGAATTAATGCAACGTAAGGAGACAAGCATAAATAGTAGAGAGAGCAAGATTTAGTCCTTCTCACCAAGAAGTCTAAAGAGCCTGGCAGTGGTACAAAGAAACAGTAAGTGAGGGAAAGACTGATGGGCAAAAAAAGGGTAGAGAAGATAGAACCAAATAGGTCTTATTTAAGGAAGTGCTAATGTTGGAAGGATCTTCACTCACTGCAGGACACCTCACTAGAGCCTGGAGCAGCTCCCAAGAAACACAAATCTCTGGTCACAGTTACCTATACAAGCCTCTAGCTAAGGTCCCAAATCCTATGTGTGCTGAGCCACGGAAGATGCTGTTAGACTGGTACTACCGAAGAGGAAGAGATCTGTGAAGTGGTTAAAGCTCTGCTGAACAAATGTTCAGATAGCAGCATCATGACACTTTCATTTTCCTGTTTGTTGATTTAAGAGATAGCAAGATGTTTTTTAACAAGTTGCAGCGTCAAACACTCAAAATTTAGGAATCGCCACTCTTCAACTGAGAAAATGCCTGTTTGACCCCCAAGTATGCACATGCATCAGAAGCCATGGGTGACTGGCAAACCATCTACCAGGCAGGGCGAGTAGAGAACAGGCAGAAATCCCCAGGAGTGATGAAGCCTGGATCAGGCCTCTGTCAGTTACAAGAAAAGCAAAGGACAAGCTGATCCCAGGGACCAAGGAGGGATACAACAAAAACGAGACCAACAGTTACAGTGTTAGGGTGTGTGAGACAGCCCCACTGGCCTATACAACATGCTTGGAGGAAAGCCAGATGCCTGAAAAAGAGCACGGGGAGGATGACCTGACTGTCAGGGCAGGGTGCTAGAAGAAGGGCATGAGCTAGGACCTGAGGCAAGCCTGGAGCAAGCAATGAAATGGGCAGTGGCGGCCCCAAGACAAAGAGCAGACTCTCAGGAGAGAGGGCAACTGGTGTGCTGACCACCACAAAGGGAAGAAGGAAAACCATTAATGGGGTTTGCTATCGAGTTTCCACTTAGCAGGGTTTTCCTGTGATGGTACTCACAGACAGAATCTAAGCACGCTACAGGTTTCACAGCCCTTCTGTGAGCTCAGAGCATACCCTTATCCCCACATCACATGCAAAACACAGAGAAGCTCAAGAAGCAGCAGCAAATAGTTGGACATAACAGCCACATGCCCCTTCTCACTGTGCACAGCCACAGTAGGTACCAACACGACCACTAGACCAGCCCTACTGCAGCGTTACAACATCTGCTCTATCAGCCTGGTATCTTGCTGTGTGCTGCCTACACCACCAAAACAGCCTCCTCCTTGTCCGCTTCTATTTCCCTCCCTCCCTCTGCACCCTACGGGGACTCTCTGCTCCATTGGAGGAGAAAGGCTGATATTTCACCCCTCTGAAAGATGTTCCTTTCACCAGGAAAGTTTTGGAGCAGACAGCAGATACCACAAGATGCATCAACGGGGGTCCTGCAGGTTACAGGTGAGTGAGGAAGGGTGCCATGAAGTGGCAGAGAGGACCACAGCCAATGGGAAGCAGCCTCCACTGAGGCGTGAATTCACACAGGAACAGATTTCAGCCCCACAGTGAGATCAAGAGGGACAGTGGAAATTTAGTGAGGGTAGAGCAAGACAGAGAAACACCACCCTAACCTGCATACCCCACTGACACTGAACATTATCACTGTATGTCAGAAAATATCAGAATCTGGGGAAGGTACCAGCAACGTGAGAGAGTCAAATGACACTGCCCTGCCCATTGCTAAGTGGAAAGACCCCCTTCATTTGGGGATTTTTTTTGGCTATGTGGCACAAGACAGCTCTATACACACTCAAGCTGGTAGTTTGAATGTGCTGAGAGAAAAAACCAAAACAGTAGTAAGTAACTAGGGAAAGATGGGAAGAAGGGACTGCCCAATTCAACAAGGCAGCTTCTTAAAGGCAGGGCACAGTGGGCTGATCCCGGCTGGATGCCAGGTGCCCACCAAGCTGCTCTATCACTCCCCTCCTCAGCAGGACAGTGTGGGGGAGAAAATATAACAAAAGGCTTGTAGGTCAAGATAGGGACAGGGAGAGATCCTTCACTAATTACCATGATGGGCAAAACAGGCTTGACTTGGGGAAATTAGTTTAATTTATTACCAGTCAAATCAGAGCAGGATAATGAGAAATAGAACTAAATCTTAAAACACTTTCCCCCCACCACTCCCTTACTTCCAATTTTCTCTACTTCCTCCCTCTACGGAGGGAGGGGGAAATGGGGGCTGCAGTTCACGAGCTGCAGTTCTTCATGAACCGCTCCACTGTTGGTCCCTTCCATGGAATGCAGTCCTTCAGGCACAGACTGCTCCAGCATGGGTCCCGCGTGGAGTCACGAGCCTGGCCAGAAAACCTGCTCCACCCTGGGCTCCTCTCTCCATGGTCCTTCAGCACAGGCTTCCCATGGGATCACAGCCTCCTTTGGGCACCCCCCTGCTCCAGTGTGGGGTCCTCCCCAGGCTGCAGGTGGGTATCTGCTCCCCTGTGGACCGGGGGGGAACCGGCATATGGAGCATCTCCTGCCCCTCCTTCTGCACTGACTTGGGTGTCTGCAGGGCTGCTCCTCTCACATTCTCACTCCCCTCTCCAGCTGCAGTTGTGCAGGGTTTTTTTTTTCCCCTTCTTATATATGTTATCCCAGAGATGCTACCACTGGGTCAGTCTTGCAGCCAGCTGGCACTGTCTCTATCAGACATAGGAGAAACTTCTAGCAGCTTCTCACAGAAGCCACTGCTGTAGCCCCCCTGCTACCAAAACCTTGCCACACAAACCCAATACACACAGAGCTAGTACAAGTGGTCCAGGAGGACACTGTCCTGGGAATGAGTTGGTTTTGTACATCCTTTTCACTAGCTGGATCACACAGAAGCTGGTGGTTCACGTCACTGCAGCATCCCAGACCCTTCTTTCCAACACCCAGAGATGTTTCCCATCCTTTCTTGAGGTACAAGGCCTGCCAGGAAAAGTTGGAGGGAACCACTCCAGTTGGCTTTGCAAATCCATTCCCTCTTCCCAAAACTTCAAGGCTGCTGCAACAGCAGCATACAAAGATCTCAGCCTGGAGTTAAAATTTCCTCATCCCCTTCCCAAGTACAAACTGAACAAGAGTTTAGGTGAGGTTTCCAAGCCAGGCCATTTTTTTTAGGCTTTTCTTTCCACCAGCAGTTCGTTCTCACTCCCCTTGGCACAAAGCCATGGGGACTGTTTATCGCCAATGGTAACTGCAGGCTCCATGTCAAAATCAGGCTTTTCATATAAATGGAAATACTTTACAATTACAATTCTAAGGATAGGCAGGAAAGGAAAAAAACCCAAAAAAATCCCATGACCTCAGAGCTGCAACTGTCTTTGGCAAGAATTGCAATCCAAAATGCATTCAAAGCACTACATGTCTATCAAAACCTATTAAAACAGGCAGGAAATAGGAGGCCCCCTGACAGTTCAGTATTTGCATCCATCAACAGGAAGAGCAGGGCCATACCCTGAGCAGATAATCTCTGCAGCTGGTCACCTGAGTTTCAGGCATCCACAGGTGAAATCTATAATGCAGCCCTGACTGCATCATCTCTAAGGGAAGGTTTTCCATTAGCTTTTTGCAGGAAATGTAGCAAACAGTTTCACTGAAAGGCACCTCTTAAACACATTTACATAAGTAAGCTTTCACTTACAAAAAGCAGCCTCAGTCAGTCCACTGGGGTTTTCCCATCGCCCCTAAACTTAACAGCAATGGAGTAAGCAGCTTCTTCCCTAATTGCTCCTCCACAGTGACTTTATGCCCTGGGTGGTTGTATGAGATGGGGTTTCTCCCGCTCACATTCGGGGAACTTGCGGCTGGGTTATGGGCCAGCTTTCCTAAGGAGATTCATTACACCAACTCCTACTACGTTATTTATCATTTGTTTGCTCAGTTCTTTTAATTGCTTTCTTACTAGCGTTACACTCCTTGCAGTCTTCTCAGTGAGGCACATGCTTCTTCCCCTCCTGCCTGGTCATGCCGGGCTCTGTCCTTTGGATGCCTGCTGCATGCGTTCCCTCCCGGAGGTAGCATTTTGGGGTGGAGATGAGCAGATCCAGAAGCAATGGGAAAAGGGTACATTGCATGGCAGTTTGTCTGTCAGCTGACTCGCTCTTTTTGGGTGCTCACCTTTGCTGCTCCCACTAATTCACCCTTCCCCAACAACCTCATCAGCTTCACCATCACCTTTCTGAATTAAACAGGTTTAAAGATAGGCAGGAATTAGTGTGTAATAGTCAGTGTTTAAGACCCCATGTTCTATGAGCCATCAGCATCTAGCACTTGGCTTATCACTAGATGTCAGCTCTTAAAATCACAATTATGAGGAAAAGCAATTTTAAGTCATTATCACAGGCTTTCTAAAATGCATTTGTTTCCTTCCAACCCCCGTCCTGCTCTCAAGGTCTATGCAATTGAATTTATTGGGACAGCCTGTCTTAATAGACAGGAAGAAATAACACCTGTACAACGCTTTGCCTTCTCACTGCTCCTCAAATGATTGCTCTAGTGCACTCTTTTAAAATTTTGTTTTGTTTGTTTTAAACAGTGAAACAGGCAGGCAGGATTGAGAGGGTGCAAATCTTTTGCTAGTGTTCCTCTGGGCTGACTGGGCTCCGCTGTGCCTCAGCAGCAGGGCTGTTCCCAAACCATGCTGCTGAAAAGTGCATACCACACTGTAATGCAGTCGCTATATATAGTCTGTAAAGAGCTTTTGGAAACCATGAGGAAAAGAGCTATTTGATGTACAATAAATTATTAATTGTTATTAGTTACTATCTTGACAGGTTTCTGTTGCTCAGCTGTCCTCCATCCCCAGTTTGGGGGGGAGGGGACGGCTTGTATCCCTTCTCCATTCTCCCTTCTCCCCTTTTCCCCCTTGGCCACTTTGGGACCAGCTATCTCTCTGCATCTCTCTGCCCCTTACTGAGGACAGACTAGGTCTCAGTCTTCCTCCAGCCTCCCTATACACACACAGTGATGGAAACAGCAGCGCAGTAGCATCTCTGAGAGCTCCACACCCCAACAGGAACCACTATAATCTGGATTCTGTCTTCACAGCTAAAGGAGGATTTCACACAGCTACCCCATGCGCTGACCCCAGTATCTTATGTCTGAGAACAGCAGAGTAGCCTGGGCCATTTACTGACAGCATTTCATCTCTTCTTGCATTTACTATATGCCTGGAAAAGCATACTTTCCTTTACAGGCTATGTTTGAGCTCACGTGTCTCTTGCGTTGCAAACAGCCCTGCACGAGCCTGCTATGTGCGTGCCAGATTTATCCTATAAGGAAGAGCTTGGTATAGGGAACACTGGTATGGCACAGGTGAGAGGATGCCAGGAGGTGATGCAGCACCGGCAAGGACCAAGCAAAGCACGGCTCAAGGCCACTCATCCTCTCTGCTTGGGTAATGGGACTCTGGCAGCCTCTCGCCTGTTTGTGAGTTTACAGCTCTAAAACCTCCTTTGCATTGAAATTCTCTGAGATAACATTAAAGCCAGGAGAACATGCCCCTTTACTCATCTCTGATAGGCATGTGCCCTGCAAACCAAAAACTGCTGTTCAGGGGAGGAGGAGGCAAGCATGAGGTTAAAGCTGATGCTGTGTGGCTGTGGGATGACTGTAACCACAATTCTGTGCTGAGCCATTCTATATATGGCCTCATAGGCCTGTGTCCTGAGTCATTCCAGCCCAAAAATGACAACAGGAGGGAGGGACTTGCTTGCCCTTGTCCCCAAAACAACCAGCAAAGCCTTCAAAACCTCCATACAAAATCAGAAGTGATACTTTCTCTACCAGCGAGGGGAAAATATTAATTTCATTTTGAGTTTAACATGAAAACCTCAAAACATCACAGGAGAAGCACAATATAGGGCAACACTCTGTAAGTGATGGGCTTGGAGTCACAAGTCTTTCAGGCGGCAAAGCAGGAGACTTTGCAGGCAGAAGCATCACACAGGCTACCTTGAGCATGAACAGCAGCTCCTTCTAGCACATACCCCAAATCACTGTGTCTGTTTGCTCGTCTCATTTGAAACAGACACACACAATTTACAGAGAAGCAGGAGGCCTCCCTGCTCTCAACCACGCTATGAAAAATATACCCCATTCTCAGCGATGAGTACAGCTGCACCACTGTGAATATGATTTACTTGCCAGGGCTGATGAAGACAAACCAGCTTTGGAGCCATTTCAGAAGCCAGGATAAAAACTTGCCTGGGGGAGGGACAACTACCTATACCATCCATATTCTTTGGTACAACTATACCCACGGCAACTGTACATGCAGAAGAACTGAAGAATGCAAAGGAGGTGTAGGTGCACATGAGGAAGTACATGAAACTTTTTCCGTGTCAGTTGTTGGATATAAAGCACTTAACACAGGTAGGGTTTAGAAAAGCATTTCTAGACAGATGACCCGATTTGAACAGTTAATTCTAGACTTTCTCAAGCAGAGAACAAATAAGTGGAAATATCTTCACCTAGCATTGGAATCACGAGGATTAATCGCAAAGATACGGAACATTCCTCATTGCAGAGAATGGGGTGGGAAGAGAATAGCAAAGGCAGAAGACCAGCATTTTTGCATCCCTGTTCTAGAAAAACTATGGGGAATACTTTTCATTTTATTCTAGGGAAAACAACCTGTCCCCAGAGTGTGCATGTATATATACTCCCCGCTTCTGTGAAGAGCGCACCAGAGTGTAAAGATAGAAATTCAGAAGTAGAAATGAAATAGATTTTTTTTTTTAAGTAGCAAACTTAAAACATTGCGAAAGGTTAGAATGATTTAGAACACCCAGTCTGAGCAGCCACGCTTGGCTGTTCTCTGAGTACGTGTGAGGTGACTCTGCACACAGTGCTCTTGCAGCGGTCAGAAAAATTGTGCTTCTTGCATCCTCTTTCATTTCCCTATCTTTATGAGAGGCACGTAAGAGAAAGTTACCTGTTTGCCATATGGGGACATGGCACATGATCAGTTCATGCTTCTCTGTCACAGCAAAGGCAAGCACAACGTGGACAGAATAGCTGCTCCTCTATCTCCCCTATGCGAGGGGAGATATGACAGCCATGCAGCCTGTTCTTCTTGCTTAACCTTCTGAAAATAGTTTGTGACCAGATTAATGCTTTGTAAATTTGTCAGTACGTAGAATGGCTTGGGTTGAAAAGGATCTTTAAAGATCATCTGTTCCTTGTATTTCGGTACCCTCCTATAGGGCTGCACGTATACAGCTACCCGTAATAATGATAGTATGGCAGCCTCTATGGGTTTTGCCATTTTAATTATATTATTGTTGTGAAGTTCTGGGTGTGCTCCTTCTCCCTGTTGGACAGAATCTGTGGTATCGCTCTCAGGGAAATCTAATTGGTTACCACCATTCCATTATGTCTACGAAGTAGCTGTCACGAAGGTGACATCATAGTGTCGACATTACTGATTGACTGGCATTGTGGAAAGTGGTTACCTGGCATATAGTCTGCTTTAGTAGCAGATAAACTAAATTGCAGAAGATCATCTTCTTCAGCACCATCCTACACACTGAGATCACAGAGATAGGAAGAAGGTACTCAGTCATTCTAATTTCAAAGTTGCCACAGAGGAAGCAAGCAGAGCCCAGCCAGCCTCCAGCCAGCCAGGAACTCAATTATACGCCTCTGCTAAAGAGATCCTTTGTTATCCTTTTGCATCAGCTACCAAACTTGAAGAAACAGAGGGATTATTAAGAACATGAGAGGTAGCGGTAATGTTTCCATGAGCGGAGGGGCAAACTAGCATTGTCATTGCAGTAAGTGGGCTACAACTAACATCGACCAATTCCTTCATTGGTTTGTTGGCCCAGAAAATCCCACGTTAGCCAGGAAAAAAATAATTGTAATGCTTATGCATAAAGGGAGCAAAATAGCCGCGGCACAGTTGCATTAGATGGGTTCAGGTTGCCACTATATAAGGTCCACAAAAGAAAATAAAGCCTTTCCTAAACAGACAGAATTATTGTGATGGCCATTTAGATGAGAAAGATGAAAAGAGTCCAGTCTCATGACTAAATCTGTACAGCAAAGAAGTTTACTGAGGTATCACAGAGCTCAGGCTAGGCTTGGTAGTTTCAAGGGACACAAAGTCATGGATCAGCTAAGGAAAGCAGGACTCACATTGGATCTCCCTCCTGGAGTAACGCCTGGCTTCCCAGGCACATAAAGAAAACTTCAGCTGAAGCTGTTGTCATCAGTAGATTTAGGAGTATGGTGTTCGGTTAATTCTGTTGCTATTGAGAAAAGGAGCAAGGGAACATCAAACAACTTGAATGCAACTGAAAATAGACTCCTTTGGAAGAATACAACCTTCATTGACCCTTCTCTAAGCAAAGATGAGATGATAGTCAGCTGCAAGATAGGAAATGAACAAGACGTACATAAGACTTTCCAGGAACTGTAGTTACAATTCATCGTGTTGTTTTCACCATAGTCAACACCACGTTAGGATTTCTCAAAAAATACCCTCCAGTCCCTTGATCCTTAAATTCCAATTATCATTACTACTGAAAACTATTTCATCGCCAGTGCTGCTCTGCCTACAAGAGAATGACAACGGTAACATGTTTCATCATCCTCTGGTTCATGCTGTCTGTATGCAAGCACACTGTGATTCGAGGATCAGATGATTAGCAAAATGTAGTCACTTAACCAAAGCCTACTCTTGCTTGTCAATCTAGGCACCAGCCATATTCAGGCAGCTGAATATGGAACTGAATACTGCTCATGCAGTAGTAAGGTTTGAAACAGGTAAAGAAGGGCAAGTCCTCGTCCACTACTATAAGAAACAGCAGACCCCTGGCAGGTCGACATTTTGGCTGCACCTCCCATTTAGAGAGTAAATCTTGGAGGAGACGTGAAGCTGAAATTTATAAAAATAGCATCCTCAGAGCCCAAAGCTTTCCGTTTCTGAATCCTCCCTTATGACCTCTGCAAAAGCAGCAAGATCTTCTGTACACAGCAGGTAATATGGAGAACCTGCACATCTGGGGAGTCATAACATTCAAGGTAGAACAGTGAATTTCTGTTCACATCTCAGTTTTTAATTGTGTCTAAATTTCTCAATAAACATCTTCTCCTGAAATTCAGCATGACTAGATCACTTGTCAGAGGAAAATGCTTCTGGGGGAAAATTATATGTCATTTGGAAAATATTTTTTAGAAATAGAAGACTTGTAAAAGTAAAAAAAAGTATTTTTCTAGTTTCTTCAAAACTTTCTAAGGTTTCTCCATGAAACAGAAGAAAACAAGCCATGTCTGTAAACTGCACATTTGTTTTATTCATTATTTTCCCTTCAGGAAGATCTATATGCAAGATTCATTCCTGAAAGGACAGCAAGGCCCTTTCTACATTAAGAAAACGTGCTCTGTATTGATGTAATTACTTTGGTGCCAACTTCCTTAATGCAGACAGCGCTTCAGTTGACCTTGGAAAACATGGAATCTCTCCAACAGGTTTACAGACTTGCTGGAGGTCATGTGGAATATGTAACCTCAAAAAACTCAAGTCACTATGCCAGTTATTCAATATAGCAGAAATGTTAACTCACCTCATATTTTTCTTGCACTTGTCAGACAATATTCTAGGACTATAGATGGAGAGGAAGAATTTGCTGCTCCATTCCTGGGCAATAGCTAGCTGCTGTGGCATCTTTTCTTCAGTCCTGTGCTTGGGGTCCAGAGGGAAGGCACAGGAAAAGGAAGAGTTGAGAGAACTGATGGTGGCTTCTCAAAGTACCCCATCAATGTCAGATTCAAACCATCTGATGTCATTAGAAGTGGAGCAGTCTATTGTCATTTTTCTCCTGTTTATATTGCCCCTGCAGCCAGGCAAAATAAAGAACGCAAAATTACAGCTCTGCAGGGCTTCACTTCCCTCCTTTTTTGTGCTTCTGTCATCCTATTTGACTCTTCTTCTTAGCTGCTCAAGAACTGTCACCTTCTATAGCATCCAGGGGGTCTCTGGCAATCCAAAGTGACAAAAAATAATATAGTGGAAAAAATCACCCAAGAGGCAGATGAAAGAAGTGGTGAAGCCAACAGAAAAACAACAAAAGAGAAGCAGTGGGGCTGGATTGGTTGCAGTTGTTGCTTGTGTGCTCTGGAAATATCAGTAATGATGAAGATGAGGCAATAAATTGCTTTGAAGCCCTCTATGATCCTTTCCCTATTCTCTGGTCACCCTGGAGATTAACTGTGTGCATTGGAGTTTCTTTCTCTCTCCCCCTACCCTCATCCTCTCCATTCTTCCTGGGATTTAACAGATGTGGTAACCTTTGTGCTTTTTATTGTGCACTCAGAAAATAAAATTCCACTCAGTTAAGCCACATTGTGAGTGGAAATGCAGTCTTCAGCTCAGGTGGACTTAGAGTACAGCAGCTCAGAAAATCCAAATCAGACTGCCTCTACACACCACCATGAGTTGAAGAATTGCTCCACTGTCCTTTACCTGCCCAGGCTCCTACCATCTCATCAAACTGTAGCCTGAACTAGTCAGAAAATAAAAACTTGGATCCCATATCTTCCACTATGAGGTTTAGAGGGAATGACTTGCTTCCTTGGCTTAGAGAAATGGTCACAGGTCTATATCTGTGACTACACAGTTTTACCAGAGGACCTCAAGTCCCAGAGGACAGATGAGAGAGAAGTAGTCACTCATATTAGATTCTTACCACTACATATTAAGGCAACTTTTGCCTTGAACAGAAGTTTGGGAATCACTGAGAAGGGTACTCTGTTTATTGTGGAAAGTTTGTTGTGTACAAGGACTTCTAGGCCAATCAAAATAGTGCCTGTAATTTTGTGTCTCTAGCGCTAATCAAAGCACTGTAAAATACTGAAATGCCAATTATAGGGACAATCACATCTGAATTAAAGTTCTGAGGCTGTATAGACAGGAATTGGGGTGAAGAAAAAAAAAATGGAGTGGTGTTCACTGGAGAAGAGCTTTCAACTCACTGTGTGGCCAATGGAAGAGCAGCTCTGATGTCTCCACCATAAATCCTCTCAGGTGACCAGTTAATAAACATATCAGAAGAGTCAGAAAGGCAAGACCCCTGCCTCTTGAGGTCCTGAGTCCTCCCATGGCCCTTCCATGTGAGAGGAAGTTGTGAACACCCTTCCAATGCTTCAGTCTGGCTCTGAGAACCTGGGACCCCTCCCACTCTGGAGCTCCTTCAGGGAGCCATTCACTGGGCCCCTTGTGTGGACACAGGGCCTCCTTTTGAACCTTATACTTCCACCGCAGTGATAGTTGAGCTCCCTGGCTTGAGCGATGCCCACCATTAGAGCATTCCTGACTTAGCGGGCATTTCTCTGTTGGGTAGATTAAGTGCTGGTACAAAGTGAGAGAAGTACTATTTTTGGGCAGTTTCAGCCTGACCATAAATCTTGTGTCACAGATCAAGTCAATTGGTAATAAATCTCTTAAAGCTTGTAAGACATGATTCCAGATCCAGCCCTTGGAAAGGGAACTACAGTTCCATTGACTGCTAACACTTGTTTGCATGAGATTTTATCTCCCTCCTTCTCACTATCCTTGATACCAATGCCTTAACTGTCTCTGAAGTAAATGTTGCTCTGAAAAAGAAGACAGAGGCTAGAAATGGCCATAAAATGTTAATTCCATACTATTTTCTCAGATTGCCAAAAAATTTTCATTCCACACAGTGTATGATACAGCTGGAGGCAGGGCAGTCTCAGGACAAAGCCACAGTATCTGCATAAATGTTGTTCTTAGTCCTTTCTGCCAACACCTCTGAGGTCAAGTTCTCTGACTGCCTAGCTTATCTTAGAGCATCTGTGGGGCATCATCAGAGTGGCTTCATCAACAAACCAAAAAGAAGTGATGTAGCACTCCCAGACCTTTAAACACCTCTGGAGTGCCCCTGAAAGCGTGGATGGTCCTTGTTGCAGGTTATTTCCTTCTATAGGAACTCAGTTTTGCTAGAACATATACCAGAAAGCTGCAGATGACCTACATCACACTTGCATCACACCTCCCACCACTTCTTTCTCATGTACACTGTCCAACAAAACCTCTTTGGACAGCATAAGGCATCCAGATATGGTCAATAGGGTGCTGGTGGGGTGAAGCTGAGCAGATGCTCTCAACAGGCTTTATGGCTTTTGCACATTCTGGGGAACTTCCAGAACTGCAAGACCCAACCAGGGACGATGCCTTAGTATAAATTCCCCAGCAGGCATATGTGAGACTGCTCAGCTTCTGAGTCAGTCAGTCAGCAATGAGTCATTGCCCCCCAGGGGTAAAAAAAACAAGACCTGTTAAAGTTGTTTTTCAAAAACAAGAAAGAATGATTCAAGCATAACAAATAGGTAGGCATTTGGCTGGATTGGGTCATCCTGGTTCTTCCTGTATTTCCCATCTCCCACATCCCAGGTGAGTACTCCAGCAGGCCTACACAACCAACTTCCTTCCCACTTGACAACTATGCAGACAGCTAATATAAAGTGTAATGGCTCCCTCAGGCAAGGCTTAGAAAGAGCTTGAACCAGTGCGAAAAAAAATACCCAAGAAAAGCCATGGTTGTTGGGAACAGAGGCAGAACAGGGGCTTTTATGTGACTTCCAACTTCCTTGGTTAAACCCTTGGCCACCATGCTTTTTGGTACTCATGTCCACTGGCCTCTTTCATCAAAAATTCCCAGCTGAGAACAAAAATTCCTTCCAAACATAAGTTACATTTAAAACCAACCAGTTCATTCTTGTATTTCAACAAACCAGAAGTGTCTGACACAAAACTGTCAGAAAAATCCCTACTGAGCTTCTGAGGAAGATGCTCCAAGAAACAGCATTGGTACAAATATTATAAATACCAAGTATCCAGGCTACAGGTCAGCAAGAGTTAGATATAAAAGACTCTGACCTTGTTTCTCAATCTCCATATGCCGTACTCATTCACTATGGAAGCATTCAAACAAGCCAACAGTTGTTCCTTTTCATTTAATCTTTTTGCCAAATAATAAATCTTTCAGACAGCCTCACAGGAATTATTCATACACACAAACGATCAGCTACTGGAATATGTTGCTTTACCGGTTGTTGCTCTCCTTCATATTCCCTGGGTTTTAAGCATCCCTTCAGAGTGTCCTCTTTGACAGTACAGAGGAAGGCAAAAATTGGCTTTTTTACTTCAGAAAAGGGCATAAAGTTTTTGATACACACAAGGGACAAGAGAACTGTTTACTATTTTGTGGAATCATAGAAGTAATAGCTTCTTTCTTTTAAAGGCAAATGCTTTGGAAATCACTTAATTATGGTATAGATATCTGAGTGCCAAAAAGAAATCATTGGGCTGATGGGAGGGCAAATAAGACCAAAAAAAACCGCAGGGGATTCTGGAGGGACTGGGCAATCAGCAGAAGCACACTAGAAGCAAAGCATCTGGAGCATGGTTCAGGTAGCAAGCCAAGAATCAGATGTTTTCATCTGTTGATGTATTTGGATTGGATTTTTCCTGAAAGTTTCATAACACCCTTCACTACTAAGAGAAAACAAGAAAGAAAGATTGTAGTAGTTGAGAAGTCACAAGTACAATAAAGTTTTGAAGAGAAAAAGCTTTCTTGATTTTGAAACTCATTTGACTCAGAAATTGCTTCCTTCTGCCCAGCGTCTTTCATTGCAGCTCCCAGAATATCAAAGAAGGGCAGCCAAGTTATGATGACTGGCAAAGGCCATTATTTAAACTTGGCCATTAAAACAGAGGACTGAGATTAAGGCCAGCTGAGTTTATAGCTAAATTTGTAGCAAATGAGTTTGCTGTAAGCATGAGCAGCACTGACACCCAACCATGTTCAGGTGAAGAAACAGAAACATCTGTGCTCCTAAAGTCCTGAGAAAACATAGGTGGAAAACATTCCAAAAGACATAAAGGCCTTTTTCTGGCTTTAATGAGTCCCAACAGGTATTTATCTAACTTGTTTCTTTTTGTGAAGAAAGCTTCAAAAAGGAGATTCAATACCCTTCTCGGGCAATCTATTTTAGTGCTTAACTATTCTTACTGCTAGAAAGTTATTCCTAATGTGTAACCTAGATCTTCTTGCTGCAATTTAAGCTCATTGCTTCTCATTCTTTCCTCAGTGAACACAGATAGCAGTCTTATCTCCACAGATACCAAAGGTCTAACAGCAAATCCAGCTTCCCTTACTGTCAGGCATGGACCTTAATTACAAGGTGATTTCAACCCCCACAGCTTATATTTGTATATACACTATGCATATTTATGGCACATACCAAAGACTACTGCTTTGAATGGATCTCTGTGAGGATTTTGTTGTGGTAGAGAAAACAAATTACCATTGCTGGCATTATAGCACAAGAAACATTTTTCACACACCCTCATAAGTAAGTATTCCATACACACACACATATATATACAATTTTTCCATTAAGAGCCGTGTCGTTTACATACCCTGACAGTTCTGAGGGCAACCTAATGCTACCCACAAGTATACTCAGTCAGTATCTGCATGCAAGCACCAAGTGCAGGCACATACACAAAGGCATGTGAATGCTTATGGGTCTGTGGCACAGAATTGCAGATGGTATAAATCACTGTTGCTCCTACTCAGCCTAACTCCTATTCAAGCTGGCCATAAGGTATGAAGAGGCAAATATGTAGATCCCCATGTCTACACAGCTATATGGACTATATACCCAGGTGGGTGTGCATTGCACACCTTCCTGGCCTGACCTGATGGATGCCAAAGTACAGCTGCCAACCTGACCACCCAAAGCGCAAACTTGAGTTCCCATCAGTAGGAAACACTGGCTCAGGCACTGGAAGAAAGACTGAGCAGCACAGTGCAGTACAGCAGGGCCCTGTTGAACCAATTAGGGTTAACACATTTCTGGTTAATGAGAGGTGCTGGTCATGATTGTAAATTAATATTTTCCAGTGGCTACCCATGCACTCAAGTGTCAGTATTGATCAAACTTACCTCTGCCCAGTTAATGCTGATGGATTCAACAGCAACATACGCCTGCTCATCTGTTACCCAATTAAGATAAGCTCTCGACTCATCCTAATAGCTGTATTTATTGTCATCAGGAATATTGATATATCTCTGTGCTAACTGCAAGCCAACATTCACACATGAGCACACGCAAAGGACGTGGTATTGCTCTGGGAATTGTCCCAGCCTCAAGCCACGGTGAGAAAGCACCCTGTCAACCTTTAGGTTATTTCATCCAGAGAGGCAGTATTTCCTCTGGGGAAAGGGAAAGTAAAGGGATCCTCCCATACTGTGACAGGGTGGTGTCCCCCCCCACCTCCGACCTTTATCTCCTGTAACCCTGCTCAGGTGATAACCACCAGTGGCAGTCATAATGGATGTGTCCGGTCATGATGGCTGCATCCAGCTGAAAGTGGATTCAGGAGACAGATAAGACAAGACAATAGCCAAGGGCTATTGTACAATGCATCCACCTAATCACAGTGAAGAAATTAAAATCTGGGTATGCAAATATGACTGACTCAGTCATCTTACCCCCATAAACAGTGAGCAACCCAAGAGCCCTTTGAGCTCTCCTGCATGGTAGTGGGCTGCACACCAGAATCTCCCCTTCAGCAATGATGTCTCTCAAGGTTACTCCTCAAGGTTGAGAGATTCCTTGCCGCAACAGATCCTTGGTAAGTGACTAATAGCATGCTAAACTTTGAAATCTTAGCTAAGTGATATAAAGTGATATATAATTGGGCATATATAATCCTTTAGACAAACTGTTGACCAAGTCTGGGACTAGGATTGGATCTAGCAACACTCAGACTCCTCTCTGAGAAGGAATTTAGAAATAAAGTATATTTTTTCTTCTTTCTCTTAGGAGTGAAATGCATCGCTCCATTCATGACACCTTCTCTAGTCTTACTGGACTACATTTTTCTGCCCCTGCATCAGAGAATAAGCAGCCCAGCAAGCTCCACAAATAAACTGCTTGGATCTTTAAAGACTAAAGCAAATGGAAGCCTCCTGTTGCACAGAGAGTCCAGCATGTGAGAAATGCTGGGCATGTAAGGAAAATGCCTATGGGAGGAACCAAAT
The DNA here is from genome assembly GCA_034008185.1 of Gorsachius magnificus. Classification (NCBI taxonomy): domain Eukaryota; kingdom Metazoa; phylum Chordata; class Aves; order Pelecaniformes; family Ardeidae; genus Gorsachius; species Gorsachius magnificus. Next base: position 128,464,072 of record CM067081.1, read on the forward strand.
AAGGATTAATGAGCATCTTTTTATATGGTTCTCTACATTTCTAGCCTGGCTGTCTGAATCAGAAGCTGCTGGGTAGCTAATGGGCCTTGGGTAAGGGACACGACAGCAGCTGCCTGTGCAAAGCAAACAAAAAAAAAAGATTGTAGGAAAATTTAACATTTTCCTTGCATTGCAAGGAGTTTGTTCCTGAAAAGCCCATACACAATTTAGCCAACCCAAGAGGTGCTCGCCCCTTCCTGGAAACACACGCAGACTCCTGCCACTAGCAAATGGGCTTTTAAATAGAGCAAGAGATCAGGACCCATTTTATTTCCTCATAAAAAGGTCATTCTAAACTAAAACAGAAGCGAGCGCTCAGAGGAGGCCAGTTCATCTCTGCAGCCAAAGTGCAGCCCTGACAATCCCAGCCAAGGCACCCATCCTGTGTGGCCAAGATTACATGCTGTGGTATATAAAGCTGAATTAGAAAAGAGGGCAGTAGACACAACTCCAAACGTTCAACAAGTTAGAAAGCAGTTAACAGGTCTTTTAGCATGTGACACTGGCCTCACTGCTTACTCATTAAGGATGCCTTTTCCCTGCTATCTGAGCACAAATGAGACAGAACCATCTGACTTATGCAAAGGCTGAGTTTGGTCCCAGGGAACTGGTTGGAATCTCAAGTCATCAGTAAAAACCTATCTGGTGGTTTTCCTAAGTGGTAGCCTGGATTGGTCTTCCAATTTGACAGATGCCCCCAAGGCAAATTATGGTCCTGGAAGCACCTTATTAAGCCAGAGTTAATGGCAACTCACACCAAGTGGCAAAAGTTTGAATGGTATCTTGCAAATGGACCCTTTTAACCCACCAGAGGTGGAACTTGCAAGCCTGCTGCCACAGAGTGATGACAGAGCTCACGCTGCTGCTGCTTCTGTCCAATCTGTCCTTTAGATAAGTGAAGGACACCTATCTCCAGGGCTCTCCACTTAGTACTTTTCACCATTCACTAAATTAAAAAGTGAGCAATTGACAGCATACCTTATTAAATGACACTTCTCTCTTCTTCCCCCTACCACTATGGCCATGTTTTAACAGCCACAGCCACTTTGCTGGTGTCTTTTTAATTTGATTTAACTAAAAAAATAACACACAAAGCCATTTGGCCTTGTGCCACTCAACGTACTGCTATAGAGCAGGCATGAGTTATAGGGTAATATTTCACACCCTGTTGTGTCTTATTACTTAACTAATAACAATATTTACCCAGGGTTTTCCCCGAACAACTCAGACAGGTTTAAAAGAAATCTTGATTAAAGAATGACAGCCAAAGTATTGGATGTTAAGTATAAATAAGAGTAATGCGAAGAGAGTGGAAGAGTTTACTGTTGCATCCTGGTAGTTTGCAGTAAATCAGTATAATATGAAAGTTCCTCCTTTACCGGGCCTCCCCCATCGCCAGCTCTCTCGCTGCAGCCCGTGTAGGGAGCTGCCAGACTGCTTTCTTACACAAGTGCAGCTATCGTGGGATGCAGCTGCAACACTCAGGGTAGCATTTGCCTTCCAGAGGCTGAACCTTCTAACCTAAGCCCTTAACCAGTAGAGCTAAAGGAATAACCAGCCACCTCTCACCTTTTCTGGAGATAGCCACTAAGAAATAGTTATAGTGAATTAGTGTATCACAGCCTTCATCTTCCACAAAATCCCCGCCACTCTCAGTAGTTAGCGACTACAAAAAGATTTTTTGCTGATATGAAAAAAGCACCTCTCAGTGTAGTACCTGTGGTACTCGCTGCTGAGGCAAAGCCAAGGACCAAGTAAATTACAACAAGCATTAGATGCTACCAGTAAAAGCACCCCCATTCATGTTAGAGAGGATATGACATTTTTACTCATTCACATAACTCTTTCACCAGTCAAGCAGCAACTGTCTCTTTGGTAGATTATTCCATGGTCTTGCACTTTGCAATTTCTGCTGAAATAGTCGGTGTTGCCCTCTGTTCAAGGCAGGATACAGAGCTATCAAAGTCCTTGTCTCACTTCCTTTGGTAATTCTCCAGCTGACTCAGGGACTTAAGCTACACATCCATTCAGCTAAGGAAAGCACTGCAGATTCCTTCCAACCTAACTGCATTCAGAAAACTCATTTAATACTGTAAATACAAGGACTCCTGTCAAAAGCAAAGAAGAAAAAATACATTCAAATTTATGTTCAAGTTGCTATTTGCCTGACTGCCTCATAGATTACCTGCCCACTGGAAGGGAGGAAAAACCGTCACCATTCTCTGCAGCTTCTGTTTTCCCATGGAGACCTTCCCCTCCCCAAGTTTACCAGCCTCTGATACGACTTCTCTGTAAAGAGTGGCTAAAATCACAGCCCTAGTAGGGATGTATGCAAGTCAGGGCTTAGCACTCTAAATGTCATTTCTGTAGAATTACTTAAGCTGATGAATGGGCAAAATCCTGCAGTTGTTACTCAGGCAAACCATCATTCCAAGATGCTGAAAATTTTGCATGAATTAAAGGCTTTAGGATTTGGTCCAAAGGTAGTAATTTTGAAGCAGACACCTTAAGGAACATGAGTCTCTCCTGAAAAGGGGCTGTGACACAGGATGCTCTTATGGTCCAGTCCCACATCATAACAGCAACAGTCTGTCACTGGCTGCATTCCTGAGAGAAGGACTGCAGCAGGCGGCAGCTGAAGAGCAGAAGTGAAATGACCGAACATTTACCTCTTTGACCAGGCTCTGCAGAGGTTGTCTTCTCATCCTTCAGTATTTCAGCATTCCCTAGTCTTGCTTCCACATTGGAAAGACTAGCTATGAAACATTTGTTCCTTTCCAAGGTGGGAGCTTCACACTGCAGAAGAGCCTACGGGCATGTATCTGAGCAGTATTTGCATTTGCGCAGTCTGTCCTATATCTGTCCTCAAATGAGATCCAGCTAGGGAAGGTGGCAGCAGTGCAAGGGCAAGGAGAGACAAAGATCCTTCTTTGCCTCCTCACCAACAGGGAAAGGAGACCTATGAGCCAAGCAGAGTCATGTGGAGGTGGTACCGATGAGTAACTAGGAAGCAGGGAATGAAACTCCATTACTGAGAATATTTAGTCCCAGCTAAGGGAACATTTTCCATTTTTCCTTTACAGGGATATCACCCACACTTTTAGTAAAGCTTTACCCCATCTTACTTCCTTTCCTCCCCCACTCTCCTCCTCATAAGCACACCCAGATGCATTCGGCCCAGCTTTCCTGCCCTCAGCTCTGTACTCCATCAGGTCATACCCAGCCTCTTCCCAGCCCTCTTCTCCCTACACTGGTGCCTATACCTTTCACACACACACACACACACACACCAGTCTCCACTTCTTACAGCTCTGCCAGTTCTGGTTGGGAATGGTGCGGGCTCATTATTAGCTCTGCCAGCTGCTTCATCACCCTGACTCCCTGCACGCCAAACCAGAAAGGCATTTGTTCTCCAGGACCCCCCTCCCAGCTGACTGACGGGGTGACTGGGTGGCTTATCACCCAGAAGCAGCAGTTTTCGCCCTGGCAGCTTGTTTCTACACCCCAATCCTTCTGTGCTAGCCAAAAATAGCCTTCCCCCTCCTCCTCCAGACCCCTACCATTTGTCTTTCATTTCTTTCCTAAGCAGGGGAGGGAATTGTACCATCCCTCTTGGCTCAGCTGCTTCTGCTGGGCATATTCTGTCCCTCTGCAGCAGATAGAGCTTGTAAGGAAAATAGAAATTGCCTTGGGATAAGAGATCATATCCTTATGAGTTAGCTTACAGGCCAGGGGCTAAAGCCACCACCAAAAAGGATAAACGTGGCAGACAGTTCTGGTTTCTATTAGGAAATTAACGATTCTGGTTTAAAAAAAATGCAGGATGATAGAAGCTCCCTGTTCCCCAAATCACACTGCATATGCATAACAGGTCCAAAGCATTAACAGTAACTAGTTTAAATGGATCCAGAACTTATCCATCAGAGTAAAGACAGCCAGACTGATCAGACTTCAGCCCAAGAGCAACTACTGGTCTATGGAGTTATGGGACAGGCATCAGCAGACAGAATGGTAGGCAGGAAAAAAATGATGCTCCAACTACAGTTCCCATGAACCCCTGTAGCGCCTCAAGCTGCTGCCGTGAAAACTGTATTTTAACCTTTTATTCCAACACAGAATAGAGACATATCTGAAACAGGGAAAAGTAATTTCCATTTTCTCTTGGTCTGAGAATTTAGCCCTTGAGGAAGGCTACAAGGACCATGTGTACCATTCATCTCATTTTTTCAAAAAAACCAGAGCCCTTATTTTGGCAGCACTTGCCTTCCATTTGCAAGTGATCTTCCACTTCTCCTGTTGGCCGGCACATGTCCAGACTTCTCGCTTTCTCTCTGCTGCTGGATGTCTTTTTCCAAACTCGTTCTTTTCCAGCTCAGGTCAACTTCATCATCTGATATGAGGGGAGAAGGAAACTAAGCACCCTGAAAAAAATGGGAGGAACCTCTAGGTAAAAGACCTAGAGGAAAGACAGATCCTTAATACCAGAGAATCATTCTGCAAAGTACTGCTCTTCTCTGAAGGCCTAGTACACAAGCTGCATTTGGAAAGGTTCTTGCTGAGGTAGTGGAGACCCCTGAAGCACACAGGACCCAGAGAAAGAGAAATGAGAGACTGGTCTGTTTTAAATTCAGTGACAAGTTCTGTGTAAAAAAACATGACTTCCCTTAATAACACTCTTTCACAGCCTCCTCCTTTCCCCCACTCATTCACCTTAGCCTTCTATTTCTTCATGTAAAGTGTATTTCAGTATAATTTCTCAACCACTCAAATTCCTCATCCTTGCATTGTGGTACCCTACATTGCCTCCAACTCCACTTGTCTGACTTTTCTCACTGTGGCAGGAAAACAGGTGTACTTGTGCTTACTTTCACACAAGAAGCCCCATTTTCTTACCGTCTTTCCTTCCTACCCTCTGTGGCAGCTGTTCTGTAGAGATGCAGCAGCCTGTTTCATGAAAACCGTATCCCTGTTCCTGAGGCACAGCACCTCCCAGGCATTGTGACACACCTTTGTGTTGTGCTGCTGCCCTGTCCCCAGTGGAAGAGGCTTTAAAGCCCAGGCCCTATCTGTATCACCATTTCTGCTTTAAGACATGTTCTTGGAAGACCTGCAAGTATGGACTTCCAGTTCCAGTAAGGACGATGTCCATCCTTGCACACACATGAAACAGACATTTCTAGTGAGAAAAATACTGATGGCAGGTTCTGGAAGCTGTGGTGTGCTGGCAAGAGCACTCCAGGGAAAAGCACATTTTTGTGTGCAGTCTCCCTATAATCCCTGAGAACAAAACCATCACAAAGCTCTGCAAGAAGATAGAAAACACCCTAATTTTATAGCTAGCCATATTATTCCTGAGATACCAAATTTGCAGTACAAAGCACAATTTTATATATCAAGACCAGAAAGAAAGGTTATGATTTTACCAGATTTCCTAGCATTGACCATTGAGCTTCAACTAGAAATTTCTATATCAAGGTGCCTGTGTTTGAGCTAGAATCAATCTTTTAGATAGCAGGTCAGTCTTGATTTGAAAATCTGTTTTATGGGAAAGTTAGAATTTCTCCAGTTATTTCATCTCAATGGAAAGTTCTCCTCACTATTAAAAATGCCTTACTTTCCCCTCTGCCCACCCCGGCCTTCTTTTGTGTAATTCAGCTTGCAACTACTGGGTCTTGTCAGCCTTTTCTCTGCCAGAATTGCTGAAATCTTCTTCTTAAGTCGGTAAGCAGTGCCTGTGGTGATGATCCTTCTCAGTCTTCTCTAAGTAGATTGAGTTTCCTAGGTCTTTCGTTTTGAGGCAGATTTCCAAATTTTGCATCATTCCAGTGGGCACTTAGCTGAATCTTTTCCAGTTTGTCAACAGGCTTTTGATACATTTTGTAACAGTTAAGTTAATGTTGCAAGAAAAATCATCGCTTTTTTTTTTTTACTTTCTAGGCTTTTGTGTGCTTGATTTCTCACCCGTAACATTACACATAACTACATAGCATATGCGGTAAAAAACCCATCACACACAGGAGACTCTTAAAGGTCAGAAACTAAAGTAGAAAATATATGCCAGATAAACCAATCAAAGCCTATTAATTATCATTTTTTCCTGTTTCCAGCTCTGCATGCAAGATGCCGCAGGAGCTTAAGGTACCTTCCCTGGTGACTTATCCAATTCAGGGAGAATTTGCCTGATGCTGCTATCATTTCTTCTTTTGGAAAACCATCCTGCAAGACTTGTTAAGGAAAATTTTTCCTACCACCTAAATTTTTCGTGTGGTTAATTTCATCCTATTTCTTTTACAGCCTTAAACCATGCTATGTAAATCTTTCTTCTACATCCTTAAGCAATACAAATCACATCCTATTATTCCTACATCCCTAAGCCAAGCTAACTAACACCTCTTTGTTACTCCTACACCCTTAAGCAAGCCTCCATGTCTCTTTAATGCGTCCAATCCTTTAAATGCTTTTAAAGAATCCTAACACCCTACGTGAATTGGTCAGCCTATACTTGCTTACTTTCAGTTTCCATACATCACTGTCAATGAAACCTTGCAGTTCATTCTTTTGCATTTCTTTCATCTCTGCGACTCATTTCATGTTGAGATATCCCAGATCCGTCTGAACTGAGGCACCGTTACTGCCAATCATAGTGGTCCCCATCCTGCCAGTCCAGGGCTTGCTACCTCCTCTTATGAAGCTCACACAATCTCAAGTGATATCAATTCTGTTTTTTATATATATATATCAAAAATTGATTTTTTCCTGTGAATGCAATCACAGTTAAATTTCACCCAAACCAGAGGTGGACTCATCTTCACAGTAAATGTAGCAGAGGATGGAAAATGCAAATAACCAAAGTTCTCAATGAGTGGTGTTAGCTGCAGGAGAAGCAAGCACACTGTAGGACAAACAGCTTCTTCAACTATGGAACAAAAGTAGCTCATCAGCTGAGTTTTGAGTTTGTTTGGGACTTTTGTTTTTAATCTAGGGCACAATCAGCGAATCTTAGACTCTCATCTGTACTTCAAGCAGCAGCACGTGCAAGGGTACAAAACCAACCTAGCTGGTACTCTAGATGGCATTTTAGACACATCCAAGACCCTTGACTCATCTAGAGTTAGCAGAGATTAACAATCCTCTCTCTGCTAAAAGAATAAATGTAACCTTAAGCAGCTTGCTTATTTTGGTGATGTCCATATTGCAGACAGAATCTTGCCTACTTTCAGGCAACAGGACAACCAGAAAGCATGGCCTCTTTGGACTCTTTTAACCCATCAAAGACTGGTTTTAACCAACTGTCCCTCTGGGGATGAAAAGGGTCTGTTTGCAAGATGTCAAACTGGTCACTCAGTTTGAGCTGCCATCAATAGCAGCTTAATTACAGAATCACACGACCTTTGAGATTGGAAGAGATCTCCTGAGATCGCCTAGTACAATAAGATGGTTTCAAGACCATAAGTCGTCTTGGGGGCACCAGTCATGACTGATCTCCTGCCAAGCAAAATAGCAGTGCCTGTGTCTGGTTTAAAAACCACCCCAACATACACAGATGCTCCTTGGAAAAGCTCTGCAGATATTTAGGTCCCACTTCCCTTAAGTAAGGATCTTTGTGTTCTGGTGCTGCAAAAATGCCCAATGCCCTACATAACAAAAGCATTTTAATAGCAGTTATCCTGAAAATGCAGCTGACATTTTGAGGGGAATTAAAGACGACATTTTGGATTTGACCAAGATGATGCCAAAGGGGAAGGCATAGATGCCTTGTTTTGGCAACACTGTTACAAAAAAAAAAATTCTGTTCTGGCTAAAATCCAACTGTTTCTGATAACTTTTTGGCCCAGTCACAACACTAAATAATCCATTACTCTGCCAGGTGTGTTTGGAGCCCAAAGCAAATTACTCGTTTCTTGGCTCAAACTTGCATCAGAAGATCCTCATCTCGAGATAACTCACACTTTACCACGTAGCAAGGACTCCCCTTTGAGACATATAAACATTTTGTTTCATTGACTGATACTTTTCTAGATTTATAGAACACACCTTTCCCTGGAGCTCAGGTCATGTTTGCATAATTGAATAAAAGTGCCATAAATCTCCTACTTTGCAGCAGTAGAAAGCAATGGAGAACTAATTCCTCCCGGGGCCTCCTTAAGCAACTCTTATCTCATTGCTGGACCTCATGCTATTCCTTTTGGGGTCAGTATGGTCCTCTGGCTTGCTAGGGTTGTTCACCAACGCACAGTGAAGACTCCTTCCCTTTAGGAGCCAGGAGCTCCTGCAGTCAAACCGAGCCAAAAATGACTCATGATGCCAGGTAATGAGATGCCTCCCTGACACTTAGGCACAGCATCAAACATTGCAAGGGCTCCATGCATCAGATTAGCTGCACAGACTTATTCTTTGTAGTTCAGTCTGTTCATAAAAGAACCAAGGCTGGGGAAAGACATTTTTGTTGTTATAGAAGGATGATCTAGGGAGGAGGCTTTTTCTCCTGAGTTAGGTGAAAACAGTGGTTAAGGATGGAGACTACAGGTCACAGATTGCTTTATACTGTGATACAAGCTACCAGTATCCCACTACAGTAGATTAGAAACTGCTGTGAATGTTCCTACCGGTGCTTAGTTGGTGGGTAAGAACAATTTCCTTTCTATGGTCTTAAAAGAACAACAAAGTTAGTATTAGCTTGAGCCAAACACTTCAACAACCACATTTTGACCTCTTAGCCCATCTGACCACCAGAGAAATCAGAGGAATATGAGAGAAGTTTTTAGCCCTTGAACAGCCCAAATGCTAATCCTTGTCATATTGTACTGTCCCTGTGGACTTCATCATCATTGGCTCCATTATACAGAGAGGGACATTTGGACTACTGTATCCAAAATCTTTCTAGTGCATGCGTGAAACAATCCTGTATCCTCTTGCGCTCTGTTAATAATCTGAATGATATTTTCTTGCTTTTATTTGGATGCCATGTCTGAGTCCTGTCTGGCTGCTGAGCAGACTTCTCCCAGACGAGTTTGAAACGCATTTGGCAGTCCTTTGCCCATATGTGCTCCCTCAGACATGCCTCCTAAAAATCACACAACTAGACAGTTGCTCAGAAATCAACACGTGTTCCCCTCAGACATGACAGGTACTGTTAGCCTGTGACTTCAGCTATTTTAACATAGTCAGATGCTACAAACATGAGTCTTGGATAAAATAGGATTTAGCTAGTTAGCAACCCTCCATCAGTAATGAGATGGCAGTTTATTATGCTAGATAATACACTAAGCAGACTATTTCCTAATAGAAAACTGTTGCCTCTGCACCGAGTAAAAGAACAGCAGGGAATATAGTAGGGACGTAGTAGCCCAAGAAACTATATTTACTCAGTTTCAGGGCATATGAGAAGGTGATAAATTAGACATAAAGGGTTGAGCTTAATGTTGCAGGAGAGGCATTTTGATCATTTTCTCTCCGTCTCCTGCCCCTCCCTTTCACTCCCATCTCCCTCCTCTTATTTTCCTACTGGTGGAGATGCATTTCCACAGCATGCTGCCTTTCCTCTCTAATAAACTTTTTCTTCTATCATCAAGATGAAAGCCTTGAAAGCAATGGTATTTATGGAGAACACTCTAACCTACACTGCATACTCCTCAGGAATTGGCACGGTGCAGGACCAACAAAGCTTCTGAGTGAAGCCATGTGGCAGCTTTCTAAAATGCATGCAGGGAAAGTCTGGGAGGGCTGGAGTCACAACGGTTTCTAATCAACCAAACATGACTATCTCCGACTTCCCTCTCAGCATCTGTAATTGTCCTAATCCAGAGTCCTAGGAAGCAAAAAAAACCCAGAGTGATGTGAAAACTGTGGTGTATGAAAGAAGAGAGAGAGAGGGAGCAATGCAAAGATGGGAGTAAAGGATTGAGAGAGAGAAGGCAAGAGATTTATTCAGCATTTCCTTGTCTGTCTCCTCCACAAACTGAATCACAGAAGCATGAAAGTAGATGTATTGAATCTCAAAGGAAATAAAAGAAATGGAAAATTAACTACTGATGAAAAAAAATAGCTGTGTCCAGGGATTCCTGCATATCAACTCTGAGCTCCCTCTTATCAGCTTAGCATAGAAAAGGCCAGGAGACTGGGGAGGAAAGGTCAAACAGTGAGGGAAAACACAGGCAAGGGAAAAATGAGAGCTAACGTGGAAATCAAAGCAAAAGAGCAGGATGGAAAAGAGACAATCCTGTTTCAAACTATTTGCATGCACTGTCTTGAGTGCCATTTCCCAATTTCAGCATCATGAAGGGGTGAAGTTGGCTTAAGGCTGAGACTAAGAAAAGCCACACCACTTTCTTTCCCCCCCCTCTATTTGGCAACAGGTAATAACGTTGGGCTGGGGAAACCTCGTACAACAGCAGCTGCCGCCATCTGCCCTGGCACGCAGTGGAGCCAATTGTGAGCTGCTGCATGCCAGGTCTGAACCGACCTCAGGAGCTCTTCCCTGCTGGTTACTAATGACTTCAACACTGTGCACAAAGTTGGCCTGTTTAATTCTGGCTGGATCCTGGGCCTTGCATTTTCCTGTATCTTACGCTGTTTTCTCCCCCCTTTCGTTCTGAATGAGCTTTGACCTTATTCACTCCTGGGCCTCCATATCCACACTGACTTGAGTGGCCACCTCAGGTTTCCAGGCGATGAGGCATAAAGGGCTGCCTCCATACATTTTTATGATCATAGACAGGTCTGCTGCCATAGTCTCATTGGAAATTGCTAACAGAAGACTGGAATAAACATATATTGTTACTATTGCCCACAGGTAGTCAATAGACAGGACCTTAAAGATTGGCTTCCAGTGGAAGTAAAACTGGTTGCTCAAGCATATTCCAAAAATGCACCCCCCTGCCATTACATACCAGTCACCAACAGAGTGCAAAGCCATCTCCTTTTTAGAAATCTCCACTGAACCTCAAAGCCTGGCTCCCAAGGAGCAACTGTGATCACAGAATTGCCCTCATCTGGACAAAAATTCAGCTATTCAGACTGCTTCTTTCAAATCAGTATAATGAAAATGACAGCAACATCATCTCTTCCAAAGACTGAATATTTACTCACAGTCAGTCAGGTCCGAGAAGGACATACATAAAGATAGGACATACCTGGGGACACACTGGTGACATAATTCAGCAATATTGGTTGTACAAACTCAGACTAAATGACAACCTTTTACAGGAAGAGCGAACAGCTTTAAAGATGAGAACAAGATAAAAGTTGGGGGGGAGGAAAGCAGGACAGATGGGTTAACAAACATAATAGGATGTGCATAATTCTCAGCTACTCAGGAACAGTACTCGCAAATCACCACCTGCCCAGTTACTATCAGATGGCAGGTTTGCCTCCTCACATTCAACAAATCTGTTTCCTGTGTATGCATCACAAACAGACTCCCTGCATCCACTTACCAAAGTAACTTTTCTTGTCCTACACAGCCAGCTCAGCTCTGGGAGAAGAAACAGGAGTTTACACCTTCCTATACAACAAATTATTTACTATGTTCAAATCAGCTACATCTGTGTAAAGTAGCTGAAGCAAGGAAGCTTTCAGCATACCAGCGGGCCTCATTTTGGCTTGCAGAAACTTTTGCTTTTTGTCAGGCTCAACTTTGAAACTACAGTTAAGCACTGCAGAACTTGTTAGGAACTGCATTTCACTCAAGTGGAGACTATTTGCTCCCATGGTATCAGAAGGAAATAAACGTGGGACCCTGCAAACTCACTGGAACTGCCATGCCACAAACCAGACATTGTCAGGAAAGGCTGCGCATAACATTTTTGAGCAGAACAAAAATTCCACTTCTGAGGTTCTTAGTGAATTTGGGTTAATTTTGACACTTCTGGATAAAAGAAAAAGTGAGGTGTGGGGAAAGATGGGGAAAAGAAATCTCAGGAGAGTCAGATTCTTTTTCTGACTGTTGAAATTATTGAAATTATTATACCATTTTTTTAAAATGGTCCAGTCTTAAAAAAAAGAAAACTTTTACAAGAAATGAGTTAATATCCTCCCCAAAATCAGATGAAACTTTTCTTTTCCAGTTTTGGATTGAACAAGGTACTTCTGTCACCGAAATCGGGAGGAATAAACCTCATAACACCAATGTAGTGTTAAAAGGCAGGCATTCTTTATTCACAGTGCCGGATGCATGGGGGATCGCTCCACCTAACGTGCATACCTGGCACCTGTTTCAGTCAGGTTATATAAATCAAATATATACATATTCATTACATTCATACATAATCAATAACATTCTCTCTAGTGATCGGTACAAATTCTCTCACTTCCTACGTAAATTACTGCGCAAACTCAGTTGTTCACTTCTATTGTTCCCTTTTGAGTAGGTGGTATCATTTGGGTAGGTGGTCGCGATCTCCCCCTGCCGGAATTACCTCTTACCTACGCGGCTCTCAGTCTTGGCAGTCCTAGCCAACGTTCTCGGTCCACTACATGAAATTACCTTCCATCTTCTTCTTTTGACAGGTGCTCATTGTCTATAGTTTCAGCTACATTAATAATTACCTTGAGACTACTCTCATTGTCCTGAACTTAGTGTTCAGCTGGGTAGGGCTGTACAGAAGAGAACACTTCTAGTCAGGGGGAACCCACCATTCTCTTTTTCCTTCAGCTTATTTTTTTTTTTTTGTCCAGAATAGAAAAATCCATTATTCACACAACTCAACCTGAAATAAATAAAAGAGCAAACCAACTGTAGACTCCTTAGATACCGAATTAAAACTTTAGGCTATGTGAGACATGGTAGAATATTCCATTGCCGGAGAATCACACACTATATAATCCCTTAATTATAACCAAACCTTTAGCAGTGGTCTCATGTACTCATAATATCACTGGCTTTCAGGTATCCTGATTCTAAGCTGAACTCCCCACAGAGCATTAAGGGCACATGTGGTGAGCAGTAGGTCTAAGAGATGATGGTCATCTAATTCCTGCAATGAAACTTTCAGCCCTGGGAGCTTTTGGTATGGGATGGTGACAATGCTGGCTTGTCTCTAAGGAATGCTTTGAGAGGGAATTCTCCCCAGGAAAAAGAGTGATAATAGGAGGATACTGCTTATTTGCCAAGTAGGCATAAGACTACGGAGAAAATGGGTCCTGGGTTTCAGGTGACACCCTGGAAGGAACCCAGTCAAGAGCACAAATGCAAAGAATCTGCACAGCTCAGAGAGGCTGTCCCAGTTTGCATATCCTTTCCCAGAACTCCTGCATGCCCAGCAGCTGATGTGCAGAGTAGCAGGCACCAACCCAGGGCCTGCATCCTACATTAGATGGACAAAGGATAGCCCATTCAAGATGGAGGTATAGGTTCCTCCCAGCTTTTCAGCAGCTTATTGCAAGCTTATCTTCCCTCCCTCCTCCCCTCACTCTCAGCAAGGCTTCTCCTGGCATGGATTTAGCCCCGTCCAAGCAGCCAGGTGATCAGCACTACTTTTTAAGCCTGTGCTGGCCAGAGGGATAAGGGAGACATTCTTCAGGCTTGCTCACTCACTCACCACTTGGCTGTGGCAATTTCTCGTAACCATTGTCCATGAGCCCAAGCCCACAGAAATGAAGAAAGTAGAAGTTATTTTCTGCTGTTGTTTTGAATGTGAAGTAGAGCGGAGCCTGGATTTCATTCTCAGGGCACTACAGGGTCACAGACGGTGCATAGACAGCACAATTGCTTATCTCTCCCAAAGGCGTTGCATACAAGAAAGAAGAGAGACATACAGCGCTGGCCAGGGTTCATTGCATTTAGCAAACTGCAGCGGCATTCCAGAGGTGAGCGGCTTCCTGAGCCAGCCCAGTCGGGAACACCGGCTCAGAGGTGAAGCACTGTGCCGCTTTGGCACATGGACGCCACACAAGACAGCCACAGATCCAGGTCTGTGGCTAGGCAGATTCGGACTAGCAATGTTTAACAGCAAGGGTAATTACCTTCTGGGACGGCATGCCAAGGCTTGTGGGGAGGCTTCCTTGCAGGCATATCTTCAAATCAAAGCTAGATTATTCTGAGCTGTGGTCCAAATGCAGCACCCAGGACTTGAGGCAGGGATTATCACAGAGCTACCCCATAGCCAGCAGAGTGTCTTAGGCACTCTTAGCCTCTCTGTTGTCTTCCAGTGTTCCAGAAACAAACGCAAATCAACCTATTTCAGCTGGCTACCTTACTAAGACTTCTCAGACATTCAGTAGGGGAACCCAATGGTTTAAACCCCACTGCTCAGGAGGAGCAAGATTGTACCCCCTTCTGGATCTCACTGCCTAGGCACCTGAGCAAGCTTAGTCCTCTTTTCACCAAGACAGAGGAGGAAAGAAAAGCAGAGCATCATCACAGCTCCCCTTCCACCCAAGAACCTGGTATCCCCACTGGGGAGGTGGAGGATTTAACAATAGCTTTCCTTTCTTTGTGATTCAGAGCAGAGAAGTCTGGGGAGTGTTTAGTCTCCTCCTAGCACACTGGAGTTTCTGGCTTTTGATCATTTGTTACAGAACTGAACATCGCAATGCACTGGGAAGTGCTCTGCTACAGAGTGAGAGTTTGGGGGATACTTCTGGATCCTTCACTTATTTTCTACTGATCCTGTTCTACAACACCATTGCTGCTAGAGAGAGCAAGAGCAGAACAAGACCTGCTGAGCCCTGCAGTGCCTTCTAGCCCGGTGCTCCACTGTTGCCTGATCATCAACTCACAGTAGGGTAAAAAGGAAGAAGGAAGCTTGCAAACATTCTCATTGAATTCCACCTGCTGCTTGCAAATTAAGGCTCCTTTTTTTGAGGGGGGAGATCTGCAATGCAAACAAGGCAAAGATAGGATTTGAATCCCAATAGGTGTATCCCAGGGGCTCTGTAGTGCACTGCAGCATCCTCTGCTGCTGGGGTAAGCATGCAATTTGGCACCATCTGGCCTCTCATTTGGAGGGCTTCCTTACACTCTGAACATGATCTGATCTCCTTGCTGAGATGAGATCTTCAGGTAAGATAGGCATGTAAAGAATTACCTTACAAAATCCCTGGGGACTGTGATTCTAACTCATGGTGGCCAAACCAACATGCCCCACAAATATGTCATTGGAGTAGCTGGTAAGAAGAAAAATAGCCAGAGTGTTTATGTCTGTGTTCTCCACAAACTGTCCACAAAAATCAGTTTCTTAATAAAACATTGACCCACTGAAAGACAATTGTAGATCACTGAAGGCGACTTCACTCACTGCTTCCCCTTGGGTGGCTGCAGCCATGGATTTCACCTAAGCCCTGCTCTCAGGTGAAGCTCTTCCCAGGAAACCCTACAGAGCTGCTGCTATCACCATTCTGCTCCTTGGGCAATGGCTCATCTGACTCCTGTGTGCTCTCAGAAAGCAAGCCTCCTTCGCCTTCACCTTTCCCTCCAGCCGAGCACTACATCCCGCCCCCACCCCCTGTTGCTGCTAGCGGGCTTGACGGGAGGGCTACATCTTCCTGCCCTCAGCTGGCTGCTCTTGGGAGGGAAGGAAGCTCACACAGATGGATTTCAGCAGTTCTCATGAGTATTTTATGGTCTTTTACTGATTTACAGCCAGTTCAGCATTCTTGTAAATGGCCATAAATTGGATTGAAGTCATAAATCATAACCAGAGAAAGAGAGACACAGTCTCTGAGTCCCAGCTCGGGCTAAACCAGCCTCTATGAATATATGGAAGAAACCTGCTCCCTCAATCAATACACACAGCTCAGGCTACAGCAATGGTCCACAGGGTCCACCCCCATTCCTTTTCCACAGGGCTGTAACAGTAGTTACCTACTGCATATGTGTGATATGCTAAAAATACCTTCCTTGCAACCTACATAGGAGGTCACTTCATGACCTTTACTGTACTAGCACATGCACACATACACCCCCCCCCACCCCACCCCCAATGTGAACAGGCAGGCAAATGGGCACTTTTCACACGAGGCTCACAATTTCATCACACTGATCATCAAGGGGGGTTTCCCACCCCACACACTACCTTTGGGAGATGACTGACTCCAGGGAAACTGGCAGAAAGCTGCAGGCTGTTATTCTTCTGAAACACCTGATTTATTCCACGCAGGGCACTGAGAGCTGAAATGCCTTGCTTACATTCTGCAAGCCTGGCACCTAAAATCTAGGTTTTTGTGTCTTTCCCTTTTGTTTCCCTAGCTCATTTTTAGAATCTAGCCTGTAATCATTTCTGAAAGCATCTGACACAGCTGCTCTAAGCTGGACCCTTCATATTTCTGTAGCTGACTGCAGCTCAGGAAAGATAGGGCTGGTTCTTTCCACCTCCTTAACATAACAACCAAACACTTCGCTAGCCCTGAATATCAAAGGGCAGGAGGCACCAGCACACTAACCATCTACTCCCCTACCCACCCTTGCAGCTCATCACAACCCCTCCTACAGGCACCAAAATCTGGCAAACCCCACCAACTCCCCCCACTAGGACTTTTGAGGTCCTGAGGGCTGCCAGGTGAGTTGCTTTGGCCCCACCCTCTAGACAGAGCACCTGATGGAGATGCGCCTCAACATCTTCCCTGCAGGCTTAGAGGACTCCTGCTACTTCTAGCACAGTGGGAAGAAGTCCTACCACACCTACGATTAACGAGGTTTTTTTCTTGTTTAAAGGCATGTGAAAAGCTACCACAAAGGCCTATCCAGTACTACCTGCATAGGAATCGCAGTCTCAGCCAATGCATAATGATCCTACAAAGATTTGTGGCATTGCCTAGCTAGTGGCCAAGGATGCAAACCCTGTTCATACAGGCAGTGAAACCTTCTCAAGTCTGTTTGGTTCAGACTTGGTTATGTTTATTTATTATTTAGCTGGGTGGATTGATTTAGACTTCTACATGCATCCATTAAAATGGAATTATCTGCCTTGCTCTCTCTATATTCTGTATTTAAATACAAGTCACTGGCCAATTGCCAGTGTGAAGGGAGGATGACCTCACAGTAGAGTACCCTACAAAAAATGAACCGCCGCTGATGATGTCACTTCCTAATAGCCTGGAAGAAAAGATGAACTGCTTGCTTGTTCAGCTTTTCATTAATTAATCATCTTGCTCTTACTTTGTGCTCCCCCTGTTCACTTGTATCTGCTTCTTCCCTCCCCTAGTCTTATTTTTACTTGGTTGTGCATTACTGTCTGTGACAATGCCTCAAAGCCCTAGACTGAGACTGGCTTCCTACTGTGCTGAGTACAACACAAAACACAAAGATATTCATATTTACACATGGACAAGGGTTGACTGTTTCTGGAGTTCTTTTGCGTTTTATCCCAGTAGCTTTCAGTGGATAGTCCAGGCATTACTTTTAAGGGTTCTGTCAAAAGTGTTTAAAAGTAAGCCCCAAACTGATGGGTTAGAATCTCTTTAGAGGACTTGCACCTCTTTGGGAGGAAAATTATTTTTTTAAAAAAAGGAACAAAAATCGTTAACCCTTGGGGAGAAAAACCACATTTGTTTTGCTACAGTAAATAATACCATGATTAATAATAATGATAATAATAATGCCATAATTGACCTGTAGTTGCTTGCCAAGACTCTAAAGACGACTCATAGCAACTTGAGCATTTATATCAGCATTCAGATTCTTGGAAAAACATGTTCTTTCAAAGCTGCATTTAGCTGGTAACGCTAATACCAAGGTAAAGTATTGCTGGCACGTCGATGATTGAGAACATTTCAGGAAATTATGAGAGGAACTAAATATTATTCCCGCCCTTACTGATTATTATTATTTTCCATTAGACACTTATCATCATGTCATGATTTTTTTGTTTTGGTTTAGTTTTGGGTTTTTTTCATCCACTTTCACTCTACACCGCAGGGCTGATCACCTAATCACATACCTGTATGCTGTCCCATGAGCAGGACACATAGAAAACAAACAAGCTAAGCCAGAACTGATGGCATCATCACAGTACAGAGTCAGTGCTCATCATCTGCCCTGTCACGCAGCAGGGATCTGCGACTTGGCCATGGGTCCCACAGACACACAAATGCAGCCTTGAATCAGTTCAGATGGGATCTGGATCAAGGGGTGTGGGAAGCAGAATGCATCCTGTGGTTCAGGACCTGGGAACAATCAAAACAGCTTTCTTGACTGACTGGACCAGCAGTGTTCAACGTAACCTAATTCCTTCCCTCACAACCCAGATTTAGCTTTCCAGATGTCTCCACATGGCCCTCAGCCTTTTCCTAATAGGACAATAACAAATAAGTGAGTTTGGCTAATGGCTGAAGAATCTCCTGGCACCGACACAACCTGGCACACAGCCATCAGCATGTGCTGCCACCACCACTGATTCTACTTGAAGGGGTTGGGGGGGGGTTGGGTAGGAGGCACATCACCAGCCCACACCCTCAGCCACACAGACAGCCAGGCACTGCCTACACGGAGATGCAATTTGCAGGCATAAGGCAGTAGATCTCAGAGGTGCAATGCAGCTTCAGTGGCTGTGAAGGCTAAGCCACTTTGCCATGGGTCATTTGTCCAAATGATGCCAGCAAATAAATCCTAAACCTTACAGGTCAAGAAACTTGTATTTTTCTTCTGTGTTTGTTCGGTGGAGTTCTAGTGCAGGAGCTTCTAAGGGGCTTCTATTTTAATGCTAGTAATAATAATAATAATAATAACAACTGTTAATAGCCAGAGAAATAGCAGAAGCAGAGGCAGAGGTGTTTGCAGGTTCTTTTGGACTTGGTTTTCTAAGCAAGAGAAGATGGGACTAGCAAAATCCACAAGGTGACACCAAATCTTTAGGGTCAACCAAAGTAAAGGGACTCAAAAAATTCAGGTGTGATGGTAGTTTCTCCATAAATCTCCCAGCTAGGATGTCACCCTCAGGCTGAAGAGAATCTTGCAATGGATTTCTACCCTTAGAAATAGTTGCCCTTCACTGGGTACTGCTGAATCTTTCCTGTCAGAGAAGATTTATCCATGGAAAATAATTAAAAAACAATTCAGAACATTCTTCCCCTTGGAATGGATTATATTACATTAATTAGCAGAGGTTGAGGGGTTGGTTTAGGTTTTTTTTTTTTTTTTGCCCCCAAGGACAAGAGACATTTGTGCTTGCCACAAGGTCTTCCTTCAGCCCAGACCTCTTCTTGCTGCTTTAAATGATATACATTGTCCACAATGCTGTAATAGTGCTAAGCGTGGCATCATTTTCAGAAACAAAGTGCCTCCCTCCCTCTTATTGTCTTGCACATATGGCATCTCAAAAGGCAATGACAGACTATAAATTCACACCAAGGTTATGGAGACTTTCAACAGAGAGGAGGGAAAAGTTGGCTATTTTTTGATGGCCCTCTCTGTGAACTGTGAAGAAAACAACCAGTGCCATCATCAGACACAGTCGGAAAAACAGTGATATTAGAAAGGGGTTCTCTAGTATGAGAGGTTGTTCACAGCAAAGGACATTCTAGCGCTTTTGTGTTTGCAGCCTTCCTTTGGCCAAGGTTTGTTTAAACCAACAGATGCTCCAGCTCTGTTTTGCTTGAGACCTCCAAGAAATAATGCTTTGTGTCTTTTGGATCCAGCCATGGTCTTACGTGTCAAGTCCAATGTTGGACGTGGTTCTCTGTCTGTAGCTGCTCACTGACACCTGCAGAGCTGGCTCAGGTCTGTAGCAGGGATCTCTCCGTTGCGTGCAGTGCCACTACACAGCTCTCTGGAAGGAGACATCAGATCCTTCTGACTCCAGGATATCCTCAGTTTGCCTCCAAGCCCACATTTCCAGCTTCTGGCCACCCACCACTCTGTTCCCCTCTGTTGCAGTGCCTGCAAATGAGAGAGAGCAGCTGTAGTTATTGCAAGGCATTAAAAATATCAATATAAATGATACATAGCAGAAAGTTAGATCCAGACACCATGAATGTGTAAAAGTGCTATTGTCCTGCCCCTCATGTATTCTTTATAGCAATCTGGTAAGCGAGAAAAGTTTCAAAGCAGCACCAGTGCCCTCTTTGAACATCCTCTCCACCACAAAAATCAGGCAGCAGCATCTGTGGAGCACACTACAACACCGGGCAGCGATTCCCCCGGCTAGCAGGGAGCACGGAGGACAGCATCGGTTCAGCAGCAGGGAGCCTGCTGGAGCTGAGGCAGGGCCAGGCAAGTGGGCTTTCCCCACGCTGGGGGGGCCTGAGCAGGTATCTCTGCTGGCCTGCAGGTCCCTGTGCTGGGGAAGTGCTAGGTAGTGAGGGTCACCACCCTGCCCAGCACTTCCCAAAGAGCCAGGCTCTGCTTTTCTGGCAAAGGGCTTCTTTACATGGCAAGCGTAGGCAGGGAACGGAGCCGAGGAGATTAATTTCTGCTAGCCCCGTGTTTCGCAGTCCTTTCTTTAATTGGGGTAAATAGAATCAGAACGACAAGTGCAGAGTGATGGCTTTGATGTGCTATTTGTCTGGTGAGGAATTTGTGAAATATGTGTTTTTCTGTAGAGAGTGCATGGCTGTAAAGAAGGGCCAGAGTCAGCACAACCTCAGAGCGATGAAGAATAAAGCATTCTAGTTTTGTGGCCATTGATCTGATGACACTGTGGGTAATGGATGGACAAGGTTAGTCTGAGAATGTCTGATTTTTCTCAAATCATTGCTGGAGTCAGACTTAAGGTTGCTTCACCGTGCAATTCTGTATTTACCGTTATTAGAGATTCTCATATCTTCACATTCGCTTTGAATTTCCTATGCTTTTAGTGACTGATGGGTTTGGGAGGTTTTTTTAGAGAAGCATATCATTCTGGAAAGATATTTTTGTGTGATTATTTTTCTTTAACTGAATTCTATTAATCTTCCCTTGCTGCCTTAGATCCATGTTTTTATATGGAATTTCATTTTGCAGTTCCTGTGTTTCATGTTTTCTGTTAGTTGTTTGGGAAGTACATGCTACTGTTGGGAAAAATCCTTCCTTTTTTTTTTTATCCAAGCGCACTCATTTTGAGAGAAAGCTTAAATTCAGGGAAGAAGAGATCCCTGGTTAGTTAAGCAAACTTAAATAGCACAAACAGGTTCCAGACCTGGGCTATACTGCAAACTATTCTTGGGGAGAAGCCTCCACAGGCAGGGGACAGTATATTTCGTTATGAGGTGCTGCATGCTGTGCCTCCATTAAAGGAGCCTTTAAAGAAAGAGCTATGGCAGGAGAAAGCAGGAAAGTGGCAACCAAATTGATGCTTGCAAAAAAGAAGCAAAACACTTCAAAGCACTTAGGTATTTCCATAGCACCACCTGCCACTGAAGGCATCAGCCCCGGACTGTTAAGTCTGCCTGTGGCTTTGAAGACCCTTAGGATGCCTTACTGCTATGTAACTCCCAGATAACCACATTATGAAAACACTCCCACTTCCAGTTGCAACCTGCCAGAAGATGGTGTCCTATCCTATCAGACACAGGTCTCAGCACAGTGATCCAGGCATTCCTGACTGATTATTGCAGCTAATATCTAGTGAAGAAGCCAGGCATCCTAGAAAAGCTCCAGTTGACAAAACACAGTCCCTGGTCTCCCTAGCAACACCGATTACCGTGAGAACATCACCCCGCTGCTCCCTCATTTGTACCGGCCACCAGTGAAGACAGAGTCACCTTCAAGGTCTCTGCCCCAGTACTCCTCGCCTGCCACAGGTTTTGTCTTGAGCTGCTGAAGAAATTCACCTTTCTTCATAACCCCCCAGTTACTATGCTGTGCAGGAGCAAGCAGGCTCTTGGCTCTGAGGGTGCAGTCTGTGTATGCTGGAGACAGGATTTCCCTGGGCTTTGGGTGCACTGAATTACTCCCAGGAACAGTGAGAACTGTTGAGGGAGTTCCTGCCCTCTCCGTGGAGAACCCAGTTCCCCAACATAGCCCTCCATCAGTGAGCTTTTAGCACCCACCCACGTGGGTGCAAAACACAACACATCCACACACCCACTCGTCAGCACACACAGAAGTCTAAACAAACAAATCACCCTATAAACTAATCAGGCTCTTTCTCCTACAGGGCAGAGGAGGGAAAAAGACAGGCAGCTTTTTATTTTTGTTTCTGTTTTCCAATACTGGGGTCGCTCACAGTGTGCCTCTGGAAGCGCCTAAACAAACAAGAAAGCTGTTGTGGTCAGAAACGTTATATGGTGCCTGGCCCGTAAGTCGCCCAGGGGGTTCCTAGGAGCACTGGGAGAGATTCCCGCGCCACCCTCAGCCATGCGAGCGAAGATACCTTTGCATAGCACTGCCTGGGGTTTTGAAACCATACCCCCAAACCAGTGCTCTGCTAAGCTGCCTTAAATCTGCTAGCAGGTCCTGAGGAATGACCCACAAATCTTCTTTCGAATTTTTAATTAATTCCTTTCTGCTGAGTTCACTCCCCTTTTTTGCTGTGTTTCAATGAACAATCTCACAAATCAGTTTACTGGCAGGGATGTTTGTAGACATGGCAAATTTTAAGTCAGTGTTGCATACTATTTGCAGAAAGTGCATTTTCAATGTGTTATTACAGGTCTCTTCACCGTATCCGTTAAAAAAAATTTCCACTTGAAGAATGAAACTCAAAACTCAGGTTCACATTTGTACCCCAAACCCCCTAGTAGCTGGAAGGAGAAAACTGATAGCAAACAAACCCCTTCCACATCCTCTCTTAAGCATAGTTTTGGTTACCGGAGCAGCTGTGCTGGTTCAGCCTACAGGTCCATCTACCGCAGTATACTGTTTCTTGCAACAACCACAAGAAGAAATTCAAGGAAATGTGTGAACAGAGAAACTACTTTCCCAAAGACAAGCATGCCACGGTATAAATCCATTAGGGACTTTGCTGTTGCTACTGATATCACAGGGAGGTGTTCAAATATTCAGGTAAGTGGGATACTATGATTGATCAGACAAGCAGGTTGATTGATTAGTAGATCTCATCTAAGTCAAGGAATATACACATGTTTTTAAGAACACAGTGATTTTCATGGAGAATATCAAATACCCTGTGTGCCTCTCGCAATAAACTATTTTCAACCCACACCGCAAAATATTTTTGCCTGAAAACTCTGAGCTAACATAAAAATTATTACAAATTATTGGACATTGTGGCTTGAGCATGAACAAACTCTGACCTCCATAGCAGATAACATCTGATGCAGCAGGGCAGGCTCAAATGGAAACTGTGTGCCTTTTATGAAAGAGCAAAGGTGATTAGCCACAGCAAGAAACTCCCACCCGAAGGAGAGGATTAGCCATGTTTGACTGTCCTGAGATCAACAACAGACCTCATTCAAAGAGTTACTTTTTAGCTAAATGCATTTTATGTTTTAGTCAAAAACAAATTATTGGGTCAATCCTGGGGTAACTGGGTGAAAATTAATGGCCTGTGGTACTTGGAAGGTCAAAACAGGTGATCTAGTAGCCCCATTAGCCTTCAGCTCTCCGGGTCCATGAACGTACAATGGACACGTGCTTCATTATAGAGAGCGGTGCATGGCCTCAGCTGATATAAATAGACATTTGCACCGATTTACACCTGATAAGCATCTGGTCAGGCTTGCTCAGCTGCACACTCTGGCATGCGGTAGTGAAGTTTAAAACTAACAAATGACTGTAGCACATCAGAGCTCATGGACCAGATGGAGAGTGGGGATTGCAGGAGCCTCACTCATACACATGGATCTGGCAGGAGAAGTCTCGGTCTCATCCACTAGCCATTCCACTTGCAAACTGAGGAGAGCAGGCTCCTGGGGAGGTATGTTGCAGGCTCTGCTGTCTGAAGTGGGCTCCCCTGGCTTGTGTGGGGCTCTGGAAAGAGTGCTGCTTTGCCCACAGTTTCTCCCAAAGCTGCCTCCTCAGCAGGATGCTTGCGCCATTCCCCGACGCAGGGCCATCTCTGGACATCTCACCTTATGTTGCATTTACTAGTATTTTTTTGTCCTAGGGTTTATAAAATTGAGAGCAATTGGGTTTCTTACATGCTGCCATCAGGTTAGGGTAGTGACAGTGAACATTTCCTTTCCTATTGTCTGAAAGCTAATCTCAAAGGGAAAATTCAAGTTACTCTCAATTTCTGCCTGTTTCCACTTGTCTCTCCATGTATCATGCTACTAGTGTTTTCCTGTTTCTGAAATACTTTTTAAGTATGTGTAGGTTATCATGCTCACAGTAGTTGCTGTTTAACCAATCTCTCCAGACTTTATCCTTTTAATCTTTCTTTCTAAATCAATTCCTCCACTCCCTTGATCATTTCAGTTGCTCTCCTTTGAACAGCTCCTGTTTGTCAATAACTCTTCCTAATGACTCGTGTGGAACAGGAAATATGTGAAACTTCAAGGCGTAAAAAACACGGGAGCAGCCCAGGCTCCGAGTCCTGGATCCTGGGGATTCGTGACTGTAATGGAAGAGCAGCCTCCAGGGAATGTGCAAGGGCTACCCGTGGTGTCCATCCCCCCTGGCTGCTGCACACAGAGCCTATGGGACAGCTGGTGCAAGAAAGGCCGGCAGCGTGGTGATGGATGGGCTCAAGCACCCAAGGCCTGGAGGCCATGCTCCGGCCTCATTAGAAGATGTGCAAGAAATCCCTGTAGGTACAACAAGCTAGTCTGGTTTGAGAGCGGCCTCGGGGCTTGCAGGAAGAAACACTGTAGTTGTATCTCTAAAGCCAATTTACACTCGACGTGCATAGGAGAGTGGGGAACAGCCAGATGATATGAGGTCATTTACTACAGCCATAACATACTTCCATATGATGCATATACATTCTCCCCACAGGTGGGAAGTAATGCTGAGAAGTAATACCATGGATAAAGGGAAAGATATAGTCATTTAGTGAGGCATTTTCTAAAATATGGAAATCCAGCCCAAATTATGGTAATATAAGAGATTGTAAAGTACAGCAGGGGAGATATAAAATGGAGATTAAGGAGGGTATAAGGAGCTTTGCTGAACAAATCATACTGTGGCAAATCCATGCCCAAACTCTGTGGGCACCTGACTTCCCCCTGGGAGCAAAACGGTGCAGTTCTGCTGAGTAAGAAGACAAGAGCTGGTTACAAAGGAGAGCTGAGGGTAGGGAGCCATCCCTCCCGCAGCACGGGAGCTACCCCGCAGAGGAAACCTTCATAGTGTGAGCATGGTGAGCCGTCAGCTGGCTCACCCCAGGGAGGCATTCAGGGTACATAAAAAGTTTCCTCAACCATTCAAGTAAAACAGCCTCCTCAGACTGACAGCACTGTGGTTCCGTAAGAGTGGGGTCTTGAGGAGATTCCTCTCGCATTGAGGAGATTCCTCCTCGGTCTCCTCTACAACTCCAGCTTCTGCTTAGGGTGATGGTTTCTCCCTATGGAACAGATGAAAATGACACAGCGGGCTAGTGACTCTGGGGTTAGAGCCACATGTAGCCTAAGAGGAGGCCAAATGATGCCTACTTCCCAAAAGTATCAACTTTTTTTTTAGACTGCATCACATCTTAGTTTTGTGGAAGAAGCTTGTTAGAGAGAGCTTACACAGAAACAAAATGAACAAGGGTAAGAACCAGGAGCCAATACCCGCCACGGGAGCACATGGCCCTGCACCAGCGGATGTGCAGCAGCTTGCCCATCTGCACTGGGTGGGCAGCATGCAGCTTCCAGTCCGAAAAAGCTCAGGCACGAGAGCCCTGTAGGAGGGCAGCCCTCTGTGGTGGGGGTCACAGCACCTGGGAGGTGCCAGGTGAGTAGCAGACTCCGGGGTGTGTGTGTGTGAGGACGGAGGGGTCCTTTTTCAGTGAGACACAGGCAGGCTCAGGATGCTCAGCTACCCTTGCAAGCCCTCTGCCTTCCTGGGCCTGATCCTGGGCCCGCTGTAACTTGTGGTGCCTTCCAGGCTTTAATTCAGTCCCTGCGCATAGCGGAGAGCTGTACATGTCATTCCTTGCATAAGCCAACCTTTGGGCCTAGTGCTACAGAGCAGTATGCTAAAGCTGTTGCCGGGCATGTGTGCAGCAGCTGTGAGGGTCAGCAGAGAGACCTTTGTGTCTGTAACACCAAATGGACATTTCGCAGGCCTGATTTCCCTCTCTCATGACAGCCACAGCTCGGCCACGTGTTTTTCCTGCCTGGGGGCTGCGCTTTGGAACTGGAAACACCTCGTTGCAGCAGGAGAGCTGCCTGTGTGCAGGGAGAAGCAAAACATCCCCCCTCCATGCAAAAAGGCACTTTGGGGATGTCGACTTCTTCTCTCGCACTGGTAGAAATCAGCTCTCCATCTGTGTGTGGTGTTTTGTGTGCCCAGCACTAACAGGGCTCTGCCCATCAGTTCTCTCAGACGAAGTTGTTGAAATTTGCTGCCTTGCATAGACAGGCAAGTGGATAAAGGCCATCAATATTGTCTTTAGGACTGCCTGGCTAACCAGAAGGCTGAAGCGGGAGGGCTGAGTTACGAACAACACAAACTGGTTTGGTAGCTGAAAAGGTAGAAGAGCCAACACCAGTTCACCAAACCCAACCACCTGCTGCCTGAGGCAACCTGACACTGCATCCATGGCTAGAGTGGGACCAGGCACATGGAAAACAATGAATTTCTCTCCTCTAAGCCTTTTCACCCTGGGGGGGGGGGGCGGGAGCGTGAGGACAAGAGTGAGAGGAGAGAGCAACTCATGGATGTTTGTGAAAGTCTCAGGCTAAGAGGGCCAGAGGCTTGGGTAGATGGCACAGAAGATAAAGCTGTAAACTTTGAAGTGGATGGTAAGCTCCTGCGAATGCCCAAGGAATGGGAGCTCAGAGTAGCTGAGCTATTAACCAAAGCAGGCAGTGGCTCTTTCAAACAGCTTTTCCTACAAACACCTGTGGGACTGAGGGGCTGGGAGGGGGCCAATTATTGTAACCCTGTTTTACAAAGAAGCTAAAGATGATCTGATTACAAAACTGAGCGCCTTACCTCAGAACAAGGAGAAAACACTGAAAAAAATCATTAACGATAGAGTTAGAAAGCTTCTAGATGAGTCTAATGTGATAGAGATAAACCTGTCTGCCGGTTTCTGTAAGTGTGACTTGTGCTTCTCTAGCCTATTAGGATTCTGAGGAAGAGTTAATGAAATACTGGACTGAGGAGAAGGGGTGGGGGGGGATATAATTTATTTAAACTTTTCAAAAGCCTTTTGATAAAATATTTCACAAGAGGCTATTAAAGAAATTTGTTACCCGTAGGGTGGGAAGCAGAGTCCTGACATGGATTAAAACCTAGATAAGAGGTAAGAAACAAAGGAAAGGAATAAGCATCCAATTCTCTGCATGAAAGGAGGTTAATAGCAAGATGCTCCAGGGATCAGCATCAGGACCAGGGGTGTTCAATATGTTTATTAACGATCTAAGAGAAAGAGGAGAACAACAGAGATACAAAATTTTGCTGATGGCACAGTTTACTTCTTGCAGGCAATTTATTGGCTGCGTTTGACTCTCTTCTTGTGTTCGTGGCTTGTCTATGAATAGATCACCAGTTTTACTAATAGGCCTATAAATATAATTGGAAGTATGGCTCAGTCTGGTGAACAGTACTGAGACTGATTACAGGAGGAGACCTACAGGCGCTGGAACATCAGCCTGGGATGGATGCGGAGACGCAAAGCAAGGGAGCTTCTGCACTCAGCCTTCCGTCAGCTCTGTAAGCACTGCTCTCTGTAGCCCTGCTGCAGCTTGCGTCCCAGTCTGCTCGTGCGCAGGAGTGACTGTGGTGTGACCAGTGTTAGGATGCCCACCTGTACCATCATCACAGCGTTTCATACTTAGGCTCCTGTACGGCTTGAATCTGCTATGGATTTATTTGAGGTTGTGGGCCCTTTGCCAGCACCCCCCAAGCCATTACCCACGTGTGCATTTCTTGGGGGAAGCGAGCACTCACGCGTGCACCTTTATCTGTATTACTTCTGCATGCCAAGTCCTGATTTGGCAGATCCTTCCCGCTGCAGCCAAGCCTTTTTGCTGCAATCTTTAGGAATTAAGCGCATGCTTCACCACATCACTGTACTGCTGCCAGAGATGCTCTCCTCTGGCCATGTCCTGCACCCTGCCCCATCCAGATTGGCTTTCTGCACTGCCTCCCCGTGCTGCCCTTCCTCTGGCTCCTGCTCACTATTCATCACACCGACGGAAACACTCAGCTCCTAGCAAGGCAGTTATTGTAAGCAAGTTAAAAGTCCTCCTTCACAGTCACTGCTGCCACATAAGTTTGTTCAACTCTCTGTATTAAAGTCATTAGTGCCAGGCAGCCTTGGAGAAATGCTTTATGTCGTCGTTTTCCTCTACAGTACGGCAACCAGTTTTTTAGGCAGTTGAGGTAACTAACTCAGAGTACCTCAGCACATGCTGGTGGCTGCCTGGATTTCCATCCTTTGCCAGACAAGAAACATCTTCGAGACTTGATTAGAGGAAGCTACATATTCAAGTAATTTCTTAAATGGAAGCTTTCCTGAATTGGTCTCTGTTTGATTATCACCTGCTTCCAGTCCAGGGCTACTGACAGAAACCTTTTTTTTTTTCCCCCCTGCGGTCATCAAATTTCAGTTTATGTTGGTTTCCTATAAAGAGGGTATAAATTTTCTTGGCTGACCACACAAAGCAGCAGAAGCTCCCGTGCTTGCTGGTTTGTCCCAGCACTGTGTCAACACGACGGATGACAGCCAGGCAGATCAGCGCAGGGGCTGTGATTGCAACGGAGGAGGAGGAGGAGGAGGAGGAGGAAGAGGAGGAAGAGGGAGTGCTAGTCGGTCTGTACAATTCCTTGGCATGCAAGCTGTTACTGCTGAGGAAGAAATTCCCAGATGATATCTGATTCGACAGATCCTCCATTGTGACGCTGATTACTCAGAGGTTTACGGGCGCCCTTTCTCCTGCCGGCTACTGAGGGATGAATGGAGGAACAGGGGTACTCCCGGTGTAAGCACCTTCAGGGACCAGTAAGGGCAGGGTTGGTGCAGTTGTCCTCATGCTAATGAAGTCTGGTGCTTGAAGGCAGCGATTCCTCCTGTGATCTGCTGGCATTGTCACTTGACACTTCTCACCAGCTGGTGAGTAGGAAAAAAGTGTTCTGGTGTCAGTGGAAAATAAGTGGCTGTAGTGTGTAGTTGAGTTACTGGAGGTTTCATAATGCTGCCTTCAGTCTTTTATATATATATGTGTGTGTATATATATATATATATGCAACCACGTATGAGCAGAATGGCCTCCATCTCAAAGCTACTCCGTTCTGTCACAAGCAAGCTGGAACAGCCAGGCGGTCGTTTGACTAATGGCACAAAGGGAAGGTGCTAAGAAGGCAAATGCAATACGAACTCAAGCTCAGCATGCTGCAAACAAATTGAGCTGCTGCGCTAAAGTTGTGAAGAAAAGAGATTTTCCTATTACTTATACAGCAGCCCTAGACATCAGGGGAACAAGCAAGCTGGAAATGGAAATTTCTATTGATGAGAAGAAATTTGATATTGTTGTCATTGCTGAAACCTGCAGGGATTAGTCACATTACTTGGAATTTTTAACAGTGCAGTTACAAACATTTAAGGAAAAACAGAGTGAGTAAAGGCATAGGGGTGATGCTCTGCATTAAAGATGCCACTGTGTTTTTTCAGTCACTCAGTTCTTCAGAGCAGAGACTGATCCTTATGTTTACTGGTAAAACCTTTCAGAGGGTGACCGTTGGGGTCTTTCAGACACCACTAAATTAACAATTTAATAATGATTCCACTCATCTCTGTAGCATATGGAAATACAAAATACAGTTATTATGGAAGGATTCCAATTTGAAAAGATGCTAAAGGTTTTATGCAGTCAACGGGAAACAACACTGATGCTTCTGAAGTGTAGAGATGATAATTTTCTACTGTGAAAACATTACATTCAGGTTGAGGTAAAAGTCTGCTGCTGTTCTCATTAGGAAGGACAAAGAAGAATGAAATGCTGGTCTGGAAGCTGTTGGTTGCCTCTGGAGGGTAGGTCTCAAGTCAATGAGGGGTGCAGACTGAGATAGACAGATGTGGAAATCAGTATAAAGCAAAAAAAAAATCAGACTTACTGAATGTATTCAAGAACACATTGCACTGATACACACGGGCTTGATAGGAAGCAGCCTGGGAGCCATAAATAAAGAGAGAGAAACATTGAGGACAATTATAAATAACTTAAAAGAATGATAAGCTCCTGGACTGCAAATTGGCATGAGAAACTATTCAATGATCCATGCTTAACAGCATGATTAGTGTATGACTGGTTAATAACAGTGCAGAGAAACGTCACTGGGAAAAGCAGACATATGCACCTGCATAAGCTTTTGGACAATATTAGCAGCATAAACAGGTACAAAAATGGAAGAAAAAAGGATTGCTTTTGCATTTGCAAGTGTCCCTGCACCTGCACACGCATAACACCCCCCCACAAAAGGGCTCGCACACGCCTGTCCAACCGATCACCTGGCTGATAGAGTTAATAAAAGGTTATAGTCACTGTATGCTCATTCAAACCTGTTGCAGCAGAAGCTGTCGAGCCCTGGAAGCAGATACAGGGACCAGCGATCATGATTTGGTTACACTGAATATGAGCACAGGGAGTATGGTGCCAAGCAATAATATAGAGATATATATACCCTTGAAAAGGCTAACTTCCCAAATCTCAAAAGTAGAATTTATTAGGTGAGAGCATACAACGTATATGTATATATTTGTATAAATACTCATTTATGTACGAATCTGAATTGGGAGCTCCTTCAGCAAAGTTTATCAGAGGCCTCAGAGGCCACCATGGCACAGTCACATAAGAAGATGACTAGGGAAAAAAACTCAGCAAGACTGAGCAGTGAGAGAGGTAGTGTGAAATTCGGAATGCTTAGATACCATGTTGGGAGGAAAAAGGGGAGAAAAGGAAACAACCAATATTAACTAGAAGATTGAAGTTCAAAATAGTCATATGGGAACCTGAAGATCACTCTATATTTAATCCACTTGCCTTTTGTATAGACAATAAAAAGAACAGCCCAAGTCATAAGAGGACAAGTGTTACACTTGCCGTGTCCCCTGCAGCCACCAGAAGCCCAGGCTGAGCAGGAAGGAGGCAGGAAGGACCTGCACGGAACCTGACCAAATGCAAAGGGCTTTCCAGAGCAGCACTTACGCTGCAGGACTGAATGCTGCGTGTAGGTTTTTTACTGGTTTTCTATGGATCTGTGTTTTTCCCTCTGTACTTGCCTCAGGAGAAAACACATGTACAATAAAGGTAATTTTGTTGGAGCTGGGGCATTCCTTGTTTAAGATGTAAGATAGCCCTAAGAAGGAAAAGCAAATAAGCAAGCAGGTCCACAATGAGGGAATCTGAGGGCGTATGCATCCACCCAGCCAGCTTCCCACTGGCAAGCAAAGGTATCGGGGGAAATCAGACACCAGATCAGAACTTAGTGACAAAAGCTCCAGCCCCAGACAGCCAGGAGAAAGGGGCTCAGGGCCTGTGCCTGCTGCAGCAATCTTGTGGAAGCCCCTCAGGAGGCACAGAAGGATTATAATGCCAGGGCTGTGAAAAGCCTTGCCACGGAAGAGCACAGCAAGATGTAGGAGCGGAGCTGGGGCTCCAGTAAAGAGCAGCCTTCTCCTCACCTGTCCCCATGGTGTGTCCTTGGAATACCAGCAGGACCGAGGGAGTCTGGAGCACCTGCAGGTGGGAGGACCCCTGCTCTCCAGCAGGGATATGAGGTGAGGATGGTGGGGAGAGGAAGGAGGTGGTCAGGGGAGTCCTCTCTGTTTTGCTGCAGGAGTGGGGGAAGTTTCTGCCCCCTCCCCTTGCTGAGCTGGGGTGGCTGGGCGGCAGCGCCAGCTGGATGCTGGGTGTCACGCTAAGGTCCTTCTGGCTGTGACACTTCTGAAGTGTCTTTTCAGACCCTGGTGTCACAACTGATTCGTGCCCAGTCAGCAAGCGAGGCCAGAGATGCTGTCAGGATCACTCCCACATTCAATTACTCACGGCTGCCTGTGCGCAGCCATTGTCACTTGACCTCGTCTCCCATCCCTTCCCGAGGCAGAGGTGCTTCCAGGATCCCAGGAGGGCTGCTGCCCGTCAGAGGCTCAGGTTCCTCTGTCCTGTCCTCTCCCCTCCCTGCAAAACACCAGCCAAAGAGCCAGGATCCACAGGGAGGTGAAAGAAGGGATTAAACCACTGGCTCCATGTTCATCAGCTCCCTCAGCCTTTGTGGGAAGCACACAAAGGACTCTGGTTGCTGCACAGTGCTGCGTGCCAGACCATGAGACTAAAAGAAGCAGCAGGGAAGGAGAGAGAGAATAAATGGGTACTGAACCGGGACCCAGAGTACTAGCCTAGGGCTTTGCACTTGGCAGATCCTCATCATAGAAGACAACTTTGTGGTGCTATTACCAGTCAGCACTTCTCCCTCACTCCCTCACTCCCTTTCCCTTTCATCTAGGTTGCTGCAGTTGCATTTAATGACACAACAGATGTATTCATTTGCATCTTTATACAGATCTCTAAGCTCTACAAATGGGTGGGTGGGCGTGACCCCATTTCCCCAAATTATTCAGCACCTTTCAGTTATGCATTTCTCTCTTTTCTAATGTCTTTTTGAAGCACATGGAAGCAGCAGTGGAGAATTACTCTGCCGTTTTCTCTTGAGCATCTGGGACCCGATCGCTCCCCTGCCTGTGTGAATCTCCCTCAGAAGCCAACGGGAGCCACGGAGATGTCTGCACAGGCGGACTGCCTCCCCCACCACGTACGCACGCTTCCCAGAGAGGGGAAAAAGGCACAGATTTACCTGACGTACCCCCATGCTACACGGAAGATGGCTATAGGGAAGAAACAAGGGGAAAACAAGTGACACCCTGTCTATTTATCAAGGGTGATGACAATTCTGTTGCTGCCATCAAGAGATCTGTAGTCGCATTTATGGGATGTGGGTGAGTTAAAATATTTCCCTTCACCGTCTGGAGGTGGTGTTTATGCGGAGCTGCTTGAAGCACGCTCCATGCCAATGACTCAGGGAGACGCCACCACCGGCATGGAAGATCTGTCAGGATGGCCGGGTGCTGGTGTGTGTTCTTCAGAGCTTCCTCTGCACCAGTGCCCAGGTCCCTGGCCCTGAGATGGGGGCTACCTGGCCAGAGCAAAACGGTTTAAATGTGTGGGTAATAGGTTTTCACATAATTCCAGATGCTGCAGGAAAACAGCGTGGTGCGTTAATCCTGAGTCTGGAGCACAGCATTGCCATCTCTGCTGCCCAGACTGAGGACAGGAGGACAGAAGAGAAGGAGAAGAGAATAAAGGAGGGGAGAGGAAGGACTGTTCCCCACTGAGCTGCCATATATACTTAGGCAACACATCAGGGGAGCAGTCCCAGACCTTGCATGGTGGAGTCAGATGCACAGGAAAGAACAGCTCCTATCCTGACTCTCCTTCTGCCTGCCCCTTGCTCAGGCCAGGTGGCTCTGGGGCCACATGCTGGTGAGCAAATATTGGTGTGACACCTTGTGAGAGCGAGCAATGAGCGAGGATGCCAGTGCCATTGGCAGTGTTCATCTCAGGTTTAATTTATGGGCTGTGCTTTTTTTTTTTTAAACCTATGGCCACAGATATATGTAATCCCATCACTCTGTGTGTGCTGAGCACTGCTGTCGATCAACGGCGCTTTGCATCAGTACATTTTCATATAAATATGTATGTTCTCCTGCTAACAGTATTATTATTTATTATTTGTGTTACTGTCGTGCCTCAAGGCTTCTTCGCAGGGACCAGGTCCCTGTTGTGCCGGGTGTCACGCACACGGTGAGAGGCAGACCTGGTTCTGCACAGCTTCTAGACTAAACACACCGTAACAGGCACAGTCTGGGGTGCCGAAGAAAAAAAAGCATTTTGAAGTTGAAGTGCTGAATTCAGCAAGCCAGCGGCAGAGCTGGTAGCAGACCTGGGCTCGTGGTGACTTCCTATCCAACACTCATCAAGGCTTCTCTAGTACCAACAACCTGGTAACTTTGACTTCTTTTGGGGAAGAAAATGGATGAGACATTTTACAAGGTGGAATTTCCCTCTGATCCCTCTCTCTGAATACCCTCATGTGCAGGAAAGCCAGGATGCACACAGATAGAGGAAAAAAAAGGTGCCTCAGGGAGGGGTGGGGTGGCACGTCCATCAGAAGTCTGATCATTACTCCTTCTCTCTGCCATCCCTGTGCAGAAACCAGCAGCAACCCCTCTTATGCCTGAGGCATGGTACCCCTTGTTCTGGCCCATGGCCACTCTTGGGAGAGTACCCTGAGCGTCACACCATATAATGTGAGATTTCTTCTCCTCCAAAAGGCCTGCCCAACAGGACCACCTGAGCACAGGAGGCTCTTCTCTATTCCTTGTAAAAGGGCACTGTCTTTGGTGCCACTGTCAGGGTTTTGGTAGCAGTGGAGGGGGCACAGGGTGCCCTGTGCGGGAGAGGTCAGGGGCTGCCCTGTGCTGGTCCCAGTTGGTTGGACCTAGCTCCATAATGGGAGGCACCAAACCACCACACACCAATGCCGCAGCCAGTCGGAGGGGCCCTGGCCCTGCTGCTTGAGCAGGGTTAGGGGAGGGTGGCATGGGGCAGGGGGCTCTGGAGGGGACACGTGGAGTCACAAGAGAGAAGAAACAAGAGGAGACATAGGAGGCGATGTCAGGATGCACAAAAGGAAACACAGGAAGGGACACAGCAGCAGATACAGGAGGAGGCACATGGAAGGGGACAGGGCTGGGAGCGGCTCTTGAAGGGAGGGACTCCATGCTGGAGGGAAGCTTGGGAGGGGACTGTGGGGGACCCACGCTGGAGCAGGGACACCCCCAAAGGGACAGCAGCCTGTGGATGACCCAGGCTGGAGCAGGGTATTAATGAGAAGGAAAGAGCAGGGGAAGAAAAAAAGCAAAAAACCAAGAGTGACAGCAAGAAAGCAACCTCCTGCACTGCCCATCTCCTCACCCAAGGGACTGGCAGGGACTGTGTGTAATGAAAGTAAGAGTAACTGAAAATGGGGCTGGTGGGAGAGAGGCATTGGACTGAAGTTGAGCCTGGGGAATGGGGAAGAAAGGGGCTTCTCTTGGTGTTTAAATATCTAAGTCTTCTTTGTTTTCCAACAACCGAATCAGTAAGTAAAAGTTTATGTTAATTGGAAATAAATCAAATTTGGTGAAACTCCTTGAGACTGTCTTGCCTGCAACAGACACATATGAAAAAAATTTGAGGTTCTTAGCTGATGGGGCTATAAGGAAAAGCTTCAGAAGGCAATTCAGGATCGTTGACAAAGCCCTCAAACCAGAAGCAGAGTGCAAAAAGCCCCTGGTATTTCTCTCGTTATAAATCTGTACACGGCCACTGAATGTGCAAGAACAAACACCAGCAGATGACAATGGAGGTCACGCACTGCTTCTAGCACCAGAGTCCAAGACACTTCATCTAAGTCACGGCTGCTGAATGGATCTGGTGTGACCAAAGGAACACTGAGTATCTTAAGACAGCCAGGTTTCCAGTCTTCATGAACCAGCCAAAAAGAAGCAAAATACCACTACATGTTCTCATGTTCTTATGCCCTTTGCAGAACCACATCACTAACTGATCAGGATAGCCAGGGACCAGGCATGCTGGTAGGTGAAATACTGGCAGATGCAAAAGCAGTAGGTCCCATCCATTGCATGCTGGTTCCCCTGTGCATACGTAGACCGATCTGCACACATCAGCTGCATCTGTAGCAGTTCTGTATCGCAGCCATTTGCACAGAAATCCAGTAGACTACTGCTCAAAGCATAGGGCAGCCATTTGCCCAGATCGATACAGCTGGGACATCTGATGCAATTCAGCAAAGCCAGGGCACCTTTTCTGTCTCTCAGACAGCAAAATTCCCCTTTATTTTGACTGAGATTAGCTCCTTTCTTCTGCATGTCCTGAGAGCAGCTATGTTTGTCTTTCCTAATTGCCTTGCAGTCACTCTAACTCAAGCCTAAAAATGGTCCGCTGAGGTGTACCTCAAATAAAATCACAGAAATGTCCCTGTATGTTCCAGTACCAGCACCCGGGAAGGGAGAGATCTCAAGGTCCCACAGTGAAATGGCTAGTGAAATTTAATAAAAGCAATGGCAGTCAGATTTATGTAACTTTTATGAAATCAATAGTACTGGACTCTCCAAAATGACTTGAAGGGCAAGACCCCATACAAATGTAATTAAGCACAGATGGCAGCATGCTTTCTGTGCTCGTGAACACTGCTGCAAAGCTGTGTTCACTTTAACGTGAACAGCAGTTGCCTTGAACTTGCTGTTGCTGATGCGAAAATACCATTGTCTCTAATCAAGGCTGCTTGTAATGTAACAGGCACTCATCCTTATTTTAATGGGGCTGGTGTTTGTGTTGCAACACTCTGCAGGAAACAGGTAGGAGATGAGAATGGGTTTGTGAGATGAAGTTTCGCCTATAATGTCCAGACCTCATTCAACTGACTTTTACCTCCTGTTTTCCCCAAAGCAATGTCACGATTCCTTTGCAGTGCAGGACCATGACCTCCTCCCCATCCCAAAGCAAGGCGCCCATCGAAGGGCTTGGGTGGGTTCGTGGCACAGGTGAGTGAGTGCTGTGGGGAGCATTTGTCTCCTTGAATAGTCCCCAGCCGTGTCCTCCTGCAGCTTTGTGCAATGGCCTTTTCCTTCTTGTGTCCCAGGCCGCCAGCACTCCCATCCCCTCCACCCCCTATCCTAGCTTAAAGGGTCACACGTGCAGCAGGAGAAAAGCAAACAGTCTGGGATTAAGACCTATATGAAGTGAAGAAAAGGTGAGAAAATTCCAGTCAGTACACAAATTGTAAGTGTAGGTGGTTGAGAAGTGGATGGAAGGAAGAGGGTGATCACACGTTTTAATTTTTTCAGTCTTCCTTACCCGAATGTTTTGTTTTCCTGCTGGATAAAAGGCACATGGAGGTAGACGGGTGGATGTCACAAAGCTGTCATCAGGCTGTTTTCCACACTTATTTTCTGAAATTTGAAATGACACTGAAAGTTGAAAATTTGGAAAAAAAAAAAAATTCTTCACAGAGCTATCTGTACACCTCTGTCATAATTTTAAAAGGAGAGATATATTTTTAACAGCCTCAGGGGAAAAAACATGTTAGGAAAGTTCAGAAAAGCTTGAGTGCTGTTACAACCCAAAAATACTTCTAATCATTAAAGGCATTGCCTTTTTAACCTTCTCGGCTGACTCTAACGCTCTCCCTGGCTTTGACTAACACCTTGCTCCACCAACACGCAGTCTGTCTCTACAAACAGACCCTGGGATGTAACCTCACGGGCCATGTGGGCACTGCTCAAGCTGGAAGTTGTCACTCCTGCCCAGAAACGGCCTCAAAAGGCTCTATTCAAGCACAGCTATCTAATGCAGTGGTTTTCAACTTATTCAGCCCTGCTAATGGCTTAGGGGCTATGTTGCAGGGAAGCACAAAAGGTAAAGAAAAGCCACCCCAACATCTCCAAAACTAAGTTGATGATAAAGGGTTCTGTACCGCTGCTAGGCAATTTTTAGAGGTCCACAAATAGGATTGAAAACCATGGTGAGGTGCTTCAGTCTGCACTGAAGCATCTGTGTTAGTCTGCCCTTCTGAGACACCAAACACAAGCTGTGGGCTACTTCAGTGTGACTAAAGGGTACCTTCCTAAAGGCCTAAATGTCAAGGCTGGTATGAACAGCTCACGAAATTGGTCAGGAGCTGTGGAAATTTTGAAGTTGAAGATAATACCTTTCTTTGTTTTCCAGTTTTGGTATTTATTCCATTTTATTTTTTTATATTTGTGTCCCCTCTTTTCTTTGGAGCCCTGCCATCTATTAGCTGAATCTGTTTTCACTGTCAAACCTATCATTTCCTACTAGTGGAAGACATGCTGAAATTGCTTCTTGGTGAGAAAGTATGGTTTTGCTTTAATTGTTTCCATGCAAACTGGTAATTCTAAATTGTGGAAGATCATGAATGTAAACACCAGGAAATCAAACTAATTTTGCGTAGCTGAGTTGCTACAACCCCCCCCACGGTATAAACCCCCACAAAACCCAAATGTTTTAACTTGCAAGGTGTTTGGTTTTTTTTCCCTGTTTGCTGCCATATTTTCTTTTCCACTCATTGGACCATTCCTGGTTTTTTGCTGTTTAAAAGCCTGGTCTTCTTATAGTTGTAGTTATGGTGACATAATAAACAAACGTGAAATTATAAGCCATTTTCATTGCTCATCCCATAAGACAGTACTCTTCCGTTAGCATGTTAGTTGGATGCTCAGCTTCCTGCAAGTGTGTCTGGATCTCCCACTTCGGTGTAGTGTGTGTGACTGGTCCATTTCACACCCGGAATATCTTGCCCGTGTGGATGATGAGCTTATCGGGGAAGGGAACATCTGCTCTCCACATCTGTGTCGTGCTGAACACACTGAAGATCTTTTAGTTGGCTGAACACACTGAAGATCTTTTAGTTGGCTGCTACCAGTGGCTAGAATCTTCATCATTAATAACAGAAAATAAAAACTTGGCTTAAGCATCAGGGATTCCTTCAACTATTGGGATTTTCTTTCCCCTCAAACTATTAAAGGAAATTTTCCTTTATGAAGACTATTTTATTTCAAAAACATATACATATTATACAATCCCCAAAGTTTAAAAGAAGTGCGTAAATTGAGGGGGATGAGGGTTAAAAATACTTCTTAAAAAAAAAGACATTCAGCCTAAGTTATTCTTTTTTTCCAGTTCCTCCTCCTAATATTCATAGGCTTCTCTGATAGTTTAACCGTGTGTGGGTTTATGTATCTGCCATTAGGTGGGTAAATTCGAGAATACTTCCCGAAATTAGTAGGGATTAGGAGCCTGCACAATAGGGAAGTTAGGGCCTAAAATGCCTTTTATGTGGAACTGAAGTCAAAACATAAATGCACTCATCTTCCTCCTTTTCCTCCCCCTCTAAGAGCTCAGCAGAGCCAGGAGTATTTGCCTTTAAAGCTCCTTTCCAGCAAGGCTGTAACAGAACTCAGGTCCCAGAAGATAAAGAATTTTTTTCTTAGATCTTCCAAGCAACATTCTAGGTTAATAGCGCTGTCTTCCCTCTTTCTTCATCATATACCTGTTTAAAAGGTACAAACATCTTCCAATATGCCAGCCTGACAGGGCTCAGATGGGGGAAGATCAATATTTTATGGCCTTGGTAAGTGATTGCCTTTATGGCTTTCAGCTGCTTTTAGGATTTGCTCCCTCTCATGTATATCAGAGAGAAAAGCAATAACAGTGTTGCCTTAACTGGCTGCTTTTGTGTTTAAAGCAATGATTTCTTGGGCTCATGCATTTCCATGCTTTCTTACTGAGATCCCTTGCTAGATTTTATCACACAATCCCAGTTATCCCAGTTCACAGGGCCGTGAAATAGCCCAAGAAGTACCATGACACACATTTCGCTTATGAATATGCACTCATTCATGCTGATGCTGTGACAATCACATTACGGTCCCTGCAGTAGCACTCTCAAAGCTAGAGCTAGTCCCATAACTTGTTTGCTGTCCCCCCCCCGCCAAGAGGGACCGGCTGCCATCGGGATGCACATCCCAACTGGGGTGGGGTCTCTGCCGAACCTCCCGCGCTGCCTCCTGCAGCACCTCAGCTTGGGACACCTGAGGGGTCAGCCTGGCTCTGCAAACGGGGGGAAGGCAGGGGAAAGCGGGCAGTAACAGCTGGATCTGAACCACCAGAGCATCCTCAGAGGACCATGTCGCACCCCGTGGCGTTCAGAGCGAGGGTTTCTACTGCTGCCTCGCTTCTTGTCTGTCGACGCTTATTAATACATTTTCTGGCCCGGTGCTCCCATGACTCCAAAAGCAAGCTTGCTTTAGTCACTGCTCTGCATTGTGTTTAAGTATGTGCTTGGCCCTTAGCACACGCTTTCAGCTGGTTGAAGCCAAAGGGCACTAAGCACTGGCTTAAATACCCTCTGGAATGTGAACAGGGACCCAGGGCCCTGGCAACCCCAAGTAAGAAGCAAATGCAAAGGAAGGCTTCCTCTGTCAGTAAACAAAACAAAGCAAGCTGATTTTTAAACCTTTTGGCATGTCTGGGTGTCTTTACTGCCACTGATGAAGAATAAACAATGCAATTATTAATTATTGATGATCGCTAATAAGAATGATGATTATCATCTCCATCATCCAGCCTTGCCATTCCTGCCACCTCTCTAATCAGTGTGATCTCACTGCTATTATACATAATTGCGATCTTCCAAGTCAGGGTAGGCGAGGAAGCAACCTTGCAGTGTAAATACTAAATACTTAGCATAACAAGAGTGAGAGCTCCCCGGCTTGGAGCAGAGCTAAGCAAAGTCACGGGCTTCCATTCTTTTTAATTTACCATCTGTTCTGTATGACACAGCCTGCTTCTCTTTAGGGTTTAGTACCCATTTATTATCCAAAAGCCACCTCTGCCTGCTATTAAAATCACGTTGGAGTGATTTAGAGAGGGAATCCGTCCATTTGCCCAAGTGGAAAGATGTGTCATCAGCATAAACCTAAATGCTGCAGCCTTCCTGGACTCCAGGACTGGGAACTGCCTCACCAGCACACGTGCCTTCTGTCAGCTCCAGCCCCTTCTCTCTTCCCGGCAGAGCCAATTTCCACGGACTTGTCATTTGTGCACGTCCCCTTCCCTCCTCTTCCCTCATGTTACACATGCACACACTTTTCCATCTTCCCTTTTTCCTCTCTGTCTCCCACAAGGCACCTGACTGAGTTCCATCCCACTGCTGCCCCATCTCTTCTTCCCCGTTAGCCCCAGCCTCCCCAGGCGTTACCCTCTGTCTGCTGCAGGCTAAGCCAGCACACTCGCTATTCTTCCCGCTCCACTCCCTTTAATCATTTTCTCTTCTGTATACCTGGCCACGTGAGCATGCTCCTTACCCCTGCATTTTCCAACATGCACCTTTTTCCCACGTCCTCTCACTTGGCCTTACCCCCTCTCCTCTTTTCCAGCTCTCACGGTCCTCACCATTATTTAATAAAACACAGCGCGGATGAAGATAATTGTCATCACTTCCACAGTCCCCTGGGACACCTCAGAAATCTCCCACAGGTACCCAGACAACCATCTCACCCTAATAGCGAATGACTGTTAAACTAAGCAAGAGATTTTCAACACTCTCCACAAATTGAACCCAACAACACCCCCTCCACCTCCATAGCTGCCTTCCATGGCTTTAGCCACTTCAAATTAACTGAGCAGCCCAGAGCTCTCCTCAGGGATCCAGGACGAATGGGATCTGGGCCGAAAACAAGCCAAGGAAGGCAAAACAATTAAATGCAAGGCAGCTTGGCTCCAGGACCCTGGGGCAGGTCTTCTGGGGGACAGGAACCCTGGGGGAGCCCATAGCTGGGAGCTTGGTCCCTACAGAGCCATCAGGTGGGATATAGGTGTCAAAGCCCCCTACACAGAAGAGAGAGGGCACGGTGGTACCAGGAGTACCGCACGCATCTGTCTGTCCGTGCAAGTACCAAAGGGAGACCTTTCTGTGCAGTAAATATTTAGCATCTCAGTTGGTTTGCTGAGACAACAGCCATTTTGTTCTCAGCCTCACTACAGGAGAGGCATGTGTGCTACACTTTCCCATGGAGGGTGGAAGATGAATAGAGCCATTGCCCCAACTTAAAACATTTTAATGAAAAACCTGGCCTCACTGATGTGCGTCCTTGCTTGCTGTTATTTTTCCTTACCTAATTTACCTGATAGACTACAGTAGGGGGAGGGAGGAAAGGAGAAAGAAGACAAGGGAAAAATGGGTATGTTTTCACCAGAAATTCTGAACTGATTCAAAATTAATTCCTCCCCTCTATTTTGAATCAATACTTCAAAATCAAAAACTCAATTTTTGTTTTAGCCTCACATGCCTTTTTTTCCCCACCAAACAGGCTATAATATATGTTCAGATTATTTTTTTTAAAAAGAAATAATGCCCTGAAAATGAAATGACATGTTAAGACTTTTTAGTATTTCATTTAGAAATGGTGATTTGAAATGAGAGTTACGATTCAGTACTTCCCTAGGCGGGCGGCCACCTGATTTCTAAGAAGGCTGATGCAAAGAGGGGATGCTGAAGTACCAGGGCTTCTCAAGAAGCAGGTCATTTGGATCTCCCACTCCTCCTTGGACAGCTTGTGGCTAGATGGCCATTTGTCCCCATGGTGGGGTGAAAGAAGAGGAGGCATCCTAGACATAGTTTGCTTCAC
The DNA here is from genome assembly GCA_034008185.1 of Gorsachius magnificus. Lineage (NCBI taxonomy): Eukaryota > Metazoa > Chordata > Aves > Pelecaniformes > Ardeidae > Gorsachius > Gorsachius magnificus. The sequence continues at coordinate 128,506,347 of CM067081.1, forward strand.
ACTGGCTACCCTCAGCGAAGAGCAGAACTGCAGAAGCCAAGGGAGCAGGAAACTGTCATGAGATGAGTAAGGGCTCAGCCTGATTCCTGTAGAAGCCTGGAGCTGTTGGGAGAAGAGTGTGGTGGGAAAAGCAGATCCGCCTTACCTGTCCTAACCTTGTCCCATTGTCCCATGCCAATTCTGTTGGGTTCATCCAGACAGAGCACACCTCAGCCTGAGAGCAGAGTGGGATGCTAGGGTGTGCTCTAGCACAAAAAAAGGGGGCAAAAGCCCCTGCAGACCACCTGGGCTGCAGGTGTACGGGGCTGGAGAAGACTGATCGATTGCTTAAGAGAAAGATGGCTCATGACCTGTTGCTCCGGACAGTGAAATGCCCCTGCTTTCATTCTTCTCTGGCAAGCCTGACAGTATCTTTCACAGTCAGCTGGGACACAGCAACTACTCCAGCCCAATACCTCCATCTAACCAAGAGCCAGCAGATGAACACCTCACAGGACGGTGGTGAGGGGCTGAAGCGAGAACCCCTGGGCTGGAGGAGCCAAGGGGGTGGCAAGGCAGGAGGGGGCACTGGCAGAGCTGGTGAGGGGACCCCCAGGCTGGGAGGGCCAGAAGTTACTGCAAGTTGGTAATGTGGTGCATTAGCAGAGATGTGTGCATAGGGGAAGCCATATAGAGCTAAGTTTAGCTCCAGTCAACACCATCAGTCTTTCACTTTCATGAGCACTAAAATTGACTGAAACTCACTCAAAATATGTATTTTAAAAAATGGGAAAGGAAAAGAAAATGTCCGGTTCCTGTAAGATGATCAATAACAGCCAGTGCTGGAGATGACTTTTTCAGCCACAGAGAAACAACTGTTATTGTTGAATTGCTCGGGAACTTTGCCAGTGGACAAAGATAAACTAATAATGTCAAGGAGAGGAGGGGTGAGATTGCTGAAACCTTAGCTACGGTAAGAGGGTTGATAGAAACACTTTCAAGCGGCATGTGGCAGGCCTCACAGAAAGCAATCAACTCCAACCAGGCACCAGGGAAAGCAAGGGGTGGGAGAGCACACACCTATGGCACCTCGACACTGCTGCCGCTGCAGCTGCCCAGGCAGGGGCGGCACAGGATGCTCCATCGACCTGCTTCAAATGCTAACCCATGCCATGCCGGAAAACAGAGGGCCTGGTCTCCAGCGGGACTCTCCACACAATTATTTTGTTGCCCTGCACTGCAGCCTGGCTTCTCCTGCTCCCACATGGATGTGAAGCCCAGAAGGGCAGGCACTGTGAGACAGGAGCACAGGGAGCCCATGGAGCAGCCCTGTGGCTCCAGGAGCAAATCGCCCTCTGTTACCAGAACTGCTTCAAACATGCATCGCTTAATACTGCAAAGCAGCCACTACCGAGGCTTCAATTCTGCAGCTGCATCCCCTCTCACCCGTGGCTCTGCAGTAATCGATTGCAAGCCCATGCATCGCCCAGAGCATGCAACCCTGGTGGACCCACCCACTGCATGGCATCGCACAGAGGGGTCTTTTCTCTGGCTGCCAGAGAGCCAGCCATTAAAGGGGGTCTGCAGGCTCTTCCAGGGCAGTTTACAGCAGTTGCTAGGTTGCTGACTGTAATAGTTTTGACTGTGAAGGGCTCCAGGGAAAACTGGAGCAGTCACAGGGTCATAGTTCCCAGAGTTTTTGCCATTTCATCCTGGACAAATAGTAAATCTTATTCCCTAAAATAAAGCCCTTTGTATTTTGTGAAACACTGCACTGAGGGCCGTTTCTCACAAGACCCTGTTATTCCTATAGCACCAGCCACATGACACCAAGGCACAGATTTGGGCCACGGTGTCCACTGACAATAAATGGAAAGGCCCTGGACAGACTCCAATTTCTGCTTGTGAGACATAGGCTGTTCTGTCTAATCCTGACCTTTTCAGAGTTTCCAAATACTCACTTCCATTAGTAAAGAAAAATCACTGCACATTTTGGGTTTTGTGCATTTGCTCAAAATTTCCCATAATTCAAGGGATGACAGACCAAATCCCAAACCAGACAGTTCTCTGGCTGATGCTACAAGGTGGGGCAGCTGAGCCACAGAGTGCCGGAGGGGCTTGTGGATGGGTGCAGAACCAGCCAAAGCAAGAGTCAAAACCAAAACCCAAGGGTCCTGATTTCCAGGGCTGTCTTCCAACTGCATAAATGGTGTTTCCTAGAAGTTCATGCACCTGTCATCAGCAGTGGGGTAATTACCCCTGCTTCACCCTCACACCTTTTTCTTATATCTGTGGGTCACTGGCTGCTTGACAAAGGAAGCTGGTATTTTGTCCCCTGTGTTGTGCAAGGGGAAACTGAGGCATGGAGGAAGGTGAAGTGACTTGCCTGAGGTTATTCAGCAGGTGAGTGAGATACCTGGGGCTAAAACCATGAACTTTCAAGAGCCCAAGGTCTTTCGAGTCTCAGGGTCAGCAAATACTCAGCTCTGAATATAGGTATCTGTTGCTAGTTTGATGAATGGGGAGGGAGAGATGTCCTTTGCAGCATTTAGGACCTTGCCACCCACATTTATTTGGGCCTTTTGGAGGCTGCAGCCTCATCACGTTCAACAAGAAGAACTCAGATCCTGCAGGGATGGATGGTGCCTCAAGTTACCACATATACGATGGGTGTTAAGGCATGTCAACTCTGCAAGCATTCCATCAAACCCTAGGACCCTAACCTGCTGACCACACCCCTTAGCTAAGGAGTTTTTCGCCTGGCCCGCTCTGTCTTCAGCATCTCTGCTGCTAACAGAGGTGCTTATTTGACTCTGACACTTGCTTCTGCAAGGACACTTCAGCCCTGGTTGCCCCCAGCTCAGTATGCACAGACCACAGAAAAGTCACCGCAAGTGCCCGTTGACTGCTCACTCCCACCAGCCGCCACGCAGGGGGGAGCCCACACCTCCAGGAGAGCCCAAGCCCGGTGCTTCCCTCCCTCTCCATGTTTGTGTTGCTCTTTAAATGGCTTTGTTTTGCTTAAGCATCCCTTTTAAAGCAATGTTTAGCTTCCAGTTGGAATGAGCTCCAGGAAGCATGGCCGGGGCCCTGCCTGGAACAACGGCCTGTAATTTACGGTGAGTTATGTTTCAATTACCTCGGTGTTATAGCGTCTTGGTGAGGGCAGGCATTATGTCATGTCAGGGATACAGGCGAGGGAGAAAATACAGACGCTCCCATTACAGCCAGTGATGGAGCAGTTTTAATAATACTGCAGGAAAAAAATAAAGAGAAAGGGAGCGCAAATGACTTTCCAGCCATACCATTACTGCACATTAGTAACACGGTGCAGCCAGGGAGAGAGAGGGGGAGAGGGGAGTGGGGAAAGGAGAGGCACAGCTGAGTAACAGGGAAGAGGAAAGGGGAGAGGACATAGGCAGGGAAAAGGGGAAAATGGGGCGAGGCAGGAGCAGGCAGGGAAGGAGGGAGGGAAGGGGGAGGGGGGAGGGAGAGAGGGACAGAGAGGGAGGAAAGGGCACCCACAGAGCAGGGGAAAGGCAAAGGGGCTGAGCGAGAGAAGCAAGAGGAGAGGTGGCAGGAGAGGAAGGGTGAGGTCCTTGGTGAGTTACAGAGGGATGCTGGCTGCCTCAACCCCACGGCTCGCCCACCCCACAGCCCAGGCTCCCACATGTGGGGGGCTACTGTGCCCCCCGCACCTCTGCCGGCCCTGGCTTACCGGCTGGCTGCGGGGAACGGCGAGGCAGGTGAGAAGCTGCAGGAGGAAAGAGGAAGAGAAGCAATCGTTATTAGGCTTTTGTGAACGATATTGCTTTGTTGCTGGAACAAAGCACTCGACTTTCCAATAATAACAATCTACTTTTTTTTTTTAAATCAAATTTCCTTTGTCGTTGTGGCTTTCTTTAATTTCTTTTCAGCAGGGTAAGCCTCTCACTTCCAGCTTACTGCCTCAGTCGCTGCTCTGCCTTAGTTCAGTCACTCCTGCCCATGTGTGCCAGCCTCCTCTCTCCTTCTTTATTTTCTTGACACAAATGGCAGTCATTGCTCAGAGAATGTGCTGGGTGAGCCTGCTTTGTAATTCAAACCTTTTATTCAGGTTACCATTATGTACTAAAGAGGAAAATATGGATTGGCTAAAAGGCCTCCTTACGGATGGTCCCCTGACTGGGAGGGGAGGGCTTGGGTGCTGGAACTCACATAGACCTGCTGCCTCCCTGCCCCGCTCATCACCTGCCTGGGAATCCAGCTCATCCTCACCTCCACCTGCCTTCCCACTGTAGGAGAAACCCCTCAGGTTGGAGATGAATTTGGGCCTTTCTGTCACTGTTCATACTTGAGTGTAGCCTTATTCTACCAATGCAACACCATAAAGCCCCAGGACACCTAAGGCAGGGATTTCCCACCATCACAAACGGCTTCATGTTACTATGGCAGTAAAAATAAAAGCTGTCTCCTTGTCCCTCAAAATTAGGGTTTCCAGAATGCTGTGTTAGAAGAGAGCGGGGATGACATTGCAGCATTTCAGATTGTGCACCTGCAAGCCTTTCAGTACCATATCTGTACAGTACCAGTGATTGCAGTTGTGCAAATGTGACCTGACCCAGGCACTGGCACATGGTGCCACAGCTCTTGTGCATGCAATAAGGATTGCAAGCCTGCCTTATGTCAGTTATGAGAAAACAGGACACCAAATGATCTGGTTTAACATTAAAAGAGAACGCATAGGCAATCCCCATTCCAGGGCGAAGCCTTCAGAAACAGTGCCCCCATCAACGTGCTCTGATTATCTGCATGAGTTTACACGGTATCTGCAGCTTGCCACTGTGTGACCGGCATTTTTACCATTCAGGTACAAAGATGCCAAATGCTGGTTCAACCTACTGTGGAACCACGCTGCAGGCTTCTGAGCCCCTGCTCTACAGTGTGCTGTGTGTTAGACCGTTTGCAGCTGTGGGCTGCAGTCTCCAGAGCGGTCCTTCTTAGTGATGCTCACACCTCGCCTGCTGCATCAAAGCAGAGGGCAGCTGTGCCTCCCTCCTGAAGGCGTCCGGATAACACTGTGGTCGGGCACATGGAGTACAGGTAGGAGGATCTCAGAGGTCAGGGGACTGCTACCAGCAATTTAAAGTGGAGGTTCCATCAAAACATTCTTCAGCCACTGGATTATCCCAGTTTTATAAGGATAAACACAACAGAGGAAATTATTAAGGTGGTCTAAGAACCATATTAAGAAGTTCACCTTTCCTGCTTGTCCCCTGATGGAGTAGATGCTTTTCTGGTGAAACTGGACTTTTTGCCTGAACTTTCCAGGGAAGATTTCTATTTCGTCCCTGGACGTCCCTGAAAAGGAGACCCTGAGCGGCCTTATATTGTCTGGAGTTTGTTGTTCACTTGGGGTCTCTTTGCCTCAGCGAATGTTTCAGAGGAGCTTACATGGTAAATGCATCTAGTCTGCATTATAAACTGGAGATATTTCTCTTTCCAAGTAGAGATTATCTTGTTTACTTATATTTTTTTTTTATTTATTTGGTGCCATGGGGATACCTCTACACAGGCAAGTAGGATTCTGTTGCATGCAGAAAAGGGCAATTTCACCCAAGCAGTCCTACCACAGCCCCTCACTTGCCTTGTGGCACATTTTAGCAGTGAGAATCTCTGAGAATCTCTTTCTTCCCTCCATTTCTGAACTCACAGATGTTAAACACAGGCGATGCAGATCTGATGATCTTGTGGTTCCAGCTTCTCCTCCTTGTTTCCAGATGCTAAATCACATTTAAAGATGTTAACAATACACAAAATACGCTCAGCATATGACTTCTCTGCGCAAATGATCACTGGAGCTGTCACAGGGGTATTATTAAATTGCCAAGGAGAAGAAACACATCCCCCCCCCCCGGTTCTGAATGGAAAGGGAGGCATCTGTGAGGCAGCTTCTCAAACAGGAGGTGGCCCATGCTTTAGAAAATGTTGAGGGTCCCCACACAGACAAACTTTATTTTAGGACGTACAGACTGAGCGATTTACCTGCACTGTGTTTATTGTTTTCCCCCCATGGTGGTCAGTCATTAAAGTCATATTGCAGCCCAGTCCTCGTCAATGGATTTTTTTTAAACACAGCACAGTGACTAGTGTCTTTACCTGCATAAATTTCCATATGATTTTTTTTTAACCTAAACCATGAAGTGCCTGTGGGATATGCAGATATGCCTTTGGGACCATTGCAAGTAAACACATGGGTAGCAGCATGTTTGCAAATAATGAACACTCTGAGACACCAGCTGAGAGAAAAGTGGGTCCTGCAGCACTAGAACTACAACAGGGAGTTGTTGGACAGCTGGGGAATATAGTTTTATTCCCCTTCACGTGGTGGAGAACTGGCCATGGATGCTATGGGAGGGCTCTCTGTCACAGACTTAGCAGAAGGATTCAGAATTCCCCTTTCCTCCTACTGTCAATAGCAATATTCCCTCACAGCTACAGCTCACTGCCCACTTGGCTGCCTGTGGTATCGCTCGAGATGCAGGATGAAACGCTTGCACAGTAACTGGGTCAGAGAGTCTCCTCAGAGGAGACCGCGCGGTGCTTCTCCTCGTCCCAGCCACCATGTTAACTGAGATGCAGTGCACAAGTGGAAGACGTGGTGTGAGGTAAAATAACCAGGCTTATGGCTGAATTTGGAAAATTTGGGAAATGAGGGCTGGCACAAAATTGGCTGCTTTGAGAAATTTAAAACAGCAGATCCTATAAGTCCTTCTGTAGCACAGCCCGGCCCCATGATATTGGGTTGTATAATAGGATATATTAGGATCCAGTTACAAGCCAAAGTCCACCAGGGAGTGGAAGTGTGAAACTTAATACAGCATCACAGAAATGGAAAGCTTCTTTAATGGCACAGAAGGGACTTGTGCTTGAAAGCATTTAACAGAGCCTTGGTAAGTAAACTGTGGTAATTGAGCTAGCAAAGGCATTTAGCCTGAATACTTTGTATATGTATAACAAAATCAAATAAGCACCAGGAAGAACTGTTCTTCAAAGGGATAATTTGAAATGCTTCTATTCCCTCTTCAGACAAAGAGCACTTGTTTCAGCGTGCAGACTTCATTGTGCCATGTAGCTACGGTGACTCCTGGTTTGTGAACACAAAAGGATTTAAACCACAGTGCATTAATGTCAAGCTTCATACCTGCAGTTGTTTTGAGTCCACCAGGGACTACAGCCCTCCAGAACTTCAAACTGAGGACTCAGCTGATCACGGTGTCCTCTGGGACTAACCCTCCCTCTGCTTCTCTCAGCTCCAACTCTCTGCTTTCCCTAAGGATCACTGTTTATCTGGAGAAGAAACTGGGATGCTGAAAGGCACGGGAGAGGAGATAAATAACAAGCATGAGCAAACTGTCAAAGAAAGCTTCACTGTGGTCAGTTGTACATCAGAGAAAGAGAAAAGAGAGGAAGAGAAGAATGAAAGCTTAAGGACAATACGAGCTTTAAGGATCCGAACTCTATACCCAGAAGAATTTTAGTGTTGAATACAAGAGGTTGTCAAAGGTCTTAATAACAGTTGGGTCAAAAAACACCCATTGGGATTGTTTATGTTTTCCTTGAACTGAACCCTGGGATTTTCACTAGCTAAAGTTTAAGAAGGAAATGGAGGTAAAAAGTAGTGTTATGCCTTGGAAGCTGCTGCAGGGCCTTATGGGGGTTGAGCTTCCTTCCGGTCTCCTCTGGGAGGGGGTCTTACTTAGATGTGAGCACTAAGATGAAGGTCTGAAGAACTGTGCTTGCCACTGTGGCTCCATATCAAGATCTAACTTTGCAAGGCTGATGAAAAACACTTAAGTGTAGTGTTTTAAGTGGAAAGTAGAGTTTGAAATTTTAAGCAGAGAAGTTTTGCATTTTTATCCTTTTTTGGTAGAAAATCTTCTTGTTTGGGGTCAGCTATATGTGAAAAACTGTGGTGAACAAGAACTCGCTAGACGTGAGTTTGGTTTAACCTGTTTGGGTTCCTGTGACATTCAGGAGAACTCCAGTTCAAGAATTTTCATCTGAACAAGAGGAAATGAGACGAAATTACCCACTGAAAGAAAAGAAAGGAACCTTTGAAGAAGTTTTGGGCACAGATTTGCATGTCCATGTTTGAAGGAGCTGAGAGTTGAATAGAAGACAAGGCACAGAAAAGGATGAAAAAAAGGAGGAAAAGAGAGGCAGACAACAAGAAGGCAAAGGGTCTAACATGATGCAAAGATGGAGGCTCACTTCAGAGAGCAGACTTCAGGCAAAGAATCAGTTGCACCCCATGCTGGAAGCAGGAAAGACAAGAGAAAAAGGAGTGGCTTTATCAGACCTTCAGATGCTGTAGAAACGTGTCTCATCAGCTGGGAAGGGCACATCTTCAGACCTGTACAGCAACCTTTTTGCTTTTGCAGCAAAAAGTGTTCCAGAAAATGTGTACCACCAAGGAGCAATGTTGATGCTTGGAGAGCAGAGTGTTGTAGCTGAAACAGTGAGAGCTGGGCCGAGGATGAGACACTAGCTTTGTGTCCATTCTTTTAAATAACCAAATAAGGAAGAATACAGCTTAAGCTACGATTTTTCTTATACAGGTACGTGCAACAAAACAGTGTGATGGGAGAAAAAGGAACACGAGATCATTACTGCATACAGCTCTCCCACACCCCCCCCCCCCCGGTTAGCAAGGCATGCAGATATTTGGAAAAATTGGGGTCCAACTGTTCTCTCTCTCTTCTTAGTGAATTTTCTCACCTCCACCGTCCCAACCCACCACCCACCTTCCGTGAAAACCAAAGCTCCAGTGATATGTTTGTAACATTTAATTCTTACTTGAAGAGCTTATGTTACTGGGTCTAAGGAAAACAAAGAATGCTGAAAAACTTAAACGGCCAACAACTGACAAAGAGCAAATAATCAAAGCACTCAATTCAAACATAAATGAGGCCAGGGATTGCCTATTATTCTGTCTTTGCACACTACCCAGAAATCAGGCAGGGGGGGTGCATTTTTGGTCAATCCCTAGGCACTGTCATAATAAACATGATTAATAGGCTATAATTTACCTGCACAAATAATTCAATGAACAAATACAAACAACAAACAAATTTGGGCAGCCGTGATCAGATCTTGAGCAGAATAAAGCAAATCCACTAAATAAATTGGTATCAACTAGTCCTAGTAATTGCATTCCATCTCCCAGAATGGCTTCTGGATTACTTATGGAGCCCAAAAGCCTGCCAAGCATTTTACAGGCTATGTCCATTTTGTGCCTACGAGAGTGGATTCACTGCCTACACCCAAATCACTGAGCGCTTGCATTTGCATTGACATTTTTATGGGGCTTTCTAGCTTCGCAAGTGTTTTCTAAGGAGTGAAGTTTAAAATAGCTCTGGTCCTCTTGTAATATTCCTGATTAAGTAACAGGATCGGACTAGGTTTTGCATTCTTTCAGCCACAGAAATGACTTACTGGGGGGCATTAAAATAAGAGCCCCTGGAGAAACACGTGCACAGGTTATAGATAAGCCCTTGGTGCTGCTTTAGCTTTCCTTGTTATTTGCTCTCCCCGTTGTCTTGGTTGTCCTAGGTTTTCAGCTTGAGTCACAGCTCAGCAGAGACCCTGGAAGTCTGCGTGCTGTCTTTGGCCAGGTATGAGAGAAGCGAGTACCTCTCCCTCACAGACCAGAGCTCTGGTCTATTTTGTGACTCCCAAGCAGAGCTCTTGTTCTTTGGAAGAAATGCTGAATGCAGCTTTCCTGGGCCATGCATCCTCCCTCCTCCCCACCTCAGCCGGGCAGCAGTGCTGAGCGTGGTGGGTAAGCGCAGGTTCCACGACAAGGTAAGATAAATGGAGAAACACGCGCTGCAAGAGATGTTTATTGAGTGAGATGCTAAATGAATAACCCAATCAATGCTGTAATATTTAATTCAATACAAACTTCAGATTGAGAGTGTTCCCCATTTATTTTGTGCTGTCACAGAAATTGTCGTTCATTAGAGCAGGGCGCTATCATTAAGGGGAAGAGGTTTCCAGCGGAGAGGGCCTGGCTCCAGGATGTGCAATGGGTACAGCCTGTGCAAGATGGTGAGCGATGGAGAGTTCTGTACTTTTCTTCTCTGCAAGGGACTTTGGGGAACGCAGAAGACAGACATAGTGCTCTTCTGAAATGCTCCCGCTCTCTGTAATGCCTTGTGCCAGTGCAACATTGTCTCCATGTGGCCAGGAGCCGTGCCTATGCCCTGGCCTGTTTGGGCCATGCCAACCATGAGTTTAAAAGTGCCCTATTCTCTCATTCTTCTGGGCTCCCAGTCTCCTGCTGGGACATTGCCATCACTCACATTCTCAGCAGAGGGCTGCAAGTCAGGGATGCGGGGAAGAGAGGAGCTGTGACTGTGCCCTGGGAACTCAGGCAGTGCCAGCAATGCAGCAGAAGGAGCAAGGGGAGGCAGAAAAACTCTCTTCCTGGGTGAAGTCCTGGACTGTCGACCTGCCCTTGCCACATGCCTCCTCAGCATGTCCATGCACGCATCTCCTCTGCATGGTGAGGAAACTGCAAGGTCAGTTGCAGCATGCCAGCACACCCTGCTTGCACTTGGACTCGCTCGCAGGCAGCCCTGCCTGCTGGCATGCCACCCTGCCTCGCCACTGGTGCAAACTCCTCACCCTCTAACACACGTGAATTGGAATGTCATGGCAGAGGTTGCCAGCTGGCTGGACACCCCTTGTTTGTGACAGGTGGCATGTTGTCTCTAAATCATCCTGGCCATCCTTATTTAATGCACCTGGCACCCTGTCCCCCACATTTATAGCTGCCACTCTCATAGATCTCAAACCATCTGGTCCAGCTTTAACTTGTCCTGCGCTTGATTGGATTTCTTGAGTGCAATACCTGACCGAACGGTGCCTGCAGCTCCTTCCCTGTCCCACGCTGCCTCTGCCTGTTGTTATTCTCTCTGGCCTCTGTCACTGGCCAGGTTATGCCAAGATCCAGGACAATGTTTAAAGCATGGCATGGCACCACTGAAGCCCCCCATTCTTTGAACTAGTCTATTCTCTTTTTCCTAGGGATTTATGTGAAAGCAGCCACGGGTAGTTCAATATTGATTTCCACTTGGGTGTTTGAGAAATGCATTCGTTCCAGCAGGTTGAATACCTTCAGTGGATGTTCTTCAAAGCCAACTTCACTCTTGAAGTTATCCCAGTTAACTTATTCATCCTCTTCTCAAAGTCCTTCATTCTTTCTTCTGCCTCTCTCTTTGCTCTCTCAGGCAAGTCCTTAATTATCCCCCCAAGTGTTGCTCAGGTGAAGCAGCTGAAAGCTGTGCTTAACATGTCCTCTGATTACCCACAGAGGACTAATGAAATAAGAACAGATTTAGTGAGTCTGGATGCACATGTGTTCGCATGCTCATTTAGTTCTTTTAGTTCTTCCCTCACAAAGGAAACCAAATCCTTCTGGCCCCTGGTGAACTTCTCCACTGCTTTTAGGGAGCTGACGTGGGCACAGCATACGTTTCTGTCAAGCCTCAAGTGCTCTGAAGATTTCTAATTCAAGGTAATTTATGAGGAACTGTTTTGAAAGGAGAGCACAAAACCTCCATATTAATTGGGGGTGATCTAGAAGGCAAAGCATATGTCAACGTGGAGATAACAATGTATGAATACAAACAGAAGCAACCCCCTACTCCCCTTTCCATCTCATCTGTCCATCCATTCATCCATTCCAATTCTACCTCCTCTTCTCACTTCTCTTATCTTTATGGCTGCAAGAATTCATGTTTCATCCACATCTCAAAGGCTGATGAGTAACCAGAACTTTGTCGGCATCTTCATTTTAAGCTGAAAAAACAAACAGCACCCCCTCAGCCCCCCCTTCTCCCAGTCTGTTCCTGCCAGAAACATAGCAACCAGCACGCACGGCTTTCTGCAGGCAGCCTAGTTTGCATTTAATTAGTTCTGTGATATCCTAAACTTCTTTCAACCTCCGCCCCCAGAACATCGCTGTAGAAATCCTCACTCCAGGAATGGCATGATGGAGCTGTCAAAAACCCAGCATCTGTGCCAGGAAGTGTTTAGAGCACTTGGATTCCTGAACTAGGACACGGCTTGTCTGGAATATACTCTGCTACCAGGAAAATGAAGCAACATAATGCTCTGCAGAGGAACAAAGATAGGAAATCTAAACCCCATTTTATAAACTGGGACGTATGAGGCAGAGGTATGAAGCTACCTGCTCTCAGAGCATCCGTCTGGCGTATCAGTAGCCATGCCAGGACAGGTGCCTGCTCTCCCCTGATGGGAGGAGACAAGGGTTTTCCAAGGTGAGGAGAAATCTTGTGGGACAAGCAGTCCTAATTCCTAGCATCTTCTTTTCACAGCCATGCAGCCCGGTGCCAGCTGTGAGTAGGACTTCGTGAGTCTCATTGCAACAGGGCTTATATTCTCATGGATCACCTTTAGGTACTCAGTCCAAGGGCACAGAACAGAAAAGTCAGAGTAAGTTAACACTGGAGGGAAGGAGGTTGAATGGACCACCACGGTAATGCTTTCTGGTCACCTTTACACTTTATCAAGTGAGGGCACTCAGGACCCTGATCAATAAACCCCACTGCTTCAGCTTGCAGAAAACACCACCTCCAGCTCCATGCAGTTCCCATTAGCTCCACTGACTCCATCCCAGACCTGGGCCCTGCCTCCAAGGCTTCTGCTTGGACACTGCACCAGGAGTTACGGAAAATGGCAATGCAATCAATGTGTGGCTGAATTAAGCGGGCTGCTGGAGATCCTTGTCCTTTCTATTTTCCCTCTGCAGTCCTAAATTTCCACCCACAGTTCAATCATTCCCGCTCCCCCGTCCTCCAAGACCACGGGGGTTTCCCAAGACAGTGTCAAGCCCAGTGACTGTCCAAGGTGGCCAGTGAGATAGCCACCGTTTCTCCCCTGAGCAGAGCTTCCCTTTTTTGTCCGTTTACCCCTAACCCATAGCTGATGATGCCAGCCAGTTGCCTGCATTTCTGCTAGCCACAGAAAACACAAAAGCTGGAAAGCAAGCAAAGCTAAAGCAGGCAGAGCTAAAGCAGGCATCGATATTTTTAATCACTCTGTCAGCCCACTAACCCTCTTTGGTTGCTTCAACCAGGCTTACAGTTGGCAAGAGTGTTGCTGACAACGGTACAGGCACATAGAGACGGGTCCTTTTCCTGCGTGTGACAAGTGCAATGGAGCTTCTTGCTCCGGCCGTTCGCAACCTCTCGGCAGGGGAGGCAGCCGTGTTCACTGCCAGGACTCTGCGAATTAAAGCGCAGGGAGCATTCGCCTCGTTCAACAGTTCCTCTCTCCCACCCCCTGCCACTCTGCTGCTGTTAAACTCACTGCAGCTTCAGCTGCTTTATCATCTCATTTGCTTTCTGATCTGACACCAGCCTGCCATGCAGCTGATCAAAGGCAGAAACCAGAGCGCAGCCGGGCTGAGCAGCCCCAGAATTCAAACAAACATGTCACTTCCCATCTCTATATGTTAGACAACTTCACTTCTTTTTGTTACTGCCTCTTTTAATCTCTCCCTCCACACATACATACGCCCCTTTGCTTTCTCTTCATCCTCTACATTAATTTCCCGTGCCCACATGCTGTCACCTTTTCCCCTTTTTTCCCCTTTCCCCCCAAAGTCCTCCCGTCTCCACCGCTGCTCTCCTCTCCCTACTCTTCCCAACATGTTCACATTGTTTTATTTGATCTTTTCAGCTTCTGCTTCTTCTGCACTCTTTTTGGAGACTCTATATTTTTTCACAGGAGTGAAGTCACTTTTTGGGGTGTGGAAGTAAGGTCTCAGAAGAGGTATTGTTCCCTTCAAAGCCATGGGTAAACGATTAATAGTATCAATATTACCTTTATACATGTCCCTTGAGTCAGTAAATGACCTCCTACCATGAAGTCTTTCATGAATCAGAAGCACTTGAAATCCAGTGTAGGGAAGAAAGAAATTCAGATGTCCATTCCTGCAAGAAAGCAAGGAAGGAATGAAGAAAGGAAGAAAGAGGGAGAGCATGAAAGAGAGGAGACAAAGAGAAAAGAGAAGAAAAGAAAAAACAAAAAAGAGAGAAGCAAAATGCCAAAAGGTATTTTGGACTTCTGGGGAGGGTGGGGATGACAGGTAGTAAATAAAAGCAGTTCAAATAGAGAACTTTCGTATAATGTTGCTGAATTTCATTTTAACAATCCTCAAATAACTCTTGCATGTCAGGCTGAACTAGCAGTCCTTGGAATGTCTCTGGTAATTCTCTTCCTTACCTGGACAAATTAGTCTTAATTCTGGATTTGGGCTCATTCTGCAACCAGCTATCACTCCAAATTGGGAAGGAGACCAGTTCAGACCTGTTTAGGTTAGAAAATGAGTGTTGAGTCTCATCTCTTATGGCTAGCCCAGGCTCTTGTCCCTGACAGTAGACAGACCACATACATTAAAGGAAGGCATAGGAATCACATGTGAAACAGGTGAGATAATTTTGCCTCCACTTCCCTATCCATCAGGGCTCAGCCGAAGCTTCAAGAGTTGGAAATGATGTTCCAAGGCTCAAACTAATCTGCAAAATTTGTACTGAGATCTGAACATCTCTGAGGTCTTCAAGCAGGCATTCTGCTCTACCCCCAGCTTGATTAAAGTATTCCTGGATTCAATTAACTGAAATATAATGGGATTATTTCACAACATGCAAACTGATTTTTTTTTTTGGTTACAGTAAAGTGAGCGAGCGGTGATTACAGGGCTTAATACAGCAGGCCTTGCTGTTCCACTGGAATCAAAAAGTGACATGAAATTAGGTCAGTTTAGCCAGAATTTCTTGGGGGAAGCTAGGAGTGGGGGGAAATATCTCTGGTCTTCATAAGATTATTTTTCATTAGATAATTCTAGAAACTGTATTCCATGGCACATTATATAACAGAAGAAGAAACAGTTTAAATGAAAGACACTTCATTTTAATCAAAATAAAATACACACTGAATCAAGTGTTAAGTACACACACAAAATCGTTTCCCCAGAATATTCTCTAATAGAAAACATCTTTCAAAAATTAAGGCTTTAATTCCAGTTCCATGTCAAGCCCATATGTCAAAAATCTGAATCCTGGGTGTGGATGGTCATGGGTGTTATTTTGTGAGATACTGCCTCTGGGAACAATGGCCAGAACCAAGGCCAGGCGCTGGGCTGGCAGCTGGCACCCACCTGTGTGATGCAGCTACATCCAGCCTGGAAGCGACTTCCAACACACAGATGCTCTATGCAGTGCATTTTGAAATTCTGCTGTCCATCTTGTTCCGCCACCCTGGTGAAATGAAATGATTGCCCTCCACAGGGGCCAGTGAAGAAACTTCCACTTTGCTCTGTAACTTTGGCCAAGTCCTCAATTAAAAGCCCATCTGAGGGCTTTGCTAGCCGTGGTAGTCCCAGAGCTGAACAACCATCTGAGTTCCTAAACATCAAATTCTCTTGCTTCAGATCCATTAAGCAGGTTTTATTTACAATATCTTTCTATATCAGCAGAGCAGATAGATCATTTTTGTAACCAAAACCCACCCCTTACACATCTGCAGATGCTCGCGCATGAATATATGCTAAAATCTATCCTTGTCCATCATATTAGTAGCTTGTGGTGCTCCTTTTGAACCTCCTGATGTTTCCAGTTGAAGGAGTCTCTTGTGCCATGGGATGCTTAAAAAAAACACCTAAAAGAAAAGAATTTGCAATCTATGGTCCCTAAATCCCAAGTTCTCAGCTTAATAATACATTTTCAGCTGTGCAGTTCCAACATTCATAACTAGTGCTGAGAAAATAATTTGCAGCCAGTAATTTGCTGAAAGAATTTAGTCCCTTTCTCTGCTCGCAGATGGTCCCTGAGCAAAATCAAAATTTCCTCAAATGTACTCATTATTTGAAAATACTCAACACATTTTTGGCAGGGCTTTTTTTTTTTTCCCTTTAAAAAAAACCCTTGCAGATTGATCACAAAAGCATTGCTTGTGTATTCCATAGTTAGCATTCTAGCCATGATCTGCTGGTTTGTTGTGATTAATCATAGGTTCATAGTATGGTTCCCATTCCCCCACTGGAGGGAAAACAAAACTCCTGTAATCCTTATAGTCAGGTGTAGGCCTTGAAAAACCTCTGGGGCTTTGATTTCCTTTGGGAAAAAGGAGCATGGAAATTAGACTAGGGAATTTTAACCCTTTTAGTCTCTGGTTCTCCCAGGCTCTCCCACATCTAACCTAGAGTTCCAGTTTCATGCAGCCTCCATACAAGGTCTTGCAATGGTGCAGGACCACATAATTGGGAGTGTGTCCTAATGGCACACCATCATCTGTGACATCCCCAGGCGCTCCCTGGTCCCGCGCAGTGAAATCAGGTCACTCCCAGCTAGAGCAAGAAAGCACCCATGGAGAGGTTGCAACAGTGCTGTACTGGAAGCACATGAGGTATGGGGCAAGCTGGAGGGTGCACAGGGATGGGGGTGGACAGAGGAGCCTTCTTCAAGTTTGTCAGACAGGCCTGGTTTTTTAAAGAATCACTTCAGAGGACAACTAAATAAGGCTTCAAAAACTGATTGATAGGCTGGGTCCATCATTTAAATTCCATTATCTCCTTTCACGCTAAGGAACTACATGCTACATACAGGGAGGAACTTAACATTGCATTTAACTGCATTCATACCAACACCTAGAAAAGAGCAGTGCTGTTTACTTACAGGCTTCTTAAGGTTACAGTAGACCCACTAACTTCTTACTCTGTCCTCACATACTGCTCACCCACTCCCACCAGCTTTGGGCTGCCCTGCTCTGCTCCTCTAGCTGGGACACTGGAATTCATCCAGGGCTGGGTGCAAGCTGATGTCCTAGAGCTGAAGGGATGGGGCCACAACCTGGTAGACATCCTCTGAGCCATCCCTTCTATCCATCAATCACTATCTCTCTGTGCCAGTGCGTGCTACTGATGCAAGCACAGACAGAATTGTGCCGCTCTTTGCAGCTGCTTCAGGGAAGAATCACATTTACATTACTAAATGCATCTTTCCAGCAAAAACACAGAGTGAAGTCAGAAGACAGCCTTTGATAAGGAAGAAAGAGACTTGAAAACAAATAACCCACATTCACTAACATGTATTCAAATACAGACAAGAGGAACAGTGGTAAAAAACCCCAAACCCCTGACATTTCTCCTTCAAGCAGCCTTTATCACAGAGAGTGCGGTTTTTATTTTGGCTGTTACCTTTCCTTTTGATAGTCTCTTCTGAATCACTTCTCAGACAGATATTTCTCCACTTGCCCACGTGTACTCTGTGGTGTTGGGGGATCCTTTCTCTTGCAGATGTATTCTGTGTTAGCCTGCCCCAAGCAATGACCAGCCACGAAGGTATAAAAGGCTTTTCTCCTCCAGGAAAATATTTTGTGTCCACAGCAGAGCTCTGGCAAGAGGTCTCAAATTTTACTTATATCAGGAAGACAGGACAGAGATGCCTGTCTTGCGGCTGCATATATAGAACTATGACAACTTATAAATGTCTTGAGAAAAAAAAAAAAAAAGAGAAGGTTTTTCAAGGGGATGATGTTTGCATTCAAATTAATTTAGTATATGGGAGATTCTGTTTGTTAATCATATGTAGAAAAACACCTCACAAAGCCTTTGAGACATATAAGGTGCACTATGATAGCCTGGATAGATAATTGGTACACATAGCCCTAACATTTTCAATATGACACTAGATTTATTTTATTTTTTGAATTGTGTGACAGGATGGTAGAAACTGAAGAGTTTCAGCAGATGGAAATGGGCAACTGCAGCTAGCCTCAAACAGAAAAGAAAGGATTTCATGACATTTACAGCAACAAAAAAGCAGAAGCAAACTAGGTGTTGAAGATGACATCAGTAGGTTTCAGAATTAGCCCTTTATTAGGGTAGGTGTTGAGATTTGTACCATTCAGAACTACTGGTTTTGAGCTGTATTCTGGAAAACACTGGAGCAGAGACTTACCCTCAGCTAATATTGTGAAAGTTGTTTCTAGCTTTTTTGATGGTAGAAAAAGTCTTTTAAAAAAATGGAACTGAAACAAAGAACAATTCAGAGACAGGAGGTCAATTCTGTGGCAACTTCCATAGCAATGGAGACAAAAAAACCCCAAAACACTAAGAGCTTTTATAAAAGGTAGCTTTTTCATGGCTAGAACATTTTCTGTCTATTATAAAGTTAAAAAATAAGGAATTTCCTCAGTCAAAAAGCAGAGGCTGAATCACTCTGGACTTAAGATGTTTGAAATATATAGCAAAATCTCGGTCCAAACTTAGCAGTTCATTCCACTCCCAACACCATGCACCCCAGACCTCTCTCCCCCAAACATCAGAGTGTCTTGAGTTCAGATCCAGATGCAAATTCCTTCACTTGTTAAAAAGTCTCACCAGTTAGGAAGTCAAAAGAGGACAAACGTTACAGTGTGTGGGCTTAGACACCTCTTGAATCAAGAGGGTAAAAAAAGAAACACAACTTCATTAGCCAATCTTTCCTGTTATTTAAGCTCAAGGTTTATGCCAGACAGTACACGATATTCTAACCAAGGGGAGAAGGATATAGTGAACCCAGGCTTTATTAAGGTCAGGGTTTACATGATTTACTTTTCATTAGATTTAGTTAGGAACTAAATAGTAATTTGGGCAAGAGTTCTAGCCGTGCTTAATACTTTAGTCTTACAACAGAATAATATCTCCAGCATCATTAAAAACAAACATTCAGATGGGAACAAATTAACTCATCTCAACTCACCCAGCTGCAAAGACCTCCTTTCTATCACTGCTGTTTCAGAAAAATTATGTCAGCCATTTCCAAATCACCTTTTTAAAAATACGTGATTTCTGCATCAAGCCTGTAAGGCCATAAATTTCAGGCCCTTTCACCCCAGTAAGGGAGTGACTCCCAGAGGTCCCCATGTTTTCTTGGAGAATGCCCTGCAAGTGGGGGCACCATCCAGTCCACCTCTCCCTGCCACCAGAGGTGGCACCAGCTGAGCCATGATCCAACAAGGCGCTGTCGTAGTTTTATAGGTCACCTAAAACTGCACGAAGCAACCTGCCCTAAAATATTTCAAGGTCCAGCTCTTACCCAACAGCTTCCAGAGAAGGACACTTGCCCCTGCAAATACACCAGGGCATAAAATAAACAAGGAATACAGCCTCTGCTTTGACACCCGTTTTGTTCATGGGCGATCAAATCCTTTCTATTCCTTTATCCACTCTGCTGTGCCTCGATAATGAGCACCTCCAGCTCCAGGCAATACAAAGAAAGGTACAGAAAGCAAAGGCAAAACCCTTGCTTGCTGCCTGGGTCTGGCTTCTGTGCTAAAAGCTGGAGCAATCTCTCCTCTGCTTTTCCACTAAAAGTTTCTCCGGTGCTTTCTGACTAAACAAGAACAAGCCTCATTTATTCTTAGAAAAGTTGCTGGGTCACCCATAAGCCCAAATTTAAGTTCTGGTGGAAAAGGCTTTTCTGCAGGCTGCATCTGAAAACTGCCCACTCTCAGATCCCACTTCCTATCCCAAAGCACTTTGAGGAAGTTTGGATACACATCTGAACTTTTCAGCTTGATGTAGTCTCTCCCTGTGACTCATAGAAATGTTTCCATGAATATTTAATTTTTTTAAGTTCCAAAAGGAAAAAAAAAAAGGCTTAAATAGGGAAAGAAAAAGACTCAAACAAATACCATAGCTGCCAACATCTTGTGACAGAAAGTCAATAGCTTTTAAATCTGCATAAAATTACATACATTTCCATGAAATTACCTGAATTTGCATATAGTGATGCTTGATGCTGCAAGGGGCTTGCAGCTCCTCCCCAAGACTCCCCAAATCCTGGCTTCTCCCACCAGCCCAGCAATGCATTAATTCTGCCATCCTTGAGCTCTGAAGGCACTGGGAAAGTCCAGGAGGGAATTGCTGAGGCATTTCCACGGCCCAGTGGAAATTCCTGTCTGACAGGACATGAGTCAGCAGCTTCAGGAAGTCTCCCTGATACTTCTCACCCTTTCCCCTTCCCCATCTCTTCCTGTCCTCCTTGGAGGTCCCTGGAGGAGGCTGGGGAGGACGATTTCTAGCAGGTAAAAGAAAGCCTGTCTTCCTCCTTCCTGTCCCTGTTCCTCACCACATGCAACGAGGGGACAGTGCCCATAGCATCAGCAGCTAGGCGTTGGCTCCACTCCCTCATGAGCTGGGGCAAGGCAACCCACTGGCACCCTGTGCAACATCATGGGTTGGGGAAGGAGGGAAATAGGGTCTGGTGGCAAAAATGGCCAGCCCTAGGGGTTTCTGGAGCACATGGAAAGGGAAAAGACTGGCCCAGAGATGGGGAGTGTCTGCAACTGGAGCCGAGGGCAAGTTTGAAAAGGCACGGGCAATGCTGTCTTTTATCCCCAGGCAGAAGAAGTGTCTCTAGAGTATCACAGAGAAAGGGGAACCCCAGCTACAAATCATCTGATTGAAGGACTGCTGTCGCAAAGCATTTAAGCGCAGCACTTCCCAGCTGCTGTGGAAGCTGCCATACCCTCCTGCCCCCCCAGCCCTGCACTGCTCCCCTCAGTTGTGCCAGTGCAGATGTACTGGTGAGCCCAGGAATCCCAGTTCACATTGTGGCCTCCACACTGGGGGGAGCCAGAGAGGTTGTGGGCACAGTGTGGGGGGTAGGGGAGGAACCACTAGCAATCCTAGTGCAACTGGAAATTGCAACCTTAGAGAGAGTCTGAGTCTGGGGTTAGACAAGATGTATTGTTTTCCACTACCTAACAAAAACCAAGGATAGGTTTGATGAGCAATTCCTTCCTGCAACGGCCCCCAGTTGTGTTTCTAGCAGGTAGATATATTCTGGAGACCGTCCTGCTGGCCGGGCTGACAGCTGGGGGATCATGGAGTAACCTATCCCCAGGACCAGTGAGCATCCTGAAGGGACAGCTTCTTCCACAGTCCTCCTCAGGTTAGGGAGAGAGCAGGACATGAGGAGCTGAGGGGTTTATTTTTTTTTCCTGCCTTTTTTTTGCAGCCCCTTCAGCCCAACAGCCAAATGTACTGTCTTATGTGCTTAGGTTTCCCCTGGTGACATTTGCCCACTAAAAACTGAACCCAAACCCACCAGCCTCCTTCACAGAGGCCATGAAACAGGTTAGTAATGAGTTGGATCAAAATGGGGAGCGCTTCGTATCCCACCCCCAGGCCCTGGTCTCCCTGTGTGTAACTGCTTTTGAAATATATTTGGTAACACACCGAGTGTATTTAAAGGGATTGTGGAACTGGCCAATTTTCATGCTAATTAAAGTGCAGGAGATGGAAGTGAGCGGTTTGAAATACATTACAGCACCGAGGAAAACATATTGTACGCTATCTCATATTTTTCAAGAGCCCATATTCAAATCCACTTTCAATCTGTGTGCACTGTGCTTCTGCTGCTGCCTGTGTTACCAATCCACAGGCCGCGTCCATCCTGCCCCTGGGCTGGTCCAGCCTTTGGCATGGGACGGACCTGGATGCAGAGCCTGTCCCTGGGGACAGAGAGAACTAGGTCAGTGGCTTGGAAGGAGCTGGAGCGCCGGGCTCCCACATGGGGGGGAGGCAGGGAAGGGAGAAGATTACTAATCACCACAGACAGCATAGCCAAAGGGGACAATATTTAAATTTCCCACAGCGGATGCTCGCAGAGGAGAGAGCCCAGGCTTACAACAGTGTTTCCCTTGCAAGGACTGGGGGAAGCGTGAGGTTCAGTTAAGCGTCTGGGGGAAGAGAAATCTTGACGCAGAAAGGCATTTGCAGAGTGTGTGAGCATCCTTTCTTTGCCTCCCTGGGTAGCCAGTCAGTCAGGTCACACACGCTGTCCCAGGTAGGCAAGAGCTAGGCCAGCATCTCTGGGCAAGGGGCATAGGTGTAGCTTTGACCTGGAGTTCAGCCACTCAGACTGCATGAGCTGCTTATCAAATACAGAGCAATCTACTTACGTGGCAGGTCTGTTGGGACCAATCATTTTGTCCTATTTGCCCAGGTAGGTTTAGAAACCCATTTCTTTTGGGGATGTTAAATGCTGCCCTTTTTGGTTACACACAGTTCTATGGGAAAAGACCCCTTCCGAGTGCACATTCATGTGCATGAGCCCGTTTCAGTGTCTGGCTTTGGAAAAATCTGCATGTAAATTGATAGGAACATGCTTGTGTACTTCCCAAGGTAGTGGTGCATGTCCAACAGCCCTCCAGTTCACCTCTGCATGTACCTTTGCCTCCCTGCAGATGGTGGCTGGCGGAGGGGATGATCTCTCTAGGCAAAGAACTCCCATTCCCCCAAGGGGACTGCAGAGAGAAGGGTCTATTTCTATGTAGACACACCACAGCTATAGGACTCTCATCTATGCATGATTGCTTGTATGTAGGAATTACTTGGCCGTTTTCCTTCTGTTTTCATCTCCTTGCCCTCTCTCACTGTCCTTTGGATACAAGGGCTGCAAGCATATTTGTCCCTGGGGCTGGGAGCTACCAGGCTGCACTGTCAAGTGCTGAGCCGTATTTCTTCACCCTCAGGAGGAAATCTTCTTTAAATATTTGTCTGACTCCCTGACAGCTTTTTGACAGAACATCCACTCCCCTGTTTACAGTAGCATTTAGTGGCAGAAGACATCTCTGTCAGGGCACCCTCTCCTTTGCAGGCAAAGCCCTGTTCCTGGCTGGCAACAGATCTTCCTTCCCTGTTTCAGTTCATATCTGAGTTTCATCCCTTGTGTTATCTTCTGCGAGGGCCTCATTTCCCAAGCCAGAATTTGAAGAGACAGCTGCCCTGGGGCTGGTACGCAGATTGCAAAGGTTAGGCAGCAGCAGGTGAGATGGCAAAAAAAGGGAGGTTCTTCCCACTTTGGCTCCACCAAAGGGTGGAGGTAGTGAAAAAACAGCAAAAAGAACAAATCCGTGTTCTTGTGAAATAAAGGCAAGCGTCTTTCTTAAATGTTAATTGAGAAGTTTTCCTTCCTTCAGAGTCTGGCAAGTGATGGAGGGGGAGGGAGCAAGACAGGAATTACCTAGCAATATCTGGGATCACCCTGGGATCACCCTGCAATCCCAGGGATCGTGTGGTTTTGGAAGTGGCAGCAGCTCTTAGGAGACAGCTGAAGTAAGCCAAGATGACATGAGGGAGTAGGGGGATTAGCCAGCCCTGTCTGATGCTGTTTCAGCTTTCTGGTGTCAGGTCCAGCTGAAGTCCTTGCCTTTGGAGAGAAGCCATCACCAGTCCATCAGACCAGTTTCTGACTTAGCTCTCAAGGCGATGTGGCTGACTGGTCAGTGCAGTAACAAATTTGAAGAACAATGTCTGAATTAAGTCATCCCTAGAGAGTTTCTGAAAGAACAGCCTAGTTTCATGAGCTTGTGGTAGACTAAGCCTTTTAATAAGAACAATATCTAGATTCCCTTTGTGACATTGGAAATCACTGAGTGCTTAAACCCTGCTCTGCTGGTGCCTAGCAGTTTACAGCATGAGTGGTAAATAGGAGTGCTTGCAGGAATGAAGGGATTGATTAATAGATGATTCCCATTGGAGCATGGACCAGAATATAACAGGGATGGCAGGGACAGCCTGTGCATCAGGTTCACTTTGAAGTCTGCTGTGCTGCTGCCAAGATTTTTTCTGCAGTGTCTTCTCCATGTAAAGGAGAGCAGGACTTTTGCTGATGCTGGTGGTATTCACATTGCTTTGTTCTGCTCAAACAGAGCATTGAGAACCACGGTAAGCTGAGCAGCTTACAAAATCCTCCATGTTCCAAAGACGATGAGAAAGTTAGGAGTCCCAGAGTCTCAGGAACCTCAAGGCAGCTATTCCCGAGCCTTGATGCTCTTTATGATGCCCAGATTAGGAGCACAAATAGTTTTGCCTTGAAAAGCTGTCTCTCTGGCAGAACCACAGATACTTGTGTTCGGAGGCAATGCTGTGTGCTGAGTGTCACCCAAAGGAGGGAGGGAGGAAGGGATGCTCTCCTACAGGATTTCTGGAAGGCACCGCCATTGTTGAGAGTGCAAGTGGGCTGAGGAGCTTAACAGATGGCTGCAGTGAGACATGGACTCTCTACAGATGGTGAATTCATTCCCTCCGAGATCAGTGGTGGGCTGGATGACAGCCCAATATGGTTGCAGGCTCCAAAAGCCTGTATTACCCCCACACACCCTGTTATCATGACATTTTCCTCTTTGGAGAAGGCAGAGGGATTTAGAGAGAGACAGACACAGATATATACAAAGGTAGGGAGAAACCAGAGAAAATGGCAGATGGCATAGAAACAGGTATGTAACCCCCTGAGAGGCTGTCGGCACGGGACGAGAGGGCAGAGCAGTTACTGCTCACTAGCTGCCCTTGTGGACATCCCTTCCAGTCCATGGGCATTCACAGGATGGGATGTCTTGGTTTTCAAAACGTAACTTTCATCCCAGTAAGCAAAATCACTGAGGATGGCGTCTCTGAGAAAATCTCCCAAGAAGCCCTTGTCCTGAAGGATTTTTTCTTTGAGACCATGGTCACATTTTTATGCCAATACTAGTTAGAATGATCTTCTGGCTGGATTTTTTGCAACCAGCTGTTAAAAGTCTGGAAGCCTTTTCCAGACTTGATGAAATCAGTGAAATTAGACAGCAAATGACTTCCTGCTGTGAGCAGCCTCAGATTTGAATGGATCCCCATATTATCCCTCCCATCCCGAAACAGAACATCAAATTTCCCATCAAATAAGCAGTTTATCAAGGGAAATCAGTTGGTTTCTTAGCTTTTTAAAAGTCAAAACAGGGAAGTATTTCAAGCCAGAAATAGTGTATCAGAGAGTTTAAATTTTTTCAAATATGTTTTACTTTTTGCAACAAGGTCATTTTTTTGAAGCCAATCCTCCTCCAGGTGATACTTCAGCAATGCAACACTGCAAGATGTCACTGAGTCCAAGGTTTAGGAAACCACATCCTCATTCATTTCAGGATGATCTCGGGCTATTTAATGATTGTGGTGGATAATACCGGGAAGCTATCTGGAAATGCTCGGCCCAGATGCAGTCCCAGGTTCCACAGCCAAGATGTAGGTCAGAGAATTATCTCAGCAGTCAGCATCCATTGACTCATAGGAAACCTGACTCGCAGCCATTCATGTTAAATGGTATCTACAAAAGTTCCTTTTATTTCTGTATTTCCCTATAAGCTTATAAGATGATACCCACAGGGGCTAATGTCATATTATCTCAGGAGGAAGCTTAACTTTGGCAGGCTGGTATTCAGCAAACCGCCAAAGTTGGGCGAAGGTCTGGATTAGAACGCATCTCCTGATAGCATCTCTGCCTACAACCCCAGAGCTTGCGGGCTGAGCAGCACAGCCCTTGAAATTCACTTCCTTCCAGTTTAACAGAGCGTCTGCAAGGAAGTTTCACACGAGCAGCTATTCCAAAAGACACTGCTGCTAGTTCTGGTGGCAGAATAGATCTTGTGATTCAGCATTCGACACCTTCTCTGGAAGCTCTGAAGCAACTCTAGAAATAGTCCCTTTCCAAAAAGAAAAAGAAAAAAAGAAAAAGAAAAAAAGAAAAAGAAAAAAAGAAAAAGAAAAAAAGAAGAAAAAGAAAAATTAAAAAAAGAAAAAGAAAAAGAAAAAGAAAGAAAAAGAAAAAGAAAAAAGAAAGAAAAAGAAAAAGAAAAAAGAAAAAGAAAATGAAAAAGAAAAAGAAAAAGAAGAACATAAAGCAAGAACTAATTTGAAGCATGGTAGCAGAATTGTAGATCTGAAAAAAATAACAGGATGTGTCTTGCCGAATATAAACTTGCTGGTGCAAAGATCTTAGTCTAAAGTTGATGGAAAGGCCCCTTGTGTTACATTGCTTCCTTGCATTAAATTTGTGTTAGAACACCTTGCAGGATCAAGCACAATATGAATGGTAAATCCTAGAGCTATATATGTAAGTATGGAAAAACCACACTGGTAATATTGTTCCCAGGATGCTATATTTTGGGGAGAAATGCCAATGCAGCAGTGCAAGTTGATCCCCAGTGGCTTTGCCAAGAGGTTCTGGGTTTATTCCAGAGGTATTACTTTTAGCTTGGTCTCTCAAGTCTGCTACGTACTTCTCAATATGAAAACTATTGCACCATGATGTTAAGATGCTAAAACCACATGAAGACAGAGTGGGGCAGGGAACTTGGAAGCAGAGAGAGCAGAGATCTCCCCAGCCATGCTCCTTTACCCCTCCCCAGACTTTTTGTTCCAAGGTATTTCCCACCACTTTGCAAGGTTCTTCTTTAAGCAGCCAAACACTGGAGCCGCTGCAGTAAAGCATGCTGTTGTACAGCCACTAGCCCCTTGCTCTTCTCCGGGAAAATCCTCCTCCCAGAGGACTGCTTCATTTATTTCATTTGTCTCCTTTCCATCTCCCACCCTCTTCTCAGGGGGATACAACCCAGGCAGATAAGCTAATGAGACAATTAGCTCTCCGCTCCCTGATTGAAGGGCCCTTTATTTCCCTAACCAGCCAAGCCAATTCTCAACATCGTGAGTGCTTGACTTTATTTCTGCAATGTGATTCATCTTCCCTTTTGCTCATATATAGGCCTACCATAAAAGAATATTATTAATGTTGCCAAGTCAAGCGCTTGCTTGTTAGCAAACACTTAGACCTAAGCCTGTTTGGGGAACCTTAATTCACCCTCTTCCTCTTCTCACATCCCCACAATTCACTTTGCATGTGTATTTTACCAAGGCCTTTAATAACCCTATCCTACAGCGGAGTACAGTGAGCCTACTCCACACTCAGCACACATATTGGGCAGTGATCTATGAGGACCCATGAGCTAGTCACTATTTTATTTTTCAGTTATACACTGTGTTGCCTCACGACTTTACTTGCCACCTACCTGCTACCACATGTCTGCAAAAGAGATTATTGCAATACAGCACACAAAGGCTGGGTTACAGCCACAATACAAGAATCTTAGTGAAATGTAACCCAGCACACCAAAATCACATCTTAAAAAACCAGCAGCTGCTGAAAGTGTTCACTGCAGACTCTGGCAGAAGGGGAAGATGGAGGTCTGGGACAGATTTAAGAGCTTGTCCTGTTTTTCTTCAGCCCAAAGACCCTACCTCCCACGTGGTCAGACAGCAGGCCTTATACTTCATCTTCTTCTACCTTCAGGCTGGTACGGAGAGGAGATGGCCCAGGGAATTGCTCAGTAAGGAATTGCTCAGAAAGGACTGCTCTGTCTGCTGGCTGGGGAGGCAGCAGTGCCCTGCTCCTCCTCTGACCCCGCGACGTGGAGAGAGGAGGAGCCTTCCAGAGCCCTAGCTCCTCTGATATCCTAAACTGAGATGCAGAGCCAAGGTAGTTGGCTTGATTTGGTCTCTGTATGTGGAGAGATGCAATGGTGGAGTTTAATGGCCTGTGGGATCTGCTCAGTCCCTGTTTTCCTCTTATGTCCCTGCCACCCACTCACTCTGAGCCATATAGCAAGCTGTGACCATGTCACAGGGCACTGTGGAAGTTGTAGTTGTCAGAGTATTAGCCACTCATTGGCCTTTCCTTGGCAGCACCTTGCCCGCCAGGCTGGCACCAGAGGGCTGTTTCATTTGCTCCTGTGTCTATAACAAGTATGCTGCTGTGTGGTGGCTTAGCTGCTGGCTGGGGTTAAACCAAGACAGTCCTTTTTGATGCCCAGCGTAGGGCTTGAAGGGTTCAAGATAACAACAGATTTGATTGGAATGTGCTAGATTGAATTTATAGCTATTATTGCTGTTTAGCTATTCATTGACAGGCTCGTGTGCTTGCCATGGGGCTTGCTTGCCTTACAGTATATGAGAGGCTAGTGCTTTGAATTTTCCGGAATTTCCGGGGGGGCCCGTTAGCAGCTGATTCTGCGCTGCTGTGCTGGACAGGCTGGAACTCCAGTGTGAACTCGAGTCAAAGGGACTGCAGCCTGTGGATGAGTCCACATGGAAGCAGGACACCCTGAAGCATCTGTGGCCGTGGATAGGCCCATGCCAGAGCAGGTACATCTTGAAGCATCTGTGGCCATAGATAAGGCGCCACTTAGAGCAGGTACTCCCCTAAGGGACTGCAGTCTGTGGATAAGTCCAAGCCAGAGCAGGTGCAAGGGGAGGAATTTATTGCAATGTTAAATCCTATAGGATCAGGGGTGGATACTGTATGGAAATACCTTTAAATTCTTGTAACCTGTGATTTGAGTTGCATGTTGTAGGAATTACTATAGCAGGAACCACCTGAACCAATAGAGGACAAGCCTTACAAGGAGCAGTGCAAGTGCAGCAGTGACCTGACCTGACCTGGTTTTGGTGCCCAGTAACTCCACGCAACACACCACTTCTCCTCTCCTGAGGGACTCAACATAGAATTATAGAATCATAGAATGTTTTGGGTTGGAAGGGACCCCTAGAGGTCACCTAGTCCAACCCCCCTGCAGTGAGCAGGGACACCGCTAACTAGATCAGGTTGCTCAGAGCCCCGTCCAACCTGGCCTTGAATGTTTCCAGGGATGGGGCCTCCACCACCTCTCTGGGCAACCTGTTCCAGTGTTTCACCACCCTCGTTGTAAAGAATTTCTTCCTTATAGCCAGTCTAAACTTATCCTGTTTTAGTTTAAAACCATTACCCCCTCATGCGGTCCATTGACTCGGGAGGGTGAGGAGAGAGGTTGCCAGTGAAGACTGAGGCAAAAAAGTACCTCATCCTTCTCCTCGTCTGCTGTTACCAGTTTTCCAGTCTCACTCATCAATGGTGGTACGCTTTCTTTAACCATTCTTTTCTGGCTGACATACCTGTAGAATCCATAACAGATGAAGCCTAAAGTCATGGACTAAATAAGCTCGGTGGACATTTTGTGGACATTTGTGGACATTTTACAGACATTGTACAGGGGTGGTCCATACACTAGGAAGATGATATCTGTGTATTATATCAAAGGATGGGAAGGGTGTGTGTGTGGGTAATGAGAATGTATTGGATAGTGTGGGACCTGAGCATGACATAAATAGTATAGAATAAGGGGTGGAGAATGTGCTTGGTTTGGCTGGAATAGAGTTAATTTTATTCATAGTAGCCAGTATGAGTCTATGTTTTGGATTTGTGCTGAAAACAGTGTCAACAAGACTGGGATGTTTTAGTTGTTGCTGAGCAGGTCTTACACAGGATCAAGGCCTTTTCTGCCTTTCACACTGCTCCAGCAACGAGTAGGCTGGGGGTGCACAAGAAGCTGGGAGGGGACATTGCCAGGACAGCTGACTCCAACTGACCAAAGGGCTATTCCAGACCACATGACATCACAGTCAGCATATAAAACTGGGGGAAGAAGAAAGAAGGGGGGGAGGGGGCATTCGGAGCAATGGCATTTGTCTTCCCAAGTAACCATTATGCATGATGGAGCCCTGCTTTCCTGGGGATGACTGAACGCCTGCCTGCCAATGGGAAGTAGTGAATGAGTTCCTTATTTTGTGTGCTTGCATGTGCAGCTTTTGCTTTACCTATTAAACTGTCTTTATTTCAAGCCATGAGTTTTCTCACTTTTACCCTTCCAGTTCTCTCCCCCATCCCACCGGGGGGGAATGCGTGAGCATCTGGATGGTGCTTAGTTGCCAGCTGGGGTTAAACCATGACAAAGTGGAAAAGAGACAAATGGCAGGTTACCTATGCCTGAAGCATCACTGTTAACTGTTGGGTCAATGTTTGATATGGGTGGCTGACCGCATCCTTCAGACCCATGAGATGCTTTCCAGTGTTATATGACGTGTAATCTATTCAACACTTACTGTTGCATGCTTGATAATTTAAGCTGTCATATGTCTTGTTGATTTCTTGATAGAATTTTCCCCCAGATCCAAGTAAGTGCTTGCAGTGTGGCCTCAGAGACACATCTGCCTGAGAGCATCCATACCGTCTTCCCTTTTGCATGCAGCTGTTTGTAAGGAAGGTGGCAAAGGGAAGAGGAAGGATGGAAGACAATGTCAAAGTTCTTGCTAGATTCATCTTTTGCTTAGTCAAATCTAAAAGGGGTCCTGAATCCAGAATAACCTCAGCACTACAGATTATTTTAGCCCCAGCCTTCTTCCCTGCTCCTGGTTCCTTTAGCCGTTCCTGAGAACTCACAAATGTCCTGCTGCAAGACAAAGAAGAGGTCTCCTGCACACCCACACAGAACAAGATAACTGTCAGATTTATGATGCATCACTCCATTCAGACGTGTCAGCATTTTTGCCCCCAAAATTTTATTCAGGCAGAATTTGAAGGCTTCATGCATTTATCCAGAATTTTCAAGTGCATGAACAGTTATAGAGCAGGCATGGGTCTATAGTTCATGCACCCTAGCCCTGGCAAGTCATGGAAGAAGGCTCAATGAAAAATACATTTGCATTGTTTCCACTTGGGATCTCCCAGACAAGTAGATGGCAAGCCTAACTACTGCACCACTGAATCTCTTTACTTTAAATGCATGTTTGAGTATGTTAACCCTCTCCAGCATTGCAGAAGGCCAATAGATGCAGATAGACTTTTGTTGCAAATCTTCCAAGAACTGGCAACTCATAATTGTGCAGCATTTTAAACATTTGATGGGTGGAAAAGAGGTCTTGGATTCATAAAAGTACAGTACATTTGCAGATAGATTCAGTGGCCTCTGCCCAGCCAGGATTATAAGGAATAAAGACCAAAAGTTTGCAGAAACAGTTAGATGGCTTTGGAGAAAAGCTCTGCTCTCTGCCACAGTTTGACAGATGCAGCCCAGCAAACAGAGAGTTAAGGCTTTTCCCCTGCTACACTGCAGCAAAAATGAGAGATTTAAATAGACTGAAAATGTAAATCCAACATTTACTCCGTAGACAGAGTGAGGCAGAGCAGAGGGGAGGGGAGAGAGGGAGGATAGATGATCATTGGATGTGTAAGAAGAGAGATGCATCACATAGTATATATTTTATATGTATTAATATTCATACCAGTTCTTTCCTTTCTCCCTCCAGGCTCTGTCTGCTGTTTCAGTTCATCCATCCAGCTTCAAGAGGGAGATGGATCTTTCAGACCTCTCCTGCAACTCTAAGCTAGAATCTGACTGTCAAAGTAGCATGCGGTTCCTTTCTCAGGAACATTGCAGGGAGGTGTTGTAGGAACATCTACAGTCACAGGTCACCCTCTTAGGATGCAGATCTTGCAATAGGGGTCATCCCATGCTCCCTGGGAAGATCAGAGATGTGCTTGATTTGTGACATTTAGGAAGAGGAAGCATGGAGAGCGACACAAGTTCTTCCTGAGTCCAGAGGGAGCACCACTGCTTTTATGGATGCATGGAGGTTTAAGAACTCCCATCCCATATCTGAAGGTCTGGAACAATGCATGGGGCAGAGTCAGCATGTGCGAAGTCTTCAGACATGGAATCAGGGAATGGAGATAACCATACCTTTGGAAAGAGGATGTGCGCTGTGACTGTGGAGTGGTGGTAGTCAAGTCCTGTAAAAAGCCAGTATTGTCTTTTATTGGTCTGGAAACAAGGAGAACCCCAGTGTTGAGGAAGGATGGAGTCAGGTGGCTAGGACACTTGCTTGCGTCTAAAAAGGCATCTAGCCTGGAGGCAACAGCATCAAGATCAAGAAGAAATATACAGGTGATAGTGCATGAGAAGAGAGTTTCAATTTGCTGAACAGAAGATGAGGCCGAAGTTTATGCTTAAAGGTTGCTGCAGTATTTTCATTCCAACACTACTGAAGATTGTCATGAAAAAAAATCCATTTTCCGAACTGTGTTTGGAAGAGAGACAGTAGCAGCCCTGGAAGACTGATGTTTCCCTCAAGACTCAGGTCCTTCAAACTAAGAAAACTTGATGGCAGTGCTTAAAAAGCACTATGTGCCCCAAACAAGCGTCACAGCAGAGAAATAAATTGCTCTTAACCCAGCCAAGGAAAGGTGAGGCTTAACAGCTTTCTCACTGGTCTTGCAAAGCTCTTCTACCTGTCATGTTGGTATTCATGCCTAAGGACTGTCTTGGGAATTCTTGCTTTCTATTTGGGAATCAAAAAACTTGGGCTTTGATGAGGAAAAAGCTGCAGAATATTTTTCACAGAGAGCAATTTAATCCAGAGGAAGAGACAGGTACTGCGTGAAGTCCAGCGCATACGTGTGTGGAGTCCAGCACTGAGGGGCAGCCCTTCTAGAAGCCATCTCTGTGTGTTGAGCGGAAGCAGACCCACGCCATGGTCTGGAGTCACTCCTGAAAACACCAGGAACCAGATTTAGGGGCACGACGTAAGATGTACTCGTGTTTCTCCAGCTGAGCACAGAAGGTTTGGACATGCTGTATGTATTTGCACTGTTCTAAACTGCAGTGAAAGGAAAAGCCATTTTATATTTGCAAGGCGGAGGGCACCCTCCCTTTTTCTTAGCAAACATTGACTCGTTTATGTACTACAAAGGATTGGTCTTCCACTGTGGAAGAGCTCCTCTGAATTTTGGGATGCAGAAGCTGGATTTCGCTAATCTGGAATGGGTAAAAATCAGTGCAACTATTTATCTTTGGACATAGCAACTGACAGATGTATCCTTATTTTTTTTGAAAAGTGTACAGAAGATTTACCGTCTTTCCTCCCACAGAAACTGACAGTGTTCACAAAATTAGCATCCAGGAGATAAAAGTTCAGACCACAACCGGCTGCCAATTCACATAGCACAATTTAAGTCAGTGCCACTTTACAGGAAGGCTTTTACAGGAAGTGCTCAGGAAGGCTTTTGATCTATGGATGTAAAGTAAGTACTTTTTACCCTTGCCATTATTTGGTACAGAAGGAAGAGATTTTTAGCCTACCATGGAAACACAGATTTGTCAGTGTTGTTTGTATTACAGTCACATCCAGGGCCTCCCACCGTGATAGATGCTGAATAAACATGCGAGTGAGAAGTCCACGCCACCTAACAAAGATATCCAAAAGGAAAGAAATGAAACAGCTTGTCCAAGATCATGAAGCAAAGCAAAGACAGAAAACAGCACAGACTCCTTAGTCACCTATACTACTTTGTTTGCGGAAAACGTGCGTTTACTGAGGTTATAACTTCTTCACAAATGCACGCCTTCAGTCAAAGGCACTCCCCTTTTGCTGCTACTGTCAACCAGAGATGTTTTTCCCAGTTACTTCGTTACTCCCAATGGATCCCTTCAGCAGTGCCATCCTTACCTATAACTCCTGGACTCCATCCTACTTTAAATATATGAAATCAGAGCTGGGTACAAAGTCTTGCTTGCAGCCCCACAATATGACATTTACGCATTTCATGAGGATTAGCAAAGCCTGGTTTCCTCTGGGCTATGCTCAGCTGCAAGCAGCTTCTCTGACTTTTAGTAACAGGTGCTTCACATTGCAGCCTACATGTTGAAAGAAAGCAAAACTTTTTTTTCTTTCCATACTGTTTCGCTAAAATTGGACTAATTCAAAATTTCTTGGTGAATGAGAGGAAGGAAAAGGTTCTGCAGACAGAGCATGCTCCGTTTGTCTTACATTCTGAGCATGCAAGATAAATGTCATGCTGATTAATTTTTCTCCTCAGCCCAAAATGAATAGGAATTTAATTCTCAAATTAAATTGGAGAATTTAAAAATCCAAAATAAGTTTTACTGAACACATTATATTTTAATCACTTTTAGAACCTGCATGAAAAAAAAATCAGTCCTTTGCTGTAGTTACCGTACGTTTTCACTTTGACAAAAAGCTTCGAACAGTCTTTTTGGAAATACGTTTTCCTTGAAATTTTTAAACACACCAAACCAATCCCTCGGGCAAAGTTTTTTGCCAAGTTGCTATTTTCCAGTGGAAAGAGATTCCCATTCTACCCTTCCATGGGTAAAATTTCAAGCCTGACTGAGCACCCTCAGCTATGTTGTGAGGGAATAGCTCGCTTTGGAAGCCGTTAACCCAGGCCTGATACGCGCTGGCTTCTTTGCAGCCTGGGGCAGAAAGCTGGAGCAGGCTGTGCCTGAGAAGAAGGTGTACCTGTGTCTTTGCATGGCTGCTGAGCCCCACGGTTCCAGTGGGCAGGTTGGCGGGGGGGTGCGAGGGGAAGCGGGGCCCGAGCACGCGTGCTCGGGGAAGAAGCACAGCGGAGCAGGTCACACACACGCGTAGCTGGTGGGCAGGGTGATGGCAGCTGAGCTGAAAATGATGCTGATGAAATTATGGCTAGTGGAAAATGCTTCTGAGATACAGCTTGCAGCTGTATGGCTAGGTTCCTGTTTCCAATTCCTCACTCCCCCAGTGTTTGTGAAGCAAAAATCAGCTTTCCTGAGGCGTTGGTTGCTTGCAGTTCATTTTGAGTTCACTAGTTAAGGGCAGTCAACACTTCTGAAAAATGTGGCCGCTGATAGATTCAAACATAAATGAAAATAAAATCTAATTTTTTAAATCTATGGCAAGCTTGATTTTTAAAATATTCCTTTAAAAATATCCAGCCTCCTTTTAAAAAATATTTCTCCCCTTGCGTAAGTCAGAAATAGCCACATCAATTTTGTCAAAAAAATCCAACAACTCCTAAACAAATCCTTTGGGCTTAGACTAAGCGTGAGCAATTTCATCCTGAAAGAAGAATCACTGGGAGAGTTCAGAGGAAATGGAAGCAGAGGCTTGGACGCTGCAGCTCTGCATTTGCTGTGCGCTGCTGGCAGATGCACAAAGGAATCTGCAGCTGAATTGGCCCGTTATCAGGGGATGGGATTTTGTTTCCAGAGTTGTCAGTACCACTAAAAAGAAGAAGACAGAGCGCCAGAAGCAAGCCTGCATGGGCGCACAGAAGGGCTGGCTCGCTCACCCCACAGCCAGCAGTTCCGGGGGGACAGGGACTGGCTGACCCCGGAGTCCTGGTTGGGCAGGGGTGCTTGCTCCAAGGGTGCCTCACCCTCTGCCACAAAGCATTGCACGTGCATGGTGAAAGGTTCGAGCCCAGTGCCTGGACGGTTGCCTGTGATCAGACTCGTTTTCTCCAAGAGCTACCTGCAAACTCGTGGCGTGAGCGGACGCAGTTACTTCAGACGGGCAGTAATGGGGTTTTCCTTTCTTTCTCTGCTCTCTGTAGCTGACCTGGCATGACTCATTCACAACACCTGTAAACAAAACACACTGCAGCACAGTTCAATTTTGTACTACACTGAATGATGGGTCTCCTGCAGATGGCCTAGTGATGTACTGCAACCAGCATTAAGCAAGTGGCAGAAAGCAGCAAGACAGTGCCGTTGAAACCTCATACAAAGAATTACTTGAAGCCTTCATATATCAAGCAAACAAGAGCAGGGGGGAAGAGAGAGTTATCTGAGCAGGTGTTTTCAGATTAAGTTTGAAGGGAGATAGAAATGAGAGATTGCAAAGCAGTTAGCTCTCTGTAGCTGCGAGATTATGTGAACAGGTCTCCGCTTAGCACATGCCTCTCACTGTCCCGGTATGAAAGGTTTCAAGTCCAGGGAGATCTCGAAGGGACAGCTGCAGCCATCCAGCATGTTGTGTGCAAAGCCTGCTCTGTAACATCCGATTCTTATCTCAGAAGCCCAGATAAATTTCCTCCCAGTTCTCCAGACTAGTGGATCTTGATTATCACAGACCCTATGGCTTTTCTCATAAGCTATGCTCTTGCCTTTAAGCATGGCAGTATTTGTGTGAGCTGCTGCTGGGCTAGTGTCAAGAGTTAGGTTGTTCAAGCTTCTCCAGTACAAGCAAGTCCGGAAAGCTGCTCGGTGTAGAACAGGTTCAGAGCCAGCCCCCACTCCAAGAAATCTGGACATCTCAGTTTTTCCTATCCCCAAATTCCAGATCTGAGCGTCTGAGGCTGCAACAAACTGAGCCATCCCACCCATGTTAAGCCATTGCTCAAGAGAAGAATTCGGCAATTGTCTGAGGCTTTTTCAGCATTCATTGCAGGATTATTCTTTACATCCGTAGCTTCAGGGACTGTAGGATGTGGAAGAGCTGATACTTGAATGAAGTGCTTAGTTTTGAGTGAACAAAAGGCTCATTTGCCTAAAGTGGGTGTGTTTGTGCTGCAGATAGTTTGAAGCCTTTGATGCAATAACTCAGGAACAACTTGTTCTGAAATGATTCACTTAGTGGAGGCATGTGGAAATTCAGCATCCTTGCTCCCACTGTTTGCTGTTCTTCCCATACAGCAGTGAGCCCTAGCAAGAACTGGAGATACTGTTCAGTCACTTTCTAGAGTTCGCATTCCTCCAGAGAAATGGGTATATCCCCATTTTCCCACACATGTGCGGAGTACAGAAGGCAAAGGACCAGGACATCGGTGAATAGCCCCACACGGTGTCACTGGGAAATAATCATAGTTCCTGTGTCAGCCACGAAATCTCTCTCCTCACAGCCACTGGAAAAGAGAGAGGGAGGATCAGTGGGACTAAAGGACCCTCTTACCAGATTTAGAGGACTTCAGCAAAGCCCTGCTTACTGGCCAGTTCTCAGAGAGCTGGAGCTTTAATGGTGGCCCATGCTGGGGTATCATCGGGCAGGTCCATGTTCTCAGACTGAAAAGGAGATGGAAAAGACCTGAGGATAGGCTTGCATGGATTTCTGCCATGGAAACTCAGAGACACCAGTCCTCCCTGGGTACTTTCTGAAGAGCCACTGTCACCTTGTAGTGCAGACTGTGCGCTGCAGAAGCCCTCTCCTGTGTCTTTGCAAGTCCTGAGCAATGGCACGGGGAGCTGTGGGTGGGAGAGCGGAGGAAGCTCTGTGCAGTCTGCGAGGAGGAGCGGCAGGGCTCTGCAGAACTTCTCTGATGTGAGAAGAGGGACATGGCGCGAGAGATTGGAGTTGC
The DNA here is from genome assembly GCA_034008185.1 of Gorsachius magnificus. Classification (NCBI taxonomy): domain Eukaryota; kingdom Metazoa; phylum Chordata; class Aves; order Pelecaniformes; family Ardeidae; genus Gorsachius; species Gorsachius magnificus. The sequence continues at coordinate 128,543,198 of CM067081.1, forward strand.
ACCCTCCCTCCCTCCTCTCCATGGGACATGCTGGCAGGTCAGGGTCGGGGGGAAGAGGCCAACAACAGCCTTTGCATCTAGTATACCTTTGGCCCTCCAAGAGGGGAGAGCTGTGGAAGACACTCTGATTCACAGAGTTGCCTGTGGTGATGAGGAGGGAGGCAGTGGCCAACCCGCTGCATTTGCCCTGTTTACAACACGCAATGAATTTGTGCTGGTTTAAGATCAACAGGAGACAGTGATGAGGGACCTGGCTGCCCTGAAAGCACTCTCACTTTGCCTAGACCACTGGGGGTGCGTCACTTAGTACGGCACAGAAGGCGCACAGTAAGTCACTGCAGATTACAGGCTAATGATATGGCACCTCATGTGTTGTCAAGTATACTGCCACTCCACCTGCCCTTAGGCAGAGGAGGCAGACATGACCTTATATGCATCTAGCAAGTACACCAACTGTCCTCTGCTATCAAGGACAGGCGGCAGAACTAAGTAGCTCCATTCCCAGCTCAGATAAATTGGATCAACTCCCCGCTGCTGCTGCTGCTGCTGGCTTTTGCCTACAATATTAAGCTACTTTGGACCCGAGATCCATTCCCCCACCCTGCCCATATTGCTCCCACTGCTGCATCCATGGCAACATTAGGAGCTTAACCGCAGACAATTCAGCCAAGGCCACCAGCCACTTCAAAGCACGCTCCCCAGCTTGAGGATTCTTGTCTGTTTGAGAGTTTCCACTGTTGCTATCATCAATGGGACATCAGGAGTATGGACAACAGAGAGCACAAAGAACAAAAAGCCTGATACCATTCCTGTGTCAGTTTACTGCTAGCCTCCAGCCTGAAGGCAAACCATTATTTCATCAAGGAGGAAGAGCACAAGAAGCAGCAGACAGCGTTCCCTTACACACACTCCTTTTGGCAGGAAAGTCAAATAAGTAGGAAAAGATGGGGTCATGAGAGAAAGTCTGGTGGAACAGATAAGAGCAAGAAGTCAAAAGCTTGAGTAATTTCATACAAATAGCCCAGGCTTGCTCCCAACCATGCAAATGAATGTGAGGAGTAACTCCTTTCACTAGCAAAACATTAACTCTTTAGCCATTAGTTACCATCATGCCAGCCTGCACAGCTCCCAGCCACCTTCAGTGAGGAATTATGTTTACAGAATTTTCTTGTCAGATGAAATGGGATGCTCTCAAGTGTAGGTGACTGACCCAAGCCCAGATCTTCACTACCCCTTTACAACACCAGGCATCTTGTGTATGTATGATATTTTGGGATACTATCAGTGCAAGACAGGGAGTAGTACAGGATTATATGCCGCAGAAGGACTCCAAGCCCTTCAAGCCTGCAAACAAAGACAACCAGGCACCGGATAACAAACTTTGAAACATCCACAAGAATAAGTATTTCCTTAGTACACTACCCTATGCAATAATAGCCCTGGAATATAACTCCCATTCCCCTCAAAAAGATGGAAAGAAAACATGGAACCAAGGGTGCCAGCAACTTGGACCTTTGCAACAGCTAGACACATAAAATGTAGAGGGCTCCAACAAACGTTTTCAATATCTTGCAGTAGATGTGTGACCCCTGTGTAGCAAGTCTATTGATACAAGTTTGCATTTCTCAGTCACTTTTTGCAATCTTTCAGATATCTCTACCACTGAAGTTTTTCAGGCCAAGATCTCCCCAAGGCATCATCTTAAAAATCTATCTCACCCAACATGGCAAAAAGAGAAAAGGGGTGAAAAAAAGCCCCTCCTAGTCAGTGAGTTGGATTAAATCTTTATTTTAGCCTCTAATTATAACTCCAGCTCTGAAGCAAGACTGTAAGAACCAAAGATATTTTTTTTTCCAGGAATATTCATGTGCTCCAAATAAGCCATGAAACCTGAAAGCTAACTCAAAATCCAAGGAGAAAAAGAAAAAAAAAAAACCAACCCCACCCCTTTTTCTTTTTCAGGAGAAGCACAGATTAAATGCAGTAAGTACATTTCAGTAAAGTCTCCCTTCAGACCCCTTCCAGAAATTAGCATATCTGACACTGCAGTCTTCACATCACTAGTTTTAACTCCAGGTTTACACCTGTGCTGTCACAATTATTTCCATGAATGTGTCAAATTCCACAGTGAAATGGCTGAGGTTCCATACCTTCTCTATTTTTAGAAGCCCAAGCCTCAGAGACATTTTTCTGTTGATGAGAGGTTTTTCTGTTCAGTTCATTGATCACAAGGGCCATTTACAAGACTCTGAGTTATCTAAAGCTGATTTCAAGTCCACAAAGCGCTATCATGTTCTGAGGTGAGATTTCACGTTGACTCTGAATACAGACAAGATGCTCTGGGAACAGAGGCAAGGAGAAAAGTAACTTGTCTAGACAGACTTGTCATCGAGTGCAAACCTAACCAGAGTCCTGAGCCAACCTTTGAGAATGCGTTTGACTTATGTCATTGAGCCAGGCAGTCACTCCCAATCAAATCAGAATAACTGTTAAAATCAGGGCCATGATTATAAACCCTTTGAAACCAGTTAAACCCTGGCACAGCTACAGCAGCCAGAAAGCTGGTAAGAGGTGACCTTGGGCAGAATTTGCACGTTCTTTGGTTCTACAAATGCTTGCAGACTGCAGAAGGAAAACGAGCGTTTCATACTGATGAGGAGGTCACAGTTACGCCGGCAAATTACAAAGCTCCCAGCCCAGGGCACATGGTGGCTGCTGGTGCTGAACTGTTGGTGTGCCCCAGGACTGCTTTCTTGGGAGCGAGCTCAGGCTGGGGACCATCCCCAGGCAGCAGCCTGAAGGCAGTCACCCTACTCTGTATGACAGCTGTCCTTGCCGTACCAGATGATGTCAGAGGGGGCTCTTTGCATGTCTTTTATTTTGCTTATCCTACTTACAAATAATAGTTAAAGAAAATGAAAACATCATCCTAGTATCCCTTCCGAGCTATACCGTGGAGATTTTTTTGTGTTTGAGTTCTCTTTCTTCATATTTTCCTCTGTAAGTGTTGGCAATACTTGAAGGTAGAACCAAATCCTCAGACAAGATCTAAGCAGAGCTAAAGCAGAGCTAAAGCATTAAACCCCAAATACTACAGCTCCATCTTGATTTGGTGCTAGATAATTCACAGATATTTCCTATGCACAGCCTGTAACTGAAGATACTGAGCTCTATTATTGTTATTATTTTTAATGATAGTTTAGGAGATTGCTTATGGGATAGTAGAGCCTTTCATAGCCTGGGCACATCCCACACTTGGTATAGAAGTGGCTGAAAGTCATTGAAGTCTAGTATCTGGAAGGAGGGCACAGCAGGGTTAGAAAAGGTATGAGAGGGAATCCCCCACAAAGCTCAAAATCCTCTTGCCTTTTCACTCCATCACATCTCCATGAGAAGCCATGCTGGAATACAGAGCTTAGAATCACAGCCTTGATCATGAATAACTTTTGAGACTCTTGCTGTAAATAACTTTTGAGATTCTTGCCATTTACTTTCTCATTTATACCTTGCAGCTGAAAGATCATACTGTATAGTACTCCTGATAGACCCCCTTCCCCAAACTTGAGGCCATGCCAAACACCCACGGAGAGGAAAAAAGAACCCAGAAAAGTAGGACCGCAAAGCACCCCTCTTCTCTGTTAGCTTTTTTTGTCAGTCCCCACTGGAAAACATCACAGCTGGGACAGCAGCTACTGACAGAAGCCCACGTACATTCTTGGTGACTTCTGCCTGCTAAACCAGAAAGGTGATCTGACCATCAGAAAAAAAGAACGGAGCCAGAATAAACGAGCAATATTTTTAGAGGGAAAAGACATAACTGCTAAGCCTATTTCTCAGCCTTTTCTGGAGACCTCTCTCCTCCCCCTGCCCCACTGCCCCCACAAGCAGGAGAAAGTTCCCTGAAGAGGCCAGCCCCAAACTAATTTCACAGCCTTCTTACACTTTTCCTTCCATAACTCAGTGGGCTCCGCACATACTGCCTTCCTGTAAAGTGCCCCCAGACCCAACCGGTTCCTGAGAGGAAGAGGAACTCCCCCATACCCCTCCCAGCTCCCTGCTTCAGCTGTCTCCAGGTGGATTCAGCATCCACTGGAGCCGGCTGCTGGGGCTCCCTCCCCTGCCTCCAGGGTGGCCGTTCATTCTGTCACAAACCAGTCAGTAGCGAGCTGGGCTGAAAAGCCCAAGTTCCCTCAAGAAAAACAAAAAAAGCTCAGGCTGTGGAGGCTATGCCTACAGTGCAGATCTTCGTCCCAGAACAGCTATGCTGGGAACTTCTTTAGAAGACAGGACTAGTATCTTATTGCAGGATCCATGCCCAATTATTAACCTAGTAAGTATTTCAGGTTACACAGTATATTATACCTTTAGTTTATTGATATGTCCACTGACTATTACAATTAATCTTTCATTACACTAATTAATTATGATAGTGATTTGGCAATTATCTTCTGCAAAGTTTGGCTGAGACCAGTTGCAGCCTCTCTCAGTGCCTTTAAAATGTGCTCCAGATCCTTGCAGAATGCCAGATGAAGGATATGGCTTTATTAGACCAAAACTGGGCTGCTGACAACTTTCCCGGAATATGTATTGACAGCCTTGCTGTCTTAAAAGGTACAGACTGTATGGCACAGCCTATAAAAACCTTGGATGCAGGAGCGAGGAAAGATTTGCATAGGTTTTAACACATACCGCTATGCCCTTTTTGTATTCCCACAGAGGTTGGAATTAAGGCAGAAATTTCATCACAGAATCTGGTTTATGGATGGCCTGGAGAATTCATGGAGGCATTTGTTCCAGAGACACGACTAAGTCCTTTCTTCGACTCGAGAAAGCTTATGTCACGCACTGCGGAATGTGGTTTACTAATCACCAGCGCTGGTTTGAATGGCTCCATGGATCAAAACTGACTTCACATAGTGGTGCCGAGCGCATTTGCCGTTCTCCTGCATTGATCATTAGGACGCTTTGCCTGCGAGGATCATACTGGGAGTCATTTCTTTGATGTGTGCAAAGGCGGGAAAGAGCTGAGGCTTTCCTAGGAGCTGCTTGGCTACAGGTAAAGAATGCTGCAGCTTCAGGGAGGGCCACTGCAAGACGATTAGAGCCCACTTGTTCTGCCTTCCTATTTACAGGACAAGCATAGCTCATGTTGTTGTGGCAGGGTGGAGATTTTGTTTCCCTGCTTTGGAAAAGCTCATCCAAGTGCAGCCATCACAGGTCCTTTCAGCAGGAGCTGACTTTAAGCTCTGTCCTTTTGTCCCCTATCACCACCCCTTTCTTTTCTGCTCTTTTCACCCTCGCTTAAGGTAAACTAAAGCCGCGCCTTTGTGACAGTCAGTAGTCGCTCTGAGCCAAACCTCTAGTCATTTTGAAATCAGTGTGAGCGCTTACACCGATTGAAATTTGGAAGAGGATTAGACTTCTTTGCAGTCAGCTCCACTGAACCATAGCAGACATGGTCTGCTCATGTTCACCAGCTTCTCAAAAACATGTGTAATAATTTGGCTGCCTGTGATTGCCTCATTCTCTTGCAAATGGCATGCCCCGGGGGGAAGAGTGCACTTCCCACAGCTGCTTGCCTTTCTACAGAGTGGTCATAAAGAGGGCTCTTCCTCTAGTCCTTGGAAGAACAGCCATTGACTTTAGTAGACTGTGGACCAAGTCCTCAGCCTGAGTTTTATTCCTGGCGGTGTCCACATTGCCTGTAAGCACTTGACAATGGATTCGTTGCGGGCTGAGCACTGCACAGCCTTTGCAATCCTGCCGTTTTTAGACCTTCTGGGCAAACATTCAGCACACTTGGAGGGTATTCACCTCTTTTCATGGCTGATCAACAGAGAGGACATGGCCAGTGAAGCAAGTTCATTGTTCTGTGCCCATATGAGGTGGCTAAACATGAAATGTGCAGCTCCATTTCTGGCTGATGACAGAGCTCCCCAGTCTGCAGCCAAATGATTCGCTTCATGTGCCTACTGCACCCCTCCTGTCCCATGCTATCCTCCTCTTGAGTGTCCACAAGCATCATCCATCCCCAGTTTGCATGACAACACACTCATGTAAAGTCCATGAATGAAAATGTGTTCGGCTATAGTGAATCAAAGGATTGGCCATGGATGCAGGAAGAGGACACAACAGAAATCTATGGCGAGGGTAACCTTGGATTGAGCTATCTGAATTTCTGGCTACAGTTTTCAATTGTGAAGTATGTAGCAGCATCCTGGGGAGGAAGGGATGCTGCTGGCAGCCAAATTCCTGGCTGCAGCTTTGCGCTCTGAAAGAGCAAATAAAATCCCTGGGAGAGGGAAGAGCCTTGGAGAGACTTAGCATTACACTGAGATGCGGCATTTGTCTTCAGGAAAACTCATTCTTGGATTTTGCTTTTCCAGCTTGGTAACAAAGAAACTCATGTGTGAACAACACTGCCTGGGACCTCCAAAAGCCAGTACGGGTTAGCAATGACTGCTTTGTCTCTACGAAGTTGATAACGGGGGTTGCTGTCTCTACTCACGGTGAGCTGAAGTTCCCACCATACTCATGTAACATGTAAATATTTGAGTGGCTTTGCTTTTTCAGATGAACTCCCACTGCCCTTCTTCATTTTGGAGGCAGAGGCAGCACATCTGGCATTCAGAAAAGCAACAGCATCAACAAACCCCCCACATTATTAATATTTAAAAACTGTCTCCTGCACATGAATAGAGAAAGTTTATTATCACTTCTAATTGCATAGGCCTCTGTAATGGCTTTATGTAACATGTAGGCTTTTTTACTGAGCTCACCACTATAGGCTTTGAGAGCCTTGGAAACATTAAATAATTTAGCCTCAAAATACCCCCTAGTGGTGTGATTCAGTGTCATTTGTCTCCATTTTACAGATGGGGAACCAATGTAAAAAAACTTCCAGTGCTCTCTCTAAGGTCACTGCAGGAGCTTGTGGCAAAGCTTCAAAATCTTGTACCTCTACCATTTTTAATTTTTTTTCCTGAAAAAAACCCAAACAAACAACCCTCTGGGCAAAGGAAAACTCACAAGTACTGCAACTGAGTTTTGGAGACATTACAACCTGCAGTGAGGTTTTACCTGATTGCCTAGAGCTACAGAAGATCTATACAAAAGAAATCTTAGGCTGGACTAAATTGTGCTGTACATGGCAGAAATGTAACTAGGATTTAGTGCATTAAAAGTGATGGCCCAAATGGCAAACTGATAGTCCACCTTAAAAGAGGAGGATAACATCACGAGGAATGGTAAAATAGCTTTCAAAAGTAGAGACTAGGGGGAGCAGAATACTTCCCTGTTTTATCCAGATTTATAAAATAATTTTTACTAACCCACCTTTTTTTAGTATTCTACCCTGTCCTTAGGGGGAAATCCTTGCAATAAATAAACAGAAAAGCTGAGTAATGGAGGAGTTCTAATGAGATATTTTCATAAAAAAGTTTTTAATACACTGAAATGTTTCACTTTGACATTTCCTAAACAAACCTTAACCTTTTCATACTCTTTTAAGAATTGATCAACCCTGTAGAGAAAACAAGAAAATATATGTATATATTTTAAAATGGAATTAAATAACTCAAAACAAAACATGACATTGACATTCAAAGGAAACACTGGCCACCTAAATTTAATTTCTCAAGCTACAGTGAAATAAACAGCTTACTTCCCAATCCATGCCAAAATTTCTGTTTTGATCCAAACCAGACCTTTTTTCCCTGCGTTTCTGGTTTCGCCACCAAACCAGAAAAGGATTTTCTTTTTACTGAGGTGACTTCTTTAAACTCAATTTTAACCCTTTAAACATTGTCCAGCCATGTCCATGCATTTCATAGGAAGGCTCTTCACGGCAGCTTAAAATGAATGCTTATATTCAACTTGCTGCCCTAAAATTCTGCTGACAGTTCACATCTGGATCTGAAATCTGTGGATTGCTGTACCTCAAAGGTGGTGTAGTCACATATTTCAGCCCTGCTTCTTGCAGCTTGTGAAGTGTAACAGTGTGCCAGTCCTATACCCACATCTGAATCCCACTCTCTTCTCTTACAAAACCACCAAGATCTACACAACAAATGCAATAACATTAATTCAAGGTCCTATAGTGGAAGTGGTAGGAGAAGCAGCATACAGCTAAAGAGAAATGGAGTAGCATTAGAATGGACAGAAAACAGCCTAAATATCAGAAAATAAAGAAGAGTATTTGGCTTGGGAATAACCTATCCCATTGTGTGCATTGTGCCACCTTGACAAAACATTGCTAAGTAGCCTATAGATCTATACCAAAACTCTTGGCAGTACCAGCATATTTCCACCCACAGAGACCCATCAGAGCAATTCTCAATCCACTCCTGCCTAACAGCTGGGAGAAAGTGAACCCAGGTGCCTCAGTTTTAGACCTAGAGAAGTCTGCTTTAATTTCACTGCTTATGTTGAGCCCATTAGATCAGGGTGGTTCATCGCTTGGACATGATGGGCTCTGTGGATGAAGAACAGATTGTGCAAGCTGAACCCAAGGAAGACGGAGATTATGCTGGCAGGCAAAAGAAAGCTCTTTGAATAGTTTATGGTCCCTCTGTGGCAGCCTTCACATATTGTGAACAGCCACAAATGGTCTGTTCGGGCAGCACTCTAGGAAAGGCCCCAGAGCCCTCTGTCATGGATAGAGCATGCCGAGACAGAATTCTCTGCCATCCCCATTTGGCTAGAAGACTCCACTGCATCCTGGCTCATCATGTCCTGGCCTTGGGTAGCCAAGCTTTTGTCACCTTCTGTTTGGACTACAGGACTGCGATGACGCTTTGGAGAGTCCAGCTAATAAAGCTCCCTGCAGCAATATGAACAACTCTGAACACATCTTACTTGTCCTCTGCTGGCTCCCCACAGAACTCAGGGCAAAATTTATGGTCTTGTTCTTTATCCTCATAGCCTGGGTCCAAGATATTAAAAACACTGCAGAAAGCTTTTGGTTACAGATGCTGTTCTTTGCCATAGTGAGAGTCTATCATTAAGGGAATACTTCCCTGGCCAAGTGATGGAGTTTTCTTGGTGCCAAGTGTTGATATGGTGACCAGTATTGGTATTATGATTTCTAGGGGTGGTTCTTCCACAGACTACCCCAAGCCTTATGATTTTTCATTCTTGGTACCAGGTTTATTTCTTTAACAGTGCTAATCTTTAACATAAATGTGAATTTGCTGCCTGCATGTATTAAAAAAGGAGGAAAAAAAGCAAAGTGAAAAACATATTTATGTTAAAGAATCTTAAAGTCCTAAAATCAGCTGTCCAGAGGTCATGCCTTAACAGTGTCAGTGCATACTCTTCTGGAAAGTGCCTAAATCCTGTAGTGAGGATGGAAGCAGAAGACCAGCCTAGAACAGATGCTTGGATATTAGGCTGATACTTGTGTAAGTGCTCGGATGCACATCTCTGTTTCTCATCTCTTCTTGACGGGTAGCTCACTGATGTGAGGAAAACACGTTAGGTCAGTTCACTTTGACAGAGGCTTAAAGCCTTGTGCTTTACCTGGCATTTGGTGTGCATCAGAGAACATAAAGTTAGTTATCATGATTTGGTTAATAAGCGCAGCTTGTCCAGCTTGTTAAGCCAATGTCTTATGATTTCCTAGGGAAGTCCACAGGCAACTGCAGCTTCACAAACAGCCCCTTCTCATAACACGTAGGGTTTGCTCAGGCCCAAAGCCACTTATAGTATGACATAAAGAGGGTGCTTTTCTCCCACTTTTTCAGTGACATGTCCTGTCCCTTTCTTAAAATTTAAAGAAGTTCTGATGTGAGGGAGATTGAGATATACTTTTGCTTGAAGGAATTTGTATTTCTGAGCAGTGTGAATTGTCCTTTTGACCCGGTCTTCTCTCTCTGGTCCTAGCTTTTCTGGCCACAGACTGTTTTGAATTGTGTTGATCCAGCACCATGTTTCCAAACATATCAGATTGCTTCATAAGAGCACAAACTCATTGGTTTTGAGGCATGGAGCTATGGTGGATGCAACACAGTCCAGTCTGCTGACCTTCCAGTCTTAGGATTTGGGGAACTGGTAGAAAACAATAAACCATCTCTGACTCCTTCCAGTGACAGCTCATTCTCTCTTTCCACTCTGTATTATGAAATGTCTTTCTGGAGAGCTAAAAGATATATATTCTGTAGGTAGGAATAGGTGTTCACAGCAATGCTGGTCATTGAGAAACTCAAAGAGAGATGGATCTTTGCACAGTAGGAAGGGAATATATCCTGACAGAATGGCCTCAAATAAAAATGACAAGTGAGGTCCTCTTCCAGCATAGAGAAAAGTATTTCCCCAGAACAGGAATGACACAGTTAAGCAGATCTTTAAAGCTTGGATAATGCTGCAGAAAACGATAGCCACTGATAGATACCTAATTTTTTTCTTACAAACTCTGTCTTTCAACATAGGCACTTTTCAAACACACTTTCCAAGAATGCTGGTGTGATCTGTTCTTTGTTGTGGTTTTTTTCTTTTTTTTTTTTTCCCCTGAATACTTAAAAGACCAAGTGTATTTCAATGCCTTTCAAAGTCTTTCACATCATGAGAGACATACCTGTATATTTATGCAAACTGGAAATGGATGAAATATCACATGCTTCATTGGAACAACTGCAAATAATCAAAGCTGAAATGAAAACCAAATATTCTGAAAAGACCATTTTCACCAGTAGTTGTTGTTCAAAATAGCATACAAAAAAGTTTCCTACAATCCATTCTGAAGAACAAAGACACTGCAGAAATGTCAAAGCTTTTCCCAGATATCCTTATGTCTTTGCAAGGGATGGACTACGCAGGGCAAAATTTGTAGGGAAAGGTGCCATCTTTTATTAGGCAAACAGAGAAAAATGGGGGGGGGGGGAAGAGACATAAGAGTTCTTTTTTCAGGTTGGAAGCAATATTGTCTCTCTTAGATCTAAAATCACTAATAAAAGACCTGTTCCAGTCTGTCTGATAAAATTTCGCCTTGCTGATATCTTTAGGTCATCACAGCTGCAACAACATTCTTACTACATGTAAGGTAGCAAATTCTTTTGTCTTATCCAGAGGGCTGGAAGGGGCCATGACAGGTCATCTAGTCCATTTTCCTGACTCCAGATGAGAATCAAATACACCTATGTCATTCCTGAAACTTATTTATCTAATGTGTTCTTAAAGACCTCTAATGACAAAGACTGCAAACTTTGTCTTACCTGAACCTTTCTTACTGCAATTTAAACCCATTACTTCTTTGTCTTATCCATCATGGCCATGGGGAGTCACTTCCTCTCTTTGTCTTTTCCACAGCCTCTTCTGTTCTTGAAGACTGTTGTTATCCTCTCAGTTTTCCCATTTGAAGTTAAACAAACCCAGTTCTCCTACAACTACCTCACTGGGTCTTTCTCTCTAGGCTATTTCTGACTCTGACTTTTATGTATTCCTAATTATTTCTGTTGCTGTCCTACAGACTGTGTTTGTTCTGAATTTTTCTTGGTATCCCAAAGTATTATTTGCTCATCAGTATGGAATATGGAGCATGATCCAAAAACAGTGTCAGCATAGAGACTGATTTCAGTCTTCCAGGAGCAAGTGACCTTTCCTGCCTAATACCCCTAGAGCACAATAGCATGTTGGAACCCAAACTTGAGGTGAATATATACGCTTTTCTCTTTGGGAATTTTCTTTTGATCCCAAGAGAAGGTAGTTACAGCAGAGTATGGCAGGATTCCATTAAGGGAAACAGTTCTGAGGCATCTAGCAGAAAAATAAATATTTCGTAGTAATAAGAATTTCAATTTTCATATGGACATGTTGCAGGCTCTTAGCATTACACAGGATACAGAAGGTTATTATTAGCATCAGCCCTACTTATCAGATGGGAAAAACACTGTACAAAGAAATAATGAGATGAAGTCCAAAGCCATATAATGAGAAATAAACATAAGGCAGACTAGAAAAGATTTCCTAATTTTGCTTTTTTTATTTTCTCTCGCCATTGCAAGATTTGGGCACTGAATTTTTCTCTGACCTTAGGGGAAGATGATTAAGCCCAGGTTCAGCCTGGAATCCACTGATGGAGTGGGGCAGAGAAGTCAGATGAGCAAAGAAGGTGAATTTTTTTCATGTACCATGACTGGAGTAATGCAATCTATTCTGCTGGAGCTGTATCAGAGCAATGTGATGGCATTCATCTTCCACTCAGTGCCCAGGTAATGCCTGTACCTCTTTGCCTTCAACACAAAGGCAAAAGGATAAGCTCAGATTAACTTTCACAGGGTTTTGTTGCAAAACAAGTGTGTAAAAAATGATTTTAAGTGACCTAGATGATGTCTTTTCATATCAGTGTTTAGCAATATCTGCCTCTGTAGATGATGTAGCTGTTAAGTACTGTAAGGATCCCTTAGGACAAACTCCTGTTGTAACACATTTTCTCTGCACCAAAGCCTACATAAATGTTAAATGAAGCCACTTTAAACAAATACAGGTAACAGAAGGAGAATAAGCCTGTTAACAGAATCAGCATTGCAGTCACTAAGTCATAATATTTTATTTATTTATTATCTCATAATACCTATAACAAAAGTAACTAGATGCTATAAAATAATACTTACAGACATAGGAGTTGAAATGACTCACCACGTCCAACCCTTCATAAAAGCTCCTCTGACTCACAGTATCCAAGGAAAGAAAGAAAAGAAAGTATAGCCCCTTTCCAACCCCAAATAATGTTTAGTCAAATGCCTGGCTGAGCACAGCAGCTGTAGCACATGATGCTTTCAAAACCACAGCCTCCAAAAGAGCCTTAGACCATCATGCAGTACCCAGGGTGTTGGACCTTCAAGCTATAAGGGACACAGTGGAAAGAAACATGCTTTTCTTCCAAATGTGGCGTACTGTCAGCTGCTGGACTGAACCAAGCCAGCCAATGGGAAGGGTGATGGAGAGGGCAAAGGGAACAGGAAGAAGGTTCCCAGCACACTGAACAGCAAACATAGCATGGTCAAGGGATCCAAAGCACTGCACCTTGTGCCACGTGAAAACCCAAAAAGATGTCAAAAGTAGGGAGCAGGGGTATCCATGCTGCATGTTGAGAGTTAAGATAAGTTAAGTAATTGTGAGAAGACGACTACCTGATCAGAAATACAGAGAGTCCATGTCATAACTAGGAGCAACAAGGGAATCTAAGAGGATGTCCTTGGCTAATATCAAGCTATACTGCAAAAAAGTGGCATTGAAGAGCTCTTAGGAGAAAAACAGCAAACACAACTTCTCTCCATTATTCTCAGCAAATTTGATCTGATTTCCTCTCTTCTGGTGCTTGTGGTCCATGTCTCCCAAACACAGCCTTAGCAATTTCTTTAACACTCGGAGCTTGAACTGATAGCAAGGAAGAGTGCAAGTAGACAATAGTGTGGCCAATGAAAAGAAAATCAACACCTTCTTTTGAGCACCTCTTTCCTCCATGTAGCATGTTTTTTCCTTTCCTTCCAAACCAAGACATGAGAACAGCATAATGCACAGGCACTCAGATGGCACTGCCAACACAGTGCATAGGAAAACACATTCCCTCCCTGACTCTGATAATTTAGCTTTGTTTTAGTTTCAATCTAATGAACATTTATGCTGTAGCCAATCCTCAATTTATACCCATCTAGTCCAAAGCACAATTATATGCTGAGCGGAAAATGCAGCTTTGACTCATAATAATAAGATTGGCACTGTGTCTGGCAGTTTTTCACACTTAGTTTTCATGCCTGCAGCCATGTCAGTTGGGCAATGATTTTGCCATAGCTCCTAAAAAGAAGGTCAGGTTGGCGGACAGAAGAAGAGGACTGGGGGTTACGTAATACTGGAGTAGGACACCTTCTGAGATACTCAGCAATCTCCAGAAAGGGATGTGGGAGAGGTACTTTCTCAAAGAGATATCTATGTTGAAGAAAAAAAACCAAGACATGATTTTCACTCTGTGCTTGCTAATCCAAGTTTCAGTCTTCACTCTTGCTTGGAGCAGAAGTGTCTGGTTCACATAAGCACACTGGTAAGTTAGACCTTTTCCAGTGCAGACCTAGTCTTAGGGTGCATTTGAGTGCCTGATGGTGGCAAGTGTGGTCAGAAGGCAATTTTCAACTACTTTAAAAACAGAAGTATTGTCTATTGAAGACTCTGTGGCAGAAACTCTCTGTCAGATTAGGAAAGGTGGTCTTGTGCTTAATTTAGAAAGTGAGAGTTGTGGTGAATGGAGCTAAATCCAGTTGGCGGCTGGTCACAAGCGGTGTCCCCCAGGGCTCAGTTTTAGGGCCGGTCTTGTTTAATATCTTTATCAATGACCTGGATGAGGGGATTGAGTGTGCCCTCAGTAAATTTGCAGATGACACCAAACTGGGTGGGAGTGTTGATCTGCTGGAGGGGAGGAGGGCTCTGCAAAGGGACCTGGACAGGCTGGATCGATGGGCCGAGGCCAACTGTATGAGGTTCAACAAGGCCAAGTGCCGGGTCCTGCACTTTGGTCACAACAACCCCATGCAGCGCTACAGGCTTGGGGAAGAGTGGCTGGAAAGCTGCCTGGTGGAAAAAGACCTGGGGGTGCTGGTTGACAGCCAGCAGTGTGCCCAGGTGGCCAAGAAGGCCAATGGCATCCTGGCCTGTATCAGGAATAGTGTGACCAGCAGCAGTAGGGAAGTGATCGTGCCCCTGTACTCGGTGCTGGTGAGGCTGCACCTCAAATACTGTGTTCAGTTTTGGGCCCCTCAGTACAAGAAAGATGTTGCCTTGCTGGAACATCTCCAGAGGAGAGCAACCAAGGTGGTGAGGGGTCTGGAGCACAAGTCATACGAGGAGCAGCTGAGGGAACTGGGGTGAGGGGAGACCTGATCGCCCTCTACAACTGCCTGACAGGAGGCTGTAGTGAGGTGGGGGTCGGCCTCTTCTCCCTGGTAACAGACGATAGGACGAGGGGGAATGGCTTGAAGCTGCGCCAGGGCAGGTTTAGGCTAGACATTAGGAAAAAATTCTTCACTGAGAGGGTTGTCAGGCTCTGGAATGGGCTGCCCAGGGAGGTGGTGGAGTCCTCATCCCTGGAGGTATTTAAAAGACGGATAGATGAGGTGCCTAGGGACATGGTTTAGTGGTGGGACGGCAGTGCTAGGTTAACGGTTGGACTCGATGATCTTAAAGGTCTTTTCCAACCGAGGTGATTCTATGATTCTATGAATAGTATTCTTGGCTTTGCCTCTGACTTGCTATGAGATACCAAAGCCATTACTTAATCTCCCTCTCTCTGCTTCATTTTCTTCATCGGTAAAATAAAAAGTGAATGATACCCAACTCTCCCAAGCAGCAGGCTCTAGACTAGTCAATGTCAATTGTAAATGTGCTTTGAGACTGCAGAGTAGAAGGTGCTAAAAGAAAGCTGAAGAAGAATAGGTCCCCTAGCTATCCTTTGGAGTCCTCTCACAGTTTCAGCCTATACAGCCATTCATTTCCTGTTTGTCTTGCACAGAGTTGTTGCTGCTAAGCAATGTACCAAAACAGCTCCTGGTGAAGAAATCTGTTGAGCACAATGGTCCTCATTCTGGCTGGAAGGTGGCTATAAACAGACAGATTAGTCCTGTTTGGCATCTTCTTCCTCTTGGCTTAATACCAGACCCTATTGCATTTTCACCTGTTTAGAGTGCTAGCAAGTCAGCTTGTCCTTTGTGCAACTTCTTTTATTTCTTTATTTTTTCAACAACTGGAAAGAGCTCTTACCTGGCCTCTTTGGGGGGAATTTCATGCACAGTTGGTGGTGCCCAGAAGGGAGAAGCAGATGCTGTTGAGATATTCATGGTGTCCAAAATAGAAAGCAATTTATATGGACAATTAAGAAGAGCCACACGGGACCTTGGTGGTTGGAAGCTACAAGTCTGTAAGCAGGCAATTTCTAGGACTTAAAAAAAAAATTGAATTCACCTGAGGCCATGCAAGAGAAGAAAAGTTATATAGAGATTAGAATTCCCAAGTTCATTCACCAGGGCATTAAGCTCCTGATTTGCAGTGGAAATGCAATGTGGTGTTCTGTCATCAACAGGATTTAGAGGACAGAGAAAGCAGTCACCACAGAACAGCTATGAAATTGCCACGAAGAGTAAAGGCAAAGCAAGCCAGGGTCTTTCAAAAATATTAAAAGAGGATCTCTAAAAGGCTGTCTGTCCTGACACTCATCTGCCAGTTATGCCTACACTCCTCTGATTCTCTATGCCCTAGCTCCTCCAGAGTGTTTTCTTTTCTCATTCATGACCTTACACAGGAAAAAGGCCTGACAACAGGACAGAAATATGGTGGAACAGGTTATATGTCTGGCATTTATTTTCTTGTCATTGTTTTTGCTCTTTTGGCATTGGGCAGCCAGAGAATGTCAGAATTTTCTGTTGACCTGCCATTTTTCCTGCTGCTTCATCAGTTAAGGGAGAGTTCCAGTTTCAGGCACAAAGGAGTTAAATCAATTTGCTTTAGAACAGCCCTAAGAAATCACTCAACTCTTTAAAAAAGTCTCTGGAGGGGTGGTTGCTGTAGCCAGAAGGATGTGCAAGCTGAAGGCTCAGCAGCCACATTGGCAGTCAAAGGCATAAACATTTCTGAGAAGGGACAGAAATTATGTGTTTTCATCCCTTCTCTAGTTGACTACAGAGCTTACTGCACTGCCTGCACTTGCCTTTTCCCTAGACGTTACTTTGGGCTGTCTTGTTAGGTTCAGAGTCCCTCTGAGAATGTGCTGCCTCTCAGCAACACAAAGAGCAAGAGGAGGTTTCTCGCTCAGCTCTCCATAGCCAGAGTTGGCACAGGCTGTGCAGGGAGCACTGGCAAATCATGCGTTACTCACTCGCCGCTTATTTGCACATGTGAAGTTGGGCCAGCTCAAAAATCCCCTTATGAACCATCACCCCACGGGATGGTGTGAGATTCTCCTCTGGTTCTTCAGCTGCGGAATTGAACTGTTTCAGCTCAGTAGCTCCAAGGCTTCTGCTGCATGCAATGTGGGTTCTCGCAGGGCATTTCTCCTCTGGTTGCTTTCCAGATAAAAATTCTGGAAAGAGCTTTCCTGAAGCCTAGTCAGTCTCTCACAAGACTGAAAGTATCATTAGAAAAGAAAGAAGGGATGGAGTCGTGAGACTAGATATAGAACCCAACTTACTTCAGGTACTGCTGAAGTCTATGTTTTTCCTGCATTTTTCATCCAGATGTCTATGTTGAAAGGAAGTAGTATACACGAATGAAGGCTCTCCTTTGTTCCAGCATCTCTTACTCATCTACCTTCACCATCTCTTGTAACCTAGATTTCCATCAGAAAACTATTATGTGTTTTCATGTCCTTTTCCTGGCTGTTATGCTGCTAGGCCTTGGCATTGTCTGAGCTAAAGTGATTTTTTCTCTTTTTTTCCTTTTGCCCCTTGTTGGAATTGTACGTGTCCCACTCAATCTTTCCTCAGTACTGTTTCTGACACAACATATACAGACCTACGGTTAAAGTAGATGTCTGTGTTTCGTGACATCTTTAGTTTCTTGCTATGTGATGTGTTTTGTCATTCTGAATAAGAGTTTAGCTACTCACAGATAACACTGTAGCTGGGGAACTTATGTGAGACGCAGTTCACATTCGGTTTGAGGCCTTGGTCTGAATCAGGAAGAATGGGGACCTGAAGTTGTGTGTATCTCATAAAATGAGCACTTGGTTAATAGATATTCTGCAGCAGAGCTCTTTCCTTTCCTGAGAAAATTTTCTAAACAGAAGTTCATTACAAGAAAAACATCTGGTGTCTACAAAGTCAAAATTTCCCACGCAATATAAGAGATTTTTGTGGAATTATTCAGAACAGGTTCTACTGATAAGGTCTTTGCAATGGGATGCCAAGATAGCCAGCAGATCCTTTGGAAACTTCTTGCATTGCTGTTCTCCAAAAAAGGGACTACAGAAGATTTATTCCCCAAAATAAAAGGCTAGCATGGAAAAGCAGAGTTCATGGGCATCATCAGAAGACTCGTATAGCTAAGCCTACAGCTTCACCACCTTGGCAGGCATGTGAGATGAATAAATTTGATACACGCCTGCTGCTACTCAGCAGAACTTCTTGGCATAAGAACATCAAGCAGGAGATCCAGTCTCTTCTCTGTCTGATGCTCATCATTAGCCAGGACACATGTGCAAAGATTACTTCTTGTTTCCCCATTTCAGAACTGCCAAGACAGGTGTGAAGGTCAAAGGAATGACATGGCAGCAGTGTGGCATGCCTCCACTCAGTGTGCACACGTTAAAAGGCTTATTCCACAGGGATGGGAAAAAAAGGAAATGAAAGCCGGGTGCCAGGAGCTATGTTTTAGCTGCAGCTGAGACAACTCTAGAGAAAGGGGCTGACAGGCAGAAGGAGGGAAGTAGGAACAGTAGGACAAGACAAGATTAACCTGCAGAGAATGGGTGAAGAAATCAAAAGAGGAAGGTCAACAAAGCAGGAAAAAAGAAAGGGGAGAGAGAAAAAAAGCAGGGGGAAATAACCCAAATAATTCAAAGGCAGTGGCAAAAATAAAGAGAAGAGAAAATATTCACTGAACAGACATAGAATGGAAGGCAACCATATAGGTTATCAGTTCCAGCCTCCAAATACTACAGACGACAATGGGATAGACATTAAGTTGAAAAACACCCATAACCTCTGCTTCAATCCCCATTCCAATTCTAAGTCAGAAAACACTGCAACCTTACAACACTTGATGCAAAAGAGCCAATGCTGCAGTGACTATAATATGTCCAACCAAGACAATGGGATGGGTGGAGGGCCTTGGGAAGATCTTAGACTCATGCAAGTGAATGCATGTGGGCACACCCAGATATTTCTTGAGAATGGATCATGCTCCACATGGCTATAATGGAAGACCAGATGAGCAATCACTCTAAACAACCCTTGCTCTTCAGTCCAGAAGAAAGTTCTTTCCCGATCCCACATCCAGTCATCGTTTTTAATTCAAGACACATCAGTCAGGCAGTACCACTAGGAGCACCAGCATAACCCACCTTCTATCCTGTCTTTAGCCTTGGCCAATTACTTGTTTGGGTAATTTAATGCTTCAGAGGAAGATCAATTTGCCCTCTCCCTACTCCTCATTCCTCCCACCCTTACATACACATCCAAGAGAATAAAGGACTGGGAAATGAAGGGACTTCCTTCTTTACCCCAACAGTGGTCAGTGGGAGCTCTGAAGCATGAAATTAATTAATTAAAATATAAATGCAATGTAATTCCTTCTATGAACTCAGCAAGCTCCACTTTTTAATTATTTAAGTTCCTTGCCCTTGTTATCCTGTATGGAAGGCCAGAACTTCATTCCTTTGAAGTTTAGAAACCTTCTCCTGATTTCCAAGCTAATTTATACACATCTGATCTTTTAGCACTGCTTTTCTTCAGCTGAAACAATTCTCCATCCTGGTATTTACAAGGAAAAACTGTACTCCTTCTCATCTTTCTTTTGCTAGTCTAACCAGGCCTCCCACACACATTTTTTAGAGGTCTGCCACTTCCCCTAATCATTCTCACAACTCTTCACTATATGTCACTTTCCCTTTTTTGATCAGAAGTGACCCAAATTGGCCACAATATTTTAAGCAAGGCCTCCTCAGTTCCTCGTATCAGTATACTACTAAAATACTTCCCTTTCTGAAAATACCCTTGCCCGATACATCACAGAATTGCACTATTCCTTTTCAAGGCAATGTCATATTCCAGCAGAAAGGCAAAGAAAATATGAAGCAGAATAGGGAGATGCTGAGCAGAAAAATGAAAGCATCCTGAGGAACAACAGACAATTCCGGAGGGAGAAAAAAAAAACAACTGCCCTGCAAATGTAAAGACATCATCAGCTTTGTAGAAAAGGTAATTCAAAGGAATATGGAAAGTCAGAAAGCTGAGGCAGGCACACCTGTACAAAATCACAGTGCACTAGCTTTGCACAACCTCTCAGCATCGTGGCAAGCCTCTGACACTGCTCGCCAATGTCAAGCAAAAGCAGGGCTCACAGGGCCATGCTGGTGAGGGGGGGAGACTCCGAGTGCAAGGAAGGCAGGGTGAGTGAATCTGCCTCGTGAGTCCTGAACAGGCCCACTCCAGCCGAGCCCACAGATTGCCTCTCCAGAGTGCAGTGCTTTTTGCTTAGAAATTTAAGAATTAGCACACCCTGCATGCTTGTGTGTGCATGCGTGTGTTTGTGCGTGTGTGTGTGTTTGACATATAAAACCTACGGTGTCTTTCTTGAGCCCTAAAATTTTAAGGCTAATATTTTTTAATAAAAATATTTCACTGTCCCATAGACATGCAAATATTGTCCTTTAACCTGTGAAAGAATATAATGGGAGATCTCAAAGTGCTTTAGGAATATTAATGAGAAGTTACAATAATCCCCAGGCAGTGTATGCTTATGTATCTTCCAACTATTCCACAAGGAGACAAAGTCCTGCACTAAGTTAACTCGCACTTTCCCCAGTGAAATGTGGTTATGCTTTTTTCTTGGTTATTATTTTGAATAAAAACTTCAACACTGAATCATTTTGCAGAACTTGAAAACAGAAAATGGAGGGGAGAGAAAGCTCTACATTTGCTGTTACACAGTAAAGCTGATGGGACTTGCCTTGTCAAAAGATAAATAAATAAAGCCCAATGAATTTTCTCATGGGTGGTTTGTACGCAGCACCTTTGTTTCTGCCAATGCAGAAGGAAACTCAACTTGCAGCAGACACGCGATATGTCAATTCATTTCCATTGTATTGGCAAGAAGCAACACACACAAGACAGATTTATCAAGCTATCCGAAAGTCTGAGAGCCAAGAATTCTTCTTCCAGCTCTCTCCTCTCCTCTCTGCTTTCCTCCATGCACACACAGGCACAAATAAAGGCAAATCTGCCACTCCTGCAAGCATAACACTGTAAAGTTCTGCAGTTTTATCGTGGGTGTTTATCATAAAGCATCCTTATCTGTTATCTGCTTATAGAGGAGGCTTTGGTATGTTATTTCAGAGCAATAGCCGAGAGCGAGTTAAATTGCATTAACCTTTAAAGCTGGCATTAATGGGTAACCGTGTCAGGAGACTATATTACTGTACAATTTCCTTTTCCTATTCTTACACTGGCTCTGTGTTTAGAGTATTTTTTGCTGTTAGTGCCAGCCTTACATCGCAGGCTTTGTGCTCTGAGCACAACACTCATGCTCTAGGGAGGCATTCCGCTGGCAGAAAGGTAGGACTGGCTTTCCCTCACCACTGACAGGCAAGAGGAGTGAAGGCAGGTTCTTGTGATGGAGGGGGTACATCTTGTCCTCTGGCACAATCAACAAGTGGTTCGGTACATGCTCCACACCCATGTTTTTCACCTGCAGTAAGATGACTTCAGGGCTAGACAGCACTCAGAGGCTGAAACTAGTAGGTTAGGACTTGCTATTGGATGTATCAGTGCAGTATTTGAGAGCTAAAAGTCCCCTCTTACTGCTGCAGAAAGTTGTCAACAGATCACTGGGAAAGAGAGGCCTTAGAACTGAGATTTTTAGATGTGGGGGCTAAAATCTATGAGCCGTACGATGTTCTCGCTTGTTCTGACAGGGAAGACTTCTGCAAGGTACTCCAAGTGTGCAGGCCCAATTTAACAGCAGCTTTCCATGAACAGGGACAGCTGGAGCTACTCCAGATCTATTATGGTGTAAATGGAACTGGAACGTGGCCTACCACTTATCAGATATTTTCTTCTACGTATTAATTATACACGTAAAAGTCCTGTATTTAGGAATAATCTCAATAATTTATCACTTTCAGAGAACTGTAATTGCAAACACAACATAACCATTTGTCAGCTGTTTCAGATGGAAAGGAGTAGGCTGAGAGAAGGCAGCAGTCTCTTTGATCACATTTTGATTGGGAAGTCTCTTCATTACAGGTTTGGTTTGTGGACTCTCCTCCCCCTCATAACTCTTCAAGCTTTCTTCACAAGCTGTTTATCTAAAGAATACCCATGCTTGACTTACCTCCCAGAGAGGTCCCTCCTGAGCTTTAGAGGGAGTGCTAGCAAGACAGTGCTGTGAAAGGCCACAACATCCCCACACAACCGAGGCCACGTTTCTGAAAATATACAGCTGTCAAAACTTGTAGTGATCTTTAAATCTTTCACAAATTGGGAGCCATCAGATTTGGCATTTGGTAAGCTAGGCTTACCAGAGAGACCTTTCTTCTGCAATGGGGAAGAGGTCCAGAGTCAGTGGTAATACTTCTTAGAAAAGGCCCCGGTAAGAGCAGACATACCTACTCCCTAGACATCTAAATATGGGACGTACCTCGGGTGATGCAGCAGAGGTGTATGTTACTTGGCTGCCATGGAGATGAGTGCAACGGAGGAGCCTAAATAGAAGGGAACATGTTTTGTTTTGAAGCGCTGTTGCAATAAAGGTGCATGTTAAATACAGAGCCGCTAGGATTACTTGCCAAAAGCTAACGTTAATTGTTTAAATTAACACTGCAATTAACACGCAACTAAAATAAATACTTTCTTTTCTTCTTTTCCTTGTTTCTTAAAAGAAAGCCACAACTGATTGCTTCGTGAGAGCCTCCCCTGGCAGCACACGTGCTGCGCTGCTCTTCAAAATGGAACCACACAAGCCTTCTCTCCCTGGCTGATCAGCGAGGCTGGAGAGGCTTCCAGGCCTTCGGGGGCACCTAGCTTTGTGCTTTCTTATAAATCCTTTTTTTGTCACCAGGGTTGTTGTGCCCAGTGGCATCTTTTTTGCCATGTCCCCAGAGATGCCTGTCACAGCCCCTATCTAGGTAACCATGTTCCCTCCTTCCAGCTGTAGGGATTTACCATCGTAGTGCAATTCAGCTTACAGTATCAACCAGAATGGGAGCTTGCACATCATTTAGGACTGGTCTGGAATTGTGAAGTTTTGGGCAGCTTCCTAGGTGGTGAAACACACAGCACCTATGGTCTGACCCTTTTTCTCCTGAGCTATCTGTACACAGCCCTAAAGGAGTCTATCAAAAGCCCTTACTTTTTTATTTCAAACAGCAGAGATTCACTCTATTAGTTCCAGAGGTGCCAGCTACAAGCCCCAGAGTGTCAGACAAAAACAGACGCACACATCCTTCCACACCAGTAAGCTCCTGCTTTAGGTGGAACGACTCTGGCCCTCCAGCTCTATGGAGGGTTTTGAAACAACCTGTTGCATTCAGAGCAATAATAAGGATCTCTCTCTCCCTAAGGCAAATAAAGGGAAAAAAAAAATGACAATCGTTCGTAGAAATGGTGTTGATTTTTCTTAATGATAAATGAAATGAAAATTTGGATGAGAATGATGGATGCTGCCAGAGTTGTTCTTGTTACAGCATAAAAATGCCTTTTTATGAACCTATCTCATGAAAGTGTCAGAGATATTTAAAAAGAAAAAAAAAAAGAAATATGCTAAAATTAAAATGGAGAAGAAAAAGTCATTTCACACATTTAATGGCATAATGAAGTCTTTTTAATGTAATTTTCTTTACTCTTCTGATTACATATTCACAAAGAGGATCTTCACTTCCATCTTTATTAGGCACTGTGTTTGTCATCATTATGGGTTAAGTATTTTCATAAACATTTGATGAATATTAACCATTTAAAATAAAAAATAACAGTTTATTCTCACTGCAATGACTGCTGCACATGGAGATATTAATGTTGGAACAAGTCACATGAAATTACACCACCCCTGCAGCCCCCTCCCTGTGTGCAAGGAAGCAGTGCAGAGCCTGGGAGAGGAGAGACGCTCAGGTTAGTGAACATGCAGAGGAGCTTGCAAAGCTGGATCCTAGCTAGACCTATAGCTAGGGCTGACAGTGACGCCAAAAGACTGCCAAATCTCCCTGTCAGAGACCTGGTGTTCCTGGGTCCTTTCTACAGGTCACAAAATAACAGGCTGTTTCTTTGCTCCTTTCCCAACATGACTGCATTCTTCTCTTTCCTGTGCTTGCAAGGGACTAATCCAGCCCAGGCATTAGTTTAACATCCTAGTTAATTTATATTTCGTACCTATCTGGTGCAAATGCCCTAACAAACACGTCTTTAAACATGGTCTGTTCTCTACAGCAGGGGAATGGCTTTCTACAACAAACAGTTCCAGAGCCAAGTGCCACAGAAAGAGGAAGAGGGGGAACGAACACCACACAAGAAGGTCCACCAAAAAGAGGTTGACTGGTGTTGCATAAAAACATAATCTGGTTAATCTGTTTTTAAGTAGAGCAGAAAAATGCAGGTTTGGGTCAATAAGAGCATTAGTTATAATGAAATTATAGCTATATTTCATTTTTATCATATTTATTAAGAAAAGTTTACTTCTCAATGACTGTGTAGTTTTAAAAAGGAAAACAATCATGTGTACCATTTAAACACTGTCCAACCTCTTTCCTCCATTCTGGTTCTGTTTCGTTTGCACTTTTATCCATTTCCCTTCCCCCAATCAACAAAATAAAAATATCAGTGATGACATCCTAATTTCCAGGAAACACATGAAAGCTCATTTCTGACAGAAGGCTATTGTAACAAAAATACCTGACCTGTTTCTCGTCACAAGGCACCTGTGTTCCTTCGCTTACCTAGAGGAAACAGGAGGCAGCTGATACCCTGGGGGCCTCCCCACCTGTAAACCAATTTTTAGACAGCAGGCACTGGCTCACTCTTCCCCATAAGCTCCCATGCCAGCACCAACTTGTCCTGAGAGTATGAAGCCATAGAGCACTTACTTTTTAAAAAAAATAAAGAGCAATATGCAAAAGGTGAGGGGGAAAGCTCCACCTGCGGCTCTTACAGTGCCTCCCCCCACCTCCCCAAAGAGCAGCGCAATATTGCCAGTGCTACCGAATGCTATTAGAAGGGCTGGCATTGGAAGGAGCAGAGGGTTACTCTTTGTTGCCCTCCCAGCCATAAACTGGGTCACTTTAATTAAATGCTGTAGGTAGGGGATCCAGAGCAGGAGCCTAAAGAGCCCAAGGGCCCAATTCAGAAGATCCTGACTCAGCCCTGCCTGGAGAGGGTTAACAGAAGAATTACTGGTGGATGTTTAATTAGGATTTGAGCGATGGGGATTCAGTGTTAGGCTGGGGTTTGTTTAGGGCTCACGTGTGCTCGAGGGCCGAGGTAATTTCACACTGTGCTTTGCGGCATCCTTCGCTGAGCTCAGCCAGTGCTGTGTGGGAGCTAGGGCAAAAGCTCCACCTGGAGACAGCGGGAGCCCGCCTGCTTCCCTGGATGCTCGCAGCAGAGAGGCTACCGCCGAGGATTTGCTGGGAGAGCAGGGGGGCCCAGGAGCGTGCACCCCCAGAATTAGCTCCTCGCTCGCTCCCCGGCTGCAGCCCTGGCACTTCTCTTCCTTCCAGCATTTAGCCACCTCTAATTCCCCGTTCCCGCAGGGAGCCGGGCACATGCTGTGCAGGGACAGTGAGTAATTGCAGGTCTGCAGCAGGGGTACGGAGGAGAGGGAGTCTAGGGGGAGAGGGAAAACTTGAGTCAAAAACCTCCTGCCACCCCCCAGCCAGCATCTGTGGGAGAAGGCTGGTGTCTCAGAGCTACATTTGGATATGGAGCATGTGCAGTCTTGCTGCCGGCTACCCAGTGTCACAGGATTAGGCAGCGACCCCCTTGCACAGTGTGCCCTTCCACAGTGCTGCAACCTGCTAGTAGCCAACATGATGCTGTCTCCAAGTAGAGGGTCCCACTGCAGTCACGAGAGGCTTTTCTGAGAAAATAAAATGAGATGTGATGTTCCTCTTCGACTCCTTTTCCAACCCCTCTGTCTAATTTGTATCGTCTCACCTGACTGCTTTCCCAAGGAAAGCTTCTGAGGCCGCTGGTACAGCAGGACGAACAAAGGGGCAAGACATAGCTCCTGGGAACCCCTACCCGTCCTTGTCTGGGTTGGGTTTTGAAATCCCAATCCTGAGTAGAAGGTTGCAGCTTGGCATAATGTTTTAGTGCCAGTACTAGTAAAACTGTTGTTTTTTAGTGCCAGAACTAGTAAAAGAGTTGTAAACTGGTATTAAGCCTCAGGGTTCTGGGTGCTGTGAAGCAAATGTATCGTCTTCTTTCTGGCTAGTGACTTAAAGAGAACGCTCCAGGTAACTGGAACTCAGCCGTCCACATTGCCAAACGGCTGGCATGGCCCCTGGCATGGTTTTGGCCCAGGCCAGCCAGCGGCACCCCAGAGGATTCCTGGGTGCACCCTGTGATTTAGCATGGGCCAGGGATCCTTCCCCACAGGCCGCTTGCACACAGCCACCTTGGTCTGGGGGAAGGAGAGCTTTGTTGCGTGGAAGCAGGCCAAGCAGCCTCTGTATCAGGGAACTTTTCTGAGACATATCTAATTCCCTGGTACAGAAGTAGGCTTTTTCACCAAAAGTCTGCTTAGGACTACTCAACAGAAAGAAGGGCAATCCCCTTCGGAGGCAGGCTTTCCCCAGCTGGGCTGAGCCCCGTAAAAGTATGAAACCTTCTCCTGGACTTGGCTAAGGCTTTTCAAGAGGGGAGGGAACAAACCGTTCTGGTTGACTTTAGCAGCCGAAAAAAGAATCTAGGATATGGGCAAAAAAAAAAGTCCTTTCTGCTGTTAAAAAGTGGGTGCTGTAGAGCCTGGGTGGCAAGAACAGAGGAGACACGAAAAGCGCTCAGCTCCGGCTTGCATGCCCGTGTCTGGGAAGCAAGGTTCAGTATCTCTAAATAGTCTTAAACTAGACTGGCTTGTTATTAGTGGAAACCAAGCCCTTGTATGTTATTAGTCAGCAGATGGTATATAAATGTGATGTCAGGAACCAATCTAGCACGACCCACGGCAAGAAGGAGGATGATTAAACAGGGAAATGAAACAGAGCTGAGGAACGTCACAAAAGAGCACACAGGGACTCAGATCCCCAGCAGAACAGGGGCTTTAGACCACAGGAAAAATCTTTGCCAAGGAAAAAAAAAAGCAAGAAGCAAGTCTGTAAACAGAGCTGACCACAGGGGATAAAGATGAAATGGAAGCAGACTTTTTTACTGTCTCAATCAGGGAGAAAAAAGTGACAAGAACTGACTGAGACGCTGAAAAGTGAGTGATATGCTATTGCCAAGAATAATGCTCAAAACACTGTAACAGCTGATAGAGGTACTGAGCATCGTGAACCCAGACAGAATAAGACTTCAGAGACATCTCTCGGTTAAAGAAAAAAACAACCAACAAACTAACCAAAAGCCTTCAGCAACAGAAAAGGGAGCAGATGTGAGCGCCGAGAGCACTACACTCCACAGGCGACTTTGGATGCTGCCATCAGTGACTCCCAGTAAAAAAGGTGCATCTCTCCCTTGGAATACAGAGTCGAGTCTGTCCTTACCCCAGCATACTCACAGTGAGCCCTCACCTTTCTTTGTTCTTATCTAGGACAAATTATGTCCCTCAAGAACCAGCCCAGAAGGAACGAAAAAAATCTCTTTCTCCTCCTGCCCCCTCACATTGGTGCAAGAGACAGGGTGCTTGCCCTCCTCTGCTTTCCCACTCTTTCTCTGCTCCAGTATCCTCATTTCCAACAATGTTGTTCAGACTCAACCCAAGAGGTTCTGGGTTTGTCATTAAAAGAAACCTGTATCAGACTCCTCCCAGAGAGAATAACAGGTGATTTCCTTTTCCCAAGAAACTCGGGGCTCTTTTCTAATTCTTCTCTTAACTTTCTGGAGAGGTTCAGACCCCACCTGTTGCTGGGCCTTTTGCTGCCTGCTCGTCCAGCTGGCTTCAGGCTGAAGCCTCCTAACCTAGTCCTGGCGGGGGCATCTTCCATTCCAGCCCCTTCAGGAAGATGGAGAAGAGGATAAACCAACTCCACCAGACCTCTGTGAGTGCAGCTGCACCATAAAATGTGCAGATACCCAAGTTAGAGCAAGCAAGCTCAGGTATCTGCATCAGTGCGCAGCCATGTAGAGAGACACTTTTGGGAGGCTGGCCCTGGTTAGCTAACCATGCTTGCAGCACGGCACCCAAGCAGCTTGTCATCTTCCAGAACTGGCTGTCTCGCCTCTGCCTTGGGCATCTTTTTCAGGATTCAGCAGAGTGTCATGCAAACACACCTGCAGAAGAAGGCCCTCCAATGATCTACAGCCTCCAGCAACCCAGCACAGCGCTCAGTGCGGACCACAGAGGAGGTTCCTCTGGTGGTGGTGGGTGTATTTTTATTTATTCCTTTTTGCATATATACATTGTAATGTATAATTAATGCTTCCGCAGTGGGTTTTTTTTTGATCTTGCATGTGATTTTCATTTTTCCCATCGCATCTCCCTTGCCTTAGCGTAAGACACTTTATTTCTTATTTTTCTCCTTGCAGTCAACCATCCTCCCTCCCCATCTCTCTCCCCCCTCAGTTTAGACCACTCTCCCACATCTCTGCAATATAGGCCATCCCCCCCAATCTCTCTTTCCTCCTCCATCTCCCTCCATCCCTCCCTTCCTCCTTTGCTCCCTCCTTTTTTCCCCTCCCTCCCTCCCTCCTTCCTTCCTCAGTGTAGGCCATCCCCCCATCTCCCCCTCCTGTCAGCAAAGCAGTTTATCGGCAGTTGCAGTCTCATCTATCAGTCCAATTCATCTTTCCCCGCAGCCTTTGGGGGAGAGCGAGAGGAAAAACCACAAGCTGCCTTCCTAAAGAAACCAGTGGCAGCCACAGGCATTAATATGAGAAGCTTGGGAAGGTGTCGTTTTTCACTCAAGCTGACATTTAAGCTGTTTCATAAATATGAAATCAAACCAAGGGCCCAGATGGGCCTCCACCCCCTCCTCTTTTGACTAAGAGCGGCTGTGATACTCTCTTCACCAGCTTAAAACAAGGGGATGACAGGAGCAAATCCCTGGGAGATGAAGGATAGAAGGAGCGACTGTTCTCAGCAATGGCACCTGTGATGTTTACACTAGTTTCAGCAAAGAACCACCAA
Source organism: Gorsachius magnificus (assembly GCA_034008185.1). Lineage (NCBI taxonomy): Eukaryota > Metazoa > Chordata > Aves > Pelecaniformes > Ardeidae > Gorsachius > Gorsachius magnificus. The sequence goes on from CM067081.1 coordinate 128,572,172, forward strand.
CCAGCACAGGAGATAACCATCAGTCACTGTTGGTAGTGGCAGGTTTTCTGAGGTGGGATTTCCCCTCTAAGTGCAGAAGGCAATGGGGTGGGTATTTTCCCTGCTATCCCCACAAGGGATGGTGGATCTCTTTCCATCAACAGCTCTCTTATCACTGTAACTGTGTTCCACACAGGCGCAGAGCCTGATTTCAGGGGAGGAGGTATAAATTCCTGGTCCTTTTTAGAAATCTGGCCTGCTTACACCACCCCAGTCCCTGTGTAGCCTGTGGTACCATCACAGGTGTGCAACACCTTGAGTGCAGCACACCCCAGGGAGCCAGCACACTTCTTAGGAGAAATTACTGGACCAGCTGGGAGGGCTGCAATCTCATCCTCCCCTCCGCTCCCATTAGGAAGCAATTCCTTTCACAGCTGGGATGAGAAAGAGGTGCCATGGGCACCTGTTTCTGACCACAGATCCCAGGAACCAGGGAAAGGAGGCAGATCCTGCTGCCTCTTCTTGGTATGATAAGGAGTTTGTCTGTGGTCTCTGCTTTTTTCTGCGCCCCCCCCCCCCCCCCCCCCCCCCCCGCTGGCACTGCTTCAGACCACCTTCTACCCCACTGTCCCTACAAATCCATATCATACAGGCAGACAAGGGGAGTGGGCCACGGCCTGAGGAGAGGAGATGTGGATATGGCACCTTTATGTGTGCTGCAAGACATTACTGGCAGTGATACAGCTCCTTGGGATACAAGCGTTAATTACAACTGCACTGAAATTGCTCCCCAGCCTATATAGGATACAATAGCAGAAAGTGACCTCTTGAGGCACTGAGCTCTGCCTCTTGGCTTTGCAGAGAGCCAGGTCATACTGCCTCATCCCTCAACACGCCATGCTCATAGAGCCTTATACTGTCTGCCCCTACTGTAACCCTTGAAGAGCTTGATTGGACTACTCTCCTCTGATGGACAGATACCATCTAATTCCCAATACAGGTTTAGCTGACCACTTTCATGAGAACAGTGAACATCAATTAAAGTTAGCTTTTCTCCTTCCCTTGCGTTTGACCCAATTATGTGTTTACAGAGAATAATTGTGTCCCCTGGTCTCCACTTGACTAGACTGAGCAGGGCAGGCTTGTTTCCTCTGTCATGGTGGGCTTACCATTCCCCTGATCATACAGGTTCCCTGTGTTGGCATTTGCTCCAGTTTTATTTCTTCTCTCTTGAAAATGATTGACAAGAATTACACCAACTGTTCCAGGTGATGTTTACAGCTCCTTCATACAACAACCATGGTACTCCCCTTGCGTCTAGCATGAGCTCCTCCCCTGGCACATCCTAAGACCTCATTTACCACTTGCATGGCCATTTCAAGTTGTAAGCTCATAGTTGTACTGCGATTGACTGCTTACAAGGAACTCTGTCCTCCATTTCCTTCTTTCAAAATGATAACCCTTCGGTGTGCAGGAGAAACTCTTGCTCACAGTGCCAAATCTGTGGTCTTGCATTTCATGCTGCTGCATTCCCTCACATCCCTGTTAGCCCAATCCCCACAATACCATGTGTGATGTTCTGGTGATTCTGAGCATTGATGATGCTGCCTGTTAACACACTCCTAATTTTAGGCCAAAAGTCATTGTGGAAAACATTGGTCCCAAGACCAAGGCTTGAGAACTTACCTAGCAACCTCGTTCCAGCCCAGATGCCTCCTTCCTCTCTTTCACCAGTTCCTTACTCACCTCACAATTCTTGTACTAATCCTCATCTTCTCTCATTTAACTAATAATTTCCCAGGTGGCACCATACCAAATTTAAATGAAGTACAGATAGAGGAGATCTACTACTTTTCCCTTGTCTAGAACATCAGTTACCTTATCAAAGACAGATATCGAGTTAGTCTGGCACAATCTCTTTTTGATAATGGCATATTGCACTATATCCCATTTTCTATTCCATGTCTTCAATTATTCTTTCCGACATAATTTGCTCTGAATCCATCTATGCCCTTGAGGCCAAAATAACAAGCCTGCGGCTGCCTAGATCATTCTCCCTCCTTTTCTTAAATATGGGTACTACATTTGCTATTATGCAGGCAGAGGAACCCCCAGTGACTGGACAGATTTATTAAAAATCCCATCTACCAGACCTGCGATTTCATGGGCCAGTTCTTTTAGCATGCTGGGGAGGGTGATTTCCTGGCCTCCTGGTTTGAGCACAGTAAGCTCTCTGAATTGCTTCCATCTTGCCTGCAATCATTGCCCTTTCAGTACACTTATTCCCATTAGTCCACCTGACTTTGCCCCCATACTCTATATTTCTGCTCTTAGGGGCAGAGTATCCCTCTAGTTTAGAGCTGTGCAAATTTTTCTCACTACATACAGAGGCTCCACTTCTTTTTTTCATTTACAGCATTAAGGATCCTTCTGTTGTTTCATTTCCTTTGCAGGGACTAACTCAGTTTGAGTTCTGGCAATTCTCACTTCATCCCTGCACTTCCTGACCTGCCAAGACGTACCTTTCTTTGTTGCTTAATCCCCTTTCCAAGGCTGTCTTGATGTGCAGGTGGACTAGGCAGTTATCAAGTGCAGCAGACTACTGGGGGGCTAATAAAAGGGCCACAGACCTATGGTTTGCTTGCCCTAAGCCAAGCTCTGCAGAGTTAGCCTTGCTGCGATTGCCAACATGGGCAGGGTCAGGGTGGCTGCTACTGCTGCAGGAATATGCCCTCCAAGCAACGGGAACTGCTTGCTCCTATCCTCTGCTCCTCTGGCTGGCAGTTAGAGAAGTAAGTTAGACCTTTCTCTCACATCCCCACCTAGGCCCGATTCTTCGTTTTGTCTCCCAGAGGCACAAATCCCTCTTTCACACACACCACCACAAGCAGCAGCCTGAGGAGCACAGAAATAGGGCAATGCCATAGCTCAATTCCATAGCTCCTTTGGGGGTGGGAGGAAAATAGAGGCAGATCTGCATTTTGAGATGACAGGGATTGCAAGGGAATTAAGTAGTGGAAGGAGAGAGGAAGACTCCTATCTCTAAATACAGTTCCCTGAAGCTTCCCACAACTCCTCTGCAGCCTCCCAGCTCATCTTGTCTTCGTTCAGCTCACCCTGCTCTGCACTGCCACCACAAATGACGTCTTTGATCTTTGTATTTAAGGATGGCAGCATTCAGAAATTTGTTAATACTGTAGGCAATGTGCTGCTTCTGCCCTCCTCTGTTCCTTCTAGGCTCTCTGCTTGTGGCTGAGATGTTTTTTAAGTTAAGCTTTTAAAAGAAGTTGGCCATTCATCTCCTCCAAGTTTGCTTCCTTTTACTGGGATGCAAATTCCAAATCATTCCACACTACCCACTGAAATGTATTCTCCCACTCCTCTTCCTTTAACGTCTCTGAGTTCCCAAGTCCAGCTGGCTTACTGATTTCTTTGCTTGCACAAAGCTTGCCCTTTGAAAATAAAAGGAAACCCTCAGTTATGATTCATTCTTATTTATCCAACCACTCAGTTTGAACTGAGCCTTTTAGCTGTAGGACTTGAAGGGACCTCGAGAGCTCACGTAGTCCATCTCTGCCCCAAGTGATGATCAGCTGTCCAGACCTCCATCATTCCTGACAGGCATGTGTTTAACCTGCTCTTTTAAACCTCTACTGGCAGAGACTCCATAACCTCCCTGAGCAATCTGTTCCTTGTATTACTCTCCCTGCCCTCAAAAAGTGTTCCCCAATGTCTCATCTGAATCTTTTTTCCTGCAATTTAAGACCATTATTGCTTGTCCTCTCTACCACTGATGCAAAGAAAAGGTTATTGTCTTCATGGCAGCTTCCTCCTTCCTCATAAACCCTTTCAATCTTCTCTTCCCAGCCTAAGCAGCTCCCAGCTCATTCAATCTTTCCTCACTAGTTGTGGTTTCTACATCTCTAAGCACTCCTGTTTTTGTTTTCTGGACTAAGTCCAGGAAACCTGCATCTTTCTTAAAATGTAGCATCCAAAACTTGATGCAGTTAAGGCTGAATTGAAAAAGGATTACTTCACATATCTTACACATGACACTCCTATTTATACATCCCAGCGTGATGTTTGCTTTCTTTGCAACAGGTGATTTACTATTATTGACTCACAGGCAGTCTGTGATCCACTGTAACCCCCTATATCCTTCTCAGCAGAACTATACTCGGCTACTCCCATTTTGTGCTGGTACTGTCAATTGCTCCTGCACTCATCTTCACTGATTTGCATCCCATTTTTTGCAGATTATTTTTCCAATCCATCTAGATAATTTTGAATTTCAATCCTGTCCCCTGTACCACATATGTGCTTTTCAACAAGGCATGAATTATTCCATAACCTAAGTCATCAGTGACCATGGTACCCGACTTGATGCATCCTTCTAGTCATCTAGTGAATCACTGATAACTGTTTTACAAGTACAGTTTTCCAAACATTTTTGAATCCATATCATAGTAATTTTATCCAGGCTGCATTGCTCTAGCCTGCTAATGGAAGTCTCACATGAGGCAGTGTCAAAACCTAACAAGTCAAGGTGCTTTGTCGTTATCTACAAGGCTTGTTACCTGTCAGAGTAGGAAATCAGGTTGGCTTTATACAATTTGTTCCTGACAAAATCAAATTGCCTGTTATTTACCATGTTGCTATCCACCTCATGATCAATCTATTGTTAGGTCCCACATAAAGCTCTCCTGTAAAATTCTCTCTGCTAACTGAAATCAAGGCTGCAACAGCAGCACTTTTGATGGGGCTCAGTGATTATTTGGTGATGAAGTCTTTTAGCTATCACATTCAAGAATAACCAGGCCCTACTTTTATTAATAGCACTTATTTTACAATCTACATTTCAGAAAATACAGCCTTCTAAACTGACTCAATTCCTAGTTGTGTTTCTCTCTCTCTCTCTCTCATACATGTTGAAGTGCTTTATGATCCCATGGGCTAGAGCACACACCCGGGGTAACATTTTTCCAGTTCCTCCCCAGTGATTTTAACTCAAGTCAATTCTCTTTTAGCTTTTCCACTACTTAATTGCCCATCGCACCCTTAATGTGCATAATCCCAGCTAACTTTACCTTTGTTTCTGTCTTTCTTGAAAACCATATGCTCTTCAATACCTATGTTCCAGTCATGACTGTTACTCTAATATGTTTCTATAAAAACCAGTTAATAACAAATAGGTATCTTGCCGTTTTTCGTGTTCCTTGGACTAACGTTGATGCACCTTGGCTGTTTCAGTCTAATCTTGCCCATTTTTCTAGCTAAACTCTGTACGAGCATTCCTCAAACAATATCACTAGTGTCACTACTGTTCCAGTCAACATTTGGACTCTCATTTTCTTTGCCTTTTTGTTTTATTCCTTGCTATATATACATCTATTGCTATATACTCTTTTACCCAGTGTTGCACTTTCTGCGTATTAAACAAAGACAGGCACAAATACTGTGCAAGCCTTTCCCAAACTACCACTCTGTTTCCTAGGCTAAGATCTGATTATTAATTGTGCTACCTCAATGCCATAAATCAGTCTCTCAGGCATACAGGAATCATCTCTCCCTGGAGGATGGCTCATCTTTTGGGAATGCCTCTCAGTGGTTAGGCTGTCTGAAAACCTACCCAGTAACATTAGCCCTGTGACTCTTACAGTCTCTGTGCACATAAGAAATCCCACTGTAATTCACCTGAGCTTCACTTGCTGCTCTGAGCACTTTCCTTAGCGTGGCACAGATGTTTTTGACCTTCTCTGGTGGGATTCTGGCAGTAACACTAGTCCCAGCATGAAGGTCAACCATCGGATTTTTCACGAGGTGGTCTTTGGGTTCACAGATCTTCATGGTGTGGTTCACCATTGGAGGTACCAGGGATCAATATCTCTGTTAAGACAAAACAAAGCCATCAGTCTGGGGCTATGTCTGTGGAAGCATGCACCACACCATATGAAGGCCACCTTTTCAAAGGTAAGTTGCCAAGGTGAGCAACTTTCTGTGCCGTGGGCCAGGTGGGTGCCTTGCAGAAGCAGCCTGGACAGGAAGGCACAGCAGCTGCAGGTAAATGCTCAGGGGGTTTTAATTCCCTTGGCTCAGCCACTTGCAAACCTTGCAGCCATGCAGCAAACTAGCTCAGATGAAGGGGGAGACAGTCATTCTAGCAAGTACAGAGCAAGGTAGGAGGAAGAGGAAGGTCTGGAGTGTCTCTGCTGTATGAGAGGCTCTATGCTATGGATGCTTTTCTATTCTGTCGTGGTAGCTTGCTCTGAGAGGTGCGTGGACAGAGAAGTTCATGCTGCTTCAGACATCCCTTGGAAAACAGAACAAGCCTTTGAGAATCGTGGCAGGGTGCCATCCTTATTTGCTGATTCTTCTGCTTCAGGTCTTTCTGTTTTCTCTCACTTTCCTCTGTAAACAACCCTAATCTTTCCTCTGTGTCCCCAACAGTCCATACTTTTTCTTTTCTTCAGATTGATTGATTCTGTTGCTATTCCAACCTCTGCCTCTTTCTCCATTGCCATCTCCAGTGCAGCAAGCCTGTTCTCCACTCCATTTCTCATCCATCAGCCAGTGTCTTCCTCCGCACATATCCTCAGCTAGCTTACATTCAAGGTCCTTCTATTCAACTGGGATCATGGATCTGGAACACTGCCATATAGCCATATCTAATACTCATGGAGAAATCTTCACTGAAGTGAAGCCCAGTGATAGCAGGGGAACTGGTCTGGAGAGAAGTTTGTGATAATTCTGTGAGATAACTTTGCGAGAATTTTGTGGAGAGCAAAGCATGCAGTCATCTGAAGAGCTTCTCCAAAAGCCTGGAGATGTAGGACATCAAGAAATTTCAAGAGCAATTATAAATATTCTTGACAGAAAATTAGAGGAGGAGAACTTTTCTCTCAAAATGCCTAGCCTCACAGATTATTGGAAGAAGATATTATTACAAGTTAGGGGAAAATGACGAAAGATGTCTTGATATGTAGTTCAGCAAGGAAACCAAGTTATATTCCTATAGCACCTGGAACATGATATCCATAATCAACAAAAAAAAAAAGAAAGAAGAGAGAGTATAGGAGAAATAACAGAGGAAAATAGGGCCCCAGAGACATGCTATTAAAAAATTATATTTAGAAGCTCTGAGTCTCCAAGGAACAGCAGACGCAGAAGTCAATTATACTACCTCAGAGGGAGATTTCCAAACACCACACCTAGTGGGAAATTACACGGACTTGACTCCTACATGCTTGCAGTTCCCATGATCTTTTCCATTTCACAAAGCAATTGTGAATCTCTACCACTTTGGGGTGGCAGCTTTTTCATGTAAGGTGTGAGTACAACAAGTGTTAGCCGTCTACATGTCTAATCCAGCAATTTAATAGACCTGAACAAAATTTAGAATCTTTATACCAAAGGAAGTTCTGCAATTTCAAATTTGCATTTGTTAAAAAAAGAACAAAACATAGAAAGTCTTAGTGGGAAATTGTTCATTTTAGGTCAATCAGAATGTTTTGTCTGCATCTTGACTTTAATGTTACATTATACTCTAGTTTCAAAGAGAAAATAGGAATCCAAGCAAGAAGTTATAAAAAAGCCCAAATGAAGCATTTCAGTGTCCTGGAAGTGTTGATGTGTTTTCCGAGTGAAATTTCATCAAATGGGACACATTTCTACAGACCCTAAAGCTTTCATAAAATCAGCCTTTACGAATGGAAAATTGTTATACTAAAAAAAAAAAAAAAAATCAAGTACCTCTCCTATTGAGTTTCTAACCTTCAGCACTGGAAGTACAATCACTGTGACTTGTGTCACTAAACAGCCTTCTAGGTGTGAGCAGCAGCAATCTCAGCAGTTCCCCTGGCCAGACACTGGAGAGAATACACTCAAATTCATGTGGTTTCACACTTGTGACCTGCAGACCGCTGCAGGTCCTGCAGCCTGTCTTTAAGAGTCCATGTAAGATACCTACAAAACACAGTGTCTTTTGCTAGGTTTGAACTTGCTATATGAGGCAAGATTTCCACTGGAAATCTTCGGTTGTTTCTGATTTTTGAGAAGCATGGCTGTCCCCAGCGCTCAGCTACCTCGCAACTCGCTGCACTTGGCCTTGCCCTGCTGCAGGGGCAGAGGAAATTGTGCCAGCCAGCCATGCAACAGCCCCAGAGAAAATATCCTCTGAGGAAGAGAAAAGCTTTCCAGAGGAGGAAGATGGCAGCTGCAGCTTCCCTTGAAAGCCGCTCTTCCCTCTGTCTCCAGGGCAAACACAGATCTGAGGTTATCCTTCTCTTTGGCTTTCCTGGTTAACCTCCACTGCATCTCTGGCATTACTCTTCCCTTGCATTTCTGAAATTACTCTTCCTTCTCTGTTGCACAGTTACTCTCACCTGCATTTCTGGAGAGCAATAAATACATTAACAAATGCAGCGCTCTGCCTATCGAACATGGAAATCAGGGAAGGTGCAAATTCAGAAGATCAAACTCTACAAATCCTGGCTGCTGAGATGCAGCAGGTGAAGGACAACAAAATACAGTGGTTGCATTGGATAGTTATCAGCTGAGTGAAACATTTGGGCTGTTGATGCCTCAGATTTATCCTCCCTGCTGAACAGATCACGTACAACCTAGGAAAAGTTCTTGATGGATATAATCCACTTCTGTCACCGAGACCTTTCTTCATTTGATGCCAACAAAGTCACACCCCTTCCCTTCAGAGAGAACTGTTTCACTTCAGGTCAGCTAGTGGTCTAGTATCAGTGAAGAGTGAGCAGGACAAAAAGGTGGTCACTATCTAGTAGCTAATGGGTGGACCACCAGAGAAATCCCTATGGCTTGCACTTCACTGCCCATTTTGGGCTAGCAGAAGGATTAATTACAGTATGGACAGTGGGATTTGCCCAAGTAAATACAGGGACATACGCTGTAGAAATTTGCATCTGGGGAAGCCATCCTAAGCTTCCCTTGTAAGTCAGTAAAGCTCTAATCAATATAACTAATGCTGTTTAGGGTGCAGTTCATTGTGTCCCAAAATAAACATCTATGTTTTATCTGCTGAAGCACTCTTCTCAGTATCCATTAACAATAATGGCATACAGATGTCTAGTGGGGTTTTATCTAGGACATAGACACCTGCTTTGTAGATACCCATTGCTAAGCGAGACAAGTCCTCCCCTGCCTTCCTTTTTCGAGCTATAAATGGGGCCCTGGTAGGCCAGCAGGGAATAGGCTTGCATCATCTGCGCACAATTTGTTGGGGACTTTGCTTCTATATCCTCTCGTAGCTAATGGTTACTTCCATTAATTCTTGAGGTTAAGGTGACCTTGTAAAGCTAAGTAAGTGCATTTCTCAAATAGCACACAGCAAATATATGTATGCACACATTTAGATATTTGTGAAAGAAATTAACCCTACCTCTCTAACTCATTTCCCACTTTCCTTTCAGTGGCAAGATAATCCACTTAAATAGAGTTCCCAACCTTTCTACAGGCATAAAACAACATGAAAAAGATGGAAAAACCCAATTGGTTGGTTCCTTTCCTGTTCACGGAATAAAAAGAATAACTATTTCCTTATTGAAAGAAAAATTAAATATTTTCTAAGCTTTCATCCTTTTTTGTCTTCATTATACCACCTCTTAAAATAAAAAAAAGAAACACTAAACTTAATAAAAATAAACCAAAATTGATGCAAACAGAATAATTGGCAAGGCGTGAAAACACTGCTCGTATCCTGGAGACAGACTGCATTGTCGGTCGTTTCTTAATTTTCACTCTATTAAGGTAATTTCCTGTGACTGTGGCTTTTTTTCCGGCAGCCATTCTCACACACTGTCATCCCTGCCTTCTTCGCATGCTGGGTGGGGGTGTGTGGTTTTTGCTTGGGTTTTTTTTCCCGATCAGGAAAGAAAAACACATGTATTGGGTCCATTTCCCAGAAGTCTAGAGGCACACATGCTGGTCTCTGAGTCCAAGTGCACAGAAGGGACCAGTGAAAGTAAACTTCCAAATGTAACTTCCACATCCCTGCAATATCTGCTCAACAGCACCTTTACTGGATGTCTCCTGTGAGAAGCCAGGTTTTAAGGCAACACTGCACCTAAAAACTTTGACATTCTACCCACCAAAATGTTTGCATCATCACTGCAGCCCAACTTGGACCCAGATCTGGTTCTAAACTTACAGCAGACTCATAGCAATTTGTAACCAGGATAAATCTGCAACTATATGAGTTTCTGCGGCCAGATTGACAGCCACATGTCACTTCATCATTTAGTTTCTTCCCATGTTTCTCCTTATAAGCAAGAGATTTTGGCGCAATCCATTAAGACCATTATGTGTACCTGCCATAAGATGTAAGTACCTTGAGGAAGTTTATATCTAAAGCTAGATTTTGCAGAGAGCTGTCCCAGCTTGAAATGAACAGCATGTCTTCAAATATGCCAGGAGTGACATAAGGCCAAATTAAATTGATTTTAGAACCACAATGAAATCCTCATATTAAATAAGACTAAAACCTTTGACTGCTCTACCTGAAATTATTTTAGAAGGCTTTGGAAGTGAAAGATGTCTTTGGCCTCTTCACCTTTTCCATTGTCCTTCTTGATTCCAGCCAGAACCAAATACGCAAGTGTGGGAAATTTTTGACTGGAATCAAGAATTATCAGATGTTCTGAAATTAAAATTTACTGCCTGTGATCAGAACCTGGTATAGCAGAGCAGGCAAAGTGTTATTCTGTCAGTGTTTGTCCCACCATCTCTCTGACACTTGCTATTCCTCCGTGTGCATGTGTTCACATGTGCGCATGACTTTACAATGACTTTGAAAATTCAAATGAATATTATCTAGATGTCTTGTGAATATTTCCCAAAAGTATGTTGGAGGTTGTATACAAACTTCCCTGGAAACAAACTAAGTTCCACGATATTTGGCTCATGTTTGCATTCACCTATGCACAGGAGAACTAATTCCTAACCTGTTATTTGTGGCATAAAACTTTGGTGCTCAGGTAGAAGGTATTCTCTTTCTTTACTAGCTTTGGCCATCAGGAGTCTCTCAGCCTTTGAACCTTGTATCAGTGATATCAACAGCTCATGTTCTCTTTTGAACCATTGGCAGGCATAAAATAGCCAGGCTGATATTACTGAATCTGATTTCTGTTTCAGATGCATTTTACTGTAAGAGACAGTTGTCTTATTATCTGCTGCAGGTCATTAGGAGTGGGCATGATCTGGATGATGGCCCAAAATGAGAGAAGGGGAGCTGGGTTCCAGAAGCAGCTCTTGCCACAGAGATGAGATCCAACCTTGCAGAAGGTGCTGCATCACTCTGCCTCCTTTATGTCCTGCACAGCAGTCCTAAGTGAAAGCTCACTGGCTTCCTATGGCATTTTCAGTTTTGTAAGTTAAAAAAACTAAATAAAAAGCATGTGTCTGCTTGCAATATTTCCCAATTCTCTCTGTTCTTGATTTTCTGAGGAGCCAAATCACTTCTACCACTCAGGACTATACACAAGTCAAAGATTAATACCATGAGTATGTCTACAACATGCAGAAATGCAGACCAACACAGAGCATCCTGAAAGGAATTGCTTTAGGTTAGAGAAACAAGTCTAGCCATGATGATGAGTGGAATAAATGAGCCAGTGAGAAGGCAGATTTTTTCCATTAGCCAAGGTTAGCACACCGGTCTTTTACTGCACCACATTATGGTATATCACTTACCCATAGCCATTCTACCAGCTCCTCACTTTCCCCTGGGAGGTTCCATCTCTCTACCAATTTTTATCAGCAAGCACTAAAGCCAGTGGGGGAACCAGTAAGGCTTAATGAAACCACATGTGGCCTGCAGTCTTGGAGCATAGACCACATGATCCTTCATGTCCACTGGGCACTGGGAGAGAGGGTCCAATCCAGCTGTGCACTATTTAACAAGGAGCTGTTGCTTGTTTGCAGATGGATGGCTTTGTAAGCAGAGGAAGGAATTTATGTCTTCATCAGCTGGTGAGATCCCATTGCCTATGGTCCCTTGTATCAGCAGTCATGTGGATTTACCATTGCTCCTGGGATCCCAGGTCCAAAACTTTCTAACTGATCCTTCAGCTGGTGAATAATACATCTCCCTGCCTCCTACTGCCTGTTGTCTGAACCTACCATCATGTACTGGTGATGACCACAACAACTGTGAATAGTTTGGGACTCAGCTGTCTGAGAACACTTTAGAATGATAGTTATGGGGCTAATGCCCCCTACACTTCCCAAGGAGCAGCTCTGAACCTATAGCAGCACTTCACTTTGGGAGTTGCTATTTCTGATGGATCCTTAGAGCCACAGCCTAGTGACTTGTTTGCAGCAGAAGCAAGATACGTAACTAGTAAAGGAAGGCTGGAATCATCACTGCTCAGTGCAGACCGAGGACCTGAGACTTTTTGGCTATTTAGTGCAACTATACTAATTCATCAGGCACGGCTGTTACCAAGTTCCCTCCATAGGATACCCTTTGTGTCAGTCTATAGCAACCCCCTCTGGCTGGCTGGAAGAAGAGCATCAGCTTCTTCTGGAAAGCACACTCACATCTCGGCAGAGCTGCACCTTAAGGGTCCGGGCCAAAGCCAACCATAGACTCGGTAACCTGAGAGGGGAAAAAAAAAAAAAAAAAAAAAAAAATCTCCGAGGCATTTGATGAACACAGCACGCAAGACCTGAACTAACCCAGCTCCCTGGATGCACCTATGTGTCTTCAGTTTTTGCACTGACCTTGTTCATAGCTACTTCCATTTGGAAGGGCAGAAGGCAGAGCAAAAGCAGAAAGAGAAGGCAAGTGAGGAGATGAAGTAGAAGGGCAGAGAGCTGGCAAGAAAAGCAAAGGCTAGAAATATACCCCAAAGGGGCTGGAGCAGGCTCTTTTACAGTACCAGTTTTTCGAAGTTCCTAGAAGAGGCACAAGCAGATGGCACACAAGGCTGAAAGGGGGCACCTAAACCACTGGCAAAAAGCCTGCACTCACTGCAAAGAATGTGAAAAGCAGCAAGTATAGGTGGCTCCAGGGCACGCGTACTCCAGCCTCCAACCCTCCTACTGCATTTCCACTCCTTCTACACCAACAGCCTCCAAACTCTCGAGAAGACCATACCAAACAGGAGATCAGCCATGCCAAAAACCAAAACACACCAGCAACTAGAGACAGCCGCAAGAAAAAGAGATGAAAAGACTGAGAGCATTGCCCAAGTGGTAAGTCCCAAATGAAGCTTATCAGAGGAGAATTCAGGGGACACTCAGATGGTTCTCAGACACAGACCCTGCCTCATGCTGTAGGAGAACAAGAAACATATCCATGGGAAAATAATAAAACCTGTTTTCTTATGTTAGCATGCCATAGGTCCCTAACTTTCTGCAGCTATATTGCCCATACTGTGCAGATGCAATGTCTATTTTTCCTTTTTATTTTCCCTCTCCCCATTTCTGTCGTGTATTTCACATTCATTCTATTTGTTTTTTACTCTACCTTATTCCCAACTGCCTTTTCACCTCATTTTTTTTTCAATAGCTGTTTTCTCTTTCTCACCAGTCTCTCCGCTTTTCTCTTCCCTCAGGTGAGCACGGACCAGGAAGCATCTGAATTAACATGTGCTCACATCTGATTCATGCAAGAGCTTGATATGAGGCATGAGGTTTGCCACGTCCCTAGAGATGAGCTCTTTGACTGCCATCTTTCTGGCAGCAGGATTTTCTTCAAAAGGAAGTACATCAACTCAGTTAAGGGAAATTAAATGAATTTGGGATTGATAAAAAGCCCACACAATCAAGTGCTGAATGAGTAAAGCAAGATGTGTTTTTGGTATCCATCCTGACTTAAATTGCTTTTCAGCACTGAAAGTAAAACATATCCCATTTACAAAACACACACACAAAAAAATACCAGAACCTGGTGTATCCTAGACAATTAACATTTAAAGACATGAATATGGAGCTAGTGCAAATTCAAAAGGATTCTCTCATTTCATACAAATAGTTAATTACCTGGGTCAGGGAGTAGACCAAACAGCACAGAAACTGTCTACATATTGAAATTAACTGAGGTAGAAAGAAAACAAAGAAAGAGTGAGAGAGAAAGAGAAAAAAAATATAAAACCACCTGATAATGAATGGAATGCTGTAAATTAGAGATAAAGAGCCCTGTTCTGCCAAGAGTTATACCAATCCATAAACGAGCACAGAGCTGGGCCCAACTGATGCTGCAGGGATTTTTACTGACCCCCTGTAAAGTGGAGTTGCTGCTGTCACCTTGTATTCATTTTGTTTCCCCCTCACTTGCCCTCCCCCAAGCCAAAATCCCTGAATCAGCCGTATGCGATCAAGTCATTTTGCCACTGTACAAGCAAAATGGGGAGCTCTTGAACGTTCTTGTGGCAGCCGTCCCACATCCAGCTAGTATATTCCAGCTGTCAGGTGGATTAAATATCGCCCTTTAAGCAAACTCATGAAAATGTAAGAGCCTCGCCATTTCGTCTTTCCCAAGATGAGTTCACTGGCTCAGGCTAAAGGTGGGCAAGAGGCAACAAGTTTACGCTATTTGAACTCGTTAACACCCAATGGCCTAACGGCCAGGTATTCGGGAGTCCAGCATCCAGTGAGTGACCCAGTAAGGGTCTTTCCAAAGGACTTAGCTCCTAGTTGGCCCCGGCAGGAGGCAGCTGGATTTTTGGATGCTCCCAAACTTCAGTGCATGAGAACTGCTAGCACTGAGGGTGTCCGAAGACTCTGCATAGCTCAACTACTCAGCTAAGCAGTAGTGCCAGAAAGCTCACACTGGCCAGCAATCATGTGTCTGTCTGTAGCCAAAAATACCATAGAACTAGATTGGTTAGTGTTGTTCTGCAGATCCCACACTCAAACACTGACAGCTCAAATGCAGCTGTCACTGAATTTGGGCTCAATTTAAGTCATTTAGATACTTAAGTACTTGACTGTGCCTGAAAATCAAGTATTTAGATCTTCTAAAAGGTCTGACTTAGAGTGACAGTGGGAAATGCCGGCATGAAAGCAAACACTTCAGCTGAAAATTTGGCCCTTTGTTTAAAAACTTTTTCAGAAAAGTCCAGAAAGTTCCAGGGATGATGGGAAGGTTAAATGCCTGCACCACATCGGGATGTTCTGTTTCAGTCTAATCGCTCAGGGATTAATCATCTGCACAGTTTCTAAATGCCGCCCAGACAAGTTGCTCTGTGCCTGCAGGAGCTGGGGACTACTTTAAAAAATTGCCTCAGCGGTGTCTCCAACTCAGCATCCGTCCATGAGCCTGACATTCTCTCCTGAGCCAGCAGAAGTCCTCAAGGACATCACGTCCACCACTGCTGGAGAGCGAGCCCGTGAATGTGACAGCATCCTGCCACATGCCATGGGCTTGCCCGGCCAAATCAGACTTTGATGTTCGTTCGTGGTGAGATGGGGTTTTCTATGTCCCGAAGGAAAGCGAAACTCACTCGGAGTATTGGACTCTTTCTGCTTCAGCTGATATATTGTCTAAATCTAAAACTTATTTAAAAACCTGTCTGGATGCGACGGCTTTTAATTAATCTTCTCTTAGTTTTTATACTATATAGTACCTTGAAGACGCAAGATCAATCACTGCTGTATTGTAATGTAGAGTTGGGAGACAGAAAGATAAATGAGCTATCAAGTTTAGCATTTTGATAGCTAAGTCTAATTTTAACTAACTCGGGAACATACTGTAGATAGGTGGATAAAGTCATGAAATGGAGCATTCGTCTTTAGGACCCAAGCTAGAGTCCATCAGAAAGGAACAGAAAGAATTCCTTAACGTCTGGTCAGTCTCATGTGGACTTTTCAAAAGAACAAACGATTGCTGAAAATAAGAAACATCATCAAACATCAAAAATAAAAATAAAAAAAATAATCGCACAAGTCTGATTGGAGGTGACTATATTTGGCACCTTTCATCCACATATTCTACATCTTCCACCCTCCAAAGACTTATTCATAAAGGCATTGTGACTATTTCCAATGCATAATATTAGGCATATGCAAGAGTTGAGGCAGCAACAGGTCTCAATACTTTATAAGGAAGGGTAAATACAGTGTCATGTGCACAATGGGAGAGAGAGCAGGAAGCTTATCACTCAAGGGTACAAAATGAGTCAGCAGCAGAGCTGGCAGCACAACCAAGGAATCCTGACTCATAATTTACTCCATCCGTGAGGCTATCCTCAGCTTTGCAACCAAGTGATATAACAGCCAGCCAAGTCATTCATCCTTTTGAATGTGCCTATGCAAGTATGGGGCACGTTCAGGTCCTTGTGCCTTTCATGACTCATGGTGACTCAAATTCTGATGTGTTTCACAGGGTCTATCACAGAAACCCCTGTGTTTTCTGCTTGGTCCACTGCAATGATTCTCATTCTAATGCATGCCATGCATCCATCACAGTGACAACTTCTAACATGTTCCACCCAGTCCTGCTGCAGTGACTAACGCTAATGCACTGCACCAATCTGTGAGGAATTTCCATCATGCATCATTTTAAGACCACATTGTATTCAACAGGACATTCAAATTAACGCAGCTCTTGTACATACGGTTGCTCTGAATCTTAAGTCTGGCCTGTTTCCATTAGACCAGTAAAAAGGTTGAGCAGGGGAGCTTCATAAAAAGCAGCTCTCTTTCCCTCTGCATCTCCAAGGAATTTATAAAACACCCATCACCCAAGTTTTCCACACGCTAGGTGAACATGTCTTTTCACCAGAGGTTTATTCTGATCCACTGGGGTGAGAATTACTGAAATTCACAAAACCCAAAATAAATGCTGAAGTCATTGGTTCTTGCTCCATCTTGTTCCAGGTCAAGTGTAACAGTTGGATTTGGGTTTGGGTTTTTTTTTTGGCTGGGGGAACTGCATACCTGTACATGCTTTCTCATGTGGTAAAGAAGGTGGATGTAACTGGCATGACTGATGGTATATATCTCACCCAAATAGTTTAGTTTTCAGTTACTCCTCTGGTATGATACTGAGGCTCTGAGCACACAGTTAATAATACATAGCATCCTTTATTTTACCAATGGGTCAAAAATGCTGTGGCTACATGACACCAAAAAAACCAACCTGGTATTAATTCATTCGTCTGGTTGAAAATTTGTCCAGAACATTTTGGTGGTTTAACTTTGCTCCAAAGGACTGTATATGGTATCAGAATACCATCTGTCCTCTACTATATGTCACTAAGCCAGCATAAAAAAAACCCCTTAAAAGCCACCTTAGACTCTGTAGCTTCTGCTCTTGCTAATTCAACAGACAGGTACTTTTTGCCCACATCTGATCCAGATGAAAAATACAACAGGGGCTGATGCAGCTGAGTTGAGAGATGCTGTTTTCTTCCCAGCTCTCTCCATCTGCTTGTCATTGCAAGATTATGTGCTGCTGTTGTGTTGGTACAGGGATTTTGGCCAGTCTGTTCCATGCTGTGGTGTGTGATGGGGCTTTGGTACCATAGACAACCTGGGAGGACCCATCCCAAAAGAGGTCTTGGGTTCTGCAAAGGCAGGCTCTCATTGATAGAGCCAAATGTGTAGTAAAGACATGCAGGTCAACCACTTTCAATAACATAAAAATAGAATATGACTCTGGCCATTTTTATGCTCTGTTTATACTTGCTTTAGAGAGCCCTCACACGTGCAAAGTCTCATTGGAACAAGAGTTCACAGGGAGTAAATCTCAGGCCTGTAGCTTAGAACCACTTAATCACACAACAGACTTCATTTCTGGCAGAAGTAATTAACAAAGGTTCAGCCATCTAATCAGGGAACAAAGGCACAGCTCTGTCACCTCATTGACCAATCATGCCACCCAAATATCGAATCATGAATATTGACTACTCACAGCAAAGGGGTTGCAGGTAGCTCTCAGACCAAAACACGTATAAACCAAGGCTGCAGGTCAGTCAATGCAAACCCACTAAAACGGCTGAGACAGACAACTGGCAAGCAACGCAGGGGGGGAGGCAAAAAAAAGGCAAAACAAAGCAGCAGCTAAATGTGCCAACCGCTGCAGATTCTGCTTGGCTGAGAATAAAACAGAGAGGGGGAAAAAGGGGGTGGAAAGAAAGGTGGGAAGAGAGGATGCTTCCTGCACTGTCCTCCTGATTGACATTGTCCAGAGGAAAGTTCAGAAGCGGGGGAGCACACAGGTTTGCGTAGGGCATGTCAGACAGTGGTGAACTCTTGTCTAAAAGCCCGTCTTGCAGAACTCCACACCGTGTATCGATCCTCCCAGGCAGAGCATTCCTCATTCACTTTCCTTTTCCATATGCTTGTTTCAACCGGTGCCAAGCAAGGGCACTCTGCCAAAGCTGACTTTTTTCTGCCCTGTTTGGGAGCTTGCTCCTTTGCACTGTGTTTAGGCTTCCTTCTTTATACTGAGGTGAACTCCACTCTTCTGCAGTAGAAGAAAAGTAAAGGGTGAGACAGGGAGAAGGCTGAGGCTCAGTACTAGGTTATTCTGGTAATTGTTGGGGCAGAACTGAGACCATGAGCAGCCCAAGACAATGAACAGTTCTCACTCAGATCATAGCATCACACTATGCTCCTGCCTTTGCAGCATAATGAATAATATCCCCATCATCCAGACACCTTTTTTAAGGGGGAGCCATCAAAAAATGAGACCAAACTGAAGAGCTCAGGCTGATTCTAACTTATCATGTAAGCCTGACTCCCAGACAAACGCTGTCTTCAGAAAGGATTCACAGCTTAGGAAGACAGCCCCAGCCCCATTCATGGACTTTAAAAACAAAATCAAATCTAAGGAAACCCTGAAAGAGTTGGAGTGGAAGAATGCAGTAGTTCATTTAGTTCAAAGGGATCTCAATTAAGCAATATCTTCCAAAAGACCACAGTGACACCAACAGAAAGCTGTGGTATGAAAGAGGGAAAACAGAGGGTAAAGAATTGAACAGAGAATTTAAGTTCATACAGCCAAGCAGAGCAAGGCAGGCAATGAGAAATTCTAAGGCTAACCCAGTCTTGCAGTCAAAACACTATGCAGATAAGCTGGAGAGGTGGGATTTATTTTCAGCCCTGGCACAGTTTTTATGAATGACTTGGGCACCATCAGTCCACCTTGTTCTAAATCGTTATTTCCTCGCTCGTAAGAAAGAGCAATAATGCCAATAAACTACTTCAGAAGAAGCGGGGAAGGACACAGTAACATTTGCAAGGTGTTCAGACACTAGTTTGAGAAGACAGGAAAAGGCAGGAAAGAAGGGGTGTCCCTGGTCCTCTTCTGTGAGGATGCAGTCAGGCATGGTGGAAGGTCCCCAGCTGCCCCCACAGAGATAGACAATGTTGGGTCAGGTCTGGCTGCTGTTGGTCATGCAGGGTAAGAGCTGCTGGCGAAGTCTAGTTGCCAGTCTTGATTTGCCAAATCTGAGGTCCAATTGCTTATCTATTCAGCCTAGGTCTAGGTGTTTATCTGAGTGAGGCCGTAACATGCTGGGTCACACTCAAGGTCAGGAAGGCTTCAGCAAGAAAGGGATGAACTGAACACACAAATGAATGTGTGAAGCCAGGAAACCAGGCCAAACCGAGAGGGGAACCAGGGAATCAATGCATGGTTTAAAACCAAAAAGCCTTCCCCCCCACTCTCTCCACCCCTACCCTAAGTGTTATATAGAAGGAGGACCAATGCAGAATCTGATGCAGAGACAATTACGGTGGAGGGCTTGTGCACCCCTGCAGCCCTTCCCAGCAATGACCAGCATCATGCTATGATAGTAAAGAAGTGAGTCAAGCACTAAAACAGTTTCATAGTAAAGAGGTCTGAAGAGTAAATTAAATCACCAGAGTAACTCACCAGCCTCCTGCAGGACCAGTCCTTCTGGGTAAGGGTGTCTGCCTGAGTATGTGCCTCTCATGAGGCTATGAAATCAGACAATTAAAAGGGTGTAACAGAATTCACCTGTAGGGAAAGCATCATTGCCCATTTTCTACCTCCCAAGAATCCCTCCCCTTTTACCTTTTCCAGTCTTTCTGCTTCTGGAAAGGAACAGCATACTTCATTTATTGCTCCTCCTCCTAGCCTCATCACTTCAGCTGCTGAGGGCACATGGATGGCAATTCAGTGGCCTATGCAGCAATGTAGCTGGCACATGCCAGGCTCTGAATCAGTGCAAAGAGATGGCCAAGAGGTGAGAACATTTCCTGGAGCAGTTGCAGCTGACCCATTGCAAAAGACTGAGTTATTCACGTGAGGACTTCACTGTTACAGACTGACATTTCTTAGTATACCAGTCACAACTGTTCCCGAGGTCAAAAACAACATAGCACCTTCCTTCCAGGGTGAGAAGATGTTGCAATTACTTCCCCCAGGCGATTACTCTAACCAGGGAACTGCTAAATAGCTTTAATTGCTGGCAGCAGCTTGGCTTTTCCAGCGCAGGCCGGTGAATGTTGAGAGTGGTTACAATCAGTTCTTACTCCTCTCTGCCTTGCAGGAACAGAGCTTTCTCCATTCAAGGTATTCCACGAAGAGAAATGAGGCAAATGAGAAGGGACAACATTTGCAAAAAAGAAAAAAAAAAAAAAATAAAAATCAGAAAGATTGGGATAGAGGAAAAATGGCAGAAAACCCACACTGATTATCTTACATCACCTGGCAGAGGAGGTTAGATAAAGAGCAAATATAAGCAGGCAGGGAGAAGGGAAAGCAAGCCAGGAACTCTGCCTTGCCTTCCCTCACTGGCCTGCCTCTCCTGCTCGCTTGCTGTAGCACAAGTGCTGCCACATTGCTGTGGACCAGAGAAACCCCAATGCTGCATGGGGAGGACAAGCAACTCCAAATCTGCAGCAGGGGAGCTGGGAAGGGGTACTGATGGGGAGCCATAGGTTCTCCTTGGGGCCAAAGCGGTGGGGCAGCTCTTGCAACAGCAGCATGACATCAGAGCAATTTGGTACCAGCCCACTGCGGCCAGGATGGCAGTGGGGAACCTGGTCTCCAGCTGTGCTGGTCCCTCACGTTCATGTCAGGAGTGTGTCAGGCCCTGGACTACCCACACCTCAGGGTATCTGGAGAGTAAAGGAGAAGCCGTGTCTTGTTGTCAGCCGTTTGCTGTGTGCTGATATAGGGCAGTTCAGAGGCACAGCTGGAGATGGCGAGGAAGGGAGGGAGAGAGCTGCAACACTTTTCAAGGATATAGCAACCTTCATAGCCAATCAAACCAATTGTCCAACTGTTGTAACACCTTGTCTCTGGCAGTGGCTAGCATCAAGGATAGATGTAAAACACTTAAAATGGGAAATAACTAACTAATATGTCCATTGGGGAAGTTTCTTTATAACCCCAGGCAGTTAGTGGTTGGATTTATGCCCTGAATCTCAAGGGCTGATATTTCTTATAAATTTTTTATTTTCTCTAATGTAACTGTGAATGTTCTCACTATCCACAGAAATATCTTCCTTTTTTTTTCCCCCCTCTTTTTTTTACTAAGCCGGTGAGCTCAGTGGGTAACACCCTGCAGCAGGCAGTTCCGCAGTTTAATAGGGTACCATAAAAAAAATTCTCTATACTTCCAGATCTGCATTGCCTTTTAATTTCAAAGGATACCCTTTTCTTCCAGTACCAAGAACCTTTTTAAATATTATTATTTATATGCTTCTAACATATTCCTTCTTATTCATCTGTTCTCTGAGCAATATCTTCCTTCATCTTTTTCAGTCTCCCCTTATCTGAAAATCCTTCCAAGCCTCCAAACCATTTTCACTGCCTATCTCCAAGTCCTGCTATATTCTTTCTTTTAAGAGGAGTTGATGAGAAATTAGCTAAGTATGAAAGGTGAGGGTTTATCAGTAACTCTGTGATGGTATTATATCTTTAATGTTAATTTCTGTCCTACACTGTAGATATTTTTGCTGTGCATCTAGTTATGCTAAGTTCAAGGAAAGATGGGGGGGTGTCTAACTTCTCTGAATAAGCATCTTTGTGCAACAGCTATCTCCTGCTGTTCCTCATGCCTCTGAATACAGCTCTCATCTTCTGTCTTAGTGCACGTTATCAGGCTGTGTTTCTTGTTGGGGATTGTCATTAGAATGGCGACCTGCTAGGGTTATATAGCTGCCCAACTCCTATCAAACGAGAACTTGAAACATTTTTCTGTTATTTTTAAATAGAGTCTTGTACCGCCTTGGTTAACTTTAATGTTCTGTTTGAATGCATTTCTCTGTAGTCATCTAAGGGAATGCTCCACAAGGAAAAACACTGAAAAAAATAGCTTTTTTTTTCTTCTTCTCTGTTAAATTCTGCTCTGATGTTCAGAGAGGGAGGATTGCCTGGGTGATAGGACTAGTGCAAAGTGTTATCATAGAATCACAGAATGTTTTGGGTTGGAAGGGACCCCTAGAGGTCACCTAGTCCAACCCCCCTGCAGTGAGCAGGGACACCACTAACTAGATCAGGTTGCTCAGAGCCCCATCCAACCTGGCCTTGAATGTTTCCAGGGATGGGGCCTCCACCACCTCTCTGGGCAACCTGTTCCAGTGTTTCACCACCCTCGTTGTAAAGAATTTCCTCCTTATATCCAGTCTAAATCTACCCTGTTTTAGTTTAAAACCATTACCCCTTGTCCTGCCACAGCTGGCCCTACTAAAAAGATTTTCCCCATCTTTCCTATAGGCCCCCTTTAGATACTGAAAGGCCGTAATCAGGTCTCCCCACAGCCTTCTCTTCTCCAGGCTGAACAACCCCAACTCCCTCAGCCTGTCCTCATAGGAGAGGTGCTCCAGCCCTCGGACCATTTTAGTAGCCCTCCTCTGGACCCGCTCCAACAGTTCCATGTCCTTCTTGTGCTGAGGGCTCCAGAGCTGGACGCAGGACTCTAGGTGAGGTCTCACCAGAGCAGAGTAGAGGGGCAGAATCACCTCCCTCGACCTGCTGGCCATGCTTCTCCTGATGCAGCTCAGAGTACGGTTGGCCTTCTGGGCCACCAGCGCACATTGCCGGCTCATGTCCAGCTTTTCATCCACCAGCACCCCCAAGTCCCTCTCGGCAGGGCTGCTCTCGATCCTTTCTTCCCCCAGCCTGTACTGATACTGGGGGTTATGGCAGAAAGAGTCAAATCCCTGCTCTGCTCTCCCTTCTGCTCCCTCATGTGATCTTGTCACTAGTAGAGGCTATGGGTAGGCAATCACAACTGGTTGAGTTTCTGATGCTTAACCAGTTACTGTTCATCAGCTGAACCACAGAAGCAAAGATGTCCGCATTTCATGTCCATGGAGATAGCAAAATAAAATCTCTTCACTTAAACTACCTTCTAGGAGCTCACCAAAGGGCAATTAAAGCTGGCCAGCTGTCACTCTGTCAGCTATGGAAGCACAGCCATTCTCTCAAGGTTTCTGCACCTGTAATGGTTCCTTAACTCACAAGAGAGTGGGGAGAAAACAGCAGGAAAACTGTAAGGTACATATATAGAAAAATCTGTCACAGCACTGCAGCCATGCGGCTATGTGTATATTGCATGCCTGAGAAGACAAAGCAGCGGCAGGCTATGGCACCAGGCAAAGGAGCGGCCTCTCTGGTCCCAGGTTCCCCTTCCTCTCCTCACCTCAGTAAACCTCATTGGAGGTCAGCAGGAGGATGAGCCCAGTCATATGGGCCAAAAAGAGAAGGTGGATGTCTCGGAGCCAGAGCGATGCTCCTGACACTGCCAGGGGAAGGATGGCAGCAAGCGCAAGTGCTAGGATGGACTGGCACCACTACATCCACCCCTGCCCCCCGCTGCTGGGCGGTGTGCAATCCTCCAGGAAAATACACAGGTGCAGTAAGCAACATGACTATGGTCATTGCTTGGTTAGGGTAGTGCAACAGCTCCAGGAGCAGCCCGGTTTGGCTATACTTGAAGCCAGCTCTGAGCTGTCGTGACACAAGTGCTATTTGGTGCAAAAGAGAAACATGGAGTTGACAAACATTGCTACTAGGAAGAGGAAAATAAAAAGAACCTTCTCCTTATTGCTCCATGTTACCATATTATTTTCAGGGTCAGTTTTTTGCAGGTTTGGAAATAAACTCTGAGCTGCTTTGCAAACCCTTCATATTCAGTGCAAACATCTTATTTTATTATCTGCCTTTTTGTTGTTGGTTTTCTTTCTTCCTCCTCCTCCTTCTTTTTTTTTTTTTTAATCCATTCAACGATTTATTGGATCTTCTATTCTCCAGTGTGCATTTCTTCTTTGCTACACTATCTCCTGCTTTTCACAGATAAACACCTCACACCTGGGAGACGGGCTCCTCTAATTAGTATTAAAACCTGAAGTTTTTTTCCACCCCTCTTTGAAGCCTTCTAGGATGCCTTTTCATGAATAATAATGTCCTCAATTCAACATAATGCAATGCTCAATCAAAAGACGCTGTAGCAATCACTTCCCAACAAGACACATCAGCCCTTCCTCTTCCTCTGTACAGCTGCTGCCAAGGCAATAAAAAGTCCAGCCTAGAAGAGGTGCTCAGAAGTTGAGGTTCCACTTGTGGCAGTCTGTTGCCCTCAACACGCTCTATGCAGAAGGCTCGGTGCCTTTTGTCACCTCTCCAGCTCCCCATTGCCATTCTCCAGCGTGACAGGAGTTCTGTCTTCCTGACCTCCTGCCAAATAAATCCGTTCAAACAGCAGTTCCCTCTGAGCCAGCTGGGCCCTCTGCACAGCATGGGACACCCACAAACCTCTTCACTCTTCCCTGCTGATCACTCGTGGTCTAAGTCCCAGACCACTGCCCTGGGGATTCCAGCTGTGCAGCTGCCCACTGAAGACACCAAGGTCCCAGGTGCTCTAGACATCCATGCTGCAGACCATTTCCAGTGAAGCCTTCCTTCAGAAATTCACAGCATCTGCTAGCTTCCCACAGAGTATCTAGGTTTCAATGGATGGAAAAAATCAGTGTTCTCCAACAAGAAGCTGTTTCCTGGCAGTTTTCCTAAGCATTTCTATTCAGAAACTAGCTGGGGTCACAGCCTCTGCTCCCTGAAGCCAGTCGAAAAGTACCAAAGCCTTCACAAATGGTGCTGCCAGCAACAGAGAATCACTTTAGCCAAGGCTATATAATGGCTGTTACGACATGGGTCATCTTGTCCTAAAATCATAAGTATTATTATTCCTTATATTAATATTTTAATAGTGAATTTCTTCGCTCCATGTTTGTGTGCACGTGCAAATGCAGAGAGAAGTGTTTGCAGGCACATGTTAAAATGTTGACAGTGGAACTTGAATGCTGTTGTAGGAATACTCATAACTTGGCACCCTTCCACAGAGACCAGTCTTACTACCCTTGTCCTGGTAGGATGGGAAGTTCAAAGGAGCTGAAGTGACTTAGGAGTTTCAGCTTTCCCCTTTCCTTCAATTTTCCTTAGAATTGCTCTTCCAATTCCCCTCAACTGCTTCCAAAAAGCCCACTCAGTGCGTAAGGCTTTACTCCGCTGTACATGGCACCACTGAACTCTGTAGGCCAAGCTGTAAAGCACTAAGAATGACACGAGTTAACAATAAGCTAATTGAAGAGAGTGTTCCAATGTCAGCCCCAAGTACGGCAGAGGCACTGACACTTTTTATCTCCACAGAAGGTTTTGAAGGCTCACTTAGTTTGCTACTTCAGCTTATCTCAACCAGCCACAGCAAGGTAATTCCATAAATGTAAAGGACTGAGGAAAAAAAAACACCTTCCCAGTGTCAGATCTTAGTTTCTCTTGCAAGTCAGGTAAAACATCCTTTTCTTAGTCAGTCCTTAAGCAGATTCCAACAGATTTTGCCTAAGAAGTGAAGAAATCGCTTGGTACGCTGGAGTTCTCCATGGATGGGTTCTTCAGGACTACACAGCCAGGTGGGAATCAGTGCCCGAGCAGCGCTGCCCCTGCCGGTGCAGTGCGACAGTGAGTCGCGGTTCACCCGGGGACACAGTGCTGAAGGAAAACTATCACCACTCAGGACATTTGTTCCCTATTGCCCCAATCCTAGAAAGCGTTAAGGACCTTAACTAGTCCAAGGGGACCTAGAAATAAAGCAGAGGAGTAGAGGGACTAGATGTTTTTCTGAACTTGGAAGAACAGGAACAAATCCTGCAGACATTTGGGGAGTGATTCAAGTGTAGAAACAACAGACTGCAGTACTATCTGAGGTGCCCCAGGATTGCTGAGATGTCTGTACAGGATGAGTGGATGTGACAAACCACCCATGGGAGAGCCCTGCCCTTCCAGAAAGGCAGCTGGAGTGGCTACAGAACTGCTCACCTGTCTTGAGGCAGCCAGTGGAGAAAGGCAGTCTGAATTTAGGCAGTCAGACCTGTGCTCTGTGGGGTTTCTTGTACCTCCTTGGTTATCTAATTCTGGACCCTGCCGCAAGGCAAGATGCCAGGCTGGACATGGAGCTGGTCTGATGAACAAAGACAGCGCTGGATGCCAAAGATCCCCACCCCTGATTTAAAACATCAGGGGAAACAGGAGAATGCAGCATGTAATTACTACATTTTGCTTTTCATTAAATGTTTCTTGCCGATTGCCGCTTCCCCCATCCCACCCCCTCTTCCTCCCCCCAAATAAAGAACTAGCTAGGCTCAATGTGGTTCTGAACATTATCTAAATGCCCACTGGGCTGAGGGGTCAGCTAGTTCACCAACCATATCAATTAAATGCTGGTTATTACCCTTTCATTATTATACAAACTAATCCCATACGTCTAGTGAGCTGGTGTTGAGGTGACTTCGCGCCCCTTAGAACTCGTACCATTAATTAGAGTGCAGTCAGCTCTCCTTTGATTTGCAGCCCTCCTTCTCCCCACCACCTTTGCATCCCCGTGTCTCAGCACCCACCCTGCTCCTGTGGCACCCCTCACTCCTGCCTCGCAGCTCCCCCTCTGCCCCAGAGCTGGGCTGCCCATTCACGGCTCTGCCTGCTTTCCTTCCTTTCCCCCTGTTATTCCAGCCCTAAGCTCCCCTCGCACAGTACTGCCTCTTACCCTGAATTTGAAGCCTGCCTCTCCACTTTTCCGAGACCCTTGCCTAATAAACCAGCTTTTGCTTGAACAGAACCAGCTAATCGTATTGAATTATGCCAGATTTTAATGTGGCTTCCTAACATAGACACATGCCCATAGGGATCCAGGCTGAGAACACCAAGCCCACATCATCTTTGATCTAAGACACTACAAGATATAAAGCCTTGATCATAGTCCTAATGCTAATTAGTCATCACCTTCCCCTTCCTGAGTTATATGTGTCTAAGAACACTGTTGCTGACGGACAAATTAAGCGTTGTATATGCAGTATGTAGTGGCATTTCTATAAGAATGTTTAATACCAGTGAAGTGGTTTGCATTGAATCAAAAATTATAAACTTTTCCAGCTCTCCTGTAATTGCTATTCAGGGAGTCATTCTAATAGCAAGCCTCCAAAAGGAAATGAGCAGCAGCGTTTTTGTAATGAAAGCAAAATGTCTTCCACAAAAACCATAGCCCCCCCCCGTTCTTGGAAGAACTCTGCGTTATACCCTGAGAGGCGCAGATTCCGATTTAAAACTCAGACTCCAGCCCTAAACCACCTTATTGCTTTTGTAATTTCTACACAGGTACTGCTGTCATGTAAACCAACAATTACAAACCCAATAATGGTGCAGGCTTCCCCACTCCCATTATTTTCTCTGGATAGTAGCGGCAACATATCCCCCAGCCACTATTAGGAAACACACTACGGTTCATGCTCTTATGCTACTGCAGAATGATCTCACATAATGAACCACGTACGGTGTAATTGATGGAAGCCATATAACTCACGCAAACAAATGGATGCCTAACAAATAAACATATCCGAAATGAACCTGCACTGTTTGTGTGTTCAGCTGAGATATGAACTGCATCTGCTGCAGGTGACAGACAGAAAGTGACAGACACTGGCAAAAGAAAATGAAAACCTAAATATTTACTAGTTTAATCAGTTCTTTCCTTGTTCTTCACGGCTGGTGGAATGTACTGACTAGCAGTCTTAATTCTAGTCCTAACCCTTAATTCCAGTCCTAAGGTTTTGTGGGATCTACTCTACAGGCATCAGAAATGCTCTATAGCTAAGGTTATGTATGGAGATTTCCACTGGCTGATGTATAATTACTGAATTAAATTTTCAAATTTGGCACCAGGGACAAATGGATTTATTAAATAATTGCTTCAGTTGAAGACTTAGAAACTCTTACAAAGTAGACATTTAAAGACGCCCATTGAAATTCAGGCCTGTTTTTCTCATATTTATTTGGGTTTCACTCTTAAATCATATATGCTGTGCACACATTACATTTCACCCAGTATCTCATCTTTACAATCTTTCAGACATAGGGCAGGTATTGGGACTTGAAACGAAGACCTTTAAAAGTTATTTCTATCATTTTTTGCAACTGGGTTTAGCCTGGCAGAGAAAACCAATAGATGTGAGAGCTGTCATCAACACCATGCTCTGCTATGCATCAAGGTGCAAAAGAGACCTTTGTGCACAATGTAGTTTATGGACATTGCATTTCACTTAATGAAAGGGAGTAAAATACAGATGCTGTTTCCAAATAGCGGGGTCGCCTCTTACTTCCATTCTAAGCATATTGTCAGTGTAAATGGAAACAAGGAAAACCCAACCCCGAGCAGACTGTGTCTTTGTTAGGCAAAAAGAAGTCAGGCTCTTAACTCATCACAACAGCACAGGTGCCAAAGGCTTGCAAAGATGGAGCCACTTTCAGAAAGCGCAAACTAGTACTGGATCCCAGCTCTTATTCATGTGAAAACAACAACTGCTTTGTTTCTCCTAGGATTGTCTCTCAGGTTAGCTACTGTCCTTCCTTGCCAGGAGAAAATGCTGCCAGGAGGAAATGCTGCCAGGACATCTGTAAGCTAACAGCAGAAAGAGCTGTGGGAATCTGACTCGGGCACACATAGCAAACAGCTGTGGTGGTCTCAGAAGTCACCTCCTCCTAGCTGCATGCTCCCAGGTCAGTCTGCTTGCCACTGCTGCCTGCAGCATAGAATCATAGAATTGTGTAGGTTGGAAAAGACCTTGAAGATCATCAAGTCCAACTGTTAATGTAACAACTGCCATCCCACCACTAAACTATGTCCCTAAGCACCATATCTACCCGTCTTTTAAATACCTCCAGGGATGGGGACTTGACCACTTCCCTGGGCAGCCCGTTCCTGTGCCTGACAGCCCTTTCAGTGAAGAAATTTTTCCTGATGTCCATCCTAAACCTGCCCTGGTGCAACTTGAGGCCATTTCACCTCATCCTATTGCCCATTACCTGGGAGAAGGGACCAACACCCACCTCGCTGCACCCTCCTGTCAGGCAGTTGCAGAGGGCGATCAGGTCTCCCCTCAGCCTCCTCTTCTCCAGGCTAAACAACCCCAGTTCCCTCAGCCACTCCTCATAAGACTTGTGCTCCAGACCCCTCACCAGCTTTGTTGCACTTCTCTGGACATGTTCCAGCAACGCAATGTCTTTCCTGTAGTGAGGGGCCCAAAACCGAACACAGTATTCAAGGCAGAACTTGCCTGGGCTTTAGCTGCTGCCATACACAGCAGCAGCCCAAACCCACCTTCACCAGCAGCTTCTGTTGGCATCTTGGGCTGCCAGCTGCAGTGGCTGGAGAGCAGATATGCCATCTCTGGTGCCAGAGGCAGATACGTCCAGCAGAAGAGTGGGGCAGGCACCAGGGGGTGGCTGTGGTGACAGTAATACCTGCCAAACACCAGACACCAGAGCTGCCAGAAACATTAGCTGTTAGCCACACTGAAACAAGAACCCGCAGTGCCCTCTGAGGTCTTGCCTGCAAGGGAAGGCTCCAGCAGACATGTTAGTGGGGATGGACCTGCACAATTTAGCAGAATGAATCCCAGCATGAACACCATTATCCCCAAAAGGGGCCTTAGGGGCAGAGGGACTGGGTTATTGCAAACACCTTCCCAAGTCGCATTAGCTAACCTGAAATAGGCTCCTCTAATAGCCAAAAAATTGCACCCTGCACGAGGATTATACCTGTAAACCTCACCAGTTTAAACCTACCTCTGCAGTCATATTAGGATGTTCCCATAGGGACAGAGTCTAAAGAAGGGATAAAACACACGCCAGGAGGAGCTGGGGACACAGCGGCTGGTCATGCAGGGTCAAGGGGAGAAGGGCTGAAGCACAGCTTGAGATGAAAGCCGGGGGGGGGGGCAGGTCTGACATACCAGTGGTTAGGAGTGTGAGGGAAGATAAAATGCCCTTCAGGAGGAGGTTCTTGGGGATTATAGCTCTACACCCTTGAGCACAGTGCTGTACAGCAGTCATGGTAATAATTAATAACAAGGAAATGATTCTCGCCCTGTTCTGGTCACCTTATTAAAGCGAGGATATTGTGGAAATGGAAAAATCCCAGCAGGACAGCACCTGGGATGATAGATGGATGGGATGCATTTTTAACAGAGCTCACTACATTTCAGGAAACATATTTCTGAAGGGAGAGTGGCTGCACAGCTTTTATATTCCTTCCCTACTCTGCTGCTACCAGCTGCTGTCAGAGATGGGACAGGACGAGGCAAGGTGGACCCTTGCTCTGACTGACTGGTGGCCAATTATGTTATGCTCTGTGGCCCTAAAATGCTTGGCTAAACCAGTAACCTTGTCTTCATATTTTTGTTGCCATTCTCCATTGCCCTTTGGGTTCTTACTGAGATAAGGAACAGAAGCTGTTAAAACAACGCGAGCCAAGATGTTCTTTCTGCATGTCTGGAGTGGCCTACAAAATCTGGAAAGAGATGCTGTTTGCCCTGAAGGACTCCTAAAATCCAGTTTTCAACTGTTAGGTCAAGCTGTAGTTTCTAATTTAATGAGGTATGCTCTCAAGTAGTCTCAATGCACAAGAAGTCAAAATAGGCTTTGGGTGGGTATCCAGGTGTGGCAAACATAAACACGGGACTCTCTGACACAAAAGCACAGGAGGGAATAGATTTGGCAAGGCTGTTGTAGCCTCTTAGCCAGAAACAGTCACTCTGCAGGGGCTGTGTAAAGCCCAGAGGTCACTTCCCTTGCGTGAAAGCAAACAGGGATCCCAGCAAAGAAAAATTTCCATGCGAGCTTTGAGCGTTTTCTGCTCTGCCCCTGCAAATGCAGCCCTGCGCTGCAGCTCCTCTTGCCAAGGCTTTTAGGTGGCATGGTGGGCTAGCAGAGAACGGGCCATTGCCCCTGCTCCCACTGCGCCACAAAGGACAGACCTTTTGCAAGGATCTGTGTTACAGTTTAAAGGGGAGGGAAGAAAAAGAAAGAGAAAGAAACAAAAGAAAACCTTAGCCCTCCAAAACAATTGAACAAATATCTCCCCAGTTAATAAATAACAGGCTCGGCTGGGGAATTGTAATTGTGTGTATAATGCATCTCAGATCTACGGTATAATTACACTCTGGAAACCATTGACTAATAAAAGGCACCAGCCAGGGGAAAGGATGCCTTCTTGCCATGGGTTGACAGGCAAACAACAAACAAGGCACACTTTTTCACCTTCTATTCAATAAAATCAGTGTATTAAATATGCAGGCAGAGGACCTCCATTAAGCAATTCACTTCTTTCCTTTTCTTTCCCTTTTTTTTTTTTTCCCCTCTTCTCCTCCTTTTGTTTCCATCAAGACAGGGAAGGTTAAAAAAAAAAAAAAGCTATATATGAAACCCCTGGCTATACGTGAGCTGTGTTTTAATGAGGCTGCATCTTGGTCCCTCTGCTATACTAAGTAAACATGTTTCTCCCCCTGCAAAGAAAGGCTTTGCTTGCCTGGGCCGAAGGGAAAAGGGCTTGGGGAATACTAGGAGGCTTTTTCTCTGCCCACACCCCTTCCTCCATGCCCACTAAGATAAAACTCCTTCCTTCCTACATAACAGCACGAATGCTTGCTCACAGAGTAAAAGCAATATAAGCTATTTCCATACAACTCACAATGGATTTGAACCTTTACAGGAAATCGGAGACTGGGGGACTCACCTGAAAATCACCTTTCAGTTTCTAAAACTTAAGGAATCACACCTGGATTTAAACAAAAAGCCAGCTCCTTTCCTCCAGCGTGTGCTGAACCAAGGCATTCAAGTCAGTGCATACCTCCAGCCTCTCTGGCCGCTTATAATTTCAACCCTGACCGGAGAAATGAAAAACAAGAGCATTACATGACTATTTTGAGGCTCTGGGAAACATCTGGTGTGGTGCTTTGCTGCGGGAGCCCCAGCATGACACAGAAGGGACGGTGTAACGGGTTCAGTACACAAGTACAACATGAGCCCCTTTTCAGCCCTTCATTGCAGCCCTGAGCAGGACCAAAGGACTCGAGTGTGGCCATGCCTTTGCCTCCACTGCCTGGGAGCCTAGCACTCCGCTGCTGCTGCTACCATGTCTTTGCAAGGAAAGAGGTGGCAGCGTGAGCCCCCCCGATTCCAGCTGCCCTGGCATACTGGAAGGAGAGCACTAACATGAATCCTTGCATTCTTTGTCCCTGATGTGCCCGTCACAAGCCCCTAGCATAGGGAATCACTTGGGTCTGAGATGGGTGAACACAGTGAAGCCAGCTGAGCTGCTTCAGCCTCCTCATCCACCCTCTCAGCCTGTGACTGCGGTGATGGGGTGTCTGTAGGTACTCCCTTCTCCTCCACTCCCAAGGAAGGAAGCAGAAGAGATATGCTTCCCCCAGACTGAGGAGTCAGGTATTGAACTAGAAACCTGCATCCACATGCACCGAGTGGGTGAGCTGCTAATTGAGAAACCCCACAGCTGATTAGCAAGCACTCCTGGTTTCAGATGCTTCCAGCAGATGCACCTCATTTCCCACCCGTGCCTGCAAGAGCACAAGTCCAGTAATGACCCTGCTGAGCTCCCCGGGATGCGGAGCCTGGCCTTGAAACACGCAAAGGAGAGCAATTGAGCTGCGCTCACTGTCACTGCCTCCCTCCTGGGGCCTGGGGAGGGAGCAAAGAGAGAGGAGTTGAGTTGGGAACGTTTCCTGACTCAGCAGTAGTGCGTTCATTCGCGGAGGCACCGCTGCTGCCACTGCTAATAGGTTGTGGTAATGGAGAGGCGTCTCGCAGGCAGGACGGTGGGAGGCTGATCAGCTCCAGCAGAAGAAGTGAGGTCAGTGGTAATGAGCGACAGCGAAGAGGAATGCAAATTGCGGGAGGATTTATGGAGCAGTTTCTGCCCAGCGAGCAGATTCCAGATAAGTGGACTGTTAATAAGGCAGGCAAGCTCTTCAGCTGTGCCAGCTGTTAGGCAAGGGACTGGCGTGCTTTTTTGACTGGCACTCACACGAGAGCGGGTGCAAGGGTGCCCCACGGCACAGCCACCGTTGCAGGCAGAGGGGTGGCGCGTGCACCTGCCGACACCCGCTGCCGTGCTCTGCCGCTGCACGTCAGGATGCACGCTGGTGCCAGGACCAAGGAAAGCTGAAAGAAAGCAGGGATGGGTGGCAGGGAGACTGCTTACCAGCGCACAAGGGAAAGCTGGAAAAGAGCATGACTTAGCAGGCCCAAGACCTCAGCGAAACCATTTTTAGCCCCTCTCCTTCTTTCGGCCCCTCCCTCCTTCCTCGATGTCAGAATATGCTATGGTGTTAGATGCGTCTCTCTCATCAGCCCCCCAGAGATGAAGTGATCCAGAGGCACACGCAGCAAATCCCAGCAGAGCCCACCTCTCGCCTGCTCGGGCTTGAGCCTCGCAGGAGCATTGCTGCTGTGAATTACTAATGGTAGGTGTCACGGGCTCTGATGAGGAATGCCACTCTTGGGCCAGCCTGCAGTGTGCTGGTGACGTACTGGAAATCTTTTTTCTTCTAGAATTATTCCTTCTCAGAGCTGTGGGACTTTATCACAATAAGCCTCTCGGCATCAGGAGAGTAGCCAGCTTCTCAGCCATAGCACTGCCACCTTCAGCTGCTTGGTGCAGGGACACTCCAGAGTCTGCAAAACTTCCCTTCCCACCACTGGCCTTGCACCTTTCCTCTGAGCCATCTGCCTGTCTGCAAGTTGTTAGATCCTAGTCTCGAGGTTAACAAGGCCTGACAGACTAGCTGCCATTGAGCCCTCATTGTTGGTTGGAGCAAGTCCACCCCAGCAGAGGAGATGTGCCGTGAAGCCCCACTCAAGGTGCTTGTTGTAAATCCTGAGCTGGGGCTGCCCCACCTGACTGTGCCGGGAAGATCCTGCCTCAAGAAGGAGAGGTGGTGGGAGCAGTCACTTCTGGAGGGACTATCCAGAGAAGGGAGAAATGTTGAGGGACCCTCTCTAACACCAGACAAAGCAGAGCAAGGTCCCAGGCTAAGGGGCCTCCCCTCCCCTCCCTGTTCTGAGCCCGCAGAGATGCACGCACTGGGTGACATAATAAGGGAGCTCGCGTGAGGTGGACAGGGGATCCCGGGTCATTCTGCAGCAGCCACTGTGTAGGCTGTGGTGTTTGCAGGGCACCAGCAGCTGCATGTGCTCCTTGGCTTCCTGGCAGCACCAGACCCCCTGGCTACATTTGGGCACGTCCTTCTGGAGCAGCAGAGGGTCATGGCACAGCACATCTGCATCTTAGCAGCACCACAACGGGGGATTGAGAGACAGGATCCAACTGAGCTCATTTCATCCTGAATACATGAGACTTGACAAGTCTATTAAAGGGCTGGAGCCTACTGTGTCTCATTATGAAAAATTAGTGCCGTCCTATAAAAATACTGGAGACAGTGTGTCACTTAAGGAAAAGATGTCTTGAGGATATGGTCTTTTCTTAATAGGCTCTACATCATCAAGGACATACATACCTCCGGAATGAGCCAAGGGGATTTGGACCTGGGAGCTGGTACCTCTCAAGCCTAACACTTTTAGGATACTCTAGTTTTCCCATCTCTTTCTGCTCGAATGAGGAGAAGCTGGAGTAGCCAGAGGTCAAATGAACCAAAGAAAGATTTGGCTTGTTTGCTGCAGCGTCTCAGTGGAAAACCAGTAAGAAAAACAATAGGTTTGATTCAAGCAGAAATAAAACTTTGCAAAGGTTTTCAGCAACATAAAAATAAATCACGACCATTTCATCTTGGGCCAATCCCAAATTTGTTCAATCCAAATACAATGTTTTATTTCTTCTCTGGGTTATTCAAGCTGCTGCCTAATCTTTTCTTTTTAATTTAGATCAGTGTTAATGCCATTTCAAAAAAACAAAGCTATTTCTGTGAAAAGAACGTCAAAATTAAACATTTGAGTGTTTCAGAAACAAAACACTACAGTCAAAACCAAGACTGACACTTACAATAATTCTTCTTATCTCTCTTCTGCCCTTGGTTTTTTTTGGCATTTGGTGTGGTGGGCTTTTTTGCTAAAACTCTCTGCCAGATTTGGGCCAAACACATCCACAAGTTCTGGCTCTTCGCTTTTCTCCTCATCCCAGACCCCACCCCACGTCCTTTACTACTTGCCTAAAGATGTTTGCCTGTCTCTGTTTGCAAGGTTGAACCTTCTCGTGGCTCTGGGGGCTGACCCAGTGTAAAGATAAGAGAAAAAATGTGTTTCACACGGTCTCTTCCCAAGAATCTGGGAAGGACCCTGGGAACTCGGACATCTCTGCCGTCTAACATCTTGCTAGCTTTGCTGCGACCATGGGCTAACAAGCACGTACACAATACGGAGGCAAATGATCAACAGAAAGACAGGAATGAGTCCCACTAAGTTGGGGATCTTTACTGGAGGAATGCATAAGCCTCCTGGGCAAAAGGAAACCAGTTTCCCCTGCTGAAGCACAGTAAAAGCCCTGCCAAGAGAGCTGTGGCTGTAATGGGGAGAAGGGCTGCAGCACCTCCATGCAGTAAGAGAGGCATGCTGGATTGGTCAGCACCCTCAGACATCAGATCTTCACATCTCAGGGATGTTCAAACAAAGCTTAACTCAGTACATTTTGCTGACCTCTTTTCTTATAATTAAAGTGAAAATATTTCTCCTGCCAGCTACCTCTCTAGGAATGTTGTCTTCCAGACAGGCAGAGGAAAGAACACATGTGACAGCTGGAAGAGCTCAGAGAAACCAAAGTGCTTTGTCTCACAAAAGAAAATACAAATGAGCAATCTGAATGCCATCAAACCTGCTGTGAGAGAGAAAAAGAGAAAGAGAGAGAGAGGATCAAATCCCTTGTTAGACCTTAAGCTCCCTGGAATTAGGCCACTTTAAGAAGAAAAGGGACTAGAGTTTAAAGGATTCAGAGAATTTCCCATTTCTTGAGACAACTCTTTGACCTTTGCAAAGAAAACTACAAAGAACCCAGAGCATAAAGGAACGAGACTTCTGTGTCTTTCCTTTTCTTTCCTTTTTTCCCCTCTCAGCTTTCTTTGTAGAAACAGGTAATTGTACTGCCCTTTCTTGGAAAGATGCAGTTCTCCCTCAGTCAGAGCTTCATAATACAAGTGCCAGTACGACTGCCCCTGACCTGATGGGAAATTTGAATGGAGAATACAGCTCTGTGAGACTCATCGCTAAAAAAACTGCCTCCACAGTATGCTCTGGAGAAGCAGAAACGATCAGGAGGCTGGGCTCAACACTAGCCTAAATCCATTGAAGTCTTAGCCTAAATCCACTGATGTCCAAGACAATTGCCCTAACACAGATGGACGTTTGCTAGCACAGGTTGCTGCCTCTATTCAAAAGCTTCGTAGCTTTGCAGGCATGAACCGGTCAGCAGTGCGTGTGTGAATTCTCCTGGGAGCTGGTACTTTTTGTCTGCTGATGCTCCACTCAGATTTGAACCCAGGCGAGGCAAATCCATCTGTTGATATGTCCACTGTGCTTTCCTGTCAGTCTGCCACAAAGGTTCACATGCTTGGAAGAAAATCCATCCATAACTGTCTATAGACAAGGAACTAGAAGTCGCTAGGATGTGAGCCACAGGAAGCAGGCAGAAGATGAGAAGGGAAGGGGAATTAAAGAGCTCGTTTCCTATGGAAAGAAAGAGAATCTCTTCCACATGTACAGATACAGAGAGTATTGCGTGCTTGCAGGAGCACTGAGCACACCATACCCATCACAGGTATACAGCAACGAAGGTACCGCTTGTGGTAGCCCTGTACACACAGCCTGCATGGGCACAGAAGTGATTAGAGACACTCAGAGGGACAGCCTAATTGGAGATAGTCGAAACCCAGACTTGTACATTGACAACTATTATCAGAAACTCAAGTGTGAATAAAAACTTCTGTGGACATGCAGTCATTTCCACAGGCACAGACAGTTCCAGGCACGCAGGCTTGCAGCCCCACACATGATGCAAGGTACCCGTGCTCTGCGTGACAGACCTCACGTACCATCACATGTTCTGAGCAACATACACGTGTTCTCTTTCCCGACGCATGTACACATGTGTGGTGACTGGTTTATAGCAACACATCAACACAAATCCCCTGTTCCCGGGGGTTTTTCACACAGGTTCACTAACAAACATCCATGCACATCGTTGGATGACTGATCTACATCTGCAGGTATTTCTGGCCGCAACTCACATGTGTACAGGCAAACAGGACACTTGCCCAGCATCCTGCATCTGCAGGTCAATCATAGGCATAGGAATACCTGCTTACCAGCCTTTTACAGTGAATGACATGTATGACCAGGAATCACAGCCTCATTGGTGAAGGTCTGCCTAGCTCCTGGGAACTGACCCCTTCCCTTCAAGGTTCACCTTCTTCATCAGCTTGGTGGTGTTCTGTGTCTGCAAAAGCCCTTTCCCTCCCTCCATCCCTCCTTCCCTCTGAAGCTCTCTTCAGAGAAGAATAACACAGCTGAACTGATGGCCCAACACAGAGCTGTCCAACGGCCTTCCCTTCATGCCTGCCACTTGCCCACGTGGACAAATGCACATCTAGCTGCCAGGTGCAGCACAATCCAAAAAAACATCAGAAGGTAAATAAAAGGGAGGAAAAATTTCAGGGGTAAATCCTTTACTGGGTGCCAGGCAGCTAAAATCAACAGTGTAACACCAGTGCTCAACTTGGCCCAGTGTGGTGTTTTGACGAACTAAACAATTAATTAACAAATATCTCCCCAGCAGATCTCTTCTTGCGGCAGAGTATGCGAGGAACACACAGATCCATGTAAGAGCTCTATCGCCACCATTACATGCTGGAGAATAGCATCTAATTAATTATAATGATGGCAAAGATTAGATCCAAATTCCTCTACACAGTGTGTACACAGCCCAAACAGACAAAATAAATCAGAGTGCCGTACCCTAATCCAGCAGCTTCAGAGGATTAAATAGGTGCATTCTAATCAGAGGCTCAGAGAAGCCCCACTCAGTATGCACAGAGCTGCCCCCGTATGCGACCGCGTCTCTAAGGGATCCTGGGAAAGGTATCTCACTTCAGATGAAAGACATAATTTAGGCCTTGCCCAATTGCCACCATTTATGATCTCCTGGCTTGCTTTCCCTCCCCAGATTTTAGCCTACACATCCCAAATATGATAGGCAAATTCCAGGGGCAATAATTCATCTCTCTCTAAGCCTCTCCTGCAATGTCAGCTGGGGAAGACGCCAGTTTTCACTGCTCTATGACATGCTGCTGTGCTGTGCTCTCTTGCTTAATAGTAGGTGCACCAATATGGAGGTGGCAGCATTGCAGACAGAAGGAGGGAAAGGGGTTTTTTTTTCCCTCCCAAGACATTTGTGTTTTATCAGAAAACAAAAAAGGAAAAAAAAAAAAAAGATAAGTAAAAAAACCCCACATCTTTTCATGCAAGGAGGGTAAAATTCCTTAATTGTGTCACTAATCATTGGGTTAGCTCCACCCCTGGGGTGGCTGAGACTGAATCAGTCCTATTACACCTACTGTGAAACTGAGCTCTTACACTAGCTAAGAATAGAACTGGGTGGTCCAGCCCATGCAAAATACCACAATTTGTTGGCATGAAAAGCTTAATTAATACATACTTTTCCACAGGAACAATTTTTTTAAAAAAACACAACTGGAAATACAGTCATTTTTCCACTTCACCAATCCAAACAATGTCTTTAGGCATTCCTTGAAACCAAACATTGCATTTTGGGATGTTATACTGAATGTTTTGCAGCCTTGTTTTTGCCTGTGCTGGATCTGATCTTCTGTAATGTCTGGCTGCTCTCTGGTTTTCACCCTGCACTATTCAGCTCAGTCAGAGTGGATCTGCAGTACATTATTGGAAATGTATTTCAGACAAGCGGACCAGTCTGTGAGAGAGCCATATGCACAAGGCATCCAAACTACAACTCCCATGAGGCACTGCATTAATGTCAAATAAATGTACAGCAAAATGCTTCGACTCATTTCAGCAAGTGCAAATGTTTGAACCAATCCAAGTAAAAACATTCTGTTCAGATTCTAAAATTTTAGAGCTGTCAAATATTGCTGTGTTTTATTTATGATAGTAAAGAAAATGGTGTTTTCCCTTGGAGAATCGTTTCCATGGGAAATCTCATGCCCGGGGAAGTTCTGGAAGCTAAAAAGACTTGATAAAGGTTCCTATTCTCTTTCACACAGGGTCCATCTTCACTGAAATTAAATTGCAGGAAGCATGGACATACATGAGCTAGCTTGATCTCACATGCTGTTGATATGAGTAGCAATAAAGTTACAAGTAGCCTGTATAAGTTCACCTAAGAAGCTATGTAAATAAACAGTTAGCCCACACTGGCATTCATGAAGTTCACCACTACTTTAATTTAGCTAAGGGTGGTTATTTCTGTCCATCCTGAAATCACATCTCTGGCTCCAACATGGACATGTCATCCACAGACTGGCTCCGTACCTGATAAAGAACAAGGCACGGCACTTAGGCACGTACCAAATGGATGAAATGAGATCTTCCAGAGGAATTTTCCTGAGAACAGTCACCCCACACACAGCCTCAGAGAAGAGGTGGCGGGATACTAAAATATGGTGAAAAGAGAGTATGGATCCTTAGGGCTCTGTAACACCTGAAGAACACCATCCACTTCAGGAAAAAAAGAAAAAAAAGAGAAACTAAATCTGCATGTCCTTGCATCTCTCCCCCTCTCTTTTTCTCTTTCTAAGGTAAAAGGTGTAACATAACCTTCCATCATTTCATCACAGCCTCATGCTGTGAATGCATGTGCAGTCAATACTTTTTATTATCACTTATTATCACAAAAGCTGCAACACTCTCTGATCCATCAAGTACAGGGCAAGGTCCCACTCCACCTGATGCTGTACAAACAGAGAACAAAAAAGATGGTCTTTTCCTAAAGGAAAACCTAAATATAAGGCAAGAGAGTGGGTAGCAAGAGATAGATGGGGAAGAAGGAGGCAATGAGACCATACATGTCACTGTAACAGGCAGACCCCTGTACACTGAGTGCCTAAGAGCTATCTTTTGGTTTCTTTGAGAGGGGTGAGGAATACATGTTACAATAAAGATGTATTTGAGGGCAGAACACAGAGGTGTCTTTGCAGATACTGGCAGGGGGGAGGGAAGAAGGGAGAAAGATGTTCTTCTGCAAACCTGACAAATGTGTGACTGGTGTCAGCATGGAGAAGTGACCAGGGGACAGAGCTGACCTGCCATGGCTGGGCAGGGAGGCCGTAATGGGCTTTGAATCAAAAGCAAACTCATTATCTTAGAGAGGGGCTGAGGAAAGTTGGGCTGAGGGTTGTCAAAGCAGAGCAGCGGAGGGTAGACTTTGCAACAGCATGCGGCAAAGTCTTCATCAAGGCCCAAGCAAAATGTGCTGTGATGCCCAGGGGAAGGAGGGCTCAGCTCCGAGCTGAGGCCCTGGCTTAGAGATGCTGTTCTTGAGAAAGGATCTGTAACTGTAGATGTTGGGGTGGGGTGCATGCGTGTGTGTTAAATTTTGCCCTTTAACCATTATGCTGGGCCTGGCTACTGCCAAATACCAGTTGGTAAGAGCAAGAAGAGAAAGGCTGTGAGGAAATCAGAAGACCCCTGATTCCAGCCCAGCCCCAGATTTCAAGGCTGCTGATGTGTGAATCGAGCCAAAACCTGTGGCATGGAAGACTGTGTTGTGAAAATTGAAACGCATTTTAAACAGCAACTTTCCCAGAGCTTTCTCCTGAACTGAGCAGAGAAGCATTTGGTCTGCCTCCTCCTTTTTCTTTCTTTCCCTTTTCCTCTGTATTTTTTCTTTTGTGAGGAAACACTGAAACCAGAAGGATCTCTGAGACACCAGACCTGACCAAGCGTGGGGCAGAATCTGCTCATTCCAATTATCTGCCAGCCTAATCATAAAAACATCATGGTGCACGCTCCATATGTCATTTTTATTGAATTCATTCAGGAGTTTCTCGATTAATCTTTTATTATTCCTTTCCAAATCCCAAGGTTCCCATAACAGGGGCTGATCAGCTAAAGCAATTCTTGCACAGAGAGGAAACAGCAAGAATTATCTTGGCTCTCACATCCTCCTGTCACATCACCAGAATTCCCTATGGCCTCTTCTTTGAGCACCTCCTGCCTGAAGAAGACCCTGGGCCCTCGATGCCTCTTAGCCCCTCAGCCCTCCATGTAGGAGAGCCTGAGCCACCCCAAGGCCAGTGCTCAGGTACAATCTTAGCAGCACCCCATCTGAAGGAGGTGAACTGAACACTCTCACACTGAATGCCCCCAAAAACAAGAGGTCCACTCTCAACACCTCTGGGGAGACGCCTCGTCCAGACCACTAGCATATTGGTACTTGTATCAAACTTAGCGCCAATGACACTGTGTAGATCCAATGCAAGATAAAAAGACGGACCCTGAAAGGAAAAAATGTGACCTTTCTTCAACCCAACACCACCCTCTTGCCTCCTCTTCTCTGAGAAACTTGGATCTTCCATGCAACAGCATCCCTACACGCATGATTTTTCATGCCATCTCTGTTTATCTCTGTTAGCAATTCCTAGGCTGCCACATACAGCAGAGAGGCTATAGCACTCTTGTTCTCCCCAGCCAAAGCTTCTTCATCTATTCCAGCTCAGTAAAAGAGGCAATAAAGGAGCTTTCCATCCCACATCTGGGATGCATCCCACCTGTGCAATTCCCTTCAACTATGCAGAATGAGACCTAAAAGTACTGAGAGCTTCCCCAGGCAGCAGTGTTACCAGTGAAAAAAATACTACTGGGAGAAGAGTAGCTGTTTGTTATCTCCGGGGTGGGGTATTCCTGTCCCAGTATCTTGTTTGGCATCTTCATCATCACCTCATTAAAGCTTCAGTTCATTAATTAAATATTTAATACATTAAATGAGGTTCCTTCTGTACCGAGGAGCTGAGATCTTGTTGCTGGTGAGCGTGATGCTGTGTATCCTCCCGGGAGGCTCCAATTTGCCATACTAATTGCACATAGATGCTTCAAAAAGCCCTACGCTGAATCTTAGGCTGCTGAGCAAATAGCACACTCCATCTCAGCAGGAGAGGAGCCTGAGCCTGGAAAAGGCACAGAGCAGCAACTTACTCCTCTCCACGTCTTCCTGGCAGCCTGAAGAGCTCACCCATCTGACAGGACACAGTGCAAGGCAGCAACCCCAAGACTGAAAATAACCCCCACTACACTAGCACGCAGGGTGAGATGCAGCAGTCTCCAGCTTTGCTAAATCCAGGATGAGCCTTGCTAACTAGAGCTGTTAGGTGGGAAC
The DNA here is from genome assembly GCA_034008185.1 of Gorsachius magnificus. Taxonomy (NCBI): domain Eukaryota; kingdom Metazoa; phylum Chordata; class Aves; order Pelecaniformes; family Ardeidae; genus Gorsachius; species Gorsachius magnificus. The sequence continues at coordinate 128,614,798 of CM067081.1, forward strand.
CACTTAAAAGCTTTCTATTAGAGTTTTTAAAAGGTCCCACTACCACACCAGTGATTTCGGCTCCTTGGCTGTATATATTGCAGCTGTACTGCCCGCTAACTCAATGCAGCAAAGATGGGACAGAAAGCCTCTGGTAATAGCAGAGGTGCAGAAAGGGGAAGCTGGAAGAAAGGAAAGGGGGCAGGAATCTCCCAGAGCAGATGGGCTGCTGGTGGAACAGAAACTTGGACCAGCTGTAAAACCATATTGCTGCCCTACTCTGCCCTCATCTATGCTTTCTTGTCCCTAGCCTGCTGTTTGCTTCCACCTCTGTCATTGTGGTGAGAAATCAACTATTCACGTGGCTGAGCTGTGATAGAGAGGGTTGACATATCTGGCAAGAGAGGGTAGAAAAGCTAATTATTTTCGTAAACCTTTGTTCAGCCCCTTCCCCTGCCTCTCTCATACACACCCATCCCTGTTCATACCTATAAAGATAAATTAACAGCCTTCCTTCTACTGATATCCACATAAAGCTAAGGCTCCCAAATTCCCTGCATAAACTGCAATGGCCTAAATGGGTGTTTTACCTTGTAGGCCTGTTTCCTAGCTTGAAGGAGGGACTCATCATTACTGTACCATTGAGAACAACATCATGTTGTCATACTGTTTGAAATCCAGTAGCTAAACTGCAAAGTCTATGGACAGTAGACATCAGGACCTCAGGCTTCCAGCATCAGAAATGTGGCTTTTATAAGATAAAGAAATCCTCCATGAAGAGGTGGCAGAAGGAATTGGAAGGGGCTTGGCTTTTCATGGAAAAAGATGGCATCTACATGTGTGAGGTTTTTAAGAGAAATATCTAGCTGGGAGGATTAGGTAAGGAAGCTTAAAAAGGAGTTTAAAAGGGTTATTGGGCTAGAGCTTTGAGGTGGGAAGAATTCCCAGGAAGGTGAAAATGTAGGTGGGTTAAGGCTTTACTCTGGGAAGGCAAAGGGAGAGGAAGAAGGATGGCAGACAAAACACAAATTATAGTAATGGGCTGAAGTGCTGAACGCTGATTAAGAAACAAGCAGGAGGCATTAGGTTGTCTGTGTCTGGTTAGGACACTCTTTAAAAGAATGAAATCAGGCTGCCAAAGAGGGCCAGCAAAGTCCTATCTTACACAGTGACACAGGGGTCTTCCTCTCTGTGAGCCACAGAGTAGGTTTGTCTTGGCTACAAGGCACTTGACCCAGGCTGCTTCTTCTGCCCTCACTTTTCAGTTGCCTTTTCCATGCTGGATTCCCCACAGCTTGAGTGGGTCACATGCCTGGATCTTGAGTAGATCCAGCCACATCATCCCCCTCTTTCCTCTCCCATTGACCAGGGGGACCAAGGTAATGGAGGAGAGAGAAGCATATCACAGGACATAGGTCACTGGGCAGGTCTCCACAGGTCACCCGAAAGAACTGGCTGCCAAAAAATCAACTTCTCAGTGCACAAGGAGGGGAGAGGACAACGCTGTTGGGGTAGGCAACTCTTGCTGGCTTCCTCCTGCCCTGACACATTTTTCATTTCTTTTTTTATTCCTCCTTTTAATGCTGTGTTAAGAAAAGGAAGCTCTATAAAAATAAAAAAAGCTGAGAGATAGGGAGAATATTAAAAACTGCTGAAGCGTTTGGGGAAAGACAGAAGTGATTGTCCTCTGGGACGGGGAAGCCACGGGGTGGAACACCAGCCTGAGACACCCTCCACGGCAGTGGAGGGCTGCTTTTCCCAGGGGTGGGATGCAAGGGGGTGATGGCTTCTTCTTTCTGGACCCCAGAGTAGAAGCAAAGCACTCGGGCACTGGGCAGCACACAGGAACCACAAAGATCGATACGACAGGTGAAGAAATTCATCCACAGCTAATAAAATATCTCCATGGGGTTAGGTACCCTTTGGTGCTTAATAAATAAGATTTAGTACACAGACAGTGCACAACACTTCAAGGGCTATTTGGCCATGGGAAGGACCATTAGCTACAGATGTAGGAAGTAACTCACATAGACAACACAGGCCTCATCCAAGATCACGTTGCAGATCAGTGATGAAATCAAGAATCCAGCTGACTTTTGATCTCCCATGCTGCTCAGGAGATCTACACTGTCTCTCACTAAATCCAAGTGCCAGGTAGGAGCAACCCTATTCAAGTTAATGTTGTTACATTGTCATACATTTTGTAGAACTGAAAAAGAGTTGAAAGGACAGAAGGTCGTCTTTAGCCCAAAAACCAAGACCGGGAGGAAAAAGGCCTATTGGTAGGGCTACGTCTGGGTAAAGGAAAGTTTGCTCATATGAAACTTAGTAGGTGGTAATATGGGTCCATCAGTCTTCACAGTCCTCAGTTTGGCCCCTTCCACAACACTAAGTTCACCTGAAACCATGCACACTTGGACGATCTCAGTGATATCCAGCCAAACATCTATCTTTCTCCAGCTTACTTCAGAGAGCATAATTTCCCATGACAGTCAGAGATCAATTTTCTTCATGGTGAATATTTTTCTGTTAATTATTCTAGAAGGAACTGTTCTCTTTCCCAAGTAAAATCCCTGATGTAGTAGAGTATAAATACCTACCTGATGACATATAAGCCCAATCCATATCTCATGCAAGATCATCTGTAGTGGACTTTGGAACAAGGTCTGAATGTCCAGGATCACAGAATGAGATGAGTTGGAGAGCAGTGTCAAAATACCCCCATTCCATGGAAATGAGCATGTACCCAGATTCCTGTTTGTCAAAGCTGCTGTGATATATTCTATCCAAAGCCATGGTTTACTGGGGAAGAGGGCAAGGGTTTGCCAAAAATACATGTATTTTCCCCTGCTAGCTCTAAAAAAAGAAATAGATAAGGTTTACAGTTGTTACCACTTTGGATTGACACATTCTATTTGCCTGAATCTAATATTTTTCATGCCCTTGCTGCTGATACTGCTGCTGTGCACTAAAGCTGTAATAAGTTAGGTAAATCCCAGACTCCTCTCTAACAAACGCAAACTCTGGGTTATGAACATTTCCTTCTCAGCCTTTTTGGGGCAGGGAAGCAAGATGGCAGTCCCCTTTGTTCCAGCTCTTCTTTTCTGTAATACTGAATTGTTTTGAAAGACACCCATCATCTGCTTTTTATACTCTGAATCATGATTCCGCCCTTTTCCTCCGTCAGAATCTTCCTTTTAAGGTTGTTTTCTCATAAAAAAAAAAAAAATAACAGGAGGCAAAATTTTCCCCAGGCGTAACCCAGTGAAGTGATACTAGTGGAGAATTTGGTCATACAGGATTTGAAGCCCATTAGATACCCAGCTCAAAGTCCTGGCTGGGGTGAAAAGCTATGCGGTCCATGCCTGTGCTGAAATGACAGCCATGATACTTTCCCATCAACAGTCCACACTCTAGCAATTTATTGTGTTTGGATGCAATTGCTGGCAATGACTTAACTGCCAGCATGGACACGACAAATCACTTCCAGCATCATGTCAGTTCTCTGTGATTAAATTGTGGATCTTAGAAGGCCCAACCTTGTGGGATCTGTGTAGAAGGACAGACAAAGCCAGCCATGGGTGTTGCCAGGGCCACATCCAGGCATGAAATGGATAGGGGCACAGCTCTGCACAGACACACAACCATTCTGTGCCCCATGATTTGGAGCGCGATGTCAGGCAAAGCTAATGAGGGGGAACAGACCTGTCTGAGCCCTCTCCTTCCGCCTGTGCGGGAAATTCTTGGCTGAATGTCACACAGAGAGATGCCATCTGTTTAGTCTGGGTCAAGGATATGCTGCCCTTCGATTAGGGCACTTCTAAGCAAGGAAACCGAAGGAGGTGGAGGCTAAAGCCAGAAGCAGGGAGCTAGAAAGGAACAATTTTTCATGCCTGTGGGTCTGGTCCAGGTAGGATGAGGTGGGAGGGTGAGGAGCAACTGCCAGTTGAAGTGAGCATGGGGACAGGGGCTCCCAGGATCCTGCCTTCCCTGCCCAGAGAATGGGAATGAAATGCCAAGTGTGGACCAGGGAGGGCTTTGCCACAAGGAGAAAGATTAACTAACAGCTCAGGAACTGACTGCAATGGCAGCAGCCAGTTCAATCAAATAACTTCCAACACACAGTAACAGTATTTATCAGGTGCTTACAGGCTACCCAAAAACCATAGTACCTAAATGCTTTCTACAGATGGTGACAGATCATTACGGTTAGCCCTGTGCTTGCTTGCCCAATGTACTATCCACAGTACATTAGCTACCCCACTACATAGGTACCTGAAGAGAAGGCAGAGCTGTGTGAATCGGCTAGAAAACACTCTCGGCAACACAAGACTGGTTTAAACAAGCCTGGCCTTCCCTTTTGTGTCCCTAAACGCCTGCTGCAATGGTTCTGCACCTCTCCACCCAACGTCTTGCAAATCCAGAGTACAATAAGTTTTGCAAATGAACAGAAGCTGTAAATTAACGAAAGCCTGAGCAAAGATGGTGGAAGTAGCCAAGAGTGATCTCCCCTTCTCCCTTGCACAGATAAGATGCAGCTGAATGCAGACAGAGGATAATTCTCATCTCAGTTACACAGGCACCACCCTGAAGGCAGTCCACAGTCCTTCAGAGGGCATTGGTATGATTGTAATCAAAACCTGCCCAAAGGCTGCTGAAAGTGAAACTAACTTCTGTTGTTTAAATATCCCAAATCTCAAAGAATAGTTGCAGTAAAAGCAGAACCATGGTCTCAGCTAGAGGGTGCAGAATTACCCAGATTCCTGTATCAAATCTGCCCTTAGCAGTAGCACTAACACTGTGTATTAAACTAAGCAGATCTGTTGCACAAATATTTCGCAGAATTTGCCCAGGGGTTTTTTGCCCCTTCAACTAAAAATAACGAGCCCCACACACTCCTTTTGACATTTCCATTGCATATAATATAAGCATTTATCACAAGGTCTACAAAAGACAGAGGCTACAGCCTTTGCACGGTATGAGTAGAAGGTCTGTGAATCTCTGAGCTATCATCTGGTGACTGAAGGTGTAAGACAGACCAGATGTCTACTGGGGTTACTTGAAGATGCTACCGTCTGCAGGGCCTGCAGCACCGCCTGTTACCAACCACGCAGGGGAAGGTGCCACCTTCTCAGACCTGCCAGTGAAATTGCTTGTGCGATCATTCCCTAACCCACGATGAGTTGAAACAAAGCAGATTAGAGCTGAGTGGGATCATTTTGATGGGCACTGCTTTGGCAAACTGAGCACACGAACATCTGTGTGGCGTAGCTGGCTGTTCAGGGTAGGCAACCTCTTCCACTGCTCCAGCTGGATCCAGAAAAGGACATGCACTCTGAATCAGACTCGGACTAATCTTCTTATTTCTAAAAGGAATCAGAAGCTTCCTTTTGGCTTAATCCCTTCATCTTTCTAGCTACTTTTCTGTCTCCCGGGACACGCTGCTGTCAGTTTTCAGAGGGATGGTGATGCGCTCCTGCAGTGAAGGGGGAGGCTTGCAGCAGAGGCCCCCAGATTGCCTGCCACAGTGCCGAAAGGTACAGAAGCTACACCAGGAAATCCCACGATGTCTTTCCCTACAGAGTCCAGGGGGGGCTCAATTCAATTGCTTAAATGCAGTCATCTAGAGCCATGGGACAACATCCACATGACCTCAAGCTACCACTCTAGAAGGGCACAGGCATCCCACAGGTCTTTGGTAATCCACAGCTGTCTCAGATACCCTCAAGCATCTTTAGTGGGAAGAGCCAGCTAAATTTACACAACTGAACTGAACTATTAGCTCAGCAATTCAGATTTTTTTTGCTGATAATGGTTGTGTTATGGCAAGCCGCGGCCAGAGGCGAAGGTTGCCAGGCCAGCCGTATTCAACAAATGCATTTGAAAACGTAGTTACGCAAAACAATGTGGGCACCTGAGGAATGTGGGCCTGCATCCAACTGGCCAAAAGATGCAGCTAGACACATACTGGGATTTTCAAAACTATTTAGCAGCCAGCATGTAGGATTCTAACTTCTGCTGAAACCAGCGCCAAGGCAATTTCAAGCATCCTGTTAGATAACTTCAGTGCCTTTCGAAACTCACACTCCTCAACGCCGAACAGCAACACGGAGTTCCAAGCAGAAGCAGTGTTTACAACCCCCCAGATGGAGGCCTGGCACAAATGCAGTCAGGCAGAAAGTTAAGAGCACACAAGTACATCCTCTGCAGCTGAAGGCTGTGGAGCACGTGTGGCTAGGCTGGCCAGGCAAGGGCAGAGCCACAGCTTTGCTACCGATGCCATGCAATCAGCTCTGATGATGGCTTCCTGCGAGTGCAATGGGAAAAAATTATTTCAACTCTTACCCCAGCATGTAACTTCTTTTATTCCTAGTAGTGGGGCCTTAAGTTTAAATCCAATTCCCAAGAAAGAAAAATCAACCCTAATGTCACTCCTCCTCAACTCCCCAAATTATTCATTCCCTCTCCCAAAGCATGACGACTTACACATGCCTTCTTCGTTTTGTTAATTACACTTACCCAGTCAGAGGCAGGGAAGGAGGAAGCCAATGCTACACGAATGGATCTGACCAACCATCTTTTACCATCCCAAATAACAAATACACTTATGAAATCCAATTAGTGGGGAATCCACAGGTTGCAATTCGTTCATAAGCAGCACTCACTGAATACATTAGCCAATACACGTGTAAAATTAAAGTTTGTTCAAGAGCAGGTAAACAAGCTGCATTGATTAGACGGGCCGCTGTTAAAAGTTTGTTCGCCTCTCCCAGATTAGTCAAACAAGAGGATAGATAGACAAGCAGATAGGCTGACAGACAAACAGATAGATAGAATTGTTCCTGCAAACCTGAAGGTTGCAATTTCAGGGAGGCAGTTTGGGTGAAATCAATAAACCAATTTCTGGAAGCTGGAGTACTGCTAGTAATTAGAAAAAGGCCTCTGCAGCCACCCCATGCTCAGCTGTGAGATCTTCCTTCATGGGTTTCAATGAGAGTGAAATTGAGTGACTTCAATAATTTCATGCCGGGTTATGGGAGAGAGGTGAGGAAGGGTGAGTTCCCAACCATCTAATAGGTCTCTAAGAGCTCGATAATTGGCCCATCCCGTGGGTGATTAAGGATGAAAATAACTAATTTCCGCTCATCTTACAGACTAATCAGATCACCTCACCCCTATCATTTTCTCCTCTATTTAAAGAGACAGTCTCTCTCTTTCTGGCATCAAAGGCTAGCAGGGTGCAATCATTTACATTAGTAAAGAACCTGGTTCAGGCCAGGCTGGAGTTACTGCGTTTAAGATATCAGCTCTTCAATTGGTTGCTCTGTAATAAACCTTTTACTTCTGGTTTCTGCTGCAGTGCTCCAGCCTCCTCACGTGCAGCATACAAATCCTGCTCCAGAAACAGAATGCTGCATGCTGGAAAAGGGGAGGGATGGGCTCAGACCTGAACACAAATCTGGATGTCGCAATGCTTGGGCGTCCTCCCTGGCTTTGACTCTTCCTAGCCACACTTCCAAGAGCTCACATGGCAGGCAATTCCTTGCCAGAAAGACCATTTTTCGGCACTATTGCTGGCCCAAACTTTCTATATGCAGTAGGTTAGATAGGAGGTGCACATCCTGCACAGCTGCACTGAGGCTTCTTGGCCACTGGGAACAGGAAAGAGGCTACAAAGATGAATCCCACCTGGACTGGGATCTCATTTTGCTCCTTGCATTGGAGCTGTGTACTAACCCCAAGTGTGTTATTTCTTGCGTTACTCAGTGCAGCACTAAACATTTTGTCCCAGTTCAAACAGTCCTTGTCTTGACTCATGGTTTTGCCTCTACAGACCCTGTGCTCTTAGGGTGATTCATAGATGTGAGACCCTCATGTCCCACCTGTATACATAGCTCCAAATGAGTGTCCTGGTTTATATGGGCACTGAGTACCTCCTGCTTCAGTTAAACTGTGTACTGGCAGGGAAGGCATAAGCAATGGGAAGATTGGTCCGATCAGCACTAAAGCAGCAGCTTTTCTTGACTTAATCCACAGTATGAAAGGAGGAGTGAGGTCCTTCTTCACCAGAAAGATTTGGACCTGCTTTTACCAGAGACCTTCATGGCTCCTGGGAAGAATTTGCAGGGGCCTTGGAGAAGCACAGGGAAATCCCTCGAGCACATGTTCCTCTCCCCATGTGAGAAGCCTGCAGTAGACTGCTTTAAACCATAAAATTAATTCTCCATGCCCTTCTGCAGGGTGCCTTGGAAAAGTCCAGTCTCAGGAGATTACAGCAAAGGGTAACCCATGCCACTAACAAAGAAGAAAGCAAGATGTTTCCTGAGGGAAAGAGAAAGCTTGACAGAGAGAAGAAAAAGTTAGCTGGCAGAACCCCCTTCTAGCACACTTGCCATTCTAGGTACCGAGCACGCTCTTCTAAAAGCCTGCAAAGAGCAGAATACGGTTCATACAAAAAACCTGAAGCACAGCTGTTTCATTCCCATGAGTCTCTATCAGGAGAACAGAGATCAAGATGGTGGAATTGAGACTGAGACCTCAGTGGTGGCCTCAGCACTGCCGCTCCTTTGCATTGAGCAATTAAGCAGTATTCACAGATGGAGAACTCCAGCCCTGGAGTTGAATCGGGTCAGCTCGCTGGCATAATCCTGATTATTTGCAAAGAATGCCAGTGTCAAGGCCTATTTGCCTGAATGTAGCAGAAACCATAATGAACAGCAGTTTTCTCCCTCATTATTTTCAGGTCTGCTTCTCCAGTTAGTTCTGTGTCCAACAGATCCTATCTACCTGCTTGCTTTCAGTGCCACATTCACAGCTGCTTCCCTCCCTTCATTTTATCCCTGGTTTTGCTGCTATTACCCCAGAAACCTCTTGGCCCTCATAACATTTGCCTCATGCCTTACGCGGTAGGCTTTTCTTCACCTCCAGAAAGGACAGCTGCATTTTGCCTGGAAGGAAAGATCCAAGTCACAGCCACAGACTTTCATCATATCTCTGCCAAGAAGGACGTCACTGTTGTGGCTTCTCTATGGGACTTCTTTTTCAGGCAGATCCTTCATTGCTTCTGCTATGGAACTAAAAAATCATTCCCTCCCAGAAGGAAGCCATCGTTGCACACGTAGCACTACACATGCTCGTTCACAAGAGATGAACAAGGCTGTAGGTATGACAAGCCAAAACTTCCCACTGCTCATCCCACCCTCATCAAAAGCACGTGTCTACTCAGGACATAACAATCCCATGGCAGAAATAGCTGCTATTATTCCCCATCATCACAGCTTCCCTATTTCTCACCAAATCTACCCCATCTCCAGCCACCATATGCAGCCCGGGCAGGCTGCCAGCTTATTTTGTGTGTGCTGCTCTGCAACGCTAGATTTTTCAATCAGGAGCAGGCCTGGTAGCTAATGGCAAACATGCCCATGCAAGGACATCTCCCGCTGTCTTGAACTTCAGTCTGGGCTCCCGTGTGTTTACTAACACCCTCAGACAGCCCATCAACAAAGATGATGGAACACCAGTCATTTGCAAGGCAGGAATTGAAGGTTGGAGTCAGCTTTACCAAGGCTTTGGTGCCCATTACAGTATGCAAGAACATTTGTGGGTGCCCTCTGGGCAATTGTTTCAGAGGTTTAGGGAACCATAACTACAGGGCTGTGGAGCTGTCATAGTCTGAATGAGGGAGAAACACGTGAGTGAGATTTTAAGCTTCTCATCTGAAACGTATGGCAAAAGAACACCTCAAAACAACAGCTCTGAGATCTGAACCCTCCTGCCCCTTTCAAGGGCTCCCATATGTGCCCAGCAATAGAAAGGCCACTACCATTAACTGTTTCACTGCTGGTTGATAAAAGGAGAAAGTAAAAACACCATACCAAGAACTACAGTGGGGATTTCATCTTGGCACCTCAGCGTGGAGTTTGCAGCTCACGGGGGAAGTTTGGAAAAACATTCCTGTTTTCATTCCTTTTGCTTCTATCCTGCCTGCAACACCTGCGTGAGTTTGAAAGGAGACCAGATGCAGGCTGGGGTCCCCTGAATTAACCAAAGGGTTAATTCACCCTTTGACAAATTAAGGCAAATGGAGCAAATTATTTATAACAAATATCTTAATCAATTTTGAGTCTTTTTCTCCCCTCTGTCACAGCTTTGTGGAATATCCCTGTGGAAATGGCAATTTCCTTACATGTATGTTATCAGAATTTATATGAGAAATATCCATATTTTATCATAAATTTTGAGGGTGGAGTGATCCCAAATATTCAGTTTGAGATCTGCACAGCTTTATCCCATTTGGCCACACTTGCCCCTTGGTAATTTATCCTTTGGGCGAACTGATGGGCATTTCCAGTGTGAAAACCTACTTGCATGTTTTCAACTAATTGGTCTTGATTGCAAGCCCATTCTACAAGTCCTCAAGTTAAGTGAGTTAGCAATGCACTCCTTTGTATCAGTAACACATAACACCCCTGTGACCCCCAGTGTTCCCAGACAGCGAAGTGGGAGGAGAAGGGTCTGGAGGAAGGGAAGGGAACTGCATGCCAAATGAGCCCATCTTGTACACTAGAGGAAAAATTAACGCTTCTTTTTTAATTGCATTTTTTCTTAATGGCTTGCCAAGCTCCAGGGTGGAGTCAGCAAGATAAGAAGTGCAGGGAGAGTCTTAACATACTTTCAGGTTTCCTTGCAAGTATCTCACACAGCTCCTGTCCTCTGTTCGGTGCACACTTGGGTACGTGCTTAAAATTATTCCTAATGCCCAGAAAACTATTTCCAGCTTTTTCCAGGAAGTCCTGTCAGAACACATAACAGTCTTCAGCATATGCATAACGAGACACACGCTTATGCGCATGGCTGAATAAGGGCAGAGTGCTGAACTGAGGTCTGCATTACTAATGTTTGCATGTATACAGCCCCCCCCCCCCCCCCCCATATATGCAGGACATATGCCTTGCCTTTTCTGCCACAGTTCCCCTTGAGAGTCATCACTGCAGCTGGGCTTGCATCCCTTCTCCAGCACAACGCACCACATTCTCTCACAGAATTGATCTGCCCTGAAAAACCACTTCTCTCGCATTTCTAAATCTCTTGGCGTAAAACCTGTTATTCTCTTGACATTAGGCTATTCAATACCTGTCACTTCCCCCCCTCAGAAAAAATTGACTTCCGAGTGACATTATATGATAAGCAGTTATATACTGAGACTTCTAACCAGATGGAGCCCTTCCATCACTGGAGACAACACAGAGCACACGGGATAAATGCTCGCCATCGCATAGTCCCTCTGCTCGCTGCCTCGCAGAAGGAGCTGCTCCTTGCCTTGCAAAGCCCTGCTGTTTGAACCTGCTCCACAGCTCTGAGGAACAGACTCTCTACATGGACATCTGCGATAGTCCCAGTGATGAAAAGGCTGCTGCTCTCTAGGGCATATTCACAGCCAGATTCAAAACCTCTTTTTTTTTCCCCTATCCCATTTTATCGATTTATACCTTGTTTCTCAGCCATTAGTGTTGAACATAAATCTGGCCCAGCAGCTTTTGGGACTGGGGCAAGACCCCACAGACTGTTCCAAACCTGGAAATGCATCCGTGGTGTATCTCACCCTAGGGAAACCCTTGCCTCTCTCCAAACAAAGGAGATGTAGGTCATTCAACACAACAGAAAAACACACGTCTCTGGACTGCAAAGCAATACAGAACCATGGTACACATGAGTTTGCACTGAAAGCAAAGCAGAGTTAATACTTCACTGAATGTGAACAGTGACTGTAGAGGGAGACTGGGTACGGCCAAGACGTTAGGACTCAATACCTAGTTTTCCAAGAGACCCCAGACTCATGCCTTGCAGCTGGTTGTAGGCACTTCTGTCAGCCCTGCCCTGTTGTGCCACTATGGAGCACTTCTGGTTAGGATCCACCTCAGACACCCCAAAACTCCCTCACCATCTTGTGTATTCATGGGACTTGCAGGACCCCTCAGAGGTCAATAATAATGAATACTGTTATTAATGTAATAGCACTTGAAATAGGGAAAAGGAACTCAGTTTCAGCATCTTAAAGTAGAGTTTTCTGGGTTGTAAAAACAGCCCACCCAGCCAGTCGTTTGTCATGGAGCTTAGTTCTGCCATAAAATGCTAATCAGCCTGAACAGTCACGTCCCCCTTGCGCCATATCTTTTTATGAGCACATTAACATGGTCGTTAGGGAGAGGGGACTCATATGGACACAAACACGTACCGCAATCATTTATTTCCCCCTCAAACTCCATCCCCAGTGACTCTAATTCATTTGCAGGAAGCAGTTTTCCTTCCTCTCCACTGAGGTGGTTTCTGGTTTCCAGAAACCCAGACATGCCCAGACCACTAAGCTGTTGTATCACCGTATTGCATCATTTATCCCCTGTGGCAGATGTCACTGCAGCAGGTAGAGCCATCTCCTCCATAAGAGAGAACACACCCTGGGGTCTTCACAAGAAGTCACGTCACATGGATTACTAGGTGCAGCTACCTTTTGTTTGGAGTAAGGACCTGGCAAAGATTTGATAAAAGTCACCTTTTTCCTTCAGACACCAAACCAGATCCCTCTGTGTGTGATATAAAGATAGAGCTAGGATTAAAGTTTGGTAATTCAGATACAGAGATACAGGTCACTGCCACTCAAGCTAAGAGAGCGCTAAAGTCAATTTTAGGAGTAGATAGCTGATCTCCAGAGGGCACCTTCATACACACAGGCTGTGTGATGCAGAGTAAAGGAGAGGAAATAACTGGGAGCAAAGAGCACAAGGATATTTGCCTTGCGGGTGTAGCCTCCTGGCTGGCCAGGGAGACGATGACCCCCACCTCTGCATTCATGGCACCCTGAAGAAAAGCACTGCAACCAGACCCAGGGTGTCACTGCAGCCTGCTCGCTTAGTCCCCTTCTTATCAGACCTAGCTGCATCCACTTGGGCAAAACAGGAATAAGGCAGGTGTAGCTTTAGTGTAAATGATTTCTTTTTTCCTAATTCTTTCTTTTTCCCCCCCATCAGTGAATTGTCCCCTCCTTCCATCCCCTGCTCACTCTCTATCTCACCGTATGCAAACCACAATCCCCCTTTTCTTCTTTCTGCTTTATTTTCCTGAACACTCATTAACTACTCACAAAGGACCGTGCCTGGCGGATCGGAGCTGCAATTATCTCCTGGTTCTGACCCGTGTTCAGCGGTCAGAGATTAGCATCAGCAATAATAACGGAGTGCAAGATGCAGGCAGCTGCATGCTGGGGATTTGACAAGTATCCAGACTGCTAAAGCCAACGTGAGCGAGGGGAAGGGAATCCACACAGGGGGCTGCGTCCTCAGGAAGGTGGATGTGGACATTTCTGTTTTGGGGGGGAAATTCCAGCACATTCCTTATGCCTGTTGAGGGAAGATGCTCAACTTGTCCTCCGATATTCCAGCTGTAAATCCTGCCTCTATTCCCACTCATTTTGGTGTGCCCGTGAACCTAAGGCAAGCAGATCATTCCTGCTACAGTTACCCTCCTGACTTCAAACTTCACAGTTTTCTTTTTCATTTGCAAAGTGCAAAAAACCACCGGGAAAATAGATCACCAAATCATGCGCAATAGTGAGGAAATATCTCCTAGATTGCTAAAATAAACAGTCCTGCCTTTTCCCACCCCCAGTAAAGGATAGGGAAAATATTAGACTGACTTTACTGACTTCTGGAGTGCCTTCCCACTGAGGGTTCCTCTGCACCTTTCATCCTTTCTGTCCACCCACTCATCTGTTTAAGGCATCCATCCATCTCCACTGTCTCAGTGCACCATATTGCAATTAAGATTCCACAGCAGGCTTCAGTGTGGGTCTCCTCCTCATTTCTCTTAGCTTTTCAGCATCTTTGTTTGCTAAATTCTCTGGGTTTGTTTGTATATGGGTTTATGATTTCTTGTTTTCGGTTACTGCAAGCAGGCTCTGACAAACAGGCGAGTCCTGTAATATGCTTGGAAAAATAGTTGATCTTTGGCTCAGTCTTATCTCCTCTATCCATCAACACTATTAGGGCTGTCTCCATGTCACATCCCTGGCTGAACCATCATCGCAAAAAGTCCAGGGTGCCAAAACTTTCCAGGCAATGTTGGAATTTGCTTGTCACTGAATGCCTTCTGGATACTACAATTCTTTTCCCCCTCAATGGTAAGTTTGTGGAAAAGATTCCTAAGTTCAGGGATGTATGAGTTCAGGATAAAACTCCACCTGTTTATCTATTTGGGAATAACATTACAAGCTTAGCTGGTAGGCAGCAAAAAACTGTAGATGCAGGTACAGCTGTTAAAGAGACCAGCTCTGGACTTTGGTCACACCCCTTTCCAGTTAAGATTCTTGATCCACTCCCAATCTCATTTGAAATATCCAGTCTTCTAGAAAACAGGGACAGAATTCTCATCAAAGCAAACTTTTTCAAGAGAAGACTTCAGATTCATCCTGCTTCTCTTTAACTTAGAAATGATACAAGAACAGACCCTATCAGAACATATCAGTACTCCCTGAACCTGGTATCTGCTGACACCTGGACATTTGGAAGTGCAGTGATAGTGGGGGGGGGGGGGGGGGGGGAAAGAAAAAAAAAAGAAAAAGTTAATCAAAACTTTCTGAACCTGAAAAGCTGTTCAGCTTGAGATTTGGAGGAAGTCCAAATTCAATTTGTATTGTAGCTGATTAACCCTGTTAATCCTAAATATATCCCTAACTATATTTCCGTTATAAGACATCTGAAAAACGACACAAAGAAAATGCTCAGGAACAACTGCTTGAGTTGTTAAATGTTGCAATTCAAGCAGCCTCACACCCACTTTTGCACACTGCTTTAAATATCAAAATGATTTTTTTTTTCTTTTTTACTGGCACAAGAACTTTCAGCAGTTAACTCTGAATTTCTGTAGGCAGGTATTTACACCAGGAGCTCCTGCCTGCTTGCTGCCCTTAAGTAAGAAGCAATATTGTGAGTTAGATGACCGATCACAACTGCAGACTGAGTGAAGACTGAAAGAGCTATGTGGTAGAAGAAAAAAAAAAAGGGAGCAAAGTAGCAGCATTCCACTTTCCTAAATACAGAATAGGAGTTGAACAATATTTGTAATCAATTCTAATCTGCCAATTTCAAAGGCAAAACACGCTCACTGAAGATTTGTAGCAATATCTACAGTTCTTGCCTGAAGGATACGTGTTCCAGGCCAACCAAAGATTCCTTCTATCATTTCAACCCTTTTTAGTTACTATAGTGAAATCATTAATTGGTCATTTATTGCCCCCTTCGAAATAGCGTTATGAGTAAGTCACCACCTCTGCTCTCATCCTTGCTGTTCAGAAGAGCACAGGATTTTGTGACTGAATGGACCAGAGAGATAACCCTAGTCCTTCACATATATGCAACCTGCTACCTACATTAAGTACAAGGCATACTGCTACTGACGAGTGAAAGTCTGCACTCCCACGCATTAGTTATTCCCATTTGGTATGCGAACAGAGGATGCTGCTTTGCAGGGCTGTCGATCCAGCATGAAATTCACTTTGGAAAACTGTTTTTAAAGAAGAGAATATCTGCATGAGGGAGGGGAGAAGGTGGGGGAAATAAATCTCCTGGTACTTTTGTTCATTATTTAAAGCAACTGTTATTTTCTCTCTCACTTTTGCTTTCGAATGTGATATCCAGGAGACAAGATTTCTTCTACTAGGCACCACTGGGGGAAACAGACTGTACGATCAGAGTTTCAGAGAACGCTTCATTCTGGCATTTCAGGCAGGAGGAAGGTCCAGAGGAGATGGAGCAAGCAGCAACGGGGAATCTGAAAAGACTTTGAAATGCAGCTCTGATCTCTTCTGGTTTAAATCTCACACGAGCTACTACTTCAGGTGCCTACGCACCTCGTCTAACACGACTAAATACAGAATGCAAGGAAGGGAAAACTGGGAGGTGGGGTCTGCTAACAGGAGGGAATTTATCAGGGCTCCTCCTGCCAAACACCATTACAAGCAGCCACTGTAATTAGCATCCGACCAGCGCACTCTGCTCCCCACATCTCTGAAATGCCGCTCTTATGATTCATCGCAGACTGCTCTGCTCAGGTCAGGACTCACCAGGTTGCAAAAGATAAACACTAAAGAAGCTGCTCTGCCTGACTGTAGCCATCAGTTTCTTTCAGAAGCTAACAGCCTGTTCACAGGGTGCACGGCAGCGTAGGTAGTGCTGGTGGGTAACCACCTTCAGTGGAAAAACACAGTCAGGGCTCAGACCTGAACTTAGGACCTCAGAGTCAGCCCTGATGATGCTTGGTGCAGAGTCATCACTGAACTTTGCAGGGGGTCCTGTCCCTGTAATGAACCAAACAGGTACCTGGACTCAGACATGTAACTTGGTGCATTTACTTTTTTGAGGCCAGCAATGAGCCAAGGGCAACTCCTGCACTATAGAGAAGGCCACCAGATAACTGCAGACTGCATAACCTGGTATGCCTTTACAAGACAGGGGAAAAACAGTATATCATGGGACTTCAGGTAGGGAGTACAGCATCAGCAGGCTGGAGAGGAGAACATTATTAACTTTCACTGAGCTACTTGATAACTTTGGATGAGGTAAGCAGAGTCTGGAGGATGTGTTAACTTTGTGCATACACAGAGTGGGCAAGCCTTGTGACTGTTAATGGCTTTGTTAAATCATTTCTCTTAGGAGTCTGCAATGAAGGATTGCTGCAACTTCCCTCATTTTTTAAGCTGCTTTGAATCTTACACATGAAAAGTATTAAGTGCTGGAATTACATCTGTAAAATTAAGGCCTTAAAAAGGTCAAAGTCATCAGATTAATTTTTGCAAAGAGGATTGAGCAACACTGGGATCTCAGGGTATCCGATTAGTTGCACCTTACAGTTTTTTTCTGTTGTCTACTCTACCTTATTTTGACTATGTTTTTTCTCTCAAAGGTCTGTGGATGTTTTAATTTTGTGGCAGCATAAGGTACCAGACTACCAGCCTGTAAGAGTAAAGGTATCCTGCATGTTTAGATCTGCAAGCAGTATCACCACTAGCTTCTCTATCCATTATCCCATCTTTCTTTCCCTCACTCCTTTCCTACCCTAAAAAACCCAGCAATTAAATTGAGAAGGGATTCACAGAAAGAAGAAAAATTTCAATCTTTGTGTCCCATTCTGTCCCAGCCCTTTCTGGCTAACTGGCCAACAGGAAGGCTATTTATACCAGCAGACTTTTTTCAGGAGGTGGGTGAAGAGCTCTGCCATATCTCATCTATCCATCTGATAGGCAACTAATCAGCCATCAAATCATACTGATTTTCAGATGTGGAGCATGGTCAGAAGCCGAAGGTGAAAAGCATTAGACATCCTGCCCCATTTGCATACACATAGCCACATGAACACTTGGGCTCTGGAGGGTAAAAAACAGCATCCACCAAAGCGAGCAGAGCAGCCTCTGTTTTGACCCTCAGCTCTCTTTCCAAATTGTAAGATGGTTTGGGTTGGAAAGGACCTTAAGGATCATCTACTTCCAAGCCCTGTCCCCCCCCGCCACAGGCAGGGATACCTTCCACTAGATCAGGTTGCTCAAAGGAAGCAGAGACATTCAGGTTGACAAGCAAAGGAGACAACATCCACCACAGCACGCCGTCACTGCACCACAGCCATCCCAGCCTCAGAGGAGAAAGCAAACAGTTATCCAAGCCTTTTTAGTGTGCTACAATTGCAATAATTTTTCAGAACATGCTAAACCTAAATGCTTCAAGAAATCTATGGACTCAGTCACCTTTGAAATCCCAGCTTCATTTGATCAGTACAGGGAGCCCTTGTGTTATTTATCACACAGAAAAACATTGCTCTGCAGGACCATCAATCCATCCTGAAATTCAATGTGTTGAAAGAAAAGGAAATCTGCATGGTGAAAAACAAAGGCAAACCATAGATTTAGCCTGAAGATAGTTGACACCAAGGGAAGCAAAGATGTGGTGGTTCTTTCTCAAGGCAAGGGAAAGAGTTCTATATGGTGGGCAGAGGAGGGGAGAAATAAACACGCTGGAGAAATGGTTCTACCAAAAGTATTCAAGGTTAGGTTTCAGAGCAAAATGTAAAAAGTCAATTAAGATAAACAAGGCCTCTATATAACCCTTCAGAGGTGTTTTAGGCTGTCTTCAAATGCAGGTGGAAACCACTACTCATCAGAGTTGATTTACATGGGTTTATATTTCCCTTCCCCTTCCAGTAGGAGGACTGGAAATGGACAGGGCTTTCTATTTCAGTCCCCAGATTTATCACAAAGCATGTTTTCAACAACCAGTGGGCCATATAACTAGTCTGACCACCTTCACACTCCTTTTAGCCACATAGACCTTCTTCTCCCCTGGGGGAGTCTCCCAAGAAGCTAGTGTAAAAGTATTTCCTCTTAAGCAATAAAATGTGGCAAAAATATCCTGATATGAAAATAAAACCCCCCATGCATAAACACCTAAGAACTATTCTAATTAATATTACAACATTTTTCAGAGAGAAGGAAGAGTAATCATTTACTCACTTCACCTATCATACTGCTGGCTCTGCTAGCCTCTGCAGAAAGACTTCTCTATCCATGGCTAAATGATTTTATGTCTCTCTCTCAAAGAGGAGGACACAGGAGCAGAAGGCCTCCTAGCTCCTTTCATCAGGCAGCCTGGCTGAAGAGAACTGCCCTTTGGCAATGAAAATTATAGCAACGTTCAACAGGGTGGCTAGGGTTGAGGAGTTCAGACCTAGAGATCTAAACTGCAGATGTTTAAAATCTTGGTAGGTGAAGCTCAGCCTCTCTCTCCCATAAGATATGCTGCCAACTTGCAAAAAAACCCCATGATCTCAGGGACAGAATTCATTTTAGGAGCCCAGCTTCACTGACAAGCAAGCTACAACTTTCTTGATACTACAGCAGCAATGTAGCATCAAACTATCCTGAGTTTTAGACCAAATGTTTCATTTTCCTCCTCAGAAAACTGCACTTTCTATCACTGGTGAAAAAAAAAAATCCCTATTTTTGCAAACAGCTCTTGGAGAAAAACCGATCTGACAGAAGTCAGTAGGCATAAGGGTTACTGTGTACATCTTTATCCAGCATATAAAGTACTGTACACACAAACACCCACCATAGAGCAGACAAGTAAAAGTAAAGGGTAATTAAAGGAACAAGATGGATCTTGCAGAAAGTTGGAGACTCTCAAAAATTTCTAATACATTCAGAGAGCCTCATTCAGGAGAAAAGGGCATCAGTGACCTGTGACTCATCTATACTTCTCTCTTCTCTTGCTGTAACGTACAGCTTGATAATACAGTTGAATTCTATTTTACTGAACTTCCCTTGAAGGGATCATTTGACTCAAGAGATCAAACCTGACTTGGCCACCAAAAAATAGTCCACATGTGGGCAGATGTCTTTGCCCTGTTGATTAGAGAGCCATCAGCTGGATGAGATTGGAGGTGATTTCTTCCAATAGTTTCCAAAGATAGGAAAGAATTTGACATCTCTTATGCAGGGTGCTAATTAAAGCTAATTAGAACCTGACTGACCCATGATGGTATTAAAATACCTACAGCAGAATCAAACTGTGTCCCTGCAAAATGGGGATTTTGCATTTCTGCATACAACTCATGGGGATGGGGGAGGAGGGCTTCCATCCTTTGCCTGAAATGATCCAGATGGGTACAACTGGATGGCATGAACCCTAGCAAGGGAATTCAGCTGTGTAGGGACTTCAGCTGCCTGCATATTCCACTACTTGGACAAGGGATTTTACATGATGAGCATCCCTCTCACGTACCGCATCACAGGAGTCACTCTCAAAACGACAGACTAAGGGCAAATATGGAGATCTGCCTCCTGAACACCCCTCTATTGTTGATATAATTATCTACTTTTTAATTATTGAGCTAGCCTCCACAGCTTCATACCACCCACCCTCCTAGACAAAAGCCCCTTCACAGTCCCTCCGGACATGTGCTGATCCCTGCTTTTCACAAGCAGCAGGGCCACAAAAAGCCATGTTCTGTACTAATCCCACCTGGATGCTTAGAGGGGAGACCCCAGGCTATAGCTGCTGCTTTAGTACCGGCCAGAATGGCACATATGCACCAAGCCACATGTCAAAATAGCTTAAATTGAGACTCTGAAGTGAAGGCACAGGGTGTCTCTTCTTGCCCAAGGAGGCTACGTGCAAGTTTACAGGAGAAGCAGGACGAGCTGGGCTCTCTTAAACCCTGAGCTGACCCACGAACTGCAGGGCTCCTTTTTTCCTTTACTAATTACTTCAGTTGCTACTTATGTTGCTGCTGTTCTAGTTGCAGAGGAGGAAAAACAGTACAAAACAGTACCTGAAAACTTTCATCTGACTAAGATCAACCCAGCCTACTTCTAGGGATTCATATGCTCATATTCTTCATTTATCTTCATTTCACACTGTTGTTCATGCCAGATAAGTTGCCTCTGCCAGAAAGCTTTTGGAAAGAGGAAGTGTCATGAGAACCACTGCAATTATAGATCCAAACCCACACCAGCTGGGTCAGCACAGCCATTTCAAGAACTTTTTGTGGCTAGGACCATGTGTTCATATACATATACCTCTATTTTCATGCATGTCTGTTTCTTCCATTTTTCTTTGTTAAGCAAAGGCTACCACTCTCCACAAATTCACAACAACTTGCTGCCAAACTCTAGGTGCTTGCAGCACTGTGATATTTGCAGCAGACTGAAAACAAACTTGACGTGCAAATGCCGAGTTTGTGGCATGGGTGCATTTTGGAGCAGTGTTCCCTGAACTCTGTGCAGGGAGGTCACCCAAAGCAGTCCTTAGTGGACCCGTGAAATTGCACTGATCGGTAACACATACAAATGCAGCAGATAAGGTAAAGAGATAAAGGGGAATCCTGGTAGGAAGAGCTGAGTTTTGCCAGAGCATTGTCACAGGGCTGGCTGCAAGCAGCCACCTAAACACAGGGTTTCACCTCTTCCTTTCTAGGAGACTCAGCTTAAAAATAAACCTATTCCAAAAACATTTGTGTTTGTCTCCACTAACCACATGGGGTGAACAGTATAGTTTAACTTTCAATCTACCATCAACCAGTTCCTCCCCACATGATCCCACTTAACAGCTCCTCCAGGACGGCAGAAAGGGCAGCACAAAGGACAAGAATTGCTTAAAATCCTCACACCTTGTCCATATACAGGGACAGCCAAACAGCCCTGGGAAGGCACACCTCTTTATTTTCTCATTTACCTATGCCTATGCATGCCTCACCATGAGGACAGGGAGGTGCAAGAGGTGCAGTTCAGGGCAGTTCACAACCTGAGCAGGGCCCAAATGGAGTCAGCAAGGCAGAAGCAAAGGGTGGAAGAAACAGCCTGCAGCTGCTGCAGGGTGAGTCTGTCCCCCAAACTGTTCCACATCATCCAAGCAGTGAACAAACCTTGAGCCGGTCCTGGTCCGCTGACTTAGAACATCTCAGGGGCATTCTTCTGGAGGGTGCTCTTGAGTGTATCCTGCCTTTCCACAGCATTATGCAGGCTTGCTGTGCAAAACCCTCCAGGGTTCTATCACAAAATGGAAATGCAGGGATGAAAAAAAACCCCAATGTTTCCAATGCTAGCATGGTTGGGAGATTCAGAGTTTCTGCAAGGAGGAGGTTGTTTTGAAACCTCCTCAACTTTTCTGAGCCAGGAGAAGTTCTGAAAGAAAGCCTTATTTTATTTTCCTGGTGCTCTCTGTGACAATCCCCCAATGAGACATTTGCTCGTCAGAAGAAACATGGATTCGGTCTCTCTGCATCAGTGCAGGACACAAACAGCAGTATGTTACTGCTCAGGCTAGGTCAGGGCAGGCCAGGTGGACCTGTCACAGCAAAAGCAATTTGCCAGGCATGAAATGGCTTACGAGTGCCGTGGCCCCACCTTTGCAATAACCTGCCCACCCCAGACAGTGTGCAAGGGGAGATGCGGCAGGGCTATTTGCAGAATGCATGGCTGCGTCCAGGCCTTGGCTGTACAGACCTGACAGAGAAACTCCAAGGTAGGTAAAGCAGGAGGAGGGCCCTGGCACAGCACAAGCACTTCTTGGAGGCTGGTTTGCCCACTCGTGCCAGCCACTGTGCTCTCCTGCTATGCAACAGGCTGTACTGAAAGTACAGAACATGTGAAAAGATCCGTACCCCTCCTCCCACACATTAAACACTATGGGTTATTTTTACAGCAGCCCTTTTTTTTTTTTCATATTACTCCTTCACCTAGCACACCTGCCTCTCCAAGATCTCATGCTGCACGCTTCAAGCAAAAAGGCTGCTGTGCTCAGTCTTGCCACCCCTTCCAGCATGGCTGCCTCTCTTGTACCCTGCCAGCCATGAGGAACCCTCCACATGAGAAGCCTTCCTTGGGATACATCCTACTGCAATGCCTGCATATCTTGCACAGAGTATCATCCCGAGAAACAGCCCTGGCTGCCTCTGTGCAGCATGTTGTCCTTATCTGCGACACCTCCCAGCCCACCCCAGCCCCTGCTCAAAACCCACTTGGGTGGTTCAGTCATTCCCATAATTCTTCTAGAAACTTTGACTTACTGGATGACAGGCAGAACGCACCTGTGATTGCCCCCCAACTCTCACAACCCTCCCTCTCTCTGTCCCTGCCAGGCATAGATGATGTGTGGTAGTTTCAGAGCACTACTTTAAAGCCTCATGAGTTAAACCCTAGTATCCCTTAATATTTGCTCCCAGCATGTAAGTGGTGCCCCATGCTGTTTCCCTCCGTGACCTCAATATCCAATTCCTGTTCCCCTTGGTTGCCTTACTTGCAGGAATAATACCATCTGTGGTGAAGATAATACCCTGTAGCAGCTCCTCAGTACACATCGTTGTTCTGATTTCTTCCACCAAACCCCCCCTACATGGCAGAGCGAGATGCCACGTGTAACCCTCATGTTCAGCTAACACAAAAAGCCTTTAACAGCAGCTCTTTTAAAACCTCAGACTAATCCTATTAGCTCCTAACAACAGGTGCGAAGGGGTTGATACACCTGGTCCTATGCCACAGGTAGAGAGATGCTCGTGGGGCACTCATAAGCGCACAGGCAAGCACACAAATGTTCTCCCGCACACAGACCTGTTCACCCACCCACTCACCCCACACAGCGCTTGCACGCAGTTCTGCTCAGTAGCGTTTTACTGGGAGAGATAAGCTGCACATACACTGTTAGGGTGTAAAGAGAAAGCAGAGCTCCCGGTCTCCATCAGAGGTAGGCACAGGCTTCTCAGAGCAAGGCTTCAATGCGCAGCTGTGATTTTATCTCCCATGTCCATTTGTCATTAGCATCAATTGCTGATTTGGTGGCATATGGATAGCATGATGCTATCTCTGTTGTCTCTCTCCTTTCCCCTGGGGTTAGGCACTGCTTTTTCTCATTACCTTTTTGCTGAAAAGTGTTTATCACCACAGATAATCTGAGAAAAAGCTGCTTCTTGAAGTCATTTGTCTTTTAGCCATGGGAGTAGGAAGTGTCTCATAGTTTCAGTCTCTCCTCTCATTTTTGAGAGTCATTCTTCTTTCCTACACTACTGTACTTTAGCTCTGGCCATCCAGTTCTAAGTTGCACATGATCTTGGAGGTCTTTTCCAACCATAATGATTCTATGATTCTAAGCATAGCCAAAAAAACCAAACCAAACCAAGAAATCAAATCAGACTTGGCATAAAAATTTTGGGTGTAGGAGCAGTAGAGGGGTCACATTCCTTAGTTCAGGCTCCCTAATTGCCTGCTGGACTAAGTCTATCTGCCTTCACATGGCAGGTTTGATGTTGGCAGACTTACAGATGCCCCCATCCCCAGCAGTGCGTGTCTGCTCCACTGGTAGCATGGTTAGGCTAGCGGGCAGAGCTCTGCAAGAAGATGACACTGCTTTCACTCGGATTTTGGTTTTGAACCTCCGATGCTTTAGAGCTCAGAGCTGGCAGCTTCAAATCAAGTGGCATGAAGTACAGCAACCTTTCTGCACTTTGCTTAGAAGTCAGGAAGGAACACAATTCTGTTCTGTGGAAAATTTTACAGGAGCCACTATGTAATGCAGAGAAAAACTTAGTGAGATTAAGATTTTTTCATCTCTTGGGAAACCTGAAGATTTTTTTTGTTGCGAGCTGGTGATTTCTCTTGAAATTTCTTCTTTCCCATGAAATGGAAATTCCAATTCAGAATGTTGACATTTTTGATCAAAACAAAGCTTTTTGATGATCTAAAAGTCAAAGCATTTAGTTTTACAGAAGTAGCACGAAATGTTCTATTTTAAATTGTTTCAATAAACTAAATGTCCCTCTAACACAGATGCTTACAGCAATTGCTTCCTGGCCTGGTTATGGCTCTGGTAGCATGCTGAGACACAGGACTCGCACAGGGTGGTGCCTCAAGTTGACCAGACAAAACTCACTGCATTGCCTTATGGGTTTATAGGTCTTCAGTTGTACCTAGCGCACAGTGGAGAAGAGGGTGTTGGAAAGGCAATCTGTGAAAGCAACGCACCCTAGTGAAACACAGTTTGGAATCAGTTCAGAACTAATCTGCATTTTTTTCCTGGGAGATGAAAAAAAAAAAGCGTCTGCAAGGAACATTTTTGCACAGGTCTAATATGGAAGGCACTGCGGAGGGAAGGGGAACAGGAGGCATACCATTATAGAATTTTGCTGCTGCTGTAATAACACATATAGTTTGTTACCTTTTAAAATCAGGCTCACTCTGCACCCATGCATGGCAGAGTAGACCCAGATGCCAACTCTTGTGCAGGGATCCAACAGCCTGCTTCTACGTGCACACGTGGGTCAGAGCTCACATTGCAATAGCTCAAACCCAAAATAGAGAAGAAACCTGCAGGATTCAGACACCTGTGCAACAGTCAAGAACAGGAGTAATATACCCTGATATCCTATATACACATATAGAGTCTTACACACCCCCATGCTAAGGTGCATGCAGGACTTGCAACACCTTTTCCTATATTTTCTTCTTGGACTTGCCCTAGGACCAGACATGCTTACTCATTGATTTAATCCCAAATACACATAGCATTCAGTCCTGCCACTCACAAATCATTGCAGCTCCCTCGGGAGAGAGGATCTGGCACCCCTGTCTCGGCCAAGACAGAGGCTTCGGTTTGTGCCAACAAGGAGAGAAATCCCGCCAAAATAGCCCTGGGCTCATTCACATTTTCTTCTGTTCCTGAGGGGGGTAAAAAAAAAAAAAAAAGCCAGCTGTGAATTTATTGACTCTCCCTTAAGAATCTCTGGAGCAGTAAATTCCACCTTCATGGCGCTGGCTAATTAGGCATTTATTTAACTCTGTTGCTGTGGTTTTTTTAATGACTCTCCGCTGTTGTTTGAAGTTCGCTGTCTATTATTTGCAATAAAAACCTCTGTCATATTTTTGCCTCATTATTCCTCTCAAATAGTGCATTTCTTGCCCCCCCCTTTCCGAACCCCCCCAGCCCCCCCCATTGCTCCCTGTCACCCTCACCTCTCTGACTAGCGCTCCCAGAGTTTCAAAGACCAGCTGTTACCATTTTGTCGACAGAGTGCTTTTGAGAAACTTCTGTCATGGGCTCCAGCACAGCAGGGACTGCTGAATAAAATATCAGCCCTTCAAAAGGGAATTAAGGCAGAGGGAAAAAAAGCAGCGGGGAGAACAAGGAGAGGAGAGATGGGTCCTGCTGTCCCCTCCCGCCCAGCAGTTTGAAAGAGGGAGCGCTTCGGTGTCTCAGGGCAGATGCACAGGACAGCTGTGGTGGCCAGCTACTCAACGATAATTACCTTTGGCATGAGAGAGGAAAGAAGTAGTGAAATGCTCTTACTTCAGCGGCATCAAGCCCTTGAGCACAAGTTTTACTTGCTCCCAACTACAACTTGCAGGATCTGACTCCACTCTCTGACTTCCCTTACACTTGCCCAAGCTCCACTATCAAAGCGTTTCTTCCAGCCCAAGAAAGAGCTTTAAAAATTGTTAATATTTTTTCCAGGTAAACCACAACATTTCCCAAACCAAGCAAAAAAAAAAGGAAGCAGATTGATGCACTCGGTTTCCACTGTTAATTTCCAGATCGGCAAAGACCACTCCTATCTTCAAGGAGATTTGGGCAATTACAGGCCCATCAGCCTTATCTTGATTCCTGGGAAAGTGGTGGAACAAATACTTCTGGAAACCATTTCCAAACATATTAAAGATATAAAGTCAGTAATTGGGAGTAGTTAGCATGAATTTATGAAGTAGAAGTCATGCCTGACCCACATGAACGCCTTCTACAATGAAATGACTAGTTTAGGAGATGAAGGAAGGGCAGTAGAAATTGTTTATCTTGACTTTAGCAAGGCTTTCAAAACTGTCTTCCATAACATTCTCAATGGCAAACTGATGAACTACAGACAAGGCAAGCAGAGAGTGAGGCTGAAATCTGACTGAAGTGCTGGGCTTAAAAGGTGGCACAGAGCCTGGCTGAAGGTTGGCCACTAGTGGTGTACCCCAGGCAGTCCAATGCCATTTAGCATATTCATTAGTGACCTGGAAAATGGAGCAGACTCTAGTCGTATCCAACGAAAGAGCAAGAGGCAGCAGGTGCAAATTGAAATACAGGAAGTTTCCTTTAGACTTAAGAAAAACAAAACTTTTTTACAATGAGGGTGATCAAACACTGGAACAAGTTGCCCAGAGAGGCTGTGGAGTCTCTAGCCTGGCAGCTATTCAAAACCCATCCGGACACAAACTTTGAGCTACATGCTATACTTGACCTTGCATTCAGTAGGAGAGTTGTTAGACTAGACAATCTCCTTCCAGCCTAAATAATTCTGCAACTGGATGTTCTCTGAGCACCAACCACACTTCAGACAGATTTCAGAACAGACTGATGAGAACTAGGAATCCAGAATTTTTCATTTAACCTAAAAATGAGATGTCTCGACAAATTCAGAGTTATTCCAAGTTGAAGAAATCATCCAAACTCACCCCTTTTAACCACAGCTTCTCTTTGAAGATTCTGTAACAGAAAAATGACTCTGCTTGCTCTGCTTATGCTCTGCCATAACGCAGCACATTTATCTGGAAGAAGTAGTATTGGTTGACTTGGAACCCTTGGCCAGTGCAGGAGAGTTTCCACAGGGAGAGATGTGTACCCATATTTGCTGCTACTCTTTTTCAGGCACATTACAAATGCCCCATGCCACAGGATGTCTTCTGTCTCACCAAAGGGACCAGCTGGCAAGTTAAGACATCTCATGATCATGCAGGTTTTTTTGCCATTCATTGTGAAATGTTAGCTTAAGGTGGCTATTAAGACGCCTTAACCAGGCCTGTGCTTTCCAGCTTGCCAAATGTCTAAACAATTAGTGCAAATCTTTTCCTCATAACTTAGCCAAGCCATACATATTTAAATCTGTCCTTGTAAATAAGATCATTTCAACCCTTGATTACGTTCATGCTCTGCACTCCATTCAACCTGCCAGATAGTCTCGAAGTCAGGTGTCCAAACGGCAATGTTGCATTTTAAAAGTGGTTGTACTAGAGCTATGTAAAAAGGATGTTCCTCCCACCTACATGCCATGACACTTTCACACATGAAGTCCCAAACTGGAACACTCTTAGATTTACCCTCTGCTTAGCAGCTCCCATAGCCACTTTCAGCATCACCAGCTGCTGCTTTTTTGCTTCATGCAAAGTAAATGCATGTTTTAGATAGGATAGGTAAATTTTATGCATATTTGTGTATACATATACATAAAAAACATGCTACATACACCTATGGATGCATATATATTTTATATTTATATATATATATTTTTTTTCCTCCTACCTTTGAAAAGAAGTGGTTTGGAGCAGAACATTTCTGGAACTTATGTCCAGCTCGTTCAAGTATACTAGTTAAAAAGCACTTTCAAATTTCACCCTATCTCACTTCAATCTATTAAAAACAGAATAACGTACTTTGAAACAACTTTTTACTTAGATTCTACTGAGTTTTCCTCAGAACTTTAAAAGCAAAACAAATCATGTGATCTCCCCCAAACCCCTGAAATTTTCATCAGCTTCTGTCAAAAGACCAGTAATTTCTTTAAAAGAGGAAAAGCACAGACTTTTTGCAGACCTAGCTCTGTATTCAGCCTTAATCAATTACAATGGTTTGTATTTACCAATTAAATGTCATCTCACTAGTTTCTGTTTTCTCTAATGATCTGGCTCCTCATTAGTGAGTTTATAGTAAGTTTTCCACCATATTCAGTGCTCTTAAATTGTTATTTGCAGTACCACACCTAGTTAGGTGACATCCTGCCTCAAGACAGACACACACCAGTTACAACTACTCCAGTGGAGAAGAAGCATGAGTGGACATCTACAAAATGTAATTACGAATAAAGATCAAGGGTTGGGCTCATTCAGCAAAGAGGACACACAAGGGCAAGATGACATGTAAAACTTCATTAAAAAGTTGAATTATTAAAGGTTCTGTATGCCTGTGGTAGACCAAGCAAGAACCTCCAGGATATAACTGCAGTAAAAGAGATTTGATTTAAACATTAGGAAAAGCTCTATTGCTGGAAGGATAGATAGAGGTTGAAGCTGCTTAGCTAGAGATGACACTGAACATATAAATCTGCACGGTGTAGTGTTGACTCAGCCTTTAAGAATGGTGAGGTAGCAAATGAAGCTGCAACATCATGGCCAAGATAGGAGACCTCAGAGGAGAGAGTGTTTCAAAACCCAAACTGATTTTACTCCCACTGCCTTTGCTACCTGTTCACAAAGCACTAAGGTACACGAGTAGAAGCAGTTTGTCCAACATTCAGGCACCAAGACATGGGTTAGTTCATCCACTTACTCTCCCACCACCATCTCCTTGTAACTTGAAGGCTTTCCTTTTTGTCTGCTCTTGATCTAAGCACCCTGGGAAGCTGGAGGTAAGGGGTCTGGAATCTGAATGACCTGCTACTCCAGGTGCCAATACCACATGCCACTTTTACAGCCCACTTCCTCCTGGTCATTCTGGTCCTTCCACATCCAGACCTTGCCATTGCTGCTTCATTCATATTGGGTTTGGCGTATCTAATTTGTTCTCTTCCATCCTTTTCAGTTATGTTACCTTTAATGCCCCTTTATTGTAGCTCCTCCCATTCTAACTTAAGAAATGCACATTATTAGCCTTCCTCTTTCCAGTCTCCCCTGGTTACCTCAAAACAGCTAGGGAAGTCCACAGTGAGGATGTACAAGGCAAGTGTCATTGTTGGGGATAGACTGAGAGTTTCCCAGAAAGCAGTGGGGAACCCATGCCTCAGGTAGAGAAGAAAGCAAAGCACCAATCTAAGAGTCTCCCTCCTAATATTAATAACCTGTAACATATCAGGGCCCAAAGGCATTTTCACACTGTTGCTTCTAGTTTAATATCACCAGAGCTGAAGAGCTACACAGCGTATTTTCCTTCAAAGAGGGCTAACTGAAGCAAGCCTGTGAATACCAAGCTACGAAGGATGATGCCACCCTCACACAAGTAGCTGGATGGGTGTGTGGTGAATTGAGGCGTGAAGTCTTGCTCCTGGATGAAGCAGATAGTATGGGCACAGAGCAGCATTAGCACACATGGCTCTGTGGCTAGATTTACAGTCCTGCTCTCTATGAAGAGATGTGTTAAAAGGTTGGGAGCTGCAGCTGGATTTGGGACAGGTAAATAAACAGGAAGCTGCATTTCTGCCTAAAAGAGATAAGCCTGGCACTAGGGGACATATAAACATCAAGGCAGTCCACACCAGAGTGAATGGACCCTTTTGTTGCAGAGCTTTAACACCCTGATGGGAAGGGCAGAGTGGAAAAACCATATATTACCTCTGCCTATAGTCTAACAGTACTTTTCAGCTCAATCCTCAGAGCTCTGGTATAAACTATTCCTGGGGGAAATCTGTAAAAGGTGATTTTGAAAATTAAGGCTTTTTTACCAGTGGGGCCCAATTCACCACTCCGGGATCTACGCCACCACTGGAATGAACACATCGCAGTGCCCACGAATGGAAAGAGGCTCAAAATTGCCACTCTAATGACTACACTTAAACTGCTGATCAGGTTGGGATTCAGGAAGCTAAAACTTCAATTCCAAAACATAGCCTGAGGCCACCGCATGTCTGAAGCACAGGTTTGACAGAAGGGTCTCTCATAGTGCTTCGCTGACAAATGGGATTAAAGGGTTTTCATTAAATCAGTTGTAGTTATAAGGTTTTCACCTTATTGCACTTGCATCTTAAAAAGGTAAGCGTTACTGTACGATTTGATACATTTGACTTGGAAACAGATTAGCAGCCAGTTTGAAGTTTTCCATTCAAAGTAATCCAGTATCAAAAGCCTTACTTGAACCCCGAGAGTTTGGGAGTGAGGCTGTTTTGAATTTTGGTATTCGGACATGGACAGAGATCGTGCTTTCTGGCTTCTGATCAGTCGAAGTGCTTTTCAAATTAAAGCAGCCCACATTTAAAGTTCTTACAGGTCCATCTATGAAGACACTTGATTTAGGTCTAACTAACCCAAATTACACAAGCAGTGATAATTTTAAGAGTTTCTAGGCATATCAGGTCACAGGCAAGAATCTGGTAACAAAAGTAGGTAGAAGGCAGCTGATGTAAAACCCTTGCTGATCAGTCCAGTTCTGGATTTTCTCCATTTCTGCTATACTACACTTTCCATATTCCCGAGAGATCATTTACTGCCCGTTGGTGGTCTACCATGGGCAAAAATAATTCTGGAATTTCACAATGGATTTGATTATCAAATTTTAAGACAGACACTGAGTGTAAGGAAAAAGTACCTTGCCTAGTGGTTGACACAGATGGGGAATCTGAGGATGCAAGCCCAGACCTCAGAGCTGTTAGTCAGTCACTCGATACTGTCTCAAATCTGTATCTTCATTTCTCCACTGCACCAGAAGGGGGTGAATTAGCTATGCACATTAATAAAAAACCCTCAGCATTTTGAGGTACCTCATTAGGCAAATGGGGGGGCGGGGGAGGGGAGTTTGTTAACATACACATGCACATTTTCCCCAGTGTATTTCCTCAGGTAGAAGGATGTCCCTGTCGTATCTACATAGCATGAAGTTAATACTTGCAATGGGAAAGATGTTCAGCGTGACAGCTGCAGCCTGACTAAGCATCTCACACAGGTTGTTACTGAGCTACTAACATTAACAGAATATGATACCTTTTTCACTGTAGTCTCTGCCTACTGAAGCATTTGCAAGACACATTAGAATGCAGAAAGAAATACATGGAGAAAACTTAATGTTATATAAGGAAGCGCCAAGTTCTCCTCAGGCAGTTGTATCAGCAACTGTATATTATCGCTATACATTTAAGGGAAAAAAAAAAGTAAGTACCTTTTGTCACAGTCCCCCATGGTCACAGCATTAGCTATAGCTGCTAGTCAGAAACTACCTGGACGATAAACTACCAGCAATTGTAACCCTACCACCGTCCTCCTTTACCCCACCCTTTGGCAGCGACAGTCCAGATTTTCTGGACGCCTAGGTAATAGGGCAATAGTCTTAAGGCACTCAAGAAGAGAAAAAGTTTGAAAGTGTCAACAGATGTTTTACTGAGTATCTTGAGCAAATTTCACAGTACATGGCTGTTACAACTAGCAGCATGGTATTAAAACAGAATATGGAAGTATTTGGAAAACACTTACTATGTACTACAAGAGTACTTCACGCCAGGATTCCGAGTTAGCGATCCAGTTGAGCTGCTCCACTCCATGCTCAGAATGGCAGAAAGTTCCCCGTGATCTGTATGAAGGGTCCCCAGACCATGGGTCCCTAGGACTTTATTTGCCACAGTGGTTGGAGATCACCTCAAGAACAGCCACAGTCAGTATTTGATGCTGCAGGTAGAAGTTGGCCAGGACACTCAGAAACATCATTTTACAAAGGGAAAGACTGCTTCCTCTGTCTCCTGCGGAATTTTTTTGTCATCTCAGCAAGAGCGTCTCCCTCTCTTCACAGGGAAGAAGGCTGCTCACATTATCTCCATATTCACTGGAACAAGGATGTGTATGTGCTACAAGGGAGCTGCATGTGATGGTATATCACGCTCCCAGAGCTCACATAACCACGGGGAAAAGCAAGATTAGCAGCCTCTATTGCCTGGGCCATGCTTTGCCCTCTAACCAGGACGTTTCTGAAGCATTACTCCAAACACTTCAGTTCAGCCACTCAATACCTTTCGTTGAACCACTGTGGCCTTTTGGCTACTGCCCAGTTTCTCTGGGAAAACAGCCTTTATCAAGGTACAGAGTGAAAGGCTGAGCAAGTTACTAAAGAGGAAAGGCAGGAAAATAATCTTGAGATTCTTCTGCACATACAACCACTCCTTTTAGAAAGGTAACCGAAAGCAAGCCATTGACAGCAGAGGTGAGAGGGAAGGAAAGCATATTTCAGTGAAGAGATTTATTAAGGCCTGTCTTTTCTTTAACTGCAGCTGTACACAAGATTGACATATCCTGTAAGCTACCTTTGATGAAGTCCCTAGTCTTGCTGCAGCAATGCAAGAAAGGCCATTTCATCTGCAGTGCATTTACAACTGTAGTTTACAGGATTTTCTACTTTCATATCCCAGCCTCAGTTGCTAGCTGTCTCTCAGGTCAGTGTTTTACTAGCCTGTAGTTTGTCAGCTAGCGCCTGCAGTATTCACTTCCTAACAACTCTTCCAAGATAAAAAAAAAAAAAAAAAAAAAAATAAAAATCAGAATAACAGAACAGGGTAGAGTTCAGAAAGCAGGTGACCCTTGAACCTTGACCCTGAATGGGAGACCTACAAGTAAGTTTGAGTTACATTGATCCTGGATACAAGCTAAGAGACAGGCAGAGACTGTAAATTCTGGATATGTCTCCAATACTAGCACCCCTGAGGACAGTCTTGGCATCGCAGCAACTGTATGGTCTCTACCCAGTGAACACAAGTAGCAAATAGAAAGGAATAAATGAGAAGCTGGTGTGGGAAGGTCCCAAAGCCACTACTCATTTTTCTTGAATGGCAGTTTTGATTTAGAAATTAAGAATATCTTCTCTTGAGGTCAAATGAAGTAGTCATAATCTGATTAATCATTGACAGATCATGAAAACCTAGGGCCAGAAAGTCCTTCCTATCCCTCCTTAAGGAAGCAGAGACTGCTATACCTTGGTTATTTCTGAAGATCCTTATCCAATCCCTTAAAAAAAATAAATTGAGGATGATTGTAATGCCTTCTTGAGGCATCTATAAGAGTGAATTTTCTGCCCTTACTTCATACTCTCTTGACCCATACAGAGGGTAAGTTACTGAACATTCCCACCCCACCCCCAAGTATACCGTAAATGAGCACTCATATTCCCATCTATCTGTATTTTAGTGCTTCCTTTGAGAGGCTGTCCTCACAATTCTCCTTTTCCCTAGAGCCCATTTCTCCAAAGCTGTTACCAAGGCTGACCAAAATGCTCCAGCTAAAGCCACCTTAGAAGTACTCTCCTCCTCCTTTATATACAAACATTACTCTAATCCTTCCTTCAAGACTGTTTCTCCCCTCCCCCCTTTTTTATTTCGAAGATGGAACGAGACTCTTGCCACTTGCAGATCATTTAATCCAACAAGTCTTCCTTAGCACTTCTGCTGAGAGTGTCATCCCCCATTTGTATTTGTGCATTTGATTTCTCCTTCCTAAGGGTAAATATCTATACTTGTCTTGAGTTCCATATGGTTCATTTTAGACAGCATCTCCACTTGATCAAAACCCTTTTGAATTCCAGATAAATCTTCCCAAGCCCTTTCAGTCAGTCTCAGCGAGCCAAAGTAGTGCTAGAGCCTAAAACCTGCATGGAAGGAACAGATTAGGGTTGCACCACAGTGGAACCAGCATTGCTAGGGCTGCAGGACGAACATACTGCATCACCGTAACGAGTCACACATGGCTTGAGTAGCAACAAGAAAGGATCATGCTCAACTGCTACCACACAAATAGCAAAACATTTTCCTGCTATAATAGGTAGAGTTTCTGAATATTGATGTTACTTTTTTTTCCAATTTTTTCAAATTGAGGTTAACCTTGTGGGAGAAACATTACTTGGACTTTCCAAGTTGAAGCAAACACACAAAGGGCTACAAGAGACTGTAGGGTCTGTCTACGCACTTATGCAGACATGTCTTACGTCACCTACTCACACAGAAGTGTAAATCATCTGCTTCCAAAGAACAGACAGCGAAAATGCTTAGTCTGAATTTCAGGGACAGAGATCAGCATTGCTCTAAGAGGGGCTACTCCTTTCTCCTCACCTGCTTCGTACCCAGGAGCTGAGATATCTCTTATTTTCCAGCTCCCCTTCAGCAGTTCCGGGACCTTGCCTTGTCTCCATCACATTCTCTAAGTGTCTGTAGTATATTCCATACCTTTACGATAACACAGGGAACAGTTCAAACTCAACTGCAGCTAGTAAGTACCTCGACTTATACATTAGGAAATAACACTATCTACAAGCATAACGCTGTCCTCCCATTCTGCCTTTGACTTCAAGTTCCAGGTTAGTGCCTGGAGTCTTTCCATTTTTCAGTGCTTGTTTCAAGTCTACATTTTGAGATAATCCCCCAAGAAGTAGGATTGGACAGGGGAGGAAGGGTGAAATGGAAGAAAAAGATATTTAATTCTCCCCAAAACACTTCATAAAAATTGTGTCCTATCTTATAAGCAGGGGTCAATATTCAAAGTGTGCAAATAGGCTTCACACTGAGACTTAAATTCCCCAGACACAAGTAAATGGCATCACACCCTACAGACAGTTGACTTGTTATGGACTTAACCAGGCCTTAGGAGAAATACTTAATGATCACAGCAGGAAAGACTTTGCCCCTTGTTCTGACCAAGGAACAGGTTGGTGGTAAGAGACTAGAGCCCTTTCTGCTTATATTCATGAATATTAAATTAATAGACCAGCAAGGATCTTAGGCTGTCAGAGCAGATGAGGGTAAGAGTCTCTGTAGAATGAAAATGCACTTTAAAGGATGGAGAAGAGGAGTTTTGAAACAGGGAGGGAAGAGAAGATGGAGGCTACAGAATAAGAGCCAAAAAAATCTGGGTGGAGGAAAAACAGGAAAACTCCAGATTTTTTTTTTATATTCATACAGATCAGATGAACATACTTTGTCTACACAGTCATCATGCCCTCTAAAAATATTTATAACGTTCTCAACATTTTAATAAAACCTCACATACAAGGTATCAAGAGCAACTCAAAGATTGTCAAAGCTTTGGTAATTCAGAGATAGAGATCCAGGCACCACGGGTATCAGAACTAAAGCCATCACTTTAGATAATCCAGAAGAAAAGCAATGCCTAAGCAATGCTTACCTGTAAAGCAATATAAGCCACTATGAGAGCTGGTAACAGAAGCCTTCTAATGAAGACCAGAACTGCAGCAGGAGACAGAGGATCATTCTTCTGCTCCTCAGGATGGCACTGGTGTTACAAATACTGGTTGCTAGCTCTCAAGGTCTACTCTTCGTAAATATCCACCCTGAAGTCAGTATTAAGGCAGACATTCTACCATAGGAGGACTTCTGGTTACTTAACCCACTTGACTACAGAAGGAGAGCTCTTATAACAACAGTTCATGCAGACCTATAATAAGAAACTCTCAAGTTAGTCCCAGCTATAATGCTTTTCAAACCCCATATCTTGCTGCAGCTTCAGAAGGAACACAAGAAGTTGGAGACCTCATTAAGTGCCCCTGTGTTGAGTGATGGGGTAGGCCAGAGTTTCTCTAAGATGGAATTGAATCCTGATGTGAAATAGGAGGCAGAAGACAGATTGGCTCAGCCATTCCTTCTTCCAGTCAGATGGTTAGGAGCATCTACTCTCAAAAAGGATCAACTAAACCCACCAATTAATTAAGCTTACCTGTTTATGTATTAGCCTTTGCAAATGCTCACGGATTTCCATGCCATCTCACATTTCAGACTGAATGGCCTTTAATGCCATTTCCTTCTCAAAAGCTATAGTGGTTGCCTAAAAATCAGTACAACCCCATGTCTGGTCTTCAATCATAGAGGCTCCAGAAAATTCAGAGAAACTTCCTGGAAGGCTGGTACAAGCACACAGACACATAGATAAGCTTCAGGTTTTTTGATGCTGTATGGCTTAAGAAATCCCTGCACAGATTTACCTCCATCCACAGTCTGAGCTGGTACCCTAAACTTCAGGGCACAAGGCATTTGAAACCACACTTTCACTACAGAAACGGCATTGGTGCCTCCTGTTTTTATACTGCCTCAAAAAAAAAAAAAAAGCTTTTACCTCTCAGGAGATCGGTGAGGTATGCAGGATTTCGTAGCATCTGTGACACAGGCTGATGCACTAGAGTGAAAGTAAACCTAGGAGGAAAGCAGCAGAAGGAACTGAAGTGAATCCACATGGGCTATTAGCCCCACATTAACACTTAAATAGCGCATTATTTCATCATTTGCCAAAGCTCAGATGAGCCCTAACCCTTAGCAGATAACTCAGGAAGAACTAAAACTGTGGGGGTAGCAAGGATGATTTTAGCCATTTGAAACACTGTCGTGAAAACAGTAAGGTCTGGATCAATAGACAAACGTTCCAGGATAGTCTTAAAGATCCAATTTTAAAGTCGGGAACTACCTCAGGCTGTTTTCAACCCAGAGCTCCACAGAATTTCTGCAGAGGAGTTTGGTGCACCTCTATGATGTCATAAAAATGACACAAAAGCACAGAGCTTATGTCTAGAGCTGTGCCACTTCCCCCAGAAAAAAAACAAGGTGTTACTACAGAAATATCAGAGGAGTTATACTAAACACCATCAGTTTCTGTATGGATTTTCTTTACAACCAGACCTGCAAGCCTTACACAGGTGGTGGAGGAGCTTCAGACTAGATGAAACTTATCAGTCCATTAAGAGCCTGCTGGAAGATAGAATCCACCAAAGCCAAAGTGCTAACAATTAAGCACTTTTCAGAAGCATCTTGCAGAGAAAAAGAGTTTGCCAAGTCATCTGTACTCTTTACATCCCCAGAAGGGCAGGATCATCTATCCTTAATGCCTCTCCTGTACAAGTCTTCCAACAAGTTATCTGAAAATGCTATGCTGTGCAACAGTCCCAATGCTCTGGCTTCTCACATGCCTGTCTGCCACCAGCTGATTCTCATATCCTGTGTTCTCCAGCCTCCTGCACAGGAGGAAGCAGAAATGAACATTATAGAAGTGTAGAAAAGTCATGATTTCAGATGGAAATTCAAACCCCCCTCATGAGCATCCATCCCTGAATGTCTAGTGGCATGGGGAGGGTGTGGGAAGAAAGATGAAAGGGGACACTTTAACGACAGTCACACTAGAAGAGTCCAAGCCACAGACTTAAGGAAAAATTTTCATTCCCATTTAAGTTAAGAAGTACAGCTGCAAAAGATAAAGGTGATTCTACTGCATTTCCTTCACTCATTTTTTTTTTAATCTTAAATATCTGAAAGAGGCAAGAATCTGTTTTAGTGCCCTTCTTAAGGAAGGCTTATCATATTTTATATGACTTACCTCAATCCTAGATTACTTTGAATAGAAGAGTTAAGATTTTATAGAAAAACCTTCACCAACCCCTTTCTCCCCAGAATATGGTTCCACCAGCAAAGAGTGGGAGTTGTTACTGAACAAAGGCATTGGTTTTGATGGCTGGTCAGCAGCTCTCACTGTGCCTCCTGGTTAGATTCAACGAGTCCAGGTTAGGGGTGGCACATTCATCCCTCTAAAGGCTACAGAGCAGTAACCATCAGGTGTACACTGGATTGTCACAGGAGGACAGCAGGCAGTCCTTGTAAGTTATCATTTGAGAGCTGCCATCTGTCCTGTTCTCATAGTTCCCCTTGATTGGGAAGGAGGAGAGCAGACCCAGCTCTGGCTTCCCTCTTTTGCAAGGACCTGTTTTACACAGGGCATACCCTTCCCCTCAGAAAATCTAGTGTTTCCTACTGCCGGCCAACAAGTGATCAGGCTACATCCTTATAGCAGGTTTCAAGAGAGGGGGTGTTAATTGCCTGCAGCTCTTCAGGGCAGAAATTGGGTAAGTTATACAACATAGGACCAGGAGTTTAACTAGAAGCTGTAGCCAACACCAGACTGAGTCTGCCAAGTCTGGCACATGTCAGAGAAATCTCTTGCTCGTCACCCCTGAAGTCTGCAGGTGCTGCCAATGCCCAGTAGCAAAGGGCGAGGTGATATCAGGACTACCACAGCTGGTTCTGATGAAATTGTCTGACTTAATAACATTCTGGAGTA
The DNA here is from genome assembly GCA_034008185.1 of Gorsachius magnificus. NCBI lineage: Eukaryota > Metazoa > Chordata > Aves > Pelecaniformes > Ardeidae > Gorsachius > Gorsachius magnificus. Next base: position 128,653,124 of record CM067081.1, read on the forward strand.
AGGGCTGGAAAGCTGTCAGAAAGATGACAATGTTTTTTGCCAAAAAAAAAAAATAATTGCATATGTGCTAATACATCAGTTTCGACAGGAGAATACTTCTGTGGTTTAGAAGGCAGGATGGGGGCATGGGGGAGGATCACCAGAATAACCAGCATCTCAGGGATTGCACTTTGTGTATTGTAGTTAAGTGCCTCTGCTCTACCAAGTTCAGAACTAAGATATTGAGACTAACGTGCTCAATAAGGCAGCATTGCCTTGTGGCAAAGGCAAGCCCAGAGGTCTTCTGCCTGGACTGTTTCATTACGGGGTCAACATGAGGGGAACAACTCATTCAGCTGCTTATCTGACCTTTCTGGAAATGGCCATAGCCGGCAGGTGACTTAAGTACAGGGTTGGTTTGGTTTTTTTTGAAAACCAGCAGTTTATTCTATTACTTTCCCATTTTAGAGAGACTTGAAATTACTCCACTCAAGTTGTGGGAATAGGAGAGTGCTTTCTTGCACAGTTCCAATCACTAGATATTATATTTAATACTGCCTCCCTCCCAGTAGGATATCGAACCAGCTACTTCCTGAATCAACATGAAGTTCACAGGAAAGGAGATCTCTGCATTTCAAATCCTAGTTGCAAGCCTGCTTAGGGCAGGAGGGGAAAGAACATATGAGCAGCTGTAGTTTGCTTTCCATAGAAGACATACCTTTTAGGAATTATTCCTGAAGGGGTTTTTGGGTTGGTTTTTTTTGGTTAGTTATGAATACTGTCTAGCTGTAGCCACCACAACAGTCAAGAGTTGTCTTAAAGAAAATATTGCTTGTACCACATAAACTGTACAAACAAGTCAGTTAAATTCATGAATTCTTTCAGGATGTTCTAGAGCTATCTAGGAGCAATCTCTTCGTGACGAAAGACACAGACTACAAATGGCTTCTTGAGTAAATGGTGGTTTGTTTTTATAGCACAAGCTACTAAGTTAGGCACAAATGTTACCTCCAGATGTCCCACTTAAAGTGACACTAGCTCTACATCAAGATGTCTGTAGAACTATTTCAAAGCCTAAAGATCTCTCACAGTCAGGACTTGGTATCATGCTCCACAGGACCATATGAATAGCTGATTACAAAACTCAATCAGTTCTCCTCCATTACTGACAGTCCTTACCATTCTCATTCCAAAACACCTGTGTTCCTATAGAGACCCAAAGAAACCCAGTTGCTTGGATCATACCAGAATCTTTTCCTTTATATCCTGCCCAAGAGGAAAAACAATTTACTGCAAGGGAAAACCAACGCATTGCATTCTTCTGGGGCAGAGCAGCACTGCATAGGCTGCTCTTTGCACCATCTACAGCCAAAAAGAGGCAACAAGGAGTTACACCAGCTTGGTTTCCACTGTGAAGAATGCTTGTGGTTTGGAGAAAACTGGAGACCATCCTTGTTCTAATCATCCTTACCCTGAGAAGTTTCTACATTTTTTTGTTTCAAGTGCAAAGATGGTCTCCACAGAAGTCCCTCACAAAATTCACAAGTGTTTCTCTGCTATGCATGTGTTCTAGTTGACGTGGTAAGCTCAGAAAGCATTTCAGTTTCTCCTCATGGAAAGGCATCTTTTCCTTTGATCCAAAAGGTTATCACAAGATATTCCAGAAAAGAGATAAAAGCCCAAGTCAAGGCAACTGTGTGTCCTGCCTAGCCCTCACCTTATTTCTAAGGGAATATTGCTGCCACCCACAATGGCAACATTTCTCAAGTCTTCAGGGTCCTCTACCTGCTTTGGAGCCATTTGTTGCCTGGGTGTCCCCACCCACCTCCATTTAAACCCAAAGGCGGCACCTTTCTCCATCAGAGCTTTCCCCTTGCATGAACCACATCACTGCCATCTCTTCAATTTAGGAGTTGGCAGCTTTTTTCCAAGGTAGTACCTTGCCTTCACACACCACGAATCACACTGAAGCTAGTCAGTCGTGCTGCTACCATGCTGATCTCCACTTCTCAGAGGAGGAAGCAGCAATTCTGTTCTTCCAGAACAGGGAGCACAGGAAAAGCTAGAATTACTTGCGACAAGTATTTGTGCTGACCAGGGAGCTGCCAAACACTTTTTATTGCTGCCATCAATTCCATTCCTCCAGGACAGGGGTATACATAGCTCTTTTGGCTCTGAGTGACCACAGCTGGTTTCTATCCCCTCACCCTGGGCTGAGTTCTTATCTTCAGAGAAACAGTGAGTTACTTAATAGCAGCTGAGACCACCTTTAAATTTATTTATTTAGAGATTCTCAGGAGTCCCACTGTCCAGGCAATATTATATAGCAACATTCATCATGTTTCCAAGGCAAAAAAAAAAAAAAAGACACAGCCAAAGCCATCATTCCATGGTTTGTAGGCTTTTTTCCCCCCCCCCAATGTAAATGAGTCTGGAGTTAAACTGTGACCAATCAGCACAGTCAGCCAAAAGGTTAAGAGCCAGACTGACAAAGGAGACTCTTAGCACCTGTTTTCTCTCTACCTTAAGAGGCTTGATTTGTGTCTCCTTTTGAGCCAAATGCTCTGGGAAGAGGCAATGGGCATCAGCAAAGCTAGCCTAAGCAGCTCCTGTGCCACCACACCTCCATTGCTTATCCTCCCCAACCCAGCGCTCAGAGGATGGCAAAGCAGCATGAACAGTTCAAATCAGCATTACCAAACACTGTCATCCAGCCATTGACAATGGCTTCATAGCATTTAAGACAGTTAAACGTACAAGCCTGGTAGTCATGAGGAAAAGGTTATAATTTTCTGTAGCTTGAAAAGCAGAAAAGATGAAAAGACTTTGACAGAGGCTTGAAGCTTTGCTTCAGTTTCAGAAGCTGCCACCTCTCCTTTCTATCTCACAGTCCAACACCTAGCAAGTCGAGTGCCATGCCACACTAGGCAGTGGCAGAATGTCTCTTAGCTCAAGGAAAGGTCTAGCTTCTAGGTGACTTAACATGTGGTAAGGGGAACAGCAGCTATCACAGTCATCTTCCTGCTGCTGAGATCAGACCACCAGCAGCAGCACCACACAGAGGACGGGGCTGCCCTAGAACACCCAGGCAGAGAAGCCGCAGTTAAAATGCCTCAGACTCCCAGGTGATGACTACAAGCCAACAGCCAAGTTATCTACCTTCCCATCCCTGTTCCAAGGGGAGAACTTATAAAGCCACTTCATACATCTAATAATCTTTTTAGAAAGCAATTACTGCTTCTCACTAGGGTTTTTGCAATCAGCTAGCTCTATGCAGAGAACAGGTTTTTTACCATTGACCGCAGTTTCAGTTTTATCATTTCCACCACGTGAGCTCAGAAGAGATACCTGCAGAAGTACACCCCAAAGCCTGCACATACAACTGCTGTGCAGTCAGACATCAAGGATGGTTTTGGAAGCTTGTGCTTGCCCCAGACCTTTCTTCTTTTTAGCCAGAAAGGTCACAAGCTGCTGCCCCCTGTCATGCCAGTTTTCACTGCTCACACACTGTGCTCGAAAACTGATCTCTGGGGTGAGAGCTTAGGAGTTGTTTCAGGAAAGTTTTCACAGGCAAACTGAAGATCGTATTACAGTCCTGGATTGGAAAGAGGTCATTTTTCTGACCCCTGTGCCTAGGTTGGTTTTACCACTGAAGCCTCTATAACATAGAAACTTGTTACAAACCTCCCCTTACTTACGATGGAAGCAGAGGCTTAGTTTAGCAAGCTGGTGTGCTGCTCCAGAGCCCAATACTCCTGCATGTTCACTCCTCCCCCCAGCCATACAGCAATCATAGGCACTTTCCTTATAAGCTTTAGCTCATCCATTTCTAATGCTGGTTCAATGACCTCTACGGTAACTGGGCGAGAGATAACCAGCTTTTATTCCTAGCTGCTAATGTGATGTACATCCCACCAATTGCCCTTCTCTTAGGAGAAGGATCAGGCCTTAAGAGCAGGTAGGATCAGGTCTTAGGGAAGCTTACAGCAATCAGAAGCTTAGCTGCTTTAACCAGAGAGGGGCTGTTTACCGACATGGAGCCTGAACACAGCTGTGAAGCAAGTCCCAAGAGCGCACCACGGACCTTGCAGAAGGAGCCAGACGCTTCACAGCTTTGTCCGTGTGCATTACGGGCTCAGCCTTCCCCTTAGAAAAAGCATTACGAGACCTGCTGCACCACTGAAACAGAAAGAATAACAAGAGCAAAAAAAAAGACAAACCAAAAACCTGTGGCCCTTTGGGCCACAGCTTTAGCAACCAACAGCCATCTCGGTGGGATAGACAATTCATGCTAAGGAGCTAGCAGCCTCTCTTTTATGCAGTCTTCACACCCATTTTAAATGGCAGTAAATCAGGCCATACAGGTGTGCAACAGAGAGGACTAAGGGAGGGCGATGATTGATTGGGAAAGCAAAGTTCTCTCAATTTTACACTTGGTCACCCAGCTTTATCTAGAGACAAGAGGAAATCTCATTCCATGTAATTCACTTACCCGCAGCACTCAGAAGGGAAATCATTGCAATGCTGTTTGCGGGAAGGGTGAGAGGCACGTTTTTCCAGCAGCAGCAAAGAGTGCCATGGTCTCCCAGCATAATCACATCTCTAAAGCTATTAGGAGCCCCTAAGATCAAAGAAAAGAAGCACCAGAGCATCTGAAACATACCTCCCAAAGGAGTCCCTTTCTACTTTACTAGCTCCATCCTGTTCTTGCTGCCCAACTGTTCATAAAAAAACCCACCTGCTTGCAGGAGAACATCTTTATACTCTTAATTGAGCTGCAACTGGACAGAAGTAAAGTTTCTGTCCGGCCCGCTTCAGGTAAGGCTGCTACATCCTCCATGGGATGGGCAATGAGAAAATCTATTTGCACCTTGCAGCCACGCCTCCCCATTTAAATTGTCAGCACCTGCTCCATATTTATCCACTTCTATTTGTTCTGAAATTAGTTTCCTAAATCCATCCCTATTTCCTAAAGAAAAATAAACAGATTTCAGAATGGAAATAGAGGAGGCAGCATCTGAAAAATACTCTGCAGTACCATTACTGAGTAAGAATAATATTAAATGTTATGTCCCTCTCCAAAAAGAAAAAAAGATGAATGTCTGCAGAGGGAAGGGAAAGGTCTGAATCACAGAAAAGGCAAAGTTTTTTATTGCCTGCTCACACAGTGCTGAGCAGTAAAACATGCTACTTGACAAATAATGCAAATGCTTCCTATAATCTTATATGCACGTATGTGCAGCATTTTTAGGTTTCTATGTAAACAGAACAATTTGCGATCACATCTCAAAAAGAACTTACTGCAGTGTGCGTGTGAATACATAGACATATGGATGAAGCCCGACGCGTAAGGAAATCAGATGCATTCATTGTAAGAATTTGGGAAGTAACTCCACTGCCACAGCCACACGGGCAAACATCTACAGCCCCTCCGAGCCTCTGGGGCTCGGGGGTCAAAGAGGTGCAGAGGAGGGGAGGTAGTTACCACAGTGGGACTTCGCATGCTTTCACTTTGAGACTCGGACTTTAGAAAACACAGCAGTGGAGCAGCAGGTAAAAACTTTAAAAGCTCGTCTGGACAGAACAGTCCCATGCAAAAAAGACCCAGCTAAAATAGGGAAAGCCTGAGATAACACAGAAGACTGAGGAAGGGAAAGAAACTAGAAGCAGAGGAAGATCTCAGCCTATAAATACTGCCTTCATCCCTAAAGAAGTTGTTTTGCAACCTTCCCGTCCAGTGAGTGGATAGCTGGCCTAGCTACCTGGAGGGGATTAATACCTCAGTAGCTAATCTGCGGTAGCCGCCAAGCACGCTCTTACCTCAGTTTCAGGACCAGGTCTACAATGAGGTAAGCGCAGGCACAAAACAAGCTGCCGCTGCCACAGAGTGGTTAGCGCGCAGCAAATCTGTGGTGTAGCTTACCAAACAGTGATTCCTTCCTGTTGACATACTCCATAGCCAGCTCAACGAGATGCCAGAACTGAAAATGTAAAAAGGTGCTTGCTTATACAGCCAAAGTACAAAATTGACTGGCTCGGGGTATGATTTGGGTTTCCAAGGTATCTCTCTGCCTACAGAACCACAGTCATTCTGTGAGGTAGAGACATGTAGATGTCACGGAGGACACAGAAGTTTTGATCTCTCCAACTGAGACCTTTTTACATTTTTTTTCACCCCTATTTTAATGTAAAATAGAAACATTTGAGATTGAAAGGGCATGGAAAAGTCAAATAAAAAATATCACTAGTTTCGTTATATTGTCCAAAAAAGGGAAATACAGCAAATAAAGAAATGACAGACAGGAAACAGTGGGAATTAGCTTTTAAAAAAAAAAAAGCTTTCTAGTCTTAGTTATCTGAGATATCTTTTGTTTATTTCAATAGTTCATTTTGTGTCTGAACTGCCTGTCTTGTGTGAATAAAATCTTCACCTTGGGGATCTACTACTACAGATTTTTTTTGCATAGTGAGTGAGGTTTTCAAAACACTTTAACATTAACTCAGTTCTGTTTCCCCCTAAAGTCAGGAAGTGGCATTTTATCATCAATGGCAATGAAGAGAAAATAATGCTGATCTAGAGTGCTTCTAGAAATCACCTTCCCACACATAATTTTCCTCTTCTGATGGTTTTCACCTGTGAACGTGTGTGTACCAGACACGTTGAGGTGCTTAGGAATTTGGGACACAAAAGTAACATTTGTGGTTCAGGTCCATGTTGGAAATACATTTCAAGGAGAAAAAATACAGGAATTGCACATAAACCAACAAGAAATGAAGCATTTTTGTTCAGAACTACAGAAAGTGTCTCCACATGAAAAGCTAGAGTAGCAATACTGATCCAAAACAGACTAGTTAAGGATAACAGGATAAAATGAAAACCAGAAGATATTTAGTCTGAATGAAGGCAAACTTCCCTGCAGTGAAATTTATAAGCTAGCTTTTTTTTTTTTTACAAGAGGGAGTAAAACAAACACAGTTCTGTCCACTTTGACAGTTGCATCCAAAGAGAGTGGCACAACATTTTGTTATCTGTAGTTACAATTATGCATCACCAAACAACCCGCTGCGGTGTGCAGGAACCTCAGAGTTGCTTTAAACTGTGCCAGCTGCTTGCAGAGGAGATACGATGTTCAGCAGCATGAAATAAAGGAATATTATGAATGACAGTAAATTCCTTATTTTATGTCTGAGAAAGCTGGTACTGAAAAGGGAAATGATGTGTTGAACAGTTTACTCTAGATCCCAGGCTCACAGTTTTTTTCTGCTCCCAGTAATGAGCAGGGCATTTGGTCCTGTCAGACTTGCATGGACTGACTGGTACTGGGGTACCATAATCTTTAATTGTTGCATTCCTGTGCCTGATGTGGTGGAGGGGAGGCAAGGGACATTTCCAGGCTTGTGCCTGAGAAGAGGAGCTCAGCTTTGTTGCAGTACCCTCCTGCCCCAATCTCCCCCAGCTCCGTTTGCACAGGCAGCATCCTGAGGGGAGGATTACTGCTCATTGTGAGGTCGCCTTATGCTGCCCGAGCCGCACTGGTATGACAGCGAGTTGCACGTGTCATCAACATTAATGCAGGACGAGGAAAAGCCTCAGCTGCTCTGACTGTGTGGGTCTGGGAGATCCAGCCCTACAAGCCTGACACACTGCCCTGTGGATTAGCAGTGGCTGCGCATCCGCAGCAGCGACCGAGCCCGGCCACGGCACTGCGGCTTGTTTAACAACGTGTCCTTGTGATACAAGCTCTGCATTGGAATAGGGCACCTCTGAGGCAAAGGGGATGAGCTGGAAACACATCTCACCTCTCTCATCGGAGACCTAATCCTGGGAATGAGTGCAGAAAGCATTTCCTGACACCCCAAAAAGAAAAACCTGAGTGCCTCGGTGTCCGGTGAGTCATGGTCAGCAGCGCAGAGCATTGGGATGTGCTGTTAGGAGGCAGGAGAGGGAGAGGGGAAAAGAGGCCAGAGAGACATTTGCTGATGTTGCACGCATCTCCTGGGCATGCATGTGTGTTTGCCTCTGCTGTGAGAAGAGCAGTCACTGCCCCATCTCTCTCCCTCCCTCTGATCATGCAATATTCATCAGCTTCCTTTCCCCTTCTGCCTGGGGGGATGCTGGGCTCCAATGGCAGCAGCACGATCACACACTCCTCCAGCACCGAGGCCTGCTGAGCACTTGCTCTGTAGCATACGGAAGGGAGACAAAAACTGAGAGGACTGGGAATAGTCCAAACTTTGAGGGTATCCTTCATTTGAAGGACATGGTATCAGCTTCTGCACTGGGACTCCTGGAGCATCTCTCCTCTGTAGCCTTGTGCCGGGTTCATCACACGGGCTACATCCCCAATTTTATTCCAGCTGGGCACAGACCACAGTCGTGCGGTGTTGCACGGAACAACTCTGGCAGCACCACTGGAATTGCTCAGGATTTTTCTTTGGCTGCCTGAGACTGCAGGCAGTGGTGGTATGAAAGGGCATAGCTCTCAACTCATTTGCTCCACCTCTTCGTGGAGAAAGGCAGGCATAGATTTTCCTTGAGACTGCCCACATGTATGTGGTATATGGTTTGTCCTCAAGCTTAAGCACAGCAAATGCTAAAGAGGCCTTTAGTTTTGCAACGGGACAAGCCTGCCGAAGCTAGGCTGCTGCTTCTGCTGGGGGTCGCTGATGTGTAGCCGAAGTGCTGTATTTTCATTGCTTTTCTTTTTGGTATATTCACATGCATTATTACAATGAGGTTTAAAAATCCCTTCACAAAGCTATTTTTGACTCTGTGTGTGTGTGTGTGCATGTGCGTGTAGATGCACAAACTTACACCTAGGGTTGCTCATCCTCTCCCATTTCCTCCTCCCTATGGCATCTGTTTCCCTCTTACTAAGGCAGGGAGATATTAATTTTTTGCTCTGCTAGTCAGAAGATTAGGAGTATTAAGATGTATGCAGCATAACAGTGTTTATTTAGCTTGTTTTTTTTTTTTTTTTTTTTTTTTATTGAAGGCCAAAGAGAACTTAATTTAATTGGTGGGAAGATAAAATAGGGCTGCATTTACAAACAGGTTATCTTCCTACTGTCAAGTCATCTCACCTGCTCTGTCAATCGGTTGAATTTAATTGTTCCAGGCCTCCTAGTTTTATAAAGCTCTTCCTCTCCTCTCATTCCTGATTACCCTGCCTCTGCATAATATATTCTCTTTACAGGTGACTGCGGGTCTGTAGGAAAGCCTTGAAGGAGTGCATGATTAAAAAAAGACATGTTAAGCAAAGCTAGAAAAGCCCAGGGCCAAATACTTGCACGTACTATACTAATATATTACTTAGAAGGTATAGCAGACTTTCCATCTGCAGCTATCATGTCTTGAAACTGGTTATTTTTCCAAGAGCTGCATACAATTTTAAATGATTGAGGGGAGAGGTGATGGGGTTTAAGACTGCCTACTTTTCAACGTGGCTAGATGAGATGGACCACAGTGGTCCATTCTGGCCCTAACCCTGTGATGCTGTGGACAGAGAAGCGTAGGCAAGACACAAGCAGTTAGTTCTCCAGCAAAAAACCCGCTCTGGCATGACTAAGTGGCAGAAATGCCAAAACCCCTTTTTAGTCTAAATTCCCTTGAGTATCTGATACAACCTGCACAGTGGATTGGATTCTGTGTCTGCTGTCTGTAGCAGAGCCATGGCGGTGCAGAGCTGAGCGTGTGTAGTTTCACGGGCAGGTTTTGCAGCCTGGCCTGACCTCTGTGTTGCAGCAGCTACAAAGCTAGCAGCATGTGAGCTGGCACATGTACCTAATTCAGGTACAGCTGTAGGAGCTACAGCCATATCTCGATTAAAATCAGATTAGCCTACCCTATATTAGGTAGGCTTCAGCCAGCTCTTACATGTTCAGATAGCTATTTTCCAAGTCTCTCTTTAAGCCAGCAACACCACCGTTACCAGGCTTGTCAGCACTTTTCAAAGACTTTTCTACATTTTTAATGACTTGTACCCACACCATCCAAGGGGAGATGCAGCCTAGGCTGGCAAATTGCTTCTTTGACTCTTCAGATGAAATAAAATAACTCACCAAAGGACTTTTCAAGGCCTGGATGGGCTCATACATACTGCTAAGCCAAACCGATACTTTGAACAGTATTTTAATTGTACTGCAGTCACAACACAGGACAGAATATCAGCACACTGGGACTTTCTATCTGCTCTCCTCATATCGGCCTACTTCTCAAATCTTCTTTGGGGCACTGGAATACAATGATTACACAAGCAATTATGCCTTAGGTTGAGTCTAACATTAGAGGCTGATATCAGCGCCCTGTGCCATCCCCATGCTCAAAGCTTGAGCAGTTTTTGTGCTCCTTCCCTTCCTCCATTGCTCCATCACTACCACAAAGACGACAGATGTTCACAAACAGGGTCTTACCTCGCAGTGAAGGCAATATTCAACATTTAAATGGGATTGGTGGCTGAGAGAGGCATGAAAGCTGAAAAAATCCAATGTGTTAGTGAATGTCAAATGTGATAGATAGAGCCTGAACCAGTCAAAGCAATTCTTAAGAGTTCAGCAATACTCTGCTTATGAGCATGCAATATCTTGATCTCCGTCTCTCAACCTGAAATGAAGATGTATGCTGTATGCCTTTCTGATCCATTTGACTCACCTTACCTGGGATTATTTCCCACAAGGAATATACCTGGAATCTGCTGTGACAGTTAAATTCCTCTTTGTCTTCCTTTTCTATTTTTCCTTGTCTTCCTAATTGAAATTAGCCTAAATGAGATCAGATGAGTTCTGCCTGGATTCCCCTGGTGATTCAGCCATGCCTCAGGCACTAAGCAGAGACCAGTGAGTCAGCAGGAAATGAAAAGGAACAACTAACCCACCCTTTTTCTTACCATCCTTGTCTCCTAACCCTCCTTTGCCCGTGAAGAAGCTACAGCTCACTCAAGAAATCCATTAAGAGGCAGTTGTTCTCCCCATTGTCAAAAAAAAAAAAAGATTAAATCCAGCTCAGAGGTAAATGGGGGGGAAAGGAGGACGCATAGAATTAAATACATACCTCCAAAACATAGCTACTTTTATCATGCAACTTTACATTTGCTGTAATGAAGTTGCAATGTAGCACTACAACAGAAAAGCTGACAATTCATTTCTATCCTGGAGATGGACAAGACTTCAGAACATCATACTACAGAAGCCAATCCTCTCCTGTTGCAGGCACCTTTCTCAACTGGTCAAACAACACCCTAAAGGCAGTTAGAGTATTTGCCTCCACTGGAGGAAGAGAAGTCAAGCCCTAATGGTAATGGGGTGGGGGCAGAGAGAAAGAGGGAGAAGTCTCAAACTGTCTCTCAAGCACAAGAAGTCTCAAACACAGTCTCAAGCTGTGGGGGTGCTCACCCATCACTAACGGGGATAATGGGCACTCCTCATGCCTCCTTCCACCTTTGTAAATCTATGCCTCATCTATACCAGTCACCTAGGCTGCTCCAGAGCCCCGTTCCTCTGGTGGATAGTCAGTCTCCTCTAATTTTCTGCCCATTTTTATTCATGGCCAGTTTATACCCATTTGCTCTTGTGCCAACATTGTCTTTTAGCTTAAATAGCTCTTCTCCCTCCTTGACGTTTATCCCCTTAACGTGTTTATAGAGAATAATCATATCCCGTCTCACCCTTTGTTTTGTTAGACAAGTGGAGTGCTTTTGTAGTCTCCTCACATCTGACAGGCTCTCCATTCTCCTGGTCACCCCCACAGCCTTCTTCAGCATCCGTTCCTGCTGGAGCCCAGCTAGCCACGTGACTGGCTGGTGCTGAAGACGGTGTTCCCGATAACGCCTCAGCAAAGCCTCATACAATGACATTAAAAATTCCCCGTCTGTCTCAGAAATTCTTCTCATCCTAAGATTGCATTCGCTTGTTTCTCACCTGCATCCCAGAGGTGGCTCACAGTTGTGCTAGCTGATCACAGGATGACTAATACCTTGGTCCTTTCCCCCTTCTGTCATTTCCAATTTATGAATTTATTTATTCTGACACATAGCAGAAATTCTCATGTTAATCCCAAGAATGTAACCTTTCGCTCTGCACTATCTAATTTCATCCTGCTTCCATTATCCTCAAGGTCACCCAATGCTTCCTTCACGATCTCTCTTTTGTCTTGAAAGTCCCTCAGTTTTGTTTCATCAGTTAATTTCATCAGCACACTCTTTCTTTGCAATTTTATTCCTAATCCCTGTCTTCTTCAGCCTTTGGTAATAATTTCCTGTCTAGTATCGCCTTCCTGAAGTCCAAAATAAATGAGATTTGACACAGTTTTTTTCTCTCTAGAAAGCTGGTTCTCTTCCCCAAGGAAAGTACCTGGTTAGTGTGTGATGACTGCACTTTGGCAAACCTGGACACCATTCGGCCCACTTACCTCCCTGCCTGTAATTATTTTTACCTTCACAACTTTCTTTGGTTCTTTTAAAAATGCACCTACACAGATATAGGCATCTGCTCACTGTTAAAAATGAGAATAATTTTAAAAGCACCAAATAACTGAAACCAGACCAAAAAATAGTTTCAAGCTGAATCAGGGTATTTTTCTTTTTTTTTTTTGTTTGTTGTTATTGTTTCATCCCCCACTCCCTCACATCTGAGAAATTCTTATTATGATTCAACCCAGATGAATAATTTCCCATTCCTCTCTAAATTATACTACACATTGCCAGCCTGACGCTGCTGTAAAACCTTAGGAGTTTCACAAAGAGGCCCCTGAGCAGATACACATTGCTTATCAAGAGGGCTGCTGGAGAAGGCCGGGTTTGGGGGGTGGGTATTGTTGGTTAGGAAAGGGCGGAAGGGGAGTGGGTTATCTGCGTGCAGCAGGTACTTCCATCTCCTTTGAAACAGTGGGAATCCACATGCTTCATATGAGCCAGGAGCGTGTTCTCACAAATAATGACTTGCATTAATAATGTTGTCAACCCCCAAGTGCTGGTGGCCTCTTTCCAGGTGCTAGTGGCTGAATTCAAAAGGGCTGATTCACATAAGGCCTGGAAAATAAAAATAAAAATCAAGAGGCTTATCAGAAGCTTTACCAACCCTTTTCAGCAACCTCATTAAGCTAGCCAAAGGAAAATGTTTAAAATCCTAGCTGCCACTGGAGACATGTAAAATCAGCTGGGCAACACAGAGGTGAACAGGCTACAAAGACCAAGTGTACGTAGCCTGGTAGGGAGCGACAGAATGAAACGGCTTAGCCCTAAAACTAGTGTTCCCCTACATTAATTAAGTAAACAAACTCTAAATTCCAGACAAGATCCAAGTGTGCATCACCTACCGGTGAGCACCCACTTCATGTGTGAGGCTACGCTCTCCTGGGTAATGAGGTCTGCAAGATAAACCTGCAGTGTAACCTCTGCCCTCCCGCATGACCTACCAGCGCAACCTCTCCCCACGCCGCCATCCTAAAGATCCTAAGGCACTCCCCAGCAGAAGAGATGACTGGTGAAAAATGATCCTGCTCTCCTGGAAACAGCACTTATTTCTCCTTAATTTTATCCTCATTTTTTTTTGGATTGTGTGATCATACAGCCTATATGTGAGTCTCTCCTAACAGCCATTGAATCAGTTGGCCAGTTTCAACCCAGTTTGGCAGAGGAGCACAAGTCTCAAAGATACTGAGCTCTGAACAGCTTAGTGCAAAAAGCCAGACAGGTAGAGGAGGGCCTTTTTAATGTCTTTATGGACAGAATGGTTGTCATGTGCGGTGTGCTTGTCACTTAATGAACACTGGGAGACCTACACAGGGGCTCAGTCTTGAGACACAAATCTGCAGGAGACTAAGCTTCTTTGGTTTCACAGAACTAAGGTTTACATTAGACATTCAGGTCTCATCTGCCCTGAAAAGCTAAAGAAGTGGATGAATTACATTTTTATATGAGACAATAAAGCAAAATTCAAATGATGGCAATAAAGAAAGAATTTTTGGGCATGTGTGAGACTCTGAATGAACCCCAAGTCATTACTTCTGCCCTTTTATACCCCATCTATACGTATAGTTCTGTGTTGGATGCTATAGGACAGAGAGGACAGGAGGTACATGACAGCCATTAAATTTTTTTCACAAGCCCTCATATAAAAGATGCATTGGGTTGCCCCAGATTTTGCTGTCGGGATGGGAAAGTGCTGAAGAAGTTGCCATAAGTTTGGTCTCCAGACTACAGCCTTCATGACACAGACATTCCTCTTGACCTGAAGTAAAGCCTAGTCTTACCTCCCAGCTTCAGCCAGTTTCTGTCCTCCCCACAGCCAGGAGGTGCTTGAGACACCCTACTGTTGCAAGAAAGAATGTCCCTGTATCCATGCTGTGAGCCATATGGCTAATTCCTGGAGTCAAATGAAAACAAATGGGCCTTGATTTACCTAAACACCACCCTGTGTTCTGCTAGTTCTTCTCAGCTTCATATAAACATCTTACTGTTTCTACCTGCCCTTTTCCCTAAACAAGTGTTGACAAAATCACATTTAATTTCAGGAGCTAGTTAACATCGTGGTAAAAGGAAAACGTTTCTTAAAGAATTCACATCCGTATCCTGCAATGCTTACAGTAAATATCCTTGAGGTTTTTCTCTACTGAAATGGGGCAATACCAGCCAGAACACCTCTGACATTTCTAAATATTTGCTCACACTAGCGTATACATTGCTTTAATGCTGGAAAAAACAGAACAGCCCCTTAAGGCAGTCTCATTTCTATTTGCATACAAGTAATAGTCCAGTTTGACTAAGCTACACAGCTTTCCAGCACTTTTACATTAGAGTGACTGCATCCACACTAAGGGTGGCTGATAAAACAGCATAAAATCACTTTTCTAAATGAACAATTAGAAATGGACACAAAATTTGCATAGAGATAGCAAGCTAGGGAGAGATGAAACCCTTCTCCCCTTTGGGTTATCTTTGTACAGCAAGAAAATGAAAATTGGTGCTAATGCTTGTACAATTCTATAGGCATATGAAGTAGTATAAAAGTACTACCAAAAAGTCAGGTATCAGTGTTAATATTATAGCACGTAAATAATAAAAAAAAAGGAAACATTGTGGTTTCAGGTGTAGCGTAAAGCAAGAGGGCCGTCATGAGAGCCGAAGTAGAGAGACACTCATTGGAGTGAAGTTGGATTCTGTCTCTACCCTGACAATTTCCTTCCTTATTCAAAGTGATTGTTTCTGCCTCTCATTTGCATAAGCACTTTGCTCATTAACATGCAGTAAAAGGAAAAATGAGCTGGGGGTGGGGAGAAGGAACGGGCCACTGATAGAATAAAAAATGGTTTAAATCAGGGAAGCACAAAGGTCATATCAACGCCAGGACGATAAGAGCTGAGGTCAGTGAAGGCCATGGCACCTCGCTGTCATAATCACTCAGAAAAAGGAGATGGAGCTGACATTCGTTCCTTACTCTTCTATAGTACACAACTATCTCCCCTCTCCAGTTCTCCTTCACTTTCCTGCTCCCTCCCACCACTTTCTCTCCATGGTGCTGCCTCTTTTAAGCCAGAGCTGTTTGGGCCAATTCTGCTCTCATCCCAGCTGATTTTCAAGCGCTGAGTCCATTTTCATCTCCCCCACCAGAAAAAGAACCAGCCTTCCAGGTTTGTTGGTAACTGCCCTTGAGGGACAAACACACAGCTGGTGGAGAGTGGAGCTGAGGATCCACCCCCAAAATAGCCCCCAGGGAGGCACAGAAGAGGCAGTTCAGGCTGGAACAGCCACTTTGCTGTGGTATATGTTAAGATTTGCGCTGGATTTGTGACAGACGTGGCAAGCGCTGCCCAAGGGGGTGGAAGACAACAGAAGCTTCTGCCCGATGCTGCAGGCAGGACACATGGACAGCTCACGCTCTCAGCCAGTGGATCCTGGCTCATGTCACTGGCTTGATACAACATCTGGCTTCCTCATTCTTGCTCCTTCCCACTGGCTCTCTCCTATTACAAGGACAGTCTGCTGCTAACATGGCTTCAGCCCAGGAAATAACTCCATTTTCAGGGCTGGCCAGACTCAGACTGAACAACAGGAAAGCAATAGAAAGAAGAAAAGCAAATAGGACTAAACAGAGAAGGGAGATGAAGCACTATATAGGCTGAAAGGGACATCACAAGATCATAGTGCTTTCTGATGTCCTAACCATTCTCACCATACCTGTGTAACTGTGTTCTTAAGAAATCACCAGTGGTGGTGACCACTCCCTTCCTACATGATCTGCACCATGGAGTCTCTGCCCTTACCATTGCAGAATCTCTATCCCAGTGAATCTCTCTTGTAATAAAAACCTGCTAATTTTCGTCCTTATCAACAGGAAAAGGAGAAGATGGTTGCCTTTGGTTTTGCAGAAGCTTTCAGCGTTTTGGAGGCTACTTTCACCAGTGTTCATGGGTACACATCAAAGGAACAAGATTGCTAACCATAGCATAGACAGGACTCAGACATAATTGGTCATGTTAGTGTAACCAACAGCAAATACTTGAGACAGGAACACGCATTTATGTATTGCTTATATTAGGCTATGGAAAAAAGTGAGTACCATGTGTTAACTAGCACACAGTGAGAAACAACTCATAACCACCTTGCGTGCTTTTGCAGTGTAAATGATGCAAAAGGAGGAAGTATCGATGGAGAGCTAAACCAGGGAGCCTAAAACTCCTGTGCTGTCCCTCACAGAATCACAGTATGGTGAGGGTTGGAAGGGACCTTGGGAGATCATCTAGTCCAACCCCCCTGCTAAAGCAGGGTCACCCAGAGCAGGTTTCACAGGACATCACCCAGGTGGGTTTTGAATACCTCCAGAGAAGGAGACTCTGCAACCCCCCTGGGCAGCCTTTTCCAGTGCTCTGACACCCTCAAAGTAAAGAAGTTCTTCTGCATATTCAGCTGAAACCTCTTATGCTTCAGTTTGTGCCCATTGCCCCTTGTCCTGTCGCTGGGCACCACTGAGAAGAGTCCTCTGCCTTTCCTACACCTTTTGGGTCCATTATTCTGCTTCTGGAACTCGTCAGGTAAAGGTTCTTGATCTGATATCTCAGCGGTCTTTCAGTAGTCAATACAGGAATGAAAAAAGATCCCCCTCCAACCACCCTCAGTGTCCACAGAAGCAGCATCTCCTCGAACACAGCAAAAGTGTCCAATACAGGGTGACTTCCAGACTGTATGAATCAAGGCTTCCTGTCACACTCTGAAAGATACCATTTCAATTTGTGAGTTTGGAAAGAATCAAAGGAACATGACTTCCATCTTCATGAGTGACACCATTAGCCTAAACACAACAGTGATGGTTCCTACCTCTATGAACTTCACATGCTAGAGCAAAACATAAGTGGTTCAGAGGTCAGTGTGAGCTATGCGCTTTCCCAACCTCGCAGCTTAGAGCCCAGTCTGCACAGAAATGGTGATTTGGCCTTTGGCTAATTAACATAGCTAGTCCACACCAGGAGGGAAATGATAAAAATCTTCACCCACAGCAGTATTTGTTTAACTACACTCTATTGTAGGTGTGATTACATCATTATTGCATCACTGAAGATGTAATAACAGCACATACAGACATGCCCATGTTGATTTTCAACAAACAACATGGCAGTTGCTCCAGTGCAACATGGAGCTCATTGAGAGCCAAGTACCCCCCAAAATACCCAAGTGTTTAGAAGGTAGCACTGAAGGCTATGCTGTACCATGGCTGTTGGCACCAAAGATGGTTTGGTAATGAGCAGAGCTAATCACACCCGCTGTCAGAGCTCTGTGGAGGCATGGTAACCCTCCAACTTTCAGGTGAACTGATGCAAATTCTCATGGCCTTGGGAACTGATGCCCACGTCGCTTAATTTCAGCAAAGCTACACTGTGCTCCATCAAGTTACCTTATTTGCAGCACAAACGCAGCCTGTGCTGGAGAAACAAACCCAGATATTTATTGAACAATACGAAGGAAGAATATCATTCTACAGGAGATGGAGAATTACTTCATTTCTATAGGCCACATTATTATGCAAATAATCATCTTTGCTGTCATAAAACTTGATAGATCAGGACATAAAATTTAGGAGGTGATGAGCTTAGCGCGCTATTCTCTGTAAGCGCAGGTGTAGCTAGTGTGCCTGTGGTTTGTCAAGACCATGGGAACAGTGCTCCTCATGCCTCCACAAGAGATTTTCAGTACTGCCCTGCAGCTTTGCTTTTTGGGCACTGTCTCTTTGTTTTGTTTTGCAAAGGGTCAGCAGCATGCTATGCTCACAACAGCAGCCTTCAGGCAGCCCATCACCACAGCACTGCTGACGTTTCAGTGCAGAGTGCTTTAAAGCTAAGAAAGTATTTTTATGGGGTGTTAATAGTCCCACGCAGCTGACTTCCCCAGTGACCCAGGCAAGGTGTAGCAAATGAACTGAGCTGTTTTACTAGACACCACAATTGTGATAGAGACAGTGTCTAAATCTTCAGAAGTGTTCGATTGGAGTGAAATCTTATTTGGCATGTAGTCAATAGCCCAGTGAAAGAACAGAGCATTGTCCAGCAGCATTCCCAGAGGTATCTGGCACACGTAATAGAGGCTGGGGATAATACAAAAAAAAAAAGCCCCAACTTGGATTTTCAGATTGTTAATCAGGCTTACATTTCGCTGGAGGAAAAACAATACTTCCTGGTTTTGTCTGTTTCCCAAGGCTGTTGAGACACCCAGAATCTGTCAACTAGCCACAACAAATAAATGGAGAAGTGTGATGTTGCAGAGGAAGGATCTTATCCTATGTTGGGCAGAAAAGCCACCATAAAAGGGATTAGACAAACTCTTCAAGTGGAGCTAAACAATGTGGAGTGTCTGTTCAGTGGGCTGAACAATGTCTGACACAGGTAGTCCATAAACCGTCAATCCCTGGAGGCTAGAAGCACATCCCAAAGAAATAATTTCTCTATACTTGCCTGTTTTTCATATGCTTCCCAGAAACGCCGGGTACTGGGTACTGGCTTATTTGCCTGGGTTTTTTTTCTATTTAAATATATTTTATTTTAAGATTTTGTGTTTCAAGTTGTTCCATTTCAGGTCCTTGGTTGTGCCTAACTGAATGATAGCTGTTGTTCCTTGAAAAGAAGTTCCCTCAACAATCTCCATTTTATTGATAGATTAGCGGTGGCTGAAAAATAACGGCATCGCTCTCTTTCGTGGCTTTCTCAAATACCTGGATCAAGTCACAGCAACATAGCCAGTGCCATTCCCAGGGACTAAGAGCTTTAAAGTTTGTAGAGTTGGTACCAGCTTCCAAAGAGCATTGTACCATACATATAAACTCTTGCCTAGGCCATAGCTCTCATTTCCCCTTGTGTCCACTTCACTCTCAGGTTTGATGCTGGCTGTAGCCGATGTGCAATGAAGATTTTCTCCAGATCTCCAACGATTCCTGACTGCAGCCCTGAGGAAAAGGCAGCCAGGTGCCTATGAGAGCAGGGAGCAGATTTCATACCAAAACATTCCCAACAGAGCTTATAGGCAGGGCCATGTGGGCATTTTACTAATCGATGGATTGGCAGAGCTACAGTGCTTCAAGCTATAAAAAAAACCCAAACCCAACACTGTGAAAGCTTGGATGGAAAGAGGGGGGCCATCTACCAGCCACAACAGAGCTGTGCGCATAGGAGCTGTAAAGAAAGGGATGGAGCAGCTGGAGAGCATGCCCAGAGGGAGGGAGGGCGGGCAGAGAAATAACACATGAAAGGAAACACTGCTTTGCCCTATCCCTGAATATGGTGTGCCATCCTCTAAGCCTAAGGGTTAAAAATACAGGCATGCCTGCAATCGTGTACTTCCTGAGCAGTGTTCAATACAAAAATGGAAGCAAGAGTGAAGGAATTTGAGGCAATTTCCTGGAATCCCTCAGGAGAGATTCAATTTAGCTTGGCTGACTTGCCCCCTGCTGAGAAAAAATTACTCTTCACTCAGAATAATAATACTAATTATTATTATTATTATTATGACTGCTTACATAATAGCATTACCTTTCAGTCACCACCAGAATCCAAAACTTGTCGTGCTGCACGTTTTACGTACAGTGACTATCCTTTTCCCATCTCCATCAGACAAGACAGGATATAAGGGGAAACTTACCATGACTCACGAGGCAGGAGAGGTAGTAGTGCCAGCCATGGAAATCTGGTATCTCCCAGCGCAATTATCTATCTCCTCGGGTCCTCTGTCTGTTTGGCTGGGTGAACTCCAAGCTGCATTGGATTATTTTTCACCTCTGTACTCACTGAGCCATCAAGCTGAAGGGAATGCATAAGGCTACGGCAAGCTTTCAGTTTATCCCTCCACTAATTCTGCTCTTTCGCTACCCTGCACCATAAAGTTGACAGTGATAGTTTTAGTTCTGGCCTAATGTGAAGAGGACATAAGGTGGGACTGAAGGTACAAATATCCACCATGAAATCTAGCAGAGTGGTTGGAGTTACCAGGTTTGGCTCTGTTACTCCTTTTTAGTAGAGGATACAGTCCCCTCAGCTGGGACATGGGAACTGGTGATTGGTGTCCCCTTTCCCCAAAATGTGCACAGGAAAAGCTTTGTTTAAGCTGCCTGACTTTGCACTGAAACAGATAAGGAGCGCGCACAAGCTCTGCTGCATAAACACTGAATAACAGCTGGAAGCTGTTATATCTCTAACCTTCCAGGGCAGATACATTAGAGATCTTCCTCTCACCTTTGAAATGCCTGGACTTTCAGCTGAGTAGTTCTGAGTCTTGTGATGCTGTGGGTTTAGCAAAAAAGTCTGTGGGAGCTTCCATTATTAACTGAAGCTGTTTGCTCACCAAGGGTGTATGATGTGCATTACACATGACAGACAGCAGGGCCTGAAGACACAGAGCTATAAGAATCTGTAACAGTCCAGACATTGAAAAAGCACGCAGACCCTGAAGAAGTTAAAAAAAAATTCCCACTGGTTCCATTTCTTTGTTCCCTGGGGGGGCGTCCTCTCCATTTTTAATTTGTGGTGTGCTTTCTTGCTGGCCGGAGGGTGCTGCAAGGCATCCAAGACACTAATCTTTCTAATAAAATATTTCCTTCTGGATACAGAAAGTGCCAGAAGTTTAAAAAAAGAGAGAAAGGGGGCAATCTCAAAATCAACTTGCAACTGATAAGAATAGAAAGGTCAAGTTCTTCTCAGCATAGCTGGTATTTGCTTTCATATTCACATCTCATTGCCTCGCATCAAGAATAAGAAGTGGAAAACTAGTCTCACGGATCAACAAGCATCACCTGCCATGAAAGAAGGTTCTGGGATGGGAGTCCAAGTGTGTGAGCCAAGACAATTGGGTTGCCCAACTGCATCTGTCACTGACTTGTAAATCACCTTCTCTAGCAATGTCATGAGTTTTCAAACTCTGAGAGAGAGCCAGCAGTGCTTAGCAAGCTCATGAGACAAATACTGGTTGTAGGAAGCAGAACTTTGGATGGCTTCAGCATCCAACTCGGTCAAGCAATACACAGCCAAAACCTCGGTGGCCTTTTATAACCTTCCAGAAAGGTGTGGTTAAACAGCACTGGCGGTCAACAAAAGAGACAGGAGGAGCAGCAAACTGGTTAGAGGAAAAGTCCCTGTAGGTCTCAAGGAAGAGGCTCTGTGAGTTATCTTCTTAATTTTGCCCAAGGCTTCCTATTTCAAATGGAAAATATGGAGAGCAACTTTTACTGGAAATCAGATCCAGAGTGCCTCAAATTAGAGACATACCGCCTCCACCCACTCGTCACCTCTAAATGAAAATGTCAGCCTTAATTCATGAACGGTTTTTAAATCCTTTGATGGAAAGGACTTGAAAAGCGGCAGGTATTATCATAAGCGTGCAGCGCTGGTACCGGGCGCACGGCTACTTTATGAGCATGCAGTGCTCTTCCCCATCCTCCCACCCTGGAAAGTTATAATGTATCTCTGGGGCAGGTTGATATTTGCACTTTGTTGACACCCAATAAATAATAATCCAAATATTTGCACACATGGAATATTTTGTGACATTATGGAGCTGACAGACCCTGATTATTCGGGAGCTGCTTTGTGCGCAGAGCTCCCATTGGTTTCAAAGTAAGTGCGGAGTTCAGAACAGCTGCAGAGTAAGACCCGTGACATTTATGTTTATGATATAGGAGAGACCTTATCATTTGCTGGTTCTGTAGTCACAAAGCCAGAATAGCTGATGAGGGGCCTTTGCCGGTATCTCCAACATAATCACAATATACACAACCGAGGTGTCTTGGCAAGTAGTAAGCGATCGAAGGGGAACAAAAGGAGATTGGCAAGGGGTGCTGCAGGGCAGGAGAGGGGGCACTGGCAGAGCTGGTGGGGGACCCATGGGCTGGGAGAGCTGGTTGGCAAGGGGAGCCCCGGGCTGGGAGGTATTGGGGGGCTGCAAGGCAGGAGGGGGCACTGGAAGAGCTGGGTGTGGGGGCTCTGGGTGGAAACAGCAGGACTGCTTTGTGGGGGGCACTGGCGCAGCCAGCGCAGAAGCTAACAGAGCTCGTATGCCATCTGCTGCTACGCTATTAACTGCTATTAGTCACCGAGCTTCACGAGCATGAAATTTCCTTAGTTGCTGAAAAGGAAGGAGAAAAGCCTAGAATGTGGCTTAACTTTGATTAAGCACCAACAAATTTGGGACAATTTAAACAAGAGGGATTTCAAACATCTCATTGAAGTATGTTGCAAAATTTCTTCCTCGCCTGGGGGAGGTACACACACTGAGCACACCCCATCGTACTTCTCCTTCCGCAGCACTTTTGTCAGCAAGATAAGGAGAAAGTATTTGCGTGTGGTTAGGGAAGGAGCTATGGATTTGCTAAATGGATTTGTATCCTGTTCAGTTAGAGTGATGGTTCAGCACATTCCAAAAAAGATGGAAGGAGACAGTAGTACGAATAGAAACAGCTTTCTCAATTATCCTAGTTAAGATAGATGTTGGTAGGCTTAGTAATCCTCATGCTTCAGGGCTTTTGCCGATCAGCAGCTTGGGTCAGGAAGAAGCATCCTACACCTTGTCATGGTGTAATGCCACACAATTAGATTTGATGCCTCCTTCTCACCTGCTGGCTTTGGCTCTTTGCTGGGGTAGGACACGGGGCCCCTTGTGACTTCGCAAGGGAAGGTTCCACTCCCAGAACTGCTCTGGGGGTTACAAAGGCTGCCCTTAACGTATGGAAAGATGAATGCAAAATGGAACTGTTGATTCTCTTCCTGCTAGCACTCGCCCTGGAAGCCAAACTTGAGCTCCTCCAGTTGAATGGGGAGGGAGATGGAAGGCGGGAGCAGAGGCAACCTGATGTGACTGTCACCTGGCCACAACAGAGTGACACGGCTCGATTTAAACAGCAGGCTGGAGAACTAATGCATTTGCAGATAAAGGCTGAAGGCACTGCTTTGAGAAAATTATAATCTCCTTCCTCAGACAAGAGGGAGAAGTGAAATGCATCTGCCAGATTATTAGCTGTGAACGATTTGCTCAATCTTACTGAGAACGCCGTACGTACAGCAAGATTTGGTCACAACATGGGCCCAGCCAGCATCCAGCAGTTCAGTAGCAGGCCAGAATTTGGTGACAGCCACACCAGCCAACCTGGGTACCAGGCAGAAAAAACAGACCAGTTTGTGCACCTGGGACTCGTAAGGTATGGTTGGACCATGCAGTAAATCTGATCCTGGGGCTATCAGGACTGGACCAAAGGCTCTGCAGCCGTGTCAGAACTGCTTGAGCTGGTGTAAGTTCTCTCTGTTAGAACTAATTTGGCAAAAGCATTTTGATGAAGTAAGTTTGCACTCTGCCAGTGCTCACCAGTCCTGTCCCGTAAGAGACCCTGCGCTTCCCAGTGGCTCCTTGCATCTCTCTTGCCTGCGCCATTCAGGATCAGGTTGCCCTTGCCCGGCAAGCCAGGCACCTGCGGTTTTGGGCACAGGGCGAGGTGGCTAGGAATTCACAGTTTCCCAACTAACCACGTCCTAGCTGAGGCACTAAAGGAAGCTGTTCTCTCTTCACGACCATACATTACAGCCATTGTTAGTCAGTCATTGTAAAGTGCTCTTGGAGCAGCGGCAGATGTCCTATTACACTGAGAGAAGTAAGACACCTGGGTTCGTTACCACCTAATTAGGTTCTCCATGTGATTAACTACTTGTGCTGCAGACAAAGAAGCAAACTACCCAAATGAATGCCAACAGAAGACAAGCTGGCATGGCAGCAGCAGGCACCTGACAGGCACACGCAGATCTGTAACTCATCTGGCTTCCTGATGGAGAGTGAAGGATTTTTAGTAAAAGTTGTAAAACTATAATCAGAAACTCTGTGATAGCATATGCTTCACCTGAGTCACAGTTAGGTCCTTCATGACCCCCACAAACCTTTGTCATCACACACACAGAATCCATTTTGATACCTACCGCTGGCCCATCTGACCTACTTAAACGTTTGTGCCTCCTCTGCAGAGTCCTCAGCATCTTCCAGACACCACAGCATCTCCTCCAAGCCACCTCCACCTTCCCAGCAGGGTACACTTCTCTATATCTTCCTGTACTCCTATCCTGAAAGCCTATGCTGTCCCTCTACATAAGACCATTTCTGTACCTGTGTCCCATAACAAAAGCTTCTGCTGGGGAAGCCCTTTTGGCTAGTCCTGAGGTTTGGCTGTCTTCCTCCTTCCCCCATCGCCTAAGCCCAGCAAGGTAACAAAGCAAGCCTGCAAAACCATCTCTCTTCGTGGAGAGCTTCCCAGCCTGCCAGAGCTGAGGCTGCAGTATTCCTGCGCAAGCCTGAAGGCAGCAGGCTGGATTTCCTCTTGAGCGTCTGATCCAGCCCAAACACAGATCCACATTCAAACTGTCTGAAGCCTCCAATCAATCAGTGAATTGCGCTGAATGCCCTTAGGAAAAAAAGATCTTTGATGAGGCTTTGCTGCTAGCAACCACTCCAAATCCATTAGCTTTCACATCTGGAGTTCCAACGAACAATAAAAATGAGCTTGATGGCCTCAATCTTGTCCTCATTTTTCAACATCACAATAACCTGGCTCCACTAAACACAATTCAGCATGATTGCCTGACTCTGCTCAGACTTCGGGGATACCCAGAACCACTATAGCTGCCAGAGAAGAGGGTCAGGACAGAGGGTGCTTTGGCAAAACTCTGTGTGTGTGTGCACATATGCATATTACGGAAAGATAAGAAGGACCGGAAATGGAGAGGACGCTGCAGGGTAGGATCAGGGGTATTGGCAGAGCTGCACAACATACATCCACTCGGAATTTTCTCAGTCATACATGAGTATCTGCACAGGACTATCGCTTTTACAATGTGGCCACCTCTTGCCCAATTTCCGCCGCTTTTGGAAGCGTAACTGTTACTTCCCCTGTTGTGGACACTGCTGCTGTCCCCTCGTAAGCCCACCCACGCCTGCATCCCCATCCCTGGGCAATGGAGGGCCTTGCCTCACAATTGGGCTGTAAAGGAAGGAGGGCTTGCTCTGCCTCCCAGGAATCCCACAGGGAGGACCCAGCTGATTCCAGGTGACCTGAAATACGAAGAGGTGGCAGCGTGGAGCGGACGGCGGCTGGGATAATTGCGTGATTTGTGCTCATGATGAAAGCTGTTCCAATGCCAGCCTGGGCTGCACGTGCTTGGACTAGTCCCAGTGCTGCAAAGAGCCCAGCATGGCTCTGCATCTGTCGAGCCAGTTGCCTGGCAGGTGGGCAGAGCCTGCGATCTGGAGTACCAGCTTTTGGATGCTTCTCTTGGTTTCTTTAGGAGCTTCCGATATCACAAACGGTTATTCCGATTCACTTTATTTTTAGTTGCATTTCTGAGGTGATGTTGGTGCCAAAGCAAGGTGGAAAACCTGATGGCAGCCATCACGTGAGGGACTCTGGTCCTTCCACTGGCTGCGTGAGCAGCCAACCTTTACCCAGGGTTTCCCTGGTTTAGTTCAACCTTACTTCCAATTACCTGGCCCCACACACATACCCTCCAAGAGCCCTCTCTGTCTCGTGTGAAGGGTAGTTGGTAGTGGCAGTGGCTTCTCTCTTTCCTTTCCCCCTTTTCTTTCACACCACAGCCCTGGTCCGGGCTCCCTAACCCCACCTCTCCCTCCTTGCCTTTTACAAAGAAGGAGCCCATGCTGAGACCTCTGTGTGAAACCATCAACAGCATCTGCTAATGGGCAGCCTAACAGCCATTTAATGGGCCTGGTAAAGCTAATAGATTTGTAAAGAAAATATGAGCGACAATAGCCAAAGAGGAGTGCTCAA
Organism: Gorsachius magnificus; assembly: GCA_034008185.1. Classification (NCBI taxonomy): domain Eukaryota; kingdom Metazoa; phylum Chordata; class Aves; order Pelecaniformes; family Ardeidae; genus Gorsachius; species Gorsachius magnificus. The sequence goes on from CM067081.1 coordinate 128,679,389, forward strand.
AAGCAGGCAAAACTGGCAGAGTCTTTGCCACTTGGACTCAAGTAGCTGAAGCAGTGCCTGCAGCCAGGCAGGAGCTTCGCTAGCTTTCCAAAGCTGCCACACGTTCCCAGGAAGGAGACTTCATCTGAGAATGCCACTCTCTGCCCCGCCGGCAAGGTTGTATGAAGGATCACCTTCAACAGCTCCGCCAGATGCTGCCACCTCTGGGGGTCGGCCTCCCCCAGGCTGAGGAGCAGGTCACTGCTGGAGTCACCACGTTTAATATACTCACAGTTCAGAGAAAGGTCTGTTAAGACCTCATCCCACAGACTCCTCTTCCCCAAACGTGGCTGAGCCTACCTATCAGAAGCAGCCAGATTTATTTGATCCTGTCAGAATTTATACCTAAATCTTTTAATACTTATTTTCCTTATGTGTAGCCAAAAGTTTTATGAGACACACTAACCCCTGCTCAAGAAACAGACAATATATTTTGAAGGATATTGTATCTAGCTGACACATCATATAAATTCCTTTTGCCACCCCGGTGCCCACCTCTAGTTACACAGCCACCGTGGAGTGAACACCAGTCCATCTCTCGCCGGGGCTCCTCTAAAGGCCTTTATCGCTCTCCACACATGCTGCCTGTGCAGGATGCCCACGCCTGCAAATAAAAGCTGAGCTGAAATGAGTCAGATTGTTGTCAGATGATCTCGCTGTTTTGGTGTCAGCATTAGTGGCACTTCCAGGGTAGGATATGCATGATCTTAACAGACTTTTCTGCACCTCTGGAAGATGTGTAGGGGTCAGAGAGGGAGCCACATGGTCAGCTTGAGGACAACCCACCCTGGTGCTGTGAGATAGGATGTCTTGGCACTGCAGCCTGACTGTGTTGTTTTTCAAGCTGTGTACACAGCAGTGGCAGGAGATGTGCTCTCACCCCACCAGCATGTCCGCTCGACACATACACCAGAGTTTACCAAAAATGTCAGGAACTTTCTCGGTACAGCATCATAACATTAGTCTCATGCACAACCCTGAGTCTCTGCCTGCTCCCCCGTCCCAGCCCACCCCAGGGCCAGCTCTGCTTCAAAATGGGACAGCAGAAAGGCAGGCTGTGTTTCCCATCATATTTCCATGGCCAGTGGCTCTCTGTCCTCTCTCCAGGCAAGTCCAGCAGCACAGCAGAGCTGTGTGTCTGGGATTAGCATGGACTCGTGCACTCTGATCCCAGAGCGGGTATGGGTAAGGGATATGAGATAAGGATACCATCCCTCACAGTATCACGGAGAAAAAGTACTTTTCACTCCTTTTCATCATAATGTGAAATCTCTGAAAGACAAGTCCTGGCCCTCAGCAAGATCAAATTGATTGTCACATGGGGAATTATTGACAGAAGAGAAAAAAACCACACCTCTCTCCTATTGCTGCATCCTAAAAGCTCACCATGTCCTTAACCAAGAAGTGCAAAAGCACAGCAATGGAGTGACAGATGTGACAGTTTGGCCCATTACTAACAAGCCAGCCCATCGAAGGTGATTGCATTTCCTTTTGTAGCTGAATTTAGTGAACTGTAACTGCCCTCTGGTTAAAATAACATTCCACTGCTGTAAGGGGTAAAAAGCGTCTGCTTAGGTCCTGCTAAACCTGGGACCTGGGGTTTGCTAGTGCCTTCAGTAGGCTACTTGGACCTGACTGCATCTTGGTAGTCCCGAAGGAGGGATTTTGAGTTGCCATCACAAATATTAAATGCATTGGCCAGAGCAGATCCTACAGAGGTGCACAGAATCTGTGACTGCTCAGGAGACCGCTTGCACATCCATGCTTGAGGGGTACATCCCCCCGCAGGCTGGTGCTGCCCAGCCTCGAGCAGCCTCAGCCCAGGGCGGCATCAAGACCTGGAGGACACGGAGCTGGCAGGCTGGGACCTGGCCTTTGGTAGCAAGGGGGGAACATGGCACCAAGGGTGCCCTTCTCCCAGGGAGAACCGGAGGCTACCTTTGCCTTGGCGACCACAAAGACAACCGGGATTCATAACTGTAGGAGCTCCCTGCAGCCAGGAGTTTGAATAATTCACTTCCCAGCAAGAGACATCAATCCTTTCTCCGCAACCCCTTCTACCACCTCGTAAGATGTATGAGGGGAAGGCGGGAGGCATTTTTATTATTTTTATTTAGTTTGTGGATGTTTAGTGTTCCTCACTATGGGCTATATTCAGTCCTCACGTGCATGATATTCTCAAGACCTTTATCAGTTAACTATCCTTGCTTTAATTTCCCCCCTGTTCTCACCCTTACTTTCCCCTCTTTATAAATTACAACATTCAGGCCTTTGCTGGCGGTAGAGAGTACTACATTGTTCTGGAATAAAATGGACTTTATTCCATTATAATGACTCTGCTTCCAAAAGGGAGTAGTTATACTGGAATAAAAGTATTTTTTATGCTCCAGTCTGGAGCATAATTCAATCATAAATTACATCAGAAAAAAATAAACCATAATAATAAAATGGCAGTTTGTGCATTGATTAAAGTGAAAACACTCTTCGTTCTGGAATATTCCGCGTATAAAGTGAAGTTAGTGTGCAATAAGCAAGGGTGTGATTTTTTATAGCACACTAACTACCCTTCATTCATCCCCTAATGGATACCCTGCCAGAAAACACGAGTACCTTCAGGTCAGGCAGGTTTGAAAGTGGAATAAACTATTGTGCGCTAATGTGCTCTAGGAGTATTCATAAGGGACCATGGGGAAGTCACCAGTGAGCTGAAAATCCACCACTAACCACTATCTCAGTGACACCCCCAGGGAAGTCCAGGCAGGTCCCAAGGCTGGGACAGCTCTAGTGGAATAATTCTTCACATTTTCCCATGGTGGGAGATTTTTCCAGGCCAATTGGTCCTAGTGATCTGGGCCTTGAAACAAGTTGTGGGGCCTCGAAGCTGTCCTGTTTTGGGGAATAGGAAGATGCCACCAGGAGATGTGCACTGCCAAAACATCAGGATGCAGGATGTGTTTCAGGCCCCCCAGAGCATCTGACCGGCCAACTCAATGCAGATAGGGCTTTGTATCTGTGCTGGTACCCCAGAAGGATCGAGCAGCCAACATCACACATATACAGCCAGGGGCTATACTTAGGGCAGTTTCTGTTCACTTCTCTTGTCAGACATTAACACAGCATTTGTACCCAGCATCAGTTTGTATCAGCCAAGAGCTCTTGATCAGACTTCAATGTACCCCATAAAGCAATCGTTTGCAGGGAGCAAGGGAAGTGATCTCCTGGCTAGGAGACTTCCCAGGGAGCCTGTCATTCTCTTTGATTCTGCTTTATATTTTTCTTTGTATGAATTTACAGACTATGAGAGTTAAACAGTATTCACATTTGCTAGTTTTACCTAAAGAACAGAAATATGCTATAAATGCTTCTCGACTGATTCCTACCAAGATCTGCTAGACAATTATATTAAGGTATACTCAGCAGGGAGTCAGGTACCAATCCCAGCTCTGCCAGGGAGGCACTGCCTACTGCCCCCACAGCTGAGAAAGGAAAGGTCTGAGTACAGTAAGAAACTTGGGCTCCTCCCAAGAACGGCTCTCTTAGGCCTTTGACAACATCTGGGTAAAATTTACTGGTGGTTCAAAACTGGAGCAGCCTGCCATTTGGGAAGCCTGAATATTCAAGATGTCTGTGTTTCATTACCCAAGACCTGGGTTGCCCACAACCAGCCGTGCCATTGCCCCTGCCTTGCAGCCCTCCAGCTCTCCCAGCCAAGGGCTCCCCACAACAGTTCTGCACTTTTTGCTAAGAATGCTAAATCACTGTCACACTGAGAGCTGGCCTCAGCTATGCCTCCACCGGTAAAAAATATCCTCAAATCCTCATTACTTAACACATTTTCGCTAATGTGATATTCAAGTATCACTCAATGCCTCATATAGAAAAATGATATTCCAACACTTCAGCTGCTCATGGCTAATGTTAAGGTGCCTTGACAAAACAGCGTATTTAGAAACATCACTGCCCGTACATATGTTAAAGGGAACATTGTCTTTGAGATCATGTTAGTTGCAACTGAAGTCCAACTTCCATGGACTTCAGGAGGTGGCAGACACCCACAGGCCTCCAAGCAATCTGAACTTCGGGCACAGGCAGACAAAGTCTTATGAATCCAACTATTTCTGCATTATTGCCCTCTACACTGAAAAGTAATTTAAGCTTAGCTAACTTCTTTTGCACTGAACAGGGTCAGGAGAGCTCACACAGTCTCCTGCCAAAGCTCGGCTGTCAGGATGGTGACATTTAATGAGGGGAAGAAAATTAAGGCGGGGGGGAGAGGGTGGTTAGCATGTTCAGCTACCAAATTGGATTCTCAAAAGCTCATGATCTTAAAGGTCTTTTCCAACCTAAACGATTCTATGATTCTATGATCTTTTCCCTTCTCGGCATGTGAATTCTAGCGCGGGGTATGAAGAAAGGAGCCTGTGGAAACAGCACGGTGCTCCGCAGGCAGATCAGCCTGAGGCCATCAAATGCATCTCTCTAGCGCTTAGATCAAGAGTTGAACCCAGCACTGCGCACTGACTCGCTCGCTGTGCTACTTGGGCCCCTCACCGAAAGGTTAGGGTGAAGCACTAAGTGAACATGGAATTTGAGATGTGGATTATATCAACAATTACAGTCTGGAGCATAATTCAATTATAAATTAAATTGGAGTTAAAAAAACCCCCACCATAATAATAAAAGGGCGATTTGTGTGTTGATTAAAGTGAAAACATGCAGTCATTAGCCTGTGTTTAAATCTTGTTAGCTGCAAGCAGAACGGCGTATTGCCATTAACCTGGTGAGTGCCTGTGGGGAACTGGTGCTTCTCTGGGTGTTTAAAGCATAGATGTGCATCAGGACAGCTGCTGCCCCCCGGGAACTCCACACTGGAAGCCGGGCAGGAGAACAGTAAGTATTTACTGGTAACAACAACCATTTGCACTGTACATTTTGCAATGCCTTGCACACACCTGTTTTCATGGGACAAGAGCTAGCACAGGATCGCCATTTTTAAGTGGGAGGTGTGAAACTGAGATAAGGGCAGATGATGGGAGATGCTTGCTCTGTAGACCATAGGCCAGCCTTGCTGTGACTTTGGGGCTACTCACAGAAAGGGGAGGGAATTGCAGTCAGCATGTGGGGAAAAGCATGAGGTCTTCACCTATTCCTGGGGAATCTCAGGAGGGCAACATGTGGCCCTAAATGAAAGGCGTAACCTCTGCCAGCATTTCTGAAGCCCAGAGAAGTGCTTAGAAAACCAAAGCTAGGAAATTTTGCTCCTCTGCATTTCTCTTAAAAGCCTACAGGGAGCCTTGAGGGAGGCAGAAAGTCAGATGCTCTTGGCCCCTGCCTCACAACCCTGGCAACTTCTTGCCCTCTCTGACCTGTGTTGCGAACAGGGCAAAGACCTCAAAAGCAGACCTGATGCATCCTAGACCTCCTTCACATTCACCATTAAAACATCAACACACCTTCCTCCCACATAATGCTGTCTGTCCTTCCTCACACCTCTTGTTTCGCCCCACTGGGCTCAGGAGCTTGTGTCTTCCCTGCACATTTTGAATAACCTTCCTGAGTTACCCTGCTGGGACGCATAAAGGCTCCTCACAGCCCCTTCTCTCTCCTGTATTTCATACCTCTCCTGAGCCAGGCACACTGTGTTCCCATATTATGAGAGAATAATTGCTTTTCCCCAGCTCACATCCATACCATTTTTTTCTCTTTTGTTTTACAAACTCCTCTCCCAGAGAAATATGTCCCTGCATGAGAGCATTAGATCGAATTTTTAGATCAAATTATCCTTCTGTTCTATACTACTATCCGTAATTACTCCCTGTAACTTTGCTTTTGCTGGTGATCTCAACCATCAGGCAATTTTCACACATCTCACCAATAGAATTCAAGTACAAGCAAATATTAGAGTGAGTGTGAATTTATTTTTATTTATAAATTACTTAACATAGAAAAAAAGAGACAAGTTCTGAGCACTTAGCAAATTACTGACTTGAAATAGATTTTACAAAATTTGCTTGTGTTGTTTTCTCCTGTGCCTTGCAAAAAAGGGGGGGGGAGCATACTTGCCGAAATACTGGAAAGAAAAGAGAGGAGCTGTACAAACCATGGCACGTTTCACAGTGTAAGGATGCATACAGAAGTCTTGAGTTTTCAATACAGTGAGATTCCTCAGCTCCTCATAAGCTTAGGCACAGACTCAAGACACCTACATGTGAAAGGCAAGCTTAGTATTTCGCCTGTTCATGTATGTCTGAACTGAATCTCCTTTAGGCTTTCAGTAGCTTCACCTGGGATCTACTTTAACTTGGTTTAGAAATTATTTTTCCCCAGATCTGTGCTGCTTCCTGCAAAATTTCACCCAGAGATCTCGACAATGGGGAACTCAGCTCTAAATTAGCCCAAGTTCAGTTGAAAGTGTAGCAGAAGAAAAAAAAAGGATCCAATTAAAACCCTACTTTTGACTCCAGCTCAAAGTGTTTGATTCCAGAACTGAATCCAAAACCAAACTTTGCGGTTTAGACCCATCTGCTGTGATCCCTTGGCTCGCAGGTGGAAGCCTGTAACCCACTGCCAATGAGGGCATGTTTCATGAAACTGCAGCAGGAAGACTTGGCTGGCAGAAAATGTCAGCATCTGCCTTCTCCTGGGGCAACAAGCACAGCACTGCCTTACTCACAGAAACTGGACATTGGGGCAAGTAGGAAAAAACCAAGACTGTCACAAAAGACTGCAGCATGTGGTTTTTGTCATTTTGGCCAGGCTTTTCCAAGCCCAAGGGGAGCAAGAGCTGTCTTAAATGGGCTTCTTTCACTATCACCAGCAAGCAATAATTCCCTTCAGCACGGATTATCAAGGCTAATCTTAGATTTGAACTGGGAAGTCACGGGGAGGTTGTAGAAAGGAGGGCTTTTGGCTAAGAGAAGGCTCTTAGCAATGGACTTTGTTCATATTAAATGTCAAAACGAGAGCGTGTTTGAATGACTTTTGGCAAGCCTTCTTCCAACAACCAGGTTGCAGAACAGATCAGGTTGTGGGATCTCCGTTCTTGGAAGTTTTCAAGACTCAGCTCAACAAAGCCGTGGCTGACCTGATCTAGTGTTGGTGCTGATCCCAGGGAAGCTGGACTACATGATCTCCAGAGGTCCCTTCCAATCAGCCTTTCTACGATTCTGTAGCACAGGTATAGCCTCCTCAGTTTGGTTTTCTGTGTAAACGTAAGAGGTAGGGCTGAGTCTGCATTGCCCCTCAGACTTCCCAGCAGCAAAGTGAATCATAGGTTCATAGAATAACTTGGGTTGGAACGGACCACTGCAGGTCATTTGGTCCAACACACTGCTCAAAGCAGGGCCAGCTTAGATCGGGTAACACCACAGCAGACAAAGGAAAAATCAGAGACTATTTCCAAAGGCCCACCAAAGGTGACTAAGAAAGCCACCTTTACTCAGAAAGTTTACTTATGCTGCTGAGCAGTCTGCCAAACATGTGGTTCCTAAAGGAGCTCACGCCTCCCCCTAAAATATTTCAGGATCCCACAAATATGAAAAAAAGATTGAAAAAATGCTGTCCTAGTTCCACTTCTAGAGGGAACTCCTGTGGTCATCAAGCATTAAAAATGGAGCTGGAAGGCACTCAGGAAGATATCTAGGCTCTCTCTGCAGGATCCCCTGCAGCTGTGGCAGTTCAGGTAGAAATTGTCCTTCAAGCCCTGTGGAGAGAGAGACCCCGTGGTGCCTCCAAGCACTTTTCCAGTGCTTCATATTCTCCTTCCCATCACAATGCTTCCTGGTGTTTTAACTTAGTCTCACCTCCTGCATTACAAAGGAATAGCATCTTTCCCTCTTCTTCACGCACCTTCAGTGGCTTACCATCGCATTCACCTGCAAGCCTGGCAAGGTAGGGACACAGCCTCATGGGTACAGCATCTAACACAACCGGGCATGAAACAGAGCTTTTTCCTTTGTATAGTATTTGTAAGACCCAACCTGTGCCGGTGAATGCACTGACCCCATAAAGCAGGGAATTGTCATTTCAGAGATGAGAAAATGAAGCAGAAAGACAGGCCACATAGCGGCATACCAAAGTTCACAGAGAAAGTCTGTGCCAGGCCCAGAAATCAGGCCTTAGTCGAGCATCTTAATGTTCTCTCCTCTCCTTTTGGCACTGCTGAGATATGAAATAATAATAATCATGAAATGTGCCCAGACACTAAGAAGATCATCACCTTAATGCAGATAATAGGAATAGCCAGCATCTGCGTAATGCAGAATCAGAATGGTTTATAATGGGGAGAACAAGATGTAGCTTAGAGTTTAAAAGTAATTAAAATTTCCTACCTAAGTTTCTTTTACTTAATGTACTTCCAAAAAAATGTTCATCTGCTTGCAAATGCCTGACCCTAGGAGTTCAGGTTTCAATGCAAGGGAAAGGCGTACGTTGGCAGAATGACAGTAACTGAACAGCATCTCATCTGGATCCAAAAACGTAAAGAAAGGGAAATACTCATTATTCTAGAGGCTCAAAGACAATTTCAATCCATTTTAACTCTAACAGGTCCCCCTGTGGCCTCTTAAAACCTACTGAATTGGAGCAAAGTAGTGTAAGCGGCAGAGTTTCATCTTCAAAGGTGCAGTGAAAATATCCAGGTTGACAAGAGGGCTCAGTTCAGGAGGTTTTGTGGAGTTTCGCTGTGGACTTTTAACAATGCTCTTCTGCAGCACCTTTTATCCATGGATCTCACCACACTTTAAAGGTATTGACTGATCTCTCACCACGTTGCTCCTGTGAGAGGCATGTTATTACCTGCTTTTAATTAAGGGGGAAACTGAGGCACAGAGAAAAGAAGTGATTTGCTTCCTCACAGCGCACCAGTGGAAGAGCTGGGATTAGATACAAGCTCTCCTGATGGTTTAGGTGTCCCTACTCATTTCATCCTTCCCTGTTGCTGCTTGTCTCTTCGGTTGCAATCCCCCCTAGTCCTGAGTTGTCAGGAGCCCTGGGGGATGCGAGAGGTGTGCTGAGCCAGGCAGTGATCACAGCAAGACAAGCAGCAACCCTGCCTGCTCATTCAGAACAGTTCTGAGCGTGTGTAGATAGATCTCACCAGCCCAGATGAGACCTCATAGCTCAAACAGCCCTGTTCCTAGCCTACCAGTCATCATTTGCAAAGGTATACAGAAAAGCGAGAGAAAAAATTCCTCCTTTCTCCTCCGTTACTCTAGTGCTGTGCAGTGCAACTGCTGTGCTAGAGAAGTATATGACATTCCCTGAAATCAAGAAAAAAGAATTTCTGAGGCCCAGACTGGAAACTTTAGTCATACTGGAAGCTCTTGGCATTCACTGTGCACCTTTACAGAACTACTTTCTCATCCCACAGTCACACCTGTTTTATAAAGCTGTATGTGCTATTTATGCACATACATATATATACACACGCATATATATGTATCTATAAATATACATATGCACATTGTTTTAAGCAGCTGTGACTGGCAGGAGTGCAACAGATGTGGAAATAAATGTTTATGTGACGCTCCAGAGAATAGAGAGGAACAGCCCTGAGAATAGAGAATTACCACTGTCACCCAAGCAAGGTCTTCCGTTTAACACCCTGACATGTTTATTCAAATAGCAGCATAGTAAACTGTGGTAAGATCAGCATGTTGAAGTCCACATATCCCCCTTGCCTGCTGAGACAGCCTTGGCAGGAGCCAGCAGTCCTCCAGACACACTAAAATATATTATCTCATGCTCAGTGTCCTGCTTGCACAGAAACAGGGGTTGCTAGCTCAGATCCAACCAGTTCAGAGCATTTTTTCTGATTGCACTTGAACACAGAGATGTGCCTGTTCATGGGAAAAAAGGATTGGAAGGAACTTCCCCTCAAGTTTACCTTTATCCCATTGTTCTCCCCATGGCATGTGAGGGATATAACTGTGTTTAAGCTGACAAGAGCAGGCAGTGGAGCCAATACTGCACTTGCAATGTGGGGGTTGATAGAATGCAATGGCATCCTTTTGAAGACATCCCAGTGCAGACATTGGGCAGCTCTAGAAAAAGACCTCTGGAGAAACTGGCTCTAAGCTGAGGGGAGGCAGGGGGTTAGGGTGGGGGCAGATCTCCAACTGAAGTGGGTTGCCAAGTAGGATATTAGGGAGGTAGTCACACAGCCTTAATAGATCATCCAGCATAGATGTGATTCAGAGGAGCAAAACCAGGAGTCTACTCTATTTTATTACAGGAGAGGAGCAGGTGCCTCCAGAAGGGAATTCAGGGCTCCTGAGATAATTGCATAAATGTTCTGTGACACACTAATAGCAAGCACAACCCAAAAAGTCATGTTTGAAAGATACCTCTGTTTTTGCTTTGCTTCCTGAAGAAAAGCCAAACTCAAAGAGGCCTTGACCCTATTCCAGGGAACAAGAAGTCTCTTCTCTCTCCCACACAGGGCTGCTTCTGAGGTAAGGCAAGCCCCATTCCCTCACAGAGCTGCGTGGGAGATGATGCCAGCGGACACCGGAGACTGCTAAGACACTCTAGCTGCACCAGCAGACTGTGGCATCCTGCCTACAGGTTACAAACTCAGTATTTGCTAAACGGGATGTGTAGTCCTCACGCTGATCATAACTAATGGAGATGCTATGTGGGGTTTTTTAAGTGGCAGGTGCCTGTTCTTTTGGAACAGGAGTACCTGAGTTATATCATTGGTGCTGCAATGAAGATAGAAGTCACCATGATGTACTGTGTAGAGACAACCAAAAAATTATTCCTATGACCATGGATTCACTGAATTAGTTGACACCCTCACACAGAACTCTGGAGTTTAATAACACTAATGGGGTACTTGGAGATCTGTATACAGAAGAACTAAAGGAGGAAAGTGATCATTATGTTCTCCCACTGTCATCTGCAGGTTTCAAAATATATTACAGTCCTTTGCTAATCGTCACAATGCCCCGCTAAGTTAATATTATTACAATCATTTCATAAGTGCTGAGAGACTGACTCTGATCTCACTCATGCGGGTTCTGTCCCGACACCATATCCCTGTTAGAGGGCTGCCTCTTGCATTTCAGAGCTATGGGAACACTGTGGGTTGGAAAATTCTACTACAAAAAAAATAAACTAGCTTTGACCACAAACGATGAAATTAGAGGACTGTAATGTTGAAACTCGTACATGGCAAGTCTGGCCCACCAGCTCTGTTGCTTTCATGATGTTTTACAGCACAGATCCTCTCTCATGGGAGAAATTTGGCAATTCTAGTCATGGTTCTGGGGTTCTTTCAGATGAAGACTTGGGAGCTGACCCAGGGGTTCACACCTCAAGGAAGAACTCCCCATTTACATCACTGCAAATGACAACAAAATCCGAACGACTTGTTCAAGGTCACACAGTGGTATCAGTGAAACAGCTCGGAGTGAAAGCTGAGAGTCCTCACCTTTAACCAACAGATAACCCTTTCCTCTCTGTGGTTTTGGACTGCTGCCAGTGCTTTCGGCAACATGGCACATAGCTGTAAGGCAGGGATAGGGAGTTGAGAATTCAATTTCTGAGAGTTACAAGAGGTCCCTTGTCAAAACACTCACCTCGGCAGGTGACCTCAGTATTCGTCTCCATAAAATGGGGAGAAGAAAACAATCCTGACTTCATGCATTGCTTTGAGATTCACAGATGAAACACATTTTCTACAGCTCTGATTCTTTGTTAAAAAATTCATAGCATCATTTTCCCTCCTGCCCCCCATTCCACTAATCAAAATTCAGGGTCTTGTGGGTTATTCCAGGGGAATCAGGAGTTGGAAAGAAGTCTCTCTTATATGTTGTTTATTTGCAAAGAATGCATGGAGTTATATTTTCTTCCAAGCAGGAGAAATCAAACAAGCCAGAGACAGTTTCTTTGCTTACAGCATCAAACTAAGCTTTTCCTTAGGGTCAGGCTACCAGCTGCTTAAACAGGCTGTGCTTCAACTCCCTTCTTTCTCCATAGTTGTGTTGAAGTTTCGTTCTCTGTTTCACCCTCCCTGTTTTTTCATTGCCCATTGAAGACCTCTTTCCTGAGTGGCTAAAGTGCTTGTATGGCCTCTGGCTTGGCTAGCAGCCTGCTATCATTTCATAGGAGAGTTTAACCATTTATCTAGCATGAAAAATGAAATTTTACTCAAGCTGTAGTGGCATTGGTGATCCTCAAGCCCTAACAAGCAGTGGCCAAAGCTACGTGGTACTCTGCTTCTGCAAGCATATACCCAATAACATGAACTCTGCACTTGAAGCGCTGTGAATCTTCTTTGGAGAATTTCTGCATGGCAGTTCAAATGTTTCTCTGCATGGCTCTGGCAGATGCCCAGGGAATTTCTCCGAGGTGCTCTGCACTGGGTCTCCTGTGTTAACTTGCAGGGCCTGCTTTTCCTCCCAACAACACAACTAGAAAGTTAGTCGTGGCAGGAAGAAGGATGCAGAAAAGAGGATGAGTTTGAAGTTGTTTAGGTTTCTTTAATGCGAGGTGACTGAGAGTGCAGCAGAAGCCAAGAGGGAAGATGTGAGAATTTCAGCAGCAAAAGGAAGAAAATTATATTGAGGCTCTTTTATGATTTGCTGGGACTTGACTCTACACCTAAGATTGCGAACTCTACAGAGAGCACCACAGGAGAAAAGGGGAAGAAGGGAAAGCAGAGAAACACTAATAGAAGCAAGAAGATATATTTGGGGGTTGCAGGAAGAGGATAGGTGAAAGCAACATGAAGGAAATAGAACCTAAAAGGTGAGACGCAAAAAAAAAAGTAAGTAGGAAATGGCAGAGAAGAGTTTGACCAAATAGGGATAAAATAAGCCAGTCAAGAGAAAAGGAAATAGAAAAAGAAGGAAGCAGGCTTTTACCCTAACAGGTAGAATTTAGAACGCTGCTCCCTACATTGCAAAAAAAGAAAAGTAGCACCTTGTTTAGAGATGGGCTTGAACTTAGTTTTGGATTCGGACTGAGCTCAGGGATAATCAAGCCCCTCGGAGCTAGTGGCCAATTTTGGAAACAGCGGCTAAACTGGCCCTTCGTGCAGCACAGTAAAGAATTGCTGCGTCCAAGAGCACCATCAAGTGGTAAAGGGGAGAGGATATTAAAGCAGGCAAACATCTCTTTTGGTGCAGTAAGTTCGCGTAAGGGAAAACTACACAGAACAATTTATTTCCGTGTAGCATCCTTCACACAGAGTCTCCTGCATCTCGTTAGAGAGGAGAGTAAAAGAACAGATAAAGGTCTGCACAGCCAGCCATGGTGTTGCACGCACCGCACATTGGTGGGACTTCTGATTGCAGGCAGAGAGGTGGGAATGGCCCAGAGACAGAACAGAAGGGGCAGCGATGGAGCAGGGAAGAAGTGGTAGTAGGGGATGGAGGGGAAAGGAGAAATCAGAAGAAGGTGTCTGGAGTCAAGTGTAACAGCAAAGGGGAAGGGTGGGAAGAAGCAGCAATGGGGGGGGAAGGGGGGGTGTCATTGATTGACACCAATGCAATCACATGTGTCACAGGTCTTGGCAGAGGGCTCGGGGAAAATCAGAAAAGCAACTCAGATCTGGGCACCTCACTGGGGAATTACCTCTCCTCAACGCTAATCAACCTCCCCACGAACTGCAGTATTCCTGACTGCTGGTGCTGTGCCCAGCATGGCTTTGGGAAGGATAACGCAGGGGTAACTGTGAATAGGTCAGAGCATAATGAGTCAGTGACAATAGATTTTAACAAAGGAATGGATGTGGCAAAAGCAGCTTGTGTGTGTGCGCACACCTGGGATGCTGGAGCATGAACCTGACAGTGAAGATAGAGATTGTGGCTCTTGATTAGAGAAGGAAATTGTGACTAATGTAAGTTTGAGAACTCCGTAAAAGGTGGCACTGGAAGCAGCATACTGACAATTATCCCTCACTTATTTGCCAGTTTTCAATCACAGATCTCAAATTTTTGAGAAAGACAGATAACCGTCACCTTCTTTATTTTACACCTTGAAAAAAATCAGAGACATTCAGAAACAAGTCATTTGCCCAAGAAGCACAACCAAGAGTCTAATACCAGTGCCTTGGTTCTGTGACGAGTACCCTGGAAAACGGTCCATGCTGCCTCCACATGAGGAGGAAGAGGAGCATTTCACCCAGGCACAGAGAGTTCCTTGCATGAAGCTTGGAGGTGGGAAGTTGCAGTGGAGCTGAGATGTGGCAGAGCCCAGGCAGACGAATAAGAGGGTTGAAAGGGTAAGGTGAAAGAGATGGGAGAGTCAAGCGTGGCTTGCACAGGAGCGACACCGTCAGCCCTATAGCTAGCAGGGGAAAAGGGAGCAGTGCTAAGGTTAAAGGGGAAAAAGGGAAAAGCAGTGAAAGAGCAGCAGCAGGTAAGGCACAATTCACACCAGGAGGTAAAAGAGAGAGAGAGAACACCTGAGAAAGACTGCCTTGATCAATAGCACTGGAAACCATGGGGAGGTCACAGAAAATAAGGGGAAAAGAGGGACGGTTTCATCCTACAAGAAAAAGAAAAAGGAAATGGACAGCCTATTACTAAAGCACCAGTATGATCATTACAAGAGACTCCAATTTCCACTGGGCAAGACCTATCTCATGTCACCACCAAGCACAGCTACCTCACTCAAGTATGAGCTTCAAGAAAGACTGACACCTTGCCTTGACTGTGGGTGCATTAAATTCACTGTGGTTTTTTTTGTTGGGGTTCATTTTTTTGGTTTGGGGGATTCTGGTTCTTTTCTTTTTAAAAACTTTTTTCTTCAAATGGCTCCCATTTAGATATGTCTCTTCCTAGACCCTGCTTTTTAGCCCATTCCTTACTTTGGCAAGGAAGCATCAAAGACCTGGGGTTGCTCTGTGGATGAGATGGCAAAGGAGTTCTGCCATGGTGACCTGTAGGACAATACAGACTTCTCCGAAGCACTGTGGGACACAGAGGACTTTTTGCTTGTCTCATTAACCAGAATGCCTTTATAGCTTCCAGCTGCCTCAAAGCAGTGCTGAGGTCAGAAAGGGGAGCAAGTAGAAATTTTGAGCATGAGCTTGCACATGGCAGACAAAGGATGGGGGGGGAATAAAATAAAAAATAATGAAAAAAATATCCTTTCTCCAGTGGGCTTCAGAGCCTGTTTAAAATGCAGCAATAAATGAGTCAAATATTTCCTCAAATCAGACTCTGGAGTCTCAACTTCCTATCAGACAATTTTCTACTTCTTCCCATCATGCCTATTCCACACAGTACCAGTAATTCTCCTTTCCCTCCTCTTCTGTTGGGGGCATTAATAATTAATTATTATTAAAAGGAAAAGCTGAGGGGCCCAACTTCTATTTTTGCAACCAGAAGACCCAAACCAACATTAATTGTAATCCTAGTCACTTTTCATCCTGCTAGGCAAAGCCTGGGTTTATGCCAAAAGGTTGTGTGCTTGCTCCTGATTGTACCTAAAGCTAATGGGATGGGGAAGAATGAGGAAATACAGCATGTTCTCACGAGCATTAGAGGGAGCTCATATGAGGCAAGGCAGAAATGAAGAGGTCTCAGCTTTCAGAAACCCCTTTTGAGAGCTCATTGGAGGAACCATAGCAGAACTGACTGCTTCTGACTTCTGCTAATACCCCATGCTGAATATTAATGATAAACATAATAAAATATGTATATAGTGTAATAGGAATAAAAACGTGCATGTAGCGCCACAGATTTATAATACTGCTTTACATACACATTCAGACAGCTGAGTAGCTGTAGCGAACATGGAGCCTGCTGCAAGGAATAAAAACGAGCTCCCTGCTCTAGATACTTATTCATGCTTATGCCAGTCTTTCCCCATGTCTGCTGCATAGCTTTCAGGCCCCCTTGCTTTCCAGTTCCCAGTGTGGTTACACTGTCTGGACAAACTTAATAGCTTCATCTGTATAGTTGCCCGAGCACCTGGAAGTATTTAAAGCTGAGAAGCAGGGGGGTGGGGTGGGTGTCAGAGCAGGGTTGCTAGTGTTCAATGACCCTATCCCACAAGAAGCGTCAGCATCAGCAAGCCAATGAATTGTAATGGCTTGAGTCCCTCCAGAGGATGACCTACCTCCACTCCTGCCCTACAGCCGGGTAGCCTTTTCACCACAGTGGATCTGCACAGAGCAGCTCCCTACAGCTAGGGATTCCCCAGAGCACCAGAGAGAGGTTTCCCTATGCACAACACAGCAAATGGGAATATGTCCTGTCCTAAACACTAAACAGTCACCTATGGGAATCAATGCTAGAGAAGCCTGAAGAGAAAAGGCTGAAAAGAGCCTTTCACTAGCTTGCATTGCCAAGACTTAAGACCACTGTCTATTTTGTGTGGCCTACAAGTAGTCATGTTTCCAATTAGGATTGGTTAGGTTTGAAGAGGACTTTTTTTTTGGTTGATATATGACTATCTGCTCTTAGACACTGCAGTTATGTGAGCGCCATGCAGAGTGCCTCCACAGCGTGAATAGGACTGGATTTGGGCGCCTCTCTGGGGTAGAAGTTACTCTGAGGGAAATACGGATTTTAAGTACTGCCGGAAGAGAACAACCAGAATACTTTCCACAATGCCTCTTGTTTCACCCAGCTGCTTCCTAACTCTTCTTCCTTACCAAACCAAACTCTTGGGTTTCTTACAATGCAAGCTCTTTGCATACTGCTTTTGTTATCCATTCCATTACCTTTCCCACTGAAGGCAGAGGGAACAAGAGGGATTCTGGAGTTAAATCAGACACCGTACAAAAAACAAGGAGAAAACATAGTCATACTTTAAAACTTACTGAAAGGAAAAGAGCTATGGTTCGAAAGCGCAGTGAGCTCAGCAATTTCCCTCTCTTTAGAGGGAAGCCTCATTAGAAGAGGGGTGCAGTCCCAGGGAGTGCATTTGATGATTCTGGTTGAGAGCGCTGCTGTGGGTACTGCCACAAGCCTGCTGGATGCACGAGGACAAGCCACTTTACTATCTGTCTCTATTTTTCTCTTATCTCGTGGTTTCTTGAGGCAGAAATGGCCTTGAGATGTATAAATGAGAACTGTTACACAAAGCCTGCAGAGCAGTAGTAAAAGTAACGATTATGGTAATAACATAATGCAGGCAAACTATCTTAATGTGTGTTTACAAATAACCATACTATCCTTTAAGGTACTTGAGACATCCCCTGCCCTGTAGGGTGAACCTATTCATCAGATAGGCAATCTCCAAGGGGTCTGACCTGAACCACTGAGCAGCTTCAGCTTGGAATTAGACCCCCTCTGGGACTTAAAGCTCTGGAAATTATTTAAAGTGTTTGCAAGCAAATCCATTGTGCCTATCAAACAGTTCCCCAGAGACAGTAAGAACAGGGGAAAAATTCTTCCCGTGGAGATTCTGACAGCGATCTTGAGAAAGCACCACGGGAAGCAAACAAGTCCTTACCTAAACACAGCTAGAGTTGTCTATTTCCATTTTCCGCTCTGATCTTCAGCACCTTTGCTCGCTACCTCTCCAAAGACCTGTCAGCAGAGGTAGCACACAAGGGAGACATGTTTTTTTAACTAAGTCTGTCCACAGACTTGGCCAGCTCAGCACTCCTACAGAGTCATTTTGTTCTGAACAACTCCTAGGTGGTTTATGCTAGAGGAATACGGTACCATCCTCCAAGACATTTCAGTTACTGGGGCTCAGTGAGTAACCACACATTAACATGGCAACTACCCAAATACAAGATTCAGACTGCACACAGGATCTTCAGCTATATCCAAGTAAATCAAGGAAAGGGGATCCTGCTGTGAACTGCCCTCCACCAGAGGTTACTACCTAGTCCACTCTGCCAGCTTTGGGATTTGGTCTTTTAACTCTTTAAACCAAGCTAGCCCATTTAGACCAAAACAGAGAGGATCACTGAGACAAACAGTTCAGCTGGCAAGTCTGAGGGATGGCACCACCAGCACTAGGGGAGACACAACCAGCAACTGCAGTACCTTCCACTGACTCAGCTGTTTGCAGAACCATCCTTTGCTCCATGCCCTCAGCCCAGCCACCAAGTAAAACATGTGTTCACTTAAGTGTCACAGTGATAACGATCACTTTGCATTGAGCAAGCCTGTTAGCATGAGTCACTTAAATTATTTTTTTTTTTAAATTGCCTCAGATATCTCTAACTTGACTCAGTGAAAGTCCTTGCCCTTGTGTAGATTGTCTCACTTAGCCCTCTGATAAGGACTTCACCCCAAGAACACATGAACAAACCGTTTTCACAAAAGAGGGGGAAGAACCAGTTCATCCAACCAGCCTGCAAATCACTTGCACTCAACTGGTACAAGTTTCTTGCACAAGCCAGGTGACAGAAAAACAACCCTCACCCTTAATTAGCAAAGATGAATTCAAACTGCAAGAGCAGCTGAGTTTGGCATCCAAGTTGGTAAGATCAGACAAGTTTGATAGAAAAATCTATGCACACAAGATATACCCAGCGGGATACACACAGAGCCCCCAGAACACAAGATGGAAGAATTTCCATCATCAAAGCAGAACATCACAGGCAGCTGCAGGCAGCCTGAGGGCAGGACACAGTTGCTAAGCAACTCTTCCCCAGGATGGATGTCATATAGGCTCCCAACCCCAACAATGCCAGGTGCACAGAGGATATCATGCACTGGGGTTTCAATAGGAAGGCATCTAACAAGGGGGTTGTTTTACTGTGCTTTCCCCTAGCACTTTCTATGCTTCACTTCAAGCAACTCCAAGGACTCCCTAACCAATGGTCTCCTTCCAAAAAGATGACTGGCCTTTGGTAGTTGGAAGTGGCCTTTGACTGAACAGGTTGCTCATAGCATAAATATGGACATCAGGATGAAAGGGGCATGTAACATTCCCACTGGTGCAAACAGTAGGTTTTTTTAGCCTGGTAATGTTTTACATGTGTGCCCAAACCCAAGAAGTTCAGAAATAGACAGATAGGTAAATAAGTGAATAGAGGGCATGGTTAGAAATGGCCAGAAAATAGTTTCTCTCCCCACCCACTCCCCAGAACAACCGTAACCTTTTTTCTCTTTTTGTAAGATTTCTTCCTTAATTAAGGTGAAACAGGGTAAAACCCTGAGAGATTCATTATTTTGAAGAAAGCAGAAATATTTTAGAACTCACCTTTTCTCCCAAGTATTTGGCTCCTGGGGTTATCCGTCTGCCCAGGAAGCTAAGAAGAGCTGGGTAACTTGCAGAAAAGAGTTCTTGGACAGCTGAGAAGTTTGAAGGGCTGGTGACCTCGCAAAGCAGAGAGAAAAATCTACCTAGAAAAACCTGAGAGTCCCAGATCTGCTAGGCCTGGAAAGCCAGAAGCACCCAGCTCAGAAGACAATCCCCGGTCAAAAGAAAAGTTATGAGGGGCACTGACAACATACACTGCATTGAACCATACTGGCCAGGCAGCATATCTGTGCCTTCTTTCTGCTTCAAGCTTCAGCAAAGCTCATACCCCACTGCAGAACACCTCAGTTCCCATGGTCCATCATTTCCTAAATGGATGAGAATTTCCTTATGAACACTTTCAAACAGGTCTTGCCACACATCTAAGTTTTTGGTGCTGTTCCAGCCTAAGTTATGGGAAGTTTCCCCTAGTTACAACATTACCTTTGGGCTAAATGGAGACATCTCAAGGTACTTAAAAATGCCTTCTGGCTTTGGGGAGCAACTGAGACTCAAGTGACCAAACATCTGACAGCACTACCCTTGGTTCTTTTAGGAAGAGGGAAAAGAGGTGGCTGCCCATGCAAGCTGCAAATATTAGCATTCATTCCCTCTGCCCTGGCAGAACTGAGCTGTCTTGTCTGAAAGGTATTTATAATTCCATAGATCAAGTTTTATCTAGTGCTCTGTAACCACCATAAATTCTTTCACACCACCCCTAACCTACTTTTACTAGAACATTTCTCTGTAATTGTTTGTCAGTGCTCACAGGTCCGTTGTGCCAGGCATGGGATAAGCACAGAGACACACCCCCAGGCCATTTTAGACAGATACACAAGTATTTGGTATTATTAATTTCATTCTACAGATGAGGAGCTGAGGTTCTGGGATCCTTAATGAGGTGCTCAAGATCTTTTGGGATGCTCATGGAAGAGCTGGACACATTCCCCACATTGTATGAATAGCAAAGCAGCATGTTTTTTCCTCATGTAGGTTAGATTATTCTTCCTAAACTGGTTTTCTATGAAACTCCAGAAATGTTATTACTGAGATGTTATTCATTAGAAAGTTAACTGGCCTTTTTTTTTTTTGATATTCTAGGGGACCAAAGAGAAAGCCAGGAACTACTGTAAGCACCAGAACCAAGGGAAGGGCAAACCCTTTCCCATCCTCCCTTTCATTGGAGCTTAGGCCTCAAGGAAGAGAAAAAAAAAATCTCAGCAAGCTTTTCCTTCAGCAGTGCCTTGCAGTTGCCCATCAAGGTGTTTATGTGAGCCTGGACCTCAGAGACTTTCCCAGCTGGCAGGGCTCTGGCCAAGCTCCACCTTCGTGACAAGGACCTTATGGCTTTGTCCAGCTCTAATACATTTGGACTTTCACCACAAAGATTTATTCTGTCCCAAAGGGACAGAATAGCAGCATATCTGGACAGCAGGCAGACAGCTTGCAGATAAACAAAATATAACTTCAGCCTTTCAGCTGAATCTTTTTTCCTGCTTTTCTTTTCTACACAGAACGCTCTGGAGGGGGAAAGAGAAAATGAACAGAAATGCCCACAGAGAAAGGAACATGTGGGGGGGGAAGAGAGGTGAAAGGAAACAAATTAAAATGATGGATAGAATTTGTGTGTAATAGTGCATTATTTATAAAGACAAGTTCAACTGAAAAACATCCCTGTCCAGACAGGGAGAAAGGAGATAACTCTTTTTAGTTCACTATGTTCATTAGCGCTATCATCCCAACCTGAGTGCCAGATTCATTGTCTGCAAACCAACCAAGGATTGTGGCTGCAGCCAACCATTGCTTTGCATGGAACAACTGTGGCTTATGAGTCAAGCTTATGAAAGAAAGTCAAAACATTTTCAAAAGTTTCACATGCACATTCAAAATCCCCATACAGGATCAGCTTCCAGAAAAGCACAGTAAGAGCAACATCAAGGTATTAGGGAAGATAGCTTTTGCAACCTCTTCAGTGATCTTCCATTGCTACTTTACTGGGAGTATAACACAGGAGGAAAGTTTTCAGGTAACACCAGGGATCCTCCAAAGAGTCAAGCCTCAAGTTCTCCTTTTTATCTTGGGCAGAGATAGGAGCATTCCCCAAAGTTATTGCCAGACCAGGAAAAGGATGGCTCCCTTGAAGCCACATGAGCTGTCGGTTTAGAAAAGCCTTGATTTCAAGCTCCCAAGGACAGCTTTCACTCTCCTTCCCACTCGTCTCTAAATTCACTTGAGCTAATACAGAATGTAAAGCTACCCAATAATTTGCTACAATCCACATGTATTATATCTGCTTTTTGTCTTCTACGTTTACACTCTTCCAATATAAAAAGCACTTACATTAGCCTGGCCATGGGGTTTCTCTGTAAACTTGCTATTGCTTACAATTCCATTATCTATGAGCTCTTTGGTGATTTTCCAAATATTCTATCTATTATTTTGCTGAAGACAAAAATTAGACTGAGAAGATAGTTACTTACAGGATCACTTTTCTGGAAGTCACTCACTTTTCTTAAATCTTTCACTATCTCCTCAGATATCCCTGTTTTTTTCAGAAATAATTGCCAGTATTGCAGCAAAGTTAACAACTTCAGGTGCCCTAGCACAGGTGTATATGCAGCTGTTTGCCTGTGTGTAAAGCAGCTGGTCAGCTCTTCCAGTCCTGAGAGGACCTGCTGATAAACTCTCCTCTCTGCCACAGCACTCAACTTTTTTTCATTTTAGCCAAAACCATTCTGCTCCTGCTTACTTCCCTCCCACTCTCAAATCTCTTAGGGTCTGGGATTCCTGCAAAATGGATCATCTCCTGCAGTCACCTGCCAGTTTTGTTCTGAGCCTTTTATTGAGACTGCTTGATGATCCCAGCTGGGTCTGACTAGGGCTGGATGGGTCCTGAAGGGCCAAAGCATTCTGGTAGAGTATCTTGCTCAGAAAGCTGACCTACAACACATCTTGTTGCAAGCCTCCCATACCTGCTCTTTAACAGTTATTTTAGTTTGTCCTTTCCATTTTCACACTTTTTTTTTAATCTTGTTCAAGATGCTTTGGGGGGAGGGAGAGCCAAATTCACAATCTCAGCCATTTTTGAGCCATCATTAATTTCTTTCCCATCCTCATTTACTAATAGACCTACTTTCTCCCTACTGCTACTTTTCCTCTGATCTGTTTGTAAAAGCCTTTCTTATTCTACTTTAACCCATTAATTTCATTCTGTTTCTCATCTGCCAAGCCATGCCTAATCCCTCTGATGGTGTGTTTTATCAGCCAGGAATTCACCTAGTTTCTTTCTATTATGCAGCATTATCACAGCTGCCTCACTGAAATCGAAACATAACAGATCTCCTGCACTCGCTTTTATCATCCAACTAAGGCTCTGATTCAGCAAGGTAATGCCACCAGGCTCACCTGAATTCTCTCACTGAGGTCAGGCACTGAAAGTTAGAGGGAAGTCTTAAGACCCTCATTCAGCAAGGGGAGGTAAAAGCTCACTTGCTGCTTCTCTGTGAGGGAAAAAAAATATATAATGTGTGTATATATATGGAGGGGACAAGGACAGAGGGAAAATGCTCCTAAGAGGAGTTTCCTTTATATTACTAATCAAGAAATGTAGTGCCTGTCCCCAGCTCCATCCCCCTGCTGACAGAGGAAATAAGGGAATCTGCCCAGAAACCCTTCTGATCCTTTAAGGTCTGTTTGGATCCCAGAGGAATGGCATAAACTACAGAGGACTGGCACAAGGACTACTTACAGACGTCAGCTCCATCCTTCTGGCATTTCCCCTTCTGCCTGCTGCTCCCAAAACCCAGCAAATAATCTGTAGCTCGAATGGGGCACTCTCTCAGGAGGTGCTAATCTGCAAGATGCTCTCCACTGGTGGTAAGGAGGGGGCTCGGGGGAGTGTGCATATGTCTTAAGCAGTCAATGATATTGAAAAATAGCCCTGCAGGAGGATTAATTATGTGATCTGGAGCAAAGAAAATTGAGCAAAAAGTGTGTTTGAAAATCTCCACTACTGTCCTGTCCTCCCCCCACCTCACTTTCTCATTTGGAAACTCTCTCAGATGCCTCATGCTCTCTGGATGTTTTGATAAGGTCTTTTCTTGTTTCTTTCCCCCCAAGCAAGGATGATTTGATTTGGCTTCTCTTTCCTCTCCCCCCTGGTTTGAGGTGTGCACTGGTAGCTATCTGTTCAATTCCATCTCCCTGCTTGTTCATTTTCTATACAATTCCTTTACACACCCTCCCTTCAGCCAAATGGATTTTTTTTAATCTACCTTGTATTTTAAGTTGTCTTGATATTGTTAGCCTTTGGGCTTACGAGACTGTTTTTAATACTTCCCCATCCTCTCTATGCCCCATCTGCAGCTCGTACTAGAGGACAGCTTTGCATTCCTTTCTATCAACTCCATAATTGGTTTGCAGAAAGTTTTAGCATCCTTATTAGAGATATGTCAGAACCAATACCATGGGCCTGATTCCCCAGCAATAGGAGGTGAAGAACTACCGAGGCAATGAGAATCATTCATCACCTGCAAGGGCAGACTGAAGCCGCTGCATCCAAAAAGCTGTTTGAAATTAAGGGGTTGGCCTCCCCTCTTGAATGAACTGAAAGTCCAGACAGAAATGTTTCCAGATCCATACTTGGCTATTCAAATTCTGGTTTGGGATGGGCAACGTTAAGTAGATTGGGATGTTCATTGGGATATGGCAACACCTCCAGAGGCTCACATGCTCTTGAAAAGTAAACTGCTGGGTTATGTGGGCAGTGTTTGCCTGACCAAGCAAATTTCAACCCCTACTTTCAGCCCACCACAGAAGCTGCCCATCCCCAACTGACCACCTTTCCTTACATCCAACTGACCACCAACTCAGAAGCTCATCACTTACAGTGATTTTTTTTTTTTTTTTACATCTCTTGCAAAAGAAAGAGCTGGCCACTCAATGTATGAATGTCCTTGAAATATTTCTTTGCCAGCAGTGGTTTTTCCCCAATAAACGTTTCAGTAATAATAATAAAAAACCCCATGCTCTGATTCTAAAATAGCTGAAAGCTTTTCCATTATTTCCCAATGGTTTGATCTGGCTTTTCTCAGTTTTGAATTTTTTTTTTTTTTTTTACAGTGTGTGACACTATATAAAATATCTCCTTATTTACTTTTGCCATACTTCAATACTGAAAGTTCATTGGTTTTTGCAGGTGCAATTGTTATACTCCTGGCACAATGGCCTGTTTCTTTGCCTCGTTTAACTCCAACGTACTCCAGTTGGGTAAACCAGATACATAATGTCCATATTGTCTTTGTCCAAAAAAATATAGCACTTTAGTTTCTAAAAAAATCCAAACCAAACTCATTGTATGGGTGTGTCTAAAGATATTTACTTTGACCACCAACTGTGGAAACATAGGTTGGGACCTGTCAGTGAGGCTGAGTGCCTTTCATTTCACACAGAAGTAAGAGTCCAGCTTCCTCCTCCACAGCTATTTTTGGCCCTTGGGGTGCTAATGAAAATAAAAGCTCTATGTGCCTTACCCTAGGTGAGCCAATTGCAGTGATGATGCCAAGAGAGAAGTCAGTTAGATGGAGGAAGACCTCTAGTCAGGTTTTTTTTCTCTTCCCCACCCCCCAAAAAAAAGACAACAAAAAAAGAAACAAGACTGTCTTGCCAAACATTCACAAACTCTAACACTTTGACCCACTGTTTTGTTTCTGTTTGGTACGGAGACCATTCTGAATTAAAATCTGTATCAATGCTTCTGTCTTTAATCCCTCAATAATTCAAAGTCCAAGCTCCCTAGACATGGGAATTGACCCCATAACGTGTACCCTATTAGAAGATATCAGGTTAAGCTTTGACATGCCTATCTAGCCATGATCATTGCAGGATGTCAAAGCATTTTCAAAACATTTGCTAATGAATCCTTATGGCCCACAGTGAAGGTGTTCAGCATTATTTGAACCATCCAATCAATGAAAAAAACAGCAGTGATTTGACCAGGCTCACAGTCAGTTGGTGGCGCAGATGGAAAGACAGCCAAGGGAGTGTCCTGATACCTACCCACTCTCAGGTCAGTCTGAATAGGAAGGGCTAAGCTGGGCAGTTTGTCCTATTCTGCTTGTTTCAAGAGGTTAGAGGGAGCCCCAGCTCACTGCTTCACAGTGATCACAAATATTTTGCCCTCTATCTGCTGGAACCACACTGACCTTCTGTTCATCACGGTGTAAATATGAGATCATGCTTACAGGATCACTTAAAAAGGAAACATGTTTCAATGAATCTCTCCTTTAAAAAACCATAAACTCCTTTTTTTGTCGCCTGGCTCGTTCTCTTAAAATATAGTGAGCCTGATTCACATGGGAATCTCAGGTCAGAAGTGCTACACAAGGGAAAAGGTTTGGCTCAAAAAAATTTGAATTACCTTTTTGATCCATCACTATACAATCTCATTTTCTTCTGTCCTAGTTTTTTGTTGATTATATCTCCATTTATTGGTATTCTAGTCACATGTGTTATCCCACCCAGTTTCTGTAATGCCAATTAAATCATAGTTTTCATGCATGAGATCCTCTCACTGCTCCTGTTTAGTCATTTCCCCAATTTCTTGTGTTGAGACACTGAGGAAATAGTTTTGCCCGCTTTCTCTCACACCCTTTAACCTCGCTTTCTTTTTTGGTTGCATTCTTTTTTTCTTAGTCCTGGACAAACCCTAGAGACGTAGTCAGACCATACCTCTTGCTCAGCTTTGGGTGCTTCTTCAATAGCAATAAATATGCTTTATACCTGACTGCAGCTTAGTTCAGTCCCTATGAAACCTATGGTTGAGTCCTCCCCATTGAGAAATCATCAGTGATCTCCTGCTCTAACTCGGTTCTCATCCTAGATGGCTCTCCAACATCTCTTCTGTCAGCTACCTTAGTGTTCTCAGTAAGGATGGCAATAGGACTTCCACTTTCCCTCCCCTTCTCTAGCACCACCAGCCCCCAGAAGCAGAAAGCAGCAGGCAGCCCTACAAGTACCTTCATGCCCTCTTCTCTTGGCCACCCATCCTCATGAAATCCTTTTCCCACCCAGCCCCACACCACATCTCTAGTTCACTCATTTGCTTTACTCTCCTACATGGTTTCTCCCCATGAAGCTTGGCTCTAGTGGGTTAGAGCCACCAAGACTTTAAATTTGTCACTTGCCTGTTCCCAGAAAAGTCAATGAAGGAACTCAGTGGAGACTGGAGATGGCCTAAAAGGACAAACCCTGCCACCAAGCCCTCCAGAGACCCTCCAGCTCATTCCCCAAAAACACTGTAAGAATGCTCCTGATCCAAGGATGCTCCATACCTGGGACTTAACCCAGTTTTGGCCCCTGACCTCCTAAAACTAGTGGTTATTCTCCCCACCATGAACATAATCTTTTCTCTCTGCTATGTTGCCACTGCTGTTTCCTGCAATTCCCTTGCAACAGTTTCAGGCCCTGCCTTGAAGTCATCCACCTTTCTCCAGTCCTCTTCCTTTATTCCACCCACCCATCAGTTCCTGCACCAACAGTAAAAGGAATTGCATCTCCATGAAACTATCAATTGGAATTTTTAATAGTACTAAAATAATTTAGTCCATACCACAGGTAATTTTATTAACAGTCAATATTTTCTAGCCTAAATGACAGATTTATTACAGCACATTATTTTTATTATTGAGTGTAATCATATCCCCATGCTACTGAAATCCCCTGGGCATCCACAGTGCTCTAGCAGTAATAAATAACCAATGCACACAGGAAAACTTTGCTAAGGTGAATTTAAGGTTGCGGGCACATATCAGTGGTTTGAACGCATATTGCCTCTCAAGAACATTGGAGTTAACAAGTTGTTTGCAGGCAACAGCACAAACCAATTCTCATTTCTCGTGTATTTCTGTCCTACGTCCCATGTAACATCACAGGGCTTTTCTCCAGCTATTCTCTTACCTCTCCTATGGACATACTTTACTTGTACTGTCTCTGTGTTTTCTTGTAGCAGTTAGCATAAGTTAGGCCTAGTTGACAATGATGTTAGCATGCAAACTTTAGTTAACCTTATGGGATAAGGGAATAGCTTAGATTTAAGAATAGTAGAGTAACTTAAGCAAGAAGCGCTTGTCCAGATGAGCAGATTGAGAGCACCAGCAGTGGCAACAGACAGCTGTTGGGAACTGAGGGAATTAAAACGGGCTGAAATCAAGTACTGGATAATCTCTACCAAAATCTATATCTGACAGCACCTGGAGTCACTCCTGGAGAGAACCTAAGCAGCCCCACAACCCAGCATGGGGCCTATGCATAGCACAGCAGGAGCTGCTATGCTAACCCACCCAGCTTTTCTTCTGGGCTGGGTCGTCTCTCCTGCAGAACAGAGAAATTGTGTAATTCATAAAAAATGCATATATCTGTGATTAAAGTGTTCTGGTATTAAAGTCTATTGAGCCTCTGCAGTATCATTTGGTCCTAAACGGCAACAGCCCTGTCTCCCTGCATGCACACCTATGCGGCACCCCCACGGTCACCTAGCCAAATCTAGGGCACGAGGCAACACACCTGTGTGTGCTCATGCACATGCTCATCAGCCAGCTGACAGGTCACACTGGGCAAGTCACACTTCAGCTCTCACCATCATCTTTTCTCCCAGTGAGGGCACTCATTTAAGTCTGTCTCCCTAGCCCAGCCTCCAATTTTCTTGGTGCTTAGAGGAACTTCTTATTTTTTGAATTGCCTACCCTGTTAGGAAATCTGGCTGAAATCAGCCAACTGATGCCAGAGAAGAGCAGGACTGACAGGATGACATGCAAGCAGACAGAATGATTGCCTGACCCTTGCTTCTTTAAGAAGCCAGAATATATAAAAAACCCCTAGAAATGTAAAAATTCCTGTTAAGGTGAAACATTCAAACATAACTCCTGTGCTGCTCGAACTGCATTCCTACGGAACACTGTTTCACCATTTCCCCTTCATTGAAGAGTTTTAAAGCTATGCACCAGAGGGCAGAGAACCATTTGTTATCTACTCCAAATAATAACCATGCTGCTTTGTTACCACATTAACCTTTGGTCTTTTTCAGGTAAAAACTTAAATCTCACAATCAGGGAAGATGAGGTTTATCTGCAGAGGCAGGCAAGTGCAGCATGCAGGAGCACTCAGACAGCAGGGCACGGGGTGGAATTGTCAATCTTAACCTCGTAGGCTGCTAAATACCTTCCAGAGCAGCTGCCTGACCCCAGCATCTGGCAAGGTCACAGTCCTCCACTGCAGAGGGGAAGACTGCCTTCAGCATGCTGTTTGTGTAAATGAGGATTTGTGCGCCATGTATGACTGTAAATAAAGCAATAAAGCTCCCTGCTTAAGCTAGGAATATTCTGGTTCTTCACCATCACACAATGGACTAAAACTACTTACAACTAAGTTCAGCTGTGGGTTTGCCTATGCCAAGGCCTCTCCACAGCAAAGGACAAAGAACTTTAATGATTTTCCTAAGACATTCAATCTCATCTCTCCAGTTTCCTAACTCTTTATTTGTGCTGCTTTTTAAAACACTCGCATGTTACATACTCAAACCACACCAGTGAGCCTCTAACAAGAGCTGAGCAAGAGATGACATATCTACCACTGCACAGAAAACTTTTTCCTGCTTTCAGCCCACTAAAAGTCAAGGCATTGATGTTACCAGCAAGAAAAAATTACAAAGAGAGGGGAAAAGAGGTTGTTTAAGAGGGAAAAAAAAAAGTAGCAAAACATTTCCTTTCAAGCCAAGCTTAGAGCAAACACAACATTTCTGTCAAACACTGCAGAGCTTCTGGGGATCACAGCCACTGTTCTTCCCAATGGGTCACACTCCTTGGCTGGCCTACCTCTCCCATGATGCACAATAGCTTGTGAGAGCACACCTACCGCCTTGCTTCCAGCAGGGCACTTATGCATTACAAAGTAGCATGGAAAACCCCCGCCAAATCTAGCATCTTTCCCATTGCAGATCAGCATGAATACATTCTAGAACTCTGATTCTTCATGTGTTATTAAGCACTCATGCTGTTATGACGGGGAATAATGCAATTTTTAACTTATATTTTAATAGACATAGGCTAGATTTTAAAATATTCAATATTTTATAGTATCTTCTATGAGTAAAGCACTCAGTTCAGTGGGATTTGGGTGTCTAAGCAAATACGGTCCTTTGAAAAGCTAAGGCATAAAGAGCTTTGAGATCCTTGAATGAAAGAAGCTATAAGTAGCACAAAGAATCATTGGCTACACAGGCAGGAATTGTCATTATCTTATTTTGTGATAGCAAAACCCCGTATAACAGTTCAACACATTAGGCATTAACAGAGAGATAAAATATTCCCTAAAATAGGAAGCTTCCTTTAGTAAGACACTGAAAATTGCTGAGCTGATGGAGAAATTCCTATCATCTTAATGCTTTTTGTATTAGATCTTTGGCCCACCAGTATATTATTCCTCAGAGTGGAATTGGAAAAAAGGTTCTACAATAATGAGCATTCAGCTGTGTCATGTTCGTGCTCAAAAGCACTGCACAGTACACCAATATAGCCCATACGAAGGGGTTGGAGTTGGCCTTGGGGCTATCTAGGGCAGCAAGTCTATGTCTCAACCCTCTGGTACCTCCTGCAAGCTTAGCACAGTCCATGAAGCCAACAAAGAGCTGGGAGGAAGAGAAAGAAGCGTTACAAAACAGAAAACAAGAGGAGGACATTTGAATTTCATAAGACAGGTTAACCCCGCAGGGCTGAGAGAAGCAAAAACAACTTACTCTGAATAAACATGATATGGAAATTGCAGAGATAGGATTGAGCATGAATTTATCTGGGAAGCTACAGCACAAGTTGGTGTGAGATGCCATCAGGAAAACATGTGAAAATTGAAGACAAGAGAATTGATCTTACCATCCACATCTGAATCCCAGACTCCCTGTTCCCAGAATCCATACTTTTGGTATGAGAGGTAACGGGATAGTGATGCCCACCCTCCAGAGACAGCTCCCACCACAGCTCCTTTGCTCAGACACCAGGCTGAAATAAGTCCTCAAGGAGTGTATTACATGCTTTGCGTTTGCCATCTCCAGAACATGTCCAGGCATCACCAGTGGGAACGCTAGTTGACATGTTCTGAAATGGTGGCAGGGGGCATGTTAACAGTTTGGCAGCAGAGACTGCTGTGGGCCAGCACTCGGCTCTACATCCCAGCCTTCTCTCACTGGTGAGCAGGGATGCAGCAGGTCACCAAGCCTAGGTGCTTCATTCTCTCTCAAGAGCAGGAAAGATGGTAAGGGATAACAGACACAACAGGGAAGCAGGCATACTCTACGATGAAGCTTCATGCCCTTGGCCCAAGCTGTCCTCCTTAGTGTGACTGATGGTCCCGGGCAAAATAGAGTCAATTTACACCCATTTTGAGCATATAAAGGTATTTGACAGATGAGCTCCAAAGAGCCTAGCTGATGTGATTTAAGATGCTACCTCTCCCCAGCTGTCTGCCCTGTCCCTCTGCCAGAAGTTACTGCCCCAACAGCAGGTAAAGCCAAAGAAATGTGTGTCTGCACCTTGAACACTCTAGCTCAGGCTGGTGTATTAGCATAAACTGCCAATGAAGGGTGGGTTTGTGCTAATATATCAGATGAAAGCTGCAGGCACTGGAGCACAGGCATATGTCTCATTCTGCCAACTCACCAGTCCTCTCCGGCAGAGGAGCAGAAAGGACAGTTGCAGGTATTAAAGTCATGGGCACTGGGTACAGCCAGTCATATATACACACAGCACTCTGATGAACACACTGTTTTCAAGTCCATTTTCCTAAAGCCTGGTAATCTACAGACGCACTGATGCACAGCCTGGACAATGACTATCAAGCATTGTAAGACAAGCAATCAATGCTAAGGAGTGCACTTCAAATGGCACAGCTGCAAGCCTGCACAGGGCAGGGAGGGAAGGGTGACTTCAGCCACCTCCCCCACAGACCTCCTAAACCACCTGGGAGAATGCCAGCTCATACCCCAGCTCAGGAGGTTGATAGCCATCACCCAACCAAAACTTCTTGAGAATTATGAAACCACAAGCTAACAATTTACTGGAAAAATTCCAGGGGTGGAAAAAAGCAGAAAAATCCAGTCGGCTCATTCTAATATCCATTCCTGCTATCAGTGTCAGTGATGCACATTTATGCTAAACATTTCTTTATCTCATACAGCATAGTACTTGCTTTTTACATGAAAATCATTTGTGCTTTGGAAAATCCTGTAATGCACTGATTTGCTTTGCTTTCTGTTGTATGCTCTCACTTTCTTGTTTGTTTTGTGCTTGTATCTCTTGCTCATGATCTCTCTGCATGCTGAAAATCCAGTACAAATATTTAGTAAACAATAAGAAGCTCATTGCTGCTTTCAAGCAGAAAATTTGCCTCTGCCTCACAGAACATCTATTTTGGTTTGTATTTAATTTTTTTTTAATAATGCATGAATGTATATCTATAGATCAGATCTTCCCTTGCTTAGATTCTACAGTGCTAGGTGTTTTATAAAAGTCAATATAGATAGAATCGCTGTAATCCATTTATGGCACGCTCATCTTTGATCTGAAGATATACCAATTCTTCCTTTTCATATACAAGAGGCACAAAACTCCTTTTTCACTACATTGATTTAAAAGCTTTAAAATTCTGTAAATTTAAGGACCCCTGGATGACCTTCTGTTCTGACACGTCAAGAATGCTTGGGGCAGCCCTGAACTGGAAACCACAAAGAAAGAGCCATGACGTGGCTAAGGTAACTAGTATATTCCCTCTAAACTGTGGTTCTACAATAGACTTAATGGGTAACGTACGGAGATGCAGGGTGGAGTCCTGGAGCTCTCCCTTCACAGGGTGGCTTTATCATCCCAGTCAGAGCCTGTGTAGGTAATTCACTCGCCTCCTTACTTTTCCTCGCAATTTCAACTGAAGCCCAAATGCTTTTGAACTGCCATGTTGACATGTGCTCCTCCCTGTGAAATCTCAGGTTAGACTTTTTTTTATAGTAACCTGATTTTGAGTGCCCAGGTACATACCAGAGGCCGCAGTGACTTAGCTGATCGTGGCATCTGAATTCAAGAGGCTGATGCGAATCTCAGACTGGCTAGGATACGAAGCAGTCAGACCCAGGCTCCATCTACAGTCAAGGGAGAGAAGCACTCATCTTAGAAGAACTTGGAGCACTGAGGCATGTGACTCTTCCACGGGCAATACTGTCAGCCAGACTTTGGTAGCCCTGGAAAAAGTTAGTCCATTTGTTGATCTGCTGCCCATCAACCTTTTTTAAACTTAGTTCTCATAATATCAGGCGCTTCTGTCCCTTTTATGCATTGTAACTGTGGGCCTGAATGTGCCTCAGCCAGCACAGCCAGAAATGGAAGATATCTAAAAAAAGCAGGAGCCTTTGCTGAAAGCCTTGACACTGGTTGCAGTCTCTGAAGCAGGTATTAAGGCCACAGCAGGCAAAATGAAGAAGCCTTAACAGGCAGAAAACAGCTGCTCTTCCTGCCTCTCTCCAGCTTTGAGGCTACTCCTTGTAACCAATTTCATCCTTTGCTTAGATGACCACTAAGTGATGGGAAACCCTCCCTAACTGAGCCTTTCCTGGGAAGAATTCTGATGTTTCTGTATTTAACTTGGATATGTAAGAGATCTGTTGTTATACCAAGCAAAGAATTTTTTTTAGATGACAGAAGCACCACTGCTTCACCAGTTTGGATTGGAAGCAGAGGACTTTGATACCACCCTGGGGGGTTTCAGGCAGAACGACTGTGAAGCTAGAGCTATAAATTTAATCACTTTTTATTGATGTGGTGATTTGGGGTGTATTGATGTATTTTATTGCTAAGCAGTGCATTCTCCCCATGTTTCCCTCCCCCCCTTGAGCAGATTAACTGCAGATTCCAAAACACCATCCAGCAGAGACATGCATGTCACACTGTTTTCACTTTGCTTGCCTCCCACATAAAAGAACAGCTGTGAATGTCAGCTGAGGCTGATTTCTCCTGCACAATGGCCTATCATTTTTGTAAAAATAAATAAATAAGTGGCAATCATTCATTTTTTTCATGGATATAAACACTTTGGGTCAAACTCAAAGTGACTGAAATGATATTGCATTTTACCTCTGGTTGATAAGTAGTTGTAATTTACAGGCCAATAGAACTGGGTAGATAGAAAAGCAGCTACCAAGTAGAATTAAGATAAAGAACCTCCCACTCTCACTTTGTCTTACACCTTTCACTGAGCTGCCTTCGCTCCTGCATCATTTATTTCCTGACTGTATGCTCTTGTACGTTACACTAAGTTGCTGCCAGGTAACATACAGCATCATTTATATCACCTTTGAGCAGTGCCCAATTACAGAGCAAGATGCTGGAGTCACTGGTTCAGTCCCCAGCACACAATCAAAGCAACTTCTGCAGTGAGAGCAGACACAAGATTAAGTCTTTATACAAAGCTGCAGAAATTAAAAGCACAACTGCTGGCTAGAGTGCCACCCATATATAGCTCTCCCCGAAAGGCTGATTGTCATAGGATAGGCTCTAACCATCTAATGGTATCTCTTACCCTTAATCTCTGTACAGAAGTCTTAGACTTCCCCAAGCTACCTCCAGCAGATACAATACTTCAGCTTGGTACAGTGCTGTGCAGTTGCTACAGCAGGACTCCAGTAAAACCTGTGTCAGCAAGATGCATTGTTTTCCAGTCCAGACATAACTTGATTAGTACCCGCTCAAGCATCTCTGCACTGCTCTTTTGCACATCACAGAGGAGCCCTGAAGGATCAGGCTATACTAGGTTTGAATAGCAAGGATTCTCTAAAACGCTTGGTGCATTCCATTTGCCTTTGCTCTGATCTTGTCCCTCCTCCCAGCCTGCATTTAAGAGTGGCTTTGGGAGACTCATTTCCCATTTTTATCCCTCCATTGGTCCCCATAGCATGGCAGTACTGTAGAATCTCACGAAGGCAAGCACCTCAGGGCCACGTCACTACCAGGACTTGAAGCCACGCATTAATTGCCATATTGCAGTTGCTATTGGATATATGTATTCTTTGGAAATGATACAGAGCTGTTTTTCACTGAAAATTAGTTTTCTTTTGAATATAAAAAAAATGGGAAAAGCTTTCAAGTATATATATGCAAAAAACCACACTGGCAGTGGCAGCAGTACATTAGCATATGGTGAGACCCATTTGGGTTTATCAATTGCGTGCGGGTAAGTTGAACCCTCTTGCATTAATACCTGCTGCAACAGTTTCCCCCTTCCCTCCTATTGGAGACTAGGAAGATTAACTGTCATTTATGAAAAGCCAATTAAAAATACAGAGATCCCCATTCACACTGGTGACAAGTATTAATAACTACTTTTTCACTGGAAGCCTAGAGACCACACATATCCTTACTCACTATATCCCTCACCTTAATAGACCTTAGTCTAGGGACACGTTTAGGACTTACTCATAACACAAGTGGCAGAACAACATCAAGGGTTATATCCAGTGTATGTATAATATTTCCCATTTTCCAGATGAGTGGTTTTCAAACCGTGGTCTGCAGACCTCTAGGGCCTTCGTGTATTTCTGTCCCTGATGTGCACTGCAAGGATCTGCACATGGGAATTTCCTAGAGGTGTCTGCACATCCCTTCAGAAGTATAAGGGATCAGCAAATTGAGAGGTGGGGAAAATCTGTACATAAAAAGCATTTTTTGAGCCCAAATGCATCCATGATGAGAGTGGAAAGGATGGGTATCTGAACACACTAGCTCTATGTGACCTCAGGCACTCCCATACACAAGTTATTGCTATCAGCAAGGGCTAAGACCCCATCAGCCTCCTCCTTCCCCTTTTCTCCTGTAAATCCACAACTGATTAAAAACATTAATTAACTGTCAAACCCTTCCCCGCTCTCCGTCAATTAAATCTGTTTTATGTCCATTTTATCTATCCATCCAGATGCTTTAATTAGTCTCCATGATTGCAATTCATCAGCGCTTCCTAGGAGTAAAACACATCAGTCTTCTCCCTTTCCCTCTGCACAATTTACACAACACCTCACCTAATGGGGCTCTGAGCCCAACTCATGTTTTGGGCTCAACTACAATGCAAATAACAGTAATGATTAGTACTAAAGGAGAACTGTCTTTCCATTCCCAGCTAAAAAGTTAGTATTGTGTCTCCGTAATCCACAATATGATGATTTAGTAGTGCCATTTGTGTCTCCTGATTCCCTAATGTAATGACTTAGTACCACAGGGATATGCATATTATCTCCTGTTTGTAAATTTTTAGCAGGTTTATAAATACAGCATGGCCTTACTGTGCAACCTCACGATCTCTCTGAACCCAAAAAAGTTTAAAATTAATAATAAATGATAAAACTTGGGGAAAAAATGAATCAGGCTTCATTAAATGATAAAATCCATCAGGAGCCGAGGGCAAGGACAGGGGCAGGGACTCAGTTAATTTGTGAGAGTAACGTAATTTTGAATTGTTGGAAAGATAACAGTGGAAATTTGTAATACAATTTTAGTTTGAAGGTCATCCCAAGGAGATAAGGCCAAGTAGCTACCTCCAGGATAGAGAGCGAAATATATTTGGTTAGGTTGGCAAAAGTCAAAGACTTGTGTGATCTTGAGCTGTAATGATTAAGAAATCAAACCATTCAAATAGCTGAGCTGCCATCCTTCCCACTGCAAGAGAAGACCTCCATGCAGGTCTTACAGCTGTAAAGAAGTCTAGGCAGTCAGCCCAAAAAAACCCTTGCCACCCCCTGCCTTGTTTTGTGCCCAGTACAGAAAAGCTGTATTGCAGCTCCAAGCTTAAGATTTCAGTTCCACAGCAGTAAGACATTGTCAATATAAAAGCTCTCCGGTAATCTCACCTCTACCCCATGCCTCCACGACAATGTATTAAAGCAGTTAATAATTTACCTCCTGCTTATCATCACTGTGCTGTCAGAATCAGAGGCTGGGTCACCAAGTTTTAGTTTGGGCTTCCTACCTTACACAGACATTTGAGTTTCAGACAGTAATATCTGTATTGAGGGGGCTTTATTTTCCTCTACCACCATGTGCAAGCAAATACCATCAAGTCCAATATGTGAGGACATGCTAGAAAATATCTCTTGAAAAGATACCCAAGCTCAACAGAAAGACTCCAGAGGAAGAAGAATGAACCAGTCTCCTCAGTAAATACCCATAGCAGATACATTACCACTGTAAATATTTGCATTCCATTTCCAATGTAATTTTTAAAGTTCATTATTCAGCTTCCAGCATTCCTTGGTACTTATACCATTAAATTAGAGGGGCTCACACTTTGAAGGAGCAGAATGACATAAGAATAGGTGTAGCATGAAAAAGAAAAATCAAAATGCATTCATTTTGAGCCAGTAAGTATTATGTGGGCATCCTAAATCCTCTCCTTTTGTAACCATGTTTGACATTGCTCTTCTCAGGGGAGCAGGAGCTTTATATTCCTTAGCTGAAATCTTTAAAAACAGCATAGTCTTCTGTCAGTAAATGGTGATCTGAGAACTGAGCTGTGTAGTGTCTGCATGAATATATTGACTGCATAAAAAGAATCACTCAATGTTATCAAAACACCTTTGAGTGCAAATACATATTTCACAAAGTATTTCAGATATCTTTAAAATATTTATGTTGCAATTAGACTAAAAATACTTAATGTGCATTTCACAAATTAAGCCAGTAAACCAACTGGGGCTTTCATCCCAGTTTGACAACATAAAATTTTGAAGTGTCAAAATCACCTTCAGGACAAAATTTCTATTTCTGTTGTCAGGTGTTGTGACAGCCCTCAAAAGCTGCAGACCATACTGCTCCGGTCTCTCCAGGTCAGGAACTTTTGATTGCTACTTCCTACCAATTATTCCCACTTTCACATGGGAAAGAAGAACTCCCTCAAGACCGCCACACATCAAAGATTTATTCAGCAGGCAGAGAAAAACTTTCTTCAACCAGGACTGTGCCCACACATTTTATGTTAACTGCAGCTGGGGAGTAAAAAAGTTACCAAACCCAGCTACTCATCCACTATTTCAACTTGTTGTCATCTCCAGTCTCCTGACATACACATGAATAATCACTCATTTAGTCCACCCACCAGTTTTGTCAAGAACTATACCTACACCAGAGGGTGGTAACTTCTGTCAATGAGCAGTTGAGCTCACTAACCTCCATCCAAGACTGACCACTGCTTTGATTTAACTCTTCAGTTGCAGGCAAATCCTAGGTTGACACTTGGCCTGGAGTACATAAAGAAATGCGAGTGCATGCAGGTTGCACTCAATATGCATTGAGCTCTTTATACAAACCAAAGCTTTCCAACAATGAAAAAGTTGGATTTGAAAACCCACAAAATAGTAATTACATCAGAATATAGCCAAGTATAACCACCTTACAAACATCTATCACATCTGAACACAACCCAGACATCTTCCTACCAGAGTTTTCACATTCTGATTCTGGTCCCTTAGAGATCCATGAGATCTATTCAGTTTCCACAAAAATAAACAAGAGAGACTTATGTTAATTCACCATACAGGGGTCCTCAGTCTCAGGAAATTTTGTAGGGATTTGCAAACTAAAAGAGATTGAAAACCACTGTTCTCTATCAACTCCCCAAGAATATATATGGTGCTGATACTAAATACCTCCATATATTATTTGCATACTCTGCAGATGTTCACATGCTGCGATTATGTAGAATAATAGTGCCTTGAATCTGTAAAACACCAGTCTTATTTATATACAATGCCATACTTGGTATTTTACGTTTATATTTTCTCATAAGCCACCTTTATATATTGCATTGGCGGGAAACTATCAGAACAGCTTTGAAAACACTAAACACTCAATCACAGGTCAATTTTTCTGCCAATTCACTTTCATGTTTATCTGGGGAGGGAATCTTGGCTTCAGTGGTGTCAGAGCAAATTTCCTCACTGACTTACGTGGTCCCAGAATTTCAGTCACTGTGTTCTACTATTTTTATTGTATCTCAAGCAAAGTAATTTCTAGCTTTTCCTTTTGGAAACTATTTAATAGCCCAATGAACTTCACCATAAGAGTTTTCTCATTCTTATTTCTTCCCATCACTGCTAGCTCTGCCCAACACACATTAACTAATTCCTTCTCCACTCAGTGTTTACACACTTCAAATATTCACAGAGGGCTACGTTTCTCCGCATTCCCATCACTGCCAGATGCATTAACTTTCATTTTTGCCAAGTTGAATCTTCATTTGTTTTTGTACCAAGTCTCTAATCTCTCTAGGTATCTTTGTATTATTACTATTTAATTTCTGTTAAATACTGACAGTATGCCAGGTGCCTTCAGTTTGCCAGATGCTGCACAGAGTGGAAAGGTACGGTTCTCCTCCTGTGGAGCAGGGCGCCTAAAAGACAAAGCAAATATGGGACAAAGCATCCTCACAGCTCAGAGCATGTGATTAGGCTTAGAATATGGGTGCAGCTGTGAAACTAGGCTGAGGGACAAAAATAGGAAGGCTCTTTCTGTGGTCCTGGTACAAGAAAGAGTAGGGTTTCTAGCAGCACCAAAAGGAAAGGTTGTGCTAATTTTGTTGAATTTATAAGGAAAAGAGGTAGCATGAGGCTGAGAAGATGAGTTGTGGAACAGGACAGAGTGCAGAATGAAAAGCAGCTCAGGAGCCAAACCAGTGCCTGTCTCAGATAGCACCAGCAAAGGGAGTGGTGGCACGAGTGAGGGAAGCACCCTAGGCTCTTTCCTCATGAGTGAAGGTACTGAAATAAAAGGATGCAACCACCACTACACAGGCAAGAGACAATGAAGGGGTGATCAAGTGGACAGCCAGGCTGAAAATGTATGAGGAAAGAAGTTCTACCTGTCTTGCTAGCATCCATGCAAAGAGACATGGATGTGCTATTTAGTCTCTCTTCCAGCTACTAGCCATAATCAACTTTGGAGTAGACATCTTTTTTCTCCCCACTGCATATATCTGTGGTCTACCCAGAAAGCACTCCTTTTCATATCCCTCAGATCTCAGAAAAGCAGATGAAGTTTTACAGCAAGA
Organism: Gorsachius magnificus; assembly: GCA_034008185.1. Classification (NCBI taxonomy): domain Eukaryota; kingdom Metazoa; phylum Chordata; class Aves; order Pelecaniformes; family Ardeidae; genus Gorsachius; species Gorsachius magnificus. Next base: position 128,718,713 of record CM067081.1, read on the forward strand.
CTGTTCTTTCAAGGCCATGAACATTAAGAGATCTTAGCTCTTTATTCATGAGGCAAGAAAAGGGAACTGGAAGTTTCCCTGCTGAGAACAGACTAGAGACTGTCCCAGCCTGTTTTCCACAGTCTGAGAAGGAACAGCTGAGGGAAAAACCAGGGACCAAATGCACTTCCCCTCAATGAGGCCAAATTCTGACAGTGGCTCCTAAAAGTAACAAAGATCCACTCTGTCATCAGGAAGCATCCTGCACTGTTTCCAGCACACAAATACATAAAGTAGCAATACACACTCATTACTCGTTTCAGCAGTTGTCATGCCTGCTCCTTAGGCAACCTGGTCCTGTACCCTGGGCCTCTGCCCCAAAACAATGCCAAATGTTCTCTCCAACTTTAGCAACAAGATCTGGAAACCTGGTAGCTAGCACCCCTTGTAAGTGGTGCCCCCCCACCATGCACCTTCCTCAAACAATCAAGCTTCCCAATAACGCTTCAGGCTCTTCAGTTCTGTGATTATCAACTAAATCTCAAATCTTACTCCCACATTCCTGGTGGGAAAGAGTACTGAGCACATGCCATAATATCCCAATCCTCCCTCCTACCTCTTCTTCACCCTAGAAGGGATGAGAGAGACAGCCCCAAGCAGGTGCCCCCAAAGGAGAAACATGAAACACTAGTTACATTTATTCAAGCCTTTAAGAAGCTCTTGAGCTCCTAAAAGCCACCTTAAGGCTTCTCCATATACACAGGTACCAAAGTATTGGCCCTCAAGGACATAGAATACTGCATATAATACTGTACAAACATGGAAAAGAGTTGAGTCCGGAGCAGAAGCATCCCTGGCCGCATGAAAGCCAAAGAAATAGCCACTGCCATTCTATTTCTCACAGAAACAGCACTTTTTGCAAGGAGCACCCCCCTTCCTTTCAGACATCCCTATTCCTTCCCTCCCAGAAACCTACAGGCAAGGAGAAACTGTTCATAAGTAGCAGTTTCACACCAATTAGCTCCATGCTCTGCAAACAGCATCGCAGACTCAGTGAGGTGTTTCTAAGGGATTGTTATTTCAGAGTACTACATATATATTTCTATATAATTGATCTGTTCTACTTTAAAGAGGCCATCAGGAAGATATGTGGGCAATTTATTGTAGAGGTAAGAGAAGGAGGGGCAATGGGTGTTAACCTCAGATTATCTGTGTTTACACAACAGTGTTTCACAGTCCCGGCTCTTGGAATGAGACTGCACCATTCTCCCCTGCCCCCCCAGCACCCTGCTTTCCACTGGAAGAGAAGGCAGACACAGCAGCAAAAACTCAGGAAAGCCAACCTCACAGTCATGAGAGGGCCAAGATAAGCACAGAGCATACTCTGCCCCATTGCATGGATGCCACCATTTGGGTACAAGTTTATAGCGCTGGATGTCACAGAGCTCAAGTGTAACTGCCTAAAGACATGACCACATGGATATGGCCTAAATTAGGTACCATTTGTCTATAGCAACTTGGCACACCTGACCAGAAAAAATAAAGCCAAGATTGGCCGAAATCATTTGTTATTCAACTACAGACATTAAGAGCAACCAGGGCTACTCTGACCTCCTGCAGAGCACAGGTCATAGCCTCCACCAATAGTTCCTGCATCACACTCAACTTCTGGCTCACATCACGCAGCCTGTGCAGAAGGCTGCCAGGGCTGGATCAAAGACTTGAGTGCTGGTGAATTCCCCTGCTTCTGGCAGAGCTCTTCTAACAGCTCATTACTCTGCGGTGCCTTTTTTACACTCCCAGTTTTCCTAGCTTCCATCTCCAGTTCTTGGATCTCTTCACACCTTTGAGTACTAGATTGAAGAGCTTAGATGAGACAAATTCTTCCCCCGTTGGCTTTATTCCCTGATCAAGACCCTTCACTTTGATACCATAAAGAGACAGAAATGTCAATGCCTTCTCTGCAGATGATACTATTCCCAACCCTGAATCTTTCTCGTAGTTCAATCTGCCATTTTCAGCTTTTGATGTGTGGACCCCCAAACAGAAGCAAGACCTGGAATGAGTACACCTACTTAGTCCATTTTACTGAGGGATCTGCAGCAATGAGCGCTATACCACATTCAGCTCTGCCAGGCCAGCCAGGAAACATATGCAAGCATCAAACCTGGGAACAGAGTGAGAGACTAAAAATCTGATAAGAAAGATTTCTCCAAAGAATGCAGGAAATATATCTGGGATCTTGGTGAGGACCACACAATTGGCTTGTAGTCTGGATCCAGACAGGATTTTCCATTTGAAGGGCTCTACAACAGTTGTCCTGCTGCAACTCAGCTCGCTGCAATCACTGACACCACTTGACAAGGGGTCCACTGCACTGCCAGAGTGCCAAGGTCAGCATTTGCAAGCATGTCTATCTGTCCACTGAGATGAAATGCCTCTCAAAACAGAAGACATGGGGCAAACCTCCTACTTGTCTCCTACTCTGATGTCCCTGAACCATGTCTCAAGTACTCACATTCAGCCCATTAACACCAGAACCCCAAAGTAATTTACCAAATCAGTCCAGCACAAGAGAGAGTTCCCCCACCCAATGCCTGCCCCACAGTCTCTCCTTTGTGATGCCTGACTTCACAGGATTAATATACATCTTGCTTACTAATGCTTATGTATTGTTCCACAGAACAGGGCTCACCCTGCCATTAGTTAACGAGCAACCTCTGTTATGTGTAAGTTTTACAAGCGGTGATTCTATCATCTCTTTCCCACAGACACATCTGTTTCATTATCATAACAAGTGAACTTTTCCATTTCTTTTTAGGGGACAGGGAGAAGGTCTGCTAGTTTTGGAATAAAATACCAGCTTGATAAACAGACCTTATAGGAAAGTAGTAAAAGCGCATGAGGGTGACAGGAAAGAAGAATCAGTGAAGGAAGAAATTGAAAGAAGTGATCACTGAGGGAAGATCAAGGGGAGAAGCTGTAAAAGCAAACCAAATCCAAAATGTAAGTAGGAGCCATGAGATGTAGGGCCCTGAGAACAGAAGCTGATTTTGATGCACAGCACAATGAAGAGGCACTGAAGTGGCTTAAAGGAGGCAACTGTATAATTAAGAGATCTCTAGGCACCTTCCCAAAGATGTCATGACTTGAGTCAGGTTGACCTAGCAGAACAAGCAAAGCAATATGGCAGGGGCCATCATCTTGTTGCTTTTCCCCCATGCTAGTGTCCAGACCTTCTATATTATACTGGAAAACTTCAAAAGCAAGAAAACATGGGCAGAAGTGTGATCTTTTTTCCTCCACCCTTTTAAAGTTACTCTGCTGTAGCATCTTGGTGAAAAGTTCTGTGGAAAGCTAAGTCAGGGATCCACATGCAGATAATGCAGAAGAAATACATCCATTGGATAGGAGCTATTTAAATATTTGATGGCTAATATATTAAATGTTAATTGAATACTACAATGATTTTCTCCCCTGGACAGCACACAATTAACATTTAATTTGTTATAAAATATTTAAAGTTATGAAATATCCGAGAGCAACTGAAATGTCTCTTCCACCAAATTGTCTGGGGACATTGTGTTAAGGGGACAAAAGGTCAGGTTAGCATTTCAAATTCCTCCAATGATCTGTACAAGGTACATGGGAAAAGGTTTTTAGAGCTGTCACAGTTCAAGGACATAGTCAGAGAACATGAGGGGACACGCACAATTATCTGATCCTGTCCCATCCAGGTTAAGCAAGATCATAAGCCCTCATGGCTACAAAGCACACAGCTTGAAAAGTGCTGTGGTGACTGTCCATTCCTCAGAGAAAAACAAATGCTGTGAACTTAGACCAAGCATCTGTCTTAACATTATTTGTTTCAGAGATGCCAGTGAGGGATTGGAGTCTGAACTTTTAGACTAGATATAAGGAAGAAATTCTTTACAATGGTAAAGTGAAACACTGGAACAGGTTGCCCAGAGAGGCAGTGGAGGCCCCATCCCTGGAAACATTCAAGGCCAGGTTGGACGGGGCTCTGAGCAACCTGATCTAGTTAGCGGTGTCCCTGCTCACTGCAGGGGGGTTGGGCTAGGTTACCTCTAGGGGTCCCTCCCAAGCCAAAACATTCTATGATTAACTGCCCTGCACTCATTCACTCCAAGGTGTATTGACAAGAATAGGATTCAGATGATACAGAGCTACTGCTTTGGCTGTGCCCAATGCTTCACTGAGCATCAGGGATCGTAATCAGCTTGGGATGTTAAAATTTAGCCAGTTGTTTAGGACCTGGACACAAGTCTATCTCACTTGCTGTAGCAGACTTGAATATCCTACCACTTCAGAAACTTACCTTACTCAAGTGCCTTGTCTGGCAAGAGGGCTAGGAAATCTTTGCTAAGACTTAAATGTGGATAGGGACCTTTTAATTAGTTCAACGGTGAATCCTTCAGCAAATTTAGGAAAGCTCAGCCTCAATAGTCCTGATATTTTTGAAGTAAAGCTCAAAGAACAGAAAAAAAACACTCATCAGTTTCACTGTGTATCATTCAGGAGACAAAGGGAATTCAGATACAAGCAAACCAAACCTCTTCTGCAGATACCCTTGATTTAAGGAATGACTCCCATCACTAGGAAATGTTGAATATCCCCAGGGGTACAGAAAGTTCGCCTACTCAACTCCACATTGTTTGGCTTTGACTTACCTCAGCTTTAAAGGGAATACATACTTTGTAGATCTCAGTCCTTAATGCAGCTTCTGAATTCCTAACTTTCCTGAGCTCAGACCTTTTATTGACTGTTTTCTAAAACTCTGCTAAACAAACTCTAATCCTTAGGCTTGTAGCAATGGATTATTTCTACCTCGAAGGCTTTCAGCTTCCAGAAGCTCCTCTCATTTGCTGCTTAGAAAGGTTTGACTAATGTGGGGAAAAAACCTAACATGTTCTGTTCATGACTATGTGGAAAATGGTACTGGGGAAAAAAATCCAGGTATTTATCAGATGGAGGTCTCTCGCCTTCACACTACATACCGGCTCACTCCCTCCTTCATGTTCCTTTGATAAGAGCCATATTGTCATCAACTGTAATGGTGAGTCACCAACACTTCATGCACAAGCATACAGCTGTGGTGGGTTGACCCTAGCTGGACATCAGGTGCCCAAAGTCACTCAATCACTCTCCCTCCTCAGCTGGACAGGGGGGGAGAAAATACAATGAAAAGCTAATGGGTCAAGATAAGGACAGAGAGAGGTCACTCACCAATTACCATCACAGGCGATTTGGGGAAATCAGTTTAACTTATTACCAATCAAATCAGAGTAGGATAATGAGAAATAAAAACTAAATCTTAAAACACCTTCCACCCACCCTTCCCTTCTTTCTCAGGCTTAACTTAACTCCCAGTTTGCTCTACCTCCTCCCCCAAAGCAGCACAGGGGCCAGGGAATGGGGGTTGGGGTCAGTTCATCACACACAGTCTCTGCCACTCCTTCCTCCTCAGGGGGAGGACTCCTCACATTCTGCCCCTGCTCCAGTGTGAGGTCCCTCCCATGGGAGACAGTCCTCCATGAACTTCTCCAACATGAATCCTTCCCACGGGCTACAGTTCTTCATGAACTTCTCCAGCATGGGTCCCTTCCACAGGCTGCAGGTGGGTATCTGCTCCACCACATACCTCCACAGGCTGCAGGGGAATCTCTGCTCCAGCACCTGGAGCACCTCCTGCCCCTTCTCCACTGGCATTGATGTCTGCAGGGCTGCTCCTCTCACATATTCTCACTCCTCTCTTTGGCTGCAATTGCATAGGGTTTGGGTTTTTTTTTTTTCCTCTTCATAAATATGTCAGAGGTGCTACCACCATCACTGATGGACTCATCCTTCACCAGCAGCAGGTCTTCAAGCCAGCTGGCATTGGCTCTATGAGACACAGTAGAAGCTTCTAGCACCTTCTCACAGAAGCCACCCCTATAGCCCACCCGCCCCCGCCCCCGCCCCCCCCCCCTTTCCGCCACAAAACCCAGTACAACATTGCAGAAAAACTGCATCCGACAAACTGCAGGGCTTGTCTGTGGGAACTGACTGACAGCTTGCACCAAGGATTTCTCTGGGTCAAAGATGGTGGTCCTGAGCCCTGTCTGTAAGACAGACGGGGAGCCATCTGCCTGCTGAACTGTCATTCTGCCTCTGTGTAGCAGAAAAAAAAGGAGGTTATAAGAGTACATAGAGAAGGCAAGGGTGCCGATACACTCAGAGAATCATAGTAATCATGGAGGATAAAATACTGTACACGTGAGGTCATGGTCATGATAGACTGCTGCAAAGAGATTAGTCCGGCAGCCTGCTCAGTGCCACCGATGGAGAAGCTACACATACAAACAGCTCCAGGAAGCTGAAGAGATGCCAAAAGGAAAAAAATTGTTTAAGTCAATGCTGACTCACTGGTTCAAAGAGACTCTTGATTTCACACACTTGATGGCTCAGCATGTTGGAATCTGGAATTTTGGTCTGACCTCTTGGAAAAAAAGATTTTTTTTTCAGTTTGTCTCCTCTTGCTCCATGAGCCTAACGCTGTGGGAGGCCTTGGAGAATTTTTGCTGGATTTTTTCCCCCCTAATATTTCCTGATAATTCTAACATTCCAAATTATATCAAAGAGGCCAGTGATAGACAAAAAGTTTTGCAAGGAATGTTTCCATAGAAATCAGATTTTGTTTGTGCAGAATGATCCTGTCCTGTACTGCCACTGTCACAAAACTATCAAGTAAACACATATGCTTTTTGGCCATGAAGAGACAAGAAACAGGACACTATAGGAGTACTAAAGGCCAGAATTGATATGCTTTTTCAGAGCTGGGAAGAGCAACTTCAGAGTACTTCTGTGAGGTGCTGGAACACTGGAATGGTGGGCATGAGCAGACATGGGTGTGGAAAATATTGGACATGAGCTAGTGAGGTTCTTTTGCTCACTGTGTTTGCCAACCAGATCTTTGATTACACCTTGGCCTTCTTTCTTCCACCATGTCAGCTTGCCCCTTCTTGTTTCATTCTGTTCTCACCCAAAATGGATTTGCCCAAGCAGGACCCATTCTCCTGGTATGGTGGCTGCCACTTACCTATCCAGTGGATCCAGCCTTGTAGCAGGTTCCTGTAACACCATAGTATATCAGTGTCATACCTAATTACCATTCTCTGAGGAGTGAGCCCATTAACAAGCTGCACTGAAACCAGATCTGCATACTAATTAGGGAGCTGCCTTGGAGGATATTAATTAGGGGTGACACTTTCAGGGCAAGTTCTACTTTCCTTCTTTGTACCCCATTTGAGACATGTCTGGGAAGTGCGAGTACAATACAAAGAGACAAGATGGGGCATTATGGGGACAACCTCTTGCCGCATCAGAAGACAAGAGCAGAAAAGTTATAACAATATTCCTTGTAGGGCTTGCTGCTGTCTCAAGGAAAATTCTAGAAAGCCCCTAAACACATTTTCCTCTACCGTTCCTCTTTTAACCTAGAAAGGAAGGATGTGAGGAAGCTTGATTCTTTGTCTCCACAGAGGTAATCCTCCTGCTCCTTTCATTTACAGTCATCTTGGTCTTTAGTACAAAGATCTCACAGGAGTCCAGCAGCCTTGGCAGCAAATGCCTGGGGCACGTGCAAGGAGATTGAGAACTCAGTGTCTTGTCCAAGCCCTGACACTGACTGAATACTTGTTCCTTGAGTTCTCACTTCTGTTTGTCATCTTTAATCTCATACAGCACCTTCCTCACACAGCCCACAGCACTGTCTTGCTTCGGACAGAGGACCCCACTCCTGCCTCCAACAGCGTTATCGCACACCTACAGCAACCTTTGGAAAGCCAACAAAAGAGCAGGTTCGCAACTTACTCCAGAAGCCGGCAACAGGTTTCACAGCACTTTACAGACTGCTGAGTTTTATTCTGAAGACTGGAGGTGGCAAATAAGCAGCAGGAGTGAGAACACCACAGCAAGGAAGACCCTGTTTAGAAGTGCGCGTCGCTCATTTCTCCACTGCACAGCTTCATACATTATGTTTGTGTACAATTCACACATCTGTCAACACATCACTGTACAAATAATTTCACCTGCCACTAAACTGCTGCTGCCTCGCTATATTCTGAAGGCATCCCCCCTGCCATTAGGTTCTGGGTGTCTCACAAAATGAGGAAATAAGCAGAACAACTGCTAGGCAGGATCATATCTGCAGGCCATGCAGTGCAGGGCCCTGACTCCTGCTGTGATCAGCATGAGAAGCAGCAGAAGAGCGCGTGCAATTATGCAATTAACAGCCTGCCAGTAGGAGAAGTTTCCTCCTTAATGCCATCAGTTATTAGCGAGCTGATACCCTCAAGCATGAAGGTTTGCATCTCTCCTACATTTTTAACCCCTCTGATGTAATTGTATGTTCTCTCCGGCTATTTCAATACCCCTTCCCCATCTGAAATCTCTGAGCTTCTGACCCCAAAGTTATCACATGGCAGTGAGTTCCACAGGTTAGTGACGCTGTAAAAAATGTACCTATTTTTCCCTTCTTAGAAGGGAAGACACATTCAGCAGTACAGATTTCCTGCACATTATAGTGCTCACATATATGCTTCATTTCAGCTTCTTTCTTCAAGAGTCCAGATTCTAACTCCTGGTTTGTAAAACAGACTAGTTTAAGCTATTGACACCAGATACAGTAGAAACAGGTAAATAAAGAAGAGAGCTTGGTATTTTTCTTTTCCACATGGGAAAAAGTGGAAATCTGTCTCTCATTTCCTTTTAGCGGTCACTTACTCTGAATCTCTCAATTTCCATAACAAAAGCAATAACACACAGTTAACTTTTTTGAGATCAACAGCTCCTGAGGAAGACAACAAAACACTCCACTTTTTCCACCCTTTTTCTTCCAGGCTGAGGTCACTCACCTGACATCAGGAGGCAACAAAAGCACAGCTACTCCACAGAAGAAGACAAGCCAGGAGCTGAGGATACCAACAGCATCCTCTTAAACCAGAGGCACGGCCCCATAGCATCCAAAGGGGGACAGGAGCAGGTTCTGCTGACAATCTAATGATGAATAGCAGCGAGATGAGCCAGGTCCTGAGTTCACACAGGAAGCCCAGTCAGGTGAGGCAGCTAGAGATAAGGCTGCCCACAACAGAGCTCAAACCAGGACTAAGAGCCTGCATTGGAGCCTAAAACCAGTTCCTGGACCAATGGTGGGAGGGCCCAGGTGAGGCTGGTCAGGTTTGATAAGCCACACAGGTGCACTCAGGTCCTTGATATGCAAGTGATTAGCATGGAGTCCCACCTGCATGTAAGCCTTGGTGGCAGATGGCAAGCCTTTCCCTCATTGTGCTGAAGATCTGTAAGATAGCAGCAGGCCAAGGAAGCTTTTCCAACTTTATAAATTCCTGTGAGATTCAATAGATGCCAGCAAGTTGGGGTGACTGCTAGACAGTGGACAAAATTAGTTGCGTTGACTCTTACACTGTTTTTTCAATTGCCCTAAGTACCATTACAGCTGACAGCTATCCAACGAGTATGCGAAATACCAGGATTCACTTTTGGTTTATTTTCTTCCTCTAGCTGTAGAGAAAACTGTGCATAATTTTTATTTCAACAGCATTTGGGGCTTGTACCTTAAGGTCTACCACACTTTTTTATTTGTGAGGAGGAACACTTGCACTTTGAGGAGAGGTCAGTGGGATGAGAGACAGGCCTTAGCTCCTGTAGGAGTTCAGTTCATCTCAAACTCGCTTTTCACTTCAGCTCCTGTAAAGTGTCTGTCTGCTGCCTTCAGACAGAAACTTAGGCCTTGGAGCCAGTGATTCCTGTCTAGCAGTATGAATCATAGAATCATAGAATGTTTTGGGTTGGAAGGGACCCCTAGAGGTCACCTAGTCCAACCCCCCTGCACTGAGCAGGGACACTGCTAACTAGATCAGGTTGCTCAGAGCCCCGTCCGACCTGGCCTTGAATGTTTCCAGGGATGGGGCCTCCACCACCTCTCTGGGCAACCTGTTCCAGTGTTTCACTACCCTCATTGTAAAGAATTTCCTCCTTATATCCAGTCTAAACCTACCCTGTTTCAGTTTAAAACCATTACCCCTTGTCCTGCCACAGCTGGCCCTACTAAAAGGATTGTCCCCATCTTTGCTATAGGCCCCCTTTAAGTACTGAAAGGCCGCAATCAGGTCTCCCCGCAGCCTTCTCTTCTCCAGGCTGAACAACCCCAACTCTCTCAGCCTGTCCTCATAGGAGAGGTGCTCCAGCCCTCGATCATTTTGGAGCTCTCTGCTGGACCCGCTCCAACAGTTCCATGTCCTTTTTGTGCTGAGGGCTCCTGAGCTGGACACACCCCATCTCTGTCTGCACCCTCGGCCACTGATGCCACTTTAGGGGCACAGCCTTGAGATTAGCCTTGCCTAGCTTCTGTGCTGCAAGCTGTGAGTCCAGCCTCAGGCAGAGTGGAAGCATGCTTCCCACCACATGTGGGACCACAGGAGCCCGCGTGTACCCAACATTGGCATATCTTGCTGTCAGGCACAGCCTCCAAAGCAGACCCATGGGTTGACAGTGAAGGAGCCACAGAGCCCAAAGCCAGGCAGGGTGCAAAGCATTTGTGCTTTTTTGCACAACTCACTTTCACTGAGGAATAGACGTGGCCTGTGTCAGCCCTTGCTGCTGCCTTTGTCCCATGGGTACAGAGCAGCGATGTGTTGAAAGGAACAGTGCTGGGTTCTATTCCCAGATTCATCTGTATGCTAGGGATGATTTCCCCAGTGGTTTTCTTCTCCAATGCTGGTGAATCATCCCCCTGCCAGAGATGACGTACCCCACTAGCTTCTAAACATGCTTTGGAAGAGCATATTTTCTGCCTTTGGATTATGCCAGATGGCATCAAGTGATTAGTGGGTTTAATATACGAAACTTCCCAGAGGAGGAAACTCCTAGATCCCACTAGCGGGTCCTCACCACCCCTCCGGTCCTTCCCCTCCCAAACTTCAAATTATAGTAGCTGGGCCCCTGCTGCACAGCTGAGTCCTCTGTTCTTCTATCAATACACTCTGAACATTTTTCAGGAACAAAGTGGAAAGCATTTCCAGCAAATGCTTTTAATGTCACTTTGTTTACCAAAAGATGCTGCCTCCTGCTTTGGTTATCATTACGAGAAAGCATCTCTGCTTAAATAGGAAAACAAGTGATGATTTTTCCCTGAGTTGCTCGTATCTCTAGCTAAGCAGCTTATGAGCTCCTTGGCAAAGGGACATGGCCTGTGCTGAACAGAAGAAAATATCTGGAGTCCTCTTTTTAAAAAGCACCCTTTGTAAACATCACCTCACCACTTCAGATAAAACTTGTTGTCAAACATCTGTCTCCCCTGTCTTCCTTCTCTCAGATGAGATTAGATAGATTGTGTGACTGGTATTTTTGGGGATGTAATCCATGTTATGTGCTGTGCTCTTTCCCTCTCTCTTGTGCCTAGATGACACGTATGAAGATATTATGGTCTTGTATTTCAAGTCAGTAATTTTGGATACATTTTAGGTGAGAGTTATTGAGGGAAAGCACAGCTCCCTCCCTTCGTAAGAACTTTACAGCAGATAACCCATAAGCTATCTGAGTACCTTTCCCAACAGTGATCCATTGCCTCATAGGAGTAGTTTAGAAGGGTGATGATGCTCCTCGGTTCCCCAGTAGGCAATCATCCTTGAGGAAACAACATCTCCTATGGTCCAACGCACTCTCACCTATGGCTGAATGATACAAGGCATGAGAATGTGATGGGTTTCTTCATATTTTCTATTTCTGGCAGTTTTCTGAGTGGCTCTTCAGACATAGCCTCATAGCTCATGTAGTAGCTGCTCACACCTTCATCTCTTTGTTACTGTTATCCTGAGGAAATATTTAAGCAAGAGCAAACATTTCTTGTGAAAGAGCAGAGTGAGGACCTCACCTGCAACAAGAAGCATCACCATTGCCACACCAGCTGGCAGCTCCCAGGGCAGCCTGGCTGTGACATTCAACAGCCATTTAGCTATGGCACCTTTTCCTCAATGGGAATTTTAGAGCTTGTGAGAACTGAAAATTGTGCCTCCTTCTGCTAAACAGGATGGTAGCACAGTTCCTACCTCTCTCACAATCTGTCTTGAATGGTCAACAGCAAACTGCCTGCGTGGACAGCCCATTCTCCCATACGGTGCCCAGATTCTGAACATTGTTGTAACACAGAAGCCAAGTGATCACAAATTCAGATTTATGGTACATCTGCAGACAGTTCCTCTTTTACTGCCATAGTAGCATCTTTTTGCAGATTGAGCCAACATAGTGTAAGAAGATAGCAGTTCTTGCTGTTTGTTACAGCCCTTCATGTGAGAGGGCTGCCCTCACAGCTGAGACCTAAAACCACTCATCTAATCATGCCTAAGGAGTTGTAGCCTTTTACTCTGCCCCAGCTAGGTCTGGCAAAGACACTTGCCTGTGCTTTGACTACCAGCTCTGTCACATGCAACTAGTGCCAATCAAGGATTTAATCATTGCAACACCTCACCTTTCCTTCCCACAATAAGTTACAATCCAAAATATTAATGCAAGTGCCTAGATTTGCCCTTTGAAGAATAAATGAAGAATGTGGCATATAAAATGGCTTCCAAAATAGCCATCATGCTGAGCAAAGAGAAAAAATGAACATTGCACATAGTAACCTTGAAGGACAGAGACCATCCCTGAAACAAAATGATCCTGAAAACATGGGCCGTAATCTATATACTAAAAGGCAGAATAAGGGCATATGGTCCACAACTTCTCCTTTCACAGATCTCTGTCTTTTAAGCAGCCCCACTTGTCTGGATGTACCATGACACTGCAGATCTAAATGTCACATGCCTGTTTAGTCGAGGAGCCACGAGGAGACCACAGGGAGGAGAGTGAGCTCATGCAGTGGGAAGGGAGGCAGCACACAATGGGGAAAAGGGACATATGTATCATACCCCTTTTTCAGAAATTTAGGAGGGGGAAAACACAGAAGTGCGAATGCTGAGAGGAGCCCCCAGTACAAACTCCATTGAGGTCGCCCCTCCTTGCCCCATAGCAGCACTGTACGTACCTGCCTTTTGCTACGCTTGTCCCTTTCCCTCTCTATGCCTTCCAAACCATAGTTTCTTTCAACAGAGAAGTGTTTAAGTTTCTAAAAAACAAGGTGGTCATACTTCCCAGGCACTGCATCCCGTAGAATGGCCACATTTTCCACAGCACAATATCCTGACAGCCACAGCACAGTGAGGCTCATGTACAAACAGCTCTTGGGTAAAATGTATTTACTGATACTGCACATCACTTTTGACTCAAATCTGAAGTTGGTCTGTGTTTGTGCAGCCTCCCTTTACCTGGTCACCTTTCTCAGAGCAAGCTGCTGTTCTCATTGCTACCTTGTTCCTGTTCCTGTTTTCCCTCCTGCTGCTTCCTCAAACAGTTTTGTGCCAAGAGCAGCTGTAAATGTGTATAGTGGGGTGCGTTCTTCATCACCTAAGGCTCTCTCAGAAGTTCTCCAGGCCTGGGAAACATCTGAAGAAACATCGAGCCTCTTCACTGTTCACTCAGGACGCCTCACTTAGCTTCAACTTTTACTGGCTCTTCTTCCTCCTTGCACCCACCTCCTTCATCTCTGTATAGGCAGAAGTAATCCACTCTGCAATGCTCCTTAACCGCAATTCCAGCCAAAACCTACATGGAACTAAGGCCTGGCTGGAGGGTACATGGCTGGGGCTGGGACTAGGTCTCACGGCCTCTGCTCTTCTTTTGTGTGTCTGGCTACAAGATCTACATCTATGTTATTGCTGAGTGCCATGGCCAAACTGCTTCCCAGTGACCTTCCTACTCCTTAGCTCTATTTCAAACTTCCCTGCTTCCCTGCCTTATTTTCTTGATGTTACCTGTAACCATGTCTTCTCCTCTCAAGCCTGGTTCCCAATGCCCTTGTGCTTGCCCTCCACAATTTCATGTGCCTCACTGCTTGCATGTCTCAGACAAGTGCCCTGTGCAGCCTCTTCACCTCTCAGCAGCCCACTGCCAGCCTGCTGTGGAGAGTAGCAGGCATCAGTCACAGCACCTGCAAAGGGCAAGAAGTGAGGATGGTGGCAGCACTGTTCAGGCAGGTGGTACTCAGCTTTTCGCCTGAGCCATCAGACTGTGGGCATTTGCCTGCAGTCCAGGATACTTAGAGGCATATGGGAAGCTTTGGAATAAATAAAAATCAAGTAACCTATGGGTCTTAGCAGCTGCAAGAGCTGGACAGTAGCTGTGACTACATGGGAGAATGACTACAACCTAAACGAAAAACCAGAATTTCACCTCAGTCCTCTAAAAGGAGCCAAAGCCCTTTCACTGCAGTTTGTCTCCCCTGACACAGAAAGATGTTTGTAGGATTCAGCCTGATGCATTTTCCAGCCTTACATCCTTTGGTACATATTTGCCCTGTCTGTGCCACCAGCTGATGATGACTCTCCAGCCAGGCACAGGCATAATCAGCCTTGATAGGATGCCTGTAGTAAGAAGGCTTGGGGTCACTTCCCTACAGCTGGGCAGCCAGCAGTGTTTGCTGAATGTACCTGGCAAAGCAGAGTCACCTGGCTCCCTCTCAGCTGCTTTGCCTTTTCCTTCAGGTCCTGTCCAGGAGGTATCTATCCACGCTCTCTGCACTGGCACCAGGAGGCTCAGTGGCAGAAATCTGCTACCTCGTGCCCACTGTGGTATCCACTTCACTCCAAGCCACAGAGCCTGGAGACCAAAGCTCTTACCTTAATGCTTTGCAGCTTGATCAAGGTGAAACCTGATCTGCTGTTGTGAGGCCAAGAAGTGCCAGGATGGCAGATTGCAGGGAAGAAAGCTGAGCAGAGCTCTTTACTGGCATCCAAGATCCTGGGAGAAACCAAACTGTTCCTGGGGGGTCAAATACCAGGGTTAGTAAGAAGAAGAAGCTGCCAAGAAGTGTCTTGCTTGTGTTAGAAAAGTCAACAGTGAAATATTACAGAGAGATTAAAACACAATATAATGACTTAATTTATTGAGAGTTAATGTCCTGGTCCCTCATTGACAAGGAAGAATCAGAGGGAGGTGAAATTGTTAAGCAACATAATTGCCCCCAGCTCGAGCTCAAGCTGTCCTCTTCCCTCTTGAGACTTTCATGGCTCAGAGAGACGTGAGCTGCACGGCGGAGATGGACGCCAGCAAACACAAACGTGCTGCTGTGTGGGAGTGTGAGGAAGGGCTCTGCCCAAGAACCTGGCATCCTTTCCCCATGCCAGCCACCCCTCTAGGCAGCGGTGACAGCTGTACTGTTTAGTGCTTCTATCATGTTTGCACACATAGATCTCCAAGCACTTCACAGGAGGAGGCACCATGGCTGTCTCGGTTCACCCAGTGAGAAAGACTGCAACAAGCAACTGACCTCCAAGAGACCCCAGCAGTTTAGGAAGGCAGAGGATCGTAGTCACGGGAGGCCATTAGCTCAGAGTGCTACCTGCTTCGCTAGATTGCCTCTCTTTTGGTAGAAAAAAAAAGCAAAGATGAAGTTTCACAGCTTGTCAAAAAACTCAGAGATGAATGGGAACCAATGCAAAATACCAGCAACTGCACAGACTCAGAGAAGAGCAGTAAACATGATTAAAGGCCTGCGGAAATTGATTCCTGGGGAGGGAAAGAGCGCTAAATATGTACAGCTGCCCGGCTATACCCAGAGGTGCATACTTACCCTGCTACAAGTATTTGATGGAAGAATAATTGTCCTGGGAGGAATAAAGGTCTTACAGCTATGAAGAATAGGGTGAAATTAAAAGGGTGGAGATTTAGCCTCTGATGGGCACACTCGATAATGGAGATGCTGACCTGTCTCCCAGAGGAAAGCCTGTTGCTTGGCTCGCGCGGAGCTGTCTGGGAGACAATCATTCTCTGGTACAGCGGGGGACTCTGGAGGTTTTTCCAGCCCTATTTACTTGGTTTCTGTGGACTAACAGAGGTTTCCTGTCTCAGTATCCTGTCACCAGGGGTCAGGTGGGTTTTTGTTTTATAAATTCTGATGACAGCTAAGGGATACCTGGCAAATCCGTATCGCTGGAGAGTCTAACCAAACATCCGCCTCCAGGAACAGAAAGCTACAGTAATATTATACAGTGCCTCCAGCCCTTCGCTCTAGAGGAAGAGGCATTGTTATTCTTGTCAGAAAACTGAGGGACTGAAATCTAGCATTTCTTATCATTAAGGAAATATTGCAGATGGTTGTTTGCTGTCAAATGTCGTGATGGCAGAGCTCAGAGTAATGCTATCTGAAAGCAGGAAAAAAATATAGCAGCTGTGAGAAGAGCGTATTGCAGCGCATAAAGGAGGCTTCGCTACCCAGGGCTGGTGAGCGTAGGTTTAGCCCACTGCAATACCTTGCACACCACCATCTACTGCTGAATGCAGTGAAACCAAATGGTCCGGGCTTGGCATGTAAGGGAACCAAGTGCACTGCATTTGCCTACCTCAGGTAGTGGAAGAAGGCATGTTCTTTCAACATTCATTGATTTACTCAGTAAGGATACAGAGTGTTGGACAAAAACTGCCCATCTAAAATGTGAAATTAAGTATCTGGATGGGAGAGGCAGAGAACAGAGGTCAAAGGCGTTGCTGAGACCAACTTTGTGCAGGGCTTTCTTCATAGAGCTCCAGACCTCAGAGTATCTTGCGCCCAAAACTTGCAAGATGGGGTCTGTATCTTTTCCCATCTCTCCAAACCCGAGTACTTTCTGCACACACGGCCAAGGGTTGTCATTATAACCTACTGTCTCTTCTGAAGTGCTCACTGTCTCCTACTGGGAAAAGTTACTTTTCCACCTGTTTCTAACCTTCAATCTCCTCTGCCTAGCACCAGGACAAAGGAACACTGGTTTTGGGAGACAGTTACCCATTTTCTACACCTGCTTTACTCTCCTTTGGGGCTGGTTCTCATACTCAGGGGAAATCTACTCTAAGGCCGTAGCTGTTACTCATTTGCTTTAGCTGACCTGAAGTGCATGCACATTGCCTATTGAGGCTGACTTCACCGTATATGTGGGGCTCCATGTTCACTCCCATTAACCCTCAGACATTTTAAGGGAACATGCCATGGTACAAGATTCTGCTTTGCTCTGCTCTACGCTCCTTGGTCTAATATATACTGAGGTTCATATTGGATAACACAAGAAATGCGGGGCTGGAGCAGGGGTTGAACTAACAAACTCCAGTTTTCATCTCCTATGACATCATGAATGTTTCCAGCAACATTTTCAAAATATTGTCTGACAAAATAGACACCACACAGATAGATTCTGTGATCAGAAGAGGCAAAATGTGGCTGTGATGGCACACCAGTATGTGAAGCCACGAAGTGGGAAAATTTGGATTTAGGGTTTCATTAGGCTTTCAATACCACAGCAGTATGAATGAGGAGCAGGACTTACCACTTACTTCCGCTAGATGCTAACTGGGATTGGCTTTTCTTGGAGCAACACTGCTCACTTGAAATAATTGTGACTACAGCAATGAGACAGCTCTACAGGGCAGGGATGACCAGCCCTGTTTCTTCAGGAGGCCAATGGAAATTTCCTTTCAGAGCTCCCTGTGGGAAGAACTACAACATATCTCACCAAGGCTGTTGATAGCTTTGCACAGAAGATGTTTCCAGACTGTGTAGGGACAGCCTAATTGTTCTCTGTCTTTATTTTCTGTCCCTCACACACCAGGCAAAAATATTATTGGACTTATTCGGTATAACATAAGGCTTCATAGCTCTCTCTGTGTGGGTTTGGTGGCACATCCACAGTCACAAATATCAGGTCTGGATGCCATGTCCTCTTCCAGCTGCAGCCAAGAAGACATTATTGCTTGGTCAGACCTGCTGACCGACATGCTCCTGTGGCAAATCTCTTCCCTATTTCAGGCAGAAGATGCTGGCTTAGCTTTAATAACAGGTCATTGCTGACCTAGTTGTGATGGCTAAAACAAGTTGTGGGGTCCTGACAAAAAAATCCACCTCAGGAGGCAGGTATAAAAAAAAGCTTACCTCAGGCAGAGGGGTCATGCCAGAAAGCTAGAGTCAGTACGCCCTTCACCTGGCAGAGTAGCAGCCAGGAAAGGGTGTGTGATCCCCACCTCAGCTTGACAAGGTCTGGAAATTGAGGCTCATGGTTTCAGGAACATTGGGAACGGAGGCTGGTCTGTTGTAGGCTTGCTTCAGCAAACTGCTTGCTTTCTTCCTTCCCTCCTTTACATTTCTTCCTTCGAGTGCAGGAAAGCCAGCCCACCTGGTTTGCAGAGCCTGTCACCGTGCTTTTAGACTGGAGGAACAAGCGTTTCCTTGTAGAATGTCAGCAGCGCATGTTTCTGGGAGACTGAAGGGCAGGTGGTACTGCCTTATAAATCATCTAAACATGCCTGGTGTGATAAATGCCTGCTGTATTTTGCATAACATCTGGGACAGCACGCGAGAGACCTTGGGGGTTGGGAAGGAGCAGAAAGTGAACGTTTTCTGAACGTTATGAATTGACAGAGACAGAGATGGTGTCACCATATGGTCAAAGAAACAGTCAGAAATACCCAGTCTGCCTCCTCTGAGGGGAAAGGCAACGGCTGGGGCAATGAATGCACAGCAACCAAAGAGTATTCATTCTGTTTGGTTTTGTCAGGATTTGACAGTGTTAAGAAAAGTGTGGCCTCTGTGTAGCAGGCTGAAGGGACAGAGGGAGGGTGAAAGAGGAGGAGGAAGAGGAATTCCGTGGCTTTCAGATGAACTGGTTGGTTCATTCCTCTGGTATTAAAAGCAGAAAGATGAGGAACAGCAGAAACCAGCATGGGGAAAAGGACTTCCAGGAGTTACTACAACAGTTACAGGGATCAGGACAAAGGTTTAAAGAATTAATCTGAAAAACAGCTTGAAGCCTGAGCATGATTTTAACACCGTAGTTTGACCAAACTATCTTGAACCATCTCCATCTATTCTTGAAAAATAAATGTGATAGGACATCTCCTTGTCATGGAGGACATCTCTTGTTTCAACCTTTCTTGCTTCCAGCCCTCCACCTAACACCTAGGTGCCACCACAACTGGAAGAGAACCCAGCTGAGCATATTTTCAACAGGCATTGGAGACCCTTATTCAACACAGCCCAAGGCAGCACTGAATCAATCTTCTTGTCACACCTTGTGTGACTGGACCATTCTTCTTGCCTTTGACACCAATGCTCCAACCCATGCCTGGAGTTGATTGAATCCTAGGCATATCTGGAACCACAAAGAAAAGAGGCATGGAGAAACCTCAGGAAACCATCTAGCTCATCCCTTGCTACAAGGTAAGATGAACTAGAACTAAACCACACCTGGCAAATGGCCACCTAATCTGCTCTTAAAAAGCTTTCCAGTGATGGAGTCTTCACACTCTCCCCAGGCAATCCATTTTGGTCCTTCACTACCATGGCCATTTTATTTCTAGCCTGAGTCTTCCTTGCTTCAATTTAAGCCCATTATTTCTTGCCCTATCCACCATGGATGAGAAGAAGAGTTTATTGTCTTTTTCCTTGCAGCAGCCTTTTATATACTGGAAGACTGTTACCACCTTTCCCCTTCAGCCTTCTTTTCTGTCGGCCAATTAACCCAAATTCATTCCATCTTTTTTCACAGGTCATATTTGTCAGAACACTGATTACTCTCATCACTGTCCTCTGGACTCTCTGTTGAGGCTCCTACTTTCTTTAAGAGTAGTGCTGGGGAAAAAAAAAAAAAAGGCATGCCCACATACTTCTGCAAATGGGTGTTTGGGTTCACCGCATTTCTACTGATCCCAAGTCAGCACCGTGTTTTCACTGGATTATTTTCTCTTGATTTCTCTTCTATTACTCTTTTGTTGCTTCCCAAAGGCATTCACAATAATTCTCGCCTCTTCACAGTGCAATAACCTGTGCTGCCTGCATAGGCCCTGCTCCTTGTAGCACAAAAGTGGACTTCCCCGTGACTTTACAGTGCCACACACTGGACAGTAGATGAAACAAGGGTTTGCCAGCCCAAGCTTAAATGATGGCAAAGCAGCCCTAAAAGACTGCAGTGTCTGAATATGTGTCCTATTATTCAGAAATTTGTTTTATCACTGGGTAAGATTTAAGGATAAAAGAATACGTTCACTTAAAAACATAGATTTGCAATAATGAAAGTGAGTCATAAAAAGATAGAAAAATGTTATTAAGATCATACTTAACCTAAGAATTCTCCATTGTGGCTTCAGGGTAGTTTTCTCAGGTCCCTATCCCTCTAGATTAGTCAGAATTGGAAGCAAAATGTTTGCAAGATGGCAGTTCCAGGAAAGTTGCTTTGCTATGCATTGTTTATACCAAAATAGAGTACTGTCATTACTGTAAGTTCTCTTTTTTTTGACATCTGAAACATGCCGCAAAATTAATAGAATTCAACAGTAATTATTCTAAGTCAAATGCCTTGTAATACTTTAAAATCTTTATGCATTTGGAAATGTCTTTATAGTCCAACCTGGGCCATTCATTTCCTGAAATATCAACATTACTGAAAGCAAAGATGAAGAAGAGTATGAGCCAATGCACCTTTGCTTTTGCTGTCTCTGCTTCTATTTCTGCTGCTACTATAAACAAGTCTGTCATGCAATGCACTGGATTAGCTAACCCCCCATGAGGCATCTGGAGCAAGCCAGGGAGGAGATGTGGCAAGTGAGCCACAGTGGGTAGATGAAGGAGTGGAACAGTGAGCAGGAAGCAGTAACTGAACTGGGACATGGAGACAACTATGGCCAGTGATTGTAAGGGAAGGAGGATTGAGACCCATCTTTGATAATATTGTGAGAAACAGAGGAGCAGCACAAACCACTATCCATACAATGCAGTTTACTCCCTGTAGACACTTGTAATGAAATGCCACACTATATATGTTATTAGTCGCCACTGCATTCACAGGCAAGCTGCTCCTATAGCTCTCCTTCACACAATGGCTGTGTGTGGTGTGTATCTCTTCCCAGCTGGGCTCAGTTTAGAAGCTTTCAGTGCATTTGGGTAAAAGAGCAAAAGCAGGATGGGCTTTGCAAAAAGCTCTTCATTGCACCACTTGAGAGTGCTTGCTGCCCAGGGTTTCCAACACAGAACAGGAACATTTTCAGTTTCATTCTGGGTCATCATTTTCTGAGTTACCTTGGATTCAGTGTTGGCTTCTTTCCTTGGATTGATTGTCAGCTGAGCTTCAGAAGTCAGTTCCACCTCCAGCTTTGCCAAAGCAAAGCCAGTTCTGCTGCCGCAAAGGAGTAGTATGGAGCAGTTTCTGTTGCCTGTGTCATGTAGAAGCATTGAGCTGGTCCCACTCCATGCTACTTGCCAGCAAAAACAGGCACTCAGGGCTGCTTGTAAGCATTTGGATATATGGGTAGGAGCCAGCCAAAGGGACCCTGCAGTAGGAGAGGGCATACACAGAAGGGGCAAGCTGGTCTTAAAATGGGCCAGTGCAGCATGGAACAGCATCTGGATGACCACCAAAGAGAGGATAGTTAGGAACACCTCCACAAGAACCTGAAAGCATATTCACTCAAGGTGCAGTTACTGTTTTCCCAGGAGGACTTGTTAGTATTAGCACCATGTAAAATGCTATGGAATAGAAGCATAAAGGCATGCTGTGCCTAGCTGCGAGGCACTTCCAGGCAGATGAACATTTAGCGCCTCGAATACATAAATACCCTTGCTATATAACAAGGTTTGAGTTATGTTTCTTACAGCCTTGGTGAAAATCGATCACAGCTCATTCTCTCAGTGAATATCATTGCAGAAGCAAAATGACTCTCTCAAACGGCTGCCAAACCTTCCCATGCATAAGCCCTACTATTCATGCTTTTTGTCCTCAGTTACTGCAGTCAGCAAGAAGGGCAGATTGCAAGCCCCAACTTCTGCTCTGGAAAGCCCAGGAGCACTGCTGGAATCCAACAGTCCTTTCCCAAACACAAGCCCTTTACCAGGCTCCCTCTGCAGCAGGTGACATTAACACTTCTCCATATAGTTGTTCAGAAAGGAGTATTTTTTTCACAGAATATTCATTGACATATAGCTCCCACAGCTAATCCTGAAGTGCTTTCTAACACCATAAACTATACACGTTATAGAGATTAGAGCTGAACAAATATTTCACTATAAATCATTTATCCAATAAGTTTCATATGGGTTTTTTTTTTTTCTATTTATGGACTGTCTGCAAACTGAAAGCCAAATTCCCAAATTCATTCATTAGTCAAAATTGCCCATGAATTTCTCCTGCAGATAGTTTTTGCCCTGCAGGCCATTCATGGACAGTTTGTTATGAATAGCCTCAATTCAATGCTTGGTTGGTTTAGCTGCAGCAGTCATGTGGATGTGCCTCTGTTCTGAATGAAAATTCACTTTCAAATATTCGCAGTGAATTTCTCCTTCTGTTCACTCAGCCCTGGTAGGAGCCAGCCTATTCAATCTAACTGGGAGGGTTAAGCTGTCCACATCAGCACAACGGGCTGGAAAAGGAACAAAGCGATGCCCAGTTGAAATTGTTCTGTATAAAGGCAGATGAGAATACTCCACTGGACAGTTGTGGAGTGCCAGAGTTGATGTCCTCACTCTTCCGTGAAGGGTGACCACCAGGCATAGTTGAGAAGATGGCTATGTCTACAGTGCAGCATCTCCCTGTGTAGCACAAGGATATCTGTTCTACTGTTACCCAAGAAAGATGGACGCTTTCTCCTAACTCAGTATTCTCACAAAGAAGTAACCTGGGTGAGTTTTGAGTCATAGCCAGACCTAGCTCCCTCTTGCCGACCTGCTTTCCAGTGGGTTAATCCATTCAGCATGTTTCCAGGGTGTTTGTAAGCATCCTTCGCCTCTCCAGAGAAGAAAGTAGATGAAGTAGAACATAATGTGTTGTAAACACTAGTTTGAAGTTTGAGTTACTGTTCAACAAGCCTGCAGGCTTCTCTCGTCCTGTTATCTGTCTCCAGCAGATGTTCTTCACATCAGATCACTGTGTTGCAGTCCCTGCTGCTGCCAGTACTGCCAAATCCAGCTGCTACTCATGCGGGGGCTCTGAACAGCCACCGAGCTGCGCCGGCTGGTCCTGCTTCTCCATCAGCAGCACGTCGGGGCAGCAATGCCCTGAAAATGTCAGGCAGGTAACAACAAGGGTTATGCATGTCTCTCGGCACCACCAGTGTGCTCTTAGGAAGAGATTTCACAGGCTGATGCAACATTGCTAATTGTAAGGCTTCTTTTCTTATTTCTGAGGTTTGAATTGCTCCGTGTAGCTATTTCGTGACAGACAAGCAAATCCAAAGGCCTTCTCAGTTGAGATTTCAGATAAATACATTGGCAGCTAGGAGAGAATAGTAAATGTCCCCAGCTGGAGAGAATGTTGACTTTATGTTGAGAAACTCAAAGCCAGAAGAAACCAAACAAGGTGGTGGGGAGAGGGAAGATAAAGAAAAAAATACCCAAACGCAGTAAACAACTGCCAAACCTGTTTTTGTGATGGAAAATATTTCTATTCTTTCCCATGAAAAGCAGACATTTGCTGTGAAAATATTTCATGGAAATTTCATATGAACTTTTCACCATCTTTCTCTTTTTGCCAGACAGTTTTGAAGTAGGTCTCATACAGGCTGAATAATAGTGATACCTGTCTCCAGGCCACCATTTGAAAGGTATTTGTATTGTTTGTGGAAGAAAAGTCCCGTTACAGAGCCTTCAGAATGTATAAAAGATAATAAAACCTCTTCAGACTTGTATTACCTTGAGCTTTGACCATGAAACATGTTGATGGTCACGTTGATTCAACACACAGCTGCCATTACCCTCTCCAACACCTTTTGCTCAAAACACCTCCAAGCCCTTTCTTCACCAGTTCTCTTTCCCCTTTGCAGTCCATTTAAAGCATTTTGCCCTCACCTTGACGACTCATCTTCCACCCACTTCTCTGCAGCTATTTCTTCACTCAGCTTTCTAGCAGCACCTTTGCTGAAGCCGCTTGAGTAGTCACTCTCTCACCTCTTCCAAAAGGGTCCCATGCCCAAAGATGCATCCCTGGTCCCTTTTGTGGAGCCATTTTTGCCATTGTGCAAATCTCTCCTTCCATGAGATTTGGGGTTCCAAGGTCTTCTCTCAAAGGCCTGTGAGCAAATCCAGCATTCCTCTGCTCCAAACACACATACAGTACTGAATAGGAAACTACAAAGGCACACATGAAATGTGCCTGCTCATTCATCTTACTGTCAGTCTCCTTGCATCCTTCAGGAGAGCAGACTCTAAACTCCTCGGAACAACCACCATGGCCTTTTTCTATCATTAAAAGTTCCTACCACTTTTATCAAGAGAAGAAACAAACAAACAAAAAAAAGGAGAAAGAAAAAAGAAACAGTACTTCACCTAGGATGGAGATGAAACCCCCTTTTGGTTTGCAGCAGCAGCTGTTAAACAGTGAACAGCAAAGCTGCATCACAGCAGGGAGGAATGAGAGGGAAAAATCCTGTAGCTGGTTAAAACTACTTCGGTAGGAATTTATGGAGGTGAAATAATTTACCTTTCTAACTGTAAAATTGAATCAAATTCCATGGTTTTTTACTTGCTGGGACACCTTGAGGGGGGGTCATAGCGGCGAGTCTTGTCAAAAACAACCAAACCAAACTAATCTGCAAATAAAACACATGTCATTTTTTAATAACTTGGAAGAAATTGCGCACTCACTCTACACCACAGTGTCTCCCTCTGCCTGTTGCCTGCTGCCACCTCTGCCTTGCAGCAGCTCAGCACAGCCCCTCACCCAGGCAGGGCCTTCTCCCCACGAAAGCAGGAGGGTGATGGAACCCAGCTAGAAGCAGGTCTGCCACTCAGTCCCCTTCACCCCTTCCCAGGAAATACAGAGGGTTTTTTTCCTCTCCGATATTGGCCTTGGAAGACATGAAGGTTGCACCCAGGGTTATAGGAATGGAGGGTGCCAGGTCCTTCCTATGCAGCAAATGAATGATTACAAAGCTATTGTGCTAGAAGGGGGGTGGAAGTGCATTGCTGGCAACTCTCTTGATTTTATTTTTCCCCTCCCACCCTTTCCTTTGGAGCTACGTAAACCGACACGAGCAGGCAGAGATTTAGCTTAAATTAGGTTTACAAACAGCCGAGTGAACAGGGGAAGGAAATGCATATGCCGCACGCCACAGCGTCACAGCCAGGCAGCCCGGTGCGCCCGGGATTTGGAAAGAAGCCGGGTCCCGCGGATGAGGTGCAGGAGACCGTCGGCCAGGAGCAGGCTGGCTGGAAGGTTTCTGGGAGCGCAGCTTCCGAAGCGCTTGGCGCTGCTGCCCCCCGACGGTCCCTCCGAGCGGGCCGCCCGCATGCGGCGCTGCTGGCCGAGAGTCACCGCAGTCAGGCCGGGGGGAGCGGGGGTGCAGAGGTGACCCCGACAGAAACCGTCTTTTTCAAAGGTTGTAAGTGCAGTCATGCTCTGGAAGAAAAAAAGTCTATTAACAATGACGACTCGGTGCTCTCTATTTATTCCCTGTCACTGAGATTTATTTTCCATCCAAAGTTTTTCTTTTTTTTTTTCTTTGTTTTTTTTTTTCCAAACCACAGGCTCCATCTGGCAGCTGAACATCAGGCTCTGGTTTTGATCCCCTGCAGTAAGGGTACGTGTCGATAGTTGAAGCTGCTGCCTTGGCAACCCTGGAGACCAAGGCCCCTCTGTCCACCAGGTATCCACATAATCCACATAGTCCACATAGGATTATGTGGACTAGCTTCTTCCAAACACTGGCTTCTTCATGGCCATCTTCTTCCAAACACTGGCTCCTGCCAGCTCAGCTCACACTCTTTCTCTGGCGACAGCGCTCTGTGCCAGCTCACAAGGGCAACGGAGTCTCCATCACTTTCCTGACCTCCTTGCTAAGCCAAAGGGGCAGGGGAGGCCAGGAACAGGGGCTGGCTGTGTTCATTACTCCTTTTATTTACTATCCTTGATGAATGACAGGTGACACGAAGGCTGTTTATAACTCCATGTACATCTCTCTAGAGGAGGGGCGGGGGGGAAATTTGGATGTAGATTCTCTCGTCATTTGGGGACATCAGGAAGAATGATGCAAAAAGAAGCTCTGCACCTTGGAGGCAGGGCAAATGCCAAGAGGTAAACAGCTGCCTATTACACGGGGCAACATTTTCACTATGAGATGTGCTGCCATCACCAGTGATTTACAGACGAGTGGATAAGATGAAGTTGTTCTCTCTTAAGAGATGGTAGAACAAAGTCATTGGGTGCTGGTGAGATCACTGGACTCACCAGCTTTACAACCTGCAAGCCAGCCTCCTGAGTTCCTTCAGAGACTCATACTGGGGCTAACTGGGCCTCACCACAAAACTGGGAAAATCAGGAGAGATGGAGCACCAGAAACATGAAACGCATAGCTACCTCTTTTTTCTCCAATTAGCAAAAAAGGTTTGTCTTTCCACCCAGGTCTGAGGAAGGCTCTGGGGTTAGCTGAGAGCCTGAAGCTCCTGGCCATGGCTGGGAGCAATTAGACTGCTGGCCAGGTGTACGCTAACCACAGCTCGGCCTGCAGAGGTAATATACAGTTCTCCTGTGCTTAGGGAACACCCTGGGGATGGAGTTTGCTTGATGCTAGATAAAACCAGCCCCCCCTGGATTTCCTGTCCACTGGACAAAGCCACCAGGTTTGCCAAAGGTGACTGGAACTGAGTTAAATCCATTCTTGCTTCTCTTAAGAGCTAGTTTGAGTGTAGCTGGTTACCTACTTCAAAGAGCTGCAGCCCCAGCAGAGAGGAGTGAAGGAACTAAGCAGTCTTGAAAACACAGGTTAGTGCTAAGAAAAATCCTAGTCTTGGGTTGCAAGCAAATTAATGAGAAGTACAGAGATCTGTATATTCCTAGCATACCCTCTCTGCAGCATCTGGCAAAGTTAACACCCAGGGCTGGCAATGTGCATATGAAGAAATATGTAGATTATCCTTAAAAACCAAAACTCTTATAAGGCAGCCAGTCAGAGCCAATATTGGAAGCATTCCCTTTTATCCCTGTGCCTATTAAGACTGTGGACTCTCTGAGCAGAGATCTTTAAGGGCAAGTTAACCACCTCTCAGCAAGGGACTCAATATAGTTGAACCTCGTGGGATGGACCTTGTGGGGGTTGTGTGCACACGTGCGCGTGTGCGTGTGTGAGTAGATTAGATGATTTTTTTGAAGTCATGCTCAAGCCTGTTCTTTATGATTATATCAATTTTCCAGGTGGGAAACAAAAGTTTCAGAGGGACTAAAGCTACCATTTTCACTCTCAGGTTCCTATGTTCAGATTAACCAATGGGTCTGTCTCTGACATGCACTCCAAGCATCCAGCTGTGGCCCCCCAGGATGGGTGTCTGCATCCTCATTTACCTCAGAACATGCGGCAAGTCAATGACAAGCTGAGAGTAAAACTCAGGTCTGAGTAGTACCCCAGCAGCACGTTTGCTGGATCACAAGCGCCCAATGTATTTGTCTTCATTTAATGTGCTTTTTTCCTATCCTCTTGAGTAATTTCCTTCCCTTAAAGGATATAAATCACATACCTACAAAGTAAAGAATTATTTAAAGAACATTTATATTTAAGCTCAAAAAGGAGTTTGAATTTAACTCCCTAGTGGCTGAGATGTGACTGGCTGGTGAATATAACTTGGCTTCACTGTATGAAGATGTTTTATGGCTTCAATACCAGCTGGCCTGCAAATGAGTCTTTGGTACACTGGGGTGCTACCGTGGGTGAATACCCTTGCTGCAAGTTAACTTAATACTGCCTTCATTCATTTCACCTAAATCAAACTACACTGCTCTCAGCCCCAAATGCACACACGCACACATCAGGCTTTGCCCCAAGTTAACTCAATCAGTTTTAACAGCTCCATTGCATTGTGTGCCACTCTCAGGTGGAGACAAGGTGGCAGAGGTTTCTTTTTACTTCTCTGAGTCACATCACAGTTCATTTCATCCCTGATCCTATTGCTGATAAAGACTGGTAGGGAAATGCAGGAGTGGAGCCATTCCCAGTGACTTCAATAGCACTGACAGTAGCAAGTGTTAAAGGTAATCTGTTAGTATGAAAAGGGGTGCTCTTCCTTGGTATTAAGTATAGCTTAGCAGCAGAAACAGCACCAGAAGCTTTAAAGGAGCAATGAAAAGGACCTAAAAGGAATTAATACATTGGGAAGAATCATAGTGACCATCTTCTAAATAACCTAGCACCTAGTGCATAACTAACATAACCACTGCTACCTTGTGCAGCAGTTGCATTTGTGCAAGGGCTCTTCCCTTCCCTCTGTGCTTTGCTCTAACAAGCAACAGATTTGTAACAGCTCAGAATAGCGCAAGTCTGATCCCGAGACTTAAAGTTTAAGAGAACTGAAATAGGATACAAAGATGCATGGCCATTATATCTACAAGACAGCCAGTCACTGACAACTTCCAAAAATCTTTGTAAAAGAAAACAAAAATCTACAGCCCAAAAATCCTCTGTGGCCAACAAAAATAATTTAAAACTGGCAGAGTCTGATTTGATCAATTTTAATGCAGACCTTGAACTCCTTTCTGAGAAATATGACATAGCTGTCAGGCGCCGCAGCTCCCTCCCAGCCAGTGGACAAGGAACTTCGTGTCAGTCGAAAGAAAGGTTAGACCTCCTGTGTATCTGGTGTGTTCTGGGGGGAGACGGGGGCACAGTGTTTGTATTAAAGCCCAGCTGAAAGGCTACCAGAAAAGCCCCATGGGCTGTATGTTCTTGACTTGACCGACAAGAGTAGAAATGAGGGCATGACATGGAAATCCTGATTATAAGCTGCATTTCAAAGGCAAACAGTGTTTGCTGGCTAGCTGGACTTAGAACTGTGGTCTGGACCATTTCATAGACCAGCTTTTGGTAAACGCAGATCTGGAACCAAGCTCTGATTTCTAATATCCCAAGAGCCTACTGCCTGGAGCTGGGGATGGCTCTCTGTAAAGTATCTTGGTCACTAAAGTGTCTTAGGAATCTTGGTCACATCCAAAGTCTATTAGGGTCATGTTTCCTATTTCCCATCCATTCATACCTGAAAATAAAATCAGACTTGGGAGGTTTGCATACTGAACTTGCCTTTTAAACCAAAGCCTCACCAGACTTGCCTGAGCAAGTACTTTGTTTTTATATCTGAACCCAAACTATAGATGTCCTTGATATTGCAATTAATCTGGGCCCATTACTGAGCATGGACACGGGTGCTGGTTTCACAAGGTCACTGGAGCCTCGCATCCCCAGAGCTGGCTGGCAGGCACAGAAGACTTAGCTTGCAGTGGCTCTTCCTCTGGGTGCTCTCCTAAGCTCTGAAGCATTGCTCTGGTGTGGAAGAGCTAGAAAACTCAGCCAGGCAGCTCCTCTCAACCTACACAGCAGGGCAGAAGGACAAATTTAAGTCGCTTATGAGCCCATAAGAAGTCAGTTGCACTGATAGTTACAGTTAAATAAAGAAGCAGCAGCTCTTTATACTATTTATGGCCCATTTGGTTCCCAGCCTTGCATAACACCAGCCCCTTCCCATATCCCTTTGAATCACAGACCATCATAACAAGAGGAGGAGCTGGGAAGCTGAAGGCAGGCCATGGTGAAAACCATTTGCTTCTGGGACACAAAGCACTTGAGCTTCCCTGCCATAGCATCACAGACACCACAGCACTGAGGACAGATCCTAAGTAACAATCGTAGGAGAAAAAAAGGAAGATATGTTCATGCTCAAGGCAGAGAGCACTTTATTCTTTGCAGGACCACAAGGAAAAGAAACCAACCTACAAGCTAGTAGGGAGTTGAAGCTTGGTGCAGACAAGCTGAACAAGTGGACAACAGGAGCCAATGTAGTTCTTCATCCCTCCAGAGGATGTCATCGTAGAGCCACCAAAAAAGGCGTGCTTTGTGACCCAAATCTGAAGACCGCATGAATAAATGCCTGGTGTTCAGCTGCCCTTCGGACAATAGCCCCAAACCTCCCTGCTTACTTTTCCAGAAGTAACCAACTTTCCCTAGGCCAGCGTGCAACACGTGGAAGGATAGGAGGAGTGGCAAAACCCATCGCAATTTGAGACATGTGCAACAGGTTAGGCCGAAATGTGTGCTGTAGGTGACTGGGCTGAGCGAAGGCATGGGGGCTTTACAGACCTGCCTGCTTTCAACCTTTTGTGGTGTCCCTGAGCATGGATGGGTGTGTGGAGAGTGCATTCACACACAAGGAAGACGAGCAAAGAAAACTGTGAACATGGAGATGTGTTCCAGGATAGCAGAAGCAGAGTGTGCTCTGCAGCCATTGACCAAGTGCACCCAGGAATGAGCTGGGGTGGTGGGGGGGAGGGGGTGTCTATGTGCTTGTTCACCCGTTTCTGTGGTTTGTGTCGCAAAAAGGTAGTCTTTGGTTTTGTGCACATTTGTCCCCACAGCAAACCACAGCCAAAAGGAAGAAGCACTAAATGATGTTCATAGCACACCTCTGTAATAGTTTCTAGCCCTAACGATGCATCTTAATTTTGAGAGTCTAATGCCACACTGGCTTCTCTAATGAGGTAATTCTAGCCTCTGCTGCCTTTGGTCCTTCACGTGGGACACAGGGATATACATGCCTTCATCGCAAGCCTCAGTCTAGGAAGACAGGAGAGGATCGTGAGTGGAAATGCTGTTTCAGTGATGCAGAGCACTGAAAAAAGTCTCCAGGCTACTGTGCCATCTTAGAAACTACCACACTTTAAAGTATTGCTGCTGCAACCCAAATCACACACCTTTTCCCTGTCTCAGATGTCCACATGGCCAATGACCTGATGATTGCTATACTCAGCTTGCCAAAGTGTCTTGAGATCCTTTAAGAAAAATAACCACCTGAGAGAAATCTGCAGTTACTGACAGTATCCAGCAAGCTGGAAGGTTGGCTGTGTACCTCAGCCCCTGTACCAAACACAGTGGGTTTAAATACAAGGGAGCTAAACAACAGAGCCTCTGGGCTTTACTGTATCAGGCCCCTCAGCCAATGTTTCTCTGTGTGCATGTACCACACTGGTTTCCCCATTAGAGCATATCAACTGGAAGTAAGTCATCATCCCTTCCCAAATATGATTTAATAAGTCAAAATCCAGGAGATGACCCGGACTACATCCAGTGCCAAAGAATCACTTGCCAGCCAGCCATGCAAGCTGCGTCTAAATCTCCTCTCTTATTTGCTGCTATTCATTTCGGGGGTTTAGTTTTGTTTGTTTTTTTTTTTACACGGATAGATTAAATTTCCTGCCAACCCACTTTCTCATTCAAACATATTAAAGAGGAAGTGGGGGGAAGGAGGAAATTGGGAACAAACAACCAGCAGAAAATGGCATTAGAAGGCTTAGCAAGAGTCTGATCCTTAGCCATGCACACTGACCCACTCTTACATATCAGCAGTGCTCTCTAAAGCAAGGGAAAGGAAAAGTGTAGGTGATCTAATGAAACCTTTCTCTGCGCTGCCCACCAGCTGGTAACAAGAGTTCTGGGCTAGTGCTAGGCTCAGAAAATATCTCACACGTGCCCCCGCCCCTTGCTTAGGAGGTCACAGAGCTGGTAATTCTCAGGAACATCTTCGCAGCACTTGTAACGCACAGAGGCAGACATGGAAGAAAGCAGGCTGAAAAAAGAACCATAGTTTTTCATTCTCCCTGCTTTCAAGGCTCGCTTTGTCCCTGATGTTCACCTACTCCCCACCTGAAGAGAGACATAGCTCGGTGGCACTGAGTACCCTTTCTCAATGCCCATATTCCTGATCCTCATCAGCACATCTTGCCTTACTCCCAAAAGCAGAGCTATAACAAGGGCATGGTGGGGGAACCCTTGTTCAGCTGGCATCAGGACAGCAAGCTGCAGGTCGGATGGCCAGCAGCACTTGGAAAAAGCACCAGGAGAATGGCAACTCAGTCATCAAGATACCTTACAACAGCTCTGCTCCAGGCCTCTCTTTAGCAGAGGCCATATGGGATAATAGGAGGGCTTGTTGGATTTGCTCTGAAGTCAACATGTGAAAGGAATCTGCTTCCCTGCCCTCTTTCTTAGAAACATTCAAGACCCTCTTAACAGATTCTGCTGAACCACTCTGGGTGCACTCGGTGTTGGCACACAAATGCACAAACTCATCCACTTGCCCACAAACCAGCAGCCCCGTGGCTTGGAAGATCCCAGTTGGAGTGCAGACTCAGAAAGGCACTTGCTTGCTTAAAGTAGATGAAGCCAGGATGCAAAATGTTGCTTCCAAGAGAAATACAGGAACCTGCAAAAACTTACCAATGTGTCTGATGAAACTAGAAATTTATCATGAAAATTCCCCCAATGTTTTCCCTTTTGCAGGGGGATCATAAAATTTCATTTTGATTTCCTCTGCCCAGTACTAAATCGATCACACAATTACCTCGGTCTTGGATGTCATCTGAGGCTACCCTGATTTGAGGTACTCTTCATGAGGGCCTAAACATAAGGAGGCTCGATCTCCTGAGCATCCGAGGACTTCATGGGGAAGCCAGGGAGTCTTGGACAGGACACCATCTGGTAGACTAGCTTCCGCTGGAAACTCATCTGTGTTTTGGCAAGAGTTTGTTGAAGTGCATGCGTCTGGGTAATTTTATTTTTTTTTAGTTCAGATGAATCAGCAGATCCAAATCCAAAAGCTGTGTAAGTTAAAAAACTTCTGGCAGTCTACAGACCAGATTTTTCCAACCATTTTAAATTCAGCTGTCATCTACATCAACCTCTAAAAAGATGTCCATTTCTAAAGAGTAAAGCATCCTCTCATGGTTATTTCTCTGTCGCAGCACTCAAATGTACAGTTAATCCTTGTGCTAGAATAAGTTTCCTTCTGATATTCTTCAGTGGAAGGTGATATAACCGATTTACTTTTAAAGTAACACCTGTGGCACCTGCTGTGGTGGACGATCCCTGCTACAAGAGCTAGGGTTGAAGGTTGTCAACAAACTCAAACATTTCAGTAGTGACTTCCACTTACAACTATAATAGCTTGAACCTTTTTAAGGATAAATAATCACTCTGGAGCACTATCAAAATCTCTAACTGGTATTATTTTTGGCTGGAAATTTGTGTTGCAGCAATGCCTCACTAGGTACAACTTACAGGCCAAAACTCCAGCATACCAGGTGCTGCACAAACCTAGGAAACTATCCTGTATCTTAGGAATTTCTGCTCTAGATCAATAGAGAGAGACATGCAGAAGAATGATGTAAGGGGCAAGGCAGTGGCAAGGAATGGATAGTACAGCAGAATACTGACAGAGCTATCATGGGAATAAAATGCAAAGATGCTATTAATGTCACATCAAGGTTGCACAATCAAAAGATGAAAAATGCAAACATTAAGATTCCTACGGCAACTTTCTGAAAATAGCAATGCAGTGATCTCATTTACTGTAAGGCCTATAGCTGAAAACACATTTACAGAGGTATTTTAAACTATGTGTTGAAAAATACCACGGAATGAGAACATGATGCATGTGCAGCAGGGCTGAATTACCACTGCTGTTGGATCTGTAGGTTTCTGGGTTTAATAATCATTCTCAGAATATCTGGGGGGTTTTAGAGAAGAAGCAGGGAAAATGAAACATGGAGAGAAAAATGCAAAATCTTTGGCAAAACATCAGGTTGCCCTAACTAATAACCTTCTGCTAGCAGCTGTTGATACGCACTAAGAAGTATGTGCTTCCCAGTGCCCTTATGCCCTGGAGGTGTGGATGCTCAGATGCCGAAATTTCCCATGCTTTGTCCATGGGGATCAGCACTTTTGTTGACTTCCTGACAGTTTCCCCCATAAAACTTATTCAGACGCCCAAGAAAGACAGTGAGGACCTTCCTGGTGACTGCCTTAGATTTTGGATCTGGGTTGAATATGCCATGTTTCAGACTGGAAAACCAACACATGAGCATTTTTTATCATGTGGCAATTTCAAAAAAACATTTTCCCAAATCACTCAAAGCAGCAAAGGATCTCCCATGTGAAACAACAGAGAATAAAACTCACCTTTGTCGAGAGAAGTAGAGTACTTGCAAGCCTGGGAAATTGTGCCTTCAAGGGCAATGTGTCAGACTATTATGAATGAGAAAAGTAAGGCTATAGTACCAGGGTTCACTACCAAACTGGCTGGCCTAATAACATGCACGTCTTGGTTGCACAGTTGCTGCTTACTGCTAGTCATATCAAGGATGACTATCAGCCAAATTCATTGTAGTATTGTAGTTACTGAATTGGGGGGGAGGGGGGGGGGGAAGAAAGGGGAAGGGGGAAGCAGCAGCAGGCAGTAAGAAATCCTTTTTTTATATGAATAAAGTTTTATTGAATTTTTAGACAATTAGAAAGAACAAAGAAAGAGGAGCAAACAGTCTCATGGAGGGTAGGAACCAGAGGAGTTTTCCCAGTAGAGGAGGGGACCTGCTGAGGGCAGCGTTCCTGGAAATGTTGCACAGGGGTTGTTATAAAAGCAGAGAGCATGTGTCTGGGCTTTTCTTTGATTGTTTGGTGGTTTTCTTTTTTTCCTCCCACCTTAGTGTTTCTAAAGCCACTCTTCTTCCTTCCCCCTGTCAATCCTACCACCCAGCATCGAAGTGAGCAGATAGGCAGGGAAGAGGACTGCTCCGGTGAAATGTGTGTGCACATAAACATAGCAACCACCTGCCTGCACCACCACAGGGGTTTGCACCCATCCCGGATGGACTTAAGTAGGAGGATGAGGAAAGGAGGTTGGATTTTTTTTTTCCTTTTTATTTTCTTTTTTATTTTAAGCAAAGAAGGCACAAAATCTCAGCCAAGCTTCAAACCTAGTGCTGCCTGGGAACCCCCAACCTCCCTAAAACCCAGTGTGTCCATGTGGGAACCCAGCCCTCGCCTCTCTCTCCTCTTCCTCAGAGTCTGTGCTTGCATTTGAAAGGTACCGCTCAGGCAGAAAGCCCTGCCCAAGGTTTGCACACTGCCAGGGAAAGTAAAGCCATGCCGGGACAAGGGAAGTGGGGATGAGGAAGAGTCTGTTGGCTTAAACAGACCCTTTGTCCAATGTGAGAGCTATGGGAAGTCACCTGTGAATCCCCACATTGCTCTTGCAAGAGCAGACCTGGGAGGGCTCTGATGCTTTTGGAGGTGACCACAGCCTTTACATGTGCAAGTGTTGGTGTTATGCAGGAGGGCTGAGACACCCATCCAGGCATGGCTCCTTTAAGCCAGTGCTCTTTAGGAGGGTAAGTCCCTGCCCTCAGTCCAGCCCTCCAAATAGCACCAGGTTCCTTCAGCAGTTTCAACTCTTGGCTTTGATTAAGGCTATTCAGTTGCAATAGAAAAAGGATAGGTGCCAGCTGCAGCCGCATTCCTGGCTGTGAGGAGATGGCAGAGCCACTGGCAGATGCCACCAGTAACTGGCCCCAGGACGTTGCGAGAAGCAGGGGAGGCAGAGAGGGAGCATGTGGGCTTCCACAGGGTTACCCCCACTGTTAGGCCCCTGTTTTCACTCTTCCTAAGGGAAGAGATTTGGAAATGAATCCTGCCAACCTCAGCGTCTGGGAAGTCTGTGCGTGTGGGAGAGCGGGAATGAAAACTGTGATGCCTCTGTGTGAGGGCCCCAAGCACAACATGTGCTCTGCCACACCGGCCAGCCCTGGATAGCCTGATGCAGAAAACCCACCAAAGCTGTGCAGTTAGAAGCCACTTTTCCTGAACCAGAGCAGCCCAGGGGCAGCAGGTGCCTCTGGACCTGCCTGCTACTCTGCCACACCAGCTTGCTCCTCTCTGCCTCCTGAATAACCCCAGCAACACTCAAAACAAACAAACAAAAAAGACATAAGCCCCTACAGCAGCAACAGCAGCAACAGCAGCAGCAGGACGCACCTTCGCCCTGCATGCAGCATCTCAGGGAAAGACGCTCAGATGGCTGTGTCCTCCACAGCCATGAGCCATGAACAGGGTTCTGATGGCACCCCGAGCTAGTGTGGGAAAAATATACCCAGGCTGAGGAGGACCTGTGTGTGTCTGTGTGCCTGTGTGTGTGTTGGGGTGGGGGAAGAGCTGCAACAAAGACAAACGCTTCCCCGTCCACGCCCTCGCCCAGCCATCCCCTTGGCCAGGCTGGTGGCTGTGCCTCCATCTCGCCCCTCCAGCCTGGCCCGTGCCTCCTCACCCCTGGCCCCAGTGCACCACCCTCCCTTGTCCAGCAGTGGGGCCAGGGCCACGGGGAGGGGGCCAGGGCTGCCATTGTTGAGGCCTACTCTGCCTCAGCACCCCTCCCCGCTTGGTCCTCCCTGCCCCCATGCAGGCTGTCATCCTCTTGGAAATAAAACAGCAACAACAACAGAAAAAAAATAGTATATATATCTCTCTCTCCCCAAACCTCCCTGAAAGACCCAAATGGATGGAATCGACCCTCAACAAAACCAATAGGAAACAAAAGCAAAAGTCCCCCCCAAGGTCAGGGCCAGACACATGTCCCGGCTGGGGCCCAGCAGCCGGGAGCACGTCCTGACCTCCCTGCTCCTTTGGCCTTGGCACGTCTGCGGCGTCCACTGGCACGAGGAGCCCCGACAGCCGGGGGGAAGTGGCACGGCCAGGGCTGTCCCACCGGCCGACAGTGGCCTCAGAAGGGGAGGGCAGGGCGGAGAGGTGTTTGAGTGTCCCCCTGCCGCCTCGCCACCTTTCGGGAAGGAGTAGGGTCTCTTCGCACCACTGGGTACGAGAGGCCCCTTGCTCAGCTCTTGGCTGCCGGCATGGCCCTACACAAGGGAGCCGGCCCGGCTCTGGGCGGGCACCATGACAGGGACAGCCCCGATCCGCTCCAGTGTGGCCTGGCTGACGGCGTAGGAGCGGGTGTGCGGTGGCCGCGGCTTCCTGCTGACCGAGCCGTTGCTGCGGATCACCTCCTGAGGGGATGGCGCCGTGCTGGCCGTCACCACCAGCGTCTTAGGGGGAGCCGGGGATGGGTGGCCACCGTTGGCATAGACTGGGCGGGTGCTCGTGCTTCCCGAGCGGGAGAAGGGGGGCTGGTGGGTGTCGTTGCTGTTGCTGAAGTGGGTGGGGGCATGGTTGGCTTTGGGGTCGTTCCTAGCGGCGGGGGGTCGTTCTCCGAGGAGGACGCATCGGCGTGGAATGTCTTTGCAGCGGAGGAGCATTTGGGCGGCAGGTCGTCCTCCCTGGGAAGGAGAGGGTGAAAGGCCACATGGAGGATGCTGCCCCACTTGCCCAACACCCACCCCCTGCCACACCCTGCTACGGTCAAGACCATCAGTTCAAGGTGAAGGACAGCACCAACGGAAACCAGCATTGCTCCTTGTCCATTTGCTTATCCCTCTTTGCAGGACCCACCCCTGTGCACATTAATTGCTCCATATGCGTACTGCTGAGGCAAATGACCCACACTCGTGTGTCTAGGGGGGCAAAACCAGTGGTTGTAACAGCCATTGGTACTACACAGACAGTCAGTATGGCTGTAGCCGTACAACCAATGAAGCTGATCCTCAGGGGAGCTGCAGGAAGCTACCAGAGGGAAAGACTGTGGCTGCAACACCAAACAAGATTACAGTTGTATCTCCAGACCTTTTCAGCTATCACTGTCTGGTATTGTGGGTCAGGATCCTCATCACGTGCAGAGTCACTCTCCCACAGAGTTAACAACGTCAGACCAATGCTCTTGGTAAAGGCAATACTGAAAACAAAATCTGTCATTACTGTTCTTCATTTGCTCCCTTCTTTTTCTGGACAGATATGGACACCTTCCCCTGGCCCATGGGAACACACTCAGGATTAGCAAGAATGAGATTTCTGATTGCCTTCCTACCAGCCGCTGCTTTTGCTGGGCAATCAGAGGTCCCCTGCCACCAGCTTTCCCTGGCCCTTACCTTATCTCATTGGGAATCTCCTCTTCTTCTTCTTCTTTGTGTTTATTTTTCCAGTAAAACAGTGCCACAGCCACCAATACAATGCAAACAACGAGCACAATGGCACCAGTGGCCACCGCTCCTGCAATCAGGCCAATGCTCCGGGGGTGGGCTGTGGGGATGATTGAACAGAGAATGGAGAAGAAATTAGGGCTGGGCTGTAGCCGGTCACAAGCATTTGAAGTTACTGTGGCTTGGGAGGGGGGAAAGGCAACATCCCCCTTCCAGGGCACAATGATCTTCTGATAGAGGGGTTCATGGTGGCTCACAGCAAACATGGTTACACACTTTACTGTCACAAGACAGATGCAGGTGGCCAAGCCTCCCTTAGCAAAATACTTACGTGCAATGACTTGCAGGTCCAGAAGGCAAGTGCTGGTTCCAATGGCATTTGAAGCCACACATTGGTAAAGACCTGAGGACACAGTGCTGATATTTCGGAGAGTGACAGTGCCCTGGACTTGGTCTAGTCAGAGAGAAAAGAAGGATTTAAATCCCTCTCCCCTTGAGGAAAACTGAAAAGGCAAAGCCAGCAAAAAGAGAATGATGGTGCGAGACTCTTAAGAGAAATAAATTAGGAAATAACCTCGAGATGGAAGCATTGTGCACACACACACACACACAAAAGATTAGGTCTTAAGGAGCTTACACTAGATGTTTCTTTTTCTTCTTATAGATGAATTTCTGCAAATGAAAGCTCAGGACTCTCAGCATTGTGTGAGAAAAGGGAGGAAAGAAGAGATGTGCAATTACCTATACCCTGATCTACCTGCTTAATTCAGTCCTGCCCTGCTCTCCCATCTCTGGGCTCCCCACCACGTGCTCTTCCAATTTTCTTCATTCCTGAATTATGTAAAACTTAAATGCTTGCATATTCTTAAAATACAGCAAGATAAAGGGCAAAAGTCCCACTATGACTACTTGGTCAGGAAACCTAGGCTAAGAAATCTTATGGCTGGGACTTGGGGCTGGGCAATACCCAGTCTGATCAGAGCCTTGCTTTTACACACATCTGAAAGGCAGCTCTGGCAGTGACTTAGTGGAGAACAGTGACCTCAGTGTGAGAAGCTGGCAGTATTTTCTTGGGATGACCCTGACTCTCTTCTCCCAGTTTCCAACCCGTGAGCCTTTCATTCAGTTTAAAACGCAGGTGAATTGGCAGCTGAAATCTCCAGCCACGTGGCAACATCTGCCAACCATGTTCTCTCTCTCCCATTCTACCAGATCCTTGTTGCTCAATGGTGAACATGTTTCTGTACCAAAACAATGTGAAAATTTAAGTGGCCACTGGAGGGTACCTTCTCCACCATGGGCTCTAGGAATCTTCATTCAATAAAGTGACCATGCAAGTGGTGGCAGACACTGAATGAGCCATGCCACCTGTGGTGGCTCAGACAAAGGAAAGCCCAGGCTGTCACCTGGGAAATAAGAGGATAATCAACAGAACAAGCACCTTGTGTGGCAGTTGGGGGCAACTTGGGAACATTGTCCAGTTTCTCCCAGAGGTATGTTGGCCGAGGGATGCCTTCTTCCGAGCTGCAGGTCAGTGTTATATCGCTGCCCACGTCCAGGGACCCCTGGATTCTGCAAAGTGGGGCAGAAGGAGGAACTGCGAGAGAAGAGGGGAAAGTGACAGGAGATCAGGAAATAGGACCAAACAGTGGAGTGCAAGCTCTTTCTGGGCACACGCTGCTGGGGAAAGCAAGGACACTGGCATGAGCTGACAAGGGGACAAGAAGGAGGCAGCAGACAAAAACCCATTAAGGTTTGGGGGGTGACAATTCACAAAGATTCCTGACCCACCAGCCCATCAGGGTTACAGACTACTGCTGACTTTGACAGGACCCAGTACTCTTGGATCCCTCCCTAGAGAAAAAGAAGGTGAACATTTCTGTGTTTCGGGCAGGGTGGTGAGCAAGGGTGGTGAGAGCTAACAGAGCTGCAGACAGAATTTGCTGTGCTTGGGTTTTGCTTTCATATCCCTACAATGGCACACACTCTGGAGTATTTAACATCCTAGGGAGCATCCAGTACTAATTGCTTCCATGAAAAGGAAGCAAAGATCTAAAGTCATTCTCTTCTCAAGTTGCTACACACAAAACTTATGGTCCCTTCAGCTCTCCAGGATGCCCTCGTATTTTATTCATGTTTCTTCGCAACTCCACATCATGATTCTGCCACAAAAGCTTTCTCTCCACCCTATTTTAAAACTCCATTATATGCTACCTGCATATGAAGACTATGTGCCCTACAAACTCCCACAACACCCACAAGACAGCCCATCCCTCACCACAGGATGTCCATGGGCTCCAATGCATGCACTACCATATTGCTCTGCTATGATGCACTATCATGCACAGAGGATGCCCTTGTCCCTGTTCCTCCCCTCTCCCCCATAATCCCAATAAACACACCCAAGACAGTAAGTCCAATGACTCCAATATTCCTGACGCCTCGGTCGGGAAGATTGTTGACCAAACACTGGTATGTGCCAGTATCCGATAGCTGAGTGTTGTTGATGAAGATGGAGGCACTGGTGGTTGGCATTGTCACAGCAAACCCCACTCGCCCATAGAACTGGGGTGCACCACCAAAGATCTGACCCCCTTGGTAGAGAATAACCTGGAAAAGAAAAGAAGTTTCAAACAACACTCTTCAGGAGCTGAGCAAGGAGGAAGAACAACAAGCAAAACATGGGCTTCCAAAGCCAAAAGGACCCATTCCTAAAGCATCTCTAAATAACCAGACCTCAATATACAGGTGTCCCAGGCAGACCCATCCTAGCAGAGGTGTTTTCTCTAGAAGAGGAATACACTCTGTAGCCTGTTTTATGACAGTAAAAATATTCACAGAGGTAGCAGACCGGATAGGTACCCAAGTCTTCTGGCATAGCTGGATTGGCAATACCAGCCTGCTTCATATAATAGTCATTACCCAGCTGGACAGGATTGATGTAGAGAGGCAGAGCCTCTCCACAGGTCAGTGAGTACTTTGCTGGAAAGCATCCGCCCAGTGGACCATATCATTCTGAGGCTCAGCCAGTAAGATCCTGCCGTGATTTGACACTGCTTACTGAAGATCACTGGGATGATCTGAATGATAGGCAATGCAACCCTTGAATCTGCACAACCTCTACCAGTCAGACAGCTTATATAGCAGTCTGTACTCAGACCAAGTCCCTGAGGAGCAAGTACTCTTCAGTACAGGTTCTCATAACGGAATACCAAATGTGACGGGGGTAGTGTGACCCAAGATAGATGCATTTCAGAGCAATGGCATTCTTCTGCTGTCAGAGTATGTGGGCAAAACCCAGCCCAGCAGATCTCAGGTTATGATTCTTGTGCCCACCACAATAGACTCTCATTTGCTAATATTTGTAAGAATGGACTTGCATAAGCAACAGACAGTGAAAAAGTAAGAAGGGAAGTAAAAGGGGAGACAAGCCTATGAGAGGCCATGTGTTCTGGCACATTTTACACAGAATTCACAGATTTAAGCCTGCAGCTGTTCCCAGATCCTCCAAATCCTCTATCAGGTGCACCAAAATGTGGATTACATCTCCTGTGCTCTTTTGAACATACAAACCACCAGAGATCCAGGGCAGCCGTATGGTATGACATACACCTGTCCCAATTGCTGGCTAAGGCAGCCAAGGACACAATGTGCATCAGTTAACAAAGCATCAAAGAAATCAGATTCATGTAAGATCCAGAGGGCATGTTCAGCAATGAAAGGAACGTTCTGGGACAACCAGAGGCTGAGCATTGTAAAGGGACTACATCCAGATCAGCGTGAAAAGGGTGAGGAAAGGAAAGCCCCAAACAAATGTGTGCTCCAGTAAGAAAGGACCTACCTGTTGAGGCTGGTTGGCGTTAGAAAGAGGAATGACCATCCAGATGACATTAAGGTTAGTGAGAGCAGCGTTAGTGGTAAAGGTGCAGGGCAATACTGCTGTCTGGCCTCGGGCAACCTGGATACTCCCTGAACTGACTGACACCTCCAGAGGACACACCAGACCTGAAAAAAGAAGGACACCCAGTTCAAGGATTTCAGGAGAAGGACACCCAGTTCAGGCATTGCAGGTGGCCCCATACACATGAAGGTCATGACAGCAGCATCCTGTTGTTACACAACTGTCCCTTACCAACCAAAAGAATTATATTCTCCCTCAACAGATCAGGCTGCTCTCGTGCAGACATTTTTCACCGGCAAATGCAGATAGGCGGCCCTTTTAAGTGAGAGCACGCTAGTTTCAGAGCCTCTGAAAACAACAGGTTTTGTTTTGGCGACAGGGAAAGATCTGGAAGAACAGCCAAGCTGTGTCTAAAAGATAATGAAATATGTTTTCAAACCCATCAATCTTAATGATACCAAACATTACTGAAACAGAAAAGGAAACTGCATTCTAAAGTCTTCACCAAGGGGTAAGAAGAGAAAATGTGTATCATTAAAGAAGAAACACAGCTCTCCCCCCATTTCTACGCCTCATAAAGTCCAACATGAGCAGAAACATTTTAGTGCTATTTTTAATTTAAAGGGTTAAAAATCGAAATGTTTTCCAGTCCATGTATTTCTATCTAGCTGGTGAAAAATGACTACTGATAATGGAGGATCTCATCAAATCTCATTTATTTTCCAGCATTTCCACCATTCACTTCTTTGCATTCCACACAGCCTGGACAGGACTCAAAGCCTGATAAGCCCCAGTTTCCCAGCGCAGCAGTTCAAGGCTGCAGTTTTTAGACTGCAAGTCACACAGGGAAATATCTCTGTTCCTACTGCCAAAATCTTGTCAAATTAAACTAACCAAGGAGTCACCACCACCATTTTGAGTAGCACTAAAATTCTTTAAACCATTTTTCCCCACAAAATCAAAATATTGGCTACAAAAACCATCTCTCTATTATGACAGCTCACTATCTTCTTGTTCAAAGCATGTGGGAGGCTGCTGGAGGAGAAATCAAGGAGCTCAAGATCCAAGACAATATCAGAATATTGCTAGCATCCAGGTGTAGTCTTGTGGACCATCCTATTCTCTTGCTGACTCCAGGAAGGGCTGCCAGCAAAGTTTCTGTTTTCTGCCAAGAGACACTGGTTTGCTGAAGGTGAAATGCTCCATGAGAATAGGTTTCTATCTGAACTATGAAGAAATCGAACAGGCTAATTTCTGAGAAAAAGATGAGCGGTCTCCTGCACGCTTGTCTGCTGGGATCCTTCCCAGCCTACTTAATGGAGAGATGGGGCACTCAGAACCTGGAAGTGCTGAGCTTCATATGCTACAGATCCAAAGTTTCTAGCACCTGATCAGCCTATGATGAGTTCCTGGGTTTGGACTGACTGCTCTAGAGTTGCAATACCCCCGCTTGCAAATCCTCAGCAACCTCCTCTGGACTTCTGATCTTTCCTCTGTATCTCCCACCCCCAAAACCCCAGATAGTTCAGGAAAGCTCCAAAGTGCTTCAGAACAGATCCAGACAAAATGCCATTTTAATCTCTCCAAATGGAATTCATGAGTTTCTTACTTTACAGAAAAAGAGAACAAGTCTGACTTTCCTCACGGGCTTGGAACATATTTAAAAATACAGAACATTTGGGGAATTCCTAGGGAAACTGTTCATTTCTGGTGCTAACATCCCAGAGAACTAGGTGCTTGGATGAGGAACAGCTGGTGAAAGCTTAATC
The DNA here is from genome assembly GCA_034008185.1 of Gorsachius magnificus. Taxonomy (NCBI): domain Eukaryota; kingdom Metazoa; phylum Chordata; class Aves; order Pelecaniformes; family Ardeidae; genus Gorsachius; species Gorsachius magnificus. The sequence goes on from CM067081.1 coordinate 128,762,371, forward strand.
CATCAATCTCCTATGCAGAGCTGTCAGCAGCAAGTGGAAGTAAATGATTTGAAGACCCAGTAATAAGCGTCACCTGTATTACAGGGTATCTGCCTTCCAGTTGCATCTGTGATTAACAGACTGGGAATGATTTTGGAGTCTTCATTTTCTTATGGCTGGCCAGGCAGTTGCAGTAGCCCAAAACCCAGAAGTGATCCATGTCAACTTTGGAGATGTCTGTTACTGAACATGACCCTGACAAGGGATCGCCTTTTCAGCAGGACTAAATTTAAAGGCTACCTTGCCACGACTAGTCATCCAGGCTAGCATCATCCATGTCCTAAACAGCGTGCAGGGAGTCACAATAACTTTGACATTTATTGGATTAACCTCTCTCTCCAAAATGGTGCAGAAAGCTTTTCTGCCATGTTCAGCATAAATTTAATGAGATGTTGTCCATGCAAGGAAAAATAGCTACTCATCTGATTTGGAATTGCAACATGTGTTCCTCAGCCCCATCCCTTATCCCCCCAACTTTCCCCTCCACGAAAACCCCACACATTCAAATTCTTGTCATTCAGGAAAAGTAAAACTTAGGTGTGAGTATTCATAAATGGCAAATTTACTGGACAAGTTAGAGTTTACAGTTTGCATTGCAGGATTAGTTACAGCAATCACTCAATCATCAAGACAATGTGATTTTCACACCTAACCACCCTCTTGCTACTCCTAATATTTACTATTAGTTGACTGTAAACATCCTGCAGAACAATAAAAACATTAAAATAGAACATGCATAATTTCTCACTGTAAAAATAATTTTCAATACATTTGAGAATTTCCCAACCAACTTATGAACAATTTAAAAAAGGAAAGAAAACACACAATACTCCCTTTGCTCTGCCAGTGCCCCACTCTCGCCCTGAAGCACCCCACAGCCCCCATAATCCCTTCTTCCATTCAAGGAACCACAGCATCCCTTTTAATTTGAGTATCATTAAGTGGTTTCTGTGAGGGGCAGGGAGCTGAGGTCTCCATCCATTTCTCTTGCCAAGGGGAGCTGCTTTGAACCTGGGCATGCAAAGATGACCACCCCATGACCACCACAATGTCCTGTCTCGGTCTCGTTAAACCACCAGGCAAGCCAGCTCCTCAGACTTGCTTTTGCCTCAGGAATCCCAGGGCCTGTCAGCTGCTCTTTAGCCCAGGATGCACACAAGGCAGGCAGCACTTAAAGACAAAGACTCGTTTTGTTAAGCTAAGTGGCACCTGCAGGGCTACAGCTGGGGAAAACACACACAACTGCTTCTGACAAGGAAGTTTAAACAAGGCGACAGGGGAGTCAGGAGACCAAATGTAGGCAAAGTCCTCTTCCACCAACATAAACAGGGAGGTAGGCTGCTGCATGAACACAGCACTGGGAGGGCATTACTACAATGTGACTCGGCTCCCAGGGAGGCAGCTGAAAGAGCAAAGATCAAATCCTCTTCAGAAGCTACAGCGTCTTTCTTTATATCTCAGACTACTCGAAAATGTAACACACACATGCCCTTGTCCATCTACGCAAAGATCTACATGACTGCATCCTTCCACACCAATACTCATGGCCTAAAACACAGATGGATGCACACAGAGACACATACACTTATAAACCTGTATGCCCAGGAAGACACCTAGTGGGAAAACTCAACCGAATGTTACATGTTTAAACATTTCAAAATTAGGAGTTGCAAAAGTGTGGCTTTGAATTAATGCACAAAGAGGGAGACTGGGGAGAGAGGGAGGAAGAGATTTCAAATTTAGCATATCTATTGAGATAAGGATTTTTCAATGCAGCCTAAGGAATGAGGGCTTGAATTCCCTTGGGTAGATATAAATGCAAATATAGATATATGCATACACATACAGCCCAGTCTACCAAGTCAAATTACACATAAGAGGTCAGAAAAATCAAGCAAAGGATGTTGTAAAGGGCCTCTTTTTGCAAAGGTACACAATCCAGATCTTTTCTAAGCATTCAGAGAAGTTTAATGACTTGTGAGAGACAACATTAATTGATCACCACCAAATCAGCTTCTAGAATTGGATTACAATGGCCATTACACCCTCTCTCGTATGTGCAGTCTCCTCCTTACTTAGTAATTGAGCGTCCCTGTAAGCAGCATGCCTGGAGGAAGAGCAGGGTACACCAGCGTCAGCAGAAAGAGGAATGGGCCCTTCCTGTACGTGGAACACTTTGATCTTAGCTTGATTCTGCAAACGGCTTTCTCCTTTGATCCCGATGCAGCGAGCTCCCATCACTAATTAGAATGGATGCTCCATTTTTTTGTCCCCTGTCGGGGAACCAGCCAGCAGAACAATGTTTTGGCTACAGAGGCTCTTTCAGAGTTTCTTCATATTTCCAGGACCAAGTAATTATTCTGGCAACAGATCACTCTGATTTCATTTTTGATGGATCACTACTGCTTTTCCAAGTAGCACACTCAGCTCCCTCCCCTGCATCCATGAAGGAGTCCATGTAGATAGTTCATACAGCATGACACAAGGCCCAGTCCTGCAACCAGCATTTGCCTCCCTGCTGGGTATGAGGAGGAGGCGGATGCTGCCCCATGTTTGCTAGCTGCGCTTACAGGGGTTGCAAGCCTGGGAGACTTCAGAATATACCAGATGCCATAAAGCTGAAAGACACAGGCACGGCTTAGCACTTTGACTCATACTAAAGTTGACTGAAAATGTTCCCAGCTCCTGCCCATTGCCACACCTCTCTGCCAGAGATCACCAGCAAGACCAGCAAATCACTTCAGCTGACAGCCCCATCAGTGAAATGAGGACTTCCACCACCATCAACAGGCCAGGTTATAACATGAACAATTGATGCACAATCACCAGTCTGTATTACCATGATGGCAGATGGTCACAGACCACAGGGGCCTCAGAGGCTGCAGAGGCTGTGCTTTCAGGAAGCACTGTGGTCACACTTTTGAAGTTACGCTAAGGGCACGTCCTCCTCAACTGATGGATCATCCCCAGCACCTGGTTTTCAGAGGAAACCATGCTCAGCGAGATATCTGGATATCATTGGCTCAGCTGGAGTATAATGCTCAGAGACGGTCTTCCCCCACTGCATTTAGATTAGGAGTGTTGATCTCCCAGGACCACAGAACAATAGAAGTTTTTTTGGAGGGTCATTCATACCATGCAAGACAAGCTCCTGTCCTGCCTCACCTTCTGGAGGACGCTCGCTACTTTGCAAGTACCCCCAAGAACTGTTGGCAAGTCAGCAGCATTTGGCACCTGCTAGCAGCAACCTCCTGATACTCAACGGCGTGGGAAGCTGGGCTAGCATGACTTTGCATACGCAGAGACCAGGCTACAGGTTCACTCTGCAGTGCTGGCAAGCCAGGGAGGCAAATGGCCAAGGGAGAAAGGAGGGAGGGAGGTGTGAAAGGGATTAAAAAAAATTAAGCCGTGTGCATTCTGCATCTCCAGACCTCCAGGGAAAACGTGTAGAAATGTGTGTGGCTGGGGCAGGGGGAAATGAGAATAAAGCTTCAAGCTGTATCACCTTGCATCCGAGACCCAGGGAGTGGCTCCCCCCATCCCAGTGCAATTAGCAATCCTATTGCCATGTGCTGAGGAAGATGCCTTTGGCAGTATGACATTTTGGGTCCCTCATTAGGGAGGCAAAGATGAGGTCACTCGAAAGTTTCAAAACCAGGGTAGGGACACAATATTCGATCTGGCAACTGCAGGCAATGGAAGGAGAAACTGCAGAGCAGTCTTTTTACTGAGATGAAAGGAAAACACAAGTCGCTGTGCCTTTGGCCTGCCTCACATCTCTGAGCCTGGGACCATAGCTGCTTTCTGTGCTAAAGAAATGTCTCCTACCCCAAATGAGCTGAGGTACATTGCCGACTCAACACTGAGCAGTAGCAAGACCCATAGCCCAGGAACCAGCAACTCACAGCTGGAGGAGACAGTAACAGATGCAGGGAGTACTTCTGCCACAGGACCTGCTAGAGCAGAAACCCTTCAAAAGCCCCTGAAGGAGCCATACTTGCAGTTGAAAGCACTGATAACATCGAAGTTGTTCAGCCTGATATGACAACATCCAAACAGGCTGCTCAACAAGCTGTCTGAATACTGGTCTTGCCCGTTCTCACCAGGGTATCCTCCTGTTGTTCTAGATGTGCTACACTTGCTAGTTCAGAATCTATCTAACCAAAAGCAGTATTTACCCAGCCTAGTGTTTGGTGCCAGCTTGAAGTAAACTCCACCCTTTTTGTGGAACCAGCATCACCAAGCACTCTGATGCAGCACAGATCTGAGTTAATGCCCAGCTAGGCTGAATTATATCCAGTTCACTAAGGAAATTCCACCATGGAAAAACTTCCAGCCTCTAAAGTCATTCTGCAGGGCAGTCATCTGGGACAGATGCACACTGTCATAGGAGCCTGAACCCCAGAGCCAATGTGCCCTAGCACAAACTTGCCTGGGGAGGATGCTTGTTGGAGACCTCTTTGGAAAAATCATACCGGGAGATGGCAGCAACGGTGGGAAGAAGGGAGGGTCTCCACCACACTATAGCCCTTCTGCCAGCCCACAGTTTGTGGGAACACGTTACCCAGGCATTACAGGGAGCATTCCCAGGGAGCCTTCCCAGAGAGCCAGTAAGGCATACTGAGGACACCCAAGAAAGCGTCATGCTTCTGTCAGAAAAGAGGGACAGAGGCTTTCTAGCACAGCTCCTCCTCAAGACACAATCAACACTAAGTCACTCCCAACAGAAGTTTGTCTATTTTAGTCTTTAAAGCCCCAGACATTGTCTGTACTGTGCAGCACAGCTTAGCAGTCTGGTCCAGTACTCAGCAGCCCCTGCCTTCTTGTAATTCCCACAGCTCTCACCAGTGGTGCCTCTGGGCCCCTGCCCTTCCCTCTCTGCAACCCAGCTGTGCAAGTCACACTTGCCAACCTTGTCCCTTCCCCTCACCTTGTCCAGCCCTTTCTGCACTATCCCCTTCACAACGATGGTCAAGTTACATAGCTCAGAGCTAAAAAGAGAAAGTGCAATTGGACAGAGTTTGGCCATTTTGTTCTCTGAAACCGCTGCATCAACCTTTGAATGTCTCAGACACCAGACTGAGAAATTATTGGGAGTAAGCCCATTCCCTTTATTTGGACAGGGATGATATCCCAAAACAAGGCTCATGCTGGCTCTTTCTGGCTCACAGGTCTAGCAATGAGATAGTAGCCTGACAATGTATAAGGCAAAATAATTTCCAACTCTTTCCTTCCTATCTTTGCTGGCTCTGCAGGACAGACTGGAACAAACAGCAAGAAAACTATCCCGTCTAGCACGGTTTTAGAGCAAGATCTCCGTAGCACAGGTGTTAAACCTACAGTGACACTAACTTTTCCTCTGAGGTGTATAGTGTTACATTCTCTGTTAAATGCAGGTCAAACCCCAAGTTAACCTCTAAGCACCTTTATCCCTGGAGAAATCATCAGACACAACTGGTGGTATCTTGTCATCCCTCCAGCATGGAGCCTCCCAAGTAAATAGATCCATTTTGCCACAGCAAGAGCAATCTCAGGATTGCTGCCCACCCCATAGGATATGTGGGCTAGCAGACACTAATCCAGGGAGAAAACACAAAGTTGAGGTCTTGAACTGGAGCCCTTGCATTTCTTGCCAAGAACCAGACCAGCTGATCAGGGATGTTGGCTACCTGTAAATCTGTGCTGATCACACCGACCCTTCTCTCTTACTGTGTATAACCTCATTTGAACTAGACAGAAAACTAACAGCGAAACTTCCTGATGACCCACTCTGCTCTGGCCTCAGCTGTTAGCCTGGTGAACAGCAGTCACTACCACCCCTGCCATCCTCCTTTTTAGAAATAGGTCTTTCTCTGCAGGCCAGCTGGGAGGAGGATTTCAAACAACTGTCTGATTGAGATGACATGGAGCACATCTCCCTGCCCCTGACTTCCCCAACCTGCAGCCGTAGGGAGAATGAAAACTGGACTTTAAGAACAAAAAAGGCAGGAAAGCTTTCAGCCGTACATGCTTCAAGAATGGTGTCGGTTCCCTCCTGTGTCCCTGTCAGAGGAGCTGGACTAGCTCTTGCAGAGGTAGAAAAGGAACTCTCATAGCACACTGAGGAATTTGATTCCTTCCCCGTTTCTGGCACAGACTCCCTGGGTCCTGCTGAGCAAGTCAGTCAGCTCCAGGCATCCTCAGAGGGTCCCTGTTAGTGTGAGAACCTCATTTGCTCAGGTTTAGACTTCAAGGGTTTGATTTGCTGAACTGCTGAGCATTCAAACCTGCTAGGGAAATCGAGAGGGGCTTTGCTCTCCATACAGCAGCGATCACATTATGTTAAGCTCTTTGTGTAACCTGAACGGTGCTCTTCCAACAGATCTTAATGCTTCTGTTTAATTAGTCACAGTCTTGAAATGCAAAAGAGGTTTTTGAACTGTCAGAAGAGCATAGTGTTAGAACAGCTTGCTAACATGTACAAAGTGGGAAAAAGAACCTAAATCTGGTTTACAGATGCCCTGGTGATAGCAGGGTCAGGGGCCCAATGACCCAAATGGTCCTTTCCAATTCTGGACTCCTGCTGTGCTGCCAGGACTGGCTTCTCTTCTGTGTCTCTATCCAGTCTGGCTGGAGCTGCCAGGAGAGCTGCCTTCTTCGCAGCTCCTGCTAGCTGGGGTGGTCACTGCCTCAGACGTGGTATGCTCTCTAAGCCTGACCGAGCAGTCAGATATTTCCTTGTCTCAAACAACTTGCTGGGCAGAGGGGGAACAGAGAGCTGCCCCCTTGGCTTCTTCCAGCAAGTGACAACTAAGCACACACCAGTCAACAGGTATTCACAAAAGGAGCGCGTGATTGTCAAAGACCCTCACCACCCCTCCAACACCCCCCAACCCAATTCGCGAACTCTCTGGAACACTTGACTGCACAGAAGCAAGATGGTTGCTGCCCCAGGGGTGGCCTTGGTCTAATGAGACTATATAAAGGTGAGAACACACATTTTGCTTGGTCGACCCATCACCTACAGATCCAGACTCCACCCCAATATGACCACGTGGAATCCAAGGGTGGTGATACTTCTCCTTTTTCTGTCCTTCTTTCCTGTCTTTTTTCCCTCACTTCTCTCTTTCTCCACTTTTCTACCATATATTCAAGCATATAAGTTTTGGACAACTTGCAACGAGTTGTGCCAAAAATAGTTCCTTTGCCAAATTGCCTCCATTCATTTAAGTGCGCCAGTTCATTACGTTTGCCAGTTAATACATGTTAGATTGTTCCTCTGAGTCATTGTGTGACTCTACTGGCCACATGGCTCTGCCAAGCAAAGATCAGCCTTTTGTTGGTACACAAACCCTCAGGGGATCAAAAAGATTCACCTCCCTCACAACCCTCCATGTGGGACGGGTCATATGCATGCAAGTTAGAGCTAAAAAACCAACCATACTGTATTATAGAAAGATTATAAAAATAGGAAGGGACATGGGTAGGAACAAAAATAGCATCTACAATGACATTAGCTAGGATAAAACTAATCAATCGCTGTGCTCTGGGGCATGCATTAATCCCCTCTCCATAGTATAGTGTTGCACAATTAGGTACATTATGGAAAGTTTAATACTTTTCTCCGATGCAAGTGGCGTTGGCTGGAAACAGAGACTGCTGTGATCTGAGCTGGCAGTCCTTGAATTCACAGCATTTGCAGAGGACTCAAGGAGCAGCTGCACTACCGAGGTTGGGGAATTTTTTGCTTTAGCAGATGACTAGAGGGCACGCAGAGAGGGTCAGGAACCCACTCAAGTGCTCACTCATTGCTCCCCTGAGTTGAAAGAGGGGAGGGGTGGGTAAGCCTAATTCAGACCACTCTGTAGGACCACTTGGTATCAACTTTGCCCATTTCTGGCTGTGCCCAGCATTAGAGTCATCAATGATGCATCCTCCCGGGACTCAAGTGGGCAAACCAGAAGCATGCAATCTTGTCTACAGAAGATGGCTGAAGGCTACAATGAGGCAGCATACCCAAGATATAAACAGGATGGTGTGTCCTTGCAACAGGGTGCCAGTTATTCCTAAGGTCCTCCAGAGATGCTTGAAGCACCATTTTCCAAATCACAGGCACTGGGAAGGAGGAAAGTGAAAGTTGAGCCGGGCACGGAAAGGTATCTCCTTATTCTTTGTCTCCTACAAAGCTGAGACTGGCAAACACAGCCCTTCCTCCTTCACCCCTAGTCCTGTGATAGCTCAGCTCTGGGGAACCCTGCTGCAGTAACTTAAGATGTTGTCATCCTCTGCTGTTTGTCTTGTCTCTCAGCACAAGGTTATTGCCCCAAAACCAGCAAAAGCAGAAAGGAAGCTGTGCCTCCATCTCACAGCCGGGCATTAATTAGCAAAACCTGCTGAAAAAGGTGTAAAGACAGGCTGACTTGCTTTGCTGTGAAAGGGGAAAGCTGCATTGCAGACGCGCTGTCGTGTTCTGCTTACTGCTACAGTGGAGGCATCATCCAACACTGATGAATGTCGGGGGGTGGGAACATTTTAAATTACCATGGCCAGTTACTTTAGCTGAAGTGACTTGGGAATGAAAGCTTATCAAATGTTCATGCAAGCACATTTAAGGTGGGAAGCTCAGCTTGAGTTTGCAAAGAGCCTGCAACAACACCTCAGAGCTGCAGACTTTCTCATTCTTCTCTCTCAGATGCCAACATAAACCTCCCACATCCCTCCTCTTAATTATCTCACTGCTTGTCACAGCACATCAGGAAGGAAAATGCACCTTTTACAGCAAAGATTTGTAGCTATGTTTCCTAAAAGAGGAAAAGGCACAGAATTGACTGGGAGCAGCAAAGGCAGACATTGGCTTCATTTTCCTGAAGCAGGTTGCAAAACCTCACAGGAGACAGCTCTTAACATTTGGGAAGCACCACCATGGCCAGTCACTGCCTCTGAAAGCATCCTCAAGCATGCCCATGGGTATCTGTAACCATGCCTGAGGCCCGCTGAGTCATGCAAAGTACAGGATGAGGCTGCACGGGATGAGATGAGAGCTGTATGTAACTTTCTTACCCCAGGGCAGGAGTCTAATTAGAGCTCTTCCCAGGATCTAAAAGCAAAAATAGCCTCCAGTTCCCCCCCCCTCCCATCCCATTTCTTCGCTAGTGTTCTCCCAGCACAGCCCAGTCAGCAGAGATGTGTTGCGCTGCGGAGCAGTGCCAAGTGCTGGACACAGCACGTGACATAGCTGACACAGCAAAGTTGCCTCCTCTGGGAGAAGGTATCCACTGACGCTTCTGCGAGAGGAATGTATCTGCTCTCAAGACCAGGGAACGGAGAGTTAGGGTTAGCAAGCCGAAATCAAAACAGGTCGGCAAAGCTCTACTAAGACACTCACTCCTATTTTCTGTTTGCTGAGCCATAAAAAATACATTAACGGCCCAGCAGCTTTGTAAATGATTTATGGTCAAAAGAATAAATTTCTTCCTTCTCTCCTAGTTAAAAAAAAAAAAGCACAACACAGTGATAAACTGCTTAATAAGGGAAAACAACTCGAGGTTTAAATATGTTCAATGGTATATTGAGTGGGAAGGACAGAGCCCATAAGGAATAAGATTAAAGCCCAGTAAGGGGAGCTGGCAGAGGGGAAGGCAGGATGAATGGGCAGGCTGGAATACACGACTTGTGTGTGATGGGGAGAGACAGGAGTGCAGGGTGCAGCTGCATGGGAAAAGAGGTGGGGATGGGGGAAGGAAAACCAGCTCATCAGTGGCTTTTAACACTTTAACACAGAATGCATCAAGAAATATGCGTTCTGCATATCCCTCCACCTCCCGCCCCCATCACAGGAAAAATGCCATTAAAACACTGACTGCAAACTTGCACCTGAGTGGCTTTTTAACCTACCCTGACACAACCATCATTAGGTCTAACTCCAGTGCAAATAGTCCCAAACTACAGTTCAGCTACGGTTCAACTACTTTTACCCAAAGCACCAAGAGCTACATCCATCCTCCCCCAAAAAGAGGAAGAGCAGATGGTGATGGACAGAAAAGGGACAGTGCTGGGTGAAGATGCAGGGGCATGCAGGAAGATGCTGCGTGGCTCCCTCCCTGCAGACACCACTGACATACTCTGGAAGTCCTCCAGGAACCTCAGGTGGCTACGTGAAACCCAGGCCTAGTTGGTGCTGCTGCATCTTCCAGAAATGGTGAGGCAGCAAGATAACAGGAACATGATACATCCGCCTACCCAGATGTTGATGGGCTCCACCGCAAACAGGAGTGCACTCATGCACGCAGGGGTGTGCGTATGACACAAACCCACTGAGGCCACAGCAGGGCTTGGGTCAGCAATGAGGACTCTGGGGAACTGGGACTTGCTATGCGAGAAAGCTTCTCTGCAAGGGGGACATCAAAGGCTGGGCCAGACCTAGACCAGGCTGGAGAGGGGATGAAGGCAGACCCATGAAGGAGAGGTTGGGGGAGAGCAATGTGGGGCTGTGGTAGCAGCGTGGGAGCTGGGATTGAGGTTAAAGAATTGCAGGGGACCATGAACAGTGGGGCCTGGTAGGAAATAACTCCCCAAGAAATGGCTCCATGTCTCCAAGCCAAATGCAGCAGAGCTCTCCCAATGCTTCCTGGGGTACCCACCTTACCTGCCTTCCCCCATTACCAGGATGTTCCAGCACCATCATCACCCCATGGTTAGTTATGATGGCCTACGGGGGGTTATGATGGGCTGGTCCCTCAACAAAGGGGTACTTAAGACAAAAAAAAAAAAAAAAAAAAAAAATCATTTAAAATAAATCCAGCCCCTGAGGAGACAGAAAGTAGCCATTTCTGAGAAGAAAAGTTTTCATTTATAGGCTGATCCCATTCTCCTTGAAATGACGAAGGACTGTCACCAGGATGAGTATTAGATAAAGAATCTGGTCCAGCAACCCACAACTTTTGGCTGAGGCAATGCCAACAAGTTGGTTATGTGCTTTCCACCCTGGTTTTGTGTCTCCTGTACAAAATGCTCTCATCCTATGGAGCACACAAGCTTTGCAAGTGAAAGGATATTTGGCAGATGTTTGGTGTTCACCCGTGTCTTTGAGCTCCCCTAAAAATGAGTGACTCGCCTGTTAGTCCTGCTTCACTTATGCTGCCACGGCAGAGTGCCCACAGGTGCTCAGCTGGACCCTGATGCCCGGGCTGATTTGATATGTCCTAGCAATTCCACTAAAGGTAGTTAAGTCACTGGAAATACACTCGATGTTTAAAAATTAAGCACACGTTTAAGTACCTTGCCAAATCGGGGCTTAAAGGTCTAATCACATTTGCATCCATTTTGATAACAAAACTCCTGTGGCCCGCTGGTATGAGAGCAAGCCTTTAAGCGAGAGTACACACAATCACAATGAAACTTCCCTGTCTCATACCTGATGCTCAAAACAAGCCTGATAAAAGCATAATTTTCAGACTCCAAAATCAGTCAGATTGAAACTAGCTTTCATGGGAATGTTCAAAGACATTAGACTTCCATATCTTAAACTTTGTTAATCCCAAACTACTTTGGATGCAAAATTATTAAAATTATTAAAGTCAAACAAACAGAAAAGAAACAAAAAGGACAGGATCTTTTTCATTTAAATTAAAAAGAAAGGAAAACCAAAATTTATCTTCTGATCTGGCAAATGTCAGGTCAGTAATTGAATGTTTCAGATTATGAGTTGAGCTGTCTGAAAGAGGTTATAAAAGGACAATTTTCCACTGGGAAAAAAAGAGTTTTCATTAAAATCAAAATAGGTTGTAAGAATATCAACTTTGATGACATTTTCAGTGAGTGAAGTCAAAATGAATTGCTTCGACTTTCCCATTTAATTATGGTAATATTGGCACACTTCAGTTCAATAAGGTAAAAACACTTTATTTCAATCCATTTAAAATTTTGCCATCTATTTAGATATTACATAAATTCTGACTTCATGTAATTTTATTCAGTAATGGTACGGTGTTATATACACACACACACACACATGCTTGATATGCTGTAGCCTTTCAACATCATGTGAACGGTATCTTTTCCCAGTGGAAATTTCCCCTGATTTTTGTTCCATCCACTAAAAAATCTGTCCTCTGACTGTGATGTGAAAGGAAACAGAGAGGACACATTAGGACTTCCCTGGAACAGATGACCAGTTCATTACCAGCTTTAGCTACGAACAACTCCAGCCCAATCTTCACATGGAAACACCCAGAGATCAGCAGCTGTAGGTGTTTCCATGTGAAGTTTGGTCCTGATGTTACTCAAGTGGCCGGTGTCAGGGAAGATCTATTTAAGCACTTTGCTGTACTTTCCCTGAATGAGACTCACTCCCTGCTCCGTGTCCTCAGGGAGCTCCATCTTCCTCACCTTCCTGCCCCAAAACTCGAAGCTTTCCTGTGAATGTAGCTGACTATAAATCAATTCCTTGCTCTCCAGCCATTTGGACTAATCATTCCCACACTGCATGATGGAAGCAGGACCAATACATGAAATGTGTGCAGCCAGATTAATGCAAATCTGCTGTCCATCTGCTGCATGCCCTTTTGACATGCGGGTACCTGCCAGCACAGGGTGCAAAGGGAAACAAGTCCTAATTCTGGGAGGTTCTCCCTACTCACCCAGGGTTGAGGCATCTGCACCTCTAAGCATCCAAGCTGAGATCACTGGGTCTGACTTGTCACAAATGCTGAGTGTCCTCATCACCAGCTGGTCCCAGCCCTCCTGCTCTCCAGTCAGGTACCCAGCATCACGCTGGAAAAGCTCAAGCGCAGAAAGTTGCACTGGTAGCAATAAAATATGCTAGCAGGTAGGGCACTGGGGAAGTGCAGAGTCTCCATTTTGCAGTGAGGAAAACCAAGGCGGAGAGAGGGCATAACTCACCTAAACACCATGCAGCAGGTCAATGGCGAGACAGGAATAGGACTTTGGCACCTGATTCATGGGCCTTGCTCTGCCTATTAATCACGCTCTCCACCACTGTGCCAAGTATTAGTATTGATTTCAAATTAACACACACATTTTTTATCAAGGATTAAAAAAAAACAAAAAACAAGAAGGTTTACTGTATTCAGCCCTGTTGGAGGCCAACATGATTGTAAGAGCAAAAGCTTTCTGCAAGAGGCCCTGCCCCAAAGCGCTCCAGGCTGGGAGGCATGGAGCGCCACCCTCAAGGAAATGTCAGATACTCACAAAATGCTCCAAACCCCTTAAGAAGGTTTTAAAAAAACATGGAGTATCATCGTAATGTGCTTGAAATGCAGGAAAGAGGCTTTGTGAATACAATCGATGCTTCTATTGTACATGACAATGTGCCTCCCTCCTTACCACCTTCTTTTCTGATGCCAAGTCCTGAGGGTTAACTCTGGGTGACCAAGCCTCACAGTTCTGTCTGATTTTATGCTTGCCCTCTCTTCTTCCCTTCCCCTGATGTCCTAAATTACCTTTTACATGAGCTGCTAACTTTTGCAAACATAAAGATGCTACAGGCTTCCCTTGTCTTTTAGAGTTAGAGTCTAAGGAAAACACTTTGCAGATTTTCCCTCCATAACAGATGCAAGAAGCTGCTTATGCCCAAGCAGCAAAGTATGCAACTGCTCTGAACTAAGACAGACTTTTTTTCTGCACAGCTGGCTCAGTTTTTCACACAGATGTTGCCGCTCCTGCCAAGTCTAAGAGCACGCAGAGCAGCATTAATATGAAAGAGCCCAACTGGACACTGGTTTAACAACAAGTTGAAAATTCCCCAAGCACAGCCTGGATGCTGGGTTTTCCTTTTCCTTTGTTTTTTGGTTTAATGCACCCGGCAGAGGGAGGAGGGGGGGAAGTAAAATAGAACAAAACCATAAGAAGTCACTGAAGGAAGTCAGTCTTTTGGGGGTAAACTCTCTTTTTGAAGTTCGAAAAAAACCCCATGTTAATCTTTAATGTCAAACCCTAGATTAAAAATTAATTCAAAAATCTCACAGTTTGGAACACTTACAAGTCCATTGCATTTTTAAAAGCTCAGATCACTGCTACTCTGCATAAAGGTGTCTCTCCAAACTCTTCCCTTTCTCTTGAAGCCAAAAGCTGGTACTCACTGCTCTCCCCATTTATCCTTTAAGCCCAGAGCAGCCTTGTTGTGGTTCCCAAGAGCTGGGAAAGGCTCACTTTGGGGGTCTCTGGGTCCTGTTTCAGAGTACTGCCACTCACTCTGGGGTCCTGCAGAGCAAACCTGGAGCCAGCAGGAACAAGCTGCACGCTTCTGCACAGCCCTCCCCTGTTTAGCAGGGGTTAGCAGCGGTGCAAGGTCACAGCTTGATTCAACCTGCCCAGTTATGCCTTTTTGAAACCAGACCCTATCCACAGGCATCAAAAACATAACCGGCCTCAGCCTTCGCCTGAGTGCCTTGGCAATGCTGGGGAGGACTCGCACCAAATTCTGCAGGTCAGCCCCAGTGTTGAGCTTCCTGGTGCCTGCAAAAACCCAGTTTTAACAACAAAGTGATGTCGGATGCATGACCCAAAGGAAAGAACCATCTGTGCTGACGTGATCTGAGCTGCCACAACTCACTGTGACAGAGGACCTTTTGCAGAGGACTCACACAAATATTTTGCACCATGGAAAGAAGAGTTGTTCTCAAACTGCCCTGTGCCACCTTGCTATAAAGGTTCTCATTTTGAAACACAGAGCATGAGGCTGAGCCCTCAATTTTACTTACTTCTTTGTGCTGCCTTTTTTGTTTGCCTGACGAAGGGACCAGGCAGCATGTGCAGGTTTTGCAGTTTTTACAAGTATTTTTGGAGTCATTTGCTCTCTTACCAGCTGCAGTCCTACAACACTGCAGTAGGCTGAGCCGGAGATTCCCACCTTTAGAGTCTGTGGTACCACATCTTTTACCATGAGAGGTAAAACTTTCTTTTTAAGCATCAATGTTTTTAACAGCCAGCTCAGCACTGTTGCGCTAGCGGTTACCATCACGAAGCAGCCTCTCCCCTGCCCCCTTTCCTGCACTCACAGGCTTTCTTCTTCCAAATCCTCCACCTGAGACCATCCCCAGGAGGCTGCCTTCACCTGCAGCCAGATGGGTCTGCGCCAGATGAACCACGGCGCCAGCCAAGGCGAGCCCGGCCCCTGCCCACGCACCTCCCAGGCGAGGAAGGTGCACGGGCAGCGAGAACCATGCTGGGAGGAGGCGTCCCCATCAGGGATGTGCTGATGCCTCTCTGACCCTCCAGATGCCATCAGAGGAGAGGACCTCTCATCTGCAGTCGAGACTGCTGCCTGCTGCATGGAAGGTACTGCGTGAGAGCGAATACGCTGTGCTGCACGACGCAATGGGCAACCCCGATGTCACCGGACTCCGGGCCAAAAGGATGCAATCTGTCCCTAGTTTTAAAGCGGTACTTGTCATCAGGGAGGAAAAGAACGAAAAGAAAAAATACACAGAAGAGATTAAACATGTACAAGTCGCACTTATCTCTCCCTTGTTTATCATAACTTTTCCTGCCATATTTGCTAATGGCAATAATAATAATCTCTGTAGTAGAATCACGCTTTGGCTTCTTTCCCAGATTCTCCTCTTGCTCACCAGGCAGTGAAGACATTGTATTACCAAAACTTCACAGAGAATTGATTTTGTGGGAGGGGTCCTGTCTAAACCAGGGAAGGTTTAGACAGCTTCCTGTGGAAGCTGAGGAAACAGAAGGGGTGTGGAAGAGAGCCCTTGTCTCAGGGTCAGGGGAGTGATAGGCAGGACGGAAAAAAGACAGCAAATCTCCACTGTATTTGCCAGGATTGGAAAGTAAGAAAGGCAGCAATTATGAATGAACACACAAGCCAGCACATGAACAGTCCTGCTCAGGATGCAGATATGTTCCCCCAGCAGGATCTGAACACCCCTGGGTCCCAGGAGAGGCAAGGAGCAATAAGCCCAGTTGATTTGCCCATGCTTGTGCAGAGCTAGCCGTGAACGCTCACTCTCCCCAGCCCAGCTTGTTAGTTCATCTCCCAAACCATCTCTCCTTCCATAAATTCAGTCTTCTACTTTTAAACTCATGTGCCCATCAAGTCAGATTACAATTAAGACTCTGCAAGTATGGCAAAATATATTCATGAACATCTGTTTGAATAATAAGCCTGAATTTGCTTTGACAGTATTCACCCGACCTGGTTTCCTTGCCTTCTGCGAGTGCTTGCACCAACTCTCCCTCGTTCTGAGACATGAGGGAGAGGTTGCTGCACACATGCACATAAACATGAAGATTGTTTTGGCTGGTGGAGGACAAGTCTCCCGCCTCTGGTGCACAGACCTTTCAGGGGTTGCAGGCTACTTCTTGGATTCCATAAAAAACAGCTAAGATCAACAAAAGCCTAAAGTCATAGAATCATAGAATGTTTTGGGTTGGAAGGGACCCCTAGAGGCCATCTAGCCCAACGCCCCTGCAGTGAGCAGGGACACTGCTAACTCGATCAGGTTGCTCAGAGCCCCATCCAACCCAGCCTTGAATGTTTCCAGGGATGGGGCCTCCACCACCTCTCTGGGCAACCTGTTCCAGTGTTTCACCACCCTCATTGTAAAGAATTTCTTCCTTATATCTAGTCTAAACCTACCCTGGTTTAGTTTAAAACCATTACCCCTTGTCCTGCCACAGCTGGCCCTACTAAAAAGATTATCCCCATCTTTCCTATAGGCCCCCTTTAGGTACTGAAAGGCCGTAATCAGGTCTCCCCGCAGCCTTCTCTTCTCCAGGCTGAACAACCCCAACTCTCTCAGCCTGTCCTCACAGGAGAGGTGCTCCAGCCCTCGGATCATTTTTGTGGCCCTCCTCTGGACCCGCTCCAACAGTTCCATGTCCTTCCTGTGCTGCGGGCTCCAGAGCTGGACGCAGTACTCCAGGTGAGGTCTCACCAGAGCAGAGTAGAGGGGCAGAATCACCTCCCTTGACCTGCTGGCCATGCTTCTCCTGATGCAGCCCAGAGTACGGTTGGCCTTCTGGGCCGCCAGCGCACATTGCTGGCTCATGTCCAGCTTTTCATCCACCAGCACCCCCAAGTCAGAAGGCTAAAATTTACTTCACTGAGGCCTGGTCTACCACTGAGAAATCTCTATGTGGGTTTGAATCCTCTGCAGTTTGGACTTGCTGGGAGAAGAGGGGTGGTTGCTTATGCTGAGGCTTATGCTGAGGCCAGACCTGCTCCTCTCCCAGAAGTGCAGGTAAGCATCCCTCCTGCTGCTCATCCCACCCTCTCTCCCTCAGATCCGCCAGCATAACTGCTGGTGTAATAGCTTTGCCACACAGCTCTGGCAAAAAGATCCTCGTTTGTGGGTAAGAGCAAATTTTTTTCTACCACAGGTCATGCTGAGAGGATCAGGTTAAGAGCAAGAATGCAGGCAGCCGTGTCGGCAACCTGAACTGATGGTGACCTCTGGCAGGGGAAGGGGAGCAGGGACAGCCTCTGAGCCCTCCATCCACCTCAGTGGTAGTCAGGGCAGTACATCTGACTGCAACCTCGCTCCCTGCCTCCCGTCACCTGGCTGTGAGCTGGGGCAGTGTCCCCTCATCTCACGCTTTATGCTGTTTGGGCACAAGGTATCAAGGGAAGGCAGGTAAACAAGCAGAGAGACTGATGGAAGGAGCAGAAACCATGCCCTGAGGTCTACATGCAGGTTGAAAGTGATAAATACTCAAAGCAATAGATTGCAAGCTAGAATATGACCCTGGGAAAAACATTTCTTGAAAAGCAGAGAGGAACAAACTGTATACACTTGATGGCCAGCCGGGGAGAGATCATGGAGTTAAATTGACATGGCTTAAAACACACCCCCCACTGAGACAGATGGAAAGGCTACCCACAATATGCCTCTGCAAGAGCCCCGTATCTCCACAGATATTTTGGCTATCTCTAAGCAGGGTGTGTAAGGGCTAAAGAACAATACAGCAGGACAAGAGTAGTCTCGGAGCAGGAAGAACCAAGAGTTTGAGAAAGACCAGCACTACACTGGATAAACCCTAGAACAACAGAAGCTCAGAAGGAATTGTCCCTCGAGCTTGCCACAGGGATGCTATCTATGTCCACAGTAAACATGGGCCACAGGGAAGGAATTCAGCTCTGATGACAAGGTGGTATTGTGGGAGGCTGTGCTGTGCTGAGGCTGGCACAAGGCTGCTGCCCATCCAGGCATGACTTTCATCAAAGGAACAGCTTTTTACAATTTCTTGCCCAGCTCTCATTATCGTAGGACCTACTGATACATATTTCTACAGTCATGTCACAAAATGCTAAAGTCTTTTCCAAGCTCTAGGAAGCAGGAGGATACAGCAGTGGGGAAAAGCACTTCTGCTAGGCTGGAAGACAGCATTGCTTCAGACAGCACATGCAGCAATAATCCATAACCACAGAGGACAGATGGAGGAAATACAGCTGCCTTTGGAGAGTGGAAGTCTAACAAATGAAAACAAGCTTCCATTAGTCTTTTGGCATGAACATCCCTGGCTGAAAGTATTTAAATGGGTTTGGATCATACGTTTCTTTTAATTGATCAAGAGGAATGGACTTGCTGCCTCCACACCCCCATTACATCCAAAATGCTGACTAGCAGATCAGCACTTCCCTAGCAGAGAGAGAAGAGCCTTGGGCATCCACTTGCCTACCCTCTTTCCCGCAGCCCTGTTGTGACCCTCACAAATCACCTCTCCAATGCCAACATTTCCCCCACCAATGAGACCCAAGAGGTCACGGTTCGAAGCAGTGTGGTTGTGCCCACCACCACAACAGTGCAGCTGGCCATGGCTGTGAGAACCACAGGAAGGGGCTGAGGGGAAAAATCGCCCCCCTGACTTGAAGGACATCATATGGATCCTCACTCCCTGGGACTCACGCTCACTTTGCAGGCCATACCTCCAGCCCTGTGCTGGAAAGACAGCAAACATGGTGCTGTGGGATGGGGGGTGGCAGCGTGCACACTCCCTGCCATGACAGCACCTTCCTCCCCAGGGCAATGGAGTGGGGGTTCTCACTGCAGCTGACAAGGCCATGCAG
Organism: Gorsachius magnificus; assembly: GCA_034008185.1. Lineage (NCBI taxonomy): Eukaryota > Metazoa > Chordata > Aves > Pelecaniformes > Ardeidae > Gorsachius > Gorsachius magnificus. The sequence continues at coordinate 128,781,431 of CM067081.1, forward strand.
CACCGATGCGGTGTTTTGCATCCTCTGAGAAGTGAAAAACAGGAGGTGGCAGGGTGGTTTTCCCCCTGCGTTCTGGATGCTCGCGTTTCTGACAGATTTCTCTGTGAGGGGCTACCCAAAAGCTCCACGGAGCTGGAGTGTCAAACATTAACACTCAGCACTTAATTTGTGGTGCAAATCCTGTCAAACCCGATTGCGTCTCTTTGCCCCTCCAAGGCATCCCAGGCCCTCTTTGACTTCTGCAGGGGGCTGAGGCTTTAAGGAATGACCAACTGTTAAAGTGAGCCTGCCAACCGGCAGGATGCACAGCATATGCTCCAGGAGTTCCCTCTCCCCTTCCCCTCCCCTCCGCCGGCTCCCTGTACGTACACAGAGTGGTCACCAGGGAATACACCCCAGGAAGCCTAATTAACATATTTGAAAGCTCCGGGCATCATGACGCTAGAAGAAAAGAGTGATAACATTAGCATCTGAGCACACGCTGTTTGGGTTAAGAGAGGAGGGAGACGGGGCCAGAGGCGCTGGGCGGCTGGCTGGGAAGCGTCCCAGGATCACAGGACCCTCTGCAGGGATCTGCCATACTCATCGGTACCAGGCACAAAGGTACCAGAGGGAAAGGAGCCCTCTAACAATGGGGGGTCAGGCAGGATTAATTGGGAACCCATAAAACACAGCAGACGCCTCTTTCTGCCCCCCTGTGAAAGGGGAAAGTGATCATCATGGAGGAAGGAAGGTAGGAAATGAGATAGAGAGAGGGAGATACATCAAAGGGACAGAAAAGAAACAGAAGAAAAATAGATAGAAAAATGCTAAAAGATAAATGTAGTATGTTTTTTAATTTGCATGAGAAAAATAGTTCTCTTTTCCCCACCGATCATCTTTATTAACAACAAAATTTGCAGCAAGGTCTCAGACTAGCTATCTAGCTATGACAACAGCAAAGCTCTGAGACAAACTGCTCCGGGGAGGCTGTGGAAACTCCACCTCGGGCAGGGGGTAGGGCTGACTGAGACTTAACCAGGTAGTTTGCCTGGGCAGCACACAGGCCAGATCAGTGGTGCCTGAACATTTGGCCCCACTATCTGATTTTCTGAGAGCAGCTGCATGAAACCACCAAGTTTTTAAAAGCTGTTATTTAATACAGGTTTTTTTGGACCACAGTCCACCTATGACTGGCCTAAAAAGATGCCCCAAGAACTTCTCAAGCTTCTGCAGCTCTAGCTTTGTACATGCTTCAGCTGGAGGGACAGGCTCCAGGGCAAGTGAAGGAGGCCACAGAAAAAAAGGGATGTGTAGGAAGCCCACTCCACTCCAGGGAGCTACAGCTTGCTCAGCAACAGTGCACGTGCTGTATGTAGCCACACTGGGAGGTGCAATCTCCCAGGTGCTTCCAACCCCCCTTCTTAGTCCAGCAACCCACCACTATACACCCTCCACACCAACTTACAGCATTGAGCCTGGAGATGGAGCACACCAGGCTGAACTCTGTCATTTATGAGCAAAGAAGCCAGTGGTAACACCCCAGGCAGAGGAAGAGGTTGATGGCAAGCAGCTCTTCCTTCAGCTCTCTCTTCATGAGGAGGTACATGGGAAAAGATGTCTCCTTGAACATCATCTTTCTCTGAGTATCTGCTGCAATCCAAATTCCAACCAGTGGCCTGGTTACGGAGATAGGTGAGCCTGAGGCAAGACCCAGCAAAGCCACTGCTATTAAGACAGTGGAAAAAGCAGTGGCTAATCATGGGCAGAAAACCATGGGTAAAAAACCTCCTGCTGGGAGCACTGGACCATGACAAAGGTCTTAAATCTCCCTGCCTGGCACCATTCCCATTTAAAATCCTCATCACTTTTCAAGCCAGCAGACTTGATAGAAGAGCACCTTCCTCCACGTGCAGGTAGGAAGAGGAGGGGGTAAAGTTCCTGCTTCTTCCAGGGAGGGGAGGGGGCAGCTCTGCTTGCTCAAGCTTGCCTGCTTACACAATGGCATGAGGAGCCGGGGGGTGATGTTCTCTCTGGCTTTGGCTTACCAGGCTGACACAAGCACAAAGCCCATCCACCAGCTCTTGGTTCAGCACCTTGCCAGACCGCTGACCAGCTTCAGAGCTCAAGAAGAGGTCACCAGCTTACCTTGCAGGGTAGATATCAAGCAGTGTGCTGCCCGGGTCACTGTGTTCCCCTGCAAGTTTCCTTTCCAACTTTCCATGCAAGTATCAGCACTTGCGGCTATTTATGTTCGCAGGAAAGGGACTGCCTGGGACAAGAGAAACTATGAGAAAGGAACACAAGAAATAAAGGGATGAAGAGGAAAGCAAGGAGATAGGTAGATAAGAGTTTTCCAGCACCAAACATAGATGAAAAAGCAACAAAAAAGGTTTCTTTTCCTTTCCTTGTTTGACTTATTTCCAGTTCTCTTTTCCCCCTCTTTTCCTCTCAGTGAAAATTGAAAACTGTGTCAGGAAAAATTAAAAACCACCTGTCCCACTTCCTACCCTGACCATTTTCCATTGAAAAAATGAAATTAAGACAAGAATGTAATGGAAGCTTCTGTGAAAAACAGTCTGTGATTAAAAAAGCCATTTTTCATCAACACATACAGCTGAAGGAAAAACCTGGACCAGCTCCACACAGCATTTTGGAGATACAGGCTAGCTGCAAGCCCACAAGTCTTTGTCCTCAGCGAAAGGAAAACTCAGACACAGCATGAGCACATGTGTCTATACTAGGTTTAATCCAGCTAGCATGCTAAAACCAGCAGGGATGCCATGCTGGAAAGCACATTGTGTACATTCCTGATAGCAGCTCACAGCGAGATCTGTGCTACCACGTCCTCCCTCGGACTCTTACTTATGCTGAATGGAATGGATGCAGCAATGCCATCACACCCTCCTTTGCCCAGGCAGACAAAATCCCTAAATGCACTGATTCAGTGCTATAACCTCGTCCAGCAGGTATCAGAGCCCCAGCTACCGGCCAGGAGCGAAAGAGCAGTTCATGTACTTGGGGCTGCTGTCAAAGGTACACGTCTCCGTGAGGTTTATTGGCTTTCTACCTCCCACTTGCTGGGAGGAAGCCAAGGTGCAGGAATTTGTGAACTTGCTAACTCAGCATTTCTGCCTTGCTGGCACAACATCTGGACGCTGCCTGCTGGGCAGTCTTATGGCCACTTGTTGGTTGCAGGGCCAATGCTCGAACCCAGGTCTTTTGAAGCTGTCTCCCCACAACATCAGGGCTTTACACTATAGTACGTGGCATGAGATCAGCGCTACAAATTCTTCAGGGAAAGGAGGTCTGCAAAGGACCTGCAGGGCACAGGCAGTAGGTATCGCTGCCCACCCTGGCAGCTCTGCTCAGACACCAGGCAGCTGGATCACAGCTCACCAAGGTGGCTCGGGGAATACAGGAGGCATGCCAAGCAGAGATGGGATGCATCAATGTCAAAGGAGTCCACATCTCTTTGAACAGCTGAGTGCATCTGCTCATGTATGTGCATAAACAGGAGAACGGCGCTGTTTCCTCTGGATCTTCCTCTAAATCAGATTGGCGAGAACCAGAGGTCAGTTCTTACTTTTTCTTCGGTGCAGTGGTCCAGCAGGAGGGAGCAGAGGAGGGAAACTGGCAGAAGGACACATCTTCCTGTGGAAGGGAAGATGCACTGAGGACTCTCCAGCCATAGCACACTTGTTCCCATTTGGGGCAAGTACTGCAGCACCCTTAGGCAGCAGCTTTGCATTCCCCTCATGCCTCTTGTTCCCGCCCCCCCCCCCCCCCCAAAATACTCCTCCTGTAAAAATGTTTTCCCCCACCCCATTTCTTTCTTAGCCAGCCTTTACTTCACCCATGAAAGCACAAAAAGATGAGCTCTGGTATACTGCTGCATCCTCCCTTTTATCCCCATCCTTTTCTCAGCACAATTTGAAGAGGAATGACCTGAACCAACCCCAGCTTAAGACAATGGGTGCCTGTGTATTGACTTCAGTGGAATTTGGATTAACATGGGATTGCAAAATCTCCAAAATTAATGCAACTGTAATGCTGTTAAAACAATGGCTCAAAGGTAAGGAGATCCCTGAAGTTAAAGGTTTCCCTTGAAATTAAGTAAGCCACACTGCATATCCTGCATTGCCTATGATTATACCTTCATAACAGAGAATGAAACCGAGTGCTGCACGTCTGAGAACAAAACCCAAGAAATATAAAACACCGTGCTTGCAAAGCAAACATTAAGAGCATAAAACAGTAGCTATCTACCTCTTTCTTTATACCCCAGTTGGTACTTATATCTTGTTCACTGCAATGCTTTTTGTTCTTGTGCTTTTCTTGAAAAATTAATAAAACAAAAGTGTTAGAAGAAGACAGTGCATGTAGAACAAATGCTCTTCTGACAACAGTTATTCTACAACAACAGAGCTCAGAGAGCAGCTAACTCAGCCTTGACCTCAGCTCCCTGTAGCCACAGGTTTCCACCTTTGAGCCCCCTTTCCAATCCACCAGAGGCCAGGCAAGAAAGCAAGAAGGTGTTGAGGAATATGCCACTAATAGCTTCTTGCAGAGCTTCTCGCCCCACACAGGTAATGTCCTTGTGTGAGTTATGATCCCAACTGCACAAAAGAGAAACTGAACTGCCTGGCTCCAGTTCTAATCACAGCACCCACTAAATTGTGGCTGCTGACAATTACGGATGCCTGTCTTTAGACAAGAGATGTTAGCCAGAAGCCAAGTACCCACAGTTCCTGCTGAAGGCAATGAGGGCTGGTGGTTTGGAGTAGTGCTTTCTCCAGTCGCTGTGATAATGCCATGATAATGCCATGTCTCAGTGTGGCCCCACAGCTTCTCCTGCAGGTTCCAGTGGAAGTGGAGGGGAGATGGATAGAGTTGGGGGGGAAGAAGCAGGCAGCCACTATTTCCACTATTTGCTCATCTTTTGGGAGCTGCCTATTTCCCCCAGAACTTTCCAGGGAAATCCTGGCTATGTTCAGTTTGGCTGGGGTACAAGACTATTTTAGGGAAGCAAATAAACAGCCGAAGATCCATTTTTAATTTTCATTTAGATTGGGGATTTATATTTTATTTGTTAATTTTGCTTTAATCTCCTTGTCCTTCATTACTCCCTGACTTTCACAGCAGGGGAGAGGAGGGACACATGGAGGAGGGTGAGGAGTAGGATCCAGTGATGAGGAAGGTACTGAAAGAGGGAAGTGAGTGAGGGGAAAGAGTATTGTTGACAGCATCTGATCCTCTGATTAATGTATTTCTAAGCAGATTAACTGAATCCCAACTGCTCTGTGTCAGGTTTCTTCTTCTCTAAGCTTCTCTCTCCCCCATGTAAACAAAAAGACATTTCCTCTGAGCAAACATCCAACATACTGACCAGAGCTCTGGCAGACTCCCTGCCCTCATCCACAACACTATAGGGCACAGGAGAAGGGGGGAAGTATGGGTCTATACTTCTGGGGGGATGTAACCTCTATTTTTAAGTGTATTTTGTGCTCTTTCTTTCACCTCCTCAGGACTTTGCATGACTCCTGACTTGTCCATCTTCAGGAAGTGTGGAAGGATGCCAAGAGTGATGTGGGAAGATGAAGAAGCAATGCCTGGTTCTATTCTGAGAACTTGTGACCTTGTTATGCTTTGCCTGTCTGTAGCTGCTCTCCACAGCACCCACATAGAGAGGAAGAGAGGGAGAAAGGCAGGTAAGAGCATCCCCAAAATTGCTGGTGGGAACTACTGAACACAACCCACTTCTTCCTGTCCCGTGGAAACCTTCACACTGACTCCCTACAAGAAAGAAACATTGCTATTTCAACCCAGGTCTTGGAGCATTTTGCAGTCAGCAGTTGGCCAACCCCCTCTCAACCCTGTATCACTGTGCACATTTTATAGATGGGGAAACTGAATGTAGGAGAGACTGCTCCGAGGTCACAGAGCTGGTCAGTAGCACAGCCCTAACCACAGGAGCTGAGTTACAGGTGTTTTTCCAAGTCACAAGGTCAGCCTTGGCTGAATAGGTCTTCCATACTGAGCCTCCAAATTTAGCCTCCAAGTTTATTCGCTTCCAGACCTTGTGAAGCAACCCCTCTGCTGGTCAGTCCCCAGCCTTGCTCCCCAAGGGCAGGTTTGCCATCTCTGCTAGCAACAGCCATGGTGGTCACAGGACATTTCTACCTGCCTAACACACTGATGGAGCTCAAAGACCATGCCTGCCTTCAAGTGTCGCAGTGTTGCCAACGCGCCTTGAAGGGGAGCCTGGAAGGATAGAAGGACCTCCTTCCCCCTCTCCCCTCTTACAGCCACTCATTTTGTCACTCCAGGTTTCTTCCTCTGCCTTCACCTGAGCAACAAGTGGCTGAAACACTCACAGACTCCCACCACCCTCTTCAGGTTAGAAGAATTCCCCTTAAAAAGGGAGTTTTTTCTGTATCTCCTACCAGGGAAGGAGAGCAGCTCTCGTAATGAACAGCCAACACAGCATAGATGATGAAACCACTCAGAAAGAAGAGGAATTCCCATTTGCTCAGATGCCGGTCTTGCCCTGCTCAAGTCATGGTGAGAGCTTTAAAAATTAAGCCAAAGACACGCTAAAAACAAAATGCTGGCTTTGCCACAGGGTGACTCTTCCTAACATAAATTCTCCCTGGGAAGGCTCCACCACACTCAATTTTAAATGAAACACTTCAGATCTTATTGCACTGTACAGCACAGTGTTTTCCTACTGATGCCTTTTCATTAAGAAAATCACAAGAAAAGTCCTGCGCTGCAAATGGAAGTGGAGATTGTGACTAAACAAGAATATACAGAGCCAGTTCAGGCTGTAGGGAAAAGATAAGGGCAAGGGGAAAAAAAGCAAATGAATTTATGTTGCCTAAGGCACTGAAGGGAATAAGAAGGGATTTACAAATTCATCAGGAGGAGAAGAAACACCAGAAAGATGGTAGGTTCATTAATAAATGAGGATGAGGATGAAACTGATGGTTCAGAAATGGCTGAGCAGCTTTTTTAAATCTGTCCTTAGCCAGAAGGCTAAAGAGAGGAAGTTTGGACTACAAAGGAGGAAAACAAGCAAGTTTAAAAAAGGCAGAAGCAAAAAGAACTTGAAGAATGATATGTCCACAAACCAAATAAAGCAAACGACGTCTTGGAACTTAATCCAGAAAAGACAGAGACATTTTTAAAAGTATTTTTCACTTCAACAGAATTAATACAGGGCTGAACATTAAGCAATCCATACATACAAGCACCTGCATAAATGTATGCAGGATCAGGAGCCTAATTTGTTATGGCAAGGCATTGACAAACGTATTATCCCAGTGACAAATAATCTGACAATTTACATTGAGCTAGGGAGGCTCCACAAAACCAACCAAAAAGCAAACATAATAAAGATTTTCAATAAGGAATAGAGCTGGCAATGTTTAATTCCAAGTCAATATCTATCCCTAGTAAAATAATGAAACAAATATGAAGGGTCATTAAGAATCTAAAGAATAAAATCACATGCAATACACAAGTGAAAGTCTTTTGCTTTTTAATACACGTGCACAACACCCAGAGGAAATGCAGCAAAGGGAATTTGAAGCTTTAGGAATATGAAGGATTTGACCTTGCCCCACTGCATCAGTTTGACCAGAACCAACAGCCCATGGATCAAAAAAATGGCCAGAGGTACCAAAAGAAAATACGCTTTGTTGGACTGGGAAATGACAAATGATGTGCCAAAGGGTTTGCATCCGTGTTGGTCTTATTAAAGCAGTGTCACAGGAAACCAACACTAACTGTCCATGAAATTTGCAGCTGACGCCCTACAGAGAAATTGCAAATATAATGGAAGACAAAGAAACAGGCCATTGACAAACACAGAGCTCCTTAAAATTAAGCATGTGTGGGCAATGGTCCGAAAGTTAAAGCAGAGAGTAGCATGAGTGGGACAGAGGATGATTGAATCCAGGCTCATCAAAGCCACAAGCTGAACCCAACAAAATAGAAAAATGCAGGTAATGTCCCTGGAGAGCAATAATCCAAAAGATGGATACTCAGCAGGAGAGAGAAAGCACAGAGGCTGTTTTGTTCTCACAGACTTGAGGTTACAGAAAATAGCAAATAAAAAATCTTGATGTGCTATATTAGCAAAACAGGCACTTGCAGTTTTGGGTGGTGAACAGAGGGGCACCTATCACAGCAAAGGGAGGGAAGAAAGAGTTTCTGCACCATTTCAGTGCAACCAGCCCAAGGATTCAATTTTGTGCATTCTATCGGGTTTTCCTCATCAGCAATAAATAAGCAGCAAAATAGAAAAAAATCAGAGACGATTGATAAACAGACCTGGAAGAATTTATGAAGAAGACTAAGAAGGGTTAAATATGTACAGCTTATTAAGGAAAAACCTGAAGGAAGCAAACTCTGAAATATACTTGACGCATGTGAATACTGCAGAGTGGAAGGAGGTAATAACTAGGAGTTACGAGATTAAACTAGAAAGAAAAGGGAAAAAAAAGAACAATAGGCCTTGTATCAGGAAATAAGTTGGGCTGGTTTTCCTTCTGCATCAGTGAAAACTAGAAGTAACTCAATGGAAAGGAAAGAAGGGGCACAGAAAGCAGGTACTGTGAGTGCATCCAGAGAGAGCATTTTGGAGATCCTTTCCCTCTCTCCCAGTCTTTGCACTGCCTGAGATCTTAGCTCCCACGCTCCGGCAGCACTCTTGGTTGCACTGATTTGTTCCTTCCTTTTAGGAAAAGCAGACACTTTACCCGGTATATGAGTGCTGGGCAGAATTCAAGCCGTTGCTGAGGCAAAGCAGCGTTGCCGGGTGTTTGAGCAGCTCTGGCTAATCTTATGCCCATTAGCAGCGTGCGTAGTTATGTAAGAGATAGTAAGGCTCTAATTCCACTATTCATTACCATTATTAATACAGTGACATACAAATGCATAATGAAGACCTCCTATCCCTAGGGAGGTCATGTTTCCAGATGTCTGCTGACCACAAGAAGGGCTGGGAGAGGGGCGCAGTGTCTGAATTCCTCTAAGCGCTACCAGGCTGCATAAACAGACCTGACCTCTTCTCCTGGACAGTGATGAAAATGAACATTCTCATCTTTCATCAGAATTTAAGTCAGCCCAAACTGCAGGTACACCCGCGGAGCACTGAATCCAGGAAGGAACATCCTCGGGGTCCTACATATTTTCAAAAACACAAATCCACCCCCCAAGTCAGGAGATGTCCATGGCTGTTACTTAAGAGCCAATGTCTGCTACTTAAGAGCCAATGAAGGAGAAAACAAGAGTAACAGTGCTCGGCAGCCCTGAGGGCCTTCATCTAAGCTGCTGCAAAAGGTCTGTGCTACTGCAGGCACAGGGAAGGGCAGAGCATGCTGGAGAGAAAAGTACTGGAAAGCACCGCTGCTTGGTGGTAACCCATGTGACAGATTTGGCCACCCATTACGCCTGTTACCGCGGGATGGGGGAGTGCTGTGATAGGGGCTTTCAGAGTCTTTGTCCACTTAACGAAATAAATAGGCATCATCAGCCTGAGAGGTGTCTTCTGGAGGTTAATACACTTAATATCCTTATTATATTAATTCCTCATTTTCTGACGGCTAAATCCTGGTTTGCCCTGCCTTCATATGCTGTAGACTCAAGCAGATGGGATGCATACGTGCACTCCCCACCATGCATTTTGGGCAGGGACAGATGCGGCAGAGTGTTAAGTGTTGCCAGGTCACCCAGTGGCAGCAATACTCAGTGGCACCCCATGGTCCCAGAGAAGCAAGCTCAGCTGTTTGGGGGCTAGGACTGGAGACCTACCTTCCTCTTAATGCCTGGCAGAAGCACTTCAGGAACTGCAATACTTTTATCCAGCAAGCATAAAAACTTCTATGCAGCTCACTTGCCCCACCCAGAGGCATTTTCCTCGTGCAAATACTGAAGTTCTGCCGCTTCCACCTTCCACAGGAGGGGGGGCAGATAACAACCCTATCACTGACTGAAACCCAAGAAGCGGCAATGATGGTAGTGAGGGAATCCTACAGACCTTGACAATTATCAAGTTCAGGCCCTCTGGAGCCTTTCCTCAGTCTCTCAGAGTTGTGGAATTGATCTGGAAACCACTTTATTAATGTTCTTTCTTTTCCTCCTCTTCTCCCCAAGCAGCATCATCATTTATTAATTTATGATTAAATGAATTATTGATTCTCACTGCACCTGCAGTATTCGCCATTGTCCTCCTCCCCCAGAGACATCTTTGACTGACGTGAGAATGGGAAAATGTCAGAGAGACAAAAAGAGGGAGAGAAGAAACTCACTGCGTACGGGACCTCAGACAAGTGTGCTCCCCACTGGAGCGCCAAGCTGCAGAGGATGGATGCAATGCACCAGGGCACGGCGATGGTGCCACCTTCTCAGATGGAAATGGAAAAATGGAAAGAAAGTGCAAAGCCAAATTGCTCCTGATAAGGAGGGAATGAGTAGCAGAGCTCTACATAGGCATTCAGCATGAGGAAGGTACTAAAAAAAAAAAAAAAAAAAAAAAAGGAAAAAGGTTGACCCAAAAGAGAAGCTTTTGTTTTTATTCGGAAAAGTCAAGCTGCAGTTCTTTGAATACATGACTGAAAAAACCTTCCAGGCTTTTGGCTTTTGTCTTGCGATTACAATCAACAGATGGTGATTATTTCACAGGCTGGGGCATCTGGTCAGCTCCTAGCCAAACATAAATAAAAGACCTTTGCGTGATTTTATCAGGTGTTCTGGTCCAGAAACAAAACCAAGGTTGGGAGCAAAAGAAAAAACGTAAAAGTGAAGAAGTGTTCGAAGTTCCCTGGTTTTGGAGATACTTCCTTTCCAAGAGAAAAGGCTTGTGGGGGTGGGGAATAAATATAGTATCTTTACTGAAATGTGCCCCTTGCACAGAGGATCAGAGCTCAGCGCTCATGAAACTGATGGAAAATTCTGAGCCAGAATCTCCCTGTCACGAATTAAACATAAACCTTGACCCTTTATCTGGGCTTTGCAGGCCAGATAAACCTTCACCCTTCTTTATAGCATCTTTCACCCAAGCATTGTAATGTCCCTCCCCCTAAAAAGCCAGGCAAGTTTTACTCCATCTGAGAATGGGAGGAATGCATTAAGATACTGTTCCTGCTTTTCATCAGGGAAAAAGGACAACCAAGCCACTGCAAGGAAGCATCCTCTCCCTATGCATCTTTCCTGGCCAGAAGAGCTGCAATATTCTCCTTGAGCTAACCACACAGAAAACGCGCCCCCTGATTTTTGTCCTTCCTGCAGCCCTCAGCTCCCCATGAACCACTGCTCGCCTCAACACCAAGTGGTGCACGCTGGCTCTGTGCCCCCGGCTGCTGCCCACCCAGGGGCTGAACCCACAACAGCGAGGGAAGACCTAATTGCAGCAGGCTACCTTCTGCAGAATACCTAATTGCATCGCACCCTCTTCGGAAGGAGGTGTGGGGCTGTGTTTCGGGGAAACGAATTCCCAGATGACAGAGTCTTTGGGAGTGCATGTGTGAAAACACCCCCAGAAGAAATGCAGTGACCACATCTGTTTTCCCTGCACCCTGATTTTGCTACGCTCTGTTAGCCCACAACTGTCTTTCACCCCAAGCATACGGAGAAGGACCGCGGGTTTTGCCTCCGAGCAGCACAGGCACTACAAACCTCAGGGAGGTATGAGGACGTTACTGCTTGTTACCTGCATCTCACCCAGCACCCCAACAGATTCCCCCACTGCTTTGCTGCATATGAAAGCAGCTTTTTACCGCCTCCCTGCTCTCCCCTTTGCTATTCATGGCACTGTAGGCTTGCCTCGCCTGGTCTGCAGAGAAGCTTCAGAACCCTCATTGCTATTTTGTACTCCAGGACGATGGCTGAAAATCTGGAAGGCACTTGGCCAGAGAGCAATTTTGTTAGGAAAACAAACTCTTTCTGTTCCTGCCTTACACATGCCTCTGGGTTACTCAGCCACTGTCTGCTAAATTAAGGCCAGCACGGCTGGCCTTAAGAGCCCATCCTGTACCAAAGTCACGGCCAGCCGTGACTTCCGAGCCATCGCCGTGGGGCACACGTGGCTCTCTCGAACTCTCCAGCAGCTTGAGCAGGATCCTCACCCGCCACTCGTGAGCATGCAAGCCCTGCTCCCAGGGGCAGCGCAAGGAAAGTGATGAGGATCTCCTCCAGGTTCCCCACCATCACAGCTCGTGTTACGACATACGGCTGAATGGTTTCGGACTCCCTCCTGGGGAGAATCGGCAGAATTTGGCCATTTCATTACATGCTCGGCAGGACTACAGGCGAGAGTGGAATTAGATGCCTATTCTCCAGCTGAGGAGGAGTGAGAGGGACACCCTCTGGCCCAATTTATACAGCAGCATTGGAGAGCAATGGCAAAACAGGACCCAAGGTGGGGCATGGACGGGTAATATAAGAGTGAAGTCTCTGCAGAGAGCACACATGCATCATGGGATGAAGGAAGGAAATTACATTACACTCTACACGTACAGGGAACAGGCTTGGCTCTGAAATAAAAGAGCAGCACGCTACCCCACCACCTCCTATTAAATTGATGGACTACATGGCTGTGCCCAGGGCTTCTCAAGATAAAAAGGTTCATTTCCTTAGAGAACAAGGTTTTGACCTTCACGGCCTTACCGGGCCTGTGCGCGTTTACCCATTTTAATTTCAGATTAGCATCCCGCATTTTCAGTACCTAGGGGATTACTGTTTTCGCCTGTGCAGCAACCGCAGTTCATAAACGTATCGGTTACCCTCCCCCTTGTTCGCAAAATCAAGGCAGATCTGACCAGATGGCACATGCTCCTGCGCTCTGTGTCAGGCTGCATTAATTCAGGGGAAATGAACTCTCCTCCAAAACTATATTTATTTCAGACACGGCCATGCCCAGTTGCTGGGCTGTCCTCAGGAAAACCTAGAGCCAGCTCTTTTACGTGAGCTTAGCAGGGAAAAGAGGACGGCAAAGGCCTTGCTGGAAGTCTCAGATGCCAGGAAGGAGGAGTACCCGCAGGGTCCCAGGCATCTGGGAGTATTTTGGTTCCCCTTCCCCAGGGCTTTGAGGCAGTAGCTGTTTCCCTAGTGCTCGAAGCATCGTGAAGCAGAAGGTGCTCCACACCTCCCTGGACCAGCCCAGTAACATCTTAAGGCAGTGCTACTGAAACAGCTCAGCCTTTTGGGGAAGGTTGCATTACTCTGCCATGCTAGGATCAGGACTGGGATTCCTCCAAGCAACAGAGAAAGAAATCATAGAATCATAGAATCATAGAATGTTTTGGGTTGGAAGGAACCCCTAGAGGTCACCTAGCCCAACCCCCCTGCAGTGAGCAGGGACACCGCTAACTAGATCAGGATGCTCAGAGCCCCGTCCAACGTGGTCTTGAATGTTTCCAGGGATGGGGCCTCCACTACCCCTCTGGGCAACCCATTCCAGTGTTTCACTATCCTCACTGTAAAAAATTTCTTCCTTATATCCAGTCTAAACCTACCTTGCTTCAGTTTAAAACCATTACCCCTTGTCCTGTTACACCTATTTATAGCTCTGGCCATGCTGCCCTTTGATGGCCCATATTCTCCACCTTCTGCTGGAATAACTCTCCCCGTTGCTGCAGAGAGTACAGTGCAAGTGCTGGAAAGAGAGTCTGATTGGGTAAGAAATGACCTTTGTTCCTCTCTGTAAAATGTTATTTACCATCTTACATGGCACATATAGCAACACCTAAGTGCTATACTATAATTAATAAAATCATGCAGAGAAACTGTTCATGTGTATAATGATACTTTGCGTCCTCCCATGTGGGTAGTTTAAGGTTGAATTAATTCATGTTTGCCCAGCTTTGCAAGATCTATGGAAGAAAGGCTATTGTTATGCAAATAATTATTAATAATGGCTCCTCCCGTGCTGCTCCCCATTAAATGTACTCAATTTATAAGTCAAAGGGTGTTTTTCTCCATGCTGCAAGAGAAACTGGGTTCCATGAATGGAAATGTTGGTGTCAGTGTACCTGGCAAGGGAAGACAGCTCTGTGGTGAGGGTACTTCTCTGAGATTGAAAGCTCAGCTTCTGGATCCTCCTTTCTATGCTACAGGCAATACATGTGACCCTGGAAGCCACTTGGAAGAGCAGTCACACTGCCTACTCAAGGCATTGAACTCAGGCACAGTTCAGAGGATCTCAACACAGACACAAGCCCACGCAGAAGGAAATTCAGACTACCAAATACCAAATATAATTTGTTCGGAGGTGAATAAACGTCTTTGTTTCGCAGACTGAAGTGCAAAATAAAGCAGCTCTTAGAGGTGTGGTGAGTATGAACACACCATACATTTGACGCTCAAATCCTACAGTAAATAAGGACAAGCGTCTAACAAAGACAAATTTTAAGAACACCAGAGTCTCAATACAATGCTGGCATGAGGGGTTTGAGATCAGAGCCACAATTCTTTGGAACAGATGTGAAAAATTGCTCCACAGCTGGCTGTCAAGGTCCCTGAGAGGTCTCCCACTGTGGATGAAGACACAGACCACACAGAGTAAGTAGATAAGGAATTTCATATTAGACAAGGCTTCTCCCAGGTTGCAAGGCATATTGTGAGCCACACAATGCCCGTAAGACTGTTGCATGACTGGGTGCCCTTCCACAAGTTCTCTTTTTTTTGTCCAGGAAACCTGTGAGGGCAGAAAAAGAGCAAATTCGCTATTACCATAGTCTTTTTAGACCTTCATCAGCCCTGCACAGGAATAATCTGACAGCTTATAAAAAAAGATCAATTTGGTCCCCATGCTGTGCAAGGCTGCTTGCAGCTAGGACACACCAGCTTTACTGTGCTATTTCCATACAGGAAAAAGCTATCAATGCAGCAGGGCTGATGCATCCCTAGCCCTCATGCATACTTACTGTGGAGGAATTTCTCAAACAGAAACACATAGGAGCAAGAATTACGTTACACCTTTGCCTCCCAAGGAAGTAGCTTGTGTGCACAGGGCTCCTGGATGGGGTAGGCTCCGACAGACTAACAGGGCCCCTGCAAGCGGTCACCCTCCATCACTGACCATCATCTTTGCAGGGCTCCCGCTGCACCAAATTTCGCAGAGGCCTAAGGCAGGACACAGGGTAGTAAAGTTTGAGATGGATGTCTGCCCGCATCTTCAGCAGCTGCAGATGCTAGAGAGTCTGCAGCCAGAACCTAGCTAAAGGCGGGTATGAGGACCACAAGAGACAGAAATGATGCCTGCTCATCTCCCCGCAGTTCTTGCAGATGCATTCCAGCTAAGCATCAAGGAAAACTGATTTGTGCTACATGAATGAGCAAGATGACGGCACTCCTGGAACTCATGTGGCAGAAAGAAGGTGCTGCTTCTCCATTTTATTTATCTGCTACCCTGTTTTCACAGTAGCTGTGGTAAATAGATACTAATCATTGCTGCAGACAGTCCAGCATTCAGATGTATGCCCTTCCCCGAGGCCCCTGGAAGCATGCATATTGCGTGTGCTTGCATGAGAAATGCAGCCAGCCCCACCGCTTGCCTAGGCCTGCAGATTTGCAGTCATGCGTCCAAGGTACAAACACTTGCAGTCCACCCACAATTATCCCAAATCTTCAAGGAACAGACCAAGGTGTTCTGGTGTACGGATGCCGGTGCAGCTGCCAGGAAGAAAAGCGCATGCCCTCAGCCCTACAGAGCAGCGTGTCTAGGATCTGATGTTCAAGGGATTCCCTAGTGATTTCATCAAGCTGCTAAGAAACATCCAGGAAAACAAGTCTTATCTGAACCATAGCAAATTTAAGCTAAGAAAGCTCTTCCTCACTGTCTTGTTTTCAGCTGAGGGAAAGTCAGATCTCTGGGGAAGGCTTCCAGCCACCAGGAGTGATGGCTTCATGTTCTGAAACACCTGAATCCCTTCAATGTTAACTCCACAAGCAGCAGTGAACAGGGTGGGCGGTAAGGATATATACGGCTGACATTTAAGATAGGTCTCAGTCGTTCAATAACATGTGGATTTTTGTTCCAGCCCAAACAGCTTTTCCTTAGGCTGTTCCCACAAACAGGTTTGTATCACTGGGGTCTGCTGTAGTAGCCCACTTTGGCTAGGATAAGGCATCTTTGATTACAGAGGACTTCTGTAAATGGAATTCTCTAAAGACTGGGATCAGTCTTTGAAACATCACACCTGGTCTCCCCCATGGAAAATAGAGACCATAGGGCACTTTCTGGTGGCTGACCAGTGTCCTAGGACTGGATGAGGAATCCAGCTAATAATCCTGAAAGATCCAAAACCGTTATATGTTGGAGCAAAGTATTGCTACCTACACAGCCACAAGTCTTTAGCTAGAAACTTGCATCTCTCAGGGGCTTTGGAGCCTTTTAGGCCTTTTTGTCAAGAACAGAATGTGAGACTGGCACAGGAGAAAACACAAGGATGGCAAGTCCAGGCAGGTCACAAAGATGAGAGCTTCGCTTTTTTTTTTCCCTCTCTTCGACCCACTTGTCTAGAACAACAAAGAGAATATGCAGGGGCAAGAAACATAATTAATTGTTTGAAATGACAGCAAAGGTGCCAAAAGATGGGTGCAATTAGCATATGGGTAAAGGCCAAAGTTTTCAGTTTAGCATCCCAGCTAAGGATGCTATTAATGATCATGTGTTGTGCTGATAAATTGCACAAATGATGTTATTGCCAGGGTCACAGCAGGACAGCTACTTCCTCAGTGCTCTGATTAAACTTATTCTTTCAAAAAGGAACAAAAATCTTCTTGAGCAGCAGAATATCCGAATCCTGATATCCTACAACCGTCTGGTATGTAGCTTCTCAGGTGTCCAGCAACCCGCCTGAGTTCCCACTGCTGCTGTTGCAGAACTGAATAGCACCTTCCCACCCATCTCCAACAACCACGAGTCCCCTGTATTCCTTTGAGAAGTTACTCAGTGACTTTTTGGTTAGCTCTTACCCTTCCTGTAGAAAGTGCCTCTTCTGCAGGGGCCTGTTTTGCCACTGGAGTATATTTGCTACCTGGAGCCTGTGGGTTTCATCGGTAGGGGAGAGACATGCATGTGCAGCTCCTACCAGGGCACAGGCCTGAACAGAAGCATTCAAGAAACAGAGCAGCAGGCTCTTTCTTGGATGCAGTTAGCTGTCTTGATTGCTCTCTTGTAAGACTGGCCCTGGGGGAGAGTTGTGACATGACTGCAGTGCAAACATTGCAGATGTTCCCCAAGCTGGGAGTTACTTAGGATCTAGTACAACTTTCATGTTACAGGTAACCTACAAGCAGCATCAGGAGAAGAAACACTAATTAGATGACTTATGAGCCTGGAAAAGACCAGGCAAGAGGTGAAAGAAACTAATCCCTTCCAGACCTGGAGCCTAGTCACTGACTGGTGAACTGGCATTGGTCTTGGCAGTCCTGTCTATCAACTCTGCTATCAGCTCTGCACGATGCAGCTTGAGACTCACAATGAACTGCTTCATGTAATGGACACCCGCCACACAGGCAAAGGCCAAAAATTTCCCATACCGTGCCTGCCAGGCCGTGAGAAATGCCAATACATTGAGCTGTAGCAGAGGCACAGCCAAGAGGAGGAAAGCGGTTTCCAGATTTCACAGTTCAGCAATCCCCTAGACCTGCTGAGGAAGAACATCTCCTCTCTCTGCAGGTTTTAATGGAAAAGGAGAAAGACCTAAAATGTCCCCTGCTAGTCCATCCGTGGTGGAGATCCCACCACAGCAAGATTACAGCCCATGTCAGAAATGCAGGTCTTCAATGTATGGCAAGATGCTTTTCCAAGTGAGGAACATGCAGTTTCACTTATTTCCAGCAATGCTCCACACTCCTTTCCTACTCTACCAGCAGCTCAAAGAAGATGCACAGCCAGCATGAGACAGCTGTTTCGGGTTCGGCCTTTGTCACAGGAAAGATGCTGTGAGTAAATCATACGCCCGTGAGTTACCCTGGCCAAGAGGATAGCCCAGTATAATTAACCCCCTCCATTTTACAGACTGTTAAATTGAGGCACGAAGCATTGACCTGACCTGCCGTGATCCCACAGGCAATGAATGACCAAGGGCAGGAGCCGTGGCTCTCCCCAGCCTCCCCAGCAGGCAGACGCACGAGCAGGAGTACAGAAGGCACGTCTGCTGTCTTGCTGCTCTGCGTCGTCTTTTCGAAATCCCTCCTTCCGTCTGCAGGCTTGCGATGCACGCTTGGCACTCATGTCAGCCCTCCATGTACACCCTTGATCAGGGACCAGGCTTCACAGGACACTTCCCACTTGTTTGTTTGCTAATAAATATTATTTTTAAAAAGGAAGGTGGCGGTGGGGGGAGGAGGAAGGATGAGGGAGCCTGGAGTGAAGGCTGCCTCTGTGCTCAGTCTCTATGGAAATAATCCACAATGCTAATACATCCTAAAATGGTAATAAAGCCTGTGTTCTCTTATGTAATCCCATAGTAAGAAAGAGCTCTGTCGGCTTGCCTGACAAATGATATCTCCGTAATGTTGGAGAGGATTATTACTAAAAAACACAGGGTGGAAATACAAAGTGACATACACACACAGGCACACGCAAATCCATCAGATGCAGGAAAAGCTGCAGCCAGGCTCCTGTGCGTTGGCCCCATGATATTATGTCTCTGCCATCAAATGGGGAAAGGACCTCCTGTCAAAGCAGTGGGCCCCCTGCCCCTGCTCCTCCTCTGCTCACAGCCCCCCCTTACTCCCCAGGCACCTCAGCACCAGGAGCAAGCAGAGTGCAGGTTTTCCCCTCTTCTGTCCTCCTTCCCTCCCTCTCCCAAAATGAACATTCAAAGCCCTGGCAGCTGGCCAAATCCAGTTTGCCTGCGTCACCAATGCACGTGGATTCACATCTGTCCTGCCCAGCGGTGATGGAGCCAGGGGCTACGTGCATCCCCGAGGAGGATTCATGCCCCCAGATCCATCAATTTCTGTGTCAGCAAGGGGGGAATCGCACTTTTTCTGGGCACAGCTGAACGGCACTGTAAGGCTACCCAGTTTGTCTCAGGTGCACAGGGAGACGGGTTCGGAGGCTGGGGTACACTCGTTTTGGAGCTGTCTCTTAGCTTGGCTGGTGAACCATAAACTAAAGCCAGGTAGCTCTTTGCTCTTGTGCCTCAGGTGCAGAACAGAAATAAGGCACCGCCAGATTAAAGCTGTGCTTCATGATGCCAACCGCAGCGTACGGCCCTGCAAGTAGCCCTTTCGCCACCTTCCCCTACTCCTCTCTCTCCCCCAGAAAACATGGAAAGGGATCCACCAGGTCACCCTGGAAACCCATCAGAGATGCGGGCCTAACCCAGTAATTGCTTGAGCAAACCCTCCTGTCCTCACACGGACCAGCCAGCCCTCCTCTGGGACATGGCAATGAGACAGTCAGGAGGCTGACCCCAGGAGACAAGTCACACGCAATAATATTAGCACCAAGCTCTTATCTTGGTGCCAGCAAAGGATGGTGGCTACTCCAGTATCTCTTTCCCACAGATGAAAGCATGGGAACATTTAGTGGAGTGCCAGAAAACTTTCTTGGGAACGAGAGGTGACATCAGGCGGGTTTCCATGCCTGATTGAACATTCACCCTTTCATGATGGGCTGCAGTTAAGACACTTTTAATGTTTTCTCAGGCAGCAGGAGATGAATGAATAGGGAGTCTCAAGTCAGGGAAGAGTCCCAAAGGCCTGAGAAAGCCAATTCTGAAGAAAGATCAGCCCTAACACTTAAAAAGATGTTATTATATCACTTAAAAGACACGTTTGAGGGAGCACAGCCTTTACCAGTCAGTGCATGTAGAGAGCTCTGGTTCATACTAGACATATGCAATGTGACTGCCTAGAAAATAAAGGGTTACGATCATTATTCACAGCGGTCACATTTTTTTAATTAATAACCTTGTAATTGGTATCGACTTAAACCAACTGATGACAGTCTTATGATGAGCCATTCCCAGCCAAGCTTCCTACCCAATTGCCCTCAGGTCAGGAAAACAGTGAACTCCATTATCGGGCAGAAGCTTTCCACCCCACACCAGTCTCCCTTCTGGGCCACAGAGAGGTCACCCCCATGCATGAGACGCAGCAGCCACCCCACCTCCCCAGCCTTCCTCCAGCCCTTGCTTGCTTGCTAGCACCATGGCTGCACCAAGCCTCTACCGTGCTCCAGCCTAGCTGCCACCGGCCAGCGTCTAAAACACCAGCACATTCTAGTGCACTGGTTTCCCTATAGGGAACTACAATTTAAAAAGGTCATCCCACCATCAGGACTACCACAGCCCCTTCCCAATGGCACCCTGGCGAAAAAAGCAAAGGCTAATCCACCGCCAAAGCATTCATTCCTAGGAACCAGAAGGAGCAAATCTTGCTCCTCTGTCCAGGCGCAGGCTCAAGCAATGGAAGCGTGCATCCCCCTCCCAAGATCTGCAAGATAAGGTAAATTTGGACATCTCCAACATAACTGCAACATGCAGCTTGGACATGCCCCTCTGAAGCACAGGGAAATGGAAAAGGGCAGTACTGATGCAGGGCAGCGTCCTCTCCTCAGCAGCTCAAGCTCACCCCAGACGGGTCACAGCTAAAAAGAAAGCCATGGGGCAACAGTTCTGGCCTGAAGCTCATTTACAGCAAATTTCGGGAGAAGTTTATTCCCAAAAAGAAAAGCCCAAGTCACCTGGGTACAGGAGGCATGGCAGCAGCCCCTCTGTAAGGCTCTCCCTGTCTGCTGCACCGGGCACGGTGAGGGGATGGAGACGGGGAAGCTACGGGTCTGGCACCAGGGCTGGGCTCGGGAGGCTCCCCCCCCCCCAGTCCCCGGCGGGACCGAAGAAGTCCCTTTTCTCCCCTAAACCTCGACAGGGCGCCCAAGGAGCTTCCTCCGGAGGGCTCCCCCCCCTCCTCCAGTACCAGGGAGCATCATTAGAGGGCAGTGCGCTGCTTTGGAAGCGGGATGCCTGTGTATTCCCCCGGGCCAGGGCCACGGGCACCCCCCACCCCACCCCCCCGGGCAGGGTATCCCCCCGTCAGTCCCTCAGCATCGCCGCCGAAGGAGGGGGCCACCCCCCCGGCCCAGGTCCCGTCCCCCCCGCCCGCCCCGCTGGCCGCTGCGGCGAGCCCTGCCCGCCGCCTCCCCCCCGCCCTCGCAGGCGGCAAGCGGGAAATTCTGCAGGGGCTGCGTTTTAATTAGAAAATGCCGGGTTTTAATTAAATAAATGCGAAGCTGAATAATGCAATCAGGAGAATTGCCTCTGCTCTTTTATTTTGCAATTCAATTTATTTTGTGCTGTCCCCACACTTTTAGTTTTCATATGCCAAAGACTTTTGCATTGATCACTCGGAGCTGCATTGCAGAATTTGTCGGGGACAGAGCTGGAAGCTCTGGCTGTTGAATAAAGGGCAGTTGGAACTTTTCACAGCTGGGGATGCATTGGAGGCAGCCTGCGTCTGCAGCAGAGGAGCTGATTTTTCCAGATTTTTGAGCACCCAAAGGTCCCACTGACCACAAGTAGAGTTCAGCAACACTCCTGAAAATCAGGTGCAAGAAAATACGCTGTCCCATCTATAACTGGGGAGAGCAAGCGAGTGAGCACGCACACACACGTGCATGCAAGCCAGCACGTAAACCAACAGGGTACGTCCGTTCTGCAGCCCTGCAAACACCTCATTGATTTCCTGAGCACGCAATTGTTAATTTTAAGGTTCTAGAAACCAAAATTACAAAACAAAACCAAGATTTTTTTTGCTCTCCAAAGCCAGTTCTGGTTGCTAAGTGACTACAATATACTTCTCTATCACATAATTTGAAAAACCCACGCACTAAGAGCGAGGAAATTGCTAGGTTAGGACATCAGGAATGTGCCCTAGCAAGATGATGAATTTTCTATATGTATTTGTACTACAGTAGCACTTAAAGACCCTGGGGAGCCATTGTCTTTGGTAACATTAAGAGTGAAAGATGGTTCCAAGGAGGTCTTAAACAAGCTAAAGCGGGGCACAACAAGTTGGTGTAAGAAACCTTAGCACAAACCTGGAAAAAAAAGGAGGGCAAGGAAGCAGCTCTATTGAGACTGAAAAGAAAACCCACCACGAAGAGAAGAAACTGTAAAGGGAGATATCTATGGGCAGAACTGATGACTGAGGCTGTAATAAACTACATTGGGATGGAGAGCTGTCAGGGGGGTTGGGGGAAAGAACACAAAGAGGTAAAAGCATGAATGAGGGGCTAAAGTAGGCAGGTTTTAAAACTAAGGACAGAAGTTTGAGAGAACAGGGGACACCAGAAGAGCACCCTGCAGGAAAAAAAGCTCATAGTGAGGGTACAGACATGGAGTTATAGGTGAAAATCTGGAGGAAAAATAATGAAACTTCGATAGACTGCAGGCAAAGATGTAGTGAGAGCTGAACCTATCAGTTGAAACAGCACAGTCAGTAATAGCTGCAAGACAGCAGGCATGAGTTCTGGTTACTGTAGCAATATATGCAAAAAATACTCAAACGGAGAGAATATGATTCCTCTGTGCTTTATCAAGTATCACATAATGAAAAGTATGAAGCGACTTTACTTCCCTTCCCTAATAGCTCTGGAATTCTTGAAAAGGGCTATTGATTTTATTTCCTAAATACTATTTTCCAGAATGCTTGTCCAGAAGAATTATTGTCAGTGAATAAATTAATCAGCTGACTATGCCTGTGAATAGTCTTTCTGCTTGCTGATTCTTAGGAATGCTGGCATCTCTGTCTGGTATAAAGTCTGCATGTAGCTATAACAAACCCCGTTGTTTTGTAAATACCCTTTTATTCATGAAACAGTGCTATGTTTTCCCATATGGCTCTCCTACATCCCTCTCAAACAGGAATTCCACAGGCAGTGCCAAGCAGGGAACAAAGGCAAGCAGGCACAGATATTTTGCCATGGACTTCAGAGTGTCCACACACAGGGTGAGTGCCTCGGAAATGGGTAGGGGGCTGGCCCATCGGCACTCCAGCTGCCTACAGAAGTGATGCCTGGGGCCTTCTCCAAGCCAGAAGACCACAGCACCAGTGAGACCTGGGGCTCTGGTCCAGGCATAAATGCCTGCTAAATAGCCACCACAGAGCAGCTCAGAAATGACCAAGAGAGTTTGCACGGATAATTCAGAAGGAAAAATGACAAAACTTGATTGGTAATGAAATTACAGAGGCGGACTGGCTTTTTAAGCCAAAAAGCTATGATTACTGTCTATATATACAACACTTATGTCATTTATTGAGATTGCACTGTGAGTTTGTGTGGGTGTACGTCAGTATTTTGTCACCCACGCAGTTTTCAAACCTGCTGGTCAGAAAAATTAACAAAGCAGTAGACACCTCTGAGCTTTAGGTTCCTGTAAGTTTTGTGACATTGAGGGGATGAGTAAATTTGTGTTGTGACAAACTGTTGTAACAACTCCACAGACAGCTGCCTGGTTTTGCCTGCCAGACAGTCAATCACCACACATAGATCCCAAAGCCATGTACTTGCCAGACCAGTACCTGGTCAAGCAAAGAAGAAGGAGAGGAGGAAGTAAAGGCTATTTCCAAAGGTCACAAAAGATGTAGGAAGGAGCTGAGTGTTACCAGTTGGGGGGGCGGGGGAGGTGGATGGAAAGCTTTGGCAGAGCACAGGGTGCCTGAAGATGCTCTCTGCAAATGCGGTGGTGCTTGATCCTGGGGATGTCAGCAGAAGAAGATAGTGTTACAGGAATGCTGGGGATGTAGGACAGGAAGCTGCAGGCAGCCAAGTTCCCAAGTGAGCTTTTCTTTTTGTGTCAGCAGGTGAAAATACCATTTTCTTTAAAGGTCTATAGAAAGAGGAGTAAGTAGGTACAGGTAGGTACAGATGCAAATCAGTGTAAGCAAGCTCCTTCTAGGCACGCCTATGCACTGCACAGTGATGTTAGCTACACGTGTATGTGCAGCCCTGTCCTCATTCACCCAAACGTTGCCAGCAAGCACAGAGAAATCAGTGCAAGCCCAAGCTGACTGCACCTGCTTGCCACATCCCTGCCTCATGCCCTGTCCCTGACGTCATGAAGTCTCTTCTCTCTATCTCCAAACTGAGCTTCTGTACCTCAGGGGCTTATAGAAGTGTGTTGAACAGCACTTTGTATCTGAACGATGCCTGATACATTATCTGTAGAGATGTTCAGAACAACTGAGTATCTGCAAGCAACCTCTGCAACGTGCATTACCATCTAGCAGGTAAGTTACAGATCCACCCGGCCATCCATGACTGAGGCTTTGGTCACCCCTGTGCCACAAACCCCCCATATGCTCAGACAAGACACTTTACCATGGCTATCCACACATAGAACAGATCTGCATCCTCTCCCTTGCTGCCATGGAGGCACAGTAGCAAGGAGTTCAGGAGGAGGAATAATTTAAGATTAATAGATGAACTGCTCTATGCTCTTTCAGTGCCACTACTTCCTGGTCTTGAACTGACACATTTTATCTCTGTAATCATCTGGGTAAAAAAAAATGGCTCGCACCGCCCTGCAGGTCCTTGGCCATCCTCCCCCACTCCCATCTTGCAGCTCCTGCCCCCCTGCCCCGGTACCACATGGCTCCCTGCCAGAAACACCCAAGCATCTCTGGCATGCCGCGGGTTCAGAGCGGTAACCAAACACGGCTCCTCAGAATAGACACGCTCCGCCGTGGCTCCCAGCCCCCTGCATCTTCGGTAACCCTACCCCACCGGGGCAGGGCCTGGAGGCAGGAAACCAGGCGGGCCAGCAGAACAGGAGACGCTCAAGACTCCAGGGATTAACTCTATCCACCAGGCTCAGTCCTTATCCCCACCCCATCCCCAAATCTTCATAACAGGTGGAGAAGGAGGGGGTGGCCACCACCCTCGCAAGAATCCCTGCACGCATGCCTAAGGGCTGGATATAACCAGGTACGGCCAGAGGCATCCTGGCAGAGGAACGAAGACAGCGAGCCAAATAAAGACATGGAATTCAGCACCCAAGTGGAGATAAAAATACATGGACTTCGCCCCTGCCCTGAGCAGAAGGAAGGGTCAAGAGAGCTCACTGCCAAACCCAGCCAAGTTCATTGTGCTCTTCCCAAAAAGTTTCAAAAGACACGGCAAATGCAGACTCAACTACTACCTGCAAGTCGTGCCAAGCACTCCAGGAGCCCTTCAGCAACGCTGGCAGGCAGCGCCCGCACACATCGCTCCACCAACGCAGGTGTTGCCTGCTCTGCGCTGATGGGGGTGGGTGGCCTGGACCTGCTGCAGGGGTTCCTGTCAGGCCTCGGGCCAGCAGAGTCAGCGCTACTCCTGGGACACGGTTCCCAAAGGGTAAGACTGGTGCCACATCACAGGTAAAGTGAAACTGGGTGTACAAACTCTGCCAGGTCCGTGCGGGCTCAGAGGCTGGGTATCTGCATGGCATCCCAGGAGCCACTGCCAACAGGGAAGAGCTTCCCAGGGCTCATGGAGGGCGAGAAGGCGAGGGAAGCCTGGGGCTGGATGAATGTGACAAAGCCTGGGAGATGGCAAAGGCACAGCTGGAAAAGGAGCCACTGTCCCCAAGCATCCTGCCCCAGACACTGGGTGAAGTCCCAAGACCAAGGGGCTGGTGGGTCTGCATGTAAGCCCAAGGAGAAGCAGGGAGGGAAGCTGTGGGAGAAACTCAGGAGCAAGGGTAGGAGCTCCTGGTTGTGCACAGCTTGAAATGGGAGGAGTTGGGAGACTGAGGGGACACAGGGGAGAGATGAGTCTCAAAGAAAACTAACAAGAAGCAACAGCCACTAGACAGAAAACACAGACTCCATTTTTCTGCATCACTGAATTGAGTCACTTAGTCTTTTATGAGACCAGTGTTGTGCTAGGAAAAAAAAAAAAGAAACCCACCCTCTGCCTGAGCAGACGAGGCTTTTCTAGTGCAGAGCACACAAGAATAGGTCAGAGGGATACCCTACCTGCATCCCCACAGCGTAGGAGTAGCACATTGTGCAAGGCAGCAGAACTACAGAGGTGATGAGACCGATCAAACTCAGCACACTGGAGAGGGCTGGTGAAGGGGACAGTCTGGTGGGCTGGAGCCCTCAATCCAGGAGCCTTGGGGGTAGCTCAGTTTCAGTTCTGGGCTTCAGTGCTTCACCTTTCACAGGGAGCTCTGAGTATGGTGCTACACCTCAGCACGGCTCAGACCAGAATCCCGTATTTCATCTGCTCTGCGAGAGACAGAGCTCACCTGCAGCTGCAGCCCTTTTGATCCAAGCTGTTCTGCATTACCATGGGACAGACCACTGAAACTCAATGAGACCATGAACAGGGGGGAAAAAAAAAAAAAGCTATAAAGGTATAAAGCTATGAGGAGGTAACTCTAGATATAATTTGTGCGTGATGTCCCAGACTCAGCAGAGCAAAGGCTCTGCTCTGCTACCCAGAGGCCGGTGCAGATCTAACATAGCGGAAGGCACTCTCACACGTGTAACAGAGTGATCAAGAAATATGGGGTAACAGGAGAAGGACAAAGCCTGCCAGTAACCTGGAACAGCACGATCAAGGTGTCACTCATGCAGCAACGAAATGAGACATGCATCAGTCGGTAGAAGGTAGAGATACTCAGGAAAAAAAACCCCAACCTTTGTTAAAGTGGCAATAAATGCAATCAATGCAGATTGCTGGAGCAATCAAGTTGTCTAGAGAAATCTATACTTACGGATATCATGATCAATAATGCAGGATTCTTTAAATACCTCAAGAACAAGAAATTTTAGTGTGTAGACTGAGCACCTTGGTTTGCTGGCACTGCCTTACTTTAGAGAAACACAGCCCTTTTCACAGACAAGTTTACTGGAATCAGGATTATGTCTATATTTCACCAGCCATTCTCCATAGGCAGCTACCCTCCCCCTCTCCCCAGATGGCTTCAGAGCTTCACCAATCTTATGGCTTAGAGGCACCAAACTGGATCGGGTAGACCCAGCGCACCCTGCAGCAACTAAGAGCCAGGCAGGAACATGCTGACGGGGGCAGCAGCCATGTCACCTATATGCAAGTGTTTAGCAAATTGAAAGCAATGTGAATCACACACTCAGGGATGTGGTATCTATGTTCAATGTTTTTACATAAAATCTGCTTTAATTTGGCTCCTTCCTATATCTTTCCCCCCTGTAACTATCAACGACTTTACAAGAAGTCTGTGAAGCAGAGGAGCTGTCAGGAGGCTGTAGCAGCCGAGCATGAGACAACAGGGCTCTTCACGCTCCAGGAATACATTCGAGGCAGTTAAGAGTTGTGGTATTCACACATTTGCTTTGCTGGATATTATTATTGCTCAGTGATGAAGGAGTTAACTATGCCAGCACTTACATTTATGGGTTTAGCTCATGCTGCCCTGGACTAACTGGTCTGCTGGCCCCTCCAAAAGCAACCTTTGCAAATGCCTTTTGCAACTCATTGCAGAAAACCTGCTGCAAACCCGGGGGCCCCTCACTGCATCCTCAAACATCCAGCTCTGCCTCTGAGGTATGCTTGAAAGGAAGGGGAAAAAAATAACAGAAGCTGAGATTTGTCAGTATTGCTGAAATTCTGCGAGCCTGGCAGCAGCTAGGGTCATAAGGATGGCAGCAGCACTTCGAGAAGGGAGATTTGGTTCAGGTAATGGCCTAATGGAAGGGGAAGAAGGAAGAAGACAGCTGATCCGAGAGGAGATAAAGAGGGGCAAAACAGAGCACAAAGCAGAATACAGTAACAGGTCTTGTCTGGAAATATCATCTGCACAGGAGACGGTAAACCCTCACTGAAGGAGACAAAAAAACATGCCCTGGAAAAGGTGTGCAGAAGTGCTGTATTTGGTAAGGGAGCTTCTCCAAATAAAATCATTTCCACCTTCAGCCCATTCTGACCACAGAATAATCACCCAGCTTCAGTGACAAATTGGGGCAGCAACCCAACTGGGAGGACTGATGGTGAGAAATAGATGACACGCACAAATCAACACATAAATATATATGCACACACATAAATGTAGGGGGAAAATTCCTTAGCAAGTTACTGTTGCATATCTTAGGCTGCTCCAAAACCCTCTCCAAGGCAGATGAAGAAAGCTGTGCCCTGCTGTGTCAATCCTGTGACAGGTAGGCATGTGGGCCTGGCAGGGAGGACTTCCTACAAAGCATCAGGCACTGGCCGTTTTGCTGAAGGCAGGATGCCCCATGCTCTCATAAAGGATCACAAGTCCCTGTTTCTACCCAATTCTGACTGCAAACTCTCCCCGGGAGAGTTCAACAAAGGACAGTCATATCCCTCTCTTGGGAGTGAAATATTGATAACATTTGCGCAAAGCAAACAGCCTGAGGATACGACTCTAAGAGGCTAGAGTGCAAGAAAGACACCCTATAAAGGGACGGCAGCACAGGGCAAAGGGCTCTTACCATCACCAGCATGCCAGGCTGCATGTTGGACTGCTCAGCTTCCTATTTCAGTGCTCAGTAGCCCAGCTGCTTAGGAGAGCCCGGTGCTCCTTACCGCCCCCCAAATGAGTACCTTCACTGCAGGGTTATCCTCACCTCTTCCGTGGCTGTTTCCCCTGCTCACACACACACATTTTGGACCTGGCATGTGAGCTCAGGTTAAACCCCAAGTGCTGGTTCCACTCCTGCAGATAACCCCTAACCTACTCAGCAGTGTGTCCAAGGAGTCATAGAATCATAGAATCACAGAATCATTTAGGTTGGAAAAGACCTTGAAGATCATCAAGTCCAACTGTTAACCTAACCCTGCCATCCCACCAATAAACCATGTCCCTAAGCACTTCATCTGCCCGTCTTTCAAATACCCCCAGGGATGGGGACTCGACCACTTCCCTGGGCAGCCCATCCCAATGCTTGACAACCCTTTTGGTGAAGAAATTTTTCCTAATGTCCAATCTAAACCTCCCCTGGCTTGGGTCTTCCTGGTCCTGCCCGTAACTCCACTGAGATGACACCTCCGTGCCTTACTGACACACTCCCGACGTACCCATTATCCCCTACAAGCCTATCTTCCCCAGACCAGCCTTTAAAGACCACATTTTGCCATGCTGTTCCCTGAATCAACACTTCATTTCCAGAGCAGCAGGCAAAGGAAACTGATGGGAAATCATTCCCTTCCTCTGCTGCCACCACCTTACCACGTGTCAGGGCCAGGGACCTGCTGGACCCCCAGCCTATGGCCAGGAGGACACTGAGTTCAGAGATTTGCTCTCAAATCCACCACTGCATGTTGACCTTACACGAGGCAGGTTTCTAGCAGGATTTCAGGCCAGGAAAAATTCAAAGCCCTCAAGCTATGTATCAAAAAGATGAAAGATCATATCCTTCATCCTCAGCATTTACAAAAATGTGTCGCAGACTCAGCAGCAACTTCCAGCTGAGAGACTGACTGATGACCTGCAATGAGGACAAAGGGACCTGAGAAATCACCCAGAGCACGAGCCACAACATGCAGCCATCTCTCAACTGCAGTCGATTCAGGAAAACTATCATTTGGGATAAGTAAGCTTCACTGAAGTCAACTTCTCCGTACTATGGGAAATCTCCATAGCAGGACCCTAGCAGGTACTGATTTACACAAGTTTTCCTTGAAGATTTTTGCAGTGAAATCCTGCTCTGCCATTCAGATTCACTGCCCATGTGGCTCTCCAGGACTATCTATGGTGCACTGTGTGTGTAGACAGGATCTGGGAATGCATCCTCTTCTGCTGTTCCTACCTCTCCCAGTACAACACACAGCTTCCCTGCTGCCCGTCCTGCTGCACAGACGCTGGCAAAACCAGTTTGCTAGCGGTTCTCCAAAGCCCAGGTGCCTGACGGAGCAGCTCCATACCCTGCAGCAGTGCAATAAGAAATGCCACACCAAGGGAGAGGTCATGAGACCACCTAATACAGCTGGGAATAGGCACACATCCCCTTGCAAAGTAGGAGCAGCAAGCTGCAAGGTACGTGCAAGGGGGAGAGCCGTGCTTCAGAGGCCCAGCCTCCACCAGACTGCTGGTCTCACCGGAGCGCACGGCTGCTGGCTTTGAGCTGTACAGGTGCTTTCCTCCAGCGATGGCTTTGAAGACTGCCCATTCATCTGATTTGTGAGTTATGTAATCACCAGAGGAAAATAGGGTTTGTTTGTTGGCTTTTTTTGCTTTAATAGAAGTCATGTAATCACTTTAGGTTTAAGCTCCAGTCCAAATCGGACTATTTTTACATTTCAGGCTTGATCTCTCTGGAAAGAGGATGAGTCCTTTTCCCTGGCTTACACAGAACGAGTTGTGATAGCAACAGTGGCTGCAGGAGGACTATGTGGAGCGCAGCGTGTCCCTTCTCATCCTGAGCTCTGGGGTGCACTCATGGGTTGCTCACCCCACAGCTCCCAGGTGGAGATCCCTGGGAGATGGTGTTATAACCTAAACCATGTGGCCTGGACAAACCTTGAATACTCTTTCATTTCCCAGGGCTCTAACTTTCTTGCACCTATACATCCCACTGCCATCTCCCCAGAAGTAATTAATTCTCTGTTTCATCCCAAGTCTTGAGCTCACCACATTGTTCAGCATTTCTGCCTAAAATACAGCAGCCATTGTTTTCACGATAGCCCTTGACATGAACTGTCACTGTGCATGCTACCTACCAATCTAAACACTGAGGTGCTAAGTTTCAGCCAAAGGGACCAACGAAAAATTTGCACACTTTAGCAAACCATACCTTCCATTACACAGGTGCTACTCTGTGCACAGACCAAGCCTTAACCATCTGGAATAAAACAGGCTTCCCCACTACACTATGCCTGTTGGCCGCTACCACCCCATTTCTCCACATTTGCAGCAGAGGCTGCCTTCTGCTGAAAGAGAGTCCACACTTTAGAGGTGCTTAGACCTTGGCCCGAGCCATCATAGAAACAAAATCTGTGTCTAGACCTTCTGCAAGGTGCAGAGTGTTTACAAACTGATTTATTGCCCCAGGCCCCATCAGTGGCTGTTTTTACTCCTTGTCAAATGATTTGAATTTCACTCAACACTTCTTCTCAGGCGGAAACGCCCATCATGTTGGCAGCAGGATTAAAATGGCATGTGAGCCAGTCAGGGTGAAAATGTCCCCATTAATTTTTCATCTTTCCTCAGGCAACACTGCCTATAGATCTACACAGGTATTAAGACAGCCCTTGTCAACTAAAACTGCTAGCTCGTCTTCCTCCTGCGGCCCCAGTGCACAGCCAGCAGAGCTGCCGGCGCAGCAGTAGAAGGCAGCGACCCTTTTGGAATGGCTGTGCTTCTGCCATGCCAGGGGTCTGGGACACCCACTGAGGCCAAGGGCAGGTTCCCGTGTACCGAATGCAGGACTTCAGTCACCCTCCTTCCACAGCACTCCCAGGGACAGCTCACCAACAGTGGTCAGAGAGCGTTTTCCATGGGGAGTCTGATGTCAGGTAGTCCTTCATGCTGGCTACCACTGGGCAACCATCACTTTGAATCAAAAGCACTTACACAGCCTAGAGCATCCCTCTGCTGCACAGCCTCAGCCCTCTTCAGCGGGGCCCAGGGAGGTCAGACCATGCTGGGGAATCGCATCTCTGTGAATGGGCGTCTCACCAGGAGACACTGAGATGCTGCAACTGAAATCCTCCATGCTCTGCCCCAAAGCTCTTAAAGACAGCAGCGAGGGTGATCCCACCTCCAAGTTCACAGAGCTTCTTCACTCCAACCCATACTCGGTCCCCTCTCCTCTGACATAGCATCTCCCTTCAGCCCTCCCCAAACAGAGAGGTACTGAAAGAGATGTCAAAAACAATCATCCCTGTAAACAGAAGAAACCAGTAGCCACCCTTCCTTAACAGCCCTGATACCACTGGGCCTCCCACTGGCTCTGCTCTCATACTCACTGAGCCTGAACAGGCAAAAGCCTATAGAAAGCAATGAGACCTTCATGGGAAAGAATAAAATGCTGCCCAAGGTGAGTTTGCAGCAGGTTGTTCCCTCTGCCAAGCCCAGGCCAGGAGAGCAGCCTCTCCCATGGGGCTGTTGGAGACCTGGGATTTCAGGCCAGAGGACCAGACCACTTCCAACCATTAGAGATCCTGTGGTCCTTTTTTTATAAGATTAAAAGCTATCAGCCCAGTGTCATGGCTGAAGTTCCAGCTCAGGTGATTACATGCTCCCTATCTTAATCCCCCCTCCCAACCCTCCACAGGTCTGACTGGATGGAGTAATAGCAAGCCAATACTTGCTCAATAACTTACACATTTTACAGCAGGGACACAGCAAAACCAGCAAGCCAAGCTCAGGGAAGACTGTTCGGAAGTATTTGAAGCCAAAGAGACTTTGATAAGTGCAAATAAGCAAAAAAAGTATTTTAAGTGTCTACGAGGCAGAATGCTCTCTTAAAAAACTGATGAGAAATTTAGACATTTGTGTGCGTTTGATTGCATGTCTGATCATACATCCTATTGCTATGGATCCAGCCTTAATATATTGCTAAGGATGCAGCCTTACAATACGTACGTGATGTGAGTACCATTAACAATGAGGACTATGTAAGTACCGGACTTGACCAGATGGCAGAAAGATTTTTGCATTTTCTCATCATACAGTTACCGATGGCTCTGCACCATCATCATAATAGCTTTGTCCTCCAGCTGTATAGTTATAATTGCATTTTCTTTTTGTATTTTTTTTGCAATTTGATGCCAAGCACAGCTCTCAAAATGCCTGCTTTTGTTCCATGTAGGACCCTTCCGTCTCCATGCTGGCTGGCTCTAACTTCTGTTGTAACAATATGTTTATCTTCTCTAATATTTGTTTACCCTTTCTTATTCCATCTATTTTCTTTGACATACATTTTTAATTATATGCACTTCTCTGCTTTCATTGCCTGTTAACACGTTCATTTAGAAAGTGCAGCGCTCGCTATTGCTGCAAATCTCTGTTGTACGCTTAAAAGGTCAAGTCTATTTCTTGCAATAACCTTTGTCTGGCCAAGTTATCAGTCATACATCACAGATAAGATGATCCCTAAGGAGACCACTTGTATTCAAAATGCATTCAAATCTTTTTCCTTTGGCGATGAGGATGCATAAACATGAGGGCTAACAATATCACACCACTGCAATAATTATTTTTTACTTTTAGAGAGAATATACCTTTCACAAGGGATGCTCTTACTTCTGAATTCACGGTACACTTGAACTCTCTGGAGATTTTGTTCAATATGATGCCATTCTCTTTGAACTGGCACCCACTGCTGAGCCCCTGAGCCTCCAAGCCTCTTACAGGTAGCAAGTTCGCTTGCCCTCTGTTCATTTCTCCAGAATTTCTCAGCAAACCGGGAAGCACGGGAGCCACCTCATTCAACACTCCACCAGAGATAGTAACCTCCCATTTGTTTTCCCCAAGCTGGTGCCCGGGGTGAGGTGCAGGAGAGAAAGCAACAGCGTGGAGCAATGAGCAGGCCAGGGGACCACAGCGTGCGTGGTCCAGAGACAGCTTCAGCTTGGCAAAACAAGGCAGGTACCAGGTTTGCGCAGTCAATCAGGAAAACATCTGGGGATACCGACCGCAACAGGCGATACTGACCACAACAGCAGTTTGCCCTTTTTCCACCCCCCAGGATGGTCACAAGCAGCCCTGGGTTTCTATGCATGGCTGTACAAGGAAGGCAGTGCTTCTGGGCTAAGGAGGCCATGCTGAGGCATGGAGAGGTGTCCTGCCTTCACCCAGGTCAGCTGCAGAGGTAGAACTGGGATTTGAGCTGGGAACAGGAATCAAAAAAGATGGAAATCATGCTTTGCTGATGTCTTGACTTTGCTCACACCTTGCCACCACCTCCTTCATGTCAGCCTCAGCGGCTGCACAGCTATCTAAAGAGTCAGGGGTGCAATTGCAAATGCCAGGACAGGGAAGGTGGTGGGAAGTCACGGAGGGGCAGGCCGAGGCTGCAGCCTGCTCTCAAAACAGCTTACACCAACTAGACCCACGCCTCCAGCAGCCCTGACTCTCAACCTCATGCATTTGTTACCTCCTCAGGTATACAACAGTTGGACACCTATCTCAAGCCAAGTAACTGAACCACTTCCAAGATAAGCCAGGCTCTCCCCAGCACTGCTTCAGCACCGTAATTAATTCACCAGCCTTTCTCTTTCCCCTCCTGGTGCCAGGTCAGCAAATTCACTGTTATGCCAGTTACTAAAACTGTATCTCGCTCGCTCTGGCAGTTTATCAATTTTATTGGCGTGAATATGTCTTCCCCAGACAGCCTTCTGAAGTAAACGTATGGTAGAACAAACAGCTGAAAGCGTGCAGGACAGGCAGAGCAAAAAGGCTGCATGATACATGGGACAGGAGGCTGGGAGGGCCAGACAGAGCCTGTGCACAAGGTGGAGAAGAAAGCACACGTGAGCGGAAGAGAGGCATCACCAGTACCCAAAGAAGCTGTGGGACCGCTCCTCTGGGATCAGCGGTGGGCAACACTGGGGTTGCTTGTGCTCAGAGCCATGCAGCGGTTCACAGGGCCCAGGGCAAGGCGTGCTACCCAGGGCTGGCTTTCAGCAAGCCTCCGCAATGCCTCTCAAAGCATTTGCTTCTGCAGAAAGGCATCTCTGGTTTCTGGGATGCTGTGGGAAGCTTACTGTGAAACCCTGAGAAATAAGATGCATCCAGGCTGCCTGTGAGTTATCAGGTACAAGAAGCACTCCTGTATGATGGAAAACAAGTTGCTAAAATAAAGATATCAGCTCTCCAGCTGTGTAACCAGGGGTCCACGCTGTGAAGGCACATGTATACCAGCATTCCCTGCTTTCAGAACGCTCCTCAGATTTCATTGCCATCTCAAAGCTGATTATATTTACCCTCCAGGTATCAACTGCATTGTATTTTAATAATCTGCCCACCTGTTATTATTTTCTCTCCCAAATCTGTCACTCTTCAGCAGTGCTGTAATTTAACTCCAGTTGAAGGCTGCTTGGGCTTGGATGACAACATTTTCTCTATTAGTACCTGCCAGAGACAAAGCTGAAGCTCATCAAATGATAAACAGTCATAACCACCTTTTGCTCTCAGAGATTTATTTAGATTGTGATGCAGAGAAAAAAAGGCTGAGATAAGCTTGGTCGTCACAGCCCCACTGCGGACAAATGTCAGTCCCCAATCGTGACACGACCCAGTAGCCAGGGATGCCCACTGGCCTCAGAGGTTTTCTAGTGACAGTTGTGGTGAGACCACACACATCCAGCGTGCTATTTTCTCCCACCTCTTCTCTTCCAGGGGAAGGTAAAAATCAAGACCAGATGCTTTTTTTCTGTCAGTATGGTAAAAGGGAAGATGGTTGCCACGTGGTCTACCACTTCTCTACGGTGTCCAGTCTGTATTTAAAGAGAGGGCAACATCCTGCCCTGGTACACTGAAGTATATCTGATCCTGCTAAAAATACAGCATGCACACACACACTTCAACCCCAGTATTGAATGTAAATATATACGGGAGAAGAGGGTAGGGAAAACTCCTTCCTGGACTTTGTGGGTGACCAGCAGAAGCCCCAGAGGACGTGGGTATCTCTTACAAAATTAAGAGAAGTCTAACACAGGCTGATTCTAAGAAAGCCAAGGCTCTGCTATCCTGAAGTTGCACATTCAAACCAGCTTTTCTATACAGGCCTCGTATTTCCCTTGGCCAGCATCTCTTTCAACTGCGCAACATGACATTTTACATACCCAGCAATACCAGTCAAGATCTGTAGCATCTCCTCCCTGAGAGGAAAGCAAAGGGAAAAAAATAATATATCATTGCGCTAAAGTAATTCTGATCTGGCCTGGGGGTATATTATGATGAGGCTTCACTCCCTGGTATGCTTCCAGACGTTTCCATTTCCTCACTGTCACTTCCTCTCGGATAAGTTTGCCTGCACTGTTTGCACAGCTGTCAAGTCCACTGGAGATGCCAGGAGACTGACAGCCGCTCCCGCAACCACACCATCCTGCAACACAACTCTCCTGCCCAGCCCCACAACTCCGCCAGTGCTGCCACCTCCCTCCAGCATGATACCAGCCAGCCGTGCTGCAGCCACCGACCTCCTCCCTGTGTCTGAAGCTGCCTTGAGAGAAGGACCCAGCCAAGGGCTTGCCTCATGCCTTGGCGGGGAGCAGGTAGAAAGAAGAGCAGGGCCACGCACAGGTTCGTTCCCAGGTGCAGAGTCCATCCAGGGTTGCTCCCTGCTGGTGCACACATCCTCACCACTGCGCAATTCCTCTGACCGGCCTCACCGAAGAAGGCAGGAGGTGGCTCCCTGAGTTGATATGGGCTTGGACACAGAGGGAGGAGGACTAATTTTGTTCTGTACCATCTGTCAGCCAACAAGCTGCTGTCTCACATTGTCCTGCAAGGTCTTGTGGGTTTGGGATGCCTTCAAGGAAGGGTATTGACCTTTGCCTGGACAAGAATTTTAGACTTTTGTGGGGTGCCGGGATCCTTTTGCTCTTTTGACAACCATCTGCCTTCTCTTATAGAGACATAAGCATGACATGATGACAAGCAAGCTGCTTTTCATTAGACCTTGCCAGACAGGAGGCAAGACCCAGTAACAAGACCTACCTAAATTTTACCCAGGCCAGTTGATTGAGAGGTTCATCGAGCATTGCTGGAGCCAGGACTAGCAGCTCAATCACATGTCCTGAAGCAACCTAAGACCGGCTTGCACCAGGAGCGGGCCACAATGCAGAGAGATGGAGCCTCCCAGCCCAACAGGGTAGCTGCAAGTCAGCAAATATTACAGTGTCTAGGCAGGATGCATTGGCTGTGAAATAGCCGACACAACCCTCCTTGAGAGAAAGATGCCTTCGGTTCCTCAAGACACCGGATCTCAAAACTTGGATGTCTGCATCAGCATCATGCTGCAGACCCTGATTTTCTGCATTCTCTCATAGACTGCAGTTATTCAGTTGCCTGCCTGTGGGAAGGAGGCAAAGGATCAGTCCTGCAGTTGCTGTTGGTTGCATTATTCAGTTCTACGGCCAGTGTCTGTCAGTGGCAGGATTTTCCACTCTAGAGGTGTCTGAAAATTTTCCAGGATGAAAGCTTCTATTGCTTAGCTGTTACTGTTACCTCCCCAGAAAGACAAGGGTGCGCCCCTTCACTGGTGATTTCTGAGGTGACAGCAGCTGTCAGACCCTAGTAGAGAAGGCGAACATAACAGTTGAAGGAAACTTGCTATTATTCTATCAGGTAAAACATCTATGTGGATGCTGAAACATCCCAGGGAAGTACAGCTTCACTGCTCTCCTATCAGTCTTGTTAGGAGCACAGTTTATTATGTTTTGTTATTGCTAGGCTGAGTTCATTTTGGGGCTTCTTAATTACAATGCAGTCTGCTTTGGCAATAAAACCTGCAACGGTGTCTGCAAGCACCCACAAAGCAGAGATTTATGCTTTAAAAAAAAAAAAAAAAAAAAAAAAGAGGTTAGAGGCAAACCTTCAGCTGTAAAGGTCTCCAATTTACGTCCAGGCAGGTTACTGCAGGGGCATTATAGCCGAGTCACTCTGCGTTAGGATGATGAAGACGGGGAGCAGCCGCCCCAGGTAAGAACTGCGGCAGAGCACAGGCACAACGTCACAGCGTTCGCTGTGCTAGTACCTGGTGCCACAGCCTTGGGACAGCTGATGCGCAAAACAGGAATGCATTTGGGGGGGGGGAGCATCATTTGGGTTGGGGGAGAAAGGCAGAAAGGAGCAGGAGAATAGATGAGGTACAAGGTGAGGAATTTGTGTGCATTACAAATAGGTTTCCACGGGCAGCTGTAAACTTGGTAAATGCATTATGTTTTGGAGATTAATGAGGTGAGATGTTTGCAGTGGGAACCCGTTCTAGGCAAATCTTTCTGCCAGCAAAAACCTCTGCGACCTCTCTGGAAAACATGCAGGTGGCTGGGGGGGGGATGTGTAAGTGTATGGAGAGGATCAACTGTATACAGGGAACAGGTTTGAAGTTGAGGGGGGTGGAGAGGTGGGGGCATACGGTATTTTTAACCAGCGTGAAGGTGCAAGAGGAGGCTGCAGCACAGCCACCACGAGAAGCACTCAAGTAGATGCTTCATCTATCCATCAGGAGAGTGACGCTGCCTTTCCTGCACAACACCATCGTGGGACAGCAAAAGACCAGGGTGTTACGTGGTTGTCGCCATGCTCCAGCCATGGTCCCTCCGAGTGCCTCCAAGACCACAGACTGGGTGTACCAACCCCTGTAAAGACCCCTTTTGCCAGACATAGGGGAGAACCTCCTTACACAGTCACTGGGGTTCTGCTGTCCAAAAGGACAGGGCTGCAATTTTTAAGCCTTATTGAAAGCCAGAGTACAAGCCCAACAGCACAATGGGCACACTGATTTGGCATTGCAAGCCGAGCAGCACATACAAAATCAACATAGGCACACACTGAGGCTTTTCTATCTCCAAGCAACTTGGCACCACCAGGGCTCCCCCCATTTCACCTGAGGACAGTGGCTCTCAGCAGAATCCAGGGGGAGGGAGTGGTGGTGCCACCAACATCCACCAAATCCTTCCCAGACCTTGTCAAAGAGACATGAGGACTGACACACCACTACAGTTCGACAGCAGACAGATTTAACAGTGACAGTGTGGGGTAAAGTGTTGATGGAAAATGTAACATTTGCAACACCTCTCCACTGTAAATCACAAGAAGTGACGGTGCTGTTTGTTTCTTCATGTAAAAAAAAAAAGATGTGGAGAAGGGGAGAAAACATGTCCATGGGCTCAGGCAGTCTAACCCTGGCTCTGCAGAGTAATTTACTACTATGGAGTCTCTCCTCCAGCATTTTCCATGTATATAGGTGCCCCAAACAGTGATGTTTTTACTTTTGTCACTCATAAGCCAGACTAAAAAATGTCAATTAGGAGCTTTTCTTGATACTCCACCCACATTTCTTTCCCTGAGCTTTATCACATCACTTCTATTTATATACCTTCCCCGCTGCCCTCCTGAGCAGCTCCTCTCCCTGAAGTTCACACCCTTCAAATTACAGGAAGACAGTTAGGTTTCCCCTTTTAATCACCAATTACCCATGATAAACGCACTTAGTTGCTTTAATCTTTCCTCATACCTTGTCTCCCCTGCAGCACCCTAATCATCGTTGCTTTTCTTTGAACTCCTCCTAACTTGCCTGCCTCTGTGACAACGAGATGTCTGGAGCTGAGCATGGAGGTTTGGGTGGGATCTGACCAAAGCTGCACGCTAATTTCTTCATTAGCAAGATTAGGCGTCTCTGGCAGAACACGAGTGTTTGTTCATTCGCCCATCTCCTTGCTCGTGGCGCGGCTGTCCTCCAGCCGTCCGCAGATTCCTACTCCCACTATCATTTGTTGGTTTTATTTAACCAAGGGATTAAAAGCTTTCAGGACGGTAATTACAATGATCATTTGAGTGCCGCCTCTGAAGCCTGACGGCACGCCGGGCGTCCTCTGGTTCTGCGTGGCATGTCCTCTGGCATGGGAAAGTGCCCACAGGTATGGGTCCTCCCTCTCTCACAGCCTCTGCAAGCAATCTCCACCTGTGGCAAGCTGAGCCCAGAGCAAATATGCGTGGCTTGAAAGCCGTGGCCACAGGCAGAAGAGCCTCAGGGGGTGTATGCAGGAGCCTGGCGCCCTCTGAGACTTGAGGCACTGCCTTGCCATTGCCAGCCCTGCTGATGAAGACCGCCTGTGCACGCATCCGATAGCACCATCCGCAAATGCAGACTGAATCTACGGCAGGAAAGTCAGCGAGGGATGTTCTCAAGTGGCAGCTGCAGTCTTTTACTCTCAAGGAAAAGGCAACATAAAAGCCACCCACACATGGCCATAGAGTCGCATATAGCTCTGGTGTTCTAAGCCAGAATGAAAAGAGTATCTGGCGATAACACGACCACAGCATCGAACGATAGCCTGTCACTGAACGCCTATACCCCTAGCACAGGCTGGAAAGTGTCCTGCAGGTGAGTATCCCCTATGATAGTCTTCTGCATTTTACCCACTGGGCAGAAACAGAGGGATGTCAAATATTTTCAATTTGCTAGCTTTCTGCATATGTCCCAGGAACAAATTTCCATACAGTGGAGCTAATGAGTCTTGCCTGGTTTGAGACACAGAGCTGAAAAGCCCTTTACATAAGGAGCAGGCAGTATTAAAAATATATTAGACTTCTCTGCAATACCGTTCTCATAGCTGAGAACATATGTGACCCGGTGCAAGCGTCATCATCTCTCATCTCTGTGCCTTGGGGGCTTCAGGATAATTTCAAACTTTGAAAGCCTTCCTCTCCGCTTGCTCCAGTTTCTGTTGTTCCTAGAGAGCCGTCCAAATTTCACAACATCACCTGAGCAGTAGATAAGTAAAAATTGCCTCAGCCGTAGAGGAGAAATCTAGGTTAATTATGTTGATAACTTAACCCCCAGGCTAATCTCTAGTCCATTAAGGTAAGCAGATGGTCAGCTCACTGCAGGGAAGAGGAAGAGAGGACAGAGCAGCAGCTCCCATTCACAACATGCAGGACCAGACACGTCCCCATGAGGGTGGGCATTCCCAAACTGCTCCCTTCCCCCATGGACGGGTTTTCTTTGCACCCATGGCTGGCAAGGCAATCCAGAAAGGGAAGCACAGAGCCACCAGGAGATAAAAAAAAGCCCACACAAGGTGGGCGGTGTTTGTGATACAAGTAATCAGTGCACTGGCATAGATTGAAAGCAGGGAGGGATAAGGAATAGGAGGCACATACGGATGGGTCTTGCAGGCTGGCGTACCTGAAACGGGGTCGTTAAACAAGATATAAAGGTCAGACACAAGGTGCCATTGCATGAACAGAGGGGAAGCATTTGCAAAGTAGGCTCCTGACCAAAGCAGATCCTGAAAGCTCCCCCAGGAGCACTACTGCGCGTGCTATGTCCCTCCCAAGATTGCAGGGAGGGAGGACCCCGTGGTCGGTGCACAGGGCTAGGAATAAGTGTCCTAACTCCTGTCCACAATTCTTTCAGTGATGAATGGATCGAGCAGGAGCAAGGCATTTTCTCTCAGTTTCTCCACCCATAAAGAATTCTTCTACACCTTGCAGGGAGATTTTGTAAAGCTTAAATGCCCGTAAAGTGCTTTTTGGCCCTCAGATGAAAAGGGATAGTGACAACTCACATCTCTCCTAGCAGTCATCCTGTTTCTTCAGTAGAGAGACGGGGATGCCAGGAATTGCTCTGCCTGCCTAAGAGCTCCCTGGCTTCCACCGAAATTCCAGAAGAGTCTTCACCTGCTCTCCTCTGTAGGAACAGCAAATCCCAGGAGGAGAACAGATGAATGTAGGTTTGTGGGCAAATAACTGCAGTGTATAGAAGGGACTCTCTGAATTACCCATTTTGGGGATCACTTCTGAGGGCAAAACCAGCCCATCCCAACATAATCCTCCGACCACTGTAGCAAGTGACTTCACAAACGCTGGCACTCTGCAGCCCACCTGCTAGGACACCAAAGGTGTCCACAGCATGGGAATATTCTACCTTACAGGGAAACAGAAATTGGGAGCTTCAGACTATTATTTCTAAAGGTACAGTTCAAGACTAATGGTCACATTGCAATGTTGCATTGTGATATTGGAGACCCCTGTGCGAGCTCATCACAGGATCAAACCACGACATAACTGTCGAGTAGCCAAGCTGAGACTAACATATAACGTGTACATTAAATGATTATATCTGAAGGAAGTAGGACCAGCTGGTGCACATTAGAGCCATTTTACTTATTTAGGGGACAGCCTGAGCAGCCTTCCCCTTAAACAAGGACCTGGAGGTGCTGCACTTTGGCAAAAGCAGGGGTTAGAAGAAGAAGATGGCATCGGTGAAGCATTTACCTGGTGTATTGCAGGCAGAAGCAAGCCCCGACCCTCACTTTGGCAGATAAAGCTACATGGCCGTGGTTAGCATGCCGAGATGCAAGGTGCATTGGCTCACACTTAGTGCTGCACTGAAGCAGTCTCATGGCTTTCAGACCAGTGCTGGCTTGCATCCACTGGCTCGGTTGGAAGGTCAAGGGAGCTCACTTCTGCCGGCAATATATCATGTAGGCATTGCTTACGTCACCTCCCCGCGAGCTCATAAATCCCCTGTTCCTCATCTTTCCTTTTTTTGCCTCTCTGTTCCCTTTCTGTAGTGCAGGTTCTTTCAGGAGGCAGGGAGGGATGACACTGTGTGGCACCTCATCAGCACTGACGCGCGCACACGTAGAGGGATGGTTCACAAAAGAAACCGCTGCTTCCCTGAGGAAACTGCACATGGCTTCACCTCCCAGGAGCACCCTCCGGGCAGTCATCCTTTCCTCACCTATCCTCATGGGAGCAGCAACAAAAGTGCAGCTTCTGTCAGAAAAATGCCCGTTACCGAAGGACCCTTTCTCGCTGCTGAGACCTGCCTCTGTGTGAGCCCATGCACCCAGCTCTGCCCACCCAGATACATTTCAATGGCTCCTTATTCCTGCTGGTACTGCATGACCAACTGAGCTCTTCCTCTTCTGATTCAATTTTCAACATTAATAAAACACGTCCTGAAATAATGCCTATAACCAGCAGCACCAGCCCCTTATACAACACTGCTGGCTCATGCCCCATCTCCCTGGGTCCTCCAGCCAAGATGGCTCATTGCCTCCTTCCCCACCAGCACGTCGACCTTTCCAGCCTGAGGGACCCCAGGCACATGCCGTGCCCCTTGGCATGGCAGCACTTCTGTGGGTAGGCTAGTGTCATAGCCTCAGTGGCACTGACAGACATTTAAGTCACAGGTCCCTAAATCCTCTTCCAGACGCAAGTGGGAAATGTCAAGGAAAAGCTCACCCTGCTAAAGCTGGCATTACCAGTGGTGAGGTGAGAGCAGGAAAGACGCATTCCTGCATCTCAGAGCCCTGCATATGTTGGTGGCACAAAGGCACCAAGTCTGCTCTGGTGGCTGAGCAACACCAGCTACACCATGCACCAACCACTCTGCACTGAGCCTTGCTGCCCCATCAGAGCTGGAAAAAGTGGTGGTGGGAATATTTTAAGTAGCAAGGAAACATCTGAAAACAGTAGGCATGTCACAGCAATAACATCGATGTTGGAAACAGTACGTGGGAAGGAAGCAATTTGTCTCCCTCCTCAAGATATTTGGCCTAGCACAAAGGCACAGAAAAGATCAATTTCTCCTCCGATTCTGGGGAGTTGGACCGATACACGAGCAACTGCAGGACCCAGACCTTCTCTCACGTGCACACCAGCATCGACCGTGTTGTCCATCAAGCCAAGGCCAGAGGAGAAAAGAGTGGTTGTGCTCCCCTCCCTGCACTGGTCCTGCTCAGCCCCTGGTGCCATCCCCTTTACACTTCAACATGGGGAAGAAGGTGCCAAAATGCAAAGCAGAAATCCAGGTCTACCGCTCCAGAATGCCCCAAGGTGGGCAGGTGGAGACCCTGCAGGGCCCTGAGGAGGAGCGGGAAGACATCACATTTCAGCAGGGTTTTCCTCTCCTGAATCACTTGAAGGAGGAACCCTGCTGCAGATTCAGTCCAGCCCTGCCCAGTGATAATTTCTAATCCTGCAGCGGAAGGATTACAGAAAGTTAGAGGAGACAGATGGCGTTGCGAAGACAGAGAAGTCTCATTGCTTGGCTGCAGCCTGTACTTCTCGAGGTTATAGCTGGGATTTCAGAAAGCTCCGCCTTCCATGTAAGCCACTACTTGCCCAGGGCCTGGCAGCCCCGCCATACCAGCGAGATGCTGGCTCAGTGCGGGAAGAGCAGAGGCTGCTGGCAGGAATGTTTGCAGATGGGCTGCAAGGCAGAGGGATCCCTCCTCTGCACAGCCTCACAGGGCTTTTTGTTTGGGACTGGATAACCCAAATTAGGATATTTTACATCCATCCGGCGCTTTATGGAGGCACGAGCACAACCCCCATTAATTTTCACACTGCCTCCCAACACTGCAAGAGATGTCGCCCTTCACAGTTTTACCTGCTGGAAAATGAGGCATCGAAGTTTTGCAGCAAGTCTGTGGATGAGCCTGGGACCAAGTGATGGGGGCTGCCCTGGCTCCCCGCACCCTGCTCTGCTCCCCTTCAGGAGCACCCCCACCCATCCCCACTCTGCCCCTGTCCTCAGCCCAGCCACAGGGAGAAAGGTCCCATGCCAGCTAGCACCAGCCTTCCTCCCCATGAGGCTGCAAGAGAAGAATGCTTCAACCTTTGGAATTTTTATTTTCATGAGTGTGCAGTAGTCTGGGGCTTAGGTGAAAATTTATGTATGGATGGGTTGGTTTTTTTTTTTTTTTTTTTTACATCTGCTTTTTTAATTCTCTTTAAGGCACATTAGAAGTATTAGGTCTCAGCTTCCTAATTTTTGCCAAAGACATCTCCGGTGACCTAATGAAGTAGTCACATCACAAGCAACAGAATTGAAGCCTGAGCCAGGAAACTGGAAGAACCATTGAAAACTCACCCT
Source organism: Gorsachius magnificus (assembly GCA_034008185.1). Classification (NCBI taxonomy): domain Eukaryota; kingdom Metazoa; phylum Chordata; class Aves; order Pelecaniformes; family Ardeidae; genus Gorsachius; species Gorsachius magnificus. The sequence goes on from CM067081.1 coordinate 128,825,927, forward strand.
CTGCTTTACATTAACACTTATTTAAACCAGTTGCCTGACAAATGCTTGTGAGAAAAAAAAACTGTTTTCCTGAAAGCCAATGCAATTTTCAGACAAGGATGAAAAAACTTCAGAATACACCTTCCCAATTTTCCCACAAGCCCTCCAGGAAAACCTGGGAGGCAGCTTCCTGATATTTCTATGTGAATTACAAGTAGAGAAAAAGAGCCAAAACATACTCCAGGGGATTTTGGACACCCATGGATAACGGCACAGCCATCAGCAGCACTGTAGTAACCTCCACAAACCAGCAATGGATCAGTGAAACGTGCAGAAGTCTGGCAGAAAAACATCTCTGCTTCTAATGGCAGCATATTTTTCTTTTTATGGGTCACCTTTAAAACAAGGCAAACCAAACAAACCTGAGTCACGGCACTTGGTTCTGCTCTTGGCTCTCTCCAGGTGGTGTGAAACTCAGCAAAACCTCGCTCTTTCCTACCCCCTAGCCTTGCCTGCAGCCAAACAAGGATTTTGGGGACATTTTTGAGGCCTACAAATGAAAATGTATTTTGACAGGTCCAGGAGGAATAAGTAGCACCCCCTAATTTTGTACTGGCATAGCCAGGGCACAGGTTCCCCTTCCCACCCACTCTGTGATGTTATAGAATCACAGAATTGTTTAGGTTGGAAAAGACCTTTAAGATCACCAAGTCCAACCGTTACCCTAACCCTGCCATCCCACCAATAAACCATGTCCCTAAGCACCTCATCTGCCCGTCTTTTAAATACCTCCAGGGATGGGGACTCGACCACTTCCCTGGGCAGCCCATTCCAATGCTTGACAACCCTTTTGGTGAAGAAATTTCTCCTAATATCCAACTTAAACCTGCCCTGGTACAACTTGAGGCCACATTGCCAGTCACGTCCAGGGCAGGGGTAGCACAGGCTTCTTGCAAAATTCCAAGCAGTTGCAAACTGAACATGCAGTCATGCCCTTGATTTAATAAATAAATAAAACTCTAGAAAGCCCTCACAGTGCTCCCTCCCCCACTTCCAAAAAAAACAAACCCCACTTAAAGCTCAGTGGACCAAAATCCAAGTGGCGAATCTGAGCATGGTCTGAGAGCAGACAGCGCTTTATACCTCCGTCTTCTGCTTCAGTGGAATGTGCTGAGGGCGTTATTTACAGCAGAGGCATTGTTGCACACCAGTTACTCTTTCTCTGGGAGCTGTGGAGGCTGCAGGAATAATGAGATAATTATCCTCATTATTCCCAGCAATGGTGGGAATGAGACTGCCTTTGTCCCATGCTCCAGACTGCACCAGCTCGGGTGGTTTTGTTCTACCAGCAGAGCCACCTTTGTGGAGGCTCCCGGGATGTTTCAGCTGAGGCGGCGCCTGGTTGCACACGGGGGGCCATGAAGACCACAACAGACCCTGGATATTCCCACACGGCAGAGATCCTCCCCCCTGCGAAATTTCAGCCTACTAAGATCCCAGCACGTCCCCACTCCCCCCAAAACACATGCCATGCCCTACTTGGGTGAGGATCGTCGGGAAATGCAGACAGCAGATGGGAGGGAATTAAACTCAGACTGAGGAGAGACTCAGGCCCCCCAGAATTGAGACTTATTCCTGGCAATGCGCAGCTGAAAAGCACTTAGATATCAGCAGTCCTTGTTAATTCACCAGAGGGTATTATCCAAGCTTGTTAGAAGATTGATGTTCACTGTGCTACAATCGTTAATAGTTACCCTCAGCACTTAGCCTGGATAGGGATGCAAAATCTAGTAGCCAGAAGTTGTTCCTCTTCCTCGCTTGATCATTTTGCTGATCCCTTAGCTTGAGCATAATGATCAGATTAGAAGGCATTTTTTTTTTTTTGGCTTCTTAGTCTCCGTATACTAGATTCACACTTTTGTGGGCCACTTATCATCACTGCCAGGAGCATTAATTAGAGCTGATGAGAACCTGCATGACCTGCTGTGGCACAAAAATGGCATGACGAAGGAGCAGCGACTCCAGCAGAATGTTTGGACCAGGAGCTCGACAGAACAGCCACCCTCCTGTGATGGCCCAACACATGCAATGGCTCTGCATGCATTCAGGTCCTGTGATGGCCCAACACATGCAATGGCTCTGCATGCATTCAGGTGGTCAAGAGACCACTGGAAAGCGAGAAGAAGGTAGTGCAGTCACCAAGCCTGACAGCAAAAATGCAGCTGTAAGTCCTTAATGCAAAGTTACATGCTGCACCACTCTGCCTGAGAGTGGGCTAGATGGGCCCTCCCACCCTAATCCTTTTCGGCATCCTGTATTTCGGGCAAGAGACGGGATTGTAGGCTTCAGAGACTGCAAAGCAACCATCGCTACGTAACACCTTTCCATAATATTCTTTCTATTTCAGCAAGCGCTGCAAGCACGACAGCTCGCTGCTCTCGTATCACTGAAAAGCTCAGCAGCAGGAGCTACACCTTGTGCTCGGCAACCCTCGTAGCTGCAAGGTTGTTTGCAAAGGATTGCCATCCTTTGCCTCTTCTCCACCACCACGTCTTCTGGCTTCTGCCAAGACCCAGCTCAGAGGAGTCTCTGTGGGCCTGATAGCCACATGGGGATGAGCACAACGGAGCCGGTCATCACAGGGCCATACACAATAGTTGCATTTACAGAGGTGGTGCCTGTGACTTGTCGAAGCTATTTCACTTAGAAAACAAAAAGCCTTTTTTTTTCCACCCCCCTCATTTTTAAATGGGCACCAGGCACGTGAGAATGACGCCAGCTTTGCACGCAGCTGTAGCACCCACGCCCCATACCACCGGCTGCAGGAAAACCACTTGCTGTGGTACCCACTGCAGCGGGCACTTAGCTACGGAGGCACACACCCCATTTACACCCTCAGCTGCCCAGAAAAGGGCAAATATCCTCAAGGGCTTCTTCCTGCTCACTGGGGAAAGCTGCCAGGCACCAGGGTCCCGCACGTCCCATTTCTGGGGCAGCAGAGGAAGGGAGGTGAGGAGTGACTCCGCCCAGCAGTGAAGGGGTAGCAGAAGCAAAATATGTTGGCAAATAGAGAACACAAGTACAAAATCTGGACAAAGTGTGAAAGTGATGAAAGGGAAATTAATTTAAAAAGAAAAGGCACGTCTACTAGCACCAAATTATTCCCATGGCACACACAGGTTTCCCTGTTCCTCTTCTCCAAAATAACTCAGGAAGAAAGTAAAATCAGTTCCTTATGATTTCCAGGTTGTAGTAAGTCCCTGAAGGAAAGAGGCATAGAGGTTATGGATGCCAGGGACAAAAGAGGAGTTGAAACTCAGAGCTTTGTTTCCATTCCACTTTTCCCCTCCTTCTCTGCCTGCGTCCAATACCTGGGTAAAGCCAACCCGTTCCCGGCTGTAAAGCAACATCCCCTTCCCAGCCTGCCTTTTGCCTCTCTCTCAAACTAGGTGAGAGTCGTCAGCCTTCCAGCTTGATCCCAGCAGGAAAATGCAGCCCCTGTGCCAGGAAAGGGTTGGCCAGGACATCTCTTCCCCACCGAAACCCTCTGCCGCCCGAGCCCATGGCTGCGCTAGCCATGCGAAACCAGGCTGCTGACCTTTTCCTGGCACAAGCCTCTCCACATATTTCATAAGGGGATTGTTGTTTTCTTGTGGGTTACACATTTAAGAACATTATATTTGGAGCATGGATAGAAAGGATCTATTTAACCAGATCTTTTACTCCCTCTCTCTCACCCACACATACACGCTGCTTGCTGCTCCCCCACGGCCAGCTCTCCATGCACACACACACCATGCATGCCTTTTGGCTGCCTCCTTCACATTGGCTTTAATTAAACACCCTAGAGGCTTGTTTCTAAACCTAGATTATTGATAGATTTTTTTTTTTAATTATTTTTTTAAATATATACCCTGACTGCTGCAATTCAGAACTAAATGAAGTGAACAAAAAGATTCAAACAGCAGACAGGGAAGGAGAAAGGAGGAACACAGCAGCACTCAGATCTGAGCAGCTCTTGGAGAATGATGTAGGAAAACACGTCAGCAGTCCTTAGGGAAGTCCAGTCCCCACCATGGACTGTGAACATACCACCAGTCACCGCATGAATCTCATCCCAGTCCCTAGGAAGGAAAGACTGGAAGAGCCATGCAATTGCTGGCAGTCTGGCAATGGGCATTTTGATATGGAAAGGTCCCACAAAGCGTAACTTCACCCTCCTCCCGATGCCCTGTGCCCCTGCAGTAGAAGACCCAAAGCTGTAACCACAGAGTGCCCAGGGGCAGGAGGGCAGATGAAGCGCTCCACTAACACCCTGCAAGGCTCTGCTGTGTATCTTCATCATTGGGAGGAATTTATTGGGCAAAACCACACAGAAATTTGAAAGACTGGAGGATGCGCCAAAGTACAGAGGAGGGGCAAAAACCCCAACCTGATTACAGCAGATCCTGCCATGCTGATCAGAGGGAGAAATGCCCTCCTGACCCTACAGGTGACCAACAGACAGTCTGAAACACGAGATTAAAGCATGTGCAAGAAAGGCTAAGGTTATGAGCATTCTCCAGTTAAACCTAGAACACCTAGAAGGAAATCCCTCCAGGGGCACCAGCACTCAGACTGGAAAGATCCTTCCCACTCCAGTTGGTGCAGGCTCTCCTGCCTGACCGAGGCTCTGGTTTCCAAGACACCTAGTGCAAATGACAGAGTGCAATGAATTGGGTGGATTATTTACTCCAAAAACCCGCCCAGGATTTATGCTGGCTGCTCATCTTCATGCTGGATCCAAATCCAACAGTACTGTTGCCAACATTGAAACAAGAAAAGGTTTTGCTTTGCAAGATGACCAAAAAAAGAAACCACGATAAATCAGGTGCTACTGCTGAATATCTCTGGGAGAGCTCTCGCCATCCCCACATAGACACAGAAGAACAAGGACGCTGGGGTGAGGGAGAAAGAGAGAAACTCCAGCCTAATTTTGCAGCGCTGGGTATTAGCACGGCAGGAGAAGCACTTCATTCCCGTGCCGCAGCTGCTGCTGCGTGGGCCAGAGGGCCAGGTGAGGAGGAATCTGCAGCTTGGGGTGGCCAAGCCAACATGCGATGAACACTGATGGCCTGAACACTGCAAAGAGAGGGATGCTGCCGGGAGGCTGCCCCTGCTCTACCCACCCCATGACTCCACAAGTGTGACTACATGTGCTCCCCTAGCTTGCAGCATACTTGACCCACCTCCTGGGTTTCTTGCCAGGCTTCTGAACTCAGCATCTGCAATGGCCTGTGATGAAAAGGCTGCTGGGCTCTGACGAGACTTGCCAACTGTTTTACTGCATTGCAAGGCAGACAAAGGCTCTCCACACATGGCAGCGAGACGCAGGCTCTGCCCAGTCCAGCACCCATGGCAACAAAAGTCCCGTGCCCGAGTCAACGTTGGTCTTGGTGACACAGCACAAACTCCCGTTTATGCTTTAGCTAGGGAAATGCAAAAGTCTTTCGTATCAGACAGCATCTTATCCTCAGACAGCCTTCTCGTTCCTCCCACCCTTCCAGAGACTATGCCTCTGCCGTGCTAAGTTTTATCTCTTGAAATAAATGGCATGGCTTCGTCAAGCACAGGCGCAAGTCAGAAGTGGCATCGATGCACGGTATGGGCTGAGCAGGACCTGTGCTGGGGCCAGAGAGAGGATCTCATCTTACCCCTCAAAGGAGGGCAGAGGATCTCTAGTTGCCATCAGGGCTGCCCCAGGGATTAGCCCACAGTTGTTCATCTTTGATGAGAGAGAATGCAGGCATGCGAGCCCAGGCCGGCGTGCAGGGTACCCTCTGTCAATCAAAGGACTGAAATTTGCAGCAATCAAGGCCAGAAAGAGCCTCAGCTGAGCTGAGCTATAACTGGCAACTGCAAAACACAGCAACATTCCTGCTTTGTAGTCGTGTACAAGCTCAGAGAGAGATCTCAAGCTTTACACACCACCAAAATACTTAAGGAATCCCTGAGTAGCAGAACTGAAGCCTAGATTCCTGCAACCTGCTGGCTTGGGTTTTCTTATGCCTAATAATCTACCTACATTCACATTACAGACATCCTTTCCCACAGTGGGGTTGTTCATTTGCTTTTCTTGCTTAATCTGGTTGCGTGCTTTGATGAATTCTGGCAAATGCAGTATTCAGGGGACTCCTGTCAAACCGGGCTGAAATCAGCCTACGAGGTACAAAGCTGTAAGGGTGAAGTAGGCAGTGCAGCTTCACAGTCCTTCTCTCCCAGTGAGGTTCAGCTAAAAATGGATCCTGCAAGTGCATTTTAGTTACTGCACCAAGAAGAACCTGAAGCCTCAAATCCTGTCTGAAACACACAGTTTGGGCTAAACAGCCCTTTCCCTTCTCGGCTTCATTTAGGCAATAGGTTTTTCAGGACCTTTAAATACTTTAAACATTTGAAGTGAACTGTGTAAGAGGCCATTGATGCCCCTTTCCTTACCCAACTTAACTCCTGAACCCTTTCTGCCCATCCCAGGATACACAGGACCACTAGGAGGTGGGAACACCGGCGAGAATGGAAGTGCTGCGGTGGCACGCCAAGGTACCACTCCCCACCGAAACCCCAGGTACAAGCCCAGGTTTAGGCTGAGGCTGGTGCCTGGGCTGTGATGCCAGCTGTTTCACTGAGCAAGCCCCCCATCATCAAGCTCATTCCTGGCCATGGCACTCACGCCGTTCCCCCTCCTCAGTCGCAGTAGGGTTGTGCCGGATCACCCCTGAGGCCACTACGCAGCCAGGGATCAGCTCCCACGATGGCTACACAAAGCGCGCACGCTTAAGCTTCTTCCACTGCAGTTCTGGGGCCTGCACAGGATGAGCTGGGATTCAGGGTCAAAGTGTCAGTAATTCCTCGGTAAGCACCCAGGAGGGCCAGTAACCCAATGTGTGGAGCCTGATGCCACTCCTCCACGCTGCCCAGCAGCTACTTCTTGACGCCCACCTACTTCACAAACCCCACCAATTTTCAGAAAGGCAAAAACCCAGACAACAGAGGCTTAGCGAGCTGAAGGTCAGAGCTAAACACACCCATGCCTGACTCCACAGGGGCAGATAGCAGCCTTGCATAACGGCAGAAGGACACCACTCATTGGGGCATCAGTGGAGAGAAAGGGGCAACCTCCTGGTGGGGAGCAGGAGCTCCAGCCAGAAACCCCATGCTGTCCTTCTCCCCTCTGGAGGTCAGGCATTAGAGCACGGGCACCGCAACCCAGCCACTGTGCAGGCACGAGAGCTGGAGGTGAAGGCAAAGAGCAGAAACTATTTCAGGTTACGTGACCCCATCTCTACCAAATAGGATTGCCACACACAATCCAATTGGCCGAGGCGGGTCACGGTGCTGAAAATAGTTTTGTACTCTTGCCCTCTTAGCTGGTAAATAGCTTTCAGCCCCCAAAAGTGCTGAGCTGCACTATGCATTGGTGGAAACAGCTTGCACAAAAGTGAGACACCTCAAGGAGGGGGAAGGGGAAACCTGGGCACTGGCTGAAATGCTGCTGCGGCATATTCAGGTCAAAAGGACACACTGAAAGGAGCCATTAAAAAAAAAAAAAGAAAACACAAGACATTAGTTTGAAAGTTGCAAACCACCATCTCATCTATGATTTCTACTCAGGCACATCTCGTAAATAAAGCCTGCATGGTTAATGGGGGACTAGGAACATAAGAAGCAGCACAGGACAGAATCTACCAGCACACAGAGCCTGGGCCCCGTCATATAATCCCTTTCACAGACAGACTGAGACTCATCTTAAAGACCGTGCGGGTGTTTTGCTCCTGTTACTGTGCTTGGAAGCTTCTTCCCAAACTTCCCTGACCCAACGGTTCAAAATTTTTCTTTAATTCCCAGACTAGATTATCACAACTGGTTTGTAGGAGCCTGTACTGTTGCCCTTAGCCTTACAAAGCTCTTCCCCCATCACGCAGTTTACCTGCTGACATATTTACAGAACACGCTCATACTCCCCCGGCCATTTTTCTCAGGATAAATGGTCCAAGCTCTCCTAATCCCCCCTTGCAGGACAAGCTTTCCATTGCCTCATCATCCCAACAGGCACCTGCTTCAGCACAAGTGCAGCTTCTGCTTAGCAAGATCAGCTAAGAGCAACTCCCTCTGCCCAAAGGAAGAGACAAGGTTTGGGGGGGTTGTTTTGTTGTTCTTGATTGGTTTTGTCAGTTTGTTTGTTTGTTTTTTAAACTTTCTCCCTTTGTATTGTGGTCACTAGATTTTTCCACGTCAAAACTTCTGCGATCCCAGGGGAGCTGCATTCTGTGAGCCCTTTAAAAGCTCCCTGCACTCCGCTGTCAGGACAGCCCCAGGACAGACCCCCCATCAGTTGCCTCCCCCCACCGTGGAGATTGGGACGATGGGACGGAGGGGCTGATGCTGGAACAATTTAATTTAATTTCTGCTCTCTGGCGCAGGAGATTCACACAGGAATGCCATTCCTAGCTGTCAGCAGAGGGCAAAAGAAAAGCATGCTCATGGCGATGCTGAGCAGGGAGCCTCTATCCCACCAAACTCAGCAGGACAGAGAAGGGAGTGGGGCTCAGCAGGGCTGCCTCCTTCCTCCTACCCCTGCCCAACACTCGCAGGGCAGGCACGGCCCTCGCTCCCTCCTGCTCCGTTTCCATTAGCAGGGGATGATGCAACCAGACTTTTACTGCAATTCGCTGAGGAACGCTGCTGTCCAAACTGATGAAACAGCAATTCAGCAGAGGATGCAGGAGGCACTTTAGAGAAGTGGCAGTGACACCAGACAAGCTTTCACCACATTTATCAAAGTGCCTGCAGATTCCATTTCAAGGCGGTAGCGACACTTACGAATAATGAGCAGAGTTCCTCTACATCTAGAGCATTTTAATAATTTTTTTTTAAAAGCCTAATCAGCACAGTTCTGCTTCTGAAACATTCTTGATCTTCCAGCAATACATATCAATGATTTTCTCCTTTGCAGTCCCTGAAAGCACAGCTCTCCCTGGATGATGCCCCTTTAGCACAGACACGATCTTTCATATATAGAAGCGATGCTACTACACTGTTACTGAGAAATGCAGAGCTCTATGTCTGTGTGCGTGTATACATGTGTATATGATTTCACTCACCAAGCTGCTTACTCAAGCTTCAGGCACAGAATAAATCATTCCGGTACCTTCCCTGCACACTCTAACTTTATGCATACTCTCTTCTTTCCAATCACCACTGGTTTTGAGAATGGCATTTTATTTGGGCATCCATTACTTATTTCATCATCCAATATTAAGTCCTCACAAAGAATGACAAAGGAAAGAGCAGGAAAACATTTCCTGGCACTCAGCTTGGCCAATGTCCCCCCTTTCTGCCCTGCAGCACCTCCGCTGCCCTGCCCATCAGCCAATTTAAAGCACAGATGACAAAATGCTTAGTGGTCTTTCAACACAGGCTCAGAGGGCAATGTGGAGCCCACTCACAGCGTCAAAACCACCTTTCCAATACCACGTTTCCTTACATGCCATTAAAACACAGCCTGACCTAGCAGGACAGCAGGATCACGACACACGGACACACAGCAGCACAGGCACACACACGCTGCCCAAACCACATCCCACTCTGCAAGGACGCTCCACCAGAGCACTCACGCCTCTGGAGGCCCTGCACAGTTCTGGCAGCACGTCCTGCGACCAGGCTCGAACAACGTGCGCCGCTACGAGCGTTGCGCTTCATTCAGCCTTTGCAAGTCTTGGGGAGAGAAGTCAGGATGGCTCAGTCCCTGCTGCACACCCTGTGGCGCCTGCCCTTTCACGCCCAGCTTGAGTGACGTCCACCGTATGGCACGGTAAGTATGCCCTCTCCGCTAATGCGATTCACAGCCTAATTAAACCCCTGCAGAAAGAAGACATTTTTCTCTGCGACTTGCTGCGAGTTATCTGCAGAGACTTGCCGAGATGCAGCAGTGGCTGCTGCCACAGCATCCTCTCTGCAAAAGAGACAGGAAAGTGCCGTGGGGAGGGAAATGGCTTCTACTGGAATAATTCACTTCGCTGATGAATACTTGGAAGTGCCAGGCCACTGGAGCTTCCTGGTCTCCCCTCCAGCGTGAGCCAGGAGCCAACCCGCTGCTGCTGCCAGGGTCCTGGGTTTGCTGAAAAAATACACCTGCTGTGCCAGTGGGAACCCACCTCTCCTTCCCAGGCTGTTCAGACAAACGTATCTGAATCTAAAACAAGGGGCACACTGTTACCGAAACCACGAAACCCTAACAAGCACAAGCAGTTTGTTCTCCCCTCACAATGGTAGCCACCACGGGTCACGCGGGAAAGAAAAAGAGGGCAAACAAACAGTTTCCAGGACCATTTTTCTTTATGGGTCCAAAAAGGACAAAAGAACCCAAGGAAGAGAGAAAATCAGATACAAATGTCCCAAAAGTAATAATAAAAAAAAAAAAATAAAAAGGGAGAAAAGTAAATAACCTGAATTCAAGTGCCCAAGTGTCATTGTGCAGCTGAAGAGTCTCCTCTTCTCGGAAAGGGTTTCCTTTCTTAGTGAATGCATCCTACTGAATTACGCAGGGATGCTAGTGAAGGGATACTCCCTTCCCAGCAGGGGAAGTGCAAAGTCAAAGTCCTAAGAATTCAGCATGCAGCTGTCAGAAAAAAAGACTGAGCTGTTTCCAGGACCATATTTATGGCAGGATTTAGAGTGTTTTATACAGTATTTAGAGCTACTGTTGGGTTTGGGGTTTTTTTGGGGGCTGACTTCTGCATTTCCTTTTCCTTGATTTTGAGTCATCCAGGTGCAGATTGGTTAATAAAACTGAAATGCAACAAGCTGAACTATCATCACAGTCTCCTGGCCAAACACTCCTCATCTGGAAATGAAATGCTGAAGGTTCTCACAGTAACATTATCTCAGCCTTGTACATACCCAGCATCCAGCAAAACGGTCTTTGAAAAAAAACCACCAAACCACAAAGAAATATTCCTACCGAAAACACAATCTTCTCCCAGCGCAACAAAGACAAGATAACATTTCCCAAATGTCACAATTTAGAAACTTATTCACCCAAGACATTAATGTTACAGTAACACAAGCATCTGTATTTTTCTCACCCTGAATTCCCCACAAACTCCACTATTGAAAACATAAAGGGTCAGCTCAGTTATGCATTACCAGTTATGTACTACCTGAGCTGCTAAGCTTGAACAAGTTCCACAGGCTTCACCAGTGCAAACTCTGTAAGAAGGAGTGCAGGCAATTAAAAGCTATCTGGTAAGAAGTTCCCCTCCTGCAGAGTTTATACACCCCATAGAAGTACAAAGATTTCAACAACCATTTGGCTGTGCTAAAACCCACCTAAAGTTTCCATACTGAAAATTGTCACCGGAGCCTGAGCATTCCAGTGGGACTCAGAAGTTTGTTTTCCTCTGGGCCCCTTGCACTTCATCAGCTGGTAATGCTGACAGAAGGTCCGATCCTGCTGGGCTCTGAGCATCTGCAGCGCTCCCCGGGCACGTCCACGGGGGCTGTCAGCTACCATAGCTCTGTTGAAGTGCTGAGCATAACAAGCACACCAGCCCTTATAGACTCGAACAGCACCGAGTGCTTAGCTGCCTTGAAACATATAAATGTTTTTTATTCAGTTTGTTTTCTATTCTTTTTTTTTCCCCTTCCTCACGGCAAAGAGCAAGAAGGGCTTTTCTAATAAAGAAAATGCGACAGAGTTTCTATGCACTTTAATTGGGACCCTTTCATGTTACAAATAGCCCCTCCCAAAAGATCAAAATAAAGCCACCAGCCTTCACAACCCCGGAGCACCTTCTTCTTTTCAGAGTATAGCGATGCCCCTCCATGCGAAACATTGCCAAATCAGCAACTGGAAATCCCCTCCTCTAAGCTGAGGCCAAACTGGGAGACTCCATCCCAATAAGAAAGCCCTTCTTAACTAGTCAGAGGTGTATGAAAGCTGAGAGTGCAATGAGATTTCCAGCACTGATGCAGGCAGTCAGAGGACTGCGCGCAGGAGGAGGAGGAATCACCCTGCAGTTATGCCACCCAGCTGGGAAGGTGACTTGGTTCCTTCTCCCAGGTACTGCCACCAATTTGCTCAAAGTCCCCGATGTTTATGTCCAGGTGCTGGGAATATTTCGGTGCCTAATTGCCAATAAAGTCAGTGGACACCAGGACAGCAGCTGGGAGCCTCCATACCTCTGTATGTCTGTCTCTTACTCTCCCTTCTGCCCCTCTACCCACGGGCAGGCAGCCACAACGGCCCATCCTCCTTTAGGCAGGGCTGGCTCCACGGCACGAACGTTGGGGTAACCAAAGAGCGTGGCTCAGGGCACCCACCCCCAGAGCCTGGGCAATAGGAAATGCTGAATTTCCAGTGCTTCCGTAGCAGGAGAGAAGCAGTCGCCTATTGGCCCCAGGCCTCCCCACCAACCTGAATAAGCCCCATACTGCTTGCAGGCTTCAGTGCCACCCTCACACCCCCAGTCCTACCCTGCTGCCAGAGCTGGGGTGGAAGTGGAGCAGGGAAAGACCTCCGGGCAAGACCTCCAGGCCCCCGCACACGCTCCACCACTTGCTTGCTGCAGAGGGGTGTAGCTCACTTGAATTAATGTCTCCATTAGCAAGGGGAGAACAGGACTGCAAGAGCTCAGCGGGCGAGAGGGCGTCAGCAGAGGACAAATGAAAAGCATTCAGTGGAAAAACCAAGAAAGAGAAAAAGAGGTGCAGCTAAATTAAAACTTTAAGAAGTGACCAGAAGCAAGCATTACCGTTCCTTATCAGCAGTTTACCCGTACTGACAGAAGAGAAAGGTTTCTCATTCTCCTCCGCTGTCAGCTAATGATTTAACACGTTGTAACTGGTTTTAGTGGGCTCTGTTTTCTGCCAGCCTTGGCAGAGGTCTGCCTGGCCTCATCACTGTCCCCACGCTCCAGCTGGCTCTTCCTACGGCAGCAGAGAGGGAAGCCTGCTCCGCTGCTGCCTCTTCTGTGCCTGCTCTACAGAATTTAAATGTCACCGGTATGACACTGTTTGGGGAAAAACACAAACAAACCTGGAGTCCCTTCTCTCTTCCCACGGAGGAGGAATTAAAAAAAAAATAAAAAGGGAAAACAGTTCAGAAAAGCAGCACCTGGCGAGTCACAACGCCGGGAGCTCCTTCGTGGCTTTGCACTCGGGACTCCTCATGCCACCAAAAGCTCCTGGAAGCTGAAGGCAGCAGGACAAGTAGCCAAGTTCCCCCACACCTTGCTGGGGAGAGGAGCTACCCCATCAGACACCAGTCCTTTGGACACCTGCACCAGCATCATCTGGAGGGTAAACTCCAAAAATATTACCAGAGGGGGCTGTCAGCCCTCATCCACATCTGGCTGCGGTAATGAGACCCCAGCACTCCAAATCCAGCCGACTCGCTGCGGGGTCCTGCATGGTGGCATGCTCAATGTGGTGGGATGGCACAGGAGGGCTTGGTTTGCTCAGGCTCAGAGGTTCCAGGGCAGGAGGGGTTAGATATTGGTCCCCCCATCCTGCCTTTACCCTGAAATCTTGGAGATGGGGAGCCACAGCTGTGTGCCTGGAAACAAACACCAATACAGAAAGCTACCTGCATGGCAGGACGTGAGTTTTTTTAGAAGAAAACATCAGGGATGAGGCACAGGTCTGCCTCTGACCAGAAGCATCAGTGTGAACTCACAAGGCAGGAGTCCTGGGTGCGATGCACGTTCACCCCCATGCACACACCCGTGCATCATTCAAGCCTTTGGCACAGGACCCTATCTCATCCCCCATCCCTTGCTGCCACTCCAGTTTGACTTATCCTTCCCGTTTTTATTACCTCGGCGCCGCACAAAAACCAGCTGCGAGTCAAGCAAGCCTCTGGTAGACCATAAAGCCCTAAGTGGGAACAGGCTGGGGCTGCTTAAAATGAGTGGCATGTTGCCCGGGGCCAGGAGCCTGCCCCCCACCAGCCCGGCGCCCCAGCTTCAGCGGAGGGGCTGAAAAGCCCCATTGAGGATGGCGGGGACATCAGGGCTGGCTGAACATCCTGTCCGAAAACAGTAGGCTCCTTGTTTGCAGGCCTGGGCAGTGGGGAAGCCTCAGCAGAAAGCCTGCTATTGAAATGGAAATCAGGGCCTCAAACCCAGCCAAGGAGGAAGAGAAGGAGGATTGCTGGCTCCTCCCGAACCACTACAAGGGCACTGGGAGACTTCAGATGGGAGAAAAGGATAGGGGGGAAGGGGATGGAGGCAGGGGAGGGGGAGACACGCTCCAGCACACACACTCTGCACAAGTGGATGTTGGAAGGGGAGAGAACAAAAAACCCCTTTGGGAAAAATGAAGGGAATCTGGCCTCCCCGGCAAGGGAGGCGCTGGGTGTAACTGCTTGGTTACCTTGCTCCATGAGAAGCAAATTCTGTAAGGCTGGGCATCTAACATGCCTGTGATCCCAAAAGCACATCTCAAATGCAGATGTCCCACATTACACATGGAGAAATAACAGCCCCAAGGAGTAAGGCCGCCTGCCCATGTGCTTATAGCGGGTCTGGTGCAGAGATGTGCAGATAACCCCATGCAAAAATTGTTATCGAGTCCTAAGAAATTTCTCTCTTTCCTTCCAACAGCAGGACCTGTGAATCCATCCCTTCTCAGATGTTTGGGGCTTTTTTTCCCCCTCTGGTGGAGGGGTGGAACAAGGCCAGAGGATGGAGGTAGTGTCATCAGCAACTTGTGCTGGACCATTACATGATAACACGCCTTTAAAGGCTGCAGGAAAACGCAGTGGCTCTTCACACAAGCCGTCTGAGTGAGCAATTCAGCAATGGAATAAATCAAGGCAAACCCTCAATAAATTAAACCTGAATTAAATTAATTAAGAGGAGACATTATGACTTCAATCACGGGAAATTCTACAAGCCGACCTGTGGCTTTAATTTCACAGCTGTGCTCGTGCTACCCTGTGGTGCTATCAGTCTAAATTAATTCTAGGTACTCACCCAGTAACAGCCTGGGAGACAGAGGCTGCCTTACAGAGCCCAACAACTGAGGCCCAGATCTCCCTCCTCATCCCAGTCTTCATCCTGGGTCAGACTTGACCAAGCAGGGAAACATCTCCTCCCCACAGCTCAATGGCACCCCTTTCCCGTGCACAGTTTCTCTGTGCAGGACACTGGGAAAAGACAGAGCCTAAAAATGACCTTTACTTTGCACATTCCTTTCTTGAGCAAAACCAAAAAGTTGGGGGGGAGGGTGGTGTCTTCAATGTGGGTAATGGGATAATAGAGAGGCAGTTTCAGAGTAATTCGTTGGGACTTGCTCCAGAGTTCAATTATTACAGGACATGATCACAGGCCACAAGAAAAAATAAAATGATACTCTGAACTCTGGGTCTTTAACAGGGCTTGCAAGGAACCCCCTGTGTCATCTGCAGGAAAGATATTTGAAAGAGAAAAATAGAAAGCAAGAATCAAAGGAACAAATGAAATGTGTGTGTCTGTCCCCTGCCCACCTTCATCCTTCGCTTTAGAAAGTAATTACTCCCAGTGTTTCTCATTTGCTCTCTTTCTTAACTACCTCATAGACAACAGGAACATATTTGGCAATAAAACTATGGAAAAGCACAGGGAAGGCTTCTTTCACCCAGAAACCCAGCAGTCTCCCCCAGTAGGTAAGAAAGCCTTTCTCCAAACCATTAAGATAAAGCACAAAGTGCCATGAACAGATACAATAGAAATACGTCTTTTCAAGACTCACCGAGGTGGTAGGGAGATTGCTTTGATTAAAAAGCTACACTTCCACGTTGGAAAGACTAATGGGTTCTGCAGAGCAGCGAAACCTCTCTCCAGATGCGTATTGCCCCTAGGAGTTAAGACCCACTATCTGTGGGTTTCTCACAGCACCAGTCCCCCTCACACTCTCAATAGCAACTCACAGGCAGCTAAAATACCTGGAGACCGGAGGGCAGGGAAGGGGAGGATGCCCTCTTGTTGCCATCGATTTTTGTTGGAGAAAGTGGTTCAGTTGCTCTCCAGGTAATGCCTGGTGCCCATTTTAGCTGTGATTCCTTCACGATACAGGGTTTAATAAATTATTTACTCTCAGTTCATAATTGGTTTGAAAATTATTTACTCTCGATTCACTATCACTTGGGGAATGATTTAAGGAGGGGGGCGGGGGGGGGGGGAAGCTTTCCATGTGAAAGAGAGTTTTCTTACACCAGCTTTTTTGCCTGTGACTGGTAACCTCAATCACACGACCTAAGAGCAACAGACTGGGAAAGCTAAATAGAACATATTCTTGTTCGCTCAGGAATGTCCATGCAGTGAACAGCCGTCTCCCACTGATGCAACTGAACCTGCCTGTACGAAGGCTTAGGAGCAAGCAGACGAGGACAGCCAAACCCCACAGCTTCCCCATACAATAAGGAGTATTTGCAAACCTCACTCAACAGCAGGAGCCCAGCTCATTGGAGCTGATAAGGTGTGGTGATCTTGGCATACGTTTCACGGGCCTTGGTGCCTTTGCTCTGTGATGGAGAAGCAGGAGCGGGGAGGGAGGGAGGACGTCACGCCAGCAACTGTTATCGGCGCTGTCCTTGATCCGCGTCCCCTCTCGCTTCCAGTGGGCCTGCTGCAGCCCCAGGCACCACGCGAGGCAGGAGGAAGGTGCTCCAGCAACTTTGGTCTCCCTCCTGTTTGCCCCCTCACACTGTATCAGTTGCTCTCTGCCCAAGCCCTGAAAAACACCACCATCTATCCTGCTTCTGAACAAGGGCTTCTGAGCAAAAGCCAGCTAAGTTAACGAAGGTCGGGGGCCTCAGTTCAGGTCCCAGGTCATTTCCACGTGAATCAGACCAACCTTTTCATGTTATTGAATATATATCCCTTGATAAAGGAAGGGATCCCCAACCCCTTAGGGGCTCCAGGTCTACTCTTCAACGGGACCAAACATCAGCACCTGCTTTGGGACTAAACCTCAGCCTCCCAAGAAAGCAGCTCACCACTTTGAAGAGGAGGTGACTGTTTCTGATGTGCCTAATACTGATGTAGGTGTCCAGCTTTAGGCACCCAGGTGTGGTATAATATTTGACCTAATTGAACTGTCAGGAGTCCCACCATCTGCCTTTGCAAAAGGCTAGGTTAGACAGCCTCCACAAAATAGGTGTCACATCCAGCCAAGAGACCATTTTGTCCTCAATTTCCTTTCTTCTGAATAAAAACAAAAGCAGGGAAGAGCACTAATGCCCAAAGAGCATCTTTCAACCGCTGCCAAGGAAAGCAGCATCCCCACCTCATTCGGTGGCTCCTCTCCCCCAGATGCTGCGATGCTGGGGGAGAGACTAGAAGCACAGGTAACACGGCATATGTGCGCTCACCCACCCCTTCTGGCAGTCCTTGCTGCCAGAGACCCCAGGTGCGATCCCTCCGCTTGGGTAACAAATGTGCTGCCCACCACGTGCCGCTCCTGGGGAAATTCAGTGCCCATCCATTTCGCATCCACCAGCCTTCTCCACATTTTCAATCATCAGCTGAAACCATTTACTTTACGCTAGAGTCATCTCTCCCCTTTTCCTTCCCATTTTTCTTCCTGAAGGAAGAAACAGGCTCTGCCCATACTGCCAGCAATGATGATGAAATACTTGTATTGCAGAACTCCCATTGCATGTTTTACTGGATGGTCCCTGCACCAAAAACTCTTCTGTTAAATGGGACAGCAGAAAACCTCAAGCAGGCAGTGACTGGCCACCACACCAGCGAGTTCTCAGCACAGAAGTGACAGAAGAAATTTCAGAAATAAAATATACCTGCGGGGAAAGGAAGAAAGGGGCAGTCTACTTTGCAGAGATTTAAACTCTCTGGATTTTTAAAATTCTTTGCTCTTTATTGTTACTAATATAACAATTATTAATAGTTATTTACCTTATTATGTTAATTCATCTCCTTTTTAACCCCTGTTGTGCAAGTACTAGCCTTCACCAAGGTAGTTTGTATGCAAACTGTCGAATCACGCAAGTATCAACACAGCTCAGGTATTCAGCCCAGATGCTGCCAGAAAAGCAGCACCAGATGCCAGATTCATTGGACCTGCTAAAATATAGCTGACCTTGTACAAAAATCAAACAAACAAACAAATAAAAATATCCCATACTTTTGTTTGTTCCTGTTTCTTTCAATCATAGCATAGTTTCTTTCAATCAGCATAGACATTTAATATATTTAATATTTATATATAAATACATATATTTATATATCTAATCCTCTATTTATAGAAGATTTATATTTAATCCTCCATTTTCCTGACTTTACACTGAATGTGTGACCGCAGCTTTTATTTGTGGCACACCTTCAAGTCCAAGCCAGGAGACAGAATCGCTGAGTCCCTGTGGAGGTTTCTGGGGTGCTCAGTGGTGTGGCATCCCACACCCTTCACAAACACATTCTTCTAGTTTTTTGGTTCCTCTGGGATGGGATGCTGGTCTGCTCGCCCAGCCGGTCCCAGACTGATCCTGCCCCTCTCCTCCAAGCCTCTTCAGGCCACAGTGTCCCTCGCAAAGCTCCCATTTAGCTCCATCTCCTCCCTTCTCCCCCTCATCCCCCTCTCACCATGCTCCTTTGCCCCCAGGCACCCCCTGCCTCCATCACCTCCCTGACCAGCTCCCTCCCTCCTTCAACACAAGTGGGGTGGCTTGCTTCCCCATCACCTCCAAGTTTGACAAGGGAAGTCCCCCGAGCAGGTAAGGGAGGCACGGACCTGCACCCGGCTCCTGCTGCCAGAGAGCAGCCCTGCGAGGTGATGATGAGAGATGCCCATGGCATCTGCGGGGGAGGTCTGGGTTTGTCCTGGTACCTGCTCAGCATGGTCTGCGTGCTGGGGGAGGGTCACAGGGCACAGCCCCATCACACACAGCAGCTGCCAGGGGGTGAAAACTCAGGGGCTTTTTCCTCGTTAAATTCTACAGTGCCTCTGCTGAGCCCATGGACCACCAGGTTTGACTCTTCAAAGGCTCTTTACCTAGGCAAGTTCAGGTAGATTTTCTCAAAGGTGGCAGAAAGCACACCTGTGTCACACAGAACCATCCTTTTGCTGTGTTTCAAGGTCCGGCTGCACAACCCGGTGGAAAGGCAGCATCCAAAAGAAAACATTTTCCTTTTCAAACATGCAGGAACCCATTTTTCCCCCTAATCTTATTCTCAAAAATAGAACAGAGGTGGCTAAAATTTTCCATACAAAGTCAGCCTGAACCAGAATCTGGGGATGGGAAAGTTTCAGCCCATCATTTTAAAACCTGGCAAGATAGCCAAGTGTCTCAGAGCAGAGAGGGGATAACTGTAATGACCATCCCAGTTACTTAGGGGGCAACAATTGTAATCAGGGGGGACTGTTAACCCCATTTACCCGGAGTGAAACTGAGGCAAGAAAAGGTGAAAAGTATAACTGAAAATACCAGGCATCCTTAAACACAAGCAGCACAGCCAGCCTCCTTGATTGCAGTATTTTTTTTTGTTGTTATTATTCCTAAAAATGCTGGTATCATCTCCAGAGACGATCTAACCAGGTTGCAGATTAACCATGCTGTTGGTGCAGAAACAGTGCAGCGGTTCCCGTCAGGGTTACCGCAGGTCCTGCTGGCCCTGGCCCCGTGCAGCACGAAGGAGGCGAAGCGGCTGCAAGAGACAGATCCAGCGCGCGGTGGCTCGCTGCCTGCGCGAGGCAGCTCTGCCAAGCAGGCAGCGCTCAGAGCTGGCATGGAGGAGCCTGCACCCCTGAGCTGCTGCTGGTCAGGAGTACTCAAGTGCACAGCACGGAGATGCTTGAGTGACCCCACGCTGTGCCAGCCAGGTTTGATACAGCCGCTCGTGAATCAGAGTGAATACACCGTGCCAAAGCTCCTCTCTTGCAAAGGCAATTAGGTGTCTCTCCTCTGTGATCCCTTAGACGCAGTATAAGGGAGAGACAGAGCTTATCCCGAGTCCTAAGCAAATGCATGGAAGCCAGCTCAGGTCTGGCGCTGCATCCAGGCTGCAAAGCCCTCTCCTGACCCAGGCTCTAGGGAACACAGCGCAAACACGAGCATGGCCCCAGTAGGGCCTATTATCAGTGGAATGACCCCCACACCATGCCAAACACACGCTGTTTCCAGGGGGAGCTTCCAGATGCATTTGCTTTCACTGTGCTACCCAGGATCTATAGCATCTGGGTGCTTCATGGCCCAGATAACGCTACTCGGTGTGATCCCAGTGTAATGAGAGAAGCATTCTACCCTAAAAAGACCAGGGGTAACAATTCCCTGTGCAGCAGCCCTCAGGAAATCACCAGCTTCATCCTTCTGCCCCAAGGCAGGATTTCCTACAGCTCTGTCGCCCTGCCAGCTCCTGGCTGAACCTACTCTTAAAGGCCTTCTTCACGGTGGAAATTCCACACCTTCCCCAGCCAGCCTCCTCCAATGGCTGTCGACCTCTCCTGCACGTAGGGGACCTCCAAGGAAGATGCAGATCCTATGGCACTCTGGCACCTGGGATTAAGGTTGCAACTGTTTGGGTTTCTGCAGGAGAGCATGAGCACACAAGCAAAATGAGCCCTGGGAGCTTTAATAAACCATGTGCTATCCTAACATGGAGAGCAGCCCATAAGATAAAGAATCTCTTCACAGAGTCTCTGAAGTCTTATTCATGGTCTATTTGTATATCTGCACTGATGCTAGCACAGATACATCCACAGAGCACAACACACCCTTGTACATAATGACAAGGGAAAAACATTGCAGTTCTGCTTGGCTGGGCCCCAAGTCAGGGCAGTTTATCCTCATTATACATCTTAGGTCATAGTTACAGTGGTAATAGTAATATAGCACTGACATAATGTTTTTTTCCTGCCAGCATCCTCAGAAACAAGCCCCTGTCCTAGAGGTGGGGAGAGCAAGGCCCAGGTGCATGCAGCCACCACAGTGCAAGTAACCAACAGGGCAGGGGCGAGACACATGGTCTCACACTCACACCACGCTCCTCTACCACGTTCTTCAGGCAGCACCTCCTCCTGCCTCTCCCTGTCTCCTGCTGCCATGACTGGTCAGGGAACAAAAGCCTGAGAACAGGTATGAAATCAGTCCCAGGACAAGAAAAAGCAGAAGAAAAGTAATCTGAAAGATGAATGGAAAACACAGCATTGGTGAGGTGGAAAAAAAAAACCCAGCAGGGTTTCCCTACCCAAGTCCTCAGTACAGCAGAAGAAGCCCCCCAGAAAAATCACACAAAATGATGACTTTCTGATGCTTTTCTGGGGTCAGCCACTGCAGGACAAAAAGGACAAGGGTGCTCAGGCATGGCCAGCCAGCCTGCTGCCAGCAGTCGCCCCTTCGATCTCTCTGCATGCTGCATAAAAACGCAAGTGGGAACAGGATAAGAGCAGACCCCGCACCTTTCTACCCCACACTTATCAGTGTGCTTGTGCAATGATAACCAAAATAGCTGCAAACTCCTCCAAGCGACTTGAAGTACAGCTGCCCAATCTACGTACCAATCCATCTGCAGAAGGAGGCAAAGGACATGCGGTTCTTAGCCATTTTCTTTGGTGCTTATTTATTCTGTCTGTCTGCATAAGCATGGATGGGATTTGAAATAAAAGCCCGCTCATACACACATCCATATTCCCCTGCCCCACAGAGAGGGCAGCCTCAGCCCCTATCAGTCCCCACACTCCCAATGGAAGAAGCATGCGTGGGCAGGGTGGGGGGAATAGTCATGAGCAGAAGCTGTGATCTGACTCTGTCAGCAGATGACTTCTATTTGCACTCGTTAGCACTGCCCTAGCGTGAGCTAACACCACCCCCTCGGGTAATTTAAATTTATAAAAAAAAATAGGAGAAGAAGAGAAAAAAAAAAAGCCCGTATTTCTATATTTAGGAGGTTAAGATAATCGGGGTGGAAGAGCCCATCTGTTTGACGTTCACTCCAGCTGCTGTGGATGCGGAAATTCATCTATTTTCTTTCCTTTTGCCTGTTTCAACTTGTCCTGGCTGACTGTGACAGACACACAGAGAGCCTGATATATGGCCACAGCCATTTATGTGTGAAACTGTGCACCATCCCCTAGGAGTCACTGCAGAACCAGTTGGCACAACCGGGATCTTTCCCAAGGGAGTGTAAAAGAGTTAATAAAAATAATAAT
The DNA here is from genome assembly GCA_034008185.1 of Gorsachius magnificus. Taxonomy (NCBI): domain Eukaryota; kingdom Metazoa; phylum Chordata; class Aves; order Pelecaniformes; family Ardeidae; genus Gorsachius; species Gorsachius magnificus. The sequence continues at coordinate 128,848,085 of CM067081.1, forward strand.
AATTATTATATAATTATTATTTTATTGCTACTATTAACAAGTCTATGTTTATAACACTGAAGAGGGAGCAACACAGAAAGGCGGAAGAGAAGACAAGACACCTATTAGGCCTCTGTAAAAGTCAGTTTTAGGAAGGCAGCCTCCCCTCTGCCACATCCTCCCTTGGGGACATTTCCCCATATAAAGCTGAATATCTGAGAGATGCCAACTCGCCATCAGTGGTATGAGCCACTGGATGGAGACACAGCCACACTCTTTTCAAACCAACCTGTACTGCCATTTTCATCCCAAGGATCTATGAAAGTCAGCCCAAGCTAAATTCAGAAGTGGCCTTTGATCTCCCACCTTCCTGAGCTGACCAGGCTCTGGTCCCAAAATAACAAGGATGCAATTGCCTCAAGCAGCCTCTTGATGCTGTTCCTGTCATAGATATGGGTGCCCACAGCCCTTTCAGGATATAGCATCATTGCCCCTGTAAACCTAATGCAGTGGTACTTATTTTGCTGCTAAAGGCACCTCTGTAGCATGTAAGGACACGTGGCAGGACCATTGGGGCCATTTGCTGTTTATTGTGTTTGGTATAGGTGATTGCTTTTTAATTTCACAATGTTCATTGCTGGGGTCATTAAAGGTGCCAAAGATGAGCAGTAAGCCTGGATAAATTTTATGCGATTAATGTTCTGAAAGCCCTGCAAAGAGGAGAGAAGACTGCTGGTGCAACATTCAGAATTCCACCACCAGCTTTTCCTTGCAGGGTCCTCTCCAGCCCTGGAGCTGGAATCACACGACAGGACACGGAGGGGGACAGGGGGGTGAGGAGCTCAGATTGATAAACAGGAATATAGATGGGGAAACGCATCAGCCCAGGGAGTCCCCAGTCCTCCCTGAGGCACACGCTGCTAGTCCAGCTCCAGCGCTCCTTTCTTCTGCCTGGCAAATGTTCCCTCACCTTCCCAACCACACAGAGCTGAACCTTGCTGATTTCCATGTGTGCAAGATCAGGATCTAGGCCATCACCTAAGGGGCAATAAATGTGTCCAGACATCCAAAAACTTCCCTTTGGAAAAAGCTCTCTTCTCATGTATGTTGTGTAAGTCACTTGCATACAAGGAGTTGATGGACACTGATGACCACATTTTGCAGGCTTGTCCTTGTGATATATCTGGTCTGGGGTTTGGTGCAGAGCATGGCTTGGATGCATTTCTGATCACTGTGGTGTAAGAAACATCATCTTATTCCTCTGAGCCTCTGCTCCGAATAGGTCATTTTAGCTCTTGCAAGTAAGCAGGAACAGTGGTTCTTCCTCAACCAAAAGTCACTGCCTACTTCTGCAGCTGCCTCCCACACATCATCCATCACCCAGAGATGGCTTTTTCTCTTCCCAGCTTCCCAGACCACACTGGCCTGAGCTGTCTGTGGTCTTCTGCTATCTACTCCACTCAATATGCCCATGGGCATCATGGCCCACAAACAGTTGTTTCCTTGAGACACGAGTCCCCTGCACCCACCCCTCATCTGACAGAAGATGTTACTTCTCTTTCTGTAAGGTTAATAAAATTAGGCAGACAGGTATAGGTGAGATATTGCTAAGGGGAAAGACCAAGCCACACTCAACCCTCTACTAGACGTAAGAGACTCCACACAGGTCTACCTGAAGGCACAAATGGGAAGGAGATGAGGCCTCACCGGTTCCACAAATCCACAAAACTAACTATTTAACTGTGCTTTTCAGGCAGGCCAACAAAATACCACCTGCGTTATACAGAGCTGAAGGGTACATCACATAACTTCAGAAGCTGCTTTCCACAGTGTGTAGCCTCCAAAAGATGCACAGAAAAATGTAGACCTTTCCCAGTTTATATTGTTACAACAGCCCTTTAAGATGCTGAAGTAACTCATACCTATTCCTCACAGGCCCAGAGAAAGTTCTCCTTTCTGCGAGAGTCACATTGTCATGCATTATTTAATATTTCCAAATTAACTTTTTTTTTAGAGATAAGCCAATAAAAGCAAATGGAAAATATTCTGAAATCTGAGAAATCTTGAAAGATGAAGATATAAATAAAATAGTAAGTAAAATTAATGGCTGGGGTTTTTTTTCAGTTCTTCATGTTATTTTCCCCAATATTTAAGGGAAAAAAGAACAGAATGACACACGTGGGAAACTTCAGATGAACTGTCTTGTATTTGATGAAATCAGAAATACTGCAAGCTCCTGCAATATTTATATCATCGCCTCCCCCCCACCATCTGAAACATGCACTACCCCATAGCTGCAGATGAGGAAACAAAATTCTCTCATATGTTCACTTTCATGAAAGATAAATTTGCCTTGTTCAGTATTTTGGGCCCTAATTCAGCAAATCACTTAAACATATGCTGAAGTTCATAATTTGCCACTCTACCACTTATGCATCTACTGAAGAATACACCTGATGTCAAGCATATGCACAGCACGCTGCTGACTGTGGACCTTATATCTTTCTGTTCATTTCTGCAAGTATTCTAATTTAGTGACGTGAATGTACAAGGAAGTAGCACATTTTAAGCAATTTCAGCACACGCTGGCAAAAGTGAAATTTGAACTTGCCTATGCACATAAATAGCTGGAATAATTATTGATACTTCTTAAAAGAGATTTAAAAAAATTTCTTAAAACCAGCTAAATCTTCATATCTTTCAGAAGCAGCTTAATTCTAACAATTACTTTAAGCTGTCAGGATAGTGAAATACTATGGCATGAACTTTTGCTCTGTATCAGTGCCGAGCAACAAACCTGGAGATGAAATACTGCTCCCCCCCAAACGAAAAAGAAAAAAAAAAACCTGCTCATAAGTGTGTGGTATGTCAAATATTATTTGTAGAAGCTATTCAGTAAGTAATTTCAAATAAGTAAAATGCAAAGAAACCACAGGATGTTCACAAACAATTTGCAAATAGAAATGGAAGAGGAATTCATTAAATAAATTATTTGCTATAAATTATTCACCTACCTCTAATCTTACTACCACTTAGACTATAAAATTCATGCCATAAAAGATACAGGATACATAACAAGGCATCATTAACTTATGCATTTCCCAGTGCTGCTCTATTTTGACTGTCCAGTTATATTATTGCATTAAGACAGCCTTTTATCTTTAATGTACTTTGAGTGTAATACGTTTTTGTTTTAAAAGCTGAGCTAAGGAGACCTAGCCTGATTTTAGACTGTGATTTGATTTTGAGCTCCAAGTATGAATAACTCTTAAAATCTGAGAGATGAATCCAAGCTGTTCTCTGAGCAAAACCAAAACGAATGGGAACCTAACACAGCTGGCTAATTTAATGAGATTTCCACAATTTGTCTCCATTTCACATAAATTCAGAGTGAGGAGCGGGCATTTTTTTGTGTCCATCAAGCCACATAGTGGATATTTTCATAAAGGTGAGAGATGCTGGAGGCGTGTGTCAGAGAGCCAAGGGGCGAGGGGGAGCCAGGGGCAGATCACAGGCAGGGGACGGTGGTGGCTTTCCAGGACCCACTGGTTCTGCACTGGATCACAGGGTCAGCAGCATCCCCACCTGAGTCGCTTTTCCCCTCCTGCAGGTGCAAGTCAAGCTGCCAGCTGTGCCCTGGCTTTATGGGCTATATATGGCCAGGGGAAGGAATTCCAGAAAGAAACTTAAAATACAGTATGCAATTCTTTCTAGCTGTGAAAACAAAATCCCAGAAAGGGTTCTCACTTATAACCAAGGATGAAGGCAGCTTTTTCATCTTGTTTCTCTCCTGACTTGTTCTTAGTGACAGCCATACTCCACTACTTGTTTGGTCTCTCAGCAGTTGTTTGATTTTTTTTTATACCATATTTGTTTACTTTTAATTAAAATTATTACGATTGTCACTGAATTTCTCTGTTTGCAGAAAACTGATGCAAACTGTGGTTATTTGGTTATGGAGGAAGAGAGTGCAGAAAGGTTCTTGCAGTTGTCAAAATAATCTCCCAACTGTCTCCAGAGCGAATGCTATCACTGCTGTTGGCAACGGATTGCAATTCAATGCTATATCACATCATCCATACACATTTTTACTCCTTGGAAATGAAAGAAAAGTTGGCTTTGCAGAGCTTCATCATCCTGCACTGACTTGTAGGAGGCTTAGTCCTTGGCCCAGTAGACATCTGGGTGCATTTATCAAGCCCAAGCACAGCACAGAGCTGCTTCATACAGTGATACGACGCACCAGTGTTTCCGCAAGTACTTATGAGTGCTTTAAAAGACCCTCAGCACAGGGCCAGAGGAGGCAAGGGCATAGGGTCCACTCACATCAAAGACTTCCTGAAGACCCCGGTCCCAGTTCCTGACCCACAGACCTGAAAAGCTAAATAAGCTTTACCATGGCAGTTCCTACATCAAACACAGGGAGAATAGCGATGGCACTGCTGACAGGACTGCTTCCTCTCCTTACTTATTTTCAACATACGTTCACATTAGCTAGACTGTTTAAAAGGAACCTGAGGGAATTGAGTGTTTAATTCCCACAGGTACCTTATAAAATCCCAGCTGTAACAGACTATGCTCTATTTTTTTCCATTTCCAGAGTGAAGCCACAGCATGGGTAGAGAGCGGACAAGGAGGAAGGGCTGCATTTGGCCAGATGGAGACTGTGGTTCCCTTGAGCAATGAAGACAACTCTTCAAACTGCAGGAGGACCAGACCCACCCTTCTCTGTAGCAGTGCCCTGGCTAGCACATCTCCACCATCCATGGCAAAACTCACACAGAAACACAAATTGTAGGTAGGCCAGTTGTGCAGCGGAGCGTCCTGGGCCTCTCCAGCCAAGCCTGAGCGCTAAGCTGTCCCCAGTTGATTTTGCAGCAGAGCCCAGTGGGGCAAGGCTTCCTCCAAAATGTCCTTAAGCTGCATGTGGTTTAAGATTGCCACCAGCGTCAGTCACAGACTACACCCAATATGTGAATAGGCAGCAAGCCGGAGGCAAGGAAGACAGGCATCACGCACAGGCAATCCCCTCCCAAGTGCCCCCAGGGCCACCTCTCCGGGGGTCCCGTGCATGACTTTCATTGTGGAGGTGGCCAAGGCAAGGATGAGAGAAGAACCACATTCAATTTTGTCACTACAGATTTTCTTTAAAGACTCAAAATCAAGAGCCACCCAGGAGCCACAGCCATGAAAACTAAGGAGGGAACGTGTTCAGCAGGCCACTGACAAAATCAGCAGGCAGGCAGCGTGCTTCCATGGAGAAGGCATGGGCTGGCAGTCAGGAGATGCAGGCTCCAAACCCAGGTTGGTCATGGAAATCCTGCATGACCATGGGCAAGGCAATTCCCATCTCTCGGCCTCAGTTTTCCCATCAGCTGCATGATGATCTAGATAACATGGCTGTTACCTAAGTCAGTGGAGAGAAAGTTTATACAAAAATTAGAATTAAAAACGTGGGTGGGTGGAGCGCAGCACAGATACGAAAGGTTCTGAAAAATATGTGGGCCTCCTTCTTCATGCTCCACTCCTCTACAAAGTGGTTATTCAAAGTAAAAATAATATACCCTTCCTACAAAGACAGCACACATCAGACACACATATATTTAGATCACTGTGCAAACAATTACCGACTTTTGTCCGAGGCAGGAAAATGGTACCTTGTGCTACAGCAGGGAAGAAAGACAAAGACTGCTGAAGTCACCCTGGAGCAAGGGAAAGGAAAGGATCCACATCTCTGGGAGAGATTCAGCTGTGGTATAGACATTGATGCTAGCCACATTCAGGAAGGTCAGGAGCAAACAGCAAAGCTCTCACAAGCCCAACCTGGAGGTCCATCAGGTGCTAGATGTATATAGGACAAGCGCTCCTTTTCTTGCATGTCAGACAACTCATTTCAAACCCCAAACAAATGGTAGGACACAGTAGAAGCAACCCTCAGGAAGGACAAAAAACACCTTTTCAGTCATTTTACTTTGCAGCCTTTCTGGCTTGCTAAGCTATCCCTTTTGCCCGGCTGAGGGTGCCATGTGCTCCTTTTCCTTGCCCAGGAGACATCAATCTGTCACCAGGGCCACTCACTTGTCCCTGACGCCCAGCATGTGTTTTCTACCCCTTCTACTTGCTTGGAGCATGGAAATGGCAGCACAGAGACCCAGTGTCAGCAGGTGGGAACGGAGCCCGCATCTCCCAATCCCCAGTGCTCACAGCCAAATAAAAAAGGAAAAAGCAAAGAAGAGCTTCCCCCACCCCCCAGTGCCTGGTTTCTCCCTTACATGCATAGCACCGCTGTTGCTGAATTACAGCCTCAGAAAAAGGAAAGAAAGAGGCCCAAAAGGCAGCTAGGAAACCCACCGTCCATTGGCTTCCCTCCATGCAAGGCGAGCGGGCTCCTTCTGCTGCAGTGACTTGGCAAGCGCACCTCGCTCTGACTCAGCACCTCGCCGGCACCTCCTGTCAATTATTCCCACAAACTGCTGACACTGGAAGGGCTATTTGCAATTAGGATGCAACACAAGCCGGTGGCGGTGGGATGCCTCGGCTCCCCTCCTTCACCTGCAGTGGTCCCCTCCGCTTCAGCCTCTGGATCAGGGCTGGAGCTCCCAGGGAGGGTGAAGGAGTAGGGGGGATTAGTGCAAGAGGGCTGGAAGATGGGGACCAGGGTAGGTGGGGGAAGCCTGCCCGCGTTGTCCCTATTCTGGGGATAAACAGATCACTGCCATCAATGTGGCAGCTGAAATACAATCTTACAAAAAACCAAAAAAAAAGCAGCCACTGGGAACAGGGATGAGAGCAGCAGGAACAGATGAGACTATGCAAAAAGGCTACTGAAGAACTAACTAACAGAGAGCATCCCCTAAAGAACAAGCAAAATGCAGCCTTGCTGCAACTCCATGCAGCTGAGACAGAGAGAAACACAAACCTACACTCCGTGTCTGAGGCATTTTCAGTGCAGGAGAGGGAGGCGCTGATTGCGAATGAGTCCCATAATAGGGGCCCAGGGCACACCAGCTGTTTCAGGGGCAAAAGGAAGGGCTGCCCTTCACAAGCCAAGGACATGACGATTCTGCAGGCAGACTGAGGCTATTCTGTCCCTCTGCCAAGTAGCCAAGGTCCTCTCAACCCCTCCGAGCCACTAGCTTGCAACACACAGCCAGAAAGCCAAGCAGGCTTGCAGCCTAGCAGCTCCAAAACTAATGGAGACAAACCCGTCAGATAGCGAAGTTCAAACACACGCTCAGCTCACAAAACAGCAGCCCAGCAGCCACACAAGCCCAGCAGTGCCCTGCAGAAGCCCTCCAGCACTTCGCAGGGCTTCACAAAAACACCAGGGTCTGCCACCCACCCCTCTCTCCTTCCGCAAGGGTTACGGCGGGGGTCAGGACCCCCCTCACTGGCACAAGTGGTGAGGCGCAGCAGAGTGAGCAATGCACAGGAGCCAGGGGGACCGAGAGCATTCCCTGCAGGAGCACCTTGGAACCTTTTAACCAAGAAGCAGGACTGTATTTTCAGAGATGTCGCTTCAAAAAACCTGAACATTTCATAGAGTGCCTATGATGCTGATAGAGCACATGGGAACACAGGTTGGTGCGGGCAGGTGTGAAGCTGGAGCAAAAAGCTCTGCTTCATGTTTTGATGCTCAAGCCTTTAGTGAACCCTTCCCGACAACATGATGCAACAACCACAGTGCGGGAAAGGGATGACATAGCCATGCTAACCAATGGTAAAGCGTCCAGCACGTCTCATAGTCTGTGGTCCCACAGCTGCAGAAAGCATCACAGAGTAATGCCCTGCCTGGAAATCCAGCGTGGGCAAAAGGGCAGACATCAAAATGCAAGGTGAGTAATGCACAGATCCCATCTAGACAGCCAAGGCCAAAGAAGGAGAAGCGTTAACTAAAAGCCAACTCTCACTACAGCAACCTGGATTTACCAATGGCCTCCTGATAGGAAGGGAATATTTACTGCACAGAGCAGAGGGAAAGCAAAGGAACAACAAAGTCAAAGAAAACAGCAAAAAATGGTGACTTCAGCAACATGTGCAGGAATTAGTGAAGTGTCACAGCAGGTTACAATTTTGCAGTGTCTTAAAGAGCTCAGGTAGGGCTTGGAACAGACAGTACCAGAGTGCTCAGAAGCTAGAACACTGCAATTGATGCAAGGAGCAACCCGAGTCACAAAGTAACAGTGACCGCTACATAATCACATTTAACATCCCTGTGCAAAAAACAGGACCTGAACTTTGCATCATGCCTCTTACACTTAGAAAGATGATTACAAGAAAAAATGGTCAAAACAGCCTAACTCCAAAAGCAGGGGAATTACAGTTCTTGCGGTCTGTATGGGGGTGTGTTGAAGCGATCTCAGCATCGTCACTGAAAAGGTACCCGGTGCCCCTGAACAAAAAACTGCTGAGAAGCAAGAAAGCACATTGTATGGTCAAACAAAAGGAACAAGAAGTCATTCAGTCTAAGCAGTTGCTTCGTAAGATGGTAGCTAGGAGGGCTGAGAACGAAACTGAAGGCCAAATTGCAAAAGTCAGAAAACAAGCAATCATTTCAGTATATTCAAGTGCAGAACTGCTGAACAGCAGGAGAATGACATTTCTCGAGTGGCTGTGCTGCTAGCAAAGACACGCAAGCTAAGTTAGGTGTTTCTTGAAGTTAGCAATGCTTTCCTTAAGAGGTGGTACAGGCTAACCTGGATGTTGCAGCAGGGATTGGTTAAACTGGTCAAATTCCCTAAGCCCCTGAAAGCAAACAACAGGAGACAAAACAGCTTGATCTCTGCTCAGAGGAACTTGTGCCCCTTCAATCCACTCAAATTTTGGAAGGAAAAGGACAGGACTAAGTGATTAATTTTCAGTCACTTCAAAGCGCGCCTGCTAAACCATTCTGGGCAGGATGCCAGTTTGGTGCCAGCCACATCCCCCACTTGCCTGGGGGGGGGGAGACGAGACACCCCCTCTTGCCTCCCCCCCGGGTGGGGTTCATGCTGCTCGGTTCAGGCTGAGTCCAGAGCTGCTGCCCCACCACTTGGTGCCCAGGTTCGGAGGCATGGGATCCCCTCTCCCCCTGCCCTTGCTCTGGCCCCGATTACAGGGGATTAGCCCCAGGTTTCATACCAGCTCTGGGGTGGTTTAATCTATTCCTTAATATCTGGAAATGAGACAGGGAGCTGGCAAAGTGATTTGGGCTGGCTGGGACAAAAGAAGATTGAGAGAGACTTCCAAGGGATCTGACAAAGCTCGGCAAGTGGGCAGCATAACTCAAGATGAAATTCAACGTTACCAAATGGACAGTAATAAGAACTTGAGAGAATAATCTGCACTACTCGTATACCATGGGGCTCTAATTCAAATGTAATCACTGGAGGAAAATATCTTGGTATCACTGCAAACGGCTCAGTGAAAACATCTGTTCAACATACAATGGTGGTCAAAAAAGCAAGCAAGCTGTTAGGGTGGCTAAAGGCAGAGGCTGAAAAGGATGCTGGAATTATTAAAATGCCACTGTGAACACTGACAGTGGCATCCTCAGATGGAACTGCTGTGGTTACTTCTGGAGGGCACACCTGAAAATACAGAAGGCACAGAAAGGTTTCATCATTCACCAGTCAGTAACGCTTACTGGTCAAGCGCAGTTAAAATTGGTACAATTTAATCTGGAGAAGTGCTAGATAGGAAGAGATTATCGAACGGGTATGAAGAAGTGAACCGGGTGTTTCTATGTATATTTTTTTAAGAGAAAGACAAAAGGTTGTTCAATACAACTGAAGAGCAGGAAACATGACCAGACATAAGGAAACTATTACACTTTTCCTTTCCTTTTCTGTTTTTCCTTTTTCTGCTTAGTTTAAACTCAACCCATTATTAACTACCAGGCATGTTATCACAGAGTCAGAAGCTCAGCAGAAATCACAGAGGCCTACATGGTTATAAGGATACTGCGAACATCCGTAGATATGTCAGGTAGAACAAAAAAAAAAAAAACAAGAGAGGAAAAAAAAGAAGGAAAAGAAAAAAGCATAGCAGCTCTACACCCTCATGCTTCCAGGCATTAGCCAACTTCCAATTAACAAGGATTAAGAAGTAATATCCCCAGTGGGCATACAGAGAGGGTGGACCAACCAACTTGCTCCTGGCAGATGCTGTTATTACGCCAGGCAGGGGAAGAGCTGAGCCTGGGCAGCCCACCCTGGGCAGCTGAGGTCTGGGTGCCCAGTGGGACTGCACACCACCACCCCCGATAGCAGAAGAGGCTGCAAGGGGGGGCTCGGTTACCCCAGCTCCACCTCACTCCTGGCGAGGGGGGAAGTTTTGCATCTGTTGCTTTGCAAGCAGAGGGGGCGTCCCTGAGGAAAGGAGAGGGGATGGATATTTTTTCCACTCTGCATTGGTGGGAGGAATACATATGACTTAGTCCATTTTACAGCAAGGAAGCGGAGTGTGGGCACCTCCTGAAATTAAGAGAAAATCGGCTTGAGCAGGCTTTGAAGTCCGGAGCAATATGTACACCAACCTCCTCCTTAGGGCAACCTGTAGCACTGGCATGGCACCAGACTCCTCTTTGCTAAATGTTTGGTACCGATTGCTCACTGTGGGGGTTTCGGTACCCCACATTGAAGCATCCAGCATTGGCCACACCGCCACAGACCAGCAGTCTGACCTGACCCAGGTCGCTGCCAAAACACACCACGCACCACAAACAGTGTGTCGTTATCTCCCCCTGCAAAATGACATTCCTGGCTTTGGCATTTTGAGTAACACCAAAGCCCAGATGTAACCAAGTGGAGTTCAGACATCGGCTTTCTCCTGCTGATAGTTGTGAAACATAACCTAGCTCATGTTCTCATCGCTAGGTTGACTTGCGAGGAGGTGAGGGAAAAAAAAAAAAGCACAAGTTTTCATCCCTAAATAAGCAATCTAATCAATCTAATACCAAAATTACACTTGAAATTAGCTTCATGCAGATATGAAGATGCACAAGTACTGCCGTGCTGCCAGGAGGAGAGCTGTGGCTCTGTACATGCACGAGCGATAAGAGGCTGAGCTCGATCTGCCAGCCCTATTCTGACTTCTCCAGCACCCGCTCCAGAAGGGTAAACAGAGATTAACAAGGAGGCTGCATTTCTTAAACAGAAACTTGTCTTATTGCATACCCCGTATTCTGCTTCTTTTGGTGCAAGCGGCATTCTACAGGGCGATGAATAAGGAAAGGGTGCAGGCAATGCCACGTACGTGTACATGGTGTTCGCATACATGTGTCGCGATGGCAAAATAATGGACAGAGACTGCGCACAGGTACCACCAATTTCTGCAAGTTGGTTTTTATCACTGTTGTTTTTAAATGCCCTGTAGAAATAAAAAATAGCAACCGCTAAGGATTTTACTGTAGATATTTCCACTAAACCAAACCTTATCAAACGTGGGATGTTTTACAAAATCATAACTGTGTTTCAGAAGAAACACAGGGGAAAATTGGGAGGAATACAGAAACATCCAACTTAAATATCTTTGGGTTGAAAAGGTTTGACTTTTCACATAAAAATATTTTTTTGCTTGGGATTTTTTTAATGTTTTTTTTCATGTATTATTGTAATACAATTCTACAAAGAAACACAATATTGTTTGACTTAAGATGGAAATCCTCTCAAAATTTTCCTTTCAAAACCATCAAAGCATTTACCTTCTATTTCCATCCAGAATGAAGCCAGATTTCTCAGTCCTGATGAAACAGAACACAGCCAGCTCAAGCAATGAAAAAAAAAAAAAAGCAGAAGCTGGAATGGACACAAGTGACCTCCAAAACCAAGGAGATGAAAACATGTAAGGAAAAAAAAAAAGACCCAACCCCACAACAGTTCACTGTGCATAATTAATAATATGGTGCTTTCTCCCTGTTGCATAAGACATGAAACATTTGTGAGAGAAAAGTGGGGTGGTGTATGACTAGGAGCCCTGTTAACTGTGACTTCTCTAAAGGAGAGGCTGGGCAGATGTCCCACCTGCCAGCAAGCAAATCATTTAATCTCTGTACACTTCAGTTTTCCATGCTATAAATCAAACTGACTGCCCTCAGAAAGTAAGTTTGGGGATTCTCAATTAGTTAATGTTCATAAATGACTGTGCAAACACAAGGTAGTATTAACCAGGGAACCGTCTTTCTTACACTACTGTCTGTTAAACAACCAGGAGCTAAATTTCTCACTGAACATTTACAAAAGGGAAGGCAGCCTTAATGCTCCACAAGGAGAAAACTACAAAGAACAGATTTTCAGTGCATGCACTTCTCCTTGAAATAAACTGTGTTAAAAGCACTTTACTTAAAAAGCAGAATGACAGTAGCATCCTGCTAAATATAGATGACTCACCACAATTTAGTAGTGAACATCCCTAAAGAGTACCATTTCAGTATTGCTTAACCTGCTGCATAAATTTAAGCATTCTCCTGTGGTTACAGTTTGGACCAAGACACTCGGGACTACTACTGGCATCCACTGACCTTCACTGGGTCATGAAGCCTCTCTGAGCCTCACTTTCTCCATCTGTACTGTTGATATAATAATAAAAACTCATCTCCCCGGGGAAGGCAGGAAAAATTATTTCTAAGTTTCTTAATGACTTTTTTATGCCATACTTTGTATATCCATATTGCTACTGAGCAGCTAAATATAGCTGTTCTTGGGGCACTTTCAGGTCCCTCAGAGAAGGCAATCTTACAAGAGAAAACTGGGGTTTAGGCAAGACTGAAGAAACAGAGATAAAGGATCAGCTTCCAAAATAAGGGAAGGATGCTCACTTCAGAGATGCAGGAAGTAGTTAATGCATCTGTGCCTACTGCTGGGGACCAAGGTCAGGTTGCAAGCAAAATGATTTATCTACACGTCACAAAACCACACAGCTTGACACAAATGGCAATCTGTTCCAAAAAAAAAAAATAAATGCATAAGCATGGAAGAGCAAGGGACTGCCACCGTCCTCTTTTGCTAGGGCTAAAGGACCTGCTGCAGGGCTGGGAAGGGTACGTGGGCTGGCACAAGGGTGCTGTGAGGCCAACACTTAAACCCTCAGTTTCAGCTGTGATAACCTCAGACCGCCAGGAAGGTGACTTCAGGTGAGGACTAGAAAAGTTGTGTGAAAAGTTGCAGACCTGCTGTTGCATTGATGCACTGCTGCCAGCTGCACAGGCGCACCCCTAAGCCCCCCCCCCAGCTCTGGTCTTGCAAGATCCAGCCGTAACGGACTGTAACGCACCGACATCACACCTGTTGCAATACTATGTCACAGGATCCATACACCATGCAGTTAAAAAAAAAAAAAAAGTCAGTTCTGCAGTTTAGCTGTACCCGATGTGCGATTTCTAACACATTTGACAATTTGCAGTGTGCTATTCCTGGCTACGGCGCAGGATTGGTTTGCAATCACAGGTTCGGTTTCAAAGCTCTAAACAGAATTCCCTCCTATCTTTCCTTAAACTTCTCTAGGGAGCCTGAAAAATATTATTTCCACAAAAGTTATTACACTCATAATGCTTTAGAGGGAAAACATAGGCACTGCCCCTGCCCCAGGAGCATTGAACATGGGTATTATAGGCCCAAAGAAAGCAGGCATCTAGCTCTGGTTAAAAAGAATCATTGCTATTCTACAAATTGCAAGACAACATAAGAAAATGGGACTATAATACTGGATTGACATTTCACTACAGAGTCTGACTAGATTTTATCATAGGCATAAAGTGTGAGAATGCCAAAATGACCTCCAGGGACCTTTTTCCCCCACCGCTTTCCATTTGTTTGGCATTAAGTATTTCTTCTGTTTACACATTCTTACAGTTTCTTATCCTTTAACTTTTAAACCTTTCATTTAGGCATCGCTTTGCATATGACCTCGTCATTTTTTTTCTCTATCCTCTAAACTAATTCAAAGCCTTGAAAAGGAAAAAAAAAAAAAAATAAAAAAAATTCACTCTTCCTAACCAGACCTGGCAACCCAGAGCAGAAATATGCTTACTGATCTTCTACAAATGCTGTTTAGATAAAAAACTCTCCTGATTTTATGTCACCTTTCATGAGTGTATGTTTGTTCCTTATACCTCATCAGGGTTTTCTTTTCAAATTCAAGAACCACCAAAAATATGGCCATATGGTATAACACAGAAGTAACTGTGTACCCCAGCTATTTTCATCTACTACTGCCTTCTGAAGACTTTTCCTAAGACAAAAAGAAAAAACATAAGCTTGAGACACAGGTGGTTCATTCAGGTAATCTTCAAGCCTTAAAGGAAAGAGCAAGAAAAAGCATTACACTTTTGCAGATAAATATTTCATGGAAAGGTGTGTTTCTCTGCCTAGTTGTCTCCATAATCATTGTCCCCACATGCCTTCAACCAAACCCAGAAAATTAAATACTGAGTCAATCTTTTTGCCTAAAGAGATAATTAAACGCCCCTTTAATTTTAACCTTAAACCTGGTTACTGTTATGTGTTTCTGCAGGGGTATCACATGAGAGAAACACTTCATCACTTATACACCTCTAACTGCAGTAGGCACAGTAACTTTCGAGGCAGTTACACCTTTGCGACGTCTGCAGGCAGAAGATTGTGGCATTGAGACCCTGAAAGTCATTGAATTCATTTTCCAAACTGGGAAAAGTTCAAAAAGTAAACAAACAGCACAAAGTGTGAAACAGCTGAGATTATTTCTTTCCACTAAATGCTAATAAACTTTTCTTTTTCGTAATTCATCTCTGAAGTCAGCAGGTGCAATCTCCATTTAATGCATGTGACTCAGACTCCCATATATTTTCTGAGGATGGGGCTCAGTGTGCTTTCGGGGCTGAAGCGTTTGTGGAAAGTTCACCTTGTCCATCACAAGACCGGTTTCTCGGCGGGTCCTGGGCAGGGAGGAATGGCCTGCTGCGCCTCGCAGGGCAGTGAGAGCCAGGCACGGCTACCCAAGCAGCAGGCTCCATCCAGATCCAGACTGCCAGGAAGTTTCATCCAGACCTTGCTGAGACGTCTCTGGTAGTCTTGAGAGAGATCCTGTCATTTCTTACTGTCCTCCGCTCTCGCAGGGATCAATTGCAGCAGGTTTCCCAGCAGCAAAGGTGGCCAGCAGTAGTGCCCAGCTGGCTCAGCAGAGCTGTGCGCTGCTCACTGCTGAGCAGACCTCCGCAAAACTACTTCGTGGACCTCTGCAGAAACGAGCAGACCTTAGGGAAATTACCTTGCAGACCTCAGTAAAACATAACTGAACAGGCCTGCTCTAAAGTTTGGCATTACTTGAAAGAAGGCATCACCACCTGATCAACAGATGAGTCTGAACGCTTTGCACTCTGCAGCTTCTTCTGTTGCCCTTTATCACAAGCAACTCTGAGCGCACTCCAGCAATGCACTCAGTGATGCGAGTAGCATCTGTCACATGGGATTCATTCCCTCACCACACAGAGGGCCGGGGTACGCACCTTATTTTGGAAGGGCTTCTGGGGGTGGGAGGTGATGGAGTCATTTGGGTCTCTCTCCACATCCCCAGGGAGTAAGCATTTATCTTAGAGATGAAGGAGCCGGCCATGCACCCAGGAGGAGAAGGGAGAGGAGGCAGGGGGACCCCCCTCGGGTGACAGGGAGGGTTCTGGGCAACCTGTCACCATTTCTGCAGAAAGTTCCCTGCTGCCTCAGGGCCCGAAGGATAGACGGGAGTTTTCCACCCGGGCCAGCTTATCAAGGGGCTAGGCCCAGACAACCCAGCACGCCGTGCAGCCCGCCTCAAAGCAAGTTTTACGGCACCGTAGGGAAAACAAACCCGGGCACGGTAGCAGTCAGAAGGATTGGTGCAGGGGAGGCGGCGAAAGGAGCCGAGCGGAGCAGCGCTCTTTCCCCACCCTTAGCCTGCAAAAAGCGGCTTCACCCGCCGCCGCATTTCCGAGCATCACCGGCGGGACCGCAACCAAAACTTCCCCACCCGGCTCGGCGGACGGGGCATCCCCCCCCGTGGGGAGGGGTCGGCGCCGGGGATGGGGCGGGCGCCCCATCCCCGGCGCCGACCCCCCCCCCACGGGGGAGGATGCCCCGTCCGTGGGTACCGCGCCCCGCTCCACCCGCGCAAGCACTCACCTCGCAGGGCCAGGAGCGCGGCCAGGGCTACCGGCACCCACCTCCCGCCTCCGCCGGGGCGCCGCCGCGTCATGCCGGGCCGCCGAGCCCTTGCCTTTCCCCGCAGGTGCCGCCGCCGCTGCCGGTACCGGTACCGGTACCGCCGCCGCCGTCCCGGGACCGCCCGCTCGCGGCGAGGCTCCGCCGTGCCCCCCCCGGTCGCCCGGGGAGGGCGGCAGGCGCGGGGCCGGCCCGAGAGCGCAGCCTGGCGGCCCCCAGCCGCCCCCGCAACCCGCCGGGCTGCGGCTGTCACCCCCCGCGCGTCCCGTCCCAGCAGACCAGAGGCACGTCCCACCCCCACCCACCCCCCCTTTTCCCTTGCGGGGGCCACCCACCAAATGGGGGGTCCCCGCCAAAGCCGGTGCCGCTGCATCCGTGGGGATGCTTGCGCGGGCGGGGGTGAGGAGTGGCGGGGCAGCAGGGGCTGGAGATCGCACCCCCACGGGCTTCTGCGGATCAGCCCGGCAGCGTGGGGGCTTCTTCTCTCCCGGACCTTGCCTACAGCCGCGTGGATGAAAGAGGATGGCGGCACACAGGTGAATGATTTGGGACAGGGTGCCGCCGCAGCACAGGTTATAAGCATCACTGGCTTGCTGTTCCGAGGTGCAACTCCGCTCTTCAAGAGAATGGGGGACACGAGCACTCAGGACCCCTAAAACTCAGACCAAAAGCACTGGAACAGGCTGCCCAGGGGGGTTGTGGAGTCTCCTTCTCTGGAGATATTCAAAACCCACCTGGACAATGTCCTGTGCAACCTGCTCTGGGTGACCCTGCTTTAGCAGGGGGGTTGGACTGGGTGATCTCCAGAGGTCCCTTCCAGCACCTGCCATTCTGTGAAGATATCTCTGAAGGGAGTAAGGCCGTTTTTAGAGTTGGGGCCCCGGAACACTACATAGCACAAGAATCACCAAGGAGGGTGTCATTTAGGGTCGTGAGCTTAAGTAATTGCAGTCCTTAAGGCTACACAGAAAAATCAATCAACCAAAATCCAGCACGATAGGCATCGAGCATGTACAATAGAGGGTGGGAAAGGAGGAAAGGAGCCCTTTACAAATTTAGGGCCGTCATCCGGGGAAAGGATCAAAGAGGAGAGCTCAACACTAACCGACTCCATCCACATGCCCAGCTCCCTGACCACGTTAGTTTTGCTCTGTGAAAACAAGCAGTTTGGTTAGGATGATCATCTAATAATTCTGCAAAGTGAACAATTGCTTCATTTCTCCTACCCAAAGTCTCCTCCCCACCAAAGCACAGCTGTGCAGCCTTTGCATCCTGCAGGCAGCCAGTCCACCAGCTTCTCCCTACCTCCTGCCCAGCCAGAGGCTTGGGGAGCATCCCCATGCCCAGCCTACCCTATAGCTCAGTCACCTCTCAGGTTTTGGCCTCTTCAGTCACCTCAAAAAGCGCCCTGACCCTTTATGTGACTGCACTCCCACTGAGAAAGGGGGAGCTGCACCTGGGAGTGGAGAAGACAAGGAAAAGTGTCTGGGGTAGCTGAACGGAGATGACTGAGCAACAGGAAAAAGGCAAAGCTGGTGCCTGTGGAAACACTAAGTGGGAAACTGGCTGCCATCAAATCAGCCTAGGCTAAGCCCTGCCTTACCCAGCACCAAGCTTTAGCACCCTTCCACCAGAGGACTAGGCAAAAATGTCACTCCAGCAGTCCAGGTCTACCGATCTTCTTGGTTTCAGAAAAAAAACCACCACTAACTCTATTTTATGAGGTGCAATGCCTTACCTGCCCTCATCAGGCAGCAAAACGCCTGCTAACTCTCATGTGGGCTGGGATTTTGTTCAATGAGGGGTGGTACAATGGAGTGCACAGGCACCGCATGGTGATTCAGGGGATGTAGCCCCAGCCTCTTTCCAGGTCTGTCAGGTGCCTGCTGTGTGTCCTCAGGCATCAAACCCGACAATGCGGACCGTCTCATAGGTCCTGTGCCCTTGCAAAACACACTCTACACCAGCCGCGCCATAAGCAGGCAGGCAAAGAGAGATTTTTGCTCCATTTAAGAAGCCAGCGAAGGCTCAAGTCTTTCCTGATGTCCAACCTAAACCTGCCCTGGTGCAACTTGAGGCCATTTCCTCTCATGCTATCACTTGTTACTTGGGAGAAGAGACCGACCCCCACCTCGATACACCCTCTCTTCAGGCAGTTGTAGAGGGTGATACTCCTTCAGATAATGTCCGGGGATGAAAAGATGCAAAGACAAATCAAGTAAAACCAAGAAAAAATGCATATTCTCCCCAGGACTGATGCACTGCTTTCCTGATCTGCCAAGACTTGGAAGCTCTCTTGACCTAATGGAAATAAGTGTGTTTTTTAGTTAAGGACACACTGCATTTGGCAAATGCCATCCCAGCTCGCTTTGGACTGTTCCTTGCATCCCGCTGTGCATCAGCTGGCAGGTAAACAGCAAAGATCAGTTCGCCCTGTACAGTGGCTGAATTAATGTGCTTCCTAAAGAGCGCAGTGAGCATAATGTGAATCAAGAGCCTGGTGGTCAGAGGAAGAATTTCTGCCCAGAATGGACCCAGATGACTCTCTTCTGACCAAAGCTCGTAGGAGCGGGGAGTGTTTTAGTCATCTTTGGATCTGGTCACCACAGCAGATACTATGTCATACCTGCATAACACAGTGACACAGCAAGTGACTTTAGCTGCTTGTTGCAGCAATTGCAAGAACAATCTGTGGCCACGCTCCAGAAGGATGGAGCAGCCACAGGGAATAATAATCTTCAGATGCACCGGTCAATCCTCTCACCCTGGCTCCCTCTCCACCTTACCACCACTTCCAAAAATAGCTTGCAGATTGTACAGAAAGGACGTGGACGAGGAGATATTGTTCCTGGAACTCTGAATTTCTACTTGAGTTGCCCTTGAGCCTTCCCCAAAATATTAGGCTTATGACAACCATTTATTCAAGTGAATGCAGCACACTCCAGCTGGTTGGATGCTAGAGCTACGAGCAGACAGATATATTTGCTGCTCCAGCAGTCTATTTTCCCACCAGTGAATGTCTATACCTCTTTCCTTGGCACTGATGGAATAGCACACCATGGATTGAGGAGATACGTTTGCAACATCCCAGGCATCAGATGCTGAGAGGTGACCACTGCAGGACTCGGTTGTGTTCCGTTGCTCACAAGAACAGACGTGGGATCCTTAAACTGAGTGGTCAAGATATTTGCCAAGACTTTACATGCTAGGTTGGGCAAGGACAGAAAGAGAAAAATGAAACCACTCCCAGCTGCTTTTTCTTTTGAAAAAATTATGATAAGTAATGCAATTCTCATGTCTCAGGGAAAAACATCTTTCTGAATCAAACTTGAGAAGGCAGCTTTTTTTCCAGGATGATGCTTTTTTTCCCCCCTTTTCCCTCAACAAGGCTCTAAAAAAAAAACAGTGGGGATGCAGTTGGGTTCAAGAGCTGCAATAGATGCCAAGTCTTACATCACCTTTGCTGTCTCCCAGCTTGTTACTGGGTTATCTATTGTCAGATGGGAATTTATTGAAGGTGACATTGCTTACAAATTGATCAAAATCAGCTTCAGTGAAGTGTCTTTCCAAGATATAAAGAGATGGATAAAATTCACTCAGTTGGTCATTAATAACTTCAGACTGTGGAATTGGTTATCTCCTTTTGACAGAGGAAATAGAGTTTGCAGATTGAACTGTTTTAATCCTATCTGAGAAGAAATATGATGGACCTTCAGAGATACGCCCAATTAACTGCCTCTGTACCTTTTCAATAAAAAAAATTAAAACAAACCCCTAGATTTATTTTGCTGAGCACCTGCATATACAGAACAGATGTCACCAACCAGAAGAAGAAACAATGATACTCCTGTCAACTTATCTATCCCATGAGATTTTTTTTCTCCTGGCCACAGGGAGAGTTATGTGGGAATACTGCCCCAGGTACAAAGGTTCGTGGTTTTGAAAGCCTGCGTACTGGAATCAGAAGGAGCCTCCGACCTGGGAGAGATGGCTATTTACTGGCTTACTCTCATCTGCTCTCACTGTCCAGAGTCAGGCACAGTCCAACGCAGGCACCGTGAGTCCAATGCTATTGTCAACATCAGCTTTCAGGCAAGCACTGACCATGTGCCAGTCAGGATAACCTGATCCCTGCCACGGCAATGACCCTGCTGGCACGTCGGCCAGGTAGCGACACCTTGGGAATATCTGAGTGAAACCAGCCCTGAAATAACAGGCAAATTTCCGCACTTCTTCGATGCCAGATGGCAGGAGTAGGTGTGTCCATGGAAGCTCGGGTGGATTAGGTGTACTTTCAAACTTCTTGGCGCTGAAGTAGGCCACCATACCGTTTCTTTCTCCAAGGCCACTTTGACCCACACCTAAGAGCTGTCTCTCTCTGCCTGTCCCCGCTTCATGGGAAGGGAGCCGTCCAGCCAAGCTTTGCAAGCACCCAGGAGCTGAGCTGAGGCACTGCTTCCCCTAGACCTTTCCAACCCTTGTGGGCATGCTGGTTTGTCTGGTTTCTTCCTCACAGGTGTGTAGTCCCTGTGACACACTGACTTGGCTTAGTGCACCGCAAGGTGCTCCTTTCTTCAGCAGCACGGGGAATAAATGTGTTTCTACGCACCCCACCCCTGTGATTTCTGACCACCTTGGAGCATGCCAATGCGCTTTGAGCTAACCCACAATCTTGTCAAGTCTCTCCATCTTTTCTACATCTTCTGAGTTTTCCTTGGCTGCTCCCACAGTAAAAACAAACCTCCTCAGCTACAAAAATCCTCTCCTCTCTCTCCTCCTCCTGCCCAGAGACCCCCTGTGTTTCAGTGTACATCTACAAAGCCAAAGCTTCTTATTCAACATTTTGAAATCCTTAATCTCTTTCTCACTCCACTCCCCCAAGCCCATTCCACGCAGACATGTTTGGAACAAATTGCTCCCCAAGGCTTCAACTAAATCTTTTCTTTGGACACTCTGTTCTTGCTGTGGTTAACAACTGTTCGTTGTACCCTGTCAGACATATGCTGCCACCCCTGTTAGCAAATGGTGGATGCCGCATCCACATAAAAGCATTTCATAATGCTACCATTTACATAATAACTCTCTAAATTGTACATCGACAGATTTCTCCAAATCATTACAGTAGGTGAATTAAATCTTCCACTAAACACCAGAAAATGGTAGTAATGACAAGTCTTCTAAGTAGCACACCCCATAAAGCTCAGAAAATGGAAATCAATCACTCTTCCATTTTTTTTTCCCCCAGAACTGCTGAAAGAATTTATTACACACAGCTGTGACAGAAAATAAGTAGATGACAAAATTGAGAAGAAACACACTAAAGTTAGGACTCATGTGGACATATTCCTGCAGTTGTAATACAAAATGGGTCTTCAAGAATCTTGTTTAGTAGCTGTGCTGCAGTGGCTGTGATGGTCTAAAGATATGCGAAGTGCAATAACTTCTACAGAGAAGCAATAACTTTTACTCGGCCATCTGATGTAGTTGAAAAATATCAACACACTTTTGGGCACCTTGACCTGCAGAAGGGCTTCCACGCCTGAAAACTCATCCGTTTTTTCCTTATTACATCCACTGGTCTAATAAAAGATACTGCAGCTTTCTGCATTTCTTAACTGTTTGATGTTCATTGGCAACTAGGAACCATACATCATGTTTTTCAGCCACTTACTTCCTTTTTCCTGTGAGGACTGAAAACGAACAGCCCAGGAAAACAAGAAGCTAAAATCCTTGTGCCAGTGGACATATGGCCACTTCGCTTAACCTTGGTGTCACTAATGGTGTCTGTATCAGTAACTTACTGGATTAAAAGTTATTTTTGCAAGTTGTCTAGAAAGGCCAGAGATATCCCAGGTATCCTGGGTAAAAACCCCAGGGAAATACAGGACTGTCTGGAGAGCACAGGGCAGAGACTTTCACGTTCAGCAAGTGCCGACTTTGTCAAGCCCGCAGAGCGATGCAGGTATCTCTGTAGCAACCCTCACAGCTGCTCAAAATTCAGAAGGGTTGCTTGGCTCAGGGACTACAATATTGTCTATGTTACTCTGCAGCTGAGCAAAGCACCTCTGTTGGACTGAGGCAGGAGAGAGAGCTCACATCTTTGGTATCCACAATGCAGTCCATCCACAGATGAGATAGGCGGCCCATGCAGTGATGGGGGAAGCTATGCATTACTGGCCTAAAGGTCAGTTTGGGCAGGGTTTTCCACCTATAAAGCATGATGCTACTTATTAGCATCATACCAAAGTGACTGTTAAACTTTGGGAAGCATGGACCTCACCCTTGCCTGTCAGCGCTTTCACGTGACAAATGCTCAGCATCTTCTGGGTCTGCCCTTGATCCTCCAAATCAGGGATCTGGCCACATCCAGGGTGACTCCTCCAAAACCTAGGCAGCCATGTTGGAACAATTGAAATCTTCTATTTAGAAGATTTCATGTAAGAAAGGTTTCATATACATAGGAATAAAGAAATATAAAAACAAAACACAAACTTGCACTTTGACGTGACCTGCTGTTTAACGTTTCCAGTTGCCCATGCTCCACTTCAGACTCAAACCTCTCCTTGTAACAGCATTTGCTGTGCTGCTGGGAAGCTGCCCTGAGCCCAAGCCAGCTGATCTTCCTTTCACCTGTTCTGGAAGGAGTCTAAACCATCCTGTAAATCACTGCTGACAGGAATGCAAGTTTCCAAGCTATTATTGACAGTATAGCCTGCTGTTGCTTAGTGTCAGCCATGGGCCACATGGTGTTTGCCAGAGTACATGGCACCTGATGAGTTAACAGTAACTTGGATGTGCACAAATTTAGCTCTGCTGAACATACTGCTTCAGTAAATATGCCATGGCTCCCTATGCTGGGCAGGGTGTGCACCATTCACATTAGCCTGGGCCAGAAAGGGTTCGTTTCACAGCAAAGTGAGACAGAGAGCAGAACTGTCTTTTAAAGACTTTACTATGCTCGCTATGTAGTGAAACAGTTGTCATGTGAGACCATCAGGGCCAGGATTTAAGCCAGAGGAGGAAGTCATCAGGGCTGATTTAAGGACAGCAGGAAGGATTAAATTCTGCCCCCACGAGACTCCAGAGCCAGGAGGTCCTAAGAGCCCGGATCAGCAACTACTGTTGGGGAGGAGAGTGACGGCTCCATGTATAACACAAGGCAGATTTGCATCTCCCACCACAGTCACAAAGACGAAAGGTGAATTTTCAAAACTTGTTCACCAATGCTCTTTCAAATGCCCATTGAGGGATTACAATTCCAGGGTCCACCTCAGTTAACTAACATGGGGCAGAGTACAGGCTCTCTCTCCATTTTGGACTAGGGTGTTAAATAAGTTGGCCAGTAGGATTTGTAAGCAACGTTTTCATGCTCCTAAGTAGCCCAGACACTGTAGTCCCAAGCAAAGACAGCGCTCACTGCCAGAAGGTTTTGTTGCTGAATCTACTCCCAACCAATTTCTGCTTCCCTTTATGCATATAGTGAGACATTTTCTTCTCCCTCCATTGCACAAAACGGTCATTATAGCTGGCAATTACAGCACCAACACTAAAAACTCGTCAGACTCATAGAAGGTAGTGTCCTCTCAGTCCAAACCATGTTTTCCCCAGGTCAGTGCAGCTAACAGTCCTGGTATTTGCCTTTAAGTGTGAACATAGGACTTTGGTCTCCAGAGGAGAGTTGTCAGCCCTGCACCTTCCCTCACCCTGCCTTCATGTAGTGATGCTTAAAAAGCGTATGCTTAAAAAGCAAAGTTGAGTTGTCTAAATGCAAAGGAAAGCCTCTTAATTAGCACTCGAATCGAAAGGAGGCAGGAAAATGAAGGGAAAGCATAAAGTGGTTTAACATTTTCAAGTGAATTTCCTGGACCTTTCCCCTCTCCATCCACCTCTTTTTTTCGGAATCTACCAAGACAACAGCCCCTTTGGGCCAGTTGGACTGAAGAGTGCTGTCTATAAAGCGCTACATTGGGACTGCCAGTTTATTTTATCCTGACGGCACTGATCTATACCAGTGCCTGGTCAAGGATTAATCCCTCTATCAAATTTTAACAGCCTCTTGTCCCTTTAACAGTCCAATTTTGAGCAGGAACCCTTCTTAGACCCTGGATGTCTCTATGGAAACACAACAAGATCGTTTTGTTCTCTCGCAGCATTGTGTGCATATTGAAAAGCACAGTTAAGATATTTTCAAGTGGAGAGTCCAGATCAGCCAATTCTGAAGCTCTGCAAGAAAAATGATTATGCAAATTAAACTCCTAAAGGTGAATGGCAATGAATGCTTTCAACAACAAAACGGTTACAGTATGAGAAATGAGAGCAGCGGTCTCAGCGAGGTGCTTCGCTCAGCAGTACAAAGCCCACTACACCAGTTGCCTTACTTTTTGCTTATCTTAGCAAAACGGTCTGGGACAGAATGGGTCACACTGGCAAAAGCATTTCTGGGGTTTGTAGCTGTTGCTGCAGCATGGCAGGGACTAAGCATAGCCACTGCACACAGAAGTCAAACCTCCAGGAATCCTCACAGGGTCTCTCTCATGTTAAGAGAAAGGAAATAAAGATGGAAAAGGAGAGATGCAGCAAATAGAGCCCTGAGTTCATGACGGGACTAGCAGAGGCAGCAATTTAAGTGTCTGCTTGCCACCACTCTTCGAGGAAAATCTCATCTCCCTTATTTCCCTAGGGCCTTCTGACATGCGGTTGGCAGCAGCCAGGGGTATCTCTCACTTGCTGGTTTCTCCAGAAAAGCTTGGTCTCATGGAGTACTTCGGGAGGGCAGGAGAACATCTCATGCCAGAGGGCACAAAGCCATGCCCGAGGAAATTACTACCTCTTCTCGTCATTGTCCCTTTTTTATTTTTTCATGGCTACCACTCACGTGCCAAGTGCTGCCACTGCACTCACATTCTTGCTATAGACAATACAGAAACAGACCTTTATATGCAAATGCAGGAATTTACTGTCAGTGTAATTGAAATCTTAACAGTCTAATCAAAGAAATATTATTTGCCTAGATCTAACCATTAGAGGAAAAAATAAGGAAAGAATATTATCTGGAAAAAGTCTGAGTGATAGCACAGTTGAAATTGTTTTACAACGCTTACTGGCAAACATCCCGTCTTACTCTTTGCAGGGAGGAGCACAATGCTGATATATTCTTCGTCCTCCATCTAAGGTCCATACAGATCTGGGTTTATACATTTCCTAGCAACATGTTACACCTCACTCCTCCTTCCCTGGTTTGCAAGTCCACACTGCATCCAGATTTACTACATATAGAGACCTTTTACATATATTGGATTTTCTTCTTTTTTCTCTTTAACACTGGTTTTGTCCAGCTCTCACGTCTGCATTTCGTTATGTGATCTCGGGTCTACAGTGGTATCCTGCACCTCTTTTCGCGTCACCCTGTGCCCGTTCTCCTCTGCACTGCATCCTCTGACCCCTCTTTCGAGGCCTCTGTTATGACACCATGCCTGCATTTCTCTATACTGTATCACTATGAGGAGCAGGGAGCATGTGATCTCCACTCAGGCAGTCCTTTTGAAAACAGGGGCCTGTCAAAAAGATTTGAGGTACCAGCTGTTGAGTGTTGGTCAGCCTGAGAGAGCATGCTCTGCTTGGGGAATGTGTAGTCCTTCAAACCCAGCTGGAGAACTATAGAGGATCAGACTTTTAGGAAACCAATTGGAGCTTTCATCTTGGTAAGATTCAACTCAATTTAGCTAAATTAAGCCCTTAATAATAAATTCACTTTTTTCTTCATC
Source organism: Gorsachius magnificus (assembly GCA_034008185.1). Classification (NCBI taxonomy): domain Eukaryota; kingdom Metazoa; phylum Chordata; class Aves; order Pelecaniformes; family Ardeidae; genus Gorsachius; species Gorsachius magnificus. The sequence continues at coordinate 128,873,976 of CM067081.1, forward strand.
TGCATGTTCTTCAAAGGGATGCGCTGGTCCAACCTATGGGGGGCTTCATTACCAGTGGGCCCTTGGGTGCAACTGGAATATGAATATGAAAATTCTGAGAAGTCCTAGTTACCACCCCCAGTGCTATTCAGTCTGTCTAGACACATCTAAAACTGAGCATAGACCAGGTTGAATTTTTTCAAATTAATTTTTACCAAAAGTGTTTTTCTTCACATTACATCTTTTTGTGGAGAGATTCCAGTTTGAGCTTCTCAAATACAGAAAAGGTTTGAAAGGTTTTTTTTCTTAAGCTTTGAATTGAAAATGTTGCCTATGAGGCAACTAAGTTGAGCAAAAAATAGTAATTAAAAAAAAAGTTTCTTACTTAAAAAAAATTAGCAAATTAACAATTTCAGCAGGGTCAATATTCAATTCAGACTAGATTGCTTGGGGCTTTGACCAGTCACTTCTTCAAAACCTCTAAGGACACAGACTCTGAAACTTCTGAGCTACCTATGCCAGTGATTAATTATCCTCAGCAAAAAGGGCCTGCCTCCGTCTTCTTGATGGCTTCCACATATGCAATGGAAGACAGGTAGGTGTTTGTTCCCCTGACCCTGCTCTTCTCCAGGCTGAAGAAAGCCCAGCTTCCTCAGCCTCTCCTTGTTTTCACATGTGGTGGTGGATCAAAGCCTCTACATCACCGCAACAGTACTTCATCTCAATCCCATTTAGTAGGTAGAGAATCACAGCAAAATCGTGCTGATAGCAGGGCAAGCCAACCAACTCAGTTTTTCTCAGAGTGGTGTCTGCCCTAACATATTTTAACAATTTAAAATGTTTGTAGGACAGGCAAGGTCTAAGTGACATCCCTGGACATACTGTTTGAGTGATAACTCAGGCAGTACTTAATTTTGGGACTGGGTTTACACTTGTGCATAAGGTTATGTTTGGACACCTTGCACAGACTCCAGATCCTACCTCCAGCAGCTCAGAGCAGCTTTTTCTGAAGTTATCCTCCCCTACCCATTCAACTCCCAGTTTAAGATGGCACAGATTTCTTCTGAGCATAGAAATATCAGCTCCAGTTACCAGGGATACTATGTTCTATAATGATTTCCAGGAGGTGTCATCTCCAAGGATGAATCCTCCCGAAAGAGAACAAAGCAGCTGGGTTTCTCTAGGAAGGCAAAGGCAAGCAGCTACAAACCAGATTTTTCAGAAGCATCTCAAAATGTATCTTGATGTTGTGAAATGAGCACAGTCCTCATCTTCCCAGGAGCCCAGAGCCACAGAGCAGGTCTTGACCCTCCTCAGATAAACAACACTGTTGATTCTTTCCTCCTTAGCCCCATTCCTCATTACTCACATGTTTCTAGTAAGAAAAAAAAAATCAGAGGACTGTGCAATGATGCATTCACGGTGTTCGATTGAAAATTTAAAACCTTCCCCATTGGATTAAGTAAATGCAGTGAGTAACATGCAATCAAGGGCCAGAATATGCCTTGGCCTGCAGCCCAATAAATGAATCCTTAAGGAGCTGGCATCTCACTTCCCCACAAATATAGCTCTCTGCTCATTACCGATCCAGTCTGAAATACTGGGGAAGACTACAGGAAAACAGACACCCGGCAGAGACGCTAAGTTATTTCCCCACATACTGATTTATGCAGCGATACTTCCTAAATCACTAACACGGGGAGCACAAGCTGTGCAGTGAACAGTAGCCCCAAGGTGTGACATGGAGGTGCACAGCAGAGCTCCTACAACAGCCTCGCAAGTCCTACAGGTAGAGGTATAACAGCAAAGTCTTCAGTGCAGCAACAGCAATGTGGGGTTTGGACTGACACCCACTTCGCAATCATTTGGCAGGGGGTCCTTCCCTGCAGTGCAAAGGGGCAGCAGTTCAGCTTAAGCCTGCTTTCCCTAGGCTGCTTGATGTTGAGAGATGGGCCCACAGCAAGGGCAGCTAATGCCCTTACAGGACCCAGGAGCTCCAGCCTAGCTAGCTTTCCTCATCACCTTGGTCATGCCTATAATGAGGCATAGCGACTTTACAGGCAAATTCCCCTTCTTTTCTATAGTCCCGTGTTACAGTTTCAGCCCACCAGAAGGCAGGAACCCACACACCCCTCATGAGCAAAACTTCAACCTCTGGTGATCCTGGTACCCAAAATCCACATCATCTACAGCATCACCAGACATCCACCTTCGCAATGCTTCTCCTGCCTCCCTTAAATAGCCTTCCTCAGCTTATTTCTCCTTGGAATCAAACTTGGCCTCCAAGAGGGAATGGCTGCAAAGACATAAACTGGGACATTTATTGAAATAGTAGGGAATTCATTAAGCATGAAAGCTTCAATAGTCCAATATTTCACTAGTGAGCAACACTGCCTTCCAAAATAGTCTCAACATTTTTTTCAGGTGCGCTCTTTCTCACATTGTATCTTTATTTCAGGTTGTACAGCACCAAGCATGCTACAGCTGACATTCGGGTATGGTATTCCTAGACTCTACAGCTGTAGAAATAAATGTGATATGCCTAATTGGAGGTGTGATCCAGGCTTTAAATTATACAGTCCTGTCAAAAACTGAATTAATCATGTACCTTTCCCCAGCTCAGCTGTACCCTACCCATTAATCCATCTTCACTGAGATGTATTCTAGTGTTACAAATAACTCATCAGTTTCAAAGGCATTTCTCCCCAAACTATCCCCACGCAGGACAGACAAGATTCAGATTCAGCCTTGGGCTAGCGATGCTTTTCTAGGCATAAAACCCCTGTACAACAAAAACCCTCTCATCTTCAATGTCTGACGGTCTTGAAGGGATAGAAATGGGAGCTTCATGCTATTAGAGAAGGGCAATTCCCAGATGCACAAAGGGGACACATGTCCTGAAAAGACTTGAGATTTTAATGCTATGACTTTTTTTGCATAGAAATGCATTTGAGTCATTTTTAAATGGTTGCAGAGCTAATTCCCTTTGAGTTCTGCACAGTTGGATCCATTGAAATGGAGGCAGCTTTGTTCACAGTACGAGTATTGTTGTAGTTGTGAAGGCTTTAGGCTGTAGCTGAGACAAAGTTTGTAGGGAAAGGAATTAATTTTTATTAGATCAGCTAAAAGATGGGGGGGGGAAATCAAACAATCTTTTGGGCACACAAAGCCTTCAAGATTAAAAACAATAAGTCTCTGGATATAAACACTAGGGAGCCAAAGAGGAGAGAGTTCTTCCAATAAGCATTTTAAGCTCACTAAAGTATTCCAGGGCGCTTTTTTGTGATAGTAGTTGGCATGCAATGGACTAAAAAGTTATCAGGGATACTTCAGCATGAGCCACATGGATGAGTTACACTTCTGCACACATGAGGAACAACTCCATCATCAACTCATTTGAAAAAAGCTTATCTGGCACTCCACTTGCTCTCATCCACACAACACAGCATGGCAAATACTTTCCCTCTCCAGCTGACACCAGGCACCTGCAGGTCACTCTTGGCTGTAAGAACAAACGGTTATACCCAAAGAAAACCTTTTCTGCTGGAGTTTAATTTGTTTGGTTTGGTTTTTTTTTCCTGGCTGTTCCTAAAAAGTGCAACAAGTGATGACATGAAGGGCAGTAATATGTACTGAAGAAGTCTGAAAAGAAGCTGAAGTAGCAGAATGTCACAGCTTCAGCTGGGAGCAAGCCACGATTGCCAGCCCTAATATTTACAGTGGTTGGAAAGTGCACACATATACAATTTAATGTTTCTCCAAAAGAAAGCAAGCTCGGCACTCCCTAACCCTTTGTGAGAAGCAAAAGGGGTTGCTTCTTGGGGACGGTAATAGCAGGAAGAGCAACGCTTGTTACAGAAATAATATGCCTTTAGGAGGGGTAAGGTAAGAGGAGTTAACCTGGCAAGATCATGTATTAAGAGTACCCACGGTCAACCCAAGCCAAAAGTTTCTTGGCCTCTTCCAAATATAAGATGTTAGCAGTCCCTGCTAGCTTTGCATCCCTTGGGGTCTGTAGGCCTCTCACACCACAAAAAGAGGAGGAAAACCTCTCAGTCAAGATCAGCTTTGAGCTGAATTAAACTCTAAGAGGCCCACTGGAGACAGACGAAGGTAGTGGCAAAAAGTCACCTCCCTCAGTGCTCTGGACACCAAAAACATTTTCAGCCTGATGGGGAAAGCACTGCCCCAACCTGAGGCTCAGACAGGTCTGCAGCAGGCTGGTTCAGACTGGCCACCAGTGAGTGCCAAATAGGTACAGTGAAATAAGGCAGAGCAGAGTGCCCACCAGCTAATCCGGAGAGAAAACACTTACCTACCCTTTCCCGAAGCAGATGGTGCAATGAAGCTCACCTGGGATGGAGCAACATCAGAACCTCACCACAAGACCCAAGCCAAAGGGTTTTTTTGCTGCTATTTAAGCAGGCCCATGGACACCAGGGTATGACCCAACCCAGCTTTTCAGTTGGCCCTGTTTATATGATAATAGCCATCAGCAAAACCACAAAGGAAGACTTTCAAGGCCCTGTCGTTTGCCTCTATTAACAGCATTTCCTCATTTAGGTCTCACAAGTTTCCTAGCAACATCCTTGCATGCACATTAACACATATATTAGATCTTTCACAGACACCTGTAGAACAGTCAGGGCTGGAAAACTTAGCTTTCATGTTGACTCCGAGGGGAAATCAATTTGCTTCAAGAAGCAAACCCCTTCAAGGCAACAAAGGCTACCAACATGCTCACAACACATTCATGAAACCATGGAGCTCTTAGTGAAGGGAGCACTCGCTGCATCCGATTTCATTATTGGCATTTTCCATGTAAGAAGGCAGTGGGTTATCCTCTCCCTGCAGCTTTCAAAGAGGGCAAATGGCAATACACAGAATAATGCTCTGAGTAACACATGAAGAAGTCTGAGTAGCTAGCCAGGCAGGCACTGGACACAGGGTCAAAAGGAGCACTTCTACACAACCTGTGTCAAACCCTCCATGTGGCTAGTGTCTGCCTGTTCTGGCAGCCGGATGCTACCCTTATTGCTCACTGCCTGAGACAGTGGCTTTCTTGCCCAAACTAGCTAGAGGATGGGTTCACCTTCCCCACTACTGCCTCAGTGAATCCATCATGGAGGAAGGACTTGTCCCAGTCTGCTGGGTGGGTTCGAACTTCACGCTTCATGCACCAACAGTGTCTGCACACCAGGGAGATGAGGATTCACCAGGTGCCCAGAGCAAAATCTCAGTAACTAGCAGGAATGAGAAAATCCTCTTTGTTAAATCTCACTTGCAGCAGTGACACAGGGATAAATAACACCCCGGGCTGGGGCGGGGCAGGGCAGAAGTCATGCCAAGTTCCTCATACCATTAATGTACACCAGCACCTCCCAGGAGCAGCAGATCACCAGCATTTATCTATCACATTTGCCGTGAGAATAACACAGAGCTGCATAACTGTCTTGGACTGAAATCACCTGGGGGCTCCTAGACAAACAAGGAGCATTTGGGACACCCCTCAAGGTGATCATGACAGACTTGAGGGCTTGGAGGTCACAACACTCCCAGTCCTCCTCACCCTGTGCTCTATTTCCCTTCTCTGCAGGAGTAATTTGAACCACAATTTTTCACTTGGCTGGAAAGTGATTCAGAGCACACTTTGAAGCCCAAGCGTACCCCACATTTTGCCCTGCCGAAGCTTCACGCAGCAGAGACGTGTACAGTGCAAGAAAATTGCCTTGAGCTGAAACACACACTTTAGGGAGAGTACTTGCTTTTGAGGCAAAGACAGCATTGTCTTGACTGTTGCCTAAAAATGGCATCATGAGAAACATCCCAATTTGCTGCTGCCTTTCAAGTGGGGTTTCCAGCCCTGGGGAAGGCTAATGCCGGTGTGCAGAGCTCCTCCAGACTTGGGGGGAAGCCGGTGCCTTGCAGGGCCGTGCCCTGGCAGGGAAATGGGGCGAAGCCACCACTGGGAAGTGTGCGTCTCTGATTAATGCTCTCAGGCTGCCTGTTGACAAAATCAGCAAGAGGATTTGTAATGCCTAAGCTTATCATCATCACGCTTTGAGAAAATCCCTCTCCAAGAAACAGTGTAAATAAGTAAAGTTTTACAAGTTAGCGGACTCTCCTAATTGAGTAACCCTTGTAAATTAATAACATTGAAGTAAATGTGCAAAGACTCTGACGACTTTCTGGAAGATGTCTAATAAGGTTCAGGTTTACTAAAGTGCCCAGAGGAGCTGGTCCCCAAACCTTACCGTAATTTGTTGAGACACTAATGATAGCTAACTTCCAAAGGTTTATTCAAGAACATGGGTATAAGGGCAGCAGAACCATCAGCAGGTCTTCCCTCCCGACCCAGCCAGGTGCTAGTTCTTCCATTCCTACTACCTTGCAGTCCCATAATGAACAGTGTGTGTGTGTGTGTGTGGTTTCTCTCCTTTCTTTGAGGAGGTCCTGTGGTACATCAGTGAAAAAACATCCTTGGGGCATCTTTCAGAGCCAACGCAGAAAGTCTCAGGGGGATCTCTGTGTGTTGCTGTTCCTTGCCTGAGGGCTCCACATCTTCCCCCCCTGAGCAAACGTTTAATAGTTTAGCACCAATAGGTGAAACATCAAAAAAATGCTTGGTTTCTATTGCCATTTTTGTTGCACCTTTCGCTTTGCCTTCCCCCATTCCAGACATTACCAGCGTGATCTCCCTCAGGAGAAGCTGTGGTTGGGTGAATAATGCAGAGTGAATATACTTTTTTTTTTTCTTTGGATGAACTTTGTCTTTCTTTGCTCATGGACACTGACAGCAGTTCCTGCTACTGCATTCACTGTTTGAATCTATTAGGCCATCCGCACTGTATTTATTTTGACTTTAATGGCTGTGAATATTCACATGCCTTCAGTCACATTGCTCAGAGCTTGCCCACCCATAAAATTGCGCTGTTGTTACATGCATTTAGTTGAAAGCCCCCGCCTTCTCACACACTCTATAGGATTGGAAACAGCTTATGATGATCCAAGTTAAGTCTGTAAGGAAATTATGAATTAAAAAGCAGATGTAAGCCACTTTTACACTGACATGAGAGAGCTCAGGGAAGAGATTGCACTGCTTTAACTAACCCAGGACAGGGCCATGAGCGAGAAAGGCCTTAGATGCTGGAGAGGTGCCTTCTCTCAGATTCAGCCATGCCCATGGAAGAGCAGATGCACCTCAGCTTGGTCTCGCTGCCCTTGTGAGGATGGAGGGCCTACACAGCACTGTTGGGAGACCAGTTCACAGGAGCCTTCCCAAATCCAAGCTACGGAAAAAACAAACAGATTAGCTGAAGTCGTCAAATGGTTGACATAAGCTAAGCTTGAGGATTTTGCACAACTCAGATAAGGGAACAAAACTCGCACAGCGTCCCTGGTGGATTGGTCACGGCTGGCAACTTCCAGCAAGGCCACAGCGCCAGTGAGCTGGGGCAGCCGCCATCTTTTCCATCGCTGCAGCTACCTCTGCTCATCTGTGGAGGCTTGGGGTAAAGGCAACCCCCAGGCCAAAACCTGTTTGGATGCCAATGCAGCCTACACCATTTGCATCAGTGGCCTACTGTGCCCAACACAACAGCAGTGAAGGGAAGGATGAGGGCTTCCACCATGTGCCGTGCACAGCTCTCAAGCAAAGTGGGCTAGACCAAGAGGTGCAAAGCATGGGACAACGACCCTGCTGCCTACTTCACCTAAGCCAAATCATTGAGCCAGGCTGGCTGCTATGCTCAAGCAGGCAGAGGACTTGTAGGACATGTAGAACACGGACTTGTAGACAAGCAGGACATGAGAAGAGGAATGCTTCCAATGGCCCATGAACAGCAGCCGCTCCCCAGGGTCCCAGCCTAGCCTCAGTCCTTCACCCCCAAAGCAGTCCATCCTGCTGACATAGCTGAGAATCCCTGAGGCAGCATGGAGTGCACAGAAGGGCCACAAGTAAAAAAAGCAAAAACCAGCCATGCTGCATGGCCCTGTGTGTGTGTGCCTCTCCCCCAGCAGAGCAGCAGAAGGCAGCCCCAGGTCAGGCAGTGGCCTGATGTGTACAGACAGACAGAGGCAGAGGTGCATTCCCACCTCAGGCAGGCTGATCAGCACCACACAAATGCACACACCACCCCCCTTCACATCAGCTGCTCCCCGCACTCACGTCTCCTGAAGCTCTCCTGGCAAGGAAACGGATGTTAGCATCCAGGAAACAGTGATGCTGACCTGGTTCAGGTATCTTTCTCTAAGTTCATTGGAAACCCATCACCCAGAGGACAGGCAGCCCTGCTGTGACTGCAGACAGAAAGTGTTTTTTGCAGCCTGATGACATTCAACCTAGCGGAGCGGCACCTCTGGAAAAGAGTGGAGTAAATGGATGTGGAATCACAGACTGGTATCTGAGCTATGTTTCTCATAGCCCCCATATCCCATTCCCTTTGCACTCTTACACCTTGGATATGTGCAGTAAGGTTCAGATCAAGCCCACAGGGAGAGAGAAGGGCTTGTCCCCACAAACCAGGTCTTCTACAGCACAACAGAGCACCTTTTTTTGCCCTGACCACAACAAAGGGAGAATAAGTGATGCTGTGATCTTTTGAGGAACATGGAGTGGGATAGGGATGAGGGACACAATGTACAAGACCATGGGACTGCTCTCATGGGGTGAGCACAGCCTTTGGCTGACACACAGACACCAGGATGTGCTGACTGCTGCAGATTAGAGGGGCCACCACCGGCCAGCAATAGTCCAGCTTCCTTCTGCACACATAGGTATAGTGGGCAAGAGACCATGACTGTCTTGCTGCTTCCTATAACCTCCTGCCCTGCGTAACCCTGTGCCTAGACTGGCCCCTGAGCAGCCCCAGGGCCTGGAGCTCAGTGGTGCAGTGCAGAGAGGCCTGGAAGTGCAGAGCAGCTACTGCCATCATTGCTACCAAAGCCAGCACCTCTGCTGCAGACAGTCCTTTGTCCCCTATGGAGTGACATGGCCCTTGTCAAACCATCCTTTTTCCTACTTTCCAGGCTCCTCTCCGAGTGCCTGGTCTCTCCTCTGCTTCTTGGTGCAACACAAATCGTGGTCTGCTCCCTTGAGGCGTCCCAGAGAAGCACACTTGCACTGAGCCCAGCGCAGACAGCAGAAGCAAGACCTCCAACACCTGCAACAGGACGTGCAGTCTGTGGGTTCAAAACAGGAGAAATGTATTCCTTCTACACTACAAGAAGCCAAACTTACTTCTGAGCTTGGCAAGTCAGAGATACTATGCCATCACAAGCTCTTGTTCTTATTATTTAAATATGAGTAACATCCCTTTGGCAAGAAAGTGCCTGTCTGTGGTAGAATGAAGAGACTTTTCTGCTGATGCATCAAGCAGAAGCGAAATTTTACTTGCTTGCATCCCCAAGATGCACAGCACAAAACACACTCCTGAACTTTGGGCAATATTTAAGCATCAAAGCCACTTCTCTGTGAGTTCAATTCTATTCCAGGCTTGTGGCATCTGCAGACTTACAAGCTACATGTCCCACAGGAAAGCACAGAGGAGGAGATGTTCATATAGGGGGAAATATGTATTTACAATGCATCCATGTTGTGCAGCTGCACTGTGTATCATTACACCAGCTTCTCATTTTTTTAAATCAGATCACTGCAGAAAGAAAAGAGCTCAGATGCTATGGTCTAATGGAACATCAAAATATGAAGGTTGTTTGCTTTAAGAAAAAAAAAGCATGAAAGCTGCTCACAAATCAAACAAAATTGATTGGTGTATGAAATCATTCAAGTCAATAGATATAAAGGTGAAAGAAGTGGTGAGAAACAGCAGCTCAAGGTGCTTATAGACAGCATAAAAGAAGATAAAGAAGTAACTCAGCAGTGCTTCTCTCCTATGCAAGGAGCTGAACTAAGCTCCCTGTGGCCTTACGCTTCAGGGAAGCAGGACCCTAAGCCAAGCAGAATCCCAGGGCTGTCCTGGCTTTCAAAAAAGCCCAACCATGCCAGTTGCTGCTGGCTCGATCTCCTGCTGGGTTTGTTTGGGGAACAGTTCCTCGTTGGATCTCTGTGCAAGGGGAATGTGCCAAGACTGGTAGATGCAGGTCAGCCTCTTCTGTTCACAGCCCTCCAGACCCCCACCGCCTCCATCAGGGAAGCAAATCAAACTTCTCCAGGAAAGCGAGGCACTGTGCAGTCCTGGCTTCCCCAGTTTTCATGCTCTCAGCTGGTCTAATTTCTCTTGACATTTCTTCCGTAACAGCAACTGCAACGTGTCAGGATTAATTAAGCCAAACAGTGGGCGAATCTCGAAGGAGAACACACATCTGCCGTGATCTGCCCCCACCTAAAAGCCAAGGAGCCTTTCCTGGCACGAGCTGGGGAAAAGGGAGAAGGAAGCAGGAACAGTGAGGCATCTTCCAGCAGAAGGAGCACAGTGAGCAGCACTGAGCTGGCAGGGCTCAGATGAACACCAGCACAGCTACAGCTCTCCAGCCTGACAGCAAGCACCTTGCACCTTGTTATTTAGCCCTTCAGATAGACTCCAGTAGTTTTTGCAAGTCATGCATTAGCAGTCTAGCAGGCAATTAAGGCCACTTCTCCCCAGATCTGAATATGCGACAGAGTTTCTTGGAAGATTCCCAGTGAGAGGGTCAGAGGTCAATGCATGTCTGTGCTCCGGACACAGGGTTGACTTTCCATGCCCAGTCCAAACAGTGGGCTAGTGCTAAGGAGCACATCTCTGCTCCCCAGTCTCAGGCTAGGAAGGAAAGCAGATCCCCAATATAACTAAGAACAAACACAGCCAGTGATGACAACAAGTGCGTAGCAGCTGCTTTCTGTGAAGTCACCTTTCACCTTCCTGACTGTGGCCAGGAGAAGGGTTTGCACAAGAGCGTGTGCAGCGGCAAAGGATGCTCATACCTCCTGAGAGCTGCAACAGCCACCTGGTGGCAGAGTATTCAGCCATTTCCCCGGGTCCCCCTTCCCAGCCAGAAGGTGAGCTTTGGGTTGGCCCCTCAGCTTAGCAGGTCTTGTCTTGGTGGCACTGAGCACAGAGGCACCCGCAGAAACACAGGTTGAAACAGGAGAAGGGGCATTCAGTGATCTCGCAGTGTTTGGTCACTAACACAAGCAGATGACTGCTAGAAGTGCCTGGGATGTTCCCACTTCCCCTTCTTCTTTTTAATTGCTTCTCTCAATTCCAGCCCTACTGCCAAACCATCGATCCTTCCAGCAGTCAGGTGAGCAGCCATGGGTAGTCTCCTCTGTGCTTCCAGCTCAGCATTAATTCACACAAGTTGAGCCCTGTCACTTTCACTAAGGCACCATGTGGTTCAGTAATAAAAGAAATCTCCACAATTGTTGTAAAGTTTTAACGCGGGAAAGGTATATTTTAGTAATAAAAAGAAGCTGTGTCAGTAACTGGTAGTACATGTAGGATAGACATGTCATAACATCCTGTGCAATCATAATTACCTAAATACTAGTGTTGGTTGATTATCAAAAGTCCTGATCCATGAATCAGCCTTCTGCTTGACTCACTCTGCGTGATGTCGTTGTATGTCAGTATCTGGATAACCACGGAAATGCTAGGCTGAATGTCTTCTAATTTTAGCGAAGATTACATTTGTCCAAAAGACTTCACCAACAGTGTATTTATTATCATGCTCTTAAAATTAATCCTCTCACCAGAGATCACACAGAGAGAGCGCTGCGTAACCAAAAAGGCCAACTACAGACAGAACGACAAATAATTCGCTGCAAAACCTGTAACTTATTAGTCAAAAGTGTTTATTAATAACTTTTGAGAAAATGTACTGGGAGAAAACCAGGATTGAGACACAATTCATGTACAGAAAAAAAGAACGTTACATAACCACTGAGTGATTGAGCCCACTTTACTAGGTAGTAATTCTAGAACAACAATCTCTAAGCTTTGTTGTACAGATGTTACAACACAGGGTGCTAAAGGGTTTGACCTTATTTGTCTCTGCATTCTTCAAGCACTAAGACAAAGTCTCGGAAGAGACACCCAGCCACATCTCTGCTCCCTTTCTATCAAAATAAGGGTTGCTGTTTTGCAGCAGGTACACCAATCAAGCCAGGAAGAGGATGGAGGATGCTTACAGGTCTGTGGTTTTTTCTCTACATGACATTCTTGCAAACACCCAGAGCTATGGATTTTCTCCCCGGTATATTGCTGTACGGGTTATGCATACAGATATTATAATGGTGTATACAACCTATTACATTAAATCTCTTGTGCTCAGACATCTCTAGATACACCTGGACCTTAAAATTCAAGCCTGACTCCAAATCCAAGTCCTTCCTTGCCCCACCACTGATGAAGAGCTCCATCTCTGTCATGGTCCATAATGAAGAGGCACTATGTCTCCAGAGACGCGGCACACAATTCTCAAGGTCACCGTATGTCCTTAGGCTCACTCCATCTGCATCCACACCCCACAGCTTATTGCACTTTAAGCTTGTCCACATGGTAAGTGGTTTTCTAATACCAGCCATAATTTTGCACCCAGTTGGCATGTGGAAGGCTATATTAAGCCCAGACGATTAATGCTGTCTTTGCTGAGAAGCAAGAAAATAGTCTCTGTGCTATTATACTCTGTCAGCTTTCCCAAACACTTCAGGCAACTAATTCTGAGGACTTTTTGACTGAATTGACATAAAATGCATCCTTCTCCTCTTGTTGCTTTTTAAATGCTTTAGGTTATTTTTACACTGCAGTCTCAGAGTTCGTTGGCAAGAGCATGTTCTGCCTCCCACCAGGCACTCGAGGAAATTTATGAAGACAGTCAGATCCCATTTGTTCTGGTCACCCTCGGTGGGTTTACATGTCAGCATAACGTGAATGAGCATCAGATTGTTGTTTGTCATCAGAAGCCCCCTGGATCCATCCATGGGGAGGTGTTTCGGAACAGATACAGTGGTTACTGCTTTCAAGAAGAAAGAAGAAAATGTAGTCATCGGTAGATGTGAAACTGGAGAGAGGCCGCCTAGAGAGAATTAAGAAAGTTCTAGGAAGTCCATCAGAGTAAAATCAGCAGAAGCTGTCATTTATAAGATACGCAAGGCAGGTAAAAGGTTTGAGAGAAATACATAGTTACATACTCTTGACTTCTGGGACTGAATGTTTTGTGAACACACCATTCAGAAGACATTTCAGCTCAGGACTCAGTTTCCAGATACCTTCTACATCCTCATGGTCTGTAATGAAATGGAAGGACTGGTCTTAAGTACTAAGCTGATATTCCCAGAGAATGAGAGCTTATGCTTTGGTAATGACTTTTTGCAGGAGCTTGCTATTGCTACTGACTGACAAGGCGCACGCCGAGGTGAGGTTTGCAGCTCAGGAGTTCAACTGTGTGCAGATACAGCCAAGTGTGAGATGTAGGTGTCTGGGCTGTAGTCACCTACATGTGAACTAGGAGCCAAAGGTCTGTTTACAGTCAATGAGAACCCACCCAATGCAGGCTGCGGAGTCTGGAGAGCCATTCAGCCAACCAACCGCATCTACTTCAGCAAGAGCAGCAGCGCTCTCCAAATTGCATTGCCTGCATTGACCAGATCCGTGCTGACTGCAACATCATATCTTTCCACACACCCACATTAAAGCAATGGAGTTTGGCATTAAACCCTGCCATCAGTAAGAAGCTTTGGAAATTCCCTCACTGCCAGAGGCCAAGGTGAAAGAAATATGCTTCAGTCACTGCGTGTCCATCTGGCCTTGCCTTACCATCGTGTCCTGTTTTTCTTGTAGGTTGCTCTGACTATTAGGTGTCTGCCTTCAAAGTGTCAATTGCAAAAACAGTGTGGCCTGGTATCAAATACTTAGGTTATTCTTTTGCAGACTCAGGTTGCTTTGTAACATCATAATCAGTGAGACTTTAATTTCTCTGACTCATGTCATCCAGTTAATGGGGCTTCAGCAATTTTGAACAAAAATCAGTCTGAGGGCAATCAATCAGACCATTGATTTGTATGCAGAAAATGAGATGCTGCTCAACTGCAACATTTTGAGATCCACTAAACAGGAGAAACAGTGGCACAGAAGTGAGAACTGGATGTTTAAACTCTCCACTGTAGAAAAATTGTCTCAGCAGCCTTTCTCCTGTCCACAGAGTTGCCATCCCTTAACCAAGAAGCACTTTCTGTATGGATGCTGTATTTTGCTGGCTGTCTTCCCATGAGCTTTGTGAACAGGCACTTCCAGTGGTGCAAGCTCCTCACTTGGAACAGAGAGGGTGTTGATGAAAGCTGCTTTCAAGTCAGTTCAATCCCTCTTGGATCAAATGATGTTTGGGAGACAGAGGACCTTCTGTTGCAGTAGTTAGAACAAAGTTATTTGTTTGACTGCAGTTTACGATGTCAACAGTCACGTGCAGAACACAGCCAACAAAAGGGCCTGTACCACTGCTGTTGTGCACCACCATTTCAGTGGGAATCCTAAAATCTGGGTGAGCTCCTTGGTGCCTGACCTTTCAAAAGGCCAAAGAATAGGGCATTGAAATCTGATATCTCTGCGTCTGCTCCTAAGATGTTTTTTCTTATGGAGAGAGCTAGCAGCATACTTTATACAGCACCCAAGTGGCTAAATTTTCCAGTCCTGGGCAATGTAATTTCTGATAAAGCTAGGCTGCCCATGCAGAAAACTAGAAAAAAGCAGTAAAGATATTATTCACTTGCCATCCAAGATGTCCTAACATGGTAAGTAAACATGTACCCAGTCTTTCTCATTTCCGACAAATTCTGAATTGGCAAAGCTGGATTGCAGGGCCACCTTCTCAGCTCATGAGCTTACTGGTGGAAGCTCCTGGGGGATCAGGTTTTTTTATGTCTGAAGAGTATTGCCTTTACCGTTCTCATAAACAACACAATAGAAACTTCAATATGATAGATTCATCTGTTTTTTCAGGCAGAAGATCACACCCAGTTTTGTGATTTATACAAATGCAGTGTAGGCATTTGCCTTGTAAGACAGATGAACATTATGGAGATCTTTTCTTGCATGTTGTCGGAAAGCTGAAAGGCAGTCTATTACAAAATCAATTCTAAGGCTTCGGCAAAGAGGGAGGAAATAATCTGTCCTCCATATCCTGGCTGGATAGGACAATATACTGACAAGGTGGATAATGACAATGAAACACTGGAATAGTTGCTCAGTTTGGGGGCGTGCAGAGCCTCTACAGCTTGGATGCTTTGAGCACAGGTTATAGAGCTGGCAGGAAGGACACCAGAGAAGCTGCTCCTGCCTTTTGGAGGGGGACTGATTAGGATAACTTCTCAAAGTCTGTTAAGGCCTATAGTTCAGTAAAACTACAGGATCTGGTCAGGCTCAAAGTCCCAGAAGCAAACGTTGATAACCCAGGCCAGACAGGATGGTGGATGCATTAGTATGAGACCTGCGTCCAGCACTGCATTGACTTCTGCATTCCAAAACATCTGCTGGAGACAGCAGGAGTTCGGATGTGTGGGAAAGCAGAACTGGTCCTTGATATTCAAACAGTGAGAAGCTCCTAGGATTTGGACTGAAAAGAGCTCTCTGCCTTATGCGAAAACATTGCAAAACCCTTCACTTGAGTTACTTGATGCAAAATATCTCTGCTCATTGGTGTTGGAGCTGCTAAATTAAGTGTGTTACTTTCTATAAATCCTTCTTCTTGTCAGTGGGTTGCCTCTTACTTATGGCCATTGTCCCTTTTGTTGCTACCAAGGAAAGACACATAGCAGAGAGCTTTTGTTTAATGAGCCATCACATTTAAACATCATTTGTCTCAGTTGTTTTCCTTTTCTCATCTACCTTTGCTCATTAAACTCCACCCTGCTTGGCTGTTAACAGCATAATCATGGGGAGCAATAGCATCATGAGATTCCTTGTACCAGCATGATGCTGCTACCCCCGCTGCTTTCTCCCTGTTCACCAGCTCTGACGGGTCTGTGCTTGCCTAGCGTTAAAGCCAGGGTAGCAGCAGCTTCAGAGCCAGCTTATTCCAAAGGCCAAACAGCTGGAACTGTGCTTCCCCATATGGAGCAGAGTTTCAGATGGATTTTTGTGGTGCTGCCTGTGACGTTCACCTTGTCCTTTTGCATGTCTGTCGCAGCCAGTCGCCAGCCCCTTGCCTCCGCCGAGGGTGTGGGGAGAGGGAAAGAGCCGTCAGTCTGTTCGGTACAGATGGCACATCAGCGGTGGCAACACTCAGTGGGGACAGGGGACAAAACCAGAAGTGAGGTAAAGGAGTGGTGTTTGTGCTCCTCGCCAGAGGTGTTGCAGGAGATCCTCCAGCATAAGGGTTCTCCTGTGCTTCCTTCCTTGGCCAGGAACTGCTGCAGTCCAAAGCCAGGCAACTGGGGAAAGCAGCAGCCTTACCAACAGGGCAAGGCTTTGGGATAAGGAGCTGCTCACTCCAGTCACTCTAAGGCTGCAGATCCTAGTCAGAGCTAGAGAGGGCAAAGGCAGCTGTGACCTCTGTGGCTTATGCTGCCCATCTCTTCTCAGCTCAGGGCACATTCAGATCCTGATGGACGGCACTTTTGACCTGTGAGGGCAGTGCTACGACCAGGAAGCTGCAGCAGTACCTGTTGCTGGCCATGTTATGTGAGTGAAGGAACACGTGTGATGAGTTTAGCCTGCAGTTCACAGCAGCTGAGTAAGTCAGGGCACCGGTGGTGGGAGATGCCGACTGTGGAGCTGTCACTCTTCTGGCTCATGGGCAAATGGCTGAGTCTGGAATAGCCATGAATGGGCCAGTGACCCTATGGTGCTAATGAGGGCCTTGTTAACCCTGTTAGAAAGGCAGATCCTCAAAAAAAGTGGTGATGTCCTCCCATCTGCACCACCATGAGCTGGCTCTGTATGTTTCTCACCTATACAAATCAGATTGAGGGTTTGTGTGGGATCTCATCAGAGGATAAATCAAAGACCCTAAGTTCAATAAAACAGAGTGGCTATGAGGAAGACATTTCTGAGAACATATCATAGCCTCAAATCCCTGTAGAGATGGTCAAATTTGAGGCTTCTTCCCAGAGAACCAGCACTACTCAGCAGACACCACAACCTCCCACCAGTGGGGAGGTTAACATCAACCTCAAATAAAGTTCATCTGCCATTTCTCCAGTCATTCATCCTTTCTGTGAGCTGAAGGCAGCAGGGTCAGAAGATATGCATGCATTTGGGGTGCCCACTCTTTGCTAAATCACTGCGTGGCAGCTCTGGCTTGACCCATGGGTAATCCTGAGCATCTTTTTTTGGGCTTAATTTGCCATCACAACTACAAGGCTCACAAGCAAAAGTACTCCTCTGGCAGAACAAGGAGCCAAGAAGCAGCACTTTTCTAACGTCTTGGTTTGTCACCACCCAAACTACCCCTCACACACATGTACACGCAGCACTGACCCCATCTTTCCCAAGGCAGATAGGCTGTGGCTACATTCTGCAGACAGCTCAGCCTCAAAAAGTCAGAGCTGAACATCTACTTCTCCAAGGCTTAACCCAGTCAACTCTACAAGTGGGTGTCGTGGTTTAACCCGGCTGGCAACTAAGCACCACGCAGCCGCTCGCTCACTCCCCCCCCTCCCTCAGTGGGATGGGGGAGAGAATTGGGAAGGGGAAAAAGGTTAGAGCCGAGGGCTGAGATAAAGACAGTTTAATAAGAGAAAATAATAATAATAGTAATAATGAGAATGATAACAAAATATACAGAATATACAAAACGAATGATGCACAATGCAATTGCTCACCACCCACCGACCGATGCCCAGCCCGTCCCGAGCAGCGATCAGTACCCGAGCAGTGATCACTCCACCCGTGACCGACCGACCCACCACACCCCCCCCCGAGCATGACGTTATGTGGTATGGAATAGCTCTTTGGACAGTTTGGGTCCTAGCTGTGCTGTACTCCCAGCTTGTTATGCACCTGGCCGAGCAGGAGAAGCTCAAAAAGTCCTTGAACAGTCTGAGCACTACTTGGCAACAACTAAAAACATCAGCGTGTTATCAACATTCTTCTAGCACTAAATCCAAAGCACAGCACTATGTTAGCTTCTGTGAAGAAAATTAACTCTATCCCAGCTGAAACCAGGACAGTGGGGGTCAACCTCTTCCATGGCACAACACTACTCTAGTCTTACCGAGGGGCAGAAGAGTTGCAGCTCCCCCATACTCACTAGATGTTCCTGATCTTCACCTCCCCTTTTTCCACCCACCCAGGTTGGAAAACACTCTTTCCAGCCTTTTTAATTATTCCATGTACCTTTTCTTCACAGGGAACAAAGGCACTTTCATAATATCATGCCCAACATCAGCACAGCAGAGCTGATTCCTCTTTTATGAAGGGCTTGATCCAGAGCCAGGGAAGTCTCTCTTGCTCCTCTTTGATTCTTGTTGTCCAGATCCAACTTATTCTTTTAAAGCTACACTCTTTATTCAGCAATACCCTCTAGGTTTTGTCAGTGTGGGGAAATATTACCAGTGTAAACTAGGTTAGGAGATTGAAAACTTAAGTAGTTTTACTGGTGAATTTATGGATAGAAATTCCTTTCCCCCTTTGTTTTAGTGATGTTTTGGAAGAGGCTTAAATTAAGCCAAAAAGTCATTTATTCTAAAAGAATGCCTGCAGGGGACATAAACCAATAGTGCCTTAATTATGCTTGTATGCTCATTTTGATTGCTTTAATGTTTCTAATTACGGTTGTAACACTTCTCCCGTTTGACAAGCCAGGAAGACAATTTGGCTCAACCAAGGAAGCTGGAGCATGGGTTATGGAAGATGTACATCACCTTCCAAAATGGCTTGCTCCTGCCAGCTTGGAAAGAAAAGATGCTCACATTGGCACTCTGTTATTCCAGCCTGTTCTTCCTTTGGGGCACTGATGGGGAAGCATTTTCAATGACAATGCAGTGGCAATGAAAATGCAGCTATTGCCACTTTTGGCAAGAAAACTTTGTGGGCATATGCGGAATCATAGAAAATTAAGTTGAAAGAAACCGCAAAGAATGATCTCTGCTTTCCTTCTGGAAGAAGAGAAGATCATTGCAGTGTGTTCATCCAAACTTCTCTACAGGCAGAAGGCCTCGAGCCATTTAGTCCTGTGCTTTATTACTGTACCATTAGTAAAGGCTTCTTAATGTCTAACCAGATCTTCCTTCTGTTTAAGCCAATTACATTTTGTGCTATATCCCAGGAGACACAGTACCAATTATTACTTCAAAGCGGGTTAAGGCCAATACAAATTTAAGAATAAACACTGGGCTGTGGGTGATGTATCTAAAGACTGACACTTATGTACATCTGGGTGGCAGCCACAGCCTGGACAATTTTTAAGGGGTCTCCATAGACAATATAAAGTGCTAAAAAACTTCACTGTGGAAAATTTTAATCCAGTTTGCTTAGGTGGAAGAGAAGGATGGGAGCTTTTTCCTAATGCCTGCAAAAATGTGTTTCTCTTACATCCAAAAGAATGTTAATTCAGATCCCTTAATAACATATTGTGAACTATAATTTAATTGGTAAGCAATAGATGATATTTATATCTTAGTAAATTTAATCCTAAGCATCTGACTCGATTTGAACGCGAGAAAGCTTTGAGTTCAGTGCTACCTAGCATCCTTTAGCAATATCTTGAGTAGCAGAATGACCTCTATTGGTGTTCTCTTCCAGAACGTCCTATGAAATGGTACCACCAGCCTCCAAGGAAAAGGTCAGTGGGAAAAGGTTACTCCCAGAGCTAACAGCACACCAAGCTAAAATCTACTCCTAATTCAAGAGCTGGGATGGGGCTAACAAACTAAAGTGTTTGTTACCCATGCCATTCATGGTGAAGCAGATGAGATCTTCCAAACAGCGAGCCATTTCCAAATATCAGCCTCTCCTCCAGCTGACAATCCTACTTCTCCCTCTTTCCTCTGTGCCACAGATACTGCTCCTGTATATTTAAATTTGTGTATTTCATATGTCCCCAGGCACACTCCTCCCCATTACATTAATTCTACTGTGAGGACTGTAGAATTGTTCTCCCCTTTCAGGAACATGTATTTGGTGAAGAGCAAGATATGGCTGTATTTCCCTCCTATGCCCCCTCCAGCCTCCACCAGTTTGTGAGAAACAGCTTGAACCAGAGCTAGTGTCTTCATATTTAAAAAGACCTCAGTGGATTGTCTTCCAGGAATTGGATGTGGGAAGAGTTTCTAGTGTCTCAGCTCCAAGAGAGCCATGCCCAAGATTTAGGCACATCCTCATGGCCAGACAAGGGGTTTGTCACCATGTTGCTCGCTGCTGAGCCAAGATAGACCAATTAAAACCACAACAAGGGCAAGAGAAGGGAAAAAAAGACAGAAGTCAACAGACTAATACTTTGGATAAATGTATCACTCCATTTGTAATCAGCTCACCCCCATTTTTAGTCTTAGACCCAGACCCTGTATGTGCTCAGGTCCAAACATAGAAACCTCTTTATTTCCTCTGAAAACACTGAACCCATGTCTTTAAAGGTCAGTGGGCAAACTCCTCTGGAGTCAGTGCTCTCTTCTCCTGGTTCATTCTCTAATGCTCTCTTTGATCGCATCCTGAGAAACTTGCCAGTGTCCACCCTGCCCTCTTCCACCTACAGTCTTAGAAGGTCACCCCTTCCTAGCCGCCAGCTCCCTCTGCTCCCAGGGAAGTGCATCGGGTCTGATATCTGTAGGCACCAGACCATTCCTGGTTCTGCGGAGAACAGCAGTTACTCAGAGCCAGGCAGAAAACACACTCTTGTCCAAGCCCTGCAGGTTAGGACATTCATGAAAGTTAAGGTAAATTAACCAAAGATGTGAAATGAATGCACATGAATTAAAGCATGGTAAGCCCTGCATGGACATTCAGGGATAAAGTGACCTTGCTTTGCTTTTGTTTAATTGTCACCATAGTGAACTGAGGCCATTTTCCTTCTGTATCAGAGCACCCACGCAGAGGTTTAATGCACTTCGACTTCTGCGCATTAACTCACACCTCACACTAATTTGTCTTAACTCCCCATGTAAACAAGCCCTCAGAGGACTGTTTTTTTCCCCTCTCATGTGACAGTTCACTTTATCACAAAGTGAAATGTGTCGGAGAAAACTATTTGCAGCGAATTTTCCCTCAGTTGTGCCTGCAGTGACATCTTTGTTGTGAATTGCTGCAGAACTTCTCCCTCTGCCTAAGCCTGTCTGCTTTTTTCCCCTTTAAAACAGCTGTATTGGAACAGCTTATAATTAGCAAAGCAGCGTCCCTCTACCAGGCAGAGAGGGAACTGTTGGCCTGGTCTACAGTTGGGGTATGGGGGTGATCCAGGAAGATTAACTGCTGGGCTCTGGGTCACACAGGATACCTGCAGCTGAGCATAGAAATCATCTAAATCCAGGCCTCTTTTGCCCCTGGAAATGTCTTTTCTCCTCACCTTGGTGGATTTTTCCTCATTAGAAATAGTCGACAAGCTTCTTCAAACCTCAGTGTCACACCAGTTGTGTGGGAAAGAAAAAGAGAAAAATTACTGCCATCTGCATGACTCTCAGGCAGGGACAAATCTTTCCCTCTCCTCCTTTTCCCTTCATCCCCCCTTTTTCCTTAAAAGCAGTAGGAGACCTTCACATTAAGAAACTGAACCCATCACAGTTGGAACAGACAAAGCCA
The DNA here is from genome assembly GCA_034008185.1 of Gorsachius magnificus. Lineage (NCBI taxonomy): Eukaryota > Metazoa > Chordata > Aves > Pelecaniformes > Ardeidae > Gorsachius > Gorsachius magnificus. Next base: position 128,895,617 of record CM067081.1, read on the forward strand.
GAGTGAGGAGGGACGTGATGGAAGCTGAGACAATGTATTTTTAGTCATTTCAATGAATTATGGAGACGTGAAGTTGATAATTTATTGAAGAAGGGAAACGGGGGACTCTATGTAAATGTTTTCAGATGAATAATTAATGTGGCTTTCTAGCATCAGGGGGTCTTTAATTAAAGCCTCTGTTAAACAAGGCAAGGCAGACGGGCCTGGCTCCTTGCAGCAGCTAATTGCACCTTTCCCATGTACAGCTACGATTCAGAGAAGCATCATCATTTGCATCAATAAAGAAGGACAGATCCTACCTAGGGTGAGTGGTGGGAGGCTGCAGAGACTAGCTCAGCGACCCCAAGGCTGAGGTGGTTTGCATCACATCTTAAATTAGCTTGGCATACAGGCCAAATGAGGGGGTGTGGGGAAGCAAGGATGGAGGGGGCACTCTGGCCACAAGGCTTTGAGGAATGGCAGAAAGCCACTCACGACCTTCCGTGGATTACGGTCTCTTCAAGAGAGACCTACCGATAGGGGTCTTGCTGTCGCTGTGTGATACGTTTGCCTTCCAAAAGCCCGTCCCATACCACGCCTGCCTCCCTGTCCCATGGCGAAAGATGGGTTCACAGCAGAGGGGAGCACAGCAATAAGGCAGCATTCACAGGGTGGAGTGAAGCGGCCAACCTGTGCCTTCCCAACTAGCCAGCTGCTATCCTTATCCCCAGCATCCTCCACAAGCACCACTCCCTCAGGTGAACATCATGCCTGGACTCTCCCTTCCTTCAGGGATTTCACAGCTGATGTGGAGAAGATGGGATGAAGGTTCGCTGTGGACATCAGTCAAAACAGAGCATCCGCTCCCTCTGGTGCCACGTGATGGTGAGACAAAACTGAAGCCTTCTCCCTCACAAGGGCTGGGCCTCCCGGAAGGTCTAGGATAATTTCCTGAGAGAATGTATAAAACTGTGATAGTTTCAGGAATTAGAATGGGACAATTAAGGAATGACAGAAGCCACCCCAGTTAATGCCACTGAGGAGCTTCCAGTAAAATTGCAGATTTAGCTTATTTCAACTCCCAGGGAACAGCAGGTAAGTTTCCAAGCAGGGGACAAAATCTCATTTTTCTGGAGAATGCTCTCTAAACTAGACACAGATTAATTAGTTTTGACACCTTGGCAAAGAAGCAGTGTCTCACAATTTTCATTCATTTTTATCACCAATAACATTCATGATACAACGTGAACAGAGAACAAGAAAGAGACAGCTGAAACTTTATTTTTCATAGAAAGAGTTAAACCTAAAGTAGGCTAAACAGGGTCCCAAAGCAAATATTTCTGAACACAGAAGCTAATGATGTGTTTCTTTCCTCCATCGCAAAGATGGGGCTGAAGGAGACCTCAAGGGGTTACCTAGTCCATGCCAGTCATCTGTGAAAGATGTTTGCTTTGTACCTTGTACAGGTATCTCCCCACTGTCTGAGGCCATACTTGAGGCCCTCCCTTTTGGTGCTGAGCACAAAGACAACCTGGACATCATCCCCTCATGAAAGGCCTCTCTGTTCTCCGTGAACACCTTGGTTTTCAGGAAAGCACTGAAATCTTCGGGATTGCAAGCACGTGTTTTCTGTTTGCCCACACCAATGCTCTTGACAGTTCTGACAGGAGCCTGCGAGCTCAGCGAAGGTTCACTGCTGCGTTTTGTGGGGGCAAGCACTGCAAGAAGGTCTTGGAAGATGCGCTCGGAGACCCTGCGAGCAGCTAACGAGGCTCTGCTGCTCTCTGCTGGGAAACACGGGCAAGAGGCCGTACCGGGGGAAGAGCTGGATTTGCCAGCATGGCTCTGGCTTGGCCTCTGCACCCAAAGGCTCAGAGCCGCCTGTGCAAAAGCAGACAACTGGGTGCAGTCCCCTCCTCGACGTCGCTGTCAGAAGTGACAAGGCTTCATCAAAGGCTGCTGGTGTAGGAGCCGGGGTGCAAGCCAGCAGCCTCAGCCTGCTGCTCGGCCCCTCTCAGCCCTCTCTACCTCCCGTAGGAGCAGGCTTTCTCCACATTGCTCCTGCTGAGCTTACACCCGCTCTCCTCCCAGCCTGTAATGCAGTTACTTTCTCAACCACCCTCTGGACGGAGGGCAGAGCAATTACCCCACCATACAGATAAGGGAACCAACAACATGGGGGCAACCGCACAACCCACCCAGGGTCACAGGTGGGCATGTGGATGAGCAGAGATGTCCCTCCAAAGACCCCAGCCTCTTCATCACAGCCTGTTTTTTCCATCATCGCTCCACGCCACAAAGCTGCTCTTTGCTCACCAGGAAGGCTTTCACTACATCTGGCTGCAGCTCTGCGAAACCACAGGTCAGAAGGTCTTGGAGCCGCAGTGTGCAGGGACGTGCGAGGCCACGGCCTCGATTATCAGCTGGGCCGCGGCAGCCTCATGGGTGGCATAGAAGGTGAGCTTGCCGCTCTGGCCAGCAACCGCAGTCTGGGAGAAAGCCCAAGCCCCAGCAGTGGCTCCAGCATAAAGGAGGGGGACAAACTCCCCAGCAGGTGCTGACTGGGGCCCTCTGCCCCTTTAAGCAATGACATTTAACTTTCCAGTGTGTTTCAACTCATGCATCCCATTATGATTTTAAAGTACCGGATGAGATGGCAGGAGTTAAGACAGGCATTTTCAGGATTTGGCTATTTTATATATATATTTACAGCTCAATAAAATAAGAAGAAATATTCAAAGTGAACAGACTGTGGAAAGTGCTTTGTTCCAACTCTTCACTGCAGACTTGCAAGAAACCAAAGTGGCTCAGGAGTGGTTTGAGTGTAATTTATTAACCCAAAAGGGGCCGCATTGTTAACCAACATTATTTATAGTGAGCAGCTCAACCACCTCTACTGAACAACTGTGTGATACTGCAGGGACAAATGCAATGAGTTACTACACAGATAGGACAAAACCAGCAGCAGATCTTTGTTACAGCTGTTAGAAAAAGTGTCCCCAGGAGACAGACACTGAATCTCTAATGGCTATCTTATTTCTCTGACAATTTATTTAAGTTTTAACTTAACAGCAGGAATGATAGCCATAGTTACACAGTGACTCCCAATAAAGGAGCATATTGCTGATCTGCAGCTGGTGTTTTCTTATTTATTTCTAAGTCTTTAAGTTCCAGACTTAGCATATGGTGCCATATAAATAATGATATAATAATACGTTTTTGCTTTCCATGTGCCTGGATAGAAAAAAGCCATGTGATTTATGGTACATGAGCATTGTATTTAAGGCATTATTTTGCTCAGAATTTTTAATGCATTTAAAATGCATCTTCTGCTTTTTGTAATCTGTTCTTTTGAAAGAATAAACAGAGCAGTGATGTTTATTTAATGGAGTCATTCATCTTACTTCCTTGTACAAAATCCTGGCTTTCCAGCCCCAGCAGCCAGATCCCTGCAGTAGGCAGTGAGGCTGGAAATGTAGAGATCTGCTGTTTACCAATGAGGCACAGATGAAAGGAAGACACGGAACTCGAGATTTACCCACAGCAGGACGCTATTTGAAGCCAGCAGGCAGCTGAGAACTGCTTAGTCCTGTCCAGTAAAGGATGGAGAGGAGAAACTCGTGGGAGAAGGTTCTGCAGGGAGTCATGCTGTGGAGAAAACAGCACTAGGATGGCTCAGCATACAACTACCTGTACACACACAACTGAAAGCAGGTGTCTATTTCAGCTAAGACTGTAACTGCAGCTACTAGCGCAAACGCCATCCCCCCTGAAGTATGACAGGGGTGTAACAGTTTACAGCTTTCCTTTCAGACCCTTGATAAACTAGCTCTTTGCACAAATACCTAACTGCAAGGCAGGGAAGATCTCCTAACTCATACCTCAACTGTTTCTGGACCTTGCTGTCTTAGTTTCCAGACTGACTGGCAGCAAGACCTCATCAAGCAAAAACTTCTTCACAGCTACAAGCATTGCAAATAGGAGTTTAAGCATGCAGAGATCACCACAAAATAAACCAAGTATTTCTAAGGGATGTACAAGACAAACCAGTGATTATTCTGCCCACAAACTGAAGCCTGCTCCATTGTCCTCATCTCCTGGAGGAAATCTGTCAGGGTCCACAAATCAAAGACTGACAATTCCGAGCACCAGGCAGTATACCCTTTCCCATCATATGAGGACAGGATAATCAGTGGAGGCTGAAGAAGTCAGATCCTGAAATCTCCCTGAGAGTCCACCCCTCCAACCACCTAAGACCCTTCAACAATTTTACAGATTCTACACAACATTTTTCAAGATCTTTCCAAGTGAACACAGACAAAAAAAAAACCCCTCACACTCAAAGAGCCAGCAGTCCCATGCTGTCCGGGACCATCGCAGTCACATGGGAAAGTGGGAGAGACAAGATGGGCTCAAAGAGGTTGAGTAATGACCTGGCATCCCATGAATGCAGGCAGCAGTGCTCCAGTGCAAGTTGATCTGAGTGGTCAGCATGGCTGAGGATACAGACAACGCTGTCACGAGGCTAGTACTGGAGCAGTGGGGAAGCTGTTTCTCCTCTGAATGGAAGTGACATCTGTTAGTTTAGCACAGGTTTTGAAGTCCTGTATCTCCTTCCCCTTCACCCCCCCATCAACCCCTGTGGCAGTTTCGGCCACTCATGCTTCAGTCCGAGCTCTTGTCACACTGGAGCATGAACAAGAGTATTTCAGAAACTGGTTACTGTGGTAACCCAGCACAGCTTTTATCTTTATTCCTTTCATCTCCCCTTTGGGGGAAACTCGCAATCTGTTTATTTGCTTTTTTCTGATGAAGTCCATCACACAGCACACGAACTGTCAGGATCTGTGTAAAACTGAGGAGAGGAGAAAGTACCTCTCGAACGAATGCACATGTGAATATTTCTCTCAGTGCTCTACTAACCTACCTCTTGCTTCCCCTCTTCTCTTTTCAAGTTATTTGATGGGGGAAAGGGATAAAACCAGGCTCACTAGAGATAAGCTTGGGGACAGCATGCCAGTGTTTGAGGGACAGCATGCTAGAGACCTCCCTCAGTCTGCCATCTCAGTGGAGGTAGGGGATAAAGATCCATGTGGTAGCAAAGACACAAGGATTATGAATGTGTTAGAAACCATGGAAGCACCTGAGGAATTAGGGCTTCTTCCCCCAAAAAGGTGGTGGGATCAATAGTCCAACTGAAGTGCATCTTCACCAATGCGCGCAGCGTGGGCAACAAACAGGAAGAGCTGGAAGCTGTTGTGCAGCAGGAAAACTGTGACACAGTTGCCATCATGGAAGCATGGTGGGATGACTCACACAACTGGAGTGCTGCAATGGATGGCTATAAACTTCAGAAGGGACAGGCAAGGAAGGAGAGGAGGTGGGGTAGCCCTGTATGTTAGGGAGTGTTTGGATTGTCTAGAGCTTAATGATGGTGACGAAGGGTTGTGTTTGTGGCTGAGAATCAGGGTGAGGCCAGTGAGGCAGATGTCATGGTGGGAGTCTGTTACAGACCACCCAACCGGGATGAAGAGGCAGACGAAATATTCTGTAAGCAGCTGGGAGAAGTGTCATGATCGCTAGCCCTTGTTCTCATGGGGGACTTCAGCTTACCAGATATCTACTGGAAATACAATACAGCAGAGAGGAAACAGTCCAAGAGGTTCCTGGAGCGTGTGGAAGACAATCCCTGACACAGCTGGTGAGTGAGCCAACTAGGGAAGGTGCCCATTGGGCCTGCTGTTTGTGAACAGGGAAGGACTGGTGGGTGATGTCATGGTTGGTGGCTGTCTTGGGTATGACAATCACAAAATGATAAGAGTTTTTGGTTTTTGGAGAAGCAAGGAGGGGGTCAGCAGAACAGCTACCTTGGACTTACGGAAGGCAAACTTTGGCTTGTTTAGGAGACTGGTTAACAGAGTCCCTTGGGAGGCAGTCTTGAAGGCCAAAGGAGTCCAGGAAGGCTGGGAATTCTTCAAGAAGGAAATCTGGAAGGCACAGGAGCAGGCCATCCCCATGTGCCGAAAGATGAGCCAGCGGGGGAGAAGACTGGCCTGGCTGAACAGAGAGCTATGGCTGGAACTCAGGAAAAAAAGGAGAGTTGATGACCTGTGGAATAAGGGGCAGGCAACTCAGCAGGACTACACAGATGTTATGAGGTTATGCAGGGAGAAAATTAGAAAGGCCAAAGCCCAACCAGAACTTAATCTGGCTACTTCCATAAAAGACAATAAAAAATGTTTCTATAAATACATTAGCAGCAAAAGGAGGGCTAAGGAGAATCTCCATCCTTTAATGGATGCGGGGGGGAGAAACCTAGTGACAAAGGATGAAGAAAGAGACGAGATACCTTACGCCTTCTTTGTCTCAGTCTTTAATACTGAGACCAGTTGTTCTTGGGGTACCCAGCCCCCTGAGCTGGAAGATAACGATAGGGAGCAGAATGAAGCTCCCATAATCCAAGGGGAAATGGTTAGTGACCTGCTACACTACTTAGATACACACAAGTCTATGGGGCCAGATGGGATCCACCCCAGGGTACTGAGGGAGCTGGTGGCAGCGCTCACCACGCCGCTTCCCATCATTTATCAGCCATCCTGGCTGACCACTTGACTGGAGGTTAGCAAAAGTGACACCCATCTCACCCATCTGCAGCAAGGGCTAGAAGGAGGATCCAAGGAACTACAGGCCTGTCATTCTGATCTCGGTGCCGGGGAAGGTTATGGAGCAGATCACCTTCATTGCCATCATGTGGCATGTACAGGACAACCAGGTGATCAGGCCCAGTCAGCATGGGTTCATGAAAGGCAGGTCCGGCCTGACCAACTTGATCTTCTATGACAAGGTGACCTGCTTCATGGATGAGGGAAAGGCTGTGGATGTTGTCTTCCTCGACTTTAGTAAAGCCTTTGACACTGTCTCCCACAGCATTCTCCTGCTCGTGGCTTTGACAGGGGCGCTCTTTGCTGGGTAAAAAACTGGCTGGATGGCCAGGCCCAAAGAGTTGTGGTGAATGGAGTTAAATCCAACTGGTGGCCAGTCACAAGTGGCGTTCCCCAGGGCTCAGTATTGGGGAGAGTTCTGTTTATTGTCTTTATCGATGATCTGGATGAGGGGATCAAGTGCACCCTCAGTAAGTTTGCAGATGACACCAAATTGGGTGGGAGTGTCAATCTGCTTGAGAGTAGGAAGGCTCTACAGAGGGACCTGGACAGGCTGGATTGATGGGTTGAGGCAAATTGTATGAGGTTCAACAAGGCTCAGTGCTGGGTCCTGCACTTAGGTCATAACAACCTCATGCAATGCTCCAGGCTTGGGGAAGAGTGGCTAGAAAGCTGCATGGCAGAAAAGGACCTGGGGCCCTGGCTGATGGGTGGCTGAATATGAGCCAGCAGTGTGCCCAGGTGGCCAAGAAAGCAAACAGCATCCTGGCTTGTTATCAGAAATAGTGTGGCCAGCAGGACCAGGGAAGTCATCCTTCTCCTGTACTCAGCGCTGGTGAGGCCACACCTTGAATACTGTGTTCAGTTTTAGGCCCCTCACTACAAGGACACTGAGGCACTAGAATGTGTCCAAAGAAGGGCAACCAAGCTGGTGAGGGGTCTGGAGCACAAGTCCTATGAGGAGCGGCTGAGGGAACTGGGATTGTTTAGCCTGGAGAAGAGGAGGCTGAGGGGAGACCTGATCGCTCTGCATAACTGCCTGACAGGAGGCTGTAGCGAGGTGGGTGTTGGTCTCTTCTCCCAAGTAACAAGTGATAGGCTGAGAGGAAACAGCCTCAAGCTGTGCCAGGGAAGGTTTCAATTGGGTATTAGGAAAAATTTCTTCACCAAAAGGGTTGTCAAGCTCTGGAACAGGCTGCCCAGGGAAGTGGTTGAGTCCCCATCCCTGGAAATACTCAAAAGACGGGTAGACAAAGTGCTTAGAGACATGGTTTAATGGTGGGTTTGGCAGTGCTAAGTTAATGGTTGGACTTGATGATCTTAAAAGGTCTTTTCCAGTCTAAATGATCTATGATGCTATTTGCTACATCCTTTTGCATCTTTGTACACCCTTTTCCTCTGCGTAGAGCCTGTCTCTGCCCTTCTCCAGGCCTCCTCCCTTACTAACAGGGCCAACAAGAGCAAATGGCTACTCTGGGCTTTCTTGCGTCCTGTCTAGGAGCGTGGTAAAGGCCGAAAGGCCACAGCCAGGCCACAATTTGCCGAAAGGACACTGGAATCCACCGTGACGTGACTCAGCTCCCTGCAAAACAAAAGGCTGGTGGCAGGCTGGGCTACGGGCAACCCCCACGCCCTTCCCTCTGCCAAGGGACCTCTCGCTTCTGCCAGGCCACAGGCAGCCGGCGCCCCCAACAGAGGGCTCGCTGGCTGCTGGCATGCACCAAGGGACCTCTCTAGCTGCCGGGAGTGGGGGGAGTAACGCAGGGGAGGGGGCGGCCACCGGGACCGCCACCGGGACCAGGCCGAGGCGCACCGCCCCCACCCCCGACCCGGCGCTTCCGCCCTAATCCACGATGGCCGCGCGGCACTCGCTGCCCACGTGACCACGCCGGCCCCGCCTACCGAGGCAGCGGGGTGCCGGTTCCCCCAGCAACCGCTCCGGCGTCTTCCGCCTCCCCTCCTGCCTACGGCGCGCGACGAGCGGCGGCAGAGGCCGGCGCCCGCGGGAGGCGAAGCGCGCCCCGCCATGGCCGTGGCCCGCCCCCGCGCGCGAGACCTCTTCCCCCACGCCCTCTCTGGCTGCACCAACCGGTGCTGCCCCCGAGCTGCCCATCCCGGCCTCCTGCTCCCCCAGGCCCCTTAACCCCTTGCGGCCTACTGCCCTCCCTCCCGCCCCCCCCCAAAATGAAGCGTCCTGCCCCCCTGTACCCCCTGCCCCCAGGCACAACACTCCCCTTCCCAATTACCGGTATGGGTGCGGGTCCTGCTCCCGCTCTGGCCTCTCCCCAGCAACCTCCTTCAGGCAGCACAGCTGCAACTGGGAACCCCAAAACCAGCAAGCAGCTGGTCACAGCTTCCACCTCCTCTGCCCCAGGCGGTTTTGGGATGAGGAGGAGAAACGGGGCAGGACTCTGCCTGAACTCAGTCCCAGAACTAGGAACGGGAGTGTGGGGCATGGATACAACATAGCTCACAGCCAGATGCTCAAGGGGGACATGCGTGAAGCCTACCCAGATTTCAGCTGCTTGCTGTCAGGGAGCAAGACCAGGGCTGCGCCAAGCAGGAAGACAAGCCAGGAGCTGAAGGCAACAACAGCGCATATAAAGCAGTGCCCTTAACCAACAGGGCGCAGGCCCACAGCACTTGGGCAGGATGCTGATAAGAGGGCTCACTAACAGACCCAGGCAAGGCAAGGTAATGAGTTGGGTCTGGGACCCATCCCAGGGACTTCCATCCGGAGACAGAACTACCTACAATATACCCTTAGAGTCTCCCTATGAAAACCAGTCAGTAAATGAGGATCAGGCAAAGGTACACCTACTGCATACCTCAGATCAGGTCTGAAGGCTTGGGCCTGAGCTTAAATGGAGTTCCTGGGCTCGCGGGCAGAAGGTGTGGGTGGGACCAGTCACAGAAATGAAAGCCTTTTAGTGCATTCCCTAAGAGGGGCTGCAACATATTTGCAGAAGGATGTAGTAATGTGATGTATCTGGTCTGTGGGGCTGCATGTTAAAAATAGTCTTTGTTCTTTATTTGTTAAATATTTTAGCAAGAGCCCAATGATCATTCAGAATCTGAAGTGGAGGAATCTAGCGTACTATCAGCTGCTGAACCATCTGAGGACCAGACACCTATAGTTGAATCCCCACCATCACTGGATGACTTACCTGGGGTTGAAACACTAGTGTCTGCAGATCAGCCATCTCTAGTGGAATTGCCAGTATCTGCAAAGCAGGTGGTTGTTGAGAAACCACCAGGTTCTGAGGACCAGTTGCCTGTTGTTGAATTTCCTGCATCCAGAGAAAACTCACAAGACATCGGATCACCTGTGGGTAAACTGCCAGGCTTCAGAATCAAGATGTACATGTCTGACTCCGCACAGGCTGATGGTAAAACACCTGAGGCTGGGCCATCGGCAACTGTAGGCAAGCCAGCAGAGACTACATGTGAAATATCGGAGCAGCCAAAGGTGTATGAAGACCCCTTTGAAGTCTCCATTAAGTACATGGAGAAACATAATATTCTGCAGATATTTCAGGTGAAATATCTCTTTCCTTTTTCCCTCCAGAAGCTTGCTTGACAAGCTGGGCCTAAAGTGATCTTGGACCAGATTATCCCTTCCCTGGATCCCTCCTTGTCCTGTGCTTTCTTAAGCATAAACTTAAGAAAAGCAGTAGAAAAGAACCCGTGATAATATTTGGGGATTGAAAGAGATGCTTGCTTTTTAAAATGCAGCTAGTGTTAGAGCAGAAAATGCAGCCACCCATCTACCCAAGGATCAATACTTCTCTCCTTCTGTCTGTCTCTGTCTCAGGAGATCACAGAAAAAATGGTGTACCAGAAGCCCGATGATCCCTTGCAGTTCATGTTGCTGCAGGTATGGTGTCTTGCTGGGGCTCAGCGGGGACTGTCTGTTATGGCCACAGCAGAAAGCCAGCTTTGCTGAGCACACCAGAAACATGGTTAGCCCATGACTATTTCTCTCACTGTGTGTCTGCTGACTTGGGAGGAGGAGAAGCACGGAGCAGGAGCAGAGTTCCTGGGGTGAAAGGGACCACATGTGCTCTAAAGGAGAGAGAGGAGAGGTAGGGGAGGGTGGGTGTGTGGAAAAGCTGGGGGAGGGGAGGGAGAGCAGGGTGGATGTGCCCTGGAGGACTGTTATCTGAGAGGTGAGGGAAGCTTAGGGACAGAGATAGGGCCCCTCTGTGTCCCTGTGACCCTTCTCCAGCTCCCTCTATCCCACACTGGGAGGGAACACTTTTCCTGCCCACACACCCCTATTCAGGATCCTCCAGGGTCTTAAAACATAGGAAATTCAAAGTCAGCAGAGTGAATGATAGTTTGGGGGTGAGTTAGAATTGTGGGGAGCTCCTTGGGAAAAGGACGAGGTTAGAGGAAAGAGAGCAGACAGAGAAAGAGAAAGGGTCCTTTCCTTCACTGCCTTCTAGTCAGTCAGAGGAAGCACCACTTTTGTGATTTGCTGCTTGGTTTATGCTGTACTGAATGCAGAACCTGCGGAGGAATGGCAAGGTCAGTTCTGGGCAGCAGTGATAAGGAAATAGGCTCCCAAATGACCCTTTTCCTTTTGCCCAGGTGCAGTCTATGATGAATGCCAGGCGGGCAAAAGCAGAGGGAACATTGGAGGAGAATGAAGATGCGGACATGTTTCTGGAAGAGGTCCTGTGCACTCCTTTTGGCCCCTACTGACCTTGCTATTGTGGTATTGCATGGGGCCTTCACAGCACTGTACTTTTGTGGTCATTGGCAGTAACTTGGAACAGCTCTTCTTATATCTCAGTTTCCTGATTTCTCTATTCTGTATGCTTATGCTTCCCCTTGGGTTTAAATCCCGCAACCGAGTATTGGTTTGGATGCACAAACTCAAATCTTAAAGTGTGCATGGACCTGCATGCACATATGACACATCTTGAAGAGGCAGGTCTGCTGAACTCCTATGTGGTCTGTACATACTAATGTATAAATGCCACATTTATGCCACCCCTAGACTCTCCTTTTCCTTGCAGAGAAACCTCACAGCTCAGACAACGCAAGCACAAAAGCAAATAGAATTAATAAGCAGCCCTGGGCAACCCACAGTCCTCTCTTTCTTCATGCTGCATTGGTGGCTTACTGTCTCCAGCTATGCAGCAGCACCAGTGCCCATCTAATACTTTGAGAGGCTGGGTCTGCAGCTTTCCTGCTGCCCCCAGGGCTCCTGTGATGCAAGAAGCTGTCTCTGTCACCTCTTCCACACAGTGGGCACAGCTGTCTCACCCTTAACCATACCTGCTGGGGTTCCAATCCCTCTGCTTTTTGGGGTCACCCTACTTGTGTTGTTGCAGGTACAGTGTGTATTTTGATAAAAAGAACAGTAAACCAACAGTTGCACACACCCTCCATAGCTTCAGAAGACATTGTCACTCAGGAATGTGGGAGGTGAATAAAACTCAACAAACAAAAAACAAGCACTTGTAGCCCAGGCAATTCAGAGTCAAGGTACACTTTTCACACACGTCATTTGAACTGCTTTCCATTCTCAAAACACTTACAATCCTCATTTTCATACTATGCAAGTGTCTGCTTCCACCCTGTAAAGAAAGTTTGTCTTTCTTTTTCTCGTCTCTTGCCTGAAGATTATTGAAAATGTGCAACAGAGCATAGCGTTACTTTGGCTTCATTTCATGTGTATGTGCAGTAGGTGCCAGAAAGTTTTTTGTCACTACAGACTTTTCTCTTTTTTAGGCAAGTGCTCTAATTTCATGATGGATGGTAGCATATTCCCAAATGACTGTCTCTATGGCTATGAAAAGAGCACCACAGAAACTTATCTTCCATCTATCTATTTTCAGCTAAAAGTCTGATGATTAGGTTTTGTGATACTCCACAGCAGAGCTTGGGCCCAAAACGCTTGGGAATAACAGAGGCAAGTATTTGGCATACAAATCCTGTGCCTGAGAAGAGTTGCCTTTCTATCCAACGTTCTCAAAAAAGATCAGTTAACTCATGTGTTTCCAGGTGAAAGGCAGGTAAGCACACCTGACATTCATAGGGCAGGAAGGTTTTCAAGGCTGTTGTGAGCCTAAAGATGGCTCAAGATTCAGAGAAAAACTTCATGGATTTTATAAGAGGTTTGATGTAGACTTAGGCATCTATGTTCCACTGAAGCAGTGAGGTGCTTTGAAAGCACTACTTATCTTCAGCAGCTGGAAGAATTAGACACTTAATGAAAGAGAGAGTGATTGTTTTTCAGCCTGATACGGTTTTGATCAAGAATTTATAAGTGGCCCTGTACTTACACATGCTGTGAATGTAAGGGAAGTGCTAATGCATCTCTGTGAGGCTGAAGCCTTTTCATGTTTATGGTCACTTGTCAGCATGTTTTCCCAAGAGATGGAGAAGTTGCCACGTCTTTGAATTTTGTTGTAGAACAGGTTTAGGGTGCTTTTGGATACAGCTTTAGCTGTGATTTTCCTGTTTCTATCATTTGTGTGTTGTATTTTGTTGTTCTCTTTTACTTACGAAAAACTTCTGAGTTGTAGTATGTTCTTGGACTATGGGTGTATGCCCTCAACTTCATGTCAGTGTGTTAAGGCAGTTATGCAAGAAAAGATCCTTAGTTTCTCTTTCAGATAAATTCAAGTGAGCTGGAACATAGTCTTATTACAGATGACAGAAGTTTTGCAAGAGAGGCCCTGCTCAGAGTTCCTCAGCAATATCAAGGCCAAAATTTTCCTTTGGTGGCCTGGCTGCTTTATCTCATGCTTCCAAAGTTGCTGCATGGTAGCAAGAAGTCCTACTCAGTGCATGGAGGAGAGAGCAGCTGTCTGCTGTTTTTCAGGATCAAGGTCCCTCTCCTTTGAGGAGCAGCAGTTGTATAGAAATGAAGGCGGCTCTACTCAGGACAGCTGTGTGGACCTGCAATTGGCTTGTGTAGATGGCAAGACACTGTGGAAGACAGTAGGCCAAGCACGACCCTTCAACTTTCACAAACTTAGGGTGGAGTTGATCAGCTAATGGCTGGACTTGATGGTCTTAAAGGTCCTTTCCAATCTAAATGATTCTATGATTCTAGCTCTGAGCAAGGGCTTTGACCAGCAATATTGGGGAGCCCATCATGAGCTGTCTGAGGACAAATGTCACTTCCTTCTCCTCAAGCCTCTTGGATGATTGGATTGTATTTTTGAATGGCATTTACTGAAGAAAAAAAAATCCAGGAAGTTATTTTTATGAAAACAAAAAAAATCCTGCGGAAGGTGTGCAGATTATTGTGTTTAGGCTAATGCAACACAGCTGTCCTTTTTGATTTGCTTGAGAGTTTTGCTGAAAAATACACCTTAGCTGTAGAAAAATTCTACCTCACATTGGGGCACTAATGTACCACTGCTGGTTTTGTGTGTGAAGGCCTTTCTGCAGTGAAGAAAAGGAGAAAAGTTAAATTTAAAATGGAAACATTTATTGTAGTCTTAATTCCAGAGTGACTGTCCCTTTTCCATAATTTCTTTCCCAAGCCATTGGATCTGTGTATCTTCTTCATAAGTGGACATTCATCAACATGACATTAAACTGTCATTAAATTTCTTGCCTTGGGTGCTCTGAAGGAATTAATAGTTCATTGTGTGTAACCAAAACTATTCCATATAAGTCCTTATAGCACACTAGTCACAGTATATTTGAATACCCTCCAGTAGTGTGCTAAGCAACATGACTAACATCTGTTGTTTGTTCTTTCTCCTCTCCACAAGGGAGATGTCTGTGCACTGAAGTGCATTCCTTTTAAAAGGGTGTTTTCATTTTTTACCCACACCTGCGTGTTGCTGTGTGTTTCTTGTGGATAGGGGTAGGTCATGGAGTGGAAGGTGGGTAGGTTGGAGATAGTTTGTAGTTCCCAAGGGTGTTTCCTCTGTAGTTTGAGCTGGGCACCAAGAAAGCGCAGTATTTCACAGATGAGATCTTTTTGTTGATCCATGGACTGGCACAGAACCATGACATCCGGTTCAGCTGCCAAATAGCATGGTCTTATGGAGCACAGGCTGTTTGCATTGCAAAACTTGTACTCCGCCAGAAGTAGGATGCAGAGGGGCCAACCAGAAGGAAAGTGTACTCACTGTGAAATAGGTGTCTTGGATCAAAACACCAGTTTCTTTTTCTGCCATCTCTGTATGGAGCTTAAAATGACTCAGATGCCCCAAGCAATACTAAAGTTGCCTGTGTACTGCCTCTAACCAATTAAAAAAAATAAATGAAGTTTTAACTGCTGATTGAAGATCCTTTGAAAAGTTCACACAGACTCTGTTCTGCTTCTTAGTGAGGTGGAGGGCACAGGCAAGATAGCTCTTCAATGGCCAGCTACTTATGGCATGAGACATTTCATTGTGACTCACTGGTTATGAATCATTGCTACGTAACACCAATTTTAAGCTAGTTTAATGCCATTGATTTAAAAGTTTCTCAATCATGTGAAACTCAAAGTAGGCAGCAGCAACTATTCAGACCCTGCTTGTCTGAAATGGAAGAAATTAACCTCTGGGTAAAGCCTGACAAAGAGCTTAGCTCAAGAGAGCACTCAAGCTGAAGACTGGAGAATGTGGGAGTACTTAGAAAGGGAAGATACCAGGGCAAATTGATCAAACCCTGTCTGACATGCCTTCATGTTGTATTCAAGGGAAAGCTGCTGTTGACCATTCTTTCAGCCAAATGAAATGCAGAATTAAAAGAAGAAACATTCCCTTAAGGCCAGGCATCAATATCCATGGCTGCATTCCTTTTTTGGGACTGCCTTCATGGACAACATTGATGTAGCAGCACCACCAAAAGTTCATGGCCATGCCTCAACATACACAGGTAGTGTATGTACAGGTAGTGGGCTGGAATGTCACTGCAGAACCGCTGAAGGTAGGCAAAGCTATCTCAAAAGGTTTCTATACACGTAATTCAGGACTGGAAACTGACTCCAGACACTGCAGTACTTGGTCTCTATTAGAAATGCCTGGTATGAATGAATGAAGTGGCTCACTCTTTCCCCTCAAGGCTATCATCCCGATTTGCCATGCAACCCCTCTCCCAGGTGGAAAGAGCTCACCCTCCTTTGCTGGTGGCATTTCATGAAGTGCAGCGAAATAATATTGGGGAAGAAACAAACTATGAGGTGGACTTATTTGCTTTATTTGTTGTTACTTGCTTTGAGACCAAAATTAACCTTGTGTTCATTGTTACTCATTACAGTGGCAAGAGATGGAGGAACACAGGGCTGCACAGAGCCGAACCTTTAAAGGTGCACAGCTATCTAGTACAGTTCCCAAAGTAAAAGGGTAAGCAGGGTAGCTAAGGGAGCACAACACCCAGCTTACACTGGCTGTGACAACTTCACTAATAACTAACCAGCTTTTAAGGCAAATGTCTTACTTGGAATCACCTGGTCCAACACTTACTTAAAAATTCTTCTTACAAACTGGGAGCCAGGATCCATTTTAGAGTTAGCGAGTTTGTAAGAACAAGAAGTGACCTCTGTCCTTCCTCCTTCCCGTCCCTCAGCTTATCTTCTAGTCTAAAACAGGAAACCGAGGTGAATAAGACCATGTGGGATAGCATATTTGTTTGTTAATGGGAAAAATACATATCATACCAGCCCTTGAAGAAAAACAGTTCCCACCTTGAGGAGCTTTTGGTGTTTGGACAGATGAGTAGACATTGGGGAGAAGGTTATATCAAAGTGCAAGCAAGTGGTCAGAGAGCCAAAGATTTTTAACAGTGACTCAAAATTGCATAAACACCATCAACACCACAGGACTCCCTTTGAAGAGCAGAGCAATGCCTACTCTATCCCACTATTGTTCAAGCATCCCCTTGGGTCTAGCATAATATCCTGCCTCTTTTCAAGGCGATTCAAGGAAGGGCAGTGGTGTCAGTTTGCTGAAACCCCACAGTACTGAAAGCAAGCACCGCTTGTTGGAGAGCCCAGCCTTTGGCTCTTGGTTTGAATCCTTGGTAGCATAACGGGGCTATCTTGAGAGGCGCTTTGACCATGGTATGATGCCATGTTGCTGATAGATGTTTGACATGGCAGACTGGAGGGTATATGGGAGAAGCTCAGCCCGTTGCTGGGAGCAACAGCTCCCTACTTTTTGCCCTATTAGATGTCTAAATGTTTCCAAATTAAGAGCAAAGCTCTTTAGAAAGGTAAGAGCTGGGCAGAGTCCAGCACAACTATAGATAGAATAACTTTTAGTAGTTACCTTTCAGAAACCTCCTAGAAAGCCTTCCAGGCTTTTCAGAAATCGTGTGTTAAAAGCCGGCGCTTGAGCAGTAGGTTAAAAAGCGTCTTGAAGAAAATGAAGGGTGAAGCTTAACCTTTCCTATGTGTGCCCATAAGAGGGCAGCACAGACCGGCTGAGCCTTCGCTAAAGGCCACGAAGAGAGGGAGACCAACTCAAGAGCGATGTCCAGCCGTGGAGTAGCTGGAAGTAGAGGAGGAGAGGTCTATATAAAAAGGCTGGATGGCCCAAAGGACAGCTCCATCCATCACCCACCTGAAACTAAACCCCAGTTTCATCTGGGTACAGGGTTGACTGGGTCAAACCCCAAGTTCACGACAGGGTCTGAGTCTCACAGACTTCTTAGGGAAGTTTCCAGATAGGTACTGAAACCTTAACAGTGAGTTTCAGAGGAAGAATATTGGACAGTACCTACAGTTCTGTCGAAGCAGTGAGTGGGTGTGAGACATCAACCACACCCTTGCCAAGGCAGAGGCTGTCACCCCGGAAGCACTATAAACTCGCTCAAGGCATGCATGCTATTTATGTCCATCCCAGTGCTCCTAAGCACTGCACCAGCCAACACCCCTCTGCTCTGTCCCTTTCCCCCTGCTGCTGAGACTCTTGCGAAGCGACTTTAATTTGACTGTCCTCCCTCTTCCTCTTGGGTGCTGCAGCCCTCTGGCAAGATGGACGGTGGAGATACTGAGGTAAATCAGACATACGCTTGTGGCACTTGGCTTATAGCAAGCGTGTTGGAAACTGGATAGTGACAGGCAACCGTATGTAGATGGCAGTGCTCCACTGCCAGCCCCTTACAGCCTCCCAGATCGGAAGCAGCTAATGCAGAGGAGGCAAGGAGGATGGATTTGGGAGGAATGAGGTATCCCCAAACACCCTTCAATAACGAGCTAGAACAATTTATGTCAACAAATTTCTTTGGCCCCTTGCACACAAGCAGTAAAGGTCCCCAAAGAAGACCTCTTCTTTCTGCCATGCTGTGGCTCGTGACTGACACACGGGATTTTGGAGGAGAGGTTTTTAACCATCAGCAAGAGCAATGCAGTCACTGGGTCCAGACAGAACAGCTTGTTCCCAGTCTGTTAGATGAAACTCAACTCAACCACCAGCAGCAAAGGACCATCACAGTGCCAAGATAATTTGGGAACTGGGACCACATCCTAATAGTTACATCGACACTGGCATCTGCAGTCTTTCAGAGGCCAGAAAGCCCTCAGATTCACAACCAACAGCAATACGGAGACACTTTCTAGCAGAGCTTCCCTCAACATCGTCAGCCTTTTAAAGGAGCTTTCTAAAACACAAGCAGAAAATTTATGTCTCCTCAAAAGTCTTTTCTCCTGCTATGTATTTTGCAAGATCCCAGGCAACCCTTTGCCCAGACACAGTGAGATTTCTAGCCTCCCTGTGGTCAGGCTCCTCTTTAGAGTGAGTTAGCCTGCCCTCTGAAGATGAGGTTCAAGAGGAAGCCATGTCCCATTTACTGACCCTTTTAGGCCATCAAGGGTTTTGGCCGGGCAGCCCCACTCTTGCAGGGCTTGTGTCCTCTTCCCCACCAGGAGAAACTCCTGCTGGTGGGAGGGGAGCCAGGGCAAGGCCCAGCCTTGGGGCTTCCCCAGGCTCCTCCATGCTTCTTTTATCTTCTGGTCTCTGTGTACAAAAATGTGACCTGTAGGTTGCTGAAAGACCTAGGTGAGATAAGGAGCTCTAAGGTGCAGATATTTTTGTCTGGGTTTTCCTTTGCAGAAATTAGCCTCAGGCTTGTGATGAGGCTCTCCTATGAGATTCCTTCAGAGTCAGCAAAGTAAAAGAGGTACCCTTTGGGGGGAGATATAGAGCCCAAATCTCTCTCAAGGTGTACAAGAAGGCACCCTGAGCGTCTTCTTTATTAATGGTAGTAGCAGCCAATAGAGATTAGCCTTTATAAACACCCACTATTTCTCTAAGATTTTGGGTTGAGACCACTGAGGAAGGGAGCCACAGCAGCTGGCCTAATTGTTAGCAGTGGGGTACCAATATTTAATTTGTTACTGCCTTTACCCGCGTGTTCAAATTTCACTATGAGCACTAGTCCAAAATTCCCTGGGGAAGCAGTTTCCTGCCTGAACCCAGTTCTTTACCAGACAGAGCAGCTTCCTCCAAGTTGTTTGTCCTTTCTGCCTGCTCACTTGTCAGAAGAAGAAGAAGAAGCAGCAGTCTCTTCTGAAAGGCTGAAAGTAGAGATGTTCATGCGATCACATGATTCCAGTATCTTGGGCTTTATGAAAACACACCAAATTGCAGGTCTTAACACATTACAGCCATGGTTATAAGCTCATGAATAAAACTACCCTACAAAATTAGCCAAATAAGGTGTACCCCCCTCCTTCCCCAAAATATTAAGAAACCCAAATCCTTCGGAGTGTGATTTATAGCACTCTTCTGAGGAATGAATGCAATATGCAATGCCGTATTCATGGGTGGATTATGCATTGCCAAACGCAAAATATCATACATACTGGCGTCACAAAGATACCTGTATCTTGGTTTTCTGTAACGCTCTTCACCAAGGTATCTGAGGTTTTAGAAAGAAGTTACTTACCGCATTCCACATTATACTAAATATATACATACAGTTCTGCTTTTCAGTCTATACATTTGCAGGCTCAGTTGGAGTGGCTAGCCCAGTGACCCAGTAGTTTATCCTAACCCACTATAATTAGCCCACGGTTGCTGCTGACGGTATGCCATTTGTCTCCCCACACTCAGCACTGTTTGGTAAACATTTTCAGGGACAGAGTTGCTCTCCCCTGATCTCCTTAGGTGGTGCTCACTTATTTATTCTCCGCACCCCGCAGTTATTTCTCTGTCTTGAGGTTGAGAGGTATAGCAGTGGCAAAAAAAAAAAGAAAGGGGGGGGGGCAAAAACGTTTGCAGAAAAGGGGAAGGCAGCTGTAGCAAAAGCCACGACCCAGCTAGGGGAGGCAGGAGGCAAGGCTGGCCCAGGGCCAGGCCAGCTGCAAACCCAAGGGGCGCAGCGGACATCTGTCCCACCGGGCCCATGTCCTCACCCCCCGCACTGATGCACCAAGATGGGAGAGGAGGCGGCCGTGAGGAATTCCCTTCTCCTCCGGGGAGGAGCTGGCTCCCGGCCATGGCACGTGGAGGGCTTGGGCGGCAGAAACAAGCCTCAAACCCAAATCTGGCCAAGGGAAGGAAGGTCGAACTGTGGACTGGGAAGCAGCTGTCCTCAGCCCTCCCAGGAATGCAGGAGCAAAGCCGGGCAGCAGAAATTGGGGCTGGGGCTGCTGGCAGTGGTGCCCTCAGGGGGATGTCGCTGACCCAGCCAGTGAGCTGGGGACTCTGCCGGGAAAGGTGGCAGCCCCTGGGCTCATGGGCAGCACCTTTGGAGCACGCTGCAGCAGGGATGCTTGGCCTGGCCCTCAGCAGTGCTGCTGTGCTCTGCTGCCATGTGCTGGAGGGATATTCATCAAAAAAGTCCCCCTCTCTGGGACAAACAGGTGGTGTGTGTCAAGCTGAACCTGTGCATGGGTGCATGGGCTCGGCCAACGCTGCAGCCACACTGCTAGGGATGTGGGATTTCCTGAGTCTCCCTTAATTGTGAGATCTGATCTTCCCCTGCAACATTGCAAATGCAGTTAGGATCCTCCTGCTCATGGGTGGGAGTGATTCCTTTGTGATGCTGGCATGAAGTGGTCACAGAAATGACTCCTGGGACCCTGCTGCTTTGGCCATAACCTCCTTTTCCTCCCCATGTGCTCTCTCCCTCTCTCCCCCCACTAATTCCTCCCTCTCATACTCTGTCTTAAATCACTATTTCCATGCTATGAAGAAAGGAAATTCAAAGGATGCAGGAACATGAATGAGTATCCTCAGAGGTTAGGAGGGGCCAGCCCATCGGAATTACCTACAGCATCTAATCAGCCCTTTTCAGCATCTTTGTTCTCTCTTTGGGCATCCTCCAGCACTCCTCCCATGCCAATTTTGAAAAGCCCCAGCACACTTAGTGACAGACATGTTCTCACATTGCCCTGTTACCCAAAGAGCACGTTGCCGTAGTCAAGTGATAGATCTCCTGAGAAATTTCATTTTCTACCTCCTTCTAAATATGGGCTAGGCTGTGGCCTCAGCTTCTGACTGCATCCCCAGATGAAACCCCAAATCGCAGTGTGTCTTTACTCCCAGGCCAGCGCTTTGCCTTTAACCCACACGCAACAGAAGGGTGCACATATGTGGACCTGTGTCTGGATACATGTGAGGAAAGCACATGCATGTGTGGATTTGTACATGTGCATACACATGTGTGCGTACGTATGGCTCTGAGGGGGGCGGGGTGCGCTCGGGAGTCTGTAGCTTTCACAAGTGCAAGAGCTTGGACGTATGTATGAGTCTGGCTATATAGCAGCGTTGGCATGTTCTCATCTGAAGTACGTCATGAAGTACGTCAGCGCAGCTGCAGACCTACAGGGAGGCTTAAAGCAGCCGAACACACACCAAAAAAAAGTGCAAACAAACAAAAGCCCCATCCCAACTCTCTCCTTCCCAATACCAAATTTGTCTCCAGATATCAACAAAAGATATTCTTACCCACTAAACCGGATCAACAGCAAGCTGTTAGCAGCCAAGTGGTGATGGCAGCTTGGGATTGAATACCATCCTCCCCGGCCTTACCCACTCTTCCAGCCCAAATGAGGATTCACGCTAATGCCTGTTTGCAGTTTCCCAGACAGGGCTATGGAGCAGCAAGAGTTCAGCCGCACCAGGGCTCTCTCCCAACAGCCTCTCTCAGTGCTGATGACTGGCAAGGCCACGGACTTCACTACGAGCTCTTCCTCCCCTCTCTCCTCTTTCCTCATTTTCTTTCCCCAAAACAGCATTTCCACACTTGCTGCCTCTTTTCCCAGCTGAGGTGTGGTGGAACGTCTTGTGTCTAACGCCTGCCCCATGACTTGCCAGTTGTGATGCTCAGGAGACGCGATGCTTACCCCCCTGCCAGCTGCTCTCCATGTCCGGCAGTATTGGCAGGAGCCTGCCTTCCTAGACCTCAGCACAGCAGTCGGCATGAAATGCGTGGTCCCCCCAGCACTGCGGGGAGATGGGGCAGTGGCTGCACCCAGCCAGACTTCACATCTTGTAGGGAACGCAAATAACCGGCAAGCAGCTCCAAGTTATTTAGGTCTGGAGAAATCTGCATCCCCACTCTTGAGCATCCAAGTGACAAATTTCTTGCCTCTGTCTACTCAATCAGGTTGGCTGCAATGGCTGGTTCTTCTTTTGCTTATTGCCATGATACTTCAAGGGGCTGGAAATGCCAAAAGCACTCTCCCTTCCTCAGAGTGAAATCTTATGGGAGAGCTGGATCTCTCTTCAGTTGTCTCCAGGTACCAAGGGGATCCATAGATTAGAGCTATTGCAGTTCTCACTCATTTTCCACAAGATATTTGCAAGGATGGCTACCAAGGAGAGAGATAAACATCTTCTGATATTGTGAAGGACTCTAAAAATATGGTGTTCCCATCACCCTTATTCCCATTATTCATTTGACTGGTTTTTGCACCAGTAGATGAAGAACACCAAGCACAAGCACCTGCACTTTTGCCAGAAAGCTCAAGACTCCAGTAACTCCAGAGCTCAAAGCTCCAGTAAGAGGAACCGTGACTTTTGGCAGGTTTGTACTGGAATGGGTGAGAGGGAGGAAGGTGAGCGACGTTCCCTTTCTGCTGTGCTCCTCAGCCTCAGCCCCTCTCAGTTCATCACAGGCCAATTAATATATGTGTCTGTGCCTGACTTTGCTCAGTCTTAGTAAGACTGAATGTATTAAAAACCCAGAGGGCCCAAGGAAATGCAACAGTCTCCCTGCTTTTCTTCTTACCCACAGTGTCTTGCAGAGTGGCCAACATCTCACTTCTGTTTCCCCCCAAAATCCCAAGCTAAAGAAAATGTAAATGGATCCAACCCAAACCACTGGATTTTCCCCATGCAACATAATTAAATGAAAACAGTAAAATTCATTTGCTCCCTTTTTCTAGTCGGTACATTCTGCTTATATGTGTGTTCAAAGAGCAGTCCAGCAATCCTAATATTTATATCTATGTCCTTCCAGCTTGCCCATCCTCTTTAAAGTTCAAGTATCTCGTATGAGTGAGTCATTCACCCACCCTGTTGAGAGTAGAATAATATAAATTCTTTAAAGCTTTGTGTTTTCAGCGCAATGGCATTCCAATATGATCTAAGAATCACAGAGACACCCTCCAGTTCCACCGAGGACCGGGGAACAGGTTTGGCTAGAAAAAAAGTTTTCCTCATGTGATGGGCACCCTACCAATCACACAGCACCTTCCTCAAGCTACATGGGCTCTTTAAAGCCCAGCAGAGGTGGGAGAAAGGGGCTTTTTCAGCTTTGCAGGTGGGTCGGGATTTCTGCCGGGAAGCATCACAGGTGAGTGCCTTGCTTGGTCATTCTTTTCCTCTTAACGAGCCACGGGGCAATAAATGTCTGTTAGGAGAAAAGAAGCTTTTATCTTTAATGGTTTTTATTTTAGTCCCTGGGCTGTGTTTAGTATGTGGGAGTCTGGTACCTGGGTAAGGTTAACCGCAGAAGATTATTAAGTATTTCGTTTTTCTTACCTCAGGCTGTATCTTCTCTATAGCTGTTTTAATTTGTTTCATATTTTTTCTCCTAAAGACTGGGGAGGAGGGAATGGGAAAACTAAATCTGTTGCAAATATATCTGAGTGTAAAAAAAAAAAGAAAAACTGTTGCAGAGAAAGACGAATCCTGTAATTCCTCCTCACTTGTGAAAATAGGCAAAAAAAAAAAAAAAATCCTCTTGTTTTGGCTGTGCTGAACTAATGAGGGAGAGAGGCAAAACCTACCTCCCAGCTCTGTTTCCGAGGTAATTATGCCTGATGATGATTTACCAGCCACTCCACTCTTCACACAGGCTTCATTTCATAGCAATCTCTCTCGAAAGGAAACTTAATTAGTCTTTGACCCCTGCTTGATGCTGAGCTTTGTTTTTGCTTTATTTTTTCTCCTTTGGTAGCTCAAAATAACTTTCTGGCTCTTGCTTTTCTGAGTGTGGTTGACTCCTGGCCCACAAGCTCCTTCTCTGTCAGAAGTGGCTGCATTTCGGGGGGGCAGGTAGAGCAATGGGGAAAGTCCGGCGGGGCAGGAGGAGTGTGTGGTTCTGTGTGCGCTGGAGGTGTTTGCTTTAAAATAAGTAAAGGAATAATGAAGTGACAGTTGTAAAGCATTTGACTTCTTACAGCAGAGTCCAAGCCACTCATCAATAACATCTTTAATTGCATCCTTTTAAAAACGGTGTAATTCTGAAGATGCCCCAAGGACTTGGAAACTACTTTCCTTTCAAGCCCGTTAGGGGCTACATTTTCCACTAAAGCCAACTGAAAAAAAAAAAAAAAAGTAGGTTTATTGCTGCCTCGATCCTCAAGCCTTGATGCGTCAGACCCCACACCAGGTCAGGGTGTGGCAGGTCTGTGGCCCGTGAAGGCTTCCCGCGGCACCAGCACCAGCACAGCACCTCCAGCAGCAGTTCCACCCCGCTGGCTTCCCTCCACTCACCAGTGCCCAGGCATCTTGTTTCTGCCTGTAGAGGCATGCTCTCTGGCTGGGGCCAGGTGAGCACGAGGGGCTGGAGGTGTGGTGCCCAGGCTTCTGCGCCGGAGGGGGTTACTGGCATAGACCAGATTTCTGCCGTTGCACGGCTGGGTTTGTTTAGTTGTGCTTGAGTGGCTTGGAGCCCTTCAGCCAAGGAGTCTGGAGGCTGCAGAGCCCATGAGTAATAAAACAAACACATCCCTTGTCTCTGCCTCCTTAACACCAGGTGATGAGAATGCAAACGCCACGCAGGAACGCTGAAGGAAGGTGAAGGTTGCCAGGGGTGAGGTGAAACCCCTGTAAGCCCCGCCACCATGCCGAGAGACCTCCAAGAGCAGGGTGTAGAAACAAATGATGCTTACAGGGGTGTTCTTGGACATCCCTCGGTCACAGTGCCATGACTCCAATGTGACAACTGGCACAAAACACAAGGCAATCAAAATGGGACCCACCTCTGCATGAGGCAATGCCAAACCAATTCTTATCCATTGGCTTCTTTTGGCTATAGATGGAGTAGGACTGGGCTAAGCTGGGGGCGTTAATCTGTAAGGCTACTGAAATCCTGTCCCAGTCTATAGAAAGAGGGTGTGGAGGCTTCAGAAGATCAGACAGCACAATCTGTGTGAGGGATGCACAACAGAGACGGAATCCTGCTTGAATCCAGGCACTGCTGCAAGCAGGGTTTCCTTTGAAAGCCTGCATGGGGTTTGTCACCCAAAATACAAGGGCAGAAGCCAGCCTCTGCAGAAAGGAGATTCCTTTTTGGCTGCCATAGTCGTGCTGCAGGTCTTGCAGAGCCCCTGTGAGTAAAGGAAGGGAGGAGAGGTCAAGAAAACTGTAATGGCATGGAAATAACAGATCTGTGGGCAATCTGTGGAGGGACAAGGAAGGCAGGGCTACCACTGCTCCTGGGCTCTCACAAGCACAGCTGGACCCCCATGAGTGGCAGGAGCATTTTGGGGGTGGGAGGGGAAAGGAGAAAGGAAAAGTTGCAGCCTGGGTTGTGACTAGGGCGTAAGGAAGAACAAAAAGCATGTGCTTCAGGAGGGACATAGGTTTTTGTGGTAAAATGGGACTAACAGACACCTTTCCAAAGCTGCTTGGAGCATGGAGCAAAGTCTGTGGTAGTGATGACTGAATACCTATGACCTAGACAGGTTGTGGCTAAATTTCAAGGTGCCCAGGATTTGCTGAGGAACAGCAGGTCCATGCAAGCTCAAGGCTGAAATCTCAGGACCTGGCTGCCTTCTTGTTACGGAGGTTTTGGATAATGGTTACAGCTGAAGCTCTGATTTCCTCAGGAGTTTCTCTGAAGCCCCAGAAAACTCTATTTGGGTTGTAAAACTAATCTTAACCAGCCCACACAGAAGGCTCCTCTATCTCCAAACTGATTTGTGTCCGCAGGCACAAGCTGCTGGGGCCTGTCTCTCTGGGAGCTGGGAGGAGGACTGCCTACCAATGCCACATCCCATGGGTGGCCATGAGTCATACAGGCGTGCAGCTTGCCTCAGGCAAGCCAGCCAAGGTTTGCCTAATGCCTCTGTAGTCATGCACTTGCGACAACTGCTGTGCAAGTTGCTCTTGCTTAATGCAGCTTACCCTCTGAGGCGTGAGGAGCAGGCAGCAGGTGAAAAGCCCTAGATCTCCTGTGGCTTCTCTTCTGGGGCATGTTGGAGTGTCAGCTCTCCAGCTGCCCAAATGTTGTCATGGCCTTGGAGCACATCCCCAGTCTCTCATCCGTGATGCCGATAC
Organism: Gorsachius magnificus; assembly: GCA_034008185.1. Lineage (NCBI taxonomy): Eukaryota > Metazoa > Chordata > Aves > Pelecaniformes > Ardeidae > Gorsachius > Gorsachius magnificus. The sequence goes on from CM067081.1 coordinate 128,921,901, forward strand.
TAGGACCCTCTATGATAGAGGAGGGGCCAGACGAGGGGTTGCCCCATGTGGCACAGGGGAACAAAGTGGACAGTGAGAAATGGAATCCCTCAGTGCCGATCACTTGGAGGCAGAGAGAGAATTCACACTAATTCATACTAATATGGGTACATCATAACCCTTGTTCATTTATAGGTCTACGGTAAAGGCTCTTCCTTCCCTTTTCCTCTTCCCAGTCTCTCTGCTTGCCCCTGTGCTGCAATCCCATTGGACTTAGGTAAGGTACCGGAGAGCTTTAAGTGGCCTAGAAGTTTGCTGCTCTCCAGTTGATATCTGTGTGGTGGTGATGGTGACCATGTCCAGCTTTCCTCCCAGATACAGTACCCTTGGAGATGGGCTTGCCCCAAGAGAAGGGGCTTGCTTTCTCGGGCTGGCATGCCTGCAGTAATACCTGCCCAAGGAGAGGCAAAAGCAAGCTAGGTCCTGCCTGCCAGGGAGGAGAAGAAAGCCAACTTGTGTGAAGGCAAGCGTGTGGGCTGGGTGGACAGCCCACGTACAAGGTATGAGTGCTGTTGTTATAGTGCAGGGGCATCTGTAGGAGAGAAAGGGAAGGAGAAAGAGGTTTCTGTGATGTTAAGGAAAGGGTTGTGACTTTGATAATCATGCATCGTGTCACACTAGCCACATGGCACACTCAACCCTGCTATCTACATGGACGCTGGAGCAAGTCTGCTTTTCCATGTAGTAGTCAGAGTTCACATGCCTTGCTTTTTGGACTGCCCCCTGACTTGTGATGTCTCTTAGCCAGCAATAACCAAAGGATTTTTTAAAATCTCTGGAGTTTGCAGCACAAAGATCCGTGAGGCAGGCAGCAGTCTCTACAGCTTTCAGATGAGTAGAGGACCAGTGTCCGTCTCGGGTTTGGCAGACTCTGCAATGTTGCATTGCAGACCACATGTAGCCAAACATTGCCCAGACCCAGATCTGACCTGTGAGGCAGTTTCGTGTGGCCCTTGGGCTGCTGGTTGGTCAACAAGTTTGGTGGGGGCAGAGCTTCAGGTTGACCTCACAAGCCTGCCATTTTCAGTACAGAGACGTACAGTTTCAGGTGTATTGGGCTGGCCTCCAACAACCTGGCTGAGAATAAAAATGGCTTCTTACCTTGGAAATAATGGCCATCCCCACTCACTCTACCATGTGAAAATACTAACGTGCTCTGCTGCTGGTATAATAGTGAGAGCACTGGAGATTTCTCCATGCCTAACCCTCAAACCACTGCAGAAATTGTGGTAGGAAATTCTGATTTTCCCTCTGTCACTGTTGGAAGTCCTGCCTACCCTAAAAATGAAGCTGCTGAGGAGGCTGAAGGTGTCATTGTTATAGAGGTGCCACAATGCTCTGTTCCTCAAGAAACCCCCCTTTGTTGATAGCTGTGTCTGCTCTCATTTTCCAACAGCTTCTTTGAAGAATCCGAGTCAGTAACCCCAGCAAGAGAAGGCACTGATGCAGGTACTCTAGCAGAAGAGGGGTGTTCAAGCTGCTTGTCCTGTTGTCTGCTCAAGTTGGGCCCACTTCAGCCTTTCTTTCACAGCTTGTATTTTCTTAACCACCAGCAAATGCAGCTGTCTCGGGATTGGGGTTTTTTTCCCTCCCCCTCCCCATGCACACATGTGCTCCGTCCCTTTGAAGGAGGGGTTTCGTTGGCACTGGCATCTGGGCTTGTTTCTCCAAGAGGTCTCACACCTCTGACTAGTGCCTTTATGCTGCTCTCTCTGAAAGGGGATGAATTCAATGCGGGGTGCCTGGCCCCAGCCTGCAGGATATAGCGCTCTCAGGAATTTGGTGGGAATGTTTCTTGGCCCAGCTCCCGTGAGCCAGCTGCAGCCTGAGCAGCTCCCTCCCTCCCTCAGTCCCTCACACCTGACTGGGAACTGGGGGCCCAGCTCCAAATCCCAGCACGGGGGGGGAGGTGGGGCTACCCTTAGCAAGGTGCTGCCAAGCCGTGAGATGTAGGGACATGTGTGGGATACAGCTAAAGCACCGTGGTTACCAGTTCAGTTCAGTGGCAGTGCTGACTGAGAGGAAAGGTCCAGTGGGGTAGGTAGTATACTCTGGGGTAAAGCTGGCTCCCATGGAAGAGGAATGAGATGAGGGCACTGAACTTGTCCCCTGTCCATCTGGGTATAGCTGATGTTTCTGGCCAGGTGGAAGTGCAACACCATGAGCTGAGGTTTGCATGGGTACAGTTGTGAAGATAAAAAGCCTACCCAAAAGGGAGCTGAAGACACTGGCTGCCCTCAGAGTGGTCCAAATGTTCTGTAGCTCAAGTATCAGGGACGGTTTGAGTTACCAGGTTTACACCTGGGGAAGTTTCTCCTCTGAAACTACTATGAAGCAAAGGGCGGGAGGTGTATGTACAGGCTGGCAGGTTCTGTCTGTGCTTCTCTTCCTCAGGGATAATTTCTATTTCTGAGTGAAGCCTATTGTACTGGTCTAACTGAAGACTGTCTTTGGTTTTTCCCAGGTTGCATGAAGAATTAAAGATGGCAAAAATTGTTGATGGCATACATGTCTTGCAGGGTCTATTAGTCTTTGGGAATGTGGTCATTGGGGTAAGTGAAGTGGGACAAGTATGGGTGGAGACATCCTTCCAGTATGACACTTGTTAAAACAGCAGTTCCCAGCCATGAAATCCCTCTTCACATGTGAGGTCCACATATAAACAGACCAGTAAAGCATGAGAGGAGGGGTGAAGGAGAGCTGTGCTAGCTGATCAGTTGGGTGGGGATGGGACAGCAAGGGACAGCAGCTGCTGATCCACAATCCCAACATGTCTTCTAGAGGAAGAACCCTTGCTGCTGACCAACATTTTTCCAGCCATCTCCCTCCATATAGTGATGCAAAGGTTCTGTTAATCCTTTCTCAATATACTCAAGTCCTCAGCCTGACCTGTCAGGTCTAGTCTGGGTGAGATTTGCCTGCAATTCTTCTGTGAAGGCACAATACAAGAGACCATAGAGTTGGGCAGAGGAGTAGTTGAGTAGCTCCTGTTTGGCAGAAAGCTGAATGAAAGGAAAGCAGTCTGTTTTTTTCTGTCCCTGCTACTTTTGAGGGAAGCTCGGTCTCATGGATTTCCCAAACTTGTGCTTCTCAGATGTGTGGCATTGCCCTGACAGCAGAGTGCATCTTCTTTGTGTCCGATCCCCATGGTCTCTACCCTCTGCTGGAAGCCACAGAAAATGATGACATCTATGCTGCTGCTTGGATCGGCATCTTTGTTGGCTTTGCACTCTTTGCTCTGTCTATCCTTGGCATCGTTGGAGTCATTAAGTCCAACAGGACCTTGCTGCTGGTGGTAAGTATAGCAAAGTTTGCCCACCCATTGCTGCCAAACTGAAAAAAAATGCTGCCTTAGTTTCCCTGCTCACCTCAGTAATCACCCACTGAGCAAAGACAGGTTTTATTAGTGATGAGGAGTCAAAGTTTATTCCTGACCATGGCTGTGGTCTCCCACAAGGTGACTCCTCTGAGGACACGTGTGAGAAGCTCTGGAACCAGGTTGAGAGAATTAATGGTGATAGCCACAGTGGAGGTTTAAGCCAACAGGCTTGACTCTGACCTTGCCCTGAAGCAATGCAGAAGCACTTGTGCAATCAGATGTAGCTAGGATGTGGTTTAGATCCTTGTTTGTCCCCACCCCTTACTGCCTTTCAGCTGTCATGTACGATTCAGTTTAGGAGCTGATAAGTAGTGACTTCTGTACACGGCATTAGTATGTGTTAGTATACCAAATATGGGTGCAGTTGAGAACATTAGACATCAGCAGGCAGGCAGAAATTACAGGGATGGGGACAGAGAGCTTTGGATAAGCCAAGGACAACGCTAAGGTGTGAACAAATCTCAGTACAATTTCTTACCTAGTTTTTCAGGTTGGTGGTGATGAAACTTAACTGGTGCTTGCATTAAAGATGAGTTGAACCGAAAACTCTGGAATTGGCTCTTTCTTGGATTAACATGGGATGGCCTGTTTTAAACAGCAGACACTTAAGAGATCTGGACCCTTGTGCCAGGGAATTCACCAGCAAACAGCTGATGGAAGAGAATTCCCTTAACTCTGAATTTTGGTGTGTCAGCTGAAACCCAAGACAGTGGTATAGGAGAGAAGAGAAGGTACAAGGGGCAGAAGCTGGGGTGTAAGAAGAAAACAAATGCCTTGCATCTGAAAAGAACATTATAAAATGTGGGAGGAGAAAGAGAAGCACAAGGACTGTGAAGGGAATATGGGAAAAATTAAAGGGGTTGTGCTGAGAAGGGAAGATAAGCAGTGAAATAGGCTATGACAGGTGACCCTCAAGGGCGGTTTTCATGAAGGATCTTTGCTTACAAAATACGAGTGCTGAGGAAATCTGGTGATGCCAAATCAGAAGGATCTGGACGGCACCCTAAATTGCACCTTCTGTTTCCCCAAAGTACAAGCTCTCCTGCTAGGAGTAGAGAGCTTCTTGCTGAAAAGCTTGTAGCTGGCAAGCGGAATTGGAAGGAGGAGACACGGAACAAGCATAAGCTTCCAATGGGATGCAACGAAGAAAAGGGAAAATGTTATTCTAGGGCATATCAGGCAAACTATTTCCCATAGAGGCAGGGTGGTATTAATGCCATGAGGTTCTGATGAAATCTTGTCTGTGAGATGGAGAACAATTCCAGTCGTACATCTTCAAGAAAGCAGATTGCAAACTGAAAGAAGCATGAGGAAGGGTCTCCAGTTCAGGGGACTGGAGAGGACTGAGGAGACTAGGACAGCCTGGCCTCCTTTGCCTTGAGCAGTGTTTCAGGCTTAATCTTGAAAAATATACAACTGGAAGAAACTGCTTAACTGTTTCTCCAAGAACTAACTCTGCTGTCCTTCTCCCACAGTATATTATTCTGATGCTGATCACTTACGCGTTTGAAATGGCTTCTTGCATCACGGCAGCGACTCAGCGAGACTTTGTGAGTATTGCTTTTCTCATGTACTTTTGTAACTGTGCTGGGAGATGTTGCAGTTGTAGGGCTCACAGGCTGTCCTGTTCAGTGTAGTAAATGGCCTGCCTGGTGGTACAGTGGTAACCCAAAGGGCTACTGCTGAGTTAGGATAAGACTCCACAAGGAGAGTCTTCAACATCATTATTCCAGTCAAAGGAACGAATTTGTTCTTTTTAACATAGTTTTGTTATTTTTAACATTTTAAAATGTTTACAACCTTGCAGCTAAGGAAATAATAGCATGGGTTAGCTGAATCATCAACACAGTGTTTAGTCTTTCACCTACAGACTGATTATCATACATGCAGAAGACAAATCTTCAGAGTTGCCCCAGGGCAGTGTTACTAGTGAGGGAATAATTACATGGGTTATTGGAGATATTGGCGGGGGGGGGAAATGACTTGTGGTGCTTTAGTTCCAAGCAACATATGAAATGTAACCCATAGCTTCTGCACATCTCCTGTGATGTGATGTCTTTGTAGGGCCTGCTTAAGAGTCGTGCTCAAGATCCACATCTTTGTTGCTCCTGCTCCTCAAATCCTGCTCTTTAATCTCCTGTATGTTAAGCTGGGGGAGACGCAGCATTCCTGTTCTCTAGCAGTACAGTGAAACAAGCAAACCAACCCACCCCAAATAACTCTTATATTTTCTTTCCATGGCCACTTATTTACATAGTTCCTGCATTCTTCTCTGTTTTTTTTTCTGTAGCTCACTCCAAATCTCTTCTTGAAGCAAATGCTGGAAAGGTATCAGAAGTCAGAGACAGTAAATAACAATGACAAATGGATGACTGAAGGGGTCACAAAGACATGGGATAAACTCATGCTTCAGGTAATAATAACACTGAAAACTCTCACTAATTACTAAATGCTCTGCAGCCCTGGAATTTCATGTCCTCCTTGGGGCCACTTGGTAATAAAGAGGACGGCATCTGCCTTGAACCTTAGACAAAGTCTTGCTTCCCTCCCTGTTTTGCTCGTTTATCAGATGGCAGACTGTCAAAGGCAGGCACTTCAAAAATGTCTCCCATAAATCTGTGGTTAATGCCTAACCAGCCATGTGCAGAGTTGTGACCTGGGCCCGTAAAGACCATTCCCTTCTCTTGCCCCGCAGAACCAGTGCTGTGGGGTACAGGGCCCCTCCGACTGGCAGGAGTACATGTCTGCATTCCGCATCACACACAGCGATGCCGACTTCCCTTGGCCACACAATTGCTGTGTCATGGATGCCCAAGGGTCTCCCGTCAACCTTGATGGCTGCAAGCTTGGAGTCCCCGGCTACTATAACAGCAACGTAAGATCCTCTCTGATTTCTCCAGTTAACATATGTTGGTAAAAAACGCCTTGCTGGAAGGGAAGGAAACAGTGAATAGCCTTCCTCCTCCACTGTAAGCTACAGGTGTTCAAAAGCTTTCTGCAGGAGAAGCAATGCCTGTAGGGTCCTAGCCATGTTGCTGAACACAGGACAGGTTGTAATAAAAGCTTTCCTGATGGAGAGAGAACTTGTAAGAAAACTGTCCCAATGCCACAGAAGTGACATCTCCGACATGCAGATGGACAGTAGCTAAATGAAACTTAGCCCAAAGATGAGTGCATACAATATGAGTAAGCAAGTCAGCAGTTCTTCTCCTCAAGGTAGAACTTTTCAGTAGACCAGCTTGTCCTGTTAAAACAGATTGCTGGGTCAAGAGCATCAGCTTCTGCACTAGCAACCATTTCTAGAAAGTGTTCAAACTTCCAAACTTGCCTACAGCTTCTTGATTCTGGAGGTCAGCTCTGTGTTGGCTGTGTTTGGTTATGTATGTGTACTTGGCAAGTGGATGGCACAGAAGATGGGTCTGAAATGCATCTACTTTGTATTTGGAGCTAGAAACAGGTAAGCTATCTTCAAGTTGTCGATAAGCAGTGTAGCTCTGGCTCATCTTCTTGAGACCCTGTGAGCTGCCCAAATTGCAATAGGACTGGAGCATGCCACCTCAGCCTCTCTCAGAGGTGGATAAGCTTGTTGCCTTGTGGTACAAGCTCAAAGCTGGTGTTGATTAATTCGTGGTTGTCTCACAGGGTTGTTACAATGCTATTTCTGGGCCAATGAACACACATGCCTGGGGTGTTGCCTGGTTTGGTTTTGCCATCCTCTGCTGGACTGTGAGTACTTAATATTTGCCTTTATTTCCTCTTCTCTTTTCTTGCTATTCCACACCCAGTTGGGTGGAGGTGGATGACAGGACTGATGCATTTAAAATGTCTGTAGATTATAGTTATTCGTTCATCACCAATCTGCCTGTAGCCCGTTCCACTAGCAGGGCTACATTTAGAAGTTCCTCTTCGTTCTGGTTTCCACAGGCGAGGAGCTAGATGGCCTTCCAGCCTGCTGGGGCCTGCTGCCATCTCAGGAATACAACACAGCAAACACAGCTTTCAGATGCTTGTTTGCAAAGTGTCTTGGATTATCTAAACAGTAATCATGACAGATAATTCATTTTGTAGTTCGAAGAATTTGTATGAGTGTTTTAAGTACTCAGGGTTCAGCAGCTTCGTGACAGATAATCCCCAGCAAGCTGAGTGATCCAGTCAAACAGTTATGACTGCACATACCTTCTTTCTTCACTGTGACACTTCTGTGCAGATAAAAAGCTTTAAGCTTCCTCTGGCTGAACGGACTTTGCTTATCAAGAACTTCTGTTGCTCTCTCCTACCAGTAGGATTAAATGGGGATGAAGGAGAGGTAGGGAGAAGGAAATGGGGAGCAGAGAAACTTAGTAGTCTTGTCATTTCAGTTCTGTGTTCTCCTCGGTACCATGTTCTACTGGAGCAGAATTGAATACTGAAGGCCCGGTGTCCTCAGCACCGTGTGAAAGTGCATCATTCGTCTCCTGCTCCAGTCTCCTTGTGCCGTGGAGGATTCGAAGTTTTCCCACTACCTCTCCCATATAAACTTTTGCCCCTCCAAAAACTTGATACACAGAGCTGATGACTTCAGGAAAGAATCTTCTTGTCCCTTCTTTGCCCCTTGTTCTGCAGCCTTAATGCCTCATGGCTGAGGCACAATCCTTCTTTCGCTGTGCAAGAAATCCTTGGAGCGTAAGATAAGAAGTGATCTGATTTGTTCTATGATGACATCAGAAAGGAAAATGTCCATATATGCTTGCTCCAGAAAAACCTGTCTCTAAAACTAGGTTGAATGTAAATCATAAAGCTAAAGGCTCTGGCAAGGGCTGTGTGAGCAAAACTGTAACCTCCTGTGACCAATAAAGACGAATGCTGCAAGGGAGAAGACTGCAGACCTCCCTAATATATTTTATTGTTCAACTTCTGTTCCTGGTCTCTGTCACCCCTTGCCTTAGAGTAAGGCAAATTCTCTAAGAGTTTAAGTGTGTCAGCAGTAAAGACATGTCACGGATAAAAAGTCTGTTGCTAGTCAAGCCCAATAAAAGGCTAGCTTACTCCTCAGCAATATGCTGCCTATATTCAAGCCTACCTCCTGTCACTGATGAAAGTACTGCATGTGCTCCTACCTTCAGAAGTGCCAGTCCAGAATAACCTCCTCTTGCTAACAAGCGACTCCTTCAAAAAGCTGTTATGTACTTTACACAAGATTTCTCACGTCTATGGGCTAGAATTTGTGCAGAGTAAGAGGGGGTCCTGTGCTGTAGTTGGCTTCATGAAAGTGGCTGTCCCACACCCCTAGGTTACTGTGCTGCTTGCTTCAGCTACCCGCATGTACATGGTCACGTCCCCTGTGTACTCCCCTTCCCCATCCCCAGATCACGTAGGACAAACGGCAAATAATGGCAGTGAGTAACTCCTGTGAAAAAAGCAAGCAAGAAGGCAACTGAACCAAATCCAGTCCTTGCACCAGCAGTTATGGTTCTCACTCAGTTCAACAGAAGCTGTTTACTTTGGCCCAGACTGATCTGGTCTTTCCTAGTGAACACTTCAGCAGTTACATGTGTTACGTGAAATATGCTCCTGTATAGAACGTTTTAAGGTGAAGCCTCTTCCAAAGGTGTAATGGTTCAGATCCTGACACTTGCCAGCTGCCTTGATTCTTTGTTTTTCTATATTCACCAAAATACTAATTAAAAAGAACTGAAAGTGAAGTTTTGTTCTTGTCCATGATTGTGTGTTTTGGGAAGGGGAAATGATAAGGGTCTGTATCTGGGACACCCGGGGCAGTGCAAAGGCAGGCTTTCAAGTCCTGTAACACTGTCCTGAAGATCTTCGTGCAAAGCACCATGATGCACGGTGCTACAGAAATTCTGCAGCTGAATGGTCCCTTGCTAAGGTACTGCAGTGGCGGGGGGGGTGGTGGGGGGCGGGCAGAGAGAAAGAGGCAGCTACAAGAGTGAACAGCCTGAAGGAGAAACAGGTCCCTGCAACATTGGGGGCTTTTGCTGTGTGAGTATGCGTTCAAAAAGGAAAATCCCCATGGATCAGCCACTCCACCGGTTCAGTGGGGTGGTGATTGTCCTGGAGAGCCTGAACTCTCAGCAATTTCCATAAGGAAATTAGTCTTCAGAACATTTTTGGTGAGCCTCAAGGACATGGATAGACCATGGGGGCTGTGTATGGAAGTGGTCTAGGTTTGGTTTTTAATTATTTGTGTGTGTGTGTGTGTGTGTGCACATATGTTGCTGAAAGCTACAACAATACCTAAGTGTAAAGAAATATAATCAGTGTCTGCCTAAGTTAGGCAGCGATAGCAAAGACTGGGTTCTCTGCTACTTACTGTGAGCTGCAAATGCGTGCCAAATGCAACAGCAGCAAAATGGGGGAGGAGGGACAGTGCAGGCACACGGCCTCTGTCCTTGCTTGGCCAAACCCCTCCAGTGACTCCTTGGTCATGGCAGACTTCATGGAGAGCTGTACACCTGTGTAAAGGTCTCTTGCTTGAGTTATTTCTGAAACTCAGATAACTCTGCAAATGAGTGAAACAACTGGCTATGGGACTTTCTAGAGACTAGCAATGTCTCCTGCATACAGATGTGGCTGAAGGTATGGCCTGTAGAAAATTTTAGGACCACAGAAGCAGGTAATTTCAAATATTATTTTCCTCCTCTGGCCTTTTGCTTCAGACCCAGAGGTCTCTTCCTTCCTGCTACATCTAAATGTGGTGTGATTGTAGCACTGTGCTCAATATAGAGAAAAATGCTACAGGGCTTTGCAGGAGAAGAGGAACTGAGACCACTTTGAATAGACTATTGCAATATTAACTGCTCCAACCAGTTGCAAATGATACCATTGACCTATTGCATAAACGGCAGCTTAAGCCAATGAAGTTTGGGTTCTTCAAATTTGCCTTCTGCTTCCTGAGCCTTTCCCTCATGTGGCACGTTATGATTTATGTTTTACAAAAATAAAAGCTGTGATGAACAAGTGATCTGGGCGATGGTGGATCTATGCAGAAATGCCAAGCATGCAACAGTGCAACCAGAAAAACTCAGCTTTATCCACCTGAACTAAGGAGGAGGAAGACTGGACTGGTGGCAGAATGATGTTGAGCAGGCTTGTGAAAAACTCTGCACAGCTTTTTCTGGTTTTTCAGTTTCTGAAGGGTGATTCCAATCTCTGCAAGTTCCGTACCTGGGATGCCAGGAGAGGGTGAGGAAGGGGACGGAGTCCGTGACAGGAATGCTGGTGAGCTAGTTCACATGTTGGCTGAGGCTTGTAAAGGAATCCTGTTCATTCTCAGCTGTTTAGATTGCTGCCTGAAGGTATGGATGTATATGGTCTTCTGAGCAGGCAATACACATAGATGCATAAAAACTGCTGGATTAAGACAAGATGAAGAAAAAAATGCTCCCAGTGGAAGCTGTGTGGTTTGTTGGCAGATTTGCTCTGTGTATTTCTTCTCTGTAAGTGTGAATATTCACAGTTGTCTCCTGGCAAAAAAAGCATGTTTCAATTCTTTGACAGATTTACCGACTATATTTTTATATTATTAATTTATTGTAAAATTCCTAGCTCTGAGAAATCAGGGTCTCACTGAGAAACATCCTCTGTTCATACCTGACAGAGCAGCGTGGCCTCCGAGCCAAATAGAATCCCAAACCCTTAGCTGCTCTCCTCCCATACGCATGCAAACACAACCTGATGTCTTTCACATTCTTGAATGTTTGTGGCTGGCAGCACTGAAGGTCTCTGTTCCTTCAGGCAATGGGGCAGTGAGGGCTGCCTTTGTGTACTCTTGTGCCTTGCCCCCATTTTTCCAACAGGCTTTCCTACCCCTTCCTCCTTTCCCCTCACTTCTTCTTCTTTTGCATAAGATCCCTTCACACAGACTCTCTCGGGCCCTGTTTCTCCTTACCTTGATGGTTCCTGTGTGACATGCAATGCCCGCTATGGGCCATGCTTGCATCTAGCTACCCACCTCACTGCAAAAACCAGCACCAGGCTGTCGGTGGTGTTCGCTCTCCTCTGACTCAGATTATTTATTTCCCATCCTACTCACTGCCCTGGCATCTTAGTTTTTCATATTCCTTACAACAGGGACTTGTTCCAAGCAAATGTTTACTGGGACCAAATATGACCTAAAACTAGCTCATAAATGAAGCCTCCTTCTCCCACCCCTTGGCAGCCCTGCCCTCTTTGGCAACTGGGGAAAGCCTCTGCAACGTGTGGTATGCTGGGAACCTCCTGCAAGAACTCTCCCTGTAATCTCAGGCATCTATCTTTAGGAGATCCTGCTGCGTGAGGAGTTGAGGATGACTGCTGAGGGTTTATCCTCAACAGGAAAAAAAGGTGAGAGTGTTTCTGACTGTGTTAGCTTGCACGCGGGTGAAATTCCGGCATAGACAAGGTCATCTGCAGTTCTTGCACGTTCACTAGTTGAGACAAACTCTGCAAGAGAGCTTAACGATGAGCAGTGAACTGCTCTGGCTACCCAGGGTTGTTACTGAGTGAATGCAGGATTGAAAAGCTTCCCTCCTTGTTTTTCCCAAGGCAACGTTCACCTTCAGCAGGGTACTGTGGCTGGCACAGAGGCTGGAGAAGGTAAAGCCAAGCCACTTCAAATAATCCCTGCAAAAAAAAACAGTCCTAAGCTTTTTGCATCTCTCTTCTGCTTCTACTTCTGATGTTTAAAGCAAATTACCTCACAATATAGAAAAAAGGTGAGTAAAGCAGTTTGTGAGCACCTATTTTTTCTGATCTAAACTTCTGCCTGACTCTTATGAAGGAGCAGGGAAAGAAGAAGATACCTGATCTTTTTTAGATTGATTCAACTGTATCTTATGTCTGGGTTTGGTTTGTTTGTTTTGTTTTGTTTTTCAGGTTTTACTTATCTGGAGCCTTTCCCTGTTTAATAACCATCGTATGTGTTATTCTCCTTTCTCCAGCACTGGTTGTTCCCATGTTCCTGTTCCTTGTGGTTCATGCTTAAGCAGCTACTAAGTTTTCTTTGAAATCATTCCCTCTCACTGGATTCAAATATTTCCTGGTCTTTTCAAACAAGGGATTTAAATGAGAGAGAGATATGTGCTCCCTGTAGCAGATGTGCTATGGGAGAAAACAGGTCCAGTTTTAAGATGCACCTGGACCCAAAGTGCATCACATAATTCCTATGAATTTTCTAGGTTTGCAAAACGCAGTTCATGTCACACTGCAGTTTGCAAATAAGACATGACAGAGCTAGCCTTTTTTTTTTTTATTATGGAATGAACCAAATGTTCTTGGTTTAACACTCATACTGTATCAGACTTCTGGGGGCATCAGTACTTGGTCAGATCTGAGCTTCGCAGCTCCCATTCATTTCTAATCCTTAATTCTGAGACTGTTGATCCTTTACCCTTGCAGTGAGGCATGTTCTTTGAAAAGATTATCCCGCTCACACAGGTAATTAACTCAGAGATCTCACTGCCTTTCTCTATCTTGGCCATTCTGATCCTGTGCTTTTTGCTGTCTTGATGCCTTGTGCCAGCTTAGCCTGTCTCCCCCACTGGACTAAATTTCCTTCCTTGCACTGCCTGCCTTGCCTTTGCTGCCAGTTGACCTTTAGCTCCATCCAGTGGGACACCAGCTAGACCTGTCCTGTGTCCCACAGCTGCTGGATGCCTGTGTTGCAAGGAAGATGCATGAGACACCAGTATCAAGTGCTCCTTGGCACTGGGTGAGATTGTTTCTGGGTTAGCAACCGGTTTGGGAACTTGCTTCATCCTGGTTTTGGCTTAGCTGAAAGTATCTGAGATGTTATCGCTGGTGCTTCCAATACAGCCTACACAGATGTTTGTCCTGAGTCAGGTTTCCAAACTCATAATGATGGGAAAGTAGGTGAAAGGAATCATCTGATATTGTGGTCAAGCACTTCCATGTGTTTAAGCACCCTGATTCAGCACACAGTCCTGAGCGGTGGATGGCCAGGTCTGCAGTGTGACTTTTGCTTGATGTTCATAACCATGGGAATGCTGGGGGGCAGTCTGAGATTACCCTCTTGTTTTATGGCCAAGCCTTTGCTAGACTCTGTGGCCCAAAGAATACAAAAATACCATTTCTCGTACAGCACTAATGATTGGCTGTGGCTAAGAACAATTCCAGAGTTAACAGACAGGGTTTTCTCTCTTACTTTGTGTGCCAGTTGCCATGGTAAGCAGGAAGCACAACCCAGGCATTTTCCTAAAGGGAAATTGAAGTCATGAAGGAGGTAGGAAAGGGAGTCAAGCCCTGAGTTCAGTTGCTGAATAGGAAAAAAAAAGAGTGTTTAGTTTAACTTAATCCATCTGATTTTTAAGGGGAACAGACTGCAGGCTGAACTGTAGGTATGCCCACTGAGGCTACAACCACAAGAATCCCTGTCTTTTTTTTCTAGGGTAGAATAACAGACAGATACTAATAATATTCACTTCCATGCTACAGCTCAGAGCTTGAGTCAGTGATGGCACTGCAAGAATCCAGAGAATCAGGAAACTTAATTTGTAATTTTTTTAAGTTCTTGCTTGCCCTTTACAAATCAACAGAATTGCATACACCAGGCACCAGAGGCTTCATACTTAACTCTTTTGTTCCAATTTGGCTTCCCCTCTAAAAGCACTGGGATCCCAAATTATTTCCATACTCCATTCTGTGTTGCTCTACAGTATCACAGGCAAGGCAGAGTTCTGCAGGAGATGTGCTAAATGGGAGGACATGGTTGTGCATCACTGAAACTTCAGCCTGGTAGAACCAGAAATGGTAAGAAAAAAGATGAATTTTAGCCCTGGAAATTTTAAAGCATTTCAGATAATGGTAATTCTACAGAAGTCTCCAAGCCCTCACTTCATTTTCAGAGCTGCAGAGCAGCTGCAGCCCTCGTAACCTCCAATCAGAAAAGTGTGTGATCAGGCCCTAACCTTCATCCCCACAGTCAAAACCCAGACAAACACAGCTTAGTGCCCTGGCCGCTCACACAGCAAAAGAAGGGCTCAAACTCCATGTCAGAGGAAGACAAACGCATTTGCACCGCATTCATAAAACAAAGCCAGGAAAAAAAAAAGTTTCAAAACATCACTAGGGCACAGGTCTGTTTTTATAAAAACTCCAGTTTAATCTCATGGCTGAGACCTGGCAAAACATTTTTTTTTTTTTTTTTTTTTTTTTTTTTTTTGGTGGCTGTAGTTTTTCTTTCTTTCTTTAAAGCAATAAGGCACAAAGGCAGGCAAGTCCACACAGAGAACAAAAGCTTAACAAAAATACAATCCATCAGAGCTAGCAGGAGAAATAATCACAAACCAGGGCCAGTGGGATGGGGACAGTCCTTTTCACAGTGTCTGACTTCCAGCCCGTCCCTTGACCTGGCAGCAAATAGTATTTCCAAGAGGACCAGTGCCGGCAAGAACAAGATCTAAGGTCTGGGCTGCTGCGTGGAGCCCTCAGGAAGCACTTGCCTCCTGCCATCCTTCCCTTCCAGGGCTGTTAAAGTCCTGCTCCGTCTTCAGTTGAACTCAGTGGCAAGCTTTCCATTCTTTGCTCGGAGCAGAATTAATTCTCACCAAGCCTTTACATGGATTAGGAGCAAGCAAAAGCTAAACCAAATCGGGACCGGCTGCAGCTTCTCTTCCACCCCTAGAGATATTTATTTTTTCTAGAGATGGAGAAAAGCAAAAGGGACAACTGCAAAACCTGGGCATGCCTGAAAGCTAATATATGCGCCGGTAGATTGTTTGCATTTTCAAGGACTGGTGAGAAGATGTGGTGGAAAACTAAATCAGTTCTTGCACTCTGGTCTCCCCTGATCTCATCCCTCCTCTCCCAGGACATGATCCGGCTCAGGAAGGCAGATTCAGGCCTTCTGCCCACCACAGATTAGCCAGAACTAATTAGCTTCTCCTCTGTGGGCAAAAAGCCAGCTGATCTCACACCTTCAGTGCTACAAAAGTTGCAGCAGAAAGCAGTTCCATGCATCAGCCCAAGTTTCACAGATGTGCAGGATTCTAGTTAGGCAATTCCTTCATTTTAATTACATTTCCTTTTTAATATATTTATATAGAATGTTCTTTTATATATATATATAAAAATTTAACACAATATTCACCACTACAGGCATTCAGAATTCATAAAGAAAGAAAAAAGACTTTGATTGCACCATTTGGACTCTGGATGAGGGAAAATGTTGCAGGGCTTTATAGAAGCTCTCTAATGCAGACCTAAATTCCTCTGAAGTTCTAAAGGTGAAAACAAGAAGTGCTCCCATCTTTCTGAAGTGATAGCATGGGATGGACAGCCCAGAGGAATGTGGTTTATAAGGTAAAATACAATCCTCATTTCTGTTTACCCTCTCGCCAGTAAGGCAACTCCCACATGAGCTAACATTACCCGTGTCCCTCCTTTTCACTGTGGGATTCCCGTCTCTGCCAGCCCAACCATTTCACTCTGAGCTACACTTAACAGAAGCTACACAAACCCCCTGACTATGCAGGAAGAAGTGAAATTCAGTCACTTGTCTCCCCTTGGTCAAAGTGCAAAAGCAACACACGTTGGTGATACCACATGATGACTGAGACTCAGGCCACCTGCAAACTTAGGGAGTGGCCTTTACATTCTTCATGGTCTCAAGGGACTAGAATGTACTGCAGGGTCCTTGAAATGATCCTTGCAGAGTGGCAAATGGTGTGACATCTATTTAGGAAGGTCCTTTCCATAATGCCAAGAACAACCGACTTAGCTCTCCCGTACACAAAACTTCAAATTCTGGGGCAAACCCATCTCCCATAAATCTGATCTGTCCCTCTCCATAATGCTTCACAGGAAATCCCAAACTCCAAACCAAAAAAAACCCAAACCAAAATCCTTTCTTGAAATCTATAGTGTTGCAGGGTTGTCCTGGAGAGTAGGAGTTTGGTACCCACAACGTACCGCTGCAAAACCCTGAACCTCGAAAGAGCTTCCAGTCTTAGGTTTGATCTGCTACTGCAGGATGGCAGAGGACAACCTAAGGGCTCTGAAGCAAAGATGACATCGGGTCTGACCCTGAAGCTGACCTCAGGAATGGCTTAGTAAAGTTGGATTTCAGGAAACTCCAACCACACAGTCAGCACTACTCAGTGGAAGATGGCTTCTGTCTTCAGGATCTACCCAACTATCAGGCCTTGGCCCTTGAAGCTGACTGCAACTATCAGTATCTACATGGATCCATCATCAAACATGAGAAACTCTGCAGAAGTCTGGGTCTGGATTTGGGCATGATGATACCTCTGCAATGGTGCACCTTGCAACTAGCAAGAACTCCCAGATCTGAAGGATCTGGGGCTTCATCTCAGCTCACTTGGTAAAAGCCCACTTGTGAGCATAGAGCTATAGTGATGTGCCTGCATTGAGCCCACTTGGCTAGGCTCTTGGAAGTTTGATACATCTTCTGAAGGCTGGAGATGAAATTGTAGATAGAGATGGAATCAAACTACAAAATAGAGACCTCATTACAGCATCTCTGCTTAATTAAAATCCAGAACCTGGATCTGAGTTCAAATTCTTAAACACCCTTAAAAAGTATAGTCTGGATACCGATTTTAGTTGAGGCTGATCTTCAATATTAAGTAAAGATTTCTAATAATTTTCTCTTGCAGGAGTTTCACCACTTATGCCAAAAGCACCATTACTTACTGGAATGCTGTTAAGAGTTGAGACAGTGTATTGTATACAAATTGCCAGACCTCATTTCTTGTTCATAGATCAGATTATATGAGAACAAGGAGGGGAAAAGATAAAAGTAATGGATTTAAGGTGCCAAGGTTTCATCACATTTTCTTTTTCTTTTGATACATTACTTCGTGAGCTTCAATGGCTCTTTTCCAGATGCCTTGGCAGTCAAAACTTCTAGGAACTGAGAGAATATAAATCCCTGCCCAAAGTAAACTATTTTGTTGACGCCAAAAAAACCTGGGCATCATTTCCACAACTTCTACTTTCTGTAAAGCCTTACACAATACCTCATATCGCACCATACCTCGCATCGCGCCTTTCCAAGTCATTTGCCATTAACCCAGCTGTGGTGGTTAAAAGCTTTCCCATGAGTCTGGGAGGAGGATAATACAATTGTCGTGAAGCTGCATATTCTGGTCCTGCCATCCATGGCTTGCCCAGGTGAAGCATAGGCTGACATCTGTGAGGCAACATGGACCCAAACAAGAACACCAGGCTCTCGTCTGGTTTAATATTCTCCCTCAACAAAGCTGACAACACAGACTTAGTTCTCTGCTCTGTTCCCTCTTATATTGCATTACACACAAGTGAGGAGTACAGTGGGGAGGATCAAAGACTGCAACTGGTGACAAGGAAAAGCCCCTTACTTTTCCATGCTCCCTTTGGATATGGCAGGAGAAAATTCTGCTGAAGGTATATTCCTTGCATTTGTGGGCCCAGAACTTCTCAAAAGTACTCTGGCATCTCTCCCCTTTAGCAATCAAAGAGTGCAGAGAAAGCGCTGTACAGATTCTGGGCCCTCCAGCCGCAATGACACGAATTAAGTGATACATTCAGTACAGACCAAGAGCTCATAGGTTGAGTTTGCTAACAATTTGAAAATGCCACTTCTTCAGAAAAAAAGCCCTAAACATACATCCATTGGAAAATTCTGGCTGACACTCATTGTGGTGGCTATAGCACCTCCTACCAGATGCTCAGTTACTGCTTAAACTGTAGCCCATAATACCCATCCAAGGGCCTACAGACTCAGACATCTCTATGAATAATGGCCCCTGCAAGCACCATTACAGGGCCAATCTCAGTGCTGGCAGCAACACCTGTGTTCCCATCTCCTCCGTAGTCACCAGTGACATTTCAATGGCAGAGATAACACTGACTTTGCAGTCACCCACAGTCACATAACAGGCAATAGATGAGCCTGTGGTTAACGTAGAGTTAGAGGCTTTATAAAGGAAGTTTTAATTCTATTCCCATGGCAGCTGCTGGTTATATGGACGTGTTTTTACCTGTAACAATAACAGCCCTTCAGGAGTTTAATTCACTTCAAATCCCCCTCTTAGGATATTGTCCATGATCTGTTCTGCAGTCCCACAAATCACCCTCCTTACCATACTCTTAATCAATCTGAAAGCACTGAGGGCCAGGGAGGTGACAACCAGCCACGCTCTCAAAGAAACAGTGTAAAATCACAAGGTGAGGAAGTTTAAAGGAGGAAGAAGCACCTGGGGACATGCCACACAGTGGCAATGAAAGACCAAGGGTCAAAGATCTATCAGCCAGGGTGCAACAGGGCAATAGCCTAAGAACATGCAGACCAGAAGATCCTCTTGCTTTTCTTTGCTTGTTGGCAGTGTGGAGCACAGCTGGAGATAGTTGCAGAGGTGTTCTTTGTGGCTTTAAGCAATAATGAAAACAGTTGATACTGGCCCTTGTTATGACCCTATCTTTGCTTTCATCGATACCAGCCTGAGAAGTCTCTACCGCTGGACAGTCAGGCACACACTCATTCCCCAGCCACATGGATGTTGTCTGCCCAAAGAAGGTGTGGCTGAGCACAACAAAACTCACAAGCAGGACTTGGAAGACTAAAAGAACAAGCAGGCATTTCCTCTCCAGCTCCTTTCATTGCTTGTACATGCTGGAAAGAGCACGTCTTTGATGCAAGGACAGAGCTGGAGGCAGTGCCTTCGGGTTGTATGTTTGTCACTGGAGCATCCTTGGGTGTCTCACACTCTGTATGACCTGCTCATGACAGCTTCACCTTCCTCTTCAGCTATCTCCAGTCTCCTTGCACTGTTTATTTACACTGTCCAAATCAGACAACAGAAATGGGTAGGTATGGTCCTTCACTGGTGGCTGGGAAACAACAGAAGGAGGTCCCAAACATCTGGACTTACCTCCTCAGCAGATGTTGTGCCCCTGCACCCTGGGCTGCAGTACTTTGGAACAGTGTTTTCTCCCAGCCCTATTTTCTAATTATACTGAGATTTATTTTTCCTTTTTTCCATAGGGAGGATGAGACTTTCACAGGGCTTGTTAGACAAAAAGTATGAGGAAATGCAAGTTCCCTGGGTCTGGCTTACAAAAAAAAAGCAGGCAGTGAGGGACTAGGCAGGGGTGAGAAAGGGAAGGAAAAGCAAGACAAAAAGACTATGACCCTCCATAGCAAAATGCTTTGTAGGAAACTGTAAAGGATTTGGGTCCATCTTGCACAAAATAGTTATAACAACATCAAAATTGCAACAGAGTTGGTCTTGGACACTCCCATCCCATCCACCATGGAAAAGGAATATGAGAAGCAGTTGCTATTCGATCTGCCTCCCACTTCGTCCATCCAGAATCACAGAACGCCTCTGGGGCTGGTAAAAGCAGCTCGTAGAGGTCTCCAGTCTCTGGCCATTCTTGGGGATGGTCATTTTGTTCCGCAGCGTCACCCCCTCAGGCGTTGTCTGCGAAGTCTCAGACAGATCACCACAAATGGGGCTCGAAGAGGTGGTCTGAGTGGGGCTTCTTATGGGTGATAACAACACCCTGGAGTCTGCTGAAGAGGAGGGATGGTCCATAATGGGGAAAGGGGGACTGAAGAGAATCAGACTCTGGGGCCTTCCGGGCCTAGATCTATAGGAAGGTTTGGAGAACCCTGATGGCCTCTCCATCTTTGAGGACTGCGGGTTATCTCCAGCTGTCTCCCCCTCGGAGGTGCGCTTTCGGCGCAGAACAGGGGCATCCAGAGCAGGATGATGACTGGACTGAGAAGGCTCCAGTGGAGAGCCAAAGCTGCTGTGCCAAGGACAGGCTGAGTCCTTCTGAGCTGGGTCACTGTTTTCTTTCTCTGCTTTGGCTTTCTTCTCTGTCAGTGGGCTCTTGGGGGCCTCCAGGTGGCTCCATGACACCCGTTGAGTCTGCCTGATGGCCTGCTTGGCTTCTGCTTCCTTCTTCTCGGTCGGCGGAGCAGCGTTCTGAGCTTGCAGGGGCTGGGGGATCTGGGTGTACTGAATCTTGGGCGGTATCACAGGCACCGCTCTAGCCTGGCACATCTTAATCATGAAGGAGGTCCTGACCGCCGACACGCTGACAGGGGCAGAGTTACGACGGCCAGTGGTGGCGTGGGCCACTGCCAGGTAATCCAAGTCTAGATCCATGTGAGCATTGAAATGAGACCCCCAAGGAACACCTTTACTGGCAGCAGGGCAGGCAGTTGGCAGAGATGGGACAGAATCACTGCTTTTTACTTCCTTCTGCCCACACAGGAGGTTCCCAGGGACAGAGGGCACGGACAGGCTCTCGAACGTGAAGAAATCTGGGGCTGGAAGGAGCGAATCCAAGTTGAGAGACGATGGCCTAGTCTTCACTTTGCGAGGTGTTTCTTCACCTTTATTGCTCAGCTGTGATTCAGTGGCAGAGCACAATGCTTTGGTAACAGTCTCTCCTCCCAGGGCAGTGTCCTGAGACATGGGTAACTCCTCCTTTACGTTTTTCGCCTGTGAAGAACTTGCTGGGCTATTTTGATATGGTAAAGACAGCTCAAGTTTTGAGCTCCAAGGGTTTTCTTTGCTCTCATCCACTTTCTTTTCCTCTGGCTCTGAAAGAGGGATTCTGGAGGGTCCTTCTTTCTCAGCTGGTGCTTCCTTCCTGCTGAGGGGGTACATCAGCTCCTCAGGTTTCGAAGGTTCTTCTGGAGGACTTGTGACATTCTCATCTTGCTTAGCTTTGCCCAAACTAGAGGGGGAGGTGGGTTGTCTTTTGGGAAGCTCACAAGTCACTGGCAGAATGTCACTGCACGGCTGCTGCTGGTCAGTGGCATCTATGAAAGAGAATGGGATTGTCCACAGACTCATCACTGTGTCTTTACTGTCCAGGGAGAGGCTGCGGCTGAATCGTGGTCTAAGAAAAAGGCCTGTCTCTGCTCTCTGGTTCTGTGGCTGAAACTCCCGTATCATCTTCTCCTGAATGTCCTTAAAGGTGGGGGAATGGAGTGGGCTTGTAACCCACTGGTGATCCTCCCATGGCTCCACAAGTTCTAAGCTCTGCACGTTATCTGTCCAGGTATCCTCATCATCCTGGTCACCAGCATCATGGGTTCTGCTAAAAGCATTGCCCTCCTTCAGCTCCTGGATTCTAGCTCCACTCAGCGCCTTGGAGGAGAATGTTTCCCTTTCATGAGCAGTTATTATTTCAGGCTTCTCCCTCTGAGTCTGGACTCTGGTAAGACCATCCTTTTCCCTCTGCAGCTGGCAAGTGCTATCTTTTTCTCTCCCTGACTCTGGATGTGCTCCTTTGGAACAAGAAAATTCATCGCTTGGGAAAACCTCATTAAATTCTGATTGACTATGAAGCTTCCAGTCCAGGGAAAGAGTGAGACATTCACTCTTGCTGTCCACCACTGGGTGATGGTTCTCTGGAGCGGCTGTGCCAGTTGGAAGAGTACTCAGTTTGGGTAGGGCTGAAGCACAGCTCTGCTGTGCAACCACATCAGACTGGCAGTTGTGGAGGCTGTCTTGTTGTTCCACACCGGTGGCACCAAATAAAGGCATCTGAGTTGTTATCTGTGGTGTTCTTCTTGCTGCAGATTTCTGCTCAGACAGTGTTGGACTCTGCCCTGGCCCAGAGGAAGAACTGTCTGTGTGTACGGAAGAAGAGGATTCAGAAATTAAGTTTGTCTTGGGGGCAGCTGCTGGCAAGAGCAAGAGCTCCTCTTCAGGTTCGATAATTTTCAGTTCCTGATGTATCTCTGGCCACAGCGGTTCTAGAAGGGCATTCGCAGGGTCCTCCTCAGTCTGAAAAACAGAAGAAATGCTGTAACCTGGCAGCTCACAACTTACCAGTAAATACCTCTCCATTTTCCTCAAACAGCCCTTCTAGAACAAGACAGGCTCCTGGATGAGCACACTCATGGTTACAGAAACACAGACACGCATACTGCTACCAGTTCAAGGAAGGAAATACGTCTATAAACAAGTGGGTTTGTGGACGAGAAGATCTGAGGTGCAGCCAAAATGAGGCCTGGACAGATGTACTGAAAGAGTGAGGTGAATGAGTAGCTGGAATGTCTCAGCCTGTTTCTCAGCTCTTCCCATTCAGGCTCTCTTGGCCTTTCCAGAGGATCTGCATTCCCAAATCGCACACAAACTGGAATGAATAATCTATTCAAGGAGCTATGCCAACAGATCTTTAAATAGCTGTCCAGAGATGAGTATCGCTGAAAGAAACTTGGTGAAAAAGCTCTGCTAGAGATACAGAGGAGGCAAAAATAATAACAAAAAAAAGAAATAGTGTGTAGAGAATGGAAGAAAAAAGGACTTTTCAGGCTGTCCAGGACAAAGGGGACAGCAAAAATAGACGGGGAATTCAGAGACCATGGGTCAAAATGCTCAGACATGCGGACAGTCTCACATCTGGAGAGTCTCAGAGCAGACAGGTTGTACTGACTGCAATCGTATAGTTACAGGAAAAGAAAAACAAAAGGGGACTGTAGGTAGTTGTGTAAACATAAATCACCACATGGTGATGCGGACAGAAGTGAAATCAGTACATGGTCAATTCTTGACCCTGATTAGCCTAGGTCATAGTCTGGGTTTTTGTGACTACAGACACACAGTGAAACTTTAAACAGCCTTCCAGACACCACCATGACATTGTCCCCCATCTTTTTTATCATGCCTTCTTCCTTACCATATCTTTTAAGTGTAACCCTTCTTCTGTCTTAGCTGTCTCGATCTCCTGCTGGCTGCAGCTGCCTTCTGAGGAGACATCTTTTGTCTTGGGCTGTCCTTGCTCTGCCTTGTCTGCAGGGAGAGGCCCCGTATGAACCTCTGAGGCTGGTGTTTGTTTCAAGGTGGGACTCTGCTCTGAGGACTGCCGGGGACTGCTGGTGTTGCTTGTGCAGCTGCTTTGCCCACCTAAGGTCTCCTGATTTTCTGCTGCTGGCTGTGGAGTTTCTAAGGACTCGGTTTTCCTGGCTGCCACCAGCTCCTCAGGGTGAGAGCCTGGATCAGAAACACAAATGAACGACGTTAACTACTTGTGACTGAAAACATGTGCCCTGAGGCAAAATGGTACTGTTTCAACCCAATGCTAACTAACAAAGCTAAAGAGCTCCCTCTGGGCGCAACAGGATGGTTTCTGGGAGGCCACCCACCTCCCCAGTCTCATTACTGCAACGAGCACCAACCTGACCTGCTACTGTCAACACCCACCCTGCTACAGCTCGGTGTCTTCCCTGCCACAAGAGCATGCCACTGAGCTGCAGGGCAGCTCCAGTAGCCCAACAGAGGCTCCACATCCCCCTCAACACACTTTTTACCTCTGGATGCTTCCGCTGGCAGGCTGGGCCCCAGCTGTTTCTCCTTCCGCTCCGGCGCCTGCTCTGTCCTTGCTTGCGTCCCCACTTCCAGGGCAGAGGGGCTCGTGCTCTCGGCCACCAGGGAAGACAGCTCTTCTAGGCTGGAGAGGGAAAGCTTCTCCTTGGTGGGCATACGGCAAGGGGTGCTGTTGGTGCTGATGACTGCAGATACCCGGAGGGGGACAGAGACGGCGAAGGGCTCTGAGATGTTCAGGGCTTTCCTCTGGTGACGAGGAGAGGCCTCCAAGGGAAAGAGGCTGCTTGGAAAGCCTGACTTGGTGGCTGTGTCAGAGGTGTAGAACATGCGGCCGCCTTTGGGGGAAGTCTGCTCATTTTCAGCATCCTCTACCACCCGGAAGACCTTCAGCTGCTCAGGGGGTGACTTTGCTTGCGGTGTCCAGGGAGGACCTTTCTCCCCACTCAGCTCTGAGCATCCTTTGGCCCCCACAGCAGATCCTTCCCGCTCCCACTCATTCTCCTTGCTGAGGTCATATGAGCTGCCTGTGCCTCCTGTCCGTATCTTCATCACCGGAACAAAAAACCCTCCAGTAGTCACTGTCCGTTTGAATCTGCTCTTTTCATCCTCCCCTAGAGGTGGGAAGATAGGAGGGAGTCTCAGTGGGAAGCAAAGCACTAGCGAGGAACCTTCCTCTGTGAGGAGCCTTCCTCAGTCCCTCCAGGGACGAGTCCTGCCCTGGTGACCACCCACATTTCCCTAGAAAGACGGGGACAGCAGGCACTGAAGACATTCCAGGCTCCAGCCCTGGGGACTCCATCAAACTGGGCAGGCAGGGCTGGACAGGATGCCTTTCAATGGAAATCACCTAAGACTTTTATTAGAGGCCCCTCAATCAGATACAGCCAAGTCTAGCGCTGGTGTGCATTGCCCACAAAGATCACAGCTCCAGGCTTTGTTGGCTTATCACAAGCACTTTTCACTGCTTTATACTTTTCCTTATAAATGGGAATATTGTGCCCAGAATAATCAAGAATGAAATCAAAGCAATCCCACTGCTAATAAAGATGAAGCTAGACACAGTGGTAAATCTCAGGTGCGTGCACCAACATAAAAGACACAGAAAAGGCTTAAAAACGTGTGCATGCAAAGGCGGGGGCACATGTCAGCAGCTGTGGCACAAGTATACAAAGACAAACAATACGGTGAGATAGGCAAAGAAACAGACCATCGCATCTGCGCAGGCACAGGGGAAAGCTGAGAATGCGGAGGTGCAACCCTTCGCCCTTACGGTGTAAGTCACTTATTGATGTCTCACCTTCCACTGGCAGGGAACACAGTGAGTCCATGCTCTTCGCGGGCCGAATAGTTGCTTTTTCTGTGGAAAACGAGTTTTAGAAAGTTTAGCTTCAGATCCTGCAGCTTTGCAAGTTTCAGCCCATAAAGACCAAAGGCTACATCTAGACGGGCATGCCAGGCAGACATCAAAGTTATTTTCCGTTTCCAAGCAGTCCCCCTCTGTATCCACACCACACAGCTTGTTACCCACAACACTTGTCCACACAGCTGGGGATCTGCTAGCCCTAACAACAGCTTTGCACCTGCCGGACACATGGAGAGCTATACATAACCCCGCCAGGCAGCACCATCTCCACCATGAAGCAGCCAAGTGTCCCCAAAGTCGTTATGTGCCCCTGCCCTCCCCGATCAAGTCAGACTGTCGGTTGTGGGGACTTTTTAACTAAACTGACATAAATGCCTTCTCACCTCTCATTCCTGGTAGCAAATGTTAGGTTATTTTTACATTGCGTTCCCCGGCTCTTTTGCTGGCATGAGCATACCCTGCCTCCAGCAAGCATGCTGGGAAATTTATGAGGGCAGTAAGCAACTTATTTTCCTGGTCATCCTTGCTGGACTTGCTTGTCCAGAAACAAGCTGCCATTTGTCACCAGACACTCTACAGGTCTGTTCCTGAGAGGTTTTGGAAGTGTGCAGCTGTTACCACTCTGAAAAAGGGAGATGAGGGGAACGACGTAGCTGGCAAGGAAGACAAGTTAGTCTCTGGCTGCCCAAAAAGGGTCCGTGGAGCTCTGGAAAATGTCTGGGAGCAAAGTTTGCTGTTTACAATGCTGCACAAAGTAGGCAAGGCAGAAAGTGAGCAGGCTTTGTTTATATATACACATATATATATACACACACACACATATTTGTTTATATAATTAAGGCTTCTGGGACTGACTTTCACATAAGCATAGGGGAAACTCCAGCTACTTTTTGCATTTATATGGAGTCCTGGCTACCTTTTATGTTCATATGGCATGATGTCTTGAGCGCTGGCTTCACTTTCCTCAAGGAACAGAATTCAAGCTGTGGAACCTGCATTTTATGTGACTTGCAGACTTGTGTGCATGGACACAAACTGTGTTAAAGCATGTGCTGAGTTTCAACAGCAAGTTCATCTGTTCCCTCACATTAGGCTGTAAACAGAGAGCGCACAAGAATACAACATGGCAGTGCTAAAGAACTGCTGCTCAAAACCACTACTTCAGTGCCTAAATCTCTGCCCATGGTTGTGCATTTGTGTGTCCTGCTGGGAAAAATGTACAGCCTCCTGTCACTCTCTGCTGGAACGAGGCTCGACCCCCATGAACACTGGGCTCCAGTCATTCCTGGGCATCCTCGGGTTAGATCTATTTTGGGACAGAGTATTCCTTATCAAAGTGAGAAGGTGATCCTGTGATCGAAATAGGATGGTGAGCTATTTCGAGGTCTGCCATGGGCACCCTATGCGAGGCCATCTGTACATACAAAACATGGGGGAAGGCAGGGGTCCAAAAAGAGCTGGATCCAGCATTTGACTTCACACTCACTTCTGATCCAAATACAGCCTCTCTTATATGTGATGGTAGGTAATGTTGCCAACATTAACTATTTTATTTTAAGTCTTGCAATGTTTGGTAGTGCTTCTCCAAACACCAGCTCCTGGAGTCATGAGATTATCTAAAAAAAAATTCCACCTTCATCTTCTTTTTAAAAAGTAAATTTCTTGACTTGGAGTTACTAAAAAAATCTAGGACCCAAAACACTTCTTTATGAACTCAGGTAAAAAATGGGTATGCTTTCTTTTAAAAATTGTGATTACTTTTAAGTCAACTTCTTGATTTTTAGAACTTGAGTTGTCATTTTTGAACACTGGGAATTGGCACTGCCATGTGATTTTCTAGGAAGCAGAGTGTTTAAGAGATTGCAGCTCAGGAGGGGCTAGAACTTGGGATTACAGCCAAGAGAAAAGACAACTTCTCTCTTGTAAATTCTGCAAAAGTAATAGCTTCCCTCAAAGTGCTCAGAGCCAGGAGCCATAGGAACTCCTGGTGCTGTGTTTTTCACAAAGACACTGGACACAGTTGGTTCTTTAATGCCCTTTAGTGGAAGGACAGCCTGGAAGAACAGCCATTCATCCAGTGCCATGTAAGGAACATTAGGAGCCAGAGGCTGGCTGGGCTGGAAGAGTGGACTAATCCACACCTACATAGCATTTCCTAGTCCCCAAGCTTGACAGCTGGGCAATGGGAGCCTGTTTATCACATACCTAAACAGAATATTTACTGTAGCTGTCTGGCGTATCCTCCTGAAAAGGTGCTTCTCACCATCACATGAAAATGAGATGTGCATGAAACCAGGCAACAAACATGACCCCATTAGACTATCTCAAGTCCAATGGTATTATTATTATGTGGATACAGGTTGTCCCATGCTATCAATATTGCAGGAGAAAGCTGCAGAGATAAATACTTAACTGAAAAGTGTGTTCTTACCAGAGAGCTTCTGTGCCCTTACGAAGACACTCCCGTTTCGACTCAGTTTAGACTTTGATTCTGAGCCAGAGCGGCCCAAGTTAAATATCGACTTCCATTTCTTGGACTTGGTAGATAATTTACGCCTGGAAGGAAAAAGGGCTCAGGAGGTTACCAAACCCTACAGACTTCTGTCTTTTTACTATCCCACAAAAGCCTCTGGGCTCTCTCCCCTCAAAACTGTCCCTCTTTTCTTCCCACATCTCTTTTAATTCTAAGGCATGCAAGGCATAGCTACACAACCAACTCTTGCTTTTCTGTAAGTGATTTATCTGTATTGCTGATTTAACCATGTCATGGATGGAAAGACACCTAAGCTGGCTCTTCAGAGAGTTGGTTCTGGCATCATGCTACAGCAACTGTGATTGACCGAGTGATCAACCATGCTTGTCTTCAGAAAGGAGAGGTTTCTGAGGCTAGAACTATCTGGCAATACAGTAAAGAAGAATTGTCTTTTTTAACAGGTTTTAATGACAGAATGCAAGATAAATTCCAAAGAACTGATGGAACTGGTACTATTGCTCAGTGCACAAAGCTATCCTTTAAAGTCCACATATCTTATAGTTTTTATGAATTTGTGAAAATAAAAGGATCTCTTAACACAAACTAGCTATTAATGCTTCTCAGGCCATTAATTTAATCGTAGGTGTTGTATGATCTTATGCAAATATAATGTACTATCCAAAAAGGAGGTGGAATTAAATCAGTTTCTCGTAACTGTCAGAGGAACTGGGACACCAGTTCCCTGGGTCTCTTTGGAAATTCCATATTTAAACAGAAAGAAGTTGCTACTCCTGAAGCCAGTTTTCTTCTATGCCTATTACTGCATGAAGCACTATTTCAGTTCCTTCACATACCCATTCTGACTCCTCCTTCAATCTCTCCTCTTCCAGAGCAAGAACCCTCTTATCTCTGTCTTGCTCTCCATAATGGGCTTTCTACCCCCATGGTTGTGCTTTTCTTTCAGATCAATACTCAGAAAAGCACAGATCAGTCCTACAAAGAGGATTAATATCTTGGGGATAGGAATGTTCTCTTCAAGTGAGAAAGGCAAAGGCACTCTAGAGGGGCAATACACCCTTTCGTCTTAAGCCACTATCTTGCCAGTATTCTCTTAGATGGCTCCTTCTTGCTTTAATATATCAAGTGCAAATAAATATCTTTGCTCTGGTGCTTTATGGGTCAGTAGATTAATGTGCCACCTGCTGCAGAGGCTATAATCTCTCAGAACCAGGCAGTAGAGTGACCATATATTAGCAGATAGATAGACCAATAGATAAATACTTATGCTGGGCAGCAGTGCCAACAACTGCAGAAACCTCAGCTGAAATCAGACTCTTTTCCTGGCATAGGCATAGGTGGCATAGGGCCACCATATAAATATTTCTCCATGCTAGGAATGAAAATTCACCTTACTGCTTGGCTATGAGTGCAGAGGAACCTGGAGAATGATGAAGCTGAGCAGGCCAATGCCACCAGGCGCACCGTGGACCAGCCGCCAGCAGGTGGAACTCGCAGGAGAGCTGTGTCAGGACCTGCTCCACATTCAGCCCATGTTTAGCCAAACCCTGAGCTGACACAAGGCTGCAAAGACAACTGATTCCTCCTGCAGGTGGTCTGCAAGGTTCTGCCCCGATGGAGGGATGAGGACTAGGGGAGCTAGGAACCCAGCAACTGCAATGCTGCTCAGGAGCAGCTGTGCCTCTTTTAAGAAGGGCACACAATTTTCTGTCAATGGTGGCTGTAGGTTCACATGTGCAGGTGTGGGGGTATCACGCTAACAAAAGTCTCATTCCCAACCATGCTGGGGAACCCATGCCTTTCTGTTTGCACTTTACACTCCTCTTGGCACTTACTTGCTGTCAGGGAGGTCAACAACTGTGTGGAAGAGGGACCCAGTTACAGGGACAATTTCAGGCAAGCTGTTCTCTCTCCTCTCCTTCCGAGCAGGGTGGGAGGCAGACAGACTCCGTGCCTGTGCTTCTTCCAGGCTCACCAGTTTCATCGGCAGGGAGGCTGAGGGGAGGGTCAGACTTTTCACAACCGATGCGCTCTCTGAAAAGCAAGAAAATACATTCCCGCCTGGGGTGAGGAGAGACGAGAGCAAGAGCTTCATGTCTTTATTTGACTGGAACGCCTCCTGTGGAGGGGGGAAAGGAGCAGCACGTGCAGGGAGAGAGGCTTTTTGTCAGATGTGTCTTACATTTCCCCAGCAGCCTTATCCATCTGAATGCATTCCCAGCAGGGGCCACGCTCCCCAGCCAAAGGCTGCCATTGCACAGGCTTGCTGCCTCTGCTGTAGACGCTTCGGTGTAAAAGAGGCATCTCTGAAAACCACCAGGATTCACACATTCCCTTTTCTCTTCCTTCCTTCCCTCCTTCCTTCCCTCCCTCCCCAGATTTTGGAGCAGTTCAATCCCCAATCCAAACGTGGTGCCTAATTCTTTCTCTCACTTCCACATCTTTCTCCTTGTCTTGTTCCAGGAAGGGGGACTGTTCTAAAAACCAGCATTACTTTACCTTCTTAATGCATTTCTGGGCTATGGAAAGGAGTGTGACCAACAGCCCTGGAAACTGAAGGTCTTTGTTTACATGTGCAGTGGCAAAGCCAACTTCCCATATGCCACCCCACCTACAGCCCTGTCCTAACCAGACCTCCTCGACGTGCATGAAGGAAGCGCAGTGCCTGTAGTCCATTAGGTACTTAGCCCTTCTGCTGAAGCAGGGTGCAAGCTCCTGCCTGTGCAGAGGGGCTGGGTGAAGGGGCACTTTCCCACTAAGAAATCAACTGGGACCATCAGCATGTTTCTCTCCTGACTCCACACACCTATTAAAAGCCAGCAGTGTTAAGCACTTACAAAACCTGGGTCAGCTTTGGGCCAGTGACCTGCAGTACAACCAGAAGCATTGGAATTCACTAGTCAGTGTTTTGGGGCAATGCTTAAGGCAGTACAGGAGCAGGTTCTTACTCCATGCCTTCTGGCAGGGCATAAACAAGGGCATAGGAATGGCACCCGCACCAGCAAAGCAGGGATGCTACAGGTCAAGCAGGGCACTGCACTGGAACTGCTGGCTCCAGGGACAGATTAGCAGGGAGCGCCACGTGTTAAGGGAAAGGTGGATGGGACAAGCTGACATGGGGCTGGAAAGTAGAAAGATTACTCCCTCACTTCCCCAGGTATTATGAGTCTTCCCAGCGTGTAAAACAGAACAATACATATTTCTGAAATTATGTGAGGTCTCTGTGCATCCAAGCCCTCACTTCCCAGGCTTAAAAGCATTTTGACAACAAACCTGTCACTAAATTACAAAAATCAGCATCTCCCAAGACTGTTGATGTCCCTGGAAAAAAAAATCTCTTTTTATAAAACATGCCCAAGTACAAGACATAAGTTTTGAGAAAACAAGCTTAAATTTTATCCTGGGAGTGTGGCTTCTGACTTGGGTGGATATGGTGACTGCAGGGCAGGTATCATCAGTATGAGGAATTACAACTGGGGGAGCCTGCAAGAAGTATTGAGACTGTGGCTGATGGGCTTAGAGAGAAAGTTTAGGCCAGGACTGAGAAGCAATCACATTGTCTTCCTTTTGGAGAAAGGGTTAAACCTAGTGAGATCATTTGAAAATGAGCCATAGGGCAATCTGGTAGCACAATGCAGAGGGCAGGTATTCAAAAAGAAAATGTTGGAGATGGGGATGAAGAGGACAAGAGTCATAAGGGATTGGGCTCAAGGGGTGTTTGGGAGAGGCTGTGAGCACGGTAAGGGTGGATGTGCTTGAAGTATTAGTGAAGGCAATACAGTTATAACTGGAGTACATGGCAAGTGACTCGTAGAGTGGTTGAAGGAGGTTGTTACCAATGTTTTCCACACAGCTGGCTTTTCTGCTGTTGCTGAAGATCTGATCCACATGATTCAGGATGAACTCTATCACCAGCTGCTGCACTCGCACCTCCAGGAAAGCTGCATCCCCATTGCAGCCAACTGCCTCAATCTCCTTTGACCTGCACCAGGAAAGAGATATATTAGTAACCGGCATTGCCACACGCAGCCCCTGGGGAGGAGAGATCAGCTTTCTTCCTGCAAGGCTTGGAACAGGGACATTTTCCCCACTTTTGCTGAATCTCTTGCTGTTCTTCCCTTACAGGCCCTCATCCTCTCTGCTTTTTCACTCTTTTAAAAATCATTTTCCCTGTTTTCACTATCACATGTGCTGCTTTCTTTCCTGCCTGTGTTATTTTCCCTACTTTACTTTTACGTTCTTCAGCAGTAGATAAATCTGTGACTCTCAAACTCAACTCTTCTTCCTCTATGCTCCTCTTTTTGCTATTTCAAAGCTGGGCATGAAAGGCAATGCAGGAAACTTCGAACACTGTTTCCAGATGCCTACTCAATGCTTCAATCATCTCCCAGCAAAATCCCTTAGAACCCTGCTCAGGTCTTCCCCACACCAATTTTTTCAATGCTTTGCCGTGTGCCCCAGTAGTCTCTTCTCTGCCCCCCTGCACTCCTACATTCTCATTCTTGCTCTCAGCAAAGAAACATTCCTTATCTTGACATGCCAAAGTGTTGTTGAAGAAATTATCTCTGGGCAATGGATCCTTTGTAAAGTTAATGACTGGTGTGTTAGATAATAGCTTGGGGCATTGCCAAGAGGATAACGCTGTAAGGAGACTGCAGTTGCATTGCTTGCTCCTTTCTTTTCCTCCCTGGGACTTGCACTTACGAAAGATTGCAAAAGGAAACAGACTTCAGGGTTTTTTTGACAAGGACAGATGCTAGAATGAAAATGTCTCAATAGCAAAGGTCCACTTTGTGATACTCAACAGCGTTAACATCTGATTCATTTTCAAAACCTGCTCTGCCTGTTTTGAAATTTAAAAGGGTGAGATAACTCTTTAGAAAATGCTTTTCAGGGCTGTACCTCTCTAGCCAATATCTCCCCCTCCTGTCCTCTGCCAGCCTAGGGCTTCCCCCACCAGCTCCTCCAGTGCCCCTTTCCTACCCAGCTGCAGTCCTGGACTCTCCCTGCATAGTTCATTCCTCTGAATACAATGGTATGGGATGTACGGAGAAGGAAATTTCATCAATATACAAAATATTTCTAATTTTTTTTTCCAGATACTATTTTTTCTTGTTGTGCTTAGCTCTATAGTGCATCAGCCAAACCTCTGCCTGCGTCTTATCCAAATTTTTTGTCAGCAGAGTGCCGGGCATAGCAAACATGACAGACTAGCTGGTGGTCTTGAGATCTGACACAAGCTGCCATCTAAAGCCCACCAAGCTCATCTCCCTTATGCTCAGGCAGATCCGGGCACAGGCCTGTAGCATTATTGCCCTGTTGGCCTCCCTTCCAAGCCTTGCTGTCTCTTACCACCCCACTGCAGAAGCACTGGCACTGTCAGAAATGTCATTTCCGTTCCACAGTGATGAGCTAACTCCTCATTTTTAAATCAATGTGCTCAACTTGGAAATCTTTTTTTTTTTTTTTTATATAAGAAACACACAAAACCACAAGCTTCCTTGGATGCTGGCAGTAAGACCTCAGATTATTCAACCTGGAAGAATTTTTTTCTCCTTTTTAAAGCTGTTTGCTCTGCTATACTGTTCCCTTTAGTTGTTCTGCTTTTTCCCTGTTTTTCCCTCAAGGGATGGGTCTCCAGGCTCAGATGCTAGCACTCCCTTTGGAGCTCAGGATTGGTCTCTAGATTAGAGGAGACTCTACTGTACCTGAGGAGATTGGGAGCCCACACCAAGGCCAGGTTTCTGGTGTGCATGTTGGTCATGTTGCTGAAGGACGCCAGGTGAGTCAGGTGCTTGATCAGGTATTCCAGCGTTCTGCAGTGGTTTCACATGAA
Source organism: Gorsachius magnificus (assembly GCA_034008185.1). Lineage (NCBI taxonomy): Eukaryota > Metazoa > Chordata > Aves > Pelecaniformes > Ardeidae > Gorsachius > Gorsachius magnificus. Next base: position 128,955,300 of record CM067081.1, read on the forward strand.
GAGAGAAAAAAGTGTCAAGTGACCGATGCCTGCTCCCCGTGACAAAAAGGCTCAGGCTCAGCCCTGGCCTTAGTGTTGTCCTCTCCTCAAGGAAGGCAGTGTCTGCAATGGCACAACAGGCCCCATAGGACAGAGGGTTTACAGTACCAGCATCTGCAGGGGATGGCAGTGAACACCTGAACAACTCCACTCTGGGGAGGTCTGGCCTAGGTTGGGGCAGGAACCAAGCAATCCTTAGCATGATGGGTGCAAGGAAGGTGGCAGATGGATGGGAGAAGGAGTGGGATGCAGAAAAGGCTGAGTGCTTAACGCTTGCTCAAGTGCTTCCAGCAAATTATCTTCTCCTCATCACACCCAGGATACTGGGTGCCATGGGGGTCGTACCCAGGGAGGGATGATAGACTGCGGCAGAGAGAGCTTGTTTGATCTCTAACAATGGTTTGTTTGATGATATTTAAATGCCAAATAAGTTGTTGTCAGATTTGGAAATGGTGAGTCAGCTTTTAGGAATTAACTTCTGGAAATTAACTCCAGTGCTGTTTCAGGCAATATTCCCTGATGGTGAGGATCACCACACTGTTCCTCAGCACCTCACTGGGCACCTTCTCACCTGTAATGCGATGGGGGGAGCTCCTGGATGACATTTTGAATTCGTGCCAACTGCTCGTCCTCAGGGAAGCGTGATACTGCTTCCTGCGGAGATACAAGGAAACAGTCCACCCTGGCAATAGACTCAGGGGAAAAAGGAAGAGGGATAAGAAGGGTCACACGAGACAGCCTGTCTCAGAGGGAATGCTCTCTTGTGCTACGTTATAGAGCTGTTGGTAGAAGAAGTTGCTTTGTGGTGTTCCCAGCACAGCAGAAATTCGCTGTGCTGTTATTTTGTGTCTCAGTACATCTTTCCCACACGCTGGGAGAGGGTGGTCAATGTTTTGGGGAGAGGGGTGTTTAAGGACTGGCAGTTTCAATCAGGAGTTATATTTCTTTTCTTCTTTTGTTCTTTTCCTCTTTTTTAACTTGTGCAGTGATGGATGGAATAGAAAGAGAGGGAGAGGAGTGAAAATAATGAAAAATAAAATAAAATAATGACACCCCTCCCACCCAAAACTGTTAAAAATAAAATAGATCTTTCAAGCCCTGTTTTATGAAAACAGCTGGGATATACATGTTCCATATTCACAAAATAAGCAATATTTCTTGCTGTCATATGGGAATAGCTATAAGGAATAGTCTGTCTGAGTTTGCATGTGAGTTTTGTGGTGGGACAAGCCTTAGCAAAATCACTGTCCAGTGATTTTGTCCAGGTAGATTAACAAATTCTTATACTCAGGTTTAGACTAGGTTAGACAGAATCAAGGTTATACATCTAGGTCCTGAGCAAGTCTCTATGGACCAAGAGCTTAAAGAGCCACAATAAGCTTTTGTCTGCATTCCTAGGAGTTTACTGCATTGGTATTCATCTGTTCAGATATTCCCTCTCAATATTTGTGCTGGGGGAGGACAAACCACGAGCAAGTTCAAACAATGCATGAATGTCTGGGAACCTCCTGCCTACCCTACTGCCACTGGAGTTTGGAGCAAGTTCAAAGAAAGATGCTGGGACCCACGCTGCCAGCAGAAGCTTTGCCTACAGACAGACGTCAGCACTGCTAGGAAAGGAAAGAAGGAAATAACCCGTCCCAAACCACCCGTTGCTTAAACATTATGAACCTGAAATTACCAGCCACAACTAGAGAAGCATCTTATTGTCGTAGTCACTACAACATCCCCACTGATGATGCTACCATCTCTGTTCTGGTCACTGTCCTTTTCCCAGCAGACCACTTCTCATGTACAACCACCAGCAAACCAGACATTACTGGTTTCAAGGCCAGAGATGAATATGAATCATGTTTTATTCCCTGACACTGGGAATTGAGATCTATGCCCTCTAGTTTGAACTTACTCACTGGTGTGATGGCAAAGAAAAAAAAAGAGTGCACTAGTTTGGTGTACCTGAGATGCAGATATACTAGTTTTGCCCAAAATGAAGGTATAACCTATAACTACAGCTCCTTTAAAAAAAAAAACAAAACCACAACCTATTACCATTAGGCCAGAAGTCCTAAGTATAAAGTCTGTGATCTTCATACAAGGTTTCCAGCTGAATGGCTTTGTCCAAAGATGAAGGAGGAGATAAATACAAACTTTAACTGGTTCATTTAAAATACTATATTTCAGCTAGATTGTACACAGTATTTTCTCCTGCAGTGCTGATTTTCATTCCCATAATTCACTTCCAGGTCTCAAAGACCTAATGCTTTAGCAAGTGAATATCAGCTTCTCTGAGGTCATGACCCATTCATACCTCCAAGCCACATTTCTGACCCATACGTGTTGAGCCTTTCAAATCAGAGGCCCCCTCCAAAACTCAGGATTACAGCAGCAGAATTCAGAATCCGAGGAAGAACCAATAACTCCATTTATTCTATGTCTGTTAATCATGGTATGAATTCATGTCATTTAAGATTTTTTTTTACTCCACTGGAGATTCTGGGAGTGCACAATTCACAAGCCCTGGTATCATGGATTAATCCTGGCTGGCAACTAAGACCCACCCAGCCACTCACTCGCTCCCCCGTGATGGGATGGGGGAAAGAATCAGAAGAGTAAAAGTGAGAAAATTCATGGCTTGAGATAAAGACAGTTTAATAGGTAAAGCAAAAGCCGCACACGCAAGCAAAGCAAAACAAGGAATTAATTCACTACTTCCCATGGGCAGGCAGGTGTTCAGCCACCTCCAGGAAAGCAGGGCTCCATCACACATAACAGTGACTTGGGAAGACAAAAGGTCGAGTGTTTATGGGTAAGGATGAGGGGGAAGGCCAACAAGGCAGATATCCTGCTGCAAGCCTGTTATAGACCGCCAAACTGGGATGAAGAGGTAGATGAAGCATTCTACAAGTGTCTGGCAGGAGTCTTTCAGCCATGAGCCCTTGTTCTCACAGGGGACTTCAACTTAATAGACATCTGTAGGAAATACAACACAGCAGAGATGAAACCGTTCAGAAGGTTCCTGCAGTGTGTGGAAGATAAATTCCTGACACAGCTGGTGAGTGAGCCTACCAGGGGAGGTGCCTTGCTTGACCTGCTGTTTACAAATAGAGAAGGACTGGTGGGAGATGTGGTGGTCAGAGGTTGTCTTGGCCTTAATGACCATGAAATGATAGAATTCTTGTTTCTTGGTGAACTAAAGAAGGGGGGTCAGGAAAACCACTACCATGGACATTTGGAGGGCAGACTTTGGCCTATTCAGGACACTGGTTGGGAGAGTCCCTTGGGAGACAGTCCTGAAGGGCAAAGGGGTCCAGGAAGGCAGGGTATTCTTCAAGGAAGAAGTCTTAAAGGCACAGGAGCAGGCTGTCCCCATGTGCCGTAAGATGAACTGGCAGAGAAGACGACCGGTCTGGCTGAACAGGGAGCTTTTGCTGGGACTCAGGAAGAAAAGCAGAGTTTACCACTTTTGGAAGAAGGGGCAGGCAACTCAAAACGAGTACAGGGGTCTCACTGGGTCATGCAGGGAGAAAATGAGAAAGGCAAAAGCCCAGCTAGAACTCAACCTGGCCACTGTTGTAAGAGATAACAAAAAATGCTTTTACAAATACATTAATCACAAAAAGAGCCAAGAAGAATCTCTATCCTTTACTGGATGCAAGGGGGAACATTGCCACCAAGGATGAGGAAAAGGCTGAGGTACTTAATGCCTTCTTTGCCTCAGTCTTTAATAGTCAGACCAGTTATCCCCAGGGTATTCAGGCCCCTGAGCTGGAAGACAGGAACAGAGAGCAGAATAACCTCCCCCATAATACAGGAGGAAGCAGTTAACAACCTGCTGAGCCACCTGGACACTCACAAGTCTATGGGGCCGGATGGGATCCACCTGAGAGTACTGAGGGAGCTGGTAGGGAAGCCTGACAAGCCACTCTCCATCATTTATCAGCAGTCCTGGTTAACAAGGGAGGTCCCAGACAATTGGAGGCCTGCCAATGTGATGCCCATCTACAAGAAGGGCTGGAAAGAGGATCCGGGGAAGTACAGGCCTGTCAGCCTGACCTTGGTACCGGGAAAGGTCATGGAGCAGTTAATCTTGAGTGCGCTCACCAGTCATGAGCAGGATAACCATGTAATCAGGCCCAGCCAGCATGGGTCTATAAAAGGCACATCCTGCTTGACTAACTTGATCTCCTTCTATGGCAAGGCAACCCACTTAGTGGATGAAGGAAAGGCTGTGGATATTGTCTACCTGGACTTTGACACCATTTCCTACAGCATTCTCCTGGAGAAACTGACTGCTCATGGCTTAGACAGGGTACCCTTTACTGGGTAAAAAACTGGCTGGATGGCTGGGCGCAAAGAGTTGTGGTGAATGGAGTTAAATCCAGTTGGTGGCTGGTCACAACTGGTGTTCCCCAGGGCTTAGTATTGGGGACAGTTCTGTTTAATGTTTTTATCAATGATCTGGATGAGGGGATCAAGTGCACCCTCAGTAAGTTTGCAGATGACACCAAATTGTGTGGAAGTGTCAATCTGCTTGAGAGTAGGAAGGCTCTACAGAGGGATCTGGACAGGTTGGATTGATGGGTTGAGGCAAATTGTATGAGGTTCAACAAGGCTCAGTGCTGGGTTCTGTGCTTGGGTCACAACAACCTCATGCAATGCTCCAGGCTTGGGGAAGAGTGGCTGGAAAGCTGCCCGGTGGAAAAAGACTTGGGGGGTCCTGGTTGATGGGTGGCTGAATATGAGCCAGCAGTGTGCCCAGGTGGCCAAGAAAGCAAACAGCATCCTGGCTTGTTATCAGAAATAGTGTGGCCAGCAGGACCAGGGAAGTCATCATTCCCCTGTACTGAGCCCTGGTGAGGCCGCACCTTGAATACTGTCTTCAGTTTTGGGCCCCTCACTACAAGAAGGTCATTGAGGCACTAGAATGTGTCCAAAGAAGGTCAACAAAGCTGGTGAGGGGTCTGGAGCACAAGTCTGTTGGGGAGTGGCTGAGGGAACTGGGACTGTTTAGCCTGGAGAAGAGGAGGCAGAGGGGAGACTTTATAGCCCCCTGCAACTACCTGAAAGGAGGTTGTAGTGAGGTGGGTGTCAGTCTCTTCTCCCAAGTAACTAGTGATAGGACAAGAGGCAATGGCCTCAAGTTGCATCAGGGAAGGTTTCAGTTGGATATTAGGAAAAATTTCTTTACTGAAAGAGTGGTAAAATATTGGAACAGGCTGCCCAGAGAGGTGGTGGAGTCACCATTGCTGGAGGTGTTCAAAAAGCCTGCAGACATGGCACTTCAGAACTTGATGATCTTAGAGGTCTTTTCCAACTTTAATGATTCTATGATTCTAAAATGCCATCACTCCCAAAATCCCCCCTTCCTTCTTCTTCCCCCAGCTTTATATGCTGAGCATGACATCATATGGTGTGGAATATCCCTTTGGTCAGTTGGGGTCAGCTGTCCCAGCTGTTTCCCCTCTCAACTTCTTGTGCACCCCCAACCTACTCACTGGTGGGGTGGTGTGAGGAGCAAAAAAGGCCTTGACCCTTTGTAAGCCCTGCTCAGCAATAGCTAAAACATCCCTGTGTTATTGACACTGTTTCTAGCACAAATCTCAAACATAGTCCCATACTAGCTACTGTGAAGAAAACTAACTCTACCCCAGCCAAAAGCAGCACAGCTGGTTAACAAGTGGAACAGAATCCAGACAGAGAAGGTACGCTTGGCCTCCTACAGCTGATTTGCTCCGAGGGAGTACTCGGTCCCACTGTGCCCAGGCTAGAACAAGCCAAGCAGAGTCAACTTGTGAATCCTGTGAAACAAGAATCCATCACCAGAATACAAGATGGCAAAATGGAGAATGTGAGAGGGCATCCTTTTGAAGAAGTTGATAGCCAGTGAGCTCATGACTGGGATGTTACATCCGCGAACTTGACATAGTGATGACCAAAAGGCGAACCCCTCCCTAGTCATTAAGAATTTGACTTTCCTTAGCCACAAATGACTGAATCACTCCTGTGACTCAAAGTGAAGCCTATCCCATCTCACCAGCCTATCCCATCCCTGACTCTGACTGAGTCAGGCTGGGATTAGCATGCATCCTCTACTCCTACCAGCGCTCTTCTGCCGAGGCACAGCTGCCACCCTTCCCTGTCCAGACACCCCATGCATACACATGCTCCTAGCGGTTTTTTTGCTCCATGGGGAATTGGTCTTTTTTCTTGCTTTCCTCCTGGTATCTGACTGTGCTTCCTGTCAGCTGGGTTACCCATTATAAATCCCTACTGAGTAGATTTACGTGAATAATGGATTTTCTGGCTAAGCGGACAAACTAAAAAGCCAGAGATAAAAAAAAAAAATAAAAAATCCCTTTTAGGTCAATCCAAAGTGATAACATTTTGGGTAGCTGGCACAAGATTTTAAAAAAAACAATTGTTCAAGGTTGACCAAAGCATCACACTCAACCAAAAGTCAAAGAAATTGTCATTTAAATTTTGGGCTGCTTAACCCTTTACTGAAAGATGTTTTATTTACCAGTTTGATGTGTTGATTTAATATTGAAACATTTCCATTAGAAAGTATTTGAAAAGAAACATTTAGACAGTTACAGAAGTGTTTTCCCTTTTGCTTTTGAATAAAACTATTTACCAAATGTATCTAATGAAAATCTGCAAGTCATCATCCCAAAACTGCACTTTTCAGCAAACATTCTTTCCTAAAAAGTTTCCGTCTAAATCTTCATGTTTCCTTTCATAAACAGTACCCAAACCCCAAATTAAAAAAATGAAACATCAGTTACTGTGAATGGTTGAATAATACCCTGTATTTTCAAGGTCCTATTCATCCTGACTGTCTCTAGAGAGCCTATCCTATATCCTCAGGAACCCTATATCCTGAGGATATAGGTAAATTTTGCAGATCTGCTCAGAATTTTGACTGCAGTTTTGACTATACATCACCTTGAAACACAAACCAATGTTACTTAAAACTTGGCATCGGAACAGCAAGATACCTAGCACTATTGCATATCTGTCATGCAGCACAGCAAGCCAATTCCCACCTCGCGTTCCCCAGCTCAGCTGTGGTCCCAACAGCCACCTTACTTCTTATATATAGCAGGTTGCTGTTTGGCTGGTCCCGCCTGGCTTTGCCCTACAGCAAGCCCCCTGGCCTCTTCCCACAACAGGCAACAGGGCATCTTTGGAGAACATCTTCTTCCCATCTGGACCCTGGCATGTCTCTCCCAGTGCCTCCTGTGCCATAGCAGAGCCTCTTGGAAGTGCTTGATTCAGGACAGAGGCAATGCAGACAGCAACACCTGAAACTAAGCTTGCTTGTCACTTCCCATTTGATTTGGACATGATTTTGCAGAACTTCTCTGCAACATCTGACATTTTTGGTGATGTCTGTCCCCTCCAGCTCCCAGCAAATGGGGAAGAGTAGGATGACAGAAATTCTTAACAAAGGACGGATGTTTCTAATGCTGAGGAAACAATCCTTCCCATCCCCCCACCCCAGTTGTTTTAAGAAGCTGGTGAATGCTTTTAGCTGAAAATTCACACCTCTAGCACGTAAGATTTCAGCCTGAATGACCAGATTTAAATTTGTTCGTGTCATAAACAACTGAAAGTGGATTTAGAGCAGTAAGAAGCAGGCAACCTTAACAACAAGCATAGCTTGCTGTGCCACCTTTTAATAAAATATTAGCTGTCATCAAAATTAGCCAACTTTCTTAAAAATTCAGGCTTTGTGGTCTTATTTTTCTGCTCCCCCGCAGTTTGCTCCTAGGCTCCAACTGCATCCATGTATAATCTATGGTTGTTTTGCAGAATCGAGTTACTACCCTTTGAATTATAATCATTTTAAACAAGGTTAGAGATTTCTGCTTGGCCAGCTGCCACTTTCCTCTGCAGTTTGTATTTATGACATGATCATGACGGACCTGATATGCCATAGCTGGCATAACCTGTATCATTGTTTGTGCACTGAAAAAATGTGTGAAAAATGCTACAAATGCAGAAAAGTTGGTGCTTTACACGTGGGCTGAGCCATCCGTTTGCCCAGGTGTCGAGACTGTTGGGGGGACAGAGAGGAGGAAACCACACCCTTGTGATTCGATCACAAGCCCCAGGTGACCCAGAAGACTCTCAGTGATGGACAGTAATGAGGAAAAGAAAGAGAATTAATAATTCTGGGAGGAGTTACACAGTGGGGAGAGAGTAACAGCAGGGAAGCAATGCAGTGAAAAAATGAGCAAGATGAAGGGGAGGAAACAGCAGAGAAACTGAGAGAAATAAACATTAAATGGGGGGAAGAAACAAGGACAGGGAAAGAGACCCAGCACAAGGTGAGAAGGGAAAAGCTCTGAGAAGTGTATATACAGGTAGGTGCACCAGAAGCCAGGACATTGGAGTGAATCCCAAAGAGCTGTCATGGAGGAACCTGCAGCCCATCCGCTCTGCCAGAGAGGAATGAGAACAGCAAAGGGTCTCACCGTGAATTTCTTGTAGAGCTCATAAGTGAGGAGAGGGTTGGGCAGTTCCCTGAAGTACAGCTTGCAGAGCGACCCCACACAGTGGATGTCCTGGAGGTAAACTTCCCTTGTCAGATCCGGGCATTGGTCAGAAACAAACTCTTGTCTGAAACAACATGGAGATGTAACAATGGAGGAGAATAAGAGCTGTAGCATCCCAGTACTCCACCCAAAGCACTCTTTTACAGCTAGAGGAAAAAACAAACTGGAAAGCAGAGATGTCTCTGCAGCCTGGCCCAGATTGTCTCTCGGGATCAGGCCCCAAGGTTTTAGCTCGTCTCTGGTTTCCATAATGTAGTCCCATGTGTGGACCTCAAACTGATATAGATTGCTTGGTCTTGAAGTGAGAGAGAGCAACTCAGAATTTGTGCTGAGACCCTCCAGGCCTTTCCCATTAATAGATGCAGAGGGAGATTTTTTTTTCTTTGTCATGGACTAATCCCTGAAACATTGCATTTCCCTGTTACCAGCTTCAGAGACCATTTCTCTTCTACATCAGTGTAGAGCTCTGTTGGCCCCAATCTATGCCTGAGGGACTAACAGCGAAAAGGTACGGGGCAGCGTCACCAAATCCCTCTGGCGCTCAGACAGATTGCCCTTACCTCAGCTTTTGTATGTTGGATGTCACTCCTGAGAGGCGGTAGATCCCATCCACAATGCCATGAGTCTCAATGAACTCCGCACAGCTCTTCAGCACGTAGGGGACTAGGAGAGGAAAGCAAGGCAAGATGCCCAGTGAATACACACGAAGAACTTCCACTAGTGGCCACAGAGGAGACAGTTTCATGGAACAGCAGCAGAGGCTCTCTGCAGATGCAGGGAAGGGTACAGCAATGGGAGAAACACAGGGCAAACCAAAAATAAACCCCACAAAGTGGCTGTAGCCAATTTGCAGAGTGAGGATATGCTATGGTTGGGACATGCCACACTTGTTGCCATATGGCAATGACTGAGCCTGAAGTCAGAGAAACATTGTGGGGAGAAAGGTAACATTTTTTTCTCTCCTTTTTTCTTTTCTTCCCAGAAAAAAGAGGCAACTTCATTCTAATTGAAAGCATGAGGTAAAGCATGAGGTCCTGGGAACCTCCCCCCTCCCCAAGATAGAGCTCCAGCCTCGCTGAATAGTGCCAAAAGGTCTGATTGGCTTGGATAAAAATCAGAGAAGCATTTGCACTTCCATATAAGCCTACATACCCCACAGTTTAGTGCTCATAAACTTCCACAGAGGGGGTATAAAGTTCAAATATTGACTAGATCTGCACACTGACAAAATCTGACATTGGCTTCAAAGAACTCCATCAACAAAACCAGCCAAAGACTTAACCAGCCTTAAAGCCAAGAGGAGCCTGAGGCACAACATTTATGTCCAGACCTGGACCCAAAGCGCATGTTTATTTTTTTCCCCATTATATAGGTAGAGGAAACCCTCATCCTCTTGGTGAGACCAAGCCTGACTGTCCCCAGTACTATAACAACCCCTAGCTCTAACAATAACAGTAAGAGAGGTGCTTCCTTATTAGGTGCTGGAAACTGCTGTGTATTTAATGCAATGCTTCACACAGCCGTAAGCACAAAAGTCAGTAAATGCAGAAGTTGAAGTTCCCTGCTGTAATGCTAACTCTGCTGCACTGCGTGTTCAGAAAGCTGTGTGGAAGAGAACAGACTAAGCCACACATTTGACAAAAAAGCCAGGCATAGAAATTACTGCGTCTTTGCAACCCCACAAGAGATAACGCCTCTGGCTGGACCTTCCCTGACTACTTCTGCTTGAAGTTCAGGACCATAATGATATATTAACACATGCTTCATCAAGCAGCATCCAAAGACAGCACTCCAAGGACAACCTGAAGAAAAAACAGCTGGTACAGCGTTGTATTTCTCATGGGTGCCGCTGAGGCCAGAGCCAGCTCATGGGTGGACTTGGCCCTACCAAGCAGCCCAGGGCACAGGCTCTGGTGAGAAGGGCTGGTGCCTGCCTCAGCGACAGCCTGGTCAGTTAAGGCAAGTGCTACCTTTCTGCCTCCCAGCTCTTACTGAAGGAGGTAAAGAGGTCCTTCTTGTGCATCCTTTCTCTTCTCAGCATGGCCAAACCAAATGGAGGAATGCACAAAGTGCCACTGTTTACTTGGAAGCCTGAATGATCCAAACAGACTAGTTCTCCTCAGTTAAAGGAGACTCTTCAGAAGAATAGGGAAAAATTAACTTTGTGGGTTTTTTGAGCAGGGACTCATAATGCCAAGCTGTATCACACTCAAAGCCCTTGGGCTGGTTTTTAAGACACCCAAGTTGCTGGGCTAAGACTAACAGTTGAGCTTCTGGCAGGAGCCCTAGCCTACTACAACAATAATCTTCATGGGAAACCATGAAATTGCCAAGAGAACAGGTGAAGTCTACAGAGTCAAAGCTTTGCCCACATCAGTCACAGAGTTATAGGATTCTTTCCTCAAGGACTTTTGAGGAGAAGGCACATCAGCACCTTCCAGAAGGAACATGGGAAGCATTCCTGCCAGTGCCTACAGCACCCACTTTCCTAAGAGGATTATATGATGTGGAAGGAGACAGAGCAAAAGAAAAGTATGACATTTCCTTAAAATCCTGCCAAGAAATGCTTAAGTGACGCATCAAGAAAGAGGACTTTCCTATCTCTGAGTAAGACCTGGTTATCTGTAACTGCAGTAGGGAACTCAGGTCATATGATGATGAGTATGCTAGAAATTAAAAAAAAGGAAAGGCAAATGACTTCAGGCCTCTTCTTCCTTTCTGGCTGGTCAGGCTGTACCATCTTTATGGCAGGAGCTATGCATACATGGCATATTAAGATTTCCTTCTTGGTAAGGGTCCCTGAGAATAAATCTAATGAAAACAGCAAAAAGGAAAGCTGGGCAGATCCATGTTCACTTCAGATGCATTTGGGTAGGAGATTGGGTGAACCACACCATGCCACCCGGAAAAAGGTGAATTAATTGAACAGAAAAGCTGTTTGAGCAGGACAGCCATGAGACAAGGTTTGTTTAAAAATTAAATAGTCTTTCATATAGACAAACTTTTTTTGATGGTGGCCAGCTGCCGTGCAAGTGAGGTCCATGCCCACAGCGCCCTTTATTAGATACTTTCTAAAAGTGCAGTGTTAAGAATAAGCACACCAACTAAAAATGCATATATTGATGTTTGTTGTGACTAATTTGACCTCCTGAAAGTAAGACTATTTAAATCACACTTTTTTTTTTTGCTGAGTTTTAAGTTTCCTTGGGATAGGTTAAGAGGCCTCAGGCAGGTAAGCAACCTCTTATATAAAAACCAGAGAAGGTTAGATCCACCTGTTGAGGACTGGTAAGCAAAAAAAGGAGCCTGAGGGGCCATTTTTAAAAGTGGGTGAAGACTACACAGCAGAGACAACCTTAGAGACTGCAGATAGATAGACAATATGCACCGAGCTCTGCAGATGTCTCTTACTCCAGCCCTGCAATCTTCCCTGCTTTTCCAGCCCTGGGCTTCTCACATATCTCTGCCAGTGCCTTTCACTCATCATGTACATGATTTCCTGCCCTACCAGGTCTTTAGCTCTTATGAAGAGGAACAGCCAGATAGCCAAAATGTGTGGCAGGTTTGTGATGTCAAAAAAAAAAAAAAATCCCACATAGAACACATTTCACTCACAACTAAAAATTACAGACTTTGACCTCAGATCCCTGAAGGTGAAGGGACTGCATCAGCTCCCTGCAAAGCAAGCCCCTAAATGCAGCACTTGTATGAAACTGGAGCACAATAAATGTTTTCTTTGAGCAGAACCTGCAGCTCTGAAATTCCTGAGCCACTCTGATCTCCTACAAAGCTGAGTCTTTTGGGCACTTGGGGGAGGTGAGGTTAGAGGGGCAGTGAATGGTTCCCTCCCACTTCCAGCCATCTCTGAGGTGGTTTGATTATTTCAGATGTGGCTCCCAATGAACGAAAAACAAAGCTGTGATCAGCCCTGAGTGCGGGGAGGTACAGACTCTAGGATGTGCTTTACAATGGGACTGTATGGGCAAAACAGGGCACACATAAATCACAGAACTGGGTCTCTCCCAAAGAAAGATTGGACATGGATTTGTAGCAGGGGCTGTGCATGTGCGTGCAGGCACAAAAAGAGGGGGGTGGGGGTGGGGGGGCGGGGGGTATCCAATCTTGACACTTCTATAATTAAAACTGTGCTGGAGGCTTAGAAGTTGGAAGAGGCAGCTGGTGTCACACAGACCTTGCTTGTTCTGCCAGACAGCCAAACTGTCCTCATTTAAAACTACAATAGAAACCAGATGGAGGAGGAGAAGAGAGCATGGAGCAAGGCACCAGGCAGAAGGGAAATTGAGTTATAAACACACTGCACACAAAAGACAATACTCCTCTTCCCCTAGACAAAAATAAACCAGAAGGGCAGTTGCAGTAACTCATTCTACTCTGACTGGATATCACCTTCGAGCTCAGCGTACGCAGACATTCAGCTTCACTGGGTTTTTTTCCGTGACCGCAGCTCATGGCACCTCCTTTACAGGTGTGTGCAGCTCCTGCTGGGTCAGGTACCACACCTCCCTCCCCTCCCCTCCCCATCCTACCAGCTTCCAGCACCAGCGACCTGCGCTGAGCCTCTTGCCTCCCAGCACTGCTGGGAAGGGGGGCATCTCTCCCTTCTCCTGTCCCTTCCCAGCCATGGTGCTACCACCCCCCAAACCTGCCCACCAGCGAGCAAGGTGCTCACTCTTTGCCTGCCTGGCAAAGGCTTCACCTAGCACAGGAGCTGAGCATTTTGGATTAAAGCCAGGGAAGACCTTGTAGCATGCACCTAACTAAATCACCTAGCAGGAGGGAACACGAGGGCGAGAGGGAGTCACCCCATCTAATAACCGGTGGGAGGATGGCCTCCTGGGCTCCCACTAAAGCCAGGAAAGAGCAAGAACAACCCTGGGCCAACAGGAGATGCAAGCAATGCCCTGCACCCTCCAGTGCCACCTTCCAGAAGAAACTTTTAGTCTCCATGGGCTACCCTAGGGAGGAGGTTGCTAATTCAATAATTCAATAAAAATTCAAGTCAGTCACTCAAACCAGTCAGGGTGAATACTGTCCAGTAAGACTGCGCTTAAATTCAGCTAACACGGACTGGGTCATGTATTCAGGGTATGCTGTACCGAACTGAACTGAACTGAATAGCAGCAGGCTTCACTTTTGCCTTTATCCTTCTGATGTTTTCTCAGAGGGCTCCTTGCAAGGATAAAAATTAGTGACAGAGCTACTCAGGTCCTCCTTAGTGGTTGGTTTATGCCACGTGGAGGAGGTTCCACATCCTCTCTAATTTTATTTTCATTTTAGTTCAAGTAACAGGAGGATAAATGCAGACCTTTCATTTCACCTGAAAAACCAACTTTTTGATGTTTGACTTGCAGGAAATAGTTTGGGGTTTGTTTTTTTTATTTCTCCCAAAAATGAATCCTGTGCCATAAAAAAAAGTTGTGACCATTTTTATTTCATCATTTTGGTTTTGTTACATATTAGTATTTTTTTAAATTGTCTTCCATTGCCCTCAATAGTAGTGCATGCTTCCTATCATGCTATGTCAATAGCATGACAATGAAGGTCAAAATAGTCTCTTGTTTCAATTTAAATTACTAAATTAGGAAATATTTCCTCCTAAAAAATAAGTGTTTCAGCTGTACTAAGCAAGAGCTGTTATTTTGTACAAAGAAAAATAACAAAGCAGTACACATTTTAGAACATACCAATATATTAACTTGGCCTCCTAATCACAGGAAAGGAACAGCATTGTATAAATGGCAACATATTTGAGAGTCAGTATCTCTGATGTGACATTTTTCTGCATTTCCTGATGCCTCCTACTTTAAATCACGAGCTTTAATGCTGATTCACAAATTTCTTTTTTTTTTTTTTTTTTTTTGCTGATCTTGTCTGATTTTTACTAGGCGTAAGGTTGGCTGAGAAACAGATTCCAGAGGACATCAAACTCTGCTCTCTTCTCTGCAGCTCGCCTGAGCCCTGGTCCAGCACGGCAGTCATGATTCCAGTTTTCCTCCCAGTGCATAGCCCTAACCTGTGGCAGCTAAGGAGAAATCCTGCCTTGTCATTTGGTATCACCTCCTTTGCCTTCCACTGTCTCCTTTGCAGTGTTGGCCAGGGATGGAAGGGACCACAGCATCCAAAGTCACTGCAGAGGACCTCTCCTGCTCAGAGATGAAGTTGGCAGAGCTGGGGATGGGGAGGGTTTGCCCTGCCTGGACGTAACTGCTACAAGGACAAACAGAGGGCTTCAGTCTCCAGGATGTCTATGCATACATTTCACCAGCACTAAATTCATTTTACAGAAGAAGAAAAAATAAACTGTCTCACCATCAAATTCCAGTGTTTAATTTGGCTGTTAGCGCTGAGCTACCACACCCCCCCCCAGCATGCACGCACACACACACCTGTGTTTGAATAGTGTGAGATAGCTAAACAAAACCAAACAGGCTTTAAAAACAAATCACCTTGCTAGAGTCCTCCTTGCCTCTTCCCCCTTAGCTGCGTAAACACGGTTAAAAAAAGACGAATAGCTGGCGCCGAGGTGATCCTCTCTGCATAGACAGCACAACTGAATCACCATACAAGTCACGCACTTCAGGTTTTTTTGCTCTTTCTACTTCTGTGCGAAATGTCTCTGCAGTGTCATGAAGGTTTGCACAACAGTGCCATTCCTTGCAATGAAAGCACCGTCCTGAACGCAGTTGTGACTCTGCTGGGCAAAGACGTAGGAAAACCAGGTCTCAATTCTGTCAGATGCTGCGAGCCATCACCCTCCATGGCCCGAGCGGGAAGTGGAAATGCTGTTCGGGATGTGACACATCATTGACTTCAAGTAAATGCATTTCAACACAACCTGCGGGCCCAGTGTGAGTTTGAATGAAGTCAATGGCACGGTTACCAAGGTCTTTTTTTTTCCCGTTGATATTATACCCAGCTTACATCTCACATCTCTAAATAAGACGTGTAGAACACCTGATTTTCCAGAGCAGATCTGACAACTGTGATGTCCCAGGCAGAAATGAAAGAGCCCACGGCAGACCTGGCCAGCTCACCGACAACACACATCAAAGAAACCCTAAGAGAAAGCGCTGCACAAGCAGGCATTGAAGGCTGACTCTCAACCCCAGCAGTCACCATGCCCCTCTAAAATGTGACTAGTACCTTGACATAGCTGACAGATTCTGTCATGCAGGCACTTTTGAAAAGAGGTTGTACTAAATACTAGAATAATTTTGTTAGGAAAACATCCTGCTGTGGGTTTCCTGCAAAAAAAAAAAAGACCAGATAACCGAACAGGATATCTCCACTCCTAACTTTTATGACTCTGTGGTACACCCACCTCAGAAAACAGGCTTGGGTTCTGCAGGGCAGGTCAACGAGCCGTGCACGTCCTCAGCTAGCCATTTGAATCCTAACAGCTCTGATCCACAGCAGATTAGGGTGGGTATTGTACAGCATTTTGTTCACCACAGCACAAGCAATTGGGGTAATTAATTAATTCTGGTGGTAGGAATTGTTGCTAATCGGACAATTTTTGCTGTCTCAGAAAAGGGACTTGGGTATAAGTACAGAAAAGATCAGAATAGTTTTGGAAGCTGCATATAATTAATTGACCTCTGTCACGGTAAATGCCTAGATACTATGAGGATAAGCAGGCTGTGAGACAGGAATTCTGTCATTAACCTCATTTCTGACAACACATACTAAAACCACTACCAAACCCAAAGGCTGATGGAGGAGTGAAAGGGGCAGTGCTGATGCTGCAGCCCAAGGGAGCCGGGAGAAGCAGCCTGCAAGGGAAGAGTGCAGGTAAGTGTTGAGCGCTGGGATGGATGGCCAGTGATGTAGGCTGCATCTGAAGTCTCCTCAGTGCCTGCTGTCTTTCATCCAGATCCATAAACAAGATTATGGACTGCAGGTGTCACATTTTCCTTCCTTCCTCCGCTCTCTTCTTAAGCATGGACACCAATGCCAGCCATGCTAATCTACTTAACTACTGGCAAGAAAGCAAGGAAAATATATGGACTTCATAAGATTTTTCCTCCTCTCAACAGATTTTGACCTATATGTTTTCATTTACAAGGGCTTCAGAAGCGAGTTAGAAAACAAACAGTGCACAGTCTCCATCTTTTACCTGAGCCTGCTAGCTGATGCAGACTTGCTCAGTTTCTTACAGTCCCAAAATTACTCTAGAGGTGACTTGTAAGCTATTACACCCATTTCTTGACTGTAAAAAGAGTGTAGAAACTAACATCTCCGTTGACACATGGGAACTCTTACACAGGATTCTTAGGATCCCAGGCAATTCAAGGGGATCAACACATACTCCCTACCTGCCTGTCAGTGTTAGTTTTTTCCTTATTCTTTTTTGACTCGGATTTTGGTGTGCCAGGTAATAGGGATTCCAGGTTTCTCTTTATAACGAAGCGTTTGGGGCTGTTAGAAAGAAATTGTGGGTGCTTAGATCTTGACATGCATCAGAAAAATACCTGCTACTAGTTAAACAGTTTTGAAGTCCTTTGTACTGTGCCTTTCACAAACACCACCTCCATACACCGAAATCTGTAGCAATCACTATAGGATATAGAATTTGTCTGTAGTTTCTGCACTGTTCTGTCATGCTATCTCACTGGATATCTCACGGATATCTTACTCCACTTTTGTAGTGATGGCACGCTGGTGACAAAGCAACTAATTCCCAAACAGATCCTCTTGGGAGGCTTCAGGAAAAACGATGCTGCTGTTATCCTGCTGGTGAAGAGACAGAGCGAAGGGAGGAGCTGGCCAGCTGCCTCCCAAACCCTGGTGCTGCAGAAAGGTGAGCTTTTCTGCAGTTCCCTCTGTGGTTCTTTCCCAGGAAATTATTTGTGTCCCTTTGAGTTTGCAAGGGTAGGCTGGAGGTCCGTCAGCGCTCATGGTTCTCCTGCCACTCTTGCTGCGCAGAAAATCATTTACAAGCACATATGACAGCCATTCCCAAGCTTTAAAGCGCACATCCAACCATGCAAGCTAATGCAGAACAGCAGCGCCAATGAACTCAGGTGTGTGAAAGGGAGAGCAGGGGCCAATCACCCCACTGAGAGCCCAGGTTAATGTCTGGTAGCAAGGTACAAAGTAACCGAGAAGCTGGTCCTGGACCAAGCTCTCATATGGGTGAAAAATTTCATGGGTGAATCTCACTGCACATATTTATATCTTTTCTCTTCTCTCAGTTTTGCCTTCTGCCACACTGATGGACTGATGGAGGCTGACACTAGATTATGCAGCAATGTTCTTTCACTCAGGCCTCTCACTGATCTTGCCTCTAGGACTCTCCTAGTGAAGAGTGGATACAGTGATTTCCAGAGGTTATTCCAAATGGACTGTTTTACGGATAGTCAACAACTTAGGGCGAAGAGCGGGGAAAATCGCTGAGGGTCATTGTATATCACAGACAGACAGATGAGGAGCCTAAATACAAACCCGTTAAGGCTGCAAATGAGAAGTGAAAGGCAAATGAAAACAGACTTTTGAGAAAAAGTAAATAAGGCTTTATGATGTCAATCTGATTGAAAACAAACATGCAAAGGCACTAGCAATAATCAGTCATTATAGTTTGAAGCCAAGCAGCACAAAATCCATTCCATCTTTGCTCAGTTGCTGACCATATATTTAAACTGAGTGTTTTCATTGCAAGGCTCTCTGGGCCTGACCCAAAGAACCGCACTCATACAAAAAATCCCATTGAATTTGGCAGAATTTTCCACAAGAGAAAAAAAAGAAAATCTGTTTGTTCTACTCTCTCTTACCTCTTACTGTGGCATGCAAATACTAGCAAATGAGGTGAATGATAGAAGCATTTTCACCAGCTTCACAGGAGCATAAATTGGTGGTGTGAGGTTCAACACAGAGTAGAGAATTAAGACTGCTGCTGGCAGTGGAAGATCACCTAGAAATGCTCCTCCCAGCCCTGCTCAGAGGAGGTTGAAAACAAGTCAGTCTTTATTTGAAGAGGATTAAGCTGTGGGTGACTCAGATTGCTGATGTTTGTCTGGTGAAACGAGGTGCTGTTCTACCCATCCCAAGTAATGCCCAGAGCATACGATCACCACAGCCTGCGGGCTCAGCTTCTGTGTCCTAGAAGCATGGAGAAAATTCTGCCAGAAGCAGCACCTGGCCAGACACACATACCTCTATACATATAATAAATTTATATCTATGTATATATCAACATATATATGTGTGTGTATGCATATACATATATGCAAGCATTTTTACAGAGAAAATTATATTCATTTTTGTATGTACATACGTGTGTGTGAGAGGTTTCATGTGCATTACCAGGAAATTCTTCTGAGAGAAACAGCTTTTTTTTTTTTTTTTAATAAGGCGTCAGTCAAAGCCTAATACCTAAATGTGGTATCTACAGAGTCAAAAGCTGCAAAAGCCTTGATAGGCTGATGTCAAAGGTCTGGGAGACACATCATTACATGCTGGTGCTCTTGCTTGGTGAAGCTTGCTCAGCCAGCCAGAGAATAAGCCATTGCCACAGACATTTTCCATGCTCTCCTGTCCCTGGCAAAGTGCATTTAGCTACTGCATTGCCCTGCATGTTGCTACTGCACCGAAGACCTTCCTGGGTGAAGTACTTACTCTCAGCCAAGGAGAGCTGTTGGTTTGGGGGTAGATTCCTTAAGCATGCATGGATTTCTACATCAGCAAGTCTAGAACCAGTCTCAGTGGATTGGTTTCACTTAGTTAAGAAGGGGAGCCCACGGGATATGGGTCATTTTGGCTACACCTTTTCATCTCCAGAGGCTGCAGTCCTCTGAAGCCTTGATCGCAGGGATCGTATTTTCCTTTCCATACACCAGGGAGGGTAAAGAGCGCTAAAAGAAGCTGCTGAGCAGCCTGGCTTCAACATCTGGATGTGGTCCTGCACCTTCAGGGTTGGTTTCAGAGACAGCAGGGAATACAGCAGGGCTCCATCTGCCAGCCTTGTGGCAGATCAACACTTCGCATATGTTACAAGAGGGCAGCTCGCTCGCTCTCCAAAGCCTGAGAGAATCATCAAGGACAGCAGAGGAGGCAGAACAGCATTTGCAGATGGTGTCACGCAGCCTCCCAGCCTTCTGGAGGCTGAATGCTGGGCTGGGATTGTTTAGAAGAAAACATTTCCTGCCCTGCTGGTGGTATCTACCTCCACCCCAGGATGTCAGCACATAACTATTGAGATGCACCCAGAGCATACGGCATGGTTTCTCCAAGGCTGACCTGCAAGGAATGCTCCTCTACAACTGTCTGGTAGAGGGATGAGGGTATCAGAAACAGAAACTAGTTCTATCACAAGGTCAGTGATGAAAGGAGGCACAATACGGCTTTTACAGGCCCTAATAAAAGAAGAAAAGAAACAAAGCTGAATAAAATATTACAGCTTGATGCCACCTTCTTATTCCCCAAACAGGCTTCCTATCGCTTCACCTAGTAGGGACAAGTCAGGAGAGATATCCATCTGCATGTTACTCTTCTCTTCTGCCCCCAGCAGGAGCCGTTGTCCCCATGACTTTTCTCCCACACAGAAAATCCCCCCAGTTCCACATGGGATACAAGCCTCCCCCTCTCTTCATCTCTCAATAAATGTGCGTGCCAGGGGTTATCAAGCTGAGGGTCATTCTCAGTGCTAACAATGGAAAAAAAAGCAATATCCAGCTGTTACTAAAGTAGTAAATCTAGTCACTTCGCAATTGCACTCCTCAGTTTCCAAGCCCCCCAACGGATTCCTGATACATTCCATATTTTGCTCTTTATTTTGTTTTCCATTTGGCAAAGGACAGGCTCCAAACCAGTGTGAAGAAAAACAACCTTTTTTTTTTTTTTTTTTTTTTTGCCCCCACCCCCCCCTTTTTTTTTTCTTTCACCGCGCTATCTCTGCTCCGAGTCAGTCCAGGTAGTGCTTATCATTTCCTCTGCACAGCAAACACCAGCGTGCATGCGTTTCCTGCTGGCGAGTCCTAAACCGCGAGCTGACATTGTTTTCAAGGCCCCCCTCGCTCAGAGGCAGGAGCAGCTCTGCCGCACAGCGCTTCCTGTTGATGTCAGGCCCCTCTTCCTCCCAAAGCAAATGGGCTTCCTGCCGGCATCTGTGTCCTTTTCCATGAGGACTTGCAGGAGCCATTTTCCTACACAGCAGCCGGGGTGGAGGGGGGAAGAAAATAAAAAGGTAGTGGAGACAGGGATATAATGGGGAGGAGCAGAGGTGGATGGGGTTTTTTTTTCCTAGCAGTGTTGAAGAACATCTGGGGCCCCACTCAATGAGGAGGAGAGAGAAGAGATAAGAGGTCAAAACAATAGAGCTACGTCTCAGGGATGATGGTATTTGCAAGTACCAGAGAAATCGTTTATTAGCAGAGAACATCAGAGACTAATTACAGCTGCCGATTTCCCACTGCTAAGGAATGTATGCTCACAAAAGAAAAGCTACAGCCACGGCCCCTGTGCTCCAGTGGCGCTGTCATGAGCTGTGGGAGATGCCAAGACCTTTACACCAGACCATCGCCTTCATTTTTATCCTTGCAAATGGAGGAATCTCTACCGCTGCCAGCACTGTTTCATCAACAACGGAGAAACTGGCTGCAGAGCACGGCCTATGCCAAGCTGAAGTGCTTCAGCTCACAGACTGCCATTGCATGAGCCACTGCCCCAGCAGAGAAGGGAAAACCTAAGCAGACACCATTTCAGACCTCCCCACAGTCCATGGCATTCAAGGTGTGCTTTTGTCCCATTAGAGAAGCTGATGGGCTTGACCCAGCTCCCACCAGGAGGTTATCAGTTTGCTGCACAGCGTAAGAAGCAGTCTGAGAAAGTGTGATTGAAGGCTGCGTCATGGTGGGGGAGCACAAGGCGAGGAGCACAAGGAGCACAGCCAGCCGTGGCAGCGGCGTTGCCTGCTCTCTGCAGTGTTTCAGCCACGCGGCTCCCATGGCCTCCAGCACAGGACCTGGAGCTGGCTCGCATCAGGACATGTTCCCCTGAAAGCAGAGGCTTCTCTTACCTGGGCAGTGACTGGGGAAATTGGGTCCTCCAGCATTTTCTGTACCACACCTAAAATTACAGCCAAAACCAGTGGAGCAGGGAGGTGGCTTACTAAGAGGTTCCTAGCAATAACCAAACAGGTTATTAGGTCCCCTAGCAATAACCAAAGTGGGACCTGTCCCTTAGAGTCTCAACTACTGCTCCTAATAGCCCTCTGGGGCTGTTTCATGTGTATTTCAACACTCTTATAATGTGATTTTCTCCTTCTTTTCCTATCTGTTGCCTGGTCACCTTCCTGTGTTACTGTAGGAACTAAGCTAAGGGTTACACTTCCAATCTCTGGGCGTAAATTGCCATAGAGACTGACAAAATTACTCCAGCTTTATGCAACTGAGCCAGCAGCAGATGTGGCCCCAAGCCTGGCAGAGCCAGCGGAGTTGCAAGAGAGTGAACTGGGGCTTAGTTTTCCTCACAAGCAGAAATTCTTACTCATGGTGCAATTGCAAAATCTTGACGGCTGGTTGCGGGTGTAGGATGCAAAGGAAAAAAAGCCCACCTACATACTCACAGCAGAAGTTGGCCAGGGCCACTGAAATTCGCAGCACTGACATTTAGGCAGGCATTCCCGGCTGCAGAAGATGCGCCCTGCATGGCTAAGTTCAGCTGGAGCTGTGCCGCTGCTCGCACACGAGGGCAGGATGGGGGACTGGGAGAGGAGACCTCCCCGTCCTTTTTAGGGAGCTCCAACCTACACGGTGCCAGCGGCTCTTCTGGAAGGTGCCTAGCAGCTGGCAGCACCAGCTAAAAGCTGTGAGTGCTTTGCAGGATGGAACCCCATTTCCAAAGCTGCTCTGGGAGCAAAACCGCACTTTGACGAAGGAGTGTGCGAGAGAAACAGGCTCCACCGAGCTCACATTTTCCTGTGGCGCTCTCCCTCCTTTTTAATATGGCTTGCTATTCGTGAATGAATTACCTCAATCCCTCTTAAGCAATGTACTGACCAGGAAAAGGGCGTGGGGATTATTAACGGAAAAATCCTTGAATCTTTTAGCCCTGTAGCATGGCTACAGTTACAAGGAAAACAGGATACCACAGTGCATATGGGGAGGAGGAAGAGAAAAGGAGCAGAAACTCTAATGATCTGCAGGGACCAACTCGCAAGGAAGAACAAAGTGGCGGTGGTAAACAGGCACAGCTGGCCCAAATTACCAGGAGAGAAACGAAGGCGCACAATAGCGGTCTGCACGGGGTGCAAATACCATTGAGGGGAAAGGGCTTGTTCTGGATGATCAAGGGGGTGTAACTAGGAGTGACTGAATGAAATTATGAGGGGAAATTTAGGTTGAATGGTAGGAAAAACCTCCTAAGAGTGAGACATAGTATCATGCCTTCTCAAGGGAGGGGGTGGGAGCCATGCTGCCTGGATATTTAAAATGAGGCAGGAGATTACTCTGAAGGGAACGGTCCTGCCCGGGCTGCTACGACAAGGACAAAACAATCCTGCCCGCCTTCCCATGCCGTTATCAGGCGATGCCTTCTAAGCCACAGCGAGATCCCCTGGAAGAGCATGCTGTGTTCAGTATAAAGGAAAGCGTATGCTGCCAGCACTCGCTACAACGAGGGACAACCGCAACCAGCAGCTGGAGTTTAAATTGGATGCTAAAGCATGCGGGAAGAAAGGCTACTTGAAAATCTTCCAGCAGAATGATTTTCCAGTGGGAAAGTGCGCATTTCACAGAACCAAAATGTTTCACTGGAACGACATAGGGATTCGTTTTGATTTTTCAACCAAAGAAACACTCAAACGTATTGTTTCTAGAAGGCCAAAAATGTTCACTTCCGTATCTTAATTTTCAACATAGTATAACCTTGGAGAATTTTTATTTAGGGGAAGTGTCTACTTTTTTATTCTGATTCTGGATGAAAGGAAGTCTTGCGGTTGGGGAACATGGAGCACGGTGGAAAACAGGAACCGGCTCTAGTGGATATCAAGCGATATCATCAATGACCGGCTAGCGTTTGCTCCTCTCTGTATACTTCTGAGGACGGCAGCACCATTCCTTGCAAGCCGAAGCCCGGAATATTATGTGTGTTTCTCATCAATGAACGAGAGAAAAAGGAGACGAGTGTCTTAGGGTTTGCTTTTCAACCCTCGGGATACAAAAAAAACCCTCATTTGAAATCCTGCTTGTATCTCACGTCCCCCATTGTGAGGATAAAACCCCAGGACAGTCTCATAGAATGTGCTGCACTTCCGTCAGCAAAAAATCTAACCCCTTGGCAAGGACTCGTGAATTAACAGAGGATAAGTATCGTTCTCATCCCATAGGTGCAAAAAATGAGAAACAGGAATGAGTTGGCAGCCTGAGGTCATGCAGTGAGTGAGTGGAAGAGCTAAGGTTAGAGCCCGCAGCTTTGATTCCTGCTCTTTAACTAAACACACCACCTTGTATCTGAACTCCTGGTAAATAGAAACTTACCTTCAGAAGTTCAGAAGCCGGTAAAGCACGCAGACATTGCAACTGGCTTATCAGAACCACTGACCCAGAAAGTCGAGTTGAATATCTCACATAGATGTGTTTTTCTGGAAGAGGCACAATTCTTCCCAGGCTTCTACCAAACCAGAAAGACCCCCTCCACCCAAACGTCTATCCAAAAGCTGGACACACAGAGTAAAACCTCAGAAGGAGATTGGAGTCAGAGATTGCTGACCAGATTCTTGGAGCAACCTTTTGGCTTGGTTGTCCTAAAAGTTAGCCTTGTACCAAAAGACCAGACTTCAGTACCCCTGTGCCTGGGAATGTTTGGACCTGGATTCACGCTCTGTGGGTTGGTTTCACTTCTAATTCTTTTTTTTTTTTTTTTTTTTTGAGTGGTTCTCTCATAACTAAATACCACAATAATGGCAAGAAGCTACCCAGAGGCCATCTGGGGAGAAACTGCATTATTTCTGATCATTTCAGGGAAGAGAGGTTGGTGGTGGGTTGGAGGGGAGGCCTGAATTCGCTGGAAAAGATGCCCTGTCTGTTCATGGATCAGTTATACTGAACTTCTTGCATTCCCTGTCTTCTGACTTCTTCCATCTCCTCAACTATCCATTGGTTTCCTTTCTTTACCTTCCATTTTCATTTCATGGGGCACCCAGTTTTCAGCACAAGTTTCTTCTCGTGGAGACCAAACTCAAGCCCCACCTTTGGGACCTGGACTGAGGTTTAAAATCCCTCCCCAGCAAAAAGGCACATGGATCCAGCATTTACGATTCAGGACCATATCTTCCCACTGCAGCTCTAAACTGGATCAAAGACTTTTGTTCCCAGCTTTTGTTCCCTTCTCTGTTCCCTTGAAATTTCAGCAAACGTGATGGCTTTGTTGATGCCGTCAGGGTGGTCTGACCGCTTCCCACGCTGGGCATGCAGTTTGGGTAGCCGTGGAGCAGTCAGCAATTCACTGGGTGTCTCCTCGAGGATGTTGTTGTTCCTCACACCAAGGCAGTGGCCTGAAGCAGCAACGCTGCCATGAAATCGACAGAAAACAAATCCACCTCCAGCTGCCCTGGCTCACACAGGGACATGCAGACTCTTTGTTCCAAACCAGCAGCTGCCGATGCTGCCAGGAGAGCAGGAAACCATGCTGGGAACTCAGGGCTCTACTCGGATATTGGGATGGATATCCACCCCTTCAGACATTCCCTCCTTTGTCTGGAGGAAGACTCAAAATATATGCGTTACTGATGTCTCCCGAGCCGACAGACTGCAGGGCTGTCAGACCTCACAGCCCTCACAGCTGCTCTAGCTCTCTGCTGACTTCCAAGGGGAAATGGTTTCTCTCAAGTCCAAGTGGGAGGACACAGGCAGGTCCTACCCCAGACACCTCCTTTTGCCTCCCCAGGTGCCCCTGGAGATGACCTGGGACCTCCCTGGTTACTGGCTGTTCCTTGGACGGCACTCTGCTGCTCTACTGCACTTCTCTGGTAGCCATCATGTTAGGGATGTGATCATACTTAGGAATGAGCTGAGGCTCTTCCTGCTCTCTGCTCTGCACCTCTCTGGTTCAGTCAAACTTCTCCCATCATCATGCTTTTTCCCACCACTTATTACTAATTCATTTTCTCCAATTAGAGCAGAAAAGGGCCCTGGCCAAAGAGGAATTTTGCAACATGTCTCAGAAAAGATCATATTTGTCTGCAGCTTGGCTTCATTTAAGGAAGGTCATTCTGTAGTCAAGCACTCTCAGAACAGAAAATGCCTTGTCTCCAGAACCTCCCATCCAGGCACTGTCATCAAAGCTTTCAACTTGGGTGCTCCTCCGATACATATCCAACCTCACCAATACTTTCTCAGTAGTCTGTCCCACAAGAGATTTGGGCCAACGCAATCTACTTCTCTTGGAGTTGATACTACCACCATCTTCAATGCCAACGACAGTCAATTACAACAGTGCTGTTGACAAATCCACCTAGAATTTCGTTACTTTTTTCACTAAACACCAGTTGTGTCTTGGTGCATACCTTGGACTTCCTTGGAGCTAATCCATGGCTCACTCTGGTGTTAATAGGGAATATGTTGGTTGTCACAGAAGCACTTTTTCACAAGGGGAGGTTTGCAAGTACCCAGGTCACGTAGACACTGCTTTTGTTCTGCTGTTTTGCCAACCTAAATCATAAGCCCCTTTACGGCTGGGAACACTTGCTGTCTATGCAGATCTGAAGTACTTCCACACCAGTTGGCTGCAGCATCCCAGATTTATACTCGTGTCACTGAGGTCAGAACCTGGCCCGATGCCATGCCGCCTGTGCTTGTGGAGGAGCTCAATGATAAAAGGCAGTATGCTGAAATGGAGGCAAGGTGTCAGAGTGCTGCAAGGTGCTAGAAAAACTCTTCTGAGCCACAGTAACAAAATGAAGACACCCTTTCTCTGCCAGCATGTGAATCCTTTCTAATTCTTGCATCCCACAGTGAGAGACCCTATGCGTTGAAGCACTTCAAAGGACACATGGGGTGCCAAGAGCCACATGGTAGGGAAGGCCTGAGGTGCAATGTGCACCCAAGAAGCATGTTCCTAGATGGATCCCTTGGCTTGTACAGCCCTGCATCATCCAGCTTTGCCACAGATCCCTGCACCCTCCCTTCTACTCCATAGCTTCGTACACCAGAGGACAGCTGGGCAGGAGAGAGCCAGTCAGGCCAGCTGTACCTCTGTCCCACCCAAGCAGCGTTGGGAAGGGGCTGCAGGGAAACATATCCATATGAATGACACAGCTGCCATGGAGTCCAGACCAATGCCCGGGGTCCCTGGGCCCAGATGGTCCCGTGTAGAGTTAGAGCCTGGTTTCACTGCACGCGCAGCACAGACACCTTTGTGCACAGATGCACACACAGCATTTGGGCCATCCCAGGGTTTAGGATGGCTCTGTGTAGGGATGGGAGTCAGTTTTATGAATCCCGCATGTGATGCACTACCCTTATCTGAAATGCCAGGCAAAATGACATGATTTAGCAGCATAGCCTGGTTCATAACTGTCCCCTTGGTTTTGCAGTATGCAAGCAGACATTTGGGTGGATGAGGTCTTGTTGGACTCAGGCTAGAAGGGAAGGTGTGCAAAGTGGGTGGGAGTCACAGTATATCAGCAAGCTTGACCAAGCCTGACCTCCAAAGAAACAAAAGAAATGTTACAAAAGATAGTGATGTTCTCAGGGAATCCACTTTTGAATCTGGCTCGTCTGGCCACGACCTGAGACTCCTTTATAAATCGCATCAGGAAGGCAGCACTGGCCAACAAAACACAACAGCTAATCATAAAATCCGAAGAATATCCATTATGTGCTCAGCTAGTGACATTTTAAAGCCTATAATTTTTTGCATCTGTAGGCTCCTGGCCTGTATAGTATTCACTCTCCCTTCCCTTGGAGCCAAGCTAGAGACAGACACAGATAAAAACCCTGCAGCTGAACACCCCGGATTTCAGGGAAATTGAACTCGGGCGCCTGTACTTCAAATTCAACCCTGATCAGAGCAATCTGAGAAGAACCAGTTCAAAATGGGCTGGGCTCCAGACAGGCATCTTCATCTCCCACTTTGGGCAGGAGACAGCAGAGGCCAGTGCCAGACCTCCAGAGTGTAATCCAGGCAGGCTCTCGAGATAAGCAAAACTCAGGTACAACTCGAGTCGGCTTTGTAGGCTTGTGGAGCTTTGTAGACAACAGACACAAAGTCTTTTTCTTCTGATTTCAGACTTTGTTGGGGAAAATTCTTAATTTCAATTTGGTAGCACTTGGGTAACCTCAGTCCTCTTTTATACAACAGCCTGGGCACTCCTGACAGGAATCTTTATAGAGGGTTTGAAAAAGAGGATTGGAAAAATATGAATTCGGGAAACAAGAATGTTACAACCTTGCTAGCGCAAAGGCAAAAGCCACTGCGCACACACAAATTTAGAAGCAGCAACAGCAAAATCCTTTGAAGGAAAGCAGCAGTCATTTTTATTATTGCCTTATATGAGTTCAGAATGTTGCAAAATTAAACAAAGCAATTATAATGCTGGGTATTTAAAAATACTTAATGTTTCACAGTCTCCTTTGAGATGAATCAGGTATCCAAACATCTGGGGACTGCAAAATCCATCAGGAAACACAGACAGATGCGACACATCAAGACAGGAAGGTTCAGGGCTGCCATCGGAGAGACAAGGAACAGCAGGAGATTCCCGCAGCTTCTTTTGGGTAAGAAATGTTAGTACTACATGGATGTGTACACTAAACAAAAAGAGGAAGAAAAAGAGAGGGCTAAAAAAGGGGTTTTGCAAGTCTCCTGCTGTTTTGTGTCTTTCTCACTTTGCTCTGATCTCTCTGTACATGTCACTGGCTGGCAGGATGACTGCTTCCTGCTTCATGATTTCATATTTAATTCTTTCTATATAAAAGGAATTTAAAGGAAATTATTACAAACGGTTTGGCCACACTGCATCAAGTCATTGGAAACTATTTCATTATCCCTGAAGTTTTCTTTTTTTTTTCCCCCTCCTCTTTTTTTTTCTCCTTTAAAAGAAAAGCTAGACACTTTCCTAAACGCTTTCCAGACTTGAGCTATTCACAGATTGCATGTGGAAGGCAAACACAGCCCAGGCCTGGAAGAAAGAGGCTCTCATACTGGACACCCCAGTAGCTTGGGGCGTTGCAGGCGGTGTCCTCGGCAGTGTTTCCTTTCAGAGGGCAGTTGCTGCATGAAAATGCTTTGGGTGTAGCAATCCTGTGCTCATCCCACAGCGCTTCATGAAAGAGGCAACTGTTCCATGTTGGGAATTCAGAGAAACCTCTGGCCAGCAGCGGCTGCTGGAGGCACCCTGGTTAAAGCCCCATTGTTTTGCCCTCTCCAGCAGACCTGCTAAACCACTCCCTGATGAAGCCCCCGTCTGCCCAGCGGTTTGGGAAGAGGCAAATAAGTAAATAAGCTCCTTGCTGGGAATAACAAAGACTGGGGGAAACGAGGAAAGAGGAAGCAACAAAAAAAAAAAATCCTTTAATGCACTGCGTTTCTTCAAAGGCAAATGCCAAGGCATTGGGTTGCTGGCTTGTTTTTCTTTTGTCTTTCTGACTCCTGGATCTTGCTGTACTAAGGGCTTTGAGACACTAACAAACACACTACGAACACAAGAAGGGGTGTTGCAGGAAAAGGGCGTTGAGATCATGCTTAATCAAACTTCCTTACATTTTGATAGCTACAGTACTGCCATATGAGTCAATCATCTCTTTGCCTTTGCAGTTCTCTGCAGCCAACGCAGCTGAGCCACACACTTCAGGCCAAGACCTGTATCCTGATGTTAGTACATGGCTGATGGGTTTCAGGGGAAAAAAATGCCAGGCTGCCTTCATCTCCTTGTACAGGTCTATCTCAAAGGGGGACAAACGGCATGATCTGCATGAGCAGGCACTTATCAGAGACTGTAAAATCAGAGAAGTTTTGATTCACGGCACAGGCTTCCAAAGCAAAGGAAGCTGAGGCACTGCATGCCCTCAGCAGGCAATGAAGCTGAGCACATTTAAATGTTAAGTATTCCAAGCTTATCCAAGCGAGACAAAGCTGCTCTTGCTCACGCCCATCGACTCTGGAACTGATCAGAGGCTGAAGCTCATTTTAACATCAGTTAGGGACCAAAGGGGGAATGAAAAAATGTAGTTAGCTGATGAAAAAAACGCATTGCTCGCAGTGCAGTAAATCAATGGCATCTCTTTGCACTTTCCAAAACCAAGCTTGTTTCAAGGCCTGAAAGGAGCCAGAAATAACTCCCTCACCTCTCACCCTGGCTCGGTTTTGGGTAAGAATCTGGAAGGGGAGCTTTGGATAACAAGAATTGTTGGCACTGTGAGCATCTTCCTTTACTCTCCGCTGTTTCTGGTGAACACTGTTCCTGTCTATCCTCTGGCCGTCTGTACCCAGAAAAAGCATCTCTTCATCTGCTCTACCCTTACTACCAAAACTGCCAGGATTTTGAATTTTGCTCCCACTTCTAGCCCTCTCTCTTCTACCATTCATTGGCAGCCTCCAGTTGTTCCAATATGGTCACTTTTTGTCTCAGACTAGTTTTTCCAGCCTTTCCCTCCTCTGTTTCAAGCATATCAGGATTTCCTCACATGCTTTCTCCACTCCACCCTTGCCCTTATTCCCTTTCCCCATTTGTTCCCTCCAGTCTCCTTTTTCATTTCTCTGCCACACTTCTCCCCCCTCAGCTGTTTCTTTGGATGCATTATCATTAGCTTCTATCAATAACCTAAGGGTTGGGCCTGGCCCAAACCCAGAATCAATTGAAATTGCTGCCGGTGACTTGTAAGGGGCAGTCCTTTCCACGAGCCAGTAATGAACCATCTCCCATGGCATGCAAAGAGAAAGCTGTGTTATTGCATATTCTCCCTTCTAAATCAGAGACTATAAAATGAAGATTGCAGTCTTGCAGAAAGTCTTTGTAGTACTTTTCTTCTTTTTTTTTTTCCTTGGGTTTTTTGCAACATTAGCAGAACTAAAGACAGCATCCTGGCCAAATTCCAGGTTAGGGTAATCTCTTCTACTATTTCAGATAGATGTTGTATTGTTTTTTCCATTTCCTAGACCCAGAGGTTAGTTGGTAAATGGCTGTCATGTTCTCTTCAAAGCTGAAACATCACGTATCGGGGCAGAGGCCTCACTAACTCAGAAGCAAGTGCTAGCAACCTTCCTCTCTAGGTATGTAACGCCACCCTGGTGTTCCTCACATCTCCTTCTGAGGCTCTTGGCATGGGGCCTGCCCGAGACACGCAAGCGGGGCGAGCACCATCCTCTTCCGCCCTCACTGTCACCCAGTGTGGCACTTCCCACAGCAGCCCACTTTTCAGTACCAGGTGATGAAAACAGCTGATACCATTCACATTTAATACTAATAACAGTACTGAGAACTTTGTGCCTTCATTTGTGTACAAACAGAGGAATTTAAAGAGAAAAGCAAAAGGTGTGCTTTTAAGCTGCTTAACATCTCCACCAGGTCACCAATCCAGATGCGGGATAAAGGAAGCCAAAACTGGGAGTGCAAAAATCTCATTTCACATGTGAACATCCATGCTCCCTTTTAGCCACCAGCCACTGCCTTGGCATAGGGCATGGAGTGGACAGCACTGCCTGGGGCACACATGGAGCTCTTCCCTATATTTCAGACAACCGTGCCTCTGCTAGCTCGGAAAAGCGCTCAGCCGAAACCGCTGACACGTGTCAAATCCCCCAAGTGGCATTACTGACCTGGCCAAGTGAGTTTGAGGAGCCATCTGGCCAGGGACACGGAACCCACGTGCTGGGGGCTGGCCTCTTGCTCCCCAGGCTGGGATAATTGGACATTGTTTGGCTGCTGAATCGATGCTCTGTTGGACTGTGGGCTTGTCTCGTAGGGACAAGCTAATTAACATGCAAACTGCCAAGGGAAGGAGGGCGTCAGAGATGGCCCTCACCCTTTCCTCTCCCAACAGGAGATTTGTGTGCAACCACAACGCCCTGACGCAGGGAGGGGAGAATGGGTGGGGAAGGGGAAGGGAAGGGAGAAGCTCCTTGAATACTTCCCATTCAAACCCCAATACAGCAGCCCTCGTCAAACGTGGGAGAGGATTTTCTTGCCATACCCAGGATTTTGTTTGCAGTCGCTTCCCTGTGAACTCGGGAGCGGTGCTCAAAGCCGCCCAGAGACCTCAGCGGCACGCGGTGCCATGCTTGCTGCCTTCTCTCCCTTGTCCTGCATCGGCCAAGGTCTCGCTTTTCACCACTGCAGCCCAGCCAAAGAGCTGAAAGCACTGCAGAGACAGGACTGCACTGAATGACCCAAGCTCCACGCTGGTGCCACCACAAGGTATAAAGCAAGTCATGCTATTGCTGTCAGTCTCTTTGCAAGGAGGCAGAAGTGGGGAAAGGGATAGGAATAAGGCACTTCACAAGCTAAAATATCTTCCCTTAAGCACAAGAATTGATGTCAGGTGCACCTGCACTGTCCCCTGAAGCACAACTACATAAAATCTTTTCATATCCTGCAAACATTTGCTGTCAAGAGGCAGGAACAGGTTTTTCTGATTTTTTCCCATTCTCCCAAAGAAAACACGCATCTCTTCCCCCTTTTCCTACGAATGCTCACTTAAATTTGCTTCATAGGTATATAATGTTGCAAAGAAAAGCCTTGCTGTCACTCTTTGTCCATCTGCCAAATCCTTCCACCATCCTGCAGCAAGTTCAAATCTGTAGTAAGAGATGCAAGAAAAATCCCAAGTAGGGAACCATTATTAGGGCAGGGATAAGCCTCCAAACCCCTTAGGACCCAGAACTGCAGTTCACGTCTGTCTGTAATGCCCAAGGGCTAACATCAGTAATTTAATGAGCGCCTCACATCCTGAAATATTTCACAAACGGTAAAAACAAGACTTACTCCACCCATCTCTAGGCTGGGAGGTGGCAGCTGTTGAGCTGGGCAGAGCAAAGCTACGTGACACTTAGGGACACTGAGTAAAAAAACAAATCATGGCTCCAGCTGAAATTGCTTCTGAAAAGGGAAAGACGCAGCAGAGCATGTACATGTGTAAAGATGTCCCTATCCCCTAGAAGCAAAAGATAAACCAGAACTTTTTTAAAAGGATCAGGGCCCTTGTTTTGCACTGTGCCCAGATGGCAACATTTCCCTAAATGATGCCAAGTCAACAACTTGACTGAACCGATACTACGCTTGCCATCTTCTGAATCACCCACCCCAGTCCTGCAGCACATTTTCTTGGGCAACTCCCATGCAAGCACTAACCAGACGTAAAGCTGCTGCGGGTGTAATTGCTGCAAGCACGGCTTAAGGCTGAACAGCAGTGCGCTTATTGAGCTGCCATGTCTAGGGGCCTAAGTAGCATCCAGTTAATCTTCTCAAATCTCATGATTGCAGCAAAGTGACAGATGGGTATTTTAGCAGGCTAGAAATGGGGACTAATTAGGACTCCTGGCCCTTCTTTGTATTTAATTACATTGGTTCCTTCCCCGCCTCTGAAGCATGTTTATGAGCAGTGCCCCCACTGCCGTGCTCTGCCTGCCACCCTGAGGCCAGCGGGTACTGGGGCACCTGCGCCTGGCTGACCTAGAGACAGGAGGACGTCACTCCTCATCCACGTTCTGGGGGACACCGAATTGAAGCTGTTGGGTTCGGGAACTGAATTTCCTGACTCAGATCCCTTTTGTGGCTTTGCATAGCAAACCTTGGGCAGCAGTTATGTGACTGGCGCTGGCTGCTGAGCCAGGAAGGAAGAATAATGGACTCAATAGATCAAAACCAGCTCTTCCCATTTACCACTCTTAAGCCCGCCTTTAGGCGCAAATGCTTGATATATTGACTTTGGCAACATGTGCGTACTGCCATCCTGGCAACAAAGTTACTGAAATGGAGGCGGGGGGGTGGGGAAACAAACCCCGAAACCAGCTAAGTAAGGGGAACTGAAAACACTTGAAAAAGGGAGAATCCCCCACGCCTACATTGTAACCCTGAGCCGTCCCCTCAGGCCAAATCCCCATACTCTTTTTAGAGGTTCCAGGACATTCGTTTTAACTTTTTGTTTGCTGCATTCCTCTACCTTGTTGTACTACTTCTGGTTTCCAGCCGGGACTGGAAGGGAGAGAACAGGATTATAGAAGGAAGTGTGTTGCTCTATTTTTCTGGCTTGATTAGAAGCAGAAGATGCAATAAATCTCATAAGAGAGTTTGTTCTCATTTAGCCTCTCATGTATCTGAAACTACCTGACCAGAGCGAGGATAAGGAAAATGCAATACTAAGTGGAGCACGCTAGGAAGATAAAAAGAGAAAGAGCAAAATGGTGAAGGTGTTCCCCTCCCTGATTTTGCATAAGGAAAGAAAGCAATTCATTCCCACTGACAGCTTATTTATTTCACACAAATTGCAGCGCAGACACAAGGGATCCAGAAGGAAGCTCCCCCTGCCTGATCACACCTCTGAACCTCCTGAGGTGTGACTGCCATCACTACCCACAGCACCATACGGAGAGATGAATAGAAAAACAAGCACTAGTTGCACACAGAGCAAAGGGTTTTCCACATGCTGGTTGGCCCTGTTGTGCTGCCAAGCTGCCTGTCTGCACCAGGACTGACAGTCACATTCACTGCTGAGATGGCAAATACAGAATACTCACAGTATCAAAAATATCCCAACGGAAATATTCAGATCCAGATAAACAAACCCCTCCCTTTTGTCCCAGCATTCTGGGTTTGCTAAATCAGCATTTTTTTGATGAGCCAGTGAATATAGACGGTGAGATCAGGCACAGAGATCTAGCCTGGATTCTCAGCCCTACATCCCACACGTAGAGAAAGTTTGCGAGCATGTCAGCACCTTTCAGAAAAAAAAGGCAGTACCAATGCCACTGTGTTTGGTGGAAACCATGGTGGTGTCCTTTAAAGAAAGTTTGTACTGGAGAATCTGACCTGTTCTGCTGTCTAACACTCTGTAGAAAACAAGTTACACAATGTAGTTACAGCAGGAATATCTCCTGGCCCTTTGGATGTTCAATCCCTATTTTAGAGATGCAGGTATATCTCCTCCTCCTTTCATCACATGACAGTATCTAATCACATTACAAAACCAAACACACACACGTTCCCAGATGGGAAAAAGCAAAGAAAGGACGTGAGATGTAAAGAGAGCTTCGCATTTGGTTTGGGGTTTAGTTTTTCTTCTTTCTTTAACTGTTCTGTGCTTTAAAGAACTAAACAAAGCCTCCTGTTCCAGATAATAAATCTTCAAGCTGCTCCTGGCCCCAGAGAGCACAAGAGATAATAGCATTTCCAAAGGCATTTAGTTAGTGGAGCCTTGAGTATGGAAGAGGGCAGGGACAGGAGCTGGAGATAAATGGCTATGAACCCAGCTCAGCTGCTCAGGGCATATTTCTGAGAGCTGCAGCCACAGCTGAGAATCCTGCATGGGGATGCAGGTTCCCCCTCCTCTTGCCCAGTCCCCGTGCTGGAGAAAGGCATATAAGACAGTCACCCCAAAAGGAAGAATTCTGGCCACAAGCACCAGCTTCGGTGCACAGTGCCTTTGGGGGGACTGTACAACCTCCACCTGAGAAAGGTGTGCTGTTTCCCAGCAGTATTTGTAGGCTTTCCATTATGCCAAGGCTCTGCAAAGCTTTCATCAGATGCAGCATATCAGCGTGTTATATAAAGCACACCCTAATTTGTCTGAGCTGGCCAGCAGCAAGACTGCAGAAACCATTAAAGAACAGCAGCCCTTTATGAAAAGACAATTAGTTTTCAGCATTAACCAGGGCAGAAAGGACCCTTAACACTATCCCAATTGCATGTTAGTTATTGACTGAAATTGCCAGCCTAGGCTGGGAGACCAAGGCCAATTTCTGATAGAAACTGTATAAATTACTAGGAACATCAGAAGACTGAGGAAGAGTGTTGCCAGCAGGTCGAGGAAGGTGATCCTTCCCCTCTGCTCAGCACTGGTGAGCCTATGCCTGGAGTCCTGTGTCCAGCTCCAGGCTCCTCAGTACAAGAACGGCACAGACTTACTGAAGCAAGCCCAGCTCAGGGCCACAGTGATGAAGGGACTGGAGCATCTCTCATATGAGGAGAGGCTGAGAGAGCCAAGACTGTCCAGCCTGGGTAAGAGAAGGATCTGGAGGGACCTTATCAATGTGTACAAATACCTGATGGGAAGGAACGAAGAAAAGGGAACTAGGATCTTCTCAGTGGCGCCCATTGACAGGACGGGAGGCACAAATTAAAAAACATGAGATTCCATCTGAACACAACACTTTTTCACTGTGACGGTAGTCAAAGGCTGAATCAGGTTGGCCAGAGAGGTTGTGGAGTCTCCATCTGTGGAGATATTCAAAACTCAGCTGGACACAGTCCTGGGCAACCAGTTCCAGCCCTTGCTTGAGCAGGAAGTTGGTCTAGATAATCTCAAGAGGTCCCCACTCATATAAATAATTCTGTGATTCTGTAACATTTTCTGCTGCTGTTAAGGTAATACTTTCCACATGTACCTAAGTCCAAGTGGCCATCCAGTCGACCCAGCATTGCTTGGAACTGGGGCAGTCACACAGAGCATCAGCTGCTGGTATGGCACCAGGATGGAGGCAGGCTGGTTTGAGCTGAGGCCAGGCTGCTGCTCCCAACCTCATTATATGCAAGGGCCTAGACATCTGAAAACAAGGTAGGTCTCAAGCCCATGTTAAGTACTTTCATATCTGTAATCACAGTGGTGCAGAAGACCAGCAAGTCTGCTTGTGGTTTCAGGTAAATATAGAAAACAGAGGGTTACATTATTGAATTAAGCATGAAAGTTAATAATACAGTCAGCACAGTTGCCTCACATTATTTAATTTAACACTAAATTCGATTTATGTTACACTGTTCTCTGTCTGTGTCCATTGTAAACATGCCACAGATTTTTTTTTTTGTTGACAATGCAAAACACATTCACTGAAGTTATCAGCAGAGGAGCTGAAGGCTCTGGCATACAAACAAAAGACAGCTGGGGCTTGAGGCTCTGGGAATGTATGGGAAATAGACACTAGTAGGCAACTAGCTATACTAGCTGGCCTTAAAACAACCGGCAGTGGAGCCAATTAGCAGCCTTTGTATTGTAATAAGGTAGGTTTCCATGTCAAAGCCCTAAGTGCATCTGGCACCCTGTTGGTGGTTCAGGACTGGAGGCAGATGCTGGTAGCTCTCCATCCTTTAACCACCCTCCGTTTGTATTTTACACTTAGGAAAACTGCATCCAGTGCAGATCAGAGATGCAGTCCTAGCCGTGATGTGGGCAGTCAATCTGACAGCCACCCCACCCCAGGCCCTTCAGAACAGGACTGGGTACACCATTCCTGACAGGCAGTCTTCATTTCCCCTATTACTGTTAAAGGAGAAACACTGGAACATAAATCTTTGGCACATCCCTGACTGCCAGCAAGTGTTGCTGCTGTAGAACTGCGTCATATACGCAAAGCCCAAGTTACAGATGCAAGCTCTCTAGTATTTTGTTTGTGTCACGAGCTCTCCAAACTAGAACCAGCTTGCACCAAAACTTTGGATCCAAGCACTGCACACAACTGGGGAACTCCCAGACCTCTTGTTTACCATGTCTGCATCAGCCTGTGTTGTACATCCACCCTGTGCAGTGCCAGCATTTCACCCGCAGAAAGTTATTTCCTTGAACCTTCGAAAGCTGTGATACCACAAGCAGTGAAGTCCCTAGTCCCTGCTTTCCCAAGTTCAGATGAAATCAGCTGTTACCAACAAAGGAGAGAAAACATTTGTTAAATCAAAATACGTTTTCTAATCTGGAATCTGCAGGCCAGACATGTGATTCCTGCTGTTCGCAGGGGGTGGGGAGAAGTCAGGATCAAAGTGGGGCTTAGTGCATGCATGCAAACAGCACGTGTGCCTCCTGCGGGGCTTGGTAAGGGAAATGTAAAGCGGGAGGCAGCACGGAAGAGCTCTCTGCTAATCACACAGCGCTAGCAATGGAAAGTCAATGCAGGACAAGGAGCTGAAGCTCGCAACATGAATGTTTCACTGCAGTAACGCTGTGCCACAGAGACACAAAAATCCGGCTCCCAGGAACCAGGAACAGATTGAGGAAGTAACGTAAACATCATCCAAAACAAGGAGGAACGAATAGCAGAGTAACCGAAGCAGACAGATGGCTTCTGCTCCCGTTGTTCCCAGTGTCTTGTTGCTCTCACTTTGTTGCCATAGAGGCTGGTATCTGGGACTCATAACATGATGCTCCACTTGTGAGAGCGGGTGGAGAAAAAGCAACCTTTACATTATTAATAATTTCCCCGCGCTATCCATTTTGGCAGTGGAGTTTTCTCACTCCCCTGTCCGTTGGACATGCCTTGGTAAACTCTGAAAGGCCAAGGAGCTGTTTCCCCCCCCCCCAAGCCCGGCCCGGCTCCTCCACCTGCCAATTCATGTACTCGGCCCTCAGGACCTCTCTGCCATAGCTCTCCTCTGCTATACAGTAACACAGTCCCCCTTCTTTTGCCCCCAGAGTTCAGAGCCCGACTGTCCCTTTTGCTCCCATCGCAAAGATGAGGGGACGCAGCCTTAAGCATCCACACAGGCTGCATGGCTCTGCACAGCCAGGGATAGACCCCACAGAGCGCAGGGCATGGGGCTGCTTCATCTATCAGCAGGGTGAAAATGCAGAGCAGACTGCAGCAGCACGTCAGATAAAAAGAGAGGACTCATGCATTTCAAGCCAGCCCAACGGGCTGTTCCCATCCCCTTCTCCTCCAAGCCCCTGCTGCTTCCTTCCTTGCAGGAAGACAAGTGTTTGCATAGCCTCAGAGTGAGGTAGGTCAGGGAACAGATCTGGATTGAAAGCAATCTGCTGACAAAAAGAGAAAAAGGTTTCTTTTCAGCTTGACCAGTTCTTAAGACCAAAATCCCCAGTGCCACAGTTTCTAATTTTGAGAAGGGGATGAACGCAGCTCTTCATTCTTCTGCAGCAGATTAAATGAGCGTGTGGCATTTTCATTTTTCCAAGGGGATTTTAAAAAAAAAAGGCCTCATCTTTTTCCTCCACATTGCTATTAATGATCCTTCAGCAGTTTTCCCAGGACTTCTTCATGTGTCGCTAACCAAAAGCACCTACCCAAAAGCATGGGCACGCATTCACTTCAAAACAACAACACAGGAGAAGCAGCTTAAAAAAAAACATACCGAGTGAACACAAATGCATGTTTGTAAGGTACACACTTCCATGTGCTATGGACTCGCATGCACCCTCCTGCACATCCTTGCATGTTCTTTTCCCACAAACAGATGCAGCTGCACATGCAAGTGCGAGGAAGGAAAGCCACTCGACCCAGAAAAGCTGCTTCACATCTGGGCAGCAGGTTTAACAATTGGCTCCGAAGGAGGCCTGTTCTTGAAGGAAACTACTTTCTTCCTGAGTGACAGGTCTCCTCATCCATCTGAGCACAGACGAGGCAGCTTCACAATGAAACATATAGCATCAAAATCAGGCAGAAGGTAGCGTGCTAAGGAGCTGTACCAAAACAGCCAAAGAGTATCCAAAGCCACCTTTCCTTTGTACAAAGCATACTACCGCTAGGTGAACCTGCTTTAGCAGGAGGGTTGGACTAGATGATCTCCTGAGGTCCCTTCCAAACCTTGCCATTCTGTGACTCTGTGAATTATTGCTACTGTTTTCCCTCAGAAATACTTGCCTATCCCCCAGTAAAGTCTTGACCTACCGCAGCTCTCAAAAGCAGTTAAGATACTGCTTGGGGAGCCAGTGCAAGGCAGAACCACCATGTTTTTATGAGACCGCTAACACTAAATGAAAACTTTCCTTACTCTTTCATTCAAGAGCAGTTGTGACAAGGCAGAAGCAGCCATTGCGCAACCACGAGGCATAGAAGAAAATTGTATTGTGGGCTACCCATATTGCTGTCTCCTTCCCTGTATTACAATCCAGGGGCTTGTAAGGGTTTCGTCACCCGTCTCCCTGTGCTGCATTGGCAGACAGCAGCTCCTTTTCCCTCCCCGGCCTCAGGGAGTGCTGCTGGCCGGCCCCGCTATCTGCCACGGCAAGAAGAGCCTCAAATGGAGAGCGCGAGGGGCTTGGTGGCTTCAAAGCTCCTCAAATGAAGCTGCTCTGTTTCTACAGCAAATAAAAAACAAAGCAAATAAGCAGCATTAGACAAAGAGAGAGAAAGTGCTTTGGGTGCAACAGGCTCAGGATGAGAGGCACTGAGGGAGCTGTGGGGAGTGTGGGAGGGGGTTAAGGGGAAAAACTGATCTCATTGCATCCCAACCAGACAACATCAGGCAGGAAACAGATGTGCAAGAAACCGCAGAGGGGTACAGCAACAGCAGAATTAACTCTCCAGCGAATACGGGAAGCTAGGACAGACAGAGCTGACCTGCACCCTGAGAATAAGGCGTCTAATCTGAGATTTGTCTTTTTGCAGTCCTGCTAGCACCTCCCATCCCAACATCTAGACACCATCCTAATAAAAATGAAGGAAATGATTCAGCCTTTCTCCAAGTCCTACCTGTCTCTAAGAAATGAAGCACAGGTAGGCCTGAATCAGTAGCGGTTCCTATGCAAAAGACTGGATTATCTTTTACCAGCACTATCCAGTTTTCATAGATGCTGTGTCTATTTCCATTTTTAAAAAATGGAAGTCGTCCCTGGTTGTGGACCTGAAATCCCAGTCTGCATCTCCCGTAGTTAGAAGTACTTGAGAATATTAAACTCCATTTTGACTTAGTCCCTCTCAGTTTAACAGCTTTGACTTTTTCAGCCCCCTCTTGCAACACTTCTGTGATACAACCAGAAGCAATACTCTTTGTGAGTGTTTCCTTAGGCAGTTCAGACTGTCCTGCCCCAACTAAGGCTTGTGCACGACATTGAGTCTTGTCTTCTCTGCTGGCTCATCCATCACTCGAAAATTACGCTGCTGTTATTACAGGAACTGGGGCCCTGATGTGCAGCTCCCATTGACTTCAGTAGAGGCACTATGTGCTTTTCTCCTCTGGAAACCAGGCTGGCTATCGAGAGGCCAAAATATGGCTCTAACATTAATCCTTCAGGGCTAATATCTGTTAGCTCCATTGCACCCATACAATATTTTATTGAAGTTTGACGCAGGAAAATGTTTCAGTAGAGGAAATTAGTGCTAACGCCCTCCTGCACAGGTGCCTATCCACACCCAAAGGCTGACACTACTTTCCAGTGAAGCTCTGACACTCCAAAGATCACTTGCCTCTACATGTGGATTCACTGCTGGCAGTGACAGAAGAGAGACTATGTGAAATCAGACGGCTTTTACACATTGGTATCGCCAGCCACCATTCTGTTCTGTCTTATGCGAGCTTTTTCTCAAATCCACTGCTATTAAAGTCATTCTTTGAGAATGATAGTGTGAAGGCAGAAAAGCCAATTTTTCCCCAACTTTCTAGCCCTCTTGCCAGTAGAAAGACTTGAAAACGTAACTCAGATGCACACAGAAGTTTCAGAAAATAGAAAGCAGAAAAAGAACCCAGCAATGATTTTTATTTTATCTCCCGATGTTTGTGGCCTGAGTCATGATTTTAAATGCTTGGGAGCACTGATAGCAGTCTGCCCCCATAAGGAGCATGACCAGTCTCTGAGTAGAGACTGCCAGCAGGAAAAGGCCAAGTAGGGTCAAATGCAGTAGTGACAGGAACTGACTTGAAATACAGTAAATTCAACACATCTGACCTTCGAACCAGCCACCAGACAGCAACATCTGTCCATCACCACTGACCTGGGTCAGATCTGAAGAATCAGCTTAGGGCTAAAGGCTTTG
Organism: Gorsachius magnificus; assembly: GCA_034008185.1. Taxonomy (NCBI): domain Eukaryota; kingdom Metazoa; phylum Chordata; class Aves; order Pelecaniformes; family Ardeidae; genus Gorsachius; species Gorsachius magnificus. The sequence goes on from CM067081.1 coordinate 128,996,762, forward strand.
TATCATATTTTTAGTCTCCTGAGCTACCCCGCTGTACCTCCTGAAGTCTTTCCATCTACACCGCTCATAAGTACTTTGTAGTCCTACAGCACCTTTTGTTGTATTATCAGAGAGCTCTTTATAACAGAGCCTTAGGTACATCTGTCTGGTAAGGGAGACAGCAGGACCTTTTCACCCTTCAGTGAAACGCAGCCATCTCTGAAGCGGACCATAGCAAGTTATTAAACAGTTAAATGACAGGAGAGGAAATGCTGCTACCTTAAACAGAATATCATTCTCTCCACTGGAATTTGGCAATGACACAGGGACTAAGGTCCTTGCAGAAAGCATAAGCTGCTCTTCAGCAACCGCAAGCACGTAGGGACTCAAGTTGTGCATCTCCTCCAGAAAGCACCACACAAGTAGTGCAGCACCGCCTAACCGTAACGGCCCTGTACTAATCCAGAGGGAAAAAAGCCAAACTGAATTGTCTACACCAGCCTTGGCTGTCCCCTGTGCTCCCTTTGCCATCCCCAGCAGCCACAAAGCAGGTCTCCGCTTCTCTTCGCCTGTGCGAGTGTGCAGGGCCGGTCACACAAAGCAGCACTGCAGGATGGCATAAAGCAGACCTGAGCATGAAAGCGCAACCCATCTGACTTGTGTCCTGCCTGTGCTCCAGCCTCTTCTTCTTTTCCAGTTAACCCTTCTGGGTGTATTTTAAAACCTGCTTTCACAAAGATACACAACAAAAACGTTTTGTGGGCAGCAGCCAAAATGCTCTCCCCCACCTCATCACTCCCAGACACCACGAAGAGTCGTACATCTTCATTGCTTCCAAGCAGGGAACAACCAGAGCCTGCGTCCCACCAGTTAAACACATAGTACTATCTAAAGCAGGAGAGAAAGTTATTGCTCTACATCTCTACCAAAGCCCCTGTTTGCAGGAGCACTGGCTTGTCACTGGAAATAATTCTTCAAGTATTCCCAAATCAACCATCTCTCATACCCTAAACGCACTTCTAATTTTGTTTCGTCGTTACAGGTTGCAAATTTGTGATGCCCTGGTGACTTCTGAACCTTCATTTCTTCCCAAGACATCACTTTGGCACACTTGGTCACTTTCCTGTTGATCCTGAGAGCCCTACCAGCAAAAAATTTAGCATCTCTAATTCTCTCACTTCTCTTCTCCCCGTCCCAAGGAGTTGAATTGTACCAAGCAAATTTACACCCTTCTCCATAAACCTATAACAATTGAGTCTTTCATTTCTGGATCCCACGGCACTGGGCAACGGGATGTGCTATTCAGCAAATAGCAGTACTGCATAAAGGGAAAGGAACTTCATGTTCTCCCCCACTGCTCCTCAAGCACGGAGAGATAAGTAGGTTGGAACTGTGAACCATCCCACAAATGAGACTTGAGACAATGTCCTCCTTTCTTGTGCCCAAAAACCTATTTTAAAAAACTATGGGATTTCAGGTAATAAATTTTGCTGTTGTGGCCTAATTTCAACTGCAGTAACTGTCTTTCTCCCTCTAAAATCCCCCCTTGCTGCTTCAACCGCTTCAACTGAATATACTGCCTGCGCCTGCCTTCCCTGCGTTGTTTTTCAGTGTTCCTGTAAACAGCTGTAAATTGTTCCTCCACCGCGGCAGCTCATGTTAGCACCAGATGGAATTTATCTATCTGTACCTTGCGCTGGCAAAGTGGTATCAGTTCATTAAGTCTGTTATTTCTGCTATTTCAATTCAACCACCATCAAGGGCTATGTAAGTTAAAAGATACAGTAATTGTTACGGACAACTCCCAATGAAATTGAATGACTGGTTTCCCCCCATGCCTAAATAAATGCACATATATAACGTTTTAGCTTAGTGATACATCTACTGCCCTCTTCCCTGTGCAACGGAAAAGGCTACTGCTATGTAGTCCATCCCTCTGCCAGTGCAGTTCCACACGGTACTTCATCAGCCATGCTCATCAGCAAATGAAAGACCTGATTGTACAGCCCTCCCCGTACAAAGCTGACATTGCTGCTCCAAGCTTTTTTTGTTCAGAGTAGCCTGACATTGGTAGAAGTTAGTTAATTCAAACTGGAACATAATGCTAAACCTGGAACATAATGCTCACATCAGGGATGGTAATGGGCATGTATTTATTTTTCCTTTTGCTAAACTGCAGGTCTTTCTGTATGCCAAACTCTCAACTGCTTCTCTCATTACCCAACCCTCTTTAAGGAAAATTGTTCTGCTCCTTCTCTTATCCAGGACCGACCATTTCAAGCTCAGGACACTCTAATCTTCTTGCAGTTACTTCTTGTCTGAGCTACCATATTCTTATCTGATATCTGGGGGCATGGAGGTCAGGGGGAGGAGGAGAGGGAGAGAAAGATAACAGGCAGAGTAGAGAAAATATTAGCTCAGCTGCTCCCTACACCTCACACTCATCCCTACTCCACCCCACCCCCCCGTCTCTATCCTGTCTCCATCCAGCAGTAAAAGGACAATTTGGGAACTGTAGTGGAGTCCAGGAGAGGCAGATGGGGTGCTCCAAGTTCATCCCTACAGCCCTGCAACGCTCAAGTCTCATGGACTTTGGGAGGATTTCCAAGTCCAGGAGGAAGCAAGACAAAACGCAGTTCTGATTTCCGAACCTAGCTCCCTAAAAGCCTGCTACCCCCTTCCACAGCCAGGCAGATGGGAGAGGGCATCACAACGTACAGCTGGCTGCCTCTGCCCCCACTTAGGCATCCCGAGAAGCCCTAGCCCAGTCCTTTCCCCGCACGCAGCACTACTCATGCAAGGGTCATGCAGACGTGTCACCAAAGCAATCTTCCGATTGTTCATTCATTGTGAGCAACTGGGCAGTGACTCCACTTCCCGGGGATAAGCCAGCTCCAGATTGTCTAGCCCTCAGCCTTGGGAAAGGTCTGGTTTGCAGTCCTACCGGTAAAAAAAGGGGGGACGCGCGCTCTGCTCCTCCGCTACCAGAGTGAGAATAAAGAGGCATTTACCATCCTGGCCAGAGCTCTCCAGATACTCCGTCAGGTCACAGCCGAATGCGCTCGCGGCTCCCTTCCTCTTGAGTTTCTGCTTGGCTCCCTTGTTCTTCATGAGGTTAGTCCCAAAAGAGGTTTGCCCCCCTCCTGCCTTGCCCCCCTCCCCCCGGCCTCACGCTGGGCGACAAAAATCTTGCTCTTCTCAGACCACCACCCGTGTCCCACTCCCAGGGAGTAACATCGGGGGTCCCGTACAGCGTCCAGCTGGAGAAGTAAACATTAATCCCCACCAGATGTTGGGCTTCTCCTGTGGCAGAGGAAGGTCAGGGCGAGAGGAGGCTCCCCAGATGGCAGCAGCAGCAATCATAGCCCGAGCCCGGAAGGGTTCTCATCAGAGGGAAGTGGGTGGTGGATGGGTGCCCGCATCAGAGCTGGCAGGTTGGGGGTAGGCGATGGTGGAGGGGGGACATCTTTCCCCCAGCACAGTCCCGGGACCCTCCACAGCCACCTTCTGGGTTTCGTCAGCCACGCTGTCACCACTTCCAGCAGAAAGCGTCCCAGTCGGGTCTTCCGTCTCTCGGCTTTCGGAGGAGACTGGAAGTTCAAACGGACTAATGAAAAGGGACCGGGGAAGAGTCCGCACAAGGCTCCTCTTTGGCTCCCCCCCTTCCCCTCCTCCTGCCTTTGGACAGTTAGAGGAATGAGAAACCAGCTTCCTGTCCTGACTCCCGCTCGCTCGCTCTCTCCCCCTTTTTACAAATCCTAGGATTATCCAGCTCAAAAAAATGCTGAAAGGAAGTTAGCTGAGGAGGGGGGCGGAGGACGGTTTTTGGCAGTAAAGTGCGTGTGTGTGTGTATGTGTGTGTGTGCGCGCAAGAGGCTGAGGGAAGGCAGGGAGAGGAATTGGGGGACAGGGATTGGGGACAGGGAGGGGGAGGAAGAGGGAAAGCCTGTCCTGACAGCCGACAGATAACGGTCTGCCTGAGAGGAAATCACTGCGAGCCGAGCGGAGCCGCAGCCCACGGCGCGGTCGGGCGCTTCCTGTGCTACCAACGCTCGGCTCTGAAAAGGCCCGAGGAGGGGCCGGCGAGGAGGAGAGAGACCAGGAGCCACTCCAGTAAATCTCTGCCTCTGTTCATTGAGTCCTTCATGGCGAGGCGCCTTCCTGCCCTCAAACATGACGCTGTCCCTTCAGGATTTGCCGTCCTCTACAGAGGCGCCGGCTGGAGCTACCGAAGTGCAAGAAGGGGTCAGAAAGTTGGGAAACTAAAGAGAGCATAGCTGAACGTTCCCCCCCTCCCCAGCTCCCCAGCAAGCAGAAACAGATGCCGCCCGGGCATCTAAGTTCACGTACTTTTGAGTCAGCTCCCAAAAAAGGCTCCCCTCGACCGACGAAGGGGTTTAAAGAGAAGGAACAGAAATCACCCAGTAGCGGCAAGAAAGGAAATAGGATGGGTCTGCCCTTGGGTCTTGCCACCCCACCAACACCTTCCTAGTCTAACCTTCAGTACATGCATATCTCTGCTTGTAAGAGTGGTGACTTGCACTTTCTCCACATTTTTTAATCCCAGAAACCCAACCTCTTTACATGGCAGGGTGTGCTGCTGGGCCTCATGCTTCACCTGGGGAGGCAAACTTAACTCTGCTAAGGCTTCATTGCCCCCTCTTGCTCTGCACCAAATGTAACTCTGTCGGTCAAACAAAGGAAAAATAGGAAATTGCAGCTTTTCACCAAATATCAGACCAAAGACAGAGAGAGTGATTTTGGTTTGGAGGAAAACTGGCCAGGAAACAGGGCAAAGGACCCCCTTAACCCACCTTCCTCCTCAACCCTGGGCTCCAAACCCTCATGTGGCAGAGAAACCCCATCTCCTCCCACAGACCTCTGCAAACTCACCACCTCACCCCTTTATTTTGACAGCGTTGTTTTTCAGAGAAATCAAGCCTCTGACTGTGATCCGACTGCTGCCAAAAGCAATTCAGGTTCTGTTGGTATGGTGACTTCTTTTTTTTTTCCTCAGAAGTGTTGGATGTTATCACTTCACACACAAGAAAAAACATCAAAAGCCCTAGCGAAGGACCTTGAGCAATTATAACTCCTATTGTGCAGTTTATCACCGTAATTATCATCATTATCCCTGTTATACAGCTTGCTGGCTGATGGGTTGAGGGCAAAATGAGTTGCAGAAGGGTGCCAGAGATGTCTGGCCTGTCAGCTCCCACCCTCCTGCTCCTTCTCCCAAGCTAAGGGAGAAAACTGGGCTCTCACCACCAGACCGATGGTTGTTCTCAGGGACCCCCACTGCTCATGAAACACTTAAAACTTCCTTGAATTTATTCTGGGCTTCTCACAGCACCTTGATGTCGAGTCAGCGGCGCATAGGATCCCTCCCTGTACCGGCCTGCTGCCAAACTCATCGCGTGCCGCAGCGCATCCTGCCTGCCTGCCAAGGGGCAGACTTCAAAAGGGCAGACAGACAACAGGACGCTCAGACCTGGATATCTCGCCGGGCTGTCCTCCTGCTGCCCAGACGGCTGGCTGCCTCCTGTAGGAAGAGAAACCCCTCTCCCTGACCCTTCAGGGAGGAGGCATGTCCTCCTGCACATGCCAGCCCTCTCCCATGGGGCTGAGCCCCAGCACCAGACCAGCGGCAGGGAACCACTTTGCCGTGGGGAGCAACCACACTGTCCTCTTCGAAGTCCTGAACTACCTGCTGCAGACACCTCCCTCCCGCCACGAACCAGACAGGACATTTAAACTCCCCATGCTGGTCTCCTCCATCACTCCACGTCAGATGGCATCACTAACAGAGTCTGTGTCCACAGCCCCCGCCTGGTGACCGGCTGCGCCACACTCCCGCCCTCACCCCCATGCCCTCCCTCAGACAGAGTTTCCCCTATCACAGGATCACAGAATCACAGAATGGCAAGGGTTGAAAGGGACCTCGGGAGATCATCTAGTCCAACCCCCCTGCTAAAGCAGGTTACACAGGACTTCGTCCAGGCGGGCTTTGAATATCTCCAGAGAAGGAGACTCCACAACCCCCCTGGGCAGCCTGTGCCAGTGCTCCGTCACCCTCAGAGTAAAGAAGTTTTTCCTCATATTCAACTGAAACCTCTTATGTTTCAGTTTGTACCCATTGCCCCTTGTTCTGTCACTGGACACCACTGCAAAGAGTCTGGCTCCATCCTCGTGACTTCCGCCCTTAAGATATTTGTATGTATTGATGAGGTCCCCTCTCAGTCTTCTCTTCTTCAGGCTGAACAAGCCCAGCTCTCTCAGCCTCTCCTCGTAGGGGACATGCTCCAGTCCCTTTATCATCCTGGTTGCTCTCCTCTGAACTCTCTCTAGGAGTTCCTCATCTTTCTTGAACTGGGGAGCCCAGAGCTGGGCACAGTACTCCAGGTGGGGTCTCACCAGGGCAGAGTAGAGGGGGAGGATCACCTCCCTCGACCTGCTGGCCACACTCCTCTTAATGCACCTCCCTCACAAGCCTACCCAAACAGGACATCTTCAATAGAGGAAGGATTCTTTTAAAGAAAAAAAAAATCAATTAATAAGTCAACCCCTGCATACATATGGCTTCCTCCCATTGCCGGCAACAGAGCTACGGCCCCAGGCACAACAGGGAGCGCCCTGGCATGGCCACCGTGCAGCATGGGCCCCCTGCCCTCCCTTGCACAGCCCTGCTCCCAGGGGCCTGGTGGCCCGGGGGCCCAGAGCATGGGGACTCAGCAGCCCTGCTGGGTCAGCCCATCACCCTCGCTCCTTGGTGTTTCTCACAGGCTGGTAGGCATTTTCAGCTGAAAGCAGCATTTCTTGGAGCTGGCTCTGTGGCGGTTCCTTGCAGCCGGTGAAAGAGGCGCCACCTTTGGGAGCCATGGTGGTGGGTCACACTGGCTGATGAACACTGCAGGAATCAAGCACTGCCGTCTGATTTTGGTTATCTGGGGGCTGTGCTGTGCTGTTCTGACCCCAGCTGGGCTGCGGGTGGGTGGTGGCTGCCCAGGGCCGGGCCACAGAACCACCATCACCTGTGCCACCAGGGTGCCACAGTGGGGTGGGGAGTGACTGCCATCCCCCTGCCAAGAAAAAACAGTATTTGAAGCACAATTCCAGGGAAGACAAGCTAGAAACAAAACAGAGAGGATTCCCGCTTTATTCATAGAGGCTGGCTCGGGCATTGCAGTTTGCTGCCCTGTTGCCTGCTGCCAGGTACCCCACGGAGGGAAGAGGAAGCCGGAGGAAGTGAATGGCGTGGCAAGGCAGGATGAAAGAGGCGTGCACCGTGGCAAGCAAAAGGAAGGGGCGAGGAGCTCCAGGAGAGCTCTTGCCAGGCAGGCTGGGCTACGGGGGTGGCTTTCCCTGTGCCAGGACAAGGTTCAGCGAGAGGACAGAGGGGAGGTCTCTGCGGGATTGCCTGGGGAGCCCAGGGTCAGGAGGAGGAGGAGGAGGTCAGGCAAGGTGAGCGGGAACCAAACAAGGGAGGCTTTACAAACAAAGCGCTTCGTATCGGAGCCTGAAATCAGTGCTGAGCCAGGAGATTTTTCCAAGGGAAAGGGGTGATGTTCTCCTCCACAGAGGAAAAAAATAAGTCTGGATTTGCACAGCCCATGAAGCAGGGCAGGTCTCTGCAATAGTTAGGGTAAGCGGCAGGGCTAAGGAGTAAGCCAGTGTCCCTCCTGGAAAAGCTTTCACAGGCAAGAATAGGCAAAGCTAGAGAGGAAGAGAGTTCGGGCCAGAAGTATGAAAAGCAAAAAGGAGTTCAAAGCTGAAACAGCTGGAAAAGAAGGGGGAATTTCTTTCCCTCCTGAAAAAAAAAAAAAAGAAAAAGAAAAAAGTGAGTCTGCAGAATAAGAGCAACACCAAGCCAAGGCAGAGCTCTCACAGAAGCAAGCTCTCCATAGACATTACTTCCTAGTCCCCACCACTGTACAAACAGCATGATGGCCAGCTGCCCCACGGTACCACAGCCCAAATCAGGAAGTCATGGCCCATGACACTGACTTTAATTCCTTCCCTTTGAACCTGTAAAAATAGGTCATGATTTGAAGTTATTCACAAAGGCCTCCCTGTCAGAGAGGGATGCAGGTCCGTGCAGGAAGGTGGGGCACCTTCCCATCCCACTTCACTGCCCACCTGCAATGCCTTGCCCTTCGGCTTGAGAGGGGGTACAGCAAGCTAGGACAGATGGCGACTTTGCAGTTCTCTCCATTCCCACAGACAAGGTATTGGTGATGCCAGAAACGGTCAAGAGAGCCTGGGGAACAGCTTTGGCCATTAGGCCTAAGTATTTCTTCCCCTTCTAAGAGCCGGGGGCTGCGGCGGAGGCGTCACACAGGCTATTTCTGGGCACCCATCTCTCCCCTCCCTGCTGTGTTTCCTTCATTGTGTTTGCGCTCTTTCCTATCCGTGGCTTTAGAATCTCCACCAATCTGCCAGGCGCCACTCAGCACAAAAGAGTTGGGGGGCGGGGAGTAGAACACCCAGGGAGGGGGGGATCTGAACCCCTAAAAATAGCCCTGCCAAGTACGACTGTTTTCCTGACACAGACGGTTCATTGTTAGTCCCTGACACGCTGGTTCACCCTCCCTCCCCACCCCTCGACATACTCTCTTTCCTCTCCTGCCCCTCTCCAGCCCAGTTTCCTGTCTACTCCCATCCCTGTGGCCAAAGCCGGAGCCTATTGTGAAGCCTAAAGCCTGGCGTGGAGGCTTTTGTTTCTCTGACTTACACTTGGGATGGCAGACTATGGGGCTACCCTTCAGCTTCCTGTGTCACTGGGCACCCACCACTCTCGGTTCCTAATTCCACCCCATTCCCAGACACAAGCCCTGTCTCCCCCAGTTCTCGCCTCCCTTTCTGCCTCCAGAGGACCCTCTTGCCCCACATCATGACATGCCTTCTTCTGTGTGTCTGTCTGCCCCATGCAAGCTTTTTGTTAGCTACTTCACAGATCCCAGCATTTTGGCCACAAATGAAGGAGGCACCTCACGCTTGCATGCCACCAAGCCTCCTTACTGCTGGCTGCATACCCACGGCATGACAGGGTAACCAGGAGGTACAACAGGCCTATGCCCAGAAGGCTGCAATTATAAGCCTGCATGATGATGTCATGTCATCACGGTGATGTCATAGAAGGAAACCAGAAGAGAAGAAATGGAACATCCCTTCTACCAGGAAGGTACTTTTCTTTCACTTTGATGGTTAGGGCATAGGGCAAAGATCTACAGCCGGAGGACCAGGTGTAGTCATTGACATATTAGGAGCAGGCATATACACCTGTCCATTCTACCTCCTTGAGTATCATCCCAGATGCAGTGAAGCCTGAAGTACGTAAGTAGCCTAAAATAGCATGATATTCAGTTATTGACTATACATACCACAACTACAAAACATGCAACTGCATTTTTAGCCAGACTACCTCCTCCCACTGTTCAGTCATTTCAGAAGTGTCTTGCCTACAGAAAAACAGATGAGGAACATATCTCCCTCCCCTTAGTCAGAGCACTAACTTGTCTGAACAGTGACAGTTGCTTAATCCTGTGTTTGTACAGCATCTAGCACAGAGGAACTCTTGTTCTTCACTGGGGACTCCAATTGTTCTTTAGTTAAACAATATAAAGACTATTACAGAATAGCTTTACATCTCTGTAAAACTCTATTGATAGCGCAATAATATACGACAGTATTATAAAACAAACATTTAGAGAAAAACTCTACCAGGCAAGCCACACGGCTAGCAAAAGCTTTCTTCATCTCAGAGGCATGTTCTGAACCTCCTCCAAGCATCTTACCAACGAGATGACCCATTTGGTGAGGCAGGAAGGCCACAAGCCTCACACCACAGAGCCATTCCAAACTCATAGAGGCCTTTTCAAGAGCATCCTGCCAGCAGCTTTTTGGATAACACGGAAGGGGCAGCTGGTAGCCCTGCGCTGAGGACAAGCAAGACAGCATGTCATAGAGAGAGAGGTGATTTCCTCAACACATGGCCTTGCTGCAAATAACAACAATAAGGATTCCCACCAAACCAGAAAATGGTTTGCCTCCATTTTTCCCCCAATCAGGTAACCAGAGAGTCCTATAGAAATTAAACAGCTTGTCTTAAAACTACTTTGTGACCCTATAGCAAAGCAAAAAGCCAGATCACCAGGACCTATGAACTTGGGAAATGCCTTAACCATAAGCCTGTTGCTTCTCATGTCTTTCCACCCTGTGAACACAAGCAATAACCAGATTCTCAAGCACAGCCAGGATCTCTAGGAGCTGAGAAAACTTAATCAGGGAAGAAAATCCTGAGGAGATCTAGCTGTCACTTCAGACACGCATTGCTTGGAATCATAGAATCATTTAGGTTGGAAAAGACCTTTAAAATCATCAAGTCCAACCATTAACCTAACCCTGCCATCCCACTGCTAAACCATGTCCCTAAGCACCTTGTCTCCCCATCTTTTAAATACCTCCAGAGATGGGGACTCGACTACTTCCCTGGGCAGCCCGTTCCAGTGCTTGACAACCCTTTCAGTGAAGAAATTTTTCCTAATATCCAATCTAAACCTCCCCCAGTGCAACTTGAGGCCATTTCCTCTCATCCTATCGTTTGTTACTTGGGAGAAGAGACCAACACCCACCTCGCTACAGCCTCCTGTCAGGCAGTTGTAGAGGGCGATCAGGTCTCCCCTCAGACTCCTCTTCTCCAGGCTAAACAACCCCAGTTCCCTCAGCTGCTTCTCATAGTACTTGTGCTCCAGACCCCTCATCAGCTTTGTTGCCCTTCTTTGTTCATGCTCCAGCACCTCAGTGTCTTTCTTGTAGTGAGGGGCCCAAAACTGAACACAGTATTCGAGGTGCGGCCTCACCAGTGCCGAGTACAGGGGGACAATCTCCTCCTTAGTCCTGCTGACCACACTATTCCTGATACAAGCCAGGATGCACCTGGGCACACTGCTCATATTCAGCCAGCTGTAGACCAACATCCCCAGGTCCTTTTCTGCCAGGCAGCTTTCCAGCCACTCTTCCCCAAGCCCGTAGCATTGCATGGGGTTATTGTGACCCAAGTCACTATGTCCAGCAGCTATACTACCACAGTCTGAGGGAAAGCAGAGGACTTTCAGCATCTGTTCCTCCACATTTGCACCCCATTGGTTTTGTAGGAGTTTCGCCCACCCTTTATCCTATAAACGCTGTTCTAGTAGAACTGAGAAACCTGTTGAACCAGAGGCCTATCATGTGAAAAGAGAAACTATTTAGACTCTCCTCCTCTCAATTCTGCCAAACAGCAGCATTGGTAGTGTACTATAAAGGTCCCCACATGCACAATATCTGATTAGCCCAGCTCACCTCCACTCAGAGGACACTGACCCAAACACCCACTTCACTGCCTGTATTTCCACCTTCAGATGTCCCTCTCTTATTATCCGTTCTGCTAACCATGTTGCCATGGGAGAAGGAAGTTGTGGGTTAACCTGACTGCATAAAAACAGCAGTCCATTGCACTCGCATTATTTTAATGGTTTAAGGCTAAGGACTGAGAAAGAATCTCTATTATAAGGACTAAGCTGGAAGGGAGGAAAGAAATGAGTTCAGGGGTTCACTCAAGCAATAATCTATTTTGATCACTTTCTGTAGAAGATAATGGCTGTTTTGTAAGAATCTTATTTGTTGAAAAAAACCTCAACAAATAGCTCAGGGGATGCTCGCTATTTTAGGGATAAAAGTGAGCCTGTTATATGCTATTTTTAGAAGTCACTTTAAACCTGACTTCTTTTATTCAGGGGTCTTCTCTTGATCACTTGTGAGAATCATCTTTTCTGTGAGAGAATTATGTCTTGATTTAGCCCAAGCTTTTATTGTGTCTGAACGCTCAAGCACCACAAGCAAGGGTTCCTCTGAAGAATCGCCAGCTATAATGATGGTCTCCAGCTAGGACAGGCTGCTTCTTCACCCCTTCTCTCTGTTTCCAGCAAGGCAAAACATGATTTGGTGGCAGGAAGGGGCAAGAGAGGAAATACAAGTTTGCAAAAGCCGTGTGTCCCCTTGGCAAACACCTCTACAAGAAGGCTGTCAGCTGCGATGGGCAGAGTGCTAGCAGCTGGGGCAGGCAAGGCCAGGTGTTCTTGCAAGTGGCAGGCTCCGGCACATTTGTTGTTTCTTATTTCTACTCGCTGAGCTAAGTCCCTGTAGGGAAAGCACTGGTGGGCCTGTGCAAATTATCTCCTGTTGTCTTCTCTGCAAGGCTGCCCATATCCTCTCTCCCTTCTAGGCTTTCTCCTCCTGCCTTGCACCACATCTCTCTTCACGGTTAGGTGGGGGCCTAGGTTAAGTGGAAGAACAACTTGCCTTTCTACTGTGCTCTCAAATGCTGAAGGTGCCTAGCAGGGAAATCAGCTATGCCGGGAGATTCCTTCTGTCTGAGATGTGAGTGCCCCCTCTCTCAGGATGTATAATATTAAAGCTCTCTGTACACTCCCTCAGGGAAAGCCACGTTTCTCCTTTAACATTTCCTCAGCTGCATCCTGGCTCTTCTAGAATGAGGTGTTTTCTGTGGGGATGTGCCGGGTTGTGGAGGATTTCTTAAACTTCTTTGGCATGCTTGCTTTCTCTTTTCCTCTGCTTTCAGAAATGTCACCAGCCCTGCAGTGCTGTCAGCAACATTATTTAGTTTGAATCCTACTGTGGCTCAACGCCTTCAGGCAAAGGTGGCACAAAGTTATCTTCTTTCCATCACAGGCCGAAAGGGCTTGGCTTGCCTTCCCTCCGACACCTCATTGTCTAAATCTGTGGTTCAGATTATTTCCTGACTCATGCTGAAATTATATTGGGTGTGAACTATAGCAGAAAGTACTGAGAAGACTTCAGGCTGGAACCAATGTGCTTCTCTCTGCTTTGCAATTACTTACATGGCTTAACAGGCTGCTTTCAACTTTTATGGCTAGCATAACATCATTGCAGCTGGCCAGTGTATCAGGACAGCTGGGGAGCCCTCTCCTCTGTAACTGGGGTGGCTATAGCAGGACTGATGTCTTTTCTGCAGACTAGCAGAGGGGTTTTGTTATCTTCAGAGTAAGCTTTGGCTAAGAACTTAGCCTGGCTCCCTAAAGCTGCCCTGCTATATTTAGGCCCTCTTCTGGTGTGCCCACCCAGTGCTGTTCCCCTTGTTTGTTTCCTAACAAACAATGAAACCTGAAAGAATTGTTTGGAAAGGGGCCAAGCTCTTGCAAACGAAACTGTCAGGAAGCCAAGATTTGCAAGGGCCCTTTGTAACGTACTGTACTGGGAAAAGGGAAGCAATTGTCCTTCTTGCATCAACCTTCAGCATGGGCTGTTTCCCCACGCTAAGAGCTCTGTGGTGTGGCCTTGCCCCAGGGACTGCCTTTGAGGAGGTGTCAGAAGACATGGGGGGGAACGCCAAGGGGCAACAAGTCGGGGTGGCAAGGAGCAATGTAAGATCTGCTCTCTGTTCTCCCTCACCTCTAATCCTGTGTTCCTGCCAGAACGTGTTTTAGCAGCAGGTTTTTCCTGGAAAGCCTTTGCTATCTGCCCTGATTGTAGCAGAAGCTGCTCATGTACATATAGGGTTACAGGTGCGGTCAGATGCCCTCACTCATCCCGTGTTTCTTTTCTGTGCTCTTGTGGTGCTTGGCTACCATTTTCTACCACCTCAGCACTGTAGGGGGAGAAAAAAAAGCAGCCCCAGCTCTACTGGCAAGCAGAACAAGAACCACGTTACAATTACTTTTGCTTGTTTTAAACAAATGGAGCCAAAGGAAAAAAACAAAGGAGAAGGGAAAAAAGCCAGACAGGGAGAAGATTTCTGTAAGACAGAGGGGTCTGCCGGATCCACGGTAGCCTAAATGATGAGAGCCTGGAAACTGCGGGTTTGCATCCAAAACGGATTTTGTTCCATTACCTTAGGTTCCAACTTTGTTGCTTCTTTTGGCCTCCTAAGCCAAACCCTCTCTAGCCAGAAAAGGGCATGTGCATCCCTGAGGGACATCCTTCAATTGGATATGGTTTGGGTTTTCCTTTAGGCCCATAAGCGTTAGAGAGGTCAGAGCTTGCAAAATAAAAAAGAAAAATAGATGCCAACATTTCCAGCAGGGGAAGAAAGGTGCTGAGTACCAGAATCATAGCAAAATTCAGGGCAAGGGAAAGATCAGCTACAAAGGTATTTGCCCAAACCACGCAGGCATCTGCTTGTCCTGACTGAGAAGAGGGGTGTAAATCTCCTGTGAGGAACAGGGGGAGCGCATGTGCCCCCCAGTGCCAGAACGTCATACTCCCACTCTGCTGATCACCACATAGGCATTGTTCTCCAGCAAATTTAAGAGATGCTGGGATGAATCCAATGGTTCGGGTTATAGTTACATAGCATCTTTTTTGTAACGATACCAAGTACTTGCAACTCGAAAATGAAACCAACTTTTAAGAATGGCTTAGGAGAACACATGCTGGCAGGAAAAATGCAGCTGGGGGAGAAATAAGTAGATAATATTTTGACACTATGGGCACACAACACCAATTGACAGGCATTGTAGGACAGCAGTCCCAGGCAGAAATTGTGTAGCTGGATGGAGAGCACAGGGAGCAGTTCAAGCTGGCAAATCAGGTAAAAGGGAAAAATTAATGCGGCACAGGAAAGGCTGTGTTTCAGACTGCCCCAGGCAGACAGTGTCTATAGGATACAGGAAGCAGGACCCTACACTATTCCGCTTTAACATTATCACAGAAGACATGAATGACTCAAATGTCACTAAAAAACCTGAAAGAGTCAATTGGGGATGGTCCTTGTCATAGGAAGTAAGGCAGTTTCATATTCATCGGGTTTCACAGAATCACACAGAATGGCAAGGGTTGGAAGGGACCTCAGGAGATCACCTAGTCCAACCCCCCTGCTAAAGCAGGTTACACAGGACTTCGTCCAGGCGGGCTTTGAATATCTCCAGAGAAGGAGACTCCACAACCCCCCTGGGCAGCCTGTGCCAGTGCTCCGTCACCCTCAGAGTAAAGAAGTTTTTCCTCATATTCAACTGAAACCTCTTATGTTTCAGTTTGTACCCATTGCCCCTTGTTCTGTCACTGGACACCACTGCAAAGAGTCTGGCTCCATCCTCGTGACTTCCGCCCTTAAGATATTTGTATGTATTGATGAGGTCCCCTCTCAGTCTTCTCTTCTTCAGGCTGAACAAGCCCAGCTCTCTCAGCCTCTCCTCGTAGGGGACATGCTCCAGTCCCTTTATCATCCTGGTTGCTCTCCTCTGAACTCTCTCTAGGAGTTCCTCATCTTTCTTGAACTGGGGAGCCCAGAGCTGGGCACAGTACTCCAGGTGGGGTCTCACCAGGGCAGAGTAGAGGGGGAGGATCACCTCCCTCGACCTGCTGGCCACACTCCTCTTAATACACCCCAGGATACCATTGGCCTTCTTGGCAACAAGGGCACACTGCTGGCTCATGGTCAGCTTGTCGTCCACCAGGACTCCCAGGTCCCTCTCGGCAGAGCTGCTTTCCAGCAGGTCATCCCCCAGCCTGTACTGGTGCATGGGGTTCAACCTCCCCAGGTGCAGCACTTGACACTTGCCCTTTTTGAACTTCATCAGGTTCCTCTCTGCCCAACTCTCCAGCCTGTCCAGGTCCCACTGAATGGCAGCACAGTCTTCCGGTGTATCAGCCACTCCTCCCAGTTTTGTGCCATCAGCAAACTTGCTGATGGTACACTCTGTCCCCTCATCTAGGTCATTGATGAATAAATTGAACAAGACTGGTTTTCTGCATTGTAATTTATTGTAATACATAGCAACTGTCTTAAAGTCTCAGCTCCTGGAGTCAGGCAATTTCTTGTAAGAATCTCAGCTTTCAGTATAAACCAGTACCAAAAAAGCTACATCTTTCATTAGCGTACAGGGAAATTTTAAAGACATAAACCCTAAAAGCTTGGAAAATTTTGGATGGCAGCCTAAAAGACAAAGGCCTGTCTCTATAGCAGCTCCTGATTTGGTGCACACAGGCTGGCTGAGAAACCTGGGATCCTCTTGGTTCATGTGGCAGTATTAAAGGGGGTTATTTCATACTTGCTGTTCATTGCAGAACAGAGATCCACTGTGCTGAGTGACTAAAGATCATTTGTGGAGCCTTTAGAGTCAACAGGAAATTATATTCTCATTTTGCCAGATCACTTTATCACGATGCCATTATGAAAAGACTTTTCATCTATTTTAGTGGTTGCTTAGGAGATGTGAGAGGGATTGGCCTGCAGCGACTTCCCTCTTCTGACTCTCCCCAAGATAGCGCTGCGGCCCCTTACCTATAAGAAAGCCACTGGGCAACTGCTTGGATGGGCTAAGGAGATTTTACACTTGGGCTCTTTTTGTAACCTATTGTGGCAGAAAGGCCAGGCAGAGGAGGTCCTGAACTCCAGCTGAATGGGAAACAGAAAAGCTTACAAGCAGGGAGGATCAGGGGAAGAAGGTGGATTAATGACAATATGAGAAGCTCAGGGATGGCAAGGAAATGGCTGCTGAGGTGGTGCCAATTCTCTGAGGAACCCACGGCAAAAAACGGTGTTTGGTGGTTGCATGGTGGACCATGGAGGAGGAACTGTGGTCCACCATGCGAGGAGCCTCTTGCAGAAAATTTAGATGTGAAATGGATTAGGAGGACTGCTGGGGGAGGAATCATAGTTGCTTTTTTTTTTTTTTAAATTGTGGTTTTAGCCTTTAAAAGACATGGTGTCATGGTTTAACCCGGCTGGCAACTAAGCACCACGCAGCCGCTCGCTCACTCCCCCCCCTCCCTCAGTGGGATGGGGGAGAGAATTGGAAAGAAAATAAAAGGTTAGAGCCGAGGGTTGAGATAAAGGCAGTTTAATAAGAGAGAATAATAATAATAATAATGGTAAGAAAATATACAGAATATATAAAACAAGTGATGCACAATGCAATTGCTCACCACCCGCTGACCGATGCCCAGCCCGTCCCGAGCAGCGATCACTCCCCCCGAGCCGCGATCACACAGCCCGAGCTGCAACCACCCTCCCCGCGACTGACCGATCGACTAACCGACCTGACCGACCCCCCCGAGCATGACGTTATATGGTATGGAATAGCTCTTTGGACAGTTTGGGTCCTAGCTGTGCTGTACTCCCAGCTTGTTATGCACCTGGCCGAGCAGGAGAAGCTCAAAAAGTCCTTGAGCAGTCTGAGCACAGCTTGGCAACAACTAAAAACATCAGTGTGTTATCAACATTCTTCTAGCACTAAATCCAAAGCACAGCACTATGCTAGCTTCTGTGAAGAAAATTAACTCTATCCCAGCCGAAACCAGGACACATGGATCTTCCTTTAGAAAGTGAAGCTGTTTGAAAAATGAATGTGAAATTTTGGCATGGCTTATTGAAGGCCTAATCTCACACCAGCAAAGTGAGGCAAGTCACCAGTACAAAGTCTAAGAGAAGTTTGCTGAAGTCAAAAAGCTCCTTTCCCTACAGTTTGCAGCCTTTTCTGGAAGTTCTAGGGGGGTTCCTGAAATGTATTCATTATTATGATTATTATTGTTGTTATTATTATTATTATTAAATAACTAATGTTCTGATCAGCACTAAGAAATTCATAGCAAGTTGGAAAACCAAGGAAGACTAGATTTTCTTTTTTTGGTCTCAGAACAAATGAGATTTGAAAGGCTGAGCTCTATTAGCTCTAAAACCTTGTAAGACATATTCACCAAAAAGAAACAATTCAACTCACTACCTACAGATAATATGTCCTTTCCTTGCTTAATCAGTTCTGATCAACTTGTCTTGTATATCCTGCACAGCTACTGTGTAGCTTCATTATCTAATAAAAAGCAGAATTAAAATGCTGTCTTTCTGCATCTTAATTGAGTTCCAATTCTCATCCAAAAATAGCTTGACACAAATCAAAGTAAAAAAAATAATTATCATGTAAATAAGCAAAGCCATTCACTATTTTCCAACATAACTAAATGCAAATTATGGATCTGAATAAATGTGAGCGATTAGATTGTTCTGTTTACAAGTGCAGAGAGCCCAGGCTAGCAAAAAGTTACCAAATTTAGTGGAAGGGCTATAATTAGTTTCAAATCAGGATGCTTTAATTACCAGCTAACAGGAAGAAACCTTTTTCGTTTAGTTTTGTTTTGTTTTCTGGTAATTTTTATGAGGTTTTGGAAATAACTACAAATGTGAAGCATAATTAAAATAGATTGCTCCAATCATCCTTTTTTTGCTATCTGATATTTTTAAATCACACCATCTTGAACAGACATTATCACACACCAGTCTTGTGGAAACTTTACAAATGCTTTTCTAAGATACCACAGTTCATGCCAACTCACAGTTGTCTCCCTTTTAAAACTATCTGGGCTACCCACAAATGAGTTTGAGCTGGATCATCTCCTCTTTTCAAGTTAGCTTTTGTAACAAGTAACACAGGTCTTCATGCGTTTGCCATTTTGCTGGCTCTTTATGGCCAGAGCAGAAGTGGATAGCAATGGAGACCCCCAACACTTTGAGGATGTGCTTAGCAGCCTCCAAATTAAAGAAAAAAACCAACAAAAACCCACCACCTTTTCTGTTCACTACAGTCTAACACTATCTACTGCTCATTACAGGCATGTGAAACCACAGTTGCTCAATACCTGAAGGTTATAAAAATTTTTTAACTTGCTGCCTAAGCTTTGAAGTGTCACTGCATCTGAGTACAGCTCTTGCAGCAGGGGTAGTTAGGCGCCGCATTTCCAGAAGACCTTGGAGTCTCTGTCACCCCTATCAGACCCCTTGCTCTGCCCTTTCCCGGTACAATGCTTCCTGTACTTCAGCTTTTCGTGCCGTCCTTGGGTTCCCAGAGCCCGTTTGTTGGCTGCAGAACAATAGCAATTGCTGAAAATATGAAATGGGAGAAAAGAAAACATCTTGGTAAAACACTCACACACTGGGAGTAGGATATAAAAATAAGAAATGACAGCTCAGCTCTGGGGCCCCAGGATCTATGGGTTGTGGATAAAAACTGCTTCAATTCTTCTTCTAGAGTCCTACCTCTTGTTCTGCTTCTGAAAAATGCCAATAGGGAGACAGATGCTCTTTGTCATCACTCCTGGGAAGTACATTCCTCCTGTGCCAATACCATCATACCTTCTATTACCATAACCTATCCTTTTCCCTCCTTCTATTTGGCTCCAGATCTCAGTGAATAATTTTGCGAAGAATTGTTTATTCAGCAAATCTCGCTTATTTTTCCATTTTTGGAGGATCCCAGAGCAGATTGCAATTTCCTTGGGTTCTTTATTATCTTATGTTGTCTGGCAAGTTTTCTGCAGTTTCTCCCTCTCGTCCATGGACTGACTGTGAACTTTGAGGAAGATACTTGGCTAGTTGTGGTTTCAGGCATATGGGCCAGTTGTGATGAGTGAAACTGCAGGGCTTGAGAAAAATCAAGAGTACAGTCACGTGGCAATGTTTGACTGCAAAAAGATCATCGTTATTATTTTAAGTTGCTGTTAACTTTTACACCTGTATCTGTCAATTAAGGAAAGTGAACATGAAAGAAGGATGCTGAAGGGAGGATCATTTAAATATAGGACTGCACGTCGTCGAAGGAGAATAACTTTTTCATTATATTCAGAACAGGATATAGCCTCAGATATAAAATTCAGAGAGAGAAAACGATGACTGAAAAATCATATTGTCAAGCTGCCAACAGCTGCTTCGTTTCATAGCTACCCTGGGACACACTGGTGTTTTCCATATCCCCATCCCAGCCTCTGCCAATTTGCTGTTTAGTTGCAGGAGGCGATTCTGAAGGCAAGCAGAGCAGGTAGTCACACAGGAAAAAACCATCCTTCCTCTAAACACCATGTGGGTTGCCGTAGTAAGGAAATCCCATGAAAGGGTGTCCCAACGTTGGTATAATATGAAGGCAGGCCCTTGCAGTGAGGTGCTTGTCTTGGCTGACCGCCCGGGTTGTGTGCTGGCCCCACCTTGCTCTAATGAGAGGGTTGGTGGAAAGCGCAGGTTTGCTGCAGGCTCCTGTCACTCCTGAACTCCTTAGTTTACCTTTCCAGCAAGGGAAGGGGAAGCAGGGAGCAGAGAGGAATAGCAACGGTATCTTTGGACAGGCACTGACCGAGCGCCAGAGTACTTTGGGGAGAAAGGAGAAAACAAGGGAACTCCACCCTTTTACCACAGAAACATCTCAACCACATCCCAGACCCTGGCTAGCTAGAGAGTCCTTCCTCGCATTGAGAAGCAGGCCGGAAAGGGAGCCAGGAGAAGTGGGATGTACAGGGACCTAGAGATATTTTTAAACATGCTGGAGGTCTGGTTGCATAGTTTTGGCCTGGTTTTGTTGGCACAAGGCCCTTTCTTCCCTGGTTTTGATAGATCACACTTGCTGAGGAGGCCCTCCTCGTGTGTCAAGATGAAATTTTCTGGCTGACGAGATAGCTCTGGGGACGAGTAACCAGCAGCAGCAGCTTTTCTAACCGTGCTTATTCTGCAGCCTGTTTGGTTAAGGAGATTCTTCTCTCAGACCTGCTGCTCCGTGCACAAAAGCAGGGCTGCCAAAGGGGACCTGCTGTGGGCCTTCAGGTAACGTCACCGATTTGACTGAAGGACTTCAGGCTGAGGTCAGCCTTTCCCGCCCACCCAGCTCTTCAGATGTCAGCTACAGCTGGAACCTCCGTTCCCCATGCAGGAGGCAGACTACCGCCATGCCATGCTTGACCGGCCTTCTGCCCTTACAGAGCTGTGCCTCGGGGCCTCTTCCCAACTTGCTAGCCACAGAAGAGAACCACAGGAGGTACTGAGGTAAGAGATATGAGCCGTGACTAAACAGTGCACACCGGATTGTGGCTGTATGCAAGGAGGAGGCTTGGGTGCCTTACGTCTTTCAGAGGTGTAAGGCACCATTGCTGAAGAGGAAGGTCAAAACAAGGCAATGAAATCCTCCCGATGAGGTTGTGGAGGGAGCACATGCCTGTGCTGGCTCTGCACCCGGTGTACCTGGCCACCCTTGATCCACTGGGAGATGAGGAGGAGGAGAAACTGCAGGCAAGGAGGGGCCCAGCCACTTCCCCACACCAGAGAGGGCTGAGCTGATCTCCGTCTGTGTCATGCTATGGTGATGTGGTATGTTGCGGTGATGTGGGACATCCTGTGACACAACTTGTGACAAAGCCAAGAAAGATTAAAAGTGCTAGAGAAGAAAAGCCTTGGTGTGTTTATTTTTGGTAGAAACAGGAAGGATGCTGGTGAGGCTAAAAAGAGCCCAAGCGGTGTCCTTTCAGAAGCCTACACCAAACAAACTACATATTTGCCTACACATGGTAAAGGCAAGATCTCATCCTTTACGTAATAGCTTCCATGGAAAAGGCATTTAGTTAGATGGGAAATTCTTCACCTCCTGCTGAGAAGCAACCCTGTCTGGGTGGTAACAGGGCTGTCATGTAACCGTGAAGGTGACGAGAAGAAGCACACATCTGAGGAACCAAACATGTGGGAGGCAGCGAGTTCAAACCTGGCCAGAGTAACAGTGCCATAGACCTTTTCTGAGGAAGGCAACACAGGACTTCTAATAAACACCCTTCATTTAGGGGCTTCAGTGTTCACCGCTTCCAAACTAAGCCACTCGAATGAATCAGCTGCTCTTGTGGGCTTTGTTGCATGCAGGGGGATCCTCGATCCAAATGCTGATCACGACTTTTGTGCTTCGCATTCAAGTGCTGCTAGAGCTGCAGTGCTAAGCTGAAGGCTCCTCAGCTTTTTCTCTTTACTGATTTTGGTTTTAAAGCAACTCAAACAGGCCAAGAGGGAACAAAGAAATAATATAGCCTTTGTTGCTGATGGGTTAACGTTTTTTTCTATGGACCTATATTAATTTCTTCTTTCATTAACAGTGTGAGCAGGTAGATTTTTGAACAAAATCACAGTTAGTAGCTGTTAGTAACACCTGAGCCCGCCTCTCTGGGCAAAGTGCCCCTTTAGAAGTCCCTGCGTCTGCAGTAGCTGAAAGCCCTTTAAACATGTCAATCATTTTCCTCTGAGGAAAAATGAAAATCTACCCTAACGCTGTTGCTGGGATGACTGCAGCAGGAACGGCACGTAAGGGGCCTCCACATTGACACCGGAGGCATTTGTGGGATTTGGGACACAGTTTGACATCTAGTGGTAACGTGTGGTATAATCCCAGAGTTTCCACTGCAAAGTGCAAGGGTCTCAAGTCCCGGATCGGGCAAACTGAGGAAGGATCCTTCCATCAGCCAAGCACGCACATGTGCACTGCACGTATAGCGGCACACTTTGGTTTTATGCATCTCCTTATCCCGCAGTGACATCTGATTAAGGGAGAAAAACAGCTAAGAGGTCATATTTCATCTGGAAAAGCAACATCTTTTAAGCTTTGTGTTTTGATCTCTTTGCTTATGATCTCTTAGATCATTATGCATGCTTTTACCATGCTAACAAAGCAATAGCAGGAGGGTCTTAACCCAAGTAAAGCAACAGAAGGTGTCCGAATAGTTAATTCTGAAGTCTTCTAAGGAGGCTGAGTTTAAAGAAATTTGGAATATTTCAGCTTCAGGTTTGATTGCTGCCATTCATGATTGCAACCGGGAGAGTCTTGCGGAGCTGATCTGCTGCTAGCAGCTGAATAATGAATGCACAGATAGAGCCATCTTTATTAAAAGAAAATGTAGGGAAGAGCAAAATGATTCAGGTGACGTGAGTAGCAGCCCAACCTAACACTTCTGGAGTGTTACAAAGAGATTGAAATCTTCCTTATTTTTGTACTTCTTCACATTTCCTACAATCAGAATGGGAAAGTAGCATTATCCCTTCAGAAACATGATTTTAGCCCAACCTGCGCATGCTCTGAAAAAGTTTGGCCAGTTTCTAGCTCTTAAGAAACTTGGCTTGGACTGCAAGGGTGGGCAACTCCTCTGAACTTGCAAGATCTGCTTCTAAATCTGCTTCTAAATCTGCTTCAAGATCTGCGCTAAAATCAACCTGTGCAGGTAGATAATGGTCTAGCAGTTGCTCTATCTGCCTGGAAACATTAGATTAAGTATGTATCCAGGGATTATTAACAATTTACCAGGGATGAATTTTGGCCGACTGTGTACAGCTGCTGAAACGAAAAGAATAAATGTTAATGAGAAATTATACTGAGTTCTGGAGCATTTAGGGCAATTGTTTTCCTTCTATTTATTTTTAGAGAGAGAAAATAAAAATAATGCTTAAATCAGAATAGCCATCATGGGTTAGAGCTGATGAAATCAGGTACCCTGTCCTCCAGCTGTAGCAGAGTAGAGAGACTCCATTCCCCCTCCCTCTCTGGGAAGGAAACCCTTTTTCTGTGTGCATTAAGGCAGGGGGTAGTGCCCAGTCTCTGTAGTATCATTACGTGAACTTTGTGCCACAGTGCAAACCACATTTGAAGCCCACTCTCTGGTGCAGTAAAATGATGTTTGCTCCCTGGGGAGCTATGTCTCAGACTCTGGAGTATGTTGAAGTGCACAGTTTTAACACTCACCCACCCACAGGATGGAGCCCAGCTGGTCACCTGAAAATTGCCTTTTCAGCCTTTTCCTGGCAGAAACAAACCTGAGATCTGTGAGTGTCCAGCAGATATATGTGGGGATGTTCAGCTGAAAAGGACAAAGCTTTGGCCCACTTGATCAGCCTGCCTGCTGGGAAGGATTCCTCTGTTTCGTAAGTCAGGCAAAGGGCCTGGCTGGCTGAAGAGGCAGGATGGGTTGGTTGCCCCTGGCAGCTGGATGGGAACCAGGCTTCTCCTCTGAGAAAGCCTCCAGGTTGCAGAAGTCTCCAGGTGCAAAAAGCTTCAGCAAGCACTGGTTTGTGGTAAGGGAAATCCCCTGTTTGTCCTGTTCTTGCTCTGTCCCATGGCCCATTCACACACCATAAACAGCCACAGGGTCTGAGTATAAAGGTATCTCAGTCAAGGCTTTGGACTCTATTCACAGCCCTGTTATGCTCCTTGCTTCCTCAGACAGTCAGATGAGCTGGTACGGGTTCCTCAATGAGGACCTTAATTCTGAGGAGAGATACAGAGCATCCCCTCCCAGTATGGAGCAGAGAAAATCTGCTCGGGCAATTCCCTGAAAGCCTTGCATTTCACTCTCTTCTCTCTATCATCAGGTTTCTATCTTCTTTCTTTCTTTCTTTTTTTTTGGTTTGTTTTTGTTTTTTAACCTCGCTGCAGTCAAGAGCTCCTCAGGGCAGGAACTATCTGTCTATCTGCCAGGAGGGTGCCACAAACATTTTAGGCACAAGTGTTGCCTCTAGAAACCAGGCACTACTACAGAAAGAGGAGAAAATCTAGCAGTAACAGGAGATCCCGGGCAAAAGAATCAGCATCCTGGCCAGTGGCAGCTCTAGTGTTTTCTAAATGGTGGGGATTTTGAAAGAAAATTTTGTAGTAGATATGCTTATGCATGTGTAATGTGATAGACGTTTAAAGGAAGAATATGAAAGAACAATGAAAGATTATTCATAATCAAGGTACTACTATCAAGGTGAAAATATATGGGGTTCTTTTGGGGGGTAGGGGTATAAAACAGAAAAAATGGCCACTTTGCAGCCTTTTACTATGTGTCCCATCTTCGCAATCAGCCTGTGTTGCTGCGTGTCCATCCCCAAGCCTGGCGACAGCCAGTGAAATCCACTCTGAGGACTACTGCACAGGAGCACAAATGCAGAACTCTAAAATGTTTAAGAATTATTTAGAAAGTGCATAAATCTATGGGAACTAATTATGAGTGCTCTTAAGTTTCCATGGATATATTTTTTTAAATAACAGTTGAATACTTTGAGGAGTGGCAACTCAGATGAACCCAAAAAAGCCTGCGTAGGAGAAAGCTGTAAAGGTTAGTTCTTTACAAGGTAACAGCCATATCTCCTGTCTTCCAACCATATAACAACAAAATGTTCTTGTCTTGTATTATCTTGATAATGAAAGCCAGTGCTGTTCTTGCTTTTTACAATAATGTTCCCTCCAAACACCTGTTGCATTGTGCTGTGACTGTACATTGCATTAAAACAAAACAACAAGGAAAGATTTACTGAAATGTATAAAATACTGGTGGGGCTGGATGCTGCTGTCCCCAAGGTGAGACGTGTCCTGGTCTTGGCCTTCAGAACAGGAGGAAGAAATAGGATTTTCATCTCTGCTTATAGAAGCTCTCCCTTCCCCTTTTTCTTCCCATGTCATGCCTCCTCTAACAGCCAGGTACTACAGCCCTCTCCAGCTGGGAAGGTGAAATCCTGAATAATCAGGTGAGTGCTGGCTTCTGCTCTCCAGAGAGGGGATCCTGGTCCTGGTGTTGTACGCTGCAAGTCTCTCAGCCTTAAGGGCATGCTGTATTGCCTGCACAGCATCAGCTCTCTATGCTCTTGTTCCCAGTGATGTAAGGTCACTCTTACATCCTAAAAACACAGTAAAACAAACAACAGTTTCTTTGCTATGGAGAAATGGCTGAAGGAAGCAGTATCGCAGTGCATCAGCAGCTCTGATGCCTTTTGCAGGAACAACAGAGCGACGGCTTTTGCAATCCATTCTGGATATTGTTCCTATTTATCACTAATGCCTCTTCACCTTGTAGCTGTGCTGGCTTCCTTTTACTGCCTCAGGCTCCCCAAACCCACACAGGCAGTGCAAAGCACGGCACCGGGATGGCCCATGTATGAAGCAGCTGGTGACCACTGCTTGTGGTGCTTCCAGCAACCCCCCAGAGAGCATCACCAGCATCACCAGCAGAGCCCACGTTGAGGTATTGGAGGAGGAGAGCTTTCCGTGACCTCAGACTGGTGCTCTCGTTACGCAAGACCTTGGCAGACGAAGTGCTGTTACGGTGCTGGCCAGAGCCTGTGCCCGCCATGTGCCTGGTGGTCCTTCCCCTGAGGTCCCGTCTCACTTCATCTTTAAAGAACTAAACTGCAGCAGCTCCAGGGCTGGAGCTTGAAACTTTTTTCCTGACAGATTTTCAAAGGAGCTGTCAGGGGAGGATTCTTCTCCCCCAGCTGTGCGATGCCTACGTCAGAGCTTGTCATCTACAATATCTCTTTTTATGATCAACCAAAAGGAACAGGCACTTGAAGGGCATGGTTCATTTCTCTTTGCTGACTATAAAGGGAGTCCATCATGATGAGCCTAGCTGCAAACGTCTGCATTCAATCAAGCCGAGGGAGATGAATTCCGTCCCAGTGCCCAAAATTTTTGGAGGCTCTAAACATTTAACCCCATTGCTTAACATTCAGAAATTATTCCACATTTTTTCAGTTGGAAGCATTTCTCTGTTTTTCTGGCAAGCTCAGTCTCTCCCTTCTTGCATGCTTTAAAAAAACCCAACATCATCTTGGCATCAATTCAGACTAAAACGGTAGATGCTTGTTAATTGTCTAACAAGATTGATTGATTAATTTTTTATCTATCTATTTATAAAACTCTTTTAACACTATGAAGTGCCATAGAAATGCCATGTCGTTGTCAATAATTAATGCAGTAACATCTGGTGGGCGCAAAGATGGATCACCGTCCCACAAATTAAGGTACACTGTGTTAACTTGAACACTATTTTTAGGTGAGTGCAACTCATTACAAGCCTTCACATAACAGTTTTGCTGAAAGAACGGGCCTTGCTTCTGACAGCTTTTATTGTTGTTCTTGCTGTGGCTAAAATAAAATAGTAGCCCGATGCTTTGTTTTCATCCGGATTATTATAGATATTCTTCCCACTCGCACCATTCTGCTCAGTTTCTGGAGCCACCCCAGCAGCTGGGATACCTGGGCCCCTGCCAATGTTGCACTGAGTATCTGTCCTGTGTGCCTCTCCAGTACCCTCCCCAAGAGGTAACTTCTGTGAGAGTGTGTGTGTGTGATGGTAATGAGAGGCGTGTGGCTTCGTTTGATAAGTCCAGAGAAATGTGTTGTGCATTCGGGTTCCAACTGATCCTTCCTTTTCAAGGCTGCAGGAAGTAAATCAGTCGTGTTTTAAATGATCCCACGCTCCAGCTGCTGCAGATTTGGAAATTGTTAATGAATGCTGCTCACAGTGTTATCTGCTTGTGGCCATATGGCTCTGTAGGGAGAAACTTCCATCCTGAAGTGTTCTGTGCACCTTTCCGCTGTACTTGGAGCACCGCTTGGAAGGCAACCATCACCGGGCTGCAGGGTGACAAACAAATGATGTTTAGTAGCCAGCGCATTGCAGCTGGGCATGAGGGAGAATTTTAATTTTTTTATTTATTTTATTTTTTTTACACAGGCTACTGGGGCAATTTTTTGGTTTCTGTGCCAGTGTAGAGCAGACCTTAAAGGCCTTGACTCCTGATGATGTGTGGACAGCCTTCTGCTTGGCATACTAATGCATGAAATGAATCCTTTCTGATCGCATGTTCCAACCTGGAAGCTCTCTGATTCCCTTCTCAAGGCTCAGAAACCTTTGGAACAAACGTCCATTCCTTCTCCCCATATTCCAGTGCCAAAATCGTATCCCCTGTGCATAGCTAGTGTGACGTTTTATCATATTGCTTGTTGGCTAAGAAGAAAATGTGGGTTAAAAGGCACCTCAAACATTCATTTTATCCATCTCTTGCCCAAAAGAGAATTACCTATGTCTGGGCCATTCCTGGCAGATATTTGTCTAAGTTTACCTGGATGGAAACTCACCCGTCCCAGATGATCTACTTCAGTGCATCTCTAGCCTTACCCATAAAACTCGAATGTCCAACTTGAATTCCTTTTGCTGCCGTTCACTATGTGTCCTATTCCCATCCTTTTTGCAGTGGCCTTTTATGTGTTGAAGTCAGTGCATCATATCCTCCATCCTCAGCCAATGTCATCTTCTCTAGATTAAGCTAGCCCAGTACTTTCTGTCTTTTCTCACAGATGTTGTTTTCTCGACCGGTAACCTTTGTTGGCGCCCTCCTCCTGGACTCTGCCCAGTTGAGCCACAAATGTTTTGAGACATGATGCCAGTTGTTAAGCTGAGTTCGTACCAACGAAGTGCTACTAGGACTAGTGCTGAAGGATTACTTCCCAAGTCTTAACAGGAGTCTAGCCATACTTCTTAGTATGGTCTTACACATTTCCACAGCAGTGTGACATTGATGATTCACACCCTTATTTTGATCTGGTGGGAAGCCTTCCCACCCACTCTTTTCTCAAGTCCCTCTATACAGGCCTGTTACATAGATGGCAACAAACAGTTGCTTTTCAGTAACTAAGGGACTTGCTTCTCCTTACTGACTTTGCCCCTGGGAGAGATGAAAAATCCCTTGTGGCTCCCAGATACACCTTAAAAGAGCAATCTCCAATATCCTTAAAATGATTACGCCAATCTGCATAGCTGTTCAAAAATTGGCTTCTCCATGTGAGGTCCTCTTAACCTCTATATGAAGCTTTCACCCTGTTTTGGCTGACACCAGCTGGGTCTTGGCCCTCCCTTGCCAGCGGAACGGAGCTCCCTCCAGCAACGGGCAGGTCAGGAAGGGCTTGGCTTGGGCTGTGGCATCCCACGAGTATGAAAGAGAGTTTTGTCGCCTGCCCTGCTGGAAGGGAGGACTCGGCATAGTTTGGAGGGAGAATGCTTATGAGAGCCCTTTGTTAGAAAACCCAGCGGCACAGTCAGCGTATTATCTTCTCTCCTCGCTTCATCGTGCCATGGAGAGCAGCAACGGTCCCTTTAACATTTCCCTGCAGCTTCATGGAAAGGCCCCTCTGAGTGTTGTTCCAAGGGCTTCAGAGCAGGCCAACAAAAACAGGCAGGGATGATTAAACTACAGCCCAGCTGAGGTGAGCTTGACACAACTGCTGGTGTTCAGGTCAGCCAGTGCTTGTCTTCCATCCAGGGGATTTTCCCTTTGGCAGAGGAGGGTCCTGCCTCCAGGCACAAGCTTGCTAGGCTGAAAGAGGGAAACGGTGCTCAGAGAGGAGCTCCTCGGTGGCCCGGGGGAGGCAGATAACATCCAAAGGGGCTGCTCTGCCATTTTCGTGGCCGGCTCGATGGCTGTGTGAGGGGGATGTGGCAATGCTCTGCACAGAGCAATAGGTGGGCTACTCCTCAACTCCACAATATCATGACACCACCAAGAGCTTCCTCCCTGCCTGCGGCCCCCTTCCCCTCCTCCTGTGGCTCAGCCAAGCTCTTTGTTCTGCAGCAAGGCCAGGGACAACGTGGAATTCCCAGCCTCCACTGGTGGCGTCAGGGCCAGGCCAGCCAGTAGACAAGGAACCATTTGAGCTCAACTCTTCGGCAAGCTAAATGAGCGGTGCTGGGATCGATCGCATACAAGCCTGTAGATATTCGCCGTGGGCTAGATGCACTGTTCCCAGGGGATGCAGCTTCAGCATGAGGGGCATCCCTGTCTCAGCCTCTGTAGTTAAGGAGCTGGAGTTAGGGAGAAGACCTGAACTGTATGGAGAGGCTTCCAGGAAAGTTAATGCCCTACTATGGTTCAAAAAAAAACCCCTCTTTTTTCCCAGCAGAAAATTTCTAACTCTTTTAAAATGAAGCTAGTTGCTGATCTAATTCCAAATGCTCTCTGCTTGACTTGAAAGTGATTTCAGCAACGCTTTGATCTGCACCCAAAAGCCATTGGGAATAGCACCAACTGCTCAAACAGGCCAAAGCCAAGACAGGAAAGGATCCCTACACTAAAAAAAAAAGCATCCTGGTTCCTAGGCCTCCATCGGATCCAACCTGCACCTGGGCAAATTCACAGGCTCTTGTGCTTCTGCTCAAAATCAACACCCTCTGGAAGGTCGTGTACTCTTGGGAATGTTTCCCTTCTCTTTCTAGATCACGCTATCCAGCCTTCTAATTACAGCTGGCTAGATTATTTTTACAAATAAATTATCCGACTAATTCAACCTTTTATCCAGCTCATGAATCATTAGCAAACAGACGTTGCTTTTTGTTGCTCTTGGTAATTATTTCATGAATGGTTCATGCAAATAAACTTCAGTCTGTGGGAGGTGTCTGCAGTTTGCTCCCCTCTCCTGTTTGGGCCATGTAAGTGGCTCCCTCGCTGTTGTGCTCTGCTTTACTGCTCTTAAACTCTATGTCAGAATGCTTTTAATTACAAGATTTCTCCTTCCTCATGCAGAAAATACCCCTGCCACAGCTGTGTCCCAAATGTTACATGCAAGGCAGCACCCCATTCACACCAGTCCTCATGAATAAGAAACAAAAGAGAGTGGGGGAGGAGTGGAGACGAGCAGCTGTGCAGAATCTGAATAAATACTCACTGATTCCCTTTTCTGCAGCATCTGCTCTCTAAGTCTCCTCCTCACGTGCAAATAGCACATGAAGAGTGTGCAGGGAGTGCTAGGAGACAGTGGCATGCCACATTTTTCTAGGGCCTGGCCCGCAGAAGTTAACAAGTCCTAATAATGTTTCCAGACAGAGATAAAGATCCTTCTGATTCTTATAGTCCCCGGTGCTCCCTCATCTTCACACTTTATGTTTTAGGGGAAACATTCCATTGGGATAGGGCTCCACGAGCCCCATCTCCCCAGGGGCACGCAACTTGGCATATCCAAAGGAGCCAGAGGAATAGCAGAAGTTTTCACGCTGGAGCAGCTCTGTTCAGCATCTCTCATAGTATCCTCTCCTGAAGGATTATCAGACAGATGTGTTCTAAGATGCAGTAAAACAGCTTGATGGCACACCTCATGTTTTCATGTATACTTTGGAAAGAAAAACCTTCCTGCAGGTGATCCACTTAGACCTTGACACACGACAACTGGCAGCCATGGTTGTTTTCACCTACTGGGCAGCCCTTCAAATTCTGCTCTTTTGCACAGGCTGGCCTCTTCTTCTCGCCCTGCCCTTCATTGCTCCCTTGCTATTCTGTGTTGAATCCACAGCTGTTCTGCTGAGAGAAGTGTATCTTTTGTGCCTGTGTATTACTGCCTGTAGCCCAATGCAAAAAGAAAATGCTTTCTGCCCTTCACAACAAAAAAAAAAAAAAAGACAAAAAACTTGGAATAATGAATTCACACTTAGCCCTAAGGCAATTGTTCACAAGATGCTATGAGCCAGCTCCCTGCGATTCTGTGTTCACATTCTCTGTTTAATGGCGCTCCCTCTTATTTACAGCCTTTTATCTGCCATGCCTTGAAGGCACTAACAGACCTTAACTGCCCTGGCTGGCTTACCTGGGCCCTCCCTCCATGCATCCTCTGCCCATTAGCCCAGACCTGAGCTTAAATAAAGCTCCTGGGCTATGTTGCCCTTGTACCTGTGCTCAGCTCTGTCCTGCCTTCATTAATTGTTTTTCCAGAAAGATGCTGGATCCATCTAGTAGAAAGCCTCGTCTTGTTCCTCAGAGGCACCCTGGACTTGACCCATCACTTTGCCTTGCCTGGGGCTGTCAGAGGAGCCTGTCTATTATCAGCACCCTGCTGCTGTGGGACTATGCCTGGTCGGTGAGGGTACCACCTGTCCTGCAATCACCCTTTTCTACCCTCTTGTCCTCCCTTATATTATCACAGAATCACAGAATGGCAGGGGTTGGAAGGCACCTCTGGAGATCATCTAGTCCAACCCCCCTGCTAAAGCAGGGTCACCTGGAGCAGGCTGCAAAGGACATCATCCAGGTGGGTTTTGAATATCTCCAAAGGAGGAGACTCCACAACCCCCCTGGGCAGCCTGTTCCAGTGCTCTGATTATCCTTGAGGTTGCTTTATGCCATGAACAGCATACTCCAAGGGGCTGTCATTTACTCCCAAGTGTTGCACCAGGAGTTGAAAAGATACAGAAACCTGCATATACATCAAAATGTGTGAAGCCTCTGACTTCAGAATAACATGACTACCTCAAATCTCTTCCACGCAAAAGTAATCTTAAGTGGCTACCACTAATAATGGCTCTCAATGATCTTGTCCTGCTGCTCTTGAGGAACTGTCCAGGTCACGAAACCGTCACCACAGTTGTTTCCCTTATACCCAGTCTCATCAGAAGGGATGAAAAGTTGCAGGAGCCCATCCTGCATTTGGAGTCGTCTCTCCTGTGGAAGATGGGGGATTTCAGTCTCAGCAGTTGTCAGGCTGACATCTTTCAGCAACAATAATCTCGACAAAGGGAGTGAGGGGCACTATTACAGACAATTAACCTGATTTCAGACTATGTATAGCCCCTATATGCATTGCAGCCATTCACAGAAAGATTCCGGCCATGGTATGGGGATTTCTATTGCACAGTAGCCCTACGCTGGAGGTGGGAGAGCGTCTTGTGGAAGCAGTGTAGTAGCCTGCTGTGCCAAGTTCATCACTCCATAAAAAGCCATCACAGGCAGCTATCTGTTTTAAGAGGCTGTTTGGCTCTTCTTGCTTCCAGAGGGTTTCATTTATTACTGTGGTTAGAGTGAGCTTCTAATATGCTCATCAAAGGCTTGCTTTTCTTTTTTTTTTTTTTTCTTGACAAAAACTGAGTTTTCAAAGGAACGGATGCTCGTGAGAAATGTTTGTTCCCTTAGAGATTTTAATCCTTCAGAATAAATAAAGCACTTGATTCTTCTCCAATTTTTTGTTTGTTTAGGCTGAGGAAGGGGTATTAAAACAAACAAACATTTTTCTATTGGAACTGAAATAGGATTAAATTGCTTGATTTGACTGAAGAAAGATTGCCCACATGAAATGAAACAGAAATTATGATTTAGTGTTCATTCCTAAATGAAACGAAGTTGGGGGTGGGGGAAACTTTGGAAAAAAAATGAAAGCTGTATATTGGGGGGGGGGGGAGGCGTCATCTGTGGAAGACAGCCACCATATTGTGCTAGTCCTAATGAAAGGTAAATGTGTTTGGGTAAAGTGATGGGAGTTTATAGTTACTGTTCATCAATTTTAGTCCTACCTCTGGCTGTGCATTTCACAGCCACAGACTCCCTGTTGATACTCTTTTTCTAGACCTTTGGCTTCACTGAATGCAGGATGCTTTCAAAGTGTACATTGCAAGGGGTGAAACTAATAGAAAGATTGCAGTCAGTTAAGCAAGCATGCCAGACTGTGAAGATGTTCTGGCATCAGGGCACTGATTTGGGACCCTGGCAACAGGATCTGTCAGATAGCTCTTAACTGGGTTGTAGGCTCTTAGATAATGCAGGTTACTCTCGTTGAAAAAAAAAAAAAAAAAAACAAAACCAAAAAAAAAAACCAAAACCAAAAAGGATCTTAGGATAATTTAATTCAGATTGAAAGGGACCTCAGGAGGTCATCTGGTCCAATCCCCTGCTCAAAGCAGGGTCAACTATGAGATCAGACCGAGTTGCTCAGGGCTTTGCCCAGTCTGATTTTGAAAACATCCAAGGATGGAGACTGCATTTGACACATCAAACTAATGGTTAATGACCTGAACCATATAATCCTGAACCATATCATCCATTTCATGCATCTGTTTATCTACTCATCTTCCTGCCACAGCAATACATCTCATCATAGTAGGATCATGTGATGCTAAAAGAGCTGCTCAGAGAGCAACTGTCTCTAGCAGATAACTACCCTGCTGACTGACCACCACTTCCCTGCTGTCTCACTGCAAGATTTTCATGCATCCACTGTTAAATATTCAGATTCTGTGGTGATAAACATGAGCAAGATCAAATAAAAGTCCAAGCAGCTCTTCATGTCACTTTAAAATGCATCATGTCTAGCAAACTCTCTAAGAGGATGTTTAATCCATAGGTATTTGCATGGAGTCCTAACCTCCTTAGACATTACTTTTTTAGATCCATGTCTTTTAATTACCCATGCTGCTTGCTGATAGGTAGGCTGACATCAAATATGTGCTGTGTAAAATTCAGAGGCATGACTGTACTTAATCCCAAAGACACACTCAATGTTAAAGATTCATATTTCATACTTGCAAGTCCATTATAATAGCTTAATGCTTGCTATAAGCACCCGGGGAGGATCTTTGTTTATAGGAGACCTGTCTACACATGGGATGTCACAAGTGAATGGCAAAGTTCTACAAATTCCTAATGTTCATTTCTGTAATCATGGCTATAACAGAGGCTGGGGTTACTCTCTGGGGCTGGATCAGTTCTCCACCAATACTGATAACCTCAGGTGTCTTTCAAGAGCCAAAACAAACAAACAAACAAATTAGGTGTGTAATTATTCAGCCAGTGGCCTATTTTTATTAGGACTAACTTCTGAATCAATTAGTAGACCATACAGTATGGTTGTATACTGAGAAACTGCAGTATTGGACGTTGGAGAGGACAATAGATGGAAAGGTGGATGCAAATTCATCTTACTGTCTGTTTCATTATGCACTGGGTGAGACTGGGCTCCTGGTTGGCGAAGGTGATCCTCGTTGTCTAGAAGACACTTGATGGTAATGACAATAGTTACATTTTTCATTTATTTCTTGTCAATTGGCTCTAGCAGACAGCTTCAGCACATAGGCTTATACTCTTTTATCTACACTGGCATATGCCAAGATAGATAGAGTCTAAGTGCCTCTATGTCTAGAAGCTTCATCTCTAAGTCCTTACAGGAGCAGAAAAATCTCAGAGTCAGCAGGAAGGCTGCCAGCACTCAGTCCAAAGCTGCCTGTGAAGATGTCTGCACTGCTGCTTTAGGGACAGAAGGAGCCTGCTCCCCCACTCTTAAAGTCCAACTGCACCTTTTAGGGATCCAGGAGATGCCAAAGAGCATGCCCAAGAGGTGGCCAGAGGAATCAATGATTCCTAACTTCCTAAAAGTTCTTGATTTTTATTTTCCACAGGATACGGGGGGTAGGGGAGTAGGGAGGGAAGTTTCTCCCCCACTTAAAATGATTTTTTGGAGGCATAACAAACTTCTAGTCTGCTCATGTTTCGTTCCAATTTTTTTTTGGCCATCATATTTATAACACATTATATTATGGGTGACCCATATATTCTATATGAAAAAAGAATCCTTTGTTAAAACAGTTACAGATGCCTAATGCTAAAATCCACCTACAGAAATGTTTACTGGCAAAGAAAGGTCCTTTAGCATCCCCTCCTT
Source organism: Gorsachius magnificus (assembly GCA_034008185.1). Classification (NCBI taxonomy): domain Eukaryota; kingdom Metazoa; phylum Chordata; class Aves; order Pelecaniformes; family Ardeidae; genus Gorsachius; species Gorsachius magnificus. Next base: position 129,031,765 of record CM067081.1, read on the forward strand.
TAACATGTCTCAACCCAATAAAAGATATTCACATTTTCAGCTAACTGAATCCCACCTCTATAAATAAGAGAGAGCTACTTTGAAAATGTCCAGTAACACAATAAATGCCAGCTTTCTTGAAAGTCACACTGAAAGTCAAAAGTTCACCTCTCTCTGAAAAGCCAAGATGGATGTGCACTTTCTGCAGCACAGAGGGTATCAGATGTGTTACTTTTCCAGGGGGAAGGAAGAGATTGTACCTGAGATTTTCCAATTTAGTGCATTTGAAAGACATTTTTTATCCATTTACTCTTCTAGCATCAGTAGCAAGAAAGTGTGTGCGCAAGACATTACTGAAAATATAAAGCCATTCAATAAATCAATAGTGTGCTTTCACTTGGAATATTGTGTTCAGTCCTAGTCACCACCCATCAAGCGGCTGCAGTAGAAATGGAAGAAGTTCAGAGACCAGTGACATGAATGATTATCTGCTTGGGAGGCTGCTGTTGCAGAAAGATTGAGAAGGATGCAATCTTTTAGTTTAAAGAAGAGACAAATAAGAATAGTTAGGTTAGGGGACTATAAAACAGCTGATGGAACAGGAAAAGTAGAGTTAGCATGTCTTGGGACTCTTTCCATTGAGACAAATGCTGTGCAAATGCCCAGCCTGGGTAATTTTTGCAAGTGCTTTATTATATACAATAACTAGCATTTAATACAGCATCGTTTAAAACTGTGTGCTTTATAGACAGACATAAAGACAAGAAGCACCTACTCAGCATTCAGACTTGCCATCCTGTGGGACAGTTGTCACCACTCCTGGTCAGCACAAGTCACCACAGAATGAAAATTCTGCAATCACAAACATAAGTTTCAATAAATATTTCTACCAACGTGTACCAAAGTGCTGTACCCCTCTTCCTTCCTCTGTCTGTTTTCGACTAACACTGCAGTGAAGCACAAGTTTTCAATAACCTGATCATTAGGGACAACTAATTTAGGTCCTGTAACATTTAGGGCTCAGTGAGATGATTCCTTTGAATGCATCTGTGTTCAGCAGCTGAACTTTCTCTGCCAGTATGGCAGGTTTTGCCTCTCTGTGTTTAGATGCTTCAAAGTCTTTCATAGTCTTTGATCTTATGTTATATGGGGTCCAAGGGAGAGAGGGGTCAAGCCACACAGCTACTTGGGACTTGATCAGTTTATAAGCAGCATTGTGGTACAGTTAATTTTGTTAGCAGGGGCTAGATTAAGTCGACCTTGGAGAATTCTTGCATTCATATGTTCCTAAATAACTGCACAACTAGCTGCAGAATTTTCCAGCTGCCTAGTTAGTAAAGTGTGTCCAGTAGGAAACCCTGCAACATTTTGCCCCACCGCAAGCTAAACTTCTGGTCGTACTCCTGGTTCTCTCTGCTGCAGGCTGAACATCTGACCCATAGGACAGTTTACTCATCTTAGTTTCCTTAAATGTTACCTGCTGTCTCCTTTGTTCACAGTGAATAATATCTTATTCCCGCAGCTGTCCTGCTGAAATAAAGAGACCGAGTAGTGATAGGGCAAAGTACAGCTACATGCTGGGGGAAGTGGTGGAATGTGTGAGACCTAGCTGAAAATGCAAACTTGTCATATTATCTCAGAGTCTGGTAGAACAAATCCTGACACTTCGGTCCTGAAGGCATGGAGCACATTTGCACAGGGAAGCTTGGGGTGTAAATCATGCTTTGCTCAGAGTTTAGGCACTATGAACCGTGGTGCCCATGTCCCAAGGTTGCTCCCTGCAAGATCACTCTTTAAGCACCACCAAGGCATGTCGCAATACAATGCCGTGGGTTTTTTTGTCTGTAGTCTTCACTGGGACATCAGGACCCTATGACTCTGAGGGCCAGGAAAGGTAACAGCCACCTGAGACCTTATCCCCATCAGCCCAGGATTTCACTCCAGAACCCCCTGCCACCATCGGGGAGCCCCAAGCTTTTGCGACAAATACGTTTCTCTTCAGCTACACCACTACTAAACCTTTTTGCCTGCAGCACTGCTGACAATCCAGCCATGATTAATACTGTTCAGATGGAGCTGAGCTCCTCTTCCATTTTATCATGCAGGCAGCAGTACGAAAGGCTGAGGAAACAGCTGATGTGCCCCTTCCTCTGATGTATGCTCTTTTAAATGCTTGACTCAGCTGAGAGGTGACCAAGCATCTCCTAAATGATCTGCACTGGAGCAGGCACCTAAGCTTTTCCTCAGCTCAGAGTGACACAAGTGCTGGTACTTGGTGACTTGATGCTCACAACGCGTTGAATGTGACCGGGGAGGAGATGAATCATAGGTGGGCAGAGAAGGTTTTTGCAGTTTGGGGGCAAAGGAATAAGGTACCTACCCCGACCCACGTTCAATGGCAACAGAAACTACAGCTTGCAGCAAGGTGGACAACAATATCCCACACGCTTTTGCACAGAGAGTGTGTTGTGAGCATACATACACTGGAATCAGGATTTTAAACTAATTGCCATTTTACACACTGCATTTCCCAGATAAACTGCTCATTGCCCTCTTGGGTGTTTCCTGTTTGTTCGTTTACGCTGTACAAGAGCAAGCTGAGGCATATGAGCAAATAAGATCCCTGTCTGGTGTTGCACTTAGTGATAAAAATGTCAGAGGCTTGTGGCTGAGAGTCTAAACTAATAAGCATGGACCAAGAGCAAGTTTCTGATAAAGGTATGTGTTGTGCTAGGGAAATTTGGTTTTTCTTGCTTTGGTTTGTTCCCTATTAGCCACTTCTGGCGGAACACCAAGCAGTGTAACCAGTGAGTCTTTCCCTTACGGAGGAGGTGAGGACGCTGGCTGGGTAGATGCCTGTCTTGCTCTAGGAAGAGCCAATGTTGGCTCTCTCCCCGCAGCCTGCCCCAGGAGGACCCAACAAGCCTGCTATGGGTTGCAAAACCACTTCGCAACTGAGTCAACTTCTCTTTCCTGGTGAGCCCAAAGATTTGAAACTGATGAGCGTGAGTGACACCTCAACGTCCTTGGGATTGGCTCTTTGTAAAAACAAGTAATTTTTCTAGGGATTATACTGAAATTTTAATCTATATTATCACTCCTATATGTGCATGACTATCAGCATCGCAAGATCTCTTGTCTCAGAATTATCATTTGGTATTTGATGTCCTCTGCTGCAAAGACTTTTCTGCCATCTGTCTGTCCTCTGCTCAGCAAACGGTCCTTGTAACCCAGGCCACAGGGAGGCTACTGAGGAGACATCCTGTTATGATGGACACTTGCACATCTGCCTCAGAAGCTCCTGTCTGCACGAACTAATACACAACCCTCTGAAAACCCCTGGGAAGGTGGAGACATGTCACTGATTCCAGGTGTATTGCTGAACAGCTATGCATCTGACATGGCCAGCACCACTGGTCTAATTTCCATGAACCCTGCGATATTTGACTAGAGGGAGAGCAACTCAGGCTAGAAAGACATTTAGCTGGAGCACAGGGGGAAATATTCTGACTCGCCTTATGGCTACTAGCTAAAGGACTCTCTCCCCTCCAGAGCAGTTGCATGGGTTCAGCTGCGGCCTGGACTCTTTATCTCATCGTCTTTGGCCCAAAGTACAAGTGGTACCTTTTCTACTATCTCCCCACAAACATCCCTGCAGCTGTAAATATGAGAAGCAAAGACATTTTTGCCTTTCTTTCTTTAGTATGTCTTGCCATTAAATATCATATCATGAGCTGACTGAAGACAGACAGACTTGACAGGTGCCAAGTTTGAATCCAGTAGTTTTTACGGTTCTTGAAGGCAAAACAACAAGCCATCTCCAAAGCTAGCCTCTAGCACTGTTATAAAACAAGGATGCTGATACACTCCTGATATCAGATCGCATACTCCATACCCTGAGAGTCCAGCCACAGCGTGCAGGAGTAAAAAACTGACACTGAACTCAGCTGATCGCAAATAAACTGCATGGATGCGGCAGCATAGATGGGAAGAAATGTTTCAGCTACTCATGTTGCGGTGCAAAGGGTCTCTGTAACAAGCAAGAGAAATTAGGAATTCTCATTGATATAATTGGCATTGCTGAAACCTGGTGGGACAATTTGCATGACTAGAATGTTAAAATCCATGGGTTTAATCAGTTCAGGAATAAGTGAGTAGATAAAAGAAGTGGAGGCGGCAGTCTGCATTAAAGACATCATTACTTGATTTAGAGTTATTGACAATCCAGAACCAAAGGGTGTTGAAAGCATACGGATTAATGTGTTAACTAATAAAACCTGGGAGGTATGCTGGTAGAGGGATGTTCCAGACTGCTAAATCAAACCAGAAAATAAGGAGAGTCGTTCTTCAAGCACCCGTCTCTTGTTCATACCTACTGCAGAAGAAAAAAATGAAAGCACTGTTTTAAGGAGCTTTGATTGTAAGGATATTTGCTGGAGCTGACAGAGTGTAAAGGTTTCTAAAATTACAGATGATAATGACTGTGAGATGATTACATTAAATGTGGGCAAACAGAGGGCAGTTGCAAAGAGCTAATTTCTCAACAGTAGAAGAAAAATACAAACGAAATTGATGGGGGGAAAATTAGGCATGAAAGACAAATGAAAATTGGCAAGTATTACAGAAGAGTTTGTTAGAAAAATGTATGGCTTTGCAATCAACAAAAGGCATGCTTTGGCTGAGAGCTCATCATCTTTATTCAGCTGCAAAGTCAAAGCAACTATCGGGAACTGGGAAGACATGTCTGATGAATGGGTTATCCTGTCTCAAGAAATAGATGGCAGTCAATATAAATTAGAAGTTGTAAATACAGAAAATTGATAAAGGAAACTAAAGACACGTTGAAAAAAGAGAGCTAAAGGCAATAAGGAGAAGTTTAAGTGTGTTAGGAACTAAATAAATTCTATCAGTTCCATGGGTCCCTGACTAATGGAGATAATATTTGATTATTTATTCAAAAAAGAGAGACTGACTTAAGTACTTCTTCTGGTCTGTATTAAAAAATAAATAAATAAAAAATCGTAAGAGGGTGAAGAAGTACTTTCCAGTCCATTAGTGTCTGAAGATATTACACATCACCTGCTAAGGTTAGATATTTTAGTATTTCCAGATCTGATTGACTTGTACACAAGAGTCCTAAAGAGTCCGCTGTGTTACCTATTGATTAGAGACAGTAACCTACAGTAAACAAATCTTGGCATGGAGGGAAAATCTCAGAAGACTGGGAGAACGCTAATGCTGTGTTGATGTAGCAAAAGATCCAAGCAGCTTGTTCCAAGTAATGGTAGGTCAGATAGCCAGACGTCAGCTGCTGAGAAAGTAATGAGCAGAAGTATAATTAGTGCCAATCAACATGTTCTTGCTGAAAGAGAACATGTCAAACCTGTTGTGATTTTCTTGGATTCGCAAGTTTAGCTGATGAAGATAAGCACACAGATTTCTGTTCACTTAGTAGCGCATGATATTCTGATTAAAAAAATATGCCTGTGATGATTTTACAACATCCATAAAGCGTATCATAAATGGATTAAGAATAAACAGCTGTTAAGAACCTCTAAAAAGAGTTGTCAGGAAGAACAACTCTTCAAATGCGGACGGTGTCTCACAATCAGAACTGGGCCTGATGCCTAATGATCTGGAAGTAAATAAAAGATCGCAGCCAGTAAAGTTTATAGAGACATAAAGTTTGGCAGAGTAGTACATATAAGAAACCAGAGACAGTCATGGACCCTGAACTGCATTCAATAGCAAGTGGGTGTTTATAGACAAAATGCATTTTGACGTGGTTCAAGGCAAAGCTGAGAAGAGCAAGCACTAAAGCCATTCCTACCAAAAGTGCCTCTGTACACATCGACACTGAACAGGATAGAATAGAACTCATAGAATCATTTAGGTTGGAAAAGACCTTTAAGATCATCAAGTTCAACCGTTAACCTAACCTTGCCATCCCACCGCTAAACCATGCCCCTAAGCACCTCATCTGCCCGTCTTTTAAATATTTCCAGGAACAGTGACTCAACCACTTCCCTGGGCAGCCCGTTCCAGTGCTTGACAACCCTGGCATGCCATTGGCCTTCTTGGCCACCTGGGCACACTGCTGGCTCATATTCAGTCAGCTGTCAACCAGTACACCCAAGTCCTTTTCCACCAGGCAGCTTTCCACCCACTCTTCCCTAAGCCCATAGCGTTGCATGGGGTTGTTGTGACCGGCAGTACCCAGCACTCGGCCTTATTAAACCTCACAAAATTCACCTCAGCCCATCGATCCATCCTGTCCAGGTCCCTCTGTAAAGCCTTGCTACCCTTAAGCAGATCAACACTCCCGCCCAACTTGGTGTCATCTGCAAACTTACTGAGGGTGCACTCAATCCCCTCATCCAGGTCATTGATAAAGATATTGAACAGAACTGGGCACAAAACTGAGCCCGGGGGGACACCGCTTGTTACCGGCTGCCAACTGGATTTAACTCCATTCACCACAACTCTCTGGGCTCGGCCATCCAGCCAGTTTTTTATCCAGAGAAAGAGTATGCCCGTCCAAGCCATGAGCAGTCAGTGTCTCCAGGAGAATGCTGTGGGAAACGGTGTCAAAGACTTTACTAAAGTCCAGGTAACCAACATCCACAGCCTTTCCCTCATCCACTAAGCGGGTTGCCGCTTATCATGTGATAAAGGGGTCTAACAAAATCCTTGAATGCAGAAGAAAAATAATGTTTCTTACTTCTCTGGTGTAGAGAGGTTATTTTATGTTTGTATGACAGAATTAGCGAGACTAAGTCTAGAATAATATGTTCAGTTCTGGGTCCATCCCTTAAAGGACACTGAAAAATCAAAGAGAAAAGAAAACAGCCACTAAAATGTTTAGAGGGCTGGAGAAAGTGCCTTACATTGGGAGTCTCAATGTTTAGTTTGTTTAGCTTATCAAAAAGAAGACTGAGAAGTGACTTGATTGCAATGTACAAGTACCTTTGTGGGGAGAAAATGCCAGCTGCTAAAGGAGTCTCTAATCTAGCAGAAAAAGACAGAGTAGGAGCCACTGGCTGGAAGCTGAAGCTGGACAAATTTGTGCTGAAGACGAAGCATGAATTTCAACAGGGAGGGTGGTTAACCAGGAAACAGACACTGGCATAAGATACGGACATCCCACCCCCTGCTGTCCTTAAATCAAGACTAAAAACTCATCTGAAAAAAAGGTGCTTTGGTCAAACACAAGTTCTTCCTGTCATTACAGTGGGAATGGAGTAAGAATGCAAAAGACCCACGGTGCATGAAAGGTCAGACTGCTTGGTCAAACTGTGATTCCTTTTAGCCTGAAACTCAACAGACCCAGGAATTACATTTGCCTTCACTTGGTCAAATGAGCCGTGCTGTAAAAATCTGATCTCCAAGAATTAAGAGAGGGTCTGTTCCTACTGATTGCGAATTGTTATTCCCCTTGTACTGACCGTCTGCTGTGGAAGCAGATGGGGAGCTTGGAGAATCACAACTAACACTGTGCTGCTCCTTCATTTGTCTTCCTTTTTGTTGCCTTTAGAGGTGTGGGTTAGCAATCCCTAAAAAAATCAGTAAAACATGATCACAAGATCATCTGTGGCACAGCGTTGTGGTGAGTGTTGAGCCCATTTCTCTCATCTGGAAGATTGTCTTTAACCAAACCCCTTCGGTATTACTCAGTAATGTTGTGTTGTGCCGTAGTGTAGCAGGGAAAGAATTTGCACAGCGCAGGACCGGATAAAGGCAGCCGCAGAGCCATGAAGGATCTTTAATTCCCAGGACAAAACAGCACTGCAGTCCAGGATAATACTGCCAAAACACTTTGGGGATGTTTTAGTCATCGAGTCAGACCGGCTGCATAGCACAGGCCATAGGAGGATAAGAATTGCCTAGATTTTTGGGGATCTGCACCACCGACAGAACATGTACTAGTGCCCACCAGCCAGAGGGCACTGCACCCTCCTTTTCGAGGTATGAATGTGTGGGGGCTGTTTCTCTGCCTGCCAGCCCAGGTATCCTGTGGATCCAACTGGCTAACTTCTCCCTGAAATCTGAGCAAAGGGAAAAGAATGGAAAAAGCCTAAAGGAAAAAAAAAAAACCAAACCCTCAACATCATCTTGCAGCTAATTATTAATCATATGCAGTTTCCCAGCATTTCCAGAGTAGTTCCTTGGTCCCCTCAGGACTACGCCTTAGCTTTATGAATCAGAAGCAAGCTTTTCTGTTTCTCTCTCTTCTGCCACATCTCTTTCCATTCTTTTGCCGCATTTCCCCTCTCCATCATCATACACCTTCATTCCTTTCTCTGAGCCTTCTTTCCCCAGCCCCTACTTTCCAGCTTCTGTTCCCTGTATCTCCTTCTCTTCCATCATCTCTTTTGCTCCGTACTGTTTTCTCTCATATTCCCTCTCTCACTACAACAGCAGTGCCCTGACACAGAAAAAGTGATCTGTTCCTATAAGGATAATACAGCTGCAGCCCCGGCCTATTTAATGAAAGCCTTGAGTATATGGCAAGAGTGGCTTGTGAGTCCCTGAGGTAGAGGTAATATTTTGTATTAATATTTTATATCTTATTTAGGATGCTAAATCAGATGCATGAAATCTCTCAGGAAGAATTGAATGCAGAGTTCTGTTTAAATTATATAGTGCTAAGCCAGGCTGCCGGACCACCCCCTCTTGTCTTCCAGACAGACCTCTCTGAGCTGCCCTGGTTTTAGACAGAGCACAACCTGCTGTCAATCTGAGAACCAGGGGAATAGTATTTATGAAGCCCTTATATTGCTTAGGTTAAAATTCCCTGCAACTGTGCCATCCTCCAACTTGTTGTCTTGAGACATTTCTTTCTCTGGTGGAGTGCCTAACCCCAAATGCTGAGTCAGATCCCTTCCCACATACCTTAGATCAAGTAAAGACAAGAATTGTGCAGGGTTTTTTTTTTCTCTCTCTCTCTCACACACACACATATGCAGAGGGGCTTCACCCCCTCTCTGCATCCACATGTACGTGGCAGAGTGGATTACAAAACCCATGTCACTCACTCTCTCAGAATGCATAAAGCCGAAGTGATTTGGCCCCTGTTGAAGAGGACCCAGATTTCTCCTCGAAGCTTCATCAGATTAACGCTGGTACTCTCCCTCATGTTACCCCAAAACGTGTATGTGCACCTCTTGCTTTTCCTGCAGATGATTTGGAGCCCTCAGCTCCAGAGCAACCTCATTCTTCCAGATCTGCTCCTGCAGCTCCTGGCTGAGCTCTTCTCTCCCCCTTCCTGAAACCCTGCATCTCAGGGTGACTCTAGTAATAGCCTCTTTCCCTTCCCAAGCCTAAAAGGGGGGTAGCTCTGGGCATGTTTTGTTCTCATTGTATTTTTTCTGTATTTGGAGGGGTGGGAGGGAAGGTGGATGCATTCTCTATTTGTGTCTCTTCTACCCCTACCTTGAAAAAGATTTCCTTCCTTCCTGAGAGAAAATGATGGGGTGGGATGGAGCAAGGAACAGGGGGCAGAGGCAGAACCTGCCTCTCGCTAGAGCACTCATTACCTTTTCTGCAAGATTGGGGAAGATCTGTCCTTCATGCCCCAGGCATGGCTTGTGTTCAGACAGGCATCAATGCTGCAGGATGTGTAGTCAGACAAGATTCACAAGGCTTGGGAAGAAATTACTTCTCTGGCCTGGAGTCTGGGGAGGTCAGAGCTATGAGAAGCTATGATCTTTGTGTACCGCTTCTTGAAGCTAACGTTCCCATCTACTTTGCCCCCGAGAAGCCCTAGCACCACAGCTCCCCACTGCGTGTCTACTACCCTTCATCTAGGCGCTTTCCAAAAACACCCCACCTGGCAGGGCTCCTTTCTTGAGGACTCAGTACCTCAGCATGAGAGCCACCTCAGCAAGTGGGGCGGCGGGAGAAGGGAGGTTACCTGCCCCGCGAACACCCAGAAGGGCAGTAACAGGAGTAGCAAGGAAAAAAAAAACGTGCTTGCTTTTTTTTTTTCCTTCTGGGCTTGGGCAGACTGACAGGCACAATGAAATGTGTGGGTGTCACTTGGCAGGTGTGAATCGTTCAGGCAAGCTACAGTACACAGATTTAGTTGTTTTAAACTGTCTTCATACATCAGACCTCACCGCCCCTTACGCAGATTTATTGCCGCAGTCTTTCATTGAAAGGATTAATGTCATCCAGACCTGGCTGCTTTGGACATTTGCATCAAGGCTGCCAGCCTGGTAGTCGACATTTCCTCCATGGTCGTTTCTTTCCCGAGTCACTTAGGAGAACATCAGCGCAGGGGTGGGGAAATTCTGGCATCCTTCAGGTGAAGCAGTGTTCAGCCAGTAAAATGACTCTCTGTGGCCCCTCTCTACTAATACACAGCGCATTGCCTTGGCTGAATAGTGAAATCCCGCCCAGGGCCTGGGAGCAGGTTTGGAGAGGAGGTGTAGCCAGGGGTCTGAGCACGCATCCAGAAACTCACACCTTCTCTTGTTAACCTCTGAGGCTGACTCACTGCAATAACCCTTGCAGGCAAACATAGCTAGGTGCAAGAAGGGGATGTAAAAGTAACCCTACGAGCAAAAAAATCATTGTTGGTGCTGAGCAATTAGGCATGTGTCTGCGTGTAGTGTTTGGCAGGGCCTCCTGTTAGAAGCCCCCTGGCTTCATACAATCAGAGGAATTTTTTTTTTTTCCCCAAGGAACAGTGATCAGCTTTATCTCAAGAATAAATTGGAATAACTCTCAACTTCTTCTGATTTCCTCATGGAAACAACACAAATATTTTCCCACCACAGAGCTAGCACTTCCTTCTCTCTCTCATTCACTGCTGCCCACACATGAGCCGGGGGGCAATTAGCTTGCTTTTATCAGGCTGCCTGCCAGCATGGTTAACCTACCAGTTCCCCAGCAGAACCATTACACTTTGGGGGAAACAAAAGACCACTGCCACCACGGACAGACAGCCCTGCCTCCCTCCGTCCACTCAGCACACACACACAGTTGCTCCCTGTATGCACGGATTATGCGCTCCCCATGATTAACCATTTTTTCCATGGCTTCTTGTTTGGATTTTTCACCTCAGGGCTGAGAAACTGAGTGGCACCTTGCTATATGCGCATCCTTGTCTCTCTGTGTAATTTAAGCAAGCCAGAGGATGCTGGCCTCTCACTACGAGCAGAGACCTGAAGGCTCTCCAGAGCTGTGCTACTGCCAGACAGCCTCTCTACAGTACTGTACCGTGGGTCCCAAGGGCACATTTTCTTCCTGATATAAAATACACTGTTCTTCGTGTCCTTCTCTTGGCTACTGCTCCCAGTCCTATTTTGGTCATATACATTTGTGCTATTAATGGTCTCCGAAAATCAGAGCTTATCAACATTGGCTCTGGGCTCTGGGCTTCTTTTATTGCATCAAAGGTGCATTTACATTCTTCCATCTAATTTACTTCTCTTTTTGGCTTTTTTTCAGCAAATTGGTCAGAGGGACATGGCAATAAGCAAAAATTCAAAAATAGAACTCCAATAATAACCTTCTACCCCTAAAATTGTCTTGCTTTTCAGAGCTAAGAATTCAGCACTTCCCCTGCTACTCTGACTTCAGAAACTACTTGGTTTTGATTTTCCCAGTGCCCATCGGATACTTTAGGTATTGATTCTCTGGACCAGCCCGTGTATGTTTAGCAAGGAAGGTAAAGAAGGCAGCAGGTGACAGTCATCCCCACCTCGACTATTTAGTTTTTGAAATAATTTCACTGAGGTTCAAGATTGCTTCGATCAGTTCTGTAAGGGAGCATGTCCCCAAACTGGGCTGCCATGTCTTCTGCTTGGGGCTGTAGAAATAAATCCATGAGATGCTGGAAGGCCGCCTGTGGTCCCCAGAGTCCAGAGAACAACGTAGCCTTTTAGAGGTGGTGAAGCAGGTTTGCATTTGCATCCCTCCCCCAGGGCAATCAGCCGTACACACTGGCAAGGTCTAGTGTGGAAATGCATCTGGCTCTGCTTTGCAGATCGAGCAGATCATCTAGGTGAAGCAGAGGGTAACCCGTGCTGCAAAGCAGAAGGTAGCTCTTGGGAAGCACCGGGTGCTTCTATGAACAGACAGCAGAGACAGCAATTCTGTTAGCTGCGGACACCGACACCTGTGCCTCTTCCTTTCTTCACCCAAGGTTTGGAGGGCTGTTTGTGGGGAGGAGAGTGTCTTTTTGATACCGTGCATTGCCCTGCATTGGTCTGCCTTTGCCCACATAGGAACACGTTGCCAGACTTGTTAAGGCAGCAAGCTCTTCCTGCTAGCTCTCCCTTCGGCTGCATACCTCCCCTTTCCCCCCATGCCTGTGTGCTTCCACCTGTAAAAATTAAACAAGGGAGAGTCTTTTTTTTTTTTTTCCAATTCTAAAGTACAGTTCAGAGCTTCCTGGGATTTCATTCAGGCCAGAGTCATAGTAAATAAGCTTCAAAGACTCTGCTCGAACTGCTCCATCCCATAATCTCCACATCCCCCTTCCCTGCTCAGCCCAAACAGCTCTTGCCATTTTGCCAGTAGTTTATCTTCAATTGCAGGTAGTAACAGCAAAGCTCTTCCTCATTGCCAGCCTGATTAGTTTTATCAGCCAGCCTGCCACGCTGCTTTTGTCTGAGATTTTCCCCTACAAGCTTCCCTCTCTTATCTGTAAACTGTGGTGGAAGTGTTTGGGGTTTAAGCTTTGGACTGAAGTCCAGGAGGCTTTAGGCTGTCAGCCATTCAATACATCAAATGGAGAAGGTCCTGCTGCATCCTGCGCAACCTCCCACTGGGCAAACAAAACGTAGGACAAAAATCACCTGAGCTCCGTTCGCCTGTTTATGTTTCTTCTTAGGGCCTGATTCATCCTCTCCACTAGTTTGTCCATGCAGCGATGGTCAAAAGACATTCAAATGGCTTTTCATGGGGGAGGAAAGCCTGGAAGTAGTCCTCTACTCTGTCAGAGTTTCCCAGCCTACTCAAAAATGTTTAGCCAAGTCTTTCCGCTGTAGTGCTGTGTAATGGAGCTCCCTCTGGCCATCAGGTCATATTATCGCAGATAATCAGAGCGTATCAGTTTCACACAAAGCTCAGCCAGACAAGCAAGACAAGACAGTCTCCAACACACCATGAATCTCTCACTCACATCACACATCATTTTGCTTTCAGCAAGACCACCCTGTCACAGCGTATAATGTATAGTACCCATCTTACAGGACTGCAATGAAAATCAAGTTATAGCTGCAAAATGTTTTATTGCTAAGGCCTATTTATTCTTTTTATCCTTATTCTGAATCTGAACATCTCAATATCTATGTTTCTGTGTTTGCTTTAGGGTTTTTTCACTATCATGCCTCAGAAAACACTTCCTTCTGCTCAGTAACACCAGGCAATAGAGTTTTTCAGACTGCAGCAGGGGAGGAACCAGTGTGCCACAGTACAGATGGTCGCAAGGTAAGGAAATATGGCCAGGAACCAACACAGACAGCAAGAGGTTTCTTGCTCAAAGGAAAGTCACATGGAGGAACATGGTGAACCTGCATCCAGCTTCCTCTCCATCTTTCAGACCGCAGTGAGCAAGGAAGGATCACGTGGGATGACAGAGGCATGGTGGGATGTTACTCACCCTGGGATGGAACAGTTAGGTTAACCTAAAGGTTAGGTTGATGGTCTTAAAGGTCTTTTCCAACCTAAACGATTCTATGATTCACAACTGGAGCCATGGTCATGGATGAGTTACAGGTTGTTTAGGAAGGACAGGCAGGAGAGACAAGGATAGAGAGTTCAGTCCTATGTAAAGGAGCTCCTTGGACTGCACAGAACTGCAATGAAATGGTCAGTCTCCAGATCAAGGCCAGCAGAGAAAGAAACATGGAGACATTGTATTGGGGTTCCATCACAAACCACCTCAGCAAGAGGAGGGAGTGAATGAGGCTTTCTAAAAACAGCTAACAGAAGTCCCCTTACTGTAGGCCCTGACCCTCACAGGGGATGTCAACCATCCAGACACCTGCTGGGAAGGCAGCAGGAAACCCGGGAATTTCCTAGGAAGCTCAAAATGCTACATAGACAAAGCAATGCTCTTCTTCCTGCTCACAAACAGGGAAAAATGGTGGTGCGTGTGGCCACAGAGGGTTGTCTGCACCACGGTAACCATACGATAATTGAGTTTAAGATCTAGAGGATGGTTGGGAAGGTAAACAGCAGTTAATACCCTGGACCTTCACAGAGCAAACTTTGCCTTTTTTTTAGACTTTCTAGGCAGAATCACTTGAGAAGCTGCCATGAGGTGTTAAGATGCCTGAGGGGGGCTGACTGATTCTTAAAGCGAAATTACTGAGAGCTTAGCAACAAACAATCTTATTGGGCAGGAAGACTGGGTATTTCAGCATAAGGCCCATTTGGATAAGCAAGGAACTTCTCAATGAATTAAAATGCAAAAGGAGAGCATACAGGCAGTGGAGACAAGCACAGACATCAAAGGAGGAGTACAGAACCATTTCTTGGATCCTTGGGGATGAAATAATGAAGACCAAAGCAAACACGGAACAGAGCAAGAGAGATTTGGAAACCTCAGCAAGAAACATCCAGATGGGATTCATTTTAAAAAGTCAAGGCTAAAATATTGCTAGCACACACTCAGCAAATAATAGAAGATATGTGAAATGTTTCCGGTAACAGCATAGGTCCTAGGGAGAGGAAGCACCAACTAAACAGAAGGTTTTAATACAAAAGTGTGCTGAAAATGGTCCTCGTTGCTTTGGGCGCCTAAAGATGGGGAACAATCTGACTCGGGCAAGAGTTTACATCAGCTGTTTGCTTGTAGCACTTCTGGCAATTTCTGGAACTGGAGATCAGAGAAAAATGATGAGACCAGTCAGAGGGCTAGAAGGTCAAATTTACAGCAAGTATTACAGAAGTTAAATCTATATCTGTGGGATAACAGATGACAAAAAACGAACACAGCTATTCATCAATAGCTAAAGGGCAAGGCTGCTAAGGAGGCGGGGAGACAAGCTGGCATAAGTAGGAGCAAAATAGGATATTTCCAGCTTGGTGTCAGGAAAATTACATGGCCAAAGTTGCAGTGGGTCATGGAAAAGTTTCCCATGGGCAGAGCGGGAAGCTCCTTCCACTTGGTTTCACTTGTGTGGTGGCCTCTGGGCTGGGTAACACAGAGTGATCTGTGCCAGCAGCGGGTGGAAGTTTTTGGGGTCAGGACGTGAGAGGGGCAAGGAGAAAATGGTGTCAGGACCTAGGAAGGGAACAGTGCCACTATGTTTGATTGCCCTGGGTTTCTGTCCGCTCTCCCACCTTCACCTGAACCAAAATATCCACCAGGGATTGCTGCAAGAGAGCAGGGTGTGACTCAGAATACAAACCTGATTTCTTTTTTTTTTTTTTGGTCTGATTGTAACAGAACCGACTTCTCTCTACCTAGAATGACACAGCACAGCAGGAGCTACAAGCATGGACCCATTTCCTCTCTCCCGGCAAGAGTGTTAGACCAAGTCGCTCAGTTCCTTTATAGTAAAGTCCCATTCAGTCAGATGAAAGGGACACAAACAGGATTTGGATTAAGAATGTGTTGGAAAGGAGTGAGGGAAGGATGCTGGGTATCTGGGAGAAGTGAATCCTTCCTCACTGGGGCCATTTGGGGAGGAAAAATCAAAGTGGGGCCATATAGGTGTAGACCCCAGGAGCAGAGATCTGTACATTTGGGGCAAACTGAGTGCTAGGTAGGGTAGAGAGTGGCTGCATCATGGTTCCCCAATCCTGCCCCTCTCCCCACCACAACCCCCTTTCCCGTGGGCCTGCCTACTAACTTTTTGCATTCTATCTCCTGGCTCTTCCACACTGGGCCTTCAACTGCAGATTTAACTCTTCACACATGCTTTAGAAAGAAGGGGCAGCTTTGGGTAATTGCGGTCTGGTCAACCGGAAAGCTGCCCTGTCCGTGCAGATGGCAAAAGGCAGGTGATTCCCCCCATCTCCCCTGTCCGATTCACACCCTGCAGTGCCCTGCCTGAGCACCGAGCTGCCAAGGGAGGAATCCCTCACTCACCCCTGACAGCTGCCCAGCCGTCGGAGGGGACAGCGCTTGGTAATGATGCACATGCTTTGCTCTGTCAACACGAAGATTTGTCGCCCTGCTACCCTCCCCAGCCTCACCCCGCGGCTGGATTTCAGCCAGCAGAAGCCCTTTAGAAAATGGAAATGGATGCATCTTTCACAGTCATTAGCGTGGATCGTGCTAATGGGATGTCATGATAAATACTGACAGTTAGCTGAGGGCAGCAGCATTCACTGTGAGGCTCCACATGAGAGGGCAGCAGATGCTCCGAGCGGCTCACAGCGTGTCTGTGCAGGGGGAGGATGCAGTGGGAAGGCAAAGGCAGGCCGGCGGGCTGGTGACGAGAGAGCAGAGCTTGCCTGCTTCAAGGTCACCAGCCTGAGAGCAGTCCTGGGCGCTAGCAATGCCTCAAACGGAGAGCAAGGGGCGTAAGGCCCTGCAACGGGTGGGGATTTTGCGTATCAGAAAGGCGAGGTGCTGCTGAAACCCCTGGAGGGTCCCACTCTACAGCAGATGTTTGGGGAGGCCGGGGGCGGGGGGGGGGGGGAAGGGGCCACAGGGCAGGAGGGGAGCGCGGGCAGGATCACATAGGTGCTACTGAGCACCACCAGCAAGGGTATTTTCAGGGAAGAGATGAGATGCTGGTGTTCAGGGGAGAGGATTACTTGACTTGCATTATCATTTGAGCTCTCACACACACATGAAAAAATGAGCTGAGAGCTTTGGTACCTCAGGGAACTGACCAGCATAACTATCGTTAGATAATTATACCATTAAATCTGTGCTAATACTACTAAGGCTTGTCATGAATTTTTTAACAAACCAATGTTTCATTGGAAAATACCAACTGATTTTTATCAAAGATGAAACTTTTCTCAAGGACAAGCACATTTCCACAAAAAAAAAAAAAAAAAAGAGGCAATAGGAGTCAGAGCACACACTTATTAAATTCTTATAGTAAAGTGTTTCCAGGACATTTCTCTTTAAGCAGGATTTCCAGGTAAATGTCCATACATGAATCAGATAGCCAAGGGACCTCAAACTGTGGATCCTCCGCCCATAGCAGACACTGATCAGCAGGCTGCTAAGGAGCTCTTCCTGACCTCTCTGATTTATTTTCCCTGAAAAATCTCAGAAGAACCTGATTTTCATTCTGGTGCAGATCAGAAAACAATTTTTGCATCCTGATGTTTGGCAAGGCAGGAAAAACTAGTTCATTCTCTTAGTATAATTCACCCACAGGGAAATGTTGTTCTAGAATAAAAGCATTTTCTTACTTTGGAGTAATTACTCTTATTCCAGAATAGATTATGCACATGAGGGAGTTAAAATAACAGAGCTAGAGCAGTAACTGTTATTCTATTGCCACACTACTCCACTTCACGGTATATTCAAGTCTTAAAGGATGCAAAAGTAAATGCATACTCTTTTTTCTTATTGAGAGTATTAGCTCTCCCTAGGTTAGTATCGCATATAGATGCCCTATTGACAAGATTAGTCTTGCCTGAAGAAAATTAGATCTGCAAAGACAGGTGGAGGATGAACCACGGCTTGTTCCAGGAGTTAGCATCGCCTTCACTCCTCGAGCAGCCAGCGGTGTGCAGTATTGGTGTGCAAACGTGTCCATGACCGGCCACACATGCGTGCACACGTACAGGGAGCCTTTGTACATTCGTGCTTATTTCACATCCCTGGCCTGATCCTTGCCCGCTCCTGAGGTGGGAAGCGCAGAAATAACAAGGAGGTCTCTCTTCACAGATGAGGCGGATATAAGGAGGGGGTACAAGGTGTGCATGGAGTCAGCACATTACGCTACATCCACCCATCATTTTTCTCCCAGTATTTCTCACTGGAAGTAGCTCTGAAGACATCACAATAATGACTATTGGCAGGATTTGTGTGGGCGAGGTGCCGAGAGCCAAACAAGCCCAAAGTCTTGAATTGCCGTTTAAGTCTCCCACGCAGAGTGGCCTCTTCAGTGCTGAGATGAGGTCAACAGATGGAGGAGGATGGAGAGAAAGGGAATTCCATATCGGTGCTCATGAGCTCATCCCGTTTCTTGGCACAGAGAGTATTTCCACCTGTTTCAGGTTGGGCGGTACTGCCTCTTGTTCTTAAAGGCAGCCCAGCAGCATGAGCACAACCCGTGCAGGGGATTGTCCCGGGGTCTGAAGGCTTTCTGAGCCCTCTTACGGCATTCTCACACCCCATTCTCCCCGCACCACTTTCTGATGCTCTGTTTCATTCTGAAAAGCGAGTTTCATGTTGCAAAAATTACTTAACTGGCCGTGCATTGCAAGCACTCAAAAGCGGCAGCTTAAAGGTTGAGATGCCTTTAACAAAAAAGCCCAGCACAGTGGCCTTTCCATTTGCTAGTGTAGCACAATATAGCAATCACCAAGAGTCCTTAGTACTTCTACAGGCCCTTACATTTGCAGCCTGTTGTCCTGTTCAAGTCGTGGTTTTGCCCATGGAGACATACTTCTCCACTGCTGATTGACATGGAAACAGCATGTCTTGGCATCTGGCTCTTTTTTCTTTCTTTGCCATTTCACTCAGCACAGCTGTAATCACCTTGGCCTGAGCAGTGCCCAGGAGATTTCCAGAAAGCGAGTGAGGAATGTTAAATGCACTGAATCAGCAATGTCCAAGCTATCATCTCCCAAAGAGAAACCTAAGCAGGGCTGCATTGGAGCAGCCGAGGCCGTTCATGTTGAGGGAGAGGTTGCAGGCTTGGAGGAAACCACATTGCAAAGCAAACTGCGCACCATGTACTCCTCTGCCTTGACAAATTCTGCTTTCTCATCAGTAGATTCAGACCTCCCCTGGGGGAAGGCTCTGCCCAGACTCACCTGCCCAAGGCTGCTGTCAGTAACTGACGTAGTTGGGGGGACCCATACGCACAACGAGACTGGATGAACAAGCACCTAAGTGCATACCAGCAAAGACCAGCGTGCGCCTTTCTGTGCGTCCATAACCCACAGCAGGAGGCAGATTCTGTTCCAGCAGAGGGTGATCAAAAGCTTCTGTCACGTTTGTGAGATCTCTTCGCACGCTTGTGTTGGAGGAGGCACGCGGCCAACATGGAAAATCCACCGGGATTCATGGCTGCCTCTCATTTAAAGACCAAAAATCACAACTAGTGCTGTTACCCAGAGCAGAACACCTCCACGCCAAGAGAAATTTCCCATCTGGCCTCCAAGCTCAGGTCTTTCATACAGGACTTTACAGCTGCAACTCCACCGAACTGCCGGCGTGCTGGGATTCACACCCAAGCACTAACCCAGCGAGGGGGATGCACCGGGCAGGGAAGAGCCCTGCTCGGGAACTCCGTGTTGCAGAGATGCCGCACTGGATGTCGCAGAGGGCAGCGCTGCCCCCCCCCAAACACCCCCCCACACCCCAGCATTTGCCTCCTTTCCCCGCCTGGATGTATGGATTCTGCCCCCATGTGTCCAGTGCCAGGAAGGGAGCCAGCCCTGGGGGCACACACAACTGACCGGGATTGTGCGTCTCCAGGACAAGCCCATACTGTGCGAGGCAGGTTCCAGCCTGTGCAGGCAGTGCTATTTGACCCCTTACGCCGACCATTCATTCCCCTCGTACAAAAGAAAGTCTTGTTTAATTCCATGTCGATGAAAGACGTGGAGCGGAGAGAGGCTCGGAAACAGAAGCCACTTTCTCATATCGCCGAGGAGCTGGGTGACAACTGCCCTCTGTTCTCCACCCCCAGCCTCCCTCCACCTCCCAGAGGGAACGGACAAAGGACGTGCCATCATCTGCTTTTGGAAAAAGGAGGGCTTGACATCGCTGTCAGTGGAGCAGTTGTGGAAAGCAGGGCCCTTCGCATCCTTCTGGATAATTAATACTGGCTGCTAGGAATGGCGGCGCAGGGAGATCTGCTGTGGTCGGCGCGTGTCGAGTGGCCGCATCTCCTCGGCAAGATCAGGGGCTGCACGATGGCGTTTTCAAAAGCTATGCCTGCATCAACTGGGTGTAACGGCACGGCGGATCTGGCCCACGCTCTCAACAGATAGCTCACTTAAGAAGTAGCTTCTTATAAAAGCAGTTACTTACCTTTATGGAAAAGCCTTATCGAATTTAACAGCCGTGAGACTGACAGAATGGCATCGAAATTATTCTTACAGCTGACATTTTAATAGAGTGACTTTTTCTACTTTTTAAGCCATCCTATAGAAATCAAACCGTCAGGATGTAACACTCTGCTCCACATTAAAGGATGGCTCATAAATCGATTGAACGGTAAATACATATTTTCCCTCTGCAAAACTTTTTCAGAGGGGTGGGATGCTGAAGTGCCATCCCCCAGGTGCACACAGAGCCCCTGCCCAAACATCTCAATAGTTGGGAGGAGACCAGAAGGGCTGGTTGCCTTCAGGTGATGGCCATGTATCTTCAAGTTTCTCACCCGCTACCAAGGCTAGGGAAAATTCAATCTGAATCTGTTCACCTGAGCTTGGGTTTCTTGAAACTTCTCCATGAGCACAAGGCTCCTTCTCACCTCCCCACCTCCACCCTGTTCTCCCCGCTCCCATCTCATGGGAATATTCCCCACTGCTGGGGTGAGACCCAAGCTTGAGACTTTCTTTTGTGCTGCACTTCTTTGGCTGGTGGGCGGGAGTAATTTAGCTTTGTAGGACCCAGAAAAGGCTGTCACTCGGGCTCTCTAGCCTTTCAGGGATAGACCCCATCCCTCAGGTGCAAGGTACACGCAGAGGCAGGCAATTGCTTAACCCACGCAGAAGGAGCGGGAAGGCTCTGGCACGCATGCAGCAACACTCACACATGCTGCATAACGGTAAGCCGATTCCCAGGGGGTTTCTTGCAAGCTCAGAGCCCCTCCTCAGGGACAGTGCCTTACGGATGGCTGGGAAGGAAGCAGAGAGCCCTGGGAGCACCGAGCTGAAGCCCTGTCGGAGACTGTGAGCCAAGCCCTCACAGCGGCTCCTTGCAACACCTTTGGAGTTGCACCGCCGAAAGAGCTGCCTCCCAATTGAAGAATAACAGATGTGTTTACCACACATCAATCTGTCTCTGTCTGGGTCCTTACACGGCCCCCATCATCATCCTATTCAAGAGCCTGCAAAGTATTTAAAAATAGCAATAACACTAACAATCTCTCTTTCTTTCTTCCCCAGCCTGTAGCAGAAATAGCTTGATTAGTGTACAGTTCTGGTGCTTCAAGGGGGAGAGAAATGAAACTGCAGAGCTTGCAGAGCGGCTTTTCAGCTTTCTTCAGGCAGCAATTGCCGGCTGCTTCGCTGAAGCACAGGCTCTTCAAAGGATGGCAGGTTGTAGATCAAGGACTGCTTGTTCTGTCACACATCTTCTGAAGCAGATTTACAGTGAGGAAGGAGGTATTGTCGCAGCTTCGGACCTTGGGAGAGACGCACCTGACCCCCCACCCCACCTCCCGCCGTCGCTCCTTCACCACATCCAGAAGGCTGGGAAGAAAAGGAGTTTGGGGGGCGGGGGGGTTCTGCCCTGGGGACAGAGGGGTGGCTAGGCAGAAGATAGCTCAACAGGCCCTCCGAAAATATGATCAGGCTGTTGCCTTCCCTGGGGGCTTAGCAGGCAAGACCACCGGGGCTCTCATCGTGTCCCTCAGACACAGATTTCAGGGGTGACTTTGAGAGGGAGCCGCTTGTCTTCTCCAGGGCTCACCCCCGCTCTCAGCAAGAAAGGGGGGGGGGCACCTCCTCAGCTGGCAGGGAAGGTTTCGCTCGCTTGAGCGCGTGCTGCGTTTTGAGATTCATGTGTACAGCGGCCGTGTGATGCCGCTGGCCAGCAATGCCGTGCGGGCCGTGTCAGCCACGGGCAGGGCTCTCCACCGACCTCTTCAAGTAGGTTTCCCTCCCGCCCCCACGTCCTCTCCCTGCCCTCCTCCAGGCCGCCGGCGGCTCTCCCTCGCCTTTTGTTCATGAAACGCACCACACCAGCTGCCAGGAACCAGCGGCCGCTCTGCTTGCTTCACCCCTGCTTGGAGTGCAACGAAGCGGCGAGTTCTCAGCGCAGCTGCTGACAGATGGGCACCCACAGCACAGCGACACCCGCCCGCCCACAGCCGAGGACACTGTCAAGGTCCCTGCTGCCCTGTAGCCAAATCCCTTGGCAGGCAGGAGGGTGGGAAGCGCGAACAACTCACTCCCCCGGTCCCATAAGGCGCCTCAGACGCCGAGGGTGCCATGCGCTGCTCGCAGGAGCGGCAGCAGGAGCGGGGAGCCAGGAGAGCGGGAAGCAGCTGCAGCCACTCAGCCCAGATGGAGCAGGACCTCAGGAGGCTCCCAGCGCTCAGGCACGGCTTGCTCCTTTGCAGCATGAGTCCGGGAACGTTTTCCACAGCGTTTCCTCTCCTATGACTTAGCGCTGCAAGGCTCAGGGATGTGGTCTGAGGGTCGGCCGCAAGGCTGACGCAGCATCAGGCCCCTTAGGGCACGGCAGTGAAAAAGCAAGAAAAGCAAACTGCAGGAATAAGCCGCATACAGATTGCAACAGTAAGTGACCCTCTCCGCTGGCATCTCTTCCAGGATCTCAAAGCACTTACTGCTTGGGAAGGAGCTTAGCTTTGTGGTGACCTCAGGATGGAGATTTCATGGAGCTTTTCACACCATGTTGTACGTTCAGTGGAGGAAGTGTGGGGAGAGAGAGGGGCAGGTGGCCTAGGAAGGCAGAGCGTGCTGGGGGAGAGCTAGCACACGGAGCACTGGAGTGCTGATTGCTGCACTGGTCTGAGCTGGATGCAGCCACGGTGGCAGTGGAAGAGGGAAGAAGGTCTTACCAGTGCAGCAACTCCACTGCCGCGCGGCTAGGAATGCAGATTGCCCCAGGCAATGCTTTCAGGAGGGATAAGGAAGGTTATGGCATGCTGGATACCCCACTGTCCCCTCCAATAAATCTATGCTGGCTGCTCTAGCCAAGAGGAATGGCTCTGCCCAGACCCACCTTCCCCAGACCTGGGTCTCAGTTCGGAAGCGTGCTGCTTGTGCCAGCAGCCAGCTCTGACCAGGTGGGGGGAGCGTATTCCCGCAGTGCATATTCCTTAGCCCCTCCAGTCCAACCATGGGATGCACTGCCTAAACTCTGCATGGAGCGGTGAAACAGTCACGTCAAACATCATGGACATAAACAGGGAGAGCCTGGAGCACGGGTAAGCAAAGCCTGAGCGGTTAGGGCTTCCAGAGTTGACAGCAGTCTTGGATCTGATCTCTTCCTCCTGCCTTTGCACTTGGGAGAGATCCCCAGGAGTCAAAGTCCTTCTCAGCCAACCTCTCCTAGAAAGGTCTCAGGTTTAGGGTGTTCGCCCAAGACTTGGGTCCAACTCACTGACCACACAAGATGTCTGTGGCTACTAAGCAGTCAGTTATCTCTTCCACATGCCCCTTCCCCAGCCACAGAAGGAGGATAACGGCTCTGCCGTGTCCCGTGGGGATGCCGAGAGACTCAGTGCCTTGCAGGGGAAGGCAATCGATTTCTGTGGAGCAGGTTTGCCTAAAATCAAGGTGCTGCAGAGCTGGAGCACCCCAGCTAGCTAATTCTTGGAGCAGGGTAATGCTTCTGCCAGTAGTGGAGGATTAATTTAGGCTTTTGCTGAGCCATCTGCAGGGAAGCGTCTCGCCATTTCCTGACACCCACACGCTGGCTTTCAGCCCTGAGCGCACAGGACTCTTCTGGGCCGACCGTACAACCTGGGGACTTTATGCCTCCAACACTGAGGATGGCTGAGTGGGTGGGTGGGTGGCTGGACGGATGGATGGGTGGGTGGACGAATGGATGAGTGGGTGGCTTCCTCCTACTCAGGGCAGCCTGGGATGCCACAGCAGGGTAGTGCCAGCCCTCAACACACTTCGTGTGCAATTCATGCCCAGCTCTGGCCAAGGGAGAGGTGTGTGAGAATGCAGCCAGCGGGTCTGCACAGACCTGAGCACAGCAGCGATGAGCATGGCAGCAGGTCCTGCCGGGGGCTGAACACGTCCGGCTGAGTGTGTCCTTCTGGCAAGGGGAGAAGCAGGTGAGCAAAGGCACTGGCATGCCCACGCCTGCTGCTTTGCCTGTGTTGGGTTTGCCCCTGTGTTGCACTTTGTAAATGCCACTTGGGCTGTAAAATGTCACTTGATGTCTGTCTTTCTGAGGTGTTTTCAGCAACGTCTACTCCAGAAACATGGCTAACCTGAGCCAGCTAACCTGAGAAGACAGACTTGTTCTTTTCTGAGAGCACTTTCCAGCCAAGGCTCTCAAAACATTTTGCCCTGCTCAGTGCATCCCAAAGCAGGAGCTTTGTTACCCTGAAGCCAAACTTGACCAAGTCCCCATGTGAACCTGGGACTGTGCTACCTTCTGCACCTCATGGTTTGCTGAAAGCTGCGGCAACCTCTTTGGGAGAAACTGCTGGGATGTGGCAGTCACAACCCTCAGGAGAGTAAGCGGGGGACAGATGTGTGCTGCCCAGCCCAATGTGAGGAGGAGAAGGCTAGAGAGGAGCCTCCCGGAGCAGGGCTGAGGTGTGACAGCCCTCACTTCTCCTTCGGCCCTCGGTGCATTCAGCCCCGGTTGAGAGGGTGAAGAGTTACTTCACGCACACACCCCTTTGGCCAGTGTGGTGACTTTTATGGCCCACAAGGGAAGGCAGAGGGGGGGAAAGCCAAAGCAGGCCACTCTTCTGCTCCCACATCACCTGCTCCTAGGCGGAGGCTGCCGGACAAAGAGTCGGCTGTGGCCACTCGTGTGGCCAATGCAAGAAATCACCCAGCGGCCGCTGGGGTGGGAAGCAGTCGCGCTGACGCACCCTGCCCTACCGCAGAGCTAGAAGGGAAACTGAGGCAGGCAGCAGGGAAGCGGGGATACCAAAGCCCAGAAGCACTGCGGCCCCGGCTTCGGGCCGTGCCCCGTAGCTTGCCCCATCGTTAGGCGACCCTCACGGCCCGTGGCGCTGGTGGGTGGCTCCTGCCTGGAGCCGCTGGAGCCTCGGTGGGGAGCGGGGAATCAATCCCGCACCCGGTGAGCGGCAAAACAAGACCCCCGGGACAGACCAAAAAAAAATAAATTCCCCCATCTCCCCCCCCCCCGCACCTTCAGCGGGGAGAGCGCCGGCAGGGCCCGGGGAAGGGAAACCTCCCCCCTTCGAGGGGAAGGGCCCCGCGCCGGCCCCTGCCCGGCCGCCCGCCTCGGCCCCGCGTTGGGCGGCGCGGCGCTCCCGGGCGCGGCGCTCCGGGCGGCGGGGGCAGCGCTGCGGCGGTGCCCGGCCCCGCTCGCCCTCCCCCCCGCCCCCGGTGGGGCTCGGGTCGCCTCCCCGCCGCTCCTTCCCCCCTCCGGCTCCGCTCTCGCCCCTGCCCCGCTTAAGGTGGCCCCGCGGGATGCGCGGCGCTCAGGAGCCGGCTGCGGGCGGCCCTCGGCGCTCCCCCACCCCCGGCACAGGGTGGCCTTAAATCGGCTCCGCGCCGCTCGTAGCCGCATCGCCGGCGCCGTCTGAAGGCGGTCGCCGCCATCCGCCGGCAGCGCCGACGGGCCGGTCCCCCCGCGGCGGGGCCCCCCCGGCGGCGGGCGATGCTCCCCCGGCAGCCCCCGGCGGGCCGCCCCGCGCCCGGCGCCCCGGCATCTCCGCCGTGACCGGCGCATCTCGCCAGGTAAGCGGGAGCCCCCCGGGCACTGGGGTTTTGGGGGTAGAGGGGAGCGCCGGGGACGCGAGGGGTGACCTTGCGGTCCCCCGGGTGGCCAGGGCTTGGCGCGGGGAGGAGCACCCTGCCCCGCCGCCAGCAGCCGGGTCACCAAACTTCATCCCTGCTCAGCGCCCGAACCAGCTCCGCGCCTCACGGGGAGCCCCTGTCCTTGTACACACACGCACCCGGCCCGGTCACCTTCCAGAGGAGCAACACCCCACTCCCAGACTGGAATTTTCCAGCTGTGGGGAGATGCCCCCAAGTCCTGGTGTCTGCCCACCCGCGGCTGCAGCAGCCGCTGAGTCAACACCGCCGGCACCTCCGGCCGGGTTACCCAAACGCGGGTCCCGGGCGCGCCGTTGCCCCCCGAGAGGTTTTATTGCGCCTCTTTGGGACAGGTACCGGGGACACCGAAGTAAAGAGGGGCGGCGGGGTTTGTGTGCAGGCACACGCAGCCCCGGTGGGAGCCGACCCCGAGCGGGCATCCCCGTGAGGAGCTCCGGAGAGGTGGACTGGGAGAGGGCAAGAGCAGGAGGGCTGGGAAAGGTCTCTGCCCCTTACCACCCCTGCCTGGCACACGGCTGACTGCCGGGGGATGCACTTGCCGGTTGTCGGGAGCAGAGTTTGGGGTGGGTGTTCCTAGGTGAGTTGGAAAGTACTTTCTTTTCACCCTGCTGCTCCTGCCACTCGACCATCCAGCCTGGGGACAGGAGAGGAGGGGTAGGCTCAGCAGCTAGTGCCTGAGGGGGAGAAACCCCCCGGTACTGCAAATCTGGAGAGAAGCAGCTGGTTCCTCAGAAACTCCTTAGGCAAACCTGCCAAGGACCAATTTCTGTCCACACTTGGGAGAAGGGGTGTTGGGATCAGCAGGGCAGCACCCACTGTCTCTGTAGCAGAGCAATAATGACAAGCAATAAATACCCATCCAGCAACTTGAAGCCCGCACAGCTCAGCGAGTGAGCGGGGGAGCAGCCTCTGCAGGTGCTTTCAGCGCCATTCCCAGACCCAGAGGAGGCCTCCCTGTGCAAAGCACCATATGCAGAGAACATAGCAGGGGACAGCAGCTTCACACGCAAGTCTGATCCCCCCCACCGCTGCTCGGGCTCAAATCTCGTCCAGTGCAAAAGGGAAAAACGCATGGCGAGGTTCATGCCTTGTATCCCTGGACCACCAAACAGTCATCTGTCCCTGCAGGAGAGCCTCAGGCACGGCTAGGAACAGGGTCCCCATAGCAAGTTGGGAGATGGGTGCACAGAGACAGCAGGATGGGATCCTGGCAGAAGGCAGGCCATGGTTACCCCGAAATGAGATACCTTGGTAGGAGACTGTGGGGACATCAGTCTCAGGTAATAGAGAGGGTTTGGGGGCAGGAGCTGGCAGAGCTGCGTGTGACAGCCTGTGTCACATCTGTCTGCAGCTGCGCATGCCGCCAATCCCCTTCCCTCCCTGCCTCAAAGCAGGATGCGGGGGCCGGCATCACTTTCAGTTGGTGCCTGCTCCGTGGTTTCCTGGAAGCTATCTGTTAGCGGGTGCGCCTGCAACACAGACCCTACGTCAACGCCGGCTGTGCTGGCCCGGTGTGGGTCTGGGAGCCCAGTGGCAGTGATTCCTCCTCTCCCTCCCTCCCTTCTGGGAGCAACTTCAGTATCGCTCCCAGGGCACCTCAGTCTGCAGCAAATTAAGGCTCCGCAGGGCAGTTAATGTAGATGCAGTTAACGTAGATGCACTGAGCAGGTAACGTGTAATATTGAGTATTTCAGGAATCGGATGAGATCAAATTAAAGCTCTCGTCTTTGACATTTCCAGTGTAGTAGTAATAATTACAATAATTGATAAACCATTTAGGCAACCTTGCAATCCCAAAGCAGTTCAACCGGCTGACAGAGAGCACAGCTGAGATGCAGCCACCTTTGCAGCGCAGGGCCTCAGCCTGGCGTGCCAGACACCTCACAGCCGTGGGATGGGAAGTGAAGCGGTTGGGCTGAGGGCACTTGCTCCCGTGGCAAGGATTTTTCATGAGCGAGGGCTCCCGCACCTTTGGGCTTTGTTACGGTGTCATTTGGGAAGACTGTTGCCTAGGGAGCTGTACAGAGCTATAGAGCAGCTAAATGTATGCAAGAGAGAATATACTTCTACAACATGCAGCCCTTGAATTCACGTTGTTTCCATGGGTTTGGGAAAATCTTTGTGCTTAGCACTT
Source organism: Gorsachius magnificus (assembly GCA_034008185.1). Lineage (NCBI taxonomy): Eukaryota > Metazoa > Chordata > Aves > Pelecaniformes > Ardeidae > Gorsachius > Gorsachius magnificus. Next base: position 129,059,678 of record CM067081.1, read on the forward strand.
GTGCCGCTTAATGGCACTTTCCTTGCGGAGTGTCTGAGGTGGTACTGGACCGCTCGAGGCTGTGTCTCCTGTGTACCCAGCATCCTTTCTTCTTGCCTGCAAAGCATCGGTAGAGGTGCTTTCTGGCAGGGAACTTCCCTCTGCTTCAGCAGCAGGCCAGGAGATGTCCTTAGTGTCTGAGAACAAAGTTGTACCTAGCAGGCAGCTTGCTGGCAGGAGCCCAGGAGGGGATTCACTCCAGCCGTACCCTCGGAGGGCTTTCCTCCCCTCTTAACCACAGTAGTCACCTGCTGGTGGCACTGCCCTGCACACCCCCCTGCTCCTCAGTGCCTTCATAGCTCTAGCCCCTGTTTGCCCCTCTGCCTCGGGGTGCCAGTGCTGCCAGCGCAGTCACCTCCGGCTTCCCACTGATATGCTGGGAGGCTGTCCCAGCCATGAGGAGCTACCCCACCACCCCATCCCACATCCCAGAGCTTCTTTCAAGGCCTTCTCTTCCTCCTCTTCAGCACTCTCAGTTGTCTTTCCTATTCCCAATATTTGGGAGCAATAAAGAGATCTCCTTACATATGCTGCAAGCCTTCATATGTATGCCTATGAGGGATGAGAGATCTGATAGGCTCCAAAGATGCCCTTTACTGAGCATGCAAAATTGTTCTGGGAAAGCTCTGCAATTATTCTGCAGGATGTACACAGGAAAGATGATATCTGTCCCCTTCCTCCTTGTATTTAATTGTTCCTAATAAAAGAAGAAGCCTAAAAAGGTGGTAATAAGGCAGACTGGAAGCCAGGTCCCACGCACCTGCAGGGCCCTGGAGAGGGCTAGAATCGCTCTGCCCTTTTTGCTCCTGGCCTTTCTCTCTAATAATAAGCATTATGCTCAGCCGCGCTGCTTCCCATCCCGAGATCTCCAAGTACTCCGCATACGTGATTAAGAGCACTCCCTGCCCACATACAGAGCTGTTTGTCAGGATGACTACCCCCACTTTACGAGGGAGACGCTGCAGCTGATAGCGTCAGAGCTGAGACAGCCCCAGATCGTCTGTCTCCCAGGCAAGGCCCCTGCGTCTCTGAGAAGCACTTGCTGGGAAGCAGCTCAGCCTAACAGGACCACGATTTAAAACCTACCAGTACCATGAGAGACCAACAAATCCAGCATGCGGGCGAGACCTGTGGCTACCATCACCCTCCTCTTGGGCGCAGGTATGACTGCCTAAAGACTGCTCTTCGAAAGGGACGCTTGGCCAGATCCCACCTATTCCTCTGGGCTGGCATATGCCTCCAAACTGCATCCCAACCTGTGGCCAGCACACTTATGAAAACTTGGTCCTTTATCCTTTCATGCTGTTTTAAGCTGTGCAGGTTCATAATTAAGAGCTCCAAGCCTCTTCTAGCTCACTCTCCTGTGACATTAGTGCTCCCGAAGGTCTTTCCTTAAGTGCTCGGATTTATCTACTTTGCCAATGTTCCCAAGTGTTCAATCAACTGCCTTGTTGGCTTCCTCCGCCGCACAGTGCAGGGGGCTGTCTGAGATCCTTCTCCCTGAGATAAAAACGTTGCACTCTGCAAATTCCTCAAGTGTATAAAATGTGAGCTAAGATTCCTCAGGAGACACGGCTTCCCAGGGCTGTGACATGGAGCTGGGATCTGCAGCTCTGGCGCGGGGACCTTGCTTGCCGTTCTTCCCTCCTCTGAGCAGGTAATCGCACCAATGCCCGATGCACGTAGAGAAGTTCGTTAAGATAGGGCTAGTTAGCTCAGGGAGACAAACCAGGAGGGACGTGGGGGTGAAAAACAAAGCCATCAGCGACGTAGAACAGGGAGAATGAAAGCTTCTCTACATCGCTTTTCTTGGTAGAGAGGAACTGGACTGCATTCAGGAAAAGGTGAAAGGCAGCAATTTGATGATAAAAAAAAGTGTTTTCCCGTGCTGTGCATAGTAGCAAATGGAACTTGCTGCTTCAAGGTGCTGCCGGTGCCGAGTGTAGGATTCGGGAAAAGAGGAGACATTTTGATGGATAGTAGATCATTCATCACTGGAAAGGACAGTCCATTTGAAATAGATCTAAATCTTCAGGCTTCAACCTCTCACAATTGCCTAGCATAGGATTTCTTGTACCTTCCAAAACCCGCGACATTGATCAATGTAAGAGGCAAAGGACAAAAGGAGACAGACATGCTCTAGTGAAGATCACTGGGGCATATTTTCATTTCCATGCAGAAGCAAAAAATCTGTGTTTTACAGCCTGTGTGCTGACACTTAGCTCTCATAGGTTTGGTTTTTGTCAGCTGGAGTGGGTTCAGGTTAAGTTCTGATGAGATTTGAGCTGGTCCAGCGGTACTTACGCTGACGCTTCCCCTGCCTGCGCTGTTGATTTTAATAGGCTGCCAGCATCCTGGCAACTTTTTGTGGTGCTGGTTTATGAATAATGCTGCATTTTAAAAGAAGATGGTATTGTCCTATTCTTTGGATGTTACCTCTTGGCAATGAGAGCAAGGGCATTTATTCCCAGTACAACCAGCCTCTAGCCAAGCAAAGTGCAGGGATTACTTGGAGCTGAACAGGGTTAGCAGTCAGACAATCTTGGCTCCGGATAAAAGATTTTTAGAGCAGCAGCGTTGTCTCATTCTGTAAGTTCACGGTGGGTTTGTGTGTGGGAGTACAGGGCACATGGGAACTGCCTTTTGCTAGCAAAGCAGGATTGCTCCTAGGCAGTCCTTGTGTGGGAGAACTTGGAGGAAAAGCCAAGGACCAGGGAGTAGATTACAGACCCTGCTTCCCCTGAGCTGATGCTCCCCGTGCTGTGTTGCAGGGCAGCCCAGCTCCTGAAGACGCTGTCTCTAAGGGCAGGGGTAGAGATGAGGTTTTAGCAAGGTCCTCTGTGTCTGTCAGAAATCTCCCCTTGCTAGGAAGAGGACAGCTTGATCCACAGTTGATTCCTCTTCCCCTCCATGCCCTGGTCGTTAAAGCAAGGATAGTTAATATTCATCTTATACTGAGCCTTCCTCATTCTGAAAGCATGCTAAAAAACAGCCGTAAGGGGATATTTCCCCTGCAACTAGCAGATTGTATTTATTATTATGGTTATGTCCACAGCTACGGGTCAGGCAACGGTGCTGGGCTCCCTGGAAAGCCCCGGCTGTGACCGCAGCGATAGGAGTGCTGTTCATCAGAGAAAACTGCACAGAGTGCCCCCGCGGAGGCCAGTGCTGGGCAAGCCTGGGTGGCAGCGAGGGATCGTGTCCCCTCCGCAGGGCTGGGGTGCCTTCCTTGCTGGAGGTGGCCCAGCCTAGGGAGTTCGTGGGGTCCCTCCTCCCCTCCGCTTTCTCCCAGGCGGACCATCAGGATGATCTTAGCTTTCTCCCTCCTGATACCCCATCCTCTGGATCCCTCCCTCCCTCCCTCCCTCCCTCCCGCGGCCCTTCCCCCAGCCCAGATCCGCACAAAGGTGAAAAGGAAAGGAGGCGTCGATGACTTTCCTGTATCTGCCAGCTTCCCTCTCCACCTCTGACGTGAATGAGGCCCTTCATGTGCTCCTCTTGAGCAAACACAGATGCTTTTGTTTTATGGGCTGGTGGGACGGGATGGAATTAATAAATCAGAGCGCCAGTGCTGTGCTGCCACATTCCTGCAATTTTAAGGCAAGATCATGCAAAAAAAAAAAAAAAAAAAGGCAGAAGCAAAATAGGCAATCTCTCGAGAGAGCTCAGATGCTTTGACTGTGCCTCCTGCTTGCTGTCCCACTTGGTCTCCGGCTCCTTGTTCATTCCTCTTCTTTCTCCCGCTCCCTCATCCCCATTAACCTCAGCTCTTCTCCTGTTCCCTCCCCTTCCCGCAGGAACCAGTTTCAGTCACACCTTAATATCTCACCTACACCCATTTTTCTTCCCTCGCCTTCCTTTCGTCTGCGTTTCCCTTACCCCCACCCCACACTAAGGTCTGTCCAAGGACTGTGCATTCAGGTATGAAGTTCAACGTCCCTCGTGCAAGCCCAAGAGCCAGGAGTGCCTTGGCTTTTACACTGTGGACCAAAATGTCTCCTTTTATACCTGCTGCCTCCTCCCTGCCTCGCTTTCTCCTCATAAGGAGAATGGTGCTGCCTGAGTGGTTCAATGAATGACTCTGGGGATAAAAACCCACCAAGTATGACGGTCCTCCTCTCAGACGTGGTATTTAACACTGTCCCTGAGAGCGAAATTAGATCCTGCCCCAGAACTGGCGGGCCCTCTTTCTCCTCAAAGGATAACCAGAAATGCTTTGCCTAAAATTAATTCTTTTGAGCCAGATAACAAGCTTTTAACATCTCTACTTGGCTACCATCAGGTGGCAAGGGGCTAGAAGAAAATCTTTTTTCCTGCCTATAATTAGCTACCTGTATGTCAGGCTTCAGGAGGGCAATGCGAACCGTAGGCTGAGACACTTTTTATTCACTGCAAGGGTTGTTTTTTCTCTAATGAGCTTAGGCACTTGAAAGTCATTTCCCCAGAGTGCTTATACATTGTTGTGCTTATCTTACCTGTGGGGGAACCGAGGCGCTGAAGCAGGTGAAATGATTTGCCCAGATCCACATACTTACACATAGTTGAAGCCAGAAAAAGAACCAAGAAATCTTGTTTCACAGTTGAGTGCTTTATCCTCTGGCCTCAGAGGAGGCCAGCAAAGACCTTTATCTTGTTTAGATGAGTGGATAGTCATTCCAAGAGGATGCTGGGGCAAGGGTATCTTTCTGTACTAATACGTGCCTTAATGAGTCCTGTTGCTAAGCGGCTTCAGTGATAGATCATGCATCTTCTTCACTAAGTATTGAAATAATTTTTTAATCATTAAAGCTAATATAGAATCCTTGGAAACATCCAAATCTCACAGCAGGGGCTCAAATTAGCCAGCAAACAGAAACCAAATCCTGATTATCCCTCTGCACCTCTACAAAGCCCACAGGCAGCATCTGCTGAAGTCAAACACGAGCCCGGCTGAGCTGGATCTCAGGGCTGGGCCCGGCAGTCAGAGGCAAGCTGGCAAATCCTACTGCGCCAAGGTCTTTCCTCCTGCAAGTTTCTTTCCTCCCTCAGACACACGTGCCAGCTCCTCACCTCTGTGGAGCAATGGGAAGCAAGGTAGGGGCATTAACCACTGACTCTCGGGTAGCTGAGGCATCTCCCCTGGCAGATCTTTAGAAAGGGAGATATTATTTGCATTTTAGCAAGTGCTATCAAGTGGCAGATCTCCATCTGGCCAGCATTTCTCCCCCACTCCATTTTTTTTTTTCCCCTTGGGACCACCTCCTCCATCCTACTTCCACCAACTTCTTGCAGCCCCTGTTTGGTCAACAGGTAGGTATTTCAGGCACCCTGTCCAATCCAGCCCCCTATGCTGCCTTCATTCACCTGTCTCCCCTCCACCGTGGGATACCCCTCCACCGTGCAATACCAGCACCTCTTGCATTGTAGCAGCCCATAGCCTTCTCCATAGCTCCTCCAGTAATCCCAGTGCATTCCCCATTCTGGTTAGCAACACTCATGCTGTTTCCTGATTTCCTCAAACCTGCAGCGCTCAGCAGTATGTTATCGATTGGTAACAGGAGCTTTCTCTACAGCAGAAGTGGTGTTTCTAACTTCCATATTAAAACAGGACACTTGGAGCACTGAGGAAAATGCAACAAATCTCTTATTACTCAACATGCATCAGCAGCTCCATTACAAAGGAAGGCATGGGACACTGCTAAGCACTTCGCTAAGATCTAGTCATCACTGCAACCTCTATGCTAAGAAGAATTTTGTGGGTGAATATTGTTTACCTCAAAAGATTCTTTGGGAAAGGATAATTAAAAATTGTTCCTGCCACCTCCAAGAACCTTTGTGCATGGCGCACCCTTCTCTCATCACCCTCTCGAGAACAAAACCAGTACTGTTCATGTATCTTGACCGGTCTCCTCACTTGCGCTCCCAGTCACATTAGCCTGCTAGAAAAACTCGGCACAGTTCATCCCACCTAACAGCCTCTTCTGGAGGTGCTGCAGAGGACCCTCATGGCTCTCCTGTCAACATCTACTCCCATTCAGTGGTAGAAAAGCTGCCATCGGCAAGTTTTGTTTATACTCCAGCAAGCCAAGCCACGCTTGGATTGTGGCTCCCTGGAAGTCAAACCACATCCTGTAGCTGTTAAATGCTGGTGCAGAATAGTCACTAGGCATGATTTCTGCTCTTTCGTACTCCCTTCTGCATCGTGCTTACCAGTCAGATAAAAATCTAACACCATATATTTCTCTCCTAACCCCAACATGGGTCCTGACCTGAGCATCAGGACAAACACAAATGGCCTAAAAAATGAGTTACAGCAGCAGAACCAGGAGGCAAGTTTCTTCTTTCTTCCTCCTCAAGAGGTTTTGGGATGTTTCTCCTACCTATGAGCTGTTGCTGACCCTTCGGGGGTATTTTTTGCAGAGCTGGTAAGGGATGGAAGTAGGCACATCATCCTAAGGTTAGCCCAGTTTGGGTAACGCCCAGCACCCCTCTGCTGGGAGAGTTAGTAAGTTGGAGGAGAGGTCTTTACCAAGAAAAAGAGAAAGGACTGTTAGCCCATCACATGATGTACAGAATCTGGTTAAGGGCAGAGACTGTGAAAAGCAACCAGAACGGTACCCCAGGGGTGGGAGACCATTGCCCAGCAAGAACAGATCTGACCCCTGTTTTAGGGCATTCCGGAGCTTCTGGAGATCCAGTTCTACAGCCGCCACTTTTACCAGCACTGCTGTCTGTGGGAAGGCTAAGCGCTGACCCGATGCTCAGAAAGCTTTTGGATAACCGGAGGGTGCTCTCCTTCCCCCAACACAAGGAGTGAGCCAGATTCACCCCCAGAATCAGGAGAAATTCGGATCCACCTCTAGGACTTACCATTTCTTGTTTCAATGAGAGGCTTTGTCCGCCCCGATGTTTCAGGCTGAGCTGATCTGCCTTTGAAGTGAGTTCAAAGGGCTCTCAAAGTGCAGGGAAGGGTTCAAAAAAAGCCTAGTTCATCTCTCCGCTCCACCCAGAAGTATCTGTTCATCAGTTATTCTGCCCAAGGCCAGCTGGCAGCCCATGCATGTGGAAGGGAGGTAGGAAGGACAGCACTCGCCAGCAGCCCTCAGTACAGAGATGTAAGAGCTGGGGAGAGGCATCTCCCAGTATTTTCTTGCTGGCGTTTGTGCAAAGATCACATTCTTAAGCTCAAGGGACAGACAGAGCAGACAACTTACCAGCTTGGAGGGTAGGTAGCATCAACCCCTTACCGCATCCAGGTCTCAAGCAGCCTGAAGCACGCAAATTCACAGGTAAGCCCATGAGTACAATACACCAGAGGCTGACCTCCCTCCCAAGAAGATTTATAGACACCATGTGCAAGGACTGCTTTCAGCCCAGGTTACTTTCATGTGCAATTAAGGAGCACAGCAGAGAGCAAGCCCTGTGCACTCTAAGAGAGAAAGCAGAGTTTGTTTCTTGTGCTATGAGCTTGTCTGCCCTCAATCCCCTCACAGCCTTCCTTGCCTTCCCAATAGGCAAGCATCTTGCATTTTAACAGTACAAGACCTGGAAAAACAGAAACCAAAACCAACACCTTTTCTTTCTGGTAGGACTGGATCATTGTCAGAAAGGGGCATCTGGCTTTTGCTACTCCTCAGCTCCATCAGTTTGCCCAAATGCATCATCCACTGCGTGCTTTTTCTGCAAAGAAAAACCTCTTTCTGTCATGACGTAGGGTTATCTTCTGGCAGCTGCTGCCCAAGACAGGTATTTCGAGTACTGCGCTGACTGCTCCCCTGGCATTCCCAGAAGGTGGGGATCACACATGGGTCTCTTGATTGCAGATGAGTTTGGATTTGGCACCTAATTTGGATGTGGGCTGCCTGTGGTCCAGAGTCAACGGCTTCCCTGTTAGGACAGGGAAGGACAGCAGGACAGCCCCAGCAGGACACTGGCCACCACCTCCCTGCCCCTTCTTTACTTAGCTCCCTTCCTCCCTTTTCATTTCACCTGCAGAGGGCAGGAGAATAAACGCTGTAGTCTTCCGTCTCTCTCATTTTCATACTGGCGTTTCTTTTAATCGAGCCCAAGCTATACAGATCAGCTGTGGCACTTAAGGTACAAATCAAGCAGCGGACCAGAACGTATATCTATTGCAAAAGACAATTCTCTAGGTGCCACTTTATTTCTCCATTCCACATTTGTTTTTAAAAGTGTCTGCATGACACTTGGATGCTGCACAGCAAGTGGCAAATCTAATGAGCGCTGATGATTTATTTGGAGGAAGAAATCAGAATTAGCATTTTGGACCATCTCAGCTAGCTACGGAGCGAGCGTATTTCACACAGCTCAGAGAGCTGCAACAGCAAAAACGTCCATCAAGGAGACCAAAGTGGCGCTTCTCCTCTTTCCACTTCTCACTTAACCAACGCCTGCGTGATGTGGTGGCAACCTGTCAGTGCTGGCCAGCGTCCGTTCTGTGTTAATCTGTGGAGCAGCCACCCACGAAAACATTCTGCCCAAATTTGCTGTTTGCATGATGCTTTTATTGATCACATAATTCAGCCAGCATTCCCGAATAAAAACTGGGAGGGGTTATTGCCAATACACCGCACGCATCCTCTGCCTACAGCTGTTTGCCTGCAATAAGAGCTCTGGACTCTGATTCTTCAGGGTGCCAGCACACGTGTGTAATGATTAAAATGTCAGTATTTCCGCAGGTGTTGGGAGGACAGGAGACATCTTTAGCTAGGATTGTATTTTAAATGGCTTAATTGCTATTCCGCTCATTTACAGTGTGGTTTCATCCAGAGCAGCTTCTCCTTCGGTTTCTTTTGCCCTCCCTAGGAGTAGCCAGGGAGTCCAGCAGGGAAGAGCATTTCGATGTTGCCTTTGAAAGGAGGAAACCAAGCTGCCTAAATCAATCAAGAGTGTGCATTAGCGATAGTATGTTCCTCTGGAGGCCTGCATTTGATGTCGTATTGACACATAGCTAAGATCAAAGCCCATCTCTGCATCCTGGCTGCTACCAGAGGAACAGCATTGGCCTTTAGGCCCCATATCTTTACAAGGAGCTTGTGATCAAGGGTGATTTCCACCTCACCCCCAAACAAGCACCTGTGAAATGTAGTTATACATCAAATAATGCCTAATGCCTTTTTCTCTGAAAAACTAATTCCTCTCAGTCTTTGAAAATGTTCTGGAAGCAAATACTATGCGTTTTTCCTTTCTGCTTTTGTAAGAAACCTGTAAAATGACAGCTCCCACTCCTGCTGAACAGGCATCAGCTGTTAACTCAGTAGGGAAAGCTCTGGATGAAATGTACAGATACTTTGGAACAATCCGGTATTGGTTTTCCTTCCTTAGAATTATTTTGCCTCCTCGGAAAAAAGAAAGCTGCTTTTTTTTTTTTTTTTTTTTTTGTGGTAATGCAGATATTGGGCTGATTCACACTGATACATTTGGAATGATTATTTTTTAATAGTCATCAGCACCTAAAAAGGACCTTGGTTCTGCCAGAGCTCAGCAGCATGGGAGAGAAGTCGACGTTTGACTAAGCCCCCGACCTCCCGTTCAAGAGAGGATAACTCCAAGCCGAGAGGTCTCAGGAGAGAGCTGGCTTTCCCAGGAGACATCTGGTGCCTCCTGCTTCTGTTTGGGCCTGAGCCGCCAATCTTTCTGCAGGTATTTCTGGCATCCCTGGATTATGGCTCTGCAGCACAGGGAAATTGGGACAGGGCGGAGGGCTGTGTCCCTCTTGAGTCACAGCCCACCCTCGGCCAAAGCTCAGGGGGACAGGAAGGCATGGGTCAATCACAAAGGACGTTTGGGTCCAGGCTGATTAAAAATAGCCTGATTTAGACCTCCTTTCGTAGGCTCTGGAAGGCTCCCTGCATAGCTGGGCTTTGCAGCCAAGTTCAAGGTCTAGTCTATATCTGAACTGGGTTATCTTCGTTCCTGCTGATAGCCCAGATAGTGCCTGGATACCCTTGATCTACCTGGGGATAGCAGGCGGAGCCACGTGCTGTCTCAAAAGTATTGGCTCCCGCGGGACCTAGCCAGCAGATTTAATTAGCTTCGTCAACGTTTCTTTTTTGTTTTCTCTTGGGGTTTTTTTGCTTTTTTGGTTTTTTTTTTTAACTTGGGAACAAAGCCCTGTATAAAACATCACCCTCCCCCACTCCGTGCTCCTCAGACACAAGCCCCACATCAGGGATAAGGATGCTCTCGGGAAAGGCACCGTGCCAAGCTGTTTACAGACCAAGGCTGGAGGAAAGTGCTTGACCTGGGTTTGCGCGGACAGTGGAGGGATGTGGAGGGTGCACAGCACGTTCCCCAAGGATGAGTGTGGTTCCTGGGCTGAAGTAACTGCAGTCCCATATGGCGAAGGGGTCAGGGCTGGCAGGGAGAGGACGAAGCCCTTCTTTACATCTGAGGAAAGGAGCGTGGGGGCTTGGGAAGGGCAGCTGTTTTACTGGGATTGACTCACTTCCCAGGGAAGTTGTCCCCGCAGGAGCCCGTGCACTGAGTGACGGAGCGTGGATGGGGTCGAGCCTTGAAACCCCACAGCTGCTGGTAGCTCTGCTCTTCCTGCCCTGGGGAAGGACCTGGCCATCCTTCCCCGTATTGTTTTATTATTTGTAGTTCTATGGGTTTTGTCTCTCCAGGGGGGCTCAGTTAATTTTGCCTCACCCTCTGTCCCCACGAGTGGCAGGGACCTCACCTCATTCAGATGCCAGGCGTCGAGGTCTGTGGCAGAAGGATGAACAAAACCCCCCAGCAGAAGAGCCCCCTTCCACCTTCATACAGGACCACAGTGGCCTGCATTGCCTGTGCTACTGGGAGGTCAAGATCCCAGTTGTGGGTTTAGGAAAGATCCTTTCCCTTCCCTGTTCCATCGTTAAAATTTCCCTTCCTAGAAAAAAAAATACTCTTCCTTTTTTTTCCCCCTTTGTTCTTCAGCCACCCAGCAGAGTTGAGGGGAGAAATTGCTACTTATCGAGCAGAAACCCAAATCTCTCTTTTTCCCTTCTGTTTCCCACCTCCACAAGAAATACAGCTGGACATGAACCCTCAGGCACTGTCCTTTAAATCTAGCCTGTCCTTTCTGTCCTACATTGACGCCGTTCCTGCAGACCTGTCTCAGGGTCAGAGAAGTCCCGCTGCTGAGCAGTGTCCTGTTGTGGCTGTGTTTGCACAGTAATTACCCCTGCTTATCCCAGAGCAATAACCCATTCCACCCACTTCTGTGGTTCCTTGAATCTGTCCTCCCACTTCATCGTGCACGTCTTGAGCAGGCAGGAGACTGCCCGGTGAGGGGAAGCGCTGCAGCATCTTGGCGTGTCTCAATTTTAAACGGTATTGAAGTTTTGGCTGAAGGCTCCAATGGGCCCGAGGGAACGGGGAGGGTGGGGGGAGGAGAGGGGACAGCAGCTTCCTGTGGATTTCAGCAAAGCAGAGGCAGAGCCGTTGCTGATCACCGCAAACACCGGCGATGCCATGAATTATGCATTCCTTGTTTAAAGAGAGGTCGCTCTCATCAATAATTGAAAGCTCCCTGCTCTGCCTTCAGCATCACATCTCCCACACCGGGAGTTAGGGAACTCATAAAATCTGCATGGACTTCCTCAAGGTGGCTAGGGCTTGATGGGGGGAGGCAGCAAAATGCAGGCAAAACAAGCCAAAAACCCTGCTGACAGTTTTGGTGCATGAAATTAAGTCATCTGCATCTGCCAGCAGCTCTGCTCCAGTTTCTGCCCTTCTCCTCTCCCCGCACCCCTCTCTCCTCCCCTCTCTAAGCCTCTCTCTGTGCACAGAACAGTACCAACATGGTACAAACCAAGGTTAGGGGGTGTTTCTTGAAGCTTTTGGCTCTGTTAGCTGAGACTTTGGGTGCTTTGCCGGGGAAAGACTTTACACTGGATGGCAGGATGTTCCCAGGGGACAGTTGGAACTGTGAGTTTTGTCCCTTTGGGAGGAAAATGATCTTCAGAGTCTGTGTCTCAGACTGTGGACATACAGTCCTGGAGCTGGGGTTGGTCCAACATTCAGGGTCTTGTAAGCCTGGCTCAGACAGGCTGGCTGCCCTGAACCAGAGGCTGCAAAATCGTCTTTTCTTGCAGAGCAAACTTTTCGAAAGGTGTGATTCTCATGCTGAATCAGGGCAGAACTGAAACCTCAGAGCAGAACTACCAAAGCCCATGTGATCCTAACCATTTCTGAATTATCAATGGGGACGTAAATTGAACAGCTTTTCAACGGGGCTATGGGAAAATCGCAGGCACCTGAACGCACACATCAGCCTTATAAACCCCAGTCAGCTGGGCCTTTCCCTAACTTTCACCTTTCTCTACCATTCACCCAACAGGTCCTTTCAAACTACGCTGCAACCCAGGGATAAAGTCACACACGTGACCTCTTAAAGTTGTACCTGAACAGTGAGGCTGCCTGGGTTGTTCTCCAGCCTGGGAATCCTTATCCTTCTCCCAACATCTGAGCTGCCCTGGCTGTAGCAAATTGAACCCTGTGTTGGTAGTTAGTCAATAGGAGATGAAGGGATTGGTCACACGTGATGGTCTGAGCCTCAGCCAGATCTTCAGCATCCGTCTGGAGCATCCAAGATGGGGTTGGGCTCTTCCTCCATGTGCTTTTCTTGTTCTCTTCTCCCAAATCCTTTCAGATCAATGCCCCCTGCATCAGCACATGAGCTTAAATGGAGACTGGATGCTGTTGTGTCCCAGGAATTGAGAAGTCTGACAAAGCAGCACGAAGCAAGAGTAGTATGAGAAACATTTTGTCCCTATCGGACTCGGCTTTGTGCTCTGTGTGTGTGTTTGTTTAGTTTTTAATGGAGAACCGAAGATTGATGGATGAAATTAAGAAGAGGGATGTGTAATTGGAAAACAGCTCAAGAAGGCTACAGGCAGCATATTGAAGGCATCCATCAAACATCCAGCTAATGTTGTTAGGGGTGTGTAACACAAACAAGGGCTGCAGGAGACACTAGGAAAAAAAGAAGAGGGAGGAGAAAGGGCAATAGGCAGAACAGGGGAAATAGCAAGGGAGGAGGAGAGCCAGCAAGAGAGTACAATCAATAATATTTGTATTGCAATCACATCCAAAGGCTCCTGTTGGGATCAGCGCAGGACTGTGCAAGCACATTAAGAGAGAGTCCCTGCCCACTACAGCTTAAACCCAGGAATTACAGGATGATCGCTGGAGATGGGTTTAGATGATCACAACATTTTCTTCTGATCTTGAATCTCATTTAATAGGATCTATTCTGAATGGGTTTAAAGGCAGAAGGAAGGTAGCTGGTTGTGCCAAGAATACACACAGTAATGCCAGCCAGCCAGGCATGCAATTAATCTGAGCCACTTAGGGGACTTTGGTTTTAATTACAAAAAGTAGGTAAAAATATGTGCAGTAAACCTCCGTAAGCCCCACTGGGGCCATCAGCAGGCTACCCAGAGGCATTGACGTGTGACTGGGTTTTGATGCTGGGTTTTCAGGAGGATGGGCTGATGCTTTAATGGACCACTTTGTGGGAAATACTCCATGCGGCGTCGACATTAAGAAAATGCAAAGGGCCTTTGTGTGGGGAAGGAGAGAAGACGAAGGCCAAAATTATTAGTAGGCCGGAGGGATTCCTCGAATCCTGGAAACAGGGAAGGAGAGAGACTCTTTAGGACTGAGAAAAGGCAGGTGAAAGATGTAAAGGAACAGAGAAGAGCACAAGCGTGATGGATGCAGGGGGCGGCAGTGGGGGAGAGAATGTAAGGTTTTAAAGCAAAAATAAAGTATTCCAAGACAGGTTTTCTGAAATCGGCCTTGAAGTCAGATTCCTCTGTGAGGTTCACAAGAGACCTGGTGCTTTATGCAGGGTTTGACTTCTTCAGCATTGCATGCTTTGGAAAAGCAGTAGAGAGAAGGTGCATGTAGAAATAAATGAGCAAGGAGCACCAGGGGAGTTGCACACACAGACAGCATCTCCGCTTGTTTGCAGCGTGAAAGCATGAACAGGGCTGGCTGTGGGGAGGAGGAGGAGAAAGAACTAGAAAGGGAATTCGTTAAAGCTCTTCTAACTCCAATCCAACTCTCCTCTGTGCTCTCTTGGTAACACAGCTGCCACTGCCGCCGCCTCCTCCTCTCCTTCCCTCCAGAAGCGACCTGAGTTTGCAGCAGCGGCAGGCCCGCTGCATAGAAACTGTGCCTGTACAATTAAGGGCTTTTATTAAAGGGAAGAAACACTGCCTGCCTGACTCTAGTGCAGGGACGTTTGTAATTGCAGGCATCCCAGAGGAAGCAAGGAGCTGTGATGACCCTGAGCCAGGGCCCAGGTGGACCTAGGAGGTCGCTGCCATTATGAGGCGGTGCAGAGCCCTCCTTGGATTTCTTTGGTGGCTCTGTCTGTTCTCACGGCCCTGAGTGATGGGAAGCTTTGCTCTGTGCTGCTACGCTGCTAAGGGAAACGATTTCCTGAAGGGAAAGCAGCCCCTGGTGTGGGTAACATCATCCTGCCCTGTGTCCAGCCTAGATCTGTAGCTTACCAAACACCTATGCCTTCAGCGCTAAAGCTTGAAAGAGGCTCTTGTACCTGCCTGGGACCCAGCCATCAGAAAGCAATGAAGTTACACCGAGCCAGCGTGTTTGCTGCACAAGGCAGCTGGCTTCACCAAAACACTCCTGTGTGCCCCTGGCCACACAGGTCCCTTGGCCCCACTTCTCGGTCCATTTTCCGTAGCTCGAAAGTGGAGGAACAGCCACCACGGTGTTCACTGAGTGAGGAGGTAAGAAGCTTTAGAGATGACTACCATGAACAGTCACTTTGGGGATCAGCAGAGGTAGGTTCCCTGGAGGGATTGCTCCAGTGTGGTGCCCTTGGTGTCTAACAAGGAATGAGCTCATGTTGCAGATATTTCCTTAACAGGGCTTGTATCTTGCCTACGAGAAGACTTGCTGAGGCACACTAGTCTTCTGTCAGATTTGGCCGAAATGGGTTTGATAGTTATTGGCGGCGGGCACTGAAGCACCCTGCAATCGCGTAATCCTTGTTTTGTCAGGAGACCAAGGTAAAAAGTCAGGGGAAAAAATTAAAAGGCAGGTCCCAGAAGGTCCCAGAGGATGATCTAGAATAGCATCCCCTGACTCTTTCCAGGAGTACTGTGTGGCTGCTGCCACTGCAAAGCAGAGCCCTTTGGGACCAGTTGTCGTGTTTCTTCTCAGACGATTCTCTAAGGCCAAAGTGGGGCAATCCTTCTTCCCCTTTGGACAGATGAAGAGCTGCTGGCCCCAGATCCTGGGAAAGGAGTTTCCTTTGCACTCAATGTGCCTACGTCTCTTTGAGGGCCTTGGTTTTAGACAACTGGCCTTCAGTGCACCTAGGAAATCCCTGGCAGAGCAGGAATTTAAAGCCAACCAATTTGAACCCGCTTTCTGCCTTTTGTATCAGTGTGGTGCCATCGCCCTCTTCCCTCAAACTGCCTCCAGCCTAGGAGAGCAGGAGGGCCCAGTGGGGCTGTGCCATCCAGCAGCTCTCCAGCTCCCAGGGCTTCCCAACAGAAATCTCTCTGCAGGAGGCTTATGGAAGTTTTATGCTCTCTTTAGTCTCCTAGGGAGCATCGCTGAGGGAGCAAGGAAGTCCACCAGAAGAAGTATTTGGAAAGAGAAAACGCATTACAGATGTTACCAGGAGGGACAGGGGATTAAAATCCAGCTATCAAACATCAGGCAACCTGCTTAGAGTGACAGCAGAAAGTCCTCAGATGGTAACAAGCAACTTTGCTCTGTGCCCTTCAGTGTTTCCGTGGGCTGCTGTTCTGCAGCAGCAGAAGTGGATCCCTCTTTTTGGAGCACTGCTGTTGTTGCTAGTGTATACTAACAGCATAGGAGATTTTATACCCAGAGAGGGACCAAAGCAGAAGTTGGAGGAAAATGTTCCCAACAGTGTGCCAAGAGCCATACAGAAGGCAGCGCATGCACTAGGCAAGCCCATTTGATGGTGGACTTCCAGAATCATCTCTGGGATCTCACGCTTTTATGACTTGCTGCACACAGGCTGTTCAGGGTCTTTCAAACAGGAGAGCCAGGACTGGGATCTCATCATGCCGTGACTATACACCAGGCCGAGTTATGTCTCTGAACGAGTGGTCTGCAACAGATGCCAAAGTACTTCAGTCTGTGTTTTCCGAACTGATCATTAATGTTGGATACTTTGTTGAAGGCATGGCTACCTTGAGAAGCCAAGGATCTGATTTCCAGACTGGCTGACTGCTCATTAATCATGTTAACTAGTGGGAGCTGAAGGTGCTCAACAATTGTGAAAAATCAAGTACAGGACTACTGTGGCTTGGCCCGTCTGTAAATAAGCCACCCCCTGTTCTTGATTATTCTTGATACTTTTGTTCTTTATATCTCTTTATTTTCTTTTAGTTCCTCTCACCTTCCAGAAGGATTTCTGAAAACAAATGTGATTCCTCAGATCTTATGATCATGTACATTACAGAAATGCTAGAAAAGAAATTAAAGCATTCTGAAGTCTGTGATTTAAACTAAATGCTGCAGTGGCCGAACACTGCAAGCCAGGAGTAGAAAGGGATATGAAATAATTAAACTTTCAGCAGGTGTTACCAGCATTGTGGAACGATACAGGCACGAGGCATGAGATTTTGTGGAAAAGTTAGTAGGTGGTACTAATTGCCTTAATGTATCTGCATAAGGGGGATGAATTAAAACTGCATGAGTGAAGGAGATGCTTGCTATCTTGAGGAGCCCTGATGTTTTCTGTTTTGTCCACTTGCACATGCAGGAACACAAATCTTGCACACAGTTTTAAAAAATTTCACAGAAGAAGCAAAATCAAATGGTTGCCACAAGCTCAGGAATGAATACCAGTCCCAGAGAAGGGGCACGTAACAGTCCTCTCTGGCTTCAGAATCAGCAACATGAACAACCCTAAAGACAGTGGGTTCATCACGGGGTGGTGGGAGGTTCTTTATAGCAACATAAATAGATAAAAACTTCTATTCAATAGCACAAGAATTGGCCAGGGCAGCTGGTTAATGGTTCGGGCCTGCAATGTTAATGGGGCTCCTTGTAAACTTATACTTAGACAAACACTTTGCTGATCAGGGCCCAACATGTTTCATGCCTCCCTCCAAGCAAGCCAAACTCAGTCTATTAGTTTGGCCTCTAGGCTTACCGTCCTAATGTTTGCGGTGACTGATATTTCAGAGGCTTTACTCTTTTTCTCTGCTCTGAAAGGTAGAGAGATGCCTGGGCGTTGGAAGCTCTCTGCAGTATGCTGAGGAGACGTAACCTTCTTACCACGCTCCTGATCGCCTTGCCATGGGCTCTTCTCCTAACCTTGTGGCACCAGTACCCAACCACCCGCTACCTCAGCCTGCTGAGAAGTAAGTACGAGAGCTCTGCTGCCAGTCTGCTGGTGGTTGTGATGATTGCTGGTGCAAACTCTTGGTAGGAGATGCTCTCTCATGGGATGGGTTAAGCAAAGACAAACTTGCCTTAAAGGCCCCCTCAGGGTTTTCCTGCAGCAGGCACACAAACTGTTCTTAAGAGCACGTGAAACATGCACCTTAGGCTGGCTTTGGGGAGAGGATGCTGATGTGCTGAGCACTGACTCCAGACAGATGTGTCCCCAGCACTCCCTGCAGAGGAAGCAGCCCAGCAGTGATTAGTTCTCTAACATCTTTCTTCTTCTTCTTCCTTCCTTCCGTTTGCCCCAGAAGAGACAGATGAGAATGTCACCTCCAAAGCTCTCCTCAACGGTACCTCTGCACTGAGAGAAGAAGGCTTCCCATCATGCATTCGGCAGCAGCAAAGCATAGGGGCAACACCTAAAGTCATCCAGAATTATGTGTACTCCAGGCCTCCCCCATGGTCAGACACTCTGCCGACCATCTTCGTTATCACCCCTACCTACACCCGGCCAGTGCAAAAAGCTGAGCTGACCCGTCTGGCCAACACCTTTCTACATGTACAGAACCTGCACTGGGTGGTGGTGGAGGACTCGCCCCGGAGGACCAACCTGGTATCCAACCTGCTGGAGAAGGCAGGGCTCAACTTCACCCACCTCAATGTGGAGACACCCAAGAGTCTGAAGCTGGGGCTGTCCTGGATCCCATCCCACACCCCAAGGGGGACACTACAGAGGAACCTGGGGCTGCACTGGCTGAGGGACAGCTTCAGCAACACCGCACCACCAGAAGGGGTAGTGTATTTTGCTGATGATGATAACACCTACAGCCTGGAGCTCTTTGAAGAGGTAAGAGCCGTAAAATTACACAGGGTAGAAAAGCGGGATACAGCTACAAAACCTCTTAAGGCCAGGTGCCCTTGCAAACACCTCTATGATAGGGCTACCATGTGGACTTTTAGCACCAACTGGGAGACAAGGGCTCTGGCATGTTTCCTAGAGCCCTCCTCTCCCACCCTGCACCTATAACGATGCAAACCCAGTAGCCATGCTCTAAAGGGCTGAAAGAGCAAAGAGAACAGCTGCCCTGGCATAGGCTGCAGATGTGAATAGCCGCTCACACAGCATTGCACCAGCTAGAGCCCCTTTTGCCAGGGACCAGAGGATACATGCTCCAGAATTTATACCTCTCCTCAGCAAGAGCTGACCCGATTTAAATAAGCACAGAAGACAAACTTCTGGCAAAGCATAAATCTACGCTGTTGTAGGGGGTGTGATGGGTAGGGGATGTTAGAAAAGTTTGACTTTCTAATCCACCTTTTCTCTTTGGCTGCCCTTCTGTACTCCGCGTTCCAGCCACCACAACAGGGCTGTGCCCCTGGGATGACAGAAGCGTGCCCAGACTTCTGCTGGAAACCTGGCTTTTGTGAGATGCCAAGTCTATTGTACACTTGCAAAAATGATTATTCAGTAAACTCCCGTGTCACCAATTTAAGCCAAACTGTACTACACCACTTGAAACAGAGAGTTATGCATTGGGACACATCTCCAGTTTTCAGAATTTTCTCTGTTAAGCTCATCCTTTCTCATTTCTTTCCAGATCCTTTCTGACAATTTCAGCAAAGCCCCACTCTTTTAGGCAGTAGCCATGGATGGAAGAACAAGGGTGGGGGGAATTTGCAGTAAATTAGGACAAAGATGCATCAGTCAGGGAGGGAGATTACTTGCCTGAGGGTGAAGTTGGAGTTGATAATACGGAGCTAGAGACCCTGTAGAAGTTGTATTTGGCATTTACAAAAATGATACAATTTTTCAAAAAATGATAAAAAGTTCACATGAGAGCAGGAAAACAAAGGTTTTCCTTCTGAGGGACTGAACACAGGCACGGAGAAGCAGTGAGTTTGGCATTCAGAGAATGTGCTGGAACAGCCTTGTGGCTCTGCAAGCTGTAGCTCTTCAAGCAGTAGCACAGGTGAACAAGAACTTGTGCTGCCTGGAGCTATGCGGTTGCGTGGGAAGTCAACGGGGGAGGACGGGTGCCAATGACAGCAGAGGATGATGGTAGACTAATGGGGTGGGACAAACGTTGCGGGGTTGAATTCTCACAGCACTGTTTCTTTCTGGCATGCAGATGCGCTACACAAGGAGGGTGTCAGTCTGGCCAGTGGCTTTCGTTGGGGGGCTGCGATATGAATCCCCAAAAGTAAGCCCAGCAGGGAAGGTGGTGGGCTGGAAAACCGTCTTTGACCCAAACCGGCCCTTCGCTATTGACATGGCTGGATTTGCTATCAGCATCAAGCTGATCTTGGAGAAGCCTCAGGCCAGTTTCAAGCTGGAGGGAGTCAAAGGAGGCTACCAGGAAACCAGTCTACTGAAGGACCTAGTGACTATGGACGGGCTGGAGCCCAAAGCAGCCAACTGTACAAAGGTGAGCAGGACAAGAGACCTTGAAAATACATTCTCCTTGCTGGGTCCTGGCTGCTTTTTCAGCCTCCTGCCATGCTCCCCCACCTTCCACTGTGCCTGCCCTGCGCTGGCACACATCAGCACCAAACGGTGCTGGGACAGACAGGCAGAGCCTGCCAAATTCTTCACAGATGCGAAGCTCAGAGAGCACTGAGGACCAGTTAGTGCTATGCACTCTAACTGTGTTAATACAGAGCCTCAGCCGTACAATTTGCACCCAGGTTGCTTCTCCAAAATCCAGGAGGATTGGCAGAGGGTTGAGTCTGGCGTTTCGGTCCAGAAAGATCCCTCCTCCTTGATACCATTTCATGTGCCTGTGAAGTCTCTCCCAGGTTCAACCCCTTTGAATCTCATGTTTCAAACAGCTGCGAGCCCCGGGTTGCTCAGGATCCCACCCGATGGATGCACGGCTCTCGGCGTTTCCATGGCATCCAGAGCCCCTGAACTCTTTGTGATTCCCTCTAGGTGTTGGTCTGGCACACAAGAACTGAGAGGCCCACTCTGGTTAATGAAGGCAAGCGTGGATTTACAGACCCCAGAGTAGAGGTGTAAACAGAGAGCCAGCTCCAGGGTGTGAGTACCCTTGTCTTTATTGGTTTTGCAAATGATCTGTATCTGTTTCATTACTTATGCTATTATTTCCTCAAAGACTGCATATACGATTGTCAGAGTAACTCCCTTACCGTGCCATCCTTTGCACAAGAAGTAGGTCCTCATCTTTATCTGCTTACAGTCTGCATTTCATACTCATTCAAAGCCTCCTTGCAGTCCACGTGGAAGATTTGCCTGCATACAAACAGACAGAAACCTGTGGTTTCACTCAATAATAACAACAAGCCAAATTCCTTGCTCCCCTAATTCTGCCAGCTCCAAGCTCTCTTTAATGTGGGAGTTGTCCTACAGAGTGTGGGAAGAGATCACACTCCTGCAGACGAGCTTCCCCCCAGCAGCCCCACCACTTCTGCAGCAGTGCTCCACGCATCCACCTTCAGTTTTTGTCCTGCATGAACAACTGTGGTGTGGATACAGCAGGGAAAGGCTGATGGGACACTTAGGTGACCTCAAAGTAGGTACCAGCAAAAAGCAACCTACACAGACTCTTACAGAGCTTGAGGGGCTTGGTACCAACAACCAGAGCTAGGAATGCATCTACTGCTGAGGAGAAATCATGAAGGTGCTAGGAGTAGTGCCCTTGTGGTCCACAGAGCCAGGTTCGGCAGCAGGAGGAGGGATTATGGCAACCACCACAGGTGAGGGCAGGCATGTATCCGAGATCCATGATATGTTCTTAGAATTAGAGAATGATGAAGAACAGGCTTCGGGGGAGCTATGACCTTCTCTGCCAGCTGCCATGCCCTCTGATCCCAGTGTCTGCCCTTGGCAGATTCCTAGCCCAAAAGTCCCAAAAGAATAAATGTATCCAATTTGGGAGTACCCAGCTCTTTCTGGAATGACTCATATCTGTGGCAAGATACAGTATGCTGAATGATTTACTACTACTTTGGAAGATATTCCAGGGCTGCTTCCAGTCCTGACCCCAATATACACCTCAGCTCAGCTCTGCCAGTAGAAATAAAACTGACAGCTTTTACACAGGTGCTTGTGAGTATTTCAACTCCTGCACTGATCTGCTGTGTGCATTTCTAGTAGCTGCATACAGCATTTCCACATCATCGCATGATCTCTGAGTGACAGCCGTACAAAGTGCAAAGCAATCCCAGCGCCTGCACACCCAGCAGCAGATCAGAGGGACAGGAGCCAGTTGCCTAAATGTAGACACCTGGTGCTGCCATAGGGACCCTGGGGTAGCCTACCTGGCCCTCCTGTAGGGCACAAACTGTGTACCTTATCTGCCAGGTTTTCATTAATATCTCAGATATCCCAGCGATCCATAAGTCATGCTAGGCATCTGCGCCTAGGCAGCAGCCTCTCTTTTAACCCGTGCTTCCGTGGAATCCACTAGCAGTAACGAGCTCATTTTACATACCCACCCACGCTGGGTCTGCAGTAGGCTACAGCTACAGTTGCCCAAACTCAGCTCATAAGGACTCAGAATCCAGTTAACTGGTCTGGGGGTACCACTTACTTTGTAAAAGGATGAGCAGGCTTATAAAAACTCAGGTTAGACCTGCCTTGCCTCCTTGGCAGAGGAGGGGTCAACTGCTCCACTACAGATACAGACCGTGGATGTGACGCTTTCAGAAATGTGCCATTTCTGTATCTGCTCTTTTGTCCTCACCCTCTCTCCCCAGCCAAACACTCAGCCACCCTCCATGAGAAACGCCACATGCCTGCTATGGATTCTCAAAGGAATGGCTCCCCCTAAGTCATTTGTTGCGGGAAAGGGAAGAGGCCAGTCTGAGAGACCAAGACACTGCCACCCATTCACGAGGAGGACTTGCACCCTTATCCAGAGCCATCCTCTCAGGGTGCTTTCAAGCCAGAGTCTCGGCTGGACCAGCTCTGTAGATTTTGAAGGAACTGTCCCACTTGCATTAGCAGAGAATTCGACCACAGTCCCTTCTGCACCAACATTTGCCGTGTGGGGCAGCTGTTCTGACCTGCCAAGCAGGCAGGTGGCATCCACTGCAGGAGACACCTGCAAGGTAAATTGCTTGGCTTGGGCAGTCGAGCAAAATCATTACATTCCCCCACTCTTAAAGTTTTAAATTGAGATCTCTGTTGATGGCTGCGGTGTTTTGGAGGTCCTTACTATCAAGGCTGGTGAGCTTCAGAACCTTGACAGACATGATCTAGATAAGCCAGCGCTGAGAAAAAAAAAAAAAAAAAAAAAGAGGTAAAATTGCTTTCCTGAGGATGTTCTGTTCTTGGACACAATGGGGAGAATATTTCTGTCTTTCCCTCCTGACAATTAGTCCTTGCTGAGGCTCAGATCAAGTCAGTCAAGTCCCAGACCTCCCAGAGTCCTCTTTCCCCTTTAATGCCTGCAGATGTGAGCCAGGCAGACATCGTATGGTGTGGGATTTGGTGCTCTGTTAATCTCTAGCTGGACCACTTGCATGGCTGCTCAGCACGTGTGCCTGCTTGGTGGATTGCCACAGACACAGTGTAAAGGGACCTGCTGATGATGTGAACTGTGGAGATCGGGCTTCAGTGGGTGCTGCATAAATAGCAGTTATTTTGTCCCAGCTGGAGTCCACTCTTTTCCTTGCCCGCATTCCCACCACCCCTAGCTGTGCCCAGATGAACCACGGCAGTTTTTGCAAGTCTGGGGAAGAAAACTCCACATGCCAAATCAGAGCAGACCTGCAAAGGGGGTGCAATAAGACACATCAGGGTTTTGCTTTTCACAAGAGACAACAAAAAGAAAAAGAAGAGCTCAACATTTAAAAAAAGGAAAGTGTTTTTCTCTTCTGCACTAGAAATTCTGCCTTTTTTGCTGCCCTGAGAACCATTAGGCAGGATCCGAGATGTGCTGGTATTGAGGCTCAGGGGTGAGATCCCCAGCCTCTGTGCAAAGTGGAGGAGCAGGAGGGACAAAAAGGGGGTCACTGACCCCATCTTCAGCTGGACAAAGGCTTTCACTGTGGGGATATTGTGGAAAATGGCCATAAGCATGGTCTCTAAGAAACACTGTGGGGACATGCAGAGTAGGAAGGGGAACGTGGAGGATGGGGGAAATCCTTGTCTGTATTGCAACAGGGGCCACAGAGCAACCAAAAGCTATCACAGCATATGACCCTGACGACTGTATTGAAACCCCCACGAAACGCAGGCTTTGGCTTCTGAGAGCAGGAGACAGAAATTAATTTCACGTCATATTTTTCTTTGTTAAAGCCCTGAAAATTATCACTCAAGACTGGTGTTATAAAAACTACCTATTGCTCACGTCTGTTTACAGGCATCTGAGAGAGAAGAGTTTGCTTAGGTTAGCATAGGACTTCTGCTGCCTTGTGATATTTGGAAACAGGGAAAGAAGTTCACTTGCATTTCAGAGCTTCCAGACAGACTGAACAGGGATCCCCAGATCTCATCCTCCTGCTCTCTCTTTAAAAAAAATACCAGAGAGGTTAAAATAATTATTTTTATGGGGAGAAAAAAAAAAAAGAAAAAAAATTCCAAAACTTTTTCTAATTCATAAATAAAATATCCCAGCTAGGACTCTGTGGTGTGGATAGAGCAAGCAGCTCTTCAGCCATATCCCCGGCCTGAAGCTGCGCCTAGTGTGGTTGAGGAACCTGGTCACTGCTGCCTGCCTCGTGTCCTCCTGAGCCAGAGGACAACCCTGTTGGAAACGTGTCTCCTGCCCTGTTGTACTGGATGTGGTATCGATGCCTCTATCTTCCTTTTACCTCATCTTGTGTTTGTTTTGACAGAGGCAGCGGGCGGTGATTGTTCCCGAAATTTGTCAGCAACCACAGCAGCTGTGCGCACTGCCTGTTCTGCCCGGCCCCCCCTCCACCGCTGGAGGATGATAAACGCCCCCGGACATAGCCACGCCGATCAGCTCCCACTGCCCGAATGGTGGTAACAAGCAGGGACAGAGATGATATGGTGCCCTGTGATCCTACAGCTCTTCACCTTTGACTTTGTGCCCCGGCTCCCATTCTCCACCTGGGAAAGGAGTGCTTCCCTTTCCCCTGCGGGCTCTGTGTTTTTAACCATTCGTTAAAATGTATTAGATGCAATCTCCATTCTCGGCTGTGCCAGCACGGAGGCTGAAATCCAGGATGGGTGCAGGTGCCTCTGAAGATCCCTCCTGGCATATCGTCAGACCTGAGCTTCAGTACAGCAGCTGCGAGCTGCAGTGGTTCAAGGACAGGAGTTGTCACAAAAGCACAAAGGTGGACCTGTCGGCCTGAGATGGGTATGCTCTCAAAACAGCTTTAAAACAAAGCTAGCCTGAGAGAGGCTCTCCCTCTGAAGGATGCACTGAGATACCTACACAGATCAGCCTTCAGTTTTGGGGGAGGGAGTTGTGCTGAAGCACCTCATTTGCGGTTTGGGAGCTCAGAAGGGATCTGGTGCTGATGCTTCAGATGAGAACTTGAACTGCCCTTGCTTCAGGTTGTTTTTGAAAATGCCATCCCAGATCCCCAGGCCCAGAGCCCTCTGGATAAAATTCTTCTCCCGCTCAGGGAGACCCAGCAGGTACCTCAAAGGCCATGCCTCCACGGCTCGCTGCAGAGACCAGAAAGCAGGGGCAAAGATGGGTGGACTTGAAAGTGTTGTTCCTAGACTGGAACCCTGCTGCAGCACAGTCAGGCACTTCATCTGCCTCGGATCACGCGTACGGACTTGCTTCCTAGACCTCCAGAGAGGAAGGTATCTCCTCTGGGGTGGAGGTGGGTGAGAAGTGCTCAAAGAAGAGGAACACTCAGCCTGCACTCGTCTCCTGTGAGAAAATCGAGGAATGTGGAGAGACATCATCAGGAAACATATCTTGAGCACGTAGATGACGACTGAAATAGCAAATGTGACAAGGTTTTCCAACTGAACTTTGAAAGGCATGTGTGGCCCCATGAAGAGAGAGGAGACAAGTGTCATGCAGAAGGGTTTCCCTTTCCCTCAATAAAACAGGAAGACAGCCAGGTGGAAGGCAGCCCACGAAGGAGGAGGTGGCAAATGAGGACCGAAGGAAGGATGCACTGGATTAAAAGCACAAGTGTTGGTACCACGTGTCTGCGTGGGGAGTGGTGTCGCTGTGACTTTTCCAGGAAGATTCCTTGAATGACCCAGAAACCCCTCTGAGCACATCCTGAAAAACATCTTTACTCAGGCCATAAGAAACAAGGCCTTAGGCATTCAAAACACATTGAGGATTTCACAGCTGGGGGGAAATTATGAGCAACTGAATCATCCCCCGCCCAAGAAATTCGGGGCTGGCAGGATACTTATTTATTTGTTGATTTATTTATACTAGAATTCTTCTCTGCCTATTCCTTGTTTAGGTTTTATTTTTTAGCTTGACATGTTCATGAAGAAAGAATATGTTCCCTTCGCCACAGACCTTGCAGAAGAATAGTAGAGCTTGGTGTTCGCTGACGAATGTCGTATGTTCTGCGCTCCCTGGGGTTTCTTTACAATGGTGTCTTAAACCGGCAAAATAATCAGAAACACAGCAAGAAGGGGAGTACAGCACAGGGAATTAGAGTTCCTTTATGCAAGAGATGTGGGTGGCACTAAGTTTCTGTCTCCTGAACAATCATAGTGAGGTAAAAACTTGTGCAAAGGAGTGCCTCGCAGCAGAAAGTCCCCATGGGATCTCAGGAAGCCTCCATGAAGGGGGTTCTTCAAAGGATACCTGAGAGTCAGTCCATGTTCCCTCATGTATGGAACGAGCAGCTCCGCATCCTGCTATGGGAGAGGGCGCTGAAGTACAGGAGGGGGCAAAGGGGGTGAGGTGCCTTCTGTCAGAGAGGAAGGCAGGAGAAATCAAAACTGGGCTGCAAATAGAGAAACGGAGGCTCATTTAGTCAGGCTTAGGCCAGGGTCTTTCTGGATGAACATACCCCACACTACAAGGCCACCCTGCCAGCCGTCTCCACATGAAGGAATACTGAATGGGCCGTGAAAGCGGTGTCTTCTCTGGGCCCCAGAAAGGTCCTTACGGAGCAAGGGTCTGGCATACTGGCAGCATACTGGATAGCATGAAGGAAGCCTGGCATCTACAAAACTCTTTTCATTCTCCATTTGTCAGAGCTTTGTGTCCTGTCCTCTGCTGGAGGTAACAGGCCTTGCACTCCAGTGGGCTTTGCTGACCCATCCCTGCCACCAGGCAGGTGGGCTCAATGCTTCTGCCCAGCATTAAACCAAGATTAAGCTCGCTTCTTTGTGGTTCCGATGAATAAGCAAGAGTGAGGGAATAAAGGATTTATGATCTTCCATTTCCCCCCTCCCCGAGATGGGCAGGGTTTCTGCCCATATGAACAGGAGGGGATATGGTGATTAATTCCCTGGCCTTTAGTCTCACGCAGGTCCTACGTAGGGTTTTGGCACTGCCGGTGTGTGTTTGGAGCAAGGGACCATTCCCATTGCAAAGGATGCCCTCCACACACATGTTTTTAGAGAGTTGTTCTCTCTGCATCCCTATAAGAAAGCAAAATTATTACTCCCGTTTTTCCCACGGGGGGACCTGGATTGCAGTGGTACGAGCTGCTGTCAGTTCAGTGCTGGTCGGAGCCTGCTCTCACGGACAGCACCATCTCCATTCTTGTCCCACCTGGGAAGAGTTTCCATGAATCAAGAAATTCTGTCAGTCACTAAATTGTGCAGGACCAAGGCCTTGTATGGAGAGTGTGGATGTACACAGCTGATATGCCAGGCTAGCAGACTTTTTGGACCTGTTCAGCACAAATATTTCTTTTCTTTGTAGAGGGACCTAAGGACAGCAAGTGCTACTGCCAGCCAAGGTGCATCAACTAAGGGTAGGGGAGTAAGAGACACCACAAGTTAAGATGGCTGTTTGTTAGCAGAGCTGGGTGGGAGAGCCCAGGAGCAGAGCAGTGGTCAGAGTTACAGGCTTCAGGGAAAGCCAATGCAGTGAATGCAATAAGGAGGGAAGCTGCAGATCAAGCCTCAAGTGTTTCGAGAAGAGAAGGCATCCCAGCGCCTGGTTTTTAATTAGCATATTAGTATCTGATATTCATGTTCTCTGAGATTCATCCAATTAACAAAGCAATGAATATTACTAACATTTCCTGTTGCAGAAAATACTGTTGATGAAGGAAAGAGAATGTCAGGAAAGTAATTTTTAATGGTTATTTATTTATATTGAATGGTACTTGAGCGCTATTAAATATGATGTGAATAGTACGACATTGCACCATTGTCTTGTCTTGCAGCGTAAGCGCTTTCTTCTTTTCCAGGAAAACACAACAGGCTCTGTAATCAAGAATGTATAGGTTTTAGTTGTTCTCATTTCAAGGGTACTCCCTTCAGTCTGACCCAAATGCCACAAGAGAAGTTCAAGTGAAAACATTTTGGTTCCCTGAGTCTGGTGCCTGCATTGGAAGATGAGGGATGATGAAGGAAAGAGACAGGAGGAAACAGGAAAATGTAGCCTAAACTCCAGTCTTGGCATCTGTAGCAGCAAGGTGTCATTTTGGTGAGGTCGTGACCGTCCCTACTGAGATTGCCCTCCAGAAGTGCTGACCACAACTCTGAAGTGGGTGGTAGTCAAAACACAGGGTGGGTCGTCAGTTCTCCATCACGAGGGAGAGGGGAAAGATGCCACAAACTGCCTTAGTGCAGCGGCAAGCTGAGTTGCACGGCCGTGCCTGAACAAGGCTGCTGCTGGCAGACAGCAGCTGCCTGAGTTCTGTGGAGGTCTACTGGATAACGTTGCAAGGTCTACTCTCTGCAGGGTGCACCATATCCACTCCAGCTCTGTTGGGCCAGCCAGCTCCCACATGCTGTCCTCTCCTCTGGGAAGAGCCAGGACACGCTTTCCTGGCAGCAGTGTGGTAAGACACAAGGGATCTCTTGCAGGAATGTGGTGACCCATCACATCTCAGGTGTCAGCAAAAATTGATCCAAGGTCATATATCTATTTGGCCCTGTCTGCTCTGTGAAAAGTCTCTCCCAGGTAGCTCTGGAGGCTGTGAAACCTCTCAAGAGTTGTTTTTCAACTTCCTTCCTCCTGGAGGAGGAGCACCTGCCCAGGGCAGGAAGCAATGGGAAGCAGGCAAGGGCAGTAGCCTGTGGCCCTCTGCAACGGAGCCCACCACATTTCCTGGGGCAAGGGGGAGACTGCCAGGAGCAGCACCAGTAGGGTAAGGAAGCACAGGCTAAGGCATTGCAAGGCTTAGTCTTCCTAACCAACTGCACGCTGTTTCAGTCCCTGCTTCTGCCAGTCCCTGTAAGCTACGACCCACTGGGAAAAATGTACAAACTCTCATTGGGGCACTAGATGTCAGTCCAGTGGGATCAGGTAGGGAAACTAGTCTCTTGGTTCCTCCTCCTGTCTCCAGACTGGAGGAGAATGGATGGGCCTATATGACAGGAGCCCACTGTTGGCTAATCCACAAGCCTGGGAGAAGCTAGTAGACCAGGTCCTGTTTATAACATTCTCACTGACTTACTTTGTCATTTGGCCAAGGTATATCATATCAGCTATCTGTAACTTTGGGGTTTTTTAACAACAGGGACCAACCTCCCAGAAACATGGAAGCACTTTTAAGACTCTTTGAGGAAGCATTGCTAAAAATTTAGCATACTAGGGTACAAGCCAAATCCATCCCCGTGTAATAAAAGAAAAATCACATTCACAAAGGTGTTGCTTGAAGTGCAACGTGAAGTTTACAAGCCAAGATCCTGTGAAAGGCTGAGAAAGAACTGCTGTGGCCAAAGGCACCTGAAGCGTCCACCCCACTAGAAAACCGTCACCCTCAAAAAAGAAGGACAGCTCTGCTTGGCTACGGTGGCTGATAGCCCCTGCAGTGCCTGTACAAGGATTAATGTTACCTTCCTCTGCCCTTGACAGAAAGCCCAGGGACTGGGAGGGCAGTGGATAAGACCGACACTACCTGAGCACCCTGCTTGGTATCACTGTGTTACACCAGCACATCATTCCTCCCCTCCCCAGGCCCTGCATTTTCAAGGCCAAGCTTCCCAGCCACTCTGCCGCATTTTCAACAGGGATCTGCTGCAGGTCCCAGGAGAAAAAGCAGGGAGCAGAAGGGGAAAGAGAAAGAGCAAGGAAGAATGAATGTTACTAAACGGAGCGAGGTACTTCTGTCAGTCTCTCATCATGTTTGGGGCTGATTGGAGGTGAAATTGGAGGAAGGGAATCCCCCTCCCCTGGGACAATCCAGAGGCTCTTGCACAAACTTAATTTCAAGCTCTGTTGAAGATGGTGTTTGTCTTTTTTTTTTTTGTTTTGGTATGCATTCAATTTAATATCTCAGGCAGACATGTGAAAATGAGAAAGGCAGACGTTTGACTTTGAAGACAGCCTGGCGCCTGCTTCTTACAGATCTGGTCTCACATTGTTTTCCTCCATCGCTACCCTCAATAAATCTGTGCTCAGGGGTTGCTAAAATACCCACCACCTCCCTTCCACGCTTCGGTGGAGACGGTTAAATTATTTTTTTTTGCATTTAAGCAATCTGATCCATTTTTAATTCAAAACACGCCCCAGCTTTCAACAGCTCTGTTTAAGGCAGGAGCACTGTGACCTTGAAAAGGCTCAGACCTGCTGGCACCGTGAAGTTCTGATATGTACTCTGCTCTCCAGTCCATACTTGCTTGCTCTTTTGTGAGGAAAAGGCTCGTGGTGGTTTCTCAATCACCCGTTTTGGTGATGATGGCTGAAGGGGAAGGAGAGGAACCACATTTGGTTTTGGAAGACTCCTTGAGGGAGACGTTCCTGGAGATTCAGCTCTCCCAGCTCACACAGAAACGGTGTTTCTGTTCTGTTCAGAAACATGTGCCGTTCTCTTCAGCTCCTCTGCAGACAGTCGATTCGGCTAGCTGCATGTCAGTTTTCCAGTCTTGAGAGCATATATACACACAGGTAAAAACACAGCTTGGGGTAGGCTGTTGCCTTTCCAGCTGACCTGCTTCTTGTGCCCAGGAACAGACACAAGGTCACGATTTTTACAGCTAAGCCCTGACTGCTGGGAAGTTAGCAGAGCTGCCGGCACAGAACAGTTCCAGCGGGTCCAGCTTCTCCCTGCCTCCGTGACAGACGGAGGCAGACAGGCCTTGCCCAAGTTGTTCCTACACTGCGATTTCCGACAGTGACCCAAGGGAGGATCGCAAGCAAAGCATAAAAGCATAAAGCAGAACCAGGCTCTGAGACAGTTGCTGTCTGCAACCCCGGGCAGACGGACTGACAGCGCAATCCCGTAAGCCCCACCTCATTAAGAAATCAGCCACTAAAGAGATGGGTGTAAAAGCCAAAACTTTTATGGGCAGTGAGGCCATGGCGGGAGGTCCCCCGCTGTGGAGGCTGCGCTGCTGCGGTCCCTTCAGGCGCAGGCAGAGAGTAGTGTATTCACCTCAGCTTCTCTCTCGCCGCTCGGTTCAATAAGCGGTTCAGAGCCGGGACAAGCGGCTGCGGGTTGACAGCGGGCCCCGACCCGGCTCCCCTTCGCCCCACAGCGCCGCTACTCGGCCGTTACCCGGCGGCCGCTGAGGGCGCCCCAGGACTACATCTCCCGGCATGCCGCGCGGGGCGCCACGGCCCGGCCGGGCTCCGCCCTTCCCCGCTTTGCATGCTGGGAGCCGTAGTCTTGCCGGAAGGCGGGAGGGGGTGGGCGCCGGCTGCTCCGCATGCAAACTGCGGGCGCGCGGCGCGGGGCGTGGCCGCGGTGGCGGCTGCGCGAGGGTTGTCCGGTAAACGGCTGCCCCGCCCCCCCGGGCCGGGGCCGAGCGGGGGAAGGTCGGGCCCCCCCCCGGGGGCCTCTCCCGGAGCCGCCCGGGCGTGCTTCCCGCGGTTGCCTCTGCCTCAGAGCGCCCGTCACGGCGGGGGTAGGCGTAGGGGTGTGGGAGGGCGGCCGCTGCGCCTGTGCCGCTGCCTGCCGGGCTCGGGTGCCGCTGCCCCCGTGGCTCTTGACTCTCTGCGTGGGCTCGAACGGCTGTTCCTCTCCTTCAGTCCGGCTGGCAAGAGCTCGTAGCGGGAAAGGGGTGGCCTGGCTGGCAGCGTCCTGACGACGCCGTGCTAGAAGAGCAGGCTGCCGCCTCAGAAAGTTTGAAGGAGGAGGAGGAGGAGGAGGAGGTCGAGGTCGTACGTGCACGGCGGTGTAGCCCCGGCGGCAGAAGGGCAGCGCGCGGGAAGGCAGTTCAGCTCCTCACCGGTCCGAGCGCAGAGCATGGGCTAAAAACGATGTCCCTCTCTCGCGTCGAAAATCCTTGCTTTCTGCTGTTTCTGTTTGTCTTCCAAGCAATATTTATCCTGATACTTTACCGAGGTGGGCCTTCAAGTGTATTCCGTGGGTTTCTAGACCCGCATCAGGTTCAGGATTACTCAAAAACTCACGATGTGTACACAAACCTCAGCTTGTTTACCCAAGCTCCTAACGAAGAAGCTATGCCGTACTGCTCCGTGCAGTCGCCAATATTCGGTAGGTATAAACCGGTGGTGTTTGAAATAGCTGCTTTGGTATGTGATTGCACTCAACACTTTGTAAATCTAGGTTGTGTATTTTTCAAGCTTTTCCACTTTAAAAGCAGTATACTGATGTAATACTTACACTAAAACTTTCTTGTGTTAATTAACTCGTTTTTATTGGTTATACAATGAAAAGTATTTTACTGACCTAAAAACTTACCGTATTAAGGCTTTGGCTACATAGCGATGTAGAACCCGAGTGAAAACAGTGCATGGTGTTAATACCAAGTTAGTAACGCCTTTTTTTTTTTTTTTCTTCTGTGGTCCTGTATAAAATGTGCCACCAGTTGTACTTTGGTAACTGCAAAATTTTGACCTCTGACTTACTGTAACTCCTGGGTTCTTTGTCTCAGCCTTGTATCAAGCCTGTGGTCTAATATAGATTAAGTTGGCTTTAAATATCATTTGTATGAGAATGTAGCTTGGCACCTTGCTCTTCATGGTGATCTTTTTGGCCTATGATTGTTACGTGTCCTTTAGACTTAGAAACTTCTCCTTTAGACTTGAAAGTCTGGTCACAGCTTAATTTGTATTTACACTAGGACCACATCAGAGCTGAGCCTAGAAGTGGCATTAATCCAGCTATTCCACTGCTAAAACAGTTGAGAAACTTTGAAGTAAATACAAAGTCAAACCCATAAAACAAGTTTGCTGGTAGTGATGTGGTACGTCTCTGATAACAGCGAATCTGTTTCACTGAGCCAGCCAAGAATGGTTGAGTTCTGTAAGCATGTGCTTACAGATGGTTTGGGGATGCCTACTGAGTACTGTGTAGTAAGTTACCCTCATCTGCATGGGTTTCTGCATATCTAAGTCTTGCATATACCTAGTCTGGGAGCACTACTTAATAGTTGCCCTGCTGTTCCAGGAGAGCTAATCACTGCACGTGGAGCACAGGAAAGAGCAAATGGCTGACCTTGGTTCACAGGTGGAAGTATGGTGGAAGGCCAGGGCTGGGGCTACTCTTGTGTCAAGTAGCTTACTGAGGTTAAAGAACTCTGCTGGGATGCTTTGGATGAGCCTTGTTAGACTGCAATCTTTGTAATCATGCTTGTTCTGTTGGGAAGTTTTTTTCCTTCCTCTGTTGCTGAAGTTAAATACATGCAGTATGTAAGATGAAATTGTATGATAACTTTTGGGTATGTGCTTCAGCATTTCCCTTGGAAACAGCTCTACTAAGCAAATACTGAAACACTAATAGTACTGAGCCTTTTTGCATAGGTGCCAGTTGTAATGGTCTTAGTGTGGTGTCTCTTCATTACTAGCTACAGTCCCTCAGTTCTTTTAGGAAGCTACAATTTGTGTTTCCAACTTCACTGTTTTATTTGAAAAGCACAGCAGAAATGTGCTCGCACCCTGCTTGTCTCCCCTACTGACGAGAATCTGCTGTCCTGGAAAAGAGTCAAATCGGAAAGCTTTGGTCTCGGGGGGGGGGGGAAAGAAAGAAAACCAAACCTAGGTGCAACTCTGTGCAGCTTGAGGTAAGCAAGAGCAGTGACGTATATGGAGGAGGCAGACGCAGAGTAAAATTACACTAATCAGTGCTCTTAGAGCTGTGCAATCTTTTTAAGACCTCATCTGCTGATGCCTGAGAGGGCTGAGAACAGAGGGGATTGGCCTGCATGTGGTACTTCAGAGCTAAAATGAAAACATAATATTAGTTATAGACAGAAACAAGCAGTAAAGTTGACTGGGAGAAAAAAAAACATGAGGCAAAGTAATTGTGGAAGTTTTACTGCATAAAAAATTGAAGTTTAGCATTTGAAGCATTGTTGCTGTGAAACAAATAATTTGGAGCATTGATACGGATTCAGCTTAATAAAAATGAGCGCTCTGCTATAACTTAACTTTTACTTGGTGATAATTCCCTTTAAATATAAGAAGTAAGTTATTCCTTCTAGTGTTACTATATGCCAGCCTCTTCTGGGTATTTTTGGGGTTCTGCTCCCCCATGTCCCCTCTCCCTTTCCCCCTCCAGAAATGCATGCTACTCGGCAAGGTACTTGCCCTTTGTTTTGTATGTAATGGGCACATATGACTAGATATATAAATACTTTATAAATGTCTTGATTGGTTGTTACCATCTCTCATGGGAATGATCTCTCTTGGAAGCATTATATCAGAGAGAATGATGCCTTTTAATATTAATTTCATAAACTCCATTAAATGAGATTTCAAATCAATTCTTGAGGACTCCGGTCTCCAGTGCAGAGCTGGTAATAAGTCACTGTGTCCACTCCAAAGCGTGTTAAAGTAACTGGAAGAATGCCAAATGGCTTAAATGGTTTCTGCATCAGGGCTTTTATGAAGCACACCACTTTTTCCACTTATGTATCTAGTAGATCATTTTGATAACTGTTTAAATGTAAGATCAGCTTGCAGCTCATCTTTTTCCTGCCTCGTGAATCTACAGCATCTTGGTTCTTCCAGGGCTGTGGAGTAAGAATTAAAGTATAATTGCTAAACATCTCTGCCTTGGAGGAATTAGGCTCTTGCTGACTAATGTTACTTTTTTAATGCCTAGAGTGTCCCTTGAACCTTTTGTGCCTGACAACTTGAAAAACATTGTACTAGATAGTCAGAGTCTTCATTAATATCGTGAATAAATTACTGAAGTTCTTTTAAAGGTTAAAGTTTCCACATAACCAGTTGTCGTTTTCCTCCTTTGTTTTTGGAAAAAAAAAATATATATATTATACGCTAGAGTTGTGCTTACTCAGACTTAACTAAGTAGCTTAACTTGACTAAGTAGCATTTAAATTAAAAATCTGACTTTCTTATGTTGCACACAAGAGGTGGTATGTGTTTCCGTTCATCTTTTCCCCTTACTAGGAGGAAGCTTGATGCTAGAAGACTCAGGTGGTTTTGGTTTTTGTTTTGGTTTGTTTTTCTTTTTTAAGAGGTACCTTACTTCACGTATAGTTTGTGCTGAACAGGTTGGTTTGGCCCTTGAGGACTTCACTTGTTGCAAGTTCTGTCTGTAACACTGCTGTTTTAAATAGGCTCATGCGATGGAAGAGGTTTTTTCCAAGCCCTTCTTACAGTAGTTACTCGCTTTCACTCCCATCTGTCATAACCTTTTCATGCGTGTGACCA
Source organism: Gorsachius magnificus (assembly GCA_034008185.1). NCBI lineage: Eukaryota > Metazoa > Chordata > Aves > Pelecaniformes > Ardeidae > Gorsachius > Gorsachius magnificus. The sequence continues at coordinate 129,094,747 of CM067081.1, forward strand.
TCTGTTGTGGTAATGAGTAGCTCCTGCTGCATTTCCTAATGGATGCTCTCCTACAAGAGTTTCTTCTGGATTTAAAGAGAAGGAAAAAGGTAGTAATGCTGAGATTTATTTTCAGCTGCAGTTGAAACAGCCTTGTATTCGGTCATTAGAAACTGGTGCTTAAATTAAGGCTGTTGGTCTGCTTTTTTTTTTCTTTCATTCAAACAGTGGTAGAAGTATACAAATATGACTGTTAATGTAGTGTGTGGTGCTGCGCTTTCTCAGTGAGGTGTTCATCCATGCTGCCGTTCCTGTTTGTTTAGCTCGTGTAAGTCCTGCTTATTCTGGTTGAACGTGGTAATTATAGCTGCTAACTCTAAATGTCTAGCAAGGAGCTCAGAAGTCATGTAGTTTCTTTCTTAAGATGGGATAGATCTAGTCAAAATCAATAGATCCTCCTGATACGAAAATGTGTTGCCTGGAAAGTAAAGCAAGTGGGGAGTATGCTGTCACTGGCACCAGCTAGCAGTACAGACAGACAGTTGTGAGTTTTAGCTCTACACGCTGAAGTTTCATTAAATGCCCTCTGTGTGATGGTACAGGCATGGAAAGAGCTTAGGAACCAGGCTATGGAGAAATTGCTTGGACACTTCAGGGTGTTGATTCTGTACCTTGTCTGAATTGGGATCCTGTGCTTTTCTAGCATGTCTGAGATGGACTTGTCCTCCTTTCCCAAAGCTGCGCTTTAGCAGTTCTATTTTTCCCTATTTTGTCCAGCCTCCAACTGCTCTGTTCACATCTGGGGTTTAACTGGATTACAGTGCATTATTAACCTTTTGTTGGTTGGGTAGGAAGAAGACCTGAGAGCCAGAATGTAGTTTATAGCCAAGGAGTGTAGGGCAGCCAGCAGTTTTGGGGATATGTGTCACAGACTAACTTCCTTTTTCTGTGCTTCCTTGGCATGTGTTAGATTGAGTTTCTGAGCTGAGCTGTTTGAGGTATGGAGCCAGGCAGCTCAGGAGCTCGAGACATTTTGAAAAACCTGAAAAATACAGATATTACCCTCATGAATCATATGATTGGGTATGGAAGGAGACAACAGGAATGAAACTGGTGCACATTATTTTACTCGTACCCTTATGCCCAAATTTAGATTTGATTTTTTGGAATTTAAGGATTATTGCTACAGAATCTTACTCTGCAATTACAGAAAATAAACCCCTGCCTTTGTGAGAGAACAAAAGGGATTAATTCCCTTTCTTGTATTTTCCTTGGAGCAATGATCTGGAGTTGAAATCCAATCTGAATATAACATTTCTTTAGCAAGATCCAGTTGTCATCAAATCAGTGGTTAATGGTGCTTTAGTTAAAAGATCTGATAATAGGGAAGTTCATAAATCTAAAAAGCAGCATAAATTATAGGTTAAAAACAATGTTGGACTGGAGTGTGGTGGTCTTAAAGGCAGAACAGGAAACTGTCTGCATAGAAGTAGGTAATAACATCATAAAATCTTAATGATAAATGTGACCTAGATTCATGGTCCCACAGCATGATTCTCTGAAGAGCTGCTCTTCTGTTGCAGGTACAAAAGCATGGCAATGTACTCTGGTTTCCTACTGAGGGTAGCACAGTCAGAATCAAATTCCCCCTATGTTTTAGATACTTAGGGAAGGATTGAAAAGCGATCCTTAAGAGTCAGCTATTACAAGATGACGAGCAAAGTTCAGGTAAAAACAAACAAAAACCAACCAACAAAAGCAAACCATGAAGTGGGATTCACAGGCGCTAGACCTTTTTGAGAGTGTGAGGAATGGGATCCGTGGCCGTTCAGACCGACCTTTAGGAAATGCCATTATGTGTGTTCCTTGCAGAGGAAAAGGAGACAGCGAGTATAGGTTTGCCCATCAGAAATGTGAGGTATACCAACCTCCACATACTAGCAAAATGTTTCCCTGTTCTGAATGGACAACTTGAATCTTAGGCTGAATTTAGTCCCTAAGCCTTGTTAGTGCTCCAAAAACCCCAAACAAAACCACGGAGGGATGTTGCTTCCTTCTGTGTCAGTTAAACAGGATGTGGGTGAACACGGGCTCAATGTTTTTTGTTAGAAATATAGTAGAGACTTGAATGTAGGATGGGCTGTAAGACTTACCTAGTGGACTCACCTGCTTAAATATTAATTATACTTAAGACACACCTGTACCTTTCCCTGCTCAAACGAAAGCTACTAAACACCAGGCCTCAATATTTGCTCTTCTTTCTCAGGCTTAAAGATCAGAAGCTTTTTGAGAGAAGAATTTATTTCAGTGGTTTGAGAAGGAGTCTGACTTACAAGATACTGGAAACTTGCTTTAAGACAGCCATAGGAATAGCTGTGAGCCTGGATGGAAAAGGAAAACTTATTTAAAAAACAAAGCCAAACTGAAACCCAAAAACTTGCCTCATAGGCTTCTGGTGACAAGAAAAATATTTTGTCTTTGGGTAGTATGGCCTGCAGAGAATTGTTGGTCCTACTTAAAGCTGTCATTGGAAATTGTCAGCTTTTAACTGTGATTTAAATAAGGGTTTCTTCCTAATTCATTTAAGTAATAGATTTTAATCTTGTTCTGCATTTGTGCTTTATTTTTTTAGAAGCTGATAGTGGTTGGAAACCATTAAGACACACTGATTTGTGTATAAATATAACTCTTCTGCTGGTTCTAGAACCTTTTCTCACTACCCAGGAGAATGGCATTTAAATAATTGTAGAATTTGTTTGTTCATATTGTAACAAAGTGAGACTTGCGTTAAAACGGTGATTGATGCTTTATATTGATTCTTACTTGTGACTTGTCAAGCTTTTTCCATCTGAAGAATGGAAGAATTCAAATAAAAATGCAGAATTATTTTTATTAATTAGGTAAAAACTGTTAAACATACTGGATATGTTTTGCATTTAAAATCAAGGTGCTGAGTAGAGTAACTATCATATGTAGTTTCATACGTAGTTTCTTTTGTGGCCCTGCGCCTGTTGCTGAAAATACATATCTCCCGTCTTCCTTTTCAATTCTGTCAGCTGCTTCTCTCAAAATTTTGAAGTACTGCCTGTTTATCACTGTGTATCACATGCCCTTGTGGCATGTGATTATAACATCTTACTGAACTTGAAACTTCTTTCACGATAAAGCTAACATGTCCTAAAGCATTTGTATTCATCCAGGCTTTAAACTATTTCTTACCCACCCTGCTGAATATCCTTTTGGACATCTTTGTCCTTGAATCTCCTCTGAAAGAGGCTGAAGAGACCTTTTCCATATGGGTAGCAAAAGCAGCTATGTCTGTCCGTCTTGATTCACTGTAAGAATAGCATTGAAAATGAATACATTTATTCGAGGATCCCACCTAAGTGACAGAAGGTTTGCTCGTGTAGTAGGCAGCCAATACCAGGAAGAAGCACGCTGTGCAAGAGCCCAGTGAGGCTTGCTGGCTGTGTCGGGACTTGGGGTGCCTTTCCGGCAGGTCGCCTGGTGCTGAGCCCAGCACCCCTCAGTGTGGAGCCGTGGGGAGGTGACCAGCAGGCAGTGGTGGAGTTCATCACGTGGGTACATCTGCGTGGCGTTGTTAACTGTTCTGTGCTAGGGTAGGGCTGGTGTCTTTAAGTAGTAAACGTATGTAGATAATCTGATAGGCTTCATTGAAGTTCGAGAAACATTACTGATCTTACTTCTTTTTTTTCCCTTGTCTCTCCTTACAGTTGGTCCGCTAACCATCACCTTCAGGGTGCTCCCTAGTGAGAGAATGATCATCAAAAAAAATCCTTTTGTTCAGTCTGGTGGCCGCTACAGGCCACCTCACTGCTTGGCCCGCTACAAATCAGCCATCCTTGTAGCCTACAGGAACCAGGAGAAGTACCTTCACCATCTTCTCTACTATATTCATCCTTTCTTGCAGCGCCAGCAGCTCAGTTATAGTATCTACCTGATTCAGCAGGTAAATCTAAATCGTATGTGCCTGGTGGTGTAGCTGAGCTCCCCGGTTAAGGGTTCAGATCTGACCAAGAAATGTGAATCTTCTGACGTGGAAGTACTGCTTTATGCATGGGTTTCAAGCAGGTCAGGTACATGCTGTCCCTCCTCCACGGCTGCTAATCATTGAAATATCATACCGCTTGTTGAGATCATCATTCTGCTATTGATTTGGTTCTGGTTTGGTTTTTTTTTTTTCTTCTAGAGGGATAAAGTTGTCATTAAATGGTAGCTTGTGTTCTCAGCTGTACAAGAGCTCAGTGTGGTTTGTCTGTAGCTTGTCAGTGTGGCTACTGAGCAAAACTGTTGAGACTGAATGCTAAAGTGAAGTTGCATGTTTTTAGTCTGTATCAAATAAAAATATCTGATGTGACCCTGCTGTGGGGCAGCCTGTGCAGGCCAAACAGCCATTTTTAACTAACAAGGACAGGTGTTGCAAAAGATCAGTGGTTAGAGAGCAAGTTTTGGATTCATTAATTAAAACTGGTAGTTGATTGGGAGGGAAAAGAAGCTTTTTTGTTTGACCAAGATCTTCCCCCCTTCATTTCTAAGCTTTAATAAGTAGTCATCAGGGCAGAAGTGTTAATGTGCATATGTACATCTGAGGATTGATTTATTGGTCTCATAAAATTAAGTCAGCCTTCTTCAAGTGCCCATGGTATGTAGCCCATGATGCAGCAAAGCTTACAATTGCTGAGAATATTGTGAAGAGAATAGGTGAAATTTTCAGATTCTGGGGCATGAAATTTACAGCCAGTATTGATTCATTCCAGTGTCATTCAGCTGAATAAGGCATTTTTACTAACATAAATTTTAATCATAGTCATTGTTGTTTTGGTGAAGAAATGCATTTTTTTTTTTTTCTTTTCCAGGTAGGGAATGGTACATTTAACCGAGCAAAGCTGCTTAATGTTGGTGTCCGGGAAGCCCTGAAGGATGAAGACTGGGACTGCCTTCTCCTGCACGATGTCAACCTCGTACCCGAGAACGATTATAATCTATATGTTTGCGATGAATACTATCCCAAGCATATGGCTAGTGCCATGGATAAGTTTCAGTACATGTAAGTGCCTCCATTTGCTTTGGACGTGTGCATTTTAATTGGTTCACTTTCTGCATAGAAAGTATGAATGGGGACAGTGAAAGAGACAGCCTTTAAGAGGGTTCCTGTTTGTAGTTTTGCAGTAGTGAGTTCCCCAGAAAAGGGTATTCTTGACCTAAGCGTGCAATCTTGAACAGTTCCGCTGTCTGCAGTTCACTTGGCTGCAGTTCCCTGTTCCGCTGTTAGCTCAGCTTGGCAAACGACTGGCAGATTTCTGTTTGCCTTTCCTTCCAGAATAAAAATACAGGGTGGGAATTACTGGATGATGTGGAAGACGTGCAACAGAACGCAGGTATTTTGAACTGACCCAAGATGTGGACTTCAAAACCAACTTTACTTTGGTCTAAAGGGGGGAGGTGGGGGAATGGAACATGATTGGAATTACACGGGTGTTGGTATTTTGGGTTTTGGCAGTGTCTGTAAGATGCATGATGAATACATGTGTGACTTGAATCACATTGTTAGTTTGTGGAGGACAGGTATTACCCTTCAATATTGATGCTTTTTTTTTTTCTCCTTTCTCATTTAGTCTGCCATATAAGTCCTTTTTTGGGGGTGTATCTGCTCTGACTCCAGAACATTACATGAAGATGAATGGGTTTCCAAACACATACTGGGGAAGCGGTGGCGAAAATGACGACATTGCTACAAGGTACTAAGGCACAGGACAGGCTTAAAATAGAACCAAGCTGGCTGATGAAATACATAGCATTACCCTAAGAAAGGAACTAAGATGTTGTTCCTTAACGTCCTTGCAGTACCATTATAATCCAAAATGCTATTGGGAATGGTTAATGTCAGAAGATGCTCAGAATCTATGAATCCAGTCATTGTGTGCTGGGAGGACAAAGCTTTCCTCAGACTCTGGAGGGTAGAAGGTTACTTCACATCCTTGGACCTTCAGTTGCTCTGGAGTACATCCAAGGGGTTATAACCACCAGTAGTTGACAAGTGACTTCCATTGACATGAACAGCCCCAAGGAAAGGAAGGAATCTGCAATCTTGACAAATAAGAAACCCAAGAAGGTGCTTACTGATTCTCGGGCACTTGGGAATTTAAGTTAAGTGCACCTAGGTTGCTCCAGGTAGTACCTAATCAGCAATATCTGGAATTAAGGAACAGAAGGAATTATAACTTCTGTCTTCAGTGCTGGGTGATGGAGAAGCTTGTGTACTATTTGTCAGTTGGTGACAGCAAGATCTGATGTTTTTTTCTTGTACTTTGTTGCCATGGCAGCAGCATGCTATAGAAGTGAAAGTGAATACAATGAGTTTAGTTCCAGGTACGCTGCCTAATGCGAATTCTTTAAGTACAAAATCATGGCTGTAGCTTCTTTCTTTATTCAGCTTTGTAGCTGCGCTGTGCACCTTCATCATCCTGCACTGAGGCAAGCTCGTGGGGAGTTTATAAAACTAAACTGACAATAAAGCCCTTGTGTGGGGTTTTGGTATTTTTTTTTTTTTTGGTCTTGCACAGTGTGACAAGTTGCACAGTTTCGGTAGAGTGTTCTGTTTGAGGACTGTAGGAGTTTTTACAAAACAGTATTGTTCTGGGAATTGAAAGTCAGATTTAACGTCGAATTCTTCCTTTTCCTTTCAGAGAAAGCTAACTAAAGGGTGTATGATTATTTAAAGATCCAGCATTTACTAAAGGAATGGAATGCTAGGAAAACAGATCTTTAAATCAAACACTACAGTGCTGGGTCTATTCTGCTGTTCTTAGTACAGCTTAGGCATCCAATGGGGTTTTCAGGACCAGTGGTAGAGAGTCATTCCAGCTATGCGTAAGAGTGCACTTTCTTACAGAAATCTCTTAAGGCAAGTGGGTTATGTGGATCCCAAAATAGCCCTTTCTTGAAGGGAAGTAAATAATGTGTTGTTTCCCTGAAAACTTATACTAATGATTAGCAGTGTTGTGGCCCACAGGTACACGGAGGCCACAGACAGTGCCTGTTAATGATTTATTCACATACTGAAGTCCCAACCTGCAGAAGTTAGGAATGAGCTGGCTGGTTCTGAGTGGCCAGCTTGATGCGCCTACTGGGGTTTAGATTTTAGGAGGTGCTCAAGCACTTCTTACCATGTAGCAACAAAATCCTGTGTAAAGATTTTATTTTTTTTTTTTTTGCTGGGATGCTGCTTACTCAAGTAGAGTTAGTGGAAAAAGCCTGCTGGCTGCTACTTATAGTTGGCAGACTTCAGTACCCTGTAATATTAGTCCTAGCAAACACCAGGATCTACCTTCTATTAGAAGAAAACGCTGCTCTAATTGGAACCACTTATGTGTTAACATTATCAACTACAGGAAGGTCTGTTGGGTGGTTACTTAACAGTAAATGAATGTATTAACTGTTTCACAGTATGGCTTTAGTTAATCTTGCAATGCAAAAACTGTAACAGCAATGCTAGTTTAGCATTCTTACTTTTTTTGGGTTTTTGATTGAATGTGCAATGTTCAGAAAACAAGAAACCTTGTCTAAAATGCAGTCTGAAATAATAGTATGTTGTACTGTCAATGAAGTGTTGTAATCATTTGATGGCTATAGGCTAACAAATATTTTCAGTTCTGTAGCCTCTTTCAGCTTTGTAACATTCCTGCTTCAGTGCAGCTTGCTGCTGTACCAGATCGCAAGGGAAGGGAATCAACTGTTGCAAACATGCCAGTTAGGTAACCTCAACTGAGCAAACATTCACTCTTACATTCACAGCAATTTTCTCTGCATAAGAGCTGCCCTGTGATAACAGAGGTTTGCTAGCCCAGGCACTATTACAGGCACTTTTGATTGGTAGACTAACATAGATGCCATCAGGAATGGGTTATCTGAAAGTCAACAAAAATGTTGGTTTTAGGAGCTCTGTCCTGGAATTCTGAGCCTTCGGTTTACTTTTTTCTTATCTGTCCTGCAGCTGAGCAGCTCAGATTGATTTGTTTGGTACCTACATTTATTGCTAATCTTTTATGAAGCTAGTCCTCTAATCAGGCCAGCTGAATGAATGGCACTTCTCAAAGAAAAGAGGGGGGCTTAATCTGGATCTGAAACTCAGGACTGGCTTCTTTTCAGAAACTGCAAGTTTGTGGGAGGGGAGGGGTGTAAGTTTAGGTGTTGGACCTCTTGGCAGTAAAAGCTCTGCTCTTACAAGGAAGTGAAAATAACGCTCAGTTGTCAAATTCATGGGAATTGCACTTGAGTGCTCTGTATGCTGTGGTTCATTCCCTGCTTGCTATAATCTTCTTTACCCCATTGAAGTGCGCTGCAGCTTGAAGCTTTCTAGCCCAGGCCTGGCTAGAACCTGTTAAAGATAATGCGGCACTGTGGTGTTAAACTCATGCCCTTCAGCTTCTACATTTTGCTTTGATTGCACTAACGCTGAAGATCATCTCTGACTTTTTGAACTTCCCTATAACCATGGCATCTTTATGCCTAAGCAAACATTTTGTTTGTTGTTTTAAAGGATTCAGTTAGCAGGCATGAAAATAGTCCGGACATCACCTTACCTTGGACGCTACAAAGTGATGGACTACAATGAAGAGACAGAGACACAGGAGCCCTGGGGAAGGTAACGGTTCTGGGGTGGGGGCAGTTAGGAGGCTACTCTTTGCCTTGTGGCAGGTTGACTGTTAACCATCATCTTCCTCAGAACAGGCAGTAAGTATACCTAATGTTGCTGCTTGTTTTTCTGCTTTAATGGGGCTAAAGGCAGCTGCCAGTCAGTTTCAACTGAATCATTCTGCTCCTGTCTGCATGTGAAGGGCTTCTCCTAGTTTCCTACTTTTTTCCTATTGTTAAGGACAGGTGCTAGCTAGGAAGCTAACACATATCAGACTTAAGGATCAAATTATTCAGGGAATAAAACTTCAAAAAAAAAAATACTGCCTGCCTTGTAAATAGGGAGAGTTCAGTTTGAAGAGGCACTTTGTTACAACTTCCCTATAATAAAAACTTACTCTTCAAGCTGTGTGGATTTACAGCGTGCCGTTAAAACTGGAAGGCAGCATTCTAGTTTGAAGACATGAGGAAGGTGCTATGAGAGACCTTGGCAAAGACCCAGTTCTACATAAAAGAGCTGGAAGAAGGTGTTGGGTCAAGAGTGGTGGAGGCTTCTTGTAGTGACAGTGCAGACTTCCCTCTATCATCTCAAAACTCAGGTTTCCATAACAACCCTGTTTTAAAGCCTACCTACGGCAGCCTGCGTACACCTTTGCTGCGAGCCTCTGTGCTGCACTCACAGGTCTCTGAGCTGCTGCCTGTTTCTTGAGGCTTTTTGCAGACTAGTTGCCACTTCACTGGTCTCCCTGTTTGATTAGGTTCCAGTCCAAGTCATCATCCTTGTTTAGAATACTCAGTGTGAACTTTTAAGCTGTTTAGTCTTATGAAATGCCTTCTCTCTCTAGTCTGTATTATGTGAGAAAAATTTTCTTGGGATTTTTGTGCTAGTAGCTTTCATCTGCTGAGCCCTTGCCCCCTCTGGAGATCTGTTTCTTCTGCAGCTTCAGCTGCAAACATCACCTTTGTTCTATCTAACGGCAGGTATTCTTCCTTCTTCAGGCCTACTTCCAGACACAACACCAGAAAAACATGGAAGGATGATGGAATGAATTCACTAGAGTTCACGCTCCTTTCCAGGACAAAGCATCCTCTTTATACCAACATCACTGTGGACATTGGATATGTTCCCCCATTTTCTTAAGAGAATGAAACAAAAGCAGAGTTTGGACTCAGCATGCCTATAGGCATTCTGCCTCTACCTCCTGGTGTGGTGTGGAGTTAGCAACACCAGAGGTGAATCCTTTTGTCTTTCATGCCTTTTGCTTTTCTTCTGACTGTTTAAGATTTAGAAGAAAAGGCTTCAGGAATAGGATTTAATAGCTAATAAACAGACTGTGGCTTACTCTAAAAATTGTCGAAGCACTGTAAAACTAACTGCTGAGCCAGACTCACCCTCAGGCCTTAGGGATCATGGTCTCTTTCACAGTAAGCTGACCCAAGTTTTCTGGAACCGTTGTTCTGTAGGTGGATAGCTCTGTCCTGCTTTGTACTTAAGTGTTAACTGGGATGCAAGCCATTGAGGCAGGCAGGCCTCCAAAGTGCTGCCTTTTGCGAAAGTGGTGAAGCCAGTTACAGTTCTGTAAATATCTCTTGTGAATTTGAGTAAAATAAATTGAGCTAGTGTTTGGGTTAAGATTTTTCTAGAATATGTAATAAGAGTATAATAAAGAAGAAAGTTGCCCTGATACCAGACAAAACCAGAGCTTAAGTCCTTGTTTTCTTCTGGCCTGATCCATCAGTGTTTAAATGTTTTTACTGTAGCTGTAAAGTAATTCGGGCTGAAGGGGACCTGAGGCTGTTGCCTGCTCTAACCTCCTGCTCAATCTAGTATTTCAGCTGTTGTTCAAACATTAATTATCTTTCAAGGTTGATCTGTCTTAAACATAAAATTCTTCAGAGAAATGAAATACTAGAGGAAAAACTAAGTCAATCAAACATGTCAACAGTAGAGCTGTGACCCTGGCAGGAATGCATTTGTGCTTACCTGACTGTGAGACTGACAGAGTCTGCCCAAGACCTTCCCCTTTCTGTAATCTTCCTTTCTCTATGGAGTCAGGCAGTAGCACTGCTGAGCATGTCCAGTTATTTTCCAAGCATGACAACAGGGTATTTTTGCTTATTGCTTGTAGATACTAAAATTCTCTGTTCACTGAAAAGCTGCATCTATCCCATTACCACCTAAGAATTTATTTAAAGCTTTGGCCTTCTCCACAGTTAGAATAATGCATCAACCAGCTAGAGAACAACCCCAGAAGTTGCTTTTTGTCTTGTACTTCTAAAGATATTGTGTCCTAAAAGAAACTCCCCAGACCCTGGCTTTGCATCTCCCTGCAAGGGATGTATATCCAACAAGCAGATGTAAGGACAGTTATTCAGGTATAATGCAGGAAGAAAAGCAAGGTGCTCTAATCAAGACTTTTGCAGAAAGCCTGCAGCATACTGGAACAGTTAATTAACCACAGACTTTCACCAATCTTCTAGAACAAGAATCATAAATAATAATGGCCTGGGTACATATACAAATATGCATTCTGCTAACAGTGTAGCCCAAATCACTAAAAAAAAATGGACAGCAATTTCTTTCTATCTGACATAGTTGGCTACTGCATTTCCTTCCAGAACTCAGAGTTTCATTTTGCCACAGGACACGTCAGCAGTCCCATGCCAGGGCAAGCTGAGGTAATGAAGGACAAGAGAAGCCTTTTAAATTCAATGGAGTGTATTTATTGAGAGATTTTTAACATCTCCTCACCTATTGCCATTATTGCCCTTCCCTCCCACACAAGCAGTTTTTCCGCAGGCTGGAAAAAATTGGCTTTTCTTGGCAAGGGTGTAGTTGGTGAAGAATTCTTGTGCTTTTAATAAGAAAAGACTGGCCTGTTCCTCTTGAAGTTATAGCAGTGTTGGCAGTGCTAGGCTGCCTTCACCCTACAACAAATAAGAAGTTTAAGAATATTTGCAAGAACAGAATTTTTTTTCAGGAGACTTGGTTCAAGTCCTTCCACCGGACCAGCCCAAGCAAGGACACTTTTGCACAATGTTCCAGCAGGAAGCACACAGAACAGGATGACCTGTCCCCTGGTCAGTCCCTATCTCCAGTCCTCACAAAAGGAAATTTTCAACCAATCAATTAGACACTGAAGAAAAACTCTTTCAAGCAGAGTGCCAGGAGACATCTGTTGCAACAGCGACCACAAATCAATCTGCTGCCATTTCCTATAACCTGTGTGGTGTTCACCCTTAGGAGATCTTCGGCTCCGTGCCAAAATCCACTGTGATGTTTATGTATAAAGGGTTATGTTCCACCGAGAGCAGTTTATATGAACAAGAGTTCAGCCCATCTGTTTTCCACGTTCTAGATACCTGACGTAGAAGCTTCATCCTGAGGACAAAGAGGAGAAAATCTTCACTGACATGCACAGGGGAAGAGTTTTGAGCTCTTTCCCCCTACTAGTAAACTCAGAGGCAGAGCTACAGCCATTCTGTATCTACTGGGAATGTAAAGTCATGCTTTTCCTGTCCTCAGCATGGACAATCAGACACTGGGAAAAAAGTCCTTTGGTTTAATCTCTGAAATCATATGCTCAAATAATATCCATGTAACTGTAACTTTGGAAGGTTCTAAGGAACATCACCCACTTGATTCTAGGCAGATCTCACAAACAGAACAACAGCTGCCAGCTGTGAACAGTGCTCTCATAGGGGTGTCCCACAGCACCTCTGTGTACCTCAAAATGCCCATTTGGCCTACAGCAAAGAACTTGGGCCCCCTGGTGCCTGGCTCCTAGCCACATGTGAAGACAATGCAAGGTGGAACACTGTTCTTGACTCACCTCTCTCCATTCTCCTCATTACCCTGGTCTCGTTTGTGGAAGATCATCGTGTACCTGGCTACATCAGCAGACGGCCTCACCACTCTCATCTTCTGCATCTCAACCCTGGAAGAAACAACAGTGCCATGAGCAAGGCATCACCTATAAAAACGAGCTCTTAAGGAAAAAAAAACCCCAACATTTAGAGACTTCATCTCTTGTAGATGCCGTCAAAGCAAGCACAGAGAACTGCAGGAACTGCATCTTCATCTCTTTCCACAACCCATTTTGCTAGAGAAATGAGGGTTTGGAGTTGTGTTTCTGGAGAACAGGTCCAGCAGGGTAACAGATTCCCCTTCTTTTGAACTTGAAGCAGGTAGCTACTACAGTAGACATCATTTAGATCTTTAAGCACACATTATACAACAGAGGACATTTAAATTAGTATTGTCTGGTCTAGTTTGTACTGCCCTGTATTAAACACAGAAGCACTAAGATTCCACACGTTCCACAACAAGTTTATCTCAACTCCTGCAATAAAGCCCTTCCACTTAAAAAAAAATAATAATATTTTCTTTTTTAACAGTTGTCAGCTGCAAAATTTTTATTTGTTGACATGAAGACAACTTTCTGAGAACAGTGCCAGAAACACTGAGCCCCACACGTAGACTTAAGTGGCTGACATCAGGCATCTGATTGGAGCTTTTGGCCTTCAACACCTGTGGAGCACAACAGTTTTGCTCTGTCAGCAGAAAGGGTTAACTTCACAACAACAGAATTAAGGAATAGTCCAGGTCTTTCCTAGTCACATCAGCAGCCGAAAGAGCAATAGGAAGCCAAGAATTGAAGAAACTGAGCCCCTACAGCTTTCCAATGACTGTTTGTAGCAGTATATTATGAAACAAATACAACAAATTATCTCAAAAGCCTCTTTTGTGATACACACCTTGGGAAGGAGCCCAAAAGAGACCATCACATTTAGTGCAGAGGCCAAGCAGTAGGACCCAAGAGCTCTCCAGCCCAGAGTTCTTGAAGATCCCAAAGGGGATGCTGCCATCTGCTGTCTTTGCACAGGAAGGCTGCAAGGATCTCTCCGTACAACCCATCAAGTCAGCAAGCTTCCCATTACCCACCCCCTGTAGACTCCATAACCAGCCCAGTCCAAGATCTACCCAAGAGGAAAGGCATGAGCTAAGTCCCCTTGCAGCATGCACTCTGGGTCATACCATGGGGTTTCCACACCAAGGTGACAACAGCTGCACAGTTATGAGGTGCCATGCATAAGCATCACTTGATTCCAACCACTTGCAAACATCAGGGAGACCCTCAGTAAATCCTGCTGATCTGTTGCACTGCTGGCTCTCAGCTGTCTGCAGGAACATTTGAAAGAACACCACCAACACCCTTGTTCACTCGTTAACTGTGACACTTCTCAGAAAGCCGGGGAGTAAGATGGTACCAAGCCATCCCCTACCACTATAAAAGCCAGCTCCCAAGAGGTCACAGACAAGAAACTGCTGTGACTAGTTAGGGGTAGGGATAAAAAGACAAAGCTGTGATTAAGGGACAGAAATCCATGTCACCAGTAGACCTTTTAGATTTCTTGAGATACTCTTGACTGATCTGCTGAACTGACACATAAAAAAACCCCTTTCATTTGAAGTTCCTTACTTCAACACACTTGATTTCACCAGTATAATTAATTAATATCACCAGGGGTATGGATTTTATGTCCCCCAAATGTTTGTTTGCATATTAAAGCAATTGAAAAGGATAAACGTTTAAGAATGAGAGCGTATACCCAAGTTACAAATTGACAAGCTCTGCCAGCAGAGCTTGCAGGGCTGCGGGATTTTTTGGTGGTGTTTTTTTTTTTCTTTCCATCACTTACAGCAATGTAGGTTTAGAGGTTTCCTCCTAGGCAAAAGGTAAAAGATCAATACGAAAGTTTTGTCGATTTCTTTGTCCCACTAAACCTCTCAAACTAACAAGTTTCTCCTACTTCGACAGGCATGTCTGCAAAACTAGTTTTAGCAAGAGCAAAGAGCATACGCATATACATACAGTCTTTCTAGAATTCAAGTTGTTCGCTATCTTAGCTATCATCAACACCACCCACATACAAACTAAGCCCTGCTTGGAGTAAATCATGGTAGTCAATGAATGCAAAAAACCCAATCCCACCAAACCCAACACACCCCCACACTCTTGCAAAGTATTGGAACTGAATACATTTGTGTCTCTCTGGCAAATCACACTCCAGACTTCAATCTTATTGTTTCAGTTATACCAATCTCCAAGTGAGATTACAAATACTGTGTGGCCAAGACAAAACCAAACCAAACAAAAAAACAACAAAAAACCAAACACACACACACACAAAAAAATCCCAACCAAACCCCACACCCAACCAACAATGCTGTCAGGAGGAGGACCAGGTCTCAGGCACGCCTAACCTTTTCAGAGAGGAAACCTTTCACGGAACTGCATCTCACACTCCAAATTCCCACTGCAATACTGTTGTGAATTGAAGGCTCCTGTGGCGTTCCACCTTTGGAGGCTAGGTGTGAAGTCACACTGATTATTTTTTATTTTTTAAATCAATGCCTCCCCCTCTCACATCCATTTCCCTATAGCCTTTTATTTATTTATTTATTACCTGATTCGAAGGTCGTCATCTTCTCCACCCCAACCCCAGTAGTTGTTAGAGAATCCATTCACCTTGGAAAACTGATCTCTTGTTAGGGCAGTTACTCCTCCAAAATATCCCTGGTACCGTAACCTGGAAGTACACAAGGAGAGAGAATGAAGAATTAAAAGCCAAGATCTACCAACAGTGAAAATATCACCCTGAAACTCTGGATCCAGACCTGTCTTTCATGGAGTTAAGGGTGCCCAAACCCCATGAGGCAGGTCTTGTTCTCCTCCTCTTTTCACAAAAAGGTGGTGATTTGCTTTAGGCTAGAACTCTCCAACTGAGAGAACATAGCCACCTTCAGTAGCTTCTCTCTCTCTTCACATGACTCCCCTTGCCAGCCAAAAAGGCACTTCACCTCAAGGACTCTGATGAGTAGAAAAAGAACAGTAGGCTACGCACTAATATAGCGGAAGCTTTGCAATAATGATAGCAAACCATCGACCATCTTGGGGCTGAATCTGAAAAACTTGGAATGAAATCAGATCACAGCAAGGGGGCACGTGCTATGGGATATTGCAAGACCAATTCCAAGGTAAGGTACAGTGCAAGTTACTTAGTAACCTAATGTAATGGGGCTCAGCTCTGAAAGAGATTAATCTCTAACCTCTACCTTCCTTCTCCTGGAAACTGCACCTACTTTAAAATGGTATTTACATACTAAGCTGATTTATCTTCTTATACCATTTTGCTAATTGCTTTTTATGATGCCCTCCCCTTTCTTGGCTCTTAAGGTAAGCACTACAACACAGTCTCTACTGCATTGCCCCTGCCAACTTCAGAGGTGATGCGCACATGGCTGCAGACTGCATTAGATGTAGGGGAATCTAAACAGATGAACAAATTGCCAGCGCTAGAAAGTATCCATTATGGCAACTTACAAGCCAGACGAGCAAAGGTGGAAGGCTTATTATTATTTCTGGTTTACCATGAATCCAATTTAAAAGCACAAAAAAAACCCCAGCCCCAAAACCACCACACACAACCTCCCCCATAGACTATTTTTCCAGGCTGATTTTTGCTCCTGCCATAGCATTGCAGGAGAATTGTGGAGGTTGGAAGGGGCCTCTGGAGATCAGCCAGCCCAACCCCTCTGCTCAGAGTACGGTCTGCTAGAGCAAGCTGCTGAGGACCGTTTCCATTCAGGTTCTAAGCGTCTCCAGGGATGGAGACTCCACAGCCTCTCTGGGCAGCCTGTTCTGGTATTTGACCACCCTAACGGTACGTTTAAATGGAGTTCCCTGTATTTCAGTTTGTGCCCATTGCCTCTTGCCTTTCACTTGGAAGGGTCTGACTCCACCTTCTTTACTCCCTTCCATCAGGTATGTGCACACATTGACAATATCCTCATCTGCCTTCTCTGCCCCAGGCTGAACAGTCCCAGCACTGTCAGCCTCTCTTCATGTGTCAGATGCTGCAATCCTTTAATCATCTTCATGGCTCTTCTCTGGACTCGCTCCAGTATATGTCCATGTTTTTATTGTGCTGGGGAACCCAGAACTGCACACAGCACTCCTGGTATCATCTCAACAGTGCTGAGTAGAAGGAAACAGTCACCTGCTGACAATACCCCTCCTAATGCAGCCCAGGATGCTACTGACCTTTGTCATGAGGGCACACTGCTGGCCCAGATCCTTTTCTGTAAAGCGGCTTTCCAGACAGTTGGCCTCCAGCACCTACTGGTGCATGGAGTTGCTCCTCTCCAGGTGCAGGACTCTGCATTTCCCTTTGCTGAACTTCTTTGGATTCCTGTTGGCCACATTCTCCAGTCTGACGAGGTCCCTGTTACATCAACCACCCCTCCAAGATTTTGATCTTCTGAACACTTGCTGAGGGTGCAGTCCGCCCTGTCACCCAAGGACATTAATAAGGATATTAACCAGTACTAGCCCCAATATCAAACTCTGGAGTAAACCACAAGTGACTGGCCTCCAGACAGAATTTGCTCCAGTGATCAGAACACTTTGAGCCCAGCAGTTCTGCCAGTTTTCAGTCCATCTCACTGTCCATACTTCGTCACTTTGTCAATGGGGATGTTAGGAGACACAGTGTTGAAAGCCGCCTTAAGATAAACATTATCTGCTAACTCCTCCCTCGCCCACCAAGCGTCATATCAGAGAAGGCTATTGGGTTGGTCAGGCATGACTTGTGAACAGATTTGCTTCATCACCTTCTCAGGGATTAAAAGCTGAGGTTGACCAGCCTGTAGCTCCTCAAATCCTCCTTCTTGCCTGTCCGGAAGACAGAAGTGGCATTTGTTTTCTTCCAGTGCTCAGGAACCTCCCCCAGTCATCACGACCTTTCAAAGATAACAGAATGGCCTTGCAATGACAGCAACCAGTTCCCTTAGCACTTATGGATACATCCCATCAGGTCACATGGTTTTATGGTGTATGCCAAGTTTGTTGGAGTATTCCTTAACTGGATCCTCCTCCACCAAGGGTAAGTCTTCCTATGTCCAGACTTTTCCACTGGTATCAGAAACCTGGGAATCCTGAAGGCAAATCTTGCCAGTAAGCACCAAGGCAGAGAGGGCATTCAGTATCCTGGCCTTTTTCTTGTCCTTTGTCACCAGGTCCCCTGCCACACAGCAGGCACACATTTTCCCTACTCTTCCCAGCACCTGATGCACCTATAGAAGCCCTTCACATTGCCCTTCATGTTGCTTGTGAGATTCAGCTCCAGAGTGGCTTTGGTTTTCCTAACCCCATCCCTGCATGTTTAGATGGCATCTTGTGTGTCGTTGCAAGTCATCTGACTCTGCTTCCGCTTCTTTCATGCTTCTTTTTTCTGTTCCAAGTTTTTTCAGGAGCTCCTTGCTCATCCGTGCAGGCTTCCATCCACCTTTGGTCCATTCCTCTCTGCAGGAAGTCAAGCATTCTTGAGCATGGAGGCAGCAAGCCCTGAAGATCTACCAGCTCTCCTGAACCCCGTTTCTCTCCATGGTCATTTCCCAAGTGATTCTTCCAAGCAGATCCCTGAATGGGAAGTACAGGGTTGTGATCCTGCTATTTGCTTCATTCCTTCCTTGTTTCCAACTTTCAGATCCCTGACCAGTTCTTCCTTCTTTATAAGTATAAAGTTCAGTAGAACACCTCCCTTTATCAGCTCTGATCACTTGTGTCAGGAAGTCATCATCAATTCACTTCAGAAGTCTCCTGGATTACTTCTGCCCTGTTGTGTTGCCCTTCCAGCAGGTACCAGGATGATTAATGTCTCCCACGAGGACTGGGGCCCGTATACACGAGGCTTCTTCCAGTTCTCTGAAAAAAGCTTCAACTGTCATTTGCTGGGACTGTGATATACTTCCCAAAAAGACAATGTTATCTATATAAACATACAAAAAAGGATTGTTCTAGGCAGATGCAGTTTCTCATGTGCTCTACCTGTGGTTCTTTTCTACCTCTGGAATTTTTACTCTTCCTTGCTCTCTGCCCTTTATCTCCTCTCCTAGAGAAGACCCACCACAAGGTAGCAGAAGCCCTACCAAGTTTTAATTATGCATCACCACCTTGAGACTTCTGCTATGGGTGCTCTAGAGAAATACAGTGAAAAGGTGGAACGGGCAGCAAGGAGGTTACCTAAACAGCAGGGAAGAGCCCTCCCCAACCATGCTTTCAGGCTGCACTGCCAGTCACCAACAGTCCCACATCCCCCCGTTCCAGCAGCCTGGTAGGGTTTGGGAACTGACTGCCCACCCACACATCCATATATGCACCCCACTGCTTGCTTACACGCCCCATAATTCCCCTACACCACTGGAGAGGCAGGCACTGAGGGAGCCAGAGCTGTAACCAGGACAGTGCTGCCCACTCAACCCTCCTCAGGCAGAGCAGAACTGGCAGGGCCCAGGCATATCTTGGTGACATGGTCTTCAAAAACGCAGCTCTGTAACAGTGTTCAACCACCTCTTCCCTGAGGACAAGAGAATACCAGCTCCTCTGGGATTTTAAAAATTGGACTGAAGAAACCATACAATAGAAACAGTCATTAGGAAAGGTTGTTGTGCTGGTCTCAAGGAAATAGCTATGCTAGGAAAGTTTTTCCCACCCTTACCTTCAAAGTTTGAATATGTAAACCTTTTCCTGAAGAATCTAAACACAAGTTGTAGTTTATATAACTAAACATAGGGTATTTGCTCTCCAGAGAAGCACAGCTGCTAAGATTAGCATAGAGGATATCGCCCTGGAAGAACAAACAAAAAACTCAAGAAACCCACAGAAAATCCACATTCCTGCCCAGCATACTTTGTGTTAATGCAGACCACGAGTAACTTCGGTTTGTTCAATCCCATCTGAGCAATGTGTCTCAGCATGCTCACCTCAGCCTGCACAAAATACTGAGGTCACCCAAGTGGGATTTCAACCTGTGGTCTCAGCTCAGCTTAGGTATCATTCTTGAGCGCAGGATCTGAACTCCTTCAGACATACCCAGGAATTCCCCTGGAAGCAGAGCATTATTATCCCCACTTCACAGGTGAGTAAAGAGGCAGTGACACAGAAAAGAAAGCACGAATCCAATTCAAACCACCAGTATCCTGGTGAATACTGGTGCAGGGTATTCACAACACCCAAATGCAGGGTATTCACAACAAAAACATTTTGTCAGTATAAGACTCTTTAAAGCCAAAGCTTAAAGCTGAGCCAGAACTAGCAGCTCCTTTCCACAAAGAGGAGAAACCTGAAGAAATTAATAGTTAGAAGACACCTTAGTAAAAGCACAAAAAAAAAAATCCATCTGCATGGTTATTTATGCTAAACACTTGCAGTAACTAAGCACAGGAGGTTACATAAAGCACCTCAAGCTTTGTGCCATGTTATTAGCCTGGATTCTACATGCCTGCCAGTTAACCAAAGCAATGTTTCTGTTGCTTTGGTGCACGAACATCCTGTAGCCCTCAGCATTCTCTCTGCCTGGTGCAGTACTCCAAAAACTTGTCACAAGCTTAGTTCATTTGTGCTTGTTCCCCTTTTCACTGAAAAATTGGAAAGTTACTACTATTCTGTATAAGAATTTGCACATCCCACCTCTTTCTCATATATTTAACAAAGGAAACCCAGAACTAAAGCAGAGTTTTACTTCAAGGTACTTTTTGAAAGCCCACTTCTAATTAATATTTAGGGTGACAGGACACAAGATGTGACTCTTGAAAAAAACAAAACACATTCAATGAAACTGCTCTATTGATTAAATTCACCAAGCACAGGAACCTTTTTTTCTCTGAGGCAGACTGAACCTGACTTTTCACTTTAAAATACTTACATTACATGATCAACTTAGGGGACTCATTTAAAAATCAGAGCGATCCTATATTAGATGTTGTACAGCCAAATAATTAAAGGACAACCTTATCCCTTGGCAAATTCCCACACTTGAGCTCTCACCATCAGAAGTTACCTCTTCAACAGCAAAAGCCAAGTGGCAAGTTTTACCAGTGCAATAGTAAGATTGCACTGTCAGATTGCAGGACCAAGAGACTGCAAGTGTATTTCTAGCTTTGACAGAAGGTCTTCGCACAGCCTCCTTCACATTGCTTTCCTCTCAAAATGCCCTTCACCTCACCCCAAAAGCCAGAATGATGACAATGATGATTTGTACAGCTGACCACAGAGGTGACTTCAGAGATGTCTGTACAGTTATCAGAAGGTGCTCCGGACAGGCAGAGCGTTACTACCAGAAACCTGGTGTCGGAAGGAAGGGTAGATACCAGCATACAGCTCCATCAGAAGAGGAACATTATCAGCAACTTGGCATTTCCCAGTTGGTATTCTTTCCATATTCCTGGTTTCCTACCTGTATCCAGTATTGTTCCTGCCAACCACAAGGTGCTTTGGTTGTCTGTCACACATGTAAATGTTAAAGTCATTTTCTGGCACCAGATCCACATCATGGAAAATGAAGCAGTCCCAGTTTGCTTCTTTTAGGGCCTCCAGGTATCCTACATTCAGCAGTTTAGCTCGATTAAATTTGGTGCTGCCAGCCTGTGGAAGAGAATGGAAAAAAACTCTGAAGAAGGTGTCAAACCTTTTTAACAGAACTGCTCCCGGGCGTTTGTTCTAATCACACAGTTTGCAACCGTATTTGTGCATCACAGTTTTTAACAGCAATAACTACACAAAGAGCTACTCCATAACATTAGATGAAGCATCAGAGTGGCCAATGATGCAAAGTGTTTCTTCAGTTTCTACACATCATGAACAAACACAGCCAGGGTCAGGAAAGCCTACAGTTATCTGGGCACCAGAAGCATGCCTGCTGCGTGATGCAATTTCACTGCTGCTGTTGTCCCGGAGTTCACATCAGGGTACATAACAAAAGAGATATCAGTAAATACTTTAGAACTGGCGCTTCATACAACTCTGTCAGTAAGGCTTATGGAAGTTTAAAAAAAAAAAAAGACAACAAAAAACCAAAAACCACACAAACCACAAAAAAAAAAAACCCCAAAACATTACTCCCATACTGATCGGTTTATAGATGTCAGAGCACCTGCCAGATGATTTAAGCTTGTCCACTCAGTTTAGAAGATAGCAATGCTTAGAGAGTTCACTGTATTTCCTTAGGACACACAGTAGGTGGCAGAGTGGGAAATAAAAAGCAGATCTCTTCATTTTAAACTCCTGTTTATAACCTAATTATTATGCTGCACAGGGACTCCCCCTAGCACAGAGCTTCACTTTTACTAGTCTTCGTTGTTTGCTTTCGCTGTAAGTTAGTGCATCTTCGCTTTTCAAAAATACCATTTTTCACCTTTGAAGTATACACACACCTGGCAGTTCTGTAACCTTACCATGTCACCATTCACTCTGCAGCAACCAGTGTGCTTATCTCGCTATTTATCTTTTACTGGGCTGTACACGTGTGTCAGCCTGTAGAAGGCTTTCTGCTCCTGAAGACAAGGTGGTGAGCTGCCTCAAGTTCTGACCTGGGAGTCAGAAGGCCAAACCCTGTGCTCCCAGAAACTGACAGGACAGCCATTTTCCAGAGCTAGGAACCTGATGTCCTTGAAAGAATAAAAAAGCCGTTTTCAAGAGAAAGGGGTCATTTGATAGAAGGTGCCTGGACTGAATGAGGCTCCATGGAAGATGAGAAAGAAGCTGGCCTCCCCCCAACCTGAGAGAAGGTTAGCTGTAGGGAAAAGCAGTTGTATGCAAAGCACATTTTATTGTTCCAAAAAGTAACGTTTTGCTCTGAAGAAGCAGTTGGTTCACCATCACTAACAGCCACCTGTTCCTGCACAAAGATTTATGGCTCCACACCTGCAGTTAGGGAAACACAGCCCAGTGCTGAGGGGAGATAATCAATTGCTACCATTCTCAGTAAGGGAAGGAACACACTCTCCAAGAAAAACTTAGGCACAATTCAACCAAAATCAATGATGTCAAATTCCTGACTTATTTTTTTTTAATGTGTCCTTTATATGAAACTATCAATCAGAAGATATGATGATTATGATTAAAACATTGGTTATTGAGTGAACAGAATTATTCAGATGACCAGTAAAGAACATATGGAAAACTTCACTTGCATTGGGTATCAAACCCAGCCTTGTTCAGCAGCAACATTTACTATCTACTGCTGTTCTGTCTCCCCCAATCAGTCCAGTCAGCCACCACAGCCCACTTCCTGCACAAAAGGTAGCCAAACAACAGCCAAAATTGCTTTGTGGAAAGGGCAGTTTTCAATGTTAGACCACACACTGAACAAATAGCAGCTTACTCTCATCTTTTATTGAGGAGAGAATTGTCCTCCTTTGTTTCTACGGAAGAAGAACACTGAGCACAAGACAAACTTAGGTTGGGAAAGAAATTATTCACCCTTTAGGGATTACAAACACTTTTTTTCAGCACTGTACTCATGTATGCACACATTTGTGCAGAGAAACATGATTTTCAAGGTGTTACAAGTAGCCCGTAAAGAAGAGATCTGGAGTATGCCCTTCAATGGCTCACAGAGAAAAATATAAAGGGCCCATTTCTTCATCTTCCTCCAAAGTAAACTGTGTATTTTAATAGTTAAATCCTGGTTTTAACTATTTCTTTCCTCAAAAGATACTTAAAACAACTAATGACATCACAAAGGGAGAGTGAAAATGGATTTGCCATAGAAGAGCTTTGTTAGACCCACTTTCCGGTCTTTGGGTGTGCCCATCTACATGGAAAGACTAAGTAAAAAGCTTCCAATCTTCCAAGTAAAAACTCTGATAGAACAAGTCCAGACTCGACATTGCTGCTCACGTCAGAAAAAACTTTCATACATCTGTATTACTTTTTGCTAACTTGACAACAGCCATTCTCCACCTCATGTATCTCAATAAATAAAGAATATATGCCCATTCTCTCAATGATTTATTGCTAACGACTGCTTGCTAGCTGGCATAAGCCATTATATGTACAATTACAGTACATACTAATGCAGAAAAAAAGCCTCAGTGTTTCCACTCTACTGGCCACGTGACTCTGAACAATGAAAGAACAGTCTATTCCAACTGAAAGTATACATCCTGCCATTACTTCTGTTGCTGTTCTGCTGTGCCACTGAGCAAAAAAGTGTAAAAGCTTTCACCTAGAATGCACTGCCTCATACTGGTTAATTGACTCTAACCTCTTTAAACAGAAGGGAGGAGAAACTATATTAATTTATCACCTTTTTCTCCTGCTGTCTGAAAAATCTGCTTAGAGTCAAAGCAGAACATGTAAGTAAGTGATAGTAAAAGAAAGCTAACACAATAAAAGACCAAGAAAAAGACAACATATTACAAAAGAGAATCTATACTGCCTTTAGCTCATGTGACCAGAACATAAGCACCTTAGATGAAAGACAACGTGGCACAAGTCTGTATGCTCAAATTTTAGCTGCTGACTCAGCAGAGCTAGAAAGAAGGCAAATAAAGAAAATAGATCTTTCAGGAACCAAATGCTCTGCCATGATTACTTCTTCCCTCAGCCCTTGCTGGGCAAGTAAAGCACCTAGAAGCAGTAGCTGGGGTGTTTAGTTTGAGACAGCAGAAGTAAATACAACCACACAAATCACATAGCTTACTAAGCATGACAGCCAGCAAGCAGATGGGAAAGAGCTAGATACAAACTGAGGTCTTCAATCCAAACAACTTGAAATTTAAAGACAGAAAACATGTCAGCCTAGTTACTTATGTGTATACTGCAAGAGGAGTAAGTTGCATTAGTAATGCAAAAGATGTTTACCCTGAATGCTAACTCAGAAATAGTAAGTTACTTAGACTGAGAAATGGACACCAGTTAAAGACACTGTTAATACTTCCCAGCTTTGCTAACAGCAGCCGAGATCCTGTAGTGCTACCAGCAGAAGCTGCGTGCACCACTGCGTCCCTCAACAAGTATTCGAAGGAGGCTTGGAGGGCTGATGTTAAGAGAGCAGAGGTGGCAGCAGCATGCCTCTCCTCGAACTGCAAAGCACTGACATCATCCCCACCCAGACACATCTCTGCACAGTTGCCTCACCTGG
Source organism: Gorsachius magnificus (assembly GCA_034008185.1). Classification (NCBI taxonomy): domain Eukaryota; kingdom Metazoa; phylum Chordata; class Aves; order Pelecaniformes; family Ardeidae; genus Gorsachius; species Gorsachius magnificus. The sequence continues at coordinate 129,119,371 of CM067081.1, forward strand.
TGGATAACATAGATGCCATAGTCCAGCTGCTGCCTCTGTAGGAAGGGGTGGAGGTGCTCCAGGAGGTACAGCAGATGCTTCTCTCGATTGCGGTGTGGGATGAGGATGGCCACATGCTGCAATGCTGAGCACTCCGTAGGGTGATACCGGCCCTTGGCTACCTGAGGGTTCTCCTTTTGCACTTCTTCAAGTGTGAGAGATGCTTTGAAGGAGAGTTTGCTGGCACCTCCTGTAGGAGAAGCACAAGAAGCTTTCCCAAGCCATTTCTGGTTGTGGCTAGTGCAGTCACCTAACACCACACTCTGTAACCAGCAAAAGAAACCCAGGTTCAGCCACAATTGTTTTCCCTGCCTTTCCAAGAGAATAGTGCTACGAGGACATTACACAGGCAGTGGAAGGAGAGGGCATCAATCATTTAGTTGCTTAAACTGATTATAGAGTAATGATGATAAAAAAATATTAAAAAAAAAAAAAAAAATCAAGATAAGTTCCACCCTACTACAGGAGAATTGGCCAGAAATCGCTGCCCGGGCAAAGCAAAAGAGAGCGAAATGGAAAGAGATGTAGGACTGCAGCTGTGAGAAGTCATCTCTACTTGATGAACAAAAGCATCAAAGGCTTAATGAAGGCTATAGATTTGTAAGATAAAATGTACCCAAGGCGCTCTGTAGCCAAATGAAATTTCCATCACCCCTCTGGACTCAGCAAACCCATCAAAGAGAACAATGCAGGCAACTGTGACAGCTACAGCCACAGTGCATTTACTTAAGCAAATACATCCTGGGGGCAGGGGTGGAGGTGTGCAGCTTGACAGCAACTTTTTGGACTACATCAGGGATGAGGGAAGAATCCAGCTTCCCAAACAAATCCCTAATCAGGTTCACAAAAAGGTAGAAGACAATGACGTGGCACTGCAAAGCAGAAGTCAGGTGCTGCTAGCAAAACGACAAAAAAAACCCACAAAAAAACCCCACAAAAAAACAGCCCAACCAAGGAAACAGTCACCTATTTGAACCTTCACCATTAGTGCTAACCCCAACACAGCTGTGAACTCCTTCAATCGTCAAGATAGACAAAAGTACATCTAATAATGAAAAGGCAAAAACTTGAGGGAAGATTAAAATACTTGAGGCTGAGATGAAGATAGTTTAATAAAAAAAAAAGCAAAAGCTGTGTACACAGGCAAGGCAAAAAGAGAAATTCATTCACTATTTCATAGAATCATTCAGGTTAGAAGAGACCTTTAAGATCATCAAGTCCAACCACTAACCTAACACTGACAAGGCCACCACCAAACCCTAAGCACCTCGTTTGCCCATCTTTTAAATACCCCCAGTGATGGGGACTCAATCACTTCCCTGGGCAACCCTTTCAGTGAAGAAATTTTTCCTAATATCCAATCTAAACCTCCCCAAGAGCAACCTGAGGTCATTTCCTCTCATCCTATCACTTGTTACCTAGGAGAAGAGACCAACATCCACCTCACTACAGCCTCCTTTCAGGCACTTGTAGAGAGTGATAAGGTCTCCCCTCAGCCTCCTCTTCTCCAGGCTAAACAACCCCAATTCCCTCAGCCACTCCTCATAGGACTTGTGCTCCAGACCTCTCACCAGCTTTGTTGCCCTTCTTTGGACATGCTCCAGCACCTCAGTGAACATTCTTGTAGTGAGGGGCCCAAAACTGAAGACAGTATTTGAGGTGCATCCTCACCAGTACCGAGTACAGGGGGACAATCTTCTCCTTAGTGCTGCTGGCCACACTATTTCTGATACAAGCTGTATGCCATTGGCCTTCTTGGCCACCTGGGCACACTGCTGGCTCATATTCAGCCAGCTGTCAACCAGCACCCCCAGGTCCTTGTCCGCCATGCAGCTCTCCAGCCACTCTTCCCCAAGCCTGTAGCGTTGCATGGGGTCGTTGTGACCCAAGCATGGAACCCAGCATTCGGCCTTGTTGAACCTCATACAATTGGCCTTGACCCATTCACCCAGCCTCTCCAGATCCCTCTGTAGAGCCTTCCTACTCTCAAGCAGATCGACACTCCCACCCAGTTTGGTGTCATCTACAAACTTACTGAGGGTGCACTCAATCCCCTCATCCAGATCATTGATAAAGACAATAAACAGAACTGGCCCCAATACTGAGCCCTGGGGAACACCACTTGTGACCAGCCACCAACTGGATTTAACGCCATTCACCACAACTCTTTGGGCCCAGCCATCCAGCCAGTTTTTTACCCAGAGTATGCCCATCCAAGCCATGAGCAGCCAGTTTCTCCAGGAGAACACTGTGGGAAGCTGTGTCAAAGGCTTTGCTAAAGTCCAGGTAGACAACATCCACAGCCTTTCCCTCATTCACTAAGTGGATCACCTTGCCATAGAAGGAGATCAGGTTGGTCAAGCAGGACCTGCCTTTCATAAACCCATGTTGACTGGACCTGATCACCAGCTTATCCTGTACTTGCCACGTTGTGGCACTCAAGATGATCTGTCCAACCCCGGCACCGATGTCAGACAGAGAGGCCTGTAGTTTCACAGATCCTCCTTCCAGCCCTTCTTGTAGATGGACATCGCATTTGTGAACCTCCAGTCTGCTGGGACCTCCTCAGTTTTCCAGGACTTCTGATAAATGATGGGAAGTGGCTTGGCAAGCACTTCTGCCAGCTCCCTCAGTACCCTGGGGTAACAGGTCACTAACCATTTCCCCTTGGTTTATGGGGGCTTAATTCTGCTCCCTGTCCCTGTCTTCCAGCTCAGGGGGCTGGGTACCCAAGAACAACTGGTCTTACTATTGAAGACTGAGGCAAAGAAGGCATTAAGTAGCTCAGCCGTTTCATCGTCCTTTGTCACTATGTTTCCCCCCACATCCATTAAAGGATGGAGATTCTCCTTGGCACTCCCCTTTTGTTGCTAATGTATTTACAGAAACATTTTTTATTGCCTTTTACAGCAGTAGCCATATTAGGTTCTAGTTGGGCTTTGGCTCTTCTAGTTTTCTCCCTGCATAACCTCATGACATCCATGTAGTCCTCCTGAGTTGCCTGCCCCTTATTCCAAAGGTCATCAACTCTCCTTTTTTCCCGAGTTCCAGCCATAGCTCTCTGTTCAGCCAAGCTGGTCTTCTTCCCTGCTGGCTTGTCTTTTAGCACATGGGGACGGCCTGCTCCTGTGCCTTCCAGATTTCCTTCCTGAAGAATGTCCAGCCTTCCTGGACTCCTTTGCCCTTCAAGACTGCCTCCCAAGGAACTCTGTCAACCAGTCTCCTAAACAAGCCAAAGTCTGCCCTCCGTAAGTCCAAGGTAGCAGTTCTGCTTCTCCAAGAACAAAAAACTCTGTCATTTCATCATCACCATGCCCAAGACAGCCTTCAACCGTCACATGACCCACCAGTCCTTCCCTGTTCACAAACAACAGGTCCAGCGGGCATCTTCCCTAGTTGGCTCACTCACTAGCTGTGTCAGGGAGTTGTCTTCAACTCCAGGAACCTCTTGGACTGTTTCCTCTCTGCTGTATTGTATTTCCAGTAGACATCTGGTAAGCTGAAGTCCCCCATGAGAACAAGGGCTAGCGATCGTGACATTTCTCCCAGCTGCTTATAGAATATTTCGTCTGCCTCTTCATCCCGGTTGGGTAGTCTGTAACAGACTCCCACCATGACATCTGCCTCGCTGGCCCCACCCTGATTCTCAGCCACAAACACAACCCTATCGTCACCATCATTAAGCTCTAGACAATCCAAACACTCCCTAACATACAGGGCTACCCCACCTCCTCTCCTTCCTTGCCTGTCCCTTCTGAAGTTTATAGCCATCCATTGCAGCACTCCAGTTGTGTGAGTCATCCCACCATGCTTCCGTGATGGCAACTGTGTCACAGTTTTCCTGCTGCACAACAGCTTCCAGTTCCTCCTGTTTGTTGCCCACGCTGCGTGCATTGGTGAAGATGCACTTCAGTTGGACCATTGATCCCACCACCTTTTTGGGGGAAGAAGCCTTAATTCCTACATGGTCATTCAGTAGGCAGAGCAGATGTCCTAGCCTGTCTACTCTTTCTGTTGGCTTTTCTCTCCTATAATAGGTATGGATCCTTGCTATCAGTCGTGATAACGTTGTGAGATGCTGTAATCTGAGGAGGAGACAAAGGGGAAACCTGGCCATTTTCGGCTGTTGTTGGCAGAGGTACTTCCCCCAGCGCTGCTGCGTGGAAGTGCCCTGGCCCCTGCTTTCAGCCACAGTGCCATATAAGTGACACTTCTGAGAACAAATAAACATAAAAAGAGAAGTCAACATGAAAATGAAAGGGTTGTCAAGCATTGGAACAGGCTGCCAAGGGAAGTGGTTAGGTCCCCATCCATGGAGGTATTTAAAAGACAGGCAGAGGAGGTGCTTAGGGCCATGGTTTAGTGGTGGGATGGCAGTGTTAGGTTAATGGTTGGACTCTATGATCTTAAAGGTCTTTTCCAACCTAAACAATTCTGTGGTTCTCAGGTGCTTCCATGGTTTCTAACGCACTCATAACCCTTGCGTCTTTGCTGGATCTCCATGCCCTACCTTCACTGAGCTGGCAGACCAAAGGACCTCATTAGCACACTGTCCCTCAAACATTGGTGTGTCACCCCCAGGCTTATCTCTAGCAAACCTGGTTTTATCCCTTTCCCCCTTCAAATCTAGTTCAAAGCTCTTTCAATGAGCCCTGCTAACTCCCGTGCAAAGATCCTTTTCCCCACTTTGAGACAGATGTACCCCACCTGTCAGCTGGTGTCACGTAGACCCACCCACAATCAAAACCCACAAAATTCTGCCAGTGACACCAGGCTCGGAGCCAGGTATCGATCTGCTGGCTCTTCCTGTGTCTTTCCTCATCATTCACTGCAGCTAGAAGGATAGAGAACACTGCTTTTGCTACTGATCCCTTAACCAGTCAACGCAAGGCCCTGAAGTCTCTCTTCATTGCCCTCAGACTTCTAGCTGCAAATTCATCACAGCCTACCTGAAAAATAAACAATGGATAGTAATCCAAGGGCCGTAGCAGGGTAGGAAGCTTTCTGTTCACATGGGGATCTGGTCTGCATATTTGGCTTTCTGTTCTCTTCAGAAGGGAGTCTCCTGTGACAATGACCCATATGTTTTTCTTTATGGAAGTGGTTTTGATGCAGGGCATAGGCCGACTTAACCTCGACAACATCTCCAAGCTAGATGAACTGTCATCCTCATTATTGTTCAGTTCCACTTGCAGAGCCTCATACCTATCATGCAAGGGCACCTGGGAAGGTGGGGCAGTCACAGAGGAGAAGCACCTGCTGTGCCAGCCAAGAACTTATCACCATTACCCCCTGTCCCACTGTGTTCAGCCAGGTGGAGAGAAGACAGGGAACCCTCTGTATCGTGCCTCCTGTCTGCCTGTTGGGCATGTCTCAGGGAAGGTAGGGTGTGATTCCAGTAGTCTCTCTCTCTCTCTCCCTCCCCCCCCCCCCCCCCATTACTCCTCAACCGACTCACCTCCTCCCAGAGCTCTGTTGCTAAGTGGAGGAGTCCCTCTCCCTGGGCACAGGTCCCACAGGTGTGCTCACTGCTGCCATCCCGTACTGGCATAAGAGCAGGGCACAGCCTGCAGCCTGGCACCTGGGTGGCAGCACTTTCCCACTGGAGCTGTCTGGGAAGCTGCACCAGTCGTGGTGGGTGCAGAGCTTAGAGAGCCATGGCTTTCTGCTGGGCGGATGCCATCACTCCCTGGTTGAGCTGGCAGACCTTCAGCACCCTTCCTGCATGCCCTCCCATGGGAGCTGCCCCACAAACTGCTGTGCCATGCCCTGTTTGTGGCGCTCCTCAGGGGCTTCTTTTATACATGTGGGGGCTTGGCTGCCATTGCTCCTGGCCCCACCCAGGTCTCGCCAGCCACTGTCCCATGAACTGTGGGCTCCTGTCAGGGCTCTCTGCTCCTCAGGGTTCCCCTGGTACAGGAAAACCCCTGTGTGCCACACTAGAGCGCTCCGCTGTAAAGTGGCTTCCCATCAGCAGGAAGATGTCCAGCCACATCCTTGGAAGCAGGGTTTCAGCACATATAGCAGTTACTGGGAAGACAAACGCCATAATCACAAACACAGGCCGCCTCCTCCTTTCCCTGAGCTTTTATTGCTGAGCATGATAAATAGTACGTTCATATGGTATGGAATGTCCCCTCGGTCAGTTGGGGTCAACTGTCGCAGCTGTGTCCACTCCCAACATCTTGCCCAACACCAGCCTACCAGATTTCAGGGGGTCAGGGAAGAGAGAGACAAAACCTCAACAGTGTGCAAACACTGTTCAGCAGTGGCCAAGTCTCCAGTGCATTACCAAAGCTGTTTTAACCACAAATGCAAAACACTGCACTGTGAGGCCTGCTATCCCAGCCAGGCCCAGCACAGGCACTCTGTGCCACAAGTTGCTTCCTCACCCAGAAGTACTTACTGCAACTGGTTGTGTTATGTTTATTTCACAGAAAAAGCGTCTAACTGTAAAACAGCTAGGAAGAAAACCAAGTTAGCAGTACCAAAGCAGACATAACTTGTTAGAAAGGAGAAGAAAGTACCATCACTTACGCAGGTATGGAGACAGAGCTGGGCAGTGACCCTGAAATGACTTCATTGTGGGAACTTTTGCAATCAATTCCATCTTCTCTTCCTTTTGACTGTCCTCCAGGCTAATTACCTTTCTGAAATTCTCCACCATGCTCTTAGCTTTAGAAATTTCCTGTCTGGAGTCCACAAAGTAACTGAATGTCGCCCATAGCACCATCAGACACAAAGTGACAAGCACCAACACTTTGAACTTATAGAAGAGGTGAAAGACATACAAGCTCAAGGCCATGGCTCTCCCTGATCCACAAATTGCTTCCTCTGCTCTGATGCTGAGGCAGGCCACTGCACACCCAGAGGGGATGAAACCAAAGATCCTGAGAAGAATGTCACAGTAAGGAATGGAAGCTAGAGGTAGGAAGGGCTGCCACGCTTCCTGTGGTTTTGCAATTCATGAAGCCCTGGTGCTGTTTGCTCTTCAAATGTCAGAAAAATATTACAACCTGGACAAAAAAAAAAAAAAGATAGTTAGTACCCCTTATTATGTCTGTGTACAGTGCCTTGCAATACACAGACTTTATTACTATTCCTACCAAAATTAACAACAGCTGCAAGGCAAGGGATTCTGTTAGCTATGAGTGAAGTCAGCTTCCCGCACCAAAACGAAAACCACATGAATCTCTGCAGAACTAAACTGTTTTCTTCTGAAAGATAGTATTATTGATGCTATGTTGCTCTGCACAACACATTGTGAACAGCGCAATACTTGACTGGCGTCAGAAATCATTCCTCCGTATCTGCTGCCTGCCAGTACCACCCAGTGGGTCTTTGTCTGCGGAGGCAAGTTCCTGCTTTTCAAGGGAAAGGTTCAGTTTTTCAGTATTTCCTGCCCTCTTTCAAGAGCTCCATTTTCAAACAGCCTCTCACTGCCACCATACTATAAAGTTACCATGCTAATACTTTTGTCTGTTATTATCATCTCCTAGCAGAGAAAGATTTAAATTTTAATAAAAGACAGCTTTGATATGGAAAATACACAAGAAAATGGCCACCTGTGAGAAGAACAAGGACTGAGGCTAAGCGAAGCAAAGGCAGTGATTAAAGACAGTGCACACAAAACAGGCTGAATCAAAGAGAAGAAACACAAAACCATAGAAGATTATTTTATAGCAGCTTTCAAAATATACGTGAGACCCCGGAGAGATATCACAGGCTGAAGGAATACAGTAACTCTACATTCCCACTAATTTAACCCAGGTGTCTTCTGGAAAAGTTTGCTGATTCACAGGCATGTATGTGGGAGCCAGACCTAGGACTGACAAGTTAACTACTCGATGCACTTCCCAAGCTTCTTGGGGTTCGCTGGGAATGACTGGCTGCTGTCCCTCCCAGCAGGCACTGCACAGAGTGACTAACCTGCGCTCTCCATCCATATGCACCACACAGTGCTGCCCTAAGGAAGTGACAGAAGAGTTTTCAGTGACTTTACCACTAATGTTGAAGTGGGTGTGAAGATCCTTCACTCACAAACAGAGAAGAGAACAAAAAAAAAAAAAAAAAAAAAAAAAAAAAGAGAAGCTACACCACAGAAGAGAATATTACTTGCAAGGAAAGGAGGGGGAAAAAGAAACAAAACAAAACAAAAACCCACAGTTTTTTGAGGAGTTTTGCTGGATTTTTTTTCCTTTTCTGGTCTTCAAGAAAACAAGGACAGAATCACGAACACAAACAAGAAGAGAAGCCCAAGTTCCTCTTAGTTCTCCCCTCCTTGTCTCCTGCCCCTGGAGACCACATTTTCCAATTAATTCTTTCTGTTCTTAGGTAAATTACACTGGAGACCAACTGGGTCTCTGCCTCATTGTTTTAAAAGACACAGAAAAATTAGTTTAGTGCTCTAATTTACATCCTTTCTCCTGATTTTCCACATGGGAAATCATCAGAATAGCCTGTAAGGTATTGACAGCATGAGTCTCTACTACTCTCCAAACCTGAGAATGAACAGAACTAGTTTTCCTTCTGTTGATACCCGTTAGCTCTGTTGTCAGAACCAGAGAGAAAACATGAGCCACAGAGAAACACCTAACATCCAGCTGACCCACAGAATAAGGAAATCTACACAATTCAGGACAGCCATATACATCTGAAAAAAAAAAAGAAAAAAAAAAGGAAAAAAAGAAAAAATCAAGAGGATCAGCAATTCTAAGCTACATGCTGATAGCACACTACTTTCTACTGTCAGCCTGTGATAAACAACTGGAAAGCAACTTTGAGGGGCAGTCAGTAACACATTCACAGATAGGGTAAACTCAACTACTTGTTTCTGAGGGCAACTCTTTTTATAATGCTAAGAGGAGTAAAACAGTATCCAGCTTCTGAACTATCCAACAGAACAAATAGAGACTGCAGACCCAAATGCAAACAGATCCCAGGCCTCAGTCACAAAAATCTTCACACTCACTCAGCACACCTCCTTGACATATATACTTACATAGTGTGGTAAAACCATACCTCCATCACTTCCCTCTCCTACACAGCCAACATTAACAACAGTGGGGAGAACTAGAAACTTTTTTCTCCTCCTGCATTATCAGAGTTGTTCAATAAATCCTTACTACCAAATTAGCTGGTAGAGGCCTCGCATACCCCTAGAAGGGCACTGCTTTCATTGCTGACAGCTACCCCAACCAGCCATGTTTCTGCAAACACTCAATACTCCTTTCACCACAACCCTGGTAGAAGCAACATGCAGCCTCAAAATCATACTATGTACCATCACCACTCTGGCAGGCACAATACAGTCTCGTATTAAAAATACATATGCAAAATAGCAATGTCTAAGAGCCACCACACACGCCCCAGAGGAAGTCCACCCCATGAATTTGGGGCCATGCTTTCTGACAATCTGCTCCAAACACCAGATGATACTCATGTTGAGCAGCATGCATACGAGCCTATCTGCACCAGCTTAGCTGGCAGCCTAATTCTCCTTCTGGTACCTGTCACATCACCTTTGTAACTCACAGCACAGGGTACGACACATGCTGGCTGAGCACTGGAGTGGGTACCAGTACCACTGTGAAACCAAATTTCAAGTCGCTGATCTTTCTGCAGTGCTCAGCAACTTTATCCTCAATACTGCAAACAAATCTGGACTGGAATGCAACCAGATGGAGAAATTAATGGTGATCAATACAGTCACGTAGACATCCCAAGGCCTGGAGATCAATGCAAGAACAGCAAGGATTTCTCCCCCCTATTCCACCTACACACCCCCCAGCCCCCAAGGGCCACTTTAAACACAAAAACCTTCTTTTGACCTGCTAGCCCTCCTACTGGTTCTGTTTTTTATGAACAACTCTCCTAACACAGCCTTAGTGGTATTCAGAACAGAAATCATGAATCCAGAGAGATGAGGGAGATGGCAGCAATGGAGGGGGACTCTCCAGCTTCTACACCCCTCAATGCGGAGATCTGACAGATCTGTTCCACAAAATCTTCATCATCTTTTTAAAAGTGTGGTGGTTGGTACCATGTATTTTAAAAACAGATATTGAAATGGACCCCTCAATCCACTGTTTTCCATACTAAGGCCAACTACAGTCGATTATCTCTAGGGTCCTGCAAGATCAGAATGTCCATAAGTCCCGAATACTAATTCGGTTTAACCACTTTTTTTTTTTAAAGTACTCCTGCAGTTGCTGTTAATAACCAATACTATTTATTCTGACAGTCTTTTATTCTGCTTTTCCTCATATCAGCTGTAGGTTATAGCTGAAGTACTGAAACAATATACAAAACACACTACTGGGACTGCAGGCAGATGGGGGCACGGGGACTAAGATGTGAAAAAGCAACAGGAAAAGAGGGAAGAGGAAAAATCTCAATTAAGGAAGGAGGAATAAAAGCACAGGGACAGGAAGATTCACTTTCCACCAAATAGGACACTCCAGTTTGCCCAGGAAAACAGAGGACAGTAATAGCTGGTTTACAGTTAAGAAAAATTTACAGAAAAGTTTGAAGTGGGCTCAAGCAGAAAATGGATTAAACCCAGTTAAAAATCTCCCCATGTTTCTAGAGTCTCAATTCAATCAGTCTCCACAACAGGTGTGGAGGAAAAGCCCCCTAACTAAACAGGAAAATAAAAGTAAGTAGAAGGAAATTAAATGGGAAAATTACATGAATGGAAAGGAAGACAAAAATGCTGAGATATTCAATGAATATATTTGTTTCAGCAATGAATTTTACTTCTTACATTTTGCTGAGTCTTGCTGGCATACATGCCATAATAATATAAATTAGCAGCCATGGTGCCCTAAGAGGTGACAGCAGAAATATCATATTGATATACCATGTTAAATAGCTCCAGTTTTTAGCTCAGCTAATGAGCAGTAAACAGGATAACATTTTTTACTATTGCCAGCTGAAACATCCGGGTGTGCCTTTCAGCCCTAGTTAGCTGTCATTAGCTGTCATAATAGGGGAAGACTTTCGCAGGATAGAAGCAGTTCTGAACAGCAGCTTTGTGCAAATTTCAGCTCAGTCGCTTAGGAATCTGATTCACAACTGCAGCAACTGAGGAAATAATGGTCCAAAATACTTTACCTTATTATCCCTCTGTGTATCATCATGGAAATAATAGGGATGGAAATAAAAGAGAAAATGTCCACCACCCCCTACCAGCTTATACACTGCAGTAGTTGCACACAGGAAACCAGTGGTAAGCTATATGAACAACCTGAGAACAGTAAACACTGTGGACCTCATGTGCAATATTAGCCTGTAATTATTAAACCAAAGACCTTACAATTTGCTCATCTAAACTCCACTTGCAACTTTCTATGGAATAATCTAAATTGCTGCTTTTCACAACCTCTCAGTTACTGTGCAGCGTTCAGCAAGTGAAGCACTTCCCCAAGGCAGATAATCTCTCCACAATAAGCCAAAGGTCTCACTGCAGAAAGCATGTGCATGAGGAGTAAATTTCCTTCTCCACTGCTCAACCCAAATGTGTTCCAGATTAACCTGGGCTGAAAAGGACAACATGAAGTTAAGATACTGAACTTAATGTGCGGGGAATGACTATCAACAGGTGTTTGCTAAAAATTATTTTATTAAATTCATAGCCTCCCACTTTATCAGAAGTGGACTGCATTCTCAAAAAAGAGTTAAGACAGTTGCTTACCTCTGATGCACAGACTAGTCCAAATGGGCTGTCCCCCCAAGAAATTATTTTTTTTCCACAAATAAAATATTAAAAATGAACTATCCATGGAAAAAGACATAATGAAACATCAGGAAGCAATCGGCAGTATTAGTCAGAAGAACAAGCTTCCAAAATACTTTTTTTAATATTGAGAGAAGCACACAGGTGTAAAATCGCTAAGGTACAAGGATGTTAAGTTATAAACTTAAACTCTGAACTTACTGCACCAACCTTGTTTCTACCCTCTTCCCCTCCTATTCAGTTAGGTGAAATCTCACACACCAATTTTCTTTGTCAGCTTTGTGAGATTCCTTTATAAGCAGATGTTACTCAAAGTTCACAGGAGTTGCCTCTGACAAATATTCAGACTGTACTAAGTGTGAATTATTTCATATAACTAAAAACTACATCTTCACCGAGTTCTATGGCAGCAGCAGAATGCTGCTCTTGCTTAAAATACACTTGAGCACTTCAACAGAGCAGCATAAATATGCATGCATGATCACAACAATTAGTCACTTCCAACTCATCACAACACACACGCAGAAGGGCATAATTCATGTTTCATAAACTTGCAGCTTGGTATTTTGATGTTAGTATATATTATATATATATATAGAATATAGTATGTATTTCAAAACATGGGAAGCATGGAGATATTTTGGATATTTTAAATGGAAAAACATACCCAGATCAATTTAGCCATCAATTTACCTTACATTATTACTTCATAGGTTAAAAGGTATTAGTTTCCTCCCCCCCCAAAGACACAAGAATGACATGTGCACAGAAAGGAACATCTGATTCTACTAACAAACGAGAATGAATGCGACTGAGAAACACAGTGAAGAGCTGGCACTGTTATGACTCGCAAACTTAAGAGGACAGGAACTGGAAATAAAGGGACAAGCAAGAGATTAAGGCTCAATAAAAACTTGCCTGTCAGAGAAACAGAAGGAAAACCTGATCATTGACTCTGGAGAATGCTGCTTTACTATTTCATGTTAAGGACTCTTCATTTGAAAAAGTGGTATTTCACCAGCAAGCTTAAAATACCTGGGTTCCTAAGTCAGGCAGCTAACCCAGAGTCAAGAATACCATAGTCTGGGCCTTGTTAAAGATTTAAAAAAGTTAGGCCCGGGGCCTGCTGTTAAAAAGCCACACTTGGAGAAGCAATATAAAAGCCAGGGTTGCAACACATCCATAAAACCATTACTAATGGAACAGCCTTAATAAAATACTGATTAGAAGTCACGCAGAATCTACTCCAACCTTAATAAAGCCCAACAGTCATCCTGCAATTCACCTGAAATAATGGAGCAGATGCTTTGTACTTTGTAACCTCCAATTAGATAAAATTAAACCCTTACCAATTAAGAACAGGTTAGGGATGCACAAATCATTATCACAGGACAATTGAGGTTGAGGTTGGAAGGGACCTCTAGAGGTCATCTGGTCCAACCCCCACTGCTCAAGCAGGGCCACCCAAAGCCAGTTGCCCAGGACTGCGTCCAGACAGCTTCTGGGTATTTCCAAAGGTGGAGAATCCCACTGTCTACCTGGTCAACCTGTGCCAGGGCTCAGTGATCCTCACAGTAAAATAAGCGTTTCCTGATGTTCAGATGGAATCTCCTATTTTTCAGTTGTACTTATTGCTTCTGATCCTGTTACGGGCACCACAGAAAAAAGCCTGGCTCCATCCTCTTTGCACCCTCCCTTCAGGTATTTATACACATTGGGAAGTTCCTCCCTGAGCCTTCTTTTCTCCAGGCTGAACAGTCCCAGCTCTCTTTGCCTTTCCTCATGCTTCAGTCCCTTCACCAGCTTCATGGCCCTTCACTGGGCTCTCTTTAGGATGTCCATGTCTCTCTTGTACCGGGGAGCCCAGAAATGGACATAGGACTCCAGTTGTGGCCTCACCAGTGCTGAGTAGAAGGGAAGGATCACCTCCCTCAAACTGCTGGCAATACTTTGCCTAATGAAGGCCAGGATACCACGCGCCTTCTTTGCCCCAAGGGCATGTTGCTGGCTCACATTCAGCTTGGTGCCACCAACCCTAGGTCCTTTTCTGCCAAGCTGCTTTCCAGCTGGGTGGTCCCTAGCATGTAATGGTGCATGGGGCTGGTCCTCCCTCTGGATGGCAGCACAACACTCTGGCCTATCTGCCACTCTTTACAATTTGGTGTAGTCTGCAAACTTGATGAGGGCACAGTCTGCCCCATCATTTAGATCATTAACGAAGATGTTAAACAGGACTGGACCCGGTATTGACCCCTGGGGTACACCACTAGTTGCTGGCCTCCAACTAGACTTCATGCTACTGCTAACTACCCTCTGGGCCCAGCTGTTCAGCTAGTTTTCAATCCACTTCCAGACCATACGTGAACAGCTTCTTATGGGAGACAGTGAAGTCTAGGCAGATGATATCCACTGCTCTCCCCTCATCTACCAGGCCAGTCATTTCATTGCAGAAGGTTATCAAGTTGGTCAGGCATGACTTCCCCTTGATGAATCCATGCTGACTACTCCTGATGATTTTCTTGCCCTTCATATGTCTCCACCCATTGTTTACTGGAGTGGCCTCACAATGACATAAGCCAACTCCCTCAGCACTTATGGGTACATCCTATCATGGCCCACGGACCTATGTGCGTCCAGTTTGCTTAAGTATTCCCTGACCTCTTAAGCAATGCTCTTCCACCAAGGGTACATCTTCCTTGTTCCAGCCTTTCCTCCCAGTCTCTGGGACCTGGGATCCCGAACTCCAGTCTTGCTAGTAAATACTGAGGCAAAGGTGGCATTCAGTAGCTCAACCTTTTTCATGTCCTGTGTAACCAAGTCTCCCATCCCACTGAGCAACATTTTCCCTCATCTTCCTTTTGTTACCTATGTACTCAGAGAAGCTGATATATTGCGGGGGGTGTGCGTGTGTGTGCGTGAAAAGACCACCAAGTCAGACATTAAAACACGCGCACACAATAATTCAATCAAAAATTCAATAGTAAACAAATCTTGCTATAAACAATAATCCCCAGGATGTTGGAAATGTGGTTCTTCTTTCTTCTATAGATTGTAACTCAGGATGACTATCCCTCAAATATGGGTGGGAAAATGTCTGTGGTGCAACTAAACTCTTCTCATAGCTCTCAAACCTGTCTCTAGCTAGATCTCATCTTCATCAAAAGTGCCAAGAAACTTTCATAGGATCATAAAGTGCAGCCCTTCTTGTGAAATAAATTCTCAGTGAAGCATAACCAAAGCTAGTCTAGAAAGTTACAGCTGACTACAAGGGCACAACAGTTCAGACCACAAGGTTAAAAATACCACAGTACCCATTTCAAAATCCATGAAAAAGAAATGAAACAGAAAAAAACACATAGTTATCCAAGTGCGACATCAGCTAGAATTCAAAAAATCAGTGAAAAATTAAAGGTCTCTGTCTATATGTTGATGTACTCATACCTAGACAGATACTACAAACACACTTCTGAATACATCCATGATCATATTGAGGCACAGAAATACTGCATGATCTGTGTTCCCCAACATCATCAGTACTGGTAACTGTCCCTCTGCTCTGCAGCTTGTCTGCCAACTCAAGTTCTGTAGCCTGCTATTTTTTTTTTTTTTTTTGAAACATATGCCAAACCCTACTTGCTTGCTCAAAGGTTTCTAGCGCTGTTTAGAATAGGCTACCTGTAGGAACCAATCAGAAAAGCAGTGCTATATGATTCACCCCATGAACAGGGGGGTTCAGTTCTGATTCTTGAGTCTGTTGGCATGAACACGAAGCCCTAACTTGCTCTCCATCCAGACAGCCCAAAATAGCAAGCCAGGTTCCAGCATGGACAAGACTTCTTCCTAAGCAAGCTAGAAAGGTCAGAGCCATCCATTTTCATTCGGTGTTTTCCCCAGCTGAAATACACATGCATTGGAGCCCAACAGGCTGTGCAAGCAAGCAAGCAACATATGTGCATTGTGATTATGAAGTAGGAAACTATGTAGAGAACAGCAAACAGGAGAAAACAGATCGTGTACTCCCGCACTTGGCTGTGGAAGTTCTGCTCGCGGATCGTTCTGCTTGCTGGTTCCCCATGCAAGGGCTGCAGGGTCAATCTACCCCTATGCAGTGGGCATTTGCCTAGCAGCCTGGTTGAAGCCACTAGGATTACTGAGCTCAGAGGTATCCAGAAATTCTAGACTAAAGGCTTTTCATTTAGGGAAAATTCCTAGGTAGACGAAGACAATATCAGCAGGAAAATGGATTGCTGGTAGCCCTGATCAAGATATTAGTAAAGGAAAGTAAACTTATAAACAAAATTTGTTATGTAATTGGAGTTGATAAAAAACTCATTATTTTCAAAAGACTTATTTTTCTCCAATATGTTTTTTGATAAAAATTGTCATTATGGTAACTATGCTAAAGCCTAGAGTCACACAATTACTTATCCAGAAAAGTTATGTTTAACAGTATAAATAATCAGTGAGAACATACTTTCTGCCTAAATTTTATTTTCTGTGTGTTTATATTTAAAATAATTCATCCTGTATGGAACATCTGCAGAAGAGCTCCAGAGAGATACTTTCATGTGATGCATGGAAAATTAATTTTTAATTTACACTAACTTTCTCACTCTACCTACTTCACACTGCCCAGTAAGGACAGGTTTCCTATCATGCAGAATTTTCCAGAAGCCCTTACAACTTCCTCAAGCTCACACACAAATTCACAGACAGCAGAACAGGTTCAGCATGAAAAAGATTCATTTCAATCTAACTTTAAAAGCCCTCGTAAGTTCAGGCAGGGAATGAAGCATGAAAGAGTTCCTTGGGACTGCATTTATAAGGTCTGTACTGTGCAGACTATTACTTAGTATTTTATCTAGGCAGCAATAGATTAGCTCTGGGACGATCATGAAGCAGTATAGCAATCTTCTGCGTTAAACCCTCCAAGAAAGAATTAAATTCTTTACAGTTGACAAGGTAGAAAGATCACTGTACAGCATCAGCTTTTCTATGCAAGACAGTTCAAATCCTGAAGTTTTACAAGAGTCTAAACCTGCTCCTTTCACAGGCATTTCCTTCTTTTCAGCAGATTAGTTTTTAGTAGGGCATTAAGCTAACAGTTTTTAACAGCTCTCTTACACAACAGTTTTATAATCTTATTACCTCTTCCTATTAAAAAAACCCACCAACTGCATGACAAATGAAGTCATAGGCTGTTTAAAAAAAACCAAACAAACAAAAAAAAACCCAAAACAAAAGAAACCCAATCCTCAGACAAACACCCTTTCCACTTCTCAGGATTTCAAGCCAAATGAAGCAAGAGCATTAAACCACTCGATGCTACTGCCACATCCCTCCTTCCTGTAGAGCAGTCACTCCAAGAAGTATGGAGAGTGCTATGCAAGCAGCAAATGCTTTTCATCCAGGAAACCTCACACCATAAAGACACCTCTGTTACCTTTCGCATGCTGCAGGAAAGAGTCAGCTCAAAACTTGCAGGTTGACAGAAAGAAGAAAAAAAAAAAAAAAAAGAGCACCAACACATAACTGCTTTTCCTCAGCCCTAAGAGGCTCCCTAGTGCTGTCGCATACACCCCTCCCTCGGCTCACGTCCCAGCCCAGGATGGCAGACAGCCTCTCTCCTCCAGCACAGGGGGCACTTGACAGAGCAATACTGCATACAAGTAATTACTATAACAAACCATTCGATTAGAAAGAAAGGCTCAAGTCTTTGCTCCTAAAAGCAAACCACAATTTCGACTGGAGCTGTTTTGGTATATGCTCCATCTGGAGTTTTTTAACATCAGAGATGCCATTCTTCTTACACAGACCAAGCTGCCCACCCTCTTGTCCATCCATACCTGTGGAGAAGTCCAGGCGTTCCCAATGCACTGCTGTCCATTATCACCCAGACATCCTTGCCAATGACAGTGCCACCACAGACAGAAGCGTGTACTTTATGCAAGGGTCTTTCAACTAGCCTGGCTTACTGACCAGTCTTTTCACAAAAGGTAACTTGCTGTTACAAGGCTGTCCCTCGCTGGTTCTTCTTCCACCACTTTTCCCCATTAACACTGCTCTAGCAACCTCGCAGAATCAGCAGGATGGAAACAACAGACACACATCTCTGCCACCTTGCCAATCTGGGGCTCTCCCAGACTACCAGGGCAGCAGCACCGCAATGTTAGCCATGCTGGCTGAGCCCCGGTCTGGCACACAGCTGCCTGGAAGAGTTTTGCTGCCAACCTACATAAGCCTGCTCTCCCTAGCTGCTGTGTATTAAGCTGAAAAACACACATCCTCCAGTAGAGTTGTACCTACATTAGAGGAAGTTATGACCACACCTATGTCAGGTAAGGGGTGGGATTTTCTCACGCTTCTAGTCAACATAATGACAAAACATATAGAAAGGATAAGGCCTGAGTACACACAGGTTACAGAGCTAAAACAGACTGTATTAGAGGTGGGGAGCAAAAGGATAGCTGCAGCCTCATGACAAGCGTTGATCTCCTGTAACTCAAGCCTGTTTGAGCTCTTTGTGCAATACATACATTCCAAGCAGGTAGACATTTCAAAGCTTCCCCAGTAAGCCTCCTCTATGCCACAGAGGTCTTATTCATTATTAAGACTGCACAAGAGTTTTGGGGAAAAACTTCCTTGTTTCAAACACTTAGCAGTGTCTGAAAAAAACTTTTAGGACTACCATGTGTTTTAACTGGTCAGCCACAAAGTCAGACCAGCCTGGACCTCAGCTGTCACAGCCTCACCTTCCTCTCCACTCCAGTCCCCGAACTATACTTTGTCGGCATCGGTTCTCATGCAAACGTGGGGTTAGCCAGATCAGGAGGCAAGCGATATTTCTATAGCAACCTTCTGTGATCCTCTGTCCACCCTTCCCACTGAAGAATGTCAGAAGACCTGGTACAACTACCAGCAGAAAAACAGTAGCTCAACCATTCCTATTCAACTGAAAGCTATTTTAGGGGGGTGATAATATGAATTTCAAGGCAATAACTGCTAACCTTCTACAAACCAGACAATTTTAAAGTGGAAACATACGAGTTAAAAAAGAAACAGAGCAAGGTGCATTTGTGGGGCCTGATTAGAGTTACAGCCACTGCCAGTTAAAACATTCCAGGTCTGTGGAGAATATAAGCAGATGTGCTGGCTCCACACTCTTCCCTTTCTATTTATTACTTGGTAACTGCTTGATACTCAATGCAAAAGAAAAAAAAGTACTGGTGGCTCCAACTCCCCACATTATAGGTAAAGAATACATAATACACCAGAAAATAACCTAGATATTTAACTTAAATAACTTCCTGTCTCCATGCATGTGGGCATCATGGAAGAAGTGATTGCGACAGATGCAAATGAGGAAAGGCTTGGCAAGCAAATACAATAAATCCATTTCACACAGAAGGAACATCATAGTAGAAAAGCACTGAAAGAGGACCATACATATTTAACGCTGACATGCAGGACAGAGAAGAAAACAGGAGTGTCTCAGTATCTCACCTGTCCCTAACACCACTGTTCTTCCACCCAGTGTTACCCCAGACTCCTCAGTGCTATTCCTGTGTTCCAACGTGCTTTGGTTTACAATCAAAGAGCTGAACAACTTGCTCCACAGTGAATGCTCAGGACTGAGGCCATGCCCATTTGCTGCATCATGGAGTCCTCCACAGGCTGCAGGGTGGATATCTGCTCCAGCGTGGTCCCCTCTACAGGCTAGATATCTCCTCTGCAACAGGAGTGCCTCTCACCTCCCCCCTGCCATTCTTTGACCTTGGTGTTCACAGAGCTGTTTCTAACTTCCTTCCCCCCCCCCCCCCCAACTTCTCTCTCAGTCCTCTCTCAGAGCAGCTGCGCAGCATTTTGCCCTTTCTTAAAAACATTTTCCCCGAGTCACCACCAGCTTGGCTGGCTGCCTCAGCCTTGGCCAGCAGTGGGTCCGTTTTAGGGCTGGCTAGAACTGGCTGTGTTCAGCACAAGTGCAGCCCCTGGCCTCTTCTCACAGAGGCCACACCTGCACCACCACCCCTCCTGCCAACACCTTGCCACCTACACCCGATACAGCACTCTGAAGTGAAACACTGACTTAAAAGCAGTTTAAAAGACCCAGCGCATTGCTTGAGATGTATGGCTTCTTAATGATTACACATACCTATATACCCCGAATGTGTGTCATTTTCTGCCTACTAGTACGCCCAGGTGACAGTTCTCTCCACCTTGTACCTCCAGCCACAGCACGCACCTGTGAGGTTCACAGTCCTCTGCTGATGTCCAGAATAGTAACTACACACTTCTACCACCCCCAATTAACTGACTGAAACTTTTTGACTGTTCATCTAGACAGTCAGTGCTGCATGGCCCAAGTGTTCTTGCCATAGCTATGCAAATCTATCTTCAGGTAGACAAACTTCAGGCAACAATTGCACCAGTGCAGAAGAAATTTCAGTTGACATTTTCACTTAATATAGGGCCCTACAGGAATCTTGGCTTTAGCATTACTTTTGTTTCAGCACTTTACCTCAAATATTAGATAGTGAGTATACAGCTACTTTTAACATCTCCAGACAATTTGATGAGCAAGCAGCAGACATTTTTATAGAGAATAACAGAATCGTTGAAAAAGACCTTTAAGATCATCAGGTCCAACCATTAACCTAACACTGCCATTCCACCACTAAACCATGTCCCTAAGCACCTGTCTTTTAAATACCTCCAGGGATGGGGACTCAGCCACTTCCCCTGGCAGCCAGTTCCAGTGCTTGACAACACATTTGACTTACAAAACAGAGGCCTGACTCTTGGCAAACACTCAGCACCTAAAATATCACATTAAGATTTCTGAGATTACCAAAGAAAAAGCTTATGCTTCCTTTACTAAGCAAATACAGAGTCTTTACTGCAAATGATCCAACCTCATTTCACTCAGCTGCATACCTGCTGGGTGACTTTTGGACTACATATTTGCCTAAACAAGCAGGTTTTTAACTGAGCTCTTGCATCAAAGCAGGCAGTCATTAGACCAGGCTACAGAATCTCCAGGCATACCACCTTCAAACCAGCAAGTTCACCAAACTCTTTCAGGCAACTTAGATTTAGGATCATACAATAAAAGTAGGATTTAAACACCCTTCAACTTCTATTTTTTCCTACATGTTATTTAAAAGAGAACGTGGCTACTCAAAATAGAGAGAAAAAGAAAAACCCAAGCCTTCCAAAGTTGAAGCAACAAATTTGTTACTTCTAACTGAAAAGTATTTGCGAAAATGAAATACAACCATTACAAAAATTACAAGGAAATACCTACATAAATCAAAAACAAGATCGATCATACTTAAAGAAAATGTTTATCAAGAAAACTCATTTACAGTAACAGTATCTTGGATGGAAGGTGATACACTTCACAGTGTTAAAGAAAGCTTCATGAAAATTGTCTAAGTTGAACAGTGACAGAGACTAATACAAAACTCCGAAGCCATGCTTTTCAGTATTCTAAATTTAACCAAAGTTTGATTTTAATTTAAATCTCAGTGACATCAAACTTCCACCCTCCTTTTCTCCAATCCTCTTTGTTGAAAACTGAGCTCTTCTAAACTGACTCAGCTGCCCCTTGGGAACTTCCTGTTAAGTGACAGGTGGGAAAGAATGTTTAATTGACAAGAGATCTTCATTGTTAATGCTCCGAGACAGCAGGTATTAGTAAGAAATTGAATACACATATTCTCCTTTTTGACTATTACTACCATAGCGCTGTGAAAATCTTAAGTCTAGAAGGTTTCTAACCATATCAGAGCTACACTTTAAAAGAGTTTGTATTAGGACTCAGAAACCAAACCTTCTCAAATACTCCTGCTAGCAGTCCCACTTCTGCTTTCCCTCAAGACCTACAAACACATTTCCATCATCACTAGCCCACCCGGGGCATTTTCATCAAACAAGGGCTCCCATGAACCTGTGCAAACCTCCTCTCAAGCCTTCTGATCTCTCTTCTTGCTCCTCCAAAAGAACACCTAGAGCAATGAGCGAAGAAGTTTACGTCTCATCAGCAAGAAAATTTTAGTGAACAGCATCACTCGCCTGTGCTCTAGCTTCTCTATGCCTGAACTGGAGAAAGTAATACCAAGTACTGAATTTACCACAAAACCGTTCAAAAGCTTTAGTGAAAGTAAGAACACCAGTGTACTACATCCACCCTCCTGACTTACGACCTCTGAGCCCAATACAGTAAGTACTTCCACCTGATACATAGTTTTTAGGTACGTAACTGTTCCAAATTATATCGGTAACGCTACACTGTAACGAAATTACATACCGGCTGATGTATTTGCAGGATCACACCGCCGAGTCCTGCCTTTGACGTGCGTGAGGGACTGCCCGCAGAGGCGGGGGAGGCCGTCGAAGCGAGGAGCTGCAGAAGGGGACCCAAAGTTCCCTCCGCGTACCAGGCGCTCGAAGTACGAGGCACCAGCAACCAAACCCCCCTCGCTCTTTCGCTGAGGGTCTAAAACTGAAACGCCGGCCGCCAAGCCGTTACACCCACACCCTCATCTCCACCACCTTCGCTGCCCCTCCCTCCGCAACTCGCCCCGCTCACCTCCCCTACTCCCCCCTCGCCGGTTTGGGGGCAGGCCCGCCCTCACGGCAGGCAGCCCCCCCCCCGCTGTATTTTACCGAAACTCGTACTTACGAGGCCCGGCGCCGCGCCCCCCCCACCCACCCCCGGCGCCACAGGGACACACAGCCCGCTCCCGGCGCGGCCGCGCGCCCCCGGCCAACCGCCGCCCCCGCGCGCAGGCGCCCTGCCGCGCGTGCCCCCCTCCCCTCCCCTCGCCGCCCAGCGCCGCGTGCCGGGGGCGGGGCTCGCGCGCACCGCCCGGGCGGCGGAAGGGAGGTGGGGTGGGGTGGGGAAGGGCGAGGGGCGGGATGGCGGCGGGGCCGGGGCCGGGGCGTGGGGAAGGCGGGCGCTTCCTTCCCGACGGGAACGGGGAAGGGGGTGACGGGCCGCGGCCGGCCGGCCCTCACCTACCGGCTGCCGCCGTCCACACCGCGGCGGCACCACCGTCTACCCCAGGCCGCGCCGCGCCGCCCAACCATCGAGCGCCGGGGATAGAGCGTCCTCCTCCCGCCACAGAGACCCCCGCCGGAGGGACAGAGCGACCCCGCGGTGGCGGTCGTTTGGGGGGTGTGGGGGGGTGTGTATGTGCCCCCGTCACAGCAGCTCCTCGGCGGGGCTAGGAGTAGCGGGCCGTGCGGGCCGCCGGGCCTTTATCCGCTTGTTTGCTTTGGGATTTCAGAGCAAACTGGGGAGGCGTGACTTTATCGGCACAGGTCAGGCGGTGCCGGCGGCTCGGCGCGCCCGGGGTGCTGGTGGCTGGCTGCCGGCACTCCGCCACGTCTCGCCATTTGCCGGGACGCAGAAGTCCCTGGGTTGTTTGGCTTGTTTGGGGGTTTTTTTTGAAGCTGCAGGGGAGCTTTGAGGGGCCGCGGGGGTCACAGCGTTTGCGTCGCTGGTCCTCGTCAAAAGTTGAGAGTTTCGCTTCCTCTCAAGACGTTACTGTGTTTAGCACCGCTTCACAGCGAAATGAGGTGGGGCTTGGGAGGAGCTCTTACAATCCCAGAATTTACGTTAACCTGCTTCCGAAACCTAATCGCTCAGGAAAGAGAAAGCTGTTCCCCTTCCCAGACCGTATAGTGGCATCACCAAAGAGCTTTTTTTCGTTGAACCCTAACGGAGTGCAGGGGAAACCCCTTTGAGCGTGCATGCCCGCGTGCAGATGGCTGCGTTTATGTTACTAGCGAGTTTTCTTAGTATTTGGAAAAAGCCTCAAAATCAAAGTATTTTTGCCTTGCAGTACAAATTAGATCACTGTATGGATTAACCGAAGTTCGTGTTGCTATAACATAACTTTTGTGGCTTCTCCATGCAAAACTTCCCAGCGTAACTGCCGCTACCTGCAGAAAATAAACAATTATTTTAAATTACTTGGTCAAAACGTCAAAGGCATTTCACCGACAATGGCAAGGAAAGCAGAAGGGGACAAGTAGGGTTGACCAGGGTGCTGCCCTGCTGAGTCCACCTGGCTCTGGGGTAAGCCTGCAGGCGTGCCTGTCAGAAGCTGGAAAGTTCCACCCAGACCTCATGAAGCTGCAACCCTTGAGGGAATCTGCTGTCAAGCGCTAAAAAAGCCCTTCAAGAAAAAAGGCAAAATTCATCTTCTTTTGTGGGAAGGAATTACTTCTGTTAAAAGAACCAGAGAGGAGAAAAATTCTGTTTAAAAGTGTAAGAAATTAAATGAAGCAAAATGTTGCAAATGTTTTTGCAAGAAAAAAGTGACCTCCATTGAAACCGTCAGAAATTAGATCTGAAGGGAGAATGAAGGATATCCTTAAATTCCTTCGGTTTGTAAACAGTGAAGGATGTTGATAATCCAAAAATTGAAAGATGTAAGAGTAGTTGTCCAGTAAAAACTGTACAAGTGACCCCTTTTCTAACGGTATCGGCCACACCTACTCATAGTTTTAGTCGGGTTGTATAATGTTACGTAATTGATTGTAATCAAATCTGTCAAAACGGCATCGGCCTCAAAGAGAGTAAGGTTCTGATAGTGCTGTGAGGATCGCAGGTGTAGATGCAGAAGACACCCCGCTGAGAGAGTGACCGAGAGCGTTAGTCATCGTTTGACCCAGCGAGCGTGTATTGGCATTATCCGGCTTGTCAGCCCACAGGCTTGCCACAGATTTAATCAGCACGTACCTGAAGTCCCAACGCACGCAGCAAATGATGTTCTCACTCATCCTACAGGCCGACAGAGACAGGTAAGCAAACGGTGAGACACGCTGCTCCTAACGGTGGTGGTCTCGCAGGATGGATAAGGGGAGGGAAGAGGTGGCCAAAGGTCTGTGTGAAGATGCTGGCAACCGATCTGCAAGTGTGGCGTGGACTTGGAGGGATCAGGGCTGCTGTGTTACAGGGGTATAAAGGATGTGTGAGAAACTTGGGCTGGTTGCAGCGAAGGCATCACGGGGGTTGCAGGAAAGAAATGCATTGAGGACAGCAATTAACTCCCATTTATGGCCCGTGGAACACTGTGTTAACTGATACAAGCACTTCTGTGGCTACACTTTTATAAAAGTCCCTCTGCATGGTTTCTTCCACATGCGTTCTTATCTGGCAAATGTAACATTTGCCAAACTTTTCTTTGATCGTGTTTCTTTCCTCTGGACTAAATGTTATGCTTGTTCTATAAAATAAAACCCTCTTGTGGACCTCATGGGAACAGAGTCTGCGTTGAGAAGGGTCCTGAGTCTGGGGTCTCCTTCAATGACCTATCTTTAATCTTTTATTAATCAAAACCTTACATTTTCTGCTACCTCAAAAATTCAGATTTGTCCTAGATGAGATCTTTAGCTGTTGATTTTAATCTCACTTGTAGAGTATGACAAGAACTGAACTTAAGCTACCCAGGGTATCAGCCACATATTTTTGGGCACCATGCCACACGCAGATGCAGTACGAGCTCTTTTTTTCCCCAAAATGACTTGGTGACTCAAGGTTTTCAAAACTGAGAAATAGTATTTTTGAAATCTTTGAAAAAGACCAAAGGTCATTAGTTGTGGAAATAACGCCATCCAATAAAGAAATTTCTGTAAACTTAGTAGTAGGTATTTCAGTGGAATGCTATGTCTCCAGTTTGGAGAAGGACATAGGGTATATGGCATGTTGAGTAACATTATTATGTTGAGGTGACGAACAGACATTTTTTTTTTTTCCTGTCTGGGAAGAGGCAATGGTATCAGGTGGAAAACCTGATACCTCGTCTGTTTTCCTAGCACGGCATAAACAGTTTCCCCTCAGAAATCAAATCCATACCCATAGGTTCTTAGTGCTACTAAAAAATTACTGCTGAAGCGACCCTGGATGTAGTTTATCTCAATACAGCATCATAGAAGTAGCGGAATTTCTGAGCAAACAGAATCAGAACACGAGTCATTTGGGTCTGGTTCTGTTAGCGTCGCTCTTTGCTGAGCAGGAGCAGATTTTAAAGCCCTGCAGGTTAGTTTCCTATTCACGTAGGCATCAGTGATCTCAAGCAAAATCATTCCCTAACACGGCTTGTAGAAGATATACAGGAGCGCCGTTTTCTTGGATGCAGATACAAAGTGCACAGCGGACGCTCTTCCCTGCAGCAAGTGTGAGAGCAGCCTTTTATTTTGGTCTCTATTCTTCAGTCTCACAGTTTAAACACAGGCCTTTTGCCCGATAAATCTTTTAGATGAAAGCTGTTTGCCTGATGCAACGTGGCCTCGAAAGGTGAACGACAGCAGTGACCCTTTCCTGCATGCAGATGTGACACAGAAGAACTTTTGGAAGGGAGATTTGACTTCCTGGGCAGTGTTTTGCACACAAAATCCAGCCGGTGTTTGTGTGGGCACAAGAGGAAGTTCTGCCTCGAGTGTTTAGACATCAGTGAGTTGCGAGCCCCGTGACACTCAGTATTTTCTGTAAGAGTGTTAAGAGAGTTGTGTTACATCCAGAGTTCCATGCTCCTATTTTCCCATGTCTTATTCAGCTGCACCCTATTTTAAACCTTGGAGCCCAATCCTAGCACACACTAAGTAAGAATTCTGCGGCACAGAATCACTTCCATGGAAATATGCCCTGACAGTGGTGACTTACCATCACGGTTGTACAAGTCAGCAAAGCAGAGCGCACTTTAATGTGGGCCAGGGGCTGGTAACAGCGTGGTGTCAGTAGGATGGAGTTTGGAGCAGGCTTCAAAAGTCATCCCAGTGACTGGTGGATGTTCAAGCAATTGGTTCATGCTGAATTCCATGTCATACAGCTACACTGTTAGCGGTACCCAACCTCGTCTGTGTACATGCACGGGAGACGGAAATTATGTCTTTGCTCTGTTGAGGTACGGCTTTGACTCTGCGTTAAATGACAGCCGTATCCCAGGGTAAATTTACAGGACTGTTCAGGGTCACAGCCATTTATGTCCCACAGATTGTAGGGCAACAGCCCTGGAGTAAAAGGATAGAGGGGATGTTTGATAAAATGAAAAAGGAAGGAGTTAAATCAGTACGACTGGAAAGGGATTTGAAACGGGAGGGAGAGTGAGTGACAAAGAAAAAGGGGTTAGGTCTTCTAAGGGACAGCAGAAAACAGACACATAGCATGGCAGAAGTGAGAAGCAGATGTAAAGGGCATTAACCTCAAATACCAGAACGGAAATGAAATTAGGAAAAAAAAAAAACACAACAGGAACAGAGGTAAAGATAAGAAAAATCAAGTGTGCTGCTGGCTGAGAGTGTAAGAAGTTTTATACCGTTGGTGTTTGCTGGTGCGCCAGCCAGCTGGGGAAGTGGTGGAACAGTGACTCTGTACAAGTGTTTTATCAAAGTCCCTGTAGCAGTCACACATTTAATCAGAGAGGAAGGGTCCATTCGGACGCGAGCCTCTGTACTTTCCCGGGTTTCTCACTGATGTAATCCAGCGTTTCACATGATAAAGTCCCATGCAAGGAATCAGTTAGAACGCTAGGGGGACCTCACAAAATGTAAGAAGGATGGTCTCATCTTTCACATGCTGCCTGAGCTGCTCCTTGTTCCTCAGTGCTCGTCTCCTCAGCTCAGTCTGGATTACAGTTCCCTTGCAAGTATGAGGAGAGCAAGGACCCAAACGTTCATGCGTCTCTCTGATTAATTCAGTGATAAAAATACAACACGCCATAGGTTGGCCACAAGGACCCTGGCAGATAAATACAAGGTATTTCTGAAACAGCGTTATCAAGGATAGAAGGGAATAAACTGTCACTCCATAATTGTCCCAGGCTCGTACTGTGAGCGTGCGAGAATGAGAAAGGAGAAGATGAGGCACCCAAGTTTCCATACGATATCATTGAATTCTGCATGCATAACCATTAATAAGTAGGATGCTGGGGAGAAGGGTGTGTAAACCTTAAAACATCCAGTCAGAGTTGTTGTCAGGTCATTAACCTAACTTGTATGACTAGCAGAAAGTTCCTTCTTTGAGTCAAAATGCATAGCAGCTCTAAGATCCTTCCGCACGTATTCAGACTTTAACTGGTGTTCAGATTTGTGGCCAAGAAGGAATTTCCCCCCTGTGAAATCAGCACAGACCTCCATCTCCTACCTTACTGTGCCCCGTAGCTCCATCAGCTATGATCTCCTGGGCATGTTTTATACAAAGAGCAGCTTTCTCTCGGAGCAGGAGCCTCAGGACTTAGAGACACCTGGACTGAAGTTAAGAACACTTTATTTTTTGAAAGATTTCACATTTTAATGTGGGTTGTGTTTTTTTTTCCTCCAGCTGATCCGTAACAATCGAACGCTGTGGCAGATTTCCTAGTACAAGGTGCGCATGAGAGAGGTGCAGGCACAAGGACTATGGCCACATCTGCTGGTACAGCTGGGCTGTCACTGGTCATTTCTGTGGCTACAGGGAGAAGGGTGAGCAAAGCTGAGGTGGGGGGGCAGTGGGGCAGGCGTATGCGGACTGGTCAGAGTGCGGCAGCCGTGGTTGAGTTCATAGACATGAAGATTATCTGAAGGTGCTGCTGAGGCTCGAGGAAGGAAAGTGAATGCACGAGGGGCAGACCCTGATCAGCTGGCAGGGAATGAGAGGGAGAATTCTGTGTCAGAAGCGAGCCCAACCACACCGATAAGCCAAGGAGACTTTATCACAGCCCCTTCCAGACCATTGTTCTGAAAGTAAAGCAGAATAGAGGGGAGGGTCGGTCAGGCCACCTCTATGCCATTTATCATAGACTTGCCGGGCCTGAGTTACCAGGTTCTCAGGGTAAAACTTTCAAGCGGTGCATCCCCATGCAGGATTGTCTACTGCTCATGCGCAAGATCATTTCTTCCCTCCAGTATTTCCTCTCGCTCCCTGGGACCGTCTTCTTGTTGTGGCTGTGGAAGCTGATCAGTCAAAGAGGTACCTTGGCACCAGTACAGCGCCCCAAGCTTTGGGCTGGCACCTCCAAGCCGGCCCAGAAGTCTCCTGCTGCTGAAGCAAGCCGTGGGTTGGTGCCGTGTCACCCACCGCCAACCTTTGATGATTTGCTGCCCCTTGGTGGCTACCGCAGACACTGCCCGAGGTCCCATCCCAACTGCTCGCTCTTCACGGGGTCCCCCGCCGCCGGAGGCTGGCCCGAGCACCCCTGCGTGCCATGCAAAGCGCGGAGCTCTCTGGATTTATTATTCCTTGCGAGCCTAGAGCAAGAAAAATGTTCCTGCTGCAGCAAAGAGCAAACCGGGAGGCGGGGCACCTCCCCTGGGGCCTCCCGCCGGGGTCCAGCCAACGCGCCGGCGATGCGCCCCGGGGGGCCGGCCGGCGGCCGGCGGGGCCCCCCCCGGCCGGCCGCCGCCGCCTGTCGCCCTGTGATGAGAGCATCAGCCCTCACTGCCACGTCTCCCGGGCAGCTGCGGCGGCGGCGGCGCGGGCAGCCGGCGGTGTGCAGGGCCGCGCCGAGGCCGGGCCCGCCCGCCCCCCCCTTCCCCGCGGGGCGGCCGCGGCTGCCCGCCCTCTGCTCCGTCCCGCCGCGGGGCGCCGGGCGCCGGCGGGCAGCGGCGAGGTGGGTCTGCCCGGCGGGAGGAGGGGCACCCGCCACTGCCGCCGCAGCCTCGTCCCCCGCCGGCGGGCCGGGGGGCTGCGGGGGCCGGGGCTCGCCGCCGGGCCGCTGCCGCCGGAAGGGGACCCCGCTGCCGGCTGATGTCCGAGCCGCGCCGCCGCCCGCGCTTGGATGTGTGAGTACCGGCCCCGCCGCTCCCGCGGGGCAGCTCCGCTCCGGGAACGCCCGAGCCGCCAAAGCGGGCGGCGGGCTCCGACGGGACGGGACGGGACCCTTCCCAGGTGGTGCGGGGCCGGGCGGCCGAGTCGCCTCCCGCCGGCTGCCCCGTGCGTGCGGTGCCGCCTCCCGCCTGCCTGGAACTTCGTGCGTGCGTGCGTGGCGGGGAGGCTTCTGCTGGCTTTGTTTCTCCCTGCCGGTAAGTTAGGGCACGGGGTGCCGGGCCTCTCCTTGCAGACGCTTCCCGGTGCGTCCGGGTTAAAGCGGGAGGTCCGGGCACGCCGCCGGGAGGCGGCTGCGCCCCTGGTAGGAGGGTCGAGGATTTAAACGCGGGGAAGTTGGTCTGGGGTCACGGGTGGGTTTGCTTTGGGCTTTCAACACGCCATCCCTGCCTAATCAGCCCTACAGAGGAGGCAGAGGTCCTACAGAGCACCGTCCTGTGGAAGATGAGGAGCTACGGCAGTCCTCTGTAAGTCAAGGCAAATCTAACCCGTCGAAAGGTACCGTTTCCAGAAGGGATGCGAGTGCACACCTCTGTGTCTGTTCTTTTTTGTGCCGCTCAGAAAACAGTGCCTCAATCCTCCTCTGTTACGTAGGGTAGCAGTTAGGCCGGTGATTTTTCCTTATTATGTGAGGCAGCTCTTTCACTACTCCAGCATTGTTTTAACACATGAATGTGTCACTGAAACAGAGGCAGCTTTGTTTGCAATTTATGATCTCTCTCGTGCATGCCTTTTCGTCGTGAATCGCAGGCCCCTCGTATCACCGGCGTCTGTTACGACTGTATGCGAAGGGATGAGATGCCTATATTCCAAAGCAATGAGTCGTAAAGTTTTGGAGAGGAGGCATCCCTTCTGTAACCAGCTCAGGTCTGTTAGCTCGCTGTGATGAGAAGAGATTTTTCTGGGAGAGGGATACAGTAGTACAGGGATGGGACTGGAATGGCTCAGCTCCAAGGACGTCAAGAGCAGAGCAGGACTGCAGTCCACTCCTTTGCCCATCTCCTGGCACTCCCGTTGTTGGAGTGGTTTTGTTCCTGACACTCCTTTCTCCTTCCAGCTGCCCCTCTGGAGCACCAGCTCCTTCAGCCGAGGCGCTTGGTATCGTGATCAGATGATGCTCTGCTGGTAAAACCTGAGCCCACTGGAGCCAAAGTGGTAGCCAGGCGATGCTGATCTCTCTGGGAGTTATGCTGAAACTTTGTCTGCTCCTTGTTGTCCCGTACTGGACTGGAAATTCTTCAGGTGTAGACGCAGCTACGCCTTGTTTCTGTTCTTGAGCATATTTGACAGAGGTTTTGCAGCGCAAACCAGCACATAGGGTGGGAAAGCCATCCCAGGTCTGATTGATTTGGAAGGACAGAGGAGCTCGGGTAATATCACTTACCCAGTTTACTGTGTCCAATGTGATGTGTGCTCTTAATCTCAAGACCACAGAGATCTGCATGCCTCCTGTACAGCCATTCCTGGCTGTCACTTTGCAGACCTTGTGACTTGCAGGCATTTGAGACCTGATTTTCAAAAGGTCTGGGTATCCACGCTCCTACTGATAGAGGTGTCTGTATTGCCTCAACCTGAGCATTCAAAATAATAATTTAGAAAAGGCAGGCCTTCTATTTTTACTTTTTACTTTACTGTACTTTTATTTTTTACAGTCCTTCTGACTGTAAAATGGAGATAATACATTTTGCTTCCTACTTTTGCAGAGTATGTGTCTATTCTGCTTGTAAGAAGATAAATTATTTTAAAAACTTCCTACGATGTTAGCACCTTGCTGAATTATTATTCTTCTTACGGACACTAATGGCTTCCTGCAGTAGCTAAGGAAATAAAGCTATTCTCATCTTAGCGGCCTGCCTATGTTAGCAATATTTGTGCCAAAGTATGATCGCCCATATAGTTACACTGTTATGTATTACTCAAAAGCAGACAGGCCTAATGGCTTTTTTGTCTATGCTTTCTTCAGACACTGCTTTTTGGTCTGAAATTTTAGAGCAGGAATCGAGTTATGTGTGTGGTATTTGAGGGGGAAAACCCCTCACCTTTCTGCTGGTTTTGGAATTGAGCAGCACTGAACACAAATCTTTCCCTGAAAGTGTTTGTACTGCAAATTGACTTGGGCAACTCAAGTCTGGATATCATAAAACTAATATTATTTTTTTTTTCTTCTGCAGGCAACAGGTCTGGATGTTTGAGAATACAATAAGAGCATATAAGCTAGCAATGTTTGTTAAGGTGGCTTCCAGTTTCCATGAGCATTCAGTTCAGAAGCCAGTTGGGCCACTCAGTACAACTCTGTAGAGTTACAGCTCCTAAAGATGGATAAGGTGCAAAGCAACAAAATAGTACCGATTCTGAGACAGTCCTATGCGTCAGTCTCAGTGCCTTCCCTGTGCCTCAGTATCATGAAATCCTGGAAAAAAGTTTTCTTCTGGCAGTTACAAGCACATGGTTCGATTTTAGTTTATAGATATGAAACTCTTGAGTTGGAAGGGTTGGATTTGTACTCTGGATTTAAAGAAGAGCTATTTTGTCACTACAAAGATGTGTGCTTTTTAGCACCGATGAAAATCGGTTAGAGATTTGGCTGAATTTGTTTACTATTAGAACGTTTGAAAATATTACCGATTTCCAACCATTCTTTTGTTTGTTCGTTGTGAAATTTTATGTCCTGGCATGTTTACAGACTGAGAAATACAGAGGAGAGTTGACTTTGGCTTGCAGAATCTACTCAAATGCTTGGGATCTTTAGACTTTAGTATTACTTGATCAGTCGTACTTAATTGTGCAGTATGATATTCTGTTATACATATTTTCCTTTTTGAGGCCCAATTTTTGTTCTTCTTGCACTGCCATTCAGTTGGAGAACTGATACAGTCTGATAACTGTACTGCAGTGCTAGCTTATGCACGAGAAACCTTAAGGCAGATTCGAAATTACAACAGTTTACCTTCCTCTTCTGTCAGTGATCCCTTCCCTCTGCCGTCGTCTTAATCCGCTCTCTGGCTGAAGATTTTGGCCTGTCACAGTAACGGCTGGTGCCATGAAGTTAGCTCTCTCCTCTTCTTTGCTCACCTAACCGCAGCAGGTCTCTCGTGCTGATGGGAACTTTAGTCCATTTATTTCAAACTGTACCACAATTAGATAAGCTGTACAGCTTGTAGCAGGTGGATTGTTAAAATCGGAGGTAAATCTCTAGTAGCTGTGTGACTTGGGCAAATCGCTCGTGAGCTATCACAAACTTGCCTGAAAGATTTCCTGCCATTCTTCGTAGGGTGTAGTCATTGGGGAGTCATTTCCAACCTTTTTTTTTTTTTTTTTTACATTTTGGGCTGAATGTGTTGCAAGCAGAAAACGAGACTTCTGGTGGGAAGTGAGTATTATGCAAGCTAGTCAGAAAAGCTGTGCTGGCTAACGTGGTGCAGCGGCATCCATGTACACTGGGGGGGTCCAAAATGGTTGGTTTAAAGCAAAATTGTCAGTAGACATCTGTGGCCCAGAAATACTTATAAGGGAGCATGTATGCAGATTTAGGCAGCTAAATTGGTCTTGGTATAATTAGTTATACCAGGGATTAATGTATTCTATTGCATTTTCCTGGTCTGCTTGATTAGTTGCGCTGTAAATGGTCATATGAGGTTCTGAGTGCTGCCTACCAGACTAATGGAAGTGGAATCGAAGACCCTTACTGTTTTGCAGGGAGCTTGCACATTACCTGTAGCTGTTATTTAAGAGGCAAGTAGAGGGGACTTGATGTTTTCTCATATGTGTTTTATGTTTTCTCATACGTGTTTTATGTTTTAACGCAAATTTATATTTATGCAAATTCCGTTTTTTTTTTTTTTTTTTTTTTTTTTTTTTTGAAATCCCCTTAGTAATAATTTTGCTTTCCCTTAGTACCAGGGACATGCAAATCACTGTTGCACTGATACTTTCCGATATGAATCGCAGTGCGATGACTTGGGGTAAGGCTCAAGGAAGTGTTTCTTGCTTGCGTTTTACTCCATGCATTCAAACTCGTTGCTGCAGATGGCAGATGGCTGCCTTATTTTTAGCTATGCGAGGACAAAATAGAAAAATCCTAGTGACTCCCCATGACTTGTCATCATGGCTGATCTCCATTAAATTAAACATAGGGATTGGCAGAGGAGCAAAAACAGCAGGAAAGCTGCTTCTGTTTGTTTTTAAAAAAGCCTGTCTAAAGCACTAAAATAATACTGTAAAAAATATTCACTACTACGTACAGAGACCCCTGGGAGGAGAAATACTTGCTGAACAGTTTATCCTCTTTGTGATAAGGAAATTGAGGCCTAAATCAGTAAAACCAGTTCCCTGGAAGTCAGTTGATGAAGAGAGATTAAAAAGCAAGAGAGTTCCTGGGTTGCAGTCCTGTCCTCAGGCCATTAGACCTGTCTATGTGTTCAGGGTTGGGAGGAGAACACGTAATTTGGTGGCTTGCTTGGCTGAAAATTGTAGGATGGGCTTTTAAGGCAACAGCATCTTTCTTTTTTTTTCTTTTTTCCCCTCTTTCTCCTCTCTCCCCCCGTAGTGATCTGTTTTATTGTGAATTTGCCCTGGTAAGTTGGAAAAGAAAATCTCAGTGGCCATAGCCGAAATTCCCCTCCTTTCCCAGTCGCTGTGCATTGCACAGACTAATGGAGGGTGGTCAGTGGTTGTGTCTTAGCAGTGCTGTGCCTGTGCGCAGTGTTTACGGAAGAGCTTTGGCGCAGATGTACTTAGGAGTGCGTGTTGATAAATTGTATTAATGGCCAGCTTTGATAGTTTTGCCTGTGTTGTGTCTGCTAATACATCCTCCTCATGATTTAGCATTACTTCCCAACCAGTGCGTGTGCCTTTCTAAAATGGACTGTTGTTTCTATCTGTAACAGGCATGTGGAGTTGGAGCTTAAAACTTTTGTGGCGTTACATACCCAAATCCTGC
This sequence comes from Gorsachius magnificus, assembly GCA_034008185.1. Taxonomy (NCBI): domain Eukaryota; kingdom Metazoa; phylum Chordata; class Aves; order Pelecaniformes; family Ardeidae; genus Gorsachius; species Gorsachius magnificus. Next base: position 129,153,898 of record CM067081.1, read on the forward strand.
TTTGGATTTGAAGTTGAAACTCTCCCGAGCTTTCAGCCGACAACGCGGGTTGTCTTTGAGAACTGTACATCTAGCTCAGTAATTCCCACCGACTCTTTAGTTTGAGCCTCTTGCTCTGGATGAGGCTGGACTTGCTGTCCCCACACGATTTAGAAGCATGGGAACTGCGGGACCAAAATAGACCATGACCCAACTGGTCAGGCCTGCATTTCCCTCTGCTGCTGGAAAAGCTCAACTTTGCAATTCTGTCTTGTTCTCACACAAGAACAAGCCAATGCTTTCTTTATTCCCAGGTCCAGTATTTGGCTGTGAGCATTGCTGTATACATCAGAAGCCGCCAAAGAAAATGTTAATGTCTTGCTAACTGTGCGATACTGTTGTCTTGGTGAGAAGTGCATTATTTGGCCACTTGTAGCTGATGAGACCTGAGGACTTTGTGTTATGGGTCTTTTTTTTTTTTTTTTTTTTTTTTGCTTTTTTGGGAACATAATTTCATTTGTCTTCATTCATAAAATTATTATAGTCATTCACTAAAGTCTTACTAAGCCGTTTGCTTTGACCTCCTGCAGCAGTTAGTTGCACAAGATAATTATATGATTATGAGGTATTATTTTATTACTCCAGGAATTGCAGCTTTGTTCTTGTACTTGCCAGAGGTTCATTAAGAGTGTTTAGTGTGTGTGTGTCTTCTTTCCTCCAACTCACAAAGACTTGAACTCATCTGTATTTTGAAGAGGCCCATATCTCCTCCATACCTCTGGAAATCTCTTCTTTGCACCCCCTGAAGTAAGGTGTTTGAGGGGATTTTTAAGGAATGCATAGGATTTGGGTTGGAAATCCCTCTCTGTTTTTAAAAATTGATTTTTCAATCTCTTGGATAATTTTCTTGGTCTGGAGTATCAGGAACTTAAATCTGTGTCCCATCCTTAATGAGCATGTCTGCAAAATGAGCTGAACTGAGCTTACTGCACTTTAACCTGGAAAGGCTTTTCCTGGAAAACTTTTCTTTCGTGCTCCCATTTTTGTCTGTGGGTATTTGAAGTACCATGGCAGTTACAAATGGCAAGCGCTGCCTTCCTTTTGTCTTTAGCTAGAACTTTTATTTTCCCCACTTATCTGTCTGTTCAGCTCTAGCCTTCCTCACTGAAGATGCCTGGAATGAGTCATGCCGTTTGTGAAATCCTGCCTTTTTCTTGCTACTTTCACCCTTTGGTTTTTTCACGTGTGTAGAGGACTGAGCGACGGACCCTCTTCAGCCAGAGTTGTGCTCTATCAGCCTACGCTGACTTGGTCTTGCTGGGTTGGTTTTGTTATTACAGAGGAGATTCTCGGTTCTTAGTCACTGAGCAAAAATTATTCTTGCTGGTGTATCACCTGACGGCAGTGATTCACCGCCCAGCTCTCGTCCTCCTCGCCCGACCCTAGACTGCGCTTCGGGGGGGGTTCTGTCTCTTTCTGCGCCAAATCTCCTTAATCCATTGCTCCGTATAGTGTGAGGACTTGGAAAATGTGCTGACTTGGGGAGACCTCTCTCCATCCTAACCGGTTTTGCCTCCCAGCCCGGGGCCAGGGCCGAGCTCTGGGCCAGGTGGCGGGTGTGTGCCTTGGGAGCCAGCCTGGAGTTGAAAGGTCGTGTTGACTTAGCGCTGGGGGAGCTCTGCGCAAGCCAAATATTTAGCTTTCCAGCTGATAACCTGTGGTGATTTCCTCCCTTGCAACAACCAAATGCTTTTTTAGTCCCAAACCAAATTAGGGCTTCCACAGAAGTTTTGCAGCTTCTCAGCTTTCGGCATGGCAGATGTGAGGGGGCTGACAAGGTGGCCTCGTGACCGAGGCACGGGGGCAGCCATCGTCGCTTCTAGGCTCTCTTCTTGATTTTTTTTTTTTTTTTTTTTTTGGGGGGGGGGGGGTGGGGAGTGGGCACTGTGTTGGGTGAATCGGTTACCAGCTTTGTGTCTTGTTTTTTTCAGCTGTCAAAATGTTTTTATTTAAATAAATAAATAAAAGGCTCACACTAAAAGGAACTAAAAATGAGCCACAGTAACTAGGACTCACAGCAATTCAAAAGAAAACTTGACTGTAAGGTGGATTCGCTGGTAATTTGCAAAGATGTTAGGTTTGTTGGACGAATGCAAGTTTGGGGTTGGGTTGACCAGCTACAGCAACTTGAAGTGAGGACATTAGTAACCAAGAGACCTTTTTACGTTGCTTGTTTCAGTTTTGGAGACTGATAGGGGTAGGAGGGAGGAAGAGGAGAAAGAGCTGCTTGTCTCCCTGCTGAAACTCACGACCGTTAACGCTATATATTTAATCCCAAAGGTTAGAGAATCCTACCCTATTTTCTTCCTCCCATCCTTCCAGAAGTGGTTTCACCAGGGACTGGTAACTGTCTTTTGCAGCCTTGCAAAGAAGGTTTTATAAATAAGCCTCTGTCAGGCACACAGTGAGTTGGTGTCACCTGCGGCGTTGCTTATGGGCATTGCCCCTTAGCACCCTTGGCAGCCGTACAGGCGCTGGCTGTGCTGTTCAGCGGCAGCCCCGGGGACGGAGCCTTTCGCTCAGGCCAGGGTGAACCAGCAAGGTCTGAAATGGTCCCTTGCCTGTGTGGTCCCAGAGCTTATCCAGACAGTCCAGTTGCAGGATATATGTTCCTTTTTGAAGGAAAATGACCTAGAAGCCAGTGCTCCTGACAGCAGGGGGATAGGTGGCTGCTGCAGCGGGAGGAGGAATTTCCAGATACCTGGATGCAGGAGTGCTCTGGAAATGGGCGGTGCTGCTTGCCGTGGCACTGCTTCTTGCACTGCTGCTTCCACGCTCCTTGGCTTGTACTTTTCCTGCACCGTTCCCAGTTCCTTTACCATTTTTGTCCCGCACTTGATGCTAGCCATGCTTGAGGGTATTACCACGAGCACCCCGGAGGGGCTGGAAACCTCAGTGGTGTTTTGTCAGTGCTGATAGCACCCCATGCTTCGCGTCAGTGGTCTTGCAGCCATGTTGCAGGGATGGCCTGCTGCGCTTCCCTGCAAGGGAGCGCTGCACAGGAGGCAGATGTGTTTCCATGCCTGCGTAACCATAAAGCACGGGCACCCCGCCTGGAAGGTCTTGCTAGCAACCCAGACAACAATGGGAGCTTCTGTGTTGCTGAGGAGGAGGAGGTGGCAGGCAGAGCTCCCTCACTAACGGCCACAGAGGCAAGGTGTTGCTTCACCCCAGAACATCATGTGCTTACTTGGCAGGAAGAAGGCTCCTTTGATCAAGTTAGAGAGTTGCAACGAGAGACCTGTGGTCTCCTCAGGCCATGTTGCTGCAAGTGAGGATGGCCACATTTCCCTTTCTGCTCTTGAGAGTATCTGGGTGTAGGACTTGTGGAGCTATGGAGAGCCTCTTGAATGTTTTCCAAGCTCTTGAGAGTTCTCACGCCTTGGTGCAGCAAGCTTTCTGAGAGCATCGGAGGCTCAGCGTTCTCTCCAATGAGAAAAATGTTAAGGCCATCAAAATAACTGTCTGACCATTGTAGTGTTTCCAGCAGACTTTTCATTCTGATGAGTCACTGACTCTCTCCTGATTTGCCTCTTGTAAGAGCTGTTTGGGCAGCTGCTGATGCAGGAGCGTGATTCTGAGTCGTGGTCCCTGGGGAGCAGGACAGGGCTGCATGCTGCCTCACCTCTGAACTGGTGGATAGTTCATCTGCCTAGCTCTTCATCAGTAAAGCCTTGCTCGCAGCTGTGGTTCTCGCCTGCCTTGATCTTGCCTCATCAGGATAGCTGGGGAGCTGATGGGGAGGAGGCGTGTTTGGTGCAGAGAAGCAAAATGCCCAAGTGATTTCTGTAGTCCGAAAAGCATGAATCAGAAATCAGAGGGTCTGGTGCCTTATGTTTCTGGATCTTCTTATAACTATGTCACGGCTGAAGGCTTGGTTTCTGTCCTGAAGAAAGAGCACAGTCCATCTCTAGGACGCAAAGAGCTGTCCGTACCCATATCCATTCCCTGTGCAGAGACAGGACCACTGTCTGCTGTTCTGTAGCTGGTCCCCAGATCCTTCTTGTGTGTTTTTTATGATGCCCACATCTGCCTGAGAGAGGAGATCTTGGAAGCTAGGCAGGTTCTGTTCTGGGGATATTGAGAATGAAGGGGCTACAAGTATGGGACTTATTTTTGAGGGAAATTACAGGTGAACTGGGAAGAACAACGCAGAATCACGTTAATGGACTAGAGTGTCTTGTCAGGAAAAGCTTTTATCTTCCATTACTCACTTTTTGTGCCTGTGACTCTATATAAAATAAGATCACTGATGGGGTGGGGATTCTGCAAACAGAGAAGGGAGCCTGGTAGACTCCCAGCTTGCTCTGCAGGCTCTTTATTAATACTTAACATGACTTGGATGCACACAGGAATCTTATCTGTTGGAGTAAAGGGTCATGGACGCTTTTTTTTTTTTTCTTGTTAGCATATTTTTCACAGTCGAATCATGCCTTTGTTTATTAATTGAAAACTATAAAAAGGCTTTTTCCCATGCCTCTCCTCAAAAAGGAGGGCTGTTGATTGGTTCAAGGCCAAAAAAAGCAGACTTCGAGTCAAACTGATCTGTAATCTCACCGCTTTGTTTAACTTCATCTGGGGAGCTTCAGTTCTGTGTGGCTAGTTTTACAAAACAAAAGCAAACAAAAAAGGAATGGTTCTTAGGCAGATTTTGCTCTAACAGACACCTCCCTAATTTGCTCAGACTTGGGTCAAGTAAAGTTATTTAAAGCCTGGCTTGAGGAACTAACTGCCCAGCCTGTATGTTCATGGATCACTGTGAAAGGGCTTATTCAAGTGCATTTAAAATATGGTGCTCTGACGTTAAGGAGGGCTCCTTTCCATAAGCATTCTTTTTTACTGGTAGAAACCTGCCTTTTACTGCTTTGTAAAACTAGAGGGTGGAAAGGTGGTTACTCAGTGTCCAAGTGTCAATATTGCTGAGCATGTGAAGCATACTAATGGGCTAATGCTAATGAGAGCTGTTAAATTATTTACATGAATTGTTGAATGTGGCATAAAATACGTTCCACTGTTAATACCACTAATTAGACCACCAACATATTGCATCCGTTATCATAAATATCCTGTAGGTTGAGTCAGACCAATTGTTTTAGCTTCCACAGTCCCTGTAATAGTTTAATTTGGCCTAAAATGGCTTTCAGAGTTGCTCCTTTTAGAGGTTTTTCTCATTATTCTTTTTTTTCACTGTAGCTGCTTATGTAAACTGTCTGGATGCCCTAAGTGAATTCTGCATTGTCCATTGCTGCCCCTGCTCACCTTGTGTGTGCAGGAGAATTTTCTTCTGTTCATATTTAATTCCTGAAATCTAAATGTTCCCAAATAAAACTCTAGAACATCCTAGAGAAAGTTCTCTGAAAGCTTTAGTCTTGACTAGAAAGGTAAGGAAGGCTTCAATTCTCTGTTTTGTTGTCATTGGAATTATAATGCGACTTTTGAAGTCTGCCAAACCCCCATTATTTTCCTCCAAACCCAAATTGTCCAATCTTTGCTCTCTCCTTTCATGCAATTTCACAACTTTTTTTTTTGATGTTTTTGCAAGTAAGTGACCTTCACATGGGTATGTGGAAAGCATTCTCCTTCTGAAATATCTTGATTTTTGTTGAAATTTTGAGAATTGGTTATTGGAGTAGAGACAAGGGATGGGAAGTTTTAATACAAAGGACGATTCTTTGAGGGAGTCTTTTGGAACAGTTCTCCTGCACGCGGTGTTCATGGTGACAGTGGTGTGACTCATTGAGCAAACTTCCTGGCATTTCTGTCAGCTGTGATTTCTCAGGATTTTAAAGGAGGTGATAACTGAATTATAAATAGAGAATAGGTTCCATCTGCAAATTTCAAAGATAGATCCAGAGTTTCCTAGAAGGTGGGGGTGCTTTTTTGGACCCCAGGTTGGTTCTGGCTATGATATTTTGCCAGAAGGGCAGCTGATTAGTCTCCAGACATGCAGACACGCCAGAGTCCTTGTAGCGAGGTGCTCGCTCGGTGTCTTGATTCTCTACAGCACGCACGCTTGGAGTGACTTCCAGATTCATGCTCCAATTCAGCCCTTCACTCTTTTATGTCTGCTAGCCATCAGAAACTTAACCCGACTGCCGAAATCCTTGCAGTGTCATGTGGGAGACTAATGAAATAAAAGCAAAATCATACTGGAAGTGATGAAGTCTGTGCCAGAGAATCCACCTTTGATGTTCCGAGTTGCCCAGCCTCTCTCATAGTAGTTCGTTTTAAGGAACTGATTGATTTAAATGTGTCATCTAAAATCAGTATTTGCAGGCTTACTTTTTAATTTTTATTTTTTTTTTGAGGGCTGTGATGTGTGATTGCCTATATGTGCACTTGAGGTACATGCATACGTGTGTGTTTTGCTGCACTACTCTGCTAACCAGAACCACTTTTAAATGGACCTCCGACCATCGTGACGGTCGGCCTTTCTTAGCACAGAAGGGAGCTGAACCACGCAGTTAACTTCACGGAGACCAGTCTGTCTGTTCAGAGCCCTGGCAGCGGGGGTCCAGATCACCTGCCAGCATCAGAGCCGGTCAAGTGATGCGTTGGGGTCGTTAAAAAGACCTGCGAAGGTCTAGTGGCTCCTTGCGCTTGGAACAGGGAGAGGGCTCTTCCCAGGCTTGCTCTTGAAACGAGGCAGGCAGTGTGCGGTCTCCAGCGCTGGAGATGCTGGCTGGCGCTTTCCAGCCAACAGGAAGTGCTAGCAGCCACTGATGATGGCTAATTTAAGCAGCCGCTGATGGCTAATTTAAGTAGCCACTTTTTAAAGACACAGCGTCAGTGGCGTCCGTTCTGTGGATGCAAGCAGATGCTGATCCGGCGCTGTCTGAAATGGCACAGTGTTTTAGGGTGGTGGGGGGTGCCCCCCAGGGCTCTGAGTGTGTGAGAGCAGCCTTCTCTTGCATGAACTCACTTGGCTGGGATGTGAACCGGGTGACCAGCGGTTGGCAGCTGAAGTGATGTTTCTGTCTCCTTTGCAGACCTGGGAAGGCTTGGGGATCATTGTCTGGGTCTCGGGGCACAGCCTGCCGGAGGCACTGGAAGTGGCTTGGTTCCTGGTCATGCCCGGTGGAAGGAGGGGACCCAGCCGGCAGCAGCTAAGCCGTTCAGCTTTGCCTTCTCTCCAGACGCTGGTTGGCGGGAGCTGCGGAAACGGTACCGGTTTGAGAAACAGGTGAGGACAAAGGTAGGGTTGTTGAGACACCTGTGGCCAGGGTAGCGCTAAACGCCTGGAGCCTTGATCCACTCTGACCTCTGCGCAGGAGCGCAGCTTCGTGGTTAAAGTGAGGAACTGGGAGGTGGGAACCTCGAGCCCTCTGCTGTGGCGTTAGGAGATGGCCCATCCAAGAGGGAATATGCCCTGCGTGACCAACCTCTTCCAGCTTTTCTTCTCAGCTCTGCTGTGGCAGATGTTTCCTTCTGCAGCCCCTCTCTTGGCTTCATGCATTAAAATCAGCCCTGTGGGGAGGATTGTGGAAGTTGTCTCAGCTACCCTTCACCGCTCACAGTGGTCACAACAGCTGGGGTGGAAATCACACAGTGCTCAGTTTGGCTGTGCCTGCAGCAGTTCCCAGAGCAGCGAGTCCTAGCAGACGATGAGTCTTTGTCTCTGTTGCTCGCTTGCCTGCAATGCCATAGGGAGTTAGTGTGACATGTTAGAGCTCAGCTGTGAGTCCCCCTCCTACGCCATAGAAAGGCAGGGCAGGAGGATGCCTATATTATGTTTTAGCCCTGCTGGCTGCAGATGGAACTAATTCTCACAGTTGGCAAAGCTAATCTCCATTTTCTAGGGAAGTTGGGGGATGAAAAAGGAACACACGGTAACGCTTAGATCTCCACATTTGGCGTAAAGACTAAAAATGCCCAGTGTTACTCCCTTCCATATGGAAGTTAGCGGACTAGAGAAGCTATTTGCTGGGTGTTGAGGCCCTGATCTACTTGGCATAGGTTCATCTTACAGAGTAGAGAGATCCAAGCCATTTAGCTTTGGCCTTTAAAGATTTCTCTGGCTGGGACAGATGGATGGATGGCAGAGTCTTAGATTCTTGAGGAACAAGTGACTGCATTGAGACCATGGAGTCAGTGCCACAAGGTCCTGGGAGGGCGTCGCTTATCCTGGTTTCAGTCAGATACAGCATAGTTTATGTCTGAACTTCCTCCATCAGTTTAGTCTGCCAGAGCTTTTAGTTGTCCTAGCCTCCTCTGAAGGCTGGGAAAGAAGGAAGTGTGAGAACACTTGAGAGGTCACCCTCTAAGAAGTGTCTGAAGTCCTCCATCACGCTTTTAATTACCTCTTTTTAAGAGAGGAACTGTGAGCAGAAAGATGATGGGTACTTTGCCGTACTGGAGAAGGAGGCTGAGTGCTACCATAAGGTCCTAGTGATGGGTGGAAGGAGCCAACATTAAGCGCTTGGTCTGGCACAGAGTCCTCAATGATTTTTTGCTTGGAGTTGCTTCCTCACTTTGTACCTCCTCCATTTGCAAGTTTACTGAAATATTGCTGGGCATGTCGCAGCATCTCTGGCAGACCAATCCGTTGTCTAGAGAAAATGCTGGATAAGGGTTTTGTCTAAGCTCACCACCAGCCTTGTGCCAGAAATATGAATGCAAGACTGCTGCCATCTCTCTAGCAGTCCCAAATCACAACCCCAAGAACTCCCCATGTCCTGGAAAATGGTAGAGATGATGTGGAATGTTTCTCAAGTGAATGATATCTGTCTGCTTCAGGAATGGTAGTGCCATCAGCCTCTCTGCGCCTCCGATCACAGCACTGATTACTCCAGAGCCTGTACGTCACTGCCGGATCCCTGAACTGCCGTTGGATGGGAGCCTTCTCTTTGAATTCCTGTTCTTCATCTACCTACTGGTAGCCCTCTTCATTCAGTACATCAACATCTACAAGACTGTCTGGTGGTACCCATACAATCACCCTGCTTCCTGCACCTCACTGGTGAGTTCCCCAGCAAATGCCATCACGTGTGCTTTGTCATTACACAGCTTCTTTCCATGCTTCTTCAATCCAGGAATCGCCAAGCATTTCACACTGTGGGGGTGAAGGGGAGTTCACCTGCACCCCCATCAGCCAAGGTCATGTCATCCAATTTTTCAGGGGAGAATAGATGGAAGGCGAGAGAGAGAGAGAGGTGTCAGCAGGGCCCCTTCAGTGGAAATTTCTTGCAGATACTTGCATGGCCTAGCTATTCCCTAGGGTTTGAAATGGAGTTGAGGCTCCAGGAGCCTGCTGCGGGTGCTTCTTCCCAGTAGAAACAACGGAGCCTGAGAGAAGGGAAGCGATGGAAGTTTTCATTAGGATCTCATGCTGGGTCAGCAACAGAGGAGTTGGGGAGGGGGTCAGATCCTTGGCTTTTGTAAACTTCCCAGTCTCCTCAGTTTCAGTCTTCTTCCTGGCCCAATAAGCTGCACAACGCGGCAGTGACCTGTACCTGAGTCAGCAAACCTCATATAAGTGAAGCTAGCTTCTGAAGTGGTCCTTTGATTTATATTGGGTCCTTGCTGCTTGGAAGCATGAGGTGGTTCCTTGGTTAACTGTACCTACAGGTGGTGCTGGTGTTCCAGTTATCCAGTGATTAGTTTCATGTTCAGCTATGTGACCTGGACGCAGCTTTCTTTGAAGAAAAATCATTGTCTTAGGCTCTCTACCCAAAAGGATTTAATGGTCATTTGTTTGTTCCCATCAGAAGTCAAGCATTCTTTTTCACCCACAACATCCTTGAAGTTCCAGACAGCAGCATTCAGTCTGTTAACTGGTCTAGCCAGAACACATTTCATGGCTTCACTGAAAAATCGTAAGGGGTCCAAGAGCTGTAACTAACTGGATGCAGCTGGAGCCAACATTACCTTCTAATGCAGATCCATGGCCCATGGAGATGACATTTCTCAGATCAACTCAATTATCAGGGAGCACTGGTCACTACAGACCATTTATGAGACCAAGAGCTAAAGTGAGCTGGTATACTCTGGACTCCATTTCAGCTGCCCTTGCTCAGTGGCTTTTCCTGGGAGAACTTGCAAGCTATTCTCCGTCACAGGATCCTGGTCCTAGATGTCCCTTTGACCCCAAAAATACCTGCCTGAAGGGTGGGAGGTTTATTGTTTTCAGTGGAAATCTCTCCATGAGAAGGAACCTCCATGTGAGGAAGATCTTGCTTCTGGAGACATTCCTGTGTTACTGAAGTTTATCCTTTTTCCCTCATCCTTAATAGACAATGGGGAGATTTGGGGAATGCTTACACAAGGTCCTAATGTGCGCAGAGCAGCCAGCTTTCCAGTCCCACCCCAGCTGGGTGGTTTCAGAGTCCCTTCCCCTGGTGAAGACCTTTTCTCTTTCCTCCTTCAGAATTTTCACCTCATTGACTACCACCTGGCGGCGTTCATAACAGTGATGCTGGCGCGGAGGCTGGTGTGGGCCCTCATCTCTGAGGTAACGTTCCCACTGTTCCCTCTCCTGCCTGTGGTACTGACTGCAGAGCATGACCATCCATGGCCTGAGAAAGTTCTGTGAGTTGGATAGCTGGAGGGTTTCTTACCCCCAGAACAAGTCTGGCTGTGAAGGACTGAGATTTTGGGGGATGCCTTTCTGCCTTGGAGCTTTTTCCGTGAGCCCACTCATGTCCTGCGGTGTTGGGTAGCTCTGTTGCCTCTGCAGCTAGAAGGAGATGAAATTGTCCTGCTTGCTTCTGTATACCTTGCAGGTGCAGTACTGTACCTTGCTATCTCATGCTGGAGAAGTGGCTGAGAGAATTGCAAGTCAGGTAGCAGAAAGGCAAATAGGGACGTTAGCCAGGACTGGAAGAACAAGCAGGAGATTAGAGGGGAAAGGTCAGGAGGAGGATGTCTGAGTATGCTAAAGTGAAGAGCTGGTAGAACTGCTTTTCCAGTCCTGGTTTCTCAGTAACTCTGAGGCTTTAGTCATGTCACCTCAGATTTTGAGACCCTCTGTGTTTGTGAGAGCAGAAACAGGCCAAATACATGTTTAAGATAGGTCATGTTGAGGAAAATGGAAGTTCTGTCCACTGAAATGGTTAGGACAACTCCAGGATAAGCAACTAAGCAGTAAGTTTAAAAATAAATACATAAAGGCACAGTTATGTCCTGTTGAATAGGTGAATGGAGAAGATGGGATCTCTGAAGTTCTCTTCATCTCTGATTCCTGCCATTTTCATTTATGTTCACATTCTCTGTAAGATCTCACATAGACCAAAGTTTCTGCATTGAAACCTCCCATGCAAGTTCTTGCACATCCCATCTATTGGCTCTAACCCCTAAGAATCTTTTCATAATTCAGTTGCCTTGTCCTCTCTGGAGATTGGAACAAGCTTTTTTGCTGTCCTTTTGGAAGGTGGTGCCTCCTCACTGGACTGCAGCCTGTACATCCAGTAGAGATGAGTGGTGGGAATCTAGTTTTGGGATTGCCAAGGTGCACCATCTTCTCCTCCCTCAGCTGAGAAGTGTGACATTCCAGTCCTTTAGGAAAATGAATGGGGAGACCTGATCCTTCTAAAGGAAAGAGTGAGGGGGAAATGTGTTTCAAGCTATCCTTGCACTATCATCAGAGCAATACTGGGACTTGGCAGCTCTGATTTTTAAAAGGCCCTATTTTAGTTATGCCCAACCACTTGTGCTTATCTGAAACTTCTGGATTTTGCCAATCATGAATAAAGTCAAAGGTGTTCATCCTGTAAGAGAGTCGGTCTCCTACTTGTGGGAGGAAGAGGGCAGCTATCCCTCTTACAGTACCTCCTGGCACCCCTCTCCCAGCTCCTCCTCCACAGGCACCCCCTGTGCTCATGTTCTAGCACTGGTGTTGCAGGGCTGCTGAGTGTTTCTTCTCCGTTTGCAGGCCTCTCAGGTGGGTGCGACATCAGTGATTCACTACCTGGTGCGCCTGGTGCTGCTCACCCTTTGTGGATGGGTGCTCTGCTGGACTTTGGTCAACCTCTTCCGCAGCCATTCTGTCCTCAACCTTCTCTTCCTGGGCTACCCGTGAGTGACACCACTTGGTACCTTCAGGGTGGGGTGAGCATAGCCACTTGAGGGTGGCATGAGCCACCATGGGAGGCAGAGCTGTTGGCTGTAATCTGCCTCCAAAAGACATGCAGACAAAAGTCCCTTCGGTTTATGATGAAAGGGGAAGTAGGAATGGCTGGGGGTGATGCAAGGAGGTGGCGCTGAGCTTATGAAACAAATTGTCTGCAGTATGCTGTTCATGTGAGGGGTCTTTAATGTGACTGAAGACTGAGCCCCTGGGATCGCTGGTTCCACAAATGGAATTTAAAGAAGCTTCTCTGCAGAGCTCTCTCTCCCCTAGCCTCTTAGTGGGGAGAGGAGTTGGCCATTAGCGCCTGGAGTGGGCCAACATTGGTTGAGAAGGTTCCCCCTGCTTCATGTTGGGATGGATGCCATTTCAGCCCTTGGTTTGTTTTTTTTTTTTCCTCCTTCCATGCAGGTTTGGTGTCTACGTTCCTCTGTGCTGCTTCCACCAGGACAGCAGAGCACAGCCCCTACCTGCAGACTGTGGTTACTTGGTACAGGACCAGATGGTGGATGATGGGGCTTCAGCTGTCAGCAGCCTGGTCAAACCCAAAGATTTCTTCTCGCTTCTGTGGGAATCCCTGAGAGAACAGTTCAATAATCCTACGTCTATCCCCACCCACAGCTGCCCCCTCTCCCCAGATCTCATCCGCAATGAGGTGGAGTGCCTAAAAGCAGATTTCAACCGCAGGATCAAGGAAGTTCTCTTCAACTCCCTCTTCAGTGCCTACTATGTGGCGTTCCTGCCACTGTGTTTTGTGAAGGTAGCTCTTGTCTGGCTTTCTCTGTGCCCCTGCCCGCCATCTCCTTCTGAATGTCGTGTGAATTGCTGCCAGGCCAGATTCCTGGTTAATTCCCCTTTTCTCTGTCTCCCCTTTGGCAGCCCGGATAGCGGAGCATGGCTGCATCCGGAGTGCACTAGTACCGCTCCTGGTTGGCGGATAGGTATTGCCATAAATGTGATGCACCTCTAGTCCCATCACCCCACTTACTAACTCCCCTTCTCCCATCCCCTGTCCTAGGCAGATGGATAGCTGTGTTCTTCCTACAAAAGGGAACCTGTTGTTGCCTGTCTCAGATCCAGCATCCTGGCTTTTGAGTGCTTGGATCAGAGGCTTTGGTGTTCAACCTGCTAGAAAACAGAGCCAACTAGGATGCTTGGCAAGCTAAATCCAAGAACCTCTTGTCAATGTGGGAGATGTATTTTTTAATCTGTCTTTTTTTCTAACTTGAATGAGCTCCAGTTGGTGTAGTGAAATGGGCAGGGCTCTACAATATGCGTAGCAGTCTCAGTGCAATTGGTGCTCCTGGGGCAGTTCTGTGGCAAGCAAACCCCCTTGTTACCTGCTGCTGGAGGAGGAGATGCACCAGCTGCAGCATCATCCCCCTGCCCTTTCTCCTTCAGGTCAAGGAGAAGGGAGTCTGGAGTGTTTCCTAAGCTGTAACCCTCTGAAATCACTGGTCCAAAAGCGCATGCCTGTAATGTGTGGTGTGGGTCTGCTGGATGCACACGCAGTACGTCCCTTGTCACTCCCTCCCACTTTGTGACAGTGGTGCCAAGTTCTTGTCTGGTCTCTTTGCAGAGCACCCAGTACTATGACATGCGCTGGTCCTGTGAGCACCTCATCATGGTGTGGATCAATGCCTTTGTCATGCTCACCACTCAGCTGCTGCCTCCCAAGTACTGTGACCTGCTCCACAGATCAGCCGCCCACCTCGGCAAGTGGCAGAAACTAGAACATGGCTCCTACAGCAATGCTCCACAGCATATGTGAGTGTGGGGATGGGGAAGGGTTGGCAAGCCCAGCACGGGGCTGAGAAGATATTCTAGTAGCTAAGCAAGTATGGGCAATGCTTTTCTATTGAGGAGGCTTCACGGTTCACCACCATGCCAGGGGTCACAGGTGCAAGTCTGCTGGTCTTTCTGTTCCCCAGAAATAGACACATCTGCTCTAGAGAGCTGTCTGAGCTCCTGCAGTCACCGTGGGTTCCTTCCTAGAAACAAACGCTGAGATCTTCTCAGCCACTGGAGAAGTAGCTTGTGCAGGGGAAGGGGGTGGCCCTCCAATGCAGTGGGCTAGGCTGTTGCACTGGGAGCCATTTGTTCACATTACTCAGTAAGAGTCCATCTGGTGGGCTTGTGATCACCTCTCTCTGCTTTCCCAGGGGGAGCTGGGACGTGTCCTTGTGGCAGAGGCTTTGGTATATTTTCAAGATGCAGTCCCTTCCTGTGAACCCCCATTCCGGGAGTTGGGAGCACAGCTGCTAACGCTCTGGTATTCTTTCCTCCCAGCTGGTCAGAAAACACAATATGGCCACAAGGAGTTCTGGTGCGACGTAGCCGATGCCTGTATAAAGCAGTTGGGCCTTACAACGTAGCAGTGCCTTCAGACGTGTCCCATGCCCGCTTTTATGCAAGTATCCCTTCTCTTGCTTGACGTGTTGTGAGTGTGGGAGGGAGGAGAGGCTCAGACCCAGCTGTGGCAGAGCAGATCATGCGGAACAGAGTTCAGTGCTGTGTAACAGCCCGTTGCTGCCAAGCAAAATACCTGTTCTCAGCAGAGGGGCTTTCTCATTGCAGTATTGCAGCGATGTCTGGGCAGGATGGAAGCCACAGCTGCCTTGTCAGTACATTCTCATCACGGCGACACAGCTCTCCCTTCAGGCAGTGGCATATTCTTAAAGAGGGTTCTAGTTAACATCTTCCAGAGAAATGGGAAAGTATCTCAGCTGGCCAATAGGTTATTTAACCCGTCCCCCCCTCCTCAAGCAAACTGACGCTTTCACATGTCTTGGGTTTTATGCTGCTTTCCCCGAGTAGCAGCTCGCAGTGGTTGGTACAAACATCTTTCCTGCCCAGCACAGTGGTTGCTAGCTCAGTGATGCCCAACAGCATTATGCCGTGTTACAGCTGGGAGGGGCACATGTGACAAATTATAGAAACCTGTCCTTCTTGACTGTTTCCCTGCAGTTCCTTTTTCACCGTCCATTACGGCTGCTCAACCTGTTGATTCTCATCGAAGGCAGTGTGGTCTGCTACCAGCTCTACTCACTGCTGCGCTCAGAGAAGTGGAACCATACCCTCTCCATGGCCCTCATCCTTTTCTGCAATTATTATGTCTTATTTAAGCTCCTCCGGGACCGGATAGTATTAGGCAGGGCATACTCCTACCCACTTAACAACTATGGACTCAAGGCACACTAGGCTGGCCAAACGTGTACCCCTTCTCTTTCCCTTCCCACAGGGCAGGGAGGGAACCTCAGAAAAAAAAAATATTTTCGTACAGTTCTATTTTTTTCTTGCGGCGTTTATAAATATTTAAAATATTTTATATTTTGTATACTATTGTTTTTGTGGGGCAGGAAGGGAACCAGTGGCAATTAAATGTCGCTTTATAAACAAGGTGTTATTTTATATATATAAAAAAGATCAATGTGTATATACCGTATATCTATACCCATACATATAACTATGTGAAGCAACAGGAGTGTGTGTGTGGTCACTGTGTCTGCTTTGCTCACACAACTGCCTTGCTATTGCATGCTGTGGGGATAGAACTGCTGTCAATTAGGAACTAGTCTGCTGTAGATCTTGGATAAACTAACAGTCAGGGGAAGAAAGGAAACATGGGAGCCTTTCACCAGGATGAGTGTAAAGTTTAGCTTAGTAACCTCAGTACCAGGGAAGTCTTGCACTGGAAGTGTGCACTGATGTGATACCAGTTTAGGGAAAGGGAGTAGGCAGTTTGCGGGAAGATGGACAGTCAGTAAAAGCTCTCAATTCTTTCTTATTCCCACTGTTAGCAGGATGCAAGTATTATTTTTAAAACGGAGCAAAGTCTTTAAGGTTGGACTTCATGACCTTAAAGGTCTTTTCCAACTTAAATGACTCTGTAATGCACTTTAGCTCCTATCTGTCTTCCTAGTAACTTGAGCTCCCAGAGAATGAACTAAATATTGAAATTATAGTTTCAGAGTAGTGTATCATTTAGGAAAGTATTTGAAATAAATACTTTCATCTAGCAGGATGGCAATTGATGATTTTAAACACCCCTCTCCAATCTCTTGAGTAATAGCATTAAATTAGGGAACATTCAGCCATTTCCTTCAAGCAGTAATGTTCCTGGCAGAAATTTATTCTTGTCAAACACTTATCAACTCCCTTATTGCTATACAATGCACTTCAGCAGTGTTTCACTTTAAGGTATGTTGGTAGCGTTTAATAACTTATCATTAATAATAGAGGAAATACTTTGCTTTTAAACTGTTATTCATAAAGATTTAACTACACTAGAATCTAGTGAAAAATAGTTGTGGCAGTATTACATAGAGGAATTGAAGATAAAAGACCATATCAACCATATAATTAATTTAACTGAGGATGCTGGTGACAGCTGATGGTAGGAATTGATGCTTTAACTCTTTAACTTAAATAATGAAGGAGGAAAGAGCAATGCAATCTTCTTCCATTCAGATGCCATCTGACTTCTTTTAACTTTAGCCATTAGTAAAGTGCTAGCTCTGTTTAAAGGGTGGATATGTAGTGGGGGGGATGGGGAAAACCCAACCGTACCGAGTTTGGGAGAAACTGTAACTACTTTCTGTTCCTTCTTTCCTTCCAAGCTAAGTAAGAATAGCACGGTCTTCTCAGCTCCTGGCTGTACGACAGCTTTTCCAGCAGCCTGATCACAAGCCCAGGATACCTGATGAGGTAGGCAACAGGAGATGCCTCTGAGCATTAACCCCAAACTACTCCAAAACAAACACAAATTCTTAACTTTGGTTACCCCTGGGCCACGTGAAAGATAAGAAGAGGCCTTAGTGCTGCTGGCAGGACACAGGTACTTGGGAGTTTACCGTCTGGGGCCTTTCAATGAACCACAGTACTGCGGCTTAGAGCCATGTCACGCTTTATGTAGTATAGCATCATCTTTAAGCTGCGTCTTAATTCTACCTTCATTACTTCAGGAAGTACATTTAGGGTAAGAGGGAGTCAGCCTCTTATCTAGAGCAAGCTCTTTGCTGCACATGGCTTTGTGCAGCATCTCTGTCGCACCCAGCTTCAACTCTTTGCCAGTAGCTCTGTAGCATTTCCTATTTCCACTACCACACAAATTTCACCTGTTTGTAACAGCAGTACTTCACAGCAATACCAAGTAATTTCTTCCATTGGGACACCTAAATGATAGTAGGCTTATACTTAAGCAACCAGTGGGAGAAAAGAGGCTCTCCAAGGCTTAACATGGGAAATAGAGATGTGCAACAGAAAGCCAGAACCCTGAGCCACGGCTTTGGGTCACAGAGTTGATGAGTGTTCATGCTCTGCCTTTTCTTCCCCTTGCATGTAAGGCTGAAGGTAGGTAGGACTGCTCATGCAGCAAGCACATTGAGACTTCGTGCAACAGTTAAGACTGACCTTATGCTGGTTGCAGCATAAGGGACAGAAAGACAGTGACACTTCATAAGCTATAGGCTTTATATTTGCTCTGAGGGACTAAGTAAGGGGCCACAACACCCACTACCTAACTGCAGGCGTGTTAAGATACTCCTCATTCCAGGGGAGCTAGGCATTATTTCTTCAGGGAAGATGCCTCCCCTCCTCAAAAAAGTACCTTTGTTATATCCTGGAGCAGGAGGAGTTCTGTGAGAAGGTTTAAGGTCTAGCGATTGTACCTTTCCATGCACAGTAGCATGAACTGCCCATGTGCAGTCTTCTAGATTGAACTGTCTTCTATCTTTATACAGGACCTTCTATGTGGAAAGAAGTTGCAGCTTCCCCTTTTTGCAAAAAATACCACAGCAAGGATCCAGCTAGCACAGTTGGTCTCCCTAGTATAAACTGGACCATTCAATAACAAACAGAGAGCAGAAGTGATGTCTGCACAGCATCAATGCCTGCTTAGATCAGTGTTCCTCCCCATTCCTCAAATGGGCCTGCTACTAAGCCTTATTCAGATGAACATTGAAAACAAGTCCCCTCTAATACTTAGGTCAGACCAGGAAAAGACAGACGACTTCCCCATCTTGGTTGCTCCGTCATGCAAGGATGTCATAATAAATGGATGGTTTTTTGGTCTGGTAACGAAACTGCTCTAGCTTCAGGCCAATCCTCAGAAGAACAGCTTCATCCCACCATTTGGCCATGACCTGGGAGAAGATGAGAGAGGTAGAGAAAGGGGGTGGGAGGGGAAGTAGCATCATCACATACAGCTGCTCCTGAAAGCCCTGCAAAACGTAACTAAATTGTTTTTCCCTAACAGCAGCAAAAGACACATGCTTTTCCCTTTTACCCCAGAAAGTAAGGCATCACTGCTTTGGGGATAAAGGTACCTGGGTGACTTTTAATTACAAGACATGGACCTTTCATTTAAATGCAATCCATTTCAAGAGGGAGAAGAGCAAGGAAGGACTTAAAGAAGTTACAGAACTGAGAAACAAGGAAAAGAGAAGAAAGAGTAGTGACAAATAGTGGGTACTGATGCAAGTAGACAGAGAAATCTATCTCCCAGATACCTGAAGAGTCCCTCTGCCATTCAGGAGTGAGTTACTCTGAGGCAAGTCCCTTCACCCACAAGTTAAAACTTTATTACCAATACCTGCCAACTCCGCAAGTGTGCTGCAGGAATCCCGCTATAGTGGTTCAGGACAAAGCCAGCTGGGCCTTTTGTGACCCAGCATTCACAGAGAGACAGTGCTTACCTGGAAACCAATAGGAAGCCCAGAGGTAGAATATCCAATGGGGACCACAAGGCCTGGAATGCCAGTGAAGTTAGCAAGCTGCATGAACCTGGGGGAAAAGCTGTCATCAGCATTCCTGCCTTGGGACAGCAGCAAAGCCATCCTTTTTTGGGAGAGGCAGCTAGGATCGATCTTTCCTGCTTTACAGCCTGAGCTCTTTCACCTAGTGCAACTAGTCTCCAGCTGTTCCCAAACCTTTGCTTCTGCAGTGCAAGCAGCGCTTTTCTTACCTCATGCACCGGACTGTGAAGGACAAATTGCTGCTGCCAGTCAAGAGGTCAGATTCATAGATTCTTGGGGCAGTGGAAGCAACAGCTGTGGAGGAATCACAGAATGACTGAGATTGAAAGGGACCTCAGGAGGTCATCTTGTCTAACTTTCTGTCTCAAGGACAGTCAGCTAGAGCAGGTTGCCCAGGACCATGTCTGACTGGCTTTTGAATATCCCCAGGGATGGAGATTCCACAGCCTCTCTGGGCAAGCTGATCGAGTGCTTAAAGAGCAGAGGAAGAGTCAGGCAGCGGGCAGTCTTCAAGGAACAGCTCAGTTCATTAAAGCCACATGACTGATACACATTGGTGATGCAAACTCTGCCCCTGGAACACAATCAAGTCACTGGGATTTATGAATGAAACAGTTTCTATTTAGAGCAAGAACATTTGCATACATAAGCAGAAGGCCAGTCCCTCCTGTGTAGGTATGCTAGCTCTGCAGTCTCCTGTTGCAAGTACCAGGAAGGAGTTTCTCACTGCCATGGACATAGGCAGTAAGTCTGGAAATAGACAGCAGTCTTTCTAACCAGGCTGCATTATCTTCTAGAGGCTTGAGGCACAGCAAAGTCTTTGCACAAAAGCCATGCTCTTAAAACTGGGGAGGGAAAGTTAATGGAGTAACTGTTCTTAAAATGCACCACACAGCTGTTGGAGACCAGCTTTTTAGCCACTGCTGCTGCCAATACCTGGTGTAAGGATACAGTTCACAGTGGTGAAGATCTCTCGCAGAAATCTCATGCTCCGAGTTCTCTGTCGATTTGCCTGCAAGCAGAGAGACTACTGTCTGACCAGGCCCTTGGTTCATGAGGCTCATGTTTGATGATGTCAGATTCTGCCCATCAAAGCCTATGCCTTTGCAAAAAGAGACACCATTCCTGAAGTTTGGAATCAACATGCAGGACACCAATCCACGTGGCATGTCTTCCGTGGTGCCCCACCATTCCGCATGCTTTCACAGCAGAGGGCAGTACAGCTGGGCGGTATCTTTCCATGAGTATGGGGAGGTTAAGAGAATCCTCTACCCCACTTTTACAATTTCACTAGGTGCATCCCTTCAACCTTCACCACAGTATGTTCCTTACCGTAATATAATCCAGAGCCGTGAACTGGGACGCCAAGGCCAGGTTAGCCCGAGTGTCCAAATTCTGAAAGAGAAAACATTGATCACGGCTCTGCTTGCAAGAAACTGAATGTGACAGCCCAGGAGCTCTCTTCCAGGTCTCCTCTTCTTTATCACTAGTCACCCAACAGGCGGTTTGTCATAGAAAAAGCAGGAGTGCCTCAGGTTTCTCACTGACATGACACTTGTTTTGTGTCAGCCAGGACAACTACTGCCACTGATCCAAGCTGCTGCTACTTACCATTTCATGGAAATGTTTATTGAAGTCAGGTTGCAGGAAGTCCCTCATCTCACTGAGAATGCAGATTACATGTGCTACTCGCACTTCCTCCATCTCTGGAAGAGACACTTCAACCACGCTGGCTCCCAAACTCTGCAGGTGTTCCACAGCTGAGTACAGAACAGGTAAAGCAGAGACAGCATCCTTTTGAGTTCCCCAAACTTCATAAAAGGGCTGTGAATCCCCACCCCCTTGAGAAGTTAAAGACCCCGTAGGCCATTACAAGGGAAGCATCTTCAGTGCATCATGTGGCATGCAGACTGCTGCAGCTGCTTCTTGTAGGTAAAAGCCTTCAGTCTAACTAGATCTCAGTATTCCAACAAGACAGGGGTAGGGGCCTGCAGACAGGTTCCTAACTTACCCACTACATTTCTGGCAAGTTTGTCTCCTCCCTCAAGCCCCTCAGTTAACCCAAAGAGTAAAGGTGGACTGATAATGCTTCCCTGAGCACTTGACATGATCAGTATTCTATCAGCATGAAGTGATTATTTAGCATCATGAGATTCCCTTCTGAACCATAATGGTAGAGGACCCCGGGGATATTCGAGAGACCAGGTCAACAGTACAGGTTCACTAAATCGTGATGCACTTTAGCAAGGCTGAACACCAAGTCTTCGGGAAAAGTGAATGTTTTGCAGTCTAAAAAGAATTCCCTTCTTTCTTTGACCCCAACTTCTTCATAAATACCCCAATTGCCTATTTCACTGGCTTACTAGTGCATCCCTCCTAAGAAACCTCTACACATGTAGAAGTGTGAGTATCTATGGAAATAAGGAGGCTGAAGAAATTCCAGGCAAACAAAGCCTGAATACTGTGAACTCTCTCAGCTCCAATGCATAGGAGGCCAACTACTATACCAGGCATTGTAGAGTCTTTCTCCCCCACCCCCCCAAGTACTCACCAGGGTCAGTTTTTCTTAGTCTAAAATCTGAGAAAGCTACCCTAAAGGCACCATTTGGCTGATTTCAAGGAAATACCAGAGGACTGGGTACAGCACAAAGACCTAGCCCTGTCTTTCCTACTGAACATTATGTTGTGAAACAAGTCCCTCCCTTGAAAGGCTTTTACCATTAAAGCTTGCAGAGTAAGTATTACTGAGCACAGATCTGTCTTTATACAGACAGAGCCTTAGCACACTGGACTGCATTCTTCCATTGTAACCCGACAAGCCTACAACTGCTGAGCTTTTTAACCCTCAGCAGTCAGGAGGGCCTCCCTAATACAAAGCTACTGCTGTTTCACCAGCCAGACCTCTTTAAGCATCTGCCTTTAAGGACTTTGGGTGAGATCTTTTTAATGCCTACATAAGAGGAGCACCAAGTGATACCATGACATCAGGCAGAATAAGAGACTTACAAACTTTTCCTCTTTACCTTTCTCACAGACGGACAGGACTTCAGCATCACATGCCTAGAGAAAAAGAGGAAAGAACTAAGCAGACCTCAGTCACTGCCTTCCTCTCCTTGGTGAGCACACTCACCAGGACTTCAGTCCTCATGGAGCTTTCCTTGTTCCTGTCCCTAATAGTAGCGAAACACAGCCCTCCGGGACTGCCTTAGGCCACCTGCTCCAAGAAAACAGCTTGCAGGTCAAACCCTTATAGAAAAGGAAAGGTTGTCTTTTCCAGAGGAGAGAATATCCTCCTCTGCACTGGGGCAGAGCCAGAAAGAGTCCTTGTTTTCCTCCAGGGAAGAAATGCTGAGCAGATCTGTGGGGCTGCATTACAACTGCCAAGCAGTACTAGCTTGCAAGCCCAGTTTCTACATTGGAATGATGAAACACCACTCAGCAGCTACAGCATTGTCACCAAATGGATACATTAACTTTCCTCATTTCATTTTTTAACTAACTGCCATTTGTAATCAGTTCAGAAGACTTGCTTCCAATAGAAACAGCAGTATGAGGAAGCATATTGCCATCAGCTGTACAGTCATTACCTTTCTTTACACCTCCAACAGACTTTCACTCAAAGGCTGCCTTAGGAAAAAAATATCTGTCTCTGCTGATGTTTTTACCCAGGCTATATTCTCGTCCAATTATAGGACTAAATATAAGAAGCTCTAATGATGACAGGCAAGAGAACAGCGAATGCACTGAATTCCTTCAAAATCTCATTTTGCAAAGCAGCAGAAAGAGAGAGAGAGAACAGGCACCTTAAAAAATGTCCAGTCCACTCCCAGTTTTAAGCCTTTCAGGTCAGGAGCACACATACCAGATAGGGTTGCTTTGGGCTGTTTTAGTCCTGCGGGAACAAATGAGAGTTTCTCCTTTTATCTAGGATGCCTCTAGGAAGGCAGAGCACATGGGCTCAGGGAAGGAGAGGGCTCACCTACCATAGGGATAGAGCGGATCCGGCTCAGCAAGGATACTGTAAACAATGGCTGCATCTGCCACTGAGGTACAGAGAGGGCCTGTAAAAGAGAGATCAGTTATAAAAATGTGACAAGGGGTAAGTAGCACCTTCCTCCCAAGGTCTTTTGTAGGCACAGTTTGCCTCCCCTGTAGGAACACCACACAGCAAGGTCCTTGAAGTGGAGCACAAGGCCTCTTACCTACGCTGACTGTGGAGTAGGAGAGTGGCAAGCTGCCATGACAACTGATGCGCCCAAATGTACCTGGAGAAAAAGAAATGGGCAGTTAGCCAGATACCAGCAGTCGCTGGCAAGATCTGACCTGGATGGCTCTGGTGCACCCAGTCAGTAAGCAACATAACCCTGCCAGTCGCTTCTATGCCTGCCATTTCAGAGCCCAGTTGCTCCTCTTTCAAGACCCTGTTCTGTTGACGACGATCTGTCTCATCAGTGAAACAGATGCGTTCAACAAACAGTGAAACTGTTTTCCCCCATAAGAAATTATTTAGTTGAGGGGAGGTATGTGCGGGGACATTTTGAAATACATGCATTTAAATATGCAGAAGCAGCATCTATGATATGGAGGACAGAGAGGCAAGAGCGGAATTGTCAACAGCAGGAGATACCACGCCCTGGGAGATCTCACCCACTTCACCAGTGAGACTTCAAGCCTAACACCAGCCGTATTCTGAGAGTACTCGTATCGCCTTTCTGACCATTACATTTTTGTCACCGTCATCTTGTTTTCATCAATGACTTAGACAGTGAGATCGAATGCACCCTCAGCAAGTTTGCGGACGACACCAAACTGAGTGGTGCGGTTGACACACCAGAAGGACGGGATGTCATCCAGAGAGACCTGGACAGGCTGGAGAGGTGGGCCTGTGTGAACCTCATGAGGTTCAACAAGGCCAAGTGCAAGGTCCTGCACCTGGGTCGGGGTAACCCCCAGTATCAGTACAGGCTGGGGGAAGAAAGGATCGAGAGCAGCCCTGCCGAGAGGAACTTGGGGGTGCTGGTGGATGAAAAGCTGGACATGAGCCGGCAATGTGCGATGGCAGCCCAGAAGGCCAACCGTACCCTGGGCTGCATCAGGAGTAGCGTGGCCAGCAGGTCGAGGGAGGTGATTCTGCCCCTCTACTCTGCTCTGGTGAGACCTCACCTGGAGTACTGCGTCCAGCTCTGGAGCCCTCAGCACAAGAAGGACATGGAACTGTTGGAGCGGGTCCAGAGGAGGGCTACAAAAATGATCCGAGGGCTGGAGCACCTCTCTTATGAGGACAGGCTGAGAGAGTTGGGGTTGTTCAGCCTGGAGAAGAGAAGGCTGCGGGGAGACCTGATTACGGCCTTTCAGTACCTAAAGGGGGCCTATAGGAAAGATGGGGATAATCTTTTTAGTAGGGCCAGCTGTGTCAGGACAAGGGGTAATGGTTTTAAACTAAACCAGGGTAGGTTTAGACTGGATATAAGGAGGAAATTCTTTACAACGAGGGTGGTGAAACACTGGAACAGGTTGCCCAGAGAGGTGGTGGAGGCCCCATCCCTGGAAACATTCAAGGCCAGCTTGGATGGGGCTCTGAGCAACCTGATCTAGTTAGTGGTGTCCCTGCTCACTGCAGGGGGGTTGGGCTAGATGGCCCCTAGATGGCCTCTAGGGGTCCCTTCCAACCTAAAACATTCTATGATTCTATGATCATTATCTTCCTCAGATGAATCAAGATTAATCGAGTTGATCACATGTGAAGGATGGGAAAACAGAGTAATGGCTGATTATCTGGTCTCAGATGAAGCAGCCAAGACCCTTTGGAATGATAAACCATTCCAAAAAGCCAGCACCTCTTCCAAGTGACAATCCTGCCTCGCCTGTAGAAACTGCCCTGTGCATTTCTTATGTCCTCTGCACATTCCCCTTGATTACATTAACTCTTACTGCACAAAGTGCATTGCTACTTCCTGTTACACTGAGGTAAGAGGGAATGTGGCTACATCCTAATTTCATACAAGCCTGACCAGGTTTAACTTACCAGATACACATCTGAACAGCATCAGCCTCTCCATATAATTGGGCTAATGGCAACCCATTGTGGGTGGAGATGCTTTTCACCAGCTCACTACAGATACCGAACTATGCTGGGGATACCTCCCAGCGGAGAAGGAAGATTAGAAGAGGGACAAGTGGGTAGAAAGAAAAGCAGCAAGCACATTTTGTTTAGCGCTTGACTCAAATAAGTTAGGCTTTTTTGAACATCTGTTCAACAGCCAGTACTGAGAATGCTTCCACTCTGCCAGTACAACCCACATGACTCTCAGAGTGTTATACTCCAGAGTTTCTCTGGTCGAGTTTTGCTTGACGGGAGTTAATGGACTGTGCCCAACTTGTTTATGGCATTCTATCTGATACAGTGAACAAGACACACACCCCCTCCATGATTAAAGGGCTCTACCTTTCAGCCCCACCACACCACAGAACGAAGCAGGAATCCTCACAGAGCCACCTCCATCTGTGCCAATAGCCACCGGGCAGAGACCTACAAAAAAACCCACACATTGGCCTGTGATCAGAGAGACATCCTGTTGCCCCTGTCCATTCTACCCAGCAGCTGTAGCCAAGACAGCACACAGAGCTCTCTGTTCAGCTGAGAGTTCCCTCCAGCTTCTAAACCCACTCATAAAAACGAAATGCCTGAGGTCCTTTAGCTCAGGACCTTCCTCCCACCACCCCTGAACTCTGTTTAGGACCACCTACCTGCTGCTACAGCTGCTGCTGACCCACTGGAGCTCCCACCTGTGAAGTGGTTAGGCTTGTAGGGATTCCTAGGGATCTTGTGGTACCTAAGGCAGACAAATAGTGTTGAGTCTTTTCCTAGGAAGGACTACGTGCACCACAGGTCAGGAAAAGATCCAGAAACACAGCTCAGGGATTCCGATCTCTTAGCGAAGAGATACCATTTCATCCCAGATAGTGCTATGTCCCTAGAAAACAAGATGCAAAAAAGACTTCTGCCTCAGAGCCCAATTTCTTGTTACCATAAGCAGCCTATCCAAAAGAAACAGACTCAAAGCTAGAGAAAGGACGCTGCTCTGGCTCTTCTGTCTGCAACAGCACTGTGCCATTACCGCAGGCCACAGTGCATTATGCAATTCCAAAAGGTGGAGCAGTTGGTGGCCAACAATTCTTACAGACAAGCAAGTCAGCATCCCCAGCTCTGCCCTTTATCCCAGAGCGGCAGTTCCCAAAGTCTCCAGTCTGACCACAGTCCCCAGACACCAAAGAGACCTGCCAGGTGGCCGGTATCCCAGCCGACCTCACACAGTGCGGAAATGCCCTGCCACGTTGTTGCAGCTGAGCGGGAGCCCCAGTTCCATCCAGCTGCACGTGCACAAAGCATGGCTCTGCACATGGCTTATCCAGGCTGTGAGGACCACGGCTCTGGAATAGCAGTTCCCAGCTTGGTTATAGCTGGAGAATTCACAACAGTAAAGCAAATTCCAATGAAGCTGTTTTATCTAGGAAATAAAAACATTACATCCTTCTGAGATGACTGTACCTTTTCTCAGTGTTGTGGACCTTTAGCCATTACTGTGGCTGAGTATTAGATTACTGTTTATTTGGTTTATGTCACCACTTTTGTCTACCACTCATCCTGTAAACATTCACACCTCCAGGCCTGTAAGGGCTGGCAAACCAAGTTCCTTTCTCGGGACACAGCACTTGGACCCTCTCCTTACTTTGGTTTCAGAAGCCTTCAGGCTTCCACAGCTACTCTGACCCTCAAATCTACAATGCTGGGTTTCATACCCCCAGGGTTCTCCCTGCACAGGATACTTCTGTCAGTTTTATTCTTAACATGCTTGCCCTATTTTTGTACCCTTCCCTGTCAGTTCTGGACAGACTTTTAGACTTTCTAACTTTCTAAACCCAGGGAAAGAGAGGGGAAAGGGATTTTTACCTATTAGGGTTGCATCCAGTTGTTCCAGTCCCTAGTTCATGCATGTTTGAGACCCCAATAATGATAGCCCCAGCCTCTCGCAGCTTCTTGGCCACAGTAGCATCTTCTGTCTCAGGCTCTGTCCCAAGATAGACTGTTCCCACTCGGTGATGGTAAGGTACCTTAGCAAGAAGACACCTTATTATTCATCCTAAAACCCTGGCACGGTAGGCAGGCACATGTGCATGCTTCACATGCACACTTCAACTCCACAACAGATCCAAGACATTAAAACCGACAGAGGTAGCTAAGGGCTAAGAAGCTTCACTCTTCAACTTGTCTTGCATTGGTTTATGTTAGGAGGGACACTTAACCCTCCAATATTTGGTCCTTCTCCCATGCAAGGAGTCCTTTTAATGCCATGATACAGAAAAGCAGAAACATGTAGATGGTCAAAAAGTCTTCCTCACTGTAGCAATGCAATTGCTATGCCCAGAGGCTGCAGAACAGTCACCTTGGCCCCACAGCACCCAGAAGCTCTATTTTCCATTTTTCTATGGACAGAGCTTCAGCGTTTCAGAGCTGCAGTGCTTTGAAGCAAGGCACCGAGATTAGATGGATGCCAGAATACCAGATGGACTCATTTTCAGGGTATGCTAAGTACTCTTCACTTTGATGCAGCAATGGAAGAATCTGTACATAAACAGACTCCCACCCAATGGGTAGGTCTCTGCAGAGCCTATGGCAGCTTGATGGCACTGCCAGGAGTATTTAATGGTAACTGTTGTTAGGCCACAGGCAAAACTCCTTGTGAGAGGGAATTTTCAAAGTAACTTGCGTATTTCTGACACAAGTACGTCCTTTAAGGTAAGGAGAGAGGGATGCTTTGCCAGTGGAGCAGACAGTGCCTGAGAAATACAGACACTTACACCCACTGCTACAGATGCTTTTATACATTCCCATTTCATCATAAGAAGGACTGTTTTCCACCCCCACCCTCTACTTCCCATGGATTAAAGAGATGAGTGCAAGATACAAAACATGTCTGCTGTACCTAAGATCTGTCTTCACCTGGCAAAACTTGTTAATCCTACTCATTACAAACCCACATACTACCCCTTATTACAAACATATTCTCAGGCTTCTGCTGAGATGTTGGCCTTAAAAACTTGTCACAGTGAGTTGTCCAGGTTGATGACCTGCAGCATGAACTGACAGCTAAACAAGGAAACTCACCACTTTGAACTCTTCTTTCAGACACACTGGGATGCCATCCAGGTAAGACAGGGTACATTTATTCCTGTAACGAGCAGTGGAGGCCTCAGCCATCTGTACAGAGAAAAAAAAAGTATGTGTTACATACATTTAGTCAAGCTGAAGGTCATTACCAGTATCAGAATGCATACCAAAAATGGCTCTCTCGGGCTTCTACTAAGCCAAACTATAAAAGTTGCTTTCTTCCACCATATGCTGATGGAAAACTCCTACTTGGAAGCATCTATGTTAATGGATGCCACATAAGCACAGAAGTCCTGTTTTAAACATAGTCGTCCAGCAGGAAACAGATTGCTTAAATGCTACCTCTCTTTGCAGGAAAGAAAGCAAACTTGTTCGTAGTCCTCTACACAAGGAGGGAGGGAAAATGTACATATTTATCTGTGCAATACATCAGCAGAAGAGCTTCTGCCCCTTTCTAATGGATGCTACTGCTCTTGGGGTGGCAGAGGCCCCTTTCCTACCAGAGGCAGACATTACCAGCATTATTTGCTCCTGGTCCCATTGCACTATCGCTCTGAGTGGGGGCGTGGATTTGTCGCAGTCCTCCAGCATGGCAATGATGTTCTTTGCTACCTGAGATGGCGTCAGCTTCCCACTCCTACAGGACAGGAGAAGTTGGGACCTTGTTACAAGACCCCCACACCATACCCACACACAGGGTTTGTCTCTCATATAGCAAGATGGCAGCTGTCACAGCTGTAAGCAAGAAGTAGGTGTGAATCTGTGTGTGGTGATGATTTCAGCACAGTTGACACCATCAAGACAGAAGACTCCCTTTCTTAAGGGGAGAATTTGGCTACACAGCATGCTCCCAACACTTAAGAATAGGGGCCAGAGCCAGGAGAGCTACCGAGATGTTCCTGAACCATCAGATAAACAGGGAAGGACAGCTGACAGCTTTACAGAGAGTCCTCAAGCTCCTCTCCTTCTCACTCGTGTGTTTGGGCAAACAAGGTATGTAGAAATCCCTCCCAGAGAAGACTGACAATAAACAAAGGAAAACAGCATTTAAATATCCTTGCAGGGCTGTTAAAAGTTGTGCCAGCTCCCCCAGTTGGCTTTCCTTCATTACTCTATTAGAGGGAAAGGATTGCAAAGGGTGATGCTAAGCAGTGGTACCTCAAGGACAATCCTAACAAAGAGATGCCTGAGAGCTTGTGGAACAGTAGCAGCGCACAGCAAGGGAACAGGCGAGACACATTGTGCCCAGACCACAATTTCACCTACCGGTAGCAGTCCAGGTAGTCTCTGATCCCTTTGAAGCTAAACGCATCGCTAGCAGAATCAGACCTGCAAAGAAAGGATTAAAGGGGCAACTGTGAACTGTCAAAGCCACCTCTGTTTAGACCTGCAGGCTTCAGTATCATAGTCCAGTGCAGGTCGGGCATTACTCACTTCCAGTAAACCTGCTGGTCACCGTTTTGACTGCTACGCATTTCAGCTCGCACTCTGTCAGACTCCTTGCACACATGCAAGACACCTGGTACACTAATGGTGCCACAGAAATAAAGGGTCAATCCTGCTGACACGTTCTAGTTGCTTCATATTTCTACTGCAATACAGTAGTCACTAAACTGTTCAAAATTTATTCCAGGTTTACATTGCTACTCACCACTGGAGCATTACAGAATAGCTAGAATATACTGGTAAACCTACTCCCAGGCTCTCTGCCCCAAGTTATATCCAGATAGCCAGCAGCACAATACAGTGTGTGGTGCAGGAGGGGGAAGAAACATTATGCAGCACACACAAAGATTCACATCAGCAAACTGCTTAAAAACTAAACCAATGGCTCTAGCACGTAAGAAATAGACCATTTCTCATCACAACAGGATGTACTTAAGACCATCTGAAGAGCTAGCTACAATTACTATTCCTGTGATGTCTCCATATCATCACCCAAACCAGAAGCCATATTCTGGAACAGGACAGCGTATAGCACCGTAACACACTCTGCAGGGAAGAGGCAAGGCTCCAGTAACCGGCCCTGGAGCTGGAGATACAAGAACCAGAAGGCTGCACTCACCCTGACCAACGCCTGCAGGAAATACATCCGTTCCTCTAAAGTGAAGGAGCTGAAAGTTTTCCTTTGCTCTAGCTTAGGAACTCAAGCAGGAAGCAAGCTTAGTCTTGCTAAAAGCAGAGATACGTACAGAGAACCCACTCTCTGAGATGCTGATGAAGTGCAGCTCATAGACATCTTCAGTAACTACTGGATAGGCCCACAACTAAGCACAAAACCAGACGGGGAGAGCATTCATAGCAGTCCAGCTGATCCCACCTCAGCATCAGACCTCAGTGAGACAAGCGAGCCTGAAAGTTTCGCCTGGAATCTAGCAGGATTTAATCAAGTACAGGGTGTAATCAAGAAGCTGAACAGGCTTTTAACCGAGCAACCTAAGAAACAAAGCCTGATTTCTTGAGGAACCAACCCTATGTTCCTTCTGTCCTCCAATCAACCCCCGTGTTCTCTTTGAGATTCCCTACAGGCCAGAAACAGCTCGCCTGCAAACTCACTTAAAGGGATAAAATGTGCTGCCTAGCCAACCACTACGTCTCGCTGCTCTAATAGTGGAACCACAGCCCTGGCAAGGGCAGCATTTGGTCTCTCCCCAGTAAGCGCACTCCCTGAAGCTTGTAGAAACTTCACATTGCTTGTAACTACTGGTGATTTATGGGTTACAAAAGGAAAGATAACTGACGGCACAATTTTTTTTGTAAAGTAGCTGGGAGTGGAAAAAGATTTTAATCCAACTTACTGACAACGATAGCTTCCCACTAATGTAACAGTGCCAAAACGTGTGTTGTTCCACTCTTACACATCACATACTGACCTTGCATCTATCAGCTGCTCGATAATATCCAAAGTGCTTTTAGCCTCAGATTGGTCTTCCATAACCTCCGCAGCAACCTCCGGGATAAACGTGGGATCTTCGTGAATGTCAAGTGAACGCATGAGCGAGAAGTTGTTCAGCCTGAAAGAGAGAGAGTCACTGCTAGAGTTTGCAAGCTCTACCATGACTAATTTTTCAGAGGGTTCAGAGGGAACCTTACCCAAGAACATTTTATCTCAGCAGTCTGCTCTCACAGCAGGGAATTGCAACAGTTACAGGATAATCTCTCTCACTCCTTCCCTAAAGGCTGCCTCAAACCTATTCTGCTTGCTTAACAAAGTCTCCCTCCTACTTCTTTACATAAGGCCAGCCAGCCTCCGCAAACCCAAGCTGGAAAAGAACCAGAGAAAGTTTTTGATTCACTTTAATTAGACGTATCACCCACAGACCAATAAAGGCAGGAATGGAGAGGAAAAGAAAAGGAGAAAGTAGTATAAGCCATATAGTCAAGCGCTAATCCTGTTAAAATAAGCACCTCTTCACACTGTTCCATGACCTACTTCAACATAGTTCATTTGCAACCAAATACAACAGGGATTGCAGCACGAGTCCAGGGCTTGGAAAACATAACGAAGCAAGGAATTCTGCAGAATTCTGTCACAGATGTCAAGGAACAATCTGCGGTATAACAGCAGTGACACTTGTCTGGGTTTGATTCATTCAAAAAGCCCGTGCCCCAAGTAAAAATTACGGGGTACCAATTGTGTGTAATGCATTTCTCAGCATCCTGGGATCTGCACAGATGACCCGTGACGGGCAAACTGTGTGAACCGAATGTAAGCTTGAGCTTCCTGACACCTTACCCAAGTGGCCCTTAGTGCAATGTACACTTGAAAGCACAGTTTCTAAACAAAAACATAAATGAGAGAGGAGGGGAAAAGGCTGACCTAAAACAGTGAATATCATTAAAAAGAACATGTCTGGCCTCATTTCCCTGCTACTACTATCCTTTGACTACTATTGGTGGTAAACACAGCAGATTTGCACATTCACAAGCTTGGAAACAAAGACTGCTCTTTAGCAAATGAACAGAAAGGCAAAGAGGCAAGCTGGCGAATCTGGTTTCTATGTACCTGCCTGAGTGTAAAAAAAGGTTAATTTCTTCTGATAGAGACCTACTCAAACCAGAGCAGTTTAGTAAACAACATCCATGACACAATCTTGCTCACTCTCAAATCAAGCTATGCGGCTTCCCTCTTAGAAAAGGTAATTTCAGATAACCTGTAAGAGATGTGCAATGCAAGCACATTTAAAAAAACCAAACCAAAACAAGAAACTTGGAGGGGGAGAAAACTCCCCACACTTACCTCATTAAGAATGGCAGTAAGCAGATCTGTCCAAAAGCCTAGAAGTAAGCAGAAGCATTGGTTTGCAGTAACTTTGACCTGAACACCTTCCTCACTAGACGAGGAATGCCGAATGTGCTCACAATTGCTGCAGTCTCAGAGCACCCCAGAGAGCATGCAATGCTATGTAGTAAAAAAATAGCACAAATACTTGTATTCCAGGCCACAAAATTGGCCTGAAATGCTTTCCCCCCACCTCTCATGTTTATATAATTATACAGAGTGTATTCTCCTGGCTCTCCTGCCTTTGTGCTTCTCTGACTCGGCCCGGAAAGCCTGCAGCTGCAGCACTGTTAAGAGGCATCCACATAGCTCCCATCTGTTACTTTCTTCATGTTCTGCAGATTATGGAAACAATTGGGTAAGGTAGAAGCTTGTTATTATTTTGTTTATCCCACTGTTAGGATCTTTCCAACCACTTAACCAGCTCTTGCAGTAAACCGAGTCAACTTGGAAAAAGCATGAGAAATTTAGAGACTCCAGGGTAGCAAACAGCTGAATACCTTTGAATACCTTGGCTCCTGGTGTAGCAATAGCAGCGGTCCCAAAGAGACCAGCAGCATGTCTTAATAGCTCAACAATGGACTTAAAAAACCTGTTAAGGGATGTACAAACATGGTACAAGTCACACTCCTAGATCCATGAAGTGATTATGTTGCTTCACACATTACATAAGAATTGTAGTCCCTTTTTGAAAACGCATTGCTCCTAATCTACATCTAACCCAAGACAGCACCTTGCAGAAGATTGAGAATCTTGCGTCCTCCCCTCCGAGGGGGATGTCAGGAAAGGAAACAAGCCCAGGCCCACGCACCAGAGGCGGCCACAAAGCAAAGAATAAAAAGGTATTCTGGTTCTTATATCCTGGAAGAAAGCCACTTGGCATGGTATTCTCACAAATAAACACAGCCCATCGCTAGCCTTCACCCCAGGCCCAACCAGCCACCAACTGGTCACATGGCTGAAACGAGGCTTCCGTGCCTAACCTGGCTCAAAAGGAAAGGCCCAGCACCAGCAACAAAATCCACCTGCTTTTGCGTGGATGCTGCTGCTGGCTCTTCTCCCCGCAGCACCCTGCCATACAGCCGTCCTGCCTCCTCCGCGACGGCCCTGGGGGGAATCAGCCCCCAGGCTCAAAAACCCGCCCAAGCCCACCCGAGGAAGAGCACGGGGGGGGACAGCTGCCTTCAGCACCTTCCTGAAAACCCCCACTCAGAGGGTGGCAGGACGCCAACCCCTTCATGTCTGAGAAAGCTGGTGGCGGCTGCACGCCGAGTTTTATGGCAGCTTTTGGCTCTCCACGCCTGAAGACACGCACCACACCCCCACCCCCCGAGGCCGGCTTCTCTCTCTCCCCACGGCACCCCACCCGGCGGGCAGGGTGAACCCAAACCCACGCAGAGAGCCACAACCTCCCTACAATTTCCCAACAAACGCGGGTTTTACCCCCCACCACCCCCCCCCCTCCACACCCCCGGCACCCGGCCGGTTTCCCTCAGCAACCTCGGTTTTTACCGCCCTGTTTACCCGGCCCCGCCGCCCCGCTCACCGTGTTGGCCACATGGACGAAGAGGCGCAGCCCGGAGCCGCACAGCCGCGGGGCCCACTGCGGAGAGGAGGCGAGAGGTGAGCGCCGGGCCCCGCTCCCCACCGCCGCCGCCGCCGCCGCCTCCCGCCCGGCCGCCCGCCCGCTCCCTCCCCGGCGCTCACGGGGTCCCGCGGCGGGCTGCGGCCCCGCGCCTCGGCCCGGCCCGGCTCCCGGCGGCGCAGCACGGCCCCCGCGCTGCCCGTCTGCCGCCGCACGCAGCACAGGTAGGCGGCGGCGGCCGGCAGCAGCGAGAGGAGCAGCAGCAGCAGCAGCGGCGGCGCCATGGCTTCCCCTCCACCGAGCCCGGCGGCGACGGCGAGCCCTCCCGCCGTCGGGGCGGTGCTCCGGCCTCGCCCCGCCCGAGGGCGCCGGGGAACGCGGTGCCTTCGGTGCCTGACGGCCGGGGGGAGCCGGGCCTCCCCCGCCGCCCGCCATGTCCCGCTTCTTCCAGGCGCTTCGCCGCGCTGCCGGCGCCCGGGCGGGGGGTCCGGGCCTGGAGGAGGCGGACGTTTACCGGTGGGGTCTGACAGGTCAGCGGGCCGCCGGCGGTAGCCGGCCGGGCTCCGGGCTGCCCGGGGGAAGGGGTAGCGAGGGAGCCGTAACGCGCGTTGTGGGGGGCGCAGTTTCTGTGAGAGGACGGCGGGGGGCGGCGGAGGGGCCCCGCCGCTGCCTGGCGCTGGTGCATCTGTGGTCGCCTGGGCTCCCTGTTAACGACCCCCAAGGCCTGCACTAAACCGAGGTGGCTCCCGGGCCTGCGAAAGCGAGCCGAAAAGCTGCCGCAGAGAGCGGTATTGCGGCCGCGCTCACCGCTCCGAGCAAACCTTCCCCGGCTGCTGCAGCCCCGCTCTCCCCGGCTCTGACGCTCGGTGGGTGGCTAGGCCGGCGGCTCGGCTCCCTGAGCCCCGCTTTTACCGCTCCAGGGCCGTGGGCAGCTCCGCGCCTCAGGAGCAGGTCAACAGGGCAGCGTTCAGCAGCCGCAGAGTGGGTCGGGGAACGCTTAATGAAGCGCCTGCCACTGCCTGAAGGGCCGGCGCTGGGGGGGAGCGCCTGGGCCGGCCGGCCTGCTCGCGCCTTTTCCTCAGCCGCGGGGAGCCCGCGGTTCAAGCCCTGTGCTCGTTTGGGTTTCTGCTCCCTGCGGGCTGGTGAGTTACTTCTCGCCCTCAAGCGTGCACCTTTCCCCAGGGAAGAGAGGGCGGCAATGGCACAACGTTATTAACAATACACGGGCCCTTGAGTCCAAGGGGAGGTCTTGAGAACTCCTCCTCGGCTCGTTTTGTGTCTGGTTTCTGTATGTTTGTGCCCCATAATAGGGATTGCAGCGGTGGTAGCAGCTGCAGCCACCTACACTTCAGGTCTGTCCTAGCTTTTAAGCAGAGGAAAGCTGGGAAACGTCTTGTTGAGAAATTATTATTAGACAGTAACAGAGCGTTACAGACATTTTCAGTAGCCTAAAGTGTGACCCTGGATGTAGCACATACTTAAATAAGTAGCTGGAGCTGAAAAATCAAGGTGTCTTTTAGGAATGCAAAGTAGCGGCTTAATTATCAGATTCGATTCCTTGTTACAGGCCTTTGTAACGACTTGATGCATTTTTGCGTGTACAAGTTCCCGAACATGGTTTAATTTAATGGATTTTCTGTAACACTGGCATCTCCGCTCTCCGGCAGGATAAACCAGCTTTGCTGGCAACGGTTGTGCTTTTCCTGCAGGGCAGTTGTTTGGGATGGCCTGGTTGTGCAGGACCTGTTCCTGGTGGCTTCAGGGTGTAACTGTGCATAGAGTGTATTGGATGACTGTGTAAATGTAACAAATTGCTTTTATCCCCAGGCATTAAACTTCGTCCCTATCAAATAGAAGGTGTAAACTGGTTGGTGCAATGCTACGAAGTCCAGCATGGCTGTATCCTGGGCGATGAGATGGGTCTTGGGAAGACTTGCCAGGTGTGTTGTCGTCTTCCTCTTCTGGAAAATGATCTTTGCCTAATTTAGCCCAATGTTTCTGCAGAATGAAAAGAAAATTGCCCTAATGATTGGGCAGTTAAGCGGCCTCATCCTGAAGTCCATAATCAAAAGAGAGCTCATTGTTTCTTGCATACCTTAATTGCTTAAAACCCCTGTTAGCTCCCAAGTGGCACTTCAGAAAGGGTTTTATAAAAAGATGAGTGGTCATTTTACACACACATCTGAATGTGTAATTCATAGTGTGCAGAGTTGAAGGGACAATACACAGCCAGTACAGAGAGGATTATGTTTTGAGGCACCTACAGCAAGATGATTTTGGTGTTTGGCAACATACAGTTTACAATTTACAAGTGTACATTTTTCAGTGCTGCTCTTTTTTTTTTTCTTAGTTTTTAAACGGGTTTCAGTTTTGTTCGAAAATGAATGTTTGTGCTTTGTTTCAGCAGGTGGTGTTCAATGGGTCTTAAATAACAAACTGGTGGTTTTAGAGAGGGATGAGATCTTCTTTTTTCTGACTGTGGAGAAAAGTCTTTGAAAAGGGGCTCCAGATATCAACGTCACATTTGGGGATCTAAGCTTTTCTGTCGCTGTTGGTGGATCTCACCTGACGCTCTCTTAGCTCTGCTTTGTGCTAGAGACCCTGTGGGAACCAGCTACAAAGTTCAAGACGTAGACAGTTTATGTAGGTTCAGGCTATTGGGTTTAACCATTTTCTTATTATAAAAAAAAAAATATTTTCCTTGCCTTCTAGACTATTTCTCTACTTCTTTATTTGTCAAAAAAATTAACGAACAAAGAGAGATTTCTGATCCTTTGTCCTCTGTCTGTTCTGAGCAACTGGAAGGAGGAACTGGAGAGGTAAGTTTCAACAGTTGTCCAGCTCATCATATTCTTGTACAGCAAGTTACAAAGATTCTCTTTAAATGGGCTCAGTCCAACAGTTTTCATCCTTTCAAAGGGGAAAAAAGTAAAAAGGGAAGCTACTGAAACTACAAATTAATGCAAACACCACTTGCAGTTAATGTGTAGTCTTTACAATGCTGTGGTATACATGAATTCATCCAATTTATAGTACTGGCTGACTTTCAGTACAAATGCCCCCCACTAGCTCCTTGCTTTTTATTGTTTTGTGACCCTCCATGCTCAGCCTCTCAGACAAAATTTGGTGAAGACAGCCAGGATTCCGTATGATAAAAGGTAAGACCCAAGTTGAATAGTATCTTTCTTGGCATGCCCACATATGCATGCAAAATACATTACATCTGTGCATGCGACCCATCTTCACTGGGGTGCAGTGACTGTACTGATGGCACATTTGCTGTCTCTCAGCATCTGAAGTCATTCAGGTTACATTCTGAAGTGAGCTGGCCTGATTTGGATAGATCTGCAGTTGGAATAGTTGGGGGAAAGTGCATCCCTTCAGTGAACAGGTATCCAGGAGGAACATTAGGCGAGTATCAGTGGTGGGATTAAATGAGGAAGAATTTTATGGTCCCAGCTCTTCCTCCATGGAACTGGTTTTATCTGCTTTTTGACTAAGAGGTTAGATTTTTGAGGCCCTGACTTGGACATGTTTGCTGCAGACATTCTTTGCCTTTATTTTAGCATGATTTAGGCCAATTCTTTTGTCCCAACTGGGCAAACTGTATTCATTCACCTGCTTCGCATGAGCTTTTTCAGTTCAGAATGGCAGATGGGCCATGAGACTGGTTTTCAATCATCTGCCTTGGATTTTCAGACCTAGGAGAAGGCATTTTATTTGGGACTTGTCTGAACCAGAACCAGCAGCCGAGGTGCCAACCTGAGACGCAAATTAATTAGGAAGGGGTTAGATTCAGAAGCTGAGATCCAGCCACATGTCACAGGAGGGTAGGGTGCTTGGATAAGAGGTTCTCATGATCTGTGCAGTAGCTATGTCTGATAATGGGATCCAGGGTCATAAACTCATGAAAGACTCTGCTTGGCTCACTGCTTTTTCTCTATCTTTCTTTTGACACAACAGGTTTGCTCCAGGTTTTTCCTTCATGACATACATAGGAAGCAAGGAGGAGCGACCCAAACTGCAGCAGAATTTGAAAGAGCAATCTCACTTCCACGCGCTCTTGACAACATATGAGGTATGTGATGTCTTTGTCACTTGAAAGGAGGGATCAAGTTTTTCCTCACCTTTTCCATTCCTCTGTACCACCCAGCTCATGCCTTGTCCTCTGTTCTCATCTCTGACCTTCCTCGGTGATTTTCTACTCTGTAACCCATTTCACCAACTGTTCTAAGTTGCTGCAGTTCCTGTATCCCTAAGATAATCTACTTTAACCCCAACTTTACCGCACAGCTGTATCACACCTTGAGTAAAGAAAACAGACACCTGTCCATCCTTGACTAATGCTAAATGGTACTGCATTGTCTTTGTGTGGTGCCTTACAGACCATTAACATTTAATAGAAGCGTACACGTATGTGATGTTTATTAAGATTCTACTAATCAGGCAATGCAACAACACTTAGAAAGAGTTTGCCTTTTTTGTGTCCTCTGCAGCATGCCCTCCTCAGGTAAAACTCTCATTCCTGGGCTGCAAAATGGTGAGGTTCCCGTTACAATTGATAGGACTTTGGGCTGAATCTGGTCAGAGCACTGCTGGGAAGATCCTGTCCTGCTGTAAATGGAACCAGCCAGAATAGGGTTGCTTCCTTGGTCACTGCTTTGGGCTTGGCATGATCTGGTGCTTAGTTATCTGGAGTGGGAAAAAGCCCTTATTTTTCTCTTATCAGTCAGGTGTTAGTTCATATCAGCACTTTGATTTTACTTTAACAATCTCTTAAGAAACACATCAACTTGAAATTTAGATGAAAAGCACCTCTTACAGCTCTTCCCTCCCACACCTTCTGATCTCCCTTTCCTTTTGCCCTTTTGCTTTCCCTCTCTTC
The DNA here is from genome assembly GCA_034008185.1 of Gorsachius magnificus. NCBI lineage: Eukaryota > Metazoa > Chordata > Aves > Pelecaniformes > Ardeidae > Gorsachius > Gorsachius magnificus. The sequence goes on from CM067081.1 coordinate 129,192,677, forward strand.
AAGTACTTCACTGTCTCTTCTGGGAGCTGGCTCACCTGTGCTGACCACTCTGAACCTGAATCTTTTTCCACATTTCACAAGCAGGAGTGGGTAGCAGTGATAACCCTTGTCCTGAATGTGATAAACGGAGGTGAATGGATACTGAAGCAAGTCCAAGAAAGTGATCGACTGTATCGAGATACTTAGCTAGGATTTTTCTTGCCTCTGTTGCTTTTGATGATAAAATTCTGTGCTTTTTAAGGATTTCTCTTGAGTGACCTGATTTTTCTTCCTCTGAATTTGAAGTTGGGCAAGAAATGTCTACACTTTAGGATACTATCAGGTCATTGCAGTAGCTTAGATTAATCCACTGAAGCATATATTTGGTTGGAGTGAAAAGCATTGTGATGCTGAAGGTGTATGGTGTTGAGTGAGAAAGATATAAAAAACTTTACAGAGGTGAAGAGATTTATGGTGTGTGTAAATTCCCATTAATTCTCTGAGGTTCTGCTGGTGTTTTGCCAGAGAAGAGTTAAAATGTGGGATCATAACAGCTTGTGGTTACAATAGCTGTCATGTTACTTTCCTCGGGTAGTAAGTGGCTTCATTCCACTCTCCTCCATTCCACCATAGTTTGCAAGTAGACAAAAAGATGTTCTGTTTCTAAACTGGTGTATTAACTTAAGTCACAAATCAAGATTAATTTCTTTTCATTGCAGATTTGCCTGAAAGATGCAGCATTTCTAAAATCGTGAGTCTGGTTTTAGTTTTTTTAAATTTAATTCTGCATGGCTGTCAGCAATTTCTTAAGTGTATGTTTGTATGTATGTGAGATCCCATGTTTGTTTCACAAAAGCCAAGGATGTTCTTGGCTTGTGATTAAAGCTTTGTCAACTTTCAGTGAAAAATCTTTAATGTCAGCTAAGATGTATGTGAACTTCCCCCAAGGACAGTTTTCAAGCCAGTTAAAATAATATGATACATAGTGGCTTATAGCAGCCCACTAAATATCAGTCCACAAGATTGATATTTAGAACAGAGAAGATCTTCTAAAGCTTTAGATTATAAAGGTGTTAGATGCAAAATTTGCTGAAATTGACCTGCATTATACTATGGTGATCATCTCCTAGTACCATATCCTGAAGTTTATTGCCTCCTGCCACAAGTCAGAACTGTGGAGGGTTTATGGAGCATTATGCTTTCTAGTAAGACTGATTATACAGCTGCAATTCAGCCTGTAGGAAGTATTGTCATCGCCATACAGGATCTTACAGAAGCCTACACTTGAAATGGGGAGGAATTTTCATATTTTTTAGTAATAGCACCAATGTCTTGCTGTCTTGGTAAGCTCTGTGACAAATGGTGGGGGCAGCCAGATATCATGAATGGCTCAGGATCTTTGTAGGATCAGAAACCCAGTGGCCCCCACTCACACAATTTTGGATCTCCCAGGACTAGTCAAGCTGGTAACAGCAGATGAGGAGAAGGCTGAGGTACTCAACACCTTTTTTGCCTCAGTCTTCACTGGCAACCTTTCTCCTCACCCCTCCCGAGTTGATGGATGGCATGAGGGGGACCGGGAGGGCAAAACCCCTCCTGCTGTAGGAGAAGATCAGGTTCGTGACCACCTGAGGAACCTGAATGCACATAAGTCCATGGGACCTGATGAGATGCATCCCAGAGTCCTGAGGGAATTGGCCGATGTAGTCGTCAAGCCACTCTCCATGATACTTGAAAAGTCATGGCAGTCAGGTGAAGTCCCTGGTGACTGGAAGAAGGGAAACATTGTGCCCATTTTCAAAAAGGGTAGAAAGGAAGACCCTGGGAACTACCGACCTGTCAGCCTCACCTCTGTGCCTGGGAAGATCACGGAACAGATCCTCCTAGAAGCTGTGCTAAAGCACATGGAGACCAGGGAGGTAATTGGAGATAGCCAGCATGGCTTCACCAAGGGCAAGTCCTGCCTGACAAACCTAGTGGCTTTCTATGATGGTGTGACAGCATCAGTGGACAAGGGAAAACCAATGGATGTCATCTATCTGGACTTCTGCAAAGCCTTTGACACAGTCCCCCACAACATCCTTCTCTCTAAATTGGAGAGCTTTGGATTTGATGAGTGGACTGTTCGGTGGATAAGGAACTGGCTGGATGGTCGCACCCAGAGGGTAGTGGTCAATGGCTCGATGTCCGGATGGAGACCGGTGATGAGTGGTGTCCCTCAGGGGTCCGTACGGGGACCGGTGCTGTTTAACGTTTTCATCAATGACTTAGCGAGATTGAGTGCACCCTCAGCAAGTTTGCAGATGACACCAAACTGAGTGGTGCGGTTGACACACCAGAAGGACGGGATGTCATCCAGAGAGACCTGGACAGGCTGGAGAGGTGGGCCTGTGTGAACCTCATGAGGTTCAACAAGGCCAAGTGCAAGGTCCTGCACCCGGGTCGGGGTAACCCCCAGTATCAGTACAGGCTGGGGGAAGAAAGGATCGAGAGCAGCCCTGCCAAGAGGGACTTGGGGGTGCTGGTGGATGAAAAGCTGGACATGAGCCGGCAATGTGCGCTGGCAGCCCAGAAGGCCAACCGTACTCTGGGCTGCATCAGGAGAAACATGACCAGCAGGTCGACGGAGGTGAATCTGCCCCTCTACTCTGCTCTGGTGAGACCTCACCTGGAGTACTGCATCCAGCTCTGGAGCCCTCAGCACAAGAAGGACATGGAACTGTTGGAACAGGTCCAGAGGAGGGCCACAAAAATGATCCGAGGGCTGGAGCACCGCTCCTATGAGGACAGGCTGAGAGAGTTGGACTTGTTCAGCCTGGAGAAAAGAAGGCTGCGGGGAGACCTGATTACAGCCTTTCAATACCTAAAGGGGGCCTATAGGAAAGATGGGGATAATCTTTTTAGTAGGGCCAGCTGTGTCAGGACAAGGGGTAATGGTTTTAAACTAGACCAGGGTAGGTTTAGACTAGATATAAGGAAAAAATTCTTTACAATGAGGGTGGTAAAACACTGGAACAGGTTGCCCAGAGAGGCGGTGGAGGCCCCATCCCTGGGAACATTCAAGGCCAGGTTGGACGGGGCTCTGAGCAACCTGATCTAGTTAGTGGTGTCCCTGCTCACTGCAGGGGGGTTGGGCTAGATGGCCTCTAGGGGTCCCTTCCAACCCAAAACATTCTATGATTCTATGATAGTCAGGCCCACTATGGGCACCCTGTTGTCTTTCTGCAAAGCATCGGCCCTTGGCCATTGGTGGAAACAGCAGTTTGTGCTGGATGAATGCACTGTGGTAGAAGCGAGGCCTTATAAAAGGTAGTCATGGCCATACCATCCTTACAGTTTCATATAATGTCCTGCACTGCTCTGTATGATTCTCCTTATTTTGCCACTTAGCCCTGGAATGTAGTACCCAGGGAGAGCAGTTAGCTATCACAGAAATGTCAGCTCCAGTGCAATTTCCTTTTTCTAAGGCTAGCACATAAGCTCAAAACCATGTCACTGAAGGATTTTTTTGCCCTCTAGTGTTCCTTCTGAAAAACATGGCTGCTAATCATTTGTAGGAGCACTTGGAGCACTTTGTAAAGGTGGGTAAGAATTACCAGGTGTCTTACTACCACCACTCCTTACAAGCAGTGAAACAACACAGATGAATTCAGCAGGAGCCCTGTTCTAATGTAATGTGGAGACGTTCAGTTGCTGAGCCTGTAAAATAATAATAATGACATTTCACTGTCCTGGCAGTGGAGAACCTCTCTTAAATAGCAAAGAGGGGAGTTGAGGGACACAGAAGAGCTGTGTGGAGAATGTAGGTCTTGTAGCCCTTGTATTCCACTGGGAAGAGAAGCATGTGGGTAAGAGAAGCTGGAGGGTCATGCTTTCCCTCCCCTGCCTACCTATTGGCCAGGCTTGACTGTGTGGAAATCACTTTGTGATGTGGGAGTTGCAGCCCTGTTGACAAGCAGGCACAGCTGAGGGTTGAAAAGATCTGGAGTTTGTGTTAAGCCTACTGGATCTCCTAGGTCACCAGTGATTCTGCAGCCTACTTGATGAGACACTGTATATAGCCGTATCAAGCCCAGAACAAGCTGAAGCTGCTGTCCTGGGTGATTTGCAAAAGGCTTGTAGTCACTCTGCCATCACTACCTGATCATAGCTGTTGGGTTTTTGCACAGGTGCAAGGGCCTAGTTTCATGTCTCTCTTGTTCCAAACTGTAGACCTCCTTGAATGTTTGACTAACTTGTGCTTTTGTCATCTTACCCATAGAAATGGGGGTGGAGAGAGAAGCAACAAATTCAAGTGAATTTACTTAGTTTTGATTTCATAAAAACTCATTCACGCTATAGTTAAGAAGCTGTGTTGGCTCTTGAAAACGAGTACTTGTGAATTCCTCCCACCCTACTTGTGATATTTGCTTATGGTTCATGGGGTAGGACCATCTCAAATTCAGACAAGCAGAGCCACCACTTATTTGAGTCTTTTTGAACTGAGAAGAATGAATTCTCTGCCCCTAACTGAAGATGCTGTTTTTTTCAGCTTTAACTGGGCTGCCTTGGTTGTAGATGAAGCTCACAGACTGAAAAATCAAGGTTCTCTGCTTTACAAGACGCTTTCTGAGGTAAAATAATTCACCCATCTTTTAGTGTCTAAAGCCTTTTTTCTCTTCAGTATAGCATACAGATTCTCTGTTCCTCTGAGTATTTATTAAGCTCCAGGCAACAACCAGTTTCCATCAGAGCTGGTGAATGTATTCCTGTATTTAGTGGCAGACAGATAAAGGTCTGTCTTGTTGGCTTTGCATGGAGGTGGGCAGTATTTGGAGCTTACCTTTCATTCTGACTCATGTTTGGGCTTGACACGTTGGAGCAATCTGAGAGACCAAAAAATGTAAAGCAGCCAGACATACTGCTGAACTACAGCTGTGCTGCTGAAGTGATAGAAGTCTGGCTGACCTAAGACAATATAAAGTTTCATTTCACTGTCCTATTCCAACAGCATTTTTCAGTCATCTATCAGTACCTAACACTGAGCATGCAGTATTGGACAGTAGAGTACACAGATCTGAGAATTTTAATGGTGTCAGTTTTGCACTTTGTTCTTATTTTGCTTACCCTGTCTTCCTTGCATTGGTGCCATCCTAGTTGGTTTGGTGGAGTTGGTTGACTGTCAGACCATATCTTATGTTGGATGATTTTGGCAGATATTTTCAGCATTCTGTGGACAGTTCTGTGACATCTTTAAGTTAAGCTTAAGAGTGGCATAAGTGGAGTTGTATATTAAGGAACTTTTCATTCCAGATATTTTCTCCTAATAATTTTGGTTTGTGGCTGCTTCTTTCAGTTCTCAGTAGGCTTCAGCCTGCTACTCACAGGCACTCCAATCCAGAACAGCCTCCAGGAACTGTACTCCTTACTCAGCCTTATCGAGCCTGACATTTTTCCTAGGGAACAAGTGAAAGAGTTTGTTGAGTATTACCAAGCGATTGAAAAGGAGAGCGAGCCAGGTCAGTAATAAACAATGTTGTACTTGAATCAGAACCAGCTGTTATCTTGACTAGAAAGCAAACATGTTGTGTCCCCTTTATTTGCCTTTTTTTTTAAAGCTGACTAACTTTAAAACAAAACCACTGAAAGTAATGATTACTTACCTTAATATAGCTCTTATGTATTTAAGGTATGCAGCTGTTTTGGTTTCTTTTCTTGTAAAATTGGGCTTGAATCATTTCACTTACAGATGTAAAGTTCCTTATACATTTATTTTGAAAGTATAGTTGTGAAGGTACTGTATAAATCCCTTACATTTAGTGCAGTAATCTCTTTTTTTTCCCCTGGCTCTGCATAGCCAAAGAATTGCACAGTCTTCTGCAGCCGTTTTTGCTTCGAAGAGTCAAGTCTGAGGTGGCTGCAGAGCTGCCAAAGAAGGTGGAAGTGGTTCTGTACCACGGAATGTCAGCTCTGCAAAGGAAGTACTACAAGGCCATTTTGACAAAAGATCTAGGTAACTGAGGGGTTTGATCCCTATCAGCTAAGTTTAAAACCAAAATGAATTCCTTTGGTAAATCCATGCTCTGTTGTAGCGAAGGAGAAGATACTTTGGCCTGCAGAATATGCATAGAATGAACATGCCAAATTCAGTGCTTTGGGATGCTTGATTTGTGGTTTTAGCTTGTGATAAAAGAAGAGACGTGTGAATCTAGAGCTGAGCTTTTGCAGAGTGGGGGAGGATCAGCTTCAGGATTCTGCTTTGGGCCATCCTGTAACTAAAAACAGTTACCACCTGGTAAGCCTGCTCCTATCCCATGTTTTTGAGTTCAGACAAAAGGGTGGTACAGGAAATTCTGGATCTGTGGATCTCTACAAATTTTCCAATAGTAGTACAGGTGCCATACAGCAAATTTAAATCTGCTGGATGTAGATATGAGTTTCTTAGGAAACCACAGGGCCGTATAGACAGTGCAGCCACAGACTCTTACCATAATAGCTCACTCCTTGTCACTTGATTTATGGACTAACTGTAACAAAGCATCCTGAGGTATGAGAGAAGAAAGTATTTGCTTCTCTCCGAATTCCTCCTCTTCCATCTATGCATACCATATCATAGGGCTTGCTAGTGCTTACGTGTTGTAGGGAGAGTAAAACTGGGGGGATGGAGACGCTTTGTTCTTCTAGGGCTAACGCCTGGTGCATCAAGGAGCCAATGGCACTTTGCACACACGTCACCAGGCAGGCTGAACCTGCTTCTGAATTCAGCATATGTGCACGTCTTCTTTTTCTCCTCACAAAAACACAACCCTTCTTAACTTCCTGGTTGCCCAGTAGATCTTGACTGCTGAATCTTGGAAAATTCAAATGAACTGCACCAAATTTATTTCACTATTTTTGATGATTTCTAGATCTATGATTCACTCTTGGAAAAATGACAGTGACCCTTTCCAGGGTGTCCGGAAAGTTCCAGGGAGTTTGACAAGGCAGAGTACTTTTCATCAGGGTCTTTTTCTAAAGGCTTGTCCAAAAAATGTGAGGGCAATTTTGTTTGGCCCATGAAAACAGTTGTACTAGTCTTGAGATGGAAATTCAAACACAGATGTGATAGGCAAAGAGAAATACTCCAGTGCCGAAGCACTGCAGAGCAGTGCCCAGACATTCCCAGTCACACCCATTGATGGAGCATGGGCTTTCCTGCTCAATTCGTTTTCTGTGCTTTTTGTTCCAGATGCATTTGAAAGTGAAACAGGAAGGAAGGTTACACTTCAGAATGTCTTAATTCAGCTTCGGAAGTGTGTTGCCCACCCCTACCTTTTCAATGGTAAGAAAGCACTCTATGATCACATAAGACTCTATGATTCACTCCTCCCTCTTGAAATAGGAAATAAGTTTCTTGGTTTACACAATGATTTTCTGTTATGCTTGGCAATGTAATGCTTAGAAGAAGCAAGTAATAAACAATGTCATACTTGAATCAGAACCAGCTGTGAACTTGTGACTAGTTCCAACATATGACAGTTCATCGATAATGAGGAATAAAGTAGGGGACTGCGTGAAGTCAGAGTTTCTTACTGCAGCTCTCCGCTTTTTTTCTCCTCAATGCATCTACTCTCACCTCAACAATGAAATTGCAGTGCCTTGTAAACTGCTGAGGGTGTTCTTTAGAGACAGAGAAGGACCATCACTTTTCCAACAAGCATCATGGGAGTCCGCTTGGTTATCCTGAGGCTGACCACTGAGTTGTTATTTGCATAGTGTTAGGTCTGGTTCTGAAACTCCTTTCTGTTCCAGGTGTTGAGCCAGAACCCTTTGAGATTGGAGACCATATTGTTGAAGCCAGTGGCAAGCTGTGTTTGTTGGATAAACTCCTTTCATTCTTATATGCTGGGTATGTCATGTTGGGGTGAGGAAGATAAGGTGGGGTTTACATAGGGAGAAGAGGTAAACTGGGAAGGCAAACTACCTTATTAGCCATAGATTGAGCAGATATTCATCACAACACAAGCACCGCCCTCTTTAATGCATGTTACCTACTACCTGAAAGAAGTAATTTCAGTATTAGGAGCTGCATTAGAGATGGTAGAGGAACCTCAAAGATTTTTATAGCTTCCCTTTAAACATTTCTCAAAACTTTTCACTAACTCTCTCACATGTTTGCATATTTTCCATATTTGGAAACCTCAGAGAATAACCACCTGACATGGTGTTCAGCATATCTGGTTTGATCGTGGCTTTCCTGAGAGTGCATCAGTTGAGTTCCTTTGTATTACCATGCCTGTGTTAGGCTGAGAGGCAGAATGCATAGCAAATGTGAAAAAGAAATTTGTCTGGACCAAAAACCAAGAATAAGCTGAAACTTCAGCTTTGGGAATGGCATTTGGAACTCCTGGTGCTGGGCTCTGGTGATTTCAGAACCTGGAACCCAAGGACCTTAGATATTTATCTCCAGCTCTCAAATGGGAAGCAAATCAAACTGCAGTTTGCATTCTTGTGCAGCCTGTGAAGCAGTGCCTCCTGTATGACACAAATTCTACCTTCTTTCTTAATGGGGCTGTGATTTCCCTTTGACTACTTCCAAAGGACAGAGCTTCAACAGACCTTGGGAAGTTCTGATGTGCTTGTGGAGGTCTTTGTCCTTCTGCTGTATAGCACCTTGTGAGTGGGTGCCTCTCCATTGAATGTCTTTGCCACAGGACCTGCCCTGTGCAAATTCTGGACTTGAAAACGCTTGTGTTCTGCTCTACAGTGAAGTCTGATTTAAAAAGAGCACTGAGGCCTAGAGCTGGGAGGAGGGAGAGTTGATTTCTCATCATGTATAAAAGATTGTAAGCAGCGTTTGATCTTTGAGGGTCATTTGCTGGAGCAGGAAATGCTTTACTGTCACAGAGGTGCTGATAGTACATTTTCCCAGCATTTAAGATGCTTTGTAATGTGTGAATTGAGAGCAGTCTGGTGTGGCAGGTCATGTGGTGAGGAAGACCTCATGATACTAGGTTGAAACTGAGGCTCCTTTGGATCCTCACCAGGCTGCATCCAGCCAGCAGCAGAGCTGTGCCACAGCCTTGTTACCTCTCTGTGACTCCACACTCTAGACATGGCAATTGATGATGGCAGATGAGGCTGACTGGTTGCATCTGGATTGTGGGGCTGAAAATGTGGTGAGGGAATGAGCCATGATGGCAGATGAGGCTGACTGGTTGCATCTGGATTGTGGGGCTGAAAATGTGGTGAGGGAATGAGCCATGACTCTGTGAAGCTTAGTGTACAGAGGTGATGAGGTCTTGCTATGTAACAGTGACTGGTTAAGCTATTGTAACCCCTCTGCCACTCTGGGAAATGCTGTCACAGTATGTTGAGGCTCATGGTGTCTCACATTCTTTTTCCAGTGGCCACCGTGTCTTGCTCTTTTCTCAGATGACTCAACTGCTTGATATCCTGCAAGACTACATGGACTATAGAGGTATGTTCTGCATACTTTGGCAGCTGAGGGCTTATCCTAATGATCTCTGGCATTGTTCCTCTGATTTTGTTTGATCTGCCTGGGATGGAGAAGGGACTGCGATAGGGATTTATTGCTGCTTAGTAGGTACCAACTATATTGTTGCAGTGGTGCTGGCAATATGAGTTGGAGGGTCTTGAGTTCAGCTCTTTGCTGTGCTACCACGTGGCTGAAATCAGCTGGCACTTAAATATTGTTCTTAAAAGTAGTTTCAGCTTTGGTTCTGCAATAAAATGGAGCTAACATGGCAGGGTAGCAATGTTTCATTATATACCTGTGTTCAATTATGTACCTGAGTCCTGAAGTAATTGCACTGAAAGCAACAGGCTTGCTCTAGATTCAGTTTGTCCAGCACAAAACACAAATTGAGCCACATTCACACCAGGAAATTAATTTTTGATAAAAATGGTTGTTGGCAGCAGGGCCTCAGTATGTCTGCGAGGGCAGGTTGGATCAGACCATTTTTGGCAAGGTTACCGAGGTGTTCTTGGGACATTTTCTTTTGTTTCAATCCACATGGCTCCACGCCTACTTGGGGTTTCCCATGAAAGAGGCTTTTGTTTGGTGTTTATGGTTTTGGACCACTAATAACACAGGAAAAGCCAAATGTAGGGACATATCCCATACTGCTTGCTCACAGGAAAGCACACATTGAAGGCTGTGGGAGTTTGCATAAAGAGGATCCAATGGTTGTTGGCCTATTTTATGGGGCCAACAGCCAGCACAGCATAGTCTGAAATGAGACTCTGTGCTAATGTTCTTTTACTTCAGCTCTGAATTTTCCTATTCTGTTTCCAAACAGTAAATTAAATGCTAAGAGTCTCAGCTTCAAACTTAGCTAAATTACCTTTTGCTGACAGTGAGTCTGGAAGTCAGGGTCACTACTTCAGTTTATACAAGGGTTAACTGGGAAAGAATGAAGGAGTTGAAGGCAATAAAATGAGAATCAAGGCAGGAGCATTTGGCATAAAAAGATTCAGGACAGCAGTGAGACAATAGAGTGAGGTAAGAGGGTAAGAGCATAGACAGAATTTCAGAAACGTGCACGTTGCTTGTTTGAAAAGGCTACAGCTACGAGCGGCTGGATGGTTCTGTTCGGGGTGAAGAGAGACACCTTGCCATTAAGAACTTTGGTCAACAGCCCATCTTTATCTTCCTGCTGAGCACCAGAGCAGGTAAGTAAGGAAAGGAGAGACAAACAACCCATCTTGCTTCTGCACTTATCTTTTGCTCCCTCTGGCAAGACTTCAGCAAGTTCTGAATCTTGCAGAGCCTGTTCCTGTGGGGGATTTTTGAGGGAGACAAGGCACATCCTGAACTTGGGTCTCTCAGCTAGGACATCTGGTTTCTGTGCTTGCCTTTCAGCAGCTGATGCCAAGATACTTTTCATATTGCAGCCACTTGAGTTACTTTTTCTATTCCAAGTCCCATAATGTCTGTCCCTGTGCCAGGTTGAGCTTGAGGAGTCTCAGTAGCATTTTATTTCTGCAAGCACCAGAATTTAGGCGGGAACAGGCTTCCTTTAAATAAGCTGGTGGAAGTGCTCCTAGAGTTTGCTGATCGTGGACTTGCTCTCTAACTGACAGACAGACTCAAATGAGAGCCCTTCACCATCCTGAGGCTGCAGAGAACACCACGGGACTGCCATCTGTGCTTCTTCCCCTCTTAGCTCCTCAGTCAGATCTGCATCTTCTACACAGTTTCAAACCTCCCTGTCTCTCTAAGTAAGCACAGAGGCAGGCTTGTCTCCAGAGGAGGGATCCACACTGCTTGATCTCAAGCATCAAACTTGAGCTCAGTTTTCCTTTGGGCTTCTGATTGGACTTTCCTGGATGAGCCTGGCTCCAATTATACTGCAGTGAATTATGCATATATATGCATACATACTGCCTGCAGTATGTAGGGAGACTGAAGAGAAGCACCTAATGCAAGATGGTAGGAATAAGTGTGTCTCTCACCACAGTGCCTGAACTCTCCCTACCCATGTCAGCCAGACTTAAGAGTTGTTTTTTACTGCGCATTTCTGTGTCTGGCCAAAGCATCTTCTATTCAGCTGGGAACAGGTGTGCTGAGAGTATTTCTGACACTGTTATGGACAGAGATTTTCAGGTGCATGATGGTCTTCACTTGCAGGGATGTTCTGATTATTGTGAAGAGCTGGAAGAAATGTAAGGCAGCAGGCTCCCCCCTTTTTAATTACAGTGTGTAGTCACAATAGTGGGTATTAAAAAAAAAAAGTTATTAACTGTATTTTTTTTCTTTTCATTCCATGAGAGCCCAAACTCTGACCTCAAAAACTTTTAAGTCATATAAATACCTTGGGTCTGGTTATTGTATAGTTGGGCCTGGTGTTTTCCATTGTTTCAGCAGTGTATTTACCTGTTGCTACTGTGCTGCAGCCAAGTCATGACATCAGCAGTCCCTTGTAGCCTCAGTGAAGCCTGTCCTTGCTGGGTTAATCTGCCTGCCAGCAGAAGAATATGTCTGTGTTCATCAGTCTTGACAACCAGTCCCCCTGACATTGGTTCACTTGCACCGTATCTTTTTTCACTACATTGCATGGTACAGCTTTGTTTTGGGCTGTTGCAGAAAGCTGGAAGCTGGAATTAGAAGGCTTACCCATCTTTTTAGGTCCTTATGAGGCTTAGATTTGGGGTTGGGAGATGAATTGAATTAGATTTACAGTTGATCAGATATGACAGAACATTACATAGCATAAATTCACCAGCTTCTCCTTTATTTTCTGCTGGTGACATATTTTGTGGCCTTCTTCTTTGTTTGTAGGTGGAGTTGGCATGAACCTGACAGCAGCAGATACAGTTATTTTTACCGATAGTGATTTTAACCCACAAAATGACTTGCAAGCAATAGCAAGAGCTCACCGGATTGGGCAGCACAAGTGAGAAATATTGCTACTTCGGGTTTGGTTGCTGACTCCTTTGGTCTCACAGTATTGCTTTCCCTATAGACAGGCAATGGAGGGTTAAAATACAATAGATTGAAGATCAAAGAAGGAGAGCAGAGAGGATTTTATGTCTGTTTTTCTGTTGCAACCTCATGCAGTCTTGTCCTTGTCATGTGTCTAGGGTGGGAGCTTTGTTGATTTGGAGGCGGAGAGGGAATCTGGAGGTTTGCCTGCACTTTTCCAGTGTCCATTTCTCCTGTGTCAAGAAGCAATTGTATCAGCATTACATTTCTGCTGATTATTTTTGTTGATTTTGTTCTTGCCTTTTGTCCCCCTACGAATGGACTGGTTGAGGGGATAGTGCTCCATGCAAGGAAACAGCTTTAGCGCACCTCAAAAAAAGAAAATAATAAGGATTTTCTTAAACTTTTCAAGGCCTGTAAAAATTATCCGCTTGATTGGGCGAGATACAATTGAAGAAATAATCTACCGAAGAGCTGCTTCTAAGCTCCGGCTGACAAACGCCATCGTAGAAGGGGGTCAGTTTGCTCTGGGAGCGCCCAAGCCTCAGGGAACAGCAGAGTTACAGGTAAAATAGAGCTATATCCTCAATCTGACTCCAGTAACGTTTTTAGAAATGTCCCAGAGTGTTTCTGTGTTTATGTCTAATATGAACCTAGCCAAACACGTCTTGGGGGAGATGTGCATTGACAGGACGGCTTCTGCATGTCTTTGCAACCAAAATGGCATCCCAGGCCCAGACAAGATCTGACGTTTGAAGACAGTTTTTACAATTTTGAGGTGCATCCATTGTTGAAAAAGGGTGTGTTTTCTTGGAGAAGAGGGGAAGGCAGAACCTCTCCTTATTTTACTTGTTTATTTTTAATTATAACAGGTCTAAAGTGGAAGCTGACTCATTGTTTCTAGAACTTATCTGTCTCTGCTTTTCTCTCACAAACAGAGCTGATGATAAGTACTTAGTCAGCTTTTGGTTGCTGGTCTGAAACTCGGTCAACCTTGTGTTGACCTCCTGGCAAATGCAGTGTCTCAAGAGTCAGGGCATGATTTTATAATTCTGACCTGAAAGCTGAGGTTTGTGCTGAGAACTTGGGTTGAAAACCTCAAGCAAAGTGACATGTAGGGGAATATATTCCCTGTGTGCAGCTAAACCTGGGAGAGGTTTGGAATTAGTGTATCCTCTCTCCCGCTGCCTCCCTTCCCTGCCCCGTCAGCATGTATCTCAGCAATTATAGTTTCCATGGGAGAAGTGGAACTGAGCCCATAGGAAATTCCATCCTGATATTTTTCTCCCCATGGATTTTTGTGGTATTTAAGCTTTTGTTTTAAAGGAGTTGGGGGTAAAAACAAGCCCAGTCTTTCTGGCTATGAAGAAAGCTGCTTGAATGCAGTCAGTACAATGCTGTTTTGTCATTTAACCCTAGAGAAAAATGACCATTCAAGTCTGGGTGAATTATTTTTGAGGGAGATGTGTTGTGGGGGCCTGTCGCATCAGGTGTTGGGAGAACTAAGCATGTCAAAGCATAAGTATTTTGACAGGTAACATTAAGGCTTAAATTTCTCCACTCGTACATCCTTTGCATTTAAGCCTAAGAAGCTCGAGACACTGGGATTGGCATGGAATTAAGAGATACTAATATTGAACTTCCCCTTCTCTTTGTTAAAGCTGAGTGAAATCTTGAAATTTGGCTTGGATAAATTGCTCTCTTCTGAGGGGAGTACTGTACAGGATGTGGAGCTAGGAAACATCCTTGGAGAGACAAAAGGAGGGAAGTGGGTAATGGATGTTGTGCTGCCACGTGAAGAAGAGAGTGAAGAGGAGGATACAGAGAGTAAGTTAAGAATCTAAATACCTATGAAACGCATGACACTTGGGTGCTCTTAGAGAAGGCTTCCCAGGCAGGGATGGCATTTTTCAGGCAACAAGAAGAAAAGTGTACTTGTAATTGAATGAGTGACTTGGATTTTGTTTGTGGCCTATCCACAAACTTTATTTCTAAGCCTTTATTGGTCTTTTTCTTCTTTTTGTATCCTTATTTGCCTATTTGTAAGATAACAGTAACAATACGTGCCCGGTTTAATGGCTGGGGAGCTGAATTCCTTCATGTGCTTCAAATATTTTGAGACCTCAGGCGAGATTCATGAGAAAAGGGGAAATACTCAAATTGTAGATGCTGTTTTTCCCACAGAGAGCCATTAAGATGGACCTACATTTTTATAGATGTAACGGTAACTTAAGGAAAAGCTATATAGCAGTGTTTTATATTTATCTCCAAACAAAATATTATTGGCCATGAAAATCACAAGTTAAAATTACCTTTAAAAATTCCAAAATGTGAGATAAGAAATGTGGAGTCATGGATTCTAAACAACTAGAACAAACCTACTCTGTCTTCAGTACTCTACCTTCTGGTCCAGATGTCACACAATTGTGGTTAGTTTTTCATAGCCCCATACTATATGAGACTAAATTCTAAAGAGACTTTCCCTCTACTAGTGTCGTGGTGAGAAAGACTGAATTTCTGTTTTGAGTGCACAGTAGCACTTAAATATAGACCTGTGACTGAAGCAGAAATATGGCCCTACAGGTTAGGTATTTTCCATCCTGCGGGAATTGCCAGCAACAAGTAATTATTTGCTGAGAGTTAGCAAAGAGTGGTATTTTCTGTTCGTAGCTTAAAGAGGAGCCAGTGATACCACACTGTGTAATACTTATTGGGAAAATAGCTCACCTGATGAGCAGTAACTCTGGGCTGCCTGAGTTCTGTGCTTTTATTTTGTTTGGGATCTCAAAAGCAAAAGTGTAGATTACGTAAATGAAAAGCTTTTGCCTAAGGAAGCAAATCTTGATTCTTTTGTTTCTACATGATGCTGACACTGGTCATATGATGGGAGTGGACATTTTTTCTGCTGAGGGTAGAACTGTGTTACAGAGAAGCCAAATTTCTTTTGATCTCGCTGTACGTGTTAGGTGTTATTGGCTTTCAGTTCCCTTTTACACTTTTTGATTATTTTTTAAAGATCATATGTACGTGTATGAAGGCAAAGATTATTCAAAAGAACCCAGCAGAGAAGACAAAAAAGCATTTGATCAGCTTTTGGATCTTCAGAAAGCCTTGACTGAAGAGACCAGTAAGGAAGGGAGAGCTCTCCGGAACAAAGCAAATGTAAGACAAAAGACATGACAAGGCACGTGGTGCTCTTTCATTTGCTTGTGGAAAATGAGGCTGACAGTTTTCTCTCTTTACCTATAGCTTGCAGAAAGCATGTTAAAAGATTTGGATGTCAGTGTAGTAAAGTTGGCTCTTGAATCTGAGGGCTTGACAATTCAGCTATTCTGATGACAGATCAGTGATATGATGTACAGGGCACTCATATCAACTTAGGTCACAAAACCACATACTATGTGACAACTGGGATCTGATGACCTGTGGACAAGTAGAAAAATGGGAAAGGAGTGTAGGTTAAGGTGGGCACCAGACATGGCTTTAAGATGAGCAGTTTGTTTCCATGATACTTCTTTCTTTCTCCAGACCCTTCTCACAGGCCTCCGGGAGCAGTCAGCCAGGAGGAAGCACTTGTTGAGCACAGAGGAGCTGGAGGCTAGGAGGAAGAAGCGCCAAGAAGCAGCAGCAAAGAGAGCAAGGCTCATGGAGGAAAAGAAGAAGGCAAAAGCAGAGGCAGAACACAAGAAAAAGTATGGTTTGTACTGCATCTGCTACTTGTAAGCTGATGTCTGTTACACTATACTCTATAAATGTGTGTCTGATTGATGAAAACAAGTTGTGCTCTGTATCCACTCTGGCAGGTGGGGCTGGGGATGAGGGGAGGAGAAGACAACAAAATGCCTGCAGGCCACCCTCATGATAGAGTTAACTTCATACATCAGGATGTTTCTGTGTGTGTGCTCAAATTACATAACATAGGGATGTGAAGGTGGAAAAATGGTGTGAGCCTCTAGCAAGGGTTCTTTTCCCCTGAATACACTGCCTGACTTCACATCTAATTTAATTCATAGAGACTGGTCTGAATAAGAACCCCATATCTGAATGTACAGTGAGCTTTTGGGAGAAGCTTTCTGAAATGTCACAGTTGGCCCCTGTGCATTGGTCTGACGTCTGTGACTCTCTAGCATGTGTCTTAACTTTCTCCTCCTTGTTTCCTAGATGTTCTTCCTTTTCACCACTCTAGGTAGCTCCTTGCCCTTTGCCATATGCTCGCTTTTTCCATGCCTGCAATTGGCTTATCACACTGGCATGTGGCTCTTAATATCACAGATAACAACTGTGTAAACTTTGTTCTGATCTAAAATAGGGGAGCTAAGGGAATGCAGGTCTGGGTCTCCTGTGTTTCACTGCAATGATTTAAAACAAGGTGTGTGCCCCTCACCTTTGATTTCCACTGAACATCATCTTCTCTTGTTTTGTTTCAGGATGGCCTGGTGGGAGGCAAATCATTACACATCTACCTGCCTTCCTTCAGAGGAAAGTGACTCTGAGGAAGAGCCTGAGGAGGATGAGGCTGGGCTGAATGTGGATTTAGATTACAAAGATGCAGACCTGAACTGTATCAAGTACGTCATGGGAGATGTCACCCACCCCAGAGCAGAAGAGGAGGATGCCATCATTGTCCACTGCCTAGGTGGGACTTATGACAACAGGATTGCTGTTGGGTGAGGTGGACAAGGGGGCTGAATTGTCCCTACTAGCTCAATAGTTTCCCATCCAGACTGAAATAATTTGGCTTTGAGTCTGACTCAAATAGTCAGGCGATAAAGCCTCTACCTCCCCCATGTATAACCCACACAAGTCCTAATAAGGTGTACGTGGGTCTTCTCATGCTCTCTCTGGATTTATGGGTGAGCCTCCTGAAAGGAGGCTATATGGCTTGGAATTTTATGTCTGTGGCCAAGTGAGGACAATTCCTCCTGAGAGCAAAGCCTTTTGTTCATCCCATGGAAGCTATAGGGATTGTAGTGAGGTGTTGAAAATCATCTCCCTTATACAGTTCAGCAGAGAAAGACAGGCACTTCCAGAGGCTAAGGTCTGAGTTTCTCTATCTTGGTGATCATCTCTTAACACTGACAGTACAGAGGCTCTAGGCTAGTCTCCTAATTTAAGGACCTCTGTTAGGATACTAAAGCTACGGGAGAGAAATTCACATTATACAGTTGTTCCTGAATCAGTGTTGGAGCTGCTCTCTGACAAGGGCTATAGCAGAACATTATGATCTGCTTTGGCTCATGTTAAACTCGGCACAAAACCTCATGTTTAAAGTGGAAACACCAGGTAAAAGTGAAAACCTGCAAATAACAATCACCAAGTTGTGGGAAACCCAAGGCACCAATCTGGGGACATACTAGGTGCATGCTCTATGCACCTATATGCATATATGTGAGGATACCGATAGGTTTATATGCCCAGTGCCATGGTTAGTGCTTGTTTGAGAATCCTCAGTGGACAGTAAGAAGGAATTTTTCTCACAGAGTTTTTGAGGGAACTGTGACAAGTTTGTTTTTCTCAGGGGCTGAGATTTATCCTCTAGGATGGTCCCTTGAGTACTGGCTGACTTCAGTTCATGTGTGGTTCTCATATCTGTTTTTGATAATCTTTCGTTGCATTTGTACAGAGTAGGTCCCTTTCCTGCAGGGGTGGTCTTCAACCCCACATTCTGAAAGGAGTCTAACTTGTCATTTCATTCTAGATGACTCCGGCCGCTGGGGAAGGGGTGGTTTATTTACAGCTCTGGAGGCTCGTTCTGACCAGCCAAGGAAAATATATGAGATGGCAGGGAAGATGAAAGGTAAGAGATTAAAACATGACCGTAGGCCAAGATACTTGAAAGAGCTTAAATCCCACTGATATTGCATGAGTGAGGTGCCTGGCTACCTTGATACTCATGGTTTTTTCCTCTTTCTCTAGATATGTGCATCCCTAGCTCAGAAAGTAGTAATACGGGGGGTGCTTTGACTTGACTTGTTTGGAGTGTGAGAACTCTGCATAGGGACTGGTCATTCCAATCCCTGCTGCAAGTCATAAAAAAAAAAAGAAAAAAAGAAAAAAACCTGAACTTGTTCTTTATTCACAAGATATTTTTCACTATATAAAACAAGAGCCCTGCATCTTCTGTCAAAAGTGCTTTTAAGAAGGATGAAAGCCACCTCAGGCAGTACTCAGTTGAGCCTTTGGTTTCCTCCAAGCACTAATCTTCTCCTGAGTATGTATTAGCACTTTTCAGCTACCTGCAGCTGGTGAGGAATGCACATCTTGCTGTAAGGTGGACCTGTTGTTTTTTTCTAATTTCCTGGGAGATGCTTTCTTCTTGTTCCAGTGTCTCTCTTTCCATTTGTGGTCTTTAACTGGGATGTGTGTGTCTGTGTATCTCGGGGGGGTGGGGGGTAACATCTGTCTTGTGTTCCTGGGCAAAGGGGCTGACTCTGCCAAAACCATCATGAGGAGATAAAGAAAGCCAAGGAGAATAATACAGAACATGACAGTGAAATCACTGCTGCATTGTCTCACCGTTGACTATTCAGGACTGATTTTTTTGTTGTTGTTCTGTTCTTGTTTTCTGGACAGACCTGGAGCTAGGAGGAACCCTGTTATTTCCCATTGACGATAAAAAATCCAGGAAAAAAGGACAGGACTTGGTGAGAATGAGAAGCTCCTTTTTATGTTGCTCTGTCTGCATGTTTTTGAAGCTGTGTGAAATGAATGTTACATCTTTTTCCCAATAATAATGGCACTGAATACTGAACATGGCTAAGTTAAACATTAAAGAAAAGGAGATCTTTTTCTCATTTATTAAAGCTAATAGTCAGTAATGCAGTTTTCCATCATCTACCACTGTGTCTCTTAGTGCTGTATATAGACTCCGTTTCATGGGTTTCTGTGCTTTCTCCTTAGTTGGCCTTGATTGTAGCTCAGCACCGGGATCGGTCCAACAACTTGTCTGGCATTAAGCTGTCTGCTTTGGAAAAGGGCCTGAAAAGGATTTATTTGGCAGCCAAGAAAAGGAATGGTAAGTGTTTGTGCGGTAGAACAGTGAATCTTTACATGTATGATTGGACCTAAAGATGGTGACCAATTTCCACCTCTCCTGTGCTGTTTTTTCTGAAGTGAAGAGTGGCATGCCGTGGCAGCTATGTTGTGTTCCAAAATAGTTCTTCTGTTCACATTGGGTAGCTTGAAGTCCTTATCTAGACTGCTTTCTATATGTGTATCTTGTCCTGAAGAGTGTGTACTCTCTTGTTCCCTCCTCCTTAGCAACAGTGCATCTTCCACGTATTGGGTATGCAACAAAAGGTTTCAACTGGTATGGTACCGAGCGGCTCATCCAAAAATATTTGGCAACACGGGGTATCCCCACTCTTATGTATCCTTTTGGAGTATGTTTTATTTGGTTCACAATATAATATTGAAATGATCCCCTAAATATCTTGGTGGATGCAAAGCAAGAGAGCAAGGCAAGGCACAGATGCCACAGTCCCGCTAAAAACTTGGTTTATCTGATTTTGCTCTCATTCAGGTACTCATTCCACAGTGAGGACTTACCATCTTAGGTGATAATGACAGATAGTGTGATTCAGTATGCCTGTCAGGATCTGTTGGAACTAGATGGTAGTCTTCTGTTGACAGCCATCAACGTACCTGTATATGCCACGTCTGTGAGGGAGATGCCTGGAATTTCAGAATAACTGAAGTGACTCAGAAAGTAGCAAAAGTGAGGATGTGAAAAAACCATTACAATGTTCCATGCGAGTGGTAACCTGCTTCCTTGGCTGAACATGGTGGAGTTGGTGTGTGTTAGGACAGGCTCTTATGGCAAAAGAGCTCATTGCTTTCTCCTTCCAGGAAAGGAAACGGAGGTTTTCAAGGAGGGTCTGTTTTGTCATTTCTCTAGGAAGACAAGCGTTTGCTATACTGCCACTGTCAGCAATGCTGTGAAACTGAAAACCTGAAACAAGACAATAGTATGCAGAGCATTCTGCCTCCTTCCTTGGTGAATCTCTTAGTGTGCATGTTGTCTGGCATTCCTTGACACTTGGCAGCATTTCCTTGACACTTCTTATTAGATACTACTTCCCTAGGAATAAAGGCTCTTCCTCTGCTTCACAACCATATTCGTCTTCAATGACAGTCTCAAAGCCATGACGATGCGGTAATTTCACTGAGAAACATGTGCAAAAAGCCAAGGATCTTTTCAACATCACGCAGGCAGTCTGTATGCATTCACTTCAGAAACATGGCTTACACAGCATTATTCTCTCCTGTATCTCTCTGCCTTTATTGGCCAGAATTGTCAGTGGCTCTGGAAAGGAATGAGACTGCTTCAAAGAGTCTTTGGATAAGGATGTTGGCTCAATCCCAGATCTGTTTTGGAGATGAAAAATTAAACTTTCACTGATGATCAATTGTTACCCCTTACATTAAGTTATTGCTAAGGCTTGGAATACAGTACTGTTTGGCCATGTTTTTTCCCCTTTTCAGATTTCATCCCTTGTCTCACCATACCTCTTTTCAATCAGCTTTTTAGTGGTTACCTGGGACTCTGCGTACATGCCCACATAGACATCTCCGTGGAAAGGAAGCTGCCTGCATTAACAACACCGCATGACAACCACACAGTATAAACTGTTTATAGTGTTCCAGTTCCCCAGAAGTCCATCTGACTTGCATTTGTTCAAATACAAAATTTAGCTACATAATCACATGCTTACAATCTAGCAAAATCCCGACCAGTATTCTTGGCAAAGGCGTGCAAGGCTGCTAAAATTTGAGACTGGCTTTATAAATGACACCTTTCCTTCTCCCACAACTGGTTTTTCATTACGTGGTTCTTTGTTGCAGCTGTTGGGCAAAACCAGTTCCTTACTGCTGTCCAAAAGGCTGTGTGGAAGGTTCCATAACACTTTGATTCACTTTAAGGAAATCTTAATGCAGAGTTTTGATGTTGGCTTTACTCCATTGCAACAGAACTTTCCTGTTTTTTTGCGTTGTTGGCACTGTTGTCTTTAACATATTTTTTAGGGGTTTTTTTAATACAAGCAGGCAATAGTAGCTCTCCAAATAAGTGTTTTGACCAGAGAGACTGCGAGGTGCCAAACTTAATTAAATTTCAAGTTCAGCTTCTAATAGGAAATCACCCCACAAACAGTGGAAACTATGTATTTAAATATCTCTAGCACACCTCTCACTGGCTGTATTTACACTGCCTCTGCTAGCACCATCTGGTTACTTAATAATTTCAGGCCTGATTCTGACATGGCTCATCGCGCTGACTGGTGTGCTCCACACTGGAAGAAGCCCTCCCAAGCTGGGTACTCTGTCATGCACTCCTAGCTCTACCAGTGATTTGTTATCTCCTTTCACCCTGCTGAAGCTTAGGTAGGCCAGTGCTGCTGTGGGTAAGACCTTTCTTCCAGCTGCTCACAGGAACAGCCCCTTTGTATTCGGCAAAGGGCTTGCAGGATCAGAGTCTGACTGTGAAGACTTTCTGGGGTGAAAGGTGGTGAGTAGATGCCTCCCCCCCGCCGTCATGCAAACTGGCACTCTTCCAGCAGGCCGGCTGGTGGCACTGTTAATCAGCTGCAGCGCACATGTTGCTCTTCAGCCTCCTTTCAGAGAGCAGGGCAGCGATCTCCAGCCTGGAAGCTCCCTCTTTGCTAGGATTAAAACACCAATTATGCTTTTCTTTTTGCCAGCTTGACTGAACATGTAATTTCAGGCTGCAGATTCAAGGCCCTGTTCCTCCACCTATTCTTTTCCTCTATATTTATTGCCTTTCTTTAAAAGGTTTCATTCCCAAGCGTTCCAGTGTATGCAGTCTTGTTCCTTAGTTTCACACACACCCATCAATGGCTAAACCCCAACCCACCTGCGGCTTCTCTGGCCACCGTGCAGTTACATATGGACAGGATTTGTCTCGTGTCTGAGTCCCATGGAATAGGTTGAAGTAGTGACAGGTATTCCTGTTTGAGGCCTCACGCTTTCCTTTGTTTCGACAAGAAGATGGGGCTCTGCCTCTGTCCTGTGCTCTCCCCCCTCCCCTGCTATAACTCTCGACTAGAGTTATAAAGAAGAGGAGGGCATGACTACCTACCTGTTAATGTCCCTCGCCTCTAAGATAAGGTCCACAGGGGGCTGCAAGGTTCCTGGCACACAGAGGAAAAGTCATGCTATGCAATAGATGCTAGCCCTCTAACTTAGGGGCAAGTCAGACAAAAGATGTTCTCTTTTCCCTCTCTTGGCCTGTACAGATAAAATCTACCTTATTTTTTTTCCCCTTTAAATTTACTTAGGAAATGCTTCTGGAGTGTGGGGGATTTGTTGGGGTTTTTTTGTTTTGTTTTTAAACAATATTCTTTAATATTCTTTAAATCTACTGAACCCAAAGAAAAGTCCTATCTCTATTTGCTTTGAAATAGGAGTGAGATTTCAACTGAATCTTGAACTGGCTTTTGCAGAATCTCAGCCAAGTGAAGTTTTTCTAGTGTTTGTTACCCCACACTATTTCTCTTTATTTGGGCAGAAATAATGTATTTTGGATAATTAATCCCATAAAGGCCTCCGTAGCTTTTATGCAAGTTGATATTAAAAATAAATGTGTCACGGCTGTTTCTTCAGCTGTGCAGTACTACGCATTTTCCCTTTCTAAATAGGAACCGCCCCAAAAGGGAAGGAAGGTGTGCTGCTGTAGTCACGTCCCGCTGGCCTCTCTCTTCCTCTAAACAAGATTTTCTGCAGCGTAAGAGCTGAAATGTGGCTCCTTGGGCATATCTGTCATTGCACGTTTCCTTAGACTTTAGATGTATGCTCAGCGGCACAGAGCAAGGCCAGGCACCGTTCAGATTGGCTATAGAAGCAGTTTGATCAGATAGGACCTATGAAGTGGCATCCAGTCTCAGTGAAAAACGTTCTTCTCCACCCGGTGCTGGAGGCTCCAGCTGACGCCATGTAAGAGTGGGCAGTAATTCAGAATGACGTTTATACTTGTGCCGGCTCAGCTCGTGGTTATGTTTCTTACCTGACATGGCACTGCCTCTGATTCTCAAAGCATTGTGCAGACAAATTCTGTATTTGTGAGGAATCTCTATGGCTTGTAACTTAAGAATGATCTTTTTATCCTACTCAGGAAACAGTAAAAAAAAAAAATGAAGAAATCAATCAGATTTCATGGACATGTACAGATTTGTGATTTTATCACTGAATTTTGACACAGACAAAAATTATCGAGATATGTCACTGTGTGTTGGGGAAGGTGGAGTCTGGATTTTGGGGGAAAGAAAGAGGAAGACTGGTTACCAAGGTGATGGAGAACATCTACAGCAAATTCAGCCTCAGTATCTTAACAAAAATATTGTGTGTGTGTGTCTCCAAACAAGGCCAAATCTGGCCCACAAAAATGATCAGTAGAAAAATATAAGGATAAGTAGATGGATTTATTTTAAAATAAGTGAATCTAATGGTCCTGGAGGAAAAAAAGGAAGAAAACTTTTGAGCAAAGAGATGTAGTGTAACCTACATGTCAAGTCACGTGAAAATTCCCACCGCTTTGCAATAGATGATCCTAGAAGGGACAGCGTAGACCTTTATTTAGCTAATTTGACTGGATTGCAGGTCAGCCATGCACCGTGATCAGAAAATCAAAATGTAAGACAGAGTGATTCAAAACACTAAGGGATTTGTTATAAGAAGGGATAATGTCCACATTCTGGAAAGAACCCCTTTTAGTACATCCAAGATTGCTTGTGTTCCACAGCTGTCACTGCAAATCGATCTACCCCGGTCTTCTGTCCAACTCATGCTTTTCAGAGAGAAAAAGACAAGCCTGAGGAATGCAGTAGCAGGATTAGTAGAATGATAGATGAGTATTTCCTCTAAAAAGGCAGATCTCTGTATCATTTTGAATTTCTTGCATGAATGAGTCAGTGTGTGTTTTCCATGCTGGACTCTACTGTCCACCCATCTTGGCCTTGGTCAGATGGCATTGTGTTTGTGGGAAGACACCTAGAACCTTCTGAAAATCTGGTGAGGACAAAAATTATCTGGATCCCCATGTTTCAACCAGAAAAAGAATGTTCCTGCTTGCACTTCCTAGCATTTTCTTGAGTCTTTCTTCAAAGTTACGGATAGAAAGAGTCCCCTCAAGGAACTACATGAAGTGAGAATGTCAGTCATGTTTCTGGTGGAAAAACAAACCAAAGGAATGTTCAGGGAAGCCAGAAGCTGCTTCTTGTAAGATCTGAAAAAGTCTCAGGTTTTGCTGCCTTGAGCAGAAAAACATTGTTTTATTAACTTGTTTATTGAAGTAAGTGCAGGGCATCTACTAGCCTTCCTCTGCTGCTTCCAGCAAACTTGAGGTTGTAGCATCGGCATTCACACAGGAAGGATTTTTTTTTTTCTTTCCCAAGTAGGAGAAGAGAGACAAGCTAGGAGCAAATTTATGATCTCACGCAAGTCCACTTTAGAAAGGGATGAAGAATCTGAGCTCATACGCCTTTTCTGCATGCCACATCATGAAACAGGCCAAGTTTGGGCCTGGCTTCATATGAGTGTCCTACCTCTTTATCTGTCTCTCTGTGTGTGCATCTAAGAACATGCCATAAAGCAGTACCAGTCCATGAACTTGACCGCTTACAGGCCCTGCCTAAAAGATCCCCTGGTCACTATGCCATCAGGAATGGGGAAAGATCAAAACAGAAGGGAACTGGACAGTGAAGGTGTCTTGCATTACGCAGAGGCAGAGCACACTCTGGGCCAGAGACCATCTTTGTTTGATGTGAACATACTGGAGTGAGTCCAGCATAGGTCTACTAAAATGATTCAGGGATTGGAGCGTCTGAGTCTGGGAGAGAGAGGATTTTTTAGCCTTGAGAAGAGAGGTTTCAGAGTGGGATTGATGTGTGTAAATGCATATCAATGTGTATAAATACCTGATGGAAGGGAGTAAGAAAATTGAGGCAGACTCATCTCAGTGGTATCCAGTGAAAGGAAAAGAGGGAACAGGTGCAAGCTGAAACACATGAAATTCCATTTAAACGTGAGAAAAAAACATCACTGCTGTGAGGATGTTCAAACACTGGAACCAGTTGTGGAAGGGAGGTTGTGGACTCTCTGTCCTTGGAGATGCTCAAAACCCAACTTGGCACAGCCATGAGCAACCTGCTCTAGTTGACTTTGTTCTGAGTGGGGAGATGGGACTAGATGATCTCCAGAACTCCATTCCAACTTAAACGATTCTCCTGTGAATCTGAGAGATCCGTTCTGGGTGAGCTAAAAAAACCCCCTCTAATCTTACCTATTCAGTCGCGTACAGGAGCATAGCACTTTACAGATTTCTGAACTGTGACCCTACCGCATGGGTAGCTCGACTCAGGCGGAACATTTCCTCGTGTCTCAGTGGTTTAAACAGATGATGAGAGATAGCGTGTAGCAGCGTTTCAGCATCTGCTCTTGAGCCCATCTTCGGTGTGTTCCTCCTTTGCTGATGCTCTGTGTGACAGCTTGACACAGTTGGGTGCAGATGGGCCTCGCTGCTGGGTTTAACAGGTACCTACACCAGCTAGGCCTGGACAGGGTGTAGGTCCTGGTCCTCTCTGCGGTTTGTGTTACATCCCCAGCTTACATCTCTTAGCAGTCTCTTTTCCATGGGGTACTGCAGTAAGCCCTGCTGCTCTAGACCATGAAACTAGCATTTAGAAATTCTCTAAATCTTCTTGAGCTGCTGCTGGGGCGGCACAGTAGGAGCAGAAATACAGAGGAGTTTCTTGGTCGCTTTCAAAGAAGTTCAGTTAAAGACCTTTGAAAAAGATCCCCTTCCCCTCACTGAAGTACTTTTGCCCTGAGTTTCTGTAGCCTTTCAGGCAGGGCAGCATCTCCCCTTGTCCTCTTCCCCACTCGGCACAGGTAAAACCTTGCTCCTCGCACCGAGTCTCTCCCCTGCACCAGATGCATGGCCTGCATTAAGCTCTAGCCCGTTGCCTTCTGTCACATTTCCCTCACCTCCGAGCGGGAAGGAAGAAAGCAAGCCCCGTTGCGATAGTCGAGCCGTTGCGATAGTCGAGCGGTGGGGAGCCATGAGCAGGCCGAGAGGTAGGCTTTCAGCGGGGTGTCAGACGCTTTCCAGGGCAGGGCCGTTGCCTGGAATGCAGCAGAGTACTCAGGCCTTGGGCAAGTTTAGACACGTGTTGGCAGAGCCTATCACTTGATATCGGCCTCTTCCAGTCAGTCGCGGGCTTGGGTAAGTGTGTACGCCATGCAAAACAGGAGGTGAGGTGACTACCCAATCAGAGTGACACGAAAATGTTTCTTCTAATTCCCGGTTGACTGTTCCATTGTAAAGTCATTCCATGTTGTACGGATGATGAGTTAGGGGGCAAGCACCATGAATAAAACTGTGGCATTACTTTGGAAAAAGTGAGGGGAAAATAGGAGGGGAGAAATAAAAGATGCAGTCCACAGAAGCCACAATAATGCAGCACAGAAACCGTCCGATAGGAATAACTTCAGTGTCTTCTGCGTTTGTTCCCTTTGTAGACTGGATTGTTCTTAAGTAGTTCAAAACTCAGGACTGGAGGTCTAGATTTTCTTCATGCATTCCCAGCTGCTGGTTCGTTGTACAGCCTGAAAATGTAACTATTTCTGAAGAGTAAGACCATTTCACCCAAAGGTGAAATGACAAAGGAGCAACATTTGACTACGGCAAAGGTGACTTGCACGCAGAACTTGGCCTGTTTCCTTCCCAGCTGCCCGGAGCAAGCCGTGTAAGGAATTTGGTGCCCCAGGCAGGTTTCAGGCAGCAGGTTAGAGGCTTCAGGGAAACCAGGCCTTTTTCCCCTGGGGGGGCAGGAGGTCCTTCCTCATTGCGGACCTCTGGTGACCAGGGTCAAAGTGCTGCCGCAGCTGCGGGCTGTATGGCTGGAAGACCAGACCAAGCAGTCCCGAAGGCTAGGCACTGCAGTGCCTCGCTTGGCCTTGGAGAGAAACCCAAGAGCACGGCTGTCCTGGGTGGGCTGCGGGGCTCAGGAGGTGGGCACCCCGGAGCAGGGAGGGGGCTGATGGTTGGGTGTCAGGAAGAGGGGCAGCGGCAGGAGATGGGAGGGAGGGAGTGTGCGAGCCGAGAGGCCGAGGAGGCAGAGCTGCGGGGTGAAATCGGGCCTCCCGGGGGTGAGCAGCGGGTCCGGCCGCAGGTCCCCACCGGGAGTGGCTGCGGCAAGGGCGGCGGGGGATGAGGGGGGCGGGCGCCGGCAGCGGCGCCGGGGACCTCGGGGCGGGGCCGCGCACAGGAAGCGGAAAGCAGCGGCGGCAGCAGCAGCGACGGCGGCCGCCGCCGGGGGAAGGCGGCGGGTCGGTGCCGGGAGCGGCATGGGGCGGCCGCGGGAGGGAGGTAAGTCCGTCCGTCCGTCCGTCCGTCGTGGCGGGGTGGGGTGCGATGCGGGGGGGCGGAGGCGGCGCTGCCGCCCTCTCCCGCGCCCTCCCGGCGCCGGGACCCCGCCGCCGCTCTGCCCCGTGGTGCCCGGGCCGGGGCGGCGGGGTCAGCGGTGGGGCAGCCTCCTCGGCTCCCGCGCCTGGCGGCAGGGCTCGGTTCGGGGGCGGGCGGGCTGAGAGCCTGGCTGGGCTACGGTGGTGCCGGCTGCGGGGGGACCCCGCTGTGTCCCCGCTCCCCCTGCACGCCCTGGCTGGGGGCCGGTTCCCGTGGCTGAGCGGAGGGGGAAGGCGGGCGGGGGCGGCCGCCGGGCCGGTCCCCCTCCCTCCCTGCCGCCGGCCGGGGCTCTGCCGGGCAGCCCCGGCGCTGCCCTCGCCCGCCGTGAGGCTGCTGGGGCGGGCGGGTGCCGGCTCCGCTGCCGCGGGCGGGAGAAGTCTCAGCTCCCCGGAGTGAAGCCCTGGGGTGCCGGGGAGGGCCGTAGGTGTAGCCCCTCGGGGTGGGCAGCGGTGTCCCTGCCCAGCCTTGCCTTTGACGGGAGCGCCGCGCTGCGCGGGTGTGAAGGCTTTTGCGGGTGCCCCGCACGCCCAGGCCGTATGAAACGAGCTGCCGTACGCCTCGCCTCGTCCCACGGGGCAGGGAGCGGGTCAGTACCAGGGGGAGGGAGGACACAGCCGTGCTTCTCTGCTTAGACGCCTGCTTGGTGGCTGAAGCGCTGCCCAAAGTCATGAGCTTTCAGGGCCGCACGGTAGTTCCCATTCGGCAGGTTACGGCGCGGGGAGAAGCTCGCGTGGCCGGAGATAAATCTGCTCCGGCGACAGCCAACGAAAGGACAGTCCCTTTCTGCGCCTTAGCAGCGCTGGCCTGGGATGCGTCCCTAAACGCTTCTGAGTGCGCCCAACAGAGGGCAAAAGCTGTTGCATTAGCCCTTCAGTTTCGGTAACGGCAAGCTTTGGAGAGCCGCTGTAGAACAACGTTGTTTTCTTACTTAGAAGACGACTGGCGAGGTTGTAAAGTAACTCTCTTATGCTGAGCTCTTCGGCTGCAGGGTCTACGAAAGCATAAATGACTTGGTGGCAGGGTTTTTTGGTCTAGGGAGGCAGGCTTAGCTATTGTTGTTTGAAGCAGCGAGGGTTTTTTTGGCCCTGGGTTTGTCAATAACTTGCCCACAAGATCTTTGCAGTTATAAAGAGTTAAGCAATTAAGTCACACTGGCTGGAAGAGCAAATTAGGATGTTGTGGAGTATGTTCTGTGATATCATGGCCTGTGAGCCCATCCCCAGGGCATCCCGACTTTGAGAAGAGGTGTGGAAAAGAGAGCTTCAGCAATGCTTTGCAATCCTTGAGGAGCTTCATTCTCACCACACCTGGCTCTTTTCCTCTGCTGGGGTTTGGCTATATAGCTGGCAGCAGCTATGGGGCCAGTGCTGGCTCTGTGATCATTTCACTTGTTAATTTTGAAAAGTAAATGGTGAATAGAGTCTTACAGAAAGCCTCCCTTAAGAATGCTCCCTATGAGCTGAAATTCTGGAAGGATTCCAGCCTGTGTCAGAACCACCCCAGCAAGTGTCTAACTGCCCACGGTCATTGGCCAGCAGCTCCCCATGGCTGCTGCTGGCCTTTTGGCTTTGGTTAGTAGCCGCAGTGTGCTCAGTGACCCTTATCTTATGGATGTGTGCACCTAGGGAGAGCTTACTGTCACTGGGAGACTGGGATACTGTACTGGGAAAATGCGACCAAGATGACTGCGGCTGTCCTAGCAAATCCACGTGTCATACTGTTGTGGTAGCCTGTCTTCCTTCCACCCCCACCTCTGACAACCAAAGTGAAGAACGGTGTCAAAATGTGGCTTTGCTGCCATAGGGCGTGTTGCGCTGTGCAGGGACCCGAGCGGAGAACTCTGATGTCCAGTTCTGTTGGTGGAACACGGTAATTGTAAAAGGCATGAGCAGTGTCATGCTCTTCCATATCTAGTACTGTCGCTGGGGAATTTGGTGGAAGGAGAAAATGAACCCTCATGAAAACAATATAATGACTTCTTTTAATTTCTCATTAGCCTTTACTTTGGAATTTATCTGATTTGGGTCAAATTAAAAAACAGGGGTTATTTCCTCAGGAGTCAACACCTTTGCCCTTCCCCCTTGCAAGGTCAGAACAGTGCTGGCTTTGTACAGGGTTGAGCAGGACAAGGGAGACAGAGGGAGACTCCCCACTCCAGAGTCCCGCTGTGTTTTGTACTGGGGATTTTATCAGGGTCTGTCAACTTCTTTATCTTTTTAAATTCCAATAGAAAATGCAGGACGACATGCGGTGTCCTAAAGGAGAGGGTGCACTTTCAGTAGGGAAACCTTTTGTAGTTTATAGCCTTTAATGCTATCTTGGTATCTAAGTGCTATGGCTAAAAGTAAACTTTGAAAATAAGGCACAGGTAATGCCCGCTTGGATAGGCAGAGCCTGAAGAGTCTTGCAAAAAAGTCCTTCCCCTGTTTGTTTCAGTAAGGCTGTAGGGCTTTGAATGTCAATATGGAAAACTGTGTTTCTGTGCACAGTCCCAGGTGCTCTGGTATCACAAGGGTGAAGGCCACAATACCTTCTACCATGTTGCATGACTCTTGGGGTTAAGAGGAGCACTTGAAGGTCTAGCAACATGGGAGACGTATGAGCAAGGAAGCACAAGCTTTCACCCGCTAAGGTCTAATTAGTGTGATAGACTTGAATGCTGGCTGTGCTTCGTAAACTTGGGCAGTGCAGATGTGGTTCTTGGAGTGGGCAAAGGAGATCCTCGAGGGAGGTGCTTCACCGATGGGTCCCACACAGAGAAATTCCCAGCTTCCAGCTGTATAGCAGGGAGGCAAGAGGCTGGGGCTTACCACGGGGGAGCACCGCTTGCCTGGGTGGTGGTTTTGGCTGGGCATTTCTGTTGTCAATTGAAACAGCCTCTCTGTGTTTTCAGATCTGCGTTGCTGCATGCTCTGATTAAACGTGCAGGTGGATTGCCTCAATAAAGCAAGAGACTTTTCTTTTTGAAATATCCATGTCACAAACAAATGGATTTCAGCCCGGGGGGTGGAAATTCCCGGGGGTCTATGAAATCTTTCTAAGAAGCCTCTGCGAAGCAAAAGAAAAGAGAACCTATTGCTATAGGGCTTGAATTTGCAGACTACTAAACATTTTCTTAGGATGAGGGACTTGGAAATCAAGAGTGACCACTGTAGAGTAACCCCCCTGGTTTCTGTATATATTCAAGGCCAAAATTAACCTTATTTAATGACATTAAAAAAAAAAAAAGAAAGCTTTTGGAAAAACCTTGTTTCCCAAAGCTCATTGGCCATTAAAACTGAAAGCCGTGGCTCTGCGAGTAGATCAGCATGGGTGAACTTCTGTGCTTACAGATCAAATTGCTGGACTGGGGCGTCCTCAGGAAATTCAGAAGCAAAAGGTTCCTGGGGCATTGCTCATAGGTGTTACTGTATATGCAGTCGAACGCCGCAAGTTACGTAACTTCATGTTTTTCTGAAGTGAATCATAGGAACACGCTGCAGCCATACCATGCAGCCGAGTTACTGCCAGAGTTGGAAGGCTTCCTCACTGCCTAGCCACCTCTTAATTATTTTTACTCTTGAACCCAAACGCTATCGCACATCTTAGCTCTTGGGGGTTCTGCATGTTTAATTTGCAAAGCTCTTTGTTTCACTAAGCGAGGGAAAAAGATTTCTCGGCGCGATAGCTCGTGGGCATTCGTTACCCTATAGACAGCTGGTGCTATTTAACAAGTGAGGCTGACAGCGTACAGAGCTGGATGTGCGCACATCCTCGCGGACACTTGTGGCTGCTGGTGCTCCAGATGGCACTTCCAAATATATGTACCTTCATGAACCGGCTGGTAAATCGAGTCTAATTGATTGCAAGTTTTAAACGGAGTAGGATTGAAACTGTACAGACAAGGATTTCAAAGCTGAGCTGCTCTGGAGTTATTTACTTCGGCTTCACAGGGGAAAATCCATCGGGAAAGCATGGGATGTAAAAGAGCGCTATTGTTTGCGTTTGCCCTCTTTGATTTAAAGATGTAACTTGCTCTTTTAAATTTCCCTTAGGCTGGGAGCCAAACTGTGCTCCCTTGAAGACGATCACAAAGCGAACTTCATTGGAAATGGGATTGGGCTCCCAGCATGGAAAATGGCAATTCAAAAGAACTCTTTCTGGAGATTTATGGGCGTATGAAAAGAGGGAGTTACAACGAGTTGTGTAGCTGCGTAGAAACTGTAATTAACAGTGATCTCCAGTATTCAGGGGTAACTACATTTCTCCACTGTCATGCAGGGTGCAGCCATCCTTCTTGCCAGAACAAGGTCCCAAAATTTCCTTTGGGGCGTCCTTAGCATTGCTTTCCCTCTAGTATTTGGCATCCTTCTGTCATCGGTGAGTAAGGGAACAGCAAAGGGAGAGCCCTGGCCCTACTGGGAGCGCAGTGCTGGGTGTTACACAGCTGTGGTGGTTGGAGTGGAGGAGGCGTTGCCGTCGCCCCTCTAGCTGTTCACTTCCCCAGCTATTTGCCCTGGCATTGGCTTTGCTGTTTGGGGTTGTGCTGTGAACTAGGTCACGGGAAGGATCCAAGACAAAAGTGAGGTGAGGGGTAGAAAAGGGGGGTGGTGGTGGTGTTGTTTTGTTTTCCAGCGGTGCTGTTTGCTTGCTGAGAACTGTGTCGACACAGCTGAGAGTGGTGAACCGTGGTGTGGAGGTAGAAGCTACTTGTACCGGTGTTCTTCTCAGTGCTGAATTACAGTGCGACCGTACCGTTGGGCTGAAGGAGCCGCCTTTCACACAGGGCCAGAAGCTCTGCAAACAGACCATGTCTTCAGCGGTGTCCTGCAAGATGTGATCTTCTGTGAAGCCGTTTCAATTGGCTAAATTGGGCTCTCAATTCACACTTGTTTGTGGCCCTGAATGATGGGGCTGCTTCTTTACATAGCACAGTTGTCCTTGCCCAGATGGGTAGGGTAAGAATCATTGTTAACAGCAATTTAGTAGTGGAGGTGTTTAAAGACTGCTTAGTTTGGATACGATTGCACTATGTAGGGTACATGTAGGGTTTGTCTTCTCTAGTTCTGCTGAGGCTGTAGCGGTGGGCACTATTGGGGTGGCGGTGGCTAATCCAGGGTTGGCTTCTGCCAACTGGAAGTGCTCCAACCCAAAGGTGTAGCTTAGCATGTTGGTTGTCTCTTGGTCCCCTCCCTACCTTTTCCCCAGTAGTTCCAGAAGCTTTTCTAGGGTAGGGCTGGTCCCCTTCCTGCTGTAAAATAAACTAGGAGGTAGGTAACTTGCTTGGCTTGGCTATAAGAAGTGTATGTTTGGACTCTGCTCCTCCCTCCTCGGTGTTTCTTCATTTCATCCTGCTCAGACTGGCAGTGGTATCTAGCCAGCAGCCTGGGCCATCCTTTGTCAGCCAAATCTGGGAAGCCTTGTTGAGAATCAGCCTTGGTTAGGCACCAGACAAAGCCACTGGTGGTCTGCTTTTTCCAGCTGAAGTTGGGGCAGGTACATGTTATTCCCTGTAAGCAACCCTGTAACTGCCTTGGCAGGAAGATCTATTTAGACACCAGTGTGTCCTGCAGCTGGGATGGTGCAGAGTCCCCAGGTTCACTGTATAGCTTTTGACAACCATCCAGGAGGCTTAACATTTTTGGAGGCCTCCTTGTTGACTTGTCACAGAGCTGTGTCAAAACTGTTGCACTTGTTTACACAGAAGACGAAAGTTGGCATGATCCAGCCTGCTCCCATGTTCCTGCGCTGGTCTTCCCGTGAGTCTGCTTTCTCTGCCTGGTGCCCAGCATTGCCTTGCTTCACCCACCCTCAAATGGGCACTGCTTGCTTGTGGCTCCAGGCAGCCTGTGCGTTTCCACTGCAGCCTCTACCTGCTGAAATGTTCTCCGACATCTCCAGGGAAGTGTGACCCTGTGCTGCTGGGGCTGAAGAAGGGGCAGAAGAGGGGCTCTGCTCCCAGTCCCTGGCTCAGCTCTGATTCTTCAGTCTGGGGGTTGGGAGGGGAAAAAAACCAATCTGTTATGTGGTTAGAGGAAAAAGCTGGGAGGCGGTATTTCCCAGCAGCCAAGGAAAAATGCGTAACCCTTACTGACGTATGTCAGCAGCTGTCCTTGCTTTCCCTGTTCCTCTAATGCAGTGGTGCGTATTTGTGAAGACGGTGGTTGTTCTGAAAGGGACTCCAGTAGTGTCACAGTCAGTGGTTTAAGCCCATAGTACTTGTTATCACCTTTTGTACAACTGAGGGTGTTCCTGGCTTGTAATGCCTAATGCTTCCAAGGTCCTGCGTAGCCATCTCCTCCTTTTTGAAGGCTGGGGGATGGTGGCCTCACCCCCATTTATCGAAGGATGGACACAGAGGAAGGGTTTCTTCTGAAGCTGCATAGCAGGGCAGTGGTAAAAATCAGGTTTAATGAGTCCCAGCCTATTGCTGGATCCATACACTACAGGCTGTGTGCAAGTCTAGGGAGTTAATGAGCGTTAACGTCATGTGTCCCAGGCTGGAGAATTTTTATTCTTGTTACAGCAACGATGCCATATTCCAAATTGTGCCGTGCCTTGGCTTTATGTCTTGCTCCGTTTAAATTCACCCTCATTCCTCGCCTCCCAAAACCAGGCCTTTCGTTCCCATCCTTATTTGTCCTCCCTAGATTCTGTGCTGCCTTTAAGGAGCTTTCTTGAGGCACAATATGCTCTTAGGGCTTGGGAATTCCTGTACACAAAAGCTTCACCCCACTGCCTTCTCCTTTCCAAGAGCCCTGGCAAGCCCAAGTGTTGTGCAAATACCTGCAGCTCCCGATGCAGCCGGAACACTTCTTTACTTCATTGCAGATTGCACTGCCAGCCAAGGAACCCTGTGGGGAAGAGGCTTCGTTTTTTGGCACGGCTTGCATGTGTTAGAGCTCTCTGCTCGCTTACGAGCTTTTCTGGAGGTGTTAGTGGAGGAATCTTATGGCTGGAAAGAATAGTTGGCCAAGTATAAAGCCTGATTTCTCTTGCTGTCCCTCTGTGTTTGGGGAGGGAGAGGGCTGAAAGCAGTGGTTGACTTTTATTGCTAACAGCTTTGAGAACTGCTGTGAGCAGAAAATAACGGAGGGATCTAATTTAACTTTAAAGCGGTCTTTTGCCCGCTCTGGAAGTATGGCAATGGCTGTAGCCCTGTCTTGGCTGGAGGCAGCAGTCGTCTGGGCAGGAGGCATTCGAGCGTGCTCCTTCGTGCCAAACGCTGGGCTATGCCAAGGTACCTCCATCCGTAAGCTGCAACCCTTCCGTCTGTACCTCTTCACCATTTGCATGCGTTTCCCCAAACCGGTGACTAACTCCCCTCCTTTCCGTTTCTCTTCTCTCCTAACACAGGATGTGGGTTTGGGAAGTGGGATGGTGTCTACCCTTCTTCCCCACAGTGCTCAGGGTTTTTGACATGTCACTGTTGGGAATTGTTCAGCTGCCGCCCTGCTCCTGTTCCAAAAAACGTGACCCTCTTCTGCCCTTTACGGGTAGGACTTAAGCTTCTGTTCCAAATGGAAGTACGTTGTAAGAAATGTTGGCCCATATAAGCTAGATGTGATCTCTAATCAACTCTCCCCAGTGTTATTAGTATGTGTGTATATATAGAGACAATTTTTAACAAAATTCAATTCTTCAAGGCCCAAATTAGCTTCTTGGAGGCGAAGGTTACAGAGAAAGGGAGGCGATCATAGTGCCATTGATTGTATAGTAACTAATGCTTCTAAAATAGACACACCTTGCAGTTGTGAAAACAATGCAAGTTCAGACATGGTGGTCTGATCCTCTCCTGCATTTCTCTTAGGAGAGTCACCCTCACCCCCCACCCCTTTCCCCTGTATATAAGCTATAATGCTGCTGTTCTGAATCTGGGGGTATTTGGACCGTGCGTTACATGGGTGGAGAGATGAGGGTGTGGAAGTCAAGCCCAGTACTTTTTCTGGGGGCTGAACTGCTGTGTCTAGGCTGCTGAGCCTTCTACAAGTCACTGTCTCTTCCAGGTGACTTATGCTGTTTCTTCTGGATTTTTTGATGAATGGGCTAGGCTTTGCAAAACAGAGATATGTTATCAGCTTATTGAAAGCTCTGCAAATGCATGTATTTCTCTAGACTGGAAAGAGAGATCGGCCAGGACATGCTTGCAAATTGGGCACAGCATGATGAGCCAGGGTGAGGGAATTGCTGCAGTAGGAATGCTGTTTTGCCTTGCTTAGAGTGCACTTCCATGTCCATTTGTCTTTCCTTAGGTCGACCGTGAGGAGTTGAGCACCCTCCCTTTCCCTCCCCACTGATCAGATTCCTTGTAAATGAAGCTCACTCGTTCTCTGAGGACCAGACCTTACTGATGACTGGGAAGCAAAGAGTACCCAGAAAAGCACTTTTACCACGGACTCCACCTCAGGAGCACCAGGAACTCATCTTCTAAGTAAAATCTGTGCCCCTCCTGTGCAGATCCAATGTCTGCTGCAATGGATACAGAATCAACATATTCGGGATACTCCCACTACTCAGGTCACTCCAAAAAAGCCCACAGACAAGGGTAAGGAAATGTTTTTTTTTAATTACTTGCTGCTCTAAGCTAGGACATGCCCCATGGAAAAAAAAACTTGTAAGCCAGGATGAAATCTGTGGGGCACAGCTCTGGAGGAGACACATGTGGAGAGTCCTCATGAGGAACCCAGTGAGGAGACTGGAAGCAACAATGCTGCTAATGTAATTATATTCAACCCGTTGGATGCACACTGAGATCATGTACGACCAGAAAGATTGGGAAAGCACCAGCAGAAGGAAAAGATCACCTAACTCTGCTCTTATAGTACGAGGGATGAGTAGAGTCTCTGGGGAGATGATGTGTCAGACTTCCTAAACTGATAATTGCCAATTGTTTTCTCTTCTGATGTTGTTTCTTTGTTCCTATCTCTCCCCACTGTCCTCCTGGATACTCTGTTTCTGGTGCGTTTTGGCTTTTTTGATAGAATTTGAGTGGTACTCGAGTATACAACACTTCCTTTATCAGCATTGATTGGATTAGAAGTCAGGCTTTTCTGAACTTGAATAGCAAGCCCTCTTTGTTGTTGTGGTAGTTAAGCAACCTCAAAGAACTTGCTCTAAACCTTTTGATTACTTGGAAACATTATCTTTTTTTTTTTTTTCCTGCGTCTTCATTAGTTTACATGCAAAATGTGTGCCACTTACAGTTCTTGCTACTTAGAGCTGAGCTGGTCCAAAATAAGTTTGCATTTCAGAAGTGATTATCCTGTGTGGTTGGAAAAAGAATCTTTCCATTAAATGAAGTCTCTTTGCTTGCCGTCCAGTTACTGAGTAAAACATCTCTTGTTTGCCTTTTCTTCCTTCTTTAACACCCCCACCCCCAACATGGATTCCTCTTTGGAGCTTAGAATGCAGTGTGGAAAGATGCCTTCAAAATTTCTAAAATTTCTAAAGTTATGAACAGGAGACAGTCTCATTCCGTGAAACCTTTGGGCTTTGATAATTGCAAGAGAGGTGCAATGGAGAGAGCACAGCTGGGACACTGGATGCTCCTGAGCTTTAAGCCAGTCTCTGAGCACAGTGAGGGTCTCTGGTGCGAAGGCTGCTTTCCTGTCCAGGTAGGAGGGGGAAGGAAAATATTGGTGAACAGGTTGGTGGGGCTTAACTCATCTTGAGACATTCTCAGACAAGAAGCCATGAGGTCTACAAGGGTCCTCTGGAAGTAAGCACTACCCTAGTACCCTTGATGTTCTTGCTGTTTTTGTAAGAGGTTAACTGGGGTTGATTAACCAATAAACTTCACCAGTTGTCCTACAGTGTTAAAGGTCCTAGCTGATGAGACTCTATGTTGCAGGAACTAAAGCTGTCTTGATTAATTCCTTGTGTTAACATGTCCCTGTGAGACACTATTGCTGGTGGAGAGTTGTGTAGACCAGTTAATCCCAAATGGAGTTGCCAGTTGTTTGGAGAATGCAAAGCATGGCACTGGCAGAAGCTGTTTTAAGAGAAGCTGAGGTGGTGGGGATGTAACCCTGTCCCCTTTGTTCTCTTCTTCAAATACTGAGAGGGTAGACTGTCCCAGCCACCAGGCTATAGGCTGCTCTGGGCAAGGTCCATTTCCCCGTCTTCCGAAGTTTGTTTTGTCACAGATTGAGTCAATGTTGATCAGGAGATGGGCAAGCATGACTGACCTAATGCTTAGGGTACCTGCTGCAGGTAGAGATGTAGCAGATTCCAGGCCCCGCTCCAGAAACTATCTGATAATGTCATTCTTCTCTTCCTCTGTTTGGAAAAGGAGTCGGGACAGGCACAAATCGCCGCGAAGCAAAGATGGCAGTCGGTCTGAGAAGTCCGTCACTATCCAGACACCTCCTGCAGAGCCGCTGCTTGGGAACGATGCCTCTCGGACAGAGGAGGGACAGGTAAGGGAGGACTGAAAGCAAACACGGAGTGTCGTTTCTGGAAGGGAGAGTATGACTTAGCAGCACATGAGTAGGAAAAAAAAAAAAATGTTGCTCGCATGCTGTTATTAAAGAATCACGACTTATGGGCACCCTTTATTCATGCGTAAAGCCAAGGTTTCAATCAGTTTTTTCTTTTTCTGAGAGCATTATTTTTGTCAGCACTGGTACTGATGTGACTACTCCTGAGGCACTAATTTGCCTCTGTCTCCAGAGTGGCATCTGCCAAGCTCTATAGAAATATCTCATTTCTGTCATCTCACTGTGCATTATTATTCAGAACAACCCTTTCACCTCTATGTGCACTTCTGTTTTTAAGCAAGATTTGCTCTGGGTAATCGTGTAAAGGGCATTAGGACCAGGATCCCAGTAAAGAAAGGAGGCAAGGAATGGAAAACTAATGTGAAAAAGCTGGGAAGGAGGGTGAACTCAGGGAAAATAATTATATTAACACTGGGTTAAATAAAGAATGGAATAATGCTGGCTTTAGATTGTACCTGGGATGGATACAGTATTCTCTCTGCTCTAGCAGTTGATGTGAAGGTGCATATTAATTTTCAAAGGATAGCTGATGCTGCAGGACACAGAATGCGGGATGTTTCACTGCCTCCTGCGTTGGGTTCAGAGTGTGTTAATCCTTGCTGTGCAGATCCACCTCTGCCCTTTCAAAAAAAAAAAAAAAAAAAAATTTGATGCCCAGTTTCCACCCAAATTATGGATGGTAGTACTTGTAAGAGCATGCATGTAGCTGTAGGTGGGCTCACTTCATGTACTGCTATTTGGTATTTTGTAATCAGATGCTTGTTTTCATGAGTCCCAGATACTGCTTCAAATAGATCTAAATGTGCTGGTGAATTCTTAAGCCCTTGTTTTCATGCAGACCTCCTCAGTGTGAATTAAAGTCAGAGCAAAATAAGTTGATGTATGAGCAAGACTTTTCTTCTAGGGAGCAGGGTGCCCTGGGTTGGATCCAAAAACTTTGTACCACTGGACATTTAGATTCATATTTCCATATAACTGCATGATTTTTCTGCATGTGCCACTTAAAGTGGGAAGAGCTGTTACAAGGGGTAGACTGGGACTAGGGTTGCCTGTTATCTTCTGGACTGTACCCTTAAGCTGCTGTGGTGTTTCTGTCCCTTCTCCTGCACAGCTTCTCAGTCCATCAAATGGAGGAAACGATGTAGAGCTATTTCATGCATAAACATGAAACGGTTGAAATGCTTAGATTGCTTTACGGGAGACACTGGCAAAGAGGGAAATGTGGTAGGAATATGCTGCCTTTCAGGACGTACTACAATGCAGGTATCTCTTCTGGGGCCTCTGTTTTGGCAAGAAGCGACTCGAAAAACCCTCATATTAATTCAAGATGCTGGCTGTTTGTGGTTGGTCTGTCTCAAAACCCTACTGCTTTAGGCATGGGAGGTATCTTGTCTTGGAGTGTGTTAGAAGTTAAATCCCTGGAGTTGTTCAAAGTAGTTGTGCTGCCTCTGTCTACCCCTTTCCCAAAGATTCTTGAAGACTCTTTCCTCTGACCCTTTTAAAGAAGCGAATATTTGTTTAAAATTATGCCCGTTTCTTTAAAGCAAAATGCTTTTATCAGCATATGTAGCTGCGGAAGTCTGGAGGAAGGTGTAGATCCTGTTAGTGACACAGGCTGTGGGAAGATACACTCAGGAGGGTAGGAGGAAGAGCAAAACATGGGCTTCTGAATGAGCATTGCAGCTACAGAGGTGTCGGGTGCCAAGCAACGAAGCGCGTGCATTGCCACTCTTTGGTGTGTGTTTGTATTTGCGAGAAGTGTCGGGAGACTTCATGTGCATGAGTCACTCCCAGCAGCAACCCTGAGTCAAATCCATGCATGTCAGTGTAACACTTTGGCCGTGCCAGCACCAAGAAGGAGCGATTGGAGGCATCGTGGGATGGGAGAGCTAGCTTGCAGAAGTCCTCTGATACTAGCTAGGGAAGAAACGAGACTTTCAGAAAAATGTAATATAGTCTGAAACTTGGCTATATGGCGACTGTATTTCAGGTAAGCTGCTTTGTGGCTGAGTGGCTTCTGACAATGTCCTGGACTCTAATACCAGAGCTAGTTGGTAGTCTAGGATCCTCTAAATTTAAAGCCCCATGCCTGAAAATACCATCTTTGACCACCTGTGATTTGTTGGTTTACTTAAACTTTTATTAGAGTATGTCAGCTATTGAGGGCAGTGCTACTGTAGAGGAGAACAAAAGAAAACAAAGTGGAGGAACTTGCTGGGAGTGCGGTTGCTTCTGTTACGGGTGGAAAAATAATGTGTGAACATGTTTTTGATTGTGTAACAACAAAAACAACAACTGGCTCGGAACACTGAAATGAAAGTTTCCCTTCCAGGTGCTTCTGTGGTGCGCTTGCACCACAGAACTTGTGGGCTGGAAGAGTGCTAGTCCTTGCCCTGCGCATGGGAACTGGTGATTACTGCAGAGTTATGTGATGTTACTTGTTAAGTGTGCTGGAAGAGGAACCTCTGGGGTACAGTGAGTAGCGTAGCAAGTTGAGCTACCTGCTCTACAGTTGCAGGTTTTTAACACTTAAAGTGTGTAGTTGCTGGTTTGGACAAGTCGTCGTTGTTTCTAAACCTTTGTTAATTTTCAGGGTTGATTATTCGATATATTGAAGATGTTGCTTTTGCTGAGTTTTTTGTTCGTTTGTTCTGGGTTTTTTTCCTGGGACTTAAGTCTGTTGTAGCAATCTTTTTCCGGGCAAGAAAAATGGAACCTGGAAGGAATAACCTGATTGTTTCAATGTTTTTTTTTGTTTGTGTGTTTGTTTGTTTATCTCTTCCTCCCTCAGGATGACAACTGGGGTGAGACCACGACAGCAATCACTGGCACCTCTGAGCACAGCATTTCCCAGGAGGACATTGCCCGGATCAGTAAAGATCTGGAGGACAGCGTTGGGTTGGACTGCAAACGTTACCTGGGCTTAACAGTGGCAGCTGTTCTCGGACTCCTGGTCTTCCTTACCCCCATCGCCTTCATTCTGTTACCCCAGATCCTGTGGCGGGAGGATCTGGAGCCGTGTGGTACTGTCTGTGAGGGACTGTTCATCTCTGTGGCGTTCAAACTCCTCATTCTATTGATTGGGACCTGGGCTCTGTTCTTCCGCCAGCCTAAGGCAGATATACCAAGGGTGTTTGTGTTTCGGGCCCTTCTGTTGGTCCTCATATTCCTGTTTGTGTTTTCCTACTGGCTCTTTTACGGCGTTCGCATCTTGGACTCGAAGGACACCAACTACCAAGGAATAGTGCAGTACGCGGTGTCTCTGGTGGACGCTCTGCTCTTCATCCACTACCTGGCCATTGTGCTGCTGGAGCTGCGGCAGCTGCAGCCCATGTTTGCTGTCAAGGTTGTTCGGTCAACGGACGGAGAGTCGCGATACTACAGCTTGGGGCACCTGAGGTAGGTACCAGCCCTTCGGGTCGCAGTGGCGTCGATAAATGTGGCTGTGCTGTAGCGTGAAGCATCAGCCGCTGTTGTACGCGTGACATTGCCGGTTTCTGAATTTTAACCCGGAGGAGTCCTAGAGTCTCTCCAAAGTTGGCAAACTGAACCTCTCTTCCCCTCTGCAAGTGTGGGAGAGGTTGTCCCAGCTTCAGAGGAGTCCTGTGGGTTTCTGTAAATGAAAGGAGCCGATGGCACAACTTCAGGCTGGTCATTGGGCTGATGAGATCTTTAAGATCCTTCTCTGGGCTTCTTGCCCAGATATGGGCAAGGTAATGGAGATACTGGAGGAAAGGGGAGAGGCCTCCTTGTGTAACTGGGGCTGGCTTGTGCTCTTTGGCTGTACTTTGAGAGCAGCCCTTTTGGCCCTGCAGGGCATTGCTCCTCCGAGCCTCCTGACAGCAGGCCGGTCCACGTGGCAGGGTCTGAAGGAAGAAGTAAGCAGCCCTGGTGTGAGAAAGCATTCGGCAACCTGACGTGCTGCTAAAAACATCCATTTGTCCTCATTGCCCTGTGCAGCCAAGAGTTGTGCCGAGGAACCCGAATAAACATCCCTTGGGTCAGATCGAGCACCGTTGTTTGAACCCTGTGCGTGCCTTTTGAAATGCTTGCGTTCAGGTGTTTGTGCTCCAAAGCCTGTTCTGTTCCTGTGGCAGGCTGGGGGTATTTGGAGGGGCTTGGTCGGGGAGCTACACCCTGGGATCTGAAGGCTGCTTCCAGTGACTGGGGACTCTTTCCTTGTTTCTAAGATCGGCAGTTTTCCGGAGTTTTGTGTTGGCTTGAAGGAAACAGCGTTTAGTCCTGCTGAAGCAGCTGCCTTGATGCAGCTAAAATCTCACAGCAGTTCAGGCATTTAGGAATAATATTTTTAAAGAGTACTGGGGCACATGTAGGTGCTTTTTTTTTTTTTTTTTTTTTTTGGCAGACCTATGCTGCTCTTGGTTTGGTTTTGTAGCATGATGCCCTTGTCGTAGGTATGGATCAGTTTGCTGTGTCAGATGTATCTGGGAGTGTTTGGGAGCCGTGCAGTATCCATAGGTATGCCACGTGCGTGCCTGCTTCCACCTTCCTGCTGGGGTTAATGCTTCCTTCAGCAAAGGTACAAGGAAGGACGGGTATCTCAATCTCCTTAGTTCCCGTGTCCTCTGAAGCTCTCTAGAAATCTCTTGGTTCCTGTGCCCTGTGAAGCTAGCGGCTGAGCTCTGAAGATGATCCCCCAGACTGTATGTGCACTTAAACATCTGTTCTGCTTATCCTGTCCAGACCCCTATGGCGTGCGTATCTCTTGCAGATGGAGAGATTA
Source organism: Gorsachius magnificus (assembly GCA_034008185.1). NCBI lineage: Eukaryota > Metazoa > Chordata > Aves > Pelecaniformes > Ardeidae > Gorsachius > Gorsachius magnificus. The sequence continues at coordinate 129,235,762 of CM067081.1, forward strand.
GTGTCTGCTGGTTTAAGTGGATGTAGGAGCAGTCTCCTGCAGCCATTAGCTTAGCAATGGAATTGCTTTGAAGCAGATTTAGTGGTTGAAGCTCAAGTCTGGGAGTTGACTCTTGGATGTTGTTTCTGGCTTTCTGGAAGAACTCAAGCCTTTTGGGTGAACGAGGTCTGGACTCTGCTGTGTTTTCCTTCTCTGTAAAATGTGAAGGGGAGTCCCTCTTCTGTAATGGAAGTGCTCCCATTGGCTTAATGAAAGGTCACCTTCAGGGTTTAAAAAAATGAGCTAATCTCTGTTGGTTTCCTTGTGAAACCAATTATTTTAACTTTAAAATTCCTCTGTGGTGCCAGATCCACTGTAGCCTTTAAGACCAGGGAGATGGAGAGATGACTACCAAAGAGTTCCCCTGTGCCATAGCTTTGTGCTTTGAGGTGTGCCGGTGCAGTTCTCTCATAAGTGAATTCTGCACAGAAAGTTCAGTGCACGTAATGTATATACCTGTGCACAGGTTTGGTTTGAGAGAGTTTGCTGTTTGCTTGGTGAGTAGATTGTTGGTTTGTGTTCAGAGAAATTAAGATCCTATGCCTGCCAAAGTCTGCATGCCTGGCCTTAACATTGTAAGTAATCTTGCCATCAGAGTCAAAGAATTTGCTTGAGAATCAATTTAATAGCATGTGTTAGAAACAGTGTTCTCTCCAGTTCTGTCTTTGCAGCAAGGTTTTGAAATGCCTTGGGTGATGCGAGGGCAGCAAAGAGTTGTAAAACCTAGGGTGAAATCCGAGATGTATGAAAAAAATTAGTAACTTCTCATTTGTTGCTCATCTGATGGCAATTTTCTTTGACGTATTGAATCCAAACTGTGCAGCATGTAGATGCTTCAGTGTCTTGTGTTACAGGAGAGTCTTGCCAAGTGTGTTTAATAATGGTAAACCAGTGTTGCTTTTTCCTTAGTTTGACAGATTAATATAAGGTGTACTGACACATGTTTTAAAGCCTGTGTGTCTTTCTGTCTTTGCTAATGTAAAGGTAGAACTGTGTAGGTTTGATCAGTGTCCGAGTGTCTCCCAACTAAGAGTTCATTCTCTCTCGTGCTCTCTTGCTACAAGCAACTGGGAGAGTTACTTGGGCATAAATGGTAAGAGCTGCTGGTCTTGATATACAGAGTGTGGCCCCAGTGTGATAAATGCTCTACGAAGTGATTGCAGTTGGTATCTCCTTCAGCTTCTAAGGCTTCGAATCGTGAGATGTTTATGCAAAACATGAGAAACGTGGGAACTTTTGCACACCTTTGCAGCATAATTTTGCAAAGTTCCCATAAAGGTCTTGACGTGCTTGTCGGTGAAATGTCGGTCAGGGTCACAAGGGGCTTCCGTCTGCCTCTGGCTGAGACACAGGGCTGGACTGGGAGGTCTGTTGATGGAGAAAACATGAAGACATGCAAGGAAAGTTTGGATTACTCAAGAAGACTGGAGAAGCAGCCGTGTGGGTGTGCTGGAGAGGTGGTTGTAGCAATGATGGAGAATGCATATACTGCTTGTTGCTGTCTCATTTGCCCCCGTGCATGTGTGTCTCACCCCAGCACTTTTAAAGGGGTCTTAGATGGGTTGTGGGCTGCCAGCTAGAAGGAGGAAGCATGCTTTAACACGTATAGCAATCCGACAGCCTCCTGAATCAAAACCTTGCAGCCTCAGTCCAGCCTTTTGTCGTCCTCATGTTCCCACATATCTCAGAAGTTTTGCTCCCTGGCTGTTCCTGGAGTCTTGTCTTCCTCAAAGGTTCAGTGTGCTCTGGAGAAGCTGGTGGTGAGAAGGCTCTTGAGACTTCTTGTATTGCTCAGTGTTGCTTCTTGGAGTGACTCTGGATTTTCTGTGGGGAAATTGTGGATATCAACCTTTTTAATCCAAGCTGGAAGCTTTCAAATTCTAGATCTTTTCTGATGTGGTAGAGGGAGCTGCTATGTAAGTATGAGGAAAACAGGCTTTCTGGGGGAGAAGGGAAGAAAACAGTAGTTCAGCCACCCTTCTGGAAAACCATGGTTTTGCCAGGCAGGGTACAGACAGGATTTTCCACCCTCCCTGACTCCAAGCATAGCAAAGAAGCTGGAAGTGCTGAGTTAGGTATTCCACTCCACCCCTGAGGGCCCTTGGTCCAGGAGGGTAAGCATATTTGGAAGTAGTTCCCCAAATTCATATTATAATCAACCTATTAATAGGCTGGCTTGGTCCCACCCCCAGCACTTTGGCTGTAACTTTTCTTCTGGGAGACTTGACTGCCAAAATGAGCGTTCCCTTTGGCATTGATTCAGGAGCTTGGGGGGGGGTAGGTAAAAATTAAATTGGAGTCCCACTGAACGTGGTGCCAAGTCTCAGCTCACTGGCTGCTCTGCTGCTTGGGGTAGTAAGGGTTGCCATGCAGGGGGAATGCTTTAATGCAGTACCTGTGGGTAAAGAGCAGGGAATAAAGTAGATGCAAGCAAGAAAGGTCATGCCTGGGAAAATGTGAGAGAGGTTGGGTGGGGACGCTGGCGAGACTTTTGAAAAGCAACAACAACAAAGGGAAACAAAGGTGGGGGAGAGCGACAGCAGATAAAACTATCAGCCTTTCAACAGAAAAGTTATGTGCCGAGGCTTGGATTTGCAGCTGAGGCTTTGGTTTGTCCCTATGGATAGGGACACTGATGGCACATGCTCTCCACAGTTCCGTTCCTTCTGGATGGCTCAGAAAATACATAGGAAGGATGTTGCTGGAGAAAACCCTCCTTTTCTGTAGTTAGGGTGTTAAACATATTCCCTTCCTCTCCAGTTAATACTTTTTCCCCACCCTAGAGCTTTGCTAGTCTAGACAGCTCAAGAAAATGAATGGCTTCAAACATGTGGTAATTACTGATCTTACACATAAGACTGAATGTTGGGCTCCAGTATGGTCTTGGTTTTCTGAGGTTAGAAACATCTGAGAGTGGGTCTTTCTCCTCCCTTTTGCTCATCCTTGCAGCAGGGGTATGAGGAGCAGGGCCACGACAGTTTGTTGTATGTCGGGCTGTATGAAGTACTGAGAGCTTCAGTCTGCTTTTCTGTCCTTCCTGGCACGGGCTTGCCTTTATGAACCATCTGGCTGGGGAGCTGGTGGGGAGACCTCCCTACGCCTTTGGAATCGGGGTACAGCTTTTGCAGATGGCCGTGAGCTGGTTGATGTTCTCTGTCCATCTAATCAAGAGAAGATTAGTACTCAGAAGCAGCAGGTCTTTATGGAAAAAGCCTGCTAGAGCATTGCCTGTACCCACGTTACCCATCTGCATTTGGATGGATGTTTGCTGAACTGTGGTTTAAAAATCCAGGAGGGGAGCAGCTGCTTCCTCAAAACAGGTACCTGCCTCTGAAGAGCCTGTACCTTCCCTGCAGGAACTATCGATATCTTAGGGAGAAATCTCGTGGCTTGCACGTGCTCACAAAACAATGTAGATGCATACACAGTTTGGGGAAGGGGAAAACTCTCAGCCTGTCTCCCGGCTGAACTGGAGACAGCAGAGCAGCTGTGGTGGTGAGTGACCACTTACCTTTAATATAAACCAGAGCTGAAACAGAATTGCATGGTGGAAGCTGATGCTGCTTTTGACCCAGCTGCGTCAGGTTGGCAGTCTGGTATCTACTGAACCTGTTGCTTATAAAACTGATCTCTAGGCTGTCAGTATTTACTGACTGACCTAATCTGATGAGCACTCTCCTGTCTGTGTCCCTTGGTGCCACTGGGGTGATGTTCCCTTGTGAGGGAGTGCGTAGGGGCTAAGGAGCAGAAATTAGCTGCCTCCTACTCCAGCCTGCGTTTGTAGGCCTTGCACATCTGATCTTTCAACAACGAGGTGTTGTTCAAATATGCCTCCCCTTATCAAGGGTGAAATCTTTCTAATGAAGAACACCTCATCAGCATTTAAACGGTACAGAGTGCTCTTGCCTGGAGTTGTCTCAACACTTCTCTCTGGGTTATGATGTCCTAAAATCTCCTTACCCCCCAAAAGGAATGGCTTATACACATCTTTGTTTCTGTTTCTAGCATGGTGAAATAGATCAGCTTAACCATGGGTTTAGGAAGCTGGATCTCTTGCCTGAGGCAAGAGCTGCTGAAACCTTGCTGTTTTCTGGTGAAGGAACTTCATAACGTGTGTCCTAATTATGTTGGTCATTCCTGGTGTGGCTGATCCCGTACTCTCATGGGCTATTTCTCTTTCCAGTTGGGTGGTCAGAACAAGTCGGGACTGCAGAGCAAGATTTACCTGGGCAGGTACAGCGTTGCACCAATGTGCACCATTGGTGCAATGCTGTACCTGCCCAGCTAAATCCTGCTGGAGGCACTCTGGGCTTGTGCGCTCTTCCTTCTTGCCTGCATGCGGTTTGCTCGGTCGGTGTTCCCAGGGATTAGAGGAATTGCACTGACCCTCCTTTCTCTCTGGGGTTTCTTCAGCCCTCACCATCTTCCATAAAGATAAACACTGTGATGAAAGAGATTGAGCTGATGAGTTTTTATCTTGTTCTGTAGCAAAACATCTTATTAACTGTCCTGCTGCCTTGATTACAGGAGCTTCCTAGAACAGCATGTTCCACAGACTAGCGACTTTGCAGAGCAGCTCTGTCGCCAGAGCCGGTGTGAAATTAGCCTCGTTCCTGAATGCATTTTTTTCTGTCCTTGAAATCTGCACAAGGCACCCTGATGAGCATTTGTGTGACTGTCCCTCCCTCCCACCCTTACCCCCCCACCCATCACCAAACCCGATGAGCACCAGTCTCTCCTCCCAAGAAGGTCTGGGATAGCCAGCTAAATGGGTGTTAATTGCATCTGCAGGTGTGAGGCTTCTGAAGAAGCTGAGCTGTCTGCTCCAGAGCAGCTTCTTTAGCACTAACTGAGAGGTGTCAGACTTGTGACCTCCAAGGCAATGTCTTTCCAGCAGCAGTTTGCATAACTGGGTGTTTACAACCACCTTTTTGCAACTCAACATCTCCGCAGCTGGATGGCTTCTCCATGCTCCTATTCCTGAGCTTGCAGAACTCTCTGTCCACAGTTGTGCATGGGCAGTTGAGCTTTAACACCCTTCAAACACCCCCTGCCGCCGAGTAGGGAAGGAAGCTCTGATTTGGGGCTGAACTAATAATGACTTAATGGGAAAAGACTTCCAGCCACATTCTTAGTCATTCTTAGTCATGGGCCATACCTTTCTCCCTCCCCACCGGTGTCTGGGGCCTCGCCTCCGGAAGGATGGTGCTGCAGAGAGCGGTTCACCTGGTTACTCTTGCTGTGAGGGTACCCGTGGAATTGCAGAAGGGAGTTTTCCAGGAGCCCCTGAAAAAAATGTGTGCTGTTGCCTGCTGAGCAGGGAGCAGTCTCCTTTGATGCTCTGGATGAGTTATGGGAATGGTGCCTTGTTCTGTTTTACAAGGGTCAGGCTGATGGTACATGGGGTCTGTTGCCAGCAAAGACCAGATAGGACATCTTTCTTGGGCCAGAGCAACACCTCATTAAGAGGATGTTTGTTTGTGACAGTAGGCTCCAGGAGTGCCAGTTGCCTCTCATTAGAGGGGAGGGGAAAGTCTAGGATGGACCATCAGTATCTGACTGCATGCACAACTCATCTGGGAGTTTCTGCTGTGGTACAAGCCTGCTTCCAGAGCCTGGGAGGGCTCTGCTTTTCCAAAAGGAGTGTGTTTTCCTAGCTTCTTGCCTTTCTGCATATGCTTTTCTTGATCTTTGATCACCCCCACCACCCCCTGTGCATGCACCACCTCTCCTCTCCTTTTCACCAGAAGGATCGTGGAGTTGAGCATACAAGACCACGGCCCAGGTACCAGTCGTACCGTGCTCCTGCAAATGCACCAGGCAGCAATGGTGAGTGCTGCAGGGTGATTATTATACCCTGGAGTGGTCTCACATTTTTTGAATACTTTAATACTTGAAAAGTTTACCAGCCTACTTGTAAGTGAAGGGCCCGCTGACAATGATTAATCCTCCTGGCTAGTGTGACGGGATGCTGCTAGGCTTCGTCCTTCTGAAAGACATGGTGTGGAGGAAATGCCGTTGGTTTGGTCTGCAGGGATTTCCTTTCTTGATGGTTAGTCTTTCAAAATCAACGCTGCCCAGAAGTACAAGAACAGCATACACTCCGGCCTACCCTGTACTTAAGGGGTTTGTCATGTAATTTCTTTTCCCCTGCTGTCAGTGTGCTCCAAATCGCCTGTGTGTACCACCCACGGAGACAGATGGTCTCCCTAAGCTGCTGGACAAATTTTGTGGCTGTGAGGATACTTTTATCTTCAAATGCTGCAAGAAAAAAAATCCCCTCCCTCAACCTTTGACATCTGTTTCTTACGGTGAACAATGAAATACAAATATTCTGCAAAAGGACTGAGCTGTGTGCCCACCAGGGGAAAGGAGGAGGCTCGCTTTTTGTTAAAAGTGCAAGAAATTGTGAATTTATAGTTCTCGTACAGCACAACCAAGTAACGTGTCCAAGAAAACTGGAAGCTAATTCCTGACCCTGCCCTGAAGGAATAAGGAAGAAGTTAATAGGGAGCTGGGTGGTAGTAAAAGTTTGTTTTGGTTGCTCTGGGTGGTTTGGGTTGGGTTTTTTTCCACAAATCTGAGGGCAATATTTTAATTTATAACTTGATTCCCCTTCCAGCACTCACTCCCCTTAAATGAACCTCTGTGCTTAAATTGCCCTTGTGCAGTTTAGGTCAAGTGGGGACCTCAGCTGGCAGTTTGGGGAGAGCTATTCCCCAGCTGACAGCAGAACAGGCTCCCGGCACAGCAGTAAGGACCTTAGCTGTGGTTTGGGGGCTGACGACTCTGGCTTGCGCTCCCAGAGTGCTGGTGGAGGGTCACCTGCATCCTTGTTGGGGCTCAGCTCAGAACTGTGGTCCTGGTCCTTGCGGTCCCAGTGTTGTTTGTAGGGTTGCTGGGTGCTGGCTTTAAAATGAGGCAGCTCTTGCTTGTGCAAAGCCTGCTGGGGTGTGCCATGTGGTGGAGGGATGCTGTGCCGGAGGGCCAGGCTGTAGTTTGAGAGCTGGTATTCCCCTGTGCACAAGGGTCTGCGAGCAGGTAGCGACGGTGCTGCCTTTTCAGGCCTGTCCGTGTAGGCTTGCAGGGAAATGGCACTCTGAAGTGTTGCAAAAGAAATCCTGGAAGAAGTTGAAGCTGTTGTGTTGACTCAAATGACAAACTTCATTCACCGTCTGGCCGTGTTAATCCTGTCTTCTGCTGGGGGTCAAGTAAGAGGTGGTCCTCTTTCCTGAGAGAGCACCTTACCCGGCTGCCAGGTATTGAACAAGAGCTGAATACTGCTGTTTCATGGCAGCAGCATCTAAATGTGAAGTCCTATTACAGCAACTGAACTTTTGCTGCCAGTAGAAGCTTTGAACACTTTCCTTCTGTTATTTCCTTGGAATTGAAGTTGCATTTCTTAGCCTTCACTTAAAACCCCCACCCCACCCTTAGTTACTTCATAACTATTAATGTAACTTGAAGAATTCCTTGTCTAAAGACTCCGGCCTTATTTGATGTGCGGTCAGGCTTTAAATTATCTTTTGAAAATGTAGACTCTTACAAACTTCCTGCCATACCTGCCAATTTTTGCCTTTTTTTTTTTTTTTTTTTTTTTTTTTTTTCCTTTTTTCTTTTGAGGCTCAGACTAATCAGGGGCATAGCATACAGCTATGTTGGGAAGAGTTGCTCAGGGGATTCTGGTATTTTTCATCCCTTATGTGTCCACACTAAGTGCCTGTTTCACTCTTGCATGCAGGGTAAGCTCTTGGTCTTGCTCCCAAGTTCTGTGCTGAGAAGGTAAAGCACACCTTGGTGTCAGCCTGTGCCCCCTGACTTGGTTGAAAATCCTTAAATCCTGAATACAGCCTCAAGTGCGTAGAAGCTTTTGGAAGGGGTTAAGCCTCCCTCATAAATACTCAGTATACCCCTCAATTGCATAAATATTTGATCATGGTTTCACATCACTTCTTAAACTAATGCTGCTGCTGCAAAAAATTATCCTGTCAACTGTCTGATCCTTCCTCACCCCTCCCAAAGAAATCTTGTCTGGTTGCACAGGGATCTGAATGCTGGAACTGGTAATTTATATCTCCATTATCTATGTAGCTTTATAGTTTGTGTGTATATCTTTCTCCCTGGATTATTTAGCCCAACTCTGCCGTCTTTTTAACTGCCCTTTTGATGCTTAAGGGTGGCAGAAGAGAGGTGTGATGGGGCAGAGGGAAAGAGGCAGGACAGCAGCTCTCTCTCCTGGCAGTGATGGCTTCATTGAAAGCGGTCCTGCTGCTGCCTGCGTGAGGAGACCGGCTGTGCACATGCATTGCTGCAGTCCTCCTGCAGAGCAGGAGCGGTCCTTGGTGGTGCATGGCTCTGTCTGCAAAGGTGCGCTCCTCTGCTCAGCTTGGGGAAGGGAGAGCAGCAAGTCCTTGCTTCTCCTCCCCAGCAGGCGTATAAGGACCAGCTGTGGCCCAAACATGAGGGACAGGTCTCGCATCTCTGGCCACATCCCTTAAGGTGCAGAGCTAGACATGGTGTACCCTGTGGCAGCTTATTGCTGTGAGCTTGGTGTAGAGTCAGATGGCTAGCTGTGAGGTGGGACTCTCTAAATTATTGTCTTGAGTCGCGGGGGTCTCCTTCCATGGGGCTCATTGGCCTCAATAGTCTGCTCAGCTGTGGAGATGTTAACTGTGAGATCGACTTCAGCGGTGTCCCTGACTCTCTGAAATCAGTCATGGGTCTGCATCAAGTTGGGCGCAGATAAGCGGAGCCGGCTTGGGCTGCTGGCCGCTGGGTGCAACCCCAGGTGCCCGGGGAAGCCGGTTGCCCCTTCTCTGTCAGCACATGCGTCTGTCTGGTGTGCCTGTATCTGCCATGCTGCTCAGGTTCGTGGGGGCAGCTCGGCAGCAGCTTCCCCCCATCACCTTTTCACTTAGGTTGTCCCCTTTGTGCTCTTCTCCCTCTGCCCTCCTTTCCCAACCTGCCAATTTGCTCAATAGTTAAAGAAATCCTTTCACCAGCTTTGGTTTTGCTTCAGCGTGAGCAGATGGTAGGTGTTTGTTGTCTGGTTTTTTGGTTTTGTTTTTTTTTTTAATCCTAAATAAGCAAGTTAGTATCCTCACTGTCTCCCTTGAGGATACCCCACCACTTTGCAAAACCATAGCATGGAGGCAGGCTGCTTGGTGTGCTGACAGTGCGCTTGGAAGACCCGTTTCTGAGCTCTAGCTTGTGGATCCGGTAGCTGCTGCTCTTCAGATCAGATTCAACTACCACTGCCTCCTGAGGGTGCTGGGTTGAACTTGTGGCGTGGATGTCTGGCCAGGCGTCCGTTCGGTTCACCCTGGGTGTCTGGGGCATGGTGGATACATGGCCGGGCATGGGCAGTTCCTTTGCTGTCATCTTTTTTTCTCAGCGTTACAGCAGACCCTGGGGCAATGAAGTGCTGGTAGCAAGGGCTCTGCTTGATGAGAAGGTAGCGCCTTCGCCTGTTTGAATGTGTTCTGTATGATCAAAGGGGAGTGGATGTCTCTAGCCTGAGAGCTGTCAGGGCATCTGCCTGTGGTTATTGGTGTCTGAGGAACTGGTTGACATCCAGCCCAAGCTGTTAGTGCCTGAAAGCTGCTGTTGTCCACTGGCTAATACGTGAGCTATACCCTTTGGATTTAGTGGTTCTGCTAGGTATCTGCAGGGTGAGTAAGTGCTTGAAAACACACACCCCCCACACACACCATTCATCTTGGAGAGCTGGCCTTGGCGTAGGAGGATGCGAGTGGTTTGCTTTGGAGCCTGCTCTCCTGGCAGCCGGCTTCCTCAGCCTTCTGGGGGAGAACTTTGTCATGCTGCGTGCTCGGGCTTTCACAAGCTGCTCTTTCAGACACAGCCCCTGAAGCGCTCACGTACCCGTCCCAATGGATGGGCTGAGGTGATGGCTGCAACGTACCTTTCCCGCATGCTAACAAACGCCCCTTTGCTATTCTGCAAGGGGGCTGGAAAGACAGCCTTTCTGGTTACCTGGGCTGACCCCTTGAAATAAGGCATCCTAGCATTGCATACAGCAAGCCTGAGAAGAAGCTCAGGCACAGCAAGGGCTTAAGTCTTTCCTTTCCTTGTGAAAAGAGTCCCCTGCCTCCCACAGGAAGCTCTTCTGGTGCTCTGGGACCTCCATTGCTTCTAATGCTCACATTAGGTTTTGCAGCCTATTTCTTATTTCATTTTCTATCTGTTGAATATGATGTCGGGTAACAAATGTCCCTATGGTCTTTGCCTCCCTTGGTACTGTGTACCGGGAAATGAGATGTTCACTGTGTTACTGAGGAAGAGGAGTGCGGTGCTGTCACAGTATCTGACCTCAGCACAGTGACAATCTTTTTCTGATAAATTGTATTATCAGACCTTTTGGACCACTCTTTGAGTGAGAGGAGTTCTCTCTACTCCTCCTCCTCCTCCTCCTTACTGTATGTTACCACTAGTGTCTGGGGTTTTTGTCCTAGCTAATTATACTGGCTGCCAGCTTCAGCTGTTGGAAGTGGAAGTGAGGGCAGTGTGGCTGTTGGGAAAGCAGTCACCGAAATGTGAAGTTCTACCAATAAAGGTGACTGAGAAGAACATTCAGCCCGTGTGCTGGTACCCTGAAGACAAGTTAACTTCAAGAAGTTATCAGGCTGGAAAGTTTCTCAGAAGGAGAATTGCAATGAGAGCATGCCTGTGGGTTTACTGGGGTTTTATAGCTGCTTGCTAAAACTTAGCACTCTCTACTTCTGTAGCAGCATCTTCTTAGTACTGGCCTGGGAATACTCTTATGGGATTCTTCAGGGAGGCTTAAATAAGTAGCTCGTTTGGGTTGTATGATATAAAAGAGTGGCTTTTTTTTTTTTCCTGAAGTTTGGTCTACCCTCCTGTAAAATCCTCTGTTTTAAAAGCTCCTGTTTCCATACTCCAGCTGCTCTTCCAGATAAAAAGGTTAGAACATAACAGTGGCATTAGCAGTAGATTTGCAGGGGTCCTCTCCTTTTTTTGTCCGTATTGGAGGGTTTTGGCTAGGCTGCTATTGAGGAAAACCAACAAACCAAAAAAAAAAAAACCCAACCCGAAAATGAATCCTACTCTCCCCTTCTCATTCAGCAAATCTGTACATCAGCAGCAAGCTACTGTGTTGCTTAGCTGGTGTGTTGATTCTTGGTTTTGTCTCATGGAAAATGAGACTTGGCATAAAGCGTGTGTGCTGGAGAGCACTGTGTCGTGGACCATGCAGGGCAGAAAAGCGGAGATCTGTGGCTAGAAACTGGGCTGGTGCTCCCCTGCTTGTGTGACAGTCGTTCAGATGTCCAGTGTCATGGGGTACGGACATGCACTTAAAATTCCTGTTCTTTTTTATTTTTTTTTTTTTTTTTAAAAGGCTGGGAAGGAAGAGAACAGGTGGGGACTGGTTGATACAAAACTGTGGGACCAAAAACCCCCGTGTGTCTCTTTGGGCTCCATATAGATTGCACCACTAATGGATGGATGTTCGCTTCCTTGGGGGCAGCAGCCGTGCTGCCATCACAGTGACAACCTCTTGCTACTCTGAGGTTTCCTTCCCTTCACCATAAAGGCTTGGCCTTGCAAATTCTCCTCCCTTCCTGACCAAATGCCAGAAGTTGGGTATCTAAAACAAACTCACTGCATCTCGGCCACCCGGTGCCAGGGAGGGCAAGGATTGAGCTTTCCCTGCCTTAGCCATGTGGAGACTTCAGTTGTGGTTGTCTGACAAGAAAATGTGGTTTTCCTGTTCCTAGGGGCTGCGGTCTTGTTCTCTTGACTCTACCAGACTGAAATGCTGTTGTAGCTACGATGATCAAAAGGCATTTTTTCTGCTCTGCTTGTTTGGCCACAGCTGCAGGAGGAGTTTCCTTGTCTTGGCACCTCTGCTGAGATCTGACTCCGGCTCTGTTTACTGGAGAGGACAAAACTGTAGCTAAGGCGCCGGCACCGCAAAGAGCTTCTGCACAACCTTGGCCCTCTCGGGAACCCTGCTTCAAGGTGCTGCTTGGGAATAACCAAATCCCTCGTGCTCTGCCGGCTCGCAGGAGGTGGTCCCTGGCGTGGCAGTGCTGCCTGAGGAGCATCTATCTGGGCAGCCCACCCTGGCTTCACCCCTAGCTGTGGTAGGCAGAGCAGGGTAGCAAGTCTGTGTAGAGAGTGATGGAAATACCTTCTGTAACCATTTTCAGCAGGGAAGTTGGTGTGGGAAGCATTTTAATTTCAGTTGTCTATTTCCAGTCTTATTTCCAAGGCTTTGGTCCTGGTGACTTTGCTTTGGAAGAGCAGTCAAGCGTGGTGAAGGACCAGGAACTTGAGCCCCAGCTCTGCGCCTAGCAAAAGAGTATGTGAAAGGAAAGGATTTTTCTGGGAGGGAGGAGTGATTGTAGGGTGCTTCTGGGAAGGCGCAGAAGTTCTCCAAGCCTGTTGGGTGTGAGCTGACAGCACTGCTAGAGAGTAAGAAGTGTTGTGGATGAGGAGCTCAGCACTCCAGGAGACTTCAGCATCTCTTGCAGTAGATGAGCTTGATGCGGTTGTAGGCTGGAGGCGGCCGGTAAGGCTAAGCCGGCTCTGCGTGGAAGGTTGCTTTGTGCAATCCTGGCTCAGCCTCTCTTTGAGGTGCCAAAGCTTCCCAACTGGCTGTGGCACGTATGTTGTGTGCCCAGAGACCTTGGCTTGGTTTGATGCTGTGTCTGTTTTGGGGAACGTTAAAAAATGTTGTTTGGAGGAGAGGAGTCTGTTCTGGGAACCATTTGATTAAATAACCCTAGGCTTCCTCTGCCCTCAGGTAGCACAGTAGTGATCAGGCCTCTCTGAGTATCCCTGTGGATTTTAGGTGTGCGGCTCACCCTAAACCCCAATGCTACAGGACTTGCATCCGTAGCAAGGTAAGGAAGTGGGCGCTCCGGTCGCAAGCAGCTCCTTCTGGATGTGGATTTATATCTCCACCGGTTGCAAAAGCGTGAGGCGCTCCTCTGCCCTCGACAATTGGCAGTGCCTGGCTAGTGGTTGGTACGGTACCACGATGGGCTCCCTTTCTAGCTTAGCAGGGAAGCGGGGAACTGCTGAAGCCATGTGAATGATAGCTGCTGTGGCCGCTGGGTATGGCCCTACTGTGTCCAGTGGCAACTCTGAGCATAGGGGTGTGGCTTCAGTATTTTTTTTTTTTTCCCCTCCTTACTTTACTTTCTTTTTCGCTAACCCTTTCCCACCACTTCAGAAGACTCAAAACCGTTTTTCCAGAAACTGGCAGGGCTCAAAGCCAGTATTTTGATTATATAAATAGGCAGGTGGCTTTTCCTTGTGCCTTGCTTCAGTATAGCACCGGCTTGTTTTCCTGGAAATCCTCAAAAAAAGCCAATTTCAGTATTGGCATAGCTATGTCATGGAAGGCAAATACAAAGCCAAAGTGGCCTCTGAGCTACAGAGTATGGCAAGACCCCAAACAGCAAAATCCCATGTAGCAGCAAGTATTCAGGCAAATGTGTTCCCGACTTCCCTTTTGAGAGAAAAAAAAATGGCAATAGTTGCTGCCTTTGTGTCACATAGTCCCCTCCTCGCCTGCCTTCCATGCCCTGTAAAAGTTAATTCATTACTGTTTTTAAAGGACTGCGTTTCTCTTACTGCCAAATGCCACCGAGGTACCCTGTGCTTTGGTTAGATCTGCTTGTTTGCTTTCCTTGTTGGCAGTGTGCTGTGACATGGACTTCTTCAGGGCAGTAGTAATAATAATTTAAAAAAAACCAAACAAACCCACAAAGCAAGCAACCCTCCAACCACACAAAATGCAAAGCAACAAAATGTAGAGCCTTACCGACACTGGCTACAAGGAAAACTGGATTTCTAGTAGGTCACCGGCCTGTGCAAGGGGTTTTGGTTTTTTCCCCTCATGTCATAGGTTTTTTTGAGTCTGAACTGTCGCATGAAAATGCTTTTTGTGTCCTGGTACACTTTTCTGGGTTCTGGTAGTTTGGTACAATGCCTGAAATAAATTGGGCTGCCAGATCGGCTTTGTAGGACCTGAGGAGGATCCCTCCCTCTCCAAACAGGCAATTCAGTACTGAAACTTTCTGTACATTTTCTTCCTGCCCCTCCTCATTCTTTTAAAATCGTAACCGCAAGGAAAGCCTCAGTTTGCTGAAGTGTGGGGTGAATGAATGCAGTGACCGACGTGGTGCTGAACTCCTGAGATGCTTCTGCAAGGAAACCGCCTCCGAAGGCGGGCTCCGGGAAGGCAGCCAGCTCCCATTCCCATCGGAGCTGGCGTGTGGGTGGAGAAGAGGTTTGCTGAAGCCACTTCACCTGCTCACAGAGCAGCAAGGGGTCTGCCCTGCTGTGGAAAGTCCCAAAAAACTGAATTTCTGGTGGGAGGCAGCAGGCTTTCTGAGCATTTTGCTTTGCTCCTACTTGCTCCTCAGGGCTGCTCTGGATGCCGATCTGCTTGCAGCTACCCTCCTCCTTGCACACTGTGTTGCACAAGCCCGTGCACAATCCCTTTCTGCTGGGCTTGTGACAGCCGTGCCTGTTTGGGGGGGTGGGGTGGGGTGGGGGGTGTTCCTGCTGCTTTGCAGCTCCTGTGTGGGGCAGGGCTGGCTGTCCTGCGCTGTGCAGGGTGAGGCTTCCCCTTGATGTGGGTGAAGAGGTTGAGCAACGCAGCCCAGAAGGCTCTGATTCAGCCTTCTCCTCGCTCTTGCCAATTACTGTGGCCCTTCTAATTTTCTTGTCCACAGCATCTTCTCTTTAATTCTTTTTTTTTGTTTGTTTAAAAGATAATTTGAAGAGTTGCAGTCCAGCTGTCTTCCTAACCTGCCATGCTTAGAATGGACTACATGGGAGACAGAAGTGGGCTGGTAGAAATTTAGGAAGCTGATGTTTAATTGCGATTCTCTCCCTGGAGAGCGGACCCTCTGTGTGATTGGGGTATCTCATATGTGGGACTGAGCCTGTACTGGATTTGCATCGGAAGGAAAAATAGCTGGGCTTTAATTTTCAGGGCAATGATGGTCGCTCATTGCAGCTTAAAAGCTTTATTGTGTTTGGATTTTGGGTGTGTGTGCCAGTGAATTGGTGCAGTAGGTTATTTAGTGAGGGGATGGAAGGGCTAGTGGGTGGGAAGAGCTGGCATCCTGATGATAACGTTCTCTGTGGGGTCCAGGGAAAATATGTATGTATTAAAATAAATTATTCTCTCATGTGATGCATTGTGCTTTGTCCTAACAGAGCTAGCTGGTCAAGGGAGCACCTCCCAGGCGCTTCCCGTTGCTGGGATGGAAGTCCCTATGCTGCCTGAAATGAATGCAGTGTATTAGCAGAGTATAACTCTCTTCATCTTTATCTTTTTGTTTTTAGCTGATCCTAGTTTTCCAAATGTTGCATTTTGAGATGAAACTCTATGGAGTTTTATCTTCCCAGGAAGCAGACATGGAAAAATTCGGTCATGTTTGAATGCAGTTAGAAGGGGGATACATGCTGCTGCCCATGACTTCTTTTATGAAATCTTCTTTTTAAGCTGCAGCAAATTCACAGCAGAAATCAGAAGTTTGGCAGGGAGAAGTAAACCAGCTTTCACTTGTTATGTGTCAGCGCCTACATGTGTGTGGCAGTAGGTTAGTCTGTACTACTTCATTAAAGGAAGATTATTTCCTTGATTAAACAGTGGCTTTTTATTCTGTATTGGTAGCTACGTGTTTAAATGAGAGTTGCTTTTAACAAACCTGATAGGAGGAAATACGAAGGACCAGCACCTGGAAAGTAAAGCTTCCTTAAGATGCTCTAGCTGGATGCGAAAGACCACACCAAACAGTCCCAAAGATGGAATTTGCTTCAAAAGCGAAATTCATCATCTTAAAGGTACACAGGTAATGAAATATATGGTGCTGCACCATAGTACTGACTGATGAAGGTACACAGTGAACAAGTCCTGGTTTGTTCTTCTTTCTCATAATCTCATGAATGGGCTTGCATCTACGCTTAATTCACTGATCAGTGGGAGGGGGGCAGCTGGAGAATGAGGACTGCAGAGGGTGTGTGTGTGTAAGTTACTGGGGCGTGATGCAAAAGTTTAATATTAGCACAAGACACAGGAAAATTTAAATTACTCCTCTGGGCACGCGTGTTGAATCGGTGGTAGTGCTGAGAATTGAATTTAGGTTTTAATTTGTTCATGTCTTGTTTTCCCACGTTACCATCCTTGTAATGTCTTCTTCCTATGTTGTAACATGCATGAGAATAGTTGGTCGCTTTCCTTAGGAGAGGCTTACTTAGTTGGTAAGTGCAAACTTTACAATTAACTGGCAACAAATATGTTGGCAGTTCCCTTATAATTTTTGTGGGTTCAAAATGAAATCTAAGCGTGGGTTCTTGGCAAACTCCAGCTGGCTGAATCAGTGATCTTGGGGATTCGCTGAGAATACTGCTGCCAGCCGGACGCCACACTGGGGCATGGAGCCAGAGCAATGGGGAGAGAGCCATGCCCTAGATCCTGCGTGTTTTGCTGGCTTTTTTTTTTTTTAAGCAACATAGCTCTGGCTTGTTTTGAAATACCATCCTATTTGTTAGCCGTCCTATTTGTTAGCAGCAGTGCCTACAGACATCTCTCTCTCTCTGTTGTTGAAATGATTGCAAAGGAAGATACCTCTGAGTTGAGCCTTTCCTGCTTGCTGGCGCCTGTGCTGTTTTGTTCCTGTGCGTCTTCATTTTATGTAGTGGCATCCCTTGGGGGGGGGGGGGGGGTGCATGTGTGTCACTTCGTCTTACTCTGTCCCTTGCCTGGGATTTAACAAGTGATACTGAGGTAATCCCCTCTCCGGCAGCCCTACTCCTCAGGCAGTGATTTTTATCTTGCTGTGAAAGCTGAAGAGATTTTGGGCTCTTGTCAGTGCTCCAGATGGAAGAGATCTGAGGAGCTGTGAGGTGCAGCTGAAAATGACTCAAAGGGAAAAGCATCCGTCCGGAGCTGGTCCCTCCATCGAGGCTGGCCAGCTACAGCAAAAGCAGCCTGGTGCTCGGATCCTCAGCCTGGGCAAGGTCTCTGCGTCGCAGCTGGCCCCCGCTGCTGAGGCAGGCAGAGCTCTTGTTCTGTGTTTTTCCTATACTGCACGTGGTCCAGTGCTTCAGTTTACGTCCTGCCCTTGTGTAGGGATTTTCTGTCATCCTCCTATGGAGGATCTTGCATATCAAGTGAAATTTCAGGTCCTAGGGAGAGCAATTAATATTCTGCATATTGTACAATTCTGTGGGCGTGACAACCCTGTTCCAAATAGTGTAGCATTTTATTATTATTACTATTTTTTATTTTAAGGAAACAAAATAACTTGTTGCATTTTGGGGGGGTTTTGTCTTGTGGGGTTTTTTTTCTTTCCCTAGCATCCAGCGAGCTGCACTGGTGGTTCTGGAAAATTACTACAAAGACTTCACGGTCTACAACCCAGCCTTGTTAACAGCCTCCAAATCCCGTGCAGCCAAGCACATGGCTGGCCTGAAAGTCTACAATGTTGATGGTAGGTGGGGTGAAATGCAGTTTCTGAGATTGGGTGGGATGGGGAGGGGCTGGGTTGGCTTTATGCTTTGTTATGCACACATTCTCACCTTTTTGCTTTGCCAAATCCTTGTCTCTTGCTGGAAATCTTCCTAACAGTGCTGAGTTTGCCGGTTCCAGATGACTTTACAGATGCGTTTAGCCCACAATAAGGCTTTTGTCTTTGCCAGGTGAAACGGCCAAGTTTTGGGTCAGGCTTAATTATTACGGGGCTTGAGGAGCGCTTGTCGGCACCGCTGCTTGTTTTAGGCAGCCTCTGCTTTTTGTCACCCTTGGGTCATCTCCTTGGTTGTGCTAGTACAATAAACACAGCTTTTAACCTAAATTAATTCCTCAGTCGGTTTACCATGGCACTTCCACAGGCAGCCTTCAGGAAAGTGAAGGAGGTTGATACCAAGGTGGGAAGCAGCAGCAGCCTTAGCAGTAAATTAGCTGTGCCTGGCTTATGCACGGACGTGCTCCCAAGTCATCATGATTCTAAGCAGTTCATGGAAATTCAGAGACAGATAACTATCCCTCTTTGCCATTCTTATAAACTCATTTCAAACTTTTGGGCTTTAAAGAGGCCTGTGGGAGGATGGATAGGTGGATCCCCGTGGATGCTGAAAGCACTGAAAACTGGACTTAATCATTTGACACTCTTAAACCCTGTCAGTGAAAGCCAGGCTTGATAAGCAGGCTGTGCCCAGCCATCACAGCCTTTATAAATGCGCGCATTCCTTTGATGGAAGAGCTGAAGTTGTGTAGGGAAGCTTTTATGGTGAAGGACGGATGAAGTCCTGTGACAAGGTATGTGGTAAGGCACATCCTGCCCCTGAATTCGTTAGTATTGCAAAGGTTTTGAGAGCTGGAAGGGAGAAGGGACTTAGCTGGGCAAGGTGGCTCTGCGTGCAGGGTGTGGAGAACAAAACAGGAAGAATATCTGTCACATGGGAGACCATGAGCCAGGATTGTTTTACCTTCAAAACGGCTTCAGTGCCTTATGGGTTTGGGGTGGTTTTTGGGTGTCCTGGTTTCAGCTGGGATAGAGTTAATTTTCTTCACAGAAGCTAGCATAGTGCTGTGCTTTGGATTTAGTGCTAGAAGAATGTTGATAACACGCTGATGTTTTTTAGTTGTTGCCAAGCTGTGCTCAGACTGTTCAAGGACTTTTTGAGCTTCTCCTGCTCGGCCAGGTGCATAACAAGCTGGGAGTACAGCACAGCTAGGACCCAAACTGTCCAAAGAGCTATTCCATACCATATAACGTCATGCTCGGGGGGGGGGTTTGGTGGGTCGGTCGGTCGCGGGGAGAGTGATCGCTGCTCGGGTACTGATCGCTGCTCGGGACAGGCTGGGCATCAGTCGGCGGGGTGGTGAGCAATTGCATTGTGCATCATTCGTTTTGTATATTCTGTATATTTTGTATCATTCTCATTATTACTATTATTATTATTTTCTCTTATTAAACTGTCTTTATCTCAGCCCTCGGCTCTAACCTTTTTCTCCTTCCCGATTCTCTCCCCCATCCCACTGAGGGAAGGGGGGGGAGTGAGCGAGCGGCTGCGTGGTGCTTAGTTGCCAGCCGGGTTAAACCACAACATTGGGTTTGGGGGTTTTTTTGCATTTTTGGTGACTTCAGAAGTTTCAAAGACCTTATTCTAAATGTTTCCCCAAACCTGATGCAGCACTCCCAAGTCCACAAAATTAATTGGAGGCTTAGATCCTTACAGTGAGATGTCCCCGTCCTGACAGAGGAAGAGTGGAGGGAAGCAGGGGGGAGGGAGAGGGGCAGGCGTGCTCATCCTCTGTCCCATGCTGCCTGGAGTGAAGAAGCTCTTGGGTGGGAGAGGGTGAGGAGAGGTGGAAGCAAACAGACCTGCTTTGCACTTTTTCTGGAGGTGAAATCTTTCATTCCAGCTGCTCGCCCTCAATGAGGCCTGGTGTGTGGAAAGTGAGGGCTTCCCCATCCCACGGGTGTCTTCAAACCGAATGCCCCGCCGGGCTGGCTGAGGGACATGCCATTCTGGTTACCAGCGGGCTTCCTTTCTCCTGCGCTGCAGCATCTCTTCAGGAGGTGGCAGGGTGTCCTGCAGGTCCTGCAGCACCTTCTAGGATGCTGGGGCTCCCAAGCTTGGAGGAAAAACTGCTGGTCTGGTAGCGTTAGTAGTTTAGGAACTGCAAGCTCACAAAACTTTTGTTGGAAGAGAAGGAACCAGAAGCAAGCTCCAGATGTGGCTGGCAGACCTTTCCAAGCGTCAAGCTCATGAGCCTGCCAAGGCCTGAAAACTTCTGGGGCAGTACCGGTTCCCTGGGCTGTTCCTTGTGCAATGCCACCGCCTTTGCAGACGTGGAGAGGCTCAGGCTTAGAGGCACATCCTTAAGAAGATTCTCATCCATTTTACGAAGCAGAGTGTTGTTCTGGCTGCAGCTTACCATGGCATCCTGACAGTCTCTTACACCCTCAATGTGAAAAGACAGTAATGCTATTAAGGCAGCCTAATTTGTTGGCAGCTTTTGTATTTGATACTGGAGCAGCCAGGAAGGAAAAACATCTTGCTGTAATCTCTCTTGTACAGAGCAGGGAGGCTCACCTTCAAAAACAGGATTTTCAATTGCCAGGCGTAGTTAATACAGCAAATCACAGTTCTAACCCAAATTTGGGAACTAGTGTCTCCCTTGAGTCATATCCTCCATTTCAGGGCTGTCAAACACAGTCTGAAGTGTTTAGACTCTTAAGAAGCCGTCTGTGTGCATGCCCATCCTTCCCACTGCTGAGCCTGAGGCTTCTGTCTTGGAATCTGGTTTGTGCTTTTCAGGAAAAAATTAAAAAGCTGCCCTTGCATGAGCAGAACAATTTTAAGCGTGTCTGTGCAATTGAGTGGCCTTAACCACTGCCAGTGGAAAGTGTGGGCTTTCGGAGCAGTTAGTCAGAAAAGCAGCTCTTGGTGGTTTGGAGGCTGTTCATGGTTTTGCCTTTTTCCCGTCTGGGTAGACCCACCTCTGTCCTCTATCTAGATTAAAGGGTTGGTAGACTCTTTTGGGGTAACAATTCCGCCCCCCCCACCCAAACAGCCAGCACTGTGAGCTTCACGGGGGAACCGCAGAACCTACTACTGCATTTTAAGGTCACTAGCTGAGGTCCTGCAGTAGACAGCTCTGTCACTTGTCTGGGTGTGAGAGCAGACTGCAGCTTCCCTGCTCCTGGAGCTGCGTCGGATCTGTTAACAGAAGCACTAATGGCAGGTGCTGCTCTGGGAGCCTTGAGGAGCTACAGCTACTCTTGTACATGGACCTCCCCTACTGCAGGACTTGCTGCTCTGACAGCATCTGCCCTTCTGGAAAACCCTATGCTTTGTCTAGAGGTGACCCTGCTGCCTCTGCAGCCTGTTTATCTTCCCTGCATGTAACTGCCTGGAGTTTGGCTTTCGTTCATTCATCTCCATGTCTCTTGATGTTCTTGTTTCTTTCTCCTCTTTGCAACTCCCCACTTCTTGGTGCTCTCACACTGTCATGTTGCTGAAATGTGGTGTGTCCCAGCTGCCCTTGCCTTCAAACTGAAAACGTATATAATGGGTGGTAAGTTGCATCCTTGGCATGTGCACCTCACCTCTGCCTTTCTGTACGTTGCGCGAGATCCTTCATCCCAACTAACTTCCCTTGTCCGCAAGCCAAAGCCCCCTCTGCAAGCTTGTGCTGTCTGGCGGGGTTTCTGTCAGAGCCCCTGAGGACCCGGGAGGGGTTTATAGGCTCGGCTGCGAAGGCTGGAGCTACAGAGCACTTGTGACAGATGCCCTGGGGTGCTGGTCTGTCCCAGCCCCAGTCCTGTGGCAGTAACGCCACCTTTTTTCTTTCCTTTTTGCTCGTCCTCGCCTCCGAAGGCCCGGGTAACAACGCCTCGGGGCAGTCCCGTGCCATGATTGCAGCTGCCGCCCGCCGCAGGGACTCCAGTCACAACGAGCTCTACTACGAAGAGGCCGACCATGAGCGCAGAGTGAAAAAGCGCCGTGCAAGGTAAAGCTGTCCCCTTCTCGGCACTGCGAGGCTCAGTCGCGTGGGGCTTGCCGAGCCTGACGAGATGGGGGGGGGCCTGCGATTAAGGGGCTGGGGGTTAGCTGTAAATGTGTCGCAGCAAAGCAGCGTATGAAACCTAGATGCACAAGGGACGGTGGCAGCTTGCAACTGGAATTATCTGAAGAACATGCATAAAGCAGAGCTCATGTTTATTATGCTGGATAAGCTAATGCAATGTCACGGATTAGGGAACAGTCCAGCGTGTGACAAATATGTAGTTACTCGCTGTAGGAAATCCCATTATTTCCCCCATGCCCAGGCTTGTCATCTCGGCTCAAGTAATCCAGGGAGAGGATCGGCAGAGCACTTGGTGTTGCCTGTCCACGGGCGAGGAGAATATTTGTGTTTGCAAATGCCGAAAAGGGGCAGTTTGCCCTTTTCAAGGAGTTGGGGAGGAAAGACTTGACCAGAACGGGTTGCATTTCATTTTGGAACATAGGTATGTCTTCTGCCAGTCATACTTAGGCTTCAGAGTTGATACTTTGTTGAGGTGACCCGAGATAGTCCCTCTATTTGCTCCGGAGCCTAGTTACAGCTTGTGCTTAACATACCTAACAGTTTGAAGCGAGTTGCTTATGCACGGGCACCCCTGCACTGAGCTGTGTTTGGAAGGAATGTGTCATAACTGGAGGGAGCTGGCTTGTTTTGTTTTTTCTTTTTGCAGTTTATATTTCATTGGGAAAGTGCTGGCACAGTGTCTGCCGTCCCCCCCACCCCCCCAGCCTGCTTCGGTCTGACCTGTGCTCCATAGCCTCTGTCTTTTGGGCTCCCTCCCAGCCTCGGAGCAATAGGAACTTAAACTTTCCTTTCCGTGCAGCATAGCATCCTAACTCGGGCACATCTCCCTTGCTTGCTGAGTTTGGTTAGAACAGCTGCTTAGTCAGAGGAAAACCATCAGTCACTAGAAGATCAGGCCAGATGTTTCAGAGGAGGAAGGTCAGAGCTGCAACAAAAAGACTTGAGGAGATTAGAAACTGATTTCCAGCTCCCCCAAAGTCAAATTAAACAAAACGGGCAGGGGTCAGGGCATCTCGTGCTGTTCCTCTTGTGTAGTCTGAATGCGGTGTGTTATCCCTCTGCTTGTCACGAGCAGCCTCCCCTGGCTTTAAGGTGCTTTGGGTATGGAGGGCAGCGTGGAGAGTAGCTGGTGACTCGAGTGGAAATCTAGTGTGAAACAAGCCCTGTCTGGAGGGGCGAAAGACTTTTGTTGGGTGACTCTTCCATTATCATTGCTTTTTTTCCTCGCTGACTGCAGCGTAGCCCCTCGCTTGTTATTTAGTACGGGGCTAACTTGCATCTGTTTGCCTTCTTATGGTCTGCTCTTGGTGTTTGCTCACCTGTGCCAACACAGGAACGGTTTGCAGAGGATGTCTCTAGCTGCAGCGTTAGGCGTGAAGCCGGGAGCCCCGTCCCTTTTCAGTGGAGGGGTGCAGGGCAGTCATTCGGCAGCAGAAGGTTCTGTACGCAGTTGATGTAAATGTTTGTGAGCACAGAGAGGCGCGGAGCAGCCTGTGTCCTGGGTCACGCTAGTTTATAGCCAGCCCCTTCCTGACTGCTTGCCCGTCCTTAGGCTTCATACTGTGGTACTGTATGCTGGAACAGTTGTTTTCAAAGACACGCATTAAACGCAAGGGCAGCTGTGTCTTGTTTGAGTCATGGAGCTGATGTTTATGCTGTGTTGGCAGAACAGAGTACAACGCTCAGGCTTTTAAAGTCTTAATCCTGGTTTATGACCCTCAGTTGCTGGATGTCTTGGGCGAGGAAAGAAAAGCTGCTGTCTACCCTTCAGACTGTCAGTAGAGAAGATTTTATTTAAATTGTATGATGGCAGGCAGTGAGTTAGTGGCAGAGATGGGAATAGGAGCTCGTAAATCCTGACTCCCAGGCTTAACCACAGACCCACCTTACCTTTCTTGTTGTGACTCTTACTGTCCTGATTTTCCTTCTACAGGCTTGTGGTTGCAGTAGAGGAGGCTTTCACTCACATCAAACGCCTCCAGGCAGAGGAACAGCAGAAAGCTCCAGGAGAGATGATGGACCCCCGAGAAGCAGCCCAGGCAATCTTCCCCTCCATGGCAAGAGCTCTGCAGAAGTACCTTCGCACCACCCGCCAGCAACAGTACCACAGCATGGAGAGCATCTTGCAACACTTGTCCTTCTGCATCACCAATAACATGACACCAAAGGTAATGCTTTTTCTAACGTTGGTGCAGGAAGGAGGGAGAAGGGGATGGCACACCTGTGTGTGCAGGCAGAACAGAAAATTGTCGGAGGAGGCGAGTGGAGGTTTTCATAGTTGCAGTCTGTGATACGATCAGTGCATTGTAGGTTGCATCAGGTCTTAAAGGGAAGTAATGTTTCCTCTACAGCATCATGCACCTCTCTTTATCTGAAAGTACCTATGAGATAATTGTTCTCCTATCCAGTTCAGCAAAGGGAATACCAAGGAAGTGTCCCGGACAGTGGCCTTGAGCCATGAGTCACAGGGTATTCTCTCAACTGGCTCATGGTAGCAGCGTGATGCAAGTGACAACCTGAAGGATTTTTTTTTTTTTGGTGCCCTCTGCAGTGCTGCATTTTGGACTGCTAATTATCGCCTAAACCCTTGTCTGTCTGACTGTTTCTAATTCGTGGGCTGCTTGGTCAAATGTCAGTTTGACACTTTGTGTCCTGACTACGGCTGTTGATTTGGAGACACAGGGAGGGACTGAATGATGAGGCAAACAGGTCACACGAGCCTCCTCCTGCTCTCCACCTTCCCCTCTAAAAACACCCTACAATCCTAGAGAAGGGTTAGAAATGCGAGGATTTACTCCTGGGCATTTACCCAGGACTTACTATGTGAAGAGTAGAAATGCTGTCAAGAGATGGGGCTTAGCACCCTCCCACTGGGGTCCACCTGGGACCTTGCCGAGGTGTGCAAGGGGGAATTCTGCTGCCACTGAGATTGCAAAGGAGACTTCAAAACACAAGCAACATTAGACTGTGTTCCCTGTTCTGTTTTCAGTTTTGCAGCCCCAGTCAAGCTGCAAATGTGGTAACCTCTGCTTTCCACCTTAGCTTGGCCTGAAGAAGGCAGGGGGGCAGCTATCCCATCTGCCTGTCTGGGACTGCAGTTTTGGGATGGCTTATGGGGCTAGTAGGGGAGAAATGACCTCTACCTGCTGCCGGACAGCAGTGCTGACAGCCGAGGTCGGGGCTATAACTTTGCAGGCTTGCTGGGATGGACTGAAAGAGGATCTCGTGGTGGTTGTGTCTGCTCCTGGGGTCTGAAAAGGTGGGAGGGACTGGGAGGAGGATGCCTCCTGAAGCACAGAAGCTGAAACCACTTGAAGCGTGGCAAGCCCGTGCTCGTGGAGCTGTAGCTGGGGAAAGGAAGAGAGCATCGACGCAGAGCAAGCTGTGGGGCCAGCGCTAACGCGTGTCCCTCTCTCGGCAGGCATTCCTGGAGCGTTACCTCAACCCAGGCCCAACCCTCCAGTACGACAGGGATCGCTGGTTCTCCAAGCAGTGGACGCTTGTCAGCGAGGAGGCGGTCACAAGCGGGTTACAAGATGGCATTGTTTTTGTCCTCAAGTGCTTGGACTTCAGCCTTGTTGTTAATGTGAAGAAAATCCCCTTCATCAAACTCTCCGAAGAGTTTATAGACCCTAAATCTCATAAATTTGTCCTCCGCTTACAGTCTGAGACTTCAGTCTAAGGGATTTTGAGGGTGGGTTGTTTGGAGATTTTTTTTTTTTTCTATATCGTGCTTTTGGGTTTAATTTCCCCAATGCTGACTGAAACTGGCAGATGATGGACCAGTAATATTTGACCATCTGCACTTTATTTGGAAAGGGGAGGGGGGAGTTGGGATATCTTATCTAGAAAGAAATATCTTAAGAGGCGACAGGGTGACTTGGCTCGGTTAGCTCAGCCTTTGAGACAGAACAGATTTTTTTTTTTTCTTTCTCCCCCCCCTTTCCAAGCGTACTGTAAATCTCACGCTCTCTTTCTCCGCATGATTGCAACGTCGGTATTTTTGTTGGAGCGCTGCCTTACACAGTGTGTGTGCCTGCGCTTTTGTGTCTCAGAAACAGCTACAGGTAGCAAAAGCAGAGAGCGTGTTGCTCACATTGCCACTATAGAAACCTGCTAACATGGGGGGGGCGGGGGGTGTGTCATTGCAGTCCCTGTTCACTCGGGGAGGAGAGGGTATCAAAGGGTGGGTGTGAGAGGGCTGCTTCTGTGAGCCACCTAATCCGGAGAGTGAAGACTTACTCTTCTCCTCCTCTCCATGTGCCCTCTTCTGCCAGTGCCGGACCTGTACGAGCATAGTGGGATGGGTTTGCTCTCTGTGTCTCTGAAGCTGCTTGCCTCGAACTGGATCAGCCCATCTTGCAGCAATTCAGTTTTTTTGTTTGCGTTTGTTAACAGTGCTTTTCAGTGAAACTCTTCTGCGTGACCCAGCTCTCTCTCACCTGCTCTCCTCTCTCCTGCTGCTGCCTGTGTCGGGCACTCCCAAGGCTCCCTGTTTCTGTCCCCTTCTGTCTGGCTTTCCGAATGCGTTTCTCCAGCCACGGTCCCCTCGGGGTCTGCTTTACTGCTGCTTCCTCTTGCACCTGCAAGGGCGGTGTATTTGCACTGGGACAGGGTAGGTAAGCAGCTGGCTCCTCCTCAGATCAATCACAGACCCTCCCTGTGTCTGACAGCCTCTTTGAGGGGAAAGGGGGTGCTGGCAGGAATGTACCTCTCCCTTTCCAGCTGGCTTCAAGTGCGTCTGGAGGAAAGATGGGCAAAAGCATTTCCCTCCTTGAGGAGAGGAGCCAGGGAAGGGCTGACCTCTGCCACTTGCTTTGGAGAACTGCTGTGCCCTGGAAACACTGCGGCGCGTCCTTCCCCACCGTATGCCTTCAGCTATAGCTAAGAAATACCAAACTATGTCTGAATGTTAAAAATCTGCCTGCCTCTCTTGGCCTTTCTGTACTGCAGGAGTTTCTGTTCGGTGCTGGGATCTGCTCCCACGAGAGATGCGTAGCTCTTGAATTGCAGTTTGGTTTGTTCGGCTGCCTTTGCCCATCGGTGCAGCTTTTGTGTGTGACTTCTGTCGACTGAGATTCGTGGAGTTTTGGAAGGTTTGCTTTTAATGATGAGCCTAAATGGGTGTCTGAAGTCTGATTACCGGCACAGGGCATCGCATGACTCTGGAGCCAGCTCCGAGGCCAGCAGTGACCTGCCTTCAGTCACGTCCCTCCGAGATGCCCCCAGCTCTGTGGCGGTGGATTTTCGTGTACGAATGCAAATGCTGGATTCATTCTCCCCAGTCTCTTGCCATGCAAATGTCTCTGTTGGGCTGGAGCTAACCCGCTCTCCATACGGATGTCTTAACACAGAGGGCCCCGATTCGGCAAGGTACATAAGCCAGTGCCTTTCACTGCCAGGGTGCATCATCTTCCGAGGGGGCCTGTGGCAGCCCTTCCTGTCCCCTTTGGCTTTCCCCAGGCCTTCCCTGGGTTCCTTCACCAGCTTGTGGGGCTGCCCCCTGCTCCCACCGGCACGAGGTGGCCCGGCTAAGGCCAGGGAGTGGGTCTCTGCCGGTCTTGCATGTCATGGCTGGTGTGAGCTGGCCAGCACCCACCGCGAGCAGGGGGGGAGCAGCCCCTTCCAGCTTCAGCAGCACTGGAGCTGCATGTTCAGCAGCACCTGCAGATAGTTCTCGTGGGATCGAGGGAGCACCCTGCTGAGCGAGGGTCCAGAGCGGCGATTCCCCCCATCCAAGTGACACCTGCAATCTCCTGCACCTCTCCTAGTCATGGGAGTCACCTGGATCCTGTCTTCTCCATGTAATCTGCCAGG
Organism: Gorsachius magnificus; assembly: GCA_034008185.1. Classification (NCBI taxonomy): domain Eukaryota; kingdom Metazoa; phylum Chordata; class Aves; order Pelecaniformes; family Ardeidae; genus Gorsachius; species Gorsachius magnificus. The sequence goes on from CM067081.1 coordinate 129,263,225, forward strand.
CATGGTTGTGAAGAAACCAGATGGCATGGTGCATGACGGGATTGGGCTGCCAGGTCCCTTAAAAGATGGGAAGTAGGTAGAGTTTTTCCCTTCCCTACGTTTAGTGTTTGGGTTTCTTTCTAGGTCAGGCTTTCTGGTAGTCTGTACAGGGACTCCTCTATTGACTGTGGCCTTCGCAGTATTTCATTTTGAAAAAGCAGATTATTTTATTCCCTCCTTAAAAAAAAAAAAGGGGGGAGCATGTATGTAGTATGTCACACCTTGGCTCGCCTAAAGATGCACGTGTCTGGCTTTTATGTTGTGCATAACCAGCAAGGTGGGAGAGACTGGGAGTAGCTTGGGAGACTATGGAGCACTTAGGCCTGTGTGGAGGCCACTGCCTGTGGCTGAACTGGCTCCTCTCTGTGAAGCCAGAACAAGAACCACCTTGCCAGGGGCTTGGGTGTGCCCTGTGTGTGAGAGCACCCTGTCTCAGGCACCTCTGCAAAACTTCCTTGCTTTCCCAGGATTTCCATCCCCTTTCCTTTTCCCTCCCCTGCGAGGGGAGTTGTCTGATGGTATCTGCTCAGGAAACTCATGTCTTAATCGCGTTAAATCCTTGAACACATGGAGAACCAGACGGAAGCGGCCTGTGCTCACTCCGGGTCTGCTTCCTCATCTGTGTGCTGTGGATCAGCGCTGCCTTTTCCGCCTGCCACCGAAAAGGGCGCTGTCAACGGGGGCCAACTCCGACCTTAAACGCTCTCCCGTGTGTCAGCAGCGTGAGTGCTTTGCCTGAAGAAATCTGAAGGAGAGAGCTCGGCCTCTCAGTCGGTCTCTTTAGAGATGCAACCTGCTTAGGGGTGGGGACAGACTAAAAGGGGAATCGGGATTCCAGAGTATTCCTTTTTTTTTTTTTTAATGACATTTTATTTTTCAGGGTCTCTCTTGTTTCCCCTCTTTGTGCAAAATCAGGGGACCACTGTCATACCTACCTCACTGGGGTGTTGTGAGGCTAAGCTCAACTTGTCCTCGAGCGCTTTGAGATCCACAGATGGATCTGTGGCATCTATAGGAATTCAGGCTCTTTATAAAAATACTGAGTGGTGAGAGCAGACTGGTCTGTTTAACTCTGTTTATAGCCAGCTAATGAGTAAGAATCGAGTCACAGAGAATGAAGCTCCCATCCAAATCCTGCAATCCTTGCTTCTGCAGAGCTTGCCAAGAGCTGAGCATAAATAAGGCTTGCAGGGTTTGCCAGCCAAGCGCAGGCTGTTTTCCTCCCCATGCCTCTCCTATCCCGCGTTGTCTCCTTGCGCATATTCTCCCTCCTTTCTCCCAGCCTGGATGCTTGTACCTGACTGGGAATTTGGTTTTTTTATAGAACTCAAGTGGTTTATAAGATGACCCTGTTTGTGGTGAAGTGGACAACGTTCCTTGCACCGGACACCCCTGACTAAAGGCCGAACCATTCGATGGGGCACCGCGTTGCCTAGCCAGGAGTGGTGCTGCCACACTCCTCTCTTCCACGTTGGTAGTTTGGTTTTTTTTTTTCCTGTGACTCTCAAGATGCTGCTTAGATACTTTAAAGGCTGTGTTTTTGCTCTCACTTGTTACTGCCTAAATCCAAAACCATGCCGGGATCTTCCAAAGCCAGATGCAGCTAAGACTTTCAACTCTTGTGGAGCAGATGGGAAATGGCTGTGGGTTTCCATGAAGGCCGTCTCTCTCTTTCATGGCTAAGGAGTGAAAGATTTGGATTTATTGCAGCTTCTAGGAGTGGTGGGGCAGTACTAGACCCTTAATACCTCACCAGTCCTGTAACTAGGCTTGGGCAAAGGTGGTTAGCACATCTGTTATCTTCTGATTGCCGTGAGGCTGCAGCCATCCTCGTGTAGGCTCTGTGGGGCTGCCCCGGGTCTCAGACTCCTTGCCCACGCATGGGAGCAGAGCAGGCAGCGCTTTCAGGAGTGTAAGCATTTTGGCACTGCCCTCCGCAGCGTACCAGTTCCTGACCCAAGCCCCCGTGGTCAGCTTGGGGAAGGGGGGGGGGGGCTTCTCTCACCTTGTGGAGGGGAGACGCTGCCACCCGCGCACCCCCATAGGCACAGGGGAGCTGGGGTGGGATGCACCGTGCACGAAAGGGTGACGAGAGGCAGCTTGCTCCTGCTTCTGGGGTTGTCCTGGGTGCCTAATGAGAGCAAACCCCACTGAAGGGGGACACTGAGGAGGAGGGCACATCTGATTTCAGCCCCTGCTAGCTATTTCTCTGACTTCTGCCTCTCAAACAGTCACTCCACCTCCAGCTCCCATGTTCCCTTCCCTTGTGTTTTTCCTGAAGTTCCCTCATGAGGCAGAACAAGTATCCACTGGGATGGGGGGTGCTGAGGCTGCAGCTTGGAGTTTGGAGGCAGCTCATGATAAGGCCCAAGTTTGGGGGAGGTCTGAACAAATCCCAGCCCTCGCAGAGCCTCTTAACCTTTTCCTTCGGAATGGGGATCTCCACGCAAAGCCTTGGGAATCGGCTGTTGCCAAGTATGCCAAAAGCTGCAGGGAAGCAGTTTCTGAAGCTGGCCCTGCATTTAAAAGTCTTGTTTGAGATGTGCTCATTCCCAACACATGCTGCTGAAGAAACTGGAAAGAGCCGTACCACCCTAAACATGGAAACCTATTCCAGCCAATTTCATCTTGCTTACCAAAACTTGTAGATCTGCCCTTTTCAAAGGTAAAACAAAAATCTTGCAGCCTTTTGCAAAAACGCTGTGGTCTGGTCCCAGGCTGTGCTATTCACTGGCACTCGGTTCTGCCCTGCTGCATGAGAGCTGTTCGGGAGATGTGTGCGCTGGTGTCTGTTTTCTCATTCAGCCCGTGTGTTCGGATGCTTTTTTGCCTTAGAGGTGTCAGCGTTACACATGTCTAAGGCCTCAAGCCGGGCTTGGTAGCTCAGTGTTTAAACTGTGTCAAGAAGGAAGCGCTCTTGGGATTGAGCTGTTGGGGATTTTTTTGGAAAAAAAAAAAAAAAAAAAAAAAAAAAAATTAACACACACACACACACACCCCCCAAATTTCTGTTCTAAAAGAGATGGCTTTGGGCCATGAAGTCTCCTACAGGAATATGCATCCTCCTGCGTTCAGGCTGCTGCCTCCGATAGACGATGACCAAAAGTTGCCGTTTCTGACAGCTGCTCTGCGACTGGTGCAGATGGCTTCGGGATGCTCCTGAGCCGGGTCCCCACCGCACCGCTGGTGTTACCTGCCCCTCTGCTGCATCCCTCCAAGAGACTGCGTTTTTATAAACCCTGCAACACACTGAATCCCCGCAGGCAGCCGGCAGCCAGCCCTGCCCTGCGTGTGCTCTGCCAAGAGGGGGAATCCTTCCTTCCCTCCGGCTGCTTCCCGGGCACCTCTCACCAGCGCCTGACGATGCTTGGGGGTGTCTCCTTGTGTCCACGGGGGGACACGGTGGCTGGCTGCCCACACAGGTGTAACTGTGAAGGAATCCTACGCTCTTCTGTGCCTGTTTCTTTGATTCAACGTTACCATGTCTTGGGGGCGGGAGCGAGCACCTTTCCCTCGCCCTCTTTTGATCACTGTGTAATACTCTTTTTCTACACAAACTGTGTATAGTAAGATGGGTTTTGCCAAGGTTTTCTAATTAATAGACACTAACCAGCATTTCTTTCTTTTTTTTTTCCCCCCCCTCCTCTTTGCACATATGACTTTAACTGCAATGGTACATGGTCTTTCTGTTATTTTTCTAATCGTGAACTTAAGTAAGCAAATTCCTGGTGTCTGTGACATTAATGCACTGTGGGTCTAGCCTAGTAAATTGTTCTGTTCCAAGCTGGGTTCTCTTAAGTTATAGCCGGATGGGGTTTTGTTGTTTTTAAACTGAAACATAAAACTGTTTTACACTTTGCATATTTTGTACAGTAAACTTCTGGAAATAAACTGAAACCAGATTCGATTGTCCCACTCCTTCCTCTTTTCCTTTCAGACAAAAAAAAAAAAAAAAAAGGAAGCTTTTTGTCAGGCCTTCGAGCGTTCCTTAGCTGTGGCTGGAAGGGAGGGGTCCTGCAAACACGTGGTTTAATCTCTTTGAGGCTGTCTTTTTGGTTTGTGGGGGGTTTTTTTGTCACCCCTGTTCTAGACCTTTCTGATCCACCCTGCCACAGTAAAATGCAAACTCATTTATCACCACTACAGACTGGTAGGTGACTGCTTTGAACACCTGAGATCTCAAATGATGGGGAGCAAATGCAGCTGGGGTGGAAGGGGGGGAGGCATGACTGGAGCAGGAACAGGTTTTTCTGCCTTCTGTCTTCTCTCCCAGTCTGTGCACAAATTATGAAGTGCAGGACTCGTTGCTGAGTTCCTTATTTGGACCTGGCGAGGAAGGAGGAGTGGCGAGAGGAAGAAAAGCCAGTGCTCCTTGTTTGTGTGGATGCGCGAGCCTGTGCTCTGCTAAAGTAATGTGTGGGGATCTCATCGCAACAGCACCTGAGGGTGTGGCTCTCCCCACCTCCAGTTTCCATCACCAGCATGCTGAGGGCTCGGAAGGATGTGGGAGCAGCCGCCTTACCTAGGCAGTGTGTGGTACCTGCTTTTCAGGAAAGCCCCTTCTAAGGGAGAGTACCTGGTCTCGCAGCCGCACGCTGCCCAGCAGATCTCCTCCGTGCCTTTGGCTGCTGGAAAAATCCACAGGATGCTGCTGTGCAGTGAAAAAACAGAATGCAGCAGTTGTGGAGATAAGCAGCGCGTGTATAAATTGCGGGTGGAGAGAAACATCCCCATGGGTAACACTCGGCTTGGGGGACGGGAGGTGGAGGTGTTTAGGCTACAGAGCACTGAGCTAAAGCCCAGGGGGGAAGCAGGAAGGGTGTGATGGGTCCTGCCTCCTGCCCTCTCTTGATCTCTCAGCTTTTGATCTGTCCCCCTCATCCTGCTGGTGCTTCCGCAGTGCCCAGCCCCGGGCTGTTTGCAGCGCAGCTCCTGGAGGTGGGCAGGGAAGGGAAATAACCCTGCCACCGCCTTGCAGGGCCCGTGATGGGTGTGCGGCCATTGCCGGTCCCTTCCTGCCCCTCCAAGGAAGATCTGGCTTGACCCACTGGAGCTGTGTAGGTAAATACGCTGCGGGAGCTGGCCACGGGCAGGTGTAAGGAATTTGGCACAAACAAGATAAAAGGCTCGTCAGCCTCGTCCTAGGGTTTTAACCTTGAGAGTTGTGCCTTTACATTCGAGTTCAGCATGCGCTGTGTCATTTGTGGCTTAGCGTTGATACCAAATCAACACCCGCCTGCTGCTGTTCCCGGCGCTTTCTCTCCCGCCGCAGGTTGTGGAAGCTGATGGAAGGAACAGGCTTTGCTAGAGGGACCAGTTCCCTTGGCCTTCGCCCAGAGCTCAGCTATCTGAATCATAAGGCGCTGTGGCATGTAGCTCAGCAGAAATTAGAGCTGACGGTGGTGTTCTGGCTTGGCCAAGGCTTTCACTGAAGTTGCAGGGGTCTTTGAGGTGCGAGGGCGCCTCAGGTACAGCCTTGGGTTATGTATTACTGACCCAAACCTCTGACAGAAAGGGGATTTGAGGCTTTCACCGGCAAGGACCTGACACTCCAAACATTGAACATCTCACTTCTGCCTGATGGAGATACCAGGCTGAGGTCATTTGGGAAGGAGACGACTGTCCTGCAGTGCCCTTCCTGGCTGTGTGGGTGTAAGGCTGTGGCTGCCCTGAGACAGCACAGCAACAACCGCTGGGGTAGAGTATGTGGTGGCTGAAGTGTGGCTTAATATGCAAGATGTCTGTTCAACCCCAGCAGGTGATGGGACCAGGTCTCGAGAGTTATGGACAGTCAGAAAACATCCGCTTTGGGGAATCCGGTGGGGAGGTGTGGGGCAAAGGGGCCGCACGCAGTCAGGGTAGAACAAATGGGTTAAGAAAGGGATTTGTCACCTTAGGCACCTTGGCTCCACAGCCTTGCATGAAGCACTAGCAATACCTCATCATATTGTTAGCTAAATTAATAGTCCGATGGAGCATCTGGCTGTGGAGGTAGGTGGGCAGGGCTTCAAGCCCCACAGAACAGCTTCTCCCGGTGCTAGGTGCTGGCTCTGCTCTTCCAGCCCCAGATCTGAACTCCTGGGGGGTACAGGGAGGGATTGAATTTAAGGGCTTCCGGGAAAGTGTGTGCAAGCGAGCCGGGGGGGCCAGCAGCTGGGGCTGGTGGGGTGGGTGCAAGGGGAAGGGGATCTCTCAGCAGGACGTGGTGTCTCGCAAGAGCAGGCAGGAAGGGAAGGCGCCCTGGGAGTTGGCCAAGCGGAGCGCTTTGATTTGTCTTTCAACACCGCTCCTGAGTTTATGTTGGACTGGGAAGGTGATGGGTTTAGGTTACAGTACTTTCCGGTACTGACAGATAATCCACCGGGGCAGGGGTGTCCGTTCCCTTTTCACGTGTGCATCCATGCACTGCCGGGTCGTCTGAGAGAAGGGAGAGCACTGGGCGTAACGCGTCTGCAGATGTAGGTAGGGGATGGTGTAGTGGGCTGATCGCGCATGCATAAATCACTATCTACGAACAAGGTTACCCGATTTGCTTTGAAATGCTGTAAACAGGTTTTACAGCCCTGCTGCGAGCATGTGTGTTGGTTTATGCTGACATGTTGCTAGTGAAATGGAGAGTACCTCAAGCGGGAAGAAAGCTCTTTCCCTGTTTCTCCCTGTCCCCCTCCATAATAAACTTGGAAAAGGTTTGTGTTTGTGTTTTGGTTTGGGTTTGTTTTTTTTTCCCCGTGGTTACTGCTTATACAGTGGTCTGTGATCAGGTTGGGGGGCCACCACAAGACTGCCAGCCTACTCCAAAGCCCTGAGCTGATCTTCCTTCCCCCAAAATCTGGGGAGCTGAACGGGATGAAGACAAGCACTTCTGCACATGACCTGGGGCTTTCTGTGGTTCCAGCTCAGCTAATGCAAATAACCTGGGGACACCAAGAGCCCTCATGCAGTGATGCTGCTGCTCACTGGCCTCCCAGCACCCATGGGTCCACATCAGGAGCAGAACAGTCATTTGCTGGTGGGGCCACAGCCAAGATGAAGGGAACAAGCAGCCTTTGAGCTCCATGTGGGCAGCACTCAATCCAATTTAGAAGAGGAGGAAGGGAGGCAACTTTTACCTTGTGGATGTGCATTTAGGATAGCTCGGTGTGTCCACCTTGCTTATGTATCAAAATCCCGAGGAAGCAGCAAAACCTCAAGGGAGATAGTAAGACAAGGAGGAGGAGGCAATGCTAAGTCAGTGGAAGAGACCTTGAAGAATAGGGTGTGGGTTTTCCCTCCAGCATCCTTAGAAACATGAAGGTACAAAGATTTTAAAAACAGACACCACAAATTGCTCTAGGCATGAAGCTGCTCTGTAAATTGAAACATTTTAAGTCTCTTGGAATGGCAAAAATCAGGCTTCCAACTGCTTACACGTCTACAGTCTTGGTTGTCTTTTTTTTTTTCTTTTTTTTTTTTTACTACTTGAAAGGTAGCATGAATGAAAAGTGGATACGTGGAGAGAAGGGAGTTCTTGATAAAACACATTCGATTCAGCCTCTCTGGAAGTTTTAAGAGACACTCAGGACTTTTTAGCTCTTTGGACCTCTTTTCAGCACGAGTCAGATGCTGTGGGCATGCTTTAAAAGAGGGAACAAGAAGGAGCTGATTATATCTGAGCCACAGATGTGAAACAGATCTGCAAACCTTTTAGCTTCTATTTTGTAAAAGTTCATTCTTGAGTACTCATAATACCAGATCCTACAGTTGATTATAATTTTGCTTTGTAAGTGGGTGGGAGAAACTGGTTGAGTAATTCAGTAACTAGACTCTGGGAAGCTGTGCAAATTCCTTCAGCGATTTCATTTTGCAGGGACAAAAACGTTTTTCCAACATTTAGTTACTTTTGTCATTCAATAGCCTCTTTCTTTGTTGCTAGCAGGAGTGGGGGTTTGACATGTTGGATTGAATTTTAAAGCAAAAAATCCAACACCAGGCAAATTTCAGGGCTGCTCTCTGGTCAAACATCATTTTATTTTTACCTGTGTTACTGAGGGAGGGACCTGATCCAAGTGCCCATGGCTATTTTAAGTCATTTGCCACCCACGACTGAAAGAGGAGTCAGTCAGGACAACTCCGGGTCTTCTCAGGCAGGTAGTTGGCTTTCTGGCTGCCGTTGAAGTATGGGATAACCCCTGCAGCAAGCTCACTGCGTTCAGCCCTCGAGGCTCATTTCTCATGTGCAAAGTCACACCGCTTGTCTTCTGTGACAGGCGGCGTAGCGGTGTGATTGCCAGTGGTCTCTTCTCACAGCCGCGACCAAGGTGGCCCAACCTCTCCCTGCACAGCTGGGGCTTGGTCAAAGGTGGGTGGTTCCTCATCTGGATTTTGGGACAATGGGAAAAACTACCCACCCCCAAAATATCCTGGTATTTCCACAATGCCCAGGCTGGTGAAACAGCTTCGCCTTGAGCGTGTCCCACCTTTTCCCCCCCTACCTCCCAAAAGGAAAGCTGGTTTCAGCCTTGTCTGGTCAGCTTTCTCCTCGGGAAGGAAATGCCGTCCCTCCCTGTGTTCACAACCAGGGCTCGTGGCGCAGGGGCCACCATGGCCGGTTCCTGGCGGCGGCGTGAGGGAGGCTGCTGGCTCCCTGAGCTGGGGATGAGCTCAAGCAGCAGGGGCAGGGGAGGGCTGTGGCCTTAAGCGCCCCTCAATACTGTGTGCTGCAGGGGTGGGTGGAGGAGAAGAGGAAGACGGGATAGACAGAAATGGAGAGAGCAAAAATATTAGGGGAGCCAGTGAAGACCAGAAAGTAATAAGTCAAGAGGGATGAGAAGGTGGTGAAAAAGCTGTGATTTCTTCTCGTCATCCACATTGTTAGCGACCAGAAGTCCTTTGAGTGCTTTGCTGATGTCCTTCGTGACGGGGGCTCAGCAAGAGAAGGTGCAAGGGGGGAGTGGAAACCGTGGGGGGTGTTGAAGCACTGGAAGGATCTTTGCTTCCGTCCCCAAAGCTGCCTGTAATCTGATTCCCGAAATGGGTCTTCAAGCTGCAAGGAAGCTCTGTAGCTTTCTCCCTCCCCCCCTCTCCTTAAAATAGTTTAGCACCTTTTAAACCTGGCTGGGAGCGTTCTGGAAGAAGGGCCAAGAAGGCTGTGCCTGCCCTGGACCCTGCCCCATGGTCAGCATCGTCACAAGACATCTTCTGCCAAACAGCCATGAGCCATCCCACTGCTGGCCCCAAGGGGTACCCACCGATGGAGGGCTGCTTTGCCCAGGTGTCGGTGGTACAAGGGAATGGGGCAAAGGCAGGGGATGCTGCAGCACAGTGGGGTCCTGCACAGAGTCTTGGGTCTCAGGTAGGGCACAGTCCTTCTGGAGCAGCCTCATTACCGAGGTTAATTATCCTTTCCGCTCTGCTCTTGCTGCTTCCAGTTTCTAGCAGATGGCATTGCACTGCACGGCGTAGACATACCCGGGGTGTAAAAGTAGCCAGGAGGCTGTTTGCTTTGCCCTGGAGGTCCTTGGTGCTTGTCGCCTCTTGAGCCACTCTTGCTCTTCTTGGCCCCCCCCCCCAAGCCCAAGCATCAGTGTGTGACAGGCTTTGAGTGGTGCTTCTCCAAAGTCAAAGCTTTGCTGGGGCAGAGAGGAATCCAGATGCAATCCTGGCCTGTCTTCACAGCACTGCAAGTCAGCGGCAGCTGGGAAGTGGCATGTTCCTGTCTAATTAATTATTTCTCAAGGATTAAAAGGCAATGTTTCTTGTTTGGTCTCGGTAATGAATCAATCATTTCTGAGGTACGATGTGTGGACAGACACAGAGAAGCAGCCGGTGTCCTCGGCTGTGCGTGCATGTTGGCATCTGGCTGAGAAGCTCGGTTCTGGGATGGGAAGCGGACGAGCTCTCTGGTTTCACTGTGGGGCCGTTCCTCTCCCAAGGGCAGCACAGGAGATTCTCACCACTCCTCAGAAACATCACGGAAACTGCTGACCCTGAAAATACGGAGTAATCTGTCACTTCCAGCATGCCTCCCTTGTCCTCTCCTTCTGGAGCTGTTTCCCAAAGGGGTGACATTAGCTCAGGGCAGAATCTGGTTCACAGAGCCCCTCCATCAGTGTCCTTGGGTCCGCTGCAAAGGCAGAAGCTTTCTCCTCCATGCTTCGGTATGATAGCTGCAGTCTGCGGCTCTTGATGGGTGCCCCTCTCCCTTGATCGTTGCCCATGAACAGCACGGGGTGGCCCGTGGCACAGCACACCGAACAAGCCCCTGTGGCCCCTGGCCCCGCGTCTGGGGACTGGGAGGAGGTGGGGACTGGGAGGAGGTGGCATATGAATTTGTGTTCTTGCCACATTTCACTTGTGAGAGGGGTCCTCACCATTGTTGGGGGCTGGTAAGGGTAGGGTTTGGGCTACTTTGAAGCGACTGATCAGCTTGAAGCACTCGCATTTGGATGAGGGCAAAGCACGATTTCATATCTGTCTTTATGTGTACTGAGACCCATTTAATATGAATGCCTAATTAACGCTTGGGTGAAAAAGAACTATTTGCTAAGAGAGGGACAGTCTTAACAGGCATGCCTGCAGAAACACTTGCTGCTGCCCACATTAGCACTTTTTTTTTTAAATGAAGACCTTTTTTTTGCTGGTTCCTCACCCAAATATACTGACCTTTTGCTTTTGAGTGCGCAGCTGGCAGGGTTAGGCTGACTTTGCTCGTTGGGGTCACCTGTGCCTTTCTTATGCCAGTTGTGCCTATTTCTGACAGAGGAGCCCAGGAGCACCAGTGCATGGGGTCCTGTGTGTGATACCTCCACCTGCCAGTATCTTACCTGTCCCTGCGAGGAAGACACTCAAATTCAAGCTGCCACCTTCTTCCTAAGGGGTATTACCTTGTTCAGTGGCTCAGTCACGGTGGACTTGGGGCAGACAAGGCATTGTGGGTGAATGAGAGAGGCTTTGCTGCCTGCTCTTCTTCATTGCTGCAATCCTTCCTCTGCTGCAAAGTTTTCTTAACTTTTTATGTGTTTATCCCATAAGCTGAAGATAAAAAGTTCCCACTCATGGGCAAAGAGAACCATGAAAACTGCAAGAGGGGGGATGAGGGAAGAGGGAAAGGGTGGCCCCATCAAGAACTGCGCTGGCACCATGAAGGAGCGGCAGCCATAGGAGTAGCCCCCTCTCTCGTAAGTCAAGGGAAACTTTCCATAAGCTACTGACACCAGCCCACCAGCCCCGGTATGAGCTCAGCCTCGCCGGCCTCTGTATAAGCCTAAGCACCTCTACCTCGATTGCTTTTATTCCACCCTGAGCTCTGTTGCTTGGTGCATCGCCATGCGGACGTGCCTGTGAAACACCCGTGCAGCTGAACGCATCCGGGGTGCCGTTTGCAGGGTCTGCCTGCTCTGCCTGCGTAAGCCGTGCCCCTCGGAGCATCTGGAGAGGGGCACATCAGAACAGACGGGCATCCGCAGCGGGAGGGGAGGTACACGGAGAGTACCCGGGCAATCAGGATGTCTGGAGACAATGCCAGTTGGGAAAGGCAGTGGAGCAGCTTTTCATTTGTTCTTCATGGTTACAGGAGCTCATGGCACTCTGCAGTGACTGGTCTGGAGCTGCAGGGCTGGGGCAGGCTGTTACCTTACGCAGGGTGAAGCTGTGCGTGTTTTACTCCTGGGAATAGCCCCAAGGTAAACAAGTACTTTGCAGAGGTGAGTAAGATAAGTCCCTTAATCGCAGACTAGGGGACTCACTAAACTGCTCCTTTTGCCTGTTCTCACTCCTTACCCATGTGCACCAATGAGACCTTGAGTCCCGCTTGCTCCCCCTCTCTCTGAGCCGGGGTCCTCCGGCAAACCTCTCGAGGAAGCAGCCGAAAGGAAAGAGCAGAAGGAAGGTGCTGGGCACCCCTCCGGCCAGAAGAGAGGGGTGTGTGAAGGAGAGGAGGGGACCTCCGGGCTGAGAGCACTCTGCATTTCAAGCCTTCTGAAAGTCTCCACCAGGTCCTCTGGGATGGGGTCAGGTTGTTCATAACCCCAATGTGACCAGGTGGATGGTCTCCCCAAAATCACTTGGTTCAAGTCTTCCGGGCAGTGCTTATCCATCATAAAGAAGCAAGAAAGGGTAACTATATATCAGACAATAGTTGACCTAGGGGCTTTGCTGTCCTGTCTGTTCTTCTAATAAGCAGTGCCTGAGGAGCACAGGTTAAGTGTTTGATGTTCAATGAGGAGCTAACATGGCCTATGGTCATATACCACATAAGCACAGTATTCATTCCTATACATAGAGATATATAGACAGCCAGCTGCGTGTTGTTCATGCTGGCTCTTTCCACCAAGGGGACATGGCACACGTAGGAATATATCAGTACTTCAGCTTTTTTATACCAGTAGTTTCACATTTCTATTCCAGCTAATGTAGAGAGAGAGTCAAAGAGACTGATCAACAGGCAGGAAAAAAAAAACACCTATAAAATCTTGCTTCGCAGTTCATCTGATAAAGGAAATATATAGTGTGTAAACCTTGTTTCTCATCAGGCTGATTTGCATTTGTGTAACGAGCTCTGATTCTCCTGTCCCTCGCAGTGTTATTTCCCCTAACATCACTTGCCTCTGACGTAAGCCAGCGTAAGAAAGGTCAGAACAATGTTTTTCATCTGTAGCGAGAGAGGACGTGTGTACCCTACCTATGCTAACAAGTCTGAACAACTGGAGAACGTATTTATAAATGTATTTATAAAGATAACACTATCTCCGAACTCTCCATTCATTGCACTATTGTCAAACCTAATAAGCTAAGACAATTGAAATCTGCCGGCATGGGAAAGCAGGGAGACCTAACACTGTCGCAGTGACCTGCACATGGATGTTGCTGCACTTGCCAGGACTGAGTTGCTGACCCTTTGCTTTGTGAGTGACCCCCTTGACTGCCAACTGGTGCCCTGAGCTCCTCCTCAGCCTGCAGTCCAAAGAGGCTTCTCGCGGGCTACCATGGGACATCCTCATGGTTGCCTCTAAGCAGGGAGTAACTCTGCAACTGCATACTTAAAAGCCAGACAGCTTTTGAATCCTTTTCACTGCTCATTGCCCAACTCTCATAACCCAGCACCTAATATGGTTGGACGGATGTCTTCCCTCCCAACATCTTGGTCATGGGAAAAAGATGCTATGTAGGCTTTGGATTAAAAGTCAGCTGAAGCTGGAAGGTCGTGGGGAGTAGGAGGGCTTCAGGGTGGGCCCCTATGAATGTTTCCACTGGCAGGAGTGTGCTGTCTATCTCACGTGCACCACCTTCAATCCCGCTGAGGTTCACCTGAAAGGCAAGGTAGGCCCAGCCCAGACCTGGCTGCAGATGTTTGGAACTGGCCTGTGGTCTGCTCTGGTGTTTCTCTGGGGTTAAGACCAATGGTTTGGCTCAGCGCCGTGATTTTCAGCCTGAAGAGTTTGGGCTCAGACCTGGATACAGCCTTTCCAGCAGATCAGGAACTCACAGGCTTTGATGTCCCATATCAGACCACGTGCACCTACCCTATCTTTGGCCTGAGCTTTCAAGAAGAAAGAGGTCCACACAGGGACCATGGTGTTTGGTTTTGCGTTGCGCTGCCAGACAAGAATATCCTGTCATTACATGGAATCACCGAAAACTTAAATAGCATCCCTAAAACCCTCCTCCCCTCCCAAAGCTTTTCGCTGCTCCTAGCGCGTTAACGAGGAGCTACAGAGTCCTGCAGCAGAACCTGCAGGATTGAGTGGTCTTGGCAGAGTAGCAGCAAAGGGCATTGCATTTAATAAAAGGACTAAACTTTATGGCAGCCTTCCCTATGTCTTGAAGTGAGATTTGGTCTTGGGATGTTAAGCGCTGGGCCGATGAGCATGGAAAATATGGGTTGGCTCCCTGTGTCCCTCTGGCAGCGAGCGGGCAGGCACTTTCCTCCTGCCCTGGGGCACCGGGGGCAGATTCCCTGCAGATTCCTATTGTCCTTTACTATGGAGGCATGATTTGCAGCGGTGCTGGGTGCCCGCAGGCACTGCCCGCCACAGGGGCAGTCCTGGTGGCTCAGCACCGCTGAGAATCAGGCCAGGGGGGTCCCAGCAAGGGCAGGGGCAGGGGGAACAGGGCAGGGGCGGGAGAGGAGCAGCGGTGCTTGCTGACGCTCAAGCACAGGTCTTCCGATGGAAGGACCTGCCGCGGGGGGAGGCCTCTCGGCCCCCACAAGTCAAACTGCACAGAGTCACAGTTAGTCATCGTCGTCATCGTCATCATCGTCATCGTCATCGTCGTCATCATCGTCATCATCGTCATCATCGTCGTCGTCATCATCGTCGTCATCATCTTCGGTATTTACTTCCCAGAAAGCACATCCTCTATCCAGTCCTCCAGCTCCTCAGCGTGGGCAGGTCATCGTCATCTCTGATCTCCATCCAGATGCTGTCAGCCTGCAGGGACAGGCGATGGGGGATTAGCCACCCTCAGAGACACAGGGAAGGGGTCGGGTTCACTGCTTTGGGGGGGTAAGAGTGGGAGCACAGGCGGGGATGCAGGAGTGGTGGTGGCATTAGCTCCCTCTCTGCCACAGCCTGCGGGCAGGCTTGGCCACAGCGTCTCTCTGCCCACACACGGGGATTAACACTTCCCCTGAAGAGCTCTTGCTTCTGACTAGGGGCAGCAGACCTGGTCACTGGGTTTACATGGGCGTGTGGTGCTGCCCGTTCCTCTCCTGCAGTGCCTGCACCTGTGAGCAAGAGCATCGTCCACCCGATGCATTGCCCTCACCCTGTCTGGCCAGTTTTGTAGACGTCCATGTCTACATAAAGAGAGCATAGGGAGACCTGTGCCAGCTCCCCCTGCATCGCCCCGTTTCACAGGGCATCACATCTTTCCTTCCAGAGCCCTCCTGGGACCTCTTCCTCTGAGCCTTTACACCCTGCTCAGCAGCCCTTCTTCCCGGCCTCTTTTACCCCCACCTTTGCCTCAGGGTGTTGTTCTGGGCTCCCTACATGGAATAGCAGTTGCTCCTCTTGGAAGAGCCTTTCCTCAGATCATCTCAACCATGTTCCAGCTGAAGAATGGTGAAAAACACCAGTGCCCTGGACTACAGGTGGCCCCTGCTCTTTCTCTCCACCTCTCTGCATGACTTCCATAAACTGGAGGGGATGGGGAGGGATTCAGTAAGAAGATGCTGTCTAAAATGCAATGAGAAGATGCTGTCTAAATTGCAGCTATAAGCCAGGGTCAGGAAGCATAGCTTAGGCAGTCTCTGAGACTTGGAAATGGAAGGGTTTCTCCCTGCTTTGCTATAGGTTCCCTGGGTAAATGCCTGGGTAAGGCCCTTTGCCTTCACTGTCTCCCCTCCATAAAATCATAGAATCACAGAATCGTTTAGGTTGGAAAAGACCTTTAAGATCATCAAGTCCAACCATTAACCTAACCCTGCCATCCCACCACTAAACCATGTCCCTAAGCACCTCATCTACCTTTCTTTTAAATACCTCCAGGGATGGGGACTCGACCACCCCCCTGGGCAGCCCATTACAGAGCCTGACAACCCTTTCTGTGAAGAAATTTTTCCTAATGTCCAACCTAAACCTGCCCTGGTGGAACTTCAGATCAACCTCCTGTTTTGCAGAGGTCCTGTGAGGTTCTCTCACCCAGCGTTTGATGTTGCAGAAACAAGTGCTTTTCACGTGTCGGAACATAACTACTGGCTTTTGCAAATGCGCCCCCCTTCTTCCCCTGTCTGTGGTGCCTAATTCTCTTTGGTGTATGGCTTGATAAAAAGACAGACCAATTTCTGCTCGGGGAAAGCTGTTCCTCCCTTACAGTATTTTCCTCCTAAACCACCAAAACTGTAATAAAAAAGAGCCACGGAGAGGCATCAGGCTCTTGCTTCATGCAAATGATCGTGTCCCTAACCTCAGGACCGTTTGTGTGGCAAAAAGCAACACCTTTAAATAAGGGGAACAGGAGTGGGCCCATTGCACCCAGAGAAAATGCCGTGCAAGTAGAGCAGCAATGTTGTATAGCGTGTCATGGCCCCAGCCCTGAGCCACCACGATGTGACAGACCAGTGGGGGCCACTGATAGCTCTGGTGTTTGTATTGGCAGGTTTTTAGAGAAGCGATGGGGTCACAGGGGTTATGTCCACCGAAGCCAACAGCAGTGTTTATTTTTACTCCGTTGTGTAAGCCCCACTTTGTACTTGTGTAACTTGGCTGAATGCAGTGATGTAACACTGAAATAACGAAATGAGCTCAGTGTTTGTTTTAGATATCACCCGCCAACCTAGAACTTTCTTAAATCTCTCTCTTGAGGAACAGAAAACAGACTTAAGAGGAGTGAAGTAAAAACTGCAAATACTGTAATCGACAACCTGAAACATTTACTTTATCAAAGCTAGATAATGCCTGAGTTTTTACAGGGCTCTGAGTGACTGTTGGATAATAAGGCACATGTTCCTGCCTAATACTGCTTTCTATACGACTCTCTTGCCATTGACAATCCTACTTCCATGGATTTTCATTGACAGCTGTTTAATGTAGCTTTGATATGACTTAAACAGGGCCAGCTGCAGTAATTTTAAAGAAGAGAGAGACTGCGGGCTGGTAATAAGGGCAAAAGACTGGAAGAGTTGGGCTCTGTTTCTGGCTTGTCTGTTCATTTCTCTCGTGATTTTAGGTGACAGATGCTATCTCGGCCCTCTTCCCTTTTGTCTCTTCCTTAACAATTCTGCTAATGAGCTTTAACACGCCGGGTCCCCACTCTCTAGGTGTCTGTCCCATGGTCTGGTGGATGCTGCACTATTACAGGTAAAGCTCACATCCAGCCAGGGCTGCATCTACTCCGAAAATCCCAAGCCAGCCTGCGCGCTTCCCACTCATTCCCCTCGATGGGACAGGCAAGGTCCAGGGCCTCCACTTCCTTCAGAACACCATCACTTTGCCTTCCCTACCACATCTCCCATCTCACAGTCTTGCAGGAGGCACAATCACCCAGGACTCCCTTGCTGTCCCTCTTTTTCTGGGGAGGTACAGGAGAGAGGACGTGGGGGCTGGGAGCAAGGTTGCTGGTGCAGCCAGGGCCAGCGCCCATCCCTGGACAGTCGCCCCAACTCTAAGTCCCTCTGCTCTCTTCTAATGAAACGTCAGGTTCCCGCAGAGCTGAAATTTCAAACACGAAGTCAAGCGCTAAATTAGAAACATTTCTGCAGTGGAGAGATTTCTGCTTCCAGGAACACTTACCTACCCACACAGGTTCACTTTAAAGTGATTAAAACACGCAGCGCTTAACCATCAAAAATAAAATAAGGTAATAAGTGAGCTGGGCTGGAGTGCGCCGCATTATGTGCTCTCTGATCGTCTGGACTGTTCTTGTCAGACAGAGGAAAAGTGGTTTCTCTCTGTCGTCATGTCAGGGCCGTGACGCACGTGACACAGCACTCAGCAGCTTTCCCCAAATCTCTGCTCGGCGGGGTTGGATGGGTCCCTCTCCCACCTGCCTTAAAAGCTCGCAATGTGTGGGCAACCTGACATCAGCTTGCTGGCTTGAAGGCAACCATGGTGAGAAGAGTAGCTGCAGAAAGCTGGCCAGACAGCACAGCTGTGGGTGCTGTGGGTGCCACCACCGCCGCCACCACAGCCACCGCAGCCCTGCCAAAGCAGCCCCTACCGGTGCAGCTCTCCCTCTGCACTGCTGCTGGCTGCGGGATGGTGTGGAAACCCTTCACTGCCATCAGGGAAGGGGTAGACACGTCTCCTCTTCCCACACACATCCCTCCAGCACCACCCGTGCAGCCGTGGCTGAGGAGGAGGAGGGTCTGGATGAACCCCAGTATACCCTCCTTGCCCCAGCAGGATCCCTCCGTTAGCAGTTTATGTCACACTCTTATGAAGGCTGTATATTTATTTGGGTTTTTCCAAGCTATGCCGTTTCTCCCTGTCATCTGTTGGGGACCATCTTGCCCTCCTACACTCAAGCTGGGCCACTCTGCTTCAGCTGCAAAAGCACCCTCCTTTTTCTCCTCCTCCCTTGAGCACAGCTTGCTTTCCCCTCCACACACACACTTTGCCCCCACCAGCCCCCCCAGGTTCAGTAAGAGCGGACGCACAACGGTGCATGCTGTGGCTTGGGGTGGAAATGTGAGGCCTTGAAACCAAAACCAGGCAAAGCCCTGAAGCTCAGACCACAGGGGCTGGTCCTGCCCTCAGCAAACATGGTTTGCTTGTGACTCGGCAGCAGAAACACACTCAGACCATAAGCGCTGAAGCCCGATGTTGGAGTTGGTATGAACCCAGCTGCGTGTGGGAATGGTGAGGGCTTTACACTTTTTCCCGGAGAAAAAGCTGGGTCTACTTCCACTTAGCAGCAGAAATCCCACTGATTCCAGCGGACCTCAGATCCTGTCCTTTCTAGCACCGAAATCTTGGGATCACTGGATTTTCTGGGCATGTGCTACTCACGTCTGTGACGTTCACCACCCCGATCTGTGGTCTGAACAGGTCGATCTTGAAGGTCTTCTCCCAGTAAGTGATCAGCTGCAAGAGGCAGAAACAAAGCTCAGACAAGGGCATTTGCAACGCCCCGCCGCATTAACTCGGCCAGCCAGGCTGTGGTGCGGGGAGCGCGCACGGGTGAGCTCACGGGAGAGAAGAGAGGCTGAGCGCAAGCTTGGGCCGCCGCATGCGGCAAAGGAAAGTGCCGGCTATGGGGAAGTTCCCAAGACATCGCCTTTGTGGGAGGCAGACCCAAACGAGCAGCTCTTGGGGGCCACCCGTGTTCCCGTTTCCCATCCTTTGTATCCTGCGCCTGCGCTGGGGCAATTCCTGCACTCGTGCATATGCAAACACCCACACCCACACCCGTCCATGAATTAAACCAAGAAAGGCAAGGCGCCCCTGGCACTTACCAGAGGAAAGTCGTCAGGGTCAATCCAGACAATGCTCAGGTCGGGATTATCGGTGTTGTCCCTGGCAACCTGCTTCAGGATTTCCAGGAACTCAAAACCATCTGAAATGATACATGAATGGCTGCAGCCCTCTCCTGCAAACACGCAGGCACTTTTCGCCTGCGGGGTTTTCAACTTCCCTCGCTCCCCTATGCACACAGGGGTTGTTTATAGTTCTCATTAAAATGCTGTCTCCCAGCTCTTTCTGCTGATAATAAGGCTTTTAATTTCGAGCGTCCTCCCTGGTTATTGAAATTAGTTACACATGAATTAAGTCTCGTAATCCTTCTGTGGAGTGGAACAATGTCACTATTTTCCTGTGTCGAGGGAGGATCTGAGCCCCCAAGAGGCCAAAGCTTTTTGGCATGCTGATGGTGCTGAGAAGTGCCGATGCCACGGCTTTTCAGGAGCTGATACCCGCGGGTTTCCCGCATGCACATCGCACACCCAGCCCTCAGCACTCTCCCGGAGCCACACAGCAAGATGGACGCAGAGTTAGGGAGCAAATCCTGGTGCTGGGGTGGAGGGGATGGCTTTATTTTCCCAGCCGGCCATCTCTTTATATCCAGAATTTGATTCCTGGCTAGCACACCCGCTAGCCTAAACACCCAGAAGCATCCCGGCTCCCCATCCCGGCAGGCTGGGACTCCCTGTCCCGGCCGGGGCATGGGGCTCCACAATGCAAACAAAGCACATGAAAGTCCACAGTCTTGAGTGACGGAGAGTAGTCACTCAAGGAAGCAAGCGGCCTCCTACCTGGGTCGTCTTCTTCGGCAAAGGCCACAATGTGGATTCCCTCCATGTCGTCCTCCTGGAAACAACAAAACTATTACTGATGGGCCAGGGGGGGAGGACAGAACCTGGGTGGTTGCTGGAGACGAGGAGCAGTGGGATGCCTTCAAATGAACAGGACGATTGCAAATGGGAGCTCAACTGGAGCCCCACCGAGGCACCAGAAATGGGAGCTGAGGTAAGGCCGAGGCATGGAGGCATTAGGCGCTGAAGCAGGTAGTTTGGGCAGCGCTGCTGAAACCCTTCAGCTAAAAATGAGATGTGCACCATGATGGCAAAGGCAAGGGAGTTTCTGATGGGGTGGGGCAAAACCTTGCCTCCAGAGAAGGCCAGGGGCTCTCTAGCACAGGAATATGGGCTCACCCTCCATGCCCGAGGCCACCTACCCTCATAAATTTGCATCTGCCAAGGGATGGTTTGTGGGGAAACAAATCTCTGCCACCATGCTCAGCCCCCAAAATGTGATCCTTTGGGGCCAGCAAAGGAGGTTTCCTCACAACATGAGCAGCAAGGTGGCTCATGTGGACACCTTTCAGGAGGGGAAGGGTCTCTGCTCTAGGTGAGGGTCTCCATGAGCACCAAGGGGAATTGAGTGGGAGGCTCATTTCGAGGATCCAATGAGTGGAGGACAGAAATGACAGACTTGTGGACTGCTTTTCTCCATGAGACACATGAGTAATGAGTAATGATATTGGCAAAGGCCAATGGATCTGCTGGCCGGTTCATCATCCGCCTGCTATGAATGTCATCTCTGAATTATCCCACAGATCGGCTTTGCCTTCCTCAGTCGCTGCCAGTCCCGGTTTCCATTTCAATTGGTTTTAATGCGAGAAAAAATTCCCATCTAAATGCTAATTTCTTTTCCCTTCTGAGCCCAGAGGTGACAAAGCCACCATCAAAAACTGAAAGGAAAAAAGCCCCTGAAAGATTAAGTGGAAAACATTATCTTTAAAAACAATAGCAGATGCTGGGCCCTTTCTGGCGTCTTTGGGGAATACATTTTCATCGGGGCATTCTAGTCAGATTTACTTGGGATTCAGACCACTTACAGCTGGAAAAATCTACACTGTTTCTTTTTCTCCATATATGTCCACAGCATTGTCAGGCAGCAAAATCAAATTAAAAAAAAAAATGTACATGCGATATATAATTATATATATAGCTACATAACAAAGCTATATTCTGACCTCCAAAGCAGCAAACAAAACTGGAGTAACTCCAGTGAAGGCACTGGGGATGTTCTGAACTTGTAGCAAGATCAGAATCCAGCCCGTTATCACCTGTAGGTACGAGTCCCCGGTCGCAGCAGAGGCAAGCTTTGCATTCCCAGGCCGCTGGTAAAGTGAACATCCCATCGCTGACAACTCACACTTTTAGAATGTTAGGCTCTTTTAGAATATATTCAGTATAAAGGCAAAACCACTGCATGTGAAATTTGGGTCCCACTGAAGCCCCATGAAAAAACTTTGAGGGATTTAAGTGGCTCTGGGAAGCTATCTTCTATACGGAATCTGTATTTCAAAACAAAATGAAAAGCTATCGTGCCTAAGTGACTCATAACTCCTGATTCAGTTTTATTACCTCTTGCCTTGTTGTATTAAAGACTCCCAAGGTTTTTGGTGCTTCGGAGTCCTGCAGCGTTTCGTGTTACGCAGCCAAGCAAGGAGGCAACTGAATGCTGTTATAAATGTGCCGAGCTTTCTGGAGGAATGACTGCATCTTCCTTAGCGTCTGCAAAGCACCTGTTCATCTTTGCTTTTCAGCATTCAGCTGGCACTTGAAGGTCCCTGGCTGTCTATTAACATAGTGCTCACTCACAGCGAAGGCACAGTTTATTATACATTATTTTTCTTTCGTTTCCACCCTTCCCCTTTTCTCCCACACTTGCAGACCAGGAGAGTCCTCTGCGTGTGATCGGTGCCAAACCCCCGGGTAGTTCTTCACAATCGCCGACTCGCAGCTCGTGCACACGGCGAGAAGTGCAATCAATGCACGATTTGCTCCGTAATCTATATCATTAACTGAACTGCCTGCCCTCGCTTTCTTTTTGAATCGTGCCACTGCTCTGGTATGATTTCCATGACTCCTCCGCTCAGTACAACCTCTGTACCTCGCCCAGCGAGCAGGCCGCTGAAGTCGCTCCACCACCGGCGCTGATGACCATGAGATAAGATAGAGCATCCCTGGGAGGGATGCTCTCCATAGCTCTATCATGGCCACTGCAGAGGTTCGACGCCCACTTGGCACACTTGGTTGGCTTTCCCTGTTCTCTCTGTGGAGCAAACAGGACCCAGCTCAGCTGTCCACCGCTGTTGAGCAAAGCATTTGAGCACACCATTTGAACTCAGGCACTAAGCATCATAGCCAAGGCTTTCCCTTCTTCCCAGAGGAGGGAAAGTGGCTTTGCAAGGAAGGAAAGATAATGTTTTGCCCAGCTGGAGGCTGGAGCTTTTGAGCAGTGGTTTCTTGTTGGAAACTAGCAGGGGATGCAAGGCTTCCCACCCACACATGCTTACCCATGTCTCAAACATGTCCTCTGGGCGCAGTTTCCTCAAGGTGGCCCTGAAAGGAAGACAGAAGCGCTCTTTGAGGACGCATCCAGCACCACCACAATGACGCTGCCAGCGTCACAGAAAAGGTCACCATGGCACGTTTGGTTGGTGGCTGGAGCCAGTGCTGTCGGCCACTTGAATTTTGAATGCAAGATTGGGGGCACAGTAGGTCAACTTATACTTTTATTTATGGTGATAAAACCCTGCCCTTGCCCCTGCTGGAGTTACTGCAGACGTTATTTGTGCTTGGGAAGATGAGATGCCTCTCTGTGCTGGGGCACAGTGGTGAATTCGTCCCACACATGGCAGATTGTTCTGTCCGTGCTGAGAGCACGAGATGACCCATTCACTTGTATATTGCAGTCCCTGGGATCTTCCTACTGGGCTTTTTTCCCCTTTTCTCCTGGTTTTACCCCAGCGTAATTCCACCATAAAAATCCTTCCAAACTTTTGCTGAAGCAAAGAAGACAGAATAACCCCTGGCAAGAAAATTTAGATCATAATAACCACTGGCAAGGAAATTTAAACCGTAAGACTGGCCAGAGCAAATTTTTTTCAGAAGTAGCTCATATAGGACAGAAAAAAAAAAGAATAGTAAATGTTTTCAGACACATCTGTAGCAGGAAGCCTGTCAGAGAGCCTGGCAGGCTGAGAGGTGACTGTGGTGTTAAAGGGGCACCCAAGGAACACAAGGCCATAGCAGACAAGCACAAGTAATCCTTTGCACCTCTGCTTGCTCTGGCACCAGGTGTTCAAGGAGTTTGCCCCAGCAGAGCCAGTCTCCACGGCAGACCAGCCCCAGGAGCTGTTTCAAAGAGAAGTGTCGGTCGATGAGGTCCTAGAACAAATTGGCAAAGGGAGTAGCTGCATGTTGCCAGGACCAGGTGGCATCAAGGAGATGCGTAACCCATTGCTTCAGTTTGCCTCGCTACCAGAGCAGTGGAAACGAGCATTTTTTAGAGGTCTTAAAGGACCTGTGGAGCCACAGATCTGGAGGACCGACTTCCTTATGGGCACGATGCTACCAGAACAAGTAGAGTTAACAGGCATTTGAAGGAATATGATGTGATAGGACAAGAGATGTGTGGCCTTTAAGAGGAAAATCACGGCCGTCGATCTGCTGGAGTTCCCAGAGCAGGGCAATGAGTGGGCAAAGGTATGCTGGTCAATGCAGTGAGCTGCCTTCAGAGAACCATTGGACAAGGTCCCTTACTAAAGGGTCTCAGAGAAACTAAGCTGCAGTTAGATCAGAACAGAGGACCTTCTGTGGAATAATGACATTGGAAGGTGAAGGGTGGAGATGAACGGTCAGTTTTCACGACAGAGGGAATTAACCAATTAAGATTCATAGCATATGCTTCAGCATGATCATATGCGTAACATATTCTCACATAATCTGAAAAAGATGGGAAATAGGAATATGGCAGCATTTCCTTATAATATCTAATTCTTCAGACAACCAACACAGGCCTGTCCATGAGGAGATTAGAGAGGGATCTTCTGAGACTTGAGTGTCTGCATGGTAGACATAGGAAGTAACACACTTGCAGAAAACCAACCCCGATTATACAGGTGCATAAATCAGTTGTAATTAATTATTGCCTCTCAGGAAAGGGGCCCAGGTGTCACAAGTTGAGAAAGCATCAGCTCCACAGGCAAAAGGCAAAAAGAAGTTTACAAACAACGGTTGGGAAAACACATCATACCGTTATAGCAATGGAAAGCTACACTATGCACCTCCACAGTGAATGTATTTGTGGTTCTGGCCATCCCATCACATAAACGATATGAGACAACTAAAAAAGAACATGGTAGTATGGTAGTGGTGAACGAAGGTAGGGAATGACTTCTGTTTTGGGGAGATTAAATAGATGACAGTTCTTTATCTTTTAAAAGAGGTGAATGAAGAGGATATTGGCAGAGGGTCTGAAAAATCAGGTAAAAAAAAAAGTGAAACAGAGAATGGTTAGTTGCTGTTCCTCGTAACACCAGAGCTAGTAGGCACAGAGTGAAATTATCAGGTGGCAAGTATAAACTGAACAAATGGGAATGCTCTTCTGACGCAATGCATAATTCAGCCACTGAGCTCATTACAACTGGATACTTTCAGCATCGAAATAGAAATGAGGTAAAAAATTACTATAGAAATTGAAGAAATAGCCACTAAGCACATGATCAGGGATACAATTTTTGACCCAGCAAGTCTCCCCATTGCTGATTGCCAGAAACTGGAGATTCTATCAGATTAATGCATATTATGTACTTGTACCTGGCTTTCAAGATACTTTCCCTAGCCGTTCTCTGGGGGCAGCTCTCGGAGAAAGGAAACTCGGTGGGAAGGATTTGATCATACCCACGAGTACCCATTGTTGTGGAGTTACTCGGGATTTACTCCAGTTACTCCCCGGTGCTGGAGGGAGCGAGCTAAGTGGGGTTTAGGTGACTGAGAGGGAGCAGAATTCAGCCCCCACATCGCTACACCACAATTACAGAGAATGGGGTGAGGGTGTCGGTCCCAGCATTTTGCATGCGAAACAGGCACAAACCCAGAGGCCTCTTGCTGCAGGCAGAGGAACTACCATGTAATCTGTGTTTGTGCAACGGAGAGCAAAATCTGGGCTGAGACCTCGGAGTTACGGCACGCAGCCACCATCCCCAGTGGGACACCTATCGACCTCGGATGAGTCACCCCTCCGTGCTGAGCACTGCCTTCCTGACCTGCTCCGGAGAGGATGAACTCCCGCCTGCAGGCAGGACGAACACCTCTGCCTGCAGCCGTCTGGGCAAGCATCGGCCGGGAGGCTGCCTGTGGGCTCCTCCTGGGCACCCGCTTCAGCTCCTCTCTGGAGGCTGCAGTGAGAGCTTGGCAAACCTCGATTTCCACACAGGGCTGGAGGAAGAGGTGCTGAAGCCCACCTGTGGAGGGTGGTGAAGCACGGCAGTGGGGAGACCTTTCTGGAAGGGCGGTTGCAAAGCATGCCAAAGAGCCGGGGTACTGCTGAGCACTGGGAGCTTTCCCCAGTGATGCGATGGGTCTCCTTCTGCAGGGTGGAGAGGTGGCAGCAGGGCTTTGCACCTCAGCGGAGGGGATAGCCTGTGCCTACCAGCTGCGGTGAAGCGAGGAAGTCTGCTGTGTGAAGGGGAAGGGGGCAAGTGGTCCTCTACACTGTCCTGTGGAGCAGAAGATCCTGCCAGGTTATCTACAGGGAACCAGCACACGGCAGCTGCCGGGGTTGCTTTGTTTTTCTCTAACAGGCCTGATCATCTCTGTGTCTGACTAATTCCACTTCCAGCCTTTGGCTTTAGGTCCTTCACCAGTGGCAAGGCGGGAAGAAGCACTTCTGCTCCTAGAGGCTCAGTATTAACTGCTGGGAACATATCACTGTCACCCCAGGGGTTTTCCCCTGCCATTGGCAGGTTTGGGATTGCAGGCATCTGATTTCATGAGATTCTTTTGAATTCCCTTCTGAGCCTTGGCACTTGCAAAATATATGGCCCAACCCCTTCCTCCTACCACGCACAACATAGCATCGTGAAATATGTAAGACCTGGGGGGGGTTTCCAGTGTAGTCTTGTGCTGATGGAGAGCTTGCCTTATTAGGCTAGCACTTAGCTGGCTGTGCTTAATCAGCCTCCTGACGCTGCTGCCTGACAGAAGGAGCTTGGGAAGAAAAGATGGGAAGGACTGAGGTCAGGAAGGCCAGGAGGTCAGCAGAGTGACCTGTGAGTACATGGGAGATAGAGGACCCCTTCATGTTTCAGAAAAAGCAGAGATCTGTTTCCAAGTCTGGTGACTCGCAAACTCTGGAGATGATCTCCTGTCTCTGAACCCCCTGCGTGTGAACACAAACCTCCAGTTCAGCCCGATTTGGGTTCCCCTAGCAGTATCAATGGCCCTGCTTGTCTTGAACTCTTTTCTGGTCCCTTGAATGTCTGCTGAGAAATGCAGTTGCAGGAGCAGCAGATAGCCTGCGTGACTACCGTGTGCTGTATTTTTAAGGGTGTAAAAATACTGCACCTCATAGGTAGTTGTGCCCTGATATGTAACCCTGTGCTTTTACGCGGGATCAGTCTTTCCAGTTGCTTCCAGGCTGTTGGTGGCCGAGTCCCAAAACAACTGTGCAATAAACCTGATCACAACAAGTACAGAGCATCCACAGCTCCCGCTGATTTGATCAAACATTGCAGGTGCTCAGCACCTTTGCAGACGAGGATGAAGACAGCCATAACAGCAGTGGTTTCCTCTCTGCACCTGTGGTCAGCAGGAGCCTCTTACTCCATCACCGTTCCTCCAAACTTGGTCTGAGCTCAGAACCTGCCTACAGATGTACCTGACATCAGGAGAGGGATATACCCGTTAGTGAAGCTGTTTTGGGGAAGGAGGGGACTGGGCAGAATTTGGTTTTGTCTTGAGAGGCCTCGGAGAAGGTAATCTTCTGTACAGACATAAATTAAAAGCATGGGCAAGTAGGGCAAGATTTCTGCTCTCCACTGCTTGCAAGCCTCCCTGATCTTTGAGGGAGGACTGACCAGGGAGGAGGAGGAGGGAAGCTGTGTTGTCCCAGACCCACGGTGGTGGGCTGATGGTGGCACAAATGCTTGCACCTCTGGGAGTAGGAAAAGACTGGTCAAAATCTCAAACACAGGTCAGCGAATCACCAAAAGGTGGTCATCACCCTAATTTTTACTGAGAGGGATGCCCTAGAGGGGCAAGCCTGCAATGACAGATATCTTTACCCCCTTCCTGTGGTCAGGAGTGTCCTGTACGCTGCATACCTTTTGTGCTCCTTCACAAATTCAACCAGCTCCTCTTCTGTGTAAGGCTTATCAGGGATGTGAACAGGCTCGTCCATAAAAGGTTCATAGAAGTCCACCTCATTCATCTTCAGACCTAGCTTCTTGGCAACCTGTTGCAGTGCAGATGGTCAGAGGTGAGTGAGCCTGACGTGCTACTTTGTCCACCCAGAGTCCTGCCCAGTTGCAGAGCTGAGGTCAAGGTGCTTGCTCTCTTTCAGAGCATGCACTCATTAGGGATGGCCAACAAAATATGAATGGATCTTTGCTTGGTTAAAAAACCACTGGTGCTCTCTACACTACTGGTCCCAAGCACTGGGGCAGAGCAAGACCAGAGGCAAGGTCCCGCAAATCTAATGGGGCTGGTTTCTGAACCCAGACCAGGACCTGCCTCCATGCTGCAGCAATGGCCTTTTATCTTGCAACAGGGCCAAATCCAAATGCGGATACCAACACCACAAATTACAGGAATGCTGAAAATGAGAAGCTGGAGCCAGATATTAAACCTGGGAGCATCCTGAGCTTCTGGGAAACAGGTGGTAGGGGCCATGAGTTCCCACACTGAGGTCCATGGATGCTTACCCCTTTATCGAAGGTGGCAAAGAACTTGATGTATGGCTGGAAATGTTCAGCAGCTTCTTCAAATGCCTTGTAATCTGGAAGGAGAAAAGGGGAATGAAGAAAAGATTTCATGGCAGCTGGCCACGCTCTGATCGGCACAGAAGGCACTAGGGAAGGACAAATATAAATTATTGCAAAATGCATCAGATGACAGCACTATGTTTCTTCCACCCTTCCAGGGTTTGCAAACAAGGGCCATTTCATGTGGAGCGAACAGGACACATGTTGTGCAGCCTCACAGTGCTCAGGAAAACTACAGGTCCCGGCATGCCGTGCTTAACTGGGGCTGAAGTCAGCAGCCCTGTGAAGCAGGTCCAGGGGTGACAACTCCAGCCCGTTGATAAGGGTGTTTGCAGCTGCCCTCTCGCACAAGCAGTAGTTCAGCCTGGGAAATAAACAAAGTTGCTCCAGCATTAATGATTGCTGCCATTCCCCAAACAGTCACCCAGCATGGTCAGGCACGTTGCTCCTGCCGCAGGAGGAGGGGACAGGAACGAAGCGTGTTTTTACGGTTACTGGTATCAGATCCTCAGCTGGGGTTAGGAATGATGCTCTCAGCCTGACGGGAGCTCTTTATAGCAGGTATTTCACACCTTTCTTCAAAATACTTATTAATAAACAGCATTAGGGGCACAGCCCTGTCAGAGCTGCCCTGCAACCCATTTTGTGTGGGTGAGAAAGGTGAAGGGAGAGGTGGATGGGCCTGTTGCAGTGCAGCAGACCTGGTGGTACATTTCTCCTTCTGGTAGGAATACCCATCTTTTTGCAAAAGGCAAGCCTTGCAAGCGAGGGGTGCGTGTTGCCAGCACCCCCTGGAGAGCAGGGGGAGCACTCGGGGCTGGCAGAGGAGGCTGCTGGGGCTTGCTGGGGAGAGTCTCAGGCCAAGGCTTCTCAAGACTCATGAAAGCTGATGGTTCTGCCTGGAATGGTCCCTGAGTTGCACATCCCTCAGGGCATGGGACCAGCCTCTTCTCAGTCTTGGGGGTCCAGCAAGGAGAAATAGGTCAGTGCCTCTGCCGGGCTGCCCTAAGGTGTCCTGCTTACTGCTGCTCTATGTTTGCCAAGTTCGTATCTAATGTGTGTTCCCCTCTTTCCCTTTGCCTCCCTCCCTCTTTGTTTGACCTTTTGGGATCACTGCTCATAAGAGGGGGAGTCTTGCTCCCTTTAGGTTCTCACCCAGTGTAACTGTAACCTCAGCTGATTTTGGGTGAGGTAGACTGACTTGACTTCAGGAGACGCTGGATTATCACCCCCTTCTCCTGCCAGCAGACACCTTGCAGAAGGGTCACTGCTCTCGGTGTAGGAATGGGCTCGTGCATAGCAACAGCAGAAACTTGCCTGCAATCCCACCTCATCCTCCAGCAATTTTGGCACTGTCACAGCCTGCCATATACTCCTAACCCTTAATGTTCATGCAGAAGAACCAATGCCCAACCCCAGCACCCCCAAGCCAGGCTCCAAGCCCCACGAGGAACATATTTGTCTTACGTTCAGAATCTTCTCCTTTGAAGTAGCCAATGAGTTTGATCTCCTCATCGATTTGGTCAAAGGCCTGAAGCTCCAGCTTGCTGTTTATGATCTCCACAGGGTCTTCTAGCAGCTGCCATGACAAATGCATTTGATAACGCAACGATTTGCAGCACCAACCTATGCCTGGCAGGGTGTGTCACTAGCAGCCTAAGTGGGGAGAAAGAGTTTCACCCAATTTCTCTGCTGCTGGAAACCCTACTAAGTGCTCTTTGCCTTAACGCGAGGAACTGAGGTGTGCAGGTCACCTTCAGAGGGAGCCATTAGCAGGTTCACCGCATAGGTTGAAGCATCAAGAAGGAAGCTGAGAGGGGGCTGGGTAATCCAAATGGGTTCTGAGGGAACTGCTGTGATTTGAGACAAGGGGTAGCAATTGCAACTGGCTTTAGGGTGGCTGAGGAAAAGGGAGAGCAGTTGAAAGGGCCTGGTATGGAGACTGTGAGCTTCTGTGAATGATGGATACATTTGTTTTTAACTGCAATTTGCTGGAAGAGGTTACTGCAAAGAACTTGCTTTTGGAAAACATGAGACCCAGCATGCTCGAGTGCGGCCAGACAATGTTTTGGAGCAGTGGAAAGTCTGGATGTGAAATTTCCTGGCCAAACCTCCTCTGCCGCTTCAGCCTGTCATTAGCCTAAACTTTGTTTCTCTTTTCTTAACTGAAAAGATTTGGTCTAATCATTTTGCCCAGCAATACTGGTGTAAATCAGGTGCGGCTTCACTAGCAAAAAAATGCAGGTTGGCCACACGGTCCAGCCTACAGAGGTGTAGAGCACCTCTGGGTTTGTTTTCCTTTGAGAGCGGGCTGCCGAGGCACCACAGATGCGTTTTTGGTTTTGTTTCCCTGCTTTGCTGGGTATTTTCCTTCTTGAGTTGGAAAGACACAAACAGAATCCTTGCTCCCTTCCTTTGTTCGCAGAACATGATTTTTCAGCGGCACACCGCAAAGCATGGCAAACAAAAACCTCGCAAGGCGCCTTGTGAGTGATGCTCCGGGGTGTGGCTGCGCCTCTGCTGTGTCCAGAGCAGCGTGGGCAGCTCCCTGCTGCCGCAGTGGCCTGAGCCACAGGAACCGGGGATCCCACCACTGCTGGGGTCACAGCAAAGCCCTGCCCTGCCTGTGGCCCTCCTGAGTGGTGCAAGACACCCGCTTCTGTCCCTGAAGCCACTTACACGTGCTTTGGCCGTAGTACCGATGCATGCAGCCAGATTGATGTAGGAGAGGTGAGGTCCTGGGAGCTGTTTCTCTTCCCCAGACGTGCTTTTTGCCACTGGCACTCCTGCACCGCAGGTCACCACTTAGGCAACCTGCCACCCTGGGAAACAAACCCTGC
Organism: Gorsachius magnificus; assembly: GCA_034008185.1. Taxonomy (NCBI): domain Eukaryota; kingdom Metazoa; phylum Chordata; class Aves; order Pelecaniformes; family Ardeidae; genus Gorsachius; species Gorsachius magnificus. The sequence continues at coordinate 129,293,797 of CM067081.1, forward strand.
CAGCTCCGCTGCTTGCCTTCCCTCCCTTATCTGCATTTTTGCACGGCTGCTCACAAAGGGAGCCCCATTGCAAAGGCAAGCCAAGCCACTGCAAAATGTTTTCCCTACAAAGCAAAGACCATGCTTCTGGGCTGTTGGAATAAAATATAAAGAGAAGTGCAACACATTGATGAGGAGTCAGCATCTTTTTTTGCATTTTGGCCACAAGAGCGAGTACATATTTATGTCCCTGCACAAAATGACCAGAGAGCACTAAGTCCTAGGCTCTTCTCTAATTCATGGCAGTGCAATTCAGCAAGTTCACTGAAGAGGCAGTAGTACACTGTGTTGTTTGTGCGGTTGTGTCTAGAAATGGGCAAATAGTTTGCAGCATATACCTTTTTCAATGAATTGAGCTGGGTTTAGGTGCTCTGTGGGAATGTTACTTCTTGGATTTTTTTTTTAAATAACTTTAGAAAAAAAACCAACCCTGAAATATTTTGCAAATGGCAAAGTGCAGGCCAGCTTGCTAGCTGAGATGGGTGACTAGCAGTTAGTTATGTGGGATTGTTGCTTGCTTCCAGTCAAATACTCCATAAACAAGAAAGACAGCAGAACGTCTTCAAGATATAAGTGGTTGGTGTCATATAAAGGTACCAGCTTTCCTGGGAACTCATGGTCAGACAAGTATTTGGGAAGCTGGCAAATGTCATCTCTACCAATGTGTAGCAAACAGGGATGGAACTTCAAATAAAGATAAACCCACGGTTTTTAGCAAAGTGAGTATTTGCAAGGTCTTCTCTGAGAGGCTTTATCTAGCTCTGAGCTTATCTGTGCTTACATCCAAGAGGAATTCCACCAAGACATCCGTGGCCAGTTCCCCATCAAATTCAATCAACCGCTCCTCCTTAAAGACATAGAGACTCCCCTCTTCAACCAAACCTGAAAGAAGGAGACAGGAACTATAACGCAGTCAACACGTCACTAAAAGCATTTTTACTACAGAGTATCTTGCTTGTAACCCTAGCAACACCTCCTGGGAAAGTGCAGTTGCCGATTCACTGAGCTGGCCCCGTGAGAAACAATCCAAGCAATCTCCTGACTGATGTTTCACGGCATGAAAGACAGACCTCAGCCAGAACTCTTGCTAGCTTCTTCCCAAATGTTGAACTTTTTCGTTCAGGTGACAGTTTGGCGTCAGCTGGAAAAATTCTGCACCGGGAACTTGTTTTAGCTGGGCTATCTATATTGCAGTAAATAGTATCGGGCTCCAACTGACGTCCCAAATTTGAACAACCTGACATTAGATGGAAAATAGATTTTGATGCGGGCTGTTGCTCTCTGCCCGGAGAAGGCTGAACTATGTGAAGATAAACAGTGAGCTGGAAGCCAAAGCGAGCTTCAAACTCTCTGCGGCTTAGCTAGCCTTGGCAAAAGGCTTAGAAACCTATGGTGGAGACGCCACAGGTGGCAGCCTGGCAGATCTGAATGGTATATCACTGGACTGAGGACTGGGTGCCACAGCGTCTCAGTGGAGGCTCCAAAATCAGCAGCACTAAGCTCCTGCAATGCATGATGGCAGGGTACCACGGGTCAAGGTGGTTGGTAGTTTGTTCCTTCCTGGAGAGGCAGAAGCTCTCAGTTTTAGTTTAGCTTCCACCAGCACACTTAGCCTCTAATTTAGGAGGGAAAATTACAGTTCAGCATACAGTTCAGTATGCTTAAACAGTCCGACCTTAAGTCTAGTGGTATATTTATGTGCTGCTGTCTTTATGGGCCATAGCATTTCCATATTCTTATGTGGGCTAAAATATGAATGAACTGCCAGCCCCTAGAAGGCAGCTGTTTCCAGGGGTGGGCAACACAGCAGCCTTTCACCTTTACAGTAGGCTTCCTCTTCTGTTCCGGGGAGCAAGTCAGGAAGGGCTGGCACCTAGCTGCAGAACCGTTGCAAGGCTGTGGCTCCCCCATTAGTGGCTGGGGGTCACTCTGCCATGGGGCTGGTGATATTTAGGGACCTATGTGATATCCCTGTAGGTTTTGGTTCTGCCTCGCTGTATCAGACCTGTCTCTGTGCAGGAAGACCATGGAGCTGCTCCATGACACCTATTTACAGTTCCTGCTCAGCAAGCTGTAAACTTCCACCCTGTCATCATTATGGCATGAACTGGCTTTCTTTTTCACTTGGTTTGGTTTTGGTTTGGCACTCTCAGACAGGAAGCTTTTTGCTGGAAGAGTGTTGGCTCACCCCTCTCATCCTTGTCCCCCAACTTCATCCTGCCCATGTTGGGGTGGTCAGTGTGCAATTGCCACCATCGCCCTCCTCATCCTGGTGACAAGGATTTAGCTGTCCTTTCCAGGGCTGCCTGTTGGGCACCACTCCTGCACTCCCCAAGCTGTTCCAGAGATATCAGACATGAGACTCACCTAGCTTTTTGGCAAGTTTGGCATCCTTCTTGGAGTCCACCATCCCAAAGCCGATGCTCCTGGGCTCCAGGACCTGAGCTGCCAGCTGTGGGAGGAACCAGAGAGCCCAACGTTAGCAGCATTAACACCACAGGGTAGCTAAAGGGCATCATGCCCTGCTAGTGTGGTACGACAGACACAAGTGACCCATATTCTGCTTTTGGGCAGCACCAATGGGTGGGATGCGTCACATGCTGCCTCCCCGCTGAGATAGTGCTGCCCGGAGGTCACGAGGGTTGGATTTCTTCCCACTGTGTCGCACCACTGAGTTTGCTGGTGATACCACTTGCTGCTAACTGCTCTTTGGCACACAGGCATGGGGAGAGGGCTCCCGGCCGAACTGGGGACACCAAAGCAATGGGCATGGCCACCGAGCCAAAGCAAAAGCTGTCTCCTTCCTCGTGCCTCAGTGGCCTCCTGCGAGGGAGCATGACGTGTGGGTACCATGGATACTTTAACTTGGTGCCAAGCAGCGGTAGCTGCAAACTGGAGGGGATGCAGGGCACTGCAGCACCATGTTTCCCTCGTATATGCGATGGGTGGGCCAAAGAAGGCTCCCAGTGCAATAAAGCAGAGGGACTCCTGGCTTCGCAACAGCGGCCCCTTCTCCTATGAAATGCTTTAAGTCACGTCTCCCATCCAGGCTTCTGTCACCCCCCGGTTCCTGGTTCCCTTTTTTTTTCCAACAGAAATGAGGCTAATCCCAGCCACGCTCATGTTTGCATCCTCGCAGCTTTGGAAACTGCTGCCTCCCGCTCCCACCGTTTCTGATGAAGGGGCCTCTTGAAGATATCAAGTTCCTCCCTGTTTTGTGAAAATAGATATGTGAGGAAAGGAGAGATGCTCTGCAAGTGCCCCATGGTGGGAGCAGCCCTGGGTGAGACCCTGTGAATTCCGGATGGGCTCCATAGATATGCAGTGACCCTGGGAAATGAGCCCCCTTACTCACCAAATGACTGGCCAAGCCCCACCACAAGCACACCAGAGCCCCTGCAAGGTGGTAATGATGCTGAGACCCTCAAGTAGCTGTAAGAGCCCCCTCCTCCTCCCTCTCCCTCCCTGCTCCACGAATGCCTCTGATGCTGACTGTCTTCTTGCTGTCCCCCCTCCCAACCCTGCCAGATGGGGGGGGGGGGGCAATGGGGACGAGGGGTCAGGGGCCTCTGGGACAGGAATGTCCCTATTAGGGCACAGCTGCCTGCACTTGGTGGTGGGAAGCTGGAGCGGGGCAGAAGAAAAGTGGCAGCCAGAAGGATGGCGGGCTGATTTATGAGGAACGTCCTCCCCCAGGACCCATTTTGGCACCATCCCCCCGGCCTCAAAGCCGGTTTGAATGTCACCCAGCGGCACTGCCCCCACGGCCGCATGGCCTCTTGGCTCCCCGCTATAAATAGCCTCCGCCTGCGCCCAGTCGCCGCAAAAGCGAGCAGTGATTAAAGTCATTGGGGAGCAAAAGCGGTGGGGCAGCCCCCTCGCCTGCACCCTAGGATGTCGCAGGGCCAGCCAGCTCCCCATGCTGGCAGCGCCCAGCTCTTCCCCAAAATCCTGGAGGATACTGCAGGCACCCTGGGAATCAGGGCTCAGGGACCTTACTTGGGTGAAGAAGAGTGATGGAGAACATGGTTGTCTTCTCCCTTCCACCAAATGCACATCCCCAGAATTGTCCCAGGGCCCTCCAGAAGGGCGTATTCTCCACTAGCCATCACGGCATCACTGCAGCCTTGATCCGCCTGTGGCTACTGGCCTGTTGTGTTTAGTGGGAAATGCCACCATGTGAGGCGAAAGGGGAGCTCCGTGTGATGCAGAAAACACACGGTCTCACCACTCTTTCCTTGCTCTCTGCCAGTGCTTTGAAATAAAGGTGAGGCAGCACGTTCAGGGCTCGTGCTTCCAAGGGGTACAGCCTGAACGGGGCAGAGCACTGGTCTGTATTTGCACATCCATTGATAAGGTATCTGAGCACTGGTCTGACTCGTCTGGCATCTCATCTCCTGGCTCAGGCCACGGCCATCCACATCAAAGCACCTGAGAGCAGCTGATACCAAACAACACAGGCAGAGACGGGCACCTCCTGTGAGCTCCCTAGGCATCTGCAAGTGGGCGGGTGGTGGGAGAAGCTGTTTTCTGTTTCCCATTACGGGGATCTGCCTTTACTGGGCAAAAGGATTGGAGCCTGTAGGATCATCAGCTTTAGGGGACATTGTCAGCAAGTCCCTGCTCGTCGGCAGTTGTGTGGACCAGCAAGAGGTTCCTCAGAGTCAACGCTTGAGGCTCTGGCTGCACTGTGACCAGAGGTAAAACACAGAAAGCCCAAGGGAAGAAGACTGTGCGGTCATGTCCAGACCAGTCCATGCTTGATTTAGCTACTTACTTACAGCTATGTTAGCCATGTGCCAGACAAAGTCTGACCAGTGCTTGGGTGAGGACATGTTCCCACACCTATATCTGAACCCCATAAGGCAGCAAAATATGGAGTATGCCAGAGGCACAGCAGCTTGGCTAGTTGCCCCCTCCTCATTACAGTATCAAGCATTTATATATCCCCTTACAGTATTTTCTGATTCCATAAAGCTAGTGGGATTTGAATGCAGATAATGTTTCTAATCTTGACAATCCTCTTGGCTCAGGATCTTGGGACAGAGGCAGCTGTAATGTAAGAACACAACCCCTCCTTCTCCTTCTCCTCCTCCTCCTCCTCCCTTTAAATTCATATCACTTGAAGTCTTGGCTTTGCCTTTGTCTCAGCCTCTATAGCGAGTAATTTAGCTTCAACAGATGCATGGTGAGATTGGAGGGGAGAAACTGCCCTGGAAGAACTGGACCTAACTGGTCATGTAGTCCCTGAGGTACAGCAGGAGCTTTGGCCAGGCGGAGCTGGCTTAGCCCGCAAGCAGAGACTGCAGTCACTTGTAAGCTCATAGCCCACGCACAGTTTGCAGCCTTCCTCTCATGTGCTTGAAGCCTTTGCAACGCACACTTTCTAGCCACAGGATCACAAGCTGTGTCCTGTGCAACCTTGGGAAAAGGAGGTACGAGTTTGGGAGCACTCCTCCTTTTTCCCACTTCCCTCAGCTAATAGCCATACTTGGATCTGGGTGAGCGTGTGGGAGTGCATGGCTCTCTGGGGCGTGTGAGAGGTGCCAGCCCAAGGTAAAGCTTGAGTACCACCAAGTAAGCAAGCACCACCTCACCTTGGATGGTGTCAACAGTTACAGGCAATCTGAGTAATGGGGATGGAAAGAAACAACTCCCTGCCAGAACACCTCAGCTTCACACCTACCATACCCATCTGAGCTTAGGTGTGACGCTGGGAAGCTTTTGGGAGATTTAAGAAGTCCCACAGGGTCATTCTGAAATCCTAGGTTATAGAGCAGCAGAAGTGTCACTGATATAAAGGTGGCCATGGTCGTCTCCCAGCTGCAAACAACAGTGATCGTGCCAAGCCTTGTGTTTGGTGTCAGCTTTGCTGCTGAACGGCAAACAAAATCCAGCAGAGAGGGTTACAAATGGGTGTGGGAGGGGTGGATGTCTCAGTATGGTCAGTTTTCCATTGTGGAGTGACATTATGGCTTTGTGGCCTGGATTTTCTTCCCACTTCTTTAGCACCTGTCCATCTTCTGAAGCTGCTCAGGCTGTGAGGCAGGGCACTGGGGACATTTGGGTCTCTGTGAGAGCTGTCATGAGTAAACTTCTCTTAAGCATGGGGAGTTTTCTGTTTCCCTAGCTGACAGTGATGGAAGAGCAAAACTCAAGCAATGCAAGGAGGAGAGCAATAGGAGATGATGAGGGAACGTCCCTCAAGCAATCCACACTTCTCCGCTGTTTCTCTCTTACTGTCTTTAAAGCTGCAGTTTATCTTGATGGTCAGAACCCAGTTGATGTAATGATGGTGATTTTATATCACAAAATGTTAGGGTTTTATTTTCAGAAACAGCAGGAGGAGATGTCAAAAGTCTAGGGTATTTCCACAAAAGCTCTGAATCCTTATGCAGGACTCATGCCTTCACTCCACAATTGGCTTCTCTGTTGTTTGAGCTGATGGGCAGTTTGTTGGGGAGCAGAGGGGGGATATCTCTCCTTCCTAATGCTGTGCTGTCTCCTCTAGTATCCCCTTGCATGCCCCACCAGCAACGTTTTGGGTTCTCGCATAATGCAGACTGGCAAATTACAGGTCCTGGGGTGTAGTGTTGGGCCAAGGGAAAGGACAGAAGCCTGCTGAGCAGCTGCCTCTCGAGGAGCCACTCTTCTGGCAGTGGGACCAGGGGAGAATGCCTTGGTCCCACCTTCCTGCCCTTTTCCACCACCTGAGCTGCCCAGAGAGGCTGTTTATTGCTGAACCTGCCCTCCCAGGGGGTCGCTGCTCCTCGGTCTAAAAGGCAAGACCCCAAATATGGAACACCCAAAGGTCACTCCTGTGGAAGTGGCTTTCACAGGTAGTGCTCCAAGAATGCTGCTCTGGGGCTTTAATTGCCACGCAGCCGCTCAGCCCGGTCCGACATACGATGTGCTCTTTGGCTGCCTCCCTATAGGTTTCGCATAGCTAGTATTTTTATCCGCACTAGGCATCCCTAATTTTAGCGAGCTGTAAGCCGAAGTGCAGCCTCCCCAGCTGTGAGCTAACCAGGGCCAACACCAGTGGGTGGGTGCAGGGGCCACCTGCTGCTGCTCCTGGCCAGTCCTCGCTGGCGCTGCTTCACAGATGTTTTGCAGGCTCAGCTGGGCAGCTTTGCACACTGAGGACAGTGTGGGGCATGCATGTGTGCGTACATGCATGCATGTGCTGACCCAGGTTGTGGGGTCTGGGATGGTGCCCAGGGGGCCACCCTGCTAAGCTCTGCTTCAACAAAATGGAGACTGGAGGCACGATCTGGGTCCTCGACAAAAGCAAGGCCATCACTCCCTTGTTGCCTTTCTGGCCTCAGAGAAGATGCTTTGAAACCAAAGGCTGGATGCTGCCACGAAGCCCATGCAGGGCACAAGCTGGCTCCTTTCCTAGCTGCTGGAGGAGGGAAGCATGCTTGATATTCAGCCTGTGCACCTCCGCAGACCATTGCCCGATGTCATTCCTACGCCTCCAGTTCCCAGGAACAAGCCAGATTTCTCGAGTTTCTGACCGAGTGGGTGTGAGCCAGCACCTCTGAAACCCCGGAGAGCCCGGGATGCTGCAGGCAGGAGCCGTGAGCTCCCACCCTGCATCCGCGGGAAGGATCAGCGAGGGGGTGCCCTGGGGGAATGGAGGTGTCCTTGAGACGAGAAAGACCTTTTACCCAAGGAGCAAGCAGAGAGAAATAAGAACCGAGGAAAGCTTTAAAAACATGCAGTCCCCTTTGTGCAGGGTTTGAGCTGTCAGAGGTGTCAGAGCTGACAGCGGTCCGTCTCCTGCCAGGGCCAGACAGGGTTCCCAGAAAAAGGGCATATCATATACAGCAGCTGGCCTTTGCCAAAGCTGTGCCAGGGAGCGCGCAGGAATGAGCACCATCAGCACTGCCTCGGGGGGAGCATTGGCCGTCCTGGAGTGCCAGGGAGGGAGGAGGGAACGCCTGCTCTGTGGCCCCCCAGGGAATTGAGTTCTTCACCATCGCTGCTTGTTCTATTTCCTCAGGCAAGGTTTTGTCTTATGTATGTAGGTAAATCCCAGTGTGCAAAGGAAAATAAAAGAGGAGAACTTGGACCTTGCAAAGTCACTTCTTTCTTAGGCCACGGGTTCCTTGCCTGGGTGCCTCTCATTTAGGGGCAGAGGCCGCAAAAGGACATCTTTGGTCACCAAACCTGGGACCATGCCATTCAATCTCTGTCACAACTGGTCAATGGCCATTTAAAACTCATTGGGCTGTTCTCCCTTTGACGTTTTCCTCCTCTGGTGATTAGGGACTTCCTAGTTTCTGGACTTGGTTTATTCATAGCCCATTTGTCCTTAGGCTTTGTGCTTAAATAGCTCTTCTCCCTCCTGGGTGTTTAAAGAGAATTATCGTACCCCCTTTCCATTCTCCTCACAAATGAAGCTCAGGCATGAGGGAAAGGCAGTCACAGGCTTTGATTAGTTTGGGTTTAGATGAAGGGCACTGGCAGACCACGCTCTGGAGTAAGGTCACGGTGGGCAAACATGGCATGGCCTATGCCCAGACCATACCCGGGGTCTGCCTTACTGAGCAACAGCTGTCCCAGCCTGTGGGCAGGCTCCTGAGAAATGTCAAGGTCTGGGGTGGAGAACGTGAAATGATAACTATAAACACCGCACATGTCCACTGAGTAGGCGAGTGTGAGCTCAAGTTAGTCTTTTCAAGGCCCCCCCACTCAGGATGGGGCAAAGGCACCTCATTATGCAAAAGGAACCAGCCCAGCAAGAAGGCACTGGGAACCCTTGCTGGCACTCTTTTGGGAAGCTGTGTGTGTAGCAGGATGGCCGAGACCTAAGGGGATGGGCTGTTCAACGTTTTTCCTTCCTCAGCTGCATTTCTGAAGGGGAGGAGTGACACAGAAGGAGTTGCCGTGTGGCTTAAGGTCTTGCATGGCACCTACAGAGGTTGTCTGCAGCAGCTGGACAGTGAGAAGGGCTCCTCGCTTCAGGGCCAAGGAAGCCTGCAAAGCCTAAGCAGGCTTTGCCTTGCACTGGGCTAGCAAGTGAACCTGAGCTCACAGCAGTCTGCTATGTCTCCAGGTGACTTTTGCATAAAAGTTGGGTCTCTGGATGAAACCAGCTTGGTTTTCTTTAGATCCTGGGATTACAGCTGGTCTCTGCTCTGAGAACCACTGGCAGTACACCTCTCTCCGATCATACTTTAGCAGCTGAGGAAGGTGCCTTTCAAAGAATGGTATGGCATTGAAAGTGGGGTCTTACGCTGGATGCTGCTTGTGCAGCCAGTCCAAACTCACTGCTGGGAATTGACAGAGGGACCTCAAAGGAATAAACTGGGCAATAACAGGTAAAGCAGCCTTGGAAATAGTTTCTGCCACTGTTATACAGAAAGACCAAATCACATACTTGTCCCTGGATATCAGCATGCCCATCTGTGAAGCAGGGAGTTCTCTCTAACTCATTTTTGTGACCAGCATCTCTGTGAGTAAAATCCTCTGAGGTGCTACTGCTAAAAATCAGTGCTCTGCTGGTCGTTGATGAATTGAGACCTACTTACATGGTCTCAAAGGGCAAAGCAATCAGTGCACACTTTTTCCTTTTCGTCCCCTTCCTTCCTTATTTTTGCATTAACTTATCTGTAGGGGAAGCCACTGCTTCAGTAGCCATGGAAACCAAAAGGCCTCTCGTATCACAGGTATGTACAAGGCACTCGCACTGTAGGCTTCTGCACATACCTATCCAGCCAGGTGTGCCTGGTCTCTCACCCTGAGGACTTGTTCTGTAGGGACTCAGTAACCATACAGTTTCTGTGACACTCAGTCTTGTATAACGTGTCTACCCAGGAAATTGTGTTGAGGCACTGTCTCATGAACATGCCCATTTTCAAAGAAAAAGTCTGTGAAACAAACAGAGGAGGGTGCTTAAAGAAAGGGTTTGGGTTTATATTTATATTTATACTCTACCTAGAGATGGGGATAAACTAGAATCTCATCTCCTGATTCCTATGAATTTCTGGGATAAACTACACAGACCTAAATTTGTAAACCTTTTTTCTGTGTTGCATCAGAAGCAGAGAAGGACTTTTCTCTATATGTTACATGGCTCTGAACTCTCATGGGAATATCTGCTCTCAAGAGTTTTCAAGACTACGTGGGTGGAACTACCCCAAAACCAGCTGATCTTGCACCAGTTTTTCCATCCTGAGCTGGAAGCTGCAGAGGTTTCAACACTTGAAAATAAATCCTTGCTCTCAAATGAACTGGGAGGTAGACCTTACACACATTTTAACCCTTACCTTTTACTGGATTCAAAATCTACCTTTCCCTCTCACACCACAGGTAGGTAGCTACTGGCTGTGGTGGGGCACTGGGAGGATCTCATGCAATGTAAACTCATGGATTTATAATCCCAGGTTCACAGGAGAAATTTTCCCTTGTGTTACAGAACTGGCCAGATACATTAAGGAGTTTCACTTTGTTCTGCCATTTATTAGTAGAGGCCGGGCTGATCCTAGACTTAATCCGGAAAGGGGAGCACCACGTCCCTCTTCTCTTGCCTCTAATCAGACTGGTTTGCGCTAGGGCAGCTGTCCATGAATTTTCAGCCCAGGGACACTGTTGCACTGAAGGGCCTAAAATACCTGGGCTTGATGAACCTCTTTTTTTTTAAGGATATTACTCAGGCACACAGACAACAAGGGAAGAATGGCAGGGGAGCCAGGACCAAGCGAGTTTCAGCAGGGGAGAGGGTAAGGGAGAGGGTAAGGGTAAGGCTGCCATCGCAGGCAGCCTGCTATGGTAGCGAGACAATCTCAGTTGCTGGAGAGAGCTTCTCCCATGCAAAAGGAAAGCCCCTAACCCAAATGCTCGTTATTCTTGGTTACGTGGTTCCTAGAGACTGAAAGCTGGCCCACTGGAAGGCGAAACTATCACAGTGTTTAGGAGATTCAGTGACAAGAGGGAAGAGGGGAGAAGGTCTGAGAAGTGGTGGTATGAGACAGGATGAACTACGGCAGGGGAGCTTTGGAGGAGAAGAAAAGCAGAACAGATATTTCTCAGCTTCACTGCTTTGGTCTCGTCCTCTTCTGCCCCTTCTTTGTTAAAGCTGAGACCTTTCAGGACAAGGAGTTGGGTTGGGGTTTTTTTCTGATTTGTCTGTTAGATGCTTATTATAAAGTCTTGTGCCCGGCTGTTTCATCTGCTTCTTCACTGTGCTCACTTCCCGGGGCATGCAGGGCTCTTGTGAACATTGCCACAGCGCAGGGACAGCTACTGTTTGCTGTGGGACTGCCTGCTGCAACCTCTGGCATTGCCCTGTTACGGAGGCTTTTCCCAGCTCAAGCTGCAGGTGCTTTTCGGTCGTCAGTGGCATGGAGTGGAATCACAGGAGAAAGGGAAGCAAAGGAGAAGAGCCCTTTAACCTGAGCTGTGAAGCAGCCTGTGCTTATGCTGCCTCTGCCTTGGGTTGTCTTACCTCCCCAACCCTTTTCCACCCTAGCCAGAAAGCAGCAGGCAGCTGCATCTCCAAACATTGCTTTGACTGTTTTCCTGACAGACTAACCCAACAGCCCCCAGCTTTCCCACCCTGACCTGAGAGGCTGGCACTGCCATCCTTGGAGCTGTTGCCATACACAAAGGACAGCAGCTGCTGTCGCTCCCAGAGGGGCTCGGTTGTTCCTAGACCATGTCTTCACCAGGTAGCACCCAGCAGTGCAGGTGGCAGGACCTGCCAGGTCTGCTTCATGGTGGTCTTCACCTTCATTCCCTTTCTAAACTGGAAAGGGACCCTGGGCTGCGTGGCAATCTGGTGACAGTTCCCAGTACGTCTGGGTGGGGGCAGCTGAAGACCCTGTGTGCTGTCCTGCTGTAATATCAGCTTAAGGATGGCATTGCTATGATGATAGCTGGTGTGCACCCTCAGCTTTTGAGAGTGTCAGTCAGTCCTGCAGGTGGGGCTTTTGTCCTAGGAAGGAAGTTTTTCCTATCATATCACTTTCTTCTCAGTCTGCTGTTTGTAGTTATGTTTGGTAAAGTCCTTAAATACGCGCTTAAATTTACTCATGTGCTGTCAGGCTGATTTCCTAAGGATATGAGACCCCCCACCAGGTCTGTCTCTCAGCCACCTCCCCTAACAATTTTTTTAGCTGCTGGCCCTTTTCATCCAAATTTTCCATAAACATGCAGCTCAGATCTTTGCATAGTTCCATACCTGCCTGCATTTTGAATGAATGCTCCCTATTATTCCTAATGGTGGAGACCAGGACCATTTTACAGAAGTGGGGGCTAAGGATATGATGTTTTCCAGGCTGTGGAAGCAGCACCGTCTTACCTGTTTACAGCAGGTAAATTCTCAGTACAGTAAGATGGAAAAACACAAGGGGCTCCAGAAAGGCACCTTTACCACAGGCTGCACCCTACAGCAGGAACCCCACCACACTGGCAGGCAGGGAAAACCGAGGGATGGAGCATTTGCCTCTTATATACCTTGTTTCAGGCATAAAGGACCTTCAGACCTCAGAGCTCTGAACCTTCTACTGAAATTAGATACATAAAGCCTTCCTGGGTGAACTTTTCTCAGGTTTGCCTGGAAGGAGAGGCTCCACACGGCTCCTGTGCCTACCCAGCAGCTCACTCCTCCGAGTACTTGCTCGGATTACAGGAGAGCTGGGTTCAGCCGCTGGCTGCCTGCCCCTAGGGACACCCGTTCCAGGCAGCTCATCTCCCGGGTGAACGGCCCCACACCTCAGCCACGGAGCCACTGCAGCCATTTGTTTCCCTCTCCCTGGCCCAGGGAAACTGTGGTGAAATCCCACAGCTGGATGAGCTCTGGCAGGGGAGATTGAAAGTGGCCCCCCACCACACGTGATGGCCCAAGGTGAGGGAGGCATGTGCCATCACAAGAGGCAGCAGATTAAAACCTGCTTTGCACACTCCTTTCATGAGTGCTCCCATGGCTGGGTCAGTTCAGAAACTGGGAGCACCAGCACCTTGCTGGGCTGTGTCGTATGCAGGATACGGTCTCTCAGTTTTGGGCCTTTCGCTACTGGAAGGACGTTGAGTTGCTAAAACATGTCCAGAGGAGAGCAACAAAGCTGGTGAGGGGTCTGGAGCACAAGTCTTATGAGGAGTTGTTGTTTAAACAACTCAGGTTGTTTAGTCTGGAGAAAAGTCTGAGAGGAGACCTTATCGCCCTCTACAACTGCCTGACAGGAGGCTGTAGCGAGGTGGGGGTCAGCCTCTTCTCCCTGGTAATGGGGGATAGGATGAGGGGGAATGGCCTCAAGTTATGCCAGGGGAGGTTTAGGTTGGACACTAGGAAAAATTTCTTCACTGAAAGGGTTGTCAAGCATTGGAATGGGCTGCCCAGGGAAGTGGTCGAGTCTCCATCCCTGGAGGTATTTAAAAGATGGGCAGACGAGGTGCTTAGGAACATGGTTTAGCGGTGGGATGGCAGGGTTAGGTTAATGGTTGGACTTGATGATCTTAAAGGTCTTTTCCAACCTAAACGATTCTGTGATTCTATGATTCTTTCATTCTGAGACCTTCTCCTCATTTAATTCCCTCAGGTGACAGAGGCAAAGGAGTGCTCAGTCTGCAAGATCGCGCTTGCACTTGGGCTGTCACAGTCCGGGGGGGGGGGCGGGGGGCGGACGACTGTGACACTTCAAGACATGCACTGAATCAGCGTTGCAAGCGCTTGGGAAATTTTGAGGTCAAAGCCAACAAGTGCCGGTTGCTGCACGGCACAGTTAGCCGGTAGCTGGGCATTAGCGGACCGGAGCACTACAATTACGTAAAGTCTGCTGCGGATCTCATCCTCAATCTCTTGCCCAAGGTCACATAAGAAGTCCATGGCAGAGAGGCAATTGGAAACCAAATCACCAGAGTCCTAAGCTAATGGACTCACTGCTGAATCAAAAAGCCTGCAAAATAAAAGCCTTAAGCCAGATTGTATTGCAGCCTTCGCACCCTTGATAGAGCTGATTCTTAACACGGGTATAGGTGTCATGGGGACTAATACTGACAGTACAGAACACATACCTCCTTCTGTCAGATTTCTATAAATATGTATCTAGTAACCACTTGCCATCTATCGAGGACGAAATAGCTATTCTATTAAATAACAGTGCAATTATACTACCAACCATAAACATTTCAACTGGTGTTCCAGCATTATTTTTTCTTTTCTTTGCCAAAGGTTATTGGATTGCTCACCTGGAGCAAGTAACTCTTTCCTGACAGGTGAGTAAAATCTGGTTAGTTTTTGAATCTTTCTTGTTGTCAGGCTCGCTGAGGAGGGCAGCAGACTTTGAACTTGACATTGGACTTTTGCAGGTCCTCAGCAAGCGTATTTTCTAATTCACATTTGCTATCCTCCTAGGGTTGCAATGCATTTTCTCTCCGGATCTGACAAATAAAGCTGATGTGGGTTTTGTGCAATTCTCATTTTCTTTCCAAATGCGTCTTTTAGTTAAGAGGGAATATTTGCAAGCCCCTGGCAGGAAATGAACACCTAACGATCCAGGCTTGCCACTGTACGATCCCCTAGATTACAGCTACACCACCGGAAAGAATGCTATGAATCTCCTTTGTAATTTTTACCATGATTTATTTTACTGAGGATTAATTAATCATTCTTCCACCAAAGAATTATCAGCACTCTTTTTCCAACACAGATGTGAATTGTTGCATTAACAAGCATCTACAGACTGATTCCAAGCAGGCAACCAAGTGTCAGAAAAAGCAAAAGTGATTTAATTCTACACCAACAGGGAGCTTTTGAGATGGGGAGCTAGGACGCCTGTTTGCAGCACAGTTTGGTAAGGCTTCTTGGCTGACCGCTCCTAGAAAATGGGACTGCATCCAGAATACAAAGGGGGTACTGGCTTGCACAGAATGAGAAAGTATCTAAAAGTTTCAAGCTATGAACTCAGATCTGTGCTGAGATTTGTGAAAGCTCAGCTGAGCTGAGTTCACGTTGCTGGGGTTTGCGAGGTTATTTGCTATCGCCCGGGTTTCTGACACACAATCCAGAAAGACTCTTTCCCAGCAAACAGCTCAGAAGAGCACATAAGAGGCTTTCTCGTAGGCTCCGCAGAACTCGGGGGCTAACTCAAATCCAAGTAAACAAGCCCGAACCTTTGGGTGCTCACCTGCCCCCTGCACAAGACACTTTGACTGTCCCGTCCTGCGGCTCCTCTCCACAGCTCCAAACACTGTGGTATTCACCCCTGCTGGGACATGCAGCGGCGCTTACCTCCAGGACCATCTCTGTCATCTGGAACTGCTTCTGGGAGACCTTGTCAGAGCTCACGGGCTCATGGAAGAGCAGGCAGAGCATGTCGTACTTCTTCAAGGCCTGCTTGTAGTTCTTCTCGTTCAGGTCGATCACTCGGTCTTTCCCATCATAAGTGGGGAAATTCAGTCCCTCTTCTGCTTTGCAGCAGAAAAGCAGGTAAAAACCTGCCAGGATCCAGCAAGTCACCTTCATAGGGGAGCCCTTGGAGTGCAGCAGAGGGCAGGTAGATGTCCCTCTCCCTCTGAATTTGGGAAGAGGGGGAGACCAAAGGCTCCAGCTGAAGTTCGAACCGAGTTTCTCTTTCTGCTGCCTTCCTAGTGATCAGCCCAAACTCTGCAAGGCTGGTGGGGAGCAACAAACTCTGCTGTCCTGGGCTCACAACAAAGAGACAGACAGGAGAAGCTGTCAGGCCAAGCCCTGGATACCTTACATAGCTGTGTCCAGCTCCCGTGTCATTAGGAACTCCATTTTTAGGAAGCAGTTGTTTCAGGCTAAAAATAAACCCTGCAATGAATAAAAAGGACAGATATGACACCATTGAGGGACTTGCTGGCACTCTGCATCATCTGAGAGAGAGGGAGCGAGTGACAGGGAGGGAGTGGAAGATGTCGATGCTGGGAATACGCAGGCAGGGTTTCTGAAGGGACAGACTTCGCTTGTACAGGGAACCAAGGCATAGCCTGTCCTACTAGGGCTTAACAAAAATAGAAGGTATTTACTGCATTTTTTAATAAGGGTATCTCTCTTTCTAACCCCTGGGGCATCACAGTGATTAGGCTTTGGATAACAGAGCTCGAATTAAAGAGTTTCAGAGGCTTATCTGCACCGCTAGAGGAAAAGTCCCCTTTCCTCAGCAGCAAAGGAGGTGAGTGCTCGTGGGACCCTCTCCTCCTCCTCCAGCCTGGGGCATCGGCTGGAGCTGCTGGTTGACATTCAAGCTCTTTTCCGAAGCACCTTCTCTGCTTGCAGGGTACCAGGAGAATTGCTGGCCCCCATGGACCAAAGCAGAGGGCAGCTTACGTTGCAACCTCCCATGCCCACAGCAGTTACCGAGCCACATACATTGCGGGCGAGTGGTTAAAACCTTATCGTACTAAGGCGGATGAAGGGCAGGAGGCACGTGCCCAGGCTGGTGACTTGGGGCAGGAGGCAGGGCTCTCCTCAAGATGATGGACAGATGCCACCATGGCTGCTGGCCTCCCTTCCTGGGACACGTGTGTTGGCCCAGAGGGGTTTTTTTTTTCTCACAACCCTGTTGCGTTTCCCAGCAAGTGGTCCCACATATTCTTTCCTCTTCATTTCCCGGGAACAGCAACCGGTTCCACTTTCCCCAGGACCTCAGCACCCGCTGCTGCTTTGCTGCATCGCCTGTGCCACACTGCTGGGGGACGAGGGTTGGGTGGCACTGTCTTTCACCTCTTCCCCTACTCTGACCAGGGTGTCACTGCTGCCCCATGACTGGCAGAGACAGGCAGGTGGAGACAGGCCAAATGGCTGCCAGCCAGCACCGGGGCTGACGCGGACCCGCTGGAGAAGGCACGCTGAGGGGCTGGCAGAGAAGAGCTTGACAGGGGGCACGGGTCTCTCCCCCCCCCGCCTCTGCCCAAAGCGATGTGCAGACAAGTGGCCTTATCAGGCCTCCTCCTTGCATGCTGCTCCATCACAGTCTTGCTCCATCCACACCAGGGAGGAGATGATGTTCCCTTCTCGGTGCATGCAACTCTCGTCCCAACCAGCTGTTCCCATTTAATTGTATGGCTGGGATTATTTCAACATTTGGGGTGAAAGGCAAGCATTACTTAGCAATTATAGAATCATAGAATCGCTTAGGTTGGAAAAGACCTTTAAGATCATCGAGTCCAACCATAAACCTCACACTGCCAAGGCCACCACTAAACCACGTCCCTAAGCGCCACATCTACCCATCTTTTAAACACCTCCAGGGATGGGGACTCGACCACTTCCCTGGGCAGATTATACCTATCTCCTGGGTAACAGGTCCCCTAAGCTTTCACTTCCAACTTGAGCAGCCCATGGCTTACTGACTGAAACTCTGTGGACAAGAGCTTCCAAGTCTGTCTTATTTCCAAAGCCTCCTCCCAGTAGTTTCTGCTCTTGCCTTTTCAGAAGTTCAGTGTTTGCCTGCGACTTGAAGTCCTAACGATGAAGCCTGAGGAATGTGGGTAGAAGCCAGAGCAAGACAGCCTCAGAAATACACTTCCTACTGAGGCACCCTTCAGGGGCAGTCATTTCTAGAGGGAGATGTGACAAACCTGGATACATCTGGTTGCTTTCAGTGGGAGATGCAAGACTTGTGCCACAGTGGGTGGCAATGGCTGGCTAGGCTTTTGCTGAATGTTTTGTCTGTAAAACATGGAACTGAACTTGTGGGATGACCAGGTGTACATCAGGCTGGTTGGTTGCCTTTGAAGGACCCCATGGATTTGACGTGCAGGAGCAGGCTTCCGCTGGCATCAAAGTATGTTTTAAAGCAGGCGCATATCAGACAGGGCTGTAAAAATTAAATGTTCACAGCTACTTCAAAATTGGCTTCCCAGGCTCCTGGCCTCCTTTTATTCTTGTAGATCTTCAGCAACTGCTCCACTTTTATATTGCTCAAGCTATTTTTGAGGTGCTTTCTCTCTAGTCTGAATAACTTTTTAATCTGCCTAAAAATAGACGCAATCCAATTTTCATTTTCTCCTCTTTGTGCTATCAAAAACAAAGGCACAAAAAGGCTTTTTATTCACAAAAAGCATTGCCTCGTTAGCCCCAGACACATCTATTTCATCTGCCTGTGGCATGAGTAGCGAAGGTTTGTGACTGTTAGGCTTCACCTCTGCTCCAAAGGGAATCCCTCCAGCAGACCGACACTGGATGTCACAGTCACCGGAGAGTCCATCGCTTTGTCTCTCCACTCAAAACATCAGTGGGACTGTTAATGCTAAATCCAGTGGACGTTTTCTGTGGTCTTTTAGCTCTAGCTGCATCTATTTGAAACTCAAGATACCTTGTTCACTAAGTCAGAAGTGGTTTAAATGTCTCCCAGGAGGCAGAATTTGTGTTTGCCTTCGAAAGGGATGAACCCATGGAGGTAGTCAGGATGGATTCCTCAAAATCTGACCAACTGCCTCAATCACCTGAATTTCTTAATTCTAATGAACTTTAGTCAAAGTAGATGTTCTCCTTCTAACTCTGCCGATACAGATCTGAAATCCTGGAGTCACGTGTTTTGGGATGTTCAGAACAGAAGTGCCCGAGTCTGATACAGAGCTGCTTTTTTCCCCAGGGGCCTGTAGGGTGCCAAGTAGCAGAGCTGGGACTGAAACACCCTCCCGCACCCTGACAAAGGCCCTAATTATTTTGTCTTTTTCTTCATCATCTCTCTGGGTCCCAATACCAGCACACTGAAACGTGCCCATCTCAGCCCCAGAAGCAAATCTCCTTGGGAACTCACAGCTGTCCGTCCACGCTTAGATAGTGGTTTAGGTTGGAAATTTTGGGGCAGGCTCACTATCAAGAGAAGGGTGGTGTGTAGACCTCATGGATTTGGGGTACCTGAGTTTTGCTGAAGGCCCATTTCTATGGGACACTGGCAAAAGGTTTCTCTATGTGCCAGATCCTCCCCCATAGGGTAGGAGCAATAGCAGTTCCCCATAGGAGGGGAGGATGAGGGGGTCAAAGAGCTCCTCTGTGAAATCGTGGATTTTGCATTCACAGGTTCACTACAAATACTTCGTGCTATCTTTCTGCATAGTCCAAGGTCTTCCTGATGCCATTTAGCTAGCCATGGTTGCAACACATCTGTTTCTGTGGCCAGTGCCATGCAAGGGAATAGTCTGGTCAGCACTGTGTCCTGGGACACTTGCCCCTAAGCTCAAATAGCTCATTCCTTGGCAAAGCTGGCATCTGTTAAGTCTCTGCTATAAGTTGACTGCAATGCTCAACCTTCCGACTCCAATTCCTTAACCATTGACTCCTTCAGCCATTCTGCTTCTGCATTTCTTGGTCCTGTCTCGGGAAACCAGTACAATACTCTTCCCTGGCTAACCATCCCAGAGCCGCCCACTTGAAAACTCTCTAAGCAATGAAGTGATAGGGCTCAATGCCTGCCCACATGGTCAGGTGCCCACGTTGTCCAAACCACCTTCAGAACTGGCCTCAAAACTTCAGGCAAAGAAAGAGAGAATTAAGGGAAAATCTTGCTGTGGCTTTATCCACTATTCTAGGCCCTTTGGTGTATATTCATTCAGCAAAATCCTGGCTCCAGGGGATTAGGCTGCAAAACCACCCCTGACATGCATTGGAGTAGGACTGTACTTTGTTTCTTTCTATTTTGGGAGGATAGGTAGCCAGCGACAGTAATACAAGTGTTAAAAACTGTACAGACTCAGCCGTTTGCTTCAGGCTTGCAGAAATGTGGGGCAAGGATGTGGGATAAATAAAAATCTCCTTCTCATTGATTTTTTTTCCTACTTGTATTAGAAAATTAGGGATATACACTGCTTCTCCCTCTTGGCCGCTGCAGCTGCTATCCACACTGCCATTCTCACCTTCATTGTCCTTTCTATCTCACGTGGTAAAAGAGGTCCCCAGCCACTGCTGATCCAAATGCTTCGGTGAGCCTTTTTTTCCAGGGCTTCAGGATTTAAGGTTCTGCTTCAGTTAATCTCTTTTGAAGCTTCTAAGAGCTTGTATGTTTTGCAAGATAGGAGTATGCCACAAATATGCCATTTGCCACCAGCCAGCCAAGCAAGGTCACAGCTCATGCTACTTTGCAGCGTACTGCTGCCGTTTAGGGTGGGAGCCGCAGAGATGCACTGAACCTTTCTAAGGAGATCTGAGGGGATCACTGTCATCTCAAGGAAAGCTCTGCAGCACGAGAAAACCCAGTTCTCTCTCTCTCCCCTTCAGCCCTGAAAGGTAACAAGTCCTTCATGGTGCTTCGCATTGCCTGTACTCCAATGTGGTCATGTCAGTGATGGCAAGTACAAGGCAGAGAAGTTGTATCATTTGCACTCTCTCCCTTTTTTTCCTGATTTAAACTGCCAGAGATCTTTGCAGCACCTGAAGATGCTTTGTATATTTTGACTGAGGTGTCCTGAGACCTGCTGTGTGATAAGAAGATGCTATAAAACCTTCCGTTTTCTGACACACAGACACTGCTTTTGATGAGGAAAATAAAACACAGCACAGAAAAAAACACTTATACAAAATTATATAGAAGTTGCAAAGGGAAGGTCAATGAGATGACTTGGGAGTCCTGACATTCTCAGCCACTCAGACATTTCAAAAAAGTCTTGTCGGTTTTAGACATGGTGTTGCCCAAGGCAAAGTTTTTTGTGCCACTTTATGGGCATCATTGCACCTCTCTGTCTTTTGGGAGCTGGTCTGGCACCTTTGTCTTATACAGGCCCAGAAAGTACTTTAGAAGGTCAAAAATGGGGCTGTCCGGAAGAATTGGGATAGTTACCTTCGAATGGGCTCGTGAACCTTACACAGCAAGAAAAGATTTAACTCAGACATCACTTGGGGCCAAATGGAAATGGGCCCATTGGCATGAATGGAGACGGGTGGGAAGGAGAGCCATAAAGTGAGAATGAAAAGCATAAGGAGAAATGCTGGAAGCAGACAAGGCTGCTTCTTCATGCAGAGGTCTGACAAGGGACGTCGGAAGGCACCCTGCTGTGGTGGTTGGGGGACCCATCAGGTGGGCTGGAAATGGCTGCAGACAGCCCGCAGCAGGACGCAGAGGCAGCCCACCCCTCCCGGCTGGGCTGGGAGCTCTGCCAGCCTGTGGGAGCAGGGTACGACTAATCCACACGCAACCCGCCCTGGAAACCTCGGGGGGGGGGGGGCTTCCCACAGGTAGCAGGGATGGGATGCGAGGATTTTCTGCATTGTTTCTGTTGCTTATACAGGAGCCAGCAAACAGATGCTACCTCTAATACACCCAGACAGTTTCAAAGAAAGAAGAGCTTAGAATTGGCATAATATGGATCCTAGCCGGGGCAACAGCTTTGCGGCTGGAAGTACCTGCATTGTGTTAGACGTGTTAGAAGAAGCCTGGATCCTACTAATGAGTAAGCAGAGAGATGGTAAAAAGAAAACACTGACCTGAAAATATTCCAGGAAAGATCATTTTATAAACTGCAGGCCCCAGTCATATTTGGTAAGCGTGCAGGGCTACATTTAGTTGTCACATCGCTTCCTGTGCTTTTGCCTGCAAAAACTCCTCTTTCCTAGGATGGAGTAACTTTAGGCACCCTGCCTAAAGAAGCCAGACCCAGGTTTATTCACCGAGCCTCTAATGGGAGCCCATGCCCGCAGTTTGTAGGAAGCTGCCTCTGCGGGACCAGGCACAGGGGAGCTCTGTTTGTGGCTGTTTGGGTCCAATAGGCAATGCCTTTTCAGAGCCACAGGAAGGCAGCCTTGTTTTGGCAAATGATTAGTGTTTGGAAGAGACTTTTGAGCAAGTATGTGGCCTTCTGGCTCTATCTAACCTGAAAACAGGGGGATGTGATTTAGCAGTAGCCTGGTTAGTAAAATCTTTGCTTGCCAGAGATCACAATGAGGCAGGGTCCTACAGATGTGCCCCAGAGCTCTGCCGGTCACACTGCAGAAAGCAGCCTGAGCGGAGACCCAGCCACGCTGCTTCCTGCAGTGGGCTCCTGCCCACCTTCTGCAGGACCTGGGGGCAAGGAGGGGTCTGACATGCATTTGGCGCTGGGGCTTTCAACCTTTTTTTGATGTACACACTCCTAAAATCATTCTGGTGTCAGTGCAGATGCCTGCATAACAATTCCAATCTGACTGAGCTGGTCCTTTTTTTTCCTGGATGCCTCTAACACACGCAACTTCGGAAGAACTCCAGTGCCACACACTGAAAAACTCTCCCCCAG
Source organism: Gorsachius magnificus (assembly GCA_034008185.1). Lineage (NCBI taxonomy): Eukaryota > Metazoa > Chordata > Aves > Pelecaniformes > Ardeidae > Gorsachius > Gorsachius magnificus. Next base: position 129,316,018 of record CM067081.1, read on the forward strand.
GACAAATCCCATGGCATGTCACTGCCACCTGCCCCCATTCTGTGTCACCTTCCTGTGTTGTGATGTCACAACTGATGAGTTAAAGAAGTTGCCCCTGAGACAGGGGGCGTAATCTCCCCCCTGGGGGAAAGGTGCAGACGGGTGTTTCAGGAGGGACAGGAGGTGGCTGTGGGTACGAGATGGATGTTCCAGTTTGCCACCACCAACAGGCTTCCCACAGGGCTTCGGAAAAATCTCTCCATGTCTCAGTTCTCCACCTAAATAGTGCCAGCGGGGTCGGGGGAACATACGATGTTGCAAGACTGATGGGGGTTAGTGCTTTGGGCAGGCAGGGAGCCTGGGCCAGGTCTGGGCTCCTGAGGATTTTGGCATGCTGAAGAGGGGACAAAAAGGTTTTCAGGAGAGCTGTTTTGGAGACCTGGCCAGGCACGTTCCCCTGAGAGATGCTGAGAGCTGAGCTCTGGGCAATCTCTGTGAGAACCTGGTCATCCAGAGCCAAGCCCTGAGTCGGTGTGAAAGCGTGGCCCAGCGCTGGTCCCCCGAGAGCTGGGGTGTAAATGGGCACAGGCTGAGCTCTGGCCCAGGCACCCCAGCAATTACTAATAATTACCAATAATAAAGTAAAAGAAATAAACCACATGTTCCGACACAGTCCGTTCCCTTCCAGAAGCCCTTGGAGCACATACAGTCTGGCCATTTCCATCGGTCCCCCTGCCTTTTCCTTGGAGGAGGTGGGATCACTGGACTCCTGCCTAGTTTTGGCCATGATCAGCATGTCTGAGCATGTCTGCATCTCTGCCTGCACGCACCCCTGCACGCCTTAACCACCAGCGGCTGTTTCCACCTGGCCCTCCGGGGCCAGGGTCTAAAACAAGGTTCCTGCACCAGGCAGGATTGGGGTGGCTAGGACTGGGGTGCCACTTGCACCTCAGGTTTCTCCTAGCTATGAGAGCACTGGCGTATTTAATAACATCTTGATGATTGGAGGGGTGTTTAATTTAGCGGTGTGGCGCCGGCTGCTGCTGATGGAGCTGTGCCCAGCAGATTTACACCTGTTGCACTGGCGTGGCAGCTCAGCTCTCCTTCGCTCCCATCCTCCTGCGCTGCCTCTCAAAACCTTCTTTACTCTCTCCGCAGCGGCCCCAGACCGTGATGCCTGCCGGGGTGCAGCTGGTAGGGCTGGGAAGCGCTGGGGTGAGCTCACTGAGCCACCAGGAACCTCATTCCTTTTGGATGATGAGCTGCACAAGCTTAGCACGCTCCTTAGTTTTGTAAGGGGACAGAAAGGATTTGCTGCTCTTGAATTTCTGCTCCATTTTGACCTCCTGCTTCTCTAACAGGACTTTGTACAGTCTGGGCCAGCCCTGAATCTCTGTAAAGAGTCTGTTGGTACCCATCAGGCACACGCATTTCTAGGGTCAATAGCTTTCCAGGCAGTACCAAGGTCTTACAAGACAGTCCTTTATGCATGCTTTGTCTGTGCCTTTCTGGTTTTTTGGGGTTTTTTTAATGTCAGGCAATTTTTTAATTCAAATTCTTCTATGAGAACGAGCCCTGCTGGCAGCAAACCCACCATGGGTATTGGTACGTAGCCGGAGTACAGTTACACAGTGTTCCCAAGCATTCAGAAGTAACGGCTCAGGTATCCCCTTCCCTCAGATCGTTAAGTCAGCCTAGAAACCAGGAGATCTGAGAAGTGTCTTGCTTGTGACATTTTTCCCCAGCATGGCAGCTTCTGGGTGCTCGTGCTCAAGCCTTTTACCTGCAGCCCCAGAAGAGGGAAAAGCTTCTTTATTAAAGCTTCTCTGCTTAAAAATGGAAGCTGAAATGCTTGAGTAATAGCACGAAACCTGCTGTCAAGAGCCACAGAAGGACCTGAAAACTACAGGCTATGTGATGATGATATGGTGGAAGTAAGCAAAAAGATGGAGACCTCGCCTCGGTCCTTAGGGATAGCTGAAAACTGCTGTTGCAGCTGACGGTGGGAAGAAGCACATCTCTGCCTTACTGAAAATGAGCTGCTACCCACAATTAAGGGTGGCGAGCAGCTTTTTGGCAGGAGGAAACATTTCACAGCTCCTTTTGAATCCTTTTGCACCTCTCCTTAGAAATTGTCACCCATGCTTGAAGAGACACCAGCCTGTGTTGCTGAAGAGTCTCCTCATCCTGGGACAGAGCACTTCTGAGCCTCATGGCAGGAGGCTGGGACGTGGAGGCTGAGGCTCCACCTGGTGAGGCTGAATGCTCAGAGGAGCCCTGCAAGAAGGAAAAGTCCCCAGCAGCAGCCTCCCGCACCAGCCCTGTCCTGGGATGAAGAAAAAAAAAAAAAAGCCCAACACACCCCAAACCATGCAGCCAGCACTTTCCTGGAGAAAAGGCAGTAGCTGTGTCTCTCCAAGCACGGGGCCAGCAGAGTGTCATGCCAGAGTGTGGCTTTGCTTTCCTTTCTAACCTGAGATTTCTAGCTAAGTGCCACCTGGCAGCACCCCCGGGGTGCAGCCTGGGTCATGGCTTCCATAAAGGGCTGCTGGGTTAGCTCATATTTATAACGCTTGCCTCTGCTGTGGCGTGCCAGCTCACAGAGGTCAGCTCTCTCCTGGGCACGGGGAGTCATTCCACAGGGTGTACTCCTGTTTCCATCCCCACGTGCCAAGGGGCCTCCCACCCACCAGCAGACGGGACCTGGTGGGGGGGCACGGCAGAACGCTCCAGCGGGAAGGGAAGGGGAGAGGGCAAAGAGCGTGCGTAGGAGATACGGTGCCTGGTTTCTAGCATAAGCTCTGGGAGGTGTGTGGGCTTTGCTAGCGGTGCAGGGAAAGCGTGAGCCACTACATCCCCGTGGGAGACAGGCTGTCTCCAGGCAGGGAACGAATTTTCTTCTTCAGGTCCATTTTAGTTGGCACCATGGATAAGGAGGATCTCAAAAACTGGGGCATGGCTCCTGCACAGGGTATGGCTTGGACCCTTCTCCTCTAACTTCATCAAAGATGATTTTGGACATACTTGTTCAGCTGCCAGTTGTACAGCATGGTACACTCCAAGCAGAATTGTCCCAAAGAGAAGATCAGACCACCAGATGCCAGCTGGTGGCCAATGTTCAGGTATTCCTCATAGTTTGACAGGGAGAGCAAATGATAACGTTGCTCTCAAGAGGTCCCTTACTGAGTCCTGTGGCCCTAGTGAAGGCTGGAGACCCCTGAACGGGGGGTATTTTGGTGGACAGGAGATACAAGTCAGCTCAGGGGATGTGACAGGTTTTAGGTAAGAAGCAAGTTTGTTGGTTGATAGTGTTCTTCGTCCTCTTCTGTCTCGCAGCACGCGTGCAGTGTCAGGACCCAGCACTGCAAACACAGCTCTTCCACTGCTCGGGAGCTGCACGTCAGGGCTGCGTGTAGAATCCGCACGCTGAAGGCTGCAACTAAGCTCCTACAAAGCTCCCCAGATTAGCAGGTGTGGATATACAGGGCAGGGACGGAGTAATTCGAGCTGGAGTTACTCTTAGTTAGCACAGTCAGGCAAATGTCATATGTGAAAAGAGGATCTAAAATGATCTAGCACAGCAGTTTGTGCTCAGTTCTTACCAGCCCATAGCAGAACACAAAGGTAGCTTTAAAACAGTAAAAATAACCATTCTTCCTTGGCCAAGACCTTTTTCTTGTCTTTATTTTTTTTTTCCTTCCTTTTTTTTTTTTCTGTGGGGTTGGCTTTTTTTTTTTTCTTTCCATTTCAATCTAGTACAGAGGGAAAGATTCCCAGGAGGATTACAGAGCGTTTCTTATGCTATCCGGGACGTCTTGACAAAGACACAAATGCCTGCCTTGCCATAAAGCGACATTTTCTAGACTACTCATATTACTATTTTGTCTGAGCTAAAGCCTGCAGGTTTATGAACAAAATGCCCTTTTAAAGACCAGTTTCAGGCCGCAGTCATTTCTGGATCACTGTTTCATTAGCAAGTAGCAGATTTTCAGGGTCTAAACAGGCCATTAGATATTTAAGGCTAGTCTTGTGAAGACAAGAAACTTATTTTTTCGTTGCTCCTATAGTTTGTTCTGATTACTGTTTGTCTGGATTAGACACACAAAGCAGAGATTTAGGCAGCTAAATGACTCAGGACAGACAGGGCCTGGTTCAATGATTCACTGAACATTTTTCAAATCTCCTGAAGACCCCAAGTACTTAAGACTTAAGGGAGTCCTGTTGACTTCCATGCCTTGTGAACATGCACAGGAGTACCTGGCTGAACAGCATCATTTACGCTGACAGCGTGAGCCCCCAGGACCACACATGCCAAAACGGGAAAGACAACCTGAGAATCATCTCAGGCAGACCCTCAATGACATTAATTGAAGTGCTAATTGAAAAATACCCAGTTAAAACTCCCCGGTGGCAGAAAGCGCAGATCCTGTAACACAAAGGACTTCGCAATTATGTTTTAATTTGACAGAACTGTTCAGATAAAACTGAAAATACTTTTTTTGACATTTTTAATTGCAATATTTTAATTTTTATCCAAAATTTCCTTTCTGTACTTAATCTGTGTCTCAGATAGGAGCTGGGAGAGCACTGCTGGCGTACCAGGGCCCTAAACTCCCCCCATATACTGGGAACATTGTGAAGGAAACACGGTGAGCCTGGCACCCAGGGAAAGGGTGCAGGAGCATGTGAACCTGCCCACAGTCCCCAGGCCCTGAGGGACTTCACTTGCTGAACTCTAGTGAACCAAACACGATGACCGGCTGCTATCTACAGCTACCCAGTGACAGCAGGTTGGCTTTTTTTGCCTGTAAAATCACTGGACACGGGTAGGGAATTTATTAGCATAAGTCAAATTAGGGAGCAGCACTCCATCCGTCTCCCTGCTGATCCTGACGTGCTGCGAGGTGTTGACCTTCTCTGAAGGCTCAGCCTATATAGCCCTCAACCCAGTGAAAACACTTAGGCCTGTGCTTAATTTTGCATCCCGTTAGGTCTGCCCTTTAGCTAGAAGTTAAGCATGTGGGTCACTGTTTTCCTGGATCAGAGCCCAACTCCTGGAGGTCCTTCAAGATTTAGCTAGTAGAGCTTGTCAAATGATACAGTGCAATTAATGTAACAGGATTCTGCTCTCTTTTCTATCGGTGGCTGATTCATGATGGGTAGGCTGGGCTGGCCAGAAGTGTACATCCAGTCACCAACAGTTTTTTGCAAAGTATCAGCTGTATACATGCTGGCGATTTCTAATTAATGAAGTTTCTTCTGGGGGGCCTTTTTGTAGCTGACCAAGGCTGTACCTTCTCGCAGACCCAGGGCCCACTCACAGAGGTCTGAATTAGGACCCAAACTCTGAAGCTCATAAGTGACTCTGCTCCAGTTGTCAGAAGCTTGTGGTGGCTCTCTGGTCTCCTAGGTGGTGGGATATGCTAGAAGCACCCCTGTGTCACCCATGTGGTGGTGTGCCTGCCACTGCAGGAGACGGGGACATCTCCTCTAGCACAGGCAAAGCGGGTGATGGGATGACCACATCCTGCAAGTGAGCTTGCCCTGTTTCTCCCTGCAGCCTGCTCTCCTTCACCTCCTCTGCCCTTGGCCCGCTCCTACAGTCACCCATAGGGTTTTCTTCCTTAAACAGGAAAACGGCAAGTCTCTCGCACTTGCATTCCCAGAGCCCGGAGGAGCCCGGGTCGGAGAGCAGACATCCGCAGCGCTGGGTGCTGCAAGAAGCTCAGGACAGAATGAGTTGCTGCCTTACGCAGTTGCCACAGTAAAGGGTGAGGGACGCACAGGAGGATGCCGGAGCGGTGTTCCCGGTCAGCATACGCGCGGGCGCTGGATCCTCATGGGGCAACGTAGACAAGCCCCTGCTTCGTGAAGATGTCTGTCCGGACGGACATTGCTGGGTGGACCACATCACCTCAAGCAAGGGCTGAGCTCGCAGGGCGGCTCGGTGGGACGGGCAGCAACACAGCTTCCGCCTCCTCCCGCAGCCCCCAGGCATTATTTCACGGTTTTTGAGACCTTCCCCGTTTTCATCAGCTCTAGGTAAAACCGTCCCACGATTCAAAAGCTATTCGGACGTCCACGCAGGGAGCCGTCACCCACCCAGAAACACAAATACGCCGTCTCTCAGGAAAGCGCTGCTGAACAAAGAGACACCGTCAATTTTACTTTTGTTTTGTCCCCCTCCTTCCCGCCTTTCCGGCAGCGCGAGGGCCCTTGTCACCCCCTCTCTCCCCCCCACCCCCCAGCCTGCGGGGCATCCCCTCCCCGCAGCCGCCGGACACCCCGTCCCCCTCGCCGCCCTCCCCACCTCCCCCCCGCCGCGTCCCCGTCCCGGGTACGGGAGGAGCCGCCACCCCCGCGCTGCCGCCGCCGGCCGCCAGGTGGCGCCGCCGCCCCGCGCGTGGCGCTTCCCGCGCCGGCCCGGCAGCCCCGCCTGCCTGCGGGGGCGGGGGGGAAATGGCCCCGCCCCGCGCTGAGGTGCGCCGGGTGCCGGCAGGTAACGGCCGCGCCATCTTCTCCCTCGGCCTTGCCTCGCCAGCTCCGAGCTCCCTGGGGCCGTTAACAGCTCCCTCGGCTGTGCGGGCGGCTTCCCGCGGGGCCGAACCGCTGCCCGGGTGAGAGGACGGGTCCGGCTCAAGAAGGTTCGTTGGCTGGTGCTTTAACCGGGACCTCTGCGGGGGCCTGGGCCCCAGGGTGGTTCCCCCCCGCTGCGATGGGAGAAGGAGCGGCTGGGAGTCGGGGGACCTCGGCGGTGACCGCCAGCGTGGAATTTGGATCTTGGCTTTCCCTTTTTTGAAGCCTAGGGTTTACCTCCAGCCCCAGCAGTTGCAGGGGGCGGCCTGATGTCACGAACCACGGCGGGGTTTTAAAGGTTCGGAAAACCAGAGTGTAAAAAAGCTTGCCCTCTCCCAACCCAAACACCTGCAAAAAATCTACTTTTTAAAATTCAAATCTTGTGATGGAAAGGTAATGCGTAACTTTGAGGGTGATGATTTTTTAACAGGTAGGGATGGGTCTGATGGGGTTTAAAGGCGTGATAAAGCCTTCTCCCAAGGTTGAATCCAGCAGCAAGGCCGAACCTTACCTTCTCCCACGGCGGGATATGGCACAGTCTTCCAGCACTCGTGGGAACGATGCTACTCAGCCAGTTGGACTTGGGTTTAGCCTAGTCTGGCCCGGCCCACGTGTCATGCCGACTCAGACAGCCTGGCACCACTCCCCCTTTTTTCTAGGCAGAGAACTGGAGAAAGGGGAAAGTCAGGGTCTTCAGGCAGCTCTCCCCGAGTGCTGGCAGGCACAGATGGCGTTATTGCCCCCCCCCCGAGGGCCGCAGGGTGCCCGCAGCTATGCTGGTGTGCGATTTGCATGCGCCCTTTTGCACGCCAGGCGAAGGCGGTTTGAATGACAATGGGGCGAGGGGCAGGTTAGGTGGAAAGATGTTTCTCTGTCTGCCTGGGCTGCTGCTGGCAGCTGCAGTCCAGCAGCCACCCTCACCTCCCCTATCAATATCCTTTCCCCTGAGCTGGAAGGACTAAGGGATAATTTAGTCTTTATGCTAGTTTGGACTTTGCCTGATTACCAGCTGAGCCTGATTACGCAGGCCTTGCCGTCCCTTCTGGGAAATAGTCCAGACAGCACAGAGGGGCCGCTGCTCCTCCTGCCAGTGCTGCCACTGCTGAGCCCTCTTATTTCACAAGATGGGCTGCTTGTTCTCTCCGATGTCCTCCCTGTGCACCCACCATCTGAGACCAAGATTTTCTGGAGGACCCTAAATCCCATTCACATGCAAGGCTTGAACACGCAGCTGCTGCGGAGCTGAGCTCTTGTGACTATTTATGACATTGAGTGGGGCCCTGCATCAAGGAGGAGCCCATCTTCATCTGGCCTCCCTTACCCACCCCAGTTTCCCCTTTCTTTCACAGCTTGGCACCTAAGCCTCAGTCTGTGCCAGTCCATGTAAGAGCTACACTGGGTGCCTTGGTTTTCCTTGTAACTGGGAGCAAGAGAGAGCTGTCAGGTAGAAACTAGTTCAAGCAGCAAAGCTGAAGGTCCATTCAAGTTGAACATCCCAGCTTCAGCTATTTCAGTGACAACAGAGCAAGTGGCAGGCTGGGCACAGTTAAGCACTGGGAACTGGCAGCAGCTAACAGTTGCAGTCCAGCAGCCAGCTCATCCTCCCCCATCGATAGGGGATTTCCACTTAGGAGCACCTGGATCAGCCAGGCACAAGATTCAGATCTCCGTCCCTATCAGCACTTCTGCAGAGCTCAGATGAAGGGAAGTTTTGGCTTTGGACTTGTGCAGTTTTCAGAGCTAATTAACATACGGTATTTTACTTGCTGTCTCCAGCCCCTTTGTATTAGCTGTGATCCAAGTTTAAAAACTGTAGATGGATTAGGATGGTCATGGTGCTACGTTTATTTGGAGCGGAATTATGCAGGGAGATGGAGGGAAAAAATGCAAAACTAGAGCCAGGACCATTTTAAAAGCATCCCCACACAGCTGAGAGATTTCTGGAGCAGCCTCTGCTGCACAGAGGAGTTATCTCAACTTCTGAAGCTCAATGAAAACACTTGACCCTTGACTTGAACTGAGACCTCTGGTTATTGATCCCAGGAAAACTTAGGAGAGAAGGCAGTGGCATTCTGCCTGCCACCGCTCTGGCTCCTGAGTGGCTCCACCTGTTTTTAGGAGCTGTCGCATTGAACTCTTCCTCCAGCCTCTCCACATCATCTCCTCAGCCTGTGGGTGACTAGGGCTATATGACAGTTTGTCTCCATCGTCTTTGGATCTCCCTTTGAAATAAGTGTAGGCTACTATTATATTGCCTAGTAGTCTTTCTTCACCACAGTACAAGCCCATCTCCTATAACCTTTTCTCACACTTTATATTCTCCAGGCCCCTCACTATCCTCGTTGCCACTGCTGGGTTTTTCGACATCCCTCTGGAACTGGAGGGCTCCAAGCAGGACAAAATATCTAGGCACAGCCTCACCAGCATTGAACAGATTGGGACAATAACTTCTCTCAATTTGCTGGCCACCTTCCTCCTCACATAGTCCAGAATGTGGGTGGCATTATTTGCAGTGAGGGTACTCTGCTTGACCTCCATGTGTAACCCCTTGGTCCTTTTCAGCTGGGTATGAACAGGTATATCTACACTGACAGATCATACAGGACCAAGGACCGCTCATGGTGGCATTGGTGGCCCCCCCCACTGCTAACTGACATTTGGGATTTGGCTCCGTGAGCCCCACTGGTGGCAGTATCCTGGGTGTTTGTCCGTTTCCTGTTCATCTGAAATTATGTGAGAGCTGGGGTACGGCAGGGCTCATCCAGCCGCTGACAGCTGCTGACCCAAGCAAGTGTCAAAGGATGGAGCTCAAGTAGCAGTTGTCTGATGGCACCAGGACACAGCCTGGCACAGGCTGATCTCTCCCGTGGCTGTGCAAGCTCGGGTAGCACAGCGCTATCCTGCGCTCTGAGGCACAAGTGGTCTGAAAGAGACTCTCGTACGTGACAGAGCAAAACATCATATGCAATTTTGTGGCAACTTTATTGGACCAAAGAGCTGTCCTTCAGCATCCTGTTTCCAAGCTTGGCTAGTAGCAGCTGTGTAGGTAAAAGGTATAGGTACCAGAAGTAGGATCTCTTTGAACTTATCAGGCTCGCCTTTATAGCTTTGGGACATCTTGGAAATACCCAAGGAGAGGAATTTGATAAATCTTCCTATGACACAGCATAACTCAAGCAGGACAACTCACAGCCCAAGCTGTTTGCTGCCTTTTACAGCTGCACCGTGAACTCCTTTTGATTGTACACAGGCACTGTTCCCCCCACAGGTAATTTAAAGGCGGAACATCTCCAAATCGTTGAAATGCTCTGTTTCAATATTTCATTTTCAAGCAGGTTGTCACTTAGGCGGGTTTTTTTTAAGGCGAAGCAAAATATTTTCATTGATCCGAAACTCGTTTCTTTGCAAAGGGCTTTTGTTAGATGTGAAACTTCAAATTCCAGGCTGCTTTTCTGGTATGAGGTGAAAGCAAAGGTTGAACAGGTAGAAGTGCCTCTGCCAAAAAGACAGAGGAAAACTAAGGAACCCAGATACTCCTAGACTTCGACTGACCCTTGGTCACCTTCTGACTGTTAAGTTTTGATTTTCTGGATTGTTCAGCTTTTAAAATTTTCTTCCCTCGTAAACAAATTGTAATGGCCTGGCTGAAAGTGTTGCCTTTCCTCACTGGAAAGAGTAAAAGCTGCTGAGCCATATCATGTTTGCCAAGCCCAAACTTCAAGTGTTTTGCTTTAGAAAGCTTAGGGGCCTGCGTTCCTTGGTTGGCTGAGTGGGATTGGTTTTAAGAGCAGGATCTATTTTCTCTTCCTGGTGCCATGCAGATGTGCTAATGGGCAAAGTGTCAGCCTAGTGATAATGATCTTATCTAGTGATAATAGTTCTTACAGGCTGCTGAAAATGGTGGTTGGTGGTTTGTGCTCTTCTGCTAACCTTTGCCTGTCTAAAGTGCTGTGCAGTTAAAGCTGATGTTCATTGCTCCTGAGGTGCGGGCAGACCTTAGGGGGAATGTTGCTAACCACAGGTATTGGTGCGCTGCTGCTCCTGTCCTGGGCTGGGAGCACTGGGAGATGCGCTGCAGAGTCAGACAGGGGTTTCTCTTGGACACTGTTTTGTACCAAGTGATGTGTCCTGGCCCTAGCTCCTTTCGCCATGCTACTTGCGCTGCTTTCACTGTCAGTGATCCAAGGAGGGCTGCGCTGCGCCTGCTTGCTGCCGGTTTGGGCCCGTCAGGGCTTATTAGCTGTGCTCTGCACCATGCTGAAGCTACCATGCTGCTTCAGGACACAAGCTGTGCTTCAGCTAATAAGAGCAGTTGGGCCTGAGGTGGCTTGGGGGCCTCCACCTTCATGATATAGCTCACATGCAACCTGGATCCACCACCCGCAGAGCCGCCTGTAAGCCTTTAGCTCACTCTGTACAAGTTGGGTAGCAGGGGGGCTGCATTTGGGCTCTTCCCCTGCTGCTCTTATTTGTGGAAACTGGGCAACTATGCATGGAAAAAAGTCAGCAGAGGGTGCCTTGCCAGCCGCTCGCCTGCTGGCAATAACCTGAAGCGCACGTGTCGGTGCAATGATGTTCAAAGGAGGTGTGCGACTATGGAAACCTGCCTCTGCATGCCCAGAGAGCACGTGAGAGCTTGTGAGCAGAGGCACTAATGCTTCTCCACCTTACCCCGCCCCCTGCCGTGATCTTTCTGCAAACAGCCCTGCGGGGAGAAACACTTCATTTTCTGGTCTGTGTTCCCTATGCTCACAATACCTGGGGAAAAAATGACAGCTCTCTTTTCTTGAGACTACATGTCAAATGCCCGGGGCTGTAATGAAATATAGATCTACCTGATGCTGGACATAATACATGGGTGTTTCCTTATACACTTGAGGAAAGAGCTTACCTTGTCTCCAGCTCACAGCAGCCTACTGCAGCTGGAGGAGAGCCACTCTCAAGTTTTGCTCACCTTGTTACCCGACAGCTAAATAAAGACATGATATTCGTTAGGGTATAGTGAGGCTCCTGGGGAAATATGATCAAATGTAAAGATTAGTCAGGGGCTTTAACCAAGGAGCCTATTTGGGGAATTGGTTCCTGACTCTACTCGTTTTCACCAGTGCTTCTTTCAGAGCTACCAAGTGCCTGTCGTGCTTCTGATCTGGGGGCTCCTTGTTAGGCAGCTGCAGACGTCTGGCATATCTTCCCTTCAGGCCTGACCCCGTTAGAGCTGGGGAGGGCAGGTGAGCACAAATGGAGCCAGGAGCTGGCCTGGAGAGGAAGGAGGAGGTGGCAAGATTCAAGTTGTCCAAAAACCCTTTCAGTACTGCAGTGAGGGTCACCACCTGGGAAGGAAAACAGGAGAAGCTCTGTGTCTGGAGGATTGTGCTGTGCTCGGGCAGAGACCTGCTCTGCCATGGGTATGAATGGTGTCTGAGCCCAGCATGCAGCTGTGGTATGGAGGCTTAATGAGTTGCCATGTGTCAGCTGTGCCACAGTAGCCATCTGTGTGTGCCCCACACCCATGATAGATGTGTGGCATGCGGTGAGGTGCTGAGGAACCTCACCACCTGGTCTTTGCAAGCCAAGCTAGTTCAAGTGGCTTTGGGTGTGCCATTGGCTGCAGGCGGCTACCTCTGCTCAGTTGTCATGGCGCAGTGAGCAACCAGCCTGCAGAGCTTGGAGCTGCTCATCCTTCTCCAAAGTGAAGAATCAAGCTTTGCTGGAAGGAGATGTTTCTCCACATGCTGCCCATGCAGGCATTCACTGCCACAAGAGATCACTGAGGCCAACGACCATGCACGATTCAAAAAAAGCATCAAATATTTGTTTAAATGGTGCTTCCAAGAGCACCATTTTTTTTTTTTTTTTACTCTATTTATTCTATCAGTAAATACGGAAAAATATTCAAAAGCCATGATGGAAAGAGAAGAACTCAGCTTTGAAGTGTTACAGCCTACCCTGGATGCAGATCTTGTGAGGAGATGTTTTCAAAGGACAGGTAATCCATCATGGCCGACAGCAGGTTTTTGAGCACCTTTTCCAGAAGAAGCAGCCTTGGCCCTTGCCAGGAGGCTGGGTGGGATGAACCTCATCCCTGGTCTGGCAGGTTCAGCCTGAAACCTCTTCATGTAGCTCACATCAGACCAAGACACAACAAATGCTCCTAGCTCAGGTTTTAGGCTGATTTGATGACAATCTTTCCTTTAAAACAGCCTCAACACCACATCAGTTGAAGGTTATTTTTAAAATTGTGCAGCTGAATAAAAAGGAAATGACCTATGAGGGCTTTTGAAAAAAAAAAAATTTAATTAGTTGGTGAGGAGTCATCCTTGGTAAATGCCTAGTAGCTGGCTCAATGTGGGTCTTCCGTCTGCCTTTGTGTGCGGGTACATATGGTCTCAGTGGATGTGTGTGGAGTGGAAGCTGTCCTGTTCTGTAGGTCCCCTGTGCTCAGGTTTGTGTTTGTGTACTGGGAGAGTTAATGAGAACAGACTGCCTTTCTTTCCCTTCGTTCCCCAATCCCATCTGTTCAAACAAAAGGCTGAAAGGGAGAGAGAGCCGAGACCCTGCTGGTCAAGAGGGGATGGATAATAACACATATCCTTGGGCTACATTTCAGCACATGCAACCCTTTCAAGCTGTGCTAAAGCTTTTATTCAGGCAAGAGAAAGAACAACCAATATAAAGTAAGTTTTTTTTCTTCTTTTTAAAAAAGCTGCATCAGGCCTGAAGGATGCTACATTCCGTTCTATCCCTCTAACATTTTATAAAGCTGGATTATCACAAAAGAGTCTAAAACAGCTCTGATTGTATATTTGTGTGTGTACAGACAGAGCACGGTATTGGGCTAGAGCAAGCGACATATGCAGAGGGGACAGGGATCGCTTAGAAAGTCAATTTTCACTGTGTTTGCACATGGTAACAGTTCCAGATTCGTGTAATTAACTATACATCAAAAGGGTGTGAAGGAAGATATATTCCTCTCCACCTTGGGGATTTGATGGGTACTTTGCAATTCATGGTTAACCCCCCATTCGCGTATTTGTCATTATGGTCGTGCCAAACAACTCATCTGAAGATCAAAACAGCTTTCTCGGGGACTGTTACAGCAAGAGCAGCACGAGAGATGGCACCTTGAATCCCAAAGCGGGTACTGAGTGGCAGAGAGGGATGCAGCCCTGGATGGCAGTGCTGGTGCTCAGCCCTCTGCCAGCCATTCCAGGGACGTCGTAATGGTTTACGGGAGAAAAATGGTCTCAAATGCCATTAGTTTAATGCTTCATAATGTCGTTGTGTCTGTTTTAAATGCAATCACGGAGCTCGGGGGACACCCAGGACTAAAATAAAGAGGTAAAGAGCTTCCAGAAATGTAACGATGGAAAGGGAGGCAGGGGAATCTTTGGCGACTGAAGAAGTGAGATTCACTGATTTTCTTCCATTGAGCAGCTAGCACATGAGTAATCAGTGTAGGACTGTTAAAGGGACATTCACCATGAGAACCAGTTGCACCCAGGTTGCAATAAACACAGCAAAGTAATAGAATCAGTCTTGGGGAGGAGAAGAGAGAGTTTTGCAAATCACAAGGTCTGGTCCTGGCCAAGATTTACAGAAACAGTCATTTCAAGTGAGATTGCTAGTGCTGTGTTAGTGGCACTGCCTTATTTTCAGAAGTGGCACACAACAGAACCCACCGAATGCGTCCATCGTCCCCTTGCTGGATTGCAAGTTTATCGACGTGTGTGCGGGTGCCTTAACTGTGGGGTGCCTGACTCCCACTATCTCAAAGAGAGGGAGCCAGAAGAAATGAAACAGATCAAAACCAGTGAACAAGCTGAAGCTGACCTGCTCACACCAATAGAAATGCAAATAAATACATTTTAAAAGTAATGAGTACAAGCAGTGGCTATGCTCATGTAAGCTTTAGAAATCTTTCTAAGTGTCTCACATCTCGTTTCAGTCACACAGGTGGAGCTGTTTCCTTATGGATTAAATCCTCCCTCGGGTGTCATCTCCCACTCCAAGCCAGGCAGGTGCATGCTCCTTTCAGACAGGAGTTGTTCAGTTCCAGCGGTCATCAGTTATTTTTCTCCAGGGCAGGATTAAACAAGGTGCGGGGATCGTAGGACCGGCCAGCACTGCTCTTTTGTGTCCTTTTCCTTTTGAATCCTAGCAATCGGGAGCAACCTGCTTCTGTGCGTCGATGCCAGGGGCTAATCTAATGTAGAAAATTTGCAGGGGCAGCACATCCCCTCTCCTCCCTACACCTCTTCTCACAGGGGATCCATCTTACACATAGAGTGCACACTATGGGCACTCTCTTGCCTATCATTCGAAAGCAGACCCCTTGAGCCTGGCCTAACGGTACACTATTGATATATTAGCAGGACGTGCCTCTGCTGAATTCATCCATCAAGTAACCACAAGAGGTGATTTCTAGGGATTAATGAGCTGGTGGGTGTATGCAGAGGTTGAAAGGAGAAGGGATCACAGTAGTAGATGGTTTACTGAAAAGACAGAAAAATGAATGTGGCAGAAATAGGACCCTTAGCATTGCAAATAGGCACAGATCAATAGGTGGTTGCTCTCAGCTCCTCTTTTTTCAGCTATTTGTAGAAAACAAGAAAACAGAGTTTTTGAAAACACGTTCTACAACAGTGGTTGCATTATAAGAATCTGTTCCCAATGTCTTACAACCTAGCCAAACATAACCCTTGAGCTTGAGATCCACTGTGGTTGATGTCTCTGGTGGTTTGGATTGGGGGAGCTGAGTTTAATCTGAAGCAGTTCAAAAGCAGTTTCTCAGAATGAGGCTTAAGAAAATGAAACAGATGTATCTGTAGTTTAAAATTGACTTGCAGTGCCGTTCTTTGAGAAGATCTAAAGCTTCTGTGGAGCAGAGACTAGAAATTTGGCTTGAAAGGGCCTCCACTGCGGGGGATATGACTTCTGTCATATCCTGAAAAACTGTCCCAGTTTGGCCAGATTGTAAGCCTCCAAAGAAAACCCGAGTAAATCTCATTTGCACTTGCCCAGTAGAGTTTTATCAGTTTAACAGTCAAATTGTCTGTCCATCCTTGGCATTCATGACCACTGTGCGTGACCTGTCCCTACGGAGCAAAGGAGCATGCAGCCCTGAGCTGCCTTTTCCTTGCAATGTGCTAAACCATGTGGGGCTGCTTTGGTGCTGGGTGCCACAAGAGAGAGTGTGAAGCACAGATCGTGGGAATACAGCTGAGAAGTGCACACGGAAAAGTTTCTTTTGCATTTCACCAATGGCCAAAATTGTAGCCGGGAAGACTTACAGCATCAGGAGTCACTGAGCAAGGAGAAAAGTCAATTAAGTAGATATTTGCTGTCATAGGTGAAACAGATAAAATTCTTCTTTAGTTCCTGCTGTGAAACAAATAAACTAAAGGGAATATTTTTCACTGCAGGCCATCAGAGACATTTTTTGTGATCCCCAAATATATTACCTGAATGTGATGTATCAGCAGGCTTCAGGCACACGGCTTTAGAAAAACAGAGTGCTTTTTGGCATGTGTTCAACACCCTTTCTAGGAAACATCCCTTCCTGTCATTCAGGCTGTGTTTCACATCTTATCCCCCTCCCAGGAAAACAGCAGCAAGGCTGGTGGTATAAAGACAGTTAGGTCTGCAGAGGTGATATTTGAATGCGAGGAAGAACAGATAAATTGTGATGGCTTGGAGCAACTGGTGGCTTGGAGCAACTTCAGAAAAAGATGGGGTTTCCAGCTGAACAAGCAAAACTGTATATTTCTTGTGGTGGAAGTGATGTGCCTGAAAGAGAAGTTAACACAGACAGGTAGGCAAGAAAAATAGGTTCAAAGGGATACATCAAAGGTATTCAGGAACTGAAAAAGTCAAAGAGAAGAGCCAAAAGTGTTTCGTGCTCATATCAGAAGGCCAGTGGCATCAAGGAAGCTGATGAAACTTGTCAATATCTGGAGATAAGTAACAGAAATAGCAGGGTTGCCATGAGTGAAATAGTAAGATTACCGTAAATTAAATATGAGCAGAAATATTGGTCTGTGTGAAACCGCAAGGAGAAAAAATAGAGCAAGGGTTGAAAGGTTGGTCTGTATTGAGCATCAAGGGTATGACTGACAGCAATCAAACTTGTAGAGATTGAGGATGATGCTGGTTATGTCAGGCCTGGGCTTCAATGGGGCCCCAGAACAGACATTTTCTCAGCAGATATGGTCTCTGGTAAACAGGAGGATGGCAGCAAGGTTACAGCACATTTAACGTGCTGTTGATCTTCCTGCTATCCCAAAAGGAAGGCAGGAAAATAGCTATGAAATGCCCAAAATAAGAAATCACAGGTGTTGGGCACCAACCGTGCCTAAGGTTTACAGAGGCTGAAGTGAACAAGACTCTGAAGCACAAACTCCTTCCGCAAATACTGCTGACTCTGAAAAGGTATAAAGGACACATTCCAAAACCAGTTGATTGTCAGCAATCAAGAGGATTCCATACGCAAGGAAGCAATTTTTCCTGGATGCAAGATACCTGACACCAGAATATCTGTACTCCCCAATCTATTGAATTGGCTACTAAAGCACTTACTAAAGACACAGACCCAGATTTGGATGAATGCTCAGCACTATTACAGCTCAGCATGGTACCACAACAGCGTGCATTTTTATGAGGTTAATAGGAAACTGAAGAACAAGAAAAATCCTGATGAAAATGCTGGGAATCAGAGTCCCTGGGGACACTAACATACAAAAAGCCAAGATAAAACAAATAATGTGTGATTCAGGGACCCAGGAGCTGCTATTATGCATCCTTATTATGAAAGGCAAAGTTGCAAATGGTGGGATTAGCCCTACCACCACAGAAGACTGTTGTCAAATAGGCTTGTCAGATGCATACAGTGAAGAAATAAGGAGCACCTTCTCACACCACCAGTAAAAATGAAGCTGGAGTGAGGCAGCCATCTTTTTTGGAAGGTCCCCAGACCAAGACAGCAGAATCATGATGAGACAGTTGATGTAATGTGACCACAACGAGCAGACTCACTGCTTGCTCTCCAAAGGAGACGTTAAGACACAATAGACTAAGCATTGTTGGACCAGCTAATCCAGAGACTAACTGGATATTTCTACTTTTTGTATGTATTTATTCAAAGTTCTGTGCTGCAGGGGTGTCAAGCAGGGATTCGGTTATATGGGGAACCATATCAGTGTCGGGTTTTTTTGGACAAGCAGGCAATCACAGCTGTGGTGCAGCACGTATGGAGACTCACGTCATACTGTACCATCCACTCCAGGAATGGGTGATGGTGACCTCCTTGCTTCTGAGTACTTGCTGAAGGCTGCAACCTTTTACTCACACTCAGTAACTAGAGAGAGTTTCTGCCCTCATAACGCAGTGGCCAGCAATAAAGCAGAGGCTAACCCACAGCTCCGGATCAAAACAGCCTGGGATGTTGGAGCTGCTTTGAAAGCTGGCTCCTAGTTTGGTAGGTGGATTTAACAACACCTTAACAAGCTGGCTGACTACAGATGGGCAAACACAATCCTGCTCAGCTCCCTTTCTCTGCTTCAGATGTCACTGCTAGAAATGGTGGTTAGATCCCCATGCAACTACTCTCAAACAGTGAGAGCCAGTTGTGGTTTCTCCAGAGGCACATACTAGAGTAGCTCAGTCACCTCCTGGGACTGAGCAAGCACCTGTGTTAGCCAAGGGTTTATATACCTCTTGTGGTGGGATGGAGCTGGGTGGGACTGGTCAGGTTCAGAGACAGGGTAGGATTGGGCAGGTTGCAAATTCTCCCTCTGGGTGGGTCAGGTCCTTACACTGCTGATAGAGCATTTGCAGTCTAAACACGTAAAGGGTGGAAAAGGGAAGCATATGTTGTCTCCCAGGAGGATGTGAGACAGGGAGAAATACCAGACTGGCTGTGAGATTCAGAGATTCAGAGAAATGGCTTTGCTGGTGTCAGTCAAGCCAGAAGCTGCAACTCTTAGAGAAACTCAAGGAGCCACCGTGCAAAGGAAGGAAGAGCCAATCTGGTGTGGACACTTCTTTGAGCGTGACAGTAGTATAACTTTCACTTGACAGAAATTCCCCTGCTGAAGATGCTATTGTTTTGAATGCAATTATCTTTTACAAGGTTCTTCCAGTCCACCTAATCATCTTTATCTTAATGTGCTTTTCCTTTCTACATTGTCACGTAAAATCCATTTCCTTTCAATTTACTTCAGACCTATCTGCATCCAGATTACTGCAACTTGGACGCAAGGCAATTAAATGTGGTTTGTCTGAGCAGAAAGGCAATGAATGCTATTACGGCTTGTTTATGCTAGCAAGCAATGCAGGTTTCTCTGTGACATCCCGCCAGCGTGGCTTAACCCTACCCTAGAGAGACTGTGCTTTAGGCCATATGCAAGCTTCCCCGTGAATTTAGTCCTTGGGCTGCCTTCTGAGATTGCCAATGAATGCCCCTTGGGTTTCAGATTCTGAGACTTCAAAATATTCGTCCCACTAGGCTATGCCTCAATAGCTCATACTGTGCTGGCTCTCACCTGAACTTCTATTTCTGATGGAAATATTTAAGAGACTGCTGACACCATCTGCATGGTTAAAAAGGTTACAGGGGGATTCTACCATTTAGCTAGAGTGCAGCCTTGTGCTAGAATCCCTGTGCGACTGACGGGACCTGACCCTGGCCTTGGCCCCTCGTAACACTATGCACTCTGGGAGCTTGCAAATCTGTACGCTGAATCCTGTCTCATGTTGTACTTTCACCTTTTGGGGGCTACTGAGAAGCAAGTTGTTTGGTAGCAAGGGTCCTCAATGTCTTGAAATGATACAGAAGAGGTATTATGAGTGTCTGTAGGTCAAGCATGCACTGTAAACCTACCATCGAGAGCTGCTTTAAGAGTGATTCAAGAAAAGGTCAAATGAGGTAAATTCACCTGTACAGAGTAAGGTTCAAATCTTGGATACTGTTACAGGGTGAATGGAGGAGGGAAGTCTTGCACTGATTTACTTTGTATATTGTCTGAAGCTACTTCATGGGTCAAGAAATCTGGTAGTTCTTCTCAAGAAATCCTTTGGCATTGATGAGCTTTGTGTGGGGAGCCCCGGACTGGGAGAGCCAGCATGGCTGCTCTGCAGTTTTTTAAAAATACTTTCTTTGAAAGCCATGCTTTCTCTGATACAGGCTGAACTAGAGAGTGTGGACCTTGAGGCAGTTATATAACTATGTACAGGAAAGCGATTCTTGCCTTTAAAGATAATTTCTAAATCTCTGGTTCCTTTTTATGTTCTGTCTCCCTATGAAGAAATCAGGGATGACTGTCCCCAAACCACTTTTGGAGACTCCACACCTAGCTGAGCAGCAAAACCGGGCTCATACTGGAGATGGCCTCTGCCCACAGAATTTAGGCGGGTCTGTTTATGCTGGGATTGTCTGAATAACTACATATGGTGTCTGAGACTGCTTGTCTGTCTGAGACACCTTTGGGTACTTAAGAAGCCCCAACGGGATGAGCTTAGAAGATGATTGACCATTCCCCCCATAGTTCATGTACTCCCCAGTTCTCCCTCCTCTTTGTGTCACCATTTTAACCTCTCTTTTCCTCTTCCTTGTTTCTTTCTCCTCTCTGCAGCCTGAATCTAAAGTATGTCCAATTTGGGTAGGCTTTGGTGACCAGGATGGCTGAATCTAAACTCTCAAGTCTCAGATCAGTCCTTTCTTCTTTTAAGCACTTTCCTAGATTAATTTTATTTAAGGACTCCTGAGCTTCAGTTTGCTTGGGGCAATTCAAGCAAGGTAAGAACTTGTGACCTTGACTAATAGGACCTACCTGTTCAGAAGGTAGTCCTGTCCAAGTAAGGACTGAAAAAAATGTCAGGACAAGAAGATTGGGATGAAATTCAAAGCAGGACCCCATCCTGCATTTGACCATCCTACTGTACCATGATTATCTTCAGGATCCTTCTTAGAATTGTCACTCTGGTGACAATCATAAGTAACTCCACTGAGATCAGTGGAACTGCTATAGGTTTACCTTTATGCATCTGACATCAAACTCCAACTCTTTGGCATTCAGGAAAACCGCATTTGTTTTGCTTATTGCCCCAGGGAACAAGTCCTCCTCCCTCCCTATCTAAATGATCATATTTATCTTGTCACATCGGCCCACTGGGGACTCGCCGTACAGAGAGCTTTTGTGTTGGGGTCCAAGGAGAATGAGGCTTGAAAGAAGTTGGCATCTGTCAAAGAGCCATTTCCTTCAGATCATGAAGATGTATGTAAGAGCATTTGCACTGAGCCAGACGGAACATCCCTCTAGCCCAGCATCCCAGTTCAAATGGGGGCCAAAACCGGATGCCTGGGGAATATCACAATAGTGGCTATATATATGATACTTCCTGCTAGAAGTCTGCTGGCCTTCAGCCATTTATGGCTTGAGGAGAGCCTGAGTTGGAAGCAACTTCTACGTGTTTAAAAATCCTCAGCAGATTTCTCTTGCGTGAGCTTTTGCCCTTGAACTTCTGTAACATTTTTACTTTCACAACATCCCGAGGAAGGAGCTCCACAGCTTTACTGCACATGGTGTGATGAGACACCTCCTTTTGTTTGTTTTGAGCCTGGCACTTGACAGTTTCATTTGATGCCTCCCACTATCAAATTATATTGGAAGAGACAGGGAACAACTAATCCCTTTCCACCATCCCATTCTTAACTGGGATATGACAGATTTCTGTAAAAACACTGCTGAGTCAGTCCTTTTCACTTAGTTTTTTCTTGTACAGAAGTTACTCCATGCTTTGGCTTATTCTCGCTGCCATTCTCAGATGCTTTTGGACTTTTATTGTGTTCTTAGACTGGAGGACCAGAGCTGCACATGGTATTCAGGATGCAGACTTACTTTGGTTTTATGCAATGGCATAATGGTGTGCTCTGCCTTGTCTCCACCTGTTTCATTCTCTCTACAAAGATAAGAATATCCAACGTTTCATTTTCTTTTTCCCTTCCACCAAGAACCAAGATGATGTTATAATGAAACTATATATCATAACTACAACATCTTGCTACTATGGTTGGCTCAAGACCTATCAGTTATATGTGAACTTAGAAATGTTCCCCCCTGCATGCATCACCTTGTCTCTTTATTTCAACTAATTTTTTTGTGCTATTTTATCAGTCTTGCACAGTCTTTCTGCAATTTTTTGTGGTCAGTCCTTGTCTTTATTACCTGAAATAACAAAAGTCCAATACAGGTGTGTGGCTCTACCCTATAGGAGTAATTCTTGGGAAAGTCTTGAAGCCTGTCTTAAATCTTGAAATTGCTTAAATGGCAGAAGACCCTTAATGTTGCGAATATTGAGTCTGAGATGTGGGAAAGAGTTATCTTCGAATGTTGTGTGGAATTCTGCTCTCTCTTGCTCTGCTCTGCTTTTCTGCCTTTCTTTGTGTTTATCTTGTCTATGAGCCCGTGTTGAGCTCTAGCCCTGGGTTTTGCAAATCTTTCTGCCACTTCCTTGCAGAGAGAAGTTTTGAGCAAGGCGAAAGGCAGAGGACTTCTCTGGAGGAAAGATGTTATATTTCAAACCCCATGTCTTTTGGTCCTTGAAAACATGTTCCTGTGCTGGTCCATCCCTCTGGCTGTGATTAAAGTTGTGGTGATCTCTCTGCAGTAGTCTTGAATGTCTAATTAATGACTCCTTCCAGTTCCGTCCTTGCCTGGTGTCTGTCTGTTCTTGGATTGAACTCACTTCTAACCCCCCAAAGCAAGCTGCTACCTCTGGCTCGCTGGAGTGTCTTCTCCCCATCCTAGAAGCTCTACCCAGCTGCTCATATCCTTCTCCTTCCTCACACTTTGTGCTGCCATCTTTTCTCATGTTTGTCGCCTGCCTTTTCATGCACTTTTTTTCTCATTGCTCCACCTGCACGTGCCCCAGGTTCACTTGTACACCCCACCACCCTCATGCAGAATCGCTCACGTTATGCCCAATTTCTGATTGATGTGGTCCCTCCATCTACATGACCTGGCTTCTTGCCTTTCTCTCTTTCACCCTGCGCTGCTTTTGCTTTGATTTAAGCACTTCTAACACACCTTTTTTCTTCCCTTCTCCCAGGTCTCCTCTGAATTCTTCCCAGAGCAGCTTTCTCTTCTCTGATCATCTTCACATTTCAGTGAGGAACAGCAAACAACTGTCACCTGTTGCTTTCCAAGCGACTCTGCCCTGCCTCTCCGAGAGCTATCATTGCAGTAAGTGTGTGTGTGTGTATGTAGGAAAGTTTGGGAGGAAAAAAGCACCAAAACCAAGGGGTAGGGGGTGTTGTATTAAATCACTAAGAATGCTGAAGCAGCCAGGTAGGTGTCAGAAGAATATACCTTCTGTCACATCACTCTCAGGGCATTTGGGCAAAAGTCTGCAAAGGCTAAAGAGGAAGCAAGAGACCAGCCCTGTCACCCTGGCCCTGAGCTGGAGCACAAAGCAGCTCCCTGTAGCAGCAAAGACCCCAGGGCACAGGGCTGGTGGTGGTGGAGGATCAGGACCTCTGTGCAAGTCGTGCACGACCGGGGGGGGGGAGGTAATGGTGGGCAGGACACCCGCTCTGGAGGGACAGAGGGGAGACATCAAAGCACGAGCAGGAAGCTGAGAAAAAAGCGGCGTTAGCTGGCCCAACTTTGTGCCTGCGCATGTGTGTCTGAAAGTGGACGGGGTCTGAGCTCTCTTTCATTTTAAGCCGGAGTTATTCCAGCCCAGTGACTCAATTTATTTCTGTCTCTGCTCCTGACATTTCTCTTTCAGGTGGCTGCTGCCTGGTTTTGGGTGGGGCTGTGGGCTGGGGTGACTCATGTTTTCAAGCTCTTATCGGCATCAGTATGATGTTCTGCTTTTCTTTTCTGTCATACGGCATCCCGCTCTCCTCCCCTCCTTTCCCTCCCTCCGCCAGCTCCCAGAGGAGGCGACAGACGGTCCTGTAATTTGGTTCCATTCGCTCGACTGGAGCAACACCTGCCCCCCTCTCTGGGGACGGGAGGGTCTCATCCCAAACCGTGCAAGGAGCCAAAGACGAATCTGAAGCCCACATGCAAATAGAGCCCAAGATAAAACAACATGGCCATTCTGGGCAGGAAAGGCAAAATCCATCACCAGGGGAAGAGGCAGGAAAAACAAAATCGCCTCTGAAGAAATAAATAAGTGCCAGGAGATTGCCTTTTCCTTTTGGGTCGGTTGCTACTGTGGTTATTGATCTGTCCCACCCTGGAGAATAAACTGAGAGTACTGAAAAATAATGGCTGATATTAGAAGATATTTATTCACCCTAAAAGGACTGGGTTAATTGGGTTACTGGATGGCTAGATGGATAGATATGTGAATAGCTGGATAGAATGTCACTGGTATTTCTTCATGGCTGTATAATGGCAAAGATCCATTTCTTTGTTGAATTTCATATACAGCGTCCTCTTCAGCTTCCCCCCCGCCCCATCTCTCTCTCTCTCTCTCTCATATGCACACACACCCTTTGCTAGAAATACAGCAAAGAGATCAAATCACACCCAAGACCCTCAGAATTTCTCTGCTGTAAGTATCAGCTGTAATATCCTACCCGGCTCACCCCCTTTCTAATGCAAGGAATAAGGCACTACTTCATGGCCAGTGAGTAGCGTGATCCTGAATGTGCACCTACCGTGCATGCACTTTACTGGGGAGTGGTGGTCTGTGTCTAGAAATCCTCCCTTTTGTATGCACCTATCTAAAGCAGCACAAATGCAAGTCTGTATTTTGGAATATTTTGTGCTCTAGATCCTTTAATCTCTTAGGAAAGTACATGGTACTCACAGAAACAGTTCCCCCTTAGCAGTATAGTCCCATGGAAATCAGTACGCTTATTTGTAGAAGTTACTTTTGGCTTGCTGTCTGTCCTCGTTCACTGTATCAGGGTCAGGAAGTGTTGTTTCTAGGGCTCAGATGAATGCATTAGAGGCCCTGTTTCCCGATGCCACCAACGTGAATGGGTATTGTGCCCCATGTCTGTGTATGTTCCTCTAGGTCTGCAAATGTGTCATAATAGGCGTTACTGCCTTATGCTAAGGCTGTGCTGGATATCCCTTGTACTGGGATATTCTAGATCTATCCATTGGAAGTACTTCCTCTCGGTGAATGCTGGAGGTTTCTGTGCCATGTTTTTGTATATTGGATTGAGTCAGGCTTAAAGCACCTCTTTTAGCCTCAGCTGAAGGTCCACAGGTAGCGCTCTGCCTTCTCTGTCAGTGAGTGTGCTTTCTTTCATGGTTTGTAGGATGAGCTCCTCTTTAAATGTGAAAGAAAGGTATCTGAATGTAGCTTTAATCTTAGCTTTAGTCCCTAAAGAAACAGCAAATATTAACTCCGTGTTTCTTCCCTGACAATTGTTGGATCGTCTGCGCTTGATACAAACTTCTATCGAGCAGTTGCAACCCCATTCCTCCTAGAATATTGTCATTCAAGGTCATTCACTCCTGTATTGCTGAGGGAACATAGAGGTAGGCAAAGTAACTTTGATTATATAATTAGACTTTGTCGCTATCTAACACCGGGTTGCAATGAGATTGTTTACCCATTCTTCATAAATCCAGACTTTTCAGCATTTAGCCATGCAGCCTTTTTATTGCATTGGCCTTGTAGCTTGTACCTACTACCCAGATCCTTCTCAGGAATAAAAAAAGGGATGGGATGGGGGAGCAAAACCTACATTTTGTTTTCAACAGCCATCAACTGCTGGATGAGAATGTGTTTCCTTCTTGATGCCAGCAGGAATACATAGAAGTGGTTGGGCTGATGTCATGGTGGTGAGAGGATGGAAGTGAGGTAGGGCTTGGAGGGACAAGCAATTTCTTCCATCAGATAAACCTTTGGAAGGAAAGGACACACCTTCATGTCAAGTGCCCTGACCCTTCTGTGGGTTAAACCTGAGGCTCGATCCTGTGGGCACCACCAAAAGCAAAAGCCTTCCTGCCCTCTCTCTGGGTGCAAGCAGGCTCCCCGGTGCCCCAGGGGATGGTAGGAGTGGGATGAACCAGGGAATGTTCTTACTTCCAAGCCTGAGCTGCTCCCAGACAACTCCACACCACACCCTCCTGTGCTCGCAACACGGGGGGCTTGCTGGCTCATCACCTGGGCACAGGGTCCCATGGCCAGGGCCTCGAGGGCCTGGGCTAACAACCGCTGCTGGGTCCGCAGCAAACTTCCCTGTAGGGACCTCACTTGAGCGTCCCTCAACCTGTGACCTGATGTGTTTGCAACACCGCCAGAGCAGGGAGTGTGGCCAGGGGGGACGCTGGGTTCACAGCCCCTTATCCCATTCTCTGTGTGCTCCAATCAACCACCAAGCGATTGCAGACACCGTAGTTTACAGTATGGTGCTGCAGAGCACTCTTGCCTAAAATGTGCCTCCCAGATTTGAGAAGGAAATAATATGTTAATCTTTTTATTAACTAAGTCCTCCCAAATGCTGGTGTCACGAAGGCTTGCTGGATGGCAGGATTTATAATATCGCTCAGGCAACTTAGCGCCAAACTTGACCCGTCGTCCAGATGCTGACAGAAGCTAAGAAACAAGCCCATCCCAAAGAAAACCAGCTCCAAAGCTGGTGGAGTTATTTTAGCCCCGAAAGTGCAGGATTTGAGAACTATGCATCCAGCTACCAAACCTGCGCATGCTCCTTTGGGACGTGGGAAGCGTGTCTTGGTAGAAAATGGAATTAACAGCCTCTCTGACGAGGTTTTCTGCATGGAGTTTTTCAACTGGTCAAGCCCACACTTAATTAAGCCACTGTGCAAACTGTCAGCTATAAAAATTGGGGGGTGGGGGGGAGAAGGTTTTTATCTCTCCAGCAAATAACAATGGAGGAGGCAGCCTCCGGAGTCAATGGGCATATTCAAATGACAGGTAAAATTAACCCCTTGCGGTAAACAAGAAAAGGATTTAATAAATGCGATGGCACAGAGGTCTCACGTTACTCAGGTAATGACCTGTCTGTTCTGGCGTCTGTGTCTGTGGCGTGTTTCAAATGACAGGCTTCGGCAGCGAAGCCTTGTATAAAGGAGCGTGGTTGAGGCTTTCAAAACCAGGGAAAGGGCCCAAGCTTTTTCCTTGGTTTCAGTAGAATTGGACCTGGCCAGAGAGGGATCCAAACTGAATTTAAAGAAGAGAAAGAAAATCCAGTGCACTCGGGCAGGACGAAACGCGCACACTTTGGTTGCAAAGTCGGACGCCTCGCAGAGCGACGTGGCAAAACAGTGCTTGCCAGCATGGGGTTCGGTTTTACAGCCTGAACTCTGAAAACGTGCGGCCAGATGCCAGTCGTGGCCGGGAGAAAGTGGAAGCAGGGGTCCTGTGCCCCCTGCGCGTTTGGGCGGCGCAGCCAGCTGCAAGCAGCTGGAGCAGGGGAGCTGCGGCAGTGGAGGGACGGCAGCCCCAGCCTCCCCAGCCTCCCCGGGTAACCTGTTGAAGCTTTCCCACACACGGCCAGCAAAGGCTTTGCAATCCTTGTTGGTAAGGGCATCGCATCGCCATCTTACAGAGAGACCAAGAGGGAAAAATAATTAGGAAAAAACCAGCATTTATTTGATACTTTTATTTATATGCAAAACAGCTCACCATTCATGAGAGATATGAAAAACGCATCGGATAGAAACCAGATTTATCTATTTTCACTACAAAATATTGCATTATATAAAGCAACAGAGACACACAAAAAAACCCTGAAAAAGACTAAAATCTTTGGATAGCAGATGTAGTTTTTTTTCTTCTCCTCTTTCGTCCCTAAAATGCGCTTCTTTTTTAAGAGATTCACAGCAAAGAACATGAAACATTTTCAGGTTATAGAATTTTTTTTGGTTGTCACAAAGGAAAGCAGTCCTGGATTTACTTTTCTTTCTTTCTTTTTCTTTTTTTTCTTTTTTTTTAGGAAAAAATGTCCTTTCCTAAAAATATAGCACACACATACACGCTCACGCTCACTCCCACACACATGCATGTAGACACACACACGCACGGATACACCCACGAAGAAACTACTTCCCTTATAAACGATTTGCAAAGTACTTTTCAGACATAGCTATAGATCAGAATAACGACAAGTTTTAAAAAAACTCTCCTAGTTAAGTGCTAGTGGTTGTCGATCCCACACGGAAAAAAAAAAAAAAAAAAAAGAAAGGAAAAAAGGTCAAGAACAAATGCCTTGATATATATAAAATATACTTATAAACGGGGAGGAAGGGGGGGGGGTTGTCGTACACAAGTGCAATATAACTGGAGGGAAAAACCAATTTTTTTTCTTTAAAAAAAAGGATAAAGGAACACTGTATCGATCCCAGCAAACACTCGTAAAGTTAAACATAATATTCCACAGGAGAAAGTGTAAACACCCGACTATAGAAACCAACTGGCACAAAGTACCCAAAGTAAAATCGCCACCACTCTGAAAAATAAATAAATCTTGAAAAAAATAAATTGTCGACTCCTTCTACCATAAATAAAAAATAGTTATTTTTAACCGCACCCATGGGTCACACGTTTAAGGTCACAAGTAGATGTTTTTGGATATATATATAAAGGGGCACTTGACAGCCTGAAGAAGCAATCCGCTTTTACGCTTCTCTTCGGAATAACGGGGCGCTCCGCCGGCCCCCCCCGCCCCGGGGGGAGAGGGAGGACGGGCTGCGGGGACACCCCCGCCCCGCCCCGCCGCGGGGGGGGCGGCGGCGGGGGGGACCCGGCGGCGGCGGGCGGGACGGGGACGGGGACGGGGACGGGGACGTGTCCGGGGCGGCGGGGGCTCCGCCGGGGCGGCTACACGTCCAGGACGTGGTTGAGATAGGAGATGTAGCAGATGGCGAGGCGCAGGATCTCGATCTTGGAGAGCTTCTTGTCGGGGGGCAGGGTGGGCAGCAGCTTGCGCAGCTCGGCGAAGGCCAGGTTGAAGGCCTCCACGCGGATCCGCTCACGCGTGGCGTGGGCCGAGCGGTACTTGGCCGTGGCGCGCCGCCCCGGCCCTCCCCGCCGCCGCCGCCGCCGCCGCCGCCGCCGCCGCCGCCGCCGCCGCCGCCCCGGCCCTCCCCGCCGCCGCCGCCCTCGGCGGGCTCCGGGTCGGAGACGCAGCAGCTGAGGGCCTGGGCGTCCGCGCCGCCCAGGGACTCCGGGTCGGAGGGGGCCGAGGAGGGGTGGTCGGAGTCGGCGGCTTGGTCCGGGCTGAGCATCATCTTGGAGGGGGCGGAGGAGCCTTCCCGGGACAGAGAAGCAGAGAGAGCGGGTCAGCGCCCCACCGCCGGCAGCGGGGGGGTACAGGGACAGGGACACGGGCAGGGACAGGGACAGGGACAGAGACATGTCGGTCCCCGCGCCCCGTCCCCGTCGGCGGCGGCCGCCGCAGCCCCGCTCCGCCCGGCCGGGGCGGCGGGAGAACCGGGCCGGCAGCGGGCGGGCGAAGGGCGGGCGGGCAGCTCCTGCAGGGAGCGTTGATGAGAGCGATGCCGGGGATAAAGGCTGCCCCGTCATGTGCCATCCCGTTTCTAGCGTTTGACGGCAGCTTCAACGGAATAGGCTTCCTCCCGTTGCTCCCCGTGCTTGCTCGGGTGTAGGAACAGGCCCGGAAAGCGATAAAAGAATATATATTTTTTTTCTAACGAGCTGATACCCAGCGGTTCAATATTTGGTCGATTTTTTTCCCCTCTCCTCCCCCCCCCCCCTTTCCCCCGGTTTTAATACCGTGTTTCCTTCCCTGCCAATCTCTGCTTAACCATTTCTCTTTCGGCAGCGCCCTGCGGGATGCGGGCCACAGACCTGACGCTTTTAAACCCTACAGCTCACGGCTCCCCAGGCGGAACAAGGCCAGCGGGGAAATTTATTTCCCCAATCAAAACGACGGGATCTGATGGATCTGCTGGGCTTCTCCCCCTTCTCCCCCACCCTCCATCCCCCGGCTCCTTCCCCTGGGCTCCTTCTTTTTCCCTTTCTCTTTTCCTTTCTCTTTTCCTTTCTCTTTTCCTTTCTCTTTTTCTTTCTTTCTTTCCGTTCTTCCCTGCGGCTGTCTGCGCGGGTAGCGGTTCGCCGGGCATCGAAGGGGGATGTCGGGAGAGGCGCCGGCTTCTTAATCGTGGGGTTTCAGAAAGAAGCAAAACCCCCAAAGCAGCGGCCGAACTTTTCCATTCCTTTAAATTTTCCCTCCTCTCCCCTCCCTGCGCGAAAGGCGGGGGTGGGCGAGGGGTGGGGGTGGGGGGTGGGGGGGGGGAGAGAGAAATGCTAAATAAATAAATAAACGCGGACGTGCCTTTCAAAAGAAAATTGAATCGTATCTTCTTGCGGCCTCACAGAGCACCATCTGTCACGCAGACAGCAATACAAACCCGAGCGCGGCCGTGGACATGCCGGCATGTAATAAAACAATACATCAGGCGAGTGGTGAATAACCTTGGGCACAAATGGGCGGGTGCGTGGACGGCCGGGGTGTCGAGCGAGGTGGGGAGGCGAGCCGGAGGGAGGGGGGTGCACCACGTCCTCCCTTACCCCCTCTCCCCCCCCCCAAAAAAAAAAAAATTTAAAAATTCAGGTTGCCGAGTATTTCCATGTAAAGTTTCTCGGCAAAGTCCCCCTCGGGTCTCAGACCCGGTTGGGGAAAAATAGAAAGAATGTAAAGCCATAATAATAATAGTAGTAAGTAGGAGGAATAAGAGGAGGTGATGGACGGGGAGGAGAGGAGAGAGGAGAGAGGAGAGAGGAGAGAGGAGAGAGGAGAGAGGAGAGAGGAGAGCGCTCGCTTCCCTGGGAAAGGGCCGCCGCTTGCCAGGGCCATGGGAAATGCTGCCTTCCTCTATTTTTAATAAGGAGCGTTAATCAGGCCCAAGAGGCAGGGGATGAACCCGGCCAGCGCGCAGGTTTATCGGCGATTTCTTGGGAAAAAAATAAAAAGGAAAGGTTTAAAATCACCTTTCGGCTGAGATCCAAGCGAGGGGGTTTGTGCGAAAGCACACACTGACGGAGGGAGGATTTGCAGCGCAATTACAGAGGTGGCTCCCGGAGAAAGTTGCTTAAAGGTTTCTCTGCGGTGTGCGTTGAATTTTCCCGTTCGGTTTGGGTTTAGCCAGACGGTGGGGTTTGGCGAGCCGAGCCGGAAAGAGGCTTCCCCCCCCCCTTTTTTTTTTTCCTTTTTCTTTTCATTTCAGTAAGCCCCTGCCCATGCTACCTGGAAAAGGGATACATGGTTAAGGCTGCTTACCTCGGCGGAGTCGCTTGGATAGCCTCTCTCTCCGGGTCCCCTCGCCCCCTCGGCGATTCCTTTACAGTTCAAGTGGCCCTCCGGGAGCGGAGCATGGAAAAATTTAAAAAAAAAAAAAATCAAAAAAATCAAAAAATCAGAAATCAAATCGAATGAATCACGAGCGGAAAAGTGTCCTGCTCGGGTTGGGGAAGGCAGATCTCATCCCTCGCCGCGGCCTCCAGCGCTCCGGAGCTGGGAGAGGTTTTATCGCCGTGCTTGTTTGCGGAGTATAAATAACAACTTAAGTTAGTTACGATGCACGGGGGGCAGAAAAAAGCGGCGTTTCCCCCATCAAAGTCTGTCTCCGCCCGTTAATTCGGGGCAGCGGGCTGCAACGCACCGGCAGCTGCTGCGAGTCGGTTTTTTGGAGGGGGGGCACGAGGGGGGACACGGGGGCGGGGGGGGGGGGGACACGGGACACGACGACGGCGGCGGCGACAGGAAAGTGCAGTCTCCCCCGCTCTTCTTCCTCCTCTTCCCTGATCGCGATAAATAACAAAAGGGACGCGGCGATAGCACCAGCCGGGACTATTCCCTCTCCCCCGCCCCCTCGGCCTCTCCTTCCCCACGGCGGCCCCGCAGAGCCGCCGCCCGCCCCCGCCGCTCCCGGGCCGGGCCGGGCCGGCGGCGGAGCCCGGGGCGCGGAGCCCGGCGGCCGCTGCGCGGAGGCCGGGGCGCGGAGCTGCCGGCTTTGTTCCGCCGCGGCCCGGCGCGCAGGCACGGCGCGGGTGGGGGCAACGAGGCGTCGCTCCCTCCCTCCCCTCCCTCCTGCTCCCCCCCCTCGATATTTTTTTTTTTTTTTGGTGGGGGGGTTGTGCAACGTGCGGTCTTGTCAATTCACCGGTCCGGCGGAGAGGGGCAGGAGGGGGAGCCGCCGTCGGAAAATAAATGTTTGGTTTAGTTCTTCTTCTGGTCCTTCAAGAGCCGGCGAGAGGGGGAAAAAAAAGGATAAACGAAACCCCCATCCGTCCCTGAGCTTCCCAACTCCTCCTGCATGTCTCGAGTGAGAAGAAAGAATGACAGAAATAAAGGAAGAAATGCGAGCGCCGAAAAGGAAAGGAAAACAAAACAAAACAAACGAAAATCTCGGCGCAGGTTCGGAGCGGCTGGGAGAGAGAAGGTCGGTGCGGTAGGCTCACACGCACAAAAAGAAAAGTGCGGTTCCTCCTCCCACCCCTCCCGGAGCGGCAAAGAAGCCAAGGAGGGTTGCGGAAGGTGGCAGGGGCGAGACAGACAGACAGACAGACAGAGCGGAGATGCGTGCGGATCCGCACCTGGTACCAAAGGGTTTAGCCTAGAGACGGTCGGAAGAGATAAAGGCTGGGAGAAAAGGGGACGGCATTTTTTCCCTCTTAAATTGATATTTAATGGGAAAGCCTATTGGACAGAAACCTGGACACGAGTCACTTAATTGGACTTGACATCTGTCACAGTGTGGGAGTTTTCACAGCCCAAATATTTTCAGCAGATCAGATTCTTGCTGAATCTGTGCCACAAATTATAACAGTTGAGAGCAGCCCATGATATAAAACCTAGCCTCTGGATATGCAGTCCCCAGCCATGCTCTCTCCCAACGCCATCGTGTCCCGTTCCTTCCCCCCCCTCAAAAAAAAACCTGGATACCCACTGATCTAGAAAAACACCGCTGGCATTTTGCATGCAAGCTAATAAATAAGCTTTAAACATCGATTTGCATCATGTACACCCAGTGTATGGAGAACCGTCAGACTGTTTTTCCAGTGTGTTTATTTTTGCAGTCCCCCTGCCCTGTCTCCCACCCATCCCCAATCCTGGAGCACAGCAGCCACAGCCCTGCCAGACCTAGGGGGGCAGAGAGGCCCCGACCCCTGTCCCTCTGCCCCCCACTTCCCTGCTTCAGCCCACAGACAAGGAGGTGAGGGAGCTGGCCATGGGTCTGTGGCTTTTCTGCTCACGAGGGTCTGGATGGAACCAGGCCCCTTCGTGCTGGAGCCAGGGGGTGTCTGTCACCAAGGTGACTTCTTCCTGCCACTTCACCCCAGCCCCCTCCCAGCCGGCAGCCCCTTCTCTGCTCTGATCCCCTTTTCCCCATCTCCCCCCCTGCAGATCCCACCAAGCGGGGGCTGTGGCCACTTTTTGTCAGTGTAATCACCTTCCTCCCTTGAGGACTTTTCTCTGCCAGGAGCCTGTGCTGACACGCTCCCTCCCAGAGCCCCCAGAAAGGGGCAGCAGGAGGGGTGGGTGAGGCAGTGGTCTCCTGCACAGAGCAGAGCTGGTCCTGCTGCTCTCCGGCAGCGCTGCGGGTGCTTGGCCTCCCCAAAGCCGCTTCTCTCCACTCTGGGTCCCAGGATGAGTGGGAGCTCGGTGGCTGGAAAACACTTGCGGGGGTCCCCGTGGCTCATCCAGGAACATATACAACAGGCTGGGAGATCCCTGAATGGGGAGAGGTTCTGCTCTTGGTATGGTTTACAGGACCTCAACAGGAATGAGTAACATGCCCGAATAATTTGGGGTTTTGTCACATTTTTTGAAAACTGTAGATATTCTGGCAAAGAATACAATCTCCCTGCATGTCACCTGGCCCACTAGCAAAAGAAACACCTGCGAGAGGATCCTCATGGACATTTCATCCAGGGAAATGCGGCAATTTCTCTCCCTTCCCCTGCTCACAACAGGTCTCCAAGGCAGCAGGAGGCTGTCACTTGTTTAGGTGCTCTGACTCCATGTACCAGCACTGGATTCATGGATATCCAGTACAGCCCCAGCGGGGCTTCTGGAGATGCTTGGCTAGGTGGTCCTTGGCTGCAATGGGACATGCCGGTCAAAGACATGCTGTGGAAGGTAGAAATGCAGTGCAGCCTCTGGCCGGGAGGGTCTGAAATGCGTGTGCCCTCGCCCACCTCTCTGCCAGCCCTGCCAAGGGCCTTTCCTAGGTCTGCAGAAAGCCTCCTTCCGAGCTTGAGGAGAGTGGGGAGGCATTGCTGTGAGGTACCTGGTTTGCATGGAAAGGGGGGTCACCTTGGTGCTTGGAGGGGTGTTTGAGCTCCTAGGCACAGGGACTCGGTAAACCCCTTTGCCACTGTGAAGAGAAGTAACTAAAATCTCAGCTCTGCTGCCAGGAAGGCTCAAATGCAAATCACCGAGGCTGTGGCACATCCCTGTTCAGTTCAGCTCTCGTGCTCTTTGGAGATCAGGGTCTGAGCAGTTCAAGGTCACTGTGCCCCGTGTTGCAAGACCCGAGGTCCCATTCCATCAAATGACCACTGTCCCACACTTCAAGGGGCAAGCTGTGACAGAGACCTTCTCCAGATCTTACTTGTCTGGGGCTCAGGGCTGGGGGCTCTGGCTTGCAGTACTGCCCAAGGTGTAAGTCTGGGGCCTCAGCCCGCAGGAGCCACAGGTGATGGAACAAGTAGATAGCTAAGGCTGCCATAGGTAACACCAGCAAGCTGCTAATTCATGCAAGCCACCCCGCTCTCTGCTGCAGATGCTGTCATCACATGGCTTGCTTTTTGTTTTTAATTTCCAGGAAAAGACCAAGCAGTTACTTCTCGATGCCCTTTGGTTTTGAGTGGGCATTTCCGACACCTCATAAAGCGCTGTTCACTGCCACTGCGATCCGATTACCCCACCGCTCCGCTCCCAGACCTGTTAAATCTAGAGGTTCCCAGCCTGCCCTGTGCATGCCAGGCCTGCAGCATCTACCCCAACAGCCCTGCTCGGATACTGCCGATCTTCTCTCATCAGCTGCAAGAGTCAGGGTGTAGCTTCTGCATTTTTAGCCCTAAGAAGCCAGTCAGAAATGCTGGAGCTGTGAGTTTGGCTCCTCTCTGAGCAGACAAAGCCACAAAGCCCAGAGCCAGGGCCGCCTTCTCCCAGTGGAGAAGCCCAGGTCTCCTGCCTCCCACTGTTCACACCTGGAGGAAGAGCCTGATTTCCAGCACCCAACATTCCTGGGGCCAGCTGGCCCAGGCATGGAGGCCATCAGAAATGATCAGAAATTCTGGGGCAAAAATGCAGTTGATGGAAACTAAACCAACTCCATTTTGGCAAAGGAGGGATAACTAAAGCTCTTCCTCAAGCTCGCTCTCTTTTTTATTAGAATATAGCCTGATGCAAGTGGAGACCTGCGTGTTGGGAATCAGGATGGTCCCAATGGAAGCTGCATAGATGCAAGGCCACCTTGTGACTTGTATCCCCAAATACAGTCATGGCCTGCGTAAGACTATGGTTGGTCTCTTCACTAAGCAAGTACCTCAATGGCATCAAGACTAGCTGAAATTCCCAAATGGTATCAAAGGTGACCTCAGCAGTACGAATAGCATTGGTTTGGCTTCTCCAGAAGAGGTGAAACCACAGTCTCTGAGCTGCACCTGACAAAGGGAAAGCGAATAAGAAAAACTGAGGTATAACAAGGGTCTCCAGTTTGTACAGTGGATGTCCAGGGGCATTTGTATGGCTGTGACCTCACCGCAGAATAAATCCATGACAGTGAATCTTGAAGCACAAGTGGACAGGCATGTCCTGGAGGAGAATCTGGAATTATATTTTGCCTCACTGGAGGTCTGTAAGGGGAGCCACTAACATCTGTTCTTCTTTACCTGGCTTGAGACGTTTCTGCCAGCGCTGGAGGTGTAGGAGAAGTGGAGCTGACTTTTTGTGGATGGCCTTGCAGCTCACACAACTCCCATCTCCCTCCCAGCAACCTTGTAAGTTTAATGAGAATGAAAGGTGGCCAAGGAAAGATTCAGTAGCAAAAAACCTACCACATCCCACCTTTGTAGGGACTATCTTGCTGAAAAGCAAGAAGAAAATCACTCTGTTTGGACTTCCAGGGCTCGCTGACAAACCAATAAGACATCATGATCCAGAACTGCTCACTACATAAGACCTAGCATGGAACTAATATTAGTTAATTCATGAATGATAGCTAATAAAAGCCACCCACTGCTCTGAGACTTGCAGCAAAGTGTCACAGGCCACCATACAGCATCAAGTGATAGGCAATGCTGAATCTGCGACAGAGACTCGCAGCCCAGGACTTTTTGGGGCCCAGTGGGATCAGGCTTTGGAAAGGCAAGATTCAGAAGAGGATTGTCTTCAGGGTGTAGTCAGGAGAAACAAGACTGAAAACAGCGCTGCCGCATGATGGTATTTTATGGAAAGGGGGCACTTGCTTGTGTGAACATCTCAGATTCATGTCACACAATCATTTGAAAGTAGCATCATTCATGAGAATAGCCTGGGTTGGCATGTACCCACTAAAAGTCTGCAAGGGTGCAGCACTAACCCCCTGGAGTGACCATTTGCCCGAGGAGATGTCCTTCTGGCCTGGCAAAGCAGAAGAATGAAAGAACCCAGCTGGGCTCTCCAGCACTGGGGCAGGTATTAGGAAAACCATTTTTCACCTGCAGCCTGAGCAAATCTCGCAGGGCCGCCACGGGGAGACATCAAACACGGGAGCCCACAATGCCGCTTTTATGGCATTGCTTGTCAGGGCAGAGCTGCGCTTCCATTACCGACACGTCCTCTATCTGTCGAAAGGACAGCTTTCCAGGATGCTTGAGAACATCCATTCTCTTTTATAGCATACACCATTCACGCTGCTGGCATATGCTGCCCATTGAAATAAATGGAGCTTGTCACTCTTGGATGTGTTCCTTGGAAATAAACGGTCAAACAAATTAGAACGCTGAGCCATGAAAATCCTTGTCCTTTTGAAAAATCTGTGCTGGATATAGCTCAGTGCCTCTGCTTGTGGTTTCCGTGGACATTTGGGTGATATTTTTTGTTTTCCACCGGTCATGTTTGCTTTCTCTAGGCAGTGGGATTGAGGCTGTTTTAATAACGGGTTGGGAGCTTTGAGGCTGCTGGCAGGAACAGCCTGCAACTGGGGAAGGTGAGAAAATAGTTTCCCTTCTGGGCCACGAACAGAGGGACCAGGGCTACCAGGTCTGGATGCTGAGGTCACCCTGGCTGAGGTCTGCGAGCATTTGCTGGACAGGCAGCCTCTCTCAGCTGCCCCCCTGCAAGCATGAGCGTGGCTGTCTCTGGGTCTGGCTGCTATGTTTAAACCAGTAGCCCTCAGGCTTGCTAATGGTTGAAATCTATGGCTTTTGGACAAAATCCTGGTTCTTCTTACCTAGTTGCAGCCTTTGGCTCGTGTCCCTCTGTTTCTGTTTTGGTTCCAGCCTTTCCCTTTGCCCATTGGATTCAACAAGCCGTGACATTAAGATCAAGCTCTGGCTGCTACTGTATGAGCCAGGTGTTCAGGACCTTTCACTGCCATACTGTTTTGACACCTCCAAAGATCATCCTTGCAATGTCAGCTAATATTCACAGCTCTCTTGAGGGTAGGGTGTCTCGGGAGAGGAAGGATGGTGAGAAGTTTTTTAAGGCTGAAGGCCATCTCGCTGCAGGTCAGGGGCCACAGGACTCCCCTATTCATTCCCTGTATGAAGGAGTGTGCATTTTTTAGAAATAATATTTGTGTGTGGTCTAAACATTGTTGGTGGTAGAGGACTCACTATGATCCTTGGTAAGTTACTCCACCAGCCAATTTCTCCCCACTGTTGAAAACACTGATACAGAAAATGAGCGTGCCCACCTTCAGCATCCAGCCGTGGGATGTTGTTATACCTTGGCCCCCTGGACTAAGAGTTCTCTGTTATCATATTATCAGGTTTAGGTAGGGATTTTGTAAACAGGCATGTATGCATGGGTACTGTACAGCTGATAGGCCTGTGTACACCAGTTATCAGCTTGGACTTCCCAGTCATGCAGAGCCCAGCTGCAGCTATTGCTGCTGCTCTGGTCAGACGTCTGGAAATTTTGGACAAATGGGAAAATTCCACCTGGGCAAACATTTTCAGCATAAAGAGGAGACATGCATGAGTAAACCCAGACATCTGTCAGTCCTTCCTAGGTCAGTATTCATTAGTAGTGGCCATATAAATTCTGCAGCCTTCTTTTTGTTGGACTGAACAGGCTTGAATGGGTTGTCATCAAGCAGAAGAGGATAAGCCTGCTTTACTTTTAAGGTAGTTCTGCTCTGGGATATTCCCCATTCTTCCTATCCATAATCCTAGCCCAGCAATGAGATGCTTAGCATGCCAAGCTCTGAATATAGAACAAGAAATACGTATCACACTTTTCAATGGGCCTGTAAGATTCTAATGCAGCCCGGATGCACCTGGGACAGGTGTATTAGAAATCACATCATACTAAAATCACAGAAAACACATGTAAGAGCCTAAGAATGGCCACAGTGGACTAGACCAAAGGTATCTTGTTTTCAACAGTGACCAAAAGAGCATGTGAGAATAACATAAACCTATGGTGGTATTTCCCCCAAATATTCTCCTGACATCCAGTTAATTGCAGTTTAATGCACTGGATGAACTCTTCTTCTGTGAATTTGTCAAGCTACTTTTTAAATTCATATAAACTTTCAGCATCCGTAATTTCCCATGGCAAGGGGTTCTCTGTGAGCCATGCAATTTAAGTAAATGTGTAAAGAGATGCTTGTAAACATGTTTGCAAATAAATTAGGCAAGTTTGCTATATTACTGTGGCTTCTGCTGCTGATGAGTACATGAAGAGTAGCGTTGAGTATGTGGGCAGTAGCGCCTTATGTTTTCCATGAATGCATTTGGTTGAAAGTATAAATAGTGGGTGGATTATAGCCAGTTAGGGAAAAGAGGAGGAATCTCCCTACTGCCTGAGTGGGGGGAAGGTAGCAAGACCAAGGCCCGGCTCCTTGAAAGCAGCCGATCAACATTGACCTGGGCCAGGGTCTGCAGATAGGACCAGTCATGCACATGCACACACATTTGTTACAG
Organism: Gorsachius magnificus; assembly: GCA_034008185.1. Lineage (NCBI taxonomy): Eukaryota > Metazoa > Chordata > Aves > Pelecaniformes > Ardeidae > Gorsachius > Gorsachius magnificus. The sequence continues at coordinate 129,354,670 of CM067081.1, forward strand.
AGCTCTGAGCCACGGGAAGCCGCTGTGTGGAGCAGGCACTAAAGCAGTTAACAAAATAAGCCAGAAACAGAGATGTGAATGGTAACCTTTTCAATGCACTACCAAGTCCCGTGCACAAATGGCTAGTGAGGAGTTTGTGAATTAAGCAGGACAAATAGGGGGAACTTGGGGATTTTGGTACATGCCTGGCGTACTAAATAGGGAGTTTTGGCTTATGCAGCTCCCAAAGATGCATGGTTGGGGTGCAGCAGTTAGTGAATTGAGGGGGAGGCAGACACAGTGGACCGAGGACCTTACCTGTGCACGTGTGTGCCACTGCTGGCTGTGAGGGTGAGGAAAGAAAAAGTGGATGTCAAGTCTAGCTGGCAGCCAATGCATCTGTCTTCTGTCTTTCACTCCCCCACAGTCGAGGTGGAACTTGGCTATTTTTAAATCTGATGTCTGTGTGTGTAGCCATGAGGAATGCTCTTTCTTGTGAAAAAGGAGAAAAAAAAGAAAAAAAAACCAGGAGATTTTGAAGCCACCTGCATTCCACAAGCAGATATTTCTCCCTCCATTGATCCCATGCACCCCAGCCCCCAGGTCTCCTTTCTTCACTTGGAAGAAGTTGAACTTGTAAAACAAACCCTGGGGATCATAACTGGGCAGACCAGACCAGCTGACCAGGGAAGAAAAACCCTGCCATGTGAAATACGCAGTGTAAGGACTTAACTCACTGGAGAATCCAGGTCCTCTGCCCAGTTCAGCGTCCATTCCCTGGCCATGGCCAGTATTGGGCACCTCACAGGCGGGCGCACCGTGCCCTCTGGAAGATGCTGATGCAAATGTCTAGTGTTGCAACCTGAAAATAGGATGTGCCCATATGAAACAGAGTTCATAGGTTAAGAGCACGTCTGTAGGAGTGACACAACAGGCACCTAGCAACCAGGCAGTCACAAAAAGTCATTTTAAAGTTTGCCTTATACTGCAAGTGGCCTATGGCAAGCAGGTAAGCGCTCTCCAGGAGCAGTTTAATTGGATAGGCAGGTGGAAGAACAGCTACTCACCAGCCTAAAGATGCCTGAGTGGCTCTGTTGTGCCATGTCAAAGGGCTGTCTTGCCCCACGATGGCACTGGTTTGTAACAGAGGCTTAGAGGAAGAGGGTGAGAGCAAGGTGAGTAACATTGCCAGGCATGGTCTCCTGTCTTCTAGCAAACTTGGTTATTTCCTGGGGTCAGAAGTGGTTTGGGGGGGGTTAACAATCCCTAAAGGATTTGTTTTCCATGAATTTGTTCTTTTTTTTTTTTTAAATCATATACCACCACCCCACCCCCCTTTTTGTTTGTTCCGAACATGCTGTACGTCATTTGCCTCCTACTTCGTGATTTCTAGGAAAAATGAACAACCATTCTCTGCTCTTCTCTTCCCGTGCATTAGCTTTTCCACTCTTCCTGCTTTTGCACACCTCTATCATATATTTCTCCTCATCAGTCTCTTTTCCAGACACAAAATTCCCAAGTCTATGTAGTTACTTGCTACTTTATCCATGTAGTTACTTGCATGGGAGCAGCTACAGATGTTTGTCCATCTTTGTTGCCCTTCCTTTACTGTGACAAGTTCTGCTATGTCATTTGGGGCGGGGATAGGACCAGAATGTACTCTTCAAGACGTGGACGCATCATAGATTCATACGGTGACATAACGGTGCTTTTGGTGATGTCATGTATCCCCTTTCTTTCCATGCTTGGCACAGTCAGCTCCCAAAGTGGCTGCTTGTTTGCTCTTCCTTCCCAGTAGTGATATGCCTGGATGGGAGTTCCAGAGGTCTTTGGGGGTGATGCTGGATAAAGAGGAAGCCAGGACTTCTTTGGTCTAAGCCCAGACCCACAACTGAGTCAGAAAGTGGTCTCAAACAAACAATTTCTCCTTTCCATGCCTCAGCTCTGCCCCCAGAAAAGGGGGAGTTTCCTAAGCTGGAGCAGAAAAAACAGTGTGAAGCAAGGGGAGCGTGTCTGAGATCCCCAGGTGAATGCTGCTAGGCAAGGGAAGGCCAGAGTTAATTAGGATCAGCCCTAATTATGTTTGCACAGAGAAAGTTTGTAACACTCTTCCTCACATCCCTCCCCGGCTCATTGCGCTCCCTGTGTTCTCACTCCCTTGTAAACAGGGACTAAACCCAACTGATTAATAATGAAAAAGCATAATGAAAATTCAAATTACTTTAATGCCTGAAGCAAGGGTATCGGTACTGTGCAGAGCATTCAGGGGTGCAGACTGACCAATTTATTTCCACTTGTGTAGCTTGGGCCAGCTGTAACTGGCTTTACGCTGGCTCCTGTGAGTTGTATGGTCATTCCTGGCAAAGGAGGCAAACCTATTTACTCCAAGAAGGAACTCAGGCCTAACAATTTGTTTTTCCTAATAAAATATTTCCAGGGAATACAATCAGGTGTCTAAAAAGCCAGTCTCTTCCCATAGAGGTTCACACCATATCCTAGGTTCCATCTCTGTGCAGGCTTTAACCTTCTCTGTACTCTGGCAGCTGCTTCTCCCTCAACCTCCAGACCTCTGGCTCTCAGGTCCTGAGCCTACGGAAGGTGGTGCTGGGTCTTCTGCATTCTCAGTCATCTCTATTAACCACCTTCCCCCATCCCACTGAGGCCATGTAGCACTGCCGTCTTGATTTCTGAGATCCTCTTTGAACTTAAACCAGCTGTGTCACAAACTGCTGGGCGTTCCTCTCCTTCTATTCCCGTAATTTTGAACTCTGTCTCCTGCTGTAGGCTCTAGAGTCGTTTTTGCATCCTCTCCTTGAAATGTTTCCTTTTTTTAATGAGATCTTTCAGTTGCCTGCCTTTATCTTTCCTGCCTGCACCCTCTGTTTTCTCCTTTGTTTCCCCATGCTGTTATTTGTTACTGTTCATTATAAATTATCCCCAAACCCCTCAGTTGGGTGGTCCCTTATTTGAAGGGAAGAAGACTTACCACAAAGACTGGCTGGGCAGGGCTCAGTCCAAGCCAAGAACATAGTCTCCCTGTAGGATAAAATAACCTCCAGTACCTTTTCAGGATTTCCTCATGAACGCAGACCATTCCTATTTGTATCTGGGACAATGCCTGAGGTTTATAGGAACTCTACTGAAGCCTCCTAGGGCAGTAACTCTTTATGTATACATATATATGTGTGTGTGTGTGCATACATACATGTCCAGATAGGCATATTTGTAAGGCTGCTTCTTTAGACTCCTCTCAGGCTCCATTTTTTCTGATTGTCTTCTCAAGAAAACTCCACTTTAGGGCTACATTTAAAGAAGGGGGGGGGAAAGCAGAAAAATTGTGTGTCTATGAAATTGTATGTTATAATTTGCATTCTCATTTACTCCTTATGTTGCCTATGTGTTAATTTCTGCAGGGTTAGGATAAGCCTTGTATCTCGTTAGGGAGTCTGGAGTTCTTCTGCAGTCAGGATTATGTAAAATTACAGCATTCCCTTAAAAAAGTGCTTCTAGCCCTCCTCCTTTTCAGATGAATTTGAAAATACGTCTGGAGGCTGTTAGATGCAGAGAAGTCTGAATGTGCATGCGGTGTCCTGAGCTCAAGACTCTATGAGATATGAGCTATCTTGCATCATATTGATGGTGTCTAATTTCATTGTGCACAGTTACAAGATTTTTAACAAGACTAGAGGTCGTAGTAGGACCCTGGAAAGCACTTAAAAGCCCACATGGCTTAGCAAGTGTATGCATTTCCAGGTGGTGAAGAGCGCCTGATGTTGAAGGCTGAGGGGGAGAAGATGCTTCCATTTCTGCAGATTGAGGTTAAACGTTTGGCTCCGCATAGCTCCACTTTAGCTGCCTTTCTTATCCCTGTCAGGGCTGCGCCCATTGCCCCAAGAAACTCTTGCTGAATTATTTCAGCGCAATACCAACTGTTCTCAGAGAAGATTTCCACCCATTGATCTCAAAGTGTTTTTAAAAGGTGAATAGCTTCACTGGTCTTGCTCTATGGGCAAGGGAAGATGGGGTATGGGTGAGTTGCAGGCACGGAAGAAATCTGGTAGAGGACAGATGGGAACACGATCCAATCCTCTCTGCACCAAGGCTCAGATGTCAGGAGTTTGTATCCAAGAGGAGAACAGGCCCCTGCCTGCCTCTGTGAGCTGGCTTAGGATAGAGCAGTAACTATTGGTGCTCTGCTAAACCAAACGAGAGCATACTCCTAGGTCTGCCGATGCTGTATTTCACTGGCCTCAGTGTTTGGGGAACATTCCCAAGGGAATTCATCCATGGTCTGGTGGTAGCTGTAGTCTCTGCAGGGGGAATTTATGCAGCACAGCATCCCCAAGTTCTCAGTTCCACAAAATCAAACCTCTGAGCTGGTTTTAGACTGCAATGACTCTGGCTTGCTATTGGTCATAGTTTGTTTGCATACAGGGTCTAGGTTTAAAGAAATAAAGTTGTGTTTTAGGCCATCTTGAAGTCCTCTTCTTGTTTTCTGACATATGGTCTCTCCTGTGCTCACTTTCTCCACAATCCCTCGGAACGAGGACTGAGTTGAGAGTTGCCCCCCTTTGCGTACTGGGTATGATCTTCCTGACAACTGCTGCTCTGCAGTATTGAGCAGGAGCTAATGCAGTTTGATTCACCGCTCACTTAGGGCTGACAGATGAGCTGGCAAGTCTTTTTGTGGCAGTTTAGGCTACTTTCATATCCAGCTGTCTACCTCGTCCATCAGCCACAAGTTATTGCCCCTGTGACAGAAAGTCTCGGCATCTCCAGTTCGTCATCTGGTCTCTCAGTGCTTTTAAGCTAATGCACCAGACTCCGCCATGGCAGAGCCACAGGAGGACAGACATTCCCCATCTGCCGAACCTGCAAAGGGAGTAATGGGCGAAGGTCACCAGGACGTTCTTAAACTACTGCTGCAGGGTTTGTCAAAGCTCATCTGTCAGAGCACTTGGGTGAATCAAGTTTCTGGTAATCGGGATTGGTACCATTGCTCTGTGCCTGAGCGGACTCCAGCTCATGGGGTGTGGAGGCTTCAGCACAGCCCTGGGTCCTTAAGAGCCTTAGGTCCTAAAGGGAAAAGTCTCTGCTTTCTTGATGGATTCGGGATTTCATGCCCATATCCATATTTTATATGCTATAGCTGGAAAACGAGTACACTTTTCATTCGTAGTTTATCATCTCAAGGAAAATTACAGGATGGGTCACAGGAAGAAGGAAACTATGGGCTGCAGCTAATAAATGGCCATTTACCAGGGCTGCAAAGTCTCAGGAGGTGGAGGGTCTCCCAAAGCCGCTGTTCTACAAGAGACATTAACATCGCTGCATGGAGCTTGATGAGAGTATTCAGGTTTTTATGCAAGTCCTTTGAGAGAGAAGAGATCTTCCTGTCTGTGGGTTGGGGGACCATGGGGAGGCAGCTGGGGAGAAGAGAAAGATGAAAGGCTACAGGCTGAGTCAGGCAAGACTCGGTTTTCTCCATCCTCAGAAAGCTGTGAGGGAGAATGCTCTAAGGACTCATGCGAACATGGCCTTGTTGTGGACATGTGCATTTCCAAAGACCTCAGCTTTGCTCACAGCCCCTCTGCAGGAAAGGCGGAGGCGGGCACGCACCTTCTGCAAGCAACAAGTGCGGGCACCAATGTGGCAGCTGGCTCCAGCCCCTCTTTTGGCTGCTCAGGTGTCTCCTCCATAGCATCTCCCTGCAAAACCCAGGGGCCTCCTGGAGCCTCAGCAGAGGCTGAGACTTTGCCATGGTGCAGTTGTTGGCCCTGGCCACCTCCTCGCCAGCCGAACTGCTCCTCCAGCAGCCAGGAAAAGCAATCACTGGCAAAGGTAATGAGATGGTGTCGGGCGCACTATGTAAATACCATTTGGGCTACATTCATAATCCCACACCATGAGCCACGTTTCCATGAGAGAGGCAGTCTGGTCCCCTTGGATAATCTTAATCGTTTCTGACATGAAGGCTTCTTCTCCTATTTCATGACTTATTTCCCCAGTATCATTTAAATGTATTAAAACACCGTTAGCGTAGAAAGTAGGCATCATGTTAGCATAATATCTAATCAGAACTAGCCTGCCTGTCCCCGCAGGGTTTCTTTCTTTATTTATTTTGTGTCTGTTTGTGCTGTTTTCTTGTTAGATTGGAGAGCCCTTCCTTGACATACTCATTTGTTCTGCTGTGTAATAGAATCGGATCCTTCGGAGCTGCTGACATCTGCTTTATTCTTGAGATCTGCAACTCTCAGCCCACAAAGCAACAATGATAATAATAATAGCAATAATAATAATTATGGTGCTAGGAAGCCTGAGAAGTGAAGTTAAACATGAAGAGGAGAAGACAAAAAATAGAAGAGGAAAAAAATGGGCTGGCAAAGAGTGTTTTGATCACCGTGAGTGTATTTTTATTGGCCCTGATTCTCCACTCATTTACCCATGCTTTATGACTGCACTGCCCTGTGGACTGCAATTAATTTCCTCATGACTTGTAATATTGCAAGGGAGGGGGGATCAGGCACCATGGTGTACGTGATCAGGACACTTGTTCACAGGTATATTCAGCTCTGCTCTCGCTCAAGTACATTGCTTTGATTCCTCAACGGCATTGCAGTATTGATTTTAAGGGAATTAGTTTCTTCATTGCTTCTGAAGATCTGGCCAGTGTGATTTCTCAGGGACTTATTCAGCCTCCTCCCCCACAACTTTATCCTCACATGTCACAGCTGAAATAATTGGCATTGCACTATATCAAACCGACGGGATGCAGTCTTGAAGGCTGGGGGGAATCAGATCCAGAGCAAGCCTTGACAAAAAGCTGTACAAGGAAGAGAATTGTTGGGCTAAGCTCTGTCTGAGAGAAGTCTGGGAGCTGTGAGCACTCACTCTGGGTCATCTTCTTCGAATCCTGCTCTGTTGGATAAAACGGGGTTTTGAACTAACTAAGGGCAAGAAGAGATGACAGTGTACTGCAAGCAGGGAAGAAGGGAAAAGGTTGGAAAAGAAAGCAAAGAAGAAAGGAGTAGGAAAAGAGGAAGGAGAAGGTAAAAAAATAAAAAAAAGGGGAAGAGGAAAGAAGAGTTCCTAGCAGTAAGATCAGGTCATGTCGAGCTTTGAGCATCCTTGAGGGGGGAACTTACCTGAATGTGTTAATCTAACTGGCTGTCACACCATTCCCTAATGTGAATTATTCACACTTAGGAATTCTGCATGATTTTTGACTTGAGATGGAAACAAAATCTGGGATTGTGCTATTGAAATGTAAGGATCTAAAGATGAGTTTCATGGCTGGTCTCAATGATTGTGGCCAGCCAACCAGCAAACAAACCTAAAAGGGCTTGAAATTGGTGAATTTGGCCCATCCTGAGCAGCTGGGAGTAAGCATCCCTCCTGCTTTTCAGCTTGGTCATAAAACCAGGATGGCTGAGCAAGTACAGAGACCTGGTAAAACTCTAACTAGTTTCTTAACAAAAACACAAAACCACCCAGACCCAGAAGCAAAATTCAGGCTCCAGTGTTTGCTGTCCCCCCTTTTCAGAAGGACAGCCCGGACTGAAGGCCCTTGTGCATAACAGGTTTCCCAAGCCCCGCTTATTCTGGCCCAGAGCTTGGGTGTCCTCAGAGCCCCCCGTTCACACTATTACTATTATCAGTATCACTATTTCTTTAACTGGATGTAAGCGTAAGTGACATTTTACAAATACTGGTAGGGTCATCCTTCTGCTTATGTATATAGCATGCAGGCATGGGGCAATACGAAATAGAAAAGGGGCTCATGAGAACTAGAGATGGAACAGCTTTATGGAGTCCCATCTGTTCCCTTTTTCTCCTGGCATATGCTTATAAACTGAAGTACCTTTACCAGTGTTTTGCCTAGTTTTAAATACTCTAGCCAGCAGGACTTCTGTGTCCTACGGGAGGCTTTTCCATCAAACAGTGCCTCTCACACCCTCAAAACCTGGACCTGCAGACAGGTGCCTCATGAGATCTTCTCCAGCACCCCACCCCGTGTCAGACCTGAAGAGGGCACACATGCTCAAAAGCTCGTCTGTTTTGTTACTACTTGAGCTGTATCAGCCCGATAAAAGGCTGCAGCATCACTCAGACACTCACATTTCGGTACCGTTCCATTCAATTTGGTGACTCTTTTGTTTCAGGGAGTGCTAGTAGGAGTGGTTTTCCCAGGAAGCTAATGGATTCTCACACCTCTCATTCGTAACACCATGCCACCACTCTACATGGCCCACCAGGGTCCTCCACTGACATCAGGCTTTCGGTGCCCGGCCACCCACTCATTAGCAACCTCTATCTTTAAGAGTCCAGTTCAGATTTTCTTACTCCTATGTTGTGCATGCTTTCTTGTTTTGTTCCTTACTGCACCCCCACAATACTTTCCTTGTACTTGTGAATAATTGCAGGCTGTGCTCTCCCTTGGTTGCTGCCTAGCCAAGCTAGGTACTCTTCCCACACATACTCTGTCCTCCAAATAAAACCCTCTTGCCCAGTCTAGGGTTATTGATATGGCTCTTCAGTTTCTCCCTTATAGTTTTGTTTTTGTCTCTGTGGAAATCAGGTATTTACAATGAGTTCACTGGGCAAAAAGGCCATTTTGGAGATCTTTAAATTGAATCGGTCCTTGTCCTGCTTTGTGAGCTGATGCCACTGAGTTTGAGAGCCTGGGGTCGAAGTAAGAATATTTTTATTGCCTTGTTGGTTAAATAAGACTTGGAAAAGCTCCGAGAAATTATTTGAAGGAGGAGTGGCTTTTGGCATAGAGGAGGCTGGAATGGTCACAGTCTTTTGGGGTAACTGGGCTAAGCGTGCAGGCGAAAAATGAGATGCAGGATGAGGAGGCAGAGCTGTGGGAAAACACCAAGTTTGGATGAAAACAGAAAAAGAAAAAAAAAATGGTGGAGGGTACATTCCACGGTGTTGCTGAAGCCTTATGGCTCACAGACTGGAAATGAGGACAGGTGAAAACAGGCCATAGGGAAGTACCATCTTGTGAGACAGATCTGCCTCCTCTCGCAGTTAAGCCAGTGGGAAAAGAACCATTATCGAAAGAGCGAGAACAGTGAGCTCTGTTTGATGAGGGTCCATCATGGGGTGTCATTTCAAGAGGAATCCCCACAGGCACTGCTAATTACCTATGCAAGCACAGCAGCTTACATTCTTATACCTGAGCAAATAAAATCAATCTCTCAGATCCTACCATCTAAGTAAAAATGTCATTTATTTTCCACAGCAGCTAAGGTTAGAGGGTTTATGGATGTCCAGGAGCTCCGAAGATGAGGCCATATTTGTTTCAGTGCCTCTTGATTTTTGGGAACTTAACTATGGTCACCCAAATCAAAATGTTCTGTGTTCTGTTCCTAAGGATATGGTCATGTAATTCACAGCAATTAAGCCAAAACAGAGAAGTCAGCCACTTAGAATTTGTCACGGACACCAAACATGCCGGTTTTCTTGTAGTCCTGTGTTATGTCATTATGGGATATTGATTTCCATTATTGTGCATTTCAGAAAATTCCCTCGGTAATGCTCTGGTGATTTGCTCCAAACTGGGCGTTCCAGTCATCTTTTGGCAGGCAGGAGAGAGAAACACAGATTGCTTGTCAAGCAAACCCCTGTCAACTTGACAGTCCAAATTCAGCCCATTGTCCAGTTCCTGTTCCTCTTGCAGTATCTCTGAGGTAGAATTGAGCCCTTATTTGTATTTGTTTACTAATCAGGTGGGATTTTGAATCATTTGCTTAAAAATACCGTATCACATGCTGCCACCTCTCGACATGGTAGCCTGGTGACAAAACACTGCAGCAATAATGTTGCCCTCTGACCCCTGAGGATAATGAATACTTGGTTCTGCTGGGAGATAGACACATCAGTAATTAGCAAATGTTTGAACATGCTTCCACCCTGCCAACCTATCCCCAACTTGATGCCAACTTAAAAAAAAAATATCCTTCTCACTGGGGCATACATCTACCCTTGCTGCTGGTGAGGTGCCCTGAAGCATTTCTTATGGTGTGGTTAATGTTGGTAAAGCCGTGGTCCCCCTCTTAGGCTCCACCAGTTGGTACAACCTGGGAAAGGCTGTGGAGAGCAGGGAAGTTTGCTATGAGCCCCTGCTGGACTCTTAACAAAACCAGATCCATCAATTCTGTCATCTCTCTCTGAAGCCAGAAATTACTTAGGAGGTTTTGGGCCTGGCATCCCAGAAAAAAGGCACAGGAGCTGGTCACGAGTACTGAAGTTGCTTAAACCACCAAACACTAATCAACTTCTTCCCTCTGCAAGAGAATAGGAAGACAAGCGCCTCAAGACAGGCTGAGTCAGTGCCATGCATTTCTGGATAACATGGGCCATATCCCTTATTTCTCCATTACCCATCTGCTATGAAAATCCAGGGAGGAAAAACTGAAACACAGAATATCTTGCTTTTGATTTCAAGGGAGAAGCATTTTACCCCCAGGCTGAGAAGTAGACTGCGACACTGATGTCCTGAGGGTTTTTTTGTCCTGTGTAATACAGATCATAGAATGTTCCTTGGCTCTTTCTGATTTGAATCTAGTACTCTACTTCATTAAACAAATTTTATCTGAAACAGCACCAACCTTTAGACATGACACTGCTCGAGCAGTCCTGGAAGTCAGCCCTTTCTGGATGCCTGATCCATTTCCCATTAATTTCAAGAATCACACACATGATAGCTGGACTCTTAGCTGCCTTAGAGCAATTGCATCCCTCGGTTAGTGACACTATCCCAGTGTTGCTGGGCTACACTCAGACAGGTGCAGGACACTTTCCTGATGATGGACTAAGGTTGAGTGGAACCACCAGTGTGGTCAGGTGGCTTACACTAGACTTGGTCAGACTGCTATGAGATGACTTGTCATGCTACCTTTTCAGTTTCTCCATTGCAAAACAAGAGTAACTTTCTGGCTGCAGCAATACTCAGTGCGACTTCTCAGAGGGGCAGCTGAGAACAGAAGATGACTTTGTGCCTTCATCTTCCTTGAAGTTATCTAGGGAAAAATGCTTTATGGGTGCAGTTCATCATCAGCAACCTCTTCTTGGCTTTCTGATTCACTTCCCTTCTATCCTTACTTAGGGATAGGTAGATGAAGCTTTCTTTTAATAGCAGTGATTCAGAGAAGAAAACATGAAAACTGACAATTCTGAAAATAAGGATTTGGGCTGTAGGCCATCCTTGGGGGATCTGCAGAACTATTCTTTGAATTCAGTAGTGTTCATGGTTAGTGTTCTTCGCACAAGTTTGGATTGCTCTCTCAACTAGGGTAAATGTCAACCTAAGAAGCAACCTTAGATATCAGTGTAGGTAGTATCCTGTTTTGAACATTTCAGGAAACCCCAGGAAAGGGAGAACATGCATATGACTGATTTCTGTGCAGTATGAATACAGATCTGGTCCTCTTCACCCACTCCTTAAAGTGGAGGTGAGTCAGCACCTTCTTGAGAGCTGGTCTCAAAGAAGTCCCACTGCAGACAATCATCAGCCTCCTGCCCTCCACACCCCGCCCACCACCAGACAGGCACCATCTTCAGGAGAGGACGATCCTCATTTCCCCATTTAAACTAGGTATGGTTAACTTTAGTGAATAGGTGCTGCCAGTTACTGAATTTTCAAGGTGTCCACTGTTCCTGAGAGCAATTTTCAAACTCACTTGAGTCAACATGTTTTGAACATTTTCCTCACCTGGCAACGTCCCCACAGTGAAGGTATCATCCACACGGGCGCCCACCATTCTTGACAGCATCCTGGGAAGGTATCCCTAGGGACCAGCTCCCGCCTGCTGAGATGTGATTGCATATGTGTCTGTAAAAGGATGATGGTAAGGAGAGAGACGAGTTATTTAGCAAAAGCCTTGGTGTCACTGACACACCTGGAGTGGGATTTGTCTCAGTTAACTTCTTACCTCCCCGCTTCATCGGAGATAGTTTCTCCTGGCTCCTTTTACACCCACTGGAGAAAAGGGGGCACTATGATGGTGCAACTCATCTAGCCTATTTCAGACATTTGTGGTAGGGTGAGATGAAGTACCCACCAGAAGGATCTGTTTCTCCCCATTAAAGGGAGCCCAGACTGATGACTGCAGATGGAGATGCTCAGCACTGATCACACACATCCCAGACCTGGCTTCCAGAAGAGGCCCATGCAGTCACATACTGGCCTGGCCTTGTCCTCAGCTGAGCTTCTGCTCCTCACATCCTCGCTTCTCTGCTCTCGGCCTGCTCATTTTCAAATCAGTTCAAATTAAAACCGTATTTCCACTTCTTCTCCAACTAACAGCAGCAGAAAAATGGACCCCAGGACCCTTGCTGTGAGACTTCAGAGAGGCTCTAACTTGCCTCGTTTTGGTATCTCCCCATAGAGTGGTGGTCAAAGCACTAATTTTTTTCTGATATGCTGTTGGGATCTCAGTCCCATCACTTGTCCTACAATTCCAAGATCCCTTTATGATTTATTGCATTTCCGCAAGAGCCTCCAGGAGGTGGTGGGACCCAGTTGTTGTAGGTGTTGTACAGCTGTAGAAGTCCCTGCTGTGAACAACTTCAGGCAGTTTTACTCCTGCCAGTCATGTTCAGGCTAGTGAGAATGTGCCTGGTCAGACCACCCATGGGTCCTCAGAGGTGAGGTGTGGGGTGAGGTGGCTCCTCTGGCTCCATCCCTCAGAGTGTGCAGATCCCAAATAGAATCATAGAATTGTTTATGTTGGAAAAGACCTTTAAAATCATCAAGTCCAATCGTTATCCTAACCCTGCCATCCCACCGCTAAACCATGTCCCTAAGCACCTCGTCTGCCCATCTTTTAAATACCTCCAGGGATGGGGACTCCACCACTTCCCTGGGCAGCCCATTTCAATGCTTAACAACTCTTTTGGTGAAGAATTTTTTCCTAATGTCCAGCCTAAACCTGACCTGGCGTAACTTGAGGCCATTTCCCCTCGTCCTATCGCCTGTTACCAGGGAGAAGAGACCAACCCCCACCTTGTTACAGCCTCCTGTCAGGCAGTTGTAGAGGGCAATCAGGTCTCTCCTCAGCCTCCTCTTCTCCGGGCTAAACAACCCTAATTCCCTCAGCCGCTCCTCATAAGACTTGTGCTCCACACCCCTCACCAGCTTTGTTGCTCTCCTCTGGACATATTCCAGCAACGCAACGTCTTTCCTGTAGTGAGGGGTCCAAAACCGAACACAGTATTCAAGGTGTGGGTGACCAGAGTGTAGCAGCAGCTCTCTTGGCGGCAGGGAGCTAGTGCAGGAGCTCTCAGGTTATACCTGCTCTGGCCTTGGTGGGGTGGGGAGCTCTGATCTCCGTTTGGACCCCCTTCTCTTATCCTTAGAGGGAGAGACCTCGTTTGCCCCGACCAGCTGTAGAGGGGGTGAGCTGTTGCAAGGGGCCGAAGTGAGCAAAGGGGCATTCACTGCACTTCCACGGGCTTTCCCTTGGATTTGACCTGGTATTTTTACACTGTTCTCCTCTTCCCTGATCTCTCTTAGCCTCAAAGCAAGGCAGACCTGCAGGTGGTGTAAATGGTCGCTGCTCCACCCAAACAGGTCCCCCAGAAATTGCACCAGCCGAGGACCCGCTCCCACCTCCCCCTCTTCCCTTTCTCTCCCCCCAAATCTCTTTGCTTCTTTGTCTCCCCCCTCCCCACCTTTTCTTTCTTTGTCTTTTTTTCCCCCTTTCCCTCATGATCTCGTTCCGCCTGCATCTCTCGGTCCCTCTCCCCAGCACACTCTCTCTGGAGACAGGTCTAGTGGCCTGGTTGCCATCTGCTGCCTGGGTTTGGGTTTGGGGTTTTTTTTTTTTGGGTGAGTGCGTGTGCATATGCGCGTGTGCGGGTGCACGTGGTGGGGTTTTTTTTTTATGAGGTTGAGATCAGATGGCATCTAATCGATCGTCATGGTCTCCATGGTTACCCGGGTGACAGAGTAGTTGGGAGAGACACATACTCCAGCCTGGGGCTGTCAGACCATTCCTGAGAGAGAAATAATTAAAAAAGAAAGGAGGGGAGGGAAAAAAAAAAAAAATCCAACCTCTTCCATCACATTTTACGCATTTACATCTTCCTTGGATCTAGGAAAACGTTGCTTGTGTGTCTGTCTTACACTGTTGCCCCTTGACTTGGCTCCAGGAGGAACAAAGCAGACTGGTTTTCCTCTCTGCGCGGCGCAGGCACAAAGGTGAAGCACATCTTTGGGAAAGCAGAAGATCCCCCTTCCCCCTTTTGCTTCTCAGAAAGGTTTGATTTTTTACTTCTTTTTTTTTTTTTCTTTCCCTCCTGGTCACTGTTGTAACCATAATGATTATTTTTATTCTCCTAAATTGGATGGTTAGTCTCTTGAATTGGCTAAAGGCAATGATATCCTCTGGGAAAAGAATTGCAATCTATTAGTATGAGCAGTATCTTTTTCTCCCTGGCCTCAGCCCCTAATACTAGACCATCTTTAGCCCTTGTTGTGACAGATCAATCAGTCTGTCTATGATTCCTGTTTGGAAGCAAGTGGAGTGTGATGCTAAGGATGAATTATGGAATTAGGTGAGTTTTTCATCTTTAAAAGCAGACTGAGTTGGGCAAGGCGACATCTCTGGCCAAGGCAATTAGTGGGTCAGGAGCACAGGAACTGAAACCGCGCAGTGCAGCATGTGATCCCGCATGAATCAATGGAGGAGGAGGAGGAGAAGGCAGCTGCATTTCAGGCAATGTCATTGTGGCAGTCCCCCCAGTAAGCCAGGGATTTCACAAGGTTTGCCTATAGTGCACCACCCAGGTAGACAGCCCTGCCTGAGTCCCTGCCAGCCACATCCTGGCTAGGCAGACACAAATTAGGCTTTGGTTTGACCTCAGCGTGGCCCCCAAAAGGCAATCGGGCTACGTCTTCTCTCTTCTGGCTGCAGCCACAGCGTTAATGCTCATCAAAGCTCGTCCATCGCAGTGCTACAGCTGGTGCTGCCCTGGCCGCGTTCCTGCTCGTGGTAGCAGACAGGGCTTTGGAATTGTTGAGTGTGAACACGGGCAAAGGGAGCTGATAGCACCAATGCACATGGCTGCGATGGGCTGAGAGGTTGGTGACCCAGCAGAGCTCTCCAGAGACTTAGAAAGTGCTGCCTTACGGCCGCTAACTACAAAATACATCAGATCAGAACATCCCTGGACAAGTAGAGATCTCATGGAGCTACACATGGTTTGAGAGCTGCATATGCCTTCACACATCTTTTCTCTTCCCCAGTTCTGAAATAAACCGATTTTCAGTCAGAGCCTGCAGTCTTGCTTTGCTCTTTTGCCTTCCTAGTAAAAGCAGAAGGTGCCCAAGCTGGGCTGCTCATTTCAGGCTGCAAATATGCACTGAGGGTGGGATTAAATAGTCTAAACGGAGTCACTGCAGGTGACATCCTATCCACCCTACATGCACTGCCCCAAGAAGGCACAGGTCTACCACTACCCATACGTATGATCGGCCAAGGCCCCTTTGAATGCTATAGGGGTTTAAAAGACTGCTTAGGCATGCATGCAGCCAAGCCCCAGCCTGACTCTTGGAGCAAAAAGTCAGCCTAAATTGGTGCAAATATCCAAGAGGTGCAAGGATTCAACCCTTTCCACCCCTGCAAGGGAGGGTGAGGCTGGGTACGAGACGATGAAGCAGGAAATGTGATGGGGCAGGAGGAGGCAGGGTGGGATGCCAGGGACTCCCCTCGCCTTTGGAGAGGGCACCGGCTTGCAGGGGGCTGTTTCAGCTCACGCCAGCCCAGAGCTCTGCGCTAGCTGACTGCTTAGGCTCAGAGAGAAGCCAGGGATTGTGAAGACAGGCTTTGTAGCCGTATCAGGTACTTCTTCCTCCCACAGGGGCAGCAAGCAGAGCTTTTGGTGTGGAAGGATGTGGCGCTTGTACCACGAAAGCCCTTTCCCCTTACTTTGGAAAATATGTCACACAATCCCCCTCTGCCCCAGTAAAAACTGTCTTGATTAGAAGTATTTCCTCACTTGTAGGCAGCCAAGGGTGATGTTTCAGTGTATCCTACTTTAAAAAAAAATAAATATCTGTGATCCCATCTATTTGAATTCTGATTCTGCTCCCTCCCAGCAGCATAACATCTCCGTTTCTAACCAGCAGGGTGGGAAATCCTCTGCTCTTCAATATTCCCTAACGTTAAATACCATGGGCCTCCTAGATTTTCATACTGTACAAACACAAACTAATTAAAGTCGTACAAATACATCCCAGGCAGAGAATGAGAATCTGTTCACTTGAGGGACGACCACTGGCTTCCATGTCCCAGGGAAGGCTCCCTCACAGTTTACATTGTTCTTCTTGCAAGGGATAATTTATGGTAAAGCCAGTTTCCACTGAAACAGCCGACGTGTGCACAGAGAGGGAAAAAAAAAATGTAAACACAACAGCATCTTTGTGAATGCAGCAAGGTGCTGGTGCCTGCCTCTGTGTGCTCCATAATATATTAATACACACTGGCTGGCCAATCCCACTGGAGCATTCAATCATGCCATATTATAATAGAATTTAATGGAGTTGACAGCTAAGACCTAGTTGCTGGAGACATGCAAAAGACCTTTGCAGCGAGGATCTACAATTAATAAAGGAAAGGGCCATAGATTTTTGGAGAACCTCATAAAAAAGTAAAATATCGACATTGATCACGGCATGCGAGGATATTAGACACGTAAATCTAGCTATTGCCTTTATTTATTTATTTGCACATCTTTAATATTATAGGCACAGGTTTCCCCGAGGCCAAAATGCAATTTCTCTCTCCATTTCTCAGCAGGAGCTTTTCATCTCCCTATTCACCAGGTTTTGAATTGCACATTTAATAAGCGATAAAGAATTCCTGTCTCTTCTCCTTGGGCTTTTAGCCCACAGTTTTTCCCTCCCTTCTGCTTTGTGATGGAAACAGCCATCCTCTTTACCTGGCAGCAGGCTCCTTGGGGACAAGGGGGCGGTGCAGGAGGGGATCTGGAGCCCACAGGGAGCATCGGGACTTCAGTGTCTGCCGATGTGCTTTGTGTGCCAGGATGTGCTCGGGGAATGCAAAGAGTGCGTGGGACCAGCATAAAAAGAGGGAGAAAGGGTCTACAACACCGTAAACTAGCTTCACCCAGTCCCCCTCCCCACAAGTTTTCGGCAGGCGGAACAGCTTAGGGCTTCACTGCCTTCATCCCGCTGTCTGGGGAGAGAAGTCTTCACCCTCCATGGAATATTTGTAGTAATTTTAAAGAATTGGTCCTGCGGGAAAATCGCATCCACCTCCATTCTCTTCCCTGGCAGAGGTGGCAAAAAGCTCATCACCCTGCAGCTGGGAGCATTGCTGGGCTCCAACAGGCTCAAATCCGTCCGGATTTTCCTGGCCACGCACACTCCTGAACCAGGGCTGGTCCTTGGCTCCTGGTCTCGGAAGAGTTCAGAACCAGATTTCCATAAGTATTTAGGTGTGAGTTGGTAGCTGGAGGGTTATTCAGAAACACCTAGGCTCCTCACTGCCCACCGGTGCTGCAGCACTCGAGCACCTGATGTGCACAGTCCCCGCATCTGTAAATGTCCACGCAGCCCCAAAAAGCTGCCCTTGTGGGCTGATAGGCTTGAGCTCCTTCTGACTTCAGTTTTATACCACTGTGGGCCCTCTCATCTTGCTTGGCCTTCCTCCTAACTTACTCCGATGGACCAGGAGGTCAGGATCAGACCCCAGTGAGCCCAAGCCCCTGGCAATGTAAAGGTCCGGCTTCCAGCCATGCGGCCTCAGGAGCTGGAGCTTGCAGCATTCAGCTCATGTCAGAGCCGTTTGGAGCAGACAGGAAAAAATTTGAGGGGCCAAATCCATCCCTGGTTTAGGACTGTAGAGACTGATGGGTTATAAAAGGGGTGACTTTAGCATCCTATTTAGAAATGAAAAGCAACTGAATGTGCACCTTGTAAGCAGGTGAGGTACAACGGTAAAAATGAGACTGAATAATGAGATATTTCGGTTTTAAGACCAGCTGTGGTAGGTTACTTTCTTGGCAGGTAAATCAACCTTGTTTTTCTTTCACTTACCTATGCACAGACACGTTTCCCCAGGATAGGTGATGTCTTGTTTGGAATGAAAGAGGCCATTCGTCCATGCCACAGCAACAGTGACTGCACGGTGTCATCTCACGCTCTCCTCCTGTAAATTGAGTTTGTCAGTGCTCAGCCACACAGCTGAGCGGAGTGCTGCCTGGTGCCTCACCTCTCCTGGGAGAGAGGAGTTGGCATAAGCCATATCGTAATGGGATCCAGAAACAAAGAAGCGTGAATGAAGTGCTAATTGCATTCATAAAGACATTAACAAAGGAATTAAAATGGCAGAAGCCTCCTTTCCCCCTCAAGATTCATATAAACAACGAAAATACATTAATAATCACTGAGGTTTACACTATTTTGAAGAGATTACACAGAGACACGACACCAGGGTTTGGAAAGACCATTTCAGTGGTCTTTTTTCTTGGATTCTGTATCAGAGATGAGACACTGCTGCTTCCGTTTATCCATACTCGCTCTTTTCTTTCTGTCTTTTCTCCTATCCTTGTGCTTCCTTCAAAGAACAAGAAGATTGCTCCTCATTTTCCCCTGAAACTTTTAACATATGGTAAAAATAAGAAAGCCATATTAAAAATTGCAAATTTTCCTCAACAAACCACCACCAAACCCCACCAAAATTACTCCAGAAGTTTGGCTAGTGATACAATGGAAATTTCCTGTATAAAAAAGCCTGAAACATTCTGCCTGATTTTCTTCATCTCATTCAGTTCTGCTTACTTTTCCATGGAAAAAGGAAAAAAAAAAGACATGCTTTCTGTTTTTTCCTCGGTTGGTTTCTACACAGTTTCACCCTTCCATTACCAAACTCTAGCACTGCGCCGTTATTTGCATTGCTAATACTGAGAGAAAACATTTCCCCGTTAAAAATCTCTCCAATCAACGGGGTCTTTTTCCCCCATGGGAATATTGCTATTAGTCTTAAGCTCAGAAGGAGCTTGTTTCACAGACCCTAAATTTTGAGGCTACTTTAACCTGCAAAATGGTAGCTCTTTGCTTTTAGACTATTTCACTGTATTTATTGCACCTCGCCGTCTCTTGCGCTCGCCTTCTCTCTGCCTGCTGATGTGGGCGTCGCGCTAGCGACAGCTACAGCTAAAGCCAGCTAAACATTTTTGTTCCGTTTGCCAATTTTCAGTCACTCATAACTTTCTGAAACGTTCATTCTGGGGACTGCAACCTGCCAGCTCCTCCTGACCACGCAAAGGTGGATTTAGCTGGGAAAGAGGAGCCCCAGCCATTCTGCAGTTCTGCAGAAGGAGGTATTTCTATCCCCTTGGGGGATGAGGCTCAGAGGTGGCAGGAAAAGACTCCTCAGGGAGAATAGGACCCTAACCTGACGTGGGGAGGTTGCCAGCCTCCCGTCCCCCGGCTTGCTCCGTCCCCACGCTGTGGCTCGGGACTTGGTGGGTGCCAGGATCGGTGTTTCCAGCTCTGCAGGCAGAAGACAGGGAGATGGGATGTGCCACAAATACCCAGAGGGGTCAGGCTGAGGTCTTCATGCATGTGGAACATGCATGTGTGGAGCATGGGGATGGGTTCCAGGATGGGGTTGTGACAGGAGGGTGGGGAAGGCATGGACCAAGGGGGAAGGGTTGCGTAAGGTGGGACAGGGTAGGCTGAGAAGGGAGAGGGGCGCAATCCCTCCGGTACACTCCTGCCATTGGTAAGAGGATCTTCTCCAAGTGATGTTGAGACAGGAGCGAAGAAGGGAAGCCTTATCTGGAAAGGTTCTGAAAGAGGAAAGAGAAGAAAGCAAAGCCCTTTATACTGCACGAGCATGGAGGGAGAGACTACGCACCCACTTAATACACCTGCCCCTCTGAAAGAGCTGAAGCACCCAGGGAAGCGTCCTTGGTTCAAGAGCACACCTCAGCCCTTTGCATGAAAGCCAGATCTGGGTTCATTAGGACGATGACGAGTGTCCAAACTCAGGCACTCACAACAGCAGGGCAGTCAGTATTAAACCCTATTCCCAAGGTGGATTCAAAGCCTGTAGACCCTCCCACGCCAACGTGACATCTCCCAGTCACCTTCGGCACATCAAGATTTTCCAGACATGCACCCGCAGCCCGTCCTTTCCCCTTTGCCCCTGCTCTGTCCCCCACGGCGTCCTGCAAGTGCCTCGGTGTGACCCCCGTCCCCGGCGCTCCCCTGGCACTCCTGCACCACCCCAAGAGCTCCTGGGGCTGGGACCTAAAAGTGTCATGGAAGGAGTGATGAAAAGAGACAGCGCTGGGAGGAAGCCTGAGCAATGCTCCTGCATTACATGTAAAAAGCTAAAATTAAAGCTGTTTTCCACATTCCAGCCAGCTACGGGAAGACTCGTTACCAGTTAGCAGCAGCAGGGTTTTTCAGGGGATGTTGGGAGCGAGCAGGGGGCTCAGCTATCCCTCTCGTCTCAGCATCTCCAGCTCAGGAAGGAGACATGCCCTGGCTGTCACTTAAGTGCAGGTGAATGAAGAGCAAGGGCAGCCTGAGCCCAGGTCTTGTTTCTGAATAAATGAAATGCATATCTTCCACGTGGTCAGCTGGGAGGGAGAAGCCTATCTCAGGAGTGATGGCAGGTGCTGCTGAGCTATTTCCATTTTCCAGCTCTGCAACCTCAGGAACCTCTTTAATCCAAACCACCCGCCAAGCTCCATTCACTGGCACTGAAGATCAGCCAGTGTTTTTGGATTCATTTTTTAAGGCTGTCTTTAATTTTTTGAAGTATCTTGCTGGCGGATTTTTGGTCCCACCTGTGACTCAAGAAGAGATTTGCAAATCTCATTCTCACTTTTTCAGTCATTTAAAGGGACACATCACGCCAAGAATTTAGGCTCTGCTTTTAATAGAGGGAACATGAGGGCAAAGGGATATGAAAAGAAAACCAGGAGGTACAGAAATGCTTTGGCGGATTTGTTAGAAATGAAAACATTCTTTATTTGATTTCAGCCTTCCCTGGGGCAGTGAGAGGAACCCATATGCAATTGCACTGAAGTAATGTATGAGAATCAGAGAGGGAATTTGACAAGAAGCTTCTCCAAACTCACCTAGAAGCTCAGCGAAGTGCAAAATGTAAACCTAGCAGAGTAAAGAGTGGCGTAGCTCAGGGGCAGGATTTCAGTTATCATGTTTTAAGGCATTAATAACAAGAATAGACCTGGGAAAACCACAAAAGGTACACCCCGGTGTGATTTTACTTGGGGCTTATGTTCCGCAGTGTTGAGAGCTATTGATAGGTGTCAAAGGTAGACACTTATTTTTTAGTCAATCGTGCTTTTAGTCAATCGTGCAATTTTTTTAGTCAATATGTGCTTCACAAGCACCTGTGCACGCACATGCACACACACAGACGCGCGTGCGTGGCTACTGGTCCAAGTGCTTGCTGGTGTCTAGCTTGCCGAAATGCTTTCAATTAGGGTTTGGAAAAGGTTGGCTCAGTCAGCCTATGTGACACTTGCCAAAGACAAAATTAGTTTTAGCCACTGCTGTTTTCCTTCCAAAAAAACAAAGTCCCATTCTCCCTTTCTCTCTTTCCCTTCTATTAAGTGGAGAGTATTTCTCAGATAGGTGTTTAGCTGATTTTTAATGTCATGGAAACTTCATCTGCAAATTCGTTAGAAACTCTTCAGTAAAGCAGCCTAGTAAAACAGATGATTAATATTGGTAAGCTCCTCATTTGCATATTAATTAGTCTCTGTACTCAACTAATTAAAACGGGGCTGCCTGTTTGTAGACTTTCTGAATTCCAGATTGTTGCTATTGCTCCCACATAAGTGCATTTAGCACAGCTAAGGCAGGCTATTGATATTACAAACCAGCCACCCCAAGCAGTGGTAGCAACATTTTAAGGCATTTGAGGCTATAAGGGAGGTACTTTGGGCATTTTCTTAAAAAAAACCCCAAGACTGATGCTTGAAATGGCAGGATGTAATGACTAAGCAGTGCTCCCACTTCCCTGATGGTGCTCTCGGGGAGCAGGACAACTGCAGAAACCAGTCAAATCCAAGGCCAGGGGGAGAAGAACATCGCACAAACAAGCCCAGGCTGAGCTGCCCTTAAGCCTTGTGGTACTTGCTTTTGTCCAGAGATGTGGCCTAAAATCAAAGCTCAGCCTGATGACTCCAGACATGAAAAGCCAAGGTTAATTCTGACCTGTGTTGCTCTGGCAGAGCTCTGTTCAGCCTTCCCAGGCTGGGGGGGGAACTGGGACTTGGAGTCCCCTGCACATCAGCCGGAGTTGCACTTGCAAGCCCACCTCGTGGCCCCACATGCTCTGCAGAGAAGTCACGGAGGCCAGGCCCTGGCTGAACTTTCACAGGTAAAGAGCTGTGCTTCCCCTGGCCCCCATCTCCCTGCCACCACTGGCTGGGTAGATGGATTACAAAGAAACTCCTCTGTTGATTCCTTGCCTTCCAACTTTAGGACTCAAAATGCAGCCCTCCCATCACCCATGAGGACCTCCCCAACCACAGACCCAGCCAGCTCTGGCCTCTCTGACAGCATCCTGCCTCCTCTTCCCTTTGGGGGCTGAGGACACACCATCACTCCCTCTTCCATCCCGGCCACCAGGCAGCCCCCTCATGGGCTTCTCAGCCAACACAGCCTGTTGGTGGCCATGGCTCTCCCTTGTTCTACTACTGCCCCTTCTAACTCCTCCTGCTGTTCTTGCTTCTGGACCTGCTCCTTGGCTCTTTTTCCTCCTCCTTCCCCTCCCCATGCACCTGACTTTTGTTCCTCCCAGCTGTTTGCATTCCCCACTTCACCATCCCTGCAGTAGTGCGGGATTTCTGTAGAAATTCAGGAACTGAGGATAAAGCACGTTAGGCTGAGAGGCACTTTATGAATGTATATTTACTGCTGGAAAATATTTTGCATGGCAGTGACGAGTAGGTTTTCTCAAGCTGTCTGTGCACACAGAGTTTTTCCTCACCCTAGCTGCCAATAGCAGTTTGACAGGTTTTATTATACTCCATTATTCACAACAAGCCAGGTCGCTGTGCCATATGCTGTCCAGTCCTGCTAAAGCTAACCATGTGCCCATGTTGGCTGCAAACCAAGGCTGGTTAAAACCTGCTCCTTTTTTGCATGCTATTTGTTTTGAAAGAATTTGAGGCAGGGTCAGGTGTTCCAGTGTGTCTTATCGCACGGTTTTGCCCACCCTCAGCAGCCCAAAAGCCAATTTAATTGGAAAATCAGGGGTCCCGGTACAGTTTGGACCTGAGGTTATTCTAGGAACCTGCCCTGCCCTGGGGCTGACGCAGTTTGAGGCAAGGAAGAGAGCCTTAAATCTCTCTGGGACCACTGGCAGTGAATTCAACCTGGAGTACAGCTTTTCATGCACTGCTTAGGAGAACACACAGCAAGAAACAGTGCAATGTTTCTAAGACTAAACCTCCGCTTCACTGGCAACAGCTGTTTTAGAGGCATTGCAGCTACAGCAGGCGTTGTACCTGCATGTGGCTAGACAGACTTCCCAGGGCATCCTCCAAACTCTAGCCTCCTCCAAGCCCGTGCTCACTGCTCCATGGCCCCTGCAGCTTGTTATTAGCTCCCTTTTAACTGCTTTTGTTAGTCTGTTTTGTTTGAATGTTTGCTGACTTGCCATGCCCTGTGGTTACCAGTGCACAGCCCTGGTAGAAAGAACATTTATTACAGCCTTTCAAGTTTGCCAGGCTTTGAATCCCTCTCTCACCCGTTGTTTGCACTCTTGGTGTTATCAGGGGCACAACTTCCTCTTGCTGCATCCACTTTGCTGATCCTTCTTGCTGCTCCCACAGCTTTTTCTTCCCAACTCCCCTAATGCCAAGCAAGCTGATGGCAGAGGCTTCCTACAAGTGCTCCCATTTCTAGACACGGCTCTTGTTTCTTTGGGTGTGCTGCCTGCTGTTTCTCTTCCATTGCCTTGGGTTGGCGTGTACCCCTCTGCCATGAGACTTCAGCTACCTCAGCACTTTCATCTCACTATAGCTCAAATTGTTGCCTGCCGCACACCCTTCTTGTGACTCCTTGATAGCTGAAGCAGACCTACTCCTGAGCACAGTCTCAGACCCTTTTGCTGTAATGCTGGCCTGTCAATAGCCCTTTCAACCGTTCCGCATCCCACATGTCATTCCTGACACGGGTTGCAGGAGACTACTTTCCAGGTGAAGAAGTGTTGCACTTCTGGCCGCAAAGTCTTTACACTGGGTGAGTCTGTTATGCGGGGAGGTTGTCCTGTGATGGTCTGGTTTGGCATGCATCCCTTTCTACTCCCTTTGCTTTTATCATCTGTTGCTTGGCCGCCATCGCTACTGACTCTACCTTCCCAAAGGTTGCTATGTTCAAAAGGGTCAGTATCTGGAGCAGAGGCTCCCAATTAGTGCTCATTAGTCATGTCTTGCAGTGCCTCTGATCCACTGTGTGAGTAAGGTGGGTCTGGTACGCCAGCCCTTGCAAAACTCACTGTCAGCTTCCTGATCGCAGTCCTTGCTTGAGTTAACTTTTCATGATCCTGTCACTGAACAGTGAACTGGCCCTTTCTAGAGATGGGTTGGGGTTTTTGTAAGTCTACGTAGAGTCTTTTTCTGTTACAAGTTGTTACACTCTTCACTCAGTTCATGCATCTCACAAGCATGGCCATCCTGGATCAGATGAAACATACTCCAAGCCCAGTGTCCTGCCCCCAGCAGTGGCCAGCAGCAGTTGGCTAGGAAGAATGTAAAAAGCCAAGAAAAAGAGAGAGGGACCGCTTCCAGCATTGCTAGTTTACAGATCTCTTAAATAAAAGTGCCAGAAATTGTAGCATTTCAAGTTTGATTCCTTCCATGTGGTTTCTTTTCAAAAGTCTTTTTGCAACTCCCTGACTATTCCCACAGTTTCACTGGTAATGTCTGCGTGCTTTTGGGAAATGAACAAAAACTGTGGTGCATTCCCCTCACCACGCTCCATGCATGTACATCACCAGCCTGTGACTCCTCTGACCATGCTGCTATAAGGGACGTCCCAACCATGGGCTACCTATGAATCCCAGGGGCCCTTGTGGCAAGTGGCACTGTAAGGACCAAAGAGAGGTCTTATCTGCCCAACACTGTCCATGTGGCATCACCGTGATGGTACATGTGAATCAGGGTGGCAGCCTCAGGCCAGAAACAGTGTCTCTCCTGTTGCCCACACTGATGCTGCGTCGGTGAGTGCTGCTGATGTGAGGTAAGCTTGATTTTAAGCGTATATCCAGATTTGCACTTGAAATACAAGAGATGTACCCACGGTTTGTGGCCTGATTCGGGGCTTGTACACTTCTCAGTGGTGTAGGCAGGATCTGTTCGCCTCTTCTCATAAGTTCCTGCATTCCCATCACATCCTTAATGTATCTCAGTTTCTAAGGGTCCAGTCATTCATGGAAATAATAATTTTTAATGCTGTGTGTGGTCATGAACTCTAAGCATGTCTGTGGCAGACTGCATACTCCATTTTCACTATACGACCGGGGCTTGTCTTGCTGCTGGCTTTTCTCTCTTCATGTTGGCATAAAAAAAATCTATAGATGGCTATAGATGTGGATCCATTCTTCGTTGTTTTCTGGCTTGACAGTCAAGGCCAGCAGAACTCTATAATTCAGTAGTCTCCCAGGTGGCACAAAGGGATTCAAATATCTAACTTTATCTTAACCTCGTAGGGCTTTCACCTTCTTGAAGTATTTTCCTACAGTGCTTGATAAGATTTACAGTAACCTCTTCCTCCTTACACATGGTGAGGATGTTCTGGCTTTCCACCATGGTCCTGTATCATAAACCAAGCAATAGCACCTCTTGTTTCCTGAGGTTTTCAGATTGGAAGTTTGAAATACTCACTACTTGCAAAGGGTGTTTCTGTGTGTTATCAGGACCCTGAGGGCACCAATTAGCTTTGATTGCCCTGCCCAGCCCTTATCAGGCTCTCCATCAACACACTCTCTGCCCATGGGCCCAAGGACTCTATATAAGCCCAGGGCAGAGGTGCCCAAGTCTGTGCTGAGCTGTGCGCTATGTGCACCTCCACCTTGTCCTCCCTTACGGGCTGTTTTTCAAGGCTAGATGCTAGACCTGTGTTGTAAACAGCTTTGTTCCAAGTCCTGGCTCTGTCCCTGTCTCCTGGTTGGGCTCCCTGACCTGACCCAACGCTTCACCTTGCCTGGGATTGTCACCACTCTGCCCTGCTCAGGTCCCATGGGACTGTGCTGTGTGGGTGAAGGTGCTGCCCTGCCTGTGCCGAAGTTGCCCTCAGCTCCCTGCTTGCCTTCCCTTGCGGAGTAGCCCTTCTCATGCTGCTCCTGGGCAGGTGTCACATTGGTGCTGTCAGACATGTCCTGCCTGGTCAACTCCACAGCAATAAAAGGCAGTCAGCTTTCTGGTTCTTGTCGGCAGATATGGCCCAAACCACTGCTGCGATAGATCCAGAGAGGCAAGGAAGTCATTGTGCCTCTGACCTTCAGGGAGGTGTTGGCAACCAGATAAGCTTGCTTTAGTACACTGTGCACATCCATACTGAAATTCTTCCCGCTGTTGTGGTTTTACTCCTGACTCTTCTGAGGCGGGGTTGTAGCTTCCTTTGAATCCTTCCTGAGGGCAGGATGTGTTAACTGTTTCATGCACACAATAGGCTGCCATTTCTTGTACAGATTAATGTATTTCCTATTACAGATTGCATTTGCCCTGCACTGGCCAGTGCATATCATCAGCAGCACATGGATTTGTTTCTCGTAGCTCATTTTCCTGCTTATCATTTTTGGTAGCATTACATGGCAGCTGGGTCTGCAGTCCAGCAGAAGTCAATTGGTCACTGATCTTAGAGCGGAGTTACTGCAATGGTAACTGAATGGCTGGCAGTCTTCAGAGATGTGCCCAGCATGTGTGGATCGCCTTGGCTCTGTTATCATGCTACAGATACCATCTTCACTGGAAATCTGTGTCCTGTACCTTACCATCCATTACACAGCTGTGCTTTCCTTCTGTAGGAGACAACCCACTGGGAGGTGAAAGGGTGCTGTTTCTCCAACATCTTCCACACCTGTTCATGACCTGTATTTTATTTTCCTTGTCTCTTGAATTGTTTCCATGGGGTGTGCATAGGACTATGATTTATTAGTTGGCTTTCCTGCTTCACGAAAACTGTTAGCTCTGGCATACAGGCTTGTTCCCCTGTAGCAGCAGTTGTTTTGATGCTGTCTTTCGTTTGATTCAGCAGCCCTTACTATTCTTTCCCTAGGCCTGTGTGTCTGGAGAAACTGGACTTCTCTCCATTTGGAGGTGGGATCACTTGCAGGAATCTTTAGCGAGCCTCAGTGCCAGTTTTTTTGTTGTTGCTCGAAGTACATGGTGGTTCTTCTGTGTATATTTCTTCTGCATTCTACGTTTGTGTAAGCACCAACACGTTGTAACTTCCCCAAAAGCAGATCTCTGGACTCTCATATCCCTGGGGTCACTGTACTCACCACATACATTGCAGGCTTCCCTATACCGTGTGGGGGTGTTTACCCACAACAAGTGTATCTCACTCACCGCTTAACCTTTTCCTCCAGTGAGGTGCAGAAGGGGTAGCTTTAACTTTTGTGTCCACATGCCCCTTGACCAATGGTGCTAGCACCAAAGCCGGAATGCTGCCTTGCAGGCTTGGGCATGCAATTTTGGGACTGGAAATAGAGTATCCCCGCACCATTTCTGCAACTTATTTTCTTTCCATGTATTCTTGCTGTGGATCACGCAGGACTGCAGGCAGTCATCCTCTTCCATATTGCCACATGCTCACCAGAAAGGGCTCAATTTATAAAAGAGAAGTCACCTCCTTAGGGATGAAGATGTCTTTTTGCAAGGATATGGCAGAAGCATTAAAATACATGTGTGTAGACTGACTTACCAGTTCCCCCAGTATTTCCTTCCCACTCCAACATAGACTGCTACACCAGAAAATATGCCTTTTGCTGGAGCCTCAAAATCCCTGCAAATGAGGTCCAAGGAACTGTGAGCCCGGAATCCCAAACAATAGATGGGTATATTTCAAAGGCTGGAGTCTCCACTTTGTTTAGAAGTTTCTTTGCTAGTGCCAAGCAGATGTGTGTGCAAATCCCTCCTGTTGGAGGCAGTGCCTTTGATCCTTGGTAGCTAAACTATTCATCTCTGGAAGAAGTCAATGGCCTAGGTCTAACAACAAATTATTGTTACCCATTCCTTCCTCACTCCCTGGATCCTCTCTGAGATGAACCAATGGCTTTGGTATATTCCCTGACAGACAGAAACAAGATGTTGGCAGCTTCTTGAACATGTCCTAGGCTATAGAAACTGAAATCTTCAATATCTCTCCCTTGAAGAGAGCCCCTGAGGATGAATGCTACAGCACACTTCTGTAACAGCAGCTGAAGATGAACTTGCTGATTAACAGATCATAGAAGTGTGCCCTGAGACCTACTGATTCCTGACTTTTATCTGACCATAAATGCTGTTCCTCTTGCCTGCCCCTGGGAAGTGTCTTATGAGATGCAGAACGATTGACTTTCCCTGCCTTGCAAACCACGGCGCGCTTGCACAAGCAGCACCGCTGAAAGCTGATGGGATTCTTTGCATGTGGCATCCCTTCTAGGCCAGGAAGAAAGCAATGTCTGTCATGGCTGGTGTGACTCCAGAGGGGCAATTCAGACTCGGGGACTACACCTCTGTCCTGCTTTGACAAGCAACATTACAGGGTGTACGATCCCAAGAGCTAGCTGAGTCTCACATATAGGTCAGTGCCTTTGTTTAGACATTCAACGCACTTCTTCCAACCGCCTGGCAAAAGGAATGTGTTCAGAGGTGTAAATGATTTTGACAATTCAAGTGCTGTGTGTTAATAAGCTGATCAAAATGCTGAGAATTTTCAGGTCAGGGCGCATCTGTTCATCTTGGCGATCTTGTTAAGAGGTAAACCCTCATAGCTTGGGAGACACGAAGGAAACATTACAGGATTTTTCCATCTGGCAGGATTCTTTTCCGGTTTTAACTAGTGCTGGATCTTCACCACAGAAAGGCTCCTGTCAGGGTCTTGAACACTGAAGAGAGACCTCAGCAGATCAGTGTTAAACCAAATGGGACCTAAAAGGCCAGAAGTGCCTCCACACCGTTTCCCAGCATCAGCGCTGACAAATGGCCAAAGCCGACAACCATTCATCAACACAACTAAATGAATGCAAGGAGTTTAGACAACGCTAAAAGAAGGAGCAGAGCCACGAAGCCAATCTGCAGAGCTACTGTCATTCACGTGAGGTTTGGGTCAGTTCCCAGCCTGTGCTATGGATTCATGAGATAAATCTGGGCACTTCTGAGGCTCATGGGAGGTTTCTTGTTGTCTGCCAGGAGCTTGGCTTTAAACTGTCCTTGCCTCCTCTTCCCTACTTAGGAAATAAGGATAGTTCTGCTCACCAGGGAAGCTCTCTCCAGGCTTGCACAGCCTAAGATGTAGCAAAAACCTAGATCTCCTGTGGCCATGAAACTTCCTAGGGTCTTAGCCCCACCGCCTGGGTGTGATGCATCTTGCCTATCAAGAAACGTCCCTGGGGAATAAACACTTTTGGTGAGTTGCCACACTTCATTCCTGACAAAGCAGACAAATTCACATTGCAAGTCAGTTGTTTTAGAAGACAATGGGTGAAATCTGGAGTTCCTGACACTTGGCTTTCCCTCAGTCTGTCTTCTGTGTGGGAATATTGCCAGCCAAAGAACCGACTGGAGACGGCATAAGACGCACTGGTACTAACACAGTGCATTTCTATGGTGCTATTTGTCCAAAGACTTCAGAGTATATTTATTAACTAAGGTAAAGCCCAGGGGAATCAGTTGAAATCTTTGCATTGACCTTAAGAAGCTTCTGGATCAGTGCCAAAATAAGGGAATATGCAGATTCTGGAAAAACCTGGCATGTAGGCAATAAGAATAATCCATTTCCTTTGGGGGTGGTGGTGGGAGGGAATGGAGGCACAGAGGTGAAACAGCTTGTCTGGTGATGCTTGGATAATCTGAGACTGACACTAGGTAAATACATATATTTTAGGAAATACTGACCACGGGGTGAGGATGTTCAGTTGATGTGAAATGGGCTAAACTTCAAAGTGCAAATTAAAATCACTTCAAGGAACTTTTCAATTAAAAAAAAAATCCCAAAGCTGCCTACGGATTTGGTATAACATGAATTAAGGACAAACTTCTTTTAATTGAATCCAAAAAGCTCCCTTGACTACCCTCTCTTCCATTTCTGCCTTCCCCCTCCCTTGGTGTCTGTTTAGCTGGTCTGTTTTATTTACAGATAATTGGAAACTGAATATAAACACATTCTACGAGCCCAACTGGAACTCCAAAGAAATCGGCAACTAATGAGCACATACTTAAAACAGTCTCTCTTAGAAGCAATAATGATGGATGGATGGGGTGGCAGCAGGTGTATTCTGACACGTGGGGTGAAAATACCTTAGACTATCCAAATCTGGCCCCAGCTTTTCCTGGCATAGGGAAAAGCTTGATCCCCCAACCTAAAACGTAGGAACTGACTGCCTCAGGTGCTGTGGTTTCTGCATAGGATTGAGCTGGATATGATCACAGCTCTCAGCTGACTCGATTGGCAAGTCTCTATTGACTTTCAAACAGCTGAATAACTAGATCCCCATCTGAATTACGGGGTGTGGTTCCTCTTTTTGTATTAGGAATGTAACTTAACTAGTGGTCAAGAACATGCCAGAGGGGAACACAAGGACTACCAAAACTGCAGCAGGTCTTGAAGAAGGCGCTGTTCATTTCTACCTCCAGTGTTGCATTCCTTTTCCCGGGAGCTGTATAATCCATGCTGGCTGATGGCTAGTTCTTCTCTCCTACCCATGCTCAAATCTGGAGGTTCCACCTCTTGACTGCTTGCACTTGTCTGGCAGCACATCCCTGCCAAAAAAACATCTGTTTTCATTTTTTCCCCTTTCAGTCTACATAGACACACACTTTTTTTTTTCACTTCTTCCTTTATTAGCAAAAATTAAACTGTAGAGAAGTTTGGGTTGCAGTCCATATGGCACATACGATAAAGTTGTTCTAAGTGGCACTGTGGGCTAACCACTTCCCAAATATTCTCCATTCACGAGGAGCAAAGGCAGTTTTGCCTGTATTCTTAGCAAATCTTTCCTTGCTTTTACTGGCAATGCTTCTGTTTTGGCAGCAACCTGTCAAGTTTAGAGCTGGCAACCACGGGGTTTTTTTCGCATTCTCGGATGAAACGTAGGCAACATGTTTTCTATGAAAACACCCTTCCTACTCTTCATTAGTGCTTCCAATGTTATTGTTCTCAGTACAGAAAGCAAACATTGGTAGCTTTCCCTCTCCCACCAGTGTAAGTTAGGCTGAACTGCCATGGAGTTTTTGACCAGGAAAAAATGTCCAGTGAAGAAATAACAAGCGAAGTCCCTCTCAGCAAGCCCAGAATGGCTGAGACTGTTACACAAGTGGATGTCAAGGTTAAAAGTTGTAAGTTGCTTGTGAGTGAGCTGGTAGGTCCACACTGTGCCATGCAGAAATACTTGATACAGGGTACTGGAAATTCTATAGCATGTTAGCATCACTGCACCATGCTCCATTCATGTCCCATGCATCTTCTTCGGCTCCACAAACTGATCCTTAGAAACACATTACACAGGAAGCAAAGGAAGTCCAGTCCAAGAAGTTGAGTTTCTTGTCTACTCAGTATAAAAAATGTGGCATGCATCTGAGGCATCAACCGGATCAGGATTCTCTTTGCTTGAGCAATGAACTTGTCCCTATGATCCCTGTTTAAAACCCTTCTGCCTTCCTGTGCATTTCACAAATTATTTGAAGTCCAAATCCCTATAGAGACCTTATTTTATCCTCCTAGATCACTGTTGTCCTACTACGTCTACCCTTATTGGGAGTTTTCTACTGTTGGCCCCCCTCCTGCAGGATGGTTGCCAGCCCAGAGCATGCTACGCTCTGGTCCTTCCTCATCAAATACCGTATCTCTTCCTCTGTTCACTACACTCCCTCACTTTGCAACAAGACCAGGGATAGTGGCATTCCACTTCACAGCTACATGTGGAAAAAGGCCTCTTCACTTCCAGCACTGTTGCTGACTCCCTGTGCATCTCCTAAACTGATTTCATAAGCTTTATCTCATGGCCTCCATTTCCCTAAGCCTCCTACACTGATTTTTGAATTCTTGCTCCATTCTACCCCTTGGGAGAGCTGGTAATCTAGGGTGGGATTCAGTTCCCAATACCCGCACATGAGGATCTTAAAAAATAAAGTGTAAGGCAGTGAGGAAGTTAATCTCTGTTGAGAAGCTTGGCGCCCTTGCTCTTGCCCGCCTGGGGGTTAGGATGGATATCCCAGCCCCAGTGAAGAGTAACGCAGCTGTTCACACTTGTGCTTCCTTTATCCCTCCTAATGGAGCCTCTGCCCCCTCGACACAGCTCACTTCAGTGACTGCAATCATTAAAGGCGTTGGAAATAGGGTCTGAGACTTATGCAAACTCCTGCCTCGGGTGTCATGACCGATGAACCGATCAAAAATGCCAGCTCCTCTTAGCGTGCCATCCCTGAATTCATACCCAATGGCAGATCTGTCACATGGTAGCCAAACATGTTAATACAGCTGAAGCCTTTAGGTGCACTTGTACCCTCAAAACTCAGTGGAGTTGCTGTCATCCTCCAACTGTTCAGTGGCCTAGATGAAATTAGTTAGAAGTCTAAATGCAGCTGCTAATAAAGATACTGTCTTTCCGCCTCAGAAAAAGCACCAGCTCCCTTTGCTACCAGATGTCCTCTCCGGCAGCTCGAGTCAATGAGGAGCTAAGTGATGACGAATGAACCCAGTCTCCAAGAGGAGGCCTCAGGCCTCAAGTGGCAGTGGTGGAAACAGCAGAAGGGAAGTTCTCTATTGCCGCTGCCTACTGGGGCTTGGAGTTGGTGTCGGCTCCTACTGATGTTGCTTGTCACCAGAATCCAATAGAGCCGCTTGTGCCAACTGTATCCTGCTCAGAAAGCTTCTTCCCTTGGCTCCACATAGGGCTCCTGCAGACAGGTCTGGGGGTGGATGGGCAGAGTGATCCCAGAACTGCAGGGTCTGAGGCCAGCTGACGAGTACAGCTTGTGGATGCCTAGATTTTTGGGGGAGGAATGTGTATCCTACCTTCTCTGCCTGCTTGCTACTATCAGACAGAATTAGACTGGGAAACCAAACTCGGTGGGATGGTCTATTCTCATACTCCAGAGCTCCCAGAATAAGGAAATGGAGAAGGAGCTCTGCCTGCAACCTTCACTGAGAAGTCCATAGATATGAAGGCTATGTGTAGCTTGAATTCAGCACCACCGCCACCTCGGGCAGCAAAAGTGCTCTCCAGCTTTCACTTCATTTATAGCAACAGTCCTAAATCAGATTGCTCCAAACGGCTAGCTCTGGACTGAGCAAAGTGGTTTGGGAGCTGGTCACAGAAAATCACACATCTGAGAACCTTTTACGCACTTTCTCCCTATGTTTCCAGCTAAGGAGATTTTCCCAGGAAGTTCTTGCTCTGTGCATTGTCCCAGAAGAGTAGTGGGAGATCTAACAGTGCCCATCAAAGTTTATAAAACTACAAGTGGCACGGAGGATGTGAACTCTCCTCCATTTCACCAAATGAAGAACGTGGCGTTGGCAGGTGGTGGGTCCTAGGATAGCAAAAGGAGGTTCTCTTTCATAGAACATACAGTTACACAGTGGAAATCCTTGCCACAGGACACAGTGAACAAAAGAGTTGGCAGGACTTCCAGAGGGGATTGGGCAATGGAAGAACACCTGTCTGGACCTACTCAGCACAAAGGCATCGTCTGTGGCTGAACCAGCCACACATGGCAAGAAGACTGGGAAAGGGGGCTGGGAAGTCTTGGGGTATATTTTCCCCTCTTCCCTATAGTCTTCCCTTGATATCTGCAACTGGTCCGTGGCGGAGACAGTTCTGACTGTCAGTCAGACCCAGTACAGCTACTTTTATATGAAGTACATACCAGTGATACTGGTAAGGGTGAAGGGGACTAGGTAGGCCCTAGAAGGAGCTTATTTCAAAGTCAGATAGTCCACCCTGGCTAACATGTGTAGAGTATGCCTTCCCTGTGGCCACAAGGCATTCACAGGAACAGAAGCACAGGCGTTCATGGCTTTTGACTCTGGATTGAGGGGGATGTCCAAACTCATTCCTATGGAGCTGTGTAAGAACTGTTACTAAAATCCACCCAGAACTGCAGTGCTAAGTTTTGGAGAGACCATCCACATTTTCAACAGACCTACAGAGAACAGACTCTGGCCTGGAATGTGTGCAGTAGAGTCGTCAAGTTTGTTCAGGAAATCACCCACAATTTTCCAGGCTAAAAATATTTGTGGAGTTAAGATCTCCCTTTCCTTTATCATACAAATCCAGAAAGAACAGAAATCGGTTTGCCTCTTGCTGAATGTATTTTAAATTTGTCTAGAACGCATAGTACCAGAAGAGCATGTATTTTTAATGCCAAGACATCCTTCTCCTTTTGGAGGACAAGGGTGACTCTCCGATTTTGGCATCATCCAGATTTTCTAAAAAGTCTTTGAATTTGCCGTGCAAGACTTGGAATCCCCCATTTCAGTTTTCTGGAAGGATTTTTCCCATTCTTCCTATGCTAAGGCGAAGAAGACAAATTTGCTTCTGTGCAATAGCCCGGAGGCTTAAATAGGTATAAAAACATGGCATGTGTTTACCTCCAGGAATTCAACTGTGTGATTTAGACTTGGAGTGGCCACATTCTCTCTCTGCCCCTTTCCTTGGTTTTGCCATCAGAAACAAATTTTGCAGCTATTCTGTACCTGTTACGGTAATTTAATACGCCCCAGC
The DNA here is from genome assembly GCA_034008185.1 of Gorsachius magnificus. NCBI lineage: Eukaryota > Metazoa > Chordata > Aves > Pelecaniformes > Ardeidae > Gorsachius > Gorsachius magnificus. The sequence goes on from CM067081.1 coordinate 129,389,607, forward strand.
AGTCTGGAAAATGTGACCATCGTGGCCAAGTGACCAATATGCCGGTGAGCTTGGTACTCAGCGTTGCCATGTCGAGAAAGTCAATCCTCTGTCGAGCAGCTGCTCCTCTCACCTCTGGTAGAAAAAATGTTCTTTGGCTTTTGCTGTATGCTATAGCTCTATGCCTGTATAGCGCGGTACAGTGATGGGCACAGTGGCTTGACAGTAAGAGCAACCAAGAACTAGATCTTTACCAGTCTGAACGGCAAATTTGCTTATCTTTCTCCAGAAACATCTGATGAGACTGCCTTCGTGTTCTGGCAAAGATGAATCCAGGCTACAGTGTTCAAACCCAGGTTTCAGACATGCTCAGCGTGGTCATAAACAGCGTATTCAAGCAGCGAGGTGCGATCGTGTCCGTCGTGCCCTGCGCCGGGAGGACCGATGCTTGAACGCGGCTGCGTGTAAGCCGTTCGCAAGCAACATTTGCGTGGCTGCAAAGCTCATCTGCAGGGATTAAATACAAAATCCCTCCTTGCTCCCCACCGCCTTTTCCTAAATTTAGGGCTGAACTCGCAGAAAACGTGCCGGGTGAGGGAGGAAACCGCCCCCGGCGCTATGGGGAGGTTTACACCCGCAACCATACTCCTCGACCACCGCAAGGCCGGGGCCGGCCGCCAGTGAGGACGGCGACGGCCCCGGCCCCGGCCCCGGCCCCGGCCCCGGCCCCGGCCCCGGCCCCGGCCCCGGCCCCGGCCCCGGCCCCGGCCCCGGCCCCGGCCCCGGCCCCCGGCCCCGGCCCCGGCCCCGGCCCCGGCCCCGGCCGGCAGCGCTCGGGCGCCCCCTGCTGGCCCGGCCCGGCGCGGCAGGCGCTCTTTGTTCCCAGCGCGGAGGGAGGCCGACGCCGCGGTTTGTGGATTTATTGATGTTCTTTTCCCGCGCTGAAAAGTGATTTAGGCGCCTTCCTCGGTTCCCCTGGGCGCCCCTTTTGCTGGTGGAAGGACTTCCCCGCCCCCGCCGGCGTTTGTTTTCATCCGCCTCGGGCGAGCGCTGGGGCTGGGAGGCACCCTGGCCCACCCAGTTCTTCCTTCATGGGAACATGAGGAACCGTGCCCTGTACAAATAATTTACACTAATCTTGCCCAGCTGAGTTGCAAAGCCCTGCTCTTGGGCCTATTTTAGGGATTACTTCAGTGGTTATGCTCAACTTTGGGTGATTTAAGCTCGTGTCAAAGCTGGGTGTAACCGTGTAGTAAAAAAGAGGTGAGACTGAAGTGTTCTGAATTCAGAAGTTCCTTCCCAGACACCTACTAATGTTCAGACTATGAGCAGCGGGACGGCCAGCCTTGGTACAGATCCGACCTCCTCCGAAATTCAGCCGTAGCTGTGTTGTTTCTTTGTACAGCCAGCTGAACGTTTTGACCCCGGCTCCCAGCTGGATGTCCATCCCGTTGCAGTGGTTTGCAGGGTTAGCCTCAACTAAATGTCTGGGAAGGCCCCAGCTGAGACCTCCAGGCTTCCCGAGGTCCTTAGCATACAGGCAGGCAAAGCGCCGTTCCTGCTGCCGGGGCACATCAGCCACCACACCGCCTGGGCTTCCACACCCAGGGTACGTAACAGCCCCTGCTGTCGCCTCTGACAGAGAATCCCCACGTAGTCCAAATCCATTCCATTTTAAGGCCTTCCTCGGGATCTCATTTTTACCCAAGTCTCCATGGAAATCTGCCAGCCTGCATTAGCTGCGATGGGCAGTTCAGCGCCAACACCAGCTTATTTCTCTCATTGCTACCTTGGTGCTAAGCCCCATTGCCTCCATGTTGTCTGCATCCAGCTAACCTGGGTATTCATTTGGATTCACACGACTGCCTCCCTGTTTCACTGTCCCTCGTTGCTCTCATTGACGCGTGTCTTGCACCAAACTGTAAATGCCTGAGGCAACAATCAACTTGGGAAAATAAAAACTAGTATCGTGGACGGCTGAGAAATCCTTCTGACTATAGGTGGTCCAGGAGCTGCAGGGCAAAAAAGGCAGCTGTTTCTCTGGGATGCTGTGCCATCAAGAAAGACATCAAGGGGGTCGGTGTCTTTCTTTGCCCCACATATTCCTGTTCCCCACCCAGAGACATGGTTTAGTAGTGGACAGGTACAGTTGGACTCGATGATCTTAAAGGTCTTTTCCAACCAAGTGATTCTACGATATCAACTGGAATGTCTGAACACAAGGATGACTTGAAACCTGCTGTTTCTTGGGCAACAGGAAGCACCTGAAATTCTCATTTTCCACTGCCTAGCTGCGCAAGCTTCAGAAGCGCTCTTTCCTGCGAAACCCTGGTTGTGTGCACCGTCCCTTCTTACTTCTTACTGAGCTTGCTACTTCTTGTTACTTCTTACTGAGCGAGGGTCTTCCCTTGCAGACATCTTTCATAGATGCTCCTACATCATCCCAAGATCACTTTGAGAACTACAGCTCTTTGGAGAAACCAAGTCCACAAGACCTTTGCGTCTTGGGAACTCCCCCAAGCCGCAAACCTGTTTGCTGGAGAAACACTACCTACAGAAAACCTTTCTGTGGCATCCTGGTTACTGCCATAATGAGGACCCCCTACCTCCCATGCCTAGAGCTAAAAATGCAAAATCCCCTCACCCATGCATGCTTCTTCTTTTTGTGCGGAAGCCTAAGGTGTGTCTCCACAGTTCCACAGAACCTGTTTCGGATAGCCCTGAGCTAGTGCCAGCCAGTGCCTGGCAGTCCACACAGCAGTTAGTGCAAACCCCCCCGGGTCAGACAAGTAGGGCCTCAAGAAGCATTCTGTGTCGCTGCCACAGTGTTCTTAGGTCTCCAAACTCCTGCTACTTTTGACGGTGAGCTTCTACCTGGCACCTGTCTGATGTCTGGCTGTCTTTACACCTTCATTTCTGAGAGGATTTCCTAATGTTATCTCGCTGCTTCTGCAAGGGCAGGACAGGACCAAAAGCCTTATTTTGCAGTTTGGAGTTGCTGTTGAATGACCAGTTACTCCTGTGATAACCTGCAGCAGCGGCAATTAAGAAATTTAATGGGGCCAAACATACTGAGCAGAGTACCACTGCTGCACTACGCAGCACACCTAGGGTAGGAATAGCTGCTTAAATCCATGCGGTTCTCCTTGTGAAGGGCTGCTTGTGTTTTGAGGGCACTTTGAGGAAGCTACCACCTGCCAAGTGCCCTCTCTGCCTCCAAATCCAGGGTGCTGTTGCTTCTGCCAGACAAACCAGCTGTAAGCGCTTCTGTGGGATCTTCGGCAGTCTCCAGAGCGAGCGACACGGTCCAAACAAGTCTTCTGTACGCCGGCGATAAGGCAGAGAATGAAGGGTATAAATGTCAAGATTATGAGCGCTACTCCAGCCAAATGATCACTGCTTGGAAAGAAAAGAGCCTACAAAGAGCACATGGGTTCTTTCAAAGGCAGTGAGGCACAGCTGTTCAGGAGAACCATCTTGAGATATAAGCACTCAGCTTTACGTTTGACACTGTTACCTCTGTCTCAGTCATTGCTGGGAGACCACAACAGCCAATCCTGATGCTTAGGACTGCATTGGTTTTCTTTTTTTTTTTTTTTTTTTTATGTCTAAGTTTTTAGTATGTCTATGCACAAAAGCATAGTTCATGAACTCCCTTGCTCAGCCCGAAACCCCTGAAGGTGTTTGTGGTGAAACGAGAGATTCCACCCCGGCGGACACTGCAAGTAATCATAGAATCATAGAATCATAGAATGTTTTGGGTTGGAAGGGACCCCTAGAGGTCATCTAGTCCAACCCCCCTGCAGTGAGCAGGGACACCACTAACTAGATCAGGTTGCTCAGAGCCCCGTCCAACCTGTCCTTGAATGTTCCCAGGGATGGGGCCTCCACCACCTCTCTGGGCAACCTGTTCCAGTGTTTTACCACCCTCATTGTAAAGAATTTCTTCCTTATATCCAGTCTAAACCTACCCTGGTTTAGTTTAAAACCATTACCCCTTGTCCTCTCACAGCTGGCCCTACTAAAAAGATTTTCCCCATCTTTCCTATAGGCCCCCTTTAGATACTGAAAGGCCGTAATCAGGTCTCCCCGCAGCCTTCTCTTCTCCAGGCTGAACAAGCCCAACTCCCTCAGCCTGTCCTCATAAGAGAGGTGCTCCAGCCCTCGGATCGTTTTAGTAGCCCTCCTCTGGACCCGCTCCAACAGTTCCATGTCCTTCTTGTGCTGAGGGCTCCAGAGTTGGACACAATACTCCAGGTGAGGTCTCAGTGATGGGAAACTGAGCAGGATCAGGGCAGTAGTTACAGATGCTGTTGGCCGAGAAGGGTGTTGGACGCATGGGACATGGCCAGGGGGCACATCTTGAGGGCAACTATCCACTGACATGATGTGTGAGGAAGCTCAGGTCTCTCTGGAACCTGAACTGCAGCAGGTATCAGGTTTGCAACAGACAACTGTCCATCGAGCAAGGGATAGGGAATCAGCTTGTAACATCATTCGCAGTACAGCCAAGAAATTCAGCGTCCCTGAGCCTCATCTAAAGTTGAAAAGTGCCTCCAAAGGAATTGTTTGTTGCTTTGTTTGCAAAAAGTGCAAATGGCACATCAGAGAAGCAAAAATGCCTTGGTGGATTGTTTGGCTGAACACTTAGTCAGGGTATATTGTAATGAGCCATATGCCAGCTTTGCATCGTATTACGGGGTAAGCCAGCTGCCACGTGCAGCTGATTCGTCTGGTTGGAAAAATCTTCATTTTCCGTAACAGGACGCCAGCAAAGGCAAGCATTCTGGCAGGTACCATCAACCCCTCTGACTGCTCCTGTCATCTCGCTGTGGATCAGATGAAGGTAGGAGAGCAAGAGAACCTCTGCTTTATTTTACTCCTCAAGGAGGGACCCTCCTTTAGCCCTAGGCTTGTTTAATAGTAACTTTTTATGAACCATAGCCCTTTTATTTTTGTATGGAAGAGGTTTCCACTACCTCTCCCTGCAGCTGCCATTCTCATAGCCTCGTCAGGGCTCAGTCATTCCGTGTTCAGCTCAGCCCATGCGGTGGAAACCTGTGAGGTGAGGGAATGGAAGTCAGGAGGGGATGGGAACCCGATGAAGTGTGAGATCACAAAAGTGGCTGCGCAGCATGGGAGCAAATGTCCTTTTTGCCCCAGATCCCCTCTCCGGCTGTTGCCAAAAGCCAATCCTAGGCTTTGGCTATAAGAGGATAAGAAGAGAGGGTAACTATTTCCTCCAGATATCAGCTTTGAACAACCTGTGTCTCAGGGACGTTTTGGAGCCAGAGGTGCTGCTTCTTTGCATTTGATAAACCTCAGTGGACTTTCCTTCTGTGTAGCCTTTTCTTGAACCCACTTGATCTTCTGGCATCCACAGCAGCCTGGGCTAAGGAGTTTCACAGCTTACTCACGTCCACCGATGGATGAGCTGAAACTTCCTCTACCAGGAGCAGATCTTTGGATCTCATCTGTGCTAAGTGCTGAATCAACGATTCGTGTGGCCACCCTTTGAATGGGGAAGAAATCCCCACCTAGAAGGTGGGAACTTAAATACTTCTTTTAAGATCATAGAATCATAGAATCGTTCAGATTGGAAAAGAACTTTAAGATCATCAAGTCCAACCGTTAACCTAACCCTGCCATCCCACCACTAAACCATGTCCCTAAGCACCTCGTCTGCCCGTCTTTTAAATACCTCCAGGGATGGGGACTCGACCACTTCCCTGGGCAGCCCGTTCCAGTGCCTGACGACCCTTTCTGTGAAGAAATTTTTCCTAATGTCTATTTTTCAAACTATTATCGGTTGTGTTTCCAAGGCAAAATGAACAGCTCGGTCAGAATCTACTACAGATGAATACCACACATCTGGAAACACAATGCCAGTGAATCAGAATGAGTTTTTAGCTCTAAGATATCTGCTTTAACTTCTTTTTTTAGAGTGAAACTTAGCTTAGGGTTATCCCTTTGCATTGACATACATCCAGTGCTTTGAATGCTCTGGGTCATCATGATGTACGGACAGAAAGGGGCTGAACGTATATGGAACTATTATTTCAGAAAGGCTGAAAAAGAAGCCATGCGGCCGTCTCAAGTTTTGGGGCACCCATGTGAATTTGACATGTAAGCCTCTAAAGAGCAACAAAACCGTCAAGCAGTAGTAACGGGGGGTGGGGTGGTGGGTTGGGAGCGATGTGGGAAAACCTAGGGGATGCCATATTTACGTCTGAGGAAGAAGCCTGAATCACTCTCATTAAAAGAAAAAATTCCCCACAGACAGGATTGTTAAAACCATTCTTATTTGACATGGTTATTAAGGAGGAGGAGGAGGAGGGAGCAAATTGCACGTAAATGAACTTCACAGACATCAATACCCTGGGAAGGTCCGAGGGCTCCAGTGAGGAGAGATCATTGGCCAAGTGGAGCACAGCGCTATCTTTGTGCCGACAAAATGCTGAAACCTCTGAGCATTGCATCCAATCCTTTCCAAAGCCACCGGCCTCGCGGGGCAGACACCTTTCCTTGTCAGCGAAAACCAGGAAGATGAAACAGCCCGTTTTCCTCTAAATTCACCGTGTGGTCATTGCAGAACGTGACATGAGGTGACTTGCATGTTTGGGGTTTAGGGTGACGGTTAATGGGTATTTTACATCACCCAGACAGTTCTTCCTCTTCCCCCCCGCCCCCCACTCCACCTGGGTTCCTTGCTTCCGACCTCTTGTCAGTGTCCCACTTTTTTTAAATGTCCCATTTTTTTTAAATTTGAGCCCATTGCCTCTTGTCCTTGTCAGCAGGCACCACTATGGAGAGCCTGCCCCCCCTCCCTCTTCATTCCCTCCCACCAGGTATTTGTACCCATGGGGAATTTCCTCCTCAAGCCTTCTCCGCTCCAGGCCAAACAGTCCCAGCTCTCTTGGCCTCTCCTCTCCTGACAGGTGCTCCAGTCCCTTCATCACCTTCTCGGTCCTCTGCTGGACTCTGGTTTGGGAACCAGAGAAGACGGCTCCCCTGATAGCCATTTTTCCCAGGCACAGGGCATCGCTGTGTGGTGCGGGGCATCGCTGCGTGGTGCGGGGCATGCCTAAAGCCGACCCGGTAACTTTGGTATGGCCAGGACAGGAGGCTGCGGGAGTCAGAGGCATTACCCCAGGAGAGCCGTGGCAGGAGCAGAGCAAGAGCATCGTCCGGAAGGCAGCACCAGGTGGAGGTGAACGCAGCAGGGAGCCGCCAGTTCTCGTTGCCACCCGAGCAGCGGGCAGAGCCTGTAGCTTGGGTGGCTACAAGGAAGCGGGTAACATAGGAAGGAAAACTCCCAGGCAGGGGTGGTTGAGGTCCCAAGCGAGAGGGAAAAGAGAAGTGCCCAGAGGCTAAAGGGAGCACAGCGATTTGGGAGGCAGTGCCCTCCTGATGGGGAGCAAGTACCTTCACCTTCCCCTGACTCCGCTCACCTCGACTCCAGAGTCAAGGAGGGGCTGCGAGTTGATGGCAGTGGCCCTCCCTGGTGCTGGGCAAGCTGGAATCAAGCAGCGGTTGCCCCGGAGCGCGGCTGAACTGACTGGGGGGGGGCGGGGAAGGGTTCAGGGGAGAGGGACGCAGAGCGTCCTGGGCGTCGAGACACCTCCTCTGCCTCTTAGCCCTGTAATAAAATGAGACAAGCGCGGTTGGATGAACACCAGAAAGGTCCTGACATTTCAGAAATCCTTCGCTGTTTTGCCTTTAATCAATCTGTACTAAGCCTCAAATATGAAAAGAAGTGCTTAGGGCAAAGGTGGCTTTCATATTACGAGTAAATTGCTCTGATGCTTGTCAATTTGCCGAGATTTTTACAGCAAGGAAATGGTATTATTTCCCTGGCTCCTGGCACGGTCCTAAATGTCACATCTCACGACACAACTCTCTTCCTTGTCTCCAGCTGTTGTTCACGCAATAAAAGCCACAAGCATAAAGATGTTGCTGCTGCTTTTTGGTACCACCAGGTAAAAAAAGCCCTGACAATCTCAGTAGTTTCGTGTTCTTGGAGCTTTATTGAAAAGGTGGAATGAAAATGGACCATGGAAAGTTCATGGCCACTTTGCACAAATATTATTATTTCACGGATGTATTTACCTCCCTTCCCTTCAGTTGAGTTCACATTCCTTCACAAACCAGTCTCGTTACTTCCAAGTGAGAACTTCTACCACACGTTCACAATGAAGGCTCTCTAAATAAATGGCAAATACTTTTTCATAACACACGTGACAGGCATTACAGCTTTATGAAGACAGCTGTAAAAAAGAGAGGCATGTCCTCACTAGGGATTAAATCAAGAACAGCAAGATTTGTGGAGGTCCGGAACTGAACTCTAGTGGCACCTACATAATAGTCTCATGCCAAATTTGGTTGGTTTTTTTTCCAACTACCAGCAGGTACGCTATGAAGTATAATTACAGAATATTCCACAGTTGAGGTATGCCAGAATTTAGGAGTCCTGCATGAATTTACAGAACTTAAGCAGCGTGCGCTATGAGGGTACAGCTTCCCAGACGCAGGGGTAACGCTGTTCAATGAAGGTGCAAACCTGCTGACTGCAGACTGTAACTTAGCTGTGCTCTTATGATGAAACTCAATCAGAGCTAAGCTGCTGCATGGAGAATGCCATAAGCCCCAGAACCACCTCGCTAGCATGGACCCAGAGCAGCCTTCTTGCCAAGCCCACAGGGCCAGCGACCTGCCCTGGTCAAACCAAGGGTCCAGGGGGAATGCCTCTTTACCCTCCTTCTGCTAAACAACCATGACCAGAGCTGCTCCACCCCGAGGACACCAGTCGTCCGCCCGCCCGCTGTAAGCAACCCAGCTGCTCAAGGCACCTCTGCGCTGCCGCCGCGACACCCGCCACAACCCCCTCGCAATCCCCCCCCCCCCCCGTCCTCTCACACAACCCCCTCAGATCTCTCACACCCCCTCAGCTCCCTCACGGACCTCTCGCCCCCCCTCAGATCCCTCACGGACCTCTCACGTCCCCCTCAGCTCCCTCACGGACCTCTCGCACCCCCTCAGCTCCCTCACGGACCTCTCACGTCCCCCTCAGCTCCCTCACGGACCTCTCGCCCCCCTCAGCTCCCTCACGGACCTCTCACGTCCCCCTCAGCTCCCTCACGGACCTCTCGCCCCCCCTCAGCTCCCTCACGGACCTCTCACGTCCCCCTCAGCTCCCTCACGGACCTCTCGCCCCCCCTCAGACCCCTACGGACCTCTCGCCCCCCCTCGCTGACCCTTCGCAGTCCCCTCCCTCGGAGCCCTGGCAGTGCTGCCGCACGCCCCTCACGCCCCCCGCGCCCATTTCGCGCCCCCCCCCCCCCCCGACCCCTCACACACCCCCTCGTCGCCGCCCCTCCCCCCCTCCCCAGCCTCTCTCCCCGCTGGCGGCCAATGGCAGCCAGAGGAGCGCGCGAGCCTCCCTTCTCCCCGCCCACCCTCATTTAAATCAGGAACGTGCGCGTGCGTTAAGCGCTTGTAACGGCGACGCAGCGGCCGTTTGCGTTTCCGCTTCCCTGCCGGGCGCCGGGGAGGGAAGGAGGCTGCGCGCGCGTCCCTGGGCGGGCCGCTTCCCAGCTGCTCTCCCCGGCGCCTGCGCGCGAGCTCCGCCTCGCGCCTCCCGCCCTTTCCTCCTCCTACCTCCGCGAGGGCCCGGCCGTCGCTCCGCGCCCCGCCCCGGGGATGCGCTGCTCGGCGGCCGCTCGTAGGAGCTGCGCAGCGGGCGGGGAGCGGGATGGAGGTGGAGGAGGCGTTCCCGCTGGTGGGGCAGATGGGGCCCTACCAGGTGTATCTGTGCGTCCTGCTGGCCGTGCTCCTCCAGGTGAGGGAGGTCGCCTCCTCTCCCGCCCCTTTCCCAAGGGTGGGGTACAGCGTCCTGACTCGCGTGGGAGCACCCGGGGGGGGGGGGGGAACGGCCGGGGGGGGATGCCCGTCCCCTCGCAGCGTGGCTGCTGTGGGCAGTTGCCCCCTCGAGCGGTTGGGTAGATGTCACCTGTGGTGAGCGCTGCTTGGTGCGAAGGCTGGAGGTCTTCTGCTGAGGGCTGCTGGTGGCAGTAGCTGGTCTTCCACTCTGGATTTATCCTGCAGCAGCTTGCTGCGCTCCTGGGGCAAAGGTGACCTCTGTCCAAAGGCAGAGTGAGCTTCTGCAGAGTGAATGTGGGGCAAGTGGCTGATGCTGTATCTGTGCCGTGTTGCCTGAGGAGTTCTGCTGTGTGTCATTTGGTGAGCAAATTGGCAGTATGCAGCTTGTCAGGTGAGCAAATTGGGAGTATGCAGCTTGTCAGGGGAAATGCTGGTTGAAGTGAAGTTAAGCTGAGACTTCCATGAGCTAGACTGGAAGACAGCAAGTTCTGTCAGAGACTTTGCTGGGGATCCCTCATGAGCTAGAGTTAATAGCCTAGGTCAGTGATTTCTAGGTTGCATGTGGCTTGTTTGTGGTGGAAATGTTTGAAAAGCTACAGGTGGTCACTGATACCTTCACCTGCACACACCACTTCTGTGTGCAGAAGCTCTCGTCTAATCTGCTGGTAGGCTATGACTGCTTATGGTACTTCGATTTGTCTTGACTTAACTGTAGAGGATGTAGAGGCAGTGTCTCTGCATTAAGTATTTGGATGAGGCTCTGCATTTTTGGGTAGTCAGGTTTGTATTGTGTGAGATATAAAACTGGAACTCTCTTAAGATTTGTGATAAAAATGGAGTCAGAAGTAACAGTGGAGTACTATAACGTTGTTCAGAGACTGCATGACCAAGTGATGTGCTCTGTAACCGGGTTTGTCGTCTTTACATCCTGCTTTGCTTCATCTTTGTGCCTGTTCCCAGGAGGGTGGGGAGGGGAGGGGAGATAAGGATAGTATGTGCACCATCGCAGTCATGCCTAGGCATAAGGTATAGTTTGAATCTGACGGAAGTTTGGTTTACTCCATGTTAACTCTTCAAAAACTTAATTGTAGTGAATTCAGCTGGGCTGATAAATGCTGGGTTACTGCCACTGTGGAAACTTTCCAGCTGTAGGAAGGAAGGGGGGAACTTAAGTGTCCCCCGGGCCTCTGCTGACCAATATTTTGTAGTAATCAGGAACTTCCAGTCATAAGCTGTGAGACTGAAGATGTCTTCCCCTGGCAGCTAGGGGACTGGCAAAAGTATTAAGATGCTTTATAAGATGACCAAAGAAAATTCAGATGCCTAGTCCTGTTGGTTGGGAACTCTGTACTTGGTTGCAAAGCTATGATGATGGACAGCAAAAGCTTTGTAGATTTCTGTTTCCTTGTACTGTTTCTCTCTTCCCCTCCTTTTTTTTTTTACTGATTTAGCTGATTAAACTTTTAAAACTAGACATTGCTTAGGGCTTGTTCTTAGACTGGCTAGAAAATCTGTATGATCACTGAAGATTAGGGATTAAAGAAGCAATCATTATTTCTTTCTTCCGGTGCTGGTCACATTCTGGAATTAACTGCAATTGTGACAAGTGCTCTGTATTCCCAGTGTTTTAAGTAGTATGGGTCAGCTGTCCTGTAATGTGTTTGTTTTCTTTTTAATGGATTAATTTGCATTTCTCATGGAGAGAAGTAAACAGAAATATCTTTACTAATTCTGGAACTAATTCTGAATAACTAAAGCAAAAAAGGTAGCAGGTTTGCAGGTCTGTTCTTTCTTCTCATGTTATTTTTAATTCTTGAACTTTACCAATGGGGATCGTGCTCTGACCAATATGTTCTCTATGCTTCAGATCATGCAGGCGCAGGAGTTTGTAAGGGATTTAGATGTGAAGCTGGTTGTCTTTCAGTCTGTGAATAGAAGTGGACTTACACAGCTGGTTCCTGCTTGGGTGGTTGGTCACTTTCTGTGTTCCTTTGCTGGTGCCAAGTTACATAATATGTTGCTGGGATGTGCAAGAGCAAGGTTGGAGGCAGCTGCCATGATCGGTGCTGGTCTGTTGTCTGGCTTATTGTCAGTCTTTGGAGGATGGACCCAGAGGTGAGTAATATATGTGGTGTGTGTGATGTAGATTTAGGCTCCGTTAGTGGATTAGATGCAGCATCTGGCTGCAGAATGAGAACTCCTGTTAGTCTGTGTCACAGGCTCTGCCATGGACTGATTATTCAATTTTATTGCTTGTTTCCCTGTCCCTTCCCACATGCTCCCTCAGTTGGCTTGTATTTTCACATTGGCCTATTGGTATAAAAAATATTTCTACATTCTTAAAGATAAGAATGGGGTGAAAACTATTCTTGGTTTTGCTTTGTCAAGTCTCTTTATCTCTAATGCCAATATACTGAGCTTAAACTCTCTGCTTTCCCTGCCCTGTAAGATTCCCAGTAGAAGTTCCTGCTTTCCTTGTAGGCTTTTGTGCTTTTTCATGTCTGCATATTTCTGATCTCTTGACTTTCATACTTTATTGGTGTTTTCCCTCATGTTAGTGCTTTTCTTGTCTCAAATTTCTACAGTAAACTGCTACTACTACGTAGCCTTACTGATATGCCAACGTATGTGGTATCTGAATTCTAATAACAGCCATAGTTTAGCTCACAGAACTTCTTTGAGGCAAGTTTTACCAACAACTATGTCTGCATGGGTGAGGCTTTCCACGTGATGGTTTTCATGTGGCCTTGAGTGAACTGCTATTCAACCTGTGGAATGAGCTTACTGACACTGAAAAAAAAAAACCAACCCAACAACCTACAGGTTGCCTGTAGTTAGAAAAATGTTTTGTATGTCACCAGTGTAAAACTAGATTAAGTGTAAGTCTTGTGGGCTGCTTCTTTCACCTTCTTCTCTGATTTTATTCCTCTGGTACCTGCTGCTGTTACTCATTAACTTCTTGAGCTGTTGCTGTAGTAAGGTATGCCTGGCTCATACACTACCAGTTTAATAGGACTTTGGAACATTTTTAGGGAGATTCTGTAGCAGTGGTTGCTAACTTTATAATGGAGTGACAACAGCTAATGTAGAGAAACTTTTTTTTTTCCCCCCAAATCAATGGAATTACCCAAAGACTGAACCTAATCTGGAGAATGTGGATAGACTAATGATGTGAATTTGAGGATGGATTTGTCTTGTGTTTCCAGTGTGTCTTGAAGAGAGTCAGGGAGGAATAAAAGGAGCTGGTAACTCTTAAGTATTTAAGACTTAGAACTAAAAGTAATGGCTTGACGCATATTGATTACTAGAAAGGTGCTTATACCTTTAAAGAAATGATATTGAAGCATTATTAAAGAATGCTGCCTTTTGGTGTTTGTTTAGTGTGTGTAGCAACATCAGACAAAATCTCACATTTTGACCAGATGCTTGGGGGCAAACAAGCATATTAAAAAAAAACGTTTCTCTTGCCACTCAACATATGCAGCCAGTGAATCTGAGCTACAGGATTGCCAAGGTCCAGACTGAACCTGTAGAAATCTGAGAATGGAAGTGTGTTCCTACTATATCTCTGTGAAAAGGCTTTTTGAAATGTGTTAGAGTTTAAAAGGGAGGTCTTGTTTGCACAGCTGAAAAAGGCTTTGCCTTTTGGGTTGGGTAATGTGCATTGCACAGCAGTATGGATAATTACAAAGGGTGGTGTTTCCCTCCATCCCAGGGACTTATTACTAACTGAAGGGAAGATAGAAAAATAGTTAGGATGGTAACATCAAGTTCCTTGAATAATAGTTTGTTTTAAGGCAAAGGCGTTATTGATGCAGTGCAGCTGTAACGAGTGGTGCTGCTAACATCTCTTTGCTATTGGCAGCAAGATCATCTATGACTTCTGTTGTTAGAATATCCCAATGCAGAAAGCTGCTCTTTAATCAGCCCATCTGCACAAATGTCTTGAGGGAAAGCAGATTCTAGGACATGTGGCTTAAGTAAGGCGGGCTCATCCCAAATCTTTAGAAGTAATTCAAAAGAAGTAGTGTCTGTGTTCAGGTAGGATACAGATGTGATCCCATACATATTCTTGTTTAACTCTGTTTCTTGGCATTTCCTATCTAGCCCCACACATGTTCTACCTCCCTAATGGCATGAGACATCACTCTGTAGTTGTAATGACAGTAATTAAATACTTTGTCAGTGAATCTTTTAATATTCATGCTTCCTTTAGTCTTATTAAGCTGTTCTTTGACCTAGCCAAGATTGTTCATAAATTGGACAGCTTGCTCCCAGTCTTTGAGGTATAGTATTAGGATTTTATCTGAATAGAAAGTGCAAAACAAATCTGAAATGTAACGAACAATTTAAAATGAAGGAAAGAGATGGGTATTACACAAGTTGCATTACAATTGCTAGTATAGGGTGTGCTGAAGGTGTTCCAGGGGCTTCATGACAGGTATGCTGTTTACCCAAGGTTACAGTTGAACTATGTCTAAGTTACAGTGCAAGTAAGTATCTGTAAGGTAGTAAGCAAGGCGGCAGATAAGAAAAGTATTTGTAGAATTGCCATGTAACCTTCCTTCATTTTGATTACCTCACTGGCTTTTTTCTTCATCTGTGGGAGAAGAGTTTAAGTCCCTCTGATTCTCAAGAAAGCAGTTGCAGAACATCTCAAACATGTGCAGCCACTTATGCAGAAGGGTGGTTTCAAATGTGGCATGAATACAAACATAAAAAGTAGCAGCCTGGATTTTTATTTCTTGAGGTAAGCTTCTTATTCCCACATCTTTTTGGGCACTGTATCTTACTCAGAACATGCTTATGTTAAAGGATGGTGTTGATTTCTTTGTAGAAGTTATGAAGGCTTTTAGAGTAGTTACATCACTGAATATAATTCCTTGTTCTGGAATAGCTTGCTCCTGCTTGGGAAGAAAAATAAACTAATGGGCCTTAGGTACGTAAACTAATCACACAGAAAGATACACTGCTACTCATTTAGCTAAGAATATTTCTACCTGAAAGTTGGTGGAACTTCTAAGTGAAGACCAATCCTACCATTTGCTCCAATTGGGTGGGGTGAATCTTTTAAGGAAGAAAGGTAGTTCTTTGGTCACATGTTACACTTAATTTCAGTGATTTAGATACTAACCAAGACTCCTTGGTCCTTTAGTGGCTTTCTGTAAATAAAACATAGCTACCAGAAGAATCAGAAATGTAGTTGAGACCCAGTGTGGTCTGTTTTTCTGTAATTACTTCTTTCAGATCCTTAAAAGAAATGATAACTTACGTCTTCTGGTATTATAACCTTAAGAACAGGAATGTAGCTGATGCAGACATTGCACTCTATTCTGCAGAAACCCCAAAATAACAATGCTGAATTGTGACATGCTTCATTAGCAGTGGGGTCCTTAACTGTCTGATATAACACAGAAGTCTAAATTCTAATAACTGCTTCCTAGCTGATTAATTTTAAATAGCAAACCTGCTATCATTTTTTCCAAACATAATACTGAGTGGAGGGAAATAATGAATACCGTATCAACTGCCTACAACTCCGTCTTGCCTGAAAAATCATACTGTGTCTTAATCCAAACCAGTGTGTCATCCATAAAGCTAAGCTTTAAATTTATGCTTGTATGCAGGGGAAAAGTATGGTCAGAGCAAGCTTGATGCATAGAAGAAATGTGAGCTGTAGTTTTGAGACCTTCCCTTTATCTGCATCTGAACTGCAAAGCACATGTCATTGAGCTTGTATTTAGGTGGTTCTAATTAATTTTTCTTGCTCTTCTAATGATCCCTACATTACTCTGACACTGAAACCACATGTTCTATGATATCCATATAAACACATCTAGTCAGCTTTTGCAATTTACTTACAAGGCTGACTCCAGTTTCTGTGCAGTTCAGTCCTAGAAGATGCCCATTCAATGTGCTGTTGTAAAGACCTTAACAGAATCATTGCTGATGGGCAAAGCAAGAACCATGAGTTCTGGGAGAAGCACAGAGACATAGACATTCTGAAGGCCTAGCAACAGAGGGAAGGAAGCAGATTGTTCTGCCTATTTAAAAAAAAACAAAAACCAACAACCAAAACACAAGCAAACTTTATTTATAAAGTGAAGGCTACATGCTGTGTGAAGAGTGAAGCTGTCAGAAGGAACTTGCTCTGGGGCTCTTTACTGTAGCCGAATGCCTTGCTTCTGCAATGTCTTTTTAACAATTGGGAATGGAAGGTGCCTGGGAGGCACTGTGATTGGCATCTTAATATGGAGTGTGGGTAAAACATATGGGGAGATGTTTTTGGATTATTAACAATAAAGTTATTGTTACATAGAATATTTTGTGCAATGGGATGGTATTTGGATTCGGTGGGAGCTGAAGCAATCCCATCTTCTATTAATCAAGATGACTTGTAGCCTAGAAAACTCTGAAACAATCCATCTAGACAGTCTGTCCTCTGAGCACCCTCAGAAGATGAGTCTGGGAGTTAACAGGCATAATTCTACTGAATAGTAAAGACTATGGATTAAAAATATTTGTATTATGACACACTATCTCCCTGCCCTTGTGTACACCCCATCTCTAACTTCCCATGTTTTGTAGGCAATGAATTACCTGTATTTTTCCACTAGCAAGCCACATCATCAGGGCTCTCCTCACTGACACTTTGTCCATTTTAGAGACTCTGATTTCCTTTTCTCTCAGGTGGTAGAACTGGTAGGTGTGTAATTGAACTCAGAATAATAATTTCCAACTTGCACATGATTGTTGCTCTTTATTTCTGACCCAAATAAAGTTTTGTGCTCTCAAATGCTTTGTTTTAACTGGAGTAGTTAATATAACTACTTCTATAAATAGATAATGTAGTGCTCCATGTGCATTGTTTGCATTAAGTAAAACCTCTGCTTGCTTTTTACAAGTATCAGCCCAGTGGGACTTGAGTCCCTCTAGAGCAAGAGCATCTGTTTTTGAGGTCTTGTGTGTTTACCATATGATCTCTGTGTGTTTGGGACTTAACCTGGTTAAACATTGTATTTGTGTTCACCTTGTCATTTTGCTAATGCTGGTGGGCTTGAGGGGAAAAGGTGTTAGGAATTTGCCTTGGAAGGCACTGTGAAGCTGAGGATGAAGATCCTCAGGTAAGGAAAGCTGGAGAGAGTTATATGTATAGCTTATTCCAGCTTTCTGTTTGTGGTATGCTCTTCAGTTATTGGTGTCTTAGAAATATATAAAGAAAGACCAGAGCTCTTCAATCTCTTTCAATTTGCAGATGCCCTACAGACTTCCCACTAAAGATGTTAAATCCTTGTACAGTAAATGTAAAGACTGCCGGTGGCTTTGTGTTTCTTAATTATTTTTCCTAGAACTTTAAGGGACTTCTGAGGCCTGTAGGTTGTAAGATGAAAATCACTGGTTTAGCGAGTTCCTATTGCTCTGAAATAGCAGTAAACCCAAGACTCCTTTGATTTTAAAAAAGCCCAAACAACACAACAAAACACAAGTAGATCCAATTGCTTAGCCTCAGGTCCGTAAAATGAATAAATAAATGAAAGCAGCTTACACAAATGTCAGCAGTGTCTTTTAGTCTGGATACTTAAATAGCAGAAACTTCTGAAGTAATCAATGTATGCTTTTATTGCATCTTATTACCAACTTAAATACTTGTCATTTGGTAGCAAGGAAGTCCAGTCACAATGGAGAATGCACTCTTCTCATGGTCTTAGCAGAACTCCCTGTGAGACCAAGATGCTCGCCTGATATTTTTTGGCAGTGTCCCAAACCAGCATGTGAAGGTACAAACTTTGATTTCTGTGACTCGGATATGTTGATAGCCAAAGCAGCCTGGAAGATATGGAGAGAAAGAGGGATGAAGATGAAATGCAGGCAAAAGAATAATCATGCTTGTGGAAGCATGATTCCTCCTTTTTTTTTTTTACCAGCAGTTGCTGACTTTTTCTTAATGTTATCCTACAATGCTATTGAGACAGTTCAGTCCTGGGCTGGTTTGCAGTATATCCATAAACTGGAATAGGAAATCCTGGCACTCTTGCTTTGTTCTCCTGTAAGTCCTTCTTTACATAAGAAGAGTGGAGTGGCGCTTCTGATGTGGTATTGATGAAACTGCATAGCTGGTGTTCAGCTGAGGAGTCATGGCACTTGACTGCACATTAATATAGTTTAACTTTCTGAATATTCCTGTTCAAGCAGAGGCAGTATTTATAGTGCTTTTCATAATTTTGGTTCTTATTTATTGGCTTGGTTCTCTAACTATGTGAGCATTTTTTGGCGGAGAGGAACTGGAAGCTTACATGTAGATATTTTAATAAGGCAATTAAGCTTTCTTTCTGCCTTTTGTTTTTAAAGGCAGAAAAATAATACTTCCAACTTCCTTATTCATGTTCAGAGGCCTGTCAACCTATGATATGAGGGTAACTTTATTTCTCTGCTTAGGGTGATCCAGTTGTAGGAATGGCAAGTCCTGTCCCAGCCCTTTGAGATGCAGTATATGAGTCCATGTGAGATACATATGTTTACCTTTAAGTGTTATTGCACGTAGTCCAGCATACTACAAAAATGCAAATGCTTTAGGCTACACTGCCTGAAGCAGTTCCGGACTCATGGTTTTCAGTCTACCAGCATGCAGTTTTGGCTGCTGTGCTGTTTAAACATACATGTTTGAACATAAGCAAAAAAGCTTCTGTTAATTTCTGTCATTGAACTTGATGTTTTGTAGGGCAAGTCTGTAAGTTGTTTTTTTCAGGATGAAGGTCTTTATAACATTCCAGAAGCATTGTAGCACCTGCTTCTTCTTTCTAGGCCTCTACCAAATTCCAGGTCGTCTTGGTATCATGTGCATTGCCTGTACATCCTGTGTTATTTTGAAGGAAAAAAAATGTATTTGTGGTAATTTTTAATGTTTCTGTGGTAGGTAGCGCACCAAGTGTTAATTTAGTCAAGAGACTGATGTACCACAGCAGAGGGATGCTCCTGAGCTCTTTTCAATCGTGTAAGTTGTTTCATCTGTCCTGCAGTAAACCATGTAGATAGTTGTCTTGCAAGATTTTGCTTCAGTAAGACTGACAGCTGACTTCTTAACAGCAAACTCATTATCTGTATTTATAGCACTGTGGAGAAATCCAGCTTGCAGGAAGTAATAGCAACCTGTCTTTTGTTTTCTTATTTGTTTATTCTGGTGTTTGGGAAGAATCTAATGCTATTGGCACAGTTTAATGAAGTATGCATATTCAGTCTTAAACTCACTTATGTGATCTTGTGTGAGGAATATTGTTTTGTTCTTGGAGAACCCTTTGCAGAACTCTGTTTTGACTTTCCTTTGTCACAGTCTGCATTCCACCCTCTGTTTTGCTCTCATGTTACAAGCAGACTCTGGCATACCCTCTGTCTTGTGTTCATTAACAATAACTGAGAAATCTAAAATGGTATCAATTTACCTAGAAATACTGGATCTCTAGGATGGCACTAGTGAAAAAAGTGCAGAGCTGAAAGCACTTCACTAAATTTTGCTGGTAAAGGTCACTTTGTGTGTTGGCAGAAAAAGGGTAGGTTCACTTTCTACTACAAAATAATTATTAAAGAAACTTGAGCTGAGGAGGTGAGAGCCCAGATATGCATCCTGCAGTCCTGTCACCAATGCTGTAACTGGCTTTATCATTGTAAGATAGGCAAGAGTACAGGTATGAGGCATGTGCAGTGTTACAGTGGCCTTGTTAGACAGAGATACGTACACAGGAGTTGGCTAGTATTTGGACTATCTTTGCAGAAAACCTGTACAATGGAGTTACTTGCTCTTGAGGCTCAAAGGTTTGCCTGGGCTGATGGCAAGCAAAGCAGGCTTGTCTGTGTGCGTGTTCTTTGGGACTTGACTAGTTGGTGGCACAGGTGCTGGCTGTGGCAGTATGAGAAGGAGTACCAAACCCCTACCACTGCCATTGTCCACCAAAATTATACTGAGCATGAAACAGAGTTGAGATGTGTGTCTTTTGGATGTTTGGAACAGAGAAGGGGAAGCTAAGGGGTCACTTTCCACAAACCTGTAGGAAACAAGGCTCTGAGTTGTGGTTTGCTGTACAGTGTTAGATTTCAATGTAGTTGTTGAAGGATTTATAGAATAAAGTTATGTATGGGTTTGGACAGACTAGCTTTTTTTTTTCTGTGGATTCTGGAGGCCTACCTTTTAAGGTTGAAAAACTCTAAACTGGGTAGGTTTTCTCTGTTTCTCTACAGAAAGTCTAAGTACTTTCAAAATATGTGTCCACTCTGTCATGGCACCAGTAATAATCAACAGTGGTTGCATTCTTCATGAGGAATGTTTCCTGGCTGAGGAATGGGGCTGGGGTCATTAACTGTCTGAGAGGTTGCAGTGTTCTGCACATGGTGACTCTTTGTTTTGTAACTAGAACAACATTTCCTTCTGTTTTACGGTGTTCTCCTCCTTATGCTACAAGAGGTGAAAGATACTTCTGGTAGAAGAGTGCATTGTCAGTAGCAGATAGTAATTTTAGGGCTTTTCTATGTAAGAGGTGGTGGGGGGGGTGTGGATCATGTGAATTTAAAGGCAAATCACTGTTTCAGAATAACTCGGAGCAGATGAGATCATCAGACTTTCAAACATAAGGTGGGCCTCCAGCTTTCCAGCTTCTCAGGGGTTCAGGAGAAATTACTCTAATCCTAAAGTGTAACCATCTCTTTGTCATAGGCTTCTACCAGAGCAAGGTCACTCATTGTTCTTCCTTAATTTGTCTTTTCCTCAAGGTGCAGCTTTAATGTTTCTGTATTTGAAAGGTCAGAAGTTAGTGGCTTACGCATTATTTTGTTCAGCAGTGAATGCTTCGGCTGATACTTGTCTAGAATGACCAGGCTGGTTGTGAATTTGCTGATGAGCTGACTAAAAAGGTTGAAAGCACCTTTTAGTAGAACTTAAGCCTTGCTTTTGTTTTTCATTTGTGCTTCATAATGGGCAAATTACAAGGTCTAAAACAGTTTCTTAAATTATTTGTGTGTGTGTATCCATTGTATACACATGAAACTACTTAAGTTCTTCCTCCCTTGCTAGTCTTATTAGAGATTCTACATTTTTCTTTCATTATTAAAATGGACACAAAGAAAGCAGGTCAAGACATTCTAGGAATTTCTATTAATATTAATTTCAAAATGTTAATTTTAAGTTAACTTCAAAACCTGTTAATGAAATAGCTATAAGTGGGTAACTAAAATTCCTTCTACTTAGCAGAGAAAGTAAAAGTTTACAGGTTAAAAATTTTAAAAAGGAAAAAACCAAATAACAAAACTGTCAGCATTTCATCATCAGTGACTATGGGCTGCTGTCTCTTCCCCGTGTGCTTAGTATTCATCTTGATTAATGCAGATCAGTGCAGGGAATTCAGTAGGGAACTGTTAACATCCACATAGAACCAATTAAAATGTTTTATGAATAGAAGGTATACATTAAATGATATAAATTTGACTTGACTTGGGGTATAGAACAAATGAAAAATGAAGGGCTTTGCCACGGTGCATGTAATGTAGCCTTTTTATACCTTATGAAGTTGTTATATTTCTGTTTGATTTGATAGCATTTTATATTGATCACCAGTATACACAACTATGTTACTGCTAAGTGCAAGCATTTAGAACTCTTAAGGGGGGAAATCTCCAGATTCATTAACAAACTCCTGCCTCTTACTTGAATGATAAAAACTGTATTTTGAATTCCTTTAAGTTAAAAACATGACGAAGCAAACTCTAAAGACAACTTCTAAAAAATGCTTCTGGTCTCTAGAATTGTAAATTAATTTTGGGCAGTGTTTTGTGGGTTTTGTTTTTTCAATGAGATGAAGAAGGTTTACATATCTGTAACCCAAAGTACAAGGCAGGTGATCACTAGGAAAGTCTTGTGTCAGCTGTGATTCTGGTGAACTTGAATATAGAACAATACTATTTGATAACATCAAAACTTGTCTCCATCGTCATACATTTTTCTGATTCAACAGGTCAATTGAAAGTGTTTGTCTTTGTACCCTTGCTTGCTGCAGCCACTAGGATGCTTAAGGCTGAATTTTTTTACTGAAAAAAATATCTGTAGTGTTTCTTTGTGTGCCTGCAATCACTTATTTTTTGATATAGTTTTCTGCAGCAGGGGTGTGTTTCACCTAGAGCAAAAACGACAAGTGTTATGCTTTCTTTCTCTAAACCAAATGCCTTGAGGATTTAATGAAACACTTCAAAAATATGTTTATTTCACAAGACAAAAGCAAGGATGTTTTCACGTAGTCCTGATATGGAATTGTCTGAGCAAGTCAGAGTAGAAGGATGTACCACAGATCATGACCTGCAATTCTCATTTCTCAGTAATTTCAAACTGGTTTTGAGTACTGTATCCACACACCCCTAGCAACATGGCCATAGCTTTTTAACACCTCTTTCCCCATGTAATCTTAGTCATTGTCTTCTTTCCCAGATGAGGTCCCTTACTTTTCATCGTTGTCTATCTAGAAGTTGTTGTTTAGATTAAATAATAGCATAGCTAACAGATTGTGTTTTTTCTTCCAAATTCCTTTTGATATTCAATACTTTTACATTAAAAAAGGGAAACAGAAGGATTTTTAAAAAAAATCACCTCTTGCTGCTATAGTAGCAGTTTATGTAGAATGAAAAAAAGGAGCTGATGGAGTGAAAATACTTTCAGGTAATAACTGAGGGGTCTCTTGTGTTGATTCAGTATTAATTCTCACTTAGATCTGGGTGTAAGTCCGACCACTCAGCTGTTACACCAAACAGAACAGGATTACCTGATGTTGCTTGCATCAGAATTCAGTCCTCAGACTGATATTTGGTAGATGGGGGCTACACATGGCATCTTGTAGTGGTAGAGAATGAATATAAAATAGGAATTTTTTTTAATATTGATTTGATCCAACTGCAAAGGAAACATTGCTTGGATGTATGTTTAGCATCCTTGGTGGTGTGTTTTTCTTTCATGCCAGCTCTATGTGGCCACTGAAGCCATCCTCATCGCATTGGTGGGTGCAACTCCTCCCTACCACTGGGATCTCCAAGAGCTCTCTGCTAATCAGAGCCATAGCAACCAGTCAGCGAGTGAGCAGAGAGCTTTTGGGGAATGGCTTCTGACTGCCAATGGCAGCGAGGTGCATAAGCACGTACACTTCAGCAGCAGCTTCACCTCGATAGTCTCAGAGGTAAGTCTGAAATGTGTTTTGCTGCCTCATGTGTGAGTAGTGCATCCTGTTGGGTCAGTTGCAGGGGGCTGGTTGTGCTGCTGCTTTCTTCTGTACTAATGCATGTTTTGATTAGCAAATTACACAGGTGCTACCTCTAGGTAGAGAACAGGTAATCTATTAATATCTTTATAAGGCAACAAGAAATATCTTTATTTTACTACGCAGATCTTGACCAAAGTTCTGCTCTAAAAATTGCCACCTTTTCTGTGTAGAATTTATGTATTGGATCCTGTAGTCTGGTTCCACAATTGAGCTGGAATCATGTTATTCATTGTATTAATGTGCTCAAAATTCTTTATGGACCCTAAACTCTTTCTGGCCACCTCTTGTGATTCCCTTGCTAAGGGCAAATGCTTGTAGTGCATCCATCATGCAGTTAGCAAGAATTGGAGGAACCGGAGAAGAATTGGCTTCTGCAGTCTTTGCAACTCCAGATATGAGGCAAGGCATGGGCAGTGGGGAATCGGGTGGACAAAGCAACTCCCCCTATTCTATCCCAAAAGGAGCTTTAGCTTTATTGGAGTGGCCTCTGTGTTTTGTAAGTGTCTTCTTCCATGGTCTAGCCACAGTCCCTACAGAAATGATTACAGACTCCATGCTGATGTGTGCAACACCTGCCCTTCCTGGGCCCTTCAGTATCTATTAATGTCAAATTGTTCTGTGCAAGAGCCCTATCCAAGTGCATCTGTTAGAAGACCTGAATTTAGAGCTATACAGTTGAGTCAAGTGTAGTACCACTTGATAATTCATGGCTATTGTCCAGAAGCATTAATGCTATCTGAATTAGTCCTGTAAAGCACTTAATTTTATTGGTTATGAACATATTAATAAAAACTGTTGGCTTTAGAATAGTACCAAGTGGCTGTGTACAACAGGCCTTGCTTCTTATTCTGGTAATAAAGAGGATATGAGTACTTATGCCACTATTTAAATTAAAATCCTAATGGACAGTGGATTTTTAAGCAGTATTTAAAGCTCAGTAAGGTTTTCAAATTTTCTCTGGGCTTTTTGGTTTTTTGCTTTTTAATTTATCCAAGAATCTTATTTTATCCAAGAATCTTTTCTCTTAAGCATGACAAGTCAGGCATGTTTATAGAGCCTGGCACATAAATTTTATAGAGAGTCTTATGCATTTTAGTTGCATAGATAAGAAATGCAGGCAAAGAACAAAGTTTACTTGAAAAATACAAAATTAAAAAAAGGCAACTTGTGTAGATTCTGCTTTAATGTACACACAAGTTCTTTAACACACATACATACATGGCCCTTTACTAAAAAAAAATCTTGTTGTCTCTTGTGGTTTCCGTTGTTAAAATACGGTTTTTTTTCCAAAATTTGTTAGCTGAAAATATGATATATTTGGAAGTTACGTGCTAAATACAGAGATTTTAGTGATATCTCTCTTATTTGGGGAATATCTGTCACGTCTAATTTCATTACTGATGTGTAAAGAAGCTTTTTCTACATTTGAGGAGGTTGTTTTTCATGCTTATCTTGTGGCATCACTTACTAACAGCATGACCATTGAAAATTTACACTGAAAAATACTCTGATGTAAAAAAACCCCTTGACTTATGAATATCAAGCTATGTAACATGCTTTATGTAGAAGAGAAAAGCCTTGAGCCCTTTAAAGGGCTTCTTAGGTGTTCAGATCAATTTGCAGAACAAATTTTGCTTTGCAACCAAATTATCCCTTAATCCCTGAATGATTCAGAAAACATCTAATGTCACTGAGTTTCAGTGCTGGCAGCTCTTTTAATTTTTATACCAAAAGTTAGGACATGATTCTTGTAGCTCTTATTAAATGAACTGATCATGTTATTTCAAGATAAAATCAATCTCATATGCCATTATTATACAAATGCATTTTCCTGGGAATTGTTTTTAAATTCTGGAGAAGCTTCAAAAGCTGATTTGTGGTCACATGGACCACAAAATTGAATTTTGTCAGTCTTTATGCTTTATGGGCACATTACCTACCATATCAGTAAACACCTCACCATTAAAGTGACAATTCAAAATGAAGCATACACTGAGAGTAAGCAAGTTATTTTCTTGGAGCTTCTGAATGATTTTGTTTTGTTAGCTCCCTAATCTTGGTGAGGTTTAATTGCATGGCTCTGTTCTCATGGTGAGGTAGTTTATAACTGAGCTTTGAAGTAATATAAGCTTTGCTACAAAGAATATCTAATGGGGTTTTAGTAGAAGGAGAGAAGATTCTGAGGAGAAGATTAGTGTTATTGCAGGGGTAATGACATAATCACCAGCTTACCAGCACAGGAAGGAAACATTATCTCAAGATGCAAGAAAAAGAAAAGAACAAAAGATGTGGAGTCCTTAGAATACAAAAGGAAATAACTTTTGAACAGTGAGAGCATGGCATATTTTCATTCTACAGTTTTGTGGGACAAATAATTTCCTGCCAGGTTCAACCTGAGACATCAGGTGTGTAAGAAACAAATGTATGAAGATCAGGTTTGTATTTGGAACTGAAAACAACTGGAAATGACACAAAGTAGACTGCAAAAAAATGTGAATATTTGCAATACCAGAAAACATGTCTAATGCTACCAAAGTGTTTCTCAGTGACAAGATGGTTTTTTAGGAGGAGTGTATGCAGGATTATCTTTGGACATAAACCACGTGTTGGTTTTGCAGTTGCAATGGTTACATAGTACTGGGTAGTACTACCCAGTGCATCTGGGAGTCAGCAGTTGTTTTGGTGATTATCTGATAACTGACTGAATGTGATGCTTAGGAGACTTACGCAAAGTTTGATCTTCCTTAAAGTATGTGTCATCCCCCTCCAACTACTAGCTGCTGATGAACTGCTTGGATTCTGGTTAATTTTCCTTTTTTTTCCCTCCATCCAGTGGTTTTTAATTGGCAGCACATCGTACAAAGTCAGTGCTGCCAGTTCTTTCTACTTCAGTGGTGTGTTTGTTGGAGCAATCTCCTTCGGCCAGCTCTCGGATCGTTTCGGGAGGAAGAAAGTTTATCTCACAGGTAAACAGGTAACTGCTGCCACCTAACAAAATAAATGAAGTGGCAGTGTTGTGTCTCTGAAGATCAGTGACAAGAACTTGGTTTCTGGTGAGAGCTTGATACGCAGCCGTGAATAACGTGCTGTGACTCTCTTCTTCTGTCCTTCCAGTGTACTTCAGCAACATGAGTAGGGACAAGAAACTAATATTTGACTGTTTGTTCAGTCAAGGTGTTCTAGATTTGGGAAATCATACCATAAGGGCTTAGTCATGCATGTCATGCTCATGGGATCTCCACAGGTTGCAATTAATATTTCTAGTAATTTGTTAGGAATGTTCTTGCATGTATAACCTGCTAGGAATTTGTTGCTTCTTTTATCTCCTGTCTGTGTGATTTAATTTTTCTGTATTTGTGATCCTCATTGGGTTTTAAAGCTCATAAGCTTTTTTACTGTTCCCAGATCAAGCAACATTTGGAACTTCATGTTTTGTGTATGTATTTATAAAGTTGTGTGTCTATAGATGAGCATGTAGAATTAAAAAATAGATTCTTTTTGTTTAAAGGAACAACCTCACTCAAAGCAGAAAAAGGTGGGCATGCTATGCAGTGCAAAATCCCTATGTACTGTCCACTGGTAAAATTTCTCTAGCTTGTATGGCCTGCTTTCCAAGAGTGAGGGGAAATACTTGGTGATATTTAATCTGTGGCTTCTGTACGGGAATAAATAGCAACCCATTTTAACTGGAGCCAGACAGTAGTTCTGAGTGCATGAAAAAATTGTCTGCCATGAACTGAATTTGAAGGTTTAGTACTGCAAATTATGTATCAAACCCCACTCTTTTTGTGTCCCCCCTTTGATACTGACTTTAGATACTGTAATTTCTGCCCAAACCTGTGGTATGTAGCGGTGTGTTATAGTTGTTGACTATATGATTACTTAGGACAGAAGCCACTGAACCTCAAGTAAAAATACCGATAAATGCTTCTGGTTTTCTTTAGATGCTCTTCTGAAATGAAACCTTTTGCCTTGTTTTCCAGGTTTTGCCCTAGACATCTTGTTTGCCATTGCAAATGGATTCTCACCCTCCTATGAATTCTTCGCTATCTCTCGCTTCTTGGTAGGGATGATGAATGGTGGGATGTCACTGGTGGCCTTTGTTCTGCTGAATGAGTGTGTAGGTACTGCCTACTGGGCATTAGCAGGTAAAGTTTGAGTGTCAGTGTCTTTATTGTCAGAATTCATAGATTTCGGTCTTGCACACTACTTGAGATACACCAAAGCTAACACTGTAGCAGTTGCTTGAGGATATGTGTGACTGCAGTCTTTGAGCCCTGCTTTGTTTAATATGAACCTTAGACAAGTGCAGTAGATGATTTGGGGCCATTCAGATTTCTGCATTGCTCAAGTTGACAAAGGTCCAGTTGAACCATCCCCTGTGAATGTTACATGCCTAAAAACTCATCCAAGGTTCGTGATAGCGGAGCTGTATCCATCAGAATTTTGGACTCTACAAAACAGTTTAGTGTTTGTATGCTAAATATAATTTCTTTCATTCCTGGCAGTTCTCAAAGAAATCAAAAGTGGGTTTATATTGGGACAGCTATGGTTTATATGTTTAAAAAAGTTGTCTCGTGGTAATCAACCTTAGAACAAAAGATACAGTCTGGTTAACTTAACTGTCTTGGTTGCTAGTGTTGGAGCTGTCCTTCAGATATGATGTATATAAACTGTACCATTCCAGCACCTGACTCGTCTGTGACAAGTGCCAAAGAATTGCTATTCTGAGACTGTTTCAAAACAGGGTATCTTGCAAATCATGAGTGCTACAAATCGATACTATATATTCCTAAAAATACCAGTTTTACAATGGCTTGTCATACTTATTTTTACACACAGATAGCTGAAATGTACTTAAATTTGGAATTACAAGACTTGATTCTTCATGGGGCTTTGGGTAAGGAGGATATAGAATGGTGCTTTGTGGACTTGTATTGATTTTTGCAATTAGATGTAACACTTCTGCCCTGCTTGGGTGAAGGTCAGAAAGTTCTTCGGTCAAATAGCTGTGGTTTCGCCTGTATTGCTGAGTGGATTTTTCTTAATGAAGTGTTAGTTTCTGTCTGATCCTATGTGTTGAGAGTTAATAATGTTCTTTAAAGGAGTGATAATATTTTGTTGTGTTTTAATTGTATGGTAGGATCTATTGGTGGCTTGTTCTTTGCTGTGGGAATTGCCCAGTATGCTTTATTAGGCTACTTCATTCGTTCCTGGAGGACTCTGGCTGTTGTGGTTAACCTGGAAGGAACAGTCGTCTTTCTTCTCTCTCTGTAAGTTATTTTTCAAACTAAGTTTAATGAAGAAACATGTCAAAAATTAAAAGGGGGGAAAAAAAAACCTAAACCAAACAAAAAACCCAACGAACAAACCAAACAACCAAGTCAAAGTGCTTTTCTATGATGATATGAAATGGTGTAACTAAGGTATTTCTCTCAACCTCTACCTCCCCATGTTCTATGCTTTCTTTAAATAGCAGTGCTGCAGAATTTGAAAATGTAAGTGTACACTGTATTGTATATACTTTGTTACCGTAGATGGGAAGAATCTCTAGAGTAGTGTAGAAGCACATCCTATTCTTTAACTGGTTTATATAGACTATCTAAACTGTTGTCTGATATGCCACAAGACACTATGTATACATGTTAAAAGATACAGAAATGTTTTTGAGGTTATGTGATAACATTGTTTCTCTTATAACTGTGCTTACACAGAAGGAACAGCATCAAAATTGCTTGCATGTACAGTCTTAAAGGTGACATGCAAAAGAAAAAATAAGCAGCTTCCTTTTATTTTTCAAATGTGATTAGGAAAGAATAGGAAGAAGGCTTCTTTATTAAGATAGTAGGGGGTTTGTGTTTGTGGACTTCAGCACTGAAAGCTATATGATGCAATGTGCTGCTCCTATGTACTACCTGACAGCAAAATCTCAGTAACTGAAAGAAGAAAATAACTTCAGCTGCTGTTTAAACTTCAGGCTTTTTTCCTTCCAACACTTATTTAACTTCAGTAACTATCTTTTTGAATAAAGCTCGCCACTAAGAGTCAACACACCCTTTCAAAAGAAGCATCAGAACTCAAGGAAAGGTCTTAGAGGTTGTTCGTGAGGTGAAAAGCAGAGATGACACTTCTGATATTTCAAAAGTTAGTGGTGTTTGAGGCCTTTGGAAAAAACTTTCACTTTAAGATTGATGTGTACAATTTTAAGTGCTTTATGCTTGGGACTTCAGAGCTGTGCTCAGAGGCCTATCTTACTGTAAGAAAGGATTTTTTTATTGCAAATTTCACACTGCCTCTCTCCCATGTTGCTTAAAAATTACTCTGCAGAATTTTTTATCATGGGGAAGAAAATGTGTTCCTTTCTAAGGTCTTGTCTTTTATAAAAGCACAGAATCACTTTCCTTTTAAATTTAAAGGAAAAAAGACACTTCTGGTCAGAGGCAAAAATCTTAAACTTTAGTCTTTCACCAGAAGTTTAAATCAGTTCTGTGAATCTGAAAGTGATAGAAGAAGATAGAGACCTATCAAGTGAACAGTGGTCATGGGGAGAAATAGCATGACCTTTGCACAGCCTCTGCCTTCTTGTCTATGGGACAGAATTTGGGAAAAAGTTGGAAAATGAGGAACAGAAGACAACTGGTTATTGTTACAAAAATATCCTGTGGTTACTTGTAGTAATGTGGTGCCTCCTTAATTCTGAATTCTCCTAAGAGTCCTAATGATATGTATACACACACACTACTACAAGTTACAGTATATACTCAACGTAATTTCTTGATATCTAAATTATATATGACTTCTGTTCCCTTTCCTTTCATTATGCTTTGTCTCTGTTTCCATAAGTGAATTCTATCCCTGAAGGGTTGTTTAAAAAAATCTGTTATACTGAGATGCATATTCAGCCTTATTTCCATAGACAAGTCCAGCCTTGTAGAAGAGAAAAGCCCTAAAGCTGTCTGTGTATGTGTGTTTCAGATTCATTCCAGAGTCCCCTCGCTGGCTCTATTCGCAAGGCGGCTGAATGAAGCAGAAGATGCTCTCTACCTCATTGCAAAGAGGAACCGCAAGCAGAAGTGCACTTTTTCATTAAAACTCCCAGCAGAGAGGAGCTCCAGAGAGGCTGGCAGCTTCTTAGATCTGTTCCGATACAAGATTCTCTTGGGACGCACCTTGATCATGATGTTTACCTGGTACTTGAAATACTTTGTAGGCCCAGCTGTGCTTTAAGTCTTTGAGGAAAAAATGTTGCTGATAATTGGCTTATCCTGCAGGTTGTACTTAGTCTCGGTCTGTGTTATTAGGGACACTGTATCTAAAAAGGATCCTTGTATTATAGTATTTCCTTACTGCTTTTCTAATGTGACGCCATTTTTGCGATCTAGTTCTGAGGTGTTTTATCTTTGTATTTCTGTCATGCTTCTTGAGTCTCAAAATAGTTGAGAACTATCTCTTCCTTCTGACTCTCAAAGGCTGCTGAGATTAGTCGTGCTGTCCTCTTCTTTGGCCCAGTGCTATGTGTCAGTATTTGGTCACATGGATTATTCTTTGGTTTGTGTGTAAGGAGCCCATGAGCAGGTGGGTGGCCTACCTTGTCTAATAAGCGTTTATTTTCTTAAGAGAAAGTGCTGCCAGTGCTAGCAGTTGCTGTAGTAAGGAGCAGGAACTACCTCTAGTCACTAGCAGAAATTTAACTGTCAAAGTACCTATTTTTGTTTCAGATAGATCTGCTAGCCCTGAGGGTCTTTTGCTGCCATTTTGAAATAACCTTATGTATGACATATGTGAATCCTCTGGCATTATTGTTCATACAGTTGATTTCTAATGCATATATTTGGGGAAGATGTATTGATTATGAAGAAACCAAATGGCATTATTTTGTCAGCAGACAACATAGAGCTGTTTTCCTGTTGCTTTTCCAAATGCTTACTGCAGAATAATTGATTTTTCTGTTCCTTAAATGCGAATTGCTGATTTCCTGCAGAATGAATTAGTGACCCATTCCATTCCTCTCTGTAAAGATGACAGCCAGTCAGGGTTATAAAAGAAAAGTAAGAAATCGGAATTGGAGAGTGAATAAAACTGGACTACGCTGTAGATATTAAAAGAAGGCAGAAGTGTCATCTGAACTGTTTAAGAAAGGGTTTACAAACAACTGGAGAAGTGTGGACTAAAGTGAAACCTGATAAAAACAAAAAGGATCATTTCTCAAGTCAAATAATATAATTATGGTCATATTTTAACTTTATTCTGGTCATGCTTAAGTGTAGTCTTAAGTATAACTGAGTAAGTCAGGAATTGGGTATGTGCAGAGGCAAAATTGTTTCTTTACTTAGAAAGCATCATATACTTGCGGAGAAACATTTTAGACCTATTTTCTGAAACACTAAATATAGTTTGTAGTATATTGTGCCAGGCTGGTGCTTTGATTTGGTAGGCAAAGCAGCAGCTCTGATTTTACTCTGTCTTTTGCAGGTTTGTGTGCAGCTTGGTTTACTATGGTCTTACCCTTAATGTGGGTGACTTAGGTGGAAGTATTTATGCCAATTTAGCCCTTTCAGGGTTGATAGAAATCCCAGCATACCCAATCTGTATTTACTTGATTAACCAAAAATGGTAAGTATGAAATTTATTATGCCATTCGTAGTTTTCTTAATTTTTCTCAAAGATACCTTCCCTGTATAATGTGTCTGCTAGCATATATTTGTTGTGTGGAGCTTCCTGCTTCAATGTTACTGCTTCATTATATTCTCCTGGGAAATTACTTTTTCTTTGAAAGTGCCATTAATATGTCTTTACTACAAATAGCAGTTTAACTCGTTCTGACTAGCTCACTTATTAATGAGCCGTCTAAATTTGGCTCGAGGTGAGGCTGATCTCTTATCAGTCGAACCTAGCTGTGCTGGCTCCATGCTGACACAAGGTGGCGCTTCTCCCCACCTCTGTCTTGTAGTCCCCATTCTCACTGTTACATCAAAGCTATTGCAACTAAACGGCAGCTGTCATGTGGCTTCGTGTAATAGCTGCTGTGTGCCCTACTATGTGAGCAGAGCTGTTGATGCAGATATTTAGCCTTTTCCTGAGCCATGATACTCTGGACAACGTCTTTCACTTTTTGTAGAATTCACCTCCCAATCTCTTCTCTACATGTCTCCTGAGGAGTCTTACAAACGTGCACACACAATGGGAAGCAAATCAAAATCCTAGAATTTGTCAGCCACTGCATAAAGACTTCTTGAATCTCATTTTGTTAAGAACGCAGTAGAAGCTTGTTTAAAAACAGTGTGAACAGAAGCATTTGAGAGCTGGCATTCAGAATTTCCGACTGCAAATAAAGAGGCAACGCGAATTTAGAGGACTCGTTGCTCTGCAAACTACAGATTTAATGCAGAATAAAGCTTTGTTATCCTTGCACATCAGGTTTGGTCGGAAGCGAACATTGAGTGCATTTCTGTTCCTTGGAGGATTGGCTTGTCTTATTGTCATGTTTCTTCCTAAAAAGAAAGGTAAATATTTCCTTTTGTTTCTGAAGTATATGACACAGCATCCCACATCCTAAGAATTTGATGGTTGCCAGTAGGTTAAACTCATACCACACGCAAATCTCAATTTTTAAAACCAGAGAAGCTACCTTGCAAACAGGATAAGCAGCAACCTTCCTAAGATCTCAAGGAAAGCTTGTTTGAAAGGCTTGGATTTGAACTTTTGTCTTTGGATTCTGCCCTTTACTTCTGATCACATCAATCACTCCTTTCCAGTGTTTCTGACTTACCCCATGGAACATCATTCTTTGGGATTATCTTCATTAGCTAAATGATAGGTCAGTGTAAGTAACACCCACACAACTTGTATGCATCTCTCCAGGTGAAAGACCAATGTCAAAAGATCCTAAGAATTGCATCTTGGGCCAAGTTTCCATCTCTTCCTCTCTGCTCTGTAATGTTCAAGACTGGTGTGATTATGGCATTAGTAGTGTGGCCACATAACTTACAGTTTGGAGAGCATTCTGAAAATCTTCTGAAGCAAGGGGTCTTTAAGAAATGTGAAATGAAATGTTTTTTTTTTAAGAGACACTGATGTTCGTTTCTTCACTTTCGGATGTTTTTCAAAATTATAGAAACAAAATTGCAAATTTCAAAATACTTTGAAAACTAGGTACATAAATTCATCTCAGCCTGTAAGATTTGTGCGTGTGTAACACCTGTCATAAGGAGAGAAAATGCTTCAAACATGTGAAGCGTGATTCAAAAAGATTAAACATTTATGATGAGACTATGCATAAGTTGCTCTAGATTGCAATGAATCTAATAGGTAACACTTTTTTTAAGTATTTCAGATGCTAGAGCCCAGAAACTCAGAATGATTCCGGTTAGGCTGGTACCAGTCATCAAGTACTGTTTGCATATCAATCCAAGTATAATGTGAAAAGAAAGAGACCTTCAGAGGATAGAACTGCGAGACCCCAGGAAATCCTCTGTGTGCTGAACTGCCAAAGTCAGCCCAGAGCCAAGTACCTTAGGAAGTGAAATGGCTAGCTGGCCAGAAGCAAGCACCTCTCTACTGAAGTGTGACTTGTTCAAAGCAGTAATGGCTTATGCTGTAGCCTTCCTTGGTAGGCATTTAATGCGTGTGTGATGTGCCTAGTGTAAGTGAATAAGCACTGGCAGTTATGACAAAACTGAGGTGGATGGGATATTTGGTATAGTTCTTTACAGCGCCTTCCTGTCTTTGTTTTTCTTCCAAAGTAGTAATGTTAGAAGCATGTTAGCATACTATGGAATTGGCGCTAAATAGGCTTATTACTAAAAAAAACCTGCTCACTTTTGAAAAATGTAGCCATTATTCTTTCAACTTACAGAAAGAACTAGTTTAGTATTTTATTAGTGGTAGACTCGGTGTTGAGTTTTAGTTCTAGCTTTTACTCTGTTTATAGGATTTTTATTTTGCATTTCTAAAATTTGATGTCCTAGTAGATCCTTAATGCAGGATTTTAATGCTTTAGAGATGTCACTTATTGTAACATTGAGGACAAGGGAAGGAAAACTCAGTTTCTTTTTTTTTCTGGTATTGAGCAATAGTTCCATTCTTTAGTTTCTGGGACTGTTCAGTCATTTAACCCAGTCTCTTCTATTAGATTATATTTAATAGAACGGAAACAATTTTGGGCCAGTAGTAAGTCTGCCATGAATTTAAAATCCATTTTTTCAGTTATTTTTTCATTGTTACATGGAGTTTTCCTCTTTCAACAAATTTGATTGCACAGATAAAGGTAATAAATCTGTAGACACAGCATATAAATTATGTTGGATGATTTCTGCCATTGCTGCCTAAAAGAAGGCACTGGGATTCTCTTGGGTTTTGAGAGTTCTCCTGAAGATACATACCACCTCTGACAAATACTGTCCTTTAATAGAAAAATGCTTGCCTGTCATAGCAGATTCTCCAGTAGATTCCTTTTCACTCCATACTGTTTTGTGACAAAAATGATTACGGATGTGTATTTGAGTGCTCAAAAGCCTTACAAGGGTCACATTTTCTCTGTCAGATACTGGAGTGTTTGCAGTGGTGAATAGTCGCTCTCTGTCTTTGCTGGGGAAACTGACAATCAGTGCTGCATTTAACATTGTCTACATCTACACATCAGAACTTTATCCCACAGTGATCAGGTAACGCAAGCTAATTTTAAGGTCTTTGTTTTTCTGATTCTCTTACCCAGTCACCTTTTACTTCTCTTTTTTCTATTAACTGTACCTTTTTATTTGAGATTTTCAGTTACATATAATGATTATCTGTTTTTCTACGTGCTAAATTTCTTCCCTTATCCTCTCCTTTCTTCCTCTTCCCTCAAATTTGCAGAGTTCTCTTCAGACTAAACATATTTATATAACAATAAAATAGTCCTTTGGCTGCTTGGTATGCTCACAGCCCCCTCTCCACTAATGAGGATAACAGCAGTATTGTTGGTATTTCTTTTAATGACTGATACCTATAACTCTTTCAGTGCTTTATAAACCAGACAACTCTTAAGTATTCATAATTACTTAACCAGCAACACTGAAGATGATTGGTCAATAAACTTTGTAAAAGTAACTTGATGCTTCATAGTCCATAGGTAAGCAACAGTGAGGTTTCACTTGCTAGTACCCTGTGCTTGTGCTTACAGAGCAGACAAAAGTGTCTATAGTATGGGTGCAATTTTTAATAGATATTTTAACCAGGTACTATTGCTGATGATCAGCCACCAGTGGAACTATACTGTGGTGTTTTTTGTGGGTGGGCAAATCTGCTGATTTGGATAAAGGAATTGAGTCAAAGTTTCAGGCAGAGACAAGATGCGCTAACTGAAATCACACCTTTTTTGCCTCTCTGTATGTGTATGTATGTTAAAATTCTGAATGTGCAGGGGATTTTTGCTTCTCTTTAAGCACAAAGTACGTGTTTTAATTCCTGTCTTGGGATGCTTCCGGTTACATTTGACATTTCTTTGCCAGTTAATGTGGTCAGCGTCATGACTGAGACTTATTTTTTCCTTGCTCAGTGGTACTTTTCAAAAGTCAGAATTTCTGCAATGCAAATGTCACTGATTAATGATTTATATTTTCTTAGGAATGTTGGAATGGGTGCCTGCTCCATGTTTTCCCGTGTTGGTGGAATCATTGCTCCTTTCGTCCCTTCACTGGTTTGTCTGAACTTCTCACTGTTATGTATATTTTTGTTTTGTGGCTCTAATGTATCAGAGGCTTATGGGATGGGAATATTTTGGATAAGTTATGTATATAAACTAAGATATGTTGTGTGTCTTAACAGTATCATGGTAGACCAAAAGCATTGCAATATAATGTGTGATTAGACAAAAACTCAACATTATTTAGTTCAGAAGGTGTTTTAGCCCTGTAAGAATTTTGGGACTTAGCTAGTGGACTTTAACAATGCAGTAATTTCAAAATACCAAGATGGTAATAGCCAGTTCTAAACCCTAAGCGAGCAAGAGCAAAAAACCCCACATTAAAAGATCTACTGCATCAAGATAAAGCTCAATAACTCATATTTCTAAGAATAAATTAGTTTTAGTGTCAGCACGCTTCATGGGTTGTAATTATCAGCAAAGTGTTTTATCTTTCAATGAATGAAGATGATGATGTGGGGACCTGATTTACTAGGAAAGCTTTTGAGCACAAACTTCACAGCAGTCTGTCGAGGCAAAGAAAAATTCTGAAGAATGGAACATGGGATGTTATTTTCCTCTATGTTCATAGTCTTATATGTAAGTGTGCCAATTTTTCACTCAAACTGCTTGCTGAGGTCAAGCGACAGTTGCTTTAATGTGACAGATTTAATCTAGAATAGGCTGCTTCTCTGCCATTTGCAGTCTTGTTATGTCAGGCAGAGGCCTAGAAAAAGAGCAGATGAGCACAGTGAGCCTTTTAATCTGCAGAATGAAACATTGGGTAGGTGAGAGTGCAGGCACCTCTGGGGTACAACAGGCAAAGCCAAAACTGCTGTGGGTCTCCCAGGTAGGTAGCTTTTATGTAGCAGTTGGGGCATCCATTATGTTGTATCTGGCAGAGATTTGGCACTGCAGGAGGCACAAATCTTGGATCATTATGTTTGAAGGGGTCTCATGAAAGTGAAAATAGCTCTGTTTTAAATAACAAATGAGCACTGATTTGAGGAAAGAATTAAATATTTTTGTGTTTTGAAACTTCTTCAACTATTTTAATGCATTTTCAGTATCTTTTTTTCTGGGGAGCTTATAAAAATGTGGGAATGGGGAAAGCTAATTGCTGAGGTAAGAGATGAAATGTTGGTGCTGTATTTGATCATAGCCTGTTATTTTTCTCAATTTAGAATTGCTCTTTACTATACAAAGTGAGCTTTTGAGACAAACAGCTAAACTCTTGCCTTTTTTTAAATAAGCCTTCTTTACTGGTAGTCTGAAAGTGAATGTACATATTTTAGAGCCACACTATAGATGACTCATATTTTTGCACACACCTTTCCCCAGTGTAGCTTTGCTTGTAACAAGCAATGTGAAAACAGACAGGCATCGAAGGAGGAGTATAAACATTGCTTAGGCTATTAGGGGTGATGACAGGAAGGCCAAAGCTCAGTTGAAGCTAAAACTAGCCAGGAAAACAAATAGGGATCCCATCAGCTAAAGGAAATTTAGAGAAAATGTTTAGCTTGTTGAATGGGATGGTCATCCTATTGGTGGATGAGATGGAATAAGATTAAATACTTAGCACTTTTGCTTAGTCTTCATAGGCAAAGCTTGACCCTAAGACTGCATACCAGCACGGTTGAGGAAGCAGAGGGCCAGCAAACAGTGGAGGAGTGATAGGTTTTAGGTTTAGCATTTAGAGCTGAAAGCTTTCCATTCTGTGGGATAGGATTCCCTAAGAGGTTGTGAAAGAGCTGGCTGTGATAGTGAGGCAAGTGTCCATCATCTGTGATAAACCATTGCTATAGAGAAAGGTCACTGATAATTTTGGAGGAAAAAAGCTAATGCTATATATGTCTTTAAGATCAGAAAGTGGATCCATGGAGTTACAGGCTGAGCAGCTCAGATGCAGTGTCTGGGAAGATCATGGGACATGAACTCTCAAAGTCTGTTTCTGAGCATGTGAAGGCCAAGAAGGTAATTGGGATCAGTGTTTACTAAGGACAGTTCATTCTCAGCAAGTTTGATTTGATAGTCAGCCATTTCAACACAGAAGGTAATATGGATGAGGAGAGGAGGAAATGCTTTTGTAAGGCTTTTGACACTGTCCCCCAGTGCTCTTGTTTGGAAGTTGAGGAAGTGTGCCCTGGATGAAAGGAATATTAGATTTGAATGTTGTATGGACCGCCAGGCTCAAAGGGATAGTGACAGGTTCAGTATTTGGTGGCTGGTGATAAGTGGAAGATAAGACAGAATACATCCTCCTCATATTTCTAGAAGATGCAAAATAAGGAGGAGTGATTGACACACCAAATGGTAGAGTCCAGTGGGACCTTCTTGACCAACAGAAATCCCATGAAGGCCAACAAGAATAATAAAATCCTGTTTTTCATGTGGATGGTCAGTACAGGCTGGGAACCAACTGTCTGAGTTAGTTTTTGCTGGAAGAGACCTAGATCTGACAACAGATGACAAGTTAAATGGGAGCTAGCAGTGTCCTCTCATCACAAACAGGCAAACTTCACACTGAGCTAGATCAGGCCCAATTCAGTATGTGACCCACGGATTAAGTTCCCTCCCAGTTCTAGAGGGATGTTGAAAAATCTGGGCAGGGTCCAGTGGAGGGTAACTAAGATGATCAGGGGCTTAGAGCACATGGCTTCAGATGAAAGCTTGAGGGAATATTGCACCTTTGATCTTCCCAGCAGCATGGAACAGTTCAGCAGGGGTCAATGGCCACAAGTTTTGGCTTGGGAGTTAGGTAGGAAATTTGGAGAACAGTCTTTTTGAGACGCTTAAGGCAGCCCTGGAAGAGCCTACTCAAAGGGGGAATCTCTATCCTTGGAGTTCTTTCAATACTCAGTTACATGAAGGTATGATTGACCTGGTCTGGTGTTGGCTGTAGTCGTGTTTAGAGTAGGTGGTTGGCCTAGATGACCTCGAGATCTCTTCCAACCATCATGTCTGTGATACCTTGTCCCTACTACAAAGTGATGTTCTGTCTGTTAAAAAGTACATATGTTATGGACAAGAATTGAATATAAATTCAGCAGGCATTTCTTCTAATGTCCATCACAAAATCTGTGATGTAATAGTATTGCTAAGATACAGTTGACAATATTGGTTAAAAAACCCCAGTAGGGGTAACTTTGGTGTTAAAAATGAACGCTTGCCAGGTGGAATGGTTGTAAAGTGCTTTAATACATGGTGTGAATTAGAGGGAACCAATCTCAACCTACCTCTTTTTTCTTTTTTTTTTTCCCCCCCAGAAGTCTGTGCAATGGTCTCTGCCTTACATTGTGTTTGGAGCAACTGGTCTTTTGTCTGGGCTCTTAAGCTTATTGTTGCCAGAGACCTTAAACAGCCCTTTACTAGAAACTATTTCAGATCTGCAGGTATGCTCGTACTGGAGGCTGGGTGATGAAGCCATGTCATTGCAAGCCCTAGATGGCTCACAGGTATAGTCATTTTTTCCCTAGTACTTTTCTGTTGTGTTTATTTCAGCTGTCAGTTTGAATATGCCACTCTGAATAGATTAGGATAGTGATTCTTGACCTGTGGAGGATAGGCCCCAAGGAGATACAGAAGATAGTTTAGTAACCTTACCATCACATCTGAAATGTTGTCTGGAAATGCAGGCTGAAACGTAGCTGGGTTAATTCATCCCTTAAAGGCCAAAAGCTTACAATCTTTTCCTTTGGGATAAAGGATTCTGTGGTGTCTGTACTTCTCTAATTTCTAAGATGTATCGCTGCAGTAAGCTTCGTGCAAAGCTGGCCATCGAAGTTTGAGAAGCCTTAAAGAAAACAGGAGCATCTTTGTGAAGGGCTTGTCTCAGGGCCTGCCCTCACCTGCACCAGCTATTTTGCAATGTCAGTTGCTAGGTCTATCCTAGATAGTCTTTAAATGAGTTAAAGCTAGACTAACCCACTGTTGATTCTGGGAAATGAGATTCATTGAAAATACAAAACTCCCAGGCAAAAGCGTAAAAAATGTGGCAGCAGGATGTTTTTCAGTGAGGTTTCCTTGAATGTTGCTTTTTCATATCAGTTTATAGTTAATTTTGTCAAATTCCCGACACCTCTTGAGGTGTGTACGTCTTCCAGTCATGTGGAGGTTTTTTTACACGGTTGCTCCTCTGTGAATGGAGTGGGATTAGAGAGAAGTAGCTGGAGAGCTGGAAGTGGGTGTTTGAATTTGAGTAAGGTTTTAATACTTAAATACTGGTCGCAAAACTTTAAGTATAAGTGGACTAATAAAAGCTGAATAAGTGATCAGAAGACTTGAAGGGCAACTCATAATAAAAAATGTTAGTTGTCCTATTAGGCTGAGGTGAGTGAGGATCCTTATAACACCTATAACACCTTTTACTTTCATTTGATTAATTTTTGGTCAAGCAGTCTGAGCTTCACAGGTAGTCATAAACTTATTTTCACAGAAATCAGGAGACAGAGTAACATTTATGTGTAGATTGAGAACAGTTGCTTCCTTTCAAAGGCTTCAACATGTTGCCTTGATTACCAATTTTAGCTGTAATGATTCTTGACAAGACAGCAAAGTTTAGTGACAAAAGCACTCTTGAAGAAAGCTTGAAAGAGGCAGCCCTATAACAATTAATTTTACACGTTAACTACTTTACATGCACATTTTATAAACATTTTTAACCATACTGGATAATGTGTTGTGGCACCACATTCTTGCTAGCTACACAAATACATCATATGTTATTTTGGTAATTGCATCACTGTTACATCTTAACTGTGCAGATGGCTTATGAACAAAAAACAATTCTAGCAAACAGTGCAGGTGTTACAACTTAAAGGGGGAAAGCTACACTTTTATTTTCTTTTTTAACCAAGTAATGTCAGTATTGGCCTTTGGGGTGACAAGTATTGTCTGTCTGTATTTGCACAACTTGATTCACTTAATGTCAAGCGGTCTTCACAGGTTCAAATCTTCCCTGCTTGTACTTCTGCAGGCTTCTTAAAAATCCCAACCTGAACATGATCCACAGAAGAAAATAAGTAAATTTTTTAAAAGTTTTTCAGGAACACTTTTTACCAGATGGATTAAAATTATTGAACCCAAATGAAAAAGAAAGTTGTTGGTTCAGGCCTGAAGTAATCCTGTAACTTCAGTGAAGTTATATCTGGAATGCCTGCAACACATTAGGGGTTTATTTTAAAGCTCACAAAGAAAGCGCTGATAAAATGGAAAGCTGCTAAATATTAACCCTATTTGACAAGGCCATGGAGAGGTCTTATGAAGCTGCCATAAGAAAGATGTAGAATTTATTTGGCATACCCTGAATTCCCCCTGTGGAATCCATTGTCCTTTTGTACCGCTTTCAGGATAACATGCGCTCTCGTTGCCCAGAATGGAGGTTTTGTCCCTGTTAACATACACGACTATGATATTCAAGTTGGACAGCATCCAGTGATAGCCTGATTTTCCTCAAATAATTTTAAAATCCAGAAGAAAGCGTAACATGATTCCCTTTATATCTTCTGACAGGTCTTAGTTCTCAAACTGTTTGAAATTCCTTTGCAGTTAACGCTTATTGCTGTAGCAAAAGTCTTCTGAAGACAGATCTAAAGCTACAGATTTTGCTTGCATGGTACTGTCAGTCAGGAACATGATTTCCATTTCTCTATTTTTCACCATTTTTCTCTCACCCTTCTTTGCATATGACTAGGCAGGCAGAAGTCTTAGGGTGGATGAGAGCATACTGGGGGAAAAAAAAATCTTAAATACCCAGACTAGGTGGAGTTTATACTAGCAAGAGAATCTTTTTAACAGGAATAATTTATATCGGTTCCATGGAAAAATGCTACAGTGGCCAAATAAAAATCAGTTAGCTGTAATAGCTGACTTTAGTTTGAGTATTTGATATAAATTATGTTGTTAAAAGGACTCTGGCTGGGAGTAGGCATGCCTATAACAGGGAGTTTATTTTCTGAACATATGAAGTGGTAATGTTTTTCCTTTTTCCATAACACATTTAGTTAGTATTGCAGGGGGTCTTTAATTAAACTTGCATAGGAAAATACCCATGCTACACATGGGGAAGTAATAATTCAGGATGGAGAAGCTTTTACCTAATCAAGTAACCTCTCTATTCTGAGCCTGTTTCCAGTAGCTCACCACAGAGCAGGGACCTTAGACTTAAATTAAGAAAGCTGAGTAGATTATCACTTCAGAACCATTCTATCTGGTCTCTTATGCATGTATTCTCTGGTGTATTGATGGAGCAGAAAATGTCCCATCCACTAGAAGCCCATCTCTATTTAAAAAGACTTTGAAGAACCAACGACACAAAGAAATCTTAATTCATGTAATGTCTTTTACAAAATTTTAATACAGTGATTTGACCTGTCTTTTCTTACTTTTTATCTACCAGCATCTTATCTACCTCTATCCTAAAACAGGTGTAATGGTTCATGCTTATGTATTTTGAGATTGATTTAGTGGCTTCTGCGCTAACCAATGACTTCATTTTTGTTTCTAGTCTGGAGACAAAGACAGTTCTGCAGGGAGTGAAAGTGAAGATGAGGAGTTTTATGATGCTGATGAAGAGACTCATATGATCAAGTAACGAAAAGAAGAAACACTGGCCTATTTTATGCCTTTTCTTACTTGTCCAGTCAGTCCAGCTGTAAGACGAGTATTGGGACCTCACCTGTCAGGGAATGGAATTGGGCAAGTGCCTGTGTTTTTCCTGACTAGGAGAGGGGTTTGAATACTGTTCAGACTAATATCACTGATGCTCTCCATAAGAGACAGCTGTTCAAATTCTTGTGGTTCAGAATGACAGTGGACAGACAGCACTTTAAGCTAGGTGAGACAGCAAGGGTGAGATCGTGTATTTCTGAAGCCAGGAAGTTGCCTAGGCTTAGACATATTTGGACAGATCATCAATGCACATGTTCGTATATTTATTTTCAAGGTGGTTAATTTTGATTCAGTATAAAGCAATACACTTAAACATCCACAGTTTGTTTTTTCTGTAGAATGGAAGTGTCACAGAATGTGCTCTGTGCTACTCCAATGGGAACAAATTCCTGAAATTGTATGTTAAAATGGCTTCTGCATATTGAATAGGGGAGAGGCAACTATTGAACATCAGGTTTCTCTCTCTGCAGAGACATGGGTATAGAGTTACGGCGTGCAGCTGGTTAGTCATGAGCTGTGTATTAACTTGATGATAATGGAAGGCCGGGAGGAAGGACTTACAGAAAAGAGCAACTGTAAAGCCTGCAGACATAAAGGACATTATTGATTTCTTTTTTCTCCTTTTCATACACCAAGCGTTTTCTTGGGTTGTCTTACGCATACATTTGCCACACGTTCCCCACATCTCAGCACTGCTGTTTATAGCTTTGCCTACTTTTACCTTGTCCTCACTTTGCCATAAATATCAAAGCTCAGCAACTTCTCTGTGCAGTGAAATAATTCTGTGAAGGATATAATTTCATGGGTGGGACATAAGTGAGGTATTTATCACCTAGTGTGTGTTAGAATATATAGATCATTTTTGTGGACCTGTCTGTATCTTTATTTCTGGAAGAAACTTAACTCTGAAGTTGTAAGAGGAACTATGGGTTGCTGTTACATTTTAGGGATTATTGCCAGGAAGCTGCTAGTATTTATTTAAAATTGTTGTGTGTAGATAAAGTTCTCATTTAAAAAAAAAACCAAACCTCGTTGAGACAGCATTTGGTTACTTGATGTTGTTTCTTAACCAAGTGCTTGCTCAAGCACTTGGTTACTTGACCTTGCTGAGGAAGGCAACTTCTCTCTCCTGTTTTACACTGAACTTTCTGTAAGTGCTTCATTAGAGGGATATGCAATCTTGAAATATGAAACACAAATATATGAAATGTTCCAACTACAAAGACGAGGTCTTACAAAGATTCAGTTTTCTTGATTACATTGTCATCTTCATCCTCTAACCCATGGCTTTCTATTTATTAAGACTGATTTCCATAAAATGTTGCTTAGTCTTTATTCTTGGAGTTCCTAGAAAAGTGCCACACAATGGCAGCAAATATATTGTCAGGCTTGCTAGCCATTTTTATGGATATTAGACTAAAAAAATGGATTAAAAAAGTCAAAAAGCTGACTGCTGAATATTTTCTTGTTAAACTTTACTCTG
Source organism: Gorsachius magnificus (assembly GCA_034008185.1). Lineage (NCBI taxonomy): Eukaryota > Metazoa > Chordata > Aves > Pelecaniformes > Ardeidae > Gorsachius > Gorsachius magnificus. Next base: position 129,433,564 of record CM067081.1, read on the forward strand.
AAAGGAAGTGAAAGTAAGCAGCATCTGAAGTTTGCAGCTAGCTGTTTGAACTTTGTTCCCTGGGAACTGTAACACTGAGCAAAGTGCAGCTACTGTGGTTGGTGCAGAGGGCAGCCCAGAGACTGCAGATCCACGCATGCAGTACTCCCATGTGGCCTGAACCTGACCCAGGCATTTACTGTGAGCAAAGTTGGGAACTTCAGTCCCTATGGGCAATGTGTCAGTATTGTTGTGATTTCTGCCTGTATTATGAGCTTCACTAGAAGAATTCCAGCCTGCAGTCTTCGCGCTTTTTCCAGACTGTTGAACAGCTGTTGCAGATGTGGCAGGGCACTTCTAAAACCCAGCTGGATAGTCTTACAGCCTTATTTGGCCCTTTTGTATGCAAGACAAATAAGATACTTGGAAAGGTTGAATCTATTTGTTCAAATTTTTTTTAGTTTTGCATTCACATTTTGAATTATGGACAGCTGGAAAAATTACTTTTGTTGCTGATGGCCTCTAAATAAATAAAACCTGCTTGCTTAGAAGCAAATGGCGGTAAGCCTGGTGGTATTAACATGCTGCCAAGACCCAACAGGTGTTTGCTGCCTCTGTCCCTCTTTGGACAGTAGGTGGAGTAAGTCACCTGAGAGGCAGACAGGAACTGTTAGCCTTCCCCCCTCCATAGTTTTACTGGCAACCCTGGTCATGCCATGGGACACCTCAAGATAATTTTCATTAGAACAGTAGAATGCTGTAACGTTTCAAGTGGAGGAGTTCACTCTTTGCTGGACCTGAGCTGGGTTTTGTGACAGTCCTCAACTTATAATTAAGCTTACGTCTCTACTCATGCACTTTGATATCATAAGTATACATATGTAAAACTGTAAAAACAAGAGTGAAGAATACATCAGCAATGTTTTTTTCATAAAAGTTGCTGCTCTTTTTTTAACCTTAAATGTGTCCTGTGTTTGCACCTTTAGAATTTTAAAGGGCAGCATCTTTTTTGTCAACCATAGGAATTCGCTATTGTTACTTTTCCTGGCTAGTTAATTCAGAAGTTGTATAGGAGGGAATCCCTCCAGGAGGAGCTCAGCAATGCAGTATCAGGTGTCTTACAATTACTTGCTCTTCCTGTTTGAGTTCTGAAGTCCAAACCCATTAGGTGCGTTAAGTTTCAGAGTAGTTTGTTTTATAAGAACTGGCCTTCTGGTACAGAAATCCATAGGAGCATTTTTTTCTTACCCATAGAGTGTAATGCTTTATAATATTGAGATACTTTTGCTATATGTGGCGTTCACTGTGGAGAGATGCTGCAGTGTTTTGTAGCCTATGTGGTCAGCATTTTTTGTATCTAGATGGAGCATTGTTGCTAAGTAGAAGTTCTTCAGCTGAACAGTGCCTGCTGTTATGGGTCTCACAACCATGTTATTTGAAAGCCCATGTCAGAAGATCAGAGAGAACTTGAGACTTTGAAGTTATATGTAAGCAGTCTGTGTAGGCCCAATTAATAAATCTCAGTTTTTGAGCAATAAGTTTGCCCTGAGAAGCTACTGGAGAGCAGAGGCTGATACAGCACTAGATATATCACAGTTTATGACATTGTAGTGCTAAGAGTCTGACACCCAATGTCCTTCCTATAGTTGAGTGAGGTATGGCAACCTTACTGCATTTTTTTGCTAGAGTAGCTTTGTATACTTAGCAGCCTGCACTGTTAACTGTTTTTTGTGCTGCACAGGCACTGGGATACCTACCCCCAAGACAGGAATTCCTTCCCTGGATTACTTTGGTTTTGTAGCTGTCAATTTTTTTTTCAGCCAGCTCACTTAGTGGGATTATGTTAGAGATGAGTCTTGCCCATGGTGCTGATTAGTCAGATCTTAATACTGTCTCAGGTGAGCTATGTTTGGGATTCTGTGATCTGAGAACCTTGCAAGTAATACTTTAATACAGCTAGGAGTGAAGGAGAGTGATGGGTTGTGTGAGACAGCACGGAGGAGAATTAGGTGGAGGGAGTCAAAAGAATAGAGGATTCAACAGAAACACTTTAGGGTAAAGATAAGTGAAAACACAAGATAGTAGCCATTGGGTGGAAATGCCCTTGCTGCTTGTGTTGCATTGAAGCTTCTCCTTTCAGAGCTAGCATTGGTTCCAGGATGTCCTACTGGGGACACCAGTTTCATCATTTCCTTTTTAATGTCAACTTTGTTCAGCACTACTACTTTAGTGATTAAATGTTTCTTTTGATCAATATAAAATCTGGTGCGCTTCAGTTTTCTTTTGGACCTGGCTTTTTTTATGAAAGGGTGTTTCTCTTTTGGATAATGCTGTATAACTAGTCACTGCTTAAGTTGCCAGCTTCCCTTTAGAAAGATAGGAAGATTAGAATTATTTGATGCTTTTTTGTCACACAACTTCTTGTGAAATGATAATTCAGCCCTTTTTAAAAAGGATTTTACTACCTGGCTATTCTTGATAGGCTGAAGAGAATAGAATAGGGAAGTGATACGACAAGTTTATTTTTTAAACTATGTCCCCTGAAAACAAAGCTAGTGCTCTCCATTTAGGGATTGTGAAAGTGCTGTTCCAGAGACTCCCTGACACACCAGAAACTTAGAAGCTCTGTGTTAAAGGTGGGCCACGCATGACTTGGTGTTGAAGTGCTGAGTGTCCATGCCTCTCCAGAGATGCCTAATTAACATGGAGCAGGCTGTAGCTAGCTGCACCTTTGTTACAGTCAAGGCTTTAAGGATTGCAGCCACATGCTCTTCTGCTCACAGTGCACAATCCATGCCAGGGTTTCCAGACTGTATGGATAATACTGAGGTTAGCAGAACATCCTTTGCAGAACCATGGGGAATGCAGTTGAACTGTACATTTTCCAGCCTATTTCACCTAAGCATATAAAAGCAGTTTGCAAAAGAATGTTTTTATTGTACTGAGGAAGAGGGGGAAGTGAGGAACAAACTTACTTTTCCTAGAGTGTGTTAATGGAGACATTTGAGCTAAAACTTTTTCCCAAGCCACCTACACAATCACTGAATGCAGATTTGGTTAGTATTTGTTTTAGCTGAATGATGGTATGATATGTATACCTTTACCCACCCTTTTAGAGCTTCTTTGATCATGTTCTTTGGCAGAGCTGAATCTAGTCATCTGTGCATGCAAGGTGTGAGCCATGGAGTAAATATGTCAGAAAAGCCCAAGAGCAGTGCTGTCATTTGATGGTAGAAGTTAGTCTGGCCTAACACACTCAGTGCTTGTGTCAGGAGACTTAAGGTATAGCTGTATATTGAATCTTAGTGCTTGTATCTTACTACAAGATGTATTAAGTGGAAGAAAGATACCTATGTGACAGATCTAAATGTAGAATTGGAGGGTGAACAAATTTATGCAGAATTTTTGCATGCTATGTATTTTTAATGCTTTGTGCAGTCTACTGTAGCCTTCAGATTTTCCAGGTGCTACTGTTTAAGTCTAATAGAACTAGGTAAAACTTTCACCCTGACAGTCTGAATTTACTGAACTCTCTCTTCCTATTTTTGGCACTACTTGCTGTTTCTGTCATTCTAAAAAAAAGCTCCCATATTGCCTAATGGGGAGCAGATTTTTCTGTTCTAATTTGAAGTGCCTGTTATAGAGGTCTTAATTTCCTCAGTCAACTTGATATGGGACTGTGTGTAAAGTAACATCATAGAATTGGATTATGTAAGTGCCAAAGATGGCTTTTGCTGGAAAGCAGTGGTCCAAAACTAGTTCTAGCTGCATTCATTTGGAATTCTTCCATGTAGCCTGCTAAAACTGGTATTTACAAGCATCTCTGGAGCTTTCAGGGACAGAAAGTGTTGCCTTTGCTTGCCTTCTATTGCTCCGTTCGCTTAAGTAGCTTTTCTTTCTAAAAAACCAAAGAAATTAAAAGAGGGATTTAAGATAAAGTGTGGATTTTGTAGACCATGCAGAATTTATACTGTGTAGCCATTATGGAGAAATCTGCAGAGCCCATTTGCGTCTGAGTTGCAAATGTCAAGCCTTGCTCTAAGACTGATAAAAGCTGTTTAAAAACTGCACATTGGAATTTGTTAGTTCATTCATCAGCCTTACAAATTAGCATTGCTAATAACAGCTTGCCTGGAGCTTCATAGGATCTGGTAGATTTCTGTAAAATGCACTGTCTGTTTGAGGCATTGCTAAATAATAATGTCTAGAGTTTAAATCTCTATTACAACTAAAATTCATTACAAGTCAGCCCTATCATGGCTGCTTGCTTGCTAGTAAATAGACAGGTAGCTAAAAGTTTGTGCAGCAAGAGCTGGCTGTCCCCAAAAGAATGATTTGAAAGAAATAATCTGCTTTCTCCAGTCTGTGTGCAGAATGAACCAGGACCATGGGATGTCAGGGTCCTCTCATATACAGCAAGCTTATACAATGGAGTATGTTTAAATAAATACTTGCTCACCCTCATTTACAAAAGGTTTGTAGAGGAAGCAGGTTTTTAGTATTCATGTTGCTGCTTCCCACCAACACATCTGAGATGCTCATATTATGTTATCAGGAGGCAGGCAAAAAGTATGGCAGTAAGAAAACCTTTGCCAATATTGAAAGCTAGATGTCCCATGAGAGATATCTATCAGAGCTGTGTTCAAACAATGTTTTTAAATTATGAAAACTTGATTGGGAGATAGGCATTTCTGATTTTAGTTTGCAGAAAAAAAAAATCAGTGTTGGAGACACTGATGAAAATTGTTATAGAGCAGACAACTGCTGGGTGATTTGTGATAAAAGAATTTCTTGTGGCTGCTGTGATTTCAAGTATGCCTCTAAAAGACTGGGTTTGAGTATTTGATCCTTGTCATTCCCCGAAGTCTAACCAAAATTTTATCTAGTTCTTGTTAAAATTTAAGTCATGTAGAAACTGGAAGTCTGTTTTTCATATGGATACTTCTGTTGCACTACCTTTCCTTCCTGAATCTAATAATACTTTGATTTTTTTAAGCTACCTCTTTATGTTGAGCTTTTTTGTCAATTTTTTATTTAATTGATTTTTAGGAAACTACAAGATACTTCCTTTTTTTATTTATGTGGGAATCCATGACTTAGACTATGAGGAGTCCTTCTGTTTGAAGTTTTTCTTAAAGGCCTTTTAAATTTACTTAGACTTAAGCTTTTGAAGGAGCAGAATAATTATACACTTAAAACATGGGCTCTCCTGTGTGCACTGTTTGCTTTTAGATGGGCTAGAAAGCCCTTAATTTTATACTAACCTCAGTTGAGGACTTGACTTTTGGGGGGCAATAAAAAGTTTTGAGTTGGAGTTTTAATCAGTTTAATTTATTGTCAGGTAAAGCTTTTAGTTACTGATTCTGGTATTGAAAGAAAAAAAAAAACACTTGAGGAAAAACACTGCTGCTTTCTTCCAGATACCACTCTTCCCTCTCTCACCTCGTGCCATCCCCCACCTCACAGTGGTCTCCAGTTCCTTGGCTGCATGTTAATGCTCAGTCCCTTCAGCATGGCAGCAGGCAGCACAGGAGATTGGGATCAGGTTGTTGTGCTTGCTGTTCTTTCACTGATCCTCACTTCTTACTCAGCTGCTCTTGTGTGGATTTCTTCATCAGCCACAATCCCTTTAGGTCGTAGCTCCTCCTGAATCTGCTGTCAGCCTCTGCTCAGGCTATGATTTTCCTTTGGCATTTCTCCTGCTCAGCTGTCTCTCCTTTCTGCTCCTCTTGTGCTGGCATGGTCTTACCCTTTTTTCCTCCTACTGCTATAGCACTGTAATCTCTCTTTCTTGGCATTTACTGCCCTTTCTTAAACATGCTTTTGCAGTGCCAGAAACTGCTCCGAAGTGTTGGAGTGCAGTGGGTCAGTGCCCACTGTGCCCAAGAGGCAGTGGACACTAACTGAAACACAGGAGGATCCATCTGAACGTAGGGAAGCACTTTTTTACTCTAAGGGTGACTGGGCACTGGCACAGGTTGCCTGGAGAGGTTGTGGACTTTCCTTGCTTAGAGATATTCAGAAGCCATCTGGACATAGTCCTAGGTAGCCTGCTTTAGTAGGTGGCCCTGCTTGAGCAGGGGGGTTGGACTGGTTGACCTCCAGAGGTCCTTTCCGACCTCAGCCATTCTGTGATTTCTGTGCTGTGTTGCTGAGTTGGCTGGGAGCAGCACAGGGCAGTCCCTGGTCTCTTCCCACACAAGGCACCCTGCAGCCCCCTCACCCCTGACAGTTATGCTCAATACATGACTGTACAGGGTTTTCTTGCAAATCAAGTCCTTACAGTTTGGGCTGGCAGTTTTTGTGAGTGGTAGTTGGTACTGTATTCCCTTTCTGTGTTTCTGTTGTCTTAGGTCAAGTAAATGAAACTCCTAAGGATATAATCATACATTTATAGCCAAGTTCTCTGTCTGGTTACATTTGCATCCCTGCTGATTTCAGAAGACAGAACTTAGATCTCCACTTGACCAGAGGAGCAGCCAAAGGGGTGAACTTCTTTTCTTTCTGCTTAGCCATTCATCATTATGAAAACAAATATTTGTATAGTCTCTATATCCTGTAGACTTTGTATTGTTTCCTCATGCCAGCTTAATTGAACCAACAATCAAAAGTCCTTGCCAGCTGAGAGTTGAGTTAAGGGGGAAAGTGGGAATAGGGGGGAATAGATTCACTGTTTCAAACAAAAATGAAGTTGTGCATAGCTGGTGTGTGTATTTTTAGATATTTAATTTGGATTACTTGAATACTGAGTGTTATGAGCCTTCCCACGTTAAAATGAGGACTGATATATTTCAGAAGTACTTTTTCTTTAACTGTATTAGTGTGCTGTTGTTAACTCTTAGTTGTACTGCTGAAGAGTTGGGAATTTAGAATACTTGATCTGAGAAGTCACAACTAAAGACAGCATAAGCTTTTCCACAGTAGACCTTTTGTGGTGGTATATTCATATGTTCTGTGAACAGCTGTTGGATCCATCTTTTTAAGATGTTCTTTGCCATAGGTAAGGGGCCATAACAAATATTGAAATATTCAGAAGAATTGCACTTATCTATTCTGTTTTCTTAATGTATTTCCGATGCGTACTGCCTTATCTGTATGTACTGTACTTCACTGGAGGTATGAAAGGTAAATATTAGGTTCTTAACTTATAAAATGTACATGAGTTTTAAAAATAATTCTGTAATACTACTAAGAGGGTGGTGGTGGTAAGCCCGGGTGAATTTAGTCAAAAGTTAGTATGGTGGTCTTTTACATTCTCACTTAATTTCTGAATGATTTTGATCATTTGAAATATATTTTTTTCTTTTAAGATTTTTGTAGAGGCTAACCTATGTTAGTAAGCCAACTTTAGGTGATTTGTAACAGCTCTGATACTGCCTCTGACTCATACAGTTCATACAATGTCTTTGTAACTTATTTTGTGCCTTTTTTCCCCTGACACAATCTCTCAATAAAAACAAGCTCTTTTGCAACACTGCAAACCTATTTTATTGTACTGTTTTGTGTGGTTTTTTCTTTTTTACTTGCCTGACCCTCTTGTTTTGTTTTCTGGAGGGGGCTGAAGCTCTCATAATAGAATAGATATTTATAACAGACTCTGCAGAAGAAAATTGACAAGGTGGAAAGCAGGTCATTTTGCAATGGCAGTGCTACAAAGCGCCTGGGAAACTGGGACTGTCAGTACTAATCAATATATTCCACCATATCTATCACAAATAATTTCTAACAAAAACCGGCACCAGTGGAATGTGAGAATCAATTTACTACTGGCTTCAGTTGTGCTGATTGATGTTGAAAGACTGGAAACACTTTGGGGGGTGTAGCATAGCAAAATGTCTGTGGTGGTGTTGCTGACATTGGTACTGGGGGAGTTCCTACTGACACTAGTTGGCACTTAGTGCCCCTTCTTTAAAGTGTTATGCAAATGCACAAAAACATAGTCCCTGTCATCAGGGCTTCTGCCTAAAAGTCTTGGCAGAGAATGGCATAATTTGAACATCTGTCTTCATTACCTGGAAATGAGGTGATAAAGAGCTTGACTTCATTTCCTGTCCCCTGTCCAGTGACAAAGGAAATATTTTCTGTATCTGGAAAAAGTGACTGGGGGAAATAGGGATCTGTGCTCTATTTTAAACTGTTGGGTACCAGAGCTTTCATACCTCTGTATATGCTTAAAAAAAAAGTAAAGATTCTCCTTGAATAGCTAGTCCCTTGAGCAGGTGCAAAAGCACTTTGTCTATCAGTATTTTAAGGTACACACACTAAAGAAGGCAGGTGGTCTACATGATAGATAATATTACCAGACCTTGTGTTATGTTACATTTTACTCTTCCTCAACATGGAGCCAAGAAGAATAATCCAGACAGCCTCCCTATTCATGCTTCTTGGGCACGGACCACTGCAAAAGTCATCCTTTGCTCTTGTATTGCTTACCGCAAAAGAAAAATGCAGCCATCTTGAGTATCTCTTCTGATTAATATCTCATGCTTTCTAGAATCTCCTGAATCTTTAAATGATGTGTATTGGAGTCTTTTGAACTCCCAAGTGCTTTCATCAGCAGCCTTTCTGGAACGAGTAATTAGAATATATGGAGCATACACCAGCATCCAAAATCACTTGTATGGTTCATCCCTTGAACTAAAGTTACCAGACAAAGGGCATCTCTTGTTCCTGATTCCTGTGAGCCTTGCTCTTATTTCTGGTACTTGAGATAGTTAAGATTTTACTTTAGTTTTCATTTTTGCTGCTGTTTCACCATGAGGGTGAAGACTGCAGGCCCATTTTTTCCAGATGTGTCTGGTTATATGCTCAGCATAGTTCCACCCCTAGCCATTCAAATTTGTTGTTCCCTCCTCTCTAATACGTTTCAGCTACATGCTATGAGGAGCTACTGGCCTGAAAGACTTTGTTGGTTGTTGTCTAGGTGAGGATAAGGAATGCTTCTGTGATGAGCTGCTGGGTATGGCTGTATGATCTGCCATACCCAAGGGCTGGTTTACATTGATGCACCTTTCTTTTGAAACCATGTTAACTTGGGTGGCTCTTAAATGTAGCTTTGCTTGCCTGTGCTTTGTCTGGCAGCTGGTTGTACCTTGCTGTAACTGGAGTCTGTTTGACTACCAAGCCATTGCATTGTATGTTCTCTTGGGCCAAGATAAGGAAAAATGGGGTGAGAGACCAAGAATGGGGGAAGGGGCCGCAAATTACATATGGGAAGGACTATGGTTCATGTGGCTGTGAGATTTTGTTGTTTTTGTGATGCTTTTGCTGTCCCTAATTTTTCACACTGACAAGAGGAAGACACCCCTGGAAGCCATCCAGATGGGAGGTGTGGAACTTTCCCCTTGAAAGAAGGGGCATTGAGAAATGTGCTTGTTCCTTGCCAATAACAGCCAGTGCTGGTGTTGGGGTGCCAGGAGTAAGCATTGCCTACCAGCTACCAAGCAGCTATTGCACCAAATCCAAACTGTGCTAGGCTCAAATTTAATCAAAGTTACCTTACTTCTACTGGACTTGTAGACTATGTCCAAGCAGTGCGCTTCTGAGAGAGATTCAACTCTACTTTTTCCAGTGTTGTCGTCTTGCATCTTGTTGGTTACACAGAGACAGGACAAATATTTGTGGTTAAATTATCTCTGTATTGGTGAATAGAAGTCTCTAATCCTGATCAATTACTTAAGAGCACCTTCAGTGAACAATTCTTTCTGGGTGGTGGAAACCTCAACTACTTGATCAAGCATGGTAACACCAGGTAATATAATGTCATACTTGGAAAAGTCGTTCTTAGGTTGCTTATTCTTGCCATTTCTATTTCTAGTAAAGATTACAAAGATGCAGCTGATCAGATTTACCTCCATCTTGGGGAGGCAGGAGTTAATATGCACCAGCAAAATTGTGGTCTCCCTCTTGATTTCATTTTGCCTTCCACCCTTCTGCCCCTGAAAGGTAGCTAAAATATGACAAATCTGTTCTGCAGCTGAAAGTGGGCAATTTTGTTCATTTCTCTGCACTTTGTTTAATTCATGCAGTAGGCAAAACTACAATGGGGAATGTCGTGAGGACTCAACTGAAGGGGAGGCTGACTGATCTGTGCAGATGGGATTACTTGGCAGTTTGCAAGTTCAGAAACAATTTAAAATCTAGTTCAGCTTTGTTTTGATTCAGATACGGTTTGAGCCATGGCCCAGTTCCCAAACCTGGAGTGCTCTAATATGTTTTTTTATTTACTATTTTTTTAGGATTGTTGTTAGCTCTCAGGTGCTGTATATTGCAGTGTGAGACTCCTCATCCCTAACCTGTCTTCCAGCTGCTCTGCTTACCAGCCATGCTAGGATAAGGTGATGGCGTCGCTAACGTCATGACGGAGCTGTTTGCTGGGTGTGCTTAACATAAGCAGAGAAAGAAGCATACACAGCACACAGGCGCTTTGTACAAGTAAAATCTACTGATAAAGGAAGCTGTTCAGTGTACGGTAATTCCTCTCTTCATCAGCTGCTGCTTCTTCCAAGAGCTTCTGCAAAGCTTTGTCACCCCCCAAAGTTATTAGTAGTACTTGGATTTGGTAGAAATTCTCTACCTCGTTTTGGATGGTGGACACACCAAATAGTAGCAACTACCTCTGCGCAAGTCCTAGCAATTGACAATTTCTCGCTCTTCCCCAAATATGAGGTGCTATTTTCCAAACTCTGGGCTTAAGTAGAAGTAGAAGCTGTCAGAGGAAGTACTCCATCTACAGTTGCATCAAGGAGCCAAATGCAGGTCAGTGAAGAGCTCCCTTGTGTGACAGGAGGAAGTGGGGCTCCATCCTTCAGTGTACCTGTACTGCCTTTTGTGAAGATCTCCCCTGCCAGCTTGAGTCTGCAATGCTACATTTATTATTTTTTTTTACAGTGCTTGTTTCTTGTTCTGCAGTCACCCTTGTTTTTCTGTAATAGTGGAAGTGGCTACTTGTACTTCACATACTGGGTTTTTTACTCTGATTTTAAACCTGTGTCAAGGCACCTCACCAGCTGTGTTGCATATCCTGACCCATGGATGCATTTGCGGTAGGTACCAAATACCCACCCTGCTGTTTGTTGGTTCTTAAATAGCAGTGGGAGTCTTGTGCTTGCACAGGCCATATTCTGATTGAGTCAAGCTCTCTTTCTGGTTTGTTTGATATTCACTTTGAAATGTTTGATTAACACCTTGTTAAAGGAAGTGGAGAAAAATCCTCTCGAGCCACTGCAGGCCCTGTCAACACGTACAGTACCAATGCAGTGATTAGGACAGAACCTTTGAATGCTACAGCTGAAATTGGCACCAGCTCTGGGTAAGTTGCTTTTTCTCACCAAAGTTTGTTGCTTTCTTGAACCCTTCTCTCCCCACTCCCTTCTATAAAATGGAGCCAGTGCAAGTTAGCCAGTTATGTTCAGTTACGTTCGCCAGGGTTTTATGTTCAATTAGTGTTTATAATGATAATGCTGGGCAGGGTGCGTCTCTGTTAAAATTGGCATGAAGATGTCATAGAGAAACTCAAAATCCCTAGAAAATTAATTTTTAATGCTTCGATCCTTACACGGTACATAGGGATGGCATCGCTTTCAGGAACAGTATGCATAAGGGCAGGAGAAAGCAGTGCTTGCACAGTGGCCTCTTCTCAGGAATATTGGGTTGTTTGAATTGAGGGTCCGTTACCTTCTCTAAAACTTTGAATTACAGCTGTGGCCATTTGGTCTTTTTCTCTGCTGGCCTTTGGTTTGTATAGAGCACAGGGAATGGAGTAGAAGTTCACACAGATGAGATTTGTTGTCCCTGTTAGCAGGAACTGGACTGAATGACCCTGTGCTCTTATGAATGCTCTTCCTCTTCCCTTCCATCCCAAACTCAGCATAGGGGAGAAGCAGCCCTGCCCTCTCCTACCAGACAACTGGTAGCTTTATTCAACTTGTTTCCCCTCCTACGTACACACACACACTTACGCATCTGCCTGCCCTCCCCTACCTCCATGAAAGCCCGAGGAGCAAAGAGATGGCTTGCTCCTTCATGCATTAGCCTGGCCAAGCAACTTGTTCTCCATATTTCCAGTGCTTTTATTCCTGGATTGTTTCTCCTCCCCCCACTCCTGCTTTCAGTGCCCTGAATCTGCATTTAACTAGTTCTAGCATTAAATATCTACCCTGTGTCCTATTACTGCCTGGAGCAGAGGCAGCACAAATGATTGACCCTCTCCCTTTGGCAATTTGGCTTTGACTGTGCAAAACAGCCAATAAAGTGGAAAGGGCTGGGCAGCTGATTATGGGGATTAGCTTGAAGCTGTATAGTTTCATGGTCTAAAATAGAGGAGGAAGTGTTTGCTTGAAGAATGCAATTGCATTCCTCCTCCTTTCTCCTGCTGCCTGCTGTTGATGATGACAAGTTTTTAGAAGTTGCCAACTAAAAGAATAGCATACGTATTTGCCAGACACAGCTTGAACTGTTAGCTCATTTTCTAGTGACTGAAGCTGGAGTGTGTAGCAACGCAGGTCATGATCTGATCTGTCTAGAAATTCTCTGAAAAGACTTGACTGAAGCCTCTGTTGAGATTCCCTCTCAGACAAGGCTGGTTCTCACTAGTTTGTCTGCTGAATCTCTTGATCTGCTTTGTGATACGTATATCACACTTCTAATAGAGTCTCTTTTTCTCACTTCTGCTGGTGCTCTCATTCTTGTCTGTATAGTAATTGTTCCCTCATGGCAATTGCTTCCCTCAGGGCCCTCACACGATTGAGTCTCAATGATTCTCTCTTCTCCTCCTTTCTTCCCACCCAAAGCATGCAGTCGTCTGGCCCTTTCCCTGTGCTTTTCTTGAGGCAATTCTACAGGTATACTGACAAAATCTTCCTTTATCCTGTTTGCTTCTTCAGCTTCTCTTTTCCATCCTCTCCTTAATGCCGTGTTAGCCTCGGAACACAACACAGCATCCACATTGACCTATCCTAGGGATTGCCTATTAGTTGTAAGTTTGATATCTATTACCTGTGTGTATGAGACGACACAAGCTGAGAATTTTGATCAGACAGCTTTTACAGTAGATTGGCCATACCGCTAACTAAGATCGTACAAAACCAGAGCTGCTTTAATGAGGTTCAAACTCTTGCAGAATGTGGTTGTCCAGCTTTCTTCACTCTTGGTTGGTTGGTTGATTTTAATCTCACTCCCCTCCCATATAAATGTATCTCCCAGCACTCAGAAGTACCTCCCAAGGACTAGGCTCTTTGGGCCTGGAGACCCTTCTCAGCTGCTTGCTGAAGCTGACCTGTTTGTTCTGCAATAATTACATTTTCATCAAGAGTAAGCAATAGATCTTATGGGTATATATCTGTCACTGGCCTGTGAGATATGAGACCTAGTTTCTAGTTCTGGCTCCAATGCACGCTTGTACGTGGTTTTTTTTACTAGTCAGTCACTGGATGAAGCACATAAACAGGGATGCCAGTCTGAGTCTTCTCTCTCCCAAATGAGTTTGTGTTGGAGTGACTATTTTCACTTAGCACTGGTGATTTATTCAATTTGTCTCAAACTGCCATAGACTGAAGCAATAAGTTCTATATCGGGTCAATTTGGACACAACAGCGAAGTGTAAAAATAATACAAGCTAACATTGTTTGTGCTCTGGAGGGCAGCCACGGGGAAAAATACCAGCTCCTGGAAATGCTGTGATCCAGTCTGATTCAGCCCCTCATATAGATGGAACATCATTGCAAGCGTGCTCCTTGTTTTGGCTCTTGTAAATCTCGGCTGTGGTCTGTCTGTCCCAGAGTTATTGTACCTTTAGATTTAAAGTCCCTTTTTTGACAGCTGAAAATAATCAGTCTACCAAGAGCTGAGCAAACCTATGCTGAGATCAAAAAAGAGGCAGCTTTTTCTCACCTGCCAAGACTTCCAGTGCTAAATGTTTTTCCAGTTGCACCGTGTTCTGCCAAGCATCATGTTTTCTCCAGATGCCGTTCTTGTAACCATGTGTTTAAATCAGTGAGACCTTCTTGGTATTATTTCCTTTTTGGCATTCAGGCCATTTACCTCAGCATATAAATAAAAGTGCTGGAAGGCTCCTGTTTTTGTCAATGTTAGCCACAGGCAGTTTTTCAAGATAGTGCAACATCCCAATTGAAACAACAGATCAGTGGTTGTAGTTTAGTGATGGATAAAACATAGAGAAGAAAAATATCCTTTGCAGATGCTTGGATATGGTCTAATGAAATATTTTATGTTAAAATCATGATGCACTAAACTTGTACTATTTCAGTGAACTTCCAGAGGACAATACATGGATTTAGAACTCAAAAAGCCCATTTTCGTGCCCAACATCTCAGTCAACTCTCCTGGGAACCTCAGAGCTGATGCAGCCAGAGCTCCCAGGTTCCTGCCCCCCTGCCACTCTCTGAGCTGTCCATTATGAACTTGGAAATTTCCAGAATAGCTCACCATACTGGGTGCCAGTGATCTTGGCAATACTAGGAGCACTGCTATATGATTTATGTTTTCTATCCAGTGGCTTGCTTCTTAACAACGGCTGCAAAACTGACTGCATTCTTGTGAATTTGCTAGTCGAAGCTGGTCAGTGGTGGGTAGCAGCATCGTAATCTTGGCATTTCTCATAATTTGCTGCATCCTCAACTAGTGACAACAGAGTGATCACTCTCATTGGAAATGCTACTCTGTAGCATGAAAAGATTCAGGTTGTAAATAATTTTGGATTTCAAAACTCTTCCCAGGTTGAGAGAACTCATTTCTAGCAAAAGCTATCTGCCTTTTTCTGACATGTCCAGTCACAAATGGAAAAAAGATATCAGGCTTGATAAACCACTGGATGTGATCCAATACTATACTTAGTTTGGAAAGGATATAAACCTTCAATTTACTTGATATGAAGTGCAGGCCCAAGGCTAGAGTGAGAACGTGTGGCGGTGAGAACAAGCAGCATAGGCATTTGGAGCATTTCTGAGCCTGCCAAGTATTGATCGGTGAGGGGTGGGAATGAGTGGAGAAGCATTTCAATTTGGCATCCATATGTGATTCTGACGCTGTCACAGTGAATTAGCAGTGCTTTCTTTTCCCTGTAGTCCATCACAGGCTTTTGTCATTGAAGCATCCCCTTTGCCCATATCTACTTGTTAAAAGACAAAATGAAAAAACCCAAATAAAGTCACAGAACTTGTGCCCCCCAAAAAGCCTGATTATGTTATGCTGGTATCCTCTGAATGGAGACTCTGAATGGCACTGAACCATCACTGCTAAAGTCTGTTACAGCATAAATGTTGTAGGGGATTCAAGCTACAATTACTCATTTTGTACAGTCGCTTAATCCACTAATGGGGAGAAATGGGGCAACAGTTAAAGAAGGCAAGAGAACTGTCAGAGATTATTAAATCTACTGGGATGATTTGTTTTGGTAGTCTCTCTTGACCCAAGTACATGCTTCAGCTAATGCAACAGACCTAATGCCTCTGGTAATTAGAGCAAGAAGTGATGGGTCATCATTAGCAACTGCAAATTAAGGGTTGTATTTCATCTGGAAGACAGCATCTTCAACTCTGCTTATTTGTTGCCACTGCAGATAATCTGTGAGTCACAAGTGGTACATTGGACTGACTCATTTGTGTGATTTAGTAGTGGCTTCTTATTACATGCTTACTGTTCCATACCAGTAGTTTTTCTAAATAGTTGCCAGGTAGAAAATGCTACAATATTGGACTCCCCATACAGTTAATACTACTGCTCTTATTTACATGATGTTGGTGATTTTTTTATTGTTGTACTGTTCACAGTTCAGATGATTTTTGATTGTAGGTTTGAAATACATTTGCCATATCTATGAAACTGAAGAATGAAGAAAGGAAAGCCAGGCAAGCATGGAAAGCATCAGTAATTGGCAGCTTCAGAAGATACAAGAGCCAATCTAATACCATTCGAGGTACATATTCACAGAATACTTTTATGTGGGTTTCACAGATCCACAATCATATTCAGTTCTGGATATTGCCAAAGGCATGAATGAAGATGATATATCACAAATTCAGTATTTTTGCAGATACTAGGAAATCCCTAAATACTCTTAGAAGAATACTTATAACCAAATGAAGACACATTACAAAGGAAATTAGCCACAAACTGAACTTCATTACAAGGTGCTATGAGATGGGCACTGAAATAAAGCAAATGGGGGGATATAATATAGCTGAATCATTTCAGATGAACTTATGACTTGAGAAGACGAAGATACTGAAGTGTGTGTCTTGAAAATTCTTGAGAACAGCTGGATAAATCAATGGATCATGGATGCTCATCAAGCAGAATCTGGGGGACTGTGGTCAACTAGCTATGTAAGTGATGCTGTTAACCTCCTGAGGGATGCACAAGAGGGAAGGAAGGTTGCAGTGCCCTCAGCAAGAACTGTCTGAAGGTCAGCCTCCCTCTCAGAAATATGCCCAGGCCCCAATGGGGGCTTAAGTCTCTTTCAAAAAGCAAGAGAAAAGAAAGGGATTCAGCCGTGTCAGAAAGGTAGCCATTCTCAGTGCAGATGGGAATCTCCTTAGAAACAAGTCTATTTGGGGAATTTACTTCATTAAATTAACAAAGCTCAAAAGCTCTTTACAGGGCTCAGATCCATGATACCTGATGGATTGTGAGTTAACTAGAACTGAAGAGGCCTTTTCTGCTTGCATCTTCATGTTGTTGCCTGGCTTCAGCAGGGTGCTTTGTATCTCCATGAAGCAGTCGTGAGCTTTTCCTGTCCGTTCAGTCCATGGCTGGCTTGGCTGTCAGGCTCCCCTCACACACTTGGGAGAGCTGGATGGGAGCATATGGCCCCGGCTGATACTCTGTGAAGGCACACTTCTGTAGCAGGTCATGGATTCCCCTGTTTCAGGGAGTGTTATCAGTGTGTAAGCTGCTCAAAAAGCAACAGTTAGCAAACGTTCTCCTTCAAAGAACAAAATATGCTTGGTCCTGGAGAAAGGAGGAGAGTCTAAGTGCCAAGAAGGGTGTTCTTTCCTCTATGCTTCTTGAAGAGTGAGGAATGAGAAATAACTGCCTTTCTTCACTCTTGCTGGTGTGCCCGGGGCATTACGTTTTTGTAGGTTCAGAGGAAACATTTTCTTGGGAGATTGTATTTATTAGCCTTTGGAGCTTGGGTCCATCTCGGGTTTTCTCCATTTGTAATCTTACTTTTCTATGCAAGCACTGTGAGGATAGATGCTCCCTGAGAAGGACCAACCTGGAGCATGGGTTTGCTTCTGTAGTTTTCATGGTTAATTGGAGGAAAAACAAAATGCAACTTGGAAATCTTGAGCTTTGAATGGGGTGGGCTGCAAAATCCATGACTACTGGCTGAGGATAGATGAAGGTTTCACTGCAACAACACTGCATCAGTTCAGCAGATCGTGCTGGAGGAGCCTGGATTCCTCCCGCCTTGGGTCTACGTCCTCTTTTATCTCTGCAGATGTTTCTGTCTCTGCACTTCTCTTTCTCTTTCTTCCTTCTGATGCAGGTTTTTTCCCCACAGTAATATTCCCCCCTCACACAGGGCCATCTGCCTCTACTTTTCTCCTGTGTTCTGTGCTATCTGGTCCTCATGTAACAAATGAGAATCCCTGTGATGTCCGTTTCCCGCAGTGAGGTCTGGCTGCTGGCTGCCATACCACCATGCTGCTTTTCCCTTTACAGAAGGGCCTATTGCTACTCTAACTAGTCCTGTGTTTTGCTGCTGATGTAAGGGCCTATCAGTTGCAGTATTTTCTGTCAGTCAAATAGCACTTTTCTCATCCTATAAGTAGCATAATAAAATCCACAGGCACTCGGTGCAAGTTGTCCATCTGCTACAATCTCTTGCATCCAATTCTTGTAACTGCCTTTCTCCTCCTTTCTTTGGATTCACTGAAGTCCAAGGAAATGATGAAGCAGCAAATTCTTCCAGCTGGAGCAAGAAGATTTTGGAATTGAGAAGAACCTGTGTTTGATGTTACATTTGATACTGGATTTCTTGTGGCTTTTTCCTCAGCCATCTCCCCTTGTACCTTCTTAACAGTGATGGTAAGGGGGAGTTATTTATTCTCTTCAGATGGCAGGAGCAGGCAGGAACTGTTGCTCAGATCCTTGGACTAGAACTTAAATATGCTTGAGCATGAAACAAAGAGACAGTCATTGTCCAAGGCTTTATGCCACCTTCCCTCATTATGAGGAGGGGGAGCCAGAGACATCCGACCCTCTTGGAAGAGTGCTTCCCAATACAAAAAGGCTTATAAACATAAGGTGTTCTACTGTGTGCAAGACAAATGACCAAAACCATGTTCTCCATCTGTCTGCCAGAACCTGTGCCTCTGGACGGCTGTCATGAGGAAAGACCTCACAAGTGGAAGAAAGTGAGACCCTTAATCTCCCCTTGCTTCCTAATACATATCTGAGGTTCTGGGTATTAAAGTAATGTATGGTCGTGGTAAGGAAATTGTCTTCTGTATGTACACCTAGCTCCCTGAGGGAGCACAAGGGAGTTAATGTTTTAGGGACACACTTTTAACAAAATCTGACCATCCAAAGGCTCATTCTCCTCCCTTGCACACTCTGCTTGGACTTAATCCCATCCAGCCTGCCCCTACAAGTCCTTCCTAACCTATTTTTCCACTCACCTTCTTTCAGATCCTGCCTTTTGTCTGGCTTCTCCAGCAGAGCTCCCATACACTGAAAGATAGCCAGTAAGTCTTGAAATGAGCAAGGATGAGGTATGGTTCCCTAAAAATTGCATGGCTCTTCTTTTCCAGTGCTCAACACCCATAGAAGCTGGTTTGTGAAGTAAATGCCTACATGTCTTTGTGAAGGAGTCCCCAAATGCCCGACAAAAAGTCAAAGGCAGATGCCTGGGAGGCACAGAGAAGGGTTTGATTTGTACATTCCGGGGAATCAGATGTCCTGCAGGTATTGATACTCCATTAATGTACTTAGTATTTGACTGTTAATAAGGAACATTATGAAGGATAACTTGCAACAACAGCGTCTGCCCTGAGGTAGTACCCAGTGCTTACCCAAGTGCTGCCTTTTGCCAGGTGCTGTAGAGGTAATAAATCAGTCAAGGGACATCAAAGTTCAGTTTCCAGAGGGAAATAATGATTTTACTCAGAAGTGGAGTATGCCTACCTTAATAAGGGACACATAGCAGCATGGGATCTCATCTCTATACTCTGTCACTCCCTTCCATGTGCTGATGCACCCTTTTTTCTAAAAGCCACCAACCCTCACTGGATCAATGAGGCCTGATCAATTGTTTTTCCCTCTGAATTGTCCATATGGGGTTGTTAGCTGAGCTGCTGGCAGAAAAAGAGAGACAGTTTTCTGTCTGTTTACTGTAAAGAAGGCAAAGCAAACTACAGGAAGGGACAGGCTGCGGGATATTTACTGTCAATACAGCCAGAGAGAGAGAGGAGATATAAGGAGAGGGGAGGAGAGGGGAACAGCGGCTGCAGACTGCAACCCAAATGAATGATCTGAGTGTAAAAATACCCATGCAGTTTCAGAAGGAAAGTGGGTGGATTGAAGTCAACAAGGGATAGCTGAGTGTTTAACAAATGGTTTTGTGAAGGGCTAGGGAAGCAGGGAAGTACTTGTGGCACACAGAATAATAATGCTGTGCACGAGCATACTGAATCTGCAGTGCAATCTGAAAGGCACTTCCAGATCTGCCCTGAGACAGAGCAGTAGCTGGGATATTTTTGTGTCTGCCTGCAT
This sequence comes from Gorsachius magnificus, assembly GCA_034008185.1. NCBI lineage: Eukaryota > Metazoa > Chordata > Aves > Pelecaniformes > Ardeidae > Gorsachius > Gorsachius magnificus. Next base: position 129,453,280 of record CM067081.1, read on the forward strand.
GCAAGACCCACCATTTAAAAGTAATAAGATGAATAATGATGATTGAACTTAGAAAATAATAATTGGAGCTAGTTTTCCAAAGCAGCTGGATGTCACCATTGTAACTCAGACCAGAAATTTTTTTTTTTTTTTACAAATAGGCATACTTCCTTGCTTCTCTCTCCTCTTCTTCATCCACAGAGGAATTAGGTGACCTGAGCTTCACAGAGCAGGAAGGCTCTGTGCAGCTCTGAGTGCCCCTCTACTTCCAGAGGCAGGTGAACGAGTGAAGAGTGAATTCACACTTTAGAGAGCAGCGAAGACCATCTTGCCATGAAACCATTCACAGATGAAGATGTAGAAATCTACATCCAGAGCAAGGTAAGGCTTTATCTGTCCAGATTTTCTGTCTCCCACACTAGGTGTTGATTCTGAAGGGTGCCAAGCTTGACAGTTAGTTACTTGCCTGCTGTCTTCATTTCTGAGACAAGACTGGGTGAAGTTTCATGAGAACTGTATTTCTAATGAGATTCTAGGTTTCTGTTGCAGAATGTTATCAGGGATCTCAGCTGGTAGCCTAATTTTTCAAGGTGCTTGTCCTCTTCTTCAGATGTCCTGAATTTTTGCTCCCAGTCTGGAATTGCAGATGTGAGACTAGCTATAACAGCCAGCATTTAGTCTAAGGAAATGTCCTTGCCTCTCTCATTGTCCAGTGGTCTTGGCTTGACAGAAACAAGACCAAAACCACACCAGGGGTTGCTTCTAAAAAAGATGCATGTAGGAACTAGAGAGAGAGAGAGATTGTTAGAATTCACCCATCAGTCTGTTACCTCAGCTAAGGAAACTTCTCTATATACCATGATTAAAATAACATGCCTCATTAGCACATGCAGGCTGGAACATTTTCTATTTTATGAGATATTCCAGCACTTGGGTTTTTTTCCCCATTATGAAATGAAGTAAAACAGAATAAAATCATGAATGAAACAATACTGTTTAATAAAAGTAGCTCTAAGTCAGCCATAACATTTTTTTTAAACTGATATGTTTCGTCACAGTGCTTAGCTAGTTCCTATTTTATAGTCTACTTTCCCCAACAAAATGCAAGACGCCGAAGTGAAAAATAGAAATAGAAAACTCTAAGGCTTTCTTTTCTGTAAAGGATGAAATAATCTAGTACCATGAAGGGGCTGGTAAGAAAGGTTTGTTTTCTCTATGGAAACATTTTGGTGACAAGTAGGTGTATTTCCGTAAGAACTTTCATCTTCAGCCATGCAGTGGTGTGCACTGGAAAATAATTCCATTGGAATCTTTTCAGTGAGCTATAATAGTGAGCGCTTCTCTGAAGACTTATAAAGCAGAGCTACAAAGGAGGGAACAGAGGGAAGCCATGCACAGGAAGATGCTCATATGACTGCCATAAATACAGCGAACAGAAACAGAGTGTAGTTAAGTGAGGCTCATAGTTGGTGATATTTTAGGTTCTACTGAAAGTCTGTTTTCTAGCAGCCCTCCAGCTCTCATGGATTCCTAGTTGCTGCCTGCTCCTGAGTCTCCTGTCCAAGTGAGGCTGCCTAACCTTCAGGAAGCCACAGTTCTGTCAGTAAAATGCTGCCTGTTTTTGAAAATAGGTCAACCACCTGGTGCAATGAATCTCTTTGATACCAAAGATTTCTTCCTTAAGCTACTCAGCAAAGGGAACTCAAGTGCATAGGGATGTGACTGGGTAAATAAGAACAAATGTAAATGTTCTTAACAATCCCCAGTAAATCTCAGTCCTGTTTCCCTCCTCCACACTAAAATGTTAATAGACCTTGTTCTGTTTCTGTGCATTTGTTTCAGCATGATTTCCAAAGTTAAGACCTGGTAAGGCGAATGCCAGTAGGTGGTAGAAGTGGCTGTCCAACAAAGAACTCATTCTGTCTCTTCTCACAACATGTCCATGCTGGTGCTAAAGACACCTTAGATAAATGCCTTGGCTCCTCAGCAGCTGCATTCACTCACTCATGTTCTGTCTTCTGATTTGTATGCCTTCCCTTCTGTAGGAAGGCTATATCTTCCAACAGCATGATTAGGGAGCTAACTGTGGTTAGCGACAGCCAGCACCGTCTGTCACGTGCCCTTCATTCTTTTATCCCTGCCCCAGTAATGAGGAGTACACACAGAAAGAGGTGTTTAGTGATACCTCACTTAACAGGTTTTTTGAGAGTCTATACTCTCTTAAAGATTTCATGACAACTGCTGTAGCCTAGCCAGTAGGTGATGAAGGCACAGTTAAATGAGGCCAGACTGGGTTGGATGGATTCTCCCAGGATACTGGAAATGGCAGCAAGTGTTTCTAGCAGATGTCCCTTAGAGACAACGTGGCATAAGCAATGCGTACAGGGGCACTCTTAGACCTCCATTTGAGCTGACCTACAGTGATTGTATACTTTCAACAGAAAAAGTCTGGGGTTTGTGGCTAAAAGCTCTTATAAGCGGACAACTTTCTCTACTGCTCATACCATTTGCTTGTTGGAGAAACCATTAGGTGTCTTGTTGAGCAAGTCAAGCTTATTGGACTGCTTTAAGGAGTTCTTCTGGATGAGCAAAAACATGGTGGAGAAAACAACTATAGCTACAGATGGAGAAGTGCTGTGAATGAAAGCTGAGATGAGGAGGTGAAAATGAACGTGGGCTAAATTTTTTTAGTATAAATTTTCTTTAAAAAGTACATGTAAACTAGCTAAAACTGGACTCAGAACAAGGATGAATTGGAATGAGGAGGGTGGATTACTAGGGATAATAAAGGGTATTATATAAACAAAAGGGACTGTGTTGTTCGTATAGCAGAGAATCAGGATGTCAAGTGTAGATGAGAGGCCAGAGAAGAGAATATGATACTGCTGTCTGATGTATTTTCCACTTGCAAAAACTATTCAGGCATAGTAAAAATACCGTTAACTTTGTTGGCTGGGGGGAGGTGTTCAAACTCTGCTCATCTTCAAGTCCAGTGTTGGTCAATTGCTCTTCATTGGTTAACTGATCTTAAGCAAGCACTAGTCCTTTTTAATCCATTGTATGGTCCGTTGTGAAGAAGTAGAGCTATGTGTCACTTCCCAGGGCTTGGGGACACATTTCAATGCAGTATTTTGTCTGACAGTTTAGCATTTGACATAAAGGTGCCCAAATGGACTTCTAATGAAGTGCTTGTCAGTGGTATTTTCTAAAAGGGAGAAGAGTATTGCTTAGATGCTGAAGCAGATGCCAAGCAAGCAGGACACAGGAGCTTTAGAATAAAATCACAGAATGGTTTGGGTTGGAAGGGACCTTTAAAGATCACCTAGTCCACCTCCCCTGCCATGGGCAGGGACATCTTACACTAGATCAGATTGCTCAGAGCCCCATCCAGTCTGACTTTGAACACTTCCAGGGATGGGACATCCACAGTTTCTCTGGGCAACCTATTCCAGTGTCTCACCATCCTCATTGTAAAAAAATTTCTTCCTTCCGTATCCTTTTGCTTCATTTTGCTTTGGTCTTTGATAATAACAAATTACTATAGCAATTGTGTTTGACTGTGGCAATTATGCTTGATCATTCACTTTAGCCAAGCTGTTAATGATCTAAACACTCTTGTTTCCTGCCTGCAAATAGCCCAACTGAGGTTTTAGTTCTAGCTTCAGGTGGGTTTTAATTTTCTGATCTAGTCCTTTCAAACCTCTCATCTGTTTCTGAATTTTGTTCTTGCCTCCAAACAGTGAGATTTAGCAGAATATGATGAGGAAAAAGAAAAAACAAGAAGAAATTAAAGCAAGAATTTCAACCAAATGAGCTAAAGCATTAGTATGCAAAAAAGCACAGTAAATGGTCTATCTCACCCTGCATAGGTAATTCTGGATGAATAAGTAATTAGGAATATTTTCATGAACATCATTAGCAGTAGCTAGCTGAATTTCCTCCTCACTTTGGTAAAGGTGTAAGGATCTTTGGGAAATATTGAAATGTCCTTTGCTAACATGGTGCCTCCATGTTCCTCCTGTTGAATCTTCTTGTTCAGATTTTGAGCATCCCTTTATGCTCTATTCATTTTTAGTAATACGTTAAGGTTCAGGTTCATCTGCATTTTTCTGAGTTGTCCATACTTCGTCTCAGTCTTTCCAAGACTCAGACCTTCCACTGAAATAATTTTTAATAAATAATTATGCTTCTACTGCTGAATTGAAGGACTATGCATCAAGTCACACAAACACTTAGTCCCCAGTGGGACTAGCTGTGGAAAGATATCTTCTCACCATCTAGGAATGGACTCTCATCTGTACTTCAGATATGAAGACAGTATGGATACTTTCAACATCTTTTGTAGGCATCTAAATGCTAATGACAGGGTATCTGTAATTCTTGAAGTCTTGCCAGCTCTTCGAATGAGACATATCCTGGCTCTGAGAATGGCAAGTATGTGCTGGGGAGTAGTTGGGTATTCTTCATCAAAATGTGTAAAGAATGAAACTGTAGCTGGTTGAAAGAAAATTTATCTATGAAATTAATTCCTTCCCTTCCATCCAATGGTATTGGCGTAGAAATACTGATTAATGCTCGGAAGTCTTGAGTATTGGCCCTTCAATGTTCACAAGCAAAAGATCTGCTTCATGGTAAGTTGACTGTAACAGACAAGGAATGGTAAGTTTTACTACCAGTACAGCACAGGCACAAATGTTTCAGGATGCTTTAAGTCAATTTCCTGTTTTCTGCTGGATACAAAGACTGCAGATACCTGTAATATGAAGTGTCATCTTGGAACTGACAGGTGGAACAGCGCCATTATCTGGTTTCCAAAGCAGTGGAGGAGGTGCAGAAAATCATCCAGCAACTGACTGCGGAAATCAGCTATAAGGCCACGCGATTCCAGGCTATCTCCAACTCTGGCATTCACAATGAGAATATTAAGGTATGAAGAAGAGCTCTAGTGTACTCTCTGGCAACTTGTAGGTAGTCAGTAAGTGATTTCTCCATTCTATCAGTGTCTGTGTGGACGGGTACTTCATCCAAAACACCACAGATGATGCATCGACACATCACTGTGGAAGTTCTAGTGAGTGACTGGGTCATAGGGACTTACTCATGGACATCTTACAACTAGAGAAGCATCAGAGAGGGACGAGTAAATCGGGCAGAAACTCTTTTACAGCTGCTGCTTTTACAAAGAGAGTCTATTGCCAGAGCTGTCAATCTGCAAGCAGAAGCCAAAGCTCTTCTGGGAGACAGAAAGAAAAAACTTGTACAGCAGTAGCATAAGAAGAAAAAAATGCTCATGACTCATTTTTCACAGGTGGAAAACCTATCAACTCTCTAAAAAAAAGAAAAATAATCAAACCCCCTTTTTCCACTGTGAACATTAGAAAGCTCCTCCAGAAAAATACAGGCTTTTTTCTTGGTCATAGATTAGAACTTCTGTTTTACTGGGAAGAAATGTATTTTAGACCATCAAATACCGAAATAATAATGTTCTATCTCAGCTGTGACTGGAGAAGACTGGTTATTTCCTGTGACTACTTAACACAAGAATAACTAGCATAAGGATCTAAAACAGTCGCAGCAATGGCAACTTCGGATGAAAATGATCTTTCATCTGAAGTAGTTTACATACTCTAGCTACGTCAATCCTTACACTAAAATGCAGCCCATTATGGATCAAAACATACCAAACATGTAAAAGCATGAGTCAACTTTTGCAGCTGTCTAGGATTGAAAGGAGAGAACTCTGTGTGTATCAAGCTGCTGAAAGGATGTGGAGGCAGAATATAATCATCCAGTCCAAAATGTGTCTATTGCTCTGGGGACAAAAACATCCAGATTTATATCTTTTTATGGAATTTTGTGTATCCCAGGGCATGTGGCTTTGCCAGTAGGAATGACCACAGTGACGTAAAACAGTGCCACATCCTGGTCCATGTGTTCCTTAGTGCCATAGTCTGCCATCCTCCCCTTGTACTGGAACAAACCTGCTCGGCTAATGAAGTCTGATGAGACCAGGGTTCAGGGTAAAAATGCTGTTCTAGAGAACAAAGCAGAACAAAACCAAGGCAATCTGTGCCAAGCAGCAATTTGGTATTACTGTAGGCTGATCTGTATTACATCTGCTTAAAAGAAATCCCCCAAAATTATTTTCTTAAAAAGTAACAAATTTGTTATTCATATTTAACTGAACCCAGTGCTATAGATTTGTGGTAGTCACACTAGGAGGGCCTGGGTAATGTCCTGTAGGTATGGGGCAGCAAAGAATGGGTTAATAATTTTTTTTTTTTGCTTGGGATGTTCTGCTTCCAAAAAACAGAATCTCTAGTATCGCTGCTGACGTAAATCAACATAGAGGAAACTTGCGTCAAGGGAAAGCCAATGTATTAACTATTCTGTGTTTAATTTTGCAACATCTTTTGTCCTGTCAATTAAATTCACAGGGATTTTTCAGAACTTTCAGCTTCTGATTAAAAGGACTTAATTTAACACGGTGAGGGGGTCTAGATTTGTTGAGAAGCTACAAGCCTCCTTCTAAATATGTGGGGCTGGGTGGGGAATATAGAAGAAAAGTCTTTAGATATTCAATATTTTTCTGCAACCCAGGGCACAAAAAGTAAAAACCTCAAAATAAAATTCAAATAGACAAAATGGAATATTTTATTTTTAAAAATTTTAAGTGTTTGGTTTTAGTTGTGGTCCACCATTTTTGCAGCTGTCAGCTGTGTAGGGCTGATGTAAAGGCTGTGGAGGCTTCAGTAAGGTGTAATGAGCAGGTTAGTGTCCAGAATAATTACTGGTACAGCGCTGCCCGATGTCATTGCCAAGTGTTTAACTCTAATCATGGTGGGGTGGGAGATTTTCCTTTAACAAACAGGCTTGAAGGAAGCTTGTAGCTTTGCTCTGTGAATGAATGACGTGGCACATGCTTTCTCTCTGTTCTGTGTACTTCTTGTTTTCCTTTCTGCTTCTCTCAGGATCAGCCAGCTTTACTGGCCAAGTGGTCAGCTATGCTTCGGGGGAAGCGCCCATTCCACCCATCCATCCAGGTACAAAGCCACCTCATGCCTGCCGGTCCATGTGCCTGCTTCCTCCTTGCCCACCCTCTGCTCCAGACAACTTTACCCACTTAACAGATCCTCCTGTGACTATTTCATCCTCTCCACAAAAGACTTGCTTTTTCGCTGAAAGCATAAATATTTTATTTCTAACCTAATGCTTCTGCCTCCCTGGGATATCCTGGCCAGGATCACAAGAATGAGGTTGTATTTAATTCGCCCAGCATACTGCAGGCAGGTTTTTAATACAGCAGAATTGGCCATAAGTTACACACAGAGAATTTGAGGCTCTTGTTCAAGCCCGTGACTTGCTGGGACCCGTGGTCTGCATATGGCATGCAAGACCATCGTGTGACAGAGCACAGGTGCGGGACAGGGATTTGTTTAGGCCAAGAGGACAGCATATGCCCAGCTTTATAGCGCCATCCCCAGCCTTGTGATTTCTGGTGTTTCCTGGTAAGCCCCAGGTGGAGCAGCCTTGTGACTTGTATTTGAAGGCACTTGCATAACACCTGCAGCTCTTACCTCTAAACTCTGTTGGGTGCCAGTGCGTATGAGTCAGCATCTTGGTATGGGAAGGAATGGTTGCTACCTGCAAATGTGGCTGAGGCAGTGAGACAAACAGTTAACTGCATGATGGCCATTGTATTTTTCCCTTATGGAGCCTAGCACTTTGTTTCTGAGCTGCTCATAGGATTTCTCAGTCCCACCAAACCTGATTTGTGCAGGTCAGCGTGGCCTGCCATGTCTCCCAGTATCCTCCTGCCTTTAGGTGGTTTATATTGACAGAAGAAGGACTTTCTAGCGTTTCCTTTGCCATGTCTGTGCTTCTTGCCGGCCATTTCTGTGTTTTGAATCTCTTGACAGGTAGCAGAGAAGACTGGCTGCTCTCTATGGGAGAGGGAGCCCGGAAGTGAGCGTGACAACACGGCAGCGCCTGCCCCATGGTCCCTGGGGGAGGCAGACCTAGGGAGGGCAACTGGGGTCAACCAAGAGTTTGGATCATCAGGCAAGCCTGTGCTGATAAGACAGGTCTGAGGTCAAGCCAGGAGCACTCATTGGGGTCAGGATCAGGCCCAACGACAGTAACCAGGGTCAGATGCAGTTTCTTGATTGCCAGTCAAGTCCATAGTGGCCAGGTAGGTCTGAGGTCAGGCTGGGAAGGCAGCCTGCACATAGGACAACAGGGTCTACGTCCAGGCGCAGGAATAGCTGTCACATGGCTGGAGACCAGCACTCCTACGGTGTAGCTTGGCACTGAGCTGAAATGGAGGTCCCAGGCCCATGGACAGAAGGTGTGGGTAGAAGCCCCAGAAAGGCTACTCAGGGCTGCCAAAGCCTGTTAGTGCCCTCAGGACCCTGGCACCTCTGCAGTCATATTTTAAATCAGCTGAGCTACCAGGAAGGCCACCAGAATGTTTTGGTTTATTACAGGAGAGCGACAAGGGCATTTCAGTCACCTCAGGGTAACCACCTTGCAGTAACAGCTGTCACTTCACATCCTGCTTCTGCAGCAGCTTTGCCTTATTAATCCCAGTGTAAGTTAGGCTTGGTAGCAAGTGGAGTTGAAAAGCTGCTGAGTCAACATGGTAAAAGTCTGAAGGAGTTTGAATGCCCTCTCTGAATACCTGGAGCCATGATCATCAAATGCTTCCAAACTAGGGTTTAGAGATGTCTGGCTATGCTCCGGGACAGTATGAGGTTTCATGGTATTTGTGTCACCTTATTTACTCTTTGCAAATACTGGTTTTGTTGGAAAATGGTCATTCCCACAGTGAGGCCAATTAATTGGCTTGCAAACATGAGGGTTTGTTGTCCATTGGTTGCTGGTTCCATTCTTACACTGTTTCTGACTTCCCTGCAGCAAGAGTTGCAGGTTCATCCAGTACAGCTGGCCAAGACCTGGGTTTATTTCTGAGAGTGCCACTGCCTGTGTAGGCTCAGGCATGTCACTTGCCTCACGTCTCTGTCTCTTAAAGGACAGTCATGCAGAGCGAAACACCTGTAAAACGGATGGGCCATAGTCTTATTTTACTGATGTCTGTAGTGGACTTTGAAAGAGATCAGAAAAGTGCACTTTTTGCCAAGGTTATTACTACTATTGAACTCTAGGCTTATCTATAGTGGCAATTCTGAGGTAATAACTTGCACTATTTTGTTTCCCTTTGCTCCTTGGAAGCTGCTAGTTCTTACATCTCATGCAATTGCAGACTAGAAATAACAAGGAATGGGGGAAACCATGGCAGGTGTGGTGGCAAATCAGGCAGTGCACTCTTGTCTTCTGTGGGCCATGGCTGTCACATCATACTCCTTCTAAGACAATTTTCTTTTAGTCTATGTACCTCCAAAGTAACCCTCGGGCAGGTGTGGAACAGGCCCTGGCTGTAATCAGTTGCTCCTGTCATACCATGGTTTTCCTTCTCTCCAAAGCCCCCAGTTTTACCTGTTACTTCCTTAACCCTCTTTTCCATATTCCAGGCTCATGCATCTGCCCTTGTCTCCTCTCTCAATCTCTCTGCATTCTCCTAGGTCTTAGCACCCAGCCAATTCCTCATCACCGTCCCTCTGCGCGGCCTGACTGGGTACAGGGAATGCCAGGTACGGCACTGGCGTTATTACACTGTGCATGGAGCCAAGCTCCTCTCCTCTGTGCGGGACCCTGAAGAACTGCATCAATGGCTAGAGGTGGAGCAGTTCTCAAAAAGCCTTCAGCAGTGGCATGAAACGGATGTCAACATTGAAGGCGACCTGGTTCCAGCCAAAGTCCTTATCATCTTCCGGGAGCTGGTGGAGAAGTCTATTACCTCCTGTAACCTCTCCAGTGAGTTTAGTAGGGACATGTATAAAGGGGACTGGCTGTCTTCTGCAGCTGATAAAGGGGAAACCATCACACACACAGTGTTTGTTTGGTTGACATGATCAGAAGTTAAAAAGCAACAAGCCCCTCCAAAATCAGGGAGCCTTTAGCCCATTTCAGTGATGCATGTAGACCTGCATTGAGGATAGAATTAAGTAGTTCTTGGCCTCTTCATACCCGAGATGTTTCTCCTTTATTAGGAATTTGGGTAGGGTCTCCAGCAACATCACCCTCATGGTTCATCCAAGTTGCAACACAGATTTTTCAGAACATTTAGGAATTTGTTTGGGAAAAATCTTTTTTTCTACTACAGCAGACACAATATATCTGGGGTAGCAAGGAAGACGATATAGGAAAATTGGATACAGGAAAGGTGCCTAAGTCAGAGGAGAAAGGGTTTGATGATGTTTATATGGCAGATGATGCTCTGGGGAAACCTTAGCTGCCCGTAGCTTTCCAGCTTGGGGTGGTGGGAACTAAGTAGAAGAACTTAAGCAAAGTCAAGACAAGTACTCTTTTTTCCTCAGCGCCCAGGCTACCCCAGTCCTGTTCAGCAGAACAGGACTCAGGACTTTTGCTTTCAGCAGTGGTGCTGATCCCTCTGTGAGCAATCCAAAGTGCCTGTTTATTTCCTGTGGCCATTTATACTGGCAGTGCTGATCACTGATGTAATGCAATCAGTGGTGCATGCAACATGCCTCCATAGCTGCAACATCTGTAGCAAGATGCTGCCTGAACAGTGATCCTCATGCTTAATTCTTAGCATCCTAGAGGCATGTTATAGACTTCAGCTAATGAACTCTTGGCTTGGTCCAAGCTAAATAGCCTATGTCCATCTTTTCACATTAAGATACTGTGACATGATCGAATCCAGACTGTGGCGCCTCTTCTCATAGCGTGTTTCCAGGGTGGCTTTACTCATCAGCAGTCTGATATGGGTCTTCTGTATTCCAGAGAAATAGGAGTCATTTCCACTCATCTGATTGCACTCTGAATTTTAGTCACAGGAGAAAACATGTTAAAGTCAAGCTCAGCTAGATCATTGCATTCTTCTAGGAAATATTGGTTATCCTAGAAATGGAAAGGTCGATGGGGATGAAATTTCACCATTAAGGTTCACAGAAAAGACCAGATGGAATGGGCTTGCACCTGAGTCTTTACTTATGTGAAAGTCGTATTGCCGAAGTTAAAACCTGCCATTGTGCCTCGCAACAGTGTGTCAAGTTGTTGAGCCAGGAGAGGTGCTTCCAAGGGACCCAGGGAGTGATGTTCAGGCTGATGATTCTGATGTCTTATTTTGTAAGGCCAGCTGGGAGGAGATTGACACAGAGGAGATGAGCTAAGATGAAGTCAGGAGGAGTAATTGGTGTTATTGTTTGTTTCTGTGAAGAATTAACTTCTTTAACCCCACAGGACAACTCAAGTTACAGAAAAAATTCCCTGATTTCATTGCTTCCCTGTTTGGTTTTTTTTAATTCTTTGAGCACCAGCAAAACCAGTTTTTGAGGTGTCTCACTTTTCATTGGTGGAAAAACAGGTAGCATGGTTGCAATGCTTTTAGAAATACTGTGAATGTATTTACATGCTGACACAGCAGCTACTCTAATGCTTTTCAGCTGCTAGAGAATCCCTGCTGAGGGCTTGGGAATTCCTGTTTTGGTGCCAGGCTTGGCTCAGTAGGGAAATAACATGCAGATTTTACTGAGGGTTATAAAGTTCCAACTGGGATGGACTCCACTGTTTGCAAGGTAATTCACCCCTGCGCTTGCTGGAGGAGATGTTAAATTGCCATTGGAAGTAGGCATATATTTCCATTGTCAGGGTAGATGTTCATCACTGTCCCTTCAAGTCTGTTCTGTGGGCTGCTTGTGGAATTGCTCCTCGGCGCATGCCAGTCAAGATGAGGTGGGTTAACACACTACTATATAACCTGCTTATGGTCATCTGCTCTGTCTTTTACTTCAGCAGGTTAGCACATGATCATGCAATTGGCTCAAATGGCAAAGTTGAAGGGACAGTGATCCTGCCAGAAAGACAGGGAAAGCTGGGGACAGAAACTTCTCGCATGAACACAGACGGACCAACAGGAAACATCTCACTAAGTCCATTAGTTGCAGCTTTAATTCCTTTCTGCTCTTTTAGAGCACGTTGTTCCTGGAGATGAGCCACTCTTCTTTCACTGAGGAAACTTCTTTCCTCCAAATCGCTATGGAACTAGCTCTTTGACACTCAGCAGTCCCAGTTAGGCAAGCAGCCCTTTTTGTATGACTGCTCTGCACAACAGGCCATAAATTCTGGCATTGTCTTCTGTGCAAATGCATCTCCAGAAACAAAACTTATGGATATCCTATAAAACCTTCCGAATGACTGGCAAGGGTAAATCATTTGGCCTGATCACGGGTTCTCTGAAGGAATAAGGAGATCTTTAGATTAGAAGTGTTCATCTGGTCCCCTGTAATCTGCAGTGATCTCCTTGTACTGTACCACTAGAAAGGTTAGGTTGCACCAGTTGTCCATCTGCATTTTAAAGAAGCTGGTCCTAGGATTTAAGAGGACACAGAGGAAAACAAAAGCAAGGTAACTGAGTGTAAAATTGAGAACTTGATTGCTCCTTCATCACCTTCTTGTTCTCATTCCCCAGGGTAGAATAGGATGATAACTTTTTTATTGTATTCTGCTTATGGCACTGAAGTGTTAAGACATAATAGAACCGCAAGGCCCTAGACAGCCCTTTGCTTGGCCTGTGGAAAAGGACCCTTTCTTCTTTATTATCTTCTCTTGCTGTTCCTTTGCAGGTAAAGTGACAGTGCTGGAGAGCTTCAGCTCAGTGGTCCGGGTGGCTGTGGAGACATCAGAATCCCAGGTCGAGGTGGAGCTGGTCCCTGCTGTGGAGATTCCAACTTGCTGGCCCAAGAAAGCCCGGTGGCCTCGTTGCCTTAAGCGTTGGCCTTCCCAGGAAAAAGTGCAGTGCATGAAGGTGAACAGTGTAAAAAGCACTATTAACTCTGTGCTGGGATTTACCTCACAGATGTCTGATAGTGCTGACAGTGGTTTCCCAACTGAAGGACTACATGGCAGGCAACAGCATGGTTGGAAGTTGTATTCTCTAGAGAAGCAATATTTCAAAGTATTGTCAGATTTTACTGGGATTTTCCGTCCCCCCCCCCCCCCTTATGGTGGTGAATTCTATGGGAGAAAACCAGTTAACTGTTTATTGCATGAGTCTCTTGCACACAGCTCTGCCTGTGTAGCTCAGTGTTGCCATGCCTTGTTCTTGCTGTTCTGCCTCATGTAAGCCTTCTGCAAATGGGCTACTATCTTGCAGTTTTCCCTCCAGCCTAATCCCATCTTTCCCTACAAAGCTCATGGCTGGATTCTGGCACTCCAGCTCAGCCCCAGCCACCATGTTCCTGCAGGTCCAGTTACACCTTCCAGTCCTGCTCTCCTCTCATGCACGACCTGCTGCTCCATGGCAAAGGGCCTGCAGAGCTGTGCTTTAGTAGCACTGCAGGTACTGCACCTGGTGGCTTTAAAGCTGGATCTCCTGGGAGTAATTGATGTCAGCATGTGAGGAAACAAAACAAATTGCACAGTCATTTGACTAGGAATTAGGATGGGAGCAGAAAAGGAGGCTGCGGAGAGACCTTATTGCCCTCTACAACTGCCTGAAAGGAGGGTGTAGTGAAGTGGGGGTCGATCTCTTCTCCCTGGTAATGCGCAACAGGGCGAGGGGAAATGGCCTTGAGTTGCAGCAGGGCAAGTTTACATTAGACATTAGGAAAAATGTTTTCAATGAAAGGGTTGTTAAGCACTGGAACAGGCTGCCCAGGGAAGTGGTTGAGTCCCCATCCCTGGAGGTATTTAAAAGATGGGTAGACGAGGTGCTTAGGGACATGGTTTAGTGGTGGGATGGCAGGGTTAGGTTAATGGTTGGACTTGATGATCTTAACGGTCTTTTCCAACCTAAACGATTCTATGATTCTATGACCCGTGTTTGCTGCCTCTGCTAACCCTGTTTAGAATACACTTTGATAGATGTCACGCATCCTTTTTGTAACATCTCTCTGCGTTGCTCAGAGAAGTTTGCCTCTCATCTGGTGTCAGCTTCCCCTTTTGTCCACAGTCGCTTGGTTTTGACCTTTTGGCACGCTCCAGTTATCACTGGCAGCTGTGCTTCTCCCGTGCTGAGCATATACTCATGGAAGGACTTGATGAAGATGGTGGTTGTCGCATGAAGTGCTTCAGGGTCATGAGGCAGATGAAGGAAGATGTCTGGTGTGCTGGAAATAAGCCTGTCATCACAGCTTATCACCTTCAGGTAGGCATCACCACTTGGGGTTCCCCAGTAATGTCAAAAATCATGGCGTAAATTACTGTAGCGCTATGTAACTTCTAAGGTAACTTCTAAAGTAATGTAAAATTTAAGTAAATTTAAATTTAAAAAAACTAAAGCCTGTAGGAACATTATGATTGCAGCAACATAAATAATGTTAGAGTTGAGGCCTCTGCTCTGTTTTGACTTCACATAGGCATTGTAATACTGTCTTTAATTGCACAGCTACCTCCTGCTTTTTGACTATCCCAGTCATCCACATCTATCTAGCTGTCTGGAGGAAAACTGTGCATTTGTCTTTGTGGAAGTGCACTGAACAAAATTCTCTTAGGTGAGCGTTAGTTCATGAATGAGGTGCAAACTGACAGTTCTGGTGTTTTTCCACCTGGAGTGGGAAAGGAAGAAAGATGTAAAGGGGTGGTAGCATCCTCCCTGCACGTCCTTCATGGTTCACGATGGCTTCAAACAACATTTGTGAAGAAGAGACCGAAGGCACTGCTGTGACAGTGTCCCCACATCTGATAGCTGCAGACACTGGTGGACCACAGGCAGCACCATTCATCAGACAGAGCAATCCTGTTTTCTGGGCCTCCATCTTCCTGGAGCTGCCAGGGAAAGGCTGTTGTTCTTCCACCTTGAAGTCTCAATCCACCAGGCTTCTACAGTAGTTACTGACCTTTTGGTGTCCAAAACCAGATGCAATGCCAAGGTTTCTCCTAAAGAAAAGGTTGCAACCATCAAATTCTATTATAGTCATGGGACTAATTTAAGTCAAGATAGTCAAAAAAGAGTTGACGAGGCTGGTTATAGCTTAGCAGAATGCAAAACTTCTTGGTGCCTGTACGAACAACCTGGTGGAAAAACTGTCATAGGTAGGAGAAAGTGGAAAACCATTTAACCATTAGTAGTGATCTTTTTCTCTGGCTGAAGAAGTAGTGCAGGAAGTGCTGTTGCATGGACTCTTGATCAAAATAAAAAGCTCTTTAGAAGCACTTCAGTTCTTTACTGTAACTGTAGTTCAGGCTTTTACTGCAAGAGAGGATTGGTTTACCAGACAGAAGGAATGCTTCAATATTACTTACATTAAAAAAAAAAGAAAAACGAGAGAGAGAGAAACAGTCGGTGGATAAACCAGCAGTTGAGCAGAGGCTGTGTTAGGTTTCTTTACATTATCAGGTTTCCCCTTCCAGAGGTATCCAACAATTATTATTAAACAAGACTCCATGTGAAGAAGGCCCTCTATGAGAGAGAAAATCCTTCCCCCAGAAGTCGTGAAAGGCTTAGAGGACCAAGTAAGCACGCTCATTATGCTTACCTCTTTAGGAATGAAGTTCAAGATCAGAAAGTTCAGAAGACCTAGGTACATTCTGAAAGCCAACTCCATGCCTCTGGTAGACAGCTGGCAGTTAGGGTTGGTTCAGTAAATGCTGGGGATGGATCACCTGTTTGTCATCTGACTGCAAGAGCAGCACTATTTTCCTTGCCTCCAGAAGCTTCATTGCAACTGCTGCCCATGGATCTTGCTGAAGTAGTTTTAGTGTGATGAAAGGTAACTGCTCTGCAGGTCTCCAAGGAGCAGCTCGCAGAGTTACAGCTTGAGTTCCTCACTACATCTTTTGTTCCCTGGCAACATTAAAAAAAATCTTTGTGGTTATTGCAGCTGTGAACAAAAAATTGTTCACATTTGAAAAGCTGTCTGAGAAGAAATTTGTCAGCAATACAACTGTTGCAAGGCTTACTGGAGGAAAAAAACAAGCCAGGCTTTCCAGAAGAGTATGACTTATTTTGATTAAATTCTACCTCTGAAGAAACGGGAGTTGAAGGCTGTAGTTTGGCCACATCTCACAGCATCTGTGGGTCTCTTTGGGTTGCTGAAACTGCAAAATAAAATTGGGATTCAGAGGACACTAAGGAACTTAGCAGAATTATTGAACCCAAAATGGATGACTTCATACTTTAAAAGCTGATTTCGGGTTGACCAAGGTAGTCAGTATGGGTTTTTGATACAGTGAGCGTAAGTACCTCGAGAAAATTCTTCTCAGACATAGGAAACTCTGAAAAATGCAACATGGGCAGCATAAAAATTACACTGTAAGAGCAGTAATCATATGCATTTTGTTATTTTAACTATGGATTTCCCAAATGTAAAATCACATAAAATAAACTTGGGGGAATAGAACATAGCACATGCTGTAAGTGTTACATGTTAGAAAAAAACAGGCTGCACTTGACCAGAAAGTGTGCCCTGCACCTGCAATAGTTGCTTGGAATCTCAGTCTGTTTGGGATGCAGATGTGTGTGCATCTTCAGCACAAATACAGCTGAAGCTAACAAACAATTAT
This sequence comes from Gorsachius magnificus, assembly GCA_034008185.1. Lineage (NCBI taxonomy): Eukaryota > Metazoa > Chordata > Aves > Pelecaniformes > Ardeidae > Gorsachius > Gorsachius magnificus. Next base: position 129,469,843 of record CM067081.1, read on the forward strand.
GTTAATCCGATTATTCTTCTCTCCCTCCTTGCACCTACTGGCTTCTACATTTGATTAACGGGCCATTTTCTACAGCCTAAAATGCCTGGCATTTCTACAGAGGCTCCTGCTGGAGGATGGCAAATAGGCTAAAATTATTTTAGCAAGACCATTTTCCTTGGGCTCCTGGCCCAGTCAGTGGAGAGGCATTCCTCTGGGGAGAGATCCTAACCAGGCACATCAGAGTTGCTCTGCCTGATCCCCAGAGGAGGCTTTAGTTGTGATCCCTCTGTTGCAGAAATGTTAACACAGGGAGATAGCAGTGCGAGTCTCTCTGATTTCCAAGGCTGTCAGCCATTCACCAGCACTAAAACTGCTTTAGTAAGCTGTGTGAGCCCTCGACAGAACCTCTAACACCTCTTCCCTCCCATCTGCTTCTTGCAGACAGTGCTATTCTGGACGTGTGAAAAATACCCACGCACCAAGGATTGGCGCTGCTTCCCTGAAGCCTTTCTGAGGCTGGTGCAGAAGCTGCACAAGTGTGTAAGCCAGCACTTCCTCAAGCACTACTTTGTCAAGAACACCAATCTGCTCAAATACGCCAACACCAGTGACCTGGACCTGGTGGCCAGCAAGCTTGCAGTCTTCTTGGAGAACCCCGTCTTCTGCCTGGACTGAGGCAGGAAAAGGCTTCCTCACCCCAAACCTGAGCTGATCCCCCACCTCCTCTCCCCACCTGTGGTTGTTCTTCATGTCCTTCCAGTAGATGTTGCAGCTGGCTTTGTAAGACAGTTGGCACATGCAGCGTGAAAGAGAAGTGTCAAGCTGGCAGCAGTGGGTGGTGAAAACTGATGGGAGGTATTGCTTGATGCCCAGCTGATCTAATTTGCTTTCAACAGTGACAGCCTGCCTGGAAACTACAGCCAGTGAAACCCAACTTTCTGTGTGTCAGTCAGAGACTGCCTTGTTCCCTGTCTCTAGTCTTGTGGCACCTAGGCAGAAAGATGGTGCAAAGAAGTCTCGCTCTGCTGCCTACCGGCTGTGTAACCTAGCACATGTATTGTTGCTGCCTCCCCCTTTCTCACAAGGACAGCAGCTTTAATTCCCTGCTCACCTCACAGGCCAGCTCTGCAGAAGAGCAGAGGAACACTTCTGAAGTGTACTGAAGCTGGAAGCTTTCTCAGAGGCACTTCGATGCCTCCATCCCCTATAAAATGGGATCCTGCTCCAGTACGAAGATAACCATGCTGCTAGTGTTGAATAGCTCAAGGGAAACAGGAGGAACGGTGGTTTTTGCCGTCTTCTCATTTTTTTTCTCTTCCACTTCTGTTTTTCTTCCAGTTGCTTCAAATATGTTTTCTTCATGTTTGCCTTTGCCAGTTGTGTTAGTGCCATACAACCAGGGGGCTTTGCCAGAGCAGATTTCATTCCCACCCCTGGCTCCATCCAGCAGGCTGGAGGAGGTGCAGGTCTTTCCCTAGTAGTTAGCACCCACATATTTTTGGGCGGTGTACAGAAGGAGAATATTTTTCAAAGGCTGTTAGTTCCAACTCCCCCCAGTGCTTTTAATATTATGGATGTTTAAAAAGAAAATCAGTTTTAGTGTTTCAAAAGAGCAGAGTTCTAGACTGAGTATAAAGAATGTTGGGTTTAATGTTATTAAATCACTGAAACTAAACCAAAGTGGGCTTTTTTTTTTCCCTTACACCTGCGCAGGAAAGTAAATAAGTATCTCCTTTGCCAAGGGAGGTGGCAGAGAGAGGATTTGCAGCCCGTACTCCAGGGAGCTGCTGCAGTGGATGGCCTGCAAGATGACCATTCGTGGCAGAGCATCTCCCCCTTGTGTCAAATTGTGGTCTAGTCATGCATCTTTAGCACAGCGGTTGCTTTCTGGCTTGATTTTGTATGCAGGAGTATGTTCACAAGTCCATGGGGCCTGATGGGATTCACCCTGGAGCACTGAAGGAGCTAGCGGGTGTTATGGCAGGATCCCTCTCAATCATCTGCCAGAGGTCTTGGGAGTCTGGGGAGGTCCCCACTGACTGGAAGCCAACCAGTGTTATTCCAATCTACAAAAAGGGTGTGAGGGAAGAACCCAGGGAACTACAGACCTATTAGTCTATCCTCAGTTCCTGGAAAAAATTATGGAGAATGTTACACTGGGTACTACTGAAAGGCATTCAAAGAATAATGCAATCATCAGGGACAGTCAACACAGGTTCAAAAAGGGAAAGTCCTGTTTAATTTGATATCCTTCCGTGATAAGGCCACCTGCCTAGTGAATGAAGGAAAGGTGGTGGATGCAGTTTTTCTGGATTTTAGTAAGGCTTTTGATGCTGTCCCTCACAGCATCTTTCAGGACAAGTTGCCCAAGTGTGGGATGAGCAGGTTCATGGTGCGCTGGGTGAAGAACTGGCTGAAGGGCAGAGCTCAGAGGCTTGTAGTGAATGGGGCTACATCTGGCTGGCAACTGGTCACCAGTCATGTTCCTCAAGACCCAATTCTAGGGCCAGTTCTGTTCAACATCTTTAGCAATGATCAGGATGCAGGAGTTGAATGCACCATTAGTAAGTTTGCTGATGACACCAAAGTGGGAGGTGCTGTTGGCTCTCTTGAGGGACGAGAGGCCTTGCAGAGGAATCTAGATAGATCGGAGCATTGGGCAATCATCAGTGGGATGAAATTTAACAAGTCCAAATGCTGGATTCTGCACCTGGGACAGGGTGACGCTGGGCACAAGTATAAGTCAGGAGAGGAATGGCTGGAGAGCAGCCCTGCAGAAAGAGACCTGGGGTGCTGGTTGAGATCAGGCTCAATGTCAGTCAGCAGCGTGCCCTGGCAGCCCAGAGGGCAAACCGCATCCTGGGGTGCACCAAACACAGCTTCGCCACCAGCCGGTCAGGAGAGGTGATCATCCCGCTGTAGTCAGCGCTGGTGCGGCCTCACCTTGAGCACTGTGTGCAGTTCTGGGCCATTCATTCACCATTTCAGAAGGAGGTGAAGGTCCTTGGATGCCTCCAGAGGAGGGCAACAAAGCTGGTGGCAGGGCTGGAAGGCCTGTCCTGTGAGGAGCGGGTAGGGACTTTGGGCTTGTCTGGTTTGGAGAAAAGGAGGCCCAGGGGTGACCCCATTGCTCTCCACAGCTCCCTGAGAAGGGGATGTGGAGAGGGAGATGCTGACCTCTTCTACCTGTTATCCAGTGGTAGGACGCGTGGGCATGGTTCAAAGCTGTACCAGGGGAGGTTTATACTGCACATTAGGAAGCATTTCTTTACTGAGAGGGTCATCAAACATTGGAACAGGCTTTCTAGAGAGGTGGTCAATGCCCTAAGCCTGTCAGTGTTTGGACATGCTTGAACTTGGTCAGTCCTGAAGTGGTCAGACACTTGGACTAAGTGATTGTTGTAGGTCCCTTCCAACTGAAATATTCTATTCTATTCGCTTCCTTATCCTTCACCCAAGTATAGGAGGAGGCTTTCTTCTACAGTTAATTCTTCAGCAGAGAAGACATGGGTCAGGCAGGATCACAACTTTGTGGATGTTCTTGCGCTGGTCTCCTGCATCAGATCCCACTGTGTGCAGATCTGACCCTATCATGAAACTGGCACCCTCTTTGCTCAGGATTGGGGAATACCCTCCAAGTTGCCTTTCCACATGGGTAACCACGTTGTGTGGAACTGTTTTGAACAGGTAACTTCTCTTGCTAAACCTTTGTTCTCTGGGCTTGTTTCTAAAAGGGGCACAAGTAGCAGTTTCCCCCCGTTAAAGCATGGCTTTCCTGTTCCTGGTGAGCAGAGCTGTTTTGGTAAAGAACAAAGAGATGCCAATTTGCCGAGCAGAATCAGGCAGCTGTGACTATGAAGTAATGTCTCCTGTTTTGTCTTGTTTTTGTCTTGTGGTTGAAGGGCTAGCTTCTGAAGTTGAGGGAGGGCAAAAGCAGTTTGAAAAGACAGTGAAAAATGTTCAGAGCTCTTAAACCCAAGATTGATATTTTAGGGCCCTGATGCATCATCCATTTGGGATTTAGTTGTGGCTGTTGAAGTATTTATCTCCCTTTGTAGCAAGGGGGAAAAGTGTTTCAGTGGTGATATCTTAACTTAGCAGTGGCTCTGTATTAGAGTTGCTGCAGTTCATGGCCTGCTATGAAGTGAAATCATGGGCATGCACTGTGTGCTGCAGAGCCATGAGGTGGAAGGCACAGCCGCTCTGCCAGGGCAGCAGCCTCCCACAGCCAGGAGTGAATCAGCAAAGCCAGTAAGCAAGCAGAGAATGATGGACTCCTGCTTTGAGCCAAGTCTGATCAATTTTTTTCTCTCTTTTCTTGTTGATACACAGGCAAATGCATCAGCTAGCATATGCTGCTGCAGGAAATACCATTGTGACCATAAAAAACTAAAGATCTGCCCTGGAAGGTATGTTACTATTGACCACAAAGGCACAGGAACCATCCACAGCTTTTTCTCCAGAACAGCAAGACGTGACACAGCTGGCTGCTAGCAAAGGGTGAGGGAAAAGGCTTTGAAGGAAGACCTTACATGCTCATTGAAGTGGTTGAATACAAGAAAGTATTTAATCTCAGAGATTGGTGGGGGGTATCTAGTGCAGGTCTGGTTGGGGGGGGGGGGTTGTGAGGCAGTTTTTTGTGGTGGTGGTAGAGTTGTGCAGGAGGTCTCTGATAAAAAAAAACCTTGCCAAATGTACTTGTTGCATTTCTTATCACAGTAAGCTTTCTGCAAATAGCTTTTTACTTACACATCCACCCTGATTGCAAAATCATGTCTTTATCCCAAGGTTTTCAAAAGGATATCACATTGTGTTTTGGCTACAGAATAAGTTTTATGATTCATATTTTTAATTTTTCCTTAAAAAAAGCAAGCGTCTTGACAAATACAAAAATTAGACAAAATTTCATCAAAAGCTCTCTCTCTGTTCAGAGCATCTGGAAGGAATGACCATTTGTTCTCCCTCTCTTTTAATTGCTTTCACGAGTATTTGCTCTATCAGGGAAGGAAGGAGAATTCTTGACCTTCATTATTTCTTTAGGTTGGCTGTGACTTTTTGCTTACCTCGCAGTTTTGCTTTCTCTCCTTAACTGAATTACTGTCCTTAAAACAAGAAGGGGTAAACAGTGGCCAAAAGGGAACTGTTGTGCATGCATGTGAAGTGCAGCACTCAAGAACAACAGACATTCCCAAAGCATTCACATGAGCAAAAGAGGGAGAAATTAAAATGCATCTTTGTGACAAGACATGGGGTGTTTACAGAAATTCTCTGTTCAGGAGACATGAAACAGCAGCTGTGAGAGGATTTCAGCTGACTCATGGCCGAGCTCTTGGCCACTGTTGCCTTTGCCCAAGGTGACGGTACTCAGGTTGAGTGCTGAGGTTGTTTTTTGAGGTACCTTCAGCTCGTTGCTGGCTGGGCAGGAGTGGTGTGTGTGATCCTCACCGTCCTGTCATGTGCTGGAGCCTTAACTGGGACCAGGGATGCTTTCTGAGATGGTTCATGGTGGGTGCTAAGGGTCTCCTTACAGCTGCGGGGCATTCTCAGCCCTTGCCACAGACGCCATCGCTCCATCTATCAGAAACTTCAATTTTAAGTGTGTTCCTCTGTTACCATAATAAAACCCTACAAAACTCGGGATGTTGCAGTATTTTACACTGTCTGCCTTTAAGTCGCTAGAGGGCAACGTCTCTCTCAAACACGCACACTGATCCGGGATCTCACTTGCTCTTAAAATGAGTGTCTCGTTAGTTATCATTGAACTGAGACAAATGAACTTGATTAATTTAATGCTAAATTCTATTGCCAAAAAAGAAAGAGGGAAAGAGGCTCAGGTAAAAAGTCTCTAAATTCTGGGAACCACACCAAGACCCAGATTATGGATTTATTGATTTCTGCAGTGAAAGATGGGCTTGCAGTAATTCCCAACAGCCTTGTTTTGGGGAGAGCACCGACAAGCAAAGTGCAGGCAGGGTTCTGGGAAGGAGAGAACTTGTGGGAATAGCCACCATCCTGCTCCATCAGAGCACATGTCCTGCCCTCTCTCCATGGGGTTGGACCATGGGCCTGGTGAGAAGGCAATGTGACCATGACTCCCACGTGTGCCTACCTCCCAAGCGCCTCTCTATCCCTCTCTTTTTCCTTCTCTATCTCCCCCTCCCTCCAAAAGATTTTTCTCTGAACAGGTTTTCTGCTGCCACCCCTTTGGCTCTGGTGGCAATGGTCATTTCTGAGTGCACATCATCTCTTTATGTCACGAGCCCCAGGTGTACACAGAGTCCATTACAGACCATCTACTCCCCTCTTACGCTCCATCTTTAGTTTGGAGCGATGCCCAGCAATGAAGTTAGAGCACCTTGCAAACTATGTTCCCAGTGGGAGCAGCCCAGCTCCTCTGAGCAAAACTGGGGCATGGACGGTGAGAGATAACAGGCTAATTCTGCCTTCACACTAAATGTTTCTCTCCCTACCAATGCTAGGATTGGTGGTTTTAAACATCACAGTAGTAGTATTTCCCCCGAGGACTCTGATCCAAGGCCTTTGCAATGTCACATGAGAGACACCAAAACATGGTGAGATCCCACTTACCCTATCAGGCCAGCCTCTGCCACATGTGCATGCAACTCCCCGGCATCACCACAGGACGTGCGGACATGCGTGGTGCCCTTGATCTCTCTGGAGTCTGACTTCTCTGGCTGGAGGAAGATGCACAGTTTCAAAGAAAATTAAACAGCTCCATATAGCCAATGTATTTTAGCCTTTCTGTTGCGGCACAAAGAAATGGAGAATGCTTTTCTCATGACACAGGTGTTTGTCAGTTCTGTTCCAAGCAATGCCTTTGGTCTGAAAGAAAGGACAGGATCAGAGCCTGGTTTTGAAAGCTTCTCCTGGATGGGTGATGAGGAATGGGCAGATGTTACCAGAGACCAGGCCTGTGAAGAGTGCAGAATGTATTTTCCACAGGAAAGGTTCTCTAATTTACCCTTAACATCCTCACAAATAGGAATTACAAGGAAATGCATCAAGGAAAGAATTAATCAGATTGAAAGGCTTTGTAATAATTACAAAAAAAGAATGGCATCTTCTCAGGCTCCCTTGGGTGGCGGTAATTACCAGCTGCACAACTGTGATTTGTGCAACTTAAAGTTTTCTGGATTAAAAAGCTAAATATCTTCTTGTTTCCATTCTTAAAGAAGCCACACTTGGAATCGGGCAGCTGCACAGGCCAACAGCTCAGCGAAATGTGCACCAAGCCTCCTTCAGCCTGGCAGGGCACCACTTTACCTGCAGGGTGGTCCAGAGCCTGATCCCAGGCCATGGCCCAGTTGCATCTGGCCTATCAGTTTTTGCTGTTGCCTTGGAGGAGATGGGTACCATTTGTTATCCAGCAACCCAAACAGCCAAACCCCTTCTGCTGCAACTGCAGGCAGCCTTAGACCCATCTGCTTCTGCACCGTGTCCCAGCAGCAAACGCCAGGTCATAGCCTCTTCCGATGCCGTCACTGACACAGCTGGAGGGCCTGAGGGGCAAGGCTGCATGCGCTGCAGCTCAAGGCGGCTAAGTAACACTTTTTGGGGAAGGATTTTAGTTAATTCAAGAGAGCTTATGGAAGTCCAGTTCCAAGCTAGTAATGAACCAAAAAAGAAAACACAGCTTAGAGGAAAGAAAAAAAAAAAAAATCCCTTGCAAAAAGGGGAGGATCCCTGTGATCCCTTTTTAAAAGAGTAAGGACACAGGGGCTGTGGGAGGAACCTCATCAGCCACCAAATCCATCCACTTCTCTTTCTAGTCCTTTCCTCCAAATGAGCCAAAAGCTGTTTCAAAGGTAGTTAGATGCTTTGCCTCCTGTACCTGCCTTAGGCATGCAGACTGTTTTGGAATGCACAGATCATCAGGAGCTTTCTTTGAACTTTCAGCCTAAGTCTGTTCAGAGCCAGCATTGTCTGGTTTGTACCATTACAGACTCAAGCTACTGTTCTTCCTCCATAGTATTTGCTGTCTGTGCAACCATCACAAGGGTAATCATAAGCTCCCGTGGCTTTAGCTGAGCATGACTAGATATGCCAAACTCTTATGGTCTCTTTTTCTCTGATAAAACCTCTGTCCTGCTTTGCACCTTTGCTGGACATTCTTCAAGAAGGAAATCTGAAAGGTGCGGGAGCAGGTCATCCCCATGTGCCAAAAGATGAGCTGGTGGGAGAGACGACCAGCCTGGCTGAACAGAGAGCTTTGGCTCAACTCAGGAAAAAAAGGAGAGTTCATAACCTTTGGAAGGAGGGGCAGGCAACTCAGGAGGACTACATGGATGTCATGAGGTTATGCAGGGAGAAAACTAGAAGGGCCAAAGCCCAACTAGAACTTAATCTGGCTACTGCTGTAAAAGGCAATACAAAAATGTTTCTATTAATACATCAGCAGCAAAAGGAGGGCTAAGGAGAATCTCCATCCTTTATTGGATGGGGGGGGAAACCTAATGACAAAGGATGAGGAAACGGCTGAGCTACTTAATGCCTTCTTTGCCTCAGTCTTCAATAGTAAGACTGGTTGTTCTTGGGGTACCCAGCCCCCTGAGCTGGAAGACAGGGACAGGGAGCAGAATTAAGCCCCCATAAGCCAAGGGGAAATGGTTAACTACCTGCTACGCCACTTAGACACACACAAGTCTATGGGGCCAGATAGGATCCACCCAAGGGTACTGAGGAAGCTGGTGGCAGTGCTCACCAAGCCGCTTCACATCATTTATCAGCAGTCCTGGCTAACCAGGGAGGTACCAGTGGACCAGAGGTCGCAAATGAGACACCCATCTACAAGAAGGGCCAGAAGGAGGATCCGGGGAACTACAGGCCTGTCAATCTGGCCTCGGTGCCGGGGGAGGTGATGGAGCAGATCATCTTGAGTGCTATCACATAGCACATACAGGATAACCAGGTGATCAGGCCCAGTCAGCATGGGTTTATGAAAGGCAGGTCCTGCTTGACCAGCCTGATCTCCTTCTATGATAAGGTGACCCGCTTAGTGGACAAGGGAAAGGCTGTGGATGTTTTCTACCTGGACTTTAGTAAAGCCTTTGACACCATTTCCCATAGCATTCCCCTGGAGAAACTGGCTGTTCATGCCTTGGACAGGCACACTTTTCTCTGGGTAAAAAAAAATGTCTGGATGGCTGGGCCCAAAGAGTTGTGGTAAATGAAGTTAAATCCAGTTGGTGGCCAGTCACAAGTGGCGTTCTCCAGGGCTCAGTATTGGGGCCAGTTCTGTTTATTGTCTTTATCGATGATCTGGACGAGGGATTGAGTGCACCCTCAGTAAGTTTGCAGATGACACCAAGTTGGCGGGGGGGAGTGTTGATCTGCTTGAGGGTAGGAAGGCTCTACAGAGGGATCTGAACAGGCTGGATGAATGGGTCAAGGCCAACTGTATGAAGTTCAACAAGGCCAAGTGCTGGGTTCTGTGCTTGGGTCACAACAACCCCATGCAACGCTACAGGCTTGGGGAAGAGTGGCTGGAAAGCTGCCTGGTGGAAAAAGACTTGGGGGGTGTTGGTCGACAGCTGGCTGAATATGAGCCAGCAGTGTGTCCAGGTAGCCAAGAAGACCCAACAGCATCCTGGGTTGTATCAGGAATAGTGTGGCCAGCAGGAGCAGACAAGTGATCACGCCCCTGTACTCAGCACTGGTGAGGCCGCACCTCGAATACTGTTCAGTTTTGGGTCACTCACTACAAGAAGGACATTGAGGTGCTGGAGCCATGTCCAGAGAAGGGCGATGAAGCTGGTGAAGGGTCTGGAGCACAAGTCCTATGAGGAGCAGCTAAGGCAACTGGGGTTGTTTAGCCTGGAGAAAATGAGGCTGAGGGGAGACCTTATTGCCCTCTACAACTGCCTGAAAGGAGGGTGTACTGAGGTGGCGGTTGGTCTCTTCTCCCAAGTAACAAGTGATAGGATGAAAGAAAATGGCCTCAAGTTGCACCAGGGGAGTTTTAGATTGGACATTATGAAAAATTTCTTCACCAAAAGGGTTGCCAAGCATTGGAATGGGCTGCCCAGGGAAGTGGTTGAGTCCCCATCCCTGGAGGCGTTTAAAAGACAGGTAGATGTGGCACTTGGGGACGTGGTTTAGTGGTGGACATTTTCCAAGTGCATGGATTTTCCATGCATTTTTATCTCGGCATGGATAATGAGGGTGGTGTGCAGCATTCCAGGTGGGGTCTCATCAGTATCTCCTGTAAGGGCATGTCATATAGTTAGTACTAATCCACGCAGCACATCCCCTGTGCTGAAGAGGAAAGAACATTCAAGGGTCAAGTTCCCTTAAAAAATAACTGTGACTTCAAAGAAGGAGCAACTATCGTCAATGATTTCCTTTGGCAAACAAGGTTAGGCTGGTTGAAAGGCTTGCCATGGTCTGGTTGTCTTGGAAGTGAGCTGAATTCCCAAGGCTGTGAGCCAACAGATTCATCAGCTCCATGAGACCTGAGCTCAGGCCAGAATCAATGAGTCTGTTTCAGCGTCTTCCTCTCTGCCCTCCACAGCCGACAGCTTTCTTTGGGCTGTGTTTCTCCCCCACTTCTTCCCCTCAAGTCAGTGGTAGACACTGTCCTTCCTCATAACACAAATCCAGCTTTTTACCACTAAGCTGAAGAGTTTGGCTGTTTTTGAGCTGTGTCATTAAAATACCATAGACTGGAGAAGCAACAGATCAGTGACCAGAGCTAATAGGAGCAAAAAGGATTAAATGAACAATAGGTCTTGAGTGTAATTTATGAATGCCATTAGCCGCTGAGAGGGAATTACGTTATGGCTGCAGTTCTGAGGGGGAAGGATGGGTCTTATCTAGGCAGGAAGAAAAAAAAGATGTGTCTGATTGCATGTGGATTAACAAATGATGATATCGATTTGCCATGTGATATGTCTTGGGCTCTTATGTTTAGATCAGCTGTAATAACATCTGAACAAAGACAAACTGCATTTTCTGTATTTTGCGTTCAGACCCCCATGGCCAGCAAATGTGTTCGTATCTCAGGGCCACCAGTCATGCAGCATCCACCAACGCTGTCTGGCAAAGCACAGTTCTCCATCAAAACTCTTGCAGAAAGGCAGGTTTTCTTCCTTTCCCTGGTGCGGCGGTCTCCAAGAGGCACAACATTAGTTGCCCAAGCGTTTCTTTGCATGATGTCCTGGGGATGGGACTGAGCACGCCATACCTTTGTTTGCAGTACCTCCTCTGCCTTTCGTTTGATAGCCAACACGGTATCTCATTAAACTGCTTAGCTTGGCAGCTGGGGACATTTGTTATAGTGTGATATGAAGAATCATAATCAGATTAAACCTCAGGATCATATTGTGGAGGGAGAGATTACACCAGAGAATAAAGAGAAAGTTTAATTTCGCCTGACAGTGCAGAGTTCCCTCCACTTGGGGCGACAAAGCGGGTAGACAGCCATTGCGGAGGTTCGAGCTGGGGAGGATTTTGTTTTGCCGGCTCCCTGCTAAGTTTTGAGCAGAAGGGTTTTAGCACCCACCTTGAAATATGGGGCAGCTCTGCAGCCACCAGCCCCTCGCAGGGTTGGTTCATTCTGCTTTGCTTCCCAAATGAGGGCTTGAATAGAGCGCTCACATGGAAAGGAAAACCCCAGGGCTGTAAATGATGCCAGAAGCCAACGCTGCGTGTGCGCTGGAGCACGGTATTTGTGGGAGGGGGATGCCCTTGGCACTAGCCCCTGAATTCTCATTATTCCTGTGCTGGAGGCCCAGGTCCTTGAGCAGAACTGCCGTTCCCCAGCTCCTTCCCACTCCAGTGCATTTAGCACAGCGACCTATGAGTCCCCCGGCAGTCTGGGGACAGGAGGCACCCTCCGAAAGTCAGCAGGAGCCCCGCAGTGTGAATACACAGCTAGGAGGTTTTCTGTGAGCTCCGCTGAGCCGACTTGGCTAGTATTAAAAGTAGCAATAAGAGAAAAGTTGGCAGGTTGGTAAAGGCAGCATGCAGATGGATTACTGGCATCTGCACCACCAGAGAGCAATGTGATCATGGGTCAGAGCAGCTCGGGTCTCTGTCCTGAGCCCACTAAACAGGCCAGCCTCTTGGAGAGACCCCAGCTACCACCAACTTCAGGAACAAACTCAGACCTCTGCACCTCTCTCCATGGGCATTGCAATGGGCAGCAGGTATCCCAAACCCTGCCAAAAGGATTTTTTTTTAAATATTGGCTGCCATAGTGCAGCCTGGGAAGCTCTGTCCTGGTTTTTTGCCCTTAGGCAACAGACAGTTAAAGCCAAAGAGGGGGCAAAATCTGTAGAGAGACCTCCTTTGGCTCAGGGGAGCTCCAGGTTCAGAGGAGGTGCATGCACTCACATAATCACATGCACGTCTCGCCATCACCAGTGAAACCAGTGGGATCATATAAATATACCAACTTTAAAAAATGGTGGCTAGACTGAGTCCTATCCCAAACAGAGCAAACAGCTGTCAAAAAAGCAGAGGTAAAAGTGGATATACACATTTTTTAAAACCACACCTAAGACCATTGTAAACTCTGTTCCCACACTCCCTCTGTTACTTGTCCTGGAGATACACTTAATGAATAATATATTCTCTCATCAGCTTGATCTTTTGCTCAGATATTGTACCCTCTTCCTTCTCCTTTGTCTGCTCTCCATTCCCCCGAGAGTTAAGGGCAGGAGCCTGGCATAGAAAAATCTTCAGTTTCATTGTGCTTCCTGAAACTTAAGACAATGCAAACGCCCAGCAAAACCTCAGACTAACGGGAGGACATCCCGATCTAAACAGCTGGAAAGCCACCAGAGCCTTTCCAGTCACCCAAGATGACTTCTGGGGTGGTGAGGAGCCACAGATGGACAAGAAACTTGCACCCTGCTCTGCGTGAGGGCTACAACCATGCAGATTGCTAACAACGTCCCCTGTTTTGGGATGATGAAGTGCCAGCGTGCAGGGGATGGCGGTGCCAGATGCTCGGTATATGGCTTCAGGGAACTTGCATCCAACATTTACGTCCGAGAAAAGATGGCAACAGACGGTCTTCCCCTCCTGGTGCCTGACGGAAATGGAGAAAGGGCACTCGCACAACAGGAAAGCATAAATCTAGCCGTGACACTCCTTAACCTTGCAGCAGGATGGGAGGACGTTTGCTGCTCCCCCTCCCTGGGCCAGACAGAGTCCTGGGCTGCCCCTGGGACCTCTGCAGAGCATGTTGACTTTGGGCAAGCTCCTGGCCCCATGAGGAGCCAGGGAAAGCTTCCTCTGGAGGCAGAGCCCTTCAGCAGTGCTTGGAGGCTTTTCTGCTCAGCCTGCAGCAGTGGTAGGAGCAGATTGGGGGCAGAAATCCTGCTCCGGCTGGCTGAGCCCACCTTGGGTACAGTGGCGGTCTGAGCCAGTGCTGCAAAGGGAAAAAAAGCAGGTCTGAGCCCTCAGGAGCTCCTCCCTCTGTGGCACCCCACACTCCCAAAAGCATTGCTGCTGATGAGAGAGGTTGCTTTCAGCAAAGGCACTTCAGGTCTTGCTAAAGGTTTTAATAAGTGGTGATGATCGTATGCAATATGGATACGATATACATTATATAGTGTGTGTACCAATCCAGCCAGACCTAGGCTGTGTTCTCCTCCAGCACTCTCATAAGTACGGGGGCAACTTGTTGGGGGCAGAGCCTCCCCGCCCTCTCTGCCTGTGCACCCAGCTGGAACCGAAGGTGGCTGCCCATGCAAGCTCAGTGGAGAAGAGGCTGACCCCATCAAATGTTGCCTTCCTCTTGCCCTGGTGACTTTGTCAGATAAGGTAGCCTGCTCCCAGGTGCTGTCTGTTCTCATATTAAAGGCTCTTAAAGGCAGTGACCCTGCTAAAGCCCCCACGCAGAAAGGCCCTAGTCTTTATTACTCCTCTTGGAGCTGCTGCAACACAAGAACTTACTTGAAAATGGCTTCAGTTAGGGTCCACCAGGCACCGTCCCCCTGAGAAAGGGGAATCTGAGGTGCAGTGGTGAGACATCAGAAGTGGCAAAGTCAAATTCTATGATTCCCAGACTGGGGGCCTATGAAAAGGGGACAGCAACACCTAAAAACATGGGTACTGACCTTCCAGCACACGAAGTGCTTCAAGAGTTGTTGAAAAGACTCTGAAACAAGAGCAAAGACCTGAGATGATCCCTTGCTTTGCCTGCTGCGTGTGCAACAGCCGCGTGGAGAGCAGGACTGGCAGAGGTTGGGATGTGAAGGGACTTGGGAGGTGAGGGCAGCTGGGATGAGAAGGCAGTCGGGATGTGAAGGAGGTTGGGATGTGGAGGTGGTGGCAACCTCATCAGGCAGTCTGGGCAAAGCCATTAACGTGATCCCAGCAGGGAGAAGCTGTAGCAACCGGTTGCTTTCATTTGCTAGGAGTCAACAAGAGCAGAGTTTTTCCATGCAAAAGGCAGGACCGCATCCCTGTTTGTGTTACAGCATTTAACGTCCCTCTTTTACTTAGGAAACCACAGCAAAGGCCGCTCTCGGCGTTCCCAAATTGAATCTCTTTCAACCTTCAGCCTACAATCAAAACAAGAAAACAGGAAACAGCGCTTCAACAAATAGTCACTGTTTACATCCAAAATATATGTAATTTATGAGAAACATGCTAGCATCCAAACCTAGTGTCCGCTCACTGAGCTCTGCAAAACACGTGGTTAGTGAACAGGAGGGCACTGGGGTCTGGGTGTGTTTTTCTGAATAGGAAATATCTCAAAAACAAGCAGAAATTTCAGCAATACTCAGTAGTTAAAATACAGCCTAAAGCAGCCTGGGAGAGCCCCAGTACATTTCTGCTTTACCCTGTATCGCGGGCACTGCTGGCATAGCTCTTTGAGAGGCTGGTGGGGTACCCACGACCTTGCTCTGCTAAGCCTACACAAAACTCGGAGGCAAGAACAGGCGCATCCATTTCTCGGTTCACAGAGAAACTGATCTGGGCTATGAGCAATAATAAAGGAAAGCTATAATATGTGCCAAATTCTGCAGCCTAATAGACAGAAGCACTAATGTCTGCCCAGCAAGAGTCTTGTATTGCTGATAGCAGAGCTATGGGGGAACGGTATATTGGTTCTTACACTGGACAATTGTTCAGTCTAAATATCGCTCTGTAAGAGGCTGCAATTCAAACTTAGCTTTTATTTTTTATTGATTTTTTTTCAGTGGTCTGCTCTTAGGAGCTGGAAAAGGCCTGTAACAAAACCCTGCTCAAATGAAATGCAGGGGCTCTGGAGTCTCATTTGAAACACTTGTGATGTGAGGCACATGGTGGGGCTTTGAAAGAAGATGACCATCAAAATCACCTGGTCTCCCTTTTTTTCTTCCTTCCATTTCCCTTCAATTTGTTGCCAGAACATCCCCAAAAGCACCCTCAGACTCTCTCCTCCCTGGCCTGGGCAAGACATGAAAGCACTGTAAGCACCAGCCCACCTCCAAGAGCCTGCAAAGACTGGGTGAGACTTGAACTGGATTTAGCAGGACTTGTAAGGTGAGGGAGCTGTAGTTTCTCCTTCCAAGCCCAGCCGTTTGGCACAGGTAGCACTGTGCATCATTTTGGGAGGGAGGTGTGACTGCGGTGTTGCATATTCTAGGCTTTGCCTTATGTGTATCAGGGCGTGGGGTGAAAGGATGGCTGGTGGCTTGTCCAAGGTGATGCAGCAGAGAGGGTGGGAGGCAGACCTGGACCCAGCTCTCCCAGACCTCTTGGCCTGATCCCTTAGCATGTGCTGAGTGAAGAAAGTCACCTGTGACCGTGTGGCTGCTCCTGTACGCAGAAAAGCTGCTGCTGTTAGCGATGCTGTGTTGTTTTTCTGTCTGTTGTTATTTGATGCTCTTAATGGCACGGTTGCCCTTCTGTTTGTTTGTTTGTTTAAATCCTTCTTGGTTGATTATAGAGCAGTCGCTTGTCAAATTGCAGTGCTCGGTCTGCAACATTTCTTGTGCCTTGGATGTAAATAGCTTTCATTAGTTTCAGTAGTTTCTGGCTGTAAGCGCAAGGTTGTGTCGTGGGGAGAGCATTCTATATTCTGCTGCCCTGGCCGCTGTTTAAAAGGCGGCCCCACAACAGGGCAGGAGCAACTGGGAAGGTGGTGTTTCTCAGAGTGACCAGAAATAGTAGTCTTTGCAGTAATTCTGTTTCTCTAGCTTGGGCAGGAAGCTATACAAGTATCTGGACTGTTGTCGCTATCTGCCCAGAAACACAGCGGCAGCGTGCGAAAGGATGCTGTCACGCTGGCCTGCTGTGAGATGGCGACGCTTCTCTGCCCCCCTTCTGCCGCCCGGTCCAGCCAGCTCCGGTGAGAGCCCCGCCACGGGCTGCCTGTGTCTCAGCTCCATGAAAACACCGGGGGCCCAATGTTATATTTGGGGGGCAGTTTCTGCACTGCAGCTGCTTCTCCAGGTAGAGGGGGACCTCCCTGTATTTATTTCTCCCCCATATCAGGGGCAGGGTGTTGCTCCAGCCCTGCTGCTGGCAGCTGGGTGCTCCGGTGTCCGTCAGGGTGACAGCAGGTGTGCAGCCCCCCCCCTGGTTTGAGCTCTGCTTCTTCCAGGATCCAGCGTAATCCGGCACCGGAGCCATCCCCCCCAGGGCAGTAGGGTAACTGCCCAAAGTAAAGCCCGCAGAAGCCACAGCTGAGTGTGTCCACACCCCTGGCCAAATTTGCTGTGGCAGTCAGGTAATGCAGAGCGTTGCTTCAGCCCTGGGCAGCCCCACAAAAAACCTCCTGAAAAGCTTGTCACGTGTGTTTAATTTCATCCAAAGGTGCATGCTTTTTTTTTCCCCTACCCGCCCTGATGCAAGCCTACATTTTCCTCTGCGTTGGCTCTGCCAGCACGAGCCAGCAGGCTCTCCCTGGGCGGCGAACGCGCCCACTGCCCCGTACCTGCTCTATTGCCCCGTGCTCCTCCTCGGCGCCAGCCTGGGCCAAGAACATCATGTACCTGCTGGTGGGTGGTGCGTGTCAGTACCTCCACTGCACTGTTACACTCCTTAAGCCAACACCAAAAGTTGTCCTTTTCCTTTTTTTTTTTTTTTTTTTTTTTCCCCTTTAAATGAGTGTGCTAGATTTATTGGGCAATGGAAACTTCATTCCAAGTGACTCAAGTTACGGTAGAAACTGAAATATTTAAATACTTCTCAGCAGCCTTTTACATAGCTCCTTCCTGTTCCTTTTCTCTAGAAAAGCTTTTAAACCCACAGATAAGTCAGGGGGGCGGGGGGGGTGCTCATGGCCCCCCTGCCTCCCCCAGACTGCGGTGCAGGCTCCAGGTTGCTGAGCGCTGCAGCCCCCCTCACTGGGAGTGAGGCATCCTCAGCCAGCGTGGGGTCCAGATGCAGCCAGGCATTTTGGATGCGATCGGTAGTCCTCATGCCAGGCTTTTGGCTTGCTAGCGCCGCGATGGCAGCGTGCGCCTCCTTAACAGTGGTGCTGCGCACTGGTAATCAGATCCACTGGGTCCAAATTCCTTCCCACTTGCTTAGATACCAGCTCAGGGAGGCAGCTGGTGCTGTGCCAGACCAAAGGAAAAGTCCACGCATGAGGGTAGCTGGCGTGGGGGGGACGACACCCTGCGTTACTTAGCACAGTGCTTCTTCCCTCCCGCTCTGATTTGGGATGCCCCTGAGCTCCCTTGATCCCACGCAGCAGTCCAGCAAAGTCAGGGTGATGTCATGTGGAAACCGTAGGCAGCACCTCAGTTATCTGCTTTGAGCCTCATCCATCTCAAGGAGCTTGTCTATAAACAGGATTATTTCAGAGTAGGGGAAAAGCACTCGCTCTTTACTCCACACATGGTGTTACTTAGAGTAATTCACACACAGATGCTACTTGCATCTGCATTAATTGCTGAGCAAGGGCATGCCCTGTGTCAGCAAGTCAGCCCAACCCTGGGTGCTGTGACTTCGGAAGGCAGTGCTCCCCGGGATGGGCAGCTGGGGTGCAAAGAGCAGCAGGCTCTTGGTGCGACTCCCTGCTGGCGCTTGGTGCAGCGTGGCTCAGCCCTGGGCACGGTGCCTGGGCTGCTGCTCCCTCGGAGCGTGCCCTGTCAGCAATCCCCCTCCCTGCCATCAGCCCCAAAACCTGCAGCAGCCTCTGGGTGCAACTGGGAAGGGGTGACCCTGGCTGTCACACCTCTCCTCCCTCATGCCCTGCCTGGCGTGCAAGGTGATGGGGTGTGGGAAATGTGATTTTGGGGGGACCTAGCCCCTACAGATGCCCCCTACTCAAAGGAGTCACAGTTAAAAGCATGCTCCCCTGCTGCGGCTGGCTGCCGGTGGGGAGACGGGTACCTCTTGTGAGGATGCTGGCGGGCCTCTGGTCCACACGCCTCCTATCCCACAAGGCAGATGTGTCCCCACGGCATGGCCAGGTGCTTCCAGCCGCAGGCACGGGGACCGCAGGGGACAAGCGCGGCCCCGTTACAGCCAGCGGGGCGAGGACAGTGTGCGCAGCACCAGCTGCTGAGCCAGCTGTGGGGAGCCCAGAGCGTTTGGCCTTGGGGTGGTGTGACCAAAATGACTCGCGTCACCCTGGTTTTTCCAAAGAATAACAGGCGTCGTCGGCAAGCCAGGGTGAGGCTGAGTCATCTGGCCAGAGCGGGTGTACGCAGAGTGCAAGGGGCCATCTCGGATCTGTCCGCAGCGGGAGCACTGCCATCGTCAAACCCGTATGGCCGTGGGCTGGGTGGGACCAGGAGCCGGGGCTGGAGCCGTGCCACAGCAGTAACAGCATCGGCTCAGCGTGCTGCCTGTTGCGGCGCGGCTGGAGACTTGGCTCGGAGCGAGAGGTTAAAATAATCCCTCCCTCTCCTTCGGGGGGGTTGGATTTCCACTATGAGAAACATCGGCTTGGACGCATTTCTGACCAAAGTGCTGCTTTGCTGCAGTTCTGCAGGGTGATGGAGAGAGCAAGTCATGCTTATTTTTTTTCTTTTTTTCTTTTTTTTTTCTTTTTTTCCCCCCTTCCTTCCCAGCTCTAGCACCATGCATACCATTTGCTGTCTTCCCCTTAGCCTGCACCCAGACCTTCTTCTACATCCCACGGGGGTTTTTGTTTGTGTTACCTACAGGCAAACTTTTAAATCTGGATAGTTTCCCTCTTGATAGTGATAATTTAAAAAAAAAAAAAACCAAAACCAAACCAAACCCCAAACACAACCCTTTTCAGTTTGTGCTGTTTTGTATATCAAACCTGCATCAACAATCCCAATTATTTGTAAATCACTTCTATGGTTTTCATATTAAATACTACTTCTCAAAGCCCTGAAGAGCAGATGAGAGACCTTGCTCTTCATCTTAAATGTGATGGAAACCTAAAGATTTCTGTGCAGGTGGCTGCCCTGGGTGGCACTGACAGGCACTCACAGTTACTCCAGTAAAGGTCCAGAGCTTGGAGCCATGTAATTATGAAAAACACCACATTATCATTTAAAAATAATAGATTATCTTTCCAGGCCTGGGGTGTGTGGGGGGAAGTGTGAAAAATGAGCCTACAAGCCTCACATTTCTTAAACTAAGCAGCAAATAAAAACCCTACAGATTCCTTTTAAAAAAAAAAAAAAAAAAAAAAAAAACTTGGCTTTTTTTTTTTAGCCATCTTCATGACATGTGAAAGCCTCACATGATTATTTTTTTTTTTGTTCCTTTTTTTTTTCTCCCCCCTCCCCTGAAATCTGAGGAGCTGGCAATAAAAACGCAGCCGTTAATTCACCCATCAAGTGGTTCTGGAAATACAACCTGTGGTAACGTAGCCGAGACGGATGGTGGTGCCGGGCTGGCTGTGTACATAGCCAGGGAGGAGCCTTCTATATTTAAAAGGCTAATATGGTGGTTAGAGCAGAAAATAAGACAAGTGAGTCTGTTAATTAGGAATAGAAAGCCTCAGTCCCTGCAGCTCTGGTACATATCACACTTTACTCCAGCCCTTGGCTTCCTTTCCACCCTCGTTACTTCATCTTTCTTGTTTGTCTTGTATTTGATTATGAGGTCTTGGAGCAAAGGCTTTCTTGTCCCAGCGTGGCAGGGCAGTCAGCTGTAATGTCCTTTCTGACTCTCCAGGTCCCCAAAAGCTTTACTCCCTGATCCCCATGATCAGTGGCGATCGCTCTTGCAAGAGCTCAGCGTTAGGGGAGACACCTTTCACCTCAGGGTGTCATTTCATAGCAAGGGATCTCCTGGTGCCGGTGTTGGCAACCAGAAGATGACGTTTCTTTGAGGCATCGACTTCCAAAATTTTCCTGCAGCCAGTGTCATAGCGATGTTCTGCTTGAGCAGCCTTTAAAAAGCTGAAATATTTGACCTTCAAGATTTCAAAACCATTGAGTTTTGTAACTTGTGGCTTCTTGTGGGACTAAAGAAGTCATCCCAAAATTTGGGAGAGCAAGCACTGCTGTGTTGTTTTTGGCCTGGTATTTGAGGCAGGAAGTGCCCGAGGTCTCAGGAAGCCAGTTTCCACAAATCCAGCCTAATTTTGGCAAATTCAGGAGGCTTGGAAACGACAGCCAGCTCTTACATGACCTTAATCACGTGGAAGCAGGAGGGTGGGAAGAAGTCTGGTTCCAGGGTATTTGAGGGTTTCCTCATTGCTGACAAACAGCCCAAGTTTTATGGAACAAACGCCGCACACATCTGTCCCAGCTGGTCAGAGATGTTGAGCCTCAGGCTCTGCTGCATGTGAGTCTTGCAGGCTCCGTGCACGGTGATGGTGTTTCCCCGTGCCTCCAGGTCGGGTATCACTGGCTGCCCTTACAGAATGGCAGGGGTTGGAAGGGACCTCAGGAGATCATCCAGTCCAACCCCCTGCTAAAGCAGGGTCACCCAGAGCAGGTTGCACAGGTCATCGTCCAGGTGGGTTTTGAATATCTCCCAAGAAGGAGACTCCACAACCCCCCTGGGCAGCCTGTTCCAGTGCTCTGTCACCCCCAAAGTAAAGAATTTCTTCCACATATTCAACTGAAACCTCTTATGCTTCAGTTTGTACCCATTGCCCCCTTGTCCTATCGCTGGGCACTACTGAGAAGAGTCTGGCTCCATCCTCATGACATCCACCCCAAAGATACTTCTAAGTATTTATGAGATCCCCTCTCAGTCTTCTCTTCTTCAGGCTAAATAAGCCCAGCTCCCCCAGCCTTTCCTCACAGGAGGGATGCTCCAGTCCTCTCATCATCTTTGTAGCCCTTACCTAGTGCTCAGAAAGGCTTTTTCTTGGTAGGCCAGCAAGGCCTGTTCCCTTGGTCTGGTGAGATAAGGAAAGGCTGGTTTGGGCTCATCCAGCAAAAGCAAAGGCTGGATTGTGGATATTCTCAGAGAACGGGGTCGGAGGGGGTATCTGTCTCCCCATTACATGCTTACTGTAATGCTCCCAAAGGCTGCAATGGGTTACCAAAACCAGTAATTCCCTGGGGTAATGATGATCTGTACCACGCTCACTCCGGCTGCTTTGTGTTGCTCCACAGCTGAGAAACTGTTCAGCCGCAATCAGGTGGTTTTCCATCAGAGGTCCATTACACTTAATACCAGCCATCTCTAAAGCTCTCTGCTCCACCTGCAGCCTTAAGATATCAATTCTCCTTAATAATTCAGTGCCTTTAGATAGGCACAGTAAAGATTTGGCTCCTTTCAGTGTGGACTTTGCCTTCCAAGCAGCAAGTAGAGGTCTCTCAGCGTGGTAATGGTGCTCTTTCCCTCCGGGATGGGCTTGCCTTCAGAGGCAGAAATGCAGATTTCCCCTCGGTGCTGGAGGGCTACCATCCCCACCTGAACCTCCCTGAAAAAGCCAGTTTTAGCAAAGCTGTAGCCCTCCAGATTTGCTCTCCTGCTGTGATTGCTGGTGGAATCCAATGTGGGGCATCCTGGTGCTTCCCATCAACAGCCGATGTGGGGCTGCCCCATCAGTGTGGGGCTGATGGGGTGGCCCCATGCCCCTGGAAGCTTCCTATGGCTGGTGGTGCTGAGCTGATTTATCATCTGTGGTTCCCTCTGTCCCGCGACTGCTCCCAGCTGTGCCAGTGCCCAGAGTGAAAGAGCCTGTTGTTCCCCACGAAGGGGTATAGGCTTGCCAGGTATATCATGTCCTCATTAAGGGAGGGCTGCTTATCTCCTAACCTGCGGCAGAGATTGCAGCGTGCCCTTGGTTATGTCTCCGTCCAACTGTACAAAGCAGCCGGGGCCGGCGGCTGGGCACAGGGAGCATGGGGATGCACACACACACATGCACAGACGCACACACGCGTGCCCCTTCCCTGCGGCTGGCTGAGGACCGGGTGGCCTGCACACCCCCCACGCCAGCCTTCTGCCCTGAAACATGGTCACCTGAGGAAATCTATTTAGGTAGCAAGAAACAAGCAGAAGGCACAGGGATTTAGATGGGTGGTTAAGGGAAAGAATAGTGAGATTTATTTTTTCTTTTTTTTTTTAGTCTCCCCCCATGGGCAGTGAGGACGTCCCCTCTTGCTGCTGTACCTGCGAGCACTCGCAGCTGCAGGCATCCCTCTCTTGACCTCTAGCCTTGGCTGCACTGATCTATTATTTTTTTTAAATTTCTCTTGAGTGATGTGAAGAAAGGCTAGAAATAAGCTGCAAATCCGAGCTACCCACCAGCTGATGCATCCAGTGTGAGCAGGAGCCTGGGATGGGGTTCCTCTCTGCTGGCAGGAGGGAAGTCAGGCACCGCTGCTGCTTTTAGTGAATCCCCATGAGCACCAGGAATGCTGCAGGAGGAAGAGGCAAAAACCAACCATCCTTAAATTTGCATGCCAGCCGAAAGAAAAAGGCCAAGTGCTGCTGCCCTCCATGCTGGTGGGCTTCGCAGGCTGGTCTGCAGGTGGGCATGCCTGCGGGGAGTTGGGATGTAGCATCCAAGGGCACAGATGTGTATGCCCAGGTACCTGAGCAGAGGAGCTGGCTGCTCCCAGCTGAGCATCTGCAGGGGACAAGGGACACCTGGAAAGCCAGACAGGGAAGGGGGCGGCCAGCGCACACCGGGGTCTGGGTCCTGCACCACCAGGTCTGAGCAGTGCCCAGCAGCACGGCCCCTCTGCCGGGCATCGGAGCCGGTCTCACCAGCTCTTCTGCCTGCCTGGTGTGCGGCCGCCTTTGTGACTGCTGCTGCAGTGGTTTTCCATTGGGGAACGTGTGCAAGGCCGGGTGTTTTCCAGAAAGCGAGACGGAAACATTGACATCTTCCAGGACC
Source organism: Gorsachius magnificus (assembly GCA_034008185.1). Classification (NCBI taxonomy): domain Eukaryota; kingdom Metazoa; phylum Chordata; class Aves; order Pelecaniformes; family Ardeidae; genus Gorsachius; species Gorsachius magnificus. Next base: position 129,493,028 of record CM067081.1, read on the forward strand.
CCCCTAGCCATCAGCTGGTACAGCTGACTCATTTTTATCTCGCTTTTGAGGGCTGTGCCTGCCTCTATGCCTATTCTGCTCTCTCCGCCCCTGCGCCTCACCTCAGCACAGCCACTTGCCTCACGTCCCTGGCCACCGGCATTGCCGATGCCCCAGGGTGGCTCTGACCACTTGTGTGGCATGTGCCACGCAGGAGGAGAGAGCCAGCCCACTCCATCCCTCCTCCCAGCTACCTCTCTTCCTCCCCCAGGCTTTCTCGCCTGGCCTCTCTGCATCCTCTCATTTGGCCCACCAGGGTCCTCCGCACTGTCCAAGCTGCCCACAGCTCCCCTGCCCTTTGCTAGTGCTTTCAGATCCTTAGTCCTGCTGTGCCTGTGCTGCTGCATCTTCCCTCCTCATCCTCCCCTCCGCCCTACCGTGCCTGTGGGCAAGGCGAGGAAGCCCCCCACTTCAAAGGGTGGCAATTCAGCTGGTGCACGATGGGCTAGCCAGCATCGGGGTGGGGTGGGGGTGGCGGGGCGGCAAAGTTTTAACCAAGGCTCTGCAGAGGTATAGACAAGCATGCAGGCGTGCAGTCCCGGCTGCCCTTTCTCTGAGAGGGAGGGATGCAATATTACTCCTATTTTAAATGGCCTTAATTGCTCACCCTGCGTTTTTCTCAAATTGGGGAGCTTTTGCTTTGTGTCTGCCTTTTCCAAACCCCTGCAGCCCCCCCCCTTTCAGCTGAGCTCTGGTGTGCATCTGTGCCCCCCACCCTCGACCCCCATTAGCCCCAAAGAGGCAGCAGCCTGGGGACACCCTCGTCCTTTCTTGTCTCGGAGGGTGGGGGGGAGCTGCTGGGGCGATTCTCCTGCTTGGTGGCTTGCAGCTCCACAGGCACCCAGTCATTATCTTAACGAGCAGGCTTATCTCAGGATCTTTTCCATGAGAGCAGTGCACAGGCAGCAAGAAGGTGGGCCCTTTCCAATATCCCTTTCGTGTTCCCCCTTCTCCTCCCCGTCCCTCCACCTCAGCTCTTGGCTGGCACTGTTCCAGCCGGCTTGGATGCACGTGTCCGTCCTGTTTACCGCGATTAAAAAGAGCCAGTGGAAGGAGACGTACAAACGCAAGGAGAGATGCGCCCAGGCGCGGGAAGGCAGACGTGGGGAGAGGCACACGAGCGTAACCGCACAGAAAAATACATCTGCATGTAGACGTGCACATAGCTGCTAGGCAACCTGAGCGATTAAGAGCAAGCCATGGGCCGGGGCTGAAGGAAACATGCAAACCGGGGTGCACGTGCAGGCAGGCATAGGGGGACGGGACCTCTGAAAATGCCTAGGAAGAGACAGAGCCAGGCAAAGGGGTAAAAAGGGTGAGGAGGGGAAGTTTCAGAAGGACGTGGCGGCGAGGGGGAGCAGGCGGGAGCTGCTGAGCAGGCTGAGCGTTCAGTCGTGTGCCACAGCCCCTTTTCCTGAGGGAAGGGGCGAGCGGCTGGGCGAGCCCGGCCTTCTCCCCCCTCGCTTGCCCAATCCAGACCATAGACAGCAGCTGCTTTCAGTGCTAGGACCCACCCGGAGCAGTCGCGCTCATTTATAGAGAGTTTCCTGCCTTTGGCTGCCTTACAAGAAACCTTGCAGTGAAAATTACAGCAAAGGAAGGTTTTTTGAATGTTGAATGCTGACCTGCACAAGCCCAAACCCGAAGGCCCAGAATTGTGGGCTTGTTAATGCCTCCTTGCATAGTGAGGAGAGAAAGTAAAATCCTTACTGGGTTGGGAAATTTGGAGGCTGCCTCCCTGCTGTAGTACTTACTTGGCAGCTCCGGCCTCTCGCTATAGACTTGACCAGACTAATCCTTTTCCTCGTGGCTCCTTGATCTCCCCAACCCATCCTCCCCTCCCTCCCCCAAGAAGGAGAATGATCAAGTCCCAGCCTCCAACAAGAAGTTTTATGGAGCTTGCTTGTAGCAGGAACTCCACGAGAGCTGCGAACGGGGCTGCCCGGGGGTGCCCTGCCTGGAGCTCGCCTCGCACGCCTCCTCCTCTTGCTCCTCTGGCTTTGTGGATGGGAAGCCAAATCCCCATTGCTCGCTCTCCGCTCCCGGGGCTCTGCTCGTGGCCACTTCCTGGAGACACTGGCTTTATTCCTCGGGCCAGTGGATGGCTTTTGGCACGGGAGCCAAATCAGTGAATGGAAACATCCTCCCTGCGAGCTGCAGTGACATCCTGCTATTGTTGGCACCCCTTGGCAGGTTTGTTCAGCTGTGTTGCACCAGTTGACGTCTCCGGGCTTTCATCAGCGCGTCGGTCTTGCCATAAGACACATGGGCTTCCTGACCCAGTGCCCAAGGAAAGCCCTCTTTTCTTGTTTACGGTCAGGATGTGAAAGTAAAGGAAGCTGAAACGCGACTCAGGAATCCACTCCGGGCTTTAATCACTACTGTCACTGCTAGAAGACCTGGGGAATGTTGAAAAATAATCACCCGGCTGGGTAATAGGATGCAGATGTTCAGGTTGCGATCTACCCAGACACCCTGACCTCCTGGCTACTGGAAGGCAAGCCCTAATCAAAACTCCGGAGCTGAAAAAAAATTGCTCCCACGAGCCTCCAAGAAGCCGGGAAGAGCTTTGTGTGTGATCAGTAGATGCACGGTGGCTCCAGCCAGGGCTTTGGTTGGGGCAGGACAGATGTCCCTGTTGGCAGCAAGGGAGAGCCACGGGGGCCTGGTGCTGGGGTTCACCCCCAGTCTCAGCCATAAATGTGCACTGATGCCATTGAGGGGATACAGGGGAACCTGTTTGCATCCCCTGTGGCAAAGGGGTGGAGGTGACATTCCTGCCCGCCTCTGGGCACAGCATAGGGCAGCCTGCATCAACCATGGCTGGGGCTGCTTTGGAAAGGCCCCTGGCAAGACACGAAAATTAAAATTATGAGTGTCTTGTAAGCTGTAGGGTATTAAGGTACATACACACGCGCAGGTACGTACATGTAGGCGTATACCCATGCTGCCCTGTGGAGGGGAGGGTGTTCCTTTCCGTGCGTGGCGGCTGCCTTCATCCCGTGCTGCTCTTTTCCCACGCTGGAGCCGGTTGTCTGGAAGACGCCAGGGCAGCCTTGGGAAGAACAGAGGGGGGGAAATGCCTTCTCCTACGGACTGTTGCAGTCCTGCCATGCCCCAAGGCCTCCTTCAGCCTTCCCGTGGCCACCAGATAGCTGGGGCGGGGAGAAGAGGTCGGGAGGGCACCTCCATGCCAGTCGTGCTATCCTACCTGTCCTCCTTCTCCCCTCTCCCCAGCCCTCAGCGCTCCCACGCCTGGGCCGGGGGCTGCTGAGCCTGGTGGGCAGGATGGCAGGGAGGGCAGCGCCGCTCTCCCAGGAGGAAGAGGAGGCAGAAAGATGGGGGATCAGGAGTCCCTTCTGCATCTTCCTGCGATACCCGAGCCTTGCCGAAGCGCCCGGTGACGACTGATGCGCTGGCCAAAAATACCAGTCCAGCAGCGCACAAACTCTCCCCTCCGTACACGCATCGTCGGCACAGACAGCTACGGCAAATCCAAAAATAGCAAGGTTAGATAAATACGGAGGGAAGAGTTTACAAATTTCCAAGAGTGTGACAAACAGCAGTGCTCGCTCTAAGGAGGGGAGCTTTTTTTAACCAGAAGGCTTTTTCTTGCTGCAGATTCTTTCCACACACAGAATAAATGGGCATTTACTTTTAAAGCAAAGTGACCTGAAAGTCAAAGGCTGTTTGACTGACAGAGAGTGGTGCTGGGGGCTGCGCTGCAGCAGGGAGAAAACCTGTGGCAAACGTATGCCTGCAAGAGAGAGAACAGCCTGAGCCTCAAGTTTTGTTTTTCACAGCTCCATCGCTTTCTGCCTGCTGAAAGCCTGAGCGAGCAGCTATTTAGGAAGCATATAGGGAAAGAAATACGTAATCTAACTGGTGCGGGGAACCGAGGCGCCTGCTTTTTCTCCCAGCTCTGCTGAAAGCTGCCTGAGTGAGCTGGATAAATCGCCTTGCTTTAGACGTACCTGCAGGGATACGGATCACGGCAACAACTTCACTGGGGTCAATGAGGCACGTTCACCTGCCGCTTCAAGTCAGCAGCACCTGGAAAACCCTCACACACTGCAGATAGACTATTTTTAAATCAGTATTTTTGGTCACATATATGATCCTCGTGACCTACTTGAGGAGGATGAGGGAAAGGCAGGGCCATAGGCACCATCCTCTGCCGGCGCTCCCAGAAGGCGCTGGGGTGCAGCTGAGGTTGGGGTGAGGGAAGAGAGGGGCTGGACCCCGTCCTTATTTTACTGACAAGCAGGCACTGGGTGCTTGCAAACGCCCCGGCAGAGAAGCCAAAACTCCTTCCCGAGCTCCCGTGCTTTTCGGTGGCGGGGGCACTGGGCCGGGCAGCTGCTGCACCCATGTACAGGGCAGCCCTGGGCACGTTCGCCCAGCTGAGCCGTGGCTCGTCTTTCAAACCAGACCGGGCGCACTGGGTGTACCGGAGACCCTGCCGGTGCCCCTTTCTGAAAGGAGCATTGTTATTCCACGGAAATGACCTTTGGAGTCCAAATGTCTTTATTTAAAATGAAACAAACCCAACCCTAACCACTCTTTAAGCAAAAACAAATTAGCTGTTATCGCTGCACAAGCTTTAAATACGCCGCAGCGGTGGTAATCTTCCACACTGCTCTCTCTGAGAAGTCGGTGGATACATGGTACTGCCTTAACTCATCGCTGCCGCCACTCCCACTCAGGTGAGAGCGGCAGGGAAACTGGCAGGTCTCCTCCCTTGCCTCGTATTTATTTTCCCCTCAGGAAAAAGGTCTTAAAATGACCAGAAGAGGAGGAAAACAGTTGTCTTGGTTTCACACTCTTGAGCAGGAAGCAAAAACCACTGCAAGTCTGAAGTGTATTATTTTATATTTAAAAAAAAAATAAAATCAACAACCACTGATGTCTCACTAGGGCTCTCCTCTCTCTTCTTTTCCTGCCACGAGTTTCTGGCTCTTTTCAAGCATCCCTCTTTGCTGTCGCTCCTGCGGAAGGTCGTGGGAGCTCTGCTTCATCCGCCTTTTGGCTGGGCAGCGAAAACGAACTGTAAAATTTGGAAATCAGTCGGTCTGGCTGCACCGCTGCTTCGCTTTCTTTTTGGCACACCTAACTCTTTGCTTGGACCTTCTTGTCCAGAGAAAGCAAAGCACAAAGAGTTTCCCAGGCAAGCTTTGCAGTAGCAAAAAAGGTGCATGCTCCTGTTCCCTCTCTGCCTCCCTGTTGTACAGCCCTGGCCAAATACGGTTCATGTTAAAACTTTGTGACCCTGACACAGTATTTTTTTGAGCCTCTCCAAGCCAAACTCAGAGTCTTTGTTTCCAAACAAACTTGAAGTTTCCATTGGGGGCTGGATAATCATAGTGCAGAGGAGGACGCTAAAACCAGAGCTTGTGCCTCAGAGTCGCGTACGTCTGTAGCATCCCTCATCCGGGAAAATCCCCAAAGCCTGCCATGGGGCGCGTTGCCGGCCGTGAGGGGCAGGCAGCTGGGCAACCCGCTTGCCTCGAGGACATTGGTATCTGAGCAGCTATTTTGGGAGGTAGGAGGGGGCTGCCCAGGGCTGCCAGGAGAGGAGAGCTGACCTGGGGAGGGGGCTCTGATTGCGGCCATGCAGCTGCAACGGTGGGCATGAAGCACCACCGGGCATCTCATCCCACTGCTGGAGAGCAAAGCCCCCTGCACCTTGGAGGAAATCTCCGCAGGTACCGCCACAGCACCTGCCCTCAGCGCTTTTGGCCGCCTCAGGGTGCAAGTCGAAGGGGGGCTGTGCGGAGGGGCACAGGGCAGGCGGCGCGTCCCTGCACCGGCCCCCGCGCCAGCCTGCATCCGCAGCAGAAAGAGACTTCCCAGCCCGGGCAGACACGCTGTCTCCTCTCTCTAATTGCAGCCTTTGCACAGGGCTCGCATGTCCCAGAGCCGGAGCTGGCTCCTTCCCCTCCATCGCATTGTCTCTTCCCACAGCCCGGCGGCCCCCCGGCCCCCCGGCTCTGTCTCACCCCTCGCATCTCAGCGTCGTCTCCTCTCCTTTCCCCCTCCTCCTCATTCAGGTTTGCCTTCCTTTGGCCCCCACCCTTACACCATCTTTTGCACAAAAGTCCAAAAAGCAGTGGGGGCTGTACAGGGGAGGTGCAAAGGGGGGAGGTGCAGGGGGGAGGTGCAAAGGGGGGCTGCCCACTCCAGAGGCTTGCCTCAATCCCCTTCACCTTGTCATCTGTGCTGCTGGGCCGCCGAGGTCCCAGCCATGCCTGCCTGGTGGGGATGAGAGGTGCCTTGTGCGGCCCCAGAGCCCAGCCAGACAATAGCGGCACTGTGCTGGAGAAAGCAGCTCTGTCCGGCTGCTGCCGTGCTCCTCATCCGCCGAGCACGTGGGAGGGGAAGGGTGTCCCTCCGCTCCCCGGCACGCGGCTCACTGGGCAAAATCAGGGAGAAGATGGAGGGATCAAAGCCTGAAACCACTATCTCCCTGCTCCCCTGACGCCACTTTGCAGGGACTAGGGTGGCCCTGTGTTCTCCAGGCACTGGCTGGGTCGGAGCTTGGACCTTCTTTTACAGACCCCCCAGGGAACCTCGGGCGGTCCCTTGAGCCACACTGGTGTATTGTGATCCCTGCAAGGCACCGAGGCTGCCCGGGTCCCTGCAGCTCCGCACTCAAGGTACAGGCAAGGGAGCCCGGGCACAGCGCCACGCTGGCATGCCCCAGCCCTGGACCGGCGCCACACACAGGGCCGTGAGATACACCAGCTCGGGGGGTCCCCGGGGTGGCCCCACACTGTACGGGACAGGGGGGACCCACAGGCTCTCTCCCTGTGTCCTTTGCCCAGGTGGCAGCAGAGGGGAGAGCAGCGCGGCTCCACTTCACGGGGGCCATCAGAACAGACCTTCTCCAGACCCCGGCTGTGCTTCTGGTCTCACTGCTGGGCTGGCATAAGAGGTGCCTTTCCCAGCCCCTTCCTCATCCATTAGCGCCCCACAAAGCAATGAGTTACCCTAACGGAGTGACTGCAGCATCAAAGCAGTATCACTGCCACTTGCAAAGCTGTGGTTGTGCCCAACACCCCTGTTGGGCACCCCTGGGATCCTCCCCCTGCAAGCCCAGGAGGAGGGCTGCTAGTCACAAGGTGGTGGCAGAGCTGGGTGGGCAGTAGGGGCTGCCCGCTTTGCTCTGTGGCCTTGCAGCGGTCCTGGGAGGGACGGGAATCAGGAGCGATGGGGGGGCTTGACCATGCGTTGGCGTTCCCAACTGCGTCTCTCACCTCGAGAAAGAAACGGCAGCTCTTCCCAGGCTCTCTGGAGCGTCACCTGCCACCCTCACGCAGCAGGAATCACAACTGGCTTCCTTCTGAGCTGTGCCTAACGTGTGGTTTGTGCTGGGGCAGAGGCAGTCTCGAAAAGAGACTTTACCATCAGAGCTGTAAACTCCCTTCAAACCTTGACTGGGAGAACACTCAGATTTCTTTCCCTTCCCCTAAGGTTCCTGCTATAAAAAAACATTTGCAGAGCTCGCTGCTTCACAGCTCAGGGCTGTAATATGGTAGGGGTGATTCAGACTCACAAGGGTTGGTGCCTCGCTTTGTTAAGCTGGGGTCTAAGTCCTGGCCCTCTCACGCTGGCTTGGTCAGGGACGTTTTGATGGGTTGGGTTGATGGTGCCTGGGAGAAGACATGCTGCTTGGTTATTGTAGGGCAGCTGGAGATCCTGCAGACGGCTGACCTGTAGGTGCAGGTTTATTACTGCAGGCTTGCTCTCCAGCGTCACTGTGCGCCCACTTGTTTGGTGTGTGACGGCGATGGTCTGATGATGGCTGAATCACTGATTCTGACCTCCCACGTCTTCCTCTCTCCTTCCCACCTCCTGAAGGCCACTGCAAGTGTCTTCTGGAGAAGGAGGAAACACAAAGGGCTCCACAAGCCCACAGCAAGGAACGAAGGGTCTGTTTGGGTTTCCTTGCATGCCCCGACTCCTTCCATGCACGTGTGCGCACACGCATGCCATGGGCACCATCCCTATTTAAAAGCCTCCTTTGCAAGCTTTCTTTTAGCTCTTAGAGAACATCTCCTTTGCTCCAACGTATGCCTTGAATTGAAACTGGGCCTTCCTGCCTCTCCCCTGCAGGGACAAGAAGACCAGGCTGGGAATTAGGGACCAGGAGGAAGGGAGAGTCCTGGGTGTCCTGTCCCATCCCTGGGGCTGCGGTGGAGCCAGCCCCTTGCCAGCTGCAGGTGTGTGGGGAAGCTTGCTCAGATGGGGCATACAGAGCACGGCTCATACCAGGACATCCCAGGGCCAGTCCTTCCTACGTCCTCCTCAAATGGGTCCAAATCCAGCTGGCTTCCCGGCAGCAGAGCGAGGAAGGGCCTGAGCAGCCGTCGGGCTGCGAGCCAGTCACTCTGTGACTGTGCGGTGCCTGCAAAGCCGGGTTCCTCAAGCTCCAGCAAGCCCTCCTCCATCTGGGACAAAAGCCCCGAAACAATGGCCCGGCTTCCCAGCGGCCAGCGACCCGAAGGATACCGCGTGCTGAGGCAGCCGAGTGCACAGGGATTAAGGACAGCTAGAGGAAGCCGCTCTCCGGCCACGCCACCGTGGGACTCGGCAGTACAATAGCCAGAAGGCGCACGTGGGCTCCTCGGCTTTTTCTCAGGGCCTAGGTAAATAATCCCTTTCCACGGGCGCTGTATGGATTCCCATAAAGCTGAACAGCAAAAGCAGTTCCCAGGCTTGTGGGTAATAAACATTGTTTCCCAGGCCACGTAATTATTATTTTGACTGTCAGGAACCTGGGAGAGAGAGAGCACAGGCACACTGTTTTCCCAATCTGCTCATGGAGAGCGATTTAATTCTGCTTAAAAGGAGCCAGCAGTGGAACAGCAGGCACACCTCGACCCTGCAGAGAGGGGCACGGCTGGGGCCGGTGCCTGGTGCGGCCCCACTACCCCCCATGCTAGCGAGGACTCAGGGCTAAGAGCATGTGAGGGAAACCGCACCTCCACATCTCATGGATTCATCTCCAGGTCTCAGATGCCACAAAAATGCTTTGGAAATTGCTGCAGGGCAGAGCGAAGCGGGGAGGGAGGAAGGAATGTGCTTGACCTGGCAGGGGAAAGCACCGCAGCTTCTGTGCAAGGGCTAGGAAGAAGCAGGGTGCAGGGGCTTTCTGCAGCCAAGGCCCGAATATCTTGCATGGCCCACGCAGGAGAAAGCAGCTGATGGGCATTCATTCACAGGTGAGTCGGCAGTGCGGGAAGCCAGGTCTCTCCTGGCGGCTACGTGGAGCTGGCAGCTCGGGGTCTTGAGCAGGAAGAAAAGGGGGACAGGAATCCTAGCAGCTCCCACATGCGCAGACAGTGCGGAGGGCAGGTTAGTCCACGTTTGTTGGTTACCAGCAAATTAATTTGCATGGCTAGAAAAAAACGATGCTGTGGGCAAAATCCTGTCTTTACAGATCGGAGCAATTCCCCCGGCAGCAGGGGTGGGACCAGCCTCAGGGAGACGGGGTGGCTCAAGCCTGTGCAGTCCCACGGCACAGCGGTGCACACGCCGGCGAGCCCGTGCAAAGAAACAGGATACAAGCCTTGCTGCTCCCGCGTGCCGGAGCCGGCCTGCCGCAGCCAAACCCTGCCCTTGGGAGCAGCGCGGCTCCGGCTGGTGGAGGAGCTGGCTCCACAGCACGGCACGGCACGTTTGCCGGGGCGGTGAATGGTGAGGCTTGCAGGCTGCACATCGCCCAGCACCTTCCCCACTCTGCCTGGGGGGCCTCCGGAGAGGGAAGACACGATGCAATTCGGTGAACCTGTGGCTCACTTGACAACTTTGGGCACCAAATGGTGATGCTTGAAGCACACGCAGGGTGGACAGCATCTGTGCGGGTCTCTTGTCTGATGACTTTTTGGGCTTGGACAGGTCTGGCTTGCCCCATTTACCAGCAGTGCCATCACCTTGTTGTTCAGATCAGTCCATGCTTCGTGGCAGAGATGGTTTAGGAGAGCAAAATCCATCAGGGAGACATTTGCTCGACTGGATTCGTCCATCTCCTCTCTCCCCGGGCTCCTTGGGGGATGTGTGGGTGTTCACCCTAGTGATCAGAGCCTCCCACCTGTATCTCCTTTCCAAAAGGCTTTCACCTCCTGGATATTGTGCAACTGCCTGCCAGTGCCAGCACCAATTTTGGCTGTTCAGGTTACAGGAAGATTGCAAGAGCCACTTGAAATAAAGGAGCAGCATTTAAAGGAGCACAGCTGCAGCCCCAGAGGATCTGCTTGTAGCAGCACAGCTGCAGAATCTGCCGGCTAAATGCAAAGACTGGCTTGCAGAGGAATCCACGTTCTTGGAGAGGTAAAGCAAGATCAGGAAAGGCTACTTGCAGCAGGTTTGAGGTGCCAGCAACCGAGGCAGCGACTTGCCTGAGGTTACACACAGCAGCAGGCTGTAAACACAGCCTCCTCCCCAGCATTACCACCGGCGTGCTTTTGGCTGCAGTCCAATTTCGAGGCTATTTGTGGTGACTGTTGTTCTCAGAACCATGCTATGGAGGGAAGAAATGTTGGCTCTTCTGCTTCCAGGTCTGAGTAAAGGGTTCTCCAGCTTCCAGACTTTTCTTGCAAGCAAACACATGATTGCACTGAGGCTTGTGGGAGCTGCGATTCCCTCAGCCCCTGCAGCTCTGCCAGCAAAGGGGGGAGCCAAGTTCAGGGGTCTGCCTTGTGCCCATTGCCAGGACGGTAACATTGCCAGTCAAATGCAGAAAAATAAATGCCTTTTCCCTGGATCTAGTTCTAGGGCAGATCGGTCATCACGGGTCCTGTGGGTGAGATTCTGGCTCAAAAGGGACTCTTCTCCAAATAGACCTTCTCTGGGGACTTCTCTGGCATCGTGTCCCCTGCAAACTTTTCTCTGTGGACCATGATACTGTCATGGACATGGGCAGTTGAAGTTGCCGGACCGTTGGAGTGGAGCATGGATAACGCACACGCTGTAGCTCTCTGGCTGCAGGGGGAGGGAGGGAGGCAGGTGGTGTGGGAGAGCCGCCGGCAGGGAAGGGCGAAGCAGGTTGCCCGATGGCCACATCACGTCCCCGAGGCCCACGCTGCATGCATAGCCCTCGGGAAGGCAGGGCATGGCCCAGGCGGTGGCAAAGCAACCTTTCCCCACGCGTGTTCCTTTGCAGGACAGGACCTGCCTGGACCACTCGCTCCTTGGCCATTCAGCTGAGCTGGCCAGAAGAGGGGCCATGTCAGACCAGTCGGCAAGGGCTGAGTTTCTTTGGGGGAGGTAGGTGCCAATGACATTCAGCTCCTGCCAAGGACAGTTTGGAGGTGGTGCTGCAGGAGATGGGGCACCTTCTGTATAGTTTGAGCTTTGAGCAATGGGCTTGTTGATCTTCACAAAGATGCCCGGCCCCTCTGAGCGGCCAGAAGCTGTTCCCAGCAACACAGATGACAATAACATTCCTGTTGTCTTGAATTGCTGTCGTATTTGAGCCATTGTATCTCTTGACAGTATGCTGCGGGGAGAGCTGAGGAGCTTCCAAAAATGTCTCCTCAGAGCCAGCCTGTGAGTGATATAATTCTTTGGTGCCCTGTTGAGGCACCTGTGCAAACATCAGCTCAGCGCCCTGCGTGGCGGCGGTGGGATGCTGGAGGCAAAGCAAGTCCAGGGGTGATGACAGACAGAAGAGGGGGTGAGTGGAAGGACGGAGACTATAACCCAGGCCTTCTTGCTTTCCTCTCTCTGACAGTGCTCCCCTCCTGTAGTACTTATGGTGAGAGAACCTGTTTATATTTTGTTCCTGTTCTGTTTCTCTCTTTGGGCTTGATAGAGAAAAAAAAAAAAAGCAGCAGATGCAATGGAAAAATGAAGTGAGAACAGCAATGCTCCTAGGTCACCCTCTTTTTCCTTTCCACTGCGCTTGCCAAGCACAACCCATTTCGGTTTCTGCTAACAATGCTCCAGCCCCCCCAGGGCATGAGCTGAAACAGAAGCTCCTGGCAGCCCCCCCCCCAGGGGAAATGCAGCAGTGAGGAACTTGCCACCAGGCTTTTACCCTGAGTCCAAAGCTGCGGGGTGTCACCGCCACGAGATAACGCCTGTCGGGGCACTTTGCGAGGGTTGCAAATGGCCTAGGAAGACGTCCCCATCCAGCATGGGAGCGAATGGCCCCCCGCATCGCTGGGTGCGTGAGAAATGGCGTGGCAGATACGATGAGGCTGTTGATGAGCCCCGGGGGGGCGCGGAGTTTACAGACCAGCCTGTCGTTGTTAATCAAAAAGATTTTTTTTTTTTTTTTTTTTGCCTTCCATCTGTCTACAGTCCTCTCGATTCTGAACTGCTTGCTTTTTGGTCTGTCCCGAAGAAGAGCTTCCAAATACAAATTGCTTCCTGGGAGCATGATCCAAGGTAGAGCCCCAGGCAACATCACATTCAAATGCCTGATCCCTTGCACGTGGTTTTAAAGAGCTTAAATCTGGACCCTCTTCAGCAAAGTGGTCTGCAGACCCCTGATTTCTGAAAGGTCCATGAAAGGTAATTAAAGAGAGCAAGCCTTTTGCTGGCAAGTCTAAATTCACTGTATGGGGCCCACGTCTTCAAAGGGAAAAAATCTTGCAAAGATTTATAATCGGAAGAGTTGAAAGCCACCGGTCCAAGAAACTGAAGGCGCTTATGGGAGACATGGCCGTGCTGGCTGAGGTGTATCTTTTTGGTACCGAAAGAGAAATTTTGCCTGCTTTTATAAAGCACTGCAGAGACCTGGTTCCTCTCACCGTCCTCCCTTAAGCATTGCCTATGGAGTAAGTGGAAGATGTTTTCCTTCCCTGAATATCTATTCCACTCTTAAATAAACCATGGGTGAGTCTGTTGGTTTTGTTTGGTTGGGTTTTTTTATGGAAGAAACACAAACCAGTAAGGATCTTACAAAGCTTTTAATAGCTGCATTTGGTCCCTGGGCGCTTTGAGAATTAGTAAAATCACTGAACACAGAATAGGAAAGGACCTTGGGATCAGCTAACCCATCCTCCTCTCCAAGGCAGGATTAACTAAACCTTGCCCATGCCTGACAGATGTTTTTTTGACATGCCTTTAACAGCCCTCCAATCCTCCAGCCTACTCGGGAAGTGATTCATTCACCTTATTATTTATTGATGGCTCACAGTATTGACCTGGATCTTCTCACTGTGTTTTAGGCACGTGAGTTTGACTTTTCCCCAGAGGGAAAAGAGAAGGGGTTATTCCCTTCCCTTCTGCAGTGACCTTTCACATGTTGGAAGCCTATTACTGCAGCTCCTCTCGGTCTCCTGCAGACTGGGTGGAAACAGAAGCCATGCTTGCTAGACCTCTCATCGCAGTCCGGGGGCGGGGGACAGGGGGGTTGGCTGTGATGGGAAAGCAGCTGGGCAACCCTTTGTGCAATTCTTCCGCTGTCGGTGATGGTTGGTGATACAGAGGGAGTGGATAAAACTAGAAGAGGTAGAATACCGCCCATGCCCTGTACTCAGAGCTCAGCTGAGAGCAATTCACGTGCATCAGCACCAAGGCACCTTTCTGCAAACCATCCAAAGGCCTGAAGCTATGTGATTCTGCAAAGCTCCCCTTGCCCTCATGAGTCACAGGATCAAGGAGCTGCTGGATTTGGACTCTGTTACCTGGTCTGTACCCTCTACTGATATGAACCCTGTGATCTCTTCTGCTCTGACTCTTACCTCTTGCACCACTGAGCCTCCAGGAAGGCTTGGACTGAGACTCAAACACCCACTCTGCACGGGCAAGTTCAGACACAGGTTTTTGCAAGCAGGTCTTTGCTTCACCCATGGACAATTTTCACCAGCATGGTTTGCCTCCAGGCCCATCTGTTGTTGTGGTGGCCTCACACATACAGCTCGTGGCTTGTTCTTGCCTCCTACTCCTTGGCCTGCCAAAGTCCCATCCCTGTTGCAAATACCATAGCCCTGAAGCAGCCAGGTACAGTGCTCCTTATCATGTTTCAGGAAAACTGATCCTTTTTATCCACAGAGAACTAAAACTGCATTTAATTATTTTCTAAGTCAGCGCCGCTCTCGACTCAAATGAAATGTCAGGATTTGGCCCATGGTTTCTGCAAGCTGTGATGTGGTAAACCTAGACTGATTCTTTCTACGTAGGTGAGGCCAAACTTTGTTTACAACAGGACATTGCTCCACGCCTAACCTATTGCACATACACCCTTTCTATCTCTAGTGTTATTGTCTAACCCTCCTACACTGAAGACCCGGTGTCACCTCATCAATATTGCAGTGGGGTGCAATATTGTCTCGCTGTATTCAGCAAGACGCAGTCATGTTTGCAGGTAACATTTCGACAGCTCTCCTTAGCCAGTCTGAAGCATGGGGCTTTTTAAGATGTTTGGCTGACTAAGTGCTGATAGCTTCATTCTGGCATGCTGACAGGATCTTACGCTGTGACCCCGTCCCCCAAAGGCTTCCCCGTAGCTGCAGTGCAGCATCACGGCATCCTTTCTGCAACCACACTGACATGCCTAATGGCATGCCTTGCGCTTCTCCTGTGGCCAGGACCGTGGCCTGTATCCCTTACGCGTGCTTGTACTGGTATCATCCTCTTCATGCACTCAGAAGGAGGAGCCTCTGACCCACCAATAGTGCAGTAATGAAATGGTGGGTTTGGTCACGGAGGTGGCCTGGGAAATGCCCAACTATGGGGTTCCCTCTGCCAGGTGCTCCTTGCCTCTAGCAGAAAAGGTTTTGCCGGTGCAGCTAGATATAGCATCCATGCTAGCATGGAAGTGCTGGGGGAGGTTCTGGCTGTAGGAGGCCCTGCAAAGCCAGCATGAGGCCCCCTGTGCTGGGTCTTTTGCTGGGACACAGTTGCCATTGCCCAGTGGATGTTTTTAGTTCCCTTCAGTACATACTTGTACAAGCTTTCAAGAGGTGGAAAGTGCTTTTCACACCCAGAGCAATGGCATGCTGCAAATCAGGGCTTACTTCATGTTGGTGGTTGGGTGCCCCCTCCCAATGGCAGTTTTTGGTTGGTCACTGACACGCATGGGGACACAGCAGTGCCTCTGGCAGCTCTCTTCTGCTCGGTGCTGAACGGCTTTGCCTCCATCCCCAGAGCAGCTCTTTCACTGGCCTTGGAGCTTTGGTCGACCTCCCAAGTCCCCACTCAGGTTGCATGGAAAAGAAACATCCTTGAAACCGTAAATGATCACGTATGACTGCTGTTGAGGGCACAGCTGGGAGTCCCTGCCCTGAGACGAGAGTTTTCCAGCGGAGATCTGTGCAGACAGACCCGCTCTGTGCAAACGCCTGCAGGGGTCTGCTTTCCAGCTGTGGTCTGAACGAGTCAGAGCTCTACCGCAGAAACGGCGTTGCGAATACAAACCCTCCTGATGCCTACAGACCAACCGCTGCCTGTCTTTTGGGGTTCCCAGCTCCAAACGATGACTTTTGAAATTCCTAGCAAAATTTATTCCGAATTCATATGCTAAAAGGGCAGAAACCGTTCATGCATTTCCTTGTTCCAGAAAAGGTTGAAAAGCTTTGATGACGACCAACCCTTTAACATGCTGCTTCTGTTCAGAGGGTTTCTCACACTGAAAGCCAGGTCTGATGCTTGCTGAGCTGCTCTGAGAAGTGTGAAAATGTTGTATTTTGTGGTTGTCAGAAAACCATGATGAGGCTTGTCCACTTGGGAAATTTTACTGACATAACTTCTTTGACTGTATGAATTATGCTGGTGTAGCTAAACAGATGACAGATATGACCACATATTATATATCATGCCTTAGCTAACAACACTGTGCAAAGAACATGTTGCGGGCAATACCCTGTTTTGATGTCTCTGGGCTGCGTAGGCAGCGGCTTCCTCAGACTGCAATCAATTCCCAAAATTGCACAAAGGTTATGGAGTGCCTCCAAGCTTCCAGTTGGGGACCACTGTTGTGTATAGGGGTATAGTAAGAGCTAAACTGCATAATTACTTCTGATCACGTTCCCATCAGGGACTTCAGGACCAGGCCTTCACTACGTGTGCTTGCTGAGCTGTGTCAGCAAGTCCCTGCTGTCTTGTACATGCAGGAGTTAAAATGAACTGCTGGTAGTTAAGCATAAAGGCCCGCGTGTTTTGCTGTGTAATACAGCAGCGAGCTACCTTGAGAAGGAGTTTCTTAGTACAGACCTTGCAAGAGAGTTCTGCAGCTAGCAGCCTGCCATCAGCCCCACCAAGCACCCGCATGAAGAAAGGAAAAGGGTTTTGTGGTCTGAAGGGGAGCAGAGACAGGTCACAAAACAGCCGAGTCCTGCAAAGCCCAAGCAGGATCTGAGCATCCATGCAGTGAGCTGTTTGATAGCAAAGCCCAGCGACTCTTCGTGTCCTGCCTGGCCATCCCTGCCCATGGACACCTTGCCAGCTTCGCCAGCCGACGGGGGAAGCGGGCTCCCAGCAAAGAGAAGCGAGGTAGCCCTCATCCACACCGCTCAGTCCCGGGTCACATAGCCCGACCAGCTCCACCTGGCCACCATCAGCTCCAGAGAAGGCAAGACACAAACACAACTCAAGTAGAAACGTAAGACATCTTTTTTTGCTGCAATGATCAAGTGGACTCCGGTATTTTATGTTCCCTTATGCTAGAGGGCTGATTAGGAAAGGGCAAAGCAGGGAGGCTGAGCGCCCCGGGTGTAATGGAGATCCGTGTCGTGCTAACAAGGAGCTTTGCTACGCACGGCGCCATTTGCTGTGCCGCTGTTTGGCTGGGCTCCTGCTGCTCAGCCGGTCACACAACAGCCTCTCGCTCTCATTAATGCCAGATTGGGTTCCCGCCGCCGCTCTCCCGCTGCTCTTAATCATGTGGCCACCGGCCAAGGACTGCTGGGGAAAACCCTACCCCTTAGGCTGGGTGTCAGCTGATCCTAAGTAAACCTCGGGATGGGGAGGGGGGCATAAAGGAAAACAGCTGAAACGGGGACAATTCATGGGTGAAAAAGGATGAAGTTCAGAGGGTTAAAAGTGCAAGAGCAGGGAGCCAGGAGGGGACACAGAGCAGAGCCCCACCATTCGTGCCTACCTCTTCCTGCAAGCATCTGAAGTGCAGGGAGAGAAATAGTCACTGTGGTACCCCTCTTCATCCTCATCCTCCTGGGGCTGCGTGTGGTCAGCCTGACCAAGGCCAAGAGGAGGTTGCCAGGGTCCTGTGGCGTGGTGGGGCCACGGGTGGAGAGGGGGGGAGTAGAAAGGTGGGGAGAAAACCACTCAGCCCTTGGGGGAGCTGGGACAGGGGCCAGGGCGCACCAGGTGCATGTGTGCCAGGGTCTCTCTCATGCTGCAGAAGGGATTTGTGTCCAGGGACCCCATAAACCCTGCTGTGACCATGCCTGTGCCTGCTGCTTCTGCGGGGTGTGGAGTTGGCTCATGGAGCAAGCAGCCCTGCTGGTGTCCTTCCCCAGGGCTGACTCCATTTAGGGGCTGGGAAAAGGAAGCAAGTGGAGCCCAACCACTTGTAGTCCAGAGAGGCTCTGATTTTGGTGACACCTGCCAGGACTGTCCTCTGGAGCACTAGGGTCTCTTTGCCACCTGCACACAAGAGATGGGGACTCACCAAGGACCTCCCTCTCTGCCCCTGGGTGGTTGCTGGAGACCCAGTTGCTCTGAGATGTTCACTCTGGGCTGGAGGGGAATCAGTGGCAGAGGCTGGTGTCCCCGGGGATGGCACAGAGCACAGCCGAAGGGACCCCCGTGGCCAGTGCTCTTAGCCCCACTTATGTGGGCACGAGAGGCTGCCGTGTAGGTGGCCAGACAGTCTCCATGCGCACCAGGCCTTCTGGGTGAGGAGGAACGCTCTTCAGCATGTGCCATGAGGAAGACCTACAAGCCCGGCTCATGGCATAAGCCCCATCGCCTCACTGTGCAGACAGACAGGGGTCCCTGCTGATTCAGAAGGTCCAGCCTGGAAAGGCCAGCCCAGAGGTACTTGCTGTGCAGAGGTACCACTGTGGCGGTATTTTTAGGCTCAGTGACACTTGTGTTCCCAGGCATAGAGACACAAGGTCACTCTGACCCTGGTACTCCTTCCTATGTCCCGGCCCCGGGCAGTTCCCCACACAACCCCAGGGAATTGCTCACCAGGCTCCGAAGTGCCCTAACCATCCCCACTGTCCCCACACAGGGGCTTGGGGGGGACACAGGCCACCTGAATGAAAGGACAGGCTGGTGGGTCGACCTTGGCCGGCTGCCAGATGCCCACCCAGCCGCTCTCTCACTCCTCCCACCTCAACAGGACAGGGGAAGGAAATAAGGTGGAAAAAAAAAAAAAAAAGCCCTCGTGGTCAAGGTAGTGACAGTTTAACAAGAAAAACAAAAAGCTGCACACGGAAGCAAAGCAAAAAGAGGAATCCATTCCCTACTCCCCATCAGCAGGCAGATGTCCAGCCACGTCCTGGGAAGCAGGAGCTCGGTACTCAAGTGATTGCTTAGAAAGAATTTGAATTTGAATATGAGGAAAAACTTGTTTACTTTGAGGGTGACAGAGCACTGGAACAGGCTGCCCAGGCGGGCTGTGGAGTCTCCTTCTCTGGAGATATTCAAAGCCCGCCTGGACGAAGTCCTGTGTAACATGCTCTAGGAGAACCTGCTTTAGCAGGTTGGACTAGATGATCTCCCAAGGTCCCTTCCAACCATTGCCATTCTGTGATTCTGTGATTCTGTGAAGACAAACGCCCTAACCATGAACGCCCCTCCTTCCTCCTTTTCCCCAGCTTTTATTGCTGAGTATGATATACGGTATAGTTGTAAGGTATAGAACATCCCTTTGGTCAGTTTGGGTCAGCTGTCCCAGCTGTCCCCTTCCAACCTCTTGTCCACCCCCAGCCTACTTACTTGTGGGGTGCAGGGCGGAGAGAGACGAAGCCCTGACACCACGCAAGCATTGCTCAGCAGCAGCCAAAACGCTGGTGCGTTATCAGCACTGTCTCAGCCACAAAAGCAAAGCACAGCACCATAGGGGCTTCTGTGAAGAAAGTTAACTTCCTAACTCCATCCCAGACAGGCCCAGTGCAGGCGAGAGGCATGCCTTGTCTCTTGTACACACTCTTGCAATCACTCACCTTTTTTTTCTTTTTTGCACATTCTTGCCATCTCACTTGGGCCTGGGTCTGCCTCCCCAGTGACACCCATTTCTTAAATGCCGTCATGTCGGCTCCATCATGCTTCATTCATACAATGAACCACTCTCTGCTGTCCTCGACAACCTCAGGAGTGCTCCTGTTCAGAGATGCCCATTTCCCTCATTGCATGCTACCAGGAACACCTGAAAACGAGCCATTACACATGTGCAAACGAGCCATTACACATGTGCAAATGAGCCATTACACATGTGCAAATGAGCCATTACACATGTTCGTGCTCATACACACCCATTTGTTCCTACCACAAATACAGCTCGAACATGAATCTGAACCTCTCTGCTGGCAAGCTACTCAGCAACCTGAACTCTTAACATAAACTAGACTGCACCGGTGAGCAGCACTTGCAATAAAAAACACGTTAGCTTCCCTTCTGGCTTCCCATCCAGACAGCGTGGCAGCCTGGGAGTCATGTTAGGTCAAGAGATGCAGAAGCCTGAACTAGCTGCAGCTGCCTCGAACAGCTCTGGAAGGATCTTTGTCTTTGTTCGGTTTTGATCCTGCTTTAATAGGCGAGAGTAACTGGTTTAAGGCGGAATGCAGCGTCCCTGGGAAACCCACTGCTAGAGCAGGAGCTTGGTTTTGTCCGGCGCCTGGGCACCTCATGCAGAATGGGGACTTTGTGTTTGCTTTTAGAAGATAACTAATTCACATAGGAGGTTCATGAATATTCAGCTTGTGCTTAGGGTTGGGGAGAACAATCCCTGAAACAAAGAGGTAAATTCTTTTACCCTTCATTTGGGGGAATGCAGTTCTCAGCCTACGGGCTGCGGGTAGCCTGCGGTCCTTGCCTGCCACAGTAGGATCCATTAATGACCCCTGTTTTTCCAAGCCTGAGCATGCATCACTTGTGAAAAACAAATGCAGTCAGTGAGGGCTTGGAGTTAATGTTTCTGGATGAAGGAGAGTGTGGAGGCAAGTCCAAGAGCATAAGGAGCCAGGCTGAAGTCAGTCAATCCAGCTGTTGTAGCCTCTCTGGCTTTGTCCCCGTTCAGGGGCTGTACCTGTCCTGGGAAGCTGAAGCAGAGAAGTCTCCCAGTGTGGACATGGCTTTTTCTGCGCAGCTACTCTAGCTACTCCTCTGTGCAATGAAAAACAACCAGTGAAGACTGTCGTCACCAAAGAGGTTTGTCAGCAGCATTCTATTCCCAAAGTTGTATATGGCCTCCTCCCCCATTTTCCAGCACACATTTTAGAGCTTAGACACACTGTCAAAGTATTGATGGTAACAAACTATTAATAATTAATGATTGTAACTTGTTTGTCTATGTTCAGTGACTCTGCATGTGTGTTGTGAACTCAGGTATTCCTTCCCAGGCAATCCACGGCTGCTGAGCAGGAGTTTGCTATGCCACAGTGACCTGGGTGCCTATCTAGGCTCTCGTATACATACCTCTCCATACACAGCAGTCGCTGACGTCATTTGCAGGAACTGCCAAGTGAAATAAGCTTTCCTTGTAAAAGTGAAATAAGCTTTCCTGGTAAAAGTGCTCTTTTGCAGCCTAACTGTGCCTACGCTTGGGTTGTTACCGCTCTGACAAAGTGCTGTCCTCCCTCCTCTTCCCAGCCCCCTCCCAAAACGATAACGCTTACGTACAACCTTGCGTTCCTTGTCTTCACCCTCGCAGGAACTCTCCAGGCTCCTGTAACTGTTCCGTGTTGTCCGACCGAAGCAGTAGAACAAGTTGGGTGACTGATCGCCACCCTGCAGCGGGGAAGGCAAACAGCCGGGGGCTGCAGCTGGGTGAAGTGGGCCCTCCTTGCACCAAACGAAGGCGGTATTGCTTGTGTGGATCTCTGGTCTGGTCCCAAAACTCTGGTCCAGCGGTGGCAGGTGAAGATGGTTGCTAAATGCATTCATCAATGCTACCTGCTGGGTGTGCGAGGCCCGGAGGTGCGTGTGCTGGGAAGGAGGCTCCGCGTCACCTCTCGTCTCTGCTACATTTTCCCTCTTGCCAGGAAATGTGTGCAACACCAGCACCCATCGCAGGCCCTCCTCCATACTTCCACCCGTTGCCTTCTTTTTGTGAGGGTGTCTGTGTGCTCCTCTCTCCCCTTCCCTCTTTTACCCCAAGGTCTCCGCTTTCTCCTTTTGCTCAGCCCCAGCTTTTCCCCCTGCCCCATACCACAGCCCTCCTTCCCCTTCCATCCCCACTCCTCTTTTTGTTTTCCCAGGAGAGGAGCCGTTCAGGCTGTCTGCCCACTGACCAAGGGGAGGAACAGGGATGAGCAGGAGACATGGTCCGTGGGCAGCAGGACCTGGTGCAGCGTATCCACAAGGAGGTTGTAGCCAGGTGGGTGTTGGTCTCTTCTCCCGGGTAATGGGTGATAGGATGAGGGGAAATGGCCTCAAGTTGTGCCAGGGACATTAGGAAAAATTTCTTCACCAAAAGGGTTGTCAAGCATTGGAACGGGCTGCCCAGGGAAGTGGTCGAGTCCCCATCCCTGGAGGTATTTAAAAGACGAGCAGACGAGGTGCTTAGGGACATGGTTTATTGGTGGGATGGCAGTTGGACTTGATGATCTTAAAGGTCTTTTCCAACCTAAGAGATTCTGTGATTCTATGATAACCACATGTGGCTTTTGCCCCCCGAGGGGTGATGGAGAGGGCTGTCACATTGGTATGTTGTGCTGGCACGGCAAAGGTGGGAGGGAGGAGGCAGGGAATGGTGGGGGGGAAGGGACTTGAAACTTCAGCTGCCCCTTTGTCTTTCCACCTCCTCCGGTTTATCTGGTGCCCTGTGGAATTTATGATCCTCCCCCCTGCAAAGGGTGGTTGTATTTCAAGTCACAGAGCGCCTTCCAGCTGGGTGATAGACCTCCCATAGCTGGGCCAGCTAGCCTGCCCTTTAACAACCTCCAAGGGCTTCATGAGCAATAACAAACTTTCTCCCAGCAACGGATTTGGGAAGATTGATTATCTCTATTTTACAAGTGGGGAAACAGTGTCAATCCAGCCTAAGTCTCTGTGGCGGAGCTGAGCGATGGATACAGCCCACGATTTCTCATACGTTATTCTGAGGCTGCTAACGAGCCCTCGTCCTTTCTCCCTCTCCATGCTCAGCTGGATATTTGCCTGACTTAGGGAGAATAAGGACATTAACTCTTGTCATTTGAAGAGGCAGAGAACAGGTAAAGCAGAGGAGAAGGGCAGTGACTCTAGCAGAAGTCAGACAGAAAAATCCCATCTCAGCAGCAGGAGTTGTCATCTAGCTATTGCTTTTCAGGTAACCCAGGTGAAGGACCTTAGGAGTCTCAAGCTTATCTGTTTCTTGGCTCATTGCTATACTGTGTTGCTAAGGGGACAAGAGGCATGTTTTGAGAGAGTGTAGCCCCCCAGGACATGCAATTGGAAAACTACAGCTTCCAGAGCAGTTCTGCCAGCGATGCTTTTTACAAACAGAGCAGTCCCTCAGTGAAGTCTCAATGCCAGCAAGCATGAGGGGCAGCCCCCACCCCGTGACTCCATGTTGGATCACTGATCAAGGTCCACCAGGTAAGGTCACCAGGCAAGGCCACGCACCGGACAGGCCCCAGCAGCACCAAGGCAGCCCTGGCAGACTCTTTCCAAGCACCGTGCCTTTTTCTGATTAACGGGACACAGCTGAGAGGCATTGGGAATTAGAGATAAGCCCTAGCACTGGGAGCATGTCTTCTGCCAGCCCTGTAGTGTGGTGGGAGAGGCAGATGAATGCAGAGATATGGATTTCACACCCCCCATACAAGGTTTTAGGCATCCCCAGCTCTGGAGGAGGGAGGTGAGCCCTGAGCTCCTGGGGATGTGGGAGGCTGACCAGAAGCCCTCTGAGGGCATGGGTAGGTGCGGCAGCGGCCCCCCCCGGGGGCCTTGGGAAAGGGGATGCCTCGACCAGCCCAGCCTGCTTTGCCTGGGGACCTGGGTGGCTTTGCTGCACTGGTACAAAATGCAGCCACACCAGCGCTGCTGCATGCTCCCCAAGAGCACTGGGGCATCATCCTGCAACCATCTCCATCCCTAAACAGCCTGAGGGCCACATCAATCTGCTCCTCCTCTGTGTCCATGCAGATACAGTGCCTTCAGGCTGCAGTAGGTAGCTGTAAGACTGTTAACTCCTTCCTCCCCATCCCAAGTGGGAAACACACAGATGCAGTCATGCCAGGCAGAGCTCTCCTGCAGCTGAGAGCCAGACTGTTGGCTTGACAGGAGTGGCCTCCTCCCCGGCACTCCAAATGTGTCAGTCTTCCTCTTGGATGCTAAGCTGCAGAGGTCAAGCTAATATCTGTGAGATTCAGCTCTCTTGCCATCACTTTCCTACATGTGGTCTCCCAGTTTCTCAGAGACAGGGACACATAAGCGGCAAGCTTGGCTTTGCATTTATTTTGCTTTTTATATTCATGAAAGGTGAAAGGCCTGTTCTTCAATAATCCCCAATATGCTGTGTATTGACATCCTCTTGGTGGGATTTGCAATAGGATAGCTGATGGGCTACATGTTTCTTGGATCAATTTCAGCTTGCCTTCCTCATGGCTCTGCTATGGCTTCTCTGGTTACCACACATAGATGTGCTGAAACCCAGATCAGTAACGCACACCGTGCCTTCTGCTGCCCGTGCTTGCGGGAGAGCAAGAAGGAAAGCCACCTGCAAAGGCTCCTCCACCTCTGCCACCACAGAGGAGTCGTGCAAGCCTCGGTGCTAAGAACTGCAACTCAATCCATGGGCATGACCTTTTTGGTAAATCAAGCCAAGTGCCCCAAGTTTCTAGTTCTCCTGAATTGTTAATGTTTTGCTCAGGAATTAATGTGGGTCAGGCTCTACTTATGGAGCCATGTGCTCATTTCAGGTGTAAGCCTATCCAGAGTTTGGAGATGGCTAAAGGCAGGATTTTGGCTCAGTCTTTCTTTTTTTTGAAAAAGACCCTATGAAGTTATATCCCAGGGACAAGTATCCTCATAGATGGATGGGACCCATGTTTCAGTTTCTAGTCCCTTGCCAGGGAAATTGTTTGCTTAGGGCCACAGGGAATTTTATGTTGGGATCAGAATTCAGACTAAGTTTGTATTATATCAGGTTAAAGACTCAGAAAAGTGAGCAAAAACTTTAAGAGAAAGCAGCAAGCTGGGCAGAGGGCTCAGAAAACACGACCTCTGAGGAACATGCGGTAGAGTCCAGCGTGTCTTTCTCCAGACACAACAACTGGGGAGAGACCAGAAAACCTGCCCTTTTCGTAAAAGTTGTGATGTGTTATTGTCCATGTCCACAGAGGCAAGGCAGGCCTGGCTTGATTTACAACATGGATGATTTATGGTAGGCATTGGGGAAATATTTTCAAGTTTTTAAGGGTTGCTAGTCCACCAATAAGTACCCACAGCCCCTGCTGCTGGGCTACTGCCCACCAGCTCTTAAAAGTCTCTGCAGTTTGGGCAGGGTGGGGTAGGTATCCTTGATCCTGGCTCAGAGCAATTGGGTGGGTTAGATCAGCATGAGCTAATCGGTGAGGCAATCGGGCATGGCCCACAGCCTTTTTTTCTTGGAAGAAGGCAGTTTTTAGGATATGCATTCAGTCAGCATCCCCTTCATTTGTCTGTGTGGGGCTGGGTGATGAGAGCCAGAGATCTCCCTACTGTAGGAGAAAGCATGGGGGCACCTTGTATAAAAATGCATGGTCCAGAAAACTACGGTTTTCCATTTAGGATGTAGCTGGAGTTTCCTAGAGACTCCATGGTGAATCCTCACCAATTAGTGCATCGTGGTTTAGACTTAAGTATGGCTAGAAGCAGGGCCATGCCTGTGCAGTGAAGCTTACAGCTTGATCTTCTTGATGGTTCAGCTCTAAGCCCTACCCTTTAGTTCAAACTTCTCTTTCCCTTTCAGATTTGGGGTAGAAATCTAGTCACACAGTCCGAGTGGTGTAAAGGTCTAGTAGGAGTGAGTAACATCTCAGCTACACAGTGCTCAGCACAGAATTAGGTGCAATGCTCAGATTACCTTTTTTATTACACTACAATCTTCCTTCAAGGCATTCCCTTTTATAGTGGCAATGAACCAGTTCATACTCATTAACTTGGGTGGACTGACAGCAAGGAGCTTGGCTTTCTTGCCCCAACCACATCAAACAAACGAAAAAAAAATCCTGCATCAACAGAGGCAGAAGCACTATTTGCTAGCAGGAACCAGAGGTGTAACCTGCATCCACTTGCATGGTTGTTTTCCACCTCAGCCTTCTCTGACCATCACATTTGCTAATGGCGTTGCATCTGCAAGAGACCTTTTGCAATCTACTGCGCTGTTCCCGAGCAGAGGAAATGAGGCTCCACATGGCACAACAGGAGAGTGGAAATTTAAAAAGTTAACAGCATGAGGTGGGAGTACCAGTTATGCCCAGGTCCCTCTGCAGTCCCGAAGACCTTCTGGTGAAGAAGGGGGGCAAACATCTTTCTGTGGAGCTCCAGCTTTCCACAGCTGCCTCATGATACCCTTCCTCGAGCCCCATCTCTGATCACACACCAGTCCTTGTTGTGCTATGATTTTTTTTTTCCCCTTGCCATCTTATAAGCTGATTTCAGGATCCTGGAGGCACCCATATTTTGCTGTCAAGGACTCTGGAAGTGCTGCTAGAATCTAGCTGACCACGGACACAATGCTGTCAGTGTTGGCAACATGGACAAAAAGTATTTCCAAAACTCAAATGCAGACCAGACTTCCTCTTTGGAAGAGCAATAAACAAACCTTCTCCTCCTCTTTTACCCAAAAAATCTTTTTTTTTTTTTTTTTTTTTCCTCCTCCCCCTGCCCTCAGGGGCTTGCTCCCTTTTATCACCCTGTCTATTCTCTGTTGCCTGGGAGAGGCAGAAAACCCAACAGGACAGATCCATTTTCCTTAGGGTAGAAGCTCCCCCAAAAGCCTCAGCATATTATATACCTCAGAGAACCACCCACCTCACTCATGTTAAAACCATTTCTTGAAAGATCGCATGAAACAGTCTCTTGTGCAACTCTCTCAGAACATCAAACAACCTCCTTATTTATAGTATATACACTTAAAACAATAAACATTCCTTTTGAACTGCATTGGCCAATATAGATTTAAAAGGCTTCTTCCCTTTTCATCAACATCTCAATTTGTTGTTTAAGCATTCGGTGCTTTGGCTTGAGAGGAGCTGGTCTCGTGACTTCCCGAAGGACTAGCTGATTAGGTTTGCAAAACCTTCTGTTTCCTCTGCTGCAGTTCTCCAGGAGAAGATATTACCGCTCCAAGGTAGTAGTGCCAGCTTCTTGTTCAATATGCTCAGCTTGCATTAGGGAGCCTGTTTTGAGTGTGGAAGTATACCTGGGATATGTTGCCCAAAATATGAAGGAAGAGGAAAAAGGATATTTCTTCAAGCTGTTAAGCAAGGTTAAAAAATATCTGTAGTAAAATTTGAGAGGCCCTTTCTGCAATAGCTCCAGCCTGTAAAGGCCAGTAGTAGAGCATCAACCACTTGCAAGCAGTCCCCTCCGTGCCCACCACAGCTCCTTTGGTCAGTCAGCTGAAATAATGTGTTTCTGTCAGTTCCCTGGGCACTAAGTCAGGCCCCAGAAGTCACATATTTCTCTTAGCTCCAAACTGGTGGCCTTGGCCAAGGGCAGCTGTCCCTTGGCCATATGAAGTACCTCCATGATGGCCAAGAGAGCCAGGCTAGCTCAGGCCGGGTGGCAGGTCCTGACCAGGGGCAGCACCTGAGCCACCCTGGTCCTGCTGGATCAGCGGCACCCTGAGAACCAAGGGCCACCCCAGCTGATCAGCTCGGGGTGCACTGAGCTAAGAGAGGAGCCCTCTGCCCCACTCCCTAGTCCTGCTGGCTGGCACGGTGCTTTTGGCTTCTCCATCAAACCAACTCATTCCAACCCCCTGTTATTTCATCTAGAGAAGAGCTGACCCCCTCCAGTTCTTCCCCGGTCTTTTCCATTGCCAGTGGCTTCCTCAGGGCAAGGAAATAGTTTCTTTTATGCGTTGGTACAACACTTAGGGAATGATTTGCATGTTTTTATGGGCGGTGCGTGCCCTTGCCTGGAGATGCAGGAAAAGAGGATTGCATGGGCGTGACGTGCATTAGCTCTTCAGAACATACCTCGGGGAGGCTGTCTGGTGAGTTTGGCAATGCCCTTGGAGAGGCGTGTGTGCACACTGCGAGGGTAATAAGCTGCTAAGAATGAAGACAAGGCTGGTGGTGTTTGTTCCTGGCGTCTTCCTACTCACTGGGGCATAAATAACAGAGAGGAAGCTCCCACTGTTTATGTAGGAACTGGAAGCAAGGCAAAGCTTTCTCATCTGTCCATTGGGATAGACTGGAGATGACTCAGGCTATTTTCCTCACTGCCTCTTTGCAATATACATATATTTCGTTCAGCAAGGTCTTATTCTTAACATTTCCAGGTGTAAGTATTCCAGAGGAGCTATCCCAGCAAATCTTCCTCATGGGAGAATGCTTTTACTGTCACAAGGGAGTCCTGTTAGTTTAGCTGATTTCGACAAGTAAAACAAAAATGACTATTTATTGGCAAAAAGACTTGTAAGTGGATTCAACAGCATTTGCACCAAGGTTTTTGCCATTATGGAAATTTCAACTTCTCTGCCAAAAAAAAAAACCAACAAAACCAACAGGGGAGAGGAAAGATGTTCCTTAACAATATTGCTATTCTGGCACAAAAAAAGCCTTTTACAGACCTGCCTTAAAATTAGTTTTCCCAGTTATTCACTCAACTCATGAATAGCCTCCGCCCACTAAACACTTTCAATGTAAGTAGAGACCAGGCTTGAAACAAGCCAGTGCATCCAGCGGGCCTCCTGAACACTCATATGTATGTGAACAAGATCTGAACTCTGACACTGAGCCCTCAAACCAAAATAAAATCCTTGGGCTCTTTACAACTGAGAAAATTCAGCTCTGGAAATGCTGGTTCTGGTGTTTTTTCCTTCTGTCTGCAAGAGAGGAATCTGCTGGATTTGAGCATTAGACCAGGACATCTAGAGGCTTAAGGGTGGATCTCAGTTATGCAGCTCAGGTCTATCACTAACTGTAATGGGCTCTCTGCATTGTTTCTTGAGAACATGCCCATGCAGACAATAGTTATGTGCTGGCAAGCCAAGGTCTAAATGTATCTAAATACTATATAACCATAAAAAAAACCCCACAGTGGGGGATAGGGAGCCGAGCTGCTGTACCGCGTGTACTTGGCAGATACCTGTGCAGCATACAGAGCAATGTCACTGGAGGAGCAAAGCACATTCTCCTGGGACATGCTATTCCTCCAAGCTGCTCCCCTGGTGCACCATCTCTGCTGTAATTGCCTCTTGGAGTGCTAGATGTTAACGCTGTGGCCCCAGGGAATGTGGAAAGAACAAAGAGGCCGAAGGGAGAGCGCTGCAAAGCACAGCAGTAGGCACCTCGCTCTTCGTTGGGGAAAAACCCAAGCTACAAGTCAGCAGATTTACCACAATTTCAAGCATTGCTAAAATGTAATTGCAGTCCAGGTACAAGTATGTGTGGCATGAAAGTAAAGCTGTGCTTGCCCAAAACCAGCCGGTGCCAGAGAGACATTCAAAAAAAGCATTGGTGTCCTGGTGAAGAGCTGGTATCCACCTAAGCAGAGGCTGGTCTTTCAGGTTAGCATGGAACCAAGCAGAATATGGGCAGATCTTAGCTCTGCTATGAACTTTCCAAGAAGCTCAGGCAAGACAAGTTTTGATGCAATTCACCGCCCCTAACTTTAGTGTTTCAAAAGTTTAGGTCTTTAACAGGGCCAAAGGTAGTGGAGAAGCATGGGGACTTCGAGTGACTCGCTGGACTGTCGTGGTTTAACCCTGGCTGGCAACTGAGCCCCACCCAGCCGCTCGCTCACTCCCCCACAGTGGGATGGGAGAGAGAATCAGAAGAGTGAAAGTGAGAAAACTCATGGGTTGAGCTAAAGACAGTTTAATAGTGAAAGCAAAAGCCGTGCGCAAAAGCAAAGCAAAACAAGGAATTCATTCACTGCTTCCCATGGGCAGGCAGGCATTCAGCCATCTCCAGGAAAGCAGGGCTCCATCACGTGTAATGGCTACTTGGGAAGACAAATGCCATCTCTCCAAACTCCCCCCCCGCTTCCTTCTTCTTCCCCCAGGTTATATACACTGAGCAGGATGCCATATGGTCTGGAAGAGCCCTTTGATCAGTTGGGGTCAGCTGTCCTGACTGTGCCCCCTCACAGCTTCTGGTGCACCTGGCAGAGCATGGGAAGCTGAGAAGTCCTTGGCTAGGTTAAGCACCACTCAGCAACAACTAAAACATCAGTGTGTTATCAATATTCTTCTCACACTAAATCCAAAACATAGCACTATACCAGCTACTAGGAAGAAAATTAACTCTATCCTAGCCCAAACCAGGTGGTTCGGTGGCAGATGTCAGTAGAACGAATTGCTCTTTGGAGAGATGCTCTCTAGTGAGTATGGAAACAACATGAATCCTACCCTTGCCCCTCCGTGTTGTGTTTCTTTCTGCCTCCTGTGCAATGTAGATAATGGCACGATGAGGCTCTTAGCATGGGACTACACTTGGAGATAGAGTTTGCCAGCTGGGTAAATTCAGAAGTGGCTAATGCAGTGCATCGAAGTGGCTGGAGCACGAGCAAGCTCTCAGAAGGCTGTACCATGCGCACCTCTTGCTACTCATGGCAAATGGACAGCATCCTCCCTTCTGCAGGCATTCCTTGGGCAGCCAAGGGAACTGCTGCATTATAAATCATAGAATCGTTTAGGCTAGAAAAGACCTTTAAGATCATCAAGTCCAACTGCCATCCCACCAATAAACCATGTCCCTAAGCACCTCGTCTGCTCGTCTTTTAAATACCTCCAGGGATGGGGACTCGACCACTTCCCTGGGCAGCCCGTTCCAATGCTTGACAACCCTTTTGGTGAAGAAGTTTTTCCTAATGTGCAATCTAAACCTTCCCTGGCACAATTTGAGGCCACTTCCCCTCATCCTATCACCTGTTATCTGGGAGAAGAGACCAACACCCAAATCCACGTGATCTTCCCCAGCAATAGTGTGTTCCCATGTGCACGGTCTGCACTGCTGTTGGCTGCCAGCTTGTACTTCAGACTTTTTCTAATTTGATTAAACCCGGGACCACTTTTTCTTAATCTAGGTGTAATCCCTCAGACAGAGCCTATCACAGCCTCTGGCCAATATGCAACTCTTTCATCTAGGGCAGCCAGAAGTGGCTGCCTGGTACAATGGGGTGGAGATGGAACGCCCCCATCAGGAAGAAAGGACCTGCCACCCTGTCCCCCTCAGTGGCACGGAGGGACTGATGAGGTGCCTTGCTGGTACAAAGGAATGTCTGAGGCAGCCCAAAAGTTTGTAACTGAGAAGCACACCCGGACAGATAACTCAGAGCAGTGTTTTGGCCGTCTCAGAGCAGGGCTGTAAATCCCCTCAGCTTGCAGAGCCCCCAGGTCAGAGAGGGTTGAGGAAGAAATGGAGCAGCATTCTCCCCAGAGCTTTTCCTGCCCTGCCAAACAAGGACCGTGCGGCTTGCATGGCTGGAGGAGACAACACGAGTTCTTCCCTGGTTTCAGTCTGAGCCACCACTGCTCTGCACTAACTTTTAGAACGATGATGAGCTCCCTGCTGCTCCAATCTGCAGTCAGACCGTGGCAATGCCCAGCACACGGTCACGCAGGGGTGCTAGGCTGACAGTGTCCAGACGTGCTCCTGTGGGCATCTTGTATGTCCATGCCCATTCACACCCTTTTTTTTGCAACTCATGCTTAAGCTGATTAAAGTACGAGAGTCTCCGTGTCCTCTGGTCTTTACACAGAGTAAGCAGCGATGTAGGCAACACCTGCTAGGGCTTCATTCTATTTTCCCAGATCTAAAGAAATTCATCCACAGTAAGAGTGAAATTGCAGGTTTGTGCAGGTCCTTCCTGAAACTGTAGGGGAACTACATCTTGTCCTTCCCCTTGCAGTAATCAGCCATCCCCAGCTTGTTTAAAAAAT
Organism: Gorsachius magnificus; assembly: GCA_034008185.1. Lineage (NCBI taxonomy): Eukaryota > Metazoa > Chordata > Aves > Pelecaniformes > Ardeidae > Gorsachius > Gorsachius magnificus. The sequence continues at coordinate 129,524,229 of CM067081.1, forward strand.
GAAGCAAACACATGCATTTGTGTGAAACTCTGCCGGAAAAAAATCTCTGGGCTAGTACTTGTCCTTGTGGACACCAGAAATCCCAAATAACACTGCTGAAGGAGAGGGGATTAGGCTGAGCTCTTGTGACAAAGGACAGAATGGATTTCTAAGTATCTGCTTTTAAAGAGATGCTGTACTTCTCCACCATGCAGAGGAACCTGTCTCAAGATCTCAATTGCCACTAGGCGAGGCTGCTTTTTAGGCTTTCTTGTTTGGGTCCTGAACACATACATGCAAAATTTTTAAAATGACATTTTTGTAAAAGCCAGCAACCTCATCAACTATGCCTGTCATCTGAGTTCTCTCTCTCCCTCTCTCATACCAATTCTCTTCTTGTAATTAATTTCCTTAATTTTTCCATGGGATGATATTACAGAGTGTTGATAAGCAGCTCTTTTCTTTTGCCCCAGAACAGTGACCAGTGCAAACAGGTAGGTTTTAAAATCCTCAAAGAGAAAGATGTTCTGCAAGCAGCAATTGTTCCTGAATTAAAATTGTGTTGCCGATAAGGAGGTTTCATAAACTTGAAGCAAAAATCTATAGCTGGGCAGTGCTTTGCTTGCTCATGCCTATTGGAGTTGCTCTGGGCAGTAAATGCTCTGGGAATACAACACATCCTTGGGCTATAGCCCATCTGCATAGAACAATTTTGCTGCTGAATGTGCATTTCTTACTAAGGCTAACTGCTCATCTCAAGGCTATAATGATACTGATGCAGTCACGCCATGAACTGCAACCCACTCTTCTGGCAGTTCTCTTGTTTTATTTCCCCGCCGCAAGAGCTGGAATGAATTGTATTTGTTGGTGAAGCTTATTTTTGCTGGCTTTCCATCTCAGGCAGCGGAGGATTTTATGGAGCTATCTTGTCTGTTTCAAAACCTTTTTTTAATCATCAGGGTTTTTTCCAGCAGTTACATTGTCCTGAAATAGCCCTGTATATAAACACCAATCATGCGTATGCACTTCGTTTCCCAGGGTACAAAACTCCCTCTACAAACACAGTTTGGGAGAACTACAGTGAGCCCGTGCCTTCTGGCCACCAGACAGGCTGGCTGCGGCTGGTATAACTGACATCCTTGCTCTTTCCTAGACTTCTTGTGCATCTCAGCGAAGGAGACAAGCAATTTCTCCGCACCTAAACTCCAGGAGTCAGGAGTGCTTCTGAGTGTCAGGGATTAGGACCACATTCAGACTGTCCCAAATCCAGACTGGGGTGAGGCTGGGGAGTTTCCCAGCCCCTTCCCCAGCTCTGTCACTTCTGCAGGACCCCAGGGGCATCCTGCTTGAGGCCCTACCTCTGTGCCTCAGGGGGACAAGAGCGTTTCCTTACTAATTCCAGGTGGGCAAGATGCTTTTCCTAACAGCCGCAAAGCACTTGGCCATTATGAGCTATGGTACCAATATAGGAAATATCCCCAATTGCCAGCAAGTCTGGGGGCTCCTGGCTCCCACGCTGTGTGGCAATGCTGGTTTACAGCAATGCTGCCTTGCGCTGGCACTGCTGTTTGTGTGGACCCGATGTGAGAGCAGATCCCTGAATAAAAGACTCCAAGGGAAAAAAAACCCGCATGTTTGTTTCAAGTGGGATCAGTTCTCCAACCTGTTTCACAGTATTTGCCCCCAGCCCTTGGGCCAGCCCAGCTGCTGGGAGAGAGGGGAAGTGCCAGGGCAGCAGAAGGAAGGGATAGGGGATCCGGTGGTGAGGCAAAGCCCTTGCCCTGCTAGTGCTGACAGATGTTTCGGGACATCCAGACTCCTGAGTGATGAGATTACCCTCCCTCTTTCTTAGTGAGACATCCTTGGAATGTACCTGGGGGATATGCCTTTTTTCATTTTGGTTTCCTCCTTACCATGAGCTCTTTTTTAGACAATTCATAGAGGAACTACTAAAATGCCCACTCTGTAGCGCTTGCCTTATCACAATACCTGGTTTTGTAGCTTTTTGCAAAAATCTTCATGGGGGCTGGATTATCCCAAAAGTGAACCTGCGCAATGACTGACTTCATTACAGAGCCCAATACTTTCAACTTTTTCTTGATAAGCCTGAGGCTGTGTAGAAGAATTTCCCTGGTCCAGGGGAAAAAAAAAACCAAAAAATCAGTACCACTTCTAACCAACAACTAGCTCCTTCCCAAAGCTCAAGCACTCCCGTGACAGTTTGATAACTACCAGATGAAAAATGCGTCTGGGGGAAGACCCAAAGTTAGAGTCTGGGCCTTGAGAACAGGGTCCTAATCCATAAACCTATTACTGTGCGCAGCACTTGCCAAGAGAGCCCACACAGTGCGGTAAGGTTGCACCATGCTCTCTCCTTCCGTGAATAAAAAGTGCCTGCTCTAATGAGAAGCAAGTCCCTGATTCAGCAAAGCGCTTAAGTGTTTCGATGAACCAGGGCCAGACTGAACATCTTGTGCAGAACTCAACTGTCTAGCGAACAATATAAAATATTTTATTGATGGATGCAGACTTAAATGAAAATTAAAGATGTGGCTATTTAAGGCCGTAGGTGCCCAAACTCATATTGTTCATTTTTTATTGTATTAAAGTAATCATTTGTATGGGAACAGAAGCAGCCACCTCCAAAAAATCCATCCCTGTCATGCTGGGAAGAATATTCTCAGTCCTCCCCCAGCGCCCTGTCAATTTGATGGCTTATGTAGCTTGCTTAGAAACTCATCACATTCAGGCTATTTCAGATCAACAAGTTTCAGCCATATCCTCTCTTTTCCTACCAGGAACGCCCAGCTTTAGTACCCCTATTGGTTGCATCAGGTACGGGGAAGTGAGGCATGGCCTCCTGTAGGCCAGATCAGATATTAGAAGGTATGACCGACACGGTGGAGCACCACTAGACGAGTCTCAGGATCCTGGCCTCACCCTTACTTGGACGTTGATCAACAGGCAGGGTGCTGAGCTCCGTGCTGACCTTGGTTTCTGAGGTTGCAGCCAGCAAGGGTCCCCATCAGCCTCCTCTCCTCTCTCTAATGCCTCTGGCCGACCTGCTAAAAGGGGCTCTTGAACACAGAGAACGTTAGTCTTGGAAAACGAAGCATTATGGCAGGTGAAGATAAACCTCAGCCTATTGCAGCTGGCACCCTCTCATTCACAGTGCAGCTTTTCACCTGAAATGCTGGATGCAGCAGCGCATTTTAACGGAAGGCTGCACCACAGTGCACGCAGACAGATGGAGGGAGCAGAGGTTGGACTTTGGCACATCCTGACTTCAGGGTGTTTCTCTTTGGAAACGTCATGTTTTTCTAATGCATATTTTTAATGGAAAGTTATCAGTATCTCTTACATGTTTGAAAACATATCTGTAGCATAGTAAAATGCCCCAAAGAGCATACCCGTTTCTAATATGGCAACACATACTTTATTCTCTCTCCATGTCCACCCTAGAACAACGATCTTCAACTCCCTTTTGCTTATCAACAATACACCCACTTGCCCTCTCAGCTAGGTAAAAACCAGTGGAAGTATGGATAAAAAAAAAAAAGAAATCTGGCATTTTTCACCAGCCTGTATATATTTAGATGCAATCACCTCCCTGCCATGGAATACAGGCAGATGCAAACGGGGGGAAAGGGAAAAAAAAGAAAGAGTACGTGCAGACATTTTTTGGCTCAACCCTATGCTCTTTTAAATATATTCCCATACAGCCACTAGCGCTCAAACAATTTGCAGAGAAGGAGTAAGTTACATGGCACTCGGTTTATCTGCTCTGGAATGGCAAAGTGCACACACAGATATACGCTGTGGTTCCAGGGAGTCTAGGGATTTCAAAGCTGCTTTATCTCTCAGATAACTCACTGGCAAAGAAGGACGAATTAAAAACAGCGTCAGTAAACTAAAAATGGAATGATAGATTATGACTGCAAGCTTTAAAAAGGAGGTGTCACTTAAATACATGTTACAGTTTTGTACAGAGCAAGAGTTTTAAACCTTTTATTTGTGGATTCCTAAACTTTTTTCCTGGAGAAGTGCAAATCCTTGAATAGTGTATTTGAATCTATTGGTGATGGCGTTGCTTTTCTTGTTCTCACAGCATCCCTCCCTCCAAGTAGTCTTTGGGGATTTGTGAACCAGCAATAAAAAATCCGTCTCCTAGCAGTCGGACAGGAACCACGCTCTCCTAAATCTACATGTTGATCTGATTCACTGCATGTCTCAGAACTAAGCCTCCACCTCCCTCTCCGGTAAAACACAAAACCCCCACAGTTTTTAAGTTCTCGGGCTGAGGCACTCGGAGCTTACTCTCGAGAAAAGCTGAGCAGTCGAAGTTCCCACCTACGGAAGTGCCAAGTGCCCAGGAATTTTGTACAGGCATAGCACTGAGGCACTCAAAATGATGGGAATGCTGAGCATTTTTGCCCTTCGCCTCTGCAGTCCGCAACGCCATCACTCTGAAGGAAGGTAATTCCATTTATGTGCAGTGGCAAAGGCTGGAGCCCTAATTTTCACAGGGCCTTTCAGGAGTCTTTGTCATGTTTTTGCAATAGTATTTGAATGATTGACTGGAAAGGCTTCAGAAAAAATGCAAAATACTGTCAAAAATGCAAAATGTTTGTATCCCTGAGCTGGGTGGGGGAAAAAGCGCAGGAAGAAGCTTAGTCAAGCCTGACTGGGTGTAGTGGATCTTGATCTTTGCTCACCCCATAGTTAGATATTGTACCCCCCACCCCCCCCACCCCCGCCCTTTAAAGGAGTCACAGCCTTATCTCTTAAAGCGATCTCATTCAAGGCAGGGGACAGGGCAGCAGGGGGTGAGACACCTGTAATTACAGCCAGAAGATCGGTAGAAATACAGTTACATACAATCACCTTGTCTTTTCTGGGTCCCCTCTTAAGGGAATTACTCTTCAGAAAGCACAAATCCCTTTTGACCACCTTTCTGAACCACATTCACAGAGACCTCACAGTGGAGCACATCTCGCTTTATCTGCACTGCTTGCCGCTTTTCTTGCCTGCTTTAACCTCTGGAGACTCTGGACATAAGGTACAAGTGGACAAGAGAAAACAGCTTACTTGGGCCCAGCTCTGTTCTTTTTTTTTTGCTGAGTAAGTGGAAGCCTCTGCTGTGCAGGGCCCTGTACTGTCCACACGCAAGCTGCCCCAACAGGTACATATTAATTGCCACGGAAGAAGCGGCTGTGATTTTCAAGGTGAAGGCCAAAGCATGGCTGTTGTTGCAACACATGCAAAATGCTGGTGGACATGGGAGATGTCACAGAATGAAAAACCAGGTGGGAGATGACATTCTTTCCTATCCTGGGTAGCATCCACTGCTGGGATCTAACGTTCCTGTTTTCCCAAGAAATGCAGCCCAAGGCTGTGGCAGTTGCAAAGGGATAAAGATTTGCTTCTCTGTGTCGAGCTACACACAGTCTGTTACTGGAAGCAGGAATACACCTGAGCAGAAGCTGTCATATCTAGCAGCAAGAGCAAAGGGCTTTCAGACCCTTGGACTCTTACCTAGAACCTGCTAAAGCTTTTCTGCATGCCTGCCTTCCCCCTCTGTGACTCCGTTTTCCCGTCCCTAAAATGGCCATAATAAAACTCCCTGCTGTAAAGCACTCTCAGTTTCTCAAAGTAAAAAAAGGCTGCAGAAGGGCCGTGTGATGTCCACGGCAGCAGGCATTCACAACAACGCCCTGCACTGTTTACCTGAGGCCCACACTTTTCCTTTCGCCGTGCCCCGTGCTACCTACCCCTGGAATTCGACTGCTGTTCAGCAGCCCACAACGGCACCACAAACAGCAAGCGGTCCAAAGGGAAAAACTATGCATTGCTGCAAATCTGCAAAATAATGATTCACGATTACTCCCAGGATGGGGACACACAAGCCAAAGAGCAGGAATTTTCAGGCATTAAAACCTGGTTTGGATCTGACCTGCTGGCAGGAGTGAAGTTCCGCGTATGTTATCTCTGCTTCTCTCAGTCGCCCTGCCAAGGTATCAAAAAGAGTTTGTAATTGCTTGTAGATACTGAAAGCAGAGCTAATCTCTCTGATACCTGCTACGGGAGGGGTACACAGGTACTCTACCCTCCCTGACTGGTTTGACATCATAAAATTTCCTTTGACCCGTATGGATTTGCTCCCTGTTTAAATCACTGACAGTAACAGAACCAAGACGCATTTTTCTCCTGAAAGAGAACACTAGGTCTGAGTTTATGGCACCACAGGCACACGCTATGGCTCCACGTTGTGAAGAAATGACAAGGCGTCCGCTATCCCAAGGCAACAGACAGATCAAACTGGTAGTGTGCCAACTCAACTACACTGTTTAGGTGGCACTTCAAGGGGAAACATGGCCCAGAAGTTGTCCGGAGGTCTTCTTTTAATGTCATATTGATGCTGCTTCACTCCCACATAGGAAGAAACCCGGGTTTGGTACGGTGGATTGCTCTTAAGGACTGAAATGCTGTTAAGGAGTGAAACCGAAATGAATAGGTGATTTCAGGCTCTGAAATTTCTACCCAGTGCCTGATGCCTATCCCCTTCTCCCCGCCCGCGGGCAAGAGCCAGGCCTTTCATGGGAAGTCTTAAAAGAAAACCTCAAAAATGAGTAATGAAAGCTAACTGAAGAGCACTGCCTCAGGGTCAAGATGGTGCAGCTTGGGAGGGAGACGGCTACCCAGGTGCCAGGTATTTTCTAGGTGAACCAAAAGCTTCAGTCTCCAAGTCTCTCGATGCAGTGCCAGACCAAATAAAGACCATCAGAAGCATAAAATGGAGCTCAGGCAGAAGACTAAAGAAGTGTCTCTGAAATGCTGGCCTGCCGCCTAAAATTGCATCTGAGCTCAGTGCTGTTTTTTTAAGATCACTACGTTCAGGCCCAGTAAGCACCTCAGTACTGAACGGGTCGAGCCATTGCTAAGACCAGCTGGAATCCCAAAGACGGAGGGAGACTGCCCCGCATGTCCACAGGCACCAGACCCATCAGAAGCTCTAAAAGCAGCTCTGCAGGCACAGTGACAAGGACCAAGCTCCACCAATGGTGTGGTGCCTCCACCACCTTTTAACAGACTGCAGTGGTTGTAGTGGCATCCCTTGCCCTTACATACATGGGCCTGTGGGCAAATGGTTTGATGAACAAGCTCTTGTCTAGGACATTTAAGGCCTGACTTCAGTTCTCTTCTCCTGCGGAGGGGAGTTTCAATCCCTGCTTTGCAGCAGGGAAGTGCCATAACTACATTCCTCCTCTGCCAGAAAGTTCCCAGCGAATTTTTGGGGACGTCGGCAGGTGAAGCCTCCTGCAGGGAAGAGGCTACCGAAACACCTTCTTATTTCCAAGCTCATATACAGGGTCCTGGAGTTTCTACTAAGCCATCAAGAACAAAAAAGAGCGGGAGCTGATTTTCTTTGCCAGAGAATCTAGACAGGCGTAAAAGCGAAGTGATCAAACACACCGTCACAACTTCTGCATCCGTCTTTCCCAGAATTTGAAGCGTGAGGGAGGGATGACGGTGCCCTACCCCGGCTTCCTGAGCAGCAGAGGGCAGAGGAAGATGCCCCGGTAAGGTTTCACCACGTCCTTGCTCGCCACGCGTAGCAATCGCCACGCTTTAAAGCAGTTTCTGGCAAGCATACGCACATCTCCCAGGGTACGGAGCCCGCTTTAGCCTCGGAAGGTCTGAAGCATGGCAGGTGCCATGCCACCCATGCCATGCCACCCATGCCATGCCACGCCACCCACGCCATGCCACCCACGCCTGCCCCTCGCCGCCCCCCCCGAGCAGCGGCACAGGCTCAGGCTCGGGTGGAAAGGGGCCTCCGGAGGCCTTGCTGCCCCTCCGTGAGGGGCGGCAGCGCCGGCAAAGACCCGCGGGAAACCCACGGGGCACCCCGAGACTTCGGCCCGGCGCGCCGGGAGGGCGGCAGGAGCCCCGCGCCCCGACCCGCCTCCCCCCACGCCTGCGGGGCGCGGCTGGGGCAGCCGGGTGAGCCCCGGTGAGCCGGGCCCGGGCCCGCGGGCACCGCTCCCGCCCGCAGCACCGTCCCGCTCCGCCCCGTCTCTCTCCGGAGGGGCGGGGCGGTGCGGGGGGCGGGGCCGGGGCGGGGCGGTGGGGGGGTTTATCGGGCGGGAGCCGGGCGGCTCTCTGAGCTGCGGGCGGCTGCGGCGACGGAGAGGAGCGTCCCGGGCGGGGACAGAGCGGGGGGGGGGGGAGAGCGAGGCGAAGCGAAGCGAAGGCGAGGAGCCGCGGAGGAAGAGGAAGGCGAAGGCGAGCGGCGGCCGGGGCGCTGCTATTGTTCCGCACCTGCCGCCGGCCGGGACACGTGGCGCCGCTGAGCCCCGCTCCTCGCCCCCAGCCGCCTGACCCGCACCGCAGTCGCCCGGCACCATGGGCAAGGGGGTGAGCGGCGGGGCCCGGGCGGGCGGGCTGGGGCGGAGCGCGTGGCCGGGGCGTGGGCGTGCGGCCGGGAGTGGGAAATTCAAGGAGCCGGACCGTGGCCGGTCCCCGCTTTCCCCTCCGGCCGGGGCGGGCGGGGCTCCGCTTTGTCTCTGCCGGGTGGGGGGGGGGGGGGGGGGGCGGTGGCGGACGGCGGCCGGCGCGGGGCCCGGGGCCCGGCCGCAGACACGGCCGCGGAGGGGGGGCCGGTGCCGGTGAGAGCGGGGGGCTGGTGGCCCAAAGCCCGCCACCTTCCTCCTGGCGCCGAGTCCCCCCGAAAAGGGGCCTCCCGCCCCCGGGGTTGTGTGGGGCCCCCAGCCCCCGGGGCTGGTGTTATCTGATGCCCTTTTGGAGCTGAGCTGCGGAGTGGGGCTGCTCCCCTGGCTCCCGAGAGTACTTTAGACTTGTTGAGACACGAGGGCCTGGGGTGGGGGGAGGGGAGGGGAATTGTCAGATTATTAGGGTTTATTAGGGCTAATTTGCCTATTGGAAGCAGTGAGGGTGCGATAGGAGTTGGTGGTGGGAGGGAGGTGGTCGCCCCGACTTTATTGGTCTGCCCCGTTAAATGGGGGGATAAAAGCCTCTCGGAAGGCCCTGCAGCGGTTTCTGCCCCGTACCAGCGTTGTTTCTACCTCATAGCCGACAAGGAGATGTCCGTAATTCCAATCGTATCCTTTTAACTAAAGGAAAGTCTCTGTGAAGGCTCTTGAAAGCGGGAGTTAAGACTCCTTGAAGTTGGATGTCATGATCAAACGCCCATGTGTGGAGCACAAACACACCTCTTGGGTTGCTTAGATCTTACTCTGTGTTGAAAAAGTAAAGACCATTTTCTGGGTTTTATTGTTGTTGGAGTGCTTGGGTTTTTCCCTTCAGATACTTCCCTGTGTATCTTGTATAGTTGAGGGCATGGAGACTGTTATTTACTTTTGTTTTAGACTCATTCCTGGCAAATTCCCAAATTTCTCTGCTTCTCGAGGAGAGCGTGGGGGTGCAGGGCCTTGAGAGGCAGAGATGGTAGCGTTGTCCCTGCCTCCAGGTGTTCTGTGTTTCCCAAGCGCTGTTCAAACATTGACTTGACTTTGCGTTGTCCTCATCGGTGCGGTGCAACAGTGGCAATGTTGACATAGCCGTGTGAATAGTAGGGGAGCTGCAAGAACGTGGCTGAATGGACAGTTGCTCGGAAAAGGGGGTTGAGGAGTGCATGGGGTGGGCTTGGAGAAATTTTTTTTGTGGGTGGTTTTTTCCCCTCAGTGAAGTCCTTTTGATGTTTGGCAGCCCAGCGTCATGTTTTTCAGTCTGGTGGGCAGCAGGCAGCCGGCACACACAGAGGTCATCTAAGAGAGGGGAGGTTTTGTGGTTGTTGCAGTCTTCTGGACGCTTTAAATCATCAAAGAAGCCTTAGGGTTGTGTGCGTATGTATGACTGCAGCGTGAAAGGCTTTGGGGACTTTGGTTGCCTTGGCTGGACTAATGGGAGGTGCAAACACTTTCTGATACAGAAGGCTGTTAGCTGTCTTGCTTCCATTTCAGATTTCATATGTTGCATGGATAATAAAGCAATTGGCCTGAAACTAAAGTGCCAACATGAAGGATAATGCAACAGTGTATGGCTGCTTAGGCCTTCTGGTAGCGAGTCATAAGATTTGTTCATGGCGAAAATACATGTGGTAATTGGGGACCCCCTGAAAAATGGGGATGTGAGAAAACAAGACTGGAAAAGGCAGTGTGTGGTTACAACACTGAACAGCATGTGCCTGCCCTCGGTCAGGGTGCCCGAAAAGGAAACCTCTTTCCCATGAGAGCATGGGATGGAAGAGAAAGAGTGCAAGTGTGAGAGAACAAGTTCCTTGTCTTTGTGGCTGTGAGGAGAAGCTGAGCAGAGCATCTGTTTTACTTTAAATGGTAATGGGACGAAGGGAGGGCTGTGAGCTGCCTGAGTGTGTCATTCAGCCCAAAAAGCAGATTATCCAAGGGGGTGTGTGTAGTGCAGGAAAGTAGATGGGGTTTTATCTCTGTTCTGAGCTGCCTGGAAGCCGTCTGCAGACGGCAGCACGCTTCACTCTGTCTCCCTTGCCGCACATGTGTAGCGCACGGTTGTTAGTGCGTGCTTTGAGTTGCTTCTGGAGGTCAGTGCTGATGCTTGAACCCCAAATAAGGGTGATTTTTCAATGAGAAACTAGGAAGGCTTACTGTATAATGCACCAACTGAGGGGAAGTTATGCAAATCAAAGCAATCATCTGGTGCAATTAAGAAATCTTAATATATTACTCTCCCCCCTTCCTCATCTTTGTCGTTCTTTTGCCAAAGAAAACCCCGGGCCTAGTCAATGTGTGCTTTTGCAAAAGTGGCATAAGAGGATGAAGGGTCTCTGACAAGTGGTCTGTACCTGCAGGTTGCAATCCCACCACCCAGTAGGATCCTGACCTGCTGAAAACTGCAGGAGGTCACGCTTCACCCAGGCCTTCTCAAGGGGTAGCTGAAGTCATCAGCTCCTCTAGGGGAGAACTATGTCCAGTCCATTCATCTTCGCGTGCTTGACAACTACTAGAGATTTCTGGATTGATTGTAAAGATGGACTAATAGTCCAGGCAGAGAAGTGTGGGAGGTGACACTCTGTAGTTGGCACAGCACTGAAAAGCTGGGAAGGGCTGCTCAGCTGTGCAGCGGTGGCATTTGGAAAATCAGCTCTGTACTTGAGTCTTCAAGCAGCTCCATGAGAAGTAGAGAAGTTTGCCCTAATATCCAGAGAAGACGTAAGGTGTGGGGGTGGTCCCATTTTTACCTTGACGATAAAAATGCCCTTGCAAGGTTTAGATCCCTTGTCGTGGGAGGAGAGCTTATTCTTCCATAGTTTGGGAAGCAGCACTCTGCTCACAGTGAGCAATTTGAGCAAAACCTGCTTTGTGCTGTCCTTGATGCTGAGAGTCTGTTCAACCGATGCAGTTGATTACACTTTTGATTAAAGATAGGAGATTGAACACAGCTCCTTAGGAGGGAGTAGGAAGAATCCAGAGAAGGCATTTGCATCCCTTGCTAAGATTACGTAGGGTCGTGGAGCGGTGTTTCCAGTCCAATAGGCGCAGTCCGTATCATGACTCATCTGGTTAATATATTTACTGAGGTCTGTCTCATGAGGCAGCAGGACAGTAACTTTCTGTTTTCTCTGCACAGTTGATTATAATGACATAAGTACTAGAACAGACCAGGCCTCCAGAGACTGTGTAATTTATTTTGGCTCTTACTTGACATTTCTTCTTGGATTAGGTGATGTTAGAAAAGGGTACTTCTGAGCTTGTCTGCTGATTTGCACCCCTCCCGTTTCCTGGTCAGTCATGGCTTGTGTCGAGAACATCAGCCATCAATGGCTTGATTAGTCCAGATCGGAAAAGCATAAGCTGTATCTGAAAGACAATAGGATTTTCTGGGGGCTCTATAAAACTTCTTACGCTGGTGTGTACAAATGTTGTGCTTAAGCCAACAGGAAAAAAAAAATATCTTGCATGGAAAAAAGGCTGTGTTGTTTTTTGTGTGGCAATTTTGATGAGTCGGAGTTCCTAGGCTAAGTCAAGTAACGGGTGACATTTCTGATGAGACAGACCTTCCTTTGTGTTCAGGCCATGTGATTAATTCTCGATAAGATGTAGATCTGGAGTACTGTAAGCCGCTTTCTCATTGTACAGCAGGAAAAGGAGGGGAGAGCAGGGAAATCCTACCGCACTGAGGGGTAGCGTGAGCCCCTTGTCCCCTTGCAGCCCAGCCAACACAAGTCTTTGTTAAGCAGAAGAGAGGCAATGGCCCTGAAGGCAGAGAACTGGGGCAGGACTTTGATCTGTGTCAAGTTCAGATTTGAATGATGGAGCAGGAAGTTCAGATTCTGCATTAAGTGATCCTGTAGCAGGAGCTGAAATTGGTGCTATTGACTTATATTTTCTGTATGAGTGAAATGTGGTGCTAAAGCAACAGAAGGGAAGATGCTGTGCTTGTATTTATTTATTTTTTTTTTTAAACTGAGGAACTCTGAGCTCCTTGGTAGGATGGACTCGGTTAAGACCCAAATACTTGGGTACTGAAGAAATGAGTAACTAGCTGCTTTTTGTCCTGACTGCAACTGATGGTTGGGATTTTGTTCAGGGTTTGGTTTTTTTAAGCAAATCACGCTTGGACAAGGGCAGTGAGCCTTTCTGTGTTTGCCCACTTGTAGGTCATCTCTGCAGCTGAAAGAGCTAAACACTCCTATGTTATTGGGCTGTTCACTGCTGCCTCTGATAAGCTAAGTAACTGTACTTCTCATGGAAGTTTCAAAGAACCAGGAGGCTTTTAGATCACCTGCAAGAGCTTGGCAAGATTTTCTGGGGGGAAGGAGCAAAGCTGAAGGTGATGGACTGCTAGTCAAGGCACCAGCTCCTTCACCTTCATTAGAAATCATTTCTCATCTCAAGCAGTAATCAAGAATCTTTGTGCAGGACTGTGTTTGGACTTGTCTGCTAGAGCTCTAGCAGAAATCAAAATTGTTTCCTTCAGAGACTGAAGGAGAGATGCTTCATGGTGACTTCTTGTGAATTGCCCTGTGGCAAATTCTTGTGATGCTGGAATGTGAGAACCGTGCTGGTTTAAGTTCTGTGGCTTCTTTTTTTTTTAAGAAGTGAAATGGGAGTTTAGGTGCAGGGAAGAGTATGTCAGGAATGTTGACAGTCTGTAGTTCTGTGTCCTTTTCCTGGAAGAGAGGAGGCAAGCAACTTGGCTCCACTGCACTTATTAAAAACTGTTTCCACTGCACAGCTCTAGCTGTACGCAAGGATAGGGGTGATGCAAAGCCTGCCTTTACTGAACAGGGCAAGAGAGGGCTTCTGTGCATGTGTAATATATGACTGTGGCTGTGGAGTGGTGTGCACAGAGCTTTCTCAACAATAAAAATCCTTATCTAGATGTGACTGACGGGTTCTTTTAGAGAAATTGTGATATTTTTTTTCCTTTTTTTTACATAGTTTCAGTTTTGGTTTTGGTTTCTACTTCTCTTGGAGTAAATAATAAAAATTTCCTGTGCCTGCTGCTTAATAGGACAGTTCTTGGATCCTAACAATAGTTTGTGTCCAGATCACACTCTGGAATCCAATTTGATTTCAAGGTGCTCACACGGAGATCCAGCAGGGCAATGCCTTTGAAACCTTTTCTTAATCTTGTTAATGGTTTGACTGTGGTGCCACTAACTGCTCTTTCATCTCAAAATACTTCTCGGGGATATTACTGGGCAAATATCTCATCGCATAAAACTTGACAGGGATCTCATAGGTGCCATGCAGAAGAGAAGGGAGGGAAAAGCTGCTACTGGAGGCTTGTGAGAGTCTGGAAATGTATGGAGTACTTAATGGAGGAAATGCACTGCGAGGCTCTACTGGTGCCTGGTTTTGGTACCTTACAGGGTGTCCAGACTTCTTGCAGTTTGGGATTATTTTTGCCTGTAACTTTTCTGTACTTTTTTTCTTTCAAGTGATGTTTATATGTGCTATGTCATGATTTCTTTGTCCTTAGGTACTTGTTTACCCCATCATGACAAGATCTAAATCTCTGCATGATTTCATGTGGAAGTAACCATAATGAAAGTGAATGAAAATCCGTCTGGATAAGGAGGCTATAAGCAAATAGTCTCCTCTGTGAAGTGTAAGCAGGACTGAGCACAGATGGAATCTATAAAAGTGTGCTTCTGCTTTGTATACCATTCTCACTGGTCAAACTGCCATAAATTGAAAGCAGATTTCTGTTGTGTACCAGCCAGCTAGAGTGCCAAACTGAGAATGAAAGTGTTGGAGCTTGTCCCCCAGATCCAACCAGTCAGAGATACCACCTCTTATTTATCTTCAGTTGATAGGCTGCTCCTTGCTAGAGGATGTGGAAGACTGAGAGGGAGGAGGAGTTAATGCCTTGAAGGGAACATACATCTGCACTCAGGGCTTGGTTTCTTCTGCTCTTTGTCACTTTTCAGCTTGAGCTGGGGCTCACGCATCAAGACTGACTGAATAGTGCGTAGCTTGCTTTCCTCCTAGCTAGACTTGCACAATGTCTGACTGTAATCTGTGTGTGGGGATGCTGTTGAACAGACTTGTCTGCTCACTAGTTCCTTTATTTAGGTATTGGAAGTGGTATAACTTCAATAAACAGTAATCATTTCATCTGCCTGGCAGTCTCATGTGCATAGTTCATGTCTGCTGCTGTAGAAGTTGACTGAGGTCTTTCTTACGGTACTGTCTTTTCTTGCAGGCTGGAAGAGACAAATATGAGCCTACTGCTACATCAGAGCATGGCACAAAGAAGAAGAAGGGGAAGAAGGAGAGGGACATGGATGAACTTAAAAAGGAAGTCTCAATGGTAAGAGTGTAGGGCATGGAAAGAGCAGCTTTAAGAATATTTGCTGCCCTAAAACGCTGTACTTCACGTGACTAAAAGAGGAAAGAGCTGGTGTGCTGACAGCATGGTGTGACAGAAGGCGCTGATCTCCCTTCTGGTCCCCTCTGTCTCCAAGCCAGACATGCTGCAAGTGTTTCAGCATAAAGATGATCACGCAGTAGCCCTGAAAACATCACTTCTCAACAGGCACTTGACACAGAACCCAAGTCTCTGCTTGCCTGTGTTACCTGTAGCACAGAGTAGCTGCATTTCCTCACCCAATTGAGTGCTGTCTGGACAGCAGCATTGCAGGCTTTATTGTGCTGTCATGTAAGCAAGACTGCTGTTTTCATTCCAGCTGAGGAGTTGAGTCTGTACAGCTCCATTTACTGCTGGCCTCTGCTCAGGCTGACCTCAGATTTATTATTCCTTCTAATCATGTTTAAGGCTGTGGGGAATGTCTCCCATCCCCATCTGTGAATGATGGATGATGCTATACATCTGTCTGTGCACATCATCCAGCTTGGATCTGTTCTCCTTGATGTTGATACAGGTTTTGTTTCTGTGCTGTAGATTTGAGTCTGGGCTGTCATGGTTTTGGCCCCCTCTGTTAGGGGGAGGGGATAATAAAGCTTGCTCCAAGATGACATTTTGTGTTCTGTAGCAATGCTAACTTAAAGCATCTGCTCCTGCCCCTCTTAGGGGGAAGAAACACTGCTTAAGCTGGCAGCATTACTTAAAAATGTGTGCAGGGTTAATCTTCTGTACATTCCTACCTTCCTTTCCAACTTCTTTCCTTTCCCCTCCTCTTCTGCGTGCCCCCCCCCCCAAAAAAAAAAACCCAAACCACTAAGGCTTCACAGAATCTGCTGGGATCATAAAGACTGCACTGAGAGTTTGTTTAAAAAGCTGTCATGTCATACCAAAATGGTCAAAAGAATGAAAGAATGCTATTGACTGTTTAGAGTTGTGGAATGAGATTGAGACTCTCTTCACGGAGAAGATGAGCTAGAGTCTTGCTATCTCACTGAACTGTTACAGATAGGAAACCTGAGGTGGGGGGTAGAATTACTGAGCCTTTGGTGATCAGCCTGCAGAGACTGTGATCTCTTCCCTGCCAACTATTTCTTGTCTTTCAGGATGACCACAAGCTGAGCCTTGATGAACTTCATCGTAAATATGGAACAGACTTGAATCGGGTAGGTAGACTTTGTTTTCCCTCCCTCCTTGCCATGATCTGAAAAGGAATGGTCTCGGCTCAAAGCGCTTCACAAAGAGATCTGGGTGGTCTGGTTTTTTCTGTTTTGTTTGATCTCCCCTCCTCCAGCTAAGTTTCCCAGGCTTTGGGAGAATTTTTGTGCTCACAAATACTTCTCTTCATCCTCCCACCGTACAGCCTGGCTGCAATACTTTAGTGACTTTGTTAGAAACAAAGTCACTGTTATCTGCCTCTGAATTGTTCCAAGGTCAACTTGATTCCTGGATTTATTTTTTTCCCTGAGGAGCTTGTAGTAAAGGCAAATGTTTGTTATATTGCAGATGTAGTCTAGTAAGCTAGCATATGTCCAGAGACTTAATAATGGCTAGTAGCAGTTAAAATCTTACCCTTTTATAGTAAGAGGTGTGCAAATGTCCTAGCTAACCTCAAAGTCCAGTGCAGAAGCACTGCAGTGATTTTTGCACCTTTGCTCTTGTTTGCTTTGCTTCATGCATTTTTTGCGTGATTGCATATAGCAAGAAGTCTGCTCTGACTCTCTAACAGCATGGAGATTTGCATATTTCTGTCAGAGACCTTGGCTTCTGAAAGCTGAACTTCCTGGAAGGCCAATCCAAAGTGTCATTATCTTTATGGCCCCCAGCTTTCACTTGTTTCATAATTTGATAGGGTGGATTGCACTGGGCTGTTCCTCAGAGCTCAGAGTCTGCTGCTGTAGCCTTCTTGTCAGGGCATGACAAGAAGGCCCAACAACAACTAAAGAACAATGTTTGTAGCCCCATAGCCTGCAGGCTCCTCAAGTAGCACCCAACATCCTGTAGCTCCTCTCTTGGTGTTCAGCTTTCACATCCTGCACTTGTGTTGCAGATCCCTGGCAGCTATGGAGATCTCAGTTACCTGTTGGTATCTCCTTATTGCTGTGGCAGGACTCTGCCTTCCTTTTCGAGCAGAACATGAACAAATTCAGAGCCGCTTTTTCCAGTCAGTCGTGCCACAATGCTTATAAAAGGAACCTTTCTTTTAGGGTTTGACTCCTGCACGTGCAGCTGAGATTTTGGCTCGTGATGGCCCAAATTCCCTCACACCCCCACCCACCACTCCCGAATGGGTCAAGTTCTGTCGACAGCTCTTTGGAGGATTCTCGCTCCTGTTGTGGATTGGTGCTATTCTGTGTTTCCTGGCTTATGGCATACAAAGTGTGATGGAGGAGGAGCCCAACAATGATAATGTAAGTGAAAATGTCTGTTTTACCTCAAAGGCAGGCTGAGCAGCCTGTTTGGCTCAAAGCAGATTTAACTTCCTCTCAGCATTCAGTCCAGAAGCTTTTCCCATCAGCATGGGAAATTCAGTGGGTGAGCTTAACACATCTTGGAGTGCTTCCACATAATGAAATGAACAGCGGATTTCCTTCATGTTGTGTTAACAACACTGGCTTGTGGATGGCCTTTGTGTACAAAATGTTCAGAGGCTGCAAGTACCTCCATGCTTTGTAATGGGGCACTTAAATACCAAGCAATTTATCTCCACAAACTGGAAACCTGTTGGGCAGATTGTCCTCTGACTCACTTTTTCTGCTCCTTGTAGCTGTACCTGGGTGTTGTGTTGGCAGCTGTGGTTATCATTACTGGCTGTTTTTCTTATTACCAAGAAGCAAAAAGTTCCAAGATCATGGAGTCCTTCAAGAACATGGTGCCTCAGGTACGGAATAACTCATTTCCTTGAGATCTGCCAAGCTGTAGCTTGCTCAAGGTTATTAACAGTTTTAAACATGGGCTTCAATTGCAAGAGGCCTGCCTGTGAATGGTACATGTTGGCCTTTAGCAGGCAAGATGTCTCTTGTGCCAAGCTGTTAATGTGGATTACTAGCTCTTAATGCTGAGGGATCTATGAGACTCCTTCCTCTGTATGCTCCAAGTAACTATGCTAATAGTCCAGGGCATTTCTTGGCACCCTGTGAGTGCCATCAGCTTATTAACATTCATAGGACACTTTCTTGATAGTCTAGGGAGTTCAGTAACTGGTGTGATAAGCACTAAAACTCAGATTCCTTCAGGGACAGGGTCTGTATCATACCTAACCATCTTACTGTCACCTTGGCAACAAGGAACTTTAATATCAAGAAAACAAAAATAGCTATCTTTAAGTAACATATGTATTGGTGATAAACATCTTGGTACAAGTAGAAACCTTATAGAATCATAGCACAACTATTTTAAGATACTTGTATCTCTTAAACCCGTTCTTAAGAGTTGCTTTTGACACAGGTTGCTTCTTTACTGTTTTTCAGCAAGCTCTTGTAGTCAGAAATGGTGAGAAGATCAGCATAAATGCCGAAGGTGTTGTAGTTGGAGATCTAGTGGAAGTGAAAGGAGGAGACAGAATTCCAGCTGACCTTCGGATTATATCTGCAAATGGTTGCAAGGTACAGCAGCGACAGGCTGTCTGAAAGTTTCATTATGAAGGATAATGAATTGGTCTGGTTTCAAATATAATGTCATCTATGCTATGAATGAGTGGTGGAGTAGAAGAGAAGGGTGGGGGGAGTGCCTAGTGTTTTATCTGCTTTCATTGCTGAAGTCATCTGCCTGCTTGTGTATGATAAAGTATTCTCTTCCACATAGGTGGATAACTCCTCACTTACTGGTGAATCGGAGCCTCAGACCAGGTCTCCAGACTTCTCCAATGAGAACCCACTGGAGACGAGGAACATTGCCTTCTTTTCTACCAACTGTGTGGAAGGTATGTGATTCCTACTTCCCTAAAGTATTAGCAATGCTAGGGATTGAACTGCATAGGTAAGCAATGCCAATGCTGTGTGAGTTTAGTGTATTATAGGTAGCCTACTCCTACCATGCAAGAGCAGGCTGGAAGTTCTCAGCAAAGGCTTTGCCCCTTCCAACTGCAATACTGTGCAATGGGCAAAGAAGATTCCATGGTACTGGTTTTTTTTTTTTAATTTCTTGCTCCTCCTAGAGGAGCAGCTATGTGGTGTGGCTTCAAGCACAACTGCCTTATTACAGCAGTGTTAAAGTGCAGATAATGTAATGTGAACCAAACTGGTTAGGCAGAGCTATAAGAAATAATACAGCTGCTGCAGAAAGCAGGAATTTCAAACAACTCTGGCAGAACTTCCTGTTGCAGCTCAGAGTATAGTCATTAGGCACCCTTTGTCCTGAAGCCTAGAGCACCTTTTCCATACCCACAGCATTTGTAACTGTTCGGTGATGGTGGAGAATTCTGCCTGACTCCTATTGTGTCCTCCGCTGACAGATTCTGAGCAGCAAACTGCCCCCTCTCTCCTCCCCCCAAAAAAACTCAACCCTGCTGCGCTGAGGAAAATTCTTTATCTTTCTCAAGAGCAGTGGGGAGAGAAAATGGGTCTCCCCTTAAATGAGGGAAGAAGACACTGTCTGCTTCTTGAAGATGGCTTCCTCTAATTCCCTATGCAATTGGCACTTGATTCCCTGGGGTGAAAGAGAGAGAGCATACAGCTTGGGCACTCACACAGGAATTTCTTTCTAAAACTTGTCTCTTCTAGGCACTGCTCGTGGCATTGTCATTAGCACCGGGGATCGCACTGTGATGGGCCGTATTGCAAGTCTGGCTTCTGGACTGGAAGGGGGGAAAACTCCAATTGCTATGGAGATCGAGCACTTTATCCACCTCATCACTGGAGTGGCTGTGTTTCTGGGTGTCACCTTCTTCATCCTTTCACTCATCCTTGAGTACACATGGCTGGAGGCTGTAATCTTCCTCATTGGGATCATTGTTGCCAATGTCCCTGAGGGGCTGCTTGCAACAGTCACGGTGAGTGAAGTTGGAAAAAAGATTGAGTTGTATACATGGTGCTTAAGGAAGTGGAGTGCTTCATGCTCAGTGTGGTAATAAAGTAATAGAAGGTCCTCTGTGTAGTGAGTGTGTAGGGCTAGATTTTATAAATTCAGTATAGCTGGACTAGTTGCCCTAATCAATGTCAAGTTCTGCAGCTGTTTTTCTAATGAAGATGCATCCCTAAGATAGACCTGCACAGAAGCTCGGCATTGTAGAATTGAAGTGAGCGAGATTAGGAGTTCTGGACTTGTCTTGCCTTTTTCTGTGGCAAGAAGGGTCCTTCCTGTTAGAACTGTAAAGGGTTTCTACACCCACATGCACACCAGCCCTTCCAACCCTGAAGCTTTACTCTAGTCCCAGCTTTTAATCTGGAACCTGGCAGAGATTCTTGTAAGTTTGGTTTCCTGAAGAGATGGTGGGAATATTGGGGTGTGCTCAGCTGTGTAGAGAATGGTGATGGACAGGGCTAGAAGTGTCCACGCAGCCTTAGGAAGCAGAGCAGCATCTGAGCTGGGGAATGAACGGGTGGGAGCTGGAACCAGATAAGAGCCTCTTGTGAGAAAGGGTAGCCAGAGCTGCTCAGTTCCTACACCAGTAAATTACAGCCCTATCACCAGAGCTATTTTGGGCCTTCTCATGTGTGGCCTGCCTCTACCTATTTTGAGAGTTCCTATGATGAGGGAATTGCAACTTTTTAATTAAAAAATGTTAGTCTGGGGCATGTTATTTCCTTCCTAATGCACTGGGAAGCAGAAGACTTGAAGCCCTGCAAGTCCTTTTCTGGAGGTTTTGTGATGAGGAAAATGTGTTATTTAAACCTAGCAGCTGGGCCTAAATATTGCTATTTGTTTTGCACTGGCAGGGTGGGCACCGAGTTAGGGAATCACTGCAGGGCACGTCAGCTGGTTGCCACTCCATGCCCATAGTGAGTTGGGTAGCAGTGTATTAGTACACAAGCACATCTAACCTGTCATCATCTTCCTTGCCTCCAGGTATGTCTGACACTAACAGCCAAGCGTATGGCTCGTAAGAACTGCTTGGTAAAGAACCTGGAAGCTGTGGAAACCCTGGGTTCCACATCCACTATCTGTTCTGACAAAACGGGCACTCTGACACAGAATCGGATGACAGTTGCACACATGTGGTTTGACAATCAGATTCATGAGGCTGATACTACAGAGAACCAGAGTGGTAAGACCATCTCTCTGCGCTTGAGGCATCTCATTGAAATGTCTTTTTTGGGGCTTCATGCATGCCTGTACTTCTAAGAACTTGTGTTTTCTAGCTCTCCAGTCCAAGTGAAGTTCACAGTGCAAGGACTTCTAACATGATCTATAATGAGCATTAAAAGACTTGGTGATGCACAGAAAGCTTTGCACTGTACCACAGTTGTGTTTAATCCTTAAACTCCGTATAGGCTGCTTTTGCTCTGAATTACTCTATTGGAATTTTAGCCTCTTGAATGTTGAGCCGCTTATGTTTGTCCTGTATGTAGAAATATTTGCTGTTCTGCACTTCAGAGTACCTAATTATTTTTGCCAAAATGTATCTGATGAAATTGCCCCATCTGAAGGGTTCCCAAAAATTACTTGAGACTGGACATAGATGGAAATTTCCCATCTGGAACTAGATGACTGCCATTGAGCAGGGGTTTTCCCAGAACATCCTGGTTGTGTTTGCAGAGTAGCAATGAGTGAAGTGACTGTCAGACTTCAGCAGGAAGTTTCTCTAGATACGAAGAATAACCAATTCAGGAGTTTCCTGGCTGTCATAATTGTGAAACGTGAAATGCTGTGTTGCAACACATCATTAGCATAAACTTTTTCTAGTGGTGCACTGCACCCTGCCCCCAACCACTCCAAAACATTGTGCTTGTCTGAACCACTTAAGGCTGCTTTACTGTTCTTGGTCTTTAACACTAGTGCAAAGTAACAGGCTATAAATAAAGCGTTATTTGGAAGTACTGTTTTGGCTTGGTTGCAGTAGAAATAAACCTAGAAAATTCCACTTTATGGAAATGACATTGGCTTATCAGTTAACCATCTGATTCATCTCTGTTGAAGCCAATTTAAAAGCCAGCATGGGAAAAGCAGTATCTTTATTTAAGCATTGTTCCTTTGGGAGCTATTTCATCCAGTTCCTGGGCGATGGATAAAGTGAGACAACCTGGAGGTTGAACCCAGCATCCCTTACTCAACACTCCCTGAAAGAATGTTCTCTCACAAATTCCTTGGCTTTGTCAGCATGGCGGCGGCTGCTGCTGCTGCTTGCAGCCATTACTGGAATCTTGAAAGCAGAGGTGTTCTCTTGCACTGTTGCTATTTCACCCTCGGGTCTTAAAACAATCAGCTGCTCTTCAAGTACCTGGGAAGGGAGGAGGATTGAAAGAGATGTAGTGTGCTAAGAGGCTCTAAGTATTTCCTATTTCTGACATAAAGGCTTCTTGCTCTTAAGCCTTTGGGATTTTGGGCTTATGTGATTATTTTTTTTTGGGGGGGGTGGGGACGTTTTCTTTTTGACATTCTTCTTCTGCTTTCAGGTGCTTCCTTTGACAGGAGCTCAGCTACTTGGACTGCTTTGTCCAGAGTTGCAGGTCTCTGCAACCGTGCTGTGTTTCAGGCCAACCAGGAAAATGTACCAATTCTTAAGGTAAGTTCCTAAAAGGAATGTTTGTCCTGTTCCCAGTCACCACCTTCCCATAATGGTAGTGAGATTATGTCCTGTGGGTCACAGGAACCTGTGAAGTAGAGCTATCTGCCACTCTTAATCTTTTCTGCAGTCTAGCATTCTTATAGGAGATGTGCTATAGCAGAGGAGATGGGACTGGGAAGACTCATTTCCCACAGCAGACTCCCTGCCATCCAGTAGCATCTACAGGCTGTTTGGGAGTCAGGTACTTCAGACAGGGCTAGGAAAGACCAGAAAGCCTTCTAGGCACTTCCCAAAGTCTGGCTGTTCCAAAAATTCTCTTGCATTTGTACACTTAAAGGCTACAAACACCTGGTTCTGGGAGCTGGGAGAAGTAGATACCGGAGCTGGGGAAGTAGCAGTCATGGGAGACTGTCTTTAGCCGGTCTGTTCTCACTGGCAAGTCTTGGCTTTTTAAGCTTTTGCTGGTTCAGTGCTGGTGCAAATGCCAGCATAACATCAATTCAGATTCCTGCTTCTGAACTGTGACCCAGCCAGAGCTGAAATTAACTGTACTGTGCTTATAATCTGTCAATTATTAGTCATGTTGCTTAGTAAACTTCTTCCCAAGGGTGTTCTGATGCTGTGGTAATAGGAATGATGGAACAAACTTTTTTCCCTAGCACTTCTCTGACTATAACTTCAGGTTATGTTTTTTAGATGTAAGATAAAGAGCTGGAGTTCTTCCCATCTCAGGAAGACTTGGGAGGGAAGAATTTTGAAAAGTCTTTAGATATCAAAAAGCAGTATAAAAATGAAAAAAAAAATATTCATGGACAAAGAGACCAGAAGGGCAAGAAATACTTGGTTTAAATTGCATCAAAGGAAACTCAAGCAGGACACTGAGCACACACAGATCTCCAGGGCTGAGAACCCCCACCTACAATCTCTACCAATGCTAACCTTATGGCGGAGGAGGAGGCATGGACACATTAAATCTACTCTGCCAGAGGCTTCATAAGCTGATCTTGTATTGGGGTGGGAGAGCACATGCAAGTGTTTCTGTGCGCATGTTCATCAGTCTTAATCTCACATTTGCTGTTCTTGATGGCAAGCAATTTACAGCAGCTCTTCTCAGTTTACTCTCCAGCCTCTCTTTCTCTGACTGCACCTGGTTATCTGACTTTCTCTGCCTGACTTTGGCACCAGAAGACTGCTGCGCTCTCAGGCTGGGCGGCCTGGCATTCTGAAATGCAGTATTTGTTGGTACTAGATAATAGAATTATTTATTCTTTGCTCTCATACCATGTTATGTAGAAGCTGGGACTGGGCTCAGATGAATAATGTTTTTAAATGTCAAGACTTCTGTGGTGAGTCCACTGGGATGTATGCTTTAATAGTTGTCTCTTTCCTCAGAGAGCAGTGGCAGGAGACGCCTCTGAGTCTGCACTTCTGAAATGCATTGAATTGTGCTGTGGTTCTGTCAAGGACATGAGAGAAAGGTACCCCAAAGTGGTGGAAATACCATTTAACTCTACCAACAAGTACCAGGTAAGTGTGTGTACTCTTGAGGGAGAGATGCTGTGTGAAACGCTTATGTAAATTTGCACGCAGTGTGTCTCAAAACTTACTTTGACACCAAAATCTTGTCTAGCCATTACTTGCTTGCAGACTGCTCAAGACTATAAACTTAAGTTAACAGACCATGCTTAGTTACACTGTGTAAGAGCTTCTGGAGCTGCCTCGACACTACAGTGTCAGCTGCTGAGAAAAGACCAGACATGCTTCCCTGCTGTGCAGCAGTAGTGCACAGAGAATGGAAGAACTCAAATCTGGGAATAGGCATGAACTGCTGGGAAATGACCTTCACAGGTAGAACTTGGACACAAAAAAGGCCATTGCAATATCTGTGGTTATATGTTCATGTTAAAGAATACGTAGCAATTCCTTAGTTTGTTAATCTCTTTAATCTGCAGGTAGATGAAAACGAGAGCAGAATATCACAAACTGTCCTGAGCTAGTGTAGTCACAAAACACTGAGTGATGGTGATTACTCATGACCTTCACAGTACATGTCTATAAAAGTTTCATTTCTTCCATCCTAGCTGTCTATCCACAAAAATGCAAATCCATCAGAATCCCGTTACTTGCTGGTGATGAAGGGAGCTCCAGAGAGGATCTTGGATCGCTGCAGCACCATTCTTATTCATGGCAAAGAGCAACCTCTGGATGAGGAAATGAAAGATGCTTTCCAGAATGCCTACCTTGAGTTGGGAGGCCTTGGGGAGAGAGTGTTAGGTAAGGAAAAGCAGCCTTAATAAACTGGAAAAGATTTGTCCCTCATGTTCCTGCACAGAGTCTCCACAGATTAAGTGGAGGGTTGTACTCTGTTCCTGCAGTGTAACCATAGTGTTGAGTCAAGGTCACTTCAGCAATTCATATAGGAATGGTCCTGCCTTTAGCCTTTAATCTAAAAGACAGCCTACAGCATCTTGTCTTGCCCAGCAGCTGGGTTACCTAGATCAAAATGAAGCAAAGCATTTGGGACCTTCAGTCTCCATGGGGCCAGATGGTATTAGATTTGCTCCACTGCATGTGAACCAAGCTGTGTCTGGGCACCTAGCAACAGCTGTTAGTTATCAGAATATGAGTGCGACTCCTGCCTCAATAGCCATGGCTAAATGTCTGACACTGCCCTGTTATTCTTGCATAGCTGTTTGTAGAAGCAATAAGCATTCGCTCTCTCTGCTTCCTGATATGTAGGAGCAGAATAAACACGGGTTTGATGTGTTACAGGATTCTGTCACTTGGCTCTGCCTGATGACCAGTTCCCTGACGGCTTCCAGTTTGATACAGATGAAGTGAACTTCCCTGTAGACAAACTCTGCTTTGTAGGACTGATGTCTATGATTGACCCTCCTCGTGCTGCTGTGCCAGATGCTGTTGGAAAATGCAGAAGCGCAGGGATCAAGGTAGTTTATTCCTGGGTCATTGCCTTGCTCTGTACCTGTGGATGTAAAGGGCTTCCCTTACTCTGTGTGTTTGCTGTAATGTGAGCAGGTGAAGAGACGTATCGATCAGGATTTAACTAGTACTACTCCAGACTTCATTTTGGAGTTCAATACAAATGATTGTATGTTAATGGACTGAAAAATGAGTTAGACTCCAAACTGCTAGGGCACTAGCAGGTGCTGATGGCATGGTGTCCCAGAGCATGTGATTTGGCTCAGGTGTGGTCTGCATGTCCCACAGTACTGACTGAGAGAGCAAAGCACAGGCAGGAAACTGAACTGGATCTGTTGACTCAGGATTAACAATTTTCTTTGTCTTCCATCCACCTCAATCCCTTGCATACTGATAACAGGTTACTGCCTGTACCTCAGGCTTGCTCTGTGCCAGGGCTTGCTAGTAGAATCAAAGCCACGTGGCCTTTTCAGTCTCAAGGGACCCTGCCTCTTGAGCAGTGTTGCTCTGCAGTACAGGCAAGGCTTTCACAGCAGTATGTTTGCGTTTCAGGTTATCATGGTTACTGGAGACCATCCAATCACAGCCAAAGCCATTGCCAAGGGTGTCGGCATCATCTCTGAGGGCAATGAAACAGTAGAAGATATTGCTGCTCGACTCAACATTCCTGTCAGCCAAGTCAACCCTAGGTACTGACTGGTGGGGAAGGCCAGAACTGTTCAAAGAATTAAGCATTTGCCTCTCTTCTTGCTGTGGATAATCTCTCGGCATCTCTCCCTAGACATGAAAAGCTTGGCGTCTGCTTAGCTCAGCATGTTGTGGCTCTTCAAAGTGTTTCATGAGTTATGTGAGGAATGCGCAAGGCTGTATTGAATGTGCATGTCTCTTGTGCATGGGAAGTAGTTAGGAGTAAGCCCTCTACAGGCAACTTGGGCAGTCTTCTGTCCTCTCTGCCCCATAGCTGCCTGTCCTGATGGTCTGTCCCCCACACTGGGGGAAAGAAACAGCTGGCTGGGTGGAGTCTTTTGGGGGCTTTTTGCCCCCTGAGCTGAGCATTTGCCCTGGCTGGTTCATGTCACTGCACAAGCACCATGTACTGGCCCAATGTAGCAGGAAGGAAAAGGTATCTAAAGTGGCATGGGGGAGGGAGGTGGCCATTTGGGGACTTTCAAGCAATGCTGCTGCAAAGCCTGAAACCGTGTACTCCTGTGATTCCAAATCTTTAAATAGAGGATAAGGTATAGTTTTGCCCCCAAACATATACTTAGACAAGCTTATTTAGTAAGATAACTTATGGATTCATGGGGAAAACTCTGGTAAAAAGAAAATGTCTAGTTTGTTAGTCACGGTCCAGACTGAAAGGGCTACTAGAAGTAAACTCTGTTTAACTGTTTTATGCTGTTTAGAGGAAAGAGCTGAAATGCCACCTATAAACATGACCACTCAAAGTGAAATTCTGTCCCTCTTGCTCTCAAAACTTCTTCTGAGTGCGATTGCACACGGACAAAGGGAGCAGGACTTGGGCTGGGTAGAGGGAGTTGAAACTAGTCGGTAGCTACAGGCAGACTAAATGTCAAAATGGAATTCCTTCCTCTTAGAGGTTAATGTTTGTCTTCATAACCTAGTGCAGAACTGAGACATCCTCAGAAAATGTGCTTTGGCAATAAGTGGGCTGTTTGCAGAATGGCTGGGCTGTCTGCATTGCTTAGCTTGACCCAGCCTATGTTTGGGCTGGAGGGTAGCCATGTAGCTTATGAACTGTGAATAGAGACACCCTGTGGAATGAATTGCTTAGGGAAGACAAGTATTGTGGTATTGTGGATGAGTTCGGTTTTTTTTTTTTTGAGGGTAACTTCACAACCTATCAGTGCAGGCCAGGGATCACTGGGCTGTGTGACTGAGCAGGTCAGCAGCTGGCTGTAAGGGTGGGGAAGGAATTTCCCTGTCTAAACTGGGTGATGTCACGAGCTGCATGGGTAGTCTCTTAGACCTATAAGGGATGGTATGCTGGGTTAGAGAGGTGGTATTTTGCTGTAGCATGCAGGGTACCAAACCAGTCTAAATATAACATTGCATGCTTTTGTTGCTGAAGAGTGTCTGAGCTGGCATAGTGTGGGCACTCTGTGAAGAGCCACGTGTAGCTCAACAATCTGTTGCAAAAACGATTGCCTGCGGAAGACCCAGCATCTCGTGTGATGTTGGAAGCTAAATGCCTGAGCCAGAAGTTCCTCTTGCAGAGAGGCCAAGAGCTGTGGAAACAACTAGTCTTTGCCTTGATGCATTTAAAAAGCCGTAGAGAGAATTGGTCTGCTCATGGGGCTTTTTGTCTGTTGCTTGGTGCCGTCTTGTTGTCTTTTTCTTTGTGTTCCCCATCTGCCTTTAAACTTGGAGCATCAAACTTCTGTGCAGAGGCTGCTTGGATTAGCATTTAGCCGTAGGAGGAGTTGATCTTTCCCTAGAGCACTGAAGAGCTATAGCTTTATGGGGAAAATACCACTAATGAGGAACTTAGTTTAATTTATGCAGTGAAACTTTATATTGTCTCTTGATTGCAGGGATGCCAAAGCTTGTGTTGTTCATGGCTCAGATTTGAAGGACATGACTAGTGAGCAACTGGATGACATCCTGATTCATCATACAGAAATTGTCTTTGCCAGGACATCTCCTCAGCAGAAGCTTATAATTGTGGAAGGCTGTCAGCGACAGGTAAGGGGAAGGAGTCTAAGGATTTCATATTGGAGAAATCCCTAGACATATGTATAAACTACCAAATAGTGCTGCCTTCAGAAGTGACTTAGTCTTGTCAGTGCCCTCAGGTAAAGGGCCAAACTAGATCTCAGCCTGTCAGCAGCCTTCAGCTGCTGATGTCGGGCTGCTCTGCAATACATAAATATAAGGGTGCTGTAGGAAGGCATCTTCAGTTTGTACTGAGGCTTTCTTCTGATCCTAGGATGTTCAACACACTTAATTCCTAAATGTTCTGGAGGTGCTTGGGACAGCAGGATTCAATGTGTTTATACATTGTCCAATATCTCCTTTGGAGAGAGTGACATGGTTCTCTGATAAGCCTGATCAGAACATGGAAAGGGGTGAGGGAAGGACAAGGAGAAACTGAGGTATCTTTACAGCAAAGTGAAAGAGGGGGTTTTTGTGCTTCATCTCCTGAAAGATATGAGAAAGCTTTTCTGCCCAAAACATCTTGCATATCAGTCTTTCTATCCCTCTCTTTGACTAGGGTGCCATTGTAGCAGTCACAGGTGATGGTGTGAATGATTCCCCAGCCCTGAAGAAGGCTGACATTGGTGTTGCAATGGGTATTGCTGGCTCAGATGTCTCCAAGCAGGCAGCTGACATGATTCTGCTGGATGATAACTTTGCCTCCATTGTCACTGGGGTTGAAGAAGGTGAGTTTATAACTTGTGTGCAGTGGTGGCAAAGTGGTATGCTTCAGCAATGTTACTTACTGATTCCCTCTGAAATAGAGGCATCTGGAGGGCTCTCCTTTATTTGAGCTTGTCTCTGCGACAAGTGTTTTCAAGGAGGGCAGCACTTCCTCCCTTGAAAGTAGTCTCCCTTTCCATGGGACTAGCATGACCCTTTGGGATGGGTAGTAGTAGGAAGGAGCTGAGTAACAGAAGCTACTTTGTCCTTTTGCCTAACAGTGATCCTACAGTCATCTTTGCCAGTTGAGTCTGACACATTTTCCTCCCTGATGGCGCAATAGCTCTCAAACAGGAGCAGAACAGAGGGTACCTCCAGGGGCTCTTGATGATCTTCAGAAACCAGGGCTTAGTATCCTACTGCTGTATGCAGTGAATCCTGATTGCTGTGACCTAAAATACTACTCTGTATAGGTGATGCCATGCATGGAGCACACAGTTTGACTCTTACATACAAGAGACTCCTGCTGTACTAGCATTTTGCCTTTCAGTGTCACCACTGAAGCTGCCTATGAGGTACTTGGCTGCCTTCTGCTGATGTGAGTTATGGTCTCTCTCCCTTGTCCCAGGGCGTCTGATCTTTGATAACCTGAAGAAGTCTATTGCTTACACCTTGACCAGTAACATTCCTGAAATCACGCCGTTCCTGATCTTCATTATTGCGAACATACCCCTTCCACTGGGAACAGTCACCATCCTCTGCATTGACTTGGGCACTGACATGGTGAATGTCTTTTTATCTCAAGAAGAATTGTGGGTGTTCTTAGGTACCCTAAAGAAAGGACAGGTGGAAGGAAAAATGCTTAAATACAGTTTTCTCTGGTGTTCTGATTTAAAATAAGTCACCATTTGATAATCCCTTAATCCACACTCCCTTGTCTCATGGTTCTCTGAGTATGAGGATCCTTCCATTCCATGTAAGGACAAACTGGGGATGAGGAGGCAGTAAGGTCCTTCCCGAATAGTACAGCTAGGGCTTTTGGGGCAGTACTGTTCCTCAGGCTGAAAACATGGGGCAGGGAAGGCTATATACAGTGGAAAATTGAAACTGTTCTAACAGCGAACCTACCACCTCCAAAGGTCCCTGCTATCTCCCTGGCATATGAACAAGCAGAGAGTGACATCATGAAGAGGCAGCCCAGAAATCCAAAAACAGACAAGCTGGTGAATGAACGGCTGATCAGCATGGCCTATGGGCAGATTGGTAAGCTGTTTTTTCTCTGGCACTGATTTGAACTCTGTGGTAGTGGGGGCTGTACGCCATCCTGAGTCTGTGACTGTTCTGCTTATTTTGGTAGGGTTGAGGTTTGGTATGTGTAAACCAGAAGCTCAGGCTGTTAAGAATTTGCCATGATTCTGCCCCCATGGCACATAATGTTGGCTTGTGCAGCTTGATCTATTGAATTGCTTTCACAGTAATTTTAATTGCATAGCGCTGTAAAGGAACTGGCTGACAACCAGCTCTCCTCTGGTTCAAACTTGTTCAGCAAGAACATAGATCCCATTGTTTGTTTAATTAGAAGTAAAGGATTCTCTCCAGCGTATCCCTAAACACACAGTATTAGGAGCCTTGATTAAAGGCAGCTACAGAGATATGCCCAGTTCACAGGACAGGAGCTCATGCTTAATTGCAGCAGACCTTGGGAACCTTCTTGACTGTATTTTGCAAGGGTTGGGAGTGGGCAAGGCTTATTGAGAATACAAAGGGAGTTTTATCTTGTGTCCCTGAGTACCATGCCATCACAGCACAGGGCAGAACAGAAGTAACTGTACACAGTTGGGAGCAGAAGCTGCTCAGCAAAAGGGCTGCAGCTGAGTTTGATGTTAGCTGCTGCTTGTGAAACTGAGCCCCACAAAGAGTAATTCTTTTAGGTGGTTCAGGTCTCCTGCAAATGCTTTCTGTTACAATTGCACTGCACGGTAGCTTCATGAGTTTTATCCTTTCTTATCTGTTCAGGTATGATCCAGGCCCTTGGAGGTTTCTTCACCTATTTTGTAATCATGGCAGAGAATGGGTTCTGGCCTTCTGGCTTGCTAGGGATCAGAGTTCAATGGGATGACCGATGGGTTAACGATGTGGAGGACAGCTATGGGCAGCAATGGGTAAGTTTTGAGACACAGCCAGAATACTAATGCCTGCTGAACTTGGTGTGAGCACCAGAGAGCAAAGGCAGCATGTCTGAACGAATGCTCTCTGCTTTGTCCGCTTCCTAGACTTATGAACAGAGGAAAATAGTGGAGTTCACTTGCCATACAGCCTTCTTTGTCAGCATTGTGGTTGTGCAGTGGGCAGACTTGATCATTTGTAAGACCCGAAGAAACTCTGTCTTCCAGCAGGGGATGAAGTAAGTAAAGTTGTCCATGGAGAACTTAGGATTGGACTCTGTGTATTCTCCAGCACACAGCATTCTAGTTCTTTGTCCCAGCAGTGTGTGGGCATCTTGGCATAAGCCTTGAACAATCTGCTGCCTTGGTATTGGATAAAAGAGGGTCTGGGTGCTCTCTTTCTTGTAGTACCTGCTACGGTCATCAAGCTGAGACAAAGTGAAATTATGACTCCTGCTGGCACTGTCTGTGGGAGCTAGCCCACCTCAAAGGACAATGTCACACTCCAGCACACAGCCTCATGCAGCAGCAGAGCAGCTGATGTGTCTCAAGGGATCTGGTGGCATGAACCCCCCAGCCTCCTTCTGAATTTGCGATGAAAGCAATTGCTGGCTGCCTTAGCTGTGAACTGGAATATCTCTGTCTAGAGACGTAAAACACCTTCCTGAAAACTGTGCCATCAGCTTGGATGGCTTGACAGTCCTCACCTGATGGACTTCTGGGCTAGACTGGAATGTGTGTTTCTATTCAGTACCATATGGCAACTAGGTGTTTTTTAGGATGTCAGCTGTGAAAGTACTTTGTCCCTGACTGCTTTCCTGTTTCTACTAGGAACAAGATCTTAATATTTGGTCTCTTTGAGGAGACTGCTCTGGCTGCCTTCCTCTCCTACTGCCCTGGGATGGATGTTGCTCTAAGGATGTACCCTCTCAAGTAAGTTGCATCATGGTTTTTGTGCAGAAAGCTGTAACACAGAACAATAGTGCTTGGCTGGGGAGATGGATTAAAGTAGTTCTGAGCTGGTGGAGCATGAAGCCTAGTCTTAACCAAGACGAGCTTAGGCTAGAGAGAGCAAGTGATCCTTTGCTGTAGTGTGGCACACTGGGGGTTTGCTTTGCTTTACTGCTTGTGGGCATGCTTACGGGGAGCCTGCAGTTCAGTGCCCCACTAAAAATTAGCAACACAACTTCAGTTGTAATAGTCTACTGTATTGCAGCTGCTCTTGTACTTACTTGTGTTGGGGTATCTTTCTGGACTGCACTTCCAAAGAAAGCCAGTTGAATTGCTCTAAAACACAGGCCAGGTGACTCTTCTTTGCTAAAGAACTGGTGATGACATCTTGTGCCTTTTTCTACCTTGGGAAGAAATAGAGCAAGTAGTGAAGTCTTCTGAAAGATGCTACGTAGGTGCAGATGACTAGTTGGTGCATAGTAACTTTCCTAATGGTTGGGAGGGTGCCAACATCTTTAACCATTGCCCAACAGCATTGCAACATGGCAGGGTTTACTCTCAAACTTTGAACGGTCCTCTGACTTAAGTGCTATGACGTTTTCATAGCAAAAAAAATCCCAGTACATCTTGCATTCCATTCAGAAGAGTTGTCTGTGGTTTGTGATGAAGTGTGAGCATTTCCCAACAAGAAGGCTGGCATCTTCCCAATGCCTGCAGCAGCTAGATGTTAGCATGTGTAAATCATAAGGGAAACCAATGCAGTTCAAGTGAGCAAGGCTGTGGGCACACAAGTCAAGTGTACTTACAGGAAATGGCACTAGATAAATAGGCGGAGAGGTGCTGGTACACAGAGATATGAAAAAGGGTGCTCTGACATGCCTCGTATTGGAATTAATATCCAAAAGTGGACTAACCCATTGCAGCAGAAAACTTGGTGGTAATTCTTGGCTTGGAGGATTCTCAGCTGAACCACAGCCTTGTGGAAGCTGGTGCACTGGCAAGCTGGGACGTGCCAGCCTTCCTGCACTCCTCTGTGCCATCAAGTCAGAGCTCTGCTAGGCAAAGAGCATCTCCAGTGCCTGTGTTCTCACTGTCTCCTTTCCCTAACAGGCCGACCTGGTGGTTCTGCGCTTTCCCGTACTCCCTCCTCATATTCCTGTATGATGAAGTCAGAAAGCTCATTATCAGACGCAACCCTGGTGGTAAGAATATGTTGCTAATCTGTGTGTTTCCTTCCCCACCTCTTTATGCTGCTGAGCTCTGTAGAAGCTCTGACAAATGGCCAGGGACCCCCAGTGCCAAGCACTGTGCAGAGATGTGTTTTGCCATGTTTTCCCTTCCTCAACATTAATAGTGCAGTTAATTTCAATTATGGACTTTCTCTGTCCCTCCACCTGCATTCTCCTGCCATGTATGAAAGTACCAATGCACTGAAGTAGATGGAAAAGACTGATCAATGCTTGGGTAGTTGTAGAAAGCTGGAACAGGGCCTGAAAGCTGCAGCACATCAACAATTTGGCAAGATTTTTTCCATTGTGATGGGTCACTTACTAGGTCAGGTGCTACAGTGCAAGTTTTCAGAGCCTGAAAGGAGCTCTTGTGAACCTCATACCTGGTCTGCCTTATGACTAACTCTGCTTTTCCCTCCTTTTCCTTTAGGCTGGGTGGAAAAAGAGACCTACTACTAAAAAGCGCCCGTAAAACATTCCACGCACAGCCTCTCCACCTCTCCACCATCTCCCCTGTGTGCGTACTTGATCTTTGCAAGCGCAGAACTGTGCCTGGTCAGGAGTGAGCTGAACCTAAAGGAAACATGAAGAAACATGGACTGGAGGGGAAAGCAAGGGGGAGGTTGAGGTGGAGGGAGTGTCTGACCATCAGTCCATGGGGATGAGAGTTTGAGTAGTTTTATGTGCCTTTTTGTTTTTGTAAAAGGAAACTGAAGATTTTATATGTGGGTTTTTACAAATAAAGATGGATTATAAGAGGATGCCCCCACATGGTCTTAGGTGGATGTTTTTCTCAAGGCAAAAACTGGTTCAGGGCAGCCTCCCCACCCCTCTTGGGGTGTGGTGGTGACAGCATGACTTAGCCCCTGGCTTCCTGTTGTTGTAGCAGGGAAGCAGAGCTGCTTCACCTGGAGACAGCAGCATGTGCAGTTTTTAAAAGCCTTGGTGCATCCCACTCTGTAGCTCAGTACCTAAAGTGATAAATGCTTCTGCAAGCACTTGCATTTCAAAGCCTAAAGCTCAGGAAGCTTGATGGCCCCTAGCTATGCATCTTGGCTACTTTCTGCAAATGTAGCATTGAGGGGAGAGAAGAGCTGGTGGCTGGATGTCTGCTCTGTCCTGCTGCAAGAGGCTGCGACTTGCTTGCTGGGTTTGGAATGAGAACAGGCTTCTGCTGAATGGCACTTGGTTCCAAGCAGCCTTCCCCAAAAATTCTGACACTGATTTTTTTCCTGCTTGCTTTGCCGAGCAAGGGATAGTGTTTCCTAGTGTTTCTGTGCATGTTTTGGCCTTCCCCCCCCGGTTGGGGGCAGAGGCTGATCAGAGGTACAGGATCCTACATCTTCCACTTCTAAGGAAGGCATTGCTGTTGTCTAGGCTGAAGTGGATTGTGCTGCTTCCCTCTGAATATCTAGCCATTTTCCACATCTTTTAAGTTACTGTTTAATGCTTGATCCTGCAAAGGATCATGCTAAACCACAGCACTGGAAGGATCTGCAGTTATAACTCTTTATGTTGTCATCCTTCTTCATTACTTTTTTTTAAGGTGGTGTTTTAAAGCTAGGTCACTGCTGTCATGTACTGAACAATAGCAAAGAGGCTGGGGGTGGTGGCAACTGTTTTAACTTGTCTTGGACACTCCAATGTGGAGCCCCCTACTTGGGGATCATAAAAAAAAATGAAATCTTCCAATTGTTGGAGTCTGCCCCTGCTAACAGCTGAATTGACACAACTGGGCATGAGGTGATCTGAGTTGGGAGGGAAGATGAGGAGTTGCACTAAGTGAGGAAGGAAGAAGGTGGGATGAATTTTACTAGATATGATGGAGTGGTGATGCAGAAATGACACTTGTTCCACCCAGGCGTGACACTTGCTTGAACCTTGACTAGTGCCTGAGACTTCCTCAGAGTCCTGCTGCCATGAAGTTGCAAAACCAGCCTTGCTTTCTCTGATGCAGGGGGAAAAAGAAAAGGAACCTGTTCTTCCCCCTGGTAGCTCAGCTTTAAACAGCCTTAGCTGTGGGCCTCTTGCTACCAGAAAAAAAGATGTAGGTGAGAAGGGACCTCCAAAGGTCCAACTGCCTGCTCAAAGCACAGCCGTTGTCAAAGTGTGGCCAGGTTGCTGATGGCCTTGTTGAGCTGAGACCTGAATATTTGCAGGGAGGAGGGGTTCCCACACCTCTGAGCACCTGCGGCTGAGCCTAACCTGTGCCCTGCAAGCCCACACAGTTCTTTGCTAGGCTGTCCTTGTGCTGTAACGTAGCTGAGGCTCCTTCACAGCCAGTTCCAAGCCACATCCTGCAGGAAAGCTCCTTGGCTGTGCTTGCTGCTCAGGAAGGTTTTGGGATGTCCTTACCTGCACATCTCGCACCAGTCCAGGAGCATCTCTTGCACTTTGTGCTGTCATTCGCCAGTCCAGTTGCCATCTCCCCAAAGAAAACCATTCTGAAGCCAAGCCTGGAGCAAGTATTGGTTAATGTTAAAGGAAAACTTCACCCCGATGTGACTGCTTTAACATTCTTGCCTGGGTGAGGGACCGAGGGAGCTGTGACAGGCAAGCGGGGCTCTGATGCTTGGGGAAGGGAGCAGGTAACCAGGCCTGGGGTGGTGGTGAAGGCAATGCAAGGTGTTTTATAATGGCTCTAGATGTTGGTCAATATTTATAAGCCAAGCAGTACCTAGTAATTAAAGACTAAAATTATGAAATGGCACCAAAGGTGGAGTTTGAGGTTTGGGCTAAAAAAAGGTACAAGTTTTTCTAATAAGTGACCTGTACATACTCCTCATACCACTTCAGAGAGCTCGTCCTGGAAGATCACAAAACTGTGAACGAGACCAAGCAAATGCTTCCTTCCCTCTTCCTTCCCGTCACGGTGTAGAAGTGGAACAGCTATTTGAATGCAAGTTCATTTCAGCAGTTTTCCCACAGCTGAGACACGCCACAGTAACAGCATTTGCTCTGTTCTCCTTGTGTTTATAGAGCCCCTGCTCCAAGGGCTTCATGCCACTGGGATGTTCAAGCTCTCGGTGCCAGGTTCTTAAAGCCTTTAGAAAGGTTTCCTGGCCAGGATCAGTTTAGACAAAGAATAAATGAAGAGCATGATGGTGATTTCACATCATGGATGGTGGATCTTTGGGCTTTTGGCCATCTGACGCCTAAATAGTGTTGCTCCTGAAGAAGAGGGTGCTCACTTTGCTCATGGGCCAAGTCCATGCTGGTTCCCTTCAGCCCGGCTGCACAGGGACCGAGGCTCAGACCCACCTTTGTGGGAGCCTTTGGTTCCTGATGGTGAAGCTACTGTGGATGGGACAGGTCTGGCTAAAGCCTTCATGACTTACGGTGATGAGCCCAGGCTGCACCACAGGGGACTGGGCACAGCTTGGAGAGCACCTAGGCCTTGTGCTCGCTGTTGTTTTGCAATCCAGATGCAAGAGAGCAAGAGCAGAGTCAGCAAAGGTGTCCAGGGCTCTTTGGCCCTTCAGGCCTGCAGGGGTGGGAGTGTGGTGCTGTGGCTGCACCACCCCTACCACTTGGCTCATGGTCGTGGCTGAACCAAGCTGCTCTCCACCTCCATCTCTGGCTTCTGCCAGAGTGTGGCATGGCATGGCCTCCCAGCCAGAGGGTATTTCCACTTCGCTCTGTTACCCCACAAAGAAGTGGGCGAGTGGTGAGATGGGGCTTTGACTCAGCAGCCCATGAGGGAGGGGCTCAGCACCCGCCTCCGGCTGTCTTCAGGGGTGACCCAGTCACCACCCTCCCATGTCTCCCTGACAAAGCTGCTGCACGCCCCTCACACCTGCAGGCTGAGGCATCGCCTGCAAAGCCTGGCTCAAGCCTTGCAGCCCTCCTGCTTTATTTGGGAAGCCAGCTTGGCTGCCCCATGGCACACGGAGGCACGGGGCCAGCCACATCTGTGGCAGCAGCAAGCTCTGCCTTCGCCGGCAGAAGGGAGATGAAAATGCCAAAGTGGAAACCAACCACCTGAATTCACTGCACCGGTGCCAGGCGTGGAGGTTTAATCGCTGCCCCACAGGCTTGGCAGCCAGGCCAAGCATGAGCAGCAAAAAAAAAGCCTTGCAAAAACAGTTCAGGAGAAAAGCTGGAGCTGCTTCGCTCCCCTGACCTTGGGGCTTTGGCGAGAGGCTCGCACACCCCCTGCCTGGTGCACGGGCAGGTCAGCAAACCCATAGAGGGTCCTTGCTGGGTCTCTTGGCAGCCCCCAGCAGGGAGGGGAGGCAGGGCTGAGTCGTGGGCTGTGGGGTGGCCGGGGCTGAGCTGGCGCAAGGACGGTTTTGAATAACAGGAAGGTCGCGTCTGCCGCGATTAAACACCACTGGTCCTTGAGTGCCTGTCGCCAGTCGGCTGGGCGTCATCGCACCGCTGGCGTTGTTTTGCCTGTGGTTTTGCTGCCTTGCTGGGGAGAGGGCATGCAAGTGGCCCTGAAGGCAGCGTGGGTTTTGTTCTGCCCCTTTCCCTGCAATTTATGGGCTCTGAATAAGGCTCTG
Source organism: Gorsachius magnificus (assembly GCA_034008185.1). NCBI lineage: Eukaryota > Metazoa > Chordata > Aves > Pelecaniformes > Ardeidae > Gorsachius > Gorsachius magnificus. Next base: position 129,561,913 of record CM067081.1, read on the forward strand.
GGCTCCCCTTTGTTTCCCACCCAGGACCCAAGAGCTTTCTGAGACCCTCTATGTGTTGTGTCCTCTGAGAGACTTGTGGGATGAGCATTGCAGTGGTTTTTCAAGAGGAATGAAGGCTTTTTTTAGGAGCCGGTTTGGAAACCAGCGTGTGTGACACACTGAAGGGGGTCAGACCCATTCTCGACCTCACAAGCACAAAGGTGTTAGAGCAAACGTCTGCTTGGCAAGCCTTGAGCTCGGGAGGTCCAAAGTGGTGGAACAGCCACTGCTGGCAAGTCCCATGGCTGCGCCGCAGCCCCCACGAAAAGCACTTTACCCGTGGGTCCGGCAGGAGGGGCAGCATTTACAGCAGCTTCCCCTTCACGCAATGGGCTCTTGCCACAGGGCTGAGCTCATCCTCCTGACTCTTTTTTCCACCCTCAGGGGGTGGGATGTGCTTCTGGTGGCAAACAGCCGCCTCTCCTTTAACCTAAAGCAACAAGGAAGAATTTGCACAAGATGCCTGTGACTCACCCCCACCCCCAGCCAGCACAGGGACCTGAAAGAGCACCAGTCCCTGAGCAGATGGGCGCAGAAGGGCTCCCAGAAGACAAAGTTCACAGGGGACAGAAGAACAACAGAGCTGTGTGCCCGACCCATGTAGCTCCTTTGCTTGAGGTGGGCCCTGAGGCAGAAGGGTGAGGGCAGGGCACCGGGCCAGACAGGGATGGTGCCCACGAGGATTTGGGAGCCTCAGCAGAACCCTACAGCGCAGTTACCTCACTTAGTGCCAGGCTCTCACTGAGGTGGTTTGGTTTTTTTCTCCCCCACGGTAATCCTTCATTTTCATGAGACCCACTGATTAGCGAGAAGAAAGGCACTAGGACCCCCCCGGGGACCTGCTCCCCAGCACTGTTTCTCAAGGGATTAAAGCGCTTTTCCACCAGACCTGACAGCTGGCGGCTCTGGGCCCCTCCACAGCGGTTGCTCTCCCCTGACTCCACAGCCTGAAAACAGGAGGAGGGCAAAACACACATCCCCCCAACCTATTAGGCCTTTGAACCAGCCGATTAGCCAAAGCACAAAGCAGATTAACCCCAATTAGGTGGAAATGTATAAACAAACGTATTCATTAAAGCCTTTTGGATAGGCTCCCCAGGAGCCTGGCTTTGAACACACACCTCCCAGGGACCTCCCATAGCTCCCACTCACAGCTTCAAACTCCATCAGCTCCCAAACCCTGCCGATGCTTGGGGCCCCTTTTGTGCTCTCCCATAGCTCCCGGCTTGCTCAGGCCCTACCTGCACTTGCTTCAGATGTTGCTGTGTTGTTCCTCCTCCTCCTCCTCCTCCTCCTCCTCTCCTCTCCTCTCCTCTCCTCTCCTGCCTCTGCCTCTGCCTCTGCCTCCCTCCTCCTTCTCTTCCCCCCCTCACTCCACATGCCACCCCAAGACACTCTGGACCCCTGGGCTTTACTGATTAAGAGTATGGCAGGAAGTTTTACTTCCCATAGGGAGGCATAGAAATCCCTCTCATCACATTTGTCTTTCCTCCCATGAGATCATCTGTCTCCCTGCTTCCCAAACACGGCAACATCTTCACTTGCATGAACCTTTGAGCCTTCTGACTCCTCAGAAGGCTGGAAAGCAAACACAGCCAGTTTGCCTGGCTCTGGTAACAGCAGCAACGGGATCTTGCATTTCTGCGCTTCCTTTCGCTTTAAAAGGCCCCAAATTTCCTGCATGGTACACAAAAAATTCCCTCTGCCTCCAGGAGGCTTGCACTGCTGTCAGGAAAACAGCCAGGTCACACAGTCCAGGGGGGAGATCTGATCGGGAGGGAGATACCGAAAAAACCCTCTCCAGTGAAATGCCATGGGAACTTTCCTACTATAGCTGGAAAAAAGCCATGCTTCCTAAGGAGCACGGGACTCCAGTCCCCATGCCTGGGAAAGTTGGTGTCACCCCACAGAGGTTTGCCCAGCTGGCGCCCCCATGTCCCGTGCGCTTGCCAAACTGGATCCCCGATACGCAGAAACAAGCCAGAAAGCAAGGGATGGTTTGGAAAACGTCAGCTGTGAGGAATGGGAAACCTCCCCTCAAGCAGAGCAGCTCGGCTCCTCCCCATACTGCTGCAGAGAGGAGGTTGGATGGCCAGCAGAAAAAATTCACGGTAGTGTTTGAAATGTTAAATGGGAAAAAAAAAAAGATTCGTAACAGCGTGTCATGTGCATGGACTGGGACTCACAGCTGACTGGGATCGGGGTTAAAAATAGACACCAGCACTAGCGGGCTTAGAGCAGCCTTCAGTGAATGAGTCCCAAGGTGAATTATGAAATCTAACACGCGTTCTCTCCCTAACAAGTGCAGTTTCTATTGAGGGTTATTTACCTTGGTCTTCATACCTGCTGGACATAAGATACTACTTTCAGGTTTCACAACAGAACAGATCCAGGCCTGATGGGGACATGGCCAAGAAGTTGACAGAAGCACTGTTATGGAGGATGCAGCTCCACACAACTTCTCAGGACCAGCATCGGCCAAAGGAGCTTCTGGTTGAGGACCCTCGTCCAGAAAAACTGACCCAGCTAAGCTGCGATGCAACTTGGTGAACCTGGCTTTCAAATAAATCCCTGAAACCCTTAATCCGTACAACACCTACTGGTCTATCCACCCTTATATTTGATGATATGCATTGGGTGGTGAGGATCTGATGGTTCGCATCCCACCGATGCCTGCCTAATGTTACCCATCCCTATAAATCTGGTCTGGCTGAGGCATGGTAACAGGGCTGTGTTTCCATCAAACGAGCCAGAACATCTCATGGTGCTTGTGATGGCTTCGTCCCACGTTGTGGGAGGATGGGCAACATCTCATGCAGAAAAAAAACCCCAGAGCAGCACAGGCATGAAGCCTGGCTGTGCAAGAACTATTGTCTCAAAAATTCACAAAAGATTTTGAACCAACAAGTTTATACTCATCTGCCCTGTGTATGGCACGGCCGGGGTGTGTTTGATCTGATGTCAGGAGCCCTACAGTCAGGTTAACCACATCGTCAAGCTACAACCTGAAACGGCTGGGAAGGGTCTGCCCGCAGCGTGGTGCTTGCCCCAGTGCCCAAAGCTGAGCCCACTGGCTGAGGAGAGAGGGAAGAGGCTCAGCAGACAATTGGGTTTTCTTTTCCCCAGTTCAGCGATTTCCCCCTCTTGTTTGCAGTTGTAACAACAGCTGATCATCCAGGCACTTTTTTCCTGTTTCTTTTTTTTTTTCTTTAAAAAATACTTTCTAAAAGCAAATCAGGGTGGCAGCCAGTCTGAAACACGGCTGTCCCTGTCCCCAGCCTCCTCTTTCTCACATGTGCTTGCTCATGTGCTCTTACTTCTCTGCTCTCCCAGGGTTTTTAGGAGGTGATTCCTAGAGAGATTGAAATAGAAATGAGGAGAGTTTTTTTCTTGGAGAGAAGAAGATTTCTGAGAGATCTTCTTTCTCCTCCTTGGTGAAAAATGACCATCTTGGATTAATTGCTCCCAAAGCAACAGGTACCACTTGCAGGCTTTGAGCAAAGTCTTCTCATTAGTGTAGACCAGGGGTCAGGAATGGCCCAGCTGCACGGCCAGCATCCAGTGCAAGCTGGTGGAAAAGGTGTGATCACCCGAAAATAGGAAGGTATGATAGGAAAGAAAACTGAATACTGGGATGAGCACCCTCAGGATCTGCTGGGGAAGATCGCGACAGAGCAGTTGAGTCAGGATCCTCGCTACCTCCCCTGGAAGCAGTCAGGTAGCTACAGTTTGTCCGAGCCTTCCTCAGCTTCATTCTGGGTTTCAGTGGGGTTTTGTAATCAGCTGCCTGAACTCATCGACGTCTTTAAACACCCATGTGTCATTACTGGCACCAAGGAGGTGACTGCACTGGTGTCAGCAGGGTCCCTTTTCATGCCCTCATGACGTAGCTGATTTCGTTTTATTGACGTGGTTGTGTGAAATCCCCAAATTACTACCAAATTTGGAAGAAGCACCAAGTATCTCTTCCTCCCCTCTGTGCCTCACCCTCGAGTGAGCCCCTCGAACCTGAAGCTCTCTGCTCGTGCTGCTGCACGCACGTGGCTGCTGGATCCTCAGCTAGCACACGTGAAACCCACTGCCACAAAACGCACACATGTGGTATGCAACAACCGTGGTGTAAGAGGACTTTTCTATTCATATTATCCTTAAGGATTGCCCTGTCTTCACCCCCATCAGTGGGATATTAACACCTGAACACTCAGGCAAGATTTAGTTGTTTAAATACACAACCACAGAGGTCTTACAGCTACAGCTGCATACATACAGCTACATAAATACTCTTTTGCCTGACCACTTTTCAGGCCTCAGGAGGCTTGCCCCACTATCAAGGGAGAGCCCAGCAATGCTATTGCTCCCAGGGTATCAGTGGGGCTTGACCCCCCCACCCCCAGCAGCCTAGCATCCCAGCCATGCCCTAAAGGAAAGCAGAGAGCTGGCTCTGGATACCCTCCAGCAGCCCCCAGGGCCAGGGCTTGCACCCCTCTGCTCAAAAACACAGGGAGAGGCAGGTATTTTGCCCAAGGTTTCATGGAAATTAACTGAATTGCCAGCAGCCCTGGGGAGCAGCTGTGCCTCGTGGAGCTGTGTGTGATGGCTCACAAGCCAGGCTTGAGAAAGGCACCCTGCTAGAGGAGCCTCCTGCCTGAGGAAGGAAGGAAGGAGTACAGAAAAGCCTTTGCTCTCACAGCCTTGCTCATACCAAGCCTTGAGCAGGAAAATTAAGGTCAGTCCCTCTCTGAATTTCAGGCTAGCATCTGTAATCCAGCCCTGACAAGGCCTGCCCCACCTTGCTGCAGGACAAAAGTGTCCTCGGATGCCCTGTGTGGTGCTACTGTTAGACAGACAGCTCTTCATGCATCCCTGGGGTGAGTTTCTGCGCTCACCGGGTACGGTGGGGACACGACCCTCCAGTCCCACAGAGCTGAGGTGGGGACTTGTGTGCTCCCAGGAGGGCACAGGGCAGGTTTGATGGAAGGGGATGTGGCACGGGCAGGAGAAGCAAAGCCCTGGAGCCTCGCAGGAGCTGCGTAAGGGAGCGCATGGTGCGTCCCACCTCGGCCCACCAGTTCCCCTCGAAGCCGTTCCTCTTCCTGGTGCCTGTCCTTGACGGCTGGTGGGACATTGCCAGTGCACCCTGGGCAGTTGTGGTGTAGGCAAAGGCTGTTCAGCACCCCGCAGCTCGTACCCCCTTTCTCGCCAAACAAAAAGCAAGAAAGAGGATTTTTGCTTTTCTTCATTGTAAAGCACTTGGGAGCGGACAGAATTTGCTATAAATGGCAACTTTTTGCTGCTCTATGGGGAAAACTTTGTCACCCTTGGCCTAGGAGTGCAGAGCTAGCCGAACTAGCGGTGTTCCTCTGTACTTGCATCATTCCCAGCTCCCTAAACTTCCCATCACCAGTTGAGGCTATGCATTAGGGAACACAGGATGGGGGGTGGGGGTGGGGGGTGAGATGTAGGAGGTGAAAGGGTTCTTTTGAGATTTGATCTTCCCCTAACATACTTGCACTCATTAGGAGGCAGTAAAGAAGCTAGGCAGGCAGGACAATTAGAAACAAGGGCGAGCAACACGCTGTTCCCAGCCCGATGTCCTGCCTGCTGGTAAAAGTGGGGGTGCAGCCCAATGCATTCTTGACATTTTGTTCTCCCAACTGATGCCAGCTCGGTTCTTATCAGATATCTCCACGGCCAATGATTTTTCACAGTGGATAACACTGCTGAACTGCATAGGAAAAAAATCATAAACCTCTGTCCTAAGCAGCTAAGCAGAATGTTCCCTTCCCAGCCTTCATACGGGGGTATTTGTGGCTTTAACTTTTCCACTCTTCTTCACTTAACCTCTTTCCTGTCTTGCACGTTTATGGCTCTGACCCACCCTGAGTTGCATGAAGGCGAGGAACCTCAGGCTAGATCCCTCCTCTGCTCTCCTGGTCCAGCCTGACCTGCTCTTCCACAAAAAACCCAGACTCACCCCTGCTTTTCTTTATGATCAAACACGTTCTTTGATCGTTCCCTGCTGGTCAAGCCAACCTTAAATTGCAGGGCCAGCATGGACAGCAGAGGTTCAAACCTGGGGCAGGAGGGTACAGCCAGAGCTGGGCTGTCATCAGGGGCCAGCACGGCAGCGGGGAGAGGCCTGTGCCTCGATCCAGACCCCCCTACTCTCTGCAGCAGGATAATGCCCCTGTCCCCCCTCCCTGCTGAGGAAAGCCATCCCCATGCTCAAGGATGCTCCCAGCTCTATAGTTTCGACGAGGATGCTGTGTCTGCCGTCTTGGTGCAGCTGGCCAAGGTGGAGGCGCGCTAGCTGCCCACCACCACGTCAGCCTTAACGTGGGGATAGCCTTGCAGCCAAGGGAGCCGCCTCTAAGAGAAATCTGACCTTGCACACGCTGGCCTGACCTCCCAGCAGAAGTGGTACCTGACAGTCCCTCCCGAGCGGATTTTGGCCGAATCTCAAGGATGCTTTTGCTGCTGTTCTTCCTTTATGCTGAACTATGTGAAACTGGGCTCAGTGTCACCGTGCCGTGTTGAGAGAGGCACCCTCCTTGTTCTGCTCTGCATCCAACTCTCTGCTAAAGCAATATTTGGGGAGCTCGGTTACGTGTGCTGAAGCCAGGGGAGCTGGGGATGCAATCCAGCTGCTTCCCTTCAGATTCTTTGCTCCAGGGTAAGAAAGCTTTTGTAATAGATCACACCCTGGTGATAACGGTGACAAAAGCACACAGTTGCCTAGGGTAACATGCGATGGTACTGCTAACGCAAGCAAGGTGCTGCTCTGCTCTCCACCCCTGAGTACAACAGCTTGAAGGCTTTTTCAGGACTCCCTGGGATGGATCCTCACAGGTTAGGCAACAAGGAGCATGTTAATTTTGGGCAAGCAGCTCTGGCTTCAACTTACCCTGGGCTGCTCTGCCCTTGGGGTTCCCCTTTTGCAGCGCCCTCACCCCGGGGCACTGAGCATAGAATCATAAATCATAGAATGTTTTGGGTTGGAAGGGACCCCTAGAGGTCATCTAGTCCAACCCCCCTGCAGTGAGCAGGGACACCACTAACTAGATCAGGTTGCTCAGAGCCCCATCCAACCTGGCCTTGAATGTTCCCAGGGATGGGGCCTCCACCACCTCTCTGGGCAACCCGTTCCAGTGTTTCACCACCCTCGTTGTAAAGAATTTCTTCCTTATATCCAGTCTAAACCTACCCTGTTTCAGTTTAAAACCATTACCCCTTGTCCTGACACAGCTGGCCCTACTAAAAAGATTTTCCCCATCTTTCCTATAGGCCCCCTTTAGATACTGAAAGGCCGTAATCAGGTCTCCCCGCAGCCTTCTCTTCTCCGGGATGAACAAGCCCAACTCTCTCAGCCTGTCCTCACAGGAGAGGTGCTCCAGCCCTCGGATCATTTTAGTAGCCCTCCTCTGGACCGGCTCCAACAGGTCCATGTCCTTCTTGTGCTGAGGGCTCCAGAGCTGGACGCAGTACTCTAGGTGAGGTCTCACCAGAGCAGAGTAGAGGGGCAGAATCACCTCCCTCGACCTGCTGGCCACGCTTCTCCTGATGCAGCCCAGGGTACAGTTGGCCTTCTGGGCTGCCAGCGCACATTGCCGGCTCATGTCCAGCTTTTCATCCACCAGCACGCCCAAGTCCCTCTCGGCAGGGCTGCTCTCGATCCTTTCTTCCCCCAGCCTGTACTGATACTGGGGGTTACCCTGACCCAGGTGCAGGACCTTGCACTTGGCCTTGTTGAACCTCATGAGGTTCACACAGGCCCACCTCTCCAGCCTGTCCAGGTCTCTCTGGATGACATCCCGTCCTTCTGGTGTGTCAACCGCACCACTCAGTTTGGTGTCGTCCGCAAACTTGCTGAGGGTGCATTGGATCTCGCTGTCTAAGTCATTGATGAATATATTAAACAGCACCGGTCCAGTACGGACCCCTGAGGGACACCACTCGTCACCGGTCTCCATCTGGACATCGAGCCATTGACCACTACCCTCTGGGTGCGACCATCCAGCCAGTTCCTTATCCACCGAACAGTCCACCCATCAAATCCATAGCTCTCCAATTTAGAGAGAAGGATGTTGTGGGGGACAGTGTCAAAGGCTTTGCAGAAGTCCAGATAGATGACGTCCATTGGTTTTCCCTTGTCCACTGATGCTGTCACACCATCATAGAAAGACACTAGGTTCGTCAGGCAGGACTTGCCCTTGGTGAAGCCATGCTGGCTATCTCGAATTATCTCCCTGGCCTCCATGTGCCTTAGCATAGCTTCTAGGAGGATCTGTTCCATGATCTTCCCTCCGGGGCTGCTGGTAGCCCTGGGGCTGCTGGGGGCTCAGGCCCTTTGCAAGAGATCTGCCTTTTTCTGTGTGGCACAACTCGTGCTGCAGCTTGCCTGTACCACCAGGGTACCTGAACCATCTGGTAGGTACCATGCCCAGTCCCACGTCTTCCTTTTCAGGTCAAAATCAGAGAACAGCAGCAGAGTTTGCTAGTGTAGGGCATCACTATAAACAGCCAGAGCAACCCACCCGGTGAGCAATGCCCAACAGCTGCTGCAGCACCCACTGCTGTCATTTGGGCTTGCAGGGTTCCTCCAGGACACTGCCAGTTGCCACCAGGATCAGATGTTTTCCTCGGCTGGGTGTTTCATAGCCCCTGCAGGGCTCAGGGGTCTTGTTCTGCTGTAGCACTTTCCTGCTCCCTAACTTCAGCTCCTGGAGGGAGGTGTGGGGGTGTGTTTGTTGTTTCATCTTCCTTGCTTTTTTGTACTGCTTCAAATCCCTGATGTCTTGGGCAGCAGGGTCATTCTCTTCAGGTTTCTGGTGAAGGTGATGCCAGCAGGCAGAAACACGCTCTTCATTAAGTGCTCTATTGTACCTTATATATAATAACACGCACAATATGTATCCTGTGTGTACATTGCCTGTGAGCGTGTGTATATATCCATACATATACAAACACACACACTTATACACAGACATACGGGTATCTCTGTAATCTGTGTCTGTATTCACACATGCAGCACTGTACTTGCACATTACTAGTTGCTCCGCAGTGCTTTGCAATGGAAGCGTTCTTGCAACTGTGATAGCAGGGCATCCGGGAGATGAGCTCCGTGGCAAGCTTCTGAGCCAGTTTAGGCCCTTCTTTGGGTCTTTTTCAAAATAAGCAGGATTATTTTCCATCTCGTCCGGTCCTCCGTTGTATTGACCATGATAGGCATCAGCAGCCATCAGTCTGAGTCCCTTCCGTGCAGACTGCTTTGCCACAAACCCACTGAGCCGTAGCCAGTCTTAGGCATAATCATATTACAGCATCAGATATCAGCTATACCCAGCCGCATTCGTATTTTCGTGGCTTGCATGGCTTGCCTAGGGCCCGCGGGTCTGTGCGCAGTCATCCTTGACCCACACACCTTGCTCTGCAGGTCCTAACTCCCTTGCTTGCGGTGCTGTGGAGTCCCTGCTCTACAAACGGTTGCAGGACCCTACTTGCCCAGCCATAGCCATGCTTTTGGAGGGAATGGACTGTGTTTCTTGGCACAGCCAGGGTTAGCTCTGGCTCTCCAGCAGTCCTTCTTGTTTTCGGTCCAGCCGTGGGCTGGTCTCCTCTAAGGGAGTTGGCTATGCTCCTCTTTTCCTTTCTCCTCCCCTAAAACTACCAAACCTATCAAGCACATCAGAGCCAGCCGGTGTAAGAACTAGGACTATTTCTCGAGGCCTTCTTATTTCCTCACACCTTGTGCAAGCACAGAAACACTCCTTGACCTTACTGTGCTGCTTCCCACAGCCCCAGAGCTCCAGCGGAGCTTTAAGTGCTCCATCCTTCTGCTCTGATGTTTTCTCTGTATGTCTGGCACTGTGTGATCATCAGAGATTACTCAGTAATTCAGTGTTAATTTGCAGGACAGGGACCTGCCGGTTGTCAATAAGGAGGTGCCTTTCTGTTTATTGCATGTAAACTCTGCCCCTTCTCTGTCCCAAAAAATGCTTCGCAGCATGTATAACTGGTGGAAACCCTTCAGTACAAAAGCCTGGAAGGCACGAGACTGCCAGCTCCCAACTCTTTGCAACAGCAGGACTAGATCTGCCAGGTGAAGTCCTGGGGGACCAAATCACAGCCCCACAATTCTTCCCTACCTGACCAGAACAAAATTTTTTTTATCCTGGCTTAGACCCGGACACTGGTTTACCCTTTAATACACGAACAAGATGCACCGGGGAGATCCTTGAAAGGTTTCCCAGCTCAGTCTGAACACAAACCAGCTGGTCTCTCTATCTGTGGCCAACCTCTAGCACTCCAGACTGTCAGCCAGAACTCTCCTGATTTTACAGGAATATGTAGCGAAGGGAAGCAGTTAAGCAAGTGGCTTGCAGACAGAGACAAAATCCAGCCAGACTGCATGCCTTCCTCCTGACCACGCAGACGGTAAGCACATCTGTGATGGAGAAGGCAACTTCCCTTCACACCTGGGTCACAGCTCAAGAGAAGAGGAAGCTGTAGCTCAGCAGCTGCTTCTGGGCACCAAGAGTGCGCTGCTAGAGGTGCCACAAGGTGCAAGGATGCTGGCAGTCAGATGACCCTGCGACCTGTCCCCCCTTCTCCCTCCCCCCAGCAGCTGGATGGGGCCCTGTGAGTGCCTGGTGGGAGCCACATGGTCGGGAATGCCTTTTTCAGCAGGCAGGGGAATGCACCCTTTCACCGAGAGCGCGATGGGTGGCACGGGCAGGGACACCTCACCTGGGCTAGCTGCGGCACGTGGACCTGCCAGCTGGCTCTTGTTCCAGGCATTGTCTAATGACAACACAAGGTCGTCAGCCAGCAGCCAAGCTACGTCACTCGAGACCCACTCAACCTCTGTACATCCAGCGTCACAGCCTTGCTTCCTCCATGGTGTTCCCTGCCCAGAGACCAGCCCCCAGCAGGGAATGGCTGTGGCCTCTCTCCCAAATCCAGAGGAACCTTACTGGAAGGCCCTGGTCCAGTGTCTACCCAAGCCCCCAGAAAAGGCATCCCAAAGGAGCAGGACACGCTGTCCCCGCACACTGGGGTGGATTTGACACCGTTGGTGCACACTGATGCTGATTTCAGAGGTTCACATGGTTTGCTTCTCTGAGGGTGGTGTTGGCAAAAACATTTGCTCTCCCTAGCAATATAAACACACAGCTGCTTCCTCCAAAATAGGAGGTAAATGGAAGCGAGAGGAGTGAGAGAGTGTGTGTGTTGGTGATGCTCGTGCTATGGAGAAAGAGAGAGGAAATGAGCCTCGGTGCAAAATAGAGGAAGTGGGAGAAAAACAACACAAAGCAAACGCTGCATCCATTGAACGGGACTTGAATTGGTATCTTGGCTGCTGTTTGACTAACTTATGGTATCACTAAATCCCATTCTCCTCCCAGGGAAAGAAACCCTGAAACTGTGCATTGTCAGTGTGACGGAAGAAACAACGGCAGCTGATGCTGGTTGGGTCAGTATTACTCCCGGCCTCACAGAGCGGCCTTTGTCCCCCGAGTGGTGACAAAGGGCTCCCTTCTTCCCTTTACCTCCCTCGAGCTGTTCACAGGCATGTTGGAACAGTGCATGTTTTAAGGCTATATTGGCTATGGGTGGCATGCCCTAGCTGGCTCCCATCAGGACCACTGCCACCCCTGCCCCATGGTGGCTGCTCCTCTCGTGCACGGGTGCCCTCCGTGGAGGCTGCAGGCAAAGGCTCTTATGTCCTTATCACTTGATAAGGAGCTGTGTGCTCTCAGGAGCCCACTGGTACTAAACACAACCACAGGCAGATCACAAGCCCCAAGCTGGCAGGTCCACAGAGGACCAGGAGCATGCACGGTGCTCATATTGCTTTCTGGTTCATTTCTCTGGTTACCCTCAGCGCCCCCTAAACGTGTTCTCTTGGGCACTCTGCTCTCTCGCCTCTGCCAGCAGATGAGAGTGGGGGAAAGGGAGGTGGTGTTGGTGAATCTTAGCTGGCGTTGATGGGGGTGACCTCTCTCCCCCCCCCGCATGGAAGAGAAGACTTCAGAAGCTTTTGCCAGCACCTGAGAAGGAGCAAGTTACTGCTGCTGGTGTAATCCCAGCCTGTGGTGCATGCTTTTTCAAGAAGAGGCAGCCTCTCAGCTGGTGATCTCTGGCAAGCATCAATGCCCGTCACCTGGCAGAGGTAAAGAGTCTGCAGGACATTGTGGCGGGTGGCAGAGCTCCTCCAGACAAGGGACGTGGCTGGAAGATGTTTCCCACATTCAGCTGGCCTCTGACCAGCAGTGAAGGTCTCCCCTCCTGGCATCTTGTGTGTTGTACATGGAGAGCACGTGCAGTGGGGCAATATCTGAAGACCCGAGGGTGCACCCATTTGATGTGATCCCGGTATTCCCAGTCTGCACATTCTGCATAGCTCTGGTCTGAGCTATCAGTCTGTCGGGATTATTCCAGCCACATTTCTAGTGCTCTTTAGCTTGGTGGCAAAAGGATTTCACTTTCATTACATTTCTTATGTTCTTGGTATAGAGGGATGAACCTGCACAGAGACATATGGAGGCAGAAAATAGGGCCCATGCCCTGATGCACACAGGTCCTAACATATAAGAAGACACATTCGGAGGCACATGCACAAAGACCCACTTGTAAAATAAGGATCTTGCATGGACGAGCAGAACAGTACATGGAGATAATGACAGACAGACAGATATCTCCTAGTGCTTTACAAGAAATCCTAAGTGTTCCCCGAGGAAATCTGACAAAACCAGCACAGCACAGATTTGAAGTTGGTGTGTCGGTGCCTCCCTTTCAGAAAACAGGGAAATAACTTTTTAATCTCTGAAGGCAGCAAAGAGCAGCATATGGAGGAGCCGATGTAGGTGCCGCAGCCCCCACTATAGCTCTGATGCATGAAAAGACCTCAGCAGGAACATCACATGCTGGCCACCATGTCTGCACACAGGTCGCGCCACTGGGAGATGCCTGCTGTCAAGTGATCCCAAATCCGTCTTTGGAAGTTGCGTCTCCAGGTCACATTTGTACAGGGTCACGCAACTACAAGGAGTGGCCTTCCTTGAACAAAAGATGACCATTTCTGAATGGAAGTTAAAACAGGTGGAGCTGACCACATCAGTCAAATCAAGGGGCTCATGACTGATGTTCTCCTCCTCTCCTCTTATGCTTCCCCAGGAGCTAATTTTTCCCCTTTGGGCTGTGTCTGATGCCAGGCTCACGTGAAGCCTAGCAGGCACTGGCACACGCACAGGAGGGCAGACCTGCCTCTGTCCCGAGGCCTCCACAGGCAGCCCGGGAACACAGCTCAGGCTCTCCTCTGGGGTTCAGGTCCTGGACCATTGGGGTTTTTTAGGGATGGGCCAGATGACTCCACATATATGTAGGGTACGTTCAGGAGAAAAATGAGAAGGGAAGATAAAAGATGCTTTGTGGTGCAAGACATCTTGCTTAACCCATATGTCTTTATTTCCCTTGCCTTGTGAGCTACTGTCCAGAGCCCCATGAGGACCTGTGGCAACATGTCCACTTGTATCAGAACATGCACAGTGGTAAAGGCTGTGCCAAATGCGTGCGTTTGGGGGAGGTTGGCAAATAAGTTTCTTCTTCATGCTAATAGCAGCCACCCATGCATCCAGATCCCAGAAGCAATGAGACCAGGGACTGTACCTCATAGCTCAAGCAAAGCTGGGCAAAACCACATGCCCTTGAACCGATGGCATTTGGGGGGCTGGACCTCCTGCAGCAGGAATTATGAGTTACCTGCAGCATGGCTTAGCTAATGTTTCCCACAACAGAGCCGGGGGAAGGGCTTAAGCTTATTTGAGATTGGTCAAGGGAGAGGGAGAGGTAGTCTCCAGAGCTGTTTTTCATGGCATACATGTGAAAACAGCTTACATGTGGCTAGAAGGAAGCCTCTATGATATGGTGGTTAAAATGACCTCTTAGTATCTTATCTAGCCTCTATTTTAAGTAGCTGATGCATGTATGTTCTCATGCCAGTACTCTTCAGTCTTTTAGCTGAAATAGCAGTTCTCTTTCACTGGGATTTACCCATCTGATGTATTAATAGGCAGCAATCATATGCCCTCTTAACATTCCTTTTGCTAGGCTAAAAAAAGCTAAGACTCCTACCATCATATCTCTCTTTCCCCCCAGATTGCTCTAGTGCGCTCTTTGCACCTGTTAGAATTTTCTCTCTCCTATACCAGCTCTTTTGGAAGGTACTTTTCTCCTCCTCGGTACTGGCTATGCCTCCTTGTTTTGTCTCTTCAGCAAACATTTACGTTTTTTTCTCCAAGGTCATCAGTGAAGATATGAAATTAACTGGTGCCAAAACCAGTCCTGAAGCAATTTCATTAACAATTGCCTATTACTTTATGTTTCAGGGTTTCTTCATTAAGCAATTCATTACCCACTTTTCAGTTCAAGTGTGAATCCCTGTACTCCCCTGCTTTCACAGCTTCCCAACCACCTTCTGTGAAACATAGATACATTTCATATACCACATAACAGACGTTTAAAAATTATTTATTCTCCCCACAAGCATAAAAATAATCAAAAATACTCTTTCATATAGCCATGTTGAATTTTGTCCCAGTGTCTACGCGCTTCAATACCTTTAATTATTCCTGCTTTGTTCCAGGATAAAAAGAAAAGTTGTTCTAAGCCCTTGGGTCTGTAAGTAAGCACATCCCTTTTTTGTTCCTTGATTAGATTTAGGTAAAATTGTTGCAACTATCCAACTGTGTGGTCCCCATCCAACTTTCAGCCAAACAGGTTGATTGAACATAGGTGCTTTTGGATTTAGTACTTGATGTGCCTCTGGGAACCTTCTGATCTGAATAAACCTTGCAGGTTTTGCCTTGACCCCTGATGGATCGCTTCTATTTCCAGACACTTTTAGCCATCAACTTGTAATCCCCTTCTTCTACACCGTCTTTCCTGCAAGGTGAGGCAAAACTTTTGGTTCCTGAGGCATACCTTGGTCTTAGCCGCACTGCCCAGAGGTCTGATCTCTTGCCTTGTTCTTTTTACCTTTGCAAAGACCTTTCAGCAACTCATGACTTCCTCTGCCAGGTCTGTCTCACCGTGATTTCTGCCGACTGACATTTTTCCCTAAACTTTATGACCTCTGCAATGTAGATTTCTGTGCTGACCACTCCCATCTTTCACTGAGGAAATTTTTTCTCCAGAGATGCCTTTTCTCTCTGCTCTCCCTCCCCCTCTTGTCAGGAAAGAAATTTAGCTATTGCAGAGCTAAGCCTGAATGTCTTCCACATACAAGTACTTGTGACTTTTAGCTGAAATTGCTTCATCACTTCAGTCCCGTAACTTCTCTGATCATCCCTGTTTTGAGGCTGAAAAATCTTAGCTGTGGCCCCATGATATTTACTCTTCCATTTAACTTAAACAATACCAGCCTGTGCCCAGTCAAGGTTAAAAGTTATCTTCTGCCACATTGTTCTGTAATGTCTCACTGGTTACCAAGACCAGGTCAAACACAACAGCAGCTCTAGATTAGTTTGCTGCCTCTTTTAAAGTGAAGAAATATGTGAACCAGTGCATCCAGGAATACCTGGGCCCAGCCTATGCTAGTGGCAATTAACATACGGAGTTAAAACCTGTAGGAATGGCAATCCCTGGTGCTGCACACCTTTCTGAAAACATTAGAGACCTTCATCAACATCCTGATGCAACCTTGGATAACTGCAGTGGAACTATGGTTCTCTTTCCTCAAGGTGATTTAAACCCAAACAGATTCTGCTTTATCAATCACCTCTGCTGCTGCTTGTTTCTCTGCATTCAGCAATACCATGGACAGACAATGCTACCACGCACCCCACTTTTCTTCTGAGCAGCACAAATCCTTCAGTCTCAGGGGGCCAGCCATGCCAGCTGCCCATCCTGCCTCCAAAAGCCCTGGCATACACAGTTTCATACCCTCCTTCTGGCTTCACCTACATATTGCTCATGAGCTCCTAGTCTTAGAGTTCAGGTGCTTTCACTGTTCCTCCCAGTTTCCCATATGTACTGGCTATATAATCTTGGATGGAGTATCAGTTTCCTGCTCAAATTAGTATTACACTCCTGCTCCTGTACGTTCCTTTAGTCACCACTGTATCTTAGTAGCTATGCTCTTCCTTCAACTACACATCAAAAGCAGGCATGGAAACCACACAAGTCCAACTAAAAAGCCCCCACAAAATCCCAAGTCCTCCTCCCCATGTCTTAGTCTAAACTTTGTCTCGCCATCTCGCTCCCAGCAGTCTGTGTTCCTCCACATGCACACTCAGGCTGCCAAAGAGAGCCCTCTTTCTGTGGATGCCTTCAAAGAGACAACAAGTTGCTGGCAGCAGTTCCCAAGGCATCTGTAATGTCTGGGCCACGGATTTGCCCTTCTTCTCTTGGGACATGTTTCCCGGAGGTATGTAAAGGGCCTTGAGCAGTATCTGCAGTCATCCTTCTTCCATTTCAGTGGGAATCTGGCTCCCTCGTTTGTCTCAACACGAAGGAAATCACTGGATTATTCTCTCTTCCCATCAGGCTCCTTTTCAGTTTCAGATCCCTCTGTAACAGGGCGATGATTTGTCTTAAAGCACCCCCACTGACACAGACCTGTCTTTCCTGGTGCTCCTGGGGGTCTCTTGGCTTCATTTTGTCCCTTTCCCTTGCCCTTTGCAGCTCCTCCTGCAGCCTCTCCTCCTTTGCAAGTTCCTGGGCTCATGCTTCCCTGGCCTCTAACCTTGAGCCATCCCCATCTCTTTTCATTCTCTGCTGGGTTTAGTTTTTCCTTTCTTCTTGTTGCTTTTCCTCCCCATTCCCAGTGCCCAAGCTCTTTCTTGAACTTCAGATGATGCAGTAGCGGGAAGAACTGATAAGCTCTGCTCTGGTGTTTGCTCAGAAGGTACGGTAGGGATGACCTGAGTGCACCCCTCTCTGCACTAAAAACCTGAACTCCCCAAAAGGGCTGTGAGGTTTCATCAGCACGGAAGCCATAATCCGAATTTAGCCTTACCCAGACCGCAGCTCTGCAGTGGCACGCTGACTTAAAGCAGCAAGGGTGGGCTGCAGCAGTAGGAGGCCAGAACACGCAACTGCCTTCACCTCGAGACAGCCATTCCCATTGCAAGTTTGAGTTGGGAATCTCGCTTCCCCAGGAGGAAGGCAACTGCTACTACAGGCATCGTACATCACGGTGACAGAAATTGCTGCCAGTGGGGTGGGGGACTTAGATTATATCTCTGTTGTAGGTATCTCCACCTGACCATGTTGCATAGACTGCCTGGTCCTAGACAACTAAGGCAGGTGGAGGCAGAAACGATGGACACATCTTCAGCACCCTAGTCCAGGTGTCATTACCTCCCGCTCCCCTCTGCTAACTCCTGAACGACGGTCCTTCCCACATTTCCCCTGCCTCTCTCACCCGGGCACCACGCTGTTCAGCACAGCACTGCTGGGTAGCATTGCTCAGGTGTGTTTCCTCCGTTAAGTTTCCATCCCAGACAGGGCTGCATCATCCGGGGCGAGCGACACGGTGCTCCCACTCGCTGGACTGAGAAGCAAAGCGCCACAGCATAAGCAAAGGAAGGCAGCAGCATCACGGGACCGTCTTCCCCTCGCCTCCCGTTGGCCTTGCTCAAGGTCACGCCACATGGCAGCGACGAGAACAGAGCTCACGAATGCCACCTCCTTATCCTGTTTGTCCCAGGGCCAGGCCCTGCTGGGAAAAAGCAACATCCGTCCAAATGCGGCAGCAATGCCCGGGTGGTGGTGTGAAGCTCAAGAAGAGGTTACACACATGCTGAAACTTCCACTACGCACACAATAGGCAGCGAGAGGTGCCAACTCTGCAGGCTGGAGGCCTGGGGACACGTTGTGCTGGAAATGCCAGAGCCCATCCAGCTGCGCCAGCACTCCCTTGCCCGTGGGACTTCGAGTTCCTCCCTGGGAAAGCAGCTACGCCCAGCTGACTGCGCTCCAACCCCGGCAGGAAAGCGCTGATTTACGGACACTGCCCAGGCTGGGTGACTAAGCAGCCCATTCAGCAATGCACCGGCCAGCGCGTGAGCTGTGTGTGCGCTGTGGAGCACACCTGCACTCCGGGCTCTTATCTCGTGCTTCTTTTTTGCAAAGGTTTGCGCGTTAGGGATGCTTTCCCCCCCAGAGACAAGGGAGTAGTAGGGAATTTTCCCCCCCACCTGCCAGGCAGCTTCAGCTCTGCCCCAGAGGCACCCTGGCGGAGACTGGGAGGCTGTTTACCCTCGCTGAGACAGCTATCAAATCTGTTAGCACGGGCCCTCGAGAGCTTGAGGGATCTGGGCACCCAACTGCGAGGGAGTAAAATGTGCTGCTTTGACTTCGGTGCAAAAGGTGGTGCATCACAGGCTACTGCCAGCTAATGAGAAATGAGTTTGGACAACTAATCAATACACAATCTCCTCCGCTAATCATATTGATGGAAGATGAGCTCCATCCCCCAGGAAGGGCAAAGGCCATTGAGCTAAACCATTTGGCAGCATTTATTTATATCCTTGGTGGTTCAATAATTTGAGTCTTGCCTGATAGCATCAGGGACCTGAGGGCTAGACAATACTGTCCAGCTGGAAAAAAAACCCACAACAGGTATTACTTCAGAGAAAAATAGCCTTTTAATGGAAATGAACACTTCAAAAGGCAAATGCATTCGTTTTCTCTAAATTTTCAACCACACACATGTGCGCACAAAGAATTTCTGACACATTCTATGCAAATAGTCCAAAAATGGTCATTTTTCTAGGGGAAATATTCAAGAAAATACTGACAAGGTCTCAGAGCATACATTATTCTCAGTTGCACCAGAATGCCCTGCTCTAGAAGTCTACCACGAAGCATTAAAAGAATTTGTCCCTCGCTCATTTGTTGTAAAACCATGCCTTTCCTCCAGCAGGCACAAACTGCTGTGTAAGAAACCTGGCCCTGTAGCTAAGGTGAGTTCACGCTTGTGTAATTAAAGCCTATGTTGAAACACATACGCACCAAGGGACAAAGATGATGTTATGGCACAGCTGTTTCTGCAACACAGCTGGTTTCCTGGCTCCCCCATACAAACCCTGCTCTTGCTGAGCTGCAGCGGAGCCGGTGGTAGAACTGTCGGTCAGTAGCTGCAGATTGTCCCTGCCTGCTGCATGTGGTGCTTAGGCTGTCCCTGCAAAAGCTAGCAGAGCCCTTCCATTGCACCCTCCGCCACACAATGTAAGCTGTGGGGAAAGGAGCTGGTGCACGCAAAGAAGCTGTTTGCTTACACAGTTGCCTGCTGGGACTTATTTACAGAGTACTACTGAGAGCCACCAAATCTGCTTGTGTAGCTCTGGAGACAGTTCAAATCCTCTGCTCCCAGGCCGGTGATTAACGCTGTATGGAGAGAAGTTAGAGGACTGAGGATAACACCGAGCTTTCAAAACAAGAGCCTCTGATCTCAATCTGAACAAACATTTCCCCTTGCCTGTGTCAGCTAGTTTGATTTCCAATAAAAGGGCGAGATTGCTTTGGAAACCGCAGCCACACTGGTGAATTACCTTCCGACTAGCTTGAGAGCTCCTTCAAGCACCCTGTCCTGGCTCTCTCAGTCAGGTTGCAGGCAGAGCTCCCCCTGCAAGCAGCTAAGTAAGCTCCGAGCTAAGTCTCCTAGCTCAGACCTTGGCAGGAGCAAGACTATGGTCTCTTGAGCCCCACTTCCTCCCTTACTTGTAAACAGCCATAGGGCCAACGTGTGCTCAGAAGATGCACCCGATTCTGCCGGCAGCAGATCCGAACGCAAAGGCATCAACGCAACAGCTAAACCTGCCCTTTGAAAGGAGCACAGCAGCCAGGAACAGTATTTTCTCACAGTTTGAAAGCATCTCTGGACAGGAAGGATTTAATTGCATTGGCAAAGATGTGCTCCATGCAAATGGGGTTTGTGGCAGCAACACACAGAGCGCTGTGATAGCAACCAAGGCATGGTGTCTGGATAGTACGGTCCTCTGTAAGACAGGACCAGCCTCCCATACACAGAATATACGAAATGTGGTGGGTGATTATTAACAGCTCTTAAAGTCTGTGGCTTTTACCCACAGTGTACAGAAAATGCATGCAATATAGACATATATATGTGCCTGCAGACGCCATTGTTCATGTACTCGTGCTGTGGAAAGCCCATCCAACCCACAGCGGTTGCCTCAGGTACTGCCAATAACTGATGAGACCTTGCTGAAAAGTGCTCTAAGCCTGCCGGCACTCAGGTTTAACTTTGTACTGGCCTTTCCCAGCTGAGTCCACAGAGAACGCCGCTATTGTGAGGGCCAGAGCCTTTCTGCCATGCCAGCACACGCAACGGCTGACGTTTCGTAAGCTGCCTGCCATCAGGAGGACAAAGTCCCGTTGAGTGGGCATTGGCTCTGCCTTCCCTTGCAGATAGCAAGGGATCAGCTGAACGCAAGTTTGGCAGCCTCCCAGGATATGGCACAAGGCTAGCCAAGCATGTGAGGCAGAGCCATTATCAGTGCCCTGTTCCTAACGAAGTGAAGACATTCACTTTCATCTCAAACTAATATTTGTCCCTGCTCTTTCCAAGTAGAGGAAGAAAGACGCATGCTGTGCCAGATCTGCTGCTGTGATACGTATCTCCTAATCTGTTGCTTTTACGGTTATAGGGAGGCTGCAGGCATGGGAAAACCCTTTCGCATCTGAATTCAGGAATAACAACCCATCAAGGTGTGAAGTAGAAACAATAAATAAAGGCTCTTTGGGAAGCAGGGAAGACAAAATTACTTAATTCCATGTGTTTTCCCATCACGACAGGTAAGGAAGCTAAGGGTTGCAAGGCACAAGTGAAGAAGGCTTGTCAATTGCCCTTTAGGAGAAAGAAGGTGCTGGCTGCCCAGAGCTCTGCTGTCTCCTCAGTCCCCTTTAACACCAGAGACAGGAAAGATGAAGCTCTAGGACCTCTCTCAGCATTTTAGTCCTGGTTTGGGGCACAGACCAGTCAGCCTCACAAGTTAGCCAAGATCCTGAGCAACTGAAGGGACTTCTGTCTGCTGAGAATAATCCTAATTCTGCGTGACATCTGTGTATTTTCTTTGTAATTTGACTCTATCCATGAACGAGATTCAGTTGCATTGCTAAGTAAACAAAATCCATCTGTAAATGGTGACTTATGGCTAAGCTGAGCTTAAGTGGTATGACACATCCTGGAGACACCCTGCTCCTGCTGGGATGCTGAATATTTTACACAGAGCTGTCCTGGGAAAGTGCTTGCATGCGCATTGGCCATGAAGTAGTGGAGATGCTGAGGGTCCACAAAGCGCTGAGTTGCAAAGTCCTGGTCCAAGGCAGGCAAGAGAGGCTGTCTGATTACAGAGAGGTGTCTGTTCCTCTGCAAGGGTTAGACTGAGACTCTGACAAGCAGGGAGGCAGGAGGAGAGGGGAGAGGTGCAGCGCAGGGGGTCATTGTGAACCAGTCCAGAATGACCTGAGAGTGACCAGCCTGGCCCCATATCATCCTCAAGCAGCTGAACTTGCAAGAAACCTAGGTGAGGAAGGCACCAGAGAGGGCTTTGCTGTGTGTATTTGCAGCTTTCTGGGTCAGCCAATTTTGGAAATAGAGGACCAACATTTGTTTAACACATTTTGCGGTTAGCTCCTGTCCAGAGCCATCTGGTCACACGCAGCCTCTGAGCTGCTCAGAGAGAGACAGAGAGGAAAAAGAGAGGAAAGCTCCCTTATGGCTCATGCCAGCAGTAAATACGGAAGTGGAAAGCAGGCAGACTACCGACACCGAGAAGCAGGGTACAACAACTCAGCCACAGGTCTCCTGCACCTATGTCTCCCCTGAGCTATTTTGCATCCAGCCAGCTCAGAGCACAGGCAAGTAGACGGGCTTTGTCCCCCCTTCCTGTGGAGATGTGCCCATGCTCACTTCAGTGAGGAACAAAACAGTACAGTGACCCTGAAGCAGGTCAGCCTTTCGGCCGTGCCTTTTATTCATGTCCAGGCTTCCGCTAGTCTTTGCAGATACAGGCTCCTTCATACCATCTCCCCGTGACACTGTCTGGAGAAGGGGATGGGGGAGCAGAGCGAAGGAGAGTCGGTCATAAAATGGACAACACAGCCCTGGAGTGCCAGGTGTCAACCTCTCTTCTCGCCAGCTTTCCTTTCCTTTAGCAGCCCGCTGAACACTCTTTGCAGGTTACTACAGACCTCTCACACAGCACCTGCGTCCCTGAAGGAGAGGCGGTGCGTGGCCGGCTGGCTCCGGTGGCATGAGCCGTCAGTGAAGCAGGTGCCTCATCACAGGGGTCACTCCAGGCATGCAGCAATATGCAGCACCACACAGGGGATGATGCCCAACATCACAGCCAAGAGGCTACAGTGCAGGCTGGGCAGCCATGTGCAGCCTGTGGGGTCACAGGTGAGGAAGGTGGCCACAAGCAGAGCGCTGCAGAGGTGTGCAATACACACAAGGAGTGGGACAGGACCTCACCGTGTGCCTCACGTTCAGCCACGGCTGGGCATTAGCAGGCCTGCAAGCACAGCTAGCCAGCCTGTAGCCAGCCCTGGAGCATTTCTTGGCTCCTCAGTCTACTCCAAACACTCCTTCTGCATCCAGGGGCTGACCAGGGTCGCTGCAGTCCTTTCACAGGGTGCCAGTGAAGCAACAGGGAAAGAGCCAAGGCAAGCTCTTGGCAAGAGCTACCACAAACACACCTGACTGAGCACAGCAGGAGCAAGCATGTGCTCGGTGTTGTCCCTTTAAACAACATTCAGGGAAGCAAAATAAGCCAGCAGCTGGCTCCCTGGAGCCAGGAGTCCTGGCTGCCATGGCCAGCCTTGCCAGTCACCTTGCCTTTTGGCTTTGCCCAGGCCACAAGACCTCTGTGTTTCTGTTTCCCTGCTACTATGGCATGTGGAAAAGGGGGAATGACTCCTTCCACAGGATGCCTGCTTCCTTCAAGAAGACCAGCTCAGCTGGGCACCGGCCAGTGAAGACAGGGAGAGCATAAAGCCTATGTCAGGTACAGAGGCTGCCTGCCAAAGTGCTTGGAGCACAGATCCTCGGGAAGTAAATCCCAGGGGAAACAGGGAGTGTTGCCCACCTGTTTCCTCCCAGCCACCCTGCAGTGCTCTGCCTCCATGGGGCTGCTCTGCCAGGTGGTAAAAAGCAGAGGCTCGGGTGTCAGTCTCCGCGCAATAGTTTAAGCACCTGAACACCACATTATGGACATGAGCCAAGCATCTAAGCAATGCCTGAGTCCCTTGACCTGACCCACCCTACTCAGCCAGGGCCCTCCTGCAGGCTGGGGACATGCCAGAGCTCTGCAGGGGTCTCAGCCCATGCACTCTTCCCACCCCAGCACATGCCCTTCCCGGACTTACCACCCCTAAACCCCAGGTTTAGCAGCCACAGAGGAGAGAACCTTCCCTCTCTGTGTGAAAGAAGGAGCTTCAGAGAGGGTCTTCACAGCAGGGAAACCAGACTGGCTCTCTGCTACCCCCTCCCAGAGCGAAGGTGACCAGCTATTTCGGCAAAGGGGACCCCTTCCTGGGTGGCTGGCATCTGTGGAGCTCTCCTGTAAGCCTTTGTTTTTTTCCTGTGTGTCTGTCAGGTGAAACTAGTCACAGATGGATTTTAAAGTACTGGCTGCTATCTCACCATCTCTGTCCCACAGCCTGTCTCCTCATTTGTACTGCTGCTTGAGAGCTGGCTGGCGCCTCTGCACTTCATCCAGGAGTTAATATTTTATCTAGAGGTCCAGGGAAGCTTGGTGGAAATTGTGCTAGCCTTGAAATGTCAAAGGTAACTTTAAAATATTTCCTTCTAAAATGCTGCTGGTAGAAATGTGTTCTCTGATAAGGAAATGGCTCTGGACCCAGGCTAACAGCTGGGGAGATTATTCGTGGAAATCAGTGCCACGAGTCTCTGTACCTCTTCCAAACTCCACATTTATGGAGACCAAGTGCATCACTCTTCTAGCTCCAGGGAGGTGAAGTGGGAGCAGCTCTCCAGCAGAGGAAAGTCTGCTCATCCTGAAATGGTTTCTTTGTTCTCATTGCCCAGGATCATTTTTCTACCATGCAGCAGATTTATGTGAGGAACAGTGGTGGCACAGGGAATAATGACTCCATTTTGTTTAATAATTAACTCACGTGGTCGCCTGGTGCCACACATTCCAGCAGATGCTGCAAGGCAGTCAGGCTGTGCTGGCTGGAGAGCTAAGCATGAAGGCGGGCAGTAAGGAAAAACTGATTTCTCCTTCTTCTGCTCACTGATGTTGTGCCCTGACCTGCCTGCCAGAGCTTGGCTCTTCCTACCTGCAGAGCGCTGTCCCAACAGCTCTGTGAACTCCGCAGACTCTGCACGCTCTGCGTATTTTACAGAAACAAGCGACACTGGGGTGTATTATTTCAGTGGGGGGCATCTAACAACTATTTCAAAGAGCAAAGCCAAACTATGTAGCAGGAGTAAGAAAGGAAGCCAAGACAAATTCATCTCATTGAGTTCTCCAGCTGCCATCACGAAGCTCTGTCTTGCAACCCGCCAATGCTTGGTCTGCAAACCGACAGGAGCAGTTTTACAGCTCAAAGATACAGGTTTCAGGAGAATCTGCTGGGAACCTTTTGCCGAACTTTTCTCAAATTTTAGTGCCCGTTCCTCACAACCAAACCATTTCCAGGGAAGAGCTGCTTTCAAAGAACTTCTCAGCTTGAAATATTGCTGAGGGGATCGTAACATTTAGACATTTTTAAAGAAAAACAAAAAAGAAAAATTCACCACAGATTTAAAACACTTAGTTGTTAAAAAGCATGAAGAAAATATTTTAAGGTTACCGAAATAAAATATTTCAAAAAGAGTTGGTTTTTTTTTTCCTAGCAGAATATAAATTCTTTGAAAAGTTAAAAGTTTTTAATTTTTTCTCCCAATTCAAGATACATATTTTTCCTCAATACCTCGAACCTTTGGGAGAGGGGGAATCTATTTCCCACTCAGCTTGGCTTTTAGAGAAGCAGAAAACAATAAAACAGAAAGGAATCTGGCTGCAAAAGCAAAATCTCAAACAGAATCCTTTACTTGAGTGAAGATGGCCCTAGGGCTACCAGTGACACTTGCAGCCAAAGCTGAGGCAGCTGTAGTTTTAGCAGCACTTGCCTTCGTGAGCAAACGCCTGAGATGCCAGTAAGTCCACGCTGCCTGGGACCTGAACTCTGTTTCTATATCTCTGTCTATTTTAAGGCATATCCCATACGTGGTCCTTTCAGCTCCTCATGGTCAGGAATGTGGCTCCTCCTGGAAACCATCTGCTCGGGGAGACAGCTGGGCTCTTATTGAGGGCTGAATCTGTACCCTGCAATGCAGTCCCTCCTGGGTGGGTTAGGATACCCTGAGCAGTGCAGTCAGGGCAAGTGCCTCCTCGCAGCAGGCTTTCAGGGTTTCACAACCTCAGCACTCAGGGCAGAGCAGTGAACGTGGGAGGGACTTTGGTTTACACAATTCCTGCTTATTGCCAGTCTTCAGGCCTCAAACAATGCTTTGGATGCACCCTGACACCCTCATCCTCCCTACCTTCCCCACATGAGTTCCCTTTCCAGGCCTCCTCCACCCTCTGCACTCATCAGGGCACGAGTCCTGGTGATAGCTTGTGCCAGGTGACTGCTGCTCCACGGCCCGGGGAGGTTGCCAGCCAAGCTTTGCTGGCCTGCTAGTCCAATGGTCTGAAGTGACCTTCAGGAGATTGGCTGCAGGGTAGAAAGTACACAAGCAGATTGAAGCTGGTTATTCAGGAACCAGGGATTAGAGCAAAGGAGAGAAAACAAAGCGGGTTTGATAGTCTTCTGCAAGATGTTGTTTTCTAGAAGCCAGATCTGCAAGCCCCAAAGCAGAAGCTAAGAAGGGCCAAGGGCCAAAGTAACCCACACTCAGGGGACTGGAGGACTCCTGGCTGGACTCCCAGGAGAGAGGACGAGAGCCAGTGAGATGTGGGAGAATATTATTCCAGACCACATCTAACTGATGTGTGGTACTGAAGTGGGGATCCCCATCAGCGCCCTATCTTCTCTGCTTCCTGCAAGTCAGTCCAAGGGAAATTCTATACTATGGGTGTTATCTTTGATTCAAAGTTGGAGAGACAACAGTTCCAAACCAGGAACAAACTTTGGGAATGGGCAAGTTTCAGAAGAGATCCTTGAAAATCCTCCCCCAACTAAATGTCCTAGCAGTTCCTGAGAACTCTAATGCAGATTTTATCTGCCCTGTGACCGCTGAATCATACTATGTTCTTTTACTTACCCTCCAAGTGCTTCCAGAGCAGACTGGCCGGTAGGATGCAGAATAGCACAATTGCACCCCAAAATCATCAGGTGGTTCCTTAAGTCCTTCAGAGGAGGGGCGAGTGATCTGGGAAGGGGAAGGTGAGGGGGGTCTCAACATATTTCAACCCCCTGCTTTTGCTTAGCACCACCACACGCCTTCTGCAATGCCTAGTCTGTAAAGGTGGTGCCCAAGCTCAGGGGCTAATGAGGATTTATGGCTAAAATTCTCCCTCTTCGGTCCTTGAACAAGCAAAGAGTGGCTCCACATTTCCTCCCAGTCCCATCAAGCTCGATGATGTGTAACTAACTCTTTCATTGACCAAAGCCCAGCCACTTCCCTCACGTGACCTTACATAACTGCTCATCTATTTCGTTAATGAATGGAGCTTGAGAAAATTTCCATTGCCCAAGGCCCTTGGGGGTAAACACGTGAGCACCATCTCCGCCTTTTGTGTGCCAGTGTGGGATTTTCCTATGGATTAACTGAGTACAGTGGTATTATTTTTTTGGTTGCTGTCATAGGTGCCTGAAATGGTAAGCTAACAGCTGGGTGAGGCAGAGATGGGGGGAAAAAAAAAAAGGAGTCCTTGCCTGAGCCAGAGGAAACAGGAGACTCCCTCTGCCCAGAGGAGCAGCAGGAACATCACCGCAGTGGTTAGGGAGTGCACCTACTCCCAGGCAAAAGCTGCTGTGTTTGCTCAGCCTTGTGTGGACCCAAAACACCTCCCAGCCTCTCTTCTCTCCCCACCACAGACCCAGTAGCTGCTGGTGTCCTGGGAGCCAGACCCGGTCCTGGGGCTGGCAAGCGGCTCTCTCTGCCCTGCCACAGCCAGGACGGAGCAGCGAGGAGGACTGTCCCCATAGACAGGGCTGTTGGGGGTGCTCTGAAAGCTCGGTTACTTCCTCCATGAGCTCTTCAGCTTTTTCTCTGCTCGCAGGGAAGGAGCCAGTGCCCCAGAGCAGCTGTGGGAGCCCAGTCTGTTCTTCTTCCTCTGAACGCAGTCAGTGTAAATCCCCAACTCCCAGCCTGATGCTGGGCAGCAGCGGAGGGGGGTGATAGGTACGTGCTGGCTGTATCGGCATGTCAAAGCCAGACACCCCAGCATTTTCAGCAGGTAGGAGCTGGAAGGAAGATGGGGATATCTCCATGTTTCCAAAAGCCCATACTGATGCTTCAGATTTTGCCATTTTAACCACTTCACTGTGGTGCTGCCTAAGACAGATATTACTTTTACCACAAAAGTCCGTCTGGCGGTGGAAGGCTGGGGAGGGGGGAGCTCTACGTCTCCCACAGTAATGAAATGCAAAGGCGTCCGTAAGTGCTAGAGACACGTGATTTTCAGAAATGCGATTTGTGCTGTTCTCTGAGGATGTACTTTGGAACCGAGGTATTTGTTGGGTGTGCAATGTGGGCTCTCCATGGCATGAGCTGCAAATCTCATGGCCATAGGGTTTAGGAATGCTGCTGAAGCTGACAGGATAGCTAGGTTGAACTGGGCATGACTGGACTACCGTGAAGGATGGAAGTGGCAGCACTGAAACACTGGAGGATGCTCCTTTCTCTTTCAATTCATGGAAAGAAAATGGAAATGCAGCCCTAGCCTCTGTAATGCCTGGTCCATGTGCAATGATGAGTAAATATTTAACTGCAGGAAGAACATTCCCTTGCAGGAAGAACATTCCCTTCCAGAGATCGAAGCAGACAAGTTAATCAGTTCCAGACTCTGTTCAAGTCATGGGCGTCAAGAGGACAATGCAAGTTCAAAACCTTGAGGATGTTCAAAGTCTTCTACTATGCCTGGGCAGTTGCCATGTCTCCCCTGGGATGCTAAAAAAGAGGATCTTCTCACCTGCTGAGAAAGCAGGATGATTAACTCACTCAAGGACACTCTTCACAGAGAGGGGGAAGGGCTGGAGATGTGGCAAACAGGGAGTTTGAAGATCCCCTCATTGCATCCAGATGGTGCTTCAGGAGCTTGGGAGCAGAGGCTGCTGCCAGCAGCTGGGCTGGGCTAGGAAAGCCCTCAGGCAGGTTTGGAGATGTTTCCTGGCCTGGCAGCACACTGGATGTTCACCTGGAGGGCTGATGACAGAAGTTGTCACTGGTAGTAGCTCTCAGGCTTTGGAAAGTGCTCAGTTTCTGCCAGACTCTCCTCTTACACAACAACATATTTCCAGTTATTCTTTTACCCCAGCACAGTTCATTTGCCCTCACCTGTCTCCCCCTCACAAAGGCAGTCAGAGATTATGCAGCAGAGAAAAGGTTGTTAGTATTCATCTCCGTAATAAAACAAGCTCCTCCAGACATGATGTAGTTCATATTTTCTTATAATGTCTGTAAGGCTCGCACTATGCTCCTGGAGCCTTGGAAGGAGACTTGGCTATCAGCATGCTTTCTCCCAACCTGCATCACTGGCTGACCAGCTGATGAGCCAGGGACTTGGTGGCTCTTGGCTGCTCATTCATCTCTGACTTTTGCTGGTGCTTCAGAGTAGAGATGTCTCTCTGTGGAGATAAAAAAACACTCCAAGAATATGTTTATGTGGAGGCCCAACTCTCCTCTGGTGTCTCCCCTACAAAACCCCCTTGAGGTTCAAGGTAAATGTTTCCAGTCCCCTGCACCAAACACTGTTCTTTTCTCTAGAGCCCATTTTGCTTGAAAGGACATCATTTAAAGTTGGGAGGAGAAAGGAGGGAAGCGATTCAGTGTCCAAGTCCATTTGGCTGACTGAGCACCTTTTAAGTGCTTCAGCCAAAGCACTCGGCATTTACCATTTGGGGTATTCTTTTGTTAACAGTCGAGAGAGTCATATATTTTACCATGCAATTGAAACCTTTGTGTATTATTCAAAGCTCAACTCCTCCTAGAGGAATGACAAATCAGAAGCCGTAATGGTAAAATGAGTTCTGACTACAAAATAAAAAAGCAAAAGTCTGCGATGCTATTTTTCACTTTGGATTTAAACCCTCTGGACTGAACAGCCCTCGCCAGGCACCGTGTAAAGTTTTTTCCTAAAATAAGATGACAGGGGTCAGGGGCCCAAGCTAAGCTGATTAGCACAGCGAAAGCCGTATCACATTGCCGCAGTGGGGTCATATGACTGACCACTGGGGTAAATATGTAGGAAGCTTCCCCAGGGAAGGGGAATAGAAGGTATGGACCAGAGAAGCCAGGGAAAATGGGCATCTGGGGTGTAGCTAAGGGGAGGTCTGACACCATTTGCCTGTCGTCATGAAAATCAAAAAAGGAGGGGTAGCTTCGCTTTGAGTTACATCTCCCCTCAGATTCCCTTCTGAACATGTGCTCGGAACACGTGTCTGCCCCTGGGCCCAGGCTGCGCCCCTTGCTCTGCCAGGGCTCTGTTAGGGGGGTGCTGCCTGGCCTCAGGGGCTGTGCCCCGAACCCAGCCAAAGCAGCGGTCCCCACAGGGCCTTCTCCCACTGGTGGGGTCTGCTAGCTGGCTGCCCTTCTTCACGGGCAGACCACAAAGCTCGTGGAGACCCCCTTCCCTGCCGGGCCCCAGAGACCCTGCTGAGGCACCATCTCAGGGCCAAGGGGAGCACTGCAAGATGGTGCCTGCCCTGAGACGGCACCCGTTGGCAGGCCCAGGAGGGGGAATCACAGAATCATTTAGGTTGGAAAAGACCTTTAAGATCATCAAGTCCAACCGTTACCCTAACCCTGCCATCCCACCAGTAAACCATGTCCCTAAGCACCTCGTCTGCCTGTCTTTTAAATACCCCCAGGGATGGGGACTCAACCACTTCCCTGGGCCAGCCCGTCCCAATGCTTGACAACCCTTTCAGTGAAAAAATTTCTCCTAAGCAGCACCCAATCGTCCTCTGCTGCCCTGCCATTCAGCGGGGACCAGAGAGGCCTCCGGGTCCCTCTTTCTCCCACAAACAAGGGGAAACATCCCAGGCTTGAACCCAGCCCTTCGTAAGCATGGCTAGGGCCTGGCTCAGCTGCCAACCCTCGTGCCATGAGGCACCCAGAGCCATGATGTGAAGAATTTCCTGAGCTCCTTCCATAATTAATGGCAGCCAAAACGGTAGCTGGGAGCGCTGCGGGGCAGGTGGGAGGGAGGGAGGCACTGCCTGCCCCGGTGACCACCCTGGGGCCCCGCTGCAGCACCTGGGGGGCCTCCTTCGTCCCTCCAGTGGGTCCTGGGCACCCGAGAGGCACGGGAGTGAAGACAAGGCCTGAGGATTTAAAAGGATAAACACGAAGGCAAGGAGGCTGTGAGCGATGGAAAGCGAGCATGCAGCCGTCCCAGGGAACCTGTATTATTAAACGGGTGCGAGTGCCAGTTGCTAGCTGCCCTGGGAGGGGGTGGCTTTCCACGCAGGCAGGGCTTTTACAAACCTTTCCCCCTGTCAAATTCAGCCGTTAGAAAAGAAGCCACCAGAAGTTAATCTTCTCCTTTAACCACAATTTTACCAGCTCTCATTTCGTCGCCGTTTGTCTTTCCTGCCCTGCTGCAGACCGAGATCGGTTGCCAGAAAATAAGACAAAGGCTCGCTGCTGCCAGAATCTGCCCTCCAACAACAAGGAATAGAAGTAAATGGGCAAGTAGGGACGCACAGAGCTGCACAGAGAGAAGAAGAGAATAGCTCCTATTATTTTGGAAAGTCGCTGTTGACTTTGAGGCAGGACTCTCAGGGAAAGGTAACAGCTGGTGTTAGACAAATGATACAGCTAGAAAAAACAGAGAAGCTTTTAGACACACAAATCCTTCTTCCGAGCTGAAGCAAAAGGCTGTAAACGTCAGCCTAAGCACGGACTGTCTTCCTCCGAGTCCCTCCCTTCTTTCTTTGGGGAAAAATGAGGCTCCATGGGGAAAGAACTTGCCTCTCAACACACAGCAAAACAGAGGCGTGACTGTATCCCTCTGCTCTTCTCTGATGAGGTGGTGCTTCCCCACCTGTAGAAGCCATTGCTGTTGCTGGGTCCATCAAAGAAACCCTGTTACGGTATGGCAGTAACACCCTTAGTACTTGTGAAGCACGGGCGGATGCTTGCCACACCACATCACCGCACACAAGCGGTTTGCAAGTCCAGCTCAGACCCAGCCTTGTAACGCTGAGCTGTGATTTACACTGACTCCAGAGATTTAACCTCACGCAACTGCTCCAACTCAGTCTTCACTGCAAACATTCATGGCATTTTACAAAAAATGGGGCAGTTTGCAGGCCTTGGGAAGAGGTACCAGGGTTGAGCAGATCTCAGGAACTAAAAGCAGCAGGTGAGTTTGAGGAGGCACAGCACGAAGTCACTGTTGAGCTGCGACTTGACAATGACCAGTGAAGCAAAATATGCCCTGCCCTGCCATGCTACAGGGTCAAGCGGCAGTAGTATATTGATTAATGATGTCGAAGTTGCCAGAGGACCTGTCTTAGGTGCAGGAGACAGTTCACACTGTGTTCTGGGATCCGTATGTCTGCTTTAGGCCAGCACTCTCGATTTGAACTACAGCGTCATTTGTCCTTAGGCAGATGCCTTGGCTTTGATGTTGGACAATGGGACTTGCACAGGAGGCTGCACTCGAGTACAGTCACATCGAGTGTCACAGGAGAAACCCAGCCTATAGGCGGCAAACTCTGCCCCTGTGACTGGTGCTCAGCTGTGCAATTTCCTATTGCACAGCGTGGATATTTTCTGACTTGCTGTCTCAGGCCTGCCTCACCCTCTGCTTTCCCTCTGTTGTGAAACTCTAGCGATGCTTCCCCAGCAACAACGCTATTTTGTTTGGGAGAGAACAGCCTAGGACGGATCAACCCTGCTATCAACAAGCAGGTGTCCCAGGTAGCAACAAAAGAACCAGCATCAATAATGGAGAGGGCAGAGACAGACAGAGATGCAATGGAGTGGAGAGAGGGAAGCCAATCAACTTAATGAAATAAGGCGCAAGGTTAGTGAAGGGCTATTTATAGACTCCAGCTGGTTCAGCCCTGTGCACTTAGAGGCTGGTTCAAACTGGCTCCTTAACAGCAGTAATAATCATTACAGAAAAGAAAGAGAAAAAAAGTGAAAGCTTGGAAAATTCACTGCCGGAGGTAAAGCTTCAGAGCCAGGGCTGGCTGGAGTCAGAAGTAACTGCATTACTGAGAGATTGAAAGGTTAATAGGAAACCAGCTGACACTGAAAGGGAACAATTAGAGAGGTTAAGGGGCTTAATATTAGATTAATGGTTGCCTGGAGGAGCAAAAGCAGAGATTTCAGGAAAATGGGAGAATGGTGCACAGAAGGCTGTTTTTTCATGGTGAGAGAGCCCCAGGTCTGCTCCTGCCACTCCCTGGATAAACTGGAAGAAGGTGGCTCTGCCATTCCTCGCCAGTCTCTCTCAGTCTCCTGTTTCCAACTCTCTTCCTCCCCTCCGTTTGTCTCTTGGAACTCCCTTTGGATTCGCTTTCCCCCCCTTTAAGCGCTGTCTGTGTGGTCTTGTCTTAGTGTCTTCCTTGTGTTCCTCCTCCATCCTCCCACTGTCTCCTTAAAGGTCATAATAATAAAATGATGCTTAGCATTCCCATGGCCCTTTCATTCCTCTTCAGTGAGCTGCTCTCCAGAGGCAGGCATGGTGGGGATGAACAGTTTTATCCATATTACCTGTAACCAGGAGTCAAAGCTTCAAAGAGAGAGAAAAAAAAAAAGAGTTGACGAAGATCAGATGACGGGTTTGTTCTCCAGCAAATTCGCCCCAACTAGATACTGGCACTGGTGAGGTCCCTGACTACCAGCAGTCATTTTAAAAGGCTTTTTAGCGGAAGATGTTGGACATACTGCAGAGATAGGAACTTACGGGGTGGATCAATGGCATCTTCAAACCCAAAAGGGGGGTTGAAGATACTAAGGAGGGGACATCCAGCACAAAGAATGCAGTCCTACCAGATGAAGACATGCTGCTGCTGTGTGGTGGGCTGAGCACTGAACAGACAGAAGGTTAAAACATGCCTCTTACAGGAAGACAACAAAGAAAGTATGACGTTCTGTAGCTCAGACACTAGATGTCCTCCTGAAACCTTGTCCTGCAGAGGGAAGGAGATAAGCTCTTCTCCCTTCCCCCACAGTACGGGATGAGTAGCAAAGTATTTGGGATGGACTCACTGCATCTGTACAATGCAGACTCCCCGGTCATAACCTGACCTGGCCCTTTTCCCCATGATCGCTGTAGTTGCTGACATATTCATCAGTCCCCTAAGGGTCCCTGTACCCTGGTACCAGGAGAGCCTTGTCATGGAGCACCACCAGCTGCTGCTCAGGATGATGCTGGGAGCGTCCGACTGCTCCCTGCACCACCCGGAGTGACTCCTGAGACCCAAGGAGAAATTCTCCCCTCCTGCACCACCCATGGCTGCTGCGTTCAAGGATCTTTCTGAATGCACATGCTCCTCCCACGGGACAGGGAGAACTTTCCCCGAGTGCCTGGCCCTTGGCAGCTGCTTGTGGACTCAAACAAGCACAAGCTGGCTGGATCCATCCGTATCTCACACTGCTTCCCACAGCACAGCCTCCCCTCTGAAAATCTCCCTGGCAAGATTAGAAAGCAACGCACTCAGCACTTCCTTCTAGGGCTGTAAAAGCCAGGCTGGGACTCTGACACAGTGCAGGCACCTGACAGAAAACTTTCCTCACTTGTGATAATGACAGTGAATGTCCCGGAGGAGACGAGCTGTGGTCGTTTGGGGCATATTAACTCTACAATGCTTGAAACGCAAGTACTCTGGCTTAATGCAACCTATGGAGGTCATCCCATGGGTTCCCGAGGGGAATAGAGCAAGGAGGCTCTGGCTGGCATCAGAAGGCAATTCAGGCTGTTTTCTTATACGTATGGCAGCTGAGCACTGACTTCTTACTGGCTGGGACACTGCTGATTGATAGAAAGATGGCTAGAAAAGCATTCACTGGATGTATTATTCCTCGGGTCTCTCTTCCATGCAGTCACATCTGTTTTAACAGCAACGAGCCTGAAGGGACGGGCTCTCCCTCCCACTTTCCCATCCTACCTGGGAGCATTTTCCATACCTAACATAAACGTCCCCTTGTATCTGGCCAGCCACATCCCTGGAGCTGCATCTCTGCTTCAAAAGGTCTGATATCCTCCCAGAGCTGACCTCCGCCAGAGCCCAGGGGCACCCATCACCTCCAGCCCGCAATGCCCCGGAGTTAAAAGCAGGTTTCAGCTAAGGATCTCCAAGTGCTGTACAAAAAGCCATTAATCCTCAAGCCACCCCTAGGAGCCAGGCCTGTAATTACGCGGCTTGCCATTTATCTCTGGAACTCACTGTGCCATTCCCCCAGCCTGGGGATGAAGGAAGGTAAAACAATACCTACCGTTTAGTAACAAATTGCAAATTAAATCGACTGCAGCTCAGCCGTTAAGGGAAATGTTACCTTTTCCATAATCACCCCCTGCAGGCAAGACCTGAGAAAATGTAGCAGCAGCTATTCTTTAACAGGTAAACTTTGACACGAAATTTAAGCCACAAGTTCTGAGTGATACAGCCACCAAGTGGCAGAAGATTTCAGAGAACTGAAATCAGGAATCCTACCTCTTGGTTTCTTGTTTTATCAACCAAATTGTCCTTCCTCCATGTACCCATCCCCACCCCACCCCTTAAAGATGACCATCGATGGGAAAGAAATGCTGCTTATGCCCTTTACGTGCCTCTGTAATAGATTAATGCACCTGTAGGATTTCAGTCCAAGGGAAAAAGATTAAGTGTTTTTCCACTTGTTTTCTTACATTAGAAATGCAGGTCTTTGGGAGCCTCAAAGTCTCCCGTCTGTCTAGCTTAGATCATGACAAAACCATGAACAAAGAAAGACAAGAGAGCAAGAATGGGGCAGAGGAGAGGAGAGGGGGAGGAGAAATCGAGTCAAACTCACAAAGTGCTGTTTGCAGGCAACAACTGCATAAACACAGTAACACAGTGACGCACAAAATATCCATAAGAAATGATGTGCTGTTTAAGAATTGGCAGCTCCAGCCAGGGTGCAAGAACCCACAGAGGTCAAACTCTGAGTACCCCAGGAGATCTGCATGGGAAGAAAAAAAGGAAAAAAAGGAAAGATCCTCGTGTATTTTTCTTCTTCTCAAAGAGAAGCTGTAAGTGGCCTGAGAGCTCAAATAAGACAGACCCAACCTACAGGAACAGGAAGGACTGGGCAACAAAAGCAGAGCAATGGCTGTCCTTTGTCTGCCTCCTGCGCTGGCCAGATTCATGCAGCGGAATCCCTGGAGAGGAGATGCTGAAAGGGAAGGAGCGTGGGGCTGGGTGGGGTACACCAACAATGCAAAAGGCAATTACAAAGTGAAGCGGAGGTGAAGAAAGCTGCAGACGGACAGGGCTGGAGCAGATGTCAGCACACAGAGGAAATTGTCCCACTTCAGTCCAGAGAGCAGAAAGGTCACTCAATGGGTTTCTAGCTGACAAAGTTGTCCCTTTCATAGCCTTTCTCTCTCCTCTTCCTACAGCTCCCTCCCCTACCTGTTCCAGGCAGGCAGCAAGAGCCCCACTCTGGTCTAAGCCCAGAAGGCAGTAAAGAAAAATTCTCAGTCAGTCCCAGCTGTACCTGTTTAAACTACTTCTGCAGCTGGGAGATGTAATTACAGCTGGTCTGCAATATGCAGGCTTTGCACTGCTTTAATAGTCCGGGATCGAACCCTGTATGACCAGAGGGTGGAGGGAAGGGCGGGGTGGTGGTGGTGGTGCAGCTGAATGGAAAACAGTGCACTAGAACAGCCTCTGGCTGTGGCTGAGGGGTACACAAACTGTGTTTGCACAAGGATACCTGGCTGCAAGTCACCAGGCACTCTGAGGGCTAAAATCCAATTCAGTAACCAAAAGCCTTTCCTTAGGGAATCTATTTTCCCAGTTCTTTGCAAATCCACTCAGGTAGCTCCTCCAGAAACCTCTAAGCACAGAGCATTAAATAATAATCTGTTAAAATTACCTCCCTCCGGACTAACCACCTGCCAGGAACACTTCATTGCTACATCCAGGGGTACTGAAACCCCGGAGGAGCCCAAAGGGCTGCTACTGCCTGCAGTAACCAAGCACGAATCTTGTGGAAACTCCTTCCCTGTGTCAGGAAGCAGGTAAATACACTCTCTGCCCAGCTGGCAGCCGTGCCTGAGCTTTTCAGGCCAAACTGGTGCCTCGAGCTATAGCCCACACCATTCCCCTGTGTAAAAAGGAGCTGGAGGGCACTGCCAGGAGCCCTTCCCAAACAGCCGCCACAGCAGCCCAGCAGTTCCTGATGCTAGAGCGGTGCCTGCTGGCCGGTCGTATCAGATGCGCTTGGAAAAGTTTCCACAGAGTCTGATGAGCTTGCAGTCAACGTCAGGAAAACGTTTCTAGGGAAGAGCTCTGGGTCCAGCTCTGACGTGTTTCTGACGGAGAGCTGGCATCCAGGTTCCCGCCTGCTGCAAACAAGATGTCCCAGGTTTGTGAATCAGGCTGGTATTTATTTCTGTCAGACCTCCAGCCCCACACCATTTCTCATCTTTCTTTATTCCTTAAGGTTTTATGATTTTTAAGCCAATCCCAAGGGAATAGATGACTTTTAGTACTTTGGTATAACTGATGCTGTTTCGATAATGCAATTCCCTGGGAAAGTTCAGATTCTGGACAGTGTCATCCCAGCAAGCTCCTTAACCTGTTTAATGTTGGATGCTAAGAACGTAAGGCACCTCAAATCACTGAGAGCTTTTGAAAGGTCTGGCATTTCACATACCTTTTCCATACAGAAACATGCTCAAAATGCCAACAATGCCACTGTTATGCAAACTGAGTGGAATGGGTGCCAAACCCACTGTCCTTTTACCATCCTTATGATGTGCTGCAAGAGAGAAATGATGCTATGGGTGAAACAGCTCTCGTCACAGAGGCAGTGTCTTGGATGCTCACAAAATGATGAATGCAAACCCGATGAAATCCCAAAGAAATAATCTTCAGAGACATAATGTAGTGCTCTTATGCCACATCCACAGATGTGTAACAATGTATTATACTGAATTTTGTCCTCAGCCCGAGGATCTGGAGACAATGTAGGTATCAACAAAACAGGTAGTGTATCACATAGTTCCTGAATTTACAGTAAGAAAGAGAATAGAGTTCTATCAGAAGATTTGGATTACATCCCCCTGAGCCTACAGCCTAAAAGGTTACAACACACACCTACCCACACCGCCCCACACCGCTGCTCCTAAGGCAGGAGTTTAAAATGGGTAAGACTGGTAACAGCAAAGGGATGCATCCATCTGCATGGGTCTTCCAGGAGCTGAAACTGTACAGCAGCAAACTCTCTCTTGGCTGCTCTGAGACCCATGTTTTCTCGCTGATGGCAGGTGGTGCCATGTTAGGCGGCTTCAGCTAGAGACTTCCCATTATTCACATTTGTTTGCTATTTTGCCACACTCGAACTGTCAGGCTGACATTTTTACATCCTCAGCATAAACAGGGCAGATGTAGGTGGGAGGTGGGCAGACAGACAAAAAAACACGTAAGGCTGTTAAATGCCTTTCTGAAGAACTGGATGTTATCTCTACTGCTGTTTGAACTCCCCCGTACTCTACATAAATCCAGACATTCAGTTGAATATATATTTAAGGTAGACACTGGCCAAATGTCTGTGCTGGGCCAGCAGCTGCAGACTTTAACCGTCCTACTGTTTCAGCAGAAGAAAGCACCCCTCTCCCCACATCTGCTCCAGCACAATTCAGTGGAGACTGCTACACCTAGGGAAAACGGACCCCAAACAAGTTCAGAGCCCTGCACAAGCACTGATCTACTAGCAAATACTGTAGCAACTTAAACCCTTTCTACTCTAAAAGCTCCAGCACACTAAGGGGCCAATAATTTACCTCTTCAGCATACTTCCCTCCCCTGTACCAGCAGTGCACAATACACAGACGCACATACATTCATGCACATATCCAGAACACAAGCATTTACACACACACGAAGCACGAGATTTCCAGACATCGCTGGTCTTTACTTAACAAGTCAAAGCACCAGCTTGTACAGCTCATTTATAAACAACTTTTCTCCTGAATTCACTCTTTCTAGCCGAAGGGGAGGACAAGAGCAGAGGGAACCCCATCTTCTCTGCTGCCTTAACGCATGGCTTTTCACCCAAATGGAATTCAAACATGGATTGCCATGCTAAAGCTGTTTGTGCATTCCCTGTTTCCCCGTGTGTGCAACAGAAAGATCTTGCTAGTAGCTTGTAGCTGCAACCGAAGGTGAACAGAGCTCTACCTTAACCATACGAAGGCCCCAAGATAACGCAAGCATGCAGGAAAGCCAAGACTTAGTCATGTATGCTCCCTAATTGGTGAGCACACCTGACAGACTCGGTCATAATTTCACGGTGTCTCGGTTTGCCCATGTGTAAAGAGGGGACCGTACCACCATCTTAGAGGGTAAGAAATTTGTTTGTGAAATGGTCAGACGCTATGGTGTGAGCATTGTAAGTCAAAAACATCTGAAAGGAAGCAAATTACTCTAAAGTGTATCTTGGGTGATGCCTAAAAGAGAAAGCTAAGGGGGCTACACAAAGTTAATGCAAAAAATCAAATGCAATGTTGAAGCAGGATCCATTTACTACCAGCCACAGGAAGCTGCTGAAAATACCAGTCTGTTTTCAGAATGCATTAAGTACGGGGCAAGTAAGGGAAGATTGTGCAGAAAAACTTGAATTCAGCATTCTCTAATCTTTCAGTGTTTCATTTTGCCACTACAATGAACTTCTGTCATAATCTATTTGGCTCCAGAAATAGAGAATTGAAAAACAACCAGATAATAAATAATTATTAAGATGGAGCACATTACTTATGATTACAGTGTTTCAGTTCACCGTGTATCTGTTACCACTGTGATACCATAGTGATTAGAAAAAGCATATTAAATGAGTTCTGGCTGATAGACCGCATTGCTGAACCAGAGGACTTTTGTATTTAACCGGTATTCTTGCCCAAAACTCACAATTCAGAGCCATGACAGAGCTAGCAACAGTAAACAGTCTGGTTGCATTCCACGCGCTGACATGTTCGGGGACCATATAACAGTGGTCCTAAATTAGGTACTATTTCCCGTGACCTTTTTCCCTGCTAGGCTGTCCGCAGGAACCAAACAGGTCCTACTGGAAGCCAGTGAAACTTTTCTCAGGACACTGGCACGCTTTAGAGCAGATGTAATTTGGCAACTGTGCGAAGACATTGAGCAATACAACTCTGCATGAAAGCCGCTCTGCTCCTCAGTGGTAAAATTCTTCTCCTCCTGCTGTTGAGGGGGAAAAGAGAAGTGGTAGAGATGGGAAGGAGAAGGGTCCCCAGAGCCCAGCACACGAGCACAGGACACCAGCGGTCTACCTGTAATGAGACACGTGATTTGCAGCATCCCTGGGTCACAACATCTTTTTACAAGGAACAAGTCCCCAAACCCCATGGGCTGGCCCTCAGCCATAAAGGCCTTCAACCTCAATGTCCCACAGCCAGTTTCTTACAGCTTTCTTCTTCTCAAATCCAATCTTTGGCCCATCCTGTCTGCTGGCCTTGCACTACCCTAAATCATGATGCTGCTGCTGAGATAATTTCCCCCAAGGGTCCAGGACCCTCTTTCTGATGTTCTAAAGATAATAAAAAACATTGCATGTCTTTGCCAATTTATAATTCCTCTAGACAAAACGAATTATTGGCCCTTGAAAACATCTGCAACAAACGACCCTCCAAGGTAACCCGCCCTCAGGTTCACCAAATGCCCTTTGTCTTGAGTAAGTGGGCCTCCCTCAGCTCTTAATGCAAAACACCTAATCCATAGGATATTCATCTTCAGGAGCCCTTTTCTCACCCCCCCCAGATCAATGGCCTTCCCTAGAAACCCTTACTCTCCACACAGCAGAGGGAACCTGGCAAAAAAACCCCACACTGCCAGGTTCTTCCCCGGCAGAGCAACGCCACTGGGACACACGGAGCTTCAGGCTGCTACTCTGACACCTAAAACTTCTCGCCTTTATCTCAAATGTTGTCTTCCTGGGCCAGTCAGTCCTCTGGCTTGAGTGACAGATGCTATCACATCACCAAGGACTTTCCTTGATTAGTTAAGTTAAATTATTTATTTATGTTAGCTTAGATTCACTTAAAACTGAGAACTCGCAACTGGAAGTGAAACCTCTAAATACGTAATTCTCACCCAGAACTAGCAGGGAAATGCTGATCTCAGTGGAAAGGCACGGCTCCTCTGTTGCCAGGACTGCAAGACACAGCCTATTGCAGCATAAGGCAAGCATTTCAAGAGATGATTCTGGGATGAATTTACCCTTGGAGCCCTAAAAGAACACTCTGTTTTGCAGTACTGTATGCAGAATTTCTGGACCTTATTTGCACTTACCTCCACCTACCATTCATCGCTCAGTTCCCTCTGTTCCATCTTCCCGGTCCAACTCTCCACTTTCTTTTCCCCCTCTCCCGCAGGGAACCAAACAAGGATCAAAAATGTGCACCTGAAGAGCACTGAATCCCCCAGTGAAGAGGAATGGCAAACAAGCATAACTGGATATGATAGAAGAGGAAAATGCAGTCTAAATGGAAATAAACCCTTGAGATTTGTAAGGCTAGGAATGAATTTTTCTAAGTAGAGTGACACAATTTGTCTCTCCAACTGCTAGAAAAAATTGACAAGTTTTGGGACTCACAGGCCCATCCTCAGATATCCAACAGGGATGAAGCAGAAGCTGCATTATGCCCAAGTTTTATATTTGGGTCACATAAACTTGACAAAGTTGACACTTAGGTACATCCTTGGGCATAGGATACACTGATTTCTCCCATGACTGCGCTAGCTAAGCTACAGTGGCCCACATGGTGCCCCATGGTTAACTCCACTCACCACCTTTGAAGGAGGAAAGTCCCCTTGAGGTCAACCCTAAGACAAAGCTCCTCAGAATTTTGTTCAAAGGGTCCATAGAAACGTTTTGTGTCCTTGTGCCTATGTGTCCTGGTTTCAGCTGGGATAGAGTTACATTTTTTTCCTAGTAGCTGGTCTAGTGCTGTGGTTTGGATTTAGTGTAAGAATGTTGGTAACACACTCATGTTTTAGTTGTTGCTGAGCAGTGCTTACCCTAGCCAAGGACTTTTCAGCTTCCCACACTCTGCCGGGTGCACCAGAAGCTGGGAGGGGACACAGGCAGGTCAGCTGACCCCAACTGGCCACAGGGCTATTCCAGACCATATGGCATCATGGTCAGTATATAAGCTGGGGGGAGTTGGCTCGGGGACAGTGATTGCTGCTTGGGGACAGGCTGGGCGTCTGTCGGCGGGTGGTGAGCATTTGCATCACTTGTTTTTTCCTGGGCTCTCTCCCTCTCTCCCTGTTTTCCTTTTCATTATGTTATTATTATTGTTGTTATTGTTATTATTATTATATTTCAATTATTAAACTGTTCTTACCTCAACCCACAAGTTTTCTTACTTTTGCTCTTCCGATTCTCTCCCCCATCCCACTGGGGTGGGGAGCAGGGAGGGTGAGCGAGTGGTTGCGTGGTGCTTAGTTGCCGGTTGTGGTTAAACCACGACATTACACCAGTTCAGACTGCACCCAGAGGCAGTGGGAGCACACAAACTCACCTCCCACCCCTTTGCTGCTTTGGGTGTTGGTAAATTAACCTGCTACCGCTCGAGGAGCATTGTGTTCCCGCAGCAGCGTGCCGCATTGGGTCTGCATCACCTCCTTGCAGTCTGCCAGGTGCTTTCAGGTGCTTTCAGCCCCTGGTTTTAAGTCATAGATACAAGTCTGCTCAAAAGACAGCTGTGCCATCTGTTGGCGTTCCTGCTGTCCCTAGCTTTTGCTGCAGCCCTGCTCCTGGAAGCCAGTCATCACAACTCTGCTTGTGGAGCTCCGTATGAAGCTGGCTCTTGGGCACCGATGAAGGCTCTTTCAACTCAAATGACTGCTTTCACACACAGTGTCCCAGCAGTCGCACAGGCAATGATAAAGCGAGGACGGTGTAACTTTTCAACCAGCACAGCTAAATCCAGGACAGGGTGTTTGCAAACAACTGAAAGCCAGCCTGGGCACGTCAGCGCAACACCAAGCTGCCTTGACAACTACGGTTTGAGTTCGATGCCCAAAAATCCGTAAAGTCACTACACCAGCACTTGAGCTCTGATCTCCTTTATGGATACATGAGGAGCAACATCTGCAGGCACTGCTTCCGTAGGTTAAAGAAAAGGAGAGTTGGGACCAAGGAATCAATTGGGACGTGTCTTGTGAGCACGAGTACTTTGCGGCAGCTTCTACTCACTGTGAGTTTCTGTTATTAGCAACAACCAGGTCTCAACATCAGCACGAGCTGGGACTGCAGGGTGGCTGAGGGCAGGCTTGCTTCCTGGAATAGTCAGCATTTCCTGGATTCAAGTCATACATGAGCCAGAAGTAACTGCACCTCGAGTGAACTTCTGCTCTTTGCTATTGAAAACGGCCTAGTTTTGCGTTCACTGCAAGATATGATCAGATGCAAAATTTTCACAGCAAAAAAAGTTTCTTATTCAGTTATTGCGCAGGAGACGTCTGGGGGAGGGACCTGGGGAATGACACTGCAAATGCTGTCATCAAAATTAGCAGGAAGTCAGGTCAATTTATTCTCCCAAATGTCTGGCTTCATCCCCCCCGTGGAAAAAAGAAATCTACCCATTGTAAAAACCAAAGAAAAAAAGTCACCGATAAAAAAAGCCCTGAGCTTCACTCTTGCTTTGAAAATTCCAAAGGACGTACTTCTACCAGCAGGCAGAAGTTTCTCGTGCACGGCAGGCACTGTGCAAAGTGAGCGGCTGAAAGCAGGCAGTGAGGCACTGTAGAGCCTGAACTTCTTGGTCTTACGTCAGTCTACCATATAAGTGGGGGTTTTCTACTTCTGAGAGCGCTCCAAAATTCCAGGAATTACGCTGGCAACTGTGGTTAATTAACCACAACTGCTTACTACTTTTGAAAGCTGTTGCTTTTTCCTTTGGAAACAAAGTTGCTGATAGGAGGTATCAAAGCATTTTCAAA
Source organism: Gorsachius magnificus (assembly GCA_034008185.1). Taxonomy (NCBI): domain Eukaryota; kingdom Metazoa; phylum Chordata; class Aves; order Pelecaniformes; family Ardeidae; genus Gorsachius; species Gorsachius magnificus. Next base: position 129,605,329 of record CM067081.1, read on the forward strand.
ACCACACCCTATGCGAGACTTTTGCATGTTGTTTCATATTAAATTGCACAGGATGAATGCAGTGTATTAGATGATGTACTGGGTTTGCGTGGCAAGATTTTGGTAGCGGGGAGGCTGCAGGGGTGGCTTCTGTGAGAAGGTGCCAGAAGCTGCCCCCATGTCACACACAGCCAGTGCCAGCCAGCTCCAAGATGGTCCCACCACTGGCCTAAGCTGAGCCCATCAGCGACGGTGGTAGCACCTCATTGATAACACATTTAAGAAAGGGTGAAAACTGCTCCACAACAGCAGCTGGGAGAGAGGAGTGAGAATATGGGAGAAGAGCAGCCCTGCAGACACCCAGGTCAGTGCAGAAGGAGGGGGAGGAGGTGCCTGAGGCACCAGAGCAGAGATTCCCCTGCAGCCCCTGGTGAAGACCATGGTGATGCAGGGTGTCCCCCTGCAGCCCATGGAGTCCTACAGGGGAGCAGATACCAACCTGCAGCCCAGGGAGGACCTCATGCTGGAGAGCAGGGGGGCGCCCGAAGGAGGCTGTAACCCCGTGGGAAGCTCATGCTGCAGCAGGCTCCTGGCAGGGCCTGTGGCCCCGTGGGGAGAGGAGCCCAGGCTGGAGCAGGTTTGCTGGCTGGGCTGGTGACCCACACTGGAGCAGTCTGTGCCTGAGGGACTGCATCCCTTGGAAAGAATGGACCCACACTGGAGCAATGTGTGGAGGACTGTCTGCCGCGGGAGAGAGCCCATGCTGGAGCAGGGTCCGAGTGTGAGGAGTCCTCCCCCTGAGGAGGAAGGGGCAGCAGAGACAGCATGTGATGAACTGACCCCAACCTCCATCCCCTGTCCCCCTGAAGTGTTTGGGGGGAGGAGGTAGAGAAAATGGTAAGTAAAGTCAAGCCTGGGAAGAAGGGAGGGGTGGGGGGTAGGTGTTTTAAGATTTATTTTTTATTTCTCATTATCCTACTCTGATTTGATTGGTAATAAATTTAACTGATTTTAAGTCTGTCTGGTTTGCCCATGACGGTAATTGCTGAGTCACCTCTCCCTGTCCTTATCTGGACCCAATGAGCCTGTTGAGGAGGGGGAGTGATAGAGTGGCTTTGGTAGGCACTTGGCTCAGGAGCTGTGACTTTATATATATATATATGTATAAAAAAATAAATCACTTGGGGTTAAAGATTGTTTTGGGGATCACTTACTGACTTAAGGTTAAATAAAAAGTATAGGTATATATTACAAAAAGATATGGCTAAGTTTTTTACATTTTAACAGGTTTTTTTAATAAATTATGAGCAAATATTTACAGACAGCAGTAAAGGTAAAATGGTCTCACGCTAACAAAAGGTCCTGTTGAACACTCCTGCAGTGCAGCTGCAAAGAGCAGAAGAAATTGTGTGAGTGGAAGTAAACATCTAAATGGTATCTGTAGCACTAAGAATCTATTTCAAGTTTTCTGTAGCGTCTGTACTTCCTACAACAGGACAGGGCATAGGCATGTTACCTATGATCCTTCTCATACTGTTAGTAACTGCTAGGTAAGTTTCTCTACCGGAAAAAGCACGCAGGAGTAGCTTAACTGTCCTACGGAGCTGTCTAATCTAAAATCTTTGCCAACAGGCTGGACAGCCTCATGAACAAAGCTCTGAAGTAGGAATGATGGGAAGGGAGATCACAACCCACAGTTAAGTAGCAGTGGGTAGAGGTCCAAAGTAAAGGGTAGGACAGGGTGGGAGGAACAAAGTAAGACCACAGAAGCAAAACCAAAACTGGCAGGAGGCATGAAGGTACAGACACAAATACATGCAGAATGGAAAGCAAGCAGGAAGATTTACAGCTCTCCATGAGTTCGCAGAACTACGATGTTGTTGGAACAACTGAGACATGGCTTGCAGGACTGAAGTGCTGCAGAGGACATGCAGAAGCTCTACAGGAAAGTCATGGAGGGAGGAGGAGAGAGGCTGCCCTCTCTGTGAAAGAGTGGCTTGAATGTATGGAGCTCTGATAGAGAGCAGGTGACAGGCTGGCTGAGAGCTTGTAGGCCACGATCCCAGAGAAGGCCAGTAGGGATGATGACATGGTTGGCGCATGCTACAGGCCACCAGATCAGGGTAAGGAAGGAGAAAAAGGCTGCTCTAAACAGCTTGAGGAAGTCTCTGACTCACAGACTCTGGTACATATGGGGGAACTGCTGACATCTGCTGGGAAGGCAACACAGCAATTCAAGCAGTCAGGAAGATTTCTGGGCAGCATCAGGGACAACTTCCTCATCCAGGCTACAGGATGCACCAACAAGGGCTTGAGATGCAGCCCTGTCTACTGCTCACTAACAGAGAACAGGCTACAATGGAGGAATTTAGAAACACCACCTGGACAGGTAAAGATGGTGTCAGGAAAGCCAAGGCTCAGCTATGCTTAGACTTGCAAAGGACACAAAGGGCCGCAAGAGCTGCATCTGCTGCTACATTAACCGTAAAGGAATAAAGGAGGAAAATAGGGGCCCATTCCTGAATTGGGGGTGGTGGTTTAAGGCTATCAGACAGAGAAGGCTCAGTTACTTGATGTGTTCCTTGCCTCAGTCTTCATCAACAAGGTCTCAAGGGCTCTGCGCTTAGCCAAAGGACACAAGAATAACTTCCCTGACAAGAAGTCAGGGATCGCTTGACAAAACTTGATCCACGCCAGTTTATGGGACTTGATCAGATGTATTCAAGGATGCTATGAGAGCTGGCTGATGTCACTGTGAGTGCTGTCACCTTTAAAAGGTCATGGAGATTGGGGAAGTCCCTGACAACTAGTAAAAGTAAAAAGGTGCGCTCATTTTTAAAAAGGTCAACCTGGGGGTCTACAGGCTGGCTAGCCTCACTTTCATCCCTGGGAGAATCATGGAGCTAGTCCTCCTGCGACATGTTTCTGGGCTCCTTAAGGAGCAAGTGGTTGGGAACAGTCAGCACACATTTAACTAAGGGTAAACCATGCCTAACCAACCCAACTGCCTTCTGTAATGATGAAATAACTAGATTTATGGATGAGGGGAAAGTAGTGTTTTCACACCTTGTTTTTAGCAAGGCTTTGACACCATCACCCACAATATTTCTGTATCCAGGTTAGAACATTACAGCTTGAATGGGTGAACTAGATGGACTGTTGGATGGATAAGAAATTGGCTGGATGGCCACATCCAAAGAATTACAGTTAATGGCTCACTGTCCCAGTGGAAATGAGTTACACAGAATGGCAAGGGTTGGAAGGGACCTCGGGAGATCACCTAGTCCAACCCTCCTGCTAAAGCAGGTTCACTTAGAGCAGGTTGCACAGGACATCCTCCAGGTGGGCTTTGAATATCTCCAGAGAAGGAGACTCCACAACCCCCCTGGGCAGCCTGTTCCACTGTTCTGAGAAGAGTCTGGCTCCGTCCTCGTGACATCCACCTTTGAGATATTTGTATGTGTTGATTAGATCCCCTCTCAGTCTTCCCTTCTTCAGGCTGAACAAGCCCAACTCTCTCAGCCTTTTCTCACAGGGGAGATGCTCCAATCCCCTTATCATCCTTGTTACTCTCCTCTGAACTCTCTCTAGGAGTTCCTCATCTTTCTTGAACCAGGGAGCCCAGAACTGGACACAGTATTCCAGGTGGGGTCTCACCAGGGCAGAGTAGAGGGGGAGAAGAACCTCCCTCGACCTGCTGGCCACACTCCTCTTAATACACCCCAGGATACCATTGGCCTTCTTGGCAACAAGGGCACACTGCTGGCTCATGGTCAGCTTGTCGTCCACCAGGACTCCCAGGTCCCTCTTGGCAGAGCTGCTTTCCAGCAGGTCATCCCCCAGCCTGTACTGGTGCATGGGGTTCAACCTCCCCAGGTGCAGCACTCAACACTTGTCCTTGTTTAACTTCATCAGGTTCCTCCCCCAAGGGTTCTCACTGGGACCAATACTATCTTCATCAATAACACAGATAGTAGGATTTGAGTGCACCCTCAGCAAGTTTGCAGATGATACCAAGCGCATCTTGGTGCGATCAGTGATGCAGTCGATACACATGAGGGAAAGGATGCCATCCAGAGGAACCTTGACAGGCTTGAACAGTGAGCCCATGCGCATCTTATAAAGTGCAAGAAGGCCAAGTGCAAGGTCCTGCATCTGGCTCGGGGCAATTCACAGTATCAAAACAGGGTGGGGGACAAAGTCCTGTGGAAAAGGACTTGGATATACCTGTGGACAAAAAATTAGATATGAGCTGACAATGTGCGCTTGTGGCCTGGAAAGCTAATTGTATCCTGGGCCGCATCAAAAGAAGCGTGGCCAGCAGGTCAAGGAAAGTGATTCTCTCCCTCGACTCTGCTCTTGTGAGATTCCACATGGAGTACTGTCCCCAGCACAAGACAGACATGGACCTGTTAGAGCAGGTCCAGGGGAGTGCCATGAAGACGTGCAGAAAAATGGAATATCTCTCCTGTGAAGGAAGGCTGAGAGAGTTGGGGCTGTTCAACCTGAAGAAAAGGCAGCTTGGGAAGACCTTATTGTGGCATTTCAATACATCAAGAGGGCTTTTTAAGAGAGGAAGACTTCTTACCAAGGCTTGTAGTGACAGGACAAGGGGCAACACTTTTAAACAGCAAGAGGGTAGATTTAGGTTGGATGTAGGGAAGACATGTTTTAAAATGAGGGTGGTGCGATGAAACAGGTTGCCCAGAGAAGTGGATGCCCCATCATTGGGAGTGTTCAAGGTCAGACTGGATGGAGCTTTGAGTAACCTGATCTAGTGGAAGATGTCCCTGCCCACGGCAGGGGGTTGGACTAGATGATCTTTAAAGGTCCATTTCAAACCAAACCATTCTATGATTCTATAGGTAGGTAAAGAACTGGTTGGATGATTCGGCTCAGGTGGTAGTGGCTAACAGGTGTGGCTGAGGCAAGTAGAATACTAACAAGGGCCTATGCTGGAACTGGTCCCATTTAACATCTCCATCAGTGGTCTGGAGGAGGCAATAAAGTGCAGTCTTGTGAAGTTTGCAGATGACACCAAATTGGGGAGAATCATTCAACATGCAAAAGGGCTGGGCTGTCAGAGAGACCTAGACAGGTTAAAATTAAAAAAGAACAAATATAAAGCTCTGGGAAGAAGGAACCACTTGCAACAATATAAGCTAGGGTCTGGCTGGCAGGGGAGCAGTTCTGCTGAAAAGCAGCAGGGAGATTTCAGTAAGCAGCAAGCCAAACATGAGCCAGCAGTGTCCCCTGGCAGCAAAGGTGGCCAACAGCATCCTGGGCTGTACTAACAGGAGCTTAGCCAGTAGATTAAGGGTAGTGATTGTCCCCCCTCTACTCAGCATGCATTAATTAAACTGCATTCAGAATACTGCATCCAGTTTTGGACCCCTTCAAGAAGACAGACATCAAGAAACTTGGAGTAAATTCAGTGGAAGACTACCAAGATGGTCAGAGCATTTGTACTATGGGAAGCTGAAGGCACTGTGCTTGTTCAAGCCTGGAGAAGAGTAGGCTTTGGGAGAGCACCTAACCACAGTCTTCCCATACCTACAAGCTGATCATCAAGAAGATGGAGACCCATTCTTCATAGTAGTGCCTGGTGGGAGAACAAAAGATAATGGGCATAAGCTGAAACAAGAGGCAAGATGAAGGGGGAGTTTGTGATCTCTGGTTATCCTTGTCAAGCCTTCATGATTCTTTACACAAACCAAGTTCAAAATCAACTGAAATGGATTTCAGCTTTCATTAAAAACCAGCAGGCAGAAGTCATGAAACACGCTCCATATCCTGATGTTTTGAAAACATTAATATACGGTATGCTTTTCTCTTTGATTCTTTTTGAGCTTCAGTGTATAAATTACCTCAGTTTTCAAGTTTTTTTTCCCAGTCACAAGCAGCCTAAAACCATACTATTATTCTTTAGAAATGGGTAGGTTGACATTCTCTTAGAATAATGCGAAGCAGAAGCTAAGACATAAAAAAAGAGAGTCCTAAAAGTGCAAAAAATATCACAAGTTCAAGGAAAAAACCCTAAAGCCCTAATAATAGCAGCAGCTTTGTTCCCCTTCAACAACAAACTGAACTGTAGCTTTATCACAGAGTCAACCACCATCAGGAGATGACCAGTTTTCCAGTCTTCTGCCAACTCCAGGAGATAGCTATCTTGGAGAATATTCGTCTGGGACACTGAGCTCCTGCTGGAGAACTGAGACTAGCAAATGCAAACTTCCATCCATCTGGAATTGCTGAAGGATGAATTGTTGTTCTTCTGACTGTAAAAAGGTACTGATCCAAAGTTGCAGAGAAAGGCCATTAGTTTTTCAGTTATCCACATTCATGCAAATGGATATGATTTTGTTAATCTCTAAATACCAATTATAAAAGAGACCTTAGCTCTTACATGTTGTGTTAGTACAGCACCACCTGTTACAATGAAATACAGAACAATACAAAAGATTTTGTCCGTGATTTGGCCTCTCTATCTTCATGCAGTGTCACCAGAAAAGGAGGCTGACCCTTCTGATAGAAGAAAAAGAGGCACTGGAAACAATTCAGCTAGTCTTCAAAGCACTTCTTTATGGATGACTTCAGTGTTGGTGGAACACCTCCAAGAGAAAAGGCAGCAGCTCCTTCACTGTTGAATTGCACCACTTGTCTTCCACTGTTGTTTGGTCCACAGAGCAATTATTTGCTCATAATTTAAGATCTCAAGCAAAAGAAAAGCACACAGGTAAATTATTATGTCTTCTCTTCTAGAAATTGAACTAGTTATACAAGAATACTGCAGGCTTTAAATACTAATAAAGTGTGAAGATGAATTAAGACATTGTCATGTGATCCAAAACAATCCAATTACAGCAGCTACATGAGATCTGATAGTCACCTACATTTTACCCAAATTATCTGTATATGGTTAGACATGTTCCTCTGGAACATGTTAAGAACATTTATCATTACCACCAGCCACCCGCTAAGCAGCTGTGAGGCTGTTCTGACTCCATGAATTTGGATCACATAACCAGGCTCTTAAGACACCACTTTTATACAAAGGTTCAGGTCTATAATCTCAGTATCAGCTGTGCACCACACATGCATGCAACGCTGCTGCTATTTATTCCACACAGTAATACCAGGTGCTTTTGCAGTTTTCTCTTTTGAGGACTGCAGATAGAGCTCTTATTTGACAAGCAAGGAAGCTGAAGGCAAAGGGAAGTTATAGTGCAGGAGGTTAGAATCCAGCAAGTCCAAGACTACGTGCCCAATCTAACCCACCGCATGCAACATGCATCAACTTCCAACCAGGCTCAGTTCCAATAAAGCATACACAAGGCCCACTTACATCTGTCTTGGTGCACATAGAGCAACAGTATAAGGGGAACCAACTGGATGTGCCAAGGCACTGTATCATTCAGTCTTTGCTCCTATTATCCCTCCCTTCCACTAGTCTCTAGCTCAGCATCACTCCAACCTAGGGTAAGATGCCAGGAGACAGTGTAGAAGAGCAGCACGTGGTGACACATAGTACTCATCCCTGTAGACAATGAAAAAAAGAAAGGTGTCCCTAGTCTGGTTCTCACAAGGTTCCTGGATAGGCCTGAAGTATTGTTATGATTTCTATCCTTAAAATCCAAAGAGGTTTACTGCTTTACCTACATCTAACTTATGCCAGCTTGATGACAAGACAGAAGAACATGATCGAAAAGCCAGCCTGTGGGGGGCTGCTATTTGCTTCTGACTATGCAGTGAGAGGGCCTGAATATGGAATTGGTGTCCTCCTCTCATTTTATAGCTGTGGTGATAAGCATCAGGTTTCACGCTCCCCATAGAACATGCAAAATGTTCTGTCCCCACACAGCTTGCAAACAGCACCAAAGAAAGCACAGCTACACCTGATGTTTTGACATGACATAACAAGATAACTATCTCAGATACTAAACCTTTAAGCACAACATAGGACCACAGTGTAGTCAAGTAAGTAGCCCTTGCAAAGCAGCACATCATGTAAGCCATGCATAATACAGACTTACTTCATTTGGTCTTCAGTATTACTCCTTGGCAACTACCAGAACTAACAGGATCTGACTCAGTTACAAGGCAACCACAGCTTCCTCTCCAGAAATACAGCCCTGTTTAAGTCTGTGGCCTTGTTTTGTGACAGTTTCATGGGCAGTTTCGTCTGCAACACAGAGTCAGGTTTCGTATACTCAGTCCTAACTCCCTCCTACCCTTCTACTCATCCATGTTTTCTCACATTCAGAGGGTTTTTTTCCTCTTTTCAACATGGTCTTCAGAAAATATCTGAATGTGATTGCTTGGCTGGTAATTCAACAGAAGGATAAACCTGACAAAACAGAAAAGTCTGCAGCCATAAGGTGCCACTAGCTTCCACATTCCTGTACATTCTGAGAATCTTTAAATGGAATATCTGCATCAGTGGTCTCCAAAGTGGAGTGTGCACAAGGCAATCCATCGCAGTGCAGGAAGAAAGTATTTTTGCACCATTAATAAAATTTTAAAAATTAAAAATACTGTTTACTTCATCCTTATATCACCCCTTTTTAATTTCTATTTTTGTGCATGCTTTACAATGTACATAATACTTGAGTACAGTAACACATGTATGTAATTTATAAATATATATAAATTGGGTGTGTATGTTCAAAGTATTTTACTGATGGGGTGTGCAATCAAGTAAGTTTGGAGACCACTGATCTACAACATAAAAAACAGAAACCAGTATAAAATGCCCATAGTTACGCCACTTAACTAAGGGCTATATATTACAGACAAACCAACATTTTTCCTTTTAAGGAATTGTCCTGGTTTCGGCTGGGACAGAGTTAATTTTCTTCACAGAAGCTAGCATAGTGCTGTGCTTTGGATTCAGTGCTAGAAGAATGTTGATAACACACTGATGTTTTTAGTTGTTGCCAAGCAGTGCTCAGACTGCTCAGGGACTTTTTGAGCTTCTCCTGCTCGGCCAGGGGCATAACAAGCTGGGAATACAGCACAGCTAGGACCCAAACTGTCCAAAGAGCTATTCCATACCATATAACGTCATGCTCGGGGGGGTTAGTCAGTCGGGTCGGTCAGTCGGTCGCGGGGAGGGTGGTCGCAGCTCGGGCTGTGTGATCACAGCTCGGGGGGAGTGATTGCTGCTCGGGACGGGCTGGGCATCGGTCAGCGGGTGGTGAGCTATTGCATTGTGCATCACTTGTTTTATATATTCTGTATATTTTCTTACCATTATTATTATTATTCCCTCTTATTAAACTGTCTCTATCTCAACCCACGGGTCTTACTTCTTTTTTTTTTTCCTTTTCTCCGATTCTCTCCCCCATCCCACTGAGGGAGGGGGGGGAGTGAGCGAGCGGCTGCGTGGTGCTTAGTTGCCAGCCAGGTTAAGCCACGACAGGAATTAATCTGCAAACTTCATTTCTTACCAAACAAAATACTTTGACACACACTGACTAATAGTACACACTTTCTCAAAGCTTTGTAAATTTTCTTTTTAAACATTCAAGTCAGATAAAACATTTCAAACCAAGAAGTTTCTGGTGACTCATTTAATAAATTTGTAAACAAAACCTTTCATAGAATCTCTCAAGTTGGAAGGGATCCATAAGGATCAGAGTCCAACTTCCTGCTCTTCTCAGGACTACCTAAAACTAAACCATACGACTAAGAGCGCTGTCCAGACGGCTACTTGAACTCTGACAGGCTTGGTGCCATGACCACTGCCCTAGGGAGCCCATTCCAGTGACCGACCACCCTCTTAGTGAAGAACCTTTTCCAATGTCCAACGTAAACTTCCCCTTGATGCAGCTTTATTCTGTTTCCTCATGTCCTATCGCTGGCCACCAGAGAGAGGAGATCAGCGCCTCCCCCTTCCACTGCCCCCCATGAGGAAGTTGTAGACTGCGATGAGTGAAACAACCCCCTTTTGTTTCACAAATCGCAAACATATTTTTTTCCACCTATTCCTTTCTTCCCTCACCCAGTTTATCTGCTATAGCTGGGCTCATTTCACATCCCTCCAAAACTTTGTTTCTTCACAGATGTTTTATCTGTCAAGTACTTTTTAACTAGTTATGTTCTATGTAGAACAGCCAGCACTGTCAAAGGCGTCAGCTCTGAGAAACCAGCTCATGCCCTCTACCAGCAGGCTCGTTCTCAGTTAAACTACAGCTGTTCTACAGCATGCTCAAAGCGCAGCAAAGCTTTTCAGTGACAGAAAGCAACAGCTTCACACAACACATTTCACACGCACATCTCGGCCTGCCCTGCTACCACTGCAACAGCACACACCCAGCCCCTTTCCCCGTCTCCTGCCCTTCCTTCTCCCTTTGAATCCACCACTGACCAGCATCCCATCTCCTCCAGTATGTCAGCCCAGTGCTTACCAAGGCCCTTTATGATCAGATTTAACCTGTTAGTCCAGCAGAAGAGCACCCAGATTTTTTCCGCCGGGTCAGCTTCCTGCTACATGAGGTAGTTTAACTGGCTCAGAGGGGTGTGATGAACATCAGAGCTGGTCCAAAGAGCGAGAACTTCACTGTAAGTGACAGTAAGTGGCCAGATTGGCTCAAGCCATCCTACAAATTATAGTCTGTGTGGAACAATCTTCACCCATCCATAGGAAAGGCAGGGTTCCCAAGAGTCAGAGTAAAGCATGCTTGAACTACGGTCAATTACAGCAAGTCTCTCAAACCCAGGTAAGTTGATTACACTCATTAGATGGATTCAAAGTTCAGCAACTGTTTTCACTATCATCTTAATCTCTGTAAGCTTTGCAGACACACCAGCAATGAGAAAGTTTTATTACATATTTACCTACAGTTTTACTTCTGAAAGTCTTGCACAACTCCAGTGAAAATTTTGTCAGTGGGTCATGTACAACTATATACCTTTGGGAATCAAGAAATTCACTATTATTGATGGCAGCTGATTGCATTTCTCCATGCTGCCACTGAATCTGTTAGGTTGGGGAAACTGCTTCTACCTCCACCACCTGGCTGTCACAGACTTTGAGATATAGCACTATGCTACAGCTTCAACTACTCTGCCGAACCTTCCTGTTTCACAGATAGGAACTTTGGATTTTCTACAACACTACCAGGTGCTTTGGAAGCCAAACTTAGGAGTGCAGTAATTGCTCTCTTGGTGAGGGCTTGATCTTTTTATGTTCTTTGCCAGATTTAGATGTCTCAGTAAGACTTTTCACTTTAAACTAAAGGTCAATGATCTCAGCTCCAAAACTATACTTTTCAATCACAGTGTGAAACTAATTAGCATCAAGAGTGAAATCAGTTAGCATTCCATAGGCTTTCTCTACTCTAGAAAAATTCTACAGAAACAGTATTGTGGTCCTGATGGATGATAGACCAATGTAAGCCCTTGCCTGGGCAGTTTATTAAGGGATAGCCCTTATATCCTTCTGTTACCAGGTTTGGGACAGGACTAATCTTTGATATTCTTCATGTTGATGTACTCCAAGAAGCAGCTGCACAACTTCACAGATGCTCTGGTCTGCACACATACCATAGAAAACCGATTGAGAGAGCAAAACACCATTGGAGATAAGTAAATGGAGGCCTATTATGCCCCGATAATAAATGCAGCATACAGAACTGATGACTGAGCAAAGGTTCTAACTAATTCATGGAATATGAAACAATTGTTGAGATACATTGCATCTTTGCAGCCTGAATTTCACTAACACCCGTAAGATATAGCACTGATCAACTGTTCTCCCTGTGTGTTCAGTTTTGGGCCCCTCACTACAGGGAAGACGCATTGCTGGAACATGTCCAGAGGAGAGCAACAAAGCTGGTGAGGGGTCTGGAGCACAAGGCTGATGAGGAGCAGCTGAGGGAATGGGGGTTGTTTAGTCTGGAGAAGAGGAGGGCTGAGGGGAGACCTTACCGCCCTCTACAACTGCCTGAAAGGAGATTGTGGTGAGGTGGGGGTTGGTCTCTTCTCCCAGGTAATGGGCAATAGAGCTAGAGGAAATGGCCTCAAGTTGTACCAGGGGAGGTTTAGGTTGGACACTAGCAAAAATTTCTTCACCGAAAGGGTTGTCAAGCAGTGGAACGGGCTGCCCAGGGAAGTGGTCGAGTCCCCATCCCTGGAGGTATTTAAAAGACGGATAGATGTGGTGCTTAGGGACATGGTTTATTGGTGGGATGGCAGGGTTAGGTTAATGGTTGGACTTGGTGCTCTTAAAGGTCTTTTCCAACCTAAATGATTTTATTCTATGATTCTATATGGAGTAATAATCAGTTTTCTCAATCCATGTGTCAGTCCTGGGGCCTATTGGTCTATTTATTTAGAAGAGCTTTCCCACCATGCCCGTGTAGGCTTAAAAACAAATCACAAGAAAACCACAACTTAAGTACACTCTGCATTCTTTGTAACCAAAGAAAACGCAGCTGCACACCTGAGCAATAAAAAAAACCCCCTTCGGTGTTCCACAATATCTCTCTGCTTTGATATGCTGTTCAACAGCATTCATAATTAACAAGGTAGAATTGCAGTTCAGAAATCTACTGACACCTCAGCCACTATAAGCCTTTAGCACTTGTTAAGGCAGGAGATAAAGTAAAAGTGCAAGCATGAGTAAGCGGTGTGTTATTAATGAATGTTAGTAACATTTAATCCTACAGTTTTGAAGTGGCTAAATTGGCCAGTCTTCTGAACACTTCCATCGCAAACATCTGATTTCCTAGCACACACCACACACACACACGCCCACCACACACGCACCCCTTTCCTCCTAATAATTCTCACTCTGTTTTCTCCTTGAGCAAAAGGGGTTCAGGGTGATATGCAGCCTGGCCCAGCACTGCTGCTCCCACCCTCTGTGACACTCTGCACATTCTCCCAAGACACAGGGAGCTTCACCCTCCACATACCTTATTCACTACAGCTGAGAATTGCTCAGGTGCTCCCCGTTTCCACCTTCTGCCTCCTGGGCCACTTCTGGCAGGACAACAAGCAACACTCAGACAATCTTGGAGCTCACAACACTCCTCCGGCTCAGGCATATCAAGAATAATCTGACTGAGAGCCAGGCCATTTGTTCAGCATCAGTAATAGCCCTGAACAACATCCCCCTCCCCTCTCTCCACTCCACGCTGTACTCATGCTCCCTTCCAGACCCTGCAAAGGCCAAGTGCAGAAGGCACTCAGTGCCTGTAGTGCCACCCATTCCTTCATATCAAGAAGCACTAGGCAAAAGTCGTAACGAAGACCGCTCCATAGAACAAGCACTTACCTGCCTCATTGACAACACGGTCATCTGCATGCTTGGCCAGACAGCTTCTATCTGAAGAGAGATCAGAAGACAACTACAGACCCCTGCCTTGCTCAGCTTCATGGTAGTGGCTATTGAATAAGCGTGAGTTACTAGCTACAACTCAACATGCTGCATCAGCTAACACCAGAAAGCTAACACCCTTTCCCCCAAGACAGCTCCCCACCACAGAACAGGCACTCCACCTCCCACACTTGGACATCAGGGTGCTGTTCGGCTTGGTGGGAAGTTCTGAAAAGAGATTATGGGACAGCTACATCCCACTGCTTAACTTCACAGTGGTCATTACTTAGAGAGGAGTCACCAGCTACAATTCATAAGAATTGTAATAATCATTCAGGTTTGCTTAGGGGGGAAATCCAGGTGGTGTCTAACCCTACCCTCTCCTCAATGAAAGGTCAATATTCATTTCCAGACAGGTTGCTCAGGAATTTCTCCAGTCAGGTCATAAAAACCTCCATGGGTAGAGACTCCATGCAGCATGTCCTAGTGATTAGTCATGCTTAGAAGGCAGAAGTCTTTTTCTTGTATCAACACAGAATCTCCCTGCTTCCATTTAGGACCATCACCTTGATATCCCACTATACACCTCAGTAAACAGCCTGGCTTGGTCTTCTTATCAACATCCTTGTAGGTATCAGCAGCTGCTGTTATGTAGCCTGAAAGCCTGCTCTTCTCTGGGCTTGAACATGCCCAGTTTCTTCAGCGTTTCCACAGACGAACCAGTGTTGATGGCACTCTGCTGAATTTGCTCAAATTTATCAGCGCTTTTTCCAGCACTGGGTGGGCCAAACTACATGTCTAGCGGGCCACTCTACATGTTATCTAACAAGTGCAAAGTAATGGAAAATAACCACAAGCAATCTCTCCAAACCCAGACAGAAGCTGGCAAAGCTTCCTCTTGGTCACATCCTCTTGCTCCTCACTTAACTGGTTCATGTGCACACAGTGGGGGACTAGAGGCACCCTTGCAGAGATCTCCCAAATGCCAGCATTGACCAGAAGACCAGAAGCCAGCACTTCAGCAGGGACAGCCACTTGACCAATATTCTCATCTCAGTCTGACTGTTTGGGGTTTTTTTTTGTTTGTTTGTGGGTTTGGGTTTTTTTGTTTGTTTTGTTTGTTTGTTTGTTTTTTAAACCTCGCTGATCTCCAGAACACACCTCCTTCAAGCCTGCATGCTCTGCTGGCGTTATTTCCAAGGGTGGCAAAAATGCAAAACTCGTTCTGCCCTAGCAGAACATAAAACAGCTGCTCTTGATCACAGCCTGAAAGCTGGTTAACTCTGCTCCAGAAAATCCTGCACTGACAGGTATTCAGCATTCATGGCACAATTCCCCCCCCCTCCCCCCAACACCGCCATTGAGAAGCACTGCACAGAAGTCGCTCTGAGCCTTCAACTCTAAGGGACCCTGGCCAGTTTGCCCGCTGGGTCATTAGCACTGACTGCTCCATAGAACAGGCACTTACCTTCCTGATTTACACCATTGGTCACTGTCTGGTTGTCTTTCAGGGCACCGTCCTCCTCATTCAATTCTTTGTCTGAAAAAAGATCAGAGATGGGGTACAGTCCCTCAGGAGCACATGCCATTGCTTCCTCCCCCCACCAGCATAGGTCATTGCTGTGTTGTCCAGAGCTCAGCAGCACACTTTCTCCTCTGCAATTGTCACGTACTGCTGTGCTACCAACAGAAGCCCTACCTAGAATTGCTTTGTACAGGCATTTCAGAGAACATCATAGCCTTGCCTGCTGTTTATTCTCTGTACAGCAGTGACTGCAGGGTGTACTGCACAATGGTGCACTGACTCCCCTTCCTGACGTTCCCACTCTATACTGCAACAAAATACAGTACTTTATTCTCCAAACAACCTTTATCTACAGACCTCATCTCTTTTGCCTGAACTGTATGTTTCCCTCTTCTCTTCTGTAAGTCAGGCATAAAATAGACCTCCTCCTTTTCCTCCTATATCCATGTCTATGTTTGTGAAAATAGTTATAGAAGTGATAAGACAATCCCACAGTGCATCACACCTTCACCATCAGCTACACAACCCCTATTTCTTCAGATGAGGAAAGCTGTTCTATGCCCATTACAATTCATGCAGGAGGAATAAGTGGCAAACCCCAGGGGCTTCTGGGTTTCCTTTTCTTTACTGTCATAATTAGTGCTTTCTCCCTTAATCAGGAAAATCTTCTGCCTTCTCAAACCCCCTTATTATCAGCTACTTGTGGAAAATGGTGGAAGAGTTAGCGAGTGAAGGAATCATCAGTGCAACAGCCTGGGGAAAACATTTTTGCTGACTTGAACTACAATGTTCGTATTTCACTATCCCTCTGGAGTTAAAAGAGCTTCCAGAAAAAAAAATACAGGTCCCAGAATTTCCTTGACATTTATACTGGCTGTACTAAGAAAATAAAACCAGGGCTTTGCTTAGCTGCCTGATGAATGCAGTCAAAAGACTTTCCTAGAGCATAAAGCAAGTAGAAGATACCGCATCCAGAAATGGTGCTTCTCTAAGGAAAGAAGCCCGATGTGTCTCCCAAATTAGCATTTTGCAAGTTTGTAAGCATTCCATCTCTAAATAGGTGTGCTGAAGCTCAGATCTATTTGCCATCAATACAAGCAAAGCTTTGAAGTCACAGCATTTTATTACCTTAGGTCCTGCTTGAGGGTTTCTTTCCAGCAGAAAGCAAAGATCACCTACCCATGCTGACATACTACAAAAATATCCTTGCACTCTTTTGCATGCAAATAAAAGGTAACATTAGATAAAAAGGTAATTTGCTTATTTACTATAAAAGGGGTTTCCTCAGACATGATTAGTTCTTCTTTCCACAAATGGTGATTTGCAGCAGAGCATGCAGCATTGTTCTCATTACATCAAGAGGGAAGCTGAAGCCCCAGGAAGGTACTTGCTCAGTGCTGTTTAATAAACACAAGGATCCAGGTCTTTTTGAATTCTCATCTAGCAATCTACCCATCAACATTTACTGTTCCTAAGGCAACAGGTCTTTCTAGGCCAACAGGGGAATGGTAATCTCTACACTGAGAACATGCTAATATGTATTGGACTGCTAAAGGCCATGTGCAAAATTAATTCCCCCCTTCACGTTCCCCTGTTTAGGGCACCATCTCACTTGTTACCTGCTTCAGGCTTTTCATTCTCGCAATCAAGTTGTTGTGCAGATTTATCTGCAAGCAAACAGAAGTCCTTTTTAGAAATGCGTATGGAGGTAGCACAATAGTCTGCAAGACGTACAACTCAGCCTAAAGTGACAGTTTCATTATGACACTTCTAGCAGATACTCCTGAGAACTAGTATGTTATGCCACTTTATTGAAGGACTCGCAATTAATTTCAATTTCAACTTCCCTCCAGCAACCACTTAAGGTCCCAGACCACAACCAACATTATCTATACTTATGCCTACAGCTTTACAAAATCTTTCTAAAGTGGTTTTTACTTAATGTGATAAAGCTGCACAGATTTGCCATAGAAAGCCAGAGACAGCTGAGAAGAAAATCCGCATCTCCTTTTTTTACTTCATCTATGTGTTACACTAACACTGTGACTTTAAAACCCTTCTCTTTGCAGACCTGAAAGAATGTCAGGCCATTCTAGAAACATGGGCCATTCTAAAGTAAATTTAAATGCAGTACCAAAATGAGGATTTTTTTGGTTGTTTTTTCTTTTTTGTTCCCATCCTTCTTTTTTCACCTTCAAATCCATCCATAGTATCTAGACTTCAGTGATCTCTGAACCTAGAACCACAGCTTTAACAAATGTATGAAAATATTGGAAGAAAAATTAAGTTCTTTAACCAAAATCCTGCTAAAAAGCTTATAAGGCTTTGACATGTTGGGGCAGGGTAGGTAGAAAGGGAGGAAAAAACCCCAAACCCAACAACAAAAAACCCCAAAACCCTACTTTCATAGCACTGCCTCCTCACCTGTGCTATCTTTCCCAGGCCCATCACTAAAGACCTCATTGCGGTTTTTTAACCTTGAAACCCATAAAAACACTAAGAAACTTCAGAAATAAAAGAAAAACTTAAGAAATTAAGTCAAACATACAAAAAATCTCTGCAAGGGTGACACAGTAGTTTGCAATCCAAGAAACAGCCTGCTCCAGCCTTGTGTTAATTCCAGCAGCTCATGCAAGATACCAGACCAAGTATCCCACACAAACCCACCGTTAGTTCAACCAGAACACTCCAACAGGGCACTGAGCTCATATCTGATGGCAGGAGCTTTGGTCATTCCCCATTGAAACAGTATTTGGTTTGGGATCTCCACAAGAAAGTATTTTTTTTAAGAGTCTTCCCCTGCTCTCCCTAATCTGCTTGACTGCCTGATTTAGTTTGGCTCCTAAGAACAGACGACAGTGGTCCTGGCAACAAGACGCACACACATTAAAGCTGGAACAGGTTGGTCTCATTCACCCTTGTGAAAGGAGCACAGACTAAAGGACCAGTCCCCTTCCCTAGATGCTCACTGTATAGCGCGATTCCCACACCCCAACACACAGACCTGCAAGCCAGAGAACTGAGCAATTTTGCTGCAAATTAAAGAAGTGGAAAGAGAAAAAAAAAAGTATCAGGATTGGACTGGACAGCAGAAGCACAAATGGAGATCTGGACAAGAAGACAGGAATGCAGACAACCCTGAGAATCTGTGCTGCATGGAGAATGGCATCACATGAAGAAATCATGGGTGGGCAGCAGACTGGTAACTAACGGAAAGAGGTGAGGAGTTCCTCCACTGAGTGTCTCCTTCCCTCATCTTGACTGTTACATGAAGGCAGGCCTGAAAAATGGATTAAGAGTGAGTCAAAAGGTGCTGCTAACAGGTTTTTTCCTGAAATAAGTGAAAGGGGTTAGAGAAAGAAAAGGAGACAATTGCAACTTGACGCACAGGATGTAAGCATGCATCAGAGTTGTGCACCAAAAGCAAGGACCAGAGTTCTACACACCAGACTAGCAACATGCCTGTCTTCACCAGTGTTGGATGGATTTTCAAGATATGACCAAAGTAAACTAACAGCGAACTTCTGCCAGTTTGATGAGATAATACTGTCAACAGTCATCATTAAATCTACTGCTACACACACAGAGAAAAAATTTATAGGCCTAGATCAAATTAAAGCAATAGTCTGATTTCCACACATTTGTGACACTAGCTCTCTTACCTGAGCAATCCCCTGTACTGTTCCCAGCAGATCTTCTTGTTCCATGTTTATGTCTATCTGCACCAAAACAAATAGAGTATCTGGAGAAATTACTCAGAAATAAAGTTTTGTGCCTTTTAGCTGACAGTTCTATCCATTTCTGACCATCCTAACCCAAATAAAAAAAATTCACTGAGGACATGCAACCGAATACTTGACTAGAGGACAGAAAAAAACCATGCAATATTGTTTTGGGGCAAAGACAATCAGCGAGAGATGAACAAAATAGGCCTCCTGCATCAACGAGAAGTCAGAACACATCTAACCAAATCTAAAGAGTTTAGCAGTTCATAACTCTGAGTCTTGTTCTTAAAACAGCAAATCACATCTTCTGTTTGATTATACCTATGCAGTGCTTATCCTACTGAGATAACAAGTTTATTTTCTAGCATGCTCAAACCTTCACTGTTTCAAGGGAAGTAGTTGTATTATTTTGAGTCTAGATGGCCAGTTACGAGTGGCATTCTTCACATGTTGATACCAAGCATGGTGTCATTCAACATTGCCAACATGGACAAGGGCACAGAAGGCACCCTCAGGAAGTTTGCAGATGACATCAAACTGGGGAGAGTAGGGGATATGCTGGAGGGCAGGGCTGCCACTCACAGGGACTTCAACAACCTGGAATAAAGTGCTGGCAGAAAAGACATGATGTTCAAAGGTAAACGTAAAGTCCTGCACCTCTTTAAATCACCTCACAGGGTTTGGGACTCTCTCAAACACAAAAAGAAAAGATGGTGTGCACCACTTTTTCAAGCCAGAATACAACCTGACATACTAACCTAAAAAAGTGGCAGCAAGAGATAACACAGTGATAGCCTACAATTACCATTTCCAAGTAAGCTGTCAGATTTACAAAAAGATAAACACATTCAGTGTAGGGATGGATTAAGAAACAAACTAGGACTCCAAGATGATGGCAATATGGGCTGACAGGAGGCACAGAAGTCCCTACGTATCAGCTGAGCACACTGGATTGTCAGATTGGACTCAGCATAAGGTATTCAACAAGCCCTGGTATGAGCCTGTCCCAACAATAAATCTCACCTTGAGGGCAGCTTTATGATGCTCTCAAAAAATGCAGTGAAAGCACACTAAGGTAGGAATGGGAGAGGCCATAGATACTTCGTAAGTAGAAACACACAGTAAATGAAATACCCAGTCTGAAGGAGAAATACGCAAATACAGTGTTTCCCAGTACAGAGAGCCCAGTGTCTGAGCACAAGAAAGTTCAGTATATTACTTCCTTCAAATCTATTAGCCTTTGCATAAGTTGTATTTGTTTCTACTACTGTATTCACAATACATCCCACAGTCAGAAACTTTCATAGGTTCTACAGAACTTTAGATCTGCATAATCTTGAAGCATGTTAAGCTCGGTTATGAAACACTATACATACCTCTTCTGTATAGGAATACTAGTAATAATACTACAACTACAATTAAGACAGGCAATGCAATCAGACCATTTCTGTTTCTGTGATAGCGGTCTCCTTTAAAAAAAAAAAAAAAGATTGGTTAGTTAAAAAGCAACTGTGTGATACACTGCTTCAGTAGAAATACAACCCTGAGTATGTTTTATAGCTATTTGGTTTTAAAAAATTAACCTCAAGAAATTAATGCACCAGAGTCAGTTATTAGCAAAACCCTAAGCCAGCTCCAGGAAAGTTACCTGGTAAGTACCTTAGTTCAGTGAAGGCACATCACCGCTTGAAAGGCAATGGCTATTCCATTCTTTGACCGATGAAAGGCTGAGCCAGATCTCATCCAAATGAAATTTCAGCAAATATCTTGTATTGGGTTTGCATGGCAAGATTTTGGTAGCGGGGAGGCTGCAGGGGTGGCTTCTGTGAGAAGGTGCCAGAAGCTGCCCCCATGTCACACACAGCCAGTGCCAGCCAGCTCCAAGATGGTCCCACCACTGGCCTAAGCTGAGCCCATCAGCGATGGTGGTAGCACCTCATTGATAACACATTTAAGAAAGGGTGAAAACTGCTCCACAACAGCAGCTGGGAGAGAGGAGTGAGAATATGGGAGAAGAGCAGCCCTGCAGACACCCAGGTCAGTGCAGAAGGAGGGGGAGGAGGTGCCTGAGGCACCAGAGCAGAGATTCCCCTGCAGCCCCTGGTGAAGACCATGGTGATGCAGGGTGTCCCCCTGCAGCCCATGGAGTCCTACAGGGGAGCAGATACCATGCTGCAGCAGGCTCCTGGCAGGGCCTGTGGCCCCGTGGGGAGAGGAGCCCAGGCTGGAGCAGGTTTGCTGGCTGGGCTGGTGACCCACACTGGAGCAGTCTGTGCCTAAGGGACTGCATCCCTTGGAAAGAATGGACCCACACTGGAGCAGTTTGTGAGGAACTGCAGCCTGTGGGAAGGACTCACTTTGAAGTTTGTGGAGGACTGTCTGTCATGGGATGGACCCCATGCTGGAGCAGGGGAAGAGTGTGAAGAGGAAGGAACAGCAGAGAGAATGTGTGATGAACTGACCCCAACCCCCATTCCTGTCCCCCTGTGCCACTGTGGGGGACAAGGTAGAGAAATCAGGACTGAAGTTGAGTCCAGAAAGAAGGGAAGGTTGAGGGGAAGGTGTTTTAGATTTGTTCTTATTTCTCATTATCCTACTCTGATTTTGATTGGCAATAAATTAAATTTAATTTTCCCCAAGTCTAGTCTGGTTTGCCTGTTAAGAGTAATTCCTTATCTCTCGGTAATTCCTTATCTCAACCCACAAGGGGTTTATATTTTTCTGTCCTGTTGGGGAGAGGGAGTGATAGAGCAGCTTGATGGGCACTTGGCAGCTAGCCAACTTCAACCCACCACATTTCTAACAAGTCTCTAACACATAATTCCAGTGAAGGAGGAAGAATTCTATACTGGTAAACCATGAAAATTACTTTTGCCCAGAAGTGGGAAATTTTGTCAGTTAGGGACTGCCTTACCCTAGAAATCAGATGGTTCCAAATGTGTTCTCATCCTATGTTTAGAAAAAAAGCAAGCCTCAAGCTGACCTGAAGCTCAGCTGAGGCCATCCCAAAGCAGTAAGCAACAGCAGGAAAACTCTTTTCTCCTTTTTATATCTGTCTCTGAAGGAGGAAAGGAAGTATGCTCATTGACTCATGTGCAGGCTAGATGAGAAATTATTTTATCTCACAGCTACTAGATGACTCACTTAAAATGACTTAATAGTTTCATTCCAGTTCACTGAAAACAGTATAAAGAGCACAATAGTCATCAGCCTTAATTACACAAGGCCAGAAGATTCAGAAGTGATCTTCTGTCTCCCTCTATTATTACTCATTTCAAGTCACAGCTGAAGGTTTTATTCTGTTGAGATCCCCACAAAAAGTATCTTTCTGGGGGCATCAAACTGTCAATCTCATACCTTTGACCAACCTTAAACACACTTTTAGCAGACAAATCACTTCTGAAGCTTTTTACTCTTTAAATTCAACTTCCTGAAAAGTCAGTAGAAACCTTACGAAGTCTATGCTGCTTCCCAAACTATCCTCTCAGACTTGCGTATACAACCTGACCCATTCCTTACCTTTATTATCTGGAAAGCATTGAGCCAAAGAAATTTCAGAGTTCTTTTCCGTTTGAGAGAATCTGATGAAACACGAAGCTTTCTCGGAACCATCAACATTCTTCTTAGGGATAAAAACTTCCTGGGTCTGATAAGTGAATGGTATTCTAGTGAACTTCCAAGAGTAATTCAGAGGCTTCTGGAAATGTGCTGTACATTTTAATGCAACATCATCACCACTGATGTTGCAATTTATTTCAGGTTCTGGAGGGGGAGCTAAAAGGAAAGAAAAAAATCTGTATTAATTTGGTGATAAAGTGCCTTGAATTTTAGCATGGGACAAGAGCTGGAGCAACAAAAGCAGTAGGGGAGTGCATAGATAAGCAGTGTATGTGTAAGGTGTGCATGTGTGCGCACACATGTGTGTGAGAGAGAAATGTAATTCTAAAAGTGGCCCTGTCTGTGGTTCTTCAGTGCCTAGTTTGAGACTCCCCATGGTTCACTGTGCATGAATATACACACTGGTCAAATGTATTTCCCAAAGACTGCTAGTGAAACTGCATAGATCTGCACAGGATGATGCCACAGATATTCAAGCACGTATAATATATGCCTGAAGGAGCATCTTTAGTAGATATATAATGCCTGGGATAACCAAACTCTTTGAGCAAGCTGACCAAGTTATCTACCTGGAAGTATACCATGTGCCATCTACACACATCCCAGAAGTCATTCCAAAGTGAGTAATGATGGGCACACAAATTAGATTCCACCTTTGAAAATTTGTTTGAAGTGCCTAAGCAACTTAACGATAGAGCCAAAGAACAGCTCCCCTCTGTTTCTGTTTGCTTCCCTGCCAAATAAACAATCCCCTTTCTAGCCTTCTTAAAGTGAATAAAGTGGTGCAAATTCTTTATGCAGTTCTTCCATTACTTACCTAACACAGCAAGTACGAAGTTTAAGATATGATTTCTTTTCTCAGAATCAACATATTCTAACATGTACATGCCAGCATCATTGATCTCCAAGTTAAATATAGTCAAGCACCCATTCTCCTTGTTAAGCAAGCCTTTATTACGGAGAGAAGTAAGATATGTCGGTTCTTTTTGCCCTTCCCATTCAGCCACTTTATCCTTGTTTTTTGTCCAAATAATTTCCCCTATTTTTTTGTCTATTTTTACTGGAAAAGTAAAATTTTCTCCCACGATGCCAAACACGTCCTCACAGTGGATTTGTGCTGCAGGGGAAAAAAAGAAAAGTTACTTAAACAATCGTTTATAATAAACTATTGCTTGACTAATGCTGCATGCACTATCAGATACCTTCAAACTTAGGTTAGAAGCACATCACAATGTTGCAAAGGCAGGCACGTGCCAATTAAGAATTACCCAAACCCAGCCTGTCTGCACAATCACGTAACAGGCGCCGCAAAGGGATCCAGTTTCCATGTTCTGGCCCCAGGTAGAATCATAATCCTCATTTTCTTCCCTATCCTAAGCTCCTCTATCCTCAGCACTTTCCCTCTGTTCACTTGAATTAGGCCTGCTGCCCATGGTCTGGTGAAAAAGATGAAATGAAGAATTGTTGTCACCAGCAAAATTTATCTCAGCATCTTGTTGCAGAATACCCAGACTGAAGCTCCCGCTGAGCAAATAAACTGCAATTTTTCCACCATAAATATCCAGAGAATTAGGAAAAAAGCACACTTCAGACACAAAATTGCTACTTGGTTCAAAGCACCTGCTCTGAAATCATTGGGGATACTAGGGATTTCCTTTGGAAATGTCACTTAAGCAAGTTTATTTCACAGCCAATGTATGTGAAATAGCATCCCAACCTCTGAGATCTAGCAGAGCTGGCAAGCAAGAAACAGGAGCTGTCCAGAAACCTTAACCACTATCAGTTTTGAATCAACCATAGTCTGCTAAAAAAGGTCTAGACATTCAATATAAATAAGCAAACAACAACAAAAAAGAAGAGGGATAAGAGATTTTCTCTAGTTTATATTAAAAACAGCTTCATGTGAGAAAAAAAAAAAAATCTACTGATCTAACAGATGAGACCAAATTCTGCTGTGGGGAAGGGATACTGTAAACCATTAGCATCTCTGTGTCCCCGCTTCAGTCTTTAGCAGTCACGTCCTACTTACGAATATCTCTAAAAAAAAAAAAAAAATACAACAACAAAACCCCACAAGACTACTGCCATCCATGGCAGACACATATGTACACATAGACAAAAACATGTCAATACTGAGTTCAAGTTACACTTTTATTAAGGACTCTATTCTGCTCCATGGTAGCTGGTAACTTTTTACTACTAAGTTGAAGGAAGGGCATGATTAAAATATAAATAAGGTCTCAACAAGATCCCCAATATGCACCATGGAAAACTTCCCTTTAAAGAGTAACTGTGCACAGTGAAAAAGAAATATTTCAGAAGCCTACTCCTCAAGTCAACTGCTCCCAAGTGACAGCTACTATTTTGGGTTTGTTTTGGTTTTGATTTTTTTTTTTTGATTCCTAAATGGCATCAAGTCATGAACCCACCACAATCCCTGTATCATTCTGTGCTTCCCTTGCTTCTCATGTCACCATCATATGAAAATTTACTGCTGTTCATAAATGAATGCAGATGCTACAGCTTTATCACATCAAAACACTTCCCTTCACTGTATATGAGTCCAGAAAAACAAACTATAGCCCATCTTGCTCCACATCCTATCTCCTTTCCATATGAAAGCAGCCAGGAGGTCAGCCAGGCCAGCCATTAAAAAGATTAGGTTCCACACTGGCAGAGGACAATGCTCACCAGCATGCTCAGCGTCCTGATGTTTTCTGCCTGGTGCCACACCATAGAAACAAAGTCTTTCTCAGACAGGAGACCAAAGGCAAGCAGTAGGGAACACACTTCTGTGCGCTTGGGTACAGCACAGAAGGTCTTCTCCATGCCTTCCTTCTCATGGACTATCAAATTTTTTGCAGTTTACCAATGGAAGTACTTTTCTCATGCCATTACAGTTTCTACTTCTTGTCCGCACTTACACTGTGGCCTTTTCCAGACATGGGAACTAGAAAAGTAAACAGGATCAAGAGCTATCACTCCCGCATCTTTTCAACACAACCCACCCGCCTTTCTTTTGTCTCCTATCCTGTTCAGACAGCTGTAAACATCTCACTTGCTCCTGCTGCTCCAGTATGAGCATCTCTTTCCATCCATCTCAATTAACAATTTCCAGAAAAGAACCCAGGAGCTCCAACATTTGCATCTGGAGACCACAAGAAGGCAAGACAAAACACTATTTTGATCTGATGAAGCTTGGAGTCTTGTTAGAGACACTTGTTTCATATGGACAATTTCTAGGACTGCATTTTCCTGAAGAAGTCATCTCTTGCTGCCTAGGGACCTACAGTATTCCTAGCACAGAGAAAAATTCCCCGCTCCACCCACTGTGAAGTTCTACCTCTCAGTAACTTTGGCTCACAAACACAACCAAGCTGTGGTGGCTGGAGGTCACCATGCATAAGCCAAGCCACAGCGACTATTGACAGGAGCAAGGTAGGGTGACTCCGTTTTGGGAGGAAAGCAGCCATTTGCTAGGGGCTAAGAATATGAGCAAGGGCAGCCACCACTGCTCAGCCAGCCACTCATCACTTCCTAAGCCTGGGCTGTGGACACACATAAACTCCCCAATGTCTTTGCTGTCTTTCAGTTAGTTAGAAGAGCTAGGCTGGAGTTACAAGGGGAAGAGTGTTTCTTCTTCAAGCCCAGAAACGAGATTGGAGGACAGCAGAGCTGAAAAGGAAACGCATTTTCCCTCCACAGCTTCTGCTAGGCACGGGGGAGAGCTGCCCTATTCCAGCACTTCTCTTCTCGCTGGCTTTGCAGCAAGGAGCTGAAGAGTTCCTGCCCACAGATACTCAGGGCTCCCAGGAGCAAGGCAGGGGAAAGAATACCCTTTCAGGATAACCATCATCTCCTCCTGTTTAAAACCAGGGATTGGACACTTCTACTTTCCTGCTCTAGTGAAAATCTGAAAAAAACTCTCACTCAATACTGTCAGCTTCCTTTTTCCAAGGAAATTATGAATCATACAGAAATGTTGCATAAGGTCTCCACCACATACCTTTGAGCTTCTAAAGAAAGCATGTTGTCATAGGTTTTCTGAATTTCCAGGGAACCCTTTCCCCTCTTTTCTATGTCATTGAGTATGGAGACAGATTTCCCACTCCACAGCAGTTAACTTCTCTGCTGTGAGTAAAGAGGAAGAAGTAACAGCCAAACACTTTCTCATACATGCTTTTTGGAAGGCTGGAAATAAGAACTAGGTTTCTCTGCTTTCTCCCTCTCTCCTTATTGTAGCCTATTGCGCTAAGGCCTCCAGTAGCCTCTACAGAGACCATCAAACTATCTGCTCCTGCATCTCCTCCGACGCACTCCAAATTCCTTCTTCTGGCATGTCTTTGTGTTCTACCCTTCCAAGCAAATCACATAATTAAAGTGTTACTGATAAAGAGAAGCTAACTTTGTGCGAGAAAGCCTCTTCTGCAAACCCACCACCCTACCTCATCTACACCATCTTCTGTTCCTGCCTCTCCAGCAGACAGATACCTTTGCCTACACAGCTTTCTTGTCCCACCCAGGACTCAGAGCCACAGTCAACCATTTTGCCTACCCCGCATCAGCTGAATCACGAAAACTGCATGGGTGCACAGATTTGTCCTGCAGCAAACAGCAAGCCATGAATCTGAGCCTGGTTTGCAGTACATGGGAACATTTCAAGTTTTCTCATGTTTGACAACTACTCAGCTAATGCATGTAACCTGGAACTCTGTGCTGACCGAATCACATCTCTGAATGCAGAGCTTACACTGCAGCCCATGCAAGACAAGGCACAGTCCTCCACCCACAGAGCAACAGGTCACCCATACAACCTAGTGCGCTATACCAGAGTTTTAATATTCACCTGAATAATTCTGACTCTTTAAGCATTTAAGCAGGCTAAAGGTATCCACATGTTCTGTTCAGACTAAGTGGAATTTAATATTCCATTTACCAGCAATAAATGCTTCAGTACTATATTTGTCTACCTGACTTGATTTTCTTCACTACTTTTCTTGGAGCTGGCTTAGTTATTCCAGAGAACTTCTGTAAGCTAATTCCCTTTTTATTTTTAATGCTAACACTATTATCTTTTTTGGTCTTAAGTACCTATTTGAAATGTATATATGTATGTATTAGGTCTACATAAGCAGTAGTTAGGCTTCCATATTACCACTAGGACATTAACGTTCCACCTGCTGAAGCTGGGTAGAAAAGTCCTTACTGATTGCCTTATAGCAAGGAACTGTCTGCCTCAGCAGCTGGTCTTTTTAAACAGTGGATTTTTGTTCTATGTTTTGTAACTTCCCAACTACCCCTTTTTTAGGCTTTCTTTTTTTTAATTTGTGAATTCCCCCAGCAACTGTAAGCAGCAGAGAATTATGTTCCCTCCTAATTCTCAGAACCACCAGCAGCAGAGAGCCCTGAAATAAATATTCAGTCCAGAAGGACTATCAGAATATTCACAGTTAGTCCCCCTAATTCCCCCAGAGGCCACAAACACAACCCACTTCCCAAACTCCAGCAAGAAAGCACTTAGACACATGTCATGAAAGCATGGACAAAAGCTACAGCCAGGAAAGAGAGACCACAGATGACAGTAAGCTGTAGCAGCATCCCAGGCTGTTGCAAGAGAAAATCAGATTCATGCAGAAATGACCACATGTATCTTACATAGAACATCAAAAGCAGAGTTTTTCATTTGGATACCGCAGCAAGTTCAGAGAGGTATGTGTTGCTACTCCTAGACAATACAGGGCTGCCCGCATTTACAGAGTTCTACACATCAGCAAAGGCAGGACCTAAGGGTGGCCTGCACCAACAAGCCTGGGTCCCTCCCCACCACAAAATCCATACCTTCAGTTACATCCCCCAGCAGGGATCTCACAACAGGCAGCATCTCCATGCAAAGGTTACCCAGTCATTTTAAAACTACTCTGCTGACCAAAAGCGTGGGGATGACCTACCCATTCCTCCCTCTCCTTTGTCTTCATCTGCCCGTTCCCTCCACAAAATCATGCAGAGAGTACAACCCGCTGAAAGTTAACTTGATGCACATCCTCACTCCAACAAAAAGAAAACTACACAAACACAAAAAACCCCAAACCCACACCCTCTCCGCCCTCCCCCCCGGCCCCCCCCAGTAGGATTGCAATGCCCAGATGCGACTTCCAAGTGCTTGCGTGTGGGATGGAGCAGAAACAAGTAAACCGGGGAAGAACACAAATAAAACTGTCCCTTTGGCCAGCAGCACAGGCAGACATAAAGCAGCTACCAGGAAATTATGAGGATTGAGCTGCATCTTAATTCCAACCCATCACACCTACCCACTTCACCGAGGGAGCTTGCCTCTCTCCACTCGGGGTTCACAGCCCTAAACCTTCCTAGGACAGAGGTAAAGCCCTCCGAAACGCTGTCAGAGATGGAGATGCTGCCTTCCTTTTCCCCAGTAACTCACTACTCAAACTACACGTTCAAGACATTTTCCCATGTTAAAAGAGAGAAAACGCACAGTCAACTGAAGAAGAGCCTAAAAACTTATCACCAGCATCCCGGCCAGGCCGGACCCTCTTGGCCCCAGCTGCATTATAATTCCCTTGTGCACACTTGGCACAGCCTGAAGAGGAAGAAGAAAGAGCACACCCCACTGCACAGCACAGGGAACCCTATGGTAGGGTTATGGAAGCCTCGGTCTGTGACTCTCGAAAGGACTTAGTGGATCCCAGCAGAGCTTAGGTACAAACAAGATGCAGAAAAGCATGGCTATGACAAGGGCTAGGCAATCCTGGATATTTCCAGGGAAAGGAGCTGAGGAATGGGGAAAACAGAAGACCAAAACATCAGCTCCGCAGGAATAAGGGTGCCACCACGGTAAGACACCAGCTGACTTTGACACTAGAATTGAGAGGAAGGTGCAAATCTCTGACACTTGTGTAGGTTTACTTCAAAATTTTTTCTTTTGTTTGTTTTACAATAGCCAGAATTTTCAGTTCCCCTGCCCTGTTCCCACTTACATCTCTCTTCCATTTGCTGAATCTCACAGATCTCTCTAGCTCACTCTATCCTGCTTCCTGCCCAAAAGCCTCTTCCACTCCTCTTGTCCTCTGATCACTTGCCCAGTCGTTGCTCTTCCTACTAATTGCCACGGTCACTGGTACCAGGCACTTGTGTACTAGGTCTGCTTGGGATGGAGTTAATTTTCTTTGTAGCAGCCCGTATGGTGCTGTGTTTTAGATCTGTGACCAAAACAGCATTGATAATGCACCAATATTTTCGCTATTACTGAACAGTGCTTGCACAGCATCAAGACCACCTCTCTTTCTCACTCTGCCCCATCCTAGAAGTAACCACTGGGCTATGTTTCCAAGTTGGAGAGGACACTCCTCTCCCTGAATGTAAATGTGTGGGTTCATATTTCTTTTGGAACCTTCTTGATTTGGATGTTTTCTTTTTTTGCCAAAGCATTGCTTTAGGTTAGTTCTAGGTAAGTCTATTAATTTCATACTGAACAAACATTAACAAAAATATTCCATCTCTAGCAAGTCTGCCAGTTCATACACCAGGATAAAGGTATGTGCACAGTGTCACCAGGGTCACACTAAAGGCAGCAGCAAGAGAAAAAGCTTCACAAAGTTACTGGTAGTTTAGCTAGCATAGCATCTCTACCTTTCAAGCACCATGGTACAGGGGCTGACATTGGTTAACCTGCACTCACGCCTCTCTCGTACTTGGGTTATGTTGC
The DNA here is from genome assembly GCA_034008185.1 of Gorsachius magnificus. Taxonomy (NCBI): domain Eukaryota; kingdom Metazoa; phylum Chordata; class Aves; order Pelecaniformes; family Ardeidae; genus Gorsachius; species Gorsachius magnificus. The sequence goes on from CM067081.1 coordinate 129,635,223, forward strand.
CCTCCATTAACAGCCAGGGGGAATTTCTGATGTAACGGCCTAGATACACGCAACACTGTTAGCAAACTTCACCTACTCACAGCTCTCATCACCCCAGATTAAGTGAAGAGTTTTCACTTCTGCTAAGCACACCACAGGCAGTTTGTCATGCTGCTTCTTAGTACCCGTCTAGCAAAAACCTGAATTCACCTCTGTCACTCCTATCGCTTGGATAGTAATGCAGCCTAAGAACCCAAAGATTTTGTCTTTCTACCTCCCAAGCCTCAGTCCCCAGAAATTACTTCCAAGTAGCATTATGACTTTATCAATAATTACTCAGTCACAGTTATTCTGATCATTGATTTAACCCATCTTACTGTAAAACACTATGGAGGAGCAAGACCTTCTCTAGGAGGCAAAGAAAGACTGATCCCTGCCTTACAAGTCTTTCTTATGTGCTGTTCTAGAGCAGGGCAACTTCACCTATTCTGCAGACATCAAAGTCCACTAATAGAGCAGTATTCAAGGGAATTCACCACGTAGAGGAGGAGGTAACTCCTGCAGGACCACAGTTTCCAAATCTCTGTTTGCCGTGAGAGGCACTATATGGGGCAATGGAGGGAAGAGAGTACATAAAATCATACTTGTATGTTCCGTAGTTACAGCATGACATGCTCTGAGTACACAAACTCAGAATAACCTAATTGCTTCAGAAGGGTTTATACAGTACGTTGTTACTGCCTGTACTTTGAGGCAACCTAGATTCAGCTAGTTCTCCTGTCAAAAATGTAACCATCAAAGCCCTTCTTCAGGTCACACATAGGAGCAGGCTGCAATGTGAGAACTCCTATTCTAGAAATCTTGTGCCCCCTGCCCAACTGGTTAGCTCCAGGCAATTAAGCAAACACCTGAGTCCTCTCATGGGGGGTAGGTGTGTGCAGCCATCCCACTCTCCCTCCCCTCCACCTGCTTTTGCCCTCCTGTTTACAGTCTCAGGGCCCTGCTCCATTGGCATGCTCTCTGGTCTGAGACCACAACATTCATTAACTTAATAGGGTTTTTTTGACAAATTACACTGCCATTAATGCAATGAGCTAAATCCAGTGAACGCCCAGGCCAACACGTGGCAGTGTGAGGCAAGGGAGGGAGGGGGGAGAACTGGAAATCCCCCATTTTGGCAATGGTGAGCTATACCGTGTCCTGTAGGATACTGATTATTTTCAATCTCTGGGCTTTGCTTAGGGACAGAGCTGACTTGCATTTAAGCCTATCCCAAACTGCCAGAAAAAAAAGCAGTTCAAATCCTCTGGCTGCTTACTTACTCCAAACACCCAGACAGCACTTCTATGCTGTACTAGCACAGTCTTTATGTAGCTATATGATCAACAGGACTAAGAAAATAATCTGTCTCAGTAACTTTCTTCCTTTAGCCGAGTTCATTTTCAGTCCGATCACCTTCGCAGTTCTGTTTGTAAAGCACAGCACAAATGGATGACATTGGGAGGAACAGTTCTTTTCCTGTGGCAGCACCAGCTTAAATGTACTCCAAACTACATCCTGGGTCTCTTCCAAACCCTTTATCACCCAGATAGCCTACAGCCATACCATGCTGAACATGGCCAATATGGTCTCATGAGACTGTAAACTTATAGGAGGTCCATTTAAAAAAAAAAAAAAAAAAAAGATCTGATCATGTATATGGATTTGGGGTTTTTTGGTTTTTTTACAAACACCTTTAACCACACTGTCAACTCTGAAGATCAAAGGAGTCTGTGCATGTAATCCAGAGATGATCCTGGTTTTCTAAGAGCTAAGACCATTAATCACATTAAGCCAAGAAACTCTCGGTGACATTTTCCACTCTATGTTCATCCCATAGCGTTTAATATCAATGGCAAAAAATTATTTGTTTCTTTTTGTTTAATATAACAGCCACAGCTCTGGAGGCACAAATTTATCAAGAGATTTTAAGCATAGGGCAGAGGATTTCTTTCTTCCTCACCCTGTGAGAAATTCAGAACTTCCTCTGTTTATTCAGGAAGATTCAAGAGTCAGGTAATCGGACAACACAATCAGGTGTCAGCTTCATACAGCCGACAACTAGTAAAGATTTTTCCATCTAAACAATTTAAAACTATGTTTTAATATTTCCATTAGCAACCCACCAAACTAAACATATTCTACAAGCAACCTGAATTTATTTGTTTGGAGTCCAGATTTTCTCCCATTCAACACAACACCTTGTGATGTAGTTCCCATGCTATCTCTCATGGAGTGAAGAGACACAAGAAAAAAAAAAAAAGCGCAACTCTGGTATTTTTATGATCAACGAAAGAGTAGAAAGGAGCATATATTTCTGCGTGTAAAGAAAGGAAGTAAATGTTAAAACAGAAACAAACACAAGCCCAAACCTGCCAAACTGCCTAATGGGAAAGAAAAGCCACATTAAGGTAAGTCTGGTTTCCGTGTTAGTCCCTTTTAAAAGAAGTCAGAAAGAAAACGTGATGGTTGCTAACAAATATCTTTCTGTCAGTCCATGCTCAATATGTGCTAACTTCTGCTCCGTGGTGAGCCAGATTGTCTTCCCTTAAACTCAATTTTCCTGAACGAAGTTGAACTGGGACATGAAGCATTAAGGAACCCAGCAAAATATGCAAGAACTAGAAGGCAGCGATACTGCTTAAAAATGAGTTGATGCTCAGACCACTGCAAGAGTTCCCTGGCTTTCTGTTGAGCCTGACTACAGATGCAGAATGCTTCTAAGTGCTCTAGTTCACTTACCTGGCTTACCTCCCTTACCCCCTCTGCTTCTGAGAGGGGAGGGAAAGTCCTGACTCTGCTGAAGTCACTGGAAGTTTGGCTGCCATCTGTATCATGGCAGAATGTCTCCACCAGCGTGGCTGGCACCACGATTCTCCTGCTGGTGTGGTGGCCAACAATTTACTCCACTCATACAGGGAAGGTGCAAAGATCTCTCTGTGGGTTCCTTCAACAAACTGGGACACAGATACCACACTGACTTTTTTTTTCGCCCAAGTACAATCTCCAGGGTCCCAAAAACGAACACAGTTTTGGCTTGATTTTTCCACCGACTGAAAGACTGTGGTCTTTTTAGGTCTAAAATAAAAGTCCTTCATAGCCTCAGTGAGACCGTCACACTTTAAGCGCTAGACAATCTCGCAAGGTGTTGTGAAAAGCAGTAATCCCTGCATGGTGAGCAGGGATTCTGAAGATGCCAAAGCTACACTACAGCAGCACATCTTCAAGATGGATTATGCTATGTGCTTCTCTCTCCCCCCTCATTTCCAGATGTTCAACGACATGAGACTGGGATAGGTGCAGTGCTTTGAAATTGGGTAGAGAAGCGGGGAGGCTGGGAAGGCTTCAAGGGAGGAAGGCTGATAGAGGATGAGGACCTACCAACAGCATCCTGATGTTTACAGCAGGCATTTGCAAGGCTAGAAACTCACATGCCAAGTCAAACTGCTACTGATTTACTTTATGCACTTAGGCAGATCAGTCTGACTTTTTTTCAGAATATTGATTTTCTCACATGGAAACAACAGATTATTTTACCTTGATAAAATCAACACAAGAACATTTACACATAGGCAACAACACATGTAATAGCAGTAACACAAGCACACAAAGTGTGTGAAATCTTGTTGATTTAGTTTAGTGAACAACAGGAAGGAGTTTGTATTTGTATTCCTGATCTCCTACCCTTATCAACCACTGCAAAATCAAAGTTTTACAGAGAGCTAGTTAATTTCTTCGTTAAAGGATATTATGATACTTGCAGCCACAACTACCCTCTCCAGTTGCCCAATCACCACCGTCTCTCCCTTTCAACTGTACCGTGTTTGGACCCTGGAATCTCATTTCCTGGATAAGTTTACAGCACTTTGACTCAGATGCTTGGACTAGCAGCTGCATGCCAGCTTACGTAATGTAAGGTAATAAAATGCCTTCACACTAAAAGTTACCAGAGGATGCTCAATTAGCCATGCATCGCTAACATGCTTTTGGAACCATCTGCAAGAGCAGTGCAGGCGAGATCAAGTCGCATCTAAGGCTGAACACGGACAGCCTGACTCACACAGGTATGCAGAGTCCTAGCTCTCCACTGGTCCTCCGCAGACACCCAGTCCCAAAGCTCTCTTACAATCTCGGCTGCAGAACAGGATCTTAATTAAACAAAACAAACTGAAGAATTCTGGAATAGTATGGGGGGAAATCACAGGGAGTTGTTCTGAACACTCAGTAGCAGAACCAGCTGCTTAAGCCTTCAGGAAAAGCAAAAGGAGACTGTTCCTTTTTTAGAAAAGGGATGCAACAGGTCCTGTTTTAGGCACATCCAGGAAACTCCCAAAGCAACGGAAAAGCCACTGAGAAATCCCTTAGACTAGAGGAATTATAAGATCGACATACAGCAAGCCACACTGCTTGGCTCATCTAGCAATAGCAGCTCCTTCTGATGACAATGAGAAAGTTCATACACCTGCCTTCAATTTCAAAAATGTTCATAGCCCTACGCAAGAGCTATGGACATGAAGGCTATGCTCCTCTGGCACACAGGGCGGAATTTGGATAAAGAAGGCTTTTGGTTGCTATCTCACCAGAAGTGACTATTAATAACCTACTTATACAAAAAGAGCCCCACCCATTAAAAAAAACACACAAAACTAAACCATGGAGAACTTTTATGATTTTTCCTTGAGCAAGAAGATCAGAATACAAAGTAAGTAGCATTTTCATATACAGGGATGACAAGAATATTTTTACAATAAAAGCTACTTTCCTAAGCTCCTTAATACCTCAGGAACTGGGGACAAACGTGCTTTTGAGAACAGGGCAGAGGCGCTTCCCCCACAGTGCAGAGTAATTTCACTTGTCTAGGAAACTAACTGCACCATAAAAATCACACCCATTTCACACATAACCTTCCCATTTACATAAGTTAAACAGGGCACTAGTATTACCTGTGCCAAGAACGGGGGGGGGGGGGGGGGGGGGCAGATCCTAAACATACTGACAGGTAATACTAAGAAATTCTAGTGTTAAATGCGGGGGGCGAGGGCAGCTATTTGGTTCTGCCCTGGGCAGTGCCTTGCTGCCAGGAGGTGTCTGCAGGGCAGAGCTGGCGAGATGGGGTTCTGTGAGCAGTAAGAGGGAGGAGGTGCAGGGACAGAGATGCAGGTCCCAGGCAGGGATGGCTGCAGGCAGCAGAGGCATGGGCAGGGAGCGAGAGGGAACTACAAACAAGTGCTGAGGGAGGCTGCGATCAGGCAGCTCTCTTTTGCTCCTTTGCTGCCGATGTCCAAAGAAGGGCAAGGCAGCCGGTGAGGGGTCTGGAGCAAAAGTCTGATAGGAGCGGCTGAGGGAACCGGGGTTGTTTAGTCTGGAGAAGAGGAGGCTGAGGGGAGACCTGATCGCCCCCTCTTACAACTGCCTGACAGGAGGCTGTAGCGAGGTGGGGGTCGGCCTCTTCTCCCAAGTAGTAAGTGACAGGACAAGAGAAAATGCCCTCTAGCTGTTAAATTCAGATCACCTTTTAGGGGAAAAAAAAAAAAAGAAAAGTATTTTTTCACTGAAAGGGCTGCCGAGCGCTGGAACCGGCTGCCCGAGTCACCAGCCCCGCGGCGCTGACAAGCGCAGGTGAGGTGCTCAGGGACATGGTTTAGTGGTGGGCTTGGCAGCGCGAGGCGAACGGTTGGACCCGATCAGCCCAAGGGTCTTTTCCAACCTTAAACGGATTCAACGATTTCTTAAGGACAGAAAACAAAACGGCCAGGGACAGCCTTCCCCCCCACACCCGGCACCGCGCCGAGAGCCACCGGCGCGGGGGCCACGCTCCCCAGGCCGGACCCCGCCCCGAACCGCGACTGCGACACCGCCGCCCTCCCTGCACCCCCGCTCCGCACCCCGGGGCGGCACAAGCCCGCCCGGCCGACTGCGGAGGGGCGACCCTCGCAGCGCCGCCGCTATCGCTCCCTCCGCCCCGGTACCGGTGAGGCGAGCCGGGCGGCAGGGAGGGGGAAAATAGCGGGGGGGGGGGGGGAGGGCTCGGGAAGAGTCCCCGCCCGCCTCCCTCACGACTTACCCAGGAAGGAGCCAAGGAACAGGAGCAGCCTCAGCCAAGGCCACAGCCTCATCGCTGCTCTCCCAAGCAGCTCACCCGACCCGCGTCGGAAGAGCAACTGAACGACGACAGCGCCCGGCTCCCGCCTCACCAGGCGCCGCCCTCGGGCGTCCCGCCCCTCCGGGACTTGTAGCCGCGCTTCGGCCCCGGCAGGGCCTGGCGGTGGGCGGGCCCTCCTGGGGCGGGGTTCCTCTGGAAACTTCGGGGCTCCGGGAAGGGGATTTCTGATTTCGCGGCCGCTTCCGGTGTGTTTTGGGTAGGTTGCGGCCGCCAGAAAGGAGCTGGGGTAGGAGGCGTCGCTGCGCAGGGGGTTTTCGGTTCATGGGGCACAGCTCCAGCAGGTGCTCGGGGGCAGAAATTGTCGCGTTGCTCTTCCAGCAGGGAAGTTTCGGCTCTGCTAATTGAAAAGGTGAAATTACATCGGTCGTAATGTGGCGTGGGAGACCCGCGGGTTAGGGGGAGAACACGTTTCAGCGGGCAACACACAGCTCGCCGCCTCCGAAAATGATGGTCATCTAAACCTCGTACTCCCCGGAGCCTGGTGTTTGACGACGCCGCTCCCCAAAATGCCCACCATTTTCTTTGGGGAGACGTGGCGATGTCTCCACTTGAGGGGTGGGCTCGAGGCTAAGCCTGGCGATGCTCACTCGCGTCAGCCAAGGCTGGGTTGGCCGGGGCCCTTCTGCCAAACTGGAGGAACAAAATAAAATAGAAACCAGCTCTGACTTCCCGGGGTTTTCTTCGATACCAGCCCATTCACAAAACTAAAAATTACATTCCCTTTTGTGGATGACTGGCCTCTTGACAGTAGCGTGGTTTTGAGGAAGAAAAGGAAAGTACCAGAGTAGTTTGGGAAGCATGAATTCTCAGCAGCTATTGGAAAAACTGCTACTCTACCAAGTACTCCAGTGGCCAGCTTCCCTCCCACGGCAGTGAGTTGCTGCAAGTGGACATGTCAGCCCCCTTCGCCCGCATCCCACTCGCAGTGCATTACCCTGGCTGGGAAGAATCCAGCTGCAGGCAGGTCCGGCTGCAGACCTCAAAGCACGCTCAGTTCCCTCCCAGGAGCTCAACTGCCAGCCCCGGGGAGGCCAGCACAGCGCAAGTGCTGGATGGGAAGGCTCTCACTGCAAGTTCAGCCCCCATCTGGCTCTCTCCCAGAGTGCTCAGCCCATGTGCTCACTGCCGAGCAATAACAGTATCCCATAGTGGTTCAACACAGTGCCCATAGTGGTTCAGAGAAAGTAAAAAAAAATAAAAAAAAATAATAATCAGCAACCATGGAAATCTCTAAACCAGAAGACCTTCCAAAATCAACACTGAAGGTGTTCCAGTGCTGAGTAGGGTTTTTCCCTCCTAGGAATTGCTGTAAGCTCCCTTACCACTGCAGCATGAGCTAGAGTGACACTTCACATTGGGCAATCCCATCTCATTCAGTTCTTAGAAAATCAGAATACTACTGACCTATTCTCCATAGCTACATTGGAATGTCGTGGCACGTAACTGACTTCCAAATGGAGTCAGGCCCATCCCATAAATTCCTTTTGCTCAGTGACAGAAACCCACAGCAAGCCTTTCTGTCCCTCTGTTCCCTTTTCCCCTCTGTTCTCAATCAAGTGTCAAAGGGAGCTCCCTACCCTATAAAGGCTCCAAGTTGCAGTGTTTACACCAGAAATGTAACATGGTCATCTTCCTGCCATATCCTGGTGGCAGGAGCAGCTGTTCTCTGCTGCTGACTACTCTTCTTGTCAGGTAAAATGTCCTCCCAAGATGTCAGAGGCTTGTGGCTGGGAGGATGCCCCCTCTCACCTTGCACACTACAACTTCCCTGTAGGTATGACATCTTCAGGGCTAGCAGAGAGAAATCTAAAGCGGGGGCTGACATTTTCACTTAGATTATTTTAGGATGGAAGGAACCACAGGAGGGCACCCACATGCATTCAAAGCAGAGCTAAGTTCTTCCTACCGAGCTGCTCCATGTTGTAGAGAATGATTAGGGCTTCCACAGGGCAGAGAAAATGAGAGAGAAACTTGAGCCTGGTGGCAGGAGCCCTCACCTAGGCTCCTCTAGTTTTGGGAGACTACAGGGATACATGGCAAGGATGCATTCTCTCTTCTTGTGCATTTCTATACAGTCATACTAGGTAGAAGGTCCATAAAGTACTCATGAAAGACTCAAGAAAATGACTGGGTTTCCTCCTTTCCCGAGTACCTTATCAGACTTGCCTGTGTTTTCCCTTCCTCAGCTGCCAAGTCAATCTTTAATGTTTTCTTCCTGCTACCTCATAGTTAGGACACTCTTCTGAGAGTCAGGGGATTGAATTGCTTTTTGCTGAGGTGTTAACTAAACTGGGTTCCTCTGTAAGTCCTGTGAACAATAGATGGGAGCCTAGGTGCTTAAAGTAAAGCCATGGTTTCTACTCCATGGGCAAAGGGCAGAAAATATGGGAGCTGTAATACCAAGTATTCCGGCAGTAGGGTGGATCCAGGCCTTAATGTACAGTGAGCTAAGATCTGCATGTGTTTCATGCCCTCCCTCGAATGTAAAGACCACAGGAGTGGTTTTAAATAGTCGTAATTTGCTTAACTCACACTTGGTTTCCCCCAAGGTCCTGCACTGCTACCCCAACTGTGTTGTTTTCAGCATCAATGAACAGTTTTCCAGCCTAAGTGAATTTTCCTTTGATCAGATGTCCACTTGACTAATGGGCATTTGCAGTGATGATATGCCACTGCCAGCTGTTGATTGTGGGTGGGGAGACGACATTCTCAGCCAAGTTGGGCACTTACAGCATTTGCCTGAATGTGCAGACAGCACGATTTTTTTTCCCCCAATTTTTTTTTAATGAAAAGAATTTGTGCAGAAAATCAAATTTGTTTGCTTTCATTATCCCTGACTCAAGTGAATCACACTGTGCTTCGTGATCATACGCTGTAAGGAACCGTTAAATCTAATGTGGTTTGAAAGTCTTTGCAACAGCGTTCCCATTGCCATTATGAACACTCCCACTGGGAAGTAAAGTAAGTGGCAGCAGCACTAAGTTTCTGTACTAATATAACTGTAGTTACTGAGCAATTAAGTTCACAAACAAAAGAAAGAAAACCCTTCAATACCAAAATAGTTTTACTGGTAAAAGCATTTTAAGCACAGAGGAACTGAGTGGCTTTCACTGTTTGCATGAGGGACCACCACAGTGTGCTGATATAATACAAAAAATTCCTGGAATTACTAAATCTGAGATTACAGAAAAAAAAGCTGCTCAGGAAACAGAATTTTCAATTTCAGGAAGTAGGTTTGGTTTTTTTTTTTTTAAAGCATACCAGGATGTTGTTTAACAACTGCAATAGCAGCACAAAACTAAATCAGATCTGCACATCTTGGCCACAGGCTTGTTTTATTCTAAGGCTGTAATACTGGTGCCTGCCTTCTATTGCAGGACATTTCAGAATTTCAGCAGAAGTTGGCCAAGAGTAACAGTTGCATCCTACTACAAAGAATAGAGCTTATTACTGTATTTTAAAATAAAAAAAGTGTAAAGAAGTGGTCAATGGTTAGATGCTCCAATTTGTTTTAGTCTAAGAAATTTGTCATTTTCACAATTAGACTGTTGCTCTGGAGGCTTGTATGGAAATGACACTGCCTATTGGTATGATCGTACAAGTTTATTTCCTTCTTTCCTGATTGCAAAATTTTCCTGTTCAGTGGAATTTGTGGGTGTAGTGAAGGAGTGGGCCTGTTGCCATCTAGGGGCTTTTGTCTCACAGTCCATGAATCAGCCTGAGTCTAGTGCTGGGGTTGGAAAGATGAAGAGTGGGCTGGAAGCCAGGAGTTGGCTGTTTGTATTGCAGCATTCAATCTTGCAAAATTGATTGGGTTGACAAACTCTGTCACAGATTTGAAGGGACACTAAGAACCTACTTCTCTGACAATAAGCCAGCTTGATCGTGGCGCCAAGTATTTTGGGATCAGAATGTATACGTGTCTCTGGGAGGATGCAGATTGGGCAGGGCTTCAGCAACCCTCCAGGCCAGCAAGCTGATGCTACCTAACTTCCCTGTGAGAACTGGAGAAATTTCTCTCAGGAGTGACTTGAAAATAAAAAATATCTTCTGCCTAAAACAGTCTCAAAACCTTTGGCTGGAGCAAACTGGGGTAAGGAGATGACTGCTATTGCCAATAACTGTAAAAGAAAATAGTGTCTGATCTTTTGGAAAAGTATGTAGTCATCTTTCTGATCAGACTGAAGCAATTTCTTCATTTTGTTGTTCAAATAAAGCAGCTGCAGAGTAGTACCTGGACAGGGAACGCTCCTTACACTTCTTACCATTTAAGACAGTCAAGGGCATAGCTGCCTTGTTCTTCTGCAAGGACCAACACGCACCAGTGAGACTTAGGAAACAGGTGTGACCTTACCTGAAAGTCTAACGCAGCCAGGGAGATGGTATCACTACATCATGAGTGTTGAGTGACAGACTCTTAGATATGCCAACCATACCCTGGGCTGCATCAAGAGAAGCGTGACCAGCAGGTCGAGGGAGGTGATTCTGCCCCTCTACTCTGCTCTGGTGAGACCTCACCTAGAGTACTGTGTCCAGCTCTGGAGCCCTCAGCACAAGAAGGACATAGAACTGTTGGAGCGGGTCCAGAGGAGGGCCACAAAAATTATCCAAGGGCTGGAGCACCTCTTCTATGAGGACAGGCTGAGAGAGTTGGGGTTGTTCAGCCTGGAGAAGAGAAGGCTGCAGGGAGACCTGATTGCAGCCTTTCAGTATCTAAAGGGGGCCTATAGGAAAGATGGGGAGAATCTTTTTAGTAGGGCCAGCTGTGACAGGACAAGGGGTAATGGTTTTAAACTAGACCAGGGTAGGTTTAGACTGGATATAAGGAAGAAATTCTTTACAACAAGGGTGATGAAACACTAAAATGGGTTGCCCAGAGAGGTAGTGGAGGCCCCATCCCTGGGAACATTCAAGGACAGGTTGGACGAGGCTCTGAGCAACCTGATCTAGTTAGTGGTGTCCCTGCTCATGGCAGGGTGGTTGGACTAGATGACCTCTAGGGGTCCCTTCCAACCCAAAACATTCTATGATTCTATATGTGTCTGGTTGTGTTCTTATGCTTCTCCATCCGTTACACCAAAGCAGTAAAGTTTCTTATTCAAAGATCTGTTTGCACACTTATGACACTGGTGTATTTCTGACATTATCCTTTTATTGCCTGTAGTATCTGAAACACAGTCTGCAAAGGAAGAGCGTCTTTGCTCTAAGAAATGTATGGTCTGGGTGTATCACAGTAACATGGCCACTGTATGGCCGATACATTTTTAGCCTATCTTTCCCCCCCAGTTTCAGAAGCAATCTGTTGCTTTGCCACTTACAAGAATCTGACCAAAACCAGAAATAGAGGAAAGAGACAGCAGTGCAACAGGAAAATACACAGATGCAAGGCTGATATGAATCTTCCTGGCATGGACTTACTGTGAAGCCTTGTGACATATAAGTATCCCCAGTCAGAATTTGGCAGACAGGTCTAGGTGGCAAGGATAAAGCACTGTAACTCTGTTGCTTGCTGGGACTAGTTTCACTAGCTGATTTCTGAAGTGAGAAGTTTGTCTTGAGGAAAGGGAGGTAGGGAGGAAAGGGGCATCAGCATGTTTTTCAACCAAAATGTCAGGGAAGTTCTTCCCTGACACAGACTTTGGCTAATGGTTAAATAAGAGCAGAGGTGATTGCCCCTGTCCTTTTTTTCCCCAAAAGAGCACAGGCTGGTTGATCATTAACAGTCAAGCTGATCGAGCAACTCACCACGGCTGTTTTTCCCTGTACAATCCTTGTACTTGTAGTGGACTAAAAGGATGATGATTGAGGATCCGAAGAGAAAGATGCTCATTGTTCATGCTGTCTTCTTACTGCTCAGCTCAGCACAAACAGGTAAGAAAAACATGAGTGCCTGGCAAGGGATTGAAGGTTTTACATAGAAGGGTCTGAATTCAATTCTCCCTAAACGACCTGTGTGTCAAGAGGTGCTTGCTATAATCTAGTTAGGTGCCAGGAGAAAGGGTAGCGCAAGAATGGTCCTTTCTTCTCCCACGCTTTAATTCAGTCAGTCTCAGTGATTTAATTCCACTAACCTGATTTAAAAGAATGATCCAGGTTTACCCTGAAGTGTAAGGAAGCAGGAAAGGGACCACTTGACCTCTGGCACCAGCCTCTCCTGCTTTGAAAGCTTAGCAAGTGTAATCTGCAGTAGCTGAGAGAAAATAAACAGACGCCACACTTCCCTTTCTTTCTTTAGTTGTACTGTCAATGAAACTGCTTTTGTGACCACCATTACAGTCCCACATCACCTGCAGCTTCACAGCACTGCACCTCCTGCCTTACCTTTACTCAGGATCCCCCTCATCTTACACCATTTCTGCCATGCACTGTGCTTGCACTGCTAGTTAGGCTGGCTCATGAGCTGTGGTTTTCCCAAACTGATCTCAGAGAACGCCTCTCCCTCTCTTGCCTTCAATACACAGGAAGACCAAAATAAACAGCAGTAAGGGACAGTCACATCCCACAATGTTAAATGAATGTTAAATCACTTCTTTGTGCTGACCCTTAGGCCGTGTTCTGCCTACCTACTGTAAAGTATCTTCTATGGGAACAGCTAGCAGTTAGGAAGCTGGTTGTTTCAATCTTTAAAATTTATTTGATTTTTATTTTATTGTACATGCAGATTTGAGGCTGTTTCACTTCCTCCAGTCCAGAAAAGGAAGGTGCATGCATTGTCATTGCATGCATTGTCATTGCAGCAGGATGCAAACTATGCCAGTTCATAAAGTAACATTTTTTAGGGCAGAAGGGATCATTTAATCAGTTATTTGGCTTCCTGTGCATCACAGGTTAATAAATTTCACCCTCAGTCCTTTAGTAAATCCAACAATTTACCTTCAACAAGCCTTTCAAAATAGCAGCCAGTCCTCTGAAATGACAAAAGAGGAAGAATCCAGCTCTTCTGTGGGTAACCTAGCTACAAATGCTGCTAGCCATCCATCTGCTAAATTTCTAGGCTAGAAAGCAAGCATAAATTTGCTCAGTTTTTTAGTAGCTACAGATTTGAGATTTTTTTTGCCATCTAGAAAATGCCTTCCAGTAGCTGCCTTAGGCCATAAAGTATTTTCATCCAGTAAATGACTCAATCAGGAAATAATCACTGACACATTTTGTCATCAGCATTCTCATATTCTGTCATCAGCATTCTCACATTTATTTCTGGATTTTTGATACACTTGTCAGTCAGTTAGACTTGTATCTTCTACTAAGCTTACCAGAATTTGAATAGAAATATCCCCATTCAGAGGTGACTACCTGTTGGCAACCATTTTTTTAAAGATCTAATAGCCAGCTGATAAATGTACTTAGTTGCTGGCATGTGTGGCCAATTTGGAAAAAAACCCAACCCAACAGACTTGTCATTCACATCTCAATAAAACTCTCAGAAGTCAGAGCTACCATGACATCCACAGTTATCTTCCCCAGCCAGTGCTGCAATTCCATCAAAAGACAGAAACAACTTTATCAGGCAGATAAAGTTTACAGAATAGCCCTATTTTAATTTAATGTTCTTTTTATCAATAGAAGCAAGATTGCTACCTTCATTTTCCTAATGAATTAGAATAATTATTTTATTCCCATTACACAGAAGCAGTCTGAATACACTGTTCACCCCCTCTCAATTGCAGGGAATACAGACAGACTCTCGGGACATCACTGCACTGACTTCCAGACAGCAAATTTCCTACGGGGCAGTAAGCTTAAGGTCCAGTTTCTTCTATTCACCTCTTTAAGCCCCAGCTGTGGCAAGCTGATTTTAGCTGATGATGGCATTAAGAACTCTAGCTTCAACAGCAGCCTGGAAACCAAGATCATAATCCATGGTTTCAGGTGAGAGAAAGAAGAACACTGTTGACTAAGTTTTTACTGGTAAATCAAACACTGCTGGGATATTCCCAAGCACTGGGTGGGGCTGGCACCGAAACCCCTTGCTCCTGTGGCCTTCTTAGTCTCCCCAGCAGCGTGGCTGCATTCAAAATGCCTGCTAAGCACAGAGTCTGGAGTGCTCAGCCCCAAACCAGACCTGGGAATTGTCTGGGAGATGCTTGGTGGGCCAGGGCCAGAGGCATGGAAAATGCTGCTGACAACCCTCATTATAACACAACTTGAAGTCCTTTAGTTTGTGACCAGCTGCCTATTTTGTATGTTCCACATTTTTTTGAGCCTAAAAGAGTTAGGAAATTATAATCTTTCTTTCTCTTTCTTGCTCTCCTAGTCATTCTTTCACTCTCTCCTCTTTTACCTCTTTCCTTTTCTTTCCTTCTTTCAACCTTTTTATTTAAGAAATCTTTTCTTGAAGATTCTTGTCACTTTAAATAGTCTCCTTGGAGCTCATGTCCTGATTTATCAACAGCCTGGATTAGTTACCCATTTAGAAGCCCTGCCAGACACATTATACTTCTAGTCTTGAAATTGTAGGCATTTGAGCTGAGGTGTTGTGGTTTAACCCCAGGTGGCAACTGAGCCCCACCCAGCCACTCACTGCCCTCCCCCCTCCCCCCCCCAGGTGGGACAGGGGAGAGAACTGAATGAGTAAAAGTGAGAAAACTCACTTTTTTTTGGGTTGAGATAAAGACAGTTTAATAGGGAAAGCAAAAGCCACATACACAAGCAAAGCAAGGAATTAATTCGTACCGCCCATGGGCAGGCAGGCATTCAGCCATCTCCAGGAAAGCAGGGCTCCATCACACATAATGACTACTTGGGAAGACAAACACCATCACTCAAATATCCCTCCCTTTCTCCTTCTTCCCCTCGTTTATATACTGAGCATGACATCATATGGTGTGGAATAGCCCTTTGGTCAATTTGGGTCAGCTGTCCCAGCTGTGTCCCCTCCCAATTCTTGTGACCTGACAGAGCACAGGAAGCTGAAAAGTCCTTGACTAGGGTAAGCACTGCTCAGCAACAACTAAAACATCAGTGTGTTAGCAACATTCTTCTCATACTAAATCCAAACCACCGCATTATGCCAGCCACTAGGAAGAAAATTAACTCTGTCCCAGCTGAAACCAGGACATGGGGTTTTTTAAGCTGTCACCATTCTGCAAGCTTATTTTACTGTGCCATTTTTTCAGCCAGGTGTGAGCACATAACATTATATTGTTTTGATGTGCAAAAGCCTGAATAGAAAGTACATAGACGACCAGGATGAAACCACATAAAATGTTTCATGGTCTTTTCAGAAAACCAGCTGTTGCCCTTATATGTGGCATAGCACAGCCCCCACCAGGTCATATTAGGAGAAGTGGGTAGGACAGCCACCTCAGTTTTCCTTGAATTCTTGGGTATAGAATTTCTTTTTTAATTGTCTACAGTTGAGGAAATATAGTAGTGAAAGACTAGGTGATCTGACCAAGAACTTCCTGCCAGTTGGTAGCAGAGCAGGATCCAGATGTTCCCCGTCAGCTCACTCACTCTGGATGGGCTCTGTGGTGGCTAACTGAAGCACCACAGCAAGACAGAGGTCTCAGCCCTGTGAATGTTACCTCATTCATTAAAATATGTGGTTCCCTTCTGAATCAGCCCATTCTGGAAAGTGTTACTACACCACCACAAAGACATGCCAGGTGTGGGTGTCTGGCACCAGAAAAAACTTACAGCAACTGTCTGGCAATCTCTGAGACCTGTGAAGCTCCAGCACCCGTGAACAAGATATTGGCTTGTGCCCTACTTTGGAAGACACCTAACATACTTGTTTCTGGTGACTCCACAGGGCGTTGGGTACCAAACCTTCCTGGATTGAAGGTCTTGTCCATGCCATACTGCACACAAGCCAGGTGAACGTGATTGCAGTAGACTGGGTTTATGGGTCTACAGGAGCCTATCCATCCGCAGTGGAAAATGTCACACAGCTGGCCCTCTCCATCTCACAATTCATCAGCAAGCTCCTGGTAAGCTACTGTGCATTTCCAGTGGGGGGAGAGCATGGCCAAAGAACATCATTCATGCAAACAATCCAGAGAACTGCTCCCAGCCTGCTGCCTTCAGGAGCTGGACAAGCAGGCTCCTTATTCCAGAGTCAGTACTGTGTAGCACTAAAGAGATTTCTTTTTTTCCAATCTCTCAGTCCAGGCTTGAGCATGCCACTGTTTTTTCTTCTTTCTCTTCCTGAGTTTTTACATTTTCTGGAAAAACATCCCAGTTGTCAGTTGCCTCTCCAGCCCAGGACAAACCCAAAGGATACCTTGGGTTTTCTCAGGTCCGTGCTTCACTGGACAGTTGTCATCTTCTGCCTGGAAGTTTTGTCCAGGGAGCTGCAGGGGTGCAATTTGAGGCTATTTTATATTTGCTTTGGGCTTCAGATATACTTCCTATAGCTGGAAATCCCCGGATGTGTCCCAGTTCATTCATGCACAGCACAGCTGAACACAACACTTACACAATGAGGGCGATACAGCTTTGTATTAACCAGCTATGCATAAACTCTCCGTGCAACATTTGCAGTGCAGACCCAGGCTGCACCGCATGGGAGTTCCTGGGCATGCACCACATTGTGCACAGTCACATGTTTCTATCCAAAAATTCGGCAACTCTTGGAGCTGTTGTGTCATTAGAAAGATGGGGATGGGGTGGAGGGGAAGAGAACTGTCACCCCTCATTACTGCTTAGGTCACTAGGACTGAGCTGAACAATGGTCCCACCGCTCATGCCGTGTCTGTGCTGAGCTCTAGTCCAGCTACTTAAGGACTTTTGCTGTCCAGCTTCTCCCGTAACACTACACCACAGAAGACTATATTGTCTTCTTATAAGCCTCAGTACAGATACGGTCTCATACATTTCAAAGTCAGGATTTTTCATCTTGCCCCCACGCTCTTGTACACCATGTGCTCTCCCACTGTATGGTGCTGCATCATGCAGAGCAGTCAGCAGGCAGCTGAATTCCTGTGGATGGGGGTCTAAGCGGCTGTGCTTTACCTGGCAGTTCAGCAAATGGATAAATCCTAAATCTCTGAAAATATAATCTCAAAATACTAATCAGGATATTGGTGCAATGGCGGTATGAAAGTAAAAAAAAAATTTCCTCTGCTTTACTGTAAAAAAGATTATTCACATGGTGAACATGGGTCACTCAGCTGAAAGAGGGAAATTCAGTCTGAAGCAAGCTGTGGAATGAGGAGCTACAGGCTATGTAGTTAATGAACAGGAGCATCTGACCGACCTGGTTAGGGTTGGGTTTGTATATGTGAACCTGAAGAAAGACTCTGAAAAACAGAAAGAGCAATACCCGTCATTCCCACATCTATTTGGCTCTCCACTATACACCTCAAAAGCAATCCTATATTAGAAGAGTTACAGAACTGCTGTGTTGGCTGGGACAGGGTATTTTACCTTTCTGCTACAGAAACATTAATTTGTATTATCATCAATCTGCAGGCCCTGGGAGTCTCAGCGACATCCATCCACATCATTGGGGTGAGCCTCGGTGCACATGTCGGGGGCCTGGTGGGGCAATTCCATGGTGGTCAGCTGGGACGGATAACAGGTATCATAAAACTGAATCTTGTGTCCTCACTTGCTCTTCAAGGAAGAGAATGAAAGAGCAAAGAAGGGGAGTCATCCATGGTTGCCTTTTAATCACATAAGGTCTCATTAGATCCAAGCTTATGGGCTTCTTCCTAACTTCAGAAGAGCCTGACAATGCCTTTCCAGCCATCAGTCCCCTCCACACCGCCAAAGGAATGCATTTGCAAAAGGCTCCTTTTGCCTCTGCTCTGCTCTTCAAATTGGCACCAGCTTAAAAGAATACGAGACCTTGTGACTAATGAAAACCCACAACACCCACATGCTTTGCTTCCACTTTATAGCATGTCTAGCTCTGTAGTTCTTAAAATTAAAGCCTGCAATGCATGTTGTTGGGGGGCGGGTGGCAGCAAGATGGAGCTGTTCTGCAGGAAAGTGTGAGCTGAGAGCCAAGGGGACAGCAATGTAGGCAGGGGCAGTGGCCTCACTGATGAGGGACACAGTCCTACCACATCTGGGCAAGAAGAGCAGAGCAGGTCCAGTGACAGGAACCAGGGTCATCCACAGTCCAGTGATCACCAGGCAGGTCTGTAGTGATGAGGCAAGCCCAAGGTCGAGCCAGGAAGTCAAGTTGGCAAAAGTAGGACCAGCAAGACACGCTGGGCATGGCATCCCTACAACACAGCTCAGGCAAGGACCAAAGGCAAGAGCCTGAGTCAATGTTGGGAGGCCCCAGGTGAGGCTTCTTGCTATTCTCTGCCACAAGTCAGCTGTTTTCACAGTAGGCTGGTCTAAGGCCACCCAGTTGTACCAAATCAGAGCTGACCTTAAACACAGAGAGCCAGACTCCTGGGGGTGAGGAAGAGGTTGCAGTAGGGGAATTACAGAGGAAGATGGTTAGAGGCTGATCATGGCATTTAGAGCTTTTTGGTTCACTCAGGACCTTGTCAGCCTTTAGGTATGGAGTGTGAATAGTGTCACAGAATGATTTAGGTAAGAAGGGACCTTGGAAGGTCTCTAGTCATGATTGTCCGTCCCCCCCTGCCCCCCAAGCACGTCTGCCTTCTAAGTCACATAAGGTCATCTAGAGTCTTGTCAAGTTCTGGGAATCCCCAGGGATGGAAATTCAGGGAAAAAGCCACCAAGAAGGAAGAGACATAAGGACTCAGAAGAGCGACCACAGCTCCCAGTCTGCCTCAGCCCATGCTGGTTTGTCTGAGAGAGGTATCCTCAAGGAGGGTCTCACTGGACAGTCAGCGAGGCAGTCCAGAGAAATGTTGGTTCAGCCTTCACATGTCACAGCTACCCATACTGCATGAACTACAGGCATTTCTTAACAGGAGCTGAGTTGCATGCTGGGCCCTTTTTTAAGCTGTGCATCAAAGTTTATATTGGGAGGGACTTGGAGTAACCAGTCTCCTGCACCAGGATTTTATGATCAGCAATATCTTCAGATGAGCAGAAGCAGACACTTTCCCAGGAAACCATGGTAATTAACTTTAGAGTCCCCTTGATGTTGTCTACATGTAATAAAGCTCTGTAGGTTTATTCCATTAATTTTTTTCTACACTCCTGATTGTCCTATGATTTCATAGGTACACTGGACCCTGCAGGTTCCAGTTCAGATTTAGGAGCATGAAGACAGGTGGAATTAGACCCAAGATCACAGAATCACAGAATCGCAGGGGTTGGAAGGGATCTCTGGAGAGCATCTAGTCCAACCCCCCTGCTAAAGCAGGTTCTCCTAGAGCATGTTACAGAGGACTTCGTCCAGGCGGGCTTTGAATATCTCCAGAGAAGGAGACTCCACAACCCCCCTGGGAAGCCTGTTCCAGTGCTCCGTCACCCTCAAAGTAAAGAAGTTTTTCCTCATATTCAACTGAAACCTCTTATGTTTCAGTTTGTACCCATTACCCCTTGTCCTGTCACTGGACACCACTGCAGAGTCTGGCTCCATCCTCTTGACTTCCATCCTTAAGATATTTGTATGTATTCATGAGGTCCCCTCAGTCTTCTCTTCTTCAGGCTGAACAACCCCAACTCTCTCAGCCTTTCCTCGTAGGGGAGATGCTCCAGTCCCTTAATCATCCTAGTTGCTCTCCTCTGGACTCTTTCTAGGAGTTCCTCACCTTTCTTGAACCGGGGAGTCCAGAACTGGACACAGTACTCCAGGTGGGGTCTCACCAGGGCAGAGTAGAGGGGGAGGATAACATCCCTGGGCCTGCTGGCCACACTCCTCTTAATGCACCCCAGGATGCCATTGGTCTTCTTGGCAACAAGGGCACACTGCTGGCTCATGGTCAGCTTGTCATCCACCAAGATATGTCTGATCTCAGCTCCTGCCTCCTCGCACACATGCATACACGCACAGAAGAATGCAATTCCCAGAGCCATAACTTGGTGAAGTGTTTTCAATCACCGGAAAAGAGCTGTGGAGCAAAACCACAGTGAGTCTTGGAGATCGGAGCAGACTTTTCAGTATCTCTTAAAACCTTTAACTAAAACTTGTTCTGTAGAAGTGGGTGGGGAACCTCTCAGCTTTTTGTATGTGTCAAGATCAAAGAACACGGAAGAAAAATTAAAGCAGTAAATTCTTCTGACCACTTGTCCCATTATTAGCTTTTATTTATATAAAAGGGAAGAATTTTTTTCCCCTTCTTTTCCTTTTCCTCCTTCCCCTCACACCCCACCCCCAAATGCAGACCTGTCTGCTTATTGTTGATACTGCCTTCTCCATAAAGAATTAATGAGATTGAGTCCAAGGCAGTGAAACTGGCCAGCTCTGAGGCTAAGTGGCAAGTGGAACAGAGGTGCTTCTTAAACTATTGTTGTTGCCTGGGAAGTTAAAAAAATCTAGTGAGATTACTTTTGTACAAAAAGTAAACAGTAAAAGCCTCAGCAAGAACAACAACAAAAAAAGATCTTTAACCTGTTCCTTGGTATTGCCAAGGATCATTTTCTGTATTCCTTTGACTCCCCAGAAATTGCTCTAGGAGCAAGTTTTAGGCAAAAACGTAGATGGCTGCTTAAGGACTCGATTTTATTTGTGAGGAGAGGGCTCAGAAGCCTCTTTGATTTAAGGATGTTTGATAGTATCAAATCTTTGTAATGCTTGGATTGGTTAATGCCTGGGATGCTGAATTCATCACCTAACTGATGATCTTCAGTGACATTTCTCAGACTGTAGTGCTAATACAGATGGCAGTACAATTAGGGAAGGTGTTACGAGTTTGATTCTCTTTCACCAAAAATCCAAAAGATGCTCTGCACCCACTCTGTCAGACCTATTTGAAGCTCAGTCATGGCTTTACAGCCTAGAAACTTGAGGTAAAAATCTGCTAGATGGGAGTGGAACAGTGGACAACAAGGTAAGGAAGCTGTAGTGGAAGTTAGCAGGGGCAGAAACCATTCTGGAGCATAATCAGTGTGACCTGGGAATAATTTATCACTTCTGCCTAGCAACATTTTTAAAGTTTTGGATAAAATAACTGGTCCAGAAATAAGAAAGAGAAGGGCTGAAGAGCACTTGTTGAAGCGTTTGATTTTGTTACAGGCCTAGATCCCGCAGGCCCTAAGTACTCCAGAGCCAGCCCTGAGGAACGCCTGGATCCTGGGGATGCCCTCTTTGTGGAAGCCATTCATACCGATGCTGACAGTAAGCTGGCTTCCATCTTCTCCAGCCCATGCTTCTCTTCCTCCTGCTGTCGTTATTGCTAAGGTGTCTGTAGGTCATTGTCCCTTTTTTACCAGATTACCATGAGTTGAGGTTCACTCTGAGGAAGTTTCTTGATGAGATAGGCTTTAATGGTGAATTCATTGGCAAGTATTCATACCCCAGAGCACTTCAAGGAACAGACAAGTAGAGATTAGACAGAGGGCAATCTTCCAGTAAATATTTCTTCCTTAAACTTGCTACTGCAGAGCAAGTTTATGCAGAACCAGCTCAGCATGGCTTTTACCACCTGAAAGGAATTTACTTGTCTAGTCTCACTTTGCTTTTTCCCACCTGACGTAAGAAAGGTGCCACTGCAGGTGCCGATGGAAAGTAACAGGGTCAAACCAACAGCTGGTGCAACAACCGAGTAAGTTTTCTAAAGCACTTAGGGTCTACCTGTGCAGAACATCTGCTGAAGAACAGTGTCATACCTTTGAGCTACACCTCTTGCCTGGAGATCACGAAAATCTCTACCTATGAAGAAGATGAGAACCTGAGGCACAGAGGTGGTGATTAAGCCGCAGTTCCCGGTCATTTTGATGGCAGGGCCTGGAGCACTCTCTGCTCCATGCAGCAAACCCGCACAATGCAAGTGGGTAGGAACATGAAATTTGTCCTTGCTGTCTCCAGCACTGGAGCTGGGTCCAGCGTGACTAATGTGCAACCAATTATTGGGGCCTGTCATACACTATGTATGGTAAAGCCTATAGAAGAGCCAACTGTAAGACTGAAGTGACATGTCATCTCCTTTCAGATTTCGGGATCCAGATTCCTGTAGGCCACATTGATTATTTCGTCAATGGAGGCAAAGATCAGCCAGGATGCCCCCCATTCATCTCTTCAGGTGAGAACACTCTGCAGCCAACCAAGGGGCTTTCATGGCCATTTACCAGCCTGTGAAAATACTGTTTGGCAACCGGCTCCTGCTACAGTCAGGGCAGACATCAAAGTGAGACAACATGTATTTGCAAAGACATATGGCAGCAGAGATTCATGGCCCACATCTCCTCTCAGCAGTACAACAATCAGCTGAAATTAAAATCACACACAGGTCAAGTGTCTCGGCAGCACTGCTGTCAAGAGACATGGTTTTGGTGACACTTCTGTATGAGCCAAAACCCTAGCATCAGTAGAGTTTGTATCAACAAAGAAAACATTTTTTGCTAGAAAGCCTCTTAGGTACTACTAGCAAAAGCTGCTTTTTGGTTTTGTGCTGCAAACTGTGTCTATACTTAGAGAGACAGCTTGTATGATTGCTGCCCTTTCCTTCTAGAGAATAGGACTTTACACTGTAAATAGAATGGATAAATATTCGCATAAGTTCTGGATGAGCTAGCTGCATTGAGGGTCAGGTTACAAGGGACACCTATTGTACCTCAATTCCCATAGCTGGGGTCCCAGTGCAGGTGAGAGTCAAAGCTCTTATACCCCCTTGCAGAGAGCTTGGAGCCTCATTGATGGTATGTTGATGAAGAGATGGCAGCCCTGTGGTCCCCCTCTTCTGAGAGATTCTGTTAGTCTGGGAGATAATGCTTCTAACTTCCTGCATAACTTCTCTTGTGGTGGGATCTGGGCTTGTAGTCACAGAGATCTCTGCAAAATGTTATTGATGGGAAGGGAGTCACTGCAGAATCAGTAGGAGAGTTTCTTGACTCTTCAGTTCCTTGGGAACATGCAAAAAGACTGAAGACAACAGAAAAGCTCACAGCTGCTTTTCTCTGGGTGTATTTTTTCTTGCAGGCTACAAGTACCTGATCTGTGATCACATGAGGGCAGTACATCTCTATGTCAGTGCCTTGAAACATTCCTGTCCGATCATGGCATTCCCCTGTGCAAGTGATCAAGATTTTTTAAATGGCCATTGCCTGGACTGTGTTGATCCCTTCCTGTTCTCCTGTCCCAGAATAGGTACAGTACCAGCATGAGACCTTCCTGGAGCAAATGACAATACATTCCTGCTGGGTGTCAGTGCAGACCACAGTACGCAGTTCAGATTTCTCTGAGCAGGATTTGCTTTGGATCTCTTTGGGGACAGTGAGAAGCTGTTTCGTTTTCAGGCTTGTATAGAGATGCTCTAAAAGCTCATAAATTGATGAGGTAGAACACGAACATCTTGAACATTTCTGATCTTCAAAGATTTCATAGGCCCCACAAATGTGTTGAAAGAGAGTCTCCAGCATCACCTGCCTAAGAAGTGGGCAATTAGCTCAAAAAGTGTCTTGTTTAGAGAAGCAGCTGGACATTTGAGCCCAAGCCTGAAGTCCCATTCTTCTACAAACCACTCACTGTTGCTGTGTCACCTCCTCATAAATTCTTGCCATGGCCACCCCAAAGATTATCTCCCTGGACTGGGAGAAGGTAGTAGTTGCCTTTTCTAGGCTTCTGAAACTGGGCTGTGGCATGAGAAGAGGAAGCTGGTGCTATTTTCAGTCTCCTACCAGAGGAATATAAGATGCTCTCAGATCAGCCACCCCTTCCCCATCTCACCAAGCCACATTGTCAGCTAGTCCGTGATGCAGGCCTCAAGTTATGGTGGTCTTCTCACTTGACCAAGAAATTCAGTTTCCCAGCACCTTGTGTTTGCATTGTCATTTACATCCTCACTAAGTTTCCTGACTTGGTAGTCTTTAGTCTTGCTCATTTTGCACAGATGCAACTGATGATACAGTTTGTTAGCAGAGGAATAAAACAAAGCCACCAAGAGGTACTCTGATGATGAATACCGGGGGTAGCCAGAATAGGTTTTCTGAAGGAATGTTAACCTGTCAAACAGACACCACAAACCTGTACTTGCTCTGATTTGCACTGGTATAAAAAAGGGTCTGTCCTCTGAGACAGCAGAGTTGGGGAGGGTGAGTGGAGGTGAACTGGGACCAATTGTACTTCTGTTCTGGGTCATTCATGGCTTTCACTGCACTGGCTTTATTTCCTCCTGCAGGCCTGCTGGAGCAGGCAGGTGTCAACATGAGAAAGCTGCCAAAGGAAGTGAAAGTTTATTTAATGACCAGTCCCTCAGCCCCATTCTGTGGTAAGTAGCAGTGAGAAAAAATGAGTCAGGAGGGTACTGACCAAATGAGGCAGGTCCTCTGGGGAGGCCAGATAGTTACAACACACCATCCCCATCAGAATCAGCTGCTGTGTCCCAGATGATCCAAGACACAAAGCTGAAGAGCAATAACCCTGCACATCTTCCCTGTAAAGCCCTTTCCAATGGGTTTATTAGTGTGGGCGTAGGCCTGGATTAAGACAGCCAGATGGCTTCAGGACAGAAGTAATGGGTAGTGAAAATGCATGTCTGTTTGCACTGGACAATGCAGACCTGCCCACTGTGCCACGGAGACTGGTTTCTTTCTTATGACTGTGTAATCTTTCTGCTCGTGGGGTCAGGGAATGAATGCTAGAGGCCGCCTTTTGGCAGGGGTAGGTCCAACCGATAGTACCTGCTCTCACTCCCACATACTTTGCCTCTTGCTTAGTCTATCACAGCCTGGTTGAGTTCCACTTGCAGAAGAAAAGAAAGAGAGTCACCAGCATTGAGATCACCTTCTGCAGCAACAGCACCCAGGACACAGCGAAGATCACCATGTGAGTGACAGTACATGCTTCTGGCCTGTTTTATCCCAGCTCCATGTGTAAGGATGTTTATACCAATCCAGGAAAGGCACAACAATAGGGTATCTCCCTGAGTGCAGTCACTGTGTGATGAACCACCACCTTTCTTCTTGAGTCCCTCCACATTTACCCTCAATGCTTTCAAGAATCAGGCATGTGCTACAATTACTCAGTAACCCTGGCTAGGTCCACCTCTTCCCTGAGTGCACAAAGCAGTAGGTATACTCCAGCATCCCCAGGTTTGCATATTTTTGCGTTGCTATGCTGGTTCCTTTTCTACCCCATGCCCTTGCCTGCTGCCAGTTCAAATTGCAATCACTGTCAAATAGTTATTATCTCTACTCTGCCAGGCAGTGATGGCTACAGCAAGACCCCATACACCAGAGGTTCCAGACTGATGGACTTGGTGGCTTAGACATTTCTCTTGATGCCCAACAGGACAGCAGTTGCTAAGTGGAGACAAGTGCATCTCTGCACAGTCAGAAATGTGTTCAGTTGCTTGCTGCCACTGCAGTAATGCAGCAAAGCTCTTGGGCTCCCATTTTAGGGAAAAGTCCAGGGTGCAGGGGATCAAGACCATATGTGTAGACAGACAGATCTCTTTCGAAAGCACCACCCTCCTCCAAACAGTATCTGAATTAAGAACCAGACTCAGGCTCCTGTTCCACAGCCCTTGCCTCAGGGGGATCTCCCCACCACAGAGAAATCCCCCAAAAGACATCTTCCTCACTTCTTCCTACACCTTCCTGCCCGCTGCTGTGGGCTGAGAACTGCAATGTCGACAAGCAGCTATAGCACATGCTGCTGTCTGCCTCAGGAAGCAGGAAAACAGTCTGCTAAAGAGCCCCAGCTGGCTGCCACACAGTCCTTACCGCTAAGCCAAAACATTGTGACCTGAAGCTAACTGTGTTGCTGCTTCGGTCCTGGGCACCAGAAGGTAGAGGTGAGAACCAGGGAAGGGGAAGCCACACTCCAGGGTACTCTCCAGCGTGACATAGCTGCTTGGTCACAGATTTAGAGAAGGCATTGCAATTTGGAGTTTATACTCCAGCCTAGTGGAGCTCAGACTGTTCAACCCCACCCCAGCTTGGAAGCCAAATCTGCCTTTTCTGAAGAAGCAGGAGGGAGGTAAACCATAAACACCCAGGACAAGGCCAGACCCGTGATGTGCTCAGGAAGGCATGCAACACTTCCTTTTGCAATGTCGGACACAGGGTTTGATAGGGGCCCAGCAGGAGGCATGTGAGGACTGGAGAGAAAGGCTGCCTGGGGAAGTGAGACAGGCAAGCAATCCCAAGGCTTTGCCATACCTTCAAGTTATAGCAGGGTAACCTACCCAGAGATACCCTTACCCTGGGAGGACAGCAGCTGTGTTTCATTTAAGTGCCCTCCTAAGAAGCACAAGGCTAAACCAAAAAATTTGCTTACAGCAATAAACCTACAGATTTGAGAATATAAAACTGAAGATACCCCTTTTAATTCACCCTGTAGCCTTTGCTACAGCAAAGAAACTTCCCCTCACTAGGCAAAGCTCAGCCCTCCAGCACAGTCAAGCTCAGAGTGTCAAACGGGCACCTAAACATACATTCTCACATTGCAGTTCAGACCCTGATCAGTCATTGACTTACTTCGGGTGACCTGACATGCGTGTCATCCTGCAGGTCCCCAGAAGCACACAGGGAATTGGGGAGTGTTCAGCCAGTCTCATACCTTCAGCAAGTGACTCGCATGGCTGTGTCTTGCCTCACATTGCCCTTCTCTTCTTCTCTCCCAAACATCAATTCCAATCGCACTCCTTGGGATGCCGTTACCCCACACATTGCTCAGTGTCGCAAGGACAGCCCCCCACCATGGGGCTGACAGAGTAAGGAGCTTGTTACACAAGCACTCTTCCCAGATGCATTGCCATTGCTTACACATCACATGACATCATACCGCACATCCAAGAAAAAATACTTCTGCAGCCAGCCAAGAGTCCTACATCCACCCAAAGTTGTGCGGTGTTAGACCAAATGTCAGTTTCAGGAGTGACTTTCTTCAACCTGCTTAACCTTATTGTGTTCCTCTGTCCTAGGGCAGGGCCCATGGACAATATGCAGTAGAGAGATGGCCTCCCCTCCGTTTTCCATTATTCACCTTTGTAACCACAATTTCATGACGCTTCCTATTTTTGGTAGCTTCAAGCCACACACAGTCATAGTCAGACACAGAAAACATCCAGGATCTACCACTGCAGTTTAAGGGAGGGATGGGATGTACTGGTTTGGGTTGGCCAAGTACTGGTTTGGGTTGGCCACTCTGGCCTAGGAGGATGCTGTCAGCCAGGAGCAACTTAGCAGAATTGCAGGCTCTTCCTGACCCTTTTGTCACCACTTCCCTTTCCCTACCATCACATTTCTGATCAGGCAGTCACCCAGGTGGTTCTGGGATTGCGCTGAGTCAGCTATACACATATTCTTCACAAGCATGAGGAAATTAATGATCTCCATCTCTTAGAGGTGCCAAGTAGATCAAGCATTAAGAAGCCCCACTGAATGGATAGTGGGAGGTGGCCCACCTGCATAAAATGGCTGGGCAGCACCCCTTCGTAGCACACAACCGACTGGGCTCTGGTCATTGGCTGCTTACCCAATCTCTGGCATTTCTCAGTTCATGCTACCTGGGTAAGAGTATAGGGACAGACAAACATCCCTCTATCCAAGCATCCCGCCTTCATCATGGTCAAAAGCAAATACCTAGAGAAGAGTATAGAAAAAGGCAGCATAAGCGTGCAGCAATACTTCCCACAAAGAGTTTCCCAGTGTCTGACTACTTATGTCACAGGGACTTTCAGAGCCAAAGGTGAGATCTTTGTCCTTATTAGCTCCCAATGCTTTTGTCTTCCATGAACTTTTCCAGTCCTCCATGACTTCTACAGTCATGTAAACTTTCTGGCACCCACAGAATCCCACAGCAAGGATTTTAACAGCTTAAAAGGAATGGTACTCTGTGCAGCATGCAATCTTTTTGAGCCTGCCACCTGTTAGCTTTCTTTGATGAGCCCTGAAGTTCCTGCGCTGGAAGAGATGGTGAACAACCGATCCCTATTCGTGCCATTCATTTATCTACCACTTACCTCTTTGTAGCAATCCGAGCAGTGTTTCAATCTATGTGCAAGAAGAGTTGCAAGAAGAGTAGCAAGAAGAGTTGTAATGTGTGACAGAAGGAAGGATATTTACAGAAGTTTTCCTGACTTTAGAGATAAAACATGGAGATAGTACGCCAATAAGACTCTCGTGCAATGCCCTGTTTTGACAGATGAGTCTTCTCACTCCGTTTCAGTATGCGAGGGCTTCATGATAATACCCCAGGTTCCTCCAGCGTTTCAACACATCTGCATACGGCCTGCATCTGCGGGTTGATTGAATGTTCCCTTCTCACATCTCTCACCCTACCTTGCAGACCTAAGCACCAGGAGATGGGCAAACGGCTGCTGGCCCACAGAGTTCCCCTCTGTCAGATAAACAACGTGACACTGAAGTATCTTTCCAAGAATCGATTTTGGAGGAAGGATGAGTCGTTCATCATCGGCAAGTTCTGCGCAGCCCTGCTGCCTCTTGATAGCAAGTAAGTCACAGGAATATCTTACAGGGATCCACCTGAGCCTGTGGATGCAGCCTGTGCTTTGAAACAATGCGTTCTCTCTCCCGTTTAGATAAACATGTAAAGAGATCTCTCCCATCCTTTCTGTGTCCCTATGTAAATAATTTTCCCCCTGTTAGAGAGAAAAACTTCCAAGATAGTTTTCTAGGATCCTTCCTCAGGATAAAAGTGCTGTGGCATGGAAAGAAAACACATCACCTTGAAGATGCTTATGTCATAAACCATGGCAAAAGCTTGTACTAACAAGAATTTGTTCCTTTGGTTCTTGCTTGCTCTCTCCATCGTCCCCCTGTCTACGCTAGGCCCCCATTTGAAACGTGACAGAGACATATTTTTCAGGATGAGACAACAGAAGACCAGCAATACATTTCTGCTTCTTATACTGCACAGGTTTATAAAGCACTAAGGCTAAAGACAACCATTTTTGCATTTTCTGGGCCAGGCATTTTAGAGTATATGCCTTCAGCCATAATTACCTTATCCAGAGTAGAAGCAGCCAAGTCCTTCTCATCCCAAGAGAGATAATGGTCTCCTCCGTAACAGAATATTCTTGCCAGGAGTTTTGCAGGTCCAGAATTGCTGCAGGCAGGGAAAAATAGCTGTGTCTATACTGACACATTAAACTCTGTCCACGTTGCTTCTGAGTTGACTTTTATGCTGGCTGCAGGCTGGAGCAAGCTAATGGGTACTCCGCAGTAGGGAAAAACAGAAGCAGAAAGGAGACTGGGCTCACATTCAAATTCTGTTGTTCTGGGCAGTAAGGACACTCAAGCACAAGGCAGTAAAAATGTATCTAGTAGGCCCAGACAGGGAAAAAAAGAGGCATTCCTACGTAAATAGCAGGCACTCCCTTGAGCATAAGGAATATTTCTTACTAGAGTGCTTCACAGAGCTTTGCAGAGCAAAGCACTCCAAAGTTTGATGGATGTGCAGATATATGGCTTTTTA
Organism: Gorsachius magnificus; assembly: GCA_034008185.1. Taxonomy (NCBI): domain Eukaryota; kingdom Metazoa; phylum Chordata; class Aves; order Pelecaniformes; family Ardeidae; genus Gorsachius; species Gorsachius magnificus. The sequence continues at coordinate 129,664,823 of CM067081.1, forward strand.
CTGCTTATGAATGGGACAGCACAACATGTTGCCCTAAAGGTGCACTAACCTGCACCACTGGAAGCACTGGACTTGGCTGTGGTTCAGGTAGAAAGCTGTGGAGCCGCACAGGTTCACAACTATACCTTTATCCCTAAACCGAGAGCCCTCAGAGCAACAAATGGCGGCGGTGGAAAGGTGAAGGACACAGCCCCATATGCGCCCCCCCAGCCCATTCACCCCAGCCAGGGCACAGCACCCTGCTCATCATACCCCCAGCAAAGCAGCACAAGGTCCATCTGCAGCTTGCTTGACTCTGTGTTAAGATAGCAACCTCTGCCTGTTAATGCACAGCCTGAGTTCCCTGTCCTCTTCCCGCAGCAGGACAATGTCATGCCTGCCCTGGAACCTCACCCTCCCCGGCAACACAGACGTCTCCTACAGGCTGCCCACTGCTTGTGCTTAGCACTGCCTTCGGAGCATGCAGGCATACCCAAAACCAGAAAGGAAGGATCCCTAAACCTAATGCTGCGCTCTGCTCACATATGATACTTCCACCATAAAACTGGATGGGTGTTTTACTCCTGTGTTAGGGACAGGATGTCAAAGAAAAGAAGCATGCGGCAGATCGGTGAGTACAAGGCTGACTGATTACATCAAGACCTCTCAATTAAAAGACTGTATTGGGACTTTTATCTGTACCCAGCTCTAAAAGTGAAACAGGCAAGTCATTTAATCTCAAGGTTCACATCTGTATGAAAGAAGAAGGTAATATCACTCTTCCTTCAACAGGAGTATTGGGATGATTCATTTGTATTTAATATTAAAGTGTCCTGATAACTTCATGTAAAAGACAAGAAATATTATTTTTCTTCATCAAGGGGAAACTGTGTGGTTAAAGTTTGGCATAGGAAAGAGTCATTCTTGGCTAACGCTCCAACGGGAAACTCATTAGTCCTATCTACAAGACACTTTCCAAGTGAGACCCTATTGATTTCATGTTAGTGCTCCTGCTAAATAATCAGAATGAATCTCCTTCCCTGTGACAGGCCTGGAGCAGCTCTTCTGGCTGTTGACTTGTTCTCTCTGAAGCTCACATGAAGTGAAACAGGCACCAGGAGCATGGCAGTGCTCTCACATCCAGTTTTGCACTGCTTTGAACCAGAATAGAAGGTAGTAGGAGGAGAATGGAGCATCATGGCTACAGGGCCACAAATTAGTCCCAGGAACTCAGCACAGACTTTCAGGCCTGGAAAAGTAGCCGACATTTGGAAAGAATTGGTGAAAGTTAATAGTATGAGACGTGTATATAGAAACAGCCCTCACCCATCCACACCTTTTCCACTGCCTTGATGCATATGCAAATTAAAGAGGAGGTCTTACATCACTTCTGCCCACAAACCACATCTTCTGTAGACCATTTTCTCTGGTTCCATGGACTGGCTTCACTGGGTGATAGAGAAGTGCACCAGGAACACCGTGGTCAGCAGAGAGGGACATGCTAAAGCCACTTCTGCTGAGAAGGAGCCTCAGTCATTTGGCATGAGCTGTCACTACTGCTCCACTAGACAGCATCACTGCAGTGTCAGCTCCTGATTTCAGCTCACATCCAAGCTTTTGGTCCCTGCCACATGGCTGTTTGGAAGGACAGCTGACAAACACTATCTCCAGCATATGCTCAGGAGAGGGTTAGAGCTGCGCTCTGACCACCTGACAGAGATCCAGGTTAGCTGGTGCCGTGACTGAAGTGTTTCCAGGAAGCTTCTTGTCAGGCATCTGTGAAGGGCAGTGTGTAATTCAGCCCAACCCAGTCCACTGCTTCAGGGATGTGTATGAAGCGCTGCAACGGACTCAATTTCATTGTGCATTTCAGTTCCTTTGCAGAAGGGACCCCAGCAGCTCTCGTGTTAATTTTCTGGAGATAATTCCTAGCTGTGAAGGGCAACGGGGTCAGGCTGAAGCAAGAATGCAGCAGCAGAGCATGGTGACAAGCATTAGCAGGATGATCCCCAGGCCTAAGGCAGCCCTGTTCTCCTGCCCTGAGGTGATAGCAAAGGCAAGCAGCACAAGGAGCGGCGTACACCATGGATCCCACATACCCGCCACTTCAGAGGCCTCTCCAGACCTCAGCAAGAGTGCCAGATCCCAAGGGCATGGATCTTGCCCAGCCGAGACTTGCAAGACATGCCAAACCGGTCTCTGGGCCATAGTCCCTGCATGAGCAGCGCAAGGCAGGTAGGGCTGCCTCCACTGGCTGGGGCTGACATGGAGCCAGCCCTGCACACAGGATGGCCGTGCCCCTGCCTGTCTGTGCCAAGAGGTGCTGAAGAACGTCCTGCCCTGTGCGTGCTGACGGAGGGAGTGACATTCCTTGCTCTCCCCTGGATATCTGCCCTGGAGATGCTGCTACCCGCACCACCCAGCTTGGTTGCACCAGGCTCTGTGGAACAGAGGATTGCTCCACTGGGACTGCCGCCTCTGATTCCCCGACAGAGGAAATGGCAGGGGAATCTTGTCAGCCTGATGCAACTGAACTTGGAAGAGGCCTTCCATCTCCACACTATTTTCATCTAAGATATTGCACCTCTTCCTAACAGGGGCTGCTCTCCACAGAGGTGTTTTGTACTCACTCATTTCTTCACTTGGTGTGTGCACCCTGAAGGCATCCCCCATTGAGCACAAAATAAATAAATAAAATGAGGGTGCAGGCTCTCCTTCTTGCCTACACCTGCCCCCAGTCCCAATTCCTCCCCTTTCTTATTATAAATTAATCAACTCAAACAACCAATCTTTCACCAGAAGTCAATAACTTCTTTCAGAAGTGCTGCTTATCATAAAAGAGAAATCCTAACTCCTGGAAAAGGAATTTCTGGTCTCACTACAGTGGATGCCCAGTGGGATGCATGATAACAAATCTCCTCTGTGCTCTCTATTACAAGCTCATTACCAAAGCTGTCAGGCAGCCCATTTTTCTCCTCCACCCCGCCCCAAGCCTTGAGATCACCTCAAGCCTTTCAGACCATGTTATCTCCCTCTCCAAACCCTCAAACACCAGTAGTTTCATCTCTGACTTTAATGGGAATCATTAAATCAAAGGGAACACAGATTCTGCAAGTAGGCTGGTATCTTTTGCAGCGATATCAGTGTACCTTGGTATCAGAGCTGCCAACACACCTCAGAGAGGCAGGACTAGAAAACAAACCGGGGAAGCGCACTGGGGCAGGCAGCTCTGGTGAACAACTGTGGGGTGGGAGGTGCCGGAGTGTCACACCGCAGTCTCACGCATGTGCTTCACGTGCTCCCGAGTGTACATGTCTGCAGGCAGACGTCTCAGTGCTTGCTAAAGAGTGTCTCTCTGGTCAGAAACCTATGTGAGTTTATGCTCCCTCGGAGGGGTTCGGGGATCAAAACAGCCTGTTGTTCCCTAGAGTTCAGGGGTCTGAGTGGGAGCCAGAGGGGCTCGTCCTCTGCAGAGAGGGTGGGGGGAACTCCGGAGGTTTCCTGAGGCTGCAGGAGGAAAACGAAAGCAGGGGGGGGGAGAGAGAGAGAGAAAGAGAGCACCATTATTATCTTAGGAATAATCCTTATTTCCAAACTTTTCCAAGACACAAACCTCAAGGAGCCCATTCTGTCACCTGTCCTTCTCCCTTCCCCTCCTAAATTAGCATGCAAAACTATGCAATTGTTCAACATATGATAATTCAGAAAATGGAGTTACCCACCCATCCTGAGGCAACAAATCCAAACCCCTCCAAAGCACCTTCTGTAATACCAGTTAAAATCCCACCGCTCCTTTGATTTTGCTCTCAGAGCAGGTATGAACCAATTCCTACTAACTTCAATACCAAGCTACAGGCCATGAAGCATCCATCCATCTGCCTCACCACCAGACAGAAAGCCAGCCCCCAGATGTAACTGTACAAAACTAAGTAGCAGCAGCTCCACATCTTGCAAGCGCTCAATAGCGACAAGCTAGAGCAAATGCAGTGTGAAAAGGGGAAAAAGCAGGTGGGTTTTGGTTGTTCAAATTTTCATGCAAGGAATAAAGCTTAGTTTGCTATGGAGCATCGAGCTATACAGCAGCACACTGTTAAAGCAAGTTTTGAACAGAACCTTTGAAACTGCCTCTTTCCAACAGGCAGCCTGTAAGTTACTGAAATACCTCTCCTCCTCAGAGAAAGAATGGGCTCATCAGTGGGATTCCATGGTCTGTCTTGCTTGTAAGCAGACTAGAAACTCTTCCAAGGAACTGGATGATAAGACTAGTAGGCTAATATACCTCCCAAGAATATTTTCTTCCGCATGTTGTTTGTGGCACTTTGGGCATTCAAGAATTGCCCTTCTGCACTGTGACATTGCAAGGTGGCCCATGCAGCGACAGAAAATGAAGAGGAACACAATCCACAGAAGCACTTCAGCACAGGGAATTTAGGGAGCTGGAGGGTGATTACCCAGGTTGGAAGCTGCTGGGGAAGGAGATGAGAACACAGACCTGGGGAAAGCCTCAGGAGGGCTCTGATCTCTGGAACCACAGCTATCCTTACTTCAAACAATGCAGGGAATATCACTGCTTAATAAAGATGTTTTCACCACTTCTATGGGAAATGTTATTAAATTGCTTCTCCTGGGCCATGGCAGACCCACTCAGATCATCCACTGAGCTGTGACAAGTACCTGGCCAGACGGGAAAACCACAGTCCCTCTATATCACTAATTTTTGTGGTTAGGCACTCAAGCTGCTGTGGAATACTGTCCAGATGTGACGACTGCTGCTGTGCTGCTGGGACATGATGCGATTAGGATACCCAAGTGGTAAGCAGAGTAAGAGGGAAGCGCTCATTCCACTGTTATGGACACACTAAACAGAGTTTGTGTTTCCTTGTCTAAGCATCTTAGAAAATAAAATACCATGCTAGCTATTGTCTCCAGACTGACAGACACGGAAGATCCTCCTCCTCTCCCACCCCAAATACCAGCCTCTGAAACATTTGGGCTTTTATTGCAGGTCTCTACTGCAAGCGTCAGCACACCTTGATAGCGCCTCATTCACAAGATCTAGAAAGACAAAAGCTCCCAGCCTGTTTTAAAAGAATTGTGTGAAAGAAAGAATAGCTTTGTGATGTGTAGCTGTGTGTTTTCCCAACACACACACACCTCTTGCATGTATGCTTACAGCATTGACTCATTACCAAAAATGAGTAGAAACAATTCAAAAAAAGCTATGGTGTTCCTTGCCTCCTTCCTTTTTTAACTGCATTTAAAATTCTGATTTTATTGAGCTTGATTAACCAGAAGAATTCTGCCAGTGAACCAAGAATGGGTATCCTTCTGCTAAGATGAGAAAATACTAGCAAAGCATAGACAAAGTGACTTCACCACATTTGCAACACTAACTGCATTCATTTTTGATTGCATCTATTCAACAGACATGCCTGACAGTTAGGAGGATGGCTGTCTCATAAATGATTCAGTGTTCCTGCCTCTCCAAGTAAGGACTGAATCACAGAATCACACAGGGAATCACAGAATGGCAAGGGTTGGAAGGGACCTCCGGAGATCATCCAGTCCAACCCCCCTGCTAAAGCAGGTTCTCCTAGAGCATGTTACAGAGGACTTTGTCCAGGCGGGCTTTGAATATCTCCAGAGAAGGAGACTCCACAACCCCCCTGGGCAGCCTGTTCCAGTGCTCTGTCACCCTCAAAGTAAAGAAGTTTTTCCTCATATTCAACTGAAACCTCTTATGTTTCAGTTTGTGCCCGTTGCCCGTTGTCTGTCACTGGGCACCACCGAGAAGAGTCTGGCTCTGTCCTCGTGACATCCACCCTTGAGATATTTGTACATGCCGATTCGATCCCCTCTCAGTCTTCTGCTGAAAAAGCTGCAAATTTGTATCTCCAGCAGTCTATCGGCAAAACCAGAGACTTCACGTTCCTAGGACTTCTAAACTAGAAAACAAATAAGGTGTTTTTTTCTTTTTTTTTCTCTGCCTTTTTTTTTAAAAAAAAAAAAAAAAAAAGACAAACCCTAAGCAAAACTCTTGCTGACTTTTTTCTGATTAAAGCAAACCCAGATGCACTTGCTCCTTCCCTGGCCAGTTTCTTTGTATCCAGAGTTTAAGTTCGGAGGCACGGAAGCAGCACAGGAACAGGCACATTACTCAAAGCAGAACTGTACAAACCAGGAAGATCTTCCCTTTCCATTGTTTTCAAAAACTAAGAACAGCAACTGGATGAAACAGTAAGAAAAGCTTCTTCCACCAGAGGCCTACTGCAAATAGCAAGTGCTGTCTGACCCAGACAGCCTTTTCATTTGGAGCACCTAGGAGGGACAGTCCCCTTGCCGTCACAGCGGTGAGGCTTGTGCACAAGCAGTGCAGGGTAGGGAAGATTATTGCAGACTTGTCAGGGTTCGTGCCAGGACTCAGTGTCCTGCTTCATGCTCCCTGCCAGCCCAAGCATTTGCAGCCCAGAAGCAGGGCACAGGGAAGACCAGGGTATGATGGTGCACCGTGTTCAAGGATGCCTGCTGGAAGGTGGTCTCCCAAGCTGCAGCCCAGCCCCGCACCTTCCTCCCTGCCCACGCAGGCCCAACCGGGACACACACAGCGGTCGCTTCTAGGACAGAAATCCCAGTCCCAGGTTTGGTTTGGCAACTGGATGCCAGAAAGCAGCTATTATGGGGCAGTGGCAGGAATGCTCACTTTGGGGTCTGCAGCTGGTGTGCAGTGGCTGGCTAAAAGTAGCGCAGCGTGGAATTTCTCTCTTGGCCACTTGGATCTGAATTTCAAGAAGAAGCCACCCTCTTGTCTATTTCTGTTCACCTATATTGCTCCTCTGCCCCAATATCCACCAGACCTGGGAATTTTTCCCTTGCTGAGTAAAGAGTTGGCATTTTGGAAGAGAGCATCTCATTCCCACTCACCGGAAAGCAGAGTTTGGGGTGTGTTAAAAGAATGTTTAGCCTGTGTGTCCACCCATGGTCATTGGAGGCAAGAACTATGCCACTCAGGGCAGTCTTTTCAATACCTTACTGATCTGGCTGAGCCAAAGCTCAGCAGCAAAAAGGAGGGCAGAGCAAATGCTGGGATGAGCTGTGATGGGCAGGGGGAGGAAGGACTCTGAGCTTTCTCCCCTGCCCAGACACTTGAAAGGTGTACAGCAACTCCCCTCGATCAATCCGCTGTAAACCCTGGAGCTGTTTCTACCCCTGTCAGCGTCTCCTGGGTTGCCCGCTCTCTCACGTGCCGATGTCTCCCTCTGCTCAATACCAGAGTATCCCCAGGCACAGCTCTACCTCACGGCAAGCCAGATTGAGCCTTGTGAGGTCTCTGCGGGCACTCATGTACCACCTGCCAGCCTGGACACCATTTCAGTTTCAGTTTCTCTGCCTCCCCTGAGGGATGGAAAGAGGACAGGGCAGGGAAGAGCTTCCTATAGCCAGGTTACTGGCCCTCTTCCACCCTGGGGTGCAGCTGATGCCTGGAGTCAAGCCTCCACCCTGCTGCTTTTCCTTAAGAAAAACCACAGAGCTGAAGCCCACCTCCTGGGATTCCTTGGGGCAGCAGGAAAAAAAAAAAAAATTAAAAAATGCTGTGGAGGAGCAAACCCACGGCAAAAGAGGGCGAGAGGCTGGGAGCCGCCGTTATGCCCAGGCAGTTGCATCGCGGGAAGGACTTGCTTCCGCAAGCGGGTACTTACGTGGGGGTCCCACACGGGGTGAGGCGTGCCCGTGCCAGGAGTGCCCTCACTTCATATACTCCCCTTCGCTCACATAGTCCATAAAAGACCCCGGCAACTCAGCAAAATCTTCCAACACAAGACTGGTGGAGTCCTCACCCAGCAGATCACTGTCAGGCCGGGATGCCCAGGGGCGTGGAGCCAGCGGCGGTGGTGGTGGTGGCGGCTGCGGAGGGGGCTCAGAGGCACCAGCCTGGCCAGAGGCAGGTGGTGGCTCCTCACAGTCCTCTGGCTCCCCCTCAGAGGAGGCTGGCCCAAGGACGTGGTAAAGGCTGGGCAAGCGGATGTCGAAGCGAAGGCCAAACTTGGCGAAGAGCTTCTCGTTGAGGGAGTAGAGCTTCTCTGAGATGTCATAGCCCAGGTGGGAGGAGAAGAGCCGGGCAATGTAGCGGTCCTTCCTCAGGAGGAGATACAGCTTCTTCCTCGGCCAGGTGATGAAGCTGCAGTCGGTCTCAGCCGTCAGCGTGACCTGTGGGGCAAGGAGGGAGCAGAGTAAGCCCTACCACCTGCCTTGGGGCTGCGTGCCTCCCTCCAGTGAAGGACCCCTGTCCCTTTGGTGCCTGCTCTACTTGGAGATGGTGAGGCTGGAGAGCCAGCTCACCGAAACCAAATGATCAGATAAATCCTTACCCACCTCTGCTTCCTCTCCTCAAGGAGCCAGGTTTTCCTGTGAAATTATCAGCATGCCCTTGCTTAATGTACCCATATGTCTAGCTACATTTGATCCTCTCACTTTCTGATGATACTCCCTGTTGACACCTGAGCAACGTAGCTGAAATGAGCGGGGTGGCACAGATGGCCTTACCCCTCTACAGAAACGTTATGGAGGGAAGTGTTTCTGTGTGCCCAGCTGGCCCGAGTCACCAGTGGGTAGCCCTGCAGCAGGCTGCCGCCCTGTCCTGCTGCTGGGCCGTACACCCCCTGCTCCAAGAAGTCCCTGGGTATGGGAAGGGCCACCTGGAAGGTTTGCCTGGTCACCCCATGCCAGGGGGACATCCTGTCTCGTCAGGTCTGCCAGGCTCTGTGGGGATGAATGGCCTTGAAGGATGCAGGGCACAGCTCAGCGAGAAAGGAAATAAAAGGGGTTTACTGCGTTTGTGTGTAGGTAGGGAACTCACTTGAGGTTTTATTGGGTTGATTTTAGAGAACACTTTGTTTTGCTTTGGGTTTTTAAAATGCAAACAGAACCATTTTTGCCTCTAGCTGTAAGACCAGACTATTAATAATAAAAAACATTATACAATACATGAGCTTATATTGTAATCATAAATTTAACAATAATAATAAAAGGTAGGAAACACAGGAAGGGTCAAACTGCCTTGGGCCAAAGAAGAACATCCGAGTGTAATGGAGATACCAGCATGTGAACAAGTGCTGGAGCCAAAATATCCCGGGGGCTCCCTTTCACTCTATATCCAGGGGTCTCCTTGGCCAGCAACCATGGCAGAGGGCCACTGGGAAGCTGAACACAGCTTGGCTGCATGTGCGTGTCCTTGGGTTTGATATTTAAAGCCACTGCCATGCAAGCAGCTGCTGTATGAAAAGAAATACAGGAGATAAAACCTGAGAACTTTCCCAGGCCGAGGTGAACGAGAGGAAGGGTCACACGTAAACTGAAATGACCAGAGTCTCATTTTCCTAACCAAATTCTGGCATGGCAATCGAAAGCCTCAGCTTCTCGTGAGGGATTAAGTGAGCTGTAAGAAAACCTGCCTCCTAACCAGAGCAGCAGGACAGATTTCAGTCATGAATCCGCCCGACACAAAAGCTCCGACATCGGCAGAGCCCACAATTCAGTCTTCTGGGGGAAAATGCCAGCCCTGAAACCCAACTCCTTCAGGCACTGGGAGCCAGCAGTCCTGTGGGAAGAAAACAGAGCCAAAACAGAAAGCTCAAGGAAACCGGCTCTCCTTGTAGACTGAGTCATGCTTCTGCCATTTTTCGGTGGGCTCAGGATTGAAACTGCTCAATCCAGAGAGCCATGGGGGAAACTTGGACAAGAAAAACCTTCCATGCCATAGCTAAGCACAGCCGTCAAGAGTAACGGCCTGCCAGCAACATGGACTGGTCAAGACTCACCTGCTGAACCCTTGTCTCACACAGGCTGCTACTTCTCCATGCTCCTCCGTAAGCAGATGTGGGTTTTAGGCATTTCCAGCACGTGGCTGCAGCCTTTCCCCACCTCGGACTCCACCTCCCCATCCTGCTGCCAGGCGCAGCCGACCTCCCTGACCAGCCCTGTCTCGCAGAGCAGGAGAGGGGCCAAGAGCATGGTGCTGGCAGGGCTGGTGCAGCCTGGCACCACCTTGCTCCCGAGCTGTCTCACACACCGCAGATAAAGACACTCGGGAGGCCTGGGAACATTCAGTTCCACAGAAATTAGCTCAGAAAACACTGCAGATGTCTTTGCAGGTTGCATGCCATCCAGATGGCCATTTCCCTACCAGGAGCAGCAGGCAGCCATCGTTCTCCCTGCTTGACTCTTAGGCAAATACAGTCCAGGAGCTAGCAGCAATCAATCTGCTGCCGGATTGAAGCCCTGTGCAAAACATGAGACACCCCCACCCCTAGCACAGCCATGCTGTTGTTTCCCTCTCTACCCCATTATCTTGGCCCGACATCCCTATTTCTACTCACAAGCCACAGCCCTGTGCCACAGTCACACGGTCAGCCACCTCCTGCAACTGTTCCTCTTGCAAGACTGCGATCACTGGTGATGGCATAGCTTTCAGGAGCGACCGCCATGACCCTTTCAGACATGGGCCAAATTCAGACCCAAGGAAATCAGATTTAGAGAGTTGCCCCGGTTTAACAGAGTCTGAACGTGGCTGCCCTCATGAGAAAGCATCATCATTCCCTCATGATTGCCCCACGCTCCCAAGGGATTAGCAAAATCCCTCCTCATATGCCCTAACTGATATATTCTAGACTGACATCCTGACGGGGATCAGCCTGTCCTGGGTTGTGAGTTAAAGGCAGAGAGATGTGGGCTTAAGTAATCTCCTCTAGAAGGAAAGCCAAACAAGTAACTGTGGGGTGTTGACAGCAAGGGCAAAATCCTTTCAGTTGCTGCAAATAAGAATTGGTCTGGCCTCTCGGCGAGGGATTCTTCTGCTCAGAAAGAACCATATTCGGGTGTGAATCATCCTTTCTGCTTCTCCACCCCAAACACATCACCATCAGAAACTTCTGTGAGGAACAAGATATTTATGGATTTACATCACTGCTGCATATTGCCACGGCTGTCATCCCGATGCTGGAACAATGGACACTTCTAGCAGCATGCAGGGCAAATGCATCAATACAGGTACTAGGGAACGCTGTAATGGAAGAGAGCCAGCAATCAGGTACCTCGTCTCCCTGCTAAACTGGAAGGAGCACCACACTCCACCCTTCCTCCTATCAGCTGATAGTAGAAGCATGCATGAAGGTCTTCAGAGGAAGGTAGAAATAAAAGATAACACAGCTGATCACACCATCCCGTGCTGGCTAAACCACAAGGAAGGGGAGGAAAGTATTCCTGGTTAGCTTTGAGCGGCATAGTAAGCCCCCTCCGTCCCCTTCTTAGACATACAACGAAGCAGCAAGGAGCAAAGCTGAGCTGCTGCAGGGCCGCACGGGGTTACCTGGAAAGTTCCTTCCTCAGAAGGTCGCAGCGATTCCCATTCTGGAGAGTCCAGGAACTGGTATGGAAAGACGTAGTGAAGGAATTGTCCATCCTGGCTCACTCGGACCCTGCAGAGAGGATAGGTGAGGCGCACGGGCTTAGGCCGCAAAATAGATGCCACACAAACCTGATCAGCTCACACAAAGTGCAGGCAACCAGTCCCACCAGGAAGGAAAGGACTTCTCATCTCACACCTATCTCATACCCTCTCCAGGGCAGCTGAAGATGCTCCAGTCTATGGGGCTGTCCCTCCTTTCTCTGTGGGAAAGGATATTTGCTGCCACTTCCCCTTATTCCATCTGTTTTCTGTTTCCTGCTACAAAGCCAGCCCTCACAGGTGCAACGCTTGGTCCTAAACCAGGACTTCTCAGCCCTCTTATCAGTAAGACTGATGCTGCTTTTCAGGTACTTCTAAGCCAGCCTGTGGCTCTTTGCACTTGCATCTTCTTCCTGTCCCCAGGGTTGCACGAGGGCATTCCCTGCGTCAATGCTGGGAAGCTGTTACACACAGCACCCCCCAAAATCGCATTGGCCATCGTTCCTGGCACATCACGCTGCAAGCTCATAGTTTGGTGCTGCACGTTACCATTCAATCTCTCTTGGCCTCTCAAGTATCCCTTTCCCCTACTTTCACTACCATTGCCTACCAATGTCAAGGTCGAACCTGCACCCAGCTCTGCCGTGGGAGCAGAGCTGGGAGAGCTGCACAGGTCTGGGGCAATGGCAGGGCACTCTGGAGCTCTACTTGTAGGTCTGCAACACCAGATTTGGGGCCTCTTGCCTCCCTGTCACCATGTTCCCCCATTGTGTGATGCACAAAGAATTAAGTTCTTGGCTTCCAGTCAGCTGGGAGCACTGCCTGAAAGGGTCAGGGATCACAAGGCAGGTTTCCTGATCCAGGCACATTCTGCATTTCCAACCCCTTCTTGTCTTGCTATTGTTCAGTTTAAGGAGGGAGAACTATAATAGTAGCAATGCTCTGCTGGGTCAGCAAGGACTGTAGAAGGCAACAGAGCGGGTACCAGGAAATGCAAATCCAATCCCATTTCCGTGGTGCATCCTATACCAGCCAAGACGCATACTTCCCACTGTGAAAGAGAGCAGAACAACTACCCCACCAGCCCTGTCTTTCTGCCCCTTGCAGCACCTTCATGCCCACAGAGAGGCATCAGGTTATCCATCGCAGGGCAAGACAGCACAGGCTCTTCCCCGCTAACATTATTTGCAGTGACAGTAAACTTCAGAGCAAGCTGCTCAGCACAGATATTTGGTAAGGGGAAAGACACCTAATGGAAATGCACGTACCCAATTTCCTCCCAATGCTTTGCCATTTGGCACTGGTCAGTGGTCCCAGGATGCTCTTAACACATCCTAGAAAAAGGACAAAGACCAAAAAAAAGAAGGACAGCCTTTCTTTACACACCTCCTCACCAGAGAGGATGGACCACAGTAGTAAAACACGAGCCCCAGGTGATGCTGGAATTGTCCTACCAAAGGAAAATCCTTGTGAGACACCTCCGACAGCTCAGCACTGCTCCCATTTACAGGTCCCCTTCCTTTCCCACTCTCACTTGACATTAGTGCCAAGTGCCTGGCAGCAGCTGGGAAGCCAATCTCATTACTATTTTTATGCATTTGGATTTTGCAAATCATTAAAAAGATATGCTCATAAAGGCATGCCGCAGGTTCTTAGGTGAACACATGCCAGCACTTCATCAGCACAGTTCACTCAATAATCAAACCCCCAGTGCAACTATCTAGGGATCCCTGAGGTCCTCCTTGGTGGTTCAGAGGAAGGAACATCACAAATTCATTACAGCACAGGGAAAGAAAGAGGCCTGATAAGGCACGGTCCACCACAGGAGAGCTTGCTCTCTTTTTGACCAAATAACTCTCAAAGTGAAAAATGTAGGAGCCTTGAGGGTTGAGGTGTTGGGAACAGGGGTGGAACCTCTCCCTGAGCACTGCTGGCCAGGGGGAGCAGGTGAACCGAGGACCCAGCGTACTCAGTACGCGGCCATTCACATCACAGCGGTGTGTCTGGTACCCCCAGAGACCACAGGTCCAGACACAATGCCTTCCTGCCGTGAAAAACACAGCTGGTCTGCTCCCATCAGAAGTAAGAACAATTTAAAATGACAGAGAACGGGTTAAGGATCCCCCCCACAGTATCACAGGCAAGGCTGAGCTGGCAGCTTCGCGGCACATGGCTTGATTCTGCAAATTGTTCCCTGAAATACTCTGAGCTAGAAAAATGGAAGAAAAACAACCCCCAAAAGCAAATTACTCCCCTCCCCAACAAACAGATGTGTATCTCAAAGCCCTTCCGGAAGAAGAAAACAATCCTCGCCCCAGTTTCTGCAGAGGGTGAAAACACGACAATAAGCCACAGCGCTTTGCTGTCAGACTTTGTTCAGAAAGAGGAGAGCCTTTACCTGCCAGACAGCAGCAACGAGAGGCGGTCAATGGGCGTCTTGCCCTCCACCGCGTAATTCTGGTCTCTGACTAGCGACTGGACTTGCTCTTCACAGCACTTTACGATTTCTTTGTAGACTTCCAGGGGCACCTGCAAGGGCAGGTACATGGTCTTGTAGAGGAGGTCAAACTCTTCTGGGATGGTGTCTCTGCGGAGCCGGTAAGCCAGGTGAGCCAGCTGAAGCAAGCAGGCGAGGACGAGCAGCATGTTCCAGACGAAGATATCCAGCCCGCAGGCGCTCAGCCAGCCCCACAGAGCATAGCAGAAGTAGCCTGGGGCCAGGAGGCCAAAGATATAGAGGGACCCAAAGATGCCACTTCCCCCCATGTAACCCAGGAGGATGATGCAGCTGGCCAGCTGGTAGGCTGCTCCCTCCATAATGTCCTTCCAGGCATCGCACACTGGAGGCTGGAGAACAGCCTGGTCCCAAGAGAGGCTGCTTGCGCTCATCCTTCCCCACTCCCCACCCTCCCCAGCCGTCCTGCGCTCAAAACGAATTGTCATACACAACGGGTGCTGCAGGGGTCTGAAACCAGAGCTGCTGGGTAGCTGTTGTTGTTCCTCCTCCTCCTCCTCTTGAGCACCGGCCGGTCCCACAGCAGCACGCTTCAGAGTGACATGTTAAAAGTCCCACCGAACGTTTTCGTGCCCGAGAAAATCCCCAAAGGGCTCGTTTCTCCCCTCCGTGGCTCACAAACTGGCAGCTGGCCCCCTCCTTAGCCACAGCAGCAGGAGAAGGAGCTGGCAAATTGGAGGCCAAAATTGCTCAGTGGAAGAAAGAGTAGAGGCCATTAGCTGGGAAACTCGCAGACTGGACAGAGATCTCGTTGCAGTGCCTCTCTCGCCTGCCCAGCACTGGAAATAGCGACCGTGAGAGAGCAGCGGAGGGAGCTGGTGTTGAGCGTGGAATGTGTATCACTTGGCAAGGGAAAGGAGAGAGACCCCAAATGGATAACCATGTTTGGAATTGAAATCCAAGGAGCAAAAGCAGCGAGGAGAACAGAGAGCAGGCACGCACCCGCTACTTAACATAACTCAGGCGCCCAGATAAGCCCGGCGCAGTGCGAGGAAGGGAAAGGAGAGGGGAAAACATCGAGCTTATCGAGGCGAGCTCCAGCCGCACGCAGGGCTCCTCACCGTGCTGCGCTCCTGCAAGAGAATGACTTTCGCCCAGCACAAAAAAGGAAAAAGGTCACCCCCTTCTCCCGCTGTAGCAGTGGCAGGGACTTTGCAAAAGAAGAAAGGCTGGTTCTCCAGAAATGCTTTCCAGGTACTGCAGCACAGTCTCCCCTTGCTCCAGGGAGCTCCATCTCGGGGGGCGTTTTACACCAAGGGGCACAAGGTAAAGCTCTGCACAGGCAGACAGTTGCAAGGGATAAGGCTAGAGTAAATCAGGACCCGGCTTCACCTATCACGAAGAGGAGACTATCCTGCGCAAAACTTTGGGAGCGTAACATTTGGAAGCGTGGTTTGCGGGGAAATCCTAGTTGAGAGAGGATTCTCCCACCCCACAGATACCAGGCTCTGTTGGGAAGCAACCTTGGCAAACGCCATCTCACATTCTTTTTTTTTTTTTTTTTTTTTTTTTTTTTTTTAATAACTATTTGGAACACCCCCAGGCCTTCATTTAGCACAAAGAGGAAAGTGAACACTTTCCACTCAGGTAACTCAGGACACAGGCATGAGAGGGACCCACCACGTTCAGTCCTCCCTGGTCAGCTACAGAAACAATGCATAAACGCGGTTTCTCCCCTGCTTCGAGTAACACGTTCTCAGTCGTACGGGCAGGATCTGCCCCGCTGCCAGGAAGCAGTTACATTTCAGGCATTGACGCAACCCGCACGGTCAGTCAACAGTATGAAGTCAGGCTGCATGGGTCAGTGGAGTAGAGATAGGGTTTCAAGGGTGGTCGTGTTTCAGGCCAAGCTTGCAGCTGCCCTGCCTAACATGCCATTCCCACTGGCACCATTCACTTAAAGACACACCGACCGCCTCTTCTACTAACGGTGCTCTGGAATAACGCTGTCTTACCAGGCGAGGTTGAAGCAAGGCTTTATGGCAACCTTAAAGAATTCATCATGGTCTTGGACAGCACAAGCTATCTCTACAACGATTAGTCCACGCGCCGCACGGAGCGGTGCGACTCCTAAGAGCAGCAAAGGCTGTGCCCTCTTGACAGGTTGCCACGTGGGAAGGAAACAAGACAAATTAAGCTTTGCACAGGGGGCGAGTATGATCTGCTCAGAAAGATGCTTTCAGTTAAGGGTGAAGTGAAACAGGGAACCTTCTCTCCAGCGGTCCCTTATGTATGTGAAGAAATAAATCCTACCAACTGAGGCAGAGCAAGGCTCAGCTGCAGGGGCTATAGGGAAATGAAGAACTTCATTCCTCTTGACCTTCTCTGCAAAGAGGGAAGGATGATCTTATAGCCAAAGCACTACAATAAAAATCTCGGGAGCCAAGTTCTGTTTTTCATGCTATTGCCGTGTACTTGCTAGATGATCCCAACAACAACTCGTCTACCTTTACGTCTTGCAAAGAAAAAAATATAGTATTATGAGGGGCCCTCTTTCCAAGATAATGTGACATTTGATATAATGGGGAGTTGGGATATCAAGATTGGGAACACTACTTTACATAAGATCTGTGAGACAAAACTGAACTGCTATGAATAGCAATGTAGAACTACATTAGAGGAAGCATTCTGAGGAGTGAGTATAGTTCCCATACTACCAGAAAACTTTTAAGGCAACATCAAAGAAAGTGACAAAAACAAACAAACAAACAAACAATTAATTTCACTCCTCAGTTAGGTAAATTCCTGAGCTAGAAAACCCTCTGGAACACAATGTTAATGACTTGTTAGGACAAAGAACTTCTGACATCTTCCAGAGGACGGACAGCGGCATCGCAGTGCCGCCAGAGGCGTGCGCTGGGGTCGCAGTGCCGCGGGTGAGGACGGCCCATTGCGACTTCCCTGCGGAAGGGAGACAGGAAGCTTTAAACCCACAGCAATCACAGCACAAAGCTCTCCTTAGAAGCCATACAACTTTTCTGCTGGGGCTGAACGTGACGTTGCTGAAAGAACGGTACAGCCTTTTTAAAAGGTAGATCTCTGAGCACACACTAGAGATTAATTTAGATGTTTTCAGGCTCTGTTTTTTAAGAACAAAGATTTGGAAAGTGGTTGAACTACCGAGGCTCAAATCTGCCTTCCTCCCTTAAGAGTACCGTGGCACTTCACAGCACTTTCGGTTTTCTACCCAGCAAGAGTTCAAAAAGCTCTTGATTTTCGAAAGAGAAATTTTATTTTCACGCCTTGCCTTGAACTAGAACACATGCCTTCCATCCAGGGAAGCCGGGGTTCCTCTGAGGTGAGCGTTCAAAAGCTGATACCGATTCAAGGGGAAAGGCACACAGGTATTAAGGCAGATACCGAGGCCCAAACCAATTTGGCACGAGGAGAGCAAGTGCATATAAAACAACCGAGCAGCATTAAGACTCTTCCCTGGGAGAAGGCACGTAGGCATTACGACAAAATGAGTCTGTGAAAGAAGAAAAATAGATGTGTCAAGCTTTTCAGCACTGAAACTGGCAGTGTGTAAACAGGTACTCCACCGATTTCCCCACTTGGATTCAACCAGTAGCACTTAATAGGCTACGTGATGATGCAATCCAGGTGCAGCCCACGCTATGTTTGGCAAATAACTCCTCTGTCCTCAAGAGCGGCACCGCACTGAGAGATTACCAGTCCCAAATCTCACAGCAACTGAACGACTGGCTCTTTTGCCCATCCTCAGGAAGCCTACAGGTTCGCTACTGATCCCATAAGCTGAGAGCTCATCCAGTCACCTGTGGCAAGGACACCAAGACCTCAGTGGCTTCAAGTCAGAGAGGGCCCAATCAGGGATCTTTTCGATTTATTATATAGTGCATCACTGGCATTAGTCTGCAAAATTGTTACTTACAGACTAATAAACACTGTAGCTCCAAAATATCCACTTGGTGTTTCAAGTCACATTTGATTTACAATTGTCAGGAAAGGTCTAAAGCCTTTTCACCGGGCAAGCTGATGGTGAATCACAAAGGGACAAAGACGGCACGTACTGTATTTATTTGTAGTGCTCTGCATTTTAGTCAAGTTTCTTGCTACTGCCACGCTTCACACCCCCACAGGTACCACCGAACACCCCATGCAAGGCAGCCTCTGTCACCGGCTCCATCCCTAAGTAGTAACGCAGTGCCAGTAACTCCTGCCCCCCCGAATCAAGCCCTGAATCCACTCCACAGGAATCCTGTAGCAACAAACGAAGCCGCTCAGCAGGAATCGTGATTTGACTACAAGGTTTTTCTGTTGTTTTAAGGCTAGAGCTGTCCACAATCCTTTCTGTACCTGCTGCACACAAGTATCGCAGCATCCCACTCACCATCTCCCTTCCAAAAAAACTTCTGAAGTATCCACTGCGCTTTTACCTTCACGCAGGCCTGGATGTCCCATTTCTTAAGCTTATAGAATTTGTGTAAAATTGTATGGGGATCCATTTTTTCTTTTCTTGCCCTGAATTAAATAGCACTCCATTCTCACTTGACCACTGCCGACCCCTGCCGTGGTCTTTACTCTCTGGCACCATTTCCACAGCTTACCCAGACCGGGCATGCTACCACAAAGCTGATGCCAGTCCACCTTTTAACATTCTCTTCAGTTCAAGCTCTGACTCGCAATGCATTGATTCAATAATAAATGACCTTATTCAAGTTTCTACCCCAAGACAATAATAAACAGCCAAGAGGAGCACCAGGTCCTGCTCCCCAGCCAGCTACAGCACCCCACAGGCAGCTTTGAATGCTTTTTGCCAGAACTACACCCACGTCCCTTTTCTTAGGCTGGACAGGAGAGCAGACAAGCAGCATAGAGCTAAGCCTCACAGCCCGGCTCGCCCCGTGAAAGCATTTTAAAGAACATTTCTGCAGACTCCAGAAACTTCGTGAAACATTCCCAGAAGCAGAGTCTAAACTCTCCTCACACCACCTGTGAGTCTTGGCAGAGATGGTACCAGGCGTCACATACTCAACATCGACAGCCTGCCCCTTGCTAGCTCAGAATACACGGGGCCCCACAGGCAGAGAAATGATCATGACCGCACCCATCCCTCCAAGGAGATCAAAGCCAAGAGAAGAATTGAGCCAAAGCACAGATTTCACATCTTTAATTTCTAAAAACTCAGCAGGAAGAGAGGAAGTAATCGGTGATGCCATCTTAAGCAAAGTCAACTCACCAGAAGAACAATGTTAGGGTTGCACAGCAACATAGTATGAAACCAAAAAAGTCCCACACACATAACAAACTACCCACTGCGCTTTTTTTGCTCTAGATTAAGAAGGAATCAAAGGCCACAACCACCTTCCCACTGTCATGTCACAGGGCTGAGAAAAAAAACCAGAGAACAAAAGCCCATGCACACCTAGCACAACACGAACACAACAAAAACTGGGCTTAAAAAAAGTCCGATAGGGAAAGTACTTCATTCTTCATTGTAAAGTATGAAGCTTGAATCCTAGTGTAAAGCTATTAAAAAAAAAAAGTTGAAAGAATTCTCAGAGGGAAAAGCAAATCTAGTTTTGACTCTAAGGAAAGTTCAATTCATAAGGCCTTGGCTGCCTTTGTACAAACATAGTTACACGTATCGTCACAAACGGCACAAGCTTCGGCACAACTTTGCTGAAAGCAGTAACAGGGCAGCGTTACTAGCACCATTTCTCAGTTTGCATCAGTGGGAAAACCCACCAAAGGCCCATCTGTTCAACCACACCACCAGAGCAATCCTTCTTCTCACGTCAATGAGTAAGCAGGTTTTTCTCATCCTCTCCATTCCTATAGCACAGTGTTTTTAATGAGGAGGGCACTGCCATTTCTTTACTTAAAGAGAAGTCAGGAACACTGGTCATTTTCAGAGTTTTATTAAGAGGAAAAAATATATTTTGTATAGCAGCAGTCAAGAGCTAATAGTGGAAAAGCCATAGACCTGATGCACAATCTATCATTAGAGACTCTTTATAAATAGATTCTTTTTTTGTATTTGTTCTCTGAAGTAACTTGCAGAAATAATTTATTTTGCAGCTTTCCAGAAGACAGTCACACCACAGTCATCATCTAAAAGAGAGAGGAAAGACAGCTTCACAAAACATGGATTTCCACTGGATATTGAGGGACAGTTCAATAACCAACAAAAACCAAAGAAACCCCCAACACACCAGCAACAAACCCACAAACCCCAGCACCCACCCCACCCTACCGTTAGAAATCTAAGTTGAAGTTCAGATCTGTAAGAAGAGAAGAGATGCAGAACCACACCCTGCTGCCGAAGAGCTACTCACACAGGCTGCATGCTGCCAGAAGGCTTCACCACCCTCACAAGGACAGCAGTACTTAGTCTAGTGCTGGTGAGGATGACTTTGCCATCCCTCTCATAAGGAGGACGCCTTTGCCATCATGAACAGCACTTCCCGTGGCACCAGCTGAGATGCCAGGGCGCTTCAGAGGCAGAGGTCCTGAGGGCTATACTCACCATGTTCACAGTCCTGCTCTCATCTCACTCATATCTTGAAGCCCAGAGCTCTCATACACTCTTTGTGAGCTTCAATTAGGTGCCCACATTTTTCTTCCCCCTTCTCGATAATGCTGCAAAACAAAAAGATTTCTGAGGTTCAACAACAAAGCGTTTGCTATTAGTCAAAGCCACAGAACTGACAAGCTGTTGGGGACAATCAAAAATCCCTGTTAGGCTCCAGAGATCTTTTTGCCTATCCTGTCCAGGATAGCACTGTTTTCGAAAGTATACTATCTCAAAAAGGTGGCCGAGTCTGGAGCTGCGCGCTTAAAACTTTGATGAAACACGTAACAGAATTTCCTATTAACAGGCCAGTGTCTATTCTGGGCAAGTCTAGACAGGGATTTGTTATACAACACAAGGCTGTCGCACCACTTCATCAAGTACGGTGATCTCAACAGCAACCAGTTTCAAATCATTCAGTGCGGAAGCAACAAAATTTCTCCAGTAAGAGAATACAGAACAAGCTGACCACTAAATGTTTTAGTCCAGCTTCATTTGGTATTTAAGGAAACTGAAGCAAAAACCCCCATGTCTGGCTACTCTTAAAAAAACATGATTAACCACATATAGTAACTTTTGATGCCACTCATCCATCCAAGTGTCTAATACATATTCAAATAGTGGTAAGAGCCTACTGTCGTTGGTATATCACGTACACCGCAAAAGCGGTTCCAGACTTGCTCTTTGATTGACTGGCAGAGCACTTCCTGTCCCCAGAAGTGGGGATTCCACCGCTCTGCAGTGAGCAGCTCACAGGCCTGACCAGCCCTCACCTGCCACGTTATCCTGTTCTTGCTGCCAAAGGAAGAAACTACCAAATCGTGAATAACTAGAATATCTTCTTTTCTCTTAATCATTTAAGTTTTATTACAGTATGTATGGACAGGTTGGCTGGCCACCCAGGGCAACTCCAGCTGACCCGGGACTTGCATCCTACCAGCCTTTTCTTAGAGGGCCCTGAAATCACCTTCACTCTACCACATAACTAGACTTTAACCACAGCCCTAGCTTTAGCAAAAATACAGTGTTCAGTATTATGTCACGTACTGAGCAACATTTCTACCATTTGTCAGGTAAAAAAGGACAGTTTCATCACCAGACTAAAGTAATTTACTGTCATAGACAAAGGAATTCTATTTTGGCGGTGCATTTCATGCTATTTGATAGGTCCTAACATTGTGACTAAGCCTATAATTACAGATGCAGCTATATACATCATTGTCAAATTTTGCACCTCTGTGAGAAATGTCATCCCCTGAGACCTAAAAGCC
This sequence comes from Gorsachius magnificus, assembly GCA_034008185.1. NCBI lineage: Eukaryota > Metazoa > Chordata > Aves > Pelecaniformes > Ardeidae > Gorsachius > Gorsachius magnificus. The sequence continues at coordinate 129,686,563 of CM067081.1, forward strand.
GAAGTATTTTGTTTTATTTAAGAGAGAACAGCATTTATAATGAATTAATAAATATATTACTACCTGCTGGTACTTGTTGCTTCAGTCAACAGTAGTGAAGATTTGTAAGCAGCATTAAAATCTAATCTCAAAAACCTGCTTTAGACTAGGGCTATGAGATATTAATCTCTTCGTTTCTGATTTACACTTTTAAAATGTTTTCTCCTCCTCCTCCTCCACACTCCTCTCCCTCCTCCCTCTCTCCCCCCTCTTGGGGCGGGGAGGGCTCCCAAAGTCACCCCGGCACGCTGGCAGGGGCAGACACTCCTAGAAGGTAGCAAAGAGCGGGGCAACCGAGGGAAATCCACCCGGCCAGGACGCAAGCGGGCAGAGGACTGGTGAAAACGCCCCAGCAGCGGGACAACGGGCCCAGCCTGCGGAGGGGAATTCCCGCTTCGGGGAGTTCGGGCCCACCGGAAGCCACACACACACACACACACACACCCCCCACACACACCCCCACACACAGACACACACACACAGACACACACACACAGACACACACACACAGACACACACACACAGACACACACACACAGACACCCACACACCCCCAGGGGGCGGGAGCCCTCACCAAGCGTCCCGCGCTTTCTTGGTCTCGGGGCAGGCGCAGCAGGCCTTCAGCGGCTTCTTCTCTTCCCGCGCCTCCCCCGCGCCCTTGGAGTCGCAGCTGGCGGCGGCAACCGTCGACATGGCGGGCGGCTCCCCGGCAGCCACGCGCCTGCTGGGGAGAACGGGGCGGGAGCGGCCGGTAGCGGGCGCCCCCCGCCCCCGCGCGAGCCAGCCCCGCCTCCGGCGCGCACCGCTACCTGCCTGCCCGGCGAGAGAACGGAGAGACCTTGAGGCGGCCGGCGGCCTTGAGAGCCCTGTCGGTTCCGCGTACCCTTGGCCCCGCCACTCGCCCCGCCTGCGCCGGCGGCCCGCGGCGCGCTGGGAGCCCCCCCGGGGGGGGGCGCAGCGCCTCCCCTTCCCTCAGCAGACGGGGTGGGCCGTTGTCCCAGCGCGAGCGTGGGGGGGTTATAACACAGACGGACACCCCCTCCCCGTCCTGTAACAATCAATCAGCGTGTCCAAAGAGGCCATTTTCCAGGATCGCTCGATACTTCACGAGCCAGAAAGAAAAAGTGAGGGAGCGGGCAGGAGGGTAAAAAATGGCGTCGGCAACCAACGTGGTCTTCGCAAGAGCAGCAGCTGACAGGATGTCGGTTCTGCCAGAGCCAGGCTTCCGTAACCAGGAAGTTTTAGCCAGCTATTTATCGAACATGGACAAAATTACACGTTCCTTTTCCGGGTTAAGTAAAGCTGGCCCCTCCACCTTGGCAAAGACAGGTGGTTAATGTCTTTAGCAGGTAAATTTAGTGTGACATGATACCGAGCCCTTGGGTCCCAACGTACTACCACACCCTGCCTATCCACCTTTCGCCCAAGCTTTTGTTGCCACCGGCACCATGCAGGCAGTCCAGCTCCCGCCTTAGATAAAAAAAATCAATTTAGTTACAGCCAATCAGTGACACAATTACAAAGTTAATGGCCGATTCGATAGACGATGGGCTAGAGTCCTAGTTCTTTCAATCCCAGCAGGCTCTTCCCATGCGCTCTCCTCAGATAGTCAGTCAGTCCTGACACGGTGGATTCTTGTCTGGGACCTTCGGATGGCAGGTCAGCATTGGAGCCCAGGGTAATGTTGATGGCAACGGTAGAAAGGGGGCTGTAGCCCCTGTTGGTGAGAGTTCCCTCTCCATTTTGCCCTCAGCCCCTCCCCTGGCACAGGCTGATAGTACTGCCTCTGAGACTTGGAGAGGTGTGAACATTAGGCTAGACATTAGGAAAAACTTCTTCACCAAAAGGGTTGTCAGGCTCTGGAATGGGCTGCCCAGGGAGGTGGTCGAGTCCCCATCCCTGGAGGTATTTAAAAGACGGGTAGATGAGGTGCTTAGGGACATGGTTTAGTGGTGGGATGGCAGGGTTAGGTTAAAGGTTGGACTCGATGATCTTAAAGGTCTTTTCCAATCAAAGTGATTCTATGATCATACACGTCTGGAAATGTCCGTGTGAGGGTGAGTCAAAGCCTGACAACCTCACCCTCCAAGACTGTCAGACTGCACCCAACTATTACCCGTAAGCATAGGGGCTGGGCAACGAGTTGATTCTGCCTCGATGCCACACATTTGTTTCACTATTTTAAATACTATTGAATGGTCAGTGAAATCCATCAATAGGGAGGAAGGAACTATAACTCCCAGACTGGGGCAGAGGTCCACTTAGTTACCCTGAAGGGCATCCAGCAGGACCACGAAGAGGTGGGACCTCCGCAGCTAAGCCCGGTCAGTAACTATGATCCCATCTTAAGAGAGTCATAGTTACTCCCACCATAGCTACTCCCGCCAGCTCTTTTTTCCTACTCAGTGGGGAAAATGGGGGCTCAGTTCTTTATCGCAGTCGTGCACAGAAAACGAGATCCGTGGGAGTGAAGAACACATGGCTGTGCAGGTACTGCATGTACAAGCATAGCTGTCATCACTGGCAACGTGAAATGTTGCCGTTTCGTGGCTGGGGGCCAGCCTGGCCGGTCCCTGCCATGGGTGATAAGGGAAATAATAGAGAGCTGCTTTTCCTTTGTAGTCTGCCCCAGACCGGGCATCAGCAGCCACTCTTGCCTTCCAGGTCTCTGCCATATACAAAACCAGCCTAGCTATTTTGCCACAGTCTGTCAGCTCCCGAAGGCAACCGCGTGCTACACTTGTGCCTGCAACCAGCCCTGGTGATGACAGCGTTACAGTTGCACGTGTACAGACTGGCAGGCACGCTGTAGAGCAAAGGGACGCCCCCACACAGGTAGTGGGGGAATGGCTGCACATCAGCGGATGTGACACTGCTGAGAGCTTGGAAGGGGAAAAGAAGACTATGCCCACTGGGATGCAGCTGCTGTGCCTTTTAATGGGGCATAGCAAGAGTCAGAGAAGAACTGGCAACTTATAGCTGGTACTAAGAGGGTGCAAAATTACAGGAACACTGACAAGAACATTTGGAGGGACAGAAACCCTGCAGTTTAGGTATTTAATTAATTTCTGGCTTTCAGGATTATTTTTTTACCCTTGGGGCAGATTATCCCATACTTGTCCATCACAGAGGTATTTAATTTGCTCCGTGATGAGGAGTGAATAGCAGTAGCTCCCATAAAACAGGTTACATGCTCCCAGTCTCAACAAAACTTAGGAGCTCAAGATATCTGCTAGGGATCTGAACACTCCAGTCAGGTAAAAGACTGAAAAGGGTCCTGGCTCTACACAAGCCATGAAATACTAAGCAGCCCCATTTTTTCAAGACCCTGGACAAGTCCAAGAGAATTATTTCATTATTTTCAGTATTTACCCTTCCAATAAGCCAAGACAGGAGTAAGATCATTCTCCATTGAGCGATTTTGCTCTTCTGTTTCTCTGGATCACCAAGGTGAATGCCAACATCACTGACTTGTGCTACCTGAACGAGTAAATGCTAGGAGAGGATTCTTTTTTGATCCCCTCACTCTCACAAAGAGAGATGAGAAGTCGAACCTAGCTCTTTTCCAGAAGTCCAAAGCAGCACATTTTCATCGCATGGGTAGATGAGGCTCGCCTGTGTTCACCATCGAGGCACCTCTGTGGCACCCTGACAACGTGACTCCTTGAAACGCAGGTTCCTGAGGAGATTGCCTATGAAATGGTGTCACGTAACACTCACTCACCTCACCTACTTAACTATCCATGAATCCCAGTGGCCTGTCCTTAGCTATCCCATTTGGGTGGGGAGGTTGTTCAGACTGACCTACGCCCACGCAGCCTCCTGGTTCAGCACACACACATTGTGACGCTGTGCAGCCGGGCACCGTGAACTGGAAGATGCACAGGATGCATACATTGACCAGAACACGCTTTTCCCAAATGCACACAAACATGCTGCAAGATAGAGCTGAGACTCAAACGCCTATCGAAAGCATGCATCAGCTGTCCAAAGCAGTGCCTTTTTTAACATATTAAGCATGTTTTTCTTTCGAATTAGCTAGCTTTGTCTTTTCTTCCTAAAGCTTTATCTGCTGGCCACTATCCAAAGGCCTAGGTAGAGGTGTGATAGCAACACAAACTCTGAGGGAAAGTCTGTGGTAAAAAAAAAGTCAACGGGGGTTTCCCAAGTCTGCAAGTGAACGGCATCTTTTCTTTAACAATATCTTTTATTTAAAAAAAAAAAAAAATTGCGTGAGATTGATTTGGCCTGTAGAAGCCAGGAAAAGACCAAATAAAACACATTTTATATTCTTGCCAGAGTTACAGAATAACACGGGCAGAGGGAGGTTAAAATGTAGCCATCTTGGGAGAAGGCTTCGAAGGAGTCTGCACAAAGATAGGGTCTGTGGAGACTAAACATCTCTGCAAGCAGTACTTCATTTTTACTCTAGCAGCTTTCCAAGTAGATTAAGGAGGAGCACTGCTATTTTGGCCATGCTGCCTGTGTGGTAATAGTTTGTAACAGAATCACCCTGGAAAAAGGAATCACTTCTTGGTGGGATGAAGGGGCAGGGGCTGGGAGGGAGGAGAAGGAAAGGAATTGCCATTAAAGTGCAGTTAACATGTTTTCATACTGATTGCACCAACTTGGAGTACAGTGCAGAGGGAAGATCACAGCCTTTTCTCTTCTGACACTACATTGCACATAAGGATTGATCGTTAGCTTGCTGCTTTTCGTTTTCCCTTTGTCCTCTGCCTGCTGCTGACAGTGGCAGAAGAATTATATTAAAGAGTACGTGTCAGGATGAACAGATTTATCTATCAGTCAAAGAGGAATCACTAAGGGCAGGCTACTGAGCTGAGACTGCTGGAGAATTGTCAGATCCAGTACCCAGGGAAGGAGATTCAGTGAAAATCTCAGAGTCTCTGAAAGAGATAATGAAGAGAGACCCTCCCTCAATCTACCACATCACTTGGCAGCCTGGTGCCACATGTGAGAGTACAAGGACTACAGATAGCGCTGGACATTTACAGCTCTGCGTTTAGAGGAGTAATGGGTGAAACAGGGGGAGACTGCCCAGTTGCCACAGGGTTCCAAATCATTTTCACTGTACAGCCCTTTATCAGAATTAAAGAACATATAGCAGTGACTCATGATGTGTAAACATCACAGGCACTGCTGTTGGCTTCTTCTTTCTTCAGTTTCAGCCCATGGAAAGCATGGTTGTCCAAAAAAAAGAAGTACTCGTCTGTTAGAGAAATTCAAATGGACAGACTTTTCAAGGAACCTCAAAAATATATTTACATTCATTGCTACTGTTAGGTAGGGTAAGCCCCTATCAATGTCAGTTGAAAGCAGCAGTCTGGGGTAGTTCAGGGTTTTCCAGATTTCTCACACTTCTGATATACACAATAGAAGGTAAATTTAGCTGTGGAAAATCTGTGTGGTGAAACAGAGCTGAAGGTATTTTGATATTTTGCATGTAGTGCCTATTCTGGGAACCACTAATCCTTTACCATCTTGAAAAAAGAAACCAATTTAATATTGGTCTAGAGAAACATTTTTGTCTTTGACTTAGTGTAAACATGAGACAGCCACTGCTCTAGCAGCCCAGTCAACCATACGCTGTGTCTGATTGTCAAAGAAGTTGGCTGTGGTTTTGGTAAACGCTTAGCTATGCATGGGGGAAAAAAAAGGAGTTCAAACCTCTGAGCAATATGACTTGTCAGGGCCCTGTTGCCTATTATATTAACTGCCCAAGTACAAGATGGAGTTTCTCTTTTTGATCCGAGTTGCAGACCTGAAACTACCACATACTATCAGCTCAGCAGTGTGACCCGGGAGAGAAGGAATGCTGGGATAGAAGGACCTTTGCTCTGGTCTAGTACAGTGGATTAATTACATCCCCTCTAAGCTTCAAACTCCATCTTTAGGTGGAACCACTTTAGGCAAGTGGCTCACAGGGCTAAAAGCACCTCAAGAAGTGATGCACCAGTCCCTTCCCAGGCTGAAGAGGCAAATCCCCGTGTTTCAGGACTACAGCATGAATTCTGTATGCAGGCACGCTGTACCACAGGACTGAACCATCCCCTCCTGGGAGATCACCTCAAAAGGCTGTATGGATAGAATATCCTTCCACATCGGCAAGCAAGCCCGTAAACAAGAGTAGAATCATGACTAGTTTTAAGGCATTTCTGTTTCTTTGAATGCCCTACAAGTTAGTACTGCAACAGATCATCTCTTGCCAGAAGTTCAGCCAAGTCTTCAGAGCATCAGAGGCTGGAGGTGGAAGGCAGTTCACAAGATTGCAGTCACTTTCCACTTTAGAACCAGAACTGCTGCCTCCCACATTGCAGGACTCGGCCCCCAGCATCCCAGAAATTCTGGGGTCTCATGCTGGGACCAGGACTCTGTGGCCTAACCCTCCACAGTAAAGAAGATAGTGGCCCTCCTGCAACAACAGGCAGAACAGAAACTCTTGTCCCAATCAAAATTTGCAGTAAAATGAATTTCAAGAATTGCCACCACTGCTTGCTTTTGCCAAGAAACCAACGTTTTTATACTACAGTCGAGAGACAGTTTCCAGCAATGAATGACTTTTCCAGTGAAATCTGGATGTTCATGCAGGGTGGGAGGGGAGACATCAGTGCTTGTTTTTGGTATAAACTTAAAGGATCTTAACGTGCTCACAGTTTTTTTCTGCACATCTCTCCCCAGTTTGTGCTAAGATTATGACTATCATCACTTTCATGCTACGCCTCTTCTTTTCACTGCCCGATGAAAGCATATCCAAACATATTAGTAAAGATTATGAATTTGCCAAGCATGCAACACTGCAAAAGCCAGATCAGCAAATGCAGTGTGCAATCTCCCTGGTAACATGGCAAAAGAAAGAAGCTAGCATTTGGTACCGTGCCACAAAGTGACCTGACTCTTCCACATGCACTGGAGGCAAGAACGACTGAGCCTCTGGCAACATGGCAGCTCTTCCACACTGCAGATGTGCAGCAGCTGACGTTGGATGCACATTTCAAGCCTGGTCAGGCTTACTTGGTCAGTGCTTGCTGGGATGCCTGATCAGCTGCTCTCTTTTGTGTAGGGAACACCCATGAAAATCCAAGCATTCTGGAATAGATCCCATTGCACAGACTCCTGGGAAGGAAAGGCCAGGTGTTTGCACTCAAATGGCTGCATTTGCTACAACAAAAGAGCGTGGCTGAAGAAGACAAGTGTGTATTTTCTGACAGTCACTATGCTTGGTAAGTCAGAAAATCCTAACCTGTATTTGGAAAATAACATCACTAATCCTCCAAAAGACATGACTCTGCAAAGGTCTGTCCCTCCACTGCAGTCAGACCCTCTGTTTTCAGTTAAAAATCAGAAAAAAATAGGCCAGGTTTAAAAGTGTTTATGCGTGATGGAGATACATACTAGTCTCTCAGGGGGAATCCTCAGATACGTTTTTTTTCCTCCACTTCAGAGTTGACCAAGACAGCTGCCTATATAGTTCTTTCCAAACAGGAAACCTCTTTCATTCTCACTTCTCATGACTTCAAAGAGTAAGGCTTTCAAACTTCTGCATAACCCCTGCATGAATTGTCAGAACTGATCAGAATGTGACCCCAAGCAGTCAGACAGCTGAGCCACTGTTAAGACATAGCACCACATGTGTGCATGGATGATCTCCAATTAGTCACCCCACAAAATTCAAATGCTTCCTAAGATCTGTGTTTACGCATTACAGCAAATCTCATTCAGAACCCAAGTCCACTTGCCTGAGTATTGAAGAAAAAAATGCCTTACTGTAGTTCCATTAAATGCTCTGTAATACCAACTTCCAGCCTTGATCGGTTCTGCTACAAACCAGGCAGTGTTTCTGAACAACTCCAACTAATGATGTTAAGCTGTTGAGAAGCAGCAATACAGTAGGTCCACTTCTTTTCCACTGCGCACATTCCAATCGTCCTTTTTTTCCCCTAAGTGTTGCTGCTATTAAGAATTTTATTCTGCTTGGTGGCATGCCACTTTGATGTCTGTGTCAGTGGCAAATCTGGCTTGATTGAATCTATTCAAGTCTCTCTTGATCATGTTTTATGAAATGTGAAGCTCCACTGTAGCAAACAGTTTAACATTCACAACAAACTGCAGGAGCTAACTGGAAGCCTGAAAGGAATCATTAGTATTTACAAATACATGAGTCATTCAGTTTTTGAGATGTCACTGATTGCAGCTGCGTACTACTATGTACTCACATCCCAGCATCTCACTGCTTTTAAATACTGCATCAAGACATATGCTGTACAGTGCTGCAAGCTGCTTGTAAAGAGCCTGCAACATTACACATCTTCTGAATCCATTTAGAATCCCCACAGCTGTTACTCTCAAAGTTACAGAATAATGTAGAAAATTCAGTTGCTCTTAAGCCGTTTCTTTCAAATCAGTGGTCAAGCTGGACTTCGACTTTCATCACTTAATTCTCTTGCACTTGTGTTCTTATGCTTTTCTTATTGTTGATGCAGGAGAAGAAGTGAGTCCAGTGAGCCTTATTGGTACTTTTTGAAAGATCTTTAGAATCCTTATTCCCACCAAGAATCAATTGGACTTGACTATCAGGTGCTTAAGGGTCAGATTTGAAGAAGCATTATGGCATCTCCATATGCAGGTGGAGGGATTCTCAAGAGGGCCTATTTACATTGACATCTTCCTAAATATATTATGTAGCTGGACTACAATTATTTTTTAAAAAGTAATGTGAAAACACAAGTCATCTACGTGGCAGAAAATTTCATCTCAACTTTCAGCTCAAGCTCATATGCTGACCATTTTGCCCTGTTTTTCAATATGCTGTGCAGTATTTTCTCCAAGTACTGAGTGTCTTGGGTCAGTACTTACTCTGTGTAACAAACACTAAATTTTACTCAATGTGTCCTGTCTGGACTGGCACATCATTAACTTTGACAACTCCAGCTCCTTATTTAAAATCCAGAATGGATTCTTCTAGGTCTGATTCTCCTTGGGGTGCATCCAAAGACTTCCTTGGGATCAAAGAGGGGATGCTTCTAGATCAGCACATGAGATGCTGAGTTCCTATCACCAGTGATGTGCTCTAGATCCTGTACTGTGTCCTGTTCAGTCTCCACTGTTTGAGACTGGGAGGTGATGCGGGAAGGGCTATGTGGGTGCAGGCAAAGGCAGAGGGGAAAGATAGGGGAACTTTCAAGACTGGAGAGAGCACAGGCTTTGTTTTCTTACAGGAGGGAAGCTATAGTTATGCATCCTTCCCCAATCCTTGAAAGGGCTCTGTTCAGCCCCCACCCAATTCTAGCTTTTTATCTTCCAGGGCCTGAGTGTCCTGTCACTGTTGTCTCACCCTTTTATTTCTGGTAGGCCTCCCCTGCACCCTTGGATGTGTGCTAGCCCTCAGCTGACCTCCGTCCAGTGACTGCAATTAAAGGATGATTAGTAAATACTTTTTGGAAAGGTTTAATAGACAGGATTAAGATCATGTTGCACTAATTGTTTAAGAGGAAATAAGAGTGCAGTCTATGGAAGAGTTATACTCTATTATAATAACAAGCTGAAATGAGACTCCATAGCACTTCTGTCCAGCTATTTAATTTCCATGGAGAGAGTGGCTAAAATGGTCACGGAAAATTAAGAGTCCCTGATGCTCCCCCTTCAGATCTGGCGAGCACAAACATTCACTCCCTGAAAAAGTTTTCCAACTAGTTGGAAGCCAGACTTGACGAGGCACCCTGGCAAACAACAGAGAAAGAGCAAGGAGAGCAGAAATGCTGCAGAGGTCAGCAAGGTACTCCATTGTGTAGTTTTTGACATGTCAGATAAATACATGTGATATATGTCCATCTGATTCGTGTTAATATGGAACAATGCTAGGGCCCCATGATGACATACCCTTCTATAACCACAAGCCTAAGAAAAGCAGAGAGGTTAATGTATATAGTTCTTGCCTTGCACCCCCCCCAGCCGCCTCCTCACAGGGGAGGGGGGGCTGGCTGGGCACCGAGGCGGCATCGGCCCCCCAACCGCCTCCTCACGGGGGAGGGGGGGCCGGGCGAGGTCGCCTGCCGGGCCTTTCAGCATAACAGGTTAAACCGGTTTTTGTTACTAACCAAAACAAAAAGAAGTTTAAGGCACGCCTGTTCCTGGGGGCTATATAAACCAGAAATAAGAACTGTATCACGTGCGTCTTGGTAGAGCAGAGGCTCCCGGCGCACCCAGCGCACCTAGCGCTGTTTGCTTGCCTTTATTCGTTTAATAAATTGTTAATTTTGATTGAAATCCTATTTGGGACTCAGTCATTTATCACATACATACTATGTGTCTCCCTGTCTGCTGAGCTGTTGAGCTACCCTGTGCTACTGTGGGCTTTAGGACAAACCATCCATCAAGCAGCCAGTAAAAATCAAGCTACTGACTCCTGAGCTTCTGGGTAGAGAGATCCCCTTGGTTCTCTCTACCGCCTGAAGGGAGGCTAAAGGGTTAACAAAAGGACCTTTGTGAAGCCAACTGTAGATCCATCTTAAATTGCTAGCATTGTGTTTTAGGTTAACTTACTAATCATATGAAGTAAACTATAGATAAGAAACTAACACTGTAGGGAATGTGGAAGAGGAGCATTAGTAGGAGATGGCCCATCTTTGTTACAGGCCTTGGAAGGCACCTAGGAGAACAAAGCGTCTGGCACTTTGTCGATATGAGGATAGCCAAGGATGGGGAGCCGGTTGGTACCAGCTGTGTTGTTCTGACAGTGGAATAAGGGGGGTGGAAGCTGGAGTTCACCAAAAGGACAAGGTGAAGAAGAGGAGTGGATGAAGTAAACGACCCCTGAAGACCACCGACTCAAATCACTGAGCATGCACAGGTGGGAGGGACTTATGGAAATGACCTCTTGAAACTAATTTTAATACGAAGTGAGGACAGGTTATGCCTATGTTTAGGTGTATTGGGAAACTTCATGTATATGTAACACTTTGCTACATATAAACAGGGCAAGCTGCCGTGTTGCAGTGCGCATGACTTTGGTGGGACTACCTCCTTTGCTGCCCAATGCTGAATAAACATACCTACTTTACAATCTTACAGATTGTGGAGTCTGTTTCTGCACGTCACTGCCCTTTGCATTCTTAGGGAGTCACCACCCCTCTTAGTCATGCTGGCCCCCTGGCTAGTCTGGGGGAGAGCAGTCGGGAAGCATGATCGGTGGGCCAGGCCGGGATGGTCATTGCCAGTGACAGCACCCTCGCTGAATCCCTACAGGCTGAAAAGGTAGCACCAGTCAAGTGTTGGGGAGATCAGTACTTCAGTAGAGCCTCTCCTCAGGCTTGGCTGAGTAAAACAGGGCAATTCGCATCTATCCCATCCAGACCATTAACAGGCTCCAAATGGTTTTCAGGATTGCCCTTTAAAGAAAGAACTGTCCTCTCTCAGCTTAGCATGGAGCTGACAGAAACAGTTATCACCAGAACCAGAACTCAGTGGTGACTTGAACTCCTGCCACTCTCTGAAATATCTCCCATCCCTCCTGAAGCTCCTTCTAGTTACAGCTGCCTCTTGCCTGTCTTCCCCTCCCTCCCTGCACTTGGACTCCATTTTTGCAGTCAGTGGGTTTTCTCTCTCCCCCCCAGCTCAACAGGCAGTTACCAGCAAATACAGTTGTTAATTTATTTACTTTTTAAATAGACAAACAGATGATAAGGCTGGAGCCAAACCATCATGAAAAGCAGATACAGAATCTGATCACAACTCAGTTATTAGCACATTCCTCATGCAGGTCTCCAGAAGCAAGAAGTAGTTGAATTGCTTTGAAGATGCAAGCTCATCCCAACATCCAGAAATATGGGATGAAATCCTGTCTGTTAAGTCAATGTAATATTCCCGTTCTATCAAATCATTCCTCCGGTTGTTCTCTCCTGACTAGGATGTAGCATCTCCTCTGCTGATTTAAGCACTGATTGGGGCAGCAAGGAACAGAGAGAATCTAAAGTTTAATTTTGAAAAGAAATGTCTTAACACACTGGAACGCGAAAGCTGCAAGCTAACATGTTGGCATTGTCATTTATTCCTCTGAGTATTGCATGGGAGGAGTGAGAACACTAGGAATTCACTAGTGCCTTAAGGAGTTCAATCCAAGATCCTTTTCCTACTGAGGTGAGACAACAATGTTCCTGCCTTCAGCCCAGCAAATAATCCAAATGTCATCCCTGTTCATTAAGAATCTCATCCAAAGCTGACCTAAGTGAAGTTAAGTAAATGGATGTCCTTCAGAGGATGCCTGCAGTATTGGCAAACTTAGATTTTTGTCACAAGTTGGACTTCTCTAAACCATGGGCTGGAAATGTCCTAAATTCTGCCTTCCTTTTTTTTTAAAGTGCTGATCAAGCCCATTACACAAGTCTTTTAGCAGGCTTTGAAGTGAATCTTTTAACTGTGATCACAAAGTACTACTACTTCATTTTCTTTGAACTTTGACTTTTTAGGTTATCCTCATCTGTAGATTGCTTTTAGTACAGGAAATGTGCCAACAGTCATACTAAGAAAAGAAAAGCAAGACAAAACAGGTCACCTATAAAGACTTTCATCTGTTTTTTCCACTTCAGTAGTTGTATCTCAAGATGCCTGTCTTAGCAGAGCTCTTAGTAAAAACAGCACAAAGGAACAAAATATTTCACCGTGGCGACACTCCATTTACCGCAATCAGTAGTCCAAGGCCATTTTTACAAAAGATGTCACGAGTTACAAGTGAGGTATTCCACAATGGATATAATGCCTTACTATAGCCAAAAGCCATCAGAGAGACAAGGCCCAGATCCACAAACCATCAGATTTCACAGCATCTGGCTTCTTACATCTTTTTGAGACTTACCTCTGCTTCCTGCCAGGAATAGTGACCGTATCTTCCTCCTCCTCCTCTTTTCCTCACTCTCCTTCACCATCTCTTCTGATGGGCTGGGAGGAAGGGCCCCTTCTCCTGGATTAAAAGCCTAGCCACCACATTGACTGCAGCCTTGTGCTGCTGCTTTCCTGCTCCTTCTGAATCACGCACCTGGAAAGAGGTGTTTATTATAAAGTTAGCAAACCACGTGGAGATTGGAGAGGGAATGGAAATGAGGGCTTACACCTTGGATGGGTCAAAGGGCCAAATTCATTTTATATCATTTCACATTTAATAGAAGCAGTGAAGTGGCACCACCCGGGTTAGGAGACTGTGCTGGACCATAACATGGAGAAATTGTGACATCCTGTGGCAAGAATGGGAAATGGAGCTCTAACGGGTACTAATTTTAAATAATGACTTTAATTTTGGCATTTCCTGACATCAAAGCCTCAGCAGTGCTTTTAATGCTATAATTTGTTGCTTGTAACTTGGGTTTTTTTAATAACTAGAAAAAAGCTGCCACGAAGCATCACATGCACCCAGCACCACAACAATGCTGTCATTGGACAACTGCTAACAAACAGAGCAGAAGAGGGCCACCTACGCAATTAGGCTTAAAGCCAGACGGATGACATCTTCTCAGGGGTTTCACAGATCCTCATGGATTGCAGGGGAGAAGAAGAAACACAGGTCCCTCACAGGCTTTGGAGGGCAGAAGGAAGACAGAGTAGAGAGACGCATCATCTGTTTAGCTCAACTTCTTTGCCTCCCCCCCCAGTCCTGCCCTTCCACACCCTTCCCCACTTTTTCAGCTCCTCATCCAGGTCTTCCATTTTCTTCTCCAGACCGCTTCAGTTCCACTCTACTGGCTGCTCACCCTGCCTCTCCCTCCTCCCCCTGCACACTGGTTCTCTACCACCCTGCTCTCCTACTAATTTTTCTTTGCTCAGCCAGCCAAGTTTCTCCTCTGAAACCACAACCAATCCTCTTCTCTTTGTCCAGCTACTATTCTGCTCTCAGCTAATACCTAATCCCACCCTCCTTGTCTCAATTTTCCACTTCTCTTTGCCTGATTTTACAGTTCAAACACATCAGCAAGTCATCGCAGCATAACAAGTCCATCAACAGAACAGCAGTCATTCATCTTGCAGCAAATTACACCATCTTATCTCAAGGTTAATGTGAGGTAAAATGCATTTGGCTCAGCCTCTTTCACAGGCAGCTAGACTAGTGCCCTTTACCACAATTTTGCAACATGCTAAGCACTGGCACAGATTTAGTCCACCCAGTCACTGCACAGTAACTCACAAAGGTGTGAAGAGTTTACTCATAGATCTGAGCACCTGGTGTCCCCTCAGAGCCAAGCAGCTATTAAAAAAAAAATAATAAAAAAAAAATCACATAGACAGCACACCAGCTTAGCTACACAGTCTTGTTCTGGAAAAGCTATTACTGGAAAAAAATAAGCCCCCACCCCAACACAAAAAAAAATCATGCTACAGCCTGCAGCTCTGAGGAGAAAGCCCGTCAGTCAAGTTCTTTGAAAACTGTAGCTAAGAAACGAGAATCTTTTTCGATCTCTTACTGTTTAGTTGCCTGCAGCTCATTTTCGCCAGAGCAACAGGGTGCATCCCTGACACGGACAGACAGACCTGACAGATAAGCTTTGACTTCCTTTTCCAAAGGGTTGGTCAGAGACAAGACTGCCAGAGTTTACTACCAGGGATCAAACATTTTGTCAGAGCCTTTTGTGTTTTGGGAGCCTTTTCTTTGGAAATGGCTGATCTGCAAAAATAATAAAAAAATAAAGACCAATTCAGACCAAACCTCACTGCTTTGCCATTTCAGTGTATGCCACAGCACATACCAGCATGCCAGGGGCCCTGGCCAGGTTTCGCTCCAGCCGCAGGCCCACAGGAATATAACGACTTCAGGCAAAGAACATTCAAGATGGTAACAATCAGCGCACCTTTCAACACTTGTAAGGCTGTTCGCTGTCCACATCTGTAACTCACAGCGATTTCTCAGAAATGTTAGTTAAAAATAAGCCAGTATGTCACACACACACACTAATCTAATCTAAGCCAGCTCTGTGAACCCGAGCCTTGAGATTTTTAGCTCAGCCACATATACCTGTCACCTCCTGTGAGCAAGTACTACTCTTCAGGCAGCTACACAGTGACCAGAAAACTTTCCTCTTTTTTTTTCTGACAGGTTGGTTTTCAGCCACATCAGTCTCCTGGGATGGTTTCCCACAGTCTTTCAGCTGCCAACACCAACAGATCAGAGGCAGTGGGGGCCAGGCAGCTCATGGTGAACACAGAAGAAGGTGGCAACACCTTACATTTGGTCCAATTTAATGCGGCTAAAGCTAATAGTGGGACTGCACCTTTTTGATCTTCCACAACTCCAGAGAGTACTCATCTGCTAGGCTACGCCCTGGCATTTTGTTGTACTCTGTCAAGAACTCACGTAACTGGGTTTCCATCCGGTCCTCATCAGACAAACAGAAGTCCAGGCTGCCTGTATCCAGTCATCTCTGAAAACCTTAAAGTGGAAAAACGTGAGAGGGTGGAGCTGACAAAGAATAGTTTTTTGGCCAACATACAGTTTACACACATCGTTACCTCAAGGCAGATGTCCAACGTGGAAAATTTCACCATGGAAATGATGAAGTTCTAATGAAATGAGATACAGAAGAAGAAAACTGAACCTGATCCTGAGAAATGTTGAGCAGCTCTATTAGCAAGTAACCTTCGCTGCCCCTGTCAATAATTATAAGGTATCAGTTTGTAAAGCTGTTTAGTAAAGTGAGGGCCTTTACGGCCTGCTGGGTATCTGTAGGGCATGGATCAATCCACTGTGGAAAGCAGTGTCCTACAGATGTCAGCCAGCAACAATGCTGTGACAGCCTTTCTTAGTTCAGACCCACATCAGAGTTTTCAACTGACCCATTTTGATCCACTACCTTAAGAAAGAAGTTGTCGCTTCAAACAAGTGTCAGGCCTTTAAGAAACTAAACCGGCACTGGAATGTTGAAGTCTGTGTGTAAATCGGCAGAGCCAGGGAATTTGGAACCACGGTCCTAACATTGCTCTCCTGTGATAAAGCACTGAGGGGCCAAAAATTTATGTCAGACATGGCAAGCTGTGAATAATTCTTTGATGTATGCGGGTTTTATACACAAAGTAACTAACACGAGGGACCTGCTTCACGACTGCAGGCAGAGGAGAAGGCCCATTCAAAATTCTGCTGCTTTTTATGTCCTGCTCCAAAGGTCTCGACAGCATTGCTTCAAAATCCCCTTAGGCTGACATCGGCCTTTCCGCTTTAACAGCAGGAAGAAGCTTCCAACTTCGGTCCTCATAGAAGGTGATGGCCTCCTCCTTGCAAAACCAGCAATGCATCTCAATAACAGCGTCATGTTTATTTGTAACACTTTGTCCAGGTCTCCCCAGATGCTTTACAAACGCAAAAACACCTGCAGTCTCTCTGGGAGGCAGATATCAAGCCTACTTCCACCACTTTATGGCAGCAGAAGTCCTAAGCAGTAACAACCAGAGCCAGGAATAAGAATACCCAGGCTTGAATCCAGTCCCCACTGTAACTCCTAAACCCGTTTTCTTAAGCACTTGCGTGTGGATGCAGGGGGACCGGAGAGCATCACATAAACCACCTTGAGCAAGAGCTGTTAAAAAGCAACAACGCCTAGGCCCTGCCCCCCCGGGTCCCTCATTCCCTGTCCCCCCCCGGCTACAGCCCAGCCACCCCTCCGCCCGTGCCGCAGCGCAGCCCGCGGCACGGCCTCTCCCCGCGGCTCCTCGCTCGGGGTCAGCCGCGGGGAAGGGAGCTGCCCTGCCACCCCGCCCACCGGGCCCACAGGTGGCCGTGGGGAACGATGAAGGACCCGCAGACGTCCCCGTCTTCCACGCCGGAGCGGGAGACCGCTGGGCCCCCTCCCCACCTCAGCTGCACCCGCGCCGCCGCCACTACCCAGCAGGCAAGCGGCCCCCGCCACCCGCGGCGGCAGAAGATGGCGGCGGACGGGCCTCGCCGCCCCACAGGCCTCGGGGCTCTCCGGGGTGGGGGAGAGGCAACCCCTGGCCACGGGGATTTGGAGGAAGCAGCGCGGGGAAACCCAAGGCCGGGGCTGTCCCCGGGGAAAGGCCCGAGAAACCCCCGCCGCGGTGACGTGTTGCCCTAAGAGGCGTGGCCTCCCCGCCCCGAGGCCCCGCCCGCCGGCGGTCGCCATGGGAACGGCAGCCGGCGGCGCCCGGGCGGGCCCGGCCGGCCTTCGCCGGCCGGGCCCGGCCGGAGGGGCGCGCCGCCCGCGCCCCCTGCCCTGCCTGCAGCCCCCGTGGCGGGGGGACCGGTGGGCCGGGGGGGGAGTTGGTGCTGGGGGGGGGGGGGGGGGTGTGCGGGTCCTGAGGCGGTTGGGCTGCCCGAGCAGGCCTCCCGCCATCCCCGGGCCTCCCACGCCGGCCGGAGGGCACAGGCGGGTCCCCCCCCACCCCAGCCGCCGTGCAAGACGAGGTGCGCGGCCATGGCTGGCCGAGGGGCTGTCACTGAGCCAGCGGCAACTAGCTAGGCAGGGAAAGCAGGTCTGGAGCCGGGAAGATGGGTGCCGCCCCAGGAGCAGGGCAGAGCCACATCGTGGTAAAGCGTTGGGGTTGGCAGCAGTAAGGGAGTCATCAGTAGCAATGAGAGGCTTGGGACTGTGAAACACTTGCGAGCTGGAGGAAAGCCAGCACTAGCTCGATTTCCCAGAGGGAAGCACCACACACAGAATGGTATTTCCACCGATCACCATTGCACCATGCTTGGTTTTTTCTGTTTAATTTCTTCGTTTTCTACTTAAGTTGACAGCGCTTCCACAGAAAGTAGATTCTTCTTCAGTCATGTGCATGTTCCACAGTACAGCAGTATTTCAGCTCTGAGGCTCATTTCTGTGATGGTGAAGTTTCTTTAATATGGAGACATGTATTTCGGGTGTTTTTTCTTTCCTAGTTTGTTTGATACTCTCTCATGGACAGACTTGTAAAGAGGGAAGTAGAGCCTGACTGATGATTCTTGCTGATTCCTCAAATATCTAACTAGTTCCATTTGTTTGCTTATCTTTCAGACCCTCTGTACACACTATCAAGTGGGAAGGACCATTCAAAGTCAAATGTCCATGTTCAACTTGTCAGTGATAAAGTGGTAGGTGTTGGCCAAAGATAGCTCACACGTGTACCTTGTATTTCTGTGTATATGCATGCACATGGGTAGAAACTCCATCTCAGTTCTAAGCTGCTCCCTTAAAGCAGCAAAATACAAAGCAAAAGAAGCAGTTTTATCTAAAACAAGATTTAATGCAGGGAGTAACCATGACTGCTGGCCTAGGGTGACTGTAGCAGCAGCCTAGAAATGCCCGGTTTCATGTCCCGATTAATTTCCTAAATTGTGTGTCAGTATTTTTAATAGAATATCTCCAAATGCTGTTAACAATAGTTTGTATATGTCACTAAGATCTAATAAAAGAACCAGAAAGTTGTTGGGCTGTTGTTCAAGCAGAGCTGTTAAAAATGTCTTATTTCACATGGTGCCTCCTCACTTACCTTGGGATATACTTACACTACAGCTCAAGGTAGCATACTTAGACGGTTTAAAATAAACTAGGTAGCAAGTGCTAAGCAGCCAGTAAAGATTGCAAACTCATCCTGATTCTTCATACTAGGTTAGCGCAATTTAACTTCCTAGCCAAGCCCTTAGCTAGTTAGCCCATGCTTAGCTCTACTGCATTTGCTCCCCCGCTATTGGTACTCACCCTAGGTAGTTTAAAACCAGCTAGGGCATGTCTGTGAGAGTTGCAGTTACACCTTTAGACAGCAGCGATTGATGGCTAGACAGGCTACATATAGGTAGAATGCCAAAGGAAAACAGACTCTGTACAACTGCACAATGAATTGGATTTTAAACAGAGTCCTTCTGAAGCTCTGTGCTTATCTGAGCCTGTGAGGCAGGTATTCTGAACCCTGAAATTCCATTGCTGAGGAGAAAAATCCCTGAGCAGCATTCCAACAATGGAATCAAGAAACATTTTTTTTTTTTTTTAAGGATGTTTCTGGATGTCCCTTACCCCTTAATCTCAGACTCTTTCTTTTATCTACATGAAAAAAATGTGCGTTTGTCTGCCTCTCTGTAGAGAGACATACACATGGAGCTGGAAACATTGCCTGTCATCACAGAGATCCTTGCACCAATATGGCTGTGTTAACAGTTCAGGCCAGACAAAGTAAGCAGGCATACTGTCACTAATGTTGTCACGCCATAGGTGTAATGTTGCGGATGGATATGATGACAGACTCTGGCTTGCCTATAACATTTTTTAAGCATATGAATCAGCAAGTGCATAGTGTGCAATTCAAAACAATACAACTTTAAGTTCTTAATCTACAGCATCCAAAATGGGGTGGACAGGGGTTGTGATAATATTAGTTTATAGGGTTTTACAAACTCTCGGAAGTTGAATTCCTTTTGAAGAGAAATGAAACAAAAGCGCAGTCTCGTGCACAGCAGGCAGCTACTGATGGTAGGGTGCCTATATCTTCATCATCTGACACTGTCTTATACTCTGGTGAGTTAGTGTACTTGAAATGTCACCGCTACCCTATATGCATCTGAGTTAGCACCTGCTTAAATGAAAGGGGTGATTCACAATTCGAATCTGATTTCAGGCTTTACAGAAGCTCAAGCCTATATAGCTACATCACTTAAATTTTTGCAGTCATAACTCCAGTATATTTGCAACCATAAATGTAGAGATTTAAGGCACATCTACCCAGGAAAATTAGTGCTTAGAAGGAAGGGTGTGGATTTTTAATCTGGTTTTTGTGTGTTAATCCCATCGGGATATTTTTGATACATGCTAAAACTGTTACAGTATAAAATAATGTAACTCTACTCTGTAGGTGGAATATGTTACTTAATTTCTAGAGCACACAAAATAGGAGGGAATTACATACTAGAAGTTCGCATTACTGCACATCCACAGTTGCTGCACACTAACTCCTTTATGTAATGAACCATTAGACCCTTTGGTTTTAAGTATAAGTTTAGACACTGGAAAACAGCCAGAAGACAAATCTGTGCATCTGCTGCTAGTCTGGTACGCTCCACATCTTGAGAGGTACCATCTAACCAGCTGACATTATTAGCATATGTATGCCGCCTTCTTTCCCCATCCCAAATATGCAGTCCTGTAAATCACAGCAAGCTGAAATTCTGGTCTCTTCAATGCTATTTGAAATCTATAAATCACTGACTTTCTTCTTTGTGTCCACACAAACATTAGGAAAAGGCACCAATGTTCAGAAGTCTGTTTAGTAGCTTGATCCATTTCCCGGGCCACAGTCTGTGCTTGGAGGGCAAAGATCCAGTGCCTCCATTTATTGACCGAAGATGGAGAGGGAGGGCTCAGCAGCGCCTGGAGGCTCTTCAGCAGCTTGCTGTGTAAGTGTTCTATGGTTGGATAATTTAAAACAAACATACAAACAAACCCAACAAAACCCCATGCACACTGAAGTGGAAATGCCTGCAATTTGCTCCTACTTGTATTTCCCTTGAAATTAAGAGATTGCAGCTGTTGTGGAGTATGGTTGCCCATCTGTTTCTTACAGGGTGGATGTTGCACATTCCTTCATCCCTGTGCTATCTGTTTTGCAGCGGTTGCCGGGAGAAAAAAGAAAAGAGAGTTATTTCAATCTCTTATAGATCAGACAAGTTATGAAGACTTCAGCAAGACATGTGTGTTGACTTCAGCAGGAGCGGTTTCCTTTTAGTCCCGTGCAGTTGCAGCTGGTTAGATTGCTTTTGCTGCTCATTCAAGGGTGTAGGGGGCCTGAACCAGGGCACCACATTTTTAGTGCAGGGGTTTCCTAGTTGAACTTTCTCCTAGTGTCACAGTTGGGGCTTCTGATTCAGCAAATAGTTAAAAAAACATTTATGTGGTTTGCCACACCATGCATTTTCTGGAGTCCTCTTGTAGCTGTGTTCAAGACTGCAGGCATCAGCCTAGGTAGTTGTTTTCAGAGGTTTTTGCTGCATTAACAAGCTAACTTTAGGCCACGGGCTTTTCAGATGATGCATGCTCTAGGGTTGCTGGTAACTTGAGTTCTACCGCATGCCAGACAGTAATCACAGATGTTCAAGAGTGATACAGTGTATTTCACACCTGGTTTTGTTCAGTTTTGAAAGCATATTCTTCTCATTTCCACAATAAGAAATTTGGAGCATTTTTTTTTTATTTCTTATTATTTTCAGGAATTTTAAACTGTCCCCAGCATATGCAAACCTCACTGGCTTCTGATATTTTGCCTGATATTCTGTAACAAGAACTTATTTGACGCCTGCACTGCTTTAAAATTGATTTACATTTCAACAACATGTATTTGCAGAAAGTCTTGCAATTAACAAGAAGCAAGAAATACATCCCCTGTTTCAACCTGCACTGATTGACAGTGTTGCTGAAACAGAAGATAGAATATTTCCCAGCTGTCTTTTCAGTAGTTGCATTGCCTCTGCAAGGTTACCAGGAATAAATGCTCATTTATTTCAGCAAAGTCAGCAAAATTGAGTCAAGGACATGCAAGAGGCAGGATCTGTGGAATATAAGGGGCTATTTCACTGGGTTCCCATTGTGCCTATAACTATACCATAATAGGATGAACAGCTTATGCTAATAAAGTTAGATCATAAGAATAAGTGCCCACCTGTGCTGAATGAAACACAAATCCATCTGGATGGAGCAACACTCTGATATGTAAAGAGTCAGCAAGTGGAACTAGCCATCAGCTCAATTAACTCATTTGAATTATAAACACAACTTCACAATAATAGGTTGATTAGTGCTGAGCAAGTATCTCAGGTTACTGCACCGCATCTCAAAACCTTTCTCTCTCTTCTTTTATGTGATAGGGAAGACGTGACTTCAAACTTACCTTTGCAGTAAATTGTATGTCACAGGAGGTTAATGAAGCATCTCTCTATAGGCTTTGCTATAGTGGGTAGCCATACTGTGGCTCCCGAGTTCCCACAGCGCAGCTCGCAGGGCTGAGATGGGGTCTTTGAAGACAACTGATCTCAGCATGCAAGCCTTTGTTTTGATCCCAGCTGTTGAGCAATGTTATGTACTGTTAACCAGATCTCTGCAAATATGCCTCTGTATTTAAAATCAGGCAGCAGCAACCAATTCCAGCACCTGCAGTCCACACATCTGAGGTCCGGATTCTTACAAGTTGCCAAAAGTGGTCTACGAAAAACATGACCTTCAGGACTTGCCATAGCTTAAAGAAATTACCTTAATGGCATGACATGGGCTGGTTTTTTTATGTTTAAAGAACTTCTGTATCTTGTCCAGAGTAAGACTGGAGTATAAAGTGGTTGTGAAATCAAATAGTAATCTTGATGCGTAGCTTTCAAAGGACTTGGTTATACCCGTTCTCTCACTGACTGCCTTAATGAGGTCCACCTCATGGTCTTAAAATAAAGAAAACCCTTTAAGATGTTATAGTGAAAAATTTAAACAGTCTGCCTACTTTAAATACAAAATAGGGGAGAAAATGAAGAGAGAATGTTCTTTCAAAA
The DNA here is from genome assembly GCA_034008185.1 of Gorsachius magnificus. NCBI lineage: Eukaryota > Metazoa > Chordata > Aves > Pelecaniformes > Ardeidae > Gorsachius > Gorsachius magnificus. The sequence goes on from CM067081.1 coordinate 129,709,106, forward strand.
GATATGCTTGTTCCACCATAGGTTTTGAATCATTCACATGGTCAGCCCAATTTTTCTTCTCTATTGGAGATTTCAAATTGAAATGGCCGATACTGAAATTTTCCACATTTGCTCAAAATCTCTTTAGTTATTTTTGAAGGGTAGAAAGCAGCTTATAGCCCTTTGTTGCTTATACTCCTTTACACATATTTTCTGTTATGGAAAGTTTTTCACTCTTAAGGAAATGAGCTTGCTCCCCCACTCCCAATAAAAGTAGTTTACTTTACAAGGTCAAGCGTTTACAAGTGGCCAATTCTTTTCATGGCAAGCAAATGAGGAAGTTTTATTAAAGGCAGCAAACCACCATTTCATGGTGGGGAATTTATATATAGTGTCAAACTGTCTTGCTATGTATACAAGTATGAAAAAAGAAAAATATAATTGCTTGTATAAGTATGGGGATTTTGTGGACTTTGTAATGTGTATGTTTGATTGTGCAAGCAGAGAAGTGAGAGATAAGGGGGTAAAAAAAAAGCATAAGAAAAAAAGAACTGCTCTGAATGTACTTCTTAGATGACAGTAAGGAATCCTGTGTTTTGGCTTTTAGAGCTCAACCTGCTCTTCAACTACCTCAAATTGTGTATGAAGATCCTGAAGTTAGTGGAAGGAATCGCTACAAATATTTTGCACGGTAAGGAATGAACTGATTTGAGTTCAGAAGTTTGCTTTTGTGCAGCTTAAAGAGCTTTTTTTGTCTATTCTGTTGGTTCTTTGATCACTGCTATAGAAAATCTAAACAGTAACCAAACCTTAAATCACAAGGTCTTTTAAAATTCACACTATGCCAGAATTCTCAGGTAATGAGTTACCATATAAGCAAATGGACCAGGCATTCTGTACGTAATAATTATTTGTAGAAAGCTTTGGGCTGTAGAACCTCCTACACACAGGAAGAAGATGCTCCCAAGGCCATTGTGGTTCTCCAGACTGCTGGAAAGGTGCCTTCTTAAGGAGGAACCTCTTAACTCCCAGTTTCTGCCAAGAGCAGAAAGAGAGCAAAGGGAATCCTTGATTAGCTTTTCAGCAATGATGTCCTCTACTGCAGTACTACTCTGCTCCATCCAAAATGACACTGCAGGTGAGTAGTGGCTCAGTCAAGATCTGAACCAACAGCTAGCATACAAACATTTGCAACTTAGTGACATACTTTGAATTACATTGCTATTATAGTCGGCAGCTATTGGCCAGCGTGTCCACTTTAAATATTAAAAAATTGCCAAGTTTAATAAATTGAAGTTCTTTGTTGCTCCTTTAACAACAACAAAAAAAGGACAAAGATGATGCTGCAATTTGAAATGAAGATTTAAAGTCTCTCAAAGGCTAAGGGAAATTGATAGTGAACTGCAATATGCAAACTATAAGAATGCCTAAGAAGGAATTATTAATATGTCGTTGAGCCCATATATCACTTTCAAGATACTTCATAAAATACTTAAAAAAGGAAACAATCAAATCAGCTAAGTCCAAAAGAGCTTATGTTACCAGCTGATTGTAGGAATTCATTTCAGGATTTCAAGTTGTTAAATAAAACCCTCTCAAAATCTCAAAGTGAAAAAAGTAAACTGATTAGTGAAACATACACAGAATGTTTCACAGAGCACACTCAAAACTATTAATTATTGTCTTGTTTTGCAATTCCACTTTCTGCTTTGACAGAAGAATAACACTCACTCCTACTGGTGAAACTTCCCCTGTCGCTCCTTAGCTATGAAAGAATTTTTTAATATTCAGGCACGATTCTTAAACATGCAGCTACAGAACCTGACTTGTGGAAAATCAGTGTAACTCCACTGAAATTAGTGGACTGCAGTTTTTCTAAACCATAGTGATCTTTTATGCTCATGGTTGTTGTCTTACATCTGCATTCTCTCTTTTCAGACCTCTCATTCCTTCTAATATTCTGCTTCCACTAAATGTGGCTTACTCAATGGCAAAGTAAGTAGTGAGTTCTGGAACATTACTGTTGTAATGGGTCACATCTTACCAGAAAAAGATTGGGTAACTATTTAGCTGGTGACCAATATTTTTCATTATGAACCGAAAGGAAAGACTTGTTAAGAGGTAAGGGTTTGTTCATCACTGAGAATTGCTGAGGAAACAGGTGAATTTGCTTGCAGTATATAAGTAGTGCTTTGCTGGTAAAGGACATGTGCCTCAAGTGTGTTATGATTATGAGGCCTGAAGCAGACAGCCAAGTGCCTTTGAATCCTAGAAGAGATACCAATGCAAAGAAGATTCTCCAATACAGCAATATTGTTGAAAAATCTTCTGATACTTTATTACAATCTCTGTGATAGTTATACTGTTCAGTGGTGTAGAGCATCCACGAAGTAGTCTAGTGTGTTTTTCAGTGGGGATCAAATTTTGAGGGGATGTAAGAAGATTCAGTTCCTAGTAGAGTCAATGGAAGTTGCACAAGCTTACATCAGAATTGAATTTTTGTTCTGGAAATGTTGGAAAGACAAACATGTAAGCTAAATTGAAGCCATCCTACTTCATTTTACACTCAGCCATTAGTTACTTTTTGTGCCCATTAAAAGCAATGCTTTAGAAGGGAAACATAGGGAAGGTTTTCATGTAATAACTTGTGAGAGCTGAAACCAGAAGATTTCTGGACTGCTTACCTAAGGAGGGAGGTTTCAGAGGACTCAGTGTAGCCTTGGTATGCTTTTATTAAAGATAATGGAGTTTGCATCAATGGGAGCAATGTTAAGATAAAATGCATTTTGGTATCCTACTTTTGACTTAGTGTTGTGTTTCTGGTTTGGTTCTTTTAATGAAAGTGACAAATGTTCTTCCATTTTGCATCTCTTTAGGACAGAGCCCTGTATCCATTCAGCTACAAGGGACAGCAAGGTCTTTGGTCCCAAGTTACGGACTTTGGGCACACAGACAGATTACAGAGATGGTGAAGCCCAGACGGATCCCTATTCCCCTGAATATGTAGTTCCCAGTGGCTCAGTCCCTGAACTTCTGACACTTGCTACGCTCACTTGGGGTGAGTTGTGAAATCAGGATAAATTATAATAATCATGTCCCCTCTTTAGCAGGAGGTTCTTTATTTTCAATGTCAGGTTTCAAGTCTGTTGCCAGCTCTGGCAGCCCTTTGTCATCTTTCTTTGGGGCACATTATTTTATGTATTTCTAAAATAGGTATGATATTTACCTACCTAATAGCACTGTTCTGGGGCATTTCATAAAGAGCTCTGAGATCATTCAATATAAAAAGGTCATATGTTTTACAAATACGAACTAGTAGAAGTTTTTCCATTTACCTACTGTTCTTCAACTGTTCTAAGTTTGACATCAGTAAAAAAAACCAGTACGAGCACTGCTGTCCCAGAATACACCTATGATCTTAATCTCCCAGTGTCACACCTGCAATAGTGATAGACACTGGACATGCCAAAGAAAGTGCTCATTCTCAGAAAGCGTCTTCCTGTAAAAGTTTTTCCTCCTTTGCAGCGTGCAGTAGAGGAATGAGGTGCTAGTGTTAATGTCAACTAAGCTATAGCAACTGCAGGTCCTACCATTCCTCATACTGTAGAATTTTACTGGCCTTAGGAGTATTTACTTCTGGCTATTGACAGTTCTGCTTGTGTTTAACACAGGAGCTTGTGCCCATGCAGCCCTCTAATACTTTTTGGTGGTGGTTGTTTGCTGGATTCACCATTATCCTAAAGAGCTACTGTTTCTTGTCCCTGTAAGGTCGGGGGCTACCAGCAGGACTAGCCGAGGTGGAGATGATTGAACGTGCCCGGGAAAAACGTGCATGGGAAGCAACTCTTCCAGCCATGGACAATGCCTCACAAATCGCAAAGAGGAGGAAAATGATGGATGATATGGAGAGGAAGGAGTGGGCCTTTAGAGAACAGGAAATAGAAAAGTAGGAGTCCAATTACAGTCTTTATTTCTTTTAAGTATTGGCTGAATAGAGAAGGAACAAGAAGGTTTAGGGGATTCACTGAAGGGTGCAAGCCTTTTATTTCTGTAAGAATCCCCTGGTTTTGGGGAGGGATTTTTTTGTTAAATTTAATATTAGAGACTGCTACCACAATACTTTCCACCAGTGCTAAACTCACTTTTTAAAATGAAAAATTAAATCGAGATATGCAGTATGAATTATGTGTAAAGTAGTCAGTTGGGTATTTAGGATTTGATGATGACAGCATTGCACAGAACACTGCAGAGTACAGTAGCTCATACCTGGTCTTTTCTTTCCTTGCAGGTTGCAGGAGGTTCGACTGGAAGTCTTGAAGAAGCTGCTGCGGAGGCGAGAGAAGAATCAGAATGAGCTGGATGCCAAGCGCCTGGATGACCACTGGCAAAAACTTCAGAAGGCTAAAGAAGAGAAAATAAAGAAGATTCAGCATGACTGTGCACTGAGTAAGTTTGAAAGACAGGGAGAGAGCAGTATGAGACTTAGTTTTCAGACAAGCCATTTCTATTTTCACAAGGTTGCAGTCTTTATACAAGATGAAACAGGTTGCATCCACAATATAAATATGCATGGTCAGCATTTGTTCTGGTCAAACAGGTCATGTTTTTATATTAACCAGGAGAAAAGCTCTTGTGAATTTCCAATAGTTCCTTCTGAGAACTATTTGTATGAAGAACCTTCTCACATTTGTATTTCCTTTTCAGTGCTCAGGAAGCTGATAGCTAAGAGGAAGAATGTGATGGGGAAGCTGGAGAGACGAGATATCATCAAAGAGTATACTGACTTTGCATCACAAACATACGCTCCTTTGTCAAGAATTGGTTATTTCCCAGACAACCATTCTGAACGCTATGTGGTAAAAAACTTCTATCTTAACACCTTTTCAGGTAAGGCATTTTGGAAGATTTAGTTTATATGAAATGTTTACTTAAAATATTAACAAAAGTCAAATTGCTCTCCCCACCACTCCATTACTTAATTGCTGTTTGTATTTGTTAGGACTGTGTGAACTGGAAGCATCTCTCCCAGATTCTGTCACCCAGGTCAAGATTAAAGCACCAAAACCTAAGTACACTACCACTAAGACTGGTTATATTAAAAGATCAGCAAGGCTAGAGGTGGAGCTTGCACAGGTTCACCAGGTATGGAGCTGCATCCAGCAGTATGTCAGTTCCTCTTAGATTTGAACTGCTCAGAAATGCAATCGGGAAGACAAATGTGTAAGCTTTCTCCCAATTTCCTGTGCTAAATTCATATTTTCTGTAAGACAACTTCAAGGACAGGATGGGTCAGACATTCAGACTGTTGTAGGCATGACTACTACTGCTCTGGAACTCTCTTTTCCCAACACCTGTGCGTCTGCTCCAACCCTGTAGAAAACAAGCATAGCTGCTTCTGTCTTCCTACAGATCCAGTATTTGGATCAGAACGTTTTATGTCCACTAGAAATTATCTCCTGCCATTTGCTCATTCTCATTTCTCCAATGCTTTTATAATGCACGTGTGGCAAGCCTACTGGTTACACTGTCAAACTGCTAATAATTAAATAAACCAAATCTGGATTCATATTCTAAAACTTCTGTATATTTTTAAAAACCATACATTCTAAGTACATATTGTAAAAACACCTGCAGCAAAGCATGATTAAAATGACCCCACTTGTAAAATCAGATCAGAATGGTGGATGCACATCACTGTTCTTCCCTAACAACAGCATCTGATTTGCAAACATGCTAATAGTGTTTTGCATATCTTAATTTATCACAACTGTTCATGCAGATGAGGTGTCCATATATGCAATTAACCACTGAGGAAAGAAGTGCCTCATTTTTATCTACAATCACAACATTGGTAAATTAGATGTACTTTTAAGTACGCTTCTTGTGATGCTGTTGAGGGTTACCTTTTTTTAAAATCAGGCATATTCTTGGCTGGCTGCTGTATCTCTGAAAAATACTGAATTTCATTTGTAAAGCTTGGCAACTTTCACTTATGATTTATTTAGTGAAGAAATATTCCATAATTGGCGATTATGTGTATAGCTTTCTTGGTTTACTATGATTTAATAGCAACTTTAAATTCCACTGAATCTTGTAAAAGAGGAAACATTGCATCTGATTATTATTTGGAAGGAAAAGTTTAAAAGAAAATCTTGAGTGCTACAGGAATTGTTTGAGAACTAAGGACATTAATTCACTACAGTTTTAGAGAAGACAACACAGCAGTATTGAAGGGGTTTGAGTTTGGGTGCTTTTTGCATAAAATTCAAGTAGTGACTATGCATAATCTGGATTGTAACACGGTTTTCATAGGCAGCAGAATGTCATTCCAAGCTTTCAGAGCTGAATTCCAGTTACAGCAATCGTATTCTGTTTGTTCAAAATGCTTCTCATGGTTTGAAAGACTGCAGTGGAGTGTCTAAACTGTATACTTTCTTTCTTAAATCAATGTAGATCACTTAGTCTACATTGATTTATACCAACTGAGGGGCTAAAATAGCTAATACTCATTTCCCACCACAAAAAGGCAAAATGTATATTCTTTTAAATTCACAAGGCAATCACAAGCAAAGATGACAAATCTACTATGCAAAATTTAACTGCTTCTTTTAGATATGCAGAAGTAGACACCACACTGGTTGGTCCAGACAAGCAGAAAGTACTGACACTGTGATACAAGCAGACTGCCTCAGCCACCGTTAGACTTAAACAAACTTCCTGTTCAGAGCAACAAGAAAGAAATTACTGCCCTAATTAGCGCTTGAGCTCTGTGGTGCTGTCACTTCTCCCATCAGAGGCTTTTGCTTCTTAGGTTTGGTGGCTACAGCATGTTCTGGCTTAGCAGGGCCTCTTGGACAGGTCCACCTCATAAGCTACCGGAGGTGTCAAGAAGAGGGCAGTAAAGGGTGCAGAGTACTTGAGTTAACAGAATTTAGCACTCGAGAGGACAGCTGTCTGACACTTGGCATAAGCAATCCCAATCGTGCCAACAACCTCCATCGCACACAGTATGAAAGAGGTTTAAAGCAGGCAATTAGGGATCATCTCAGAAGGGCAGTGTTGCTTTGTGTTATTTCTATAGCTGAGCAGCTAAACCAGTTTTCTCTTCAAAAGCCTCTTTTTAGTGCTGTCCTAGCACACTTAATCTATACATTTTCTCCCTTAATCTTAGAAATAAAAGAACTCTAGATAATTCAGAGAGTACACAGTGATCTAGCTCTACAATGAGTTTCTTTCATTTTTCCGGGATAATCTGTGGAAGGAGGTGGTGAATAGAAGAGGAATGCTAGATTTTGGCCTCAGAAGTAATTTATTTTAAAAAAGGAAGTTTCCAAGGCTTGGTTCTCTGGCCAAGTAAGCGGCAAGATGGACTAGTCCTCCTCATTATGTTCCTTCTTGGTTTGCCATACTGAGGATTTTCCTAAGCTTAAAGCTTGTAAGAAGGAACAAGCAATTATCCAAGGAACTACAAAAAGGATCTGTTTCCTCTTGAGAATAAGAATAGCTTCTTCCAGACTTGAAAATAAGCCATAAAGAAGTGATTTTAGAAGCAGATTTTTTGAGGAGCATCCTGAAACCTTTTGCAGGAGTATTATGTACACTCAGTATTCTTTGAATAATTCTCTAAAACAAGATAACATGGCAGAAACAGGAGTGACCCAGGATTTACAGTAAAAACAATGATCTGTATCTTAAGCCAGATTTGTAAAAGGACAGGGAAACCTAGTTCCTAGCCAGTGCAGATGATAGTGCCTTAAGGAATGTGAGCAATTATATAGACAGCCTTGTGTGAAAATCCAAGGCATTAAGGAGCTAGCATACTGATACAGCTAATTATTGTATGAAAGCAATGCAACTAGGTAACTGATTACACCAAGGAATGGAGGAGCTGCTAGAAGAAATCCCAGTGCAGAACAATGTGTGACTTTAGGCTGACCCTATATGCTCTGGTGACTCAAGAAGGGCGAAGTGTCAGGTAGTTTCAAAGTGCTGGATCAAGATGATGTCAGAACAAAGAATCTCTCACTTCAGCATTAAGTGCAACTCTCATCACACCTGTTTTCCTTTATCCAATTGCTGGAAGGAGGTGGAGAAGTAGGGGGGCCAAGAATGTCTCTGGAGAAAATCTCTGCCAACTTCAAAGTGTAGGAAAACCTGTTCAAGCAGTTACTTCATCAAGAACAGATCTCCAACACGGTGTTAGCTGGCTTATGCTCACACAAGCTCTAAGAGCTATTATGTCAGTCTGGATCAGCCAAGATGCAGCAACCATGCTGCATTGCAAAGTAGGTAGTCAGTCCGTCCTTGATGATCTCTCCTTCTTCATTCATGGACAAAAAGGAAGAAAGAGAAACATGACTGTGTACTCTGTGCTGTACATGAAAATAAGATACACCTAGTGTCTTGTGAAAAGGAGAGGATCACAGAGTAGATAAGGAAGGAATCTAAATAATCATTTCTGTGAATGGAGAGTTGTTTCTCAAGCCACTATCCTGTCCAGAATTCTGCTTCCATTGAAGCTAGCAGAAAGCTAAAGTGTATGGCCAAAAGCATGAGTGCTATTTGCTGTTCACTGCATTTTCCAGGAAAATGAAAAGGAAGTTAACTGGGTGGTCCTTCACTGTCCAGTCCAACCAGATTATACCATGACTCTGAACCTACTACCTGATAAAAGCAATGCAGTCTATCTTAGAAAAATTAGACAGGTGATTTGTAGGCAGTAATATTTGAAGTATGTTGTTCAGAAATTTATCACTTTTTTCTTTTTAAAGAAAGTATTTTACAGTGATTCTTGGGCCCTGCTCTCCCTATTTCAAAAAATGGCAACTCGTTAAGTTAGACAGAACCAGTTAATGCAAAAAATATTTTTTCTTTTCTTACATTGAAGTCTTAAAATAACTTAAAACCTCAGATTAGAGAAAGCAAGTGGTAAGCATTTTTGACTTAGTAAAGATAGCAAAGCAGGCACTAGACTATGCTGACATGAAAACATAAAATGACTTCTGGGAATTGCAGTATTTCTCAAATCTACATTAATAAGAATTCCCTCTTGTCAGAAGTGCTCATAGATTCTTCTGTCTTTAAAAGTTGTTGTTCTGATTGTATCTTGTTATTCTGGTCAGCAAGAAGTATTTTTGGAGGCTAAGGTTTTATTAGAAAAACTCTTATGAATGCAACATTGCACTAATAAACATAGGAGCTGGTGTTTTCAAAAGAATCACAATTACAGCAGCTTTTTTCTTTCAGTTTCTCACCCCCCCCCCCCCCGCAAGCCACCTTATAAATCCTAGCAAGCACTGTTATAATCTTCATGCCAGAGAACTCTAAGGTCATCAAATACAAGAAACAGTTCAGAAAAATCTCTCAACATATTTGAGCTATAACCATTTCACGTGGCTTATAAGCAGTTTATAGGCTTTGATTCTTGCATTATTAACATGGTCCATTTCAGAAGTTTTCAGTAATAAAACATTTTATCCCCTCCACCTAGAAATCTCTCTCCTTTTCTGGAGCAATTATTCATCCTGTCCTGGAAGGTCAGATCCAATATGCAAGAAGAGTTTTGTACAATGACCACTGGAGTTTCAAAACTTCATTAATTTCACAATTAAATTCTGTGCAAGTGCCATCAATTTCCTGTTACTGGAGAGAGAAATTCAGCATGGGAATTTTTTTTCTTAAGTTTTGCTTTGGTTTTCCCTCCCTAGTGAAATACTGTATTTGAAGATTTGAAAAAGAGAGAGAGCGAGAAAAGAAAAAGGTACACTTTTGCTTGCTGGATTATGTATGTTCTTTCAGTAATAAAGACTACAGATCCAACCCATACAGTAGTAGGTTTATAATTTTGAAGGAGCTTTAAATGTACGTACATTTTCTTTGTGAGCCCAAGTGTGATGTCCTACAGCAAGCAAGCGTTGCCACACAGTTGGAAAAGATTATCCGAGTATCTTGTTCCAAGTAGCTTGCAATGGGAAGTTGGCAGGACTTTGGCTTTTTAAACAGTTTGAAAATGCCTTGAAAGAGTTGAGGCCGTGGTGCATTTCCACTCCTAGTCTGCTTTGGCTGACGATGTTTGGCATCTGCCACCAAACAGATGCAAGCAAGATAAAACCCACTCTTAATGGGCTTGTGGATTTTCTTGGTGGAAGGAAGTTCTCAGGCAAGTTAGATTCCCTTTTGCCCTTAGTCCACTCGTACAGTCACTGCAGGTGCCACTGGGCTGCTGGGCAGTTGCAGATGAGCAGAGAAGAGTTTCAAAACATATTTTGCAAGGAAGGGGTCCTGGGTCATTCGGTTCAGCCCTGCACAGTAACAGCATACAAAGGCATTTCACTGAGGAAGGGCCACAGAACGGTGGCAAATAACACTCTTCAAGTGACTCCCTTCATAAAATCTCCTGACTGCCTAACAATTTCTAGCCCACAGTAACAAGCATTATACCTATAGTTAAAGGCAAAGAGTTCTAACCATGCTGTAGTGATATGTAAACTGTAATTAAATTGTGATATTCCTACCCATTTTTCATATTTTCGAAGAATCTGACCTTTATCTTACAGGAAAATAATTAATGTTTTTATCATTGCATAAGGAAAGTAACACACACAACTGCCTCTGCTTGCATATGGGTCAGTGTTTAATTGGTTCAATGAAACTCCCATTTTAAAATGACAAAAAAAATATCTGAAATATGCTTTTACTTAAGAATGTGTCATATTAGAGATTAAGTCCATACCAATTTTAGATTAATTTTAGGTGACTCACCCTATGCAACTGCTAATGTCTTACTTGTAAATATAGCAAACCAACTCTTGCTTCCTTCTTACATGTGATTTTGAAGTTCCCATCAGTATCTTCTGACCAACCAGTAGCCTCATCTACTGACCATACTCAGTTTTTCCATTGATGTGCAGTAAGAATTAGAAGCCACAAGCCTGCAAAGTGCAAAATACTTTCAGCTCCCTGTAGTCAGTGTGATCAGCAACAGTCAGCATCTAGAGGACTGGCCTTATTGTGGTGTTCTGACTAGCCCAGTTCTGATTAAATTGTGTCTATTCCAGGCACTACTGGAGAAGAAGAATAAAGTCAAGAAGCCAAAGAAACCCCTCCGTTTCCTTGAAAAAGTAGAAAAGCCTGTTCCTCGGCCACCCACTCCAATCCTGGAAAAACCATCAATTGTAAGTGGGCTGGTTTTAGCACTTTTCTTCTGTTGATCCCAGATTGTTTCCTACATGGCTGTTAAAGGAATGCCCAGAGAAGGAAAGACGTGAGCTTTATCTTTTTTGTGTGTGTTCATGTTAGAAATAGCCATCACTATTCCTTAAGACTCTCTTAGTCTCTATTCTGTAAAGACAGTAGCAGCCAAAGAATTGAAAATATTCTACAATATCTTTTGTCCAAATCCTTAACTAAACTTGATTTTATAAAGACATCAATTAGTAGACATGTTATTCCCTTATTCTTGGGGAACAAAAAGGCAGATGATGATGATGATGATGATGATGATGATTATTGTTGTTGTTGTTGTTGTTGTTGTTGTTGTTATTCAATGTCTTCCAACCTTCTGATCTGACACACTATCGTAATCCAGTAGAGCAATTAAGTTTAGTCACATTGAAGTCAGTGATACTTTGGGTGCTTAGCACTGAGCATGCACTTCATTGATTTGCTGAAGTGAAGCTCTTGTCATCATGCAGGATGCAGTATTTGATGAGCATTCGCCAGTTCACAGAAAATGATGCTTCTGCAGAGATTGAAATAGCAGTAATGATGTGTCATGGGGGATGTGATATGCTGTAGGAAAAACCAACTTTTTAGGGGAGCTGCAACTTCTTTTCCTCTCTTAAAGTAACATACTTAAGAGGTGGTTGCCCCAGTGGATTGCTTTGTCTGCTTATTAAGACCATGATGTAGTAAGAATCAGACACAATTAGCATTCACACTTGCGAATTTAAGTCACACAACCATGAAAGTGAGAGAGAGAAAGTCTTATCAGATCATCCATGCTGTCTTCCTTTGTGCAGTATGATGTCCTATGTATTATACAGTCTATTTTAAGATGACTAAACCAAAAATACGTCCTTAGGAAAAGCTTTCCACAGCTTTACTGACTCCTAGGTATTAGGTATTATATTGCAGTGGCAGATTTGCACTATTTAGATTTACCAGTTTAGCAGATTTTTAAGTACTTCCAGGTAACTTGGAAAGAAATCAGAAAGATTTATCACCCAGTTGTAGTCATTCTTGCGCGTGTTTACAGATTATAGGGGTTTGTAAAGAGTTTCAATACAATAGAATTCCACCTAAATTAATTTGGTGGGATCTGCAAACATTTGGTTTATTTTCAAGTATCTTTATGTGTGAACACATAAAAGAATGGAGCTCTCCAGCAAAGCTCCATCTGTAAAATCAGGCGACTTCATCCACTGAGGAGCAGCACTAACATCTCCTGCCTTGCAGAATACACGTAAGGTTTCTCCTACCAGCTGGCTGCGAGGAGCACTGAAAGCAAGCCTCTTCTCTGTTAATGCTTCTTTTCCTGCCATACATAGATACATGTACTGACTGCTAAGTGCACCAGCCTCTTCCCACTGGAATTGAGGATCTCAAAAGGAAAGTGTGCCAGAGTGACAGGCGGGTGACATGGACCACAAGGGATATAAAAGAAAGTGAAGAGAATAGAGGCACTACTGCAGGCCTCCTCAAATCCTCTCCCCCGGTCATTTCTTAGGCACTTCCTAGCTGCAACAAGCTCACAGAGCGCCTCTGAATTCCTTCACTGGTTTATCACTTTCTCCAGCCCCCTCTAGTTTTCAGCCTGCTTCTAGATGCTTCTACAGCCTTAATTCTTTTTTTTTTTTTTTTTCCTGCAGGGCATGGTAGGCTTTCCATCTCCCCTCATTCTTTCCATTGGTCTGTAGCAGGCAGATGGAGAAGTTGATGATTACCCTTGCTAAGGCATCATTTGCAGCACTGAACAACAGAAGTACAGAAAAATGCATCCCACAAGAATTTAAACCAAATCTTAGTTTACAACAAACCAAACCGTTTGGCTTACCTGTCCAGTATATGTGCCACCTCCACTTCCAAAACTCTGTCCTGAAGGGCTTTCACATTGTAGCCAGGTTATATGGTACAGTTTAGCTCTCTAATTGGACTGGAAATTGATCCCTTCTTTCCAGAGAAAAAGAATGTACCAAATCATAAGGCAGTCCTTTGGCTAGCTCTGCTTTGCTTCTCCTGGGTGGTGGTGTGGAAAGGCAGGAATGCTCCCTTTTGCTTTTGGAAAACTTAATCTTCAACACCTAAGAAAAAAACAGATGATAGTAAAATTCAAGCCTACACCACTTCTCTCATCCCATGCTCTCCCCTGTTTTTCCAGCACTTCTAAAATACCTCATTTCAATGCAGACCTCATAAGCTCTTTATTAAAAGAACTTTCTTGCAATTTTTAGATTTCTCTTTATCTTTCCCAGGCACCCAATGGGCCTCGTCCTTCTGCTACTGTCAACTCCAGACTAGGAGACCCCTCAGCAAGAAAAAATGCTGCGAGCTGTGCTTCATCTATTTAAAATAAGCCCTTTTTTTTTCCCCTTCCTATGGTCATGTTCCCTTTCCCACTATGTTCCATCATTCCTCCAAGTTGGTATCAGTTACACAATGCTAGGCCAGTAAAGTTCTCAAAGAGACAAATCACAATATAATAATTAGCTTTACTTCCAAACTATCACTTTCTGAGACTTAAATTTACAGAGTTACTCTGACAAAGGTCACCACTGGAATAAATATCAAAGGAAAAATTGTATAAGTTCCCTTTTAATTTAATACCTTTATTTATGGTTAACAGCTCTCTTGCGCCTCCTTCAACAATAATTCTATCCCCTTAGTGTCTTGACCTGTTAAATTAATGTAGCTGATGCTCATTTTGCAAACTCAGATTCAGTCAAACTACCAATAGTACTTCTAATGCATGCAGTAATTCGCTTCATCAACATCTCCTTATCATTAGGTACTCATCTCTAAAGACCCCCTAAAATCTCAAATAGAATCTAATTATACAGCCTTTTTCCCCCATCTCTTGTAAAACATGGAAGTACGTATTATTCTGACTTGCCTTCCTTTCCCTAGAAATTAGAAGAATGAGAAAAAGCTGTCTATGAATTAGACTTTTTGATAGTTAGATGGATAATCTATACAAATCTCAGTCTCCAAAGAAATAATTAATTACTGTGTGGATGTTTGTTGTGTTTTGACAGGAGGAAGAGGAAACAGAATTGGCAGTGATCTGTCTGCAGAAGTTGCTCCGAGGCAGGGCTATTCAGAACATGGTATTCTGTGTCCCTTTGTTTATGTCTCTCTTCAAAATGATGGTGGGAATGACTGAAAGTGTGTTTGCAATGTTTCTTCCACAGCACTAATCAAGGGTAATGTGGCATAGTGCAGCATATCCTCCTGTATGTTATCTGGAGTCCTTCAAGGCTGAAGACTTTGCTCTCCAGCCTGGATTTCTTACAGGGACTTCCAGGTTCCTACACACGTCTGTGAGTGGCTCCCTGTTCCTGCCATCCCCTACATTCAGCTGTTTAATTAGATGCTTCACAACAGAATTACTCAAATGGAAAATTCTAGACTAGGTCTGGACCATGGGTACACTTTGCCATGATTATTATGCCAAGATCCCAGGCACAAGAAACCTCCCACATCCCAGCAGGGCAGCTTGTATTTCAGACCATCTTTCCAGTTTCTTGTGATGGTGAGCTGAACCTTAGATGAGGAGCAACTGAAGCATACCACCATGATTTCCAACAGGTGCAGGACCCATCATTCTGCTTTCAGTGGAGCAGAAGTGGGTCTAGGTAAAAATTAATTGAGTAGCCTTGCCTTGTGGGCTTTATATTAAGCAAGTCTATCACTTTTGATCAGACCAGTCCAGAAGGTTTGTTTTCATGCCTGCTGAGAATATAATTGATGTTCTCTTGCACTAACTATTTAATGTTTGTGAAGTGTTCCCATGTGGGACCCTGACCTGAGCTTTAGCAAATGCAATACTGTGAAAGTGGCTTGAGGTGGAATATAGACTTCCCAAGTCTTCTCCAGTTCTGTGGATCTACGAGAAGGATGTTTAATGCCATTGCAGGACTGTTGACTTTCACATCATGAAATGCCACATCATTCACATCATAGTGTGACCAGCAAGAGTAGGGAAGTGATCGTGCCCCTGTACTCGGTGCTGGTGAGGCCGCACCTCGAATACTGTGTTCAGTTTTGGGCCCCTCACTACAAGAAAGATGTGGCATTGCTGGAACATGTCCAGAGGAGAGCAACCAAGCTGGTGAGGGGTCTGGAACACAAGTCCTACAAGGAACGGCTGAGGGAACTGGGGTTGTTTAGTCTGGAGAAGAGGAGGCTGAGGGGAGACCTGATCGCCCTCTACAACTGCCTGACAGGAGGCTGTAGCGAGGTGGGGGTCGGCCTCTTCTCCCTGGTAACAGACGATAGGACGAGGGGGAATGGTTTGAAGCTGCGCCAGGGCAGGTTTAGGCCAGACATTAGGAAAAACTTCTTCACCGGAAGGGTTGTCAGGCTCTGGAATAGGCTGCCCAGGGAGGTGGTCGAGTCCTCATCCCTGGAGGTATTTAAAAGACGGATAGATGAGGTGCTTAGGGACATGGTTTAGTGGTGGGATGGCAGGGTTAGGTTAAAGGTTGGACTCGATGATCTTAAAGGTCTTTTTAAACCAAAGTGATTCTATGATTCTATGATTTTAGGAATATCCTTCCAGCTACTGCTGGATCAGAAATATATGACTCAGAGAATGACATGAGCAGGGTTGGGTGATCCTTTGTTGCTGTTGGAAGTCCTGCTGGAAGAGAGGAGGAATGAAAATAAGACAGTGTCAGGGAAGGGCTGGGCCACATAACTCCATAACAGGGACAGCAGCAGTTTCAACAACCTCCCTGCCAATTTATTGCTTAGAGCTGCTGCTGGACTCCGTCAAAACAAAGGTCAGAGAACAGTAGATGTTGAAACAGGAGGCATCTAACCCTAGACTGAGGACAAGAGGCAATGCTCACACTGGGAAGCTTTGACATTGAGGCTGATATAACAGAATATCCAGAAGGTTATTGCCCTTTTCACTTGACGTTGGTGTTGCTGTTCCACATTCCAGTGGCTTGAGTTCTTGGTGAAGCCAAACAGAATAAAAAAAAAAAAAAATTTATAATGAAGTAGCAGGAGATCATTGATACTTCACAGCAGAAGGCCTCAACTTTCATCTTCTATGCAGGAGGGTTTAGGCAAGATTTACCTGCCAGCTGTAATGTTTGCCTAAATGCGGCCACAAATTCATTACGAGAACTAGGTCTTGGAAACAGCTGACCTTGCAATGTGGAGAAAAAGGGTATGCTCTGCTGGCAAAACATGTTGATCTATATTCTCCATTTAATGTGCTTAGTTGTTTAACTTTTATTTTGAAGATGTTTGAAGGGAAGGAGAAGCGTCTGGAACTGATCCAAGAGCTACGCACCACTCATGCACTCCAGGAGGATGGACAGCTACTTTTGAAGGCAGAGGAGCAAATGACACTGGCTCTACAGAAACAGCATGACTTGCAAATGCACAAGGTTTGCCTGTATAGGTGGGGAGGCTGAGTCACAACACTGTCTTGACTGGGCACTCTGTGCTTGCAGGACCACCAACACTCTCACGTTTAATTTCTTTATGTTTTCTATTATCCACAGCACAAAAAGCACCCCAAGTAACAAAAATGCCCGCCTAGCACAGGCCAAGTATTGAATGCCTGAGGGGCTAAAATTGCTCTCTCACTGCTGTGGGGCCTCTGGGGAATCTCAGAAACAGACTGAGGTGCCCTGACCACAGCTGCTACCCAGGCTGCACTTGCTTTGTTTGCAGACAGAGCACTTATTTATATTTACAGGGCTTTGCACAAAGTGCACTGTCAGACGAACCTCAGTTTTCCCACATTTCAATCCACTTGACTGATGCTGTGACCTGGCATCGCAATGCATGCTTGTCACTCACATCTGTCAGATGTTTTACTGAATATGTGTTACTGCTCTGTCATTTCCCTGCTCCTTTTCTAGCTTGGCACCCTCTCAGGCTCCTCCTCAGGCATAACACATCACAGAAGAAGCCAAAGCAGACTTACTTTGTAAATCTTGCTGGGCTCAAGGCTTCTAGGACCTTAGCAGTGGTGTCACATTGTTGTACTTGCCACTGTTATGGAGAGCAGAGAAATTTTGGGCTCCATCCTCTGCCAAGAATCTAGTGAGAGCTGGAGATGCAAATTCCCATCCTATTTCCTTGCAGGGCCACAACCTTCCAGAGCAAAATGAATCAAATGGCAGATGCTGGTCTGAAATGGATCACAAAGAAATTTTGTCCAGACTTCACTGCATCTCAGATATACTGTATCTCCCACATACCTGCAAATTTTCCTATAGGTTTTACTACACCTGTTTTTTCAATGACCAGCTGTGAGGCAATTGTGCAGGTTCCAGATCATGATGACAGCATCATCTGCTGGCCAGTTGGCCTGGCAGAGGTGAAGCCAGACCACTGCTTCCTGCTGGGAGGGCAGCAACAAAACTTCCCCTCAGATCTCAGTAAAAATTGAACCGGGTGACTGTGTTTTACTGTTTATAATTTCCAGACGCTCCTTCATACACGGGGAGTCCAGGTGTGGAACACAGGAATACAGAATTTTTCTACTGAGGAATTAAGAGAAAAATAAAAGCCTTAGGCATTGGGAACTTGAAATGCTCCTTCTCTTCTGGAAGCCCAGATGAGAGCGAGGGAGTGAGCAGTTCAGACACCACAATGACATTCATAAAGAAGGAGAGAGAGCAAATGGTAAAGATAGATGCTCACCTCTGATCTCACCGTTTGGGAGAGCTACTATCCCCCTCTGCTGGTGTCTACGTCCTCTACTCTTGCATTTTTTTTCACTGTGTCTCTGAAGGCACACACTCCAAGGCTCAGGTCTTCAAACATTTTGAACTTTAAAACTCTCTGGAATGCATATGCAGGAGTTTTCTGTGTATATGGCTATTTTAAAAAGTCACTGATGACTCACAGTTCTTTAGTTTTTTTGTAATCACAGGTTTTTTTCAGGTTTTTGACCTTTCCAATATAAAGACACATTTTTCAATAAATGCTTCCTGCAGAAAGAGCAAGGAAACTCCAGATAAAATGGTCAAAGATGAGGGTTTGAAAATTTCCAACCTCGTACATAACAAAAGTCTAAGACGAGAGTGTTTCTGGGTTGTTTTCCTCCATTTCACACCAGTTTTAGACACAGCACATGAAGCAATAAAGAGGAAGCAGCATGTTAGTTCCATGTTACCATGTTATCCCTCCCTGTGGGTGGGTGCAGTTACTGCATTGCTGTCTTCCATCTTAAACACCCATGGGCTAAGCACTGTCACTTCTAGATGTGTGCAACGCTGACAATCACACTTTCTTTGAAACACTGCAATAAGCAAATGGCATAGCAGTGTAAGAAAGCTGATTTATTACTACATATCTGGGATACTTCAGCTACATTTTGAGTTTTACATTCAGGTCTACTCTGTTATTGCCTGTTTATTCCAACAGAGACACAGCATCCCAGCGAGTTCCAGATGTTCCTTCCTGCCAGGGACTGTGGCTTCATAGTCCATACTGGAGATAATGAACTTACCATAGATCTTGTCCCTTTCTGAAGTGCAGTCACACATATCCAACCCATAAAACATGATGTGCTTGGAACAAGGAGTGAATGGCACAGTAACACTGAACACGTGGAATCTAATCTCAGCTCTGACACTGAGTTTATGATTTTCCATAACCTGGAATTTTGAGGTCTCGTTTGCACTTCTGTGAACTCAGTTTAATTACTGTTGATTTGAATTTGTTAGCAGCTAGTAACTTGTACAGTTGTAGGTAATAATTTGATACCTAAAAGTGTAGGGACTCATGGTGGCTGTATTATCGCAGCACGTCGAATCACTTTGGTCGCATCATGAATGCCCAACCAAAGATGTACCATTTCACTGAGGTGGCTTTGAACTGTAACAAATATTTTGTATCCTTAGAAGAGGATAGAAATGTGGCTGTACTCACAATTGCGCAGTTTCCTAAACCTTTACTCAAGCTTTCTACTCCTAAAGATTGAGGGTTTACTTTCCAAATGCTAGAAAGCTTCAATTGCAACTTTTGATCCTATTTTTCTGTTCTGGTCTAAGCTAAGCTTAGCACAGGAAGATGGAGGGTATGCAGCTGATGTCATTTCACTGTCACTTTTATACCTCCTCTTTCTTGGTCTGGGCAGCGGAGCGTTCCCCTGTTGCAAGCAGATGGCCTCAGCAACTATTCTGGTTATACTCACAGCCACAAAAGTGGTTCATAATACCTAGAACACAGCACATCTAGTGCTTTATCTCTTCCCAGCCACCCAAGCATAGGGACTGCTTGCCCTAGTGTGACAGTATCGGGACTATTCCCACCCTGACTAGTTTTGCCATCTTTTAGGCTCTTTATGCCATCAGAGCCTACACCCAGGAGCATTACATTATGCAGAATCCAGGCCAGTGCATGTAAAACAAGAAGAATGCAAAACTCCTAGGGTTTGTTCCATGGCTGATCTGAGTGGATGTTGCAGAGCTGTTTCACATGCCTGTGGTAGTCCTGGGACTTCAAAAAACATTCCTGGGGTTTGTAACACAATTCTTTGCATTTTTTTTTAAAAGCTGTCATTAGTGGAAAGCCGCTTGGCCAGGGAAGAAGGAAGGGTACTGGCGAACTTATTTGATTTCCTGTCCAAAGAGCTGGTGAGGCTGCAAGAGGAACGGAAGATCCATGCTTTTGTCATGCTGGCTGAGAGGCAGAGGCGGATGCGGGAAGCAGAGGAGAGCGGCCGTCGTCAGGTGGAAGAGAGGCTGCGTCAGGAAGAAGATGAGATTTTCAGACAGGCAAGAGAGGGAGACTGGTGGGACTGTGGGCAGTTTGTAGGAACTGCCTTCCTGTGGGAACGTCCAGATGGAAGGGAGGTGCTTCAGCTCTGACTTTGGTGATGGCAAGTTTTAAAATTGAGGGGGAAGGCTTAGTGAAGAGAGGGTGATTCCTTCCTATAAGAGTCATGCCCATTAAATTAAGGATGATAGGAATACTTCTACAGACAGTCCTGTTAGGCATATCATGAATGGATGTAGATTTCTAAATTTCCACAACAAATGCCTATGGAGAACAGATGTACCTAGATCATCTTCAGGAATAATGTTTTCTCAGCACTTGGTCTGTCCAGCAGAACTGTTAGGTGCTGGATAGTATTATCCCAGGAAGGATGCCTTTTTAAGCAAGGTTTTGGAAAGATTTTGCCCTCCACGAGTAGACTGCAAATAACAAGAGGTACAAAAATTATTTTGAAGTAATGATAATGGATAACATAACCTTGCAATCCAGAAACAAAAATCCTGAATTACCATATTCCATAACTATTCTATAGTCCTGTTGCTATTCCCTAGCTCCTGACTGCATAAAGCATATTTCTCCCAGTTGAAAGGAATGAGTGGGAGCCTAATTGAATAAACCAATAATTTTCAAACTTTGTGGGAGGAGGTTAATACCAGGAGAGTCTGGCATCATGTTTATTTTTCTTTTAATTTTAGCTTCTCCTCTTTTCTGCACCTCTGAGTGGGAAGTAAGGAAGGTCAAAGTGCCATAAGCTAGCCATAGCAGAAGGAAAACACCCATTTCTAGAATCTCTGCTCTACAACCATTATAAGGAAACCAATAATTTTATCATGGTTTTATTCATGTTACTTTGACTGGCTTGATGGAACCTTTTCCTTCAGGATTTGCTTGGATGAAAGCTGATTAATTTACTGAAGTCAACACTGATGATTATTATTTGGCAGTTGTTGTTCAGAGAACCATGAGAACTGAGGAAGCAACTGCCACTGCATTCACAGAACTAACCTGCTGCAGCAGAATTGGATCTATGGATAAGTTTTTCTTCCCCCACTGGTTCTTTCCTGCACTTGTTTCTGTTCTATTACTACTCAGAAAGAATTATCAGAAAATAAATGTTTACATAAGTTTGCTTCCCAGAAAACACCTCTGAAACCCAATCTCAGGCTGGCCTGTCTGAAATTAATTCTGGCACAGGAATAGGCAGAGGAACAATATCTTGGTGTTGTGTTCCAGGTGGTGAAAGTGTACCAGAGCACTATTGACTCCTACTTGGAAGACATTATCCTGAGTAGCATGGAGAACACAGCTGAAGAACAAGCCAGGGAAGAGATTCAGAGAATGGCTGTAGAAATCAATGACATTGCTTACGAAATGGAAAGTCGGTACGTTATTAAACAGCATGTTGGAGGCTGTTTACAGCAGTTTAGAACCTGCCTGACCATCTGCATCTGTGGTTACATCTATAATCCAAGACATGGGAAGGGCAGAGCAATACTGTTCATGATCGCTTCATTAGTGTGACTGCTGTATGGGAACCTCACTGTTACTACCTGGTATGAGCATATAAATCCATCAGAGCCTTACTCTATACAGCATGTGCCAGATTCCCTCCGCAAATCACTTGTGGAATCTGTGAATTGCCCATTTTAGGCTTCTCCATGCCAATGTGATGCTGTGACTGAGCTTTAAGTGAATCTGGGAACTGCCTAAAGCAATATCCATTCATACTGGTCTTTTCATTTATTTACACTACTACAGAAAATCCGTTTGAAAGAGATGCTAAAAGATACAGCAGCCTTTCATTCTGGGGTTGCTGTTCTTTAAGAAACTGCCAATTTCCATGGGGGTCAGTCATATTGATGGCTGCCTGACAAGGCACTTTGAGTAGAGTAAGTTGTTGAGAACACCACAGTCTTGTGTTTGGCTGGGGCATCAGCAGTGAATACTTTTTAGGACCTGCCAAACCTCCAGTTCAGTTTCTATGCTCTTTTTTTGGAATTGAGCGGTACAGCAGCTGTGTATTTTGTAACTAGATGAATACAACCAGAATGTTGAAATCCTCGGGGAGAATGAAGCGTAGATAATGCATGCAGCCCCTGGGCCAATTGGGAACCCACCAAACACAGGCATGGAAAAGAGCACAGGGACCAGCCAAATGCAGAGTCACAAAAGGGAAGAATTTAGCAAACTCAGCAATGGGCCAAAGGCTAAATTGACAAAGACGCAAATCCTCAGAGGTATCCGCGTGTCTAACTGAGTTTGTCATCAGTGAGAACTGGGCTCCTAAATACCTTTGAGGATAAGGAGTCTAGGGTGATCTTCTCCCTGGAAATACTGCCTTCCAGTGCAGTATTGAACACACTGGCAGCGCAGGGCAAAGGGGAATAGTCACACTGTCACCCATTTGTAGGATAAAGAGATGCCCAGCTGACAACTATTGCCATGAAAATAGAGTATTTACAAGGGAGTCTTGTGTTTGCAGAGGTGGTCCAGAAAGAAAATTAAACTGCTAACACCACTCTGCATCTGTTCTGTAGTCGAACTCACCTACAGTCAGAAGAGATTGTAGCAGAGCTGGTTTATGATTTCCTGATTCCAGAAGCAGAGAAAATGTCTATCAGAGAAAAAGGTAAGGAGTCCAGTAACTTTATTCTCTTTGTGAACTGGTTCACCTTCCTCACCCTAGCTCACTGAAAGGAAAGGTGCAGTGCCAAGAGTTGTCTCAGTTCTCTGTTTTGCGCTCTGCAGGTAGAAGTTAAGCCCTCTGACCCTTTTCACCAATTTCTCCTGAGCTTTAGTCCTTTAAAATGGTGGCCTGAATTCAGACCTGATGTAAATTTAGTGTATCTATCTGCAACAATAAAAGTACATGGAAAGAAGCAGCCCATTGCACCTTCAAAAACAACCTGGGAAAAGTCTTTAAGTAGCATGGCTGTGAATTGTCTGTTATATGGCAGTTTCTAAAAACTGTAGAAATCTTTAACAGGCAGATTACTTAAATATATGCCATATGTGGACGGAAGATTATATGCTTTCCTGTGCTTTCGTCCTCCCTCCCCCCCTAATTGGTTGAGAGCTAGAAGCGAAGATAGGTTTTAGGGTTGACTGTAGTGGCATCATGTTTTAATTAAGATAATCTTGCAGTTGTAAAAGATGCTTCTGTTTAGCCAAAATGGAATAGTATCTGTCAAAATACAGAGGGGAAGGCCCTGGAAACCTATGTATTACATTGAGTATCATGAATAAATGGCTGTTCTTAACTGGGATGTTTCCACTGACCAGCACACTCAGAAGACCATGACTAAACCAGTCACCCATAGAAAGTGGATATAACCTAAGAAAAGCAATTGTATCACAATAGAGTCTGAAGTGGTCCTTGCCACAGTGTACTTTTCTGACTTGAGAACAAAGGCATGTACTTCATTGCTTTTTTTGTTGCTTTGTGAATGAAAGCACAAACTCTGCAAACACATTTTGTGTTCTCTGAATTGTGCAAACTTTTTTCTTCCTAGTTTGTGTATTTGTCACAACAACAGTATCTATTCAGCAGCTGGAAATTCTGCATAAGTTTAAATCAGCTCCCTTCTCCTTAGCCCTGCTTCTGCAAGCCTACCAAAGCAGGTGATGTAATTTTACTTAATGAAGCACTAACATATACAGGTTAGCCCGTCTCAGAAAGGAGAACAGAAAGAGAAGACCTGGAGATGGCCTAGGATTCTGGACATACAGAGCTGCCAGCAAGGAAGAAAACATGTACTGGGCTTAAATGCAACAGCAGCTAATGAACAAAGCACCTCAGAAGCACTCCCAAGCAACAGAGGAAAAAAAAAATTTTCAAAATCTGTGACAGCTGCAGTGGGTTTACCTGGAAAGCAGAGCTAGACCCAGCCAAAAATTGAAGTGGATGCTGGTGAAAGAGCTAGAGCAATAGGTGATAAAGTGTAAGAGCTCCTTCAAACGTGATCAGGTGAAATTTGCCACAATATTCTTGTGACAGCAGATATCAAATGTCAGGAAGAGACCTGGCTCATGCTCTCTTCTGCTAATGCTGCATAGGGTGGAGGGGACTCCATACTCTTAAGAGATAGCTGAATTCTACCAAAAGTGTGCTCTGATGAGCACATCCTGCCATAAGCCTCCTGCACAGTGATACCTTCAGGGAAGCAGAATCAGTAACTATTCCATGTAAATCCAAAGGAAATGGTATCAAAGAATGACATTAGATCTTATGAGCACATCAGCGTATTGCGTTTCCAGTGGCAGCTTTTGAAGCTTTCCCTATAGTGAGCCAGATTATTCACTACAAAACTGTGTTTTAGCAGCCTGGCACATGCTGGAACATACACCTTCCTTGAAACTAGCAGGGAGTGATCTGAGAGCACAGTTGTCTGGCTTGCTAAAGGAGCAAATCCATCGGGAGAACAACGATTTGAGGGCCTGCAAGTTCAGTCTTTGCTTACGCTTTAGCTTCCTCTTAAACGTCTCTATTTTGCTATTACCTAGTCTTTTCTTCTCTTCTTATTTTTTTCCCCTCTTTTTTGTCACATTCCTATGCATAAAATCAGGGATTATCCAATACTGGCTCATCCTGAAACCCGTCTGTACCTCGCTTCTGAACCCTCCCTCACTGGAAGTAGAAGTCAATGTGCTGATATGACAAAACCTGCTTTTAGAAGGACAATCACTCACCAATGTGAGCCAGCTTTCTTTTAGATGGAATTCACTGTGGATGGAGGAAGAAGCTACAGCAATACCAAGAGAGTATTCCTGCTATAGTTGATGCAGCTCATGCATACACAATTGAGGCCAAAATGCCTTGGGTAGAGAAAGCTCTCCTGGGAATTGCGAGCTGGCTGGTGAAGGTCAGTTTTTCAAATGCACGTGAGATCCAGTTGCATTCATTGTTGACAAAATGGACCTGGGGGATGGATGAACATTAAACAGGATGGGTTAGTAATGTTGAACGACTGAGTCAGTGGCAGTCTGCAGAACTGTATGACAGCATGCAAGACACCAGTGGCTCAGTTTCACAGTTAAAGTACAGCTCAGCCCTACAACATAAACAGACCAAAGCAACAAGGAAGTCTTGGACTTTTGCAGGGTAGTGATGCGCTGAGAGTCACAGCTTCTTCCTGCAACATTCCCCACACCCTCCCGACAAGCATGCAGTTTCAATTCCCGTGATTGTCTACCAGCATTGTAAGTCTAGAGAGAGAAAGAGGGAACAAAGAATAGTGAAGAGCAGGGAAGAGCATTGTGAATGATTTGGCTTGGGTAATTATTTCCCAAGAGGTAGGCTGGAAATACATACAAATGAAATTGGATGAAAACTGTAAAGCACAGTAAAGAACCATCCTGCAGGAGCAAAAGGGAGATGGTAAGGTAAGTGACTTAATGTGTCTATACTATTTCCAAGTCTTACTTTGAACTCAGTAAGAGTTTCTCAGTGCAGGCAAAATCGTAACACAGGAGAGGGCAGATTTCAGCTCCAGTCTTCCAGAGACCTGCTGCAATTAACAGATGCTGAAGGAGAAGTTATTTTAAAGCTTGGTAACATAGCCTAGGCAGTTATGCTGTAAGCTGGAAAGGAAAACACTTTGGCTGTGTTTCCCACTGTAGGGACTATTCTTCAAAGTGAAATGCAAAGTTGGTTGCTGCTATTAGGTGGCAGTAGAACGCTTTCAGCCAAACTTACATGGGCGTGATTTTTTTTTTCCTGAGATGGGCTTTTCCACAGCTGCAGGAAGGCTAAAACCTATCCCTCCCGTCTTCCCTATGGAGAATGCTTTGCTGTACATTTCCAAGTAAAAGCCTTACCTCTTTTTATGCACAGTGAGGCAGTCCCAAAGAAAACACCTCTACGCTGCTCATCAGATCATCCGCAGGGGCATAGAGAAGGTAGTGGCTGATCAGGCACCAGATCGGGAGACATCTGCCAGCAAGATAAAGGGAGAGCCTCCTGCTGGGACAGCCAATGCTGCTTTGAGTGGGACAGCTGCTGGACCAAGTGCAGCTGGCAGCACTTGCTCTGCCCCAGTTGCACGGGAACTCGCTGAACTCACGTGCGAAGAAAGCCCAGGAGA
Organism: Gorsachius magnificus; assembly: GCA_034008185.1. Classification (NCBI taxonomy): domain Eukaryota; kingdom Metazoa; phylum Chordata; class Aves; order Pelecaniformes; family Ardeidae; genus Gorsachius; species Gorsachius magnificus. The sequence goes on from CM067081.1 coordinate 129,735,136, forward strand.
GACAGCAGTAAACCCTTCCGATGGATCAGCCAGGGATCCCACAGCCTCCTAGAGACAGAAGATAAGCCAGGTGAGTTTCCCTTCCCCTCTGTGATTTGAGCTCAAGAGCATGGTGAAGGACAGGGAAACACATTATATTTACATTTTTTCAGGGCACCCAGAATGGAAAATCCTCTTTCTCCCTTGGGCTGTCCCTCCTGCTGCCTGCCAGTAATGTTGTCCTGGAACCACTCTGTATACATTTTGGTGTGGCAGCCCCGGTCCAGCCTCCTCCACTCCCTCCCCAACTAGCTAATTTTCCTCTTCTAATTATTAAGAGAAGCTTAAGTGAGAAAGCAGCGTTAGCATTCCTGTTTGTTTTCCTGGCACAGACCAATAAAGATCTGCACCTGGGCTTTTGATGGTGTTTTCTTGCATCAATAACATTAAATGCAAAAATATGCCAGCAGTGGGAAATGTTGAGTTGAGACCATAGATGGAGTCTTTTCTCAAGCATGTCCCACTGATTTCCTTGGTGGAGTAAAGCAAAGAGTGCCTTCCTGCGCTAGCACTGCTATTAATAAAGGGTTAAAGTTGAATGAAGACGGTCAGATCTTGCATCATCTTTTCACATAATTAGTCCCTGCATAAAGAAAAGGCACCCTTGACCTCAGCAGAGTGGTTCCTGCCAACCAGGCAGCGTCTGGCACTAATAACTAAGGCTAGGTGACAGCTGAGTGACATGGCGGGGGCTGATGTAGCTTGCGCAAAGAACCCATTAGCCAGTGCTTATGGCTTTTCCAGAAATGTTACTCTTTGGGCTGACCTCTTCATGCTTTTTACCATCCCAAAGGAGAACAATTCTGGAAAGAATCTTATTTTTCTTAGAACAGTGTTAGTCACTCTGGCTTTCCAGCTCCAGGGGACTATGCAGAAAGGATGCTGGCTCTGCCTTGTTTGCAAGCATGGGGGTGCTCCAGCTCAGGATGTCAGAAATCAGCAGGCTGCAGACACGCGCAATGCATCTGATCAGAGAGCTGTCAGGGACTCGCTCGGCTCTCCAGGCACTCACCTGTCAAAATTCCTGAGGTCTGTGGGTTTAGCACCTGAAAGGTACATTTACACCGATGCCAACGCCAAACGCACCAGCTTTTGGAGGAGCAGGCACAGCCGCGCCACCACAACCAAAATGCTGACTCATCGATAGCTACAACTTACACAACAAACAGGAGTATTGGCTCTGTGTGCTAACGTGCTAATGGGCTGATCTCTGTGCACTTCCGTCATTTCTCTGTGACTGGTAGCCCGTTCGTTGCGCTGGGTCTGTAAAGCCTCAGGTGTGGCCCAGCTAACTAATCCTGAACAGAGCACTGCGCCTTCAAAACACAAACCAGCAGCTGCTCAAAAATTCAGGCTCATTGGTGCACTGGTGGAAAAAATTTGCGTCAGGTTTCTGTTTTGTGGATTGGGTTGGGGGAGGGGGGGGCAGGAGGCAGGAGGAGAGGGAGAGAGGAGGAAGTCTGAATACCCCCGTATTCCACTGAGTTGTAAATAAGAACTGGAGAGAGGGAAATGGGACCCACTCCTAGAAACCGTTGCTGGGCTCCAGATCACTGAACCAGGGGCACCGGGTGGCTGGGGGGGTCAGGCAGCCTCTGTGTGTACTGCGAAATCCGGCAGGAGTCAAAGATGGGGGATGAGTTTTCGTTAGGACTCTTGTGAGGACGATCCCATTAGGGTTTGGGGATTTGGGAAAATTCTCATAGCATACACAGCCAGTCAGGAAAAGGCAAGGTAGCAAATGCAGAAACATATCAAGAAACACTCTCCACCATGTGGGAGGAGAAGCTGTGCAGGGATCGGCTTTTTGCCTCAGGCCACCTTGGACAAATTTAGCCTGGTTGAAAGAGGGAGGATAGCATGAATCACAGGATCCAATGTAATAAGAGAGACATGGAAAACTTGATGCAGCAGAACAGTAGAACGGGAAGAGCGAACCAGTTTGAGGCATTACTGTGTTTCTCAGATGGTATGTCAAAATAAACAATCGCCGTGTGGCTCGTTGTACAATTTGACATGGCTTTGAGAAGATACGTACCCCAACAGGTGTGGGAATGGATGCTGGTTGCAGCACTCTGGTCTTCAGCAGGGATACAGCCCTCTGCACGACAACGAGGGGGCAGGGGACTCCAGATGCTATGCACAGGCTGAGCTATAAATGTCTTGGCTTCTGTTACGATTTAAGGGACGCCGTCAGGGTAAAGCCATCTTTTCCACATGACATTGCCTAGCATGTAAACCGAAGGCCACGGCAGGATTCCTGCAGGAAGCTCTGCTCTAGAAACTGCTTTCAATTGTCATCTGTGGGGTGGGTTTTTTCAGGCTTTGCAGAATGTGCTTTGAGAAAGAAAACGAGCACAGTGAGAGGGAACTGGGATCATAAATCAACAGCACGAGAATGCACCATTCCCTCTCCTCGCAGGAGCCAGAACAACCCTGGGGAGGAGCCCATACCCGAAACAAACACAGCAGACGCCTCCAAGGGCTGCACCAGTACAGTGGAAACACTGGGGGAATTCTGATTGCCCCGCTTTTCTTTCACCAGCTGCCCGCGGGGTGGGAGCCTGGCTGTGCCGCTCTGCCGGCTTCTGCATCCTGACAGGTGCGGGAGGCGGCTGAACCAAACGAGCCTCGGGGGTCACTGCGCTGTGAGAATGGTGAAAAATCGGTCTCTTTGCAGTAAGTGAATGAATGCAAATTGTCTCAGGTCTTCCCTGCTGACACAGCTCGTGCAGTGCGGAAGGAGAAAATGCTATTGCGGTGACTACAGTTCAGGCCAGCACAAAGGACTTTTGGTAGGACAAGTGGAAGCCAACACACCTTTTTTGCTGGACACTTAACTATATCTACATTTCTGTCAACATAAAACCACCACAAACACGTGCTATCCCATGTCTCTTGCCTCCTTTAGAAGCAACGCGACCGTCGCAGAAGTTGCTGCTGTAGAGCTGGCTGTGCAGTTGTTAGAAGAGTTCCTGCCACTTTCTGCGCGCTGCTCTTTGCTCTGCTCCTGGTCTCGCAAGCACACAGGATCTGCCTGCTACGCTGTTGGGCTCAGTTCAGCCCTCACACAACTTTGAGGGAGGGCGGGGGATAACCCTACAAGCATGGTCCTCGCATGCCAAAGGCTTTTGACAAGGTCCAACTGCACTAACTTCACCTCCTCCCCGTCCTGTCTCCCTGCTTCCACCTAAATCCTGTTCATGCAACTCTTCCTGTGTTTTTCTCCCTGGTGGAGTCAGTATTTTCTCAGCATCCGCCAGCCTCCTCACCTCAGTGCCCTCTGGAGCCAGGCCTGGGCTTGGAAGAGGAGCTGTTCTTCCATAGCCGCGCTCTCCACCCCACCAGAGGCTGGAATTGCTTTGGACATCTGCCAGAACTGCCAGCTCCTCAAGACGTTAATGCGTGCACCCAGACTAGGAAATTTGATTTGCCTGGGTTGGCTCTGGACCGAGGCCCCCGCCTCTCCTCACGGCCCCTGCCGGGAGCAGAACTGGCAGGGAAGGCACCTCAACAGCCGCTGTTTGCACGGGAGAGAAAACCCCCGTGGGCTGATGGGGCGGCGTACGCCGAAACCGGAGGAGGAGAGGTGGCTCTGGCTCTCTGCTCCGATCGTATCACTCGTTGCCTCTCGTGCTTCCTTTTGTCCCACGTGCTGCGTCAACCCCACGCACCTCTTCCTTCGCCTCCTATGGCTGGAGCCTGGGCCACTTCTCTTGGGCTGGTTCCCACCTGCCAAAGCCCAATCCTTCACGTAGCACTGGGAAGGGATGTCCCATTCCCGTTTCCTTCCTGGGCTGCTCACCTCTATCCACTTGTTTCTCAGGGGCCAGAGCCCTCCCCGGCCAGCCTGGCTGAGCACACCATCCCCAACAGACCCTGAGAGCTGTGCCTACCCCTGCAAACACTCACCATCGCAGGCTGGCCACGAGTCCATGTCTGGCTGGACCTGTTGCACAGCCCAGCCCGTGCCCAGATGCCTGAGATGTACCACATCTAGTTCCCCCAGCGGGGAGCCTCCACAGTAACCTGCGCTCCTCGCCCGTGCTGGAGCTCCTCGGTCGGTGCTGGGCGCGGGGGTGTTCGTCCCCCGTCCCCCGGGGCAGCGGCTGGAAGTGTGCGGTGCTACCTGCAATGCAAATTGCAGTGAGCTAATTGCAGCTGCGCAGCAAGGACCCGATGCTGTTGCTCTCGGTGACGTCAGTGCTGAGCGTGAACAACACCAGTGCTCTGAATACAGATGAAGCAAGGAGCCTGAAATCCTTACCAGTGCTCTTACGTGGCCCCTGAACTGAGAGCGCGCCAAACCGTCTCCGAAATACCCTTCTCGGCCAGCATCTTCTCACTCACTGTTTTACATCGCCAGCACTTGGAAAGCAGCCGCTCCCACCAGCGTTATGGAGACTGAAAAGCTGCATTTGCCCCTCTCTTCTTCAGTTGCTGCAGGATTGATCCTCAGAGCGCATCTCCCCTTTGTTTATTAGGGCCATGGGTTAGTGGTGGGCATGGCAGTGCTAAGTCAACAGTTGGACTCTTAATCTTAAAGGTCCTTTCCAACGCAAACGATTCTATGGTTCTGTGTTTCCCTATGAGCCAGTAATAGCCAGCCCTTCCCTTTACAGCCTCCTGCAAACACCGTGTTGGTTCCTTACCTATTGAAGCCTTTCTCCACCAGTCCATGCCATTTTTTCTGCCTCCAGCCAAATGCAAAGTGTTTTTCATTGCTGTGCAGGCCCCAAATTTGCTGTTTCCAGCAGAAACAGCTTCCATTGACCAATCTGTTCCTAGGCCTGGTACCACGAAACAAAAATCTTAAGTAATGAGGTGCAACTGAGATGGTCCAAAGCCTCCCCAGCTGGGTAGTCCCCTTCATTTCCCGGGACTGCTAACAAATGATGGCATCCCAAACAACATCAATGATCTCCTTGAGCAAAAATGCCCTCAAACAACCTGGGGTTTTCCAACAATCGCCATCTGCCTCCCAACTACTCCTGCCTGGCAAAGGGTTTGGTTACAGGAATGAGCTGCAGAAGGGGGGAGGAGGGCATGCCTGCTCTTATGCTATAGGAAACATAGAATCACAGAATCATTTAGGTTGGAAAGGACCTTTAAGATCATCAAGTCCAACCGTTACCCTAACCCTGCCATCCCACCACTAAACCATGTCCCTAAGCACCTCGTCTGCCTGTCTTTTAAATACCTCCAGGGATGGGGACTCGACCACTTCCCTGGGCAGCCCGTCCCAATGCTTGACAACCCCTGTGGTGAAGAATTTTTCCTAATGCCCAACCTAAATCTCCCCCAGCACAGCTGGAGGCCATTTCCTCTTGTTCTATCACTTGTTGCTTGGGAGAAGAGACCAACACCCACCTCGCTACAACCCCCCTTCAGGCAGTTGTAGGGAGCGATAATGGGGTAGCCGACGGGCTGGTGAGAAGAGGATGAATACCTCTTGCTTCCTCTCAAGCTCACGTGCCGTTCCCACCACACATCTGACCCTACCTCGCTCCCCACAGCCCTGGCCTCCCTCTGACAAGATCTGCCCCACGCGTTCCTGTGTCAGCGGCAGGCGTCTGGGCCCTGCGGATGCTCAGCACGTGGAAGTGGCGTGAAGCACAGGGCAGCAAGCCGGGATGAACAGCCCTGTTCTAACTCCTGGATTCCACCAGTTTTAAAAAACTTTGCTAGGGGAAGAAAAAACACCCACCAAAAAACCAACCCAAACCCCTCCATCTCTACTTAGCCATCCATTATGTACCCGGGCTCCAGGGCCCTGCCACCATACACAGGGCCCATGGCTCCTCTGCTTGGCCGGGGCTGTGGTTGGCCAGGCGGCTCTGCCTGGGGACAAGGTTTCGTTCACCCATGGCCACCTTTTCTCACTCTGCGGCAAGTGAGGGGCTCTGCAAGATGCCCTGGACGCGGGCAGTCTGCCCGGCTGTGGTTCTCCTAACAGAGCATCCCAGCGACAAACGCTCCACTGCAGCCACTTGCAAGCTTCCAGAAAGGAAGAGGTTGGTTGTTCTCCACCTACCTTGTCTTGGGGGACCCAGCCTTGCCTCTGGAGAGCGCAAGCAGGGTGATGCTGGGAGTGGGGAATCCCTGAAAGAGAAGGCTTGAACTCCACGGACCACACGGGAGCCTGACCCAGCTGAATGCAGGCTCTCAGGGGGCAGTAGGATGTACCAGGAAGAAAACATCTGTGACAGGACATCAGGAGTCAGCTGGGCGTGCAACAAGATCCAGGACTGCATTCCTGCGTCAACCAAAGGCACGTGTTTGCTGCAGAAGTCCAACTCTCCCTTACAGCCCTGACCACCGTCACCTGCGCTGTCACCTGCGACGAGCACCCACAGGAGTTTTGTTTGGGGGGCCGGTCTCTGCTCTAAAGCCTCAGCAGTCGTCCGACATTTCACGCCAAGACGCCAGCCTGGGTTTCCTGCCGTGCCCCATGCCGTGTTGCTACCTACACACCTTCTTTTCCCACCAGAGCTTGGCTTTGGCAGCAGGTCGGGTCTGACCCTGTAGCCTTGGGGCACAACTGGTTTAGCAAAGCCGGCAAAGATAGAGCGGGCCTGCCCTCACCAGGAATGACCCCCTCCAAGCCTAGCGAGGGAAGATGGGGGGGACGACCCAGCTAAGCCCTTCCCAGAGCCAAGGGCGGGAAGCAAGGCTCGACTGGCTAACGAGGTTGTGTGCCATCCGCTGGGCTCACCACCTCTAAGCCACCCCACTTAGTGCTCCAGACACAAACCGCAGTGCTCCCACTCTCCCCTCCGCATTTTGTGGCTCACTTCCCTCCCCCTTTGTGGCTCTTGTTCTTCTCCCACAGAAAGTGACTTGGACTCTACCACCAGCAGCCTGAAAGGCGCCACCTTCCAGGTAACAAACAGTGCCAGTAGCCTTGATGCCGACCTTCAATTCCAACCGAGGTGGCTGGAAGTTCGGTCGATAACAACAAAGCACATCAGTGGAGCAGATGTTTGGGCCGCTTTGCTTTTGCAGTAGCAAAAATTACCCATTGGTAATGTTTGTGGGAATTACACCGGGAGGGAGCAATGGATAAACTGGACAACTGCAGCCTCCACAGAGAAGGGTGAATGCAATCCTCAGGTAAGGAGACGGAGAGGCACCGGCTGCAAGATGCTCTCTAGTGCATTTATTTGACACTGGGGAGATGCCTGTAGGGAACCTCTGGCTGGTTTTGGTACCCACTGCTTAAGGAGGATGTTAAAAACAATTGTAGAGGAGATACAATTGGAAGGATTAGAAAGATGTGAAGGAGCTGAAGATCCCCTTCCAGTCCTCTTAGCAAGAAGTTATGAGGTGACTGGGTCCTGGTCAAGGGGCTCTGACGTTCAGAAGAGAGACCCGAGACTGGAGCAGAGGGTTCCTGTGCAAAGACAGTGCAGAGGGTGAACCCACAGCTCGCATTCGTGCTGAGAGAAGTTCAGAAGAGACAGAAGGCCCCAGAGTGTGTGCGTCCACAAAAGCGCCCAAGGATAATTCACCACCACCCCAAATTAGCAAGGATTGTGATGAACTCCCCATCAGCGGCAAACTTTAAATCAATACACTCACCTCTAACGAGGTGCTGTAGTCCACGCAGCAATGCCTTTGCAGGTACAACCAGACGGGTTGAGCAGAGCAGCCCTGGTCTCGGCACATGAACCGCGCTGGCCTTGTGGGACCGATGTAAGCGAAAGGACAGCAGCTGGTCACCTGTGCTGCTTCTGGGGCGGCAGAGGCTGAAGAAAACAAGACCTGTGCCCCCGGCAGTGAGCAGAGGCAAGCTGGCACCCACTTGGAGGGGCGCCAGCTTCAGCACCCAGGAAGGGTGAGAACAGCCCCCAAATGGCTGAGCCCGGGGGAGCCAGCTCATAGCGGCGAGCAGAGAGGGGTCGGAGGGGGCCTAACCCAATGCTTATGGCACCGAGCCATTGAGGGCATCGACGGCCCTGGCACCACTGGCTGCCCGGTCCAGGGGACGCGTGGCTCTGCAGGCAGCGCCGAGCTCCACCCGCTTGGTCCTTTAATGCACTGACCAGTTCGGTACGGGCAGACGCTTCTCCAGTCCTGGCTGAATTTGGGCACAGGCAGCCTTTCTGCTAAACCAAGATCTCTCCCCCAGCAGCTGTCTGGAGGCAGCAGTCCCCCCGCCCCGGCAATGCACCCCGGTCCCAGGCACCAGGGCCAGAAGCAGCCCTTCCCGCCCCGCTCCCACCTCTCCTGGAGCAGCTGCGGAGCAGAGGCTCCAGCCCAGAGCCCAGCAGAGGAGGTTTCATGGGGACAACCATGAGTCACGACACACGAACAAACCCAGAGGAGCCTCTTTGCAATATAAATTTGTTTTTATTGAAGCAGCAGTCACATGACCTCGCATCTAGCCTTTAGGATAGCAACAGAATGGATTCGGCCAGGTCAGCCAGCTCAAAAAAGGATTTCATTTATTTATTTAATCTTTTTTTTTTTTTTCTTTTTTCTTTTGCGCTAATAGACATGTCATGTTTAATACATACATTATCCAGTACCGGAAACCCAACTCAGAGATAGCTATGTGCTGATTTGCTGGAGGAACGGTCCACTGGACGTGGTCTCGACAAACTTTACAGATCACCACCAAATAACATTACTAATGGGATCGAATGTTTAAAAAGAAAAAAAATAAAAAAACAAAAAAACAAAACCAAAAAAAAAAAACCAAACCCCGAACAGCCATGAGTGCAGGATTCAAAGCCAGCAGTTTACACAGGTTCTCAAGTTTGTATCTATAGGTGGACGGTAAAGGAAGATCAGTTGGTTTTAATTTGGAATATTTATGTCCCAGGGTTCCTCTCTCCATCAAATCAAACGGTATCACAGGCACGCTGGCACCTCTCGAAAAACAGCACGGAGTAACACAGCTCATGTAAGAACACGCGCTTACGTCTCGCGGTTTTTCTTTTCATTATTATTACAAAGCTTCACGTCCACCTATTCTTGCGGAGTGGAAAGAGGCATGAGGGAGAGGAACTAGGGGTGGAGAAGGGAGAGGAGGAGGAAGAGGAGGAGAGAAAGGGGCAAGTTTTTGAAATAAAGACCACACACTTGGTATTTTTTAAATTTCATTTCCAGGCTAACCTACTTTTTTATTTAATGCAAATTACAGTACCAGTTAACTATTTCCGAACCGAGTCACACAGAACAAAACGTATTTACAAGGGGAATGGGGCAGGGGGAAATAATAAAACATTAAGCATACTTTCCACAAAAAAAGTTTATATTTAAAATGAAAAAAAAAAAAAAATCAGTCACAGAGGCATTCAAGTAGTAATAATGTTATACAGGTTTTGCTTTTCCTTTAAATCAAGACAGATTTGCACAAGTGTATGCAATAGTTTGTATACAACCCACAGTCCTTAATATATATATATATATTTTTAGATTTCTGGTTTTAAGATGGAAGTGGTCACGCTAATTGGTGTGTACAGGCCCAAGTGATCCATTAGCAAACACATTAATGAACGCAAATTTTACAGGCAAGCAAATTATATATATATAAATATATTTTTATATATATATATATATATATAAAAAAAATAAATTGAGAAAGACCAACACAAGGAAGCTACTTTTCTCGAGCTAATCCCTTCGGTACTGTTTTCCTTTCCTCTCGTTTTGCCGTTATTGCAGTGTTGCAAAACGAAGCCAACTACGACCAGAACCAGCTGAGAGCCCCGTGGAAATCAGCTGCCCCCCCTCCCCCCCCGGGGGTACCCGCTGGCAGCCTCTGGGAGGCAGCACCCGGAGTGAAGACCCTACTGCGCTTTTTCCTCACCGGCTTTTCCTTTTTCTCCGCGGTGGCTGAGGTTCCTAAGTTACAGGCGTACGAGTCTGACAGGCTGCTGGACTCCTAATTTTGCAAGTACTGAAAACCAGGGGCACGGGGGGTGTGTGTGTGTGTGCGCGTGTGTGTAATTTTAGTTGCGAGTTGCAGGCACCTGCTGTTACTTTAGGTAAAGCTTGGCTTCGAAATAAGGGGCCAAAGTGTTCAGGTATCTTCTACCAGCCAATTGTTTTACTTTGCAGGCCTTTATTTATATTTTTTTTTTTTTTTTTATTTTCCCCTAGCCGGGTAGGTGAGTTCAATCTTGGAGAACACCAGCGTCTTGACCGGGTGTCCACCGGGGGGGACAGACTGCCATCGAGTCCAGCTCAGAGACCCACGCCACAGCAGGGCTGACATAAAGGACAGACCAAGACCAGACTGGGTTAAAAACAGGCCCGAAAGAGAGTAAAAGAAGAGAGGGACAGCTCTGAGCAAGCAGACTGTCACCAACAGCTCGGCATCACTGACCTTCGTGTCACCAGAAAGAAAGTGCAGCCTCTGCTTCACTGGAATGAACACGAGATGCTTCGAAATAAAACAGCAACCTTTGGTTTGGTAAAGAGTGAAGTGTTTTCCCATTCAAGACGATCTTATGTGGAATACTAACAAGGTAGTAGAACACAAGCAAACTAGCTTTAGAAACAAGGCCTTCGTGCTGGGCACAAGAAATCAAGAGTCATGTTGAACTTATCTCAAGAAAACAAAAGCGACTTTGGGGCGGGGCACGGGGGGAAAAACAGGGAGAAGAGAAAGGGAACAGAAAGCCCGCCCCCCTGCCCCAGCAGAAAAAGCCACCGCCGTCTCCCCCACAGAGATGCCCCAGTGGCCGAACATCTGGGAGGGCTGCGGGGTGCAGGGGGGTTCCCCTCCACCCACTGGGCCAGGCCGCCGCCCCCAGCCCAGCCGCAGGGAGGGTGGGAGCCTCCTGGAAGCCGCTGCCGCCCAGGCGACTTCTGGGCGCAGGACAGGACCGGGGTGGGGGGAAGAGACGGGCAAAGCCTGAAGGAGCTGCTAAGGGCAGGGATCCGGAGGGAACCGATCGCTGCTCGGGGGCGAGGGCAGGGTGGGCAACTCGGGAGACAGCCCGAGCGACACAGCCACGGCTCCAGTGAAAGGGGCAGCGGTGGAGGGGGTTCCCTTCCCTTCCGCTGCTGCTCAGGGCATCGCCGAAAACTCATGGCACTCAGGGAGCTCGAAAGCCGGGGCGGGGGGGGGGAAGCGAAGATGTGGGTTTGGCATGGGAGACGTCATTAATAAAGGGATAAAGGGGAAGAAGGGGGGGGGGGCGGGGAGGGAAATAAAATTCAAAAAATCATGGAAGCGAAGGCACTCCAAACTATATAGATACACTATACATCGCTAGAATTATTGTTACAATAATACAGGCCGGTACCTACTGTACAGAGTTAAAACTATATGGCTTTAAAAAGCTCGTCTACATTTTGTCTGATTATTAAACAGAATCACTGCCCTGAACGGTAACTTTTTGCTCATTAATAACAGTTCCCGGGTCCACATATTTACATACAAAACAATAAAACTCAAAATTCAAAAACAACCAAAAATAACAATGTACAAGCTTGAATTTGGTGAGGAGCTTTGTCTTTTTTTTGTTGTTGTTGATTTTTTTTGTGTGGTTTTTTTTTTTTTTCTTTCTTATTTACAAAAAAGGTTATTCAAAGACCTGGATCTAACTTGTATAAAAGAGTGTGTGATCCTGCAATGATCCTTGGGAGAAAAAAAAAAAAACAACACAAAAGAAAAAAAAAAGAAAAAGAAATAAAACCAGAGGGGCATCCCCGACCCTCCCCCCAGCCTAACACACACACAAGACACAGACAGACGCCGGCACAGTCACAAAACCAGAGAGAAAAGCTCTTAACTCCCCTCCGCCAGTCTTAAACAAAACCAAAAACAAAACCCGAAGAAAAGCCACATTTCCTGGCACAAGCAGCAATTTTTCTTCATTATTTTTATTACTTTTTTTTTTTTTTTTTTTTTTTTTTAAAGACTCGGTAATTTACTGCCTCCAAATAACAGCGCCTGTGGCCAACGCTTCGGCAGTCTCGCCTACACAGCAGATCCATGCCCTGCCACTGCCCTACTTTTTGAGTCTCCGGCATCTATTTGGATCACTGGGTCAAACAAAGCCCCTCCACTTACCTTGCGGGATGCTGACTAGCCGAGCTCTCCCACCGAGATGCTCTCCAGCCCTTTCTATTAAGCCGCACGTAAGGATTTGGAAAACCTGCCCTTTCCAAACACGGGTGTGCTTTCCTTTGCACCCAGCCAGAATTTAATGACAGCTAAAAGCTTTAAAACCTCTTTTTTTTTTTTTGTGTGTGCGCGCGCACCTGACAGCAAATCGCCGAGGGGTTTAACCCCAATGAGGGTTTATGGGTTTCACGGTAGGTGGTCACTCACCCCTCAAAAGGGCTCCCTCCTCCCCGAGCCCGGCCAGGTGTGGGAGGCAGGAGGGAGAGGGCAGGGCTTTTATCAGTCCCAGGGCTGCTAAGAGACAGTTTCCAAAAAAAAAAAAAGTCCCACGACAAGAGGATAAAAGAAGAAACGCACTGAGAGCTGGTGAGCAAAACCCCTGCCGCCCCCATGGTGGCTGAGCTTGCCGAAGCCGCTACTGCCGGCTACCCCCGGGGCCACGCGAAGGTCCCCCCCGTTCCCGAAAAGCAACCGCTTGCCTTAGAGATCCGCAGGTTGAATAACAGCTCGATAAGCACCAAAGGCGACAACAGTTTCTCTGAAGGAGGATAAGGCCGGAGCGGACACCAACCGCAAGGCTATGACAAGATCAGGTCTCCAAGAGTCTCGTTCCTAGGCCGCGGCTGCGTCCGGCCACTCACCTGACCCTTTTCCCGAGGAATATTGCTTTGACTTCAGGAAGAGAGACGTGGATGCTCCCACCACGCGCCGTCGCGGGGAGGAAACCCGGACCCTGAACAGATGGGACTAGAACAAGCATTCGCCTCACGCTTCAGTCACAACTGTTTCAAGACCGTAGACAAAATAAAAAAAAAAGCAGTATTGTATCTATGTATACATGTATATATTTATATAATATATATACACACACACTCATATATAGCCAGCTTTCCTACAAGTCAGCAGGTACAAATTACTGTCGAGAGCACTCGGATGTGTATTTTATTAATATTCTACCAATGTAAAAACATAATGGCGACGTGGCAACACGCATCAATAAATAGAGATCAAAAAAAGCAAGAGGTTAAAAAAGAAATTAAATACAGATTCTAGCTGTGGATTTAAAATCAGAACTATCGTAGAATGTGGCATCCTGCAAGTTAAAACTGCAGTTAAAAAAAAAATATTACAAAATAAACCAGTAGACTGTTACAGTTCACATTATAAACCCTGGTGTCCTTTTCCTGTACGCACCTTGGGAAAGGGAAGCCTGTTCAAATTGAGGGGAAAAGGGGGGGGGGACGGGAAGGAGAAGAAAAAAAAAAAAAAAACCCAAAACAAAAAACAACCAAACCCAAGCTTTCACAGTGGCCACTTTCCCAAAAGTCCCTTAACATCCCCGGCTGGGCCCCCGCCCCCTCTGAGGATTTTGTTCGTCCGCTCTTCTCTGCTGAAGATGGGAGCTGACCGGCTGCCTCCACCGGCCATTTTGCCCCGCACCGGCCCGCAACTTGGGGGGCGGGAGCTGCGGCGGGGCGAAGGAGCTGCTTCGGCAAAGCTAACCGCTTGCGTTCGTGCATGTGTGTGTATTATATTATATATACCCCACGCGGGCAAGACCTCCCCTATAGTGAAGCTGCAGGTTTCTTCATCACTAGCGCTGATTTATAGAATGAAAGGCCTCCACTAGCGCGTCAAGCCTTAGACACACGGCAAACCCCCTCCCCCCCACCCCACCCCACGGCAACCTATTTTCCCTACCACATCGCCCGCTCCCCATACTGAGCCGGGGCCGTTCTTCAGACAACCTGGGATATGGATTCACTGACGAGAAACGCTGAGCTCTGTTGAATGACCCCTGCTAAGCTCCCGACCAAATTCAAGCTGTGCACTACATCGAAGTCTTGAAACTTCACTTAAAAAGAAAATAATAAAAAAAAGAGGTTAAAAAAAACCAACAACTTCAGCAGAGAATGAGGTTTGGGTTTTTGTTTGTTTGTTTCTTTTTTTCTTTTTTTTTTCCTTCTTTCTGTTGTGGGAGGGGGCATGAGGCAAGAGTCCTGGTTCTGAAGTACACAACAGCAAACTTCCAACATGAAGAGATTGTCGAGGGGAGAGACATTGGTGTGTTGTATTGCTCCGCTTTCCCTCCTCCCCCCACCTAGTCCCCTGCCCTGGACACCCTGCAGAGTGAGAATACAATGAAACTGGTTTGTATTTATAGATATTTTACAAGGTTAAATAAGAACAACAATAATAATAATAAAAAATTGAACACTAAAATGAACAGGTTGGTTGGTTTGTTGGTTTGGTTTTTTTTTTTTTTTTCCCTCTTTTTAATTTTCTTTCCAAATGTGACCAGTGTTGCTGAGCAAGACCCAAATTACTGGTGATTTCTCCTGTGCAGCTGGCTGCTTGGTACCGGTTCAGGTGGAGTTGGAGGCTGATGCTGTAGCTACACTATTGGTCTGAACTCGTTCTCCTGCGTTAACATCTGCAAATGACAGGTGAGAGGAAGGGAAGAGAGAAAAACAACCAGTATTACCTCCAAAATACAGACACATTTGGAACAACAGCTATGCCATTTTCTGCAGAGGGAAGCCCACAACTCCCACCGAGGTGCCGTTTGGTTAGGATGCTCTCCTGACTCCAGGGGGTGCAGGTGGAACAGTTCGGTCTGGGGAGAGGGTGGTAAGTCGGTCTTTAAGCAGGACGAAGGCAACCTCCAGGGCTGCAGGCCGGCACCCCAACACCCAGCTGGGCTCTGGCGGATTCTGCAGGATGCGGCGGAAAGCTGCCCCCGTTACGTTCCAGTTACTCCAGCAGCAAGACAAGGCACGCTGGCATCGCCGAAGCTAACGCACGGAGTGTCCGTGGCCACTACAAGGTTTCGGGTTGGTGCCGGAGTTTCATGTTGCTGGGCCTTCTGGTAACAAAGGCGCCTGTTAACTGTGCGAATGTGCACAGGCAATGAACGCAGGGAGCCTGCTCCCCTGGCAGAAGCAGCTCGTGCAATCCATGCACTTGTTGCCTCAGAAAATGCCTTTCAAGTCTACTGCCTTATTTTGTGTTGCTCAACCAAAGTTGGATCTGCCACCCTCTGAACTTCCGAAGCAGATTAACATCAAGGCCTGAAGCCAGTAACGAGATTTACGCAAGCGTACGACATCGTTAGGGGATTGGGTCTCTGCTGTAAACGGTCCACAACACCTTCTCTTCTCTGGGAGGGACAGTGCTCCACAGAGAGACAAGTCACAGGATCATGGCCACGTGTCAAAGTGCATTCCAAGAAAACACAGGGCTTGCAAAGAAATACCAAAAGGAAATTCAGTGTAACTGTGTTTTCATAGGCCACATGCGTTGGGTATTTTATCTAAAAAAATTGTTCTTGGTATCAGAAGAGTTGGTGGGGGAAAAAACCCAACACACCGACTTCCTCTGGAACCATCCTATACTGTACCTAATTAGCACGGTCACGAAAAGGGCAGTGGATGAATGGTTAAACACATAAAACACCCAACCCCGTAATATCTTTTTCCCATCCTCTATTTAAGTGCAGTTTTCTGCAAGAGACTGCTGTGCATTTCTCCCACTTAAGTTAAGTAAGGTTAACTGCAAAGCTATCAATAATGCAAAAGGGAAGAAAAAAAAAACCAAGAACAAAACCCCACACAACTGATTATCTCAGTACAAAAAGGGCAGACTGGCCAAACAGTGCTTCAAAGACATGGGGAAAAGGACTTAAAAAAAAAAAAAAAAAAAAGAAAGAATAGACCTACTGAGCTCAGACTGCAGGACAGTATGACCAGCATAAATAATAGACACGACAAGATACAACTGTCACCTGTTAACAAAACCCCTCTCCTCCTCTCCTGCCACATTGACCTGGTCATAGTCGGAAGCGCAGCCATAAGCCAAGGCAATGAAATGAATGGGAGTCTAGAGATGGGCAGCAGCACTTGCTGAGTGACAAATTAAGTAATGTACACATCCAACAGCAACAAAAATAGGAAATCAAACAAACAGCAGCATCCAGGAACACAGGGGACAAGTGGGAAGGGAGGATGATGCTTATTTGAAAAGGAAAGGCTGTGAGGAGGAACGTGTGGGAAGAAAGGGAAATCCTCCTGCGGGCAGAGGATGCCAGACAACTGCTCTGTCTGGGAGTTTCCCATTCCCTTTCCTCTCACCCCAAATTAATTGCAACCCCTCCCTCAAGAAGGAATGACCAACATGATGATAAAAAAAACCCCTCATGCAGTTAACAGCCCCAAGGCAGCATGAGGACAGTACCAACGTTATTTGGAAAGCTAGCCTTGCACATGGGAGACACAGAGAATTACCCCGAAAGAGCAATTCCCATATCCCACACGCATGCAGACCAACGATGACCACGGAAATCAAAAGCGACCCAGACAGGTAATAGCTTTAAAACTCTCACTGTGCCTGTTCTAGGTTAGTTTTCAGGTATGGATAAACTCCTGTTAACGCAACACCTGCCACGCCTGATGCAAGCAGTCCAGCTGGAGCCTGTGCTGCTGGCAGAGGATTTCTCTGTGTGTGTACAAAAAGTGCTTATATTTCACTTGCTGAAATGAAACGTGCCTTTTGATCTCTATTCCTGAAGACAGCAGAGGCTGAAATCGTTATCACTACATTGCTACTGAGCAGAGATAAAGAGAAAGGAGGAGGGGATGGAGCTACTTCATGTAACATATGCTCCTTTTCTATCATCGCTATAATGGGGGAGTTTGTGAGAAATAGATGCGCCACATGTTGAAAAGGAAATAAACCAGGTGATGCAGCCCAAGACCATTTACATGGGGCTTTTCACAACAGTATCTAGAAGTCCACCCAGGCTGGGACAGAGCGCAGAGCCTGCTCAAGGCTGTACTGGCTCCAAACCTGCAAGAAAATGCAGTATTTTGATGTTCCAGCTTGCACTTTGACTCCGCGTTGACAGGACATTTGGGGAACAAAGAGGGGTTTGGTTCCAGCAACTTTTTGCTGAAGCGCCAGAAAAAGAGCACAACTGGAGTATGAGAGTCTCTGGACATTCACTTATGTGGAGGAGTGGCTGAGTGAGAATGGGCATGATTTAGTCCATTCGACAGCCCCTGCTCTTAAGCGGATGTGGGCAGAACTATGACCGGAAGAGAAGGTGAAGCCCCTCCGTCGGACAGATGACCCGTCCCAGTCACAGTAGCGATGTAGGCGTGTGTATAACGGTGTTCTACCAATCACAGTGTGACGTGTGTGTATGTTATTGTTTTCTGCCTATATATGCTTTTGTTAGCTGCGCAATAAAGGAGAACGACCATACTCATATTGAGATCCATCGTTAATCCGGGCTGGCTTCCCCTCCGACACACTTACGCGTCCTTGGGCTGAAGAGGAGGAAATCTAGGCCTTCAGCAACGTTGCTAAAACATCTGCTTTGCAAAGCAACGGCCCGTGCCACCGTGGAAGCCCTGCTGGGGAGCAAAGCTAGGAGCTAACATGCACCCTTCTGGTATGGGACGGATGACTACAGAGCAGGCTGCAGCCTGAGGTCAGGGCAGCCTCTCCGCCCTAAACTACCCACCTGACACCTCCGCCTGCGTGGGCAAAGAAACCACGTTAGGGCTTAAGGGTCAGCCACTTCCCAAACTTCTTCCAAACAGAGAGCAAAAGTATCTCTCATCGATGTAGAGCACCTCCTCCCATTCAGCTTTTCCCCTCTGAGGAAGGCCTCAGCTTTCTTGGAGGGTACGTGACACTCCTTAGAAACCTCCCAGAAAGGAGAGACGGGGCTACAGTCCAGAGAAAGACAGAGACACCAACTCGGTCCAAGAAAGCCCATTAGCGCTAACGGCAGCATTAGTTGGTTGGATTTGTAATGCTGACAGTCTGGGCTGCTCATCTGCAAAGATACAGAAACAGAACTACCACCAGCCCGGGGAGTCCTCACAGGACAGCTGAGGAGCCAAGAGGAAGGAGGAGAAAAGCCCGGTTTTCCTGTTGTGCCTGCCTATGGATGTAGAAATCCAGGGCTCAGAGCAAAACTGGCAAGCTTAAAGCATGCAAGTTTTGCTCCTCTAACTGTCATGGACTCATCCCTGTGTGGAGCTTGCAGAAGGCCAAGCAAATTGCTTGCCCCTCTTCTCCTGGTTAAGGAGTTAAGAGTTTTCCAGAACTCCTTCAATGGGAATCCCGTAAATGCACTGAATTCTTATTTTATGGAGCACTGTGGTCTTTTTCAATGGCCACGCATTGGCAGGTAACACCAGCTCTAATCTGCTTTGTTGCTGAAAGTTCAGGCACACCATCGCTTTTGGGATTACACAGGATCAACACAGCAGGATGCCCAAGACGATGACCCCATCATCCCTGCTGCCACAACTCCCCTGCAGATGGCAATTACGCTCTTCCCATCTTAACACTGACTAACGGGGAGGTAACTACTGCTGCTGGCTGATCCAGGGAGAAAAAACAAGTAGCCACACAAGCATCCCCCTCCTCCTCCTCCAGCTAGGTCAAGTCAGCATCCACACGAATAGAGCTGCACTGATATTTTTAATCAATGGCCAGCATAATTCAGTGAATGCTAGCACACCACTTCAAGCAGGGGCCAATAACGCCCATCCTCCTTTTCCTCCACTTTGCTTTAGACATGCCACTATCGCCACAGAGAATTTCTCAAACGTTTGGGTGAATTTACTAATGCTGGTGCAGCAAGGCTTCATACACCCACTGCAAAGCCAGGCTCCATCAGTACCGTGAGTCCAGCTTTACGCCTCGAGACAAGAGGAAATTTACAATGAAAACATTTTTTTAACACTCAAAAGTTACCTACAATAATTCCCCTGTGTTTAAGATCATGGTCTCAGGATTACTGTCGCATGGGGCTGTTGAAGTCACCACTGTGAATCTATCAGTTAACAGAAGTTACTCATTTCAGATAAGTTGTAAAAATGTGGATGTGTGTCATATTGGTTAGCACAAGGGCAATATTGCTGGCCTGATGAAACCTGTTAGTGGGGTTATGTTGAAAAGCCAATCTTTCCATCTCTTCACACCACAACCACTGCTAAGTCTCCTGGCAAACGCTACTTTGCTAGACTTTGGACAAGCAGATCTCATTTTTCTAGTTATTTTTTAACTATGACCCTGCCTCGGTGCACGATAAAAAGCAGCGGCTTTACACCTGATCAAAAAGCTGAGATTCTGACGTGGCTGCGTCCCAACGTGACAGCTATGAAAATGGAGTAACTGCCTGCAACCAGGTAACAACAGCCCAGCCGGATTATGCACGGTGATGGAGCGGTACGCTGCGTTGCCACGTATGGGCACCTTTGCCTCAAGCTGACAGAGCAGGCAGCTACGCTGGACATTAACAGCAGACACCTGAACCTCAGCATCAGCTCCGCTTGCTAGAGGGAGACAAGAGTTACACACTAATAGCGTGGGCTACAGTTACGTGTAACTTGCTTTGCCCCTCGAGAGCAAAGTTTTAGTAGCATCACCACCACTCAAAAAAGTAGTTTCTCGACTTGTACTGCTTGGTCACATGAGCAAGTGTTTTGCAAAAAAGCCTCCTGCCTGTCGGGATGCCCTGGGTTAGGTGGGAGAATTGCTCTCGTGCCGTTTTAGCAGGTACTGAAGAATAGAAATTTACTTCTCTGGGATGTGCAGGGGGCATAGGGAAGGAAGTGGCCCCTTCTGTGAAAATCTCTTGCCAAGTGTAGCGTCAGCAAGCGAAGCACAACAGATTAACGTCACCTCATACCGGACCCAATCTTACACATCACAACTCTGATGAAATTCCCACTGCCTGTGGTGAGAACCCCATGTGAGTAAGAAACTACCAAGCAGCTGTGCTGCAGAAACTCAAAGCTGCATGTTGCCCAACACTGAACTTAATTTCACAATTTCTTTCCAAGCTGCAAGGATATTTTTTTTGGGTTTTGAACTACAAATAAGAGGTCCTATGCCGACTCATGTGCAGTGCTTGCAAACAGGAGGTTTAAAAATGTTGACACCAGTCAGGTGGGGTTGGTTTCGGCTTTTCTTTTAGTATACTTCACATTTAGGACTCAGGCTAATGCATTTTCCCTCCACATGAACTCTTGGAAAATGCTGGGTGAAAACAGACTTCTTAACCCCCTTAATTCCTCAAGACTCGTATCCTGGCAAAGAGAACTCCTTAAAAAGGCATGAAAGGGACTTTAAGTGAAACAGTATTTTTTAGAAGGCCTTAAAATAGTTTTCCATGTTTGTATTTTGTAGTTTTTCAATCACTTTTACTACTTATCTGCTTTTTTCCTCACTTGTTGAGCAACAGATGCACATAAAAGGGAAACAGAGAACACGAGTATTTGCACAATACTGCCAAGTTTATGAAACAAACATACTAAATTTGAAAATAGCAATTTTCCTTTCTCCTAAATCCAGAGCATATAAATTGTACTGCTACTAAATTTTCAGAGGGAAGCCTCATCTTTCAAGCCTGAGCACATCTGTCTGTCCTGGAGTATGAAAATGCTTTCTACACAGCACCAGCTGGACCAAGTGCATCAGATAGCAGGTAACTGTCCGGCACATCAACCTGCAAACGCTTTCCTGCACATTTCAAGAATACCTTTGTAATTAGTGCTTCTCCTTATCAGCTGTCTTACACTGAATAAGCGCCCTGCACCTCAAAAGGGGGTCAGAGTCTTTGTCAAATGGGACTGAGGTGCTTGCAGGATGTGTATGGAAGCACACCCGTTTTGCAGCCTGCCTTTGGCCGCCCAAGCCCCAAGACAGGCGGCTGCTGTGCTGACTCAGGGCTGACTCAGAGGAAGAGTGCCGCGTACATGAATCACCTCTGCCACATCCTGCAGCACCTAGGATTTTCTCTGGGAGTCTCCCAACTGGTATTATCCAGCTTTTAAGCTTTCACTGGAAACAGAAAACAATATGGAGTGGCTACAGGCCAACAGTGAGCTTTTAAAAGGTTTCTGACAGAAACTTCAGAGAGTGCGAGAGGCAAAAAAGAAAATCACTCAGTGCTGGCCAAAACCCAAAGGCATCTGCCATGTGCCTGAAGATGACACAAGCAAACTCAGTAAGAAGCAACTGCAACTACTTAGATGAGGCAGTGAGCACACCGACTGAACTCCCTAACCCGACTTTTAAGTGCTGTTGCCTTTGGGGAAAAACCGTCTCCATCCACACTCCATAGAGGCCACACATACTGACTAGCCATTTCTTCTCTTCCCAGGCATCAAACACTCATGCTCCCAGTCAGTATTAATTTCAGACTGTCTGAGAGCTCAGAAATTAGGTGTAAACCAACCCTGCTAAAAACAGGACTGCTAAAAAACAGGGCAGGTAATGGTACTTTTTAATAGTGGAAGTCTGAGCAAGAGGGACCAACAAATGAAACAGTCTAACATGGAGTCTAAGTGCCCTGGGTTAGGATTTGGGGTGGTGGCCACAGCTAGCACCCAAGTGACCACCTGCCAAGAGCAAGTTTCATGTGATGCTGGAACGAACCCTTCCTCCCCATTCACCCCGAGGGCAAGGTGCAGAGGGAAGGTGCCTGGGCAGAGGGAGCGAGGGTGGGGAGGGAGGCAGGCAGGCGCACGTTCTCACCTGAGGCCGCTGTAGCATTTGTAGGGGTTGAAGCAGCTGCTTGGTTCCGGGCATGAGCAGGGATGAGGATCGAAGCCAGAGATGGGTTACTTGACAGTTCTGGAGGGGAGGTGGAACAGACAGAGTTAGCTCATTGTCCACAAAGAGCCCTGCATGCAGGCTCAGCTCCTTGGGTTTACCCCCCGTAACAGCAACCTTGGGTGAAACACATGCCCTGACAGCCAAAGGTCGCATTACGTTTTCTTCTTTGCCGACCAGCAAGAGGAAACCACAGCCATATCCGGCAAGGCAGTCTCTGGAGCAAAACTGTCAAAACTACAAGTAGTGGTGCAAAGGAATGATTTCCAAGAGAAAGGCAGGGGCTTGGAAGTTAGCAAAGAACCAGCCAAGCCTGTTCCTTATAAACAGCCTGATAACGAAGTTTCCTTCTGAGCACTGGAAGGACTCCCTTCACAAACCCACTTGCAATCAGTCTCAAGGAGAAGGCTGATAACAGTGGTGTTGCTTTGGGCACTGTTTCAGCAAGCAAGAAGCTGCCACAGGTGGACCAAGACCTTCGGGGATTCAGTTCTTTGGCTCACTCAAGCATCACTTTGTCAAGGACCCAGGAACCCAAGACCAATCTCTCACAGCAGCCTCCGTGAGCGAGGCCAGGAAAAGGTAACATCTCCTTTAAAAGCACAAGAAAAGGCAAAGGGAATTGGTCTGTTGGGTAAATTAAATGGACAACAAAATGATGCAACTATTCTTTCTGAAGACATTAACCAAGGGAGGGGAAAAAAAAAAAAAAAAAAAAAGTCATGTTTTTTAGGTTCCCAATCTAACATAGCTTCAATGTGTACCAGAATGAGAAATAGGCATCTTACAGCCACAACTGTGGGAGGACTAAGGGCAACACATTGCCAACAAATGACAATCTTCTGGCACCCTTCCAAGAGAAGCTAGTGCCTCACAGAAGGTGGGACTGAGCCGAGACAAGACAGGTCCTGTTTGTTTCAGAAATAGGAATGAATGACTGTCTCTTGAGAAAGCAACATCCAGCGAAAAGGATGTGAACAGTCACCTCACGGAAGGAGACTGTGGACTTTTGGAGTTCCAGGAGGTCATCTGGAAGAGAAATGAGAATAGACAGCTTTTTACCTAAGACCTCCAGATAGCAAGGGCTGTACAGAAACCAGTCCAAATCACGCCGTGGGTTCAGTAAGGTGGTTTTGTACACAGTCTTAAATTATTTGGGCTCATTTTTAAGAGCCATTGCTTTTCTTTAACACGAGCTTTAAACTTAGGGCCTAAAGGGATCAAACAGTCCCTTGGTGACTGCAGTCTCCTTGGTGATTTTTTGGTTTTGTCCATTAAGTTACATCAAGTTTCTTTACTGCTGGGAGGGCAAGATGCAGAAACCTGCTTACAAGCCTCTTATTACTACACATTTTGAGACTGTGATACAGCATGTATGAACACAAGCTCCAGTCTAGAACCAAACAGAAGCTGCTATGTTATCTGCAACCCATCCCACCTATCCTGTAATACTGCATTCAGGTCTAAGCAGAACTAGCTAGTCCTTCTACAAAGCCTCAATCCTCACAGTATTTGAACAAATACTAATCTTCAAATTCATATGGGAATAATTCAGAATTCATATATTCATAATATAATTCAGAAATTGCAAGACTCCATTTTAAATAGAAACATAAACTGAAGAAACGTGAATCCTCAAGTGTTGAAGCTGAACACCAGTAATAAACCTATACTTTTTTGGGTATTAATTTCTCCGTGCTAGAAGATGCTGCTCCTTTAGCATTTTTTCCAAAGCTATTTCTCAAATCTGTTATGACTGGGAATCTGACGTTTACCTCGCTCTTTTAAAACTTTCTATCATCCCCATATTATTTTCTGCTCATCACTGGCAGCAACACAGGGCTGTGACCCGAACAAAAGCAGAGCTAAAACATCAAGAAAACCAAATGACATTTGCCACCTTCCAGTGCTAAGCAGTGCCTTGAGGATGCATCTCTAGACTGCCTGCACCACTGTAGCCAAAGAACCAGCTGATCCGACAGAACAGCAAGTGCCTTGCAATGACACTTTGGCCCCATGCTCACTCCCCCCATATGTTCATCTAACGCCCTCAGAACACCTCCTTTTGCAGCACCAATTATGGTAAGTATACTGGTTTTTGTTGTTTTTAAGGCAAGTGCAACTATTTCTCTGAAGCTACCTTGAAGAACTTGCACAGACACTGGAAAACTGATTTTATTCCCTTCTTCTCAAACCCCACGTTATCTTTCTTGGTATGAAGTTTCCTAAATTCAGCGTGATCTCAATGTCTTGACGGTTCACTTAGAGGAACAGGTCAATTCAGACAAGAAATAACCAAAGTAAATTGAACTCTTTTGGCTGAAGTTTAATAGCAGCTTTGCTTGAGAACTTGTGTGAATTTTTCTTCTGCCATATTTTTGCAGCTATCCCGTCTGTAAGGATGAGACATGTCGATACTGAAGAAAAAGCTTGACCTGTGGTATCTGCAGTCTATAAAGTATTGAGAACCTCCATTCTCGGTGATTTCCAATACAGTATTTGGACAAGCTGTTGAACGGTAGCTTGCTTATCTAAATCAAACTTGCAATTCAAGGTTGGGTTAATTACAACCAATACTGCTGCAAGAAGGTATCAAGAATCAAGGCAAATCCAGACAAAATTTTCAGTACCATAATGTGAACAGAGCTGTTATCCCAATTCATTTATGAGAGCCAACTCCCATTCACATCAGCTGGGAGAGCACCTCCGGCAAATCATGCCATTTGCAGCCAGTTTACATCTCCAATAAGGAACAGAAATGGAAACGTCCAGTTTTACTAGAACACCAGATCATCTTCGTTCCTCAAAACCAAGAAAATACTTGGCTTGGGAAATAGTGCAGTGCTTTTTTTCAGTATCCTTATGTTTGATATATCAACACTCCCAGAATCCCCTGAAAAAATTAGTCTTGTTTCATGTTGGCTTTGTCACAATAACAAACTTCCCATGTAATTCAAGTTATTCCAGCAGTTTCTCCTAGAAGCACCTAGAAGAGTGCTGGAAGCAGCACAAGTTTTATCATTTTCCATTCTTCCCCCCTCCATGTGCCCTGAGTAGAAATATTCGTCTAAAAAAACCTAGATGGTACTCAAATGGTCACACTAAGGATTTCTGGTCACACTGAAACAGTTTGGTTAGAAATGAAGGGATTATATATATAACCGTATATATCTTTTTTTAAAAGGTTATGAGCCAGGCTCATTTTAAAAAAAATAAAATAATCAAACCCAAACCACAAAATCCAGACAACTTCAGCCAAAAAGTCATTTGTCATCGAGAAGCATTGATAACCATTCCTAAGTGCTGAAGGAATTTTACAGTCTTTAATGGCCAACGTGGAGTGACAGTAACATTTGTGACCCAGCACAATCACTGACATGTTACAAGAAGTTCAGGAACTAGTCGTCATTTCACAGATTGTTTGAAAATTCAGCTTCTAAGAGAAAAATTGCTTTCCGTGCTTTCTGCCTTGCAGGTCTAACAACCACCGAACTGCAGCTCTGTGGCTAGTGGAGATACCTCCTAGGCCAAAATAATGTTTTCAAATGCCAATTAGTGTATAACATTTGTTTAAATGTTAAGAGAAACTTACAGGCAAGGCATTATTCTTAATAACCATTCCTAATAACCTATTCTTAACAACAACCAGATAAAGCTCTCTGACAGACCTCACCTCCACAATAAAGTGCCTTCATGCCCCACAACTACTGCTGGCAGCCAAAACCCATGATCTTTATCTCCCATATGCTCTCACCACTTTTTTCTAGACTGTATCTGAGCAGCATCAGTGCCCAAGATCAGCAGATTTTGTATGATGCTTAGGTTCTTTCTGAAAATTGATCCAATACATTAATGGTCAGATTTATGTTGTTATTTCTAACAGTTCAAGCTTTCTGCAGCTACCTCCTACTTCACGGGTTTCAGGCAACTGCATATAGCCAGATAAAATACTTCTAAAACTTAATATTGTCTGTTGAAAACTAATGGTGTTCAAAACAAAAGTATGTCTTTCATTACTTTTTAAATTACCACAGATGACTTAGCATGAGTCATCATCTGATTTCCAATGACCTGATCTATTTCCCAGTTGGGATTTCTGCTCTGGACTAGACCAATTTGACAGGACCTTGCACAGTCTGGCTAAAGAGCAAGGACTGCACAGTGGTCACAGGAGGAGCAAAAGCTTCTTGTGTATCTTGCGGTCGTCATCAGAACTGCTGCTACACGAGACTCACTGCTGCACATTTATTCATTATGAAGGTCTTAAAATCACTGCACTACACAACGTATTTATGTATTTTAAAAAAACTGGTTATTTTTTTGAGTTTGGCTGGTCACCTGCAACAGAGCTTATTTGGAAACGCGTTAGTGACCAGCCTCTGTCCTGCCTTTCCTTTTTAGATAGTAAAACTGGCACCTGCCAGTGACAGAAACCTGCTTTTTTTGTACCTTAAGGAATGGATTTCTCTTGCCATTCCCGTGAGTCACTGTGTGAGGGGAGAGCACATCAGCTCCTTAGGATGGCAAAAGAGGAGCTTTAAATTTGCCTGAGTGTTAGCGTAGCTTACTCAGCAGTTCCCACACTGTCTGGGGGGAAACCAGGGACACATTCCCAATACATATAATTATTTTTCCCCTAAGGATTTTTAAAGACTCACTACAGAGCTTTCCAACCTTTGTTTTCACATAGTAGATAGGCCCATTCTTATAATCAAGAAACAATAAGAAATACTTTCAAAAAGAACTGAAATTCTGTATTCTGAAAAGCTGTATTAAGACACTGGGATCAAAACTATCTTAGCTACTGAAGACAGCCTTAGAGTGGGAAGAAAAGGCAATTCATGAGTGCTGCAACAAGGAAGGACCTGTAACATAACCACTAAATGCATAACAGATGCAGAAATCAGCACAGAGGACAGTGGCCTGGAAGCACAAGCTATTTCTTGAACACTTTAAGGTGTTCATGCTTTGGAAATGTTTTAGTCTTCAAGGCAGCCACTCAAACCAAGTTAAAAGTTTATTTCTGGGCAGCTTAAAATGCTATTTTGGACAGATACAAAGTCTTTTGCCGCTGTCCCCCTGCCCTGCCCCCCCCCCCTTTTTTTTTTTTTAAATAAAGGGGCTCCACATGTTGAAGGAGAGGGCTCTGTTTCACATTTTGGCAGATGGGCATTGCATACACTAAAGAGTTTGAAAAATTACATTGATGCTAAGTGAGCCAAAAGGTGTTTTAGGCTTTCAACAGAAAATGCACACAGATCTATTCTTGCTCAAAGGGTGAGAATTGGCAGCTAATCACTTTAAAAAAAAAAAAAGTGCTGCAAAATTAATTACTAGCATATTTGCATGCCATACGTCTCATATTCTCCGTCTTGGCAGGCAAAACTGTTCGGGGGGGGTGGGGGGTGTATCATTTTTACATTTCTGACTTCTGTGGGGAAAAAAAATAATACATGAATGGTTTTAAAATTTGATACCAGTCTGGCTTCAAATAAAAAAGTTAGTTGTCCATCATTTTTTACACTTTCTAAATGACTGAGTCAATGTAATGCCAGATGAACTGTATGGCACAAAATCTGGACGCTGAAGCCTTTGTACCTATCTCGCATCCAGAACCAAAATGGGCAGCAACACTACAAACCTCCCGCCAAACCTAATACACATTACTCTTTGCTGTGGCATTTCAGGTATGAAGGAGCAGGATCATCTCCAAAACAATAATCTAATCTCCATGGTCCACTGACTGCAATATTTCACACAAAACCATCAGCTAGGTTGCAGACATTGAACTGCAAATGTAAGTCTTCTTGCTACAATCCAATAGCAACAACCCTCGGACCCCTGCACTAAATTTGAATTGAAGGCACCAGGCATCTGAAAATCCCATAACCTGTTTCTTCAAGTCCCTTTCCTCTCTTTTTGAAGTGGACAGCTGGTCATGCAACCACTTAGTAACCTTAGTCCTGCTCAGAGATATTTTTTTTTTTTTCCACTTTTGAGGGAGTCACATCTGCATTACAGCGAACATTTATCCCAGTGCTCTTCCTAAAGAAGGGATCCTTCAACGCTCACAGGCTACCTTGAGTGGTGAAATTGAAGAGTGCAGGTTTCTCTCGCCCATTTGGTAACTTGACATTTGGGTCCCGTAGTTCATCGAAGAAAGAGTGCGCACAGGCCTCCAGGGGAGTCAGGCGGGCAGTGGGGGTGTACTCCAACAGACGGCTACATAGCGCAATTGCTTCTGGTGGAGTGCGGGGCCGGAAGACCTAAAAAACAAACAAGCAAGGAGAAACAGGTTGTCTGGGTATGTTTCTGTTCTTTGCTGACCAGAAGCAAGTCAGAGCAATTAAACCTCTCGTTGCCCAACAAGCTGGAACAAACTTGTTGTTTGTGCTAATCAAAGTCCTCCAGTACGGATGGGAAAATCCAGTTCCTGGGGTTGAGAAAGGGTTAATTGCAACGTCTTGCGCTAGAGTGAAGGTGCAATGCCAGCAAGAGACTTCATGAGAGCGCACTCAGAAAAACAACTTTAAGAATGAAGGGGAAACTCATTCAAAAAACCATGACAAACACACACAGGTGCTACCAGCCATGCATATGGGGTGGAGTGAAGGTGGGGAGGAGGGTTCAAATGAGCAGGATTCACTGAATGTAAAAATTGAATAAGGCCTCGCTACGGTTTAGGGTTGGGTTTTTTTTTTGGGCTAGTGAATGAAGTATATTACTAACGTGGACTTTTGCAGGCAGGCCAGTCAGATTGTTGCTATGGAGGCTGCTGTTCAACTTTGGAGAACAACAAAGAAAGCACGGGTGGGGTGCAGGAAATGTCTAGCTCTAATTTGCAAGTTACTCCTTCCGTGACCTTATTCTGGCAAGTCATTCCCATAAATTTATTGGGATAATTCCTGCACATTTGGTATTTGTAAGGGCAGCTGAAAGTTACGTCAAGAGAACCAACTATTTTACTCTAACAGATTTTTACCTTGAGTGATTACAAAAAGGAGTTCTTCACTGCAGCTTTGTTTTAAACCTCTAAGAACGGTTCTACCCACTCCCATCCTCCTTTCTCATTACGTCAAAAGCAAAATATGAGTTAATCATGTACATGACCTTGATAGCCTCCTCAAGCACTTGTCTCACTATGTCGCAGGCAATACGCAGGCTGGGGAAAAGGGAGTGGGGTGGGTGTGAGTGTTAAGTTCTGATGCCAGCATTTTTGGTAAAAATTGAGCTAATCCAAAATGCTTTTGCACCAGTGCAGGTGAACACAAGCCACACAGCACCAAGGAGGAGGAGGGAAAAAAACCCCCAAACAAAACAAACAAAAAATCAGTGCATGACATGCTAGTTAATCACAGATGAGGGACTTGCACAGGCACTCCTTAAGGAGGTTTTAAACCAAAGACATGTGCTCTCGTGAATTAGAATCAAACACAAATGCTAAGTTCTCTGGGGACTGAAATTTTATCCCCTTGGTGCCCAGCTGGCTCAGGAGCACCCAGGTTTGCTGCAGTGTGTGCTGTGCTAACTAACTTGTGTGGCAGGGAACCCCGACTTGGGGAGTCAAAGAGCCAGGTACTGAAAGAACAGAATTTATTTCTACTACTGGGCTATTGAAAAACAAACCAAAAAAGTTTTCACAGGAGGCCTATAATGACAAAAGGAAAGGCTTTAGCTTAACACTGCCAGCAGATAATTCTGCTGGCCACTGTGCCGTGAATACATGGTTACGTGGAGGGGCAGCAGAAGCTGTTCAGTGCCAAGACCGGTCGCCTGCAGAGCTCAGGTCACTGACCACAGCGCAAAGCAGATGCAAGTATCACTCCCAAGTCACAGCCTGACCAGAACAAAGTCTAAGACTGCCTCCAATAAAAAAAAAAAAAAAAAAGGTTGGGTTTTTTTTAACTCCATAGTAAGTAGCACAAATGAACACATCTTGAGGTAAATCCACAGAAGTGAAGTCACTTGGTACTTAACATGAGGTAAAACTACTGAGGTCTCCCTCATCCACCTTCTCACTGATGTTTTAACAGGCTTGATTTAGCACAGCTTGAAACTGAAGTACTTCACTCTTTGCTGTGGTTTGCCTTCAGGACAGCTCACGTATCAGCTACTAGGCAGATTTTAAAAAGGAAAAAAAAAATATTTTTTTTTTTTTTCTTAAGGCGAAGACAACAAGCCCTTATCTTAAGCAAATTAGTAGGCAGACAGTCGCAAATCTGCCATCTGTGAAAAGAGTACTCGCGTTTGTCCACTCTTCAGTCATTTTCAGGTCAGTGAAACCCTAACATCTGTTTCCTAAACCCTGTTGAGAACTGCTCAGCCTGCCTTTGGATCAGAAATTAAGTCACTTAGGGCAGGCACTTCCCAAAGTCTGCCTTAACTGCTTCAAAACAGGGAGGGGAAAAAAGAAAGAAATAAATTAGAAGGCCTCCCATGGCCTCCTGCAGCAAGTGGCAACTAACACATGAAGCGAGTTAAAGGTCTGCGCCCGTCTCGTCTCTACTGCCTTGTGTTACAACATTGGCCTGGCTGCTGCCTCAAGGATGTGGTCTGAACTCAAATATTCCACTTCTAGCATTTCTCTCCTCCTTTTCAAGGCTAGGCCTAGTAATTTGAAAAAATGTTTAAGTACATACCCGTACTCCTGAGGTGAAATGTCCTGTTCCTGACGAGTCCTAAAGATGATAATGCAGTGAAATAATCCAAACAGGGGGAGTCAATCCAAAAGAGAATAGTCCAGCAAGGAAAAATATAGCCAATATTATAAGAAATCCATGGTGTGGGGGACATAGAAAATGTTTATACAATTAGAAACTTTAAACATCAGTCTCCATAGCAGCAAGTCCAACTTCACCACAGTGTATGCCAAAAAATCGATTGTGCAATGGTGAGGCATAGTATAGAAACATTTCTATATTAAATTTATGTTCCAATGCCAGTGCATTTACTAAAAAAAATAAAAAAATTGAAATCAAAACTCTAACTCGAACTAAAAGGGTAATTGAAATTCCCATCATAAAGAATTTTCAGTCCTTGGTCCTGGATATAAACGTCCACAGACAATGGGGCCAGATTAGTTTGTCCCCAAAGGTGCATCCCACTTGCAAATCTGTCCCAGAGACACAATGTAAACTTTTGGGTTGTTTTGTTTTGTTTTTTCCAAAAAAACCAAACCCCTAGCAATTTGCAATTTGTGCTGAAGAGAAAGTAAAAATCCGAGATCTGTACTTTGAATTTGGATGCTTTTAATTTGCGTGAGCTACAAGTGCCTCAGGCCGCCGCGGATTATTCTCCATTTTGGATTGACTTCCCCTGCCACTGGATTTTGTTTGCTGGCGTTATCTCTTTAGGATTCTTCAGGAACTGGACGTACCACCTCAGGAATGCGGGTATGGACTGAATTTCTCTCTATTGCGGGTTTATTCCCCCTCATACCCGTCGCACCCGTTACTTAAGAATTTTTTTTCCCCTCAATTTGTCCCCTCCCGCCTCCCTTTTGAATAACGCCCTAAGAAATAAAAGCAAAACCCTCTGCGGTCTTTTAGCTCTTCCCATTCAACACAGTTCCACCGGGAAAGCTACCCAATTCGCCCACCGAGAACTACACGAGCGGCTGCCGCCCCGGCAATGGGTACACCCCAGCACTTCCATGCCATGGGGCGCCGATGCCGAGGCAATGCTGGGCCGGCGCTCCGTGGTGGGAAGGGGTGGGAGGGTGGACAGACGGCAGGACCCATGAGCTGTGAAGCCCCTCGCGCGTATGACTCAGCGGGAGATTAAGGTCTCTGGTAGTTCTCAGTGAGAGAATCGATTTAGTAAATAATCCGCGGATTATTTTTAGTCTGCGGACTAAAATTTAGTGCACGGACTAAAATCCGGCCCATCGGAGCAAAGTCTGTCTCGGTCTAAAATACATCTGGGTGAAAGCAAAAAAAAAAAAAAAAAAAAAGAAAAAAAAGAAAGAAAAGGAGAAAGGAAAAAAAAAGGAAAAAAGCTAAGTGCACAAAGTAAAGTGTTTGGGCGGACTAACATTTAGTATGCAGACTAAATATGGCCGGGCAAAAGGCACAGCAAGTCCACAAACGAAAACCAAAAATAAAACACTGACAGGAACTTTTAAAGCAATCAAATACTACCCCACCGGCGCAGCAATTCATTTTTCTAAAATGAAACAAGACCTTGTGTAAGGCTATTTGTCCACAGGAGGGACCGAAGGCTCAAGTTTTCATTTTAAAAAATGAACCTGTTTTGGAGATAAACAAATGCAAAAAAAAGGCTTTACATACAATATTCTTCAAGGAAAATTTGCACTTGCATAACTCAAAACCTCTTTGTTTCTGCAAAGCAAATGAATTTCAGGCTGAGACCCACGTCGCTGTTTTTTTATTTGGTTGGGTGTTTTTGGTGGGGTTTTTTTGTTGTTGTTTGATTTTTATTTTTTATTTTTTGGATGAGTTACAAAAATCTCTGAATGATCATGTCAGATGGAAATGTTGGTTCATCCAAAACCACAGCTTTTGGTGCCTTTGGATTTCCCCCACCCACCCCTTCAGATCCCCAAAAATCTATACCTCACCAAAAAGCTGAAGGACCAGTGCAAGTTCTTTCTTTGTTCAGGCATGCTGGTGATGCTCAAATGCTGACAGACTGTAACAGCTAGACAGCAAGGCCAGATGCACTCCTCTCTCCTTTCTAAGCTACGCTACTATCAACGTGAATTTTTTAATGTTACTCCCCCTTCATTTTTCTGGAACTACCACCACCTTCAACATTTAAAAAATGATTGCCAGGCTTAAATGCCCCTGGTGCACTATGTGGCTCTCATCCCCAACCAACTTCAATTTAGATGAGGTCTTTGTGCACGAGCAGAGCAGTCACATTTTATCTTACTAATTTGAAATAATTTCTACCAGTGTAGTGGAGTTCATGCCCCTTCTGATTTTTTTTTTTTTTTTGCACACACGGAAAAATGAAAGAAAAAGGATGGAAAGCACAGGATTCTCCTATTTCACTTCACTTGCATCAGCATTCAGCTCTCAAATAAAACCACATGGGGCAAGAGCGAAGCATTGTTTTAACAGAATGGTTGCTCTGACTTTCAGTTCATTGACATTCTTTGAACAGACTTTCCATGCACAACACAGAGCTCCGTCGTCTTGGTCTAATTAAGCCCCAAAGCCAAAGCTTCACAATGTTACACCAAGGTGTTCTTCTAGCCAGTGTGTATTAAAAGACATGACTTCATGCCATCAACCACTATGCGTTTTGCATGCAGATTGTGAATACCGCTCGCATGCTGTGCTCCCCAAGACAGCAGAGGCTTATGGAAATGACATCTGTTGCTAACGCATCAAGTTTGTGACACCACGGTTAAAAAAAATTCCCTCACCAGCTTCAGAGACTCATAAGCTTTGCCAAGAACCACCCACACCACCGATTCAGGCCGACAGCCTGTGCACATCTCCTTTCGGGTTGTAAGCGCATTTTTGACACCACATGAACACTAGGTAAGAGAGAAAGCTCCTCCCTTCAACCAAAAGCTTGCACTGTTTACAAACGATCAAAGTCATCAGATGCAGGACATGACCCTCAAATCAACTTTTTAAAAATGCCATCGCACAATACGATTACCACGACTTTAAACATGAAGCGATATTTCAGTCAGGCAAGTTTAACATAGTGAGCCTTACAATAAACGCGACACATTCATAAACACAAAAGGAGAGGGAAGAGACAACACATGCGAGAGCGCAATGCTTGCACTGAGCTCCACCTGACACAAGGAAACCCAAAGCTGCGGCTGAAGCTCTGCCCTTGGGACCAGTCTTGTTCCATGGGCCTAAGAATTTCAGAACGGGACTTCTGAAATACATCATTTAGCTCTTTTGAAGTACATAGAACTCATGCGATACAAATGAAGGCTAAGAAGTCCATCAAAGAGGCACTAGTGTTGGAAGTTATTTTAAAATATATATAGAAGCCCCCCTCTCTTTAAATCCCCCTACCTTTTTTCTAAAAAGCAGCTCAGAAATAGCGAATGCCTTATTAGTCAGAAATCCCTGTCAGGTGGCACTTCCACAGACAGGGGGAAATGGAATAAACCCAGAAGGGTTAAGTGGCTTACAAATGAGCCAACGCAGAACTGGGAACGGGACCAGGAACCTGTCTCCAAAGCTACTTCTTGTTGAGACCACACACTTGTTACTGGGCTCCTTCCATTGAGGACCTGGCTGGGACAGAACGAGCTAGCGTTTATTACCCAGTGCATGTGCTCCGCTTCTATCAAGCTCTAAAGGAAAGCAAGAAAGCTAAGCAGAACAAAACAGCTCCCCTTCTTCTCAGAGAGAATCCCCAAAAAGCTACCTCTGGAAGCGCTCTCAGCCTCAATGGGACAGCCGCTATGAACAGCCTAGACAGATGTGTTGCAATGGGACGGGTAAACAGGTGGCACATTGCAGAAGACATGTTAAACTTAGCATTTATTTCCGTAGTTGCACTGATGCAAATCATGTCTTAATGTTACATTAGTGCTTGCTCATTTATTGTTAAGCAGTACTTTCTTTACTGCATACAAATTGGGCAGAGGCAGGGTAATTTACCACCCAACAGACCTGGCTTCTTTTCTTGTGCTTTAGATGCAGATAAGAGATTTATGCTGTCAAAAATCATTGCTCCTACAAAAGGAGCTGGGAAACATGAACTTGCCATAAAAACTTGTTTTTTTTCTTTTAAGTTAGTCTCCAGCAGAGCTGTTTTCACTCTTTGCTTGGAAAGTCATTACACACCAAGCAAAAACCAGAACTGTACTCTTCAGAAAGAGGTCAGGGCACGGTTTCACAACAGGCACAAATCACCTCCAGTACACGCTGGAAAAGACAGTTCTGCCCTTCTCCTGGCCATGCAGAGCTGCCCTGTTCCCTTATCCCAGCACTTGCAGTTGGGGCTGAATGGTCAGACACGTTAGAAAGGTGATCCAAATCCTGAACGTTCTTGTTATTCAAGAGGTTTTTGCTACTACACAAACAATAATGCAAAAGGGGGGCATCAGGAATATGCAGGTGGGAGGTGGAAAACTGACCCCACTCCATGATGCACTCAAGCCAATTATGAAACTACACCAAAGAAACATCTCATCTCCACTGTACCTTTGTAGCTCTATAAAAGATCAGACCCCAATCTCAGAAAGAAGAGTTTGCACTTTCAGCTTTAATTCAAATGCACATCCACTTACAACATTTCTGACAAAAAGAAATTCACTTTCTTTTGTCATCAGTTATAATTAGAAGTGACAAAACGAGCTGTCTATTTATCCATTTTACTGTTTGGTATTCTTCCTTGAATCCACAGTATGAGCAGTCACTTTGGAAGCATTACAAGCAAAACAATCTGCTTAAAAACCAGACAAGAACCAGGAGAGCAGGAGTAGGACAGGATGAAGACACAAAGCTGATTCTGAAGGGTGAAAAAATATGCTCATGAGAGAGACCAGACTTTATGTCCTAGACCCAGAGTGTGGGGAAGATGACAGGACTGCCTGCTACAAGCACAGAAAAATTCAACATTCAAAATAAAGTGATTGGTATGGTAAAACATACAAAAAGAATACATGCACACACAGAGGATACTCAGACTAAAATATTTGCCAATTATTTTGTAATATTAGCAGAAATTATTTCACAATACAGGCAGAAATACGGATCCTAAAGTCAATATCCAAAGCTACTCTACAATGCAACCAACTGTGGTTCTGCACAACTTCAGCTGCAGCCAGGAGTGGCCAATTGCTTTGGAGAAATGCCAGAAGGGATGAGCTAGAGCCTGAAGTTTCATCTTGGACACTGTTTTCCTCTGCTGTAATGATTTGGCTTGAAGATACAGACAGAAGAGCACTCTGAACATTATAAATAAAAAAAAAAAAAAAAAAAGGAAGTGCTTACAAAGTTGGGAGGGACCCTGCCCTATTCTGCTGCAACTTTATTGGGATCGCAAAGTGCTGCAGAGAGAAGACCTCATCCACAGGAATGCACTGCAGAAGGGCAGAGATCCTCAACACTGACCTAGACATGACAGCTTTTCTCTCTCTCAAATGACTCCTGTCTTTTTCTATCTCAACACTGACTTGGAAATTATGATTCAGACACCGTCTACCTGTAGGACTTGGGGATGGTGAATGAAGCCATTCTTCTGAGTACACTCAAACTTATCTCACCAACTGTGTATTTAAAGAGTGCTTGCACGTGTGAAAAATCTTGCAAGTATCTTCAGAACAGGAGAAACAAAGGCCACTGAACTATAGCACACTGAAGAGATGCACTGTCCATTTTAACGAGCTGCCTGCAGTGGAAACAGCTTCCACGTCTATACAATGGAGACAAGGCAGAGGTTATGATTTGACTAAAGAAAACCCCTTTGCTGATATAACCTGTTGTGGTCTGCCATCATGAACCATGGGCACAATTGCAGCTCAGTACCTAAGTCATTATAGTACCATTACTGGCAAACATGTGAAAGTGTCTTTGGGTGGGGAAAAAAAACCAGAAAGTATGCATTCTCCATGCAAAGAGGTCTAAGCTAAAATTTACTGCAATTTTTCCTTTACTAGCTGGATAAGGGAAAAGGCGGGACATCACAGATGGACATTTTTCATATTTCTGGAAATAATCACAGCACTGTCTTTGTCTTTCATAACCCAAAGGGCTGAAGATCTGAAGGTAGCACCTGAGTAATGCTAGGCTAAAGGCCAGCTGTAATGGAGCCATGGTAAACAACGCCTATCTAACACAAGCTTATGAAGCATGTGTTTAGACCTTTCGTCAGCCACCCCACTGTCCCTGCCCACCTCTAAAAGGGCTGAAAGCTTCAGAGAAAGCTGATCACCAAAGCTGAACTGCAACAGCCCCGCAATGTACAATCTTGCACTTGGTCTCAGATTTTCTTTTTGGCTTTCCAGTTACACAGTTGTAAAGTATAGATGAAGCTTAGTCAGAAGAAGAGAAATAAAGATTATTAGCAGAGATCACACTGCACTTCCAAGAAGAAAGAAGGCTCGAGGAGTTGAGGTGGCTGAAAGACACAGAAGGAAAGTTCTGATCTAGTAAGAACAACAGCAGCAAAGCTTCCAGAAAGGGTAGTAACATTTATTCGACGAGCTGATACAGATGGAAAAAATGGACAAGTTTTCTGACCCAAGATAAACCTGAAGACAAGACTGTGTGTCTAAAAGCCTACCCATTTTTGTCCAACTGTATCAGTCAGTGAAAAGGTATTCCTAACCTTGCTTCTCTTATAACTTAATGCTACTTACTCGCAGACCAAGGCAGACAAGCAGTAGGATGCATCTCCATGAATACAAAATATTCTATACTAAGTGAAAACAAAGGGAGGTCTGGATGAAAAGAACAGCTACGGTTACTAAATTAAACACTCAGGTATTCTGTAGAAGATCCCCCTAAAAGAACCAAAACATCCCAGATTCCTCCTTTGGGGCTGGGGTTGTGGGGGTGGGGTAGCAGAAGGGAAGAAGAGGGAAGTCATGTTTTGGAAGAACTGTTTCAAAGATTCCTGGGAAGTTTAGATTCTCTTTTCTTTTGCTAGTCAGGTACACACTGAACTCCCCTCATCAACGTGCATCATGCATGTAACTGGTATAAAAATACGCACATGCCTGGGCAACACAAAACTATATTGGAGAGAAGAGAGAGAGGCCTCTGTACATTTTATAACAAGAGAGTCCAGCTCTTAAGTTACAAAAGTACTTCAATCTCAAATTGTCAACAGATTGAAAAAACAGTCTGAGAACACTTTGCATTGTAAACTCGCATTATTGCCGCAGCACAGAAAAATCTTTTTTAGAGTGTTGGCTTGACTTTTATCTATGAATACAGACCCTTGTTAATTTGAGATCTCTTTCTTCATACTACAACACATTGAATATCAATACTGCATTTGGATGATACCAATCCATTTCTTTGGAAAAGTCTAAGATACATCTATGAAAGTAGACTTCAAATTTCCATAAAACTTGTGCTTGAAATTCCAATTTAAGCCTGAACCTGAATGAATTTGAGAAACAATATTCTATCATGGACTCATCCTTATTCAGTCTCAAACAATTTCTGTTTTTTTAAGAAACCCAGAACCTATTTCATTCTGCTACAGGAGCAGCCACCATTCTTCTTCACCTAGGAGGTGACAGCAAATGTAGCAGATTACACCATCACAGCAATACCAAAGGAAAATAATGTATCTATGCCTGCCATAAATACCTAGAGAGCAGACCAGAATCAGGTGCATCCGACAGAATGCCACACAACAGAATTTCAGATGCAACCTATCAGTACTACAGCTTCCAAAGAAAATTCTTAATTGCCATCTACACACAACTTTTGCAGACTAAGAAAGTTCCCTGAAAACAAGAGCCATGGACCTTACTTTTGTATAGATTATTGGCCTGGATACAACCATTTCCAAACTCCATAGTAGAGGTTAAACATCTAGACAGTAGCTAAACATGCACCTTCACTGGGCGTCTCCGCTGCATGAAATAAACTCCAAGTAGCCCCTACAAAACCTTCAACTTTGAAGAATACCCACATTGTATTAAACACACCACAAAGCAACAAGGAGAATGTCCTTGTGTCAAAGAGCTTATAGCAAGGAGTGACTATATTCTCAGTAATTCTCTCTCAAACATGCTGAAAACTAGCTGCCTGAAAGTTCTTCCACACAAAAACCCCCTTAACTTTTGTCTGCTCAGTCCTCTGGTCATAACTAGTCCACAAAAATAACAACCTTTAACTACTGTAATCTTCAGTAATTCTTTAGCTTAGATGGCAAAGGTTTGTGCTTTTGAGGCTGAAACTTAGAAGTTCAAATCCTGCTGGCAACTACCTGTAGCACTCTAGGTACATACATAGTTATTACAAAAAAAAGAAGAGGCTGCACTTTCACTTCTTCAGTCATTCCTTTTCTCCTCATTAGACAGACAGAGTTCAGAAGTGCTTTTTCTCCCATGCTTTTCAGTCCTAAAATACAGAAGCTCCAAGAGGATGGACATGCCCACTGCCGTGCCATCAGATGTTATACCAATACAGCTGGATAAGGAAGACCAATTCTACATAATACTACTGCTCAAATCCTTCACGGCTCAACATGCTCAAGATGTTGAAAGGAAAGGATCTTTAGAAATTGAGAGGATGAGCGTCATTACCAACACCATGCTGGATAATCCATTTTGTTAATTTAGCATTTGTATAATAAGAAAAGTACAGATCTCATAAATGAAGCATCAGGTAACCCAATTGTAATAAACTGGTTTAAAAGCTATTCTACACCCAGCCGATGTCAGGAAGAGTTGTGTGCAGAATGACTTGAGAATGAGAAGCTACATTTCAAACACAGCTCTCCAAAACTAATTGTGTCCTAATGGAGAATGCAGATTTGATCTTCTGGCAAGCTCCTCTCAATTCTTGATTTTACTTGCGATCCTTTAGAACGATCAAAAAACATTCATATAAATAGAAGGAAGTCTCAGTTTTTTCTTGAAGCTTCCATTTGCCAAAAGATCTCTGTTGTGGTCTTAACAGACCATCAAGTGCATACAGATGATTCTTAAGAATATTCAGGCAGAAGATCAGTTGCACAACTAGCTTAGATGCTTAACCGTGTGTCCTACTCTGTCCATCTCTGCACTCCTACTCTAACGTGTATTAATTTAAGCCCCCCTAATCCAAACACCTTTACTGCAGGAATTCAGATACAACCCAAGTATTCAATGCTACAAGGCTTTTGGACTTGCAACTTCAGCTTCAAATGGTAGAAAAGACCAACTTCTACAGATTTCATTTGCCCTATTTTTTTTTTCCCCTGCTAACATAAGGTATTAAAAAGCCTCACTGGATTTATTGACCTCTCATACTACTATAAATCATTTAACCAACTCACAGAAATAAACTTGGGTGTGGAAATGCAAATCGGGGATTACTGAGGAAAGGGAGAAGTCAGGTGATGCACAACTCGTTGGAGAATCTATCACAAAAATAGTGACTTGCAGTACCTGGTCTGGCATGTACCATGGTCTGCTATCACCCTTGGTAAGCTCTAGCTAGTGTTTCAGAGCTTCTACCACCACAAAGCATTCGGTCCAAAAGAGTCTGACCTGGACACGCGCTTAGCTAGGAATGCGACCCTTCTACACATACACACTACTTTCTTAGCAAAAGGAAACCTGAGCCATTAAATACGGTGAGAATATACACTGTGACTATACCAGACATTTTTCAAGCAGCAAAAAGAAAACGTTAACTACACAAGCTTCAATTGCTTAAGACTCAATATTTAACTTATTTCACACCCAAAAGTCTAACTAAATGATTGTTACCCTGCCCCATACCAAATATCCATCATTCCTCAAATGTGGAAGAAAGCTTAACTGTGTAGCAATGTATTTGTCTCATCGCTAGCAGTTTCCTCTTTGATTACGGAAGTTACAATATTGTCTGCACATACTTCAATAGCGTCTCCTTGTGAAAGCTAGATAACAAGTAGTCTTAAGTAACTCCAAGAAAAAAACACCTCCCCTCAAACAGCGCACCTATAGGAGTACAAATATCTGAGAGAACCAGTTGATAAAGTGACTGTCAGCCCTCAACACGTTGTGTAACAGCATTACAAAAGTGTCACACATATTTCTGGAACACTTTCTCAGTTGTAGGTGACTTTTGTGCACATCAATTTGTAGCATGACAGGATTTAGATATATTGCAATCCACTACAAACACACACACCATTGTTAAAAAACCCCCACCTGTAGGCAATCTCAAAAAAACCCCTGACCAATAGATATTACAGTACACTGCTTCAATACCTTCTTTTCCTTATCTACATCAGAAATTACTGGGTCCCCAC
This sequence comes from Gorsachius magnificus, assembly GCA_034008185.1. Lineage (NCBI taxonomy): Eukaryota > Metazoa > Chordata > Aves > Pelecaniformes > Ardeidae > Gorsachius > Gorsachius magnificus. Next base: position 129,775,805 of record CM067081.1, read on the forward strand.
AGCTTAAAGGCACCCAGTTTAGACTGAAGGCCACCAAGACACTAAAACTGAATTTGAATTTTTACTTTCAGCCCACATGTCTTTATTATATTCAGTTCATATAGACTCACCTTAGTCCATGGATGTGCCTTAATCTGAGGGAATTTGAATTCAGTATAGTTTGGATTCATTTCTCTAATTTGCTCCCTTGTAGGCGTTCCCAGAACCTATAAAGGAGAGAGGAAAAAAAGGCAAATTGTTTAGATGTACTTCAGATTCACATGGTAACAAAGAGCACAGTATAACCTATTACACACTGAGACAACTGAACTGATTTGTGTAACTAGTAAGTTAATATAGTCCTGAGAACAAAACAACAAAACTTTTGCAGAAGCTCCTGGGAGCTTCTGACCCAACCCCCTGCTCAAGCAGGATCAGTTGGAGCACGTTGCCCAAGACCATGTCCAACTGGGTTTTTAGCATCTCCACAGAAAGAGACTTCACAACCTGTCTGGGCAACCCGCTTCAGTCTTTGACCACCCCTACAGTAAAAAAAAGTGTTTTCTTGCATTCAAATGAAGTTTCATGTCTTTCACATTGTGCCACTACCTCTTGTCCAGTCAGTGGGCACCACTGAGAAGGGCCTGGCTGCTGCTTCTTCATTCCCTCCCACCAGGTATTTATACACACTGATGAGATCCCCCTGAACCTTCTCTGCTCCAGGCTGAACAGTCCCAAATCTTGCAGCCTCTCCTCATGTGACAGATGCTCCAGTCCCTTTACTTTGTGGCCCTTGCTCCAACTTCAGTAGTCTCTTGCTGGCAATTGAGTTCACACTCCCAGCCCAGTGTCAAAAATTCAGTGATCTTCTATGATTTTTCAGAAAATTAAAGCATCTTTCTCAAATTTAGTGATACTTCAATGGGGAAGAGAATTTGCTCTAATTGGACTGTTATAAAACAGTACTGCTGAACACCTTCAGGGATTGCTGCTCACTGCATATGGCTGATTAAGGATCAGACCAGTAGCACAGATGGCATTTTACAAGTCATGAACAGCAGTCCTCCAATGAGCTTAAAAGATCAGCCAGTTACTGCTGAGGGGAGCCAGACAGGTCCATTCCCCTGCCCCAAAGTGTGTGGGTTTTGGTGGTGGTTCCCCACCCCAGTATTTCCACGTGGAAGATAAACTTAGGTTTAAACTTAACCTGGAAGCACCTAAATGCATACCACACCCCGGTTTACTTTTACAAATTTATATTTCTCATTCCCAGAATCTGCACAATGTTATTCACACAAGCAAATTAGTAGTTGTGTTAGAAGTAACACACAATTGCACATCTTATAGTAGGGGTGGATAGATTTTGAAAGGATTCTGGAAATCCCTTCAGGGAATAAACTGGACAACACAGCATTAGTGTTTTCTATTTAGTTAGCATTAAGCACAAGAGAGCCACTGCCTTCTACCTATATATAAAAACTGCAAAGCACATTCAAGGAATCCCATTGTTTTCTGCTTGCACCCAGTTGCTGGGCATTGTTCTGTTCTGCAGAGAGAAGCAAAGAGGGCAGAAGGCAGCAGAGTCGCCCCTCTATGCTGAGCTCAGGTTCATCTTCCTTCCTATAGGAACCCTGCAGCCATGCTACTCTTGCCCTGTGACAGATCCCTCACCATACAGATTAGCATAATGTTATCACCTCATCTCACAAGACTGCGCTGTCACCATCAGGAAACAAATGATCTACGACATGACATTAGCACTCTACCATACAGCTTGATAAAGAAAAATTTGGTTACATATTCTGGTATCTGTGAACATTTTCATTCTGTTAGACAAGTGGAAATTACACAAATGCACTCTAAAGAGTCAGATAAAAGAGTAAAAGAGCAAGTTAATTGCTATATAATAAATTTGTGCAACAGAGAAACTATCACCAGATATTATGAAAGAAACTTGGTATCTCTTGACTGTTTAAAATATGAGCTGTATGACACAAACTAAAATACATACCCACAAAGCAACCTTTTAAATAAACAGCAGCAGCAGAGGAAAAACCCTGCAATTTGTTCAGACAGTTGCTTCTTGGATAACAGATTTAGAGGACAAGTTGTACAAAACAAATGATCATGTAACTCCTACCTTCCCATTGCTAACCAGGATTTAAATCCCACCTACTCTAAAAGCCAAGGGTTACCTTCACAACCAACAGAAGATTTTTCTGTGCATGTCTGAAAATGCCAGTTTTGCTGAGGTGGTAGAAAAGAGGGTGTTTACAGGATTCCGTACATTTTGCTCAACTTTCAGAGCAAAAAAGGGTTGACAGAAAAACGTGCCCTTTCCCTGCTGGTCTTCCAGCTGGCTCCCCCCAGAGCACCAGCCACCCAGCTGCCAGCATGGTGCCACTCTCAAAGCCTTCCAGTTCTAAAAGATGATGCAAATGCTATTTTCCTACCAATTCAGGATAAAAGACATTTTCAAAACCTTGGAAGTTTCTTGAATTAGTTAAATTAACTTCCTGAAAAACTATGGATAACTTCCATTACTATCCCACCATGCCTAAAGGCTGTGTTTTCAGGTCTCCCTAGTACGAACAGGACTTGTTTAAAAGCACGTTTACCTTCTTTACCCTTCTCCCCCTCAAAAAATTCCTTTAATAGCCTTCTAAGAAGAGGCAAGGACTAGATTTTTTTCTATAACCAAAATTCAGGAAACTGGCTCAGTTCCCAAAGCTGCTCAGAACAGGAGCCTACACAGTGCAAGTATCTTTATATTAATGACTGCCTAAAGCATCAGAGAGAATTGAGATTAGATAGGCAAGGGCAACTTCGTGGAAGGATCCACAGACAATGTCTATCCGTACATTTCACTAAAAACACAGTTGTAGCTCAAGAAGATGGGAGGGAGCAACTCCTAAACTCAAGCATGGTCATCTAAACAACAGTGCTTAAGGTCTCATGAATGCTTGGAAAAGGGATCATGGCAGCTGAAAGAAGGGATTGCCTGACCTTTCAGTTACATAGCAGCCTTTGACAAACAAAGTAACTGCACGAAAGGAAAAGTGACTTACATTAGCCACTCAGTGTATTTACTTTGTTCTGTCTGGATTATAAAGCCAGATTGTGCTTTCAGTTTGTACTGAAGGCAGATTAAGAAAAAAAAAAAACACACCCAAAAAACAACCAACACAAAACAAAAAACAAACACCCCCCCCAACAAAAAAAAAAAACACCAAAAAACCAAACCCAAAAAACCAAACCTCAACCACCCCCAAAAAAATAAGAAGAGGAAAGTAGATAGGCAAGAAGAATGGAAGTTTTAAAGACGGTGTAAAATTCAAATCATAATCCTCAAGAGTGTGGGATGAATAAAGTGATAAGCTATAAAATTGTATCAGTACTTGACAAATCTGAAAGAGGTCCTGTAGTGGACCTCTCCCCATCCCTCAATGCACCAACACTGTTGGCTACATGATTTTGAAATTGTACCTCACTGATTCACACTGAGTTTTCAGTATATTAGGAATATAATCGAGTAACCTTGGTGAGTAACAGCATTTAAGCTACTGCAAAAACTGGGCAAACCTCTTATTTTAAAAAAGCCACATATGTGAATACTCTTTCCATTTGAAACGCAAAGGAGAAGCATAAAATACTTTGCACATTTTTGGCAGAGTTACTCCATGAAACAGCTGCTCTTGCTGTACCAATTCTGAAAATACTATGGAGTAGATGTTCCTTGGAGAGAGTTTTCACAGAATGGTTGAGCTTGGAAGGGATCTCTGGAGGTCACTTGGTCCAACCCCCCTGCTCAAGCAGGGTCAGCAAGAGCTGGTTCCCCAAGACCATGTCCAGACAACTTCTGAATATCTCCAAGCATGGAACCTCCACAAGCTCTCTGGACAACATGTTCCAGTGTTTGACCACCCTCACAATAAAAACTCTTTTGTGTTCAGATTGAATTTCATGTGTTTTGATTTGTGCTCACCACCTCTTGTCCTGTCAAGGGACGCCACAGAAAAGAGCCTGGCTCCCTCTTCTTTGCACATTCCGTTCAGATACTTCCATACACTGATAAGATCTTCCCTAATCTTGCAAAGGGTCCAATACTGAATTATTCAGGTCTGTGCACATTAGCACATACTATTCTACTACTTGTGGACAGTCTTATAAAAAGTAATTTGTTAAGGAAAAAGTTGATTTTCTTTTTTATTGGGCACTTTAAAAAAAAAAAGAGAACCAAAGCAGAGTAAATACTGTAATAATAAAAATGTAATTGTCTGATGGAATCAACTGTATCTGGAAAGAAGACTAAACTTTTGAATGAATGAAGGGGGTCTACACGAGACTACAAGGGATCTTCCTGCAAGTGAAGATAACAGGTCAACTAGTTTTGCTCTTCATTCCCTATTGCCATCATAATCTCTTAAATAAAAATAAATAAAAAGAAAAGTTATCTACTAAGATTAACTAAAGAATACACTTGCTGAGAAGTCAGATACTTCTCTGACTCTTTTAGGGCAAAAATTGAACACAACAGGTTTCACAAGTATTTTCTGGAAAGTTTTTCCTTGACATTAATCTGTAATAGATGAAGCTCCCCAAATAATTTTTATTCCAGGAACAAGGTTTGTGAAGGTAGGGTAATGATACATATCTCAAGCAATTAAAGCAAAGCCATGGGCTTCCAGTAATGTCATCCTTAACAAACACGAGAAAGATTTCTGAACCTGAAATAAACCCTGTATTTGATTATAAATAGCATAAAAATCTTCATTTTAAGTGCTTGCAATCCAATTTTTATAGGAGAAAAAGATGGAATATATTCAGCTCCAAAAGACACCTTCGTTACACCCCAATACTGAAGACAGCTGCTGGCCACACCTGGCTTCACTGTGCAAAACTGCACAGAATTATTTATGACCAAATACACACCATTGCAACACTAGAGGAAGAGGAAACTGCAAGGGTCTCAACAAACTCCAGTGGAACAGCGGCCCTTTCCAACAACCATTGTTATTGCTAAACCTTTGCCAAAACGTCAAAGCCAGTTAAAAGCACAGCGAGACCGAGGGTTCAGAAGCTCTGGCTGGTAATGACTGAACTAGAGAGGGGAGAAGGTAGTTATTTAAATCAGAAACCTCTAGAAAGCCATGGTTACAGCACTACAGTGCCTTCCCCAGGAAAACCGTGCAAGTTTATGAGGAAATGTGCTCCACAAAGTGTGGTGTGTATGCCTTACCAGATGGCATAATTAATATGTCTGCACCTCCTCAGAAAGTTGTGAGAGGTGTGCCAAATAGTTATTTAAAAAAAAAATAAATAAATCACAGTCCAGGCATCTCAAGCAGTAACCATGGGTCAGCTCTGAAATAATACTTCAAGAGGTCTGTGGTAGAAAATAAAATAAACTTACCCATTTTATATACACTTTCTTTCAAAAACACACTCTTGTCAAACAAAGTGAAAGCCAACTAAATATAGAGATTTCTTCTACTCACAAACACAAGAGCAGCTATGCATCATGAAAAGGAAGAAACCCATTGTCAGCACTGGCATGAATATAATTCCTCATCAACTTTTTTACACTGGCTGCCTGCAAGCACTGGAAGCGATGAATTGTGTGACACGCAGGAAGAGCCAAGTTGTGATGTAGGGGGACATCAGAAAAAAAAAAATGCCAGGAGACTTCCCTTAGGGGTGAGGAGAGAGGATCCACGTGAAACCATGTCAGATGCAGGCAGGTCCTCAGCACAGGACCACATCCAATAAAAAGTAACAGGCTCTCTTACTGCTTATTCTCCCGGAAGAGACGGCTCCTCTCTCCCCATTAACTACTGTGACTGGATTTATTTTATTTAAAAACCTGAGCCCAAAATAGTACCTTGACATTTGAGCATGAGCCATATATTATAATTGCAGTCTATACTTAGCATTTGGCTCAGTAAAACTGTCAGAGACCAAAAAGTTACACATGGATAGGATTCCTGATACTATAGAGCTTGCTTAATACGTTTTTCGCCTTGCCTCAATCCTAACCAAGAGAAGTATGGGAAGATTTTATTATTTCTCCTAAATTACCATGAAATGCCAGTTTTGATGCAAGGAATAATCACACAGTCCAGTAGGAACCAAAAAAACCAAACCAAACAATCCTCCCCCCTCCCCCCCCTTTCCTACAGTTTTCACAAGTTAGTTGATGCATCTCATACTCTAGATTGAAGCATATGGAAAAAAATATTTCTGGTAAAGACAACACAAGGCAGATTGGCAGATGCTGTCCTCCCTGTGTCCCAGGGCTGCTCAGACAATTATTGCCGCTTCATTTTTCTGGCAGAGATGATTTTTTTTTCCGTTTTTGAGGGAAGTAGGGGGAAGGTACTAAACAGAACCTTTCCAAAGATAATTATTACCTTAGAAACAGTGTCATTACGCTTCCGAGATTCCCTTTTTGCAAGGGGAATAAAGAGTAACCACTTCCTGAAGGAAGTGTGGTTAAAGATGTTTTAATTGGGGGGTTGGAAATCCCAGCCAATTTTCCCTTGATGGTTTTGGGGCTCTGCAGAGCTGGGGGGGAGACAATAATCCCCCCACCTCCCGAGCTTTTGCAGGGGGCACGGCAGACCCGCAGACACCGCTGCTGCATAGCTAGCCATGAACACAAGGATTTTTGGAGGAGTCCACCCTGACTGTATCTCAAAAAAATTCCTCTTGTGGTCTGAAGGCTCCTTCTTTTGAGCTGTATTCAGCGGTATTCCACTTGCACACTGGATTTTAAATAGGGAAGTGGCAACTGCTGGAAGGAGGGGGATTTCACCCTTCAGTCGGGGACAGGGCTGTATGACTGCTCTCTGAGGTGCAATGCTTGCTCATATGTAATTTAGGTGGCCACTGGTGAAACCTGCACTGCCACTGTACCTGCTTCAGAAACTGAGCGTATTTCTGAAGGAGATGTCATTCGAAAGCCAGTAAGATAACCTAACATTTGGAATAGCTAGCAAGAGCTAAAAATAAGGAGGGAGAGTCACCATTCAAGATCAGACTTCGGAAAAAGCACAGCACATGACTTTTCTCATGTAATAGTGTAAGTATTCAAGAAGAATGTACTTGAGTTAAATTATTTCTTCAGATGAAGCTCCAAGACAGTATTTCCCCATATCGAATATCATCTTGTCAGGGGTAAGTGGTCAAAGATCTCTCTCCCCGAGCCAGATTGAGAACATCTGGAAACACTGTCTTTAAAGAAACAGGAACAAGCTAAAACGACGACTGTCTTTTGATTCACACGAACGTGATGCTGTCATTCTAGAGGGGCACCGTTTTTCGGAGCAGTCTGCAAGTATGCAATAGACCTGGAGAAACTCCAAGTGCAACTGGATGGAGATCGGCTTGCAAGACCACTTGAAATGAAATTAGGTGAAGACTGCTGAAAATGAATTAATATCTCACAAAAGCCAACAATGCTTCTGATGCAGCAATGGGCTGAGGATGTTGGGAAGGACAAGTCATGCTGGACTGACATATCACAGAAATTCTATGTTCACAAACACAGCTACAGAGGGGATGTCATCCAGAACTGCATGAGAAGGGAGGGCTAGTTTAATGTGACAGCATTTTGAAGTCATTCTCCAGTCTAATGCAAAAACTTCATACCCAGGTGTAGCATTCAATTGCTGTGTTGTGAAGTGAACTCTGAATAATCAAAGCTCAGTAAGAAACTGAAGAGACAACTGAAAAATTTATCTTGGTTCAAAAAAATGCTACAAGACTGACTTGTGACTCAGTCATCCCGAATTGATAGGAACCAGCAGAAAAGTTTCTAAGCTGATCTCTCTTGCACTGGAGTCAAGTAAATCTAAGGTATGAAAGTCAGATGCATTTCCAAATGTGTGGATAAGTATTTTACTACTATAGCCCTTTTCAGGAGTTTAAAATACTCCATTTTCTCTGCCCCTAAGTTTCAGACACACAGTTCCAGGGAAGCTATCTGAAAAGCATGACTCCCAAGATAGTCAAACAGCAGCTCACAGGTTCCAACCTGCAACCTTCTACAAAGTTCACTGCCATTCTACAACTGGCAGACCCCACAGCTCTGTTTCTCCCACAGACAGCATTAAAATAAGTCTGTGTTCTAATGAAAGCTTTAAATAGTAGTATTCTATAGTTGCAAATGGAAGAGTTGGACCCGATCTGTAAAAATATTTTTTTAAATGGATCCTGTCCTAAATGAAATCTTGTACAACCTAATGTTTTACATGTTGTGCCCAAGACTTAACATTTCTGGTAATTTTTATGCTGCAGAATTGCGTATGTCTTCAACTGTATTGAGGCTGCAGAACCCAAGCTTGCTTAATATACACAGGTTGCAGTTTTTATGCTAACCTTTCAAATCCAAGTTGAATTTAAGCATCATGCTAGGAGTGGAGGAAAGCAGAACATTTCATGACAACTTTGCAGATTTGAAAAACAGATCTGCTCCACTTTATTATTGGTCACTTTTAAGGGATACATAGTAGATGGGACAGTTCCTTGCCAACACCTGGCATAGACCTCACTTTCTACTTTTTCCTCATTCTCAAAAGGCGAGGAAAAATTACGTGAAATTTGAGGTAAATGTGGTGTCCTCCCTGCACTCCCACTATGAGAAATACTTGTTAGTGTGTGTGGCATTACAAGGGAAGCACCTCATTGCCCATTTCATGCACTTTCCTAGGCAATTTCTCACAGCTGTTGACTTTTAATGCAATATTTTCAATTGTAACTCTCTTTGTATCCTCACCTTAGCCTTCTGAGGGGGCCTTTCTGAACAGTTTATACAAAACGTCACAACATAAGATTTGTTAGACAAGGGCACTGAAAAAACAGCCCACTTCTGCAGTTTGCACTCATATTATCTTCCAATGTTGCCCTGAGAATATACACTGCCTCAGTAACAAATAGGCAGAAAAATATTCATGGCACCCACCCATTTGGGCTCACATTTTCCATCATACTTCCTTAACATCCTTTTCCAATGAACAGCCTTTTTTGTGACTACTACCGTAAGATTTACAGTTCTCAGACTTACCTAAAATATACTATCTCAGTACTGTAACCTTTCAATTGAAGAGACCAGGCTTATAATAAAACTTAGCTAACCCTACATTTGTTTCACTTAATTTCCATGCATAGTGGGCTACATATCTAACAGAAGATTAGAAAACCCCAACACAGGTGTGGATGATCATTCAGTATCCCCTCTTCTACATTTAAAGAAATGATTCAGAAATTTGTTCCTGTGGAAGCAAAAATCATAATCTTAAACCATAATTTACTGAAGTTCAAGCCTTTCCCTGGATACTCCTTTGGCTGTCATGAGAAATAACACTGGTTTCCCAGTAATATGTATTCAGCTATGAATTGGTCAATAAAAAGTTATCACACCACTCATGGTAGTGGCATTTAAAGAAACTACAGATGGTACACAGGCTATCAGCAATTTTATTAAAGTACTCCTCTACTACAATACAACTTAACTCAAATGTAAACAGAGTGGACTCATCACAATTGGAGCACATACGTGCTACAAAATTATTAGTTCATAGACGGTTACTTCCAACACTGCAGAACTGGAAAGGTCCAACTGATAACAGCTTCTTGCAAACTTTGAACCAAATCATCATTGCTACTTGGCAAGCATGTCAATAAAGAGAGCACATCTATTTCCCCGATTATTTTAGTTCCACATTGTGAAAGTCAAAGCAATGGCAAGGCATAGCACTATGGTTTTGCTGATAAGGCCTCTCAACTCTCAGATTCCTGATCGAGCCATGGAAGGCCTTACAGGACTGTCACTGTAAAAAAACTTGTGCCCAGCAGCAGCCCTGCTTCTGACAGCAACTCTGCTTTTTCACTGGTGTTTCTTATGTAAACTGACCTAGCTCGGACACACTGAGCTTAACACTCCCATCCTATTAAGTGCATAGCATAGATTCAGAGGAAACATACGCTGCGCTCTCTAGACATCTTGCTTCCTTCATTGCAGAAGTTAAAGGAGGCACAGGAGACTAGGGTTCTGGGAAGTCAGGCACCAATCTTTTAAGCTACTTCCATGCCTCTAATTTGAGTATCACAGAATGTTCACAGCTTACCAAACCAAGATGTGTTTGAACACAAGTGATGCATAAATGTAATGTACTCTAAAAAATTAGGTCTTTTTCACTTGAAAAACAAGACTCTACAGGTGGAAGGTATCTTTGCCCTACATTTCCTGATTCTCCATCTGCAAAAAGGAATGCACTTTCTCACCTTTCACCTCAAAGAGCTGGAAGGAAGGAAGAGAAGGCAGCTACATATGTGAAGAATCTGGCACAAGGAAATTTAATAACACTGTTTTCAAAGCCAAGTACTAATTGCATACAACAAAGGAAAAAGCGCCAAATTCTTAAAGAATGAGAATCACACATTAATAAATATTGGCTCGATATGTAAGCAGTATTTCCAAGCACACTGAAAGTGCAATCCTTTAAGAGGGGAAAACCCCCTATATAATTAAAAGATGATATATCATTATGCATGACCGCAGGAGGGGCATAAAGATCCTGAAGTTCTCAAAAAAGCATGATAAGTGTTTTCAAACAAGGTTTACATGCAACACCCTGTACAATGGTGACAGAATATATATGCTGACAAGGTTATAACAACGCACACTTTCGTGCCGACTCCCAAGGAATAACGCAGTCAAAAGAACACTTAAAATTCCATACCTTGATTATTTCCACCAACTGATCGACACCACTGTCACCTGGAAAGATTGGTTGTCCTAGTAACAGTTCAGCCAATACACAGCCTGCTGACCACACATCTAAAAAGGGGAAAGTGGAGGACAGGGAAAGGTATCAGTAAAAGGTACATATCAGGCCATTTATACAAAACCAGCAGTTTTAAGCTACTTTCTTCTTTGTCATGCTTAATACTATATATAATACAGCTAAAGAAAACACAGATAACTGGCATAAAGCAATAGTGGACAGACAGTCTTAGAGGTCAAACCATGAAAAAACAAGAACTGGAAAATAACATTACATGCCATAATACATTGACATTAAAACTTGTATATGTAGCGAAAAGACTCAAGAACATTTGCCATGTGAAAATTAGTGATTTCCCAAAACTCTGTGTTTTTTTTAAATCACATCGATCATGAACTATGCATAGGTATCATCTACCACAACAGTTGATGCTTTTACTGTTTCTGAATGTTGAATAGACTCAATTTTTCATCTGTATATTGAGAGCATATATACACTAGCAGAGGAACCAGTACTGCAAGTAATACTTGTATTCTGCAGCACATGATGATTCAGGGATCTAGGAGACAGCCTCTCTAACTCAGCCACATTAAGACCTAATCTTTATCCCATTTCCATTTGCAAACTTGGCTGGACAACAGAACTGCAAGTCATAGGTCAGGTCAACAGCATCTATCAAAGAAGCCATCAACTAGCTTTTATATATACCAAAAGGCACAAGTAGTCACTAGCAGCTACTCCTCTACAAGAAGAAAATGTTCATAATCTATTATCTTTTTTTATCTTCTTATATATAACCAAAACAGCAGCTTAAGTGTACTACAAGTGTATCTAAGTGTACTACAGGATTTTATAGCATTTTATTTTTTAAACAGTTAATTCAAATGAAAAATCTAATGAAGTCAAATGCAGTAAACACTGTATAGCAGATGTCTGTAAGAATTTGCTGTAACTGCACGCCAAATACTGAAGTTTAAGCTGCTCAACACACTAGAAGTATTGCACCTACATGCAGAGATAACTGTTCCTCCAAAAAAATAGGTTGACTGTGAGGTTTTCTAGAAAAGTCACCATTTTTTCCATGTATATCTGAAACCTCACACTAAAAGTCTAACCTCAAACAAGCAATCAGTAATGGAAGATTTGTAAAGCCTACAATACTGTAATGTCCCAAAAGGGAAAAGAACAAAACCAGTCCCCCTCCACCCATCTTTCTTCAAACTCTCGCCTACTTTTACAAGCTAACCTTCCCCTGCAAACTAACAGTAGCACCACCACAACTCAAAACCCAGAGAATTTACCTCCTGAGGCCTGTTCCAACGTGAGATAACTCACGCTATGACAGAGATCCTTATTCCCCTAACGTATGTAAAATCTGCCAGTGGGAAGCAGGATACACACAACACTACCAGTTATGGCTAAAGGTCTGTATAACGAACAAGTCTCTGACAGTTGTCTAAACAGTCTATTATCACAACCAGTAGAGACTGATGCAAAAAAAATAATTTAAAACACCTTTCAGGAGTTCAAGATCGGTTACAAAATAATCTGCAAGTTAGAACAGACTTTTCCTTCCCCCATTTCTAAATGAAAGAGAGGTGCTATGCAAAAAGACTTCCCCCTCTTCTCAAGAGAGGTACAGTAACATATGCTAAGAGAAAAAACACTGCTCCTTACAGCAGCTTTCAAAATCATTCACCTGTAAGTCAAATGGATGCATTTTTACATAATCATCGCATGAAGGTACAAACATCACACCAAGGTTTATCCTAAAAAGTAACTACTTACAATACACACAGCAACCAGAAATAATCTGAAGTTTGAGTCTTTAATTCCAACACGCAAACAAACCAGATCACGCTTTTTCATCTTTTAGTCACATTTAATAAAAGCTGACACGGCCACCAAGGTGCTAAGATTTCTTTTGGACAACAATTGAAGGTGGCATCACGCAAAGAACATTTGATTGTATCTGACTGCTAAACAATGTCTCTCTCTGATACCTCCTGCTGTTGGACCAACACATACAACAAAAAGGTGATGCAAAGAATCACTTTTTATGTCATCCCACGCACACCAGGTTTATAAGAAATTACACAACAGTTCAACAGATAGCATAGATTTCTTCAGAAACAGATTAAATGTACTAAGCAGTGAGAGTACTATAACTTAAGTCTATTTAAAGACACCTATTTAAAGGCTTTTGAAAAAGCTGAGTCCTTTACACTGAGTATACAAAACAAGTGGTACCCCAAAGCCATAATCATTATTTACAACATATAGGGAGGAAAAATATTTGACAGAACATACACAAACCCTAAGCTAATATGAGAGTAAGTCAGCATTCGCAACTCAGTTCCTTTTAAAATTTTGAAACTACGCTAGCATGATTTTTTTGAATTAGACTGTGGCTTTAAAAACTGTTTTAAATAACCTTCTGGTCTGGCTGCTCCATGAAGTTGGCTTTGTGCTGTTTTATCCTTTCCCAGTTTCCCTAAATGCTTTCACACTCCACCAGCCAACTTCAGACAAGTCTGAAAGGCAGAAGCCTCAAATCCATTGCAGAAGTTTTGTAAAAGCAGTGGGGAGAGCATGCATCAGTGTTGCTGCTGAGGAGAGGAAGGCTCAGTCCCTGAGGGACGCACCAGGCTTGCCCCCACCCCGATAACCTGCAGCTGCAAGTCAAAGGACATGCAGGTCCTTGCTGAAGCAAGAAGGCCAAGCAGAAACAGTAGAGGGTACACGAGAAAGCTGAGGGCATCGCAGGAGGAGAGAGGAGGAAAAGAAAGGATGTCAGTCACAAGGAAATAGCTGGGGAAGTCTGAGAAATATTTGCTGTATTAGCGATGGGTTTAATCCATCAAACATACCAGAAAACCATCAGCAACCTATGTAGTAGTTCCTTGTGCAGCCAAATCTTCCAAATCAGGTGATTTACTGCCTTGTTAAAAGTCTATTTAGTTTTCCTTGATTTTACTTGCTAACGTTTTAAACACTCACTGAAATAAGCTACAGGCATTCCAAAATCCCCAACTTTATTCCAGAAGTGCAATTTCACTGGCTTCCAAATTAGGACTTGGGCAATGTTCCCTGGACAAGGAAGTGAACAAACCCCTGAAGCATCCTCACCAAACGCCAGAGAGCAGAGGCTAACTTCAGCAGCTCCAAGCAGGGATGGCAAGAAAACACAATTTACATAGGTGTTTATACAGCTCTGGTGAGCAGTGTACAATAAGGAAGAAAATGGGAAATTTCAGCTCTGCTGAAAACTCAATGGAATTTATACCATCGACTTTAACAGGACTAAAATTTGGCTCTGGGATAGTTTACCTTTTCCCCTTCCCCATCTGAATCTGGCATTTTCATTTTTTGGATGGTAGCATTTTGCTCAAGCCTGAAGTAAACGATGTACTGAATTCTACATTTAAAGGCCTGTTACTCAAGAGAAGTGATAAGGTAGTTAATATTAGCTTTTGATAGCTCTTTCTCAGACCCTTTTCTGCTCTAGCACAGTCACAGCTAACTATTGTAGGTTAATAATCCTTCAGAGTAAGTTTGTGGTGTAACTACCTGCTCCCATGGAGGAGAAGCATTTTCTGATCTATTTCTTTTTAATATATGCAATTTAATTAAGGTGAAATATGATTATCATTCACATGTCAATAAACATAGTAAACAAGATAAGAGAGAAATTTAACAGAAAACAAGAATCAAGTCAACAAACCATCCTTATGCCTAACTAGTTGGGACAATGTGAAATTTTAGGAGAAAATACTGAAAGCTGTTAATTTTAAGTAGCAGAAGGTAGGCAAGGCTGCTTTGTTCATACCTTCAGTGAAATACAGTCTAAACAGCATGGACAGTAAATGCAACTGCCAGCCAAACCCAACCTTCAAATAAGCTTAAATCATACAGCTTTCACACAATCTAATAGTAGCTAATGCTGTATCCTTTGAAGACTGTAAAACACAGACAAATACCATTACCATGTGAACTACCTGCACTAATTTAAGCACACAAAAATTCATATAACCTCTTATACTAAAAAACTTTTCTTAATTTAAGTTTCTGTTATTTTATCAATCTTGGCGGTTGTTAGGTGAACATTAACTTGTCTAAAAATATCACCTGTATAATTCCCTCGCTTTTGAATGCCATTCCACCACTAACGAAGGTAAGAAAAGGAAAAACTTCTCTTTAGTTCAGGAATAGGCATCTGGCAAAACAACCTGCAAAATACACTCCCTAGATTTAAGTGTACAAGTGGGCATGGCCATTTCCAGCTGTGGCAGAATACCCTGTCCACGAATTTCAGTCTTGTTATCTCAAACTCTGCCCTCCAAGCTGAGGAGCTGGGCCTCTTCTTCATGGCATGAGCACCACTCATTGTATTACGCTCCAACTCCGCTAACTTGTTATTTGGAGGACATGAAGAAAAAAAAATAATTAAGCCTGCTCTCAACCATTTAATACAAATCAAGAACTTTCCTTCATCTGGCACTTCATGGGGCACATTTACCTTTCTACATTTTTTTTCTCCCTAATCTATTCACCTCTGCCCCACCATCCTTTGATCTTTATGGACTTCTCCCATCTTGGAGGTGACTCAAAGTTGCTTCTCTGGAAACTCTGAAAACAAGCTAGCAGGGAAGAAACCAGGAGTCAGAAAAGCAGCCTTAGGAAGTCGTAAAATCAGCAGCTTCTAGTTGCCAAATGCCAGAGCACAAAGTGCTTTTCATTGCTGCTTGTTTGGAACACTTTTGCGGATGTCGGAATGAGAGCAAAATTCTGGATCACAGGCATGCATGCTATGTCAGTGCAAGTTTTGCACATGAAGCCACCACAGATCCAGATTATGGAGACAGAATAAGGCTGAAACCTGAAATGCTTGGAAAGCCATGCTTGTTCCAGTACTTGGGACAAAAGCTAAACACAGGTGTATCTATGTTTCTGCAATGAAGAGATGAAACTACAATGACAGCTGACAGTATTTCAGTAAATTAATGCCTGTGTTTATTTTCAGCGTTGGAAGTTACCATCTGAGATAGAAGCAGGTACTTTTCGCTGTTTGGCAACAGGTTTGGGACACAACTTGTGATGGTTCTTCCCCAGGAAACTCTGAGACAGCCTGACTATGTACACCTCCAGAGGAGCTTCTGCTCCAGACTGCCGAGGTGAAATACTCTCTCACTCTGTCTTAGCGCTTGCTAGGAAAGTGAATGAGTAACTTTGTGATACTTATTTTTGGACACCCCAAGCGATACAGCCACGCAGATCAATCTTTCCCTGCCAGTGGCTATAAATGTTCTCTCTGGAACGCTCCCAATTCCTGCCAGCGCAGTCATGGAGAAAACGCACCAAGAGTGGCAGACCCTTGTTATCCAGAAGCACCGCCGCGTTCTGGTGGGCATTGCCCCATCACCTAACCTAGTAAAGGAAAAAAAAAAAAAAAAAAAAAAAAGCATGTTCTGGGGGTAAAGCTTGACTGCACAACTTCTTTCTGTACAAGAGGATCACATGGCAACAGAAACATCTGCACCCACCCCTGCTTCAGCGCCTGTTTGTCACAGGACATTGTAGGGGAACGTGGGCAGCCATCCCACGGTTTTTCAGCAGGCAGCAGCACCCAGATGACCAGCATGCTGCTGGCAACGTACTAAGGGATGGTGTAACGCACACAGACCTGCAAGGAAGAAGCTTCGGCCAAAACACTGTCAAGGGATAGCTGAAGGGCTTGTTTTGCAAAAAACCAAAAACCAAAAAACAAACCCCCAAACCAAAAAACAAACAAAAAACCCCACCAAAACTCCCCAAACCTCCTACAAATCAGCTGCAGGAACAAAACTACATGCCATCCCCAGCAAGCCTTAGGGACATGCACACACTTGCAGAATTCATAGTCAAAGATGCACGAAGGCCCAAACTGTAGAAACTATGAAGGCACCCAAGTGACATGAATGCTTGTGCTTGACCATTGAAAAATACCTTGAAGCTGTAACACAGGCAGACGACAGAGCTATTATGGGCCTGGATTTGTAACTATTTGGCAACAGGGACTATTTAAAAACTCAGATAGGTAATTTCCCAGGTCATTGTTTTACTAACAGTCCCAGGTCTGCTTGATGACAAGACATAGAGGCATTAACAGCAGTAAATGTGTTTTGATGCTACTCTTACTATCATATATATTTATATACAGCACTAATGCAGTACTTTACAATATTGCAACAAACACTACCCCTTGCTGTGAGTTATTTTTAGAAGGGACCTTTTGGGTTAGAATTTAAGTCACGTGCTTTGATGAAATAATCAAGATCCTAGAAGTTAAAAGCCAGTTTACAGTTCTGATGTGGCATCCAGGATGAACAGACACATCCTGGAACCAACTTCAGTTTCTGCTACACTGAAAAGCAAGCAATGTTGCAAGGACAAATTAACGTGTTAAAAGACACATCTAGCAAGCACTAAGGAATATGGGGTATTTACCACCACTGGAAGCAGCAGCATCACAAAACTAAACCCCGAGAATTTCTAATATATTGCAGAACACTAGGAAACTGCAAAGTTTGTAAAAGCATTTTATGACTTCCCATCTCCCAAAAGCAAAGATTTTGTTGGTAAGAAAGTGGAGGGAGGAAAGGGTAGGAAGGCAGGAGTATTGGCTGAACTTCATTTTCAAGTTATTCTGTGCAAGTTTCATTTAGACCGATTTGTTCAGAGAAGGGGTTTGGGGGGACTTTTTTTTTTTTTATTTTGAGAGCATGAGAAGTCTGAACCACAACAATTAAAGTAATGATGTTTCTAGCACGGGGAAAATAGAGTCCTCACTTTAAAATGACTTGACTACTTATAAGTATTTCAGAGACCAGCAGATAAGTAAACAAAAAAGGAAAGAGCAACTTAAAAAAGGTTCTGCAAAGAAGTGTAAGATTAAAGTTACTACACCACCGTTGGAGCAACAGACTTATCTACAAAGCAGTCTCTTCTGGTGACACCTAAAATACTTGTTTTATGCAGCTATCCTATGACACAAGTGGTCTCAGTGCACTCTGATAATGCAGCTGAGCCAATCTGTTAGCTCTCAGATGGCAAAAAGATGTCAACCAGAATCAGCTGCCTTCCTCTCACTCACAACTTCCCTCCACTTTACTTTTACCTGGGCTCTGCTGCTTATCGGACTACACAGTAATGTTGATTCAACTCACTAACGTAGCAGAAAGTTAACCTAACCAAAATAAAAGTCTCTTCTCAATTGATGCTAAACTGGCATATTAAGCAGTAAACCATGAGAGCCATGGAATCCAGGGGCAAGAAAGAATAGGGCTAGAGCTACCACTTTTGGCAGTGGCCAACCATTAAGTAAGTTCTGCCTTTTTATCTTTATTGTGCCATTACTTTCCCCAGACAACTTATGGTTCTGCGTTTTTTTTATAGCAGGGGAGATAAGCGAGTGTTGCTGTAAAACATACTGGAGGAAAAAAGATTAAGAAGAGCAGGTAAGTCTTCAGGAACACTTCTATCTTTGAAGTACAGAATTGATACAAGACAGCCAGCCAATGAGTTTAATACTAGTTAGAACATATTATCTTTAAACACACTTTAAAGGGTGATAAACATATGCTGCCAAGACTTGATCATGATCTCCAAATACTTTTGAACATATTAAACCTTGCCTAAGTGACTCAAGCCCATAAGCACGGTAAAAGCTTAGCACAGTAATGGGGAATCTGAGCGCCAAATCTCATCTCTTTAGCATCAGCCTTCAGAAAGGGCCCAGAGAATACCCTGACTAAAAAAAAATAAAAAATTAAGAAGTTACCCATAACCAGCCAACACATTGCTGTTAATTTGTATCATTTTTTATTTTGCTGTGCATTTTTAGGATTCTGCTGTATGAAAACCCAGCTATTCCCTGTCCTCTGCCAAAACCTCCAGCTTCCCTAACATTTCCATGACACAGCTACATGGCAGGTATTAGAAAGAAGTCTTCGTGTTCAAAATTAATGACTACAGGACAGAAAAAGTTAACAAAGTAAGCTGAATCAGAAAGACTACTGTATGCAATATGTTAAAACTGTTGAGAGAGTTTAAAGCCAATCATCAGGCCACATTTTCGCTCCCACTAAAACCACTTCACTAAAAGCCAAGTAAACAAGTGACAGAATTATTCATGTCTAAATCTGTCCTGGTTTTGGCATATCAGATGCAGTAGCTGATAATCCTTCTTTACAGAAAGAGTCTTTACAATCCTTCTTTACAGTTATTGTAAGTTATCGAATGCTTTTTCGGCTTGAGATCTCATACCTACTTTTAAACTAAATAGCAAAATTACCTGGAAAATGTTCCGTTTGAAACCAGATTTCCCTATACACATTAGAAGAGTCCCTTTCCTAATGCAACTGAAATCTCAAAACTGAACACCGAAATCTCAAAAGGCATAGAAATCACAGCAGCCATCTACAAAATCTGTGTATTCCGTTAGAAGTGGTACTTGAGTATTTACAATAAAACTCTGTGTCTTAGGATCATATCCAAAATCTCTGGAAACCTTTACACTTAACTACATAATAAAACCACATGCAGCTAGTACAGCATTTGACAAATACACATACATACCTATACTGGAGGTATAATCGGTGGCTCCAAAGATCAACTCTGGTGCCCTGTAGTACCGAGAGCAGATGTATGAGACATTAGGTTCTCCACGAACCAGCTGTTTTGCACTAAAAAGGAAACAAAATAATAGTCTTTCAGTAATGAATAGTTTTACAATATTGCAGTGCAGACTAATGTTAAGCTTTAGCACTCTTCACCTACCCCCAAATCCTTAATGCTGAAGTACCACGTTGTTCTAAGCTGCTACAAGCCACAGACTCAAATGAAAACCATGAAATCAGTCCAATCCATCAAGCAGCTACCTTATACTGGACACAGCAATATAAATTCTGACTACAATCGAGGTGATAAATAGGGTCAAGATTTTTGGCTGGCAGTTGTCTTTTGCCAGGTACAAAGGTTTGTTTACAAAGAAAAAGAGGACAGAATACTGTTCAGTCAAATGTAGTTACCTTTTAAGGTTCAAAAGTTCAGATACTCACCACAAACAAGAGGGGGTTTTTGGTGGTGGTGGGTTTTTTTTTTGTTTGGTTTTTTTGGGGTTTTTTTTTTGTTTGTTTCGGTTTTTTTGGAGGGGGGGGCAGCGGTTTGGGAGCGCGGATTTTTTTTTTTCTGAACTTGCATCAGAATACCTGGCTCCGCTGTTTAAGGGAGTGTGGTATGAGGCAAAAGGGGTATGAGCAGACAAAGATTTAAAAAAAAAAACACAACCAAAAACCACCTTTGCCAGTGTAGTCACATGTTAATGGTCCATGATTAACATGAAGGCTTAATTTATACTGCAAGAGACCAGTCACAAAGGATCTAACCTACAGCAACCACTACCTTTGGAAGCATCTAAGAAAATAAAGGAATATGAGAGCACATTACTTTTGGAACATGAGCCCATGAACATATTATGCTTCTTTCTTAATTAACACCAAGTGTTAGATGGAAAAGAACAGGAAGACAAAACTGCCCTTTTAGAAATATGACATTCAACTAAGTAGCACCAAACCCAGCTGAGTGGCAAGCCAGCCAAATCCAACATCCAGCCTTCCAGACACTCCTCTCGGCCTTCAGGGAAGGACTCCCACCACCCATTTAGCCTGTTTTAAAAAGTCTAATTTTTTTGTTTTCTTTATAGAAAATACAATTAACAAATTCCCACTATTAACGCAGAGGAATTACCATCTTTTTATGCGTTGTTACTTCTGAGTTTCAGCGTGATTCCTGTTTTGCTCCAACACTGGTGAGGCAGAGCTGAGGAGGAGATTCCCGAGCCACCAGCCATGACGATTCACTGCTTGAATAACCACCATCTGACATTCCCACTCACTACAGGCAAGCGAATTTAGCAACAGCAGCTTCGGTGACCCCTTGCACATACGCCCTAACTATTTTAGTCTGCAAAGTTATAGCACAATCTAAAGACTGAACTTCCCCGGAGAGAAATCAGTCTCCTGTCTCAGTGTGGATTCCCAGAATTTCTGGATCAGTTTCAACATGAGGGCTGGACTCTAAAGGTGATTCACCTGAATGGAGACTGGAAATAAATGCGCCATTGGAACCTAGGGTATAGATGCTCACTATCCAAGAGCTTCTATTAGAAGTGTTTCTTCTGATCTTGAGCCTCTACAGTATTTGAAATACTAAATAACTTGGTGTACATTCAAGTAGACTAATAAAGTGTAACATCAGCCTTTTCAGTTTAATCTACCACTGCGCCTGTCCTCTCTTCCCCAAACACATTTCATACTAGTATTTGGCTGTATTTTTCCACGGCACAGTATTTTGCCTATGCAGTGGCATATTTATTTTATTTTTTTGACTACCTGCACAAGTAACAGCCTTGAATATTAATTCCCTCCATATTGATTTGTAGTTTCAAAACTACAAATGAAGACCTTCAGAGGAACACAGAGGGTTTCTCTGCAAAACTGCACCCACGTTCCCTTTGAAGGAAGCTCTTTCCACCAGGCTTCAGGCCACAGACGTGCTTACCTTCCGAAGTCGCAGAGTTTTAGAACAGCTGTATCAGGGTCCAGCAAGAGGTTCTGTGGTTTTATATCCCGGTGGCAGATCCCAAAGGAATGGATATAGGCTAAACTCCGGAACAGCTGATACATGTACAACTGGAACATGGAAACATTGCATAAGGTATGCTTTCCCAGTCAAAACAGTGTAAACAATTAATTTTAGCACAAACTCCTATTAGACTAAAACCATAATAACTCAAAAAAGACCCTACTGAATGCGTATTAGTGCTATGGAGATGGGCAAGGTATTCACATACCTCTCCCAAAGGCCTTAGTTACATATCCACACAAGCGGTTCAAATTTGTTCATTTGTCCTTCCAAAAATTAGCACAATTACAAAAAAATAATTGTGCCAGCTTTCCAACATTCATAAATAATGGTAGTCATAAAATAGACACACAAAATAAAGGTTTGCTTTATAAATCAGCTTCTTCATAGAAATGAAGTATTCCAGTTTAGGCAATGAAAAAAAAAACCAAACAACCAAAAACTAAAAAATGCAACGAAGAAAACCCTTTAGGTGATGAAGTTATTAACAACATATTAAATGTTGCCCAAGGACTACAGTAGTGTCTCAGACTATCACTTGAGTGAATCTCCCAGTTTCTTTTTGTGAGAGGGCAGACTCATTTTCGTTTCAAATCTCCAGGCAAAAAGAGAGGGCAGATAAAAACAACTGTTGAGGATTCTATGCAAGGCACAGCAAACAAGTATGCTGAGGGAGAGTTTGCTCTGCCCCCTATCCAAGGCTAACCAGCCCGTTAGCAAGGATGAATACAGCAAGGGGAGGTGTTATGAAGCCAAGAGCTTCACAGGGCAAGATTACAGGGCAAGGAAAGGATGTCCAGCTGCTGGAGCTACACATTTTTGGCCATGGAGAATAAAGAGCTGCTGGACACAATTAGGACTGTAGAGCATATACAGTCATAAAGGCACGGGAAGCCCGGGTTCAAGGTTGACAACAGGCTGCCAGGTTATTTGTTATCTTTGTTGTGTCTCCCCCCAGGTTCCATTTTTAAAAAAAAAGAAAGAAAGAAAAAAAATAATCAAGCTACAGGCAGGGTATTGTACTCGAGTTGCAACTCCATGCTCTCCTTTTCTAAGCTCATTCTCCACAGTTCACCTTTAACGGCCTGTAAAACCGGGTGCAATTGCTAGATATTGCTGTCAGGTCACATTTGCCTCACTTTCACCACTATCTTTGTCTTTCACTCTGTCTCTCTCCCTTGTTTTTTGTTGTTCATTTGGTGGGGAAGGCAGGAATGGAAAGAGAATTGCCTGAATTTTGGCTCTAGGTCTTTAGTTTTCGTATTTGTTTCTCAAAACCACAACTCTGCACAAAGAAAAGCAAACAAACATGTTTTCTGAATTGCCTGTTCTAGACACGTTAAGTATGTATTGTGCAAGTGTATTGCAAAATAATACAAGATTGCTCTAACTTGAGAAGTCAAGTCAACACATGCAGGATTTAGAAAGTATGCCTTTCATCTCCACACAGCAAACCCAAAATTTCCAAGAATTTCTTACAGCATGTTACAAGTTACAAGTAAAAATTAACAAAAAGATTACTAGGAAAGCTTCCTTGCAGTTCTTTAACAGTTTCCTTTGTTACCCAGGGAAGAGCAGTGCTCTGCCTGCCTAGGTATCAATCAGAAGTGAAGAAATAGGTATGATCTGACCTTTGTGTAGACAAGATGTCTGGAAAATTGCAAAAGCTTTAATGACATCAAGGTAACATGATCCTTTTAAATACAGGATTACAAGAAAGGCTTGCCTTGCTAGAAAAATAAGAACAGCCTTCCAGGCTACCTGGAATGGGAAGTCCCAAGTATCCATCAAGATGAAGGAGTTGAAGTAGAATTTTCTCTCAAAAGTTAAGTAAGGACAATTTTTTTCCAAGTCCCCATAATGAACAACTATTAGGGCAAGAGTACTGACAAAAGCCAATTTATCAAAAACTAAGCTAAGAAATTCTGGGGCGCATATAACCTGAAGACACGCTGTTCCATCAACAGACCAAACAGAGTGACCTTGTAGCAGAATTTCTTACTGCTGGGTGACAAGATGCTATGCTTTCTTAAAAAAAGGCACCAGTGCTGGCTATTGCGGAGACATGCCATTTACAATTTATGCACATACAGTTATGGCACAACACTTCATTACTGGAATAATTACTATTTGTAACTTTCATCTTCTTTCAATCAAATTAAAGGTTTTTTTTCTTAAGCCCATTCTCATGTTAAAGCATTAGACTTTTAAAGAGGAGTCTGGAGAAATCACTATGAATCTGGAATATTTGTTGCTAATTTTCATTTCATGTTACCTGGACGCCATGTTAACAAGTTAATGCTATGTGAAAACGTGATCATTCACTACTATGTAGATTGTGGTCACAATATATGAAATAGAACTATGAGACCCAGATGGGTCTTATGCTTGACAAAAAAGAAAAAAGTTATTCATTTTAACCACTTTGTAAAAGATGACAAAAGATGCAGACAACTTAAGTGAGGTTTTGAGGCTACAATGTGCATACAAACATCTTACTCCATGTAGCCTCTTCAAGACAAGAGCCACTGAGCTCCAAGTGGAGGGAAGGTGACAAAAATACGCTTTTCATGCCCACAACAGAAGCACATGAACTCTTACTCATATACCAGGAAAGGGGGAAGATAACAGATAAGAGAACACTATTCTTCCTGACATCCTCTTTCAGTTCCTGACCTTTGTGCTATTGTGTCTTCATCATCTCAGGAAACTGAAGCTGCTAATCTGGCTGGTATCAATCTCTATGCAAGATGCTTAAAACCCAAAACACTCCCCCCACACTTGGTCTCCCCCACCCATTCCAAGATTTTTGTAAAGTGAGAAATCGTGAGTGCTTGCTTTAAGCCTCTTGCCTCTGTTCTTCCTTCACCGTAACAAATAATCATTTTAATATTTTTTTTCTTGCCTCAAGATGTATGTGTTCCTAAAAAATTCAGAAAACTAGTTATGTCAGAAAAGAGATATCCACAGAGTCTATTCCTATAATATCCTTCTTCATCTAACCACATCTATCAGTTACCTACCTTGACATAAATCATAGGGAGTGTCTGTTTGGCCCGACTATAATGTCTGGCAACTCTATATACTGTTTCAGGAACATAGTCCAGCACCAAGTTGAGGTACACCTCGTCTTTCTGAAAGAGAATAGAGAAGAGGAACAAAAAAAAAAAAAAAAAAAATAAAAATCAGCAATAGATTTGAAGCATCAAGTACAATTAAAGTACTCAGAGAAGACAACAGGACGAGAAACCTGTGGACATTTTAAGTACATGTCTTTAGTGGGAGTGTGAGCTGCTGCCAAACCGTTTTTCTTTGAAGCTTTGCAATTGTGCACTAAAACTTAAGTCAAACTTATGTTTAAGGTCTTGTTAATTAATATTGTCTCCAACATAAGGCATTTTCTGATTACAAATGCAGACAAGGGTATAATTGTTCTGCCCATTCAATATTTTCATTAGGAGATATTTCAAGGTGACACCTGCATCATTATTTAAAACAATCTCTTAACCCCTTAGCCCCTTCCCCACCAAAACCCAAGAAGTGCAAATTTAAAAGTCCCAAACTCACATGCCACAACTACACATCAAAAAAAAGTTTAAAAATCCTGCGTATTTTAGAAATGTTACTTTGCTCATACTGAATTTCTAACTATTAAGGGATTAATAATACATATTAACCATTCATATATAGTAAGCCAGTGTTAACATTTGTAACCATTTTGTTTACACCCATTTTCATGTCTAAGTTATCTCCAACTTAAACATATGAACTTACTTGTGGCTAAACTGAACAAGACAAAAATCAAAGGCTCTAGTATGACTTTTAATATCTAGGATCAGGTTAGAGGTCCATGTGAATGTAACACAGGGAAACAACAAACGTAGCTTTATAATAAGGTACTTCATTACAGAATACATTAGCAAAGGAAAGAAGGAACAAAGAGGAATTAAATGACAAAGTACTATAATCACATAGTGCCTAATTGTGGAACTGAGCATTTTCAGCAGTAAAACAGGTCTTAAAAAGACTTCTGATATTTTCAGGAAGTCTTCTATGCAAACCCTATCAAGACTGTGAATACATTTAATGTTGGGGTGGGTGGGTATAATTAATTATATCAGCCTGAAAAATTATTTTTGAAAGCTAGGTGAATTAACCAGAAGTAACCTCTCCTGTGCTTGCCGTATTAACAGCTAGATCTTTCTACTGAGAAAGATAATACATAGAGACTTTTCGTGGATGGGAATAGTACAGAACTCGCAGGTCTTGAACTGGAGTCCCTTGTCAGCAGGTCCACTGGCTATGTATCTTAATATCCAAAAACAAACCTCATTTAGCTAGAGCAATTTAATAATCTTATTGTGACTTAACACATCATTTCAAGCACAGAGTGTGGTGTGTTGCTCTCACAGTGCTCTGTTTTCCTTACCTGTCATCTATCCTGCCTCAAAGAGCAGCAGTCTCCAATGAGTAAAGAAATGGCACATAAAGAAAACACACACAGAAACACACACCTTGAATACACAATATGCAAAGAACTGCTGGTTTTGTGTGTTGTTAAAGACTCAGAATTTAAGATCTCTGTTCACCATTATTTGCCAATAAATGTTTGTGGTTTTAAGACATTTTAATAGCTCTTACCAATACCTCCTAATAGGCCAAGTCACCTTGCAAGGCCCTGCCTACATACTCTTCCCTACAAAAGGATGCTCATTTTTTTTTTTTTTTTTTGGTATCATTGCTAAATGACAGCGGCAATAGCACTGGCACTGAGCAAATGCCAATAGCCCACTAACATGTATCTGCTCTTACGGTAATTCTGCAACACAGAGGAGGAGCAGCAGCCTCTGAAAACATGTCTATGCTGGTGCCTCTCCCAGTGCCATCCCAGGAACTGGGTAATAACATGAAAGAACCCATGGACCAGGCTGGAGAACAAACTTTTTGAAATGGATGAGGAGGGACAACTACCAACAGAGCAGAGGAAATACCAGACAGTTTTGGAACTCCATGGATGTGGAAATGCATGCAAGAAAGTTACGTACTTGTATTTTAGCACTCTCCCTTCTGCAACAAGAGTAGTTCTTCCTTCCCTGACTCTCACTTCAAGCCAATAAAAATCCACCACCACCTCTTCTTAGGTCAGAGCTTTCAAGGTATTAATTATAAAATACAGAAAATAAGTGTCCTGAAAAAATCAAAGTTAACTTATGCCTGGTAAGGCAACTTGTACGCCAAGAGAAAAATCAATCTCAGTAATACAAATTCTGTTTAATTCAGTGTACATACAACCTGATGAATTGTTGTTTAATGTTTAATGCTTGCCTCCTCTTGGAGAGCAGGAAAATCTTATTGGTAACAAGTCTCTGCACAAAGTGCTCTGTTACTTTGGTTGATTACTTTCATTCAGAGGATTCATGTTCCATGTATCAAAAAGATTTACATGAGAGATTAGACAGAAAAAAATTAGTAGAAATGTACTTACAGTGGTTTCATTATCCTCTCATAGTACAAATAAAAGGAGACATGAGAACCAGTAATATATATGATCCTCATCTACACTACTTCACAACAGCAAGTTTTGAGAATTACAGAACTCTATTTAGTTCACACCACCTTTGTTTTACTTTTCTCTCCTCCATTTTGATTTTTATTTTATGCTCTGTTGGAAATGGGACTAATTCAATGGCATGGCATGACACAAGCACAGCAAGATGCATGACTGGAACGCTGCCATCGATGGCTATGTGCTTTTCAGGAAAGACAGGCCTACAAGGCGAGGCGGTGGAGTTGCTCTTTATGTAAAGGAGCAACTGGAATGTATAGAACTCTACCCAGGAGCAGATGAAGAACAAGCTGAAAGCTTGTGGGTAAAAATTAAGGGGCAGGCCAGCATGGGCGACACTGTGGTGGGTGTTTGCTATAGACCACCCAACTAGGACAAGGAAGTAGACGGGGCCTTCTACAGACAGCTAAAAGTAGCCTTGCAATCGCAGGCCCTGGTTCTCATGGGAGACTTCAACTATCCTGATATCAACTGGAAGGACCACACGGCAAGGTGCGCACAGTCCAGGAGGTTCCTGCAGAACATCGATGATACCTTTTTGACCCAGGTGGTGGAGGAGCCAACAAGAAGTGGAGCGCTACTGGACCTTGTGCTGGCAAATAAAGAAGAACTGGTTGAGGATGTGAAGGTAGGGAGCAGGCTTGGCTGCAGTGACCACGAGATGGTGGAGTTCCAGATTCTGAGAGGTGGAAGCAGAACAAGAAGTAGGACTGCCACACTGGACTTCAGGAGAGCTAACTTTGGCCTCTTCAGGGATCTATTTGGAAGAATTCCATGGGCTAAGGCTCTTGAAGATAGGGGAATCCAAGAGAGCTGGCTGCTATTTAAGCAGTTCTTCCTCCGTGCTCAGGATCGGTGCATCCCTGTGAGTAAGAAATCAAGTAAACGAGGCAAGAGGCCTGCATGGATGAACAAGGAGCTTCTAGTGAAAACTCAAAGAAAAGAGTAAGCTCTATGGAATGTGGAAAGAGGGTCAGGCCACTTGGGAGGCATACAGGAATGCTGCCAGAGCATGTAGGGAAGCAACTAGAAAGGCCAAGGTTCACCTGGAACTAAGTTTGGCAAAGGGTATCAAGGATAACAAGAAGGGCTTCTTCAAGTACATCAACAGTAACCATAAGACTAGGGGTAATGTGGGACCACTGCTGAACGAAATGGGTGCCCTGGTGACAGAAGATACAGAGAAGGCGGAGCTACTGAATGCCTTCTTTTCTTCAGTCTTCACTGTCAAGGCTGGCCCTCAGGCTCCCCAGTCCTTGCAGGTAAGCGAGCAAGCTTGGAGAAAGGATGACCTTCCCTCGGTCAAGGTGGATCAGGTTAGGGATCTTTTAAGGAAGCTGGACACCCACAAATCCATGGGCCCCGATGGAATGCACCTACGAGTGCTGAGTGAACTGGCAGACAACATTGCTGAGCCACTTTCCATCATCTATGAAAGGTCCTGGAGAACAGGAGAGGTTCCTGAGGACTAGAAGATAGCCAATGTCCCTCCAGTCTTCAAAAAGGGCAAGAAGGAGGACCCAGGGAACTACAGGCCGGTTAGTCTCACCTCTGTCCCTGGAAAGGTGATGGAACAACTCATTCTGGGTGTCCTCTCCAAGCAAGTAGATGAAAAGATCATCAGGAGTACCCAGCACAGATTCACCAAGGGGAAATCATGCCTGACCAATCTGATAGCCTTCTATGATGGCATGACTGGCTGGGTAGACGAGGGGAGAGCGGTGGATGTTGTCTACCTTGACTTCAGCAAGGCTTTTGACACTGTCTCCCATAACATCCTCATAGGGAAGCTCAAGAAGTGGGGGTTGGATGAGTGGACAGTGAGGTGGATTGGGAACTGGCTGAATGGCAGGGCTCAGAGGGTTCTGATCAGCAGGGCAGAGTCCAGTAGCTAGTGGAGTTCCCCAGGGCTCAGTACTCAGCCCAGTCTTGTTCAACTTGTTCATCAATGACCTGGACGAGGGGACAGAGTGTACCCTCAGCAAGTTCGCTGATGACACAAAACTGGGAGGAGTGACTGATAGGCCTGAAGGCTGTGCTGCCATTCAGCGGGACCTGGACAGGCTGGAGAGTTGGGCAGAGAGGAACCTGATGAAATTCAACAAGGGCAAGTGTTGAGTGCTGCACCTGGGGAGGTTGAACCCCATGCACCAGTACAGGCTGGGGGATGACCTGCAAAGCAGCTCTGCCAAGAGGGACCTGGGAGTCCTGATGGATGACAAGCTGACCATGAGCCAGCAGTGTGCCCTTGTTGCCAAGAAGGCCAATGGTATCCTGGGGTGTATTAAGAGGAGTGTGGCCAGCAGGTTGAGGGATGTTATCCTCCCCCTCTACTCTGCCCTGGTGAGACCCCACCTGGAGTACTGTGTCCAGTTCTGGGCTCCCCTGTTCAAGAAAGATGAGGAACTCCTAGAAAGAGTCCAGAGGAGAGCAACTAGGATGATAAAGGGACTGGAGCATCTCCCCTACGAGGAAAGGCTGAGAGAGTTGGGTTTGTTCAGCCTGAAGAAGAGAAGCCTGAGAGGGGACCTCATCAATACATACAAATATCTTTAGGGCGGAAGTCATGAGGACGGAGCCAGACTCTTTGCAGTGGTGTCCAGCGACCGGACAAGGGGCAATGGATACAAACTGAAACGTAAGAGGTTTCAGTTGAATATGAGGAAAAACTTCTTTACTCTGAGGGTGACGGAGCACTGGAACAGGCTGCCCAGGGGGGTTGTGGAATCTCCTTCTCTGGAGATATTCAAAGCCTGCCTGGACGAAGTCCTGTGTAACATGCTCTAGGAGAACCTGCTTTAGCAGGGGGGTTGGACTAGATGATCTCCCGAGGTCCCTTCCAAACCTTGCAATTCTGTGAATCTGTGAAGATCAAGGCACGTGAATTGTAGAGAGGGACATTTTAAATCCACCCACCAAACCTTATATAAGTTTTTATGCTACCCACAGTATTTGATCAAACTACATGGGTTTTGCATAGCATTGGTCTTGTGTAAACGTGTATCACACATTATCACCTAGAAGACACAAAA
Organism: Gorsachius magnificus; assembly: GCA_034008185.1. Taxonomy (NCBI): domain Eukaryota; kingdom Metazoa; phylum Chordata; class Aves; order Pelecaniformes; family Ardeidae; genus Gorsachius; species Gorsachius magnificus. Next base: position 129,805,852 of record CM067081.1, read on the forward strand.
GCACACAAACACCTTTCCCCCAACCAACAAAAATGTTCTGATGTAGCATTTGATGTACCCAGAACTTTAATATGCAACTACAAAGGCAAGGCTTCTGGTGTTTGCTATATAAGTAGCAGCATACTCCACTCCTACCACAAGAAACTGACACTTCAGAAGTGCCCTAAATAACTGCTTTCATGAATTAAAGATGATTCAAATGTTCTGACCTACCTCCTCCTGATGTAATCTGGCACAAGTCTGATAAACACTCAGAATATGGTTTTCAAGAGCCCTCACCCTTCTCTGAGAGCATGAATTGGATGAAAGTAACATCCGAGTTACCTGGATTCCCCTGAACAAGATTCAGTACAAGCTAGAAAGCAGTCATGGCCTGACAAGCTCTGAGGATGATGTAACCTGGTTTGCCTACCTCACTCATTCCTCCTAAACACATATTTTTCCAGTGACCCAGATGTATTGCAGTAGGAAACAGGGTTAGCTCAAAGAGCTTGCCAAATGAGGGCAACTGCTTGAGGATCAAGCGGGAGGATCAAGGCTTATCTTTCCATTACAGGAAGCCTTTTTCAAACCTCACCACGTATTCCACATGTGACTTGTTTCCACACTGCTGTTTCAAAATCGCTGGGCTGGGAACCAACCAAGGTAACCTAACCGTCAGGAACACCTCTGAAACACCTCTACAGAGAACAGAAAGGTCCAGAGGAGACTGCATTGTACAAATGACAGAAAGCAAACACAAGACGTCATTTAATAACTCATTCTCTTCTCCACAGACATCGGGATTCAATAGATTAATAGCTTTACTCAGCAGCTCAAATGTTTATGTGCATCCATGTTCTCCCGTGCTTGCTGCTAAAGTTATGACCATGTACTCTTTAAAATGAAAAAGGGGAGAAGGGCGGGGAACCAGATTCTGAAATACAGGATCAGTGTATTTCATAAGGATTTTGATTTTAGCAGTGTGGCTCATGTAACTGCAATTGCCTCAAATGATAGGAGCAGCTTTTTTGTCACTTGGCGCATAAATCCTCAGTTGACAAACACAGTTCTGAAATAAGCCTACTATTGAACTGCTCAAGAACTGAGAATTCAGGCACCATTTCACTTTGGTTGGAAACACTTCATATAAGTAGATATTAGTACAGACTGTGATGTAGTAAAAGGCATGAGAAAGACTAGGACACAAGAGCCAAAACATTCTAGCACCTTAATTTTTCTCTTTGTATCAGAAATTGGAGATAAAACAGGCTGCAAGTACAACTACTCTAGCACATGAGCCTTACACACTACGGGGCTGAAGACTGAGCAAAATTGAAAACATTACCCTACTGACATAGGAAAGGCTGCATGCAGGTCTCGAACTTTTAAAACTCTCCTGTCCTTCAATCCACAGAAGTAATCCATTTTAAGCACCCTCCAGTTGAGCTTAAGTGGGTCCGATATAAAGCAACAGCTATTGAATTCAAAGATTTGCTCTTCCGGATTTGTTCCTTGCAGGTAAAGTACAAATATTCATTCTCTATGATCCTCCCCTGCCTCAACAAACCCCAAATTAACCCTGAGTGGTTTCTACCAGCTTTTGTTAATTTTTTTTTTCATGTATCACAAACACTACATTTACAACGTGCACATACAATACTGCTATCAACATTAGTCAGTCACAGTCCAAGTATTTCCCCTATTTACTGCCAACATGATGATAGAAGCCAGGGAGGTCACACATGCCAAACACCAGACTGAGGCCAAAAGCAAAAATCAAAGGGCATACTCTGAGTATGTCAGCATCTAGGTAAGATGTTAGAAGTTCTCCTGAACTGGAATCTAAGGAAAATTTCTCTGAGCATCAAGTAATAGGACAAAAAGGTATTCCGAGCGCTCTCTCTTCTTGGGTGACTAAGTTTACTGGTCAGCATCTGGAAAGAATGAACATGCTCATTTTGGTTTTCATCTCCTGGCAGATCAGTAACAGCTGGTTCTGGTGCAGTTTGCAGGTGTTTTTTTGCTTGCTTTTTTTTAGTCCAAGATCATTTAACTGAGCTAGTTTTCAGATGGACTCCACATGATCAGCTATATGAGCACAACTGAGAGGAGACGAACAACGCAGGAGTTTCTAAAACTAACTTTGCATTTGGACAAATAAACGCGGAACGACACTCTGAAGTAACGCACTTTACCTGCCTATTCAAGCTAAAAGCACACAGATAAGAAATAAACATAAAATTAAGGAATGTGCCTCCAGAATGCACTTTTCCTTGTTGAAATTATCCCAAGGTATCAGTACTGGGGCTATACGAAGTAAGTCAGCCAGTCAGTTTACTCAAGGAGATCATGTTTTCTTTACTGTATGACAGCACCCCACCGATGATGTTTCAGAGGGAGATGCTACACATGGAGCTGTTACAGACAGGATGGCAGCTACGCAAGGGTTCTGTCAAAAAGCGCTGAAGGATTTAACTTGGAGTTGGAAAATAAGAAAACGGATTTCAGCACTTCACGTGGATTATGCCTTCTTTCTGAGTGCGTTATATGAACACCAGTGAGTGTCAGCATGAGGCAAGATATGCCCTTCACCCTGGCTTAGCCATCTAGATTTAAACATACAAGGTTCAAAGTCACACAGTTTTTGCTCTAGATTCAAAAAAAAAAAAAAGTTATTTTACTTTTTCTTAAAGCTACAACCAGCATGCACTTCACAAACACTTATCAAGCACCATGAGAGATCCACCTTCCTTCTCTTATATTGAAGGCTGACATAGTAAACTGAAGATACAAAGACTCTGGAACCGCTTTCAAAGACCAAGTAAGAATTTGCAGCCTTCCTACTCTAAGCACTGAGTAGCCACAATACACTGGAAAAATTTGAAAATGCAAAAAATGCTGTAGCTGACCTTATTTGTATGAAGGAATGGTGACATCCAGTGGCCACGTGTGCCTGTTTTTACTTGCAGTTTACAACCACATCTATTTCAAAACAGAATTGTGGCTACCACCAAAGTATAGGAATCGTAAACCTAGATGTATAGGCTGCAGTTTCACACAGGTAACGCCAGGGGGTACGGGCAGCTGAAGACTCAACTTCAGTGTTCAGAGATACACCAACACTTTCTATTTAGTACTACAAATGTTAGGCAAAGTATCTTCTTTCCTATTCCCTCACTGTTCATGACTGAGTTTGGGAACTGAGATCTGTACCAAGACTTCTGTTCCTATACCTACTTGTCAAAACTTATCAAATTTCTCTGTAATGCTCATTACTCTTCAACATAACACAGTCCGATGTAGGTAGGAACTACCAATTGGATCAGCTGTATTGGTAGTGTAAGGGCAGAATTCAAGTCTCCAAATATAATTCACATTCAAGAACTTTCCTGGGCCTTGTTCTAAGACACTTGGTTTGCATTGTCTACCTTTGATCACTGAAAGAGTCTAGGTTCTTAGGTGATGCACTAAGCCTTTCACCTTCATTTAAAAAAAAAGGAGACATTTTCTGTCATAGTTTCCCCCTCTAAAGAGGGCCTATAGCAAAGTAAAAGGTCACTCATCAAGATAATCTAGGAGTCCCTGCCGATTCTTGTTCATTTTATGCCCTGTAAAGCCCTCAAGCTTTTAGCTGTACTTCTAAGGAGAAAGTATTTCTATGAAGTTGGAAACAGCCACCCACCATCTAAATAGTGGGATTGATTTGTGATCTTTGACAGAGGTGATTTGTGAATATTTAAACCACAGCTCCCAAGCAGGGACTGTGCTGTAAATTGGCAATAACTCTGTTGGAAGATGAAATTTAACAGATAACATTGGGATCACTAGGCTGTCCCGTGCACCTTAACATGAAAACGGAAAGCAGAGTCTTGTACACTACCTTCCAGACTGAGTGGAAATTTTTGAATCAGGATATATCCATGACAGCAAACTAGGCAAGATAATACGCAATAATGGCTCAAACTATATGCCTCCTCAGGACAAACAGTACAAGCTGCTTTCCTAACGGCCATCCAGCATGGGAAGATGAGAGCAGTGGCTACAGCTGGTAGAGGAATGATTTGAGAACAGAAGAGTGACTAACCAGACATACTGGTCAGTTCACTGGTCTAGAGAGAAACCATGGAGCTTCCCATTTCCACTGCATGCATCTACCACATTGAGGACCTAGCCACTGCTGCCTACTCCGCTCTTGCAAAGCCCTACCACAGGCAGACAAAACTGCTATTTCTATTAACATAACCTACTCAAACCCAGAGACTGCTCATAACTACAACTAAGGAAATTCCCAGCATGTTGTGAGCCCTAACAGCAGTAACTGATAATCATTATCTGATGACTGCTGTACTTTTTGAAATGAGCTTGGCAGGCCTCAGGCACGGACTACAGAGATACCAACATCACAAAACTCCTCATAATTGGCATTAATTGCTCCTTTGTTGACAGCACAGCATATCTGCCAAGGATTAAATGGATCGTAGTGACTGAATTCATGTCTAGTGATGGCCCTTCAGCACATTACTAGGCTGGTGCAAAACATTCACACAGGCTCTGTCAATTTGAAATCGGGCTCAAGGCTCTGTTAATTGAACTTTTTGTGCAAGAATTTTTTTTTTTTTTTTTTAAACAAGTTCAATTAAGAAACCAAATGGTTCAACTACAAGTACTCCATTTTAACAGGGAACAGAACAGATGGTCCTTAGGTGAGGATTCATCTGAACACTCCTGCAAGAAAGGATGGTGATGTTCATGCCTCTTCGAAGGTGGAGGATATATCTCTTAGTAACAGGGATATGAACCTGGAGAAACACCACCTGTTCAGCAAAGCCAAAACTTGCAAATCAGCCAGCTCCCTTCTTCCAAATTTCTTCACTGCAGTTTAATACACTGCTGCCAAAGCGCACATGAGATAGTGCATAGCAGCTTATAGATGCAGCTCAGCATGTATCTCCTGCATGTTTATTTTAAAACTCAGTCTAAGTCTATGGGAGTAAATTTCCATCCTGAGCCTGCATAGACTTTTGGCTGCATGCCCTTACAGCTAAGGCTAAATAAGACTAGAAATCAATTAGAGCATGCAGAAGGGCCAGCTCAGCCTCCAAAAGAGAGTCAGCATATTGCCTATTTGTGATCTCTCTCTGCTTCCATATATGCTTTCTTTGACTCCTCTGAATGCCAAACCACCTTCAGGAGGGGGGAAAAAAAAAGTTACATAACCAGAAATGCAATTACTCAATAAAAACTGTATTTACTTTACTTTTATATGATTTGATGCAGGAACAAATCTCTCCAGTGACTTGTCTTCCTCTTTTGGGCACAGATGTGGATTGATCAGACTATTAAACACTTGAAAACATCCACACAAGAAAATCTAACAGTTATGAAATACCACAAAGAAAGATCTAAACCAGAAATGGGGGGGGGGGCGGAAATGGGAATTAGGAACTCATTTCTCATTTCAGGTTTTACACAGCTGAATAATTTTACTCAGCAGCCACTGATTTAAGAAGTTAGGTTGTGCTATAAAACACTGGGGAATACTCTCAGCAAAGGAGCCAGAGGGATTATTTGGTATGTCCATGTCCGCTCTTTCCTTGTGGCATGGCTCAAAGGGTTCTCAGCAGCATTAGGCTAAAAAGGAGAGGCTGCAAGACCATCTCCCCCTGCTTCAGTAAATCAATAAATTATATATCATGCTAAATGCAAGGCAGTTCCTGAAATTAAGGAAAAGCAGCAAAAAATCAACCCAGAAATGTATGCCTTCCTAATACAGTCTGATCTTCCAGGCAAACCAGGCATCTTGTTCAAGACCTTATCCTAGGGCAGAATACCAAAACTATCAAACATAGCTGGCTAGCCCTATAATCCTGCCCATTTTCTTCAAGGACTACCTAGAAACCCACAAATCACAGAAATATAGCATGGAAAAGACTTGTGACTACTTTCACTAAGAGAATCTTCCATACACAACTCAGCCCATTATTTGGTTGTTCTTCCTTCCCCTCTGGTTCATCCCACCAGTTATTATTACAGGTTTTGGACTACTACAGCTACAAAAGTCAGTGCCCTGCTATCAGATATCTCACACAGCCTCGTTAAAAAAAAAAAAAAAAAAAAAAAAAATCAGAATTTATTCTGGAAAATTCATGAAGGAAAACTCTTTTGAAAGAACTGAGTTATCCAACAGGTCTGACAAACGTCTGTAAACTTACAAAAGGAAAGAACCAAGGAGAAAATAGTTTATAGAAGCAACCTGAATGCCAAGCCTGTCAACTGTCTTACTAATATATATTACGTGCTCTTTTTGAGCTTTCTTAAAATAGAAATTATTAGTCAAACATGATTAATACATAGCCAGTACTCAAAACAACTTTTATATACATACACACACACAAAGGTATAAATACACGTGTGCATGCATATATATATATAGATAGACATATACCCCTATATAGGGTATACCTATATAAAGGCAATACAAATTCAAAAATGCTCAGACAAGATTGAGTCACCCAGTCATAGGAAACAAGGGAGAAGAAATCAAAGCCATGTTTGATACAAAAATTTCCATGCTGCTAATACTGGATTGCCAAAAGCAGGAAGGAAGTTTAAGCAAATGGGAGACATAAAAAGGAGAGCTCACCACAAGGAAAAAGGTAGGGAGCTCAAACACTTCAACCAGTTCCATGGATAGCCCCTAGAAAAAGCAATCAGAGCACTCCGAAGTTCTATAAACTAGCTACAACTTGGATGCAGCTCAGGAATAGTCTTACTAGCAAATGTTATTCAGAATTGTTTTTCTATTTGATGCCATTTTCTGTAGTTTCCAGTTTTCTAATAAAGAATTAACCTCCCTGTTTTGCTAGAATAAAGCCAGTTGAAGGTTGCCCAGTGTCTAAAAATGCGTAGTGGTTAAAATGAACTAAAGTGACTATTAGGCACATGGCTTTCAAAGAGTGCCAGTCTGACTGGATTTGGAGAAATCCTTTGAGCTGCCTCTAAACTGAGACAGATTTAAGCTTCTTGGATATTGGCCAAAAAACAAAGAAAGAAAAGTCTCTGGGCTTACAGACACTGGTGTTAAGCACCAGGGAAGAAAGGAGAAGTCCAAGGAACACTCCAGCTGGAACAATCGCATGATCATGGCAGCATGAAAACCTTTTATGCAAGAGAATGCTTGATATATAGGTATCAAAATTAAGTTCATTGGTGAACTATTTCATTAAAGGGATCAGCAGTATAATAGTTACCTCTGAAATTTTCCCATCACATTAACTTGAGTTAATTAACACTCCACTGCCATTAATCTGTGTTTATGCCAAGTTCTTCATGAAGAAGACAGACAACAATTGCAAGCCCCACTCATCACTATGTTATTGCATTTTCTGATATACTTTCCTTGGATTTTTACATTACTCTGCCCATTGGACTTAGCTTCAAGAATCACTTCATATAAAGCTCTGTATACCTAGCATCTAAATCTTCAACTGCTTCCTACATGTCCTTCCCAGTTAACAGATGGGACCTTATGCTTTTCTGCCTTCTCCTCCACTCTCCAACGAGCCAGCTTGATCATGAGGGTAATATGAAGGAAAAGTTGTTACTGCTTCCCAAACTGACAAAAACCATGAGAAGAAACGTTATCCTTCCTTCCCAGATGAGCTTCAGAACACCAACTTGCTGCTCTCTAGAGCTTTTCCCAAACCACAGACAAAAAACTCATATACAGTTATCTTCATATGCTGCCACCCACATGGAAATGCTTGCAAACCAATTATGTATCACTTTATACCAAACTGCAAGGAGACCTTGCAACCTGAACTGCAACATTACCACTGCCAATGTTCTGCTGGGTGCACCTTTGCCCCAGAGACTGGTTCACATTTATCCCATTTTGCAACCGGGTAGCAGTGGAAATCTCAAAGGCACAGAGCAGAGGCATGAAGAGAGAAAGCAGAAAGGAATGTGAAAGAAAACTTCTCACTGAAGCATTAAGATTCGCTGGTCATGGATAGAGACCACATTCTTAAAAACAAAACTAGCGTTGCCGAGAATCAGCCACGTGGAGTTGAAACAGCAAAGTGGAAAATCCAGTCTCAAGCTCAACGTCAAGTTAAAGATTTCCAAAGAGTTTTCCTCAAGTTACTGTTACACAAAGGCTCCTGGAACAGTGTTCTGAGAAGTTTTAACACTTCCACTGTTTGCAGGAGGTTTCTGAAAGCCATTAGATAAGGCAGCTGCCTTATCCTGCTTGTCTCGTGAAGTTCTACTTCCCTCTAGCCAAGTTACAAGCTGGTTAAATAAGTAAACAAAAAACCCCCAAACCCAAGCCCTCCTTCACAGTATTTCCTTTCTTGTACTTACAATGCTCAAGGAATTTCTGGTTATATGCTAAATGAGCATAATATAGTTTAAAGAACTACACTGCATTACCAACAAAACAGCAATGGCTGTATGACACTGGAAATGCTTGCTATCACCAGGCAAGGAGAAGTAAGGAAGGGCTAATTAAAAAAAAAAAGGAAAGAAAAAACAACCCAAAACAAAAAAAAAGCCACCCACCATCACAAAAAAAAACAAACCACAACCATCACATTTCTCCTTGATTCCTGCAAAGTGATTCTGCAAGCTTTCCACAGGCCCAGACAAAGCACAGGGCCAGCCTCCCCCAAGCACCTCTCAGAGAGGGAGCAAGAGGGCTCCTGCAATTACCCCTCTGTGCACTTGCACAGGACTGCAGCGACCTGCCACCAACACCTTATCCTGGAGATGTCAGCTCCTCCTCTAGCTCCAAAGACCATGAAGGGGGCGGGCTGCCTCTCCCATTCTGTTGGCCCACTTTGTGGCCTTCCAGTAGCTATCAGCTCTCATATACAGTCCTTTACAGCACTGCGGACACATGTACCGCCATCTGAAGACAATGAAGGATGTAATCTGCTTTCGACAACAGAAAATGATAACATTTATATAAATTATAATTTATAAAAATATTTATAACTATAAATAAAAAAAATAAGAGGAAGTTCAGAAGGTCATCTAGCCCATTTCCCCACCTCACAGCTTACATTAACCCCCACATGGGCCAGAAAGACTTTTTTTTTTCTTTTGACTTCATGGATGACCCTGCTTTAAGAATGAGGCTGGACCAGATGCCACCTCAAGGTCCATTTCATCCTGAATTCTCCTATGATTCGTAAAATGCCAATACATACATAGACAAGGAAGCTGTTGTAACTTCACATTAAAACAAAACCTTGTAACTCCTTTTAAAAAAACAAAACAAAACACTTTTATACCTAGACTGAAAGAAAACATAAATGGCAGTGTCTACTTCTTGAGATTTACTAAATCCAGATATTTGCTGCTTCTTCTGAAGCATAAGTATTCTGACAAATGCTACAATGATGCGATCATACATTATTCCTTCCTCTGGGCTTCGAAACTCAGCCTGTATAAGGAACAGATGCACAATGAAGGGGAACAGAAGCATACAGAGACCGGGTCTGGGAAAAGTCACACAAGTGCTTTAAATCTAGAGTGCTTAATGCTGAATCCTGGAAAACATATCTGCACATATGGAAAGGTAGTGCTAGAATGTGCAAATGAAGCCTGGCTGTGCTCCACTAAATTAAAAAAGAGGTGGTGCATATCCAAATCTGTTACGCTATTGTTGTGCTATACTAATAACAGTACTCCTCATGGACCACACACTTCCATACTGAAAAACATCTGCTCCAACATGATCTGTTGGGCACCACTAGAGCATTTTCTCAATGTTATCACGTCTACTATCTTCACACTCCTGTCTCTAGAAATTCAAACAGTTCAGTTATACCCCAGATGGTTACCAGGAGACATTGTCTTGTTCTTTATTCTTACCTTCTCTCCGCTAGAGTAGAAGAAATAACGCAATCGGACAATGTTACAATGATCCAACTTTCTCATAATCTGGAGCTCTCGGTTCTGAAACAAGAAAAAAGCAAACAATTAGAAAAAGCCTTCTCACAAAGTAATGAACACCTTAATATACAGATAGAGGAGCTGACAAAATTAAGGAACCGAAGAACAACTAAAGTTGGAAAGAGGCAACAGCTTTCACACGTTTATTAGTCTTACTTCCAATTACTTTATCACTGAGAATATTGACATCTTTGAGTACAATTTCTCTCTAAAATAAAGGTCCACAAATCCATCACAAAACCCAAGAATTACTTATTTATATTACCAAAGTTTCAGTGCTAAAAGGCAAGATGACATTCATTTTCCATATTAATTTTCTTATCTTGCAATAACACAACGTATCAGCCAGAATGGTTGGAAGCCTATCCCCCTTTAATACTGTAAAAATAATGTAAACAATGTGAAAACAAACATAACATTTCCACCTACACGCCTGCCCTCCTCCACACTGCAAAAAAGGTTAGTAATAGAAGATGATTTCCCATACTGTTCTCTTTGCAATACCAAAAAAAAGCACCTGAGATTGAGTAGGCAACTCAGTCCCCACTTTTGTACAACCAAGGTTTAACCAGGTTTAGGCAGACAGAACAGCAGCATTATTTTCCTGTTTTATATCAACCTGGAAAATCTGTTAAAATAAAATCAGTTCATTACATTCATGATAAACTGGGGGCTTTACTGCAATATCCATTGTAACTGAGCCCTAAACAAATGAGGGATCTTACAGCCTAGCAGATAAAAATGAGTGAAATGTTGAATTGCAGGTATGAATGAAAACAAGCAAGTTAAATTAGCACAGCTATGTTTACTTCATTCCCCAGCTGTTGCTACAATACTCCTTTCTCCAATGGTCACATTTACACATCAGTTTTTTCCTTCCTCAATTACGATACAATCTGCAGCTTCAAAAATAGAAGGTATTCCAATTTTTACTTGGATCATGGGGTTTCTATTCATGCATCCTAGCTAGTTAGGACCAATACACTAGACTAATACACTGGTCCTACTAACATCATTAACTCTGGCCAACATCAGGAATATTTGGTAAGAAAATTCTTTAGCCACCACACATTTTCATACTTAAATGCACAAAGCTAACACCTACTTCATGTGGTGCTGCTGTTGAAATATAGATTTCGTGTTCTATGTATCAGAGGGTCACGTACGGTGCCTATCATTACGATTAAAGCTTAATGAACTCCACAAGAGCCACTCATGAGCTTCTAACGCGAACATGGCTATGAACTCCGTCTTTAATTCCTCTAAGCCATGTAGCCTTAAAAAAAAAAAAGGTGTTAGATAGGATGCAGTATCATTAATCCCATCATCCCTGCCACCTGCTGACTGAAAAAATACTTCAGTATTAGCCAGCTCTTTACAAACATGAGTGACATCTCACACAATTATCAGTTGGCAATTATCCAGCTAGCAGTTAAGGAGAAGGCAAGTCCTTCCCTGAGCCTGCCCCACTTCTGAACAGATTAAAGCCTAAGTCCATTAGGTGCACACCAAGACAGGCCTATTCCATCCTGAAGGATGAAGAGAGAGAGTAAGAGAAAGCAAGGAGAGGCCTTTGAGGCTTTCGTGTATCTCCTGAAAACCCATGGTATTAATTTGTGGAAGAGGAACACAGGCTTTATCACATAACCTCATCAACATGCCTCACATCTTGCAGAGAAAAGTTTTCTCCTGGTAGGAACAGGAGCTTAACTATTCTCTACTTATTCATTCTATATTAAATGCTATCAAAAAGAAGTCCATTTTGAGAGTCATGGCTGGGGTTCCTGTGATGCACAGTGCAGTTCAGACTTCAGACCAACAGAAATACCTCATCCCCTCGTCTTGTCCGAACTGCACACTGCTGCTGGCTCAGTGGTGTCTCCCTGGACCTTACAAACCAGGGCTGATATCAACTAGCGAGCCAAAGTAGGGATGGGTCTAGATCCCATTGGTCACTGAAACACCAATTATGACAAGAGATTAATTTCTCCACTTGGCTTTTACAGCGCTTAACAGTGCTACTAGAGGACTGAACCCAACACTGCAAGGTTCCTGCACCTCAACTAAATTCCACCAACAGTTCATGGCACAGAGTAAGGCAAGTAATTTCTTTCTCCTTTTCTCCCATTGCTGTGAGATGGGAATAATACCTTTTATCTCATGGAATTACTGGAAGAATCACGAATGCAGTAAGCATGAATGTGCAGATATTATTTTGGCAATCTTTCTACCAGCTCCTTAAAATACATATAACATACTCTAAGACAGGTTCCCGCTTCATGTTCTTTAGATAGCATGTATATGCTGACTGGATACGCTGGGAGGAAAGCTGGGGGGGAATCGGCAGAAGTCATTCTAATGCTAGGCTGAAGTTATATTTATACCCTGGTATCTCATCCTAGCACAAGCGCAGTTTGTGCCCGCTTTGATGCCTTCCACTCTGACCCATCCATCGCCTTCGGCTCCCACCCTGACCATCTGCTGCAGCTGCAGAAACAGTGCTCCCAGAGCTGCCAGCATCAGGGATAATTCCTAAACCGGTTACACAGTAACCTATATCTCGCATCCTGTGACTAGACAGAAAGAAACAAATTAAAACTGTCATCTTGGTCAAATAAGCACCTCAGCCATCTTAAACCCAAGCCGACTTCTAATCACCACTCCCCAGTGGAGTTAAAACTGGAAATACTTGAACAGTTGCAAAGCTCAAATTGGATGTGGCAGGGGAACAGCTACTGATGTTCATGTAACAGACCGATGCTTCAAAGAATTCATTTTTTCCCCAGATGACTACTTCAAGTAGTCTTCACTTTACCATATATTTCCCTGTATACATCTTAAATAAATAACAGCCTTTTCACATTATAATGTGGGCTGTTAATTACCGATGCACAAATGCACTGGGAGGAAAAAAAAAAAGAATATCAGATTATAAGCAGGGAACCTTTAGTGAACAGTGACAGATGTCCTACACTGAGTACAAGAAAGAAAACGCATGTCTAAATATAATGCAAACTAAAACCATTTCAAAACATGCTGATGAGAAGGGCTGACAGTGCACGATCAAAATACAGGGCGGATGAAAACATAAAGCTCGTGCTTATCCCTTAACTCATCATTTTTGTCTTCCAAGAGATGTGGATGTAAAGGCAAAGGCTCAAAGAGGAAGTTACTCTTCTTTCCCGTTCTCCCACCCATTCACATGAAGAGAAGGGTTCAGATTTCTTACTGAGCAGATCAGGCCTGGTAAGCCCCGAAGAAAGCGACACCCTTCAGCGCCAGCCTTGCCACAAGAGAGGACCCGGCAGACTTCTGTTCACGCCAAAACACAGAGCTCCTGCAGCACACGTTCCTTTGAGAAGCCGCACACCCACAGGACTATGAACAGATTACTCAGCAGATTTCTGTTGCAGTTTGATCTTTTTATCTAAAATATATTTCTTTATCCAGAAGGCAAGGGGCTGCTGACACACAGCTCCAGAAGACTGCTTTACAGCCAGTGCCTTTGAGCCCTTCGCTAACTACTGAAGCCAACCCAACGTAACAAAACCCCGTTCATCACTTCTGAAGACAACTTTCCTAGCCCAGACTGCCTGTATCTGTTCCTTATATTGAAGAAATCTGGTTACTCACCAAGGTTAAAAATTCGGTTTAAGATTGCCAAGACAACATCATATTTATAACTTCAAAATATAGCCAATAAAACTCATGCATGAAGACTCATGCCTTCTCTCCAAAGTTACAAACCCAATTCCTTGTAACTGTGCTAATGCTGCAGTTGATATAAAACCACCAAAGCAAGATAATTTCTGCCTCACTACTATAATCTGCTATTACAGGCTCAGCTTTGTAAAATGTACCGAGACAAAACACTCGAGATCACAGAGAAAGACATCATACTCACCATAAGCTGCCTGTGGTACAGAAATAGCACCTGACAGGTTACCGAGGGGTAGTGGCATCACTAAGATCAGCATATTTTCACCAGTATCATTACTAAAGCTCCAACCCTAGTATGTCTGGTTTATCCTGAGCTTAGTGCAACACACTGCAAAATAAAAGCTGTGCTACATCTAAAAATTCCTCAAGCTGCCTGACCCATTCCTCCAAAGGTAGATTTCAAACACCATCAATCAAGAGGCTACTTTTAACACTGCCTTACTGTCAGCAAAAACGTTACAGAAATTATTCTGTGGCTTACAGAGCTGTTTTTCACAGATATATGATAACTGAGTCATTTTATAGAATAAAGGCTAATTCCGACATGCTTCTGTATTTGCCCCAAGCTGAAATAAATCAGTGCTTGGAGGAAAAAGAAGTGCAAATGGGGCTTAACTACGTAAGTCTGGGCTGGGAATCTGCCCATGCCAATCATCAATAGCTAGCCACCCATGAAAAGTCCATTTTGTAGGCAAGCAATTTCAAGCAGAGATTAATGTCAACAAGGATCACAGTTTTCCCTCATTTACATTTGAGGCACAGATTGAGACAAAGCCCCAGTCTCCCTCTCCTGCCAGTCACGGCGTATTTCCAACACCAGCAGATCTAAGCTGGGAAAGTCTCCATTTTTAGCACACCTGTCATCTCAAAATCATACAGTCACCACCTTTAATCTGGAAATATAGGACAATACCAACAAATTAACACTGTTTATTAAATATCTGTAGCTATGACATACCAAGAGCTGTAATGCCACAGCAACCACCACCGAGTTAGTGCTGGTCCATCGACAATTGTTAAATACTTGCAGCCCAGCAGGCCTAACGAACAGGTCAGAAAGTCCAGATACCGTGTCCTGCTCCAACCTCTACTAATGTGTAACACATGCACGTGCACAGAAGCAGCTTTGCGGTTTAGCATTTGTAAAAGCACTTTGACTTCTATCATCCAAAAAGTCCTAGAGACGTACATACAACACCAATTAGTATCCTGTTAAGGTTCAGGGCTTCCCTAAGAAACAAACGGAAATCAGCGATAGCCATCAGCAGTTTACAGCATAAATACAAACTCGCTGCTTTAAATACCTCCCCACACACTCCCCCTTCCTTGCACCTCTTCCTGCCTGCCACACAAGGGAAAACCCAAATGCTAACGTGAGAAGAATGAGTTCACGTGCGCTGTGCCACGCAAGCGGAATGAGTGGAGGAAGCTGAGGGGGGTCCGAGACACAGACTGCTTGTGCGTGCATTTCTGTGCAACCCAGTGAAGCACAGCTGCATCATGATCTGTTTTACTACAAAACTAAAAGCAATGAAAAGGCTCCAAGACTAGCTTCGTTTCACTACCAAGTTCCACAACGCTGTCACTTTTTGTCCTCGTGTGAAAAATCTGATAATTAAGATCCTGAAGCAACAAATGATGGAGACACACCGCAGGGTTGCACTGCAAAATGCTCCTAAACACTGGCCTGCGAACACCCAGAAAGTCAGAGGCACAAAACCCATGTGTCAGCTTTATTCTAGCCAAATTTTATTACTGAGCACAGCGACCTTCAGCCCTGGCACGGGTACAGATGAGGGCAAAAAGTGTCGGCTCCGAATGCAGCAGTAGGCAGGACCTGCCTGAAGAGGCCAGCGGGCAGAGTGTGCTGGGCTGGAGCTGGGGCCAGGCCAGGGTAAGGCGAAGGCACAGGGTTCAGGCAAGCGTAGGTGGGGTCACCAGCAGAATCCCAACCTGCAAACCCATGATTTATTACAGCTCGGCTGAAATTAAAGAGTGGATGGGGCAGCAAGAGGAAAAAAATGTGCTTGAAACTAAAGCTCTAGAAAAGAGTCGCATAGCCACTGCAAACATGGGGTAGACTTCATTAACCCCTTAAGAACTAGACAGATTTGAACCCCAACCATGCAGTAATGAGCAAACTGACAGAAAGGCGTACTGGATGAAAATCTGTGATACCAACACACACCTTCTTTCCACCCTGTTAATTCTTTTTATTATATTACCACCCCCTATAAACTCAGGCATTACATGCCGTCTCGCAAACGGGACCACACGCTTTGACCTTCCTAACTCTTCCCCTGGGCAGTCAGCAATGGCAAGTGCCTTATTATGTCATCCCCAGCCTGCTCTTGCCAATGGAGGACACAGTCCCTACGCAGAAAACTTGAGCTTCATACAGCTATTGCACATAATTTCCTATAACTGGAGACAGAAATGGCTTATTTGTGTTCTTATGAGAACATACAAGAAGCCTCAACCTCTTGGGAGAAGAAAAATTCTGACTCTTCTTTCATTCCCCCTCTGCCTCCATATCTCAGCAGTTAATCGAAGGGTGGAAGCCAAATTCTTCATTAGTTCATCACTGCCTCTTTGAATGGAAGTGGAGTTTGAGAGCCTCTCAGAGACTTAATACCATCTCTAAATTCCTGCCAGCTCAGGAAGCTCAAGACTAAACTTGGAACACAAATTGATTTCCAGCATCATGTCACTTCTAGACCACAACCTGAAATTCACTTAGTCATTTTCAAGCGGTTGTTTCAAATATTGTGACCTGATGAACAGCTCAGTTCCACATTTCAGTTCTACAGCATCTACTGTGCTCTGCCAGCAGCGAGTCCAGATGCAGTAGGAGTTGCAGTGTACCCAAGATAAAAGTTAGAAAGACAAAACTAGGTCTGAAACTCAGAGAGATGGTTCAAGTCCGTTATAACACTGAAATAAAGTACAGGAAGGAGAACAATTGAAAGGAAAAGTATTTGCTAAAAGGCAGCCCTATGCTTTCAGAGATAATAGCCATTCTTTTTCAGAGGTAGCACAGAAGATCTCTGTTGAAAAAACTCTTACAGTAAAAACCATTTTACTTTCATAGAAACAGCAGACAGATTTTTCCTTATGTTTTGATTTTTAACTCTTCAACTAGGAAGAAAAAAGTAAGTGTAAGTATGCCTATAACATCAGTCCTCAGGAAGTCTGCAACATCCACAGAAACTTACACCTGCAATCACAACCGGAACAGGTTGCAATTAATCTATTAATCAAATAAGTTCCAATCTCCCACGGGCATAAGACATTTGCTGGGTTGCTAATCACTATGTTATGAAACATTAATGAAAAGCTTTATTACTCTTGGCCTTCTCTTCTTACATATGATGCAGAAGATGTTTCATGCAGACAGATTTCAAAGGACTTGCAAAACAAAAATAATTTCTCTTCACCCTCCAAAAAAGTTTATTTATTTATTTAGGGAACAGGCAAGTGCTGCCTCCAATGTTTATTCTTCCTTTGTCTCAGGACTATTGCTACATGACACGAACATATCTGATGCTAGAAGTCATTAGGGGCTTTAATTTCAATCCAAATGAAAATTTCCGACTCCCTAAGACCTTAGAGGAAGCATCTAAATTAGAAGGACACAAAAAAGGGAAATGACAGGTGAAGACTGAGCAAGGAGCAAAGGGGGAGTAGAATTGGCAAGTGGAATTAGCTGCCTGCAGATGATTATTTGCCAGGCAGAATTAAATCTTTCAGAAGTAGGAGTCTTAATAATGAGCTCCCAGATGACTGAGCTTTTAAAAGGTTAAGCATTCCCCACTGAATTCAGAGGGAGACCGGGCAGCTCCTCCTCTGGGGGTGGGGGAAATGGGAGAGCCAATTGGCTCAAGTCCAGCAGTGAAGTTAAAATAGGGACTTAGACTCCTTACCTTATGCATATATACAATAAGCCCTTCTCCCCAAATTCCTAATGGGTTCCCCACCCCCTGGGTTGGTAACTTTGTCATGAGCAAATATCAGCACTTATTAGTTACTGTTATAATTTAACATGTGAATATCAGGTCTGAGATAAGCCTAAGATAATAAATACCCTACCAATTTTCAGATGATAGTGACACATGTATAAGAATGTTTCAACACTCGTTCCTCATATATATATATATATACATACACATACACACACACTTCAAGCTTCCCCAGGTGCACATCTTCATATTAAAAGGCAGCAGCATGTCCTTCCAGTAGCTGCAAAATAATTTTACCAGTTGACCTTTGCTACATACAAGAAATCTATTATACACTTGAAAGGGAACGCCAACTACGGTCAAAGTACAAATCCACTATAAACTACTAGAAGAGTTAGTGTTAGAGTTTGATAACCTGTTGTATCAGACCTCTCTCTTGCGGTTTTTTTCCTTAGTCAGCACTAGTGCTTTTCAAACACTGTCCCATTTTTCAAGAAAACCAATTTTAACAGCAGAGACACAAAACTACTGTTAGATTCACCACTTAGTCACACTAAAAAGTAATAGGAAATTCCAAAAGAAAGAAAGGGACAAAGAGAAATTATTTCGTACGTCAGGTGAGCACCATGAATTTAAAGTGCCACATTAATCACATTTCAAAAGGTTACACTACCACTGAACTACCAAGCTCAGTTTCCCAAGGGCCAGGTCCAGCTGGACCAACAACAGGGCAGGGACAACCTAACCCCTGTGAAGCTCAGCCCTTCTTCCCCATTATCTGCAAAGATCTAGGAATGCTATTTGACTCGGTTGTTCCCTTTTCTGTCTGGGATAAGACAGCTCTGAATTTAAGCCTACACCAGGGTGGGCAGCTGGGTGTGGAGGGCTACCTCTGCTCTGCAAGTTTAAGCTGCTTCTGTTCATGAATCAGAGCCTGGGGGCTGACTCTCATTGCAACATACTCCTAAGACACTGGTTGTGACATTTTCCCTGGGGTAGTCTTAAATTCAGAGCCATCTTGCTGGAGGGATGGCAAGTGCAATAGCCATCCCATCTGTCACCACCCAAAAGTCCTCTGCAGTTCTTTCAAGTATCTGCTCACTGGCCTCACTGTCAGACACCTGGGCACAACTACAGAGTTGCTGCTAGACCAGCAAGTTTTCAGGAAAGGAAAAACAAAAAGCTGAAGTTATAGCTGGGAACTTGGGCAGTAGTGAGTGACACTGCCACTGTATAAGGGAGGGGTAGCTTTGGGAGCATCCTGGCTTCCACCTTGCTTCCAGAATAAAATAACAACTTGCACATAACCCCATAGCAAGTAAACAGAAGACAAACTGATGAAACGAAGGGACTCTGGGAACAAAGATGACTTTGTCAGACCAATCATTGGCACCACATGACCCAACAGTTCACCAGCAGCCATCATCAGATGCTTCCAAGGAATGCTCAAAAAAGCTTAGTTCCTAAGTCATCTGGGACCCTAAAACCTGAAGACATGGATGTTCAACCTCTTTTACTGAATTTGTAAGTAATTTTCAAAAATGCATTTGTAAAACATAATGTCGGAAACTTTCCTACATCACCTACCACCTTTTCAATGAACTACGCATTCTTTTGCATTTAACCTACAGTACTAGAGGAGATTCTTGTAAGGTAACTTCATTAAAACATCCACTAGTAGTGCAAGTTACAAAACCTTTCACTAACCTTGCCATGTACTTTCCACTACAAGACCTCATTTTCCATAGTTTAAGGAGGTCTCCCACTGCATACATCACACAGAACAGACATGCTGTGGGGATGAACTGGAGTTGAGTAATGGAAGGAGATTTGGTTTTAGGACCCTTCCCTCACTTGGGAAAACCTTTGCAGTGGATAAGGTGAGGAAACTGCAAGAACAGTCTTCTCTCAGTCATAGCACTTTTTAATGCTGCATTGTGAAAACTGGACTTGAATCTACCACTAGTACACAGAATAATCCACATTAACATGGTTATCCAGGAAGCTGTTATGTGTTTTTTACTCTGCCCAGCTCAGTATTCTGAAGTATTGAGTAATCAAATATACATGAGAGAGATCAATAGGACCACTGAAGCTCACACCAGTCAAAAAGCCCAAACTGGCCTCTTCTGTCCTGTATCCACTACATAAACAGATGGGAAAAAATTTCCCAATGCCTGCCTTTTCCAGTCACATGAGGAGACAGAATGGGAGATAACAGACAGGGCACTGCTTTAGCAGTGTACCTCTATGCTAAAGCATTTTTCCTGAAGACTTCAATTCTCTGCTTGATAGGTTCTCTTTTCTGCCCTGATATTGAAGGGCATGAAAAATCAGCAATCCCTATCTCTTCTCATCATTTGCTTGGTTTTTGAGAAATATACGTTAGAACAACCAAGGCATTAACATTTACATTTGTAACAGCAAAATTTAGTTTATGCCTTGAAGCAAACAAGACCTACCTCTCACATTTACCAAACATAGCACCCTTCACTGGACTAAAGTTAGGGCCTACCTTGTTCTGCATCACCTCTAAAAACTAGGGTTTAAGCATTATTTAATACTTCCATGAGAAATCACAGCAAAGCTACCAAATTCAGTTTGTATCAGCACTTCCCATGAGTTACCTGTTTATGGCAAGTCTTTATGGGATATAGAAAACACCATGCAGCTTTCCTAAGTACAGCACCAAAGAAGATGTGCACAACTTTCAACACATTCATATAAACCAGCTACCTTCAAAAGCAGCCTGAACCACCTATTCAGGTGAAGTGATGGAAACTACAGAAGACCATCTGTCATTCTATTCTCCTCCTCCTCCTCCACTAAGGAGTATTAACAGCTTTATTCCACAACCAGAGATAACCGAGCAGGGCTGCTGCACAGGAAGGCAAACCCAGTGGGTTAAAGCACATATGAATCAAGATGGGTTCTAGGCCATTTCTGAGAAGCTGAAATTTTCCCTGTGTTTAAAAAAAAAAACAAAAAACTTAAAAGACAAGTTAAATACAAGTGCTTTACTACCCATTTCCATACAGAAAGCTTTCTATTGCCAGTTTTATGAACCTGAAATACTAAACTTGCTCCACAGTCTTTTATGTGCATTCCTCCTGAACATTTTAAAATACAATTCTGAACTCTTTTGCTTCACATTGAAAAAAAATTACAGAATTGACCCCCCAAAAATGCCTACAAGCCAATGGAAAAGTAACTGGTCTCAATATCCCTTTGAGGTTTTGATTTATTAAATTTCATGGACTATTTTTAACTGTGTATTTTAGAAGTGGGAAAGCAAGATATGAAACCTATTATCGCAGTAAGCAATAATTTAATCCAGTTTTAAGCAACTGAAGGTATCTTGTACTTCGTAGCACCTTACGTCATAGGAACTGTGGTTCCTAAAAGTTGGTGCTCAAGAAAGAGCAGGCTCTAAGAGAGTCTCTGGTTATCAAAAGCGAAGAGACCAAGGGTCAAATGGCAGCAGCTTCATCTCTCTAACTACCCAGAGTTAGTCTCCGCAGATCAAGATCAACAGCCACAGGAGCGAGGTTGGCAATATTGCTCTTTGCAGCCAGAGTAGATACAGCTTTTAGCAGGAAAGTTCTTAGGATAGCCCCTACTAACAGGAGCATTAAGCAGCAACATATTGAAAATGTAACAAAATACTATCAGCTGCCTCGTATTTCCACAGGATTGTGCCTTCTGAGTTGAATTCATTTCCTTGCCCCACCCCTGAACAGTGAACAATGCTTTCCACATTTTGTTGAAGTCAAGCCGTATGCAAAGGGTGCTGAGACCCTTCCGCATTCAAAATCCCAACAGCATGAAATAATGAAGAGTTATGTTACTTCCCACTAAGGACATGGTACTGCCTGCTTATGCAGGCAAGGCAGTATTGCTCCCCACACGTTCCACTGTTTACTGCACACAAGGTTAGATTAAGACAGAGCCACCATATCTTGAGTTATATTTACATTCAGGTAACTTTAGTTCAAATAAATTTTAAAAGGTGAATCAGTTAAAACTTTGAACAGAGTTTAGCCGGACAGCTGAATTCAGAAGGGTCTCAGCCAAATTTAACTCCCTTTGAAAGCACATAATGTACTCAAGAAGTCACCTACCAATTCATTACCCACAAGCAGATCCATGCAGACAAGCCAGTAGGACAGGATGCCACAGCTCAGTGCTCCACCAGGAAGGGACTTTTCTACTACCACCTGCATGCAGCACTGTGCGTCTGTGCTGGGTACAGGCTGTTCCCACTAGCAAGGCAGACCCTTTCCAAGAGATACTCATCAGGTTAGCTCCAAGAGTCCTTGAGCTGTTTATCCTTCTTGTTAATTGATGGCCTTCATGCTGCCACAGAAATTGCTCAATGAGTACAGCGACCCTGTTATACCTCCAACACTCCAGGCAACCCTCAACTTGCCCTAGTTTCCCCTATGTGTCATACTACTTTCTTGTCCTACTAGATATGTTAGCCCTATGTGAAAGTAGATAACCTTTATGCCTGTTATGCACAGTTACAGAAGCAGAGCCATTGCCTATCAGGAAATCTATTATACTATCTGCAAACCATGTCCTTTTTTGCCCTTTCCCAAGTTATGTTGACTTTTCAGAAAAAAAACCCACAGAAGTATGCATTATACCAAGTTCTTGACTATTTGCTCTGGCTCTTCAAATGCTGACTCCAATCACCTACTGTTGTTTCCAGCACACCAGGGAAGGAACATTTCTACTGCATATGCTCATCATGCTGCTGCTTTTTGCAGTTATCTAAATGACAAGTGGATAGTGCTAATAACCCTGGTGTAACCAAAGAAGCCCCAGGTATCACAGACAGGGAGGTATCACAGCATGTTGCACCAACAGAAGAATCTAACCTAGACAGAATATAGCACTACTTTTTTAAAAAACTACAGAGCTTCTCATGTCTTTTCCTCAACTAAAAATTATCAGCTCTTACCACCTGCTAATTTTATAACTTAGAATTGCTCATTATTTATAAAGTATGTCCACAAAGAAAAACAGCAAGGATTTATCCTCACTTTTAGGAGTTCTTCAGAAATTTGTGCTCACCACTGATCTCCTGCTCTACAACCTGTTGCTCCCTGTCAGTCTTCACCTGAAATAGGCTCACACGGTTGCTGAAGGTCAGAAAGCAAAACAAGTGCATCTGTGCAAGACCCTGAACTGAATCTTCCTACAGTTCCTTAGCCCATGCACTACATTTCTGAGTAGCAAACTCCAAAGTGCTCTTTTCCATACTTGCACTTACTACTAATTCCCATGTTAAAAGAAGTCAGCAACACATCATCTTAAAGTTGGGGGGTCTTTGCCAGTAAAACCAAACTTTTCCACTAAGGTGCCTTACTGGATTCACAAAGGCAACACGAACACCAACTATGAACTTTGACTTTTTTTTTTTTTTTTTTTTTTTTAAAAGGGAAAGAAAAAAATCCTTCATTCTACACTTGCAGTGAAAGCAATGCGACTGGTGGACAATGCAGCTGGGAAGCTCAGGAAGAAGTATGCATGCCCCACCATACCACCCAGATAAGTTACACTGTCCTATTTCAGGGACTAAGTAGCCTGCAACAAATGATTTCATTTATAATCAATCGACATTCTTGCACTGTTACACTCATTTGATATAAATGAGATGCCTGTTTTCAAGCCCCAAAAGCTTGGTACAACCTTTATGACTCGTGTCTGGTGACATTAAACTAAGATGAATGCACAGGGCCTGCAAATTCAGTTTGATAAGCAGATCCTTAGACAAATCTTCAACTGAAGAACATGGAAGCAGATGAATCTTTAAAAGACATCAAGTCACATTTCTCCTTTCATCCTCATTTGATAAAATCTAGGGGGGGAAAATAAGGAGGGAAATACACTCTAGCTCTCCACAACAAAGTGCCTCTTGAATTAAAAAAAATAAAAAAAAATAAAAAAATAAAAATTAGATCCAGCTGTTCTTTTACATATGCATTGTTTTGCTTCAATGATTCAGACTGGATGTTTGTATTTTGACTAGCTAGCTCAGGACTAAGCAGTCTAATCATCATGGCTGGGTTTTCAAAGGAACATCACAAATGAAAAGTTGGAATGAGCACCTTTGTAACCATTAGACCAGGCTTCAGATTTTAGAACAACTAGGGAATACAGATGTATATAGTCTGGGTATTTGCATCATGACACATATAGGAGCCTGATTACTCATCCCAGTTCACTATACCAGGCACTACATAAACAAAAACCCACCCGGAAGAAAGCAGACTGCATTCTGTTTAGTTAAAAGTTTGTAACATATATTTAGGAATATGATAAACACCACACCTCACATCTCACCCTAAAGAAGAACTGGATTTTGAGTGGGTCCCTTCCTTACTCCTGTCCAAAAAAACAGTACAAACTCATGAGGACCTTTTTATTGGCATCACTCTTTATATTTTAAAAAAAGTATCAACACAATACCAAAGCATCAAGCACCATAATTAGAATTTTCCTTAGTGGACTAAGTTTCTCATTACCTTTCCATAAAGATTTCTTATTTTGGGTTATAGCATGATGTAACTCTTATAAAGCCACTCAAAGAAAACCAGATTCAGTTTTACTTCCTGAAGTAGATCATACAGGAGTCAAGGTCACCCAACAAAACCTCACTGTCTCCATCATCCTTTAAATTTAGTCTTGGGCACAACATGAGAAATTTCACTGCATAACGCAGATGGAAAACATGAGGGAGAAAAAGTGGGAACCAAAGCCAAACCAAGCTTTTCTTAAAAACGTGCAATGTAAAGTAGCAGAAAAGTAATTCCTTGTACCGGGTAGGCTAAAAATAATTGTGTTTGTCACTCACATCTCACCTTCTCAGCGGTAACAGAGACCAGAAACTATCCAAGCCACAGGAAAAAAGGGCAGCGTTGTTAATTCTAAAATATGCCCGACAGTCTGAAGTGCCTCTGTCTCTGCACTATAGATGCTTGACAAAACATTTAAAATAGCTTCCTTTCATTATTTTCCCATGTCTTGGTACTACTTTTCAGAGCAGCAATGGGCAGTGCGTATTGCCTTTAGCAGCAGAGGAAACAATCATCAATTATATGGCTCTCCAGCCTTTGAGAGCTTCCCAGAAGGAGCCAGTTGGTTCTAAAATGTCAGGTCTACCCAAGAAAACAGGGTAGCAATCAAAGATTATTCCGATTTCCACATTTCCTTAAACCTTCATGATTTTGTTTGCTGAATTTGAGTTACCCCTCTTGAAGTAAGAACCAGGAATAAAAAAAGCAATTCATTTACAAAGCTAAAAGGGCTGAACTACAAGACAATGCTGGAGGGTGCAGCTCAGCTGTCTTGGTGACACATGAATGAGAAGATCTGTCCCCCTCTCTGCTTCAGGAAGCCTCCGTTGAGCAGCAGGTGGATTTCTTCTGTCCTTCCTGTCTCACATTTCTTCATTTATCCCTTCTTTCCCCTCATGTGTGTAGTTACCACAGCAGAATATTTGAATGAATAACAAATACCGAGTTCAAAAAGGACACACAGGTTGCCACCGCCTGATTTAGCAGCCAAGTATTTTAAAGATAAAAATCTGTGTTCGCTGGCAAAAACTGAAGCCAAATCATTTGATGATATATATTCCAATAACACTAAGAAGGGCACATTGCACCAAAGACAATTTAACCATGAAAGAATGAAGTAAGCGAGAGCCACAGGTATGTAATGTTGCTAGACGTAGTGTTTCTGCTAAATCTTCCATAGCCAGGCAATCTCACACTGTGAGACTTCTGAAAGAGAATACACAATGGTACAACAAAAAGCCTTGAAGTAACCGCATGCACCAAACATCCAGGTAGTCTCAAAAGCACCATTTTTGTCGCAAAAAGCATCAGCTAATCTTCTATTTATATCCCACACAATACTCTTCTCCCTATCTGGGAGACAGGTGTAGAAGGTTCCCACTGGGACATCATTTCCACCGAACACCCACTTTAATACCCAAGCTCTGTACAAGCAGCAATGTTACCTAGCTCTCAAGAGCATTAGGCATGCCTACTCTCTGCCTGTTTATCTTAGCTAGAACTGCAAGA
The DNA here is from genome assembly GCA_034008185.1 of Gorsachius magnificus. Classification (NCBI taxonomy): domain Eukaryota; kingdom Metazoa; phylum Chordata; class Aves; order Pelecaniformes; family Ardeidae; genus Gorsachius; species Gorsachius magnificus. Next base: position 129,831,566 of record CM067081.1, read on the forward strand.
TGAAAAAAATAATTCTAATTTAGAATTTATGTACAACCTTACGCAGCAGCATGTAACTAAATCCCTGAGCTTCAGAAGGACTTCAAGAATTTTACTGTGACTTTTCTCTTGTTAAATGACCAAGTTCAGGCTGCATTCACAACACAAAGAGCAGCCCTCGATTCTCCACTTCCAACAGGTTGTGCACTTAGAAAGCTACTCTGTTGCCACACTAAGAGGGTACCAGTGGCAGCCATAAAATACCTTATTTTTAAATGAGAATGAGAAAAGCAAAATCGGCTCCAACAGCCTTTAATCTGCCAATCTCTGAGATGTGTATCCAATGTGAGGGTATATTCTCAGGCAAGCAAAGATACATAGTCTTCAGGGTAATGCTCCTGAAAGGCTATCACAGATCTCGCCATAAAACACCATGTCCATGTCCACATTTTTCAAAACTCCTTTTTGAACACCAGCATGGCACCCCAAAACCCCAAGAATGTTCAAGTCGGCTTTCACCTCAGTTACACAGACCTACAAATACATGCCATGAACAAGGCTCCCTCAAAGCAGAAGGCATGACCCAAAAGTAGAACTTCAATTTACAAATGCGAACAATTAAGAGGTTATATCCCTACCGCATGCAGATTACTGTTTTTCTATGCCAGTCCTTCTCAGGCACTTACGCAGCAAAATTGGAAAGTCAAAGGAAAGGAAAGTGTCTTTTAAAAATGGAACTTAATGTGGGAATTCGTTCAAACTGTAATCTTCACTCTGAATGTCACAATTTCAGAATAGCATCCCTACAATGCTATTCTTTTTTAACCTCTGTGTCTCAAAGCAGTCTCCAGCTTAATTTAGGAATACGTATATATGGAATATATATATTTCATGGAATGTATGTAAATATATGTATTTCATGAACATCAGATATATGAACTCACTTCCTCTAGTAAACATGAAAGAAGCAGGAACTAAACCAAATCATCATTACAGCAGCTATATGAATTATATGGACCAGTGGGACAAAAGACTTTTTATAAATTTAATGTATCTTAAGTTTCTTTTTCTTGGTCAGCAGATACACATAGGACAGACAGGTTTAATTTCAGTCTCCAGTTATGCACTAGAAGTGGAAGAGAAGAGAGAAAGCTGACCACAAACAGCCATTTTGTTTTAAAATCTTATCTTTGGCCCTAGTCTAGGGAGTACCACAAAAAAACCCTCATGGAAATAAGAGGAAAACCTCAAAACCCAAAATAAATGCAATTCTTGAACCGTGGCACGTACCTACACAGATGCCTCATCCTAGCATCCATGGGGTGGGGTGAAAAGTAGCCCCCAAGGGCTCTTTTGACTACTTTTTCAGAGAATGCATTCTTACGGCAGATATTTCCCTTCTAACATGTGGGTTTCCACAGGGCAACATGTGGAAACACATTTCTACATGCACATGCTGCCACGGCTGCAGATGAAGAGCACTTCCTCCTGTTCCCCAAGCCAAGTGCAGCTGGATGACGCTGCATTCCCTGGGCAGCAATTTTCAATCCAATTCCCCAGCTAAAAAAGAAAAGTGAAGTCAATGCCCTTAATGCAAATTCCAATTCATTTTCATGTGCCAAACTAGAGACCTATTTTGCATTAACACCTATTATGTTCCCACTTATTTGTCAGATTAGAAAACACCTGTAGAAATAGTCATAACACAACTACAAGTAATTTTATTACATAGAATTTAACATAGTTCAAAGTGAAGAAGATGCTTCTTAGCTCTCTTAGATCTCTTCTAGGCCACAAAAGTACACGGAGGGAGGTTTCAGCTGATAGAACAAACAGTACACTGCTTGCTTCAAAGACTGCCAAAATCAAGGGTACAAACACATTTTTTTAGTTCACTAGCAAAACTCAGTGTTAGTGAAAATTGGAAAATGGAAGGAAATACAAGGTTGTGAGTGAGTATTCTGAATTCTACCCAGCCTCTTTGGTGTGCTGTGATCAGACAGGCACTGCAACTGCAATTACAGCCAAATGACAGAATTGGCTCTGATAAGCTAGCTTTCAGGAGACAGACAGATCAAGTACTGCTTGAAGAAATGTTATTATCTTGGTAAACATCTCTGATAATCTGGCTAAACTAAGCTGGACCAGAGCTACAAATCTGGCCTCTGTACAAGAGCTAAAGCACAGACTTGAAGCAACCCTCTGGAACCAAACACAGCCCTCCAGCTCTTCAGAAGATGGAAAAATATCCTGAACAAATGCCCAGGCATCTCCCATTCTGCAAATCGTATCTGATAGCCCCCATCTTTAAGAGGGACTTCATTGCCTCAGGTGGGGATAGGTAGGACTAGAGGGATAGTTTTGGAAATGCTTTGAGTCAAGCTCAATTATCTTTTTTCTGCTAGTTTTACAAAAGTTTGTAGTATTTGCTAATGTCACTGGGAAATATTTTCAACCTTCCTTCTCCACTTGCAATATGAACACAAGCCATCACATTCAAGTAGTCAGAAGACAGATCTGTTATTCTGGGTGTACTTTGTAGCTATTGAACAATAACATTAAGGCATCCTTTTAGAAGTGCCACCTGCATAATGGTCTTACGAACAGTGATTCTATTCCTCAGATCTTCAAAGTAGTTAAGATGTACATGTCCTCAAAGACTTATAAGAAGGGTGCTTAAATGTTATTTCTCATTGCCATGTCTTTCCTTTCTGACTTTTTATCCCATGGGTGCTTCCAACTCAACTGAGAAGTCCTTGGAGATGAGATAGGGTAAATAAAAAAAGACATTCTTTTGAGAGAAGGCCTTACAGATTAAGATTTGTATATTCAACAATCCCTAGATGGAGATATGAGAGCACTCAGCTAGCTCACGCACGAAGATTAAATTAACAAAGAGTGTAGTTTTTAGTTCAGTGGAAGCCTGTGCAGATGACAAGAGAAGGATGATCATGAATACACCAGAGCAGGTCCAACCTCTACACTGTATTCGAGACTTAAAACACTGACTTAAGATTAAGGCAGTGTTCATTCTAAACCTCTGTGATAACTTCCTTCTCTAGAAAGGAGTAAAGTAGTTCACTCGGCCACTGTGTGCTTCAAAGGGTCTACGGCTCAGGCCCATACAAAGGAAGTCAGAGTTCTATGTGCTATCTCAAGTTTCAGCAGTAACGACAGTTTCTCTTCAACTATAAATTTAACATTCTCATGGAAAATCTAAAATACATAGGAATAAGAGTCTGGAAGATGGATTTGCTAAAATATTAAAAGGCAAAATGCTTCTTGCATCCTGTCTGAACCTGGCAAAGGGAGACTAAACCTGCACTGAAGAGACAGCAATACCTTTTCCCTCAAAGCCTTCCAACTGGATTCCCCAACATGTATCAAGAGGCTGGGTGTCAAAGTCCTGTTTGTTTGTCAGTCTATAGACAAGACTATCTATAGCCCAAGCTTACAGACTGCGAAGAGAGACTTGTTTTAACTTTTATTTCTTTGAGGTTACTAGGTACATCCCTCCTCAAAACAGATCAGCTAACAGTGACCTTAGTAGACTGAAGCCCCCTGAAAATACAGCCTTTTTTCAATATAGTACTACCATCTGCTGTATCTTAACCAGCCAAGGAAAAAAGAAAGCCAAGAAATAAGCCAGGAAGGGTCAGCCAAGAGTGGAACTAATTAAACTTGAAGTCAGACTCTCACAGGGGTCTGTTAACCTCTGAGATCCTGAGAGCATAAGATGTATCTATCATTAGTCAACAGGTTCACACTTTTCGCAAATGCATGTTTACAGAATGACACCTTCAGCCACAAGCAGAGACGCACAACCTATTAAAAAAACTGGGTCAACTTTAGATTGTTGAATGCTTTAAACACAGAAGTCTCTTGAAAAGTTAACATAACTTAAGAACCTAGTTGCTCTTCAACAGGAATTCTTCCTTATAGTTTTGTTTTTCATGTGAGCTGCTACAATCAAAGCTGCTGTAATTAAGTTAACACAAACAGTGGATATGGGCTACTTTGTGAAAGGATCTTTTTATACATAGCAGCTTGATATATTTGAGGCAGGAACTGAAGGAAAGCTGTTGCTCTTTCAGAAGCATTTCAAACAGCTCACATAAGTATACACACCCAGCAGAGAAAGAGAGAAACCAGAACCTCAACATAGATTTATTTTTCCATCCTGCTGCTTCACTGGATTTTAAGGCTCAGATTAACACTGGGATTTTACGTATTTAAAAAAAACAAACCACCATGCAAATAGTCACAACATATATTCCCCCATAGCTAAAAATAGGAAAGAGCACTGCCTACTATTCAGTGGCCGCAGCTTTATCAACGCGGACCATCAGGGCCCTACTTTGACATCCTCTCACACTCCAGAAGATCTGACTATTTGAATAATTCAGGCAACTAAGCCATGGGCACACACAGTTGAAGTGCTAAACTTAGGCAGTTCCTGAATGATTTGACAGACTGGATGTCATGAATGGTTCTCGTTACAGAATTTGGCTGTCTCTTGCTGCACACTTCAGGTCTATGTGAGCCATTAACAAGAAATGCGATGTCCAATCTAGGGTGCCTGAAAAAAATGCAGGATTATTAAGAACTCTCTTCATCATTTAGATGGCGACAGGCTAGTGCTGAAGCAGAAACATTAAGTACAGCTTTTCAGATATGAAGAATTTAAGTATTTATTCTCAGTCAGCTGAGAAATATTTCTAGCAATTCATGCATTCATTCCAACAGGATTTCTTAAGAATAGGCATGGAATGACAGAAATAATAAAAACTAGACTGCGAATTCCGTATTTGTGCTAACATACTTCCTTATTATTGCTTTTTGAAGAATTAGACAGCAACATGACTGACTCTTAATCTGAAGAATATTCCAATGAACATGCCAACAACAGCAGTGCAAGAAAATTTATGCTACCAGTATTTTCTTTTCAAGCATCACAATTAGGCTGTGTCAGTTAAGGGCCTGCACAGACAAATGGATGAGAATAATTAACTGCACTGATATCTATCAATGTTTTGCATGACGACCTATTCTTAAGCATCTGTGGGATAGAAGCAGAAACACAGTATAGATCTATGAAAGCTGGGACATAGCCTTTAGGAAATTGTGCCACTTGAATGGATTTTGGCCCCAAAAGCTTGTGAATAGCTGTCTTACACCATTTTTTTTTTTTTGAAGAGAAACATCTGTCTCTTGCCCTTGCTAAATTTTTAACTGAAAAATCCCCAAAGAAAATATGACCCTTCATACTGACTAGAGACAAATTCAGTGGTCCCACAGATGAATGATAAACAGCATGTAGTTTGCGAACTACTCACCTAAATATCATGTAACTGTCCAAAATTGCATTACTTAAGTTGCTCACGATTAATATGGATATCTAGCTTAACGAAGGCAGAAGAACTGCAAACCAAACTTAAGTATAAATTTCTGTTTTATTTATTCTCCTCCTCCATTTGTTTCTTTCCCTAGTGGACTACTACTATTGCTCTAGGTTACACTGAACTCTAGGCATACTCATTTTAAAACCCAGGGCACTTCAGAGACCCTGCTTAAAAGATAGCCATGCAGGAACTGCGCTGCCAAGCTGAAGAACCACTAACCTGCAACAAGGGAGTAGAAAGAAGTAGGAACACTGCAAACTATCTATACCATCACAGAAATGGTATTATTCAACTCTTTAGCAAAGATTTTACACTCACTTTGTGCTGGCGTAGACCAATGCTGCTTCCACTTCAGTGGAGGCTGCTGAGAAACTTGTCATAGTAATGGAAAAGGAAAAAAGAAAAAAGACACGCACCCCTCTTAATTCCAGCTTTCAAGCTAGCTTTAAACCTGGATAAAAAGTACCTCAACTTCCTGAGAGAGATCTAAAAATTGGCAACTGTGGTGCATTTTCCACATCTTCACAATAAACTCCTTCAACATTCACAAAACACAGAAGGAGCCTAGAAGTTACACTCTTGGGACTTCCTAAAGTTTCTGAATCACACCCTTTAAGAGTTCTCGCTGGCTTTTTAGAAAAGCATTTTCTTAAGAGCTAAATCACAACAAAGGAATTATACTGCCTGTACCAAGATAATTCCATCAGGATATAGAGATAAGCAGGCACCAGCTTGAAGCATACAGCTGAAAATTTCATTGATGATCTATGCTTCATGAAGCAACTTCCACGCATTACTTTTCTCTTCTTGCCTCTCCACCACTGGGACTAGGGCAGACAGGTGTTTCTAAAGTGCTCCCTCTCTTCCCCCAGAAGTTGATAAAGTTGACTGAAATCAAACAAGCTACTGCCACCTTTGGCTGTCTACAATAGGGTTTTCCTCATCATTGCCCAAGCAGTGGTGTACATTAGTGAGAGGGAAGAAGTGGGAGATTTCTTAAGGAACTCCACTCACCAGGGCTTGGATCTGGACCCAGGCAGCCGTGCGGGGGTGGCTACAGCCCAGCTGAGCTGTGCAGACACCACAGCTCAGCTCTCTAAGCAGGAGAGCTGGTCCGCTCCTACGCTGCAATCAAACTGTTCGGCCAACAGACATTCAAATTTCCCTGTTTAACTTGTAAAGGATCTGGTCCTGTATTTACAACCTAGATCAGATGTTCCCAAAGAGTTGCATACCCTGAAGCAATTGTATGCTATTCTTGATATAAGATACATGCCTCTAGCTTCCAAATCCGTCCAGGCAGAGGCTTTCATCCAGCCTGCAGGAATTTACACCTCTTGCCAACAGAACATACACTTCCAGATCAGAATGTGAAAAGAAAGGGAGGACTAAACTGATGAATGACGGGAAGAACTAGGGAGCTGAGACCAAAGGTACATGATGTCGTGCAGCTGGGGTATAAGTTTGGGATAAGAATATGAAAAAATGCATAACTTGGGTACCACTGCAGATGTGACCCACACAAATTACGAAGTTAAAAAAATTAAATTAATGCTATCTATCTGTAAATCTACACATGCAGTTACCATTAATTCCACCTAGTACAGGGGTAATTAAAGCCTTAGGTACTGGATGTTCTCAGCTTTTGTCATCATACACAGGCAGTTAGTTCAGAGTCCAAGCTGGAAACACCCTACTTAGCTTTTAGCTTTTCGGGGTTTTTCCAAAAAGAGGGCTAACATTCAAAAGATGTCATATTGTTTCTAAACACTCAAGAAACACTCCAAAATAAAGAGATACATAGTCAGATTACAAAATGCCACTGAATCAACTACTGAAAGAAAAACAAAGACCTATATTTTATTCTAGATGCCAAATACAGTTGTATAAAAAAAAATAAATTAAGATGTCACAAACTACTAGTATCTGATGGGCAGGAATTAAAATGCTCGACCAAGTTTTTCTTTTGACACCCTACACAACCTCAAAGTCACAAGGCTAAAGAAATCAAAGATTTTGGTCCAAAGCCCTAGCTGACATCCACCAAGCATGACATAGTAAGGGAAATGTCCTGGCCTTCCCCCTAAAACTATGCTATGGGAAGAGATCCAAAGGCTCTTTTAAGCATGACTAGGTTTAAAGCTTCTGTTACTCCTCTGCCTCTTCCATTCTTCTAAAATAATCCACTCATATCATATTGCATGCTTCCTCAGTGCTAATTGCCTTCAACACGTAACACAGTCCCAAAATAGCTCAGATATAAGAACAATGTAAGAACTTTACACGCATTTCTCAATTAGAAGTTAAACAATACTGCATGATTACATTAATTTAAACATATCTTTCCTTTTCCATTCATCATCTAATGCATCTGTGATATGCTGATGCCTGTGGTGATGACAGCGTCAAGACTCAAGGGAAGAGGCATACACCAGTTCCTTCAAAACACTTCAAAAGAATGGGTTTGCTACCAAAACAGGACACCAATTACAAACATTACCAGTGAAGCTAGCTGTGCGTGAAGTCTTACTGAAAAAATGAGAACATTGAGAAGGAAACAATAAAAATGTCATCCAATAGCCTTTAGAAGTATTTCTAAAACTAACAGTAAGTACCAAATTGTAAAAAAGAAGTTTCAAATTGCTGATTTTCCTTAAATACGCTTCAAATATTTTTAAGCTCAGAAGTTTTTGTATCTAGATCATGCCAGTAAGATCATCCATGGCACCTTTTGTATACATTGTCCTTATGCTTCTATAGACATGAAAACTGTGGCCTTCAGATGCTAAAACCCGCACCATTAATTTCAGATTCTAAAGCCAGTATCTTTGCTATCATTCACTGCTTGCACAAGTTTAGCTGCAGGCCACTTGACTATAAGGGAAAGCAGTCAAGCACACTAAGTACTGAGCAAAGGACTAACAGCAGTGATGAGGTTGCTGATGGTCCTTAACTTTTATTTGGTTTAAATACCATCAGATAAAAATATAGCTTTTTGGAAGGCTACTTGTTTAGAATAAAGAATAACTAGTCTATTAAAACCACCAAAATAAATCACATTTATAAATCAGATAATGAAGGGAAGTAACTCTCTCTCAGTCCAAACTGCCCTGGGCTCAGTATTTGTCAACTTCTTACTTGACCTGGGGACTTTCTGAATTACACAAATACAGCCTTCCACTTTGTAGGTGCAACAACCAAGAACAAAACCCAAAAGCTTCGGTTCCTTCCAGCAGTTTAATTACTAATGACTGGAGAGGAGTCTATGCTAGAAAACAGTAAGCATAAAACAAGCTTCTCCCTTGTTTCCCCAGCTCATTGTCTGAAAAATCTAGTCTGCGACCTGGAAACAGCACCACGACATCAAATCAGGATTTTTAGCTTCCTGTTTTGCACTAATCCAAATAATCATAACAACAGTGACTCACTGATTATCAAGTTAAACTATGTCATAAACCATCTGTTTAATCTTCAGTCTTGGAAATTTTTATGTGCATTTACGTGCTGCAACAAAAATAAATTAAAAAAAAAAAAAAAAAAAATAAAAACCGAAAACATTGCCATCAAAGACTTGGAAAATGAGATACCATCCATGAAAACATTCTGAACTTATGCATAGGCTCACCTTAAATCTTTTATCCTGCAGGACTTTCTTAATGGCCACAAGCTCTCCTGAATCACAGAGTTTGGCTTGATACACAACACCAAAAGATCCATTTCCAATCACCTTGGTGTCTGTGTAGCTAACTTCTTGTGGTCGGTCCGGACCTTGTCCAGGAGTTGCCACTACTGTAGTCACTTTGCTGCCATCTTTGTCTCCTGGGAAGCAAGAGATAGACAAATAATCAAAATACATGCGTAAACAAGATGACCAACAAGACTGAAACAGAAGAGAGTAAAGCAAAAATTTAAATTGGCATGAGTATTTCAATATTATAGAGAAAAATAAAAAACCCTGACAAAAATACAAACAAAAAACTGAGAATATTTTTTACTTAAGTATATTAAGTGGTGGCAATTTTTCATCTACATTATTACTAGCAAAAATATTCCCTTTCCAGGACCAAAGAGCTCAGCAATAAAATGTGATGTATGACCAAGACAAGTACTTATTTCTACATCTGATTAACATAAGTGCTATTAAACACAGTGTTGTTTATGTTACCAAAATTAAGCATTTCCCCATATTTTCCTGTAACTGAAGAAACCAAACTGTCAGTATAGCCTGCAGAGCAGCACTCTTTCCTTTATAGACATATATCTGGCAACAAAACCCAGAAGCACTGACAAAGTTTGTAACAAACCCACCTACATGTAAAGCTTCAGCTTCCATGCATTAGGAAGCAAAACCTTTGTCCAAGCTGGCTGTGTGCACCTGAAGTGAAACCTAGGATGCATCGCACAGCACAGTCCTGCTCCTCCCTTCCTCCAGCCTGGACTTCCTTGCAAAGAAGGGAGGCACTCACTGGGGCAGGGGGAGGAAGGGGAAGAAGGATGATGATGCCACGCACTTAGCTCACATCTTGATGTGAACCAGAATGCAGACGGGGACATGTGCTCAGGATGCAAGATTGCGGTGGATGCTGCACAGGTGTACGTGCTTCGGTGCAGATGCTTTGGGTGTCAGCAGTCCACAGCCACATGTGTACTCACAGTAAAGTGGCCACTTTCCCATCAGAAGGCAAAGCCACTATTACCCACTCTTAGCACCACTGTTATCATTGACAGTGCTTCCCCTTGTTCAAAGTCTGATTTTGTTTGTAATAGGACCAAAGTTTTAGGCATTTTGCAAGCACACACTGGGCATTTATTGCCCTTTAATTACGATGGCTCAGGTTACAGAATTGAATAGGGCTGTAAGAAAAACCAAAAGAAATCTGCTGTTCCATAGCAATCACTCTGCAACTCTACAGAATCTGCACTCAAGGGATGCTCGTCACATCTGCTTATTAAGAAACCTTCCTTCCACAACTTCCCCAGAGTCTCTTTCCAGTCCTTCACTACTCATGCATTTAGATTTTTCCAAAAGGTAGCTCAGATCACCTTTAGCGCAGTTTAAGCAAATTGCTCCCTGTTCTGCTGCTACAAGATGTGGAAAATTGCACAGCTCCCTCCCCGCCCTCTTTACCCCCACTACTCCATTCAAGTATGCAAGAGGGTGTTGCAAAGAAAGTTACCACAATGGAGAAGTTATTTCTATTTGGGGGACCTCTCCCTTCTCTGCTGAAAATCTCGGGTATGGTACCCAAATCTAGACTCTGCAGAGGAAACTTACCTCTGCTCTACCCAGCATTGCTGGTGACTTCTCATGTCTGACCTACAACACACTTGTTTGTACAGCCCAGCACAATGTCTGCAGCTTGTGCAATGCCGCAACCCGGTTGACTCATGTTCAGTTTGTCTATCAAACTCTCCTCTGTAGAGCTGCCGCCTGTCCAATCCTCGTCCACTTTCCACTTACACACCTGATTACTCTTATCAAAGCCTAATATTCTGCATTTGTCCCGACTGAACTGCATCCAAGGTTACTTAACACCCTTTTGCCAGCTTGTCACATCCTTCAAGCACAGCGTCACCACCAGAAGGAGATCCATTTCACGACGCTAAAGTTTATCTAGCAAATTTGCGAAAACCAGTGAATCCTGAGAGACTGCTTAAAGACTCTGCAAAACCCCATTAAATATCCTTATTTTATCTTGAACCTCTTATTACGCTCAAACAAAAGAATCAAACCATTTTGTATGCCTTTCAGGGGATTTCCAGTTGTTCATTGTTTTCATAGGCTTCTCATGAGAAAATTAGTTTGAAAACTTCAGAGTCAAGATACACACATCTACTACTTCTTCTGTACCTGTAAGATCCAGAAGAAAAGTAGGTTGGCTTGGCAGGATTTGCTCCTGAAGAATCCGCATTAACTGTTACTCACCTCTTATTTTACCTTTTAGGTTCTTACAAATGGTTTGCTTTTATGCATCCAACTGCTCCATAAAGCAAACGAACAAATTAAAAATAAATAAAGCACATTAGTGCAAAGGGTGTCAATTACTTGCCAAGCAGTACACAGCACATATAGCCCTTCCCCAAAACATTCATGTGAAGGCGAGATGCAGATTTACGCATTTGAAGAGAAAACAGAGAAACAAACAAAAAAGGAAAAATGGAAGAGAGATTAATGCCTGCTCAGAGGGAGAAAGAGGAGCATAAATAGAAGCAGACCAAAGCTACATGGAAAATTCACCCTCCTCTTTGATAACCGTAAGAAATAAATGGAAGGAAGCCAGGAAAAGAAAGAAACTTTTTTTTGGTAAACAGGTTGAAAGTGTAATTGCTGAACTCTTCTATGATTAGCCTTTTACCTCAGCACATGTAAATAAGTGACATCTGCTTTACTGCAACAATCCTTGTCATTTAAAAGCTAATCCCCTACTTCCCCACTTTTTGGGTTGGGTTGGTTTTGGGGGGGTTTTTGGCTTGGTCACAAGGCCAGGGTATCAAGATTAGTATTAGTGAGGTTTGTTCCCCTCTTTCGCCAAAAATCAAGAACACTGAAGTCTTAAGAGGTAAAAAAAATTGACCCTGGCAATACTAAGATTTGAAGTACTTGGTATCAAGAGATCGGCCCTAAGAACACTCTTCAGAGCTGCAATTTGCCTTGGATTCTCCCCGACTGCAAAAGCAAACCCTGAATTTCAGGCCACATCAGATGGTTCTTCCCAATGTGGCACTGCAGCGACCTGGCCCAACTTCTCCAGAGCTCAAACAATAAGCCAGTCAGCTTTACACACTTTCCTTTTAAGTCCATGGAAAAACAGTTCCTAACAATGCTTGCTAAAATCTTCAGTGTAAGCACTGACACTTTAATTAGCTACACCAAGAATTACTGTGTTTCTTTACCAGAAGTTACAGAGAATTAAAAGCCTCCCAGATGTTTCTCCCAGTTTCCTTCTTCCAATAAACAACAGCTCTTGCAAAACCCATCCACAAAAGACACGGTAAGGACTCCAACCTTTCAAGAACTAAGCCTGTTAAGAGTTTCGGTTATATTCCATTACAGACTAGTTGAACCCGAGATACTGTAGGGGTAAAATTCACCTTGCACCTTTGACAGCTTTTGTCCGGAAGAGTAAAACATCTCACTGCTTTTCAAAGCATACAAAAATACTATGTAAACAGCAGCATCCAGGGGCCCCAAGCCTGTTTTGCCACTCGTACATAGATGTACGTACTGTTCAGAAGACCATACAGAGTTCAGAATGGTTATCGCAGTTTATATTGTCTGGACAGCAAGAGTTGACTTGCCAGCCAAACAGCATATAAAGGAGTTCACTGAACAGCTCTGGGAAACACCAGTTTTAGCCTCAGTGTGACAAAAGATAACAGAGAGCAAACACCCTTTTCCAGCAATCTTCGCTACCTCCAAATTGAGGCTCCTAACAGCAGACACCAAGAAACATTGCACCACAGCAAGTCTTAATGAGAAGCCTAGACAGTTTCCATCTCATCCCTTTCACCTCTTGTCTCAGACTGTCAAACTCAGCGGCCCCAGTGGATAAGCAGGCATTGTCAAACACACAATACTCTCAACACCTTCGATTGTAGATCTACAACAGAACTAAAACATTAAATTGAAAAACTAAGGAAGGAAGGACCAAACACCAAAATACTAAACAGCTCTTACAGCAAAGCTCACATCAGAAGAGTCACTAGTATTTGTCCAAAAGAAGCTGCTTTCTGGTGCCGATGGCAATATGACCTAGCTTTACTGTAACAAAAAAGCAGATTAATGTGACTGTACAGCCATCATCTAGGCAAACCACCTGCTTGACATCCAGGATAGAAGCACAAGCAAAAATAAATAGCTATTACTGTAACACTCATATTTGCACTTAGTACATTTAATGCAATTCCTTAAAGCATTTTCCCCATGCTGTTTCCATGTTTAACATCCATGATGTGGTATTTGGGGGTTGGTTTTTGATGAAGAGGTTATTCCAGAAGTCTCATGTGCAACTGAAAACAAAATCCAGGCATTTTAATTCCCAAGTGCTCTGATTTTCTAGCTCACTTTCCACCTTTAGCACATGATGACCACATGGGACAAGTCACAAGCATTAGGTAAAGTCACTGGTTTGAAAGCACAGAATACTCATCAGTTTCTGGGAAAAAAGAATATACTCCACTTCAAGACCACAGTTTATCAGAGCATCAGTGCAAGCTGTAACTATGTTCCAGTATCTTGGTATAACTTTAGAATGGCTCATGTCATCATTTTACCTAATGCCAATGGCCACTTACCCTTTCAAGCTGAGTATTAATTCCATTTTTACACTCAAAAAAAAAAAAATCTGAATATATTCAATTCTGCCTTTTGCTTAAACAATTCATGAATTAAACCAAAATTAATATGGATCAGTATTATTTTAATGAAATATCTGTATGGTTTAGGAACAAGAGGCATGCATCCTCCCCCCAAAATGGTGGCAGATGTTTACCCAGGTGAGACAAGGCATTCTGCTACTGGACAAGCATTTCATCACATAAACACCCCACCAGCTGCAGATTCCTACTGCTTAGCTCAAAGCTGACCATTCCACAAGTGTACAGCATGTATACTTTCTGCCAGTGCCTAAACATAGCTGTCAGTCAATAAATTCACTTTAGCCCTCAGAAACCATGAAAGATGTTCTTCACTATTAAATCGGAACTGCCTTCACGCCTTCTATTGAATGGGCCTGGAGGAAGTCCAAAATCACACCTGCCCTACACCCCTTCAGCTATTTAGCTTCTGACTGAGCAGTGCAAATGCACGTGAATGCGCATATACGCAGAAATCTACAATTCTTTTTTCTTTCAATTACATATACACCCTCTTCCTCCTCTTCTATGTTTTGAAGTTGAAGGGAAGAAACAATGAATTAGTAGGATGTTTACAGCTGCCTTCTTCCTACTTCAAATGCAACCTCGATCCTTTGCACTGTCTACAAACTTCCCCTTTTCCTCTTTCTTTTGACTTCACGTATCTCTTCTTGCTTCCCTCCTCCAATAGTTACACTCCTACTCGCTGGCATGTGCGCAGGTCCTCCCATTAGATGTTATTTAGGTTGGTTTTAAGTCCTAAAAGAAAATCTCACAGACCTACAACACACACTTACAATGTCTGAGGTCATGTAGCTGTCTGCCTCCACTTGATTCAAATATCTTAATTGATCTGTTTTAATTCCCAGTGTCACCTCCCTATTAGGATATGGCTCAATATTAAGTGAATATTGACTACAACTCCCCTTCCAAAGTCGAAGGCTTCTCCACACTCTTTCATCTTAATTTGCTCAATGTTCAATACAGTCAACAAGTCACTGCTGCAGAAAGCCTACGCTGCTGAGTCTAGCCCCTACCAATTCAAATAGGTTGCAACCAGCAGCTGATAAAACTATCTATTGAGAAATGAGTGACCAGAAGGGGATGGAAGTCTATCAGAACTGCACTGTCTTTTTTCAGTCATTGATAACTGAGAAGGTCAAAAGATCTGAATACTTTGTGAAACAAATATCTTAATAGAAAGCACAAGAAAAGTTATCCGCTAGGATCTGATGCTGACCATCAGACTAGGCTATGAAATAAAACACTTGGCTTCTTAGATATCTGTTCATGGCACGTGAAGGAAGGAGGTCATCAGCTGCTCTGAGAGTCTTCAGCATGAGCAACATATGATTGAGGTAATACGCTGTCAGCAGCAGAAATCGCAGTGCTAGATGACATTATTCCAATTATTTTCCCTAAGTTTTTACAAGGTTAATTTCACAAAAAGCTAATAATTATGAGCCAGTGCAGGGGAGAAAGTATAAAAATGGTATTTATGAACTGTTTTATTTATTTACTTTTCTGTTTTATTTACGAAGACAGCTTCCTTTTTACATCAGTGAACTGCATGAACATTACCTAGTGGGAGACAGTGGAAGACGGAAATGAACATTCAAGGACCAAATCAGAAAAATTCAGGGAATCTAAGAAAGGAGTCTAACAAAATACAACATGTTTTTGTTTTTAAGTTTACCCCAAACAAAAGTAGTCCTTGAAATTTCAAAAATAGCTCAGGTCAAACACTGAGCAAAAACTTGTGAGTGTGCAAATCATCACCCAGAGAAGGTAGAAGCATTCAGCTAAATATATATACACGCATACACTCTCTCCCTCCCTCCCTCTCACACACATACACTTGTTTTAGCACAGGAAATGTCATCTGACTTCTGGACTGTAACTGAATACCGCAATAAAAGAGTGGCCATCAGACGTTACTTAAGATCAGAAGAATATCACGATTAGTATCCAAGGATTTTGGAAGAGCTAGCTAAGAAGTCTGAGAAGTGACGTTGATTTTTCAAAGAAATCAGAACACTCGGAGAACTTCAAAGGTGGATGGGATGACCCATATGACAACAGTTTCAGATTAAGCACCATGCCAGCTACTTTGATAACGAATAAAGAAGCAGTAAGGTGGTTTATAGACTGGATTGTTGGGACCCCATATTGTTAATGAGATTACAGGTTCATTTAGAAAAGAGAGAGGGGGGAAAAAAAGCATTAATGCAAAAAGTACTGTGACTTCTGTAGGTTTTCTGACTTGCTATCACATCCTAAATTAATGAAGAAACACATTTACAGAAAGAAACTTGGTTATTAATCAAATTTAATACACCAGCCCGTAAGTTTCAATATAATAATGATCTAATAAAACACAGTAGGAGGCCTCACCAGCATTAATTTTTGGCCCCACACTTATTGCTTTTATCAACAACCTGAAAGAAAAGCTATGACATTCTCAGACAGAAGACTTAGTGTGTTACACACAGGGTAGAGATAAATGAAAAAGCACCTGACCTCCCTTCATAACCCAGGCACAAATTAAGTGGAGGGATCCAGGACCCAAAGTGATAAGCCATACAGCCAAACCAAGTAAACCTACCCAAAAGAGCAGAGTCATCAACTGACTTGCAAGGCATCCTGGCACAGACAGAAGTGCCCAAGCACAACATTGCTACCGAGACCTAAAGCAATCCATAGATGTATAAGCAGAGGACCATCAGCCAGGAAGCAAAAGAAAAAAATTCTCTTTCCTATTTGGCGCCTATGCAACAGCTACTTGGAATAGTGCTAAAATTCATGAGTGATGATTTAAAACACTAGAGATTCAGAAAGAAGCCACAGACATTATAAGGTCAGAATAATACATTACTTTGAGTGAGATTTTAAGAGCTCAAACAATTTAATCAGAGAGAGAAAGCTGGAGGATTATATCTAAAAGCTACCCATTTAAGGAACAGACATTTCAGAAAAACCTCTGACCTGCAGGTGGAGAAGATACTGCACATAACTAGAAATAGAAATGGCAAAAGTTTGGGACAGAACTGTGGGTGGACAAAATTAATAAGGAAATTATTTTTTCTAAAAAACTCTGAAAGTTAAGGTGATTTTTGGAACAGATTTTTATTTCAGATTGGAATAATTTCTAAAGCTTACAATATAGCTGAACAACAACTGCTAGACTTGAAATAAGAAAGCCTGCACAGGGTGAACATAATGACTCCCTGGGTCTTAAGATAAAGGTCAGAAAGGTTCAATACCTACATAAACCATTTTTTTCTAACAAGCACTAATACAATGGTGTCATTGTTCAAAACCGAGTATGCTGCTTTCCACAACAGTCAAAATCTGCATTCAGTTTAAAAATAAAAAACATAGTAAAGTGATAAATGACAAAAAGGCAAAGCAATCATTCTTTGGCTTTATTGTTAATGATCAGATGATAGTCATGGTTAGTTATGTGTCAATTCACTTCTGTTCCATTCAATACAGAGAGAAATCAGGACAAATTTCAGCAACAACTGCCAAGCCAAAGACCACTAAGGTAAAAAGCTTTTAAAACACTCCACCCTGAAATCAAAGTTGCCTTTGCCTCTTGCTGGACACAAAGGAAGGAAGAAAAAAAGAAAATATTAATTCCACTTGCACCAAGCAATAGTAGTGCTTTTTAGATGTCAAAACAATTTCAAAAACCTTCCAGGAGGCAAAACCTGTAAGCCCAAAAAACTATTGGTACCTCTACATTTTGCTCAATGGCTTCTACAATGGCAATACAAATTCAAAGTACTAAGTGTTAATTTTATGCAGGAGACAACTGGAAAAAGGAGTAAAAAGAACAGAACTCAATCACTGCTATTGTAAAACAAGCTATATCATCACTATAAAATTAGTAACAGCTCAGAAAGGCAACATAACTTTCTTATAAAAATGAAATAGTGTGCAATTCAACTGACCTCTGCCATCATGCCTTTTTGAGGCCACTATGTCAAAAGTAAAGAGAAACTAGATATATTTCCAGGAAACTGTGACAGGTAATGATGTGCTTCCTATGCCTATATTTGATATATTAAAAACATAAAATTACATCAAGATGCAGGGATGGGTTTTTTCCTATTATTTATCTGTTGGAAAAAAAACCCTAAAATTTAAGTAAAGAAACAGCATCTGGATTTACTGCATCTCAGTTCAGTCATTCCCAGTGCCACGGGAGCTTTAACTCTCCCTTTAGAGGTAATTTTAGGTTTTTGGAGGGTCATTCAATTCACTCTCTCTGAAAGCTTAGTTCTAAAGACTGTAAACAAACCTTTAAAAAATTAAACAGGGTACTTAGCAGGTCCCAGAACATTCACATGATAGGCTTGCTAAAATGTCCACTACAAAGTCACCTGAAGCTCTAAGGCACTGACTTTCTACATGTTTTTAGATGTTAACTAAGGAAGCCAAAGCAAGCATAGCATTAACATCGACCCCACAAAGTTGTGCTAGTCTAACCCAGAATGAGCTTGACTCTGAACAATGTAAAAAACGAAACAAAACAAAAACACACGAGGAAAAAGGATGGGAAGAGCCCTGTTGATCTAGCCCAGGTGCCTATCACTTGGCCATCAGATGACCTCCCTCCAGATCCCACTGTGACAGATGGGACAGCCAGCTGCTTAAATCCGCCACCACAAAATCTCAGCAGGTTACCATCCCATTGATTTATAAACTAAGCAGCTGAATCCAAAAGGGATGTTTACTTGCAGCATCTAAAGAAAAGATTCCTGTTACTAAAGCCTTCCTTCTGCTGCATAAGGTGGTACCCACACCTTTCTTAGGCATATCTAAGGCTTGTGTTAACCATCTCTCTCAGTAACACACAGCTTGCTTCAAGTACTCTGTCATGGTAAACATAGACCAACACAGTAAATTTCTAATCAAGAGAGCTTTCTCAAGCTGCAGTTAACACTGCAGTGGGAGAAAAACCCTGCCCTATTATCTTAAGGACAGCATTAAAAGAATTTATTTTTTTTTCTGAGACTAAATAAAATATCCACCAGAATGCTTATACGTAAATTTTGGGGGGGGGGGGGGGGAAACAACCCAACAACAAAAAACCCGAAAAACACCAGAAACATACAATTAAGGTAATCTAAACACTGGTTGCTGGTGGGGTTTCATAAGCAGTCTCATGCTGGTTAACAAGTTATTTTTAGGAGGCACTCTTTCTGTTCTCCTCCCTCCCCACCCACCTCACACACACAGAGGCAGACAAATCCACCACACGAAAGTTACTTAGCTATATAAATCAACTTTAAATTTAGGTAAGATGATTTCACAGATTAGGAAGCAAGTACCAAAGCGATCATAACAGCATTTGTTTTTATAATCTCAGGTCAGGTCATTCCTGCCCCAAAGAGCTTACAGATTAAACATAGCACAGTAGACAAGGACAGAGAGAGGGAGTGAGCAAATACAGAATGACAACGTTTTTTAACATGGGACTGTGGCCTCAACAGCATCCCCCTTTGCTATATAGCTCCGAGTTCATTGGTAGCTGAGAAATTCAGCCTATACGGTACTAGGATTTCTTATCTGAAGTTTCCCTTAGTTGTTCCTCCCTCTTACATCATCAGGGAACATGATTTAGCAAACATTTGCCAAAGACAACTATAGCAGTTCAGCTGACCCGTAATAACTTATAAGACCCCTGTAACTGAGCCCTGACAGGGCACCAGAGAACCCCAAGTTACAAACAGATCGTATTTATCCACTTGTTCGTGCCATTCAACCGTTGACCCTCAGCGAGTCTATCAGCGTCTTCTAGCAAGGCTGATAGACTGAATCCATCATTCGGCACCTACTCACATGCCTACTTTAAGAGCACTGTCATAGACTCCAAAGCTCCTTCCCCTTGAAGGCTAACAAATGATAAACAGCACATTTGGGGAATTCCTAGACGGCCTACAATTTTCCCATCAAAATATCTGGTATGACCTGTAAACCGTACTCTAAGTAGTTTTTTGTAAACTGCTTAAGTAGCAGAGTGTCTGCTTGCTGGAGGCCTCCCTGGCGCAGTTTTAACTGCATTTGCTATTGTTTTTTTAATCCAGTTAAACGTACTTATCTCACCTACCAAGTGCATCCCTGATCCCCAAGAACAGAACCGTTAAGCAAAACCCACAGAACAGCCACCTGCAGTAGCTGCAAGCTGCCAAGACCCTCCCTACTACACACTTGCATGAATTAAGAACATCCTAATATATCTTAGAGGGAGTCTCTATTCTTCTGCTAGCGTTTAAACAAGAAATCTTTCAATCGCGTTTGTTACAGCAGGGCTTAAGTGTGAATAAGACCCCACTGTGCTAGGCACAGCACCGGGAATAAGAGAGGGCTCCTGCCCCGGCACGCCTGCAGCCCAGCCTAAAGAGCAGACAGACAGACAGACCTAGGCTGAGACAGCACAGCCCACAGAGGAAACGGTATAATGGCCAGTTGTTTCAGGCAACTGCCACAGTTATTTGAGAAGGAAGGAAGGAATGAAGAAAAGACCTAAAAGGAAACAGGCTAAAAAAAGAAGGAAAAAAGTGAAGGTAAGGAACAGCAAAGAAACAGGGGAAAAAACCAAAATATCCCAAACCCAAAAAAACTCAAGAACAACATCAGAACCACACTAAAAAAGAGAAAAAGCAGAAAGAAGCAGCAGCAAGAGCAGAGATTCAAGGAGAGAAGATAATTTGGAGCAGGACTATTATCAGATTAACACTGGACAGAGAGATCCTCCAAACAAAGCACTTGCCATCACCACCACTGCAGGCAGCCCGGGCCACCAGAGCCTCCGGCCAGTTTGCTGTGGCCTCTGCAACCCTGGCCAGATTGTGGAGCTGTAGCGGGAGGAGCAGGGCACAAAGCATGTAGCTCCAAATCTGCTAGAGTCTCCTCAGCAGGGTCCCTTTTATTACATCACTGCAGTTATCCGCCACAGCATCCAATCTTTATTGCCATGCTGCATCCTCAAACTTCAACTTTTTTGCCTAAAGTAAGATTGACTTCTATATTTATCAACAACATAGGCCACCTTAAAAACCCAGAAGCAATGAAGAGTAACACCTTCTTGAACCTGTGGAGGTTCAAGTTCAATTCACTCTAGAAGTACAGAGGACCAAGCTGTCCCCCCCAGGCCAGAGCCCTGGGTTCCATACATTTTCTCCTCTCCAGGATGTCAGAGGACTCTACTTCTTGCTTTGCAGCTTCTCCCTTCTGCCAAGTACCCCACAATTAGTTTCAGCCCCAATAGGACTTGATATGTTTTCTTACTCTCCAACTTTACTGAAAACTGGACAGGAACACAGCATGTGCTAGTCCCTGGAAGACCAAGAAACAGCATCTCAGACCCAGAGTCAACCCAGAGAGTGAATTAGACTGCGGGTGACATCACAGTGAAGAAACAGGTTGTCTGGAATCTTGATACGGCAGCCAAAATCTAAAGAGAAAGACAGATGAAGCTAGTTATGAAGAGGCATTCATTTGATGCCTATCTGTTAATGCTGGAGGAGGAGTAAGAAAATTGCCAGCTGTTCAGAACCAACATCCACCTTGGGTGGGAAGTACAGTTGAAAAAGTCAAAAAGTAGAGTGAGTAGTAGCTAATCTGAATCCCTACACCGAACTGTGACCTGTAGTTAAAAGCTATTTTAAGAGTGAAAGGTGCACTGTGGCCAGTTCTGTAGAGAACAAAATCAAGTTGTGCTGCACTGTCCGGTTCACACTGCAGAACGCAGACCAGATCTAAGAGACTACGTAGCCTCCACGTCCATCCCACGTTACTGCTTTAGGTTATGCCACAGAACTCCACAGAAATGGCACATGTCAGTTTAGGTTAAACGTGGTTTTGAATTCAAGGAGAGCATTATCTCAATTAACATTGAGAAACTGCAGGCATGCCATCAATGTAATGTAGATATTGTCCACAGCAGAAACAGCTCACTTGGTGAAGCTCTTATTACAGATGAGGCAGAATTTTAGGAGCTAGATGCATAAGCTTTTCATCATTGGCAAGTCTTGATTTCCCCCCCCGTTTTTAAGTAATAAAAATAGTAGGACAAGAGAGCAAGAGAATTAAGTGTTGGACATCTCTGAAACTATTTAAGGCAACCAGAGAAACTACAGCTCATTTTCACATTATACATAATTTGATTAAAGTGGGGGCTACTGCCAAATGGGATGGTTGCATTTCTCACCTTCACGCTCCTGCCATGGCAAATCTGGCAATCCTGCAGCCTGAAGATGAGTCAGTTTAGCTTACTGATCTGACAAACTAATCCATCTCCAAAATAAAACAAGCCTCAAATCAGCAAAGTTGAACCGACTCATCTTGAGGACAGGCAGTTTTTAAATCTGACAAGGCAAAGAACAGAGAACAAGACTGTTCCTTACTGCCTATAATCCCAGATAAGCCACGCTAAGTGTGCATATAAAACCACACTCTTTGACTCAACGCCACGGCGAAGCTGCACCCTGCAAAGGAGGCTGCCTTCAGAAGGGCAGTGCTGGCCCTCCCATCCCTCCTTGTGCCCTGACACAGCTTTGTGCTGGTACAAGGTATCAAGTAGCTGCTATCAGTGAGTGAGCTGGATCAGAACTGCTTCTGGAAGGAACAAAACTCCCTGCCCCGCTTCACCCTGCCGCAATGCCACCACTCGGGCAGGCAGAGGAAGGAGATGGAAGCAGGCGGTAAGGCCAGAGCCATTCCTAGTGATGAGAGCCCGTGTCAAGGGCTGGCTGAAGTAGTCAAACCGCAGGCTTGGGCGAACCAAAGTGATAGCACCTGGGTACCACATCCACTACCTTTCTCAAAGCAAAACACAAGCTCAGACTGTCGAACAACTGCATAATACTTCAACTATGGTTAAAAAAAAAGTTACATCACACCAGTACAGCTATTATTCTAGACAGTAACTATCCTGCCTCAAAATGCATACTTTAGCTAATAGAAAGTATTATTTTCTCCTAAGGCTTCTTAAACCTATTAATAAGTTTATTTTTCTTCTCTCAGAAACAATACACCTACTTCCCCCAGTGAAGGGACAATAATGCAATTAAAACTACAGAAGATGTTTCCAAATATTTTATTGCACTATACAGATTTTACTAAAACGAAATCCTAAACAATGGGAATCTGTTTTCTCCACACAGAAAAACATGAACAAAAGGAATATTTCTCCTTGTAAGAATGAGCCCAGACATCTGGGGATTCGATTCCCTTCTGCCAAGCACATGAGCAGACTGAGGCTTTCAGGGACAATCTCTACACATATAGCTGAAATTCTCAAAACTGTTCCTGTAATTGTTTGTTAAGGAAGACTGCTGAAGCTTGAAATCCTAAAATAGAGACAGGTACCTGGAAACAGGGAGAGGAGAGCAGCACTGTTTTAGCAAACTTTCCTCTCAATTATGCAGGCAAGAAGAAAAGTAACTAGCAAAAATAGACCTTTAAGCCCAGATTCTGTCAGTTTCCGTGCCAGACAAAAAAAGTATCACTTTTGAAAATATGACAAAGCAGAAAATAAGTGATACTAAGCAGAAGATAAACCTAAAAACTCGTAAGAGCAAATTTTGAGAAATTTTATTTTTTTATATATATATATGCATATATCTGCAAAAATTGCACACTTATCCAGAAGTGGAGGTTTTCAAGGGCTGCTGTTCCAAATCTGCATAGGTTTTGAAAGCACCTGAGCAAGATTTCTTACTTAGAAGCTTGACTGTCTTTGAGTAGAGAAAAAACAGATTTTGAGTCTCAACAGTGCTAGCTCTTCCTTCTCTTCTTACATATGCCCCTCATCCTAGGAATCTCAAGCAAGATAAACCAGGCATTATGAAGCCAAGCCTGTGGGTACACACAAAAGATTTCCATTCCTATGAGATAATGGAGCCTATTGCTTCTCTACTGCTGCTAGGACTAGAGAACAACAGTAATACTTTATCTTGGTCCAAGCAAGGAGGCTACTTTCAATGAAACACCTACTTCAAAGGAGAGTAAAGACAAGAGGAGCAGTCTAATGTTCTTCTACAGACAAGGGTTTATTTACCTAGCTCAGAAGACAGTAACTAAAAAGCACTTTGAAGAATACAATTCCTCTATTAGAAAGGTTCAGACAGAGGAGAGATACTCAAATATGATACTGATCAAGACACAGGAAGCACATAAGAGACAAAGCACAGCTTCATCTGTCCCATTTTCCCATCTCTTACAGCAGCAAACAGTAAGTGTTTAAGGACGAGTATAAAACAGGGCAAGCCTGCAGGGACGGCTACCCCAGTACACTCTCCCAGCCCCCAGCTACAAGTGGTTTGGGAACTTCCCAAGCCAGAGGCAGTATCTCTGGATTTTTCTTTCTGACTTTGCAAACCCAGCCCAAGATCTGAAGATACTACATGCAATAAGCCAACCAACCATTTCTGAACAGGCATAAAGAGAAGTGACATCTCTAAAGCATATCAGTGTCAGGACTACCTAGTAGAAAGCTGAAGTTTTATCTCAATATCTCCAGTAGCAAGTAGTGACAATTCTGTTCAAAGTCCAGGATGGCTCAGGCATGTGTATACGAGGCAGCATCCAGACAATTTTTACTACACAGGATTAGTCTTCATCTTGTTCAGAAGTTCGTCTTTCATCCTGGGATTGGGCAGAAACAATATAATGTAAAACTGAATGATGTCTTTAAACAGACTAAATAAAGCAAGATCAGAAACACTTGGCATAAGTTTGGGAACAGGAGAAAATCACTGTAAAGTAAGATAAAGATCAAGTAATGTTGACTTAGAGTTGGAAAGAAAGTGATTCTCGCTAAAGCAACATTGGAAATAAATGTATAGAATATGCTTGAATGCTTGCATTTTGGCTAAGACAGGAAATAAAGTCTTAAATAGAAGTTGTTTTCCACAGTAGCAGCCACTCACCCACAAACCCAAGTGAAATTATATTAAGACATTACAGCCTGGCACTATAGCAGAGATAATGAATGCATAAATAAAACTTATCACAGAAGGATTTCGGCAAAGGCAAGATGAGAATCATCATCTTAAAAAGCTATGGTGAAAACCAACAAAAGCAGAAAAAATTGCTTATCTTTCAGTTTAGATAAAGTTTTACAAAATACACTTTTTTCTTCCTTTAGTAAAAACATTCTTCTGAATAAACATGTTTTTCTAACAATCAGATCAGTAATTGTCCCTTATCTGCCAAAAAATGAATCCAGGATTCTGTTTTCCTTTACACTTGCATATAAGAAAATTTCTAATATTTCACTTTAATCCTTGATAAATGAAACAGCACTATAATTCAGTATGTGATTCAGGAGAAACAGCTCTTTTTCCAGTATTTTCTTTGAAACGGTGACATGTAATTGAGTTGGTACACAATTTTGGAATTAGTGATTTATTTTTTTTTTTCAAAAGACTTATTTCCTCTGTAAGATGACCTGAAAATACAATATTACTTTTTAATCCAATTATTGCCCCTTTCAGTTTGTCAAATCTGAAGAGTCTGACAGCTGATATGGCAGATATGAAGTACTGAGAGTAATGCACGCTGCCTGCATCACAAATGAAGGAACAAAGAAAAACCTTTAGATATTTTTATATACATATTGCTCGCCATCAGAGGTGGTTAATGCATAGGTTCATCAAAATTAGATGTCTGGGAAATACTCAAACTCGCCCCCTTTCCAACACCAAAAATTATGACAAAGACAAGTCTTTTAGTTTAATGATTGATCCCCATCTATCCCAATGATGGATCTTCATCTACCTTTACTCTTAGCTCATTTGCCAAGGCAGCAGAACGAATTCCTCATAAAGTTAGATTCAGATGAAAAAATGGACGGGAGGCATCACACTTGCACAGGATGAATACAGATTGGTTTCCTCCATAATTCCAAGTACTTCAGCACTAGAACATCCCTTGCAAGTATGTAGTCACGTGCTGGTTCAATGTATTTCAGTTTTACAAGCACACATTCTTTTACTTTCCATTATTTCAGTTGTAGCATCAAAAGGGACAACCTGAATGTAACATAAAGGTTATTTCAAGCAGAAAAGCAATTGGCTATCTTCCATACTTCCTAACAGGATTCAATAATGACTTACTGTCACCAACACAAGTCTTTCCAGATCAAAGCAATGCTACAGGAGTTCAATATTCTATTACTATATCCTGGGGCCACAAGTCAACATTTACTGCATATTACATATATGCACTTTAACAATGACTCTGCACCAAAAAAGGTAGCAGTGAGCTTCATGCAAGTAACGTCACAATCATCGTAGTAGCCACAACTGCAAAGCATTTTTGTATGAAAAATATGGCTAGGACTCCTAACACTGGTTTTACATACAATTGATTGTGTAGCTGCACGCTGCTTTTGTCTGGTAGCTAAGTCAGATTAAGAAGTCTCCGTGGCAGCTTATTCCTCTCCCTACTTCCATAATTCATCACACATTAAATCATGCTGATGAAACTGTTTGTGTGGCTATGATATAAACATCAATGAAGTAATCTGGAAAGGAAACCAAGCTATGTTTTTTACTAAAAAACATACACTTGCAAGTCTGGATCATCTCACTGATTGGGTTCACAGCACGGCTGTGGAAGAGACTAGTGTGGGGGACTGAACAGGTCAGGGTCAGGCAGGAAAATGAAACCAGACTTCCCACTAGGAAAACTAATGTAAATCTGTACTCAAAAAAAAAAAAAAAAAAAAAAAAAAAAAGAAAAAGCAGCAAGGGGTAAAAGGTTTGTTAGCCTTAATACAGATAACTGCCACTATCAGAACAGACTTACCTTTAATCCAAGAGCTAGAAGTAGATCAGTGTTTGCTTTTTTTTTTTTTAAACATTTATGCAGTATTAACTTAATAGAACTGTAAGCCATATACACATTTACATGAAGCCATGTGCCCAATTTGGGTCTAATATGCCACATAACAGTACAGATAAAGTCTGCAGGACTGCTATTGAGTTTTCACTTCACACTATCCAAACCTGTGCTTTTGGGCATACCAGGTCAGGAGAGGAAACTTCTCATTACTTGTAGGTTTCTTTCAAGTTCTTTGATAATTGGCCTAGTGGAGTCTCCAAAAAAAAAAGACTCCAGTGGGAATCTTAAGAGCTACAGACTGGTAAATATGATCTCCATTCATGGCAAGGTTGCAGATATAAGGGCATAGCAAAAAACCTGCTGGGCTAAGTTGAATATGGCTTTCGCAAAGAGAAACCCTGCTGGCACTCTAAGCAAACAGGTAAAAGGGATCCAACGAAAACACATACTTGGACTTTCAAAAAGCCCAGGCTGCTTCTTTAACAGCCTATGGCAAGAAGTCAAGTTGCCTGGTTATAGAGGAAAGGTCCATTTATGGGCAGAAAGCTGGCTAAAGACTAGGAAGCAATGGTAAGACTTAATACTCAACTTTCCGCTATGGAGAAGAGCCAGTAGTGGAGCGGACCTGGCAGCATTGCTAGGACTCATTCTATTCAACATCTTCAGTGACCTGGATAGAAGGGCACAGTGAAATTCTCCAAGTCTGTAGACAAAGCTAAGCTTTTTCAGGTCAGCCAGCTGCAATGGCAATGACTATGAACTCTGGAAGGACCTCACTAAACTGAATAAGCAAAGTGTGGTAGATGAGCTTCAATGCAGGCAGAGCTAAGACAATACCTATGAGAAAAAAAAAAAATTAAGTTGTCTTTCCATGCTGAAATTATTGCTGGAGTTCACAATTCAAAAAAGTAATCTTGGAGTCATCGTTGACAGTCCTCTGAAATTACTGGCTCAGTGTGCAACATCCACTGAAAATGTCACCTAGATAAGGACAACTAAGGGATTAAAGAGACAGTGCAGCTGCCCCAGGAGAAGGGACTGAAGAGGCTGGGGGTCTTCAATTTGGATGCAAGATGATGAGGGGTGGATGGGTGCAATATATTCAAAGCTTACAAAAACCTGGTGGCAGTAGGTAAGATCAACATTGCTAGCAAGGAACTTTGGGAATCTGTTACCTCAGGATTGTGAGCAGATACTAAAGGGAACAGACAAGGATGTAGCCTCTAATGCTGCCAGTCTGATGCCTGGATGCTAGAACAGTAAGAGGACAGCAAGTCACAGACTGGCCATGCTCAAATATTCCCCCTAAATAGCAATGTTACTGCCACTGTTGAAGACCACGTATCTACTGACCTGATCCAGTATGGTATTTCTTACCTTCTATATCAAAACCAGAGAGGAAAATGTTAATGTGAAATATTTCAAACTGACTTAATACCAGGAAAACTTCTTAAAATACAATTTAATCATCTAATTTCTATTACAATCTTACAAGGAGACCCACTTTGGAGAAGAAAAGTACAGATGCTAAGTTAGATGTGGCGAAGAACTTGGCTTTTGGGATGGAGGAGAATGAACAGGAAGACGACAAGCTTAGCTATCTCAATTATACATTACTCGTGCACGTTTAGTCAGGAAGAGCTTGCTTCCAAAACAGCTACACACCTCTGTGCCACAGGCTCCATCTCTGAAAGCTTCGCTGTCAGCAAAGGCAGCCCAGGTTAGAAGTGGGCTGCCTGCCCCCGGCTGCGTGACCAACTGTAGTTACAGTTCCTTGATGTCATCTCAAGGGAATTCCACCTGGAGTAAAACACACCTTTAAAAGGCAACATGTATTTTGCCATGAAGGCGCATCCTCTCCAGGCAAATCTTAAATTAGGAGGGACAGAAAAACAACTGAGTCACTACCCAGTATCTCAGCCACAAAAGTTTCTTCAAAAGAGACAAGGCCATGTTAAGCATTTGTACATGGCGGGTTTTAAATATCAGCAAATAGAGCAGTTGCACTGGTATTCCTCTCTGCCTTAGAAATGCCACAGAAGCAGGTAAGCCGTAAGGCTCTCACATCCTAACTTCTGCTGCTGAACAGGTCCACAGCCTGCTCTTCTGACCCAAACCTCTTGAGTACTTAAGATGCAGGTGGCTTATTTCCTTCCTCTGTTTTCCTCAAAGCAGTCACCTGCTCTGCTTCACTGCTTTCTACTCCTACCACAGGGGATGGCAGAAGAGAAGCAGGCAGAGACAGGCTCTGAAAGCACTAGAACTGAGACAATCCCTGGAGAAATATCTTAAGGTCATGAGAGATGTGCTTTATTATTGGGACCTCCACAGCTGGGCACAGTCATCTCCTCCTTGGGCTAAGCTTGGAGGCAGCAGGGGGATGTGTCTCAGTACAGGACCTGGGGAATATAACTTAATATTGCATTGGTCTCTTGCTCCTTACACAATGGCCTGGCAACAGCTTTCGATACTACGTGAGGTTGTGATGGACAATTTGTAAGACAGGCCTAGAGCACACAACCTCTTCTTACCTTGAGACAGGAGCTGCATAGAATAAAACACTTTTATCCAGTGCTCAGAGTCTGAATCACAGTTGAGGCAAAATGGTTCAGGAGCGCTGGACTGAGCTGAAACCTGGCAACACAAACAGACCCTAAACTGGTATCTGCTCCAAATCAGACATGCTGGACATGAAAATAGTGGTGCATGCAGGACCACGGGATCCAGTGCAATTCTTGCCTTGGGTCGGCACTCCAAGACCCACTGCAGATGGGGCTCAACAACACCTTCCAGGGCCCTGGGAGGCTGTAGGGAGACCAAACCAGCCACCAGCAGAACCTGCTGCAAGACCATGCTCTCTCTCCCTCCATTTGCAGGCTGTGAGGAACCAGCATCCATGGCAACAATAGAGGAACTTTAAGAAAAATGATTTGGGGCTTTTCCATGTCTTCAGATCCCGAGTGAAAGAAAACAATCCATTTAAGCATCAACAAAGAGAAGAATGCAGCCTGAAGCACTATAACCACAAAGAACCACCTGAAGCATACTTACACGCAATGGTTCTTGATCAATCATGTATACAGCATCGTGAATACCGTAAGCGCTACAAAAGTATTAAAAAGACCATTGGCTTCATCCCCACTTAAACACTTGTCATTTTAAGCTTGCACACAGCTGGCAACAAGCAGGTATAAAAGCAACAATTTAAATTTGTTAGTAAAACAAAACTTAATTTAGGAGTTTGGGGTTTTTTTTAATTATTAGTCAGTTCCTGCCCATGTATTTAAACTAAGGTATGTTAAAAGTCAACACTTCTCAAACTTCATATAACTAAGACAAATATACCTTTCAATGTCTTTGCTCAGCTTGTACTTGGGTTGGAAAAAAGAAAACACCAAACCAAAACAAAAAAACGTGAAGCTGACCCTATAAAAGAAAAATCATAAATGACACTCCACTAAAATTAAGATACAAAAGTGATACCACTTAGTGTTTGTTATGTCTCAACACCCTGTTGCAAAATTTAGATTTAAAACTTGGCGGAATATTTCAAATCAATGTATAAAAAGAATTTCAGCTATGTTAAAGAGTCTCAAGGACACAGCCTTCCCAACTCCCTCACAAGGATGTGGATGGAATCACCATGTTGCAGAAAACAACAGTGAGAAGGATACACTGTTCAAAGTCCAATCTGAAGTCGTTAAATGCACACAATTTAACTCTGTATCACCAACCACAGTAAAAGCACCATGAAAAAATTATGCATTTTTGTTTGCTCTACAAGTTATGCAGTTCTTCAGATTCACGGGCTGTTAAAACCTCAACACGTTGGTGGACGAGTATTGAGAACAATGTTAAGACTGTTTTTTGCAGCATATCCTAGTCTTTTTAAGTATGTAACTCGGTATTACATTAGCACAAAATTTTCCATATACTAACACTAAATGCTGACCTGTTAATGCTTTACTGCACCTGCTGCATATTTTTGTTCTTAAAATGTAATCAGTTTCCTGAAAATAATGTTTACAATATCACAATACTAAAGTCACTGAACCCTTTCCCAGAGGCCACCTACGTCTTATGCTTGCATGACTTCAGCTCATTTATGTCAGTTTACTTATGCCTGACCATATATCCTTTACCAGTTTAACAGCATAACTTTTCTAATTACCTCCAACACTTAAATCAGTACTTTTTCTAATAAATTGAGATGAGGTATCAAAAATATTACAACTCCAAATGAAACAGTAGTTTGTTCTATGACACGAGGCATCAGTCTTCCAGTTACTTGCCAGTGAACACAAAGCAGCAAGATAATCTATTTCAGCAGTATTTTTATCTTCATGTATTCAACTGGAGGAAATGGGAAGGAAAGGTTTCCGTGGTTCTTTTAGTTGTGTGGCAATCTATCTATAGAGTCCTTATTTTTGTAGAGTTTACTGTATTGTTTGGGGAACTTTTGGAGCATGTGATTTGGGGGATTTTCCAAACAGAAATCAAAGCAACAGAAATAGAAAGGAAAACGCTAAGAATTATTTACCATTGTATTGGGCAGAGACAACAGAACAGCAGAGAAGTCCAGGAAGTAACACGAACACCAAGTTTCTGTCAATTAACTAACACAACTAAGGAAAAAAAAAAAAGGTAATAAAATCCCTCAAAGTTAAAAAGGCCGATGTTTATTACTACTAACTTGAATAGGTAGTATTCTTTTTATAGAGTCTGGAGGCACTTGATCATACAATAAACTCAGCTCTCCTTAAAAGCAACCCACATTTCTCATCTTATGGTTAAGCAGGAACCCTGGGGAGTATGAAGAAGCATAACCCTAAAGACAAAAGCTTCTTTCTCCCACCTCAAGCTAGGAGAGTGTCATAATTCTGGGCAGCACTGTTTGTGAGCAGTTGACAATTACAGAATTAGGTATGAAAGGCAGTTTTTGTTTGGTTTAATGCAAAATATAGCCAACTAGAGCTCAGCACATTTTGCTTTACCCAGAGGGCAGGCAGAAATTCAGGTTGTTATAAGACTGCACTACAGTCGCTTCACTAATCTGGTGGAATCGCTGAACTTAAACCAAAATTGGTTTTTCAAACACATTTGCACAGCGTTCCAGATCAGTTACTTCCATCTGCAAGAACCTTATTTTACCTAGTTTCATTATATCTCCTCCTAATTTGTATTCCCGTATCTTTTTGCTGTTTACCCACATTGCCCCTTCAGATTTATTTTGCTCCTGTTGGTTCTTCTCCTGTCCTGTTTCTTCCTTGTCCATGACCCAGAATTACAGCAGGAACCTCTAGTTTGCCTCCCTCAATTCCGTCAAATGGGTGGCATCTCTCTCCTCATACCCAATATCTATTCAAACCTGTCTCAAGAGGTGAGTGACGAAGTCATTGGCATTACCTCAGCCATCCTTGCAGCTATACAGCTTCTTTGCTATTAAAAGCAAAGCTGAATTTGTGTACAAATCATCACTGTCCAGATCATATGCACAACCAAATACTGGTCTATGTAGTGATTATCCAGCAGCTGGAAAAGAACGGATCACAACTCATACTCTCGTAGGTCTGCAAACAGCATGATCCTTTTCCTAGAAGAGTTGTTGAACATCTACTGAACACCTAAATTTTCAGCTTTACTGAATACTAATCAAGCAATCACAAATAGCCTGTGGTGTGGGGACACCAATTACTCATTTTAGGCTTTAAATTCTCCCAGAATTTAAATTCACCCCACCTAAAGGCTGGGTTAAGGAAAATCAGTTCCCAAACTGCAGAGCACGCAGAAGAAAAATGAAAGGGTGGCTAAAGAGGTTCCAAGCACCAGCTAGCAAGCCAGAAGCTGCTTTCATAAAGCTAATTATTAACCTGCCATTACATTAAAATCCAAGACAACTTGCTAAAAGGAGCTGGACTCAATTTTAACCTCTGGCTACCTTTTAAAAGGTGCTTCCAACCGCCGAAGGCGAACAACCTGACAGCCAAAAACCTATTTATACTGTCAAGATTGGTGTCCTTCAGGTTGCTGGTATCTCCAGGTACATCACCCACTGTGTCACTTTGGTATTTACACGTGTTTACTGCTCAAGAGAATGCCTTTTTTTTTGCAACATATTCTTCCTTCAGAGGTTGAGCAAGTGCTTGTAAAGTTGCCAGAACCCATAAGACACTCAAAAGCTCCTAATCCAAGTTTATGGAAGCAATTATAACAGCTTTCAAATGTCGTTTTGATTGCCTTCAGCATATATGCTTTTTGAAAGGACAGACTGGATAGGAAGCATTGAGTAAACTGGATTTCTCTCCATAAGAAGCAGACTGAAAGCAACTGAAAACATTTCTTATTCTTGTATTGCATAACACATTATCTCCTCCCAAAAGGGATACTGAATTCTAAAACTATTTACCTAAAGTACCTCTGCATTCATACACACTTCACTTTGTCCTGTAATCCACATGGAGGTTTAAAACATCTTTATAATACAGATGAGGCTTTAGAAAAGGACAGGCTCAAACACCACACTGGCATATCACAACTGCAGATCTCCTTTCCACTCATCACACATTCAACATTATGTAAAATATACCAATGTGCATTTTACACACCTAAGAATATCAGGAGAATATATTTAAAAAGCTTTTTAAAACTGTCTGGGTGGAAGTAGAAACTAGCACAGTGTGAGGGGAGAGCTCGGACCTGTGCCCAAGCAGTGCAGAGCCCTCAGTCAAATCAACAGCTTTCATGCTGGAAGCTTTATGTAGACAGCATCAAGAAACTGCTATGGAACTGTATCACCCTGCATTGACAAACTCTCTGCTCTCTGGCTACTCCCATGGAACAAACGCTGCTACTTACAGAAAAACACTTAACTTCTCATGCTTGCCTCTAAACTGAGACAGCTTTGCACTTCTAATTGGATTCCCACATCTCCAAATGCCAATTTGGAACAGAGAAGCTGTTTACTTCAGTGATGGCAAACAGCAGAACTTATTGTGCATAATTTTTTGAACTGCTTGTTTAATTTCAGAAATCAGCTTCTTTTGACTGATTTTTCCAAGCTGAGTGTAGTTACAAGAAACACAAGAACGCTACTAGCATAGGCTGAAGAATATGAGCTTTAAGAAGAGGTAGTCTTCCCAATTCCTCCCTTTAGGTACAAGTTTCAGCAGATGAAGCAAACCCCTCATCCACATGCAATTACTCTAAATGCTAACTTACAACTGATCTCCACTAGGCTAGATATCCACCTTGCAAAGGAAAAGCTGAAAACCTAAGCAGAAAACCCACTTCCTCCACAAAAATGACTCCCAAAAATTATTTGCACTGTTATATAAAGAATTAACTTAATATTGCTGCACCAAAAGTCTACCTAATTTTAAACCGCTGTTAATTTCACCTCTAGTCACAAGTATACACAAAATATGAACAACATTTTTTTCATGCCGTGTATACAGACAGCAGTATCTGACTAGACATCATGTCTGTATTTAAGACAATCCCTAAATACAAAACCCAAGCAGAAGTTTCTACACTCAACAAGTCAATTGGTATACCAGAATAGCTCTTCCTCCAAGAAAACTCCAGGTACAAGTAATCAGCTGCCAAGTACAGTTCCCCACATACCAGAGCTTGTCTGAAGCTTGTTTACCTATTCCATTATCTTAAAAAGCAACGGTGAGGCCAAAGATCATTAGGTACTGCCAGTATTTCTTTAGCAAGTACACACATCTTCTATCCCCCTCCTTTCCTTACACTTGACACAATCTGCAATTCAAGCGTAGGCTTCATAGGTACCAGAGACAAGCACCTCACCCTTTACGGCTTTTTGTTTGTCTGTTTGTGGAGAAGGGAAGGTAAGCGCATATTAAAAAAAAAAGTCATTAACTGAATGAAGTTGAAACCTTGCTGTTTTCAAGTCATAATTATACACTTTCAAAAAAACCCCCCAACATTCTTTGCTGTCTCAGGTTTTTTAAATTAACTATCAGTAGGAATCCAGTAGTGAAAAACTGTTTCAGCAGTGTTTCCAGCCATTGCCACGATAAGCCTTAGTTCTAAGCACAGAAAGTTTCGTCTTCCTCTCTCCACCTTATGAGGTCAGTCATCTGCACGCAGACCTGTGTCTGAAAAATCTGACTGCAGGTCTCCATCTACGGAAGGAAACTGCTACTCAAGGAAGGATGTCTGCCAGCCGTCCAGGACAAACACGAGAGTGCCTTTAGTCTATAACTATGTTGTTACGGGTGTGGTTAGACAAGGCTGCTAAGGTGACCTAATACTTATCGTTTTGCTGTCATCAAAAGGGACACTCCTTTCTGCCCCCCTCTTTTTCCCCCAGCCATGCAGTCCATCCCATCCCTTGTCATCATCGCTACCAAAATAAGCCAATTCAACTGGCTACCCTGGCAGAAAACTGTATACTCTCATATTGAGTTAACTTTCCGATGATTAGGCAAGTTCAATCAGCTCACTGGGTGGTCACGTAAGCTCCACTGAGACCACTCATAGGAAGTAGTACGAGTATGGCCAGTAGCGGAACTCCATTCTGACAGCAACAAGACAAATCTGCTGAACTAACAGCTAAATCAACTCCAAAGTTATGTTAAAAGAAATTATATTCAAGAGCATTGTCAAATTAGGTTACAACCTAGGACTTTCAAGCAAAAACTAAGGCCTTGCCAAACACATTTATATGAATACATGGACAGGCTATACGAAGGTGCAAATATAAATGTATCTCATGAATATGTGTCATTTACTTCAAGGAGTTCAAAAACATGTAAGGCCAATTCTTGACCTCGTTCATGTACAAGTTACTGCTACTATTTGTTGTTTGTGAAAAATCATTAAGCAGAAAACTGGGATGGTGATTCAACATCTGTCACAGAATTTCATTGATTTAGAAGACTAACTTTTAGGGGCAATCTCAAATAAGCCCTGACCTGAGTACTTCTGTTAGAAAAGTAATTTCTAGGCCTAAAATACACTGGAGGAGTGAACTCTATGAGTAGAAAAACATTAAGGTAATACAGTCTTCTAATTCCACTTATTTGGTCACCACTTTTCAAAAAAATGAAAGGCTGAGAAGAATAACCTGCTGGCTCTCTCCTGTCTTGTGAGCAAGGTGCTGACAGAGAGAAGCAGCTAGTTATTTTGTTATTGTAACTTATTTCGTTGTAATCCACCAATTCCTGTGGGATCTGGCTCATCAAAACTGACTTCATCAGAAGTTTCACATCAGGTGTTTTGCTACAGATATTGTGACCAAAATTCATTACGTCAAGTGATGAAAAACTGTCTTTATGTTAGGTGTTGAGTATGACTCATCCTCAGATCAGAACAGACACCATTTCTCATAATCTTGACTTGCAGTGGTAAACAAGTAGCGACAAAAAACAGAAGTTACAGCCGATGTATTGCAAAACAGGCTGCCCTGAAAGAATGGCATCCCACACACTTTACAAATGGAAAGAAGAAAGGAAACCTCATTTGTATCAACACAACCTGATGTGCAAGATGGCAAGTCAACAAGGGAAAGTCAAGTAGCCACAAAAGCAGATGATACCTGAAGAGTGATACTGAATAAGTAAGAGAGTGTTATCCACCCTGAGAGGGAAAAAAGAATGTGCTTTGTGGAAAGCAGGTAGATGATGATGAAAAAAACAGAGCGTAAATGTGCCAAAAAGGAAAAGTAAAATGAAAGGTTGGTTATGAAAGGAAAAGAAAAATAAAATGCCACATCCTTTACTAGAGTTTTAAAGTACATAAATGAAATAACGTCCAATCAAATGGTAAGAAAGGGTCATTTAGACAAGGAAATGGGTATCGTATGTGAAAATAGGAAGACAAAAAGTTCTGTAATCTCATTTTTCAGGGAGCGCTTTAATGACCTTTTTTGCATGCTTCAGTTCACAGCAATCACAATCCCAAAAAGTACCCTCCTGCTTCAAAAAGAAAAAAACCACCATGTTTGGCAAGATTGAAAACACAGAACAGATGAAAGGGACTGAGTAGCCAGGCTTTGGAGTTCAGATGCTTTCTATTGGCAAACCCGAGTAGGCAGGACCTTTGGCTTGAAAGGAAATCACCCAAACTTCTCAGAAATACACTCAAAAGATTTCTTCTCTTCCATAAACAGATTAAAAATAACAAATGTGGGAGAGAGGAGGGGAGGAGACCACAGACACAGAATATGAAGTAATTGTACTCAGCAGGGATTCAGGAGCAGGAGGAAGAGGATGTTTAGTCAGTACCTCCCAGAAGTACTGAGATGAAGCTGCCCTACCTCTTCCTACCTAAATTACTTCAAACTTGTATAAAACAATGCATATTGGGTTACAGTGCCTCAGTACTTAATTAAAAAGCCCAAACCTAAAAACTTACACTGTTCATGGTATTTATAAACTATTTGTCAGCTACATAATGACCTTCAGAAAAAGTAGATGGGTATATATTTTAAGCAACCCTTGGTGGCATTCCCTTGGCTGTACAGAGAAGGCCTATACAGTGATGCATGTCGCAACCAATACCTCTGCGGTCAAGGGGAGGGAGGAATCGAAGCACGGCCCCAGAAAGGAGTATAGCCTGGAAGGTATCAGCAGTGCTGCAGTCTCCTCTTCCTGTCTAGGTACCAGAGACCTCTTCCTGCTCCCCGCCCGCCCCGCCCCCCAACTTGCTACCACCAAAACTAGCCATATATATAATATATATATATATATATATATATATCTCTACACACACACACACACACACACACTTGTGATCCACTGCTATACTTCCCTTCCAAAGCCTTACAATGCAACAACCTCAGGTGGACTGTGACTCTCTCCCTCAGAACCTGGACACGCAAACAAGCCACTGTGTGGAAAATACATGATTGAACTTACCATAGAATAATTAAGTGCGCTACAACTTTCCACCTGAAGTCACCCCTGGGTAGTTTCATGGTAGTTTATCTTCCTTGTACAGGCTCTATCAGAAAGTAGTTTCACTCAGCTACCCTGCAATGATTGTTCATGTGCCCATACCCTTGGGTCCCTATTATTGTAGTACACAAGGGCTTCATAATCTGTAACTGCCCTCAGAATATCCGATAAGATAGGAAAAGGCCATTAATCACATTTTTGAGCTGGGGCACTGCACAAAGCAGTATTTACTGTTCAGTCAATGCTGCTGTCTGATGTAGGCAAAAACCCTACCATGGACACAATCACGAGGTTATAAAGTTCTTTTACATCGGTATAGCCATTTCCACATGGAATAAGAATTGCATGTGATGATGTAAGGTTTCTCTATACTGGCACAATCCAACCACACCAGAGCTTTCAACAGAATAAGCACTGCTTCTCAAAAAACTCAGAGCTAGCAGGATGGCAGGCAGGCAGACACGCAGCTTGCTCAGGGTTCTCAGGACAGCAGCAGCAGGAGGCGGCAACTCAACCCCAACCTCCCAGCTCCCACATTTCCTTCAACTGTAAGATACTGCCGAGATGCTCTTTCTTCACCCAGTTCTCCTTACTCTCTTCCCTGCCAGTACTGACAGAACCAAAGTTTGCAGGAGCTCTGCAACTAAGTGCTCGTTTAGAGTTCTCTTCACACAAGGCACTGCAATACAGGAGGGCTGGGACAAGCTGACTCTTGTCTTCCTGCTATTAATGAAAAAGCATCCCATGACTGAAGTACAGCAAGATCAAAACTGGGATAAACCTAGGGACTGAACTGAAAGCCTCATATAGTGGACAAGTCTTTCTAGCCGACAGTTTCTTTAGGAAGCAATGCTCCACGATAGTGTCATTAGGCAATGCTTGCAAGGCACTCGGTGTAATGACAGGGATTAAAATATGACTTGCAAATTGCTATGTTGGGTAAAAAAATTTTAACTTTTGCCTGAAGGGACAAATTATAAGCAAAGTTCACTCTGCTTCTCCGTTTTGTATTCTACTCTCTTTCCTCTGTACATTCTCTATCTTGGCTATGACTGCTTTTAAACTGGTTCCCTGAGCTAATTAGGCTATGTGGTCACTATTTTGCCCACCTGTTTTTCCTCTTCACCACCAAAAGGCCTGGACCTCACTGGCCATTATCAGCATAGTCTGAAAGAGCAGAAACCTCAGGGACCATTTGGACCCCCTAACAAACCAGCAGACCAGGTAACTCTCCCCCAGCTCTTTTACACCCGTTGGCGGCAGGAAGCCAACTGATGCGCATGCACATACCAGGCACCAGCAAAAACACGCTCTGCTACAGACGAGCCAAAATCCATCCTCTCTCTGCCTGTGAGAGGAGGAAACCAAGGTCACTGAGTTACAGCATATAAATAAATAAAATTGGACAAATCCTTAAGAAAGGAGGCATCATTAGTTCCACTGCTCAGAAGTCTATGCCATATGTGTCCACAAACTCCTCAGCCTTCGCTTTAAAGCATTCCAGGGCTCTGCTTCCACCTACATTTGACCTCATTTCTTTACCCACCCTGTCTCACCCAACCTGCTTTAAAATCTTGACAACACACCCTTAGGAAACTTACAATTGCAAGAGCTACATCTTTCGAAGTAAGGTCATTCTGTGTTTACACCTACATATTTGTGTGTGAAGTAGATACTTTATTTGTACTATGGATATTCAGAGTGCAAACTGAATTATAAGCACAACCCACGTGTGTTTTTGTTACACCGGTAACAAAATCTCTGTCACCAATTATTACCTATGCAGAACCTATGCATGACATGCCATAAGGGAAGTCGTGACATAAAATACTACAAAAGACTTTGTAAAGCTATAAATAAGGTCCAAAAGTCTTATTAACAGGAAGAATATCAGTTCTGGAGGCTAAAGGTGCAAGGTAAACGTAATTCTAACACAAGAATTTATTTCCAAACCATAGGCTGTAACATGGTAATGCAATCTTTGCTCTTTAAAAAAACTGACCACAACCTGGTAACAGCTTAAAGCAGACCTATCTACATTGACAAGATACATAAGTCTGCCTCAATTCTATACCCTATGGGTAATTCAAACCTCAGCTGTCAAGGGCTGAGTACTTCCATTTTCTTAATGCCACTGCCATCTAACAGGCTTCAACAGCGAAGCCACTCACCCACCAATGCTCATGCTTTTCTGTGAGAAGTACTTCAGAGACAGGCAGAGACCAACCTACGCACAGCTTGGGAAATTAGCATTCACACAAAATCTAGCTGAACACCGCTAGATAGGAAATAGCTCTAAATGAGAGAAGGAAATCCTTAGCAACAAATCTCAAAAAAAGTAATCACCAATTTCTCCTAATCAAGAGGACAACAAGCAGAACAAGTAATTTTCCTAATCTTTACAGGTTGGGAAGCAGCAGGCTGCTGCTTTAAGCACACAACAGCTAAGCCGACATGTTTTAAAGTGTTCAAGATCTACAGAACTGACAATTTGGTTTTCTATTTCTGTCTGCTTACCCTGCTGCTCCTGCCTGTAAACATTTTGTAGGAGGATGTGAAATTCAACAGAGAGGACTCTGAACTATGAATGACTCCACAGTGGCGCATTCTTAGAAGTGCGTGGTGTGGTGCCTATGAGCTCACTCACACATGCTAACGTCACCGGTCAGGGTCAATTCAAGGCAACTGCAGCTCTACTTGGTTACAGCTGAATGTCAGTTCATTAATGTGAACTTGCCCTTTCCCCACCTCTAGTGGTAATTTGAAGACAGAAAGAAGGCAAAAAAATAAAAAAGGAAAAAATATGTCAAATGTTTTAGGGAAATGAGGTTAATAGGACATCTGGTGATACCTTCAATTCTTTGCTAGTTTTGACTTCTAGTAAAAACATGCACTGAACACTGACTTCTTATCTCATTAGGCCTAATAATTTCATTTACCATACTAATTTTGTCCAAACTGATGACGTGACAACCTCTGTATATATTGCGTAATTTATTCTGAATGCTTTCATTCTGGGCTCCTCACTTGTGAGGCTCCTATGCAACAGGTATGACAGCCTGTCCCATTTCCTCCCTGGTCTGTATTAACATCAAAACCAGCTACCTGAGCTAGTAAAACATAACATAAAAATCAGCCTAAGGGCTTATCTACACAGGGCTGTGGAAAAAGTAAATTGGATAAAATTACAGTGAGACATGTTACGCACAGGTATTTTCACTTCAAATTAGGTATAAACAACTCACCTTTAACAGACCTTGACCTGATCATGAAGGTCAATGCAACTGCTTTACCTCCACAACAAGGAAAAGGTTGACTTTATAATCAGAGTTAGAAGACAGAATGTATCTTAATAGTTGAGCAGAACACTGGCTAAACAACAGTTACTCATTTAATAAACACATTGTTAAAGAACTACTCATTGCTGCTTCAAATCAAAGTCTTAATTGATTCAGTCATTCAGCTGTATCACATCTAAGAGTTTTATCAGAAGAACCTACTACA
Source organism: Gorsachius magnificus (assembly GCA_034008185.1). Classification (NCBI taxonomy): domain Eukaryota; kingdom Metazoa; phylum Chordata; class Aves; order Pelecaniformes; family Ardeidae; genus Gorsachius; species Gorsachius magnificus. The sequence goes on from CM067081.1 coordinate 129,872,592, forward strand.
CGTGGCACGCCGTATCATAAAGTATCTGAGAAAAAGGATAGATGTAGGTACCTCTACCACCACAGTTTTCCATCAGCTAAAGACATGTATAGGGATGCCTATCACAGAACACAAACTATAATAACAAGGACTTGCAACCCCAACATTCCAAAAAGTGGTAAAATTGCATCTTCTGTTTTATAGAAGCACAGATGAAGGAAAAAAAAATATAAAAATATCATAAGCCAAAATGGAACCAATACTTGCTTTTAAACAAAAATGGCAGTTTTACCCAACATGTTGCAGTTTAAAGTCAAATAAGCCTTTTTTAATTAAAGCAGGGAAAAAAATACCATGACCTAATATTTTAATTCTAAATATGACCATTGTAACGACTTCAGTATGTCTTCAGCTTTGTAGAAGACATACACCCCACATCTTTGTTACACCATTTATATAAAACCAATATAAAAGTGTACACCACTAGGCGCGAAAAGAAAAGACGCAGCACAAAACACAGCATCTCAGAAAACCTTGCTGTCTTTTGCTCATCAGAAACCTACATGCTCAGGGAGGGAAGCTGAAAACACCACTGTTCCCCATCTGCAAGACGAAACCAAGCTAGGATACTTAAGAAGCTATCACAACACCACAAGGTGATTTTACTACAAAACTCAGGCAAAACACTGGACAGTGGTCCCCCCCCATCACCACAAGGCAAAAAAATTATTAACTATGCAGAGGTTTACTGGAGCTGGAACCTCCCCAGTGTACAGCACTCTGCCAACCACTGATCAATTCATCTAGTGACCCAAATTCAGGAACAACTAGTTTAGACTAAACATCTAGATAAGTCTAACCACTTTTCCTCTGCCTGCTTGACCAAGATGAAATAACATTGTCACTGCTGAAGTAAAGCACATTTATAGGAAAAAAATACAGGAGACCAGAGCCTCTTCAAAAGAGAATACTTTCCACTGCTTACGACTAAGGTATTTGCTGTCTACACAGCTTCCAACTTCTATAAACTCTACTTTCAGCCTCAAAGTACGTACTACCACAGTGAAGTAACACTAACTTCTACCAAAAGAGAGCACATTCCCACCGACAAGCAACACATTCGACTCAAGTGTCATCCAAAGGCTTGCAGCTACTGTACAGCAACCCTAGAGAAGAAAACTATGTTTGCATTAAAGACTCATCATGCTATAGGACAACTCTTTGAAGAAAAGTTACATATTTTACTTTCTTTTTGACCTCAGTCTTCCATGTACAGGGAACTAAATAAATCTAAAGACACAAAGTCAACAAGGCAGAAACTTGAATGGAAGTCAAGATTTTATCAACCATTAGATTTGGTATGTAGGTTGCCATACAGAGGCTCAAAGACAATTATGCAATACCCTGACAACTCCAAAGGCAACGTCTTTAGAGCTGTTACCACAACACAAGAAACAGCTCTTAAAAAGCAATGCATACTTTCACAACTTTTTCCATAGTAGAAAATTAAGTGTCATTATTTCAATATTCCAAACATAACAGAAACTCACCATGTTTATTGCTGGAATAAAGCTTCCTAAGGACAAGCTAAATATACTGAAGATATTTTTAAAGTTTAGAGAAGTAACATTTGTTATTCCACACGTTTAAGTTAAGTATACAACCAAGTTTTTACCATTAAAGCAAGGATTCAACCACTCTGCTGTATAAACAAACTAGTGTTGCCTCATCAAATTAACAGTGGCTTTCCCTGAGCACACTGAGTGTTCTGAGAATTTGTAAGTGGATATATTACACATAGAAAGCAAGAGAGTCCTCTGAGAGCCCTCAAAAAGCCTAATATCCTACATCAGCCAGAAATCCCAACTATCTTGGCTGTTTAAGACAGTTTATGAAGTTCAAATATACTTGTGTTCTTTGGTAGTTACATAGAAAGACATGAAACCTTTCACACCCTCAGAATAGTAGTTATGGCCATCATTTTAGGTATCAACATTTCAAACAAAAATATCTTTATAAGGAACTCTGCAGACAGTTATTGACTTTCAAAATGACTGTTTTTACCAGTAAATTAAACTCTACAGTGAACGAGGAATGCCAAGGACCAACATGTAGCATCTGATGGCCATCTAACTGTGCTTCTTTGGGAAGAGAGGAAAATGAGACATTTTGAAAGCAGGCTCTTTTACTTAAGTACAGTATCAGCCTCACACTCGGAACAATGGAGGGCAGCCACATTATATTTCAAGGGATTCTGTATTGAAAAAAATGTCGTTCTTCCACAAAACAATAAATCCTGAGCCCTGGATCACAGGCAAAAATAACAACTGTAACTCAGGTGTGTACTGGGGGAAGTATGGAGGCAAAACAGAAGAGTTTGAACACACACGGAGAAATATGAAAGCCAAGATCTGGAGGTAGAGGGACATACAGTCCATGTGCTCTGTACTGTTTCCAACTGAGATAAAGCAGCTAGCTCTTCCTGCAAATCATTCAAAAAAGTGTTTAGCTAATATTTTATATTTTAAAATATCAATCAATTATATTAAAGGTTATATTTCTTTAACGACAAGTTTTAATGTAAAAGTCACATGGAGAGCCTGGTTTGTCTGAAAATAAAGGACAAACCATATTTACAAAAATTAGGCCCAAATAAATATTTCTGTTCCTAGAGTACAGATGAACATTTAATTTGAATTCACATGTTCAAGACAGATACAGGTAAAACAACCTCAACGCCTCTTTCTGGACCCACCAGCAGGAAACGTGCTAGCGGTTAGAGTAAACCAAGGAGAGCCATGGTTGGCCACACGTAAAATTCACATGCAACGTTTTACACCTTCATTATAACTGTGGTTATTTTATGGCCTCGCTACAAGGTGGAACATCACCTTTAGATACATGCAGCAACTCACATGTCTCAGCACCTCAGGTTCCACCTGCAGGTTTGGTGAACTAACCTGCACTCAAGTTCAAAACCAGATGGTTCTATGTCAAAAAGCCTAAGTATTTTCACAAAAAAAAAAAAACCAACACCACAACAAACAAAGAAGTCTTCAAGCCAGGGTTTAGAATCAAGCCTCTTTACATCCGGTTATAAACTGTATGTATGTGACAGCACTGAAAGAGGCTGACACCTCACAGCCAGCAGACATGACTTGCCAGGCTTTCAAGAAGTTGTTGCAGGATTGTGCCAAGACTTGAGCATGCTTCTTCTCTGCCTTGAAGTGGTCAAGCTACCAAATAGTGAGGCAGCTCCAAAGGGCCAAGTGGTTACTTTGTAAATACAATTAATTTTCCTGCCCACTGCATTAAAGCTTCACAATAACCAAGAGCAGCAGAAACGCCCTCAAAGAGTATATTAAACTGGTACTTTATGTCTTGCAATTTCTTTTTATCTGCTACGAAGTACACACAAACTCTGGACTACTTGATAGGAACAAGAAAGCATGTTACTTTCATGGAACAGACACACATCTTCAGCAAGAGTTCAGCATGCTGATGGTAGGTCCTCCCAATGCTATTTATCGGGTAGCATCCTGCAGGGTCAGAGGCATGCTTCTGGTTCAGCAACTAGCAAGACTGTCACCAGACCAGCTAAGGCATAAAGCTCAACTGTCCAAGGACAATACACTCCATGTTTCTGAAGGAACATAACAGCAACTGAAAAAAAATTGCCTGTAATGATTCCTTTAAAGCTGTGCTTATGCACTTAAGAGACGTCAGTTGGAAGAAAAAAAGAAAAAAAACCACACCACACAACAACCAAAAAAACAAACCCAAGAGTTTAATCAAATGTTCAATGCAGAACCAGCATGGCGGGAGGGTCAACAGGAAGAGGAAGACATACTTTAAGAAAAGCTGGCACACCTCAAGAGTACATTAAAAATAAATAAGCCATGATAAGCAGACACTTGTGTGCACTTTTACCAAAGTCCAACAGGACCTGAAATAAATAAAAGTTTAGAAAGTCATGATCCAAATAAAAGCTCATTAAGGCTACCTATGCTTGGAAACATAGCACAAACTGTACTGATGTTTTACTACTTGATTGAATTTAACTCCCTGCCAAAATGAAGGGTTTTTTTATCTTGTTTGGGCATACCTGATGCTGAACCTCCTCACCCGCAGAAGCATTAAGAAAACAAATTTTTACAATCAAACCACATTCAACACTAACAGTCTTAACTTGTCCAAGGTTTTTGCCTAATGTCTTGAAATAAAAAGCTCTCAAGAAAAGGTTTTGCTGTTAGTAGGTCAGGGACTTGATAACAGTAAGTAGAAATAGGTATGGCATTCTGACCAAAACCAGTTTTTCTTTTTTTTTTTTTTTTTCCATAAAATCTTTTGAGAAAAAAAAGAGGTGAAGAAGATCAGAGAAAGAACTCTTCTGTTCACATCTAGAATACAATGGTTTCACTAAAAGCAAAAAGAGGCACTTAAAAAAAAAAATGTATTATTAAAAAAAAAAGGAAGGAAAAAATGGATGGAGAGGTAAAAATGCACTTAAAATAGAACTCGAGTTTATCTAGCTGCCTTCATTATAAGGCTTATGATTTTCTTAAGGATCTGCTGCACAAAACCTGACATGTACTTTCTCCCTATTAAAAAAAAAACATGACTTAAGTAGTTCTCCCATTTTCTTCTCCAACATACTGGTTTTATGTATAAGTACTGTAAAACACTGAATTTAAATATCCATGCTGCCACGCTGATGACTTACAGAAGCCTGTTCTAACAGTATAACCCCATTGCTCTGAAGAACTCTGCAGAAATTTAACCATACCTTAAGTTTCAGAAGGTAAGGCATGTCCACAGCATTTCCAAATCAATTTGGTTTCCACTATATCTTAACATGTAGTACTAGCTAGTACATTCTCTCATGTCAGATACTACATCCAACTCCCCTCTAAATGTCAAATAATCCAATTTCAAACTAGGCTGTACAAATGGTGACAGCTAAAACCAATTTAAACTTCAAGTGAGACATAATTCATTGTGTAATACTCATTTAGTCCCTGAGCTTGGATTAAAACCAGAACATTGGTAGTTAGGAACTTTAAAATGAGAAGGGGATTCCCCTAAATAGTCTGCAAGCATTCCTAATATGCTGGAAGCAACAGAAAATATTAATGCCTCTCAAAGAATGGTAGAAAACTTGGACAAACCATATAAATTCAATACAGGGTAGAGTTTCTTTTACTTCTTTTCTCCTCACTGAAAACATTCAGGAAAAAAGTTGATGTTATCATATAGAAAAAATGCTTTTTTGTACCAGTCTCAAATCTTAAAACAGGAGAGAAAAATGGAAAACAAGTCTGCTGGTATAGAAAGTTGCTAAACCCAATGCAAGTCAAGACAACTCAACATCTGATAAAAGTTACATGGCTGTTCTAGTTACTACTAGCCACAAAGAAATGTTCCATACACGGTCATGAACAACTAAACCAGTATGTTTCTATTTATTCATTTTAGCTTTATTCCAGCCACTTTAGCGGTCTGAAGGCACACAACTGTTCTTTAAAAAGAACAACCAAGGCTTTCTCTTCAAGCCACAACAAAGGATGTCTCCATATATGCCAGAACGTCCCCCTCAGCATGGCTGAAGTTGGTTTTTTGAAGGTTTTGGTGGTGGTGTTTTAAAATCATGAAAGCCTCTCAGCTTTAACTTCTCATATGTATCTTATAATAAGCAGAAAAATGAAAAGGATCTCTTAGGTCCCCAAGTCCAACTTCTTCCTACTGAAGGAAACTATATTGTATAGCCCTGAGTGTGTACTCAATCAAGGTAAGTCTTTAAGGTGCTTAGCTTTTCTTGAGGGAAGCTATTCTAAAAATCTCTTTGAGTGGGAAGAACAGAAAACAGAGATTAAGACAGAAAATACATCCTTTTATAGCTTCAGTATCCTTGTTTTTACATAAGCATTGTACTTGAGGGGAAGTAAAAGCAATAATTAAACTAATGTTTGCTCATTCTGCCCTCAACATATTTACACAGAAAAAAAATAGTCAACATCCTGACTATTTTGCTGAAGTTAAGACAAATATCACCAGTTTCACTTCCAGGTTTACCTTTCCCCTGATAATCCTGGCTTGTGCTTCAGACTGAATTCCCCTTTTGTGAAGCCCAAGTGATCAGATGGGCACGCAATACCCCACACGTGGCCTCAGCAGCAGCTACTATAACTTCGCTCATTTCCCTGCCTTCACTGGAGTACACTACTCAAAATCACCACATTTACAGCCTTGCTGTTCAGGTGCCCCAGTCATACCAACATCCTTGTGCAAAGCCTTGTCCGTGCATGCTTCCAAATGATGAATCTTTCAACATACAAGCTGTCCACGATACAGCATGCTATTTCTAAGACACCTATATTCACGGCCACTGAAGTATTCCTGTACATCACTGTACTCTCTTATTAGTGAAAGTAAGAATTTGTCCCACATCAAAGGGTGTTTAAGAACAGAAAAGGCAAGATGCACTGAAATAAGAGTATAAAATTTACTGCTGGTACTCAGATTCTTGAATGACTTTAGACTTCATGTTTTCCTCCCACTGGCAGGAGTTTGAAGGGTGGTGCAATGAAGTATTTCTTCTTCACTCACAGCCAAGGCAACTGTTGTTCTCCCCTATTACCAAGCAGTGCTTTCGGGTACACTGCATGACTTAATTAGCATGCTTAATGAAAAACTTCCCAGCTGGATCCACTGATCTGCACATCAGTTTTAGTCCAAATGCAGACACTTAGCCCATTGCATGTGCTTCTACAACCATGTGTACAGAGCTCTGAAAGCCAATATCAAAAAAGTCTGAAACATCTAAAAAAAAATATTTAAGACATTAGTAGGATCTGAAACTTCAAATTATCATTGCTTTCTTTTTTAAACCAAAAGGTGCCTTACTGCACTCTTTAAACCAGACCCATTCTCAAGTTTGTCATTCCACTTACTCTCTTCCCTCAAAAAATGTATCTGTATTTCTAAAATATATTTGCATAAAACTGAAACCCACGGAAAAACACAACCCTGTGAGTGTAACATCAGCTAAACTCTGGCATTACAAACAATAAACACATTTCCCAGAGATAACTCAATTTGAGAGCTGTGGTTCCATGCAGTTTCAAGCACAAATACTGACTACAACAAAGTTAAAGGAGCAAGGAAGTGAGGTGTGACCATTTAAACCAGAGGAGTCCTTACACACACAGAGAATTTACTAATATTTTGACAAATACGGAAGAGAAGGAACAAGTACTTCTCTCCAATTTTTCTTCTCTATGAAAACGTTACTTCAGTAATAGGATCTGCATTAACTTACAATTTCAGTCAGCATACCAACTGTCTCATGCTCATCTAATGCATCCTGTGCTCAAAAACAAGCTCAAGGAAGAGCAAAGGGGGCTTGGGGTTTTTCTTGTTTGTTTTTTAGCCTTATCTATTTTCAGAAAACTCAATTCATCTGTATGATTCCAGTAAGGCAAAAAGACCACTTGGTTAGGCTCTACCTTACTTCTTTCCTAGCAGCCCTTTCTGATGCCAGGTTATTCTGTTGACTTCTTGTCACCATCAGAGCATCAAAGCTGAAGAATGTCAACAGAAGCGCCCCAGTCTCTCAAAGCTATCAACAGGGAAGAGGAACAAGTTTTCCACAATACCCAAGTTGTAAACTCTTCCATCATTCAGATGATGACAGCTGCAGACAAAAAAAAGAACTGTATGCCCTGAGAGTCTAAGCCATCTAAGAGATGGACTATTTTGTGCATGGCAAAGGCAGAGCAAACACTAAGCACAGCCTTAAGCAAAGCATTGCCTAGAAATGAAGTACGACAGTCTTCAGCAAGAGCCTCTCTAGGTCTAATCCTTTCATCAGCCAAAGATTTAAAAAGGAAGGAACGAAAGGCACTCTGGACTATTATCATACCTGAGGAAGACTTGGACATAAGGCTTCAGGGTTATCATTTCTTCTCTCTCATTTGAGCAGATTAGAAGGGAAAAAAGTTTCATCTGACATCAATCTATTTTTGCATATTCAAAATCACCTGGAATACAGATGCAAGGCATCAACAGACTTCTACAAAACCAAATTATAATTTCAGAAAAAGTTAGTTCAGGATTCCAGCCTTCCACAGTAATCTCATATGTACAGTAAAACTGTAGTTTTGAGAGGCACAGAAAAAAAAATAATTAATTATTTGTTTAGTTCTACTCAAAGTTTCTGCACCAAATGGGAAACCATGTACCCGTACATATGATCCTTTTTGCTTGGAAGTATCTTTATAGTTTCTCATATGAGAACTCTAGACTTAACAGCTTCACACATCCCTCTTTCTTGTATGTCTAAAAGCTAGGTATAAATCAATTAAAATCCCAAAAAATTATAGGGAATAAAGAAGTGACAAAAGGCAACGCTTTGATTTTCAAGGTCCACATCAAATCTTTGACCTTTAAATCAGAGCACTAGTAAAAAAAGAATTTATCTGTCTACATGGCATAGATGTACAAGACCAAAAATTTATTTTCTTCCCTGATTCATTCTCTACGCAGCATGTGGTTGCTACACATAGTCTTCAGACACTTGCCCGTTTATTAAATAAAAACTAAAGTGACTACTGTGAACAGGCAGTTATGTATTAAGGGATGAATATTCTTCATGTGCTGCCATTATAATTATACACCAGAATAATTTACTTATACTATAAGTTCTTTCGAGCACACATCCCCTATCATAAGCTTGGTACTTACACAGCTACCACAATATGGTCCTGGTCTATGCTTGAAGCTCTGAGCAGTTCTTCACTTGCACTAAATACTTTTGTGTTGAAGTAAGAACCACAGGATCAAAAATTGAAGGAAAGCATTGTTTTTCTCAAGACCCACATGAAGCAAGCTCTAGAGATCCCCCACAGAAAGTCTGTGGTTCTCAACTGCAGTACAGAACTACCAAACAAGAGCAAGCTTTCATTTAAACAGCATTTACGTCAAGAAACAAAGTTCAGAGCTTATTTAAACCTCTAACTAAAAATATAGACTCCCCAATGATAGTAAGCTTTTCCAAATACAGTACCTTTACCTAAACTCCAAGGTTAAGGAAGTTCTTTCAGACTAGATGTAAGGAGGAAATTTTTTACAATGAGGGTGGTGAAACACTGGAACAGGTTGCCCAGAGAGGTGGTAGATGCCTCACCCCTGGAAACATTCAAGGCCAGATTGAACGGGGACTCTTGAGCAACATGATCTAGTTGAAGATGTCCCTGCTCATTGCAGGGGGGTTGGGCTAGACAATCTGTAAAGGTCCCTTCCAACCCAAGCCATTCTCTGATTCTTTCAAAATTAGAGCTACATGTGAAGTCTAGGACAAACCATTGCATATGCTAAATTCCCAGACTGAAGCTAGCCTAAGATAGTCTACCTAGCCTTTAAGTGTTAAAGTTGTGGCCAGTTTCACAGATCCTCATCTTCATATCCACTAACTGCCAGCAGGCTGCCAGTAGCACGAAGCTACTTCATCCCAAGGGGAGAAGGAACAGGATCAGTGCGCTATAACTGAAAGTCATCCCAATACCATGCAGAAATAACCAGAATGACAGAAAATAAGACCATAAGGGAGCACAGGCTGTCTTAATTAAAATCTCTCCAAACTTCTGTATCTAAACTACCTGGCAAACTTCTTCATTTTTAAAGCAGCCACTGCTGGGAATCCAACAGCCTTCCTAATCTATTCCAGTGCTCCCATTGTTCTTAAAAATTGACTCAACTAACTTAAAGCGTGTTTGCTGCAGTTTAAGTCTACAACTTGTTTAATCTCCAGTGGAGAGGACAACAGCTTAGTCTCTTTTTTCCAACTATCTTTAATGTATTTAGAGAATGTTATCAAACGAAATCTCCCTTCAGTCTCCTCTAAAAGAAATCATCCTAAGTGCCTTCAGCTTTCCTTTAGAGCACATTTCCTAGATCTCTGATCATTCCTCTTTGCTTGCAGACTACTCTTCAGTACAAGACCAAAACTAGGTGCTATGCTTCAACTGCGGCTTATTAGCATGTGGAGAAGTGAGAAGGCTAACTTAATTTATTTTTCATGACATTGTTGTTAACATGTCCAGGAAGAAATTTGCTGGTTTTGCAACATGGGTTGATTCATGGCCACTATGCAAACATCTAACTCCAGGTTCTTCTCTGCAGATCTCCTGCCTTCCCAGTTATCCCCCCCCCCCCCCGTTATTTGCACAGCCAAATCTTACTGAAGACTAATATACTGCATCTGCCCCTCCTAAGTTTCATCCTACTTAGGTACCACTGCTCTGTCAAGATCATTTTGAACACATGCTCTTTAGTCCTCTGAAGGAAATGCAATCCACAAGTCTAGAAAGTTTACTCAGATTAGCTGCAAAAAATTTACTACTACACTTAAGAAAACTCCGCAGAAACCCCCCTGACCCATCCTTCTAGTTTGACCACAAGCCCAGACTAATTTCAAAAGGAACATTTATTTTATAATGGCTGCAGACCCTTCTTAAGACAAACAAAAGCCTGAGTTTCTGCCAGGATACATAAAATAGTTAACAGTGTGAAAGTGAGCACAGACAATTTAAAGACATTTAATTTGTAAGAACAGACATACCGGGTCAGATCAAGGTGTTGCACTTTCCTGTCTTCGAGAGCAGCCCTAAGCAAACACCCAAAGAATACCACCACAGCAACTAACAGGAGGTATGCATACGTGTATATGTACTTTAAGGCATATATCCCCTGTATTTTATGCACATTCAGTAGCTTTACCTAAGAATAAATTACATTGTTCTCCAGCACTGCATCTTGCAGTTTATGGGAACAAAGAGCTCTCAGCTGCATAAAGCCCAAAAAAAATTAGCAGTATTCCATAAAAGTACACATTTGAAGTTTTTAGTGGGTGACGTTTTTTTAAACAAGTGCTTTCATGCCACATAGTTGACTCCATTTACCAGCACGTTCCATGGCTGATGTCCTTTTAAGAGGTTTCAGTTATGTGGTCTACACATCCTTTTCTTCAAAGAACAGCCACGGGGTGGGTCACTTTGTAAGAATCTAAAGCGTACCATATTTTTTAAAAAGGCATTTTTGAATAACTTCTAGAGGATTTCAGCTACTTCTCTTTTAGTAGCACAAAGGAATATTTTTTCTTAATACTACGCCAAGATGAAGCAAAAGTGATTCATAACTGCACCAGCCTACCTTCCTGCATTCTACAGGAGAAAATACACTCTTGCACTTCCAGTAACAGCACTGACTCTCAAGTCAGATTGTCCAACTTCCAGTATGTCACTATAGTCCAGCTCTATTTTTCACACCATTTGAAGAGTTACACATTATATAGTTTACCTCAGGACATCCAGAAAGGTACATTTTACAAAGAAGAACGTTTCATATATAATCTACAGATCTGGTAAAATGCTAGTGTGATTGCATTAGCTCTTTGTATTTTCATTTAAAAACAGGGGAAGTGTATATTTAATGTTTGAGGACTTACTTTCCACATAAGCACAAAAACTACTAATAAATATGGCAGAGCTGATTCCACACACAGAATAATTCCATACGGTAGGGTTGAAGAAAGTGGTAACAAACAACAACGGTCAAATAATCACTACCTGACTCGCTGCATGTTTTTTAAGTATAAGTGGATTTCATATCAATAGAGACAGAATGAGAAATCAAAGTAAAACAGCACAAGAGATGCCCAGAGCAATTCAAGGGATTTCAACAAACAAGTCTCCAGGAGTTCAGTAACATCTGCTCTTTTCAGTGTCAGATGAAGAGGAATAATGAGCTTTCATCTGCAAATTCCCCACCTCTTTATTAACTATTTTTCCTGACAAAATCCTGGGCATTATCTGAATTTTTATAAATACTTGCCTTTGTTCTCTACCATACTTAGAAATAACAGGTCTTTCAAATATACTACAGTCATAATAAACTGCATTTGTAGTCTCAAAGCAAAACTGCAATACCCTATGTACAGCAGTCTTTTTCTAGAAAGTCTAGTCCTCAGCACCAACACTTTGTTCTCCTTACTGCATCCATTCTACAATTCAATGGACTACCGATATATTTTTCATATGCTTCTTCCTCGTATTTCCCAGACAAATATTTGGCATGCTAACACACCAGACAGATGTCACTCCCACTAGCCTTTTTCTTCCCCTGCCAGAACTGCTTACTTCATTCACTCAGACTCAAGACATACCTGCAAAGTACTAGGTGAGGGCTGCTCACACCCCCTGCAGATGAATCCATACACCAGCAAAGCCCAGTACACCACAGCTTTGGGACTTCACTGGAAGTACAGGAGGGCACAAGAATGCTGGGTGCGGTGAAAGCACCACAGCCAGAAGACACCGGGCTGCACAGTAAGTGCGAACAGTGAAAATAAGCAAGTTAAAACCTACATGTCATCAGTCTTCCCAGAGACTCAAACAACAATACCATGAGCAGCTTTGAAAGCAAATACAAACTTGTACATTAAGGCACAAAATCAACCCACCCAAAATTTAGAACAAGGCAAGGTCACAGGTTTGCAGCATTTCTGTAATGGTATATGCTACGTTAGCACAAATCTACTGTCAAGTCCCCGTATTTTTTCCCTATATTAATCATAGCAACACTAGGGTAAAATGGTTTCATGTAATGCTTGAATAACCTAGTCAAAAAAGGCACAGAGACTGCAATTGCCTTAAAAAAACAAAACACCAGAAATATACACCTACTACAGGTGTACGGTTATAATTGGCTTGGGGTTTTGGGCATTCAGTTTTTTGCTTTTGCAATAACGTCCTGCAAAATCCATGGGTATTGAATCCCAGCATTCAGTACAGATTGTCATAGGTTCACTATCTAGTGCTGCAAATACTTGCAAAACTTTTAAGTGTCTCGAGCCTCCCCTATACCAAAAACTCATTGAATGAAACAAATTCTTACTTTAAAGTCACATAACTACTATGTCCTTACCGAAAGCTAACCTCAGTTTTAAAAATACTCAATTTTAAGCCACATACACACAAAAATCTTGACAATTTATCAAAGTCAGAAATCCCATTTCCTAATTTACCAGTATGTTCTTTAACAACTGGCTTGCTGACAACCTAAACATAAAATCTGCAACTAGGAGAAAAGTCTCCCATAGTCACAACACTCAAAGGGAAAAGGCATTTAGAGTGATAGAAGACAACACATTAGGTTGCAATGCAGCTTCTTTCACAGCTCCCTTAGCAGCACCAAAATTAAATGTTAATGCTAGTGGGATAGGACATTACCAAGTCACAGAACATATCACATGAAGTCAAATGAGAAACAGGTTTGCTATTTCTGACAATACAATTATTGTTCAAGTATTAAAACATTACTCCCAAGATTGGTCTGCAGAAATGTAATTAGTCAACACAGATTTGGCAGAACATTCTAAAGCAGCCTGTGAAGGCTTTAAAGCAGAAGCTCTAAAGCAAAGCCTTCACACATGGTCTAGGTTTAAATTCCAGATCTCAGAAACCTAGATCATCTCCTCCCCTCCATATCTTACTTCTGACAATGCATATGTGTGTGTGTGTACACTCACAAATACATGTAAAAAGAGAGTAAAAGTTGCTGCTAAGGACAATTTATCATCATTTGTTCTCATCTGGAATCTACTGATTTTGACCTGGTCTGCCAAGAACCCCTTCCTGATTCCAGTTGCTTAAAAAACAAAAAAAAACCAAAAAAAACCCCAACACAACACACACACAAACCAACCACAAACCACACACCACCAAACAAAAAATCCCCCACAAACCCAACACCCCACCCAAAACAATGCCCCCACAACATCCAAATAAACTGAAAGGCATAAGTAGCTACTACATATTCTAAAGTAACTCCAGAAGAAATTTACATTTTGTAATTATGCCACCGGGTAAGAATGAAAATTAGGCTTTCACCAGGTATTTTGAAATGCAGGCAGTGTCATTGTCAATATGAGTATTTCTGAAGTATCATAATTATGAAGAGTTATGGACAGAGCATAAATGTCTCTGCACTACTCCCTTTTAGAGTTGGCCTACTATAATAAAAATTTACAGTCAATCATGAACTGCTCAAACATTACCAGTGAAAAAATAATCTAGTATATTATAAAGAAAAAATCCATAGGCTTTTGCGTAAAGCCAAAGCATTGACACCACACAGAAAATGCTGTTTGCTGCCTCATTAACATCTATACATACCTGCCTGCAAAAATCCCACAGGCATTTCAAATGTGCCTCCTGGGAAAACAGCCACCATTCTTTTGCTGTCACAGATGCCAGCAATGCCCTTGTCAGCTTCCACGGACACTGAAAGCCAGTAAGTCCAGCCAACGAGAAGCTTCAGTCCACTGAAGCTAAGCCTACCATGAAATAGAAGAGACTTGCAGATTTGGTAGTATTCATTACCCTACGAAGATCTTCTATTAAGCCAACTACATTTCTAAAACACACTCTGATTGAATGACATTCAGAGAATTTGTTGGTGAACTTGATTACTCAGACATGTAAAGAGTCCAAACATACTCAACTGCCATCCCCATGTCACTCACATAATAAAAACCTATACACAACCACAAACTAACACATGCCTACTGCACTGATCAAGGAAGAACAAGCTCAAAGTTGAGCTCAATCTAAAAATGCCAATACTTTCCCTTCTGGGAGTTGCAATCAAAGCTCTCCCTGCCCTCCCACTGACAAGTATCATCTGAAGTTCGGGCCCCAAACTTGTGGAACAGTAAGCTTCTCACACTCTGCACAAACCTCATGCTTTTGTCCCTAGTACATTTACAAGTTGATCCACTAGAAAACAAAACCAGACAAACAGAAAAAAAACACCTAGCTTTCCACAGGCCTTTAAAGCATTTCCCTAAGACTCAAATCAACTCTGCAGTCCATTATGGTTACTAAAACAGGTAACCCAAAACTAACAATTTTGGTAAACCTATTTCAAAGTCTCTAAAATTGAAATTTGCTTAGTAGGTTTCTCTGTTCTCTGAGGAACACAGAAAAAAAAATGTTAACTTGAAACTACTGCACTGCCTTACACTATACATATCCATGGCTCCCAAGCCAGTACATACAATCATGAGTAAGGCTGCAAGATTAGAAGGGAAGTGGTCAACAGATAGGATCTTCACAAGAACAATATTATTTTCCGCTTCTTTAGGTTTCAATTGAGCAATTGTATATATAAAGAAAAAAACATTCCATAAGCCTTATATCTACTCACCTGCAAAAAGTATGCCTTGCCAGAAAGCTTTTATTCTCTCAGCAAGGCACAAAACATTCTTTCTGATGCTGATACTCAATCTCCCACAAATGTGGGGAAATTCATTTATGGCTATGGACTTCATTCCAGGGATAGAGATCTGTGCTAAATGATTCATGTTTACTTGGCCACCAACCAAATATTTGGTTTATTTAAGCTGATGAATTTGTGTCCCCTTCCTCCCTCAAGGAAACCCACTCATACAGGTCAATTCATTGTTACTTTTTTTTTTTTTTTACAGATACTTAAAACAAATGAAGCACATGAGAGACAAGATACAAATAGTAATATAGGTTCTATGTAACTGTTTGCAGAAGGGTGTGAACCAAGAAAATCAAACAGATTTGCACTATCAACTGCAACTAAATAGGTTTTCCTCTTTCTACACTGCAAGAAAAAAAAATTAAATTATTCTTTGCAGCAACAGTCACATTTCAGTTTATCTTTCTGCAAAACATATTCTTGGCCTGTCTGAAAATTAAACAATTGCCTGCATTCCTGGCAAAAGAGACTTCTTTGAACTACAGGGCTTGTAGCCGACAAGAATTATATTCCTACCAAAAAAGTCAAAACAGACAATGTTCTACAGTGGTGTCTGTAAGAAGTCTGCCTTGGTTGGAAAAATTCAGCTGCTGCTTCCCTTCTGGTTATAACTTCAGAGCCAACACCCAACTTCTCTCCTTCTAAGTGCTCTGATCCAAAAGTCTGCGGCAACTTTTGCCACTACGCTTAAACTCTTATCTTCATGCATGCACAGCAGCACAGTATTCGCAAGTCCCATACACCCTCTACAGCATTACTTATCCAGTGGTATCAGTAAGGAACATCTTCCCTTTTGCTTCTGATCGGCAGGTCTCTTACTGTGATCATCTACTGTCAGGCACTTGCACTACTAACAGGTTTCTTCAAATCCGCCCAACTGCCTGAAGAGACAAGTCAAGCAATGTAACTACACCATTACACATTCCTGTGATATATTAGGTTTAAGAGACACTTTCCAGACTCAAAAATAAAATCAACAGAAGCTACCTAAACAAAGGAAAAATACTAGCAGCTATCTCTAAATAATTCAACTCAACCTTATAATACCAGTGTAACAGGCATTCACTACTTTCAACGTGACTACAGTGGTCAAAAGCAATAGACACTCGGACCTATTCAGATCTATTAGAAAGTTATGAAATTGTATTTTTCTTAGCTGTAAGTTCTTTCCTACAAGCAAGCTAAAGTGAATTTCCTATGGCAGGCACCAAGGACTTCTGCAACTCCAGAGTGCTATTCCTTCAGCTAAACTGACTCCACATTACTGATGCAGAAACCTTGCAAATCATCAAGAAATTAATCACATGGAAGATACTTAGCAACTCATTTTCACCCAGTTAATATCAAGTCACTGGTCAAGTACATGCACAGGAAGCACAGGTACTGATACTATGTTAACAAGCCCCTCAGCTGATGAGGCTAAGCCAGAAAACACTGGGTCCGCTGCTACAGAGAAGTGGCAATACTCTTGGCAAGGGTGGGTGCCATCCCCTCAGAAGGAGCTGTTGCTCTACAGCTTTTGTTTAAAAAAAAAAAAAAAAAAGAAAAAGAAGAGCCCTGCTTGACACTGACAAGCTATCTTACCGCTTTCCTTTCTTCCATTATAAGACAGACTAGGTGAGAACACAAATTGCCTTAAATGCTTAGATCTACTTCCCGTCTGCAAGAGATAAAAGTACAGAATGAACTGCTTTGCTTTATTTCCTTTTCTGAACAACAGAAGTCTTCTGTGGCAAGAGCACCTAATGAAAAGATTCTTTGATAGCACTGATCATATATTAAAAAAAAAAAAATAAAATCACTGTCCACTTCTGAGCATCCACATTTTTGACAGTTCTCAGAGGGTGATATAAAAATGCTTTCAGTAAGGTCTCCAACACAGATTTCTCTTGAAATCACCTCATCTCTCCTACTGCACAGACAAAACATCACACAGCAGCACTGTTAGAGGATATATTCATGGACTATACCTAGATAACTGACCCTCTCTCTACAGCATGGTAAGCCAGTATCAATGGAGGCAGGAGCAATGCTGAAGATTTGGTGAAAGCAGTTCTTCTACCTATAGTGGTTATCCAAATCTAGTTTGCAAAAGCTTCAGGTAGAACTTCATTTTAGGCTTCTGTTTAATGAGACACAGGAGCACTGACCAGGAGCACTCAATACACGGGTACACTTTAAATCAATTAAAAAATATGAAGTGGTGTAGACCATCATGCCTTCAAACTCATGTCTTCCCCAATGGCAATATGCAGCACTTAAGCAACAATCTCCATCAGGTGAGAAGCGCCAAGGGGGTTCCTGGTTTTGCACCTAGAGAGAGGGGGTTTGAACTGTGCAGCACTCTATGGGTTTAAGCCTTTATGTCTGAGGGAGTATCTTTTCTTACCACATTGTAAAAGCTGTAATTAGCATTTATTTTCAACATACATTTAAAAAAAAAAAGCACCTATTTGTGTGGCTTACTGAAGGAAAGTGCTGACAAGACAAAATTTTGGATTTTATATGGACTTGGGTCAAAGAAAAATTAGGAGAGCTGTTTTGCGAGGCATTTAAACTTTCAATAAGCTCCTTTCCATAGCTGCTTGACTTTAGAAGTTTTCTTCATCTTTCAAGGCTGCACAGGGCTGATGCTCATTAAATTCAGAAAGCAGCCAAGTAACTCCACCAGCCATAGAGCTTCTGCAGGAGACAGCCACTTTAGCACTTCCCACACTAGCTATGGGTGACTAAAAGTCCTCAGAGTAAAGTTAATTTTTTTTTTAACAAAAGCAAAAGGGAGGGAACTCCAGAAAAGTGTTCAAGTCTTAAGTCTACAGAAATTTCCAGAAACTCAGAGGTAACAGACAATTTAAAGTGGGACACATTGAGTAATTCAAAACAAAAAGGCTCCAAAAGCTTGAACCAAGAGCCGAAGGTGTTCTCCAAACACCTTGCATATTATTAGCTAATGTGTTCAAATAACTAAGGGGTTCAGCATTAATTCATTTCAGAAAATGCTAGAGCTGGTCATAGCACAAAGCTTTAAACGCAGGCTTTTTTGCAGACACCGATACCCTATAGGCCAGTTCAAGAAAGAGCATGGGGTGAGGGAACAGCAACAGCCAGTATCCCACAGAGTTATATCATTATGAAGACCTGTGATGAGTATATCTGTAAAATCCTTTATGTTCTATCTAAAAAGGCACTTAAAAATATAATACATCAAAATTAAAGAACTCTTGGAGAAGTAGAGGGAAACCCTTCAGCCTGCGGGGTGGTCTTCAGCAATACATTCTAAAGAACTACTTCTTTTCTTCTCCCCCAAGAAAAAGATCATGAGTACATAAACCACCATTGCTTTGTGATACTTACAAGGCCCTATCACATTAACGGATTAAGTGATACAACTTCCAGAGCCAGGATGCATACAGGCAAGGAACGTACTCCATAAGCCATATAGGTTTCCACAGCTGCGTAAATAGGTGAACAAGATGGTTAAAATATTGCTAAAAAATACAAAAGGTGAATCAAGTGATAATACAATAGGGCATCACCTCCAGGAAGCAGCACAGGGAAGAGGAAATGCGCAGAACAGTGAAGGAACAAGAAGAAAAGGGTCAGGATAAACCTCCAGTATGTCTTACAAGAGAAAAAAAAAAAACCAAAACCAAAAACAACCAAGCCACCAACCCACAGAAATAAGACATGGTGGACACAGTGGAATAATCAGCCAAATTAATATTTGACAGGTTCCACTGGTAGGCCTCACTTTTTTATTAGTTATTTTTCTGCTCAACTACTCCTAATGACACAAGTAAAGAGTTTGCCAGGATTAGAATTAAGTACAGAGGACAGCTGGTTTATTCCTTTTCAGACTGCAAGGCATGACTTTGGGGCGCTATAGCATGAGACACTTTCCACTGTGGAACGCATGGTCATTAGCTGACCCCGTTAGTGCAATTTTTTTCAAGTTCAGGCATGAGGAAAGCTGTTCACCCCGCAGCAGTCAGAAAGCTGGACAGGGCTAGGATCAGCGACGGCCAGACACATAACACTCAGCAGGCTTCTGGAAGGGAGTGATCTTCCTCTCTCCAGCAAGGAGAGCAGGATGGGCGGCTTCCAGTTTCAGAAACCAATTAGGCAGAAACTGCTATCAAAGCAGTAGAGAGAGCCCTACCCTAACTGGGTTGAGAAACAGAAGGTGGCATTATCTCAGCCGTTTTGCCAGTTTCAACAGCCCCACTCATTCCTTCTCGCTGAAGGTGCCCAGGGTGCTCTTTTCCAAGGCTCTTCCTACTCACCTACCTGGACATCACACAGTATTAAACTAAACTGTCACCTAGACGCCACACGCTACCTAAAAAGCACTTTTATGTCCTGGCTTGTGGAATGGCTACTAACAGAGCAACAAACTCCCAGAACTTTATTCCTTCACGAACCTCTTTTTAAAGAGCTGTTACTCTAGCGGAAGATGCATCACCCTCGAAGGCCAGCAGTGTGTGAACAGTACACAGCAATATAGGTTTACAAGCTATTGTGCTTTCAGGAGATTATACAGCACAAAAACCACTGCATCTAAAAAGAAAAAACTTCAACAAAACCCCAGGTTTGGCACCACTGTAACATTCTTCCACGGAGTCCAAAATGAATTATTACAAGATTGTCCTTTAGATTTTGCAACCAAGAGTACGTGTACAATATCAGAATTAGCTAAAGCAAACAAAACTGCCTTCCTCACCCTCCAAGTTAACAAATTCTGAATAACCAATTACAGAGCCATGACACTCGCACATGGAGCAAAGAACTCTTCATGGCAAGCATTAGCCATGACATTATTTACTGCAGACCAACAAGACAATTGGCTACAGTTACAATAAGTACTGCTGTCTACAAGGACTTGGTGTTACTTGAAACACTTATTTTCAGAAGCTCAGGGAAGAGGGGAAGGAAAAAAGAAAAAAAAAAAAATCAATTCCACAGTCATTACATGAAAATCCTTAAACTGCAAACTTTGAGACTTCTATTTTTATACAGATATTTTTGGTCATGTGTTGCATGACTACCCTTTATATTTCAGGATTATTTTTGTCCCATTTGGGAAACAATGTACATCTGGAAGCAGTGCAAGAACAACAGAAAGCTTCAATCTCATACCTCTTCTCTTATACTCTAACCAGCAGGTTGACAGTATCAGCAAGTGGAAAACTGGAAGCCTGTCCCCTGTTGAGGCTCAACACGAGGAACACACGTGCTTTCTTTTTTTGTGCAGGGAAAGCCTACACACCCAGCAATACAGACCTGCACAAAGAATAACCTCCCTGAGAACCACTTCAATGTAGAAGTCCATACAGTGGGGTGGAAAGAATGGTGGAATGATTTCAAAACCACCACAATATAAATAGAGAAACAAAAAATAGTCAGATTTCAGAAGGTACTCTTGATGCTGGTATGGCTTGAATGAGATTACAAGAAGGCCACAGGGTTCCTACTCTTGCAGAGATCTTAAAACCCTTGTAATGTCTATTACAGAGCAATGAGAGCGGCACGCATGAGAAGTCATCTTTCCCAACAGCCAGAGGAGAAGCAGCTGTTGGTAATCTCCCATCAAGGCTTAGGCTTTCTTACCACCTTCTGAGAACAAAGTCTTATAAATTAAGTCTAATAAATTATGCAGGGAAGAGACGAAAAATCCTTGCTCGCTCTTTCTCCCTCATATACCTTGGGGAAAAGAGCAATCACCATACAGTTCTAGCACTGCTCCTCCCAGGTAACACAAGGATCAGTGAGCTCTCCTCCACTACTTTATCAATCCTTTCCTCATCGCTTGGACCCTCCTTTCTAGATAACTGTTGCAGTGCTCAGCCAGGAACAGCAATAGCTGCAGAAACACCAGAGCAAGACTGACTTCATCATTTAATTTTGCCACTACTCTGGGCTTACAAATAAAAGCAAAGAGGTTGACATCAAACAAGTCAAGCTCCCTGATGACTCGGAAAAGACCTGCACCAAGACAAAGCTACTAAAGATGTCCGAGACACACAGAAGTATGATACCAATTCACCAATTTTCACCTCTCTCACAGGGACTCTTTTGTCCCAGCTTTCACTCAAATGGGCTCCGAATGCAACTATCAGTCTGTAAATACATAGCAAAATGAAAGAGCCGAGCAAACTGTTCACCACACAAGTAAAATTTTTGACACTTGGAAAATTCTTCTCTCTTACAAAACAAAAAAAAATTTAACTTCCTGGACTGTCTTATATGGATGGATTAACTAAAAACATCAACTGCATTTCCCACAGGGTCCTTGTATGTGGTTCTCTTGCTTTGTTCTGACATTTTTTTCCAGACAGCAGAAGGACCAGGAGCACATGACTGGAGCGACTGTGGGGGTTATCACAAGTGCGTGTGCTTTATGCTCCGGCCTTTGTTTCTCCCTCAGCGTTATGCACTTGGGATTGAATCATATTTGCAAACTTGTTAGTCTGCATCAGTTAGCACCCTCTTCACAGGCAAGCATCTGTCTAGTCTTTGACCTCACATAAACGGGAAAGGAGCATCAATGACCTTTCAAGAACCAAGCTGTAGAGCTTGAATAAAGACAAATTTAGTTGCTGAGCATGACAGGTCTAAGTCTCGCTTGGTTTGGACAGCCACCTGCATAAATACTGATTAACAAGACCTGCTTCCTATTCCACATGCACATAAAATGAATCGATAAATTAAAATGGAGTCACCCACAGTTTTTCTCCCTACAAATCAAGAATCCTTAATAAACACTAATGCTGGACCCGATCAAACATATGCTCTTATGCTGCTAATATGGGCTAACTGCACCCATGTTTTTTTGAAGTGCTGCAGGCACACTGATCATGCAGATACAAGGTAGACTACAGACCCTGAGCCAGATGCTTTCTTCAAGGCTTCAACTGCAGTGGAAGACATTTCAGTGCAGAAAAATGTCAGAATTTCTGACCTGTCAAAAAGCTCACAATCTTACAGCACTTTGGCATGAAACGCATAAAACGATGCGAGATATATATATATCCACACATACACACACAGAGCCATGTCAGGTGTGGCTGTGCGCAAGTATTAAATAGATCAATTGAATGGCAACACATATCAAGTATTCCAGGTCCCACAGAGATGCCACCCTGCTTTTCCATAAGAAAAAGGAAAACATCTCTGAAAACCATGCTATTAATATGAATCTAGAAGAACAGTTTAGTTGTTAATATGAACATATTAAAACCAGGAGTTAAGAAATTCGCTATTATAAACATATAGACAATCTTTAGAGACTCAGAACAGGGCCTTTTTCCATTCACACTGTGCATTTGTGCGGATTTAATACATATTTTTAATTCACATAAACCAGCTAATCCCACAAGCTAGAATATGAAGGATGGGCGTGTATTAAAGACAATTTCCAACGTTCCTGTGCAGAATAAAGCACAGGCCTCATTCTTAAAAATTTTCCTCTGATCAGAAAACTGGAAAAGGCACACTGAGCTTGAAAGAGGCTCCATAGGCTCACATGTCAAAATAACCATTTTCTTATCCCCTCTGTTGAGCATTTTACTAGAGAGACACCTTTTACCCTTCCCCCCTTCCTTTTTTTTTTTTTTTTTTTTTTTAAATGGGCTGGTCTAAAAGGTGCTCACACCCGATCTACGGGTGCATGGGAAAAATCTTCCAAGCTCTCTCCTTCAGAGCTTAAAAACACATAATGAACGTGAATGTCATGGCCATACCTGCGTGCCCGTAATTCGTTTCCTCCTTTCGGGGAGGGGGGGTTGTGTGTGAATAAAAAGGAAATACAGGCTAGGGAGCCCCCGATCCGTTTCACAAAGGGGAGGGAGAAAGAAAGAAAAAAAAACAAAACAAAAAAAAATAAAAGGTTTTTTAATTAGCCCTAGAGGCCGCTTACAGCGCTGGCAGCGATCAGAGGCTAAGGAAGAGGACAAACCGACCGGCATTTTTGGTCCAACAGGCCCCAAACGGAGCAGCGGCGTGCGCCTATCCAAGGTTAATGGGGGGGGGGGGGGGGGAAGGGGAGAGAAAGGGAGCTGCCGCCGCCGCCAGGGCTGGGGCCGCTCGGCCCGGCTCCCGCCCGCCGCCTTTAACCGCCTCGGCGAAGG
Source organism: Gorsachius magnificus (assembly GCA_034008185.1). Lineage (NCBI taxonomy): Eukaryota > Metazoa > Chordata > Aves > Pelecaniformes > Ardeidae > Gorsachius > Gorsachius magnificus. The sequence goes on from CM067081.1 coordinate 129,896,042, forward strand.
GCGGGGGGCGAGGAAAAGCCCCGGCAGGGCCGGCCAGACAGACAGCCCACCCCCCGCGCGCGGCGGCAGGATACTCACGGCTAACTTTCATGCTGCCGAAGGCCGAGGGCTGCTGCACCGGCTTGCAGCTCTCCGCGAAGGAGGTGGTCCTGGGCCGCCCGGACATGGTCTCCCGCTCCTGCGCTGCCCCGATCACCACCTCTCTCTTCCTGCCTTCCCCCTCCGCCTCGCCCCGGCGGCTCGGCGGGCCCGCCTGCCGCTCCCTCGCTCGCTCAGCTGGAGGAGACGGGCGGGACGCGCCACATGAAACGCCGGGCTCCCCCCTTCCCCCCCCCGGGGAAGCCCCCTCCCCTCTCGGTCTCTGTCGCGCTCTTCGCCCGGCTTCTTCTTCTTCCTCCTCCTCCTCCTCGCGCCGCCCGTTTCTCACAAAACCATCCTTCCCGGCAGCGCCGGTGGGTCCGAGAGCCGCCTCCGCCCAGTCCGCAGCCCCCCCGGCGCCGCTCCCGCTCCCGCTCCCCGGCCCCTTTTTCCCCCCGGGGGGGAAGGAAAGGGACTATTTTTTTTCCCCGGCGGAGGGATCTCGGGGCTTCGGCTCCACCGACGGGAGGTGATGCGAACGCTCGCAAGGGGATCCGGCAGGGGCGGTGGGATCCGCGGCGGGCGGAGTAGAGGTGAAGCGGCCGGGGCGGCCTCGCTCCCTCGCTCGCTGAGGCTTCTCAGTGCGGCGCTGAGGCGGCGGCTCCGGCGCGGCTCCTCATTGCGCCCGCAGGGGCAGCTGGCGGCGGCTCAGGCTGGGGACGCTGCACTGCGGACGGCGGCCGGCGGCGGCGGCGCAGGCCATGACGGCGGCGGCTCCCCGGCTCCTCCTCAGCCGGCTTCAGAGCGCTGGCGGCGGTTGTTCCTCCTGCTGCTGCTGCTGCTGCTTCCCCGGGCGTCCAAGGCACATGGGACTCGCCCGCCCGGCTGAAGCCTCCTGCCGCTCCCTCCCGGCGCCGGCTGCCTCCCGCCGGGCCCCCCTCCCCGTTTCTGCCGATCAGTCCCTTTGTCCCCGCTGCTGCCTCCGCTGCGTGCCGGGCTCCTGCTGCTGCGCTCTGTGTGTGCGCCAAAGCCGCGCAGCCGCCTATGCCCGTCGCCGCCCTACGCTGCGGAACGGCCGTAAGCACCTTCTGTGAATACCCAGCCGAAGAGCCCGACGCACTCACTAGCCCCCAGCCCGAGGCCGTTACGGAAACATCCGAGCCTCCTCGGGACCAATCCCGAGGTCGTTACGGAAATGCCAGTAACGGGTCGTAACCAATCACGAAGTCATCACGGGCACAGCCGAATCTCCTCGAAGCGAAAGGGAGACCCAATCGGAAAACGCTGCCGCCGCCCTAGCAGCGCGGTCGGAGAGCCAATAGGAAGGAGCCCTCTCTTCCGGCTATTGCCGGGCCAATCCGAAGCGAGCCGAAGCGGGAGAAGCCAATCAGAGGGCGCGCTTCCGCTGTCACACAGCCCTTGGGAGGGTTTCAAGCCGCAGCCCGAGGCGGAGAACAGGCGCGGGCTGCCATCGGCTTCCCCGGCGGAGCGCTCCGATTGGCTCGCGGCGATGAGGCGGCCCGAAGACGCAATCCAGCTCTCCGCGACGGACCAATCGCTAAGCCCGGCAGGAGCGCGCATGCTCAGTGCGGCGCGAAGGGCGGGCCCGAGGACACAGGGCGGTGGTCGCCGCCCTGTGCCCTCGGGCCCGCCCTTCGCGCCTGAAGGGAGGTGGCCGCCGCCCCTCAGGCCCTGCCCCCCCCTGCGGAGGCGGCTCCCAGGCCTGTGCCCACCGTAAGGCAAGGTCACTTGGGGAGCGGCGCGAAACAAACCCTGCCCCGCACGCCCCAAAATAACGGGGTTTGTGCCCAAAACCTTTCGGGGGGGGACACGACGACTAAGGTTCCCGCGTGGGCCTGTCTGCAATCCCTCATCAAAGGCAAAAGGCATTGAACCACCAGGCCGTTGCTGCCGCGTGCGATGTCACCTGTAGGCCTTTGATGTGGTTGGTGGGAAAAGTTGGCCACTGTGGGAGAAGGGTGGCAACAGGGCGAGGAGATTTACTTAAAAAAAAATAGGACGGTGGTATGCTGGAAGCCGCCGAGGTGGGACGTGAAGTGATGGGAACCCTGTTTTTCAGAAACTGAACCGAGCGGTGAGGACAGAAGATCAAGACCCTTAGGAAGTTCTCCCAACCCAGCTGTTACCAGCAAGACCGGCTTACAGGAAACACAGTTTGTGTTAGAGCCGCTAAAACAGCCCTCATATCTGCATCGCGGTGCCACCACAAGTGGATTTTGCTTGGTCCTGGCCACAGTCCCAGGCAGTGTTCTGGAAGAGCCCGTACTTCTTCAGGGCTCTGAAGCATCCCCAGGGGCATCAGTTCCCAGCCCTGGCAAAGCAGGCGCTGGAGTACTGCTCCCTGCTGTGACCTCAGTAAAATCACTCGTCAGACCTCAGCAAAAATCGAGCACCGCTTGCTTATGCCATTAAAAAAAAAAAATAAAATGTGTTCTTGCCAGAGTAGTTTATACCACAAACAAAATAACTTGGACTAGCAGAAGCACTTTTTGCCAGTGTTAAAGAGTCTAACTAAGAACTGCTGCTTTCTTTTCAAAGCATCAAAATATTGCCAGATATTTTTTTTTTCTTCAGTCCCGTTGTGAACAACATTGCTACGTGAGCAAACAAAGACCTGGCCAAAGGCAGCTAAAATTTATCCTTTGCAAGAGCTATTTTCCAAAGCAGAAAACAAACCCAGTCTCTCAAAATGGTCCTCTTCAGCAGTTTGCTTGCCCTGGGGTGCTTGGTTTGCTGGAAATCTTGTTTCCTGCCTGATAAATGATGAATGGTTTTACCTACTACAAAGGACCTGGGATTGTTTAAGGTTTGATTCATCATGAGCTACCTGTGCAGCTCTGTACAGCTGGAAACCTGGCAGCTGGCAGTGGTGTGCCCTAACAAGGACTAAAAGAGACTGAAATCACAGTACTGGAGTGGTACTGCAGCCACCCCAAACCACCCTACTGTACTCATCGTTCCAGCCCCACTCTGAGACGCCACTGCATCGAACGTGGCTGAGACACAGTCTCAGTAAGCTGCCAACCTTGAAAATGACATTTTCTCTCCTGTTTTGGTAGAGCTGTTGACTCCAGCCACAACTACTTGTCAAAAATTAGGGCTACAGATGGGATTAGTTCTCTAAAGAGCGATCTTACATAAAATTACTTGAGAAGTAAACATGCAACTAGGCAGTGTCCAGATCTCCTCTACCTGAAATGCGCCACCAGACGTTCCAGTCATCAGCTTGAATTTATTTTTTTGGCTCGAAGCACCAAGATGCCAACGCAAATCGTGTGTTATGACAACGTTCTTTCCAAAGACCGCATAAACAGGAGAAAAGACTTAAGAGAGACAGCCGAGTTTCGTTACTTGAAAAAGTTGGCGGTCTGAAAAATAGGAGGTGGGAGAGGGTGAGCTCTTTGCTTTAGCATTTGTTGTTACTCATAACAGTAGCAAATAAAAGTCAGACCAATGCATAATACACGCTGACTGTGTCCGTTTGAAAAATGTCCTTTAAAGCTTTATGGCAAGCCTGCAACCTGATAATACAAATGGGAAACCGACTCCATTCACTTACAGAGAACAAGGCTACCTCAGGAAAACAGCTTCATGCTTGCCCTCCTGTATATGGTATAGCCCTTCCCTAAAATCACCCCGTTTCCTCTTCAGTACCAAAACAATCCATGTCAAACCCCAAACTCTCAGTTGCTGCTAATCTCACTTTCCTGAATACCAAGCTGCTCCATCCGCTTGGGGAACACACACTGCAAAAATCCCAGCTGCTCTGTTTCCTATCAGGCAATCCTGCCCACATTTCCAAGTGATAATTAACCAACGGACTCTCCAAAGCCTGTCCATTCAAGTCGTAGTGTCTTCCCATCTACCAGGAGACCACACAAGTGTGCTTAACAGAGGCGTATTATTTATTTGAAGGGATGGGAATATTTATAGTTATAAAGCATCTCCAATTTCTGTTAGTCTTTTCCTAGATTCTTTCTTTAGCTAAGACTACTCTCAGAAGAACCCTAAACACACGAGAAGGGCATCTGTTAAGCTTTCATCCTCAATTTCCAAAAGGGACTGACAATTAAAATCATTTGGGAGAATCATGAGGGAGCTAGTTGCTTTTTTAAACTGAAAGATTCTCTCTTTCGACAACATTGCAGAGTTCATATTTATTTTTGGCCCCTTGGCTGATAAAATGACCTCCCTTTAGAATCTGCAAATATAAATAGAATTGACGTTTTTAATGATCAGTTTTCACAAGCAAGATTAATCCAGTGTCTCAGGCATTAATATTGTTCCAAATCTGGATGCAAGGGGCAGTTTTACAGCTGCTGTATTTCTGTACCATCCAAGTTCCCAGGGAGGCTGCAAGAAAATACAAAGCATCCGACAGAAATTACTGAAGTGTTATCTCTCCGAAATGCCATAAGGTGGCAGTGAATTGGAAAACTGGTACTATTTCTGGGTAGAACAAAGCTTTAAGGAGCTCAGGAGAAGAGGAGGGGGAGGCTTTTGTTGTTTGTTTAGGGTTTTTCATTTGTCTGCTTACATTTCATGTATAACCATGAGCTTCAAATCCAATCATTTTAATCAGATGCTGACAAGGTCTGCTCCAACATGCACCAGTAGGCGTGTTCCTGCGCAAGAAGCTCCTGCTTTTTCTTTCTCTATTGCTTCCTTTTTCAGATGATCAGCAGGAAGATTTTCTGCTTGCTTACCTTGCAGCTCTTACTGGGTCATTCCACCAGCAGCCACGGTGAGAGGGCTACCTCCACCAGCCTGATGAGGATGCAATCATTCAAGGCTGTTTTGAACTTTGTTACGCTAGTGAACCTTCACAATATTAATGGATCGACCAGTCTTGCATCTAATTCCTTAATATTGCCAAGGGAATTATCCACAGAACAATTTAGTGAGAGCTTCTCTCTTGTTTGATTGGCATGGGCAAACTCAATGGTTATGGTTGAACTTTAACTTTTTTTTCCCCCCAGTGGAAAATCAGAGATTGTAACAGTAACAAATTTACTGACTGCCCAGGCGTTAATGATTAGACAATAAATCCTGAAAAGCGGTTTTGATTTTTGTCCAGAACAAAATCCAAAGGAATCTATGTTTAGAACATACCAGTTGCATTTATTTTTCTGAGCAGGACAGAAGGTTTTAATCCTGAGCACCCGGCATTTTGCAATGATTTCCTGTCACAAAATATGTCATCACCAGCAGTTGCTCCGGAGAACAGCTGATGTTTTGCTGATCTGGATGTGCGTGGGTGCACCTAGGCCTTGCAAGACGCCAGGTAAGTTCGCCAAAGCCAATAGAGCCAAGTGGCCTCAACAGTTTAATGTAACAGGAGGTATGGACAACTTTGGTTTCCCAATTTTGCAGCGCAGTCAAACAAGCAGAGACACTGAATACAGGTTCATGGCAACATTGCGACACACAGAAAACATCAGTGACTCACTAAGCAGGCAAATGCATCCTTATGTGGAAGTCCTCCCCGCTGATGTTCTGCACAGGTTTAAGGTTGGTCTTATCCACTGGCTCTTGAAAGAGGCATTGGGTTTCCCGCTGTGCTAGGAGAACATCTGGTTCCGTTGGACAGTTTCCCTTGCTCCAGCATTTGCCTGACCACACCTCCTTCATAAGGTGGAAAAACCCTGGAAAAACCACACCGTCCAGAGCCAGGGAAGCTCTGTCAGTCTAATGAGCCTTTGACAAGTCTTCCAGACATTTGTTTTCTGCAAAGCAGAAATTATGCCTGCTTCCCCAGGAGTTTAGAAGGGTTAAAATCTAGAAAATTATTGGGCTCTTCTGTGTGTATCATCTCCCTCACATGAGATTCAGTCAAGCAGCCCAAGACTGACATCCATTTGCTTTCCTTTTGTATTTTCCCGTGCTGTCAGCAGGTTGGTCTGTTTCTGAAAAGTGGCCAAGGAGCAGATGGGTCCAGAGAGCAGGAAATTAAAATGACCCCGTTCCCCAGAGTTTACCAGGGCTCTCTGTACTGCAGCACTGGTGGAAGGGCCCATAGATGTCCCATGCTCACTATTTCCCTGCCTCCCCAATCGACTTCCAAACTGGCTGTTGAGGAGACCGTTCTAAATAGAGAGAGTTAAAGCCAGCCTGATCCCTGAGGCCTCCAGTCCGTTCAATAAAATCCTGTAGGGCTAGGAAGCCTTAACTTGAGTCAGGGGATTAGGACTACTCTTTAACTGGGTATTGGTAGACACATGGGAGAGGCGTGGGCAGGGGAGAAGACCCAGGCTGGGTTTCCAAGCTGCCACAGTGACCTAGAAGTTGTACAGGGATCCAAGCACAGCAGCCAACAGAGGAGATTTTTCGCCACTTCCTCCTTCAGACAGCTGGGGGGTGTTGCACCAGGGTGACGAGGTTCACTGTGCCTTCTCACAAATACGGGAAGAGGATTTGATAGTTCCTACCGATTTAGTTTTTGGAGAGAAAGCATTGCATACGGTGCAAGGTGCCAACAGAAGGAGAAAGGGCCGCTGGGAGTAGACGTCTGCATCATCAAAGAAGCAAAGAAAGCAGCGGCGCACCTGGTGGAGCCTGCCTAGGATGATGCTGTCCTCGCCGCAAGGGCTCCCTGCAGACCGAAATTACCATCCTTAGCCACAATTAAATGCTCATCCAGCTCTTGCTGTCGCAGCTGCTTTTACCCTGACTGAAAATAACTGCATGGGTATGGGTCTCCACAGGACAGACAGCTCTCTGGGGGAGAAAGGGGACAATAGTGCTTGGTGGGTTAGAGCCATTCTTGTTATCCGCAAGGCAAACTGTGGGGAGTGTCATACACTCATGTCTGCAGAGAGGAATGACTGCTCTGCAATACACAACGTGTAGCAAAGTGGTTGAATAGAGTTACGAAACCTTGGTCATTCTACACCCATCAGCCATGGTAGCGAACTTGCGCTGTTGTTGTACGTCTTACCTATGAACTGGGGGTCTTTAGTTTGTAGCCCAGAATTAAAGGCAGTGATTCTCCTCAGAACCTGGGAGAAAATGCACAGTTAATTATGAAGTGGCCAAAAATGTAACGGTATTTTCATTTTGTTCGTTGAGTTTCTGCCAAGCACTCTAATTGATTTAATGATCCCTGTCCCTAATCACCATCGCACGCTACTTCCTCCATCTTTGGCTTGCAAATGGTTACTAATTGTTGCTGCATCTTGCATTGTACATCTGGTGTTGACAGCTGTCCTTGCCCTGAGATGGAGAGGCAGCTGTTTTTAAAAGGAGAGCTCTCTCCCCAGTCTCTAGAACATCTGGGAAAATGTGGCACTGAAACCGAGTTATCAAATATATAAATTTAGCAAATATGTGGGCAGGCTAGAGGGTCTGCAAACACAAAGCTTAAAAGTAGGCACAGGAATCAACAGAAAAGACTCACTGCTGTGTCTTTAAAACACGAGTCCTGGGTGTTTCCCATTAAAAATGCCTGTTTCCCCTAATTCCCTGTTGACTGCTTGACATGGCAAAATCTTCTACACTGTGCACAACAGAACACACCTCCTAATTTGATCAGACTAACAGCCCATGTTGCTTTTGCTTCAGCCTATTAGATGTAATTCAAAAGCCTTCCTACAAGGCAGGATTTGGGATCAGGCAGCAAGGTCTAACTGGCTGGAGAGTAAGAAACCAGTAGCATGAAAGCACCAAAAAGCCCTAGAAATCAATGGAAACAATTGCATTCCTTAAAAAAAAAAAAAAAAAAAAAAAATTCTTTCCAGAATCTCATTTCCTCCTGAACATTTTGTGACTGTGATTGTTACACGCAACCTATTTTTTTTCCTTGCTGTTTATTTTGTGTATTTAACAGCACTGAGCGTACAGTCCATTGTTTTGCTCATGGTCAGCAAAGCTTATCTCATGATCTCGCCCAGCCGCTACCGCTCACATACTGTTCTGCAAGACTTGGATGAGCACAGGGTCTCAGACCCTGCAAGCCAGCAGCAAGAGCAAAGCTGAACTCAACAGGCAGCAGTGAGCAGGCGTGTGAGGACGCAGAAAGGAAACGTCTGAGCTTAACCGAGGTTAGGGTGATGGCAGCAGTAGTCACTCTAAGAGACCCTGAAGAAAAGAGCCTACGAGCAGGAAAAGCCTGGCAGGATTAACAAAGCCTTTTTATAAAGGAGTCATTTCAGGACATCTGACTTAAGGGAAGTGGTACATTTATTTATTTTTAATTGGACTGGATGTAAGCCATATCAAGCTGATGATGCCATTCTGAGTTCAAAGGGATATTCACTTCGCCTCGTAGCACGGGAGCAAGGGGACAATGCAATTAACGGGAAAGGTGGCACTTTCAAAAGCAGCAGAAGGAAGTATTTTTAAATTAAGCAGTTATTGCATGCATCGGGTACCTAAAGTAGGAGGTTTTTTCCCTAGTCGCCGGAAGGTGCGAGGCTTCTCCAGGAGATTATTTTAGTTCTCAAGTGGGGTTGCTCTTAAACTTCACCTAGAGGACACTCTCTTTTCTACCCATCTATGGAAGGACCCTAGAAATACCTGCCTAGTAAGGGGGCCCTGGGAGAAGAAGCCTCCCACTAGGTGACAGGAAGATAGTTATATTTCTAACTGGACTCCGAAAGTCACTGGTGCAGGTTATCACTGATGGGCAAGTACCTGGATAATACTGACCACTGAAGCAGGTAGCACTAAACCCCTGGTTTTTTCATATGAAGCACGCTGTTTGAATTCAAATTATTCTCTGTCTCCATAGAGATGGACATACAGCCACCTGCCAAGTATGCAAAGGTTTATAAAACACTCTAAAACATCTTGCCCTGACCACAGTCAGGAACCAGATATTGGACTGGAAGCCAGGGGCTGAGCTGTTTGATGTTCAAGGATCATATCCTCCAAGCTTGAGAGTGGTTCATCCTGGCAAGAAGAAAATGAAGCAAAGGTGGCAGGAGGCGTGCATGGATGAACAAGGAGGTCCTGACAAAACTCTGACATAAAGAGGAAACAAAAGGTGGAAGCAGGGGTAAGTGACCCAGGAGGAAGCCTTACTGGTAAATGTCTCGTTCAGCAATCCCAGGCCCCTGAGCATGGGCCCTAAAAGTGTTGAGGGAGCCAGCTAATGTCATTGCAAGGCCACTCTTTGAAAGATCATGGCAATCAGGAGACATTCCTGAGACATGGAAGAAAGCAAATGTGACTCCTATCTTGAAGAAGGGCAAGAAGGAGGATCGGGGAAACGACAGTCCAGTCAGCCTCAATCCCTGAAAAGGCAATGGAGCAAGAAATCATGGAAACCATTTCCAGACACGTGAAGAACATGAAGGTGGTCGAGTGTAGTCAGCATGGATTTACAAAGGGGAAATCAGGCTTAACCAACCTGACAGTTTTCCACAGAAAGATGACTGGCTTGGTGAATGAGAGGAGAGCAGTGGATGTCTTTTGCCTTGACTATAGTAAGGCTTTTGACACTGTCTCCCATAATGTCCCCATAGAGAAGCTGACAAAGTATGGGTTAGATAAGTGGACAGTGAGGTGGATCAAAAAATGGCCAAATGGCCAGACCCAGAGCATTGTGATCAGTGGCACAAAGTCCAGCTAGAGGCCAGTCACTAGTGGTATAGCCTGTTACTAGGTCTTATATTGTTTAACATCTTCATTAATCATCTGGATGATGGGGCAGAGTACACCCTTGGCAAATTTACAGATTATACAAAGCTGGGAGGAGCTGATACAACAGGTGGTATGCTGCCATCCAGAGTGACCTGGACAGGCTGGGGAATTGAATCATAGAATCATAGAATGTTTTGGGCTGGAAGGGATCCCTAAAGGTCATCTAGCCCAACCCCCCTGCAGTGAGCAGGGACACCGCTAACTAGATCAGGTTGCTCAGAGCCCTGTCCAACCTGGCCTTGAATGTTCCCAGGGATGGGGCCTCCACCACCTCTCTGGGCAACCCGTTCCAGTGTTTCACCACCCTCACTGTAAAAAATTTCTTCCTTATATCTAGTCTAAACCTACCCTGGTTTAGTTTAAAACCATTACCCCTTGTCCTGACACAGCTGGCCCTACTAAAAAGAGTGTCCCCATCTTTCCTATAGGCCCCCTTTAGGTACTGGAAGGCTGCTGTAAGGTCTCCCCAGAGCCTTCTCTTCTCCAGGCTGAACAACCCCAACTCTCTCAGCCTGTCCTCATAAGAGAGGTGCTCCAGCCCTCTGATCATTTTTCTAGCCCTCCTCTGGACCTGCTCCAACAGTTCCATGTCCTTCTTGTGCTGAGGGCTCCAGAGCTGGACACAGTACTCTAGGTGAGGTCTCACCAGAGCAGAGTAGAGGGGCAGAATCACCTCCCTCGACCTGCTGGCCACGCTTCTCCCGATGCAGCCCAGAGTACGGTTGGCCTTCTGGGCTGCCAGCGCACATTGCCAGCTCATGTCCAGCTTTTCATCCACCAGCACCCCCAAGTCCCTCTCGGCAGGGCTGCTCTCGATCCTTTCTTACCCCAACCCAGGTGCAGGACCTTGCACTTGGCCTTGTTGAACCTCATGAGATTCACACAGGCCCACCTCTCCAGCCTGTCCAGGTCTCTCTGGATGACATCCCATCCTTCTGGTGTGTCAGCCGCACCACTCAGTTTGGTGTCATCCGCAAACTTGCTGAGGGTTCACTTGATCTTGCTGTCTAAGTCATTGATGAAAACGTTAAACAGCACGGACCCTTGAGGGACACCACTCGTCACTGGTCTCCATCCGGACATCGAGCCATTGACCACTACCCTCTGGATGTGACCAGCCAGCCAGTTCCTTATCCACCAAACAGTCCACCCATCAAATCCATAGCTCTCCAATTTAGAGAGAAGGATGTTGTGGGGGACTGTGTCAAAGGCTTTGCAGAAGTCCAGATAGATGACATCCATTGGTTTTCCTTTGTCTACTGTTCCTGTCACACCATCATAGAAAGTCACTAGGTTGGTCAGGCAGGACTTGCCCTTGGTGAATTGGGCAGAAAGGAATCTCATGAAGTTCCACAAAGGGAAATGCAAAGTCCTGCACCTGGGGTGGAATAACCCCATGCCCCAGTACATGCTGGGGACTCTGCAGAGAAGGACCCAAGGGGTTCTGGTGGACATCAAGCTCGTTGTGAGCCAGCAGTGTGCCCCTGCAGCAAAGGCAGCCAGCAAAGTCCTGGGCTACGTTGGGAAAAGCATTGCTGGCAGGTCAAGGGAAATGATCTTTCCCCTCTGCTCAGCACTGGTGAGGCCACACCTGGAGTCCTGGGCCCTGTTCTGGGCTCCCCAGTACAAGACAGATGTGGACTTACTGGATTGAGTCCAGCAAATGGCCATGAAGATGATTAAGGGATGGGAACATCTCTCATGTGAGGGAAGACACAGAGCTGGGACTGTTCAGCCTAGAGAAGAGAAGGCTTGGGGAGATCTTCTCAATATGTTTGAATACCTGGTGGGATGGAATGAAGAAGAGGGAGATGGGCTCTTCTCGTTGGTGCCCACTGACAGGACAAGAAGCAGTAGGCGCTATTTAAAACACATGAAACTCCACCTGAACACAAGAAGACATTAATTTTACTGTGGGGGTGGTCAAAGACTGGAGCAGATTGGCCAGAGAGGCTATGGAGTCTCCATCTCTGGAAATATTCAAAACCAGACTGGACACAGTCCTGAGTAAGCAGCTCCAGCTGACCTCTGTCACACAAGAGGGGCTGGACTAGGTGATCTCCAGAGGTCCCTTCCGTCTTCCATGATCCTGCGATGATTCTGTGATCTGCTACAGCAGTTCCTGGTACCCTATATGCTGTCAGTTCTCATGCATTTTGCTGATTTTTCCTTGAGGTAATTACAGACATTACTGGTGTAATTACTTACACTGAATGCATATACCTCTGAGGATGTGGTGGTTATGGAGAAACCTGAACTTAATAAAACAGTCAGAGGAATTGTCCACAAACAAAATACAGGAACTGGGAATCATCATTCATGACTGTGAGGTTCTGTACATGTGCTTTCAGTGGAATAAACAAGGTGTGGGGAGATGGAGGCTGACAGAGTGCACAGGGCAGGGTCAGATGAGAAGGAAGAGGAGGTGAGTGACTTATGACAGCCAGTGCTGAGCACAGTGCATAAGAATTTCAGTTTTATTTCCCAGTCTATGACAACCAATACAACATGGATGTGGTGGTGGTAAAATTAAAGGCCTAATACTGTATCAAAACAGGGCACCAAGCAAAGACAATTAAATCAGAGGCAGTATTCTCAAGCTGAGCACCCAGAAAATGGAGCAAACAGAATGACTTGCCTGGGAAAAAGTCTGATTTAAATGACCACCCAAGAACTCTGAAGCAGAGGCGGTTCTCTAGGGCAGCAGCATGCAAGCTGAACCATGATCCTGTCCGTTCTCCAGCTGCATTCCCAGTCTCCTCCACAGCATGGTCCTGGTATATTTTATGCACTGAGGCAGGATCCCATTAAGAAAAAGTATGCCATCATGCCATTAACGTCTGGCTGACAAGAGAAGACTAGAGAAACATTTGTCAAGAATGGTCTAGGAATAATTGGTCCTGGTTTGGAGCAAAGAGATGGACTGGAGTCCTCAGATGGCTCCTTGAGGTCCATTCCAGGCCTGTTTTTCACAGTGTCATACATGCCAAAATTAAGCCAAATTGAGTTTGCGCAAATTGTTTTAATTCCAGCCTTCCCTAACTTCCGAATGCTTGATTTCAGAGCTTTTTTGGCACAGATTACAGTGTGCTGCTTTTTAGGATCCTGGTTGGTTTCTTTTAAAGTCAACTCAACCCAGCAAGGATGCTGTGATACACACATTCACGAGGTTCAGCAACAACCTCGTAACAGATCCATCACGGGGATATCTTCCAGGGACTGGCAGGAACAACCCAGGTGACTATGCCCTCTCCAAGGTAAGGGTGGCAGGAGGAAGAGATTGCCGTGCTGCTGGCCAGCATCAGAGGCTTGCCTTTCAAATCCGCATGCTGGCAGCAGATGAGATGAGAGTCTCAGGACACCTGGATTCCCTTCCAAACCCTGGAGAGCAACATGTGCCTCCAGGAGCTTTTTGCTTGTTTCCATCCACATTCTCTCCAGTCCTATTTTTTCCAGACCCTTGAAAACAAACAGATCCTTCACTACCTCCTCTGCTCCCTGCCCCCTGCTCCCTGCCCCATCATTGTCAAGTCGAGGTCTCTCCTCTCCCCACTCCTGCCTTCACTAATTACACCCCACCTCAAGTCACACCCTTACCTGTCCCCCTCACACTCCTAGTCACCTGCCATCACACCTTTTTCACTTCTGCTCTTTCCCCTACTCCCTTGCCTTAGTTTTTGCCCAACAGCCACTCCCAGACCCTGGATCCTTGGTGGTTTAATCCTTCTCACTATCCTCATTCCTACTCTTTGTTGATTCAGAAAATGAAGCTTCCTCACTGTCCCCCCTCTGCCCTGGTCACACCATCTTTCCCTCTTCCCCCACCTCCTCCCACAGCTATTCCAGCCCCAGTTGCAACAGGTTTTCAACAAGATTTACCGCTTTTCTCCCATGACTGGCTTTCACAACTGCTGCTTCTACTGTGCTGTTTTGTTGCCAGCATGGTGGTCATCACCTTTATGAGAGAAAGCCCATCTTGCTCTCAGCTCAGTGCACCATCCCACAACGGTAGCTGCAACGACTTGCAGGTGGGGTGGGCTTGGCCACCACCTCTGGACAGCCCAGGTACAGGTGCTTTAGCAGCTACAAGGAGATGGAGCATACTCAGCCAGGGTGGAGCTTCCAGGGACGATTTGGGGCTGGCTTTTCGTCTACTATATACTAAGTAATAAAGTGTGGTCCAGTTTGGATGGGTTTTGTCAAGAACACAAGTCTTATGAGGAGCGGCTGAGGGAACTGGGGTTGTTTAGCCTGGAGAAGAGGAGGCTGAGCGGAGGAGACCTTATCACCCTCTACAACTGCCTAAAAGGAGGCTGTAGCGGGGTGGGGGTCGATCTCTTCTCCCAGATAACAAGTGATAGGACAAGGGGAAATGGCCTTAAGTTGCACCAGGGCAGGTATAGGTTGGACATTAGGAAAAATTTCTTCACTGAAAGGGTTGTCAAGCACTGGAACAGGCTGCCCAGGGAAGTGGTCGAGTCCCCATCCCTGGAGGTATTTAAAAGATGGGCAGATAAGGTGCTCAGGGACATGGTTTAGTGGTGGGATGGCAGGGTTAGGTTAATGGCTGGACTTGATGATCTTAAAGGTCCTTTCCAACCTAAATGATTCTGTGATTCTATTCTATTCTATTCTATTCTATGATTCTAAGACCCATAGTAGCTAGAGTTCCAATCTGTATTGTGTGAGGGAGATGAAGTGTCTCAGACAAAAGCCTAACAGGCATGTTTGAATTGGGGAAAGAATGCATTTTTGTTAGCCTTGTTCTTGGAAATGACCCGAATCACTTTCATTTTAACTTTCCAGAACACTCAACATGAAAATTTTGGTATAATGCTTAAGCTTTATGAAAATTATAAGCAAGTGAGCCCAAGATATTTTTATGGGAAATGCTGTGTTGCCTTAACATATGGGGGGTGTTATGCATGCCTATGCATAGGGATGTCAACTGTTAGGTAATGCAATCATAAAGTACTTCAGTTTTTTCTCCTTTCCATTCTCACCAATTATAAAAATCTGCTAATTGCTGCATACTCTGGGCCTCGAATATTTTACCCTTCATTGGCGACCTTTTAGCTGCAGGACAAACTCCTCATTATCTCGAACACCCCCTGAATTAATTGATTCCATTGGTTACTGCCGAGTCATTAAAATAGCGGTATTAAAATGGGGACTTAAGTCATAAGCAGTGGTAAAGGAGCAATCTGCTTGCGCAGCTGAATTAGTCCGAGCAACATCCTTCCCAGCACAGTGGCACAGACTTCTCTTTCACCGGTCACTTTGTTTTGCAAAGATGATATTGGGGTTAGTAACTGAATTGATGTTATCCTGGGCTTGGGTATGCTTGCTGAGTTGCTGAAAAATGCCACAAGGTTTATGTTACAGGTGGAAGTCGCTGTGCTCTTTCCAGCCAACACAGCCATCGGTAGGACAGCTATTGCTGCCTAGATTGCATGAGCAAATCGAGCTCTTAGATCTGTTTTGGTCAGCCCAGCATTTCTTTTACACTCTACAGGTAGGTTGCAAAGTTGCAAAAGCCAATGAGACAGTGGAAATTTCCCTGTAATGAAAGCATGTCTCTCAACACTTCCAGGCATGTTGCGGCAGAACAAAGCTGTGACCTATTCTTTCATCTGCCACCCTAAGGGTAGGAAGATCTTTAAAAGTCAATGTCTCATTTATGACTGTGCATTACAACAGCCTAAACTGGTCACGGAGGGAAGTTATTTTATAATAATTCTGTAAAAGGAGAGACAAAAATCTCGGTTGCTCAGCTGTTAGCTGCACAGAGCTTGGCACCAGGCTTGAAACCTGGCGAATAATGTTTGAAACGATATTGTGCCTAGATTTCCAGCTGTACCGGAAGGTAGGTGGTCAGCGTAAAACCTGCCTTACCTCCCGCTGCTGCTGCAAGATTGATGCTGTCTGGATCAGGAGGACGATAGTCCAATTCTGCAAAATAAACAGGCGCCTGCTGTGTGCAGTGTATAGGCGTCATCTTTCCTCGTAGGACTGTGGCCCCCTGCAGCCCGGGGTCTGATTGCATGGCAGGGCTCTCATTTTTCCCAGGGGAAAGCTGCAAGAGGATTTTTTTTTTTATTATTTAAGTGCTTTACCAGACGTATCTCACATGCTTGTGGGGTTGTTTCTAATGCTGTCATTATCTAGAAAAATCTCCACTTAGTGGTAGAAATCTCATACTTTCTTCAGCAGATGCTTGAATTGCTGATGGTGAGCAGGGTTCTTGGCTCTCTCTAATCTATGATTGTCAAATTCCGGTTATTACACACAGTGGGGTGATCCTGAGAAATTGGAATGTTTCCCCTTTGTGTAAGGACACAAATATATGCAAGAGCATGCACAGAAATACGATTTGATTCACTGAAACCAGCTGTTGTGAACAAACAATCCACATACAGCAAATACTGGTTACTCAGCAGCAAAAACATCGATCAAAACCAAGGGAGGTGGCCTTGTCTTCACGTGAATGGCAGGTGCCAGTGAGACAGAAAAGAGACTCTGGTTTTCCTCCTGGGGATGAGCATGACGGTGAGTAGAAGAGACAAGGCTCTTGACTGCCGAGTCTTCTCCTTGAGTAAATTAGACCCCACATCATCCTTGGGTACTCGTTTTTTGTTGTTGGGTTTGTCTGCTTTCAAGGCTAAATTCAGATGTCCTCAAGCAGCCGTTAGGGAAGGCAGCAGGGGCTGAGAGCTGTTTTTCCATCAAAGGGTGGAATTTAGCCCAAAGGTGCAGTACCGTGGCAGAGTAGGTACCCAGTCGTGCTGGGCTTCTAGGAATAGGAGAGCCTGCCTTTCCCCGCTGCCTGCAGCAGACTGATATCAGGTATTGGGAGAATGAGGAAAAAGACCTCACCATCGGAGAGTTGCGAAGAATGGATCGCATTGGTTTTGTTACTGGTATGAAAAAAGGCTGTAACAGCAAGAAAATGAACTGATATTTGCAAAAGTATAATTCCATCATTAAATGAAAGCTTCTTTATCCAGCACCTGTATTTGGGGGACTGTTAGAAAAAAAAACCACCAACCAAAAACGAGCTGCTTTCAAACAAGGGCTTGAATTTGCTGTAATCATGTACAGAGTATCCCACTGTTCATGGATCTGCCTAGCACTGCTGCAAATTCAAGGTGCGATTGCATCAGCTAATATTATTCCTGCAGTTTGAAATATCGCCCGACTCATTTGGGTTAGATACGAGATGTAATTGCCTGGAAACCAACACAGCTCCAGAAGGGTGCCCCGCTAGTTATAGTCACCTTGTCCAAACAAACATCCATGCCATTCCTGTGATGGATCATGCCGTCAGGACGCTGCGCAGGGTTTTGCCTTCCTGAAGGACCCTCGAGAGGTACCAAGGACTTCCTAAGAAACTTGGGTCCTTACAGATTTCCTGAGCCATGGGAAGCTCCAAGAAGCAAAAGCTCCTCAGGGTTTCTGCACCTGCCAGGCACAGATGCACCTCTCAGCACTTCCAGGAGGTGTGTTGGGAGGAAACACGGATGGACAGGCCTTACGCTGCGAGTATATTAAAATATTACTGGTAAACCTAGCACCCGATCAGTGCTGGGAACCCCACATCCGTCACAGACTTGCAGAGAAAACATCAAGCTCCTGCTGACCCACAGGAAATTTGCCCACTCCTGGCCTGCCTTTCTGATGTCCTACCTGCCAATGAGTGCTTCTTCTCCTGTGCTTTTCAAAAGGTGAGCGTGATCCTGTTCTAGCACCTTGCCAAACTCTTCACAGCCTCCTCTGCAGCGGGAGGCAGGGAGCAATGTTTGCAGCCGCCCGCGCGCTGCTGCAGCGGGAAGAGCATGACCCGGCAGCGATGCAGCCAGGGCTCTCCCCTCAGTGCCCCCCTGCAGCCTGAGAGAGGGGCAGGTATGAGCTGCTAGAGGGGAGCAAAAATACACAGTCTCTTCCCCGAGCAGACCAGGGATCCTGGGAAGAAAAGGCCACATTCTTCATCGGCATGGAAGAGAGTAGGTTAGCGGATGAGAAGGAAGAACAGCCACTAACTAGAAGACAGCATTGGCATGAGAACAAGTTGATAAAAATAGGCTATGAAAAAATGTGGGCTGCAAATCAGAAACAAGTTTACTTCTGTCAGAGTGAGATTCTGGAATAACCTGCCAAGAAAATTCCCGACGACTTTTAAGATGGACTGTGATAAATTAACAAGAGGGACTTTATGACTCAGTGCTTGTCATAGCTGGGGAATATGATGATGACTAGGAGATCCCTTCTAGCCCCACATTCCTGTTGGTATGATAACAGAGGAATCTGTGTAGGGCGCAGCAAATGCTGAATCACTGAGTGCTTTATATAGCTGCCTGGCAGGGCTAGGTCCCTCGCACCCATCCTGTCTGCAAGAAGCTCCACACAGGAAAAAAAAAAAAAAAAAAAAAAAAATCCTTTATGTAAATTATTGTGTTCTGGCAGCACAAAGCATAAAGCTACAGATGCCTGAGTTAGAAGAAAACCAGCCGAGCTACAGGCTCTTCTACACAGGGGAAAGGTGGTGGTGTGGGCATGAAAGCAAATGACCTCACTGTAAACAGCGGGAGGTACACGCTCCACAGTGAACGCGCTCCAGCAGCTTCAATACACAATTTTAACATGGGAAAGAACCTCAGCGCTTGGAACCGTGTGGAGGTATCCCATATGCTTGCTCAGCCAGGTGGGTGCAGGGGTCGTTTCCACAGGGCACGCTCAGCCTAATGTCACGGAAAGGTCCTGCATTTAACACCAGCCGCTTTCTGCAGCACGAGGCCAGCAATCGGGATGCAGCTTACGCTGGTGGCATTTGATGCCTCATGAGTGGACACCTGCAGCTCTGCTGCCCTGGCTCTAAGAGCAGACCCTGGGGTAACAGCAGCAGCTGCAGTTTCAGCAGTACATAGCTGGAGGTGGAGGCCAAGTGGAAGGCACCCATGAAAAACTGGGTAAGGTAAGAGACGGGCCTGGTTTCTGGGCTCAGGAGAGTAACATTGCTCAGGGGGAGAGCGCTTCTCCGCAGCCCTTGTGGCTGTTGGAACTCGGGGAAGACTTTTCTGGAGCTTCTTCTGGACCTGTGGAGGTCACGTACAGCTGTGGGTGCTCCCCCACCCTCCTCAAAACCTGCAACACAGGCTACTTGGAGACCTAGGGCTCCTGCCTGCTGCTCCCCACTGTGCCACAGGAATGTTGCGCCGCTGTGCAGCCACCATCTCCACGGGTCGCACAGTCTGGTTACTCTGGGCCAAGGACATCTGTGGGTTTTCCCTCTTGCAGTACTTTCCGAATACTTGTTATTTCTAACAACTGCCCCTGGTACCAAAGCTCAGAACAGGAGGTTCCCTGCCAAGCCCAGCTGCCAACGCCAACACAAGGCAGTGGGGAAACTTCCACAACAACAGTCAGCACTCTTTTCCCAGAGAGCCTGGCTTAATCCCCCTCTGCTCTAGCTAACAAAGCGTTTGTTTTTTTGGTTGTTTTCTTTTTTTTAAACCACGCAGCTGAATCGCAATCAAGGTCAATTTTGTTATTTCCTAAACAGCGCCACGCTGACAGGGTAGTAGAGGCAGACTGAGCCGTGGCGGGTGGTTGCACCACCAGAGCCTCGAGGCTTCCTGCCTTCCTGGCTCTTGCCAAGGCCCAGCAAGCAGGCATATGGAGACACGTCATACCGGCTGTGACATCACCCCTCCTAAACCACCATCAGCAAGGACAGGGCACAGAGGTGCCAGCACACTCTGGGGCTAGGGGGGGCGAGCGGAGGCCACAGAGCTTTTAAACAGAAGAGCAGCATCTGTAAAATGGGCCCGTGGGCAGGGTAAGGCTGTGCTCAGAGGAGCGTCTCATATGGCGCTGTGCATAGCAGGGCTTGGGGGTGCTGGCTGCGGTGGACTCCTCATCTCTTCCCGTGGTTTGCAGGCTGGAGACTGCAGAGGTCCACTGCTAGCAGGGGAAGGACGGCTTGGAAAAATGACTCAGGAAGCTAAAAAAGATTCCAAGGACCTCATCAGCATTAACTGCAGTGGCTGCCCCATGTGTCGTTGGAAGACGCAACCTCTCTGCTGGCAGATACTGCTCGGATGGGGACGGGGTGCTGGGATAAGGTGTACAGGATTGCCAACGGCTGCTCTGTACCTTCTGGGTTGCAGGAGTTTCTCACATGCCCTGAAGTGCCGTGAGCACGTCTGTAAGGGACGGTGAGTCCAGCACTCACCCGGGAGCAGGCAGAGGACCTTCTTCTAGTCACTTACCTTTCATTTCCATTTCTGTAAGATGAAAGTTTCTGCCTTGGACTGCAAAGAGTCAAAGCCTTTCCTAAAGGGAACAGATTTAGACAGCAGACACATTGGAGAAAGAATTGCTCATGTGGGATATTGATACTACGGGCCCCCTGAATGAGAGACAGCTCTCTTTAGGCTATATCCATCATCAGTGGCAAGAAAAATAGTTATAAATCAGGGCAGTCCCAGTCCTGCTGCCACAAGACGCCTTCTCGGCTCTCCCAGTCCACCTCACCGCCTTCACAGAACATGCACCGCTGCCCCCAGAGCTGCTTGGAAACCTTGGATTCAGGGCAAAGCCCTAATTAAAATGCTTTGAATGGCTTAATGGGGAGAGACAGGCTACGAAGAGCCGTGGGGGAACCACATACCAAATTTAGTGCCTAAGCCAGGTGCCTAAAGTTAAAGCAGCACAAAGGCTTCTCATGTGCAGGCAGCCCAATCCATCACACAGTGCTTTGACTCTTCCCCACCTGAATCAAATGCATGTTCCTTGCCAGATAGAGGGGGAGGCCAGAGCTGGGAGACATCAAAAGCACCAGTGAGTTTCTACATGTGCACACCCACGTGCACGTATGAACCACACCAGCCATCCGTGCATGTGTAGAAAGTAGAATCACAGAATCATTTAGGTTGAAAAAGATCCTTAAGATCATCAAGTCCAACTGTTAACCTAGCACTGCCAAGTCCACCATTAAACCGTGTCCCTAAGCACCTCGTCTACCCATCTTTTAAATACCTCCCAGGGATGGGGACTCAACCACTTCCCTGGGCAGCCTGCTCCAGTGCTTGACAACCCTTTCAGTGAAGAAATTTTTCCTGATGTCCAACCTTAACACCCTGCACCTCTGGTGCAACTTGAGGCCATTTCCCCTTGTCCTATCGCTTGTTATCTGGGAGAAGAGACCGACCCCCACCTCGCTACAGCCTCCTTTCAGGCAGTTGTAGAGGGCGATAAGGTCTCCCCACAGCCTCCTCCAGACTAGACAACCCCAGTTGCCTCAGCCGCTCCTCATAGGACTTGTGCTCCAGACCCCTCACCGGCTGCCTTGCCCTTCTCTGGACACTCTCCAGCACCTCAGTGTCCTTCTTGTAGTGAGGGGCCCAAAACTGAACACAGTATTTATGGTGTGACCTCACCAGTGCCGAGTACAGGGGGACGATCGCTTCCCTGCTCCTGCTGGTTACACTATTCCTGACACAAGCCAGGATGCCGTTGGCTGTCTTAGTAGGTGCATCCACATGACGTGCAGGTTTCAGTTCATGGCTGCTGGTCAACCAGACAGAAAAGCAATTGCCCCAAATTCGGGTGATGAGCTTCCAAATAAACCATAGGTTCAAAGTCCTCTGGAGGGTTTTTCTGCATTTCCTAGTGGATTTTAAGTTAATTTTTATATCAGCTGGTTCTAGGTAGCTTCATGGTTGATCATTTCCCATCCACCACACTGCAGCATTTCCTAGCCCCGGAGCAAAGTGCTACTCTAAACATGCTTTGGGCTGGGGAGAAATCAGCCCCAATCCGGAGAAGTGGCTGTGCCCCATATTTAACAGGGTCCCTGGAGGGTCCCCGCCAGCTCCCCGCCCCAGCCCGGCGATGCCGCGGGATGCTCCGGCTTTGCTGGGGCACCCGACGCGGCAGCAGCAGCCCCTGCTGCGAGCGCTGCAAAACTGCAGGCGGCTTTTCCCCAGCCCCGGGGCGGGGAAGGAGCCACCCCAACCCCCTTACAGTACCCACACACCCCACCCCGGGCTCCTCCGGCCTCGCCCCGGGAGACGGCAGCCGAAGGCTCCCGCACGGGGCTGGGCAAGCCGGGGGGGTGGGTGCTGTCTCCCCACCGGCACCCCGGCTCCATGGATGCGCCCAGCCCATCAAATAAAATGATGGTTATAAATAAATCACTGTCCGCTGCACGCTGGCAGGGTGCTCCCACTCCCCTGGAGCCAGGCCGTGCTACTTCTAGCCCGATGCAAGCTCCCTGCAGCTTCAGTCCGGCACAGGGTGGCTGTGGATGGTAAAACCTGCTTTTTGGGGGTGCCTCAAGAAAGTGATGCTAAGGGGAATGCTGCCACATCCCTTTCTAAACGCACACCACCATGCTGCCCCTACCCACCTCCAGCTTGTTCAGCATCCCTCCACGCCAGCAAGGGCTGCGGCTGGTGGCCCTTCCCCTCCACTGGGGCCACGGGAGGCTTCCCACACTCGCACCCCTGCCTGGGCTTCTTGGCCTCCAGCCCCCGCTGCGGATTTGCCCCGTGGTGGCAGAAGACATCCACTCAATGCATTATTTCACCCAGGCCCAGAGCCATGAAGTGCTCGGACAGCTGTGAAATTAAAACCAAAGGAAACCGGTTTCTGTTAGCTAAAGGTGACCAAAAAAAAAAATTGGGATCGCCCTCTGGGGTCTTCAGTCTTAGGAGTGAAGAAGGGCTATGGGAATATTCTCCCATATAAGATTATTGGCTTGGGTGATCTGCCCTAGAAATTCAGCAAGCTTGGCATCAATGGGGAAAAAAAGGTGACACCGGTGAAGGGACACAGCAGTGAGGGACTTCACCGTCGTAAAGGATAATGGAGAAGGCAGTGCTAACATATATCATAGAATAGAATCATAGAATATTTTGGGTTGGAAGGGACCCCTAGAGGTCATCTAGTCCAACCCCCCCGCAGTAAGCAGGGACACCGCTAACGAGATCAGGTTGTTTAAAACCAGGTTTGGGATTCCTCTGTCACCCCCCCTTTTAACAAAGCCTTTCTCCAGAGGGTTTTGAATGCACTGGGAGTCAGGTCTCAGCACCCCCAACTTCTCCTGTGGAGGCCACGACACACTGAAATGCCTTCACAAAAAAGCAGGCATACCGGATTTACCATTCTTGATATTTCTAAGATAAAAATTAAACAGACCACATTAATTTAAACAAACCTCATTCCAGACTATGTCATCCATATGAAGGCATACACAAGCCCCAGAAAAACAAGGCCAAAAAAAAGACAAGACCCTTTTCAGATCCTCTTTTTATGATTGCTGGCTTGCCTTTCCATTCGGCTCTGACCCGAGTCTCACCTATGACCATGCAACTGAGCTACACGAAATGCAAAGACACCTCCAGGGATGTCACCTTTGGACTCCATTTTCTCACTCAGACGCTACCAAAAAAGCCCACCACCCCCTCCCAAAAAAAAAGCCCTGAAAGTCTCCTGTGCACACCCCGCTCCCAGGTCCTTGCTTTGCTGGGGGAGCAGCATGCCCCAGACAAGCAGCAGTCTGCAACCATCTGTCCGTCTGTGGTGTCCGCCTATCTCCCATCCCCAGCTTGGTGCGATGCTGGTGGGAGACTCAGCATCAGCAGCCTCAGGGATGGAGTCCTCTGTCTGTCTGCTGCATGCAACAAGCCCACACGTTTCCAAGATGCGGTGCTGCTCCCCACCAGTGCGAATCACCCGGCACTCGCTGGGAAAGCCCTCCGAGATGATGAGGTTTGGGCTCTTGCAGGCCACCCAGCCCCAGTCTTGCTGCTGCTGTCTCTGGGACAGACAGATCTGCCAGGTGTCTGCGGGGTGCAGGCAGCTGACCGGAGCAGCCCGGACAAAACTACCGCGACCTCCCCGAGTGCAACCACCTCTCAGCCAAACACAGCCTGCAGTCACCACTGACCAGGCTGGGGCTGAAACATCAACCCAAAACAGGGCCAGACTTATTCCCGACCCCCAGATGCCAGAACAAGACGCATCCCTGTGAGGGACATGTGGCTTTAGCATCGCTGAAAACATGCAACATTTCGGGGGCAGGAGGACACTTGCTTGCGGCACAGGGGTGCTCCCAGTCACACGAAGGTGGGCTTCAGGTCTTCTTTGAAGTTCACCACAGGCTGGAGGCTGCTGTGGTGCTCTGTCCAGTGGCCCGCGAGCCCGCTGGGCTCTGTGTCCGTGTCCGTGCTACTGCTGCCCAGGGAGCCACGTGGGCTCTGGAAGCAGACCTTGCAGCAGGGCCGGTGGCAGCCGTGAAACATCTCCTCGGAGCTGCTGCTGCTGGAGTCAGAGTCCGGGTAATAGTACAGCGAGTGCAGGGAGGGCTCGGCGGGTCCCCTCAGGGCACCCTGCTGCCGCCGCTGCTCCCGTGGAACACGCGGGGAAGCACCCCGGGACTCCGGCCACCCCTCTGGCTGGAGGCAGAC
This sequence comes from Gorsachius magnificus, assembly GCA_034008185.1. Lineage (NCBI taxonomy): Eukaryota > Metazoa > Chordata > Aves > Pelecaniformes > Ardeidae > Gorsachius > Gorsachius magnificus. The sequence continues at coordinate 129,920,254 of CM067081.1, forward strand.
CTCCCCAGGAATGGCTGGAGGGGATGGTGCTGGTGGGTGAAGGAGCCCACCACTAGCCATCTCCCCTTCCCTCCCCAGGGAGACACGTGCCGACTCCCCACAGCCCCAGCCGCCCGCCTCCTCCACCCCATGGCCAGCACGAGGGGACGCATGCCCGGGGAAGTGGGTAGAGATGGGGGACAGTGGGATCCTCCGCCGCCGCCTCGCCAGGTAGGGGCTGAAGGGTGTGTGGATGCCCGGGTAGCCCTCCTGGGCCCTCCATGTCCCTCCCTGCTCACCTGGGGGGCCCTGGCTGCCAGGTGGGGGCCCCCTGGGTAAGGTTGGGCTGTAGGTTTTGCCATCCAGGCTCAGCTCTTGCAAGACCTCCCGCAGCTTCTCGCTGCTCACATAGCTGACTTTGGGGGACGACTCCCAGGCCACGCCACCTGAGATGTCCTGGCCCGGCAGCTGCTCCGGAGGCTGCCCTTGCCCCGCAGGCTTCCCATGCTCCTGGGTGTCTTTCAGGCCACGTTCAAGGTTGTCCCCCGTGTCAAAAAGCAGCATCCGAGAGCAAACAGGCTCGTGGCTTGCATGTTTCTGGAGGTCCTGAGCATGGCTACAAAGGGGCAGCGGTGTACCCAGCAAGCTGGGAGGTTGCCACCCATCCCACTCCGGATCTGGGGGGTGGCAGTCCCCTGGCGTGTCCGCCCGCTGCCCCACGCTCCAGGTGCAGGGAGCCGGCGGTGGCACATAGGGGTCGCAGCTGCTCTCCACAGACATCAGCCTCATCAGCTTCTCCTTGGCGCTGCTCACTTGCTCCTGCAGGCTTTCGATCACAGCGTTTTTCTGCATCAAACAAATAAGCCTGTCAAGTGTGAGGCGGGCGCAGGGTACGAAAACGCCGCTGATTTGGAAGCAGGCACTGCCAGAAAATGGACTGCCCCTCTCTGCACGGAGAGGTGCTCTGAGGCAGTGCGGTGGCAGGTTTACAGGTTTGGCCTGCAAGAGCCACACCAGCAGTGTGTGGGATCTCTTCCTCCCCTGGAGCCTCCAGAGCTCCCCCCCAGTATGGCTTTGGGAAGGGGGGCACCGGGGCAGGCGGCTCTCCCAGCCAGGACGCTCCAGCCCATGCAGTGTGGGCGAGGGAGCAGGAGGCTGGGGGCTTTCCCGAGACAGAGCATCTCCCCTCTAAATTAACCATATTTGACTGGGCTGTGGAAACCAGGCTCTCTGGCTCTTCTCCCTCCACGTTTCTTTGAAACCCTCCAGATTATGCCTAAATTTTGGTGCTTTGAGATACAGAATGATGTGAAAACACAAAGCGTCTCTTCCCCTCCAGAGGGAAGGAGGCTGGAGGGGGAGCACCACTGAGGACCAGGGCGTAAGGGAGGGCTTCCCAACCCTGCAAAGCCTTCAGCCCACAAAAGGGAAGGGGAGAAGCCAGGGTGGCCGAGCGGTGCCGGCAGAGCCCCGTACCTCGGTGAGCAGCCGCTTCATGGTGTTTTTCTCCCCTATCAGCTGGTAGAGCTGTTCCTCGCCGTACACTGAGCGGCAGCTCCTGCTCGGGCTGGTGAAATATTTTGCCATGTGGCTCACAGTTTGGCTTTCTTCTTCAAAGGCTTTCCACTGCTTGAGCTGGGGACACGAAGAGGGGGTTATTGGCGCAGTCCGCACAGCCCCTGCCGAGGCGACGCAGCGGGAGGCAGGCACAGCTGGAGCGCCAAGGAGACAAAGGGACGGAGAGGGGGAGACAAAGGCAGGGTGTGACGGAGCAGCAGAGACGGGCAGCTGGCGAGGGGCTGCAGCGTCGCTTGGAGCCTCCCACCCCATCCCAGCCCTACCCGGTCCCCAGCTCCAGCTTTTAGTGCAGAGAGGGTCAGTGCCTGCCTGTGCTGCAACCTCTAAGTGTGGCTGGAAAAGCCCCTGCCCCCTTCTCCCCCCACTCTGTGACAGACAAAGACAGTGTCACGCACGCCTCCTCATCCCCGGATCACCGGCAACAAGCTGAAAACCAGCAACACTTAGTAGCTGGTTTCTCGTCTCGTGTCCATGTGGAGGAAGCCTTGCGCAGCCCAGCTCCAGCTGCTCATCGATCTCGGATGAGCAATAGAAGAGCAAGCCCATTAGGAAAAACAAGTTGATCAATTAAAAGATCCAAGTTAAACAAAACATTCAAGGCCCCCAGGCTACAGCAGGAAAAATGGTACAGGCAGAGTGCAAGCACGGCTCATGGGCTCCTCCGCCCTCACTCCGAGGGACCTCGCGCTCAGCAGGGCATTGCCAGCAGGCTTGGTGCTGGGCAGAGGAGGTTTGGATCCCATGCCCACGGGCTGGGTCATCTAGCAAGTTGGGACTCTGCATCAATGGCGTTGTACTGCATCAGCTGAGGTAGGAAGGGACCTCTGGAGATCACCTAGTCCAACTGCCCTGCTCAAGCAAGGTCAGCTGGAGCAGGCTGCCCAGCACTGTGCCCAGCTGGGTCTTGAATATCTCCGAGCATGGAAACTCCGCAACCTCTCCAGGCAACCTGCTCCACTGCTTTACAACTTTCACCAAAAAAAAAAACCAAACCACCAAACCCAACCTTTTTCTGATGTTTAAACAAAATTTCCTGTGTTTCAGTTTGTGCCCATTGTCCCTTGTCCTGTCAGTGGACACTGCTGAGAAGAGCCTGGCTCTCCCCCCTCCCTACTCCGCCCCCATAGGTATTTATGCACATTGGCAAGATCCCCTGAGCCCTCTCTTGCACAGATCTGCTCTTTCTTCAGCTTCACCTCTTCCTCCCTTTCTCACCTCATTTCCTCCAGCCCCAACATCCCTCCAAACATAATGCTGAATAAACAACTGCTTCCTCTCCCTGTAACAATGGGAGCGTTTTTCCCACTCACATCGTGGCCAGGCACACCAGGCTGCTCCTGAAGGACACGGGAAGGAGAAGAGCCTTGCCTTGCCATAACGGGCTTCCTCAAAACACCTCTGCGTCCTCCCCCCCGCTTGCGGCAAAGCCCAGCTTCCTCCTCTGAGAGCGCAGAGGAGGACAGCCTGGAGGACAGCCTCCCCTGGAGATCCCTGGCAGCCACGAAGCCTCTGAGCCTGGTGGGGCCAGCTGGATTGCTGGAACCCACCTTCGTCCCTGCCGTGGGCAGAAATCCTGGGTGGGAGTGGGCACATGGGGTATGAGGAGAGGACAACTGTGTGAAGGACCGATCCCACAGCAGCTCCTGCGGGAGGGTCTCTGAGCAGCAGCTCTGCAACGTGCCCACACTCCTTGGAGACTCAGCGGACTTGCCTGGGGAAGCAGAGCCACTGGGGCTTGGAGGATGAGCCATGCAGGTGAGCCCCAGCATTTGGGGAAAGAAGCAGGAAAGTAAGTGCTTTGGGCCACACAGCTGCTCTTGCTAAACTCCAAAAATGTCCCCATTTCCAGGCAGGTGGTGGGACAGAGGTGGCAGCATACCTGTGGGACAAAGATGAAGCAGTTGATCGTGGTTGTACACACGAAGATGCCTCCAGAGGTAAAACCAAACAGCAAGTTGTGCCAAGTGCGGAAGAAACGGTGAACTAAGCAGACAGTGCCGGCAGCCAGGAAAACGAGGTTGACCCCGACGATGAGCGTCAAGGACTGGTTGACTGGCGGGGAGCTAACATTGTCGGTCAGACCGGCCAAGTAGGTCCCATACAGCAGGAGGACACTCTGGAAGCAGAAAAAAAGAGGTTTCCAGAGTGTGGAAAATTACAGCCTGACGATGTCAACCCCCACCTCGTACCGAGCCCGGTGAGCTCAGATACACTCAGCGCAATCCTAATTAATGCTCTTTGATCTATAATGCAGACCTTCAGCGTGCAGCAGTGACGCCGCAGCAAACGCCCAGCACGCTGCTGCGGGTCAGAAGCGGGGCTGGGGAGGGATGGCAGGAGTGAAGGCACTGGCAGGCCACGGGGGTCCCGACTGAGGGCCACAAGGAGCTGAGGGTTAGGTTGGCGGGTGATGCCATGGAGCAGGGCACGGCTGGGAAAGGCAAGACATAGAATGTTTTGGGTTGGAAGGGACCCCTAGAGGTCATCTAGTCCAACCCCCCAAGACATGAAGGGGACATGAAGACCCCCTTCAGGCAGCCTGGAGCAGGAGCAGCGAAGATGGACAGACAAGAGACAGAGGTCCCCAGGGGGATACATCGGTGGGGTGCCATCAAGGAGCAATGACTTACCTCTGAAGGAACAGAAAGGAGATTCAGAACGACATTCGGAAGGAAAAAGCAAGGCAGAAGAAGTGGAGGTTTAGACTAGAGGGAAGAGGATGTGCTTGGTGCCTCTTTAAATAGAAATCCAGGAAATTACTGGGTGCAATTCTTCTCCCTTCCCTTCGCTGTTTCCTGCCTGACCCAAGCAGGGGTGAAAGAGAAGCGCTCTGGGCACAGAGGCCCTCCCTCCCCTGGAGCAGGTCGGTCGTTTCAGAGCAGGCTTCTTCACCATGCTGCCCCTCAATTGTCCCACGCATGCATCTTTCCAGCATGCTCGGGATTAAACTACCCGGCAGGCTGATTCCCTCCTTCCCTAGGGCACACTGGCAGGAAAGGCCAAGTGGTTTCTGCCCGCCTCTGTAGCGCAGGGCATGGTCTGCCTCCAGGATCATTTGGAAATACCATCTAATAAAATCCCTGCTCCTGCAAGGACCCAGAATACTGGGAATGCGACTCCTACATTATTCCTGTGTTCCCCAGTAAGCAACTGTCAGCCTTTTACTAGGAGACATGAAATTGTTATTTGGGCATCAAGAAGTGCTTTGTGATCTGTGGTGCAGATGTTCTGCAGACCCTTCTGGACCCCTCCATGCCGTGGCTGCTTGATGACCGCGATGGACACTGCCAGGGTTAGGGTCTGGAGGGATACTCTTGTACAGGCAAGACAGGTTCACATCCACCATCTTCTTTGGTGAGACTCCCAACTTCAGAGTGCCATGAATTCTCAAGGGGGGAGGGCATGCAATAGCAAGACCTGCCTCGCTGGGGACTAGCCTGACGCCCGACTCTGCTTTGTAGGATCTGCACTGGATCATAACCATGTTCACCACGGGGCACCTCCAAATACGTGGCCCAAAGGCAAGCCAATGCCTAATCCCTGAGCAAGAAAAACAAAAACAGCACCAAAAGTCCCATTTAAAATTCATACAGTCTATCTGGGACATAGAGAACAGCGCTGCTGTCTGGTAAACTAGGACTTTCAGTAAGCACGGGACTAAGTTGTTTGTTTGTTTGTTTGTTTTAATCTTGAGCAGAGGACTTTGCTCCTAATTCCAGGCATGTCCTTGGCAAGTCATTTCTGCTCGTTGCTCTGTGCCAGGATTGTATACTGAGCGGCTTCACAAAGGGCTGCGCACATTAATGCCGCGGAAGATAAGAAGTGCTACGTACAGGCAGAGATAGAGCCTACTCTCACTTGAGTGTACATCCAGATTAACTCCAGAGAAACCACTAAAGAAGTAACTCCATGACCCCCCCGTAGGTAGATAGGATCAGGGTCAGGTTCAATGCAACACTAATGAAGAGTACCCGGGACTGGTAATGGGGATATTTTATTCCAAACAGAAGTCTGCAGGAGCTGTAGGCAAAAGTATCGCCTCTCTAAACCCTAACACAAACTACAGACAAAATCAGAGGTGGAGACACAGCACTGAAAGCCCAGGGAACGCTGGCACTCCCTAGCACCAAAGGACATTTAAGGACAGGCTAGACTAATGTCTTTAAAATGAAGTGTAGGGGGGAAAAGGACTTGGCCGTGTCGTGAGGTCTCGTCCTGCTCTTTTTCCTACAATTTTGGGTAAGATGGTCAATGAGTATTATATTGCAGTGAGTCAGAAAAGAACTGCCCATACTGCATGCAGAGATGGAGCCATTCCCAAAGAAAGGCTCTGATCTCACCAGCTTCATCAACATCAGCTTTCTGAAACGCGTCCAGCCTCTGCCAACCCAGAGACACATGAGACCACAGATAATTACAGCCATAATTATACCTACATAGTTACATCAGTGTAACTAACTCTTCTGGAATAAGAACGGCCACGTGCAAAGCTACACCAGTGAAAGTGTACCTCGGTGGTATAATTAAGCTGATACACATCTTGTAAAGGTAGGCACCAAGCGCTTGTCTTCAGCACCTCCCCAATTTGGAGTCAGAGGACTCGGGCTGAGCTGGAAAGCGCATCACCGCGGTGGATGCTCACCTGAGGCTTTATGGAAAAAGTGTGCTTTAGAAAAGAGGGAGACGCAAGTCTTAAAGAAGGGAGACAGACAAGGCCTGGGGGGTTGCGGGGAGGGAACTAGATAGAGGGACAGAACGTGCGTGGTGTACGTAGAAGAGATGGTGAGGCAGGGAAAAAGTGGCTAACGGGGCTTCTACAAAGGAACGCCAGAAAACATCAAGATGGGAAGGACTGGAGATGGGAGGGCTTTCACGATGAACAGGAGTAGCTGGAATCCGCAGCTGGAATCTGCAGCAGGCACGTAGCTTGGGAGGGCAGCGAAACTATGAATGCTGCTGAACAGTTTAGGCTGTGAGACTGGGAGGGGGCAAGATACAATGCAAGAATCGATAAAGAGGTTACATACCTTAAACCCTAAAATGAGAACGAGCCACAGGTCGGAGTAGAGAGAGGCACAGGACTGCACCCGGCTCACTGAGCAGGTCATGCCCTTCTCCGTCGCCTAGGAGGCAAGCAGAGGGCAGAAGTGAAGGTCTGCTGCACAGACCGATGGGCAGATGGGTCTACGCATTTGAGCGGGTCTCCTCTGTAAATTCCTAAAAGGAAAGGCCAAAGCTGGTGCTGCCAGGAGCAGAGGGTTAAAGTGAGGAAGATTTTGGCACTCGGCTGCCAACAAGGCTGGTTAAACCTTTCTCTAAAGCATCTGCAGATGCCACAGACCTCTTCTGTGTCACCCAGATGATCTGCACGGGGTGGTGAAGATCATTCACCAGACCCCACTGCTTGGCAAACTGAAGCCCTGCAAACAGCTATCCCTTGCCACGTTTGGGTGCACAGACATGGAAACTTTGCAGCAACCCTGTAGTAGGCCAGACATAAACCCAACCTGGAGCACCCAGAAGGCTTTCTGGCTTGTTTTTCTTTCTATTTTTTCAAGCAGCACCTCCAAACGCCTGACCACCCACCAATGTTGTCCACAGAGATCAGACAGGACACGGCGCAACACCCCACCACCCCTCCTCATCCCTTTACCCGCAGCGAGGCGCTGAGGCTTCGGAAACACTGGACTGGATCAGAGAATACCCATGTCAAGAGCAACACGGCATCCGCCAGGACCAACGCTGCCACCATCGCCAGCAACTGGAGGTCTTTGATAATCTGCAAACACACACAAAGTAAGCGTTACCCTGGGGGCAAAGGGACACCAATAACTCTGCATCCCACATCTCTTTTCTGGTTGTTTCTTCTTTCATCCTAATACTTCTCCCAGAGTGGAGTTGGGAGGCTCACCTACACCCAAGTCGGCCACAGGATCTCTGCCTCCAGCTCCCAAACTCTTAGAGACCTAATCGGGCTTGGGGCCAGGTATAAACCCTCACTGATGGTGTGGCTAGCTGGTAAATGCTATGGCAGAAATCACCTCTTCCAATACAGCAGTATCATCCCTTATGCCCATATCACAAGCAGAGACAAAAAGGGTGGGGGGGGAAAAAAAAAAAAGCTGGTAGCATTATCATTTTGCAAGTTTAACACAGATCCCGGTGCTTCAGGAATGGGAGTACCTGGTTCCCCTACAAACCCTCTTGTCTCACCTTTCCTCTGAGACCTGCTTTTTCGCCATTGGGAAGTGGCCGCTGAAAGCTGTAAGTGCACCCGTTACATGCACAAATTTATACAGGTGGCTCCCATTTCCCTCCCAGCTGCTGTATCCCCTTCCTTCAGAGGAGTTCCCTCCCTTCAAGAGGGGATCAGATGCATCTGGGGGCAGCCCTACATCAGACGCCCTCGAGGATACCTGGCTTATTTTCATCCCACAAAGACAATCTAGCCCAGACCTGGACACGAACACCGGTGTGTCGCGTAATGAAGGCACATGGCCGATGTAAAATGAGAACAAGAGCTCGCTCGGTGGTGGAGCTGGGACTCTGCTGGGGAACAGGCAGCCTGGCAGGGCACCCGCTCGCCTGTAGAGTGGAACAGCTCCTGCCTCATCACGCAGGAATAAATGAGGAGCACATGGCCAGCTAGGTGTGAAAGCAGACCTGGGACTGTGGCACCCAACCCTGCTGGTTTTAGAATAGAATCATAGAATCATGGAATCGTTTAGGTTGGAAAAGACCTTTAAGATCACCAAGTCCAACCGTTACCCTAACCCTGCCATCCCACCAACAAACCATGTCCCTGAGAACCTCGTCTGCCCATCTTTTAAATACCTCCAGGGATGGGGTCTTGACCACTTCCCTGGGCAGCCCGTTCCAGTGCTTGACAACCCTTTTGGTGAAAAATATGCAAGAGTATTATCTGCTATCCCACACCTGTTTGGGACTTGCTAGTGTTCACCCCGCCTGGGGACTCTGCCTCCTCCCCTGCCCCGGGTGCTGTGTACTTACCACCCTCTTGTCCGGCACCCGCTGGGTGAACACCTTGTAGAGCCGCCAGCTTTTCCCCAGGAGGGGGCCAAACACCAGGGAGGTCCCCACACACAGCAGGCAGAGCCGCACCTGCCGGGGGGGCGCAGAGCGAGAGGGCTGAAGGGGGGCGTCTGCGGGGATCGCAGGGACACCCCACGCCCTCCCACCCAGGGAGGCGACGAAGATGGGTGGGGATGCGTCTATGGTCTTCTAGCAGGTCATATCGGATACTGGAAAGCTGACCGCAGGGCGAAATAAATTTAAAGGCAAGTATCCCTCTGCAAGCACGCCTGCCTTTTCCTCCCCACCCTGAGTGGCTCTCGTCGGAGGAGCAGGCAGGGAGAGCCAGGCAGCTTGTGAGCAGCAGGGGCATGGAAGGTCCCAGTACCAATAAATCACTCACTGGCACCTCTGTTAATTATCCTCAGCCCGGCAGCTGCAGATAATCTCTCTCCCATGTTCCACTCTCCCACCTGGGTGCATGCCCAGTCCCCAGTTGGGCCGGGCAGCCGCCCCAGGTCAGGACATGGGGGTTCATCACACAGGTTAGCGTTTGGATGAAGATCCCGCTTTGCAGCGAAAAAACTCGCCTGCAACCTTGCAGCACCTGTGTCATGTCAGGCAGTGGCTGCGTGGAGGATGTTGTCTCCCTCCAGGCTCCCCACTTTCACAAGCCCAGCAGCCTGCCTGCCTGTGGCGCCTCTCCCCTGGGGACCTGCCTTGCGTGTGTGTCCCCCTCCAGCGCGGCTGTGGTGCGCACAAACAGCAAAGGCCGCTCAGACACAAAGCATCGGGTTGCCTTTTCTGTATGTGGAAACCACAGCCCAGCCAAATGTGCCCAGCAGCGAGGTGGCGACAGGCTGCAGCTAAGAGAGAGCACGCACAAACACGCACGTACATGTGCACGTGTGAAGGCACCCGTTCCCCAGCAAACCACCCCTCCCGCTCACCTGAATAAGCTTTTCCACCGAGTCTCCAGACAGCAGGCTCTGCTCCTGAACCCCAAAGAGGTAAGCACTGGTGTAAGTCAAGCCACTGCCCAGCAAGGTCACGATGTTCAGGTTGGGGCTGGACATCTTCACAATCCTCCAGGAAACAAAGCAGGGAAGGCGGTGATAGTTACTGAGCATCATGACCTGGCAGCACAGGGGCAAGGTCCCCTTACAGGGATGATGATGATGGCCACAAGGCATGCTGACACGCCTCCCCCCCTGCCAGCCCCTGCTTTTCACAGCTCCTCCAAAAGCTCAGCCATTGCTCCATGGTGCATGCCCCATCCCCTCCACGGTGTGTACCCCATCCTCTCCCCTGTATTGCTGGAGTGCTTCGCTATCCTTAAAGTATTTGTTTTGCCCTACCCCAACACTCCTGTGGGACAGCAAGACCCCTTCTCCCCAAAACAGATGGGTACCTGGCTTGCCCCATAGCACCTCTCCCCCCTGCATGGACCTGCGGCACAGAAAAGCATCCCTGAGGCAGCTTCAGCCAGTGTCTTTCTGGACAAAACTGGGCAGCCGTGGGCTCTTAGCAAAGGGCCGGGTCTCCCCGCTACCAGTGCCCATGCCGGGCACGCAGAGCTGTGCAGCAGTGCCAGCATGCACTGTGGCCACCCATCCCCGCAGCGGCATAGCCCCACGGTCATGCAGGTGGCACTCAGCACGGCACCCAGCTCAGCCCCCCAGGTTCAAGGCTGACATCTTCCTCTGCTGTCCTCTGCTGTGAAGGGGCAGAAGTGGAAAACCTCACCAACGCAGCCCAGGGTGACTGTCCCCGGCAGTAAGCTTGGGGTACAGCAGCTACAGATGCCTCCAGGAACAGAGGCTTCCCACTGCTCCTTCCCTTGAGGAGACACCTCCACCCTCGGCACAGTCTCGACTTCAGGAAGCTGCCAGCAACGCTCAGGTTACAGCCTCCCCTCTGTAATTCCACCCCGTCACTCATAATCCTGTAACTGTATTCAGGGAGGGGGGAATCGACCCACCAATCTCTCCCGACCTGTCACCCTTCCCCAGCAAGGCCATCAAGTGAAAGCTGTAGCTCCTGCCATCCCCTCTGCGTAGCTCTGTCCCTGCTGCTAAGTCATTGCATTTCTCTACCCTTGAGCTCCTTCCTGGCTCACTGCCTCGCAGACGCAGAGCCTGGGATTCAACCTGGCTCTCTCCCTCCCTGCCCTCCTCACCATGCCCTGGGGAAAGATATTCATCAGCTCACTCTCTCTGCTGCACGCTGAAAAAGGTCTCCCTTGCCCTCCCAGGTTCAGCAGGCAGACCCGTATTTATTTGCTGCAGTGCAAATAAATAACGCACATTCATTACAGCTTCACTCTGAGAATATCCTCAGGGGTCTAAATAATTTGTTAATCGATTACGGTGGCCACAGAACCCAACACCCCTCTGCTTCAGTAAATCAAGTGCTTGAGACCGGGATGCAGGTCACGCAGCTCCTGTGCTGCAGCAGGCGCAGGGCTCCAGATAAACCCTTACGAGCAGGACCACCCTGGCTGTGTGGGGGTTATAAGAAGCGTTAACTTAACCCAGCCAAAGCGCTGGAACGGCACACAACCCAAGCAGCCCGGGCTCCGCACAGGTGCGCCTCTCCACAAAACAATGGCACACAGAGCACAAAGGCTTTGCGAAGCTTGGGAGAGGGATGGATCTCTGGGGGGAAGCAGTTGAGAGACCAGTGGATCAGTGAAGCTGAGGAGAAGGTGGCAAGGAGGCAGGCGAGTCATCCCGAATTGCTGAGGAAGGCTCAGCACCGGCTGAGACAGACTGAGCTATGAGGAATCACTGAGCCCTTTGCTTGATTCATGCTGCATTCAGGGGAGTGGGACATTTTACATCCTCTGGGCAGACTGAACAGCACCAAGGAAAGCCTGCACTTCACCACCAGCTTCTCTCAGGAACGGAGATCACATTTCCCACCAATATGGACAACCACCAAGATCAAAAAAGATTAGCAATACCTTCAAACTACGAGTGGCCCAAGAGTGGGAAGGATATGGGCGCACTGTGGAGAGCATGATGGCTTTGCCCATGGGGCTATGCTGCTCAAAGTGATGCTCTCAAGACTGTGGAGTGGAGGAGACCAGCTCTCTTTCTGCTCAGTCCTGTTGACGGTTTTATTGAATAGCACCTCCAGGATGAGACATTGCACTGCTGCCTGTGCTACGCTGGAGAGCATCCATGCTCTGCCTTGTTCACAGCTCCCTGTCCTGGGGAGGAAGGGAGCAGTCCAAGCAGGACTGTCTCCACCGGTGGTCAACACTGGGTGTGATGGAGAAAGCTGCAATATCCCTGGCATTGCCCTTGCTTGCCCCGTGCTGCTCTTTCAGGCTTGTACCCTCTTGATCCTTAGCTGGCCATCAGCTCAGAGCCCGGCCCTGAAGGAGCCTGACCCCGCTGCCCCGGCTCAGGAGAGCTCCCACAGCAGAAGAGGGGAGCCCTTACCTGTTTTTCCTGAAGCGAATTGTGAAGACAAGAAAGAAGAGCGCTAGCAGGACTCCTCCGGTCAGGAATGTCCACACAACTCCCAGGAGAGCAGCAGAGAAGGACGGGGAGCTCTTTCCACTGCGGTCAGAGGATGTCTGAGGGAGGCAAAAGGGATGAGGATGAAGAGGACATTGCTGGCATGGTCACTCCCACAGGTGCTCCTGCTCAGGCAGAAAGGACTCAAAACGACATCTCCCAAACCCCTCCTCACGAGCAAGACACCCTGGCACCAGACTAAGAGCCCCCTGGCAGGGCTAAGGAGATGTGTGAAGACAGGGCACGTGCTCTGCCACTTGCTGAGCACACTGGATGGGTGGGCAGCACAGGAGCCCTCTTCGTACGGCCAACTAGCCAAACACGTAAGGAAGCCATACGACTGATTCAGAAACCTCAGGCAGGCCTGGTCGCAGGAGAGGGGAAAATGGGCAACAGTTCCCCACTGTCCTTCTCCGGGAAGAAACCTCTGGGGAAGGACCTCTTGGTACCCCTGTTTGTAGCGCGCTTCTTTGGAAAGGGGTAGGGCCTCCTTGGCACCCACCCTTACCAGCAGATAACCAGCCAGCTGTCTGACGTGACCAGGAGCCAGCAGAGCTGCCAGTCGGTGCAGAAAACCCAGCAAAGGGAGTGGGACGGCGTTCCTCAGAGGCGTTAGGCAGTGACACACCGAGCGGGGCGCCACCCGTCTCCCAACTGGCTGGAAACTAACCTGGTCCTAGGCAGGCATCAGCTGAGAACGGGCTTTTGAGGGACACTCCCAAAGCGGGTACGATGGAGGCACCCCTCTCCTTGCACACAAACGACCTTACGGTTTTAAATAGTCTCTATTTAAAAATATTCTCTGCTATCTCCCTGTTAACATAGGACAGATAAAATGATCCTAGGTGAAACAAGAGCCCTATTTCCGCTGTGGATCTAAAATACTCCGACATTTTTAACAGGGTGTGCATGTGTGGGTTCATTCACACACACTATGCACGCTATACTGTGCATGTTACTGACTTTTTTTTTTTTTCTTTAAAAAAAGCATTACTTTTACTTAACTGCTGGCACATCCCCTTTAAGGGGAAGGAGGAGAACAGCGACTGAACTGGGATCACACACCTCCTCATTAACTTCTCTGGTGCTAAGTCCTTTCTCGGGTATTCCACTTCACCTGCACGCAATTTCTACAGCAGAAGATTATTTTCCCTGACAGCTGCCACTGCCCCGAATTCCCAATTCTTCCTTCAAGGTCTGAGCTGTTTCTGCTTCCAGCCTTGCTAGAAATAAATCTGCAGGGAGAAGTAAGGCGGCCGTTTCGAGCCGATGCCTCGTCTTCCTCTTCCCCAGCCAGGCTCCAACTCCTCTGGGCGAGCAAGAACAAGGCACAGCTCGGAGAATTAGAGCCAACACGTAATTCTTAACAAAAATGTGTCACCGCCACATGAGCACGAACGATGCTTACACGCCGGTGCCATGCTGGTCGTGGGTCTGCTGGGCAAGGCAAACCCCTGGCTGGGAGAGCGAGCCAGCCCAGAGCCGATTGCTGCTGCCCTGGGACACAGCTGCACTCACGGCTCAGCCCTGCTTTGCAGCAGCATGGAGAGATCCCTGGGGAGACATCCCTCTCCCTCCTGCAAACAGCTCCCCGCCTTCTCTCCCCATCCCCTGCGGGGCCTTTTGGCCCTCTGGGAAATGCAGACCACACCAGACGGCGGAGATGATCAGCCAGGTTGGTTCCCCCTCCCCTTTACACCAGGCCTCGCTGTGCAAAAACCCCATCATTCGGCACAAATTGGGGCCATCTTCCCACCTGCCGGGAGCTCAGAGGGGCTGCTGGGGGCCAGCAGGAGGCTGTAACGCCATCCTGCTCCTGCCTCCTGCCTGGTCGAGCCCGAGGGTACCACCTGGCTTTTCCCAGTAAGGTGAGCAGGGCGGACTCAGCATCCTGGGGCTCCCACACTTCACTCCCAGCTGCATCCACCAGCAGCATCCTTCCACTTCTGGCTGCTACCGAAAGCGTTACGGACTGCACTCTCTTCCCAGCAACCACCCAGGGATCAGAAACACTCCTGTGGTCTCCACCTTTCCTTTCCCAACACCCCCCGCCCCCCTCCACTCCGACCGCTGTTTCCCTGGATGTTGATGCTACTGGAAGTTGACGGAGCGCTTTGTTTGCCGCTGAGCGGAGTTAAATCCTGGCCCTAGCAGGGGGAATATTAATTTTAAGGCAGCTGCCAGAGCCAGAGGAGCCAAGCAGCTTACGGTCTTCTAATTAAAGGCCTGTGGTCATGCAGGATGTGGTGGAGAGCCGAGCGGGCCAAGCCCCGCTGGTCCATCCAGCCACCTCACGTGGAGCCAGCTGCAACTGAGTGCATCCCAGTGTCATTTCTACCGGCTTAGTTGGGGGGCGGGAGGGGGAAGGTACCATTTATTACAGATGAGGACTTTTAATTAAATCCTGCTCTATTCATATTTGAAAAGCACTTTGAAGTTCCAGGAGACGGGGAAGGTCAAGGGCAGAGGAGGCCATCCCAGGCCACTCCTACGCCACTGTCATGCCGGCTGACACATGGGAGGGCTGCTTGACACCACTTGGCTGTCATGGCTGCTTCCTCACCTTCTGCCCAACTGCTGGGTGTCATCTAGGCAGGGCTTGTCTTGGAGGCCCATCCCAGGAGGTGACAGCACACAGCCTCCAGCTGGATCAGGATTATTTGGTGACTGCGCCCCTGTGACCCCCCTCTCCATCCCTCCATCCAAATCCACCTCTGCGGAGCAAACCTCATGCCCCAGAGCGCTCCCCACCTCCGTACGTACCACTGTGACCATGCAGAGCTCCTGCAGCGCCCGCTGCTGCTGCTCCTGGCTGCCAAAACGGGAGCTGCCATCACAGAGCTCAGAGCAGTTGAATCCCAGCTCCATAGCACATCCTCAGCCGTCATCCAGCCGTACCTTTGCCCCTGCCGGACGGATGAGGGTTGGTTTTCTCCAGTGAGAAGCTTTTGGCATACACCACATCTCCTCCCTGTCAATGGGGCATAGGGAAGGGGTCCCAAAGCTGAGCTTACCCAAAGTGATCCAGTGCACATCCAGAGCCAGGATGGGGAGCGCCCACCTCTCGGCGTCCCTCGGGGTGTTCCCAGTGGTGAGGCAAGTCAGCAGAAGGTGTGGGTCCCCGCGGAGCACGGTGGCATCCTGAGACCTGCTACGCCACTCTGCAAACCAACACATGCCGGGGTCACTGGCGGTCCCCAACCCCTACACCCCTGTTGCAGAGCAGAAACCGGGTGCCGTGCTGGTCCGAGCTGGAGCGTGGCACCCTGAGCTCGCCACAGCTTTCCTCTCCTAATGCATTTCCCACAACGGTGCAATTTCAGGGCATATCTTTGCAGCCCCCCACTGCCCCAGCAGCCACTGCCAGTTTCCTGGCACGGTCCCATCTTCCAGCAAAGAACCAGCAAGCGAAGACAACAACAAACAGCGCTAAGTGTTGCCATCGCCTAATGGGACCTAACCCCTGACCTGGCTGAGCAGGGGAGGCACACACTTGCATGACACGTGTACCGAAGCGTTTTGGCCGGCTCAGCCCGAGCGGCAGCCCGGCCAGCTCAGGCGTGGGCTGTTTATTAAGGAGATTTAAAAGCCCGGCACCTCGGTGCTCCCCATCCCTCCCGGTGCTCTGGCTGCCAGGTATTGTCGCCGCCTGCACCCACTCCCCTCACACCACCTTTGCCTCTGTTCCCTCTTTCCTTTCTCTTTTTGGTGAGGATTTTAATAGGCCTCATTACCATTTTAGACATGAGGTCATACTTATCCTCAAGCATCCTTACTCAATTACCATTGTCACCGGTTTTAATTAGCTTCCAGCGCACGACCATAAGCAAGTCTCCCGTCGTTAGCAGCTGGGGAGGAAGTGCAATAGCTCACTCCCTATTTGCTCCTAACAACAGGTGAGAGAAAAAAAAAAAAATTATCCGTATTGTCCTCCTCGGGGCTGCTCCCTGACTGAGCATCCCCTGTGCTCACACCCTGCGCCTGGCCAGTTTTCCATCCTTCCCCGCCGCTACTCCGGACATGCTGATCCCCTCTCCTCACAAGTCCTTTCTTTGGAAAAACTCCCGTCATTACGCGAGCAGAGAAAGAGCAAATTTAAAACAAAGTGTGGTCACCAGGACCTGGTTCTTTGTGGGGGGGATAATCAGGATTCAAACGCCAGAAAAGCTATGGGCATCGTTCTCAGCTCATGTAAGTGGATTTTCAGCTTTAGAGAAGTTGCTTACAAGTCCCAGCCCAAAAACATCAGGGTCAGCGGGCCACTCGTCCAAAATCAGCAGAGCCACCTCTGAAGGAACAACCGCAACTCTCCCGCTGGCAGAAGGCCTTGAAGTACCGTGGGTCCGGACGCTGTCCTGCCTGCGCCGGGACCGCCCCCGCGTGAGATCAGCTCACCGCGCCCTACAAACACAGTGTCACACGTTAGCTGGACTCACCATTTCACACGCATGATGAGAGAATTTTTTTCAAGAGTGCTGGTGCAAGCCAGCTCCATCGAGCCTTCCCCTCTCTCTAGAGCTTGTAGCAGACCCCAGTGGCATTTCCCTCCACAGCAGGGCCACCCTCTGGAGGTTTCCATGCCCTTCATCGCTCAGGCTGAGCGATCAGACAAGGGGTACGGCTGCAGGAGACGCCCAGCTGCCAGCAGTGAACGCCAGGTATTGCAGCAACGGTAGAAGGGCAGTGGAGAGGAGGGGACGGGCTCCGGGTGAACAGTTTGGGGCTAACACTGGCGAATGAGACAGCGCGTGGAGGGGCTGCATGCAGTGCCCGGGGATGGGGGTGGGAACCCCCATCAGTAGCACTGAACCTTTGACGCCGAGAAGACCTCCAGGCGAGCGCTGCCCAGCCTCCCAAAGGGCTCGACCCCTCCTCATGCTCCCAGGTGGGTTTAAGGACACAAGGGGTCTTCCTATAACTCCCTGTAGCCTCCTGCCATGTTAGAGGGGGGGCTCACCTGCCAGGTGGACCGCTACCAAGGCTGGCACAAGGCCAGCCGGCACAGTCCTCCCAGGGCTCACAAATGCAGACATTTCCACAAGGAGCATCAGTTCAGCCCCATCCCCCCAGGAAGCAACCCCTTGGCGAAGGGCAGGAGCCCCTTTGGGGTCTCCCCAGCCCCCCCTGCCCCCACTATTCCACAAAAGGCTCCCACGCCATGCTGAAGCCAATTAGCGCTCATTAGTATGCAACAAAGCAAGCTCTAGTGTGGTTGTCACCCAAAAGGCAACAGGCATTTCCAGCCAGGCTCCTGCCTCTCGTGGGAGCTGGCAGGAACGCTGCTCCATGGCCAGGAGAGCATCCGAGGGGTTCCGGTGCTGCGGGGGAGTGGGGTGTCACTGCCCTTCAGGGTGAGGTTGGGCAAAGGCTGGGGGGACAGACAGCAAACACATCCTTAAAATGCGAGGGTCTCTTGTGGGCAGAGACTTGTGGGGTTTTTTGGTATTTTGGTTTGGTTTTTTTTTAAGGCCAAAATGCCCAACAATACTGGTGGATCACTTCTGGAGCAGAATCACGGAATGGTTTGGGTTGGAAGGGAGTGGCAAAGACCATTTAGCTCAATCCCTTTCCCATGGACAAGGACATCTTTCATTAGATCAGGTTGGTCAAATCCCCGTCCAATCAGACCTCGAAAGCTCACAGGGATGGGGCATCCACAACTTCCCTGGGCAACTTGTTCCCCTGTTTCACCACCCTCATCATAAAAAATTTCTTCCTCACATCCACCCCAAATCTACCCTCTTTCCATTTAAAACTGTCACCTCTTGTCCTGTTACTACAGGCCTTGGGAAAAAGCCTTTCTCTGGCTTTCTTACAAGCCCCCTTTAAGTACTGAAAGGCTGCAATCAGGTCTCCCCAGAGCCTTCTCTTCTCCAAGCTGAACAACCCCAACTCTCTCAGGCTTTCCTCACAGGATAGGTGCTCCGGCCTTCTGATCATTTTTGTGGCCCTCCTCTAGAATGGCTCATGTCCAATTTTCATCCACCCATATCCCCAAGACCTTCTGCACAGGGCTGCTCTCCATCCTGCCATCACCCATGAGGAGTTAGCTTATATTTTCTGTGTTTGTCACTCCAGAAACATTAGGCTCCCACTTGGGTAATTTCAGAAGAAAATTCAGCTCCTAGAAAGAGGAAGGGAAAGGCTGAGGCCACAAACACCTCCTCGTGCTCCTGTTAGCCTGAACATTACAGAGGGAAAAGGGAAGCCAGGGAGCGATGCCGACTGCAAGTGGAGCTTACTGTCATTTGATTTTCAAAGAACAGACTTGCGGGAACACCATGGGAGCAGTTTCTGACAGCCCACGCACCCCGTGGAAGCACTCACAGCGTCAGGTGAAGCAAAGCCCTTGCTCAGCCCGCTGGCTCTGCTTGCCTTGCTTCCACACCTTGCCGCCCTTGGTCTCTGTGGTGTTACATCTGCCAGCTGGTTGGGTCACACTGGCTAGTATTTGGCCATGGCTGAGCATCTGTGTGTGCATGGACATGACCCAACAAGCCTGAAGTCGATAGGAAACAAGTGGCTGGACCACATGAAAGATATTCACACCGTCATCTTCTAAGGTAAAAGGGAAGCACCGGCTGTTAAAAACAAGGTTCGGATAAAAGCAATTTGTGGTCATCTCAAAGGTTGATCTTCAGGGCTGGAAAACCTCTTTCTTTAGATCCTTCAAAACCCAAGATTACTTATCCACCAATGCGGAGCGGCTGTAGGCTAATGCATAAATACCCCTCAAAAAAGATGCAGTTGATCATGTCTAAATGCACATCTTGACTCTCTCAAAGTTTCTTCTTCCCTTCAAAACCCTTCTTTTGAGAAAGCAGAGGAAAAAAACTTAAGCTGAAAAACTGATGCAGCATGTATGGGCCCAGAGCAGGCAGAATGAACATTTCACCCCAGCCAGTTCCTTTTGATCTAGCATTGAAAGAGAGACTTCTTCCCAAAGAACAAGGCGATGTCATAGCTCAGTGAATCAAAAGGTAGAAAACTGAAGCTGTCAAACTGCAGACAACAAAACAACTGCATTCAGAAATCTGACGGTTTTCATGAGCCCTGCAACCCTGTCTGGTCACATCAGCCCTGAGAGAGAAAAGGTGCATGTACACCTCTGCAAGGGAAGAGCAGAGCACATCTGGAGAAGCACATCTGTTGGGAAGAACCTCTTGGGAAGATGGCTGTGTGGCCAGCTGCCACCTGTGGTGTTGCTGCACGCCAGAGAGACAGAGCAGAACAACCAGGGGGAAGGAGCAATGCGCAGAGAGCAGAGCCACTCCTGCTGAATTGGGAGGGGAGCGGGAGCAGGAGGACCTCGGCTCACCCATGGTGGGTCTCTGCTGCTACTACCACTGCCGATGGGAGATGGAGGTCTGCTGGGGGGGTGAGCAGCCCCAGCTAGGCAGGGTGCACGCTTAAGAAGGCAAGTCGTCTGGATAACTGTTCCAGTGAGACAAACGACAGGAGATGGGGTTTTGCAATTCAGAAAATGGTGGCACTTCTAAGACAGGCTCCTGCTCTTCCCTTCTGCTCTTCTCGTCCAACAAGATCCCTTCTTGTTTGACCTGAGAAACCTGCAATATTGCCAACCCCAAGGCGATCAAAAAAATCACAAGCTAGACTTACTGCAACACCCCCGCAACGGAGCTAGTTAAAAATCGTGAGTTAAAACGCACGGCGTACCTGAAGCTTGTTTTTAATTTATATTTAAAACTTTCCCCTGCAAACACAAAAGGAAAAAGAAAGAAAACCAAGAAACGCTGCTCATCACATAATCCTAAAACCTGGGTTACAAAGCTTCAATCCCCAGGAACGGCAGGGAGCAGCAAAGCCATCACCCTACTTCTCAGGGACTGCGCCACGCTCTTGCCCCTGGGATTTCCAGAGGCACTTCCAGACCTCTCTGATGCCTCCATCCCCAGCAGACAGACAGCTAGTTCCCTGCACAGCCGTGCAATGGGTCACGCCGCAGGGCCCAAACCACACCATCTTCCCACCCAGGCAACGTCCCCAGCTACACTCCGGCTCTGTGACCCACGCCCAGCGTATGGGCGATAACCCCCAGGAGCTGCAGGACCTTGCTACACCCAAAGGCGGGAGATGCAGGACAAGCTGCTTCTGCCTCCCAACGCACAGGGAGCTCACCGGGCGACTCCGAAACCTGAAATTCCTTGTTGACTGAAGCTAGTTGCAATTTTGAAGCCTCCTATCCATTTCTGATGGCATCTCCCATGGTCGCGAAGGCAATCTTACCGATCGCCTCCGCTGTAGGTCCCTCAACTCTGGAGGATGGGACCAGGCTCTGCGTCTAGGCTTTTTAACTTTTTAAATGCAGGTTAAATACCCGCCCACCTCTTTTCAGTTCTGTGGTTTATGTTTTGAATATAAAGAAACCTCCATGCAAATAAAGTCACGACATTTTTGAACAACCACGTGGTCCTGCAAGGAGCAGACTCGCCAATCTCCCACCTGGGAGCCGATAAGGATTTTAACTCTCTAATTGCCTATACAGTGATAGGCATGTGATAAACGGAGACAGACTAGATTGGAGATGCTCAAAGGAAGGAAAACTGGGAGGAAATACTGAGAGCCCTGGGGAGCTTGCCGCAGATGAGACCAACGTGACCAGAGCTGGCAGGGAGGCGAGCCGAATGCCTGGAGCTGCCACTGAGCAAGCTTGTGCCACGAAAAGACCCGAGCCCTCCCACATGCCCGGCTGTAGCAGTGGCTGAGCAGCACGTGCATAAAATTAGTGTAAACCCCCAGGTTTCTGCCTCCCTGAAGCCGCTGGGAGCCCAGGGGTTGGGACCCCACCACCCATCGTGCTGAGCTCATCCCCACTTGCACCGGGCAGCTCAGCAGGGCTCCCTGAACAGTGCCCAGCCACAGTGGGAAACAGCCTGAAACCCCTCGGAAAGCTCCTTCCCACCAAACGTAAGTGGCACCATTGGTACCCCCAGGTGGAAGCCCACCTTTCTGCAGGGAATGAGAGGGCAGCAGCGGGATCCCTGCTGCAAGACAGCAGCCTCACCACTCGGGGCTAAGGCGAGCGCAGCTCCTCCGCCAGAAACAGGGCAGGGGACATGCCCCAAGCACAGCTCCAAGAAAATGTGGTGCTGCTCCTCAGCCCTTTCCCATGCTCAAGCTTCTGCCTCCCGGCTGGAGGTTGCAGTGCATAATGCCCCAGCAGCCACGCTGCATGAACAATGAGGCCAAGCAGAGGTATTCCACCACTTTGGGCAAAATCTCAGGGTTTCATTATTCCATGACGACTCCATCAACCATTTATTAGTGGGAGACTGCACCCGTAGGTGCTGTTCTACCTCTATGGGGCAACCTCCCCATTTGTCCTCAAGCCCCAGGCCAGGAGGATCCCTGTCTCAAGCACCGGGGCACATGGCAGATGAAAGTCAGGTGGCAGGGGCTGCCCCTCCAAAAATGCATGGTCATTTCCACTCTGAACCACACCTTCATCGGAAACAACCCTGGCTGGTTGCAGGACCAGCCTGTGTGGCCACCATGCCCTGAGCCCACAGAAAGATGGCTCCTGCCTGCCAGGCTGCCTGGTGCACCCCAGGAGAAGAAATGCTGGAGGTGTGTGAAAATCCCCAAGCATCTGCTTTGCATCTTGCTGACCCTGCATCCTGGGCAGCCGCTACAGGGCAAGCAGTGAGACCCCATCCATGGGGCTGGTCAAGCCCGGGATCCCTGCCAAGGATCACTCCTGCATCCCTGCCCCACAGAAGCTGGCACCTTGCCACAGGGCAAGGATGCTGCAGAACACCCCGCTGTGGCTGTGCCACTGACTCAGGGCACCGTGGCAGTGTCCCAGCGCAGCATCGACAGGTCTTGGTGCTCAGAGCCTGGGGTCCCTGCCTATCCACGGTGCCTCTGTTGCCTATATGGTCCTCTCCCGCTTCCCTCCTTCAAAAAACTGCCTTTTCCCAGGCCATTCCTATCAAATGCCACTGCTTCCCACTTTGTGCACGCAGCCCGATAGGCTGCTCTGAGGCTCAGCCCCGAGCACTGCTGGCAGCTCCAGCATCCTTTGCACCATCAGCTCCCTCTGCCTTCGGGGTGTTTGCACCAGCCTGACGAACTGCAATGGGCTAAACAGCTTTACGGGAAGGTGTAGCCTGCCATTTTTTCCTCTCTTAACTGTGCCATCTTTAGAGAGCCGCCATGAATAAGAGGTAAAAAAGCCTGATGATTTAGTATTTTGATTTATGAGAGAGATCTACCTTGTGGTTGAGGTGTGTATGACTTAATTAAGAAGCAGAGGCTCACCCCGCTGAATTGTTCACTACTGAGCAGAGGAGGAAGAGGCCGCAAAGGGGATATTTTCATAAAGCTACATTTCAGATCGAGCCTATGCGCTGAAGAGCTCTCCGTTTCACAAGCTGGCAGAAAGGCACAGGTCATGCAATCAGACACCAGCCCCTCACCGCCTTCGCAGCACCAGCTTGTGCTTTCACAAGCAGGGCTAGGATGGCTGGGTTGCAAAGCCAGACAGCCGCAAGCGTGGGGACATCCCTAACAAGCTCGGCATCTTTTTTCTTTTTTTCTTTTAAAATTGGCAAGATTTTGGAAAGCAATTGACATATGGCGTCCCTGAAAGAGAAGGCAGAACAGAGCACCACAGCTCTTCCACCTTGCCCCGACTGACTGAGCAACAGGGAATATTTCCCCCAGGAGTCAGATTTAATTCGAGGCTCTGAAAGCTGGAGATGTCTGTGGCTCATCTATCTCACCTCCCAGGTACCGCAGGCTGCTGAGCTGCACCCAGTGGTTCCTCGCTCAGGTTTCCTGGCCCTTTGCTGGGCAAAGAGACCCCCCTGCCAAGGGACAGGGGCACATCAAAGTTCCCCCGAGGTCCACTGGCCAGGGCTCTCTGCAGACAGCGGAGAGGCTCGCTCAGGAGTTGAGGGGTACAGCTCCAGAACTGGAGGCGCAACCGAATCTGGATGGAAAGCACCCCTTGTAAACTGTGCAAGTGCAGGGGTCTGCAACAAGAGAGGGGTACGCAGCGCCCCGGCACCAGGCGGGTGAGGCGATGGGGCAGATACATGAGGGACGCACGCGTTAAGAAATGCCAGCTGCAACTCAACCCCGACAGCTCCTGGTTACCAGGGATCCAGTTTCCTTGGCCTCCTCCCTGCCCCTCTCAGGCTGCCGAGCACCTGTAGGGCAGCGGAAAATCCAGGTCTGGGTGAGGGCCCCATGAGCCGCCCTCCCCAAAGAGGTGCCCGAGCCCCCGAGGTGCTGCACTCCGGCAGCCGAGAGGAGCAAACGCGCTGGATCCTGGAGCGCTTCCCAGGGGGCTCTCACCCCCAGCAAGCAGGGGGCAGGACCATAGGTCCAGCACTGAAAGAGCACACGGGTCTCTCCGCCTCCCCCAAGGGGCCAGGTCGCGCCGTGGGGTTGGTCGCAACCTTTCTCCCCCCCGCCCCCTCCCCCCCCAAATTAAACCCCGCAAGGCGTAGCAGCAGTTTTCGTTAGAAGCAACCAACCAGCGCTGCAACTTCGCATCTTCGCAGCCCGCCCGACGGCCCTTTCCTATCACAACAGTGCCGGCAGCTCCCGCTCCCGCAGCCTCCTTCCACGCCCCTGCTTGGAGCGGTTTGGGACGGGGGTTGCTAGAGAGCTCCGGCACACCGCCGCGCGTCCGCCGCCGGTTCGAGCTGGGGGTTGTACCCCGGGCACCGCCAAGCCAGCGAAGGGCAAAGGAGAAGCGCTCCATCCCCAATGTACGACCCCCAAAGCCGCCCCCTCCCCCGCCGCGGGGGTGTGCTGGGGGTGCTGCCACGTTTTCCCTCCGGCAGCCCAGCCCCGCGGCCTCGCTGCTGGGAATGGGGGGGAGCGGGGGGGTCTGGCAGGGCCGGACCCGCGAGGAAGGGGGCGCGGGGAACCAAAGGCTCCGTAGCAAAGGGCTTCGGAGCAGGAAAGCAGCTCGGGGTGGTGAAGGACACCCCCCGCCCCGGCCACCCCGCTCTGCTACCGGCGCGGCGGGGCACGGCAGGCCCGGCTGGAGCGGGGCAGCCCCATCCACCGCTGCCGGCCGCCCTCTCCCCAACCCTCCCCGAGACCCCGACCCACCTGCGGGGACCGGCACCCGGGCCCGGGGTGCAAACCTGCGGGGCTTGGCTGCAAGCGGCGCGGGCGCGGAGGCGGGCGGCGAGGGGGGCCGAGCGGCCGCGCTCCTCCCGCCCGGGCGGCGGGGTCCCGGCCCCCCGTTCCGTCTGACCCGGGGCAAAACTCGGCAGCGGCGGGGGGGAAAACCCCGGGGGCCGGGGACCGTTCTTGGCGGGGTTGGACCCCACTTCATTCCGGCCGCCTTCTCCCCCAGGCTGTCGTCATCCCCTCCCAAAAACAGCCCCCATGCGCAGAGCCGGGGCGAGCGGGGACCCCACCGGCGCAGCCCGCCACCCCTCCGGCCCCGCCTAACCGGACCCCCGCGCCACGTCCCGTTAGCCCCACGGTCCGTCCCGCTGCCCCGTGGCAATGCCCCACTCCTGCCCCACTGCTGCAGGTGGGGACAGGGCCCGGTCTCGCTTGGGCGCTGCCTGCAGCTGAGGCAGCACAAAAACCCCATGTCTGTGGCAAAACCGGCCGGAGAAGGTGAGTAAACGGGAGGGTGGCCAGCCTTGCGCTCCGTGACCTGCTTGTGCAGCCCCATGGCTAGCGGTAGCCAACGTGACTACTGCGATAGGTATGTCTGTGCAAGCAACACTCAGTGTCATGTGGACAGACCCACCACCTCTCACAGCATCCCCGTGCCGCCCCTTTCCCTCTCCCGCCTCCCACAGCCCCAATGCCCTCATTAACTTCTTGCTTTCTCCCTGCAAGGCACCCGCTCAGTTTAGCTGGGTTTTCTTCCCCAGCTCTGAAAGCCAAAGGCTCTGCCCTCCTGTAAGCCCCAAGGTTTCTCTCCCAACCTGCAGCAAAGTGCCAGGCATGACTGGGAAGAGTTGTCTGCAGAAAGGCACATGGCTGTGCAGGTTTTCTCTCTTTCTACACTTCTGTTTACCTCACTACCTGACTCTGCCAGGCCTCGGCGTGAATGGTGCTCATTTTTCACTCCTGCCCGCTCTCAAACCCGCAGAAGCATGGACCAGCCTTGGTCTGAACGGGAGCGGAGAGGTTTGCCCAGCCCTGTTAGGCAAGCTGTGCCACGTGGTGCTGGCCTAAACACATGGACCCGTTAGCTCCCTGGCCCGGTAAAAGCATCCAGTTTGTGGCCACCGGTTCTGGCAGCAGCTCCCACCCTCTTTTACTAGATTTGACTGATGTCCCAGATGAAAAAGTGGGGAAGCTGCAATAGGACTGCTCCGCTCCCTTTTCCCATCCTCTTCCAAGGGAAAATGGAGGGATGTGCCCTTCCCCAGGGGGTCTAACACATTGCCCTCTGGAAAGGGTTTTCTAGCCTGGGTGAGGAAGGCAGAGGTGTTGGGGGTCAGTCCTGGACCTGGAGCTGCTGGTGGGGCAGAGGGTCATGTCCGGAGCAGGTGAAGGAGCTAGGAGCCTTCTTGCTGCCATGTTCAAAGGAGAATGAAAAAGCCCCTTGGAAAGCCTTGAGAGACCAAGGTCCAGCCCTGGCGGCCAGCAGTCTGAAAGCTGGAGGCGGTAACATGGGTTAAATCTGTATTTTGGCACTGGAAGCAGCACCTTGATTTGCAGAGGCACAGAGCGTCTGCAACTGACAGCGGCTGTGATGAAGGTCCCCCGTATCTCAGTATCTCTGGAAACCTGATTCTCTCTTAAAACACGCAGGCTCTTAGACTGGACTTACCAATTTGGTCTCCACTTCTGTAAAACCAGGATCATAACCCAAAATGTCTCACAGCAGGGAGGGAGGGGAGAGGAGCAGGAACCTGGCTGTTCACACAGAAACAGGAGCTAAAAGTGCCTTATTTCTGGTTCCTCCCAATGCCAACAGAGTGCTTGTGTTGCCCCGCTGACTCACACTTATTACTAAGCTCCTTGTAAACAGCGATAACAAGAAATCGCCACTTTGTCCGTGCTTCGGTTTTGCTCCCGGGTTTAGCTCTCAAAAAAAAAAAAAAATCAAAGCTTTGGGACCACTGACATTTCCGCGGCAACTGTTAGAGCTGGGTGCGTGCGCGTCACCTCCTATTCCTCACCCAGCAGAAGCAGGACCACGACCTCATCCCAGTGAGCTCTGCGGCCCTCCGAGGGTTGGGGCATTGTCCCGTTGTCACTTGGTGTTGTCAAACAACACGCAGCTGCAGCGAGGATGTTAGGGACGCCGGGAAAATGCCCGGGTGTTTTGTCCGGAGGCAGAAAAGCGTGTGCTGCGCTACAGGTACGCACCAAGGAAGCATTTGTGCTGCCAGGCAGGCAGGAACAGGAGTCCAGAGAGGCACGGGTGAGGGCAGAAAGCCCATAGCTAAGGTGAGTTGTGTTATTATCTCTGTGGGGACAAGGCCCCTTTCATCCCAAAGGATCCTGCCTGTGCCTCAAGAGCAGTCAGTAACCCCATGCTGGGAACACGTTGCTCCACACCAGGGTACAACTTGGAGCCCGGCAGCGTCGTGGCTCAGCCTGAGGCTGGGTCCTAGGAAGGGAAAGCAAAAGCTGAGCTCGGTTGAAATCGCGGGGGGAGGCAGGATGCGGTTTTCTCAAGCTGTTTTCTACGTCTCGGCTTGGCTCAGTCCCCACTCTTTTTAAACATCTTGTTGAAAAGTTGGACTGCAGAGCTGCCCAGCGGGATTCAGTGTCCATCGCAGCACTGCCCGTCAGGAAGGATAATCCACCTGCTCAGACCTCTTCACTGCTCCTCTGCCTCTTCATCCCCAGCACCTCGTTCATCCTGTGCGGAGCTATTTACGCATTATGCCTGCTGGATCCTTCTTGGGAATTGTGGCCGCCTGAGACATGGCACCTCCTTTTGGAGGTATGGCCCAAGATGCATACAATGATTTTATGTTTACTTCAAGTTTACTGTTGAAAAAAGTGGTCTTGGAGATGATTTTTGTGGAATGAGACCCCCTGCTTACCAGTCATTAGCAGTAACACCTCTCTTCTGGGTCTGGCAAGTAGCAGAGTTTCAGCCCATTTAACACATACACGTTGTCCAGCCTCAGGATGGACATTCAGCCACATTCAACTGGGGCATCGCACAGAGCAACATCAAAACCGGCCTCTGTTTTAACCATGGCTTTGGATCATCTGCTTAACTCTTCTCAAGCAACTCACTTTTCAGTCAAACTTCACTAAATTTGTCCAAGTTCTTTTCAGGACAAAGTGCAATTTGTGTTTTCTTCAGTTTGGGGAAAATGAGTCTCCTTGAAAATCATATACGACTACCTGCGATTGTCCTGACTTGGCTCACGTTGATTGTAATGAGGCAACTAACTGCTGGGAGCTCAGCGACGAATTCTTCTTTACCCATCACCGTGAATCTGAAAGGGAGTCGGCATGTGCTGGGTGGATGCATCCTCTGCTGGGAAATTATCATCCAGCACACTTAGAAACTCTCATGAGACTTGGCTGTGGCCTGCAGGCAATCTCCACAGATGTGTCCTAGAATTAAATTCTCTATGCAAATACAGTTTTCTTTTCACACATTGCAAATAAGCCTGTAGAGAGACATCCATCCTGGGTCTCGTTTGATGAGGCCGTCGGTTATACACACAGGCGTGCACAGAGTACTCCCTCTTGGGCTTTACTAATTAGCGCGTCTGCTCCCAGTTACCCCTCGTTCTGGAACAGGTAATGTTCCCATTAGCATAAAGCACCACCCTTATCTCTTTCACTTGCTACCTCCTTTCCCAGCACGCGGTAGCCAGCAGTTGTAACAGCACCCTTAAAGAAAGCATCTGGCCACACTTAGGCCATACCAGTTTTGTCCAATTCATTCTTAAAAGTGAAACTTTTCCCTCTTATTGACAAAGCTTCTTATTCTGGAATTTAAGCCACTGATTATTTTCTTCTTTTCATATACCTGCTTAGTCCGTGATCCCTTGAGTTTAAATTGTTGAAGCCGTTGCCCATTTGAAGATTTAGAGCTGCGGCCTTTTCCAGCTCATTTCCAGGCCGAGAGGCTGGGAGCTGGGCTTTGGACAGACAGGTGTCCTGCAGCGCCTCTCCATCCCCATGGACCAGGGCTGAGTGCCCCACACAACGCAGCCTCTCAGCAAACACCAGGACCCAAACACCCCGCAAACACCCAGGACCTCCGAGATGACTGCTTGGACTTTCTTCTGCTTTTCTGAGGTTCCTGAAATCTTGAATAATCTCTTGCTATTCCAACACCACCCTGCTGGCTTCGTGGCCCTTCTTGAATGGTATCTTCTTAACTCCTCTGCCTTCTCCTCAATAGAAGCTGCCCATTAGAATTGCTTCCCTCCTTAAGACAACCAGGGACGTGTGTGGGCCACTCTTGTGAATTGAGCCAGAGCTGCACTCAGGGAAGCTCCCTCTTGCTCGCTCCATTCCTCCCCATATACACTGGAGGACCATCCATCCAGGTGGTGAGATCTCTGCCAGAAGTTAGGTGTAGCTGAGGACAGCAGCATGGATCAGGTCACATCCCCTTTCAAGCCTGTTTTCCATGCTTCCGTGAACTGCTTTAGGATGACTTTGTAACTCACACCTATCTCAACAGATTATTAGGCCAGCTAGTGCCGCTCCATCCAGGGCAAGGGAAAAAAAAACCAAACCGCTTTTCTTTGTAACACATGGCCCTGCATCTTCCCAGATTTGAAATAATCTCTCAGAAAGACAATCTCACAATCTTTGTGTGGTTGATGTGAACCCCACTGTTGCTAGGTGGACAAGCCAAGATTTTAGGAGTGACCCAGAGGAGGACAGGAAGAAGCGGGTAGAACCAGAGGAATCCAAGGAAAGACTTTAAGAATATGGTGGAAGAAAAGCACCTACTAGTGGCATGACACCCACATAGAATCATAGAATCATCTAGGTTGGAAAAGACCTTTAAGATCATCAAGTCCAACCGTTAACCTAACCCTGCCATCCCACCACTAAACCCTGTCCCTAAGCACCTCATCTATCCTTTTAAATACCTCCAGGGATGGGGACTCAACCACCTCCCTGGGCAGCCCCTTCCAGAGCCTGACAACACTTTCTGTGAAGAAATTTTTCCTAATGTCTTACATCCGCTCGTAAGCAAAAGCTGTGGCACTTAGAGCGTGTCTAGGGCAGGAACGTCAGCTCCAGCATGGTTTCCACCATGCTTAGCAGCTCACTCCTACCTATGAAAACTGGTTTGCTAGCAACACCCTACTCATCCTGCCTGTCTCTTATGCAAAATAAGGTTAATCTGAGATTCACCTGGCAGGGGGTCAGGTCAGAAAGTCACAGAAGGCTTGGGTCTGAGACATGACCTCCTTCCAGCCACCATTTGGCTCGTTCCTTGCAAGAAAGGAGCTGGTGGTCGCTGCCAGTGGAAAGGCTGGTCTGCTTCAACTCTCCCTGATCCTTTCTGCTCCAGCCATGAAGCAGATCCATGGGGGTGTTGAAAACCCTCTGTGGAGACTTTCTGCATCCCACCAGTGGCAATGCTGGACGGGGATCAGCCTGCCTGCAGACGGGGCAGGGCGGCTGGACAGAGCAAATCCTCTGTCGGATGTGGGAGAGAGGTTGCCAGCCTTTTCTAAGTTGGTTTCCCACACGCTTTCTAATTACTGTTTTTTTGGGATGGCATCAAGGGGAAAACACGAGGTTATGAATTAGGTTCTGTGTCAAGCAAAAGGGAGCCAGGGTGGGGTTTCTGAGAAAGCAGCAGACTGACCCTACACCGCAGTGCGTGAGGGAATCAAGGGAGGCCGTGACCAAGCTTTCCAGTGGAGGAGGCACCAGGCACCTATCTGGCTGTGGCAAACAAGGGTGTTCATGCAGATTCTGTCCCAAAAAACGCTTGCCTCACCTTTGGTGGGATCCTTTCCAACCAGTTAGGACCATTCCCATTTTTAGAGTAATATCCTAAAGGGGGCAAGGCATATGCAGTGCACGTGTTTGCCTGTCCAGTGTCCCCTCT
The DNA here is from genome assembly GCA_034008185.1 of Gorsachius magnificus. Lineage (NCBI taxonomy): Eukaryota > Metazoa > Chordata > Aves > Pelecaniformes > Ardeidae > Gorsachius > Gorsachius magnificus. The sequence goes on from CM067081.1 coordinate 129,950,383, forward strand.
TCACCAACAATTTTTAAACCACCTGGCAAATTGCAACAAATTTTGCTGTGATCTGGGAGTCTTAAAGCTATTAAGTTTCTACAAGTTCCAGTGGCTGGACAGGGAGAGAGAAACCAGGTGAATCATTCCCTCTCCCACTCCAGCGCGGGGAAGGAGCACGTGCGCAGCTTTCATCAGACATGGGCAAATCCCTCTCACAGGGATGGCATCAGGCAGAATCACACCTCACAGCAAAACAGAGGGTCTGCTGGTGGGAAGACAGGGCATCCTCGACTGCGCTGCCCACCGAATGTGTTTTCTATGCCACAATATAGAAAATGGGGAAAAAACCCTGAAGAAGCAAGCAGTTTTCTGCTTGTTGGTTTTTTTTCCTACTCATATTTTCCATTGGAAACCTGGTTTTCTTCAGTCCCCATTTTTGGCGAGGGAATGGCTAACATCCTCCAAGGTTAGCTGGTGCTTCAGTGAAAGCCCGTGCCTGGGTGCCACGCTTCAGAAAAGACTGTGGAGGGCTGAGCTGCTGAGGGACCAGCTGAGTTTGCCCAGGACCAAGTGCATGCTGACACAGGATACCAGGAGTTTAGCTAATTTTAGGTAAGGGACTGGTCATGCCAGATGCAGTCAATAAGCCTGCCCGCTCCTTCCTTTCATACCGAGACTCAGTGTAAGATTTTTATTAAAGGTTTAGCATGACCTGGAACCCAGGGGAAGCATTTCAGCCTCTTTGATGCTAATCTGAACCACCACCAAACCTTTTAAGGTTCACTGAGTGCTGCCAGCAACACCCAACCCCAGCGGCCATTAGTGGTCTCCTGGGAGGTATCTCAGCCTCTTGGGATTTGACAGGGAAACAATAAAGTCTGCAGTGGAGCCGAGTTTCAGCTGTGCCTGTCTGCTTAAATAACAGGTGGTAAATGATAGTTTCCGTCAATTGTAGCTGTTCGTGACTACTCATGAAGTCATAGAATGATCTCACCTCAGTTATTCACCATGTTCTTTCTTCTACCTGGCACGGCGAAGATGTTTTTCTTTCTAACAATAGAGAATAAAAACAAAAACAAACCCCTTTCTATTAATGCAGATCTAACACACACAGAGCGCACAACAGAAGCGTCCCTTGTTTCTGGCCCTAGCTGCCGCATCTGAAGGGTTTTTCTTATAAAAGGCGGAAAGACAGGCCACCACTTTCCTTTTAAAGTGGTCCCTTGTCATGGCAGGGGTCTGGGATTTGTCTCCCTGGCTGCTAAGTACTCTGCTGCCAGGCAAGGACAGCACATCCCTGTCTCCGCATCCTCACAGTCAAGGGAAACCCTTGCTCATGGCAGACCTTAGAGATGAGGACTTCAGTCTGAGCCTGAGACTCCACAACCACGTGGAGCAGAGGGTGTTGGTGGGAGACATTCATCACTCAGTATTTGTTCCCAAGGCTGGTGAGAGCATGTTGAAGCGGTCCAAGTCCCTATGCCTGGAGGTATTTAAAAGCGGTATAGCTGTGGTGCTTAGGGCCATGGTTTAGTGGTGGACTTGGCAATGTTGGGTTACTGGTTGAACATGACGATCTTAAAGGTCTTTTCCAACCTAAATGATTCTGCAAGGTTTCCACGTCCATCCTGAATGGGCCACCCTGGAGCAGAGACCAGCTGGCTGCCTCCTTACCCATCCCCGCGGGGACAGCTACAGCGTGCTGGGGCCAGGGGTAGAGGAAGGTGTTTCTGGGCTCACTAGGAGGAAGAAGAGGAGGTAGGAAGTGGTCAGGACAGAAAGCAGAAAGGCCACCAACCACTTGCACAAGCACCCCATGCAAATGGAGATCTGTGGCAGAGTGGGCGTGCGTGCTGGCTGCCAGAGAAGGGGCTGCAACGTGAGGAATGGAAGGGAAAAGAAGTACGATGGGGTCATGGAAAAATCCTTATGCAAAAAAGAGAACAATGAAAGAAGAAAGGGGTACCTTGTGGAGGCAAGCGGGAGTAAAGATAGGCCGGTAAGGCTGAAGAGCTGAATCAATTTGCTAAATCAGTGTGAAGCCTTGACTTTCACAAGGACAGCGCTGTTGACTTCAGAGACAAAGGCAGAATGGGTTATGAGAAAGAGGGTCAGGAAACGGAAATTACTGCCATCCACGTTTTGATAGCTGTAACGTCAAGAAGCATTTAGTAAACTTGAGTTCAAGGAAGGAACTGGGACAGGTGGGAAGGTAAAAAGAGGGCTGGTATCTCTGAAGGAACCGACGCATGCCCCTGGCAGCAAATATCTCCAAGAAATCTGCCAAGTCAGGAGAAGACCAGGGTGTCCAAAGAGCAGCAAGCACAGGATGGTGAGAGAGGGAAAGGCAGCTGAAGGGAGGGCTGCTGTGGAGTTCCTCCATGCCCAGGATATAATATTTATTTATGGCATCAACACAAGATGTTGGACAATGAACTTGCATGGTGGGGAGGACGAGGACATCCTGCAGAAAGAATAGGTTGAGCTTTAGGACTTGAGTAATGGTGGCCAAATGACGTGAAATGCTACCGGATTTAAGGGGCGTACTTTAGGATAGGCCACAACGTTGCTGTAAGCCAGGAATTCGTCAGCTGCAAGTGACGAAGAAAGCGGAGCAGGAACAGAAGGAGGAGTGATGACTGAGAAACAGCAAGGCAGACGCAAGCCTGGCATGCAAGGAAACAATTGCTTCCTACTCTTTGTAAAAGCTGGCAGAAAGCACATTTTAAAAGCAGAACTGTTGTTTCAAATGCGGCTTTGCAGCAGCTTTCCGTGGATGTGCAAGGCCCGATTTAACAACCGCTCAAGTACGTCTTATCCTTGATGGGCACTGGTCTAAATATGTCCACATTTTACACCTAAAATACAAGTCATATGACAGATTTTCCATGGCCCTTGAAGTTATTTTGAGTCAAGGACATGTACCTCAAAAATCACAGCTCTCTAGTACAGAATTTTTAACTCAGCTTTGAAGCATTTTGATACATAAGGTCACCGCTTTGTTGCCACTAAAAATCTCAAAGCAGCAACTGCAGATTGCTTCACCCCAACATTTAGAAACGGAGATGGGAAAATATTTTACAACCCACAACAGTTTTTGCTTGCTGTCATTTAAAAGCGTTATAATCAGAGACTTCATAGAGCGGCACGCACCAGCCCAGACTTTGTGAACTCCTCAGTCTCTCTAAAGGCTTTGAAAGCCATTCATCACGGGCTGCTTTAAAAATAAAATAAACACACCTTTCTCTTCTTTAAAAAAAAAAAAAAAAAAATAAAAGAATGCCTTTGAAAAAGTTTATGACTAGATGTTTACCAATGAAATTTGCATAGAGAACTTATTACTGAATAAAAGATCATGAAGACATTTGTCAGCTTTTTTCACCATGGAGAACTATGAAAAAAAGTTAATGACAAAAGCAACAGGACTTTCAAGTTGGAAAAGATGGTTTCTGTAAAAGGAGAGGGGAGAGGAGAAGAGAAAGTCGTTGAAATGGTTGGGCTGCTGTGTAAAATTCAAGAGTCAGGTAGAAGCCTCTCATCTGGGATGTTCAGGCATGTTATGAAGAGAAGAGAATATGGGCAATGGAGGATTTTTTTTTTAATCAGCTTCTGCAATGGTTAGTTAAACCCAAGGGTGTACCAGGCTTCTGTGAAGTAGGCTTGGGAAAATACGTTATCCTCGTACCTGGAGCAGAAGCAAAAGGTGATTGGAACAGTCTTTTCAAATGCCATTTCAGCCTTTCTGTCGCCAGGCTATTACTCTGAACTTCAGGAAATAAAGTCACTGCAGACCCATGCCCACCTCCTGTGGTTGCCCAGACCAGGACTACGACTGTTACAGTTGCCTGGAGAACCTTTGGAAGGATGAAAAGGTTTTCCCTTGGTGACGAACCAGCCATCACCTTAAGGATTTGCTGGGTCATGATAACCATGACCTCCTCACCATCACAGATATGACTAGAGGATTCATCTGTCAGTGCATTAAAACAAGCAATGTGCAATAAATATTTGTGAGGCTTATTTCCATATTTGTAACTTGCTGCATCCCCATCCATGGAAAAAACAACATCTGTTACCTTTACACACGATGAAGTACGTTCTGCCTCTATCCATAGGCCCTGTATCACACCACCATTGCTATTTAAGGAGTGTCAGACCAGAGCAGATGTGCCTCATTTTGTCATGTCAATGTATCATTAGGCTTCACCTTTCTCCCCAGGAAGCTAGGGACAATACTATGATGGCTTAAAAAAAAAAGCATCAGGTGAGACTTACCCTCACTAGACACTTGTGATGCAGGTATAGAAGACATATTCCGTACATTTGTTGAAAAGCTGCAGCTTGTCTGAGGAGGGACTGGAGTTGAGAAAATCCCATTAAAGAAGATGCTCCCTCCTCACTCACCTGTTACAGCAGCCACCTTCAGACCCTGTGACGAATGGCACAGATCACCACCTTGTGTTGTACTTTTGCCAGGAGACCACGAAGGATGTTGGAAGTTGTTCTCTGTCAGGACACCCTTGGTTTGAAAGCTGGTATTGGGTTTGAGGAATTATCCAGGGGTCTACACCCTCCCCCAAAACTTAGGTAACTGGTAAGGTGACACAGCAGTGACACTTTTACCACCCGTTTTTAATATGCTTATCAAAGGTAGTCCCCTTGGAGGGGCAGATCCGCAACTGTGGGAGCAGAGCCCCGTGACAATCCTGAGCAGATGGATGCAGCCGCTGGGGAACCTCTTTCTTCAAGAGAAATGACCTTTGGATGCAAAAGCTCAACTGCATAATGGCAAAAGCACCTGCCATTTCCTAAGCGTAAGAGGCACCTCACACGAGCCTCTCCCGGTTTTGCATGCACGGCTTGGCCAGGGCTGTGCCTCCCCCAGACCACATAGGGATGTGTGCTTTTAACATCCTTGCTAGCAGCCTGGCCAGTTCTCGGGAGAGCTTGTTTTTGGGACAGCCACCCACACTGTGAGCAGTAATTACAGTAAGTCCCCCTCCCCTTGCACATTGCAAATGTATTTTTCCATGTGGTTGATGGAAGACAAATCCCACTAATCCCCTACCGTGCAACTGGCATTGCACAGGGGCATTTACAATGCAACTGGTGCAGGTAAACAAGCACAAGCTCAGGCTCCTCCTTGCTGTGGGAACACACTGGCCCTGGGAGACACCCTGCCTGCCTCTGCCCTCTTTCCTTGGGGGGAATTCAGTAGCCACAATCCCATGCTTGGAGTGAGGAACACGGGAGCAGGAATACATGGCATCAGGGCTTTGCCAGCCACTGTTAATGCAGGCCAAATTTATAGCAATAAACCAGAGCAGACACATACTTTTAAAACTCCACATGAACAGGGTAAGATGCCCACAGCCCTTTGTCAAGAGACAGAGGAGCGAACGAGATGCTCCTGGACATGCTCCACAGCAGTTTTCCTCCGCGTGGCTCACAGCCCTAGAGACCTCGGAGTGCAGGGATGAAAATACCCACTGCCGTGACAAGCCCGGAGCATCCCAGCTGGCAGCATTTGATCAAGGAAAGTTTTTGCCTCCCAAGGCCATACTTCTCCCCCTCCACATGCACACCAAGCAAAATGTGTTTTCCTGAAAGCACTACGAAGCGTTTCTAGGCAGGATGCTTGGAGGGCTGTGCTTGGGACCAGGGACGAGCCGTGGGCAGGTGTCCAGGCTGTCGGGGTGGGCTTTCCCTAAAAACGGTGGCAAAGGGTCATCTCCGAACAGGTTTTCAAAGTGCAAGGCAGCCAGATAGGGTTGCAAGTTGTGAAAGACCAACATGAAGTTTCAGACATTCCTGGACCGTTTCAAAACGTGTTTCAACGAGCCTAGTCACATGGGGGTTTTTGCAAGGCCTTTTATGATTATATCTCTCAGTAGAAGACTCACAAGTGCTTTAAAGAAAGAACGAAAAACAAACAAAAAGATGCAATTTAACTCCAAATATCTGAAGAGAGTAACTAGGGAACCCAACTTTGGAAAACACACGGCAGTATTTATTTGAAGATAAAAACCACCGCTGCAAACCACTTGGGTCTGATTTAGATTATAAAGGGTGTTTGGTTTGGTTATATAAACGCAAGGGGTGTTTTAAAATCTTCCAGCCAGTCCCTTCCAGCAGTGCTACATGCAACAGAAACAAAGCGCCGGGTTCAGCCAGTGCTGTCACCAGCCCCCTCTGCCGGCAGGGAGGTTTCTATGAGCAGGGGATTGAATTCAGGGGGCCCAGGCCCCTCCGACCGAGAGCAGGGCAATACACAGGGAAACAAAGCGCCGCCCCCAGCAGCTCAGAGGCATCCCCTGCCAAGGAGGTACAAGAGTCGCAGGGACCTCTGCACCTGACGCAAAGTATGTTCTCCAAAGGCCAGACTTCTCTCACCTCCAAAAAAAGATACCCAGCGTGTTTGAAGGAGAGGGCTATTGTTAAGGGAAATATAAGGTCCCTTCTAGCGTCCAGCTCTGCATCCACGCTCCTCCCATTGCCATCACCTGCCAGCTTGGTGAAGACTTGTTCAGCGTCATCCTGCTCACAAGCAGAATCAATTCAGTCACCTAACCAACCACATGGCTGTTGTTCCTGAGGAACAACAGGGCTGCCTTCCCCAGAGTTAATAAAACTGCATTTGCAAAGCAAGGTCTTGGAGAGCAACCACAAAACCTTGTCTGGCACAAAGGACAACGTTCGCTCAGTATTACACACGTTTGTTACAAAGCCACTTTTACTGTGGATGCCAGGACACCCAGGAACTATGGAAAAACACTTTTCCACAATGGCATTTCCTTCTGTATCCATTTTCAAAGCCCTAAGGCTGAAATTTACTCTTTCAGGGACAGCCACCAACGGAACAATCCCACACCTTTCATACGGGTCCTTTCACCAACAATAGTTTGTGTCCTTGCCGATGTAAAGGGTGATATACCGACCTGCTGGGCTTCAGCTTGCCATCTCCCGCCCCAACCCAAACCATCATGCAGATAAAGGGCTTGTTTGCCCTCCCAACTTACCAGTTCCCCAGCGTCTGTGTCACAGCACAGGCAAGGGCCTTGTAATACTCCTGGTTTGTCACATTCCCTTACACAAGCAACGACGTGGCTTGGTGAAATCATTTGTTTGCCAACACACCAGCAATGATCTTTGGAGATGTGCAAATGGCAGCCAGCCTTGCAGGGCTTTGACCCTCTGATCAAAGCATAATATTCAGGGTAAACGTACAACCTGCTAATTGGTACTGGCTTCAGGTCCTGCTTTTTCCACAGAGTCAAGAAGGGGTTACAGACAGGGCGCTTGGACAACACTCCGAAGATATGTTAACCCTTCCCCAGTCTGATAGCAAGCTTTCAGCTGCTACCAGTAGTCCCAGGCCAGGACAAAGAGAAGGGTCTTGGGTGTTCCCTGTGTGACCAGTCCTTGAACTGACACCAGATGAGCTGCACCCTCACCTCGTCACAAAAGACCAGTTGGAAGCAGGACACGGGCTTTGCTATGGATTACCTTCCCCTCCATCCTTGGACCTTGGCTGCTGTTAAACCTCCTTGTTGAAACTCTCCGCTTTGCTGACTGGTGAGAGAGGAGACTACAGCAAGCTGTAGCACAACAACACATGCTCTGGACCCTCCTATGGTAAGTCACCTAGAGCAGTGGCTGTTTGAAAGGGAAGAGACGCTCAGACATGGCATGCCATCTCCAGACTCTGACTAAGCGTGCAGATGGCCTTGGCCTTCTTCAGTGCAGCACTAGGACTAACTTTCTTCCAATACATTTTTTTAAATGGTTGGCAAGTGCAACTCACAACCATTCAGCTCTAGCTGTCCTGATCACCTAAGGCAGCCCAACCGAGTACTTATAGTTCTACTTTATGAAGAGCACTTCCAAAGCATCGCCATAATGCTCCCTTTTATATCTGTTCAATTCTGCATGAGCCTAAAATGTCAGTTTGACATGCCAAGCACCTGCTTCAGGCTTCTACGTAACTCATGTTTCATTTACACTCCTCTCATTGCATTAGTGGTAAAAGCAGAGAAGAAAGCTCGAGAGCCAAGATTTGCTCCTTGAGATTAGAAGATGGGCAACTAATGTCAGGAAGACGTCGGACATTTGGAGAGACTTCTGCACTAGGAGGAGATTACAGCATCAGGGGCAGAGAGCCTGTGGACCTGTCATCCCCAGAGGTTTCCAAGACTCAGCTAGACAAACCCACAGCAACCTGAACTAGTGCTGGCAATAATCCTGCTTAAATGAAGAGGCTGGACTAGAGACCGCCAGAGGTTCCTTTGAACCAGCACATCTATGATTTTGTTTCCGAATACAAGATAGGTATAAAGAAGGCACAGAAAAGGGTACCTTTAGTTTAACAAAAAGAGGCAAGAATATTCTCAGCCTGGTCAACACAGGCAAGGTCACTGCATTCCTCGGTATTTTATGTTATTTGAAATGGGGCTGCTGCATAATTTGAGAGGTTTTTCATTACATATGAAGTTGAACCATCTCTGAAATAGTTCCTGCTGAAGTTAATATCAAGTAATTCTTGTTTCCCACTGTCCCATTTTCCAATACACCACATTTCTGCACTGACAACTGGTAATTGCACCGCAGGATCCAAAGCATTTTGGCAATAGATCACAAAAACTCTTCAGAATGTAGGAGGAAACATGGGATTACATAAGAAATGGGAACACATTAGCCAGTTAACATGATCAGAAAATTAACATTCAAAAAGTCATTTACAGGTTTCAGGGTTAGCGTATTAAGCTGCAAACAATTCAAGTAGTTTAGAGCTGGTGTTTCATATTGCTGGAAGGCTCCACCATGACACTGCCTTCTCTTGTTCATATATTTACCTTGCCCGTGAGTAACTTCTACCTGTAAACTGTGGAGGAAATTTCTGCAACGCTATACCAGAAGACAGACAGGGTCTGGTCTGTAACACCCTCCAGTCTGTCACCAGTGGGCCCCAAAAGCCAAGAGTTTCAGCAGTCCCTTTGGAAGTCTCACCTACTCTTTGGTTTTACACAGCACAGGTCAAATCTCATCCGTTCTCCAGCCACGGAGAGCCCCATTTTTAATGTTTACAATTCTGCACGGGTTCTGCCTCCAGCAATGCCAGAATCGAGATGCCAGCAAATAACAGACAGACAACTGTAGAAATAACATTTTTGGTTTAGTGTTTGCAATTTGTTTTACAGCTCATAATGAAATACTGTTAGAGATACTCTACATTCATACATTTCTAGCAAAATACACTTTTAAAAACATAAGGCACTTTAAGACATCCTAAAACAAATGCTCATGATAAAAATTCAGCAAGAGGGCTTGATGAGAACCCTTTCTACCCTTAATGTTCAGGTCAATAAGAGATCAATCCTCTAGTCAGGCAGGCAAATGAAATAATCAATAGAAAGGTTTCCAAGATAGAGTTACTGCTGTATTAGTGTGCATTCTGAAGTAGTCTATTTGAAGTATCTTCAGCTGGGAAGGGAGGGCATGGTGTGAATAAGATGCATTAAAATAGTTCTTTGAACTGGGTAACAAAGACACATTGCAGGGATTAAATTTCATTACTTTCATTGGATTAAATTCCTTCCATTCATTATTGCCAACAAGAGTAAGGAACAAAAAGGAGCTGGTTCTCCCTCCCCTCCCCCCTATTCCCATTATAATTCAACACAAGATTTCAAAGACTTAAAATGACCAGGACAGAAGCCCATGAAAAACTGCATCTGGCCACTTCAGAGTATGTTTAAATATTCATTACTGACTTCCTCGAGTCTCACCTCTTATAAAGAAAGAGAAACATAAAAGAATTGGCAACGGTGTAAGTTGCTTCCAGTCAAATTGATATTTTGCTTCTTTTTAACACGACCCCACTGTTCACATTAAGTACCTGCATTCAGAAATGCACCAGCAGCTGCCCTTGGCAGAGGGATGGCGGGGCAGAGGATGAATGCAGGCAGGGCCCCGGACCCTGCGGGGAAGAGGGAATGAGCAACTTTGCTTCACACACTTCTGTCTGGGCTTAAGAACAGTTTCAAAAGCCAGACGTGCTGGGCTGCTGTAGCAACAAGGGGACTGATACCAAAACACTGACTGAAGACTTCACTTGGAGATGCATCTGTAAGAACTGAAATCCACTCTTTAAAACTGACAAAGGGAGCTATACTGCTGGCAAAGCCACTGTCTACTTCTCCAGGCCCCTGAGAAAGGGACGGTAGGAACCATCCAACAGTGTATCTTCAAGTTTTGTCTTGCCTATTGTATTGCCCAGTACATTTTCCAGTCTTTGGGGGCTAACGATTGCTGGAAAAACTTGACTCCCGCTCAGTACATTAGGCACTACAGTACAAACCTGCATCCCTAGTCCTCTCAAATCCACCTCCAAAAGGGAAAAAAACCCAAACCATCAAAACTACACAACCAACCCACCATTTGTTTTTCTTGTAAGTCCTTGATTGTTTTAAATTCTGACTTACTTGAATTGCACTTCAAAGCCCAGCAGCAAAAAGAAAAACTGGTAGCTATATTAAGGAATATATATACATTTTTAAGAGACAAGACATTTTATCAAGTCTAAAAATGCATAGAGATGTCAACTGCATAAGCTGTCAAGTTTTGACCTGGCTACTGTGAAGAAGCTGTGAAAAAAAGATTAGCCCATTAGCCCTATTAGAACAGGGGCAGAAATGGGATGCCTGTTCAGCTGGGAAAGAAAATGCAGTTAAGGATTGAGCTAAATTAGAAACCAGACACCACTGGTCTTAACCCATCACACACAGGGGTGTTATTGTGCAAACAGGAACTGTGGTGAAGTCTAACTTTGTGAAGTGAAAAAATACATGACTTCAAGATAGCTACTGCTAAAGACAAGAAAGGAAGGTGGTACCTCATGGCCCTGAGCTTGAAAGATCTTGAGATCTCAACTTGTGTGGCTCACTTTCACTGGCAGAAGAGCCAAGCTCTAGATCACTCAGTTCCTCCCTACTGTTATAGTAGCAGCCAATTTAAAACTGTGGCTCTGCAATCAGTTTACTGTCCTTCAGCGTTGGTATGATGGCGTTCACTTGGGACAGGAAAAAGCATCTGAAAAAGGAGATGAAGAACAAAACACAGGCCACTCACTGATCCCAAATTAGCTAACAGCATGCAGTTGGTTTCTCTCAAAATTTGTAGGTTCTTCTTCCCAAGCAAACCTCACAGAATTTGCTAAAGTGACATCCAGTTGCTTTGCACATGTATCTTATTGTGTCTTAAAAATATACTTTAAAAAAAATCATTTGGAAAGGCAGAGAGCACATGCAGTTTAGTTGCTTGTAGATCTGTGTGTGTGTGTAATCTTCAGACTAAGTTGCAGTGGTTGATAACGGATGGGGTGCTATTTTACAACCAGATAATTTCTTTCAAATTCCAGTTCTCTCCAAAGTGGGGAAATGAGCAGTACTGTCAAGGAAATGCAAGGCAAGAAGTTCAACCTGCACATCAAGGCAGACTGGAACGTACAAAGTTTCACAGACCTTGTTCTTCAGGTCACATTAAAGGAAAAATTGTAGTCTAACAAAAAAAAATTCACTAAAGCTAGTTACAAAGAGTAGAATTAACAAAGTGCTTTAATATATAAAGTGTCAAATATAATTAAACAGGACCATTAACACAGAGCTGCCATAAGATACCCAAATAGGTATATGCGTTTTCTGAATGCAGGAGATGAGCACAAGTTTTTAATTTCCCCTGTAGGGCCAAAGTGGGTTAAGAAAAGTTTTTCTTGTTCATTTAGCTTCTTAACACAACGTATTTGCTCTGCTCATGCATTCAGAGGCACAGTTGGATTTGCTCTATCTGAAACTGCATCAAAAGGACGGTCTGCCATGAAATATTAATAAAAGGGCAGCTCTCACTGAGAAAAACAGGCAACAGCCCTATAAGGTAGATTTATAGATACCTGTCAATTCATAATTTTATAAGCCACTTCTTGATACTTAACAATTCTGAACTATTTTCTGCAGCTTTCCTTTAAAAATAGTTTTTTAATGTGTTATTTGAACAACCCAACAGACTGCCAGAGCTATTATAACAAGAGCAAATGCAAACAAATAAATAAGGAAGAGGTTTCAAAACCACCTCACGCAAGATGCTCAGACAACGCGCCTTAGCCTCCCTACTGGCTTTTCCTCTCATGTTATGAATAAGAAAAAAAAAAAACATTCTCCATGGCACTTCTCTCAGTACTTCCAATTCATTGAGCTGCTGCCTACTTTACACAGATGACCTTAAAAGACAGAAAGTAACTCTACCCAGCATAGCAGAGCTAGCTGCAGCAGGGGGAAATGGTCATTTAGAAAGAAGAAATGTCAATCAAGACCTTTCCTACAATTCACAGATATAAAAGCAGATTTGCTCCAGTAAGCTGAGACTCAAAAACATGATGCAGAGCATCGCATCTGGTCCCTTGCACAGGCATGTATGGCCACAAGTCTGAAGTAACATCAAGCCTCAATAGAACAACTCGTCTGTTTTCTGAAGGCACCATAAAGACAGCAAAAGTCCAGGTGTAATGGGAAGAGGGAGGAAAAATAACAAATACTGTTAGGAGGAAACACTAAGACCAGCTTGTATAGAGCAGGTATAACAAGGGAGAAAAAAAGGTGGCTCAGTTCTATGATGGCTGTAACATCTGTAACAGCACAGAGACCCTACGCCTCCAGGCAAAGGAAGAGTAACTAGAGTTTGGGAAAAAAAAAAAAAAAAAAAAAAAAATCTACTCCTGAACAAAAAAAAACCCCAACCTGTAAAATCTGTAACTGAAATCAAAGGAGACAGCAAAGAATCAAAATACTATATAAAACACTAGGGTCCATACATACTCACATGGCATCATCAGCCTGTTTCTGATTTACCACAGTGTTAAAAGATCTGGACAGTCTCCTTTGCTCTGCAGGACGACTGAAGTCCAGTGAAGTGTCATATATTAAAAACCCTTCTCAATCCGCCAGTGAGAACAAATGCCCCTCCCCAGCCCGTACGAGGGAGAGGGGGTGTCTCCCACACAGGAGATGTTTCTAACAACCCCAGGCACCCTACAGGCAGTATGCCACTGAGTTAGTTCTCCTAAGTAGCACTGCACCAAGCAAGTCTAGGCTTGCTAAGATGTTCTGCCCCCTACGTGGACTTGAGGACAGTTTCTCGTGAGCCCTTCAGGCCAAAGGCTCATGCTTCGCTGTTCCATTCTTGCTTTTCAAATACGTTTTCCTTCCCATCTTCCCCTCTCGCTCCCTGTTATCCCAGAAGGACTTTCTGCATTCTGCGCGCAGCGACGCTGGCTTCGTCCTCAGAGTCAGACTCGCTCTGGGAAGTAGAGCTCTGGGAGGCAGAGCTGCAGGGAGAGGAGCACTCTGGGGAGCACAGGTAGTGCATCAACGGGAGGCGATACTTCCCACAGAAGTCAACGAACTTGATTTGTCTGACGCAGCTGTCGAAGTAGACACCTGTAAGGGCAGAGGGAATAGTAACAACACACATGGAGAAATCTGTAAACTCTGCAAGGTTGTCGTGGCTGGTGCAAATGCCTCAAATTAGGATTTAACTGACACCACACTGGAGGTAGAAGCACAATGGATACTGGAGGAAGAGAAGGGACCAGAACACCAATGGAAGCGTGAAATTTATTTTCTTAGTAAAAAACCAACCAACCAAAGAAAAACCAACACCCCTTTAAAACTGTATTGGGTAAGTGATTTGGAACAGCACACTCTACATGAAAAGACACAGGACAGCTGCTTCCAAAGAATTCGACAATTTCTTCTGACCATTAGGGAGAAATCTCAGGCTAGGAATTTGCAAACTTCCTAAATGTCAAATTAATTAATCCACTCTATTTTCAAACTCGTAAAACCTCTTCTACCAGCTAGCAAAAATGTGTTCACAAATAAACCTTCATAGCTCTACTTTTCTTCTGCTTGAGTGAAGTCACCATGCTGAGCTTGGATGCTACTTTCCATGGCAACAGCGTTGCTGGAACACACAGTTACGTCCTCTTCCTGTCACAGCAAGTGATTTTAGACACTGACATTTTCACAAGTTTCCAGCGGTGTTTTAAGTCCTAGCTGGTCTGGAGTAAGCTTTTCTCCTACAGCGTTAGAGCAACACTGCAGTACTGTGCTAGTTCATAAGGGAAAGCAAAAAAGAACAAAACCAATCCACTGTTATCCAAGGTGTGTGAAACTCTAAACAAGGAAGCATTTCTTTTCCTTCCAACACAAGTCGAGCCCTTCCGTCTTTGCTTACAGAGTATGCTTTGATATTGTCCTGCAAGGAGATAAGATAACAGACTGCATTATGACTGCAGGGTAGATACTAATTAATGATTTTTTCCCTTAATCTTCTAACGGCCGATCGTTTACTCTGGATAAAGATTAAGCATTAAGCCAAATTAAGCCCAAGCATTCCAGGCTTTTCTATGAAGTCCTCTCCTTCCAGGAACTACATGCCAGTAGTCCCAAGCAAGAGCTAAACAAGTCGCTCTTGGTAACTGCCAAGCGTTACAGCCTCCCTTCCTCTTTTCCATCCAGAAGCAAAGCTTGCCGTTCAGCAAGAGTGCTTGCAAAAGTTCTCCTGTCCAATACTTAGTCTGAGCTATTTCAGGGCAGACGGATCAGAAACTTCGGACCATAAAAGCACAGTGGAGTGCTGGGATGAGCTGCGAAGGCTCTGACAGAAACACTGCCTCGCATTCCCACACAAATACAGTAAACCAGAACTTCAACTTTGAATATCGTTCCTAAGTGAACCAGGTTGCTTAAAGACAAGTTTGCAGGAGACCTGGAACCAATGAAATACAGCTAGAATTTGGATGCAACAACACATCTAACGTGACTGAGCTACTAAAGTCACGGCAAGTCAAAGGGAAAGAAAACCCCTCAGGTAAAAGCAGGAAGCAGAGCAGTTACAGAGAACTTACCCCCGCATTTAGGATTGGGACAGTTGCTGGCCAAGCTCAGATATCGGACAAGATTCTCCGGGAGATCGCTGGGAGCGTAGGGAACATTGCGAGTTTTAATTGTGCGTCCAGCCAGTTCCTGAAGGCTTGGGGGATTGTAGGTCAGGTCACGGACAAATCGAACCACCAGTGGGTTCCCACGCAAGCTCAGCTCTTCCAGGTGAACCAGGTTAAGGATCTCTCGAGGAAGGTAAGTCAGCAGGTTATTGTGCAGGCTAAGGGAACGCAGGGAATGCAGCCTGAGGATGGAGGTGGAAACCTGATCAAGATGTGCAAGCAAAATCATCCCACAACTGCATTACACACAGATCTGATTACTCTCCTCTCTCCCACCAATTTATTTTCCTTTGGCTTTTCTTCTGTTTAAAGCATAAATTCATGCTAAAAGAGCTGCTGCTAACTCCAGCACATACAGTGCCCTAGAAAACTTGGCTCAGCTCTTGAATGCCTGTAAGAAACACTCTTAAATATGCTGCTGTCCCTCTCAGTATTCCCCACACAAGCACCCCAGAAAAGGTAGCACAGAACAAAAGTATACAAACTGAGCACTTTTGGGGGAGATAATGTTTCCTTGTACCCAGTGTATGCATCAAGAATGGTTCCATGCAATACTCTGAATAAGCCACCTGCTTTCACTCATGCGTTGAAGATGATTGCTGGTAGGCAGCCAGCCCTGGAAAACCCCACGTTTCCATTGCTTGCGGCTGCATCACCTTAAGCTGTGATACTACCAGATCTCAAAAGCTAAGCGAGGTCAGGCCAGGCTAGCATTGGCACGGGTGACAAGCAGTTTTTTGGCTTTTGGAGGAGGCATTCTCCTCTCTCAGGAAGCACAAAGCAATGCTCCAGCACAGCATCCAGGGATGCTCTCAAACCAGTACAGGTTACAAGACAACTGGATGTTGTACATACAGAATAATCCCACTACACCATCAAATTCCAACTCAGAAAGCTCTGTGCTGCCATTCAATTGCTTTTGGGATTACAGCTACACACTGAATTCTTCACCTCCCATCTTAGGCTACCCAAACAGAGTTTGCAGTGTCCTCTCTTCCCCGTAATGAAAAAGATAAAGCAGTAACTTATCCTCTAGAGCTGTGCCGTAGGATTAACGAACACAAAAACATTCTGAGATCCTAGAGTAAGAAATGCCAAGGGAACGCAGGGGATGGAACAACACAAAAAAAACCCCACACAAAAAGGCTTTGGGTAAAAGACAAAACAGACCAAGCATTTGTCACTAATTAAGAATATGGCAGCATGGCAGTTTATATTTTCTGAGTTGCGCAGGTACTTCTCAGGGCTCCCTGTACAAATCTATCAATTCACCTTGAAGAGTATACTTGGTGACGTTTTCTTTTTCCCCCCCATAACCCTTTGATTGAGATTTCCATATTCTATATTCAGGGTCTGCCTGCAGTGCACCATGCTAAGGATCTTCTTGTTCAAGTCTAGTTGCATTAACAAACTGAAGGACAAATAGGTCCTCCCAGGTGCTTTTGTCCACACATGCAGAAGAAAAAAGTTCAAAGAGTTAATTACAGCTGTTGGCTGATGACAGTAAATACTCACTGTGCCAGCTGAGGTGGAATGCTCTGGATCTTGTTGTCACACAGAACTAGATAGCTTAGAGAAGGCAGGTTTGCTAATTCAGGTGGAATTGAAGTAATGAAATTCCCTCCAAGGTACAGAAACTCTAAACTGGAGGGGGGGGGGAAAAGAGAAAACACTGCATTATTTCATTAAGGTCATTACCAGTTTCATTTAACACTAGATCTTCTCACTGTGTTTCTTAAAGAAAATTACAGATTACTATGTATGAGAATTTGCTGAGGGGAAAGAAGAAAAAAAAAAAGCTGAGCTGCACATCAAAATTACAACAGAGCTGCTGTTTCACAACAGCTAACATTGAGATTTACCTCCAGCCTCCTGCAGTCACCATCACATCTGTAGGTAGGCACCAGACAACCACGTATTCCTACACCAAGCCCACGTGCAAAGCTCCTATTTTCCAAGGACGAGTGGGGTGCGTGCCGAGGGTCTGCAGCACTGACACGGCTCCCGCCGCAGGCAGTGGGAGTTCTCAGTTCCAGCAGGACCCAAGCAAGAGAGCAGTGGCTCCCCCTGAAAATCCCGGCCCCGCACGAGCGCGAGTCGCTCTTCTTGGTTTCATCGGACTGCTGGGTGACTGCCACCTTTCAGCAGGAGTCGTGGTACAATTCACGCACCGGCACCACCACAGCCGCAACAGCACAGAGCGCGTCTGAGGCACACGAGCACGCGCGTGCCATTTCTCGAGTAGACCGATTTCAGCATACAGAATTCATGGAGCCCAAGGCTACCAAAAACATCAGCTGGGCTTAACTGCAGTTTGGACCTAAATCCAAAGAACAATTCACTGGACGTCCTGCGAAAACTCAGTGGATGGGAGACAGGAACAGGGTTCGCTGTGCATCTCTGCCCTTCTAGGAAAAATAACTGGCAAGCACTTCTCTTCAACCTATTAGCTTTGATTCCCCATCTCACACAGCCAAATAGCTTTCCTCCCCCCTGTCCTCACACCTTGTCTGCAAGAAGAGCAAAGACAGGTTCAGTTCAGGTACTTCTGGCTGGGAAGAGACACCATTGCTAATCACGGTGTAGACAATGTTTTTTCCCCATGCCTGAAACAGGTGGATCCCATGGTCCTTGTCCACAGGTGTCTGTGGTATTCACACTGGTTCGGTATCTCCGGTACATGCTCAGGTCAGCTGCCGAACTACAGCGTACATGGCCCCCTCTGATCCACCCAGCATTCGCCACAGGTCGGAAAGGAGAATTCACCCACAGGCTCAGTCAGCTTTTCTTTAAGAACAGCTTATAACCCCCCTGGAATAGGGGACACCTTAATCTCACCACAGCACCTCAAAGAGGCTGCAGATACAGCTGGCAACGGAACACACCACAACAGGAACACAGGAACATGGTGCTCAACCCAGAGAAGGTCTAAACCATGCAACTGTGCCACAGCACGTGCAGAGCACCAGAGAAGCTCCTCCCTGAGGCATCCCCTGGAACGGAGCAGAAGAAGAGCAGAAAGAGACTGTTTTGTCGAGTTCTTGCAAGAAACTTGAACCCCAAAGACCCAATACCAGCATCTGCTTGGGCTAGAGAGGCCACTAACATGGGCTAGAGGTTCGCCTGCCCATCAGCAAAGAACAGAACAACAAAACCGCTGCGATGCACGAGGAGACGCTCACGGAGCTTAAACTTTCCCTGGATTCGCTTACTTTTTTTAGAGTATGTCAGAGGAAAGCTAAATACCTGGGATTTGACAAAGTGGGCACAGAATTAAGCCTTAGATTTAAATGGATTTGACTACATGAGAAGAAGTAGCTATACTTGCTTCAGCTGAGAGATCGAGTGGGACAGCATATTTGGAGGTGATTCTGAACATGCAAGGAAGTACCCAGGACAAAAAACCACCACCAAACCCCCCACCGTTCAAAAGTCACCTCTCTTCCACAGACAACCCATAGGTGAAGAGTGGGGGTAGGGGGAAGGTTGCTGTGCAGAGACCACATCAAGGGGAGATTATTTTTAATTAAATTTTGATCCCCTAACAAAGCCCTGAGTTTTAACCAAAATTCCTCCTTCAACCTCCATTGTTTCCCAAGGTAGATTTAGGCTGCTTGGCTCTCATGAGGGACTTAACTGCTGACCATACAATTCCTAGGCATATTTTAAGCCCATGCCATTGCTGGAGCCCACACTAAAAACTGTTGGGCAAGGGAATTCTAGTAACGTGGATTTCAATGTTTAAACAAGGTTTAGATGTGTACAAGTTTCCATTTCCTAGGAAAAGTGAATAATTAACTCTTCGTCTTCTGTGTTTGAAGACAATAATGCCTGTAAAGCCACGCTGCATAAAAGCACATACTACCAGGGAAGAAGGGTGCAAAATATATAGTAAAAAATGTTTTTGAAATCCATTTCAAGGCGTGAAATACCCACATTTTAAGAGCAGCTTACTGCACTAACTAAGCGTGCAAACACACTGCCTAGAAACTACTTACAGCTTTCAAATCCGCCCTTTAGTGAAGTGTGTGTAATGAGAACACTCAGTTATGCTAGCTAGGATATAAAGCCCCAATGTCAGACTACAAATGGTCTCTCACTAAAAAAAACCCCACTAAATAAGGTAACTCCTTCAGTGGCAAAAAAGCGCTTCTTAAAAGCTGTTTTCTTTTTGCCTATCTTCTGAATCACCTTTTTGAGGTCTTACAACTCACTGGGCCCGGTCTAGTAAAGCAAATTCAGAATTTCCAACATCAACTTAAGATATGAATGAGACAGTGAATTTATTAAAAAACACACAGGGTTTGAAACGATAAAGAAACTTACTTTAAATACAGCAGAGAGATCCTTATAGCTTCCACTGAAACACCTTCAGTAGGCAAAAGAAATCTCTAACTCCCGCCCCACAAAATACAGCTTGCTAGAAAGAAGGATCTAGCCTAGTCTTGGCCGAGCAAGATGGCGAAATTAACAACAGTCACTTCTGCGTCAAATTAAAGCGTCAAGAATTGTTTGAGTAAAGCTAATCACGACAGAGGGAAGAATTTTTGAGGGACACAACCCTTCTGCAGTGAGCACCGACCACACCACCGGGGCCACAGTTCGTTCCCAGCTCACCTACTCCTGGCCTGATTTTTGTGCCGTACTGAGCCCGTTCCTGGAGGCCAAGGCAACGCCAAGGCAAGACAAGCAAGAGCTCTGCCCTCCTCACCAAAGACCCCTTCTAACAAGGCGATCCACAACGTTTACCATAGTTTTTCATGGGCGGACCATAGAGATGGGAGTGAGCTCAGGGAATATTTCTAACTAACCTTTCACACTAAGGCCCGGTTTTTCTGACAATCATTAATCTGCGTAGCCATTTGGACCAGCAAGCTAAGGTCTTGTGCATCGCTGTGTACACAGAGGGAGAGCCGGAATTTTTCTGTACTTTCAGAAGTCAGGCCAGGAACTTAGAAAAGCCAGAGGCCAACCAGCCTCAGATGAAATGTAAGCTCAGCAGTTCCTATTTTTGAAGCTAGAATAAATGATAATACTTCCAACCTGCGACAGAGGATCTGGCTGAATGAGTTTCAAGAGGGGATAAACACTAACAAAATCCATCTCAACAAAACCTGAAGAACCCCCCCTCCCTAACCCCCCAGTCATTTGACAGAGTAACTAATGGGGGCCGACACTTTCTCTCCTGCCTTTTAGCAATGTTTACAAATACACTAACAAAGGCCAGAGTCCCTTTCAGCCTCATATCCAGCAGGACCCTCGCTCAGCACAGCTAGTACTAATTGCTGCCAAGCAGCAGCCGGCACGGCAAGCCCATCGTGTGCCGCTCCTCTCCAGCAGGGGATTTCACACCACCAGGTTGTAGGGTGGCTGTGTAAATCCTTTTACCTATGGGAAGGGAGTGGGGAAATGCTCAAACAACTATGAATCAATTCAGCTGGTAGAGGCAAAGTTCAACCTGCCAAGAGACTCTACATTCTTGCTCGAGTATGTTCTTGAGGTTTCCAGGTCATCATACAGCACAAAACAAATCAAAAAAGCCCCAAAACACTCAGTAAGTAAGAAAAGCCCACTCTGAGCACTAGAGATATTTTCGATACCCTATCAATTACCGTAACACTTTCGTAGTCATGTTTCAAGGAGAGAATGTCTTCTGGCATTGAAGATACTCAAATTTTCAATCCACCCTGTTTCCCCACAGATGCTTCTTTGGATAAAATTTACCAGCTGAAATCAAACAGATGCATCTAAACAGGTAATCTAAAAAAGAAACAATGAGCCTGAAATAGCTCCAGGTCTTTTTAAGATAAACTTTTCAGCAATAAATTTGCAGGGCAGTTTTGAGGCTCATGCAAGGGAGGAATTTAAAAGCAGCCCGCAATACACTCCTGTTAACCCTGTTCTACGATTTGCTAATTCCCCAGAGAACTGCATAGCCTTTGCTGACACGCAAATTCGAGATCAAACGGTCGTCTGAAAACTATTTGCAAAACGTTTGAAGAGGGGAAGAAAAAGGGAGGCAGCAAGCAGATTTCCTAATGCTGTATCTTTATCAAAGCTTCACTTGCCATTTTTCCCACACTGTAACAGCCGTTCTTAAGTGTATGCTTGTCTAACATGCTTAATACTACCCACGAATAAAAGCAAATACTCTGGTTTTCATTGCATCTAAGCCTTTACACAGAACCTGGATGAATGCAGTTAGGCATTTAAGGCCTTTCATCCCAGTCTTTGCACAACTGGGCTTTACTTGAGGAATCCGAGCAAGAAGGAGAGGAGCATGCACGGCAGACGCCTGGAAAGATCCTGGCTCTTTTCCAAGCTCTTTCCGCCTGCTCCTGGTGCTCTGCTGAGCGCAAGAGTATTAACTAGAAGAGTAAGACTAAACTTGAGATACGCATCAGGGGATTCAAGGTATCGATTGCATTTCGCTAGGCTCTTGAGAGTTTTTCCCTTCATGGGACGCTTTGCAAGACATGTCCCCAAGTGTGCACACTGACGAGGGCAACCCAAAAGCCAAAAGCCACAGATGGACAGTGAAGATCGGAGCTGTATTTTATCAGACTTGCCAAACAAATTTTGCTCATAACGGGCAGGAAGATGACCACCACCTTTCCAGCTCACCAGCTATTACACATGATACCCCTTATCGCATCCCCAGCTGGATCGGCAGAGAAAAGATACACGCAACCAATGCAGCAGTGGGATGCCTACGTGGATCACGGTTCAAGAGCTGCTGGGGGCTGTGGATTGAGTCTGAGAGGGAGTGACTGACCATAACATCTCACACTGAACACACAGCAAGGTTGAGGTTGGAGGGAGAACTACAGAAAAGATGACACGTATGTCTACCTATGCTAAGCTCATCTTTTAACTGGCCATGAACAGGAAAGCAATGCAAAGAGGGCTGCTCTTATCCGTCTGGTCCATATTCTACCCTAAATTCAGCACCAGCCAATGCTGCGATTCAGGTCTTGCACCTTACTGACACTGCTAGCTGACAGTAACTGGGGTAGGGGGCAAGCAGAAGGAGCCTCAACATGATTTAAAAAAGCCTTCAGCAGGGTCCACACTTACCTTCCTTGGAAACTTAAGAGTCTGTTGCAGGTCACCACAGACACTTATGGTGGGATTAGGAGGAAAGAGCATTGCATTTTCCACAGTGCTTCCCTAATGGAAAACATGAAGCAAAGGCTGTTCATCCTCAGTGCCAGCATGCTGTGACCAGCATCACCCTGCTGCCGTCACTAAAGCAATCACAATCATCCACTTGTGAAGCCATTTGAAGGAAGCTTCAAGCATTAGGACATCTAGAGCCGGTCCCTTCTACAACAGCCTAGGAGACAACTGATAATCAGGTGAAAGGCACACGTGTTCCGCAGGATCTTGAGCTGCACACAAAGATTTGTGTGGGCAATGATGGGGCAGATGGCCAAAGCTGGAAGGAGTAAGACAAGACAGCAGCAGGACTGGCCATGGTTCTTACCGCTCTTCACTAACTTGCCAAATCAGTGGGAACATGGTAAGAGAAGGGTTGGGGGTTTTTTTGCACAAAACGTCTGGCCCCAGCTTGCTGCAGAGTTGTGCTTTATCATCCCCATGTGAGTAACAACACATGGCACACATCCCTCATTCCAGGGCCATTTGTAGTTGCCAGCATGTTCCTTCTCCTTCGGCAGATCAAACCCATCAGCTTTCTGTTTCAGCATGTAGACTGCTTACCTGCTATATTCCTGGCCTTCATTAAAATTGATGGGCTCCCCCTTCAAAAACTACAACAGGGAACTGTATGGGGTGCAGAGGAAAGACATGAGGCTTAATTATCACAAACTTAAAAAAAAAAAACCAAACAAAACCAAATTCATGAGAGCTCAGACATTCTCTGGAAACATAAGAAGTATTTCTAGATCTCTGCAAGTCTGCTCAGCTCTATAATCAGTGACTGGAGCAAATGGGAAGCTGCCAGGGTCGCGGGAAGAAAAGAACTGCTGGCCTCAGGAACTCTAGTACCAGCAGGAGGAACGTGCCCAGTCAAAGTGCTGCCTGCATTCCTCTGTGGTCTTGGAGACCACGAGAAAAATGTCTTTTATGGGAAGTTGCATATGGAAAAAGGCTCAAAGTCTTGGCTTGCCAGCAACAGCAAGATGGACACTTGCAGCTTGAGCTGTGAGGTTAACGGAAGCCCTAACACCCACTCCTGTCCCAGAGTTCAGGAAGGAACAGATGCCTCCATGTTGCCCTGCCACAACAGCTGGCTCTGCTCTGTCCTTGCTGAGGCTCATTTTACCCACTTCAACGCTATGCACGCTCACGCTGCGGGCACCTCTCTTGTTGGCAGGCGGGAGGAGGGGGCTGGCAGTGGTTTCTCTCCAGTACATACTTACTATCTTTTTGGCAAGGGTGTCAGGTCACTGGTTATCTGGGTCCCAACGAGTAGCTTCAGGACTCCGTTGGAGAAGTATCAGATTATAAAGTATTGTTTTCCCCCAGCTCTGGCAAGCAAGTGTGCTGCTCCCTTTTGTTACTTAAGCAGTCCCAGATACAGAGGAGTCACTGAAGGCACAGTAGTAAAGGAGCTGACAGTCCTGGTGGAGCACGGATTTGCTATCTTGAGCTAGAGTTCAATTATATTATGGCGACACATTAGCAGAAGTTCAATGAGTTAGCACTGATTACGCGGGCAGCAGACACAAGCTGTGTCTAGTCTAGTTTTTCTACCTGACACATCACTTTGTAATGATAAACAGACAGTTCAATAGCTTTGTCCGCATTTGCCCTCTCAGAATTGTCATTCTAGGGTTCAAGCGTGACCAGCCCAAGAAAAGCTGCAAGACAGGACAAACAGGAGCCCTGCTTCGGGGCAGGCCAGAGGAACAAAGGCAGAGTAACCATACAGCAGTAGTTTGATGGTAGCATGAGCACAGCACACAGCCCAGCAGGGCACCATGTGCAGTGCTACGCAACCTGGCACCTTCCCGGGGTCAGCAGCATAACAAAAAGCAGGATGGAGGTTTGTCTTCTTGGGGGGTGGGGCGGGGAGGGAAGGAAAAAGAGAGAGAGCGAGCATGTAAGCAGCGGCAGGGAGCCTCTGCCTCAGAGATGGGCACAACAACAATCAGATCCCAAACACATGCGGGATGCTACCAGGCATGCTATGGAGGCAATATGGATCATCTCCCACACACAACTGCCCTCCTCCACTGGCCTTCTCTCCTGTGAAGTGGTGCCACTGTCCTCGTTTCCTGCGTTATCCCTGAAGAAACTGCTTCTGAAGAGAAAGCCGAGGTTCCTCCTCCTCACGACAGCCCCAACCTAGGACGCAGCCCAACTCTACTGAGAAGGGCATGGGCATTCGCTAGCACTCAAAATGCCAGACAGGCTCTCTCGAACTTAGCTTAACCCGGCATTGCTACAGACCCTCAAACAGGTGCACGCTGCACCACGCGGGCAAGAACCGCGTGCCCAATTGTATTATATTGCAGTGGACAAAACCATTTCCCGCCAGCACCCAAGCACTTCTGGTACCTCCAACCTAGGACCGCGGGAGACAGCACCCTGCATACAACATGCCGTGCCTCCACTGGATGCAGCTCTGCTGAGCCATCGGGGCGAATCCAGCTACTTAGGGTCAAGGTTGCTGGAATTTGCGTAAGAGGGAAGAGAGGCTGCCTCTGGCAAGTCCCTTTGCAAAAAGCTGGGGTGAAGAAAGCTGAGACATGAAACTTTAGCAGAGCCACACAGGGGCTAGTCTGAGGCTTGAGAAACCAGCAGAACACACCAAGGTGTCCTCGTGTAATGCGTGAGTCAGAACACGGTCCCCAGCTTGCCCAGGAGGATGGAAGGCTTCAGAAGTACCTATCCCAGGTCAACGCGGGCAGTTAATGCCCGGGCCTACCTAAGATCTGTTCCCACCCCACTGATGTTCCCAACTGCTGTGATTCAGCCGCAGGTTTCCATGCCGTCGGCCTGTGGAGGTTTGATCCAGCCCCAGAGCCAGGTGTACCACTGCACCTCGGCACAGCCTAGGGCTCTACGCTTCAGAAGATCCGTCAGCTGATCTGTCAGATCTACGTGAGCTGGATGGGTGGGGAGAAATAGAACAGAACCCCAACCGTGCCAGCAAGCACCCTGATGAGACTGGAGCTGTATCAGCAGAAAGGCCCTGTTGTTTGCACAAGCCACAACCAGGTCTTTATTCTCCCGTGCAGTCCATCGTGCAGCCGTGAGCTGCATGAGGCCAGGGGGTTTACTTTGCTCTCGCCCAGAGATCTGTGTGAAGGCAAAGCCACGGAGCGCCTTCTGCATGCCGACTCTCACGCCAGCCACGCTGTCATCAGGAGAGGCTCCCCTGTGCCAAGGGAGCCCGAGGACTAGGAGATCCTGAAAGAGCCGCCCGCTTTGCGAGCGCAGAAGGCCCGTCCTCCGCCTCAAGAGCGGCTTTGAGTTTTGGTAACTCAACCTGACGGAAGGGGAAGAGACACGTTAGCAGCGGCGGTGCTTGGAGACATCTGAGGCCGGGCAAAACTCACTCCCCGCGCGGGAGCGAGGCGTGCTGCCGGCGGCGCCCCGCTTCCCGGCGAGAAAATCCGGCTGGATTTGCCTGGCAGCCGCCGGGGCTTTCCAGGTACCCCCGGGGCAAAGGCCCGGCCCCGGAGGCGCGGAGGGCCCGTCCCGCCCGGTGCCCTGCCCTCACCTGCGGAGCTCCTGGATGTCGGGCGGGAGCGTGCGGGCGGCCCGCGGCGAGCCGTTCCGGCGGGGGGCGCGGGGGGGCGGCCCAGCGGGGCCTGCCCCAGCCCCTTGGGCAGCGAGCCGGGCCCGCCCAGCCGGTTGTTCTTGGCCAGCAGCGTGTGGAGGCGCGGCAGGGCCAGCAGCTCCGCGCCCAGCTCCGCCAGCCCCCCCCCGCCGCCGGGCCGCGCCGCGGTGGCTCCGGCTCCGGCGCGGCTCCGGGGCCGCGCCGCCCGCCGCCGCCATCCCGCTCGCACCGACCGACGTCCCCGCGCGGCGCCGCCGCCCTTGCACCCCGGGGGCTCCCCCCCCCCCCCCCCCCCCCGCCCCCCCGATGAAGGCCCGCCGGCCCCCCGCCGCCCCACGGGCCCATGCTCGATCCCGGGCACGCCGCCCGCCGAGGCGAGAGCGCCCCGCGGGGCCGGAGAGGGGCGAGCTCTCTTATGCAGGTTGCGGGGCGGCCGCGGGCTGGCGGCGGGGAGAGAGCGAGCCCCGCCGCGGCCCCGGAACGGGCATGGGAGGGAGGTGGGGGGCGGGGCGGTAGGGGACCGCGTGTGTGGAGCGGAGGCTGGCACCCCCCCCGCAGCCGGCGAGGGAGGCTAGCGGTCCCTCCTCCGGTAGCGGTACCCGTGGGACCGTTACTCACCCCCTGGGGCACCGTTAGAGCCCGCTCCCGGCGAGCCTGGCCGGCCGGGCTGCTGGGACCCCCTGGGTGCCCGCTGTGGGGGCTGGGAACAGCCCTGCTCCCCTCAGAGGGTTGTACGCCCCGGCTCGCTGAAGTTGGGCAGCGCTGAAGCTCTGAATCCCTCTGACTGAAAAATTAAAAAATAACCTTCCTCCCGTCCTTCCCACTCATCCTCAGACCCCGAGGGAATGGCCACCGGTGCCCGAGGCCTCTCCCTGCTGCGGCTGCCGGCGGCAGGGCCCGGCCAGCGGCCTGCCTGGCTTTGCAGTCGGCCGCGGTTTTGCCCAGGGTTTGTCTGCTTTGGTCCTGGCTGTCCTGCTGATGGTGGGGTACCGAAAGAGAGGTGCCTCCCCAGAAGCACCTCGGTGCCTCTCCCTTGCCTGGATGTGGAAAGACAGCTTTAATCTTGAACGAGGGCACTGGCAGGAGCTGATCCACAACGCCCAAGACTGTCAGGCGAAGAGGCCCGATGTGGGTTACAGACAGATACGGAGCTGACCCTGGTTGTACCGTAGCGGAACAGGCAACTCAAGATTCGCGATTTCAATTCATCGCCCTTTGGACACAGGTTAACGGCGGTGTAATCAGTAATCACCCCTTGGAAGAAGCAGCAGCAACGCGTGATGACAATGAGAAGATTAACAGCCCAAGGGAACTTTTGCCCTGACAAAGTCCGGGCTTAAGAAACACACTCGTTTCCTTGCGATGCATAGAGGAACCAAAAAAAAGGGGAGCGGCAATCTCCCACCCTCTTAAAACACTTCATCTGCGCAGAAGTGTCTGTCATCTTAGAGCCGAAGAAACGCAAACAACCCACGGTTGGCTTGAACCAGCCAAGAGTTTAAAACCAATGGGTGAAGCGGTAACAATGCTGAGCTCCAAGGTGTCCAGAACAGTGTGGATGAAACCCATGGTCCACTTGTCCTTCCTTTGGTACTCATATGAACTCTGCATTTTACCGCTACAAATATTTTCAAAGCAACAACTCACGTTCCCAAGAGCAGGGAGTTGTTAGGGCTGTGCCCAGCCTTCAAGAAAGGGTGTGCTGTGGTGGGTGGGAATGAACAGGTCACCTTCCGTTGGGCTTGCTTCATTTGTTTTATAAGTCTCTAGCGATTCACAGATGCAACCCCTGATGCGAACCCAGAGGTAGCTGCGTAAGAGCAGACACTGTACCAGTCTAGTTATTTCCTTCAGTATAGTTATTTATTTTCAATATAATTTTGCCCATGCTGTAAAGGTTGTGCTGTTTCAGCTGGATCAGGATAGTTTGTGGGAGGGTTTACGTAAGCACAAGAGTAAGGTCATCTGGATTTTGCTCTCATCTTCGGCAGTGCTTTAAGCCTGTGTTCTCCCAAAGATGTGTCCTGTGAGCTGGTTCAGGTTTTTTTTTCTTTTTAGGAAGAGAGTCTTATTATAGATCAGTTTGCTCGCACCCTCAGAATTAAAGTTAATAAATACCTTACAAATGCAGTTCAGAGTCTTGAGCAACCACATAAGTAGCCTATTTCTCACTCTGAAGCTTAACAGCGCTGGAGAATTGAGAAGTGATTAAGTGTATGTGGCTAAAGTGCAGCAACTCGTTAATACTCGGATGTGCTTAACTCCACCAACAGACAGGTCACAGGCAACAGCGAAGGCCTCTGCTAGCAGTGGGCATCAGGCTTCTTGCTCTTCCTCTCCCACCCCCAAATCATTTTGCTTCATTAAGTATGTGCGATGCACAAGGC
The DNA here is from genome assembly GCA_034008185.1 of Gorsachius magnificus. Taxonomy (NCBI): domain Eukaryota; kingdom Metazoa; phylum Chordata; class Aves; order Pelecaniformes; family Ardeidae; genus Gorsachius; species Gorsachius magnificus. Next base: position 129,978,560 of record CM067081.1, read on the forward strand.
AAAGTATTTGTAGTGCCACCTAGCTAAATTTGTGGCTGACACTTTCAGAGAATCATAAAATCACAGAATCATTTAGGTTGGAAAAGACCTTTAAGATCATCAAGTCCAACCGTTAACCTAACCCTGCCATCCCACCACTAAACCATGTCCCTTCTTAAAATCCTGGAAATTCTAGCAGTAGAAATGAAAGTAATAAAGCAGCCCCACTTTGCAGTTGAGCCACAAACGGGCACGGAATGCCACAGTCGAGAGGGCATACCCAGCAGCTGGTCCATGCTAAAGGGGCTGTTGGGTGTGAAGAGCAGCACGTAAGAGGCAATGTTGAGCGGCAAGATGTTATCCTCCTGTTGTATGACACCATTAAAGGCCATTTCATCATTCAGTTCAGCAAAGGTGACATGAGCCATTCAGCCCTGTCTTCATAAGGTGGTGTCAGAAAGAGAAGGGAGCCAGCCTGTTCTCCCACCTTCGGGTAGGACCAGCTATACTCAGTCTGTTCCTGACTGCCGTTACTTTAGTCTGTCCTTAAAATCCATCCAGGGAGGAAGGCTATGACATACCAAGGGAGCGTCTTCCAGTTCTTTGCTGACCTTGGTATTCGAAAGCATTCCCTGATGTCTCATCTCGACCTCAGTGCCTTGACTGCTGCGGCTGAAGCTGGTGCCCCAGCCGCCGGAGACTTGAAGACATTTAGAGCTTTGCTTCTGCCTGAAGCTTCCAATCTGTCCTTGCAAGTCGCGTTTTCAAGGCCTTTAGTTACTTTTTACTTGCCTCCGGGTTCTTTCCACCTGATCCACCCATTTTGTGAAAGGCATCACCCAAGGTACCAGAAGGTACTTAGCTGAGGCTCCCCATGCCATGTGGGACAGAGCGATTGCCCGTGCCCCCCTGTACTCCTTCCCTCCTACAACGGTTTGCCTTTCTCTCAGCAGCAGGACCCTAACTCACGCTCATCTCGTGATCACATCACCCACGGGGAGCTGCTAGGTTTTTCTTTCCCAGTGGCACAGGCGCAGCGTGTGCGGGGGAGTGAACCGGGGGATACCAGAAGGACTGTGGAGCAACCTCATCATTAAAAACGCGTGGCTGGGAGGCAGGAGCCCCGGCCGCATCTCTGCCACCGGCTCAATGCATGATTGCAACGTTCCGCTTCTCTCTGCTGTACCTCAGTTTCCCCAGCTATAAACCAGAGACGGTCGTGTCTCACATTTGTCAGGCGCATTGAGGTCTGTGTATAGATGTGCAAAAAACCAGCTGATTTTTTTTTTTTTTGAAAACAAGGAATGTGGCTTGTGAGAAATAAAATGAAACATGCTATTTTTAAAATTTTGTTTCATTTATTTGGCAGTAATATCCAAACCCCCCTGCTTCAAAAAAATTACAAAATCAAGTAAAATAAGTGCACTAAGGAAACCTACAGAATACTGATAAATTTCACACACGTACAGGAGGGAAGATAGAGGGAGGAGTGGGACTTTTTTGTTTGTTACTTAAATTTGGGGTCTTTCTGGAAGAGAAAAAAAAAAAAAAAAAAGCCTTCCCTGCCCCTTGCAGCCTGTACAGCAATTGTTCCAGAGGGCGATGGCTGGAATCCAGCGCTTCCTTCCCCAGCAGCCAGGTCACCCTGCAGAAGCCAGCGGCCAGCCGGCCTGCTGCGGGGTACAGTCTGGGCACCGCTCACCAAAAGAAGGTTGCCCTGTCCCCTCGGTGCAGGGAGGCGAGGTGTTTCGGTCCCCTTTGGGTACCGTAGCCCTTAGAACCGGCGTCGCTCTCCACAGCTGCGCTTGCCTTTGAGGGCAGGAGGAGGAAGAGGCTCCACCGGCAGGAGCCCTTTCCGCGGAGGCACGTTACGGCACTCCTACCCCGCCACCGTCCTAGGGTACATCGTATGGCTTGTCAGAGAGCTCAGCCCGCCTGGCCCCTGACAGCGGCCCACCCCTCTGCCTTCCGCGCAAGCTCTGTAACCCTCAACTGCCGGCACCCACCCCTCCAGCAGCCATCCCCCTAGACCACACACCCGCAGGAGGCGGGGACTAGAGACCGCATCGCGCAATGCAACTTGCAGAAGCCCTTCAGCTGTGGATTAGCCTTCCCTTCCTGCACATGCTCCGCTTCTCCCAGTCGGAGATTGTCCTGACTGGACAGTAAGATGTTATCCCCATCCAGGGAGAGCCTTTAAGGCAAGCTGTTCTGTTTTCTCTAAGGCACTTGAATGATCCAAGATGGAAGGAAGTGAGCCAGGAGGCAGGAACTACCTTTCAGAGCAGGGTCAGAATACAGCAAAACATGTATTAACAATGTTCCTGTGACTCCAGATCCAGCACATGAAGCTGTTTCACCCATAACTGTTGGGAAGGAGTGAGAGTATGTCTAACGGGTGCTCCTGTTCCACCAACCACTTCCTCCAGTGCCACCAGAACACAGTGATACCATCCCAGTGTAGCGCTGCCCACGTTACCCTCAGCTCCTATGGACTCATTGCCCTCACCTTCATGGGTGACAGCTTCTCAAATCCAGACCCTCATGGGAAAAGAACCAGCCCCGTTCTCTATTTATTATGCCAAAACCTCCAAGCGTGGTGGGGTAGATCATGATTCTCACTGGAAATGTGGCACTGTGCCAAAGCCAATGGAAGTCCTCTGGGATCACATCAGGAAAACAGCTCCAGGACCAGACAGCGTTTGACAAATCTGGCTCACAGGCAAGACCACAGGAGGGACCAAGCTTTCTTCTCTGCTGATGCTTGCTAGGTATCAGCTCATTCTTCCTCTCTGAGGAAAGCGCTGTGCAAAAAGGGGAAGGTTGGGACAAAAGCCCCGGTGATCTTCACTCAAGCAGATCATGGTTTTGCAAATGCAAGTAGAGTTTCGCTTGAGTAAGCACTAGGGACTGCAAGACACCCGGCAACAACTGCTGAAGTTGCTCACAAACGGGAAGATGGAAGTCACAAGCAGTCTTCTCGACTCAGGGTATGTGCAACTGCTTGGGATGCACGGCAGGGGCATGAAGGGAACGTGGGAACAGGATGTTCAGGCGTGTGAGCGTATGAAGTACACCTGACAACCGCAGGAGAAAGTCAGCTGGGCTTGAGGCTACGGGGGCAATTGCCGACAAAACAGCATTTCACCTCTATCTAGGACCAATGCTCTGAGAAACAGGTCAGATGAAAATGACCCAGGAAGGGATGTGAGGGTGGTCAAAGACGGTCTGGATCAAAGACACTGTGAAATGTGTCAGTAATGAGGCTTCCAGCCCCGACTCCAAACTCAGACCTGGAATCAAAGAATAATGCTGCTGCCTCCCCCCAGAGGGAGATGGAAAGCCCAAGATGATGGCTAACGGCCCAGACTCCAACTAAACGGTTTTCTATGTAGTTAAGCCTTTTAAGATACCCTGCTAATGGGACTGCCTGGTGCCTCTGTCTCTAGGCTACTTGGCACTTCCCTCTGGGCCATTTAGAGATGTGCAGACTTTGAGCAACACAGTCAATGCTAGCTAAGGGAGCAAGAGCTAGAGAGAGCTGCAGTGTCAATCCATGCCTGGTGAAGCTAATTACATCCAGCCCTGTCTCATCTTCCCATGAGGACATTGCTGTCCCCAGTTGAGAAATACCCTGTACTGCAGGGCTCACAAGTTGCTTGTGGTGTTTGCGGTGGCTGAGCGCAGTGCGATACAAACTGTGCATGGGCATTACAGCACTGTCAATAACAAAAACCCACAGGCTGGGTTTTCTTGAAAGACCTAGCGCTACAAAACATACAAAAGCTGAATTACTACCGTAGGAAATAAAGTAATTAAAAAAAAAAAACCAAAAAAAAACAAAACAAAAAGGGGAGTCAGCACGTGAATGTGATAAGACAAAATTATGATAGCACCTATAAGGAGGGGGCAGGGAGAGTAAGAGAGTGAGATGAGGTCAAAAGGAACCAATATTGTGTTGGAGCCCACAGTGTACTGGAGGAGCTTCTGGGGACAGTCTGGTGGAAAGCAAGGAGGAACGCGCTGAAGTCATGCCGGCAGCATGGCACCTCAACTTCCAGGTGTCACACCAGGCTGACCAGCTTTAAGGAGCTCGAACCAAAGGGGAGGGTAAGCAGGGCAAGGTCCTTGGCTAGTGATGCCCTGCAGCACACGTGCTAAGCCACAAAACTGCCAGGCCTGTATCTCTGCAGCCAAGGCCGGCGCTGACAATTGTTAGCGATCTATCCAGCACTGACCTCCATCCTTTCCCCAAATCCAGGGGAACAAGAAATCCCTGTTAGCTCTCAGAGGGAGCAGCTGTCTGCTCTGGGCAAGGGTCCCAGAGGCTGCTGTATGTCCCTCCCAGTCTTCCAAGGCCCCAGCAATGAAGCTCCCTGAACAGGTGGGCTCTGCTCCCCTTTCCTGGCCCCATTCTCTTTGTATTACAAAACAAATAACCCATCGCTATACAATGTAAATATCTGTGACTGGGCAACTGTAGCAGACACTTGTGCATACTGAGATCAGCACTGGAGGACAGGGCAGCAGGTTGGGCCTCCTCCAGTGTGGAGGCCCCTTACATCTCCTTGGTGCTCATTCTCTTGGTCTTCTCGGCCGTCTCCTAGAGAAAGAGAGCACAAAAGTGAAGCTCTGCACTGACACAGGAGCCGGCAGTGCCCTGAAGCCTCTGGTCCATCCACAAGCAGTGCCAACACTGGCTTATACATCAAAGCCCCCCCCCTCCCCGCCTTTGACCCCATAAGCAACAGGGATCCCCCTTTACTGTGCTCCCCCTTCTACCAGAAGTCGGCAAGTGAGAGAAGCAGAGGGAACCCCTCTAGCAAGGAGAGACTCCGTACAAGCAGACCTTCCCAGCCTCATGCTAACCTGATGCTTCTGCAGCTCCTGAACGTATCGAGCCAGCTCCTCCTCAGTCAAGTCTTGATCAGGTCGCTGTCTCTGAGCAGACACCTTCTCATTCTTCCCTGCAAAGAGACATGGAATTCAGGGTTATCACAAACAGGGGATGCAAATTGCAGAGGCTGAACCACAGACAACAAGAAGAGGCAGGTTGGCCACAGCACACCTCAAAGCATAGGAAGGCTCTGCTGGAGGAAGGTATGGGCTGGCTTCTTAGAAATGCCTGGGACTTCAGAACCTGGGTATCCAGTCTGTCCCTGTCTCTCCCTCCCACGTGATAAATAATAAAACCACAAGGAAGAGGCCGTGTATTATTTAAAAGAAGCCCTATAATTAGTTCAAACATCTTGGCCTCTTGTAGGGAATAAATGGAAGCTCAGCGCTATCCAAGTACAATAACTAATGCTTAATGAAGAGGTAATTCGCTCAGTGAAGATGCAACTTGCTGATGCATCTGATCAGATTCGTTGGTTTCATTATCCCTCTAACAATAGCCTCTAACCCCTCTGCTGCTCTGACATGGGCAGAAAGTCATGGAATTGTTGTCCCATCGCATGCTTCTGCCATGGATGCAGGGAACAAAGTAGGCAGCAACACCAGGTGTTGCACAGCAACTTTGAAGGTTGTTTCTGGGGAGGCAGCAAAAAGAGTCTCTCGTTAGGTTGCTTAACTTCTGAGACCTACCCACAGCTCCTCTTGGCAGCTCCGTTAGTATTACAGTTATCTTTTCTGAGGTGAGTTCCTGCTGCCACAGCCAAATCTGGGCTGAGGTGATCCTGAAGCCTCTGCTGCAGAAGGCCGGATAAATGTGAAAGAAACTCTGTACATACGCGTTGCTGTTCCCCTCTCTCCTCCATCTGCCCAAGCTACTGGCTATAGATGCGAACTAATGTGCTGCTGACAGCTGCTGCACAGCACTGAAAACTAAGCTCATGCAAAGGCCTGGTTTCTAGGGAAGGCGGCCAGAAAAATGCAGCGCAGCGATGGGAGGGTGGACACGGCCCCTTGAAAAGAACGCATATATTTCCCAAGGTGGGGGAAAGCTGCCTTTCCACTGGCCCTGGACCGTCTGTAAGAAGGCAAAATGGAGAGCCATTGTTCACAACCCCACCATGACTTCCCACAATCGTAAACATGGCTGTGAAAGTTTAAAAAGGACCTTCCAGAGGAAAAAGAGACAGACCAACAACCCCGCTTTATTACGAACACCACCTCCCTTCTCCATTACCATTATTTTTGTTTACTTCTACAGTTGTTATGGCAAGAAGCTGAAGTGCTTTCTTGACATTACTAGATGAAGTCTCCTATCTCCTCTTTAGGGCAAGACAAGACCCTAGCTCCTGCTTTACAGATGCCATAAACACAGATACAGTGAGGGTACTGACACACATACAGGAAAGCTGACTTGCTCACACCTACATGTATGGTTGCAGACAGTGACCTATTTGGTCTGTGCACGCCCCATGCCAGCTGGATGCAGAGTAGCTCTGGTCTGGAAGGTTTGGTGCTGAACTTTCATGACACCAAATCCAAACTACAAAACCCAGCAGCACTGCCCCCAACCCAGTTACACACTTTCTGACCTCTAAAACAAAACCAGCTGGGGTTTGGCCAACATGGAACACGGGAGGGTGATGCAGAAGCCACCCACAGAGAAGGTGAGGAAGAGCTGGAGAGAGAAGAAATCTTGATAGCTGGTGCCCTTGGAAAGATCAAAAGCAGAACCCCCTTTTGTACAAAACCAAATACAGTAACTGCCTGGAGAGCATACGGACCCTCGCATGTCATTGCAGTGCACACCCAGTTCCCACAGGCACAGACGCAGCGGTTGCACTCCACCTGGGTCTCTGCTCCATCCTCATAGGTTTCATCTTCCAGGGCACACTCTGGGGAGGCACAAAACAAGGGCAGTGGTTGTGAGAGAGCGAGCAGGCTAAAGACAACATGCTTTGGAGATGTGTTGAGAGAGAAGAGCTACATGGTTTTGGAGGAGGCCTTCCTTCCCCTAACCACCAAAAGTTTCATAATGACTAAAACATTCATGCTGAATTTGGTGAGTGAAATCAGCTAAAATGTAATTTGGGAAAGTCAAACACTTCATTTTGCTTCCTCAAAAGAACGCATTTCAATTTCTCAATTCCAAATGAAATCTCAGTATTGGGTTTGTTTGAATTTCCTAACCTGTTATACATAAAAGAGAACCCCTGAAGTGAAAATTTTGGTTACTCTGAAACAATCCCTGTTCCAATTGGGGAAAAGTTGGGGAAATTATTTGTGTACTTGCTGTTGCCCTGAAAAAGAAAGGAGGGGAAAAGGAAAAAAAAAAAAAGGTTTCTCATTTCAGCTCACATTTCTTCTCACAGCTCTAGTATATGTTTAAATTGAGGCCCCCAAAGAACTCAAGGGCCCATATGGTGTTAAGTGAAAACCAGCTGATCATATTTTCTGGGGGAGGTCCAGCATCCTTAGTTTCCCACTGAAACAGGCAACAGAGAATGAAACTTAATATTCCCTAAGAAGCATAGCCTCTGTCTGCTCCTTGGTGCCACCACAGTGGGATGTAAATCCGGCACCTTTGGACCAGGACCCCCTGAGGAGACAATTAGATGAACAGCTAGGCGTGCCTGGTCAGCAGAACATTAAGCTGCCTCCACATGAACTGCAGCACTAAGCAGGATTTGGAAGGATAGTGAACTTTGAGATGTTCATCAGGGGGGCTCTCTGTGTGAAAGGCAGAGCATAGCAGGACTTTGGTCTGGTCTGACTTTCCTAAGTTATCCAGGTGTGAACTCCTCACATGATTTATCTCTGCACTGTTAGATACATGCCTTGACCTTCCAAGTGTAACATATCCATTCAACCTACGCCCTTGCTTCCGAAATCCAAACCTTTTTCATCACAAGAGCTGTCGGAGCTGTGGGACAGAACAAGCAGTACTTTTGACAATGCAGGGACAAGGGGTGCTGTCCGATGGGAGGTAGGTGGATATCAACATTATCTCTGGAAGTGGAGTTACAGCATCCGATGTCTGGCCCAAAGCTGGTGTCTTGTCTTTTCCTCCCTTCCCAGGACCCCTCTGATTCCCCAATATAAGTGAGGAGTTCTTACTTTTCTCTGGTGGGTTGAAGGATGGGCTGAGGCACTTGAGAAATTCACTGAAGCTGAGCTTCCAGTCAGCATTTTCATCTGACAGCTCGATGAGGGCATCTATGCAGAGTCCCCTGAAAGGAAACACAGAGGCATGTTCTCCACAGGGATGTGTACCAGGCAGGTCCCTGCTCTACTGGCTTCAGAGTACAGACAAGTAAAAACTGTAGTAACCAGAGATGCCTGGCAGAAGTGGCTTCTGTAAGGAAACCTCACCTCACTATATAGACAAAAGAAAAATGGACACAAAATACTCCCTTGGCTGGCAAAGGGCCAGGAACTGAGGAGGTATTCAGGACAGCAGGATAGGACCCTGCTGACATCTACATGCTGTCACATGAGTACAGATGTAAGCACAGCCTAACCACAAGCAGCCTGTTCTCCTCCATCTCACACACACTGCAGTACACACAGAAAAATGGAAACCTCTCAAACTCCATCTTCACGTGATGCTTGCACCAGCTCTAACTGCAGGCTGCCCATGAGCTGTGTTTTCCCACCGTCTTCCTTGCACTGGAACTATCTACCAGGCAAAAGGTGAGTGAAGTCCACTAGAAAGCTAATTTATTAGGAAATAAAAAAAGACAACGAATTTGCTGTCACCCAACACACCTTCTGGCTGCACACCTACTAGAATTAAGGCAAAAAGAGAGTTTTGCCTTACAAGAAGGGCAGGGGTGGGACTGCTCCTTTTGGTGGTATCCACACCTAATTAAGTGAGAAGCTGCTTCATACACAGTTATCTTTGTTAGTCCACGCCCTAAGTGATACTTTCCATGAGTGGATTTTCATGCCCCCTTCTACCACATTGGGCCCCCTGGCCCTCCTGGCATTCTGTCCGCTGCCCACCTAAGCAGCTTGTTGGTCTCCTGGTCCATGTAGGTGGTGATGTTGACAGCAGTCTCATTCTGCTCCACAAACTTCAGGAACTCAGTGGAGTCCAAGCGAGAATCACCATCGTCAAAGCTCTGTAGGGAAAGACAGGAAGATGCGAGAGGGTCTGATTTTTCAGTTCAGGGTACCCCTTCCTTCTGCCTCTTCCATATACGCTTAGCATTTTTGAAGCTTTAGTGAAACGAGTTGCATCATCCGTGTTTTGCACAAAGAACGGAGGCTCAGAGAAAAGCAGCAACATATCCCTACTAGCATCAGAACTGGGAGACATGATCCTAGCCTTGTTCTCACCGATAAGCTACACTGCCTCTCATTCACCTCCTGCTGCTTGATTTATGGCTCTAACCCCGTTTCTTCTCTTTGTTCCAGCCAGCTCTTATGCTTCTTATATACTGCCTGCCTTAAAGCAGACCAGTTGCATTCATGGAGACGTCAGCTTTCCAATATGTGTAAATCCAAAGCTGTGCCTGGACTGTGACAGTGACAAACGGGAAAATCACAGGAAGCAATTTTCTGCTGATCCCAGAGAAGGAACAATTTAATGCAACAGCACAACGCCTCGCCACCAACTTCTTAAGGTCCTGACAGGACTCCTGGCACCGAAGAGGATTTTTAGCCCTGAAATCCTGGCTGTACTCCCAAAGAAGTAATTGCATTTTGCCTTCTTGTTTGAAGATGTTGTATCACGGTGCTGGGCACTCAGCAGGAACCGCTGGGCCCCCTCAGAGACAGCTGCATTGCAGGGAGGGGAAAATGAATTCTGCACACAGACTGCTGCCGTTTAATTTTTGCTGTGTGACTTGGGGCAGGTCACTGTGTCTCCTCACGCAGTGCTTCCGGGAATGCTGGAAAAGACACTGCCTGTTGTTACCTCTATGCAGTTCAGGAGAAACCTGTAGGGCTAGGAGAATTACTCTGCACGCTGTAGCCTGCGTATAACTGCTCCACTAACATGCTTCAACTTCTACTAGACTTTGAAGCCTCTCATCCCGCTATTTCTTGTGAAAGTGGCTGCAGTTCCCTTAATAACCGGACTCAGTTAAGCTAGTTTTCTTGCCTTTCAATGCTATGGTATGCATTTACGTGTTCCCCTAGAGACCCTCCAAAACAGAGCAGCTTCCCACTGCTGGCCTCACTCCTCTTGAAATAACGTCCTCCAAGGTCAAGGCCTGCCTGATGTACAACCCACATCCCAGTGATCCACACAAGTCAGGCTTCCCAGAGGGAAACAGCTTAATGCTGCATCTACAAACCTCCCCATCAAGGAGAAAAGGGAAAAGCTTCATGTCATCTTTGTCTCCAGTATTTATTACCCGCAGGGCAGGAATCGGGCTATTCGCAGGACAGAGTGCAGAGCCCTGGGGCTGGGCACAGCAGAATTCCTCCAGCAACAGCGGAGCCTCATTGATGAAACAAATTTGTGTGCGTTTGAACTCATTTAGTTTGCTTTGCTTGTACTTGACCCAAGTCGCTCCAAGCTCTTAATTCTGCTTTAAAAGTATTTCAAAGCTTTACGGGTTGTTGATACGGTGTGCCTGACAGAGAAGGAAATTCCCCCTTTGGTCGAATAAGAGGTATAGTTCTGTCATGGAAACTTTCATGCACTTGTGCCTGGGATCAGTGCTCCTGAAAAAGGGGGACAATAAAGAGAACCTGAGGCTCTCTGCCTCTGAGCTGCGGCCATAGCATTTCACCAGCGCTCCAACAGGCGTGGGGCCAGCGCAGGTGACCAAGCTGTGCAGCAGCACTGGAGCAAGCCTGTGGCTGGCTCATGCATTTTAGCAAAGCCCATGGCCTGGGGAGACTCTTTGCAAAGGCAGCTGGGCATGGCATAGTTGTAGGGGGGAGGGACTGTGCAGCTCCCCTCCGCATGATGCCACAGCTTTCAGGTGCTGGCAGGCACCGGTGGGGGTGCCCGAGGCAGTGGGCCACAACTGGGTTTCCACAGACGGAGCAGCATTAATGGCTACAAAGGCCAAGATGCTCTCTGGAGCACGGGGACCAGCTCCTCTGTCTCACCAGGGGGTGCCATTTCCATGGCAAATTTGCTTGCAGCGCTAACTCCTGTCAGGCACCATTAATCTCTCGCTGTCAACAGCCTATGATTTAAACACTCTCCCCCTTTCCCCACCTGCTCCTCCAGCTCCATCCTGAATGCTTTGAAGTCTTTATCAGGAGCCGGGTGCGAGGGGGAGGGATGCAGCAGTGCATGTGGCAGAAACATGGGAGAAGCGTGTGATCTGCTGGTTACAAAAGGGGGTGGGGATGGGCTGAGGGGACAAACTGCCAGGGAGGAGGGAAAAGGAATGGGATTATTGCAGGGCCCGAGACTCATGGGCAGTTCCTCTCTCTCTGGAGAGCACTGGGGAACTGCCAGCTCTCGGCCACAACTGGGCCATACTCTTCACAAGCAAATATCCACCTTGAAGCCCCCAGGTGTCCCCTATCCACTTCTCAACATGGCTTCTTCTACCTGCATTTCCAGCACTTTCACCCACCTTTTCTCCTCCAGCTATCTTTTGTCCCCTGAGATCAGTTCTCTCCCCAGGTACAGGCACACCTGCCCTGCCCTCCTCCTTTTCCCAGGGACAGGTCAGATCCCCAGGGATGCTCCAGGTCTGAGCTGTCACATAGCTCTGTCAGTGGCTCTGTCAGCAGCTGCTGCAGGCAGCCCCTAGCACATCACGCTGTGGGACACACCAGACCTCTCCAGCCTCCAGCTTGACAGGCCCATCACACACTGGAGCCTCTTGGGTGGGGGGGCATGGCAGCCACTTTGCAGTGACAGGGCAACAAATGTTCTTTGGCCTATGAGGCAGGCACTGCTCTACTTGCCTTGAAATACTTGTCCAGGACTTCGCTGTAGTTGCTGCCCTTGGAAAACCAGCCGTCTGGGATAATCTCAGCTTCCAGCCACTGGATGACGCGGCGACGAAGCTCATCTCTGTCTGACTGGTAGCAGACAACTGTAATGGGAGAAGGCGCAGCAGAAGAAAAGGCACGTATGAGATAAATTAAGTTGGCAGGGAGACCAAAGAGAGATGACTGGAAATAAAAGCCAGCCAGCCCGCCCTGATGGCAGTTTGCAGGCCTCTCTGTCCTTGGATATGCACCCCTGCCAGATCAAAGCAGAGGTGCCATGTGCTAAACGGCGGATGAGCTGTGGGTGACACCATGTGGCAAGGCCAGAAAACGACAATCCTGCCAAAGCTCTTCTGCCTTCACCTCCCTGAAGACTGTGGAAGAACAACCCAGAGCTGACTCATCTTGGTGTGAAGAGTCCCCAGACTGAGGGAGGAAGGTGACCAACAGCGTCCCCAGGCTTCCAGATGCAGTGCAGAACAGGCATTCGGCCATCAACCCTCAAGTACCAAAACCTCTATCCTCTGCAAGGGCAAAGACTAGACTGAGCAATCCTTTCCACCACTCCATCCCCAAGATTTGAATTTTAGGGCCTACTGACTCAGGAGATTTCATTTCTTCAAAGCCCCAACTTGCCCACTCTGACTGGAAATGAGAGGAGGTCAAGCTGGGCTTGTTCAGAGTGCTCTCCACAGTCACAGGTATCTCTAGGTGGATATCGCTTTGTGTGCTAGTATGAAACCATGCAGTTAGAAGCAAAACCGAAAACCCAGATCTTCTGGCTTCTGTGAGTTGTCACACCCGCCCAGAGGTCAATGGAGCCAGAAGGAGAATCAGTGTGCGTTCATGTCATTTACACACACTAAGGATCTCCTTCTGAATCCAGTAACTACAATCACAACCAGAGAGGCAGATGAAAAAAAAACAAAAACCAAACCAAACCCATAAGGATTCTGCATGTTTTATTTTGAACTTCCTTAAAACTGCTTTAAGGTGTGTCCATGCCCTGACATGGTCCTTTCCCTTAAGCCTGTATAAGGGTTTGGTCTCATCTGTCCTAGGAAGCTAAAGTTGATGATTGTACAGCTCCAGCACTTAGAAGCCATGGATGGGAAAATGGTCCCCTGATGAAGCACAGGCCATGGCCCCAAAATCCATATTGTAAGTACACAAGGCAAGGCATAAGGGGAGAAACCAGGCGCAGGTAATCAAAGAGACTTGACAGCTGATGGGAAAGGTGATTCAGCTATACTTCCTGACTCCCTTGACAATGCCCCATTTACTGGTTGACAGCCGGCTGAATATGAGCTAGCAGTGTGCCCAGGTGGCCAAGAAGGCCAATGGCATCCTGGCCTGTATCAGAAATAGTGTGACCAGCAGGAGTAGGGAAGTGATCGTGCCCCTGTACTCGGTGCTGGTGAGGCCGCACCTTGAATACTGTGTTCAGTTTTGGGCCCCTCACTACAAGAAAGATGTTGCATTGCTGGAACGTGTCCAGAGGAGAGCAACCAAGCTGGTGAGGGGTCTGGAGCACAAGTCCTACGAGGAACGGCTGAGGGAACTGGGGCTGTTTAGTCTGGAGAAGACGAGGCTGAGGGGAGACCTGATCGCCCTCTACAACTGCCTGACAGGAGGCTGTAGCGAGGTGGGGGTCGGTCTCTTCTCCCTGGTAACAGATGATAGGACGAGGGGGAATGGTTTGAAGCTGTGCCAGGGCAGGTTTAGGCTAGACATTAGGAAAAACTTCACCAAGAGGGTTGTCAGGCTCTGGAATGGGCTGCCCAGGGAGGTGGTGGAGTCCTCATCCCTGGAGGTATTTAAAAGAAGGATAGATGAGGTGCTTAGGGACATGGTTTAGTGGTGGGATGGCAGGGTTAGGTTAAAGGTTGGACTCGATGATCTTAAAGGTCTTTTCCAACCAAAGTGGTTCTATGATTCCATGATTCTGTGACTACAGAGTGCTGCCTCTCTGCCCCTGCACCCATCAGTCAATCACTCCTGAAGTAAAGTCTCCTTTCAAAGGAGTGCTCTTGGGAGTTGGGGACATAGCTCCATGGTTATTATGTCTCAGATCCCCAATGAAGACTCCCCAGAAGAGTGTCTCTTCCCTCAGCCTGGGTGATGAACACAGCTTGTGTCCCTAGTGGCAAACTAGGTTTCACTGCACCTTGTACAGGCTCAGAGTCCCTGAGACATCCCAGCACAGTGAAGAGCCCAGGAGATGTAGGAGCTCTGAAAGGTAACCCAGGAGTAAAGACCTGGGCAATCACATTTCAGCTGATTTATTAATTCAGACTCTGATACAGCCAGTGCAGAGATATGACTTTTATGCAGAGCTGTGCAACTCCCCCAGCAGACCTCGCTTCCCGTCTCTTTTTCCAAAATCATACAGAGGCTTCAGCCAGAAAGGAGATGGTTTCTTACCTGGACTTGCAGCTGGATTCTCAGACTTCTTCTCTGTTAATGGAAAGACAGAAGAGGACATTTCTGATGTGACATGAAGCAATACAAAACCTCTTCCCACCCTGGGAGACACTTGGGCAAGAGCAGAGGCACCTGGGAGTCTTTGGAAACACGAGGGCCACATATATGATTAAGGGACTGGAGCATCCGTCACTCCTCAAGGGGAGACTGAGGACTATTTAGCCTGAAGAAGAGAATGCTCAGGTGCAATCTCACCAATGTTTATAAATCTGATGGGAGGGAATTAAGAAGACTGAGCCAGACTCTTCTCTGTGGTGTCCAGTGACAGGGCGAGAGGCAGCGGACACATATATAAGCCCATGAAATTCTGTCTGAACATAAGGAAACATTTTTTTACTGTGTGGCTGGTGTGGGAGTGAGTTAAACAGCCCACCCTTGAGGCAAAACCCTTGTTCCTAAAGTTCTTGAGGTCCCTCATGGATGTCTTTGAGTCTGACCTTTCCCCAGCAGGTGGACTGAGAGACCTGACTGACTGAATCCATGAGCTCAGAGAGAGGCAGGCAGGAGCAAGAAGTTGCCCTGTGCTCCTAAGTGCCCCCCTCCCAGCAACCCAGGGAGACAATAGCTCTATGATCCCACCACAGCCAAGGTGTCAGGGTCCTGAGTGCACTTATGAGGGCCTTAATGGCCCTGCCAACCTCACCTAGGGCCTCCATTCACACTCTCTACCCATGAGCCCAGTAGCTCCATTTCAGCTGATGTCTCAGCCCCTAGTCCTTGCCTGGGATTACATTGTAGGCATGCCTGTCTCCAGCTCTATTGCAACCATTCCTGCCATAGACCTTGCTGAGCTAGGCCCTGACCTGGTGACTGTCTTCCCATCTCGATCTCAGACCTGCTATGGACTGCATCACTATGGACTTGTCTGGCAATTACTGGCCTGTGCCTGATCCTGGTTACCATCACCAGAACTGATGCTGACCTGATTTCATGGCTTGACTTCAGGCCTACTTCATCACCACAAATTTGCCTGGTGATCTGGACTCTTGGTTGAACCTGGCTATCGTTCCCAGGCTTGCCCCGTTTACCCCATCCTGCAAGTGTAGTACAGGGGCCTGGCTGGCGACACCTCTGCCTTGCCTTGTTATTACGCTTGGCTCTCGGCTCTCCTGCCCTTAGAGGGCAGCCGACCCTCATTGCTCCCTGACACAGGGTTACCTTTACAGTGGCCATCGTAATCCACCTGGATCTTGGAGCCGGTGAGGCAGGCATCACGGTGCAGCTCACAGTGGTTCAGGTACGTCTTGCCATTGCTACCACACACAGGCCTCTTGTGAGGTTTGCATTGCTGTGAGAGAACCAGAGAAGACAGCATTTTACCTGCCTCTTTGGCACAGCTAGAGGGAGGCAGGTGAGTCCCAGCATCAGCCCAACTCAGCAGAGGCCCTTGGCCCAGCTCCCTTGCCCCAAAAGGTGTTTAGAGCAGGCTGAACACTCCCATTGCCACCCCCAAAAAAAACATGCAGAGAAGCTTGTGGACATGGGTTCAAAGGCTTCATTTTATCCCAGCCTCCATCACCACCACCACCACCACAAGAACCTTCTTGAAAGCAGAGCCCAGCAGATAAATCAGTGCCCAGCAAAAATACTGAGCGCAATCCTGCAAGTGCTGCTCTGTGTGCTACGGATGTGCCTGTCCAGAGGTGCTTCCGTGAATCTGTTCCATGCACCTCTGCTTGCTCAGTTCTGTTGCATCTCTTTGTAGACTCTGCTCCACCTTTCTGCAACTGAATGGAGAATAAGCCACCAGCCATGAGCAAACAGCACACCCTACAGCAAAGGGAGAGTTCACCAGTGCCACTGTTCAGGCTGTGGGCTTCTTTCTTGTGTCCCTTTCAGTCTGGCCAAGCCTACCCAGAGTGACAGACTCTCTTCCTGATAACAGGGCATTTCACTCCCCAGTGCCCAGGCTGACTGCATTGGAGCTGCAGGCTCTGAGGGAAGCGGGAACAAAGAGCCTCACACCCATTCCGCGGAGCCAGGCAGGAACAGTTTGCAAGCACAGGGCAGAGCGGAGGAGGGAGACACTGTGTCTCTACGGCTGGGAAAGGCTCCTCTAATCACCTCCAGCTCCCTGCTGGATGGTGCTATTCATCCTCACAGCACTCTACCACAATTACTTCCATTCTACAAAAGCTGATTTTTAGTAGGGTGCTTGTAACCTCCTCAAACAAGATGCCGGTGAGGGCAGGCTTTCTTGGAGACCACAGACCACTCCCTATAGTGTCCTCCAAGACCAGCTGCATATCAATATCCTACTGGGCTTTCCCAACAAAAGACCTCCAGCCAAGTGTCCTGTGTGTGTAAAGACCCTAGGCAGCTGCGTGAGTAGCACAGCTGCAAGCCCCAGGCAGTACCTACAGAGCTCTTCCCCCACACCACGCTGGGAAAGGCCCTGATGCTTGAAGAGCCACTGTGAATGTGCAGCTGCTGCAAAACAGCCATAGCCTCATCCCATCATGGGATCCTTCCAGCAACCGAAACCCAGTGGTGGTGGTGACCCTCATCCCAGACGCAGAAGCTGTGCCACCCTCCTACCTCAATGCAGAGGCAGGTTGGCTCTCCCTTCTCTGTCACTGCACACTCCCGCCCAGCTCCGCAGAAAACATTGGCACAGATCTTGGATTTGCTCCTTGGCTCTTCCTGCAAGATACACGTAAAAGACACAAAATACAACAAGTTACCCAGAAGAGCAGCAACACAGCTTTAAAAAAATAACACACTTAACTTCTAGACTGGACCAAAGAGCACCAAGGCGGTAAAGCGCAGAGTACAGAGCAAGAGAGACACGAGTGCAATAGATGGACAGCTCAGACAATAACCAGAGCAGAGACACAAGAGCTAGGGCTGCAGCCCCAGCAATAGAGGGGCCTTCCTTAAGGCCATTCCTGGAAAATCACCTAGGAGAACTGGAGCAAACAGAGAAAGTCTAGCACAAATAGCAAGAATAATTCACTCCTGTCAAAGACTGCCGTCTTCAAAATGTTTTTAATGGAGGGTAGGGAGCAGAAATGTCTTTGCTTGAGACATTTAAGAAGAAAGTGAACATAACCCTGGCAGAAGAAATCGCCATCAGGCACCAGATAATGCCCCTGTCACAAAAAAAACTTCACGAAACTACATGACCCATTATCTTGCCTCCACTGGTCAAGATTAAACACTTCAAAGGAGGAAATGCTGTCATAGGTAATTATACAGTAACCTTCTCACAGAGAAAATGTCTTCCTGGTCCCTGACAGCCAGCAGTTGACTTATGCCCTGCAGCACAATTTATACGCTTTGCAGTTTTCTCCTAGCCAAAGTCATCACAAGTATTCTTGCTGTTCATGTAACTGTCGAATACTTTTTTTTGAGTCCCACTGTGTTCCCAAACTGGTGACACCTAGTAGGGAAGATTTCCACGGGTTAATCATGTTTTCAATACAACCACCATTTACTTTTATCAGTTTCATGTGGGGTTTTTTTTTGCTTTTTTAAAAGAGAAAACTGTTCCAGGGGTTTAGACTTTGGAGAACCTGGTTTAATTCCCTGCTTTGTCATTAATTTCTTTTGTGACTCTCATTGTGACATCAAACATTTTCCATCTGGAAGTTATATTTAGCCAACTGGCTTCCTCCACAGTTTTGTATCAGAGACAGAAGATTGAGGAATTTAAAATAATCAGTGGGACAGGTCAACCACATCAGCTGTGACTCTTCTAATACACAAAGTTTTTTTTACCTTCTCATCTGACTGTTATTCTTAACCTCTGCTCATTTGTGGTATCATTGTACCTCCGTCATATACTTTTAAAAGTAGGTGATCAAAAAGGAGCAGAATTTGCCTGAGGAGCCAGCATTATCATACATTTAATAACAAATGCTGAGCACTTTTTTTTCTCCTATTGCTTCTTTATCCTAATTTTCTTGGTTTTTGTTTTGCTTTTAAACCACAATTTCACAGTGAGTTGCTGTCTTTACTGAACAGCCCACAGTGACAGCCAGATTGTTTTCTGAATGACCTTCCCTTGGTCTTCAGAATATTTTTGTCTGCTGGCCCACTGCACGGTCATCAAGCCTAAGAAATTCTTTTCAAAGCATTACAGGATTCCCTCCAGGTTTGCATAGCAACAAGCACCTCTCCTACTCTCTGCAAACGTTCCCATCTCCCTGCTTATCCCGTAAAATAAAAAATACAGTATTCAGACACACCACTCTTAGCTAAGAAACGTGTCCCAGGCCTGCTCACCCCACGAATACAGTCTGTTCCACCCTTTGCCCCTTCATTCCCCTTTCATATATCGTTTCTGAGCTGTGGAAGACACTCTGGCCATTCTGCTGCATTCATCTCTCCTGAGCTGCCTTCTGGTGGAGGACTGGGGTAAAAGATCCAGGCACTTCTGGGGTGGGATGGAGCAACATGAGTGCTTCACAGCACAAAGCAACCTCACGCAACTTAGGGCAGGAAAGGAAGAATAACTCATTTTTGCAAAAAAAGCACGAAGAAAAAACAAATTCTCCCAGGCTAGAGTCTGGCTAGGGCACTCCCACACCTAAAAATACACTGCAAGCACCTAAGCGCTGATCTACTAAAAGGGTTTCAAACAACGATGCCCACCCCTACACTGAACCAAAGACCAGAAAAAAAAAAAAAAGGAGCTAGACACGGCTTTGAACCACCACCCACCAAGGTCTGTAATCCAGGTGGCTGGCAATAGATGGCAGTACTCTGCTTCTCCTTACCCACGGCCAGGCAGGACTGCCAGCAGTAGGCTCCCAGCCTTGCCCACAGATGCCAAACCTGTCTCTTGCCTCCTGGGCTGAGATGGCACTGCTGCCACCGCAGCTGGCCTCAGCAGGCGCCCACAGCTTGGGTTGCAAGACTCCTCTCCCCTCGCTGGAAACCAGGCCCACGATGTGGCTGTCCCAGCCACAGCTCCCTCCCCTGTAGCACCGGAGCCCAGGAGCTATCCTGCAGCTCTCCCACTGGGACCTGGGGCAGGAATGCTGGCAGGGTGGCACTGCCAGAACAGCCTCTGAGGCCTCCTGCCAGGCTAGAGAGCCGTGTTATTCTGATTTTTCTTATTAATCAAAGCAAGACAGTTTGGTGGTTGCTTCTTTGTTGTTGTTTTAAGCTGTCCTAGGCTCGCAGGGGGTCAGAGCTGGTTGCCACATCTTGTCACGGCTGTCTCCACCCCAGGGGTTTGCTAGAGAAAGAAAGGCATCAAGCTACTCTGCCTGCCTGCCCTCTCACTCTGGCAGAGGGTTTCTCAGACTCAGCTTGCTCATCCTCCCTCCTGGCAGCAGCCGCCATGGCAGGAGCTACCAGGCTGGGTGCTGGCTCCACCTTTAGTGAAAGCAGCTCTCAGCTTCCACCCCAGTTCCCAGAGGAGTAACTCACGCCCTTATGCCCCCATCCTTGCAATGCTCACCCCGCAAACTGTACTTTTTCCATTGACAACCTACAAACCATAGCCTCTTCTAACTCTCATGCCCCCCTCCCAAAATCCCCCAGACCCTCACCTCCTTCTTTTACCAGACATCACCTCTCCTACCCTATATCCACCCACCTTGCACCTGCAACCTGACACACTGCGGCTGCTTCGCAGGTCCAGGTGCGTGGCTCTGCCAGGCGTTAGCAGCTACGGCTGCAGATCCTGCCCTCACCTCCTGCAAGAGCCAGAGAACACTTCCCTCTGCCAGCCTGCATGCAGACGAAGTTAGCAGTTGCCACCACTACCACTTGGCATGGCCACACGGCTCTGAGGTGGCTCACAGCATACCGCAGGGTGGGAGCTCTCTCCAGCAGCTCCCGTCTGCCTTCCCGGCAAATGCCCGAGTCTCCTGTACATAACTGGGAGTCTAACGGAGATGGCAGTGGATGAATGGACAAGTATGGTGGGGGTCTGCGAACAAGGCTTTATAATCTTCACTCATGATTCTCTGGCGGCCTCCCAGATGCTACCAGCCCAACTAGCTTCTTGTGACAAATATTTTGATCTTACCTTGGACCTTGTCACGTTTGTTCTTTATAAAGCTCCAACTGCTGGAGTCATGTGAATAAGTGGGGATGGCCGCTGCCACTTCCATATTAAACAGCTCAGCCTTGCACCTACCATGTAAAAGCTTGAAAATGTGAACCGCAAAAGTTTAAATGCCAGGTCACAAAGGAAAAAAAAAGAAAACTCCACAGTGTATTATGTGTTTAAATGCCATCGCCCTTAAATTAATTTCAGGATTCAGGGGCTGGAATCATGCTTTCTGCACCGCTTCCTCCCTGCGAGCTGCTATTGCCTTTTCTGTCACTGTGGGCTTGGGAAGTGTCACTCGTCCCCCGTGCACAGCGTGCTTGGGCAGGCGGAAGGGAAAGGGCAGAGAGTGTTATTAATTGCTGCACAGTGGCATTTACACCACTGCTCCATTTGGGCAATGCTTTTAATTACTCCTCTGCTGCCCAGAGAGCAAGTGGGAAGGTGTAAAAGCGGCAGGCATGAAGCCAGGGCAGGAGTGCCTGGACTCCGAGCATCTGCCAGGGCATAGGGCCACTCCTCACTCTTCACCCCACGACCTCCGCAGGGGCACAACCTCCTCAGACATCTTCTTGGGCAAAGACCAAGGAGAAAGCTGTGAGCCATAGCGAACAACCCAGAAACTCAGGGCTGCTGGGCAGCATCACACATGCATAGCCTAGACTGTCTGCTGAATGGGGATGGGAACACACGCCGCTTTCGCTGGGGCTGGGAAGCGTAACCCCATAGATGAAGGGTTCTTGCACGGAAACAGGCAAGCACCGAGCAGAAGACCTGAACTGACAGGGCAGTCATCCACACGCAACGCTTCTGCCTCAGCTGTTGCTTCCTGGGGAGCAAGGAGGAAAAGAGACATTTCCAAGGCACCCACAGGCGAGAAAGCCAGCAGCAGCGCCGGCGGTGAGGGATCACCATGGCAACCGGCAATGCGGGGGCCTCAAGGTAGAGAGCTAAAATTAGGCAGCAGGAAGGGCTGTTTCTCATCTCCAGCAGCAACCAGCACTGAGGAGTCAGACCCCCAACACAGCATAACTGCAGATGCCAGGAGCACATCTGAGCCCCTGCCTGAGCCCAGCATCCAGGACTGATGTGCCGACACATGCTGCCACGTGCGGGTCTGCACGGGGTCCCAAGGTCCTACAAGTGGCCGTGCCTGCTCCGCGCTGGTGGGACGGCCCGAAAACAGGACAGTGTCTGCAGCAAGATGTATGAGTGACCGTACGCACGAAGGAAAAGAGGCACTGTGGCTCCTTGGCTTTGCGAGGGAGCCTGCTCACTGCGGGTCTCCCTTGGCTGCTCCCTCCCCTGGCCCGTGCTGAGCCACAACCACCTGGTGTCACTCGGTGGAAATGGGGGCTTCCCAGCCGGTGAAAGCTGAAGCCATTAACACTGCAGTGACAAAACACCCGTGTAAGGAAGAATGAGCTTCCACACACAGAGAAGAGCTGTGCAAGCAGCCGCACATCCACAGTCCCCCGCTGCCCAAAGGGAGCAGCAGGGACTTGTGCCATTACACATGCTCTGGGAAACCAGCAGGGAGAACACCTTGCTATGAGGTGGGGAGCTAACATGCTTGAAAACAGCCCCTCAGATTGCTTTTTGCTTTCTGCACATCCTTCCATACAAAATCTCCTCTTGGAGATCTCAAAAGACCATGCTGCACTGGATAAATACTACCTGCTGTCCTGCTCCTACTGACACGAGTAAAAACCTTTTCTGCTATAAACAGCAACTGCAGGTCTTGTTCCTCTTTTGGCATCAGTTTGTGAAATCCATAAAATGACTTGACCCCTCATATAATGCTCTGTGCTGTCTGCTGTAAAACCAAGGCTTTGCAATTTTGCCCTGCCTGATGTGCGAGGAAATCAAAGCACTCTAGAGCTGTAGCACTGAAAGCTCCTCTGGGAGGCAATCCCATGTACCGTACAAACTTGAGTACCACACAGATAAGGCAAAACTAAATGGCATCAGGATGGTGTCTGGGGTTGCAGGACTTGCACAGATTCTCACGCCTCAGGGAAGGCAGCAGGAAAAGCTGGGAGGGTAAATATAACCAGATATACAATCCACAACAGACTCCCTCCACAGAGGCAGGGAAAAAGAGCTTTGCAGCTATGTATTTCAGCCAGTCCTCCCTATCTCTCCCCATCCACATCCCTTCTGCCTGCTCCCTGCCACGACTGACACAGAATTAGGGATATAACAGGTCTCCAAATGCACTAAGATGCCACCTGTGAATAGCGTTGCCTGCACAATTTCTAAATGAGCTAAACATCCAGCTACGAAATTTAGCGCTTTGTGCAGCTGTTGTCTTGGCAATGTTTTCTCCTCAACGCAGAAAGATTTGGAGACACAAGGTGCTAAGTCAACAAGAAGCATCCTGACTCCCAAGCCTTCCTTTTCCCCTGTTGTGGGGCTGGGAGGGAGAAGCCCTGGGTTGCACTGTGATGTCCAAAGAGAGGGCCGGGCAGCAGAGCAGCTCAGGGCAGTGGAGAAAACTTAGCAACTCCCATACAGCGATGGCACCGAGTAAGCATTTGGCTGGTGCATTTCAACCCATTGCCCAAGCATGCCTCTGGGCAAAACAGCTCTTTCAGCAGTGTGCCCTCCTGCAGAGTTCCAGGGAGAGCAGATCCCACATTTGCTGGAAGGCACGCACGGGCAGGCAGCCTGTCACCTCTGGCCATTTGTCTCGTTGTTCTGGTTTGTGACTAACAAGCAAAGCGCCCGTCCCTCCCCGCAAACCTGACCTAATTCCTGTGGCAGCTCCCTGGATCCTCTAACACTCTGGTGTAACAGGGCAGAAATTTGGCAGCAGCGTAAACTAAGCAGATTAGCGTGAAATAAGCAGGCACCCCTGACATTAGGTTTGCCATAAATAGATAGGCAAAGCAAACACTACAATTTCTCTTCCTTAGGGCTATTGCCTTAGGACATCTGCAGACTCTGGAAGAGACCCCACACAAATTACCTTTAAGCCCTACTTGGAAGGTTTGATTTTCAGTTGTCAAAAATAAGATGGAGATAAGCCCAGCATGTGGGGATTGAACCACATCTGATTCCCCATTCAGGTCTCCAACAAAACCTACCTCCCATGACATCATCACTACTAGGATGGCAGAGTGGGCTGTGGAATGATCCATATCTTCTATTTGGGAAGGAAATCTGCCATCAGAGGTCACTGCACCCACTGGTGCAGGGCCACCAGCTGCACCCTTCCTCAGGTCTGGTGTTATCCAGTCCCAAAGTGGCACCCTCTGCAGCCACCCCCGCTGCAGGAGGTCCCCCTCGCCTTGCTGCTGGAAGGCACAGGGTACACGTCCTGCAGCTCGGACCAGCAAAGGTATCGATGGGCAGCTCAGAAGGCTTGAAAACAGGCTGTCCCCAAGCTAGTTAGTTAAAAAGGAAAAGAAAAGGTGTTTGTGAGGCAAAGTCTGGACCAGTGCTGGACTGATTCCCCAGGACACTGTGACCAGACACATTTGACGATGTCCCCGATGCTAACAATATCCTATTTGAAGGGTGTCAGCATGAGGTCTGTGCTGGATGCAAAGGGGTCCAGCACTATTAAAACTTCAGGATTCCTCCCTCCCCCAAATCCTAAAGCCATCCTGCAAGCAGCAGAACTAATGAAGCCCAGTTTCCAACAGCTCTCTCTGCATGGCCTGTCTGTCAACTAGTTACAGGGCAGCGTATGGACTCCTTCCTCAGAGGGGGTCTTCAAAGGCCCCTCTCATTAAGCCAGTCACCTCGAGTCACAAAACCAGCTGGATCCCATTATCTCGGAGGCCTCCACCGCTTTATCAGCTGTGGCGGAAACAGGCCAATAGAATCAGGACTCACTGGAGGTGAGAGACAGGCAGGCAGAGGCAGCCTGCTGACATAGCTTTGCTTCCTTAGGGAACCAGGCTGTAGTTCCTTTGCAGAGCCCCATGAAACACCCCTCTGGCTCAGTCTCCCCCACGCTGACCCTTGTGCTCCCTCCCCAACATTTTCCTTCTGTTGGAGGACAACCCCCCATCTCTCTTCTGCTTTCATCTGTCCCATGAAGCTTCCACTGCTGAGGTATTTCAGGCAGCTGCAATCCAGGGCTGTGAACAGCCATCTGGACATGGTGCTGGGAGCTGCTGCCCTCCCTGCGGGACGCCTACTACAGAGGAGCACATGCCCCAGTCCTGGTTGTCACACCCCTTCCCAAATCTCTCCCTCAATCCCCTCCTACTCTCAGCTGACATTCATGACTGGCTTGCAATAAATACCTCATACAACAAAATTCAGCCCTTTAAAGGCTTTTGAATGCTTAATAGATAAATATTTAATGACAACTGACTTTTGCTGATGGGAAACAAGCCAGAGCATGCATCTCTCTGCCCATGCTGGGAATCAGGGTGTGCCCCCAGAAAACTTGGATTCAGAGACGAGCAGGCAGGAGATGAAGGGACCTGCAACTCTCAGAGATGAGAGGAGGTTCCCTCTCTGCAAAACCTGTACCTCACCCATTTGTGTGCGACCCTGCCTGCCTGGCTGGCTACTTGGTCCATGATCCACAAGCCGGCCATGTCCATCATATCAGAGCGCTGAGCGGGGGAGCAGCGAGGCTCTAACTGACCTCGGTGATGAGAGGGGCCCATCCGGTCGGTGACCTCTGCATGAGGCCATGGAAAAACAACATTGCCCATGGCAGCCGACTTGCAGGTATTTGTCCTTGGCTCTGTCAGGGAGATAAAGACATCTGATGCTGCTACTACTAGAAAAAAGTCTGCCTTGGCAGCATTGCCTTGCAGAGATTGGCAGGGTAGATAGAGAGAGGTCTACCTCCCCGCTGACCCCGGTAGGCATATGGCCTGGCACCCCTGACAGGGACCACAGTGCTAAGACACCAGCCGTAGCCTTCTCGTGTCCCACAGCAAGCAGGCAGGAGCTGGTGCCTGCAAGGAAAGGGAGGCAGGAATTGGGAGGAAGAAGGCCTTTCTCCTCACAACCTAATCGAGAGGAGAAAGGGATCTGCCAAACAGCTGACTTCTCTTCCAGTGCGATGCTGCTAACAGTTACGGAGCCAGGCACACCTCTCTCAGGGACTCCACTGCACAAGGGCTCTGTTTTCCCTTTTAAACTGGAAGGAATGTCTGTGCTCTGGCCCCTACATCCTCATATTTTCCACCACAAGGCAATGACCGGTGAGGCCCCATAAGGGGAACAATGACATGAGAGTCTGGGGAAGAAGAAATCTCTACCGCAAGCAAGTCTGGAAAATGGCTGCTTGGAAGGAAAGGAGCTTGCGTCTGGCAGTGCTCTCCCTGCTGCAGCCCCACTCTGCTGCTCACCCCTAAACCCCCCTCGCACTCACAGCCTCAAAAACGTAATGGCCCGAAACTGCACTCTTAGCGCTCTTCCCTCCACCCATCCCCTGCAGTACTTCTGGAAGAAGGGGCTGGATTCCCTCCTGCCACATCATGCGGTGAAACTGCCAGCTCCTCCGCAGCCACCAGGAACTTTCTTGCTAGCGCTGGCTCCCAGCAAGGCTCGGAGGCAGGAGATCAGAGACTGATTCGTGCATGCCAAGCCAGCTGGAGAGGCTTCAGCTGTGAGCAGGGCAGAGTCAGTCCCATGGGAGGAGAGGAGGTGCTGCTGCACGGCAGTTCTCAGGGGGAGGAACACAGTTAATCACTTCATATTTGGATAAGAAAATAACCCTCATGCACAGGGAAGGATCTCAGTGCACATGAAATGTCCTAAATGAAGTGAGTCCCACAGGACCCGACGGATGAGATTGGTATCATCCTCCTCATGTGACAGACTGGAAAAGAAAGGCCCAAGGGAGGGGACTTGCTCAAGAACGACCAGAAAGCAGCAGCTCAGCTCCCTTTGCTCCCTGGTCCAGGGCCAGGACCACTTCGCAATCTGACACACAAGTCATGCTCCCCGCTGGGGTATGACCATCCTTCCCAGACCCTGAGTGCCCTGGGCCAGGCTCCGCTTTGCTGTGGCTGGGCTTCTGGGAACGGCAATTCTCCATCCTGTTTTGTTTAAAACATAAAAATAAGAACAAGATCAGCATTGACTCCTGAATTTCAACCGGAGGGGGCTGTTCTGTACGCGGGTAGCACGTGAGACAAGTCACAGCACCTCAGAAGTGGTCAGAGGAAGCCCTTGCCGACAGGAGGATGAGGAGGATGAGTCGACCCTTCTTGGGGCAGACAGGCAGAGGTGGAACACTGTCCTGGCCTCCAGACCTGAGCAGAGCTGGGAATCACAGACTCCTCCTCGCTATTAAACACAGACCCCATCACCTCTCTCCTTCTCTGAGCACACCCAGGCTCAGCAGCAAAAGGAAGGTTTCTCTGCCAGCCGGCATCTTCCCAAAGGCATGCTCCTTCCTTTGCAGGACGGAAGAAATCCAAGTCCACAGAACAAAGAACCAGAGCCCTGAGATCATCTGTCTCATTTTGGGGTGCACTCACTCAGCAGGCCCCCCCTCACTACCCAATCTGAGGCAGTTTTTGTGCCATGTACAAGTTCAAATGTTCCTTTTCAATCCCTAAGTCTGTGGTGACCCTCGGCTCTTTCTGTGTCACGGCAGTCCCTCTTTTTCCATCCTTTGTCCCCCTAATTTCCCACATTCAGAAATCCTGCAGATTTTACTGGTCCTGCCAGTAAGTTTTGTTGCCTCTTCTTCTGGCCAGCTGGGATGATTTATTTCTGAATGGGATCCAAATCTGGCGCATTTCTCAGCCGTTACCTGGCTCCAATGAAGGGAAGGGAAGAGCGGTCTGAGCAGCTGGAGGCAAGTTAGGATTTATAACCCGATGGCATCTCCTCACCTCTTCCAGTAACTGGATACACAAGTGGAACGTGAAGTGCAGGAAATGCCGAGGTTTACCAGCAGCCTCCAGCTTCTTGCACAAGAAACCTCAGTAGTTTTGTTCCCATCACTAATGTAATGGATTTGATGATCCCTCTTCCCAGCTCTGCACCTTGGTCCTTCTTTACCTGCTTTCTACCACAGCACATTGCAAAAAAGCAATGGAAATCACTCACCCACTGGAGGGAAACACTGAGGCAGCCGCAGAGTGGGAGGGAGAGCGAGAACAGAATTGGCAATAAGCCAGTTTTGCGCTTCCCATCTTCTAGCCTTGGTCAAGGACTTGCTCAGCTCCTTGTTAATGCAAAGCAGCTTCAGGGCTGCTCCACTCAATGGCTCCACTGGAGATGGCTCTGCAAGAGCAAATCCCCAGAGGACAGTGCTCTCTGCTGCAGTCACTTCTCTCCTTTGAAGCTTCTTTACCACATGAGAAGTCATGCAGTCCCCTTTACACAGTGGGAACAGTGAGGAAGGGTCAGAATAAACTCCATTATTAGGCATTATTTTGTCTAGACAACTTTTCTTGGCCTGTGGTCTTGACAGAGCATCCCCTTCCTGAAACCATACAGTCAGGAATAGTTATCAGACTATGGGAAAATCTGAAAATACAAAGCAGGTAAAACAAACCTGGAAAGAGGGGAGAAGTTTGGGAAGGCTGGAGAACTAACCTGGGCTCTACTTATCAGTGGTACATCTACCAAAAAGGCACAGCTCCACCAAAGGTTAAACTGTGCCTGTGTAGCCAGAGGGAGCTGAAGGCAATTTTGCCAAACCTTTGCCATGTTACAAACTCCAAAATGCAAACTAGGATTTCACGAGGTGGGCAGATGCAAAGAAAGCTCTCTAGGTTCTTGTAACCTCAGCTTTTACTACTGAAGCCCTGACAACTGGAAGAAGGGTGTGCACGCCTACTCATTTGTATTGGAAAGAGGAGAGGGAAAACACTGGTCTAAAAACTTAAGTGAAAATCCTTGCTGCAAGAGGAACATGGGGAGGGTTGGACAAGCATACAAACTACAGGGATAGACGTGCCTGTGTTTTTCCCTGCTTTCAGAAACATCAGATGAGCAACAAGCAAATCCCATTAAACTGCAAAGGCAGCTACCCCACAGCCCCACACCAGGGCCACAGAGTAGCAGTGCTGGGCCACCCGGGACCCAGTGCAAGGGGAACCACGACCCCTGAGTTACGACCAGCTATTTCTTTTCAACTCCTGCTGCCCCTATTATCCCCCAGAAAGCCCCCAGCCCAAGCACCAGCACCCAAAACCATCCCTGTGCAGAGCTAACACCATTTCACACCTATCCTGAAGAAGCTTCCCTCTGCCACAGGGAAAGCACTGTAAGTCTGGTTTGTGCTTCGTGTCTGGCCTCTTTATTGGGATGGCCAAGAGGAAGCTCTGATAAGGCGAGAAGGCTGTGAGAAAACTGGTAGCATCTCTATGAAATACACTAAAAAATCCAGTCACTATGGTAACTGCCACAGCCAGGAGGAAAGGAGAAACATCCCAAAATCTGAGGGTTTCCAGCCTTGCCATGAACACCCCAAGGATGGGCATTGCAGCCACAGCTGCCTGCAGCCTCTTTGCCCCTGCAGCTCAGGCTGAACCTGCTCTCGCTCAAGAATTTGGCCAAAGATCGAGGCTTTTTCTTAGGCAAGCTGCTTGTGCTTACACTGCTGTGTCCTTGTGGGTCTCCTGTCTCATTCCTGATTTAACCCAGCATAAACAGAAGGGGAACAGGAGATAAACTATGCTGTGTGGGCTATCAGTGAGGAAGACTGATGGTATTTCCCCAACGCCCCCCCCCCCGCCCTGACCTGTGAGTTTACAGTCTGTTGCTCTCACCATATAGCTGTTACAACTTTGTTCCCTCTCCCAGCAGCGGAGCAGTATATAAGATGAAGGGTAAACATAACTGAGTAGTGAATAACCTCTGCTGTGCTCATGGCATGCCCCATACCCACGCGTGAGACTGTCAGGGAAGCAGACTCAGTCACCCCCACTTCTCCTCCCAGAGCAGAGCTCCCCTTATCACCCCGTGGCCTCTGTGCCAGGCTGACAGCACAGACTCGCCAGCATTTGCAGCCCGAAGGCAATTCTCTGATTAAGAAACAAGAGAAGGGATTATTGATTTCCTATAACTCCTAAATAAGGCTGGGTAACATTCTTCAGACAGAGAGCTAATTCACTAGAAAATGCAATTTGAGGTTGACCAAAACTATTTGGAAATTTGTGCCTAGTTTGGGGAACAGCTTTGATTCCAAAATTATTTCTAAGATGAAGTGAACTATTTTCCCCTTTTTATTTTGAATACATTTCATGAAGTGTTGCTCTCAAAGAGAGCAAAATAAAAACACAGTTTGATAAGCTTAGCAACTTCTTGTTTGGTCAGTCCTTTTTTGCTGTTGAGAATAAAAAATTAATTTTGCAGCTGACCTGCAGTGAAATTTTTGGTTTGACTCTCTGATTCAGCTAGGGAATTGAAAAACCTAAAAATTATTCCCATGGCTTTATTCCTAAAACATCATTATTTGGTGTCTAAAGCAACCTCCTCTTCTCATTCTTTCACCTCCTTCCATCTGGCTCTTCGTGACCATGTCTGGAAATAACGAAGAACCGTTGCAGACATCTCTCTCCCCCTCTCTCTGCAATCATGGAATCTTTTTCTGTCTAGTTGGGAAGACTGTTGATGCCGACTCCCATAGCTTGACTTTAAAAAACAAACAAAACCAAGCAAACAGAAAAATAAAGCTGCAGCTCCGTTTGGTGGTTATGATAACCCAGATAGATGTTGCTTCAGGAAAAGCATCCTCTCCTCTGAATCACTCTGGGCAAAGCAAACAGCACTGATTTAACCAAGCAGCTCCCAGTCCAAATCGTACTGGGGCTGCACACCCTTCTCCATCCCTGCTCTGCTGTGGTCCCCTCGCAAAACGCTCAGAATATCATTCCCCCTGCTGGCACCAGCCAAACTCAGCTGGCAAGCTAATGGGCATCAGGAGGTTTGCACGCAGAAGCTCAAACGGCAGGCTGATGTCCGTGCTACGGAGCAGTACAGAGATGCTCAGGCTCGCCTTGAGAAGCAGAGAGTGCCCAGGACTCACGCAGAGACAACCCGGCACTGCCTGTGGCGGGGGAGCGGGTGCCTGGGTCCTCTTCCCAGCTCTCATTCCCTGATGGGTGATTTCAAGAGACTTGCTGTTGTCGCCTGTACACACACCCAGAGGTGACTCAACTTCCAGAGACGTAAAGGACCCGAGCACATCGCTGCAGCCACTAAAAACCGGGGCTTCTGAGTTTCAGTAGCCTATCTGGCCCCAAACCAGTAAGGGCAGGCAACCAGTGCCAGCCAGATGTGATGACAAAGATGTAAGCACTTGCCTGTCTCTCTTTTCTCATTGCTGTGGAGAAAGCAACGAGTCATTAGGGACTTGCTATGAACTTCAGTACTGCCCTGGACTAGGAGGAGAGGGCTCTAAGCCCTGCTAGCGACCCTGAGGCTCTCCACACCTCCTGTAGCCCATATTCCTAGAAGAGGGATCACTGCTTGAATCACTTCCAAAAGCACGAACTATTCTCTAATACTTCTTGAGCTCTTCCCAGGATGTTTTGCTTTCTGCCCTGTGGCCTGGCCAGGCCATGTTTCGGAGATGAAAGGCCGTGAGCGTGCACAGGCGCCGGCATCCTTACACATTCCTGGCTTGCAGGCTTTCCTCGAAGCAGCTGCGGGCATACTGCTGGGGAGGAGGAGCTGCCTCCCAGCCCAGAAAGGGCTGCCACTCTGCCAGCTGGCAATCTCATGCTTGCCAGGTATACTGCAAGGTCCCGGCACAAGCCCCTCTGCTTTGGGGCCAGCAGCAACCTCCTGGGGCCCCCAACCAGCCCCGCAGAAAACAAGGCAGAACTCCTAATTTCCCCTTAGGGCTATGACAGCCTTAAGGAGACAGGGTACAAAACATAGGGGGCTTGGTCCTATGAGCACACAAACCTTCTTAATAACAACATGTGTTTCTGATCTCTTTTGTCCCGCGTCTCCCAGAGCACATCACAGGCTGAGCACATGAAGCATCACTGCCCACCTCTGGGTGATGCATGCTATAGGGAGAAAACCCGAAGAGCACTTGAGGTCTTGGGCAGAAACTTCGGGATTTGTGCAACACCAGAGCGGCCAGAAGGAGCTTAGGGGGGCTGTAATGCAGACATCTGCATCCACCCCATCTCCCCCACCCAGCTCCAGCACAAGCCAAACCAGATTCCCAACCCCAAACACTGGAAGGAAGCATGCTCGTGGTCTTGGCACGCAGCTCGGCCCCACTGTGGTGTTAAAGGGAGAGTCCGCCAGTGGTCTGGCAGGATTTCAGCCCAACACACTGTCCCCACCAGTGGTTCCCACTTTAGTTCTGGCACCGATGCAGAAGCTCAAGCCTCAACCCTCCCAACCAGCAAGAAAAGGGGCCTCCCTGTGCCCCTCCAAACCTACCCCTCCCCTCTGGCAGGGCAAAGCTGGCACAGCTCAGGAGGGCCAAAGGTAGCTCTGGAGGATCACACCAGCCTGCGGCACAGGCTGCTGGCAGAGATAAGCTCAGAGCCTGGCTGGCGGCTGCAGCCCTCATACACCAAGGCAAGGAATTATAAACACTTCCCCGTTAAAAAAAAAACAACCACGGGCGAGTGTGGAAGAGAAACCACCGAACCAGCTGGATCCAAAGTGAAAAATCTCAGCCTCACTGAAATGAGAGGTGAAACTCCCCCTGTCCTGGGGGGGACCTTGATGCTCTCATTGCTTCGTGCCAGCAAACCAACAGATGCCAACAGACTCGGGGCAGAGACTGCTTAGAAAACCGTGGGACTCCCTTAGCTGGCCACTCCGCCTGCTTCTTTGTGCAAGGGAGCCGCTGTTGCTGGGGCTGGCTTGTTCCTGTTGGGAATGCTCTGAAGAGAGACATCCTTGCAGTTTGTGTGTATCATATGATTTGAGGCAGGTACTCCCCTATTTCCCTCCACTGTCATGACTCAGAGGTGGGCTGAATTCACGGCATGCACTTTTAAGCGTACAAACCGCACTGCCACCATAAGAACGCAAGACATTACAGCCAGTATGGAAGATGAAGTAAAGAAGTGGCTCTTTCTGGGTATCCTCTTTAGATAGGTCCTTTCCCCCATGCCTCCTGGAGACAATTATTGTTCTTGTTTCACACGCACGGACAGTCAAGAGGCCCCCTTCCACACCGCCTCACAGAAATCGCAGCGCAAGAAAAGGTGGCTTTGTGTCACCCACCTGCTCACCAGCACAACTGATGGCTGCTGTAGGAGCTGTGGCTGGCATAGCTCTGTTCTGCATCCCAGCACTGATGAGCCTTGTGTTCCCCTGGCACCGTCCTTCCCACACCCAGCCGTGGCCTGGATGTGGGAGCCCTGAGCAGGAGCAGCAAAGGCACCAGCCCAGAGGGGAAATTTGTTGCATTCCCTTCACACCACCACTGTGTTGTGCTGTGTTCAGCAAAGATGCTCCTGGTAATAATCTCAGGCCTCTGGGGTGTCTCTCTGCTACACAACCTTTCCTGCTGTCCGCTGGCTGTTTAATTTCTCTCGAGTGCCAGACCTTCTGTTCTTTAGCACTGAACTTCCTCCAGCTGCCGGCAGCTCACCTTGCTCTGTGTTGTCAAACTGAAGACTGCTTTTTCTCCCCCTCTTGATTAGATTTTTAC
The DNA here is from genome assembly GCA_034008185.1 of Gorsachius magnificus. NCBI lineage: Eukaryota > Metazoa > Chordata > Aves > Pelecaniformes > Ardeidae > Gorsachius > Gorsachius magnificus. The sequence continues at coordinate 130,011,406 of CM067081.1, forward strand.
TCCTGTGACTTTGTACTGCTCTCTCAGGGGTGTTTGGTCAGTCATGTTCTTTGAATCCTTTCTAATGCTTTGGAGTAAAAATTTGGCGTTTGGCTCTTTTGGTCAAAAGGAAACTTAAAATGGATCTCTCTTTTTTTTTTTTTTTTTTTTTTTTAACCAACAATCACTTGGACATCATACCCGCATTCTCTCAAAGAGGTCAGAAATATAAGCTTTAATCTTGTTTGTTGTTCAGGAGTTCCCCTGGAGACTGAGAAAAGATCTTCACAAGGCTCAAGTGGCAGGACTAACTGGTGAAACACAAGCCACAGAGACAGGTCTGATTGTGTCCTGCCTCCCTGCTCCCTGCCCGTCCAGACAACTTTCCTTGCCTCCTTTCCCAAAACACTGGTCCCACTGCCCTCCAGCAACACCCTCCATCTCAAATGCCTGCCTTTGAGCGACAGACTCACTGCAAAGCCCCCGATGGGGTCACACGTGTAGGAAGCACACAGGGCTGGGAGGCGCCCCTTGAGCTGCCAAATCCATCTCCTCGCTATCAGTTCCCCTCTGCGCACAACTCCATTTACATGATACTGATTAAAGGATGTTATTTTTTGCCTGTCTCACACCCATTGAAAGCCTGGTTGCAAAACCCTCTTGACAGTTATGAGCCTTTCCCTATGTCAAGACTGACTGTTTCCATGGCCAATTCATACCTATTTATTCATACTGGCATATGAATAAATTCTATGCTTTAACTTCACTTAAAGCATATGAATTCTAGACTTAAACAGCACATTCTCCACCCTGGCATTTCATTCCCTCGTCCTGCCCAGCATAAGAGAGGTAAATAGCAATAACAGATGTCTGTCTTAATAAATAAAGCTCTTCTATGAAAGTAATCTCCATTTGGATTGTTATCAACAACACTTTTAAAGAAGCATGGGATCCAAAAAATCTTCCATTGAAGTGGAAATCTGGGGGATAGGCCAAATCAGGGGTGAAAATATGCAGTTTAGCACCATTTTTACAGCCAGAAGAGGGCAAAGAAAAATTTCAAAACTGAATATTTTTGCTACAGTGCAAGCGTAGCCAAGTTTATAATCAGGACAGTAAGTCATGACCACCAAATTCCTGTTCCTTCAAGGGAAAAAGAATTTTCTGTACAATGAGACATGACATGCAAGATTAGGGATGGAGACAGAAAGTAGAAGGGATTTGCTCTTGATTGCATTAGCCTAAGAACGAACAGACCAACAGCTCCTAACGTGAGGCAGCTTTAGTTGTGTTTCAGAGAGGAAGCAGCCCCTTCCAGAACCACGTCCCCTCCTGTTTTGGAGCTGATACCCATTATTAGCCATGCTGTTATCGCGATGGGCAGCTGAAAGACAAAAAGCAGTATTTTCCTCACATTGTAAACCCTCTTTAATAAACCAGGGCTATGTATCCTGCAATTAAAACCCCTGTGCTACAGGCAACAATTGCCATGGAGGCTTGGGATCTCTTTACATATCTAAGTGCCTATGCCCCCACAGATGGAGCATGTGGAAGGCTCAGGAACAACTCCTGGGAGGGAGGGAGGGAGGGAGGAGGAGGAGGGTGGGGATCCTACCACCAGCTCACATCTGGCTCTCCCAGTTTGTTCCCCTAGCTTTAACTCCCATGGAAAGAAACAATTCTTCTTGTGTAGCCTTTTGCAAAATCTCTTCAGTGGGACCAGACGTTCATCTTCCTCCTTGTTCCTCGAACAGCCTTGTGATCCTGCTTCCAAGAAGGCTGGGTAAGCCCAGACAGGTTCAGGCACCCACGCCAGCTCTTCACCTCCCACGGTCCAGGAAGGCGTCCTGCACTCCTCCCCAGCATGGGGACCTGACCCTGAGGGGCCAGAGGCCTCCAGCAAATCCTCTGTCTGTGCTGGCATCTCCAAAAGAAGGCAGCAGACCACACAGACTTAAGTTCTCCTCTCCCCGATGAAGAATGATCCCTTCAGGACAAACTTGAGGCTTGTTCTGGGAAATGCGTGAGGGATGGAGAGGATGGAGTAGAGAGAAGGGGAGGGAGAGAGGCTGCATTGTTGTCTTTCCACTCTTGGCTGCTCTTTGGGTAAATAATGGACTTCTGTCTCCAGGGCTGCTAATCAGTTCTAAATGCCCTCAAAGAAAGCAAACAGCAGCACAATAGGGAAGCCCAGAAATAAATCCATTTCATTATAAATTCATTTGGTTTTCATTCCATTTTTCTTGCTAGCAAAAAATTTAGGTTAAGCTAAGCACTTTCTTTTCCCGGTAATCTCTGCTGGCTGTCGGCTAATGCAACAGAAAGTTAAGCTTCTGACAGTATAATGGCTTTGTTATGAAAAAAATACAATTATATTATTTCCCAAGACAAATTCTACAGTATTAAACATCTCAGCAATGCAGCATTGTCCTTGAAGCTGTTGGTGAAGGAATTTTACATGGAGAGATAGAAGGACAAGAGCAGCTTTCACGGGAGATATATTTTACTGCATCAATCTCCATTGCTCAAAAATACAGAAGAGATTTTGTAGTGGGGACACAATCCATACACCAGATAACTGAGTTACGCAAGCTTTTGCGTCTACGCTCCTTCCAGTTGTGTCACCAGTGACTAGAAATTGTAACAATCTGAAGACTCCTCCATGGCACGCATCAAACTCTTATCAATATATCAGCGTCAGTTCACCTCCATACAGGTGTTTCTAATAAAGTCATTACCAATAGCCAAGACTACTAATCCAGGAGTAAGGAGAAAGAGTTTAGAGTACTAAATGGAGTGAATTCATAACAGATATCACAGGTATTTTGGTAATTCTCCACATCTGGCTAATGCCAGCAAAGCTCCTTGAAGTTCAGATGGTGACAGGAATACCCCCCAGCAGCAGAAGCCATGAACATCTGACTGAGAACCCCCACCCCAACACAAATACCACACAGAAAAGGAAAATCAAGGGAACCAGGTGGTTCTGGGGTGGGCACAGAGCACCAAGGCTCAGAGCCTGCACTTAGCCTGTGAAATTCAAGAGGGTCAGGCACTAGCAGGAAAATCACAGGCACCCAAGCTCAAATGCCTGGGCTGTCGAACCATGAGCAGGGCCACTGGTGTGGTCTACAAGTTCTCAGACACAGTTTAGGGGTCAGCACAAACCACCGGTAACCAAGTGGTAGTTCACATGCAGCCACCCTAATTAAGAGATAAGACAGTTTAACAGCGTAGACATGGTCCATTCTGTCTCATATAGCCTCACAGACAGCAAACAGCCCCATGCATGTTTTATTTCTTAATGCAGACACTGCCAAAGCCATAGCAGAATCTCATCCACAACCTGTGAGGAGTCAAGCACCATGATGCAAAATCTAGTAACGGCCAAGACAAAGGCATCGTTTTCCATGCACCTGGTATTTGCAAGACATCCTTGTGGCTGGAAAAAAACAAGACATGCCAAGCTGTGTATCTGAAACAACATCTCTGATCCACTCAAACTTTCCTTCAGTTTGCACTTCATGGCCTGATCTCCTCTGAAGGTCCTTGGAGGAACAAAGAGCAGTTGAGATGGCTGATTCACAGAAGTCAAGGTGTCACCCCATGTTAGGGTGGAATGGGTAGCAACCCAATGCTTAAAAGCAGCCTGACGCTTCCCCTTATGAAACTGTCTTTTCTGTTCGCAGGGAACTTTGCCAGCACTGAACTGCTCAGGTTGAAATTTTCCATGCCAGGTGTTTGCCTCAGGCTGACTTTTCCTTTTTAAAGTGTCAACAGAAAAATGTCAGTGGTTTCTGAGAACAAGATTAAGTAAGTCGCTTTGTCCATGCTCGAGGAATTGTTAAAGTTGTTGCGCTCAGAACACAGAACAGTCCTTAGCACCTCTGCAAGAGCCTGAATTTGGCGGGAGGGTCACCCTGGTGCCTCTTGCTTGTGGGGAGCTACCTACATCTCTCAAAGATGGTAGCAAGTGTGTGTGAGAGCGTGTGTTTGTGGAAATCACCAGTTTACATGCACTCAGTGACCTTTCTAGCAACTGATTACTTCTGAAACTTCAGTCCCTGCTAAAAACAGTCCTTCCCCTTACGGCTCACAGATCCCAATTACGTTGCCCAAACACTAGCTGAACACGATGGCCAAACAAGCTCTATTCTGGGATTGTAGGATTTCACAGGTGGCAGCTGCTTGGGGTAAAGCACAGAGTGATGAAATGAAAGGCAGGAGACTACATCTCCCGTGCAGGTCATCAGTTGTTACAGCCAGCAGGGCCAATGCCCGAAGAAAACAGTAATTTAGGACAAATAGGACAAGGGTGGAGAACTGAATCAGCAGATGCTTCACATAGAAGAGGCAGGCTCAGAACATGTCTGAGGCTAGAGAGAAGGCAGCAGGGCAGGTAGGACACAACCATCCTCTAGAACTAGAGCCTGATGCGGGACCTGGATCCTGTGGCAGCAGGTCCCAGTGTGTGTTTCAAGTTCCCTTATCAAGCCAGCCGAGTGATGGGATCCAGGTCACAGCCTGAATGAGTACCAGCACCAGTCTGAATGCGCAGGTACTACAAACCCTTTGCCTGTGAAGGTGGCTGAGCTGCTGCTGCTCCACTGATGAAACTGCTATCCCTCTCAGTCACTCAGTAAGCAAGCACTGTGGATCCAAGAGCCAAGCACACGGGCAGCTCACACCTCATCTCTGACCTTCAGCTGGTTTTCTTTATATTTTCTCGAAAGAGAAGCATAGCCCTGCGCTCTTAGCAGTATGGAGTCAAGGGTTGCTGCCCCATCTCTAGGCAGAGCATGAAGATCACCTGAGTGATGGTTTCATTTGCTTGTTCTTGTCTGCAGTGAGAGAGAGGTAGTAACAGCCTACCTTGCAGGTATTTGATGGCAGCTTAAGTAATTAACCAGCAAATGCTCTAATAGGCTGAGATAGATGATGCAGCCGATGGCAAAATATAATTACAAATGCTCTGTACCACAGAGGCAAACAGCATTGAGGAATGCCAAAGCAATTGCAGCCAGCGCTCAGCGCTACGGGTCCCAGATCTCTTCCTCCCCAAAAGCAGAACAGCACCCCGCTATGGTACTCACTCCTAGAAGGGCCAGGGTCCTTCTGGGCAGCCAGGTCTTGCCAATGCAAGTCACTGCCTCCAAGTGCCATTTGCCCTGATCTCACAAGCAGCAGCCACCCAAGCAGCACACATCTCCCAACAGAAATGAATTTTCCATGGCAGCTGGAGCTGCAGCTCAGCAGATTTATACCCTGGAGCTTGGGAACATGGGATGGGGGGCATCCAAGGCAAAACAAAGTTGGTGGAGCAAGATAAGTGACAAGTCAGTGGCTCACACAGAAGTAAATGGTACCTGCACAGCTGCCATTCCTCCCTGCGCAGTGAAGATGGTTGTGCCAGACTTTGGGAAATGTCCCAGAAACCTGAAAGTTTATAGTGGCAGTGGAAAACAAGATCTCTGCACAGACAACACATCTCCAATTACCAAAGCCAACTGAGCTGGCTTTGGGACAGGTTATTTCCATAGGGGTTTTTTTTGCCTGCTCATTTAATGATTCCATTTTTTGTGTGTATCTGTTTTCCCATATAACAGCAAGAAGCCAGACATAAGGAATTTTTGCTAGGCCTCCCTAATCAGAGGAAGAATCTGTGATGCAACTTGCAAACAGAACCCTACCAATTCTTTCAACCACTGGGGTTCCTATCTATCACTCCTCCTTGAACTGGAGGTGACCCCACTGATCACATGAGGTTGGCTTCCCAGCCTCTTGGGAACTGTGCTACAGAAGACTGATGTTCTCCCATTTACCTTTCAAATCCAACGCCTCCCTCTAACCTCCTTCCTTGAAGAGAAAAAAAGAATCATCAGAACCACTTTGGTTCTTCTGCCAGGGCAGAGTTTTCACCCAAACAGCCTGATGTTCACAGATGCTGGAAAGGCTTAGTGATACGGGAAAGGACACAAAAGCCTTCAGCATTGCTGGAAACCCAGCCCACAGCACCAGCCTAACGCTGCCTGAAAATATCCCCTCTGATCTGGGGCACTCTGCTCTGCAAAGAGAGGGCAGCAGCCACGCTCTCCCTTTGATAGCAACCACGTAGAGTTAATGTTTCTCTACAAATCTCCTTGTTTGTGGAACTGTATAGACACCACAGAGACATATGTGGCAGGCTGAAACTTGGTGTTTTACATGCTTTATGTCAAAATTAAATCAAAGATGGGGGAGCACACTGAGTTTGGACGTATTTTAAGTTAAACATGCATAAAATATTTGGCAAGTTTCCCTCGCTGAACACAGTATAAACAATTTTGGTATTCGACAGAGAAAATTTCCCATTTAATGAATGTGGCAAGTAACTGAAAAGAAGGTCACGCTATTTTTGCAGTTTCAGTTAAGCACAGGATAGCCCCAGATTCTGCTGCGCCATTAGCAAAGTCTGTGTGCGAAGTTAAGCAGCTCTTTTGCAGCCAAGGCTGCACTGGGGAGGTGAGAGGAGATACTCCTGTGGGACGGCAGGTTCTCCTGCAGCACCCAGTGAAGACAAGCAGATTTTTGCCATTACTTTCAGAAGGGGAAAAAAAAAAAATGAACTCCGACAGACATAAAACTGAAGCAGACTAAGGGTTTCAGAAGGCAGCCTCTGGCAAATCCAGCCACAGCAGTTTAAGACATTAGCTTGCACAGCTGTCTGCCAGCCTTGGCTGTCCACCTTGTCGGCCAGCCAGAATTTATTGCTCTTCTAATAAAGTCAGCAGAAAGAAATACATGCTTGTGCCTCAGCCACTACAGTTCGCAGCCCAGTGTATTAGACTGAACTGCTGACGATCACTGGTTTTCAGTAAGATTGCAGACTCACAGCTGTATATCCAAGGAGGGGAAGCGCAGACAAGAACAGAACAAAATGTCTCCCTCGCTGTGAAAGGCTCAGAAGAGACTTGAAAAGAAATGGGCAAATAAAGGGGCTACAGAACTAATGAAAGATGTTTATTCTACAGAAATTGCCACAGTCTCTCTTCTGCATCCTTTGCTGTTGGCAAGACTGGTTTGCCTATCTGCTGCTCACCCCAGGGGGAAGGGGACTGTAGGGGCAGCAGATAAAGCCAGGTCTGCAGGACTTAACCACCACTGTGGGGCCCAGAGCCCGCTTAAGAGTAGGAGCATCCTCCATTGCCTCCAGCTAGAACCAGGTATAAGGAAGCCAAGAGCTCTCCTGACCCTGAGGCCTGCACTTCTGACACCACTCTCCCATCTCCAGGGCTCGGCTCCAGGAACAACATCACCTGAATGTGTAAGCAGTCTATTTTTGCCATTCCCAATGTAACCAGACCCTCTTCTCCTATACAGAGGAGAGATTTCACTGGTAAAATGGTTTGCGTCAAAAGAAATTAAGATATGCAACTCAGAAAGGACAATAGGTTTTCTTTTTCAACAAAGATTTAAGAAAACCCAGGAAATTCACATACCCAAAGCATTTATTAAAACGTGTTCCTAGAGCTGGCTTTGACTCAAGCACACCAGGAAACCAGTGGTAGTCTTTTGAATACTGAGAACAAATTGCTTAAGTACATATCATTGTGTATGTGTAGACATTATTCTCACGTACTGGATGTCATGCTTGCCAGGCTGAACAAAACTATACTAGATGCTACCTGTACAAATGTGCAGGCTGTAGGAAATAAATATAACATGATCTGTTTCACCCCACATGATTTTAGAAGTAATGTGATATTATAACAATGTACTGAGCCACAATAAATAGATGCAGGGTGCTGCAGGCCACTTTGAGGTTTTGCAGTTATTGAAAGCCTAACATTGTGCAATGTAAGGTTTGGTAACACAACAGTGCACTTCAGTTTCTGAGTAAAACCTCTCCGTTTGTTTTTCAAAGAAAACAAACCTTAATTTTCAGCTCCCCAATAATTTGGGTTAGCTCAGTTCAAACTAAATGTAAAGAACCCAAAACCCAAAAAAAGCCAAACAACCAAAAAAGCCTCCCACTTCGCAAAGAAGCCCCAAAAGCTCCTTGCTGCAGGTCTAACAGCCCTCCTAGGATAAAACTTGCAAAGCTTGCCCCACTCTTTCCCTGCCAAATGCACAGACCCTGTGAGGATGTAGAGACTTCAGGTCAGATGCACACATGAGATACCAGCTCTAGAAAGTCATCCTGCCGAGCTGAAGGAACAGCATGTGTGTGCTCCTTTAGCCTACGGCAAAAGCAAGATAAGGTAAACAATCCTAGCCTGCAATGAAAGATTTACTGGAATCACAACATCTTACATCTTTATCACAGCCTATGCAAAGCCAGCCTCTGGCTGTATGTCCCTCCTTGCATAAGTGCACTAGAACAGACCTCAGCCGTTTCAGTGTGCTAACTCAGAAGAAAACAGCTCTGACCAAAGACAGTAAGTATCTTACAGTGAACATGACTGGCTATCACGTCTCTGCTGAATTTTAAGAGGTTTTCACTCATTGGGACTTGATGCTGATTCTCACTTGCTGTATGAACCACAAAATCCTTACCCATGCAAGTATGACTTGCTTTTGCACTTGGTACGCTTCGACTCTGTGAAGCCTGTACGTAAACACAGCCGAGTACCAGCACAGTCCCAGCAGTGATCATTTCTATGAGAAGCCTTTAACATTACAGTCAGCAGCATAAAGTCCAGGGTGCAGCATCAGATGAAAATCAAGTATCTACAAGGGACACTGCTCGTGTCCCTTGTAAGCAATTCAAGACACTCTCTGTGACCAGTCCAGTCATCACTGCTGCGTGATGGTCATGAAAGCACTTCAGCTGCCCAAGTTTAATCCTTCAAGTCCTTTCTTATAGCAAAACACAATTGCCTTTTGTAAGCCTCATATCCTCCAAAACACCAGGATGTCAGCAGAGCCCTGCCACAGGAACCCTGTTCCTTCAGTCACACCAATGTCCCATTAAATCCTGTTGTTTCTTCCCCTTCTTGTATGTCATCAAACACACTAAGCAACAGTCCGTAAGATACATGCTTTACTTCTGCATGCTCCGCGCATGGACCTACTGTTTTTTCATCTTACCTGAGCTTTGTTATCTTCATCTGAGCCAAGACACTGTAATTTCTCCCCTCCCCCCTTCCCTGTCGGAAACCTTGCAACTGCAGAGAGATCAGACTACACTAATACTGGGACAGCAGCCAGCAGTACGTTGTGTGCCTGGCTTTTAACAGCTAAATCCTATCAAAAATAACGATGCAAATACAGGCACTCCTCCCCAAGACACCCTAATGCTTTCAACAACCTCTTAGGGATGCATAATGCTGCTGGATGGGACAGAGGCAGAAAGGAACAAATTTGGGACTCTTGGTACTTACTGTTTGACACCTGCTGGCTAAGCGAACAGCCCTAGGTCTGAAAGTAGAGACAGCCGTACACCCGATCTTCCGCTGCTGTATCAGATAGCTGCTTCCTGAGGACAGGCATGAACTGTGCCACGTTATCACCTAAACACAGTCATGAGGTGGAAGGCTCTCCTTTAGGAATCTCGGGAACCAGGGGTCCTAGCAAAGCATTCACCTCAAAGTACTTGGTCCCAGACCCATACCACCATTCAAGAGATGAACTCCACTCTTCTCCATAAACCTTAAGATATATTATCTGTCTTCAACGCCCTGGATTTCAGCGGCTTATCCAGTACCACATAGGAAGCCTGTGTGAAGCAAAACCAGGCCTTACAAGTCCTGCCAGGTAAGCACATCTCCACCCCTCCGCCAACAACCGCAGTGGGTCCATGACACTACCCTGCTCACACGAGTCCGAGCAAGGACACAAAGCCTCCCTCAGGCAGAATTAAGCTGATGGATGCAGAAACATCCATCCCTCAGCCATGGCTCCCTGTAACCTGAAGTACATCACCTTGTGCTCTCTGGGGTGCGTCTCTGCAATAAATGAACGCTTGATGACTCCCCCGTCCCAGCAAGGGAAGCACCCTGTGGGCGGACAGCCCCTGGGGGAGGTGGAAATGGCCTCCCCTGCCACTGAGGGCTGCTGGAGGCTGTGAAGGAGAGGCCTCGCCAGGCCCTGCTGCAGCCCCAGCCAAGGGCTCTGGCAGCCTCCCGCTGCGCTGACCGCAGGGAAGCACGGCAGGGACGGGCGAGCAATCCCTGGGCTGCATCCAGCGCAAGCTGCGGCACGGCTCCAGGCCACGCCGGCCGCACTCCTCGCCTCCCCTGCCGGAACCCAGCACCCGCTGGCCAGGCCCTGTCCTTGGAGCTGCCAAAGCTGCTGAAATCTCCCCAAGACCCTTCCCCCCTGGAGCCACTGCATTCCCACCGAGAGTGTGGGAGCTGGACGAGAAACCGGCCTAGCCATGCTCCTGGCGACGCACGGTGACTCCTGCAGGTTTCGTGCAAGGGAACGATAGGGACAAGCCACAGCTTCTCTGAGAAAGTGTTCACGCTCTCCTGCATCCAAAAAAACAAGCAGCCAGCAAAGGTGCCTCTCTCCCAGGGGCTGTGGTCAGCAGCAGGGGACAGGACAGGGCAGAGAGGGAGGCATCTCCTTTCCCCTCCCCATGCTCTGCTTTCCCACGTTTCCTCTCACGCCTGCGCAAAGACAAAAAATGAAAAGCTATGTAACCCCTCCTCCCCACCCCCTCAACTGGGGGTTTTTGGGGCAAGAGTTCAGTTTTCAGCTGCGCAGGGGCAGAGGAGGAGGAAGAGGGAGCACACAGGGAAAGCGGCAGGGGAGGTGCTCACCTCTCTCCATGGCAGCTCATGGGCAGAGCAGCTCGCACCCGCTGCAAAATCGCTCCTTTGGACGTCGGCTGCAAGGAAGTTTGGCTCCAAGTTTAAAAAAAAATTTACCCGATTTTTTAAAAAAAAAAAAAAAAAAAAAGGTTTTGAGCTCGTGGCAGAACACAGGGTGAAAACATCGCCTCAGGAACCACCTCCTCTTACCTCCCGTCAGTGACCAAAGAAAAAAGGACTTCCAACTAGCTTGCCCACAGAAAAAGTGCACGAGCTTTCTTTATTTGAATGCCTCTGCTACCCAATTAAGGCTGCCTTGCAGGAAAATGCCTTGAAGCTATGAAAGCACAAACCTTCAGCCTAAGCCACTCCATCTTCCTGAGGCGTGAACTGGAAGGGACTCGAGAACAAGAAATGCAAAGAGCTTTCTACTTTCTCCGAGAGGAGGAAAAACCCCCAGACATCCATACTTAAAGACAAAGTTGGAAATGGAAAGAGAAACAAAAAAGGGGTATTTTAATAACCCCTGAATCTTCATTATGCATTTTTAGTACAGAAGGTCCAAGTCAAGATCCAAGCCCAGGCTGCAACAAGCTCTGTACAAACACATCTCAGAAGAGAGTCCATGCCCCTGGGACAGCAAGCAAGCAAGATTTGCTCTTGGAGAAAAATCCCGTATTGTTATTTGGTTAGAAACGGATCGTTGGAGAAGGGTGGAGTGAACAGCAAGAGAGCTGGCTCTGCCTCCACCTCTCTTACTGAATCCAGTGAGGGACAGACTCAGGGGTGGTGGCTTGAGTCGTCTAAAGGAGGAGGCAGCCTGCGTGCTCTTCGTGCCCCCCTCAGTCCCAGGACTGATGCCTGTGTGTTAAACAAACCAAGTCACACCTAGAAACAGACCCAGCCTCTGACATCAGAGAGAGCTCTCCCTCCTGACAAAGCCTAGGTCATGCACCAGTCTCTGCCATGAGAAAAGGAATACAAACCAGCGCAACAGTGGTACATGCTGATGCTGGCACGGGACTTTGCAGTGCACAGAGACACACTCACCCACGTCAGCAACGCAGCCTTGAACAGCTCTCGGGCCCCAGCTCTGCAAACCGCCACTGCTTGGTTTCCATACTTTTAAGTGTAGGCATGCAAGAGATCATGTATTTCCTTGCTACCATGCCTGAGGCGTTAGCAGACTATTTTAGCTGCTCTCCCCGCCCTGGGAGCCTGTGCACTCAAACTGGCCCACAAGCCCATCAGCCAACCAGTCTGATGTAAAGGGCCCAGCAACAGAAAAGACGCCATGCTCCGGGCACTGGTTGGGGAGCGTAAGAGCTCTAGCAGGGCTCAGCTGATGCTGCCTGCCAGAGGAGAGGCTCGAGCTGGCCACAAGTGCTGCGATACGGCCCTCTGCCTGCTACAGGGCATGAACTGCGCCGAGCATGCACCCCCCCAGCCCCCAGCCCAGTCAAATCTCACCTGTAGGGTCAAGAGGGTTGAGAAGCCGCTAAGTATTGAGTGTGTATTATAGGAAGCTCAAAACCAAGGCTTTAGCTGGTAACAACAGCAGCACATTTCTGCACTGGGGAAGACTCCTGTTACGAAAACGGCGCCAGCTACGCTTCCTGGTGGCATCTGCATTAACATATATGGCCTCCCTAATATTAAATTAGGGCTCGTTTTGTCTTGTTTCTTTTCACAACTTATATTGCCCAAGGCTGTACGGATTCTCAGTAACAGCACATGGACATGCCCTGTCATCACGTGGCGAGGGAGCGCTACCAGACTGGGAGAGGGGATGCAATGGGTGGAGACCCAGTGCTGAGCAAGAGATGAGGAGACATACCTCACACCAGGGGATGGCTTGAGTTTAGTTTAACATTGGCCTGTTTAGTTTGCCAAAGACAAGACTGGGAGCCGTCCCTGTCGCAGACCGCAGTGAACAGAGGTGCGGTACTAAAGGCCTCTTCTGTTTAGCGGATTAAACATACAATTCGGCATTTGGAGATCAAAACCAGACAAATGCAAGCCAGAAATGAGGTGTAACAGCATGTGGGTAATTAACCACTGCAGCAACATACCAAACGCAGTGGTATTTTCCATTTGTGGTAATTACTTAATCAAGACTAGATGTTTAAGACACGCTTTAGAGTCCAGAGCAAATGGAATAAAAAAAGCTGGATATATGGGCTGTATTATGCAAGAGGGCAGATGTAAAGCACAATAGCTCTTTCTGGCCCCACCACCTACTAATCTATGAGGAAAATTGCCCCTTTCAGTGTCAGCACATTTGGTAGACAGCCATATTTCTAGTGACAAGACACGCTGATGTTTACATGAAATAGTAAGAGTAATACATTGTGTTTCACCCACACCTCTAATCTGAAATTCTCCGAGCTCTTTACCGTCACTATGTCAGTAAGCCTGACATCTCACCAGCTGATAAATTGGCACTATCATCTCCCTTTCATCCAGCCTGAACTTTTTCAGACTAGCTAATCTTCTGCTTAGCAGTTACATGGGAAACAGTACGCTCAGACTACCTGTCATCTTGGGCACCTACTTTTAGGCCTGCTGGTGAGAAAACATTCATGCAGGTGCCTTGCAGAAGGTCTCAGGGTAGGAAGCAGCTCAGCACATGGAACTGCCCAGCAGTTCCACATGCTCATCCCCAGTACACACTTTACAGCACTCAAAAACTCTGTATAACCTCACCAGAAAGATTCTGGTAACAATGTACTTTTTAAGACCAGAAGTCAGCAGTTAAAATGTTTTTTGGTTTTTTTTTTTAATAAGAGAGAATGCTTCCTAGTAGTTTTAACAAACATCTTCATAGATGACAGACAGAAAAAAAAAAATAAAAATAGTAATTTCCATTAGTTACCATGACAACCAATGGAAATCGCTAACCCATCTTCTCTCCGTTGTCAACCTTTGGCAGACCTGTCAGGGAAAGCAAGCAACCATGCCCCATGTAAGATTCTCTACTCAACTAGAACATATAGCACACAAGGAAATCTACATTGCCGTAATATCAAGTGCTCCCCTTACAGCACATCTCCAGTTTGTCTCTTCTGAGATACAAACAGCCGGAGAGATGCTTGCTGCTCCCCTGAGAGAGCAGACACCCTCCAGAAATGCAATCCCCACTGCGAGACACCCCACCTCTCCCACCTTATGCCCTTCCTCTCTCTCTCTGGCTCCATAAAAACATTCAACTCTCTCTTCCTTCCCACCCCACATCTTAAACATGGCCCGTACAACCCCTTTCTGCACATCTTTGCTGCCTGGCAAGAAACTGCTGTATCACACAGCAATTCTGGTCCCCATTTTATCTCCATTTTCCTTACTATTGTTACCACTGTTGATAAGGATAATGACCCTCTGCAATGCCTGCTGCACCTTCTACATGAGGGCTTTTAAACTTTTCTTAACAGGAGTGCATTCAGCTTCATAAAGCCTTCTGAGAGGCACAGCACCATTGTCCTTATTTTACAGATGTGAACACCGCAGCTTAGAGGAATTAGGTGCCTTGCCCAAAGCCTGCACACAAATCATGGCAGGATGCTAACAGTGAGAACAAATAGGTCTGGAGAGAAGAGCCTGTTTGCATTTTCTCAATGCCTACAGGCTCTGAAGTCATTTAAACCACATATGCTCTGAGTCCCTTTCGTCCCTCCACTGCGCCAAAACCCCACAGCAAATAAATATAAAGCTGAAAAAAAACCCAACCCCAAACCCAACAGTTGTCTCTGTTTAATGCTGGTTTACTGTTGACCTTGCATCTGCAGCCAGGACGGCCTAACTCACCCCAGCGTCTGGACGTGTGCTGCTGCACCGCAGAAGAGCTTGGCAGTGATTTGTGAGGAGGTATTAACGCCCAGCTGTTCTCCCATCTCTTTCGGTTTTCATGTGCACAAAGTTAAGAGTGGCCGAGCCACCCGTGACACCATACAGTTTCAGGCTATTCTTATACCACAGTGATATTCAACACTGACCCACTAGGATCTGAAATCCCCAAATAATCTGCATCGATTGCAAATTTTGCGGTGCTCCTTTCCGCTCCCTCATCCCAGGTCTGGGTTGCAGGAGTTACTGGCAAGTTACTCTGTAATAGGGGCTGAATAAGGTGACTCTGTGTGCGTGCCTGTACGTGCACACGAGGGGTAACAAGCCACATTCTGTGCCCCATGATTAAGCACGCTTTGGCTCAGTTTCCTCCACGACACCCCCCTGGGGGACTGCACACAGCTTTGAGCACCAAGGAGGGAAGGACAAACCATGAAGTGTGAAGCCAAGCAACAAGCAGCTGTTCTGCAAGCTGCTTCCCACAGATTCCTGTCTGGAGGCTGATTGCATTTGGTGTCTACGAAGGTATGAACTATGATCAAAGGGGAATACTCATAAAATGCTTCTCTGGTCTGTAGTAAAAGCTGATCTCATGCTGGAGTTTTTCCCCTCAGTGTCCTGGTTTCGGCTGGGATAGAGTTACTTTTCTTCCTAGTAGCTGGTATAGGGCTGTGGTTTGGATTTAGAATGAGAAGAACGTTAGTAACTCATTGATGTTTTAGTTATTGCTGAGCAGTGCTTACACAGAGTGAGGGCCTTTTCTGCCTCTCACACTATGCCACCAGCGAGAAGGCTGGGGGTACACAAAAAGCTGGGAGGGGTCACGACTGGGACAGCTGATCCCAGCTGACCAAAGGGATATCCCACACCACAGGACGTCATGCTCAGCTTATAAAGCTGGGGAAAGAAGATGGAAGGGGGGCACGTTCAGAGTGATGGCGTTTGTCTTCCCAAGTCACCGTTACATGGGATGGAGCCCTGCTTTCCCGGAGATTGCTGAACACCTGCCTGCCCATGGGAAGTAGTGAATGAATTCCTTGTGTTGCTTTGCTTACATGCACAGCTTTTGCTTTACTTACTAAACTGTCTTTATCTCAACCCACACGTTTTCTCACTTTCACTCTTCTGATTCTCTCCCCTATCCCACCGGGGTGTGGGGGGGAGCGGCGAGCGGCTGGGTGAGGCTGAGTTGCCAGCCGAGGTTAAATCACAACACTCAGGTAGGGCAGCAACTACTGTACCATGGTGCTTATTTTTTACAAAACTTAGAGGAAAACAGTATCTCATAGGAAATTAATATACTTGGCTAAACATAGCTGAAACTGGATGTTGGGTTTAGAAGTTATTTGAGAAGGTTCAAAGGTACCAACAAACAGAGAATAAGATCACGTAAAGCAGGTTTTTTAGGCAGCCAGGGAAAAACCTTCTGCTTTGGCAGGAGGAAGGGGGCTACGAGGAGATCAAAAGAGTTGGGTTAAACATGTTGTTGAGGGGCCCCATAAGCTGGCTACATGTACTGCATGGGGGAAGCACTGATTATCACTGAACACGGGGGCGTAATTAGGACCGTTCCGACAGAATAAAAAGATTAATGGTCTACTTGTTCATAGAAGAGGACCATGAAGATAAACTTACTGACTTTGAGATACTCCAGAGCATGGTATCATTTTTCACAGAACAGGAAGGGGGCATCACTTATCACGGATGTGTAAAACCGGATTTAACAAGACACTAATGGCTAAGGTTTGTACAAGCGGTTTGTACTAATCCCAGGGCACGCAGCGATACCTTGCAGAAGAAACAGTCTTGTTTTTCTAAAGGGGGATGCTTTGAATCATCTCGAAAAGCTTTATCACGCTTCTCACTAGCCTCTCTGAAAAGCCTGGTGAAACACATGGGCCACAAGGAATCATCCTGCAAGCGTGGGCATGTCTTCCCGCACACGCTTCTCAGGTGAACAAAGGCCTGAGGATGTGCCTCTCACCCTCCTGAAAGTGCCCCCTTTGGGGAGCCAGGGTCACACCGCCCCATCCATAGCTTGGCAGGTGATGTGACTGAGGGGGCACTGCGAGCAGCCACCAATGTGTGCCACTGGCCACACCGCAGCCCGGACCCCGCAGCGGGTTAAAGATGGGAATGCTCTCTGCCAGGGACAGCACAGGTCGCCTGCCCAGCCCTGGTCATGGGGAGGGCAATGCGCCGCTTGCTGAGCAAAGCTCAGTGCTTAAGCAAGCCCAGATGCCGAGGCTTGCTTGTCATCTGCACACTGGGTACGAATCAGGCAGTTAAAGTAAAAACAAAACAAAAAAATTAAAAAGTACTCCCTCCTTACCCTTATGCATCATCCTCTACCAACAGGTCTGGAACCCAGTCCTGCGGACATGAGCAGTGGAGGTCCATGAGAAATGGAGCCTCTGCTGCAATCTGACTTCATTGCCGTCTGCCCACAGGGCACCTGGAGAAGGGGAGTGCTGCCGGAAGAATATTAGGTGCATACTACTTGTGTGGCATTCATCGTCTAGGGGCTGGAATACCCCAGAGCTTGCATCACGCGGAGCAAACACGCTGTCCTCAGATGGGAATACCGCAGCTTTTCTGCCAAGTTGAAGGCAACGCCTTCAACGTGAATGCTTGGTCCCCTGCCACCTTAATCCTCCAGAACCCTGGGTTTGAATGCATGAGCTGCAGACCAGAGCTGGGTCACAACCTTTTCGGTTATCCCTGAGGAATTTTACTCACCCAGACAATGGAACGATCCAGACATAGCAAAAATTCCCTGAGGAAATCTCTTCCTCCTACATATAGGAAATGAGACAACAATTCCAATCCCTCATACTTAAGCTTCCTCAAACATAAACATGAAAAAGTGGCCAAAACGCAGGAGTGAAAGAAAGTCCCAGAGCAGCAAGGAGTACATATGCAAAGAGTTACGTCATGTAGAAGGAAAGCTCTTGGCTTCGGGCTAGAATTACCAGCACTTAAATGGCAGGGGCCGCTCTAGCATGGAGGGGAGGGACCCCAGACACCATCCTCCAGGTCGATTCATCGTCAGGAAAAACTCCACCATCAAAACGAGCCCCAGACAGTGCAGTGCTGGAGGCCAGCCTGGCACCTCACCAGTGCCTGCCAAACGCTCCCCCTTCCGTCCGTCCCGGCGGATAGACAGAAACTCCTTGTTCTGCCCCACTGACGCTCAAGCCCTGAAATGCCTCACCCTGGCAGCGGGGTGATGAGGAAAGAGCAGCCAAGGGCAGCGCTTCTGATGGCAGGAGGCATACCCAGGGGCCCATGGGCTCCTGCGTTAAGACAAGGTTCACCAGTACACCTCTCCAACAGAGGCCTGTACCTTTGTCAGCCCATCCCTGTCACCCCACTCTTGCTTCCCTTTTATCCAGGATTTATAACACCCTCTTCTCTCCCCTGGCTTGGGAGGCTTGAGAAGACTATTTCAGGCTCGAGTCTTACTCCTGCCACAGCTACCTCTGCAGAAAGTCCTTCTGCTACCTCCCTAGGTCTCCTCACAGATAAAGAAACAAAGAAGTTGTTTCTGGCTAGAGAGGTAATAGTTGAAGCTATCACTATTTCTTGAAAACTTTCGTTGTGGGGAAAAGCTGATTGAGCATGGAAAGCTCCACCAGCATCCATATTCCCAGAGCCTCTTGATCCTGTATTGGGACTGAGCTAGTAGCAGAGATGGGATCAGGAGGAACATGTACTGGCTAGGGACAACCAGCAGTGGGTGACAAATAGCCGTCCAACTGGTCCTTCTGCTCTTCCAAGCCCAGTGCTATCCTGGTTTGGAGCGCAAGGTGTGCAAATCCTCTCCTCCTACCGCTGAAACCCAGCTGCTCTGACTTGGTGTTTTATCTGTTTCTCTCTATTGTTCCCTCAAGCTGGTTTGCTGCTCTTTGCATTTCAAGGCCCTCTACAGAGATATGATAAAGAGGAAAAAAAACCCCTACCCCTAAATTCATATGCTTATGGCTTTAGTGCTGTGTAACAGAGCTGCAAAATGCAATGAGAGAAGAATAAAGGAGAAGGAACCCCAAGAAAAGCTGGTTACTATGGGGTCCGTTACATAGCGTTACAGTATCTCAAGAAAGTGGCAACAGTTGACAGGGTACAGTCAAGGGAAAAACTGTACAGGGACCCATCCTTGCAATGCCCACATGGAGACGAATGAGATGGGTTCTAACAAGTCTTTCCTCTCGACCTCCTGGTTTTCCTGGTGCATTGGGTATTTTCCTCAGAAGCACAGGAGAACCGGCACCCTCTCCCCAGTGAGACAAAAAACAGATTCCAGTCTTCAAGCAGTGTTTAGTTTCTTCTGCCAAAATATTAGCTTAGCTGTCAAACAGTGGAAATGTGGGATCCTCCTACAGCTCAGCTAATTGAGATACCAAATCCCGCCCCCCATCATCCACCCTAAACCCCTTGTTTTTTCCAAACGTATTGGTCCAAGAGGAGCCTCCAAACCGTTTCCAGGATATGGACACCTTGATGGGCTCCAAACAAGGTGCAGATGTCTGAAGAAATTGCACATATGCAGGTTGGAGCGCGAGCTTGCTTTTCTTCATCATCTCTCACAGGCAGCCCACATCTAATCCACTGCCCCAAGCAAACACAGGCCCAACGTCAAAACAGAGAGGTACAGTGTAGCAAATGAGAGAGCTAAAGCATAGAGCAGGTAGTAAGATTTCATAGGAATTTATATGAACTTCACTTCTGGATAGCTGGTTTGCACGGCAGAGAAGGGACACAGTCACTCATCACTGCTGGCTGGTGTCTTCAGCCCAGATCAGAACTGGAGCACTCTTGAGAGCAAGCAGTATGAAAATGCCATGCAGTCACTGCTCGTGCTACGGTTATCCGTGCTTTAATATAGCACTGAAGCCTCCAGGCCTGTTTATCTGCCATTTGTTTATTTACTGCTGCAATGCCTAGGAATTGTAGTCAGAGCCCCATAGTGCAAGAAAAAATGAGCCCCTGCTCTGAACAGCTCACATCTAACTTAGTATGCCAGCTGTGGCAAAATCTACAACCTCCAGGCCAGTCGAGAAGTACACATCCTCATGTTTGCCACCCAGACACAGGTCTGGAAGGAGGTACGCTTCACAGTGAACAGCAGCCTCCTCTTTTCTTTCGCCAAGCTGAGAGACAATATCGCAAGGGATAAAACTCTCTGAAGAAATGCTGGTTATTCACAGATTAGCCTCAACGTTGTAGGACAGCAGAAACTGACACACCACCCCACCCCCTGAAGACAGACGCAACCCAGCTAAATAAGGCATTTCTGGGAAACAATCTCATCTAGCTCACAGGATATGCGACAAAAACACAGTCCAGTTAATGGGAGTCTCATGAGCCCAGAAAGACACATCTGGCTGAGATCTGTGACAAACTCTCTTCTGTACAAAGAGAAACATTCCCCAGCTCATGTAACACCACACAAGAAAGATCAAAGGTGCCCCGGTGCCTCCTGATGGGTAAGCAGCTGTACCAATAACAGCAGCTGGAAAATGCAACAGGAGACTCTCAGCCAGTCCTTTCCTCCTGTGCTGGGAGGGGAGCTGCCTCCCAGGCCGACCCCAGCAGCAGCCCCCCTGTTAATTACCGGCAAGGAATTTGCACTCTGGCAGACAAAGTCATTCCCTCAGCTACGGGGCATTTGCACAAAGCAGCTGGGATCTGACAGCAGCTCTGTTGGAGAAGCAACATCAGGGTGCCACGCGCACCTATGCGCTACATGACATCTCTTCTGCTTCAGAGCTTGGGCCACGCACGCTGCTGCTGCTCAGAGCTTATGGTCCCTTCAAAACAGCTGGGGAGGTTGTTTAAACACTTGTAGATGGGGCATTTGGCCTGTGACTTCAGCACAGCATGAGGTGCCTCAGACAGAACCGCCTGGTTCATCTCCCAGACTCTGATGCCTGGTATCATCCGCAGCATAGCAGCTGCCCAACAGCACAGCACGCACCTTAAAAACCAGGCTTTGCACAGATGAGCCTTTGCTACGTGCCCAGGATAGAATCACTTCTTCCCTGGCTCCTCATTTAAAATATGCTTATCACCTTGAGGCGTGACTCCAGCAATGCCTGGCCTGGCACTCAAGGGCAGGATTTCAAGGAGGAAGATGCCTATCACTCCAAAACCAGAGGAGAAAAATGGATGCAATTTTTCCTTCTACTGAAGGCTGAAGATGTGCCTGCTAGACTAGACCTGGGAAGTTAGTTTTATTACATTAATGGGTTACATGTGACTGCTGGGTTTTATTGCACAAAGCCAGTGCATATTAAAACCAGCCCAACTTACCCAGATGATTAGCACCACGGTGTCTTTTCTTTCCACTGCCACAGACAAGATATCAGCCAGAGGAGGACTGAACCACCTACAAAGTATCACTAAATTTCAAAGGCAAATGGATCCTTCTTAAAATGATGGCTTCAGGGCCAAATACAGCTATGCAATTACATCGGGATCTCAACTTTAACTTATTCAGTTTAATTTATTAAGACAGCAGTTTTTAGACTTCACCATTGCAAAAACATGGAAAAAGCTGAACCAAAGCAAGCTGACGATGCTGGCCACACTCTGTGAACAGTCCAATGGGAGGAAGTCCACCAGGCTTTACAAAAGACTGGCCGAACTCCCGGCTCCATCTCCCTCAGGGCACAGGAGCACTCTGCTGGCAAAAGGGGCACAGGACTTGGAAGGGGTTTGAGTGTTGCCCTCCCTCTGTACAAAAGCAGTCAAGTCAGATGAGAGGAAGTGCTCAGGTGAATTAAGCAACAGAACTTAGCCGAAACCTTTGTCTTTTCTCTCCCCCCCATAACATCACTTTTCACATGGAAAAATTACACTGAGGGAAAAGGAGGTGGCATGAAAAAAATTAATCCTGGGGTTACAACAGACGAAGACACTGCAAACACTGTGCTATTAGAAAAGGTTATAAATCTGCCTCCAGATGCTTGTCATCGCTGTGTTGTTCGGGGGTTATAGCCTCCTCAGATCCGTCAGTAGATCTCCTCGCAAGGGGAGAGCCTTTAGCCCTCCTCCGTTAGCCCTTTTTAGCCAGAATGAGACAAGTCAGATTAAACTGTTTACATAAAACTCTTTACAAAAGCTGGCTCATTTGGCCAGAAATGGGTTAAAGATAGCTCAGGAGAACAGCTACAGGTCCCAAAGATTAATCTGAACAGCCAGAAAACTGGCAAGGAACAGAGGGCAGGCCAGGGCAGTGACCCCTCCTCTTGGCAAGGCTGGATTTGGAAAAGGACTTCTGTCCATAGCCCCCACCAATCTACTCAAGCTGGCATAAGCCTCTTTGCTAACTTCTAAAATTCATGGTGAAAATAACTTTCTTGACGATTCTGAACCAGGTTTAAGCCAAAATGGAAAAAGAAAAACCCTCACTCTTATTTTGAAGTAAGTATCCTGGTGGGACACATAACGATGCTAGTATAATTACAGCGGTACCACCAGTGGAAGTGCTCCCACACACCACCCTTCAGACCTCACGGACACACTCAAACAGCGACTGGACTCCTCTCCAGTGTTAAGCAGGTAACTTACTCCAGCAGGATATGAACAGCCAATTAACTTTGAATACATTCATCAGCCTTTTCGAGCCTCTCCCTTTTCCTCTATCGTGATGGATGCTTCCCAAAAAAAAAAGAATCACTCCATCTGCTTCAGAAAGCCCCAGCCGAGAACATTAGCAACTTCACCTCCGTAGCGTCCCTGTTAATACTAGCGGACGGCTGCCTCATTGAGACCCTGATTCGGGAAGAAAGAGATAAAAAGGGCTGTCTGAAGCTGGTGGCTGGCTTCCATCCGAGGAGCACAGTTCACCGTCTATTGCTCTTGTGACTATTACTGAACCGGGCCAAGAAAAGCTCCCAAGTTTTGGCACGTCTCAGATTTTCCAGTCTGCACAAAATCATGCCAGGAACATTTACTGAAGCAATTTCTTTCTTGCTTTAAAGACTCTAATTATGCACCTAACAATGTTGTAGAAATGAGTGTCGTACAAAAACCTCAGTACAGTTCAGATGTAGTTTTGCTGACAAAAGGATTAGAAGCTTAAGGCTCGGTGTTAATATTGTGAACATACAGAAAGGCACAAGGTGCCAACTGCAGCAGAAACAGAAGAAATAGGGAGGTTATTGCTTCCAAAATCTGGAAGAGGGAAAACCACACAGGAAAACGCCATACTAATCTTACTAAATGCCAGCGATGCAGGAAAGCAGTAATAAGAAACGTTTAGAAGGGGGGGCAACCCTCAAAGCCGTCTCCAAAATGCAAGCAGCTCACCTGTAAGCACAGCCCGCTACCTAGAAAACAAGAAAGTCTAGATAACCCAGAGGGTGGGATACTACCTGTGAGTGAACTGATGTTCACCACTCAGCAGCTACCAGCAACAAGGAATCAAACTGAACCCCAAAACAAAAGTTGTCTGAGGTGCCAGTTTTCCCTGAAACTGGACCCAAACCTCACTTATCACTCTCAAGTTTTGCTGAACTTAGACTGGAGTTGAACCAAGACATTCACTGGTTTGACACCTGGACCACTACCTCTGAAAACAGTCAAATCATTCATTTATCCACTCAAGCACGAACTGGCCTTTAAAACCAAGTTTTGAACATGATGGCTCTACATTTTTCTTACTTTCAGTTTGCAGATGAGGCGCAGAGACATGACGCTACTCACACTTGGGAAGCCATCCAGGTACTCCAAATCAGAGTACATTAGGCAAACCCCAGGATTTAGCACTTTGACCGCCTCAACGTAATGTTAACAGCACCAGTGAAATCAGAAATCAAGGGCCAAACACATCTTGGCTATGTTTCTCCTGGTTACTGACTCCAAGAGGCTTTGTTCAGACCACTGCCATCATTATTTAGCTGCTATTATCATTCAACTTATGGATTCACTGCTGTGCACTTCCTTCCTACAGAGGTTTTGCTGTACATTGACCAGAACTGGGTAAGGTTTATTTAGGGTTCCCAAGAAAATGAATAAAACCAATCTGGCTTTTCCAGGACAGCGTTGGAGAGGATGCGTGGAAATGCTGACTATGTAAGTATGTCACGCCTTGGGAAGAAAGTGTATTGCAATATTATCATCTACTGGCAGATGTGAAACGCTAGCCCATACTACAGCTCCCCTTGGCTTTCACGATAGCTGCAACTACAGCTATCGCTCGACAGTGTCGGCTTGCAACCACCCTGTCTCACCTCTGCTCCTCACCCGCCCCAACCTTTGCATTGTTCGTCCCTTCAGCGAGTGGCTGGCAGTTGCGGGGAGTTCGCCAAAAAGCTTTGCTTATGGGGACGGAGCAACAGTGACAGGCTTCACCCTCCTCTTTGCCATAACCCCGGCAGGGTGGCCCATGGGTGGGAGGCAGGAAAAAAAAGAAAAAAAAAAAGAAAAAAAAAAAAAAAAAGAGGGAACCGTGTTTAGGAAATCAGATGTGTTTATGCATTTTTTTGTGCAGAGCCAAACTGCGATGCTCTAGGGTGGGGCTCGCCATCTGGGAGAAATATGTAGGGAGAAAAAATGCAGGCGGGGAGGATGAGCCACCCCTCGCCCCCCCGAGCGGGACCGCTTCCCTCCAAAAGCAGGCTCGGCCTCCCTCCCCAGCCCAGCTTGAGTTCATTTTCCTCAAATCACTTCCACATTTCCCCTGCCGTAATTATAAAATATTTTGTTTCTGACCTCACTTTTACAGAGGCCACCGCAGCCGGGAATTCAGGCACCGTTTATTTTCTGTCAACAGAGCTGGGGGGAGTTGCGAGTTGGGGGCTTTCAATGGTTTTCAATGTCATTGCAGAAAAAGAAGGGAAGAAAAAGAGAGAGAGAGAGAGAGAGAGAGAAAAGAAAGAGCGGGAGGGGAAGGGGGCTGCCCAGGGGAGCCCGGCCCGGCGGCAGGCTTGGGGGCGGGAGCGGGAGAGACGGCCCGGCCCGGGCGGCGACGCGGCCCCCTCACCCCCACGGAGGGGCCCGGCGCCCCCCCAACTTCCCTCCC
Organism: Gorsachius magnificus; assembly: GCA_034008185.1. Taxonomy (NCBI): domain Eukaryota; kingdom Metazoa; phylum Chordata; class Aves; order Pelecaniformes; family Ardeidae; genus Gorsachius; species Gorsachius magnificus. The sequence continues at coordinate 130,035,988 of CM067081.1, forward strand.
GCCCCGGCTGCTACTTTCCCCCGTCCCGGCTGCTCCCCCTCCCCGGTCCGGGTGGCGCCCGCGGCCCGGCGGCGCCGGGGAGGGGGGCGCGGTGGAAAACGCCAGAAAGGGACCCCCGCTTCCCCCCCCCCCCGGCCCGGCCCGGCCCCCCCCCCCCCCGGGGCCCCCGGGGGGGGGGGGGGGGGGGGGCGGTCGCGGGCCGGGCCGGGGCCAGCGGGGCCGGGGCCGGGGTCGCCGCCAAACTCCCGCCTGGCGGCCCCGCTCACCATGCTGCGGGCGGCTGGCGGCACCGGCAGGGCAGAAGGAGTTGCGGAGGCGCCTTCCCCGGCTCCGGCTCGCTCGGGAAGCGAAGGGAAGGGAAGGGCTCCCCCTCACCCCGACCCGCCAGCCCGCGGCTCCACCCCCGGCCCGACCCCCCCGCCTACCCCCGCCCCGGGGCCGGCTCCTCCGCGGCCCGCCGCCAGGCGGTGGCTCCCCCCCCGCCTCCGCCGGAGCCCCCTACCCCTCGGCGGTGCCCACGGGGGATCTCGGCGGCCTTTGGAGGCTGCTGAAGGCTGGGGGGCGTCCAGGGGACGGGCTCGGCCCGTGCCCGGCGGGCTGGGGTCCCCTGGCCCGGGGAGTGCCCGAGGCGGGGTTGCTGCGCTGCACCGCCGGGCCTGGCACCCTCAGCCGGGCAGAAGATGGGTCCGGGGAGGCCCTCCCCGGCCCGGCCCGGCGGGGCGCCAGGAAAAGCGGGGGGGCAGCCATGCCAGGGCGCAGCTGCCCGCCAGCCCGGCCCAGCCGCATCCCTCCGAGGGGGTCGCAGCCGCCCCCTCGTTGTCCCAAAAAGGGGAAACTGAGGCACGAGGTGGCTTCTCCGCAGGCCAGGCGCTGCGGGAACCCACCGCCACCGCGCTCCGGCCCTGAGGCCGCCCTGAAATCCGGGCCACGGCTACAGGTGCCATTTATGTCAGGATGCAGCGAGGTTTAAAAATAAGGGTTTAAGCCCGAATATGTTAGGTTCCAAATGCCATTGGCTGAGCGGAACAGGCATCCAGGGTGTTGTGCGGGGATTTCAAATCCCACCTGAAATGCCTGGTGGTGCTTATTTGCGTATTAATGGCTGTGGTCCTCTTGTTTAAGCTCTTCGTTTCTGACTTTCAGAAGCCTCTGCCAGCTAGAAGGCAGGATCTGACAACGCAGAGAGACTGATTGTCCTGGGCACATACAGAAATCTCTGACGGAGCAAGCAACACCATGACACCATTTTGTCAAGGGCTTTTCCTTGAGTCTAGAGGTTGGTTGTAACCAAAAATAACACCACTTGCTTCAAAATCCCATCTTGCTCCATAACCAAGCATCCCCATCAGCCGTCTTACCTTCTTGCCCTGCTTTATGCTGTACCCTCAACACAAGTGGGCGCTGTGGGAGGTGCTGGTGTGTGTCCCCTCATTGTTCACCAAGATCAAAGATCGTTCTAGCACCCCGCTGGAAGGAGTGAACTCTGGAAAAGTGTTCTGGATCAGCCCGTATCTGGACCGTTCATGGCAGCTGTGCCCTTTAGCTGTGCTTCCTCAGGCTCTGGTCCCTCACTGTTTTGGTTTTGGGACTACTGTTACTAATTTTGCTTTTATAAAGCATCCTCCCCAGCAAGTTTTGCTTCTGTCTGTGAGTGATACTGGCCTATAAATCTATCCTGAAGCGATGTTTAATTATTTCACTGATGATGCTAAGCAATGTGGTTTTCATTGTCTTTTTTTTTTTTTTTAAACTCACCTTTCACAATGTACCTCTTTGTTTTGTAGTCATTGGTCGCCTTGCCTCATGGCACAGTGCAGGCAGAGTTACGGCTGAACTCAGCTGGCCTCTAGTTTGCAGAAGCATCATAGGATCAGGCTCACCCCGAGTCACCCTGATGCGAGTGCCACGATAAGAAAAAAACGAGTGGCAAATGATGAATATGTTTTAAAGGATCCATCGATTTCTGGCCTTTTGATGCCTGGCTCTGCACGAGTGGTGCTACATGAGGAGGCTCTCTATTTCCAGAGGGTAAAAGTTACTCATACCACTCTTGGGAACAGAGCATTATCAGGGTCTCCCAGCTCCCGCGCTCCCTCCCTGATACCATGGGCAGTCACCTCATATAAGTGTGCTTAGCCCCTGCGCTGGATTATTTAGGTAGCCGTAAGCATGGGGTTTTTTTCTGTGTAATCGAAGGACTGAATATGAAACACAAGGTAAGGATTAATCCTCCGTTCTGCGTTGGCATTCAGGTACATGAAAGCATCTTTCCTCAAGTTAGTTTTTATCATGTGGAAGTGGGTAGAGGTGAAAACCGAAAAGCATCTCTAATGCTGGCATCAGAGTGTTACCACAGGAAGACGGGTGTCCATGAGGGGAGACAGGCATTTGTACAGCCACCCCCTTATATCAGATAAGATCAGACCAGATCAGATATTGTGTGCAGACGAGGCCTGAGTATCTCTGGTAGGCTGGGGGGGAACAGTCTTTAGCCCTTTGCTGGAAAGATGACGAGGGTGATAGGAGCCAGAGTTGTTTGTGGGAGCATGGAGGTCTTGTTGTGTCAGGAAGCTTCCTGAGGCAGGGAAAAGGTGTGTTACCTCTTCCGTCACAGGCAGCACAAAACGGTCTCAGCACAGACACCAGAGCCTTAACGCTGTGTACAAAGGCACATATTTTGTAACCAAATACACTGTATCTGACAAACTGTTCACTTTTATTCCAAACTTTCACCATTTAAAACTGTAAACCGCAAAGGAGCAGTGTGTACTTACCCGAGCGCATAAGAAATAAATCTGCCAGGAGTCTTTGCTCTTCCGTGATGGACGTGTAACAAGGAGCTTGAATCAGAAGCGCTGGAATAAGGGGAAAGCAAATGCATTTACAGTTGTGGTTTCAAGCTGCGGCCATAATGGATATGGTAGTTCATCATTGCTGGCTATGCAACCAAAGTAGTATCATAAAAACGCTTTCAGCTAAAAGCTTCATCGTAAGGGTGAACAGCACTTGCCTGAAATTTTGAAGGTTGCAATGCTCTGGTGGGCCAAAGAAATTGGGAATCATTGCTCTACAGGGAAGATGTTATTCTATTGCATACATTAATACTTCATTTCTGCTGATGCTGACTTTCCAGTCACGGCTACTTCTAGACCAAACGTTTTGTTATACATATGGGATCACAGGTTTTGAGATACACACACACATATGCCCAAGTGGCCATGCAGCCAAAAATCAGTAACAAGCTGTTGCGTGAGAGGCAGCGCAAACGAAGCCTGGACTCATGCAAGCGTACATCCCACGGGTGGATATGTTCTCCTATGTCTCATAAAGTGCAGGCTCTACTGAAGCTTTCTCCATTCTTGGGGCACTGTCAGCATCACTCCCCTGGACTCTGGTGTCTCATGAGGGTTACTCGAATGCCTCAGCCTCTCCCTTATTACAGCATGTGCACACACATACACCCAAAGTGGTTGTGTAAGCATCATTTCCTTGGGAAACTAAGCTAAACACGTGCCAATAAATTACTTTTTAGGCCCTCACCCAGCCCTTGTGGCTATACCATGATATCACCCTCTCCGCATTACCTCACTCCCATCCAACACCCACATCCTATGCGTCTCCTCCTTTCCCCCCTGCCGTATGAAACGTCAGCCCTAAGGGATGGGGCTGTGACTGCAGCGTCGCGCTGAAAGCAGTGATTGCCCTGCCTGCACTGCATTTTGGGTGACAATTCCAGAAACCAGGTTGTTTGGCAAGCGGCCTTCATGATGGAGCAGTAACCCATCCCACTGAAGAGTGAGAAATTTGCAGCAGCGTTATTTGGTGGAATTAGGAAGCAGGACATGATTTCTACATAGCAGGTGCGTAAGGCGGCAGCTGAGAAGGCTCAGGCTCATGCGGGACTGGAGGCACCTGCGTTATCTTGAGCTACGTGAGCAGTTGCTCCTTGGGGACCAGACTGCAGCTGTGCACTGGAGCCTGAGGCAGGGCCAAGGGGACACCTGGGATTTCTCAGCAGAAACAGGCCAGGTCTGCAAGACAGGGAGGAGAAGCCTAGAGGGGGCCGCACCAGCAAAGGTGCAGGCGTTGGACCTGAATGAATGCTGGGATGACGATGAGGTCGGTGTGAAGGTCGCCAGGGCTGTCATGCATGGATCATGCGGACACCTCACTGCCTTGGGTGAGAACCCAAGCCCACAGCAACCTTTTCAGGGTGTCCCCCTGACGTGGTGGTGCTGACTTCACATCACCCGCAGAGCATTGCCGTTGTTCTGACTCCCACGAGGAGCTTTACCAGGACCTTGCTCTCAGCCTGTGAGCGGGGAGTAGCGGGCTGGTAGGAGTGAATGGTGCATAAGTAAGGAGGTGGCTTCCTACCCTGAAATTTTTTTGGAAGATGCTGGATGAGTCTCATTATCCCAGCTTCCTACCTGCAGGGCACCACCCAAACTCTTAAGCCTAAGGAATAGGATGGGCCTCTAGCATAGGTGCCCAGCTGGGTGAACTAACTCAGGTCTAAGGCTTCTCTGGCTCAGGGAGAGTAACTCAGGGGGTTACTTTTCTAACCAAAATTCAAACTCAGATAAGAGGTAATTGTGATTAACTGTGCTGTGAGGATCTACACATGACACACAGGTAACTTAAATCTCCTTTTTTTTCCAGTGCACTTATTTCTCACATCCATATCACTTTCCTGTAGTTTGGTCACCTTCCAGCCTGTGCTTTGTTAAATACAGCTATTTTTTAATATTCTTCCAGCTTTGCTTTTTGCTTCATTTCCTTGCTCTTGTAATTTTTTTTCTGACTGTAGTTTCTCCATTCCTTGCTCCTGCTCCAGCTGCAGCATTTGTACTAATCATGATTGATTAAAGCTCTGTTTCAGACCCAATGTAGTAAAGTGCTGTACCTTCCCCATTCCTTCCCCCCAGCAGATGTCTTTATTTTGCAGGTTTTACTGGGGACATTGCTAACCAAAGGGCACACAAGTCTGGCACTAGCAGGCTACCTGGTTTGTATAAAATGCATTCTCTAATGGTTAATGCATTTGATGGGCTTTTGGATATTCCATTAGCTGGAGCGGTAAAATGCCTAAATACCTTTGATAGCCTGGCCCTTAAACTTTACCCTTGGTATCTCTTACTCAAGGTGAAATTTTTAGGTTTTCTAACCTAAGACAAGTTCCCAAGGCATCGTTTCCTCACAGACTTCATCCAGCCCCAGCACCCAGGTGTGACAACCTAGATGAGCCATGCCCGCCAGCAGTATCCGAAGCACAGAACTGCACCCGTGTGCAGGCTGCATACCCATAACCACTCTGCATTTACCACAGCCTGGCCAAGGGTAACCTGCCACTGTCTCATAGCCTTGAACTACACTCAGATCCAAGTCACAGTGCAAGAAAGGAAAATCTGTCTCAAAACCTCTGTGTGTCTTTCAGAAAAGACCCTGTGTGGAGCAGAAGGACGGACTACAGACTTCCTGAGGTCCCCTCCAACCTCAATTATCCAATGAACTTGTTTGGTCCTATAAGTTTGCTACAGTCTTCAAACCAAAAGCACTCTCACCAGAGAAGTCCTACCCAGCCAGAAGCAGATTGGTAGCATCCCCTGAAAGAGCTTACTAGGATGCTCCTAGCCCACGGCCAAACATCTCAGAGTTGACAAACCCATTAGCTGTGCTCTGGGGATAGCAGTCCCATCAGAATTACTGTGATACCTTATTCACAATGAACATGGCTCACACACCTGGAGCAATAGCTGTCATGAAGGAAACATGGTTCCTGGGGCAGTTCCGTGGCCCCTACTGGCACCTACGGGGTCACCCTCCACCCTCATGTGGAATAAGGGCTATCCCCAGCATGCGTAGATGCTGGTTGGTCGCAGAGATTTGTAGAGGTTCATAGGGACTGCCTGGCACATCTACACTGGTGTGGAGGAGATGTGGCTTATGGGCTTAGACACGCAAGAACCTTATTCCACGCAAATACGGCAGACACTAGCAAGGTACCTGTACCTGCATTTATTTTGTGGGGTCCTCACCTATGCGGTACTGCCACAGCTTGTCGGAGTTTGACTTCAGAAAAGCCCTCAGAGATGTCTGATAATGCAACGGGCAACTGCAGGAGTGTGGCAGAACAAGCCTTGGGACTTGGGATAAAGGTAAGGCGAGTCATTTATTGTACAGGCAGTTGAATGGGCCCGTGTGGTTCATAAGATGGATTTACTAGTGTGGATTTTCTAGTGGATTTTCTTGGTTTTCTAACACTACATCACAAACCATCATGCAGGTACATACTGCTGTGAAGATACACTTCTAGGTGGAGTCCCGACTTGCCTCCAGGCCTCCTAAATGTTGCATGCACTTCATAGTGCATACTGTCAAACATGACATTATTCTCCTCCATAAGTGAGGAAATGATCATCACTTCTTCCCACTTCCTTCCCAATATCTCCTTTATTTTGCAGATACGTTCACCTAGAAGTTGCTAAGGTCACGTCTGGTAGAGCATGGAGTCAAACCCAGGACTTCCCCGCGGCAGGCTGAAATTTCAGCTACTTTATCTTTCTGCATCATTGAGCTACAGTGATGTACTCAGCTCTGCCATGTTCCATATCATGAGCCCAGGCACCCCATCCCCACCACACTATTTGCCACTGGCAAATCCCGATTCACACAATTCCATTTCACTTTCTCCATTAGCTGAAACAGTAGGGGGTTTGTGCTCATGAAAGTAGCAGGAAATCAACCCAGGATGCCTTGAGCTCGGGCACAGGCCATTATAAATTATCAATTATATTGCAACTTGCAACAAAACACAAGTGTTCCACATGCCACTCACTTGTCTCACCTCTCAATCGCTGCTGTCACGCAGGGGCATGCTTAACGTTTGACTGAAATACCCAGCAAAATTCCCCAGAGGGGTGCTAACACCTGCCGTCCTGCTGTAAAGAAGCAAGCTTGCTCTTCACCAACCAACGGTCATCACTTACAGCTTGGCTATGGGACCCACAGCTGGTGACTACTAAGTCAGAGAGCCAGTGCCAGAAGAGCCAGAGGGCATTGCAAGGGGATGCGTTGATTAGCCCCCTTCCCACACTCGCTCAGCTGTGCCCTTCTCCCCTCCCAGCAGCATTTGAACCCTCCTCAAGCACTGCTTGCAGCCAAAGAAGAATTGTTCCAGCACTGTGCAGAGGAGGTTCTGTGGAAGAGCCCATGGAGAAGGATGCTTCAGAGCATGCTGAAAAAGTGTCTGCTGGTGGGGGCAGATTGGTCAGGGAAACCGGCTTCTTCAAACTAAGGATGCTGGCCATAAAGGTCTGTCAGATCTCCCACAGCTGAGGCAACAGGGCTGGATTGCACCTGAATTAATATGAGCATCACAGGAGATGGAGCCAGCCCCTTTTTGAGAAGGGAGGAAGGGCATGGACACAGAGCTAATGAGCCTGGTGAGATGGGGAGTGGGGGTGGATTTCATGTAGTAGAGGCTTTTGTGTGCCTCAGCACCGTGCAATCCATCTATGACAGGTGGGGGCTCAGAGACCTCTGAGGTGACCCTCTGCAGAGCAGCTCTGTCTGGGGGATGTCTCCTAACCTGCATAGGCATAGAATGGTTTAGGTTGGAAGGGACCTTAAAGATCATCTAGTTCCAGCCCCCCCGCCATGGTCAGCAACATCTTCTGCTAGACCAGGTTGCTCAAAGCCCCATCCAACCTGGCCTTGAACACTTTCAGGGATAGGGCATCCACAGCTTCTCTGGGCAACCTGTTCCAGTGCCTTACCCACCTCATAGGGAAGAATTTCTTCCTTACATCTAATCTAAATCTATCTTCTTTCAGTTTAAAGCCATTACCCCTTGTCATATTGCTACATGGCCTTGTAAAAAGTCCCTTTCCAGCTTTCTTGTAGGCCCCCTTCAGGTACTGAAAAGCTGCTATGAGTTCTCCCCAGAGCCTTCTCTTCTCCAGGCTGAACAACCCCAACTGTCTCAGCCTGTCTTCATAGGAGAGGTGCTCCAGTCCTCTGATCATCTTCATGGCCCTCCTCTAGACTCACTCTAACAGGTCCATGTCCTTCTTGTACTGGGTGTCCCAGAGCTGGATGCAGTACTCCAGGTGGGGTCTCATGAGAGTGGAGTACAGGGGAGAATCACCTCCCTTGACCTGCTGGTCTCACTTCTTTAGATGCAGCCCAGGGTCCGGTTGACATTTTGGGCTGCGAGTACACACTGCTGGCTCATGTTGAGCTTCTCATCAACCAACACCCCCGAGTCCTTCTCCTCAGGGCTGCTCTCAATCCCTTCTCCACCCAGTCTGTATTTGTGCTTGGGATTCCCCCAACCCATGTGCAGGACCTCGCACTTGGCCTTGTTGAACTTCATGAGGTAATCTGTCCACAAGCTGTGTGATGATGGAAACTGAGTGCACCTCAGGATGCCACCAATTCATTCAAACAATTGCCACAGCAGATCCTGGCTCTCAGCACTGTTACAGGACTGTCAGAGTGCATCTCAAACTCAATTCTCATAGCTACCTACTCCTTACCCTTACATTATATATATATACAGAAATCTCTTGCGGACTGAGCAGGTCAGGCGTACGGTTCAGAAGACAGAAGTTCCTGGGTTCTCCCACCCTGCTGGCAGAGGACATGCTCAGACACACTTAGCTATTTGTCCCAGCCCTTGGCAGAGCCTGGGATGCTTGCTAGAAGGAGTTCAGGAATTTTGGTGCCCAAAACTTGTTTGAGTTGTGTGAGTCGTGCCTGGGTCAGTGGGGGCTGGTTGTGGAACAGCAGCTCTGTGAGTCACCGGGAGTCTGTGAGACCAGGAGGAGAGGTCCACACAGCCTTATTTAACTGACTGTTGCAACGTTCAGTGTACAAATTCAGGATGACTGTTCTGGTGGTCTATGAGAAAGCTTGGGAGCTGGCAATGTAAGTTTGGACAGCTGATCTAGGACATGAACATTAGCTCAGGGACTCATAAAATGAGAAACTGTGCTGTTAAGCAAGAAAAATGTGCAATGTGTTAGTAAACACAGCTCACCCTAGAGACTAGCTCTTGTCATTGCTTAGCAATGCTATGAAATCATAGGTTCCCCTCCCAGCTCTGGGCTAGGTGGTGGAAACCAAAGGCTTTTAGTTTCCCCCCCTACAGAGGTGCAATGCCTGCCTTCAGCCAGAGCTATCATTCCCTTGGAGATGCTAAGCACCCTCAGCTCCACCACAAGAGGCTGGCAAGTGCAGTTGCTGAGCACCTGCAAATCAGGCTGTTGCATTAGGTTCTAAGCGTGGAGAAAGTGTCTGACCTTAGACATCCATATCTGAACGTGTTGGCCTTTAATTGCTGCAGCCAAGCTGCCCCAGTGGGTCAGGATTTATGCCAGACCTTTTACATGTGAGAAAAGGATAAATAGCAGTAAGCAAAGCCAATCCAAAGGAAAAGGTCACTGCTTTCAACCTGCATGAGAGAAAGCTTTTGGATTGGAAATGTTAGTGACAGGAGGCAAAGTGGATAAGAAGCTGTGACTGCAAACTGGACGAGCTGTCCCAGGGGAATGGAAATGGGAAGAGCGGGGCGGAGGAGCTCGGATATCTTACTCACTACCCTGGGCCAGTGCAGTGCTGCAGAGACCACAGAACTGCCTTAGATGGCAAGGCAAGGGAGGTGAGAGACACCTTTCTGGCAGCACGACAGACTGGAAGAGCAAAGCAAGCCATGAGCAAAAGGAAAGGATGAAAGCACCATCAGAGGGCTTGGAAAGGGGGACAGGCAGGCTCCAGCTGAATGGCACAGATTCAGAGGGGCCTGCCCAGTGCTGGGAGGCTGAGGGAGGGGACAGATTCTCTGTGGAAGTGTGGCAACTCCTTCTCAAATCTCAGCTGAGCAACCAATGCTCACAAGTTCATTGACTTTAACACTAGAGTAGTCCCACCTTTAGAAATGGAGCCTGTTCACTGGATCTGAACCTTTGACTCTGTTTGAATGTCTATGAGTTCCCATAGCAAGAGGCGCAGCAACTTAGCAATAGCTCTGTTAGAGCCCCAAATGCTGAATAAAATCTCTCCACTGAACTCAGACATCCAGTATCTTTCACAAGCTTGCATCTAGCCAGGTATAAGGTCATCTGCTCCAGGCAAAACACTTGGCTTGGAAGTTTTGGCTCCTGTTGGTACCTGTCCTCGTTTTGAGTCCCAGTTTGGTGGGAGATGCTTGGCAGGCAGATGACACAGCAGGACTGGATGGAGCCACACTTTGTAACTCTGTCCGCAGTGCAAAGCTATACATGATGTACACAAGATCTGGCCAGAAGCTCTGGGGCGGGGACGTTAGAAGCCTCTCCCATCATCCCACTCCCCAGGAAATGCAAACCTGGTAATGGCCTGGCTCTCAGTTAATATTGCGCCTGGAAATGACAAATTAACATAAGCTGTGAATTTACATACTTTTCAGCCATTTGTGGCCTTGCCTGAGCCTAAATAAAAGCTATGGTCCCTGGAAAATTTGGGCCCGTTTGTCAGCAAGGCATTCCAGAGAAAACATCACGTGCTCGTTTCATGAAGTGAAATAAGATCTTTGTTCTGCATGCCTTCCCCATGCCCCGCACCCCCCCCTTTTTTTTTTCTGAATGAGGCCGTTTTGTCCGGGGATTACAAGCCAATGTTCCAATCCCTCACAGACGTTTCCCATTATCAAAACTGCCTCTTGTCCTCCAAATCATTTTCCTCAGGACTCCTGTAACTTAGGCTGGGAGATGAAGCCAAGAGCTCAGAAGAAAGGACCCTATTCCAGGCTGCTGACAAGACTGAAAAATGCTGTGGGGTGTTGCTGGGACCACCCAGCCTGAAGCATTCTCAGCAGAGGAGCAGCTGAAAAAGATGCTAGTGGTGGGAGGAGGCTCGCTCTACTGGACAACCATTTAAACAGCTTGGTAAATTAACTTTGATGAGGTATAATCACACTGTGTGGAATTGGTTATAGAGACTGGTGGTAGATGACTGTGACTGAAGATTAACTCTGCAGCGTACAGCACAAAGGGCCTTTGTGTTGCACTCTTGAGACCTACTCATATTTTGAGAGATCCCCCTGTCTGGGGATCAAATTGTCCCAAAACTACCAAAGGATGTTGGAGGAAGGGAAGGAAAACTCAAGTGAGGCTTTCTGTTTGGATTCCTCTTTCCTCCCCTCAAAGCATCATCCTCTGCAGGGGGGAACCACGCCAGCTTGGAGCTGGACCACCCACTTACTGCACAGGCCCAAGCAACTCCCTTCCTGCAAAAGGAAACTGACTACTGGAATGGCATCAGGCTTCGCTCTGTAGACTCCCTGTCCTGTCATGCTCGATGCAGAGGAGGTCACCAAGCCAGGAGGGCCCATTCAAAGAACCCATGAAGCCCCTTTCTGCATCCTCACATAACTTTGCCATTCTGGTCCTTGGAGTCTTCTGCTGAAGTTTCTCCTAACGTCATGATTTCATCTGCCTTGAGAAGGAAAGTTTGCAATGCCTTATTTCACGTTTGCAAGAAAGTTAAGAAGGCCCTAGATGAGAACCATCCAGAAATGAAATTAGGTTCCCTACAGCACATACTTAGGGCCCCTTAACGCACCTCTAGGAACTGAAATAAAGCTACAGCAGAGATGCAAACCAGATACTCATAACCACATCTTATGTTGCTGCAGGCAGATTTGCCAGGACTCCTCTGTCAGCACCCTACCCAGGAAGGAGTGTGGGGAACTCTTGCTCCATGAGCAAGGGCTGCCCTAGGACCAGGGAGGTCTGGGCAGTGGTATGCTATTTCCAGTGCTATATTTTGCATTTTATCACGGTATTCTGGGAAGCAAAAGGCATAGGCAGGCCTGTTTTCCAGGATCCAAGCTCAAAACCCCTACCTTCTGGACCAGACCTAATTTCAACTGGCTTGATGAGTTTGCCTTGTCCTCACAAGCCCCATGATTTCAACAAAAGTGTTGGAAAATTCCTCATCTCTCCCTTTTCACCACCCTAAGCCTAGCGGCATATTTCACCAACTCCAGGCAAATGCTCCAAGAATGTGGTTAGATGGCAAAAGATGGAGTGCAACCACTTCCTTGGTGGCTGTTTGCAGAGGTGAACTGACTGTCAAAGGGAAGTGGATGGGATCTGAGCATCTCTGCAAGGCTGAGCCTCCATGGGGATTTGGGCTGTCCTGCAGAATCACAGAAATGCTGGCCTCATGTGAGGGACCTCAGTGGCCGTGTAGTTCAGCCTCCGACCTGAAGCAGAGCTACCACAAACATGCATTTGGTTGACCATGCCTCTGTCTAGCCAAATCTTGAAAATCTCTGCAGATGTGGGCTCTGCCACCTCCCTGGGCACCTGTTCTGGTGCCACATCACTGTACCAGTGAAGCCTTTAGTGTTTTCCTGTCCTCCCTAAACTTCCCCTCACCCACTCCTATGTCCCCAGACATGGGGGTTCCTCAACATCTATAGGGGTCTCCATATGTAGGAGAGCAGTGATCAGAAATGGAGCTGTCGACTGGTCTGAGAAACTTCCTGGACCTGAATGGATCTTGGCCACAGATGACCTGAGTCACTGCCGGAGACTCTGACACTACAGTCTACTCAACATCATGAATTAGCCTGAATTGAGGTTATGGCTCCAAATTAGGAGTTATGATGTAGTTTTGCATTCAGGCATTAATAGTGTAAACTTGCTACAAACCTAAAAATAACCTAACATGCTGACGGGAAATACATAACTAACTACATTAATTCTTTTCTATAAATTCCTCCACTTGCATTTCTTTCATTAATAATGGGTAAATATGCATTTGACTGCACGGACCCACCTCCTGCTCCTGTTCATCTGGTTTGGTCCGGCATAAGGTTGGTTAAAGGCCTCCTTTTTTTTTTTTTGAGCACAGATAATGCAACAGTAGGGCAACCTGGCAAATTTAGTTAAGACTAATGGTATACTGCTTCACCTAGCTGAATCACTCTCCCCTTTGGGGGTCATATCTTGTTCTTCCTTTTCTTGCAAACATAATACTGCAGTGGTAAGGTAAACAAAATTAAAAACAACTTAGTTATATTGTTCAGTCAGAGCAAAGATCAGACATTTTCCCCAGAGCAATGGTGATTTTTTTCTCGGCTGCCAAGAAATCCTTCCGAGTGAAATCTGTTCTGAACAGATGAGACACTCTGGTAAGAAGATGATAGATCATTTGTCAGTTCACACATGTTTAAGGAGAGATACGGGACGCCTAAGGAGAGATATCAGCTTTTGCAACTGAGAAGCAAGAACAGGCAATAGGGAAAAAAGGGGAAAAACAAAAGGAAATACTGATGTTTGAAAAAAAACATGACAGAACTGAAGCAGATAAGGTGGGAGAATTCAGATCTGGAGGGATGCACCAGAGAATGTGAAGACAGGGCAAGTAGTAAAAGCCATGGAAAGGAAAGATTTAAAGAAAAAAATTATCTGTCCTTCAGTGGGAGGGTGATATCTTGTGAAGTAAGAGGGTAGTTAACAGAACTAGATTACATGACCCACCTGCATGGGATGTTTTCCTTTTTAAAAAAATGTGTTTCTTTACATTTCAGTGTCTTTTAATCACTGCTCTGTGTACGAAAGTTCAGGGTTGGGGTCTTGCGATCCTTTCAGGTTGCCCACGGCCTGTGCAGGAGAGCTGCACTGATACAGACTGAGCTCCATAAAGGCATCGCCTGGACGCACAGCCCGTGCCAAGCCGTTTGCAGAGCACCTTCCACGGCAGCCCTGAGCCTGCCACCTTCCTTTCTGGAGAACCCCTCTGACGACACATTGCTGAGGTGGTACAAGGGCAGGGGGTCATGGATGCTTTTGTTTCTGGGCAGAGGCTCAGCTTCTCTAAACCTCAGAAATGCCGGACTACGTGGACAGCAAAGACAGCAGAGGGCACACTGCAATCGTTGCAGGTACGGTTTGGCTCTGGAGCAGCCCATGGTTAGGCCACACAGTAAACACACAGAGATGTCTCCTGATGTACCCGTTCGGGGAAGAGATGTACCATCCAGAAAAGGCAGACATCAGCCCAAAAAAAAGGGGAGGGGAGAGAAAAGGAAGTGGGGAGCAGGGGTATCCTAGCTGAGGTGATGTCACACGGGCTGGCCAGAGGTCATGTGTGGAGCTCCTGAAGAGCAACTGATGTGAGGGGGTCACCTGGGGTTTCACTGCAATGCAAGGGACAATCTGAAATAACCTTCCATATCCTGACGGCTCAAAGCATTTCAGCCTGGCAAGACTTTCATCTGTCCCATCTTCCAAAACAATAAAGTTAAAAAAAAGATCACAACCAACAGCAACAACAACAAACACCCATGCCATGGTATCAGGTGGATACTGGTGGGGCTGGAGGCTTTACCAAGGGGGTGTGACAGCCTCTGGAAATGGGCCAGCAGGAGGAGGCCAGTAGGCAGCGGATGGGTTGCTGCTGCCCAGCTGCTCCTGGTGACAGTGTGACCCAGACCTAGCTTCCCAGTCTGATTCCTTCACTCCTACCTTGCCCCTACCCGGGGCTGTTTTCTCATCCCAGTCCCCTTTTCTCTCTGGTCACTGCCTCTGCTCCTCAGAATCGCTCCCTGCTTGCTTTCTTCACTTGGCCCCCAAAGCACCTGCCTACCTTCAGCTTTGAGGCTCAGTCTCCTTCCTCTTCTCCCTGGTGTTCCCCAAATATCCATCTCCTGCTCCCAGGCTCCCTCCTCCAGCTCCTTGGCCAGTCACCGACTTCCCAGTCTCTTTCCTCAAGCTTTCCACAGCCCCTCCACCATTGATGCTTCTGGCTGTTTCTCCCCTTCTGGACTACCCTGATCCTAATGTTCCAGTCCTACATATCCATGGTCACCCTTTCCCATCCACAGTCCCTGTTTCAGGCCCGGGAGGCTTGTTGCAATACAACTCCTTTTCTTCCCATCTGGTCCTCGCCTCTCTGTTCTGCATGGCAGGTAAACGCCTCTCCTTCTCCAAGTAGCTTGGGCAACTGGCAAAGGCATCAGAAGAGCACAGAAATAAGAGGCTCCCTGCTTCTGGCTGGGAATCAAATGGGCAAATGCGTCCACCCTGTGAAGAAACTCATGCTGCTGCCCTTACCCAAGCCTATGAAGATCAGAGCTGGTACCCATGCACCCACCCAGCTTGTGGGAAGTGTGCAGGCCATCTCAGTGGCCTTCAACTGATGCGATGACATGGAGATACAGACATTGTGTTCCTCCTCAGGTGCAGCCCCATTTTACCTTCTCATGGTTGACTACCTTTCAAGCAAAAGTACTGCTCTGTAGTGGAAATGCTTCATTTTAGTGTTTGTGTATGGAAACGTAGTAAAGCAAAGCCCTCTTAAGACAACCAGCTTTGTATCCTTGGAAAAAGCAATAGGTGATCTGTGGACAAATTGACATCCTCAGATCATTTTCTGACAGGAGACGGTAAAGGCCGTGAAACCTGGTGGGTGCAATCTTGTGTTCCTAACGATGGTACTTAGCATCAGCTGACCTTCCTGATGGACAGGTAAGGTTGCACCAAAGCTTCCCATCATTTCACAGCCCTGTAGAGTGCAGAAAACACAAGCTAAAGCCATTTGTTTCCCTTTCCATGCTTCTGGCAAACCTGATCTCAGTAAAACAAAGGCAGAAGGAAGTGGGCTGGAGCTGCGAAGGGTGAGTACAGCAGGAGGAAGAAAAAAGTTGTGGCTAAAGAGTTTGGCCAAGGCTGGGACAAGGGAAAGGAAGAGAAGGAGGGGACAGACATTTTTGGGGAACATACTAGACTCCATCTGAAAAAATAACTGCTACTTCTCCACTGTAACAGACTTTTGGAGCATTTTCTGCAAGAGAAGAAAAAACATTCCAACAGCCACATTTTTTTCTCTCTTTATAAATCTGACTGTTGGTAGAGTCGACAAGACAACCCCTCGCTTACAGCGTATTACAAAACCCTGTCAGCTCCCGTCTGCCAAACATTCACCGTTTGTTTGTACTGAAATTTTCCATTCTTGCTCTCCGTCTCAGACATGTACTTCCTTTTAAGTTCTTACAGAAATAGCATCCTTGCATTCTGAAAAGGGGCTTGGGAAAAGAATAGTTTTAACAGTGCAGACTTGTTTTCCCAACCATTCCAGAAAGGAGTAGAAATTCAGGGCGATGAAGCAAGAACTTTAGATGAGAGAGAGGAGCCATCCCCTTCATTTTTTTCTTTCAGATCCTTGGCTGATCGTATTAGACCCCTCAGGAAACCACATTTGGATTTATCAGTGCAAATACCAGTCTTCCTGGGCTACAGCTAACTGGTTGGTGTGGCCAGCTGGTAGAAATAACCAGTGGACCCTGGCTGAACACTGGATCCTGATTCCTTTGATTTTACAAGGGAGTTCACACTCCTAAATCTTGGCAGCCTGGCACGTTCCTTAAGATAAAATAAAAAAGGTCCTCCTCCACCAGTTTGTGACTTTCCTTTTTCTTGCAATACTTGCAGTATTGCGGAAAGGCTATGAGATTGGGCAGGGTACGTAAGTCAGGGAGAGAAAGATAACTTTTTTTTTTTAATGCAGTCTCATGAAAATCTGTTCAGATTTTGGGTTGAAGTACAAAATGTCACAAATTTCCATTTCCCATCTGTGACTGGCATAGCACAGCTTGTGGTTCTGGCCACTTGCCATAACTCCCTGACAGTTTTACTGCCAAGTGCAAGTTCTGGCCCTGTGTCCCGCTCTACCACTTTCCAGAGAGCTTTGGTCCAGCTGATCTATTGCCAGCAGAGAAGATGTGGCCAAATATGATACAGGAGAACTCTTTGATAGCTGATGTCTAGGTGCATGCATATTTCTCCCCCATCAAAATGCAGTGTTGGACTACTAGATCATTGGACCATAGCATCCTTGTAGCCAACGCGGGGTGGTATGGACTGGATGAGTGGACTACAGAATGAGTGAAAAACAGGTTGGACAGGTGAGCTCAAAGTGTAGACGTTTAACATCTAATAGGAAGCCAGTTATGAGTAACATTCCTCAGGGGGTCAATACTGGGACCAATACCACTTAACATCCTCATCTACAGGAGGAAAAGGAGGCAAAGAACACCTTAAAGACTTCACAGATGATATCAAACTCGGAGAAGTGGTGGGTATGCTGGAGTGCCAGCACTGCCATTCAGAAGGACCTAAATAAGCTGGAGAAGAGGCAGAAACCTCATGAAGTTCAACAATGACAAATGCAAAGTTTTGCACTGCTTGTAAAGCCCCCATTCCCAGTGCAGGCTGGCTGCTGACTGTGTAGAAAACATCTTTACAGAAAAAGGCCTTAGGCTCCCAGAAGACTACCAGCTGAACAAGACTTCGAAGTGCACCTCAAGCATCCATGTAGGCCAAATGCACACTGTACCATAGAAGCAAGAGAGCAAGCCAAGGGAAGGGATTATTTCCCTTTATTCAGCACTCATGGGGCTACATGTGGAGCACTGTTTCTAGTTCCGGTCTTCCCAGGGTATGAGTGATACAGAAACACTGAATGGGGTCCACTGAGAAGATGAGGGATCTGGGGCACATAATGTATAAGGAGAAGCTGAGGGACCTGGGTCTGCTCATCCTGGAGAAGAGAAGGTTGTGGGGGCCTACTTGCTATTTTTGACTAAAGGGAGGGTTATGAGAGAGTCAGACTCTTCACAGAGGTCCAAGTTGAAAGGCTGAGAGGCAATCGACATAGGTTGCAGCAACGGAAATTCCAACTAGATTTAACAAAAAAATAAATCCCAATGGAATTTTTTGGCAGGGCAGAGTGGTTCAGCACTGGAATAGGTGCCTAGAGAGACTGGGCAATCTCCTCCCTTGGAGATTTTAGGACTCATCTGGCCCTGAGCATCCTTATCCAACTTTAGAATTAGTCCTGCTGGGAGTGGGGGGTTGGATTAGAGACCTCCAGAGGTCTCCTCCCACCCACGTAGTTCTCTGACTCTGACTACATGCCACTGTAAGACCTCACAAACCGCAGGACTGAGATTTGCTTAAACAGCCAGAGTTCTATAGCTCAGGTTTAGCCAGGGTGGGAGACTGGCACATGGCTACAGTTGGGTAACCAGTAACTCAAAGCCACAAAACTTCACTCAGCTCCTGCTGTCCTAAGCATGTAACTTGTACTTGATTAAAGCACTTTGATTTGCAGAAAGTAAAGACAGAGCATCCGTTCCTTCTGCTTCTAGTTTGTGCTACATCCTGTCTGCTGTGAGCAGGTCTGGTCGCTGGGTCTCACAAGTATTCTTGCTGGAGGGAGCAGAACAGCATCATCTCATGGTTTATAACCTGGGGTGGTAAATGCATATTCCCAGACTCATGCCCCTTGTCTGACACCCATTCTGGGGATGTGGACCCTCTTGCCCACCAAGTTGGTCCTTTAAAAGTAGTACCTGAGACATCTGAGCCCTCTCAGTTAAGTAACCCCACTCTCTGGGAGCTCGGCTTGTAGATACCTGTCAGCTAAACCCTTCAAAGACAGTGCAGCAGGACTGAAAGCAACACAAGTTTCACAAAGGAATTCCTTAATCTCACTAAACAGCTTACATTCCTCAATGTCCTAAAATGCTCAAATTACAGGCCTTTGAAAACAACAAAAGTCCCATGAGGCACTGATATTTTTGGTGAGCCTGGCACTTTGGGATGGGCCAGGACCAACTTGTCTTTTGCAAATGCATATTGGATATGATGTTGGTTAGCCCACCTTTAAAATAAGCTCTCTTTTCTCCTCCCTGCATGCTCAGGTTGGAGACCGAGATGGCACAGTCCTGCTGCTCATCTCCCTCCCCTTGCAAAATTGTTGTCTTTCTGTTGAGACGGGCCAACAACTGTATCACAGCTGGGACCAACGCAAAACATTGTTTGGTGTTCAAAGGGAAGATAAAACTTTCTTCTGACACCTGTTGCAGATGAAAAGACGTTCTTGCTTCAGCGCTTGTTTGTCCCCTCGTGGAGGTGTGGGAAATTTGGGGGCTTCATGTTGGGCTTTCAGAGAAACAGAGGAGTTGGCAAAGTTTTTCTTCTGTCTTTGGTTCTAGCTGGGTAACATTTTCCATTTTTTAGTCTGAAACCATAGGTTTCTTCTTTGAATTAATGAATGTCAAAATTCATAGAATCGCAGAATCATTTAGGTTGGAAAAGACCTTTAAGATCGTCGAGTCCAACTGTAAATGTAACTCTTTAGTGGGACAAGCCAAGTCCCACTAAACCGTGTCCCTAAATTGCAGGAATCAGTCTCTGACACTTCTGATACTGTATCAAACACCTGAAGTCTTGCACTGTCTTAGCTTCAATTTCCCTCAGCAAACAGGGATCAGCATTGAATTAAATCAACATTTCAAGCCTTCCTCCCACCTCACAGCTCAGTTCATCTCCACACACACACATGTACACAAACAAGGGGAAACGGGATCCCAGAATCACTTGCTGAGTCTCTCCTAAAATTCACCTCCCCATCTTTACATCCTGTCTACAGATGGAAAAAAGCTCCAAGCATGGCATCTGCTGCCAAATAAGTGGCAGCTGGAGGAGGTAGTGAACAGAAGAGGAAGAGTTTGCCATTGCATTTGAACTCTATTGTGTCATTTAGTGAGCACATCCCTTGTGGTGTCAGTGGCCTCCCTGCTGGTGACAACGTTTCTAAGGCCGGCTCAGAAATTGTAAATGATAACAAGTATTAACGGTACAACAACTCTGTGCGTATCTCTGTTGATAGATGGCTCCCAGCTCCTCATGGCCCCCCAACACGACACATTAATCACACAGACAGCACTTGACCTCCCAGAGACTTCTCCTGAACCATCTCACGCCACTGTCTTTATCTGAAGAACTGAAGGCATCGTTGTATTCTGAGTGAATGTTGCCTTCATGGGATTTGACACAGTGCTGGAAAATTTGTTAGCCAATGGTGTAGCTAAACAAAATCTACCTTCTAACAATAATTTGCAATAAGTAGGCTGTGGTATCTCTTCTACTGAGTGCATCAATTGTCAGTTGTTGCCAATAACACAAACCGTGATTAATCTCTTGCAGTACTGTTTCTGTTTAAGCAAAGGATATTTCCTTCTACCCGTGTTTTCACACCATGTCAAAAAATTGTTTTCTTTTACTTTCTTTTTGTAAAGCACTGTAGCAAAATGCCCTTTACCCATCTTTTTTTCAGGTCCACTGTATCCATTTTGCTATGAATCACTATTTCTACTTACCTTTCAGCCATAGACTTTTCTCTGCAGACAATGTTTTTCTCGTTCCAAAAGCCTACGATAGCCAAGGGAGCTTGTTATTCTTGTGCAGGTCACTCTGCTCTCTTTGCTTCTTTTTAAAATCCACCACATCCCATACTCTGCTTCTCTTGCTATTTCTGATAACTTATTTGTAGACACTGTTAAGTGTTGGACTATCACTATGGATTCCTTCCTCAAACTCTTCCTCCTTTTCCTATTCTGTAAGAAATTTCAAGAAAGAGGATATGCTAGAAGAACTTGTCTTCCCCTGATCATATTTTCCTTTTCAGTTTGAATCTTTCTAGTTTTAGAATTACATGCTAATGAGTTGGTGGTACAGGAGGCTTGTGAAGAACACATCGTAGGGGGACTGTGAACTGTTTGCAATGTTAACCTGTGGTCCAGTATGTGCCAGAGAAAACTCTGACATCCAGACAGCAGCAAACACGTGCTTTTCTAGGAATTTAGTTTTGCAGCATTGGCTTCAGCTCATCCATATGCTACCAGAGCTCTTTCCTACTACTTTAACTGTCTGATGTGGTATTTTCCTTGTTTTTGCTGATTTAGCCTGATTTCAAAGCAATTGCTTTGGAGGTCTTGTTCAAGGTTTCATTGCCACTACCCTTTCTTAGTCTTCCTCGTTTATACCCTTCCCCAGTCCATAAGGTGTGCATTTATGCTGCTCATGGTATGAATCTTGATAGGTATGTCAATATTCCTTGTGAGGTTGCCAACTTATAGAGGGAAGTTGCTGTTCATTAGCTGCTTTCTTTATTTTGAATAAAATCTGATGCCTCCTCTTTCTGCAGCGTGGACAAAATAATTCAGTTCCTCTGTGTAGATTTGCATTTTGCTGTGACTCAATTTTAGGCTGCACTCTCTGCTGCTTGTAGGTAATGCTATTAGGGGTTTTTGTCCTGTTTTTCTCTGGGTCTGTCATGCATAAGAATGTCATCAAGAGTGACTCCCGCTTTGTATTATGTCATTAATCTTTTGGGGCATATCTCCAGGATAGACAGTATTTTAAGAGTTGGCCACTTGAAATGCTGTCTTCTTAAAGTCATTAACATCCTGCTTTCTTGGCCCAGCCTGAACTGCCAGTGCTCAGATGGAGCATTTAGTACATGGAGTACATTTGCTGTAGAGAGCAAATAGGTGATCTCATCTCGGGTGTGTAAAGAGCAATGTTTTCTCTTACTGCTTTCTTTGTGACTCAATACCCTATGCAGCTGTAGATTATAATGATGTTTATCTCTTTCCCTGTGATAATTGTGCAAAATCATCCCAGTGCTTCCTCCACTTGCTCAGCTGTCTTTAGCTGTGGCACAGTCTCTGCCCCCCAGTCCTTTCTGAGTCTTGCTGGTTGTGGATGCCACGGTGCGTGTGCTGCTGGGTTCATAATTTTAGGCAGCTGCTGCTGTCTTGCAGGGAGGGGTTGTGCTGGCGAGGGAATCTCAAGGGAGCCTGGGATGTCATCCTCAAAGATTCCTGACAATTAAATTCCCTTGTAGCAGAGGAGAAATCATCCATCATCCCCCACAGCAGCACAGCTCCATTGCTGGACGAGTGTCCCTGCCCTAGCCTGGAAGCTGCAATGAAACCATAGCAGGGAGCCGCAACACCCAAAGTGACCGCGCAAGCCCGAGGTTCAGCTGGGAAGTCGAGACCCCGAGGCAGAGTCAGGGCTCCCATCAGCAGGATACCAGCCTGGCATGAACATGGATGCAGCACAGCTCAGGTGGGGGCCAAGCGTGAGAGAGCCATGGCTTAAAAGCAGGGTCACCCGCCCCCCCGAAAGCATCTCAGCAGAGCTATGCGGAGGATCCTCCACAAAAGCTTCTTCCAGCTTTTCTTCCTCACCAGCTCTGATCAGCCAGCTGTTCTGCAGTTGCTAGCCAAAATCCTAGAAGGGGGAGAGTGCACTCAGGGCCCTGACAAACTGTTCATGAGGTGTATGTTTGCCACTCCATCTTGTGCCTTCAAAATCCAGGAAAGCATTTGATTTTCTCTACTGTGAGGCAGGCTTTAAGATTTTTATCAGATTTCAGGGACTGAAGGCTTTTGGTCCCAGGACCAGCTTTGCTGGCAATTCTATAGCACAGAACTGGAGATATTTGACACGTTGATGTATATCTGCATGGAATACTGCATTTCCCTGCTGTGCCAAATGCAGGTCTCTGCCTCCTGCCCGTCTTCTGGTGGTGTTCACGGGGAGGCTTGGGCTGTGCTTCTCCTTTACTCCATCCCAGGAGCTGGCCTGTGCCCCCATGAGAAGATCCAGTGTCACCAGCATGTCTCCTAAGCTCTGTTACCAGAATTAGAGATGCCTCACCTTTTCTCTTGCTCTGTGCCGTGTCAGGAAGAGTGCAGTGTCACTGCTGCTGAATTGTCGTCCTCAGAGGTGCTCTGCAGGCACACGAGTGGGTAGAGCCATGTATCTTTCCCTCTGCTCGAATGACAAGCTCTCATCTCGACTCCCAAGAGCCAGGTCTGCTTGTTGCTTTGGTGCAGCGCAATGCATCGCACCGACGTCCTGCTGACATACCTCTGCTGCGTGCTTCGCTTTAAATGCTGGATGTAGCTCAGGCCCTCCGCTTCCTCCAAGCCTATGACACTCTGCTGCCCTTGGCTCTGTTTTATGAGGTACCACCACCCCTCCTTCTCCTTCTAGGTGCCTGTGCTCTCTGAGCCCTCTCTTTTAAGTGCTAAATGGCTCTCCGACACTAATATTCTTTCTGTTTTGACCCTGTTAAGACCTTCTCCTCCAGCACACCATTCCTGCCTGTCAAAGCAGAGTTTTCCTTATAGCCTCAGCTATCCACTCACTACCAGGCTCATCCTGCTCACTTTTTTTTTTCCCCCCTGGATAATTTGTGTTTGTGCAGAAATGGTTTCCTCTGGAGAGCTTCCATACATGTGCTGTTCCCCTCCAGACTCCTGGTCACACTCTGCTCCCCCCAGGACCCTGCTCTCACCCTCTGCCCTTGCAGACACCCCCGTTTGAGCTCCTCCCTCTTCAGGAGGACCCATCCAAGCTCTCCTCCACTCCAGCCTTGCTCACTCTGTGGCAGAGAACAGCAGGGGCAGCTGTGGAGGGGAATCAGCAAGTCAGGGTCAGGATCAGGTCTGGGGGCAGGAGTGTCCGTTCCCTGCCACATCCCTCTGTTCACCCTGTTATGCTCTGGACACCTTCTTTTGCATTTTTTCCTCACCAGATCCCCACCCCCCCCATTTGTGCTTTGCTCCCTTCCTTCCCTTCCCTGAGCTCACTTTGTCTCCGGCCATTTCCATGAGTTCTACCAGTCCCCACTGCCCCCCCCGTCCCTCCTCCCCCTCCTTCCCCTCCCTCCTGCTCCCCTCTTGCATGGTGCCTGCATTTCTGCTCACATCAAGCAGGGAGCCAACATCTTACCAACTACTACTCAGGGGATGTCTAAGTGTGGTTTTCCAGCAACCAAAGCCATTCTGCTCCTGCACCTCTCCCCATCATTACATGGGTGGACAGCCACTCAGACCAGCACACTCACCCCATGGGTTAATTTCCAGCCAATTAAGTGAGCTGATCTGATTCACCCTGCAGCCTCTCATGCCAGGTCCACCAGGGGGGGATAAGAGGTGGCCAGAAGCCCCCAGGGGAGCAAGAGAAGAGAAATGGGACAGCCCCTTTTGTCAGCACTGCAGCATCAGGACCATGCACTGCGCCCCAGGGCAAATCGGCAACAAGGGGATGCTATTTGGCTTCTTTGACTCTCACAGGTCTTCTGCCTTGCAAAGAGGTATTCAGACATGTTTCTTTCTAAGTAACATTATCAGGGGACCAGCAAATGATGCAGTTTAGAGCTAATTATGCTCAAAAGCACAATCAGAAGAAAAAATGTGCCCTCCGGCTCCACAGGCATGAAGTCCAGTGTCAGCAACAGTAAATATGGCCCTGAGCCATAATACAAGTAATAAATAACAGTACCAATGAGGTCAGCTTTTCTTTTGTTAATCTGAGGAAACTCTTCTGGGACACTGCCTTGGTAGGAGTATAAAATGGGTGTAAAGTGAGAGCAGAATGAAGCTCTAGGAGTATGGCTCTTACCTCATGTGGGAAAGGCTGTTCAAGAAGAACTCCCTGAAATCAGAGGAAAGTCATTGTATTGCTTGGCACCTGCCCAAAGTGATTTCATTTTCTGTTCAGGATTAAGATGCATTAATAGCCTGAGGGCAGCAGTTTCCTTGCCAAAAAATGCCTTTCTTCCCCCACCATCCCCCAGCTTGTTTTAAATATGAGGGCTTGCAGGTCAGGAATGAACACCCAGTGAGTATTAATTGAATTATCAAATGAAAGTGCAGCAATATCATTTTCTTCCGAGAAAACACTGAGTTAATTAAAATGTGCACTCTGAACTTGGCAAATTTCACATTATTCATGAGAAAGGTACAGGTCTGTCTATTGCAAAGGCAAACTAAAAATAACCAGAGATCTAGCACCAGAATGGCTGCTGTTAAGACTAAGCCACACTAAAAGTTTTTCTGGCAAAGGTCTATCTCTAAGAATGTCATTTACCCTCTCCCACTCTCTACCCCCAACTAATATAGCAAAGCTGGCAAAGGCCTTCATGTAAATGTGATGATGCTGGCCGGAAAGTCCTTTTGGCCAGAGCGCTGTGCTCTCTTTAGGGAAACAGTATAACTTGTATGGGCCAAAGCATTCCTGCTGACCAAATTATGCTCCAGGAGGGAGCAAGGCTGGTACAGCCTGATGGAGGTGGCATTCAACGTCTGCAGTGAGAAAAGTTTCCAGCACTCAGAGATCCAGTCCAGCAGACAAGGGCTACCATGCTTCTGCCACCAGCTCGTGGCCTCCTGTTCTTCTGCTGAGTAGCTTTTTCCATAGCAGGGCCATGACAGCAGGAGGCTCATCTACTATCACTTTCATCTCTGTATCACCGTGGGTACCTGCACAGGTCTCCCTTAGGGTCTCAACAAGGAACTGAGGACCCAGACGGCCAGTATGTGCAGTGGGACTGGACAGACATGGAGCAAAAAACCTGGAGTGCCCAGTTCCACCAGAGCTGACGCTGAACAAAAGTAGCAGCAATTTCCATGTTGACAGAGCCAAAGCAATTTTTCCTTAAGGTTTTGTGCAAAGGACACTGCAAAGGGAGGGGGAGAATAGCACTTCTCTTGAATACCATCTTAATAAAAGTCTGTACACGTACCGAAGAGATGACTTACCCTTTCTCCCCGTTCCCAGACTCCTTTCTATTGCCTTGCTCTTACAATCTGGATTTGGTTGATTTGTGTAGTGACATCCCGGTATGAAATTTGCCTTCTCTCCACTGCACCTGTCACTCTCTGGCAGATTGATCTGAAAACACAAAGTCACTTTAGTCATCTGAAAACCCCAGGCAAGATGTTTTCATTCCTACCTGTGTAAATTTGGGACAATCTCATCTGCTTCAATACATTTGTTTGATAGCCAATGGAAGCCAAATAACTATCTGAAAAGTATGTGGGCTGTGAAGGTTGGCCGGCTTACTGTACATCCAAACCAGTTCAAGAGCAAAGACTTTTTTGTGAGGTGACATGGTCTGCTTGCTTAAATTCAGCCCTTGTCCCTATCTTGGGGGAACTAGAGGGATACTTGTGAAAGATGCTTAGAGAGGATTTAGTAGGTGGAGGCGGGGTGTTCTTGCAGTAGGTTGTGGCAGAGGCATAGCAAATCTTTGATGAACTATTTTGTCTAGGTTTATCTTAAAGAGGGAAATGTCTGCCCACCAGTTACTCTGGGAATGGCAGTTGCTTATTCCCAGCCAGGAAAACAGGCTGGCTTACCAACAGATACATTTCCCAATCCTCCATGCAGGTAAAGCAGAAGGGTGGAAATCTCCTTGTCAGTAAATGAAAACTGTCTGGAGTAGAGGCAGGATGGCCAGCGGCACACCACATCCATCCCAGAGGCACTGCCAAAAGCCACTGGGGCTGCAGCAGCCATGGGGGGACAGGGGAACTGTTGCTGCACAGATCCTGCACTGCAGAGACTGTCCAGGGCTGCAGAAAGTGTCTCTGACCCAGGGCTGGACAGAGGTTTACAGCAGGTCTACACCAGGAGACAGGCAGGGATCCCTTCCTTGGCCTTCAGAGCAGGAGCTCCAGGAGATGGCTTCTGCAATATGGGCTGGGTACCACACAGGTACTGCATGGCCTAGCTACACCATCCTGATCTGCTGGGAAGTGCCTGTTCATCCCCTGAAGAGATGTTCTCTTGCATCTGCCCTTGCCTCCACAAAGGAAACAGAAGCTTGTGGGGAATTTGCTGCATCTGTTCTGTGTTGAGTGAATAACAGAGGAGTGTTTGTCTCTCATCTGAAGGCGTCATCTGCAATGGATGTCACTCCCACAGAAACAGTAAAACTTTAGGGGCGGTGCTGGAAGAAGTGTGGGCATTAAGAAGAATAAAGCATTTTCACTGTGAATACAGCGTTTTCATTGTAAGGAAGATTTAAACAAAAAGGAAGGTAAATCAACATCCAGCTACAAAATAAAAACAAGGCAAAATATGACTAAGAAAGGAGACATTTTTTATCTCTAAGGGCATCCAGAAGGCAAGGAATTCAGGTTGTGCACTGAAATCCTCAAAGGCTCATGCCAGGAGCATATTGGTACAGGTACCCTTTAAAATTGAAACAAAACAGCTCTTCAGGACTTTGCTGAAATAACAGGCAGATAATAGCTGTCTTGGGGCACCCAGGTTTTAAGACAGTGCTTAGCTTGATTGAGGAGGCATCTGGAGGTATGAATGGGCAGAGTGCCGTGCTCCTATGGAGGACACCGCATCCGATCCTGACAGCCTGGAACAGCTGGAAGCAACAGAGATAAGACTGCGGTTGTAGCTACCACCTTGAGACTCAAGGCAAAGCTATGCGCATCTGTGTTTCTATTACGCAGGTGGAGATCACACCACTGGACAATTTCATGGGCAGGATGTGAGAGGAGAAGCCAGTAATGCCTGTGGTAGGTGGCAAGGAGTTTTTGAAACACATAATTTCATAGAAGAGAGAGATAAAGGAAGCTCGGGTTGTATGTCACCAATATCTCAGAAACCCAACTGAGAACCAAGATCCTGTTGCGCAGGATGCTGCCCAGAGGACATAACCTCTGCTATGGGTTTCTGCAGGGAGCGGAGAGCTGACTGCATCCACTCTGTGTCAAGGAAGCCTACGATCAAACATATCCATGTCATGGATATGTGGGAATTCCACCCCGTTTCTTGGCAGCTTTGTACCACTCTTTGAGGTGGAACTCTCCCTTCAGCAACTTTCCCAAAGCCTTTTGAGGGCTAGTTTTGTGAGGCAGTATCAGGCTGCCATAGCTGAATTTGCTACTGAAAGCTCTGTGAAGAGCAGATGGGACCAGAACAAACATCAGCTCTGCTCAACCAGCGTCCGAAAAAGACAGCGTCAGGAGAAAGAGCGAGCTGTCTCACAGCAGCAGCTCACCCCTGGCTCCCCTTCTGCCTGCCTTCCTACCACAGCTGCATACATCCAACTTTGGCACCGGGGCTGGCATGCTACTGACTATGGCACCTGCTTCTGCTCCTTGCCACCAGCCTCTTCTCCAGGCTGAGCTACTTATTAAGGGTGCGGATGACCTGGGGTCTGTCTATAGTGAGAACATTTGCTACGCTTGAACACTGCCATCCTCGCAGGCTTGCCTAGCTTATTTTTCTAGTTGGTTTTCTTAACCTGATCTTCTCCGTTTTCCCATTATTTTCCTTTTGCTCATCAAGAGGCTCAGCAGCCCCTGTTGCCTTCAGGGTGAATATCAATCCTAGAACTTCCCACAGATTTTGTTTGTGTTAAAATCTCACCTGTGCAAACTTATCTCCATCCAGGCCATGCAGAGTCTGGTTCATGGAGACTTGCATCTGCACTGGGGAGGCTAAATGGGAACTGAAAAAGAAGTATCTTCCAAAAACCATCACATAAGTTGCCAGACTGGCACTACAGAGTGAAATGAGGCTTGCTGAAAGCTGCTGCACAGCAGGCAGGCGAGTGCCCTGCACTGGTCCCAGCGTGTTGGTGACCAAAGGCCATTGCCATTCCTCCGTGCATCAGAGGGTTGTACCTCTGGCAACAGCAGGACTACCTAGGAGGTGTTGTCCTCACCACTGCTCTAGCCAAGTGACAGCCTGCTCCATGTCTGGCTGCATCTGTTATTAAATAAAACAGGATGAGAGGTGCAAGGGCTGAGGGGCATGCCATGAGTTGTGTCAAGCCACCTAAATTCTCCACCAAACCAGGGCGGCTGTCTTCAAACCACTCTTGCCTGCTGATATGTCTGTAGACCTAGAGATGCTGTCAAACACCAGGAAAGGTCCTACCTGTATTTATGCAATACATTCTTCAGAGCCTTAAAAGTGGATCCTGGGCTTTATCCCAGGCCCATCCAGGGGACTCTGACGTGAACAGAAACTGAGACCAGACTCAGTTAATCTGTTCATAAAGAAATAAATGGGAAGAGTCCCTACACGAGCTCTCACTCAAATGGTGTCTGGGTCTTTTCTGGGCTGGAGCTGGTTGGCACAGGCCAAAATGTGGCGAGGGAGCATGCTAACCATTAAGCCGTACAGATGTTTAGATTTACTAGTATAGACAAAGCCTCTGCTAACACAGCTGGCCAAACTGCTGCACTTCTGCAGGGGCTCTGACTGAATGGTAGCCCAGTGCAATCAGCCAAGGGCAAACCATGCCCCTGACAGCAGGCTGTAACAATAAGCAGATTTTTTTTTCTTGCAACATGTTTAAAAGGAAACTAACTTGTCTTAAAACCTAAAATGTAGGCCTGTGTGTGTGCCAACCATGATCGCTAAGCACAGGGAAGGCATAATAAATATCCCTGTCTGCAATGCCATGAGGTCTCCTGGAAGCCCAAAAGTCATTTCGTTCATTCTTCTGCGTGCAAAAGCAAAACCACATGCCAAGTGCTAGCTGCAAATTGAAGCGTCTCAGCTCCCTCCTGACCAAGGGAAATGTCCCAGCTTTCTGAACAAAGGGATTGTTTAAGACTGGAAGCAGGCCGGCACATATAAAATAAGGAACAGCTCCAAACCCATTTCTTTTTCCTTCAAATTTTATCTTTTCCCTCCCAGCCAGTGCAGGCTGTTGAAACAAAAGAAGTGCTTCTGCCTTCCTGGGGAGCAGTGCTCCTCTCAGGGAGGCAAAGAGCTGCTCATGGAGAGGCAGACATTTTGCAGGCTCCTTCACCAGCCTCTGCCGATGCACTTCATCCCTTGCCTCTGCTAAGTCTTCCCCTCGGCGCAGAGGCAGATGCGAGGTGGGAGCACACTGGTACTGCTGAGACTCACACCAGCAGAGCAGCCGCATCTTTTACCTTTCTTCCAGCCCAGCAGTCTGGGAAATGGAGGCGCTTGCAGGTGAGGACTTTTGCATTTTGTTCTTGCCATCTGGGCATAGGTAATGTGGACACAATTAAATATTGGAGCCTATAAGAGCCTCTGCTTTATAGGACACTATAGGAAATACAGGAGTCTTTTCCTGAAGGACTGATATTGGGTACTAACCCACCTTCTAATGCCTCACATACAACAGATTGCGCACGAGTGACTAGTCCGGCACTATAAGAGGTGGTTTTGTGTGGCTGAAGCAGGCATTACAAGCAAAAAAAATTATAAGATATCAGAACCATCAGCCATGTTACCTCTCAGACAGAAAAAACCTCCCAGCAGCAGGCTGCTGCCTGCCGTCCTCCACTGCATAAAAAAGGAGGACCTTCTACAAAATCTTCTAAAAAATCCCCATCAGCTACAAGGAGATGCAGACTTTCCATACATCTTTCTGATGCATTGTTACTATGATTCTATGGGGACCAGTGAACTGACACAGTATTTTAATATCTAGTTATAAAAAATTCCTTTGCAAGTTGAAAATACATAGGCCAGATGTGTATTTGGGTGGAAAAGGCTGGATCTAAATCTATCATGAAATATAGAAATAATTGAAGGGATTAACATAGTGAGTGCATGTGACAAAAATACAGTCCCCAAACAAGAAAAAAATCTGTGCACAACTGAAGTGTGGAATGGAAACTGAAAGTACTCCTTTCTAGTAATTCACAGTCCTTAAAAATTGCTTCCAAATGGCAAGGATACCTTTTGCTTCTCGTGCAAAAAGAGAAGCTGCAAGTCCTCTTCCAAACAACAGTTATTTTTTTGTCCTGATGGTTGCTTACATGATGAATTTTGAATTTCCTACTTTTTGTTTTCTTCAATTTTCTACAGGCAACAGAAAAATTAGCAGTATTATCACAGAGATAATATACTAGTGAGCACAAATTTTAATTGAGAAGTAATTTCTGTTGCTATTAATCTGTTAAAATTATTTTTGTTTGCTTTATGCTAAAAAAGTTTAGCTCAAATGGCAAACAAGCAGTTAGGGGAATAGATAAGTTTTCTAGCCTTTCAGTTCTGATCTGACAACATCCTTATTTCACGACTGAAGCTTCAGCAAAACCTTGACAAAGTTAATGAAATTTCAGGATTTGCATTCCCATTTGGAAGCAAAAAATAACCAGAAAAAAATATTAAAAAAACAAGCCAACAGTTTTAGGCTCTTAACGCATTTTGTGTAGAAATAAAAAGCCCGTGATTGTGCACTCTGATCCTGTTCATAGGACACCTTTAAAAATAAATCTCAATCTACTATTTTATCACCTGAAACCAATCTTCTCAGGTCCACTGGATTCAGCAAATTGAGCAGCCCACTGTGCATGGAGCTAGAGAAATCATTTCTCAGCTAACAGACTATTGCACCAGCCTTCCTTGGTAATTAATTTTAGGTGTGACTGACCATATAGTCTTCTCACAAGAGCTGTTTTAATTCTTTCAAAGATTGCTATACACGTTCCTGAGCTCTCCACAACAGAACATCCTAATAGCCACTGAAATATAATATCCAAGCACAGACAGCTCCACTTGATGAGATACCTTTGCAACCATGGTGATGTGCAAACCTTTTCAGGTATCTATGAACATGTCCTGTGTCCCTCCAGCATCAGTAACAAGACTTATGCCAAGCACCAAGCCCTGGTAGAGTAGAAAATCAAAACTAAGATACAGAGGACCCCTGTGATGAAAGCTGCCCTTGCTCCGTCACTCCACACTGCCGAAATGCTGAGGGTGTGGCAGAAAGGGGGAGGCTGGGTGGAGTCTTCACTTGGAAAGTCCTTGTAAAGTCAGCAGGTCTAGGTATTCAACTACACCTAGTGATAATGTACCACCGTACTGATGAGGAAACAGATCCAGGGACCTGATGCTCAGGAATTACTTCCCTCTCCCTGTTCCTTCCTAACTCCCCATATCACCCTCCCTAATCTCTCTGGTTCCTGGCATGACCCTGTGTGGTCTGCACCCAATTGTCTGTGCAAAGAAAGATGCAGGAGGGAAGCATTCAGCAGTCAAGGCTTTGCAGCAAAAAGGGTGCTGCTGACCTCCTCTAGTGGAGCTAATAGGAACAGAGTCTTTCTGGAGGCTCTGTGGGCCTAGGATCAACAACAACACTTCATTCTGATTCAAGCAGTCTGCAAACTGAGGATCTCCAAGATTGGATTGCAAGGTGACGTCAGCAGGAACAGATGCAACAGCGGTGGCTCCTGCCTGAGCTGTGCTGTGCTGCACCTATAGCATGATGGAAGGGGATGGTTGGTTGCTCAAGCAACATTCAGATGCTGCACCAAGGTAGCTCACATAAGAAGTTTTTGCCACATTCCTTTAGGTGAAAAGGAACCATAAGAAATTAATTCTTCAGTGACTTGCAGTTCACACCCAAAGAAGCAAGTGAGGATTAAAGGAAAGCACCCAGGAAGGTGTGAAGCCATGGTCCCATGCAGGGTGGGTACCACCAATACCAAGAACAATGTGGCCACTGTGCTGTCTGGAAGCACAAAGAGATCGTGCATAGGAAACAAAAGCTTCACAGCTTGATAAACAGCTCACTCACCCTAATCACAGGCATTGTTACTAAAATCCATTTGGTCTGGGTGCAAGCAGCAAAATTCTTCTGCTTGCTTTTCATATGCATCTGCATCTGAGTCAACTTAATCTTTCAGCATGGACTGTTAAAAGCTTCCTAAGCGTGCCCTGAGATGGGCTTGTTATAAAGCTCCGAGAGACAGAGCCGGTATCGAAGCGCGCAGATGCCAGTAACCCTGGCTGCGTACTTCAGAGCTGCAGTCGCTGAGCTGGGCAGTGGGGCATGTTCTCAATGAGTCGCTGGAGGATTCCTCCGAAATTGGCCATCCTGGCTGGATGATGGCGTGCCCAGGAACGGCGAGCCTCTGGCTGCAGTGGGGGAGCCCACCGTATGCGGGAGTCACTTGAATTTCAAGGGCAGTATGAAACTAATCTGAAGCCAAATATTTTGGCTGGGGTCAGAGTGTACAGATCCTGCCTTGGTGACCTTCGACTGGAGATTTGGAAAGGTTTTAAACTTAGTTCTCCCCTGTTCTGCCACCAGAGGGCATGGCTCCCTTCCCTGCCAGGGGAAGCATCAGCCAACAAAGGGCAGGGGGGTTGCATGCTGGAGAAGTTTGATGTCCTTTTTCTCCCACCTCCCCCTATACCTGCTTTTCAGCCTCTTGGCTGGACCTAAAGCCCTGTCTGAGAAGAAGAAAGTACCTGAGAACTTTTGCCGAGGTGAAAGGGAAGGCAGTCAACTGTCACTCTGTGTGGCTTGGGAGAGCATCTGATATGGCTCCATCCTACGTGGACCCCATGGTTTGTGTGGTAATCAGAGCCCTGCCTCAGCATCAGTCATGTTTCCCGGCACTGCAGGACAAGCTGTGCAAGCCTGTACTGTCTTGTTTTCAAAGTCAGGGACTGTCCCCTTCTGAGGCAAAGGAGAGATGCCACCCTGTGTCTGAAAAGCCTTATTATAGTGGGATGAAGAATAAAAAGTCCCAGGCAGTGTATCTCCTTCTTTGTCCCTCAGAGCTCTTGGAAATGGGCTTGTACTTTAGAAGATAGCACTGGGCACTTTGCAGCTTATTTTCTGCCTGAAGTCATAACCCTCTGCCTCATCCCCCAGGACAAACACCCGTCCATCAGGCAAAGATGGGCGCATGGGTAGGTGAGGTTTGCTGCAGCTTTTGACCTTGTGGGAAGCGAGCTGGGTACTGAACCAGATGCTCATTCCTCCTTCATGGCCATTTCAGAGCCGTGGCACGCAGGGCAGAGAGTAATAGGACAGTGACCTTTTTCTGCAAAGACCATTTTGTAAACAGCATGTTTCATTTTATTTCTTCTTCAGCAGCCACTGCCAGCACAGTGTGACAACCAGCATATCCTCTGCTTTGAGGTGACAATAGAAAACCAACCAGAGCAACCACGGATTTGAACCATTTTTGTCTTATTCTTTTTTTTTTTTTTTTACCATAAATAAAATATAGGCTAAAATATAGGATGTTAGCAATGCCTTTGGGAAGTCAGGATAAGGTGAGTTCAGGAACACTGAGTAAAACAAAGAAGAAATGCTGTGTGCATGGTAATTTGCACTAGCCTGAGGCTCAGTCCTACTCAGGTTACAGTGAGGCTTTCCAACAGCCATTGGGAAACAAAAAAATTTTAGCTTGCAGCAAAGCTGGCCACCTTTTCTCTAACAAATGCATTTCCAAACCAGCGTGGGCTTTTTGATGCTGTATGAGGACCCAGAACTAATTTCCCAGGTGTATTTCTCACTGATGAGCGTACATCCAAGAATTTATGCAAATGAATTTCAGGTTGTGAGGTGCTGGCAAATTGTTAGCTGCTCCTGGTAAGACACATACGACTGGTCTCCAACAGTGGCATCATCAGTTTTTTGGCTTGCTGATTAGAATAATGAAACTTTGTTTTTAAACATTAGAAGTCAGAAGAAGCAAAACCTGAATTAGTGAAACTTTTTGTTTTAGTTTGCTGAACTAAGATTTCATTTATCCTTAATTACTACTAATTTTGATCACGATGAATATGATTGTTCAGATACAAATATGTATGGAGTTACAAATAACTGTAATTTTCCATCTATATGAACAAAAGTCCATGCAAAATAGGCAAATGTGATCTTACCAAAGCAGTCATTTAATAATAATGAATAACAATAATAAACATTATTTTCATTTTTTGCAGATAGCGGATACAATGGATATGAATGGGAATTCAGCAATTCAATACTACAAGCAAAAATAAAGACACTCTAAGATAGTGCTATGTCCAAGTGCCAGGTATCAGAGCCTGTTGTTCTAGAAAAGATTAGGAGTCTGCGAGCAGTGACTTAGGACATACAGATTTCCCAAACAACCAAGACTGTATTCCCATGCAAATGATGAAGCTACTAAAACTGCCAGGAGATTGAAAGGATCCACTTTATATAAGCAGAAATGTATACAAATCAGCATTTCATGAAGGCTCACCAGCAGGCATCAGCAGGTCTTCAGTGGGTGTCTTAAACATCTGTTTTCATCCCCTCTCCCTGACAAGTTGTCTCTCTACAGGCACCAGATACCTCCAAGGCTTCAGTGCTGCCAGGCAGCCAGCCCGAGATTCAGCAGAGGAAAGGCAATTATAACCAGTGAAGAGGAGCACAACACAACTGAGGAGTGCCTTTCCCAGGAGATTGGTGGAGTTCATCCCAAAGGACGCATGAAATTTGGGCACTAAAACTGTGGGCTGCAGAAGCACTGCAAAAGCCCAAGGCAGGTCCCCAAGGACACGGTGGGCAGATGCACACGATGCGATACAGCTGCTGCTACTACTCCGTGTTTGATCTCCAGTCTGGGAGCTGTAGTGCCACCACCAGAAGCAGCAGCAATGAGAATCCAGCAGCAGCAGCAGCATGGTAAAAACCCCTGTGATGTGACCTTTGATTTCTTTCAGCATCTCCTGCCCAACATGAGGCAAATAAAACCATTGGCTCTGTCCCCTTTTAAACCTATATCCTCCAGTTGCCAAATGGCTCTTAGTCTTCTCTGCCAAAGGCACAATATAGATGGTACCAAGGGACTTTGCTCTGGCAGCACTGCGGTCCCACTGCATTAATCTTGGATGAAAATGGCTGGTGCTATAAATGGCTCTGTATGTATTTCCAAATAATATGTGATGTGAATAATCTATAATGTCCCTGGGCAAAACTTCTGAATTAGGAACTCAGAAAAAGCAGGACTGTCTCCTGACCTCGTGCACTAAACACCTAGATAACTCAGATGTTGAATTCTCTTTCTACCCAGCCTTTTAGCCTGGGCGGATCTGCTCTAATGGTCCTTTTGCAGTGACCAGAGGGGATTCTTTATTGAGCTTCCCATAGAAAAATTTTTGCCTCATTGGGCTATGCCTCCTTTGTGACAGTAGAGTCAAGCCTCAGGATGATTATGTAGCAACCATGACACTCCAAATGTACTCCTGGGTTTCTTAGAAAACCAAACACGCAATCTCCATTAAGAAGCTCCAGCATATGGGATGTGGTCTGCTTACAATTCCCAAAACTGTCAACAAAAATGGATAAAAAATATTATTACCACTGTACAGGCAGGAAAACTGAAGCAGGCAGGGGGAGAGCTTTCCCAAGGTCAGGCCTTCTACTGCTTGCTGTTAGACACAACCCACTAGGCTGCAGCTGGTAGTGGTGAGGGATAAATGAGCACTTCCCACAAAGGAGATTGGACAGCCATCACTGTAAATGCACATCAGTCACATTGGTTTAACAGGCAAGAATGACAGAAATCTCCAGACCTGACTGTCCCACTGATAAGGGCGACGGCGGCCATGGGCTGGACTGCACATCACAGGCAAAGCCCATCGTGCAGGTTGATGGTAAATTCCTCATTATGTACAAAACCTCTTGGCATTCCCCAGCAGGCAGCAGGGCTGCACAGCCCTGTCCTACAGAGAGCTCTTCTGCTTTGAAGAGATGGTACAGAGCTCCTACCCACCCTTTTGTAGCATGGCTTGTTGCCCACGACCCTCTCAGAGCAGCCCTAAGAATGAGTTGACCCCATCATCAGATGGCAAGGTGTTTCAACATTTAATAATCCACCAACACTGTGGCCTGGCAGTGAATTTTCTTCTCTTTCCAGCCCTCCCACGCATTGGACCTTTATGACACGTGTAGGCTACTTGACCAAGCAGAGGGAGATTGCTTTTGTCTTTCTTCCTTTGTGCCTTTTTGCAGGGCCAACGCACCAGCTTGTCCTTTCTGGTGAAGAGTCCTCAGCTTCACTGCACTCCCGATGAGATGCAAGCCTTCCTTTGTCACTGACAGCCCCCAAAGCCCTCTGCCAGGGACCCCTCTGGATGGATTCCTGGAGCTCTGTCTCAGCTCAGCTTGAGATCTTATGTATTCAGTGTTGCTTACAGTGAAGAGAGGGCTCTGTGTAAGTAAGGGTCTTGTATTTTCATTTTTCCCCTACATTGTTTTCTTTGGGAAAGTTAAACAGCAGCTGGAAGAGCTCTATTGCAACCCCAATATTATTTTCTGAACCAGATGCTTATTTTAATGCTATATAGAGAAACAATAGGAAGATCCTCTGGAGGTGATGGCACTGCAGCTTCTTTAAAGTAATTAGTATTTTGGCAGCAGCTATTTTCATCTGCAGGAAGCATCTCAGGGTTAAGAATTAAGCTGTAGAAGAAGCATTACTGATCACAGCTCCGGTCTGGTCAGTGCTTCTATTATAAACCTTTATTTTTTTCCCTCTAGGAATTTTTCTTTGGGCTGTAAACCCAGCATACTGGGCAGAATTACTATTGATCCTTATTGCTTTTACTGCTGCAGCCGAGACACATCTTGAAAACATCTATTAAGCTTTGAATCAGATCAGAGATGCCTTCCTTTTTGAACCCTTCCACTATTTTACTAGTTTGGGACTACATTGCTCAAACCCGCTTCTCCATTCAGCTGTGCGTAATTGTTGACTACTTAATGGAAAAGTATTCTAGAGCTTAATAAAGAGCAATAGTTTTGCTACAAGATGTTTGATACCACCCATAGGAGTACAGAGCTTGTTTTGACTCTCTCTTGGTCTCTGCAGGGCAGCATGAAACCTTGTAGAAAAGATCTCCTTTTCCAGGAAACAGTTTTGCTGCATCACTGCTATTCACCTCTTGCTTTCTGCAGAGCTTCACTGATTTCATCTCAGGAAAGGCAGCTGAAGTTTCACATCAATAACAATCCTCT
Organism: Gorsachius magnificus; assembly: GCA_034008185.1. Taxonomy (NCBI): domain Eukaryota; kingdom Metazoa; phylum Chordata; class Aves; order Pelecaniformes; family Ardeidae; genus Gorsachius; species Gorsachius magnificus. The sequence continues at coordinate 130,073,437 of CM067081.1, forward strand.
TGGAGCAGGTCTCAAGCACGCTCCAGCAAACCTGGCCAGACTGCAGGACACCTACCAGAGCAGCTTATGTAGAGTTTCAGGGGGCTTTGATCACTGGTGTGGAAAGAAGCAACCTAAAGTTACATTTTAAAGTGAAGCACCAGTTATGGAAAATTGTTAAGAAAATAAATAGGACTTGCTGTTTACCGTTACTTTTCAGCAGTTCTAAAACTGAACCAGGGATGTTGTCAGGGGCCAGTATTTTCTGGATGCCTCATGCTAGTCTGCCTTTGCTACACTCCAGGACACACAATGCAGCAGGAATTGATGTGAGGATGCATGGAGAATTGACAGCTTTTGCTGAAAGGAGTTTTCTCATATTTTCATCACGATGATATTTCTGGGTTTGGTTGAAAAAATGTATTCCAAATAACAAAACCTGAATAGTTTTCTTCTCCTTCATCGCTCTCACTTTTCCCTCTTGCTTACTCCTCTGTTTTCCTTAGCAACTGGTATAAGGAGGAGAAAAGGAGGTGAAAAATAAACAAATGAAAATATTTTTTTAATAGGAGGGAGAGATGGTGCTTCTGTTTCTGCCAAACCAAACAGGAATATTGCATCAAAACAGAAAATCTGTGAAAGTGGTTGTCGTGGGAAATTTTGTCAGACTATTTTTATTGGTATTTTTATCACCATCATCATTAACCCACTATGCTTTCAGCGCTACCTCTCACTGGAAAGACTGATTTCTTTAGAAGTCCTGGAGTTGATCCAAAGATCTTAATTCCTGAGGCAGGGTCAGGCCATAAAAGCAGGAGGTTGTCAAGCAGTGTCGCAAGGGCAGTTCCAGGTGTGGAGCTGGTGATACACTGCTCCCGTCCCTGGACTGATGACCACCTTTTCCTCATCACATCTTGATCTTTCATTGCCACAGAGCACAAACAACAAACAATTCCCAAGCAAGAAAGTAATCCTTTGCCAGAAGAAGCCACCTTGTAGTATCTATGCTCTGATCAACTAAAGTTCTGACCAAGGGAGATCTCAACCAATCCCCGACTTCTCCTTTCCTCCAGGAACAAGGGTATCAGGCAAGGACAAGCCAATGGTAACAACAGCATCAGCCCTAAACTGCTAGGAACATTTTCCTGCAGGAAGTTGAGCTGCATGCAGTGCCCCAAGGTCTCCTTAGGTCGATGGATAAAGGCCAGTATCCTCTGTAGGAAACTGCTTAAACTCAGTATCAATCAAAGCTGCGGCTGTCTAGACTCTAGGATCAAGAAATACTTTTGCATCTTTGCTTCTGAACAAGATCAAGATAACATGCTGTGACAGCTTCCCCCTCTCACCACAGTATCATGTCTTGCAGTTGTGTACCTGTGCATCATGCACAGGGCATCTAAGAAGTTTGTATGAACAGTATGCTACGTGATCAGCAAGTCAGAAGAATCTGTCCCAAATCTTTTTGCAAACATAGATGTAGCCGCTGGACGGGTTTACCCAATGTTTGATAAAGCTGATGCCAGATGCAATATAGGTCCACTCAGAAAGATAGAGATGCTGGTATTTGGAAGAGGTTGTGCTGTGAGAAAATATGATAAAAATCCATAAGCTGTCAACTGAAGTGATTTGCTTGACTACTATATCAGAGGTGGGAGGGTACAGATAGAGGTAACTCTGCTCTAAGACTGTTCTGCAGGCCAGAAAGACCTTTTCCATCATTGCCTGACAAAAGGGCAGCATTGCTGTCAGGAGCAGATCTCACCCCTGTGACTATGTCAAAGAATAAGGAAACTTCATCATTTCACTGGTCTTAAAAAATACACAGGAGATTTTAAGATTAGGGGCTCAGTTTTCCTGCTTTGTCCAAGCTTTTTCTACAGTGAAGTAAAACAAGGAATGGTCAAGGAGTTGATGTAGTCCCACAGGGCAAAGCAAAGGAATGGGAAATGGGGTCTTGCTCTGTGCTGGGGAGGAGTTATACAACTGCAAAGAAAAAGCACTTTGACTTTGGTGACTCTTGTGCAGAGTGAGTGATTTATCATGTTTCAAATTTTCATTTGGATTTGAGACAAACAGATACTTGGTATTAGCTTCTCCCGTGGGTATAGCCCAGACATTCTCAATTCTTGGTGGGAAGCACTATGCCGGAAAGAATTAGGCAGGTTGAGGAGTGAGTCACTGCCCGTGTTCCTTCAGCTGATGGGATGTGTTCAGGCCCCAGGGAAATTACGGAGAAATGCAACCCCCCTATTAATGGGTCTAACAGAAGAGGCATCCCAGCCAGCTGTGGAAGACCTATACAAACATAACAGCATTAGGCTTTGCCATTTCCCTTGGACTCATTCAGTTTGTGACCATGTGCTGTGAGCAGTTCCGGTCACTGCAGTGACTGGTGGACCATGTCGTGTGCAAGAGGGAGCTGCCTCCCTGGAGCAGCTTGCAGCAAGACCAACACAGCATCAGAAGGCAGAGATATCATGTCTGTGCCTGAGCAATGACAAACTCACTCCTGACAGTATGACACATGAAGAAAGGAAGAATTAACCATGCAAGGCATTTGCACAGAGATGGATGGGTCCTTCTCCACAGCCTTCACCATGTCACTGGTCTGTAAAACTAAAAGGTGAGTTGCAGAAACTGAGTTCGATCAGCCCTCATGTGCTGAGGAGAACCAGCAAGCAGTATGATGGCTGCTTGAACTTACCTTGGCTTCAGGCCACAGGAAGACTCTAAAGTAAATGAAAGCAAAGTAGGAAGAACATGAATGCCCCTGCTCCAAATGTGTTGTGTACAGGTTGCTTGACACAGACACAGCAAGAGGAAACAGAGAGCAGAGTGACACAAGGTTGGCAACTGCTATCTGCTAAGCATTTTGCGAGTGGTTGCCACTGCAACTGGAGCTTCTTGTGAAGACGCTTGGAAGAAAAGTGAGCAAGGTAAAGCCAGGGGAGAGCAGGGAGAAGACTGAGCTGCAAGCGAAGAAGGCAGAGGAAGTCAGAGTATGTTCAAAGAGTAAAAAGCCCCTCAGCAGTGGTGGGAGTGCGGGAGGAGAGGGTTGGGTAGAGGAAAAACAGGTGGGGGGATGCATGAAGGGGGGAGGGGCATAGGAGACGAGAAAAGAACTGTGTCTAAAGGGCCCTGCAAGGGTCACACCAGAGGTAGAAATCTTTCCCTTAGGGGTTGCAAATCACAATTACATTGGCTGGATTAGGGGGACATGCTACTGTAAACAGAAGTGGTTTATCTAAAGAGCAAACCTCTCTGCTAATAGGTTAGCTAGAGAAGTACAGAGACCTTAATTTAGGAGGTAATTTTTAACCTTGGCAGCTGCCTTACCCAGTCTCCCCAATAAGGCAGATGAAACCTGATGGGTACAGGGTTCTGTGGTGCTAAGGGATATTTCTTGTTTAGTTAATGTTCCAGATTTACACAATGGTAACAAGAGCCCAGGGAAAGCACTGCTCCACCATTCTATCTCTATAGGTCAGAAGTTTATGGTTTTAGTATTGCCATCACTTTTTTTTTAAGCATTGAAGTACCCAGGCTGGACACTGTGTATCTTTCCCACTAGCTGGCATTCTGCAGCAACAGCCTCATTTGTATTCTGTCTTTCACTTGAGAAAAAAAAAACCAACACTCTGCATTGCCACAACTAAGTACTTCCCCACTGCGATACAGAGATTGCCAAACAGTCACACTAAATTCAACATGTCCTTGCTAACATATTTTATTCATACTGACGGTCTGCTTCACAGTGTGTTCCCAAAGACTTGCTTTAAAATTTAAGCTCCAGACTTCCAACAAAATATATAAAGCAAAATAAAGTGAGTATCTTTTTCTATGTAGCTGTACAATGGAATTGCCTCTCCTTCAAGGCTGATCTATCACAGATTTCAGGCTGGGTTTTTTTCCGCACACACAGGTCTTGAGTGTCTTCCTGTATAAAGGAGAAATTTGTGACTTCTTATAGAGTATTGTCTATGAAGTCCTGCTCCTATTCCAGTTAAAAATTAATTTTGGGCTGGAGGGAAGTTTTGTACTCAATGATCCCACAAAGTGAAGCTTCCTCCAAGATCGTGTTCATGAATGGACCCCACCAGGACACACAAAGTCACACCAAACCAACCCTTGGGGCACTGTATTTCTGCCTTGAGGAGCAGCAGTGGCCATATCTGTAGGGGATTAAAGTCTCACTGCCCCTCTTGGTTGGATCTTCACACAGTAGCCTTTTCCTTACACTCTGATTTTGTTTGTGAAAGGAAATCCAGCTAAACCCATGAAGTAACTTCAAGTAAGGAGTTGCAGGGAATCTGACAGCTTTGTGGGCCAGAGCCATGCTGTCAGCAAGTCCAGGGTTTCCCCCATGGGTCTGGGCACAACTTACAGGAGCATCCTCCAGGTACAAAAAAGGCTGTGTAACATTTGGCACTCTAACACACATTAGATACTCCTGGGGCTGGGAAATATCTGGGCTAAACTAAACTCTTTCCACAGCATGGGGAAGGACGGGATCTCCAGGGCATGGCTCACAGCCTCTCAGACATGTCGCAGGGTAGGAGGACTCATTATCTGGAACTTCCTCCATTGTATCAGAGAAATGCAGGCAGAGTTCGCAGAGGGCATCACTACTTTTCCAATAGACTGAATGAGGCAGATCTATCCTTTCTTTTGTGGACACAGCAAAACACCTAGGGAGAAATGGGGAAATAAGAAACGTCAGCTGCTGGCAGTGATCTGTGTCAGGAGCAACAGGCCAGAAAAGGTGCTTCCCCTCATCCTGAGTGAGACACTTCCTGCAACACTTGAGTTTTCTCTCACTGACTCTTAATGCAACCACTTTTTGAATTTCTACTGGCGTCCTTGGTGTCACATACGCTCCCTATGGTCATGAAGTTGAGCACTGCTGCGTGAGTGACAATGCAGTCCAGGAATGACAAGACTGAGCTGCTCCAGGGGGGAAGGTGAACTGGGAGCCAAACAAAGTGATCAGGGCAAGTCCAGTGGCAATAACCATGGTCAGCCACAGTCCAGCAATGTCCAGGCAAGGCCAAAGTAACAAGGAAGGTCTGAGGTCAAGCTGGGAACTCTTGTCACTGTGGTCCAAGGCTAGATGCAACACACACTCAAGACAGCTCAGGCAAGAACTAAGACCAAGGGACTGAGCTTCAACGCTGCCCCTGGGCCAGCAAGTGATGGCAGGTCCAGAGGAGGCTGGCTGGGGCAGTGACAGCTTGCTGGTGACAGCCATCACGAGGGGAAGCCTAGGAATAATGTTACCCCTTGGCTGGTTAAGCACTTCTAACACTTACCCAGTAACAGAACTTCTCCTCAGACACCCAGCTTTCTGATTGCCACCGTTCTCAGACCTCTTCCTCTCCCACTCTTTGATGTTACCTGACTATTAATAGCCTCTTCCACAAGTGCCTGGAAGCAGAGGGAGACCTAAGGAAATGAATTATATTATGAAAAGCTACAACTGATGCCCTGCAAAGGAGTGGAGAAGAGATGCCAGCTACTCCTTCTCCCACCAGAGCTTCCCAGGGGGCACCAGCTCCCTGGCTCGGCCAGAGCTATAATTCAGCATGAGTCAAAAATTTTATTTCGGCAGGAAAAGCTGAAACAGCAGAGGGCTTCTTGTCACTGTCTCTGGACAAGCCCAGGAGAGGCAGAAATGGTTTGTTTAATGTCATCTCTCATTATTCCTGGCACTTTATGACTCATTAAATGTCCTAGTTTTGTAACTAACTCCTGCTGAGCTCAACATTTGATACACATTTATGGGTGGCCTGTTGGCTGTAATAACGATTGAACTATTCATAATTCCCCTAACCATGTTAACTCCTTCCTTTGCATACCAGGTTTCCTTTAAACAACTGTAAGATAAAGATACTGGGGACTTCAGTTCTTAACACAGAATGAATTACATTTATCTGGACAATTTATTAGCATAGCTATATGCTGCAATTAGACACTTGTCCTGAGCCTAGATAGACTCTGCTGTGTCCTAATACCTTTTACACTGCTCCCCTCTGTATCTACTATGCTTTTTACCATGGATGTATCCATGCAGATGGGTGCCTGATACTGATTCCCCTCAGAATAAGGTTGGCAGCACAGACATCAGTAATCATTCACTGGTATGGAACAGGAACAGGAGCCAGAAGACCCTTCTTGCCCACTACATGTGGGAATTAGAAGAAAGGGACCTCTGTTCGAGAACCTTCTTGTGATATGAGTGATCTTGTCAGCTTCTGTCCAGTTTTTCAGCTTGCTTTCTTTGCAAAAGGTCAGCAAGAATTCAAAACGGGGCCCAGCAACAGTTGACCCAACCTGACAACCGATGCAAACAGGGCAACTGCAAGGAGTCAGCACTAGTTTGACAGACGTATTTTTCAAGATGGCAGAACATTTAACCTGTCTCTTCTGAAAGCATCATGCATGATCACGTCGCAGGCAGGTCTGTGATTTAGGTTAATTTTCCTTTCATTCACTTGAAGCGCAGAGTCACTTAGCCTGGACACTCTGAAAAGATGTGACTTTGCATCTACAGTCAAACAAATTCAGTTTGTGTATATTCTGGAGCATGACTGAAAAGTCACTAACAAAATCACACGGATGCAAAAGGAAGGTCAGTATCTTGGGTTACCTTAAACTCAAGCTGGAAGTTATTTGCAGCTTCAACTGAAGAGTCTGACACAGAAGCATGCCTGATTTCAGGCTTCTGATTTGGAGGAGAACATTCTCAGAAATTAAGGTGTGTTTAGGACAGTATTCAAGATGGCCTTATACTGACTCTGGCTGGGATGGAGTCAACTTTCTTCACAGCAGCCCCTATGGTGCTGTGCCTTGCACCTGTGGCTAAAATAGTGTTGGTAAATAGCGTTGGTTGATAGCGATGTTTTGGCTATCACTGAGCAGTGCTTGCACAGCATCAAGGCTTTCTCCAGCAAGCTCAGAGGTCAGAAGGCTGGAGGTGAGCAAGGGGTTGGGAGGGGACATAGCTGGGACAGCTGACCGAAACAACCAAAGGGATATCCCATACAATATGATGTCATGCTCAGCAATAAAAGCTGAGGGAAGGGAGGATGATTGGAAGGACATTCATGGTTATGTCATTTGTCTTCCCAAGAAACTGCTAAATGTACTGAGGTCCTGCTTCCCAGGACGTGGCTGGACATCTGCCTGTGAATGGGAAGTAGCGAATTGATTTCTCTTTCTGCTTTGCTTCTGTGCGCAGCTTTTGCTTTTCTGAATAATTGTATTTATATCAACCCAAGAGCTTTTCCATCTCATTTTCTCCCCCAGTCCTGTTCAGAAGGGAGAGTGAGACAGCGGCTGGGTGGGCATCTGGCAGCCAGTCAAGGTCAACCCACCACAGGCTTCTGGACAAAGATTAATTTTCTTGACTGGTTCTCTCCATTTTGGTTACTGCTGATCACAAAGAAAACAGATGACATAAACTTCAAAGGCATTTTCATATGACAATTGTCAATTTGATTCAATACTGCCAACCTCAAATATTCAATAGTCAGCAGTCCTGATTAAAAAGGAAAAAAACCCACTTGGGGTCTTACCTTTGAAGTCTTGGCTTTTGAGTCCACAGGATGTGGTATTATGACCAGCATATTCTAGTTCAAGCCTGTGTTGGCCTACTGAGAGTGGCCCCACTCTCCCTAGTGCCTGTTTTATATTCCTGCTGCTTGTCTTAGGTCAACACTAGCAGTCAGGAGGAGAGTCAAACAAGCTTTACGATCTGGCTGGCAGAAACAGGGGCAAGAAGGGTCTCGTTCATTCTTGCAAAATCTTTTGTTTCAAAGGTGGTTTGCAGTAGCAGCCAGGCTGTGTTCAGAGTCTGCCATAGGGTGGCCCAGAAGGAGCAGATGACGCAGGAGGTCTGCACAAGAGTCCAGTTTGTCACCGCAGCATTTCTCACTGTGCACAGCAGTTCCTGTCAGCAGGAAAAAAACCAATCGCTGATTTCAGTCAAGTGCTTTGACTGCAGTGTTTCTGTCTTTGTCCTACATTGTTGTATGCAAGGTTTAGACGCTGTTGGTGTCTTGGGCTTTTGCTGAAGGATAGCATTTTAAAGTTAGAGACATGGCTGTTATGAAATGAAGAAAATGCACAAAATCACCTCTGGAGGAGTGAAAACAAAAAAAAAATGCAATGCACAGGCTTGAGTGTCAGAGAATACACTTCTCTGGAAGGGACTTGGCTATTTTCTTACGCCATGAAACAAGTGACATCTCTCAGAAAAGACTCCCTGTGGGGAACTTGATCCTTTGGGAGAGAGGATGAGTTAGTGATTAGAGATGAAATGCAAAGGTGTTTTCAGCATAGTGGCTGCTTACTTGATTTTCTAATACAGTACATTACGTTGTTAATGGAAATGTAGCTTTGCACCTTCTGTTTTTCTCCCAGTAGAATTAATTTCAGCACTGTTTGCATGCCAAGCATGCACACTCACAGCTGTGAGCTCTGGGGAGCAGGAGAAGCCACAGCTTGGACCTGCACAGATAAGATCGCAGAGTCTGCAACAGGGCCGGGAGCTGAACCTGCTGCCTTTGCCAAGTGACTTCACCACAAGACCATCTTTGCTCCTGCCCACAGGAACTGTCCCACGCCATTACAGACAGACCTCAGAAGCCAGCAGACTGGGTGGAAAGCATCTGGCTGTTTCAAAGTCCTTTGGGAGATACGCAGGGATAGGAGTTTTGTGTTCCACTCTGTGATGCAGCAAAGAGGGGAGAACCACCCACGATTTCCCACAGAGCAGCTATCCCTTCCCAGTATCAACCTAATCAACCTGCACCCCCCTTCCTACCAGGAATCACTCCGTTTCAAGGTTGCATGTGTCATTTATTAAGAAATAAGAGAGAGCAGGGAGGAGCAGCTTTTAAAGAAGCAGGCCGTGCATGGACAGGGAAATGCAGTGCTAAGTGTTTGGGATCCCTTGGAGATGAAAGTACCACAGGAGTGCCACATGGCAGTGCTGCTGGTATACGTACAGTGCTGCTAATGTAGCTCTCTGCATGCCGGTTATGGAGAGACACAATCGTGGAGCTGGAGACACAGAGCTTGCTAAGTCCAGTGGTCGCGCAATGGAAAAGCAAAGGGAGTAAATCATTCCATGCAACAAGCAGCCACCATCCCAAGCCGAAAGCCCTGGGAAACAAAGCAGCAGGGAACATAAGAAGTACAACCTTGGGAGCTGACTGCGAATGAAGCAGCTGAAGTCTTCACTTGGATTTGCAGCTGCATGTTTGTGAAGAAAACAAGGGTGGAAAAGCTGGAGAAAAACCAAGAGAGAGGTTCTGAGGGGACTGCAGGCTTGTACTTGAGAGAGGGAAAAGTACCTGCTGTGCTGGTGTGCTCAAGGTACAAAAACTGAGGGAATATCCAACTTGTATTTCATCCTGCTGGAAGCAAGTCGCAAAGCCCCAATTCCTAATGAGCTGCTCAGACCAAGAGGAGATAATCTATTTTCCAAGTGCTTAGGTAAAATAAGAGCGAAAGCGTAAGATGTGAGGCAGTGCTTCTGCTTTATTATTGTGGTGCCAAAGCCCAGCATCTTAAATAAAATCAGCACTATTATTTTGTATGTGCTTAGGAGCAAACTGTAATCCCTCATCCAACATCACCTGAGCCTGCAGAGTTACCCCTGGGTAAATGAGGCCATAACTATACATACACAGCCATTAACCTCCTTGGTTCCAATCAGCACAACTGCTATCGTTGCTTTGTTCACCAAAAGAAGAAAAACCAGCAGAAAACTTGCTTACTGGCAAACTGGTTTCCAGAAAGACAATTTGCGTGCTTTCTTTACATCTGTGGAGATCAAAGCTCTTAATACCGACAAGAGAGAAACTTCCCGAAGTCAAAGCCTTCAGGCCAGAGCTCGCTTTCTTCGCCTCCCGTTAATCAGCAGAGGGTGATTTGGGAACCCGTCAGTGGAGTTTACCAGGGCCGTGAGTCACCACACGGTAATCCTGAAGGTTATCTGGTGGCTTATCCAAGCAGCCCGGCCTCAGTTAAAGAGCCAAAGAGACGATCTGAAGCTGACGATCAACGACAGCGGGACTTTGCAGCTTCCAGCCTGCCCCGTCACCCATCGCTTCTGCAATATTGAGTATTTTGCTTACATGTGCGTGGCCCAGGGCGGCGAAAGCCAGCGCGGCTATGGCCGCCCCATTTATCCCTTGGGCACGCAAGGAATTCAACGGCACGAAACCCCTCACACCTCGGCTCTGCCCTGGGGGCCCTTTTCGCCCCCGGGGGGGGAAGGGGGGCCCACGCCATTTACCCTGCTGGGACTGCCGTCAACCCGGGACCCACCTTCCCTTGGGGTGACCACCCCCTCTGCTAAGCCCGGGCCCCCCCGGGAGGGGGGCAGCACGACGACGTTGCTCTCGCCGGGCGCGGCGCGAGCCGGCAGGGGGCGCGGGGCTCCCCGGCGGCGCGAGGCCGGCACCGCCTCCCGCGCCTGCGCGGCGGCAGGGCGGCGCGGCGCCGGGTCTGCAAGATGGCGGCGGGGCCGCCTCCCACCGCCGCCGAGGCGTACCGGCCCAGCCGCTACGTCTCGCTGCCGGCCGAGCTCGACCCCGCCACCTACGACGGGTCGCCGGAGAAGCGCCGCGCCGAAGCCGAGCGCTTGGCCATCCGCGCCCGGCTCAAGCGGCAGTACCAGCTGCAGCTCAACAACCCCAACCCACCGGCCATCATCGTGAGTGGGGGGGGAGGGAGGGGGGCGCGGGGCGCGGGCGGCCGGGAGGGGGCGGTGGGGCGGCCGGGGGCCCTGTTCGCCTCGCCCAGCGTCCAGGAGCGGGGCCCGGGCCTGGGTCCGTGCGTGCAAGGCGCTGCCCTCCCTGTGACCTTGGTGGCCTTCCCGGCGTGGGCCGGGAGGCAGCCGGCTCCTTTCTAGGCCCCAGCCCCGCGGCGGGGGCAAACGGGGCCGCGCCGAGTCGGGTGGGCGTTGCAGGGCCCCTGGGGCCTCACCGTGGTTTTCTTTCCAACCCAGGAAGACCCTGCCCTGCTCCGCTGGGCCCATGCTAGGACACACAACGTCTACCCTACTTTCCGCCCGACACCTAAGACGTCCTTTCTAGGAGCTCTCTTCGCCATAGGCCCTATCCTCTTCTGGATTGCTGTCTTCAAAGCTGACAGGGTAAGTCTGTAAAATGTAGATCTGCCTGGAGACTTAATTGGTGGGATCCGTTTGCACCTAAGAATGATTAATACCGTTAACGAGGGAAGGAAGGCTGATGCTGGGCCTACTCTCTCAAAGCCTCGTAACTGTTTGCAAAGTCCTGCTGTGCTGAGAGCCCTGTATTGCACCCTTGGGTATGGCCAGTTACAGTTTCCCTGATCAGGATATTTTGCTATAATAAAGCTCTGTAGCACTGACAGTGTAAATTAATCAGAAGATACTATTATTTTCAGCTGTTGATGTGCAGTAACTGCACTTTCTAAAATAAGTAAATAGGGAGCTTATGGATGCAGACCTAGCGGGGTCTCTCTTGAGTTGCTTAACCATTTCTCTAATCTCCTGAAGCAAATGGGGATGAGTACTTACGCTGATTACAGTGCCTGATCTCAGCTGTTTTTTTAAGATTTTGGAAGGTTTATCTTGTTTCTGTTCTAACTCCTGAAATGTGGGTGTCGGAATCTGAGCAATGGTAGATCATTCTGAAAATACTCAGCGATATATGTACATAAGAAAACTCTCAGTGACTGCCAGACAGTGGCTGTTTTTACTAGTGAACTTGTGGCTATTGTAAAGCACTTTTATTTCCCTCTTTTGCACAGAAGTAGCAATTTTAGATCAAGTCATAAACCAGGAAGCAAAAACATCAATTAAAATTAATAGAATATTTGTAGGGAATGGTGTTTACTAGGATGAATCAAAAATACAGGTTTTAGGAAACATGCTGAGCATGTTGATAGAAATGTTTTTGAGACTTAAGCGTCCCTGCAGTATTTTGTCATGCTACTTTTGTTTTGTACATAAAGCCACACTTGGGCATAGCCACCAAGTCTGGCTTAGCATGTAAGTGCTTGAAAATAAACCTGTGTGAGTGAAATCTAGACATACTTGCCTGGGAATAAACAGAAGTCTTTAATGTAGTCTCCAGGACAATTTGTTTTCCTTTATTCCAGTTCCCTTACTGACATTTGGGGATTTTTCTTTCTTTTCTGGTAGTGTATAAAGCACAAAACTGTTATACTTTTTTTCTCTGAGGAGTGTTCGTTGTTTGTCAGGGAAAGCAAAAGATAAATTGCCAAGTCTTAAGCAAGTCTTCTCGTTTTATCCTGCAAAAGGGGTAGGGGTAATATCTGCAGTGTCTGTGTAATGTAACAATACCTGTCAGAAAGGTACATGACTGCAGAGTGAGATACAAATGGGCTGAAAGCAAATAGAGGCACATTTCGGCAAGTTATTAAGAAGTTTCTCTATAATTAGATCTCTAAACTGGATTATTCAGCCAGAGGAGAAGGCAAAAACTAAATGTATAAATTAACTGTGACACAACTAGTTCGGTGAGCAATATATCACAGGAATTGGTCTCTGCTAGCCTGTGAGAGTGGATGGATGTACAGAGAAGTTAATCTGAGCACGTCTTCCGTAGTTGAGAGGTGAAGCTTAAATGCCTTGTTCTTTTTTACTTTTTAACCGCCACGGCTGTTACCAGAGTTTGTGCTTATAGAATCATTTAGGTTGGAAAAGACCCTTCCTGTAGTCCATGCTGAAATACTATGTCTACTTTTCTCTTATCCCAGGCTGATTGAAACTTCTTCTCTAATAGGGTAATGATGAATGTTCTCTTTCTTCCACAGGATCGTAAAGAGAAGCTTATCCAAGAAGGTAAATACAAGCGACCATTCAGTGTATTTTAAGTTCCTGGAATTGCAGTGCTGTTCATGCGATACGAGTAAAATAAGATGTATTGTGTGCTGATGTTTCTCCTTCATAAGAATAAATCTTAATTGCTCGTTGGTTGTCTTGCATCTTTTAACAATTATGGAAAGTGCAAAAATGCAGGATCTTTATATGTAATGCAGATAGATACAGAGAGGGTGCCCTGAAATCAGCCAGTGTACTCCTTTGGCCTACATGCAGAGGCTTCTTTTAAGCTGTGGAAGTTGCTGCTGATGGAGCAGCACAGGCTGAGGTTTAAAATTTGTAGCAGGCTAAAATGTTGAGCAAGCCCAAAGCACTACTGCTTGCCTACTAGGTATTTCTTCCTGGCATTAGTTTGACTGTAGTTTGCCCTTATCTGATAATAGACAAGTTCTGAGATACATTTTCAATAACTTTCGGAGCCTGCCTGGCTGCTCTCAATAAGTTGAGTTAATTTTTCTTTTCCCTACAAAAAATACAAGCCTAAACCATGCATTTGTTTGTTGCAGTAAACTTCTGGATAAAGTTACTGTACCAGACTTGGAAGCTGATGTTGTCATGCTGTGTGTGACTAGCATTTCCACTAATTCTGTGATTCCTGTGAGTGGGAGACAAGAAATAAAAAGATAAGGATTTTTATTTTTGACACCGATTCCCTTACAGCATAGGAGAATTTCATTTCACCCCTGCAAATGAGCCATAATTAAAAAAAATACCACCCCCAAGCGTAACTGAACCGTGTGCCTACAAAGATGTCTTCTCTGCTTATTGTGTTAGGAACCCAAGACTTTTCTGCCCAGGTCAACTGGTAGGGAGGGCTCTGGAATTGTTACTGCCAAAGTCCTGAAATGTGGGTGCAAGGAAAAGATTTTTAATTCAGACTTGAACTTTCACATGGCCTGTAGGTGCAGCCATGATCCAAACAACCCTCTTTCTTCAGATGTTATAGAGGAGCAGTTTCTTCCCAAATGTTGAGGTCCATGCCAAAAACTCAGTCTGATGCAAAAGTTGAAAACTTCCCTCTGCCTGCTGGGAAGGAAGCCTGTGTTCTTGACAGTGAAGTCAGCGAGATCAGCTCTGCTAAGTCCCTTTCCTGCGTGTCTAGGTTGTAAGTGTGGGCTATTTGCAGTTCCTCTTCATCAGAGTGAGTTGATGAGCTTTTTTACAGAATCAGGGAATGGCTGAGGTTGGAAGGGAGCTCTGGAGCTCATCTGGTTCAGCCCCCTGCTCAAGCAGAGCCACCTTGAGCAGGCTGCCCAGGACTGCGTCCAGGTGGCATTTGAGTATCTCCAAGGATGGAGACTCCACAACCTCTATGGGCAACGTGTGCTAGCGCTCAGTCACTCTCACAGTAAAAATGTGTTTTCTCTTTACTAATTTAAAAAAAAAAATAATTTTTTTTAAAAAACTGTTTCCTGTTGCAGCTCTTCCCTTTCCTTTCTGGGTCATGAAACGTTCAGGCAGTGGGGGCTTGGCACTAAGGCTGTGCACAGCAGCTGTGTCCTGCTTTTGCCATCCCTTATGTGCTCTCAACAGTGCTCTTGCACCCGTCTCTGCGGGTTGTTCTTCTGCTAGCTTAACTAAAGCAAACCCAGATTGTTCTCTCTGCAGAACAGCTTCTAAAAGACTGTCACAAATGATATTACAAGATACGGCTGTGGGTCAGTGCAGAGAGAGAGGCATCAATGCATGGAGAAAGCGGTAGTTGGGGAAAGAAATAATTGCTTGTCTGAGCGTGCTAAATTAGCAATCTTCTTGCTGCCACAAACTAATTTGATCTCCCAGGACCCATTTCCTCAGCTAATTGGAACTTGAGTTGCCACACATGTAAATTCTCCCTTGCAGCTGTATTTGTTTCAGGACGGTTGAGCAAATGGTTCGGGATGGGTTGTGGATGAGCGCAGCGCCTCGAGTCTTTCAGGCCAGCCTCAGATTGATGCTCACGAAACCTGCCACAGCCCTTTCCTTTGCAGCCGAGAGTGTCTGATGCTATGTCCCTGCAGATTTGAGCACGGTGCTTGGGGAAAGGCTGCCCTACTTTTCTCTCTCTCGTCATTTGCAGAACTCTCTAAGCTGTTTTTTTACAAGGAGTGAACGTGCTTTGCTACTGGAGGTGGGGTTGGTAGTTTGAGGCAGTGGTGCTGGGCACTTAGAGGAAGGAAAGGGGTTTCCCTTCAGAAATGTAGGGTGAAGACAGGAGAGTGAATGTGCCTCGTGGAATTTTACCCTTGACTGATGTGTTACCAGCTGTGTCTGCTTCAGTGATGAGTCTACAGCAAGAGAAACTCAAGCCTGCAGGTCACTGGATGATAATTTAGGTCCCAAAGAGAAAACAAGCTTTTCCCCTTTGCCTGTGAAACGTTTAGACCTCATTTATCCCTGGATCAGTCTGATTAAATCAGCTTCTCTGGCAAATTGATTCTCCTGAACGTCCTTTTCTGAGCTGGCTATTTTAGAGTAAACATCTCCCTGCAGATTTTATAATGTAATACTTCGCTCAAAGCTGATGCTTTTTTTCCCCCAAGGATCTGGTGCAGATCCAAACCCAATGATGGATGTAACTGACTGAAGCTAGGTGTTAGAGCTCTACATTTCCTTCTCTTTTGGAAAATTGAGGATTGCTTCTCTTGGGAAGTAAGAAGCATAAATCCTGATGGCATCAAGCTTAGTAACAGTTGGGTAGGTGCTAAAGTACAGGCCTGAGGTTTGGGGTGCCTGGGCTGTGCTCCCGGTGCCCAGCCTACCTGGGGCTTTGCTTTCTGCCTCTACCTTGTGGAATTCACCACCCGGGAGTGAGGCTTGCATGCTCCAATGAATTTTGAGGTCCTCCACGATGTTGTCTGCACTTGAGCTTTCTTCCAGGTACCTTCCCAGGAGCAAATGCCTGGACTGGCCAGACAAGCCCTTTTGCATTCGCTGTGCTGCAAAGTAGCACTTAACTAGGGAGAAAATTTGTCAAGCGCTGTCAAACAAGTCAATGTTGAAGGATGTCCAGAGCGTGGGGTTAGGAAGGAAACTTTCCCTCTGTTAGCAGTGAAGCGCTTTGGATTCTCCGACCTTTTCTAATTTGCGATCTATTTTTCTGACAATCAAGTCTTTCCTCAGCAACCCTCCGCAGAGCAGCAGGTTGAAATGGCCTGCTCTAACAGGAGGCTTAGGTCTGCTAGAGCCTTCATCTCTGTTTGGAAAGCTCTTCCCTTACAGACAACATAAAATGCTTTATTGATTCCTAGTTTCTCCCTGTGAAAGACACACTGGGTTGTATTTTCAGGAGGCCCTGTGTGAATGGGGGCTGGCTGTTGCCTCGTATCCGCACCAGGTACAGTATTCACACCAACATAGTGAGAGCCACGCAAGTACTTCAGCTTCAGCGTGTTACCAGGGAAGCTTTAATTGGCTACTTGAAAGTTAAGAATAATGGTAGTTTTTTACTGCCTTTCCCAAGTTACATAGGGATGATAATTTTTGTGGCTCGGCGACTGCTGGAAATGCCAGAGTGCTCTGCATTGCCCGAGTCTGCTGTGCCACCACATGTAGGTACGCTGGATTTTCCTGTCTTCACTCACGTATCGCAAACAAGAAATACTTCTCTTTACTTGCACTTAGGGTTGAAATGGCTTTTCAGAGGTTCCCAGCACTTGTAGTAGTTTTTATCTAGGCGCTGTGAGGTCTGGAGGCCCCATCTGGTGACGGCCATACTTAGGGACGATTCAAACATGAAGGCCTGTTGGGAAGAGGGAAGATAGTTTAGGGCAAGAGAGCGAGAGTTTGCATCCAGGCAAGGTGGCTCTGCTCTACCACAAACAGGAGTTGCGCACATGGTCCACCCCTGCCAAGCTCTGCCTCCAGCCTGATCAACCCAGGTGGAGAAAGCTCTTCAGAGCTGGCATTGCAATACTGGTATTAACCAGGTCTCAGGAGTGACTTTGGATTCCCTGCATACCCAGGAAGGTCATGTTGTTCTGAAAGCTCTACTTCAAGGTCTGCTGATGTTTATCATTAGATTTTAGGGGGTGGAGAAAGGAGGACAGTCAGGGGTTTTGTTTCTTTTTCCATAGGCTAAGACAAAAATTAAATTAATCAGCATGAAAATTCCCAGCTTCCTGCTTAGGCAACGATTTATGTGGGCAGATGATCAAAGCTGCCTGGCATCGCATGTCTATGGGGAAGCTCCTGGGAGTTGAATGGTGCTGATGGGTAAAGGGAGGTGAACACTGCAGCCGTTTGGTCCAAGTACTTTTCCAACTTGCCAGCAAGAAGCTAGGCTGTACTTTGAGAGCGGCACAGCCGCAGTATGCCATGCTGTATTTGAAATCTTACTGTCTCCCTTGGCTCCTTACCATGGTCCCTTCTGCAACTCTCTCAGGCTCCAGCTTGGCTTTGCTCGCCTTCTCAAAACAGTCAGCATCTGGCCCGTGAGGAGTCATCATGCTGTGCAAGCTGGCCCCTCCGGGCTGGAAGCCTTCCTCCTTTGCTTCGTAGTAGCCTTTGATGAGCCCCATGAACTCACTCATGCAGTTCCCTGCAGGAGGCACAGAGAAGAGGTTGCAATGTAGTGTGATTGGGAGGCATCACAGCTGGGCTGGGAGCTCTTTGAAACCCACGAGCTAAGCTGGGCCAGACAGTGGGTGGAGTGGAGGTTCCTAAGCAGGGTATCACAAGAGAGGATATCAGGGATACTACAGGTGATGCTTGTAAGGCTGTACAGGTTTTATTCTGCTCTTAATTATCTGGATGCAGAAACTGAGAGCTCCCTAATGAAGGTGCATTGATGTTGGTAGACCTGTGCTTTTCCTACCACCTCAAGCAGTGTAAGTACCGCACCTGCATACGG
Source organism: Gorsachius magnificus (assembly GCA_034008185.1). Lineage (NCBI taxonomy): Eukaryota > Metazoa > Chordata > Aves > Pelecaniformes > Ardeidae > Gorsachius > Gorsachius magnificus. The sequence goes on from CM067081.1 coordinate 130,091,148, forward strand.
ACTGCATGGTGTAACCTGATGTTTACAGGCTTGGATTAGAGATATTAAAGTGCTGAAGAGAAAGTTCAGTATGATCATCCCTGTGTTACAGGCATTGAGGCACAAAGTGCCTGGCCGGCAGTCTGGTGAGAGAGCCTGGTTTGCTGTCCCAGGTTATAAGCTTGGAATCATTTTGTTTGATATTCCTCTACCACCTCCAGTCCAGCCAGGTGCTTCAGTACCTTGTGCTTCTGACTCGTGCATTATTTCCGTATTTCTCAAGACACACTGTATGCCCAAAGACAAGGAGCCAAATTCATCTTTCCCCAAGGAAGAATACTTTTAAGTAGACCCTCTGAAACCAATGGAGTAATACACCACTAACTTAGGTAAGGGTGACTATATCTAATTGCCCAGTACTTACTGAGTTATACTCCCTGTAAGGGAAGTACTCTAACAACTGCCACCCCAAGCTCTCAGCTTTAGTTGACCTGATGTGACTAAACAATACAGCCACCTTCTGCTTAGCGGTCGGTTTTTGCAAAACCAGGACACGCTTCTCTAGCTATGTTATATATAGCCCTTTTAAGCCACTAGCTTGGTCTTCGTTGAGTACAATCCAGGGTCTGAAATGTTTAACAACAAAACTAATTTAGCTCAAAGCAGAGTTGGCCTATGTGTGTATGCAAACATTTATTAATTTCCATCCCAAGTTGTCAATATCTCATGTAAGACCAGATTGTTATGGGCTTTTCATTGACCTTGCTCATGTGCTGTGCTGGGTGTGCTCAGACTGCTGTACAGCCCCTAAGAGCTGGATTGCCAACGTGTCTGCAACAGGACTCATACTATTGCTTAGGAAGAACGGGCTGGTGAGTAAGAAACCAGGCTAGGGCTTAAGAGATGAGCTGAGTCTAGTTTCTTATTCACTCGCAGATTTCCTACATCACCCCAAGAACTTAGGCACGCCTCCATTCCCTATCGATAAAACAGCATTGTCCTCTACAACCAGGATACTGTGAAGTTAAAATCCCTTAGTGGCCATTAGATATTAGGTCCCGCTGTAACTGGAATCACACAAGTTCTCTCCCAGATGTTGATGCAATATATGGTTTAAAAGCTGTGTCAGACACATTTTTTAACCTGTGTTCCAAAGGCCCTAGTTGTAATTCACAGCCTCCAAGGATGTAGAAAGGTGACCAAGAGAAGTCAGTATTTATGAGCTGCACAGACACCTCTGTGAAATTGTGAAATTGTTACGGTGTCTAGGGGGAAGTTTTTTGACCACCATTGCTGTATTTATACTTGGGGCAAAGTTAAGGCAAGATGAAAACCATGACTCTGATTGCACCAAAGTTCTCTGAACACAGGCTTTCCACTGCACCTAAGAAAGAGGAGGCAACAGGGGATTTCGGGCAAACAACAAAGGCCTCTTGTAAAATGTTTGGAGAGAGGGGAGTTCAGCAGCACTGAACTTAAATGCTGCTCCTACCCAAGTTGCTTTGTCATGTTATGCCTCTCTAACGGCACAAGATTCTCATCACCGCACTAATTTCAGAGGGAACCAACGTGCAGTGTCTCGATAACTGACTGTTGCGATGTCTGCCTTACCTGCTCAAGCTCTGCCCCTCCATGGCTGGGGCTAGAGTAGGCAACCAACCTGCTCATCATGAATTTAGTGCTCACACCTATGGCCGAAGTACTGTGGTCAGGTGAGTAGCTGTGGTAGCTGTCTGCCTGGGTACTCTTAGCTCACAACACAGACAAGAGAATGAGAGTTATTTCAGCCATCTTTTACCACAGACTAGGCAAGGTTGAACAAGTTCATGCTGTTCAACACAACGTGTCCGTGGAAAGTTAGCAGAGCTCTGCTTATGTGCGGCAACTTAATCGTGGTAAACCGTCTGTGTCTCTCACCTTTCAGGGTCTAATGAAAGAGGTAAGTGTGACCTGGCACTAGCCCAGCTGGTCAGGAGATGTGTTTCCATGTCCCGCTCGTTAATGGGAATGAAAGCAGAATGACAGGGCAGGACTTCGCCTGTGGGATTTATTTACTTGGATGGCGGCACAGCTGCACACTGTGCTTGCAAGCGCCACTAATTTTGCCAGCCCCCAAGATGCTTGGAAATATGCCTAAGTAGCAGGAGGAGCTGGCTATTAGACTGTGGTTAGTAAGTGTGCAGAAAGCCTCTCAGCACTTCAAAGTGACCATAGTGTGACCTTGATAGCTGCTGAGATGGGGCCTTTTAGCTGTCAATAGAAGGGGGTGCAGCATGAGCAAGCTTTCCCCCTCAGTCTCATAGAGCAGGTTGCCTCATCCCTACCCTGGGCAATCCCACATGGGCAACTGGACTTCTAGCATCCATTCAATGCAACACGTGGCCATGCTCTGCCAAGACGAAACCAAAAAACTGCCAAAACCAAACTGGCCCTGGTGATGGCAACCAAATCGCCCCAGAATCAACCAACTGCCTGAGAAGGAGCCCAGTTCCTGATCTCTGGCTTCTTAAATGCCAGAGGTACCCCCATCACTGTGTATGTGGTGAAGAAGGGCTCAGGAGAGCCAATTCCATCCTTTGCTGCAACTTTGATCTCACCCTGCAAGTGGCTTTGAGAAGCTCTACGTCTCTCTTGGTTCATGGCTGGATGATGGGACAATTTCTGATCCATTTTTGCAGTGTCAAGTTCAATATGGACCCGGTCTCAGTGGGAGCCCCTGGAGTCCAGGCACATCCATCTATGCAGATGCCACCAGCCCATCACCTCTGAGTTTTCCCGAGATACTCTAAATAGGAACATCTTTGGGTTTGTTCGTTTTCCAGGGAGGACTGACCGACTCCAAGAAGCTGACGCCAACTGTGCCAAGGGCAACAAATCAGACTGCTGCTTCCCTGTGCGTGCTCTCAAATAAATGGAGAGTTTCTTTTTTTCCCTGCAGTCCTGTACTCAAGCACAACCAACAAAGAGCAGACGTACGGTGGTAGTATGGTGGACGGAAGGTGTTGTTAGCTACCCCCCATCGTGGGGGGAATATGACGAAGTCAGCGAGTGCCACTCCAGGACGGGTCGACTTGGCTGTCAGGACAGTGAAGATAGAAGGATCCTGAAAAAAGCAAAGCAGAAAGCATGGAACAGAGGAGGGCTCAGAGCTATCTGCTCAGGTCATCCAGCCGGTAAACCTGGCTGATACAGCCTTGCCAAAACACTTTTACCACCTGCAGCTGGTGGTGTGGGTGAGATCTGTAGCCCTGTGTGACAGCACCCAGCAACTCGATCCCATGCTGAACATGGGACAAATGATGGTACTGGATGGTTCTTCTTTTAGGCAGCCTTGGAGAGCCTTCCCTGCCCCAGCAATGATGCCCTTGGAGCTGGCGGCACAGATACAGGGGAGGGACAGCCCTGCAAGACGGGATACTGTAATTCCAGGAGCCATCTCCAGCACTCCTCCTGCCACAAAACCATACCTCTTCCTTAGCTGGTTGCAGAGGACAGGAGCAGCCTGCTGGAGGCATCTAGCCTCACAGTCCTGTTAGTTTACAGACAGGGAGAATAAAGTGCAGAGAAATTGTGGCTCGCTTCAAGGATTTTTGAAGTCTCTAGTCCAGTAAAGTGATTTTCTGGGCTTTGATCCCAAAACCATCCTTCTCCTGGCAGGTTTTTCTGGAGTTAAACAATTCTTTCTGTTGGTTGTCTCACTAGAAATGCTTCAGTCTCCTTGCACGCCCACTTGCAGAAGCAGTGCCAAGAGATGGCATCGCTGCGGGTACCTCTCCCACTGGGCTGGTTTCCTTTTTAGAAGAGCTGCTCACATTAGTTTTGGCTTTCGTTATTTTCCGTAAGATCTAGAAATTATTGCAATGAAAGCTGCCAGCTCTTTGAACAAATTTCAGTGCTGGGCTCAGAGGAACCAGGGAAGGAGTCTGTGCAATTGCAAGAAATAAATCAAGGCAAGAATTGGAAGCAAAAGTCTTTTTGCTGAGCTGCACGGTGTGTGTTGGCTTCAGAATTCAGCTCTTCTCCAGGGTGCAAAAATTCTATGCTAAGCTGCATAAAGCTGTTTAAGAAGCTGATCAACCTCCAGTTATGCCTTTGTACCACAAAGGAGGTTGTCTTTCTCTACAAGAGCTTGGTTTGGGCCCAGGGAAAACAGCACAAGCGATTTCACACTGTTTCTTAGCACACAACATATTTTTTAACAGGCAGTGAGCCCTTGGAGCTCAGGGTGAATTTGGATTGTAGGGTATCCATGCACCATTGTTTTTCCTTGCCCAGCTCCAGAACTTACCGCATGGTCAAAAGCAACAGAATTAATGACCATGAATTTTTCCAGGTGGTATTTATACGGCGTGTAGTTCCCGTGCCAGGCTACAACATTGAAGGGGGAGAAATCCTACCAAAGCAAAGAGACACAGGGTTACCATACACAGCCTTCCAACTTGCTGCACATATGCGGGGCACTACTGTTCCCCAATTTAAAAATGAGTTTAGTGCTGGTGAGAAGTACACCAGCAGCCTGGAGCACGAAGTCCTTTCAGTACAGCCCAACATTGCCAGGACATGGTTTTCCTCAGCATTTCCACTTGGTGAGCCCCAGCCCTCCCTCTGGGGTTTGGTCTCTAAGGGCTTTTGAGTGCCCAGGCAGTGCTTGAAGAAGGCCAGCTGTAATGCTGGCTCTCCCTTGAGGAAACCCTGGCTTTTCACAGCGGCCCCAGCTCCTCTTTTCTGAGCTGTCACTGTGAATGTATGGGAACAGTGAAGCAAAGACCGTCAATGAGTCTTTGGGCAACCAAGTCTTCACAAACACTTTTTTCCAGACTGAGGAGCCTCATCTGGGAAGATGAATGAATGACCCCACGAGGCAAGGGCTCAGTCCTGCTCCGCTTAATCCAGCAGGACCTCCTGAGCCTATGTGCATGCTACTGAGTTGCATATCCCAGACCATGCACTGGCGGCCACTGCACTTCAGTGTTACCTGTTCTCCCAGGGCATCCTCACCTGCTGGGCTGCAAACAGCTTGCCCTGGTACTTGCTGATCACTGTGTAGCCACCCGGCACTTGGTGGTCCTCATACCATGCAACGGGCACCAAGAAGTCACGCGGGTTGGCCAGACCATTGGCTCCTGCAAAAGAAAAAGAGACACCGGAGCTCTTTGGGCAACCTGTGAGCAAAGTGAGAGGCTGCCACAATTTCCTGGCTTCATGGGTGCCCTTCTGCATTTTGAATGATTTTACTGCTTCCAGGCCCACTACAAAACCCAAAATAGTGATGTACTTTCTGTGCTCCTACAAGTAGGTAATTGTAATACATCCTAGCATTTAAGTCCATGCTCCCCTTATGTGACTAAGACAGGTCTCCCCTAGTTCCCTCCTGAACAAGACTGGTCTTTCATTCTCAATTAAAGGCATGTAACAACTAGGAATTAAGCAAAAAATGGAGGGTGAGTTGTGCTCTGTTCCTGGACATCCTGCTGGTTGGACGCTTAGCCACACAGAAGTTATGAGGCATGTCATGAGGGGGCCAACTACATTTCTGAATGCTTGCAAAAAGAGTAATAAAATAAGAGCTAGTGATACCTACAGACTCTGAGCATACTGAGGGGTTGGTTAGCGTGAGAAGTGCATTTTCAAAGTGCAAAGCACCATACGGGTGCTGAAGTATTATTCTTCTTCTCATTAGTATTATTGTTACAAAGTCGTTTCGAATTTCTTGGATAAAAATACAGACATTACTACCTGCTGCTAAGGTTTAACAGTCAGTGTTTTTCTCCAGCTGTCATTTTTCAAGTGAAAAGTGATGTTAGAATAAAGTAAGACTGAAATACAAAGGATCGTGGTCTCTGAGGGGAAGGTGGGTAGGTGGTGAGAAGAGGAGCTCTTATAATTACCACCTCCTGAAAAGGTTTACAGGCAAGTGCACTCATTTTCTTCTCTCCAGAAAGTAAACCTTATAATAATTCCTGCCTTCTGGAGACCGAACACAGGCCCCCCCCTCCAAACCCAGTCCAACAGTGTCTGAAAAACTAGTGAATGGGAAAACTTGTTATGAACAGGCTGGGGCAACAATATCATTAATCAAGTGGAGCAGGCACAGAGTGCAAGAAGTGGGTGAAGGCAGGTAACCTCAGCTGGCTGAAAGGAAAGCTGCTGAAAAATCAGTGTAGGTTCAATGTGGAAAGAGATGTGCCCAGCACATCACACGGGAGAGATGCTCGAGTGCGGTCCCAATTAAATGACTGCAAATTGAGTTGCTTCCCATGGCAAGAATGACCAGCTTCAGTTTCACTATGGCCATGAGATGTTTGCAAAGGCCCTCTGCATGCAGATGGGCCATGCCAGGCTTGTTACTGATTGATAATACCTAGTCAGTTTATTTCAAGCACAGCCAGTCTTTTAGATCTCACTGAGAGCTATAAAACAAGCCCAGACTAGTGGAGAAAAAACCCCAACCCAACCTAAAATGGAAAACAACCAACCCCAAAACACCAGTCTGAAAGCGGAGAATTATTGGTACTGGGTTTGTAGTTAGCTGTAGCTGTTACAAGGGAAGTTTCACTTCCTTTCCCTGAGACAATCTCAGTAGCAGTAGCCAGGAGGTGTTTTTCTCAGCAAGAAAAGTTTGGAGGCGGGTGCTCCCGGGCTAAGGAAGGTGAAATAACCTGAGCTGAGCACCTCCGGAAAGCTGTGATTTATGAGCGAGCTAGACCCATGCTCAGTGAAGGCAGATCTGCCCTGGCAGCACAACACGGAGATGAAAATATGTTGCTGATCCCAGTCCTGTGCTGCTCATTCCGAGGAGAACAGCTTCTGACACTAAGGCACTCCAGAGCTCTAAGGCGTCTCTGTTCACAGAGGTGGGGGGAAAAGCACTTGATTAAATCTAAAATGGGGCTCCAAGAACATCCATCATCCCTGAAATCTGCCTTTCCACTCACCGGGTAAATTATCTCCTATTACTCTAGTTTATGCTGTATCCGTAAGTAAGGGGTATCAGTGATGATGGCCTTTTGAGTTTGTTTTGGTAGGAATCAGAGCCAGCAGATAGGGACTCCCAGAAGGGAAGAGAGAAAGGGGAAAATGGGGAGAGAAATGGTCCCTTCAGTCCCAGGGGGATCTTGGGACAACTGAGCTGTCGCATTTTTTTGGGGGGATGCTTGCCTTGCTGGGGAATAACAGTATCAGGGTGGAAAGCATTTTTGGGAAGGAGCATGTGCACAGGAGGATTTATTACATAGGAGGTAAAAGGATGGATTGGGCTTGCAATTCCTGGCTGTCTTTATGAAATTCACTGTAGGTCTGATGGGAGATCATTACCAATGGGTCCCAGGTCAGGCAGCTCGAAGTGCGCCCCATACACCTCCAGGATGTAGCCTCTGGTCTCTCCAAACACCTCCACACTGAAACGCATTCCTTGCTGGAAAATGAAAGAAGATACTAAAGTCCTCCCAGGACTTTCCTGACAAACCAGGACCAGCTGAATGCTGGGACTGGCTTGCTCCAACGTTGGGCTCTGGGCCACAGGCAAGGTACAGTCAACCCTTACCTGGATGACGCAGATTTCATTGGGCTCCACCAGCATCTTCCCAAACTCAGTTGTGATGAGCAGTTTCCCTTTCTGGGGCACTGTGGAAAAAAAATGCAGGCAGAGGGGCTGAAGTGATGCAGTGAATGCCTTCCTCTCCACCCACGAAAAGAACTGGGGCTCCAAGGAAGAGGAATGGGCCCTTTCTGACCCTGCTTCACTGTGGGACCGGGCTCCCTCTCCTATGCCGAGCCTTGCAGTGGAGATGCCTGCACTGGCGGGAGAGCTTCTAGACCAGCCCCATGGCCCCCACGTCACAGCAGGTGCCCGTGTGAGGTTAAGCCATCCATCACCTCATGTTCCTTTGATGTAGGGTTTGTGCCACAGACGCCAAGTCCAGGTAAATGGGTCTTGATATATTCGTGTCCATATCATGATCTTCACCTAAAGCAGTGCATCCTTGTCATGACCCTGGCAGTGCGAGATGTCTGGGAATAGCTAATTTCCCATGCTTCCTGAGGGTGAAAGTAATGCTATGCAAACGACTGCATTATTTTCCTGGGCTGTCCTGGCACAGGAGAGCTCACATTTTGACTTGAAAAACTAGCAGATTTACAAAACCTGTCCTAGCACTTTTACTTCATAGTAGTAAGGGAGGAGAGTGAGAGCCATTTAATAGCTATTTTATGGGAGAATTGCTTCTGTTGGTGACCTCAAGGCATTTCTCTCCTTCGGTCAAGAAAGATACAAGCAAATATCAGGCTTCTGATACCGCTCAGAATATTTTTCAGCATGTGCGCGCTTTATATGCCAACCTCAACACTCATCGTGGCAGTCTGGTTGCCTGAGGCTGGCAGAGTGTGGGAGCTAAGCTGCTGTGCCAAATACTCTTGGACTGAAGCAACGAAGGCATCTAGCTGTAAACTGTTCAGAAATCCTGAGGCTTATGTTTTCCCGAAAACCTCTGCCTGTGGTGTGCCTAATGCTAATCTGGTGAGCGCTGGGAAACAATCCCTGAGCGCCAGGCCAAGGAAGCTGGGTCACTGCTCAAAACCAAAGTTGAGGTCTGGCACAGATGCGCGCTGCCTGAGCTGCACAGGAGTGGTGTGACTTCCCCCCCCCCCAATAGACCAGCTGGTGCCAGACCACCAAATCTGGATGGCATGAGGGTGAAGCCAACCATCCCATCCAAATCTTGGTTGTAGGGCCCTGGTTCTAGAGGAACAAGAGGCAGGCAGGTGGCAACCCAGGCAGACTCTCATGGGGGAAAGGAAAAGCCAAAGCATCAACTCACCAATTAGGAAGTCCCCATCCGAATTATAAAGGCATCTGAAGAAAAAGGAGAACAGGAAGGGTCAAGGTTCTGTAAGCCCCAGGCACACGCCACAGCCACAGCTGGGGAGTTTTGAGCTTGGAGGTTGACATGGCAGAGGTCTCCCCTTTGGCAGCAGCAGAAATGCTATTTGCAGGTCAGTGAATGCAATACATGGGCTGGTGTAGAGCAGATGGGAGGGTTTAATGTGCATGGCCTAGAAGCAGGATCTCCTCTGACCTCTGCCAGGTCCCTGCCTTTCTGGCCATGGGTGCATCAGGTGGTGTAAACTGGGGAGCAGGGCTGAGTTCCCCCAGGAGCTGCTGCAGAGGATAGAGATGCCCATCAGAGGCTGCATGCGTGTTGACCTCTGAGGAGCAGCTCCAGATCCTGGGATGAGAGCACCTGGATCCAACACATCCCTTCTTGCCACATTCCCATGCCCAGCTCTGACCTTCTCCTGGTGGCTCCCCACCCACTCCCACAGTGATTGGCCATGGAGCACAACCTGCTTCACAAACACCTTTGCCTGGGCATACAGGAACACAGGGACATAGGGACAGCATCACTGGGAGCAGCTGGACTCAAGCACAGAGGTGACAGACATACACATGCAGGCAGCCAGCCCGGGGCAGGCTGAGCCTCCAGCGGAGCAGTCACTGACCTGTCAAGCATGGAGGTGTTGCAGACAAAAATATGGACGGCAATGCCGTTGCGTCCTCTGGGCTCACCGGCGCCACACAAGGTGTGCAGTCCCTAAGGGCAAACCCAAAGCACTGGGAGTGAGCAGCAGACAGTGGGGCAGGGGCCAGACCCCTTTCCTCCCCTCATCCCATCCCCTTGCTGGGGCTCACCCCCTCTCCCAGCTTCCCGTACCCCTACCAGCATGTCCACGTATGGCCTTTGGCCAAACAGGTTGGCTTTACTTTAATATCTGAAGGGTTTGTTAGCAGTCTATGTAAGCTGGTGTTTTCCAGCCCAGGGACTGGGGGTAAGGGGTTCTTTGAAAAGTTCCTTGAAATGCAATGAAGAAAATCTAGTCTACTGTCAGGTGGTTGAATCTGGGATCCTCTCCCCTCCCACAGATGCTCTGCAAGCCCAGAGGTGTCAAACCCACTGCTGTTAGCCCAATGCTGAGCATCCCATGTGCCCCGCTGCCCCCTGAGGGGGAGCAGAGATGGAGGATGCCCAGATGCCCTGGTCCTCCAAACTTACGCTCACAAAGTCCAGCTTATTCTGAGGGGCTTTCGGGATCTCAAAAGGTTTCCATCGCAGCTAGATCACAGCAAACAAAAAGCAAGAAAGCGATGCCAGTGGTTACAAGGCAAACAGTGGCAATTCAAAAGAAAGCAGATCCCCATCCCACCCTTGCTTCCCTGCCCTCTGTGAGCTGAAGTAGCTTTCTCTTTCCTCTTTGCCTTGCTTAATTTGGTTTACCAGTTTCTTTAGTTTTATGGAGCTTTCTTTTCTTTTTAATCACAATTTTGTAAAATAATTGGCAGGCCTGTGTAGCACCAAGGTTAGAAAAAAAGTCCTATTTAAAAGCCGTCTTTTCCTCTATTACTAACAGCACTGTTGAGAGCAAAGGAATTCAGATGAGCTGGCTTTCCACAGCCAAATTGTCATGGTCCCATGTTCTGCTCCACACCGGATGATTCACTCTCTCCATGACCTGAGGATAACACTCCTGTTTGCTCCACCTCATTTTCCCCACATCCGAAACAGAAATATCTCTACCTGCGTGAGTGGAGCTGTGAGCAGCACTAATTACTTCTTGCAAAGCCTGACGAGATCCTTAGGGAGAAGGTGCCAGAGGAGTCCGAAGTATTTATCACTGCTGATATCATATTAAGGGTCTTTGCAGCTCTTGGGAGCGAAGTGCAGTGGCTGAAAGCCCCTCCCCAGAGGGGGGTTTGGTGCAGACCAACCCAAACACCCCAAATTAGGAGGATGTTGATGTGGCCAGTTGCCATATATATCCCCTGCATTGATACGCTTGACCCCAGATGAAAGTGCCTGTGACTCTGGGCATCCACGAGAAACTGGCAGCTCTTGACATGTTTTCAGTCTGGTTCCCTAAGAAAACAAAGCTTATGGGACTCTGTCTGTGCCTGCCGCTCCCCAAAAATTTGAACTATGTGAAATTTCAGCTAAATTTGAAAGGATACAAAGACACTAAATTCTCCCAAGCCTCATGGAAGTTTTCCAAACCCAAATCAAAGTGTGGGTGCCCAGGTGACTTGTCAGGCTCTCCTGGAGAGCTGGCCTTGGGAGGAAACAGGCAACTGTGCCCAGCGAGTGCATCTGAGAGCAAAGCTGAGCAAAGCAAGGGTTCATCGCTAATTAATCTTCTGCACCCCAAGCTTGACCCTGTAGCTTGGCCCTCTCCACTCTGCTCTCGGAAGACATCTGCTTCCCAAGGGCATCCCACCACCACAGCCTTGCAGCAGCCCTGGGTCACATGGGTTGGATCCATCCCTCGTCCTTTCCTCCCCCCATCCTGTTTGCTGCCCAACAGGGGCACATTTTCCTGCCCAGAAGACCTGGGTGCCTCCATGCCAGTGCCTGCTCAGGGTCACACTCCTGGAGAAGCTGCATATTCTGGGTGGAGGCACCAAACACACCCACCAGCAGGTCAGGTGTGACCCTTGCAAGGTATCGACACCTCACAGAGGAGCCAGTAAAATAGTGCTGAACCTCAGGTTTTGCTTTTGGACTTCTTTAAAACATGTTTTCCTTTGGTTTCCAAGACAGCCTTCCAGACATGAGCCAGAGTCAGAATGTTCTCCAGAGCCTGCTGCCACACCCAGCAGTGGGACCTTCCCTGGCTCCCCTTCATTTCATGGCAGCTGTGAAGGCCAGCAGTGGCATCTCACTGTGAACTGTTCCTCTAATGATTGTTTTAAGCCTTCAGGGCTGGGAACTAGGACCCAGTTGACAGAAACCATTGGGAAGTACTGACAGAAAGGACATGTGGAGGGACAAAGAGAAAAGACCCTGAAGGCCAGGGGGGAGAGAGAGGGAGGGGAGGAGAACAGGCAAAAGAAGAGAAATAAATGTCAGGTATAAAGATGGTCTAAAGGGAAGCAAATTTTCACACTGAGGAATATGGAAGATGACAGGAAGTCTACAGATTAAGTAATAAGTATAGTGGGGCAACATTAAATAATATTTTTTCCCATTGACTTCAATGATCTTTGCCTAAGGTACCTCCATGGGACCATCCTTTTAGATGGATGACAATCGGGAAAGCTCCTTAAGTGAGCTGAGCGAAACACAAAGCATCACAGGGAAGTGTTGGTCTTGTCCAACAAACTGAACCTGGTCTCTGGCTCTGCTTCAGAGAGGATGAGAAGGAAATCTGGAAGATGGCTCCCACTTACTGTTAGGAAATAACCCCTCTGGGTTTGGTGATTGCCACTGAAAGCAGTGAGAGCAAGAGTGGGCAGGAGCGTTGTTGCTGTTCCTTTAAGTTAAAGATATACTACATGCAAATGGCTTGAGATGCTTGAGAGCTGGGCATCTTGGAATTACCGTAATCATAAATAACTCTAATGGTAGATGCAGACTGTGAAAGGACATCAGGGATGGACGAGGTGGTAACAGAAGTCATTGGAGCTTCAATTGGGAAAGAGCACCAAAGGGACCTAAATATGAGCCTGTCACCACTCCTTGGTCAGTGGCTGGAAAACACATTCCAGCAGAACTCGAAAGTATTTAGACAAATGGCGAGGCTTGTGGGAGGCTGGAAATTAGCTAGTGATCATGCATCAGAGGGCAAAACCTGAGAGGAGTAAAAAACAATGACCATGAGATGATGTTGAGAGGAGAATGGCAGTAGGAGAGAGTCAGATTAGCAAAGCCAAATGTTCTGGGGCTGGCAGGGAAGAAATCATGATTAAAGATTATGGCAAGGCCATAACAGAGGAAGACAAATGCTGTGTCTCTGTCACTCTCCAGAATGAAGCTTGATTTCCCATGAGGGCTGCAGAGAAATGCGCTGGCAGCCAGCAGCCTCTCTGAAAGCACAGGGAAGGAGGGGATGGATGGCAGAGACACGCTGCTCTCTCTTCTCCCAAGTAACTAGAGATAGGACAAGAAGAAATGGCCTCAAGTTGCACCAGGGGAGGTTCCTATTGGATATTGGGAAAAATTTCTTTACTGAAAGAGTGGTCAAACATTGGAACAGGCTTCCCAGAGAGGTGGTGGAGTCACCATCCCTGGAGGTGTTCAAAAAACGTGTAGACGTAGCACTTTGGGACATGGTTTAGTAGGCACAGTGGTGTTGGGTTGACTGTTGGACTTGATGATCTTGGCGGCCTTTTCCAACCTTAGTGATTCCATGATTCTATGCTGCTTTGCCTGCCGGGCTGGGGCATGATGAGCCCTTGATGGGGGAAACTGAAGAGGAAGAGAGAGCAGCCTGAGAGGTGGCCAACAGGAGCTCCCAAGAGAGATGCTAGATAGCACAGACCAAACCCTGTGACACCGTGACCATACTGGGAAGCAGCACAAGCATCTGTCGAGGCGGGAAGCAACAAGCATTGCATAGAGGGCTGACCTTCCTTGGATGACCCATAGGTGAGGAACGACGGGTGGCAGTCAGGACCCAGCTCCTGTATTGGCCAGACCCCCAGATCCATACGGCTCTCCTCAGAGCCCTTGCAGCTCAGTGCCTTTGCACCCCTGGTTAGCTTAATGTTTGACTGTCCTCTTGGCAGGACCTGGGCTCTTTCCAGCACGGTTACCTGGTTGGGGTCAGGCTCGACTTCATCCCAGTTGTGTGTCAAGTGGCCCTCCTCGAGAGGTTTGAAGGGTTTGTGGCAGACCGAAGGCAGGATCCGATACAGCCAGCTACAAAGAAGGAAAAGACCTGGATTAGCCTGGGGAAGAGGTTAAACCCCTTGGGTAGCTGCTGGCTGATTGAGCTCCTGAAAGAACGAATAACATTTACATTGGTGACAACTGGACCAAGAGGTGCATTAAATATCAAACACCACCTCACAGAGCCAGAGACTTCCAGAGAGATGGCTCTTTATTATAGGCTCTAAATACAAATGTATGCTGTTATATGTGGGTTAATGTCAATACGTGTGTTTACATATAACCGCATGTGTTTACATTCACACACACATATATGTATGTATACAAAAAATAAAGATACAGCTTTATCTGTGGCTGAAATACAGCAATCCCTGAGGTGGGGAAAAAAAAAGGCGTATTTGAACACAGCTACAAAGCAGCTCAGACAAGGCAGGGACATGCACGCTGTCTAACTGAAAGTACAGAGGAGCTTTCAGGAGACAGAAGGTCAGAGCCAGTATCTGAATTGGGATGGATTGCTGAAGGTAGCATCCTATGCCTGGCTGGCCATGCCCATAGGACCACCACAAGCCCACGCAGTGAAGACCAGAGTTTTACGTGGGATGATGCTTCTTACTGCTGTAGGAGGTCCCCCATGCCTCTGTCGCTGCCTGCGACTGACACCCATGGCTGCAGCCCCTGCCACTCCGCCGTGCACAGGCTCAGCCAAGCCCCAAGCTGGGCTTTTAATCAGGCGTGAGAGCAGAGGTAATCAGGAAAGCCTGAGCTAGGCAGGGCTGCCAATGCCTTTGATGTGTTAACAGCGGTGGTTGCAGTTTGGGTGGGTGGGAGAGGGGAGGAGGGAGCTCTCCCCCGAGAGCTGGAAAATTTCCATCAAGGACATCTTCGTGCAGCAAACAATGATTCATCCCTTTCCCACGCACACCACGAGCTGGCACCAGCCTGGAGAGCAGAGCTCTGCTAGGCAGCTCAGATGATGCATTTGCCTTTCATTTGAACGAACAACAGAAGGCACAGAAAAGCTGCTGTGGGAGAAGCAAAATGAGAAACCCATCTTCTGCAATTTGGTCATGGCTGGAGCATGATGACTGGGACAGAGCGCCAGGACGCTCGCTGCCGGCTGGAGCAAGCTGTCCCCAGCACTGCTGGGCACACAGGGTAGTAAGCAGAGTGCTGGGTGCCTGGTGCTTCTCTGAGCCCCTGGCCAGCCCCGAAACAGGTACAGCCTGAGCTAGGGCCTCACTGGCCCCGGCTGGCATGCAGGACCATCCCTTTGGAGGAGGGAAGAGTCCTGCTCAGAGGCTTGGTTTTGTCACTGTCCATCAGGTGCCTACCAGTGCCAGTTGCAGCGGTGACGTTTTCATGGTAGCATCAGGGCTGAGACCCCGAGGTTGTTTTGCACAGCACACAGCCCCCATCCAGACCATCTGGTGCCTGTGAACATCCCCTCCCCTTCCTCTTCTTGCTCAAAAAACCAGTTTCTTCCCCATCCCGACACCCTCTTTCTCAGCATTTTCACAACCCGCTCGCCCCACCTGACCATCCTCTCCCTCTCCTGTGGTGTTCTGCCCTTGCCCCTCTCCCAGCACAGGGTGGAGGTTTTCGGATGCATGCTTCACCACCACCAGCCACCCAGGCTCACAGAAAGCCTGGCGGCACAGCGGCAGCCTCTCCATTGCTGCCCACCCCTCACCCCAAGCGCCCCACGTCACCCCCCCGCTGCTGGTGGTCACCATACCTTCGCTTGTTCGTGGGCCGGGGACAGGTGAAGGCAGAGCCCGAGAGCTGTTCCGCGTAGAGGCCGTATGGGCAGACTTGCGGGTTATTCTGAAAGGGAGGAGAAGGAAAAATGAGGAGTGAGAGGCAGTGGCATGGGATTTAGCTCTGGAGCCCCCGGCAGAGGACCACGGCAGGTACCCGGTGCCTGGATGCCATGGGGTGGACTGTGCTCCTGAGTTGGTGCATCAGCCCCGGTAGGCCTATCCTCTTGATCCCATGAGGCTGGATGACCTGTGGGTACCAGCCAGACCCCAAAACCCATTCCCACATGTAAGGGGCTACAGAAGTGCCCTAAGGAGTTGGCACAGCCACCGGGGCAACATGCGCACTGCTAGAGCAAGCCGTACAGGGCAGTACTTGGTAGGGTCTGCGATGGGAACGTCAGGAAAAAGGGGATTATTCCCAACGCTTACAGGCTGCAAAGCAGACTATTATTATGCACAGATTTTTTTGAGACCAAGCATTCAGATGGGTTGCCCCAGAGCATCACATCTGCCTGGCTTTCCTGAGGGCTGATAAAGACTCACAGCAGCAGCTGCACCTTTGCTTCTTCTGTCCCATGCACTAAATGCCTCCTTCTTCTCCTGCTCTCCAGGAGGGATGCCCTGAACCAGTGTTTTGGTGACGTGCTGCTTCTTCCTGCCAGTTCTGTGGGCTGCCCAGGAGCGGGAGCGACCTGCGTGAGAGCCTTTGCTTTCCTGCAGGGCTCCTGCGCAGTGACTGTCCTCTTTCAGAGTACAAAGGGGGCACTTTCCCCTTTGCAGAGCCGTGGGTATGACTAGCGCAGGTTTAGCAGCTCTTGTGAGTTCCTAACTGGAGGACAGAGCCCTCCCTTTCAGAGAACAGAAACTAAACTTTTTGATCTAAGTAGGCCAGCATCTATTTGTTTGAGATCAGCAAGAAGCAAAGGCATCCAAGAACTGCAGGCAATACCCCGGTGGGACAGCCATACACCATTTGCTATCCCATCTCCCTCCTGCGAGGTCTAGTTCAGCATCCTGTCACCCTGCTGGGGCTGAGCGGATCAGCCGCCCGCGCGGTACCAAACGCTGCCCTGACAGGTGGGCAGAAGGAGGAGGTAAATCTCTCATAACGCCACGTAGCTTCCAGCCCTCAAACTCCATCTTGTCAGTATGGATATGCAGTGAAGCAGGGGGATCAATAGCCCTTGTCATTTTTATCTTAGCCAGCACTGCTGCAGATGCCAGTCTTATAAATACTGCAGAGGAGAAAGGATCCACCCCTGGGACTGGAGATTTTTTTTTGTCTAACTTGTTTTCTGATTTTTCTATTAACTCTTTTGACACCGAGTCCAAACTCTGTCCAGACGAGGATACCTCCACCAGAAGCTGGAGGGGTCTCCTCGCCTTGCAAGCGGTGCCGCTCTGGGAAATCACAAAGAGCGCATCCACCACAGCCCACTGCCTCTCCAGACCAGCACTCACTGCCATTGATCTCCCAGTTTTAAGGTGCCTCTTTCTTACATCTTTTCTCCGCCCATCTGATATAGCCAGCCTCAGAAACAGAAACACTGCACCAGCTGAGCCATCAGTCTGATCCAGCACAGCAGTTTTTCTTTCTTGTGGGCACACCGTAGGCTGGAAGGCTGAGGCTGACCTAGGGGACATATACAGGCATTTCATGTGTTCTGGTGTTGCGTGTTACTAGCCACACTGGCACACGATGTGTGAAACATCAGAACTGGGGAGATCCAGAAAAGTCAGGAAAAGCAAAGGGTCCACCCTTTGGTTTGGAGTTCCAAACCAGGAGTTCCGCATTTGACCTTAATTCTGCTGGCCTCTTTGCACAGGGGATGAAGAGGAGCTGACTTGCACCAAGGGGTATCATTGACTGAGCATAAAATGCTGCCATCCAAGCCCAAGGGATTACAGGGCATCCAAGGGAGGGCACAGTCAGCCTCAGAATGTGTGCTGGTGTAAAGCAGACCAGCATGAAGAAGATGAGAGAGCTTTAATTCTTCAGGATTTCGTTCCTGCCTCTGCAGACCGAGTGGCTAGCACCACATGTGTGGTGGCTCCTTTCTTTAAAACAGAAAGACCCAACATAATTTATTTTAATATAACACACTCAGAAGCTATTTACTTTTAAGAATGAATCTGTCGGTTTATTACTACAAGTGCTCATGTCCCCTCGCCTAAAGAAGGTGCTCTCCTGCCAAAGGCCTATAAGCCAGCTTCGTCGAGCCCAATTCCTACAGAAATCCTGAAAGCTGACTCTCTTGCATGAGCATGTGTCTCTGCCAAGCTTCAAACCCCTGCTCTGGTTTACTCCAGAGCTGATGGCTTCCTTCTCAGTGTGGCTGAGACACTTCTATAGCAAACTCCTTTAGGAAAAACGGTGTAGAGCACAGGTAATTCAGGGAAGTCTTAACCACCTAGGTGAAACCTGGAAGCTTGGGAGTAACTTACTTAAAAATAGAAAGTATGAATGGAAATCTTTAGTTCTGATTTTTGCCAGCATATTATTATTCCAGTCCTGCATAAAGAAGGCTCCTGGAGACTTTTGCGGTGGCAGAGAGGAAGGAAACATGTTAAGATGAAAAGAAGCCCAGGGAACAGATAGTCACTCTATTCCATGTCATTTTAATAAAGCACTTTAAAAAACTCAGTACCTGTCCCTCCGGTAAAGCCCCTGGACAGCGTGGATCCTCAGAAACATGTTCGTTTCCAAATCCTGACATGTACTGTAAAATAAACCACACAACTCATCAGTATTTTGAAAACACAAGCAAAACCCCTCCAGACAACCCGTCCATCTCTTCCCATGCTTTTTTTCCAGGCTCTTTGTACGCGTTAAGACTTTCTCAAGTGATCTACTTGCGTATTGCCACAGACGGTTTTCACAGCTCCAGGGTTCGCTTCATGAGCTTACTGCGTGGTGGACTGGGAAGCACAGACAGGATTTGCTCTTCTGCTAAATCTGCATTTACATTTTGACCACATTCTGCACCGTGCAGACACTTGAGAAATAAGCCAAATATCACATATGCAGTCAGACTCAAGAACAAGAGGGTGATACACAGGAAGAAGAACTGTGCAGCAACATTATGGAGGTGTGCTAGCGCCGTCCAAGTTAAAACTGACTTTGCTTGAATTGCGGATGTTCAAAAATCTGCAGACTGCCTTGCAGATTCGTGCACTGAATCATGGCCCTCGGATGCTCAGGGACTGAAATTGGGAGCTGTTTGGGTTTCAGGTTCTTGTGACACATCCACGTGACCATCAAGAAAAAGGTCAGGAAGTAGTTTGGATGAGGGAGGAAAGGGAACTTGGCTGGGACATAGACTGTCCAGTTGGGCGTGAACTGTCCGCCATGGTAGTAAGCAAGAATTAATCCATTAGCAGGTGATAATCTGTTTTTCTAGGGCAATGTGTGCCTGAGAGACTCGTGGATGGAAGAGACCTTCTCTCATGCCTGCTGTGCCTACAGCTGCTGTGGTCCGAGGCAGAGCATGGCTAAAAGCCGCAGGACCCCAGGGGATGCGGCTCCCAGCTCTGTGGCACTGAGAAAAGCCCCACCGTAAACCTGAGAGACGCAAGGGAAGCAGGTATAACAGAGACCTTAGCTTTGCACTGACAGAAACGTAACTACAGTCCCTTCAGATGCTATAGAAAGGCACGAAGCAACTCTGTTGAACTCTGTGTGAACGCAGAGGTGTTTTGGCAGCGATCAATGGATCAGCTCCGTGGCCTGGGGAGAGAGTTAAATATTAATGCTCCCCTCTACCAACTGCAAGGGTAGCTGGGGCTACTCGTCTGCCTTCACGCGGCGGCGCTGGGATGGCAAAGCCCAGGAGTCCCCGCGCTTGGCTGCGGGAGGCTCGCCTGCTGCGGGGGAGTGGCTGGGCCACTGCCACACTCTGTGCCCCAGAAGCTTCTTGGGGGGCTCCAGTGCTGAGAAACCCCTGCAAGTGGCTGGCACCCTCCTTCGGTACGGTGTGACCAGGGGCAGAGGTCTGGCACAAAGGTGGAGTGACAAATCCAAAACAGTGGAGTGACAAATGACAAAACCAGGTATAGGGATACCTGGTTTATTATGTCCTTATAGCACCTGGATTATTTCCCCCAGGGGTTCTCAGCCTTGTGCAATTTGCAGCCACCCCCCACACACACACCCCCTGCCCAAAATTTCCCAGCATAGCAGACGCTCAGAGAGCAAACCTGAAACCTCCTGAGAAAGTGTGCGCTTTCCTCAGGCACCTTTCAGACCTGTAAGAAAAGTCCATTCCCAGGGGGAGCCAGGCTGGCTGGGAGCCCTGCTTAGCCTGAACCTGAACCTGAACCATCTGGGTTTCTGTTGGGTTCAGGAAGTTTGTTTCTCTCCTTCTTACAAATGAACGTACATCGCTAGGACTCTGCTCTCCACTGGGTTCTGAAAGAAGCTTATTGATATGCAAAGCAGCAGGTCACCTAAGCAGCCTTGGCGAGTGTATTGTACTGGAGCATTTCTTGCCTTTTTTTTTTTTTCTTTCTTCTTCTTGCCCCCCTCCCCCCCCCCGCCTTTAAACGGAAATGCAGCAATATCTGATGGGACTGCAGCAGTTCCAGAATTAACTGAGACCTCCGCACTGCATCCTCCTCTACCAGCAACATAAAGGCGGTGGGAGCGTTTGCCTGCGGGGCAGCCTTGGTGAAAAGGGGAGGAAAGGGGGAAGAAGAGGAGGAGGGGGGCCTGCTGATTTTCTGGAGGCATAGCCAGCAAGGGCCAGCAGGCTCTGCCTTTATATCACAGCAAGGAGAGGGTTAATGCAACGTGCAGGCTGCTTCACTGAGCGACACCTGCAAAATGCTCGACTTAAATTTTGGGGAGAGCTGGGGGGGACGGCCTGTGGTTCTTTGGCGGGTTTGTGTATCTGGTAGCCAGTGTGTGCTCCCCGGCAGCCCCCTGCAATGCTGCTGGGGCGAGTGGGGAAGGAAGCACAGAGGTTTTGCCATGAGAAATCCATCCCCTGTCCTTCAGGCTAAGAAGCTGCACAGCTGGCCTGCCCATCCACATCTCCCAAAGCCCCTTTGCTTCTGCTTGCTGGGCCAGAGGGAGGAAAGAAAACCATCTCAGCGGTGAGCACCCCGTGCCAGCAGCTCCTCCGTGCCAGCAGCTCCTCCGTACCCGCAGCTCCTCTGTACCCGCAGCTCCTCTGTACCCACAGCTCCTCCGTGCCCACGTTGGTGCTGCCCAGCACCTCTCCCGGCCCCTCACGGGCGACTGGCTCCCAAACACAGCGATGCAGGCTGCTTCCCACTGGGATGGACAGAGAGCCGCTGCCTTCCTTGGCTGCCCATCACTGGGGGCTGCAGAGCTGCCAGCCATCACCCGGCGATGCAGGAGGCTGGGCGGTCTGGGGCAGGGGAGCTGAGGTGGGGAAGAGATGGTGTTTGGGAGAGGGTGGCATCACCCCACTGCCCTGAGAGTAGGGGCAGAAGCTGCCACATCATTGTTTGGTCAAATCAATTCTTCCTTGCCAAGAAAAGAAAAAAAAAAAAAAAAAGAATTAATCCTCAGGTAACTGCATTGAGGGCCGAAAAAAAGGCATTGGCAGGGCTGCAGCCGCAGGAGGGGAGACGTTGTCCTACCGGTGATTTATCACCCTGAGTGTGGCTCCAAGGCTTTGCCTGGAAGTTTGGTGTGGCTTTTCTCATTCACTCATTTTATTTCGCCTTTCCCTGTGGCAGACCTCAGAGCGGCTTCTCTCCTCTCCATGCCCTTAGGGGTCAGTGTCAAACACTACTTGGGCTGCCAAAATTAGCTGTGCCACACCAGCTCCCCGCATGCATCAGTAGCGGGGGCCCTGCCGATGCAGGTCAGTCGGGGGCAGCAGCACAAGGGCCAGGCACACCCCGGCCCTTCCCCTCCCAGCTGTCTGAGCCCACCTCCCACCCCTCCATCTTCGTTGCACAGGGTGGCCCCAAGCCAGGGGAAATGACCCTTTCCAGCCCAGCACCCACACCAGAGCATCCTTCCTGGGCAAAAAAAATCTGGAAAGATGGAAAGCAACTCTTGTCTGTGAAATGGCATCATGTTTTTAGTCCAAAGTGACCTCCCTCTGAGTCTCTGCCTGGCCTCCACACTTCCTAGCCACGTTCTTGGTAACTCCAGGTTGGGTAGGTTGATGGGCACTAATCTGGTAATTGGGCAGGTGGTTTCTCTGTAAAACAAAAAAAGTTCCCTGTGGTCCTTTGTTTTCACTTCTGCTTTTAATTACTGCTGTTGCTATTTTGCTCGAGATCCTGTAGCTTTTTATGCAAACGGGATCTTAGGAATTAATCTGACTCCACTTTGGTATTTGTTTTTCATTTTTCAATAAAATGGGAGAGATGAAAGCCCAACACAGCATAAAAAATTCAGCAAAGCTCATTGATCGGAATAACTGGGATGCAAAGCAGAGCGCTCGCAATGGGTGTTGTGCTCTGACCTATAAACCATAACCTTTTGTTCACTGGATTAGACAGCAGGCATGGGAAAAAATGTATTTGAAGTCTGAACACATAGACTGCACAATAATTAAGGCCCTTCTTCAACTCCTGCATAATACATTTCTCTATCAGTTCCTGCTGCAGGACGCAGGAAAACAACAAATTCTCCCTAGACAAAAGGCATGGCACCTCCTATCAGCTCAGACCAGTCAACACCAGAGCGTCTTAACACAAACCCACAGAAACAGGGACATGAGCACTCAGGGCAATGAGCGGGGCAGGTCCTTCACCCTCTGTGCGGGGCTCCACAGCCTCCTTGTGGGATAAAACCAAAGCACCCAAACCAGCGCTCTGCCCCAGTGCTGCCCCAGTGCCGCGGGGCCAACTTCATTGACAGGGGCTGCCACTTCCCCGATGTCTTGCCAACCCTCTGCTCCAAAAGTGCCGGAGATGGTCCAGGGCCAGACCTTTCCTGAAAGGCCCAGCTCCATTGTGGTTCAGGTCACTCGGTGGAGGAGGGAAGAGAAGGATGGATGCTGGGAGGAATCATGGAGAGGAAGGGTGAAGCAATGCTTTTGGAGGAAAGATGCAAAGAGAAGATGGGCTGGGGAGAGGTGATGATGGGGTATGGATGTATGTGATATCTCGGAGAGGAGGTGCTGGCAGAGCAGCCCATTCCCATGGCCAGCTCTGGGTACACCTGTGCTCAACCTGCAGCCACAGTCACACCAGCCAACAATGTGTTAGGGTCTGCTAGGAATGAGTCGGAGACAGAGACAGAAGATGCTGTCAGGTCACTTGTCCGGAGTGGTACGGGAGCTAGGCTGCCCCACTGCTGAAGGAGGATTATGAAAGCTGGGGGGGAGTCAGGGACATGAAAGGAAGACACATGGCAAAATGTTACTGTATGAGGAAACAGGACTCTTCAGAGGTGAATAAGAAGGCTTGTAAGACCACTATGTAAAGTAATGAACATCACAGAAGGTGGTGGAGGAGCACACATACGTATCTCCAGCATATCCAGAGCCAGGAAAAGGCTCAGTAATGATGACAGCGCAGAAGTCTGGGGAGAAACACGATGGTCCTGCACACGCTTTCGACACCCACAGTGGTCCTGGGGTGAGCCCTCGCTGCTCCTGCCTGCCACAGCATTACTCACATGCCTCGATGGCCCTGGGGCAGCCAGCCCCCCAACACTGCCACAGATTTGGGGTCGCAATCCTTGCGTTCCCATGCATGAGCCATCAACCCACCACAACCTGCCCTCCTCCCCAGACTCCCCTGTGCTCTGGCACATGGCAGCAGGGAACACTCCCACTGGCTGCCCCACTGGGGTTTGGAGAGGAGGGCATGGCCGGAGCCCCGGTGTGTCGGGGTGCCCTGGGCGGGGGACCAAGAAACTACCCCAGGATGGAGCCGCTGCTCCACTGGGTTGCAACATCTGGGCAGATGTTACCAGCCAGATTTCATAGGCTGAGGGGGAAACACCCCCCTGGCAGCCAGTGCAGGAGGAGGGGTGCGCACGGAGGGTGGGGGAAGGACAAATCCCGCTATGAAGAGGTCCTGTGCTGGGACAGGCTGACCAAGAATGATTTCCAAACAAGGAGAAGAGGGAGAGAAAAGCCTATTTATAGACGAAACACAGCAAAATCCTTTATCCCTAGAGAGCTTTAAAAACACACCTCAAAACACAAAAGAGGGGCACCTTAAAATGAAACAGATGCCAAAAGAATGGTGTCGGCAGAGACGGGGTGTCCACAGCCAACACTGGTGGGTCTTGGGTGCCAGACCCCTTACCTGCAAGCCCGTCATCCTCCTCTTCCTCTTGGAGCAGACAGAAACCCCGAGCAGGTATCTGGCCGAAGCAGCCTGCCAAGCAAAGCCTGCCTGCTGGTCGACTGAGCCGGGCTGGTGGCACGCTGACAGTGCTGGAGGTGAGAAAGTCCAAGGGAGATTTCACCCTGTTTGCTCAGCCCAGTCTGTGTTTAACCAAACGCCAGCCCTTCTCCGCAGAACCAACCCCTAGGATCAATGTGAAGGTAATAAATGGGGGGTGAGGGGGACTGGGTTCCCTCACTGCTCCTTTTCCTCCTCAGATGTTAAAAAAAGGGTTGTAGTTCCCACACATGGGGGGGGGGGAAGAACAAGGTGTTTAAGAACACAGAAAAGCCATTTTTGCAACTGTTTTATAAGCTTCTTTCATAAATTATACCTCTATCAATTTTCATACACAACCCTCTAAATGTGTAACAAATATTTGCTCATTATGCTTCTGAGCCATGTTACGCTGGGGATAGAAACAATCACATCCCCGCCTTGGTGAAGGCAGTGATATTTGTGAAATGCTGTGTGCTGACATTACACAGCAGTTAGGGGCCAGAAGTAGGGGAGTATTTTGTATTCCTGTGATTAGAGCTAGTGAGGGGAACTTTTAAATTCTAAAATATTAATATTTTTCAAGAAAGCTGTTGCTTAGGAAGGAGCAGCAGCAAGCATTTAACTACAGAATACTAATGAAAGTAGCTTTGCATTTCCAGAAGTTGCAGAAAAAAAATCAATTGATTTTATTTGATTTTTTTTTTACTTTGAATTCTCATCTCGCCTCAAAAAAAAAAAAAAAAGGCAATATTTTTTTCCCTTTCCGTGACCTGCTCTACTATAAGCCCTGCCAGGAGGAAATCTCTAGGAGGCACACACTGAAATTCAAATGTGACCCTGGAGTTAACATCTCCTCCTCTCCTAGAGCAACCTGGAAGCCTTCCTGCTCCAAAGCAGTTCCCAGTTTGCATGGCCCCTGCAACAGCCAGTCAGACCTCAGGCTTAGTTGCCTCATCTTCTTTAAAATTGGCACCTCCTTACACCACCCTGAGTAAAACGTCAGAGCTGTACCGAGAGCTGCCACTTTTTAAGGTGTGGCAAATGAGGCTGGTTGCTACAAGGGAGAGGATGGGGTGTATGAAGAGACAGTGGTTTTTGGTGGAGGAGAGGGAGAGCTAGTTTTCTTTGGCTGTCCCCCTGGTCTTCTAATCACAGGGTCATAAGACAATTTAGGTTGGAAAGGACTTCAGATGGTCACTTAGTCCAACGTTCAGCTCAAAGCAGGGACAGCTCTGAGATCAGACCAGACTGCTCAGGACTTTATCCAGTCCCGTCTTGAAGACTTCCAAGGGTGGAGACTGCACAGCCTCAATGGGCACCTTGTTCCACTGTTTCATCGTCCTCATGGTCAAAAAGCTTTTCCTTCTATGCAGCTTAAACTTCCCTTGTTTCAACTGGTGGCAGTTGTCTCTCACCCTCCCACCATGCATCACTGTGAAGAGCCAGGCTCCATCTTCTTGGTAACCTCTCCATAGGTTTTGGAAGCTGTTGTCTGGTTCCTCCAAAGCTGTCTCTTCTCCAGGCTGAACAAGCCCAGTCCCTCAAGAGATGTGGGCTCCAGCCCCCAACCAGCGTGGCTGACCACTGCTGAACCTGCTGCTGTTGATCAGTCTTTCCTGTGTTGGGAGCCCAAAAACTGGACATAGGATCTCCTCTTCCCCTACAACACTTGTCTCCCTAGAGCAGGAGCACCACTGTGGCCCTAGCAAGGCCACACCACCTCACCTGCTGCTTCTTTGTTTCTTTGCTCACTTGTCTACACAGCTAAGATGTTTTGAACCAGTTCTGTCGTCATTTTTGCATAACGTGTTGCACATGACAAACACTCAGCAAGGAGCAACAAAGCAAGCACAGATACAGCCCTGGAGACATGGTGTGCAGAGGAATTGGAAATGGAGAAAGAGAGCTGCAGCTGAAGACTTGTCTGGAAAGTAGCAAGACTTACTTATTGGTGGCACTGGAGCTGAGGCCTCACAACCCATAAGCAAGAGTGTTGTGGAGAGATGACCTAAGCAAGTGTCCCATCCTTCCCTAAACTCTGCTGGGACTTTTTGCCTGCTTGAGAGCCACCTTGACCCACCGCCTCCAAATCCCCCAGCTTAGGGACAGTTCAGGGGCTGAGCTTGGCTCCTCTGGTTTTGTGACGCTAATGGTTTTATCACATACTCACCAGGAACAGACTCAGCTAACCTGACTGTACAATATTAGGTAATGGTTTCTCTAAAACAGTTTAGCCCCATTACAATGTGGGTGGGATGAGGATGAATACAACTGGGAACCTCCATCATTTTATTGCAGCACTACCTGAAAGTCTTGAACTGTAGACGTGGACTCCCTTGTTTTAGGCTCTAGAAGAATATAGACTGTGTAATCTCCAGGTTGTGAGTCTTCTTTAGGTCTCCATTACTGCTTGCCATCTTCCCATTTGCCCAGTAAGGCTCTCTCCATACCCTGGCCTCTTCCAGCTTTGCCACAAACCCCCCTCCCTAGCAGCGAGGAATTCTCCAGCTCACGGCAGAGATTGTGAAGCTGTTAGTTCACCCTGAGCAGTGATTCATCATTGCCAAAGAAATAAAGTACCTGGCACCTGTCACCTACCCTTGAGACTCCTTTCCTACCAGACAGTATTTAAGAGTAAAGAGTTCATCTCACTTGCTTTCTGACAGTGAAGAATTATACGTTTGACTACAGTTTTGGAAACCGAAGTTGTAAAGTTTCAGGGGTTTCCAAGATCCCCTGAGCCACGCAGCAGGAGAGATAACATCACATTTTAGCTTATATTCCGCTTTGAGAACCTACATTTCACCTTGCTCTCACCTCTTTACAGGCCCTGCTCTCTTGGTTTTTTCTTGTGGGACAGGTAAAAATAAAGGTGTTGCTTTTTAATGATGCGTAGACCAGCTTCCTGCTTGTTCTTGTTTCCCAAGGACAAAGTATTATCACTTCACTCACTTGACAGCCATGTAAATGTTTTAAAGCTTATTAGGCTGCCTAACCTTGCTTTTCCATTCCATACAGGGAAAAACATTACTTAATGAGACACTGTTGAACTGAAACTTGATTTATTGACCTCCAAATTATATGAAATACCAAAAAGAAGATTCCCTGGCCCTTCTGTGGTGTTTCTGACCTAGCCCATCCCATTTAAGAGGGAAATCATAAATCCATGCTGACTACTCACTGTTTTCTTCATGTCCTTCATGTGTCTGGAAATGATTTCCAGGATTAGTTGCCTTGAAGCGATGGAGCATCCCTTGGAGGGATGGAGCATGCCTTCTCAGGGATGGAGGTGAGGCTGACTGGCCTGTAGTTCTGTGGACTTTCCTTTTTGCCCTTAAATGTGAATATTAAGTGGTGGTCAAACACTGGAATAGGTTGCCCAGAGAGATTGTGTATTCTCCAGCTGTGAAGATATTCAAAACCCAACTGGCCATGGTCCTGGGCAACCAGCTCCAGCTGACCCTGCTTGAGCAGGGGGGGTGGACTAGGCGATCTCCAGAGGTCACTTCTAACCTCATTGATTCTGTGATTTGCTTAAACAACCACTTTAGTTTGTTGCAGCAGCTCTTAAATATAGATCTTCTGAAACATTAAGTATAGATGTGCTTCATTAATATTTTAGCAACTGCCTTTGTTATCACATAAATATGATTCAGGAACACAATGAATTGTTATCAAATAAACATGATTCATAGACGCAATGAATTAAGTGTGGAAGAACGAGCATTAGAAGCATTCAGTGTCTTAGCTATCTTTCTGGGTTCATTACATCTGTCCAGTGCATGGCTTCACGTGGCCTTTACTCCAAAGAGATTCCAGCTGAAATACATAACAAGACCCAAAAAAGATGATACATAAGAAAGCATAAGACATCAACACAACTGTATTTGCTACCACATGATGTATATGCAACTGTATGGTACGTGCATACCAGCAGCTCATTAGATGTGAACTGTTCTCACAGGCATCGTGATGGAGATATGCAAGGAGCTCATCTAAGTCAGAGAGGCAGAATGAGAGAAAGTACCACGGGGCTTGCTTGAAAATTTAACAGCTTGAAAATGGCATCTGGTGTTCAACATCTCAGTGGTGAATAGAAGGTGAGGAGGAGAATGGAAGAAGCCTTTCAAATAGAAGATGAGGCAGCTTATAGTTGATCCAATAGACAAAGGCAACTCCAACAACTCAACTTCATAGCACGTGCATTGAAAGGCCTTTCGTTTCCTGCCAAATCATTTAAAAGTTCAGGTGCTGGGCCATTGCATGGGTGAATGACCTGGGTTCCTGCAAGAAAAGGGAGGGAGAGACAAGGAAGAGCTATCCCTTTGCTTCCCTATGCTCTCCATTAGCATTTTCCTATGCAATGCATGTTTCAGGCTATGTGGCAGAGGCAAGGCTGTATATTCTTCCCTGCCCCTTTACCTTAATACTTAATAATTAATCTCTATTACGGTGTAGACCAGGGCCTACATCTTCATAAAGTTATACTCTGTGCTTAGCACAGTGCTTCCCAGCATGGACTGTAGTCTGACAGGGCTGCTATGATGAGTACAGGTATTGGAACAGGGCTCACCATCACTTCTTGTAGTGAGTAGTTGTCCAATCCCAAAAGTAAAGTTCTTCTGTTCTGTGTGTGTTGATCTGAAGGCGTTCATAAGGCTTGGAAAATGGGACTGGCAGAACAGAATGAGCCGGCTGCACATTGGCATAACAGCAGAGAGCAGCGCTGATGGGTTTTGTCACTGGTGAAGGCAACAAGCCCTGCCAGAAAGCCGGTGTGACTTTTTCAACTGGATGTCACAGAATATTCAGAACCACAACAGATGTTGCCCCAGAGTGAATGGTTTGAAATGTCTGGGAATTTTGCTCTAGTAAACTGCCAGGTTCGGCAACACATGTAAGAGGCAATGGAGAGAGACAGATCCTTTCTGATGTGGCCACGGACCCACTGTGGCAGTGGCCCACTGCTTTTCACAGTGATGTATCTTGTTTCTAAAAGGACCAACCCCTTCTCCTGCCTGTCTTTGTCCAGCTAAAATGCATTCATTGAGGTACATACTTATTAATGTGTTCATTCACTCCTGTCTCTATGATCTCAGCTTCCCCAACTGGCTTTTCTTCTCTGTTTGTTAACCCTTTACACATGGCCAAATGGGGCAGGAGCTCCCTAGAGCAGCTGTCTCTGTTTATTTGCTAGGGTACTACTTAGTACCAGGGGATTTAATCTCTCTTTTTTTTTGAACTTTCTGTCATAATATAAGACAATAAAGCAATAATACTTTTTTATCACTGCCAACAGCTTTGCAGCAAAAAAGGGTCTTTTTAATAACATGTACTTCTTTGTAGAACGGGTCTTATGAAACACGTCCTTGTCATTTTTCTGGGACCATTCAGCAGCAGATGCCAGACCGGTTAATCATTATCATTTATTTGTGCAGGAAAGGTCATAAAAATTGTCTGCAGTGGAAAGCACACACTCCTTGTCGTCAAAAAGCAGATGCTGCATGAAAAGAGGCTGAAGAAGCCACCTGCTCACCTTGATGCGATGCTTCTGCTTTCGGGCTAGGAGAACCACTTCTGGGAGTCAGGAGAAAATTTAGTCACCTTGCCCTGTTCTGTTCTTCCCCGCTCCCCAGCGCAACAGCTAAGCAGGGTGTTAATTTTGGACAGTCACTGAATTTTGTGATCTGACCTTTTATTCATCAAGGGTAGGACAGCCCATCAGGCCCACGTAAGCCACAGCAGAACAAGCCCCAGGAAGAGAGGATGGGACTCAGACAGCAAGATAAAAACTCTGAACATAGTCCTAGCCTTCAAAGCTACTGGGCCTCTGTGTCCTTTAATAAATCTTTAACCCAAAGCCAGCAGTGTGTTTCCCCTTTGTAAACGTTAACTCTCGGGTCAAAGGCAACATAGATGTGCACGGGTTAATCACACGCTATTTCACTTCATGCTCCTTCCTCCTAGTCAAAAGAAATCGACTTGGATTGCCCACACAACCCAGGCTTCTGCTTGGCTGATCTAGCCAAGAAAGAGCCTGTGTTTTCATTTATGAGTTTGTCTCGTGTTCCACATCTTTTTGAGATCAGTCCTCGGTGGTACCATGAGGAGGAATTTCCCTGTGCAATTGCAGTAGGTATGGAACCAGAGTTTCTGTGCATTGATAAGCCCGAGGGGCACAACAAGCTGTATCTCAGTGATATAATGCCAAAGCAGGAAAAAGAAAACACATTTCTGTACTTAAAAGTATTTGCAGCAGTGGTTGGCTAAGCAGCTAAACTGCCAAGGCTAGATGTCACAGCCCATTTGCTGTCGCAGATAGCTCTGATCATCTAAACCAAGGTCCTTACGAATATACCGGGGTACTTTTCCCCAAAGCTGCGTTAAAGCATGGCTTTCAAAAACCTACTAATTCTACCCTGAAAAACCCCAATCACAGATCTGCTTTCTTCCATTAACCATCCCAGGCGCCATCACTCTTAATGCTAGGGAGCTGCATCTCATTTCAGGATCCGTTTAGACTCAGGCCCTGAAGATCACGGTTTGTTGCAGCTTTGCCTGCACAACTGGAAAGCCCTTACGCTGCTCATGTGCCCTTGGCTCGCGATGAAGACTTTTCTTAACTTTGTCATTGGGTATTCTCATGTATCATAAAGAAACATTTTCCCCATTTACTGATCCGATGTTAGAATAAACCC
This sequence comes from Gorsachius magnificus, assembly GCA_034008185.1. Lineage (NCBI taxonomy): Eukaryota > Metazoa > Chordata > Aves > Pelecaniformes > Ardeidae > Gorsachius > Gorsachius magnificus. Next base: position 130,121,571 of record CM067081.1, read on the forward strand.
ACGGTAGGGCAAGCGGATAATACTAAGAACAATATTCTTGGCTACATTATTGGGCCATCGCTAGGAGAGCTTTGCTGTTGGTTGGATGTTCAAAATGAAAAAGGATTGGGACTGATTTTGTTCTCCTTCCCCTCTCCTACCTGACACCTACTTGAGTTTTTTTTTTTTCCCCAAACCAGTGTCTGTCTGAGGACCTAACGCATGGTGCTGCAGCAAAGCACACCCCGAGGAAAGCTTTACTTCTGAGCACTTTCTGGTAACTTGCCAGCAAGTGACAGGTTCATCAATAATGATAATGGCTTTTTGTCAAAGAAAACTAGTGCACTCAAGCCACAGACTTGCTCAGCCCTATAAAGGAATCAAAGTAACCTGCGTCCTCGTAAGGAAAGTGAGACAGGAACATGACTTCTAATGGGAGAGCCGACTAACAAAAGCAATAGAGGGATTAAGCTCCCTTTGCTGAAAAGCAGAAGCAGGTTTTCCATCAGTAAAGTCTGTCACCTCCTTATCAACTGAGAAACAAGGATTCAAGCCCTGACTTCATTATATCTCACTGAAAAATCTATTGACTGCAGGCCTCGACACCGCAGTTCATGTCTTATTTGTGATAAATGCTGCCTCTGCAAATATTATTCTCAATAATGAAAATTTATATCAAGGTTGTACCCCAAACCCCATTACTGGAAAATTTTCACATGGTTAAAGCACCTCTGCTAAAGGTTGCTGCAAGGTGCAGGCAATCCTGTTGCTGCGAGAACAAACACGTATGCCCAAGACTTTAAGATTACTGTACACATGGGTTTCCTGCTTTTCTGCATGGAAACAAAGAGGGGCAGATTTGGGGGATTTTCCGTATTTAGGACATGCTCGTGCTTCTGACTCTCCCCTCAGTCATCAAACTGGGCATAAATCAACCAGAAAACTCTGCCGAGCTGTGTGGGAAGAGGGGAGGCTCGTTGTTTATTTGCTGTACATTTCACCTGCATGTGCATGGGGAGTCTTAACACATCTCAAATGTCCCTGCATGAGCCATCTTCACTGACGCCACTGGTACACAGCATCTAGGCACACATTTCTGCCTGGGAAATGACACGGAGAGACTGGGTAGCTCCAGTTTAAAGGAACGAGGTAGAAGTGCTTTGATGTGAAATGTGCGTGCCTGTGACAGACACCAGAGAGACAGATGGAAGGAGAAGGAAAGATGTAGGAAAACAGAGAGATGCAGAGGGAGGTGGATGGAGAGACAGAGAGGGGGGCACAAAGAGAGGGGTCTTTGTGACCCCAGGTGACACAGAGGGGTCAGGCAGGTGAGACATGGGAAACGGGGAGAAAAAGGGGGTTGAAATTGGGAGGGGGGGGAGGGGGCAGGCAGACACAAGGGCTGTACAGGGCATGGGGGGGAACGGAGAAAACAAAAGTGAACTACACAGATGAAGGAGTGAAGTGTGATACAGAAAGAGTGTTCGGTGCCACAGCTCCAAAACTGGAGGTGAACCTTTTCTGGGCAGGTGAAACAGGTGAGGTACAAATAGCAATGCAACTGACTCTGGCTGCTCACATACTCCTGGGTCTGACAAGAAGCCAGCACTTCATTTAAAAATAAATGTAACATCATCAACATACACGACTCCATTACACATCACCTTGTCCTCAGAGGAAAAATTATACATGATTGTGGTTACCTGCTGAGATCTAAACAAGTAAGATACTCTGGACTGGAGACCTGTATTTCCATTAAAATAGCTAAGATGTTGGGTGCACAACGTTACATTAGCAGAGGTGTAGGACAATCACTACATTCAAGCCTAGGATCCCAAAACCAAACAGGGTTTGGCTGGACGATGAGTATTTGGGAGAAAGATCAATACAGGGTTTTTTTAGTGACAATTTAAACCCGAGGTTCTGACATTCTGGGACAGAAGTAAAGCAGGAGCACAGAAGGGATGGGGCAGCGCATAAGGGTAAAGTCAGTGAAAAGAACTGGCGTGGTCATTCCCCACTGCCCGCTGGATCCTGACTTTTGATACACACCACAGCAGGTCTGAGAGGTTCTCGCTCTATATGCAAAAACCATATGGGTGCAACCAAGGTATGGTGCTAAACCGGTGGCACTTGTGTGTGCAGCCGCTATCTCTGAACAAAATAAAGGTGCACCGAATCCCACGCTACACCTAGTCAGCAGGTTAACGGTGCCTGCAACAGCTTCTGCCAATTCCCATGGTTCGTCTTAGTTGTAATTATCAGTCCACTCTGCCTTGGCATTACATTTAGGAAAACAGAAGCTACCACTCCAGACAAAAATCGTATGGAGCCATTTCAAGAGAGCAACAGTGTGTGCCACTCACGTAAATATGAAAACTACAAAACAGGGATACTGCAGTTATCCAAACCCCAAGCATGGAAACCCCATGAAATTTCAAGATTATATTTAAACATAACTCCTTAGCTCAACCCTGATGAAATACTAGAAGAAAAGTAGGTAAAAATACATGGTAAAACCCACACAGGTGTTTTACAAAGCAATCTATTCTGATCCAGGAACACGAATGCTAAAGCACTGTGATCCTGGTCAGACGGGTCTGCAACCATTTTTCAGGGCTACTGATGGAGAACAGGACAGAAATTTAGCCTTTTCCCTTTAGAATTATAAGCAAATGACAGCTACCTAAAGGATATCAGCGCATTAAAACTAACTATTGAAGGTAAATGATTTGTTTATGTAGGACAGAGTTAAGGTTGGCGGAATCAGAATAAATACTGTGACAACACATACAGCTTGGAACAACTCTGGTACTCATTTTCTTCAAGTTAAACACCCAGACTAACATTAAAAAAAAAAAAAATTAATTCCCAATGTATTGAAAGCACTACAATTTGATAAACAGATACATCAGAGCCTTGCCCCCAGGGAAGCCTCCTTCACTTTGCAGATGCAGCATGGCGGCTAACCGTGAAGTCACTTCTCAGCCCACACAGCAGGTCAGCTCAAGAGCGGACGGAGATGTCCTGGGAGGGGTTTTATGGCTTGCAGCTGGAAGGCTGAGTCCAGACAGACTTCGCTGAGCCTAGAGCAGGAGCCCCAGCCTCAAGCAAACTTCTTTCTCAATCTCCTAACCTTCTACTGCTTGCCCATGTGCTCTACTTTTCCTCAGTGCTATTCCCTGTATCTTGTCCCCCCCCATCACAACAGTATCTTCTTCTAATTTGCTCCTAAATCCTGACTGCCATCACCTTCAGCCCCACTGATGCATGAGAACTATGCATTCCCTCCTCTTCCTGGAGTGTGAGCTGACGTTCACAAGATTTCTCACATGAAGATGTTTCTTCTTTGTGGAGCCTCAGGAGTGAAATGCACAAACACAGGTAAGCTGCAACTAGGGCTTAGGTCACCCTCAGCATTGCACGCTGAGCAATCTTCCTTTTTTGATTAATTGAAGAGGGCTGCTTAGGATAGTTGCTTCCTCCAAATCAGAGACCTGTACAACCACTGCTTCATGCGGCATCTTAAACTAAACGGCCTCCCTTATGCTACAACACTTCCAATTCTCCTAAAGAAGCCATAGGGCAAAGGAAGAAATAGCCCTAGCTTGCTTGTTCTGTTCTGCAGTGCCTTGGTAACTGGAGGGAGCCCAGATTTGGTTACCCTAAGACAGCACCTGACCTCATGAAAATAACTCCAGCTTTCATTGCCAAAGGAGCAGAGACATTGGTGCCGTCATGAGCTGCACAGCTCAGACATAGGTTATCTGCCATGAATATTTCGGTATCTTATTTTCCCTGGTCTTAAAGTAAATGTAAACTAATAACCTATTTCATACAGGCATCTATAAACTCCCTGCACTCATGTTCACAAATGCTCCAAGACCTTTCTGGAAATGGCCTAAGGAAAAGCAAAGTAACCATATTTTTAATCAGCTTGACTGGTACAACCTAGCTGTCATTTTTGTGCCTGATTAGCAGCAATAGGCAGTTTTCCATTTATTTCCAAGCAGCTGCTAGAGAAGAGCTGCAGGCAGATGTAATCTGGAGACTGCAGAACTCTGCTTGCTGTCAATTTCACACCAGCATTTTACTTTCTTCTAACCCCATTTATTATTAATTTGTATTTATATCTAACTCCAGCTCTTAGTTTGCCTTTGCCAGAGGCTTAACCATTAGATGTAATGGTAAGGAAGGAGGGGAAAAGAAGAAACTGCCATAAATCAGGCTTTTACTGCTCCATATAATTATGGGGAGGTGAGAAACCGTGCAAAGCTTGGGCTATTTAGGAAGACAACAGATCGCACAGTAGATCAGATCTTAGTAGTAAATACGAAAAGGGAACATCCCTATCACAGAACTTTTCTTCTAATCATGCTCAGTTCCTACTTCTTACAGGGTTTTATATCCTTTTTAAATTTCTATCCATTCTAATTCAGAGGATATTCTTACATTTCATGTTTTCTGAATCCACTAAGCTCTCAGTCACATTTGTTCCAAATAAGCACTGTATAAAAACATACTTTTTCCATCAGCTTTCAATGCATCACCTTTAAATTCAGTATTAAGAACAAGACCATACTCAATTATGAAAAGATAAACAGGAGTACCTGATTCACTTTGTTCTCTCCAAAGTAAACAATTTTAATTCAAGCAGCAGAAGTAATACCATTTGTTTTCTACTCATGATTTTCTTTTTAAGGCTTCACATCTTTTTTCATCTCTTGCCTATTTCTTTTATCCCTTTTGAATACGGCTGAACAGTGTGTTCCAGGTGAAGCGCCACCATTCATTTAATGAAGGCATTCTATTATTTTCCAGACCATTCTTTACCCATCCTTACATTTTGCTCACTTGTTTTGTTCACTTTACTGTAAATGAGAAGCCCAGTGTCATCTTTCTTTTACAGGTAAGATGAATGTAAATCATTGCAAAGACTGTCCGTAAGTTTTCCAAAATGATAACAAAGATGTCACATATATGTGCTATGTATGATAAAGTTTCCCACAGCAGTGTGAGAGGCATTCAATTTATTGCACGTTTTCCCCAAATGTTCCCATATATGCAGGCAGCCTGCAATACTAAGAAACACTCTGGGCTTCAGATTAGATTTTTGGAATTTCTTCCCCAAGTCTTTTCCAGCAAAAGTAGCTTCAGCAGTCTACCCGGCCACAGCATGGTGTCATTTTACTCTGCTTGACATAAGCATTATTGTCTTTAAGCATCCAGTCGGAATGGGAATGTCATTAGCAACTCTGAGAAGTCATCTTCCGCTTCTTCAGTCTTCAATCATAATGAAGGCTCTTCAGTGTTCCTCCTCCAAACCTCTTCCTTTCAGAGAAGCCAGGAATCTAGAGACAGGAAAGATAAGTTGCCATATCAGAATCAGCATGAGCTCCATCTGGCCCACATTTGAGTGCCGACTGCAACAACGCCTTCCTCTTCCACACCATCTCCAGAATTGGGACTAAAATGCTTCAGCTTACTGCTAGAGGAGCACCGTCAATTAAAGAAGATGCAAAACTTGAGTATGGCTCATTTGTTCCACAGAGCTCCTTAAGGCTTGTTGGCAAGGGTTACACAAAAGCCTTAATTTATTGGGCAAATCCTAAACCAGTTAATTACAGATTTCAAAGTTTGTATTCTCCCCCCAGATTCAAATGCAGACAAGAGTTTCTCCTTGATTCATTTTTAGAACTATTAAATGCTATTACCAAGTTCTATAAAACAGCTGTTGAGACCTTATGCCTTCTAACCTGAGGCGGCAGCACTTCACTGGTAGTTGAAAGTAGTTTTATCAATTGCTGAAAGCTTTAAGAAAACCATCGGAATAGAAATGGCTGCAACAATGCAAAGGATTAGCATTCCTGTTTTTGCAGCCAATCTGTAGATACCGCTTGCACCATGACAATGACTATTTACAAAGAAAATCTACTTGAAACCATGAGAAGCTGCTCTGACTTAAGGGTATTTCAAACAGATTTGCAGTCTAATGCACCTGTGAATCCCCCAAAAGCAAGTGGTATGCTGATTTCTAATGCTCTATGTCTGTCCTATTGGTGGCATCATAAAACTATTTGATTACAGTCCAGAATAACTTTTAGATATCTAACTACATACAAGCAGAAACAGCGGACCCAGTAAGCACATCCTCCCAAAACAATTCCACACTCTCATGGGAAATACAGTATATTAAAATGGAAGGTGTCAACCAAGCACTACCAACGAGCATGCCTGGAGAACGTGGGCACACGTATGGATGGTATGGAGCGAAAATGTAATTTACAATACAAAGTAGATTGCTTAGGTTACACACTTCACTGGTAAACTGAGAAAGCTAAAGAGCTTACCCAAAATAAAAATCCACTAAAAGCCCCACAATTCAAATTTAGTTAGCGTTTTCAGGCCCAAAACTCAAACAGATACGCAAGGTATTCATTCAGGAATTGTTTTGTTCATCTCTGAAAAGCAATCATCTCTAAGGGAAAAATCAGGCAGATTTTGCACAAAGGTTCATCTCATCAAAACTGTTTTGGGAATTCAAAAAGGAAAAATGCAATCATTGTAACTAAAAAGTAGCAGGACACCATAGTTAAAAACTTATTCACTTTAGCATTTTTTTATATCAAAGTCACTAATTAAGAGTAACATTTATTTATCAGAGATCTGATCAGTCATAGCTACAAAAAATTTCAAACTTATCATTCTTTTCATCCTGAGGAAGTCTATAACAGAAATACCTCAAAACACGAGTGATCGTAGAGACCTATTGTAGAAAATCCACAAACACATTTATAAGATTTACATTAGGTAGATAATTTCAAATAATAACATTAAGTGGTTATAATGAAATCTCCAGTTCCCATTTGGATTTTGTCTCTCTAAATATGACTGCCCACTAAAGATTTTTTTAAGCTTTTGAGCTGTTTCAGTGAGGCAGATGAAAGTAGTCACCAGAAGGCTGTAAAATTTGGCACGTGGCCACAAGGAATATGAACTTAATCCCTGGCTAGCCACTAAAAATGATCAAATAAGAAAAATAAAAATCTTACATCATGCATCAAAGACAACCAGCACACAAGCAGATTTCTGCACTAAGCTATTATCCCCATGAAAGGGAGATTTCCTTTCACTAAAATGTGGAGAGGAGGGGAGAGGGGAGGAAAAAAGGCATCATGCAGAACTGAAAGAAGAAGCAGCAAATTTATTTTTAAAAGGCATAAAAAAAAAAGCTCAAAGAAAGTAAGCATTTTGTAATTTGTGACTATTTTTTCCCACTCTCCCTAGGGGACTTTCAGCACAGCTACATCTAATGATACATTTGATTATATTTCAGTGGTGCTATTCATGGTAATTTGCAAGCACCTCAGAGATATGAGAAGTGAAACTTCGCTACTCCCTGCATAGTAGAGTGCACATGGGAAGCAGGGGTGGCACAAAAATGTTGTAGTGGCCTGCCCAGGAGAGTAATTTTGCTAGTTCTTCACCAACTGTACGGAAAACAGTTAATTCAGCCATTTAGGAATGAATTACAAGCTGTATCATACAGCCATTTTCCTTCTGGCTCCACTGGTTCTATGAGAACCACCTGTACAGAACATAAAATGCTAGTCCCAGCTGTGCAAAAAAAGCCTTTTCATTGACCTTCAGGACAGCATCTCCAGCCTGAATCTGCAACCAAGCAGCCTGAAGCTGACAGATCTGAAAGAGATCACATCTGTCCATTCTACCTGACTCTTGCAACTAACTGCTACTGTGTTAGCATACTTAATTATTTCACTGCCAATCACATTACAGAAAAATACTTCACCTGACAAGAGTCAGCCATTTTTCTGTCTATTCCAAACAGCTCTGCTCCCACAGATTTAAAAACTCAATTACCAGCACAGATTATCATTTAAGTCACATGAAGCCCGTGTTTTAAAGAGGATTCTGTCAGCAGTTGACATTACATGGTGAGAAACAAAGCAAAAAAGGAGGAAAAATAACAAACCTGATTGCCATCTCTTAAGAAGTATCTCTTCTCTATGACCTGGGAAAAACAGAGAATGATCTTAGCTGGCACAGTGTATGGATAACCGCCGATTCCAATGAACAATTCACATGTGAGCACTGAAACTCTTGGCTAACTGGGACAAGGTCTGAACCCACGCCCCCTGCTCCAGGCCTATTGCTTTAAGTGCAAAGCTCTGTTACACATAGAGGGAGCTGCCACCTCCAGCCACTCTTAGTAAAGCTGCATTATCCTCAACTTGTACGTATCTAATTTAGTTAGCCCTCTTCAGTAATGGAGGTGGTAGTTTGGGTGTCTCCTGACTGCATGAGTTATTCCCACACCCCTCTGCAGGCGCAGCAGTTCTGAGCACCAGGAAAAGCTCATTCTGCAGGTGCATAAACAACTCCCACAGTTCTGAGTAGCCGCTGGGCAGAGGTGATGCTTGACAAGAGGTAGCCTAGCTCACTCTCTGAGGATGATGCACAAACTGCCTGTGCTGAAGGATATCTATGGAGGCAGCACCATCAATCCAAGAATCAAAAGGCGATTGGTATCACCCTGTAAAATCTACAATTCCTTCAATTAAAATTCAGGCCAAATTTCCTCAAAAGTATGATCTGTTACAGGAGGTGATCTGCTCCACTATGATCACTTTGTCCAGGGTATGCTTAAACCAGAGCAATCCCTCTGTCATTTTCACAGTAGGCCTTGATGCTCTCTTGTGCAGGAAGGAAGAGTAATGTGCCAAATTTCTTTATTCCTAAGGTTTGCTTTAACCAGGAGCAACAGAGCTAACTACAGTCTTGTAACTCCCCACATTACTACCTTAGCACACTGCAAGCCCTCTGGCCTGCCAAAGGACTCCAAAGCATACACAGAGTGTCTTTGCACATTTGTGAGTTGTTTTTCACTGCAATATGCAGGTCAAACCTTCAAGCAGATCAGCTGTTTTCTGGAGGTTTCCAAAAGCAGACCAATCTTTGGCCTCCCCACATCTGGCTTGAACCAACTCAAACAATGGAACGTGAAAGGAGCAGCTAACTGTTGTTCCATGTTCATATCACAGACAGCGTTCAATCAATACATAGAACAATAAAGCACAATTTAAGTGACTTGACTTACCTTATCAAAAAACCTGCTTAGCTTGACAGCATTGGATGAACCTGCAGCCAGGTAACGAGGATTGGTGCAATCCTAGAACACATCAACAAAAACAAACCAAGCACAAGGAAATCAATGCAAGGAAGCCATACGTATGGAAATCAACATACTCTTTCCCCTGACACATGCACATGCAATCAGCTAGGGAAAACACTGTATATCTGTTGATTTCTGCTCCACAGTCATTTGAGACAAAAATTCTGTTCTGTGGATCAACTGGAGAATTGTAAGTGCCCCCTTATGCACTCCACATCTTCCTTCTGCCACCAGCTGTACAGTCAGCTAATAATTTATACAGTCTACACATGAGATTGTGCATGTGTGTGTAAGTGTGTATGAATATATATAAGCATTCACGCAGCATGTATTTTTATACATATATATAAACATTATATATACATATATATAAAGTAATCTTGATGTTTCATTCAGAGATAGTCTGTGTCAGAACTGAGAACAAGGAAGAGAAAATTCAACTCCCAGACATTGATTCTATGCCTCAGTGACCTTATCTAACACCCCATATACCTCCCTATAGTAAAACAAAGACGATCATTATCAAACAAAGTGGGGCGGCCAATCAAATGTGTATGACTCCAGCATTACTGAGAAAAATCTCCAAAAGCCCAATTTTTGTAACAACATCTTTACTTACTAAAAATCGGAATCACTTCCATATAAAACAACGGTGATGACAAGGATACTAACCAAATTTATCTCTTCAGCATTGAAATCCTCAGCCAAGAAAGCTGTTCTGGTCAAAACTTCATTTCGCTTAGTTTCTGGGATCTGATCCAGCTTCGTTCCTATTACCAGAAGTGGAATCTGGTTATCAGCAAACTGTTCACGGTCATAGTCACTGATGAGGGAAACAAATACAATTCTGAATGAAGCAATGGTCACATAAATAGGCACAGGGGCGCCACCACCTCCACTGTCCCTTTCAAATAACAGTCATTTATTTATTAAGGGTCATTTTTTATCTAAGTGAGAATGTGATGTATCTGTAAATTAAGGAAGGGCTTCTGCATCCAAGTCACTACACATGGATTGAATGGAAAGGGAAAAAAACCCACATGAGCTGGATTTCTTCTCAGCATAGATGAACTGCAGAAGAAATGCTAACACAAGCAGGAAAGAAACAGGAATTCCAGTATTATACCAAGTGTATGCAGCCACCAGAGACAGATCAGGCAGCTGGCATCTCTGAACATCTGAAGTTCCTACATGTATACACTTTTTAAGGAGGGACAATGAAATAAATTGCAACTGTGAAACACTACCCCTTTTCCACCTTAGATCAACGAGGGTTGCAGTAACAATTCTGTGGTAGCAAGTTACTAATTCTTCTACATTCAAGTAAAGGTAGCCACCACAAGCTGAATTCCAACAAGCTTTGATTCAGATATGAATAATGATCAAAAATAGCCTTTATAAAATAAATACTATTGCAATTAAGTGTCATCACAAATGCAAACTCCAATCATTCCCTTCATGCTTGTCTTTCATTTTTACATGAACCAAGATTTCCAGAAAGTAATTTTGCAACCAACAGCGACAACTTGACCAAGCAATTGCTAGTGGCTGAGCATCTGTCCCTAACAGAAGTTAAGCTTTTGAAAATTAAAACAATTGTGAAGAACCTGTATGTGGAAAAACTGGAGAAATTTGCAGTTTATATAGTGCAAACCCTCTTTACCTTCTCCCATGTTTCTACAGAAACAATTGTGTGCCAGCACAGGCAGATAAACAATAAATATTTTCCCACAAAAAACTACCCCTTAATATTGCTTCCCTGCTCACGTGTGTGGTTTATCAATGATCTTAAAAATTCCTTAACTACATGTATAACAGGAGCAAAGAGATACAAGAGGAAACACTTGACAAGATGTTGGAAAGCTAATTATGAACATGCTGTTTAAGCAGAGTCTTCTAAGCTCTTTTTTAGCCACACTCCTGAAATAATTCCCCCACCGCCCAAAACAAAAAAATAATTAAGTGAACTTCCTCAGTCTTGGTGCATTGAGGAAAAGCCTTTTGGAACAGACGTGGCATCCCATGTCAATTCCTGTACAAGGGCTTTGCACGTCTCGGTACAGACACACAAGTCTTCAGGTATCAGGGACTGGACTCACTCTCACAGAGGCCTCAGACAAACAAAGGATGCAGTAAACATCTTTTCTCTTAAAGCACGGTCTCTGCCATACAGTTTGGGAATCTACTGGCAGAATGGCCTGACTGGCAGCATAAAACAATGAGAGCAGCGACTTTCTTTGATACCCCCCATTTTTTCCTTTGTTTCTTAAAAGTTGAGCCACATCTAATTTCGCATGGACTCCAAGTAGCCTTAGGGATGAACAAAGACTTCCATAACAGCTTGGAATTGTATCTTAACCCTGTATGTATATTTTTCACTCACCCATTTGTCACAAGAACTCCTGTTGGAGCGACATCTCTGTTGAGTGCTTCCAAAGACCAGCGATACAAATTCTGGGATGATTTCTTGTTGGTTAAGTCATGCACTAAAATTATCCCTAAAGTGAAAGAGAAGGCAGCGAGATGCTATTTAATGATAGACATTTTTTTCCTTATCTTACTAAAATGACATCTGCAGGTTCCTAGATATCTGAGAATGAAGAAAGGGAAATATAGCCAGTTCAGTTACAGTGAACGAGTAAAGCTGAAAACACCAGGATGCAACAGGTTTTTTTAAAGCTGCTTATGAGGAACTGGGGAAGAGCTAAGAGAAAAATCTCACAAAGGAGGAAACGAACAACCACCTCAGGGTTTAATATGCAAGAGGCTTGCAGGAATTCCCTGATTCTGCTCTGTCTAGTCCTAATGATACTGAAACTCTGTATTACTGCAACAGAGAATTTAGCCTTACTCTGTTTTACCTAACTGGTAAATATAACTATCTTTTTGTCACACTATCTAATAAGTCTGAAGGCAGTTTCTTTGTTTCAAAGAGTTCAGAGAGCAGTATTGCTTTCCTGCATTTTCGAGAACGAATGCTACATACTTGGGGAGGTAGCCAAAGGGGAAACAGACTGATAAACTTTCACAGTCCACCAAATGGCTGATAGAAACATGAATTAATATGATTTCGTGTATTTAAGATTAAGCTTCTAGCATTTTTCATTACCATGATCCTTCAAAATGTAAATTCTGAGACAGAAAAACAGCCAGCCAAACTTCCTAGCTGTGCTATTAACAGACACCCACTTCTGATAACCACAGCTCCTAACTCAATTACCAAATCCTGCTAGCAAATTTCTTCTATTTATTCACACCTTCTGCAACCTGTGGAATGTTCCCACTTCCTCCAGACTTCAAACCATCATTAATTCAAGGACAAAACAGAATTACACCCCTTATCTTCACCAGAATTCGTTCCCATCACACTACACAGCCCAAAGGTGGAGAAAACTTTTTAATTTTTCACCTTAACTGCCAAAGGTGCCCCCCACCGTACACACTACAAACAAACCACGTTTCCACAAACATTCTCCACTGCCCCACATGGCTGTGCACAGACTCCGCTATGAGAGTTCCCAGCATATCACAACCATAGCCATATTTCAAAGCATTTATCTCAGTAACAGCATAAAAAGTCAACTCAACTATGTGTCCACCCCCAGCGTAAGGAGAAAAAGCCTGATACAACATGACTTGGCCTATGGCAACAGATTCAGAGGCACTGCTCCATCATCTGAGGGAAACACTCTCCACCTCCAGACACTCTTCCTCAGCTATGTTTTTGGTTGGTCAGTTCCCTTATCTGCTTCATGGAAAACCTACACAGTCAGTTGCACCAGCAGAAAAAGACAATGTTAACATCAAAAAGGCCAGGCAGGACCAATGACTACTCAAGGAAATGTTCCTCCCCCATTATGATCTGCAAGCCTAATCACTGTCACTGAAGACAGGCAGAAGGAACACATTTGTCTTCTCGTCTTAAATCAGGTCAAACAGAGGCAGTTTGTGAGACAAGCTCTAATGAAGGAATTAATCTAATGAAAGAAACCAGAGCCAAGGCTAACTACCAATGTCAACAGTTTTCATATGCGAACTGCCTAATAATATCTTTTGGGCAGTGCAGATAAATAACTCTATTTTAATAACGTCATCAATTATAATTCAGACATGTAAGTTCAAGATTTCATCTCCTAATGGGCTGTTCTAGGATATTTCCAAGTCTGACCCACACTCACTAGCACACTGTGGATTTGGTGTCAAAAAGAAATACACCTTTTTTATATGCCAGAGAGGCTTGCTTTGAGGGCACAATTCCCCTCAAACTGTATTTACAGAGGTCTGGTTAACAATATAAGCAACAGGTACCTACACATAGTAGGAAAGGAAAGGAGGAAGACATAATTAGTTAAATAATCACAGAGCAAAAAGTTTATTGCATGGCTAAATACATTATTGAAAGGTCCTCAAATGACTGGGAACAAGAAATGAGAATCAAACAGAACATTTGAGACATTTTCAGAAGCAGGTGTTAATCTGATATACATCTATTTTTAGTGAACTATCCTTGGATGCCAAAAAGTAACAACTGAAATACTGCATTATTAAGTTTACAATCTCTTATTTTCTCTTATTAGTAGTACAGATGAACTACTCGGCCTTTAAGTCAGTATATCAATAGAAGGCATAAAATACTACTTGCTATCTACAGCAAGTTGCAAGATTCAATTATTAAAATTAATTTGGCAAATTAAATGAGCAGAGGCAAGATGGTTATCAGCATATTGCAATTTTATGGGAGAACAGTTCAAATTTGCCAGGGTAGGCTATAACTATGAAGGTTCATATAAATTCAAATAATTATTTCTCTGCTGTAGGTTTTGGAACTGAACAGACAAGAAATTATAAATCATATTTCTGCATGTATAACAGGCCTGGAAAGGTGAAGGCAACCTTTACATCTGCAAAAGTAGCTGGAAGGGACCTCACTGCAACTTCAAAGACTCCCTGCTGTGCCAGCTGCACAAGACTGAAGTGAAAGGCTGATGAAGCTCATCTGCACACGTTTGCCTAAAATAGCTTTCCAGTTCAAAACTGAATCCCTAAAATTCTGCCTACGAATGGTATCAGGTTTTTTCCTGCATAAAGGTACTGTAAGCAGAACAAGAGAACAATATAGCCCTCAGCCAGACTCAAAGGAATCCTGCCCCAGAACCAAGAGACAGCTTACAACAGAAAGAGCACTAAAACCAGATTTATACAAAGCAAACTTACCGTTCAGCAAGTTATAAAATACTGCTCGTGTGCTTTTCACACTAGTGGCACTACCCACTGAACCTCCAACATCCCACAGCTCAATGTAGTAGGTCTTCTCCTCTGGCGTCCCTTCTTTGTAGTCATGGATCTGATGAAAAATTCAAATCATACATAACCACAGCACTAGCTCACAGGAGCTAATCCACACAACACTCAAATATATTCAGCTGAAAGGATTATTGTACTTGGACGGAAATTTGTAAATTCTCATGTTGACACCATTTCAAATCTCTCAAGCAGAAGAGGGATGGAATGAGTCAAGCAGTGGCCACTGGATACCACAGCTCTTACATGAAGTAGAGCTTGGTGAGTCAGCAGGGAGTATCCTTTCCACCTGAATATTAACAAACCTAATGCCTCATGATGTGCTTAGAAATAACATATTGCTAAAGCAGATGAAAAAGTAAGGTTATGACTTCTTAAGAGTTGTTAAAATGCACATGGTAGTACTGCAAGAATATTAACACAGGTGACCACAAGGGATTCTAGCTGACCACATCTTTTTCCTTTCTAAATTCTCATTTATATCTCAACTGATCAATCAACAATTTTTGCCCCAGGATCTGCTAGGTAGTTTTGCTCCACAGTCAACCAGGATTGCCATGTTTCTTCCCCAAATTCTGGAAATATGTTTTAACGTTCTTTGAGATGAAACTCATGGATAGCAAGACAGGATCATTCCTAACCCATGGCAATGCATTTCAAGAAGAAGGCAGCAGAGTGATGAAGAAAGCAAGCATTTATCACCACTCCATGAGGAATGTAGGCTGGTCGAAAAACTATTAGATAAATATCATTCTTCTAATAGCAGGTCCTGTGATAGCAGAGAAGAAGAGTAGCAACCTCATGGTCATGCTCAGATTAAACAAGCAAATTGTTTTCCCCCAGTATGTTTGGATGATAGTTTAGTTGTGCATTAAGCGTTTCCCAGGGAAGTGTACTTTAAGTTCTGTGCCTTCTAACTTAAACTGGCTGCTCCACGACTTGTAACATGGCAGCGGCCACTGCAGTAAGGAGAGGCGTTAGGAAAGACAAGTACCTCGCCTGCTTCTGACACCCCTGTAAACGTGAAAACTTGCTCACACAAGTGCTCGGCTCATAGTTAATGCTATTTGCTTCAAAAGATTAAGCTCCCAGCAAAACAAAACACTGAAACACACCTCTTTCTGGGGCAGAAAGTAATGAAAAGAAGGAAAAAAGTGTCCCTTCCACATTAAGCTAGGGCTACCAAGAGATCGGGCACGTCACCTACTCGAACATCCACCGAGCAGCCCACTGTCCAGGACGGGTTTCCCAATACCTGGTTTTGGCATAAGAGGTGAACGAGCGACGACTTTCCGACACCTGCAAGTGCACACAGAGGGCGACTCCTGGGAGACCACGCAAGGGCAGGTAAAAAGGCCAAGAGGTGACGGGCAGAAGCACTAACTAAACGCGGATGGTCCCGGCAGCAGCGGGGAACGGCCAACGGCCAGTGCCCAAGGGCCGGAGCAAAGGGGGAAGGGATGCAAAGGAGCAAAGCCCCAAGGACCAGCGGGGGCGCCTGCGCTCCCGGCCCCACGGTACACGACCGGAGGCGGGCAGGGCCCCTGGGCGGCGCCGCCCGAGAGCGGGGGCTCCCGCCGGCCCGTTTCCAGTCGCCGGCGGGCGGGCTAGGCGGGGAGCCGGGCGAGGGGGGGGGGCAGCGCCGCCCGGCCTCCGGGGGGGCCCGCGCCGGCCCCGCCGGGGGGGGAAGGGGGGAGAGGGGGGGAAAGAGGACGCCCCCCGCCCTCGCAATGCGCGCGCGTACGGGGCGGGGGGAGGGACACTCACCGGAGTCGCCCAACACCAGCACCTTGACCCTGTCCAACGCCGCCATCTTACCCTACCTAGCAACAACCCCGGAGACCGCCGCTACCACCGCCACCACCAATCGCAGCGCACGCTCCTTCCCCTTGCGCTCAGCTTATTGGCTGGCTGCTCGAGCTACCGGCGCCGCTTTCACTCTTGATTGGTTTAACTCATGCGAGGGCGGGACCGCCAGGGGCTCTATGAGGACACGATTGGCTCGCTTCCCCGTCGCACAGCGCTCAGCCACTGAGGGGAATGTGTGCCGGGCACTGTGAGAGGATAGTACCGCGCGTGCGCGGCAGGCGGAGCGCCGTTGGGCGAGGGCGTCCGGCGCCCTGCTGACGCCACGCGCGCGCGCTGCTCTGACGTACCCCCGGGGAGAGCGGGGAGCGGCGGCAGGTCAGTGCCGGCCCCGGGGGGCGGCGGCCGTGCCCGCCCTGCGGCGCCAGAGGGGCCCCGCCGCGCCGTCCCCCGTAGCCAGCGGCCGTCCCAGGCGGGAGCTCACGCGGTGCCGCCAGGGGAAACGGCCAGGTGCCCCTTCCCTTACCCGCCCTTCTATCCCCCCCCTGCTCCGCCGCCCGGGGGCCGCGTCGCCGGTAGGCGGCGGATACCTGCGGCCCGCGGAGGCCCCTGGCCCGGCGCTCCGTCCCTCTAGGTGTTTTGGGTGCTGCTGAGGGGCCGGGCACGCCGGCACCGCCCGCGGGGGTCCGTGCTCCCCGCACGTTGTCCGGTTGGGCCGCTGCCCTGGGGCCCTGCTGCGCCTTTGGCTCCAAACTACTGTTCTCTCCTCGTGTGCTGTTTATGGCGGCTTTCTTGGTTTTTTAGGTTTTTTGGTTTGGTTTTTTTTTTGTGTGTGTTTTTTTTTTTCTTTTTTAGGAAATACTGCAGAGCCCCTAATGTCTCTTGTCCTACAGGAGCCTGCACAACCGGATGTTTAAAACTCAACACATAAAAGCGGGTAGGGAATAGGAAGCCCTGCAAATAGTATAAGGCGTTCTCTACGTCGCTTGGCTTTAAAGCTTAGTCTGCTACTATAGTCTAGGAAGTCTGTGCAATTTGTAATTTGAAGGAAGCTGCAAGATTATGGGAATCTGAGGAGTAATTGACACTGCAGCAAATCTAGGGTGCAATGAAATGAGCTGGATGTGTCTGGTCAACAGCCTGCTGCTGTCAAAAGGGACATCTTTAAGCTCCTTCCTTTGTGCCACGTTTGGCCATGAGTCGAGCCTGTACAGTGGAACTATTCAGTTCTCCAGGTCAGCAAGATATTTTCTTTTTGTGCATTAGTTTTCTTCTGACTTCATGAGCTTGCTGGTTCCCTGAGAAGCAGATAAACGTCACATCTCATAGTGGCACTAAGCTATTAAATGGGTCTAGCTGTCAAGCTTGTACCATTACAAGTGGCTCAGAATGAGTAAGGAAGATTGGCATTCTGAGAAGGGTATTCAGGAGTGCACAGTTAAAGCACATTTTCATGAAATATGGGCGGTTTAATATTTTTCAGCCACAAAAGGTGGAGTTTCTTCTTTCATCTCTTCCCCTTCACTGGCATCCTCTCATATCTGCTGGTTCTGTTGCTCATCAGACTTTTCCATTAGCTGTTTAAACTGTCAAAAAACCTAGGCAAAGGAGAAGAAAAAGAAAAGGTATTTTTCTGCCATTTAGTGATGCACATTGGTGCACAGGAAGGTCTTGTGAGTGCCAGAGCTGGCATGGGAGAGGGCAGAGCCATGTGCTTGGGAGACGAGCAAATACCTTTCTGGCAGCAATAAGGGATGATGGGAGTTTTATTCCTACCTTCCACTTCCTTTAAGATACTGTTTACAGCTCACATTCACACAGGATGCTTTAGGGAATTCTTCTAAACAAGAAACTGCATGAATTAAAGCTAACCTGGTATTTTGTTATTTAGTTTCTGTTTCTTCATTGCTTACATCCACACTATATACACTGGTTTGCTACACCCTGATGCACTATAACTTTTCTGAACCTAGTACTTTCATAAATCTTAGTCTTACTTCTTTCTGGAATTCCTGAAAGTCAGACGATACCACTCACATCATCTCTCATTGTGAGAAGTGTGGTGTTCCAGTTCTCATTGAATCCAGGATATGAAAAATAATTACTGCTTTCTTCCTGTCAGAAACTTAACAGGGAATGCTGGGATTAAGCCCACTGTACTTCAGTGTAATCATGACTTCTTATGCTTGATATTTGTGAGAAATGTTCTTTGAATTTTCTCTTTAAAAAAAACCCTAAAACCTTACAGCTTCGTTATGTGAGGGCCAATGCTGAGATGTCTCCAAAATAACATTATTCTGCTAGTATATGTTCAAATTGGAGTGTAAATTTTAAGTTTCTGATGTCCGTGGTTAAAATATTCTAGTGGTTTCACTTTACAATTGAGTCAATTTAACGTCTTTGCTACCATGTGGGGAAAGCTCACTCTTCTACATCCCTAGCCATGCTTTCTTCTCTCTGCTTTGCATAGGCTTGAGTCTGGTAACATAAATGATTCAGTTATTGAACTTTTCTCCCTTGCCTTCCCTCTAAAATACCCTACTTTTTTTGGCATGTTAGTTTCTCACTTTTTATCAACTTGATTCACCTTGCTACATGAATAGGCAACTGTCAAAATGAGCACAGAATGGCGGGGGTTGTGGCTGAAGGCTGTGAAGGAAAAAAAAGACTTCTTTATGGGAGGGAGGGTGTAATTTAACTTTAGCTGTAACAGGAAACTGTACCTTCACCATTCTAGTCGCTAAGTTTGGCCTTCCATAAATAGGGTGCTCCATTTTTTTCTACAGCTACAACTGTAAATAGTTAATGCTAATGTGCATTTGAAATAGTTCTGAATATTACATCTGTTTGTATATATGCCCATAGGTAGTCCTTTAATTTACTGACATCTTGCTATGTTTATGTCAGTTTTAGATTATGAACGTGATTGAGAATTACACCCTGAGCCTGCATTGTTCAATTTCTGCCTTGCATGGTCAGACCTTGTGGCCTTGTTGTGGGTGGTTCTCTCTTGTGAAATTAGGTAAGAACGTCCCAACTTCAGCCAGGCCCTTCTGCTTTTTTGTGTGCAACTTTTCCTCTTTAGTGAAGAAAACCCTTTGATACCTGTGGGGTCTTGGTTTCAGTTCATGGAATGCCAACAAGAAGGTAGAATTTGAGCAAAAGCAGGTTGTTCTTCTCTCCTTTAATACTTCAGGGCAGGTCTTGCAATGAAAATACATGATTTCTCATCAAGATGTAGTGCAGGAGGAAGGCTGAACAGGAGTGTTTCTGAAGTCTCCAGGGAATGGAATTCAGTAAGCTTTTGATAAAATGCCAGAAGACTTTGAGTTTGCAACTGATGTGGGATAAAGACAGTTCTGGATAATAGGGACACCTTGCATAGATCATCCACTCGCTACAGAGAAGGGCGAAAAAAAGCAGACTTGAAAATGGAAGGTTCTGTATCATTTTGCATTTTCTAAGAAAGGACAAGTAGTGTCTGAGGTTACATTGTACAGACATTTAAAATCCTCATGGCATGTTTTCCCACTGTAGTTCTGAAATGTGTGCCTTCCCTCCTCGTACTCAGGAAGATTCAGAATCACTCTTCTCAGCTGAACCTCATCATCTTCTGGAAGACAGAATTTAAATATTAGAATGAGAGACTAAAAAACTAGAATCTGGTGTTTGCAAGTGACTTCTGGAGTGGGATATGATATACACTTCTGGGAGTCCCCAGAAGCCTGTTGTACTTGTGACATTTACAGGTGAGAGACTCACTTCTTGTAATCAGATTTTGATTTTTCCTGAAGAAACTGTGTCAGTGGTGTAAGCAAGTAATTTTTTTTTGCTTTTTTTTTTTTTAAAATCTTAGGGCAGAAACCTGCAGAAACATTTTCCAAACAGATCAGCAAAACCTGGTCTCAAAGATTTAGTGAAAAAGAGCGCTAACAATTTAAATTAGATGTGGGGAAAAATAGGAAGCACCTTTCCAAGTGTGAACAGTATATCTGATAGACCTAGGTTCCCAGCCAACCCTGCAACTCCCAAATTTTCCTCTGGAAGAGATCTGGGTTGTTATAAAGGGTTTGTATATGCAAATGAGTCTGAAGAATAGTCTGCTTCCTTTTTCAAGATCCTGCTTTTAAAATGTTTACCTTGTCAAATCTATGAACAGTGAGGCTTCATTAAATTTTTTTGAGGTAAAATTACTAGTGGAATTAATATAAGCCTGAAAGTTATGTGTTAAAACAAGGTGGTGTTCATTTGTGGTGTTGGATAAAAATTCAGGTTAATTCACTGGCTGATTTACATTTTTATAACTTGTAGTTCTAGTTACATCTACACTGTGGCTTCTAGGTATCACTTGGAGCATTTTTCGACTATAGTCTCAACTTTAGTTAGGAAAAGCAGAAAGAAAACCAGATCCAACATCCTTAGCACAATTCTTGTTTGAGTTCATAAAGAATTCTTGACATCTTTGTACGTAGAGAAAAAAAATTCCGTTGCTTTGAGGTTGCATCAGGAAAGTCCTGACCAGTGGAGATGTTTGCTCAGTTGAATTTCTGACTTCTATATAGTCTTTGGTTCCATCATACTGTATGGTTTCTTTTGTGGTCACTTGCTCTTGTCTTTATTTCCTTTCTGACATCCCTAGTTATGCTCAAGACCTACACCTCGTGCATTTCACTCAACCTGAGGTATGATATCCATTTTGCAGACTGTAGCCTGAGATTCTTCACCCAACAGATCTGATTGGATTGTGTAACTGTAGGTCTGTCTTTCCAGTGTTGTCTTTTATAGCCATGTAAATATTTATTCTGTTATTTAGAGCAATTAAAAAAAAAACAAACCCAAAACAAAACCAAAACCCACCAAAACCAGATATATATTTAGGGTTGCTGTCCTACTGTGATAACTTTCCTCCTACACCCATAACACTGAATTGTATTTGCATAATTACCTGGACCAATTCCCTAACAGCTGTCTCTTAATAAAGCCCATGTTTAATTTTTGAAATTTTTCTTTTGGGTGCTTCTGAATATCATCCTGTCCAGTGCGCTTTATTATTGGTGCTGTAGGTTCTTACTGCATAGGGGTGTATCTTGGCCATTGTTTTTCTTTGGTTTTTTTTTTTTTTCCCTGACAATGTCCCTTGATGTTCATGCATTATTAAGGTCAGTACAGACATTATTATGAAACAGATGCACGTCTGTTAAAACCTTGTTAGGAGATGTTATCCTATTTCTTTGCACACGTGATTAATTCAGGCTTGACTTACTGCTTCGATGGAAGGTGAAATCACTGCTTGGGGATGCAATCCCTGCTTTTGAATTTTAAACTGATATTCTCATGGCACTGGATTACAACTTGTGAGCTGGATCACGATCTTTCTTGCCTGGTGAAAGGTAGTAAGGATTTGCAGCTCATACGCTGTAGCCTTGGATTCTTTGTGGGCCAGATGTCAGCTTCTCCTAGAGAAACAGTTTGTTAGAGCCTGGGCTAGTGAGTTCTGGCAGTAGTATATGCTCACTCTTGTGCCATCGTTCTGTATCCTGTAGCTTAAATGAGAACATGATTATCGAGAATGGTGTTGTAAAATATGTCCTTCATCTAACCATACAGATCTTGTTTGAGCCCTTGCTTTTGATCAGTTTGGCATTAGGCCTCAATGTAATATAAAAACTGGTGTTTGCTGAACACCCATCCATGCTCATTTTTAGAGCTAAGGTAGTTGTGTTCAGCATTGTTGTCTTTCATGTAGCAAAGCTTGACAAGGTTGTTCTTTGGTGGCTTTATTTCTTTTTTTTTTTTTTCCCCTCAAACCTGACTCTAGTCTGTTTTCTGAATACTTGTATTTCCATATATCCACACCTGGAAGAAAACCAGTGTTACACTCAAGATGCCCACTATTACCTGAGGAATTAGAGGATTTGGACATTGCTAAAAATCTCCAATAGAGGAGAAGAAATAATTGTGTAAAAACTCCTGGTTCCACTAGATGAGAAAAAAAAAAAATTTCTAGTGATTGACACTAAGAAATATTATTAAATTTCTATTGCTGAAAACCAGGGGAAAAGTATATACTTTGAGGTGGTTTTATTTATTGGTCCCTTGTAGGTCTCACTTTAAGCTGTTTTGAGTGCATTATTTGGGAAATTGTACCTCAAACCTGTTTTGAAAGCAGCTGTGGAAATCTGCAGCTGTCTTATCGATGACGTTCTTGCAGAGAAAATGCTTTCTGTCAGCTCTCAGATGAAGCATCCGGAGTGAGATGTGCTTATTTAAAAACACTTTTCTCCTTTTTTCTTTTTGTTACAACTGATGTTCTGAAGGTCACTGTGCCCACTGCAAGTTGTGTTGCCAAGTTTTTCTGCAAGGAATTTTTAGGGGACAGTGAATTGGTGAGGAGAGAAGTTTTGTTCGTTTTTGAGATCAGCACTTAGAAACCTTTTGACTTTCAAAATTCAACTGTTTAAATCTCTTCTGGGGTGCCAGGTTTTATTTAAAATTGATCTTTACATTAATGTTATACTGTGCTTAAACTCTGTATAAGATTTAATCAATTTGAATAACTAAAGGCTTCTGGCCAGCTTCTGCATTGACATTGTTTTATAGTATCAGTATGTTGCTGACAGATTCAGTCAGAAGCAAGATTTATCTTTAAGTGACTGAAAGATTGTGAAATACCAATAGAATGAGGTTGTTTTTCAAGGACAATGTCCTGTGATGGTATTCAGATTGGGTCTAACTCAGAGATTCAAAAATACTGTACAGTTCACTCATGGTGGGGCATCCTTTATTGCTGTCACTTTTACCTTTTAACACAAAGCTCTATAAAATTGTCCTGTGTGTGAGATAAATCATTATGTATTTGGCACGCAAAAGAAAGCTAACTGACTCTAGAAGTACTTGTTTCACAGCTAATTCATGCCATGATAAACATATTTTAATTTAATTTCCTTGAAGGGAAGCTGGAGCTGGACATCCAAGGATTCTTTTCTGTAAGCTGTTCTCAGCCTGTGCACCAGTAGTCAACAGATACTGTTCAGTTCATTTAAATTTGAGCACTGTGAATACCATTTGGCCCCAAGTTAGAGAAAAAGCTCAAGCAGGGAAGCATTTTAAAAGAAAGGAATGAAGGTGGTTTTCTTTTTTCTTACTCAAAAGGCAGAAAAGACAGGACAATCTTAATTTACTCGCTGTTAAGCTCCACAATCCACAGCCGAATTGCTTTGCAGTTGCACTGGCCATAACCCTTGAGAGGGACATACCTCCTCAGATGTAGAATAGGGTAGGTGTTGGAGACGTTGGTTAAAGTTTCTTGAGAGGACAGTGTTTCTTGTGTGTGTAAAAAAAAAAAAAAAAAAAAAAAAAAAAAAAAAAAATCTCCAAGCAGGCTACTGTGATAAATGATCACAGATTTTCAGTAGTCTTAGCTGATGATAAATGATCACAGATTTTCAGTAGTCTTAGCTGATGGAAGTGAGTCATCAGCTGCTTGGTTATGTGTAGAGCTTGGTGATTTCAGGAGGATGTCTTAGTGTGGGGCCTATAGAAAAGTTCTGTAATGGTGTTTGTCAAAAAGGATATTTCAGGTTTTATGATAGGATACCCATCCAGATCCTTTCTTCTGCTGTCACTCTCCTCTTTCCTTTATTTGAGACTTGAATGATGAGGAGGTGAATATACACTGTGTGAAACATTTAATGGAACTGAAAAATGAGATTGGCAGAGTTTTACTACTTATAGTATTAGTTCACAGATAAATAACTTAGCAATGACAAACAGAAATTAAGGTGTGGGGCCTTTCTTCAGTTAAAGGAACCTTTTCCTTAAGAAATGGTTATTCATATTGTAAACTAGCATAAAGTCTCATATTGAAAGACTATTCAGAGTTTTATTTGAAGTTAACTGGAGGTACAACCCCCTGGATGAATATTTCAAAAGCACCTATAATACTTCATGCTTGAACATGTCATACATGGAAATCCAAGTGTATTATGAGTGGAGGGGTATTTTGTTATTGCCTACAGGTGTATAGACTGATAAGAGTGGAGGGAAAATGTGCAAAACCACCCTGAGAAATGACAGTAAGCTTTTGCTCTGTGCCTTGTGGAGTTGCTTCCTTTTTTTTCTCCACTGGACAAAACTGGCTGCTTCAGAAGAGCCACTGCTGTTAGTTGTCTGCTGGAGTTTGATTTTTGGCTATGTCTGTGCCAGGGATGACAATATGAGGAATTCCTTGCATGATACGATACTATATATGATCACATGTATGTCACAGAAGCATGTAATTGTCATGACCATTCATGCCATTTAATGTTAAGGTGAAGAAAAATTAAGTGAAACCACAGTATTTCTTTAGAAGTCACTGTCTTGTCACAGACAGCATGGTAAGTCGTGATAAATAACTCAAAGGATACTTCATGGAATACTTTTTTCTTTTTAAACACATTGTCTCTTCGTGTTCACTTAATCTTGATTTTTACTTCATTTATCATGCTATATTATCCATGGGCTTCTTAAGGTGTGACAGTGAGACCCTTTAAATGAAGAATCAGTCCTTTGGAAGGACCTATTTGCTCATCTAAGATCTAGGCTGAAGCAGTCTGTGATGTAGGAGTTCGTAGTGCTAACAGTTTTCATGCTGCAGACGGTTGACTAAGGTCTATTTATCAGAAAGTAAGGGAAAAGTCTGTCTGTTCTCATTGTGCATCTGGGAGTTTTTGCTTGAATGCATACCAGTCTGTACTTGCAAGCTGTCCTCATGCAATATGTCTGCCCAGTGACATCTGAGGAGTAGAAGCAGGCAGGACTACTTACAACATGGTCAAGTGACAAAACTGGGGCCATAGGACTACTCCACTCTTGGGCTGTTTTAGGACCTTTCTTGCCTCTTTCTGCTTCTCCCAAGCTACAAGTCTCAGCTGATCATGAAGCTGTTTGCTAGAGCTCAGCTTCCAGACAGCTTTCTTATTGCAAGTGTATTGGCTGTGATTGAGTAGAAATGAAATCTGCCGTATGTTATGGTACCAATTTCATGTGTGCTTTTTAAAGTTTTCCATCACTTTGTTTTGAATGAGAGGTACCATTTTGTAATTCTACTTCTGTAGCATTGGCATTATTAACACCTAAGGAAACAGTAAAGGGCTTGAGAAAGAGAAATGGAAAACACCCCATCCTTTCTGTAGCTCTAAGTGAGATAAATCAAAACTTCTGAAGTGAGAAGACTAGCTAAGAATCCATCTGCCTTTTTTCATTGCAGTATACATGAAGCTCAAGATCTGAACCTGCTATGACTGACCCAGATGTCCTCACTGAGGTCCCAGCAGCTCTCAAACGCCTTGCCAAATATGTGGTGCGTGGCTTTTATGGCATTGAACATGCTTTGGCTCTGGACATTCTCATCAGGAACCCCTGTGTGAAGGAAGAGGACATGTTAGAGCTTCTGAAGTTTGATAGGAAGCAGTTGCGAGCTGTCCTCAACACCCTCAAGGGTGACAAGTTCATCAAATGCAGGATGAGGGTAGAGACGGCTCCAGATGGCAAAACCACCCGTCATAACTACTACTTCATCAACTACCGCCTTCTGGTTAATGTGGTGAAGTACAAGCTGGACCACATGAGGAGGAGGATTGAGACGGATGAAAGAGACTCCACCAATCGTGCCTCTTTTAAATGCCCCATTTGCTTCAGCACTTTCACAGACTTGGAGGCCAACCAGCTGTTTGACCCCAGAACAGGTAAGAGTACAGGTAACAGAATGCTCTTGCTCTCTCCTTTGTCTGTCAGTGCTGGACTTTAAGGAAACAGTCTTGGGAAAATTCTCTTGAATTTGGCCGGAGCTAGAGGGCACTCTGTTTCTGCAGGTGGTAAATGTTTGAGCAAAATACAAAAGTAATGTATACAGATTTATACAGTCTGTACAGGCAAATAGCAATGTTGGTAAAATGCTTGGGTGACAAGCAGTAGAGAAATGGAGGTCTTATCGCAATGGAATTCAAGAGTGAATAAGGCAGTCTGTCCTTGTTGGAAGCTGACTGTTTTTCACTGTAACCTGGTCTTGCCTGTAAACTGTATGAATTACTGGTAGTTTACAGAGATGGCATATGTATAGTTGACTTTGGTATGCAAAAAATTTTTAATTTAGAGATGGCCATGCAAGGAGTGAGTTGTTACTGTTTAATTTTCTTCTAGCCAGTTCATTATACTGCACAACCTTGTTTCCCCAGTGTAAGGCAGTCTCAGGAAAGTTAAAAGAAATTAATTACAGACTTGTCTTTGGTTGGGAGTAAACAAGGTTCTTTTTCAAGGTGTGTGTCTCAGTCTCAGTGGAGTGCGTATGTGTCTCATGCATGTGAAATAAGAATCTTCTGGGTGTCATTGTCTACAGGGGCAGTCCAAATACTTTGTGCTTCTCTGCCAGGGAAGAGAAGGAAGAACATCTGCACCTGATGAGATCCTATTTTGCTAGTCTATTCTGGGATTATTTTGAGGGGAAGGCAGGGAGCAGGGGTTGGGTGTTAGGCTTCCACCTTCTGAATTAGTTTCTTTAACTTTTTCTTTTGAATTCTTTGTCCTGATCTTACATTTCTACAAAAATAAAAGAGCAAAAGTCAGGAGAGCTCTCAGAAACATTGGAGTGTGGTGCTTTGTGTCTGATATTTTCATGAGAGACTGTAAAAATTCACTGTTTAGTGGTATTGAAGCTTTTAACCGAGGGCTACTGATGTCTAATCTGCTTTAGAGAAGAGCAAACACCCAAATGTTCAGCCTATCATTTTCTTTCTTTCCTGCCTCCAAAGATCAAGAGCTGTGGAACTCCTTTTATTTGAACTACCATGAAAATGATATTTAGTACTAGACTATCAGAATCCACTAAATCAAGCAACAGCTGTTGGTATAATCCAGCGCAGGTCTCTGAGTAGAAGTTGCTCCCTCATGGAGCACCAAACCCAGCAGTGCCCGCACAGATTTTCTATGCTCACCACTGAGTATACAAACTACATGTGCTCTCTATAGTAATGATCATCTGTGGCAGCTACAGTCGTGGGTGTTGGGCCGAAGGGGAGTAGTGCTTTTGCAGTTTGCTTCAGTAAGGAGAGTGCAGAGAACAAACATGGTGGGGAGTCCAAGATGCTCATCCCAAGGGGACCTGTAACACTTTGCAGGTAAGTCCTCCTGGCCTGTGTGGGTGGGTGAGTTCCAAGAGCAAAGAACTGACTGTTGATGAGGTGCGGAAGACAATAATGCTGGGATTTGGCTTTGACAGCAAGGCCTGTGCTCTAGGAACTGATGAGGTCAACCAAGGGTTTGTCTGCAGTACAGGCACTGGCTGCCTTCACAATGCGAAATCACTCACTGGCATGCGGTTTTGCTGATGGAAGGAAAGATTGAGTGCTGTTTTCCCAGCAATTCCCAGCAGTTGGTTTCTGTCAGTATTAATGCAAATATCGATAGCCAGTTTACCTTCACTTTCTTTCAATAAGAACATACCTGTCTAGAATTTATGTATATTCTGTTTCTCCCTATATAACTTTTAAGTCAATGATGGCTTCATCTATGTGGTGCATGATGATATTGTTTCTCAAGAGCTTTTAAATGGAATATCAGTTTGGATATGGCTCTCCAGTTACTCTTTAAGAAGGTCTCATACTGTCTCCAGACCATGAGATGGTTGCTTGTTTCCATTCCAGGTAAATAAGTGGGCAATTTTGTTTGTTTTTTAGTGAGAATGGCTGCTTTATATTGTCGCAGATTGTGTTGTCTGCATGTTTCCTGCTCCTCTGGAATTCCATATTAGAAAAGAACTGAGTCACCTTTGGGTCTCTCACAGAGGGAGCTCGGGAGGACAAGGCATGTAGAGGAACAGGGCTTATTAGACAGTGAATAGCCATCCTTTTCCAAGGATGTCTTTAGCCCTTATCAGCACTATATATAAACTTCTCCCACTCATTGAAACTCGTGGCACTACAACTGCTGAAGGGCAGCTGAACGCCACATGAATTTCAGTCATGATTGACCTGAGCTGTTCCTGGACTGCAGCCACGTTGATAAAATTTTGTGAATTAAAAGGCCTGCAGGACCAAAGTCTGTTAGTCCATGGAGCAGGCAGAACATGGAGATGCTCAGAGATGGGGATGGTTTCCATGTCGTGTGTTTTCTTCTGCTTTGCTTTCCCCTTCCCTAGTTACAACTCCAATGCAAATGTTGAGCAATTGTTGTAGCATCAACGGGTTAGAAGAGGAGGTTGTTGCTCTTGCCCTTCCTTATCAGTGATGGTGAGGAGGTTTCCAGAATCTCTCCATTACTGTAGCCATTCTGTTGCAATTTGTGAATTAAGAGTGCTTGTGAAAAGCCTGTCCGAAGTCGGATCTGTAGTACTGCTTAATTTTTACCACAGCGTCTGTGTCTGTCTCTGCTTTAGCAGAGGTCTGTTTCTTACAGGTTACCAGCTGTCAAATGGAGGCTTTTTTAGCTCTGTGCTTTACTCCATTTGTAAATAATTTTGAAGTAAATGGAGGTGTTTATTTTTTCATCAGAAGATGTGATTGGTGTTTTCAGAAGGTGGAAAAGTGTCTGCTGAGAAAATAATTGATAGTAAGAAGGATATGTTTTCAGGGCACATAGGTATAGATGTGCTTTGGTTGCCATTCCTCCAATTAATTTGGAAAAATATTTTTTAACAGAGTATCAAGTTTGCCACTAAGGTAATTTTAAATGGTATAAATGTTACTTTGAGAATGTGATATCTCTGTTTTTAAAAGTATTGTATGATTTTTCTCCCTCTCTTTCTCTGCCATTAATCATCTCAGACTAAAAAAGTTCCAAAAACTCCTATGCTCTCAAAGGTTGAACAAGAATTGTCTGGTACTTGTAGGAAGTTCAAGGACAGGAATCATGTAATGTTAAAGAAACTGTCTGATGGTGAAAGTCAAGGTGATGAAAAACCTTAGGAGTTTTGCTGCTCCTTCAGTGCACGAAGGGATCTTTTGAAAAGTGAAAAGAAACACATCTTGTGTTGGAGGAGTCACTTGGTTGTATGACTGGTGAGTGCCTGCTAGCTCTAAGCATGGCGTGCCCAGGTCATGAGTTTTATCCCCATCTGTTCTAAATGAAGAGCTTGAACAGATCTCCAGATACCACACTGTCTCCTCAGTGACAGTTTTTGCTGTTCCCTCCAAAGAAGCAGTATCTGTAACTTCTGCTTTTAGAGGCGAACAGCTTGGACACAGCATGCTTTTATTTTGCAAAAGTTTGCTGTGGAAACTTGTAGCAAAGCTAAGACGAGCTTTGTGATTCAAGAGGTCGCAGATTTGCAGTTTGGCTATTGATCTGGCAGTGCCTTTGAAGGGAATTGGCGCAGGCTGGGTTGTTACAGGCTGAGTGGACAGTTCTTACCCTCTTTTGTGAGTGTTTTGAGATCTACACTAAGAAAAACACTAATGCTGTATGAATGAAAAGTGTTACTTCTAGCCTTGTGTTTCAGATGGGATGACTGAGAAAGGAAAAAGATTGTAGTTTTCCTAGAAGATCCTAATACAAGTATTTGAAATAGGGATCATTGCCTTTTACTTGTGCCATCATCTGCTGTCTGCCTGTGCTTTGATATTTCATCACTCTGTTCTGCACGCTAGCAATTGCATGCAGCTGCTGTTATGATGAAGCCTCATGCAGGTAGAAAGCTGCAGCCGTTCCCTTAAACAAGGTAAGGGCTATTTTTTGAGGCAGGGATGTACAAGAAAGAGTTTGAGTAGCAGTAAGACAAGCCACATGTTAAATACACACTGACTTAACGCTGCTGAGCTCTGTCTATTCCCAGACCTAGGCTGACAGTGGACACTGACATAAGGGACACTGGGTTTTCAAGTGGTTCACCTAGAGACAGGATGTTACTTCACAGACCTATGGAAAGAATTTTCTTCTCTGTGCTTTTAAATGTAGAAACTACAGGAATTTGTTTTCTGTAGGCCAGTTCCCGGAATTGCAGAGTAATTAGACAACTCAATACTATCTTGTGATTGGATTTAAAAAAAATAATATTGGAGAATTAAATATGCACAGTTCTGTTCTGTGAATTGTGGGGGGAAGGACAGGAGGAGCTGCATTGTCTCACCCAGTAGAGGGAGCTGCCTTCTTTTCTCTCTCTATATGGGCTTGGGTTGATTAATTTATTAAATGTCACAAAACTAGAAATTATGTTCATCGGTATGTGTTCTGTAGCGTGATTAACTGGGTCTGGTTGGGGAAGGTCTCCCTGATATATCCTGTTCTCATACCCTAATCGTATTTGAAAATCTAGTGTGGTGTTGGAGTTGACTGTCAAATTCAAGGTCAATTTGAAAGAAAGTATGTGACTAGAAACTGCAAAATGGAGAGTGGGGTTGAAGTGAAGGAGTAACAGAAATGCGATCCCGCAGTGCATCACACTGTTATTCAGCCTGGATTTCCCTAGGTATTCTACATACCAAGTTGTATCAGGATACTCACCAGTGGAGCAGGTGAATTTCATGTTAGAAAGAAAATATAAGGCTAGATGAAGTAGTTTTTCCTCTGTTCTCTTCTACCTTTGCAATATAATTTTTATCCAGTCTTGTGTTTCCTTCACTTCTGTTACTATGAAGAAAAATCTTGGATGTTAACAGTAAATTGTAATTACTGTTGGTCTCTCTTACATACATCTATACATTATGTCTTCACTATAACATTCAGTTAGATAAGATGTGAGTGATAGTGGAAAGAAAAGGATAGAAGGTAAGTGGCTAATGTGAATCA
The DNA here is from genome assembly GCA_034008185.1 of Gorsachius magnificus. NCBI lineage: Eukaryota > Metazoa > Chordata > Aves > Pelecaniformes > Ardeidae > Gorsachius > Gorsachius magnificus. Next base: position 130,152,610 of record CM067081.1, read on the forward strand.
GGAAGATGATGCTGTTGGGATGTTTTTAATTGCAGTTGTAATCACTGGAGTCCTTTGTTGTTATTTGAAATGACAGCAGCTAATTACTTGTCTACTCTTTGCCCTCCCACATTTGCTCTTGGTTTGGTGAATGATTTTGGCTATAGCTATCTTGCTGTTCCTGAAGATGCACTGTAATAGTAACATACTGTGTATCTGGATCCCTTTTTTAGTCTGTGTGCTGTTATGAAATTTAATTTGGAAAGAAGAGATTGAAGGTGGCAATATCAGTTTTATAGAAGGGAAGACAACACCTTGAATTTCATTTTAACCCCACTTGTTTTACTGTCAGCCTCTCACATGTCATTTGTGTACTTCTTAACAGAATTGCATGTAATGTGTTCAGAGGCTGGTTTTCTGTACCTGTCACAAGGTGCCTTACCTCACATTGAAGCAGCCTGTATGTAGCTGAGTGTTTATATGGTTTGGGCCCTGTTACTGAGACTAGAAATTTGACTAGTCTTTGATTTTTTTATTTTTTTTTTGCTTTGGTCTTATGTGTTGACTTCTAGAGCTACTGCCTTTTCTTCTGAGTGCTCAGCTTTTCACTTCAGCCCCAGTGAGCTATTCAGAACACATCTGTCTTCTCTTCTTGTTCTGAATTTCCACTTCCTCAGGCAGGTTCTACACTAGCTTCAAATCTTCCTAATCTGATTCAAATCACTTTTCAGCCTGTCCTATCTATTTTGTTAATTTTTTCTTATGCTTCCCCTTCTCCCTGTTTTTTGCTTTTCCTTTTCTTGTGGAGCTCTTGTGTCCATTTCTGGTACATGTCGTCTTGTGTTCTGTCCCTTCCAGCCATTAGAAAAAATAAATCACTTAGAGCTATTTATTCTATATATTCACACTATGTAGTCAATCCTATTTGATCTTTATGTTGTTGATTCTTGTCTCTTAGGTTCAATGATTTTCAGAACAGGCATTCTGGATAGTTTCGTCTACCATGCACTGCCATGCATGTGATATATGATATTACTACTATAACAATTTACAGCTTTTTACCACCCAAAATCAGGACTTAAAAAGTCTTTCTGTAAATTGGCATACCAGAAACTTCCCTTGAAAAAGAAAGGATTCAGAGCAGTTCTGTTTTGAACAACTTCTTTCTGTGAAGTTTTTCTTTTATAATTGTTGTTAGCTTTCCAAGTGTATGTAAACCTATGAGTGTGATTTTTCTTGACTTTACAGGCACATTTCATTTGTCTGTGCTGCCACTGAGAGCTTTTGGCAAACACCAACAGAAGGAAACTGCCCATGCTTAGTTTCTCTGTTTCTATTAAAATTTCTGGCAAAAGCTCCAAGAGTATTCCTGTCAGCTTTACTCTGCATCAGCTTGATAAGGCCTGGAGCCACAGGGAAGGGAAAACTGAGAAAAACATATCAGAATTAATTCATGTTTTTCTAAAAGAAAGAATACTCTTTAGAATTACTTAAAAGGGATGTGTAGGTTACATCTGTACCTTGAACTCATTCCCTGCTGGTTGGACACTCTGCTTGGAAGATAACCCATCTAGTCTAACCATGGATCGATCTCTCAGCTTAGTGGAGAAATAGGTGAAGGTGGTGTTAGAGCCTGTGCTATGCAGAACATCAGACTAGAGAGTTGTAGTCACTGGAGTAACTCAGAAAAGCTGTTGCCTGTAGAGTGCTGGCTGGTCGCTTCCCTGTATTCCACATTGACCTCTAGCTGGTGTGCAGTGTCTCTTAGATTAAAAAAAAAGTATCTGATAAATGCATGCCCAACTTACAGTATTGATGCCATTTTTATTTGTCTGCAAAGGACATTTTATTATTAGAAGTGCAGGAAATAATTGCCCTTCAAGTAAAGGTTATCACTTTAACTTTTCTCTTGGCTCTGCAAATTGAAATAGATAACAGCAAGATCTCCGTAAAATCTGTGAATATTGCTAAGCCATTTGCAGTGATAAAAGCTGGACTGCAGCATTCCTATATTTTACTCTAGTAACTATCTGTTCTTTTGAAACTGCATCCTTGGTAATACCATCTGCAAAGTGTGTCATCCTTTTAGGCATGGGTATCTGTAAGTCAGATCAGGAGCTCACGGAGAATCCTGTTACTGATGTTGCAGCCTCTGCCGTTGGATGCAGTTTGTGGGTATAGTATGTTGGCTCAGTTGGTATTTTGGCATAGTCTTCTTGACTGAAGTTTAAACAAAAAAAAGTTCTTTAATTCCTAATGAGCTTCCTTTGGATATTCCCTCTGTCCAGTTGAAACTTTCTCTGCTTACTGTCTGGCTTAATTTATCCACAACAGGACAGAAGGAAGAACTGTGTCAGCTCAGAGCTGCTGAGGTTGTGCATATGAGCTGGAGCAGAAATAGTTCTTACTGGAAGAGGAAAGGATTCCTCTCTCTTCTTTTCCAATTTTATACTGAATACATATTAAATCATCTGGCGCTTCTGAACGATCAACAATTTGATGTGTCTCATGCAGTCCATTTTTTTGAATGTTTAATTTACCTTTTCAAGAGAAATGTCTTTGAATGCTCAAAAATCCTATTACAGTATTTTTAATTTAGTTGGGGTAAAAATGGTCTGCACACTGAGATGAATGAGCAACTCGGTGTTCCTCTAGATAATACAAAGTGGTTCTGAAGGTGGTGCTTTTTTTTTTTTCTTCTTTTTAAGACATTAAAATGTTAAGTTGCTTCCCTTTTCTAATTGCAAACCCAGGTCAGCAGGAAGGGGAAACTGTAGCTTGAAACGTAGATTAATGTTGTTGTGAAATGCAGAAGCAAATTCAGTTGATATCTTTTGAATTTTCCGGAGTTTGCTGCCTAAACTATGCCCAAGAAATAAATACATATAGGCAATTCTGCAAGCACATTACAGGCTGTGATCAAGTTGCTATTTCACAACTGAGTTACAAGCACTGCTGTGTCCTTAGAGCACCTTGCATGCCTCATTCTCCGCTGATAACCTGCTGTGGCCCCCTGGCAGAGCTTATTAGTTTGTATCCCATACAGTGCTCTAGAGAAATGTATTTTAAACTGCTGACTGGGCCCCTGGACTGTCTTTGTATAGCTGTACTTGGTCCTTGGCCAAAAAACTAGCGCTTTTTTTTTTTTTCCCCAAATTAAGATCAGAGTAACAACTTGCAAGGTACGATGTTACACTGTACCTTGCAAAGTAAAGTGTTCCAAGTTCAGCTGCTTCTTGTTAAAGGAAGATGCCTTCTCAGGTGGGCCTAAGTTTCAGTATGTTTAGTGAAGTAGTCTTCTTTGAACTTTTTTCCTATGCTTGAATTTGAGAATAACCTGATGAAAAGCAGTTGTGGCAGAAGTTTGAAGCCTCTTACTCTTGAGGGATGGGAGGACAAGGGAAGAGAGTCTTTCTTTTGCCAGTCCGATAAAGTGCTTTTAGATTGGTGTGGGTGGTTGTTTTGGGGGGCGGGGTGTGCATTTTTGTTTTAGGATTATTTTGATGGGTTGGTTTTGGGTTGGGGGTTTTGGGTTGGTTGTTGGTTTGGTGTGGTTTTTTGCATTTAGCTTTTCGCCTTTTAAAGACATGAATGCATTGTCACATGTTGAAAACAAGATCAAAGTTGGTCCCTATTGCCACTTAATTCTGTACTCAAGAACCTTGATCTGTGAGTTTGGACAAATACCCTTTTCCACTAATCTGTTACATTGTCTGAAAAATTAACAACTTCCCCTCTGGCAACGTTCAAGCTGTTCTTTCTGTTATCATGTCAGTTCAGACTGGTTTCCCAGCTTACCAAGAAATATCAATTGTATGAATGAGCGAGAAACATGGGGTTTCTGTAGCAAGCTGATCAATTGTGCTGCAGGGGCTCCAGTGAGGATGGTTTCTGCTAGCCAGTTTTCACAATAGCCAAGTATTGTGAGGATGAAGTTGCTTGCAGGAGCATGCCAAGTGAAACTGCAGCAGGTGCCCTAATGGAAATGCTTGATAGCTGGCAGTAATGCCATCCCCCTACATGCCAAACACATACTTTTTGCAGTTGCCATCCACAAATGACCTGCCAGTGTACAAAATCTGCTTTATTTCGTTTATAAGAACTATTTGTGTCCCTGCCAGATTCAATCTGCTTCTTAAATGTTGTGGATGAGTTTGAGGTTACCAAGAGCAATCTCAAATTCAAAGCAATATTGAAGTTCATTTTAATAGAAAGTTGCTGGTTCCTTCTGTCTTGTGTGACATGTTGGGGCAAGGAATTTGACAGCTGTTTTTCCAAAAGAGTGGTCAACTGCTGTGAAGATGTGTGGACACCAGTGTTGTAGATAAAGGTAATGTCAGTATAGTATATGGAGAGATAGATGTAGGCACAGCATTTAGGAGACTTGTCCAGAGATTTGAGTGGATTTACAAAGTTAAGAAGAGAAGCAAATGTTCTTTGCTTCTGTTAGCCTTCTGTTGACCTACAAGAGAGCTTGATCTTCCACTGTGTCTGAAGCTACTGCACATTTCAGAAAGGTTAGCTATATGAATTGGCATATTGCCTGAGAAATACTCTTTCTGAATCTGGACACATGACCTATGAGGCAGCCAACTCCAGGGATCAATACTTTGGTGGTTCTACTCAAACATGGCCTGATACCCATGCTTGTGGCAAAGCGACTCTTGAAAAAAGAGGGCAGGAGGAATGCAAATTCTTCTAGAGTCCTTCCTTGCCCACAGACTGTATGTTGCCTGTCATTGCTTTCTTTAATCAGAAGCACAGATAGCCTAGTGTATATATAAAACTTGCACAACAGAAATGGAGAACCCACAGTATACGCCAGTGTTGAACAGATTTGTATTGAAAATATTTGAAGAGGCAAAAATGTTCCACAAGCAATAGTGCTTGTTCTGTTTCCTGCTAACCATGTTTTCCGAGGAATAGGTGGAATTGGGAATGCATGTAGGTAATATATTTATTGCTTTATCTTTTTTTTTGTTTTTTCCTTGAGTCCTGTTACAAAATAAGCTAAAAATAAGGTAAGCTTTGTGTTGTTAAGCATGCTGCTAATCAGTTATCAGCTATGAAAGTTAAAATTTTTCTGAATTGGTTGAAAGTTTCATATTGGAGTCTGTAAGGTCTTACTAACCTATCATTGTCAAATAGTGTAAAATTCTTAATTTCTCTTCCTAAAATAGAGGGGAAAAAAAACCCCCACCCTCTGAACTCCACTTCCATCAGTACAGGGCTGCTCATAAAGGTGCATTTTTACTGTATTTTTCAATCTTGCTTTAACCATTCTAGTGAATTCAGTACAGCCCTTATCACTGACTTCAGGAGAATATTTCACAGCGTAGAAGATTTTATCTGGAGAACTTTGTCCTGTTGCACAAAACTTTTATCTTTCACTTTTGTAAGTAATTGTCTTTCTCCCTGCATTGTCCCCCACTACTGTGGTCTGAAATTGAACCAAAAGAACGCAACTATGCTAGGAGTCTCCATATTGACACTTCCTTGCTCCCTGAGAGGGTCAGGTTCAGCATCTTTTTTTTTTTTAATCTTCTGTCATTTATTAGATTATTGGTCTGCATGCTTTGTACTCATTCTAATCATACTCCTTTTTAATTAAAATACTTATTCCCCTGCCCATGCTCTCCAAAAAGGAGCAGAGGAAGAATTTTTCTGTTAATAACATGAAGAGAAGCATTTGGGCTGAATGTTTACTCTGTTAAGGTCTCAACAGGTAACAGAAATAGTTAATATTTGAAGAAAGAAATTCTCTTGAGCCATATTGGCTATGCAGATAAAAGAATTAACGATTTTGCTGCTGGAGGATCAAGGTGTTTTGCCATCTCGAAGTAACAAGCTTTTTGGCTTGAAAAATGCGAGGTTTGGGGAGAAGGAAATAGGAAAATGAAAATGGCGAGATTAGGGGATTGCAAGTGCAAGACAATATTCATTTTAGAAGATAAGTAAATAGTCCAGTGTTCACTGTTCCACCTAACAAGTGCTCTTTAGGGAGAGGCAACAAGAGCAAGAGGCATGAAACCTACTTGGTGAAGATTTGCATTTCAAAAGGATTGGCAAGGCTTTTAATTTCCTCCACCAGGGATGGCCAGGAAAGGCATTTCGTCAGAACACAGCATCCTGTCTTCAATGATTAAAGGAAACCTGGGTGTAGCAAGGATGTAGGCAGCTGCTTTGGCAGAACAGGAGAAAGCTCGATAATACAAAATCACTCTGATGATGCCAGTCTAAAATTGCATCATGGAAGAATTCTCCCTCTTAGCAGTCAAAAATTTTCTTCTTCCTGGGCTGTTCAGTAGTTTTATTCTCACTCTCCTGCATGTTTCTGGGGACTTAACTGTGGCCAATACAAGTTCTTTGGTTGTGCTTACAGGTGGAGCTAAGGCAGGCTGTCTTTTCTGGATTACCTTTACTGTTAGTCTGAAATGGTGTGATCCAGTTTACTGAGTTCAGGCTGAGAAAAAGGGTTAAACTACTCTGCTTCTGAAAACAATCTTCTTGACAAGTAGATAAATGCATTTAGCAGTTTTACTGCGTGACCTGAGTATATAAACTCTGATGTCTGTGATTATAGGAATACTTGAATACTGTAGTTTTAAGTTGCAAAGAGAAGATTAGCAACTTCTGAATGTAATTCACTGGAGTTGAGAGAAGAGACCTGCTTTTTCATTTCCATAATTGCACTGAGCTGGTGAAACTAATTAAAAAGGGGTTTGCTTGTCTACCCTCAAGCCTAAAAAGAAGCAGATGTAGGATCTTGCAGTGAGTGGAGGACAAGGATGTAACTTGACCATAAAAGACAAAGGATTAGGTGATTTGTGATGCTTCACTCAAGCTGAAATGGAAAGATGGCAGTCTGAGTGGTTCTCCCTGCTGTGTGAACAAGATCACAGGATTATATGATTATTGATGAGAACAGACCACATAAATTTTAAAAACAACCAAACAAAACCCCACATTTTTTTCATATGAGAAGTCAGTAACAGTTGTAATTAAACTGGCTGATATGTATGTGTGTCTAAAAACTTTGATGTAAAATCTTAAAAATGTCAGAGAAGCTGATGAAGGAAGAGGAAATGATCCCCACCTGCTGTATGTGATATTATATCAGCTAAAACTTTGGGCTGGTTCTGTGCTGTCCTTGACTTGGTCTTTTCTGGGATTTTAAAGTATTTAACTGCAGGAGATCCATGTGTGCTCAACACACAGTTGAGCTGCTTACTATCACCCAAATATTTTTGTCATAACTGAACATTGGGTGTCCAGACTGGAATGTTTTTGCTGAGGAGTGGGTTCCTCAGTCCTGCCTGTAGTCCTTCCTCTCAGCCAAGGATATTGCTACTGGTAAATGCTTTGGTGTTTCATCTTCATCTGCCTGGAGCTGGAAGTTAATGACCCACAAAAGCAGTAACTTGTACAGCAGACAGGTACTTGCTCTTTTCAAGCAATGAAGGCTACTGTGCTCCTCAATATTTACTTCCATTACACAATGTAATCCTAATCATCATCTGAATCTGTAGGATACGTTCAGGAATTTGAGTGTTCGGGATTTGTGCCTAGTGTGTCAATACTGCGGTGGTTACAGTCTAATGCAGGGACAAACAGCTTCAGTTGTGGAACCGGAGAAGATGTGGCTAAGCCTGAGCTTGACCCTTTCCCACATCAGCATGCAACTTTTGGATCCTGCTAAATGTTCCTTGGGTGACTTTGTCATTTAGATACCCCAGCAGAAACTTGCAGTTTGACATACCGGGCGTGAGCTCCAGAGATCCTCCCTCTACCACATGCTTGTATGTCTTTATGACTTACTACTTAGGTTCTCCATCTTCAAAATGGGAAAGGTATAACAACTTTTCTTCACACTTGCTTGATTTGTCTGGTTAGATCAACAGCTTTAGAAGAAGAATTTTTCTTACCAAGTATTTTTTGCAGGTCTCCAGTTTGGTGCATCTCTAAGCCTCTATATCCCACTTGAGTAGGACTGATACCTCAGAAATACCAATGAGTCTCTGCTAGTCTTAAGCACGGTTCCAAAATTCCACCTTTCTAGTTTATATTTAACTAGAAGACAAAACTATAAGCAAGTATTTACAAATTTCTGAGGTTCTTCTGTCTTTCTCTCTTCTCTTCGATTGTAAAGAGCCTTTGTTATCTTTGGCAAAAATGAGTCTCATACCCTGTGTCTCCCTCTTCAGAGTACAGGTGATGAGTTATATCACAAATTCAAGTTCATTGGTGCACTGCTGCTATTCCACCTGTGAAGGAAAGGAATAAGAGCTTGTTTCTCTTAACCCCTTGTTATTTGAATTTTAATTTACTAGCTCACTTATATGAAATCTGGTAAAATACAAGTGAAATCTGTGCACAGTGCATTTCGAACAGCAAGATGGCAATTTACCTTGGAGTTGTGCCAATTCTGCTTGCTCCAATAGAAGCATTTGTGGTAGCAAGCATGAGTGCGTACTTAAGGAGAGGGAAAGCAAAAGCAAGTAAACAGCACGGTGGGCCTTCTATTTGAAACTCCCTGTGAGAGCTGAGAGATTTGCAATTAATGTCCGTATGTTTGTTTATAATCAGTTTTGAAAGGAGCATTAAGACCCTGTAAGCTTCTGAATGCTGAGAGACAGGAAATTGGTTTTGGAAATCTGTGTCTGAGAATTCATTTATGTAGTTGGTTTTTTCTTCTCAGATCACTGCCTGTATCAGAATTTGTGTGACAAAAAAATTCAAACATGCATTTGCTGATCTTTTTTTTTTTTTTTTTTGAAGGCTATGTAAAGTCACTTTCTTTAATGTAATGGTGGTGGTTGCTTGCAGGTATGCTATACAGCTTCTCAGTGTCAAAACATTGATTCCTCAACTTGTGATGACTCTTCACTTAGGAACTGCTGTCAGCTGTGATGCAAAATCCTTTAATATATTTTGTGATACGCTTTTTCTTTTCAGGTTACAACAGTTAAAGCTTGGAATTGGTATCTTACTTGGAAGTTACCTTGTTTGAGAATATCCCTAGTGGTATAGTGTCAAGCACAGGCACTCATTTTGATCTTGTCTGTGTAGGTCCTTGTAAGTGCCCCAATATCGCAGTGTCTGAACAGTGACATGACATCTTGTTTTCATCCATATTCTGCCAATCCAAAGGTGCCTTTATAAGGCTTACAACAGCCTCCTGTAGGTGGTATAGAAAGTAAAGTGCTACTATGGGTGACTAATACAAAAAACATGATGCATTGCACTTCAGTAAGCATCATCTTGTTGACTGCTGACAATTTCTGTAGTTTCTATAGACAGTTTTTCATTCCAACTGTCTTCTACCAAGGATTTGCTGTCTTTTCCAATTTTGTCTCATTAGTCCCTTGCATATGCATATACAAATCTACAATGAAAATCTGTAGTGGAAAGTATGAAATAGAAGTGAATGAGGATAGAACCTTGAAACACCCTCTAAGGCTGACAGTGAACCATGATTTTTTTTCTAAAAGTAATGTTCTCCACCAGTTATGCAATCATTTTCTGATGAGTTTATCTGGACTATGTTTCTTTAGTTTGCTGATGAGTATACAAAACAGTTAAACATCCTTCCTTCCCCTGATTAAAATAGATTGCTTCCCATTTTTCCCATTATCCTTTAGCTTCTCCAAAACTTCAGATTGGGCTCACTTTTTTTTTTCTGTCGTAACTCCTATTTCTGCTCAGTTCCTTCTATACGGGTAAATTCTCTTCCGTGCTTTGGCCTTCACCAACTTCCAGTTTTCCTTGAGTGCATTATGAAGTGTAATCCCTAACAAAATGAGCTGTGAATTTCAGTTCTCTACCCTTCCCTAAATCCTGAATGCCAGTGGCAGGGCTTGCTGCCATCATAGTTGTTTATCTCTCCATTAGCTCAAGGTAAATGCAGTTCCTCGCTGGGCTGCAAGAGAGTAGATCCTCTTCTTGGGAGTAGGAAGGAGGAGAAAAGGCCACCTGCAGCAGTCGCCAAAGTGGGGTGCATGCAAAACAATCCATTGGAGTATATAAAGACAATATTTTTGTACGATTAATAAAGTAAAAAAACTTGTAAACCAGTTTTCATCTCTATTTCATCCTATTTCTATTTTCATGTATGTTTTATAATGTACATAGAACAGTAATGTGTATGTAATTTTTAAGTAAATATCCTTATATTGAGGCTGTGTGTGTGGGGAAAAAAATTTCCTGATGGGGCGTGCAATCAAAAAAGTTTGGAGACCAATGATCTGGAGCTTCAGATTTCCTCCCTTCCAAAGATAACTTCCAGTCCCTTGCCCAGTGTCTGGGTCTTTGTCTTGGATTTTTTTTTTTAATCCAGAGCATTATCATTTTGCTATTTAAGGGTTAAATCAGTCTCTGGATTTGTTTATAAATTTGAAAGGCAGTGTTTTGTGCTCTTTAGAAGACTTGCCTGAATTTTAATAAAGTACCTTCATCTCTTTCTGACTGCTTTTGTCAAAAATCTGAATGTTGCTTCTTGCTTCAACTGAAATCTTTCGTCTGGCTTTCCTTGACCCTGAACTAAATCCTTTATAACTACTGAATACCTTGTTGTGAAATGGAGAGAGATTTCTCTTGCATCTTTGACCTGTATGGCGGTGTTTTTGTGAATCTCTTTGGGCATGCATCAGGCTGACAATGAACAGATTAAATGTAGATGGCTGTGACTTTTGGATGATGAACTAGCTTGAAACTAGCTGAAAGGCAGTCCTTGGAGCACACAGAAGAGGATGCCACTGACTTTGTAGTGCTGTTCTTCATCTTGTGCCCAAGGAGAATTGAGAGTATTCTGGTTTGGGTTTGCAGTGATAACAAGCGATTGCTTTTGTGCTCTGCTTTTCTTAGTGCAGCAAGTGATCGGTGCAGGTGCCAGCAGAGCACGTTATGTGGTTTGGGGTTTTGCTTTTGTTTTTAGTCTCTGTTCGCCTCATTTAGTTGTAGCTCTAAGGCAAAACATCCCATGGTCCCCGTGTGTTCAAATGGAACCAGAACAAATTGCTTCATTCCCTAAATTGTTGTGAATGAGGGAAAATTAGTTTGAAAATATTTAGGAAAGTCAGAGGTTTTTTGTTAAAAGGGAAACTGATGCAAAAGTGGTAGAGAGGATCTTGGATTGTGTAAATAAGGAAAGACCCTTGAACTGAGTGGGAAAAGAAATTTTTGATAGAAACTTTCTCTGTAAAAAAGTATATTTAATACAAGAATAGAGAAGTACGTGGAATACTGTTTCTGTTAGATTTTTTCAAAAATATATACATTCCAGGAGGCAGGGCAGAGCAGAGAAGAAAACTTGCTGACATTGGACTCTAGAAGTTAATGCAGTGATAGACATGAAAGATCTAAGCAGAACTGTACTGGAGCTTTCTGGCTTTGATTGAAAAGAGTGGATAACTAATACTCAAACATCAGTAAATTAGCAATATTATGCTATAGTATGCTGTATCAGGCAGTTTATGCTTGCACTAAACTGTATTTTCATGTATAATATTAAAATAAGCTAGTACTTGCAGCAAAATTAATTTATTAATTAAAATAACTAATAACTGTGTGAGTAATGTTCTTCTCTAATGGCGATAACTGACAGTGTTTACAGTGAAGTCTTGTGAAGTTATACACATATGTAAACATAAGCTACATGGATAATGTATATGATGTATTCCTAATTGGAAATAACTTGGTGACAAATCTAGGAAGAGACTCTTCAGTTTAGACTTCCAAACTCTCATCCTCAGAGAGAACCTGAAAGGCTCAGGTATTGTTATTTTCTTTCTCAAGTCACAGTTTGAAACTGGAAAACCTTTCATCTGCTTGTGCTGCGAAGTACCAATGTAGGGTGGCACTCTTCATTAGTTAATACTGCTAAAATAACATGCAGGTCAGGAAACTGATGCAGGTAACTTTTCTAGTCTTTTGAAGACTTTGGAAGGAAGCCAAAATCAGCCTCAACACTGGTTTTGTTTAAAAATGTATTTGCGGGACATTAGAAAATATTCCAATAATACAACTGGATAAATGGGAGAAGAGGGGGAGAGAGATTCCTCCCAAACATGGGCATTTATACTAGACAAGGTATTCATCTTTCCTAAGTTAAAGCATTTACACACCAGACATGGACAACGGAGGCAGAAGTGGTCTGTAACGGAGCTTCTTTCTCTCTGCTGCCGGTGAAGGGAGCCCTGCTGACTAGTAGCCCCTATGTTCATGTCTGGTTATAAGTGTCTTAAGTCCAGTGGGAAGAGCCTGCTCTAGCTGTCATATGCACTATGGGAATGCCGGTTTAGTTCTGTAGCTCGGGAAGACCTATTAAACTGGCATGTGTTAAAATTAAGCTCACTGTATGGTCTGGTGTATGTTAAACTTCTTTTGTATAGAACAGTCCAATCCAGGAAAGACACTGAACTGCCCTACAAAAACAATAGGATTAGTTTTCATTAAGAAAACTATTCATTAAAAAAAAACTTCATAAAAAAAGTTGATCTTAAAATAGTTTTTATGCTAGCCATTATTATTCTGCTGTGCCTTATTTTGACTACCTATAGTAAACTGAGATCACAAATATCTTGGCTCAGATTCTGTATAAGTGTTTTGAGTGTGAAGGTAGCTTTTGATAACATTCCTCATCTGTAAATTTTTGTCTTCACCCCTGAAACTGCTTAAAAGTGCAAAGGATCAAAAATGTTACTGGTTTGGGTTTTTTAGTGGTGATCACTTAAATGAATTCAAGATGGATTAATCTCTCTTCCAGCCCACTTTCAAATCAGCAAGTTCACTCTATCCAGAGTCTCCCAAAGCGTGAGTGTGTGCCTTAAAACATACCTTGTAAGTGAGCATGCTAGGAGTGGTAGAAAAGAATGCGAGGATCAAGAGTTTCTCATAGGAATCAACCTGCAATTTTATACTCTTCTTTCAGCCAGCGTGTGTTAGAGACTGGGAAAGCAGGACAAGAGCATCACGGGGTGTTCAGTGCCAAGTCAGACATGAAATATTGTGTTAAAGTAAAAAACACTGCTGTGACTTTCACTTAAACAGGTTAGCAGATGGTCTGCGTCAGTCATATGTGTAAGGCACTGGTACAAGCATTTGCTATGATCCCAGCTGGAAAGGCACTCAGACTCAGTGAGGTATTGATTAAAATACCATTTATTAGAGCTAACAAGAAGGACAGGGAGAATGGCTAATCTTATGTCCCTTCCGATGCTGGGAATCTCAGGTTGTGCAGCATCACATAGACCTCCAGTTGGGGCACAGCACAAGGTGCAGAACCCCATGCATGGAGAGGTTCACTGGCATGAGGGTCTTCAGCATTCTTACAGGAGTTTTAGAAGAAAATTTTATTAGTGATTTCTGCTGTTGAGCAAAAGAAAGTTTGCATGAGAGCATGCTGCTTCATTTTAAGACATGGTTGTGGTGTAATCACTGGTGTGAGAGCTGCCTACAGAGTCCTCTGGTATGATTAACTGGCCAAGCTTATCCCACAGCCAGGGTACGTGTGCAAGCACAGGCCTGAAGGCCAAGGGCTTTATGCCGCACAGCATGGCACAGCACTGACCTGCAGCTGCTCAGGCTAACTGTTCTGTGGATCACTGACTCTGTGCAGCAGCTTCCTGGTTAGGATCGCTACCATGTGCAACCATTCAGACGGGGCAGGCTGCATTGTTCCTTCTCGCAGAAAAGGAAACGTACATCTCGTGGCTCTCAAATGGCTGCTGTGCTTGCAAAAGGGCAGTTGACCTGACCATTTGCAGTGACTTCAGTGTCTTCTAAAAGGGTCAGATTTTCTGTCTGCGTGCACACTGTTGCATATTGTTTGCATATTGAACCAGTGCTTTCTTAGAGACTGTTTTTGTAGTGCTGATGGGTTTGTTTCAAATAAGGAGTATGGGGCCCTGCTGGTGGTACGCAATTTGGTACCCTTCAGTTACCATGACCTTGGCTTACTGGCTCGCAGCATAAGCATAGTGGAAAAACGTATCCTAAAATTGGCAATCTGTTGATTAAAATATACAGAGGAAAGCCTAAAACAAGAGATAAAGTATTTGTTTGTGAACCAGAATGATGATGCAGAATCAACTTTTCCAAGGAAAGCTGCTGTTAGCAATCTTATTTATTAAACAGCCTCAGTGGTGGGAGGGAAGTTCTGTTTGAATTTTTCTTACTCAGTTGTCGATTTTGTCTGTTGCAGTTTTAAAAATGTTATGTTTGTTTCTGCTTTGAAAAGTAGGTACAAAGTAGGGAATGAGTATACAGTAAAAGAGATCTGCATTTCAGAATATGCTGAAGGCTATTTTCAGATACAGTGCAGGGCTAGAAGAGATAGCCTGTTATTCTATTATGAAGCAGGATAAATTTAGCCTCCATGGCTAGCCTATTCCAGTGCTGCTTATCCTCAGTTTTTTCTTAATACCCTAACCTAAAGGTTTTTTACGCCAAACTAAAGCTATGAGTAATTTTTTGTATGTGTGAAATTGAAGAACAGTTTGTCATCATTTTCATTACTGCAACATACTAAATATCCAAAATTTGCTGTTCCCTACCACCACCGCCTTAAAACTGAACAAGTCTGTCTTTCCAATTTTTTCCCAATGAAACATGTTAAGCTGTGTCATTTTGTTCCTTTGGAATTGTTACAGTCAGTCTCCACCTTCAAGTATGGGATCTGAAGCTGCACATCATTCATAAGCAGAGATAGTCACAAGGCAGAATAAAGCAGGGTAACATACTATTGTCTCATGCTTTGCATGAAATAGTTATTAATATACATAGCAGCCAGATCTTCTTTTATTTTTTGCAGCACAATACTGTTGGTTCCTGGTTTTGTCCTCTATTATAAACCTGAGTTTTTTGCAGTGAGCTGTTGCAACAATTCTTCCCTTCTCACCAGCCCCCCCCCTTTTTTTTTTTAATAAACTCAAGAGCAGTATTTTCTACCTGTCTCAACTGAATTTCATAATACTTATTCCAAGCGTTTCTCCATTTGGAATTGAAGTCCTGTCTCCCAAAGCATTTGTAACCCCTTCTGCCCTCTAAACTGAATTCACAGAATTTAGTTATCTGCCAGTCACTGGAAAATATTAACTGTCATCAGAGCCTCACTTTGTAGGGTTATCCCAGCTGATACCGAATTATTGATACCTACTCATTGAGAATATTTTTCATTTGTGCATCCTCCTTGTTGTCAATTCACCTTTAGCCTTTCTCCCTGGTTTGCTTATGAGGATGTTTTGCAGGATAGTCCAGCATCTAATGGCTGTCACTTACAAGAGATTACCGGGAAAACAAAGCCAGGATCTTCACAGTGGTGCCTGGTGGGAGGACAAGAGGTGATGGGTATAAATCAAAACAAGAGGTTCCAACCCAAAATAAGACCTTTACACCATGAGGATGGTCAAGCAAGTGCAGCACCTTGCCCAGAGAGGTTGTGCAGTCTCTAGCCTTGGAAGGTTTCAAGACTGGATAAAGTCATGAGCAGTCAGCTCTGATTGCCCTGGTTTGAGCAGGAGGCTGTACTGGAGACCTGCTAAGGTCCCACTATGTTTCTACTCTTTCTCAGATCCCTCAGAGCTTCTCTTTTTGTCCTTTGTATTTGTGTTCCTGAGATTTTGACAATTATTTATATCCCGGAGACAGCTTTCAACAGTTTCCTGTTTTCTGTGGGGTAATCATCATCAGATCTTGCTGACAGTGTATCAAAGATACGTAGCTCATTTTACCATTTAGGCTCCACTTAATTTCTTTCTAAGTCTCTATTACAACATGACATCAGTTTCCAGATATGTCATTGTCTACCTGCAGTTTGCTTTCTCAGCAGTGGCATAGCCACCATGACACTGTAATTGTCACCTCCTGGACTGTACTACTGTACTCGTAAGTGAGCATGAAGGCAGCAAGCAGGGCCATGCAGGTACAAAATGAACCTCCTCACTGCCTTATGACTTTATCAAGCCTGTGCTCGGGTCCTTCCCATGGCTCCCAGATAGCTTCCCCTGCTGCTGTAACGCCTTGGTGCCCCTCTTCAAAGGAAGTTCACGAGTCAAGTCCGTGCTACACAAGGGATGTCATAGGTTGAGACTAACTGGCACAACAGCACAGCTCTCTTGGGGTAGTGTCTGTCAGTGAACATTGTATAGGTTTAACTTTCAGAGGTGAACGGAAGTGATGAAAAAAGCTTTTATGTTGAAATTTGGCACAGGCCTCGGTAAATGGTCATCAGAGTATCACCTCCCCTGCTTCTCCTACCACCTTGGACCACTTAAAGTTACTAAACTTGGCTAAAGAACTGAAAAAAACAGCGAGTCTGCTGGAGGAGAACAGGCAGTTGCCTGCCCCTGTGGTGAAGCAGCAATTTTTCTTTCCTCTGATCCTGCATTTATCCATCTGTTTCCTGTCCACTCTGATGCTCAGGGGATGCAACTGGATGTTCCCCCCTAGCCCCCTGCCACTGCCTCCCAGCGTGCCACTTCCAGGGGGAAGGGTGCTGTTCCTGCCACGCTCACCACACTGGAGGGAGCGATGATGGGTTAAAAATAAATTTGGGAGCAGATGGTGAGGCAGATTATTGTTCATCCTAGGGCGATGATGATCTATCAGATGATGGTCTATCAGAATTAATCAGGAGCTGTTGTGGCACATGATCAGTGAAGCCACTGCTCCCCCTGGGAAAAGGGAAGGAAGAGCAGAGAAGCAGCTCTGTAAAATGAGTTATTGGAGAAGCACTTGCTTTTGGAGGTAGAAGTTTCTGACAGAAAATACTATATATAAACAGGAATGTTTTTAGTATTTTGGAGGGTTTTTTTAACGTATTCACGCTCCTTTATATATCTGCAGCTATGCTTAGCTCCTAAAAAGCAACTGGGAAAACTTGGTCACTTTCTTCCCACTTTTGTCTCAGCAGAATTGTAGGTCGTCAGGAATTAAACCATTCTGCATGGATGAGCCTGGTCTGGATTTGTGGTCTGTGTTAGAGGAAAGGACTTGACACTTGGCTGTGCTCAAAACACTTCACAAACATTGATGCTCTATACGCTCACAAAACAGATCAGGTGCCGACTCAACCCACTGAGCTGAAAGGCAGTATCAGAGGTACAACTCCAGAGTTTTGATGCTTTAGCGATCAGAAGGGTAGTTTATCCATGTTGCCTTTGGTTTTTTTTTTTTCTTCTGTTTGGCTAAAAAGGTTAATGAAATGGTGTAAGAATTAGCAGGTGGTTTTGTTTGATCAAATGAAGAAATAAAATAGGGAGTACGTTTTTGGTTATTGCTTTGTAATGGAAATCAACAGTAAATTTCGATCCCTTAGTCCACTTAGATAAACTGTAGGTCTGGTTTGTTAGCCTAGTAACATTTGTTAAACTAAATTTCTTACTTTGTGTCTTCAGCTTCTATTGTCCAGGCTATCTGTCATGGCATCTCCTTTCAGCGTACATCCAGTCTGATGTGCAAAGATACGTTTTGCTGGGGTGTAATTTATGGAAAACTTGTGGTTTTCTTTCAGAAGATGTTTCAGGGGATACATTAACTACTTTTTATCTAAGACTGTCAGGTCTGTACAGTCTGCCTTAAATGGTGCATTCTCCACAACCATACATAGTAGAATACAAAAAGTGGGATGAAATTTGCTATTTCTTTACATTTTTTTAACTGCTCTTCTTTTCTTTTATACTTTCCTTTTAAATAGTAGTGCTGTATTAGGTTGATAAAGAGGTATTTCTTATGCAAAAAACTCTGAGGGCTCTATATGTATGTAACAGTGCATGGAAGACAAGGCAAGGCTGAATTAAGCTCTTTGACAGAGCACTGGCACAGGCTGCCCAGGGGGGTTGTGGAGTCTCCTTCTCTGGAGATATTCAAAGCTCTCCTGGACGAAGTCATGTGCAACCTGCTCTGGGTGAACCTGCTTTAGCAGGGGGGTTAGGCTAGATGATCTCTGGAGGTCCCTTCCAACCCTTGCCATTCTGTGATTCAGCTCTTATTTTTCAGGTGATCTAACCTGAGATGTTAGCAGTAAGAAGAAATTAATTTAAAGCAGAAATACGAGAGAATGACATAAGGAGAGGTGGTCCCTCTGGATTCTCAAAATTTGCAGATGTCAAGGAGGCTTTTTATTGCTTTGTCTGGCATTACTATAAGCTTCATCAATATCTCTCTTTAACAGTTCCATGAGTGAGATGGCAAATCACTAGCGGGTTATCTGCAACAGCAGTAACCTTTTGGTCAGAAACACTGTTAAAATACTCCTGATACTAACAAGTCCTTTTCTCTTGCTGGTGTTGCAAATGATGAGAATGGAAATCAATTTCTGGCTTATTTCTTGTTATGCATAGGTCAGGCTGAATTGGAAAACTAGTCTCGCTGGCTTTGTTTCTGATCAATTCTTCTGTGTGCCACTGCAGGAAGGTCAGATTCTTAGTATTTTGCACCTTTAGCACCTGAAATGTCTTGTCTTTTTTTTTTTTTAAAATAAGTGAAATAATCTCGGGAACCAGTTTATTTTATTGTCCTTGCCTTTCCATACTGCTTCTTTTGGCATGCAAGTTGCTGGAGTGAGAGGGCGGTTTAAAGGAAGTGATGTGCACATGGGATGGCTTGCTCTTTAAATCTTTTTAAGCAGTTGGATGCTGGTAAGATGGGGTTATGTACAAACCCTGCAGTGCGGAGGTGCCTGGCTCCATCCGTGAGCATTACTCAGTTTTACCGCGAAACCTGTGATGAGAGACTGCAGTACAGAAGGCAAAAATTGCCTTTAGCTGTAGAAGATATTTTTCCTCTAAAAAGAACAGTAATTGAAAACACTACCTCCTTTCCAAGCAGGTAGTAGAGGTGAGAAAGCTGGGAATTTGGTCTTTGAAGGGTTGTTAGCAGAAATCTTGTTTTCTAACATGTGCCCGTGGCACTTGCGACTGTCTCACTAGGCCATGCTGCTGTTTTAGTACCTCTCACCTACGTAGGACCACATGGTTCCCATTGCACCAGTCAAAAGAAAAGGAATAGATAAGGTTGTTCTTTGGGAAGGTAAAAAATAAATCTTCCCTGTTGCTTCTTTCTCTGAGGCAGCGTGGGAGACAGCTACCCAGATCCCAGTCCCAGCTTCAGAAGAGATCCTACCCAGTATCATGGGCAAGGATTTGAGCTGCCTCAGCAGTTTCTCCTGCATGTTTCACCTGGTGCCCTGTTATTCCTCCCCCCTAATTTCTTTTTCCAACATTTTTGTAGGCCAAGCATGTGTTAGCTTCCCTTTCTGTTCCAGGTTACCTTCTGGCATCTGTGTGATTCTGCCACTTAGAAACTGCCAACTTTTTTCTCTCCACAGCAATTCTGGCACCTTCCTGCAGTCTGGAGCTCAGCTAAGTCCCAGGGAGCCTTTCTTTCCATTTGCTCTCTCTTTTCTACTTAATGAGAAAGTGGGGTCCTTCCTGTCAGCCACTGCCTTAGCCATGAAGCGCTGCCCAGGCTTTCAGTGCCACTCCCATCACTCTAATGGCTCCATATGGATAGAGAGGGAAGAAGGGCGGTCAGGCACTGAGTGCACTGTCTTTGGAGGAAGCTTTGCCTTCGCGCTGCTTTTGACTTCTTTTCACTCCCTTCTGCCGGCTCTGGCCACCACGCTGTGTCCCAGGTTATGTACAAGAGGTCCTGCAGGTGGGATTTGGCTTGGCTGTAATCCTTTCCCAGCCATCAGAGGTGGCCCTTCCTGCAGCAGTACTTGGACCAGTTTGGGGTGTATCATTTGGCCTGCCCAGTTTTCACAAGGAAGGGGGAAAGATACTTCCTTTGAGAGTAAAGGCGAAAGAACTTATGCACGAATGCGTTTTTAAAAGGCATAGCATTAAGGAGAAAAGAGAACAGGGGGTGGCATGACTGTCCAGAAGAGTATCTAAAGGTACAAAAAAGAACACATGGATATTCCAGTGTTCTTGATGGCAGGTGACAAGTGAGGCTCCATGTGATAAAATGTGAGAAATATGAAACGAATCACAGTATAAAAATACTGTGTAAGGCAGCAGTTAAAAGGTG